>OX459119.1:7500-5007500 GCA_949775105.1 Oldenlandia corymbosa var. corymbosa | reverse complement strand
GATAGTGTAGATTCATACTCGGGGATTTGCTTCCATTGATATCCTTAAAAATTATAAAATACCTTGTTATATTTGAAAAGTTTTTGTGACTAATTAATGTCTACTCGATTGTTTTATTCAAAAAAAAAAAAAGGTAACGAGTTTTACACTTTCTTCTCCACACTGCATATATATTTTCAAGATTTTATGCTTAATTATATTGACACCTTAATTTCCATTTCATATATTCCCTTCGTCCCGAAGTTATTATCCAGTTTAGATTTTTTTTTTTTGCTTTTAGTACAAATTAAATTAAAAATAAAAATCCAAACTATAACAATAATTTTGGAATCCATCATCATTTTCAAAATTCATTGTAATCTAATTTTTTTTTTATTTTTTAGACAAAAGACATATATTACTATAGCGGTATAGGGGAGGCCTATTATGGGGAGTAGCTCTAGTATCAGAGAAAATCCCCTAAAGCCTTTATTCTTAAGGACGACCTTGAATAAGAACCACAACCAAAAAAGGTGAAAAATTAACGTAAGATCAAAGAAGTGTCCAAATTATATGTCAGGTCTTAATCGAAGCCCCCCATCCCACTTTACATTAAATTTCAAGTTTGTCTCCCAGCGATTGTTAGATAGCCTTCGTGCTGTTGTTTTGAATAAACGTTTTATATCTTTTTTTATTATTAATTGATAACGCACACTGGAGTTGTATCAAATATGAGCACAAATTGTTGTTGCAAAATAAATTCCCGCAACTTCCTTCAACTTGAGCTTTTATTTCCTTCTTACTTTCTGAATACAATTTTCATTTTTTCGGATTCTTTAAATTTACAGAAATTAAATTCCAAACAGAACAATTATTTCAAAACGGAAGAGCACTTATTTAGTTCGGTAGGCTCTCATGTTATAACTAATAAAGAGAAATACATAAAATTGTTGTGATTAGTAGTTTCATTTGTTACAAATTCACAATGCTCTTTCTCACTCATTATGGCCTATGCACAACAGCACAAGTAGAAAAAGAAAATATGATTGTCGAGAAATCAAGGCGATACATGACGGACATTTTATTTGTTTAAACAAGATGAAATTCTTATTAACCAAGGGGATATTTTTTTTGCACCAGCAGCTCAGCTAGAAGAGCATAGGCAGGCAAACCATATCTTTCTTTCCCTTCTCTGCCATACATCTATCACGTAGCAGCAATATCATGTGTGGCCTGTCAGATGGTAACGAAAAACTACAAGTATTCATCTCTGAATGATGACCAACTTTCTGCACAAAAATCTGGCATTGTTGGCACCATTCAGAGGACCAAAATCAAAAGATCCAGAATACTTGAGAATGGAGCAATCCCTTTTCGCATTAATTGCAGCCCATCTATGGTAGGCAGTGCAGTTGAACCCAGGTTATACTAGTCAATATCTAATCACTGGTGAACTTGCAACCACATCCTCTCATGATTTCCATTTCCAGACCATTTATTGGGTTCTGAATGGCAACTATCTACTCTCATCAGGTGGTCAGAAAAAGGGATACAAACAACCTTAATTTGGTCACTACTCTCTAGCCAAAGCACAAGCATCCAATTATTACTTACTCACACAAAGAAGACTATACTAATGCTAAATGTTTCTATGGATAGAGTAATCCAATGTGGTCCTTTAACTCGGTACCCTTAACAGTTTTTTGTCTACAAATTTTTTAATTTCAAAAGTTTAGTTATTTTTCCAGAACAAGGATAAGCAAACACGAAGTTAACATCAAATCCTCAGTTTGCATCATGGGATGTACCCGGCTATGGCCAATGACTCATTGTCCTTCATTGGAACGATAATTGAAGTTAGGCGCGATTGCTATCATATTGTTTTCACAATGAGGGACGCAAATGAAGAGGGGTTTATTCTCTTTTCTCTGCTAACCTTTCCACCCTTTACAAACACGAGGTTATTAAGTTTCAAGCAATAAACCTGCTGCTAGAAGAGGATTTTTAGGACACAGACATCCAGAACATTAGACAAGGATAAAGGGTCTTCATGTTCATGAATTACTGCAAATAGCAGATAAGGTTCTGTCATCAACTTATGACATACAGAAATTTGACTCTAAGTAAAGACAATTACTACATATAGTTTCTCAAGAGAATCATTGACATTGTTGACATTTATGGAAAGAAGTATGCTTTTGTCTCAACTGAAATGTTAACTAATAAGAATACACTTTCCTCTATCTGACTTTCTGTTACTATGGTTTCTTGTATAACAATGTCTATGTCTCTAATGATTATCACGTTATCTCTTCTTCACTCACTTTTGAAATTCCTCAATTACATTTGAATAAATCAACTTGTGACAACACTGCCTAGAGTAATAGGGCTTTGCTTCTTCTTACCCCTTTCTCCTCTTATGGCTCAGCACAAAATCATCTTCATCGTCATCACTATCATCTCTTATCCATTTCTTCGCTTTTACATCACCGTTCTTTGATACCTGCTGTGGCTTCTTTGAGCTCTCTGGCTTACTACTTCTTGCTGGAGGTGGTGGAGATTTAATAGGTGTCCCTGTCCGAAGTTGTTTTTGCTTCCTTTGCTTTTTCTCAAAGGCCTTCTTTGCTCTTTCAGGGGACAACAGCCCATGTTCCATCATCCTACATTGTCAGTGCAATCAATATGTCAAATAAATAATAGTGGCAGAAAAGAACCAAGGTAGAAGAAGCAATGAAGATTCTGCAAATAAACCCACAAGAAGGAAATCTTCTCCTAGCAGTGCATGAACATGCATAACTGAAAAGGTAGGCCCGGCCTCTATTTTGACATCAATTGGGTTTTTGCTGCCATTAATGTGTTTTCTTGAAGGAACAGGTACCTATTCTGATGCTTATTTTGAATACAAAGTTTCCTATAATTTTCAGGAAGTACCAAAAAACACTACCCCGATTACATAACATACAATCTTATCAGTGTTATCAAACTGAAGTATTGAATTTCACTCACTCTAGTGAGTAGTCAAAACTTGAAATCAAGCGGAAGAAACATTGAGAAGGATTGAGAAGCAGAAGTACAAAATATGCAAAGGAAGTACAAAAATTATCACAAGGAAGCATTGAGAAGTAACATTAAAAGACTGCTAAGCAAGTATAGTTCATTGGCAGGGTATGGCTGTATGACTTTTCAGATTAATTTTCAGGGAGATGTTACCTTTTTGTAGTATTGCCCGCAGGCATCCAAATATTTTGTCTTAATAATGAATCCTTGTTTTGGCATTGTCATAGTTTTTGTTGTTGGATCAGGAAATCAAATCTCAAGGAGACAAAGTTGTCATACTCATCCAGAGAAACCGTAAATTATATCATACACAATCCATACAACAAAATAGAAATCATTGAACATGGGGTCGCATTTCCATGGATCTTTAGTTTATTCATTCACAAAATTTAAGGTTTCATTCACAAGCCATTTGATTTACAAAACATAGAACTTTATCACTGCCTGTGAAACACCCTATGTGGATCGTAGATCAATATTGTGTTTTGGAAAACACATCTTCTCTGCAATATCCACAAAATTTCATTTCCAATATTGTCTTTTCAACTCTGCCTGGATATTCCTTTTCCTTCCCCTTTCCCTTTTAGTTTGGAGCACATTAAGATCTCCTACATGAATGCACAAACTACCTCAAGTATGTTTCTCATCACCCATCTGCTTGGACTATCACCAGTCTTTTAGATGCCTTCATTACTAGAATTTGGCAATAAGAATTTCGCATAAATTGTCAGCATAATTAGGCAGCAAATAATTGAACGTACAAAAATTGCCCCTGTACAGAGAAAGCGAGGACGACAACCACAATCTCCTGTAGAATCTGGGACTTGTGGTTTATGTATAAGAAGAATGGATATCATTTAGTGAATTTTCACACCAACTTTGGTTTCTTTGTTCACTTTTTTTTAAATTTAGTAACTCCATACACTGATCCATAAAGTATCCAAAGTTATTTGGTTTTTTTTTTTTTGGTTTTTTTTTTTTCATCAAAGATTAGTACCTTATGATTTCCAAGCACGAAAGGGGTGCTTGTTCATTTGACGTAACTAGCCTACTCTTACTTAGATGATTACTATAATGGCATTCCATACATTTCGTGCCATTCCCATAACATGAATGAGAAATACTTGTGCCATAGCTATGGGGAAGTTGAATATTGGATGTAGAAATCAGTGGGGTAATCACCAGTTATATCCTTTCCTAGTCAGGTAAAAGATGCAGACTAGTACCAGGATACTAGAGGAGATAAAAGAAAAAAATAAACCATCAACATTTACTTCAGATTCTTTTGAAGCAGTAAAACAAGAAAACCTGATGGCAGTGCTGGTGGGAATTTTTATGTGAACCACTCTCTGCTAAAACCACATCATACATCACTCAGGGAAATCCAAGTTCATTAAACTCCATTTATTGATCTAATTGAGATACTCACATCCTGCTTAACACATTTGCAGGTGGCAGCAAGACCCCCAATTAAGTCAAGGCCAACGTAGCCATTTCTCAATAAGATGCAAAAGAGTCAGAGATCAGTAAGAAGAAATGCTCTAAATAGGAGACCTAGCAGTTAACGAGAGACATTTCACATAAAAATTGTGTATGGACAAGCATGAATGAGCTATACTCTATCTATGATAGGTTACTCGAACAGATCTATGCAATAAAAAGCAGGTATAAACATTTATAGCTGAAAAAGAGCCAAAATCTCATTTCATTTTTCTTCCTGAAGCACACATTCCTTGAGCACAAGCACGACAACGGGACTCCTGATTATGCAGTTCTTGTTAAGAACACCCTCACACATAAATAGCCTTCAAAACAATTGTCTAGGCACTACTAATTGAACCAAATCACCCAAAAAACACATTCTAAAGGCAAGAGAAGGTAAGAGGCACGAACAGAAGGAAACAAGAATTCGTGATGATACTACAAAATGATCTAACCATCAACAGAATTCAATTTTCTCATTATGGCATTAGATGTTTTGTAATAACATCTAACTCTGTGTTCTTTGTTCCCTACCCAAGCATATTACTCCATGACAGAGTGTAATATCATCTTCTATAGATGGAACGTATAACAGATTTAAGCCTCTCTGAGCAGGCCAATCGGAACTTTATCTTAGACAGACTTGCAGACAATCCAGCGCAAAAGAATCGAACATGTTGCCTAAGTTCAGGACAGATTATTCCCTTAACTCTCTCTTAGTATCCTGGTTTGCAATGGCAATTGCCAGATTAAATTCTATAATGATCATTGCATTGCTTTTTCATCTGTCTGGCACCAATTGAAGAATATTATCATGAGAAGAAAAAGCTGACAATTACAGAGTAATGACATATTTTGTGACAGACTCAATTCATCCAACACGATGTGGAACTAAGTTTCCCTTAACCAACACCACACTAACAGTATGAAAACCTGCAGTTGCTCAAAGTAGCTTACATTATCTGGCTACTATTTTCAGACAGAAAACATGAGACGGGGAGAAAGGAGGGAAAGAACTGATTGCTCTCAAATTTTACTCTTAAGATTAACAAAAAGATCCTTTTCCAACTGACTTCTTACTACTCATGTTGAACTTCTAATGATACAGACTCGTTTACTCAACCATACAACAGTAGCCAGAACTGCAAGATATGGTATACGATATTAATCAGTTTCTCTTTTCTAAGTTCTCCATATTTCTTATTTACAAAGAAAGAGAAAGAAAGGACATATGTAGATAAAAGTGAACGGATCTACTGCTACGATATTAATCAGTTTCTCTTTTCTAAGTTCTCCGTATTTCTTATTTACAAAGAAAGAGAAAGAAAGGACATATGTAGATAAAAGTGAAAGGATCTACTGCTGTGCAATGAATCTTGATCATTGTATTGTTCTCTCAGTAATTTTGCGAAGCGCAAGTCTCGTACAATGCCTTTTTTAGATTGGATGAGGTACATATGAATGATTAGCACCCAGGGTACCGGACTCATATTATTTATGGCTAATTTGCATATCGACATGCATAATCATTCAAACTAGCTAGCAAAACTTAAGCAAGCAGCATATTGCTTAGCACATATCCAGAAACACAATGCATCGGGTTCTTGTTTGCAGGATAAGAATTATGCGATACAAACAATCACTGATCTGATAAAACAACAGCTGTAAAGTAAAGAAAGAAAAACTAGCAAAAAAAACTGATCCACTTGTGACTCACCAGAACTCTGCCATTTCACTTGAAGGTATCTGCTTCGAAAGAGATTCATAGAATATCCTCAATGGCTCTCGCTGTTTACAGAAATCATCAATGTGAAGGTAGCCAAAGTATCAGTGCCAACTAAACTTCAGAAAGCATAGTTATTAAAATATGAAAAACTCGAACCTCCTCCGGAACATCATGTTTCTGGCCTGGCAGGGAATAAACCTTTTTCTCTCTGGTCCTTGTTACAATCTTCTTTTTCACAGTCTTTGATGAACTAGATGACGCTTTTGCTTTTACCTTCACAGGATCATTACACGACAAGGAAACTGATCAGAGCCAAACTCAACTTACCAAAGCAATAAATAAAGGTATATCTAAATCTCTACTAAACTGTTCTTTTTCTGTTTCTGAAAGTGTGATCACACGCAAGCTCATTCATCCGTGAACCAGAAAAGACCAATTTTTCGTGGATGCCCCTTATCCAGATTAATAAATAAGCCCAAACTGGATAGAGAGAAATCATAATTACTCCTGAAGTTTCAAATTTTCTACAATAGGCAACGTAATTGACTTAGCACATATCCCGAATATCTTTTCAAGCTAAACTAAATTCAGACGCAAATCACACACAAACTAATTACAAAAACAAAAACAAAAACAAAAAAAATCAACAGTGAAAACCATACGGACACAGGTAAACTGGAATGACTTGCAAAATCTGAAAGGTTCAATTTGGCAGCAGGAAATTACCCAATTTGGAAAACCCAGGTAGGAATCAAACTAAACATCAGTAAAAATCCTATCTTGACAACTGAAACCGACAGCTGAACAAGATCCAACTCAGATAGAAAAAGCATGATCTTTGCCCCAAAAAAAGAAAGAGAAAGGGTACCTCAGTTTTGGAGACAGTAGTTGAAACAGATTTTTGCTTAGCATCAACAGATTGCTTAGATGAGGAAGACTCAAAAACTTTCTTCTTGATGACAGATGAATCGACCTTGCCCTTTGATGATGGAACCGATGAGGAACCCGCTTGATTTCCACAACTGGGTCTTGGTTTCACAACATTAGATTTGGTCTCTGTGGCCATATTTAGTTATCGATGATTCCTTGGCGGCTTTTTTTGCCGGAAAAATTCCTTCTTGATGTTGTAATGCAAATGTCTCTGATATACTTTGTTTTTCCACACCTGTCATTGAAGATGCATCAGCTAATCTGTCTTCCTCTTTAACTGAAACATGGAAATTGTGAATTGTTCTTTTTGCGGGATTATTGAAAACTTTTAATTTTTGAATAAGATAAAAAAAAAATATTAAAAACTAGTAAAGTGGAATTCTTTCTCTCTCTTTTTTTTTTTGTTTTTTCTAATTTTTCATAGAAACTGTTTTAACTGCTTCTTTTCTACAAAGGACTATGGGTCCACTTGCAAGGCCTGTTTGGTTTTCTTTTTCTTTTCTTTTTCGCCTTAAAGACATGTTTTATTTTAATTTCTTGTAATTTTGTTTTTCTGCATTTTGTTAAGAGGTAGGAGTAACTAGCTATTCGTAATCTTCTCTCATCTCAATATTTTTCTTTAAATCTTTGAGAAATGTTAGGCCGATATTAAGACGTATACAATTGTAATTTTTAATAGAGTTAATTACTGATGCAATGTAAAGTGTAACATGTGATCAATTTCATCTTTTTTTTTCTATTAAATAGTCAAGCACCAATTCATCAACACAAGAAGTTGGACATGCAAGGCTGCAAGCTACTAGAAAAGCAAAGAGAATGAACGAGGGAGGATTTATCAGTCAGATAATGCAAAACTGTTAACCTATTTACATCAACTGATAACCTATTTACCCCAAAGATTCTTTATAGTCCTAAGCCTTAAAGAAAGCTGTTGAGAAGAAGGCATATATTTGGGACATAATCTCGTATCTCATACGTATCAGCTGGAGCCTAACTGGGAAATTCTAGTATGCCAAATGGAATGAAGTATCATATGGAAAATGTCATACTTTACTGGCTTAGAATGCCAAAGGAAATGTTGTTTTACTAACTTTACATTCCTTTGCATCTTCAAGTACTTATCCTCTGGAATCGACACAAGTATGTTTTTCAAATTCGGGATATCCTTTTCGGCAACAAATACCGCAAAGGATTCCCAATTTAATGTTTCGAAGAAAGGAGGAACAAAGTTGTCAGATATGATGACAGGAACACATTCATAAGAGATGGCCTCTACGACTCGCGGACTGTTAACTTCGTAACCTTTTGCACAGATGCAATACTTGCTATTCTTCATGTGGTCGATGTAGCTCATTTGACCCTTTGCCCCTTGCACTGGCATCTGGCCAAATATTTTCATATCCGGGTCTTTATCCAGCCAATGCTGCAGCAGAATCGGGCGAAGATATCCATTCATCCTCCCAGCAAAGAAAGCGAGGATTTTTCGCTCTTTAGGAGGTTGGCCTCTAAGTTTTTCAAGGGGATTCTTATCTGACCGGACAAATGTTTCTGCAAGAGACACATCTTTGCCAAATTGGAAGCCTCCTTTGGTGATATCAGAATTACATAAGGCTCTAATGCAATTGGCCATGACTTGTTTCGTCTCAGCAGGCGCCTGAAGGAGAAAGTAAATATCAACACGTGTTAAGAGACATCAACACGAAGATACAGTGATCTTGATCAATATGTCATAAGATGTTAATACTATCCAATAAGGTCGAAATCAGCTAACGAGAACTTGTAAAGAAATATTGCATATGTCCATCACTATTACCCAGTCATGGCAGGCAACAAGGAAATGGTCAGCTCCTCCAGTCCTATTCCAGAATGGGGATCTACTTGAGATTAGGCCGATGTAGTTATTCAAATGTCGAACCAAGTTCCTGCGCTTGTGAGAATTCGGGACGTACAACATCTCCCTTAACATCCAAGAACTAAAAGGAAGATAAAACAAGTGAGCATTTTTTGGATTCTCAGTAACAAAGTCTTTGCTTTCTATGAGCTGTTTCATGAACCATCCTTCTGAAGCATATATTCCTCTCAGCAATGGGGAGTGAAATATCGGTCTTTCTCCTTCTGTATACATGTAAACCTTGAGAGTCTGCTCCATTAATTCATAGCTCCTACACTTCAAACAAGGCATCTTGAGAAGACCTTTTTGTAGTTCTTTCAAATGAGCTACATTCTTATTGACAGTGATGATTAACGTCTAGGGAGACTAGTCTTAGTATAAATCAGAGGGGGAAAAAAGAAGAAAGCTATATGGATCCAAATTTTTTGAACCAACAAACACTTATAAGGCTATAAAGGCTGAAGAAATTTATACATTACTAGCAATAGTACTTCCAAAAGGCAAAAATTTACAAGACAAAACAAAAAAGCCAAGGAAAAAAATTCTAGTATAGTAGAGAAATCCATACTGGACTAACACTAGCAGTACATGTGCAAATATTCACTTGCCTCTTGAACATTGAAAAATTCCGAAACAGAGGAGCATGTAGGCCGGGATCATTATGTACGGCAGGGGAGCTCTCGACAAGAGTTTTGGCCACCAACAACTGTTGATCAGATTCTGAAGTCCATTTTGGTTTCTAAAAAAACAAGGATATAAGCAGAAAAGAACAGAAAATTCAGGTAAGCATAAGATGTGAAGATGAATTGTGGCATTTCATATCTTGCAAGATTCAAGAAAGTTACATTCAGTTGTATTTTCATACCTTTGCACGATAGGAAGTGAGATTTGAAATGAACATATAGTTCATTTGCGATAGTGACACCACCACACCTTCAGAGCCTTTAAATTTTTTCTTCACAGTGCGCCTTCTTTTTTTTGAAGACAGTGAAGGTGTAAGATTTCTCTTTAGTACTACTCCATTGTTTTCCGGTTTTCGAATCGTATGCCTTGCATCTTTATAAACGGAAGATGCATTGCGACCAACAAAGACAATAGGACTTCTTCTGCTGTTTACTTTTATGAAATCAAAGGATGGAGATTCATCTTTCGAGTCACTACCGGAACCAACACCCTGTGTTCCCACTGCATCTTTATCATCATCTGGAAACTTGAATGCATTAGTAGTCTCATAAAGATGGTCTGCAGAAGTGAAGCTGTTTGAAGAGAATTTGCTTGATGAATTTCCAGCTGAGAAGCAGCCCATGAATGAAACTCGAGTCTTGACAGCATAAAACGAGGGAAAGAAACCACTTCCATATGGAAGCTCAAGATATTGTGCCGGAAAAACCACACCAAAGAACAATGCCACTAGCAATAGGATCCTCCTATTCTCCCCCGGACTTGCAAGCTGATGCTGATTCTTAACAGGCATTTTGGGAGTAAGAAACTGAACCGGCCGCAAGCTTTTACACAAAAATAACTCCGAATGTCAGCAAGATGACAGTTAAAAAACCTTATGAAAGGAGCTTTGAGATGTTTGGGATTTGCAGCAGTCGAAATCGACAAGAATCAAACAAACTACTTTGAATTTAGGTACAGTGTTGGTCCAACAGCTTAACTATACACGAGGAACAGAATACAAATGAATAACTGCATCTGGAAAGAGTACATGTTCCTTTTGTATTCACCAACAGATTAACTTCTACTCCCGCCGTCCCATAATTATTGTCCGATTTGAGTTTTCATTTTTAATTCAAATTGTACTAAAAGTAAAATCTTAAACTGAACAATAATTTTAAGACAGAAGAAGTACTTTATATTCCCATCGTCCCATTTTAATAGTCCACTTTGTTGAACTTAAACAATACAACAAAGTGTACTACTAAAATGGTACGAAGGAAATAACAAAGAATGTCCAAGTACCTTTGAAGGGTCTTGCACCAGACACAATGTAAATTGTGAAACGTTCCAAGAAATCGAAAGATTTTAAGATTTTCTGTCAACTTAAAAGAATTCCAGATTAAAACAACAAACTGCGAACTAACCTGTTCAAGCTGGAAGCTCGATGAGTTAGTGGAAACCAGAATTTACTCCAACCCAAATAGGCCATATTCAGTTTAATCCACCTTGAAGAACGTTTGGAAACATAGGAGTAGTGAGTGGATTAGTTGAAAAACAACAGTAGAAATTGGTCAAATGCCCGACATCTCTTTTCCCAATATGAAGAAACTTTTGGCAAAAAAGAGGACTGTTTTATTCTATTTTCAACCATAAAAGGAGCATAGATCTATGCATTGAAAAGATGCAATCAAAGCATATAATATAAAGGCAATGCCGCATGCATTATGACCTGCCAGCCCATTTCTTCCTTGATTTGCGCTTTGATTGTTTTATGAACATGTGAGGAAAGAAAAGAAACTGTGGTCAGAATATTCTTGCTTCTGCTTCTTGATTTATCACCATTTTAATATTGTTGTTTACGAACATTGCCATTAGTAATTTAGTGCACTCTTACTTTTTCTTCTTTTATTCCTCTTCTTCTGCAGAGATTCCTTAATGGCTTAATCCTTCTCCTTCTTTTTTGTATACTTCATAGAGAATCAGGTTAACTACATTTCATGGATAAGAAATTCCATCTCCAACGCCTTCGAAAAAGAGGCATAAACCACGAATACATATATGAGAAATCTCATTTAGTCCTCCGAAGATGCTCTTCCTGCATAATGTATATATACATCCTTTGTTCTAAGTTAGTAGAATGATTCCCATGAACAAGATTAACCCAGAAGAAATCATGTGGTAAAAAATGAAAAAATAAAAAATTCACTAATGAATGAACAAGTTTCATATTTCAGAGCTTGTTAAGTGATCAGAACCATTGAAGTACCAACCAAGAAGCTCTCTTTCTTCAACTCCTAATTAAAGTAACTTAAAGAAAGCTAGCTAGCTGTTGAGTATTATATATAATCATGGAGCATAACTGAAACTTGATTGATTGTTGAACATGTATCATCAGGTGGAGCCAATCTGGAAAACCCTGGTAAACCAAATGGAATGAAGTATCATATGGAAAATGTCGTACTTTACCGGCTTGAAGTGCCATAGGAAATGATGTTGTACCATCTTTACATTCCTTTGCAGCTCCAAGTACTTGTCCTCTGGAATGGACACAAGTATGTTTTTCAAATCCGGAATGTCCTTCTCGGCAACAAAAACCGAGAAGGATTCCCAGTTAAACGTTTCGAAGAAAGGTGGAATGAAATTGTCTGATATGATGACAGGAACACACTCATAAAAGATGGCCTCAGCAACTCGGGGGCTGTTGACCTCGTAACCTTTTGCACAGATGCAGTACCTGGTGTTCTTCATGTACTCGATGTAACCCGTGTGACCCTGCAGCTCCAGCTCTGTCATCCGGCCGAATATTTTCATGTCCGGATCTTTATCCTGCCAATGTTGCAGCAGAATCGGGCGAAGGTATCCATGATTGTTCCCGCCAAAGAAAGCTAGGAATTTTCGCTTGGAAGCAGGTTTACCCCCAAGTCCTTTAAGTGGATCCTGAGCTAAACGGACAAATGTTTCTACAAGAGGCACATCTTTCCCAAATTGGAAGCCTTCTTTCACAATGTCGGAGTTACATAAACCTCTAATACAATTGGCCATGATTCTTTTTGTCTCTGCAGGGGCCTGCATCATAAATTAAGTAAGTCTCTTTCGCGCTTGCAACAATACAAATCTCAAAATTCAACGCAAACTATTTCTTTTAGTAAGCAGCCTCAAGCAGGTTAATTAGTCAAAAGATGATCAAATAATCCTTGGGGAAACACTATCGATGAATTCAGGTTGTAAGGATATAAATCTATCAGTCATTAATTTACCGAGTCTTGGCAGGCAACAAAGAAATGGTCAGCTCCTCCGGTCCTATTCCAGAATTCATATCTACTTGAGATTAGGCTGATGTAGTTATTCAAATATTGAACCATATCCCGCTGACTGTTTGAAGAATTTTGCACATACAATGTCTTCTTCAGCATCCAAGAGCTAAAAGGCAGATAAAACAAGTGAGCGTCTTTCGGATTTCTGGTAACAAACTTTTTGTTTTCTTTGAGCAGCTTCATGAACCATCCCTCAGAAGCATATATTCCTCTAAGAACTGGAGTGTGAAATATAGGGGTTTCTCCTTCTGTGTAGATGTAAACCTTGAGAGTCTGCTCCATTAATTCATAGCTCCTATATTTTTTTGAAAGGAACCATCTTATTAATTTCAAAGGACGGCCAGTCTTAGAGAATAAAAATCATGTGAATTAGAATATCCATATTGAACCAAAACAACAAGCAACTAGTGCCTATATAGGAAATATAGATCACTTGCCTTTTGAACATGGAGAAATTTCTAAACAGAGGAGCATGTAGGCTAGGATCATTTTCAACATCGGGGGAGCTCCAAATAAGAGATTTTGCCACCAACATTTCTTGATCAGATTTTGAAGCCCATTGTGGTTTCTAATGAAAATCCATCCAAACAAGCAGATTAGAAAAGGAGAAAATTCAGCAGGCAATAGCATGAGAGTTGTAAAGATGACTAGAGGGGCTGGGATTTCATATGTATTTTGCAAAATCTAAGCAAAATAATATTGTTAATACCTTTGCGCGATAGGAAGTTAGGTTTGAAACAAACATCTCATTCATTTGCGAAAGCGACACCACCAAAGTTTCAGAACTTCGGATTACATTGCTCACATTACCACTTTTGTTTGAGGAAGAAGAATGGTCCATCATTCTCTTTAAAACTCCATCATTTTTTTCAGTTTCCTGGACCTCGTCTTTGGACATAACGGAAGATGCATCGTGGCCGGATGGATGTTTCCCCGTTGCATCTTTATCATCAGGGAACTTGGTTGCATCAGAAGTTCCATGAATGTGGTCTGCAGAAGAGTTTAAGCCATTATTATTATAAGTGGTGAGATTTTTGTCACCCGCAGAGTACTTCTCCCTGGAGAATGTGCTTGATGAAATGAAGCTGCCCAGGAAAGAAACTTGCGCCTTGCCACCATTGAAGAATGAAAAAAAAGCTCTTCCATAAGGAAGCTCAATATATTGTACCGCGAAAACTACTGCAACTAACAGTACCAACAGTATCAGAAGCCTCTTATTCCCTGCAAGACTTGCAAGCTGATCTTTAACAGGCATCTTCAAGTAAAACAAACTCGATCAACCCCCAAGCTTTTTGGTTCCTTGGTTTCCAAGTCCATTCAAAGTCCAAATCTGAAAGTAAAAATAATTAGAAAATTAGTTTTTTTAAAAAAATTCTTCTGGAGGACAAACTACTTTTGACTTAATTAGGTGAATAACAATGAAGAACACAACAGAACAGAGAATGTAACTATATTTCTCTCTCAATGCATCAACGAAATTGTTAGCCTAAGTTATGGTAGCATTTCAAACATAACAAAGAATGGGGAAGAATCCAGAAGGGATCTTGTAACCAAGAACAATATTGTACAACAAACAATGTAACATGAAGCAATCCGAGGAATCAAAAGAATCAAAACTCTGTCAAAATGATAGAGTCGTCCCAGTTGAAGATGTCAAACCTGGAGCTAAACCATGTTAAAGAAGCTGGAAGCCCAACAAATCAGTTGGAACCAATCAGGGCCCTCTTGTTAAATGATTAGGGAAAAAGAGTTTGAAGAATCGTTTGGCCAAAAAGATTACTGATGTATTGTATTTCTGCAACAGTAAAAGGAAGAGAGATCTGTAGATCAGAGAAGCTGCTCTCAAGCATATCAATAAAAAAATTTTAAAGGCATGTCCGTAAGCTAGTTTATTTGTTAAATTAGCGTTTGATTTTCAAATGACCATGTGGATGGGATTTAAAAAAAACAGGAAAAAAACAAGTAACAGTTGACTTCTTTGATTATGCTTCACCCCAGATCACCAATGAGACGCTGAACACTAAAATAATAATCAGATGGTGCCTAACTGAGAAATTCTGGTATACCAAATGGAATGAAGTATCATATGGAAAATGTCGTACTTTACCGGCTTAGAATGCCACAGGAAATGTTGTTGCACCAGCTTTACGTTCCTCTGCAGCTCCAAAATCCTTCTTTTTTTTTATATTGACCCAAGTAACTGCAATAGGAGCCTCGTGTTCTTTGCCGGAAGAGCAGGCTGATATTTAACATCCATGGTGAAAGAATTCATCAGCCCAAGCTTCTTCAGCTCTACACAGGAGTCCACAAATATTTTCAAACACCAAGTTGCATTTTCGTCAAATTTGTTCAAGTTTTACTTCCAATATCTAATGACAGAATCCCATACATCTGAAACAGACAAAATTCGAACAAACCTGTAGTAGCTGGAAATGCCTTGATGAAACTACAAAATTTGAAACCAAATTTGCTCCAATCCAAGGCCCCTCTTTAGTTAATGCTTAAGGAAAAGATTTGAAGAATGTTCAGAAACAAGGCATAACATAAGTAAATAAGTGGAAACAGTAGAACTTGCTCAAATGGCCAACCATCTCCTCAATCATCAGTCACCAGAAAGAGAAGATTTTCAACTTGAAGAAACCTAAGGGAAATGAAAGACATATACATTGTAATGAGAAACTTAGAGAGATTTGTAACATTGGAGAAAATGCAGTCAAGCATATATAAATTGCAAGGCATGCATAAAATGCAGTGAAGCAATATAATATTTCTTATTTCTACTTCTTGCTTTCTCCAAGGTTATGAATCCTTTCTTATGGAATTCCAATACTGGATCACTACTCCTACTGGTGGGTTGTTCCTGTACTTCTGGATCCTGTCCTGGGAACATTATTAACTAATCTAGCTCTCCTTGATATAATAACCAAACAAGTAGCAATTTGCCTAGTGTGCCACTGAGGAGTTCTTCTCAGGCCAATTCCAAGATTAATAAATTGCCAAAGAAGAGAACAGAAGTTGATGAAACTCATTATCCAGAATTCCAGCTTTTGATGGTGTACATAACTGGGGGGATCATAATTTGGGGATTTCTGACCAATACTTTGCAATTGATTGAAACAAAACGAAAGTTCAAGTTAATGAAACATGGGGTTTAAACTGATCAATTATAAAACGCCAACATTATATAGGCAACAACACAGTCGAGTTTGCCGTCATCCTAGCTCCGCCGAACCAAAAGCAATTTAGGGGCCAACGCAACTTTAGCCTCAGCCAAATCAAACAATACTTAAATCAGCTTGCCAATTCATCCTCTATCTTCATTCATCTACTCATTTCCTCTCTCCTCATCGCAGAAATTACAGTAAACATTTTGGTAGGGTAAGCACTTTTCTACATGGACAATGGAGATTAATAATAATTCAAGCTATAATGAACTTCAGAAATATAATCAACACAAGAAGACATTCTAGCTGCCACAAAAGAGAACAGCCGAGGGCGGATTCATTGCTCAGATAATGGAAAAAAAAAATAAAAATAAAAAATAGAAATATTTACACCAACTGATAAGTGATAAATCTTAAGTATCAAAGATTCCCTCTTTAAACTCCTAAACTACAAAAATCTGTTGAGTATAACTCAGAAGTATATCTGTAACTTAATCTAGTGTACCATATGTATCAGATGGAGCCTAACTGGAAGACTCTGGTATACCATATTGAATGGAGTATCATATGGAAAATGTCGTACTTTACCGGCTTGAAGTGCCAAAGGAAATGTTGTTGTGCCAGCTTTACATTCCTCTGCAACTCTAAGTACTTCTTCTCAGGAATTGACACGAGTATGTTTTTCAAATTTGGGATATCCTTTTCAGGAACAAAAACGGCAAAGGATTCCCACTTAAATGTTTCAAAGAAAGGAGGCACAAAATTGTCTGATATAATCACAGGAACACAGTCATAAAAGATGGCCTCTATTACTCGGGGACTGTTTACTTCGTAACCTTTAGCACATATACAATACTTGCTGCTTTTCATGTGGTCGACATAATTCATTTGCCCCTTTACCCTTTCCATCTTACCAAATATTTTCATGTCCGGGTCTTTACCCTGCCAATGTTGCAGCAGAATAGGGCGGACATCTCCATGCATCCTACCAGCAAAGAACGCAAGGATGCTTCGCTGGGAAGGTGGGTGGCCCCCAAGTTGTTTAAGGGGATTCTGAGCAGACCGGACACTTGTTTCGGCTAGAGCCACATCTTTGCCAAACTGGAAGCCTTCTTTGGTGATATCAGAGTTACATAAAGCTCTAATGCAATTGGCCATGATTTGTTCCGTCTCTGCAGGAGCCTACATGAAGAAGTACATTTTGAATCAAAATACTTGTAATATAGATAATATGAAGAAAAGGGGAAAAGTTTCATTTCAGCTTCATTCTGTCAGAACCCAAAAACTCACTACTATACATAAGACCTGAAATTAGTAAATCAACAATTTCGGATTCAGAAAAAATCCTATTTGATGCGGTAGAAACAAGCCAGTTGTAAGTGAACGACACTCAAGACTGCGGCTTCAACTAGGAAAGAGAAAATAGGCATAAAGATGAATCTCTCTTTGGCAACTCTTTAAGTAATCTGTAAATAATTATCCATCTGCAATCATACCCAGTCATGGCAGGCTACAAGGAAATGATCAGCTCCTCCGGTCCTATTCCAGAATGAATATCTACTTGAGAGTAAACTGAGGTAGTCACTTAGATGCTGGACCAAGTTGCTGCGACTGTGCAAATCTGGCGAGTACAATGTTTCCTCCAACATCCGAGAACTAAAAGGAAGATAAAATAAGTGAGCCTTTTCTGGATTCTTAGTGACAAACTTTTTGTTTCCTTTAAGCAGCTTCATGAACCATCCCTCAGAAGCATATATTCCTTTAAGAACTGGAGTATGAAATATAGGTCGCTTGCCTTCCTTATAAATGTAAACCTTCAGGGTCTGCTCCATTAGTTCATAGCTCCTACAGTTTAAAAAAATAAAAAATTAAAAAAATGAAAAAAAAGGTACTTTAGTGATAACATTGCTCAAATCATTTAAAAACCTTCAAGTCCAAGATGGCTGGACAATGAGCTACATTGTTATACACATAAATTACTTACTTCAAACTTCAAAGTACAGCAATCTTTTCATGAATTGTTTTTATTGTTTGAATTGGAACGAGGAAATGCTAAAACTGCTTCTTTTCAGCCAAAGAAGAGGAGAGGATTCACTCCTCTAAAGGGTTAAACGTTTGTACATGAACAGTGTATAAGCTTAAAAGCAGTGAAGAAGATAGGCTGAAAAGACACCAAGCGGTGCAACTTCTAGTTCAAGTAAGCAACAAGTTAAACCAACAAGCAATTTCAGTACATTCTTTTTTCACAACCAACCAAGAAATTTGCAAAGGGCTAGAGACGGGTTAAGATATCACTAATTACAGTACTTTATAAGGCATGAATCTTAGGCACACTCGTAACAGGATAAACTACCACACCCAAGAAAAAAAAAAGTAAAAGAGCAAATGCTCAGAGAACAAAGGTTAGGAAAAGCAGAAGAACCATTTTGTACAACTATATGCAATGCAGATTTTACTTGCCTTTTGAACATCGAAAAGTTTCGGAAGATAGGAGCATGTAAGCTGGGATCATCATCAATTTCAGGGGAGCTCTCAATAAGAGATCTTGCAAGCAACAATTCTTCATCAGATTTGGATGTCCATGTTGGTTTCTAAAGACAGCAAACAAGCAGAAATGAAAAGGAAGTTCAGACAACCAGGAGAAGTAAGATGGATGAGTTTCTGACTTTCTGCAAGAGGATCTCATATCTTTCAGGTTCCAAAAGGGAAACCTTCAAACTGCTATACCTTTGCACGATAGGAAGTTAGATTTGAAATTAGCATATCATTCATTTGTGAAAGAGACACCACCACATCCTCAGAGCTTCTGGATTTTTTATTCTTAGTGTCCCTGCTGTCCATAGAAGAATAGTTGAGTGAAGGTGAAAGATTAGTCTTCAATAATCCAGGACTTCCAGTTTCCTGAATTGTATGGTCTTCATCTTTATAACTGGAAGATGCATTGTTACCAACTGCGACAGTAGGAGCACTTGAGTTGGTGCCCATGCCTACTGACTCCTGAAAAGGTGGTAGTGAATCTGATGATTCTATTGCAGTTGAAGGGGGTGAAGTTGGATGATCTGCATCTGATGCTGGTATTTTCTCAGATTCCTCCGAAGCATTCTCTGGTACCAAGCTATTAATACCTCTCAACTCTGGTGTGGATGTGTTGTTTGTTTCTATAAAAGCTGTGGATGAAAGTTGATCTTCGGGATCACTATTGGATTCAAAATTATTTCTAATTGCATCATTTCCATCTGAAACTTTGGTTGAATCAGAATCAACAGGGTGATTTTTAATTGTGTCATTTGCATCTGAAACTTTGGTTGAATCAGTGAATCCGTTGGTATGACCTGTGGAATTTAAGCCATCAGATGAGGTCCAATTCCTGTCACCTAAAGACTTCGCACTGGAGAAGCTGCTTGATGAATTTCCAGCCGAGAAGTTGCCCACCGAAGAAAACTGACCCTTGCCAGCATAAAATAAGGAAAAGAAAGCATTTCCATATGGAAGCTCAAGATATTGCACTGAAACAACCACAGCAAATAATAGTGCCACTAGCAAGAGGAGCCTCCTATTCTCCACCAGCCTAGCAAATTGAGATTTAATGTACATGTTGAAGTAACAACTCAACGAACCCAAGCTTCAACAACTTTAGACAAGTCCACAATATCATCAGCAAGCACCAGCAGCTTGCTTTTCCGTGGTATTCAAATCATTTAACTCCACTCCCTTATAACAGATAAATGAAATACCACATTCACCTGTTTAAAAAAAAAAAAAAAGAAAATTAAAAATTGAGGTACACACTGAACTACTTATGCCAAAACTGAAGATCAGCAAAGTGTTGACAATAAAAGCTTCTGCCAGGGACCAGGGTTTGATGGACTCAAGTTCTTTAACTGTGATACACTGGAATCTCATATTACAAAGGTCAGATCAACCAAATTAGTACTTCAAGTTCAAGGTTTGCAGTCGAACTACTCAATCAATTAACTGAACCCATGGATTTTAGTTCCTTGAAAAAAAAAAAAAAAACTGATTGCATATATAAGTATCAAATTCAGTAACATTGGACGTCTGGGAGAATGAATCACCTGAGCTACTTATTGGAACAAACCACAGTGAATTAGATACATGGTTCATTAGCTAATTATGGGGAACAGAACATAACACAAATACATAAACTCATCAAAAATATTCGTTCTTGTTGTCTTTACCATCATGACCTTACAATTAAGAAACCAAAGCATTAAAAGTAAGAGCAATAACAACATTGGTTCACAACCCAGAAGTGGTCTGTACCATAGAACAATGCAGACGAAGAAAGAACAACTAAAACCCAGTTCAGATATGAAATAACAGAAGCCCATATGAAACAGAGGAAGTTGGAAAGAACCTGTTGAAGCCAGAAACAAGATGAATAGGCTAGCCACAAGAAATTGCTTCAAACCGAATCCCTCCTCAATTTTTATGACAAAGGAAAAAAGCTTCCACCTTGAAGAATCTTTAGGAAGAAAAAAGAACAACCCAGAAATTGGTTCACATGGCAAAGGCTTTCTCAACAGTTACATGAACGTGTAGAAGCTTTTGGGGGAAAAAACAAAAAAGAAAAATGGCAGATTTGGCGTTAATTGGAACGGTGAAATAAGAAGTAACAGAGATCTAGAGATGTCAGAGAAAAATGGCAGTCAAAACCAAATAAAATTTTTAAGGAGTCAGTGGCCTTGCCAACCCATTTCCTTGCCTGGCGGTTCACTGTTTGTTGAAAATTCCTACAAATTTTTAGCTACTTTTTGTTCTCATCATCATCATCATCATCAAATTTTTTTAAGAGCATTATGAACATTTTATAGAGTAATGATTTTGCCATGATATGAGTTTTTAAAATTGGATGATGACTAAGCACTGTGATTATTGGCCCCACGGTCAAAGGGAATCCTTAATCATCTTTATGCGTAAGTTAATTTTGATTTTTCTTAAATTTATTTATTTTGTTTTTTCCATTAAAAATAAAACCTTGAAAATGCTTTACTAAAATATTTTTCCCTGTATTTGTAACAAATACCAATAAATGTGCACATGTGAATCGAATAATGATTGATTAGGAGTTTTTCTTTTTATTTTTATGCAACCATAATGAAAAGTGAATTAGTGAAACATACTGAAGATCTAACCTCCATTCCATATTCATCAGTGAAATTCATATGAAGCCAATTAAAAGAGTTAGCAAGTTTACTTTTTCAAATGAAACCAATCATAGGTTGGAATTGAAGTCAATTAAGAGCATTTTTAAAACACTAAAAACTCGTCCGGATGGCGATCGGTGATAATGATTTGTTTGACCATTCTGTGTTTTGGACTTCAATAGTTCAATGTCCATTTTTTTAATTGCAGAAAATTAGATGCAAGTGATGAAGCAATGCACCGACAAAGATGCAGCAATCAAAATTGCGAGGACAATTTGTGAATCTATGATAAATCTGGGAAAAAAGAAGTAACAAAATAATTGTCATGTCTGTTAAAAATTAACATCGGAACGAATGGAGTATGAATGAATATAATGAGAGAGAGGATTTATTAGTCACATAATGAAAATATACAGATATATCATATACATTTACTTCACTGTATTACTGTAACCTTTGAAACTACATCAAGATTTCCTCTTTATTAATATAAAGCTGGCCAAAACTCTAAGAAAGGTGTTGAGTATCTAAATCATCTATTATGACTAAAGTATATCTAAAATCCAGTGTGTTTCAATATGTACATCATCAGGTGGAGCCTAACTGGAAGACTCGGGTATACCAAATGGAATGCAGTATCATATGGAAAATGTCATACTTTACCGGTTTAGAATGCCAAAGGAAATGTCGTTGCACCAGCTTTACATTCCTCTGCAGCTCCAAGTACTTCTTCTTTGGTACTGACATCAGTATGTTCTTCAAATTCGGTATATCCTTTTCGGCAACAAATACTGCGAAGGATTCCCAGTTTAATGTTTCAAAGAATGGAGGCACAAAGTTGTCAGATATGATGACAGGAACACACTCATAAGAGATGGCCTCCACAACTCGCGGACTGTTGACTTCGTAACCTTTTGCACAGATGCAATACTTGCTGTTCTTCATGTGGTTTATGTAGCTCATTTGGCCCTTTACCTTTCTGATTTTTCCGAATATTTTCATATCTGGATCTTTATCTAGCCAATGTTGCAGCAAAATGGATCGGACATCTCCATGCATCCTACCAGCAAAGAAAGCGAGGATTTTTCGCTTGGAAGGTGGTCGGCCCCCAAGTTGCGCAAGGGGATTTTCAGCAGACAAGACATTTGTTTCGGCCAGTGACACATCTTTGCCAAATTGGAAGTCTTCTTTGCTGATATCAGCGTTACATAAAGCTCTAATGCAATTGGCCATGATTTTTTTCGTCTCTGCAGGGGCCTGCATGAATAAGTATGCTGTCAGTTAAAAGAAAGAACTGTAAAAAGATTTTAAACTTCTGCTGCAAGTAGCAAAGAGAACATATGGATATAGATGATTGTCTCTTTGAGAGCTCTTGTAAGTAAGCTGTGAAGAAATACTCAATCTTTCCAACCTTACCCAGTCATGGCAGGCTACAAGGAAATGGTCAGCACCTCCAGTCCTATTCCAAAATGGGTATCTACTGGCGATTAGGCCGAGGTATTTACTCAAATGTTGAACCATGTTCTTCCGACTGTGCAAATCTGGCAGATACAGTCTCCTCCTCAATATCCAAGAACTATAAGGAAGATAGAACAAGTGAGCGTTTTCTGGATTCTTGGTGACGAACTGTTTGCTTCCTTCGAGCAGCTTCATGAACCATCCCTCAGAAGCATATATTCCTGTAGTGACTGGAGTGTGAAATATAGGTCTTTCCCCTTCCTCGTAGATGTAAACCTTGAGAGTCTGCTCCATCAAATCATAGCTCCTATATTTGAAAACAATCAAGCATCACCGATTCTTGGACTTACATTATTAACTTCAAAGGACAAAAATGCAGAGACATCAAGTAGATCATCTCGATTGTTTTAACTGCAACAAACAATAGAAAGCTAAAACTCTTATCATCGAAAGTGGTAGTGCGGAACCAAGCCTAAAAAGGGTACACTTCTGTGCATCAACAGCATATATGCATAAGAGGAATGGAAGATCTTAAGATAATAAAAACCTTGAAGTAATACTTTGGGTTGAAGGCTTGAAGTAAAACCAATTTTTTTCTCAAAAACATATTGGACTAGATTCTTGTTCTACATCCTTAAAGGCCAGAGAAGTAGTTATTATGTTCATGATTTAAGCACTGACAAAAGCACTTTCAAAAGACAGTAGGTTAACATGTTACTCCAGAAGCTATTTAGAGAAACATTGTGAATCAGCAGAAAATGTAAATAAGCAGATTTCCACTGACCTTTTGAACTTTGAAAGGTTTCGGAACAGAGGAGCATGCAGGCTGGGGTCATCACGAACAGAATGTGAGCTCCAAATAAGAGATTTTGCATGAATCAATTCTTTATCAGATTTTGACACCCATCGTGGCTTCTGAAGTCAACATTTTTAACAAGCAGAAAAAAAGAATTCAGGAAACCAGAAAATGTGAAGATGGATGAAATAGTTCCTGCTATGGAGATCATATCTTGCAAGGTCCAAGATAGGAAACCATCCATTGCAGTTATACCTTTGCACGATAGGAAGTGAGACTTGAAATGAACATCTCATTCATTTGGGGAAGTGACACTACCACATCCTTTAAGTTTTTCGATTTTCTTTTCGCATTGTGGCTGCTGTTCACAGAGGAATAGTTGAGCAAAGGTGCAGGATTTGTCTTTAACAATCCAGGACTATCTGTTTTATGAATGGTATTGTTCTCATCCTTATAACTGGATGATGCATTATGACCCACTGAGCCCATGGGAGCTCCTGAATCGGTACCCTTGCTAACTGGGGCCCTAAAAGGAGGGTGTGAATCTGATGATCGAACTGTAAATGAAGGGGTTGGACTTGGATGATCTGCATTTTCATTCTCCCTGTCAACACTAATATTCGGATCTGGTTTTATCTCAGATTCATCAGAAGCCTTCCCTGGTACCAGATTAGTAGTCCCTTCCACTTCTGGCATGGATGTTTTGTTTAGTTCCATGAAATCTGTGGATGGAATTTCATCTTCAGGGCCACTACTGGAATCAACCGAATGCTTTCTTGTTGTATCATTTACATCAGAAACTTTGGTTGCGTTGGTTTCGTTGGTATGATCAGTGGAATTTAAGCCACCAGAAGAGGTTGAGTTCCAGTCAACTGAAGGCTTCGCACTGGAAATGGTTCCTGATGAATTTCCAGCCAATAAGTTGCCAACTGAAGCAAACTGAGCCTTGCCAGCATAAAATAAGGAAAAGAAAGCATTGCCGTATGGAAGCTCAAAATACTGGACTGAAACAACTAGAGCAAATAAAAGTGCCACCAGCAACAGCAGCCTCCTATTCTCCACGAGACACGCAAGCTTAGATTTAATGTACATGTTGAAGAAACAGCTCAAGGAACCCAAGCTTCAACAGCCTGAGAGCTTAGACGAATCCAGAATATCTGCAAGCACCATCTAACTATTCCGGGGTTTTCAAATACAAGCAGCTGGAGTCTCAGTTAACAGCTGAGCTGAAGATGATCAATATGTATCTACACAACCCAAAAGCTGAACCAATTTCGCTAAGTATCTGTCAAAAAAAACGGTTCCGTAAGGGTTTGATGGGCACATTGGACTCGCAATTGGGAAAGTCAGATGATCAATTAGACTTATAAGGTTCAAGGGAAAACTACTTAATAATCTATTAAGTTGAATCCAATAATTGTAGTTCCTTTAACAGATTTTCATTTTTGAAGTATACTTCTGCGAACGATAACAGAATCGAAAGGAATGAGTAGCCCGAGATACTTTTTAACTAGTACTAATTAGATACATGGTCCAAAAAATTATGTTCTTGGTGTCTTAACTCTTAAGCATGCTCTTTCGATTAAGCAAACAAGTCAGAGTTACTTCCATTTCAAACGATGAACTTAAAATAAATTTCTAACAAAAATAAAACTAATAACGAGATTGATTCAGAACCCAGAAGCTGAGCTGTCTGCACCCAAGAACAACTCAGAAACAAGAACAAAACAACCAAAAACCAGAGAATCCCAGATGAAACAGAGGAAGTTCGAACCAACCTGTAGAACGCTGGAAACTTGATGACTTACTGGCAGTGGCAGTAGAGGAATTTGCCTCCAAGCCTAAGGCCCTCTTCAGTTTTATTAGATTGAAAAAAAAGAAAAAGAAAAAGCTTGCACCTTGAAGAATCTTGGCAAACGTGGCAAACTAGAAATCGCCTTACATGGCAATCCTCTGTCTTTTTCATCAGTTACATGAACTTTTAGAAGCTTTGGGAAAGAAAGATGTCAGAGATACTATATTTAAACGGTGAAACTAGGAAGGAAGGAAGAGAGAGAGAGAGAGAGGCCTAGATATCTGAGAAAAATTGGCAGATATAGTAATATTAAACAGAAAGTCATCGTTCTGCATTCCAAATTCCTTGACTGCCTGGCGGGTTGATTGTTCTTTCAAAATGAATGCCTTTCGTATTAAAAAGTATTCCTTTCGTGTACTCTTGGCTCTCCCCATCTAAGTATTTCAAAACAATTATAAAAGTAGTAAAAAATTTTCATTTCATATCAATTTAAACAGTGGTTGACTGGGATTCTTCCCCACTGGTCAAAGGGCATTTCTATATTCCTATTATTATCCTATGTACTCTTATTTTAGAACCGGAAAGAATATTTTCTTATAACTTGCCATGTAAATCATATGTAAGACTTGTATGGACAAAGAAAAAGTTATATGATAAGAGTGAAGAACAAAATAAATTACTTTTATCTCGTCTTTCATACTTTTTCTGTTCTAAAATGATCATTCATTCCTCTTGTATCTTTATTTGAAAGATAAAAATTCAAACTAGATCATCGCCCCCGGTAATATAAAACCTCTCGGAAATGTTACTGCAGCAGATTTAGTTCACCATTAACATTGGTGATCACAAAGTGTCAACTAACTTTCGTCTAGTTTTTTAGGTTTACAAGATGTGTCAGTTCTTTTTTCTTGATTGTTGACTGTGATTCATGAGTTTGGCAAGCTTTCGTTCTGCCTTTGGTAGTTTTTTTTTACCATATTCAAATCAGTCACAGAATCCTTGTGAGCTGGCTATGGAGACTTAGAGTATGTAAGATTTTTTTTTTTTTTTTGGATATATATAATAATGTGGGGAAGTTTGTAAGATATTGTTGTGTGGATGGTATGGCATTTAGTGGACCAAATGAAAGTTGACTGGAACTCAGGAAGAATACATTTACTTAGGGTAATTATCATCAGTTTTATGACCCACCATTAGCCATTAGGCCATAGCTGAATTCGACACAGTCCATACTTGCCACTTAACATATAAAGGTTTAGCCTTCTTATCATTAGTCTATCAGAAACAATACAACTGAATCTAAGTTAAATAAAGGGCAAGATTCTCCTGCTAAGCTATTTGTTGCAGACTGCAATGAATACTATAGCAGAAACATGTGATTCCTCGGGTGATAAAATTCTTGCCCTATTCAGAAACTACATTTGAAAAACCCTGTTGTACCAGATGGAGTGAAGTATCATGTGAAAAACATCATACTTCAGGGGCACATTATGCCATAAGAAATGCTTCCTTACTTGGTTCACTCTCTGTTGCATCACCACATACCTCCTTTCCGAGATTGACAGGAGTATTGTTTTCAAATTCGGAATGTCTTTCTCCAGAACAAAGACGGCGAATTTTTCCCAGTTCAGGACTTCAAAGAAAGGAGGCACGAAGTTGTCTGATATGATCACCGGAACACAGCCATACATGATCGCCTCGACTAACCTTGGACTATTAACTTCGTAGCCTCTTGCACAAATGCAGTACTTGCTGCTCTTCATATGATGAATGTAGCTGGATTTGCGCATCCGGCCAACAATTTTCATATCGGGGTCTTTGTTTTCCCAATGCTTTAAGAGGATTGGGCGGAGGTAACCATGCATTTTACCGGCAAAGAAAGCGAGGATTCGCCTTTGGGAAGCAGGTTTACCTCCCAATGATGCTCCTCTTCCTCCTGAGGGGAATTGAGGTGAGTGTACAGATGTCTCTGGAAGCGATGCATCCTTGCCTAACTGGAATCCCTCTCTTATGTCAGCATTGCAGAGAACTCGTATGCAATTCGACATCATGGCTTTAGTTTCCTCGGGTGCCTGAAAATGTATCAAACAATCCTGACTTTTCTGATTACAATGAGCAACATAAAACGGTCAAACTAAATAAACCAATTCAAAGATATGACATAGTAAATCCTCCAATCATCTGAATTGTTCCTTTAAATCCTAATCCTGCTTTTCACCATCATTTGCTTGCATCATATTTCAATGAAACCCACAAGCTCACTTCTCATTCCATTATTCCACTCATCGCAAAAAGGCCTTACAGTTCTGGTCAAAATCCAATCTTTTGGATTAAATCAAGGATGATGTAAAAGACACCAACAACTGAAGATAATTTTGTCCAAAAACTTATTACTGCCAAAACAAAAAACTTCTCGGCTTCAGCTTCAGTATGTTTGTGAATACAGTTACCCTCTTACGTTCTCATGCATGCATTGCATCATGTACTGAAAATATAGACCAAAAAATTCAAATGACCCTGAACTCAGACCAAAGATTCAATTTTGACCCAATGACCCTGAACTTTAACCATATATGCAAATTCAAATATAAGACCAAAATTGAATGAATGAATCAAAATGTACTGAAAATGAGCATTTCAATGGTTTACTCTAAGAACTCTAGTACAAAGATTCTACTATGCTGGCATACCCAATCGTGGCAAGCAACCAGAAAATGGTCAGCACCGGAAGTTCGATTCCAGAAAGAGTATCTCCCCTGAATTGTATCAAGATAATTTCTCAAGTACTGTTTTAATCCGTCGAAACTGTGGGAATTACGGACATAAACAGCCTCTTCCAAACTCCGAGAGCTAAAGGGCAAGTAAAACAGATGGGCTTCCAATGGATTAGTGGTAACAAATTGTTTGCTTTCCTGGAGAAGCTTCATAAACCACCCCTCCGAAGCATAAATTCCAGTTAGTCTTGGCTGATGGAATACTGGTCTTTTCCCTTCTTTGTATATATAAATCTTGAGTGTCTTTTCCATCATCTCGTAGCTCCTGCATTGAAGCTTGAAATCAATCAAACTAATTGAAAAAAGGCCAAAACAAAATTGACCATTTTTTTTTTTTGGCTTCCTGTATAGTATATACCTCTTAAATCTTGAAACATTCCAGTAAAGAGGAGCATATAGGAGAGAACCATCCTTGCTAATTGTTCCTTTCTCTATCTGCTCTCTTGCATTGTGTAATTGCTGATCTCCTGCTGAAGAAGGCCATACTTTCTGCAGGCAGACAACGGAATGATTCAGTTGAATGAAGATTAATTAGCTACAAAGACTGACCACTTAGGAAATCTACCGTCGAATTTCGAATGCATGAAGTACGCCTCAATAGCATGTCATAAAGATCCCTGACTGATACAACTGATCCGTTTGTTGTCCATTGAGAGAAATCTCCACTGGATGAGCAAAAATGACTCTGGTTTTGGCCAGACACCACATTTCTTCTGTTCTCCTCTGCAGTTAAGTTGGACCCAAGTGGTGGAGAAAGGGTTTCATTTCCACTGTCTACATTTGTAAGAGTGCTGCTGATATTGATCTTTCCAGTTTCTTCAAAACCAGAGGCACTTTTAGTGAAGTTTTGAATGTTATCAGAAGTAGAGATATTTGCAACTTCATTGACTGGCTCAAAATCTCCTCCCCTCTCTGTCTTCAAGCCATTCTTTGTACCTCCATGTTGGTCAGATTCAGAACAATTTACAGTGTATGAACAGGTTTTTTCCAATTTTGTGGAAAAATTAGACAGCCCAGATGCATAATTCGGACTACTAATCTGTAAAGAACTAGTCTTGGCAGCAGAAAAGAATCGAAAAATACCAAATCCATATGAAGAAACATCAAAATGTTGAACCGTTAAAAATGAAACAAATACCAGTAAAATCAACCATAAAACTCTACCATCTTTGAACGGGATCAATAAACACTCACGATTCATTACAAGAGACCATCAATCTGCAGATATCATTTGTGGTTCGTGAAGAAATTAAAGAAACCCCTAAACCCACCAAAAGAAACACCAGAGTTTCAGGAGTTGAAAACTTTTCTTTTTTATCCTGCAACTTCACCAGGTACAAGAACACAAACCCATTTTTACTATTGCCAACCATTCATTACTTAATTAATGTAATGTCTCGAAACAAAAAAATACGCATGCATGGTTTACAAGTGTAACAAACATCTTATTGCTTGTGCTTCAGTATGAGTTTTCCAAGTGTTTTTTTGAACTGCTTTTTAATAGTATGTTGGCTGCCATTTTTTTTCTTCCTTTTTTTTTTTTTGGTTATATCTTGGGAAGAATCCTTATATATTACTAGTACTACTAATTAAGAGAGGAGAATTTTGGGTTAAATAAAACTTTCTGTAATTAGTATAGGGATAAATACAATAAAAAATAAAAAAAACAAAATTTTCTGTTACTAATAGATGATTTGTGATCCATTATCAATAGGTGATTATCTGACAAAAAAGGAAATTCGATGATAGGAAAATTCGAAAAACAAAAGGCATGATTTGTTGTTGTTAAAGGATAAGTAATTCTGTAAATAATAATGTAACAAAAAACTGAGTCGACGAAATAATTTTTTTTTTTTAAAAAAAAACCCAACTATGTATACCATATATCATAAAATATAATAGGTCAAAGAAATAACAACAAAATATCCAAGATACAATAATACTCCCTGCGGTCCTTACTATAAAGCATTTTAAATTCGTCTTAGGTTTAACCTAAGATATCTTTTTTAATTGGAAAAAAACGTTAAAAATATATTTTCACATTCGTTGTCTTCTCCTAACTATCATGAAATATTTTTAAGATTTTTGTTCCAATTAAAAAGACATGTGAGGTGAAAACTAAGACAGAATCAAAATAACTTATAATAAGGACCGGAGGGAGTACAACCTTATAGTCGTGATTTAACAAATAAAAAATAAAAAGTAAAACTTAATGCAGTCTAAAAGATTTGTATGTACTAAGAGACGAGAAATCTAGACTCCGCGAGGATAAAATCCATAAAAGATAATCCAAATTAACTCATTTCAATTTGAAACTCTTAAACCAGTTCAAACCCATTGTTATACATAAAAATAAATAGTAGTGGAAAATTGGTCGAAACGAAAATATTTATTCCTCATCCCATAATTCACAATAAGTCCAAAATGTTTTCAGGAACGTTTGGAAAAGGTAACCTACCCAAAACTGTGGAAGAGTGTTTTTATTATTTGTTGATGAAGAAGTTGGAAAGCAATAGAGAGTCGTGGGGACCCAAAAGCAGGTATACATCCTTTTATTTTGTCCAATAATTTATGAAATGTCATATATTCAATTTGTGCTAATGTTCATCTATACTTAGAACTAGTGATGTCTGGTCGCGCAATGCGCGACCCTGACCCAGTCTATCTGTAGATCTTAGAAATATTTATATTTGAAAAAAAATAAAATTTTGTATTTGTAGCGATATATATTAGAAATGTTTGAAGGATTTAGAAATGTTTTATAAGTGTCATCATAGAAATATTTTTATTTCACACAAAAAAAAAGAAATTGTATTTCGCCATGTATGTTTTAGAAATATTTTATAAGTGTTACTTATTAAATATAAATAGCCTTAATCGAATAAATGTGTTGAAGTAAATGTTAAATAAAATATAAAAGTATCCTAATAAATTTAAATATTAGTAAGATGATTTATTGATGTTCTCCCTTGGTCGTGCCAAATCAATACTTAGTTTTGGAGATTTTTAATAGTTTTGTAATAAGTTTCATCCGAAGGGTATACGCTTAAAACAAAGTTGACACTTTGTAACAAAAACCTAATTGATCAATTCAATTTAAAAAACTACTCTAGTTGAGAAACATAAAGAAAAAATAAAATAAAAAAAAACGTGTCACGTAAAGTGGAAAGGGAAATTTAGTAATTTAGTTATGGTTAGACAAAAGGGCAATTTAGTACTTTCTACATGCCACGTGGAAATCATATGGGGTGTTTGAAAGGGAGGTTTTTGTTTCTAATATAGTAGGAAGTGGGCCACAATTGAGGTTATCTCTTCACCAAGGAAAAATATTTTTATTTTTAAAGCTGTTTCAGGAAATGGGAAAAAAGAAAAAAAAAAAAAAAAGAAAAAGCTGGGAAGCACTTGATACAGTGCAATGGTGCTGAATGTCATTTTTCTGAGATTTTCCTTTTTTTTTTTTTTTTGCAGGGACACATCTTCGGTTAAAATTATTTTTTTATCATCAATTTTCATTAGATTATTAGTGAATTAATGGCATAGAGCGTTTTCTTTGTTAATTTGGATAGGATTTTTTTCTTGTTTAATGTTTGAAAAAATATTTTAATTAGATTGATGATCGATATGTGGAATTATATCTCTCTATACTAGGATCAATGCACAAATTGAGAGAGACTTATCAAAAACTGATAAGAATATGTCTATTAATGGTTCTAAAAATGTTATGAGAACTGACAGCTTCAATTCATATTCAACTTTGCTCCCATGGGATGATGGGCATATCGATATTGGGCTTACACCCGAAGCTACACTTCTCAGAAGGATATTTAACTCAAGGCCGAAATCTTACTAGTTATTACTGCGTGACTGTAAACTGCCATAATCAGGACCTCTTACTGTATTTTATTTTTCTTTTGTTATATCTACTAGTGGGTGACCCGCACGTTGTGCGAGTTATAAAATTTTTCATACATTATTTGTGTACAATAAAGATAATCAAAAAATATAAGAGTAATTACGTCAAAAGATGTATTTATGTATACTCGCTCAGTCCTAAAAAGATATCTAAAATTTCTCCAAAAAAATACAGTATAAAAAGTTCTCAAGTAATCACCATGCACATGTACTTCACATCTATTCAGAGTGCCTGCATTGAACATAAATCCGTATAGAATAAAAAAAATGAAAGCAATCCATTGAATAAAAAAAAATCTAAGAAAAAAACAAAAGCTCTAAAGAAAAATAAAACAGATACTTGATTGTTTTGAACTATTTACTATGATGGAATTTAAATAGAACAATACTGTATTTAACAAATCCCGTATAAGTTTTAGGATATGAGTAATCTAGGATAACTCGGACTTTATTTGAGATTTCATTATTGAATTACTTATTTTAAAAGATTGTTGCAGAAAGTTAAAATAAAATTATCTTAAGATGCACAGTAATCACGGTTAAATCTATTTTTTTTCCGTCCAACTTAAGTGAGTTTCAAATTCCATACCAAATAAACTGTTTTCACCATGTATTAATGTATATATATATATATATATATATATATATATATTAGGATAATCCCAATTATAGCGGCCCGAAAGTGTATATGATGATGAATTAGGGCTAGCCCCATGGTAGTGGCCAGAAAATGTATTTATTTTAATGAATTGTTTAATTTTTATTTTTATTTTTAGTATAATTTGTATTAAAAATCGAAAATTCAAACTAGACAATAAGAATTAATATATATATATATAACTGTTCAGTTTTAAGTTTAAAACAATTTATATAACTATCAATACAACAACAATAACAAACCTTTTTCCCACTAGCTGGGGTCGGCTATATGAACCATATGTCGCCATCGTGCTCGGTCGGTACATAAATCATCGGACAAATTCAAACATTTCAAATCATTTTGATAGTTTCTTTTTATGTTTTCTTAGGTCTACCCCTACCCCTTTTAATTTGAGTTCTTGCTTCTATAGTTTCTACCCTCCTAACCGAGGCCTCTATCGTTCTCCTACGCACATGTCCAAACCATCTCAAGCGATTTTCTCTCATTTTTTCGCCTATTGGAGCTACCCTTACTTTCTCTCTATTATACTCATTTCTAACCCTATCTAATCTAGTATGTCCACACATCCATCTTAACATTCTCATCTCCGCTACTCGTATTTTTTTTTCCCATTTTCATATTTAGTACCCCAACACTCGGATCCATAAAGCATTGCCGGTTGAATAGCTGTTCGATAGAACTTACCTTTCAAACGCAATGGTACCTTACGATCACAAAGTATTGATGAGGCACTATGCTATTTATTCCATCCGGATGGAATTCTATGTGTTACATCTTTATAAAAGCATCCATTTTCCTCTATAATTGATCCTAAATATTTAAAACTTTTAGATGTTTTTATTTCATGTTCACCAATTTCAATTTATACCATTTTATTACTCCTACGAGTACTAAAATGACACTCTATATATTCCGTTTTAGCCCTACTTATAGTAAAACCTTTAGATTCTAGCATCTCCCTCCAAGTCTCTAACTTGGCATTAACCCCCTCCCTCGTTTCATCTATTAGAACTATGTTATCCTCGAATAACATACATTTGGGGATGACTATTTGCAAATGCTTAGTAATTTCATCAATTACTAAGGCAAAAAAGTATGGGCTTAACGTCTAACCTTAATGCAAATCAACTGTGATTGGAAATTTACCCGAATTTCCTAAGAGAGTCCTTACACATGTTATTGCATTTTGATACATTTCTTTTATAGTTTTAATATATCCCACTCTCACTTCCCTCTTTTCCAACACCCGCCACATTACATCTCTATTGACCCTATCATATGCTTTTTTCAAGGTCAATAAAGACCATGTGCAATTCTTGTTTTTTCTCATTAAAGTGTTCACATAGTCTTCTTATTAAATGTATAGCTTCCATTGTTGATCTTCCGGGCCTAAACCCAAATTGATTCTCCATTATACCTATTTCTTGTCTTTACCTAGTTTCTATCACCCTTTCCCACAATTTCATTGTATGACACATTAGTTTTGTACCCCTATAGTTAGCACAATTTTGTATGTCTCCTTTATTTTTAAATAAAGGTATTAGCGTACTCTTCCTCCATTGGTTAGGCATTTTCTTACTCTTCATTATTATGTTAAATAACTCCGTAAGCCATTCAATCCCAAATTTGCCAAGGTATCGCCACGCCTCTATTAGGATATCATCGGGACCTACAACTTTACCATTTTTCATTTTTTGCATAACTTTTTCAACCTCCTTAATTTGAATTTTTTTTATAGTATGTGAAATTTTTATGTTTCTCACTTTCCTCTAATTCACTTAATGTTGTTTCTCTATTATCTATTTTATCAAATAGCTTATGAAAATAATCTTTCCACCTATCTTTTATTATCTTATCATCAACTAGAATATGGCTATTTTCATCTTTTATATTTAATTTTGGTTAAATCTCTTATTTTCTTTTTTCTTAATTTTGCAATTTTATAAATGTCTTTTTTGCCATCTTTAGTATCTAATTTTTTGTAAAAATTTTCATAAGCTTTTATCTTTGCCTCACTTACTATTTTTTTTTTACTTCTTTTTTAGCCTTTTTATATTTTTCTAAGTTCTCATCACTCTTATTAGTGTACAATGCTTTATAGCAAGCCTTTTTATCTTTTACTTTTTTCGTGAATATTTTGATTCCACCACCACGACTCTTTAGTATATTTACTACCTTTAGAAACTCCTAGTTCTTTTTTAGCGATTTTTCTTATTTTTTTAGTTAACTTTTCCCAAGTTTTATTAGCTTCTTTTTCCATATTCTAATTTATATTTTCAAATAAGGCTTTAGTAAACCTATTCTTTTTATCTTTGTTATTAAGATTCCACCTTTTTTATCCTAGGTATTTTATGTACCTTTTACTTGCATGTATTGATTTTGATTGTTAGATCTAGGACTAGTAACCTATGTTGAGTCGTTAGACACTCACTCGGTATTACCTTACAATCTTTACACATTTTTCTATCATTTTTCTTAGTTAAGAAGTAATCAATTTGTGATTTATTAGTTACACTTTTATATGTAATCAAGTGCTTATCCCTCTTTTTAAACAAGGTGTTACATATGACAAAATCATATGCCACCGAAAGATCTAATATAGTTTTACCTTCATTATTTTGCATCCCAAAGCCATAACTCCCGTGGACCCTCTCATAGTCTTCATTTCCCTTCCCTACATGTCCATTTAAATCTCCACCTACAAAATTTTTTTCATTTTGAGGGATTGATTGGATCAATGATTCAAATCTTCCTAAAATTTAATTTTAGTGGATTTATCTAACTCTACTTAAGGTGCATTTGCACTAATTACATTTAAGACTTCATTTCCTATTATAACTTTTAAGGATATTAATCTATCCCCCTTCTTAACCACCCGTACTACTTGGTCTATGAGTGATGAACCTACTATAATACCTACCCCATTCTTAGTCCTATTTTTCCACCTATACCAAAGTTTGTACTCCGTGTTTTCTAAAACTTTGGCTTTTTCACTACCTATTTTGTTTCTTGCAAAATAGTTTAAGGGATTCTACTATTTAATAGGTAGCTTTTTCACCTACCTAAAACTTTGTCTTTTTCTCATATATTCTACTAGTTTTTGGGATTTACTATTTAAGGACCCTATATTCCAACTCTTTATTCTACAAGTTTTATCATTTCTATATTTAATATTCAATTGTCTTCTATCTTGGGCATTTTTCCTAGCTCCCACTGCTCTCACGCCCTCGTGAGAATGTAGCGGTCCTTCCCAAGAAGTGAAAGATGTGACTTGTAATGAATTCTTGGCGTACGGGGCTTCTTGCACATTTTGCACTACATCCAAGTCCCTATAGAGATGTAGCTGTCCTTGCTAAGACGACGCAGTCAGACTCTACGGCGCGCCACATACAACGGGTGACATCCTACCATTTGCACGATTTCTTATATGATCCATATTCATGAGAGTGGCAGGGTTTTTTATATGCTGGATGCCAACCTAACGCAAACCCTCCTCCTTTGCACTGGCTTGGACAGTCAATGGTAAACTCTAGAGAACTAACGAACCCGAGAATTTACCGTAGGCAGAGTTTATATAATTATCACTCTTAAGTTCAAAATTGATACAGCTCGCACCACGTGCAGCTAATTACTAGTTATTACTACAAATAAAAAATAAAAAATTAAAAAAGGGGCACAGTTTTATTATTTTTGATCAAAAAAAGAAAATGATGAGAAAATAGTTTTAAAACTAGAAACGGTGTCGTTAGCTAGCCCACACAAAGTTTAAAACTTAAAAGCCTATAAACCCTTGAACTAAAACCCTTTTCTCTTGGCCCCCCGAGCTCAATTCAGTTGCTGCAAACTCCCAGAAAACACAAATGGAGGAGAAGAGAGGAGATGGGCGCAATGCGAATCAGTTGAGACCGTTGGCCTGTACTCGTGGCATTCTCAATCGGTCTCACGGCTCTGCTAGTTGGATTCAAGGTTCCACCTCCTTTTGCCTCTACTGCATGAATTTTTCAGTTTAATTCAAACTGTTTTGATGGGGAAGTTGCATTCTGTTGCGCCCTTATTGATTTGATTCAAGAATTTTACTGTGATGATTTTGCTCTTCAGAGCTTGTTGATATTAGAAGCTGGAGTAAAAGTTACCTGTTCAATTAGTGATTAATTTATTTAATGGTGTTCATCTTTCTTTTTGTCATTAGGAGAGACCAAAGTTCTTGCTGCAGTTTATGGACCCAAGGCTGGGACAAAGAAGAATGAAAACCCAGAAAAAGCTTGCATTGAGGTCATATGGAAGCCCAAAACTGGGCAGACTGGTACGGGACCTTGGCTTGTTCTGATTTTTTAGTAGCTAAAAAAATATTTATCGGATAGCACATGTTCATATAGGTTAAACAGGGTAGGTTATAAATACAGTGGTTACTCCTCACCTGGTTATCTCTGCATTCACTATGCAGGAAAACCTGAAAGAGAATGTGAGATGATATTGAAGAAAACTCTGCAAAGCATATGTCTTTTGACTGTTCATCCAAACACCACGACGTCAATTATAATTCAGGTAACTTGGAGCCTTTAAACTGATATGCAGACGTACTGATGTATTATATACCAGTATTTACTGATTTATGTTTTTAGTTATTTAAAACCCTTCTATGATAATGAATAGTTTCCTTTGTCTTGCCTGTTTAGTACTATTTAATGCTGGTAACTGATTTATGTTATGTTGTATCAATAGTGCTAAAGTTAAGTAATTGGAAGACGACTCTATGATGGATCTTTTTGAGGTTCTATTGGGTGGGAGATTAGTCAGAAAAGTCAGTTAGTCGGAAAAGTATTATATGAAGATTGATTGATGGCCATTATTTACGCTTTTCTTTTTTAACCTTACACACCTGAAGTTGTTTCTTCAAAGCTCTGAAATCCTTAGTATTAAACTATGCTGTGGACACGAGTTCAAGGCACAACATGTTCAAAACTCATTTTCACTCAAGAATAGCACGCATAATTTATTTCATGTGCAGTGTTTATAGTCATTGGCAACTTTTTTGTGTTTCCATAATTTAGTCAAGGACTCTGATCTTCTAACGTAAAGAGAATCAAACTCATAACTATTACCTCTAACTTACTTAGATTTATTTTGGCACTTTTGAGATTAGAAGTGTGCCCATATGCTAATTCCAAATTCATGAGCGTGTGGATGATTTTATCTCGCAGATGTTCTAATTTATCTCCATAAATTAGTCAAGGACTCTGATCTTCTAACGTAAAGAGAATCAAACTCATAACTATTACCTCTAACTTACGTAGCTTTACTTAGGCACTTTTGAGATTAGAAGTGTGCCCATATGCTAATTCCAAATTCATGAGCATGTGGATGATTTTATCTCGCAGATGTTCACGTCACTATTTCTTTCATTTTCAGGTTGTCCAAGACGATGGTGCTGTATCCTTCACTGCCATGACAACCTTTAATATTTGATAATGAAGCTTCTTTGCATTCCTTCTGAACAGCAATTTTGTTTTGGCTTTTATTTCTTTTTTCTCCTCTATTTGGGTCATATATTCAGTTCTATATCTGAAAACCATGGAAGTTGACTAGGATGTTTTGATAAGTTTTGTTTAATTACTAAGGGAACTTTTTCGTCACCTCCGGGGAATTGATTGTCCAAAATGGGATTTTCTTGTTACTTTTTAGACGAAGAGGAAGAGAACAATCACTAAGTAATTTACTTGATTTTGACTATATAGACCATCTGTCATCTTTTTATTTAGGTTTAAATAAATCATGTCATTGTTTCTAGTTTCTTTTCAGTTCGTTTTAGGTTTCTCCTTTCCTCTTACTCTTTCGAGTTGATGGTTCTGTTTTTCCATATGCCTTGGTAGTGTTCTATGATTATCGTTTCACTTATTTGGCTTGCTGCACTTTCTTCCCCATTCCCAATTGATTCTGTTTTTAATGAGATTTTAATACACCATCTATTTTTAAATGCCTAATCACTGAAGATCTCAAACTGAGTACTATCTTGACTTGTCAAAGAAGCCATTTCACATCTATTTTGTGCTACTTGCAATTGTTTTTTGTTTGATTTTTCTTTTCCTTGTAACTTCCGTTACTAAATCTGTTTGGATGCAATTTACCATTATTCTCACCATTAGTCAGTGTGTTTGAGATTTTTGTTCATATGCTATTTCATGTGTCAGATAGCTTTCATTTTAGTGAAGGATGCTGTTCCTTTTGATGCTATGCAAAATATGTTGTTCCCTTGGAATTCTTTGCTTATTTATGCTTGTACCTTGTTCATTCGCCTTCTCTACTCCATTATGTCTCTTCCTTAATTTACCTTGTTAAGCTTCTTCCCTGTGCAATAAATGCAGCCTGTGCTGCCCTTGTGGATGCTGGCATTCCTTTGAAGCATCTTGCTGGTAAGTCATGCATTAGTTGTTGATCTTATTTCCAGAGAAAGCAGAACTGTGTTGATTTGTGCTGATTGTTTTCTGTTGAAATCTTCAGTTGCAATTTGCTGCTGTCTGTCAGAAAGTGGACGAGTTCTGTTAGACCCCAACAAGTTGGAAGAACAGGTTAGTTAGTATTATATTTGTGTGTTGTTTTCTATGTGTGTGTGCATGCACAGATTGTATAATTTTAAACTTTCAAAATTGTGACTGCAGCATATCTGTTCTAGTCTTCTGATGTTGACAAGCACACTGTAAACTTTTCCAAATATGTGTTTCCTCAATTTGCCCTTTAGGAACGTTTCTGTTTAAAATTCTCCAACCAGACCTGTTTAGGTTATATATATTCTTTTTAGCAACTCTTTACTGTATTAGTTTTGGATATTCCTGCTATATTGTGCAGTGTGGAACTACGCATAAAATCTGCTCTAACTGATGTTTACTGTGTGGTGATTGCAGAGCATGAAAGGCTTTGTGTATTTAGTTTTTCCCAATTCCGTTCTTTCTGCCCTCCCTGAGGGATCATCGCAACTAGGAGGTCCACCAGTTCAACATGGAATTATCACATCTGTTACGCATGGTAGAATGTCAGGTGAATCTCCTATCCTTCTCTTCTTGTTTATGTCATTTAGGTTTTGCATTGAGGTCTACGTTTTGATATTCTTTAAATGATGGTTGGATCTAAAGATAGGAAAACTATTGGGTCCACCAATCTTCATGCTACGAAAAAATATACATAGTCAAGATGCTTTGGTCCAGAAGCGTTTCCATCTTATTATGTTATTTCAATCTGTTTTACTAGCTTTAAGCTCATCTCAATTTTCATTCTGGTGTCCATTTGAAAGTGATTGAAGTGATGGCTAACATTAAAGATAGGGAAAATTCTTGGTTCTCACGCTGGAAAATTTCTGGCTCTTTTCATTTTATTGCTTCCAGTTTTTCCTCAAAATGAGAAAGATGAGTTATGCTTTTCTGGTTAATTCTTGTCTTTTTGTGCTATTAATTTGAAACAAGGGCATTATTTAAACTAGGGGTTCCATCAGTTGAACATCCATACGTTTCTCCATCCTACTTATCGCCACTTCAGATGATAAATCCTGTCACTTACACTGCATTTAGGTATCTATCTAGAACCAAAAGCATTTGGTTTAAGAAGATAGTGCAGTGTGGAAAAGTAGCAGGCCTACCCTTGACTTGTTTGGAGGAAACCGTGTGGCAGTCACTTGATATCTATTGCCAGATCAAAGTAGTGGTTTTTTTTTTAATTTTTTTTTTATTTTAAATAAAAGAAGAAGAAGAAGAAAATTAATCCAGCTTATGAAGTGTATTTCAAAGTTTTACTGGTATACTACGTTTTAACTTGATAAATAAATAGGTCATCCTCATATCACTTTCTGCATACATAAAACATATCTCTAGGGTCACTATTTCCTTAGTGGTGGGCTTGGGAAGATGTTTCTCGTAGATGTGCTGATTTTCAATAATGTGGGTTGTGTTGCTAAATTCACATTTTACTAGTTGGACTTGATCATGATTCAAAACTTAACACTCCTTGCTGCATCTTTGTTTTTAGTGGATGATTACCTTCTCTGTGTTGAAAGAGGGAGAGCTGCTACCGAGAAGCTATCGGTTTTTCTCAGAAGAAGCTTGCAAACACAAATTCCAGGCGACAATTCTAAGGCTGGTTCATAGTTGGGAGTATAGAATATTGAAACATAGTTGGGAGTGTAGAATATTGAAATATGAGATTAGCGCTTCGTTGCGGCCCGTCACCTAACTCCATAGCCAGGTGGATTGGGTCTCGACAAGCTTGCATGTCACTCACCTGGATGTCATGTATATTGTAATGTTTGTTTTGTCTTGATGGTCAATAGTTGATTTGCCTTCAGCATAGAGTGGAAAGATAAGTTTTAGTAAGAAGATTGGGCGGGATATTTACTGAAATGTAACTCGTTTGTTAGTAAAAATCAATTTCTGTCTTTCGTGTTGTCTTTTTTTTTTTTTTTGGATCACATTATGGAATGTTGTTGTCATCATGTCATCTGGGAAGACAATCAGTGAACTGAAGCATCTTACTTTTATAATGATAGTTACACAAGTAGTTTTGTTTTGTGTGTAAAATTTGAGGAAAGCTTGTGAAAAGGAAATAAAAAAGACAAAGATACCTTCACTCAAATGAGTTATATGCTCTCAAACTGGAACAAAATTGTCCGAATCCCGGGCATCGTCGGAGGAGCCATTAGATAGCTACTGTACCAGTTAGCAAAGACCCCATCAATCAATTACATATGAGACGCGGCAATTCTATTACTATCATGAAGACTGAAGGGCCGTTGTGAGAAAGCATTCCTAGGAAGTATATACTCCTTCCAAAGCATGTCTAGGAAGTATATATTCTATCCGGTCCTTATTATAACATATTTTCATTTGTCATAAATTACTTATATTTTTCGGATTGAGAAAAAAATCTTAAAAATACATTATTATATTCTCTTAATTATTAATAAATATTTTTAAGTATTTTTTTTTCACAATCGGAAAAACATATTAAGTGAAACGTATGACAAATCAAAGTGCCTTATAATAAAGACCAGAGAAGTATATAATTCGGAGAATTAAAATTAAAGTGATTCTTTAAATCCACAAAACAATTTGTCATTTCTTCAAGAAGGAAAGGACCAACTAGCCCAGCATCTAACCCTTTATATGTTCTGATCCGAACAGGGTACATACTTATTCCCTTGGCATCTTTTAGTGTCTCGCTTATCTCATCTTTCCTACTTTTTCTTTGTATTTATATACCAAAGTTTTAAATTAATTTTTCCGAATTATAAAATGGGCGAAACATAATTAATTTAATATATATTCCGCAATGAACTGAATAAATATTGGCTAACATATATTACGTAACTACGTCGGGTAGCATTCTGTCTTCATTTGTAAGAGCCTGATGCCAATGTGTAAGATACGAAACATGGCATCTGATCATGATCAGGTAGTACGTAGTTCAACATAGATATAATAATAATTCACTTTATTAAACTAAAATAATACTCACTCCGCTCCTTAATATAAGACATTTTGATTTGTAATAAGTTTCGCCTAGTATACATTTTACGAAAAAACCTTAAAAATATTTCTTAACAATCAAGAAAACATAACAAATGTGAAAATATATTTTTAACATTTTTTTTCTTTGATTAAAAATACATATTAGGTAAAACTTAGGACAAATCAAACAATCTTATATTAAAGATCGGAGGAGTATAAGTGTATAACAAAATAAATTATTTTTCTGAGACGAAAGAAATAATTAGTTAAATTATATAAACCTTACTTTGATGAAAGTACCTTGTTCTCTTCGAGGCCATTGTTTGATTATTCGTCAAATATACAATAAAAATCTCAAAAATAATTCTCATTAAATTTTGAGATTTTTTCATGAATTATGTAAACATTTACTAATAAAGTACAATCGATTGAGGTCGGGTGGCAATCTATCTTTATTTGTACAAGCCCGATACCAAAGTACAAGCCATCCGAGGTAGTAGGTAGTTCAGCAACTATATCGTTCGTTCCTAAAAAAGAATTCACTTTATTGAAGTAAAATAATATAATAGAATATATATATATATATATATATACATATATTTTTTTTTCTCTGGACGAAAGGAATAGTCAGTTAGTCAATCGTATATATAAGAACCTTGCTTAATTGGTTTGATTAAGTTAGCCTTATTCTCTTCGAGGTCATTGTCCATTTGATTACTCGCCAAAATTCGATACAAACAGTTTCAAAACAATATGGCAACTTGGAGTACTCATAGGATCTTCAGTTCTCACGCACAAGGTCACAACCTTAAGCCTTCGGTTTCGAACAATAATTTTGATCATTTAAGGACCTCAAATCCATCCATGATCAAGGTTTGCAACTACTTAACTTTTAAAAACTCCTTGTGATTGAATTGATTTGGCGAAAGCTCATGCTTTTCGGTCCTTTGCACCGGAAAGGGGCCGGCCAGATATCTGTTGAATTCATAAAACGATTAGTTTGAGTGTGATATCTGTTGGTTTACACTGTAAAGTTATTTTAAATTCCCGGTATAGTGATAATTACTAATAAATTAATTTGATAATTACACGTGACAATGTTTTTTGTTTTTTTGTTTTTAAATAATGTTTGAGATCAACATCCAAAGGTGGAGCTGCCTGAGATTCCCAGTTTAGTACTAAAAGCTGCTTCCAGTATCATCAAAACCAGTTCAGTCAAGTTATTAGATGCGTTCGTTGATTCAGCATTTCAATTTGTTGATCAACCTTTGCTTCCATCCCAGGTAATTAACGGCTAACACTTAAAAAGTGATAATGGAAAAAATGAGTGAAAATTTAAATTAATCACATCTGTTCTAAATGAATACTATTTGATTAAATGGACCAGAGTAACTTTGCTCCAGTTGAAGAGATTGGTCACAGAGTCGCGGTGGATGTTGCTGACGGAAATATTCCAGATGATTTTCCTCAAGGGGTTTATGTCAGAAATGGTACGTGAATTTATTTATTTACTCATTACATTCTAAAATTATTTGAATTTTCACTTTTACTTCAATTTGTACCAAAAATAAAAATCCAAACTGGACAATAATTTAAGACGGAGAGAGTATTTGTTTAATCTTTCACACACACACACACACACAACATAATTATGATATTGAAATTTGGTCGTAGGTTCGAACCCCATGTTTGGAGCCCAAAAAACAGCAAAGTCAATGTTTGGAAAATCAAATGAAATATGGGTGGAAGGCGAAGGGATGCTTCATGCATTGTACTTCTCCAAAGATAGCCATGGCGAATGGACAGTCTCCTATCACAACAAGTACATCCAATCGGAGACTTATGAATTACAGAAGCGCAGAAACAAACCCGCCTTCCTTCCGGCAACTGAAGGCGATTCGCTGGCCGTCTTATCTGCTCTCATTCTAAATTCGGTAAATACAAACTACTACAAATAATAGTCCTACTGTCCTAATTAATTATCAGAAAAAAAACACGATAAATAAAATTTAGAATAAATCAAAATACTTTGATAATTAAAGGCCAGAGGGAGTATATAACTACCTTTGTAATCAATCATTCGATTGATTCCTCATAGTACTAGCTACTTAATTGGGCAGTTGAGGTTTGGTCGACCAGACAAACTTCTGAGCAACACCAATGTGTTTGAGCATTCGGGAAAGTGTTACACGATATCGGAGAATCATATGCCACAAGAAATCGACATTTCTACTCTCAACACTATAGGGAATTGGAAGCTTAGTGCCATTTGGAATCGGCCTTTCACTAGCCACCCTAAGGTATAAAAGTGCTAACTAATTATTTCTTTTGTCTATTAATTTAATTCTCATCTTCCTCACAAATATAGTTGAGTATGCTAATTGTATATGTAATGCACGTACAGAAAGTTCCTGGTACGGGGGAGCTTGTTATCATGGGATTTAATGCGCAGAAACCATATCTTGAAGTTGGAGTTCTATCAGGTACTGTTGGACTATAAGATTTCAGCAAATTTCTTAAATGTAAACTTTGTGAATTATAAATGGAAAGTTGGCATCCGTCATAAAAATATTAATAGTGTCATTCTTAAAACTAATTAAGATAGTTCATCATCAAATTAATATGATTATTAATTTTCTGGAACAAGGGATTAAGATTCTCTAAAAATACTGTTGCCCACACTTGTATACAAAGTATTGATTATGTCTTCCGTACTTTTGCTGAATCAGAAACTATCTTTTGTTGTTTTGTTATTTCACGACAAGAAATATGGTAGATGTCTTGCTTTGAGCTCTTAATGAAAAAACGTTACCTAGCTATGCATTTTTGCCCATTCGTACCTTTTACTATTTTGCAGTAACGCATATATATCATATCTCTGCAGCTAATGGACAGAAATTCCTCCATAGAGTGGACCTCAAATACAATAGATGTACATTTTGTCATGAGATTGGGGTTACCCAAAAGTAAGCATTGTTTCGCCTTTTTTGGGAGTTGATTAATTATATAGTAAACATTTCCTATGGAGTATTAGAAAGTAACGGATCTAGTTTCAACGTATTTCTGATGGCTAGGTACACTGTGATTCTGGATTTTCCGCTAATAGTAGACACAAATAGACTCATCAAGGGAGGGCCGTGAGTTCTTTGAACCCTCTTATTTTTTCCACTTATATTTGTAATATATGTTATTTTAATTTCGGAGAAATGATCGATACACATAGTGATAATTTATAGTAAAATAAATTAGTGATTAATGAAAAGACAAAAAAATCATATCAATCTTTCAATAACTACAAAGATAATAGGGGACGATTATGAATTTTCACATGTAATATATCACTCATTATTTCATTTCACTACACATTTTTACTATTTCATTACTACGTACGCATATTTCCTTCCGTCCCAAAATAAATATTCTACTAACAGAAGGTCAACCGTAACTTTGTTGATAATTTTTTCTTGCCTCATGCATAGATTGATTAGGTTTGAAAAGGAACAAATCGCCAGGATTGGAGTAATGCCTCGTTATGGAACCGCTGATTCGATTAAATGGTTTGAGGTCGCAACTGCCAGTGTGTTCCACTTATTCAATTGTTTCGAAGAAGAAGATAATGAGGTGACCATTATGTCCTTCTATACCCCACGAGAACAAGTATTTAAACATTTTGTGTTGAGTTTTTACTGTTTGTTTTACTATATATTAATCAGTTTCTTTGATGACTAATTCCATAAGTGTGATGAAATGAATGCAACTTTTTTTTTTAAGCAAAAAGGAAAAAAGAAACATAGTAGATTGAAATACTATATATACATATATAATAATAATAATAATAATAATCTGCGGAGGAGAATATATTATAATTTGCCTCAAATGATCTAATCATAATAATGAAATCTGTTAGGTTGTGGTAAGAGGATGTCGAGCTCAGGGATCGATCATACCAGGACCTGACTTAGGGTTGAACAAGTTTGAGTGGTATTCTCGAGGATTCAAACTTGTGAACTCTGTTGATCAGAAGGAAATAAATTCCCAAGATGGAGCCCTATTTAGTTGTGCTTATGAATGGAGGTTGAACATGGAAACTGGAGTGGTTAACGAAAGAAATCTGACAGGAGACGAGTTCTCCATGGATTTTCCAATGATTAATGAATCTTTCGTGGGTACCAAGAACAAATTTGGTTACGCACAAGTCGTCGATTCATTTGGAAGCTCTAATGCAGGTAATTTGTGAGATTAGATATTCTGTCCCAATTATTTAATTTTTGAACTCATATATAGAGTATCATTGAGATTAATTCAAAGCGATATATAATTATTTGAACAATGATACTATAAATAAGACTAAAATGTCCAAATGGTCCCTTACATTTGGGCCTACTTGAATTTAACTCCTTTACATTAACATTTCAATATCGTAGTCCCAAACATTATGTTTTGACACTTTTTTAGTCGCATTTCACTGTTTTCCGCCGTTGACATGCCGGAATCAGGAGTATTTTTGTCTTTTAATTTAATTTAAATTTTTATTAAAATTTAAATAATTAAAAATATTTTAAAATTCAAATTTCATTATTTACTTGTTAAAATATTATTTATTAATTAAAAATATTATTTTACAATTTAAAATTTATCATTATTTTCAAAATTAATATTTTTTTATTTACTATTTACTTTAAGTATACAGTAAATAGTAATTATATTGCACTTTCAACTTTGGACCCACTATAACTTAAAAAATTAACAGAGTTACAGTAAATAATTCAAAATTCAATTTTTTTTAAAAAAAAGAAAAATAAAAAGCAAAACGAAGATTTTTTTTACTCTTACCGCTATAGCAAACCCTAAATGATAATTATGTTACACTTTTAACCTTGTAACCACTGTAACTTAAAAAATATACCGAGTTACAGTAAATAATTCAAATTTTTTTTTTTAAGAAAAACAAAACCAAGATTTTTTTTTTACTTTGACCGCTACAGTAAACCCTAAATGGTAATTATAATACACTTTTAACCTTGAACTCACTGTGACTTAAAAAATTTACCGAGTTACTGTAAATAATTCAAAATTCAATTTTTTTTTTTAAAAAAGGCAAAACCACGATTTTTTTTACTCAGACCGCTATAGTAAACCCTAAATAGTAATTATGTTGCACTTTTAACCTTAGACCCACTGTAACTTAAAAAAATTTACCAAGTTACAGTAAATAATTCAAAGTTCAATTTTTTTTTTCCAAAAAATGGAAAAACTAAGATTTTTTTTACTCTGACCGCTACGTTGCTTTTTTAACGTTGGACCTACAATAACTTAAAAAATTATCGAATTACAGTAAATAATTCAAAATTTATTTATTTTTAAAAAAAGAAAAAAGCAAAACAAAGTAATTGACTGCTACAATAAACCCTTATGTTGCACTTTTAACGTTGGACCCAATGTAAAAAATTTGCCGAGTTACAGTAAATAATTTAAAATTCAACTGTAGCAGTAAAAGTAAAAAAAAAATCTTGGTTTTGCTTTTTCCTTTTTTTTTTTAAAAAAATGAATTTTGAATTATTTACTATAACTTGGTAAATTTTTTAAGTTACAGTGGGTCTAAGGTTAAAAGTACAACATAATTACTATTTACTTTGACCTAAGATAAATGATAAACGAAAAAATTAATTTTGAAAATAATGTAAACTTTAAAACTTATAATAATATTTTTAATTAATAAATAATATTTTAACAATTACATAATGAAATCTGAATTTTAAAATATTTTTAATGATTTAAATTTTTATTAAAATTTAAATTAAATTAAAAGACAAAAATACCCCTAATTCTGGCATGTCAACAGCCGGAAATAGTGAAATGTTACTAAAAAAGTGTGAGAACATAATGTTTGGGACTACGATATTGAAATGTTAAGGTAAGGGACGTAAATTCAAGTAGGCCTAAATGTAAGGAACCATTTGGACATTTTAGTCCTATAAATAATTTCTCCCTCAAAGAAAAAAAATATAATATTTCATCTGTACAAATTTGAAAACTCAACGCGATTATTTTCTTGAGATGGCGGCAGTCTATATAGTAATAATTTCTCCCTCAAAGAAATGAAGGAAAATTATGCGTATCACATTGTCTTCTTGTCAGGCACAGTGAAGTATGGCGGGCTGGCCAAGCTCTATTTTGATGAAAATCAAATTGTATGTTCTTCGGTAAAATGCATGCCCCTAATAATTATCACATCCTTATATTCATCATTTAAAATGCTTTCCAATTACTTATTTCGATCGTTTTAATTCCAAATAAATTAAGATAAAATGTGGGAAGTTTGTCTTTGATTTCGTTGAGTTTGATTAACATTATTCATGGGATTGATTAGGGCAATGAGGAAAAGGTAAAGGTTGAGTATCATATGTTGCCAAAGAACACATATTGCTCGGGAGCTACATTTGTTCCAAAAACAGGACTAGGTCTTGAAGAAGATGATGGCTGGATTATTTCATTTGTCCACAATGAAGATGATCACAAATCTGAGGTAATTTCTCTTTGTTTTTTTTTTTCTCCTTTTTTTATAATAATCATCTTCCATCAAATATATGCAAACAAACACCAGAAAGAAACAGAACACAAACCCATCAAAATTTTCACATATGTAGCTTTAAATCATGCTGCAGCCAAATGGTCTCTACCTCACAAATTACTTAGTCTAATTTATTAAAGTTCCAGTTTTTTTAGACACAATTATTATTATTTTGAGACCAAACACAAATAATAAAAATTGAGCTTCATTCAGAGAGAGAGAGTGTGTGTGTGTGTGTTCTTGATTCGTGTTTTTTTTTTTTTTTAATAAAAATTTGCAGGCCTACATAGTTGATGCCAAGAGATTTTCAAGCCAGCCAGTAGCTAGAATTGCACTGCCAAGTAGAGTGCCATACGGGTTCCATGGAACTTTTGTATCCGCGTGACTTTCAAAAATTTCAAAGGAGCAACTCCGCTGGATCTGTAGTAGTTATGCCTAAATTTACTGAGCAAATTCCACACAGTGTAGAATTGTACTACAATCCAAAGCAATAAGTTTGAGCAATAAAAGTCTAAAAATTGAAATACGGGATCATAGTTTGTTACATTAAAAAAAATACATTTGTGTTTTAATTTTTCTTTTAATGTACCACTACCTAAAAACAATATTTTAATAAGACAATCAAAATTTAATTTTAAAACGAAAGAAATATTTTAAATTCAGCTCGATTAGAACAAAATCCCACTGTGAAACATTCGTTTACCTAAATTAGTTGGCATAGTTATTTGACGCAACGTTCCGCAAGAAGAAATAATTCAAAGAACAATTAAAAAATAAATGTGAGAAGAGATACTTTGAATACTATATTGTGTGTGGCTTAAATTTAAAAGACTGAGATAGAAGCCTATTTATAGGCTGTCTATACATGATAACTAAACTAAACCTATCAACTTATCATTCCAATCTATCTATTAAAACTAAACAAAGACTCTTCTTTATTATCTCCTTTTCATGACTTATCTATAACATCCTCTCTCTTTAACATCCTCCCTCAAACTGAGTCGGGGTTGGAGAGACAGTTTGCTTCTTGAGTGATTCTGACTGCACTTTGGACTGCTTTCCATATGAATGGTGAGATTACAAGTGATGTAATGTGTGATTTTGAGTGGTGTACTCAAATTGTTGAATTGTTAGAAATGTTTTAGAAACGCCACTGCTGTGTTAAATTGTTGCATGACAAGTCCAATCTCTTCTTCAGAGAAGTGATCGAACATTTGCCATGATGTGGATTTTGGTAGATTGACACAGATATATCTTTCTGTTTGTCAACTACTGATTTTTTTTCTTTTTTAGATCAACTGAATTTGATCTTCGTGAAAAAAAAAAAGAATTTGTAAAAATATGTGATGGTGGACTGGGTGAGGTACGTGAATGGATTGGATCAAGTTAGACTGGTTGGAGTGATATTAGAAAATAAATTTGTGGGAAAATCACAAAAGTATATATGTTTAATGTTGGAAGGAGAACATTACGAGAGTAATGAATTTGACGAATTTGGCATTTGAATATGAGATAATAATATAGAAGAGTGATGATTATTTCTTGAAAAGAAAATACGCGGAAGCAAGGCTACAGAAGCAGGGCGAAACCTGCTCTGATATCAAGAAAAAAATGAGAATTCTAAGAACAATTAAAAAATAAATGAGAGAAGAGATACTTTGAATACTACATTGTATCTGGCTTAAATTTAAAAGACTGAGATAGAAGCCTATTTATAGGCTGTCTACACATGATAACTAAATTATTTCTATTACTAGATAATAATGAAATAAACTAAACTTATCAACTTATCATTCCAATCTATCTATTAAAACTAAACAAGAACTCCTCTTTATTATCTCCTTTTCATGACTTATCTATAACATCTTCTCTCTTTAACACCGCATAGGTGGAATCGAATGTATACTTCTCCCCTAACACATCGATCTCAAGGCCTTCTATTTAGAGGCTAGGTTTTTATTTTTATTTTATTTTTTGTAATGGTGTGATTTGCTCATTATAAATTCCTTTTCGTATATTCTTTCCCCTCTCCCCCAATCAAAATTCAACCATTTAATCTACTCTCCCCTTTTGAAAAAACTTATAAGAGGATATCACTATAAGAGGTAGATTCATTCATGGTTGTTAAAGAAATTAAGTTTATTTTAGCTTTGGGCATTTGGAAATCATAAAATCTAATGTAAATTTTACCGTTTTTCTAAATTTAATTACCTCTCATGATATCTAATTAAGGTGAAAAACTGATATGTAATTAGGGATGAACATGTTGCTTGGTCAAAATTCAATATTTCCATTCCATCCAGCTCATTTGTGATGATTGATGGGGTGTCAAGCCACACAAATAAATTAACCTACTTCAAACTACGTAGTATAGAGAAGTAAAGTCGTCTCCTCAGAGAACGATGGATTATTTCCTTCAAATTAATGCAAAGATGGATTTTTGGATTGTTGTTCTAAATCTATGATAATGAAATTCAAATAACAAAAACTAAATAAATGAAAAGAAATCAGAGGAACAGACTTCTGACTCAATGGACAGATAACTCAATTATTTCATTAATCACAGGCTATTAAAACTACTCTTGCAATTTAAGCATTCAACCAAAGATCTATTAGGATAGCCGTAATAAATCGATTAATCTCCCTAAATTAACTAACCAAGTCTAGCACTCAATTAGTCCTTATCATAATTCGGCTGGGCACGATAGCGTTCCATACCAAACAATGACAGCAAAAATATCAAGAAAATATAGTTGAACCAAAATCTAAACAATTGAGATAGCTGCAACTATTCAGACTTTGCCTCATTGATTCCACATTTAAACTAACATGCATATTCAATGTCTCACCAATACACATGCTTTGTCTAATTGCTACTCAGTACTGCCGGTTCTTATCTATTACGTAACATTCAACTAGCAGATAGCACTAGAAAATAAATAACAAATCAAGTTGTCAATTTGAGTTATATCTACTTTCATAACTCAATACAAGAATCAACAAATACTTAAATTATAGGCAAGAACAATAAATTAAGAACAAACCCTCATAATGGAATAACTGAATAAATCCCTTGAATCAGAAAGAAATCCTTAGTCACTCATGAACGGAAACATGGCGGCTTTATTCTCCATGAAAATTCAAGAAAAATTGGAAGAAATAAAAGGTTTGAGGTGCTAGCCTTTGGCCTATGCACGGCTGCCCACAAAAATAAAACAAAAGTCTATTTTAAAAAGAACTTTAGATCAGACGCTGGAGAAGAAAAAAGAGATCCACGATTTGTAATTTTGGTCCCTCAAGTTTGTAGTGTTTTCACTTTTTCTCCAAAACTTCTTTAATTTTTCATTTAAGTCCCTGATCGTGCAAAATTATCCAAAAAATAGCTCCAATCTCTTATTTTCAACTCCTAACAAGAAATAATAACTAAGCTAATGAATTAAACCCATCCGAGTCCATAAACTAGTAAAATAAGAACAATTAAAACACAATTTATGAACTCTATCAATGATGCTGATGTACAGCTCATTCGAAAAACATTCCAGACAAAGTGACCCTCCAAAATGTGTAGTTTGTAACCAAGCGAAGATCCACTGCTAGTACTTAACGAGAGGAGAATCGGAGACTTTATACTCATCTTAACCTATTTTTAAAGTGGCCACAAGCGCAAATAGTAATACTTCTTCCGTTTCAAAATTATTGGTCACTTTAGTACAATTTAAATTAAAGTTTAAAATCTAATCTGGATAATAATTTTAGGACAAAAAAAATATTTTATGATTTTTTGTAACACGTTATCTATAGTCGACAATAATAAATAACATTTTTACTATATTAATGTAGTAATATCTCAATAAGTAGGAGGACTAACAAAAAGGATTTGAAACTGGAACATATACCCAAATTGGAATCGGCGCGAGTCCCCTCGACAACATTGGTCAAAAGATGGACAAGTTTATTCCACTTTATTCACAACGTACGCATTGTTAAAAAAAAAATTTGTAAAACGTTACAAGAAAACATTCATTGGTTTGGTATTTTCTGTTCGGACAATATGATCACACACCACCAATAACTAGGGCCATAACATGTCAAGTTGCTCGAAATAGTACACATTTGTCAAAGTTGATTACCAAAAGCCAATTGGCTGAGACACTCTGCCAAAACCGAATAACTTTCAATCTACACCCTTATATGTTTTGGTAATCAAGCGTTAGTGATTGCAAGAATCAATTTTTAGAATCTCAAGGGAGTGCACATCATTAGGTTCGAATTTGTCGAAAATCATCAGAATCGACAATATATCTATAAAAATAGGTCACATAACTTTGTCCATTCGTTTCTCAACTCTTTCAATAAAGAGTCTTTAGACTCTTAGGCAACGGTCGTGCCCTCTTGGCTGTTTTCCCCGATAAAAATTGTTCAAACAAGAGAACAAGACAGAGTTTTCTTTTCATTATACGAATTTAATTGATACAAAAATAAGATTCACAAAGAATATGCCTATTTATAGATAGTGGCAATCTAAAGATTCAGAACCATAATAAATAGTTATCGTCTTTAGGGTTGTTTGTTATTCATAACCCTAAAAGACTACGGAGAAACAATGGCTAGTTGCTGCAGTTATAGGATATTCAATTGCCATGCACAAGATTCAGTTCCCAACAAGTTAGTTCATTTCAATAAGAGATCGAATTCATCTCTGATCATCAAGGTTTTCCCTACCAAACTTCTCTACAAGTTATTTAACAAAACAATATTGTTAATTTGTTTTTGAATTTTTATGGTTCTCATAAAGTAATGATTAATTTGGATGTGTTTGGTCAACACAGCCAAATGTGGAGCTCCCGGAAATTCCCAATCTAGTACAAGCAGCTTCCAATGTGATCAAACAAGCTTCAATCAAGTTACTAGATGCATTCTTTGAGTCCACATTTCAATTTGTTGATCAGCCTTTGCTTCCATCGGAGGTAAACATTGTAGTCCTAACACTTGAAGAAAAAGAAAAATATCCAGGTCAAATATATTTTATTCCGAATGCATAAACTTTCCTTTGATTCACTACAGAGTAATTTTGCTCCGGTTGAAGAGATAGGTAAAAGAGTTGAGGTGGATATTGTTGAAGGAGAGATTCCAAATGATTTTCCTCAGGGAGTATATGTCAGAAATGGTACTTCACTAAATTTCTTATTCTTAATTTTAATCATCTCAATTATATACCACTCCATATTTTCTTTGGAAAAACAAAAACTAAAGTTGATTAACTTTTAAGAAAAAAAGCTAAAAAAAAAAGCAACTACTCCCATGTCTATCCCAAAAAATAGTCTAAAATGATCAGTTTTCAAATTTATACTAAAAATAATACAGATCTCCTTGTGTTTCAAAAAATAATCCACACGAATGAGTTTTCAAATTTGTACTTAAAAATAGTACATATATCAAATTCAATTTGGACCATTTTTTTTGGGAGGGGACATATGTGGTATAATCTAGTTCGTAATTAAAGATGTTTGGATGCCTAATTTTGTATCGCAGGTTCGAACCCTATGTTTGGAGCCAAAAAGGCAGCTAAGTCGGTGTTCGGAACATCATCTGAAATATGGGTGGAAGGTGAGGCAATGCTGCATGCTTTGTACTTGTCCAAAGACAACAATGGCAAATGGACAGTAAGCTACAACAATAGATATGTCCAAACAGACACTTATAAGCTAGAGAGGAAAAGAAACAAACCGGCATTCCTTCCTGCGGCCGAAGGCGATTCACTCGCAGTTATCTCTGCTCTTGTTCTAAATTCGGTAAACCCAAAATGCATTTATAAATATTGGGCTAATGGTGTAAAAAAATAAATGTGAAGTAATTTTCGTTTTGGTGGCCATTGTTTTTTACCTTTTATGCAGTTGAGATTTGGGGTGCCAGACAAACTTCTGAGTAATACCAATGTGTTTGAGCATTCGGGAAAGTGTTACACCATATCGGAGAACCATATGCCACATGAAATCGACATTTCTACACTCAACACTGTCGGGGATTGGAAGCTTAATGCTGTTTGGAATAGGCCTTTCACTAGCCACCCTAAGGTACAAAATATGTGATTAAAATATTCTTTTAACTAATCATGAGCTCACGTTAATTTGTCTGTATGGCTTTTGGTTTTACACTCTATATATGTAACTCTTAACAAAAAAACAATACTTGTGTGTACTTAATCGCATTCCAGTCTTGGTTCATTTAACATTCCTTTTGGATGATATGAATAAAGAAGATGTGTCAAATTATAATTACTATTATAACTTGTTACATATATACACACGAAATGCGATACCAAAAAATATTTTGAACCACTTTTATTTACATGTTCCAGATGTACTGAAAGTTATATTCATAATTAATGTAGAAAGCTCCTGACACCGGAGAGCTTGTTATAATGGGGTTTAATGCACAGAAACCATACTTCGAAGTTGGCATTTTATCCGGTAAGCTTTTATTTTATTTACTTTCAGGTTTCCTTTCCTCCGAGATGATTGTATATTTTAAATTTTCATTTTAATACAAATTATATTTAATCAAAAAATTTAAACGTACCAGTAATTATGATACTAAGGAATTATATAATTAATTTGGTCAAACTACAAATATCCTCATCTTTGAGTCATGATGTGACCAAGGCCACATTGGTAAAATTACCAAAAAGGGCTAAAAATTCTAACATGAACCAGATTACCAATGTGTGAAAAGACTCGAACATCCAATTATTTAGTACTTTCATTTTCTCGTTTTAATTTTTAGTTTTTTATTATACTAATTTTTTTTAATAAAATTGACTATTAAAACAAATTAGTTAGGATCTTTTGGTCACTTAACAAATCGATATATATATGAGTAAATATATTTAAATTTCAGCCTTAAGAGAGTTGCTTTTACTCCCCTTTGGTTATACATAGGTACGTCCATTTCCCTCCATGACATATCGCCTAACTCTCATTTGAATATTTTTCAGCTGATGGACAGAAATTCCTCCATAGAGTGGACCTCAAATACAATAGATGTACATTTTGTCATGAGATTGGTGTTACCCAAAAGTAAGTGCCCAATTGATTTTTCAAGTTTCGAGTTTGCGAACCATTTTAATATTAGACAATTAATTTGGGATTTGTAATTGTAATTTTAACATATACATTTTTTCCCAACAATTTAATCTAGGTACAATGTGATTTTGGATCTTCCTCTAACTATAGACATCAATAGACTCGTCAAGGGAGGCTCGTGAGTACTTCAAACCATATAAATTTAGCATTATTATTTTTTATTAAATGTTATATATGCATGGTAGTACGTACCATCATTTATTTATTTATTTTTGGCCATTTATGTAGATTGATTAGGTTTGAGAAAGATCAATTTGCTAGGATTGGAGTGATGCCCCGTTATGGCGATGCTGATTCAGTTAGATGGTTTGGTGTAGAAACATGCTTTGTATTTCACATGTTCAACTGTTTCGAAGAAGAAGATGAGGTGATCATAATTCTTTTCCATAATAACTATTATCCATCTTTTAATTTGTTAATTTGGATTTTATTCCTAATTATTAGAGCAGAAACGTTAAATTAAGAGACCAATGTGAAACATTTCCAGCTGGTTATTAGGAGCTCAGAGAACCATTCAGGGATTCACTTGTTAAAAAAAAAAAAAAAACTCTAGATGATAAGTTTACTTCAGTACTTGTCAAAGTATATAAGGAATTTGAGCTTCTATCATAAAATCAATTGGCAATAAATGGAGTGATTCTTAAAATTTATATACACATGCATTTCTCTTCATGCTGGCGATGTGGGACAATAACAATACTAATCAAATCTCACAATGAAAAATATCTAGGTTGTAGTTAGAGGATGTCGAGCCCGTGGATCGATCATACCAGGACCCGACTTAGGGTTGAATAAGTTGGAGTGGTTTTCTCGAGGATTCAAACATGTGAACTCTGTTGAAAAGAATGAAGAAGAAAACTTTCAAGATGGAGCTCTATTTAGTCGTGTTCATGAATGGAGATTAAACATGCAGACTGGAGAGGTTAAGGAAATGAATCTTACTGGGGACGAGTTCTCCATGGATTTCCCAATGATTAATGAATCTTACGTTGGCATCAAGAATAAATATGGTTATGCACAAATTGTTGATTCATTCGCAAGCTCTGATGCAGGTAACGCTTTTTCCGTAATAACTATGTTACATGCATTAAAGAATGATGTATACAGATTCATCTCTATTTATCTATTGAATTAATCAGGTGCAGTGAAATATGGTGGGCTCGCGAAGCTCTATTTTGATGAATACCAACCCCAATTTTGCTCGGTAAAATCCCCTTTCGCGACTACATTTGATTTAATTAGCAATTTTTCTTTTTTTTTTTTTTTTTCTTTGGAAAGAAAAACTAGTTTGTACTATCATAGTTTTATTTTTCTTGGCGGTGGGATGATTATTAACTCTATGCGGGAGTCAGGATGACGAAAAAGCGCACGATCAAAAAAAGGTGAATGTTGAGTATCACATGTTGCCCAAGAACACATATTGCTCAGGAGCTGTATTTGTGCCTAAATCTGGAGGTCTCGAAGAAGATGATGGCTGGATAATATCATTCATCCATAATGAAGATGATCACAAATCTGAGGTACTATATTATATTGCACTCCATCTGTCTCATAATTATTGTCCAGAGTTTTCATTTCTAGTTCAAATTATACTAGAAGTGAAATCTCAAACTGAATAATAATTTTGAAATAAAGAAAGTATTTTTTCCCTCCACAGGTTATCCACACACACCAAGCCAAATTTCAGAAAGAGTTGGATAAATTAACTTTCCTTTCTTTCGAGAATAGTTGCTCTCTATGTTTTAGAATATATATAGTCAATTTTATTGTATTATTACTATTCAACAAAATGAACGATTTTTCTGTGACAAAAAAAAAAGAAAAGAAAAGAACTATTTTAACTATGTATATACCTTTCTTTTCATTTCCAGGCCTACGTGGTGGATGCAAAGAAGTTCACAAGGCAGCCAGTAGCCAGGATTGCATTACCAAGTAGAGTGCCTTATGGGTTCCATGGAATGTTTGTGCCCATGGACTTGCAGAATTGAAGTTGTTAGTAAACTTGTACTCTCCTTAAAATTATTGACTAATTTGGATATTTACTTTTATTAGTACAATTTATACTATAAAAATAAAAATTTAAATTAGACAATAATGGGAATCATCCGGCGGGAGAAAGTTCCAAAATCAAGGAGTGTATTGTAGCGGTTAGACCAATAGTTTGGGAAAACAAGTGGAGTAGAAAAATCTAAAATTAATCTTTGACACTTTACTCCTCCTTAATGCTAATCCTTTATCCATAATTCTCAAAATTTATTCTTTTCAACTAAATCGTGCATATGCCGTTCTTATCAAACGAAACTGGATCATTTCATGCCAAGCGAGCCGGGAATCCTGTATCATATTGTTCTTTTTATGTAACTGAACCCCGCTTGTGGTTAAACCTGTTTATAGAGTTGTTTTGTGAAAAAAAAAAAGAAAAAGAAAGAGGTAAACTTTATCCTTGCGCCTCTTGAAGGTGAAGATAAGTGACGAAGGCGAACTGAATGATGATGATTCTAGAACTTGTTCTTATAGATCATCAAAGGTAATTCCCCGAGCCAATGGTGGTTAATTTGATGTGCCCTTACCAAAACAAAATGGCTTTTCTAGTGGAACCCTCTGTGATCTCCTTGTATATTACGAAACAAAAAGGATGAATGAAGGAATTCGAGAATCTTGAGAAAAGCACTTCAAATTGGTTCCATTTTGTCGAGATCTAATCAAAGGGGTAGCAAGTTTTGTCCATTAATTAGTTCTTAATTAACGCATTAGGTAAAGTCTTATCAATACTCCATTATTTATGCTCTAAATTTGACAAACGGGGAGCAAAAATATGGGATGATGTATTGGGGGCCATACGTACATTTCACACTCCTTGTTGTAATTAAATTTTACAACTGGTTTTATTTATGCGCTACGTACGTAGATATCAAAAGTTTAGAGTGATTGGTTAATTTTGTACGAGGAGTGGGGTGTCCGAATCCCCGCCCTCAATATTCGTATTCGATCTAACAACTTTAAATTCCTAGTTTAGTCGTATAATTCATTGAAATACTCACAATTAAGTCAACTAAAAGATTATACTGTATCATTTCTCTATTGTTGATAATTGTATATGGACATGCTGCCACATTTGTATTTTATTTTTTTAAGAATAGAATATATAAGAAGAAGAACTTTAATAATTCATTCGATGTAACAAAATTGGTGAGTTTTCAAGCCAGGTCAATATTGATCCATGCATCCTGGATAGCTAGCTATACCTGGGTAGTTGACACCTCCACACCACATGTATGCCTCGCCCCCTCAAAATAAATGACCTACATATAATGTATATGTATCCATTGTTTTAATTACTTTTCTTGTTCCATCGCTTTCATGTTGGCCTCCTAAACACTACAACTTGAGAATTGTTTTCTGTTAAAACAATACACTTACTCGTTGCTTTCATCATCATCATCATCATCATTATTATTATTATTATTTATTATAACTTAAAAATTGATGAGGAATCAAGGTGTCAAGTGTGCATACAAATGAGCGGAGCTCATGAACAAACCACCTCCGCACCCTCCAAAAGAAAAAGGATCATGACAAGAGGATATATGTATGTATTTTATAGATAAACCGATTTATAATATACTAAAGCTGCCCCTAAAAAATTACAAACAAATCATCAAAAATATTATCATTCTCGTAGCATAAAAATATCAATCTTAGACGGAAACCTATGGTACCTTAGTTAGTTAGCTACCGGCTGTGCGTGCAACTCAATTTCTAAATTATATTCGTTGAATATTCTTTCCTTACATAATTTGATACGTATTTTTTTCATAGTGCTTTTCGTATTAAACATATCGATAGAGCAACTTGGTCATTTCAAAATTTCTACTACTCGTTCTACATATCTTGAATTAATTAAAGGCCTGGCTAGAGGCCACCCTGTGTATATATACATATACAAAAACCTTGAACATAATATCTGTTCTTTCGGAGTGATTAAGAATGGCTACCAGCAGTGCCTACGTTAATGCATTATTCCCAGTTAATTCTTCAGTCCAAAAGCCGTTAGTTTCCTGCAAAAGTAATCATGTGATCAAGGCTTCACTCTCTTCTTCGATTAAGGTAGCCGATTACAATCTCTCTTAATTCGTTCCCTCTCTACGCAAATTAATTAATTTGTAGTCTTTCTGTCCTAAAAATATACACAATTCACTACATATTTTCTTTTGGGACGAAGAAAGCATTATTTGTATGTATTTTGGTAGTGATGATTGGTCATATATTTGCATTCTATTTTGTGAGATGCATCTCAAATATCCGTCGAATGATATGTTACGCTCGTCTGAATTCCTGCAATTGTATCATTTACATATCCTTTGGTAAAATGATCATATACATCGTTTTATTCAGAAATATTATGCTTACTGCCGGGGGGGGAGGGGGGGGGGGTGGTGGGGGTGTCCTTGGTTGCATGATCACTCTTTGAGTGGATCTCATTTCAATCAAAATCTGTATATATATATCCGTACTTAGGAAAGATCGGTACGTACTTTTTCACTCTGAAATCTTGTAAACAGCCATATCTGAAGGAGCTGCCACGGATCCCAAATTCAGTAGTACAGGATGTTCCAAAGCTGTTGAAGGAGGCTTCAATCAAGTTAGTGGATACAATTGTTGACTTGACCACTGAATTTACTGACCAGAATATTCTTCCGTCTCAGGTACGTACTTACCTTCTTTTTTTTTCCCCCTAATTATTTAGGGGATAGAAAAATGATACTCCCTGAAATAAAGTAAAATTTGGACTTTATATTAAAATGAGACGAATGAAATAGTGGTTTCATTTAGTTTACATATCTCATTATGAGAATCAATTACTCTACGGTTTGTATATATGTATGTGTAGTGATGTTAAATCAGCTTGTAATATTTGCATTTATAAATAGAGTAACTTCGCTCCAGTGGAAGAAATAGGAGAAGCTATTTCGGTGACTGCCATTGAAGGATGCATTCCAGATGATTTCCCGGAAGGTGTTTATATACGAAACGGTACACCCCCATTAGAGCACACATATACTTCTAAGATTTTTTTTCCGGATCAAAATATTCACATTTGGTCAAATTGAAATATGTTACTCCTTCTGTCCTAAAATTATTGTCTAGTATGAGATTTCACTTTTTTAGTATGATTTGAACTAAAAATAAAATCTAAACGATGACGATTTCGATGAATTAATATGTGACTTTTCGTTTGTGTATGGTACATATATGAAGGCCCAAACCCTCCATTTGGGTCACTAAGATCTTCAAAATCGATGTTGGGAATCACAAATGAAATGTGGGTAGAAGGTGAGGGAATGGTTCATTCCTTGCACTTCAAGAAAGATGAAACCGGGGTATGGATAACGACCTACAATAACAAGTACATACAAACTGACACTTTAAAACTAGAGATGGAAAGAAACAAACCAGCATTCCTTCCTTCCACTGAAGGGGACTCGCCCGCTGTTATCGCTGCAACTCTGTTTAATATGGTATGTGTCCGTTTAAAACACGTCATTAATTAGTACATAAAAGAAAATCACAGTATATTAATTTTTTTCGTTTTTGTTTTATAGTTGAGATTTGGCCGTGCTAATAAACAGCTAAGCAATACCAGTGTGTTTGAACAAGGGGGAAGGTATTATTCAAGTGCTGAGAATCATATGCCTCATGAGATTGATATCGTAACGCTAAAAACTTTAGGAAATTGGGATATGGTAAGTAGAGCATGGAATCGGCCTTTTACCAGTCATCCAAAGGTACAATAATTTTGATACATTAAAGTTGGTGAATTTGGATAGTAAAATTTCTCATTCAATTTAACATTTCGCTAGCTCCTTAATTAATAGAGTACACTGCTAAAATGATCTTTTACATTTGGCAAAAAATTTATTTTGGTCCTTTACATTAACAATTCTTTAGTTTGGTCCTTTACATATGTATTCTACACTAATTTAGACCTTTTTACTTTTTTTTTTTTTTTACTCTTTACATTTGGGGTTTCTAAGGTTGACTACTTTTGATCAAGTCAACAGGAAAAACTTTTAATTCTCATATTTTCAAAAATACTAAAAAACCAAAAATTAATTAAAATAATATGAAACATATTATATTAATTTTATAGTTTTTAAAAATAAAATTCAAAATATTATATGGATAGTGTTTTATTTTACATTAGATGTTGTGTTTAAGATAGAAAATGACACAAACAGACAAAATGGGAGGTTGGGCACACAAGCACTCAGATTTTGGATTTTTTTTTTTTTAATTTGAATTTTAATTTTTTTAATTTTTTAATGATTAATTATAGTATTAATATAATATGTTTAATAATATTTTAATCAATTTTTAGTTTTTTAGTATTTTTAAAAATTAGGAATTAAAAGTCACCAAAAATACCCCTGTTGACTAGACCAATAAATGGTCAACCCAAGAATTCCCTATAAAGGGTAAATTAGTGTAAAATACATATACAAAGGACCAAACTAATGAATTGTTAATGTAAAGTACCAATATAAATTTTTGGTGAAATGTAAAGGATCATTTGAGCAGTTTACTCTAATTAATACTACTAATAATTAACCCAATCCTGTAGAAAGCAGTTGGTACGGGCGAGCTGGTGACCGTCGGAATTGATGCTGTAAAACCTTACTTTGTTTTGGGAGTCATCTCAGGTTGGATTTTTAACATTTGATTAAAAAAATAAATAAAAATCGAACACTTATCTAATCTGGTGCCTTGATTTACATCGGTCTTTGAATTTAAGTCAATTTGTAACCATATCTTATGCAAGTACCTAATGTGTACAGCTGATGGGGAGAAACTGGTACATAAAGTGGATTTGAAATACGACAGATGCAGCGTTTGTCATGAAATTGGGATTACTCAGAGGTAACAGAAATACTAGTTCCAACTTAATTTAATTGGAGGCCTTTGTCGAACTGGAAGTTCTAGCGTCGAAATATAGTTTTTGAATATTAATTGATTCTTGGCACTAAAGTTTTCAAAGACCATTTTGATTTATACATGCCATCCTTACCACTAAACCAATGTGTCCCCGGGCAATACTTAATTATTAATGAACAAAAGAATATCAATCATTGGAAAAAACACTCACACACACTGGACATAATGTGTACAGCCGATGGGGAGAAACTGGTTCATAAAATGGATTTGAAATACGAAAGATGCAGCGCTTGTCATGATATGGGGATCATTCAGAGGTAAAGAAAACGAAGTGTCCTTGTCCAAAAATTATTAGTTTGGTACTAAGAATTTCCAAAAATTATTTTCGATCTAGAGTGTCATCCTTACCCTGATGTAGGACAAAATATATACTTCATCATCCGGCTTTATTAGAAAGCATTTAGATTTCTCCTAATTTTCATATATCATTTTTTTTTTTAATTAAAACTAAAAGTTTAAAAATACTTTTTAATAAATGGGAGAATACAATAAATATATTAAATATATTTTTTTGATTTTATTTTTAATTGATAAAATATAATAAAAAAATTTAAAACCAATCAAAATATCTTAAAATAAGAACAAAAGGAAATTCATGGATGTCTCGTATAGGATACAATAGGGGCATGGCATCCCCTAAACACAATGTGTCCCGGGCAATACTTAATTAATAAACGAAGAATCAATCATCTTCAAAGAGAGGAAAGGGAAAAACATAAAAAAAATAAAAATCAACTGGACTAGTTGGCTACTTATGAAGGTAGCCCAATCCAATCTTTCATGACATTTGATGAAAGAAAATCAAACCAACTAATGAGATTTTTGGTATAAAGCAGGTACAATGTCATTTTGGACTTTCCTCTAACACTTGATATCTCCAGACTCATGAGGGGAGGCCCGTAAGTGCTTTATATACTTCAAATCACTCAGGATCATGTGTATTACTATATTACTTTCACTACGAACTAACCCTAAGATCACAAATGGTATATTCTTGATTAATTGGCAATCCAGAATTTTCAAGTATGATAGCAATGGATTTGCAAGAATCGGAGTAATGCCTCGATATGGAGATGCTGATTCCGTCAAGTGGTTTGAGGTTGAACCATGCAGTGTATTTCATCTTGTAAATTGTTATGAGGATGGACATGAGGTACGTTGAGTTAGATATTAATGTTTATTTTTTCCCATTTAATTAGGAGGAAGAAGATTACTGAAATTTGATAAAACTTTTTTGCAATGTACATATTATTACATCTTAATTGAACATGAATGCATATATACTAATGCTAGCTATAGTGTTGAACTTAATTACAGCGTAAACTAATAAACGTATACTTATTAAAATATAACTAACTTAAGTATATGAGACAGAGAGAGTAGAAGTATAGCTATCGAAATTGTTAGTTTTTCGCAGACTAATTTTTTTAATTTGAATGTGCGGTGCTACATATATATAGGTTGTGGTCATAGGATGTAAAGCTCGTGCGACTATCATACCAGGACCTGATTTTGGACGCAACAAATATCAATGGTTTTCAAGAGGTTTCAAACCCTTAAATCTTGTGAATGAAAACGAAGAAAACTCACATGATGGATCATTGTTTACTCGTGTTCATGAATGGAGGTTGAATATGATCACTGGAGAAGTTAAGGCCATGAATCTAACTGGAGATGACTTCTCCATGGATTTCCCTTTTATCAACGAAGGTTTCACAGGTGTCAAAAACAAATATGGTTATACCCAAGTTATTGATTCTACTGCTAGCTCCACTGCAGGTATATATACATATTGACTATATTCCATTTTAATCACTTGAACAATATATCAATATTCACGATTTCTGCTTTGATCTGGCATTAGGAATTTCCAAATATGGAGGCCTTGCAAAACTTCATCTTGATGAAAGAGAAGCTCGAGTTCCTTATGTAATGCTTTTTTTTTCCCCTTAATTTATCATTGCTAGTATTTAATTCTCCCCGTCCCAAAATAAATTATTTGAGAACGAAGGGAGTAAATTATGTTAAGGAACAATGTGATACTAATGTCTGGAATTATTGCATAAATATATGTCAGGGGAAACAAACAAGTGTGGAAGTTGAGTATCACAAATTACCAGAGAATACATTTTGCACTGGAGCTGCTTTTGTGCCTAAGTTTGGAGGGCTTGAAGAAGATGATGGCTGGATCATTTCCTTCGTACACAATGAAGTCACCAACGCATCGCAGGTTCATTAGCACTCCTTCCGTCCCAGAAAATAATTCACTTTCTTGAACTAAAATATTAATATGATAGTAGTAATCTTTTTATTAGGATGATTTTTTTTTTGTTTCCCTGTGTGGTAGGCTTACATTGTTGACGCAAAGAAGTTTTCAAGTGAAGCTGTGGCCAAAATTGATATACCGAAAAGAGTTCCATATGGATTCCATGGAGCATTTATGGCACTCAACTCCAAGAAGGCAACTAAGGATTAGAAAATGACTAATGATACTGCCATCATTCCGATTTTTGTAAACATTATAATCATAGATTATGATTATTGAATTAAAGAATAATCTAAAATTAGCAGCTACACAAAGAAGTAAAAGTATCTTCGTAATAATTTTTAATAATCTATTTCCAGTAATTTTCTATAATCAAATGATCCCTCGTCTTCTGATTTAGGCACAAACAATCAAACATCGTCCCCATTGTTACTAGACTCGTTTAAAGGAGAGTCATTACTTCTGGAAGGGGAAGGGGGACGTCAAATTCAATTGGGACATTGAAGCTTGACTATCAAGAAAATATAAGAATACAAACACATTTGAAAAAAAGTAGATTCACAGGATTCATTCAGACCAAACTGATTCACAAATATATTATTCATATTCGGAGTGATTAAATTTGATTTGAAAACTAAATGCTTGAATCATATATGAATCTGTAAGAGATAAAACCGGGTCCACAAAAAAAAAAAATTGCCGGAGGCACGAGGGAATGATTCTCTATTACTTTTACTTCTTTTAATTATGAGAACTCAAGCACTAAAATTTTTTGGTGCTGATGAATTGTTAGAGATTTTGAAAAAAAATTAATAGAAAAATTGGAGAGAAAATAAAAGGAAATAGGAAATTTTGCCATAATGAGCAGAGACGGAGTGTGGAATATATAGGAATCAAAAGAAGATTGATGATGGGATTGGAGAAGATGGATTATGCGGAACGAGATGGATGGATGGAGAAGAGAATGGAGGAGTTGAGGGGCGGCGGCCTTAACTGAGAGTTGGAGTTGGAAAGGCTTATTAGTAAGGGTAGTTTAGACAACTCAAGAATCTTTTTGTTTTGGATGTTATTTTTTGTCCTGCAGTATCATTGCCCTTAGAAAATAATTGCTTGCCAATGAGCCACCCTGGTCTATATCATGAATTATATTAAAATGTAATTGTAATCTTTGAATGGTATATTGCACTGTTATTCTAATTAAACACACCTTTGTTTCATTAACAACCAACTACTTTGCAAATAGATTACCGACTTACAGCTACTCACCAAATTCATTCCTTTGGAAGTTGAGCCTCGAAAATCCATAAAATGAAATTGTACACAAAAATTGGCACATAAGAAACCAATCATACAGTTGACTCAACACGTGATTGTGCTGAAGACGTTGAATATTGAGGCATACATCCGTGATTACACAAGAATGCACCAATAACAAATAAGATCGGATTTTAAATGAGACCTGCTCGAAAGTTTTTCACTTGACCATCCGAAAGGATTGTACTAACAGAATAAGTTCCCCGAAAGATCAAATTTGCTGTGAAATTTCTCTGGAGGCATGATACCGCTTGTTGCAACAAATCTGCAAACGTACCTATACAAATATCTTTACAAACCCCATAATGTAATGCGTCTAAACCCAAATATTAGTAGCGGTTCAAGGCGAAAATATAGTGGGAGTCAGCTGTAACTACATCATTGAGAAATATAATATATATTTTAACTATTATTTAGAAAGCGTTGTTATGCTTTGAGATTTTTAACCATCTTTAAAATTGGCTGATAGCTTTTTTTGGAAAGGGTTCTGTCTATTTTGCTATGGATTTATTTCTAGAGAATAGGAAAAGAGAGCTTTTTCCTCAATAGAAAATGCAATATAAAAGAGGTAAAAAATGGATTCACATTTGGGGTGGTAGGGTTGGGTGGGGGGATAGTTACGGGTTTAGGATGCGGAGTGGTTATTCCCAGAAAGTCGGGGATTCATTCTCGTCGGGGCAATCTAATTTTATTTTAATTTTATTATTTTTTAAAAAAGTGAATTTGATAGTTTGGCCAAGTTTTTTAGGCTACGTGAAAATTAATGGGACTTGTCCGCTCAAATTTTTAGTGCGGGTGTGTTCAGGCCGACTTCCCGAAATCGGGGCAACCCGTGATGTTTGGTGTACATAAACTCAATCTCGAGTAGGCTCAATTATGTTATGGGCCTTGGGCCGAGCACAGATTAGTTTTATTTATGTGAAGTATTATAAAATTCATTTACTAATACATGACAGGGGCATTTGAACAGTCTACTTCCATACCATGGTACCAGACCTGACCCACTGATCAAATCTGGACTAACCAACTTACTAGGTCGATTCGCATAGTGCAAAACCTACAATTTAGACAAAAAAGGGGTAATAAAATCTACTTAAAACTTGTATCAAGTGATACGAAGAGTCGATTCCACAGAGACGAAAAATATCAGAGAAAATTAGGTTCCAATGTAAGTGATGCAAAGAATGAGCAAAATGTGACTTGGGCAAGTGATTTGAAGACTCGAATAAGTGGATGAAGCCTAGGGTCGTCCTCATGTCTACTCGATATGCATATAAATTGATTTTATTGCTCTCTTTATGGTATGAAACTGTGTTCAATCAGTCACAATTACACTGTAAGGTCATTTCCGATTGTTCCAAATAGAGTCTTAGTAGCAACAAGCTCACTAACTTCTGTTGTTGATTCCGGAATACTACTAAATTAAGTTCCTAAGCCGTTTTAATTGACTCGTGCCAAACAAATAACTTATGTTGTTGTTTGAAACCCTAGACTGTTACACCCTCGTCGTTGGCTAATCTTAGACGTTCTAAGTTAAGTTTATCCTTCCGGGATTTCTCTAACATGTATGCACAATTAGTTAAATAAAAACTCTAAGACTAAGCACACAAATATCATCCGATAGCTAAATCAAAATATATTTATATAGAGTTTAGGGATTAGACCATAGAAAAGAGTTTAGCTACACATGTTGAAAAGTTTAAACACAAATGAAATGAGTACAAAAGCTCCAACATGATTACATACAGAAAGGGAAAAAAAAACAGGGGAAGGTAAAGTCAGGGAGTGTGGTATAATGATAGTTTTAGAAAACAAAATAAATTAATGGACTAGGAAACTCACGTAGGCCAACTGTAAATTATAATATTGATTGGGCCTAATAATTAAACTTAAGAGATTCTTGGATTGGCAAACAAATTAAGATTTTGTAATTAAGCCGGCCCTCCCCTATCATTGACCAACTAAAGTGCATGCAAATCCCACCTATTTCTTTCTATAATTTTTAAATAAAACCTCCCTAATCCCGGCAAGCACCCTTAATGATTTCCCACATGTTCATTTTTCTTAATCCCATGCTCTCACCAGAAAACACCATCTTCCTTACTCTTAATGCCTTCCCAAATTCAGAACATCCTCTCACCTCAATCCTTATATCATCATTATTCAACAATGCAACCGAAGGCAATGATTCTAAATCAATAGAAGAAGTGGAAGAAGGATAAGAGGTAATCAATTCTAACTCTTCGTTGCTTACAATCATTAGATCGTAATGGTTTAAGGATGGAGTCCAATTAGGGAAATGTGGGAATATTACCGTAGTGTGTACGTTTGATTGATGAGTAGGATTACTAATTAGAACAAGGATATTGGGTTGTCATGTTTCATATTGCTTTTAGAGTCCCACGAGTAGAACTTGAGACTTAGTATTGAATTGCTTGGTTGATGGAATGAAGAGAAAACGAAGAGAGTGAATTTCTATTCCGATGTACATTTTTTTGAAACGCTCAGTCCTCTTATTTTTCCTTTATGTTTTTGTGTAAATTGTGTCCTCACGTGCGTCTTCTATGGACTCCAAAGGTTATATCGGTTTTTGGGTTCGTTAAATAGCATTTGCAATCCTTCAAAGTCTGATTTGAAATAGAAATGATTCATTTAGAGATTGCTGGAATTTTCAAAAATACATTTTGGGTAATCAACTTTCCCTTCCTTGTGGAAGTTACCGTCCAAATTTGATATGTTTTCAATCTCTATGGTTCATAACTCTGTTTTCAGATTGTTAAAGGGCTTACATATACTTTCCATATCCCAAAATTATTGTCCAATTTGAGATTTCACTTTTAATACAATTTGAACTAGAAATGAAAATCCAAACTGGACAATAATTATGGGACGGATGAAGTATTCGGAAGAAAAAAATAAATTAGATTATAACAAGAGATGCTCATAGATTGTTTTCTGAAAATGCAGAAAATCTTACTCATGTCTCAACAAAAATATTTGCGTCGTCACTTGTCACAACACCTAATTACTCCTCTTCGGGGGGTAAAAACAAAAAAACAAAAAAAAAAAAAAACACTAACTACTCGTTTCTTTCGTTATTATTATTATCATAAGGAATCAACGTGTCATGAGTGGATACAAATGAACGGAAGTCATGAACCCCAATCCAAAAAAGATCATGATATATCATGTGGATGGAGAAGAAGCAGTAGTTGTTATCTGGGTCAAGACTTGAGGAAATATCTAAGATAGATAGCCGCCGTATACACGTTTTTAGTGCAGTGAATTCATGTTAGTTTGTTTGGTTTCACGTATTAGTGTTTTCTCTCCCGTACAGCCTTGTCCTCAATTGTATCAGGATGACAAGTTGACGTGGTGCAACTGTTGTATTAAACATTTTATTCACAGGTGTGTATTTAAAATAAAAGCCTTGAATATTCTTTCTTACATCATTTTATATAGTTTCATGTTGCTTTTGTATTAAAGTATCCATGAAGCAACTTTGTCATTTCAAAATTACTAAATCAAATATCCTGAGTCTGTTGTTTCGGAGTGATTAGGAATGGCTACCAGCAGCGCCTACATTAATGCATTATTCCCACTTAATTCTTCTGTACCAAAGCGATTAGTTTCCTACAAAACTAATCATGCGATCAAGTCTTCACTATCTTCTTCGATTGAGGTGGCCGATTACGATCTCTCTTATCATTGATCAATTTGTTGTCCTTCCATCCTAGAAATATAATTGTATTTTCTTTTGGGACGGAAGAAATTATTATTTGCATGTGTTTTGTTAGTGATGTTGGTCATGGATTTGTATTCTATTCTGTGAGATGCATCTCAAATATTATCAGTCGAAGGATATGTTACCCTCGTTTTAATCCTTACAATTGTATCATGCATTTACATGTGCTTTAGTAAAATGATATCTCGTTTCAATCAAAATTTGTATAAATCCGTACTTAATTAGGAAGATTAACTCCTTTTTTCACTTTGAAATCTTGTAAACAGCCATACCTGAAGGAGCTGCCACGGATTCAAAACTCAGGAGTGCAGCATGTTCGAAACCTGTTGAAGGAGGCTTCAATCAAGTTAGTGGATACAATTGTTGAGTTGACCACTGAATTTACTGACCAGAATTTACTTCCGTCTCAGGTACAGTACATTCTGAAAGCAAAAAATGGATCGAAAAAATGAAAATATGGACTATATACGTGAGAATCAATCATTCTACGGTTTGTTTGTATGTATTTGATGTTAACTTAGCTTGTAATAATTGCATAAATAAATAGAGTAACTTCGCTCCGGTGGAAGAAATAGGCGAAGCTATTTCGGTGACTACTATTGAAGGAAGCATTCCAGATGATTTCCCGGAAGGTGTTTATATACGAAACGGTACGTACCCCCACCACATTTTAGTCAAAAATGAAATATGTTATACTCGAAGTCTTAATAATGATCACACTCAATTGACCATTTCATTCTTATTACAGCAGATATATGGTAGACTAAAATGTCTAAATTATCCCTTACATTTGGGCCTACTTGAATTTACGTCCCTAACATTAACATTTCAATATCGTAGTTCCAAACATTATGTTTTCACACTTTTTTTGTCCCATTTCACTGTTTCCGGCCGTTAACATACCGGAATCAGTTGAATTTTCGTCTTTTAATTTAATTTCAATTTCTATTAAAATTTAAATCATTAAAAATATTTTAAAAATTTAGATTTCGTTTTATTTAATTGTTCAAATATTATTTATTAATTAAAAATATTATTATAAAATTTTAAAATTTACATTATTTTCAAAATTAATTTTTTCATTTATCATTTACATTAGGTCAAAGTAAATAGTAATTATGTTGTACTTTTAACCTTGGGTCCACTGTAATTTAAAAAATTTACTGAGTTACAGTAAATAATTCAAAATTCAATTTCTTAAAAAAAAACCATTTTTTTACTCTAACCGCTAAAGTAAACCCTAAATGGTAATTATGTTGCACTTTTAATCTTGGACCCACTATAACTTAAAAAATTTACCGAGTTACAGTAAATAATTCAAAATTCATTTTTTTTTAAAAAAAAAGAAAAAGCAAAACCAAGATTTTTTTTACTTTGACCGCTACGGTTGAATTTTGAATTATTTACTAACACGGTAAATTTTTTAAGTTATATTGGGTCCAATGTTAAAAGTGCAACATAAGGGTTTACTGTAGCGCTCAATTACTTATAGTGGGTCCAAGGTTAAAAAAACAACGTAGCGGTCAGAGTAAAAAAAATCTTGTTTCCCTTTTTCTTTTAGAAAAAAAATAAATTTTGAATTATTTACAGTGACTCGGTAAATTTTTTAAGTTACAGTGAGTCCAAGATTAAAAGTGTAACATAATTACCATTTAAGGTTTACTATAGCGGTCAGAGTAAAAAAAAATCTTGGTTTTTCTTTTTCTTTTTTTTTTAAGAAATAAATTAAATTTTTGAATTATTTACTGTAATTCGGTAAATTTTTTAAGTTACAGTGAGCCCAAGGTTAAAAATGTATTATAATTACTATTTAGGCTTTACTGTAGCGGTCAAGTAAAAAAAATCTTGGTTTTGATTTTTTTTTGTAAAAAAAATTGAATTTTGAATTATTTACTGTAACTCGGTATATTTTTTAAGTTACAGTGGCCCAAAGTGAAAAATGCAACATAATTATAATTTACTATGTACTTAAAATAAATAGTAAATGAAAAAAGTAATTTTGAAAATAATGATAAATTTTAAAATTGTATAATAATATTTTTAATTTATAAATATTATTTTAATAATTAAATAAGGAAATTTTAATTTTAAAATATTTTTAATAATTTAAATTATAATAAAAATTTAAATTAAATTAAAAGACAAAAATGCCCCTGATTCGGGCATGTCAAAGGTCGGAAACAGTGAAATGGGACCAAAAAAGTGCGAAAATATAATGTTTGGGAATACGATATTAAAATGTTAATGTTAAGGACGTAAATTCAAATAGGCCCAAATGTAAGGTACTATTTGGACATTTTAGTCTATATAGTAAACATGTGATGATAAGTACATAGGATAGACTCTCAACTGTACAATTCAATCCTATAATAAGATTACTATGACAGTTATAAGTAACCATTTGGATGAATTAACATGGGAATCTTTTGTTTTTGCATTTATGGTATATGTGTGTGAGTTAGGTCCAAACCCTCCATTTGGATCACTAAGATCTACAAAGTCGATGTTGGGAATCACAAGTGACCTGTGGGTAGAAGGCGAGGGGATGGTTCATTCCTTGCACTTCAAGAAAGATGAAATCGGTGTATGGATGACGACCTACAATAACAAGTACATACAAACTGATAGTTTAAAAATAGAGATGGAAAGAAACAAACCAGCATTTCTTCCTGCCACCGAAGGAGACTCGCCCGCTGTTATCGCTGCAACTCTATTTAACATGGTATGTATCCGTTTAAAACACCTCATTAATTAGTACGTAAAAGATAATCATGGTATGTTATTGTATTTTTTTTGTTTTTGTTTTACAGTTGAGATTTGGCTGTGCTAATAAAAAACTAAGCAATACCAGTGTGTTTGAACAAGGGGGAAGGTACTATTCAATTGCTGAGAATCATATGCCTCATGAGATTGATATCGTAACGCTAGAAACTTTAGGGAATTGGGATGTAGTAAGTAGAGACTGGAATCGGACATTTACCAGTCATCCAAAGGTACTCTAATTTTGGTACTTTATAGTTGGTGAATTTGGATTGTATAATTTCTCATTCAATTTAACATTTGGCTAGTTCCTTAATTAATACTCACTATGTCCCAAAATTATTGTTTATGTTGAGATTTCAGTTTTAGTACAATTTTCAACTAAAAATAAAAATCTAAACTGCAAATCATTTCGTAATAGAAAATGTAGTAATTATTAGCCCAATTATGTAGAAAGCAGTTGGTACGGGAGAGCTGGTGATTTTTGGAATTTATCCCGTAAAACCTCACTTTGTTTTGGGAGTCATCTCAGGTTGGTTTTTTAACATTTGTGAAAAAAATATCGAATGCTTCTTTGATCAGAAAACATCAATCTTTATAAACTGAAGTCAGTGTGTAACCATATTTTCTGTGCATAATTATGTGTACAGCCGATGGGGAGAAACTGGTTCATAAAGTGGATTTGAAATACGAAAGATGCAGCGCTTGTCATGATATGGGGATCACTCAGAGGTAAAGAAAACGAAGTGTCCTTGTCCAAAAATTATTAGTTTGGTACTAAGAATTTCCAAAAATTATTTTCGATCTAGATGTAGGGACAAAATATATACTTCATCATCCGGCTTTATTAGAAAGCATTTGGATTTCTCTTAAGTTTCATATATCATATTTTTTTTAATTAAAACTAAAAGTTTAAAAATACTTTTTTATAATAAATGGGAGAATACCATAAATATATTAAATATAGTTTTCTGATTTTATTTTTAATTAACAAAATATAACAAAAAAAATTAAGACCAATCAAAATGTCTTAGAATAAGAAGATGAGAAAATTCATTGATGTCTCGTATAGGATACAATAGGGGCATGGCATCCCCTAAACACAATGTGTCCCGGGCAATACTTAATTAATAAACGAAGAATCAATCATCTTCAAAGAGAGGAAAGGGAAAAAAAATAAAAAAAAATAAAAATCAACTGGACTAGTTGGCTACTTATGAAGTTAGCCCAATCCCATCTTTCATGAGATTTGATGAAAGAAAATCAAACCAACTAATGAGATTTTTGGTATGAAGCAGGTACAATGTCATTTTGGACTTTCCTCTAACACTTGATATCTCCAGACTCATGAGGGGAGGCCCGTAAGTGCTTTATATACTTCAAATCACTCAGGATCATGTGTATTACTGTATTACTTTCACTACGAGTTAACCCTAAGATCACAAATGATATATTCTTGATTAATTGGTAATCCAGAATTTTCAAGTATGATAGCAATGGATTTGCAAGAATCGGAGTAATGCCTCGATATGGAGATGCTGATTCCGTCAAGTGGTTTGAGGTTGAACCATGCAGTGTATTTCATCTCGTAAATTGTTATGAGGATGGAGATGAGGTATGTTGAGTTAGAATATTAATGTTTATTTTTTCCCATTTAATTAGGAGGAAGAAGATTACTGAAATTTCATAAAACTTTTTTGCAATGTACATATTATTACATCATAATTGAACAGGAATGCATATATACTAATGTTAAGCTATAGTGTTGAAGTTAATTACAACGTAAACTAATAACGTATACTTATCAAAATATAACTAACTTAAGTATATGAGACAGAGAGAGTAGAAGTGTAACTATCGAAATTGTTAGTTTTTCGCAGACTAATTTTTTTTTAATTTGAATGTACGGTGGTACATATATATAGGTTGTGGTCATAGGATGTAAAGCTCGTGCGGCTGTCATACCAGGACCTGATTTTGGACGCGACAAATATCAGTGGTTTTCAAGAGGTTTCAAACCCTTAAATCTTTTGAATGAAAACGAAGAAAACTCACATGATGGATCATTGTTTACTTGTGTTCATGAATGGAGGTTGAATATGATCACTGGAGAGGTTAAGGCCATGAATCTAACTGGAGATGACTTCTCCATGGATTTCCCTTTTATCAACGAAGGTTTCACAGGTGTCAAAAACAAATATGGTTATACCCAAGTTATTGATTCTACTGCTAGCTCCACTGCAGGTATATATACATATTGACTATATTCCATTTTAATCACTTGAACAATATATCAACATTCACGAATTCTGCTTTGATCTGGCATTAGGAATTTCCAAATATGGAGGCCTTGCAAAACTTCATCTTGATGAAAGAGAAGCTCGAGTTCCTTATGTAATGCTTTATTTTTTCCCCTTAATTTATCATTGCTAGTACTATACTTACGTGCTGATATTTAATTTCTCCCCGTCCCAAAATAAATTATTTGAGAACGAAGGGAGTAAATTATGGTAAGCAACAATGTGATACTAATGTCTGGAATTATTGCATAAAAAATATATGTCAGGGGAAACAAACAAGTGTGAAATTTGAGTATCACAAATTACCAGAGAATACATTTTGCACTGGAGCTACTTTTGTGCCTAAGTTTGGAGGGCTTGAAGAAGATGATGGCTGGATCATTTCGTTCGTACACAATGAAGTCACCAACGCATCGCAGGTTCATTAGCACTCCTTCCGTCCCAGAAAATAATTCACTTTCTTGAACTAAAATATTAATATGATAGTAGTAATCTTTTTATTATGATGAATTTTTTTTCCCCCCTGTGTGGTAGGCTTACATTGTTGACGCAAAGAAGTTTTCAAGTGAAGCTGTTGCCAAAATTGATATACCGAAAAGAATTCCATATGGATTTCATGGAGCATTTATGGCACTCGACTCCAAGAAAGCAACTAAGGATTAGAAAATAATCGCTTGTGAATGAGCCGCCCTAGTTTATCTATAATTTATATTGAAATGTAAATATGTAGTAGTACTAGTAATCTTTGAATAATAAGGCACTTTTATAAATAGATTAATCTACATTTGTTTACGAACTCAGCTTCTTAATTAGCTTGTTCACCACAATATTACACAACTATCCAGGATAATCGACTCCCACAATATCCCGGCAAATTTATCAAGAACAATATTCCCTCCGGTTCTTATTATAAGGCATTTTGATTTTGTTTTAGGTTTAAGCTAAAATGTCTTTTTACTTAGAAAAAAATCTTTAACTAAAATATCTTTTTACTTAGGTTTAAGCTAAAATTTCTAAGTAAAAAGATATTTTAGTTAAAGATTTTTTTTCTAAGTTTTAAAGATTTTTTTCTAAGTAAAAAGACATTTTAACTTAAACCTAAGATAAAATCAAAATGTCTTATAATAAGAACCGGCCAGAGAGAGTATTTCGTAAACAGTGCATCTTGATTAAATATCCAGTCCATACAAATACAAAAAATTTTGTGGTGCAAGAAAATATGTGACAGAGTTGGCTTACTTCAATCCCCTTGGAGCATGATGCAACTCTCTACCAACTGTTCTCTCCACTACATATAAACGTTATGTTTTAATTCAAACAATTTTATAAATGTTGTTCAGAAAGTATATTCCAAGTTGGGAATGTGCAAAACCAAAGCTGAATACAGCCAAAATCCGCCTTTGGGTTTGGGAGAAGTCAAATTTCTTATATTTTGCTCACGCAAGCAAGCTTTAAATCCTACAACAAAAGTAACGCACAAAATCTGATGACGAGAAAAACTTCACTTCCATATGAATAATCTCTTTTTTTTCTTTTTTTTTGAGGAAATGAATAATTTTTTTGGTTTGACCAAAATCTCAAAATAACAAATTCAAGGACTGCCCAAATTAATTTTCCCCGAATTGAAAGTAAAAAAGACGCATGATTGATTAATTCGTTGCATTTTCTTGTTATATCTAGAAAATTCATATAAACAAAGACATATTATTGAATTATCCTTCTAATTGGGCAAACGGATCAAGCGATAAAATCTGTCGTGGCCATACATATCAACCATCTATTATAAATCATGAACCGATTCTTTGTAGCTTTCTTACACTTCTACTACTAAAATCTCATTCCATCATAGACAATCTTCTTTCTCTCTCTCACACAGACACACACTTAGACATATTAACTATGATTTGTTCGTGTAATGCATTACCAATATGTAGCAGCTCCAGCCCCGCCCGGAGACCTTTTCTTCCTCACAAATATGACGTCTCCACCACTGGAACCTCTAGTACTTCTTTTCCAACCAAGGTAACTTCATTTCTCCTCATTAAATTCATTAGTCGATTGAAAGAGCACAAATTAGCCTCCAGAACTAATTTAACGATGATTTTTCAGCCGATACTGAGGAAGCTGGAGAACATTTTGAATGACATCCCGGGAACAATAAAGAAGACTACGATCAAATTGTTAGACAGTTTTGTTGATTCAGCCTTTGATTTCATCGATCAGCCATTGCTCCCATCTCAGGTTAGATTTTAATCTTCTCGGCCGAATGATTTACTACAAGACATTTTAGTAAAATTTAAGTTGTCAATTTTTTTTTTCCATTAATCATTTTGAATTTTTATGGTTGTGGGTACATTATCGATATGGTGCAGCGTAATTTTGGTCCAGTGGAAGAGTTGAAAGAGGCGGTTCATTTGGCAGAAGTTGAAGGAAAGATTCCAGATGATTTTCCAGAAGGCGTTTACGTCAGAAACGGTACGTACGTAGTTTCAATATCTGCAAAATTAGTATTGACAAAACAGAATTAATTAATTAATTAGTGTTGTTACTTAATTACTATTACTACCAACAATGAAGTGCTACCTTGATATTGCCAACACTGTTTTTTAAAGCTGTTAATTTATTATAGGATACCGTTACTATCATCGATGATCATATCCATTTTGCTGTTGACGTTTCAATTGAAACTATATAAAAACTACATTCTGTCGATAATTTATACTTTGATTTACTGTTTCACTGTAATTCAACAAAACAGTTAAGTTTTTCATATGAGGGCCAAGAGTACTGAAGTTGTATGCGTAGATTTATTTTTCTGCTTTTTATTAAATTATATTTATAACGATAAACATGACAATCATTTTGAAATAGTGGGATAAATAGTTTTGTGTCGGTCTTTTATGTTGTTGCATTGTTTTTTTTTTTTTTTAATTTCCGATATATTGGGAGTGGATATCGTGAAAATTTTAATATCTTATCTACAGATATTCTTTTAGGCTCGAGTATTATAATTTTACTTTTCAAAATTCTTCGTTAACAGCAATCTCAGGCTATATATATATAAATATAAATCGGTAATGTCACGTGCTGATTTACGATTTTGTATTAACTTGTTTAACTCATATATATCCAAAACATAGAAATGTTACACACACTCTCTGTATAATAATTTTACTCTTTTTTGAGGAGATGGGGAGAGTAATTTCGACAAATATGTACAAATGGTTCACTTTCACGCATCCTGACTAATTTTGTTATTGATAATTTTTTTTTTTCTCGATATGAAAACTTATTTTTGGTGTTGCATTTGTCCTTCTTGTGTGTTTGGTCTTTCGTCCATTATCAATTTCATCATTGAAGTTTGTGATGACAAACGAATAAAGCTGGAATTTAAGAAGCATTGTTTTGCTAGTTTGTGAATTGCCATTATTGATTACTACGAAGGTTAAGAGATAATCATACTTGTCTGATCACGTTTGGGATTTACCATTACTGCATTACGAGAAACGTTAAAAAACGTCATCCCTGTGAGGGAGAATATCTTCTGCAAGTGAACTAGCATGCAAGACAAAATGGGGCGTCCTCCACAATGAATGAATTAGGGTTTAAAAATTTTTAAACGCTTTGTTGTCAGGCCCCCTTTGATTTTGATCTCTTTTGACCTCCTCATCAACTATAAAATTACACCTTTTGGCTTTTTCCACTCAATTAGTTTTCCCCAAAAAAGAAGCAATTAAAATTTAAATGACATTGGTGAGGTCTCTTGATTAGATCAAAATATTAAATAAATGTCATGACTTGTTTGACTTTGACTTGGCACTATTATACACTTTTGGCATAAATATAGACAATTAAGTGCTTCATTTTGGTCCGATGCATATGTACAAAGGATACACATTTCAGTCCGTTACAATGTAATTTCAATTTCACTAATTTTGTCCAAAAATAAAGGACCAAAATATAATTTACTGTTCGATAAGTGGTAATGACTAATGAATTTGGGGCATCTACAGGCCCAAATCCTCTATTCGGAGGGCATAAAACTGCGGTTTCTGTGTTTGGAAAATCAAGCAACACATGGATAGAAGGAGAGGGAATGATTCATGCCTTATACTTCAATAAGGGTACCCAAAACAGTGTGCATAACTGGAAAGTTCGTTACAAAAACAAATATATGGAATCAGAGACATTCAAGAATGAGGTTGAAAGGGCTACACCAGCTTTCCTCCCGGCAGTAGAAGGAGATTCCCTGGCTGTCTTTTCTGCTCTTTTGCTCAATTTGGTAAGATGCTGATTTTTTTTTATATATTTTTTTATAGCATTGACTATTGATTAATTTTTGTGAATGATTACGAAACAAAATGTTGTAGGGTAACAGGTTAGGGGGTATGATGCATGATAATAGCATTTGTTAATTTATAATTGTACTAGGCAAGGGATATGATGTATACATGCATGATGACAGAAATAAATTAAGCTTTTTAACATAAAATTCTTGTACATCGTAGCTGACAATTATAGTTCATTTGCAGATCTTTTGATCCATTTTTGTTTAATGATTTTTACTATTTGGAGTAACGTTATTTGACTAGCTAGCTTATATGTAAATAAGTAAGTACTATTAACATGATGCTCCTTGATTTACAGTTGCGATTTGGGACGGCAGACAAATATATTAGCAATACCAATGTGTTTGAGCATGGTGGGAGGTTCTTCGCGACCGCTGAAAATCATGCTCCTCACGAAATTGACATCTCAACACTTGAGACTATTGGCAAATGGGATCTTGATGGAAATTGGAAACGACCTTTCACTAGCCATCCCAAGGTATATTAATTCTTACTACTTGAATTTTATTTTTTCGTCCCAAAATTATTGTTATGTTTGCCATATAAGAATTTTTAATTGTTATTATAATTTTTGACGAAGTGCAGAAAGTTCCATCTACAGGAGAGTTAGTTATGTTTGGTGTCTCTGCCGTAAAGCCATACTACCAAGTTGGAGTCATTTCAGGTACTTCTTTCTTTTGTTTTTCTTCTTCTTTTTTTTTTTTTCACTTGTTGGAACTTAACTAATTAATTAATGCATATAAATTTTATGTCTTCAGAAAAATATATATATATATATAAATTTATAGTTTTTTTAAGAATCATCTTTAATTAATTAGTACTAATTTTCTTTCTTTTTCTTTTTTCCTTTCTGGCTTCAGCTGATGGGGAGAAAATTGTACATAATGTGGATATAAAAATAAATAGATGCACACTGTGCCATGACATTGGGATTACAGAAAGGTATTTCTTTATTAGGCCAACGATATATGAAATGAAAATTTGTCGTTCTTCGTCTTTAAAAGGGACAAAAGTAGCTGGATAATTAATTTAATTATCATTCAGGTACAATATTATTCTGGACTTTCCACTGACAATAGATATAAATCGACTTGTAAATGGTGGCCCGTAAGTACACTTCTCCTTATATCTTTTTCATTTTTTTTAATTTTTTTTTTTTTTGGGCCTCGTGATATATTATTAATAACTGACTCTCTTCTTTCAACATTCCAAAATTATTTAGAACAAATAATGCACATTGCACACTACGTACACACATACATGATACATGCTGTAAGTAGGGTTTTTTTTCTAAAAAAAATAAAGGAAACAAAATTAATGAAAATGTTTTATACATCGGACAATGTTTTACCAATTAAAGAGAAGATAAGTTGGTATAACGAAACAATTAAAATGAAATGAGAGAAAACAATTGCTACTTGCTATATCGAATGAGCCCAACAAACCTTTCTCTTGCATAGATATAAACTCTCTTTTGAAGGCCACAAAATTTATGAAACGTAATTCCTATATATCTCTTGCCATTAATACAGGCTTATAAGATATGATGAAAAAGGCTACGCCAGGATTGGAGTTATGCCTCGTTATGGTGATGCTGATTCTCTTAAATGGTTTTATGTCGAACCTTGCACTGCATTTCATGTCATCAATTGTTTTGAAGATGGCGATGAGGTGATTATATAATTTTCCGTCACAAAATAATTATCTCTATTTTTTCCCCTCCTGATCAATTGTGTCTAAATCGTTTTTTTAACTTAAGTGAATTTTGATGATACAGGTTGTGGTGATGGTATGCAAAGCTCGTGGATCAATTATTCCAGGACCCGAATCGGGTTTGAATAAATTGGATTGGTTTTCTAGAGGATTTAAGCACATCAATTCAGTAGACGAGACATCACAAGATCGGGACTCACAGGAAGGAGCATTTTTTGCTCGTGTTTATGAGTGGAGATTGAACATTCAATCTCGAGAAGCCAAAGGAAAATATCTGACGGGAACAGATTTCTCAATGGATTTTCCATTTATAAACGAAAAATTTACTGGTACAAGAAATCAATATGGATATACACAACTTGTCGATTCCGAGGCAAGCTCCATTTCAGGTACAACATATTTGTAAATGTACTTAATTCTCTGTCCCATTTTACTCTATAGTACGTCTTATATTCCAAAATAATTATTCAATTTGTACGTGATTGTGTTTAAAGTATAATTTGTTCTGAAAATGAAAGGAAGTATTAAAATGGGACGAGGGAAAAATAATTATCAACTTTAAGAAACTCTTGATTTCTTTCAATGATTACATTTTATGATTGATTTCATTAGATTGTTTGTCTTCCTAGGAATGGCAAAGTATGGGGGACTAGCCAAGCTTCATTTTCAGGGAAGAAAAGCTGAAGTCTCACCATCGGTACGTATATATATACACACGCTTAATTTGCCCCTTGATAACAATCAACCGAACACTTTAAAAACACACAATGACAGACATCTGATCCATACAACATACTAAAGATGAACTAATTAGTTTTCCATTTTCGTCGTACAATCATGAAAAAAATTGTTCATATTTTTGTTGGTTTCGTGAGAAAACTGAAAAATAAGCTCAATTTGATTAACTTTTTTATATAGGAGGGTGAAGCAGCTCATCGTCAGGAGGTGATAAAGGTTGAATATCACAAGTTTCCAAAAGACACATTTTGCACAGGAGCCACATTTGTCCCAAAATGTGGTGGAGTTGAAGAAGATGATGGTTGGATTATCACATATGCACACAACGAAAGGACTAACATATCTCAGGCAAGTTTTTAATTATATCACATTTTAACTGCAAAGAGGGTCAAACTAGAAACCATCTTAAAAGTTAAATCAAATTCGCATGCATGCTACACTTTTAATTAATTGATTACTTATTTGCTTGCAGGTACTTATAGTTGATGCCAAGAACTTTTGTAGGGACCCAATCGCCAAAATTTGTCTTCCAACAAGAGTGCCTTATGGTTTTCATGGAGCTTTCTTTCCGCAGTAAATTTTCACTAATGTAGGCCACAATGAGGAGGATCGGTATATATATAATTATCAGCACCGTAAATTTAATTTTGTACAAAATTTAATTATGATGATAAATGACAGAGACAGGGAATTAAGAAGATAGAATTGCACGTTGTGAGTTGTCGATAACATACATTAATGTATAACTTTTACATTCATTAGCAATTGAAACAAAATATATAATATAATAATAATAATACTAGTTCCTGTAGTTTATGTTTCCATCGGTTTTTTTTGTGTTCATTTTTCCAATTATAGTACTTGTAGTATATATGTTGTTCTTACAAGTAATAGTACCGAACGTCAACGCTAATGGTTCTGTTTGAACAATAATTGTATTCGGGTCGCGGAAAGTGAACAGAAAATAACTCGAATACAAAAATAAATCAGAGCGACTGTGGATATGTTCAAAAATTGGCCTCGAACCTAGAATCAAGAATTTAGGATTAACTTTTAGTTTAATAATAACTAAGAAAAATATAGAGGAAGAATCGGGACAAGCCAAATTGGTGGCCGTCAATTCCTTAAAGTGGGGAGAAAGAGATATATGTAGTGTCGACTGACTATAGAGAACGTCGATAATGCGCTATTACTAAGAGAATCAAATTTATTGAAGTAGAAAACGATAAACGTCTACCTATTTTTATAAGGACAAAGAATGAAAATACGAAAAAGAAAGAAAAATGAATAATATCGATTGATGATGTTGAGAGGTGTCTCTGTCGTTTTCCGCGCGACTGCCTTTTATAAGGCTCAAACCGTGACTTTTTGGAAATAAAGATAAGTCTACTACCACTCAACTTCTTGGAGAAAAAGTCGATACAACATGCTCCATATTAATCCCAAGATATTGGGAGTTGGCCGAATCCCATTGTGAAGAGGAAACCCAAACATATGCCATTACTAATCTTCTATTTGAGAAAGAAGTCTATTAAATATTAATATTGCCTAACTTCTCTTGTAAACAGAAATCTTCACGTGAATCCGCCTTTAATGTGAAACCAAATACAAATAGACTTGGCTCTCAAATTCAATCCCTTAATGATAAGGACATCTATAATTAACCGAGCTTGAATTAAGACCGCTTCTCCACTTGAGGATCCTTCTTGAATTAAGATACCAGTATCAACGAAACACTACCTTTTTGGTTGACAATCACCAGCCTGTCAAAAAGACCCAATTTATTTTGAGATCTAACATAAAGCCCCCCGAACGTCCATATGGAATGGAATGAGATGTGGACGTTGAATAACACAATGTGACCAGAAATATGAATTTGACACGGGACTAACATCGACATAATACCAACCTGCTGGAACAATAACGTAACACGGCACCCAAGCAAAACGAGGAACCTAATGATTGAAGCGAGGTACATGCTTACTTCGCCAAGATGATGGGCGTCTCCTTCGAAAATCACCCATTGTGCAAGAATTTCTTGAACTGCGTCGATGCCAACTATTGTTGTTGCTCCCAGGTTGCACCTTAGGAGTGTGTTAGAACTGACCCTCATGTGCAGGAGAACCACTATTTTGGCGCCCACTATCATTCTGAACCCGAGAGCTTGACGTGGCAGTGATACTTTCAACTGCTTCCTCAATCGTTGACAACTTACTAGCATCTGCAGCAGAACTTTCTTGATCGCCATCGAACTTATCATTCAATTGTCGACTTAAACAACAGACTTTTTCTCTTGGTCGGCCACACATTGGACAATTACATCACTGCTAATTCCAGTCGACACATTGCTAGACTTATCATCGACAACCTTGGCCCCAAATACCTTGATTCTGCTAGGCTGCATAACGGAAGGTGTAAGCATCTTCGACTGATCTCTTGCATAACGCTTCTTTTCTCGGCCAATCAAGGATTCCAGCAACTCACGATCTTTAGCCAAATCAATCCTCCATTCTACGGCAGCACCATAATCTAAATAAGCATAATTACTGTCACCACCATTAAAATCAATGCCGCGTAATTTAGGACCATCATCAACCGTTTCTACAAAGTGAAAACCATCCGGTATTGGCTTCCCTTTACTCTGCTTACTTCTTCTGTTGGCAGAACCCCTCTTGTCATAAAACCATGCATGATGACACTTCTACTTAACCGGTAAAGAATCTGTTGCATCATTGACCAATTCGGCACTACTGTTGCACTGCCAATCTTGGAAGCCATCATTAGAAACTGCAACCTATTGGTCTGCTGCTACTTCTTTTGGAACATTAGCAACTAGGCATTGTGTCGGTTCAGCTGTCACAGATAAATTGGCATCAGGTTTTGCCACTTGGCCTTGCTTCTGCCCGCCCTTAATTTCGTCGACACTTGGACAAACAGAATTATCAGTTGCAGGTAAAATATAGTCGCAGCTGTCACAAATAATCTCCTCAATATCATTGTTGCTGCTAGAAAACTCATAAGATTTCCTACGATTGACTTCAACATACTCGTTTTCAACAATAACAGGTTCATTAGACAAACAAAATGAATTAGTATGCACACAATGCTCAGTAACAACAACAATTTCAATAATCGGCAATGATTTACTCGTCGAAACTGTATTTGATTGCTGCGACACCTGTTTCTCTGCAGCGACAAACGCTTGTTGAGGGTGCTCAGACTCTTTCTGCAGGCCTTCCCTAATCTTGTCATATTCAGCATCAAAACACTAGCTAATTCCCCGGGTGTCGACGATAAATCTGTCATAGAACTTTCTTGCAACAGATTTTTTGTTGTAGCTGAACTTTCACTTGCTTCTTGCGTCTGCTGAGTTTGTTGTACCACCTGCAAATTCTGTACCTAAGGTAATACTTGCTCATGATATTGTTCCGACGAACCCTGATGTTGCTGCGTCGATGATTCTGCTTGCTGATGTTGCCCCGACAATAATTGCTGTTGCTTTGTCGATGATAGAACTTGTTGATATTGTGGCAAAAAAAACTGTTGATGCAGCGCCTTTATCTGACCTTGGAGATGTTTCAATGACAAAACCTGTTGCTGCAGTACCTGCATCTGCACTTGAACCTGCTGTGGTTGCGCCTGCAACAAAACTTGCTGATGCTGCGGCGACAAAACCTGTTGTGGTTGTGCCTGCAACAGAACTTGTTGATGCTGCACCGGCGACACCTATTGTTGTTGTTTCACCGGCCCCTGTTGCACCATACTTTGACCATTATGTGTAACCATTGGAATACCACCAACGGCCAGCCCCCCCGAATCTAGAGGGATCTTGTACGATAGACACATCGTGCCATCTGTCGACACAATTAGATTGTTGTATTGCACCATATTGACTTTAAGTTTGAGAAAAACGGTCATCAATGGTAGCCTACCATCCGATATTATTTTCAACCCCCAAAGAATTATGTCCTATGTGTAGAACTATGGGCTTTGAGAGATATGCCCACCAAGTGGTGATGGACTATATATAAGAGTATATAGGTTGGGTATTACTAAGCGACCTATTATATGGAGAAGAAGTATAGATCGGATCCCTAGGGCTACTAAGACCATAAATATGGTTATTGGAATAATCCATGATAAGAAGGAAAAATAGAGATTTTTTGCAAAAAGTGTTTTTTTAAAAAAAAATTTTTTAGAGAAAAAAAAAAGAGATTTTAAAAAAAGAGATTTTAAGAAAAAAAAAACCACCACGATCTAGGAATCAAACCAAAGCTTGTCCCACTAGGCGTGCTATTTTTTATGTTTGAACAATAATTGTACTCGGGTCGCGGAAAGGAAACAGAAAATAACCCGAATACGAAACAAACCAGAGCGACTGTGCATGCATTTGAAAACCGGCATCGGACCTAGAATCGAGGACTTAGGGTTCACTTCGGTTTAATAATAATAAGAAAAATATAGGGAAGAAGCGAGACAAGCCAAGAGTGGTGGCCGTCGATTGATTAAATTGGAGAGAAAGAGAGAAGGTAGCGCCGGCTAGTTAGGAAGAACGTCGATAATGCACTATTACAAGGAGAATCGAATTCATTGAAGTAAAACACGATAAACAACTACCTATTTCTATGAAGAAAAATAGGTTAAAACCTATCTAATCTGGTCTAAACTATGAAAGCATGATAAAAATACAAGAAAAGAAAAGACGAAAAAGAAAAAAAAATGAATAATATCGATTGATGATGTTGATCGATGATGTTGAGAAGTGTCTTTGTTGTCTTCCGCGCGGCTGCCTTTTATAAGGCTGAAATCGTGGCTTTTTGGAAAAAAAGATAAGTCTACTGCCACTCAACTTCTTGGAGAAAAAGTCGATACAACATGCTCCATATTAATCCCCAAGATATTGAGAGTTGGCGGAATCCCATTGTGAAGAGGAAACCTAAACATATGTCATTACTAGTCTTTTATTTGAGAAGAAAGTATATCAAATATTAATCATTGCCTAACTTCTGTTGTAAACGAAAATCTTCACGTGAATCCCCCTTTAATGTGAAACCAAATACAAATAGACTTGGCTCTCAAATTCAATTCCTTAATGATAAGGACATCCATAATTAACCGAACTTGAATCAAGACCGCTTCTCCACTTGAGGATCCTTCTTGAATTAGAATACCAATATCAACGAAACACTACCTCTTTGGTTGACAATCATCAGCCTGTCGAAAAGACCCAATTTATTTTGGGGTCTAACATATTTATAACTATTGGAAAATCATCATCTCAAAGAATAAGTTCATACATGTATAATTCGGTTGAGATTAGTATGTGTTGTTGCTATCAATTTAAGTCTACCTATTTGTTGGCAAATTATCTGGTACACCCGAGGGCACCGTGTACCCCCATGCGCGTGTACTTTACTCTCTTAGAATAGCGTGAGCTCGCTAGATGATTCAGCTTTCTTTTTCTTTTTTTTTTTTAAACGTGGCATATATAAATTACCGAATTCATTCAAATTTTGATAACTTTGTGGATAACTAGTATTGACACTGTGGATAACCAGTGTGCACACTATGGATAACTAGTTAAATATAGCTGGATAACCAGTGTGCACATTATGGATAACTAGTTAAACATAGCTGGATAACCAGTGTGCACACTATGGATAACCAGCTACACACTATGGACAACCAGTGTTCACAATGTGGATAACCAGTATTGGCAATATGGATAATTAGTTATACACAGTTGGATAACCAATATTGACAATATGGATAATTAGTTATACACAATTGAACGTACCTTATTTCCATCATTTGGCAAACTGCCCCTCATTCATTTTTTGTTCTCCATCATTTGGCAAAATGCCTCTCATTCAATTAAATGCTATTTATGAAATTTGCCGTGTTCGGCAGGGGGCGGCGCAGCCGCGGGCACCGGCGTAGCCGAGTCGTTTAATTTATCACGGGGGGATTTATACAAGTAATTTGTGTCCCCTCTTAACGCTAACGCACTCTCCTCACACACACACGAAAAAGGATTACCTTAGCTAATTTGGTGTGTTCGGCGGGACGGCGCAGCCGGAGAAGGTTGGTGACCTGCGATTCCGGTAGCCGCTTGAGTCGTTTAGTTTATCATGGGGGGCAAAGCCCCCCAATTAACATGTCGTTTGCTTCTTTACCTCTGGATAACCAGATTACAACTTGTGGATAACCAATTTATACCTTATGGATAACCAGTTTACACCTTGTGGATAACCAGTTTACAACTTGTGGATAACCAGTTTACCCCTTGTGGATAACCAATTTACAACTTGTGGATAACCAGTTTACACCTTCTGGATAACCAATTTATCTCTTCTGGATAACCAGTTTACAATTTGTGGATAAATTATGGATAACGGCAATTGTGTGTGTTTGTGCGTGAGGATGAAAACAGTAAAATGGATGAAAAAAATTTTATTTGTGCATTTAATGTAAAGGTGAAAAATGTTGAGCGCGTGTAGTGCGTGCGTTTGATGGGGGTATACGGTATACCCGGGTGCACTGGATACGGACTCTATTTGTTTTATACCAAAAGCACTATTTCTTCTGTTTCAAGAGAAAACAAAGTTAATCTACATTGCCAATATAGCTTCTTTTTTTTTCTCCGAAACAGAAGTAACTAAATTAAGGGATGAATTGTCAACCCATCGTGATTAATAAACTATATATTGGACCACACGAAAAAGAATGAATATGTAGTGTAGCTATAACTCCGTTCACCGATCGGATTCATGCAGAGTGATCGATCCGACAACGAATCTGCAATCTGTAGAAACGAGTTATGATGTCAGTAAATTTTCATCTATCATCCAACAACCGAATCTTAGCCTATTGTCGTCTGAAATTGGAATGTTGTGGACCGTTAAAATTACAGCAGGTCCGGCTCTGAGATTTGCATGAGATAGAGAGACAAGTGGCACAGTCAGATTGGGCGCTGCCACAATCAAAATGTGACATAATTCAGCAACATGTGTTAATGTACTTTGAAGACCCTAGCTACCTCCTCTATATAATTGGGAGGTCATAAATTGGCTTTAATTTTGAAAGGGTTAGTTTTTATCATCATCATCATTATCATGTACTAAAAAATACTGAATATTGCATTCATTTTATACAGTCAAATACAAGGTTCGGACTAAATTCCTAGTGATAAAGTTATTAAACAAGTTGGATTATGATTCAATAAACATAAGAATCTGATTTCATGATAGCAAGTTGGAGGAGAAAAAAAATACCGGCCAAAATTTAAAGTTTGTGCGTATTTTGTGAGACTGCCGGTAAGATGTGCCATCACCGTTCATCACCACATTAATTATGTCGCTGCAAATTAAATAAGTTTATATTATAGACCATACTTTAATTATCTCCCCCACTCATGGAGGTTGACCGGGCCAATTGTAGCTACATAAGATCATGGTGAATTGAAATCACGTCCAATCACATTTCTTGTTTTGACATTATCTTCATGCATCCATTTCATTTTCATCATAGGTGTAGTACACGAGTGGATAGCATATATCTAAACCAAGCAGCTACATAATTGTGGGTTTATTTTATTTTCTTACAAGACTACACTATTTAAGGGGCTTTTTTATGTGTGTGTGTATATATATATATATATATATATATATATTAGGTCGATACTAAATATCATTCAACTTGGATGGACCTCTGATCGTCGATTTCAGAGTTCTAAAGATAAAACTTTTAGAAATATGTTTAAATATTTCATTTGAAGTAGATTTTGTTATTACTGTTTAGAAGCCATGACATCATTGTCATTTTGACCAACGATCTCATCGACTAAGCTGAAAGAATAATTACAATTCCACGGAAATCTTATTCTTCTTTTTTTTTTTTTGTTAAAAAAAGCGAGACAAAAAGACTAAACTCAAACTAGTATACTTGGAGGGTAGGATACCCCAATTAAATCATACTCTAACCAAAGCAGGACGCCCGATGGTGGAGCTGGGAGCCATTACACACTTCTTGGCCTTTGTGCTGCCAATGTCGTCAAATAATCTGCTAAAAAATTAGCTTTCCAGTAAACATGTTTGATCTCCACCACCGTCCACTCTGGCTTCGGCCGTCTTCTTTATTCTTTCCTCAAATGAGAGTTAATGAGAGGGTAAAACTGTAAAAGCGAGAATCTAAACTAGGAAAAAAAAAAACCATGGACCAAGGCGAGTAAATTTTTCGCAAACGCATTTATTAATGTTTGTTAGTGTTTGATAAAACTTTTTTAATGCATCGTTTATGAGGAATACCAACCAGCCATTTTCATGAACTTATTATATACTCCCTCCTTCCTACAAAAATAGTCAACATTGAATTTTAAATTTTGTATTATTTTTAGTAAAAAATTTAAAACTTGATATGGACTATTTTTGTGGGACGGGTAGTAGTAGTAGTACTTATATGTGTTACATTGTGTAATTTAAGTATTGCTAATAAAATCGATGTATGCCCACTTTAAAAATTCAGTCTCTGTCGAGTCTTCTTCATTTCCCATCTACCCTCTTTCCCTCGTTTAATCTTTCTCAAATTTTTCTCTGTGAAGAGCCTGGACCAATATCATGGAATTTTATAGCAGAAAAACTCTTCACACCTTCATGGATGTAGATAGAAAAAAATCCAGTCAATCTGATCAACCAACACCGCCTCGTCTCTCTTTTAAATCCTTCGAACAAATATCAACCGAACATCATCATAATCGTCATCATGATCTTAACTTCAGTCCATCAAGATCATCAACGCCGTCGACGTCGCCGGGGCCGGCGATGTATTCCATAATGCCACCGCCTAGCCCGGAATCACCATGGACGCTTTCTCCTCATCAGACTCCGTCTCCTTCTCTGTTGTACCATTGCATTGCATCCCTTCATCGTCAAGAAGGGATTATTTACTCCATCGCCGTATCACGCGGGACGGTTTATACCGGGTCGGAGAGTAGCCGGATTCATGCCTGGCGTCAGCCGGAGTGCACGGAAAGAGGGTACATCAAGGCGAGTTGCGGTGAGGTCCGGTCCATCTTAGCTTATGGCAACATCTTGTTTACATCTCATAAGGATTGTAAAGTCCGAATGTGGAACGTCACAGCCGTTGAGAATTTCCGGGCTAAGAAGGTACGAAGATATTAGATGTTAAAACCTAAGCTTGTATTTCATTGGCCTTCTATTTTGAAATGATTATCCAGTTTAAATTTTTATTTTTAGTACAGTTTATATTAAAATTAAAAATTTAAAGTGAACAATGGTTTTGAGGCAATAGAGTACTTTATAAGGTATTGAACAAACAAGTATGCCATTTGCTGAATCTAATATATTGAATTTTATTTTTATCCTGGAAAAAGGTTGCTACTTTGCCAAGAAGAAACCCTATTTTCTTGTTCAACAAGTCATCAAGAAATTCCCATCACCAACATAGGGACTTTGTTTCTTGCATGGGATATTACCATGCAGAAGGACTTTTGTATACCGGATCATGGGATAACACGGTGAAAGCATGGCGGGTTTCCGACGGGCGATGCGTAGATTCATTCATAGCTCATGATGATAATATCAATGCAATTGTGATCAATCAAGAAGATGGGTGTGTATTTACCTGCTCATCTGATGGCACAGTGAAAATATGGAGAAGGGTTTATGGTCATGGATCCCATACTTTAACAATCACATTAAAGTTCCAACCTTCCCCCATAAATACCCTGGCTTTAAGCACATCATTGACTAATTCCTGCATCCTTTATTCTGGATCTTCGGATGGGTTTATAAACTTTTGGGAAAAGGAAAAGAATTCGAGTCGGTTCAATCATGGAGGGTTTCTTCAAGGCCATAGGTTTGCGGTTCTTTGTTTGGTAGCCATTGAGAACCTGATATTTAGTGGCTCAGAAGATACAACAATTAGGGTGTGGAGAAGGGAGGAAGGGAGTTATTATCATGAATGCCTAGCGGTTCTTGATGCACATAGAGGGCCAGTGAAGTGCTTGGCAGCTTGTTTGGAGATTGATAAATTAATGGTGATGGGGTTCTTGGTGTATAGTGCTGGATTGGACCAAACTTTTAAAGTTTGGAGAGTTAAAGTGTTGCCGGATGAAAATCATGTGACAATGGAAGGAAGTAACACAGATAAGAGTTGTGATGTTAAGAAGATATTTGGTTCGGAGTACGAAATGAGTCCTGTTTTGTCTCCTTCTTGGGTTGAGAAAAAGAGGCAAGGTGCTCACATATGAAGTTTATCCTTCTTTGGCTGGTTATAAGAAAATGACTTGACATGTTGATGAAAAGAACCATCACGAAAGATCATCATATATATGCTTATTTATATTATACTTTGAGGTTTTTGTAAATCATTTTTTGTTGATGTAGTTCAGTACGTTCTTAATTAATTGTATTGTTGGCGAAATGGTTGTTGAATAGTTAGAAGGATTCTCCACTAGGTGATAATCTCTTACGTTACCCCATTATTAATTACTATCTTCCTCTACAAATTATTATTCATTTTAAATTTTTATTGTTATTACAATTTGTATTAAAAAAATAAAATTAAAACTGAGCAATCATTTCAAAAATGTAAGTAGTTTTTTAAAATTAAAAAAAAAATAAAAAAGTGGGTGCCATAATCTACTGTACCCGCCATCTAGCACTCCTAATTTCCGTTCGCTGCACCCATGAGAATAAGATTTGCAGGCTACTCCGGAAGAACCCGCCATTACATATAATTATTAAACCATATTTGACTCTTGTTTTTTTATTAATCATTTATCTTCATATCGAGCTAGATTTTAAATATAAATATTTCTTTGAAATTTTTCTTTATTTTATTTTCTTCTATGATCTTTTACTTATATATATATATATATATATATATTGGCTGAATAATAACCCATATCTCATTTGCTCACCATTCCTTCTACAACCAAAAAAAATAAACAGCAAATTTTTTTTTTAAAAAAAAATCACATTTATGCTCGGATGTATGGGATCCGAACCTCAAAATTTCCTGGAAATTTCAACAGGAATTCCGCGTCGATAATTGAGAGCATGAATAGTAGTTAATAATACAAAGATAGATTCCAATGGATTGGTTAAAACTGAATTCGGATGGTGCTTTTAAGTTTTAATAGTGGATCAGGTATGACAAGTGCCACTGGTGTGATCCGAGATCATGATGGTTGTATTTGGAGAGCTGGATTTGCTATGAATATTGGCTTCTGCAGTATTACGGATGTGGAGTCGTGGGATTTATTTCAAGGGCTTAATTTGACTTGGGATGTTGAAGGTCGAAATATTATTGCCAAAGTTGATAGTATGTGTGTGTTGAAAATGGTGAAGGGCGAGGAGGAAGAACTGGGGGCTTCATACAAGTCTTTTACGTGGCATTCGGTAGATTTTGAGTAGGCCTTGGTCTGTAGTTTTGAAACATGTATACAAAGAGGCCAATTTTTTGTATGGCGGTCCGGATAGGTATCAACAATGGTCCGCACCCCCATTTTATGTTATGATTTCTTAATTATAAAGTCTCTTTTCTTTGTACCAAAAAAATAAAAATAAAGATAGATTCAAAACTTATTATTTCGATGTTTTAATATATTTATTAGCTACTCTGATCTATCTAAGACAAATCAAAATATCTTATATTAAGGATCGGAGAGAGTATATCGTAATTTTCTATCCATTCTGTTGGGCCATCTTCCTGACAAAATATATATATTCACTGCTTCTACAAACATCGGAGGTTTTTATAAATTCTAACAAAGGTAGAAAACCCCGTCGCAAATCGTGTAGTGCCCTGGGAATTCCTGGATTTCTTCATTTTCGAGCGGCAGGCGATAACTGAATTCATTGACGGCTTTTCTCTTTTCTTTTCTTTTTTTTTTTTTTTTGGGGGAGTTAACATTTAACTGAATGTTGTACATGTCATATTACCTAAATCATGTCCTAATAATATGGCAATATACAATTTGGGGCCACCATAGTCCATAAACACTGTCTTAGTAAGCACATCGACACATAAGTTAAAATTTCTCAATCTATTGACGGCTTTTCTTTAAGTCGTTATTGCGTCTAAAAAGAAGTCTCCTTTCATGTCCCTATATTGTTATCTAACTTGTTTCTTTATTTTTAGTATAAATACAATATAGATAATTGTTTTTTGCAGTATCTAAACTTTTTTTTTTTTTGGAGACCACACCTACTGGTGTTGGTACCTATCTAAACTCAAAAGATAATGATAGAGAAGACAGTGGATGTGTATGATGACACGAGTTATTGTCGATCTCCGCAGAAACTGCTAAAGTAATTAAAGTGCATGAGCTACAAAATTAACATTTATGCCCTGCTTGTATTTTTTCGTTAACTAGTACAGAGTACATAAAGAGGAGACCATTTTTTTTTTTTTAAAAAAAAAATGATTTTCAAAAATTATTTTTCTCCCTCCCCCGTCTTGGACGAATAGCAAAGATATTTCACTGTAGAGACAAAAGTGTATGGTAGACGTCATATAAATGAAGCAGGAAATAGGCATTAATTTTGATTCGACTTGGAGATATAAATGGCCCCCCAAAAAAACAAAAGAAATGGGAAATTCGGGATCCACACAATTTAACATCTCAACGTACCCTTTAAATGCAAAATGGAGAAAACTTGACGTGGGTAGTTAACTGTTGTTGTTGTTGTTGCCAGGATTATTGAACCATTCATTCATGATGGGTTCACAAGCAAACTCGGAGAAACTAAATTAAAAAATTGTTGTTGTCGCTGTTGCCTTCAATTCTCTAGTTATATTGCAGCAACTCTATTTAGTACTGCTTTGTCAATATCTTCTCTGTTCGTATTCAATCACTTACACTTTGTTGATACAGTGCGGAACAAAAAAAAAGGAAGAGAAAGAACCGTACCTCGTGCCTAATTGAAATTTGTTTTACTCGTTCGGGTAGTAGCTACTAGCTATGGTTATTCCTTCGTTTTAACCTTGTAGGAATCATAGTGTGTTTTATATAGTTACACATTTTTCATTTAAAGTAATCATCATTTCAAGTTATAAGAGCATATATATGCAGCTATGTGGCAGTAAACTCAAACAAGATCCCGCTCATTAGTGTCCCTAAATGTTTGCTTTGTCGACCTATGAAACTAGGCCGAGTTAGAGGGTTAAAAGGTGCAATATACTCCCCTCCTCCCGTCTTTATTATAAATCATTTTGATTTCGTCTTAAGTTTCATCTATGAAGTATTTTTAATTGAAAAAAAACTTTAAAAATATGTTTTTATATTCGTTGTGTTCTCCTAATTATTATGAAATATTTTTAAGGTTTTTATTCTAACTAAAAAAAAAATCCTAGGTTAAACCTAGGACGAAATCAAAATGCCTTATCATAAGGACCGGAGGGAGTATTATTGAAAATTTGAGCTCAACATTAGACTAAACAAATTACCATCTCCGTCCCAAAAAAAATAGTCTATATTGAATTTTCAAATTTGTACTAAAAACAGTACAAAACTCAAAACTCAATGTGGACTATTTTTGTGGAACGGAGGTAGTAATTATTACTTTTTCTGTCTCGAAGTTATTGTCCAATTTAAATTTTTATTTTTAGTACAAATTAAGCTAAAAATGAAAATATAAACTAAACAATAATTTTGGAATAGATAGAATGTTCAATTTGCTCCCTTATATTCTGGAAGTGCCAAAGTACCCCTTCTTGATTGTTGCGTTGTGTCCCGCCTTCCTTAATTTGTTTTTGAAACGCTTTTATTGTTCTTCACATTTACTCTTCGGTCCTTACTGAAAGGCAAAAATAATTAAATTGCATGAAAATAAGGAAACTAGTTTTAGTTTATTTTGATGAATTACCTATATTAAAATAATCTCCACTCTTGTAGGAACCGATTAAATTATAATTTAGTCAATTGAAATTGGGTAAATTAAGTTAGAAGTACACAATAAATAAATTACTAAAGACATCAAATATTTTATGGAATCAAGGAAAAACTTAAAAAATAGTTTATTAATTAAGTAGTAAAAATGTTGATTTTTTTGTTTAGGGGGAGAAACGCAAATCGTACATTCAATAGCAGCGCAGCAGTGGGTACAACTGTACAACACCTGGATTGGCTATAAATTATTTCACACGTGACTATTGCATGGAATGCGCCAATGATATAAATCCTTCCAATCATAATCCTTGTTATATACAAAGTTGAACTAAATTTTGCTAGTAATTTATGACTTATAATTAGGACATGATTACACCCAACTCAATAACATCTAGAGCAACTCTAGCCCGTTCACTCCTTGAACCAAGGGTGCACTGTCTAAACCCGATTTTGTTGATCTCATGAAGTAGAAGCCCCTACATATAAACAGTATTGAAACAAACCATGTCTAACCCTTATTTGTCACACCACAGTGGGATATTTAACCTTATTACTCCTCTGTCCTATAATTATTGTCTACTATGAGATTTTACTTTTAGTACAATTTGAACTAAAAATAAAAACCCAATCTGGACAATAATTATAAGACGGAGGGAATATGATTTTAAAAAATATAGAGATTTTGTCCATACCTTATAGAAAGACTTTCTTAGTATACATATTTGTCATGATTAGAAACAATCAAGTTTGGAACATTATTTGGTCTTTTACATTGTTGCTTCGAGAAAAATGAAGATGAAGCAGCTATCTGGGGATTAACAGATTCCGGCTATCTTCACGTAAACTTAGGTGAAAAATTGGCGGATTTGGATCATTTATTGACACACTAATACTGGTGTGACATTTTTCATGACTTGAAAAAAAAAAAAACATTTTATGGTTGCCGGAAAATTGAGATCTGCAAGCTACGATGGGAAAATTTGTCTCTCTTTTCTTTCTCTTCGTTTAATTAGATATGATTAAGTTAATGATTTTGTTCACTTTTCTGTCATGTGTTGTTGTTTGTATTGTAGTAGGTATTAAAATACAACATGACATTCACCGCAGCTGCCAACACCTTCCATTACCAAGGGTATATTTGTTTCGTTTTTTTAGTGTGTGTTTTTAGGCGTTTTTTGTATTAAGAATGTAAAAAAGTGTATTAAAAATATAAAAAAGTAAGCTAGAATGATATATTTATTATTTTAATATTATGAAAAAACCATCAAAAAACAAAACAAACAAAGCCTTAAATGATTTCCCAATACAGTGAAACAATATATGATTATTCTTAGAAAACTCTTTAAATAAACAGATATAAAAACCACTGTAGAAATTACAGCGTGAGAAGGCAAGTTAATTGTAGAATAGTAAAAAAGCAAAATGCAAAAGGTAGGATAACAGTAGCCAATTAAACATTGAGGATTACACTAGCTAGATCAGAATTCCTCATTATCAAGGGGAACATGTGTCCTCACAATGAAGAAATTCTCATAGATGAACCCAGCAAGTCCACCTCCAATGAGTGGCCCAACCCAGTAAACCCAGTGATCAGTCCAGATTCCACTAACCAAAGCTGGCCCGAAAGATCTAGCTGGGTTCATTGAAGCACCTGAGAAAGGTCCACCAGCCATGATGTTGGCTCCAACAACAAGCCCAGTGAGAAGTGGACCAATTCCTGAGAGGTTTCCCTTCTTGGGGTCCACAATGGTGGCATACACGGTAAATAAGAGCGAAAATGTCAAGACGATCTCCATTATCACTCCTTGTGAGTAGTCCACTCCACTAGCCAGTGTATGTGGAGGTGTTGTCTATATAAGAATAAGAAAAATAATATTACTCAAAATTATTTACCACTAACATTATTAAAGCCATGATTTTGGAGAAACAAACAAGATTTGATGAGTTGTAACTTTTTAGTAACCAATCATGTAGCTGTACTCTATGGACATATAAAATATTACATCCGTTACATCATGCCGCATGATCATTTTGGAAAAAATTTTAATCGTTATTGTCAATTACATATAACAAATATATCGAGAAACTTGGATATATGTTGTTATAGTAAAAGTGCAATATGTAATATTATGTTAACATATATTAGAAGAAAATATCACTTATAATGGTGCAGATTTGTAAAGTTGAACGTTACTTACAAGTCCACCAGTAACATAGGAGAGTAAAGCGCAGGCAGCCACAGAAGCTAAGCATTGATCGATCCAATACAGAATTGATCGGACGACGGTGATGTGACCGCCGAAGCAAAGGCCGAGGGTGACAGCCGGGTTGAGGTGGCCACCGGAAATGCGGAAACCGGCGGAGATCATGACAGCCACTACCAATGCATGCGCCATGGCCACAAAAAACAACCCCACCAGCGGACTCCCGTTCAACTTATCTATCACATTCAAAATTTTTGTATAATAAGATTTTCTGGAACAGAAAAGTAAGAAAATAACGTGAACCAATCGGTCTCAAGAATATAGTCAAACATATGTAATAAGGCTAGGATTATCATATTCATGAAATATTAGGTAACTTGTTTTACTAATGAAAAGAAGATTTGATCGACAATAAACGAGACAACTAATTTAATATTACTATTAACAGATAAATATCTTAGACATACATGAAGATTGGAAAAAAAAAAAAAATGAGGTAATGAATTTATTACCTGCAGCCATGGCGGATCCAACACCGGCGAATACGAAAAGAAAAGTGGAAATGAACTCCACAATGAGGGCTTGGAGGCAATCGGGCTGGAAAGCCTCCCGGCAAGTTCCAAGTGCAATTTTGGCCATGATTCTATATATTCAGAAACTACAAACCACCAAACAAATTGCAATTGGTAATTTTCCGACGATAAACGGGTACAACATTGGCTAATATATATATATATATATAGGGAAGAGACTAGTTGAGCAAACTTTTTGGGGAGGGAAAAAAGAAAAAGAAAAAGATTCCATAAGTTCTTTTTTATTTATAAACTGATCCATGACTAATCAATGTCACGTTCCTAAGGACTTTTTTGGATGGTTATGATGGTGACCAAAATTATTGAGGGTTGCAAATGACAAATATGTCCGTTGACATTTCCTATAATTCTTTTCTTTGCCATTCTTCCTTTCAAGAAAATTATAATTAGTATATAAAATTTTATTCATGCATGTTACTGATGACCTGGATATTTTTTTTTAATAATTTTTTCCTTCTAATTTCATACGCTTTTTGCAACTGTAGAACGAAGCTGATAATAATTGTGATAGCTTCGTTGAAAAAAAGGGTCCGGAGTTTATCGGATAGCTAATTTTAAGAGACGAACGAACACCTAGGCTTGTGTATGTGACTACCTAATACATAAGCACAGTGTTTATAAAAAATACTCCTTCCGGTTCTTAATATAAAGTATTTTGATTTGTCATAAATTTTATCTAATATGTATTTTTAATCAATAAAAAAATCTCGACAATATATTTTCACATTCGTTGTATTTTTTTATTGTTATGAAATATTTTTTAAAAAAATTTTATCAATAAAAAATACGTATAAATTAATGAAATTTAAGAAAAATCAAAATAACTTATAATAAAGAACAGAGGAATACAATCTTTTCCAATGTCGCCGTTAACTTAACTAGTCATGTCTTGGCCATGCATTTCGTTGTTGGGATAGTTTACCTTACATATGTACGTAATTGATTAAGTTGATTAACTGGACGTTGTTTCTCCTTTTTTTTTATTCATTGTTTAAGAAATCAAAAATCAAAAAAGAAAAAGAAAAAAAAAAAAAAACCCAGATGAGATGAATAAAGTCTGATTAATTTGAATGAGGGCCTTCGGGGAAATGAGGCATGATCACATCTGGGAGAAGGGTAATTGGTGTGGGTGTGTTGTCTTCTTCGTCAGCATTTGTTTTGCTTTGTTTTTTTTTTTTTTTTAGTTCTCTATTTGGTTTTTATTTTAATACTAGGGATCACTTCAAATTGACAGTATGTTTGTTGTACTTCTTTGTTTGCATTAGACATCCATTGACTTTTTTGTTGCCGAAAGACTATCTGTAATGATGCTCCGATTCACTGAATATACTTTGGTCTCAATAATTCAATTATTAAGCCATATATATGTAAATATATATATATATATATATATATATATATATTTGTTAGAAATAATGTGCGTGCGAATTATTTCGTGCGCGCGCATTATTTCTAACGAAAATTGGATCCCTACTTTTTGGTGATGCTAATCTTCTTGATATTAATAATTCTTGAATTTAAATCGTTAACCATCAATTCTCTCTCCCATCCCATCCCATCTCTAACCATTTCAATTTCAAAGTTCTTACAACATCTTTATTACGCATCTGCATGCTAGACCTTGCATTTATAGCATGTGGAAATTATAAGAACCCTACGTTTTGTTGCGAAATTAGAAAAAAGAGGACAAACTTTGCCCAAATGGCAGAATTAATTATTACATTTTTAATGATTAAATCAAAAAAGTTACTCAGAGAAAAGGATATGTGAATATAGGACACTGGATTTTGACAAAGGTTAGAGGATCGAATTCGCTACTCAAGTAGGCTTATGCAATATTCGTTGTGATTGGTCTCTTGAAGTTGACTTCATTATTCCATTTGATGGACAAAATTTTATAACTGAAAAGTTCAATTATTGGGCATGCTAATTTTGACATATAAAGGGGTGTTATTATTATATGGTTTCATGCACCGGCTAATATGTAACATAGTAACAAAAAATTAGAGTGTATTAGTCCACCTGTCACTAAAAAAAAATAATAATAACAATTCGCATTAAATTTTCAAATTTTTACTGAAACTATTACAAATCAGAAAACTTAATATGAACTATTTCATTGGGACAATAGTAATACTTTAAAGTTTAAACTGACCCGATCTATTTTTGTGCATTCTTCGAAATGCACATTAGTCATTTCACTTAACAATCCATATAATCAGTGTAACAAACGAGTCATTTAGTCAAGATTACATCTGCATGCAGATCATGTAGAGTGCAAATTTATGTCCAGTTGGGATAGATGGGAACTTTGAGATAATGGATTAATTTAAAATTAGTTTGAAATGAAATCAAACTTAAGTTGGGCAATTCGCCTATACTACCTACAAACTCATTCGCAATAAGAAGTGTGCTTGATGATGGAATATAATTGCCTTATAGTCCCATACATGATGATCACCCATGTGATGTGACAGTAATCATCATATAGATATGGCTACCAAAAAAAAAAAAAATGTTGTAAAAACATCAACGAGAGGGACCAATTAGCTTAGCACAAACTGGAATTTCCATTCAATATCCACTAGTACAATGTTACCGGATGAGTTGTTGGATATTATCTCGGTTTTAAAATAATTATCATATTTGTTGTATTACGATAAATAGTAAAATAAACAAGAAAATTATTGAATCAAGAACAGAGAATTTGTTTTATCTTCTCATTAATATGGATTATAAACCGGAAAATAATGTCAGATATGGTTTCCTTTCGTTGAATATTGAATAGCAACACATGTGAAATGGCTCTGCTTCATACTATCGTGAATTGCTCCCCCCCCCCCCCCCCTCCAAATTTTATGATCTTGATCATCAAATTTGAGCGCACGACAAAGTAAAATTCTTTCCGCCCCCAAAATGGCTGTTCTTTTGTAATTTGTAAAACGGTCCATCAAATCCATATATTGTAGTGAGAAAGTACGAGGAAAATCATCAAATGATCATATTAATTGTTTAGGGAGAGATGAAATTGGAAGATGCATCTTCAACTAATTGCTCCAGAAGACATGCGCATCCGATGGAGACATGCGTTGCAACCTTCCTTTTCAAGTCTAATAATATTATATTTCCAGAAGTTCATTGCTTCAAACCTTAAAATTTAATTTTATTTAAATGTAGGGTTGTCATCATATTCTAAAATAAATAATGCATAGGTAATGGGATACAGGTCGGACTTTAAAAAAAAAAAAAAACAAAACAAAATTTTCCACGTCCAGAGAATAATGGTATTCCAGTTCCAGGAGGCTAGGACGTCTATCTATCTATCTATCTATATATATATATATATATATATATATATATATATATATATAGTTATACACATGTGACAATTGAAATTTAATCCAATGTATGATCAACTATTTGAAAGTCTCAAAATGAAATTTTTGAAGCGGAAGTAAAAGTTGGATGACGACAAATCTCGCATGATTCAAAAGTTTGCTTCCTAATTGGTCATCAGTTTTTGCATAGCTGTTTATCAACTATGCCTGTCAATAATTGAGTTGTTTAAGTGGGCAACTTAATTAGAACAGTAAACTCGTACTACCACAAAGATTTATCAATTATGTATTTATTCTTGATGATTCTTGTCATTCCATAACATTAATCAACTCCCGCTATTTTTTGATGGAGCAAATTAAATAGCTAGCGAAGACATAGTACATATATATACTAGTACTTCAGAAAAACGAAGACAAACTAAACCGATTCCTTGTGACCTTAATTATGCGCCCATATGGCTCATGTTCATACGAAAATGCAACATATGCTGGATTCCGTCGATCCACAGCTGTTTTTCCCCTTTGTTTCTGCACTCGAATTCAATCATCCGGTCCGCAGTTTGTATCCCAAAGTAGGCCCTCTGCTCACTAGTTTCTTTTTTACCGCGTTCTGTACATGTCGGAATGTCACAATACACTCCTATAATTACAACTGGTAACACCAATAAACGTCATTTTCAGTAAATTTATTTTGTGAAATGATTCTGATAATGATGCAGCTCAAACAAGAAGATAGTAACCAGTTACAGTCATTACTTATGAGAGAAACATACAATGAGATATAATTACTTGTTTATATTATTTTAGTGTACAGTTCATTCGAATCTTTATTGTGAAAAAAAAAAAGAAATTTACTAAATATGTTACGAACAATGATAGAGACAGTGACAATTAATAGTGAAATGAGATAGTTACTAATGAAAAAACAAATATACCATTCTCATTAAATATGTCTATTTATTAGTTAATGATAAAAATATAATTTTACGGAGAAAATAAAATTTTAAAGGAAAAATGGGAAAAAAAAAAGGAGGCCAATAATACTGCACATGACATCACTTACTATTTTTTTCATTATCTTTTTTTCATTATACATATCATTTTCCATGTTTTATACATCTAGGAGTGATTGGCTTACACTTCTTTTTCTTGTGAATGTTCCAGCCATATGCTTGCTCTTCATTTTTGTTACCACCTGTTTCATTCAAGATAAAGTCTATAATTATTGCCTAAGTATAATTGGAAATAGTGACAGAACAAAATGAAGCTGTGCGTGGAAACAAAAAGATGACCATTCTTTTCCTATCGAAAGTCAATACAAGAAACAGGTGTTGAGAAGACTATCAAGGAGAGGACTATCTAAATGATACCACAAACAAAGATTGATATGCTAAAAATAGAGTTTAACGATACCTGAAAACTTGAATTGATAATAAAAAAATCAATTGACAGCAGAATTAGCTTTAACATATCTCTTGAATGCTTCTAAGAGCATGAAATCTACTACAATAATTACCTTTTCTAGTCCTTTTGAGAAGCTCGCCGCCTCTTGACACAAAATCAATTGCAGCTAATACATTTAAATCTTTGTTATCGTTGTTTGTTCATCAGCAGGAGTGATTGCTGTTGCTGCATAACCCGATATAATGTCCAAAATAGTATTAAAGTTTTATTAGGCCATTCTTAAAGAAGGCACCAAATAACCAATTTGGTGATTTGGGCACAAAATGCAACCCAAAACGTGCAATGTTCAAGCACCAATTTGGTGCCTGAATGTTTTTATTATATTTTTGACTTTTAATTAGTTTATATGTTTATGAAACAATCCCTAAATTAATTCATATGTGATTTATAACTATTTTGTATATTATTAATAAATTTATCAAATTCTAAATTTAAAATTAAATGAATTAAATTATCTCATGTGTATTTCTATTCAAAACTACATAATAAAAATAGAAAATTAGACATTTGATATCAAAAAAAAAAAAAAAAAACCAATCACATTTAATTTGAGGCAATTAGAAAAACATGCCTACATTGATATTAATAATTAGAAATACAATTGAATGCAAAGAAAAAAGATTCTTAGAAATAAAAAACATGGTCACCTTTTTGTAATTTAACAATATTAATAAAAAAGAAGTATAAATAAGAATATGAGGAATATTATTTTTTGGGTGTGAAATTTAGTGTTGATGGTTGGGATATAAATTATTGTTGCAGTCACCACCAAATTGATGATTTGGTATGCACCAAATTGGTGTTGCTGTTGGGGATGGCCTTGTAGTTTTGATAGTTTGGAAGAGTCAGAAATTTTTTTCAATAGTATAGATAATGCTCTGAATTTTTCAAGATATTATGATATGTGAAATCATAGGTTAATGTTGAAAAAAGTATTAATAATATTTCTCCGAAATCAAAGCCAATCAAGAGAGCAATGCAACGGTACTAGAATCCAAGTTAATGAATCAGAAGAACGTGTCATTCAAACATCTCTTATTTTCAAGACAACATCGATAGAAAAAAGGTCATTTCGCTCATCGACATTCAACCGTTCTACATGAGGGGATACCAATTGGTTTCAACCAGAGACAATTATCACTTTTTACGTGTTTTCTTGTAACAATAAATAAGGATCAGGATCAATCGTTTTTGCAAGTGATCAAGTCTATTTTTGCAAATTTTACTTTTTTGTGCGTGAACAACTTTATTTGATATTTTTTATAATAAAATCAGAAATGACCTAAAAGAACTTATATGAAACAAAAAATAAAAATAAAAATCCAGGAATGAATAAACTTATATACAAAGGACAGAGGATAAAATTTTTCATCATCAACCTCAAAAATTCTAAATATTTTCATTTGTGTCCCCAACTTTTACAGTGTTTTCGGTACTTTCTGTATAATGAAATACCATTACAATATTTGAAATTACTAGATTGTAAATTATTACTTTTTCTTATTCTTTAGTCAGGATAATTTTATTAATCCGTGCAACCACATGGGTACATATTAGTTATAAAGTATTTTGATTTGTGATAGATTTCCCAAGTATGTTTTTTTAATTAGAAAAAAAATTTAAAAAATATTTTCTAATAATTAGAAGAACACAATGAATATGAAAATTAATTTTAAGGATTTTTTTTCCTCAATCAAAAAAACATACTAGATAAAATTTATGACAAATTAAAATTCCTTATAGGAAGGACATGAAGAGTTATTTGGTAACTAATAAATGATAAATGAAGGAATGAATTGATGTATCACGCCATAAAACGGCCTCAACTAAAATTAATAATTTCCGGAAATTCCAAATCTACCCATTTTTGGGTTCCCGCATATCCCCTACCCTCCGGCGGCGGGGCGGCGCCGATTTATCTCGTCGAAACACTTCGCCTACTTCCTCGCCTTCCTCCAATTTCCGGCAAAAAGCCTGCATTCATTTCTTGCTGTGAGAAAAGCAAAGAAAATTGAATATTGCGGTTACCATGGCGACTGCTCAATTCTTATCGTCACAGAGTGTTTACTCTTCAGCTTCAATGCTATGCCCGTCTTCGTTTACTGGAAAAGTGATTTCAGTGAGGGTTTCCATATGTTGTTACTCAACGGCGTTTTCTGAAATGAAGCCTCCGGGGAGGAACGAAATCCGACTCGGCTTGCCGAGTAAAGGTCGCATGGCGACCGATGCTCTAGATCTTCTTAAGGTAAGTTTTTCCATGTTTTTGTGTACTTTTTTAACATTTTAGTTCTGCATTTCCTGTGTAATTGTTGTTAATCCACATTGTTACTTTTTACAACTGTTAGGATTGTCAGTTGTCTGTGAAGCAAGTGAATCCACGACAGTATGTTGCGGAAATTCCTCAGGTGTGTATCCTTTATGCGCTTTGAAATGGTTTCTAGAATTATCCAGCATAGTTGAGAGCATTTTATGTTGGAATGTAAGTGTGTAGCTTATGATTTGAGGGCAAACTTTTGGGATAAGATAAAAGAAATATCGTGCTTAATTCATTTGCAGTGGAGCAATACATATTATTTTAAGCTTAGGAATCAACAAGCAAACTTCAAGGTTTTCTAAATCCACAGTATTTAGTTATCTATATAGCGTGGACCCCTTTGTGAGCATTTCTTCTTTTTCAAAAAAGAAAGACCAATCTGTTCTTCTTCATTTTATGTTCATTTTGTCTGACTGAGCTGCCGTAATTTCTTTGGATTGATATGCCATTGGGTTTATTTTCTGATTGAGCACTTGCCACTCTGTTACTGAATAAGACCTTTCTTGTTTCCATGGCAGCTCCCAAATTTAGAAGTCTGGTTTCAGCGGCCGAAAGATGTTGTACGGAAACTGGTGTCTGGAGATTTGGACCTTGGCATTGTTGGGCTTGACACCGTGCATGAATATGGGCAGGTAAGTAAAGAACATCCAGAATGTTTACATAGTTGCATTTAGCTTTCAAGTATAGTTACGCAGTATGATTGTTATTCGAGGAAATACTGAGTCACGTGAGAGGAATGTTCACGTATATGGATTACATTTGTGTTTAGTGTAGCATTTACTTGGGGTTAAACTTCAAAATTGAACTGTTGCAACTGAATTATATAATGTCACAGTGCTTATTACAGTTTTGGTTTCCTTGACGCACAAAAGTTGTTAGAGACGTCTGGTCTGTTTACTGTTCAAGCAATAGGGTTGGGATATGTTTCACAATTCATCTATTTGGATTTTCAGCATGTTGTCTCCTGTAGAAGCATAATATTGTTGAGGTTCTTCAGGCATATTATTGCTTTACAATAAACAACAAAATGTGCATTTCTTTATGGCTTGGAATGTCTGTGTTCTTAGAAGCTAAAAGCTAGTTTGTTGTTTTATTTAACTCTAGGGAAGAAGCTTGTATCTACTCAAACTTATCTATCTATACAGCTCATAAATGCTTGATCTAGCATCAAAAATCCATACATTGGTGTTCTAATATGTAATGATTAACCTCTGGCATTACTTTAATAAAGGGTATTTATCTACAGCTGGAAAACTTCCTTAAGAGACCTATAAAGAGTGTCTTGCAGAAAATTGTTGAGCACCTTCTCTTTGATTATAATTTTTTTTGTGTGTGTTAATTTGATGTGTTCCTCCGTTTCTCTCATCTGGATCTCTAGGGGATTGTTTTGACTGGCTACTAATGTTTTAGCTTCTTTTCTTCAGGGGAATGAGGATCTTGTTATTGTTCATGAGGCACTGGGGTTTGGAGATTGTCGTTTGTCTCTTGCTGTATGTCATGTTTATCATTGAAGTTTGATTTAGAAAAGTGTATTTGTTTTCTTTACACAAGGTTACTCTAATAATTTCCTGGTTATCAGATACCTAAGTATGGGATTTTTGAGAATGTTAACTCAATAGAAGATCTTGCACAAATGCCGCAGTGGACACTTGAGAGACCTTTGAGAGTTGCAACTGGTTTCACCTATGTAAGTTATATCGAGATCTTGATCTGTTCTCTCCTCCTTTTGTTTTTAATTTTTAAACAAATAAAATTTCTTTTTAATTGATAACTTATTCAGATGGGCGATAAATTTATGAAAGAGAAGGGATTAAAGTATGTGACTTTTTCAACAGCCGATGGAGCCTTGGAAGCAGCTCCTGCAGTAAGTTTGTTTTTGTTATTACATCCATTTTCTAAACCATGAGTGAATCCTGAAAAACATAACATGTGGTCCATTCCTGGAATGAAAAATATGTCAATCTGCTGGTCATAATGTTTATAGAAGTTCTTAAAATGGCATAATCTGTTTTCACTGTTCTGGTATACTTCAGTCAGAGACATTATTTTTGTATATTTAAACTCAAAATAGAAATTCCACTACTTGGTTTTTTGTTCTGTTAGGTTTTCATGAAAAGTAGTTGCTAATGAGTACCAGTTTTGGTGGTTGATAGACTGAATTTATTCAACTTCTTGCTCATTCTGCATGCTGTATAGTGGTGCATCCTGTCACAAACCATCCAGTCTGGTCATTCAAAATTGACTATTAGAGATCTGAAAGAAGGATAGATTTAAGGTCTATTTGAAAATGAAGGGCTTCCCAATGTTACCTTTCAATATAAATTGGAAGTTTTATTGCCGTGAAGTTTTATCCTTAATTTTTTTTTGGTGGGTTTGGGGGGGTGGGGAGGGAGTTGCATTTTGTTTTTGTGGAGAAATTAAGTTAACAATGCTATGTATTCAACTATGTTTCGCATCTCCCCTTCAATGATTGTGACCCTATTGGAGCTACCTAGGAATCCTACATGTTGCTGTTGACCACAGTTTTCTTGTCAATTCAGATGGGGATAGCTGATTCCATTGTAGATCTTGTAAGTAGTGGAACTACTTTGAAAGAGAACAACCTAAAAGAAATTGAAGGGGGGATTATTTTGGAAAGTCAGGTGATCGCACTATCTTTATGTACTGCTCAATATGGTTATACAAATACATTCTCTATAGTTTTGACTTTTGTTTACCACTTTAGGCTGTCCTTGTTGCTAGTAGGAAGTCACTGGTCAAGAGAAAAGGTGTGCTTGACGTAACCCATGAAATGCTCGAAAGATTGGAGGCTCACCTGAGGGCCGTGGGTCAATTCACGGTTTGCATTATTCACTTCTGTTATTTGTGCACCCGTATGTCTCCACTCCTGTATTTCTCATGTATTTTTCATAGGTAACGGCCAATATGAGGGGAAGCAGTGCTGAGGAAGTGGCTACCCGAGTACTGAGCCAACCATCATTGTCAGGGTTGCAGGTGAATTGAATGAAACCCACATCAAGACAAAAGAAATTTTATCTTTGTACTAGAATTTAAGAACTGAAATTCTCTATCTGCTGTTTAAACTTTAAACTCCTTAGTATCTACCTTGCAGGGACCTACTGTAAGTACAGTTTATTGCAATCGCAATGGAAGGGTAACTCCTGATTATTATGCTGTGGTCATATGCGTGCCAAAGAAAGAACTGTACAAGTCCGTGCAACAGTTGAGGGCGGTGAGATAATAAGCTCTGACTAGTTTATGTTCTTGAATGTCAATTGCCAACACTTGCTACCTCTATACTTTCAAAACCCTGACACAAAATTAAAATGTTGACTAGTGCTGCTGATGTGGATGGTTTAAGTTCCAAAAATCTTGTAATCACCTAGTGTTTATATGCCCATAAGATCTTTTATATCTTCTTGTGTCACAGTCACCCTCTATTAAATGAACTGGACAAGCGCGCATGTTTTTATCTTTAATGCGTGATATTCGAATGTGCTCTCGCTAATCAAACCTTTTATGTCAAGTCATCTCTTTTGAAGTGCCTAATCTTGTTTCTTTTTTTGTAATGTTGCAGATTGGTGGTAGTGGTGTTTTAATTTCTCCTCTGACCTATATCTTTGATGAGGAAACACCGAGATGGCGCGAGCTTCTCTCGAAACTAGGGCTCTAGTGTGAATTATGTTGGGACAGGAGAACTCTGAACCAATCCAATCTATTTTTGTGGGTTGTTCATATTAGTCATTTCACTTTCAATCCATATGATCAGGAACAAAGGAGTCATTTAGTCAGGATTACAATTGCATGCAGCTCCTGTAGAGTGCAAATGTTATCTTCCGTTGGGATAGATGGGAAGTAAAGTCGGGGGGATTAACCTGTACATTTTGAAATAATGGATTAAATTAAAATTATTGAGAAATGAAATTAAACTTAAGGACCACCACTTGGGCAATTCACCTATACAGCATACAAACTTATTAAAGTGTGCTTGATGATGGAATATAATTGATCACCCATGTGATGTGACAGTAATCATCATCATATAAATGGCTACAAAATTATTGTAGAAACACCAACGGTGGATTAATTAGCGATAAGCACAAACTGGAATGTCCATTACATTTTCACGTAAAGGATGTCATTGGTTTAATTGTTGGATATTTCTCCGTCCCAAAATAGATATCATATTTGATGCATCACAATAAACAAGAAAATTTAAATGTAGGGTTGTCGTATTCCAAATAATGCACAGGTAATGGTTCAAAAGTTTGCTTCCTAATTGCTCATCAGTTTTTGCATCGCTGTTGATCATCTTTGCATGTAAATAATTGAATTGCTCAGTGGACAACAATAAAATCTTACCACCACAAAGATTTAGCAATTATGTATTTATTCTTGATGATTCTTGTCATTCGATGACATTAATCAACTCCCGCTATTTTTTGATGGAGCAAGTTAAAAAGCTACCGAAGACATAGTACATATATATACTAGTACTTGAGAAAAACAAAGACAAACTAAACCGATTCCTGGTGACCTTAATTATGCGCCCATATGGTTCATGTTCATACGAAAATGCAACATATGCTGGATCCCGTCGATCCACATCTGTTTTTCCCCTTTGTTTCTGCACTCGAATTCAATCATCCGGTCCGCGGTTTGTATCCCAAAGTAGGCCCTCTGCTCACTAGTCTCCTCTTTATCGCGTCCTGTCCATGCCGGGATGTCCCAATACACTCCTGTGGTTACAACTGGAAACAGAAAGAAACGTCATGTTCAGTAAATTTGTTCTATGAAATGATTTAGAGAATGATGTAGCGCAAACAAGAAGACAGTAACCAGTTACGGTCATTACTTATGAAAGAAACATACAATGAGATATAATTCCTAGTTTACACTATTTTAGAATATAGTTCACTTGAAGAATTAATCTCTACTGTAAGAAAAGGAATTTTACTCAACGTTTTTTATATCTACTAGGAGTGATTGGCTTACACTTCTTTTTCTTTGTGAATGTTCCAGCCATATGCTTGCTCTTCATTTTCGTTACCACCTGTTTCATTCAAGATCAAGCCTATAATTATTTGCTGAGTATAATTTGAAGTACTGACAGAACAAAATCAAACTGTGCATGGAAACAAAAAGATGATCATTCTTCCTGTCAGAAAGTCGAAGCAAGAAACAGATTTTGAGAAGACTATCAAGGAGAGGACTATCTATATGATATTACAGACAAAGATTGATATGCTAATTATAGACTTCAATGATACCTGAAAATTTGAATTGATATTGATGGAAACTACTTTCCAGTGGAGATCCCCTGCATGACAAAAAAATCAATTGACAGCAGAATTAGCTTTACAATATCTCTTGAATGCTTCTAACATGAAATCTACTACAGTAATTACCTTTTCTAGTCCTTTTAAGAAGCTCGCCGCCTCTTGACACAAAGTCCATTGCAGCTAATACATTTAAATCTTTGTTATCGTTGTTTTGTTCATCAGCAAGAGTGATTGTTGTGGCTGCATAACCCTTTTGAAGCCTTGTCCTCAGCGTAGCAGCAGCCCTCAGTGCTGCAATCATAATTTTTAAAAATGAGATGGAAACTATAACATTACACAACACCCTTTGAGCACTTTCTCAGACGACGTTTCATACCACATCATGAGAAAAAATCAGCAAAAGATCATTTTATCCTCCAATTACCATCTAACCTAATGACAGGAAAAGAAACATAATGTGCTTAGTAGATATTTACCAGTGGCAGCTCCAGCTGTAAGTGTCAGAACATCACCATTAGTCCTTGCGTTAATGGCTGAACTGACTACTGACAGTAATTGGTCGTGATCAGCTCCCATATCCTCGGCAATTTCAATACAGTGAGATGCAACCAGAGCGGCTGCAGATGCAATTGCAGTAGACATCTTTGAAGATTTGTTGTGGTGATAATGATTCATGGGCTTCTCTGGAGATGCTATAGCTGATGCTGCAAGAGCGGCCACTGCAGCAGCAACACCAGCCACTGAAACTGCTGCATGCAGTTGTGCATTCTGTGTTCTTAGTTCCTGCTTTTTCCTTTCTCTTTGGTCTTTTATCCATCTACCCATGGTCTTTCCTTTCATGTTGTTTTTGCAGAGCTGTAGAGATACAATGATAAATCTTACAATGCTAAAAATATGGTGGCTAATTATAATGAAAAAGGTGGTGATTTTAATGAACATGTGTTACCCCATTTTTGACCGACTGCTGATTATAAATGATATCTGGATTGAGTGCTTGATGAAGCATAAATGATTCCTGCAGGAATCAATTGCTTATGGATGAGTCATGGGAAAGAAATGAAAGCTTCACCAGGATGAATGAGATGAACAATCATGGATTCCCATACTGACATTTTCATCATTGCTAAATGGTAAAATTGAGTTGACCATTGTTAATCTAATTAGCCTGCTTAACTTAGAAGGTTGATTTGCTTCAATAAAATTATATAATTGAATATCTTTTTTTTCTCTCATTCATATGGATTTAATTGTACAATAAAAGGGAATTGCAGTGATGATTAGGCATGCACACATTAATGTTCTGAGAAATGGTATGATCAAGTGTCTTATAAAGTTGCAGCAAAATGATTGACTTGCACAGCAAGTGTGAATTATACCAAATCAAGGGCAGCACTATACTACCTAATTAGGCTCCTAATCTAATTTCTTTGAACATTACTTCCGAGATTTAACTTAGTTTACGGTATTGCAGGCACTATGTATTTCAAACTATTTCAGTTTTGCACACAGCAAAACAAAAACATCTCTCCTTTTCATCGTAGTGCAAAGAACTGAGATCATACTGCCAAACTCTTAAATACTGAAATAAAGAGAACCACAGAATACAGATGTAAATGATTATTATTTCCGTATCTTGCCAAGTAAATCTGAGAATGTCCCATTCTGGTTTCATGCAGAAACATAATCAAACCGGAGAAGTGCAAGTTGTGATAATTAAATCAATTGAAAAAATAAAACATATTACCTTTGTATCATCACTTTTCCTAGGGGAAACTGGGGGACTATCTGAAGTTGGTTGAGTGTGCTGCAAAATCCATGTTTAGCTAAACAATCAACAAATAACAAGTTCTAATCAAACATACCATGAAGTAGTACTTACTGAACTTCTGTCTTGAATTTTGGTAGTAATGTCTTCAAGGAAAGACAAAGGTGATGTTCCGTCAACATGGCTTTTTGTTGCAGCATTAGTGTGACTGAGAGCTTTGGAGAGTTCCATGGCAGACAGACTCCATGACCTCGCAAGAAACTCCATGGACTCTGTTGGAGTCTCGGGCTGTGGACATTTTGCAGGTAACCAACATGTTTCGGTACTGTCTTCTTTGATGTCTTGAAGCCTGTTAGAAGCCGCACATTTGGAGCCGCAAGAACTCACTGAAATACATTAACAAAACAGGCAAGCAGAATAGATATGAATGAGTGTCCATAATCATTAAGTTTAACATAATTTAGTATTACAGGAGCTTACTATTGAGTATGTGTATAGGGGGGGAAAAAGGCTTTGTTTTAGCCTTTCAGGCTAGGAGTATATAGCTCCGGATAGAAGAAACCTACTAATATTTATACACAAACTTACATAATACAAAGGTAGTCCCTACTTGAAGAATCTTAAAGATTAGTATATGGGAAGTGCATCAAAGAATCTTTTCTCTCAATTTGGACAATTTTATAAACCTAACAGTTACTCGGGCGATTAAAACATTCTCTAAACCACTTTTTAAATTATGGGACGGGCTTCACTTGTGTTTTTTTATCAATGATTAATGTACTAAAATAAAGGAAGGAAAACACAGAGACAAGAATTCGAAAGACCCGAAATGAAGTGGCAGAAGATGATATCTTCTTTAGTTGACCGGGGTGATGATGGGTTCGTCCCATTGTCTCCAACTAAGTGCTACTCTACCTTTGGGATTCCTTTTTGGCCCTATTTTCCGTTCTTTCTTTCCGGCTTTATACATGAAATGCTAACAAAAGTTTTCGAACGGCGGGATTCATGATGACCAAAGAAGCCCCCCGTACGTAGGAGGTAGGACTACTTCTGCAGCCACCCCCATTACTGCTGCCAAAGTAAAAAAGATTTGGTTGTGCATTGGGACCGTCATCACCACATTCTCCGTAATACATTATACATCCTGCAAATTAATATTTTGGAGATTCTTGCCCCAAGAAAATATTTATTGATCTCTCCCGAGATAATTAGTATACCAAAATGATATAACATCCCAACTATACTTTTTTGAAACAAATGGTGGCAAATATATTTTGAAATTCAGGGCAGGGGGAGATGTTAATTTTTTAAAAAAAATATAGACAAATGGTCATGTATTTTTATTTTTATTTTTATTTTTATTTTTATTTTTATTTTTACAAATACTCCCTCTGTCCCAAAATTATTATCCAGTTTAAGTTTCACTTTTAGTACAATTTGAATTAGAAATAAAAATCCAAACTAGACAATAATAATTATAAGAACGGAGGGAGTACTTATGTATTTCCCTCCATATGAATGGATTCCATTCTTTTGCATAGTGGCCTGTCACTGGATCATAATATGATTTTTGACTTCGTAGTGATTGCTTTAACATGATAAACTTCATAAACTCAGCCTCTTTTTAATGAATATTTGGTCGTTCCACATTCCACAGGATATCATGACGTCTCGACAGCCAGCTGCTTTCCTGGTTAATCGACTAGAATTCACGGAAACAGTAACCAGTAAACGAATCACAGTAACTGGTCGCAACTTAACAAATTGTGGTAGTTTTGATAATTATCATCCATTTGTGCACAGTCACAGTGTTCATCATCAAGTCAATCCAAATGAACTATTTTCTCCAAGAGCTCCGGTCAGTGGTATTATCAAAGTTTGGTATGGCCTTGTAAATTCCAGACTTCCTCTAGACTAAGAAAATTTGTAATAAAAGAAATACTCTCTCTGTCCCAAAATTATTGTCCAGTTTGAAATTTCACTTTTAGTACAATTTGATCAACAAATGAAAATCCAAACTGAATAATAATTATGGAATGAAAGAAGTAGTAATTTTTAGTCATGATTACTTGTGATGAAGTTAAAATGGTATTATTATGCCTGTTTTAAAGAAAATTGAAGAATATCCTTTATCCTCGACGGAACGCAAGCTATGTACGCAGTCATGTGAAAGACGATAAGTTCTCGTTCAAGATCAGAACTAAGACACGGGTTACTCGAACTAAAAAATCCATGAACTCTTATTTTGGAATGGAACCGAATAGGTTATGAAATTAAGGTTCGGGAGCACATTTTGGTCTCACAGTCACGTCTTTTGTCCTTCCCAAAACCAGGTAGCCAATTGATGAAAACGTCCGAGCTTGGATGCAAAAGCAGCCATTTGGTAGACCCCAATGATCACCCTCTCCATCATCATTACTTACTCTAATCATTGTAAAGCAATAGAAATGGTGCACTAATCCTCCTAATCAAGATCCCGCATTCCATTTACTGTCTTGTAATCATCATAGCTGCCCAATAACCACATCATCCCTGCATATTGTCCACAACCCCACCTTAAATCACTCCCCTTCACACACTCGTAACAATCTTGCAAGCTTTTGGAATTCTAGTTAGAATTACGAGCAAGTTTCAACAGATGATAAATAGACCTTTTACTTCCTCAGTACCAATGTAATAGTTACATGTCTACAACTATGCTGGTTATAGAAACGAGACAATTACTATGGCACAAAGAAAAGACTAGTGAGTAGTGATAGAAAATCTTGTACTTCCTTCGCCAAATATGATTTGTACGACAAACAAGACAACTATTTTGAAACAGAATGAGTCAAAGAGCCCCGTAGCCATGAAGTCATGCATATGTGAAAATACAACATGAAACATATGACTACAAACTTTGAAGGTGAAAAAGTACTGGAAACGAAAAAGCAAAAACTTATTAAAAGAACTGCTATTATGAAATGAAAGGAAAATCATTTCTCAAAAAGATGGTGATTTTTTAGCAGTGATTATTCACCAAGGACATTATTTACCCTCCAAAAATCTTTAAAAGCCTAACCAAGTTATCTTGTTTAAATACTTGTTTAAATGATGCCACCATCATTTAGTAACATCATACATCATTTTGGCAAGCAATCATTCAAATTGTTAGAATAAAATTATTAACGAATATTCTTATATGATTCAGTTGTCTTCTAAAATTAAGAGTATCACAAAAAAAAAAAAAAAATTATCATGAAACAAATAAAGTACAAAGAGAAAAGGCAGAGTAAATTGTAATTCAAGCCGAAAATACTGCATTATTAAGGATCCCACATGATTTTCATGGGGCAAATTGTTTTCTACATGCAATAAATGAACCTTTCCAAAATCCTGATACCTCCAAAACTCAAAAAAAATAAAAAAATACTCGTAATAACCAAGGATTGTAAAAAAGAAAAACCAATTTGCCTCAATTGATGAAAAGCATTGACATGATGTGTAGAAAAAAGAACTCCATATTCACTATTAAAAGCAAGAGTTTGGCCAGGAAAGGACAGAACAATTAAACCCATTGGGAAATATTCCTCTTGTTCAGGCATTATGAAATTGCTAACTAGGTTTTTAGATATGGAGAGCGAGGTGCTAATATGAAATCCCATACACAAAATTCTTTCAATCAATCTTGGGACTTCCAAGTATCAAACTCAAAGTTAATGTTTGAGTACATGTATGCAGTTAATAGGTATGTATAGATTGATCATGTGGTTCTGCTAGGTCGTCAATCATTAAACCATGATTTGCTGATGCTGCTTAACTTTAAATGATTACTTCTTAGAAGTGAAACATGAATACATTCTCATGACAAATACTAGTTCAACGCTTCTTACTTCTTAAAGCAATCATTCTCATCAAACACGTGCCATTTTTTACTAAAGTTTTTGCAGTGTATAAAGGGTTCTTTGTTTTTCTTTCGGGGTGTGTGTGTGTGTGTGTGTTGTGGGGGAGGGGAGTGCGGGGCAGGCGGTGGTGGAGCAATCTTCCATTAACTTTCAGGTTGGTAATGGATTCAGGTTTGAAAGAATGCACTACTCCGTGTCCAAGAAAAATAGTCCACTTTGTTGTATTGTTTTAGTTCAACAAAGTGAGCTAATTTTCTGGGATGGAGGGAGTATTTTGTTTTAGCCCTTAGGTTGTCAAGCAAAGGTTCTTGTGTAATTGCAAAACTGTTGGAAGTTGTCAATACATATGCAGATGGCTTCTACAAATAATAGGTGAATGCAATGCATGACCAGAATCAATAACAAACTAATAACCATCACCTCTTTGGCTATGAATACATTCATGTGGGTGTGTGTATTCAAAACAAGCAAACCAGCAACAAATATTGATGGACACTTACCAGTAAACACCAAGGATAGAGCTTCCTGGTCTCGAACCCATTTTTCAGGAGTTGCATATCTGGACTACGGAACAAACTGGTCGAGCGGCAGAACCAGCATAAATGTCAAAACTGAAAGAGAAGAAATTGGCATAAGCTACAAACAAAAATAAAAAATGGCAATGAGAATCTCCATCAGAGCTTCAACAATACGAGTACTGTATCTAAAATACCTCAAACCCATATTATTTGAATTAGAACGCTGAAGAACTTCGGTACCTAGGTACAACTGATAAAGGTGAACATTCGAAGATTCGAACAAAAATCAACGAAGTAATACAACAAACCATTGCTATAAATCATGCTTGTACAAAAGAAACCAATATATCAGAGGCCAACAAAAAAATGCAATCTTTGAGCAAATAAGAAAAAGGTACAGTTGCTAGATTATCAATGGGAAGATAAGACATGCACAACTCTGTTTTGGGATTCTTCCTCATTGTAACCCGATTGCTCTACCACTAGTCAAACACAATTGTGATCACCTCAAAAGAAATAAATCAGCACTCCAGTACATGATTCGAGCAAATGCAACCTCAGAACAAGTTGCTGCCTTTTGGAAGTGCTGCCCTTAAGTTCACATCTGCAGAGAGATCAATTAGATAACTGATCAGACACTTTAATCTTAGCAAGACTTTGGTTTTCATCTTCAGATAATACATTAAATATAAAAAATAAAAAATATTGAGCAAGACGACCCTTACCAATTTACTTGCCAGAGGAAATGTGGTGTAATGAGGGCATCCAGCTGCTTGACGGACCACCTTTACCATTATTCCTGTGTCCACTTGTTGCTGCTTCATTCTGCTCTTCACGTTTTTGAATATTCCTCTTGAATGCGTTGGCCAAGGAAAATGAGGACGATGGGACAGGCTCCTTACTTATAGTCTGCAACAAAAAAATTAATTACTACTTTTATTCATCTACTGCTTTCACTTTGCTTTAGGCCCCTGTCAATTATCCGCATATACATTATTCATATAATTTCATTTTAAGCTGCAATAACAAAAAAATTAATATACATTATTCACATAATTTCATTTAAGCTGCAATTAATAAAACTATGGAAGAGTAAAATACACGGCATATGTACTTCAATGTAAGTGCAAGAGAAACCAATCATTTAACGACACTCCATACACACAAACAAGGACTTCTTCAAACTTTTCGGAATGTAAATCACTGACCAGTTTCTCTGCCATATGGTTCGCATTTATGTCATGAACAGCCCTTGAATGAGAGGATGTGCGACCATCATGATGTGCAAGATCGCTTGATCCTCGTCTCAATGAAGCATCGGTATATCCATTGGCTCCTGATTAAACAAATTAAACCCATTAAAACATGTGAATGAAAACATAGTACTGGACTGCGCCCAACTCTGACAGAAATCATAAACTTCAAAGTGTATGCCATTACCTTGTACTTCTCTGGAGCTGCTTACTCCAGGAACAGGCTGCCGATTCTGAAAAGTCAAGCCAGTAGAATAACGCCATTTGGTAAGAATAAAAATGAGTAATAACATGGTTGCAAATGCAATAATACAAGGGTAGGTTATTAACCCACAGTGGAAATTATCATCAAATCATTTTGCCAACTATAGGTAAGAATTTGTTCTAAAGGCTGCAGGAAATGGATACTAACATGCAAGTGTAGATGGGACTTTGATCTTTGTGACTGTTGATACTTCATAATAGTCCAATCAAACACGTAATCAAATACATATCCTGTCAAAAGTAGGAACAATATCAGCCAAACAAAAACCAGGTCACAGAGACCTAGTTCCAGAATAGAAGTCTAACTACCGAGAAAATAAAGTGATTTGAATAAATAACCATACCTTCACGAGTAAATAATTCTCGGAATAGCCGCTTCAGATATCCGTAATCAGGCCGTTGATCGAAGGTTAATGAGTGACAATAGTTAAGGTAGGAGGCAAATTCCACTGGCAAAGACTTGCACAAGACCTGTCAACAATGAATCTCCCATTCATTAAACATCTTATTTCTTCTTTGATTCTTTACTTTTTCACTCTTCGCTGAGAGCATAAAATAGGGGATAAGTAAAATATAATAGTGATTTATACAAAAAAAAAAAAAAATTAGGTTGAATTCAGCAACTAATAACATTCTCGACAGATGAGCACTTTTCCAGCCCTCCACATGATAAATTGATTTAATCATAAACTAAGAAAAGAGTTTCAAAGTAATTCAGTACTTTAATAACCATAAGCTCCTTATTGCCACTATAAAAGATATAAAGAGGAATTCGATGTTTCTGTCTACTTCTTCAACAAACGAATGTGTATAGGAAATCAATATACAGACAGAGAGCCAAGCATCCATCTTTAATTGGTCCAAAACCCAACCCTTTGAAAACATTAACCATAGAATGTCCCAAGCAAAAATTTAAAATGTATAACAGGAAACTGCAAGGACCATCCACAGTACCTCAACCGGAGTTGACACCTTCTTCTCACATATTTTATCATATTTTTGCTTCTTTGTTGCGGCTTTCAGACCCTGCCATGGAAGGCTGCAAGAAAACACCAGAACAAAAGGGCCACATTGCACAATAAGCACATGAAAATGAGAGCATAAAACATGAATGAAATCATATCTTCGTACAAAAAAGCCATGAGCTATATGCACAACCTTCCTCTCAAGAAGTACAATAACACATAGCCAAGAGCCTCTAAATCATCTCTTCGACTTTGCTCTGCAGGATACAACAATATGATTAAAAAAAGGGGGAAAAGAAAGGTGCATATATGTGTCAAAAAGATCCAAATAATAAAACCTACCAATGCCCAGGTGAGTATTACAACTTGCATATCGAGCTGTTCCAGTTAAGTTTTTATGCTCCCTGTGTCGACAAAAGATGAAATGTGAACCTATAAAATAAAATGCAGCTCTTTAAAGGAAAAAACTAGCTTAACCAACACTACTGAGTAGAATGAAGAGGAGAAGGAACAAAAAAAAACAACAACAGGCAGATCATAATGACTATAGGTCATTGATCACACAAAGATCATATATAGAATGACTCAAGAAAATGATCTGGAATCGGTTGAAACTAAGTTTCCACCCCAATAACAAGTACTCCAAAGTTATGCATATGCAACAACTGTCTCGTAAAGCCGGATAATAAATGAATTGCTCCCTTTCTTGTATCGCAGGAGGCTTTTGGATTTTTGATGGGAAAGCATAACTAAAACCCTTCAAATAAATGGAAAACTAAAACAGAATTCCCGCAGGTACAAAAAGGAACAAACATAGGCGAAGACAGGACTGTATATACAACACTGGCACTAGATCAAAGTAAAAACTTCAGCCTAAAACCATAACATCACACCTGTAAGGAATATGGCGATTTGTTGTAGGATCACGATATCTTTTGGCCAGTCCAAAATCGATAATGTATACCTAATAGCATAAAGGAAACACAAGACAAGAAAATTTAGGAAGACTGAATGAAGAAAATGTAGTTAGAAGAAAATAACTTTCACATCAACTGACAGTATAAACAAGATGAAACTTGTGACCTGATTTGCTTTTCTTCCCAGACCCATAAGGAAATTATCTGGTTTGATATCTCTATGCAGAAAACCTTTGGAGTGTACAAATTCGATTCTTGTAATCTGGAATTTGACAAGAACACCAATGCAAATAACCACATTGTTCAATCAAAGGAAACCAGATGTATCACATACCCTTCACTAAAATACACATAACCAAGTATCTGCAGAATTTGCATTTTACCATCTGATCAGCCAACATGAGGACAGTTTTTAATGACAACTTCCTCCCACAATAAACAAAAAGGTCCTCAAGACTGGGGCCGAGAAGTTCCATAACGAGCACATTGTCATCCCCATCCACCCCATGCCACTTAATAACAGGAATTCCAGCTGAAATAAAAGGACAAGATCCCACGGTCAGAAATATCCTAGTTAAAGATAAAAGTTATGCTCAGAGCCAGCATTAGTTGGAAAAAGGCACTGCCATAGCCTACTTACTTCCCCCTTGAAGAATATTGTACAACTTCGCCTCGTACTGTAACTGTGGGTGTTTTGTCGACTTATTTTCCTGCAACCAAACAACAAGAGTTTAGCCAAAAAGTCCCAAATATTCGAACTTTGCATAGCAGGTGTACACATTCCGATGAAACCAAGCTCAACTTCAGCTCAATCAAAAAAAATTACGATGAAACCGTTAACTAAGTAAACCATAGACATAACTGAACTCAAAAAGGTATTACAAATAACATAGTAATTGGAATTATTTAAACAAATAACTTACGATTTTAATTGCAACAATTTCACCCGTATCGACATGAGTAGCTGAAAAAGACCAACAGAAAAACAACAAATCAACGGAAAAAAAAGTAAGGAAAATCTAGACTTCCAATCCGAATTGAGAAAAAAAATTAAAAAAATGTACAAGCTAAAAAACCGATTTATGATAGTGGAAAATCATAGAAATTCATTTTTAAGGAAAGAAGCAAAACACAGCCATACCGAGATAGATGACGCCGAATGATCCGCCGCCGATCTTACGCCCTAACTTGAACTTTTCCCCAATTATTCTCTCCATATATCAACGTATATATATACAATTGATTAACAAATTATTCAAAAGCTTGAAGAAGAAGAACTGATTGTTCTTCTGTATAGCTTTCTTCTATGAAGTTCGGATTAACGGAAACTTGGAATAACAAGTCAAAACAGGGGAATAAATTTGAGATGGGAAGAAGAAATTAGGGGGAAATCGGGAAATTTTGCAGGGAACAGAAAGAATTTGATTTGATCACTCTGCGTCTGCTCTGGAAGGATGAATTCTGGATATCCAATTTGACTTTGACTTTGACCAAACGCCCTAACTGCGTCTGTCCCTCTGAGGGTTTTTTTCTCGTTTAAGTTTTTCGGGTTTTATGCCGATTATTTTTATTATTATCTTCTTTTTTTGTATTTACATCATTATTTTTTTCCCTTCAAAAAAAAAAAAAATACTCCCTCTGGTCCTCATTATAAGGAATTTTGAAATAAAAACCTTAAAATATTTCATAATAACTAGGTGAATACAACGAATGTGAAATATTTTTAAATTTTTTGTTTAATTAAAATGACATTCTAAGTTAAACTTATAACAAAATTAAAATTCCTTATAATAAGACTGGAGGGAGTATATTGCATGTCTCCAGAAAAATACCCATTTTATAATTTGTAAATGAAACTACCATTTATTTCTTCTTCTTTTTTTTAATCCAGCCAAAATAATCCGATTTTTAGTATTTTTTCTGTTCAGATGATTGTTTAGTTTGCCTTTTCAATTTTGATGCAATTTAAATTTAAAATAAAAAATAGAAATCTAAACTGGTTTATAATTTTTTAAAGAGTAATATAAGAATAGCTATATTTGATTAAAAATTTCAAGTTTTTTTTTAAATTCTTTTAAAAATACAAGTGGATAAATAAGAATGTCTGTGAATATCTGAAAGAACATTAAGAATCTTATCCATTGCTGATGGAAAATATTTACGTTTTTATAATTCAATAACATCGTCGTAATTATTATAGATATAAAACATGCAAGAAAATTGTTTTTTAATCTCACAAGAATATGCACATTATAATTTGTAAATTATGTTATTCAGACTTTTTTTTGTTGTTGTTGAAGAAAATAATATGTATTTTTTTAATGAGGTGTTTCCAGTTTCAACAAAGAACATGTTAATGACGTAATATGGAACAAGGAAACATGCTGCATGGATATGTGCTTTTCTAACAAAAAGAATCATTATTATTGTTGTGGTTCTATTATTATTATTATCCCTTTTACCCTATTAAAGCAGAATACAGGATGTTGATGTGGCAACTTCTTATTAAAACTTTTTGGCTCCAAATGCACCATATTGCATTGACCATTCTGCCACGTGTCATCCCCTTTTTAAAAGAAAAAAAAAATCTTATCCCGAGAAATAAAGCTACTTTACAAAAATAACTATACAATTTTAACTCCTAACATTTATCATTTATCAATCAAATTAAAATAGCATTTAAATTTATCCATAAACTTATCCCCTTTATTACTCCACATTCTTTTGTATGATTTCTACATCGTTGTACTTTTTAATATTTTTTTTACTTTGGCAGATGATTTTTTATTTTTATTTTTATTTTTGACTTAAAAAAGGAAAAAAAAAAACCAAATGTGTAGCTATTTTATTTTTTCCAAATCAAGAATTTATTTATCTATTAATACAAATTTAAAGTAGAGGAGCGCCCGGGCATCTGCCTGGGCCAAACATCTAGTTAGTATTATTACTGTTATTGTTTTTGTGGAAAAAGGAAGATATATAAGTCAGTGGACAACAAAAATGAAATATGATCGGTCAGTTACTTGAAAAGTAAAAATTGATTTATCTGATTTAAAAATAGGCTTCTTTAACATAGAAGGATTCGAGAAGTGTTGATGCAAAATTTATAGATTATGAAATCGGAGATAAGAACCTTTTTTTTAAAAAAAAAAATTGTTTAATGCTTTCAAATAAGCATGGGAGGATTAAATGAAGTGGAAAGCAGAAAACAATTCGTTTATTCGCCAGAAACAAAAAAAAAATTTAAAAATATCCTGAATGTTTGAAGACATGAAACTTTGGTACAACATTTGCTTGATCCATTTAAGTGTTGTATGGAGATTTTCACTTTTTCACGAAAATTGTAAAAATATATAGTACAATTTCAGCCAATGCATTTGAATCTAGACATGAAGAGTATTGTTTTATGAAAAAACGTATGTTTGTTTTATTTTTTTAGTGTGTGTTTTTAAGTGTCTTTTGTATTGAAAATGTAAAAACATGTATTGAAAATATAAAAAGCTATGTTGGGATGGGACATATATTATTATTATATTATTCTGAAAAAACCATATAAAAAAAGAAAACATCGAAACAATAATTTTGAACACCGAATAAAAGAACTTATTTGACTCGAATCTAGATTAGACAAAACAGTGATTTTGAACACCGGAATATAATACTAAAAATTTGTTTTAAGAGTACAACACAAGATAGTGCCTACTGAATACTTTTTTGTTAGTAAATTTTGTGATGTTAATTAACAGAAATAAGTATCATACCCCAAAAGAGAGATTTTATGAAGAAAAAGATAAAAGAAAAACCAGAGAGACCTTCTTTCTTGTAATGTAACTTCAACAACTATCTAGTTTTTTCTTTTTTCTATTCAAAAAAAAAAACTATCTAGATTTAAATAAAATAAAGTTTTAGTTTTCAAAAAAAGAAAAATCCATCAAAATTGGTCAGTGTTACATTTGTCGTGAGCGTGGATCGAACACGCGACCTTCAGATCTTCAGTCTGACGCTCTCCCAACTGAGCTATCCCGACGTTGCAACAGTAAATTTTAGTTTCGATAAAATCTCATTTACTACGCCTTGCTTACATGAATCTGTACATGTAAACCAAGATTATTTGAGCTATTACGGTATTTTCCAAATAGGGGAAAAAAATTAGTGGAGGCTAGAGCCATTATAAATTGCCACAAAAGCTTTTAAGAGAAAATATACAATTCAAAACGTCATTACACAAGTCATCAAGTTATAACCAATATCACGATTCATGACTTCATTCATGAGTAAAAAGTTAGCCATTATCCTTTTCAATTGCGTAAAAATTAACTTTTATAATCTCATCTCTGTCAAAGTGAGCTCCTTTTAAGGAAATATATTCAAATCAAACAGTAACTATAGTTACAGTACAGCCAAAATCAGAAGGAAAGTATCAGCCGGGAAGACAGTTACAGAAGGATTTTAAAATACTGCTTGAGCGCGTGTTGTCTTTGAGGAAAAAAAATTAATTTTCTTTCATTCGTGTGTAAAGTGGATTCTGACAAAGGTTATTCCGTAATGAAGACCGTTTAATGCACTAATTCTTTTCACTTTTTTTTTTCCAATTCCCCAGTAGCGGCGGAATTCCTTATGTTCAGGCAATAAAACAGAGAGGCAGCAGAAGAAGAAAGGAGAAGAAAAGAAGCAGTCTTTGATGATGGAGGGTCCTGTGATTGAAGATGAGAGGATGATCACAGACCCTTTACTAGACAACCCTGATGATGATGATGATGATACAACAACAAAGGGTGGTTTAAGAACCATCCCCTTTATCTTAGGTGATCTGATTTGATTTTGATTTCTTGAAGAAAAACTAATTCTTTGCTAATAAAAATTGAATTTTGATTAGAACCCTTTTTGTTTGTTTTGGGTTGATTTTGAAACAGCAAATGAGTCATTTGAGAAAGTTGCAAGCTATGGACTTCTGCCCAATATGATACTGTATTTGACCAGAGAGTATCACTTGGAGATGGTGACTGCTTCAAATATACTTTTCTTTTGGGCGGCAACCACCAACTTTATGCCTCTTGTTGGTGCTATAGTTGCAGATTCTTTCCTGGGTCGATACAGGACGATCCTATTTGGATGCTTTTTTAGCCTTTCGGTAAGTGTTTTTTATTCCAAAACGTTAATCTTTGACCTCCTTTTATTCTGTTACTCACTCGTTAGGAGCAGTTTGTGTTTTTTATATGCTGTTAGATGAAGGGGTCATATAGAATTATCAACTGATTGCTAAATCATGGGCTAACATCAATGGTGTCAATTCCATCACGTTTTGCATTCACAGTCTAAAGAAACTAATTTTCGTTCAGGAATGCAATACAATTCTCACCAGACCAAGCTAGCACGTCTTTTTAGGGTTTCAGTTCTCATATTCCTCGGTCCCACAATGATTGTCCAGTTTGGGATTTCACTTTGAGTACAATTTGAACTGATAATGAAAATCCAAACTGGACAATCGTTTCGAGACGGCTAGAGTATATGTTACTGGCGAACAAAATGTTTTAATTTTAACGGCTCCTCCCTTGAAATGTTTACTTCTTTGGGGATTAGGTAGGTATAATGTCACAAATCGCCACTCTACAGTAGGTATAATTTTAGGTCATTATCCATGGAGTAATTTATACTTTTCAGGGAATGGCTTTGTTGTGGCTAACAGCCGTGATTCCTGAATGGCGGCCCCCTCTGTGCATAGAATCCAATTATATTTGCGGCTCAGCAACATCTTTGCAATTGCTCTTTTTGTGCACATCTTTTGGGCTGATGTCTGTTGGAGCTGGTGGCATCAGATCATCATCCTTAGCCTTTGGTGCAGATCAGTTGAGAATAAGTGGTAGTAATCAGAAAAATTCATGGATCCTTGGACGTTATTTTAGCTGGTACTATGCCACAGCCACTCTGTCCGTTCTAGTTGCTTTTACTTGCATTGTCTATGTTCAAGACAACCTGGGATGGAAAGTTGGTTTTGGGATTCCCTTTGTGCTCATGTTATTGTCAACTCTGTCATTCACCCTGGCTTCTTCCTTCTATGTCAAGATGAAGTCTACGTCAAGCTTAGCCATTGAAATGCTTCAAGTTGCAGTTGCTGCTTTTAGAAAGCGCCATACTGAATTATCTTTAGAGAGCTCAAACATCTTCTACTATAACAAGCAGGGCTCGTCAATTCTTCCAAGCGATAAACTGAGGCAAGTGTTTTCATCTTTGGGAATATCATCTTAGACAACATTTGCATAATGTAAGTGTATGCTTTGTGCTTGGCCCTGTAAATTTTGTGTTAGGAAATCAACATTGCTTCCATCAGGTAAAACCTTACACTTTCGGGTTTTAAGAATTTGTTTTCATGTCATCCAGGAAATGAATTGGTCGTATTCATGAGTAAGATCACTGTAAATGTGTAATATGTCAAGTTAGGTTCATTGTTGTGTTCTTGTGCCATGTTAAATATAGCCACACTCTGAAATCTGTTTCCGTTTACTGCTTTGGCCTTTTTGCTTTTGCTGTAAATTTGTTCTGGAATGAGGGGATTTCTCCAACATATCTGGTAAAATGAAAGCTTCTCGTAAGCCTTACATGTTTTGATCCTTGAGAAAAGTGCTTTTCTCCCAGGTTTCTGAACAAAGCTTGCATAATTGAAGATCCCGCAATAGAGTTGTCAGCAGATGGTAGAGCAGCAGATCCTTGGAGTCTATGCACTGTAGATCAAGTGGAGGAGTTGAAAATAGTTCTGAAAGTAGTTCCCTTGTGGTCAACAGGAATGATAATGTCAGTAAACATCTCACAGGGCTCTTTCGGTGTACTTCAAGCAGAGTCCATGAACCGTAAAATTGGCTCAAACTTTGAAATTCCAGCAGGTTCTTTTGGAATGTTTTGTGTTGTGAGCATCATACTGTGGATTGCTTTCTATGACCGAGTACTCTTGCCTATTGCATCAAAGGTCAAGGGAACACCAGCTCATCTCTCAACGAAACAAAGAATGGGCATCGGAATCCTAATTTCATGTCTTACCACGATAGTTTCCGCGGCTGTGGAGACTACACGGCGAGGTCTCGCGATCAAAGAAGGATATGCAGATGATCCAAAAGCAGTAGTCGACATGTCAGCGCTATGGCTGGTTCCACAAGCCTGCCTCATTGGGGTAGCCGAAGCCTTCAGTGCAATCGCACAGAATGAGTTCTACTATTCCGAGTTCCCGAGAAGCATGTCAAGCATTGCTTCATCTCTTGTCTTGCTTGGGATGTCACTGGCAAACTTGGTAGCAAGTTTCCTTATGAGTAGTATTGAGAAATTCACAAGAGCAGCAGGAAATGAGGGCTGGATTTCAACTAACATCAATAAGGGCCACTATGATTATTTCTTTTGGATTCTTTCTGGCTTAAATGTGTTAAACTTCATTTATTTCCTCATATGTAGTAGGGCTTATGGCCCTACCAAAGAGGATTTGAAAGAGAATGCTAGCCTGACTTATGGTCAATGTAATGATGATGATTCATAGGTCACTTTTTGATATTTCACACATGTTGGAATCCGCTGCCCCAACTTATCTGGATTCAAGTGGGATAGGTTTTCTTTTGAAAAGTAAAATCCTCCAACAAATATTTTTGTAGATCCCTTATGTTCCATTGCTTGAATCCGTATGAAGTAAACAATGTCCTAGTGTCCAGACAAAGATAGTTGATTGAGTATACTGAAGTACGAATCAAACCAAGAGAACTTGCTAAAGAAAATCAAGTTTATTTGCCATCACCTGCAGGTGACTTACCAAGCACAAATCTGAAAAATTCGGATACTAAGCGTGTAGACATTATAGAAGTTGTCGCAGTAAGAGAGCCAAATAAAATGACAAAGAAATGGAAATTATAATAACACTATCGAGTTTTAAGCCTCAAATCTGAAAAACGAAAAAAACCAACATAAACAATATAGAGAACTTCGCTTTCCCTCCGTCTGCACGTCCAGAATTTTCAATTTGTACTAAAAACAATATAAAACTCAAAACTCAATGTGGTCTATTTTTGTGGGACGGAAGAGGTATTTCTTTGTAATGGATTAGAAAAATGTATCAGGTCTTCTGAAAACAAAGAAGTAGTGCTTAACAAAAAACTGCAAAAATGGTGTAAGCATTATGGCTGAGACTAAATTCCTTCACTTCAAGTGCTTTCAGTTAGTTGCTAATCATCTCACTCAATCATCATCTTCTTCACTAAAATCTGAGCCATCTACCTTCTCTTCAGAGTCATAGCAACATTCACAGCTTTATCGCGCCCTCAGTGGCCTTCTTCTTGGAGCAAAAAACTGAGAAGATTCCTCTGTGCTCCCTGAGGCAGAAGCAGGGTTCTCTTGTTCTTCTATTTCAGAGGAAACCTTGTCGTCCATTTCCTGTTTTATGCTTCCCAACTTACAGCCACTCTTCTTGTTGAATGGTGATGGCCTCAGTCTTCCGGCTTTCTTCTCATCTAAATCATCACAACTCTCAGCTGGCTTCACAACACCAGTTTTGACCCGAGACATTACTTTTTTCTTAGTATACTACTAGAAAAGTGGCTTGTAGAGGCACTCAAGAATGCCTTTATACATGGATTGTTAAGGCACTTTTATCTTTTAAGGCATTTAAGAAAAGTGCCTTTAAATTCAATGTGATAATAGGTCTAGTGTAGTTATATCTAGTCTTTAAAGGCAATTAACAAATGTAATAACATATAACCTTTAAAGGCACTTTAAACTACCTTGTTAAATTATCTATGAGGCATTTTATGTGCCTTAACACACTACCTATCATGTCATTGATTAGTTTTTCATATAATTGTTTTTTTTTACAAAACAAAAATAAAAATAAAAAAATTCAAAAAATGAAATATATTTAAATTAAAATAAATTTTCATTATTATATTAATAAAAGTAAAAGAAAAAGGTAGTAAAGGTACTCTAACGAAAAGAAAAAAGGAGAAAATAAACTACAGTAATACCCTTAGCAACTAATCTATTAGGTACATCATCTTCGAACACATAATCTTTAGTGGTACTGCAGTTTTTCTTCAGTGTGTCATTCCCTTCAACTAATCTCTTCATCAGTCATCAACTTTAATTTTCCTGTTGCTGAAATTCTTCTTCACTCTCTTTCATTTGTCATCCTACCGCAATATTCAAACCTTCTGGGAATCTCTTTCATTTATCTTCTCCCACCATAATGATTTTCAAGTCGAGAACAACAAAGTCGAAAATTCGTTCTATCAAAAAAAAGTTCGCCTCTTCTAGGTAAATGTTGCAAAAAATTTGCAACACAAATCAATAAAAAGATTCTGCAGTTTACCCCAAAAAAGGATATTAACCAAAAGAAAATAACACTTAATAATACAAGTTGGGTGCATAAAATACGATTAGCAAAAAATGTCTTCCCAATGAGAAACATGGTTGCCAATATGTCCACATTTTTTAACTTATGACAAACCATTTAGCATATAGGATACCCTAGCTAGTAAGGTGACCTGTAAGGTGAATGATTTCGGATGAATGTTTTGCTTAGTAAGGTGACCTGTACTACAAATAAATTTGATTGATGTCGTGTATTAGAATTACCTAATAGTTCAATGACCCGTTCTGAGGTTCACTCTTAAAATTATGCATTGAATAGTGTTCTGATCCTGACATTTATAGCAGGCGGTTTCTTGGGGACTTGTTTGCCTTTTGGATTCGGTACCACAGGAACAATAGCGGCAAAGAATTTCATAAAATACCAATTTCAGATAGTTGAAGGTGAAGATGAGAAGTCTACAACTACAACATCTTACTAACTCGTATTCTTGGTGGTTGACTTCCATGGAGCTTTTCCTTTTTGAGCCTGCCCGTTTAGTTTAGGACCATCAGCGTTCTTTATCGCTCTCTTCCTTTTCTCTTTTCTTCTTCTCACTGCCAGTTCATCGCGTTTTATATTGTTTCTGCATTCCGATAACAAACTCAGTAAAGGAGAAAAGCCGAAATATTGCTTCTCATTTAAACAATTGCAGAAGCATCTAAAAGTTGGTAGTGTTTCATACATCAAGTAGCATCTCAAGGGCATCAAGATCCTTCAGCCATAGAGTTTTTGGAGCTTCCCTTCTCACATCATCCAAATCCTCCTTGATCTTATCTCTATCAGCACAGAGCTCTTGAAATTTCTCAAGCGTCAGAGTTCCTATGGGCATTATTGAGCGGATAATCATAGTCACTTGAACCAACTTCTTTTTCTGTTGGCTCCTTTCGCTTTCTTTTTCTCAGGGAAAGGGGGTGAAATCTTTCTGTTTCAGTTAATTCCATTCACGAGTACGTACCATTGGAATTATAGGAATGTACCTCCTATACAATACAAAAAAAAAAAAGGCACAAATTACATCATCCAGTAGGGAAATTGCTCTGCCTCCCAAGCTCATTCATAACAGCATTTATGTTACATTTAGCACAGTTACCATGTAGGCTCAATAGGCTGCCCATTTTTATCATTCGAGGCATCCAGGAGACCGTCATCATCTGTAGGGAACAGGTAACGTGGTAATCGGCGCAAGTTTTGTGTATAGATAGGAGTACTCTGCATGGTCTATCTCAATCCCACCCTGCCAGAGGAACAGTAATGTAAATCACAGTTGAATTTAAAGAAAAGATAAATCCTGGCTCCCCGAGGCATCATCATTTAAAAAGAAAAAAGAAAAAAAAAAGTCGTGCACCTGATATCGTGGCCCTAACCCCCCACTGGGCTGTAGAAGATTTATGTTATTGCTGCCAACAAAATCGTGATTCATTCCAATGATGGTAAGTGCAAGACTTCCACAATCACCATGATGGTCGAGTGCAGAGTGGGTCATAAACATCACCACAGATTCTGGACATTATCATTTCCCTGGAAGATACTTTCTGAGAAAAACGAAAGAGAATTTTTCTTTGATCTGAATTTAAGGCCATCAACCATTGATGGAATGGATCGCTGAAGATCCGCCATTGAAAACAACAGAGTTGAGTTCCTTTTTCCAAAATGTCGCAATCAATCCCTGATTAAATTTTCCTTTCTCATCAAGAATCAAGTCCCAGGCTGCAAAGCAAAACACACCAATTCTTAGTCACCATGTTCAAATCATAGAACACGTCAAGAAGGGAAAAAAGACAAAAAATAAAAAATAAAAAAATTCCCAACTGAATAAATTATTCGACATTGTTAATCAAATCTAATCCAAGAACAGAAACTGATAAACACAGTAATCAAGAAAATAGATAGCCATAAGTCACCACAACTAACCCACTAGATGAATGAACATGAGGATAAACATAACACGTTACAACCAACGTTATACATGGAAGAAAAAAAAAAACAAAAGAAATCGAGCAACCATATCAACCAAAGAAGTCTCAACTAACATTTAGAAGGGAAAACAGAACTTTACCAGGCTATTGATCGATCGATTAACTCTTGGGGACAGAGAATGCCAAGTTTCGTTAATATGTGTATGGCAAGAGTTGACGGTTTTGACTTTTGAATATAAAAAATCTTTGTTCCAAAATTATTGTCCAAAAAATTAAAAGTTCATAGCAAGTACTAAAGTTGGAAAGGAGTTAGAATGGAGTTTCCGATTCCTACCAACGTTCACAGGGTTATCAACTGAGAATATTCCTCTGTGAGAGTTCTCTTTCCGTCTTGTTTTTCAATTTTATGTTTCCCAACGGTGATGGTCTCACACCCTCACTCTTCTAACTATCTAGTGAGTCGCAATGACGGAACAAGAACTTTCAAATCATAGGATTAAAAGTAGGATTATTCAATCATCACCGAGTGATTAAACTGAAAAAAAATTTCAATTAACGGATGCCCTACTAAAAGAAAATTCAGCCAAATTCGGGCGGCCGGGAGTCGATCGACCACGTTGACCACCCCTCCTAGTTCCGTCATTGGTGAGTCGCCATAAATATTAACATAACTTTAACGTGTTTGTTGGAGATATATTAGTCAATATTTACAAGAGAATTTAATTTCGTCGCATTTGTCGTCGGGTTAGTGAAGTCGATAAAAACGTCGACTCGATTTATTACGTCGACTGTATCGTCGTATTTGGTAAGTCGACTTAACATTCGATGCAACTGTCTTTGTAGCATTTTTTTTTTCCATCGACGTTATCATCATATTAGGACAGTGGAAGTGAAGATAAATGCAAATGTTTTCATAAAATTATGTTTCTTTGACTTTATCATCGTATTATGATTTATGAAAGTTGAGTAGAAAAGTTTATCCGAATTTTTCTTTCACCAATTTTATCATCAAGTTAAACAAAATTTATGAAAAGATCAAGACAAAATATTTCAAGAGAATTTGATTTTCTTCGGCTTTGTCGATCTTTAATTCAGAAGATGTGGTAACTATAATTGAGTTTTGATCAAGGAAAAATTACTTTTTTATATATCCTTTTTTTTTTTTTTGGATTTCGGGATGATTTACTAGCATGAAATGAATCATTTGATCATGTGGTAAGCTATGGACTTCTGGTCGACCGGCATTCTTAAAATTTATGCCTCATCGTGGTTATTGGTGACTTCGTAAATATGTAATTAGTAGTTAATTGTGGTATAATATGATTCCGTAATATTTGTAACTCTCTTATACATTTGGACTCTTTCTCAGTTGTTATGTATAATAAAAATCAAGCCAATTAGGATTTTCCAAACTTCTCTTATTGGTGTTATTGTTGCAAACCACTCTATTTAGATGCTTTTTCCGCCTTTTCATATTTTTTCGTCTCAAAATAATTATTCATTTTAAATTTTCATTGTACAAAAGAAAAAAAGCATAGACAAATCATTTGGATACTAAACAAGAACGTTTAAATATATTTTTCAAAAGTGATAAGATTTTGATTATTAGCTAAAGTTCTCCTGCACCATAATCTTATAATACTTTTTATTATGAAATAAAATTTGTCATATTTTTCTATTTGATTATTACTTTCTTTTTTAAAATTTTATTAATATCTTAACCCATCATTGGATGAGCTCATTACAACCATGAATCAAAAGTATAGGAGATGTTTTATCCTTTTATCCTGTCACTAAACAAACCAGTTAGGGCGAGTTTGTATTTTTATATGCTCTGTTGGAGGAAGCTTTGTAGAATCTTATCGATTGATTGCGAAATCATTGACAATAGGATTGTGATTTCTGTCCTAACCTATTGATTTGTGTGTGTGTGTGTGTGTTTGTGTGTGTGTGTGTTTTTTGTTTCTTGTTCTGGGTTAGTGGTGTCAATTGGATCATGTTTTCCATTCACATAGTAAAATGGGCAATTTTCATTAGAAGGAAATATAATTTTTACAGGACCTTTAGAGTTGCAATTTTCATGTTTGTTAATAATGAACGAAAGTTCTAAATTTTTTTATTGTATTGAATTATCATCAGGGAGCTCGTCATTTCTTTCCAGTAAGGGTAACTATGATTACTACTTCTGGATTAGCTGGTTTAAGTTCGCTTATTAAACTTGATGTATTTCCTCATGTGTAGTCGGGGCGTATTGTCCTTCTAAGCTTACATCAATATCTTTCATTCATTCATATAATAGAACTGGTTGAATCTGTAAAGTGTAAGCAGTTACAATGCCCTTCTAGCAGCCAGACTATGATTATTGACTATGAATATAAACAACATACCAGGTTTATATACGGCTTGTTTGGCCAACATTTTATTTTAATTTTTGTTATAGTTTTTCATTTGGGTTTAAGATATGATTTAAAATGTGGTTTGAAATAAAATTTAAAAAGTTGTTTGGATAATATTTTAAATAAACTAATAATATTTTTAGACCACCACCGGCACCGCCTCCACCACCGGTGTCGCCGCTGGACCGCCCACTGCCAACTCGCCGGAATTCGGTCGGAATCTGGCCGCCCGGTCGCCGGCCAGCGGCGTTCCTGCAGCGACGGTGGTGGGAGGTCTGGTGGCGGCGGGTGGTCGTGGTGGTTGTCCGGTGGTGGTGGACGAAAATTGTGTAAAAATAATTTTTAGAATATTTTTTAAAAGGTAAATTAAAAAGTTGTTTAGATAATATTAAGATTTGTGTTTGAGACATGTTTTAAGAGGTAAAATGAGACAAAAATGCAAAATAAAAGTTGGCCAAACAAGCCCTATAGCTTCTTTTGTAAAATAACACCATAAAAGTTACTCCCTCCGATACTTAATATAAAGTATTTTTATTTGTCCTAAGTTTCATCTAGAACACATTTTTAATTGACGAAAAAATATTTAAAATAGTTCATAACAATCAACAGAACACAACGAATGCGAAAATATCATTATAAGATTTTTTTTATTGAGAAAGAAAGGAGAGATCGAAGATATGGTAAAGATATAATAAAACTTACAACCACAAAATCTGGTTTTTCAAACTTTTGAGGAGAGCAGCCATATAATATCAAGGAAAAAGTTGAAAAAAGATATTATACTAATATGCCACTCTTCAAGATTTCAACTTGCCAAATGCCAACAACACAAAACTATCAATCTCCATTATTAATTATAGCACTCCAATCTTTGTGGGAAAAGAAGAAAATGACTTATTGCAAAAAAATTGAAGAAAACAAATATAGAAAACTTCGCCATTTTTCATCGTCCGACACGTCCAGAAGAAAATCAAACAACTCTCTCACACTCTTGTCCTTACGAGGTGAGTTAGGTAGTTACGTTTCATCATCCCATTTAAGTCAATTTTCAGTTGTCATCTTCACCATTCTCTAAGCATGCCACCAACGGCAAAAATCAGACACCAGTTTCTCGCATTTTACTTCTCCAACAAATCATCAATCAAATCGCCCCGTGTCATTATCTCGGGGGTCAATTTCATCAGAAATGGAGGTCACTCACCACTAAATCCCAAACTTTTTTGTGGGTTCATCTCAATTCTCAAACATTCATGGAGGAAAGAATAGAGACCTCCAGAGTTTTCCTTTTCTTCTTTCCCCTTTCCCACTAGCCACGCTGACTACAGTGGAAGTGGTTACTCTACTGAGTACTGAGCACTTTCTGGCTCGGCTAATAATATACTTTAGATTCCGTATTGAAAGAATAACACTTTTTGGAATTTGTGCAATTAAGCAGAGAAACAATGGGGATTGAAGTGGAGGAAAATCAAGACATGGTCAAGGAGCCTCTCCTTAAAAAAAACACTTCACATCCCAAGGGTGGTTTCAGGACCATGCCCTTTATCATAGGTAATCCGATGTTTGATTCAACTGGGCTTGTATTTGTTCAATTTCATAACTTTTTTTTTTTTCTTCAATGTTGTAGTGTAGTTTTTGTAATAATATCATAATTTTAGCTCCAAGATTGAATCTTTAGTGTTTATTTGTTGTTGTGAAAGCGAATGGGATGCTGGAGAAGTTGGCGTGTTTTGGCCTAATGCCAAATATGACTCTGTACTTGATGAAGCAATATCGCATGGAGATGGCCTCTGCATCCAATGTTCTGTTTTACTGGACTGCAGCTACGAACTTCCTGCCGATTCTTGGTGCAATTCTTGCAGATTCTTATGTTGGCCGGTATTATATGATTGGATTCGGTTCTGCTATTAGCTTCCTGGTAAATTTTCTCTACATTCAGCAATTTGTTTGTTTTAGAAGTGTTTTGTCTTTGTAATAATATCGACAAAAAAAGTTAGGTAAATGTTAAAGGTAACTATTTTCTGTTGTTGAAATAAGGTGGTCATCATCTGGTTTCTATGGTCATACCTAATTGTTAAATCCTTAGGGGAGCAATAGATTTGGCTTTCCTTCTTTATTCTGGGTCATTGGGCTTTCATCATTATCACTTTACTTTTGGTTTGGAAGTCTTCTGGTGTTTTGAGAACAACTGTTAGTAATGCCTACCCTGAGTGACTGTTTTCACATTTTCTTTTAGAACTGGTAGGTTCGATTCATCGTTCAAAGTGGGAAATTCCTGGATTTCAATAATATGCCTGTTAAAGAATAAACATTTATGGCATGATTTTGGAGGGAAATTCAAGAATACATCACTTTTTGTCACTCGTTTTGGGATATATTGTAATGAACCTCTAGACCTTGTAGTCCCGAGTCTCTCTGGGAAGATAGAGGAAAAGAAAGATGAATAATTTGTTGGTAAGTCTATAAGCTTGTGGTTTGGAAATTTTTCCTCCTTAGATGTTGAAGGTCAAATCTCCAACGAGAAAAGTTTGGTTTATTTCCTGAATGTTTTACCAGATTCTACCTTTTGGGTATCAGATTGATCACAATATAGAATTCGCTAAATGTTTGTGTAAAAAACCTAAGATAGATAGATTTCATTGCGAATAATAAGATCGTTGCTCTTGCTGCATGGTCGTAACAAAATATAAACTTCTGAATAAGTATCTGAGTACAATTTATTCATGAAGGGGATGATTCTTTTATGGTCAACGACTTTGATTACACAAGAAGCGACTCTGCCAAATGATGATTCTATTACAAGTTACAGCAAACCAACGGTTCTTCAACTCTTAATCTTATACACCTCTTTTGGGCTCATTTCCATTGGAGGTGGGGGTCTCAGGTCCTCTTCCTTGGCGTTTGGAGTCGATCAATTGGAAAATGGAGATGATCACCAAAGTATTGGTTTAATGGAGAGATATTTTAGCTGGTACTATGCTTCCTTCACAGGATCGCTTCTCGTTGCCTTGACCTTCCTTGTGTATATCCAAGAAAATTTGGGATGGTCATTTGGTTTTGGAGTATCTGCAGTACTTATGTTCTTTGCAACTTTGTCTTTTTTCCTCGGTTCTCCCTTCTATATTAAAGTAAAGGCGAAAGCAAGCTTCGTAATGGAAACTGTTCAGGTGATTGTGGCCTCTTTTAGAAATCGAAATCTCAAGTTGTCATCAAGTGGGATGGATATCGTGTTCCATCAGAAGAGGGGTTCAGAACTGGCTTTTCCAAGTGAAAATTTGAGGTTTGATAACTTCCTCATCACAAGTTAATTTCTCTGTTTTCTCCTTTTGAAGTTATGAGAATGGGAGATTGTAAATTTTTCTTCTAATTTTTTTTTTTTTTTTTTGCAAAAAAATTTATGCAGATTGTTGGTTGGATTAAAAATTACTCCCTCTGTCCCAAAATTATTGTTGTACTGAAACTGAAAATCCAAACTGGACAATAATTTTGGGACAGAGAGAGTAGTTTGAATGTTTATTTTATCCTGTTCTTTGAGCTCTGAATGATTTTACACCTGATCCTCTACCTAAATGTGTTTGGTATCTCTAGGTTTCTGAACAAAGCTTGCATTATTAGAGATCCTCAGCAAGATTTAACTGCTGATGGAACAGCTACAAAACCCTGGATTCTTTGCACAGTGGATCAAGTCGAGGGTTTTAAAGTATTAATTAAGGTTTTACCTATATGGTCCACGGGGATGCTAACATTCATAAATATTAGCCAAAATTCCTTCTCTATACTTCAAGCCAGTTCCATGAACCGTAAGATCGTTGGAAATTTCGAAATTCCAGCAGGTTCTTTAGGCATAACTACAGTTGTTTCTTTGATAATATGGGTTGCAATTTATGATCAAGCAATCATTCCCATTGCTTCAAGAATTAAGGGGAAACCTGTTAGCTTAAACACCCGAGAAAGAATGGGAATTGGAATATTTCTCTCTTTCTTGGCGATGGTAGTCACAGCATCTGTAGAGTTTGTCCGTAGAAGAATTGCCAATGACCAAGGCCTTTCAGATGATCCACAGGGAACAGTTAATATGTCAGCATTATGGCTTTTGCCTCAATATTGCTTATTGGGTGTTGCTGAGGCTTTCAATGCAATTGCGCAAAATGAATTTTACATGTCAGAACTCCCGAAAAGCATGTCCAGTATAGCTTCCAATCTATGTGGAGTTGGGATATCGGTGGCAAGTTTATTAGCGAGTTTTCTGATGAGTAGTATCGATGACTGGACGAAGAGAGGAGGCCAGGAGAGTTGGATATCTAGTAATATCAACAAAGGTCATTATGACTACTACTTTTGGGTTCTTTCAGGACTAAGCATTGTAAACTTCTTGTATTTCCTGATCTGTTGCTGGACTTATGGACCTTATAGAAGTGAAAAGGAAAAGCATGCCGATGAAGAAGCTTTGTTGCAGTAGTAGACATCCAACTTACTTGTGCAGTCATGTATAAGAAATGCATAGAAGATGTACGTAGGAGAAGACTGTATAAGTGTATATGATCTATCATAAGATCCTTATCTTTGTGAACCACATCGGAAACCAGTGTATAAGATCTTGGTAGTTGTTGAGCCCGCCAAGCTAAGCGGTCAAGGACAAACAATGAACTGGTTAATAAGTATAACCTAAGTAAGTATAATCGAAATAAGATAAGATAAAAATTCTATGTAAATGTTTGAATGTATAGAAAGACAAATGTGATTCAAGTTTCGGGTTTTGTATTGGTTCAACTTTGAGTTTTATATGAAAGAGAGTTTTTAAGTGTTGGTTTGAAAATTAGTTCAATGAGTTTGGCTGACAGGTATGAGTGATGCCACAGTCGAGGAATAGATGAACTAAATGGAAAAGCATATATCATTGTTCCTTTTAACGTCAAGTACTGACATCGGTATGCATCATTGTACAGGTTTCCAACTTGTACACCCCCTCCCCCCCCCCCCAAAAAAAAAGGCTAGAGTTTAGCTTGTTAAAGATTTCGGGAAGTGGTTGGGGGAATCTGTAATCCATGGGAGAATCGAAGCGTTTCTATGGTAGATGATGGGAAAATGTTCTGTTAACGAATGCCGAGAGGTTGAGAAGACATTTGACCATTGAAGGGGGCTGCAATTTGCAATTTGTGTCGGCAGATGTTACTTCCGGAGCATGGAACTATGGAGAAGCATCAATCCGAATTTGAACGCCAAGTTCTGGCTGAGAACACTGGATGAACTCAAAAAATTCATTCTGTTTTAAGGAAAACTTGAAGTGGAATACCTGCTGGAAGCTATGGAGAACTCAAGGAATGAGGATATTTTTGCAGTAGCTACTTCAGAAGGAACACACTAACATTCTAAGACTACGGCACTTCGAAGATTAGTTCAACGAGTCCACTAACCGGCATTACTGATCCTATTGTCCCAATAAACACCACTTAGGCCAACAGAAAATATTTAAGCTGTTGAAAGTTGAGACTTCAAGGCAATGCTAAGATTTTCGTATATACCATTGTAATTTCTGTAGAAAAAAAAAAAAAAAGAAAGTTAACTGTACTACAACAACTAAAGCCTTTCACAGAAAAACTACTGCCCTCCACATTTACAGATTCTATACGAACTTTTTGTCTCAAACGTCATTGAGTATTTTTTACAGACCAGGGGGTTTCAACAAGGGAACTGAATCCAAAAATCCCTCCAAATCAACAGGAAGTGTAAGAGCACGGCTCACTATTTCAGGGGTGTTCGTCTTACCCTTCCATGGGGTAAACCATGGTCCTCCTCCAACTTCCACAGCTGCCATGTTACTGGTGACATCCAAAATAATCTGGAAACAAACATGACCAAACAAAATTTAGTCTTCATAAAAGAATTAGAAGTACAGATGTGTAGTTACTTAGACAAACATTTTTGAAATCAAGACATCCCAGGGAAGGAGGGTCATAAGATGCTCGATATATTAAAAAAAAAAAAAAACAAAAAACTCTTATACTTAAAACTAAAGTGAACTTGGAAACAAGATTTGCATAGGCTCACATTTCCTTTACTGCCATCAGATCTTCGCTCCCATAATTGCAATCTTAGCTCCGCAGTGCAAGTATCCTTGCAGGCTGGGGCTAGCCCAGCCTCCACAGTGGGAGCACGCAAGGTTGTGCCTGGTTCTGTTGTTGTTGCCACCAATTCCACCTGCATTGAACGAGAAGCAACTATAGTATTTACCGACAAGATCAATATTGCTCAATGGGTGTAAAACAAAGCAGACAGAAAAAAAAAAAGGGTCCCAGTGCATGTTCTGTGGAAAACAAAGCACACAAACATAATCGACAACCCAAATTCCAACTTTTCTCAACTAAAATAAAGTATGAACACACTAGAGCCATACATTGGCCTATAAGATCTTAAGTACCTTATATTTTTCATTCTCTGCAGAGATAAACCAACGACCCCATTGGGCGATTTCCCAGCTAACAACTCCGGTCCACGGTACAAATTCATAAAATACACCTCCAAAGTGGATCCCCACCTGCATAGATATAATCATACAAACATGTATAACAAAAGATCAAATTGGCCTGCTTGTAAAAGTGAAGTTGACTGGAAAACACAAAAGGTTGTGTGCCATGATTCGGCAGCAAAAACAAAGCGGGTCAATAACGATTTCAATACCAGAGCCGCGTTTTCATAAATCTCACTTAATCCAGGAAGTTGTCTCAGTCCACCAGCAGCTGTAAGAGCAACTTCTCCACTTGCACCCTCAAAAACATTGCACTGGATCTGCATAATGCTAGCCCATAAACGAAAAGCAAAAAAAAAAAGAATGCATTCATTTGCTTATTAGTTACTTGAGATGAAACAGACTTTAAGTATGAAAGCCCCTAGAAGGTAGCACTTTCCGGGTCAAAATGCATGTCTGAGTGCCTACAGTTTCTGGTTTATTTTACATTTTTATCTAGATTTCCTTCGAGGGAATGCATAGGAGAGGGAATTGGTAAGAAACATAGCTATGATATATTGATAGCAAAACCAATAAATTATATTTAATTTCCCACAAAAACGAATAAGATTCCCACAAGGACTATTGGTTTAAGGGAACAAATGGCTTTCTGCCTGAAGTAGATGAATTCATTTTCGTTACCATGATGGCATGATATAAGTTGTAAACCAAACTCCACCAGGTGTACACGGAAATATACGATACAGATGAAACAAATATTTATATTCTACCAAGCATAAGTTTCCTACTGCTTCCCAACATCCAAAATGCGCAACAAACAAAACAATTAAACCAACGAACAAGATGATAGTTAATTGGTGAATGAGATCCAGTTCAATTCAAAAATACAGCAAAGGAAGTAAACAAACCCAGAACCACTTTTTGGGGAAGCCACCGCCCCAATTCTTCTCTGAATAGGAAGGAGCATTTTCAAACTCAAACCTTTCTCCATCCCACTCTATCCATCCTGCAACCATAAATATTATATTAGATATAGATTGAATGACCAGCATCTTCTATATTACCTGCATGTAAGGCAAGAACAATGCAGTAAAAAACCCACGCAACTAACGACGTAATTAGACCTAGGAAAATATCTGAAACATGTTGATAGGTTTATTTCCAAAAGCAAAAGGAGACCTACTGATATCCATAAACTGGTAAGAGTGTCCTGATGTATCTGACTCAACATCATACATGAAAATCACAAGAAAATATGTAATAGGAAAAGAAGCATTAGCTCCCACAAAAATCACAAGAAAACATTGCAGCATGTTTGAAGTGCCTATTTAGCAGATGCAGATAAACATCATTAAGGACAAGTGACAAAATTATACATCACAAATCCAGAAAATGACATACTCTTCAATTAGACATTTCTTTAGAGTAAAATGGGTAGAAAAAAAAGTAATTCCACCTGTTGAAAGCCCCCCCGCCATGCATATTTGCCAGTGGGGTTCAAATACAGGGAATGCAGCAAGCCATCCTGCAGTGGACTTTTGCTTTGAGTCAACATTTCCCCATCCATAGATGGGTTGGGTACTATATTCCCATCTTGCAGTCTTCACAGTGTCTGCATAATTTGTCCTGCCAACTAATCATTGTCAAAAGGATCTGATGGGTTACCACCGAGTTCTAAAAACTATCAGTTGCAGGCAACTAAGTAAGGGATGGAGCTGAACTATAATCATCTGTGGATGTCAGTTCGACCTAGCTGCATTGCAGGCATTCTTAAAGCCACATTGGACTAAAAAAAATAAAACTCCTAATGACTAGCAATGCTTTAAGAAGGACAAAAAGCTTGCAAATAAGAATAAAAGATTTTGTCCGTTACGTTTTAAATACCAGGCAACGGATCATAGAAAATTGAATTGCACCATAACTTGAACGCGTACAGATTTGCACATTTGAAACACACAGAAAATATTCTTCAATTTCAGCACTGTTCCTAACTTAATGAAACTCAGGTCAGCTTACCTTCCATCATCACAAATATAGCCCTGGTGCCATAATGGGGTGACTTGAAAACCTTCTTCAACTCTTCGATTGAACTCCTGTGATAAGCAAAGTGTTAACTCGAGAATAACCAAGCACAGACCAGTAAAGTTTATATCATGTCTATAGAAATAAGACTGCGTTAGTTTTATTGTAAGTTTGATGAAGTAACCTTTTCTCAAGTCCTATTCAAACTTCAAGATCCTGAATCTCCCCAATGTTCTCCCCATGATATTTCAAAAAATCCTTCGACATGCTTTGTTCTCCCTCCAAAATAATTCATCCCAGACAGTGACGGATTCAAGGAGGGGTCAGGGTGGTCGATCGACCCCCGGCCGGCCGGATTTGGCCAAATTTTTTCTTAATAGGGTGTCCGTTATTTGAAATTTTTTCAGTTCGACCCTCTGGTGACGGTTGAATAATCCTATTTTCGACCCCGCAATTTGAAAATTCTCGTTCCGTCACTGATCCCAGAAACTTTTTCACCATTAAGGCATAGGAAAAAATGACCTAAAAGTTTTGTGAGATGCCAAATGACTGATATAATAGTACACATTACCTCAACCAGTACTTTACTTACTAGGTTATAATTGTACTTGGAATCTGGAAAACAATGTAATGGCATGCGAAAATCTAGGTTTTGAACAGGATGGTAAGATAAGTTCAAATCATATTTTTTTAAAAATGAAAATAAATGCACATACATACAAACCTATTAAAATTTTAAGCTATTATGCAACTGAAATGAATAACCTTACTGACCTGAGGATGAACCTCCTTATTTGGAGCCCGCATATTTTTCTGGGCAGTGAAGGTATTCCCAAGCATCAACTCATGTCTGCCTATCCATTGACATACCATGAATCAGGTTAAGTAATTTCATTGATAGAGGCAATATGAGAAACAAAACAAGGTCAAAGTAGATTAAATATATAAGTGTCAAGTAACTGGGGATTAATGTTGAGCAGACAACGAAAGTAGTAAACCATATGGACAAGGAACACACTTCCCCAGAAGTTTGAAGAGTCTTCAGTGAATTGGCAAATATACTTGTCATCAGCACCAAGAATTTGAGCTCCAACTCCAGTGAATTTAGTTCCATATTGTAGTACCTCCAGGGTGTTCAATCTCTTGGTGAACGCAGGATTCTCTACAGAATACATAAAGCAGAAGCTTTGTCTGCATTCTGGTATTGATACCTTGAAGTACCACCCCTCAAAAAATTGCCGCGGACTTCCATCAAAATGATATCTGGTCAAGAGCCAACATCAAAAGTTTAAACCAACAGATCACAGATTACGAGATAGCTGCAGCCATTTTTTTTCAAGAAGATTCAATTGAGGTGCTTAATGATTACGTGTAAATGCAAAGAGGGCATAAGATTCTGATTCAATTTATACAATTGTAAAAAGGGAACGATCCTTTTCAAGCTTATGACTATCTATATAAGTCTTTCATATTCTTATTTCCATTCCTCATCTATTGGCTCTTATATTGCATCAGTTTGAAATGATCAGAACAACGAACAATCATCCTACATTGTAGCAAAGACTACAAAGATCACATTCTCTTCCACTATGGAGAAACGAGACAAGCAACGAGAAAATAACGAAACAATCTTCCTAAGTCCAAAGTTCAAATTTTAAAGTCTCAGAAACAATACATCAAAATTGCTTCAAACTTGAACTACCAATCAGCCAAAATCTTTATTCGTTTTCCCAACGTAATCAAATAAGTGGTCCTACAAAGAATTACACACAAGTACTCCCACTGTCCCAAAATGATTGTCCAATTAGAATTTTCATTTTTCAGTACAATTTGTACTAAAAAAGTGAAACCCAAAACTGGACAATCATTAATGGACCAAGGGAGTGTAAAAATAATTACCCGCTATGAGGGGTCCGAAGCGGGCGATTCGAAGGCGTCGGCTTATAAACTGGATTCACAGCCGCCTCCTTAGTCTCCGTCCGTCTCAATTCTGCCGGTTCAACACCGGATTCAGCGGTTGACGATGAAGTCGACGATTTAGCAAAAACTACACCCCTGAATGTAGTTGAAAGCTTCAGGAATTTCTGATTCTTCTTCACCGGAGCTGAAAACACCAATGGGGACGGGGAACTGGGTTTGGGATTGAAATTGGGGAAGAGCACGGATTGGGAACTCGAGAGCGGAGAAATTAAACATTCCATTGGAGGATAAACGAAGTGGGTCTGGATTATAAAATTGAAGAATTTGATAATGGGTTTTTGGATTATAATTAGGAAGGGGGCGGAATAATTGAGGAGAAGATGATCAAGAAGGAGACTGAAAACAGTGAGAATAAACGGTTTTGCCCAACAGAACAGGTGGCTGAGGGAGAAAGAGGTGTCGACTGTCCGAACCGCGGGTAAAACAGAACGTTGTCAAAATTTCCGAAAAATTCAAGCTCAGGACATTTTAGTTTCTGAACCTTCCTATTCAAGTCCCTATTATTCGTCTCTACTCTCTACTACTACATATAACACAAACAAAATAGGGAAAATTCCAATTAAAGGAGCTACAAGTTCTAAATTTCCTAAAGAGGATGTGCAATTTATAAAATTCTTCTCAAGGGTATGTTAATGTGTATACTCATTAAATATTTATTTTTTGTGACAATTGTACCCATTATTTAATGAATATTAAAATCTACAGTTTCGAAAAACTTGATCTTAGAGGTGATTTCCTTAGAAACCCAATCAAGAAAAATAATTTTTTGGGGCCCAGAAAGGATCACATTTGATAATTAATATAATTCCCTCATAATATCCAGAAAAAAACTGTAAATTATACATATTATTGACCTCCAATTTCCAGAAAAGAAAATATTGATTTAACCCAAAAACCTTATTTTGGGGAAAAAAAAAACTCACTTAGGGCAATAATAATAGTCTAGGCAAGCATTGAACATTGGGGAAAGGGAAGGGATAAATGGAAGCTAAAATTATCAAAATAATGAAATAAAGATCTAAAAATCATATGTAACTTCACGAAAATTGGGGGAAAAAAGATTCGATAAAAAAAGATGAATTTGGAAAAGAGAAAAATTCATTATCTTATAACTAGGGAAGTGTACATATTATTAATAACTGTATTAGTATAGGATACATTTGTCATTAACAAAATAATGAACGGATAAATGTTTTATTAGGTCCGTTAGAGGAATTTTAAAAATTGCACACCTTCTTTTAGAATATTAAAACATAAACGAAGAATTTTCCCAACAATATAATCATGGTGAAGGAGGAGTTTAATATACGTTTTCTCACACTTTTTTTTTTTTTTTATTGTTTATAGTTTGAGTTAGGATAATTTCAACATTTTCTTTGGCCCCTCTCATTATCACACAACGATAGAATCAATCAAAATTTGTGATGATAATAAATTCATGCATCGATGGAAATAAATTTCCAATGGATAAAATTATCCTCCACATTTACATTTAGTTCGGCTTGGTCCTTAATGTTGGAAAATGGGTTTTTCCCGACTTATTGTTTCCATGAAAAAAAAAAAACAAAATCTCACAGCAATTATTTTATTCCTCGTGAACAAACAATTTTACGACCATGTGTATGTTCATTGCCTTGGTTCAAGACGGCAATGAATTGGATCGAAGATTTCGTCGGCATTGACTTTACTTGGTATACAACTACTCATTAATTAAGGAAAAAGATCTTCAGAGATAACCGAAGACACTGCTGGAGAAAGGAGCGAGCTTAAGTGATTTTGTAGTTGAAGTAAGGGTATATATATATGATAGTTTAATGTCTACTCTTAAGCACTGATGATAAAATTAATAAAATGGATGGTCTTCATAATAATTATGATATTTCTTTATGTCCTTATTTAAAATTATCCTTTGATTTTATGTGAATAAGATAAACAAAATTAGATTCCCTTAAAAAAAAAACCCAACGTATATATGTATATATTACAAGGGTGTTGAAAGATAAAATTCCCAATTAAAATTGTTGGAATTAGTCAGAACGCGATAACTGATTTAGAGGCCGAAAAATCAATACATTCCCAACACAAAAAACAAGGTCGCGTACGTAGTTAATTAGTCTTTCAGAGCAATGAGCTACGATCACTATAATTTTAGTTTAAGAAGTTTTATAGTTACGTAATCATGAGCTACGGTCACATTGCAGGAAATGCAAATTTAATTAGTTTCTGCAACAAACTGCTTCCCATTTCAATTCTCAATTGAGCTTTTTCAAATCCCAGAAAATTTGCCTTGTTCTTTATTTCCGTCAAGTGCAAAATTAGCCAGTTAATTATGTCGGGGAAGGCACATTTCTCTTTCCACCATGGGTTTTACTTTTCCCTAAAAGTTCAAAAGCCTCAACCCACAAATCAACCGATATGTTGGAATTTTGTGGGAATTTTGTTTTTACGTGATCAAAATGCTGTTTCTGTTCTTGATCCCATGTAGTTAGTTTTATAAATTTAAACAAAATGCTCCGAAAACTAACTAAGAAAAAGAGCCATTAACTAAAGACTGGAATTAATTAAGTGATGAAAAGCCGAGGGACGAAAAATATATTAAGGCAGAAAGGTAAAAAAAATAAATAAATAAAAAAATATCAGTCTCATCATCTCATGAAACATTCTTTTTGCTATTCCAAAACTGTACCTTCAGGCCAGTCAAATCAATTTCCAAAGCTGTGGGTTTGGTGTGTTTGTTTAAAGAGGCAAATTCTTAATGCCATTTAACCAATATGGTAGTAAGCTAGTTTTCTTGGGAAGATCGGAGTGGAGTGATTCCATATTAAAATGCCAAACCATAATTCTTGAGCAATCCATTGGAACTCCTTCCATTTGGCTTTCATCCTCCACTATTTGTCCAATAAAAGTGCTCACCTATTTTTCACCAAGTGAAAATTAAATACATGTCCAGAAATTTTACTGACTATTACGCCAATCACTATTGTAATACTCTCTCCTTCCCATAATTATTGTCCAGTTTGAATTTTTATTTTTAGTTCAAATTGTACTAAAAGTGAAAATCCAAACTGAACAATAATTTTGGGACAGATGGAGTATTTTGTTTAAAAAAAGAACAAAAAGAAACTTACTTGAAAGACTTCTTTGACAGTGTGAAGGAACCTAACTGGTTTGAGAATAGGCTTATTCCATCTCTTTGGATCCCAAAGTATAGTGCTGTTGAAGGCAAAACCTGATACTCCAGAATGGAATCTTTTGAACTTATTTGGGATTTCATTTGTGTGCCATCCTATAACCTTGGAACCGTTACACACCGGACCTTCCACGATTGCATTTGTTTCTTCTTTCTCAACTTGACCTACCTTCCATGTTCCAAAACGCCTGTACATAATGACATATGAAACACTTAATTTGATATATGCTCAATTATGTACTATTTCTATCTCGAAAAAATAGTCTAAGTTTTCAAATTTATATTTTTTTAAAGTATAAATCTCAAGACTTAGTGATTTTAAAACATAAGGAGTAGAAACTAATATATCAGAAAACTCAAATTTAAGTATTACATCGAAAAAATATCATGATAGAACTAAACAAAACATTACGCAAATTAATCATAAAATGAAAACTACCTGATTTGCCTCATTTGATCAAAGAGATCAGTGGAGTAAATGTTGTCGTAATTGGCAAAGAAAATGATCCCATTGAGCTTATGTGTTTCAACGTGAGCAAGAACCACATTTCTCAAATGCATGCTTCGATCCACGTTCAAGTCTACAACTAAATTCTCTTCACAAACCAAATGCCTAAACATAACTCCCGAATTCCTCAACAACTCAGCTATGTCAAGAGACTGTGACGTCATCTCGACCACAATCCACAACAGCGGAGGTGGGACCAGTCTCAAAGTATTCGCCAAACGATTTACATAATAAGCCTCAAACGAACGACCATAAATTGGTGTCACCACAATCAAAAGCTTGTCGAATAATAAAGCATTATAATTCAAACTCGTTTCTTGATGATCAATTAATGATGAATCATTATTGTTGTTTAATAATAATAAAGGGCTAGCAAGATGAATACTCCCGTGATGATAATTTGGCTTTGATCGTTTTAATAATTTCTCAACGGGTTGCAACTTGTCGTAGGCAAACTCTTGATGTTGGGTGAGGAATTTGATGGAAAATTCCGGGGAAGCAAACGGGGTGAACCCGATGAAGATTCCGAGCAAGAACCATATCAAGAAATGAAAGAATGCCCTCCTCCACCAAATGTTCCCTGATTTTGACGATTTCTGACGTTCGAAATTCCGGCCGGACGACGACCTTTTTGGGAGAAGACCTAGGACTGAAGTTTGAGCTTTGTAGAAGGTGTAGTATAAGGTACTAAAGGAACGAGGGAACAGACTGCCTATGAGGAGTGGGTTGTGGTCGGAATTGTTGGAGGAAAGTGATTTAGATAATAATGCTTGAGAAACTGTTGCTGGTGTTTCCTCGTGAATGACTGAATGATCTCCAGATTGTGGTGCTGGCATTGACAACGTTCTTCTAAAAGATCCCATCGGAATAAGAAGAAGAAAAAAGTCCCCGGAAATCGGACTTGATTATTCTTCAAATGAGCATTAATATTCAAGAGTCTTATTATTTTGAATGATGTTGTTTTATTTATAATGTTATATATCCTCATCTGAAATGCCAAAAAACAAAAAAAGACCATAAATTTTATGATATTTTACACTAATATGACACAGTTAGTACGTAAAACATGTATGTATGATCTTACACTAATATCTTCATTTATTTTCTCACTGGAAATTGAATGCGTGTACGCATTGAATTACTGGCTCATGCTGTTCATTTAAATTGCTAAAAACGTTTCTTTTTTTTCTTTATATTTTATGGGAAAGCTATAAATGTCGTATGGATATATCTCTTTTTTTTGAAGGGTAACTTTGTTGATTTTATTTTCCCATCAATCAAACAATGGTAATATAGGCTGAAAGTAGAATGTAATTATATAAGATCATGATGATAGTTTGTCATTTCTTGCATCTCAAGGAGGAGAATGGATGAGCTTTATATATGTGGACATTCGAGATGGGATTCTCCGGACATGAAATTAAGTTACGCAATTAGGGAAATGGGCGCGTGTTCAATTTACGAACTGCGAATTTCCGGAGCTACCTTTACACACGTATACCTCGTTAAACAAGTGCATGCGTGACTATTAAGATGAGCAGAAATGACACTTGCAAATATTAAACAAGTGCATGGGTAACTATTAAGATGCTGTTGTATTTCACCCAAAATATATATACTTACTTCTGGCGGTTAATTAATCTCCATGCTTTTACATGTACTTATTTATGAAATAGTGTATCTATCAATAATGTTATAGTTTGTCATAACTTGTGTGAATAAAGAAAATTCAAATTATCAAGAAGCGATATGAATAATACGAACTCAACGTCTCAAACCGCAAAATTCCTCTTGATTTATAAATTTTTTTATTCCCAATCACATTAATCGAGTGCTTGGGTTCCCCCTTTGCTTTCATTTGATCAAGAGACACCAAACCTGTGGTGAAACTGTAAGCAATGCAAAGCGTTGGAAAGTATGTCCAAATCGAAATTTTGATACAGCAAAGGGAGGGAATACCAACTACATGTGTAGTTTTGATTGTTTGAAGTCCGCAAGATTCCAAAACACTGATGAAAGTTCACAGGGTTTCAGACTAGAAACTCATCATTTCAATTGTTCCCAAGTACCCAAAAACCACATATACTAATCACAGACACACGCCAGGGGCCCTCTCTTGTCTTTTAAATGCCTCTTTTCTCAGTACTGATTCAGTTCTTCACTAAAAACGGTTCACTGAAACACTAGAGTTTTTTTATTTTTTTTGTGTTCACCGTTGCTCCGATTAAACAGCAGTTGTCGCCGCCATGAAATCTCAACATCCTAAGCTTAAAACTGCACCCCGACAAACACTTTTCTCTTGTGGCTTCTTCCGCCACTGTACTCAAACCGTCCTCAGCCCCACCACCACCACTCCTCCGTCACTCCCATTCCCCGGCCCCGAAGATCACCTAGCTCAACCACCGACGCCGGCCCCACCGCCACCGCCAAAAACTCCGGCCCCTCTTCCTCCTTCACGATCTTCCGGCACGCTTCCGGGTCATGCACCAACCAAACCCGACTCGGAATCCTCGTCATCTTCTTCCAACACCTCACAGAGCTTTACCCAGTGGAGGTTTCAGGTTCCCAATTCCCCCATCTCTCACAACCTTATTCATCCTTATCCATCCTCCACCCACGAAAGTCCATCTATCGGTTTTGACCCCAACCCGCCCGTGAACCCACCGTTTCCGGTCACCCACTTGGAAGAAACATTCCACGTGGCCGAGCTTCAATTCAGTTCCGGATCTTACGAAGACAAGCTCGCGGCGCTGCGTCTGCTGGAAATGTCCCTGGTCCCGAACCCACGCGCCGCCGCCGACGGAGGAGAACCCGCCGTGTCCTGCCCCGCCACCGTCATGAAACGGGTCCTGGACTGTTTGAAAGAGAAGGGCAACGGCAAGTCCGCGAGTAAGGTTCTTTTAGCCCTTTGTTTGGCGGAGGAGAATCGCCACGTGGCGGTGGAAGTCGGCGCGGTCGGGGCGGTGATCGATGCAATGTCGGACCTGGAGGGTGCCGTGGCGGAGAGGTCGTTGGCGGCGTTGGAACTGCTCTGTACGGTGGCGGAAGGGGCGGCGGAGTTGAGAACCCACGCGCTTGCGGTGCCGATGATGGTGGAGGTGATGGGGAGAATGGAGGGGAGAGGAAAAGAGTACGCCATTAGCGTGTTGACGGTGATATTTAGCGGAGCGAACGATGTGGTGGCGCCGCCGGAAGAGGTGGCGCGTGCGGTGATGCTGGCGTTGCAAGGGGATTGCAGTGCTAGAGGAAGGAGGAAAGGGTCCCAGCTTCTGAAGATTCTGCAGGAAGAACATAATAATAATGGACGTCTAGAATTTGCCCAAGACGGCCAGATGAACGGCTGATAATTGATAGTATCTCATCATCATCATCATCATCATTATTCACCTCTGTTGAATTTGGTCAAACTTAGGTCCAATGTTCATTTTTACTCTTGTTTTGAGTTTTGGGCTTAGCAAAATTAGCAATAGGGTTTTAGTATTTTTATCCTTCTTGAACATTTTCTTTTTACCCTCTTGTAAATGTTGTTTTTTTTTTTTTTCTTTACCCAGCATGTTCTATTTTTCCTTTCAAACGCACATGATGTACTATATTATTGCGTGGTAGGTTTATGAAGGAGACTGTAATTTTTTCCATCACTTTCTCCATGACGTTGTTGATATATATATATATATGTGTATATATAGATGGGGGAATTCGATTCTTGTTACCGTACAAGAAATACGCGTAATTAATCCTGCCTGTAGTTAAAGAGGAGAAACAAGTGAAACTATAATAGGAAATATAATGAAATTGTTTTGATAGTTTAATTTCTTATCGTTTTAATTTTATACTCAGTTTATTATTTTTATTTTTGTTTTACCAAAAAATTAAGAAAGTGCGGCGGATGAAATACATTACGTGTGGGAATGCGGCTTATAAAACAATTCATTCTTTATTATGAAAAACTGAAAAAGAATCGAAGTTTGATGTTTGATGATCATGAATAAAATTAATGGACTAATAACGTGAGACGGTCGGATTAACAATTACTTAATTCCTAATGAGAATGTTCATGGGCAAAGAGACTCTTCCATTACCTTGTGGCCTGTACGTGGGCATGATCATAATCAGTATGCATGAAATCAAGGATCACCTTAATTATTTTTTAGGCTAAGGGTATATATATATAACATTAACAGAAACCCAAAAAAAAAAGAAAAAAAAAGATAAGGTATGCTTTGGGATATTGCATGCTTCAGTTCGTATAGCCTAAGACAGACTTAATAATTTTTTGGTAAAGAAAGTCTTGATATTGTTGCATTAATTACAAATGATATGTACCCATTTCAGAATAAGAATCTCTTTTCTTTTTCTTTTTTTTTTTTTAAGAAAAAAATGTGTGTGTATAATTTTGTTTTGTTTCATAGAAAAATACTCCCTCTGTTCCACAATTATTGTCCAGTTTGAGATCTCATTTTTAGTACAATTTGAACTAAAAATAAAAACCCAAACTGGATAATAATTATGAGACGGAGGGAGTACATGACACGACCGATGAAGTATTATCTAACCTAGTCAGTCTTTACATTCTAAATTCCCCAAACATTAGCGTCTAGCAAGGTTTGCACAGGTCACGCCATTTTGGTGATATAATAGTACATACTTTTCTTTTCTCGAACAAAATATTCTTAAAAATATAAATAACTGCTTACTATGTATGCTTAAATATAGCAACGAAATCACACTAGCTATCTATACGACTAAAATTTAAATCAACTATGGAATTGATGGTGATTGAATCGAACACCACTACCTCAAGCTAAAATCTCAACATTTTGCACACGATAACTTAAAGATTAGCTCATTAAAATCTTAGCCATCATTTCGATCATCACATCGTCCATCGCTTACAACTTGTTCTTGGTTAGTCACCCAAACATGGGACGTATGTAATGTGATACAAAAAAAAAAAAAAATAGATAAATAGTAATAAAATTACTTCATCTTGGAATCTAAATCCCTAAACAATATTTTAAAGGGAGAAAACCATGCATATTATTCATCGTCTCAGAAAAATAATTTATATTTAATTTTAAAATTTTTACTGAAAATATTACAAGTATTAAAATTCAATGTCAATTATATTTTTTTAAAGCAGAGGGAGTAAGTTTGGAGTTCTGGCAACATAATCAGAAGGTAACGGAGTCAAAGAACTGACATCCAAATATGTTGCTGCAGGCTGCAGCATGCCACCGATGCTAGCGGTCAAAGATGTGTGCCAAGGTTTAATTGGAAGTACTGTGTCGGAATTTGTGTATAATGAAGGGTTAATTTCAACAAACTGGAAAGAAGTGGAAGAACGGAGGATTAATTTTGTTGAATCGGAATTGTTTAATTTACTGGTGGTTTGGCTGATTACCTCCTTTCATCGCACAACCGTTTTGGCACATTAGGAGCGGGCATTTGTTGTTGAAAAATTGAAATTTAGGTCCCAACACTACCGCCTCATTCATGGCGAACAGTGCTTTCTTTTGTCTTATGTTTCATTATAAATAAAATCGATTGCAAGTATCAAGTGGTTGACTCAAACGTAGGTTTTTGAGTTGGATTCACTATTAAATGTGAATTATATTAGGTCATCTCGACCAAGTCGGGATTGGACTATCACGAGATTTTTTTATTACTGGTTATAATATATCAAATTGTTAAGAGTTTGCCTTTTCAAATTAGTATTGTTATTTTTATTATTTTGCTCACACTCATATGTGGTACCTTAGTAATTTAGGCCTTTCGGCCTCCTTCATTATACCAGAAAAAAAGTTGAAATTTAGCCTTTTTAGCCTCCTCACTATCCATTAGAACTTCTCTAAATTAATATTTTATAAATTTATAATTTTATTAAATAATATTTTCTGGTCTCAGCTCGAGACTAAAAAAAAATTAATTAATTTAATTAATTTATAAAATAATAATTTTTCAAGGCTCTCTAATTTGATCGTTCTCATTTCTTTCAAAAAATCTAATATTATTATTAATTATTATCGATAAATTAATAACTTTATAAATTAATAAATTTTTTTCAAATCCATACGTAGCAAAAGATACATTTAACCTAGTGAAAAGGGAAGCCAAATGAATGCATTTAACATGTGCCAGCTTTCCACATGTTGTCAAGAACTGCGAAAAGATTATCGATGATGCCAAAAGATGTTCATTTTAGATCGGTCTTTCTGGCATGAGATGGAAAATACAAAAGAAAGTTAGAATGAATTATTCCCAACGTTGAACTTGAATCCATATGCCAAACCACCGCGGGGATTAATTTGGATCGTATAATTCTATAACTAATTATATTATTTTTAATTTTTTTTTTACTATATTATACGTTTAGTGTCTGAAGTTATTACTACAAATAATCTGAATTAGAACCGGATAGTTTCTTTTTTGGAGACAAAGATCTCTCAATGAATATTTTAATCATGGTTGCATGTTCATATATGAGTTCGGAGCCGGGTCATAGTTAAGCTGGCTCAACACCTTTACCCCTTGAATCAAGTGATTGTTGGTATATTATTTGTAATCTTAGAACAACAAGAAGAAACTTTCCATTTGTTTTATGCTCATATTCAGAGATTTTTTCCATGTGGGCTAAGCATTTGTAGCGTAGTTTTTAATCATTCAATAATTTTGTTCCTTGATTTTTTACGGTACGCCACTTGAAAAATCCTCTCAAAATGCTGTTATTTATCTTAAATCAGATTGCTGTACGCAAATTATTGTCATTGTTGTCGTTATCATTGTTATTACCGTAATCATTATTGACCTTTGAACTAAATTCTTCACAAGTCAATATTTACAAGTTTACAAGTTTTCTTTCTCACATATTTTAAGAATAATAAACCATGTTAGCTAGATCCAAATGTCCAGCGCTTTGAATATCAAACTTACATTCTGTCTTGCTATCCACTTCAAGTAAGCTTTATTTTCTCCTGACTTTGCTTTCAAGAATTGCTACTTTGTCCTCTATTTCCCTTTTCCATTCAATTCCCAATAAATTCTAGCACCCAAAATCGGGTCTCTCTAATTTTTATGTATCACTTTTCGTGAACCAACCGTATAACATATTCCATAATTTAACAAAATACTTAAAAAATATTACACGTTGTATACTACATATAGAGTTTCTTTTACCGTTTGGGACCAAACTATTCTCCATTAATGTCAATCATCCTGCACATTACCTCAATCAAACTTCAAAACCAACGAAACAAAGCCAAAAACCCTCCAAATTTAATGCATGGCTGGAGTTGTCCATCATTTGATATTTCTTCTTATTTTCATCATTACTAAAACCAATGCAATCCCACCACCTAACCCGGTACAATGCAACTCAACCGGATGCATCCTCCACAACTCCTACGGCGTGTGGGGTGACCGGAAGGATTGTCACGTCTCCGGCGTGATTTATCCGGCCACCGAGGAAGAACTCCGGCAAGCCGTGGCGAATGCGGCCAAGAACAAACTCAAGACCAAAGTCGTGACTAGATTTTCCCACACCATTCCGAAACTAGCTTGTCCCGCGACATCTGATCAAAATGCCGTCCTCATTAGCACCGAGAAGTATAGTTCGAGTATCGCCGTCGACGCGGCGAGTAAGGTTGTTACTGCCGATTCGGGGGTGCCGTTGAGGGCGCTTATTGATCGGGTGGAGGCGGCGGGGATGAGCTTGGTGGCGGCGCCGTACTGGGAAGGGGTGACGGTCGGCGGCGTGATTAGCACCGGTGCACATGGGAGTTCTTGGTGGGGTTTGGGCGGAGCGGTTCATGACCATGTCGTCGGAGTTAGGCTGATTGTTCCGGCCACAGCGGCGGAAGGGTATGCAAAGGTTGTTAACCTGCGAACCCAAGATCCACTCTTTAACGCTTGCGTAGTTTCTCTTGGAATGCTTGGAGTCATTTCCCAGGTGACTTTCTTTCTTTCTTTTTTTAAAAATAATTTAGTAAGAAATGAAAAATTAAAATTGGTGTTAAAATAATATATATCGAAAATCTTTCCTCCTTGATGAACGTGATAATAGTGTTTTGGCCTGAATTTTTGGTACTGTTGCAAAGTAAAGTAACAAAAATTTGCTAGTAATTTTCATTATAAGATATATACTCCATCCTTTCCTTTGTACTAAAAGTAAAATTTAAAGTGAATAATTATTTTAGAATGGAATAATTTTGTAAAAATGAAGTCTATTTTGCAGGGGAAAGAAATGGGAAGTAGGTTGTTGTGTCCGTCTCATTGTCCATACTGATATAAAAAAAAAAAAAAAAAAAAAGAAAACAATGAAAGCTATATCATTTCATAGTTGTTCTTTTAAGTTTACTATTGAGTCTTCACGAAAATTATCTTTTACATCTAAACCACACGATTCCGGGTTCACAATATTTTTTGTTTGGATAACTGTCCCCCCAATGTTACTCTTCATCCACATTGAATGAAGAGCTTGTGTGCTGTGTGTTCACTTATTATGCTGCACGCATTGTGTACTGATAGAAAAAAAAACAAAAGAAAGGATTCTTTTATATGATCGAGGGCTTTAATCATTAAATCCTCCAAATTGTCGGTTTTATCAACTGACTATTGATTCCAAGTGCACAGGTTCACATCTCTCAATATGCATCAATAGCAAGCTTAATTAAGATAGTGGGAAAAAAAAACAAAACAAAACAATTCTTAATAGCTATAATATTAGATAGTTGTCATTCATGTATTTTATGTTAATCGTTCACTTTCTTGTGTTATTTTGATCCACCAAAGTAAAATACATCTTGAAATGGGCTTAAGGAATAATATAACTGCAGGTAACTTTCTCATTGGAGTTGGCCTTCAAGAGGAGCATAACATACAATTTCACAAGTGACGATGATATAGAAAACCTAGTTTTTAATCATGCAAAGGAGTATGAATTTGGAGACATCCAGTGGTATCCATCCCAGAACACTGCTGTTTACAAATATGATAATAGGGTACCTTTGAACACAAAGGGAGATGGAGTCAACGATTTCATAGGCTTTCAATCCAATTCCATTCTTATTTCCAAATCAGTCCGAGCAACAGGTATGTTATCGAATAGATTATTTTTCTGTGACAGAATAAAATGAAATTATTACAATTTTACTTTTTGCAATGATCGAGCAGAGAAAGCATTCGAGAACGCAAAGAGTGTGAAGGGAAAATGCACAACCGCCTCAATTACGCTGGCCTACAAAAGATTAACAGCAAACGGATTAAAGAATAACCTAATTTTCACTGGATATCCAGTTGTGGGTCACCAAGGCAAAATGCAAACTTCAGGTTCTTGCCTTTATTCATCCTCCATAGCCATTGACCAGTCCTGTGCATGGGATCCAAGAATTAACGGCCTGTTCTTCTACGAGTCAACGGCCATTTTTCCGGCTAACAAATTCGTTGACTTTCTAAGCGATGTCAAGAAACTCAGAGACCTAAACTCAGAAAACTTCTGTGGGGTGGATATCTACAATGGTTTGCTCATACGTTTCATCAAAAAATCGAAGGCGTATTTAGGTCAATCCGAGGACTCAGTCGTTGTGGATTTCAACTATTATCGCGCGGATGATCCTTCGACTCCTAGATTGAACCAAGATGTTTGGGAGGAGATTGAGCAAATGGCGTTTTTCAAATACGGCGGGAGGCCTCATTGGGCGAAAAATAGGAAAGTAGCGTTTCTGGACGTGCGGAACAAGTATCCTAACTTTGGGAAGTTTATTGAAGCCAAGAAACAATTGGACCCTTTGAATCTGTTCTCGAGTGACTGGTCTGATGAAATACTGTTTGGAAAACAAGTGGTGAAGAAGGATGGTTGTGCTTTGGAAGGTGAATGCATTTGCTCAGAGGATAGGCATTGTAGTCCTGATAAAGGTTATCTGTGCCAATCTGGTCTTGTTTATGAGCAAGCTCGTGTGTGCAGGCGCTCAATTACTGCTGCTCCTGTCAAATTGATTTAACTCAGAACACATATTTTGAGATTAGAGGGAGTATGTAATAATTTTAGTGGACTAATTTACAGTTGATTATGTAAACTTCTTTAATTCACTATATCTAAATCTCGACAAACAACAAATGAGATCACCAATCTCAATACTCATGTATTTGTTGTGTCCTCTGCAATAGAGCTTAGAAACCTTTTGATTGAAATTTATACTCAGAAAATAAGCCTTAGACTACATGTTAATTATCTTAGTAGCAGCGCTTACTGTTCTTCCTTGCTTTACTGCCGGTCGAATATTTATGCTTTTAATATCAATAAACACCATCATAATTCATAATACAACTTGAACTCAGCCACAGATTTTCATAACTTCTGAAGCTTCTTATAGAGCAAAAACCAAGTTGACGGTACAAACAGCAGATCAATTTGACAGATCTAAGAACAGGAAAACAAAAAATAAATCCCAAAGTGTCTTTAATTCATCTCCCTAAACACAACATCCATCATGAAATTTATTACTGTATAAAAGCCCCCCATGCACCTCACCACTTTGCTGCATGTCAAAGTAAGCAAGGCCCCTGCATAAGAATCAACATTGTGTGTCATCAAGAGAGCCGTGCTACTAAAATCTATGAGCCAAGTAGAAACCTTTCAGGCAATAAGCAATAGGTAATGTAGAATCCAAAAACAATGGAGCATTTGATGGCATCAACAAAAAATCACATCAGGCAGCAACTAGTAGGACAACTCCAAACTTGAAATAAAAGATCATCCCCAACAACAAGAAGCCTTTATCCAACTAACATAAATTAGAGATAATCCTCATCAAAGAAAAACACCTCTGCTGTGGAATATAGCACAGCAGAGTCCAATTTCTCTGGCAAAGTTGACTTAGATTTACTCGAAAAAGATTCATGACACAGGTATCCTACAGACAGTGTGTGTTTGGGCTGCAGATCGGGGAAGTCATAGCAGAGTACATTTCAGATTCACCTTTCCATACCATTTTTTATCTTTTACTATTCATCCAATTTCTTTTATGCATTTATCCAAAAGAACATAGGTTTATTTATTATCTTTCATTTTGGTATGGCGGTATCATTATAACCTAGTAACAAAAATTCCACTTCAAGTCACAGATTCCTTAAATAAGAATTGCAATTTACAAATGCCATAGGTAAACTCCCAAGTACAGAACAAGAACAGACTGGTGATAAATCAAAGAAGCTTTCCTTTTGAAACATTTGAAATAAAGGACAACGTTCCAATTAACACAACCTTGAACCATAAAGCGAGACAAGGGAAAGATAGGAAAAAGATATCTTTACAGAGACAAAGTGTTTACCTTTATCTCGTGAACCTGGTTTAATTGGAATTTTAAATTGAAGATTTGCTCGGAGGCTTCTTGGAAAGTGCATCCGGTGGGGAGTATAACAGTGAGGCGATCATAGCTCCTGGAAACACAGCATACTTGGCCACTGCAGCCAACTTTGTCAGTAGTGGCTCCCCTTTCAAAGCACCCAACAGAAATGCCATGTTTTCACAAGATCAACCGTTCCTCTGTTGGCTTAACTTTCACCCTCTTTTGTGAGACAGAACTGTCCTAGAAAATCGATTTTAGAAATACACTTCATCAGCCAAAAAAACTTTCATCATCTCTTCTCTCTATTAAGAAAAGGACAAACTTGAATATAAATATAGTAGCTTTTCTAGGTACTCAACAAGCCAATACTCATCCTCTTTAACTCCAAATTAAATTTCTAATGCATAAGGGACCGAGGAGGTTTTCTTAGTTCCATGTATTGATAGCAAAAAAAGCACTTGAATTTAGTCAGGCATTTATCAGCACACTTGACGGGAAACAGTGGCTTTAACAAACTTCCATCAACAGTTTAACCATAACAGTTTTTTCTCTCTGCTTATATTTGCACTCAACTAAAGGTAAAGTTTGAATTTTGAACAGCCGGACATATAAGCCAGACTAGAAACAAGAAACAGATGACATCCGGAAAGCTTACAGAAGATCACAGATATATCACTACTAATAGCTAGCACATAAAGATATGAACATCAAACCACAAAATACACAATTTTTTACACTATTGAGTTCCACATCTGCACAGCAAATGCTTTTTCGAAAACAGAACACCACATGCCCCTAAAAACGAAATACCAATGATCGACAAAACACATCCACCATTTCGAGCTTATCATATATCAAAGCAAAATTAATGAGTATAGATTTTGTGAGGAAATGAACATGATCAAATGATTCATATTAGCTACAAAAATTAATCCCCATTCGAACTCACTTCGACCATGCTCTAGTTAGTACATTCTCTAAAGACAGAGGATCCATAAGTATCTGCCTAGCAGCCTAATGACTATATTCTGCCCCACAACGTCAATGGTTTTTGGTAATGCCGGAACCTCACCTTAACATCAGAGTTGAAGTCTCAATTTTTGGGTTTATAACAGAATGAAACAGGAATAGAACCAATAAGAGACATTAATTGAGCTCCACACCAAAGCACACAAGGTCAAACTAGAACAAAACTTTCAGTTGGGAATTTGACAAACACCGTACAGACACACTAATAACTCTGCCGCCAAAGCCCTTTTGGAAAACAGATACAAATGGCATTCTTGCAAGTCTGTAACATCAATTTTGTAACAACATGAAAGGTACGGCTTAATGGCTCTTATAGGAATACCGTGAGTCTGGTAAGGCAAATCTGATCGATATTTTTGCTGACGGAAACTAGAGTACTTGGCTCGCCGGTAAAAAGCACCGTCCGAGTTCTTCGGGGGATAGAAGGAATTTTTAAAACTAGGTTTTTAAATCTCAAAATACAGAATTTAACCAATTCAATTCCCAATCGAACACAAAAAAAATACTAACAATTTAAGGGTATCGCAAGAGCTCAATTGCACTAACACGGTAACGATTAAGAAACATGGGAAAACAAAGTAAAAGGAAGAAAGGGGATTACCGGAGATAGGTTCGCCGGGGCGGTGGTGTTTATTGCAATCGTTACTGAGGCGTAGCTGCTGGTCGGAAGCCGGAAGTCTAACGCTGGAAATTTTTTTAATAGAGAGAGTAAAATAGAGATATGGTTCTTTTATTGAAATACCCCTCAAACTCTCTTCTATTTTCACAATACCCCAAACTTAAATTTGAAACCTTTTTCTTCCTATACTCCCCCTATTTCAAAATGTAAGTCAGCTTCACATAAACTAAGGAGACGATTATTTAATACTCCCTATATTCCAAAATAAGTGTCATCCTACATTTTGCACATAGTTTAAGAAACTCTTAAATAGGGTAATACAATTACTTGAATATTCTCAACCAACCCCATTATAAAATTGTCCACCAATAGCATCAACTATTTTGAGGGTAATTTTGGAAACTTTTGACAAAAAGTGCATTGAAATATGAGAACGACACTTATTTTGGAATTTCTTCATTTTGCTAAAACGACACTTATTTTGGAATGGAATAACTAATTTGTGTGTTGAATATCTATTTTATCCATCATTTATTGTTTTGAAACTGTAAGCAAAACTAAATGAAGAGTGATTAACATTATTTATTGAGGGTAAAGTTTCTAATCTTTAATTTACCTTGAAATACTAAAATGATTTACATTTTGAAATATTTCTCCAAATCTAAAACGAGTTATACTTTAAATGGAGGGAGTATATATTATCCTTTATTTAATTTTTAGGGCAAATAAAAGTTTTTGATTTCCCCTCTTTTTCAGTGAATGTAAGCCTGGGATAACCCGATGGATAGGTGCGGCATCAGGTAATTTCAAATACAGTATAAAAAAAAAAGTTATATAATCTCTACAAACGCTATTACATTCTAAACAATGAAAATGATAAAATTTAATAAAATAACTAGTTTTGATAGCACATGGAAATAAACTCACTCACACATATTGCTTCTCCTTTCTCCTTAATTTAGTACTAACTTGTTTCTAAAACTATTTTATACAATGCTTAAACTATTCTTTGTCATGGCTTTAAGAGTGAAAGAACCAACATATATAAGCCTGGATAATCGTGATCTTTATAGAGGCAATAAGTGGTACTCATATACACAGGATTGATTGATGCTATTCCTTCCGTCCCATAATTATTGTCATGTTTGAGTTTTCATTTTTAGTTCAAATTGTATTAAAAGTGAAAATCCAAACTGGACAATAATTATGTGACGGAGGGAGTATATATTATGGCAAAGCAACCAACCACATAATAAGGCAATGTAATCCAATTAATTTGCAATCAATATAGCGCGTCATATTTGACTAATAAAGGATTTGAGGATCGTTGGTAAGTGACGTGATTTCACGAGAAATCATTCTCCTATTGTTTATGATTTTTGGATTTCCATGATGCATGTTACAAATCCGTAATACAAGTTGAAGAATAATTGCCTCAATCGTTGTAACTATCATAATTTAAATGAAATATTGCAGATTGTGTATGGTAATAAAAAGTGGAAAAAAAAAAGAAAAAAAAGAAGGAAACCAATTACATGCAGCACTGACTCGCGGCGTTCATTATCAAAATATCATCTGCATTAGTGGTATTATACTATTATTGTTATATTATTATTATAAATGATCTATGACGAATGTATACAATTAATGAAGAAACTTGTACGCTTATTATAATACATTAAACTTTGTTTCCAGCTTGATTTCCTCCATTCATTTATTCACATTTGCAATATGAAATCTGGCGTCAAGCGAACATATTCAACTTTTTTTTTTTTAATTTGATTCTTTTAATCATATAGTAGTTGGCATTGCTAAACTAACTAGTGAAACCTAGCTATATATCTATATCATCATTAATTATATGTAATTAAGATGTTAATTACTCATGATTACATACAAAAGTAAGCAAGTTACAGAAACTGAAAGTGGGGCCGAGAATAAAATTTTTCTTCCTCCATGACGCACATAATAATTTGTTTTTTTTTGTTTTCTTAACAACAAACTAAAAATGACTAGTTTATTGTAAACTACTGCAATGATCCATATATTTAACCGACCTCCAACGGCGGGATGAATGATAGATGTTTGTAGTATTAATTATGCTTAACTGGTAGGAAATTAAGATACTCCAAGAAAGCCTTATAAGATAATTAGTTCATGGAAAGATGATTCTCCAATTCACCATCTGGAACTGGAACAATTTAATCATTGTTGTATATTTCTTTTGATTTTAATCCATGTAAGACTGTTCTAGGCATGTACAGTAATTGTTCTTAATTGATACATTTAAAGAATCTGCTATGAAATTAATGAGATATATAAGAGATTTATTACCACCTACCAAGGTATATATGGTTGAAGCCATAGTTTTTTTTTTTTTTTTTGAAAAGGGAAGCCATAGTTGAATATGTTTAGTTTGTCAAATGTGAATGATAATAGTTTTTTCTTTATATCTCACTTGCTTCCAAATAATTCTTGTTTGTACTGTTACAAAACACCAAGTAATACAAAGTTCTATATACTTAATTTCCCTTCTTTGTCTCCTTGTAGTTGGTACAGCACAAAGTGAATGCAGCCCTAGTGAAAGGGGTTATCAAGCCAGCAATCTGACCTAGCATATATAATGCGAGTTTCACTTGTCACGCATGTCTGTCTGTATTTTGTTATTGAAGTTGATCAGCATGTTCAAGTTTTCTTTCATGGTTAATTCATTCCATATACCAGATAAACGTTTACTATCACACACATCGATACAAGCAAAAATGAAAATTGTGAGATCTGCAAACGCTGATTACATTGAGACAAGATGTACAGTTAGTTTTGCTACTAGCCAAGCGCGGTACGAGTTTTTATGTACACAAGTACACGGGACAAGAGTTTTCGGAGAATTCGGGTACTTAGGTTAATTACTTGTCAAGTTTGCGTTAAGAGTTTTATTATATATACCATGCATCCATACAAAAGAAAAGCCAGGAAACTGGATGATTTCTGTTCTATGGGAACCATAAAAAAACTACACAAACAAAAAGATAAACGCATTTGGTAAAAACTAGCCTCACTGTTGCTTTCCCATGGAGAGCTTAATCTAGATTCTAGAATACTTGAGCATTCCTTTTCATCAGGTCGTGCAGTGTATCACAAGTTTCAATCTGCAAGAGACAAAATGCTGTTTTCTGTACCTGCGGATTTTGCTTTCCCAATCCTCGCAATCGCAAGTTCCATTTTTCCACCCGGTGGTGGGAAAGGGGTCGTCGCGAGACAAGCGATGCCATGACTTTAGAACGTTTAGACGAATCCTGCGAATTCACAAGTATACAGAACCAGTACTAGTTATATTCACTGCATCCCAGTGATAAGGGAAGCCAAAATTCCTACTTTCAGGACCCGATTTGGTCACGTTTCAGACGCCAACCCCTTATATGGGGAAAGCAACGGTGACGCTTTATATAATCTTCTTGCCACCCCCTATCACTTTGCCTTGGCCAAAAAGAATAAACTTTCTGACTCAAGATGTAGACAATGTACTGCAGCACCTCTACCTCATATCTTCCCTGCTCCTCCTGATAAGCATATATAGATATATGCACACATATAAATATACATACATTCATACCACGATAGTCAGAGACTAACGCTTCCAACCGAACATATATACAGATGAAAAGAATAGATCAAGAACACTCAGCTCATCCATAAACTCAGCAAAATGTAAATGCAAAAGGAAAATTTTGTTCTAAATAAGAAATATTGTATTGATTGCAAAAGAGATAGTTTGTCTATAACACAGTCATATACCTTTTGGAATTCTATCTTCACCAATCACACAAACAAAAAAAGAAAAAATAAAAAATAAAACCAAAATAAATCCCAGAAAATCAGGAATCCCAATCCTTAAACTTTTTCCTAGTCTCATCAATATAAAAAAAAAAAAAAGAAGCTAGAAATTAAACCATGATTCATACACTTTGTGCCACATTTTCGGATGCTGATGAACAATGGTTTAATTTCCACCTGAGGATTTGTCCCTTGGATGCTCACCCTCTTGTCTAGCCTTCTTATTCTTTTGCTTTTTTGCATCATCAGCTGTGGTGCCAGCACTTCTCTTTGCATATGGTTTCCTCTTACGGGATCTCAGATCCTTGCCACAGATGGTGAACATATTTCCTGCTTCAGGACTGCTAAAGTCAGCAGGGTTTTTGTTGGTCCTGCAAACACCATCAGCTGAGAATTGCCTCCCTGACCCTGACCTAACCGGCGCCAAGACAGCCTCCATGATCGGCTGGGCTGGATTCACATAGCGTCGATAAGGTGGAGCCATTGTCTGAGGACGCGGAATTGTGTTAGCACCATTAGTTCCTGCCTTCTGTTTGTCCTTGACATGAGAAGAACTAGGACCGGCCCCACCACTGGAGCCAGCACCACCACTCGAGCCAGCCCCACCACTGGACCCAGGAGTCTGGGATTTGTTACGAGACACATGTTTCTCTGGAGTTAAGAAAGAAAGTTGGCCTGCAAAACAAAGAAATTTGTTACATCAGGACATCGAAGAAATAAATACAAAGAAACATGAAGCAGCAAGAAGATAAATGTTCATACTACTGGCAGCTGAATGGGGTCTTGAGCTTTGGTAACTTGAAAGGGCAGGCCCAAGGGTAGGAGGTTCCTTGGTTAGAGATTGACGCAAAAACAACGATCCACTGGTCAAATCCTGCCGTTCATCTCTGCTGAACCTCGGGTGATATGAACATGGAGAAAAGGGCTTACTGGGGAACTTTGTAGTGCCTAGACTGAAAGCTGTATCAGATGATCCCCCATCCATGAGACTAAGCAATTGCAATGCCGGAATGCTTTCATTATTATACTTATAGGCATCTGATGGTCCCTTTGCTTTTGAGCCAACTGCTGAATCGCCTGATTTATAAATAAAGCGAGCTTCCTCTGACTTTTTTAACTCATCGAGCTTTATGTCGCTGATAGTTTTGCCTTTGTGATGTTCAGCTGCTTGCTTTTGCTGTATACCAAATCCAAAAGTCTGTTTCGATGAGGTGGATGATAATATTGGTTCCCGTACTTGATTGTGATGAAGTCCAGCCCTAACAGAAGCTGACGGAGAAATTTGTATTCCACTGGATGTTTTCTGTTGATTCTGTGCAGAAGAGGTGTAAATGCTTTTATGATTTCCTTCAGTTTGGAACAATTTCATATTGTTCTTGCTCATATGAGCGAAAGGAACAGGATTTCCTTGCTGCTTTCTGCCATTTTCACTCGCCACAGATGCACCCCGTGGAGTATCTACAAGTGGAATGGCATGTAGGCCAAAACTTCTCACCACATCATCCATTGTCAGTGGTGCGTCCCCCCGATTTGGCAACCTCTGTACTACACGATTAACGTCATTGTTATTTTTCTTATCGTGTTGCTGCTTTGCAAGAAGCTCAACTATGTCCATTGGGAATTCATCTGCCCTCTGATCACTTTCTTTCGATTTTCCATGATTGATACTCTTCTCCTTCAGACCAAGGTTGAGGAATTCCTGAAGAAGAAACTAGTCAGAGAGGAAAATTTATACTCCAATATATTGAGAAAGTCCAGCAGATATCAACCCTGGTTATACCTACATCAGCACTATTTAAATTCAAGAATATGTTAAATGCTAGCTTAATTAAATCTACCCAAATGTAGCAAATGCAAAGAAAGCTTACAGTTTCTCTCTGTATCGGGAAATTATTCGTCTCAGAATTGTAAGGGATCACTGCAGCTCTCTCATTCAGATCCAAGGATTGTCCCTTGCTGCATGATTTTTTTAACTCAGCAGTAGGCAAAGCATTAGATTTTCCAAAGAGTACATCATCCTTCTTCAGAAATGCCTTACTTCCAGTGTCTAGAGAGTTATTTTTTGTAGAAAAACTGCCGAGAGACAGATCCAGACCCACTCTGGTAGACTTATTGAAAGATGGTTGGCCATTCAACCCTGCAGACAGCAAACCGACATGATTTTGATCTCTTGGTGCTGCAGATGGATGACTTCCCCACCTTCCAGTTACTGATGAGGCTGGAAGTGATCGAACGACTGAAAAATCAAGCACTTCAGTGGGCTTGCTCTTCTTCTTACTGACTGGAGGAGTGATCTCGCTTCTGCGCCTCAGACGTTCAGTCTTTGTACCGATAAATAAGCCCTCACCCCCAGATGGAACTGTCTCGACATCATCAGAATCGGGGATATCTATAACCATTATGGCTTTCCCGGTATCTTTCTTGTTGGCTTTAACATTACTTGGAACATTGCTTGGATCATTTGTGTCCTCGCCTTCACGACTCACCTTAGCTTTTTTCTTTGGGCTCTGCACATCTTTAGCCGCATCTTTTTCAGAACCAACCTGACCCTCCACTACAGCATTTCCTGATCCAACAGGTTCCAGCAATGGGGTACTGGTTGATAAATTTTTCTCTGCTGTCTTCATTGTTGAGTTGCCCTGGTCACCCAAAAGGTCAGTCAACAAACGCACTTTTCGAACTTTTCGTCGCGGACCATTTGAGTTTTCATTTTCCCGGCCGCGATCATTTTCAGTTTCATCATTCTTCCCAGGCATTCCATTAGCAGCACCCTCAACAGAAGTAACTTTATCTTTTCCGGTAAGAGTTAGTCCTCTTTTTCTGTTAGTAGATTTATGCAGCCCACCCCGACCACCGTTGTGACCCGAATTGGTGTTCACCTTTTCAGCAGGAGCTTCAGCAACCCCTGCAGAAAGTATTTACATGTATCAGCACAAAATATTGCATCTGTAGAGACAGATATTCAAAACATGGAATAACAAGGAAAAGAAGTGAGACTCCAACATACCACCAACAGTCAGTCGACTAGTTTTAGTTTTAATTCTCTCATCAGCAAGTTTTTCTACTCCATCCACCACAGGCTCGATTGGTGCATCTTTATCACCTGCAAGATTATTGGCGTGGCATAAAAGGAAATGAAACTAATGGGGTCTTTTTTATGTGACAAAAAGAATTAAGTGACTGAGATGATGCAGATATACAATACCAGTATGAGAAATATCTACAGCTTCTGCACTTATTATTTCTGGAGTATTTGGGAGTAATGCAGAGAATTCAACCGCATTTTTACTTGCACTAATATTTGCGACGATGGATTTCATGCTTTCTGTACTTGGTGCTGTTTGGCCTTGCAGTTTTCCTATATTTGTGCCGATTGATTGAATGCACTCAGAGATTCGTATCAAAGAACTATGCTGTATTCCTGAGATAGTGCCAATATGTCTAATGTCCTCACTGGTTCCTTCGGAGGAAGCTAGCTGTAGTCCTAAATCTGTGCCAATAGATTGAACATCCTCAGTATTTTCAGGTACAAGGACTTGCTGCATTCCAGCATTTGTGCCAACACATTGAGTGCCCTCAGTATTTTCAGGAACAAGAACTTGCTGTATCCCAGAATTTGTACCAACAGGCCGCAGACTGACTTCTGCGGGGGTGCCCAGCTGAACTCCTGAAAAAGATGAACCTACATTAACACAAGAAGCTGCATTAAGAAAGATGCAAAAAGACAAAGGATAGATTTCAGTTGTACCAGCTCTCTCTATCTCTAGGCCGCTACATTCTGGGCAACGCCAGTATCTATGGTTTGGGGTTTCGATGGGAGGAAGGTCCTTATCATTGGAGACGGAAATTGAAGGAAACAATGAAGACAACTTTTGATTACTGCTACGCTTTGCAAAACTGAATCCACTGCAGTAAGTGAAGAACATACACAAAGGAAATTGTTAGCCAAGCATCATGAAAATACTCACCTACTAAGTACCTAAAATAATTATTTGGCAAATCACATTATGTTTGATTCCTGCGTCAGATGAGCACGTAAGAAATATGACCAAGGGGAGTAGGGATCAGAAAAAGGCTTAATAAGAGTCAATATGAGCAAAAAAAACCTAAATGAACCATATGTAACTGCAACCATTCAGAATAAGACTGAAGCAATATTCAGAATTAACAGTGAGTATTAAATACTTATATTTGACTGCAATCATATCAATAAAAAAAAACTCCAGTTAAATAGAGCTAGTTACTGATGAGAAAAGTAAGTCTCTTAATTAATATGAAAGTACAGTCAACACCTGACATCATGTGCAGTATCAAAGTTGAAAACTAAATTCACTTCCAAGATGTAACTCAAGACTAAAGAACAGACAGATTTCGAAGAGGCTAGAAACATTCACATCATGTTGGTGATGTATAGCTATAACCATTCACAATTACATAAACAACAGGCAAGAATCTCAGTCCATTTGCTTCAAGGACAGGTAAAGTTAAAAAAAATATCAAACAAGTGTTACCGGATTGAAAACTTATGGTCACAGCAGTGAGTTGGATCCATCTGATCTGGTGCAAGCAACGGAAGCTCTATGTAAATTGAATTAATCTGAATAATAGATCCGGATGAGTTGGCAGAAGAATTTTCTTCTGCTGGCTCCTTACTAATCTCCATACGAATCAGAAAGACACAGAAGCACTGCACAAAAATTCCACATCATTAATCAAGGGTGAAATAACATAAAAGTGTAATCTACAAATGATGACTTGGCTCATGCAGTAGTAACCGACTAAGCTGACAAGTGCATTTTATAAAGAAATCCCCAACAGCACACGGAATAAATACACCAGTAATTATGACGTAACTCCAAACAGTAAATCACTGAAAGATTAAACAAAAGAGAAAAAAAAAAAAAAAAGGGAATACCAGCCATCATCCAGTTGAGACACGTATCAAACACCTGTCAAAAAAAACCCTAGTCGAAACGGCAGACGAAAGAATGTCGCAGAAAAAATTGACCACTGTAACAAACAAGTAAATCATTACAAGCTAATAAACTCATTAAACCAACAACAAAATTCCAAAAAAAAAAAAAAAAGAAGAACACGGAATTACCATGGCAAAAATAACAATAAAGTATTAGGGTTTTTCCATTTTTGGGAAAAATAAAAGCTCAGCTAATTAACAAATACCAATAATGAAAAGATAAAACCAGCATTCATTTCAATAATCAGATAGCAAATAAATTCAAATAACAAATCCAAACACAGACATCAGATACAAAATCAAAGGACCACGAAATTAAAATTAGGGTTTTCGAGCTACGGGACAATCAGAAAAATTCAACGGCCACCGTCATTTCAATCCATAAAGTATTTCAAGAATCACGAAAAAAATATCAGATAATAGTTCAAGAAAGTAAGGAAATGAAAACCAATTGGAAATAGAGTTAAAATGGAAATCGACTTGGCCAAACAGTAAGACCCAGATAAGGAAACCCAAAACCAAAAAAAAAAAAAAAGCTCAGCTCAGCTGAGAAAAAAAAAACCCGATAAGCCCACAATCCAGCATAAACCCAGACAGTAAAACAGTAAAACCACAAGGAAAAGGAAACAAACCTGACTGAATCGAAGATTCACAGCCCGATGAGAAGAAGAGAAAAAATCAGCCCCAACGACTCATGGTTCCGTCAAATCCTCCACCGCAGACTCCCCAAAAACCTATCATTCAACACAAAATGAATCAGAGAACAAGTATAGAACCGAATAAAGAAGCGATTTGAGCTGTGATTCAATGAATTTGAGGGCGAAAAATCCACAAACCCTATCCCCCCGTCTTTTCTTTGTTTAGGTCGGATGAAAAATGGAGGAAAGCAAGGAAGGAGAGAAAATTAAAATAAAAGGAAAAAGAAAAAAAGAAATGTTTTAAGGCGGAGAGAGAGAGAGAGAAGAGAGGGGTTTTTGGTGTGAAGTACACTCTCTCTTCTTACACAAACTGTTTGTTTTGTTTTAAAAATGGTTTAAGGTCATCAGTTTTATAGTGCTTTTTGTCCGTTACGTTTTGGTTTTCTCATTTAATTTTTTTTTTTCCTTTTTTTTTACTTTTTCCTCCTTTATCTTTGAATTACGTGAATCTGGTTACGTTTTAACGTAGGAGAGAGATGGCGGTCGTCCAATGAGATTTCGCCACCGAGGCGTATGAGGTGGGTAGTGCTTATCTCCACCGTTCACTTGTCTGGAGAAGAAAAAAAAAAAATTAAACCCTAGTCAAGTTCAAGTCTAGAGCGCGTGGGAACTACTCTACTTTGAGATAGTACTTTTTTTCCCCATTTTCAGGTTTCCCGCGTGAGGTGTCGTCTTTTAAGCGTGAAAAGATGCTCCGCACTTAAGTTGGATCTGATTGGTTCGTGTGTTGTACATTCTTGACGCGAGATTTTGGATCAGTGCCCGAAGAAGAAAACTAGGCATGTGGTCCTTGACTAAAAACCCTAAATATTTTTTTGTTTGTAAATTTAGAGAAAAAGAAAAATGGAAATTTTAAAAGGAAATTGGGAAAAAAAGAATTATAGAAATGAGGATAGCCCTAACAACCTGATGAGGTTGGTGTGGCGGAAAGTACAAATATATGACCAGATACATATTGTCATTATTTTTAATACTTTTTGGGTAAATAAATTTATAACGTAATAAAAATATATATTTTATATTTTGGTTTGTAATATTGCAAGTGACTCTCCTACTATTTTATCTTTATAGATTATGGAAATCTGAGACAAAAAAAAAAATAAATGGATTGAGATTTTACCAAAATTTAATACTGGTAGGTGGGAATTAAAAATTGGATTTACATAATCTGGAGAGTTAATTATAGTCAGATTTTGCGCATTTACTCTCAACAGATTATTTCCGTGTTTCTCACTGCCTACATTAATTAATGATGATTAATGAATTTCGACTCATTTATGAAAAAAGGATGATTAATTTGGAGGGTAAAAATAATAATAATAATAACGTCAACTTTTTCGAGGATAGGAAGGAAAAGGAGGGAACTTTGTTGTGGCTTTTTTTCCTACTACTGTACGCGTTCGTAACTGAAGGGAAATACTGTGGTTTCTATAAGCGGCTGATAAGTCCAGGGCACGGTAAAATTCTCAATTCATTTTAACTGTCCTCGTCGATGTAAAATTGAAGGCTTACAAACTTCATCATAAACGTGATATTTTACTCCAATACTTTATCACTCGCCTTGGTCAGTGGTGTGAAAAAGTACGATGAACACGACTATCTCGAGTCAAAGTAACTATATATGCGTTTTTTAATTATTACGGTCCGCTTAAATTCTAATTAGCGAATTGAATTTAGTCAATAAAGTATCAATTTTCTTGGTATGTAGTGTGCAAAACGTAAAATGAACACAATTATCTCGAGTCAAAAAAAAAATGTATGCGTGTAACTGTGTATGTATTTTTTCACTATCACGATCACTTTAAATTCTAACCGACAGATTGAATTTAGTCAGTAAAGTATCACATGCCCTGTTCTGTGATCTGAAAAAAATACAATGAACACGATCATCCCAATTCAAAAATATATATGTGTACACGTGTAACAATATACGCGTTTCTTCACTGTTACGGTCTATTTAAATTTGAACCAGTGAATTGAATTTAGTCAGTAAAGTATACGCAACCGCTTAAGAAATATATTTTAAGATCAAATGAAATTTAAGGTTAATAAGTGCAGGGTAAAAAAAAAGTGCATGGTAATTTTTTCAACAATGGATTATATTTACATCTCTAAGATTCTAACTTTTCTTGTCTGAAATAAATTGAAAGGTTGTAAAACTTCATCCTAAACGTGATATCTCAATGGAATACCTTCCTCACTTGCTCTCATTTGTGGTGTGAAAAAAGTAACATCAACTCGATTATTTCAAAAGTAATATACGTGTAATTATGTATGCTTTTTTATGGGTTGAGTCGAATCCTACTCAGTAAATTTTAATTCAGTTAGAAAATATATTTAACCGCTTAAAAAATCTTGATCCTAGAAATGATATTTCAACCACACACATATGTCACTTGCCCTCATTTCCGGTGTAAAAAAGTATGATAAACACGATTATTGTGAGTTGAAAAGAAGTATATGTGTAATTGTATATGCGTGTTTACATTATATATTACAGTCCTCTCAAATTCTACTAAGTGAGTCGAATTTAATCGGTAAAATTCTGTTTAACAACAAATTTCAAGTTCTAAGGGTCTTTTAAAATGTTACACGACAGGTATGTTACTTAAGCAAGTTTGAGTTGAAAGGGCATGGTTACTGTAAAAGAAGGAAAAAAAACACGTGAGTTATTATGTGTTTCAAAGAAATGTAATGTTGTCTAGGATTTGGCTTGTACGGAACGATGCATACAGATACACAAGGACAAGTTTTTCTCCCCAATTAAGTGGTCAAAAATTCACAAAATCTCACTTGCTGACTCAACGTTCATCATTTCATGACTCTTAATAAGAACTTTCTGAAAACACTGATATTTTCCTTTAATATATAACAAACTTTGAACATATTTTGACCCAAACTGCCCATCAGTGGATTGTGTGAATCATATTAAGTTGTGAGGAGCGTTAACCTAGAGATTTTCAAACTAGCTAATACCAAATTGAGAAAATTTTTTGAGTATTAATCTTTGTTCAAATTTTTTCTTATAAAGGATGTTAGCGTTTGAGATAGAGTTTGTAACCGCGACATCGGTTATTTAATTCTCACGTGGAAGCTCATACATGAACTGTACCAGCGGTTTTGATATTTCATCACTGCGTCATGTTTTGAAGTTTTACACCCTCTTTTCTTACTTCTTCATTTAAATAAACAAGGAAATGATTTTACCAAATTGTAATCATATTACAACTCCCCTTCATCGTTATAGTCTAGTTTTCATTTGCAGTTAAAAAATAAAACCAAAAAAAAAAAAAAGAAAAGAAAAGAAAAAAGAGTTTTTAGATGGTCAAAACCAAAGCAAAATTCGAAGGACAAATTATGATTAATTTTTTTTTAAAAAAAAAGTTTTTTCCCTTCTGTTACAAGTTCATACTTTTCTGGAAAAAAGATATTCTTTTCCCTATTAAGGCAAAAAAAACTTTATCAATGCTTATCTTGCAATTGTATCGATACGTAATGCTTTAGTCACCTTCACGTTCTGGCAAAAGAGAAGCATATATACTGATCCGCGTGAACTCCTAATGTTGGGAATTAGATTCTAATAATCAATATGCTGTAATTATCTTTTAATATGTATGAATAATTTCAGTCACAAATCTGGCTTTTAACTTATTTGCTTTACTTCTTCTCTCAAAAAGTTAGTGAATCCAAGGCTTAAAGCTAATTCAGTACTGCTATACAGAACAAGTGAAGATTCAACCAACTGATTTTCTTCATATAAAAGATTTTCATGTCGATGCTAATTATGCAAATGATAAGTTAATGTGTATGCATGTTTAAGATTTTTTAGTCACCAAGCTGAATACACCAATAAAATTTACTCTGTCCTATAAAAATAATTCACTTTTTTTTGGAATTATATAATACACATAATTATTTTTCTAGAACACACAGAGTATTAAAAGTACTTAGGATTGAGTAGAAATTTTCAAAGCTTAAAGTAACCACTAGAAAAAAGGAAATAAAAAAAAAAAGTCTGCTGATGCTATAGCAAATACCATTTTCAGCTAGTACAACATTAACCCGTCGGAATCACTCCAAAGTTTCATCAACTGATCAACATGTCTATAAATTCACTCAAAAACAAAAATGATGAAAATGGAAAGGTTTTCTTCTATTAGATATATGCCGAGTCCTGGAAAAAAAAAAAAAGGTTTAGAAACGGTGATATGTGTAAGCAGTAACCCTTTCTGACGTACGTTCAATGGAAGTCTAAAAAAAATTTTCTACCCGAATAATTTTATTTTAACATTGCGTGGTTCCTGTTTAGTTGTTATGTCATCAAAACCATATCCACCAATAAGGAAATGATAGTTCGAATTCCATTCGGTGGGTTGTTCAACTTTTCTGATGTTTATCGAGAAAAAATACTCATCAATGATGCCATGAACTGAGCGGTAAAGTTAATCTCTAAAACTGTGTATGTCAATCTCTACTTGCTTTACCTTCCTCAACAAATACTATGGAATTAGGCTCTTATTGTCTACAAACTGTTACATCTTTTTTTTTAATGATCCCAAGTCTTTATAAGCTGTGGACAACCCTTGAAAAATAAGTCTAGAGCTCCGCCCACATCAATATGATCGTTTCGAATCCGATATTCTTTTTTTAAAAAGAAAAAGGGAAATCCGTCACGTCGAGAACCTGAATGATCCCTTGGTGGATTCAAAACCACCACCAAGAGAAACACAGACGAAATGTGATATGCGTCCCATATATAATTAGTCTTGTAATGCATATAAATATGGCCCTAAACCCAACCAAATTTAAACAAATCGTTCTCAGTTTTGATGTTTATCATAATAGCATATATATATATATATATCCGAATTACAGTTCATTTTTTTTATTTGGTTAAGAGGAGAAAAAAGTCCGGAGTTTGCGTTTAACAAATGATCAATATACTGATTTGATCATCTGCGTGTTAAGGCTTTTTTTTAAAAAAGAAAAACTTAAAAAATTTGCTTTTTTTTTTAAAGTCAAACTTCAATGCTTATTTCTTTTCTTTTTTTTTTTTTGGTACAATGAGGGAGACAAATACCTAAGTTCGGGTAGTTTTAAGGTATGATAACCCTATTACATCATGTTGTAGTCACAGTAGTATACCCCCGCGGTGGACCTTCTAACCACCACCCGGACCTTGAACCACCAAGGATGCCAAATAGTCGGTGGTGATATTAGCTTTCTGGAAAATATGATTAAGCTCCACCTCCTAATCTCGGTTTAACAACTCTCGGATCCCATATATTAAGCCGGCATGAATACCTAAATAAGAATTAATGCTAGTTGCGTATACTACTACAGGAATATTATTTGTATCAATTTCGTATACTCCCTCCGTCCCGTAATTATCGTCCAGTTTTACTAAAATTAAAAATTTTATTTTTGTTGAAACTTAACTATATTTTACCTTAAACAACCAGATATACCCCTACATAAGTAATTGTTTAACCATTAAGATTTTATGGATAATGTTTTTTATTAAGGATAAATGTGTAACTTGATCCATAAAAAGTCAAATTGGACAATAATTTTAGGACAAAATTTTTTGGGCAAAGTGGACAATAATTATGGGACGGAGGGAGTATTATTTTTTAGACATGATATACCTGTTCTAGGCATATATATATCTATATATATAGTAGTCTTAATTACGAGACCAAAATTGTTATTCTTTTTATGTCTAAAAGGACAATAATCTGTTGTGAATGATATGAATAATAGATATCCGCAAAACAAAACCAATTAAGCATATTCGAATGAACCGAGTTAACAAGTGTAGTATTAGGTTTTACCTTAACACACCCTGCCCGTGTTCAGTATGTGAATAGTGGTGGAAATTGTGATTTGAAGGTATTCATATTCGTGGTTAAATTATGTTTACTCAAAACGAGTTCAACGCGACCAAGCAAACGATGTGTCCTCTGTCCTTTAATCTGAAACTTGTAGTCCCTACTTTATGGTCATGTTCAGGTGAAAATTGCATATCTTTTTCTAAGTGTCGATACCTATAAACTTTAGTTAATTAGTATATTCTTGAATTTAGAAAAATAATAATTTACAAATTTCAAAACTCAAAACAAACTATCTTTGTAAGATAGAGAATGTATTTTCTTTCTTTTGAACTGAACCCCTCAAAATTTAGGTCTAAAACATCGTGATAATTACGATACCAACCGTGCCATTTCAACTATATATCCCTTTCCCTTCTATTTTGACTTAAGAATTCAGTGTGGAGCAAATTGGGCAGACGACGAACTTTGAGTAGGAAGTAGACGACTAGGGGCTCATTAAAGTTTCTGCACGCAGGACGGCTGGAGTGAGGAGGAGACTACGAGGGAGAAGAAAATCCTTTATTTCAATTACTATTTGGGAATTTGCGTGCGTGCATGTGTGGACGGCTCATTAGCACGCCCATCAAGAGTGCAGGTTATAATAAAATGAGTACATCTTGACTCTTCTATGACCCCGCAATTTCCAACTCTACTCCACAAACGAATTTTGGATCGATAAATTTCAAATGTAATTACTCTTCATCTCTTAAAAAACCTATCCGATTGAGGAGAGGAAAGAAAAACACTAAAAAACAAGTGAAATCATTGATTAACAAAAGGCAAAAGCCACCTTAAAAAATTTCTCATTCAAATAGTGAAGTAATTGTCTAAAAGAATAATTTGGAACGTTGATGGTATCTCATATAATGTTACAAAAGAAATAATGCAGAAAAAATGATAATGATTGCGAGTAAATTAGAAAGGGATGGTGATTTATGTAACATCTTTATAAGTTCGCAGTTAATTATCCTTGTACCTCCCCGCTGATACCATTGATTGATTGAAGAGCAATATTTATTTGTCATATTATCACTGAATTATTTTGATATGCATTTTAATATAGTGGAAAGCAGAAGCACTAGTAGCGAATAACACTTTTTTCATTCATCTCTTATATTCCAAAAACAAAGTCATTCATCTATTACTCATATTGTCATGCAATTAACTAGTTACTCCTCTTGATTCTGAAATGATTGTTCTAACTCATTATTATACTCAAACTAATATAGCAAAAAACACAGTTGTTATTTTGAAATACAAGTAACACTACTTCTTCCAAAACAAAAAAAAAAAGTAGCAGTAAAATGTTTGTATATATGTAACTAACTGCTAGCAATGTGACACTTATCTGATTGACTTCCACGATAATAAGACCTAATATTGACCATTATTTGTTTATACATAATGACTGATTTCAAAGGTTCTCATTAAAAAAAAAAATTACGGGGAATATATCTATGCCTTAGGATGACTTGATTTAGTCGATCGATCCTAAATAAACTAGGTCAAATGGTGAGATTAAATATATTAATATTATTTTTTGAATGCGAAATTGGTGAAATTCATCCGTAGTTGCAATTAACTCATTAATGAAAATTATTATCATCCAGAGATTGTCATTAATATTAATTATTACTAAGTACTAGTAAAACGTGGATTACATTCTTTAAATATTAAATGAATGATTAAAAATAAAATAAAAATATATTATGAAGATGGCCAGTTGGCTTCACTGTCACCAGCTAGGACTCCGAGGATATACAGATGTTTTGATCCAGCCAAAGGTTCGAACCAACATGCACAAAACCCTTGTCTCATGGCGTTATTTATAAAGGTGGACGAAATCTTAATTATTTCTTAATTAATCACCCTGAGTTTAATGCTTAGTTATGAATTAAAAAATGTGGTTATAAAATGGTATCTAAAGCATTGGGATGGGGACAAATCTCAAAGTCTCCGTCCTTGTGGCTGTGGGGCCAAACCTGCTTACAAAATAAAGTAGAAAACTTTTGTGCCCACTTTTGCTCTTTTGCCTACGTACATAATGTCACTATTACGCTCGAGAAAAAAAGAGCATAAATAATTTTTATACATGAATTAAAAAAAAAAACAAATAGAATTGTCATTACAGAATTGAATAATGTAACTTAGTACTTAATTTCCAGTCTTTCGTGCTTAATTATTTATTAACTTCGCAAGCTTTTGTTTTCTGTATACATAGTTCAACTTGTATTATGCACTTTTTTAATTATAAGCAGTGACGGAACTAAGAAGAAGAAACAAGTGTAGATGCATTCATTTTATTTTTTCGACTTAGCAGAGATATGCAAATATTTTAGTAGAAAATTAAATGTTTTACTTATTTTTACACCTGCTTCCAACAAATTATAATTAGTTACTTTTGTAATCTCGCACTTCTTTCATAAAATCCATGGCTCCCTGTTGATTCTAAGTGGAATTGTACATACGTATATAGTGAAAGTTTCCTTGTGCATATATAGCAAAAAAAAAGAAAAAAAAAGGAGAGGTAATTTGACTTTAATTTGGATGTTCTGCTGAGGTTGAATTTCATTACTTAATGATAGAATTGAATCAGATCCATGTAAGTTTATTGACAGTAGTTTTTATTGAGGAGTAAGATTTTTTTTATTTGTCTTAGGTTTCACTTAATGTATTTTTTAAAATTAAAAATAATCTTAAAAATATTTTTTTTAATAATTAGAAGAACACAATAATATGAAAATATATTTTTTAAACTTTTTTTCTCAATCAAAAAAACATACTTATTTTCTCTCTCTTTTGCCTTATTAAGATACGATTTCATAATTTATTCTACTAAAAAAAACTCCTATTGTATCTCCATAGTCAAGAGAATTTCATGATAACTTAAACGTTTCTATGGATGAGCGTCGATTTTGTTATCTTTTTAGTTTAGCTTCGAATCAAATTTAGTGTTAAAATTTTTTTTATAAATATTAGTGATAAAATCATGCACATCATTACCCTAGACGCCTAGAGATACCAATCTATAACTAAATTATTTGAAGTCACTCATTTTACTTTTGGCCTATGTCACTTTTACCATTTCGAGGGTAAAAAAAATGGATTGAAACTTGAAAGCTGAAGGAAACCAGGCATTCACGTGTGGCTTTAATAATGAAAAAGGACCGTTGCTTCGTCAAACACGTACACACTTATTCGGAAGTCAGAAAGAAGCATATTTTTTTTACTGGAAAAAGTAAACCCATAGGTTTTCTGGCATTAAATAAAGAAGAAAGAAACAGTTTCATTTACCCCCCAACACTTTTTACCTGTCGCTCTCGCTAATTTACCCTTCCCCAGAGAAGGAAGCTTTCTGCACCCCCCTTACTTCGTCTTCATCCAAATTAATAACAGAAGTTCCAGGGATTGAGAGCCCTATATGACATTGAAAGGTCAAAGTCAAGTCAAACCTTAAGGAAATCAACAAACTAGCCACCGAAAATATTAAGGGATGGTTTTTTTGGTACATTAAATTTTTTTTTTTCACTTTTTAAATATTTTAAAATAAATAAGATGGAAGGCTTAGAAAAACAGAAATGACTGGTAAAATAACCATCTCATTTGGTCAATATATAGAGAGAGCCACATACAGCCCCAATAGTAGATGAGGAGGCAATAGGTAAAATCCTTTTTTTCTTCTCCAAAGGATGATGCGTTGAGTCGAACCCAAAAGATCATCAATTCGGAGAAGCTGTTTATTTGTGAGATCCATACGTATAAAAACGTTTTTTCTTTTTTTTTACCGTTCATTTTAAGTGGGATTCGATCCTAAACTATTTATTATTTTTCGAGTCTCACCACAAAAGAATAATTCACGCCTTAATTTTGAAGTTTTGGCTGAAGTTTCATGTGAAAATAAAAGTAGCCGGAATAAATACTCTCATTTTACGTCCATAGAGCAGTGCCATTTGATCAAGATGACTTATTCCGGAAGTATCGGGGAAAAAATAATAAAACGAAAACGGTATTTTTAATCTCCACCAATCACTCAAATAAGCTTCCTCATTATTCTAAGCGTGAATAAACAATGCTCGCTTATCTACTGTAAGATGGCTTTAAAAAATGTTCATCTTACGTTGCCATTAAAAATGCTCGTACATCGTGTCAAAGTATATAAGTATCTTAGTTTTCCATCGCAAAACCAATTGACAATGAATGGGATGGCCTTTAGAACTTATAAACTGAGTCACTTCTCTTCACGCTGCCGATGTGGGATTAATAATACACCTTAAAATACTGCAATATAAGTATCCATCAGTGATTAAAATATTTGTTGAGAGAGATTTGTCTTCCGAAAAGACTTACCCGACCTGAATTTTGGTCGGAATAATGACTTCAACACTCACTAACTGTATAATTCGTCTTAAAACAAGGGCTTCACTTCAATATCATCATCACAGAGCAAAAAGCTTATTTAAAGAGTGAAAACCCCCAAAACACAAAAAATAAAATAAAAATAAAAATCCATACAAATATAAAAAGTAATGTCGTTTTTGAGGAGGAAATAACAGTAGCTCCAACTTTACAATGTAGTACGTCAAAGAAGGATTTAAATTATATATACATGTTGTTGCTTTCGTTATTAATATAGGAGGATGGTCATGCTGAGCCACCAATTAATCAGACAAGCGACTTCTCACTTTAATTAGTAACCTTAGGTAGTGAGCAAATCATTAGAGTGAGGATTACCTATATTTAATCTCCATTGAAAATACTCAAGTTCTTCTAACGTAAAAAGTTTCTGAAAGATGCATATACTCCCAACCCACTACTGTCTTGTCTTCATCTTAGACACTTATAAATTAATTAAGCAAAATCGTCCAAACGCAAGCTCGTGTTTAATTAAGAAAGAAAAGTACTTTAAGTTAATCTTATGCAAATTGTCTAGGATTGTTTTCTTGTTTAGCACTAATTGACGGGGAGAATGATGATGATCATTGGCCGTGGACAGCTCAATGAAAGGTATCGATGAGACTATGAAAGTACAATTTGTCTTGATCAATATATTTGCGAAGCTACGTACATTTGGCATTTCTGGCATCCACATAAGATAGAAACGTGCACATATACTTTTCCCCTAGTGCCCAAAAGATGATGTAGAGAGGAACATAAATACTTAGAGTAAGATTGTTGAGGTGGGATCGAGCAATCTCTTAAGAAAACAAAAGAAATAACTTATATAGTTAATAACTTCTTCAAAAGGAAAAAAAAAATAAAAATAAAAGAATTGATGAAATAGACCAAATTAAATATGATACGAGAAGTTAGACATTTCACAAAGAAAAAGAAAATAGTGAAAACGGTGATGTATAATAATGAAGTGAATGGTGGCTTTTGATCCCAAAGGGTCCGCCCCAACCCAAGTCAAATGTGAACTCGATCGGCTGAATGTATGTAATAGTACGCATTCATTTAGAAAGAAATAAGATAAAATAACTGAGGCTTGATCACTTTATTTATAATAAGTTAGTTTTTCCATGATTTTGGAGGTAGAAATGCATCAAAGATTTGGATGTCCAGTTTAGACATTGTTGCTACGATTCAGTTTACGCCCCCCACACGATATTGCATCTTCAGTTTTGGGGGGCCTATTCACTAGGGGAAAATAGAATGGCGTGAGATTAATTTCAAGGCCAAAAAGCTTGACTTGTTATTTCCTCTTGGTACAAATGAGCAAGCAAAATGCGGAATAAAAATTAAATCAAAATATTCTATCGATAGGAGACGCCAATAATATCGTGGTCCAATCACAGATTTACCGTAATCGGCAGTTCTTCTAATTTATGCAATCCCATTAAATAATTAAGATAATTTGTTGTGAAATTAGACTCATGAGAGACGTATGATTTTCACATTTCAATGTTCAATTTCTTTGGAACATATTACGTATTACTGATTTTTTTAAAAAATTTTTTTCATTGAACAGATATTAACAACAATGACTAATCATTTCATTAAATGTTACATAATCTATGAATATTTTGGCTTAGTCTATCATTTGCACTATAATATTGCTATCCAAATACAACTATAATATTGCTAACTTTTATATTACCATATATACAAAAATGGTCCATAATAATTACGTTCCAACGAACAAGCGGTGTGTCGTCTAAGGGAAACAAAATAATTGATCTATTTTTTTCATCAAAAGAAAAAGAAATAATTGATCTATTTTCCCAGTGGTCCACTATGGACTTAGGTGAGAAACAAGAGAAATGCTTCCAGTCGTTAGCCAACGATCTCTTCTTCTTCTTTTTTTCATTGGGGCCAAAAGAAAGGTGGAAATTAAAGAAAATGAAAAAGCGATTCAACGTTTTTTCTTCGAGAAAATGATTCAGAAAATATGGATATAACATCATAGTGGCTTCAACTTTCCCTTGAAATGATGGCACAAACGAGTTTTGCATGGACTTGCAGCTTTTCAAAACTATTAATAATAACTTTAAAGACTTCTCCTCCTACGCACGTACTGATACGATCTTTTTTCTTCTTTTTTTTTTCCCAAAAATTTTAAACGACCTATGGATTTGGTCCCTCACGGAGGTTTGCTCACTATTTCTCACCTCTTGGACAAATATGTATCAGTTCGATCATTTTTCTTTTTTATTTTTCCGAAATTTTTCTACGTTACAGTAATAAATAAGTTTTATCGGATGTCTCCGAAGAGACAATAATGAATAAGTTGATTGATAACACTACTTAACAAGTTCACCATCAACGAACAATTCCCACGAGGATGTCTTTGTTAGAGATGCCAAATCATGTATGCCAAATTTTGTCATTATCTTGACGTATCATGGGAAAAATTACACCTTGTGAAAGTTATCTTAATGCATGGCTTTTGTCACGGTGCAATAAGAAAATTATCTTGACATACTTAATTAATTAATACCATGTGGACATTGGATCATATATGTACCTTTCTTTCTTTATTTTCCTGGTTATATTTGTAGAATATATGTGTACGTTGTAGATTTCTCACTTGGGATTTGTAAGGGAGAAAAGTTTGATATGCCTATATTTGTAGAAGTTAATTGACATTTGTATCAATCGAGAACACATATTATGCGTAACAACGATATTCGAAATCCACAATTTTAATTTTAGTTTTTTTCTTGTGGTTTAGAAATTTACGTCTCTTTTAAAATACATAATAACTTCAGAGAAACTATCCAAATAAACTATGCAACAAAATTACTTTCTCTATAAACATATTTAAAACAACATAAAGCTCTTATTTGTAGCTTTGGGTACACTTTTAAACTTTAGCAAAGCTTGATATTTCTAAAATTCTGAGTAAATTGATTTTTCTAATTTTAAAATATTTGTCATTTTTGTTATAATATTTTAATATAATAAATAAATTTATAATTGTTTTGGGATGAAGGAAAATACATAATATAGTGTTATTCATAATTTATTCATCATTAATTCAATTCTTAAGCACGGAGTTTAGCATGAAAGAGTCCGTCAAAATTTTAGCTTTTTTAGGTCGCGGATATAATTTTCATCGCAATTGGTAAAACCCCATGCACGTAGAATTTACGATAGGTTTTCGCGAAGAAATAACACGTACTACGGATTTGGTAAAAAAGAGTCGCGTTCTCACGTATACTCACCACTACTCGGCAATCAATTTAGGGTTATCAATTGCATGAATATATCATATAGTAAAATATTTATCTATAAAAATAGCGCGTTTAAAACGTGGTCTCAATGGATCAAATAACTTTGTACGTTTTGACAAATTAAAAAATTTTATTGTGTTCAGTGGACCTATATAACAAAAGAAAATTGAATCATATAATGAAAATACTAAAGCGTTCACCACAAATTAAATTCGATTTTCGATACTTCTTTTTGAACTCCACAATTGAATCCTTGCTTATTAATTCCTGAATCCCCAAACTAGTCCACCACTTTAGCCTTGTACATATCTCTATAACGGTTTGACCTAAAAATAAATCTATTTTATTAAATTAAAACAATTTTTCCGGTCATGGAGGGGTCGAGTATTCAAAATCATCCTACGTCTTTATTTTCTCGGAGAAATATTTTTGATTCGTTTTTAATTAATTCAACCGGCACTTTTCACACACAAGAGCTTCACAAAGTTTGAAACGTTGATTGTTTTATTTTATTTCTTTTTAAGAAAGTATAGCATGGTTTTGCTTGCTGTTTTTCGCTATATTCGTTACTAATAAACTTACGTATCCGTCGATGCCATTTCAGTATAAATGATCTTAGCAGAGAGACATGGTTCCTTGTCTACTCATTTTCATCTTTTGTCTTTCCTAGGTAGTACTATATTATTATTTTAATGTTATTTAGTTGAATGTTACTTATTCAGTAACTTAATTAGTATAAATTAATGGCAGTTTAACATATTGTTCCTTCCGTTTTCAAATAATTATTTAATTTAGATTTATATTTCTAATATAAATTATATTAAAAGTGAAAATTTAAATTTGACATTCACTTTAGAAAGGTGAGATGAGAGCAATAGTTTAAAACTATGACCAATTATCTGAATACTTCTCAACTTGTGGCTAAAAGGAGTATATATTAAGCTGAGTTTATTAATAATTCAGTAATCGCGCACACATCACGTACCTTTTTAATTGGTTTATCACCCCCATCCATACACCATTAAATTCGCGCGTGCACGTGAATATACATGAAGGAGAAATTATTCAGTGCAACTGCTGTATCACGTAAGATTGCACAGTCAGACTCAATAATAGGGATAAAGTAGTAATTTTATGAGGAGAGAAATAATTTCTACGGGAGTTATATCACCAAAATAGGGAGGATATTAGTACTTACTGCACTAAAAACCAGGATACAACAACTGTATCTTATAATTTTTCTACGTGAAGAAGTTGTGATAGGGGACAATAAAAGGACTTTTGAAAATTTTGCGGGTACAAAATGTCGGGAAATAATAGTGTGAAAATATGCTCTCAATATCTTGTACCCTCAAATCAATTAGTTAATAATTAACAGACAGCATATAAAGCTCATATGCACTTGAAATGTTATAATTACATTAGTGAAGGGTTTTTATTTTATTTTTTTTTACTCTTTTTGTTCTAAAAAAAATCCACATTATAAATTATAAATTATACTATAAATGGTACACTTTCTGCGTGTACGATAAATTACACTGTTTATAATTTGTGATATAGACTATTTTATAAACGGAGAGAGTACACTTTTAACTCGCCCCACACAGTTAGGAGTTATCTTATGACATAGATAACTTATACTCCCTCTGTCTCAAAATTATTGTCCACTTTAAGATTTCACTTTTAGGACAATTTAAACTAAAAATGAAAACTTAAACTCGACAATAATTATGGGGCGGAACGAGTATAATATGACAATGTAAACCATGGAAATAGAGACAGCTACAAAATACTAAGAGTGACAACTGACAACGGCAAGGGGTCAACCTTAAAAGAGCTCCTAAAGATGAGAAGGAAAAAAAAAATGAAAGAAAAGAAGGTCCTTACGAATCCACCATTAGAAAAATTATTTGTCCTGGTCAACTATAAATTACGTTTTCCCTTCTTTAGAGTTTCATATATTGAGGTGTCGGTGTATACCCTCCTCGTAGACGACGTAGAGTTACTCATGTTTCGTCTGAAAAATTCGGGAATCGTAAGGATGATTAACTTGGAATGAATTACTCGGTTTGATTTCAGTATTTGAAATGAATCTATTTTAAAGAAAGTAAAAATAATGCCGATAAACGAGAAAAATGAGAGAATCATGATAAAGATGATTCGGTATGTGTGTTCAGATCTGTGGATATACTGCATAGGAGGCTAAGACTCTGTTTGTTTCGTTTTTTGATTGGTATAAGTCATTTTGATTCTTAGTATAAGTCATTTTGATTTGTCCTAAGTTTCACCTGATACACATATTTATTTGACGAAAAAATATTAAAAATATATTTTTACATTCGTCGAATTCTCTTAATCGTTATGAAATATTTTTAAGGTTTTTTCGTTAATTAAAAATACGTATTAGATTAAACCTAGGATAAATCAAAATGTCTTATATTAAGGACCGGATGGAGTACCTTTTTACATTTCAAATACAAAAAATACCTAAAAATACACACTAAAAAAACGAAACAAACAGACCCTAAAAAACTACAGAATCAAGAATGCAAAATAAAAGTGGTAGGAAAGACCTAAAAAGATTTTAAAAGAAATAATAAAAAATTGAAATATTTGGAATTGAATGAAGAATTGTGTGCGATAACAACATATGATCCATATGACTGAACCTTCATAGATTTGTTGCTGCTATTGTTGTTGTAATCATATTAATTTTTCCTTTTTTTAAATTGGATTTTTTAGATAAATATTTTTATAAAATTTCATTACTTTTCTAAAATAAATAAAATATTACAATATCTTTTTATTACACTTTTTCTAATTTATATTTTTAATATTAATTATGAACTATGTATAACTATTAAATGAAAAAAAAGGATAATTTCTTCATCTCGAATGATTATATAGGTAGTTTGAATTTTTATTTTTAAGTCAAATAAAAAATTTAAATTGTATAATAACTTTAAAACAGATAGATTATATGATAAACATGGACTCGCTTCTTACTTACAAACCGGATAGATTAGTGTCATTGTAGCTCAACATAATTTAGTTATAATCCGTGACGAAACGAGAATTTTTAAATCGGAAAGTCAAAAATATGACTCAGGCGTCGAATTAAAAGAATTCTTTTTACGGACAGCCTCATAAGAGAAAATCCGGCCAAAAAATATTATGCATATGTATAGAGAAAAAACTAACTCCGGTGAGGACATAATTGACATTCATTCTTTAGTTTATTCGGTTTTTCACTCACTTAGATCCGCTCGTAGACTTTGGACTTGGACAACATTTTTCGGCATTTCCTCGTTAATTAAAATTTTATTTTGATAATCATTAACATAATTAAATGCGTTAAGCCTATTCAATGATTGACATTAAACGAGGGACAATATAAAATTGGTAGAGAAGCCCTAGAATTCGTTATCAAAAAAATGAAAAAACAAGGGTTGTGATTATGACCAAACGCAAAATGCGAGACGTGCCCGTATTTCTTTCTTTCCTTTTATTTTATTTTCTTAAATAAGAATATTGTAAAAACATTTCAAAGCTTTTCCGCGTGCGACAACGTCTTACGCGGTGGGTTGGTGGGGCGAACCCTAAATCAAATGTTCCGTCTTCCTAATTACCTCATTTTAGTGATTTGCTCTCGTTCATCATCGACAATACTTCTTTGTTATAGTAATAAAAAATATAATAAATTAAATAATCATTTGATATGGTGATAAAAAAAAATACAAATTAAACCACCATAAATTGTTTGTTTGTATTTGTTTTCTTGTTCTTTGTTTTTAGACATACTCTCTTCTTCAAAAACTTGGAGTTTTTTTTTTTTTTTCCCTAGGAAAGAAGAGAAAAATTGTCTTGCAATGGAAAATTTTAGAAAAAAAAATTCTTTATTGTGGGGAATATTGCAGGAAATGTAAATAGGAATGTACGTGATGTTGGTTAGGCTGTGAACTTTTTTGGTTAAATACATGTTGAATACTTAGAATACCGCCATGCCTCTCATTTAGAATGCTAAGTGCCCTGAATAGGTTCATAATTGAGAAAAGAATTTTATGTCTCTCAAGCATTTGGTTTGGTTTTTTCAAATTCTCTCTTAAATTCTAAAAGGGCTTTGGTGGGGTGTCAAGCCAACAAACAATTTAACCTATTTCCAAACTAATGTAGTACAGGAAAGTAAGGTTGTCTCCTCAGAGAATGGTGAATTTCTCTCTTTTAAATCAAGTAACCAAAAGGGGGGGTTTTGAGTTGTTGAAATAAATTGCAAACAATACAAATTGCAAACAATAGCTAAAATGATTCAAACAAATAATGAGAAAATATCTAGCTGAAGGGTTTGTATATCCACCTTGATTTAAACAGTTGATCATAGATGCAATGATATTATCATTAACTTATGAGTAGATTAGTTTTCATTGTTGGAACCTCCAAACAATTCAATCTTTCATTTAGTTCAATGATTAAGAAACCTTCATTAATCATATACTAGTCGAAAACTAATCTTAGAACCTCCAAAGATTTAGAAAACTACTACATTAAACACATAAACCCAATCCCAATTCCTATAAAACAAACCTTATTTTATATTAAACCGGATTACTTGTTCTTATAACATAAATAATTACTTACCAAGTAATTAAATTATATTATACCCTATTTAAACAACAAACCTTGTTGTTTTATTGGTTTTAGATTATTAAGAAGCACCGAATGCTACCAGCTATTCATGAATCCACAATAATCATATCAATCATGCCATAGAACAAGCAATTACTCACAAGAAATTCAGAGAGAAACAACATTTAAATCTCACAACTATTCAAACCAAGACTTCAATACCCTTCAACCAGATGAATGAATTTAGCTACTCATCATGAAAACTGAATCACAAGAAAAATTCATTGAACAATATTACCGATTGATGTCTATGAACTCGGAAGACTCCAAAAATGAAGAAAGTGCCTTTGAAAACTCCTTAAAAGTGGAAAACTACGTCTATTTTTATTCTACTACCTACTCCTCTTTCAAAATGAAAAGAAAAGTCTATTTATATTCAGAATATAGGTCAACCGCAGCAGCCCTCTCAGAAATCCGCAGTAGCAAATTAATTTTTCCGAGATTTGCATATTGGTCCCTCAAATTTGGCAAAATTACATTTTGACTCCAAAACTTTTTCAATTTTTTATTTTAGTCCCTGTTTTGGTTTGGCCAAACGGGAATGCAGCTTCAATGCTGGAATTTCTTCTCTAAAGCTCAATTTTGGACTGAGATTCGTGTGCCCACACGAGAATGTGATGTCATTGCTCCTTCTTGTGCTTCCTTGTCAAAATGCTCAAAAATGTGTGTTTATGAAACATTTTGCTCCATCTCATCTCTAAGGACTCCTAGGAACCAAAAACATCAAAATACATAATATAAGTACACAATCTAATCCAAAATACTATACAAATACCCATAAATAATATGAAACTTCAAGACCTATCAGCCTTCAAGGAATGCTTTCGATTGATTGTACAAGCTATTTTTATAATAAGGTTTTGAAATGTTTGTGTACTGTTTTAATACGGAGCAAGTATTATTATTATTATTATTATTATTATTATTATTATTATTATTATTATTATTATTATTGTATAATTGATATATGTCATGTTTCCTAATCCATAATTAATAAAAAGACGTGCTAGTTTGAAGAAAAAAAGCTAAAAAAAAAAACCACAAAAAATGATACACAACGTCGGCAGGAGTAGCCACGAGGGGATCCGTCTGTGCTATAACCTAATTGACGAGGTAAATATTCGCGACGTCTTTTGTTTGTTTTTTTAAAGACCCTGATATTATAATTGTAATTATAAACTACAAGCAAAGAATTGAAATCATAGATTACACAAGAATATTAATAAGTATTTTATTTGATCCTTAGTATAAGACTTTTTTTAAGGTTCCCCTTAGTCTTATTTATAAGGCATTTGATGTTTTTAAGGCTTTATTTAGAATATACTTGCAACTTTAACCCAACTTCAATTGACTTAACTTTAATTTGATTGATTATAAAGAGAGGGAACATTTTTAATATGGATAATACAGATAGTTCACCAAAAACTAACTAATTTAATTATTTTCACTAATTTTTATAAATTACTTATTTATGCCTTATATCAAGAAGAGGAAGGAGTTTTCGTATTAGTTTTTGGTCAAAGAAATTTGATTATTATATAGTAGAGTTAACGACATTCAAAATTTTTTAAAAATTTTGCTTATCCTATATACATGTATAATTGTATATCTAGTGTGTACAAATATTTGAACTAAATAAAAATAACATTTTTTGCACTGAGAAAGACAAAAATTTTCATAAATTTTAATATGTATTATTTATTTATAAAAAAATTGCATACATTTACATAAATTTATTTATTTACATATACTGAAAATTGGCAGGCATAAAAATGATTTTTCTTTTAAATATGCATGGAACAATTTCCCATAACAAAATAAGGAAAATTTTCAAAAACTAGAAACTAAAAAGTAAAAAAAAATTAAAAAGGGGAAAATAAGGTTTCACTTGGTACTTGCTCATGTCCTGAGTGGATATTTAACTATCATACTAATAATCAATTACTTAATTAACAAATTGCTATAACAAATAAAGTGGAAATGATTTTTTTTAAAAGAAGTATAATTATATATTAGTTGGAAAATAACAAACTAAATAATTCTTAAGTAAAAAAAATTCTAAACATCCAAAGACAAGAATTGATATTAAAATCATGATTCTTAATTAGTAATTCTTTTGATGTACTAAACGAAAGAATTAAGATTAAATTGTGATTTAAAAATGTCTTTTTCAATTATATATATATATATATATATATATATATATATATATATATATATATAACGAAAAGAGTTTAATTCCGTCCGATTGACATTCAACTTACGCCCTTTCCCTCTCATTAGGTTTTCTTTAGAAAGAGTTGAATTTAAAAAATTAGGAGGGAGAGAGCTTTTTGTTTCGAAGAAATGGAACGCCAGTTAGCTGAGTTTTCTTCAAGTTTAGATTTTGTTCACAATCGCATTTCCAGTAGATGATTCTTGATCCCGCTAAGCCTTCTCTCATAGTCCCTCCGGCGGAGCCGGTGCTGCAGCGGTGGAACAGGAAGGGGACGGTGCCGGCTATGATTGGTGGCCCAATCCATCAGCTCAATAGCACTTCGGGAGCAATTAATGTACGTTTCCTAATCATTTTAAGAATCAATTTTCGTTTTCCGTTTGGGGCTGGTTTGCAGTAGTAGTAGAATTAAAATTCTGGCAGGATTATTCTCAATTTCTGTCCTAAAATTTGGTACTTTGAAGAAATTCAAGTTCGAGATAGTTCATTGAATAAAGAATGTCAGCAAAAATAATAGCTCTCAGGTGAAATACTTGTGAGTTGTTACGAGGTTTGTTATCATGATTTTAGCTATATTGGCACAAAATGAAGAAAGTTTACATGTCACTTCAGTTTCAGGCAATTAAGATTCCTTTTACCAGTGTGGCTTGTTGAGATTCATTAGTGGAAAATATGATTCTTTTTCCTTGTTTTCATCCTTAGGTGTTTTCGGTTGTTTGAACTTTAATTGTTCCTTTTCTAAAGATGCTACCCAAACAATGTTTGCCGGGTTTGGGTTTATATTGATTATTGTTTCCTCTCCAATGTTAATGATGCCTAGCTGTGTATCTCTTTCTCTATCTTCAGTGAAGAAGAGACCCCAAGGTTTTAAGGGCCGTGTGACGCTGAGTCTAAGGAGCTTCTCAGAAGAAGCAGAAGCACTGTAATTGCAGATATTTGAGATGCTTGAAGTAGTAAGAGCATCTTCTGAATTTTCTTTTCTTTCAAAGAGTAAATTTCTGCTTCTATAGTTGCCATTGTGCCCCTGGTATATCTGACTCATATGGCAATTATACATTGTCTAAGCATATGAAAATGAGTTCTACTTCTGCTACTTGTTGCAACAAAAGAGGAAACGGGAGTCCTTGTATACCAGTAGATGCAAATAAGGCCTTTTTAAATTTAGATTTTGAGTATCTTAACTACTGATACAAAAGGCCCAGTTGGCATATTTTGCTTCACTTTGGTGCCTTAGAACTACTGTGTTTACTAGTCATGCAAGGAAAACCGAATATTCACACTTGCTGTTGAAGTCATTATGAAAGTTCTGTACTCCATCCCATCTCAGCTTAATCTGCAGTCAAGACTTGAGAGCCTCATCTAGTTTCATCTAGTCGATATTTCTAGTAATTATCTGTAGGTCATCTGATGCATAGGTCTTATCTCTGTGTAAGATAGGAAAGAAAAGAAACACGAGCTGATTGTTACGCGTTGCTTTGGATTAACTGAAGTTAAAATTTTTCTCCTTTTTACGAAGTTTTTACATTTTAATTTTGCAATTTAGAGAAATTTACCAGCATAAGGACAAATTTTTGTGCTTAAGCTTCCAAGAAGGACCAGACTTTCCTGACCAAGCACTGTGAATGATTTTCCAATGGATCCTTTGCAATGGTTGCAGTAGTGAAAATCATCAAAATTGTTTGGATAGTGCGGAAGAATGGAAGGAGCCAACTGAAAAAATCCTAGAGAGGAAACCAGATGCATTCTGAAAATTTCTTATAGCACATTAGGAGCCAGGGGTGTCATGGTATATAGCTTGAGTTCCTAATTGCACTGGTAGAATAACATCACACCTGCCTCTTATTGTGACTTTGTGGAATGTTTCTCTTCGATGTTCTTAAATGATGTTAATATCTGATACAAGGTAAACACATATAGATTGGAGGTTGCAGCTTGTGTTCTCCAACTTTTTTCCTCTAGATAGTTTCTTTGGTGTTAGGAAGGAATTCCTGCCATTCTGTAATTAGCACGAACACAAAGCAAAGGATGTGCTTCGACCATTATTATGTTATGTGATGGTTTACTGGTATCTGGTTGATAAATAGGTTCAAGATAGTTTTCAAGATAGTTTTTTTGGTACTTCCCCAAATGTGATTTCTGCTCATAGTGAGAACTCAGGAAGTTGAGCAGTTCATGGAGTGAAAGATGGATTATAAGCCAAGTTTTACTTATTATGTGGATCCTCTTAAACATGCATATAAAATTGGAGTGTTGTCAATATTGTATTCATTTTGTCAGCTCCAAACTGTGCTACAATTGATTGTGACATTGCATTACACAACTGTTCCTTTCCTTGCAACTTGCTGCATCTCATTATATTGTTCTCATGTTGATTTTGGTGCATGTTTGAGTAACTGTCTTAACAATTGGTGATGGAACACTGAAATTTTTTTGTTGCCAGACTTTTGTAATTGTTAAACCTCCAAGGGCATCTTTTGTCCCAACATTTGTTCCATCATCTGGATCTATTGCAAGGTTGTCGGGGTCTTCACAAACCCCCTTCAGGTGAGCACAGATAGATAAAATGTTTGTAGCTGCAGAGTGTGAAGGACTCTGTTGTTCCTTATCCATTTATGTGGTTATGATATCAATCTATTATTTCTGTGTTGAAGGTCTCTGTTAATGGATTTCCGCAAGTTGCAGCATTTGAATGAGCTCTTTCACAAGTACTACTGCAGTTAGACACTTGAAAGTGTTAGCTTTTTTCAGAGTTACTGTACTTTGGAAGCATGATTCCAACAGTGTTCTAAGTGGATTGCTGTATGAGAAGTCTGTTAAAGTAAATAGATTCTTGTCTAGTGTTGAGTTTGCTTGAATTAGGTCTAATACTCTCATCAAAGTAGTATTCCTGTCTAAAGTTTTTTGAAATTCGATGCCCGTTGTGCCGTGTTTACTTTTCTTCTTGTGGTCAGGACTCCCGGTCTGAGCTAGCTATATCTAACTAGTCTTTGCATGTGTAGGCATTTCACCTAGTGAGTTTGAGATGAAGATGATAAATCTGGTTTAATTGTATGAGATTTGTGATCATACAGGAGTTAAAGTGATTCATCCAGACCTTGTGCTGGTAGTTAATTTAGCTTACAAGCAGGCAAGGGATACACAAGACGTTAAATAGCTCTTTTTTTTTTCTTTATTTTGTCTCCGGAACGAACTTGCTAAATTTCTAATGTCATTTCGTTTCTTTTCTCCCAATCTGATTACTATTTCTAGTCGAGCAGAATAACTAGTTCACTTTCATTTCTATGCAGTTTTACGTTTACTATATTAATATGTCCCAAGGTGGAGAAATAAGCACTCTGATGTGTTCTCATATCTGACAGATAGTGTACATGGCTAAATTTCAATTCTCCTGGAGCATTATCTGTTCTTGGTTTGAAAGCTTCCCATTTATCTTTCGCAGGATCTCTAGAGAATAGACACTGTTTGTAACCAAAGATGATATTCAGAATTCAAGATCTGGTGAAAGGGATGGAACTATCTTCTACACATTGAATCAGATGTTGAGGCGATCTGCAGAAAGGAAGGCCATTCTATCCAGAGACACATGAACGAACTTGTGATGAAAGTGATAGTATAACCAGAAGAAGTGCCTTTCCTCATGAAGTTCCGAGTTTTGGGGAAAACGAAAATCAACGTCAGGCTTCAGCGAAGTAGTAGATGCAGAAGCAGAATGACTCGATCCGGCTAATCTTCTTGTGAGTCAGCTTATAAGTTGTGACAGCGTAAGAGGCCGATGATGTATAGCCTCAGCTTAGGATTGAAACGTTAAATTAAAACGTTAGGTTTGATATGAATTGCACGTAAAACCAATTTTATTATCGTTTTAAACTGGAAAGGACGTTGAAGAAAGCTTGATTCATTGAGCAATGAAGGATTATTATTGTATGATTCTGCGATGTGGAACGTAGTTATTATCTTGGCAAATGAAATGGCAGAAGTGTTTTCAGTTTTCACTATAGATTTTTTGTGTGTAATTAAATTGCACTGCAACAATTCAGACGAGAAGAAAATAAAATGAAGAGTAAAAATCCCAGTTTTGTTTCCTACAGTATCTGACGACAAAAAATGCAATTTCATAATTTCAAACAAAAATGGGGGAAGCACACTGACATACATTTCCGCCAAGGAAGCCACCTTCTTCTTCTTCTTCTTCCTGGCTTCTCTTCCCCTGTTCTTAACCAGCAGCAACAAAGACAAAATAATGGCAGCAGCAGGGACCCTGTCCCACACGCACACTTTGCCTACGTGGCTCTATGCCGCCATTAATAAGTCCACGTCATTGTCCCCATCTTCCCTCCTTGACAGAAGTTCACTCTATAATAAAATCCCAAGAAGCTTGAAATTGACACATTCATTCTTTGATTATTACAGTAATAGCACAGCCATTCCCTTCCACTCAACTTTGATTACTCCCCAACTTCAACAAATGGCTGATGCCACCATCGATGATGCCCAGAAGCTTCGCCTCGAATTCCTTGATGTTCTTCGGAGCCGGCGAACCCAGGAAGGTTTGATCTTTCTTTTAATTCATTTTGAAACCTTTTGACTTGTGGGTTTTTTGAGAATTGTTAATTTTGATTTGCTTTGGCTTTTTCTTTTTTGCTGTTCAGTTCCTTTGACTGTGATACCTGGGGAGCCCGTGAAGGATCCATTGATTCAGGAAACTCCAAGGCCAGTCTTTAGTGCGGTATGGAACTTGTTTTGATTTTTGGGGTATTCAAAATTGAGTAATCTATCTAGATTTTGGTTCAACTGGGAAATTGTCATGCTTCTAAGCACAGCTATGTTTTGTAATGTACAACAGGCTATGGAGTCTTGTCCCAGAAAAGAGATACCAGACTTCAAAGAACTACTCCAAGAGGAAAATTTCTATTTGACTACTGAGGTAATTTTTGTCATCTTGACTTATATATACTTTCTTCTCTCTTTTATCTTCATTTCCTGACTGCTTTTCTAATGAAGATGGAAAAAAATTGTTGAAAAGAGGGATCTGTAGATGCTAGGATCTTGCGATGTGGGACCTCTGGAGAACTTTATAGCTATTTTGGACACTTTTCAAATAGTGTAAATAACTCAAAGCAGTAGTAAAAGCAGAAAGATGAAAAATTTTATGCCACGAACTCAAAGCACTAAGAATATGTACTAAGAACTTAGTGGCATGTATGCAAGATACTTTCAAATCTTTATTAAGAGAGGATTCTCTTAGCTTGACTGAGTCCGTCATTCTTGGAATTGCAGACTTGCAATTACGATCATGTGTTTGATATCCTCTATTTTTCAAAGCTGCAGTGCTAAATCTTCTTTCTTTGATTTTTCTCCATCCTTTTTTTTCTTTTTTTGAAATGTTCAATTTTATAGGATGTAAAAATGGCAGAGTCCGTGCTAGTGTGTTTCTGTTGGAGAAAATTCATGGTTTCTTTGGTTCTTCTTGTTTCACCATGACTGCTTTGAATCTTTTCTCTTTAAGGATGCAGGAAAGTAATATAAATTTTAATGTTAGGCGTTCCATTAATCCGAAATCTGAAGTCTTCAGATTTTGCTGGCTAATTGTTTGTAATCATTGGTAGTCAGGTGAGCAGGGGCGCTTGCCCGTGCTGATTCTGAGTCTCAAACAAAGTTCTCCGAAGAGAAGGCCTGCTGTTGTTTTTTTACACAGTACAAATAAATGCAAAGAGTGGGTACGACCATTGCTTGAGGTTGGTAGAATCCTTATATGTCTTTGAAGATTTAAAGTGTCCTAGCCATAGTTTTGGAGATAGAAGCTTCTAAGTTTGTTTGTCATACTGCAGGCATATGCTTCAAGAGGATACATAACAATTGCTATTGATTCTCGTTATCATGGAGAACGAGCTAGCAGCATGACCATGTATCGTGATGTATTTCCTTAGCCCTTGTTCTTTTCTTGAATTCACTTTCAGTATAGAATTATGATGCATTTGTTCTATTCAATAGTGAAAGCAAACAATTGAAAATCAAAAAGAAACAGGGAAGATATGTATGTATAGAGTGGTTTTTGTCTGACCATCTTTGAGGTTTACTTCAGTTGCAGATAACCACTCCTTGAAGCTGAATTATGAAATGCTTCTCCTTTCCTATAAATATGATCTAGCATCTGATTTATTTAAATCGAATGCAGGCCCTTGTTTCGTCGTGGAAATTAGGTGACACAATGCCATTCATATTTGATACGGTAATACTATCCTACAAAATGTGGTCCCTGTTTATTATGATAATCTCATGCTTTCATATGTCCAACCGATGAAAGTGCCTTCATTCTCTTAATTTTCCAGGTATGGGACTTGATAAAACTAGCTGAGTACCTTACACAAAGGGAAGATATAGATCCTTCCAGGATAGGGATCACTGGTGAATCTCTTGGAGGTTAGTTTAATGAAGTTTAAGAGGAAAATGCAAATCACTGTCACCTCAATGGAATATTAACACTAATGTAACATTTTAATTGTAAATACAGGAATGCATGCATGGTTTGCTGGTGCTGTGGATACTCGCTATTCTGTGGTTGTACCTATAATTGGTGTCCAGGTGGGTTCTTGAAGATTTATTTCGGCAGTGACTTTCTACTCATTTTGTCCAGGGATCAAATTGGAATCAAGGTCTATGTTGCAGGGCTTTAGGTGGGCTATAGAACACGACAAGTGGCAAGCTCGAGTTGATAGTATCAAAGCTGTATTTGAAGGTGAGTAATGGTAAAAAATAATACCGTCCAAAATATGTAAGTCGATTCCTGCTTTTGCAGCTCTTGTAGTGTTACTTTTATTGTAATTCATTTTCTTGTTAGTTTCATGGGTACAGTATACTGAAAAAGTACTAGTTTTCTATAACAAGGTCTTAGTTACATTTATGGAAGTATTTTGAAAAGCTCTTGGTGTCTTGTCTTCAGAAGCAAGGACTGATTTAGGTAAATCTGCAATTGATAAAGAAGTGGTTGAGAAGGTCAGTACCAGTTCTGCAATCATATTTCATACTCGTGAATTTTCAGTTTTGCCATTTCATGTTTATTTCTTCCAATGGCTGCTGCAAGTTGATTGGATTATTTTGTTCACTGTTGTGATTGATTGTTTACACTAAGGTGGTGGCTGATGTCTGGAGAGCTCCCATAGTCTGATTTTGTTTATCATGTTTTCCTCATTAGGTCTGGAACAGGATTGCTCCGGGTCTATCATCTAAGTTTGATTCGCCTTACACAGTGCCGATAATTGCACCACGTCCTCTGCTGATCTTAAATGGTATGAATCCCGTAGCATGTCTTGTTTTATTTGGCTTGAGTTTATGTTGTAACTGAATCTGATTAGGCTCTTTGACTGAAAATTTATGGACTATACAGGCCAAGACGATCCTCGTTGCCCTATTCAAGGGTTGGAAGTTCCCAGATTAAAAGCACAAAAGGCTTATGAAGAGGCCAAACATATTGACTACTATGAGGTACATTTTATTCCTTTTTTGAATAAGTTATTCACTATCTGCTATTTTGTTTTTGATGTCATTTCTTCTCTCGTCTCAGTTTAAAGCACAAGTAGGAATTGGGCACCAAATGACGCCTCTGATGGTAAAAGAAGCAAGTAATTGGTTTGACAGGTTCTTGTTGCCATAAAAGGATGTCGTCACATTGCTGAAGAATCTTGCTGTATGTATGTAACCAAAATATGCTCTTCGTTTCCTTTTCTTTTCAAGGGAAAGGATGTTCTGAACGTAGAAGCAAATGCATTGATTGTGAAGTTAAAGAATAATGTTTAAGGAAAAAAAAATCCTTGCAACCTGTTAATATATAGTATGATTTATTTGGTTGGTATACCGAGTGGTTTTGTTTGTTGATCCGACTATTGAGTGGAAGCATATGTACTAGGCTTGTGAGTGCCGATAGGGCTTAGAACTCAGAACTTTTATGTTGATGAATAGACGTTGGATCCGCGACAACACTTCTTTATATAATGCTAGAATCATCACACGCTCTTTATAGTTTTACAAGTGTTTGTTCAATCAATATGAACTTCCCAACGACATGGCAAGGGAATCTTAGGATATTCAAATTGTAGAAGAATTGGTGGCATGATGTACTTAAAGTGATGCATTTGCCAGTGAGAGGCCTTTTGCAGCCTTTAGCTCCAAGCAAGTGGATGGCTTGAAAAACAGATGCACCTGATCAGACCACCAAGTTCTTAGCTTTGAACATATGTACTCAGCACCATATGAATCAGCACAGAACAAGATGCCTCCACTGCACCAATTAAAAATAGAGATTAGAAAAATCTTAGAATATGAAAGAAATAGTTTAAGAGAGCTCATTTTGCTGCATTCGCAAGTCTCAAATATGTAGTATAACATCATCATTATAGTACTTACTAATATGAAGGAAACTTCATCCCATGCACAGATGCAATGTCGATATCTGATGAACAAACTGTTATTCCTTCTTCGGCTACTCTGCATGCCTCATTCACCACGGGAAGAATGTCATTTCCACAAGTTCTTGGTCTGTCACAGATATTTGCTGGCAACAAAAAAAACAAGTTATCTTGTAATGCTTTATTGTTAGAATGAAACTTTAGTAAAAAAAGAAAAGAAAAGAATTTTCTGAAATAAACGTTAAGAAACAATATGAAAAACCTTTCCGTCAGAAATAAGGCAACTGCGGCCGAGACTCCTCAACAACACTTGATACAGAGGGATCAGGTTTCGGCTTTTTTCCCTTTTCGTACTGGTAGAATCCTCTTCCATTAGTTTTGCCTGAGAGATCAAAGAAACAATCCGTAGGTAGCAATGTTATTCGTGAGCAAAATAGCTGCAACAAGCTAATCAGCGCAGTTTCGCGACAGAGTTTTGGACTTCTTTCTTTAGGTTAGTTGCAGATATGTTATTGTTTACCTGTCCTTCCTCTGTCCAACATAAGTTGAATTAAGGGAGATGAGGAAAGATTGTTCACCATACTTAAAATAGGGAAATTGTATTGTATTCATAATATGTTGTGCACAATATACAGACTATATATAGACAATAACAAACCCTAAACTAGGACATAATAGGAAATATACTAAATATTACAATACGCCCCCGCAAACTTACGGCTGAGAAGAGAGAAGCCGAAGTTTGTCCCGAAATCGAAAAAATAACTCTTTGGACAAGGGTTTTGTCGAATATCGCAAGTCGATCGAAGCGAGATAGAGTTGACCGAAATAAACTTACGCCGAACATGATCTCGAACAAAGTGAAAATCAACCTCAACATGTCTTGTACGAGCATGGAACACAGGATTGACAAGAAGGAAAACGCACTCACTGTTGTCACACCAAATAGAGGAGGGCGATTTAAAGAAACGCCTAACTCGGACAACAGATGACACACCCAATGCAGTTCAACACAGACATTAGCAACCGCACGAAACTCAGCCTCAATAGACGAGCGAGCCACAGTGGGCTGCTTCCTAGACGCCCAGGCAATGAGATTAGGTCCCAAATAAATGAGAAAACCAGTAGTAGAACGACGATCATCCGGACAACCAGCCCAGTCAGCATCACTAAACGCAGTAAGAGTACCCAAATCTGTAGGATGCAAAACTAAACAGGAATCAACGGTACCATGAAGATAGCGAAGAACCCGTTTGAGAGCCTGAAAATGAGAAGTGCGAGGCTGATGCATGAACTGACAAAGCTTATTAACCGCAAAGGAGATATCTGGACGAGTGAGAGTGGTATACTGCAGACTGCCACACAACCGACGATAAGTAGTAGCATCATCAGGAGACAACAGAGTACCATCCAAACGAGACAACACAACATTAGCCTGCAAAGGAGTGGAAACAGGTTTGCAAGTATGCATATTTGCAAGTCGTAGCAAATCAGTGACATACTTGCGCTAAGAGAGAAGCAAACCTTTGGAAGTACGACGAACCTCAACCCCAAGAAAGTAACTCAACGGACCTAAATCCCGAAGAGAAAACTCCTTAGCAAGACAAGAGATAAAATGCTGGACCAAACCAGAAGTGCTGCCTGTAAGAATAATGTCATCCACATAGACCAGCAAAAAACACAACTGAGACCCACGGCGATAGACAAAAAGAGACGGATCACAACGAGACTCTACAAAACCCAAGGTAAGTAGAAATGCTGCCAGCCGAGAATACCAGGCCCGAGGAGCTTGCTTAAGACCATATAAGGACTTATGCAGTTTACACACATAATGAGGGCGCACCGGATCAACAAACCCCTGTGGCTGAACCATATACACGGTCTCACTTAGAACACCATTAAGAAAGGCATTACTGACATCAAGCTGAGAAATCGACCATCCACGAGCCAGGGCAACAGTCAAAACTGAACGAATGGTGACCGGCTTAACAACCGGACTAAATGTGTCAGTGTAATCAACCCCAAAAGACTGAGTAAAACCTCGAGCCACCAACCGAGCCTTATACCGCTCAATGGAGCCATCAGCATGAGTTTTAATCTTATAGAGCCATCGATTGCCGACAACATTGCCGGAGGAAGGAGGGGGAACTAAAGTCCATGTGTTATTTTTGAGGAGGGCGGAAATTTCATCCTTCATGGCATTCTGCCACTGAGGAAGAGATTTGGCTTGGGTGAAGGATGTAGGAGCAGTAGACAAGGCTGGGGAAACAGAGGTAAGATGAGCCGAGGGATCAAAGATTTTCTTGGGATTGGGTTGTGGACAAAGTGTCATTGAGTGCTGACGGGAAGAAGGAGGAGGAGGTGGCGGCAGAGAACTGCAATCAGATGATGAAGAGCTGGATGCAGGAGATCTAGCTAAAGGTGATGAGTCGGGAGGGATAGGAGGAGACGAAAGAACTGGTGTACTAGAAGGAGACGAAGAAGACGCAGAAGACGACGCACGCATACCAGGAGAACTGGTTACACGCAACCAAGGGGTAGCAGGAGACTCTAGCAGCGAAGAAGGAGAACTAGAAATAGGAAGTTTAAAAGGAAAGAGTTTCTCATCAAACTCAACATGACGAGCAACATAAAGACGGTTATTCACCACATCAAAACATCGATAACCAAGATGAGATGGAGAATACCCAAGAAAGACACACTGAGTAGAACGAAAGGAGAATTTATGTTTATTATAAGGGCGAAGAAGAGGATAGACAGCGCAACCAAAGACACGAAGAAAGGTATAATCAGGTGACTGGTGATATAGTGTAGTGAAGGGTAGGTGACCTTGAAGAGGTTTACTAGGGTGGCGATTAATCAAAAACACAGCAGTTTCAAAAGCAAAATCCCTAAACCGAAAAGGGGTACTGGAATGGCCAAGGAGAGCAAGTCCAATGTCGACAATGTGCCGAATTTTGCGTTCAGCAGTGCCATTCTGCTCATGAGTGTGTGGGCACGCTAAACGATAAACAATACCGACATCTTTAAAGAAAGAATTGAGAGAACGAAATTCACCACCCCAATAAGGGTTAACACTTTTAATGGTAGTGCCAAATTGGTTTTCTACGAGAGCTTTGAATTGCTTGAAAACATGGACAACATCACTTTTATACTTAATTGGATAAATCCATGTGAATAAAGAGAAGTCATCAATAAAAAGCACAAAGTAGCGATAACCATTGAATGACAAAATAGGAGCTAGACCCCAAACATCAGTGTGAATTAAATCAAGAGATTTAGAGCTACGATGAAAAGTAGAAGGTAAACTGACCCTATGTAACTTCCCTAAACAACACGCCTCACATTTATCAGTGGACGTGGACACAGAGGAATAAGGAAGTTGAAACTGCCTAACCAAAGTACGAAGAGTGACATTATTAGGGTGCCCTAAACGAGCATGCCACTGACCTAAAGAGACAAGATAAGCTGCTGGAGACAAGGAACCACGAGCAGGAAGATCTAAGCGATAGAGACCATTATCAGCCCGACCGCGGAGGAGGAGTTCCTTGGTTGAAAGATCCTTAACACAACAAGAGTCAGAATAAAATTCAAAAAAACAGTGATTATCACGGGTAAACTTTTGAACAGATAACAGAGGCTTAGTAAGAGAAGGAGCATGCAAGACACGATTTAAATAAAGAGGACGAGAAAACAATGGCAAAATAGATTGACCAACATGCTGAATAGGTAAAGAATCTCCATTACCAACTAAAATATGATATGTACCAGTATAATCATTGGAGATACTGAGAGAGGACAAATCTGGCGTGACATGATCGGTAGCACCAGTGTCCGGATGCCAGGGAGTGACAGAAGGAGCATACTGCGCCATATGGGCTTGAGGATACATAGTCGACTCTAGGTAAGTCGGAAGAGGCAACAAACCAGCTGAAGGCGGTGCAGGAGAACCTGCCTGGGCATAAGCAGCCGACCGAACGGCAGGGGGTCGAGGAACAAAATTAGTATCAAAACGGCGTCGACAAGTGGCGGCCGTGTGATTCAAGATGCCGCAAAGCTGACACGTCTCACCCGGAGCTGGAGGGGTGTACCCATGCCGACCACCACCACGACCAGAAGCCTGATTGCGCCGGCCGCCGCGTTGCGAGCGACCGGCACGAGAGGATTGAGGCGGCGTAGGAGAAGGTGGCGACTGCACAAGCATGGCCGTGGGCTGAAGGACATGCTGTTGGGCGTGAAAAAGCACCTCATACGAAACTAACTGTCCAAGGAGATCTTGGCAGCAGCACCCCGGCACGGAGCAGCAGTAGGCGGCAGCAACGGGGAGACAAGAGCCTGTGCGTGGCGGCTGTGTCACGGCCAAAGGAAAAAAAAAAACAGTTGGCGGCGGGGAAGAGAAAAGAAAGGAGAGAAAAAGAAAAAAAAAATTTGGGTTGTTTTAAACCTAGCTCGATACCAACTTAAAATAGGGAAATTGTATTGTATTCATAATATGTTGTGCACAATATACAGACTATATATAGACAATAACAAACCCTAAACTAGGACATAATAGGAAATATACTAAATATTACAATAACCATAAGCTGCATTGTATTCTTTCAAAGCTGAAAGATATACTCCACATCCAGATACATCCCAAAGCCTGAAACAAAGTAGAATGGTTCTAGGGGCTTGCTTTTGAAGCAACAGAAATGGTATTAAAACTAGTTATGAATTAGAACTTAATGATAACGTCCCTCTTATACGAAACAGTTGAGAAACTGAATATTAAAAACAAAAAAGAAGACATTACTGAAAAGGGCCAATTTGCATTCCAAATTCACAGATCACTCTGTCAATTCTGAAAATGTCGACACCCAAATTGGCCAGCATATCAGCTGCTTGCATGTACGGTAAGAACAGCCGGTTAGCTGCGAAGCAAGCACAGTTTTTAACCACGATGGGAACTTTCTTAATCGCCTTGCTGAAGTTCAACACATCACATATTACTTGTGCAGAGGTTGCCTCAGTTCGAATAGTTTCAACAAGGGTCAGGCTGCAATGAAAGAAGTCAGGGAAAGCAAAGTTATCAAGAGTTTAGTCACATTTCAAAATGTGGAACCAGAAAGCCTATAACTTTTGCAGAAGTTTTAGCCCGAGTGACCGTAAACTGCAGAAAAATGTTCAGTTTGAGATGCAAATATATAGAGAAGTATTTGCCAAAAGAGATGTACTCCCAAAATGCGGTCGTGGGACTTTGTCCTCTCAGCAATCAAATTGAGATCGATGGTTGATGTGTTTGATGCCAAGATGCAGTCAGGGGAGCAGACCTTTTCAAGATCTTCAAAAGACTGATTGTTTCAGCGATACGTCTTCATTAACAGCCTGACCAGAAAAAATTGCATGAAATGGAAGGAAGAAATTAGATGGCATCTAAAACAAACACAAACTGACGTAAACCACGGTCTTCCTTGATTAGACCCCCATTAGACCCGGTTCCCATTAGACCCCCACCAACAACACCAACCTTTTCTATCTTCCTTGATTTCAAACCACGGTCTGTAATCCCGGGATCCTACCATATAGTATAGTATCCAATCAGAAGAAGTCACTTAATCATCGTTTTGGTGAGAATCGAATTCGTGACATTCCGCGCACGGCGCACTAAAAAAAATATGTGGTACCTTTGAGGATGCACGCTCTGAAAGAATACATGAACAAGACTTTTTGCATTCCTGGAAAGGCAGTAGTTTCTTAAATACTCTGTCTTCCTCAAACCAACCAACCAAAGTAACCAATAAGTTTATGAGTTGCAACAAAAAAAATACCGTCTCAAAATTATTGCCCAATTTGAATCTTTTTTAAATTTTAATTTGTATTATAAATGAAAATTTAAACTGGAAGAAGGAGTAGTATAGATGATTATAGGAGTTGACAAAAAAGAGTTTAACCATTGAAAAGAGTTTGAAATTATTTTATCATAGGTCAGAGAATTAATACTCCATACTAGTGCTAAAAAATTTTCCTTTTACTTTGCAAATGGATCTTGGAATTCAAGCACGACATACGATTTTCATCTATAAATCATCTTACCTTGACATTGAAGATTGATAATCTGCACCAAAATATATAAAAAAAAAATCAATTAGATGATTCATTATATCTTTTCCTTATGATATAAAGGTAGAAAAGATTAACGTTATGATGATAAAAAAGAAAAATAAATAGAGATGAAGAGAAAGTTTTCCAAAATAAGAAAAAGAATAAAGATCTTTGTGACAGAAAAAGGGTAGAAGGAAAAACATATTTAGAAATTAAAAATAATAATATAGAGGAAAAAATTATGTAGAAAATAAGAAAATATGAAAAAAACGAGATAATAGTGAGAAAATGTAATAATTATTACAAATTTTGAAGAAATGAAATTTTTAAGGAAGGTCATCAAATTTAGAAAAAAAAACAGAGAAAACTAAGGAACCAAGAAAAAAAAAGAACATTATAGGAAAAATATATGAACAAACTTCTAAAAAAAAAGTTCCAAGAGGTATATAGTGTGATGGAAAATAAAGATAAGTTCATGGAAAAAAAGTGTATTTTTTTTTGTTCGAGATATCATTATGAAAATAAAAAGAATACATTTTTTAAAAAAAAATTACAAAGCCATAAATCAATAAAACTCTAAAATAATTATCGTGCTTAAGATGCACAAAAAGTTACATTGGATGGTTTTGAATATTGAAAATAATTAAAAAAATGTACTTAAAATAACAAAATAAATTGACACTAAAAATTACATAATTGTAATTTATATCATTAATATTTTTGTTTACATACATCACTCTAGCATACAATCGTCAAATCATTAAACTCATATACATCTTAAACAAACCCCACAACATGTAGGGTAAACATTAGTTTTATATTAAAGGAGAATTTTCAATCGACACGTGTTGGTCAATTAGATAATTCACAGCCTTCTTTGTTGTCAAGCTCAGAATCTTTTTTTGACATGTGTCAATGCCAAAAATCTCTTTCATTAAAGTGTTAAAATTTTTACAATTTGGTTATTTCAATTTATTTTTCACTTATGTGTTTCACCTATCTTTATTACATTCCATATATTATCTACTTAATTAATAATGAAAAACTCATCTTTTTCATTGCTAAGTATTTTTAGATTTTCTTATTGGTTGCCAAGATATTTTTAAGCAGAGTTCACTGCGGTGGAATTTTAAAAAAAAAAATCATAAAATTTATTTTAGCGGATAAAAACCATCAAATATGTATAAAATGTAGTATTTTTCAGGAAAATCTAACAGAAATATTAACTAAAGAGATATTTTATAAAGAAACTTTATATCTTTTGCAGGGTGTCCACCGTCGGCAATAGTAACTAAAATCATCATATCGTCCAAGGTGCTGTTGAAAGACATGGGTATTTTCGGTATTTTGGGTCGCTTGTAGTTTTCAACTAAGTCTAAAATTTGAAACTGATTATTTACATTGGGTCAAATGCATATTTAGATCATCTATATTAATATTTGGCTAAAATTATCCTATACATTTACGCTAGTAACTTGTTTTGTCCTTTAGCACTACTCCAGCAGTTTGATCAGATTCGGCTAAAATTATCCTATACATTTATGTTTTCAGAAAATATTAAAATGAATAAAAATAATAATATAAATAATGAACTTATATTAATATATTTTTAACAAACTCAAAATGCAAAAATTTAGATTTTATTTTTAAATTTTTGGTCTAAATTTATTATTTAATATCTGGACCATTTTACTAGTGGTTCCACTTACTAATGTCTACTTTACGTGGTTAACATTTTCCAAAATTTACTTCCCCTCCTTATTTTATTTTTCACACATTCATTTTTTGCTATAAGAAAAAAATTAAAAACACCACAGTTCAAGTTCATATCCTCTCAAGTCTCTGGCCTCCTCCTTCTCTCCAATTTTCCAAGTCCAGTCCACTATATCTTTCGTCCACTAAAAGATTTTATTTTTCGTGGAAAATCACAAGCCGGCCAAACCACTGATAATACCCATATTCTTTGACGGCATGTTGGATCGAATGATGATTTTGGATGTAAAAAATTGGAAAATCGCATGTTTGGGACGGAATGGGGATGAAAACATGCATTTTCAAATGTAGGGGGACGTATTGTCCTAGGGTGAGAATGTCGTCGTTATTGAATCTAACGAGGGTGACATGGATGTCGAGATTTTCTACGTAGGATTCTCGTGACAATTGTTGTTACTGATGGGCATTCCAGTGCGAAACATTATTAAGTTGAAACCATTGCTAATATTAAACTGATTTTCTTCAACGTTGCTAACATTAAGAATCAAAGATAAAGAGAAAATAACATAGTGGGTTCTGAGATTTCAGTGCAGGCAAAGAAATGAAATGAAACGAGAAGGATTGGATGATCCCATCCTTTTGATAATGCCTTGTTGTACGGAAAAGAATAAACTTGGAACTTTGGCTGAAGAGCTTCTCTAAGAAGAAGATGCCTTAGCGCTTTTCTAGATTATACGAAAGCCGAATAAGCATTTGGCACAAGAAGGGGATAAAATCGTGCGAGATTACAGCCCTTGCCATAGAGACAGTTTTGGAGTTTGGTTGTTTGTGACTAAGTGGAAGGAAGAGGATGCTTAGCAAAACTAAGAGAGTCTCCTCTATTTGGGTAAAGTGGAAAAGAGAACGAAGATGAAGAAAGAAGGTATTTGAATTATGTTTGTGCATGATTCGATTTAGATGTGCTTTTTCTTTTCTTTTTTTTCAAAATAAGTTTTAAGTTTTATAAATGTCTGCCGAAGCTCAGGAGTATAGAGTGTAGCGTTGATTGTTTTGAAATTTTTGATTGCGTTATTTGCTAGACTATTTAAACCTAGCTCTGTGGCTTTTGATGGTGAAGTCAATTCAGGTTTGAGATTGTATTTGATCGTTTGTGTTTTTGTTTGATCAACTATTTATGTTGCTATTGGTGAATCTAATTCAATTGAGTGAATGTGTGTTTTTCTTGGATTATATTGAATTTTTTTTTTAAAAAAAAAACTAATCTCTTTATTGATCATGTTAAAAATCCCGCGTGAAGATACATTTCTTTATGCCATAAAAAAGTATAGGATATTAACATGTGTTTTCGTATGCTTTTTAGATGCATTAATTTGTTTGACGCTAATGAACCTTGGTACCTAAATTATTTTGGGTTACTACCAAAGCAAGTGAAATTCTTAGCTTTCATTGAAAACACTTGAGAAGGTCCATATATGTGGCTATATCACACAGAAGGAAACAACATAAAAAATTACTAATTTGGAAACAATAATAAATTGTTTTCTAACGGCTGCCATGAGTAGTAATTCGGGGCAGCTTATTTCTTGGATCTTTTAGCTTCTAATAATTGATTTTGGCCTAAATGCGAGGTCTAACTAAGTTACTCATAGTCTTAATTTGTTCTGCACTTGATCTCCGAATAATGGAACTTGAACATATAAAACTGGGCTTCAAGAAATTGCACACCTTTATAATTCACTACACCAGGTCTTTTTGTGCTTACACACCTTTACTTACGTATGTACTAGGTTTCTTTTGCCCACACGTAGTTGATTGTAAATTTGTAATTTAACTCATTTATAAATATGACCTAATACCAATAAATGAAGTAAAAACTCAACGGGAAAATGAAAATTGTATAGGAGATTGTAAGATCTAATGGACTTTGATACCTTTTATGTTGCACAAATGCCAAGAGAATTGAACAACAACAAAAAAAATCACTATCTTAGTAAAAATTTTGAGGCATAATAATTTTTCTTTTTCTAAAATAAAAAACCTATGAAACTTTGGAGGTTATGAAAAACCAGTAAGAAAACCATAGAAAAAAAAAATTAAAATGAAATGAAATAGGCCATCAACTCAAATGATCTTGATGCCAAAATGTAATTAGCACACTGTGTAAAAAGACTGGAATTGTCGAGGCCTAATGAGCTTTAACTATCTTGTCCACTTGATTTAATAATTGGTATTATTTTTTAAAAAATATGAATTTACAGAAATACCCCTGGAAGTTGTAATGTTGCTTGGATAAACAAATGGACTTCCAGTCTTTCTTTTTTTTTTTAACGCATAGATAAAGACATGTTTTTTTCTTACCAGTAAAAAAGAGAAAACGGAGTTTAGAGCCAGATTTGGATAAAATGAAACAGCCCTCATCAATGGGAAAGCCATACAGTATATATCATACAAAATGGCCCTCAATTGTGGCATTTAGGTACTGCAATATGCCACGTTAAACCAAGATTTACAGAGGTAAAAGTGGAATGTTCTTGTAGAATTGAAATTATATATATTAGATTTGGTGACACTTATTAGTTCCTTAGATTGCTGACATATGTTGAAAATCGGTGCACCATGTGATCAAAATATCTTTGCAATTGAGACTTCTTTGTCAAAGTACAAAACTGCCCGTGACGCTAATCAAGGTGTTCCAACGATGAAATTCACTGTTCCATCATGGCCTTTCACTTTTATTATAGTAGTAGATACAAAAATGCCCGTGACGTTAATCAAGGTGTTCCAACGACGAAATTCACTGTTCCATCATGGCCTTTCATTTTTATTATAGTAGTAGATATTGGTTGATAAAATTAGCTAACGTGGTTATAATGTGACAGGCACAAATAGGGGCTGATATTTATGGTGTTTTGACTGTGATGACTATTGGGATGTATGTCTTACTCGATTATATATAAATTCTATCTGCAATTTTTTCTTTCTTTAGGAGAGTATCTGCGATTTTTTATTCTAAATGCATGAGCAGGTTCTACTCTGCCTTCGCTAGGACTGCCTTCAAGAATGAAAGTCAAGAAAGCTTGCACTGGTAATTTTTTATGCTCAGTTTCTCTTTATTGAATAACACTACTTTTTCTTTTCAATCATGCACACTGAGTAAAGTAAGTAGGCAAAATGTTGTAGAATTACATAACCTAACATATAATAGAATGTATTATAATAGTATATGTATCTTTTCTTAATATACATGTACCTTTTCAAAAAAAAAAAACCTTTAATGTATTTTTTACTGTACCTTTTAATTTGCAGCACAGCTGGTTTGCAATATAAGAGGAGGGTAAATTAGATTCCAAAATTATCTTCTTTGAAACTAATTTAGAAATGTTGATTTTTATAAATTTCACTTCTAATATTTGTCTCTAAAACAATGAATTTTTTACAACAATGGATCATAAACCTTTTAATGATTCAAACCAGTTTGCTCACATAAGCATAGGCAGTAAGTAAGCTCTATGTAGACGATGCTGTTGCACAAATATGGTCTTTTGCACAAATATTTCAAGTCATGGAAATTATTTGTTTTAATGCCAATTAAATTTATGTGAAAAAAGAAATTTATAGTCCTCTCTTAGTTACATTTTAATAATCAAAGTTATTTTAACAAAATGTATTATAAAAATAAGGCAGTAATCACTATTGGTACATTTTTAAGAAAAGAAAAAGTTTTTATCTCTGATTTTTTTGTCAACTTTAAATATTTCTTTTTTTAGTGATGCAGAAATTTTATTGTGTTTTATTGTTCAATTCGTATGTCCATCTTTTTCCTATTCACATTGTCGATTTGGTTGAAATCAAAATTGGCACGTTTTAATAATTATTATAATTCTATAGATAATGTAATGAATACTAACTAGACTCAAAATTTGTCTATTATTAACAAATCACCATTTTCTTTTATATAATTATATTATTTTATTATACATACCGTACATGCGAAACGCGCCCAATCTATCCAGGTAAAGCAATAGTTGTTTTTGTTATCCTAAACTCGACCAGTTTACCTAGAAATTAATACAAAAGAACATAATTCTTGAGTGGCTTATAATCTAAATCCCTAAGTCTCCCTATCCGAAGCACTAACCGCATTAAGATAGAGGCAGGATTTGATATATTTATTGAAAAAATAAGGCAAAGACCCCTTGGCCTCAACTTCCACACAAGTTTATGAACGGCTATCTCCATAAAATTTTTCAATATCTACGCCAACCTTTTTGACTTGATTGGATGTTGCAATACAACAAAACAAGCAAGCCACAAATGCTATGATGAAAGGATCATCAAACAGGAGACCGTGTTTCTCTTCAAAATTTAGAAAAATTTTGCCCTCCACAAACTCAATTCAGGGAATGCAACAGAAGATTATGCCTGATGCGAATTCCGCCAGCTCCTGTAAAAATGCATGGACAAAAGAATGATTGTAAACTGAAACTATTTCGTGCACTACCAACGCTACCCTTCTTGGCATGGATATGGAATTGATTACTCGATCAAGCTCATTCGACTCAAAAAGTAAAACCCTAACCACAGTTGTGAAAAGCCCACGAAACCAAAAACAAATTATAATAAGCACGTAGAAGCCAACATTAAAGAACGCAACCTAGGGCTTCACATACATGACTTTAGGTGTCATATCTGATTCAAACAACTCATCAAGACCTTTAAATTTTAGATTATTTGTAAATTGGGAAACCAACAATGCAGCAACTGCGAGCCATATGCATAAGAAGGGAACGAGCAAATCCTCATCTATTGGCGGCGGGCTCTGCTGGTGCGAGCGTGGTAGCGGCTGCCAAGCATTGTTGGCAGGGAGACGCATCATGTCTCTTACTCACCCGCTGAGAAGTTAGAAGTGAAATTCGACTGAAAAGTACCATCATCCAAACCCAAACTGGAAAAATTCAACTGGAGGTCTATCAAAAAATCTCGAAGGAATTGGCGATTTGGGGCAGTATTTTGAATTCACTAAGAGAATCAAGGCAGAAATTAAAAAAGATAATCAAGAATCGAGTTATCGCTGGAGTAAAGCGGAAGTAGTGGTGGTTTCAGACAACGGTTATGGTCGGTAAAGAAGAATCGGAAATTTCAATATACAATATTGATATTTGATAAAATTGTATATTAGTTACATTATTAATGTTTACCCTGCTCGTTGTGCAGGTTGTTCAAGTATATATGAGTTTAATAATTTAACGATTACATTCAACAAAGTATTTTATGTAAACAAATAATATTAATCATATGAATTGAAATTGAATAATTTTTAATGTCAATGTGTTTAGTTGTTTTAAGTAAATTTGGAATAATGTTCAATATTTGAAATAATCAAATGTAACTTATTGTTTATCTTTTTCTTTCATTGATTTATGACTTTATATCTTTTAAATTATTTTCTTAGTTTTTCATAAAGATCTCCCTATTGTTTCTAACTATGTCATATCTTTTAAACTTTCCCTCTGGTAGAAGTTTTTTCCGTTATTTTTTTCCCTTAATTTATCTTTATTTCCATCTCTCTATACTTTGCAACCTTTCTTTAGAAGTGTGTTTGTATATTTTTCTGATAATATAGTATTTACTTTATTTTTATTTTTTTGGGTTCCATAGTCTTCACTTTTTTTTCCTAAATTTGATGGCCTTTCTTTAAAATATTTCTTGAAAATTTTGTAATAATTATTTTATTTTTTCACTATTATCTCCAAAAAAATATTATTAGTATAATTACGTTGATAAATAGTTTAATCTTATTATGTTGTGTAATTTCTTGAATAGTAACGTATATAGCTTAATCTTATTAGGTTGTGAGATGCCGCAGTCAATGTTGTGTAAAAAAAATTAATGATATAAATTGCAATTGTGTAATTTTTAATGTCAATATGTTTTGTTGATTTATGACAATATATCTTTTAAAATTATTCTCTTAAGTTTTTATATTGATCTCTCCAAATATTTTTACATGTGTCATATATTTTAAACTCTCCTAATAAAAATATTTTCTCATGAGAACCTTTCAATGATATGATATGATAACCTTTCAATTCAAAGAGTAATGACTTCTGATATAGTTTGCGGAGGTTGGATATGAAACCTTTCAATTCAAAGATTAATGGTGGAATTTATATTATAATAAAAACAGTCACTGGTGATCTTATGGATGAAAAACGTTTGTGAAAAGAAGATTAAATTTTTTTATTTATTCATTTTTTTGTGATTGTTAATTAGAAACAATAAGAATCCTTTTTTATTGCTGATTGTTTTCAAGTGTTTGTATAAGATAATAATATTAATCTTGATAAAATAAAAAATACGATAGAAGAATACTATTCGTGGCTAACTGAAGGCAACTGAAATCAATTTAGATACTCCGTAAAAGGTAATAAAAGTTTATGTTCAACATGCTCTACCATGTCATGATTCAATCCAGATATTCCTCTATTCAGATTTATCATGTTTGGATTCCGCCGAGCTGTATATGAAAATCTTCTATTTTATAGATACTATGTAGTGTTCGTGAATACAATTGAATTTATTAATGATTAGCGACTCATCGTTATTTTGCTTGTAATTATTATGGTCGTGATATAAAGAAAGAATGAAATTTATCATGGTGATAATGATTTGCATGATTAATTTGTGTGAATCTTTGCTCGTGTATTAATTTGTGTGACTAATTAATGGTTGCGCTATTGTTTTCCCCTCTCCTACACAAATTTTGGCTCAAGGAGATAAGCTTAAGTTTCTTTCTTTACTTTTTTTCTGTTTTTTTATTGTTTTTGTTTTTTTCTTTTAATTTTTTGTTTTCTGTTTAACACTAATATCACTGCACAGTTTACTCACTTATTTAGGTTTCATTAAAATATGATTGAGAAACCTGTTTTCAACGTCAAATCCTTCTGATATTAATAGAAGTTCAAAATATGAACAATTCATGACTTTCTTAAAAGTTGAAGTCTTTTGAACCAAGAAAAAAGAAAGAAGAACCAAGCACTTGTCCAAACAAAATTTTTTTCTAGTGTAATCTTATTATGAAATGGTCGTCTTTCAGTTGGTCTTATTCTATCTTCATTTTTATTTTCAACATCATGTCACTCTGCATCAACTTGCTTAAAAGAATTCGAATCTCTGATAAGTAGAAAAACTTGCATTGATTTTTGGTGTTATTTTAATATTTTTAATAGACCGTTGAAAAAAAAAACGGCACGTCTAATTCCATCTTCATTTTATCTTCAATATCATATCGTTTTGCATCGTTCTGCAATAGGTTAAAAACTTTTAATGGTTTTTGGCTGCTATGTTAGTACTTTTACAACATCCTTATGTTATGTATATTCTCATTATATAAAGCACTCTTATAACATGAACGTTTTAAAAAAGACTCATATGTAACGTGTTTCAACAAAATGGAAATGGGACCAAAAAAAAAAAAAAAGGTTGTAGGAAGCGAACCAAAGCTAATTCCAAGCCACCACCTTGGGCAAATCCTTGAATGGCAGCAACACAAGGCTTCTTACCATCTACAAAATTACAGCAGACTACTAAAATTAAACAACTTTTTAGTAGTCAGGGATTACTAAAAACTTCTGATGTTACCAGTCTGATGAACATCCCGAAAAACAAAAAGCGATGTCTAAACCACCGCAAAATTTACCATCTCCACCTGTACAAGTTTCAATAATTACTGTTAGGCTCTGTTTGGTTGGATTGAATTGGACCCAAGAATTGGAATTGGAGGCCCTCAATTCCAATTATTGTGTTTGGCTGAAAAAATAGAGGTTCCAGAATTAGAATTATAATTCAAGATGAGGTTCAATTCTTTATTTTCAATTCTTTTATGGGAGCAAATAATTGCAATTCGAACTCTAAGGGCTTTAGAAAAAACGCGGGTCATATACGGGTCGTTTTCCGGGTTATAACAAAACGGGTCCTTTTAAGTTTGAGTTTTTTTTTTTTTTTGTGTAGCGCTGCACATGCGTTTTTTTTTTGCCTTTTTCATTTTCGTTTTTTCCCCCTTTTTCTTTTAGCGTTGCGTTGGGCTTTTTTTTTTCTTTTTTTTTTTTCCTTTTTTTGCATTTTGTTAAATTAACATATGTTTTTATTTATGGTGCAAACGAGGTGTAAATCATATTAATAATTATTAATGAGATCTATATATTAAAATTAGTATTCTTTTAACAAAAACTATCAAATGTATAACGACACCTGTAATTTATTTTAAAAATGGATGGTATTAACTATTGGTTAACATTTTTTTATCAAATGTATTTTGAACTATACTTGAAATTTTTTTCACTAAAATTATGTAAGCTTTCAAGAAGTCGAAATATATATTATTCCATATGTAATTATATACTAAAAATAAAAAATAATTAATTAGCACCATGTATTAATGTTAATTTATACATAAATGAATGGTCTTTACTTTTAACTATGTAAAAATTTTACACTAAAATCCAAAAAAAAAAACTAAAGATTAAAAATTTATAAATAATAAAAAGGAGAGGAACAAGGATGTTCTACATGTTACTTGTGAGAATTCGATCATCACATTCATACTTACGTAATAATAAAAAAAGCTTTTCCACAAATATGTATGTATCTATAAATTATAAAATTGATATATATTACTCAAACAACAAAAGTTCTAATATAAATGTATATGATAAATTTATTTTTGTTATCTTATATATGTAAGTAATAAATTGTTTTGATATATAAAATTAAGTATTTATTTTATTCAATGAAATAAAATACTTAATTGTAGGTAGATAATAAAAAACTAATTCTAATTCTAGATTTTATAAATTTATAAGGATCCAAACACAAGAATTAGTATTAGAGCCTTAATTCTAGTCAATTCTTACGATCTTCCAAACGAAAGAATTAAGATTGAATTGCAATATTAATATCTCATTTTCAATTCAATAGTATTATAATTCTAATTCAATTACAATTCAATCTAACCAAACGGAGCCTTATTCTTAATTATTGAAGTAATTATGTATTTACGGTATAACTTTGTGTATAGGGTTTTACTCATGTCTATATATACTGTTGTATTTGTACATTACTGAATAATGAATCATACCCGATTATTCTAAGTTTTAATTTTGATTATATATAGAGAGAGCTTTTCAAAAAAGGAGGGAAAAAGAAAATTTTAGAGAGCTAGCCGGCACCAGCTTTGTTGGTTTCACCAAAAATTTCAAGCACAAGCTCGGCAATGGGAACTAACACAAAGTACTCCCTCCTACTCAAAAACAATTATCCACCTCCAATTTATTATACTTTCTTTGTTGCGAAAAAAATCATTTGCATGAGTTTTCATATTTGTATTAAGAATAGTATGATTCTCAAAATTTGGTGACTTATTTTATTTTATTTTATTTTATCTTTGAAACGAAAGGAGTACTATTTTAATACAAGAAGAATACTCATTTATTTGAGGTTTTTTCTTGTATAGCTCCAACCTTAAAGTTTAAGCCTTGGGGCAAAACATGGAACGCATCTGTCAAAATGATGGCTCTGATGTCATCTCTTCTTAGCGCTTCGCTGTATTTTTCATGCAATCCATTTACCATTGCAACCGGGGAAAATCACAATATCACATGAAGCCCAGTTAAGTTAACAACTCCTTACAAATACTACTCTCTCGGTCCCAAAAAAAATAGTTCACACTGAGTTTTCAAATTTATACTAAAAACAGTACAAAAATCGAAACTTAATGTGGTCTATTCTTTTAGGACGGAAGTAGTATTATTTTATTCTCTTCTTCGTCCAAAATAAAAGACATATATATTTTTATTATACCTAGTCCTGAGGTATATGCTGCTTCAAGTAAAATATATACATACGATATTGATAGTTTAGTTTTATACTACTTCCTTTAGCAACTAATTTAGAGTTTAATCTCAAAATGGATAAATAAATTTCAGATTCTATTTACATAACCTGTACTGAATATGATTAAAAAAAAAAAAAAGATAAATTATAAGAGCAAGCACACAAGAACGAACATTAATTGTCCCGTGTACTAAATACATATCTCAAATGGAAAAATATTGTAAGAGGTGATCACAGCAATTCCATTATCCCCTACTTCAAGCCTCACGACTTCCTTACAATTTGCCATCCCTCCTTCAAACTTCAAAAACTTCTCTTCAGATGCTTTTCTTTTTCCTCAAAGTTTTAGATTGTGAAATATTTTGGAAGAACAAATTTGGTTTTTGCTAGGAAAAGGGTTATATTAAAAGCGTGATATATATGCTAGCTACAACCTAGGCTTATAGGTAGCTAGGTACTATTGTTTTAGACTTTCTATTGTTATTTTGGCGTTAATGTGAGGAGTTACTGAACTGATGAACAATTATTTTTAGATTTTTATTCGAAAAAAGTGACGAATCGAGATTAGCATGGATGTTATATGTTTTGGCTTACACTTAATTCTGCCTTTTTAAATCAAAAAAACAAAAAAAATAAAAAGAAGAAGAAGAAGCGCAAAGGAGTTTTTTATTTCCATTCTTATTGTTATATATATTATCATTATCATTATCATCATACTCGTCATATTATATTATAATTACACAATGTTGTTGCAGTTTGGTAGTCCTTTAAGTATTAACTATTTCTTGAAGTGATTATCTATAACTACCTTTCATTAATAATTTACCAATTAGATGGGAATTATCATGAATTGAATCTAACAAGGGAAGCAAGAAAGATGGAGCAAGAAAATACTTAAATTCTTTTTTTTTAATATTTTTTTATAAAACATTATTTTATCAACTATTTCTTGAAGTAATTTTTGATTAGAAATCCTTTAATATTCGGACTTTTAGTCTTCTTTCATTAATAATTTCTCCTTTAATGTTTATTTTAAAGATTATAAATAAATTAAGATTCACTAATAAGTGAATTTAATCGGCCCATAAATCTCTTTAAGCCTTATGGCTTCTTTTCTTTGTTAAACTTTTTGTCCAAGAAAATGAAAAGTTGTAAATGTTATGATTGGTAATCTTTTAATATTCCAACCTTTGATTTCCTTTTATTAATAATTTTTACTTTTATTTTAATTAATAATTATAAACAAATTAATATTCATTATTAGTTAGATTTCATCGGTCAACAAAACGTTTCAGTTAATTTTATCTTTTTAAATTCTCATTGTCTTTTCATCTTCTTTTTTTGAATGTTAAGACTTTATTAATGATAATTTGAAATATTGTTTCATAACTCAAAAACATTACTAAGAGTTTTGATTCTTGATTTTGTTAGTATGTAATTCCCAACAATAAAAAGTTTGTCATATTTATCTTTTCTTTCTTTTAAGTTTCTACCTTTTATACTCAACGATCTCTCTTCATCTGGATCTCATTAGAGATTACTGCCTAATCATTATTTTTTAATCAGTGTCATATATTTTTCGTGAAATTTTCAGATATATTTTATTTTATTTTTTGAATTGTGATGTAAGCATTTGCTTGTGTCTTATTGTTTACTTTCAGATTGTGATATCGATATTTTATTGTGTTTTGTTGTTCGCTTTTTATGTCAGTTAACAATGATAATTTTTTCACAATATGATATGATATGCATACGCGCGAAACACATAAATTCCATCTAGTAGTACATAAATAAGAAAAATAAAATAACTGTGGGGAGGCATAATATGCTTTTTGAACCACGGGTATAGTACTTCATCGAAACATTTGGGATATGCTGATGCATCACAATACATGGTCCGGCTTGAGTAGGAGGGCAACATAAAATGTAGAATTCTTTAAATAAGTTCCAAAAAAAAGTACTCAATGTCACATAATTCAATCACTCCTTATAAATTATATAATTTGTTCTAATACATATATCAAGGTCACATATTTTCAATGTAAATAATTTTCATATTCTTATTTTATTTTTTATATTAATATTTTATTTTTTTAATGAAATTTGACTATTTTTATTGAATTTTTGAACTATAAAAATTAAAATAACTAAATCATAACCCGAAAAAAGTGAACCATTAGTCTAAGTTCGAAAATGATTGTGAATGGTATTTGTATTAACATAAATTATATAATTTATAAAGAGTAATTAGATTGTGTCACACTGAGTGTCACAAGAAAGTGGCACAGAGAATCCTCTGCCCCAAAAAAACTAGACAATTGTATAATTGCCTTAACAATCCGTCCCAAATGAGCTAACATCTTCACAAGCTGCCTCAAATAGCCAGAAAGGGAACATGCTCTTCCAGTTTCGAGAATCCTTATTGTCCAAATGATTGATTTTTTTGTTTATATTACAGGGTGTCCACCGTCAGTAACAGTGACTAATCTTTCTTGTTTATAATAAGCATCTCGATGGGTGAAAAAAATTGGTTAAAAAATTTAAAGTTGTTCCATGTTCATGACGAGGTTTGAATACTCGCCCTATGATTAAAAGTAAAGTATATATTATGGCCAATGGCATTACTATTCATCTAGTCTAGGAATATATATAGTTATAAAGCCCAACTGTTTCAATAATCAGTCAACTATTGAGGCCCAAACCAAACTTTAGCTTTTGCCCCACTACTAAAGGATTTACCACATATATAAACGGTTTTAGCAAGAAACTTGCAACATTCTTGAAGCTACCATCACTTATTTTATTTTTCCCCTTCTTTTTACTGGTCGGAATGTACCTGATTTGATTATGCAGCAGCGAAATTGAAAACCCCACCCCATGTGGAGGCTTTCAACGATCGTAATTCGAGCTTAAAATTCAAATAAGATGATACATAAATTCCAGATCTGATGAATGGCAGAAGTTGAGATCCATGGAAGCCTCTTATTTTCTTAGCTAGTTTTGCAAGGCCAAAAGCTTCGTCCACATAGAAGATCTGTTGATTTCTTCCCAAAGCACCAACAGTGACGTCCATAAACTATCTTCTTTTTCTACTTCCAAGTAATATGGCATCACTAGATACAGGAGGTTTTGAAGATGAGGCTCACAAGCAGATGATTTATTATTCGCTCAGGAAAATGAAGACAGGAAGACACCACAATCTGGACTTGGTCATACAACTTTAATTACACAAAGTGTCATATCCAACCTGCCAAGGCTTAATCTCTAGGCAATACACGTAGAGGAGGAACATGTTTTCAGGAAATGTTGATTTAACTTTCTAACGAATTCAATACAATTACACAGTATACCCTAACTAAAAGTGTTTACAACAATAGTTAGGCATTACCATTACAATCCATTTAACAACACTAAAGCAAAGGGCAAAACATCTGATCCAATCCCCTCTTCTTACTCCTGAAAAAGAATAAGGAAAAAAGATTCACCCCTTTTTTGGCATGGCTGCAAGCCTGGTGTACATTCTCGCCATTGACTGGTATCCTCTGATATCTCCAGATCGAAGGAGATTTCCTGAACCCCCAAAAAGAAAAGCACAATTTGTCAGCAGCACTCTACTGCTTTAAACAAATATACCAGCACTCAACATACTCCGTCACGACACATACAGAGAGAAATAAAGACTGAAATATACATCCACGTTTAAACCGTTAAAAATTGAGGCTGTACATCAATGATTATCTCATCTTTCGGCTTCATACGCAGTAGGAAAAGCTTAAGTAAACAATTGAAGCAACCAAGTGTCACGATCCACTACGTGACGATGCTTTGGCTATTGAATTTCTTTTAGCAAATGTTCAACGGATTTAAAATTATGCTGCCTAGTGAAAGCACAACAGTTGGTTATCTGTCTCTACCACCATCAATCACAATAAACAGAAGATGACAGCCTCCAATGTTGGACATGAATGAAATAGGAACTTTTCTCTCATTTACGGTGTGCTGATGATTATAAATAGCAACAACAGATATGCAAGAGCCTTTGTCCTTGTGCCATAAAGTTTAAACTCCTACCAGAACTATCTTTCAAATTACATCAACTCCAAGTTTGTAAAACCAAAACAGACTACTAGGTTGTCCAAAACTCAGACTCAGAAAAAAGCATCTTTAACCCTGCTAAAGAATCACAGCAACCAGTAATTTTGTTCTTCTAATTTAACTTCGGTACATCCGTAACAGCAAATAGTAAGCCTGTTCTCCACTACTTCATACATCAATTGTAAAAGCTTGGAGGACAAGGTTAGTAATGCGGCAATGTAACACATCCTGAATTTAGCATTTAAATGAACAACTCCAATTTTGACAAATCCTAAAAGGAACTTAATATTCACATTTCTCATATAAACATCCCAACAACATGAACAAAATGAATACAGGCCTGAAGAAAAAGAGACAGTAATTTATACTAAGGAGTAACTAAGCAGAGAAAAAGCATAAAGTGCACATTTTGGAGCTAGAGCTTTTAAGAATGACTTGAAGGCAAAGCTCGTAATCGAGAATCTGGAGGGATTAATTCTATTTCATGTAAAGTACTACAAGTTAACATCAAGAAGTTGAATACCTGAATCGCAATTCAGAGGGCTATCCGGCTCTGGATGAGCCATTAGAGCAATAATAGCCCTACAAACTGACTGCAGAGTCCAAGCTGGACTCCATGCATTTTTCAGGATATCAAGGCAAATCTCTCCCGTCTGAACAGTCGCAAAATGCAATAAGAGATAAAAGGTTGTCAGTGATTCAGTGTCAAAAGGTACATGCTCGAATGGGTAGCACATATAGCAACCCCATTCATATCTGTTGTGTCCATTTTTTTGAAAGAAAATGCAAGTAATGCCCAACTAATCTAAAATTATAAGTAAACTTTTGGCAGAGTTATAATAACCAGGGTCCTCAAAGTAGGTTTTTCTTGGAGTAAGGAGCAAAATATGCTGCTGCAATTCATAATCCTATATCACTAGCACAAGGTAAATCCAGTTTTAAATTAGGGCATTACATTACCAATCCTTTTCCCCATACTAAATCAAACAAACATTATTCCAGAAACAAATGCCCACTTGTTTACAGCTACTATTTTTAGCAAAATGAACATAAAAGATAATCCTCTACTCCCAGGCCATTACATTTATAACCTAAGAAAAAGCAGGCTGCAAGAAACCACAGATCTTTGTTCAATGACATTTATATACTCAGAGATCATCCATAAAGACAGGAGTAATAATAACCAAAGTTAACACAGAGCAAAAATTGGAGAACGACTCAAACCTTGAAATGTACATTTGGGTGAAATATTTTCGTCAAGAACCTCACTTGCGGAGGCTGCAAAGGATACTGCTCTGGTACTGAAAAGGCAAGCTGGAACACTCCACCCTCAAATGGAGTTTCTGAAGGCCCTTTTATCAGGGCATTCCATTTAAATATATTGGAATCGTCACAAACTAGTTGGATATCAGGATCAGCTGATTTCTCCCTCTGCACCTCTTTGTACTCCTTAAACAGTCTTGCTCTAGATTGCTATTCAAAGAGGAGAAAAAACCAATAAGAAAAAGTTTTAAAAGATCAAATCTTAGGTACCATGATTGTGTGTAATAAAAAATTCTTTTACAAAGAGTTATAAGCAAGGAATATGTTATACCCCATACAAGGATCCATAGCTCAATCAGCAGCATGTAAATTAGATAATCAAATACTTTTTACAACAAAGAGTGGAACCAGTCCAATGGATATACTAAAACCAACACATGAGATGATCAAACAATGTAACATTGGTGAATTTCAGACTTAAGAACTAAACAAATGATTGCAAAAGCAACTGAAGTTCAAATGAAGACGGCATTCAAACAAGGCCCAGTTGATGATTCAATAGCATTCTCAAGAATTTAGTAACTAATAACTTAGTCTGGAGCACCATTCATTTCCAATTCAAATCGTGAAATCCATGAGCAGCAGGATGTTGAGGTCCAAAATTAGAACAAATTCACTACGTCATAAAATTGAGAACGCGTACTTGGCACCATTTTTTCAACTCATTTTTCTTTTTGAAAATAGATATGAATGTGAAACAATTAGGTACGAGTTAAAAGGGATACTTGTGGCTACTAACCTGCATGCTTGGGGAAAGCAAGCAACAAAATGCAATCCAAAGAAGGCAGACCTGTAAAACAATACGATCAGAAATTGAAAATCTTCAAAGAAAGGGACGAATTACTAATGCGTTGGGCAATTAACATCTAAAACACTGTTCCCTAATTAATCATATGCAAGATGAATTATCAATAGTGATTAACTTATTATTCCCAAAACAAGAAGGGTGGGTGTTATTCAGTTGAAAGATACATATAGACAGCAGATCACCAGGATAACCCAATAGAATCAAATAACAGATTACTAGGGCACTCCAACAAATACAAACATTAGATTTTTATGTTGAACATAAGTTTCTCTCAAACTAGGTTAATAAGGTGAAAAAAAAGAGACCAAAATCATCACAAAAAAAAAGTACCGGAACCGGCAATCCACAAAGCAAAGAAACAACTTTTCTAAGAACCCACCTGGGTACGGGAATTTGGGCGAATAAAGGATGAATTAGCAAAAAGAACTGGGTTGGGCTTGAACCGAGCTTATTATCTCTGCATGAGAAAATTGAGGGATCGGGGGCCGTGGAAACAATATCGCCGGTGGCTAAGGTTGTCGCCGGAAAGTCGGATCAGACTGCGGAGAGAGATGGTTTCGGGTGGAAATTGGAATAGACTATAGAGAGAATGCGGATATGCCGGAGCTCATTGTAATAGAGATGTGACTAAAACGTCATTTTCCTATTTGCGGACCCCACCTGAGCTGAATCAGCTTTTTATGCCTATTGTTTTTCTTTTTCTCAAAAAATATATAATATATATAGGAAAAAGTCCTAATTTAGTTGATGTTACTTAATCAATTTAAAACCATAGAGTTTTCCTAAGGCAAAATCAATTTTTTAATACTGCCTGCAATAATTTTTACGCAAATTAGTTAGGCAAAAAAAAACAAACGTTATGTAATCTTCAAATTTGATTGGGAGTTATTGAATTTATTAACTTGACTGATCAAATGTTAATTAACTGCTTCCCGAGATTCGAACTTAGGACATTTTTATGGCCAAATGCTTGATTTTGTAACCAACGAGGATTGCAAAAATTCGCATGAAATATTTGGTTTGTAGTTATTTTTTTAACTTTTATTACTCCCTCCGTCCCATAATTATTGTCCACTTGCCTAAAAAATTTTGTCCCAAAATTATTGTCCAATTTGACTTTTTATGGATCAAGTTACACATTTGTCCTTGGTAAAAAACATTATCCATAAAATCTTTGTAGTTAAATAATTACTTATGTAAGGGTATATTCGGTTGTTCAAGGTAAAATATAGTTAAGTTTGACTAAAAATAAAATCTTTCATTTTAATAAAATTGGACAATAATTATGGAACGGGGGAGTATTATGTTGTTTATGTTCTTTGGTTTAGATAGAGATCTGTATTTATGTAAATTACCTAGGAAAGACTACCAAAAATGACAAAAAGAAGTGGGGGGTAGAGAAAATACCTTATACTGTAATGAATCTTATTTCTTCTTTCTTGAAGTTGTCTAAATTATTAGACTTTCATTTGTTTCCTTATTTTTCATTTTGCCAAAAAAAAAAAAAAATCATTTTCCACTTTTTCATTTGGCCAAAAGATTTGACAGTTTTGATATAAATTATCCCCTCTTTTTTAATTTATAACTCTTATTTGGTCAAAACAAAAACAAACCTCCTTTTTAGTTTAACTCTTGTTAGGTCAAAACAAAAACAAATTGCAAGATGTGGCACGTCCAGTTTCTAGCCAAAAGAAAGGTCATAGTTTCTAGGCACGTCCAGTTTCAGGAAACGGTGTTTCCTTATAAAATGTTTCAACAGACACTGTGAATCAACCAATTTTGCCTTATCCAACATTCCCTGATGATATACCGTAGAACTTTTATAAATTAATAGTGTTGCGATCATTAAATTTTATTAATTTAGTGAATTATTAAATAATCGATAAATTAATAAATTATTAATTTAAAGAATTTTTTCGTTAAAAACCCTACTATACTACGTAATTTTTCATCGTTTCTTACAATTCTAAACAAGTCGAGAATGTAACTCTTTTTCATAATAAACTCAAACATAATAATATGAATGCCAATCAGTTGGTAGATTATCCAAGTGAAAATGATGAATCTACAAAGGTCAAATCATTTGAGGATATTGTAACTATTGTCCGTAAAGATAATTCAACCGGGGATAAAGATTCACTGTCTTTGGCATTAGTCACACGAAAAGAAGTACTCAAATCATCAATAACTATTCAGAATTTCTTGTTGTAATTTGAGAATACAACACCAAAGCTCTCAAGGGCAATGAGACAAGGATGAAATTTTATTGGATTTAAATTTCAAGAAAAAACAAATATCAATAAGCTTATATTTTAATAAATCTTACTAGATATTAGTATTTTTTTGACATTTATGGTATTTATTAATTTACAGTATTGTTGGGACCTGTAGATATGTATGGTATTTTTTGAAACATTATTATCTTATTATTTTATCGATTTTTGTCACTTTTTGTTAGGACCAGAGAAAATTATTATTTGCTAAAAATTATTAATTTATCGATTATTAATTTACCGCCGTTCTATTGTATATACCTTTCTCATCTATTGCTCCTCATATGGTGGATCACAATGAATCTTTACCATCTTTCTCATCACAGCCTCGTTAGTCTCTTTCAAATACACCTATTTCACAATCACATTCACCAACTGCATTTGAATGTTCTATTTCACAGTTTTCAGAGTCTTCTGTTGCTCCTTCACCTCTTTCTGAACCTCGTGGAAGTAGTAGAAATTGATAAATATCGACTTGGTTTACTTATTTTGATCTCACTGATAGTCAAGTTAGATATCCATTGATTTCAGCCAATGTAATATCTAGTGAGTTTTGCTCCTTATCTGCTATTAGTGAGCCACAAACTTTTAATCAAGCCAGAAATAATCATCATTGTAATATTGCCATGAATCAAGAGTTAACAGCCTAGAAAGATAATGGTACTTGGTCTTTAACTTCTTTGCCACTGAGAAAAAGGGCGATTGATTATAAATCATCAGTTTACAAGATAAAATGTATACCTGATGGGACTATTGATCGTTATAAGCTAGACTTGTTGTGAAGGGGTATAACCAAATTGAAGGTAAAGATTTTTTTGAGTCTTTTTCTCCTGTTGCCAAAACTGTTAAAGTTAGGGTTTTGCTTGTCTTTACTGTTAGTCATGCCTGGAATGTACATCAATTGGATGTTAATAATGCGTTATTTGATGAGTCTAATATTTACATTTATTTTTATATAATTTTTCTTGAGATTTTGTGTTGTTTTTATGTGCTTTAAAGATAATTTAACTTAATAATTCTTTATTGAGTGAATCTCAAAAAGGGTCATTGAACTATTAGGTAATTCTAATACAGGTTATCAATCAGATTTATTTATATAAGAGGTCAACTTACTAAGCAAAAAATTCATCCGAAATCATTATGTTAATTTTGACCATTAAATAGTAGCGAAAATTCATTTTTCACATACTTTTGGGATCGTGGGTATTTTTGTCATTTTTTTATTTTAAAATTTTTTTAAAAAATTATTTTTTTATTTTATTTTTTACAATTCTTCTTCTTATACTTCCTAACTTGTATATGCTGGTAGTATTATTTCTAAATTTTAAAGATTAATTTAAATTTTAACTTCTAGATTATAAATTATTTTAAAAAAAATTAGAAAAATAAAGAAGAAGAATTCGAATTGAAATAAACATAAAAATTAATAGTTTATCATTTTAAACCAAAAAAAGAAACTAAAATAATTAGCTAAGACAAGTTGTTTCTTCCAAATTATTTAATTTTTTTAACTCGATTTAATCATTTAATTATTAATTTTCACGTTTACTTCAATTTGAATTTCTCTTCTTTATTTTTTTATAAACTAGAATTTAAAATACAAATGAAAAATTAATTTTTGAAATTTAATAATGATACTAGTACTAACATATACAAGTTAGAAAGCAAAAGAAGAAGAATCGCATAAAAAATTAATTAAAAGATTAATATTTAAATATATATGTATATATATATAAATTGATGAAATTGTCCCTTTATCAAAAAACTGGTGAAAAATAACTTTTTGTCATGATTTAACTCCTAGAATAATCTAGGGGAAATAACTTCTCTTAACTGAAAACTCTTTTGAATGTTAAATCGTAACGGAAAACTATTTTTCACATGTTTTAAGGTCCACGAGTAGTTTTATAATTCTGTATTTTTCTTTAAATATATTAATATTTTAATTTTTTAAAACAATTTTTCTTCTTTAATACTTCCTAACTTGCACATGTTGGTATTATAATAATTATTAAATTTCAAAAATTAATTTTTCATGTGTATTTTAACTTCTATTTTATAAAAACATAAAGAAGAAAAATTCAAATTGAAGTAAACGTGAAAATTAAAAATTAAATGATTAAATCGAGTTAAAAATAATTAAATAATCTAGAAGAAACAACTTATCTTAGCTGATTTTTTAGTTTATTTTTTGGTTTAAAATGATAAACTATTAATTTTTATGTTTATTTCAACTCGAATTCTTCTTTTTCATTTTTCAAATTTTTTTTAAAAAAATTTATAATCTAGAAGTTAAAATACAAAATTTAAATTAATTTTTAAAATTTAGAAATTATACTCCTATACAAGTTAGGAAGTATAAGAAGAAGAATTGAAAAAAAATAAAAATTAAAAAAAATATTTTTTTCAAAAAAATAAAAATGTAAAAATAACAAAATGACAAAAATACCCCTGAACCCAAAAACATGTGAAAAATGAATTTCCATCACTATTTAACGGCCAAAATTAACAGAATGATCTCGGATGAATTTTTTACTTAATAAGGTGACCTATTCTACAAATAAATTTGATTGATTACATGTATTAGAATTACCTAATAGTTCAATGACCCGTTTTGAGGTTCACTCTATTAAAATTTAAAAATAAATAAATAAATACAATTACTACTAACATAAACTACTAGAAAGAATTAAAGGAAGCCGCAATTATTTACCCTACGTGAGAGGAGCAGTTATATATATTGTGTATCAACTCTTCCCGACTATCTGAAAAAAATAAATAAATAAATCTCTACCATACATGGAATGGAACACCGCACTGTAAAGTATGAACTGATCTATCTTCCTGTTATTACAAGAGCCAATTTTGGAAGGGGCGAGGGGGTGGGTGGAGAACAAAAGAAAAGGTGATAATGTGAAAATTTAAAAGAATGCTCAACATTGTTAAAGGATTTGTACCAAAATAAAGCAATAATCGATATTATATTCACCCTTGATAAAGATCAAAAGAAGTTTCCATTTCTTTCTTTGTTCTCTCTACAATCAATGTACAAAAATCATATAGGCAAAAGCTAGTAAGCATATAGAACAAAATGTAATATGTATCTGTAACGATAAAATCTAAAGAAGAACAAAGAAATTAAAAGAAAAGAAAAATGGATTGACGAAAAAGTTAGCAAACTGAATGATGAAATATGTAAAAACCAACCCCAAATCACATGCTACCAGCCCTTCCAGAAGCGGTTTTTGATGGCTTGAATTTGTTCAAGTCCACTAGATCTCCAAATAACTTGTCTTCTGGCTTTGACGGCTTTCCAGATGGCACGTGCACATATGATGGGTTGGACCCTGGTCGGGCTGAACCGGCCAAGATAGTACTGTCATCCCTCACAGACAGCCCAGACATTCTTTGATCAAGAAACTGCGCATTTTGTTGTTGCCCATAACCATAGCCATAACCACCCATTTGGTTGCCATATGCTTGTTGAGGATACATATAAGCCACCTGGCCAGAATGCATCGGTTGGGGATACATACCCATTGATTGCCCCCCTAGCATCTGTTGCTGTAGCTGTTGCTGTTGCATTTGTAGATATTGATTGGGTTGCATGCCAACAAACTGCTGGGGCTGTTGCATAGCCAGCTGGTTCATAGCTGGAAGCTGGACACCATTGACAGGCTGAATATAAATACCACCAACCTGATCATTCACCCCAATGCCACTAGATAATGGTTGAGAATGGGTTATAACCACCTGTGTGACTTGTTGAGGAACACTAGCAAACTGGTTGCTATCTGTTGCCTGAGCCTCCCATGGAGGAGGAGGAAATGAAGCACCAGGTTGATCACCTGTCCAACATTTATAGTGTACAAACATGACTTCATAAATTGATAACATTATTAAATAGGTTTGGTAGTCTGCTCTTATTAAAGGCCACTCCTATTACAAAAAAGCAGTTCAAAGAATCAAATCTTCATCTTGAAAATTTCTTATATAGCAGTCATTAACAGCTAACCCCGAGAAACCAAGCATCAGACTGGATCAGGCTCACTTCTACAATGTGTTTTGCAGCAAACTATGCCCATATTAAAATCCAGTAAATAGTAAAAAGTGAACGCATCCTATCATTTGCTATGAATTTCTAGACATTAAGGATCAATAAACCAAAACACCTGATGGCAAACATAAGAGGAAGACGTAAAGAACCATTTGAGCCAACAAAAGAAATCAACTTAACTCGGTTTGTGTGAAGTAGATGGGTAGGAGAAAATTAACTGGGAAGGATGGAGTAGAAGAATGTACCATAAACTGGTGAAGTAGGCTGCTGTGCAGGCTGAGCTATTGGACTATTCCAAGCAGAGTTTGGCCCTTGAGTATATACAGACTGTTGATATTGGGATACAACACCACCAGGAACATTTCCATTTGCGTAGATCGATTGTTGAGTAATTTGGAGATTCGGTTGCTGCTGAAATTGAGGGGAGGTGGGATATGTTTGTCCAGCAGGTGTTGCATGACCATTATTACTTTGTGTGAACATATCAACAAGAGCCAGGGCATTTTGTTGAGAAGCAACAGGGCTTGCAGGCTGAGGTTCACCTACAGTTACAGGAACAAGTGCCATCGAGTTCTCAGCAGGCGAGCCAAAATCATCTCCACTCAAAAGATCGAATTTCGGACTAGCCTTGGTTGGGGTTGATGATGGACCGTTAGCAGTTGGAGGGGCAGGTAGGGCTAACTGGGTCAATCCATCAGCATTGGATGAACTGCAAAAGAAATCACACACACTAAATCCCATAAGCAAACAAACAATCAAATTTAGCTCTTCTCAGAAGATATCGCAATAAACTTGATCAAAAATTCATCATCTAGCACCAGAGGAGCTGCATTTTCTTTGCTTTTAATACCCAAACACGAACACGAGTAAAAGAAAATTGTCAGGGCGTGTCAAGTGTCAACGAATTCAGTCTGTAAAATAAGTTGATGAACCGATATACCAAGTTCAAATAAGATTATATCACGGATGGTAAGTACAGAACAAGCTCAAACCACTGATCTAAATACAGCTAGAATTCTGCAACCCCACCCCCCAAAAAAAAAAAGAAAAACCGAAAAAAAAACCCTGAAAAAAATAAGGCGAGGATGTAGATGTGTAAACACTTTCACAAGTTCATGCACACCTGAACTAATGATGTAACAAACAAGAATGAACAAAAGAGTACCTTTGCTCTGGCTGCTTTGTATCCCCAGTATCAATTAGTGGAGAATCATTATTGATAATTTTACCAGGTTCAGACTTAGGTTTCTCTATTTGAACAGATTTTCCCGATGCAATTGCTTCATGCTTGGCCAGCACACGTTGCAAGTCATCATTCAGGGCTAATCCTTGACATAATAATGATTCATCTCTGCAGCAGGAAAACAAATACATTACAGCTTCTGTTTAAGAGGTTTATAGTGTGTTTTCCTCTTACTGGAAATGCAAAAAGGGTGTCTTGGTTGTAAGAACATGTGTCAAAGACTGAAAAACGAGAGAGAGAGAGAGAGAGAGAGAGAATACTGAAAAATTAGTAAGGGGATAAAATACAAACAAAAGTAAAGTTACTACTTACGCAGTTGAGTTAACAAGATGTACGACTCTTTGCTTGTATGTACGGCATTGATCGACCAAATCAACAATAACCTCCTGTCGAAGCCCCTATCATCCATCGAAATAGTAGTATTAACTAACACGCCAAATATCAATATCGTGTCAGACGACAGAGAGCCATGAATAAGAACAGGAACAAAGACATGAACCAAGTGCAAATTAAAAGAACAGAGTCCACCTTCTATTTACCTCTTTGTTTTCTGGATCTAAAGCATTCAGCATCTCTGCAAGGACATCCATTATGCCACGAGCATTTTGAATTTCGGTCAGACTAAACAAGAAGATAAAAGTGGTCAGAACTTATTCCTCAGGAAAAAGGGAACAAAAAAGGAAAGAAAGAAAACAGACTAACATCTATGATATCTGTGTGCAGGTGAGGAAGGTATATTAGATCTAATAGAATCACAGGTTTCAAATATTACAACTTTGCTGAGCAAGAAGATTTTATTCTTATGATAACCAAAAATCCCAGGCAAGGAAGGAACGATGAATTTAAGGGCTCATAAAAGCAATCCGGGAGGGGGAAAAACTTAATAATCACAATAATTGCAGATCACAAGGCTAGATGTTAAAAAGAGGAGAACTAGCAACCAAGATTCACATATCATGAAATCCAGCACCAAAAACAGAAATAATTAGCTAAACTAATAATGTATCCTTGAAGAGAAAATGAAATTTAAATATGCACCTTAAAGTAGGATATTCAGCCTCAGTTGAAGACTCAGCAGCTTCCTGCCTAGCCTCTGCGTTTCGGAGATTTTGGGGAATAGATGACAGGGGCTGTGTTTGAGGGGGTGTGAACACAGGTGCTGATCTTTCAGATCTCTGAGGGAAAACAGCTCCAAGTCGCTGAAAGTTCAGATAAAAACAGAAAAACTCACATAAATTGCTAGAGAGATAAGAATCCGGAAGATAATGGTGCAACTACCCAAAAAAGAAAAAGACCCTGAACAGCTTACCAATAATTCCTGATATGCTGCAAAATATTGCGGATACCTTGCCCTTGGTCCTCCAAAGGCTTCTTGCCATGTATCAATGAGAATTAATATTTTCTCCTTGACATGAAAGTCAGGCTACAGATGTAAAATAGAATGTCATCTTGCAGCTTCGACCAGAAAAAAGAAGAAAAAGAAAAAAAGAAAAAAACATAGATCATATGTAAGTATTACCTTCTTTTTAACAATCTTCACCATCTCGTGAAGCAGATCTTTCTCAGCAACATGCATATGGACAATATCACCACAGTTCTTGACAATTGTCTCTAGAAGCTAAAATATGACAGAATTCAATCAAATAAGACTACAGTTAGTTGTAGACCCAGTTCAAGAAGAATGACTATTTCTCTGTTTGCAAATAAATACTGCCCAACAATCTAACAGAGTATACCAAATATCATCCATCCTATTAAACAAAAAGTTTCAACCTGAAAAACTGAAAGAATAAAAACCAATAAATCAATAAACTTTGATTTCGATTGACAAATTTCTCCAGTTCCCTCAAAAGCTAAGCACAAACGTAATTGCAATCTTGAAAAACATAACAAAAGTAAACCATGTTTGATTGCACTTCCAGATAGTTCAATCTTGGTCCAGCATTTAATCAAACGTCCCTAAACAAAATCACAACTTAAACCCACAAGAACTATAATTATTAATACTCGTGAATAAGTAGTTCTCCAACAAAATAGAGACATACTATACCCTGCGACTTAAGGTCAATTCTAGTTCTGTCCAAACTTATGTCACATTATTGCTAACAGGTGTTTGCAAGTCATTTTAGTAACTTTTATCATATCAAAACCCTGAAAGTCAAATGCATCAACTTCCTCCTACCAATGGCATTCCATTTATTCACAACTCATAGAAAGGTCTTAAAGTCAAGAATAGGTCCCAATAAATCAATAATCTTTTATTTTCGATTGACAAATTTCTCCAGTTCCCTCAAAAGCTAAGCACAAACAAAATTGCAATCTTGACAAAAATAAGAAAAGTAGACCATGTTTGATTTCACTTCCAGATAGTTCAATCTTGGTCCAGCATTCATCAAACATCCCCTAAACAAAATCACAACTTAGACCCACAAGAACTATAATACTCATGAAGAAGTAGTTCTCCAACAAAATAGTAACATACTACACCCTCCGACTTACGGTTAATTCTAGTTCTGTCTAAACTTATGTCGCATTATTGCCACCCAGTGTTTGCAAGTCATTTTAGTAACTTTTATCATATCAAAAACCTGACAAGCAAGCGCATCAACTTCCTCTTACCAATGGCATTCCACTTATTCACAACTCATAGAAAGGTCTTAAAATCAAGGAGAACAGGTCCCAATATAATCCACTAAGTTTAGTGGATGCACCCATAATGGAGGTAAATAACCTTACCCCCAAAAAGAAAAACAAACCAGAAGAATATATGGAAAATTAGCAGACAAAACAAGATGTCCCAGCGTCCAAAATCAGTAGCAATAGAAAGCTGATAAAGGGATGTGACTTTGGAACGAAACATAAATGGAAACTTGCAAATAGGAAACAATACGGAAGTAACCAACAGAGTTTCTAACACTCACCGTTAAGGCAAGGAGCTGGACTTTTGGATTCTTACTACCGAGGCGCTTTTTAAGGCCTTTCACAACATCCTTTGCTTGCCTGGTAAATTAATAATAAATCAATAAAAGACCTACAATGAATCATTACAAGCAAAAACTATGCATACAAAATATAACATTACGAGACATTCTACATCAATGGCCACAAAAGAACCAAAATAACTCCCATCGGAAGAAATACAAATCAGACAACACTACAAGACGGAATAAAAAAAACCTATATAATTTAACATCACAAGTACAGGTACTCTATGCAAATGTCCTATATATAAAATAAAATATGCCATTTTCAAAGCAATTCAGGCACCCTATAAACTGTGGCAGGAAGAAGAATATTATTGCAGCTAAGCAGAAACCCCAAAAGAGACAAATTCTGTAGAGTTGAGAGTGGATAAGAGATGAGTATACCCATATTCTCACTCCCGGAAGAAAAGTAAGTTAAGAAAATAGAAAATTCGGTTGCACATTAGAACAAAGTCAGCTATCAAGTAGACTGATTCTCTGACAAGTAGAAGAAAGAGTAACAAGCAGAGCTGCAGAATGCTTAAGTTATGGGTGAGATATTATTCCCTAAGATAAAATCAGCAAAACAAATCGGCAAGAAAGGCTCTGTGTTAACAACAAATATAAAATATCTTACATGTGAGTCTAAAATAAAAAGAAAAATAACGGTTAAAACCCAACAAGAAAAACTAATGTTAAGCATTTAGTGGAGACACTGGTACTTCAAATGATAATATGAGTCCAAGTACAGATCAAGGTGGATGAAGGTCCATGTTGAACATCAATTCTGTCTGTGTGTTTAACATCAAGGTATATAGGTATAAATACATAGTTACTTTGTTTTAACAATTCGAATCCTAACCATCACAATAGTTATCAGCAAACAAACTTCAAATATCTAAAGCAATTGGCAGTTAGAAAACCACGTCCACGCCAACTTGCAATCCACATTTCAGAAGTACTCCATCAGTGATCATTTAGAAACTTCAAAATTCCAAGTTCTAGACCCGTCTATTTCCTGACAAGTTTAAATTCTAAATCTGCAACTGTTTCTACTTTCTTCTTCAAACGAATTTATGATTATAATGAAGCAGTTAGAAAGCTTATGTTTCCAGTCAAAGAAACTTGTGCCAAGATATACCTTCAGTCTGAACACTTCCTCAATTGCCTAAAGTTTTTCCCATCACGAAAGAAACAAAAATCAAAGACAAAAGCAACATTACCAATACAAATTGATGAAAAGTATAAAGAGAATAACACAGAAAGCACAAACACAGAGAAATTCTCACACTATCAGATAACAAACAGTAAATGCCCCCACCCATACGTGGCACAGGTATAGATACAAGAAAGAAGCTTACGCAGGATCATGATTGCACATATCGCAGATCTCAATATTCATAGCCCAATCCGGACCGATGAGCATGTCGCTCGTAGCTCGTTCCACCATCGCATTCACCATCTTCTCTTCTTTTCTTTGTCTGTCTCCTCCTTCTTTGATTATTATCGTAATTTATGTAACCCTAACCCTATTCTCCTAACGCAAATCAATCGGAATCTCGCCACCGGTCAAACTTCCGGCAGGATTGAGAAGCCAGGTGAAAGTAACCCAAAAAAAAAAAAAATCAAACTTTCATCATTCCTTTAATAATTTCAATTTCACAAAATATAAAATAAATAAATAAAATATGTAATCGATCCTTCCAAAGTCGTCAAAATCCAACGAATTCTTTGCCCTTCTCTCTCTTCTTTCTCTTTCTATTTTTTATTATTATTTAATAAATCAATAATTGTCAATTTTTGTATGAACGAATCAACGAATCGCGGGTTTTTGCTTTTTCTGTTAGGATTTTAAGCAGGAAAAAAGAATTTGGAATTTCTTTTCTTTTTGCGACTCCAATTTCTTAGAAAGAAAATAGAAATTCCCAGGGAATATTAGAAAAATAAGTACCCAATGAAATCCTAACACGCGTCGTAATAGCTACGTCATCAGCTCTTCTTAGTTGGATAGTTTAACAATAAAACTTTCATTGATGGTGTCAGCTCGGCCGACTTTTTTAATCCAACGGCTCATGATGGGCTTTAGTGGCCCACGTGCGCATCGCAGATAACGGGAGGCCTTGCTTTTTTTCGTTTTCTTTTTTAAAATGTTTTTATATAATAAAACCAACCTTTCCTCTTTTTTTCCCCGCAAAAAGTAAGCTGTACATATTTATCTTATTGATTTTGCGCCTAACACAAATAATTATTGTGACAAACCCAACGAAACTGATTAATATTTCTTCGGTCCCAAATAAGGATTTTCGTTTGAATGTGTGAACTTATGACAACATAAGCTCTCAACATTGTTTGTTTCGTTTTTTTTAATGCGTGTTTTTAGGTGTTTTTTGTATTGGAAATGTAAAAAAGTATGTTAGAAATATAAAAAGATATGTTGAAATGGGACAATTATTTAATAAAATAAACTGAAAAAAACATAAAAAAAAATCATACAAACAGATCCAAGTTTCAAACTGATAGTAAGCATATCTTTAAATAGCATTAATCGATTTATACTTTATAAATTGTTTATAACATCACTACCATCTCTGAAAAAAAGAAAAGAAAAATAAATCAAGTTAAGATATTGTTCTAGTATTCATCAACTGAATGTTAAAAACATGAATATTTCAATCAAAGGAAAAAGAAAAACACCATTCCGTCCATCTCATTTTGATAGTTCATTTTGTTCTAGAAATAAAATTGGAGTAGAAATGTTTCAATGATCAATGCCAGTCCTGCAATAGCACAGTTCTAAACATAGAAAGTACAGAAAGCTTGACTAGGGCATATCTTACAGACTACAAGAAAGCTGAAGCTCCACTAGTTAAAAGCTTGGAATTATAGGTAGCAAGAACAAAATAAGCTTGCAAACTTTGCTGAAACAGAACTGCGTGTTTATCACATTAGTATGGAACAGGAACTCGAACTGAAGCAGGTCCTGATTTCATATCATCCAGAATGAGGTTCCGTAAAGCCTGAGCCACTGGACCTTCTTTGCCTACAACAATATACCAGCAGTTGTATTTACAAAATACGTGAGCTCGGTATTGCTTCAGAGTAGAAGACATAGCATCACACACAAACCAGCATTTCCCGGCAAAAATTTTGGTTAGTCGGATGCAGAATCACAAGACAAGCGTAAAAATATAACCTGATCAAAGCATGAAATACTTACCATCCCCAATTTGCTGTTCATCCCATTCCACTACAGAACGAACTAGAACTCCACTCCCAATCAGCATCATTTCTTCTGCTGCTTTTCCTTCCTCAATAGTTACTTTATCTACTCTTATTCCAGTAAGCATTCCATTCACAACCAAACTTTCTGCCAGTGCTAGAACCCTCTTAACTGTGCATCCACTGAGAATTTTGTCAAATTCAGGTGTCAGTAGTTCCTTTTCTTTTGTCACAAAGGCCACATTCATGTTAGGTCCTTCAGCTACAAAGCCATCAAAATCAAGCCATATTGATGCATATGCACCCTTCTCCTCAGCTTCCATCTTCGAAAGAGCATTAGGTAGATAGTTCACACTCTTCATGACAGCAAACTGAGGAGGTTTAATCGGAAGTGATGAGGTTACCACTTTGATACCACTGTAATCTGGTGGCGATTGATTTTGGATTACAATGGCATACAGAGCAGATTGATGGCAACCTGATGGAGATAGCTGAAAATCACCTGGTCCTGCTGAAAGCCAGTATCTCAGGGAACCTTTTCTGCACTTTGAAGCGCTGACAGTTTGTATGAGTATCTTGCGTATAGTTTCCCTCTCAAAGGGAGGTTTAATTTTGGCCATGGTTGCTGATTTCAAGAATCTATCAAGATGCTGATCCAATTCGTACAGATATCTGGTTATGTGAAGAAAATCAAAATGTCACCTGAGATTCAGTAAGGTTTACTATAGTTTCCCCACGTTCTTAAAAAAAAAAATAAATAACCTGCACATCTCCTCAAAACACAATCCCAACGGCTACTAGTATGCTCGCAAAGCAGACTTCAGTTTGATAAACTATACGTGAGATTTGAAAACACATAAAGACACTTAGTACAGATTTGGGATTGAAGCTATACCAGATGACAAACGAAGGGCAAAACAGGCTACTCACAACAGAAAGAATGTTTTCCACCAGAGAAAGGGACAGAGATTAGCGGCAAAGCAAAGGACATACAGTTTTTGTAACAAAATTCAGGTTATTTAAGTTGCATATGATATCACATAAGAATTCGGCATGTTAATAAGTGATTGCAAGAAGGAAGCTCCAAAGACACCAAACGCAAATCTAAGTGAATCCAGGAAATTCAAAGACTAGTGAGAATCCCTAACCCGTCCATGATTGCAGCAGTGTCAAAAACTCCATGCCCTCTATGTACCATGTGATCATCCATTGGGATTAGCATAGCAGATGGATCAGTTGTAATTCCACCGAACACACTAGAGTACATAGATAAAAACTGCTCCTTGCTTTTGTAAGTTTCTCGATTTTTACTTAACCTTTCAATTGCCTTCACATACACCACAGTAAAACTTTGTCATGCAACAACTACCAACATGATGGTCCTCAACTATTCACTGCAATAGGTGTAATTTTTATTATTTTTTTTTAATTTTGCTCTTTGTAGATGTAAGTATTAGCCAAAAGAATCACTGATATAAAAGCTTCAATTCCATCATATTTTTTCTGGATAGTTGCAACTTGCAACAATTTCCACTCAACTTAGCAAATAAGCTGCGGAAAACACTGTTTCACCTTGAAGCTATGCTCCTCTAATTAGATACACCAATTTCAATGAATGAGTTTACAAGGAAAAACTTCAACTATATGCATTGTAGATGGAGAATGCATCATTGACTTTGGTTCAGATGCAAAACCAGTTCTTCATTTTTTTTTATTTTTATTTTTTTTGGTCAACAGACACAAAGTTTTAACCCAATTCAAATATACAGTGAGACTACCACTCCAGCCAATGCAAAAGGAGAGACACATGTTCAGAGAATTATGGTTAATGAGGATTTGGATTACCAACCTCTGAGCAAGAAAGAATAGGAACTTCATATGGAATTCCCGAATTCGTCTCTGCAGTTTAAGGAACAATATCAATGAGATTTCATTCTATTATTGAAAATTTGAAAGGAAACCAAAGTACTGCATCCCAAATACGGGAATTCAGAATTCTTTAGACCAGTTAGCAGATGCCAAAACCAGCTCACACAAACTAAATCACGAAGAAATAGCTGATGATCAATCATTCTGAGTACTAGACTAAAATGTAACTGAACTTACTGGTAGAAGCCTCGGTTTTATATGAGTTCTTGAAATAAAGTGACGATTTTGACCGCATTTTGACAATCCCAGGCTGAAAATACCAGAGCCCATGTGTTGTATCTGATGGGGCATTCACAAAACCAAGTGAATTAGTCGACTGATCGCTCAAACGTTGTGAAATTAGTGAGAATTCTGATAAGGGTCTTGTCAGGGATGAGAAAGAAGCCATTTTTCCAAGCTGAAATTGACCAGAGTATCAGACTTCAGAGTTTAGTTTTTCTCCGGGGGACTTCAATTGAATAGTGAATTCGATGACACTAACATATTTAAAATCAGAAACTCAGTAGTGGGTTGGATTGCCGCTGCTGGATTCGATTTTTTCTTTTAGTATTATTGAGCAATTGTTTAGAAGCCGGCTGAAAGGGAAGTGCCTTGGCAGTTCGCTTAAACAAATTTATTCATAGTGGACAGCGAAGTTCAAAAGATGGTAAATCAGAAACAAATTTATTTATACGCGGAAGTAATGCGTAGGGTTTACTCAAGAACAGGAAAGGAAAAAATTATATCTCGATTAATTTAGAATGATAAAAGTTAATTACAACTAGATGTTTGGCCCAGGCAGATGCCTGGGCGCCCCTCTACTTTAAATTTGTGTTAATAGATAAATAAATTTTTGATTTGGAAAAAATAAAATAGCTACACATTTGGTTTTTTTTTTTCTTTTTTTAGCCAAAAATAAAAATAAAAATAAAAAATCATCTGTCAAAGGAAAAAAAATATTGAAAAATATAACAATGCAGAAACCATACAAAAGAATGTGAAGTAATAAAGGGGATAAATTTATGGACAAATTTAAATACTATTTTAATTTGATTGATAAATGATAAATGTTAGGAATTAAAATTGTCTAGCTATTTTTGTAAAGTAACTTTTGTTTCTTCGGATAAGATTTTTTTTCTTTTAAAAAGGGGATGACACGTGGCAGAATGATCAATGCAATAAAGTGCATTTGGAGCCAAAAAATTTTAATAAAAAGTTGACACATCAACATCCTGTATTCTACTTTAATAGGGTAAAAGGGATGACTAACTGTACAGTGTTTATATTAGTTATCTAATCTAAATATCTACACATCATTTATAAGTATACCCTTAACTAATATCTACACAAGTTCTGTACACAAGGACTAAAGAATAAATCCATCTAACAAATCATCTAAAACTTCAATGCAAGTATCAGCACGCACAACTGCTATATCAGGATGTACAATAGCTATATCAAAATGCACAATTACATGTCTAGTTTATCATAATTCTTCATTCCCCCCTCAAGCTGGGTATTGTGGAGATCACAAAGTCCAAGTTTGGATAACAACACATGAAAACGAGCAGTGGGAAGAGTCTTGGTGAACAAATCAGCAGGTTGATCGTGGGAAGAAATGTGGTAAGGATCAATGAACCCTGCTTTATATTGATTTCTTACAATGTGACAGTCAATTTCCAAGTGTTTCGTTCTTTCGTGAAACATTGGACTAGCTGTGATATACAAAGCAGATTTGTTGTCGCATGCAAAGGGAATTAAAAGAGACAGAGGTACCTTGAAATCCTTTAGAATGTACAAGATCTAAAGAAGTTCGCAAACAGTAGCTCACATACTCCAGTATTCAGCTTCACAACAGGATTTAGAAGTGGTAGACTGCTTTTTAGTTTTTCATGAAATAAGTGAATTTTTCAAAAAAAACACAGTACCGAGTCAGAGAAAAACGAGTAACAGTGCAATTTCCCCAATCAAAGTCACAGAAGGATTGAACTTGAAGATCACTGTTACTGTGATAAAACAACCCCAAAGAAGGACAACCCTTCAGGTACCGTAAAACATGCAGACCTGCAGTCCAGTGAACCTCCCGAAGGTTTTGGAAAGACTAGCTAGCTGCTGAGTGGCATATGAGATATCAGGTCTCGTAAAACCGTGATATAAAAGCCGATCAACAAGGCGTCGCTACGCACTCGGATCAGAGAGTAAAGGACTCTTATCATCATCTAAATCAAGCCCCTTAGGCAATGGAGTAGATACAGTTTTACAACTAAGAAGACCAACACTCTGTATCAAATCCAGAATGTATTTCCTTTGATTCAAAGAGATACCAGCTTCAGAGCGTGCAATCTCGACTCCAAAGAAATACTTAGCATGCTGCATATCTTTTATAGTAAAGGCATCATCAAGAAAATTTTTGGTGTCACAGATAAGTTGTTCAGAAGAACCAGTTAACAATACATCATCAACGTAAACTAGAAAAATCAAGAAATCACTGTCCACAGATTTAAAGAACAAACAGTGATCATGGCCAGACTGAGTAAAACCAAAAGATTCCAACCTTTGAGTGAATTCAAGGTTCCATTGACGGAAAGCCTGTTTTAAACCATAAAGAGATCGTTTGAGCTTTCATACTTATGTAGGAAGAGCCTTGAAGTACCCTGGGGGAGGCCTCATATATATAGTTTCATCTAAATACCCGTGAACAAATGCATTATTAATGTCTAATTGGTGAAGAGGCCAATCACGAGAAACTGCTAAGACAATAACTATTCAGACAGTTACCAACTTTGCTACAGGAGAAAAAGACTCGAAATAGTCATCGCCTTCCACTTGATTGTACCCCTTTGCTACGAGTCTCGCCTTATATTTGTCTAATGTCCCATCAGGATGATATTTGACCTTATACACCCATTTACAACCGATGGGCTTCTTTCCCTTTAGCAGCTCTACTATATCTCAGGTTTGATGATTTTCTAGTGCAGAGATCTCCCTGTTCATAGCTTCTTTCCATTAAACCTTGTGTTTAGCTTGATCATAAGAACCAGGTTCTACATATGCTGGACTAATAAAGGGCTGCTGAATATAGGGAAAAGTAGGTGGGAACTGAAATTTATTAGTGGAAGAAATCATTGTATCTAGATTGGAATCGGTTATATTGTGAGCATAGTCATTCAACCAAACTGGTTTGGTTCAAGGTCTAGTGCTCTGGCGTAATATAGGAAATGGTGGTGATGAAGAAGGTGGTATAACAGGTTCTGCACCTGAGGCTGAGTTTTCTGATAAAAGAGGAGACAAACGAGAAGGAGATTGACCAATGTGAGAAGAAGAAGGTTGGTCAGTATTCAGGAAGGGCCATTGAGAGGTGATAGGCTCAAAATCAGATACTGGAACCACAGAGAGAGGAAAAGAGGGAGTTTCTGAAGGTAGAATTTTATAAGGAAAACAGGTCTCAAGAAATGTTACATTTCGGCATACACATATCCTTTTATCTTCAAGAACATAAACCTTATATCCCTTTTGACCCTCAGGATACCCGAGAAGAACCCCCTTAAAAGCTCTAGGAGCAAATTTATCTTTATGAGGTTGTATTCATTATATAGCACAAATATCCAAATACCCTGAGGTGAGAGATGTCTGGCTGAGCAGAATGTAAGATGGTATATGGTGACTTCCAATTCAGCAAAGGGCTAGGAACTCGATTGATGAGATACGTAGCAGTTAGAATTGCATGACCCCAAGAAATGTTTAGGTAAGGATGACTGGAACATAAGGGCCCGTGAAATTTGGAGAAGATGTTCTTGTTAACGCTCCACAACATCATTTTGTTGTGGAGTGTAAGCACAAGACTTTTGATGAGAAATGCCAAAAGATGAAAATAAGGCTGAACATTCAGTGTTAAGAAATTCAGTTCCATTATCAGAACAAACTGTTTGACTGTTGAAAAAAATTGATTTTGGACTATTAAGAAAAAATTTCGAAGTATTGTAGTGACTTCAGTTTTGCACCTACAGAGAAAGGTCCATGTTCCCCGACTGAAGTCATCTAGTATAGTGAGAAAATATCGAGTATTAACAATGGTAGGATGACTGTAAGGACCTCAAAGATCGACATGAATTAATTCGAAACATTTTGTAGTTCGAATAGAATTTAAAGAGAAGGAATGCCTCTTTGTTTTGCTAGAGGACAAATTTCACAATCTGAAACATCAAGAGGAATAGAAGGAAGCAGTTCATTGAAATGTCTCATAACAATACAGGAAGGGTGGCCTAATCGATAATGCCACTGATTTATTACAGTTGAATTCTTATCACGATCTAAAGTAGTTACAGCTGAAAAAGCATTGGCAGGACAATGAGATTCTTTGTTTACATTAGGAAAGTTTCTTAATAAAATCCTAGGTAAAACCACATCTAAAACATGTTTAATGGTTTGAGGTGCAAAAGAGCTCTTGTCTAGAATGTAGAGCCTTTTGTAGATTCTTCCAATCCCAATGATTTCTTTAGTGGTAAGGTCCTGTAAGAAAGAATAATCAGCTAAGAATCCACAATAAATGTTGGAAGTCTTAGCTAACTTTCTTACAAATAAAAAGCTAGGTACATATAAAGAGTCAAATAACCTAATTTTAGAACTAAGATTAATATTACCAGTTAAATCTACCAATTTAATACTCCCATCTGGTAATGCTATTGGAGTGGTGGATTTAACAGGTTTAATGTCAAAAACTAACCTAGAATCCATACATGTATGATTCATGGCTCCTGTATCCTCTATCCAGAAAACACATCCATATGATTCAACTTTATTAAGGTATGGAAAAGAGGAACTAGCTGCAAACTCTTCAAAATAAGCAAAATTGACCTGTTGTGGGCATAAATCTGTATCAGCAGCTGCTTTTCCTTTGATGGCATGGTTGAGTTCCTGTTGCAGAGAATTGAACTTCATCATTAGTGCATTCACATCTAGGTCTGTATTGGAGAACACATTTGGCTGCACATGATCCATTGGAGTCTCCACAGTTTCTGCAAAATGGGCATAAGCCTTTTTCGGAGCCTTGTATTTGTTGCCTGGCCACCAATCTGGGTACCCCTTTAACTTGAAACATCCATCCTTATCATGTCCAGTTACCTTACAATGAGTGCAGAACAAAGATGCCTTTTCCAGCTTTCTCTTGGCATATTCAAGGGTTCTTTCTGTCTTCTTAGCTAGTACAGTCTGTGTCTTGCCAACAATGCTGTGTTTGGAATTGATGGAGCTGAATATGCATTTGGTATGGAGACTGAATATGCAACATTGCCAGCCAAAGGATGGGATAGGTGGAGGATTTCTTTGTTTCTCTACCCGAAGCACCGTTGCATAAGCCTGCTTGACTTTTGGAAGTGGCTCCATCATCATGATATTATCCTTAACAATATGAAAGGACTCATTTAATCCAAGCACAAACTGCACCAACTTGTCCTCGTTATCCCTCTCAATTAATACTTTGGCTACTGCAGGTGGACATTCCGGCAAAAGCGTAAAATGATCATACTGATCCCACAGTCTCTCCAAGGTATTATGATACTTCACCAAAGATTGATCCCCTTGCTTCAAATTTATTAATTCTTCTCTCATACATAGTAGCATGGGACCATTTGCATTTCCATACCGCTCTGCCAAGTCGTCCCAAAGCTGTTGGGCAGTGGAAGCATACGAGAATCCTTCCATAATATCAGGAGATACAGCAGCACTCAACCAAGATTTCACAGTGCTATCTACTTGTTTCTAACGCATATACTCAATTGTACCAGCAGGAGGCATAGCACAAGTACCATCGACAAAACCAAACTTCGGCTTAGATTCTAAAGCAGTTCGAACAGATCAACTCCAGTTCAAATAATTCCAATCATTCAATTGAACAGATACTAGCATAAGCGACAGATTAATTCCATCATTCAAGTTATACACATCAGCATGATTGACAGAGATATTACGCGAGATGTAGAATCATCGTTCCGGCATATAGTCGCTCCTCCGTGAACCGAAACCAGTGAATCTATACTCGTATCAGTCGCCATGTGATTTCAGCCTGAGAAGACAACGATTGATGGATCAATCGAATCGGAATGTTAAGGAGAACAAGATTATCGGTTTTGATTTTCAATTTCTGCTCTGATGCCGTCAAAAGATGGTAAACATAGAGTACGCAGAAGTCATGGCTAGGGTTTACTCAAGAACAGGAAAAGGGAAATTATATCTCGATTAATCTGGAATGATAAAAGTTAATTACAATGACTAACTGTACAGTATTTATACTAGTTGACTAATCTAAACATCTATACATCATTTACAAGTACATCATTAACTAATATCTACACAAGTTCTGTACACAAGGAATAAAGAGGAAATCCATCTAACAAATCATCTAAAACTTCGATGCAAGTATCAGGATGCACAACTACTGTATTAGGAAATACAATAGCTGTATCAGAATGCACAATTGATGCTATGTCTGGTTTATCATAATTCTTCAAAGTGCAAACACGTCGTCTTTGTCATAATTTTTCAAAAGTGCAAACACGTCGTCTTTGATGGAAAGACTTCCAATTTTTTGGACCAATCTTAATTTTGTCACTAAAGTTCGGCATAATTACGGTTTAACCCATCACAAAAATTTAATTCAACCATCACAAAAAAAATTAATTCAAGTCTCGTGTTGGCCAACACTTGCTTGGCCAAAATGGTAGGTGCTTTGGTTCCTTTAAGTGATGTCTCAGATTCGAGTTTCGTGAATGGAATGAGTAATGTTAGAAGAGCAATATTATGAGAGCTTTCCCTTCGATTGGAGACTGACCTAGCTCGGTGCGGATTAGTCTGAGTACAATACACTTAGAACCCTGTAATCAGTATGCAAAAATAAAAATAATAATAATAATAATAATAATAATAATAATAATAATAATAATAATAATAATAATTCAACCATCACAAAAAAAATTTACTCACCACTTGTGATCTTAGGCAAAAAGAGAGAGGAGGGGGTAAATTAAATTGAGTACTTTAATAAAATATAACATGCAGCTCCTATCTTAAAATATAAATAAATAAATTTTACCTTTGACTTTTAGTACTAGAGAATCATTGTATTAAAGCAAAATGATAAATATGAATATTTCATGTATTATAAGAAAATCCAACTTAATTAAAGAGCTAGAAAATATTTTGAAAAAAAATTAAAAAATGGTAAAATCAGAGTTTCAAGTAATATCCCAATAGAAAAATGGCGATGTCTTCCGAAATTTGAAATTGAATGGTTCACGGATTTATTTAATAGATATGATCTCGATGTAAGTAAATGTCCAACCTTTGTTTAAAATTAAAAATAGATGTATTAAATTACACTAATTATAAGGGCATGAACTAAGCAGTCACACAATAAAATTGTCAAAAAGAGTTAAAAATATGGTTAAGGCAATAAACAAACATTATGAAAAATCAAATTTGGGTTTATACAAGGAAGATCAACAATAGAAACTGGCATTTTAATGGGAAAAAATTACTTATTATCTTTATTGATCTTTAAAAAGCATGTGATAATTAATACATATGTAACGTGGGAAATGTTGGAAAAGATAGCGGTGATAATAAGTTATAGTGAAATTATAAAAATTTGTACGCAACAACATGTGTTAGGACTATCAAGTGAATTCCTAATTACTACTACTATGAATTAAGGGCCGGCATTAAGTTTATATCTTCTTGCCTTTGTAATTGATAAAATTAATCAACATTCACAAATAGTTATTCCTGAATTTATGTTATTCATGGATGAAATAATTTACAGAGCTGATATGAGAGAGGGACAAATGCCAAATTAGAAATTTAGAATGAAGCCCTAGACTCTGAAAGTTTTACAATAAGTAGCGTTAAAACAAAATAGATGAAAAATCATTTTAGTAATCGTAATATTAATAATGTTGCAAATGTTAAGATTAATAAATATGTATTGAAAGCATCTAAAAGTTTATACTATTTAAGATCCATCACAAAAGAAAATGAAAATATTGCTAAATAAAAAGTAATGTATCGAATTCAAACAAACCGAAGCAGACGGTAGAACACTTCATTGATAATTTAAGATTGCACGATTCCGTATAATTTGAAAAATAAATTTTATCTTTTTCAACAAACGATACTTTTACTTTTACAGATCAAAGTGTTAGTGTACCAAATTTTAACATAATGAGATTAATAAGATAGAGGTATGTATATTATGTTAGACAGAATTATCAATGAATGAATTAGAAATAAAGTTGTAGTACCGGTAAATCACAAAATGAGAGAACTATACTTAAGAATCATGTGGATGATTCAGTTAGGAAGGTAAACACTGTAGAAATAAGAACTCAAATTAAGACGAAAATAGATCCCTCCTCCTCCCGAAAAAAAAAAACTTCGAAAGCAACCATTTTTTTTTGTCATTGTTGATAATTTCGGCCTTGTTTGCACATCAACTCATTTTACATTTTTACTCATTTTATCTCTTAAACACAAAACTCGATGGAAAAGAAAACATCATCCAAACAACTTTCTGATTTACATTTTAAATTCCAACTTGAAACACTTTTTGTTAGTGTAGTGACCATTTTAGAACTACAAATAGTTCAGTGACAAATTTGGTAGGATTCCGTTATTGAGTGATTGTTTTTGGAAAAGTTTTTTTTTGCAGTGACTATGATTGACAGTATTTAATTGTTTAGTGATGACTTGTACTTGATATTTCAAAATGTAGTTCAAAATATTTTTTTTCAAAACCAACATCCAAACAACATTTTTATTTTTCACTTAGTTTTTAATTTAAAACATTTTCTACTTTTGAGTGTCAAAATGAAATATAAGTTTACGTCAAACGAGCATTTCATTTTTAAAAGGTAGGATGTTCTGTTCGACCAAACTTCGGATGATATAATGGAAAAGAAAAAAAAAAAAAGAAAAAAAGAGGGGAAATATTGCGTAATCCACGCGAGAAGAAAAACGAATACCCGATTGGTAAAGGTCGGTAACTTAAAATCAAAACGTTGATGCCATCATTTCCGATGTTCCTTCCACCCTCCTAAACCTAAACCTAAACCCAGCAAATACACAGTATCCTCCCTCCTTCATATATAATATCCAGTAGTATAATCTAATTCCAGGTAAATAGAATTGAGGAAAGGAAGAAGACAACAAAGGAAGCAACGATGGCATTGCTGGGGGATGCCCTCAGGCAAGCTTTCATGCCCAAGCATGAGTACGAGTCTCTGAGGGAAGAAGACCGAGCTTGGCACAAACTACAGAGGCCATTACTTTCGTTCTCCTTTGGGTTCGTTTCGATTTCGATTTTGATCTGTACTGTAATTAGTTTGAAGATTGTGTTCCCTAGTGACCCTTTGAGCCGACCCTTTTGTGATGACCTCCGGATTCAGCCCCTCTCCATTAATTTAACTGCTGCTTCCGTCGGAGGTGGCAGCGGGACTGGTTCTGGGGATTCCGATCTTTTCCCTGGTGCTTTTTATTTGACGGATCAAGAAACTGTGGACTATTATTGGATGGTTGTGTTCGTCCCCTCCTCTCTCGTGTTCTTGGCTTCTGTGGTTTATCTCGTTGCCGGTAAGCCATCATAATCAAGTGCCTTTTGAATTTGAAGTTTCTCTGGTGTTATTGGATTCTGTTGAATCTTTTGAGGGGATGTTATCACGTGAGTTGAACTTGTCTTTCTGTATATCTTAAATTGGTGTATGACCCCAGCTGTTTGTATTGTGCTTTATTTAGGGCATATTTTGTCAGATTGATGCTATATTGTTTGCATAGATCTGTTGATTCACTTGTCCTTGGTTAGATAATGTTACACAATAAACAACTTAAACTGATACAGGGCAACTCATTTATCTCATCCTTCATTTGGGTTTGAACACAGATAGGTGCATATGTTTCACATATTTTTTTAGAGGGTGAACTACAGCTAACAGGAGTTTAAGAGTTCACTCTATGAGCTTTGGTGTGTGTAGAGAGCTTTGTGATATTTTCTGGATTCAACATAGGAGCTCATAACATGTCAGCAGATCAGTAATGGAAGATTGTGCAGTCTAGCGTTTGTTAATATTGGGATTCCAGTTGTCTGACCGAGAAGGAAATTAGTGGATAGCATAAATCTTTTGAAGCAGATTCTAAACAGAGATTCTTATAAGTCTTGCAGTTCATACATCCTTCTGAGAAAATATTATACTACAAAAAATCTTGAATTTCTTTGTTTGAACTTTTGAAAACGAAAATCTTGATTGGAAAATGGAATAAAATCATGGTGTTTTTGAAGAGGATGCTGGAGTTTTTCCATAGTCTGCTCCATGAAGTAGCTTTCTTGTCTTGATATCTACTTGTAATGTAATATTCGATGTAGATGAATAGAGAAAAGTGTAGTCAACGTCATTAAATTTGCTCTTTATGTCTTAAAGAAATATGTGTGGGGGGCATGGGTGCACTATCCCTATTGCTACTTTCTAGAGCGGTAAAGGAGTGCCTCTTAATTTTGCTTGGTTGCTGCTTTGAGATGGTATAGATAATGAACTGCTGGAGAAGATGCATGGTTTGTGATTTGAAAGAAAGCTTTACAGGTTATCCGGGAACTATTCTGTTGGTACCATACATGTGGAGGAAACAGAAGGCGCTCGCAGTAAATTTGTGCATGTGTGTGCTTAAAGTCTTGTAAACTTAGTGTCCTACGATTGATTCTCATAATCTCACTGCAAGTTTATAGCGCATATGTCTCTACTACATTATGTGCCGGCTCTAAGAAATGTAAAACCATTCAAAGCTGCAGTGTGTGGGTCAATTGATGAATTGAGGTGAAAAATTTATAATTAAGTCATTTTGATCATATAACTGGTTTTTAACCCTGAAGCTTTATTGACTTGCTTCCACTTATAGCTGCAATATATGAGACAACGTTCTGATGATCACTGTTATTGATTGTGTGTAATGATCTGGTTGAGTCAATAAATCACATATAATGAAAACATAGTTGGAAAGCCAAATAATGCTGCATCCACGTTTAGAAGCTGTGACTGGAATCATGCATTTGAAAGAGTGAACAACTGAACATTTGGGCAACTAAATACTTTACTTTTACTGGTCGTCTTTTTTGTAGACTGGAACAACAAGATTTACTCCTTGCAGTACTAATTTTCTTGCTTTTGTGGTTTGGATTTGGCTGTGGAGAGAATTGTGCCTTCTGAAAACCATTGTTATGATTATTTGCAGGAATCGTGGTAGCCTATTCTGCTCCAGCAAGACATGGATGCTTGAAGGTTGTTGAGAATGATTACTGTGCTTCTAGAAGGGGTAAGGTAGTTTCAGCTGTGGTACTGACCATAAATATGTTTATATGTCCTTTGTGCTGACAAAGACTGATTAATGTCTGTTGATGGAAAGGTTTTAGGGTATGGATCATTGCATTTGTTACTGTTTGTACCTTGTTATTGTTTTGAGTATGGATCATTAGCTTTTGCTCTCGTGTGGATGTCCTGGCTTGTGAGTACTCTAAAATTTTTTATTTCCAATTTCAGGTGGAGTGCGCTGTCTATCTATTCTAAATTTTGTATTTGCAATCATTTTTGGTCTCCTTGCTCTATTCCTTGGCTCTACCCTTCTCACCTTGGGTAGCAGGTGCTCGTTGCCTTTGTTTTGGTGTTATGAGGTTGCATCATGGGGGTTAGTCATTCTTTATGGGGGAACGGCGTCCTTGTTAAGAAGAAAAGCTGCTGTAGTTCTTGACGAGACTGATTTTGCTGGCCGTAATATTGGGGTAGAGATGCTTGAGGCCTATCCTCTTGAAGTGACACCAGATTTAGAGAGGCGTGTGAATGAAGGGTTTAAAGCATGGATGGGTCCATCTTTATTATCATCTGATGATGAAGATGAACCTGATGATTATCTGGAGGCACCAAATCTGTCCAGGACCAATTCTGCCAGGCAGAGAGTGTGAATGTGATGTCTCTCTCTAGGAGTTATATTTTGGCCTCTCGTGCTGCATTTGCCGGGGAAGCATTTGGCAACTAGTAACTACAGTGAGGATTCCATGAAGTTGCTTCGACATTCAATGGTTGTGCCGAGTCTACAGAGATATGACATTAATGTCTACACTAATGGGCATGCGGGTTAGTTTAGTCTGGTCCTTTATTGCACAGGCGCGAGAACTGTACAAAGTTTCATTGTAGTGTAAGCCATTTTTTGCTATCTCGGACTCGGAAGGAGGGTGAAGCAGAAGTTCACCTCATTGACAGCTAATCTCTGAGCTCACATTTTCTGCTATCTCGGACTTGGAGGATATTACGTTGTAACCTCAAATTTAGTCTAAAATCTAAATAATCCCAGTCCAGCAGGTAATCAGTGACAAGCTTTGCTGTATCTAATATATCTAGTCGGACAGATTTACTTCCTTTGTTGCATATGCCGATATCCTTGGATTTCTTCAATTTTTTCCTTTGCTACATAGTGAAACAACGTATATATTCATTCGGTTAGTTTCAGCGGGCTAGTTTTGCATGCCCACCGGTTTGGTTTGGATTCTATTCTAATATATACACCTGGGTATGTCTTGAAAGCAATTGTGGGAATTCTTTTGAGTGGACTTATTACTAGTATTTTTTTTTTGTTTTTTTGGTTGTAATGTATAGTCATCGATCTAAGGCTTTCAAAACTTGCGTGTCTTGTGAATGCTAGGGTTCGTGATTATTTATTTATGGATTTAACTTTCTAGTTGCTGTTAAGAGAGTATTGGGCATCTTTTTCAAAAGGAAAAACAAGGATACAAGCTTGACGAACTTGCACAACTTTCCCGACATTACACCAGTTATGTCTCACGCAAATAATCGACAATCTCTAGTGCTGGTCTTGCCCGGATATACACTTAATGGAATGTCACATCACTTATCATTATTATTCATCGATGTCAAGTGCTTTTTCGATGTGATTTTGATATCAGCTGATATCATCCGCAAGAACCAAAGAACGAACTAATGAATTCAAGCAATTTCAAGTTTCTTCCAAATCTGCACAAAAAAAGCCACATTAGAACAACTCCAACCGAGACACTAAGATACTAAATTTGGTGTTTTAGTATAGAGTTTACACTCTAATGAACACACTAAATCAATGTACTATTTTAGTGCAATGAATAGTGTTGTATCAAATTTAGTGCAAACTGTTAATTGCATCATTTTTATGCACTATCTTTTTACTTTCCTCTAAATAGAAAATTTGCTATATGATTAAATTTATGAAATGAACAGTGTTATGAAATCAATACCATATTAAAAGTCTTTGTTAAAAATTGGAAAATCCTACATAATGTACTGTTGACCCGAGAAATAGTAAGAGTGTATAGAAGGAAAAATTGTAGTCCTAACTGCTTAATGAAAGTGGATCTGAAGGAGGCGCACGATTCAGTAAATTGGGAGTTTGAACAGGAAATGTTAGAACATTATAGATTTCCTAAAAAATTTGTGGGGTGGATTATGAAATGTATACCTAGCTGTACTCTGAATCTTAATGGTGTAAGTACTGGATATTTCAAAGGTAGGCCAGGATTAAGACCGGGGATCCCATATCACCTTTAATATTTGTATTGGTCATGGAATATATAACTCGGCTGTTTAAAAAAGAGGCAGAAAGAGATAGCTTTAGGTTTAATCCTTTTTGACAGAAACTCAAAATCACGAATATGAGTTTTGCAGATGATCTCATTATACTAAATGGTGCTTTTCATTTATTGATGTCAGAGTGTATATATGTTTTTTCAATATGTTGTTTGGGTCTTATTTGGAGTTAAAAAGAGAAAGAAAACCTGTCATGGAATGACCAAACTAAATCCAAATTTTTAAGAAAACAAGTTGAATGGGGAGAATTAGGGATTAAGAGAGTTGATTTCAGATCTTAGAAGGTGAGATTTAGACCCCCCAAACGGGGGATAAAGAAGAAGCAAGGGGAAGAACAAGGAGTTAAGGGAGAAAAACTGATTTCAGAAAATGTTGTTCATTTGATCGATAATTCTTTACAAAGCATAAGTATTATTGTTATAGTAATCCAAGTTAAGCTAAATAGATAATGATCCCCATATTTTTCTAAAATTGTAATTTGATTGTAAGTTACATAGTAACATGGGCTTTGTTGCATCAAATCCTAGTTAAACTCTTAAGCACATATCTCTCGTATTTTCCTTTTTCTTTTTTTGTAAGGAATTCAATCATAGCAATTTCTTCATGGAGCTATAAACAATCCACACAAGTAAATTTATATTTTCATAAAAGTTAAACAGTTAAAACTTTAAATCCCGTCTAATTTGAGATCCGATTAAGTAATTTACGATAGGCTTTTGCTGTCTATATGCATATAAACAGACGATTTTGTTTAAGATGATGTTCAACGATCAAAGATGAGTCCGTCTGTCTGAGTATGAGGAGCGATATGGAAGATTAGAGTGATAAAGATGATCGTACTCTCTCCACCTATGACAAGAGATATGTCTAGGGGTCGGTTGTTTTAAGTTTAACTCTATTCCTATTTTATTGCTTTTGATTTATTGCAGTTGGTTTACTTCCCTTATCACAGTTAGTCAGTGAAGTCTATAAATATATTATTCGATGTAAAACCAAATTAAAAGGCAATACAAAACAAGTTACAAATATTGAGTTATATTGTTTTTACGCTAGGGTTTACGTTTTTTTTATCTTTGGTATCAGTAGGGTGAGATCCACTTCAGTTTTTTTTACTTTTGCTGTTGCCTTACTTCTTCTCGTCATGACCACCATGTCCATGACTTTGAATGTCAGGAACTTTTTTACCCTTAAATTTACTCCCACAAACTATTCCTTATGGCGAGAAAAAGCCTGAAGTCTTGCAGAAAGCCAAAATCTCCTTAATCATCTCACCAAATAGTTCTTGGTTGATCCCCAAATCTCTGTCTCTGAAAAAGACAAAATCACTCCCGAGTCCGTCCAAAAATTCTCTTATTGGCAACAATTTCATCGCCTGTTGAGAGGATAGCTCATTGTTACATTATCCAAAGAATCCCTTGACAATATCATTAGTAATGATACGGCATATGCTGTTTGGGAGGCTTTAAAGGATGCATACGAACGTGGTTCTCAAGAACGTGAGTTTACATTGCGACAACAAGTAATATATCTCAGGAAAGATGACTCCAAATCAATTGTTGATCATCTTCATAATTTTAAGGGCATGTGTGATAGCCTTACTACCATTGGAAAGCTAATTCCAAAAGGTGTATTGTCTTTTAAATAGTCTTGGTCCTATATTTGAAACCTTTAATTCCATTATGTTAAAGCCTCCTAATAAACGAATTTGAGAGAAAGATGACATTAATACTTTTCTGTACTGATTAAAATAATTTCTTTTTTTTTTGGCCAGTACAACTAACAAGACAATTATTTAGGAAAGAAACATAATGACGGTGATATTTTTGTAGCTGATAATAATTAGTAAATCACAACAACACATTCATATATTTGTTCAATATAGGGGATTCCAGAAATGGCTTAGTTACGGGAATACAACAAATTCCATAAATAGCCGTGATCATACATGGCTATTTTTTGTGTCTTATTTTATAAGCAAACTTGTATATATTACATGGTGGTGATGATGATGACCAGTACGGTATAAATACTTGTTTTCGTTCCTCAGAATATTGAGGCTAATAACACATGTCTTTTAAGGTGTGAGGGGTGTTCAGCAACTGCAATTGTCACCACAATCGCAGTTTGATCCACACTTGCAGCCATCATTAGCTGATCCTTCTGTTCCAAAGCTCTCCTCAACGGATTTGTTGTTGGTGAACCTTCAACAAATTTATGTTTATGATGCCATCAAAACCAAATTGCTCTCTCATATAATAAAATTTCATAATAGCTCCTTAATTATAACGTGTAGTACATATCTATATGTATCACGTCACTTTATACATAAATAAATTCATCGAACCATGGTTTTAATTACCTTTTGGGTGGATTGTGAATCAGAGTCAAAATTGGGTCCATTTCCATGTCAGCATACATTTTCCTGTCATATGAAAGCAAGTACATATAATCAAAATAGAAACATGTACATACAAGTAATCAAAAAAGATACTCCCTCCCTCCCATAATTATTGTCCAGTTTTATTAAAATAAAATATTTTATTTTTGGTCAAACTTAACTATATTTTACCTTAAACAACCAAATATACCCCTACATAAATAATTATTTAACTACTAAGATTTTATGGATAATATTTTTTACTAAGGACAAATGTGTAACTTGATCCATAAAAAGTCAAATTGGACAATAATTTTGGGATAAAATTTTTTGGACAAAGTGAACAATAATTATGGGACGGAAGGAGTAATATTTTAACCATTGACCGGAAAAGAAAAGGATAAAAAAAACATCTAATTTGCTGCAAATGCAGGAAAAATGAAGGGGGATCATCTTCAGTTACTAAAATTTTTTGATTGAAATACGGAAGAAGATGAAGAATTGTACTAGATGAAGAAGAAAAAATTACCCGCAGGAAGCGCAAGTGCAGCTCGAGCCACAATTGCAGTTTCCTCCACAGCAAGACATTTTCAAAGTTTTTTTTGTTTTTAAATTTCAATCAACTATGAAATTCTATGATTAAAGTGGTGAGTTATAGCTCTGATTTAAAGAAAGACGCAGGGGTTCAATTTATAGTGTGATTTTGGGGAGGAAAAAGCGATGGGGGACAAGAACATCTTTCATTGTGTGAAACAAATCAGCCACTATTTTGCATTATGCCAATCAGATTGATTGGAATTTCTTTTTCTAAAAGTTTCGAAAGAAAAGCACAAACACTTAAAATTATATTCTTTGTGATTATTACTCATCATTTGTTTATTATATGTTGACATTCCCCAGAACATACTCCATGGTTGCCATGGTTTTGTATCAAATCTTGGCTGATTTTATTTGCATATTAATTCATAATGCTAGTATGACTTACGAGGATGAAAGTGAGGAGAAAGGTGCTAATTTCGATTTAACAACTTCTTTGGATTCTTTATGTTTGGATTTGACATCACGGTAAATGTTATTTTTATTGTGATTAGACATGAAAAACAAATCCGCGAGTTTTCCAAAGTAACTTTCTTGTACATTTTATATTGAGCAAGAACTAGGTGGACGTGGATTGTTTTTTATATTTTGTTTTTGTTTTTTTTTTTTTGTGTGAAATGATACATACTTTTTATTAAAACCGGATATCTATTTTACTATTACAAAGCATTAGATTATATTCTTTTGTCTAAAAAAACTCCTCCATTGTGAATTTTAAAATTTGTACTATTTTCACCATAAACTTCAAAACTAAACGTAAATTATTTTTTTGAAACACTACTAATAGTATTTTATGATATTCATCTCTACTTACACAAATAAAAAGATAGCACTAAACTTATGATCTTTATTCTTGAGTGACAAAATCACTTCATGCAAGTTACTCCAAATTTTTGAACTTTTTGTTAGACTATAAAATTATATAGTATATATATATTCATCACAATTACGCAGGGTTTTGATTCGAGTTATCACGTCAATTTCGTGTTATGTATTTCACATGATTAATAATATTTTTTTTAAAAAATGTGATTAAAACTCAAATCGTGTCAGTCTTGTCGTGTCATGTCGGGTTGTCTATGTAAATCGTGTCGTCCTCGTCAGTGTGATAACTCTACTTTATGTCTTTATCTAATCTACTTACCTTCCAGTCATAAAAATGGGTTGTTCCAAACTTGTCAACTCCCTTGTAATGCCTTGTTATGTCAAGTAGAAATTTTAGCTTTTTCTCTCGTGTGGATGTCCTGGCTGGTGAGTAATTTTTTTTATTCCAAAAAAAAGGTGGAGTGCACTGTCTATCCATTCTTCTAAATTTTGTATTTCCAATCATTTTTTGGTCTCCTAGCGCTATTCCTTGGGTAGCAGGTGCTCGTTGCCTTTGTTTTGGGGCTATGAAGATGAACCTGATGATTATCTTCTGGAGGCACCAAATCTACCAGGCTGAGAGTGTAATTAATAGAATGTATGTCTGTCTATGGGAGTTCTATTTTGGTCTCGCTTGTGCTGCATTTGCCGTGGAAGCATTTGGCAACACAGATATGGCAGATAATGTCTACACTAATGTGCATACTCGTTAGTTTGGTTTGGTCCCTTATTGCACAGGGCGAGAACTTTTACAAAGTTTAATGGTTGTGTAAACAATTTTCTGCTATCTCGGACCTTTTCCAATCTTTTCCTCTTTGTTGCATCCTCTCCCACCTTTTCTTCTGGAGAAATCGCCAATCCTTTGATCTATTCTAGTGTTAAATATTGTTTGTTTTTTTTTTTTTGGTAATTACACCCTCAACCAATGAAACTTTTTTTCCTTCTCAATTCTTTTTTTTCGTTGAAACATTTTACCTTCCTGCAAAACGTTCTCTCAACTTACAAACACATGATGGTAGAGACTGGTCGGGCCTGACCGAAGACATTGTTGGTAGAGATAGCAAAGCGTAATTTTACCTAGTTTGATGCTACACAAAAACACTCTATTTTGATCCTATTTAAATAATAGGCAAATTTCATTTCATATATGTCCCGTGACTAAACACTAGTTTGAGACAGCGATCAATGTTGTTAGTAATAAGGGTTAATTCAAAGAAACCCCCCTTGTGGTATTTGATGCTACACAAAAACACTCTCGTGCTTCGTAAATATCTGAAACTCCCCCTTAAGCTTTTTCCGGAATCTGTAAAATTAACAGCACAAGCAAAAACTAACAGCTCCGTCTGAATTCCCCATTGTACCACTCTACTTGTTCCCCATTTCCGCCTATTTTTCCCTCTCGCTGCTCTCCACCAGCAACCTTCTTTCCCTCACTCTTTTTTCATATTTTAGGGCGTAGATGGGCTGGCAACATAACTGTCGTTGGAGTTTTCTCCTCTTGTTCGATCTACTACTACTAGACGGCTGTGGTGTGGTAAGTTGAACACCCAAGCGGGAATTGGATTTGAAGACCTTTTGATTTGAAGACCAATGACAGGATTCTCTAAAAGTAGTAGTTTTTGGCTTTTGATGTCAGTGTTATGAGGGTGTTTCAGATTGAAAAAAGACATTGAAATGGTTTTCCTAAGAACAGCTCAGGTTTAGAAGCACGAAGCGCGCTCGCCGTTAAAATTAATCATTTCTTGTAATTTACAGATTCCGGAAAAGCCTAAGGGCGTCTTTTAGATATTTACTAAGCAAGCGTGTTTTTGTGTAGTTTCAAATACCACAAGGGGGGTTTCTTTGAATTAACCCTAGTAATATGTGAATCAACTGAAACTAGATGCTTGCTCATGGCTGAAAATAAATTTTATTATAATATAAAAAAAAATATGGAAACGGAAAACAATACTGGTTAGAAAAATTATTTTAACATGAAATTAGGAGGCAATAATATAAATATCTAATATTAAACCCGTTTAATATTAGCAGCCTTCTAGTTGCCGTCTAATATTGGATTCAATAGTACGTATGTGGTGCAGATCCTGTGTTGGTTCGTGATGATGGTTTTATGCGATTCTTAAATGATGGTTTTATGGTTGGTTTTGATTTAGTCAGTTTGATTTTGAGAATCTCTTTTGAAAATGGTAAAAACATATTTTTGATTCTAGTATACACACATATTAGTATGGGATAGTACATAGCTAATCTCCCTATTTTGAAGGAAATGGAAACTATAGCACCAAATCGTTGAGGTTGGATTACTATGAACAGAATCACAATTGGTTTATGACAATTACATTTAAAATATATTTTACTGAAGTATTGCTTGAAGGGATTGGATGATGGAAATCATACGCGTTGAAGTTGCTAGAATTGTGGAACATTTTATAAAGACTTGCTATTCTTCTATATTTACGGGGCCTTTTTTTTCTTGCATATATAGAGCACCACGTGCTAACTTTGTTTTATACTCCCTTCGTCTCATAATTATTGTTCAGTTTGAGTTTTCATTTCTAATTCAAATTGTATTAAAAGCGAAATCTCAAACTGGACAATAATTTTTGAGACAGAGGAAATACGAGTTTTCAGTTTAGGCGTGAGAAACGTTCAATAGGAAGGATTTTGCTTTTAGTAAGTAAACACTCGGTAAAGAATAAAAATTTTTGTGATACCTCGATCGAATGTAAGCATTAGTCCAAATGCCGAACCTAGAGAGACAAAAAAATAAATAAATAAATAATAAAACAGGGGAAAAATAAAGATAATGATGACTTTCATGCATGACATGATGTGATCTATCGTCAAATTACAAAAATAAGGGTTCAATAATGGTTTCTACTTACACAACTAAAGTTTAGGGGTGGGGTTTTGATTCTTGCATCTCATTACTTAAAATTTATCCTTAAAGAACAAATAATTTATCATTACTAAACTTTTAAATATTTAAAAATGACAATCTCTTTCTTTGAGCTGATTCTTTTTATAACAACTAGTGTAATACTCATATACTGCACGGTGATTTTTTAGATATTATATCATAGTAAAGTCAAAATGAAAAAAAAAATTATGCATAAAATGTCTGAAATTAATTCTATATGAAATGTGAATTATTAAAGTTGTAGCATATATGTAAAATTTGAAACACGATCAAAACCAAAATAAAAAATACGCTAGGAATTAGTTTATCCAAATATAATACAAATATTTGGGTATTATTTGAAGGAAAAAAAAAATCAGTTCATATATTTTGAAGTGCTTCTTTGTAGACAATGTTTGTTGTGTTGATGTCAAATTCTTCTTCTATGTTGCAAATGAGAACTTTGAGACGCTTTCTGGACTTTACCTCGGAAAATGCAACATAGAGTTTACCGTGTGCTCCCAAGTAAAATAGAAACTTTTTTGTTGGTATCCCAACCATAAACTTTTGCATGTGCTTCTCTTATTTTTCTCCCCTTTTTTTGATTTTCTTTTATTTAATGGCCTGGTTTTTCTCCCCTTTCAAATTGATAAAGAATTTTTACTAAAATATTAATTGGCCGATTTTTAATTAAGAGCGCTTCTCAATACTCAATAGGCCGGCAAATTATCCTTTCTTTTGTCTTCCATTTGTGTTAGTTAATAGCAGTTAAAGCTGCTCGCTTTACTCACCCTATAAATAATACTCCAAACTACTTCCCTACCCACTCACTACATTGCACTCCAAACAACAATTTTACACACAGTCACCTACTACTTAGTTTCACTTGCTCCTTAAACAGATTAGCGGTGGAATCGTGCATCCGTGGCACCGTTCCCGGATTCAGGGTCATGAAACGGAGCCCATTTGGTTATTCGGGGAACAGGGTGTTGATGAGGATTTTCACGGCGTCAAGCTCTCTCTTAACCCTCACATCCATTAATTCTCAATCCATCTTGCGAACGAAGGAATGGCTTAATTGTTCGACCCCAAGTTTATAAATTCCTTCATCGATCATGGATTTGCGAATTATTTTGTAAATAATAGAAGCAGAAAACTTTAAAAGCCTCTTTAATCAGAAGAACAAAAAATGTAAACTGAGCCTAGGATTATATATGTGTGGGTTTGTGTGTGATCTGATCTAAATGGGCTCTGTTCATGGAGAGTGAAGGGTGATAAGGTCGGCGGCGGTGAGGTTAGATCCAAAAGGGGTTGAAGAAGAAGAAAATGTCGTTTAAATGGAGTGGAAGAAAATAAAAAATAAAAAAAAATGGAACTTTTTTGCTAGGTCAAAGAGTAGGTCTCACCATTCTAGAAATTAATAAAAAATTAAAAACTTAATCGTGACTGAATCTTGCTACGCCTAAAAGTTAGAGAACGAAAAGTGTATCCGGTGCTAAAATCAAAGTTAAGACTTACATTGCACAGGCAAAGGACACATACTTGCTAGAACGCAGGTAGTTTTCTCAAATAACATGGTGCAAAATCATATCAAAGCCCAATAATAAAAAAGCAAAATCACATCATATAAGCAAAATACTGATGGCACTAAACAAAACATACACATCAAATTTAATTAACGTGAATATTTAGGCAAATACATAGCCCAAGATTCAATGCCAAAAAACGCAGCAATCATGTTAATAACAACCCATATTCATTAATCACACCGCTTTGATCGTGATCAAACTCAACCTTCACCAAATTAAGCAAAGATCCAAAGAGAGTAAATACCTTGATAGAACCCGAACCAAAAACCGAATGGGATTCTTCACAAAAATTTTGATCGGCGGCTGGAGATCTAAATAGTGTTAGGTTCTCACCCGCACTTTCAAATTGCCCAGGGAAAAGGAGTATTTAACTAATATAAGCAAATAGCTTGTTTACTTAGAATCCGAAGACCCCCTTTTTTGTGGTTGCACACTGAAAGCTCTAATGCTAATTGATCAAAAATTTTGATCACCAAAAAAAACCTAAAGAAGCCTTAACGACTCACTGAAACCAAATGGTTCTTCTAAACTATAAATCCATATACATACATGCTAGCATCTTGCAATCAAATGTCATAATAAATGAAATTGAACATAAAACAATGGAATGAATCCAAATTCTTTAATCTTTAGTGACAAGCAATAATAAACTGATAAATTGATTTTGCCTCCATCGGCGGCTAAGAAAAAAACCCTAAAATTGATCCCGAACATAAAACATAAATTCTTCAACAAAGAAATCTCAAAACTCAAACACCAAAATAATTTACAGATCTAAATGAGTAAATCATTTGGTGTTTAAAAAAAAAACAAAGAATCGCTTCCTTAATAATCTTAAATCACAAAACCTATTAATTAAAATCAATTAAAAAACACCAAAATAAGAACCTGAATACAAAATCGGTAAGGAAAAGGTCAGATCACCTCATAGTAAGGTAAGACATTCTTGGTTACCCGTATTCACCTTCACCCTTTTCACAAAACCTATACTAATCGTACATTAGGAAACCCAAAATAGTAGGAAAAGATACATTTGGAAGAAATCAAAATAAACTAAAAAAAAAATGTAATCAGAACATATCTCCTTTATAACTTCTGGTACATACTCCCTGGACATCACTTCAGGCTGAAAGTTGGGGAAAGATTGGCCGGTATCGTAAGAGACATTTCTCCTACCGGAGATCGGAGAAACAGAGAAGAAAAAGATTCTGCAAGTGGGACAAACATAAAGAGGGACATTGACGGCTGAAAAGTTCGATTCACTCATACTTTCTGTAGCAATGGATTAAGGAGAGCGTGTTAAGGTTCAGGTTTCACCAGGGATGACATATTGATTTAAAATCTTGATGATCGGATAAATTTCTCTTTTAGTTATTGGTATCTATATGTTTCTTTTCAAAGTTTTAAATTGACGGAAATTTTGATCCTATAAGAATCATGAATAGGTTAAAGTTAATAGTGGATAAATTTATATTAACGATTTCACTAATTCTTTTTACGGTTTAAAATCATGAATGACCAATCATGAATTGACACGCGTCAATTGATTTCTTTTTAATGACATTGGTCAATTCATCTCTTTTTTCTTTATCCTTATACTACTTAATATAAAGACACAGTAGGCAAGAAATTAAATACCCAAGAAATATTCAGGACCACCTTCAAATTGATCTCGTACATCGGATGGGGTTGATATCACGTCAGCGACTTATTGGGGGCAAAAAAGAGAGTGCATAAATTCAATTTCAAATTAATGAATGAGAAAAAATATGAATTTTTGGTTAAAAAAATCTCCAGATATCAAAACAACGTCGTTTTATACCCTTATTTTATTCCCAGCAATGAAAATGACGACGTTTTTGTATCAATGTTTTCTTTTTAAAAAGAAATTTTGTTGAATTCCCGAAATAAAATAACCACAGATTATACTTGCGCTTCATCTTTTCTTTTTTTCTTCTTATTTTTTAGCCTTCTCCCTCTTTTTTAAGATCTCTATTTACGCTGATACCCCTACTGTTTTTTGGGACCGAAGGGTTATATATAAAAAATTGTTACAGACACGAATTGGAATCGCAGTTCTTCAGCCGCGACTAAAACTATAGCTGCAACTAAAAATTAAACTGCCGCTAAAGACCACCTTCAAAATTGAATTGCCGCCGCTAATCACCATAACCTCAATGCAGAGTTGTTGAAGTTTATCGTCGGAACGTTTGTCGATTGAGTCCATAGATTCGATTTTGCAACCTTCACCGGTGAGACTGTTGGGGACGAAGATAAAGAGCAATAACGAGAAGAGGAAGGGGCTCTAATCATGATCGATCATAGATCGTGTTGCAAGATTTGAACACTGTTCTCTATACACTATTTTTTTACTTTTTCTTTTTCTTTCTATTTGGGCTCTAATTCTATTGTTGCGAAGAGTCGTTCACTGGATTTTCTAGAGGGGTTTTTTCTCCTCTCCCCACTACCGTGGATTGTGCCACCAACTCACTCACCGGAAAAAAAAAAAGTTCGGTCTTTCTGTACTATTGCTGCTACTTCTTTTTCCTTGGAGTCTACTCCTAATCTTTTCTTCTTCCTTTTTTTGTTGACTTTTGTTGGTGTTTACATTGTAGAACTTTCTAATAGTGTAGAAACCAGAATTGCATAATTTCCGCTATTTGTTTCTGTTGAGAGCTCTCTGCGCAAAAAGAGGGCACCAAACCACATCAAAAACCAAGGACAATCAGAAGGACTTTTTTGCTGGAGCTCTCCACAGTTCCTGAATTGTTTTATTCTCCAAAAGGTTTGTTTTAGTGTAGTTCTCTTTTTATTATGATTTGTTTGGATTGTGCTTTTGTCATTCAAAAGGGAAATAGTTACTGCATCATGAAATCTTGAATGATATCTAATCTTGTCTATGCTCACTGAATTTCACTTGGTCCTAATCTTTTCTTATTTTTCAGGGTTCTTAATCTGTTATTATTTCCATGGATGTTCCAATTAAAATTCGTGGAGATGGTATCGTCTTCGTCATCCTCCTCGTAAGAATTTGATTATTTGTTCAAGTTATTGTTGATTGGGGATTCTGGAGTAGAATCTCATCTTTACTCCAGATACCTTCGAAAATCTCTCTCCTACCATAGGTAATACTGATTTTATTTTTCCCTTTCATATCTTTTGTATAAAAATAAATTTGAGGTTTTGATCTCAATATTCACATATGGTTATGATTTTGGATGGAAAGGTAAGATTTTACGAGAATGTTTGAGTTACTGAATTTTATTTAATCTAGCAGAATTTCATGTAATTTTGTTGTTTTAGGTTGTTGTCGGTTAGTCATCAAATTGAACTCTTTCAGAATATGAAGAATTATAAGGAGAGTGAGAAATAGAGAGATATTGTCAGTAGAAATAGCAGAATTGTGGAACCTGAGCCATGTTATAAGGACCTTTGCAAGATAGTTCCTTTTTAAAATTTCTTTTTTTGAATCCTATTGAATTGGCCGAATGTTTGTTCTTCTTTTGTGTTTCAAACCAATTTTAAATGTACATGAAATATGGAATATTTTCTGATCAATTGGTTTCATGTCAATTTATCTTATGTTAGTTGGACAAATGTGTAGACCTTTCAACCCTGGTAAAAGTTCTCATGACTTACTATTTTTGGGGATCTGATCATGTTTGCATTGGTGTGTTGTATATTGTCTCCACCAAACCTGGTTTGTTTTGAACCTATTTAATTGCAAAGTGAAATTTGAAGTGGAAGGGAGGCCTTTTTATACCTTAGGTTTGAACACATAAAATTTTGGTTTATTGAACTGGTAGACATTCTTTGTTGTTGTTCCCTAAATGTGATCTATATGAGAATATATTATCAATCACTTTAAAATTAATTGGGTTACAGAGGTTCCTTTACTGTCAACAAAGTGAATCACGTGGAAGACTAATCAAATGTAGTTTAGTACACGATCGCAACAACGTTGCATCAAATTGGGAAAATTTGTCATAAATCCTCACTCCACTAGATATCTGCACCAAAATTTGTACTTCTTTTACTGACTTTATATACTTGTGATATTGTAATGTACTCTTTTTCTGACTTTATGTTTCTAATATTTGACTTTTTTATAATAAATAACTAAAATACCATCTCTTTATATGTCTATGGTTCAAAAAAGTTGATTAGCCTTGAGAAATTACCTCCATGTCTAGATTTGAATATTTTTCTCTAATTAATACACCTAGGCTCTCTTTGATATGTATGCTGGATTATTTGAAAATTTGGAATATAATGATGAGCTACTTTAGTAGCATGATAAGGCTCTTGGTTTAAGGGAAAAAAATGATAGCATACGGATTTGCTACATGCATTAGTGAGTCACTAACTTGATGTCCTAATTATGATAGTTTATTTGTGATAAATTTTACTTTACCAGGCAAATAAAATGCTGGACACTTGGCTACTCGTCTTAATATTAGTACGTGATGATTGGGAATGCTTTCGGGAGAAGCTACCCGTTTCTACTTTGGATTGACTAAGCATAGAGTATACTACATTACTTCATATGTAAAGCTCATTGCCTTTTTGTTTTTCTTCAGGTTCAGGAACTTCATTGATTGTACCAGATACAGATAAAACTAGCGAAGAATTTGCAATTGAAAGGGGTAGGTATATTAAAAAAAGATAATCACTGTCTCTGTACCATTTAAAAAAACTTTGTTTCGTAAGACTTTCTGGTGGCTTTTTCTTCTCTGCCTTACTATGCGTCTTGCAATCTATGCCAATAGTCATTTGGTTGTCAATAGTGAGAAAAAGATAAGTATTTCGAGCTTCTTTATCCACTAAATGTCAAAAACAGGAATCTATTATGTTATTCTAGAAGACCTTTCAGAGAAAGAAACACTCTTCCATAACTTTGCGCATAGACGTTTCTATTGTTTATCCTTGATTTTCTTTTTATCATTTACTACATAATTTCTTCATCTTTATGGAACAACTTTCATTGGTGCATATTCTCCAGGTGCTCGCCAAACAACTATGAACTATGCTTCACACGCACTTAGTTGATTCTTAAGATTTGCTCAACAAATAGTGTGGCGAAAAATAATTTCATTGAGTTTGATCTTATGCATCTTCTTGACTCTTGCTCAGTAAAGTCATGATCAACTAATAGGTTTGGAATTTTTTTGGCGTACATCCCTATACTTTTAGTTTTACTGCTAATTAGGCATTAGTTTCTGGTCTCCATTTCTATTTTTTACACCAATGTTTCCATATGTCAAACGTTTTCCCACAAACCTGGTCTGATGGTAGTGTTGACAAGTGATTCTTTGATAATCCTGTGCGGGCATAAAATCTAGCCTTTATACAAATAGTTCTATTATTGTTATTCTTTGCACTGCTGCATTTAAAGTAATTCCGCCATTGCGGTCAAGACAAGCCCAAAACAATGAGAAAGTGATTCATTCCAAGCTCACTTTACTTGAGAAAACAAGGCTTCTTCGCCTCCTAAGGCTACTACTTTGATTCTTTTGTACCAACCGATCCTAATTTATGAGCTCCTAATACAGAAATTCACAAAGCTCAAGTACTACCTTTTACTTCTTCCCGATTTGGTGAATACAAATAGTCTTATCGACTAAAGAAACGAATAGAATACAAAGTAAAATCAAAGATATAAAACAAGCTACATTTCATAATAAAAAGATTAAGTAATTGTAATTCAAATTATTGACATAGAATTCAATCAAACAAACTATTTTTATACTTTCTCTGTAGCATTACTTTTTGGTTACAAACACAGTATAATAATTATATAATACAAACCGGTCGCGCAACGCGCGACAAAGACAAGCCTAGTACTTAATATAAAAGCACAGTAAGCAAGAAATTAAATGCCCAAAAAATATTCAGGACCATTTTCAAATTGATCTCGTACGTCGGATGGTCTTGATATGACGTCAGCAACTTATTGAGGGCAAAAAGGAGAATGCATAAATTCAATTTCAAATTAATAAATGAGAAAAAATCTGAATTTTTGGTAAAAAAAAATCCCCAGATATCAAAACAACGTCGTTTTATACCCTTATTTTATTCCCAGCAGTGAAAACGACGACGTTTTTGTATCAATGTTTTCTTTTTAAAAAGAAATTTTGTTGAATCCCCGAAACAAAATAACCACAGATTATACTTGCGCTTCATCTTTCTTTTTTTCCTTCTTGTTTTTTAGCCTCCTCCCTCTTTTTTAAGACCTCTCTTTACGCTAATACCCCCACCATTTTTTGGGACCGAAGAATTATATATAAAAAATTGTTATAGACACGACTTGGAACCGCAGTTCTTCCGCCGCGACTAAAACTATAGCTGCGGCTAAAAATCAAACTGCCGCTAAAGACCACCTTCAAAATTGAATTGCCACGCTAATCACCATAACCTCCGTGCAGAATTGTTGAAGTTTATCATCGGAACGTTTATCGATTGAGTCCATAGATTCGATTTTGCAACCTTCACCGGTGAGACTGTTGGGGACGAAGATAAAGAGCAGTAACGAGAAGAGGAAGGGGCTCTAATCTTGATCGATCATAGATCGTGGTACTAAACAAGATTTGAACATTATTCTATATACACTACTTTTTCTACTTTTTTTTTTCTTTCTATTTGGGCTCTAATTTTATTGCTGCGAAGAGTCACTCATCGAATTTTCCAGAGGGTTTTTCTCTCTTCTCTCCCCACTACCGTGGATTGTGCCACCAACTCACTCACTGGCAAAAAAAAAAAAATCGGTCTTTCTGTACTATTGCTGCTGTTTCTTTTTCCTTGGAGTCTACTCCTAATCTTTTCTTTTTCTTTTTTTTGTTGATTTTTGTTGGCGTATACATTGCAGAACTTTCTAATAGGGTAGAAACCAGAATTGCATAATTTCCGCTATTTGTTTGTGTTGAGAGCTCTCTGCGCAAAAAGAGGACACCAAACCACATCAAATGCCAAGGACAATCAGAAGGACTTTTTTGCTGGGGCTCTCCGCAGTTCCTGAATTGTTTATGCTCCAAAAGGTTTGTTTTGGTGTAGTTCTCTTTTTATTATGATTTATTTTGATTCTACTTTTGCCATTCAATAAGGAAATAGTTACTGCATCATGAAATATTGAATGATATCTAATCTTGTCTATGCTCACTGAATTTCACTTGGTCCTAATCTTTTCTTATTTTTCGGGTTGCCTAATCTGTTGTTTTTTTCATGGATGTTCCAATTAAACTTCGTGGAGATGGTATCGTCTTCGTCGTCCTCCTCGTAAGAATTTGATTATTTGTTTAAGTTATTGTTGATTGGGAATTCTGGAGTAGAAAAAGATAGTCCTTTGCTCAGCTTTACTCCAGATACCTTCGAAGATCTCTCTCCTACCATAAGTAATACTGATTTTATTTTTCTCTTTCATATCTTTTGTATTAAAACGAATTTGAAGTTTTGATCTCAATATTCACATATGGTTATGATTTTTGATGGAAAGGTAGGATTTTACGAGAATGTTTGAATTGCTGAATTCTATTTAATCTAGCAGAATTTCATATAATTGTGTTTGTTTTAGGTTGTTGTCGGTTAGTCATCAAATTGAACTCTTTCAAAATATGAAGAATTGTCAGCAGAAATAGCAGAATTGTGGAACCTGAGCCATGTTATAAGGACCTTCGCAAGATAGTTCGTTTTTAAAATTTCTTTTTTTGAATCCTATTGAATTAACCGAATGTTTGTTCTTCTTTTGTGTTTCAAACCAATTTTAAATGTACATGGAAGATGGAATATTTGCTGATCAATTGGTTTCATGTCAGTTTATCTTATGTTAGTTGGACAAAGGTGCAGACATTTCAACCCTGGTAAAAGTTCTCATGACTTACTATTTTTGGGGATATGATCATGTTTGCATTGGTGTATTGTATAGTGTCTCCACCAAACCTGGTTTATTTTGAACCTATTTAATTGCAAACTGAAAATTGAAGTGGAAGGGAGGCCTTTTCATGCCTTAGGTTTGAACACATAAAATTTTGGTTTATTGAACTGGTAGACATTCTTTGTTGTTGTTCCCTAAATGTGATCTATATGAGAATATATTATCAATCACTTTAAAATTAATTGGGTTACAGAGGTTCCTTTACTGTCAACAAAGTGAATCACGTGGAAGACTAATCAAATGTAGTTTAGTATACGATCGCAACAACATTACATCAAATTGGGACCAAAATTTGTCATAAATCCTCACTCCACTAGATATCTGCACCAAAATTTGTACTTCTTTTACTGACTTTATATACTTGTGATATTGTAATGTACTCTTTTTCTGACTTTATGTTTCTAATATTTGACTGTTTTATAATAAAGAACTAAAATACCATCTCTTTATATGTCTATGGTTCAAAAAAGTTGATTAGCCTTGAAAAATTACCTCCATGTCTAGATTTGAATATTTTTCTCTAACTAATACGCCTAGGTTGTCTTTGATATGTATGCTGGATTATTTGAAAATTTAGAATATAATGATGAGCTACTTTAGTAGCATGATAAGTCTCTTGGTGTAAGGGAAAAAAATAATAACATACGGATTTGCTACATGCATTAGTGACCCACTAACTTGATGTCCTAATTATGATATTTTATTTGTGGTAAATTTTGCTTTACCAGGCAAATAAAATGTTGGACACTTGACTATTCGTCTTAATATTAGTACCTGATGAATGCTTTGGGGAGAAGCTCACGTTTCTGCTTTGGATTGACTAAGCATAGAGCATATTGCATTACTTCATATGTAAAGCTCATTGCCTTTTTGTTGTTCTTCAGGTTCAGGAACTTCACTGATTGTACCAGATACAGATAAAACTAGCGAAGAATTTGCAATTGAAAGGGGTATGTACATTAGGAAAAGATAATCACTGTCTCTGTACCATTTAAAAAAAACTTTGTTTCGTAAGACTTTTTGGTGGCTTTTGCTTCTCTGTCTTACTATGCTTTTTGCAATCTATGTCAACAGTCATTTGGTTGTCAATAGTGAGAAAAAAGATAAGTATTTCGAGCTTCTTTACCCAGTAAATGTCAAAAACAGGAATCTATTATGTTATTCTAGAAGACCTTTCAGAGAAGGAAACACTCTTCTATAACTTTGTGCATAAACGTTTCTATTGTTTATCCTTAATTTTCTTTTTATCATTTACTACATAATTTCTTCATCTATCTGGAACAACTTTCATTGGTGCATATTCTTCAGCTGCTCGCCAAACAACTATGAACTATGTTTCACACGCACTTAGTTGATTTTTAAGATTTGCTCAACAAATAATATGGCGAAAATAATTTCATTGAGTTTGATCTTATGCAACTACTTGACTCTTGCTCAGTAAAGTCATGATCAACTAATAGGTTTGGAATTTTTTTGGCGTACATCCCTATACTTTTATTTTTACTGCTAATTAGGCATTAGTTTCTGGTCTCCATTTCTATTTTTTGCACCAATGTTTCCATATGTCAAACCTTTTCCCACAAACCTGGTCTGATGGTAGTGTTGACAAGTGATTCTTTGATAATCCTTTGCGGGCTTAAAATCTAGCCTTTATACAAATAGTTCTATTATTGTTATTCTTTGCACTGCTGCATTTAAAGTAATGCCGCCATTGCTGTCAAGACAAGCCCAAAACAATGGGAAAGTGGTTCATTCCAAGCTCATTTTACCCGAGAAAATAAGGCTTCTTCGCCTCCTAAGGCTACTACTTTGATTCTTTTGTAGCAACTGATCCTAATTTATGAGCTCCTAATACAGAAATTCATAAAGATCGAGTACTACCTTTTACTTCTTCCCGATTTAGTGAATACGAATAGTCTTATCGACTAAAGAAACGAATAGAATACAAAGTAAAGTCAAAGATAAAAAACAAGCTACATTTCATAATAAAAAGATTAAGTAATTGTTCAAATTATTGACATAGAATTCAATAAAACAAACTATTTTTATATTTTCTCTGTAGTATTACTTTTTGGTTATGAACACATTATAATAATTATATAATACAAACTGGTCGCGCAACGCGCGACAAAAAACAAGCCTAGTTTTAATATATATATATATATATATCTTACTATATTAGAAACAAAAACCACACTTAAAAGAAATCACCATCAAAAATTTGCCTTGTGCCATTTCCACATCATATTTTTAAAATAAATTTTTATTACAACATCTCTTAAATTTAAAAGGCAAATGCAGTCTAAATTCACTTCCACCTCCTATTTTCGTCAAAACAAACAAAAATAAAACAAAAATAAAAAACTACAGGTTCATAAAAAACCCAAATTCTCATCCCCATCTCCACGACAATCGACTCCTTAATCAATCCCTTCCTCACAATTAAAAAAAAAAACAAATTCCTCATCAATCATCAATTGAGAATATGTGGTAAAATATACTCCTTTCCTATTAGCATGTTCAATCTTTTCATTAGTGATGATTAACTACATCTTAATCGGATAAAATTTTAACTTCAAAAAATATTCTCTTTACCTCTCTATATAAACACAAAGGAAAAAAAAAATTCTCATTGATCTTGCTTCGGCCGTTGTGGTGGTGCCCCTACAGGTATTAAAATTTAAATGATTTTATTTCAACGGATCATTGGTTTGACTTTCATTATTTTTTATTTTTCCCGTTCAAGAATAGTGTTATTACTATTATTTTTATGCGTCCATCCATTACAGCTACCGTATGTGATTTCTTATTTAATTAGTTAGCCTAGAATTTTTGTATGATTTTAGTTATGTTTGGATTGAATTGATTGATTGGATTTTTGTTACAAAGTGTAGTTTTTTAAATTTGTTTTTTATGTTTCATTCAATTAGAGAGTTTTTTTTTAAAATTATGGAGTCTCAGGTTTTTTTTTTTTGTATATGACCAATTATGAAGTGTGTTTTTTCTTTGTTTAATTACTTTTGATTTTGTTTTATACTCCCAGTTGACTAATTATTATTATTATTATTTTATTTACAAATGAAGCACATTTCTTTTTTTGTGTTCGGAGTTTCAAGAATATACTTTTTTGGATTTGGTTTTTGGACTTTTTTTAGTTCCTTATCATATAAATAGTTCAGGTCGCTTCTTTTAACGAATTTATGGGGAATCCTTTTATGAATTTGAGGTGGAGAGGGAAGAAATGATGTTTCTACGTTTACTTGTATTTTTATACATCATTTTTACCTACAGAAAAAAAATTACAAATTTTCAAATTTTAATGGGCTATCTTTTATATATATATATATATTTATTATTTGCCATGGTGAGGTGAGTTCTTTTTTGCTATATCTTGAAACATATGCAAATTTACATTATTTTCATTCTCATATTTGTGATCAACCAGTTTCAACAATTAACCAGTTTCAAAATCATATTTTTTATATTTTACTACCTATAAACTTTTGGAAGAAATAGTTCCAACAATTAAGCGTATACCCTTTGGAGGAAGCTAACTACAAAGCTATTATATTGATTTGGCACAACCAATGGAGAACATCAATAAATTATCTTACTAATATTTAAACTTATTAGGATGCTTTTATATTTTGTTTAGCATTTACTTCAAGACATATATTTGATCAAGTTTATTTATATTTAAGAAGTAACACTTATAAAATATTTCTAAAATCTTCAAACATTTCTAAAACGTACCGGGCCAAATACAATCTATTTTTTTGCCAAATACAAACATCACACTTATAAAACATTTCTAAAATTCTTCAAATATTTCTAAAATATATCAAGCGAAATACAAAATATTTTTTTTCCAGATACAAACATTTCTAAGATCTACATATATATTAGGCCAGGGTCGCGAATTGCGCGACTAGACATCACTATATATATATATATATATATATATATATATATATCAGGGAAGAAAATGTTGAACACAATTATCAAGCAAGAAAAGGTCGAACTAAAAAAATGTTTACAGGGCTCTTGAGTGTGAAACACAAATATCTTGATTCCTAAGGATATTAGGAGTCTGTCGTTTAGCTGAATCGAAACTCCAAGTCCAAAGTACCAAAACTCCTGATCTTCCTTGAAATGTCGATTTAGTCTAAACCTATGTTCTAGTGGTCGATTTAGTGTAAACGTTTATTCTAGTTGTCGATTTCATCCAAAAGTATGACTTTTGTCGTCGATTTAGTCATTTGGACGAAAAAAAACACCGCAAACTAACTGAGGCCTATTAGTTTAGAAATTTTTTAAAAAGGTCCCTTATGGTATAAAAATTTATAAAAAGTATTTTCTTTTAAAATTTCTTTGTCCATTGTTTTTCTTTTCTTTTTGTTTTGTGTGCACCGAAATGATATTCCTTAATGAAAGTGTTAAAAACAAGAGCATGCATACCCATTATGTAAACCCAAAGTGTTAATTTTCATAATGTGTTTACATAATGGGTTATGCATGCATGTTGCACCTAATTGACAAATTGACCTTATTATATAGTATAAATTTAATTATCCTTTTGGGTAATATTTGGTGATTGCGGTATTGAAAGTGTTAAAAACAAGAAGGTGATGGTGGTTTTTGCGAAAAAATTATGACCGGTGGAAAACGGGAAGACAGTGGAGGAGGGGGATGTAATTTGTTTAATAAATAAAAAATGGTAAATTTGAAAAAAAAAAAGGAGTTATTTAAGTCAATGCATATATTCAACCAAACGGTACTATTGAATTCGTGAATTCCTGATTATCCGAATCTATTCCGCCATTTAAATCCGTTTCCTGAATCCGTTTCCAGCTGACAAAACAAACGCCTCCTTAAAGCAATTCAAGGAACGGAAAATAAGCCTCTGATGTGGGCTGCCTTCAAGAATGGGCAAGGAAGCTTATTGGGCTCTTAACGGGGACTAATCTTAGTTCTTTTACCTTCTTTATCATCTTACCACAATATTTCCCTTTGCCCAATTCCCAGTCTCTCTTCCTGCTCGAATAAAACCCTAATCACACAGCATCAGAAAGCTCCCTCACTGGGCAAATCATGGCGACCTCCTACGATTACGGCGAAGGGCAACAGCAGCATATATATATATATATGATTAGCACGCAAGAAAATGTTGAACACAATTATCAAGCAAGAAAAGGTCGGAATAAAAAAAGGTTTACAGGGCTCTTAAGTGCCAAACACAAATATCTTGATTCCTGAGGATATTAGGAGTCTGTCGTTTAGCTGAATCGAAACTCCAAGTCCAAAGTACCAAGACTCCTGATCTTCCTAGAAATGTCGATTTAGTCTAAACCCGTGTTCTAGTTGTCGATTTAGTGTAAAGGTTTATTCTAGTTGTCGATTTCATCCAAAAGTATGACTTTTGTCGTCGATTTAGTCATTTGGACGAAAAAAACCCGCTAACTAACTGAAGGCCTATTAGTTTAGAATTTTTTTTAAAATGTCCCTTATGGTATAAAAATTTATAAAAAGTATTTTATTTTTAAATTTTTTTTGTCCATTGTTTTTCTTTTCTTTTTGTTTTGTGTGCACCGAAATGATATTCCTTAATTTACTTGTGTAATTTCATCTAAATATCCTCTTAACAAAAAACATTTCTAATATTTTTTTCGTTTGAAACGCTAACTTTTACTTTTTTGAATTTTTATTTTTCTAAATAAAATAATTATAAACTAGGTTTTAGATACGTGCATTCGCACAGGTTTGGGCTTTAGTCGTTGAATTGTTTTGAATTATAAAAACGTCAATGGTTCTTTTTAAGACGTACATGATTAAAATAATAGATGATGCAAAATATGTATATTCATTTTTATATGTTTTTCTAAATTATACGAATATAATTACGCTTAATGGTTCATTGTTTTTGTTAAATATTAAATATCTAATCTTGGCTTATTTTTTAAAATTTATTTGGAGACAAATCATTATTGTAGAATCTTTGAACTTTAGGCAAGAATAAAGCTTAGGGAAAAGAATCTTGATAAGGAGGTTATTTTTGGAGGTTTTGTTTTGTTTTTTTTTCTTTTTTAAATTTTATTTTAATTGTATGAAACAATATCATAAATTTAATGAAAATATAGATGGAGCAACTTTTAAGGTTTATAATAATTAGAATATTTTGGAAACGTGGATTATATTGAGAGTAAGTTTGACAAGGAGGTTATTTTCAGAGGTTTTCTTTTCTCTCTCTGGTTTTTTTTTAAAAATTTTATTTTAATTGGATTATCATAAGTTTCAATGACTAAAATGCCCCTTATTGTATAAAAATTTATAAAAAGTATTTTATTTTTAAATTTTTTTGTCCATTGTTTTTCTTTTCTGTTTTTTTTATATGCACCAAAATGATATTCCTTAATTTACTTATGTAATTTCATCTAAATATCCTCTTAATAAAAAAAAAATTCTAATATCTTATTCGTTTGAAATGCTAACTTTTACTTTTTTGAATTTTTTTATTTGTCTAAATGAAATAATTATAAATATATAAAGTTATTTTACAAATTCACCTTTTATTTTCTAAATATTTTTTCTTTTATATTTGAAATGTTTGCATGCATATATAATAGATAAATATATTGTATTATACACTAGTTTTTTTTCATATGATTTAGAAGTCGTTCGTCACAACTCCTACCCCCTGAACTAAATCAATTTTCGACGAGTTTAGTAAAAATAAATACTAAAATATCAAATTTCATTTATAAAGTGAGTTACATTAATTTATTAATTTTGATTGGTGATTGGGGTATTGAAAGTGTTAAAAACAAGAGCATGCATAACCCATTATGTAAACCCAAATGGTTATGCATGAATGTTGCACCTACTTAATTTTGACAAATTGACCTTATTATATAGTACTCTCTCTGTCCCAAAATTATTGTCCATTTTGAGATTTTAACTTTAGTACAATTTGAACTAGAAATGAAAATCCAAACTGGACAATAATTATGGGATGGAGAGAGTATAAATTTAATTATCATTCTGGGTAATATTTGGTGATTGCATTATTGAAAGTGTTAAAAACAAGAATGTGATGGTGGTTTTTGCAAAAAAATGATGACCGGTGGAAAACGGGAAGACAGTGGAGGAGGGGATTTAATTTTTTTAATAAATAAAAAATAGTAAATTTGAAAAGAAAGGAATTATTTACGTCAATGCATATATTCAACCAAACGGTACTATTAAATTTGTGAATCCCTGATTATTCGAATCTATTCCGCTATTATTTAAATCCGTTTCCAGCTGACAAAACAAAGGCCTCCTTAAAATAAGTCTCTGATATGGGCTGCCTCCAAGAATGGGCAAGGAAGCTTATTGGGCTCTTAACGGGACTAATGGGCTGCCTTCTTTATCATCTTCCCCCAATCTTTCCCCTTATAAAAAGTCTTCCCTTTGCCGATTCCAGTCTCTCTTCCTGCTCATAAAAACCCTAATCACAGAAAGCTCTGGCCAAATTATGGCGACCTCCTCCTACGAGTACGGCGAAGGGCAACAGCAGCACCCGGGGCAAGACTCACTGAGTTCTTATGACCCGAATTATGTTCCGGACTCGGTGAGGTCGTTCGTTGTGCACTTGTATCGTCACATTAGGGAGAAGAACGTGTACGAGATTCATCAGATGTACGAGAATTCGTTTCAATCCCTCAGCGAGCGCATGTTCAAAGACGTTCCCTGGCCTTCGGTTGACGCCGTCGCTCCGCACGTTGATAATGACCACGTTTTCTGCCTTCTCTACCGGGAAATGTGGTTCCGCCATCTTTATGCTAGGCTTACCCCTACTCTCAAGCAGAGGATCGATTCTTGGGACAATTACTGCAATCTCTTTCAGGTCAACTGGGAAATAAACAAATTGAAACTTTTGTTTATTTTATTTTATTTTATTTGATGCTTCTGTTATTGGAGGTGTTGTAGTCGAGAATTGTGGTGATTTATTTATTTATTCGTAGTCATTTATCTTGCTTGAAAGTTTTGGTTATCCTCTTGTTTTTATTGCCTTGGGTTGGTGTTGTTTGAGCAATTTTAGCTGAATCAATGAGAAATTTGACTGGCTTTGTAACTTTGTTCATGTTTTTGTGGGATGCAATGCAGGTGGTGTTGCATGGAGTGGTAAATATGCAATTGCCAAACCAGTGGTTGTGGGATATGGTAGACGAGTTCGTTTACCAATTCCAAAATTTCTGCCAGTATCGGGCAAAAATGAAGAACAAGACTGAGCAGGAGATTGCACTTCTTAGGCAGTTTGATCAGGTGCGCCTTCCCTTTGTTTAATAAATTAGTTTGTCTGATATTGTTGCATACTGATGACTGTAACAATGCGAATAACTCTCTTTTATAGCACCAGAAGCTTGGGTTTAAGTGAGCTTAACTTCATTCTCCTCATTGGTATTGTTGTAATCTCAGGAGACCATTAAGTATCTTTAGTATGTGATGAACTCTGGGTTCATTTATTACTTCCATTCTAACATCCCTGTGCTTCTTTTTTGGGTGATAGAATAAGTTTGTGGCTGATGGTATTGTTGGTTAGCTTAGCCCGATTGCAGCATTAAGCTCTAGTTTTAAGTGATCTATTGTCTGTTCCCTGATCCTAGCATTTTATTTCAGGCTTGGAATGTCTATGGTGTTCTCAACTTCCTGGAAGCTCTTGTTGAGAAATCTATGGTCCATGAAATCCTGGAGAGGGAGAAAGAAGGCCTTGAACAGTTCACAGCTACTGATGGTTATGATTATAATGGTGGGAGTAATGTCTTGAAGGTCCTTGGGTATTTTAGCATGATAGGGTTGCTTAGAGTTCATTGTTTGTTGGGTGATTATCAAACTGGCTTAAAGTGCTTGAAGCCAATTGACATAAGCCAGCAAGGCGTATACACCAGTGTTATTGGAAGCCACATTGCTATCATATATCACTATGGATTTGCCAACCTTATGCTGAGGAGGTATGCTGTTCCTGCTACTTTGCAATATTAAAATTTTGTTTTCATGAAGTACTTTGGTAAACCATCATAATGATTGTTTGGAGTGAGTTTTGCCTCTTTTTTTCCCCCCTCAAGAAAACATTTGGTTTTGCCTTTTCCAGTCTTAGATATTGTTATATATCTAAATGACTCTTGTTATAGTTCTGAACCGCCTCACCTTTAAAAATATTTCTCATCAACCGATCTTGTTTGGTTCTTCTTCAGGTATGTGGATGCTATTCGGGAGTTCAATAAGATTCTGTTATACATTTACAAGACTAAGCAATATCACCAGAAATCACCACAATATGAGCAGATACTGAAGAAGAACGAGCAGATGTATGCCTTGTTGGCGATTTGCCTATCTCTTTGCCCTCAAGTAAAGCTTGTTGATGAAACAGTTAACTCTCAACTTCGGGAGAAAAATGGTGAAAAAATGTTGAGAATGCAAAGGTATGATGAGGATGCTTTTGCTACGTATGATGAACTCTTTTCCTATGCATGTCCAAAGTTCATCACTCCATCTGCTCCGAGCTTTGAAGAGCCTCTTGTAAATTACAATCAGGTATGATTTATCCAAGGCTGTTTGAGCCTCTTTTAAGTGTGAAACTTATTACATGCAATGGTAATATACCTGGTTGTCAAAATTATTGAACACTAGCAAATATTGGATTTAGCATGAAATAATTCTCCTGGCCTTCATATCATTATGGTGTTTAGTTTATTTAATTACGCTTAATACTGATTACTGACCTTTGAACCTCAGTTTTGGAGATTATGCCCCTGAAATCTTAATCCATTATGTCGTTAGTCTTTTTGTTGTTGGAGTTTTCACTTCCGGGTTAGAAATCTTAGTTTTGTACTCAAAAGATAAAATTGCAAAGTAGTTTCTAGTGTTATGATCATCTTATGAAATTGAAAAGAACTGCAAATCTGTTGTATTTGCTGAACGAACTGAAGTATGTAGCTTTCGTTTGGTCTGTTGTCATTTATGTTCTATTATCATCATTAATTTAGAGCACTAAATTGCCTCAATTTTTCCATTTCAGGATGCATACAGGCTACAGTTAAAGCTGTTTCTGTATGAGGTAAAACAACAACAGTCATTGGCTAGTGTCCGGACATATTTAAAAGTTTACTCAACAATCTCCTTGGCAAAGCTTGCTAGTTATGTGGAAGTGGATGAACCTACTTTAAGGTGAAGAGGAAGAAATGTGTAATTCGCTTCTTTACCTAATACACGCACCACCTTGTTTCTAAGCTTTTTGCAACTGATCATTTACAGGACCATTTTGCTGACATATAAGCACAAAACTCATGCTGTGGATTCGGACGGAAAGATAATATCCAATGCTGATGTTGATTTTTACATAGACGATGTGAGTGTTTATCTTGATTTTCTCTCTAATTTCCTCTGTGCACAATCTCTAAGTTGTGAGCAAATATAGGATCACTAGTGTTGAATGTTATTTTCTAGGCTTCCTTTTTGAAGTATCAATTGTGAACTAGAGATATCATTATGTTATAAGACCATATTGATTAACCGAGGTAGAGGAATCACTAACTCTTTTGTTGTAATAGCATATGGAAATATGTTGGCAAAGATGTGCATGTTTGATACGGTAACTATTTACATCTGTTTGACTTGCTGATCTTTAAGGATTTGTCAGACATTAAATTGCCCAGGATAGATACTTATTCATCATAGTTTTTTGTTCACTGATCTAATGACACACCAACTTTGATTTTAGGACATGATCTATGTCACGGAAGCTAAACCAGCTAAGCGATATGGGGACTATTTTTTGCGCCAAGTTGTGAAGGTATGTTTTGAAGCTCGTTTGTATTATCCTGAGATTACATTGGATGATGTATCCATGTGGCTGTTTTTCTGAGTAGTGTGTATCTGTGTGCAGCTGGAAGGCGTCATAGCTGATATTGACAGGATAAAGCTGGAGTGAGTTTTCAAGGTTGGGAGCTTTCCTCCTTTGTTACCAGTTTGCAGCTATAACCTGCAAGTGAGATGCGACTCGGATGATTTGTAATTTATTCAGCCTCGTAGCCTATGAGAACTGTACACTGCTTCAAAAATAGTAATGAGGTTCAATAGGCATTCTCTTGAGAGCACAAGAAGAATCTCTAGCGTTTTTGTAGTGTTCCTGTTGGGTAAGGACAGGATGGAACAAGAATATAAATTCTCACTTAGGGATGACTTTTCTTCGTTATTGTAATTTTTTTTTTCGGCACAAAGGAATAGCCCTTCTGTTTTGACATTTACTTTTTTCACATGCACTTTCATTGTCCATCTTAAGAATATTATTTTCAAGGGTTTTCTGCACCAATAGGCAATAGCTGTGGTTGATTGTGCGCCTATCAGATGTTGATGGCCGGTAGGATTATAGAGTAGTCCCGTTTGATCGGGAGGTGGCGATTGTTTGCTGCTGGTTGCTCTTGAATTCTTTTCTGTGTCAACATGTCTGAATATACCACTTTTGTCATTTCACTGCAACCACAAATTCAGCTTTTTCAACTAACTTTCAAAGCAAGGGTAACTAGCAGCTGCTGCTGATTCAAATTGCTGTTTACATGACTGGGCAGCAGAAGAATACTGTTTGTTGCATATATGCTGACATCCACAGTCATAAGGGTTGTGTTCTCCAAAAAGTACTATATACAACATGCTGCCCGCATCAGTGTTCGTTTCTATTATTATTAGAATCAAAAAGTGAGTTAAGCTTTTCCTCAAGCCTGTCAATGATAAGCTGTAGGGGACGTTGTTTGAACATGTTAATCAGGGTTATCAACATCATGTTAAACCTCATGGGGGTTGCAATGATCATATACTCCCTTTGGTTCCTCAAGAAGTGGAAGCTAGGCGACAAGGCGGCGTTAGCATCGGCTCTTCCAACTCCGTGGTATGTGTCTTTCATCTATCTCGAAAACTAACGGTGCACTGATCATATTTTATCAGAGAAATATGTCACCGGGTAAATCTCATTGTGTCATCAACAGGTTCATTTACGCATGTTTAGTCGTGGGAATCATCGTCTGCTCGATCACAGTAATTGGACATATGACAGCCAACTCTGTCAGCGATTATACACTTGCCATTGTATCCTTACCCGGTCATCAATCTCTTCCTACAATCATCGTGCAAAAACTTTTCCTTCGTAATCATGTCAAATTTTTTATGCTTTATTAGTTGATTTGATTAATGTACGTGGTGGTGTTAAAAAACCTTAACCAAGATTTCAGTTTTTGGTGTCAATTTGCTGCCTTCTTCTAATTCAAGCTGTAATCATTGTGACAGTATTCTTCAAGATTGACTGGAACTTGGTAATTCATTTCTAACTTTTATCTTCATTCGCACAGTGGAAAGTAACTCTTGACACTTGAAATCTGATCATATTTCCAGTCCTGAGATTCTCCCTTTGATTAAATATATTGGGAGTCAAACCAATTATGTTTTTATTTTGGGTTTATTCGAGGCAGCGAGTTTCTAGATACATAGATGAACACCACAAAGAGTTCAAAAGTTTTGTTCTCTTCCATGTATCGGTATGTCGGACGATCTCCATCATGGTTTTCGTAGCCCAGGTAATTTTTTTTTTTTTTTTTTTTTTTTGGCAGTGTCTTAGTACAAATACCATGACTTTACTAAGAACAAAGAAGTACTCCACTAATGTACCGTATCTGATTACATTTGTTTCCAGGTTGGAGTTGCTTCCCTTGCTGCTACCCTGTTGGCCGTAGGATGTGAACCTACGATTTGTCTCAACAACAACAACAATAATGGCCATATTAATAATAACCCTAAATTTGTATCCTCTTTTTTGGAAGATTCATCATCATTTCTAGAGGGTCATCCTAGACTGCCTCCTCCTGAAAGGTTTTTCCAGTTCCATGTCCGGGAAACACTACGATCATCATTCCACCTAGTTCAAGATTCCAATAAGGAAGAGGATTCAGCAGTCTCAAACTAGCCACCGGAATTGACACTTTCCTATGTGTGTTTGTGTGTGTGTGTGTGTGTGTTTTTTTTTTTCCTGGTACTTTTTACCCTTTTAAAATCACTATTCCGGCAAAAATAATTCTCACTTATTGATGGCTTCAGGAGGCTAAGAGGACTCGGATTAAGATATAAAATATAGAGATAGCAAGATCAACGAAATTGGAGATTATGTTAATATTCATGCATCTATCATTTTGTTAGACTAAATAAATACTCTGTTTTGAAATGATTATGATTTATAAGAATAAAGTTAACGTAATTGATTGGTTCAACCTCTTTTAATTAAATAATCAATTTCATCAGATGACTTCAGGGTGGCAGCAGCATGATGTATGGCTCAAAATTTTGACCCCAACTCAGAATAATACGACTTTGATCTTTAGTTGGAAAGTCCTCCAATCGTAGTGGCCGCCCCGCTGATCGGTCCCCGGCGTCGATCCTACTCGCAGCCCAATGTCAACCCAATGTATAGGAATTACATTATTCAAAAAGCCACCCCACTCAAACTTAACTAATAATTATATTATGTCTGAGGCAGAGAATGTGAAGTTAGCAATTTTTATTTTTTCTTAAATTTTATAAAAGATGCATGAAAGCATATTCCCAAATTAGTACATGAGAGTATGCTACACCAATAACATCATGTTCTAACCACCATTTAGCCTTTATCGGAGAAACAATGAGCCATTATAATCCACTTTATCCTCGTGTCGCTAACGTTGCCAAATAATTTGTTATAAAATCTGCCTCTCGGAATATATGTCTGAGTTCTACTACCCAATCGCTGCATAAAAGCTGCCGAATGCCATGCACAATTCCACCATATGATGGACAAAACATAGTGTGCAATATTTTTATGTTACAACATACTGTGATTTTAGTTAAATTGTATAGATTGAGTTAATTCACTTCCGCATTATGAATTAAACAATAAATTTGGAAGAAATTATAAATCACCTAATTTGTAATTATCCAACCAATCTTTGATAGTCGACAGGTCTAAAGATTCAAACCACAATAATTGGAAATGACCATCATTAATTGAGTTGATTTGGATGGTCCAAGTCTAACCATTTAAGAGCATATAAGATCTCAATTGTTTAATGAGCATTATTGAATTGCAAGATAAGGTTCGTCCGAAAAGGAAAAGAGTCAGAAAGAGGAAGTGAAAGAAGAAAAAAACTGCTGACCCGAAAGAGTCATATGCTATGATCAAAATGGTAACTCGAGACTTTTGACTGCGGCTGTGGCTGGTTAAAGTTTTTCTGTTTTTGCCTTTTTTTCTTTTTTGGGGCGTCCGGTTTTGACTCTGATTAAAGCAATAATTTTCAAACGGTTCAACTGAGATTGTAACTGCGAAGTTGGGATTTAAACCTCATGAACAGTCCTAATTTCTTTTTTTTAAAAAAAAAGAGATATAAAATTACTATAAAGTTATAACAGTGTTACATAATATAGAATGTTACATTAACTATATTTGGATTAGAATCAACAACAGAAACTGGGGAGGTGCACGAGGGTGGTGCGCACTTTATTTTACTTGGAAAAAAATATTGCCTCATGTGTTTGGTTACCTTTCTTGTCATTTTCTGATTTATAAATAGTTCAATTTCTCCCCCCTCCTAATCCATATAAATGCCACTCATTTGGAGCTTTAGGAAGATATAAAAATATCCCTTCTTCAGAGCAAAGTTTAAGCCACATAATCCCTCCCAATATCACTATCCAGCCATCATCATGACGAAGAGCAACCCAGGTGTGATTACATGTAAAGGTATCTGTCCAACCCTCCAAAGTTCTCATCCTCAATTAAACTGATGTGGATGTTATTTTATGTTAGGGCATCGTGGTGATCGAGTAAAAGATCTCGTATTTCTATTATTCTCAGAAAAATAATTCACTCTGTTAAAAATATTATTTATAGAAGGACCGGTCTTAATTTCTTTTATTTTTCTCCCAACCTCTTTTGTGGAGACTAACGGGTTGTGTGATGTGGTTTTGGTGTTGTGCCTGAAATGATGTTTGTTCAGCTGCGGTGGTATGGAAGTCAGGGGAGCCACCAAAGGTGGAAACCATACAAGTTGATCCACCAAAAGCCTCAGAAGTTAGGATCAAGATGCTTTGTGCCAGTTTGTGTCACACTGACGTCTTGTGTTGCAATGGCCTTCCTGTTGTATGTTCCCATCTTTTTCCAATTTGATTTCTCAATTTTTTTTTTTTTGGACAACTAATCTATTGAGACGTTTGGTTAACTAATTTATGGTTTTTCCTTTTTCAGCCTTTATTTCCTAGAATTCCTGGACACGAAGGCGTTGGGTAAAGTCTCTTGTCTCTCTTATACTTTTATATAAATTATTACTCTACTTTTATTAATCCATAAGTCCTTTTGGATATCATTTAGTATTTTGCACTAACTATTTCCTCTAAAGTACTCCAATGTTTGCAGTTTTTCCTACATGTATATTACCCTATGATTTCTTCTAAACAAAAGAACTTGGAAAACATAATATCGCGACACTAGCATCCTGATTGTGCACCACACTAACAAGTTGTATCTGGTTACTAGTTCTGGTACTATAATACTAAGTAAGATATTCCATGATCAACGTGTTAATTATATATCTCGTCTCATGGCAGGACCTATAGCGTATACTAAACACAAATCATTTGCATTTTTTCGAATAATATCTTACAACCTTAGATATGGTCAAACAACAACCTGAAATTCACCATTGAACCTTACCATTTAACCAAAAATTTGCAGAATGGTAGAGAGTGTTGGTGAAGGTGTCACAACCCTGAAAGAAGGGGATATTGTGATGCCCCTTTACTTGGGAGAATGTGGAGAATGCCTGAATTGCAAGTCAGGAAAGACAAATTTGTGCCACAAGTATCCTTTGGGCTTTAGTGGGCTTTTATTGGACGGGACATCAAGGATGTCAATTGCGGGTCAAACAGTTTACCATCATTTCAGCTGTTCCACTTGGTCTGAGTACATTGTCATTGAGGCCCCTTATGCTGTCAAGGTTGATCCCAGGGTTTCTCTTCCCCATGCTAGCTTCCTTTGTTGTGGGTTCACTACAGGCTTTGGTGCAGCCTGGAGAGAAGTCATTATTCCTAAAGGTGCTACTGTTGCTGTTTTGGGCCTTGGTGCTGTTGGACTCGGAGTAAGTTCATATGTTTTAACATTTAAATCATCTGTATCACTTTTTGTTCTTTATCTTTTTATTCTTCACAATGAAAGTCGTACCTCGGACTTATGGTATGCATATGTTGAATTGCAGGTGGTAGAGGGAGCTAGGGTGCAAGGAGCATCTAGGATAATTGGAGTTGATATAAATGACTTGAAAGAGGAGAAAGGGAAGGCATTTGGAATGACTGAGTTCATAAACCCTAAAAAATCTGATAAATCAATTTCAGAGCTAATTAAAGATGTCACTGGAGGATTAGGAGTGGACTTCTGTTTTGAATGCACCGGTGTTCCCGCCTTGCTCAATGAAGCCATCGATGCTTCAAAAGTGGTGAGTCGTCAACGCTATTATTCATCGTTTCAATAATGTCATCAATTTTTGACAAATAGAGTAACAAATGTTATTATCATGTTAAAAATTTTAATAATTATATGGTTTTACGATACTTTATTATTGATTATTAGAAACGGTAACTGAAATTGACGATTAACCATTTTTGTAACAATTGTCTCCAAAAAAAAATTCAGGGACTTGGGACAATTGTGCTAATTGGTGCAGGGCTGGAGCCAAGCGGAGTGATTAATTACATTCCACTTTTATGTGGAAGAGTACTGAAGGGATCCATCTATGGTGGAGTTAGGCCCCTCTCAGACCTTCCTACCATCGTAGACAAATGTATCAACAAGGTAAAACGATTAATATGGAATCAATTTGAAAAAAAGAAATGAATAATTTTTTTTACCGTGCATATATTACTAGTTTGGGACGAAAAAAGTAAATGATGTATGTGGACAATTTACTAGTGAGATAATGTGTCTTTTTTTTTTCTTCAGGAAATTCCATTAGATGAGCTGATGACACACGAAGTGACACTTGATGAAATTAACAAAGGTTTCGAATACCTAAAGCACCCGGATTGTGTCAAAGTGGTTATCAAGTTCTAAATTAAGGAAAAAAAAATGAGCCTAGTTTTATCTTCTCAATCAATAAAAGAAAGTGATCAAATATAGACTTTGTTTATTGGACCGTGTTTTCAGAAATCTATTTGAAAAGATATGAGGATTTTGTATGCGTGGGAAAAGAAAGGCAATGGAGAATGTTTTTAATTTTTTTTTTAAATTTTATTTTGGAGTGGGAATGAAATGCTTTATTTTTATGTTTTAGAGACGCTTACTCTGAAAAATAATTATTTCCTTCTAAAATGATAGATATGTTGGATTTTTTAGTATGTTTACTTAAAATTTAAATCAGACAATCATTTTTGAGACAGAAGAAATACATAATATTATTATTATGTGGTAATTAACTACCAAATCAATTCATTCTAACATTTCTCCGTGTAGTTAACGTCCAACAAATGAAGGTATGAAAATTCTCTTTTATGTAACCCTAACCCGCCTTAAATGTGAACCAGCAGAAGAAATACCCAAAATATAATCGCGCAGTTGAGCAAAAAACTAATAATATTTTCCTGGTTCAAGAAAGAAAAAGAAAACAAAAACAAACTAAAATTCATACAAAAAGGATAAGAAATTTGGTTTCATCATTTCTAGGACAAATCTTTACGGAGGTCGGTTGACATAACCACTCCTTGATTGGTGTGCCGTCCTAATAAGCAAAAATAATAAATATAAATAAATAAATTTCGGCACCCCCATCACCATCTAGAACTCTTCCCCACCGGTTTTCTTACAAAAAAAACTTTTTGTAAACACCAAATTGAAGGCTTCATTTAGACTGTTGTTTCCCAGTGCTTGGAAAATTTTACTATATTGATTGATTGAAAGACGTGTTTCGACAAAGAACAAATCTATAAACTGTTATTGAACCATCTTTACACTATGACGAGTAGAAATGAATCCAAATTTACGTAAATACTGACTAATCGGAAGAAACTTGGCAATGGTAGTGAATGGAAAACTTATTTTACTCTATTCGGCTTGAAAATTAGATGCGGTAATAGATAAAAAAATACTCCCTCTGTCCCATAATTATTGTCCAGTTTAGTTTTCATTTCTAGTTCAAATTATACTAAAACTGAAATCTCAAACTGGACAATAATTTGAAAACATAGGGAATATAATATAATAGTAAATACTAACTATTACTTTTCCCCTTTTTTTTTCCCGCTTTCGGGCCCCGATCGATCTTTTCGGAGGAATAGAATTGCAAATTATAAAACAAACACTGTCTCCGCTCCTTATTATAAGATATTTTGATTTTGTTCTAAGTTTCATTCAGAATATCCTTTTAATTAGAAAAAAAATCTTAAAAATATATTTTCACATTTATTGTGTTTTTCTAATTATTATGAAATATTTTTAAAGTTTTTTATTTCATTTAAAATAATATTTTAAGTGAAACTTAGGACAAAATTAAAATATTTTATACTAACGACGGAGGAGTATATTCATAAAAATATAAAATCCACTTAACAAAAAAGACAGTTTCTGGGACCACTTAGATAATCCACGTAATAGTAAGAAGAAAATAGATAACCATTCGCCACGTCACAAAAAGAGACTTCCGTGTGGCGCAACAACTGTATAAAAACCCCGCGCCATCCTCCCCACCGTCACGCCCGCCGTTAAGTCTTCCAAAAAAGAAATTCAGTAACAAAAATCAAAAGGCGCATTTTAGCCGGAAACGTGGAAATCCCCAGAAATCGACACTTATATCAAATACCACTACGGAAGATTTAAATTTCCCTTTTTTGTTTTCTTTCTGCAATTAAGAATTTAAAACACGATGAATACTAATTTCCAGGCTCAACATTTGTTCAATTCTTCTTCGACTGATCGGAGGCTTGGCGTTTTGGCAAAACACATCGATCCGACGTCATCAATGGCGAATACTGATCACAGCTCCAGTACTGCTATCATCTCTGCTTCGCCAACTTCTCATCCTGCCGGTGGCTCTGTTTTCTCTCATGTTGTTCAGGCCCCTGAAGATCCCATTCTCGGGGTACTTAATTAATTCTCCTCCTGCTTTTGTTTAACGCTTCTTTATGATCCTTTTTTTTTTGTCTGCGATACCGGCTTTAATGGAGGCTAAAGTGTTGGAGAAATCATTGGCTAGATTGAGATAAGCATGCATCTTTTTTCTTTCTACTGGCTTGTGAATTCGATGCAGGATCATTCTATTTTTATGATTGTCTTTTGTTTTATCTGGTTACAGATACACATAATTTATTTTTCTTAAACAAAAGGGGGGCAAGGTTTCTGCTAATTTCGTAGCGTTCATGTTTTTGTAGCTGTTAAAATGGTTCTTCAGCATTCAATAGATTTTCGGATACTGCTTTTTATGCAATTTTTTTTTCCCCTACCATTTACCGGTCGAATGTAAGAAGATCTTTATGATGAATGCGAGGATAGTCAGTTTGTTTTTAAACTTGATATGATGTTATCGTGTGATCTATGATATTCAAGTTAGGTGATGAGGTTTGATTGTCTGAGAGCGTGATTTACTTTGTGAGCAGGTCACTGTTGCTTATAACAAGGATCCAAGCCCAGTGAAATTGAACTTGGGGGTAGGAGCTTACCGAACGGAGGTTAGTATTGGCTAATAAATCTTGATAACTAAATGATCATCAAGAATTTTGTTTATGATCTTGACATACTTCTCTGCTTTGTTTTGTGGAACTTTGAACTAAGAACCTGAGAATAATTACTCAACACCATTAGCATATTTTCATAAACTTAATACCGTGCGTTAATCTTATACTTGTGCATCACCTGTTTCCTCAGCCTATGTTCTCCCTTGTGCATGCAATACAGTATAAACGTTGAAAGAAGCCAGCAGTAGTATGTGTGGCCTTGATTTTCTTTTCTTTTTTTTGGTTGAAATACTATATTCTTTAAATAAGTTGGGGCAGTGGTGTTACTTGAAATGGTTGAATTCTAATGGTGTATAAAGTAGAAACTCATGCATTCTTCATCATGAGAAAATTTGGTGAATCTGCTATGACTATCTGAATGATGCAGTTCATGTTAAGCTTTCTCTCCTGTAGTTTACCTATGCTGCCGGTTCCCCTAGGCATCATATTCCTCTCTATGACTTCTCATAGATGCTGCTTTCTTTTATTATCCTTGTTATTTCTGAAATAGCAATGTTATTCTGCAACAGGAAGGGAAGCCTCTTGTTTTGAATGTTGTGAGACATGCTGAACAGCAACTAGTTAATGACAGGTGAGAACTTGCTGTATCTGGAAATTGAAACGTCATTTTAGGTAGTGGCTAATCAAGGACCAAATTACTTTTCAGATCTCGTGTTAAGGAATACCTTCCAATTGTTGGGCTGGCAGATTTTAACAAGTTGAGTGCTAAGCTCATACTTGGTGCAGACAGGTAAATTTTGATTTTGGGCTGAGATTGATAAATCTTTTAATTTGTCTGCATATCTTCTCTAATATTCATTTGGGGATACAAAGATTTAATCTAATCTTTATCAATATAAAATTAAATTCCAGTGCATTATTCACAGTTTGGTTTTACCTTAATAGGCTAAGGATCCAGGACAGATAAAAAATTTTTTGCACATCCATCCTGCCCTTTTGTTCAGTTTTTTATTTATTTCTATTTTTTTAATTTAATGTTAATGTGACTGAATATTGAGCTTAAATTTTCGCCACATGCACTGGAAAAAAGTGCTACAATGTGCCTCAGTAACTTCTTATTAAGTATTGAATGCAGATAGCAGCATGCTGTCAAAACTAAGTTTTGCAGTCGCAGCAAGAAATAGTTTTGTTTCTGGAAAGATGCATCTAATATGGTAGCTTGTTTTGGTGTTTGATGAACTTTAAAGTGATCCCATCGGATTTACTCGTAGAGTTGATTTTGCATTTTGTCATTCCATTAATAGTAACTTTTGTGGCACCTCTTTTTCTTGCTTATGCTTTAAAGACTATAGAATACTGACAGTATTTATTTTTATTTTTTATTTTTGGTTGGAAATAGCCCTGCTATACGAGAGAATAGGGTGACAACTGTTCAGTGCCTGTCGGGCACGGGTTCTTTGAGAGTTGGAGGGGAATTTTTGGCTCGACACTACCACGAAGTAAGTGGAAATGTTACTTAAGTTTGAACCTGAAGTATGGGCACTTGCGCTTTTCCTTTTCTTATCTATTGATGTTTCTGTTGTATTCCAGCGAAGCATCTACATTCCCCTGCCAACATGGGGAAATCACCCAAAAGTATTTACTCTGGCTGGTTTATCTGTGAAGACTTACCGCTACTATGATCCAAAGACTCGTGGTCTTGATTTCCAAGGTCTGGATGTGTTCTTGATGTTAATTTATATAATTCAAGAATTTGCCCAAGCTGCTATTTCTTTCTACTGCTTGTAAGAGAAAGCTTGAAATACTTTTTGTCCAAAGTGTATCCATTTTTGGATTCTTGCAATTGACGGCCACTTGAAGAACTTAATGAATCCACTGTCTTCTCGGTAACTGTGTTTATTCTCCACTATTATAAATGGAGACGTGATTCACTAGTCATATTTTCCTCTTGGCTTTTTTGTTCTGGTAACTGATTATCTTCATTCTCTTGCGTGTCCGCCCAATCAGAAGAGCATCTCATTTGAACTATTTTGGAGCATCTCATTTAACTATTTATGAGTTTGATGATTAATAGAAGGAATAGAGTTTCTCTTCTTTTCATGTTTTGCTTGGTCGAGGGTACAAGTTCAGTTATATTTCCAACTTGAACTGATGGCACTGTAATAGTCATGTGTTTTCGTTGATATTGAAGCAAAATAGTGTGTATAGAGGTCATAGATTTGACTCAATAACCCGTTTGTTTTGAGTTTTTAATGGAATGAAATTCAAACATTTTTCTGTTTTCTGATCAATTAGTGCCTTAGTTCTTCAATTTCTCTTGCGATTTTCACTTGGTAGTAGAGAATTATCATGAGAAATTGCCATGTTATGTGGCTCAGCTCCATATGGGTCTTTCTCTCTGGGCTGAATTTGTTGATATAAGTCTATGATGTTGATCTGCTAGCTCATCTCAGCTCTGATTCTCTTTCTGTATTTTTGGCATTACTGTTTGAATAGGCTTGTTGGAAGATCTTGGGTCTGCTCCATCAGGTGCAGTTGTTCTTCTGCATGCCTGCGCTCATAACCCAACAGGTGTTGATCCAACTCCACAGCAATGGGAACAAATCAGGCAGTTGATGAGATCGAAGGCACTCTTACCTTTCTTTGACAGTGCTTACCAGGTGGGTGACGAAATTTTTTTGAAAAAAGAAGTGTTGATCAATCATCGTGCTACCTTGTGTTTTTGTTACACAAAGACTGTTCTCCACAGGGTTTTGCGAGTGGAAGCCTTGATACAGATGCGCAATCTGTTCGTATGTTTGTGGCGGATGGGGGCGAGTGCCTTGTAGCCCAGAGTTATGCAAAGAACATGGGCTTGTACGGTGAACGTGTTGGTGCGCTAAGCATTGTATGTTTCACTGAGAATTTTCCTTGTCTTATTCCTATCATTTGAATAAAGTGAAAATTGGATTCTCTGTGGCTTTCTGCAAAGAAATATTATCATGCTCTGTCTAGTTTTACTCATTAGAAGGTGTCTTCTGAACTATAAGTGAATTTCTCTGATGCATCTGAAAGTGAATAAGTATGTAGCTGACACATTTGAAACTCTGTTGATATTAATTGGAGAATATGTTGTGGAGTAAGGCTCTTACAAAATTGAATTCTGTGTTGCTGCTATTTTCCATAATCATCATCGTAGAACATCCAGTAAGTTTACAATCGGTTTGACATTATCTTAGTTCTCTTTCTTGTTTTTACTTTTTGGGTGTTTTGCAATTATTTCTCTGGTTTCTTTGGTGTTCTGGGATTAACAAGTAGCTAAAGCCTTTTGTTGCTTGTATGGAAAAGGTTGTTTCACTCTGCTATTTCAAACGTAGTTGCAACAGTGACCAATAAGTACATTGTTTCACTTGATTTTGGTTGAGTGCTAATGATAGGCTTGCATGGTAGCAACCCTGTGTGATTATGATTAGGCCCATATTGCGTTTGTAGTGGTTGAATCGGTTACTTGAGTTAGATACATTCCATGACTCGATGTATCGCTCAAAAATATAGCAGAAACACCGGAGGATCCTCCTATGCTATTTTAGCTTGAGAAAACATCCAGGATAAGATGAAGTACTGATTTTGGCCCTGGAAAATTCCCAGGTGTGCAGAGCAGCTGATGTGGCCAGCAGAGTTGAGAGCCAGTTGAAACTGGTGATCAGGCCAATGTATTCAAATCCGCCGATACATGGTGCATCTATTGTGGCGACTATCCTTAAGGACAGGTAGCAAGCATTCTATTGTTTCCCTTGTGTTTCTATTGAAGAGTTGACATCTGGTAAATATGTCAGGCCATCAAATTACTTCGTTGAAAAAGATCATGTTTTTATGATTAAGTTTGTTTACTCCAAATTTGAGATCTAAAACCTGGCTGTTTCTCATGCTTATGCCGGCATACAGAAATTTGTTCCACGAGTGGACAATTGAACTAAAGGCAATGGCAGAGCGTATTATCAGCATGAGGAAGCAATTATTTGATGCTCTGCGCACTAGAGGTGAACAATATTACTTCCTTGAATCTTGGTAGTTGTTTCTTGGCCCTTCCCCCTTGATTCCATCTATAGAGTTGTCTCTGGCAATTCGTCGGAATTGTAGTTATGTAAACGTTCCTCTCAAAAATAAAGGTACCTGTCAAGTAATCCAGTGTGAATGAGACTAAATTTGTTATTATCCACCAAGCTACCTTTAGTCTTCTTCACTGTGGTGATATAGTGACATTAAACCCGAGCTGATCTTTATGGTGTCTGCTTTTGGATTGTGTTATTATCCCTCGTACTCCTTTTATCAGTAGTTTATAAAGGATCCTCAGAAAGTGAAAAGTCTCTAACAACAAAGGTTGTCTGTCAGCATCATAGAACTTCAGTGTTTTCTTTCTTCTGATCCGAGTTAGTGAGAATATATTTTGTTCTGATTTAGTTTCCTCTTCCCTGCTTCCTTCCTTCTCCCACAGAAGTTAGTTTTTACATCTCACCTTTTTTTTTTTTTTGAAAGGGCACCTGTTCTTTTTATCAGAACTGGATACCTAATCTAGTAGAAAACATTAAGTTATATGTTATATTATGCATCTCTTGAACATAATAGATCAGGATCTAGGGAAAAGCTAAATTCTTTTGCTTACCATGTGCTCTCTTCCATCGAAAAGGGGAAAAGTAATAACCTTCACACGTTCTTACAGGTACACCTGGTGACTGGAGCCACATTATCAAGCAAATTGGAATGTTCACTTTCACTGGACTAAATAAAGAGCAGGTCGCCTTCATGACGAAAGAATACCACATCTACATGACATCTGATGGGTAAGTATATTACTTCCTGGCTTTTGATCCGTCTCTAACACCTTGAAAGATTGAATGTAAGGAAAAGCTTTTGAAACAATGATTCTCTTGGGTCCTCTTTCAGTCAAAAGAACATGAGTGTCATGGCCTCTTTGGTATTATATTTGATTAGTTTTACTTCAAGGCTCGGACATTTTCAGTTGGCATTGTTTGGAAGAATGATTCATAACTCTTTCTTTCATTTCTTAATTGCAGACGGATTAGTATGGCTGGTCTGAGCTCTAGGACTGTTCCACACCTTGCAGATGCCATTCATGCTGCAGTTACACGATTCTCCTAAATCCCGAATGATCGCTTTTTGAAGATCCGTTATATTCCCTCCCATACCAAATGTAATTTGTTTCTTATAATAAATTAGCTGTAATAATCCAGTAGTATCAGGCATAGTCCTGCCTGATGTTTGGGGGTAAAGGTACTGTGTCATTTACGTATGCAGAACTGTAGAACTGAATTCTGTATAAGCAATAATAAGTTGCAAAGCAATGTAGCAGCTGCTTCGTTATTTCTTGTTCATGAGAATTTAACCTCTTATTTTTTATTATTTATCTTTTTTGGTCATTTCGTGCAAGTCCCACAATCAAACTACATGATATTACTCATGACAAATACAAATTAAGCATTATAAAAGCATTATTATTAGCAGTATTTAAAGTGATGATTACCGGCCTTTTTTTTCTTTTTGTTTTTACAAAGATTAAAAATTTTGTGTAGTTCTCTTTTTTATTCTTATTTACGCCTGGACTAAACCTCTTTAACTCTTAATCTAGTACAACGTCTGTCCATAGTAGAATATGACTTAGGTAGATTATGTTGCTTTAGATTTTGTTGAACATTCAAGCCAATGCAGATAATCTTGAGATTTTAAAGATGTGGTTATTTATTTATTTAGTATTTCCCCAGTCTCAAGAAAAAAAAATAATTTCGAAATTCAATAGAAATTATTCTTTTGGGATAAAGGTAGTACATGTTTTTTTAATGTTTGAAGTTTTACCCTCAAAATATGATCTTCGTTCACTACAATAAATGCACGGCGACAAGCCCTCTAGCAAAGTAGATGGAATTTTGTTTCCTATTATACAATTGCAAGAACTGTTCACTGAAATTCAAGTATGCAGCTGAACAAATTTGAATAGATTAATTCACAGAGAACCATGTTGGTTTCTTGTATTACACTAACATTCTTCTAGGAAGTATGGATTGGGAAAAAATAAAAATACATGAATGTATACATCTTTCAAGTATTATGGCCTCTGCCGAAAGCAAACCTGCCCACTGCTTCTCTACTATCATCTGAAACTTTTCAACAGGTAGGAAGATGGACTAGAGAAATTAACACCAGCAGACAGTTTCGAACTTTCTGCTCCTTTCTCAGGTGTTCCACATTCACTAAAGTCAAGTGTTCGGCACTCCCTCTGCAAATTTCAGAACATTTCACAGATATTAAATTATAGAAATAGAGCAAATAACCAAATCTTTGGAAACCAACAAAGCAATTGAGAGTATTCATCTAGAGAAAACTAAAGCAGAGATAAAATATTTTATCTTTCTTAGGTCGGCCAGGTTCAGGGACCATTCAACAGATTGCAAGTAACAAGCAAAAAAAACCAAAATATCAAGATGCAGGGCTGTCAGAAAGCAAGTTCAGCACAGCTATATTTATACCATGACATTTGATGCAGCCTGCGGCTCCAGCTGATTTCTAGCAAGGGCATTGTTTTCCTTGTCAAGGATAAGCCTTTTGCTGCTTTTCTCAAGTATAGATGCAGGAGTATCATCTCCCAGAACCTCCTGTGCATCTGCAAATGCTGAAGCAGTCTGCTCACTCAACTGTTTCATCAGTCCAAGAGCATCATAACTGCGGTCCCCGGGGCTCGTTAGTAAAAAGTCCTGCATTTCAAATTCAACATACATTATGTTAGGAGAAGAAACAACAGGATCTGCAGAGGAAACAGTAATGAAACAATTAACTTAAGCAACTTAGAACTTTGCAATAGAATGAAACTATCAGAATCTATCAACCTCAATCGTGATGTCAGTATCAACTCTGGGGCCTGGTAGAAAAGTGTTGAAAAACCAAGGGGACTTCCAAGCAGAAGGAGATTCGAAACTTCTTTTAAAAGGCGTATCTCCAAATCTACAACACATCAGGAGGAGCAACCTCATCAGATTGTTTAAGTCATTTCATAATTTTACAGAATCCTAGTATTACCAACATGATTTTAGTCTTACATGTTGAAGTGTTCAACACAGGAACTGCTCCTTGGAGTTTCAACCTTCTTCCCCAGGGGGGTTGACGAGGTAGCCAGTTGATTGGATGCAGAGGCAAACATATTACAATTTTCCTTCTTCATAGATATTCTAGGTGAACAAACAATGGATAAACATGGAGTTCCAGATGAAGCTGCTCCTTTTTGCAGTCCAACTTCCATTCTTCCAAAGCAAGAGTTTCCAAAAGCTTTAGTAACATTAGTGCCTTTCTCACTCTTTCCATGTTGATCAGGGGAAGAGAATTGCCTATCATTTATGTCATGCTCAATGAGGACACCAGAAGATTGGTTTGTCTGCAAAATTTTGGGAAAAATATTCATGTAAATAAATGAAAAAGAGAAAGAAATCAAATCTAATGTGAGTAGGAAGGAGTCCCAAAAAAACAAAAAAGCTCATCTAAGTTAAATATTTGTTCAACAGAGTCTCATACATGCAGTTGTGAAATTTGAGTAGTATTTTCCTAAACTTATTAGAGAAGAACGCTAGCAATTACTGATGAAAGATGTAAAAGCCGATAATGTAGCAGAAGCTGTAGGTCTAGAAATTCAATAACCATAGCATGAAAATAAAGCCAGCACATGAATCATAAACACGCACTCCCCAATTGACAATCCACAAACTTTCATAGATGATAATTAGGAGAAAGGAGATCTGTGTTATTGATTTTGGCCATCACTTAAACAACATACTTTGCACAAAAAGAATAATGGTTGTTATTGGCAGCAACTGGTGAGACTCCTATATTAACTAAAAGTAGACTTACAAACGTAGGAGAAGTCACATTTTCAGGAGCTGCAATGGATTTTGTTTGATTTTTACTATCCATATTTCCCATCTGCTGGCTTTTCCTCTCTTCATGAACACTAGCATTTACATCTTTCTCGGGGATTCCTCTATCTGACAATGCATCACCCTTTTTGCGGTACTTGTCTCCATCTTTGGAAGCAGGAGCTACATTTTCTTTGTCTTCTTCAGTTGACACTTCAAAGTTGCTTTGATGGTTTGTTTGAGGAGATAGCACCAGTGGTTTTTCATTTTGAATGTCATTGAATATAACCTCTAATCGAGAAAAGTCTTTGGCCAATGTAGAGAACTCCTGATTCATATCATTTTCCTGCTTCTTCTCACACCTCTTTTCTGGCAAAGGTGAGACTAAATCACGGTGTCGCTTCTTCAAAATAGATGGTGTACCAGTAAATGTTTTTGCAGCACTTTTCAGAACAGCATCTGGGCTATCATCCCTTGATGGTGAATCCCACAACCTAAATGGTGTGACATTATTCATAGAGGACATCATGAGCTGACGTATACCAAGAGGGCTATACTCCTGTTGCACATCACTGCCAGATTGTATAAGATCACAACTGAAGAATGGAATATCCAAGCTTGGAAAACGAGGGGGCTCGTAGAATAAAGCTCCCACATCCTTCTGTTCATCAGAAGTGGCCGGGTACTCTTGCACTGGTAGACAATCTTTACTGTCTTTAGATTGTGGTAAACCAAAATCATTTACAGGAACTAGTTTAGAGCAACCACTGCCCTCAGGCAGTTGCTCTTGAGTACTCATCTCACCAGTCTGATTGTTAAGCGAACTACCAGATTCATTACTATAGATAAAACCGTCATATCTACTTGGCATTTCCTCCCTCTCTAAGTTGTCAATAGCAGAATCATTGAAGAGATCCGGATCAATGCTGAACATGAGTGATCCATCATCTGAAAGGATTTGCGAAGGAACAGAAAACCCATCCGTAAGTGGAGCTCCCATCATGTCAGGATGGCAAGATTGTGAATGATAATTTCCAGCTAAAGGATCATGATAGCTTGATGTTTGATGCATGTATGAATCTGTTGCTTCGTCATTTGAGTAATTAACAGGCACCAAAGAACCATCAGGGGCTTCCATCCTGTTGTTGCATTCAGCATCCGCAGTAAAAAATTGATCTGGCCTATCTGGCCCCATGAGCATGTGTAACATGGATGTTGAAGTACCTAAATCAACACCATTCTGGAGCGGAAAGTTAGCCATGTTATGACTTTCAAAACCAGCAAAAGAATGCATAAATTGTCCAGAAGAAGAAAGCATGAACTGTGCGGATGCTTCGTGCCCCAAATTTATTGAAGACATGTCTTGCAACTCATTCTGATTAATCTGCCATTCTTTTCCCATGGAAGTTTCCCAGTCATTTGAAAAGTTGCGTTCAAGGCCGTCTTCTCGAGCATACACGTTTCTGCTGGCAATATCATTTGCAGAACTAGAACATCCAACAGCAGTAGAACCTTGACTACACTGTGAAACATCCTCCACTTCTGCAACATCTCTGGGTACACTATCATCTGCACTGCTCTGCTGCGAAGCAGTAGCAAGAGATTGATTAGGATTTACAGCACCAGGTAGGCCTTCAAACTGTGCAAGCAACCCTGAGGCCAGATAGGTGTCCAGTTTCTTTTTCACAGAACTGTTCCAGTGGTTTTTAATTGCATTATCTGTCCTGATAACCATAGAGATAGAAATTTCTGGATCAGTATGCTGAAACTCACATCAACCAGTAATCTAGAAAAATCAACCATTTTCTAAATCATGATACAGAAGAATCAATTTAACTTATTGAGCATTCTTATTTGTTCTGGTTTCAGAAGGTTAAATAACTTATTCTTCTCTCCCTTTACTAATTTTGTACCTTCCAGGCAAGAACTTTGTCAACTCGGCCCACTTGTTACCATAAATTTGATGAGCACGAATTAGAGCCAGCTCCTCTTCTTGTGTCCAAGCTTCTTTGTTAATGTTTGGGTTAAGATGGTTGTGCCATCTGGATATCCAAATAGAAAACAGGGGTCAGGAAACTTAATACTAATAGTTACAGTAGGAAGAGAAGCAAGCAACTAAAACCTAAATTGCTAACTACATAATGTTCCGGAAATAAATCTCCAAAGGAAAAACAAAATAAAATCTAAAACTGCACAGCAGCAGAAGCATTTGCATCAGAACTTCACCAGAAAGCCCTAACTTTGAAAAGTCCAATGAATAATATATGTGAAAAGCTTATCCCTCAAATTCAGGGGCAAAAAAAAGAAAGCAAAACTTATCGAGAAAAAATCCCAGAAGTAGTTTACCCTCTAACTTATTCAATACTTCAAAAAGTTTTAACAGAAAGGATGTGTAAACAATGCATCAATTGTAAATTACAATGATGAGATAGAATCACTTATAATTCACAACCTTTCCCGGCATTGTTTTCCTATCCGTCCAGGCAAATGCTGAGCAATAGTGGACCACTTTTTTGGACCATATTTGTTCACTAGTTCTATGATTATTTCATCCTCCTGTGACAAATGTAGAAGTACTTGATAAGAAACTCAAGAACTAGAGATGTTGACGCAATACATGAAAAGCATTTGAGATGAACGCAACCCAAAAAAAAAAAAGAAGCAAAAATCAGAATGTCTTACTTCCTTTGACCATGGACCTTTTACAAGTTCTGGATTGAGAACCTTTTGCCACCTGTGCAAACACTGCACATCCGTCCGATCCTTGAAACATTCGGCTACATCAAACAATAATACCCGCTTTATATTTTTTCAATTTTATCTTCGTTCAACTTTTACCAATATATATATTTTAAATATACCTAACTCATCACACATAATTAGATTATATCATTAGCTTAATGATTTGCATTTCTTTTCCCTGCTTAGAATATCTTTGAAACAATTACCACCATTACAGCATTACTTCATCGAAAAAGTTGGAAGATGAAACATTAAAGGTGGTCCTCGACTCCTGGAGGAGGGATTTAAATAGAAATAACATACCTATTTTTTTCCAGTTTTTCCCTTTAAACCGTTGCACAGCTTGCCGCAAAATTTCATCCTGTAGACAAATGAAAATCAGAATGTACGAGAGAATTTGTTGAAACTTGCAATTTGCTAATTGTTGTCAAAATGACAATTACACAAGTGAATGCCGAAGAATTTTAACAGGGAAAGTTTTGAAGAAAAAAAGCTTTTATCTACTTAATGCCTCTCGAAACACAAGCAAATGCATTCCAAAAAAAATTGAGAACTACAATTCCTGGAATGCGCCAGAAAACTAGAGTATTATGAGTACGAAATGACTTTACAACATCCTTATTACCAAGTTAAATTAAACAATCTTCCAGGTTCATAGTACAAATTCCAGGAATATTGTGATAAAGAAACACCAAGAAGACATGCAGGAAAGGTTACAAAGAGAAGTGAATGGAGTATCATCATTAGAAATACAGTGAAAATATCCTAAATCAGTAAAGAAACTTAAGAAGATGTTTAGGCACAAAGAATCAAAAAAGGGATTTAGATTCCTAGGAACAATTTAGCAATAATAACCATAGTGTGATGGGACATTGATACAAAACAATTAAAAGTTGCCAGCTTGCAACTTGACAGCATCCTCCAAATGTAAAGTCTACAGTACTAGTGAAACTACAGCATGGTAGAGCAACTGAGATTTACTAATTAATGGGAATGAATGCAAGAAACTAACTCTTTTCTTACATGTAAGGTCAGGAAACTACAATTGAGTTGTTCAAACAAAATCAATATTACCTCTTCAGGAGTCCACTGTCCCCTAGTGGAACGCCTCGTAGGGCCACTGGTTCTCCTGCAAAGCATAACATTACAATCTATCAAATTATTGCTGCAATTTAACATGACAAAAGTTTGTGTACAGCCAAATTTTTCTAAAGGGAAAACCTAAGGGGGTAAAAAAAAAAAACCCTACTACTAAACCTCGATTCAGCTGCATGGGGTAATTTATATAAATTGTATCTCGTCAGCATGTTCAATCAAACTATTTATTTTCGAAAGTGAATAAGCTCTCTATCTTCTGCTTGCTATGATGGTGCACACAAAGTTTCCTTACCTAAATGTCAAAACTAATTAAAACACTTAGTTTTCCATTCCTCACCCAATGAGCGCCCCCAAACCACCACCAACATCCACCCAGACATTCTCATTTTTTGCTTTCACTTCAGTAACAACAAGTCTCCAGCACTCAGATCCATGAAGCATAATTGGTCTTATTGCTACTTCTGTTGCTGTTTTATACAGTTTCCAGATAAAAGGAACAAAGGTGAAAGAATCCAACTTTGGTATGTGGAACACATTAGCTGCCTACTCAAGGGAAAGCGGGAAACTATTTTCCCATGTCACAAAATTTATTTCAAGCAACGCAGTGCAGAACATTGGTGTCGAAGGAAAAGCTTTGATTGCAATAAAATCCAGAATTTAACTTTAAAAGGTGACAGATAAAAGACTTATAACTAGTTGATGGCTTTTAAGAAGTTTGCACAACTTACCCATGAGGAGGTCGAATTCTTGGTAGATTATCACTCCCACCATCTGAAGGGGCGGTGCTCGCCCTGTCACTTTGCATACTTAATTGACAAGGATGCAAATCTGCATACCCCAATTCCTACTCGTCGATAGCACTCCCCACAGTGTCTGCCCCAATGCATTATAGGTCACCCAAAAAAGTAGCAAGAACTTCCCTGTTATTTGAGGACATTACAAAGGATAAATGTTATGCAGAAACACATAATTCCTAGGTCAAAAACTGAGGAAAAGGGGAAAAAGAAAAAGGAAGATCTGTTTTGGTTTGATCAAACTAAACTCAACATGCTAATTGGTGAATGAGTTACACTTATGGCACTTGAATCCCAAAAAAAATAAATAAATAAATAAAGCCATGAAACTCCGGCAGGGCTACAAATTCAAATTTGTCACCCACTTTTGAAGAAAACATTAAAAAAAATAAAATAAAAACTCCACCAAGACCAAACTCCATTTTTGAAACGCCCGAAAATAATATCAAACACTTTGGTAGCTACACAAAAGTTTCAAAGTTTTATAAATTCACATGCTCTTTTTGGTTTTTTTTACCAAATCAAACACCTGTAACCCACAGTCAGCTGTATATGTACGAAACACAGAAAACTCCAAAGAATTAATACATAGCAAAGAGCAGCAATGCAAAATTAGCTCCAATCCATAGATATTAGGGCTTTAGCTAAAAACCAAAAGTCTTCCAATTCAAAATAAACACACCAATTAATCACTAACTTAACCCCCAAAAGAACGAAAAAAAGATCAGAACAACAATAATGGCATCAAATTAAGGAAATTAACCAAAAACAAGGGAGGAAAACATCAAGGAAAGGAAACAAAGAACAAAACCTTACCGAAGTAACTTCATAAAAGTCAATGAAAACGATCCAATCAACTCGATTCGGCAAAGCAGATCCCGGAATTGTTCAAATTCAAGCAGCAATCACAGTTTGTATACCTACAGTCTACCAGAACAACAGAGGGAAGATCTGCGAAATGTTGAATTGAATTGGTTCAGATAGAGAGAGAGAGAGAGAGAGAGAAAGGAACAGTGACTGTGTGAGTGTGTGCTTTTCTAGAGAGAGAAATGGGTTAAAAAAAAAAAACGGTCCTGAGAATTCAAACGTAGGATGGAGGGGCGGACCTATGGAGTTTAAACCCCCTGTTGTGTAAGAGAGAGAGTCAAAGACTGAAGCAAATTATTAATTTGGGTTGGACGGGTCGGATCTATCCACGTGGCAATTCGGTGAGATCTATTTTAGGAATTTATTCAAATTTTTGAGTATGGCAACGGCATCATATATATAAATTGACTTTCTCTCCTCTCTTTCGCTTTTTAGCTGCAATTAATGTTGTTTTTAAAGAGGAACCGTATAATTAAGGATTTTTCAGGTTCTACATCGTACTAATGACAATTAAGATATTACGTTGTCGTTTAAAAAAAAACAGTAGATTGCATTTGGTAAATTTGAATATTTCCCTCTGGACGTTCAAATCTAACATTAAGTTAGTTAATTAATTAGTATTGAAATCATAGATATGAAATATTTCGATCGGATTTCCTGTAACAGTTTAGTAGTTTGATTTTTCGAATCGTATTTCATTGTAATACTTTGTAAGAAATTATGTACTATTCCTTTTATCCCGAAACTATTGTTTAGTTTAAATTTTCATTTTTAGTTCAATCTGTGTTAAAATTGAAAATCCAAACTGAAAAATAATTTTGAATCAGGTAGTATGTCTTTTCAAATACTCATCTTTTATTTTTTAAAATAATTAATTGAAACGGCAAGAAATTGCGAATGAATTTAACAAGAATTAATTAAAATGTGTAAATGTTTAAGAAAGAAAATTTCTCTTTTCAAAAATATTAGTCCACGTTAAGTTTTGAACTTTGTACTGTTTATATTGAGTTTTAAGATAAATCTCAAAATTTAATGTTGATGAATTTTTTGGATAGAAAAAAATACTATATTGAGAATCATGCGGCGAATCCCTTAAGGTTGATTGAATGGGATTATGTGACTTTATGAATCACATAAATCCACTCAATCATTTTAAATAGAGCAATGATAGAGGTAGTGACCACTTATAGTGAAAATGTTTCGTGACTAATAAAAAGAACAAGTACACTACACTTACTAAATATATTACTTGTTAATTAAGGGTAAAATATAATTTTATGGGAAATATATAATTTCAACGGTTAAGTAACTAAAAAATAAGGGCACATAATTACTCCACATTAGTCACTATATTTTGTCACTATTTTTCTCACTATATATATATATATATCATTCTCCTTTTAAATAATTATTCATTTTAAATTTTATTTTTAATAAAAATTGTATTTAAAGTAAAAATTCAAATAATACAATCAGACGGATAAATTTTTACTCGATGACTCGAAATGGTCCTTGTCTCAAGAGACATATAGTCTTATTTATTCTTTATTGTTGATCACATTTTTAATCATCCTCAAAATCTAACATCAGCAATGCTCAATGAAATACTCGTGGCATAATAAAGTTGTAAAATCCACATCAACAATCCCGAAGTAAATTACTAAATTACACTACAATCTCCACAAACTAATACTCAATAAATTGATCTCCTCTTAGATAATATCATAACTCGATAATTTCTTCAAGTCATATATAATAAAAATAGAGAAATCCAATAAAGAATGAGTTTTTTTTTTCTTGGAATTTATTATATCTTTTTTCTCCAAAAGCGATAATATTTTCATGATAAAAAAGTTTACAACAATGCATTCACAAAAGTTAATACAATTAGTTTAAACGACTCTTCTAGTTACAAAAGAGACATGTGCATCTTAACTTTACATACATATATTAGATAAGTCTAATTCAACAAGATTATGACAAATAGAATTATACTCTCCTTACACACACACTCTTCTTACACACACACAAAAAAAGGATTACCTTGGCTACATTGGCGTGTTCGGTGGGGCGGCGCAGTCAGGGCAGGTTGGTGACCTGCGATTCCGGTAGCCGCGGGAGTCGTTTAATTTATCATGAGGGGCGAAGCCCCCCAATTAACATGCCGTTTGTTTCTTTACCTCTGGTTCAAGATCCGGTTAACCAGTTTACAACTTGTGGATAACAATTAACAGTTCAGTTTGTCGATGCCATATAGAATCAAATGTAAAAAAAGCATGGATAACCAGTTTACAACTTCTGGATAACCAGTTTACACCTTCTGGATAACCTGTTTACACCTTCTGAAATGACTAGTTTACAACTTGTGGATAACCAGTTTATACCTTCTGGATAACCAGTTTACAACTTGTGGATAACCAGTTGACACCTTCTGGATAACCAGTTTACACCTTCTGGATTACCAGTTTATAACTTGTGGATAACCAGCAATTATGGCATGGACAACCATCACATAGCACACGCAGGAAAATATGGATAACCAGTTCAGATCTAGTGGATAATCAGTAACAAAATTATGGATAATCAATAAATTATGGATAACCAGCAATTGTGTGTGTGCGTGAGGATAAAAACAGTAAAATGGATGAAAACAATTTTGTTTGTGCATTTAATGTAAAGGTGAAAACAGTTGAGCGCGTGTAGCGCGGGTATTTGGTGGGGGGTATACGGTACACCCGGGTACACGGGATACGGACTCTAAAAAATGTCCTTAATTATGGAAATCATATTTGTAATAGGAGAAGATGTCCTTAGAAATTTACTACGTCGGGTGAGCTACATCTCTTCCTTTTCTTTTTTCTTTTTTTTCCTTTTTCTTCATTTGTTTTTGGAATGCACTCCCAAGTGCCCAACACGAATTTCATTGAGGTGGATTGATTTTCTAACAAGATTCAAATGTTATTGCATAGCATTCTGGCTGATCAGAATTTAAAATGATTATTCCAGTGAATATTACAGAAAGGAAAAGAAAAATAACAACGCTGCTAACGTGAAGTCACAAGTGTCTAATCAAAATATACCATGAGCAAATCTCGCATTGTAATAGGTTAATTTCGATTTGGATTAGTAAAAGTTGGAACAGCCTGATTTGGATTGTATATCGATGCCGATTTGGATTGATTTTCTAAGAAGGTTCTTAATAAGGCGAGAGAGGAGTTTCCCAGGGAACCTGCTATTTGGTTAACTGCAGCCAAGTTGACGAAGTTAATATGGGAATAATTCTATAGTCGGTGACGGGTTATCGAAAGGGATATTAGGGTTTTACAGAGAGAAGGTTTGGAGATTGACGGGGGATTTTGGAGGAGAGAAGCTGAACCTGCTGGATCAGTCGAAACTCTGTAACTTGTCACGCAAATCATTCATAAACCCATGGTACTGCGGCAATATTTTAATATGGAAATAGAATTCAAAATTTGCTACACCATAGTTGTTAATGCAGGTCGGCATACAGGTAAAAGGCACTAGCACCATGGCTCAAAATTGGCGTTCTGTTCCACAACAGAACCTCTAGAGCACAGCAAAAGTGATTGACCTACACAACAGCACTCTCCCTATGCCCCAACCTTCTGGAACTTGTTTGGGCGACTCCCTGAATCATTTTCCCTACTGCGTGAATTCTTCCACCCGCGGTTGTTTCTTCCACCCCTGAGATTAAATTACACAATGAACTTATAACAACCTCCAAACTCAAATAGGATATAACAGAAGTGTCTTGGAAGAGATGCCCATAAACAAGGAAACAACAGATTTCTACCTTCCTCGGTTGCCCTTGAAATTTCCTCGGTTTCTATCAGGCTGGCCACTGCGGAGTAAACTCCAGTATTCCTTCTCTGCGTCACCTGCTCACGAAGAAGGAAACAATAGTTAGATGCACAAGTTATTAGAAAATATAGTACAGGACAAATTTAGTTGGCAGTGTGGCCACAGCAGAAAGCATAACCAAATCAATTTCATTAAGAATACACCCACAGCACTTGAGTTATAGAAGGGGTTGACTCAGATTGCAACATCAGGCTTTTCGCTAGGTACTACAGAAACTACACTACATAGATACTTACCGGTCACAGGATCCAATATAGCAATGAAATTTTTTACTATCAGACCACCTTCCTCAGCAAGTACAGCAGCAGCACGGGCTTTCTGACTCCCCCCTTCATCTTCGAACCGAACATATCCAGTCTCTGACCCCATCTTGAAATCAACGAACTACGCACCACAAACAATAGCACGTAAGAACAGAATTACAGATAGAAAGTAAAAATTTCAAACAACCACTATGTACAAGTCAACACATCATCAAAGATGTCGGTTAAACATGAATAAGGAAGAGGTGGTGAAGGCAAAAGATAGTGCAGTGGGCTTTTCCAACCAACTGAAGTTGGTTAGCTAAATCAGTTCAGCAACTGCCAAAACTAAACTAAAGCTCACGCTTCAAATTCACCATTAATTAATGGATATGGAACAAAAACTCATAAACTTAAGCCAGGACACCAAAACTGTGAAAAGCAGCTTTCATGACAGAGTTGTTAACAGAAAGGCGAGAAAAATAGAACCAATAGGTTAATAGACAAAAGGCTGTAAGTAAATGAACTAACAGAAAACTTCAATATACCTTTACAGTTCCAAACTTTCCAAACAGAATTTTAAGATCCTCGCGCAAAACAACATTTTTGTCGTCTTTGAAAGATGAAGCAGTTGTCTTTTTCTCAGTTGAAGCTTGTTCATCCTTTTGAACAATGCTAGACTTCTCCACAGAATCAGATACCTCGGGTCCAGTTTCCACACCATCATTCTCTTCATCCTTTCCTTCACCCTTCTCAACATTGTCATCATTTCCTTGATCATTTTCAACATTTTCAGATTCCAAAGATATCTCGGCAGTTTTCTCATGTGCACCGTTTTGCTCTGAATTTCCTTCTGGTGAGATGCTTTTGAGTTTGAAGGCTAGAATTAAGCCTTTAGGGTAGCTGCCATCATGACATCCATTAATAATATACTAAAGTAAACTTCAGGAACCACAAAAGATAACACTCAAATAATACTCACTCTTCTTCAACACTTTTACGATGTGAAGAAGACTGAGGACGGGATTTGAATTCTTCTTCTTCCTTAGCTCTTTCTTCATCAAAGGTCTTCCTGTATGAATATAAGAAAAAGTTTAGGAGGCTGAACAATATGATGATGATACATAGATATGTGATCTCTTTAAAACACCATTCATTAACTAGTAAAACAGATCACCAATTCTACATGAAAACGATAGGAACCCCTTCTCTTACTGGTAAAGGGAAGTCAACTGCCAAATCAATTCTAAATAAGAAATAGATGTAAAAGAAATTTCAAATGGAAATAAGAGAGACAAACACATGTTCAAAGAAGGTTACATAACAGGAAAACAGTTCAAGGAACATTTTCTACAGTTAAACAACAATCCATAACGTATATATTATAGCTCCAGCCACCAATAAGCACATCTTACTTTTGTTTTAACTCTAAATCAATTCCAGAATAGACAACACTTTGGTCCAAAACTTTTGCAGCATCTTCCTCTGAAGAGAATTCAACAAGTGCTGTCCCACAGAATAATCTCTTATCATTAACATGACGAGGAAGCCTCACACTGTTAACCTGAACCCAAAAAAAAAGCTTTATTTCAAAATCAAACTAAATATATCATTTAAAAGTCAAACAACCAAAGGAAACTTCCAAACAAGCCAAGGGTAAGAAAAAGCTCCAGCCCATGCATTTAAAAGATACCTTCCCAAACTGACCAAAGAAGGCCTCTACATCTTCAAGCTTGACATCATACTCCAGTGGAGATGCAGCAATAGTTCTACTGTCTAATTGCTCTATAACCTCATCTGGTTTTGCCAGTTCAGTGACCCTTCCAACCTTTTTCCCTGAGATAACCAAAGGACAGAATGCACGTCAATCACAAAGGAAACAATGGTTCAAACACATAGAAGTACTTTGCAAAATTCTCACCATCTTCAGAAACTTTAAGGAAAGAAGAAGTCCGCAAAGTTTCAGCAACAGACTGAACTGTATCATCAGAAACATCTTCAGGCTTTATATCTCCTAACCCCAGATGCCCTCTCATACGGGAGAAGGAGCACAGTAAAGCCAAACTAACCACTAAGATTTTAGTTAAGAAGAACATACTAACCCCAATCAGCCATTAAACAAAGCAACTCCAATCCACAAAGGGTCGTAACAATTTTCAACATTATCATTCCAACCAAATAAAAATCGTTCCTCAGATTATTCATTCAGCACAATTAATCGGGTCAAGAATCACGCTTCTATGCAATCCTATGTAACCGCATTGACGTCGCAGAACAGATACTGACTCACTGTTATGAGGCAAAAGATTGGATTTAATCATCGGCAACGTGAATAACTGAATCCCTAATTGAAAAAAAAAAAACAGAGAAAATGCAAACATGAACAAGAACAAAGGATACTTCCATCTTCGCTCTCACTGATGGTTTCCCTGAGAAATTTATCCCTCGGAAGATTACTATCACTGAAGTAAAACTCTACCTGCGAAATTCAAAAACGAATCCCGTGAACGCACGAACGATACAACGGAAGAAAGAATACACAGACTCCATTTCAGTGGTAAAAAAAAAAATCGAAAAACAATTTAGAGAGGCTGCTGAGAAAAGGGTTACCTGACGAATGACTTTTTTTGAGGTTTCCTCATCCAAAGGTGTCTTCGCCATTGAATTTGATTGAAGTAAGCAGGTTTAGACAAACAGAGAGAAGAGAGGAGGAGGAGGAAGTGACTAGGGTTTTTGGAGAGTTTGCTTTCTTCTCTAGAAAGTGGTTATGAGGCTAATTGGGGGGTTTAAGAGTCCTCGCGAAGCAAAGGAGTTGCAAAATTGATTAGTTTTAGGAAATTACAAATGTGCCTCGAAACTTTCAAAAGCATAACAAGATGATCCCTGCCTAAATACAGTAGTAGACGGGCTTGTTAACAAACTCTATTATCTTATTGTTAGTTTTAATATATTGATCCATCCTAAACTTAACCTGACACTATCCATCCCATAATAATAGTCACTTTGTATACATATTTTATTGTTCTTATTAAAAAAAAGAAAAGAAAAAGAGAAGATAGTATTACACCCTGCACACACACCTTTCAATGTTTGTAAACCTTCCTTAAAAAAGATTTTTAAAACAATATCCTTAATCACAAAGCTGCTTACACTACCAAACTTTGAGCATATCCTTTTCATTGTTTGAAGAGACAGATTGTTTCATTTTTTGCAGTAAGTAAAGTTTGATGATTGATGTAGAACCACCCAGGCTCCCACAGTCCCTCCCACTCGGGGGGCTTAATTCCTTTAGCCGTTTCATTCACCATTTAGCTAGATACAGCCTTCACAGCAGACTCATCATCTTACTTTCACAAATAGTTAGCTCGGCGAATTGTACATTCTCGGTATAAATGTGGCAATTCTACATTTTCTCTGAACTACTAGCGCTGTCACATAAATTGCACTGCATTGTATGCTTGGTAATTAAGGCTTGGAACATGATACTCTTCCCACACAATCTCCATGCTCTTGTTCAGGATGAACCTGACTGATGACCTTTCTACCATAGTTTTCGCTGTTCCATACGAAATAATTTTGACACAATCACGAAATATAGATATTCATAATCCGAATCCCTAGTGTACAAACAATCAATTAACTTGCAAAAAATTTCAGTGATCAGTCTTGTTTCCAAGCGTAAGAGGTACACTTCAGAAAGAATCCTTTTCTACACCATACTTATTTGTATGCGAAATTGCTACACAATCACCTGATCTCCACATCACCATCAATACCCCCAAAACTCCCATCCCTCCCTGTGGTGTTTCGATTTCATAACCGCCGCCCAAGACATGATAGGATATCTGCATTTTTTTGGAGCTAGGAGAGAACGAGCAAACAGTTCAATTGTCTAAAATCACATGAAGTCCTCTTCCAGTTCTTGCAGGGTCTTGTTAGTTGATGCAATATCCTTATTAGAAGTCATTTTTTCTGCCACCATCAAATTCTTGTAGCTCCTTAACTCAGCCTGTCTCTCTTTTTCAAGCCTCTCTAAATCTTCACGTCGTTTCTGCACCAACCATTCATTCAGCGATTAGGAATTGAAGTTATGAAAGAAAGATAAGAGGCTTCAATATCATCATTTTTAGACTTGATCCCAGAAAGTAAAAGTTCCATGAATAGAGTCATCAAGATGAGATCAAACGAGCAGAACTACCAGCTGATCTTATGCTACGAACAATTCCAGAACAACATTATATTGAATTAACAGCTGATCCACACCACAGGGGTGGAAAGAATTTTTACACTTCAAAAATATTTTACATATACAGTTGGTCAACAGCAGTTTCATCTCACTCACAAGAAAGTGCAAGTAACTGTCAAGTCATTATTTAGCCTTGCTACTCTTGGAACATTCGCAAAAATCTTTAGGATGACAGCCAACATTGCAAAGCAAAACCAGAAACAGATTAAGGAAAACAGAAACAGAATTTCCAGCAGAGAGAGAAGAAACATAAAATTTGATAAAAACCAGGTCACAAAATGTGTAAAATTTATCTAGCATAAAATAAAGGCGGCTATTCCCAAAGGTAGCAGCAACAACAACCTACAATATAAGTAAGGCATAAGCGCTAATGAACAACGATAAACTAGAAATGAAACAGTACAAATAATGGTAGATCCTTGAATTACATTTCTTCTATTTATTCTGCAGGAACAATTCCAAGGCATTCTAACTAATATACACAGGAAACATCTAACAAATACCCAAAAAATCCAGTATAACCAAAACATAGTCAAACATGCCATGCCGTAACTTCACACAAAGTAATGAGCAGAAGAGAGACCCCAATTAGTTTCTATTATACAACAAGGTACATTCCCATTTCTAAAGTAGTGGTCTTATCCAGACACTGACAGACCATCAAATTGACATAAAGCTACTGCAGTGAAGCAGATTAATAAATAAATAAAAAAGGCAAGTATCTTATAACAGATCACATGTTTTTCTCCATATTTTACTTCATTCTGAAGGTCAAATGCAAATCTTCAGTTCAACATGTAAACTGCAAGATCATCTCTATAGATCAAGATTACTGGATAGTACTTACTTTTTCTCTCAGAAAATTTTTCCTTTCTGCTCTTTCAGCTGCGTTTACAGCTTCTCTCTCAGCTGAGCGGAGAAAAGAAAAAGTGGATTACACAATTATGCAGGACAAAATGTACATTAACAGAAATGAAGAATAAAAAGCAAAGTACATGACAACAGTGAATTTCTTGGCATACCTTTGAGATCCGGCTTCCTCTCCACTTTTGTCCGGTTTAATCTATTAACAATCTCATTTATTCTTTTCTCCACCTTCACTGTACGAACCTATGGGAACCAAATGAGAACGCGGAGGTGAAATTTAACATCCAGCATTTACAGAAAACACATCCAAACACTTAAAATTTGTATAGACTCACCATTTTTGAATTGTAAAAACCAACTTGTCCAACATCCATGGAAGCAGTCTTCTTCAGATTCTGCCAGGGGGTGTAAACAACATCAACATTGTTCACCTTATTTCCTGCAACATTACAATTCCACTTATTACAAGAATAACAAAATAAGAAAGAAAAAACAGTCTACAGAAATTTATCGCCTCCCCCTTGAATATATGGCTCAGTAAGTTCCATCTTTCTTGTTCAACCACAAAGAAATAGTCCATTTTCAAAGAAACTACTGCCATAGAAAGGAACTCCCTTTCTTCATCTTTTTTTTCACCAATCAGAGTAGATATAATAAAAGAAAGTTTGAAAATACCTTGAATGGAATTCGCTTTGACTAATTGTGCACAATCTTCCAGTACACCCTCAGGTATATCATCAATTGTCTGGCCCTTGTTCAGTCTCAGGTAGACATGGGCGGAAGACATTTTGTCCACATGGAACCTGTAAGAACATCAGCATTCTTTTAAACAAAGAAAGAAAAAGGAACAAGCTCTTTAATTAGAGAAAATAATGCAAGACCATACAGCCTCGGCGAAACCAAAAAGGCGAGGCTTTATGAAGCCAAACGGACTCTTTCACAGAAACTCAAAACAAACATGACAAGTAATCAACAACACCATCATCTTTTGATCACTACTGCAAGGAAAACCGAAGTTAACAATTATGTAAAACTTTCTATAACCTAAAACACGAAGAGTGTCAAGCATCCCAATCATCCTGCTCAACCACCAAAAAGCACCATCCAACAAGCCTCACAAGCAAGTCGTTCCATCAACAATCTCCACGAAGCAATAATTTTTCAATTAAAAATCAAACCAATCAACAAGCAGAAAACCCACCCAAACGATAGCAGGACAAGGCAATAACAACATGGAAAAAGGATCGAATTGCACTTAAAAAAAAAAACTCCATATCAGCAGCAAAGATACCAAATTTCACAACTAATTTCAACTTTAAAGCTCAATCAACATGAATCATCGACACGGAAAAGAATTAGAAAAAATTACCAAATATCTTCGATGAAACCATATTTAATGAGCTCCTCGTTCTCGTACTTGTCGAGGCCCATGAAAATTGTGTAATCTCCAGCCTCAGGCCTTGCTTTGAAGTAAAACACCATCTTCTTTATCCTGAAAGAAAGAATTCAAGGAGAAAATTCTAGGGTTTCGATTTTCCCCCTTTATTGATTTTGGAAGAACCTTCCTTTCCCCTCTTTTGTGCGGTTAGTGTTGAAAATTATACTGTGTGCTTTGTAAGGACTACTTTTATTTAGAGATTTTTAAAAATTTCTGACACGTCAGTTATATGTGGATGCACGAACTAAACGCTGACGTTTCGTGTACAAGAAAATCTGCCCACAACTTTCGGCCGATTCAAACATTCTTCAATGACTTTTTTTTTTCTTTTTTTTTTTGCCTTTTCATTTTCATGTCGATTATGTCACATTACAAGATACAGTTTAAAATTCGTCTGAATTTACTTGTATAATGAAAATATATACGAGAAGTTGCACTTTGCTATCATCCAACAAAATGGTAAATTCAGATATAGAATACTTGAAAGCATTATACTGTAGAATGTATTGACCTACAAAAATACCTATGATCTTTGGCTATTTTGCTTTGTAAGGCTTCTAAATTTGCCCTCAAAATTACACTATCACCGAACAATGTAATCGAATACTCAACAAAGTGATATATAGTACTTGTTGCAGTCAAAAACAGGACAAAGAAGGGAGTCTTCAGTATTGTCTACATTAACATGGGTATCACATAATGGAAACTAACTAAAAACAGAAGACCTCTCTGAGGATTTCTTGCCGAAGATGGCTTCCCAAACCAGTGGCAAGAACGGGCCTTTCTTTTCCAAATACTCTTTTACTGCTTTTTCATTAAGGCAAAAACCTTTCTGGGTCAATTTATTTATCATGGTCTGCGCCTCCTCCAAACCGTTTTCCTTACAATATACATCCACCAAGCCGATAAAAGTAACCACATTTGGGGAATGCCCAGAATCCAGCATCTCAAGACAAAATTCTGTAGCGTCATCCAATCTCTTTACTCTGAACAAGCCCTGGATCAGGGTTCCATAACTAAAAGCATTTGGAGTGATTCCGAGGCTCTGCATTTTTCTGAAAATCCTGATAGCTTCATCAGGTTTCTGTGCCTTGCAGAAGCCCTCGACAACAGCAGTGTATATGACCACTTCAGGAATGGTACCTTTCTCACGCATTAGTCCAAAAAGCTTCATTGCCTCCTGAATTAAGCCATCCTTGCACAAACCATCAAGCATCGCCACGGCATTGGGAATTAGCCCAGTTTCCTTCATCTTCCTAAATATCTCATCAGCATCTTCAGGTAGTTGAGATGGAGAAGGTGACTCAGCAGCAGCTTGATCACTCTTATCTCCCTGTCTCTGACTGTTATAAGTGGGTTGCTTATCAGAAATATGTGATTTATTCCGGTCAAAGCCAAGCCTGAATTTTTCTAGGAAATCAGAATCCTCTAGAGCACCCATCTCTCTTCGAGGATTTTCTTTCTCCCCAAACTTAAGCCGATTGTGTTGTTCACTTTGGCGGCGAGCTTGACTTTCATTTTCCCTAAATCTAGATTGGGTCCGTTCCAGATTTTGATGTCGAGTAGATGGATAGCCAGGCATCCTCTTCTCACCTCTTAAAGGCCTGTTAGGTATGGGTTCAGGAGGATTATCATAGCTATTGTTGTGGTGCTGAGAAGAAGAGGTTTCTGAATCTACATTGCGGAATGTACTTAACGAGCGAGTAAACTTCATGGCTAGCATATTAGGAAAAGAATTAGAAAGCAAGTTCTGCAGGTTGGACCCTGTTTTCCGACAAAAGCTACGGCTTCTCCTCAAAGCCGCTGGAGTGTCTTTTACAATATCAAATTGTGCACTTTGATGGCCTGGTTGAACAAGCCTGCAGCACAATTGGAAAGTAAGAAACTTCCAGGCAATAATGATAGAGGTAATGCAGCCACCTAATGAAAAAAGGGGGAAAATCCAGATTCTTATGAAAGCACAAAAAACTTGAAAACCAAGCAAGCTATTCAGTAACAATCGGCTCTCCATTTTTTTTGGCATAAAAGAAAGATTTTCCCAGTCAAACTCAAACCATATTCACCTGTTCAGCTATCCCACTTCTCAAAATTGCCTACGCTGATGAAAGGATTCGTAATAAATAAATAATCGCATTTACCCCAAAAGAACACTCTTGCTTCTTCACATTGCTAGTAGAGGTATTGATCATTCAGACATCCTAGTTCTAATTGCACAAGATACTAACATGATTTCCAATGAATATTTCGAATGAAGGTTAACCCAACAATCAAAATATCAAAGATCTACAGTCAGGCATTTCATCAAACAACAGGAATGCAACAAAATTGTTGTTTTCCACCGCGATCAAAACGAAACAGAAACTGGAATAGAAGTGTACCTTTCTTCAGAAAATGTAATAGGAGGCGGTCGGTAACGGGAACGGGAGGCTCTGATAGCAGAAATAGTCCTCGACGTCGCCATTTTAGCTGTATATTGAAATAAACCCTAAAACCTCTCGGGGAGTTGATGGCGGGTTTTAGACTGGACGAGCTGGCGAGGTGTCAAGTGCAAATTTTAAGTATTCCGAAGTTCGCAGATATTTGCTATGTCTCCTCAAATTTATCCTAAATCATAATTGTACCCTAATCTTTTCGGTATGAAAATTTCATACCGAGAAATTGTTATGGAGAGAAGTTACAATTAAATATTTTTTGTTCTTTTTTCCGACAAAAAGAAATTTTGAAGTATTTAAGCATTTTTCTCGTGGCATTTTGTCTAGGCAACATAATCATATTACATTTTGTGTTGGCACTTAGTTAGAATATGCTCATGTAAGTCAAATGCAACCCGAGCTGTTTCTTCTTATCTATAAAACCATTACCACATCAAAGGTTGTCCAAATATCATGTCGTTTAGCAGCAGGGACGAAAAAAACTTTAACAAATTTAGTAACTATTTTTAGAAATTCATAGCATAAAAAAACAAATAAGGTAATTTGACAAATGTAAAGATTTATTCATTTATGTGAATTTTTGAGAGAACGTGAAGGATAAAAAATGGTTAATTGTTTTTATTTATCACCTTTCAAGTGATATAGTATCTAAAAAGAGATATAGGATGAAAAGACATTTAGAAGAAACATTCTAAAATTGTACTATTTGGGACAATCGATTAAAAATGAATATTCAGACAGAATAATTATTTTTGGGAGAATAATAAATGAATTAGTGGATACTATATTGCAGATACAATGCATTAATAGCGCAACATGTGAATAATGTTCACATCAATCAGCATACATTTGGGTTATTACGTTTTCATGCATTATTGCGTTGGAGGATAAGAAAAAGATTCAAAAGCCTCCAATTATTTAACTTGAGAGTTTAAAATTAGATAGTCGAAAAGGATATAGTATCTACCCTATCCACGTCAACTTGACTCGATAGTACGATTTGGTCCAAGCAACAAAGATAGGAATCTGAGAAAACTCTCATGATCCAATCTGGTTTGATCAACTAGCTACTCAAAACCATGACCTAACATGGTGATTTTGATTGTATAAATTAAAAAAATAAAGGAAATAATTCTGTTCTTTTATGAATAGCAACGGGATCGTGTTTGATTGTTGTTAGTTACTTTCACATCTAAGTCATCACAATTTTATGGATCGTGATTTTCATGTTATGATTGCGTTATTTGTGCTCGAATCACAAGTTAACGTATTTTCTTATCGTATCACAGATTACCATTTACAATTTTCTATCTTAATTAGGTTTTATAATTCTCATTTAATACTCCTCCGATCCTTAATATAAGACATTTTGATTTGTCTTATATTTAACCTAATACATATTTTTAATTGACGAAAAAACCTTTAAAATATATCATAACAATCAAGAGAACACAACCAATGTAAAAATATATTTTTAAATTTTTTTTGTCAATTAAAAATGTGTACTAAGAAAGATTTAGAAAAAGTCAAAATGCCATATAAGGACCGGAGGGAGCAACATGTATTTCAAGTGGTTGGCAACAGTTGCAGAAAAGTCTTTCATTAACATCCAGACATTAATTTTCACGTATCCTGTAAACTGTAAGTTGAGAAAGAATACAATTTTGAGGCTATTCTTGTAACTGGAGGAGGCACCATTCTTAACCTTTGTACCTACAAAGGTTCTCAAATCCCATGTATTCATGGCGCTCGATCTTCCCAATCATGTTTGAAATGCCCACTCCACCTGTTCAGACAGAACAGAATAAAACTCTTTTAGACTACGGAAACATGAAGCAGCTTCTGAGAAGAATGTGCTTTGCTCATAACCAATATATTTCTGAAAGAAGAAGTTAATTTACCTAGAGAGATTGCACTGACAAAGATGGTGAAGGCCAGTATAAAGATAATCAGTGACGCTCTACCCAATAGAAGGATGAACCTTCGCACAACATGTTGTCCGATAAAAGCAGCAACAGTGGCGACAGCGATGAAGTAAAGTGCTGTTAAACAAATCCAACACAATCAATCATTTAACATTTTAACTAGTCATAGTCTAGATTTGCTTATAATACCATACTTCTTGAATTAACAGGATTGATTGTACAATAGTGAAGGTTCAAAACATAGTCTTACCATAAGGAACAGGAAAACGTTTTAGCAGATAGTATTCGACAACTGACATTGATGAGGAGAACATCATTGCAAAGGTGGCGGTTGCACTTGAGACCTGCATTGAGAGTTAGTTCAAGAAATACTTTTGGCCCAGATACTAATTGACATTAGAGACATTAAACACAATGATGAGCACAGAAGAAAAACATAAGTTGGGAACAGGTCTCACAAGCACCCACTCTTTTTTCAGATCACAGCCTTACAGCAAAGCTCTGAAGCAATTACCTGAGGAGGTACTCCCAACTCCAAAAAGAGTGGACCCATTATAAAGCCTCCGCCAAGACCAAGCAGTCCTCCAACTACACCAGCCAATACACCAAAGAAGCAATAAGTAACCAGTTGGTGAGCTTTTAAGTTGGTGCCAGCATCTCCTTTTGATGCAATAGTTCTTGTTCCCTTGTACAGGTTGATTGCTTCATATGATGATACTCCCAAAGAAACTGGTATCTACAGCCATTCCAGTGAAGTTAGTGGATGCTTAAATTGTTTTTTTGAATATCCAAATTTAAGTTCTTATCATATTTTTAAAAATAATTGTAGCTAGCAACAGTACCTGAAGCAAATTGACCACCCAATATATCGCTGAACACGTAGTTGTATGGTTCTGTTTTTACAACACAAAGCCCGGTTAACCATGAAGTTGAATAAGCTCATTGCACTATATTGGAACAGAGGAAGATTCAATATAGTTCAAAATGAAGGTTTTGAAGACAGAACCTTGACAATTTGCAGAACAAGGAAAGCTATCCACACGAAAGATAGGAGTCCAAATTCGTTCCAGGAAACATTCTCAATGATGGAGACCTATATCAAGAGATATATAAGCATCCAATCCTCTTGATCATAAATTAACTTCCGAGAGAAAGCTCACCTCTGGTTCGACAGGCTCCTTCTGTGTATCATTCCCAGGGCCACTAGGAAGAAGCTTGTATTCTGCTTCTCCCTGACCATTACCTGATACGATAAGATTAGCATGCTTTAGTTGGGGTGAAAAGGAAAATTTCATAAGAATTCAATAAAGGCCATTAAAATTGATGAAACATGGAAACAATGTCAATCCACTTACTATTTGCTTCCAGACGCTTTGCAGCTTCCTGCAATCAGATCATCATCAGAAGTTAGAACTAAACAAGAACCTACTTGCAGCTCATAATGTGTAGCATGCCGAACAATTGTAAGTATTCATATTGTTTAAAAGAAGTTTCCAAAAACATCTTTCAGCAGAATGACAGTGTAACTAGGCACCTACATTGTGCCTTTTAAACAGACAAATGGAAAATGAAGATCAAATAATCCCAATGTAATCTAACGTATATATTTACACCAAAGCTGTAGATGATGTGTAATCCAGACAACCTTTTTCATTATGGTCTCCTTTTTCCAAGTTTCAACACCCCTGAGAAATGCCTTCGTTGATGTGCCTGAAAATGCAACATAGATTCAGTTGAATGAAGCACAATACACGGCAATTTGGGAAACAAAAGCCTTGAGATTTACCCAGGAAGAGGATGATTAGAAGGACTGTAACCATCCAGTCAGCAAAAACAACATTAAAAGCAACTCCGATGCTTATGCCCATCATGAGCATTGGTTGAATAAGAACTGCTAAATCATAATCGATAACGGGCATATCAAGTGTTGGATGTCTTAACTTCAGGTTATAATAAACAGTCGAAACTGAAGCTCCCATTATCATACCTGAAGGTGCAAATGACACAAAAGTTAACAACAAAAGATATCATAACTTTCAACTGGGTTCATACATGAAATGACACGCTCTTGAATGGTGGTAATATAGGGTCTGTTATGTCTTTCCAACTTCTACTAAGATAAATTATGTGGCGATGTTCTGAAATGAATTGTGTTTCATATGATTCAAACTTGAAGTCAATATTAACTAAAGTTCCCATTTTCCTTACATTTTGAAATAGCTGTTGATGATTTTGGATCAAATCCTATAATCAACGAAAGCATAGGAACAAATATGCCGCCACCACCAACACCACCTACGCTGCCAAATGCAGCTCCAAAGAATCCAATGATGCTACCAACAATAATTTGCCATCCAAATTTCATGTCCTGAAATGACATCAATACTCAGTGGACATTATCATTATGGGATACCATCTGACAATTAAAAACATACAATACAAAGGTCACATCAGAAGATGCTCATGCTTCAGCTAGCTGCCAACTTTAAAGAAAAAAAGAGGAAAAAGAAAAGGATGGGCAGTTGCAGAAATCCCTGATCTTCCCTCTTATCAACAAGCATACAAGAAAACATTTTAAGCAAATAGATATAATCCTTTTTGAGTGCATACAAGTGTATATGGATTACGTGAATCTTGTGAACCTTGATTTGATCTAGCCATGTACAGGCTAGTAAGAACAACACTTAACCATTAGAACAGAGACTGAACACTAAATTACAGAACAAATCTTATTTGATCTCCAGCAAACACATGTTAACACAAAATTCAACACCCAAGACTCAATCATCACCCCAAAAAACAAAGGGGAAAGGAAACACTGAACTCAGAACTTTTCATACTTACAGGCCAAACATGCTTGTACCCTGATTCATCCACCTTCCACAAAAAGTTCAACAACATAGAAAATCTGCTTAAATCCGTATGCCCTGTGGCGTTATAGGCTGAAGCTGGAATTTCGTCTCTCAAGCTTCTTTCAGCTGAAACAAAGATCGCAGCTAACAGAAAACTCCATACAACAGTCAAAACAGGCCTTAAAACAACACCCCATTTCCCTCCAATTCTCGCCATTTCTCTTCTCTGCTATTTCCTCTGCATACACAAGCTGCTGGCTTTCTCCTTTATGTCTCTGAAATCTGCACCTTAAATTAAATACGGAAAGCCCCCTTTTTTTGAATTTTCTAACCACTTTTAACAACTTGTTTTTGTCTGTACAAACTCTCTAAAAATACGCTAAAATACAAAGAGGATCCTCACGGTTTTGTCAGTTTCTACATAAATTTATACATTTACAAGTGTTTCGTAGCTGCGTGTTGACATACAACACCTCCTTATTATATTTATCTTATAATAACACAAACAAGTTATCCCTCCATTTCTCTGATACGTACGAGTGAGAAAAAACGTTTCTTGGACAAAAACAAGAAATGATACGAGGTGGGCAAAAACTATTTTTTCCAAGGATGATGATGACAAATGTCTGGTGAAAATTCAGAAGGAAAAAAAAAAAGAAAAAAAAAAGAGGGATTTGCCTAATCTCCCCCTTCTCTATCTATTTTGGTAAGAAACACTTGAATGATCTCTTTATCTATGAACTGTGTGTGTATGTGTGAAAGACAGAGAGAAGAAGTGGCTGATATTAAGGAATGTGAAGAGTTGGCCGAATAAGGAGGAAAGGGAAAAGGGAGTGGGCTGAGAGTGGGGGGCCCGACCCGATTCATTAACTACGACAGAGCTGTTGGATCTCCAAATGGGGCCAACTGATGAGATTCAGACCGATTCAAACGACCCATCTAATCTCTCTGATAGCATTTAATAGAATTATTATTATATTATTATTATTACTATTATAATGATGGTAGAATGAAAATCTATGATTTAATTGGTCAATTAAGTGACTTGCTAAGGGAGTTCTTTACCGTGAGCAACGCAGAATACAGTGTATCTGTCGATCTTTCTGATTCTCAAAGAATATATTAATGGAATTATGGATATGGAAGGAGTGAGTATTAATATTTGTAACATTAGTCTACTTGCAGTTTTGCCAAATATGGTAGTAACTAGTTTGTATGAAGGGGAAAAAAATTAAAAATACTTCTTGGCTCCCAAAAAGAATAATCTATATTGAATTTTAATATATGTATTGTTATCATAATTCAACGTGTATTATTATTATTATTATTTTTGGTAGAAAGAGTAATTTGTTTTATATTTGTTATACTTTGCCAGGAAAGAATAATGAGAAAAAAGTATTTACATTGAGTTATAAATATGAGACAAAAGAGATTATAATTGTTGTAGTGCATCAAGTTTATATCATGCGCAATTTAATGAATGAAAATTTTAGCTCAATTATTATTGCTCTTTGTTTTTTTTTTCTTATCCATTTTGATTTTGATTCATTTAAGATTTGTTTGATAATACTACTTAAAGCTTAAAATTTAATTAAGCACCTTTTTATTCAGCATGTTTGATAACAACAAAACTGAAGTCCTTAATAATGAATTAAATGGTGCTGAAACTGCAGTACAAAATATGAATAATAAAATATAATGTATTCTTTATTTCATAGATGATTAATGAATTCAGTATTTTTAATTCAAAATTTAGTATTACTCCCTCCGTTCCGAAAGTATTATCCAATTTAAATTTTCATTTTTAGTTTAAATTGTACTAAAAGTAAAATCTCAAACTGGAAAATCATTTCGGAACAGAAAAGAGTATAATCTTTACCAATCAAGGGCCTTAATCTCCAACTAACCGTTCCTCGGGGGGGTCGTTTGGGTTCTTTCTTCCGCACACGAAGGGGAAAAAAAGGATTTTTGCATGAAGAGGCGACTGAAAGTCTGAAACCAACCACGTGACTACGCGAACTTATTCTATGCAGTTGGAAAATGTTAATCAGCAATCTTCTAAACCAAATAATAATTGAAACCTTAAGTTACTCAAGTTAACAATGCATAGAACTGCAATTAATTCTATGTGAATGGTTCTTGTCATTTTATTGAAATGATGCAAGTCTGGTAATTTCATCACGGATTTCACAAAACCAAGAGAAGAAACAGTGATTCAAATTCAGATAAAATGCAATTGAAGTGCAAATGCACTACTACTTCTCTATTCCTATAAATAGATCAAATGTAAACTTGAGAACTTTCGTATACTTTTACATTTTCTCACTTTCACTGAGATTTTATAAAAGAAAAAAAACGTTCATTTCAATTATCTCTTTAAAGTTCCTTTGAAGATTAAATTATGTCTTTCAGTATGCAACTTTGAGATCATGTCTAATATACCAGCCTGGGTTTGGTTCTGGCAACTAAAATAATTACATAGAACTGCAATTAATTATATATGAATGGTTCTTGTGATTTTATCTGGATGATCGACGATATTGATGATTCAGCCTTCCCGACCGTAGGAGCAAAGCTAAGGTCATTTTCCGATTTTCCACATTCCAAAACCATGAAAATGTATGTACTGACGTACAAGTAATTAATGTCGGTAGCTTTAATTAGGAAACCCCACGTCGATCGGTCCATATATGTAATTGTACGAACCCGTGAAAATGCTGCTTCTAATTGTCATAATGTATATATGGAAAATTTGTGATCTTTAAAAACATCAATTATGAAGGTGATGAAGCCCTTCCTCTTTTCAAAAGGTAATACTAGTCGATAATTTCAGGAAAAAAAAAAAAAAAAAAGCTGATGAACAGATTAAAAAAGCAGTACGTTTGTTTGGGGGTTGGGACTAGAGGTGGATTTTGTGATGACTGTCACTTCGATCAATTTGAGTCTCATTTTCTTCTCAATTCTTACAACAGTTTCGCATGTTTTCTCTAGTCCTATTTATAGCAGCGACCCCTCACCAAGTGCCCTTTTGAAGGCAAAAGCTGGAAAGTGGGAAACCACCGAAAGAAACCAAGAAGATAATCAAACACACACACACACACACACTAAACATATGGCTGTTTTTGGGAGTGTTTTTGAAGAGAGTGCCGTACCTCAAACAATGAAAGAGATGGAGATCAACTTGGTTGATATATATTCTCCTTCTAGGCAAATAATTGAGGTGCAAAATGGCATTAGCTTTTGTCGTTAATTGTTAACCATGGGTGTTGCATTTGAGGCTTTTTCTTTTTTTTTTTCAAAATCTTCCTCATGTAAACGTAGTCAAAAGGAAATGGTGATTCACATTTTTCTTAAGATATGCTCATACTATCTCTGTTCTCAACAAAAATTTACATTGAATTTTTAAATTTATACTATTTTTTAATAAAAATTTAAAAATACAATGTGAATTATTTTTTTTTGGACTAATATATAATATCGAGGTTACCCAACTGAACTCCCAAAAAATTTTCCACCAACTAAGCAGTCAAATTGGCCACTAACAAAGAGTTCAAAGTCCTCAAATTGTACATATTGTATATCTGTCTTGGGCTCAAATCTCATGAATTATGGTGTGGAATGTCTCGTAATCAAGAATTTCAAGATGGAGATTCAGAGGAATGCACTAAATAAAATGTGGCCCTCCAAATATAATAGTAACCCTTAATTAATGTATATGGTATGCAAATTTTTCAAGACACTCCAAGTTTTGACCATGGAAGGATCAAAGGACTACACAAGATGGACTGTTCTTCCGAATATAGGGTAACCTTTTTCTTTTATAAAATAAAAATTATGCAGTCGTTGGATAGTTGTTTCCATTTTTAATTTAAATTTGGTTATTGCATACAAGATCCTTGTCAACCCTAACCACTAAACCTGAGTATCCAATGCAAAATATTATACTCCCTTCGTCCCATAATTATTGTCCACTTTGCCCAAAAAATTTTGTCCTAAAATTATTGTCCAATTTGACTTTTTATGGATCAAGTTACACATTTGTCCTTAGTAAAAAACATTATCCATAAAATCTTAGTGGTTAAACAATTACTTATGTAGGGGTATATTCGGTTGTTTAAGGTAAAATATAGTTAAGTTTGACCAAAAGTAAAATCTTTCATTTTAGTAAAACTGGACAATAATTATGGAACGGAGGGAGTATATGTTTTCCAAAATCCAAACCACCCTAGTCAACCGGTATAGTTACCATTCTCCACCGCATGATGAGAGATCCTATGCAATTACATCAATATCATTTTAAGGGTGGGTTGAATAAAAAAACCAATTTTATTTTATTTTTTTTGTTTTCGATTTGATTTTTGTAATATTTAAAATATACTACATATTTACGTGTAACTTTACGATTTTGTACGAAATAATTTTCAAAAATAATGTGACATAACACCCAAAACTGCCGGGGAATCATGTAACACTAGAAAAAATTTGGAGAGCGGTGAGAAAGTAATTCAACCATATTAGTGTTCTCAAAGAAATTGTATTAAACGACGTATGCTCAACTAGCCAATTCTGAGACTTAAATTCGCATTCGACAGGTTGTAACCAAAAGGGGAGGGGGTGGGGTGGGGGCGAAATGGTAGTTGGAAATATCATGATCATTTACCCAACAAAAGTCCAGAGGACCATACCATATTAATTGAATGAATAAATACTACTCCCTTCATTTCAAAATAAGTGTCGTCCTACACTTTGCATATAATTTAAGAAACTCTTAAATAAGGTAATAAAATTACTTGAATATTCTTAACCAACCCCATTATAAAATTATCCATCAATAGCATTAACTCTTTCAAGGATAATTTTGGAAACTTTTAACAAAAAGTGTATTGAAATGTGAGAACGACACTTATTTTGGAATTTCTCCATTTTGTTAAAATGATACTTATTTTGGAAAGGAGTGAGTACATAATAAGTGAACTATGTTTGTGATGATGCCCCTCAATCAATTGGTACTACTTGGATAATTAAGGTGGACTGGTGGAGAATTCAATTGTGGCCTTTTGGTATGCAATCTGGCAATAATGAAAAACAGAAAGAAAAAAAATATGTATAACATTAGGAATTAAGAGGAAGAATACACTTGAAAAGGATGGAAGGTAACCCTCCAAAGCTTGATTGTGTTGACGGCCGCTGATATTTCAAACTTCTCACCCTTAGAGTTAAAAGAATGATTCTATTTTTTTTTTCTTTTTTTTTGTTAGGACTGAAAATATATACTAATGAAAGAGTTGAATTATAGCGGCAATTATTATTATTAGTAGTATTTTTTAATATAGAGAGAAAGAGTTGAATATCCGTACAATTTCATCAAATCAAAGACATGGAACATTACTCTTTTTTTGGTGATTTAATTAGCAAAAGACGTCAGGCTTAATATTATTCACTTCACTTGACAGTTGACATTATCAACGGGCAACAACACCATCACCAAAGTTGCGTAATTCTCTTCTGCGACAAGAAAGTTTGCAAAATGTGGTGGGTGGCCGGGCAAATTCATTTTCATTCCCTTTTTTCCCAATGAACATTTCAAATCAAACTTGTAAGAATCAGAAAGAGAAAGTGTTCATAACCAAACAACCATTATTGTGGTGCAATGATAAGTAATTTATCATCACTTAAACAAATTATCGATCTTAAAAGTGTATGAATAGCATATGATTGTCGGTTAAATCTTTCTCTCGTTATTATGTAAATAATATTATATATATACTGATTTAAAATTATGTGATGGACAAATAATTATTAAGAGAATTTAATTTGAAGAATTCTCTCAGAAACAGTGAACGAAAATTAATTTAAAAGTTGTACACATGTATTTAATAATATCGCATGGTTCTTCAAACTAAAAATTACATGTACATAGCTACTACAGTTCATCGACAATCGTACAAGGTTGGTATGGCAAGTGGGCTGGGGGTGCACTATATGCGTGCAATCTAGTAGGTGACAAAAAAAAGACATGAAACACGCAACGAAAATAGCTGTCCGAAATTAAGGATTATTTGTCAGGAAATTAATCATTCAAGATTTTTTTTTATTTATTATTATTATCTATTATTAGTATATCCTACTATATTATAAACAAAAACCTCCCTTTCAAACACCTCATATGATTGCCACGTGACATGTAGAAAATAGTAAATTGCCCTTTTGTCTAACCATAACTAAATTACTAAATCTCTCTTTGCACTTTACGTGACACGTTTTTTTTTTAATTTTTTCTTTATGTTTCATTCAACTAGAGTGGTTTTTTAAATTGAATTGATCAATTAGGTTTTTTGTTACAAAGTGTCAATTTTGTTTTAAGCGTATACCCTTTGGATGAAGCTTATTACAAAGCTATTAAAAATCTCCAAAACTAAGTATTGATTTGGCACGACCAATGGAGAACATCAATAAATCATCTTACTAATATTTAAATTTATTAGGATGCTTTTATATTTTATCTAACATTTACTTCAACACATATATTCGATTAAGCTATTTATATTTAATAAGTAACATTTATAAAACATTTCTAAAACATACATGGCGAAATACAATTTTTTTTTTTTTTTGCGAAATACAAATATTTCAATGATCACACTTATAAAACATTTCTAAATCTTTCAAATATTTCTCAAATATATCGCTCCAAATACAAAATTTTATTTTTTTTAAATATAAACATTTCTAAGATCTACAGATAGACTGGGCCAGGGTCGCGCATTGCGCGACCAGACATCACTAGTTATAAAAGAGAAACCCAAACTGGTAAATCCTTCTTAGAGTGCCATATAGGAAAAAAATCCTATGTGTTATTATTCTATAAATTTAAAATAAAAGAAATTTGTGTAATAACAAATAAAGTCCTCATAAATTTAATTAATACAATTTAAGTATAATATTAATTTGTTTAGTTTTTTTTTCCATACCATATAAAACATAATATCACCACTAAGATTAAATTTTTGTCACAATTCACACATTATTTAATTTGTTGTTACATACAAATTTATATTTTTATTATATTTGTGAGTAACTCTTATAATTATATTTGTATTTTTGTTATATTTGTTTTTATAATTATATTTTTATATTTTTATTATAATTGTATTTAGATAAATATCGTATCATACGGATTTAACATCTAGTTATGATTATTTTGAAACAAACAGGATCATTCAGGATTCAGTAAATTGGGAGAATACTTATGGGTTATGGCCTTATGGGGCCAAAAGTTAGTAACTGGATCTAATTTGACTGATTTATATCTTGGGAGGACATCGTGTAACACGGTGTGTATTAGGCAACAATATAGATTATTTCTTGTCTAAAAAATATAAATTATTTTATTAACTTAAAATAATAGTATCACAAAGCAAATTTCGTTTCTTTAAAAATATGAAGGACTTTTTATGTGAGGGGGCAGCGGCCCTTCCCTAATTTTTTTTTTCTTATAAATTTTGAAAATTTTATTTTTCGCCTTTGCAAGATTTTTTATTCTATTCCGCCCATCCTTATAATAAATTCGTAGCTTTGGAACTAAAATTATGCAAGAGTAAATTTCACGATCGAATGCAAGTAGTATTTTTTTGGACAAAAACGAATATCATCTTCTAAGCCAATTTTCGGCCGATGCTGTAGGTTGATGAGAGGCTCCGCTTGTAATTCAAGTTTGTTCTCCCTCAAGCATCTGTCGTATCCGCAATAGTGGGTAAAAAAAGAAGAAGAAGGAGGAAAAGGCTCATCAGAGAGCAAAAGACTTCGTGCTTGTTTGGATGTCAACTCACCTTTTATTTTGCCATTTAAAAGTAAAAAGTGTTTCAAATTAAATTTTAAATGGAAAATAAAAATGTTGTTTGGACGTTGGTTTTGAAAAAAAGTATTTTGAACTACATTTTGAAATATCAAGTACAAGTCATCACTAAATAATTAAATACTGTTAATTATAGTCACTGCAAAAAAGAACTTTTATAAAAACAATCACTTAACAATGGAATCCTGCCAAATTTGTCACTGAACTATTTGTAGTTCTAAAATGGTTATTACACTAACAAAAAATATTTCAAGTTGGAATTTAAAATGTAAATCAGAAAGTTGTTTGGATGATATTTTCTTTTCCATTGGATTTTATGTTTAAAAGGTAAAATAAGTGAAAATGTAAAATGGAAGGTTGTCCAAACAAGGTTAAGTCTTAATCACCATGATGGAAAAACTTCACTAACATAATTGAGGATATTCATACTCATACACCAATTGAAGATGTCTTGTCATTAGAAAAAATTAATGATGTTTTCTTACACGTTAATTATAGCCAAATTTATTTCCCTGCTTAATGTTTCAATCATTATGAGTCTCTTATTGGAAATTTTTCAAACCACGAGATTTAAATTTGGGAATTTTCTCTTCCTCACAAAAAGCAATGCACAAAAAAGGAGACTTATATATTCGGATTCATGCCACTTTTTAGTAGCTTTTATTATAGGCAGAAAAAGAGACTACGAAATTATTTTGCAGACTGCCATACACACGTTAGAGGGGTTTTACAATGAGTAATTGCCCTCGATGAATTGCATACTTTATATTTAGAGGTTATATCCTAATCGTCTGTTGTCGACAATAATATTTAATATTTTTAGTTAAATTGTTGACACTTTAATGAGTGAAATAGTTGATTCTTTGTATTTATGATAAGATTTGAATTCTCGACTTATGTTTAATTAAAGATTGATGGATTCTTTCACTTCACCGCAATTGTTTTAGTCATCCACGCCTTCGTTGGACCTCGAAAACTTTTGGAATTCCTCCACATTCTTCACAAGAATTCTATTGGGCCAAGTCGCAATAGTTCTGGATGATGGATCTACAAGTTGTTTGAGAATTTTTTATTTTTTTTTTAATTCTTTCAGAAATAATTACTATAGTTTACGTTTTTTAAAATTAATGGTATTACGTACTCCCTCCGTTCCAAATTAAGTCTCGTTTTAGCAAATAAAAAAATTTCAAAATAAGTGACGTTTTCACATTTCAATGCATTTTGTCCAAAGTTTCTAAAATTACCCTTGAAAGAATTAATATTATTGGTAGATTTTTTTTTAATGGGGTTGGTTGAGAATATTCAAGTAATTTTATTACCCTATTTAAGAGTTTCTTAAACTATGTGCAAAGTGTAGAATGACACTTATTTTGGAATTGAAGGAGTACTCTTCTTTCTCAGAAAGCTAGCTAGAGCTTTGATGCTTTTTACTCAATCTATGTACATTGAAATGAGAGACACCTCTTTATTGGCCATCATAGGCTCATAGCCGTTTGCCGGAATCGTTTTGAAATTTCATCGTACAATATAGTATATCCTGTTGAGTATCCCATATTGGTGATGGGAAAGGTTTAATATCAATATATAAGTCTATGAACTATTCTCTTCATTGCCAATTGGTTTTGAGGTGGAACCCCATGAATTTCTATATGGTATTAGAGTCAGCCTGTCAAAAGTCGAACTCAAAGCCTGTTGTGATAGATAAAATTAACCCAAGCCTGATGCCTCAAAGCCCGATGTGATAGACAAAATTAACCCAAGAAGAAGCAATCGGATACAAGAAGAATCGTTGGATCGTAACCCAAGCCTGATGACTCAAAGCCTAATGTGATAGACAACATTAACCCAAGAAGAAGCAATCAGATACAAGAAGAATCATTGGATCGTTGGGCTTGTCAGGGAGTCTTGAGTATCACGTGGATTCATAAAAAAGCAAAATTATAAACTCGCAAATGTAAGCCTTTTTTTCGAATTTCCAAAACAACAAATCATCAACCACTTTCAATAAACTAAAACTTATCCAGAAAGTCCAAATCAGACAGAAGAAAACATAATATAAACTGAAAAAATAACAATGAACTTTTGAAGTTAATCGGACTTAAAAAAATTCAGACTTTACCCCACGTTTTCCAGTCGAGAAAGAGCCGGCAATCCAAAATCAATTGCTTTTTAGGCCACTGATCGAACTGAGCGAGTCAAAGACATGAAGCAGCAGAGTCATCTGCTCAGACTCAATGCTATTGCTTCATCTTCATCATCAATTTCCAACTTCTTGATTCCTTCTTTTCCCCGTCCTTCTTCCATCCCTCTGCCTAAACTGTCCTTCTCGTCTTCTCGACCCTTTCGCAGTACTGGTTTCCTCCTTCGTTCTGGCGCCGCCCCTTCTTCTGGCTTCATCTGCAGGGCAAAGAGTGATAATTCAGGTCATCCCTCTTTTTATCTCTTCATGGGTTTGTGTTTTCATGTAACTATGTGTACCTTCGATTGAAGTTTTTCTGTTTCTTGCACTGTTTTGCGAATTGAAAGGGTTTTTTTGGTTAATACTCAAAATGGCTTGTTGCTTTATGCTCTTTGTGGCATTTGGACGAACATTTGGTCTCCAAAACAGGGATTTGATGGATTAGGAATTTGATACTGTTGATGATTGATAGAACCACAGTGAATGGTTAGTAATTCTCCAGAATAGGGATTTGATGAATTACTAGGAATTTGATACCGTTTGATGAGTAATTGAACCAAACTTAATGCCTATTGATCCTTCCGACTTATTGCACCATGAATTTTTGAAGTTCCATGATTTTCTTTACGTTTCATAAGTTTGAATGTGGTGTTTAATTCTTTTTGGGAGTTGAAAAGTAGGGATTTTTAAAATTTTTTTTTTGGGTCTTTATTATTTGCTTCTCTTCACTAGAACTCCAGGATGGGGCGTGGTTTTGCTCTTTGAATTGACATTGAAGAAAATATTGGTTTATAGATTGAAAATGTTCTGAAAAGCTATATTGGGACTAATCAAGAATCAGGCATTGTCTTGAGTTAATGTTTTATTAATACAGGCAGTGTCCAAGAGTTCTAACTTAGTGATTTGCATGATTCATTTGAATAAGCATGTTCTTTTGTTTTGTTTTCTTGCAGCAACAAACAAATCGGAAGATTCTTAGAAACGAATAATATACTAAAGCCACTTATATGATGATTTTACTAGATTTGATATCACCATTGGAACTTGGGAAGCCGAATCAGACTCACAAACCGGAGAAGCATGTGAACGGAATATTCTGGATTCTACTTCTTAATATTGGGATATACATTGCAGATCATGTATTTCAGGTTCTATGCTACTTCTTTCCTTTGTTGATTCTTCTTTTCTCTTAAACGGCTTTTGCAAAGATATGGGTATTTGACAGCATGTACAATGAAGAGCATGTGTTCTTGTTTAGAAAGATATAGTGGTTTCTGTCTCAACATGTATGGAAACTTGAATTTGAGATTTTGAATTGAAAGAATTTAACGGATAGCAAAGGTATGGGTATTTGACAGCATGTACAATGAAGAGCATGCGTTCTTGTTTAGAGAGATATAGTAATTTCTGTCTCAACATGTATGGAAACTTGAATTTGAGTTTCTGAATTGAAAGAATTTAATGAATAAACCTCAAAAGTACTGGTTGAATTTTGGTGGAAAGGTCTGAAGATATTTAAATGTCAGTACTCAGGTATCAGTGCCAATACGAAGTTGCTCATTTATTCAGGTGCGATGGATAAAAGCTCTGTATTTGTACCACAACCGGCCTGCTTGGTTCCAATTTGTGACTGCAACATTTTGTCATTTTAATTGGTAAGAATTCTGAGTGCACAAAAGTAGGCTCATTGCATTTAGATAATGAAAGAGTATATTTGGGAACATTCATTTATGTTTAGTGTGACTTTTGCTGTTCCTTTCACAATTTTATTAGACTGACAAGGACATAACAATGAGAAGCTGCTTGCAACTATATGTCCTTTTTTCTTTTTTTTTTTTGGGGGAGGTTAACATATTCGTAGTTTATTGCATTTGTCTGGATCTCCCCATCCTCAAAGCCAATGCTACTAGTAATGCGGTCACAATGACCATTGAGATTACTTTACCTTTGAGTATACTTGATTATGATCAAATCCCTTTAATGAGTTAATGTTTTACCCCATAATTTCTTTTTTTCTTTCACAACTAGTGTGATTAATAGCTTCTTCTTGCATCCTTTACAGGAATCATCTTTCGAGTAACCTCTTTTTCTTATATATATTTGGTATGGCAACTTTCACTTGTTTTACTTACTTACCGAGAATTTCAATTGTAGCTGTTACATATTTGGATGATTTTATGTCACACAGGAAAGCTTGTTGAGGAGGAAGAAGGGAATCTTGGGTTGTGGCTTTCATATATCCTAACTGGTGCTGGAGCCAATTTTGTGTCATGGCTGCTTCTGCCAAGAAATGCTGTTTCTGTTGGAGCATCTGGTGCAGTATTTGGACTGTTTGCTGTTAGTATCCTTGTAAAGGTAACGCCTGTTTCCTGTTTTTGTTTAGTTTCTATGTCTGGCATCAAGTCAATTAAATTAATTTCTTTCTTTGGTGTTGTGTAGATGTCCTGGGACTGGAGAAAGATCCTTGAGGTGCTCATTTTGGGCCAGTTTGTTATAGAGAAGGTAAATTAAATTACCCCACGTTATTGCGTGAAAGATACTGTTGTTCAGTATTTTTATGCTGCCCCATTAACCACTCTCCTTGCATACGTTTTTATGTGACGGGTAATGAGGAAAACAAAAGATGACTTTGTAGTTGCTCGCTGGGTGGAAACTCGATTTGATGGACCAATTTGTTTAGTTTCCAGTTCAAATCTTAATAATGCAAAGATCTTCTGAAAAGAACTCATGAATACAGATTTATTGCTTAAATCCTATTCGTAAGTCTCTGTCACCTATTAGGTGTTATGAATTACATACAAAATGGGATTCCCTTCACTTTTCCACTTTCCGAGCTTGCTAATGATTCGTTTTATAATTGTACAACTGAGTGTCAGCTTTACTGAAGGAAGATTCAAAGTTTAGATTCTATAAAGAAACTTTTATTGGTTTTTTGGTTGCATAAGAATTGGTGAGCAATGAAGCAAACTTGCATTATGTAACTCAACTTTAGGCTAAGAATGTAGTTGCAATACCAGCCTGCTTGTCTGTGGTAAACAGCCAAAGTGAGGGATTGCTTGCTTGCTAGGTAGGGACAGGCTTTATTTTACTCATTCGGATGGTTTTCTGTACTCGACTTTTGATCTAGAAAGAGTGAACTACGGTTTGCATTCTAGATGGAGTTATGGATAGTGTCTTTACAATGATAATGGTCCTAACATGCTATTGCATTGCAAGCATTTTTTGAAGTCATACTATATCATGACTTTTGAAATCATACTTCCAATAGCATGCGTTTAAAGGCAAGTTAACTTATCGAATTTGACATGAAAAGATTGGTGTCAAAACTCAGATATTGAAATATGCTTTGAACATGTAATTCTAGGTGATGGAAGCAGCTCAGGCTTCAGCAGGGATAGGGGGTGGTTTTCGAGGAGCCTTACAAAATGTGAATCACATAGCACATCTTTCAGGTGCTTTAATTGGTGCGGCTTTGATATATCTTCTCAGCAGACTTTCGTCACAACCATCAGATATGAATGCCGGGAGCATGCACAGTGGAAAGATGAATTGATACGAAGTAGTAGGTATACTGAATTAAACCTAATGGATTCCTTTTCAAAAAAAAAAAAAAAAACAACTAATGGATTGACTCGAATACTGAAATATTTACTCAGGGTGAGTTATCTTGAACTAAATTTCATTCAATCTTATTGAATTCTGAATTCTTCTGAGAGAAGATTACAACTAAGAGCCCCCAAAAGAAACAGTTCCAACGTTACAAGAGTAGTCTACCCACAAGAAAACCTTTTTAACAGATTATTCCAAATCAATCTTTTTTTTTTTTTTTTTGGACTACACATCAATCTTCGGTTTCGATATGTTGTAGCTATGAAAACACTGTATCTGGTCAGCATTAACACATCCTCTGTTCCACATTCTAGAGAAGCTCAAGTAGCCTGAACATCATCTGCATAAGCCCGTGGCAAGCCAAGATGACAGTCCCGAAAAGTTAGCTCTAGTAGTCTAGTGCTCTAGTCTAATCCACCACTATCAGCTATGCAAGTCACCTGCAGTAAATAGCTTGGTCTATACGGACAGGAATCTGCTTGATTTCAGTTCCAAGCTCTTGCTCTATGTTATACCTGAAACAGAGATATTGAGAATTGAGCATTCATCAGTCAACAATCCTTCTCTGGTGCTCCAGGAAGACTTGCAGGCTGCAAATGCAGAAACACACTGATAAATTGAGACGGTCTTCATGTGTTATCAACTTCACAACCAGCCAGCCTTCGTCTAACTGAATAGCACCCGAAAAATTATTCTCAACGTAAGCAAGCCTTCAAATTAGGAGGGAAAAGACAGCAAAATTTCAAGGTCCTGAACAGGCAAAATGGTCAGAAAGGTAATGTTTCCAGTACCTTGTAAAAGGATCCAGCCCTGGAGTCCACCATCCGTCCAGGAGGCAACCATTCAGGAAGAACATCATTGTCCACTACAATCTGTGACAACAGTTCTCATCTAAGAATTTGAACAGAAACAGTAGCTAAGCAATAATATTATACTCACTGGATCATATTTACTCTTGGAGGGACAGCTTTCCTGTTTTTGTTCAGTCACTAACTGCAAAGTTCCGTCACTAGTCTGCATTTATCGTATGAAAGGTCGCTTTTTCTTGGAGTATAACTTTAGGTCCTTTTCTGGATGAGTATAGTGCTGCAAGATAAAGACGCATTTTGAGAAAACTCTGAAACAAGTATTATCCATATGTAAATATATACTGAACTAGACTAGGTTGTGACTGGTGCTACAATCACCAGTTCTCGGACAATGGTGATTTGCAACAAAACAGACTGCGAAAGATCAAAACTTGAAGAAAGTATTAGAATTGATAACTTCAATAATTACTCAGCATACAGTTCTGTGATGAATGAATAGAAAAGATTAAAGAACAAGGAAAAAGCTGAATAAAGAACAAGTAAATGTGGTGTATGATATAGCTGATGATAAAGGAATTGATTTATGTTGGCGCCGTTTTTCAAAGTACAAATACAATATAAACAAGAAAACAACTGTCTGTTATTTAAATGTTCCTCAAAATAAAAGATTTTTCTTGCGTACAAAGTTTAGCCCTTCACACTTTATAATTTAAAAGTGAGATCAAAGTTTTTAGCATGCCGGTTTTAAAAATCCTTAACAACGGAACTAATACCACTACATAACCCAAAGTTTTTGATGCAGCTCGCGAGATAAACGTACAAACCATATTAACCACAATGTTTTAGTACTAAACAATTGCGCAAATGCTTAACCACTGCTTGCAGACAAATTGCAAGATCGACTATTGTTCAATTGCAGTCAATGCGGCGACCTTGGCTTTGTAAGCTTTGCCTATGCGACCGCCTTTTTTGCTTTTGACGCATTTGTCAATTCTGCTGCCCTTTTGCAATGCACATTAGAAAACCAGTTAGTGATTGTCACATTTCTTTTTACTCCCTCCGTCCCTATTGTGCTGTTTGAATTTTCATTTTTCTTTTGGTACAAACTGTACTAAAAAGTAAAAATCAAAAAGAAAAAAATACTAGGGCTGGTATTAATTTTTGTTTTTTTTTTTTCATATTTGATGTTATGCATTGATAGTTTGATACTCTTATTTAATTAGGAATCACATATTGAGAAGTCTCAGTTGTTTTTCATGAGCATATTCAGAAGCTTGATTTTGAAATGTGTCCGGTGATGATTGGTCCTAAGGGGGTCTTGTGTAGCAAAAAGATACTGTGTGACGATCAGCTTTCTAATATTATCTAATGATCATCTCCTTTTGTCCTTTGTTTAGGCCCCTTCTTTCAGCAGCAGCGGAGAGGAAGACAACATTGGTGGTGAAGGGACAGCAGAAGATGGCAAGGATCAGAAGAAGGCATTTAAACTGGAGACGGATTATGTGGAATGACTGAATGTTAAGGGTAGCAGAATTGGCAAAGGCAAGGTTGCAAAGGTGGTCGTCGCATAGTGGTAAATATACAGTAATTTCATTCTAAATAGAAAGAAATATCCGCTCCTTGATTAGTTCTTTTTGACTTCAAATTTCTGTCCTCTTGTATCTGTTCTGCATCTCTTCCATTCCATATTTTAACTTCAAAGATCTGTCCACTCTCAACTCAGTTCTTGAGCTGCCAATTTGTTGATTATATTGGTCAGCAGGCATGGTGTTTGATTTGATCTCAATCCTGATGGTTGAACCACGCCTGTAACCCAAGTTAATTCGCAGAGGTTTTTTAAATCCACCAGTAAATTTCCAGCTGTGAGAAAATAAGATCTCAAATGGTCATCAGCGCGGAAATCATTTTGGAACCGATTATATTGTTAATGTCAAATATGTAAACACCTTAATGGTTTGATCCTTTTTTTTACATGGCCCTTCATGAGAAATTTAACCCTCACATTCTATGCCTAGATGTTAAAATTTTTTGACATAATTGTATGTGGTTTGCTTCTCTGTGAGTTCTGTAAGTACAGTATAGTGGCCTTTCAATTCAAAGTTCTTTTTTATTTCTCCAGATTCTTATTCCTATAAATTAAACTCTGCCAAACAATGAACCAGAACCAGATCAAATACGTGGGTTCAGTAGAAATTAAAAAAGATGTACACATCTTTGAGTTTATACAGGATATACAGATGGCCACCTGTGTATGTACAAGGTGTAGTCATCAACATATTCAGTCATTCACCCTTCTGTATCATCAAACTTTCATTTGTTTAGGTGCACTAGTAATCACAAACACCATTCCTATTAGTTTAAAAGAAACCCACTGTACATGTGTGAGAAAGTTGACTGGAGATATTAAGCTGCCCCTGGTGATATTGCTTCTGGCAAATGATCGGGCCACGTGGACCAACTCTACAAGCAAGATACATGGATCGTGTTGCAGTGTACAGGCTCTCGGAAGAGATTTCAGCTTCTCGTAAAACCACCTGGCTCTTCTTATTTGCAGCAATTGTGGCTTTCTGATCATTTAACAGCTCACTTGGGATCTGTAGCAGTTTAGGAGGTGAAAAGTTAACTGTATCCTTCTGATACATCTTCTCTAAGCTTTCTGCGGCAGTCTTATTTCCATTATTCAGCTGATAATACATCAAGTTTTGCTTTTCCATAGAGGCCATGATCCTATTTGCGTCTTCACTCAGTCCGATAGCTTTCCAGGCCTCCGCAATCAGCACAAAAGTTGACTTCTGCGGGGAAACTTTGAACTCCTCCATGAGTTTGATTATTTCTTCTGCTTTCCACGGCTGTTTTGCTTCTGCATAGCCCGAAATTAAGGTTTCAAAAGTTCTAAGGTTTGGATATACTCCATATTTGCACATCTTATGGAAGACCCGCATTGCACATTCCATGGAACCAGCACTGCACCATCCACTGATGACTGTGGTGAAGATAACTACATTGGGTTGAATACCCGAACTAACCATAGTGTTTAGGAGTTCATCTGCCTTTTCTGGTTCCAGGGCGCGCACATAACCTTTAGCAAGAATACTGTATGTGTGGACATCAGGTTCAATGCCATCTTTGACCATATTATCAAAGATTTCTCTGCATTTTACCATATATCCAGCAGCACTCCAGCCATCCATGACGGTGCTGTAAGTTATCACATCTGGTTTGATACCAGCCTTTTCCATCAATGAAAGAACCTATCGAGTTGATAACCATTGTCAGGACTCAGGATGCTTGCTTGTAATAAGCAAAACTAAACCATATCCAGATACTTTAAATATATCAGTCATTCCTTCAAAAAGTTTTTGCTACGGGACAATTACAGTTGTGTTGCAGCTAAGCATATCTGGATGGGGAATAGTTCGTTATATCTCCATTAAGTCTTTCAAAAACCAAAAATCCAGGCGGGCTTAATAATGTACAGATGGTTTTTTTTTTTTTTTTTTCAATTATTTTCTTTTTAAAATTTTTTTATCCACAGGTGAGAATTCAGTTTAACTACTACCGTTCTATCAAAGCTTCAAACAACTACATCTTACCTTTCAATCAACAACATGCTGTCTCTCTTTCTCTCTTGGTTTTATACCCATGAAAATGATAACTTAAAAACTATAGGATTTCTTAAAAACTAGACATGCTACTATTGTTAAACTCTCGTACACTCCCTAAATATCATCTTACTATAATTATCTTTAAAACACAGCAGATGAAGAAAGTAATGCTTATCAAAGTAATAATAACACTAACCTCATCAACACCGTCTTTGTCAGATGTATTGACAAATCCTTTGATCAAGGAATTGAATATAATAAGATTGGGCTGCACTCTAAGATCCATCATTTTGTATGTAAACCTCAGTGCATCCTTTACTTTTCCTTCTTTGCAGTATCCAGCTACGATGGTACCAAAGGTTCGTTCATTTGGATGCACCCCATTTTTCAGCATTTCTGATATTACTCTCTCGCTCTTATCGGCCTGGCCAGTTTGAACATAAGCTGTTGCTATGGTGTTGTAAGTAACAGGGTCAGGCCGCAAGCCAGAGTCTAGCATCTTAGGAATTATGGCCCATGCTTCTTTCATATTCCTTTTGTTACACCATGCTCTAATAAGAACATTGTAAGTTCTCAAATTGGGTTTTATATTGTCCTCCTGAGACATCAGATCCAATACCTTCAAAGATTCTTCAGGTTTTCCAATAAGCCCATACCCTTTAATCAAAGTGTTGAAAGTGCTTGTTGTGGGCTTCATTCCACTCTCCTTCATCTTCAATAAAGTTTCCATAGCCCCCTCCATATTCCCAGATTCAGCAAATGCATTCACAGCAGCATTGAAGAAAACTGAATCTGGCTTGAGACCATTCTCTTGCACAGTCGAGATGATTGAATTGATATGGTTGAAGCGCTTTCGGATGGTTAAGGCAGCTAATAAGGTAGTATATGTTACAAGTGATGGTTTATGCCCACCTTCAATCAAATTGTTAAAAACAGATTGGGCTTCCTCCGGCTTCCCTCTTTCCACAAGAACATTCATCTGATTTGTTCTCGAACGAACAGTTTTGCAAGAAATACCAGACATGCAAAAGGTACATAGCCTTGACTCCGGTATTTCTTGTAATTGAATATTGTCACGCACACAATTTTCCTAGAAAGTTAGAAAAGAGTAAGCAGCTTGATATAATGTTTAATAATCACATAATTCAATTATGGACACAAAGTAAACTAGTTCAGCAAAAGAACAGATAGACCAGACATTTTAACTTCACAAGTACATCACATCTAGATAGTACTACCTCTGCCCCACAAAAATAGTCCACATTGAGTTTTCAAATTTGTACTAAAAACAGTACAAAAATCAAAACTCAATGTGGACTATTTTCGTGGGACGCAGGGAGTATCTTTTATCAATCACCCATACCTTCATAGGTACTTCTTGAGACCATCTATTCTTTATGATACCAAAACAGTGTTGCACTTGTTTACTCGCCTCTGAACCAGTCCTCTCTCCGAAGGACTCTCCCATTCAGATCTCCTAGATAGGATAATATGAAAACACAAATCAGCATTTTGAGGCAGATTAATCGACCCCAAAAAATGAAAAGGATTCAGTTGAAACAGAAAAGTGGCCTAAGGAAGGAACACTATAGGTTCCTGCAAGTATAGAATAACGAAGGAAAACAATGGAGACATGAGCTAGAAACCGAAAGATATACAAAAATTTCAGTTAAATCTACAACTTCATAAAATTAACATGTCAAAAAGGTAAAACACAAACAATAAGTAATCAAACCATACTTCAAGCTCCCATACCATGAGGAAGTTTTAGTCACATGACATGACTCTGGTCACTATTGTAATTGATCAGAGTATTTAAAAAAGCTATAAGAAGTAACATACACAGGGAGTTCAGGATCGCATCCATAACACATTAAGAAAGCTACATTAAACAAGGTTAAAAAATTTCCTTTTTCCTTAATGAAACGAAAACTTCCCCATTCTTTGAATCTAATCTATGCAGGGCCAGATATTAAGATGAGCAGCAAAAAAAGAAACTTGGTTGTGTCCATAATGCAATCAATAGCAGAACTAACAACTCTCAGACACCATATTTATGGTTGGCACCGACATAAATATACATTACGAATCAATCACTAGTAGGTCTTAACTCATGCAGTTATTGGAACAAAAAAGGTAATTATCAAATGAACAAACAAAAAATCAAGTGCCCACTTACTAATTAAGCCCCTGCTCATCAATTCCAACCATAAAAATTGAAACTTGGCAAGAATGGTTCATCAATGATTGATAATTTAAGGTTTGTAAAAATAAGGGAAAAACTAAATGGAGTGTCAGTACCTTCAATGGTGAAGTACCGGGCAAGATGACTGTGGAAAGTAGGGGTAGAGAGAGAGATGAACAGTGAAGAAAAGGCAGTGATCAGCTTCTATAGTTTGCATGAAATCACTGTGCAGGACTTAACAGCAAATGGGATGGGAAGGTTTGGGAATCCTATCCACATATTTTATTGGATTTTCTCATTTGTGTTCCTGCTTGGTGAGCATTATTCCAGAGTCTGGACAAATGGCTCCAGGATAAGGGGAATAAGGGGATTATTGTCAAAATGCGGAAATAAAAAGAGGGGATAAGGGGGAGCTGAAGGTGAGGCTGCCAAATAATAACATTGTGGATATTATATTTCAGTAAATTTTCTTTAGAGAGCAAACTCTTATGACAATAATACTAGCACATTTTGTTTTTTGGTACAAATATATTTATTTGTACATTGTTTTATGTGTGTTGCTTCATTTTCTCGTTGCCTTTGTTTTTACTAAAAAAATTTTTAAAAAAAGTTTTTGTGGCCTCAGATTTTCTAGCTCCTAAACATTGCAGCAAAACTTGTGAACTTATTGGTCTTACTATTTTGTTTCATTACCATTATATTTTGAAAAGATTTTATGGGATAGTGAGATAAAAACTTGTTGACATTGTTACAACTTTCTTATTTGGTTTTTTGGGTAGATGACCATTATGTTTTTCTGATCTCATAAGGATATTGTTGTCCAACAATTCACAATATAATAGTGTTTTTTTAATAGTATTTTTTTTCAGAGGATATTATTAAAATAACACATGTAATACTATTGTCCAGTTTAGAGTTTCACTTATAGTACAGATTGTACTAAAATGAAAATTTAAACTGGACAATCATTTTAGGACAGAGGGAATAGTATTTTTTTTTAATCCTCAGAGGACAAAGTGTTCATTCATAGAAGATCAACGCAATTTAAATTTGAGGAAAAAAACATATAAATTAATTAATGTACTACTTCCGTCTCCAAAAAAAAATAGTCCATATTGAGTTTTCAAATTTGTATTAAAAATAGTACAAAACTCAAAACTCAATGTGGACTATTTTTGTGTGACGGGACGAATATTTATTATAGAAGACCAAGGCGACAAAAAAGGTTTGCTTCTTGCATCCATTGTCTTCATCTTTGTATCAGATTAGTTCTCAAATTCAGAAAGTTCAACAGACCAATGACCTAAAAGTGACACCAATAACTTCTGGTGTTCGCCTGTGCTTAAATTGCTCCTCCAAACTTCTACCAGTCAGATGTAAATGCCCTCAAAAACCAAGCATGTCCATCAGTCCACACTCCACAAAAGATGACAATGCATTTCAGGACCTCAGAATGCATATGAGAGGGGCTAACAAGCATCCTCGAAAAGTTTGTGACGATTTTCTCCTCTCGTCTTTCACATTCCAGTAATATTATTGACGCATATCCAAGCCCCAAAAGTTCAAGATCAAATATGATAAATCAGGAATAACAATCACATGATTGCTAAAATAAGGTGAAACTTGTTCTCCTTCTCTCCAAACCATGTTTCTCTGGACTGTAAGATGTATAAGCTTGCATTTGGCCGGGAGCATTAGATTCTCCAGAAAAGGCCAGCATCAGTGCTTCCAAAGTATTTCAAACATTTAGCATATGAAACCACCAGTTAAAGTCTAAAAAAGTAACATTTGATCGTTCTACCTGAGAAAACCACTGCTTCAAAATCCTAGCTGTTACTCTGCTGCACTCGTTTACCAACTTAAACTCAGGCCGAACTACCAAGTTCCATGTTTCAGCAAGAGGAATGTCATTAATCTAGCGAAATGCATTAAGATTTGTTCAAGAAAACATAAAACCTCTCCCCTTCATGCCCTCAATTACCAAACCCAACTTCTCCTGCAAGCCAGCTCGCCGGAAGCCCAGCAACCAAAATGTCATAAGATGATCTTCTGAGCTTGGAAGAATCTCTTAAGCATTCCAAAAATAGGTCTCGCCTATCATAAGCTGCATGCCGGAAATACAAACAAATGATCTTGTCAACATTGTCAGGGCATCTGAAGGAGATACCTTGTTTTAGCATGCAACACACGGACTAATCTACATCGTTCGGTCTATCTGCCGCTACATTCAGCCTTATGATCATACTGTGCATTAAGGAGAGAATTTCTGAATCTTGTTTTGACAAAGTGAAAGCATCTAGCAACTCCTCTGTGTCCTCCACCCTTCCCAGCTCATAGTATAAACCAAGAATTTTCCCTGCTGTGTACCTATCAGTCTTAGATAAACTATCGAATAGGAGCATTATATATTCTCTAGTTTGACAAAGATTTCTTCGTGCAGAGTATACCAGAAGCACATTCAGCAAAATGCAGAGACTGGGTACAAATCCTGTTGACGCCATTTCTTCTAAATGTCTATCAGCATCGGCGAAGTCTTTTTATTTGACAGAACCCAATATAAGAGGGGGGAATCCGGCAGCAGTTCTGGCTGAGTGCTAAGTCCACATTGCCTTTTTTCTTCCAAAGTTTGGATACGCGAGTACAAATGCATTACACGTATCAGAATAAAAATTATACTCATCATAAAATCCCATCAACTCATACACACTCAATGCCTCATGAAATTAACGGAAGACAAGAGCATTAAAAATAGAAGACGTTGGCCTGATTCCTTAGGATTCCATGCACAAAAATACACCTAATGCAGTTCCAAAGTTTTTTAAATTTTCCTCAAAGCAAGACTAACCTAATACAGGCAGCTTGATTCTTCTCATGTTCTTTGATAAGCTTCTCTAATTTCCGTTCAACAACCTGCATTAAATCACAAATTGCATCCATTTCGGTAATGAAAATCCCCCAACATATCCAACTCCATTCGTTATCATAATGTGAGCTTTTTAAAGAAGGCAATATTCCAGAAACAGAAAACTAATAGCAGACAATTTGAATAAACAGACAAATACAGGTTTGGGGAAATTGGTCTTCCCATAAAAATAGATAATTTCCTCAATCCACAATGGGTCTTTCCTATGAAGATAGATATGGGAAAATGCCATAAATGAAGTAAAAACTTTTCCGGAAGAAGACCAAAATAAATTACAAGAAAACATGATCCCGGAACACTAAATGCGAATAGTAGGGTCAAAAAGTCGTGTTTTCAATTACCAAATTTGCCTCATGGGCATGCACGTTTCCTTAGGAATCGTTAAATTGACAAAAACTAGGAAACCCACCTATTCAGCAAAGGCATCGTCTACATATTTCCTTTGGCATCATTCATAAAAATACACAAAAACCAGGAAACCGCCTAAAGTAAAGACATACTGGAGAAATGATGACGATGACACGAATTTTTCCAGAAGCTTGATCATAAGATATCAATTTCGCAAGCATCTGATCCTTTCTGGATATTCATTATCTTCTTTGCGATGCTATACTTGGCTTCAAGTTGCCGGTAATTGCCTTCAGATCTTAGAAATTTCAGCTCAAATTTGCGCGCTACCCCTCCTTCACGGGTGCTGATATTCCATGGGCGGTGTGTATCAGCAGGACATATTTCTAACTTTTGTAATACCTTTCCATTCTTGAGAACATACTTTAACATACTGAGCTCGAATTCTGATTCCCTGAAATCCTGGATCCAAATAGTTCTAAGGCATGTCATCAAACATCTGGGTACAAGAACTGGATCGTTCCATAACTCTTCAGGATGAACGCTACCAGAACAAGACCGGTTCTGTTTAACGGGCAAAAAAATGTTAAAATAGAGGAAGACATTTGTCCATTTTACTTGGCAAAACTCATGAAATCATGGAAGGGATTGCAAGACAAGGTTCTTACAGACTGCAAGTGAATTTTAAGATCAAACAACAAAAAGTAACAGAAGGCCACAGTAACAGTTACTCTATTGCCTGCTTTAACTGGCTTAGATGTAGTGCTATAAAATGCGATTCCACAATGAATTTGTAAGAAGCAAGTATAACTACCACACTAAATTAGCATAAACCTCTTCAAGAATGTTAATTTGTTGTTTCACTTTTTTACTTTAATACGCATATTTCAAATACGCTCCTCCATTCAACCTATCATAGGAAGATTATAACCTACCAAATAAAGAAGAAAGGAAACTAACCTTTGTTAATCTCAAAACTTGTAGTTTCTCAAAGCATTGAAGAAAGTAAACAAGCATGGGACGCCAAACACACCCCATAGTTAAGTGTGTTAAATTCAAAAACTTAACCAATGGAAGTCCGGATTCGAAGTTGAGGGCCTACAATAACAAGCAGCAGAGCCAATGACATCGAGTTTAAATCAATATTCTATACCAAAGGGGATAAAGAGATATTGAGATACACTTTGTTGAACCATAACAAAAGAAGTCCATTAAATGGGACAAATGGAATAATTTGTCAACAAATGCATGTAAGAGAAGGTACATGGTAGGAACTTACTGTTGGTATATCACCAGATAAGGAGAGACACTTGATGTTGCGGAATGCTTCAAAACATTTGATGAGCCATTGATATGAAAGAGTTTTATGCAAATTGAGGTTTGCCTTATTCAATGAGCCCATATTTGTAATCTGTAGAGAATCGGAGACATGATCCTCGATAGTAAGTTCTGAGAGGGCAGGAGCACTTATATCTAAGACATCATCTGCAGAAGCACGGCCATGGCGCCCCTTTACTATTTGGAGAGATTTCATTGCTGGTGCATGTATACGCAACTTCGGCACATGCATGTATGGCATGTTTTTAGAAGTTTTCATCCAAATGGACAAATTTTCAAGCCCCAAAGAGCAAGAAATCAGGTTAGTAACAGATTCCTCGTTTTGGTATCTAACTGAACTGAGTTCAAGTGTTTTCAAGTTTGGCAAGTATGCTGTACTTGGAACAGAGATCATCAAGGCTTCGCCAATCAACTTGAGAACCACAAGCGTTTGGCAAGAGAAAATACCTCGAGGCAACTGAACGCTCAAACCACCATTTGTATGTATATTATAGGGGACACAGAGACCTAGCACTTGGACATTTCGAGAAATTGCCTTCCGAATCCATAATTCAATGTCAACATCACACGGGCGACTGTATCTACAATTAACCCGAAACTCTCGAATGGATGCATTGTGTTCAAGCAAGATCTTATTAACGACATTCCTGAATGCGACATTTCCTCCGCGTTTGAGGAAATTACGGTCGTCAAAATCAAGACATGGAACACTAGCCCACAGAAGTTTCCATCTTTTAGACAACACGCCAGTTGCCACTACACCTTTGGTGGGAAGAAATGATAAAATATGCAGTAAAACTGAATTCGGTAAATCACTGATCCTATCATCAGAATGTCCTCCATCCTCAGTTGATTTCTGGCGCTTAGGGCTAGGAATTGGACTTTCATGAGAAGATTGAGTACTAGATTGATCAGAAGTCGCCATAACCATAAAAAGCAGAAATTCAAACAACCCAAAACTAAAAAATGTAGGTCCAATCCCTCATAACCAAGATAGAGAACAACTTTCAATTCTTTGTAACCCCAAAACGAATACTCTACTTAATTTGCTAGAACAGAACAAAGGGTGATCATGCAAGGAAAAAGAATCAGAGAGACCAAAGAGGTACCATAACTTGTGAAGCCATTGATTGGAGGTGTGAAGAAAGGATGTTTCATTGCTTCATCTCCCAGGTCAGTAATTTTCGACGCCTCAATCCATTAAAATTTTAACGGTATATAATCTCTGGAGAGATCATTCGTCAAAATGGGATGTAAATAAACCAAGCCTTACGATTTACCCATGAGGCTGACCCTAACCTGAATAAACAGAAACATGAATTTGGGCGGCTTTATCACTGCGGTGCGGTCGGCAAAGGGAACAAGGGTTGCAAACTACTAGAACTCTGTGTACAGACAGTGAGACCGATTACAGATTAAGTGCTGTAAAGCGACGGCTACGTGTTTTATTTATTTTGCTTTTTTTTTTTTGGTTGCCTAACCCTCGCTTTAGGAGGAAAATACTCTATTTGCCTTAAAAGGTTTTTTTTTTTTTAATTTTTTTAATTTTTTTAATTTTTTATTTTTTTATATTACATTACAAACACTAGACTATTACATGTACGGTGTCTAGATTATGCCTCATCCGATGCCTGGTGCTTGAAGAATACGCCTCTTGGCGGACCTGCAAACCTACAGGATATGACCAGAAATTTCTTGCTACCAAGGGAGTTTGAACACGCGACCTTGCGGTTGGTGTCATGATCTTTCAACTACTAGGTCATCCCACTATTGACTTTGCCTTGAAGTTTCATTAATAGTATTGTGTTTTTCAATTTTAACTGAAATTTTAAAAAATACTTTTTATATAATAATTAGAAGAACATGCGAAAATGTATTTTAAAATTTTATTTTTCAATTAAGAAAACATAATAAATAAAATTTTGGACAAAGGAAAACACTTTAAAATGAAAACATGAAAGAGTATTTGCATTTCGAAGTCATAAATCATTTGGTGTTTGAAATAGGCAATTGCTAAATTAAGAATTTCTTTGTTATAAAAAGAGCAAACTCTTTTCAAATTTCCATATGATTCTTTTCATCAAACATATACATAATTGATGAATAATTTGGTGGTTTGGTACTCCTCCACAGGTACCAAATGTGCTAAATTTTACCTATAATTCTTATTCTCACCTGTGAGCTTTTTATGTTGTTACTTTGTAATTATTAATAATGTTTAATTAATACTTAGCATCAACTTTCCAATCAATTTTATACCGTATTTGTGACCGTCCTTATTACTTTATAATTATTATTGCTGTTTAAAATACTTAGCCTCAACTTCCCAATTAATTTTATATCGTATTTGTGACCGCTCCTTTCAGCCTATTGAACTTGTGGCAATTACACCCGGGTACCTTTCTCCCATACTAATAATAATACAATGCAAAAAAACACGTTTAATTTCTCTAATCTTCAAATTAAAAATTTTGCTTAAATTGTTCCAGGGATGTTTTTACGTTTCTTTCTAATCTCAAAGTAATCAAGCTTTCTTTTATTGATTCCATAAATTCTTGAAATAGTCTAAATTACAAAATATGGAGCCAAAGCTGAATATTTCTGGCGCAACAAAGCCATAACCCTCAAATCCAGAATATTTCTAGCCATGTTGCCCAGTAAAATGGCCTTCACCACGACTGCAGAGTTTATCACCTCCTCCACCTGATTGCATGTCATAGGATCACAGCCACACTTGTTCCAGTTTTCGAAGATTATATCGAGTTCGCCCACGTCTATTGTTGTTGCTGTCGTTCTTTGCTGAAAATTTTTGTTGGAACATCATCATTAACACTCATTTGTGTATGATATCTCGTCCTAAACTCTATTTGAGTAATTAAATGTGTTTCTGACATTTATGATGAAGGATCAATTTGGTACTTTTAAATGTTGTGTTGTGCTATGATATTTTAAAGTTTATTTTGTAATTATGAGTTTTACTTTGGGGGCTTAATTTTGTAACACTATTGCCTTCGGATGCTCTTCTCGTACGATGCAACACTCTTCTGAGTGGTGTCTTTGATGAAGCCCCCAGTGCCTTGTGTTTGCTTCGGCTTCTTTGGCCAGCCTATGACGTCACCTCCCATCCACATTTTTGGTCTTTCGAATCACCTTGTTTGTTAATGATCAAACTTCTATCGCCACCATGAAAGAAAAAAAAAAAAAAAAACTAACCTTACTAAATCAAAAAAATAAATATCTTATCTTTACACTAAATTTAATTACCTTCAACTACTTTAATGTACATCATATTTTTTAATTTTCCTAACACAACAAATTCTTGAGATTACATTATTACCAATTCAAACAAAATAATAAAAAGAGTGAACCACAAAACATGTTATAAAACTATTGGATAATTTCATCAAAGGTCACCAATCAAATTTATTTACAAAATAAGACCATTTACTAAGCAAAAAAATACATCGGAGGTCATTCTGTTGCTTCTTGCAGTTAAATCATAATGAAAAGATATTTTTCACATCCAAAACGTGAGAGTTGGGTCTAGGGACAAATTTGTTATTTCGTATTTTTTTAAAAAAATAACATTAAACTTGCAATGCTTCTTATACTTTCTAGATTGTATATGTTGATACTAATATAATTACTAAATCTCAAGCATTATTTTACCTTTTTGTATTTCAACTTCTAAATTGTTAAAAAAAATTTAGAAAAATAAAATAATGAAGAAGAAAATTCAAGTTGGAGTAAACATGAAAATTAATAGTTTACCATTTTAAACAAAAAAAGAAAAACAAATCCTAAAGAATCAGTATAGACAAGTCGTTTCTCCTTGACTCCTTGTAATACATAGATTAGTTATGAAATACAAATTTTACTCATTTTATCTTAAAAGGATTATTTTGTTCACTGTAATTACTATTTTTAGTTTTCCAATTTCATGACAAAGATAAATACTTGTACTCTTTAATAGTGTAATTTTTTAAAAATATTTTTATAACTTAGAAGTGGAAATACGAAAGGTAAATTAAATCTAGAAATTTAGTAATTATATTAGTATTTACATATACAAGCTATAAAGTATAAGAAGAATTGCAACAACAACAACAATAATAATAAATAAACAAAAATTATTTTTAAAAAATAAAAAAATGATAAAATTACCCCTGGACCTAAGTCACCTGTTTTGGATATGAAATGTAATTTTTCATTATGATTTAACGACCAAAATTAACAGAATGATCTCAGATGAAGTTTTTACTTTGTAAAGGGTCATATTTTTAAGATAATGAAGCCTTTCTCTCTTTTCGACTCTCTCTATCACTAGGCGATTTCAGACTATGAAATAGCCACGGCAAAGAGTTAGCAGAAGGGGAAGAGGAAAGCAAAATTGCCAAAATTAATCATCACACCAGCTATTAGCATCATGGGAAAGACAAATCAAGGGTCGGATCGAGAAATTTTGGAGAAAAAAGCCACCAATACAAAGGGGATCCAACAGGCAAACCCTAGACAGACGATGTCCAAGGGGGTTACCTCTTTGATGAATCCTGATGTTGCAGACGGTTCAAAGAAGCTGAGTGAACTCCTGTGTGTTTCTGCGGCGCGGAGAATTGATTGGTCAGCAAGACAATCGATAGATCTGGTGCAGGTACCTCATCCTTGGGACCAATTCGATCCAAAAAAGTTGAAGATTGGGGCCAAGCTTGAGTTTATCCAACCAACTGAACGTGATGGGAAGAAGGTCTGTAAGATGCAAAAGCAGAAAGTGCAAACAGAAGTGGAATACTAGGATCAATCAATTCTTAGTTTCGTTCTGGGCGCCAATCCTCTTCTGGCAGTGATGGAACACTATTATTGCTCCTTGTGGAAAGGTATTGTTGATAAGGTTCCCTTATTGCTATTTTTAAGTCAGAAAATGCTAAGGATGATGCTCTGAGTTTTAATATTTATCATATGGGAAGTAATCTAGTAATTGTAAAACCTTGGTGTATTGAAAAAGGAATTAATATAAGAGAAGTCACGTGTTCCTGTCTGGGTTCAATTTCCTGGATTAGAACTTAAGTACTGGAATCCAGCTTCTCTTATTAGGCTAGCTAGTAATTTGGAGTGTCCAATTATGGCGGATACTGAAACCACTGAAAAGACGAAAGTCCAGTATGCCAGAGTCCTCATAGAAGTCTAAAATTCAGGACTTCCCTCCTGTTGAAACTTATTTTGAAGATGAAAATGGTACTGTGCAAACTCAGGCTGTATACTATGAGTGGAGGCCTACCAAATACTCGCACTGCAAGGGATATGGGCATGATGGGGAAGTTTGCAGGAAGCTTTATGCTGTAACTAAGGGTAAATCTGATGGCATGGAAGCTCCTCGGATTACAAAACCTGATGGCATGGTAGCACCTAGGTCTACAAAGTCTATTGATCAAGAATAGAGAAGAGTACAAAAGGGCAAGGAAGTCGTACTAGAAGGTGCACATGGGGACTCAGAAATATTAGTAGGAGAGACTCTAAGCAGGAAAGAGTAAGATATTGATAATGGTTCTCAGAGCTGGGCTATCCAACATTCTCAGTTTTTGTATTATCAGACAATGAAGATGCAGGGCCTAGTCAGCTAAAGTTAACAAACCAGAAGGAGGATCAAGGGGGTGCACCAAGGGAGCCTGATCCAGGTACAATAGGCCAAGTCTTTTATCCTGGAATATTAGAGGTTTAAACAGACTCTTTAAGCAAAGAGAAGTAGCTTGATTAGCATCAGAGCATAAAGTAGATGTTATTTGTTTAATGGAAACTAAGTTGATACAGAGTAAAGGAGAAGAATATGTAAAAAGGATGTGGCCTAATTTTTCAGTCTTATTTTAATGATGATTATAGCCCTAGAGGGACAATATGCTTACTATGGAGAAAGGATAATATTAAGCTGTCAATCTTGAGTGCATCGGATCAATTTGTGCACTGTAAAGTATTCACAAGTCATAATAGTTGGTTCTATCTCACTGTAATTTATGCTAGTAATAGCATTAGAAGGAAACATAAGTGGGGCCTGGCTGATCACTAGTGATTTCAACAATGTGCTGAGGCAAGATGAGAGAGTCGGGGGCAATCCAGTAACCATAATAGAAACTCAGGAATTCCAGAGGTGTGTGGATATCTGTGAATTGCAAGATTTGAAGCAGCAAGGGCATCTGTTTACATGGAGTAAGAAGCAGCTAGGGGATGCCAGGATTACATCTAGAATTGACATAGCACTTGTCAATCTGGATTGGATACTTCAATATGAGCAATCATTAGCTATTGTATTGGCAGAAGGAGTCTCTGATCATACGCCATTTATAATTCAGACTGACACGAAAGTAAGTTACCTTCCCAGACCATTTAAATACTTTAACATGTGGTGCTTGGATAGTGATTTCTTAATGTTAGTTGATCAAAGTTGGAAAATCCCAGTGAAAGGTACTAGAATGTTTCAGCTGACTCAGAAATTGAAAAGATTAAAGCCAGTGCTGAGGAGGCTGGATAAACAGAAATTCTCTGATATACAAAAAAAACACAGGAGGCTTACCAGCAATTATTAGAAATTCAAAATCATATTCATAGAAGACCTGATGATGTGGTAGCCTAGCATGAAGAAAGAAGTAGAAATCATGAGTATTTTCAATTGGCCAAGGCTTTGGAATCATACTGGACACAAAAGGCTAAGGCAGATTGGATTCAGCATGGTGATAGTAATAAGACATTTTTCCACGCCAAGATCAGACAAAGAAATATCAAGAATCGAATATGGTCTTATAAGGAAGAGGACGGTACTATGAAGAATGATTGGAAGGAGGTGGAAAATCATTTCCTGGCTTTTTTTCGGAAATAGCGAGGTCGGAAGATTCAAAGGGTTAAATCTAATAGCCGGGTTTTTAAGCAGGGATACAGGCTTTTTGTAAACCAGCAGCTGGATATTATCAGGCCAATCTCTGCAAACGAGATCAAGAGAGCCTTATGGAGCATTGGTGGAAATAAAAGTCCCCGATGAGATGGCTTCTTTAGTGAATTTTTCAAGAAGACTTGGGACATAACCGGTGCAGATGTTATAGCAGCAATTCATGAGTTTTTCTCCACAGGAAGTATGCTAAAGCAGTTGAATGTCATCTTGTTAGCTTTGATCCCCAAGAATGATGCCCCCAGAAACTCTACAGAATATAAACCCATTGCATGTTGCAATGTGGTCTATAAATGCATCTCCAAGGTCCTCTGTGAAAGGAGGAAGAATATCTTAGCTGATTTAATAAATGAGAACCAAAGTACTTTTATCAAAGACAGGTTATTAATGCACAATGTACTCATAATGCAGGAATTGGTGAGATTGCATAGGAGGAGGAACATCTCTGGCAGAGTTTTGATGAAAATTGACATCAAAAAAACTTTTGACACGGTGGAATGGGATTTTATTGATGAAATGCTGCATGGTTATGACTTCTCAGGATAGTTCATCAGCTGGATTATGGTTTGTGTTTCTTCACCCTCTTTCTCCCTTTCCATGAATGGTACTTTGGTTGGTAATTTCGCAGGAAGAATGGGACTTAGACAGGGAGATCTTGTGTATCCTTAACTTTTTGTTCTTGTAAGGGAATATCTTACAAGAACACTAAGTATGAGTGTGCACTTTTAGTTCAGAAAATGATAGCCCGAATTAAAAGTTGAGAAACTAGACATTTGTCGTATGCAGCTAGGCTTTAGTTAACAAATTCTGTGCTGATGTCGTTGCATGTTTTTTGGGCTAGTACTTTTATTCTGCCTAGTAGTGTTATAAAGCAAGTGACAAGGATTTATAGGGAGTTTATCTGGGGGCCAAAACAGGCTGAAAGATCCCTTCCCCTAGTTGTCTGGGATGTATTTTGTAAAAAGAAGAGAGAAGGAGGACTGGGTATCAGAGATGTTAAATTGTGGAACCAAGCTGCCATTCTGAAACAGGTGTGGAATTTAGCAGGGAAAAGTAACTCTCTCTGGGTGAAATGGACTCATGAAATCTATTTAAGATGTCACACAATATGGGATATTGAGAAGAAGCAAGATTCCAGTTGGCACTGGAAGCAAATCTTGAAAATTAGAGACTTGGAAAGAGATGGTTTTGTAGGCAGCAATTGGAAGGGGAATGGGACTGGAGTATATACTATCTCCGTAGGTTATAACTAGTTGAAGGGCCAATCAGCTAAGGTTCCTAAGGCCAGTTTGATATGGTCTAAGCTGAATGTTCCCAAATACACCTTTATAGCTTGGTTGATGTGGCTAGGTAAATTGTTGACAAAAGATAGACTGATCACAATGTCCATCATTGAGGTAGATCCTCTCTGTACTTTGTGCCAGTCTCATCTTGAAAGTCATCATAATCTATTCTTTGAGTGTACAGTGACTGCTGGAATCTTTCATCAGATCAGAGCTTGGCTTGGCATCAGGTAAATCTCTACAGACTGGAATATTTGGAAGAAGGAAGTTATACGCATCTGGAGAGGTACTAAATTGAAGTTTCTTTTGTGGAATGCAGCTGTAGTGGCAGTGATATACCACTGCTAGGAGGAAAGGAACAAATGCATTTTCAGAGAAGTTAGGAGGAGAATTGATGACATCGTACAATTGATAAAAAAGGAGCTTTATCTAAGAATCAAAATGCACCAAATTAAGTTTGTTTCGATAGTAGAAAAAAACTGATCCAATTGTATTTTCCAGATCAAAGTTATCTGGTAGAGTAGCACAATTTTGACTCGGAGGCTGTAAATATGAGTTATCTTTGATTGTTAATGAAAAGCTTTACAGTTCCCCTCTCCCTTCCCCCAAAAAAACTCCTATTTTATAAATAAATTTGATTGATAACTTACGATAAAATTACCAAATAGTAGTTTTTGTGGTTGACTCTAAAAAGATCATATAACCCAATATGACATTCAAAACATATAATCATTGCAATTTCGTTCATGCGCGTGAAGTGTGTTCAATCGCCCTAGTCTTATATTATTTTCGTCTCACAAAAATAGTTCACATTGAATCTTGAATTTTGTACTGTTTTTAGTACAAATTTGAAAACTCAATGTAAATTATTTTTGTGAGATGAAGGGAGTATTTATTATTGGAGACTAAGAAAACAAAAAATATCACAGCAACACAAACTCCTTCCACCCTAAGAATTCCTTCAAAATTCTCCACAACCGGCGGCTGTCACCCCGGATTCCTCCTGCCGTAATTATTTGCTATTGAATAAACAAATTCCATCCATATGAATATACTCTTTCTGTCCCAAAATTATTGTCCAATTTCAATTTTGAATTTAGTATAATTGTACTAAAGGACGAGGGATTAAAATTGTCCGCGGGAGACAGATGTCAATTTTTGGAGAAATTTGTCAAGGGGTTTTATTTACCAAAATTATACTACAACTCGCATTACATTCCTTCTCAAACTTTCAAAATTGTTCTGTTTCATTACTGCCGATGCCATGCCATCAATTTGTATTTGGGTGTTGCATTTTTATTTCATTTCAAAATCTTTTAGTTATCTCAACTTTCTTGGACATTCATGTCCATACATAATAACATAACAATTGCAGAATGGATAATAATAATAACAATAAACACAAAATTTATTGTGTAGTTCAAAGGATTAAGAGCTCCCAGACCAAGGCAACAAACTAGAGGTTGCCAACAACTTCATCCTTTAGATCCACGTCTTCGATCTTTGTTTCAATCTTCTCTAGTTCAGAAGCCTCAGCTGATGAATAATCTTATGAAACCATCAGTTTCTGGTATTAGCCAATGCTTAAATTGCTCCTCCAAACGTCTCCAAATCTTATGTTATGCTCTCAAAACCAAGCATGGTCATCAGTCCACATGATGGTAAATGTCAATAATGCTCAAGAGGACCTCAAATGCATATCAAAGAGACTAATGTGCGTCTCTGTACAGTGTGACTGTCATCTCCTGTCTTTCGCCTTCCTGTAAGAAATGAAGATAGATGCAAATCCAAATCCCAAAGTTCAGGATCATTGATACCATTGTGAACGTTACGACACAGGAAGCAACATATTCGCCTTCTGTCAAAACCTTATATCTGTCACGTGTCAACTGTTAAAATGATATAGCCGGTGCATTAAGGTCTTCCAGCATCATATGTCCCAGTACTACAAAATTCAAAACTTCCAAAAGTCTTTCAAGCATTTAGCATTCAACTCAACCACTTAGTCCAAAAAAGTAATCTTTGGTTGTTCAACCCGAGAAAACCTCTGCTTCAATATCCTAGTTGTCACTCTCCTGCAAGCCTTTAACATCATAATCTCAGGTCATTACACATAGGTCGATCTCCCAGTAACAGAAATGGCATTAAACCAGAAAAGTGCATTCACATTCATTAAGATAGTTCAAGAAACCACAAAACCTCTCTTTTTCATGTCCTCAATTACCAAATCCAACTTATCCTGCAAGCCAGCTCGGCGGTAGCCAGCAGTCAGAATGTCATAAGATGATCTTCTGAGCTTGAAAGAACCTCTTATGATTTCCAAAAATAGATCTAGCCTATCATAAGCTGCATGCTGGAAATACAAACAAATGATCTTGTCAACATCATCAGGGCATCTGAACGAGATACCTTGTTTTAGCATCCTTCCCACAGAGTAATCCACATCGTCCAGTCTATCTGTCGATACATACAGCCTTATGATCATACTGTGCATTAAGGAGAGAATTCCTAAATCTTGTTTCGACTTAGTAAAAGCATCTAGCAACTCCTCCATATCCTGCACCCTTCTCAGCTCATAGTATAAACCAAGAACCTTCTCTGCTGTGTACCTATCAATCTTAGCTGAACTATCCAATAGGAGCATCGTGTATTCTCTAATTTTACAGAAATTTCTATGTTCAGTGTACACCAAGAGCATATTCTGCAGAATAGAAAGGCTGGGCACAAATCCTGTTGATGCCAGTTCTACAAAAAGTCTCTCAGCATCCACAAAGTCTTTTGATTTGACAGAACCCAATATAAGAGCCTCATATGTTTGAAGACAAGGGGGGAATCCAGCGGCTGCTCTGGCAGAGTTCCAAGCCCACATTGCCTTTTTGTTTCCAAGGTTTGCAAATGCCAACATAAATGCATTATACGTATCAGAATCACAATTGTACTCATCAGAAAACCCCATCAATTCATATAAGCTCAATGCCCTCATGAAATTACCAGAAGACAAGCACGCAGAGATAAGGGCATTAAAGACAGAAGACGTTGGCTTGATTCCCTGGGCTTCCATGGATGAAAACACACCTAATGCAGTTTCAAAATTTTTTAATTTTCCACAAAGCAAGAGTAACCTAGTATAGGCAGCTTGATTCTTCTCATTTTCTTTGATAAGCTTCTCTAATTTCCATTCAATAACCTGAATTAATTCACAAAATTGCATCCATTTCAGCAAAAATCCCCCAAAATATCCAAACTCCATTCATTATCATAATGTAAGCTCTTTAAAGAAGGCAATATTCCAGTAACAGAAAGCTAATAGCAGACAATTTGACTAAACATAAACAGACAAATACAGGTTTCAGATAGAAAAGGAAAAACGCCACAACTAAAAGTTTTCAGGAAGAAGACCAAAATGAACTACAAGAAACACATGATCCCGGAACACAGTAAGCAAAATAGTAAGATTCAAAGAGTAGTGTTTATAATCACCAAATTTGCCTTCTTGGGAAATGAGAAATCTTTGAGCGGCAAAACAACTGTTTCCAGTGAAAAGTCTGGGTCATTGAGAGCCGAAAACTGATCATTCTCTTCCAAATCCATTGTTTCTTTGACTCTATGAAGCGGGACCCGGATCAATTTTGTAACTAGCGAAGAAGCAAAACTGGGCGCGAAGGCTACGTTAGCGTTGTGGCGGACCATATGAAGCAGGGGAAGTTGAGAACGAATTAGAGCTTGATTCATGGTTTTCAATGCCATATCAAACTCCAATCTGCAGGGTAATTGATAAAAATCAAGAAAACAAAGACTTTTAAGGAAAGGAAAGCAGTTTAAGGGGAGGCACAGGGAAGAAGGATCGGAGTAGAGTGGTGGACGGCGGCGGCGGGGAGGTAGCTCGTTTGGGGAAATAGTCGAATAACCCGAATTATTTGGTTAATTCGGTTTAACGGTTTGGTCTGTATGTATGTAGTCTAAAAAGACTCCACATTTAATGTAAATTTTTTTTTTAACAAGATAATAAAAAGCTGATAAATAGCAGCAGATTTTCTTCCACATCAAAAAGTGAAACAAGACTTAATAAAAACATGAAAAAGAAGGAAATTCCAAGTCAAAAACAACTGGAAAAACATGAAACTTGGCCATCCATATTTCCTTTGACAATGTTCTTTAAATTGCAACAAAAATCAGGAAGTTAACTCCATGAACACAAAAAAGGAAGGTTCCTCCTCAGAGAAGATGCATTTCCCCAAAAAAGCATTGATATCAAAAGAAATCCATTTCACATGTCTCAGAACTCAGAAGCTGATGGCATCACGTCCTATTAATTCAATGGGACATTATTAGTCCATAAAAGTTTCCATCTTTTTGAGTTGCCACAACATCTTGGGTGGGAAGAATGATAGAATATGAATCAAAAACTGAATCTGATAAATTCCTGATCCTATTCAACAACAAAACTCATCCTTCATCGCTGCTTAATTTCTGGCGCTTAGAGTTAGGGCCCGAATTTCCTTTACAAGTTTAAGTACTGGCTGGATTAGAAGTCGCCATACATCCATAATTAAATGAAGCTCCAACATAAAATATGTTGATCTAAACCCACACTACAAAATAGAGAACAAGATTTCATATTTTGCAACCCACACTATGCAGCTTTAGTGTTTCTCTTCCTCAGTCATCAGTCTTCACCAAGCAATGAAGGTAAAGCAGGGAATTCGTAGGCTTCATTCTTGAATCTATATCGAAACAGCGATTTCCAGAACAAACAAGAGGAAGGTGTTGTTCATTGCTGCGTCTTCAGGTACTCCATTAACAAAGAAGATTACATTAAACCAAGCCTACCAAGTACACGAAAATGAGGCTTGACGATCATCCGTCGACTGAAGCCTGAATTTGGTCGGAATAAGGGCTGTGGATATATACTTATACAGAGGTTGCATATGGCAACTGAGAACTCTGTTGTAATGTATACAGAGGTTGAATACAGAGGTCGCATAAGGCAAATACAACCTCTGTTGTTTTTCCGGTTCTTTGTGGGTGGGTTCATTATGTAATAAATTCAAATCTTCAAACGCCCTCCATAGCTCTATAATATATATATATATATATATATATATATGACCTAATTTAATCTTAAGAAAGTTGCGATCCTAATAATCATATCACAATCTATTCAAACAGTTCTAACTTCACAGATTTATTAAATAATAAATAAATAAATAAATAAAATTGGACCTTAAATAGAAAACAACACGCACCATAAGCGGAGAAATAATCAGGATGGCCAGAGAAGAGGCATCATCTTTCCCTCTCCAAGAAGCATGATCAAAAGAAGTCAATTTCACATGTGGGCGATCCTTTCTGGAAGTTCATCATCTTCTTGGCGATGCTAAACTTGACTTGAAGTTTATGATAGTTGCTCTCAGATTTCAACAGTTGATCTTCCCATCCGCGCGATTTCTCGCCTTTACGGGTGCAACACTTCCGCTCTTCACAGTCTGGATTGGCAGGATGCAGTTCTACCTTTTCTAATACCTTCCCATTCTTAAGCATATACTTTAACATTCCGACCTCAAATTCTGATTCCCTCAAATCATGGATCCGAATAATTCTAAGGCTTGACATCAAACAACTAGGTACAAGAGCCGGATCCTTCCATGAATTTATAGGATAAAGAATACTGCTATGAGGGAACTCATCCTGTTTGATAGGCCAAAACAAAAACATTAAAACTTCTCTTTCCATGACAGTGATTTTCCTAAAACTACTGACACATACTCCCATCAGTCCTTATTATAAGACATTTTGATTTGTTCTAAGTTTCACGTAGCATATATTTTTTTGATTGAAGAAAAATCTTTAAAACTACATTTTCATATTCATTGTGTTCTTCTAATTATTAGAAAATATTTTAAATTTTTTTTTGTAAATTAAAAAGACATATAATAGGTGAAACTTAAAACAAATCAAAATGTCTTATATAAAGGACCGGAGGAGAGTATTTCTTAGTCGCATATTCAGGAATGTGAAATAAGATATGTGTTTCATTAATGTATGACTTTTATTATGCATATTTTCCATCTTTTTTGACAAGATTCCGGTTGCGACAACTTCTTTTGTAGGAAGAAAAGATAGAATATGGTGCAAAAGTGCATCGGGTAAATCACTGATCCTGGAAACACAACTTACATCTTGGTCTGATGATTTCTGGCGCTTAGGGTTAGGGCATGAACTTCCTTGTTGAGAAGGTTGAGGAGTAGAAGTCGCCATACCACATTCATCAATCGCAACAAATTAACAAACGCTCATCCAATCTCTAAAAAAAAGGATCAATAAAAATATAAGGAATGAACCTTTTCAGATTTTGCAACCCTAAATTGATTTGATGAATCAGAACAAAGAGGGTTAACCCACAGCCCGGACACAGTAAGAGATATTCCTTCCGGTCCTTATTATAAAGTATTTTAATTTTTTTTTTCACATTCTTTGTGTTCTCTTAATTATTAAGATTTTTTTTAAGTTTTTATTTCAATTAAAAAGATATCTAAGTGACCTCTAAGACAAAGTCAAAATGCCTTATAATAAGGACCGGATAGAGTATCTTATTTTGAGAAAATAAAAGAAGTTGTGAAAAGTTTCTTTTCACTAAAAAAGTATTTAGGGAAAATCGAACTACTCGACGTATTGGAGACAATTAAGTGCTTAATATGATTTTTACAATAATTTTTCTAAATGACCACAATAATGGATGCTTTTTTGTTGCAAATATATAATGAAGTTTAAGCTACAAAAAGATCATATTGGATGAAATAATGATGTGAAAATGATGCGGAATCTACATAAACCAACCTTTAATTTTCTTTTTCTTTTTTTTTTGAAAAAAGAACCTTTAATTTTTTTATTATGTGAATTAAAATAATGATACAGATAAAGTTCTAGAGGATTTTAACCAACCTCTGAGTACTACTATTATGGCTAAATCCAAAACATTGATGGATCAAGCAGTACAATGTGCTAAAGAAAACATTACAAATAAAGATAACTCTATTTGAAGAAACAAGATCAAACTCCGGCCACGTACAAAACAAGAAATTACTGGGCAACAAGAACCAAATTCCGCTGTGGAGTACGCCACATTTGCAATAAGAGCTTTCGGCAATAAATACTTAGAATTGCAAAAATCATTTGCCAGGCTGGTAATACGTGGAATTGTGGAAGGGATACAAATTCATAATGTTTTTTATTGTAGTTCTAAGAATATAAGACCAAGGTTTTCATGTAATCATTCATGGCTTGAATGCAAAATTCTAAAGTAAACTCGCACGGGTGGACTTTTCTCTTGTAAACAATTGTATCGACCTTGTCGTTGACTTTTTTAACTTAATTATAAAGTCGATAGGAAAACCAAAATCACTTGAAAACATTTACGTTGACTTGTCCGTCGACTTTCTTAACTCAATAAAGTCAACAAAAGAAATTTTCTCTTCAAAACATAAGCGTTGACTTTCTCAACTCAATGGCAAAGTTGATTAAAAAAAAAATTCTTGTAAATATTTTTTCCGACTTTCATAACCGGACCAAAAAAATTAAGTAATTAACTGAAGCAAATATCTTCAAAACATTCACATTGACTGCACTAACCCAAAAAGTGGTTCGACGCAAGAAAAATTGTCATGCAATCATTCACTTGGACTCTTTGTTTGACCTCTTCAGACGGACAACTACACCAACAGGACGAAAAACCTTGTCACTAAACTCAAACACACAGACTTTATTGTTGATTTTGTTTCCTTGATGAGAAAATCGATGTAGTACGAATTCTATTATGAACTCGCGCTACATATACATAATGATCAAATGAAATAACTTTGCATGTCTTTGATCTTCTCTGGAAATCCAGCACCTGCTGAGCTAAGCGAAACTTGGCTTCAAATGTACGGAATTTGCATTCATATTCAAAAAACTTCACCTCCCAATTGATGTGCTTTCGCACGGTGGGTGCTGTAATCTCGTCGAGCACGGAATATTTCAGTATGATGCAATTCAACCGTCTCTGATACTTTCCCATTCTTGAGCAAACTAAAATGTCCAAATAGTTCTTTACATTTGGGCTTACTTGAATTTACATCTCTAACATTAATATTTCAATATCTTAGTCCCAAACATTATGTTTTCAAACTTTTTTTTTTGTCTCATTTCACTGTTTCCGACCGTTGACAGACCCGGATCAGGGGTATTTTTGTCTTTTAATTTAATTTGAATTTCTATTAAAATTTAAATTATGAAAAATATTTTAAAATTCAGATTTCATTATTTAATTGTTAAATTATTATTTATTAATTAAAAATATTATTATAAAATTTTAAGATTTATCATTATTTTCAAAATTACTTTTAGCATTTACTATTTACCTTGGGTATACAATAAATGGTAAGTATGTTGCACTTTTAATTTTGGCCCTCCTGTAACTTAAGAAATTTACCGAGTTACAGTAAATAATTCAAAATTCAAATTTTTTTTTAAAAAAAAAGAAAAAGCAAAACCATGATTTTTTTACTTTGACTACCGCTACATTAAACCCTAAATGAATATAATGTCACACTTTTAACCTTGGCACCATGTAACTTAAAAAATTTACCGAGTTATAAATAGTTCAAAATTTAATTTTTTTTTTTAAAAAAAAGAAAAAGCAAAAGAAAGATTATTTTTGACCGACTATAGTAAACCCTAAATGGAAATTATGTTGCATTTTTAACCTTGGGCCCGCTATAACTTAAAAAATTTATCGAATTACAGTAAATAATTCAAAATTCAAAAAAAAAAAAAGCAAAACCAAGATTTTTTATTTTTTTTTACTTTGACCGCTACAGTAAACCATAAATAGTAACTATATTACACTTTTAACCTTAAGCCTAATGTAACTTAAAACATTTACTGAATTACAGTAAATAATTCAAAATTTCATTTTTTTAAAAAAAAAGAAACAGCAAAATCCAGAATTTTTACTTTGTCCGCTACAGTAAACCCTAAATAGTAATTATGTTACACTTTTAACTTGGGCCCAATATAACTTTAAAAATTTACCGAATTATATTAAATAATTCAATATTCAAAATTCAAAATTTGAATTTCATTTTTAAAATATTTACTGTAGCTCGGTAAATTGTTTAAGTCATAGTAGGTCCAAGGTTAAAATTAAAGTGTAACATAATTACCATTTAGGGTTTATTGTAGCGGTCAAAATAAAAAAAATCTTGGTTTTTCTTTTCTTTTTTTTAAAAAAATTGAATTTTGAATTATTTACTGTAATTTGGTAAATTTTTTAAGTTATAGTAGGCCCAAAGTTAAAAGTACAACATAATTGCCATTTAGAGTTTACTGTAGTGGTCAAAGTAAAAAAATCTTAATTTTGCTTTTTCTTTTTCTTTTTTAAGGAAAAAAATTGAATTTTAAATTATTTATTGTAACTCGATAAATTTTTAAAGTTACAGTGGGTCCAAAGTTAAAAGTGTGACATAATACTATTTACTTTGTACCTAAGGTAAATGATAAATGAAAAAATTAATTTTGAAAATAATGTAAATTTCGAAATTTTATAATAATATTTTTAATTAATAAATAATATTTTAATAATTAAATAATGAAATCTAAGTTTTAAAATATTTTTAATGATTTAAATTTTAATAAAAATTCAAAATAAATCAAAAGATGAAAATACCCCTAATTCTGGCATGTCAATGGCTGGAAACAGTGAAATGAGACGAAAAAAGTTTGAAAACATAATGTTTGGAACTATGATATTAAAATGTTAATGTTAGGGACGTAAATTCCAGTAGATCCAAATGTAAGGAACCATTTGAACATTTTAATCAGTATGATGCAATTCAACCGTCTCTAATACTTTCCCATTCTTGAGCATGTACTTTAACATACCCAGCTCAATTTCTGATTCCCTGAAATCCAGAAGCAAACTCGTTCTAAGGCATGACTTCAAACATCTGGGCACAACCCTCGGATCCTTCCATAAATTTTCTGCAATAACCCAGCTAGGAGAATCTTTGTCCTGTTTCAATTAAAGGAGGGAAAAAATTGTTGGAAAGAAACAGCGGAAATCCATTTGCCAAATTTTCATTTGCTCAACTAAAACTGAATGCCCAAACTAGACAATCATTTCAGAATGAAGGGAATATTATGTTTCACTTCATTATTAAATATATGCAGTGCTCAACCTCTCATCACACCCTGTATTATTGATGAAGAATTTAATTTTCCCTTGTAAGTGTATACGCAATTTTCGTACGTTATCGAATTCTTGTCTCCGAATGGACAAAATTTCAAGAGCAAGAGTGGCAGAAATCAGGTTACTAGGTGATTCCTCATCTCCATATTTCACTGAATCCAGTTCAATTATGTTCAAATTTGAAATGCAGGCTGTGCTTGGAACAGTAATAGTCACCTTACCACCGCTCAACTTGAGAACCACAAGCGTTTTGCAAGTGAAAGTGCTTCGAAGCAACTGAAACGATAAACCAGGGGTATGGAGATCCAGCTCTTCAACGTTTCAGGTGATTGCCTTCCTGATCCGTGGTTGAAGATCAAAGGTGTCAGTCGCGACGCTTTTGATTCTAAACTTCTGAATGGATCCAGCGTTGTGCTCAATCAAGACCCTGTTAACATAATTCATAAATCTCATTCCTGATTTTTTGAAGTGCCAGCCATTGTCATCGAAATCGAGGGAGGGGACACTTGTCCAGAGAAGACTCCATCTTTTTGACAAGACCCCAGTTGCCACAACATCTTTGGTGGGGAGAAATGATAGAATATGTGATAAAATTGAATCCGGTAAGTTGCTGATCCTGTCAACTACAGAACCCACTTCTTCATTTCTCCATTTCCGGCGCTTAGAAAAAGGGGTTGAATTAGAAGGAGGAGATTGAGTACTACTTGCTAGTTTACAAGTCGACATACTCATCATAAGATGTGCCTCAACTGATGAGAAACAAATGGCTCTTGGGATTACTTTATAGAGATGAATGAAATCTGAAAGGGTAGCGTTGCTTTTCAGCTTCCTCATCTTTAACCCTTCGATTCAGTCACTTAGTAACTAGTTAACTTAACAATGCTTTAGTCTCTTAATGATAATCTGTCAGAGGGGGAAGAATGTCAATGAATAATCATTGAACATTAAAAGAAACTCCTCCATTTAGCCTTGAGGCTTGCCCTTACTCTTTTGATACTCTTGCCTTTGGTTGTAATAATTCTATAAATTTTATTTTATTTTTTTTTTGGGGGAGAGGGAGTCTATAATTTTTGTTATTATTAACAAATAATTGTTTCAAGATCAATATTTACAATTTGTAATGCTTGAGAATATCCATTTATCTATCTATCTATCTATAGAATCCATATAGAACCCATTATACTAAAAATCACAAACTATCCAAAATTCCAAGTGTCAGTATTTCCTTAAAAGTTTCCCACAAAAAATTACTCAGGTCAACCCTTCCGTTTCACTCATCTTCAATACCTCCCTCGATCTCTAAAATTAAGTGTTAATGTAGCGGAATTGCAGTTTACATCAATCTACAGCAACCGACATTAACCAATAAAGCAAAGTCCATAAATTTTTTTTTTGTCAACTTCCGCATTAAATCTGACTCAAATTCAAAATATCCAATATGTTTCACACAATTGTTGTGACCGAAACTACTACTGTCGGGCGCGTGAGGTTTGCTTTTCAAACATGATAATCTAATGCAATTAGTCTCGCGAGCTTAAATTCTCTCCTATTGCTCCAGTTCTGTTGATTTACGGTGGCAACAAACAAAAGATAGAAACAAAGTTAATTGCTTTGAAGAGTTTCATGTACGTGCATTTGGGAAATCTGGAGTCATCCATCAGATATGTGAAATGCATTGTTTTAATAAAAACTAACTAAAGAAGAAGATGTGACCGTATTTTGAGATTTATTTAAGATGAGATGTGAGGAATGATTTAAATTTTAAGCTACATCCATTGAAATTCAACACGGACGTTTATCTTTAAGATTGGAAAATAAGAAAGTGCTTAGTACATTACATTTTTGTGGTTGATTTTTGAATAACTTTTCTAATTAATATGCTTACATTGATTTAGTGACTCTAAGGCTCCGTTTAATAATTATTGAAGTCAGAATCTGAACACTTAACACTTAATATTGAATTCTAAAGTTTGAAGACTGAATTTACATTATTTGCTAAAAACGTCTGAATATGATGTCTGAAAACTGAATTTGAATACTCATGTTTGAAAGTTATTTAAAATTTTAATATCATTAAAATTGAATTATAAATAAAATTCTTTTAAATAACTAATATTTTGTTCTAAATAATAAAATAATAATTTTAAAATAAATTTTTGGTATATATAATGAAAGTAGATGTTACACTTGGTAAATAATCAAGATATAATTAAATTTAGATTATTACATATATGTGTATACCTTGTTATTTAGCAAATTTCATGTATTAAAATTAGCAAACTTCAAAACATGCACACGGCACACCTGCTTCTAGTCTTTTCTAACCCGATGACAAAGTGAACGAAAGAAAATTTCTCTTGTGAATATTTCATCGACTTTACGTCCCAACAATTTAATGGATGGAAGCAAAATTTCTTTAAACATTTATATTGACTTCACTAAACCCAAGAGTAGTTCGTCACAGCGGGGTGGAGAACTCTTTAGTTACATTCCCAAGTCTTATTTTTTTCTCCTTGATGAACAAACTGATTCACGTGGTTTTATAATTAAGGCACATCTACTTTCATATCCAATCAGATGCAAAAAAAATTAAATTCTATTTGCAAATCCTCATGCGAGACTTCTCTCTCCCCCTACAAACGTGCTAAATTCGTGTAAACATTTAGCAGAGCCGATGGTAAGAAAGTGACTAAAATCATGAAGTTACTGTTAAAATCATGAAATTCTTGAAAATGAAGAGTTCAACACAGTTGTTTTGTTGGGAGGCGAGGACCAAATATGGTAAACCAAACTAGCTACTCAAACACAATAACTAGCAAGTAATACAGCGGAATGAAACCAAGACCCCCCCAATTTGCAAAAATCTAATAGGAGCAAAAAATACCAACACCAAGTGGAAGTAAAACTATCAATAAAAGAACAAGAAAGCAAAAGTAACACACAACACCAATTTTACGTGGAAAATCTCCTTCGGTGTGAAGGAATAAAAACCATGAGATCAAAAAGCCTATCAAATCCACTAATCACCAAATAACAGTAGGAGTACACCAATCCAACAATACAACAAAGATATCTAGTTTTCACCCAAACTAAACCAAACTACAAAGGTACTAGAATATCAATACAAGATCAAAAGATCAACTAAACATCCACAAAACTAGCAGCAACTTCAAAAGTACAATACTCACAATCTATCCGACGAACACCAAAACCCTTCGGTAGAAATGAAGATCGATGAGTATTGTAACTCCAGTTCAAATTTCAGGACCAACGGACAACGATTCCCCTCCAAACTTGAAGTTTTCAGACGCTGCTACAGTGGAACCCTTTCTGGAAATTTTCAGTTCCCTCTCTCACTTTTTGGTTCTGTTTCCCGTAAATGGCACACCTTCCTCATTTTGATTTTGGCTGCATTGTACTACCTCTTAGTGGACTTATACGTTAAGCTGATGACATAACACAAGTTGGGCCAAACTTACTTAATTACTTGGGCTTTGACCCACATAGTTGAGAGCCCATCCCAATATGTTCATAGGTGGAAAATACTGTTACCAAAAACAAAAAGCTCGACGAATGGATACAGAAACACTTAAATGAGGGGACTACATGCTTTTTTCTTTTTTTATCAAACAAATTTAAGTTCGCAAGCCTTCGACCCTCTCTGGAAATCCATGATCTCTCGTGCAACGCAAAACTTGACTTCAAGCTTATGACGGTTGCGCTCATATTCAAATAATTTCCTCTCAAAATCACGGGATTTTGCACCTTTCCCGAGTGGTATAAACTTGGTGACCTTCGTCGGAACCTGTATGATGCAACTCCACCTTTTGTAACACAATCCCATTCTTCAGTATATACTTTAACATCCCAAGCTCACATTCTGATCCCCTGAAATCTTTTATGGAAATGTATACGAGACTTGAAGTCAGGCATATGGGTACGACAGCAGGATCTTTCCACGTATTTTCAGCAATGTCAACATTACTTGAATGTATGTCCTGTTTCAGTGAGTGTAAAAGGGTTTAAAGATGGAGTGCTTTTTCGAATACTCGCGCCTTAAATGATTGACTCAATCTGAAAATAACTATTCCCTCCTTTACAAAAATTATTTTTCAGTTTCGATTTCGATTTTAATTGACGGTGCAAATTACATAATAAAATAGCAAATGTAAATTGGACTATCATTTTTTCTTTCTTTCTTTTTTTTTTTTTTTGGACGGAGGGGAACGTATGCTCTTCAAAAGTTGGGAAATAGGAAACTAACCTCAATCAAATCCAAAATTGCGAGGTAGTTGAAGCATTGAAGAAAGCAAGGAAGCATGGAGCGCCAAAAACTTCTAATTCCCATCGTTAAGCGAACTAGCCAAAAGTTCACCGCAGGTGGAAAACATGATTGCTGCATGGGGGTTATCTATAAAAATTTAAAAAAAAAACAATAATAAAATAAAATAAAATAAAATAAATCAAGTGAAATTCAACAATTCCACTTAAACTTCACCATTTCTTTTTGCGAATCTAAGCATAAGCTATTATACGATTATGTAAGGAAAGCTTGAGACATGTCGTCTGCTAATTAGATTAAATAGAATTAAAAGGAACAAAAAAAAAAAAAGCCAGCTAGTAGTAAACTTACAGTTAGAGTAGCACCAAATAAATAAAGATATGAGACGTTGTGAAATGCTTTAATACAGTTGATGAGGGACTGGCAACAAAGGGCATTGTGCAAATTAAGGTTTGCTTTATACGAGGATCCAATATTCGTAACCAATAAAGTATGAGAGACATAATATGTGATAACCTGGTGTTCGAGCAGAGGAGCATTTATATCTAGCACAGTTTCTTCATCTTCATCTTCATTACCAAAACGATAGTTAAAGCGTCATGTTTCTATTTTGAGAGACTTCAGGGATGGCGAGCGTATACCCAACTTTCGCACATTAATTGTCAAAAGATTTTCTCACAATGGACAAATCATGAAGAGCTGATCTATTTGAATTAGGGGCCAAGGGTTTCGGAGTCGGCAGTTCGTCCCTATGGATCCAGAGGATTTTTCGTCGGAACTTGGTTAAGGGCGTTAGTTGCCTATCTATCTTGGGCAGTGCCGGTCTGCCTTCCTGGGGGATTTTTGGTTTTTCTTTGGGGCCTACCGAGGCAAAGGATTCTTGGGACCTTTTGAGCGTGTGTTCTCGGTGTATATGGTTCTCGACAATAGCCCACATCTCCTGTGCATTCCTAGAGGGTTTTGTCGAGAGCTTAACTCGCAATATTAAGGATTTTCCGAAGGGGTTGAGACCTTGGATGAATCCGTTGCGGACGTCTCGATCGTCAATGTTGTCGACTTGCAAGGTCTCTTGTATGAATCGTCTGTGAAAGTCAGTTAGACTCTCATGCTGTCCTTGTCTGATCGAAGAAAGGTCGATGGACATCCGCAATATCCGTTTGCTTTGGAAGAAACGAGTAGCTAGTTTGACGGACAAATATTCAAAGCTAGTGACGCTTCCTTCTGGTAGTTGCCCAAACCACCGCTATGCTGATCCGGATAAGTAGGAAGGCAGCGCCTTTGCCATGAAGTTCATGGTTGCGTTTCGGATTCTCATGACTTGAACATATCCTTGCAGCCATTGGGAGACATCCGTATCTCCTGAATACAGTTTAAATTCTTTAGGGAAATCGAAATCTCGGGGCTTAGGTTCATCTCGAATGCCGGGGATGAAGGGGCTTCGGTCCAGCCCTATCCCGATGATTTTCCTCATTTCTTCTCGGATCAAAATGTTCTGGTCTCTTGTTCCTTGCTGGTCTTCCTGGTAGTACGGAGGATTTTCCCTATGCCCGTGATATTGTTGCTGTCTTGGAGGCGAGTATCGAGGACGGTGGTGGTATCCTTGGTCATAATCGCCCTCAGTGTTGTTGCGGCCTCGACGTGGCTCGTAGTCGTGCCTGTACTCACCTTTTCGAGGGCTCCTTCGATTCCAATTGAATTGAAGGCGATTATGTGCCTTAGTTTTCCTTGGGGGCTTCCCCTGTTCTCCTTCGAGGATCTCGACGCTCGGGGGATTTGGATTCTCTTCGACGCCCTTCCGTTGGTATATCGCGTCGAATTCCTCGAGGGAGGTGTCGAAGGCTGGGTATCTTTCTCTGAAAGCCTCCCAAAATATGGTATCTCTGGTAGTGTGCGAGCGTTCTTCGCGGGGGCTCTCGTAACCCTCAGTCTCTTGGTAATTCTCCTGCTCTTGACTTTTCGCTATTCCCGTTTCTTCTCGAGAAGGGCCAGGGTTCTACGAGCTTCTTTTTCGTCGACCAGATCTTCCAACTCTTGTTCTATAGGGTCGGGTTATCCGAGGAGACAACACCCTCTAGTTTCTTCGAGGACATATCTCCGCATCCTTTGCTGTTGATCACTATCATCGCCCAGCTTCTTGAGTTCGTCCTCGATTTTGGCCAGTTTCTGGTCTTCCAAACGCTTGGCGGCAGCGAGGGTATATCGAGGGGGCGGTATATCCTCTTTTTCAGGTGGAAGATTAGTGTTCCTTTGTTTCTTTGGTTCAGGCTGAGAAGCACCGAGGACCAAATGCTCCTTGGTTTGTTCTTTCCCAGGTTCTCCGCCGTGGCTTTTTCTTGTCTTTCTTTTTTCTTGCCGGCGTTGGAATTCGGCCAGGGGAATATCGTCTCCTAGACTACGCTGGTGGCCGAAGGAGGCCGTGCTTCCGGCGTCTTCTTCAATTCTGACCATCGTGACGGTTGTTCTGGCAACCCCGATCGTTATGAAAAGATGTTAAAGAAGCTTCAGGAGGTTTCTGCGACACAAACCCTAATTTACGAGTCCCACTGGGCATGCCACTTGACGATGCACGGATATGCACCGCCGGCTTAACGGTGGAACTCCGGTTAGGGTTTCCCGAGGGTAGACACTCCGATGCTTAAGTTAGTAAACAAGATTGCTAGAAAGTGTTGGGAAGTAATATGTTTGGCTTGTAGATTGCATACCTGAATTACGGTATGAGCTACCCTATTTATAGGTATGAGATTACTTGGACCATTCCGAATCCTCCTAGGTTTTAGGGATTCACACCGTCCTAAGAGTCCCAGTTGGATTCTTCTTGCGGTGAGTGGGCCGGTACAATCTCGGTCATGGATCTGGACTCGTCACTAGCTTATTCATCATCTTGAAATCTCACCGAATCGAGTTCGAGTATTTTCAAATTTGGTAAGCAGGCTGTTGTAGGAACAGAGACCATCACCTTTCTACCAGCCAACTTGAGAATCACAAGAGTTGTGCAACTAAAAGTGCTTCGAGGCAACTCAAAGGACCAACCTGAGGTATTGAGATCCAGCTCTTCCAGGTTTCGGGTGATTGCTTTTCTAATCCATGGCTCAGCATCAAAAGTGTTGAGTCAGTGCACATTTGATATTCCTTTTCACCAAACCAACTTCTTCTTTTCTTGATTTCTGGCGCTTAGAATTATTACTAGGGGGTGAGTTTTTATGGGGTGATCGAATAGTAGCTAGATTAATAGTCGACATACTCAGATAAGATGTGCTTACAACTAATAATCCTACATTGCGCAGGTAAGAAACATGTCGTTTTTATAGATATGAATGAGAGAGATAAAACCGAAGATCTGAAAGGGAAGAGTTACTTTTCAGCTTCTGAACCATCTTTTCAGCCTGCATTCACTTAATTAAACTATGCTGTTTTCTCTCTTGATGTGATAATCTGTCAAAGGAGGAGGAATCTCAATAAATTATCATCATTAAATATTAAAAGCAACCCTTCCATTTACCCTAGTAGCTTACAGTTTTTGGTTTAGCACCTAATAAAGAAAGACACCGGGCGTTGTGAAATGCTTCAAAACACTTGATTAAGGACTGACAACAATGGACATTCTGCAAATTAAGGTTGGTTTTATCCAACATCCCATGTTTGTAACCAGTAAAGAATGAGAGACACAATCTATGATAATAAGGACTTCCAGGACAGGGGCATTTATTTCTATTTTGAGATATTTCAGGGCTGCAGCATGTATGCGCATCTTCCAAACATTGTCGAACAAAATTCTGCGAATCGACAAGTTTTCAAGAACCAAACTGGCAGAAATTAGGTTACTAGCTGATTCATCATCTTCATAACTCACGGAATTGAGTTCAAGTATTTTCAGATTTGGCGTGCAGGCTCCTTTCGGAACAGATATAGCAACCTGATTGTCACACAGCTTGAGAACCACAAGAGTTTTGCAAGTAAAAGTGGTTCGAGGCAAATGAAATGACAAACCAGGGGTATAGAGTTCCAGCACTAGGACATTTCGAGTGATTGCCTTCCTGATCCATGGCTCAAAAATCTAACAGATGACTGGCTAAACATTTCAACCTGAACTTCCTAATGGATCCAGCATTGTGTTCAATCAAGACCTAACGAAATTCATGAATCTCATTCCTGATTTCTTGAAGTGCAAGCCATTGTCATCGAAATCGAGGCAGGGGACACTAGTCCAGGGAAGCTCCCATCTTTTTGACAAGATCCCAGTTGCCACAGCATCTTTGGTAGGAAGAAACGATAGAATATGCAGTAAAACTGAATTTGGTAGATCACTGATATTCCTTTCAACCGAAAAAAAACCCCTTTCCTCGATTTCTGGGGCTTAGAAACCGGGGATGAGTTTCTTTGAGGATTAGAAGTCGACACTCTGTGGATTTGTTCATTCAGTTGGCCAGATGAAGAAACAGTTGTTGGTTCTTTGGATTACTTTATAATAGACATGAGTGAGAATGAGAAAGATTACTTTTCAGCTTCTGGATCAACAAAACGGTACCATCTCCAATATATCTGCGTCAGACCTTTCAATTTATTCATTCACTTAAAAAGTCCATATTCTCTGTTTTGTTATATAGTAATAATTGTCGAAGGGGGACGAATATCAATAAATTGTTTGTCTACCTCCGGTCCTTTCACCACTGTGTTCTCCTAATTCTACTGTGGACACTTGTTTCCGAACATAGATTGAAATTTCATATAATGTTAGATGCCTACAACATAATATTGTTCTTGATATCTTGAACTAATTTGCCCAACCAAATTTGGGATGATCCATCTTCGTCCAACACTGCCTTTCTGCAAATCTCACTCACGTGCTTCACCTTCTCTCCAATCTCGTTTTTCTCCATCAAAATCCTCTTGATCCCTCTTTCAATCTCATCAGCAGAGACAATAATCTGACTCTCCATGTTAGCATCATGTCGGTAATCCATCTTAATCTCAACACCAAGTCCTAACTCTACCACCATCTCGAATGCATTCACCTGTTGTTCTGCATACAATGGCCAGGCAGCCAAAGGCACTCCGGCCCACAAGCTCTCCAGTACTGAGTTCCAACCACAGTGTGAAACAAATCCTCCAACTGCAGGATGTGATAGAACTGCATTTTGTGGCGCCCAACCGATAACTTTCCCTACCCCGGAAGTCCTTTCCAGGAACCCTTCTGGCAAGATTTCATCGAAATTTTCATATGTAGATGCAGCAGCAATGCTTCCTTTGGCTGGTGGTTGTCTTAAAGACCACAAAAATCGGCATCCACTTCTCTCCAGCGCCTTGGCAATCTCCTTTACTTGGTCCCATCCAAATGTCCCAAATGTTCCAAAGCATAAAAACAGAACAGAACCAGAAGGTTGGGTATCCAACCAGTTTGTAATCCCATCATCTGGTGTGAATTTCCAGCTGATCATTGGTCCAATCGGGTAAATTGGTGGGATATCCTTTCCTCCCTGACCTGATAGAGACTTAATTGCATAAGATTCCAGCTCCAGGAAGGTGTTTACTATGATTCCCTTTGTTTCCCTCATCTTCCTAGCGACTTCAAACACGGTGTTTGATCCACCATTTTTGTCCAGCATTAAGCTGGGTAAAACCTTCACAGGCACAGGATTCATAAAACTTGGGACAACAATCTCAGCATCTGACTCTGTTTTCAAGTCAGCAACGTCTTGATTGTGATCATCAAACAAGGTTTGAACATGGATATTCAGCCCAAGGTAACCAGCACCAGAAGCGTAAAAAACATAGCTGGGCAGCTCCAATTCGTTGACCACATCAATCATGCCAGAACAGAACATGTCAACCACCACCCCTGCAATTTTCCTCGAATTCGGCTTTGATTTCATCTCAAGAATAACATCTCTAACCAGTGGCTTAAAAGAGTTGATCATCTCAAAGGCAACCACAGCTCGGATCTTGGATTTTGTTGGTGCTTGAGAACTTGGTGGGGGATTTTTATGGGGAGGGATCTTAACGAATCGAATCCGGGAGCCGGAATCTGTTGACTGAGATTCTATGAATGCATCAACTCCGGCATCGAAGGAAAGTTGGATGATGAGGAAGACAACGGAGAAATGCTCATCTCGACTGATGAGAAGCTTTCCGAGCTCCACAGCGGAGACTAGATGGCCCACTCCCGGAAGTGGGATGAACATCAGTTCTGTTTTTCCTTCCATTGTTTTAACTTGCTGAGTGAAATAAGCTGTATTGATGCTCTGTGCGCTATGTTACCAAGATCGAAGTATATGAATAATGTTGTGTTTCATTAATCTAGTTCCTTGCCTTGGATTAAATCCAAAAATACAATAAAATTTCAGTGCTCCAGTTTTTTTTTTTTTTTTTTTGATGTGGCTGCCAATCTTGACTTAAACCTTGGGGCATGTCCCATCAAAATGGGCGGCCAACCACCTAAAGAAATAAAATTCCTTTGGCAAAAGATCTTGGTCAAAGGGGAAACAATAATTTCTCTTGTTATTATGATAATTGATAACTTAAAAAGCCAATATACTGTATACTACAGCAAGAAATAAAAATAAAACTAAAAAGTATAAAAGTTTTTATGTGCGCCTAAGAAAACTAAAAAGGGGAAAAAAGAATTCTTCCTTTTTGGAGCAGCTGATCATCATATTTATGAGCTTATTCGACTGTAAAATACATACATATAACTCAGCTTGAAGATTAATGAAGACAATTTCCCGGAAGCTATTCTACTGGTGAGATTGGAGATACATACCTTTCTATTTAGAATGTAATACAGTGCTAGTATCTGAAGCTAAGATGCTTTAGCTACCCTTGACATATCGAAGTTACCACAACTCCGGAGTCACACACCTGATTATCCAACAGGCGGGATTCTCCATTCACAGAAAAATAATGAGTAGTTGGATGGAAGGAAGCAACATAGAGTAAATCTCCATCTCGATTCACCAAACAATGTAAAACCCAACACCACCCTCATCCATGTCTTGACATTCCAAGATTATCTGTGTTCCCACTTCCCACCATACGACCTAAACCATTTATGTCACACCCTTGAAAAATGGATGATCAAGAGCTTGTCGGGCAGTGAGGCGCATGGATGGATCATACTTCAATACACCATGCAACAAGTCAACAAGATGGTGTTTTGAGGACACGCCATGTCTTGATATAAGATACTGCAGCAAATAGGTGTGTATAAAATAGTTAGATTAGAAACCGGGGAAAAGAATGGGCAGAACATTCAGCAACAGTACAAGGGAGGAACTATGCAAACCTTCAGCCTGTCCAACTTTAGAACTGCTTGGATACTCTCTCTTGAAACAGCCCCTTCAGGCCAGTTCAACCGTGATCCTTTAAAAAACTTTTCTGCTCCGCGACTGTCACAATAATGTATTTAAAGATTCAATGTAAAGAAGATTAAGACTAACACTGCTGTTACAAACGTAAAAGATAATTAAGAAAAAGGAACCAGCCCCAAGACTAAAAATAATTACGTTGCTTTCTGGGTCATATGCTCCGGCAGACGTCCTAGTACTCTCTCCATCATTGCCAAATGCTCCAAGTTCTCATGAGTCTGAAACAAAGCTTTTCCCTGCACAAAAAAAAGAATATGTATGGGATAAATGGTCCAATTTACCATGATCTATATGTTAAAAAAAATGAATAAATGATTAAAAAACTCAAAACAAGAAAGAGAACAGGAACTAGGCCAACCGTGCAAAGTTCAACAAGTATGCAGCCAACACTCCACATGTCGCAAGGGTAACTCCATCCAAGACCTGAGGCAAGGCATAAGGATAAGTAACAACTTGAAAAGTGTAAAGCAGGTAGAAGACACTGCATTTATCACACTAAATAGGCAGAACAACATCAGTAGGCCCGACTTTATATTTCTTCTTTCCATTTGTAATCTTGTTTTGTTTAAATCTCTTGTTCAGAACCGTATAAGATATCAAAGCACCAAAGACATCAGACATCCAAATTTGATCCTCAGGTCTCAGCAGTTTTGTGATAAAAAGATTATTATCATTGTTTGTAACTTTAACAAGCTTACTACCTCTGAATCCCGCCAAACTGCTGACTAAGTGAGACAAACATAAAATTTAACACCACAAGTTATTGCCGGTAATAACTGGTTACCTAGTATAACCTCGGGTGCTCTGTAATGCCTTGTGGTGACAACAGAGTAATGGTTCTGATTTCCATAAACAGAGCTACCAAAATCAATCAGCTTAATCGCACTCGACTTCGGCAAGCACCTGAAGTTGTGTTCATCTGATCTCTATACCATTAAAGAGTTAATTAAGAAAGAAATGGATTTTATGCTCATTATTAAGATGTTCGTAGAGTGTAAATCCATGAGTACCTCGCGACCTGGGAGCTTTATAAACTCAGAACCCACGAGAAGTATATTTTCTGGCTTCAAATCAGTGTGAATTAATCCTAAATCATGCATATCTGAGAAGAATAATAACCATATATTATTATGTTAAAAGAAACTGAGTCAATGGAAGACTGAGACGCCCTGAACGCGAAAATGCCAAGAAAATATCTGGACATCAGATCAGGAAAAGAAGTGAACACAATATAGGTGAAAACAGAAAGGTTAAGATCAATCCACAGACATGCTACAGATTCCAAAAGCTGGCGTGCAAATTCCCGAACAAGATCCAGAGGAAATGGGCAGTATTTATTTCTCTTTAGAAAACCATATAAACTTGGTCCAAGCTTCTCAAACACCTGATATCACCATTCAAATGCATCGAACACAATTTTTTGTCAAGTTTCTGGCAATATCATGGAACTTCTAAGGACAAATTAAAACATTCAAAGTGATTTCAACCAACTGTTAATCCAAAAATATCGTGTGCATTATGACACTATCAAAGTTAAAATCAACTACAATCCATAAGTGCCCACAAAGAAAGAGGGGAAAAACAATAAAAAAGAAGGTAACGGGAAAAGTAGGTGCGCCAAAAGAAACTTTTCATTTATACTCTCAAACATCAAATCGACTGCTTAATGACTTGAAAAGTAAAGTGGAAAGACTGTAGAACGGAGACGGAGCAAGAGTAAGGACAACAACTTACAATGCATATATGGTTACGATAGTCAAACCAACTCTGCATCTTTACACAGCTGCATATAGATAAAGAAATATGTAAAGAAGACATCACAGCACACAATTTAACAAAAATAAAAATTAACATATATGGAATTCGCTTTTCCTAAAGAAAAAGACGTTCTTCAGAAAAGTTAACATACTGGGAATCCCCTTTCTCATTGATAGCAAGACGCTGAAGTACATCAACCTCAACCATTGCTGCTTCACGGTATTTGGGTATGCTCCGAATCACCTTGATAGCCACGCATTCACGTCTTTCACGGTCCCAACACTCCAAAACGCGGCCAAATGTGCCTACAGAGCAGCAGCAACTCTCTGATTTTATTCAAGAGGAATCAACAAAAGCAAAGTTATTGTTTCCAGCAGGCAGGCAGCTAACCTTCACCCATCTTGCTGAGTATTTTATCTGGACAAGAAAACATTAGAAGCCAAAGGTTAAACAACCTAAGGAACAGAACTATGCTAACATCAATGAAACAAGTAGAAAACGGGTGCTATGGCAATGGCCAGAATTTCTATGACTTGCACTATTTAATTGTCTACTTGCACTATTTAATTGTCTGAGCTGGATAACAATATCACAACATTATGTGAGAAGATCACAGGATTGTTAAACTCAACCAAAGCCTTCCAAAATTCCGATGCAAGAACTGAAAGTAGATTAGAAATCTAAAATCACATCCCCAAGTTCATCTAGAAATTAACAAGACGGATCTCACTCTTGCTCCACAATCTTGACATCCATGGGGAACGGAAATTATTTATTAAAAAAAAAAACCTCATATTCAATCATAACTTCCTCATAACACTCTTAAAGATCCTTCCTTTTATGTAACGAGTCTGTCATGTCGGTAATGATTTTACCTTTAAGGAAACTATTCCCCCCTCCCTCCTGGAATATCAATTAACATTTAATCAATGAACTTTCCCACAACCACAAGTAATGATAACAAATAACACAGTACTACTGCGGGAAAATACAACTTTCTCTAAATGGATATAAGCTCAGCTTATACCAATATAATGAAAAGATTGGTTACTTTTGTAGTTCACCCAACTAAATTCAGAAAACATACATCAAAAACTACTTCAGGTCCACCTAAATTATATGGCAAACTCCCCGGAAACTATAAGGGGTTCAGAAGAACCAAAACACTGCACAACCCCCAGTCAAACTCAAAGGATATGACACCAATAGTCTATATTGTAGTTGACAACTTCCAATGAGTTAACAAATACCAAGGAAACAAACATGGCTTAAGAAACTCCAACAAGAATGGTAAATTTTTTAACAGCAAAAAAGAAGGAAAAAGAAGCAGAAGCTCACATCTTGAGGTTAAGTTCTCCCCGAGATTGAACACGTAATGCCCCTCTCTATCGTCGTCTCTTTTCGGGGGAGAAACATGCCGAGCCAACTCCGAGCGTTTCCGCTTAAATTGTTCCTCTTCTGCCTATACAAGAGGGGAATAATAAAAATCATTGAATTTCAATTTATCCACAGACGCAGAAACTTGGAATCCGAAACTCCTGACTGAGAAGTTCTATCTGCCAGTGAATAATTCATTAATCGAACAAAAAGGATGAAGGACAAAAAAAAAAAAAAAATTGAACCTGAGCTTGTTCGGAAGGAGCAACGTCCCACGCCAACCGACGGCGTTTCCTGGTCTGAACCTGCTCTGCTTTGCCTTCGGTCTCAATAGGAGCCATTTATGCAGGATTCAGAGCTTCAAAAAGGAACGAATTTTGATTACTCTGCAACTAACTGCGAACATGCATACAATGGTAAACTCTGCGTAGGAAGACAGACCAAATATAAGTAAGTACTGTATTTAAATTGGGGGATTTTTCGTTGATGATATTTTGAGGTGGAAATATAAAAGGGTGTAAGTTTTCGGACTCAAGACAATATGGGTCGGACTTCAATCTCCATCCAATGTATTATTATGGGCATTGTTCATTGTTAGCATAAGCCTGGGCTGGGCTCACCTCTTCTGCAGTAGCCATGTCCTATTGGGCTAATTTGACAAAAAGGCAGGCCCACTTGAAAAATACGATTACAAATCGAAAAATATTATCACTAGGGAGAGACTCTATGCGTGTCTCTGTTGCTCGATCTTCTAATACTCGAAAAACTCCTCCGTATCCCCGTTTTGAACCATTTTTAGTGCATCCTGTACATATTTGCTAGGCCAGCCACCCATTGATGATATTTGATCATACCACATAGCTTGTGTGTGGTTTCTCGATCACCAAAATGTTGAATTTGTGCCTTTCTTTACTAGGTCAAATGTTCCAAATGTTTGCATAATGAGTATGTGATGAGAGATATGTGCATACTCATTGCAATTCTGAAAATATATATTTTTCCATCCTAAAATTATTGTCCAGTTTGGATTTTTAGTTTTAGTATCCAAACTGGACAATAATTTTGAAGCAGAAGAAATATAATTTTGGAGCAGAAGAAATATATTCCAGTAGCAGATGATATATATGACAACAATCATAGAGAACATACCGGGTGCAACATGACTTCATGGACAGTATCAGCATTGTGTATGATTATAAATTGTGCACTCAAATTAGTATGTATGTAGCATACTGAGAGGCTATGGTGCGCCCCAATATGTGGTGTTTCACGGTTTCATTGTTCTATCCATGCCTTTTTCCTTTTATGCTCACTTTCCCCTTACACGCTACAAAATTTATTCGAATTCTCTTGTCAATCTCCACTTTGTCAATCTCTATAGCGGAATAAGCATTGGATCCTCTTGAATAAACCGTGATATACACCAAGCGATGAATGATGTGAACATCGATATACTTATATCATTCATCAACAAAATCTGATTATCTATTATCACTAACTGCAAACAAGATCAATAGGATGGATTGTAGTACATAATTAGCTTGAAAAAATGTAGACACCATGACAACACATTAGTGCGTCAATGTAAAAATGTTAGTGACGTTTGAGAGTTGTGACCACAAAATCAAAGTGACTAAAAATGAGGAGCTAAAAATGCAAAAATAAAAAATAAAAAAAAATTCCAAACCAGCACAGCCCACAGGAAAAATTAAAAGCAGAATCCAATTCCAACCTTTTTTTACCCCAAATTCCAAGAAGCCGCCGTATCCAATCCAATCAAATCATCCTTCTCCCCATTGAAAGGAATCCTTTCATCAACTAAATTCCAGTCAGCCTGACAAAAGATCTCCAAAAAAGCGCTACTCCCACGCGACTTCCGCGTGCCATATATGCTCTGTTCTCTTGTCTATATAAAGTCTTCGTCTCCAATGCAAAAATCAGCAACTGTGTAGCTGAGCTGCTTGATTATAGAGAGAAAGATGCAGTCACTACAGCAGAAGGCGTCGGTGTGGAGTGGGGTGGATACCCAAGACGCGTTTGCAATCGACGAAACTAATCTTTATGAGAAGCTTGGCCTTCCGGCCTTCGTCAATCTCTCCACCGATTTCTACAATAGGTTCGATTTCTGCTCAAAGTTGTCCTCTTTTATTTCATTGTGATTGATTTCTTTTTCTTTTTTTTTTTTTCGATTTTGAGTTGTGGGTTCTTCCTGAAAATGCGAATTGATGAATATGGGGCAACACAAAGGTTCATTCTTGTTGCTTCTGCTTTGTTGGTTTCTTCTCTTCCCTGTATTATATTTTCTGTTGACGATTCTTCACTCTTACATTTGATCTTGAAGAAAGAAGGTTGCTGTTTCTATCTGATTTGCTCTCAACAAATGTGCGCGAATAGGGATGGGAATTTGCAGTCTTATGAAGAGAAATGTGTTTGATGTTTGTTTCAAAACAGGGTTTACAGTGACGATGAAGAATGGTTTCGGTCAATTTTCGCTAGTTCAAATAAGGAAGATGCCATTCAAAATCAATACGAGTTCTTTGTTCAACGAATGGGAGGCCCTCCCCTCTTTTCTCAGAGAAGAGGTAAACTTTAATTTTGGATTATAACTAAGAAAATGTTATGGAATGATTGAGGTAGTTTTCTTTCAAATTAGCACCCTGTACAAAATGCTGTTCTGCTAAATGGCCTGTCCTTGTTATTTTGTTAATGGACCAATATTATCTATGTGGGAAGAAGGGTTTTTTTTTTTTTTTTTGTTTTTTGTGTGTGTGTGTGTGTGTGTGTGTGCATCTGCAGGTGTAGTTTTGCAATCCAAATATAGTGACCATTTGCCAAACTCGAAGAAAGATCTAATTTTTGCTATCGAAACCTGTTTTGCTACACCTAAACTATAGTATATTGTGGCTTTAGTAACTTCAAGTGTCTGTAGGAAGTTTTTGAAGTTCATGTAATTTTCCATCTGGTGAAAATGTTGTTGGAGAATCTGATTTGACAGCATGTGTGTACCTATTTACTTAACTGTTTCACAAACAAAAATATGCTGAAGTTCAGAAACTGCTCATATTTTTGAAATACTATATTGTTATTTACTTTTTTGTTGGCGAAATTTTGCTGAGAACTACATATCCTAATCCGTACCCTAGCTTCAAACCTTATAGCATTTTCTGAACCACCAGCTGAAATTTTGTGAGATCAAACTGCTTAATGCCAGTATATGTACCTATTGCGTCCACAGTACTTATGGTGGAGTACCCAAGAAGGCCACAAGGAGTGAAGGGGAACTAGGAAAATGAGATAGGTAATTAGGTAGTTTAAGACAGAGTGTGGATAACATTGAGGAAGACTAAATACTATGTATTCACATGTGGATCCATCCCTGATCTACTGTTATTGTGCTTGCTTTTGATTTGCACAGTTCCTGATCTTAGAAGGTTCCATCACTGTATTCATTTCCGTGGCTTTTTCTTCTCATAATGTTTGTTAACCTAGTTTGTCAAGACAAAGTTATTCTTCTCAACTGGCAGAGGTTCTCTAATCTCATTGATATTCTGCCGCATGTATTGTGATTATCAAAGAGGAGACGAAGTAATTCAGAATTGGTTTCTTTCAGGTCATCCTGCTTTGATTGGACGCCATCGACCATTCCCAGTTACTCATCGAGCAGCAGAGAGGTGGTTACACCACATGCAACAAGCACTAGATAGCTCGTCAGACATTGACTCTGATTCTAAAACAAAAATGATGAACTTCTTTAGGTAAATGGGATTTTCTTATTTGTTTCGCCAATCGTTGCTGCATAGAGAGTGTAATTATTCAACACAATGCTGAAATATTTTTCTCAGGCATACAGCATTTTTTCTTGTGGCTGGAGATGAGTTGAAGGGTCAAAACCAAGGAGTTGCCTGTAAGCATGCAACTGCCAAACCAGCTGCAGAATAACTTGAAAGGAGTCTCTCCTTATACCATGTAACAAGAATGAAGAAGACATTGATGTAGAAGATTTTATTTGTGAAATTGCAAATCTAATCTCTACACGGTGATTACCATGTAGTTAACATTCTTTTGAACATTTCGATCAGAGTAGTGAGATAAGGGAAGATTGGCTTCAGAATGTGTAGTAGTACTATTAAAGATGTACAATATCATTTACACTTCCATTATCTTTTTGAAAAGTTCAATTCATTAGTGCTGAAATTGGCATAATCGGTTGTTACTACATTGATCAAACTGTGAATGAAAATACTCTTCCAGTTTTGATAATTAAGATACCATTTGGCAACATACTTGTTACAAGAAGTTGAAAGTTTCACAATCTGATGACTAAACAACTGTATTTACAGGCAAGGAACTTCAAGAGAAATCTACACCATGGGCTAAGCTATAAGCAGAATCCCGGAAACATACCGGAATTTTTCAAGGCTGGATGAAAAGGAGAAAACCACGTACTGAAATCAGCTAATTTATGATACATGCGGATGTACAAAACCTTGGTAACTACGAATCCATGAACTGTTTAAACCTCAACGATCTTGATGGATCAGCATATCTAGCTGAGAAGGATCTGAACAGATAATCCGGTCCATCCATCTGCCCTGACCCTTCATCGAAATTCTGCATATAAGATTCAGGGTCATAAGGAGTTGCAGATGAAGATTTATTACCACCACTCTTCTTCTTCTTCCTTCTGATCTTTCTCCAAAACTTAAGCCATTTGGGCTTGTTCTCATACTCCGCATTCAAATTCGCTTGCCTGCCGCCTAACCGGACGCTTGAACAGCGTGAATTACTCCACCCTCCGATGCTCATTCCGATATTGAGCCCAGAGGACTTTATATATTTTTTTCCTGCAACTTTTCTTTGCCCGAAATGCTGAGAGTTTCTTTGAGCTCTGCAAAATGAAAAACCTCTATGAAGTTGTGGGGCGTTATGGCTTTCTTTATAGTAATACTACATCGAAGATGATTAATTAATGTTAGAAAAGATACTGAAAAGGTTTTTGGATAGAATATGAGGCTTTTTAGTATAGAATTTAACGGAAATTCATAAATTAAAGATAAAAAAAAAGGATGCATATCTGGCAGCAAAGACTAAAAATTTATTAGCCGCGTCTTTTTAGTAAAACAAAAGGCATGTTTAAGTTAGGATAATGTGTTTAATGGAATAATGGTAGAAATATTTCCATTTCAACTCTTGGAACACGTGAAATTTCAGGATAAAAATTAGGAAATTTTCCATTCCGATAAGAATCTAGACTCGTTACATTGAAATAGTTCTAATTTTGACACGTAACGTAAGAAGCAGAAAAGAGAGAAAAAATGTAATTATTACGATGAAATGTCTCGATTCAAAAAAGAAAAAAAAATGAAGAAGAAGAAGCAATAATATGAATAGATTAGACTATGTCAAAAGTGAAAAGCAGGTGGTTGCTTGCTAAATAATTTTGGGATATACTTTTCCTAAGGCAAAAGCTTATAAAGATGATCCCGCCATTGCCTATAGTTAGCTTTTTAAGTTTCTATTTTATAAATTGGGTATTCCTAAAAACATTGCCAGGAAATGACCCATAATGATCAAAATACGGATATAATATCATGAAATCAAACAGATAAGAGATCTTGGAGGGAAAATCGAACATAAGAAGCAAATACAAACCAGAGTATTGAAGTATTCCCTCCAAGCTCCCGTTTTTGTTTATGATAAATTTAGTTTCAGTTTGTATTTTGCAAATAGAATTGGAAAATATGTTAATCTGTGACTGTGGCATTAAATAGCGCCCAGATATACTGGGGTTGTGTCCATCATTTCAACCACGAGGAGCACAAAGTAGTAGTGTGACAGCAAAGACAATTACAACTACCAATGTATATGCTGCTTGTCGGATTCAAGGAATCCATGAAAAGTACCATCAGACATCAGACAAGGGGCCGAAAGATTTTTTGCCAAAGAAATCTTTCTTTCTGTAGGGACTTCCCCTTACTTTTTAATGTTTGCATTAGTCCAAACACATTTCTTCGGTCTCTCACTAATTTATACCCCCTCTGGTGGTGACTGGTGAGGCTTAGGTCACAGAGATCACGTAAATACAACAAGATTACTTTTAAAAACTAATACTATTTGATATTGAAAGTACTAATACACTATCTGGGGCTGCAGAAATGAATAATCTTGCAAATCTGACATTTTTGCAGCCAACCCTAGTTGGAGGTAACCTAAGTTGGAGAAAAAGCACAAAGTTTAGCACACATGAACTAACCTAAATTCACTACAAAAGGGGGCAAGAAAACAACTTAAGTTACATAAATAACCTAAAATTCACTCCTAATCTCATACTGTGCTATGAAGAACCAGAATTTGCATTCTGAGATTGTGTGAGGACTCTCAAACTATGATAAGAATCTAAACACGCACGGGCGTAATCTGACATAGCTCTAAAGAGTTCCGGCAACCGGATTTTGAGACTTCCTAAAGACTTCTCCCTCACTTGAATGCAGTGCTTCCGGTGAGCTTCCATTTCATCATCCAACCTCTTCTTCAAGCTCTCCACCACAAACCGCCTTTCGGTAATAGGGTCTTTTGGATTGGTTGTTTCTTCACCTCCGTCAGCACCTGTCTCATCCGAGGGCGGTGTTCTACGCTGCATGTACTTGTGATACCAGTCATCATATGCTTGACTCTTGCGCAAGTATTCTTTCCTGGTTTCCTCCCACTTCTCTTTTAGCTTCATTTCTTCCTCCTGATGATCAAGGATGGTCTTCACCACCGCAGCAAAGGAACCGATGGCACTTTTCGGAACCTCATCAGGAAGCTTCTCGAGATGATCATGCCACATTTGGAGTAGGGATTGAATTGGAGGGTTCTGGATTCTGGGAGGGGATGATATTTTTTCTTTTAAGCTGCTCTCAATGGGTATCAGGTTTTGCTTCAACCAGCTGTTCAGAGAGTTAACATACAGTTTCTGATTGGTCACAAGCTTATTTAAATGTGAAAGCCAGTCTTCAACAACATGCAGAAGCTGTCGAGTCCGCTCATGGTGATGTTTGCTAGTTTCCAAGGGAGTACCAGCAATATCAAGGGATTTTAGGTCTGTTACAATATTCATCTGATTTGTATGATGCACAAGCATTGCTTCCCACATTTTCGCCATCCTGTTTATAAAAAAACAGCAATAGAACTTCACGGTTAGGTGAATGGAAATCAAGAACAAGTTTTCCAATTTCAAAAGCTTCCAAGCTTCATGAAACAGCAGCAGTAAGCAAAACATAGAAGAATAAAAGCAGATAAATTCGTTTCACATACATGTCAGTTAAAAAAAAGAAATCCGAAACATGATATAACGAAGCTACTAACAGGCAGTATCTCGCACAAGCTAGGGACAACTTGCAAGGTTGTGCAGGATGAAGAGTGACAAGGTTAGGAAAAGGTATGGCTAATTATTAAAAATAAAAAATAAAAAAAAATAATCGGAGGCATCAATATCTGATCAAGTGATCCAAAATGCAGAGGATGCTTACAGGTCAAAGGAGGTAACATTTGTATCCCGATGGATATAACTTGGTAACATCAAAGACAAACATAGACTAGGCAAAGATAATCATGGCTGAAAGGTGAAGAAAGACAGAGATTAAATAACAAAGAAACCAAGATTGCGGGTCTCTGATATGCATAAAGTTACCTATACATCCAACCATATTATATACATCACTAGCAGGCACCAGAATAATTCAATACAAAGTATTTGGGGACATTTGAAAATTTTCTAGGTTACAAAGAAAACAGTCTGTGGCTTCATACACACTGAGCCTATAGCTAACTTAGATTTAAAAGGAGAATAAAACAATCTCCAACTTTCTCAGAAATCTTACCCATTGACAAGCGCAACAAGTTTCGGATACAATTGCTTGTCACGAATATCATTCACTTCCAGGACAGTTGAATCCAATGATTGCATGTCAACAATATACCGTGTGTGCAAATGGCTAACAGCAGCCTTTGCTTTCTCCAGTGATTCTGTTGTGGCACCACGTTTTTTTAGCTTGTTCAGCACAGCTACTTTTCTCTGATATTCCATCTTCATGAGCTCGCCCGTCTGTTACAATGTATAAAGTAAATGTTAATTACTTTAAGTCCCATGTGACATAGAAAACAGATTTGTTTGGTTCATCCGTGGAAGAAAAGACATGGAAGAAAGGTATCACGGGTAGTAACATGGAAGAAAAGACACATTTTTAAAGGAAATGCAGCATCTATTAGCAACAGAAATGCAATGCAGCATGTAAACATACAAGATTCTCTCACAGACCTTAACTTCCTCGTATAACTTTTTCTCCCATGCAAGTAACTTGTCTAAGACAGTGGCATGTGTCTCGTATTCATCTGCATCAGGATCATCCAAGGCAGCATCCCCATTTGGAACTCCTCTAAATGATCTGTTCCATGTGATGACTTTCATGACCCTTGCCGCATGGTCGATATGACCTGCAGAGTAGAAAACCTAGATTTTAACATCAAAAAGTTTGGAACTGCTAAACTCCAACACAACTCAGATAATCTTAATTTAACAAAAAAAGAGGAAGCTTCGCGGTAAGAAATGATGATATAGAACAACCTGCACTTTGCACAAAAAATAGCTAACCAAATGCATCAATAAATGGCTCAAATCAATGAAAGAGTGCACACTCAAGACAATCCCCTTCAACAACACACACAAAAAAAAAAAAAAAAGACCTGGTTGGAACTACCAGAAACGAAGTCAGGAAGAGAATACTGATTTCACATGATCTAATCATCCAATGTAAAAGAATTTGAATGCCAGTGTAGTCATGACAATCTACAAAGACAAATGAATTTTCACACAATTTATATGTTGATACCAAAAAAAACTTGCCAGACAACAGATATTTCATCAGGTCAAATAGGAATATGCTAGTAACGAGTCTTTTTGAACTGCATGCATCACCACCTACTCTCTGGACAGCAAAAGCCATAGCTTTCAACAAAGATTACTTTGAAAATTCCAGTCATCGCTGACCCACACAGCATAATATTAAATAAAGGTATCTGACTCCCGCTAAATTATGAATGTAAAGACCCTATCTTTTGAAGAACCCGTGGAAATTCAGATTCGAACCAAAATGCACCAATAAGAAGTTCCATTGTAACCAGAAGAAATGGAAATTTTTGGCAACTCCAGCACCTCATCCACACATTAAAGCAAAGTAACTTTTCCCATCCCCATAAGTATTTATTGACATGAATCATGGAAATCTTTTACTAGTCTTCTCAACAAGTAATAAACTTCAAAACCTATCTCCTCAAGTTTGAACCCCAAGTAAAAAGTAACCATTTTAATGAATTGGAAGGAGAATCAATCACCTCGATTATCTGCAAAATTTGAGTGATAATGCATTCTGGTAGCTTCAAGCATCTTAGAAACCTCTTGTGCACACTCAGAAGCCTTTAAGAAATGATCATCCACATCTCCCAAAATCTTCAACAACTCCACTCCATTGGACACAGCTTTCCCGCTGTTATCTCCTCCCCTAATTCCTGCAGGTGCTGTATTTGAATGCACAAAATGCTTGTCACTGGCCGTCACAGGGGTCACCTCCTCCTCAGTCTCCATCCCCCTATCAATCCCAACTTTCTCTGGAGTCTTAAATTCAACACCACTGTCGTCATGCCCATTAACGACGTGATCAAATCTTTGATCCTCATTGTCATTTTCCTCCTCCATTCCATAATCACCTTCTTCAACACCACCCAAACTTGATCCCGGCATGTTTTCATCAACCATAAAAAAGTAATCCCATGCCATCCCTTTAATCTCCGGCGGTGGCGGTGGAGTTGGAGTCCTTACAGGGGTTACAGGGGAAATATCCTCAGACCCATTTCGCCTGAGATTATTTTTCCTTGGCCTACCCATTTTCCGACGCGATTTAATTTCCCCTTCCTCTTCCTCATTTTCATCCCCGTCTTCGTTCTCATCAATGCCTTTCATTTTCAGCCTGGTGGGCTTCGAGGACGAGAACTCCGGCATGGTCATGGAGCGTTGAAGGGGCGGTACCGGAGAAGGGGAAAAGGTCGGCAGAGGCGGAGGAGGCGGAGGGAATGGGGATTCAGGCGGAGGTGGAGGCCTCGGTGGCTCCAATGAAGGCTCAACGGGCACGGAAGTAGTAGCAGACGGCGGAGCTTCTCCTTGCGCGTAGTCACTCAAGGCGGCGCCGGTGTTCTTCAAAGACATGGCATAGCCGGAATGTGCAGAGGCAAAAGCATTCCTGGCTGTAACAGCTTCCTTCATGAAGTTTCTCCGCTCTTTACATCTCGAAACAGACTCCTCATTGTCTATCTTAGACTGTGTACAACCCATGGCAGTGGCACATAAAAATCTTCCTCAAATTAAAAACCTTTTTCACTCTCTTCTTCAATCAATTGACTATCGTTTCTTCTTCTTCCCAACTTATTTAGCCTAATCTAAAATAAAGACGAGATTTTTATACACGAAAAGGGTGGCTAGGCTTATCCAGAGACCTAACAGCCAAATGGATGCTTAAATTAACACATTCTTTCTGGGTTTTCTTCTTCTAGTTGTGTTAATGTGCTAGGAATTTGAACAAAAACGGAATGAGCATGCGCAGGGAAAGGTGAAGGACGTGATTTTTATGAGTAAAAAGGAATGAAAAAATGGTGAGGAGAAAATGTAATTGATGTGTAGACCTTTTCTGGGAAGTGTGATGATGGTGAAGAGGACTAGAGAAAAAGAAAACAGAGATGTGAATGAATGAATGAGTGAAGAGAGGAAATGATGAAGGGTAAAAGGAGGGAGAGAGAAAGAGGAGAGGATATGGACAAGAGTTTTGGGCAGCGGGAACAGAGCAGTACACAGTGGGTGTTGGGTTGTATGCGCGGCGGTCTATGAAACTCTGTGTCTGTCTCTGTCTTCTAATTTATTTTCTTTTTCCTTTTGGGTTAATATCAAAATAAACTCTCGTAGTTTACATAATTATCTAAAATATCCTTGATTTGAAGAAAACATATAAAAAATCCCTTAATAGAAGACTTAATTATAAGGATCTTCTGACGACTGAAAATTTCTTTAAATATATAAAATCAAAAAAAAAATAAAAGTTAAAAAATATGTTTGTGCCCCAAAGAAAACCTCTTGTATCACAAGCTTTCGAAAGTTGAATTTGGATTTATAAGTAAATATTTCATTTTATTAGAGTTTTAAAATAATTGAAAGTTTTTATGGAATACAAATCTCTTTTGGTTATATTTTTTTATCAGTTTGTGTATGTGTCAATTTTCAATCTTCGAAAGATGTTTTTGATAATTGACTTGCCAAGTGAGGGATATTTTTCCTATTTACGTAAATAATAAAGATATTTAAGATAATTAGATAACCTCGGGGGTGTTTCTGAAATTAATTCTTTTCTGTTTTCAAAATTGCCTCGTGTAACGGTCACATCTTTCGAGGTGAGACGAGGTCGTTGTTCATTCAACTCTTGCCAGTTCCAGTTTTGGTAAAAAGTGAAAAGAAAAATTGAAAAATTACTGCTAATTGTAGTTAATGGGTAAAATTACAAAAGCATTTTGTCTGTCCAAAATAATTGTGGAGTTCGAATTTTTATTTTTAATACTGTAATTTATAGTTCTAACTTTAGTAAAGAGTGAAAATAGAAAATGTAAAACATTATAAATATTATTTTATGGCCATCCGTCTCAAAATAAATTAATCTCTATGTCTTCTTCTTTTTTCCTTTTCATATTCACAAAGAGTTTATACAAAAATTGTTTCTTTTTCCTGATACTTACTTGAACCAACAAAATACAAGAAGTATCTTGCCACAGTTTCCTATAAATAAACTAATGAAGTAATTACGGCACGTCATTGATCATAGTTACTCTTATTTTCGCCCTATGGCTAAAGATTGATGAATTTCTATCACTAAATTAACCATAATCCTTGTGTTCAGCAATATATATATATATATATATATATATATATATATTTACGTCTGTTATGTTAATTGCTCCTACAAAAGACTACATTTTACGGTTTACTTAGTACAGTAAAGTTTTTTTTTTAAAGAAAAAAATAGCACACATAATTGTTGAAAGAAAATTATTACTCCTCTCGTCCCAAAATTATTGTTCCAAAACTCAAATTGGACAATAACTTTAAAACAGATGGAATATTTCTTTACAAAAATGTATGCAGTAGCTCTCATAAATCTAAACATATTCTTTCTTAATATTACTCTTTCATGGGAGATTTTGCGTCATTTTTTTTCGATTTAAGTACTGTAGACATGTTTTTATATATGTCCATTGAAAAAATATTCAGGCTCGACTAAAATTGGTAAAAAAAAAAGTTTTTTTTTAATAATGTTTTGTTTTTGTAACACATGATCAGCGCACCATGGCAAATTATCTGGTACACCCGGAGGCACCGTGTACTCCCCTGCGCGTGTACTTTACTCTCTTAGAATAGCGTGAGTTCGCTAGATAATTCATCCTTCTTTTTCTTTTTTTTTTTTTTAAACACGGCATATATAAATTCCCCTTTCATACTATGGACAACCAGTGTTCACCATGTGGATAACCAGTGTTGGCACAATGGATAACCAGTTACACACAGCTGGATAACCATTCTTAACCTGTTGGATAACCAGTATGGACATAGTGGATAACCAGTTACACACAGCTGGATAACCATTATTAACATGTTGGATAACCAGTATGGACATAGTGGATAACTAGTTACACACAGCTGGATAACCATTATTAACCTGTTGGATAACCGGTATGGACATAGTGGATAACCAGTGTGTACATTATGGGTAACCAGTTACACACAGCTGGATAACCAGTTGTCAAATTTCATTTTTTTTTCCTTTTATATTTTTCTTGGATATCCTTGTCCGTATTTTTTACACTGGCTATCCAGCTGCCCCTCATTCATTTTTTGTTCTCCATCATTTGGCAAACTTCCTCTCATTCAATTAAATACTATTTATGAAATTTGCCATGTTCGGCATGGGGGCGGCACAGCTGTGAAAGGCAACGCAGCCGCGGGCACCGGCGCAGTCGAGTCGTTTAGTTTATCACGGGGGGATTTATACAAATAATTTGTGTCCCCTCTTAACGCAATAACACACTCTCCTTACACACACACGAAAAAAGGATTACCTTAGCTACATTGGTGTGTTCGGTGGGGCGGCGCAGCCGGGGTAGGTTGGTGACCTGCGATTCCGATAGCCGCGGGAGTCGTTTAGTTTATCATGGGGGGCGAAGCCCCCAATGAACATGCCGTTTGGATAGCTATTTTCTTATGGATATTTTCTTTTGTTATGTCTTTTTGGAAGCCCTCTCTGAAGCCTTGTTTTGTTATGTCCACATGGTGGATAGGCATTGGTTACATATGGATAAGCAGTATTGAGGTTTTGGATAACAAGTATAAACTCATGGATAATCAGGTTAAAGACTGTACTTGCATTTTTTTTAACTGGATAATCACTATAAAACATTCGGATAATCAGGTGTAACAAGTTAGATAATTAGTACAAAGATCCTGGATAACCATTACAAATGGTTGGATATTGCTGCACATTGGATGGATAACCAATACAAAAGTCCTGGATAATGAATACAGAGCATTGGATAATCAATAAAGAAATATTAGATAAGCAGGATAACATCATAGGATAACCAGTATAAAATGGGTGGATAACCAGCATTTAATGTAAAGGTGAAAAATGTTGAGCGCATGTAACGCGTGTGTTTGGTGGGGGTATACGGTATACCCGGGTGCACTGGATACGGACTCCATACCATCCTCAAAAATTCAAGGTTGATCTAGTTTGAATCCAAATTTCTACTTGCTTTGATAATTTGATTCAAATTAGAGGCTTATAAAACTAGAGTTACCGAGTGCATTTGTGGAACGGGATTCGTGAATCGTATATAAATTAGTTTATAGACTTACGAGAATATTGATGAGAAGCTTTTGTTGGTGAAATCAATGACCAAATTACCCAAAAAAAAAAACAAAATAAAAAAGAGTACTACTACTATGACTATGGGAATTTTATTTGGTAATAAGTGAAAATTTTCAGGGATATACAGTTAATAAAAGATTATCCGATATTATTTTCCTCATAAATTAACGGTCAACCGGGGGCCAATTATACCAATTATAATATAGGGATCCTAGGTACACCTAGCAGTGTGAGTTTCATGCGATCCAAAAATGGACATCTCTCAATATTTACAACAATCCCATTTAATTCTCCATTTTGTGCGATTTTTGGAATTTCAAATCTCACCATTTTCTCCTAATTTTAAGCCATTAACCATATCCATCTTCCACCTCATTCATCACAATCCGTCTCAAATAAAAAAAAATTAAAAAAGTAAATTTTCTCTACAGCGATTTGGCCAGAAAACCTCTCGTCGGCTGGATTTTTTGGGACGGAATCAGATTGTGCATCAAATCTAGTGGACATTGTGAAAATATACTCTGTTCAAGATGCGATTTAAGGTAATACATGAACAAAATTCATCACGCAGAAACCACCGACTGAGGATCCTGAACCGAACAGAAGCAGTTCGGAAAGTGAAGATCAACGAAGGTAATACTATTAATCTTTTGGACTATTGATGCGTTTTTTGATGGGTTTTGTAGATTTATTGTATACGCATTCGATTATGCATATCTGTTCATCAAGTTTAAAGTTTTCTTCATATTCAACCATTGGTGTTTTTTTTTTGGTTCTGTAGATGTAAGGTATATTCACTCGATTAATGATGTTTGTTCATCAATTTTAGAGTTTTGTTCTTCTATTGGATACTGTTTTTCTGGGAAATTGGTAGATTTTTGTATTATTCATCAGGTTGGTATAGTTATTCATTGTTGAAATTGTCAGATTCATCGTGTACCATAACGATGTAGTATTATTTTTTTGGTAAATTAGTAGATATTTGTATTATTCATCAGTTTGGTATAATTATTCATTGTTGAAATTGTCAGATTCATCGTTTACCATAACTATGTAGTATTGTTTTTTTGGTAAATTACTAGATCTTTATATTATTCATCAGTTTGGTATAATTATTCATTATTGAAATTGTCGGATTCATCATTTACTATAACTATGTAGTATTGTTTTTTTGGTAAATTACTAGATGTTTGTATTATTCATCAATTTGATATAATTATTCATTGTTGAAATTGCCGAATTCATCGTTTATCACAACTATGTGTTATTTATTCGTTAAATTTGTTCATCAATTTGGTAATTGGCATTCATCATAATTTGTTGTAAAATTTGTTTTGGGATAATCATCCGTAAAGGGATGTTATTCATTGGGTCAGCAATTATTATTAATTTTCCGATTTCATAATCCCAGATTATTCAACATCTATATACATTTATTCATTAATTCATTCATTCATTAAGTTTGTGATACATCTGATACGTTGATATTAAGAAACACACTAAAAAATTCATCACATCTGACAAGTTATTCATGGAATTTGTAAAAATATTGTAGTATAAGCGAAGAATATCAGACAGAATCTGAAAGAAGCATGAGCGAAGAACAACAATCAGAAGCCGAAAGAAGCAGGATATCTGAATCTGTAAAAAGACCAAACCACAATAAATGTAGACATTGATATAGAGGGTTATTCAGCATTTTTGTAAACTAGTATTATTTTTTTGGTAAATTAGTAGATCTTTATATTATTCACCAGTTTGGTATAATTATTCATTGTCGAAATTGCCGTATTCATCAGTTTGGTATAATTATTCATTGCTGAAATTACCGTATTCATCAGTTTTGTATAATTATTCATTGTTGTATATCATCTACCTCATGAATTTTTTACTCCTTGTTTGCTACATGCAAATATACAACACCAGATTTGGACATTTTCCAATCTTTGAACCTTTTATTGAAAAAACAATGCACTAGAATTATATGCAGCAAAAGCCTCTTCCGCAGAGTTGAAACATCATCTAATTATTCATCAATAAGAACTTGTTATTCATTAATTACATAAGATATTCATCATAAAAACGTAATAAGATAATACACCATCGGTCAGAAAATAACAATAAAATTCCTGTTCATCATTAACCATATAATACGCATTACCTTACGCATGTATATTCATCAATAAAACGAATACATTCTACATCAATCATCTTTCAATAATTGCATAACATTATCCATTGTCTAAACGTTGGTTATTCATTACTGGGAAAATACACATTGATTGTCCATATTCATAAGTCTCAATGATTAACCATAGTCAATTTTACTAAAATAAATCCATCGTTATAAAAAAATTATCTCATAAAATAAAATAATATAAAAACTAACATGATAAGGAAAAAAAAAGGTTTAAAATTAAACGTACGTCAAAAAAAAGGGGGATAAGATCAAGGAGTTAAATGCCAAAAAAAAAGGAGGATAAAATTATGGGGATTAAATGCCAAAAAAATGGGGATAAATTTTGATGATTAAATGCGCGTGTGAGAACTAAAAATCCGGACTAAAATGATCACTTTTTTCTCCTAAATTTGTGATACACGCACTGCCTGAGTACACCTTGTGAGGTGTATCTAGAATCTTAATATTATTTGCCCCAATTATACTCCCTCCATTCCAAAATAAGTGACGTCCTACATTTTGTACATAATTTAAGAAACTCTTAAATATGGTAATAAAGTTACTTGAATATCCTCAACCAACCCCATTATAAAATTGTCCACTAATAGCATCAACTCTTTTGAGGGTAATTTTAGAAACTTTTGAAAAAAAAATGTATTGAAATGTGAGAACGACACTTATTTTGGAATTTCTCCATTTTGCTAAAACGACACTTATTTTGGAATGGAGGGAGTACTATGGAAATCCCAATTCGTTAAAAAAAATATGTTTGTTTTGTTTTTTTAGTGTGTGTTTTAGGTGTTTTTTGTATTGGGAATGTAAAAAAATGTGTTGGAAATGTAAAAAAATATGTTGGGATGGGACAGTTATTAATAAAATAAAATGAAAAAACCATCAAAAAAATCAAACAAACAGAGCCTTTGATCCTTTCTTTTATGCCTGAGCAGAGATCAATGAAAATCCCGACTCGTGATCGAGAAAAGAAGTGAGTTTCGTTGATCGGATCAGTGATTTACCGAATGAAATTTTGGTACGTATTTTATCGTACCTTCCCACCAAAAACGCTGTCGCAACTAGGATCTTGTCAAAAAGGTGGAAACCTATGTGGATCGAAGCCCCCTGCCTCGATTTTGATGATGAAACTCGCTGGTCAACTTCCGGTGGTAGGGTTCCTACAGTGGGGGATATGAATTTTCTTCAATTTGTTGATAAGATCTTGCTTGAACACAAAAATGCTAAATCTTCATCATCATCATCGTCAATTCTTAAGTTGAAAATCAGAGGTTATAGGTATGCCTTGTACGATGTAGAAGGATGGATTAGGAAGGCAATTTGCCTCAATGTTGAAGAGCTGGATCTTTGATTCCCTCATTCTGTGTTGTACCATTTGCTTCAAGAACTTTTTTTTTACCTGCAATAATAATAGGCTTTTGATTCTCAAGTTACATAGGGGGAATCCGTGTTCCAACCGCAGCCCGCCTCCCCAATTTAAAGACGCTTCACCTCATTTCTGTGAAATGTCAAGATTATGAATCAGTCTCTAGCCTGATTTCTTGTTGTTTGGTGCTTGAGAACTTGTTCATTTTAAGGAATAGTGAAGATAAGAAGTCCAATTTGCGTATACATTCTTCAACAATGAAGTATCTGAAATTAGAAACCGCAACCTATAAAGGTAGGAGTCGGTCTGATCAAGGAGATGAACCTGTGGTGTAGACATCAATGTCCCTGCACTCCAAGATCTTGACATCACTTCAGATTGGTTATCTCCTTCCCTTTTGGATACAAGTACAGATTCCCTAAACAAAGCTTATGGATTGATCCAGTGCTTGTACCCAAATGTTTGATGTCAAGCCTAAGAATCGTGTGGGCGAATGATTTCAGGGAATCAGAGAGTGACCTTGGAATGCTAAAGTATATTTTGAAGCATGGGAATGTCTTACAGACTGTTGAAATGCATCTTATTGTTGCAGTTCCCTACTTCGCCGGGCTAAAAGGCAGGATAACACATGAATTTGAGGAAAATGTCTGGAATTGGAGCGGCAAAATCGTGAATGTGACCATGAAGCCAAGTTAGCTGAAAAGATAAAGAATTTCCAGAAAGGATCAAATCAAGTACGTTTGATCATTATTCTTGCCTGACCATTCTCATTTCTGGATTTAGTACTACATGTTTGGGGGGCTTTTGCCCTTTGATTGGAACATCCCATCTTCATACGGAAGTGACATTAGTCCCAAGTACGCATATCCCAAATGGCCATTCTCTTGGAGCTTTGAATAATGAACAAGTAAATAGTCTTTTGAACTCGTCAAAACCGCCGGATACAAGCTCTATTTATATATCCAAATGAGGTTGAACTGAAAACCTAGCTAACGAAACATAGATAAAATTGTTGTAAGAAAACTCCTACTCCCCATCGTTAAATTAGTTTTCAGATATTACATGTGTTAATTAACAAACAAATATAGGCTCATTGAACAAAGCCAGCCTGAATTTCCACAAAAACTTCCTCTTGTCAGTCTTTCGGTCATGCTTTTGGTTAGGGGAATGAATCTTGTGGGAGAGTTCTCGCGCTCTCTTAGAATTCTCTAGTGTGGGTGGGTAGCTGCCGGAGTAATTGTTTTCATGTATTTGTATGCAATCATCCTTGCATGATTTTCAAATTTCTCGTAGTTGAAGCCATATACGTGGCATGTTTAATCATTCCTTTGTTTTTTCAAATTCTTTTCCACGTTTTCACCTTAGCATCAAAAGTATTAGACCACCGTTGCCTGTGGAGATAGTTTACTCCAATCAGCCAGGGAGAGTGATCGTCTGTCCTATTAGTTTAACAGCCACCATGTTCTTGCTCAATTTTGCCAACTGCTCCTCTATCCTATCATGAACAATAGCCTTGGGGATTGGCCCATTTTGACCAGTGTAACATCCTCCTCTAAATTTTGCAATTCCTCATCCTCCCCAAAACGGTCCCTCATAAGCGGTATTCTTCCCCCGAGTAACATATGTATACTGGAAAACTTTGGTATCGATTTACTTGAAGAACTTGTCCTTGACTTTCAACAATGTTTCCCTGTACATTACTAGTTTAAACGGAAAATGTACAAATACAATAACACGATGTTTTTCTCCACTGGTCCTCAAACAGAGTTTTTGCACAAGTGTTGAAGAAATGCTTATGGATTGATCCGCTGCGCATACCCCAATGCTTGATCTCAAGGCTAAGAATCATGTCGACAAATGATTCAGGGAATCAGAGAGTGACCTCGGAATGATGAAGTATGTTTTGAAGCATGGGAAAGTGTTAGAGACAGTTGAAATACATCCTATTGTTACAGTTCGCTTTTGCGCCGTACCCAGAGGCAAGAAAGCAACTGAAGTTGAGGAGAAAAGACGCCTGGAATTGGAGCGGCAAAATGTTGAACGTGAAACCAAGTTTCACATAGCTGAAAAGATGAGGACTTTCTAGAACGGATCGGAGACATGAGAAATTAAATACTTTTGAGTTTTGAACATGCTTTTGGGACAATGAATCTTGTCTGACCATTGTCATTTTTGGATGTTAGTATGTGTCTACTAGATTACTTCAGGGGCCTTCATTACTCATTAGATTACATTTTACACGACGTAGGAAAATTGTTAGGAAATAAGGATCAAATCTCCATGGATCTCTACAACAACAACAATAAGCCTTTTCCTACTAAGTGGGGTCAACTTATATGGATTATATGTCGCCATCGTACTCGATCATTACATAACTCATCTATCAAATTTAAATATTTCAAATCATTTTTTATAGGTTCTTTCTAAATTTTCTTCGATCTACCCCTACCTCTCTTAATTTGAGTTCTTTGATTCTATAATTTCTACCCTCCTAATCGGTCTCTTACGCACATGATCAAACCATCTTAATTGATTTTCTCTCATTTTGCCCAAACCATCTTAATCGATTTTCTTTCATTTTCTCATCTATCGAAACTACCCCTACCTTATTCTTAATCATTCGTTCCTAATCCTATCTAACCTAGTGTGTCCGCACATCCATCTTAACATTCTCATTTCCACCCGCATTTTTTGTTCATTTTCATATTTGGTAGCCCAACACTCGGATTTGTAAAGCATCGCCGGTCGAATGGCCGTTCGATAGTACTCGCCTTTCAAACTCAATGGTACTTTACGATCACAAAGTATTGAAGACACACTTCTCCATTTATTCCACCCGGTTTGAATTCTGTGTGTTATATCTCTATCAATGTCTCCATTTTTCTCTATAATGGATCCTAAGTATTTAAAACTTTTAAATGTGTTCACTACATGGATCTCTCAAGAAACAAAATTCTCCACATTGAAGCAACGTTTTTATTTCATTTACCTTGAGTAGAAAAGATAATTCGTTGCCTGCAATTCCCCCCCCCCCTAACCTGAAAGAGCTTAACAGTAAAGTAACAGTTTAACTTCATCACGGAGAAAGAGTTTTGACAAGTGGAAAAGCGTTTGCTTCAACATTTCTTTCTTCTCGATATACCTCCCTTTGTGGTAAAACAGAACATGTACTTTCAGAGCATCAAAGCTGGAAACTTATAGGATGATCCGGTGCTTGTTGTACCCAAATGTTTGATGCCGGGCCTCAGAGTCATTTGGAATAACAATTTCAGGCGATCAAATTGTGAGCTTGTAAACTTCATTAGCTAGTCGACAGAAAAACTCAAAAGTAAGTTAACCTCAACCCAAAGTCGACGACCTAAAATTCTTTAGATACAGACCTTGTTCTAAACAGTCAATTTGGAATAGGAGGCGAAACCAAATAAGTGAGTGAGACGATATTTTCCTCAAAATATAAGTAGGCTTGCGAACAGAATGACGATGATGATGATGAATCTATCTCCTTAATCTGTTCCCACTCCTTGGTTGAGAGATCAAACAAGTGAATTTCACAAGTAGAGAACAAAGTTCTCGAGTTCTTAGATATTACCCCTCTTTGTTCGTAAACAACCCACTTTCCATTGACGAGTATTTCCAATCCGCGACGAAAAATTAAGTCATCCTTCCAAATGTTATTTAAAGGAACCCGTGCGGGTACTATATCTTGTGTCCAAGCCTTATTCTTAATGTCATAGTGGAAAATCTTTTCCAGGGATAAATATCGATTGTCCCAAACAAGCCTTGGGAGTTCCTGCCCTATGGCTATACCGGATCCAAAATTCATAAGCTCCACAGATGGTTTCCCGTCATCATCATCACTTTCTAGTGGTAACGACAGATTAATGCGGATAAACTTCTCTTCAGCAAGATGAAAAGCCGTAATTTCATCCGATTGCCTCTAGCAAAGGATTCCGTTCCTCCCCAAGTATGAAGCCGCTGGGTAAGTATCTTTGGTGGGACTGACGAGAGGATTCTCCATGAAGAATCGACCTCAATGGTGAGAATCCCTACGTAAGGACCGCATATCTTGAGTAATTTGTACTTTTTGTACATGGGATCAAAACCCAAGTAAGAATCAACAAACTGATTAGAGGACGAATCGTTTTTGATAAAGTGAGGAAGTATGATCATCTCTCGAGTGGTAATGTTATACAACCACGATTCCTCTTATGTGTAAAAACATAGTAGTCCGTTCACCACATTTGTGAATGATTTACCCTCCTTATTATCATCGTAAGCCAAGGCGTAATCTGGAAGAGTATCTTTACCACAGTCTCTATGCAGGCTGGAAAATGAGAAGTTTAATAAGAACCTATCCTCATAATAGGTGAAATTCTAAGAGACGAGACATGGAGAAGCACCACGGTAGATATTGGTGAAGGATGGATCGGTAATTATAGATAGCCAAATTGGAGAGACACACTTGAATCGCATCAGTGATTTCGAGGGAAGTCTTGTAAGGATTTCTCGAATCAAATCGTTGGGGATCGTCGCAGGTTCTGAACGGCGCTGACAGGATTTAACGCCTGACATTGTGGATGAACTAAATAATGTGAGGAAGACTTAAATATTTAGGGTTTATATTAATATGGATATGATCTTATATTTATTTGATCTTTTGTGCCTATATATGTGAATCCAAATTGGAATGTGAAAAAAGCAAGTCTTTGAATTTTCGATGGGTATAAAATCAGTACAATATTTTACTGGTTACACAAATATTGAGGAGAATTTTACTTTTGGGAATTAGTGAAGTTTTGAAGAAAAGAGACAATTTGATATGTTTTTTTTCTTCGCTTTTGGGAAAAGAATCCTACATCGGTATCGTAAATGATCTGTCACCTATTTATAAGTGCCAAAGGCCACCCACTCATTGTCAATGGGTTTTGAGATGGAAGTCCAAAGTGACTTTGACATGGTATCAGAGCCCACGATTTGTGGACCTGTGATAACTATGGACCCGCGTGTGAGCCCTTGGACCCGTGTGCCTTGGACTTGCGTCAATTGCTTCCGTGCGTACGGGTGAGCTTGTGTACTGATCAGGCAGTATATCCGGAGTGTGTACCCGTTTATACGGGTTTGTTGACTGACCCAACAGTATATATGGTAAATTATGTTGTGTTGTGCAACCCTAATAGGCTAAATACCCCATTAGGCTTGAAGGAAAGTCTTGGGAAAAGAATCCCACATCGGTGTCGTGAAGGATCTGTCGGTGTCACATGTTTTGAGATGGGAGCCCAAGTTGACTTTGACATGCTGTTTCAGGTCAACCCACCGACATCAACCTTCCTATTCATTCAATATATATACTGAGTACGAGAGAGTAGATCCCAGAAGAAGCGGAGAATCGCAATATATATAACCCCTTTGGCTATAAGATGGATGTCGCTCAATGTGGAAGAATTGGATCTCAATTCTCTAGTGTGGCGTGCCCCAAAGAATTTTTACTTGCGAAACTCCTGAGATTCTCAGGTTGATTGCGGTGTATCAGTCTTCCCAAGACTGCCTGCATTCCCAATTTGGCAACGCTTGACCTTGATTCGGTTATATTCCAAGATGATGAATCTGCCACCGACCTATTTTCTTGTTGTTTGGCCCTTGAAAACTTGTCATTGAATACACTCGCCAGTCGCCAGCACTCAAGTGTCTGAAACTGGTCGATCACCACAATGGTTTTGAACATGAACACGGCAATGTAGCTATGCTAGATATAAATGCCCCTTCTTTCCAAAACCTTGAACAAAGCCAGCTTTGAGTTGCATGATGATCTGTCCTGCCTGTCTCTTGTCGAATGTTTTGAAGCATTCAACAATGTCAAGTTATCAATTTGCTAAGTATTCATTTGCTAGAATACGATATTGCTTTCTAAAATCGATGAGATTTGCCATGGGATTAATGTTGAACTGATCATCGTGACAATTAATGGCGTTATAGCTTCTGATATTGTAGGACTTCAACTTGGAATTAGAACTTCCATAGGTAAAATTCGTGAATGTAAACTTGAAAAGATGTGGGGTTTATGCAACGTAAACTTTGAAATTCGAAAACCTTTGCGTGCATTAATTCCTTGTTTAGCAGATGAAAATGGAAAAAAGTGTCTTCTCTAACACATCTTTTTTCTCCAGGGGTCCTAATTAAAACAGGGTGGAAATTCTAGCACAAATGTGTTACAAAGGGTTCAAATACATCCTACCGTAACATTTGACGATCGCCAACGTTTTCCTAGAGGCCGAAAAGAAGATAAAGTAAAGGAGAAACTTTTAGAATTGGAGCACCAAAATCGTGAATGCAAAACCAAATTTCGAATAGCTCAAGTTCAAAAGTTAATGAAGAGTTTCCATAAAGGATCAAGGACATGTGAAATTAAGTACTTTTGACCATGCTTTTAGGGGAGTGAATCTTGTCTGATCATTCTCATTTCTGGATTAATTGTGTTTTAGATAGTTTTAAGGGGACTTGCCCCGCCCTTTCTTTGGGCAAATTGTGCCAATTTCATCATTCCAGTCGTCGATTAGCAAATTCTGACCAATTGGTCAAAGATCATCGGAAACTATATTTTATTGTTATTGGAAAAAAAAACTTCAAAGCTTAAGTGTCGATTAATTTACTTCAAGTTGTACTAGTTTAATTAACTTAATCATCACAACCATTAAACAATAAGGAAAAAGTGGGAGTTGACACACAAGTCATAATCCAACACCTAAATTGCTCCGGGAAGCCAAAACCTACTAACATATCTTCTATAAACTCCCATTCAACCGAATCATACGCTTTTTTCAGATCGATTTTCATCATCAATCTCCCACTTATCCCCTTTCTCCTATACAGTCTAATCAACTCCTGAACTATTAGTACATTATGCATAATCAGCCTATCTTTTAGAAATGCATTCTAGTTTTGATCAATCAATACAGGTAAAAGATCTTTTAATCTATTATACAAAACTTTAGAGATGCATTTATATATAATGTTACAGCACGCAATAGGCCTAAACTGATTTGCATTCAAAGGAGAATCAAATTTTGGAATTAAGACAAGGGACATAGAATTCAACTATTTTAGTACCTGGCCCGTGTCGAAAAACTCCAGCACTGCCGCAGTAAAATCCTTCCCCACCACGTCCCATGCTGCTTTGTAGAATCCTGAGCCATAACCGTCTGGTCCTGGACTCTTGTTGACATCCATTTCCCACAGGACAGCTTTAATTTCTTGTTTCCCAACTGGTCTGATTAGATTTAGTTGCTGCTCTACTGACAGTCTTGGTCCAGCTAAAAAGTTGTCTTCTGTTGCTGAAATTCTATTGGCAGATTGGCCCAGTAGTTTATGATAAAAGCTGAGAAAGTGCTCTTCAATCTCTTCCTATTCTGTAACTTCTTGTCCCCCTTCTTCAACCACTGACCAGATTCTATTTCGCATTTGTCTCACTTTCAGCAGAGAGTGGAAATACTTGGTATTATCATTACCTTCAGAAATCCATTGTTCTTTGGCCTTTTGCTGAACATAACTGTTCGTATCTTTACTTGATTGTATATACTTCCTGGCAGCCTCTCTTTCCTTCTCTCACAAGTAACAATTCTCGGGATCCCTGCTTAACTCTAACTGACTTCTACTAAAGCATTCTGGTCCTGAGTCGCAGTCTTTACAATATCAGCATATTCTTCCTTGTTCAGTCTCTTAAAGGTTTTTTCAGCGATTTCAACTTAGCACACACCTGGTACATCTTTGTCCTATCTACTCTTCTTTCCCACACTCTTCTTACAATATTTAGGAACTCAAAGGAATGGCTCCACAAATAACGAAAAGGCTTTGGTTTCTGAATGCTTGGCGTGAACAAGTTCAGTACCAGGGGGAATGATCTGAAATGCCCTCTAATTGAACTTCAACTGTTGATTCGGGATACTGATCTACTCATTCTCCGTTAACAAGAGCCCTATCCAACTTAGAGTAAATCCTATCAATCCTCATTCTTTGGTTACACCATGTAAATAACTTCCCTGTGTAGCAATGATATCTCTTCATGAAGAATCGACCCCAATGGTGAGAATTGCCACATATCTTGAGTAATTTGTACTTTTTGTTGATGGGATTGAAACCCAAGTGACAAGCAACGAATTGATAAGAGAGGACGAATAATTATTGCCGGTGAACTTGATATAAGAAGACGTGAAGTCAGGAAGTTTGATCATCTCTCAAGTGGTAATGTTATACAACCATGATTTCTCGTCTTTGTATAGACACAGTAGTCCGTTTATGACATTTGTTAATGATATTCCCTCCTTATTATCGCAATCAAAGGTGTAATCTGGAAGAATATCATTACCACCGTCTCTACGGAGGCTGAAAAAACGAGAACTTTAATAAGCTATCCTTATCCTTATTGCTCAAACTGAGGATACACGGAGAACCACTGCGGTAGATATGGGTGAAGGATGGATAGGTAATTATGGATCGCCAAGTTGAAGAAACACACTTGAATCGCATTAGGGATTTCGAGGGAAGTCTTGTGAGGATTTCAGGGATCAAATCGTCGGGGATCATTGTAGCTTTCTGAACAGCGGCGGCAGGACTTCACTGCCGACATTGTGAAAAGAATAAAGTGGAGAAGATTTTAATATTTAGGGTTTCATTAGAATCTGGATGTGATCCTATTATATATATCTATCTATCTATCTATCTATAGTGTATATATATATATATATATATATATATATATATTATACTAAGAGAGAAACCAGAGAGAAACCAAACTATAGGCAATTTATTGGGTGCATCCGGGGGTACCATACTCCCCCTCCTATTTTTTGCACTACTAGTCCTTATTGTACTTTTTTTACTTTTTCTAATAATCTTCCTATTATTTGCAAGTTTAGTCCCTGCCACTTTTTCTTTCTCTTCTAAAAAAATATCTCTAATATTCAAACGATCATATCTCTCAATCCGTGAAGAATTAGAAAACGTGTTACACATGAATTTTATTGTATTCGCCGAGATCTATCCAACAAGATCCATGTCGAATGTTTTTTCCGAGTTTAAAAATGACTAAATTTCGATGGGCGGAATAAGATGGATATCTAATTTAGAAAGATGGATAACCCAATTCATTTTAAATTGATTATCCATTGTATTTATATTGATTATCCAACCAGTTTGAACTGGTTATCCAACTTGTTTGTACTGGATATCCACCCATTTGGTTTGTATGCCTATCAAACTTGTTTGTAATGGATATTCCACTTGTTTGTACTGGATATCCATTTCGTTTGTACTGGATATCCAACTCGCTTGTACTAGATATCCATCCATTTGGTTTATATGCTTATCCAACTTGTTTTATAGTTGTAATCCAGCGGGTTTGTATGCATATCCAACTTGTTTGTGCTGAATATCCAACTCGCTTGTACTGGATATCCAACTTGTTTGTACTGGATATCCATCCATTTGGTTTGTATGCCTATCCAACTTGTTTGTACTGGATATCCATCCATTTGGTTTGTATGTCTATCTAACTTGTTTGTACGCACTGGATATTTATCCAACTTGTTTGTAGATATGCATCCATTTGGTTTGTATGCATATCCAACTTGTTTGTAATGGATATCCCACTTGTTTGTACTGGATATCCATTTGGTTTGTACTGGATATCCATCCATTTGGTTTTTCTTTTTATTATTATTATTTTTTTGAAAATAAAATAGGTAATTTGTCCAAACCGGTTGGATAATCGGTATGAACACAACGGATAATCATTTTTCAGTTTATTCATTTCTGCCCGTAAGATTTAAATGCATTTAAAGTTCAAAAGAAATATTCAACATTGATCTTATCAGATAGATCTCGTCGAGCACTATAAATTTCATATATAATTCGTGTTATAATTCTTTATGGATCAAAAGATATAAGGAACACAACAATGTGAATTCAAAATAAGTTGGTTATCCATCTTCTTAAACTGGATATCCAATGTGTTCATATTGATTATCCAACTTCTTTGTGGTAGTTATCCAGTATTTTTTTCCCTTGCTCTTTTATGAAAATGATTGTCAAACTTTTTTGTACTGATTATCCAACGTGTTGCACTAATTATCCAATTATTTTCTATTGATTATCCAAATTGTTTGCAATGCTTATCCAATCTTTTTTTTTTCAAACAATCGAAAAAAATATTTTCCAAAAATAAATTTCGAAAAGTTAATATTTCCGCAAAATCATAACGGGTGCAGGACTGTAAAAGCCTCTATTCTCTATTGAAAGGCCGAAAGTCATTCCAAACAGCAGACGAGCAAGTTAAAAAGAAATAATTTCCTACAAAAAAAAAATAGAAACGCAACTCCTCACAAAAACATGTTTTGAAGATTCCATCTGCTGTATCATCGAAGTTGAGCGCCGGAAAATCCTAGGAATATTGCTAAGAAACGGTGACTCGAGAGAAATCACCCACAATTATTGATGACGAGTACGTGGGAAAGCATATTGACAAGGTAGCAATAGAAACCAGAGCCAAACAATTATTGGAAGCAGATTCTTTCATATTCCAATGTTTTCTTTTTTATTAATTATTCTCCTTACTTAAATTATTGGGTTGCATGTATGTTTTTTCTTAACGATAAATTTGTCTCCTTGCTAACCATTAACATCTAAATGTTGTTTAGAAATATGAACCTTTTGCAGGGTTATGATCAACTTGGTTTTTGTCGGCTAAGCAAAAACGTTATCAATTAGATCACAAAAATCAATCACTAGAAGGTACATTGACAAAATATCCTCGCAAAAATGCATTGTTCATTTGTTAATTAGTAGTTTGGATTTGTTTATATTTATTTTGCCACAAGACAGTTTCATTCTTTTTATATTTTGGGCTTGCATTTGTTTTTAGCTTATTTTGCCACGCGATAATTTCATTCTTTTGATATTTTGTGTGATTTAGTAAAAATATACATATAAAGTGCTAAATGGCACACGTTAAAAAATAATAATAATAATAAATAAATAAATAAAAGGAAAAAAAAAAAAGAATGCCAAGAAATAGATGCATGACAGATTCGGAGGCCTAAATGATGAAGAATCCATGTCATGAATCTGTTCCCACTCTTTAGTTGAGGGATCAAACATGTAGATTTCGTGACTGAGGACATCCCTCTTTCCATTAGGGAGTATAGCCAATGCACACCGATACATTAAGTCATCATCCGCAACAACATTGTTCGGGGATTACCTCTTTGGTCCAAGTCTCTTTTTTTTATTTTATTTAATCGGATGGCTCCAGTAAAAATTGAACCCTCGGTCTCCTTGTAATAACCATCCCTTTCCTAATCTCCTAACCACCCCACCCAATGATGAAAAATCTTTTCTAGGGTTCAATCAAATCTATCCCCAGTAGGCGATCCGCGTTGAAGATTAATTGGTATTTTTCTCGTGGGCACAACACTCAGGAAGCTCTGCTTCACTACAACTATACTGGATCCGAATTCATAAGCTTCAACTGTTTTCTGTAATCATCAGTTTCAATATTGGGTAAGAGATTGGGGTCAATAAACTTGTCTTCAGTTGGATGAAAAGCCGTAATTTGATGAATGATGATGATACGGATACATCCAGCCAATTATTCGACCATAGCGTGAAGCTCGAGATTTACCACATTTGTGTATGCCTTCCCCGTCTGCTCGTAAAATCCATGGGTGTAATTTGGAAGAATATATTTACCACTACCAAGGCTGGAAAAGGAAAATTTTAATAATAGCCAGCCCTTATTATTGCAGGAATTCTAAGAGAGGAGACATGGAGGATCACCGCAGAAGTTATTGGTGAATGATGGATCGGTAATTATGCATAGCCAGATTTGTGAAACACATTTAAATCTCATTAGAGATTCTGGGGAGAAGTCTTCACAGCATGAACCAAATATTCAGGGATCATCAGAGGTATGGCGACCGTTCCAATAGTGTTGTTTTGCGACCAAGAGTTTCTCATTGAATATTATATTTTTAATATAAAAGATACCTTAAGTTTGCACAGTGGAATTTTTTATTTTTTTCCCTTTTTTTGGGGCTTTGTTTTGCGCAAATAACTCTGTCCATATTTTATTTGTTGCCACGCCCTATAATATCTGACTGCACTGCAAATCGAAAGAGAGAAGCCTACTTGTGTTTCATACGGGGGTATACATGTATTATTTGTTTCATTGCAAGATTCTATAAGAGAACTAAGATCAATCTAAATAGAAAATGAACACAATTCATGCAAAACAAGACATGATTTGGTCAAAGGCGAGGATTGGGGGTGGAGAGAATAACTACACTATGTACAAGCAACAAAAATGGCACCTCAAATGCCCGAGAGCTGGGTTTGGATGATAGGCTCATCAATCAACAGAAACGCTTCTAACAACTTACAAGAAAGAGAACCCATCTCAAGACCAGCAACTTACAAGATAGGATAGAGTGACACCAATTTAGCTTACATGATCTGGTATTCAGCTTTACGGTGGATGAGCCATGCTTTTCTCCAGACACTTAAGTCAGCATTACATGCATCTATTTCTTGTTCTTTGCATCAGACTTAAGTTCAACCATGCATTTGGACAACTCTTTGCCTTGACGCTAAAAGCCAAACAAAAATCAATAAATAATTCATCAGAGAAACAACAATTGAGTATGACCATTTTTTGGCAACATTATCATACGAATACGCAAATTAATAATTTCTACCAAGTTGGAAAACTTCAAGAGAGAATGTAGTTTCTAAAAAACACCAAGAAATCTTGACACTGAGAAAGGTGCCATGGGTGGAAATAAAAACGATGAGAAAAAGTGAACACAACAATAATACTTGAGAATATCTTAAGAACTATCAACATATTGAACCTTGATCTCAAATCTTTGTAACAATGTGTCGTGTTTAAAAGACAACAAGAAGCTTTTCCCCCACCAGGTGGGGACAGCTATTGCATCATATATTGCCATTGTGCTCGGACATTACATAAGCCACCTTTCAAATTTCAACATTTCAAATAATTTTTGATAGTTTCTTTCCAAGTTTTTTTAGGTCTACCCCTACCCTCCTAATCTGAATTCTTGATAATATATTATCTACCCTCCTAACCGGGGTCTCCGCCGGTCTTCTATTGTTACCATGTTAAAAAAAGAAAAACTAAAAGCATGAGTGAAATTCCTCCTCCATTTGGGAGAATCAATCCTTAGACCTATAAACGATCCACTTAGAATACCAGTCTAGAACTACATATCATGTTTAATCAAAATGCACATCCTCATTTTAAGCATTACACGCATTCTCTTCTTTTTGATGACTATTTCTATGCGGGTAAATTCTTAACTTTTTGTGCCACTTAAATTATAATGTGATGTTGCTATCATTTTTTCTTTCTGAAGAAATAAATTAAGCATTTAGAACTTCAAGATACATTCGATTCAAACCCCCCTCCAGTTTTACTTTTACTTAATTGCTTTTCCTAAACTTGCACTACTTAAAATTCTAGTGTGATAATATTCACATTTTTCCTTTTTCTTATATCTTCAGAAGAAACTCATAAATATTCAGAACTTTTAGATACATTGAGCTCATAACTTCTAATTTGAATATTATTTAATTGCCGCTTCTCCCATACTCACTGTATCAACACTTCACATATTTAGACTTGCTTCAGCATAAACTTAGTAGCCCTTCAATCCCAAAGCAAACAAAGGTTTTCAAGTGGGGTCTCCTGACACATACTCACAAGTCATCTCATATCTATACTCACATTACACTATATGTAAATCATTTTTCTTTTCTGAATATCAGAAGATCAGAAACTAGAAAATAAACCATGTTTATTAATATGCCCTGTAATACCAATTTTTCCAATCTAGAAAATTAGCCAATCAATGACCTTCTTCAGCATATGGTTTAGAAACATGTCTTTATTTGTTATCAAACGAATTTCTTATGAAACTAATATTTGCACACCAGATAGAATCTAAATATAGACAGATTCATGGACAAACCTTGTTCAAATTTTCCCAAGAGAAATCACATTTTGATTGCAATAAGCACCATTCCATCGCCAACTCGTATTCCAATGTGTTAGGCTGAGAGAAGTGAGAAGTGGATAGCGCATCTTTCTGATAGAGCAACAACAAAAGTATCGTTTATACAGATGAAATACATAATAGTGGGGGGAAAAAAAAGAGGCACTATAAAATCACCTTTTCTCTCTGCATTTGAAGTTTAATCTTGTTGGTGAACAAATGGCCAACAAAATTACCTCGCTTTTTTGTTGGTTGAGGAAGATTCACAATGCTACCAACAAGGACCCTACAGTCACAAGATATCCTATATCACTACAAGACCCCATGCAATCACCTACTTTCCATTCTAAAATCTTACTTCAAAAACACAACCGCCCCTATAAAAAAATCCAACAAAAAAATGGGAGGGAGTGTTGAATGGGCGGAACTAACTCGTCCAGCTATAAAACTGTCATTTTCTTCAACCAGTTTTAAAGTTGATTAAAATCAAAACATTCAGTTGCATCTAGAGATTAGAAATGTAATCCACAACATACCTTTGGTTAGATATCAATAAGCACCCATCATTAAGTTTCCCAACAACCCTCTCTGCAGCATCTCTTGTTCTTAATATAACAAGAGCTTGACCTGATAACAGGATACGAGAAAGGGCAGAGGAACGATTACCATGTTGATTTCCAAAAAATATATATATATATATATATATATATATATATATAAAAGGATTAGAGAACATACTAAGTCAAAACACACTAAGAATCAACATCAAGTTACAAGTTATTCAAAGTAACTAATTAATTTATCTAATTGTCCAATACCATAATGCGGAGAACTAAAAGCAGTACGTTGGACCATTTTCGCTGTACATTTCTCCTTAAATGCACTCCACAAAATGTCCTGCAATACAATAAAATAAAGCCATCAAAACTCAAGAAAAAATACACAAATCCAAAAGTAGTTCACCCCGAACAGCCACAGGCTGAAAGCTAAACATACAAATTTAAGAACGTAATTATACGGTGTATCATTATTTACAGGCAATACATTGGCAAATGGAAAGAGAATCTGCATCAACACCATGGAAGAAATGCAGTACAAAACAGAAATATTTTAATTCAAGCACAATACCATGCTTCATAAACAAAGCTTTGTTTTGTAACCTTCCAAAACTACAGAGTCGCCATTAACATGGAGACCAGATAATCATTGAGGTATAAAATCCATTTAGTTTAAAAACCTATGATCGGGCAGGAGCTACGCTATCCTTTTTTTATCTTTCATTTTTTTCTGTCAATTCAGAAACACTGACCAATTGTGAAAGATGATTTTATATGAAATAGAAAAAACTAAGACAAGCGATCAATAGCCACGTATGATTAAGCTTCAAGTGCTTGCTTAGTGCTTAAGGCTTCCTCACCCAAGGATTCCTTATTGGAATGGAAAAATTCTATCAGAGTTATCATAAAGAGTGCCAAAGGTCAATAATCAGATCGAGAAACAATACGAGAGCTTGATAGAATGACACAGATTGTTCACAATTATACCAAGCCAAAAATATTTTAAGAGGTATGACACTAAGCATATCAAAAATTTACAAAGAACTCTACCTCAACCTCCCCTGATGTATGTTCTGGGTCTAAATTCTGGAGCAGAATTACCCTCCCATCATCATGCGCATTTTTTAAATTCTCCCAATGCTGATCAACAATAAAAAAGAAGCTATTAAGTTGCAGCCAAGGTTTCTTTCCAGTATTACAAGCTTCTACTATAGCACCAATTTTCTAAATCACAGCCAATATAGGATGCATGCATTCTTTCAACACATCTATTGGCCACTAAGTCATTTCTAATTGTCCAATTGAAAGGTAGACCACAATCTGCCTACCAAATCTCATGTTATCATGTAGTGTAACTGTATAGTTTCTAACTTCATCAGCAATACAACATGAACCACAGATACTTCAGCACGTATTATGCAAATAACATCATTGATAAAATATACCTATGCACGATTACATTTCATGCCCAATCCATCTAAATGGCCCCTAGGCCATAGAATCTCTTGCATGCAGTAAGTCCAAGGGAGGGACTGTTCATTCAATGCATGCAGGCAGCCTTAAGTTATAGTTCCATGAGAGGCTGTTTCTAAGATGAGGTCCTTATGGCAATAATGCCTCTTGCCACTGAGCCAAGGTTCCCCTTCAACCTAAGCAAAGAATGCTGTGCTGACTACTGCATTCAACTTAAAAGCTACTCATAAAAATATTGAGCTTCAGAACATTGTGTCTCCAGTATATCAATTCAAAATGTCAACTATTTCAGACACCAATTCAAAATGTCTCCAGTACAACTAGTCTGGTGAAAACAACCTAATTTTCAAATCAAAACATAAAACAGTGGTTAAGAATCACTTACATTAGATGTGAACCATCCCTTCCCCTGCAAGAAGAACAAGGTACAAAAAAATAAATAAATAAATTAGAGATCATATATAAAATGGAGATAATATTAAAGACATAAAAAATGCTAGCAAAAGTTAAAAAGGAGCAACAACAAAGATAACATAAAGAGGTCTTATTCTGGAAACAAAAGGAAGGGGAGCAAAGTTCAAATAAAAATATCCCACGTGACTCCTAACCAAATAGCCAAAACACATGTCCTAGCTACAAGAAGTTTCCACGAAAATGGCCATTCATAACAAGCTACTGCTTTATCAAAAAAAAAATAACAAGCTACTGCAAACTGACCACCAAATATCAGATTAACAAAACATAAGACAAGTCATTAAAAGTTAAAACTACAAACCTAGAGCTAGATTCTCCTGCAAATTCACACACAGATTGAGAATTGACAGGATTATAAATACTCATATATCTCATGAATAATTTAAAATTTCACAATTTCAGAAACCTATTCTCAATCTCGTTGCACCTCTTATTCATATTCCTCATCAGATCGTAATTGGGTAGTGTTCCCAAGGTAAATTAACATTGATCCATAAGTAAAAGATTTCTTATGAAAACTGTCAAAATTCATTCCAACCCCCAAGCCTAACCGGAAAAACAAGAACTGCTAAACAAAATCACATTCCCAATAGAGCTGCAGGAGTTCCAGCATAAGTCCCAAACGTTTGCTCAGATGACCAAATCCCTCATTAAAAAGATATGAATATTAGTCTAATAGTCATGGACAAACATTCGAAACCTTCCTCGAACATGATCTTCCCTCCAAGTCCTTTCAGCTATAGCTTCTACTCCTCTATGTGAGATATGTATAGGTCTCCTACGCACATACAAAAATCATCTTCAAACCTGATTGTGCCATTTTTCTCGCCATCGGTGTTGTGCCCCCTTTATTTCTAATGCATTCATCACAAGTTCGATCTGGTCAAGTAAATCAACACATCCATCTCAACATTCCCATCACCGCTAATATTCTGAGGTGATGGTGCTAGTTAGGGCCCTAACTGCGACAAAGGAATTTCTTGTTCACTTTTTGTAAAACAATGAAGTTATATTTTAATGCGATCAACTACTCAACCACCCCCGGCATAAAAATGCCGACTAGACTAAGAGTTTGTTTGGTAACTGAAATTATTCTTAAAGTTATTTCTTAAAAGTGGTCTACTAATTTGAATAAATATGTTGAAACTAGCATACAAAGTAAGTGATAAAATCTAACTTCATGCTTATTACCCATTACTCTCATCATTCTTTTTTATTCATTCAACAATCATGTTACTGAATATACTGAGGATTAATTATTCCTCAACCATTTCAATGGCTAATTTCACTAAATTTTCCAATTTATTTCATAGATATACATTTTAATTATTCTTAGTTTTCTTCATATCCAAATCCAATAATTTTTTATTAAATAGGTATTTTCCATTTTAGAATAATCTAATAGTCAATATTTTGTTCATAGTGAATGATATTTATGTATAATTGAGAAAAAAAATATTTACAATATTGTTAACAAAAAATTATAATCAATCAAAGGGTAAATTAGTACATTTAAAGCAGCAGTTCAACATTCAAATCAGCATGTTTTGACCCTGTGTCCAACCTCCCAAACCAAAAAAAATTTAAAAGCCCGCTAAAACATAAAATCCAATACAAAATAGATCACATCCATACAACATTTTAACTCACATCCTAAAATTTATCTTCCTACATCCATCTCAGAAAAATAGTCCAATTTGCAAAACTAAATATAGAAATTAGATAACTTAATCTTGCAAGTTTAAAAATTAATATGAAAAAGTGAATAAAGTTTCATGACTATTAATCAGTTAATAATCAATTTTATGTTATATACCAATCTCATAAGTCCAATTTTAGAACTGGACAAAATTTCCGTTTCTAAAATTGAACTATTTTATTGGAACGTAATAAATATTATTTTCACTCACCACCACCACTGGATCACCCACCGTCGGCACCGCCAGACCAAATCCGGCCAAATTGGCTGGAATCTAGCTGGCTGGCCACCGGCCAATGGTGGTCCGACGCCAGCGCGTGGTGGTCAAGCGGTGGCAGTGGAGGTAAGTGGCGGTAAGTGGCCCAACATTGGTGGAAAATTCATTACTCTCTCCGTTTCAAATTATTGTCCACTTGCAATGTTCACTTCTAATATAAATTGAACTTAAATTAAAAATTCAAATTGAACAATAATTTTGAGACAATGAGTATTTTATTCAAAAAAACTATATGCACTTAAAGTTCCATTTAACACATTTAAACCACAATTCAAATCTAAAACAAAAATGAAAACAAAAAGCCAAGTTTTAAACTAGCATATTCAATAAAGCAAATTAATTCAAAAATTTTAAATTTAGATATTACTCATTGAATTAAGCACCTTATTCAATTCTCTATTTCTATTTTAGCCTTCAGCATTCAGAACTAAACACTAATTTTTATCGGTATGACAGCGTTCAACATTCAAAATTAAACAATAATTTTAATCAATTTTGCAGCATTCTGCATTCAAAATTAAGCACTAATTTTTATCAGATAAATCCGAAAATAGAAAAAAGGGCGACAATATTAGGTTGAATTGTAACCAACCGCTAAGTTAGAAGACTTCCCTTCGTTAAAAAGCATAATCTCTTCAAAACTTAGGCACCTTGGTCGGAAACATGTAAAGTGAGTTTCCTCAAGTACGACAAACTCATTTTTTTTCCAAAATTTACATTCCACACGAGCACTTATTGGACATGAAATATGGCCACATCATACATTCAAAAGTTATCCTTAAAATAAGATTTTGTAGGTTGCAACTTACATTATTTGGCCTTCGAGAGACTTCATAAGTCTTGCCTACATCAAGACATGCCTCAGAGATTTTGCAAGAGTTGTAATCCGAGCAAGCACTAATCGTATCAAGCTTTTTCTTTGAGAGGCCTTCATGAATAGCAATAGATGCTTTCGTAGGCTTGCTTTTACTCCCAATAGGCTTCTCTTCAATTGGGCCCTCGCCCAGAGAATTATTGATAGGTAACCTCATCTTCCCACTACGCTTCTCCTTACAAGGGCCCTTCTCACTTCCATCAACACTAGAATAAGGGGCTTTGTTCAAAGCAATAGAGCTTTCGGCTGGCTCACTTAAATTTGAATTAAACCTTTTCTTAGATGGGTCGTCACACCCCACCGAAACTTTAGCATGCTCCCTCAACTTCTCATCACGCATCTTATTCGATAGATCGTCATCCAATTCTTTAGGACTTTTAGCATGCTCCCTCAACTTCTCATCACGCATCTTATTAGATAGATCGTGATCCAATTCTTTAGGACTTTGAGTATGTTTGCTAATATTTTCCCGATGGCTCTTGTCCACCCCACTAAGATTTCTTGTAACTTCATTCAAGCGATCATGATGAACCTTTTGCTCAAGTATCTCCTTAGTATTGACCTTTTCGAACCCATTCAAAGCTTTAACCTTCTTAGTCTTGCTAGTGGAATTTTCTTTTGAAGGCCCATCATTAGACCTAGGAGAGTTTTGAGCAAGCATTGTTTTCCGATTATTATCAATAGAACTTCCATCTCTTACCTTCTCCATGTGATTGTTAGCTTTCCTTTTATTACCATCAGAACTTCCATCTTTTGGCTTTTCCATGTGATTGTTAGCTTCTACTTCAGCTCCATCGCTCGGTTTCTCTACACAATTCTTTTTCTCAGCTTTAGACCTCTGAGAAAAATCCTCAACCTTAGCTTTTTTAGGTTTTCTATCATCCAAATAAGCAAAATCTTTCGGTCTCGGGGAAGATTTATCTTCTAAAGAACTAGAATCCTTAACAAAGTTAATTTTGGTAGCCTCAGCCGGATCCTTAACAATGTCAGGATTTAACCATTCTTCAAAAGAACCAACAGTCGAATTCTCTAAATCTTCTTGGTTTGTAATAGAATCCGTATTCTTTAATCCCCCAATTCCTTTAGCATCAATAGGCACCCCAGGCAACTTCTGAACTACATTATTCAATTTCTTAACTTCAGGCAACTTATCCAAACCTACAACCTTCGGTATCTTTGAAGGCCTATCATTCAGAGAGCAAGAATCCTTGCCAAACATTGCATCCTCCTTCACCCCAAGGAGATCTTTGGGGGCTTCATGCTTCCTCTTTCCTTTCGAAGAAGCATTTGATATCTTTACATTATCTTGACTCAAAGTTGTATGCTCACCCTGCATCGTGGCCTTTTCCTTTGATACAATAGCTTTCTCATCGGGCTTTACTTTCTCAGAAGGCCTACCACCTAAATTATGAGTATCAGATTCTAATAGCTCTTGAACCTTCGCCTCATTAGCAGATACAGGATTATTTGCCACATTTACCTCATGTGAAGGCTCCCTACTGTCCTGTACTTGTTCTTCTTCACATCCATCAAAAGGTTTATCTGAAAGCTGCAAGGGTTCCTCAAATACCACAGCAATCCTATTATCCTCTTCTTTTGATTTAAAACCAGTTTGATCAATGATCATCTCATTCACTTGTTTGTTAAACAAATATTTAACTGTACAAACAATTGGCATGTAAAATATATAAGACACCGAGCTATTATATTACCTGGAAATTTCACAAAAGAAATTTAACTGCTATCTCAATATTATGGTGAACTTAGTAGGACAAGGTTAGAGATTAAAATAAACAAACCTTCTAGCCCGCCTATCCTTTCATCCATCTTATCTGAGATGATGAATTTTCCAACATCAAATGTACGGTAAAACACATAATCAGCCATTTGAAGTTGTTCTGCTGAAGGTTGTGGATTTCGGCTATCCCTTGAGATGCAAACAACAGAGCACTTGCCAACAATTGCTTCCTACAGATATAACCAAGCTCAGCAGTTACGGTACATGTGTGACATCCAATTGTTGCAACTACAGTAACAACCTTAGATATAAAACTCAGAACATGATTAAATTACCAGCGAAACGTATATTAGTTGCTCTAGCCTCCAGACACAAACAGATCAACATTAAAAGGTATCAAAAATTCACATTAATGTTCCCCTGCTTGCCCGAAAACAAGAAGAAGAAAAAGGAAGTCAACATGTATTCTGGTGGACCATCACTCAAACTCAAAAAGTTTTAAACCCACGTTTCGAGACACCCTTCTCATTTTAAAAATGAGTATTCATACCCCAATACAGAGTTTACAACCTCTTACATATCCAATACAACTTTTAGATTTCACTGAACTCCATCAAAATCACTGAACTCCATAAAAGCCCCCGTATTATCCAAACAGATCATCACTGTGAATACGAGCAACAAAATACTCAAAATAACTTAGTATGCTTCAACACAACAGCTATGTAAGATGCTCTACAAGCAACAATATAAAATGCATGCAGTTTCAAGAATCATTACCGCATGATTCTCTACTTACCAGAGGATTAACGTTTGAAAGCCCCACTCCTTCACCAGCGGCAAAAAAAAGCTCATTCTCCGACGCGTTCACATTGTGAGTCCGAAGCCAATAAGAAATCTCTGAAACTCTAAAAAACCACTGAACTCTAACTCTCTTGGACTTATCCGCACACTGCCAAATCTTTATAAGTTTACCAATAAAAGGATGATCCTCATCTTGCTTGTTGTACAGGTAAACAGAGTCATGCAAAGTATACTCCACACCATCAAAAGTGAATGATTCATAAAACCGAAGATCTTTCTTCTTGCCTCCAACTCTAAATTTTTTACCCCAACTGAAATCAGGCTCATCTGAATTCTCTCTTTCAGTAAGAGACATCCTTCCTTCAAAATAATAATTTCGGGAAAGAATTATAAGAAGAGCCTACAGTAAAACTTAAAAAAATCGAAAGAAAAGAAGTAGAAAAGGCCAGAAAAAATCGTTCATATTGCTCAACATTAAATGAACTAACCAATCCAAACCATGTCTTAGTGGAGTAACTGAATGAACTTTGAAAACCCAGCCCTTGATTCCAAATTATTTAAAGGATTAATCTCGTATGATGAACTGAACCATGGAAATAAATTCCGAAAAATTAACTATACCCACTTAAGAAACAAAAAGAATGCATTCATTGATTAACCTAATTAGTACTTCACGGGAAAGGGAAAAATCATCGGAGAAAATCCTAATCCAAACAAAACCACAGTAAAAACCCTTTAACGCTGCAAGCATTCAAGAACGGACGAAGGCAGCATGAAGCTAACTAAATACACAATGCCGTGCATCAATACGAACAGAAAATTAGGAATAAATTAGGATAGAACAGAACAAAGATAGCAGAATGATAGCCGAAATGATGAATTGCAACACATACTTGCGGGGTTCCCGATGAGTCGACAAATTAGTGAAAAACCCTCCCTAGTAAACTTGGGTTAATTTGGCTCCTAAAATTTGGTTATTTTGGAGCTAAATTCCTTCACTCCGCCGCTAACCACTCAAATAACGAAGTCTATTCAGCGACTTCCAAAACTGAATTTGGTTATTCTGATCAGACTCCTTTTTCAAGTATCTGATGATCTTCTCCCCACCGGGATTCTTTCACTCATACTAGTAATTTCGAGATTTTCCCACACAATAAAAAGAGAATCGAAGGGCCGCGCGGGGAAGTTTTAATTTCGTTAATGGTCCTTTTTATATTATGGAATATCTAAATGGTCGTCTTTCTTTCCAAATAGTTTTCCTTGGTCCAAAATAATACGTAATCCAAGTTTTGAGATTCGTATTAATCCCAAGTTCAAAAATCGATGTAGACTATTTTTTGGATATAAAGATATATTCTGATTTTTTAAATAGTAACAATGACAAAAGGAGGATTAACATTAAGTTTTTGAATATAGTTCTGTAGCGAGTTTCTTATTTTCAAAATAATATGCAATAAAATTTTGATTCTTTGAAAAACAAAACAACAAAAAGAACAAAGCAAACCTTTGTAAAAGTTACAATCGTGATAATTGTTTAAATCTTTGTAACCAATATTTCAAACATTTTTTTATAATAAACATTTTAAAATATTCTACCCCATGAGTGGAATGATTATAACTTACACACATGTAGATTTCAAATCTAATTCAACCATGTAAACACAATAATCTATTGTAAGGTGTATATTCCAAGTTATTGTTGTAAGAAAACTCAAAAATCAAGAATATTTAACGTGAAATATTCAATAATCTCTTGAGAACCCAATCAATTATTACTGGTTATTTCAAGTCCTTTCCTATTTTTTGGCGATCATGTGACAGATTTGTTCAAATTTGAAAATCATGGGACATCATTAACTAATTTTAAAATTTTATAATAAATTCTCCAACAGAGTATAAACGTTAAAATTTATCTAATTTTTCCTATTGAGTTACACATTTTGAGTTTGGGTCTTACATTCATATTACTTAGATCAATAGAAATCAATGACAACAAGTAAATTTTTAAGGAATTTATACTCGCTCCACTTTAATTAGTGAAATCATTACCCTCGATAATAAAGTAATATAATAAGGATCAAGTTTATCATAAAATGAGAATTTTAAATAGTAAAAGAGGCAATCAACCAATTTTACTTTTAATGGAAACTAACAAGGGTGATTTTGTAAATACCCTATTATAACACGAATCATCACTCTCCTATTGTGCTATGTATTTTCTTTGGGTATTTCAAGTTATTTAGATTTTACATTAAAAAAAAAATCTAAATCTTTTATTAATGTGAACTAATACATATTAGGCTACTGAATTTGTAAGCGTATTAACAGAAACTTAGAAGGATCTATATATGATGAACATATTCAAGATTACACCCTCCAAAACCATAGAATGGGCCATTCTAATAAACAAAAAAAAGTGTTAAGGAGAAAAAGGATAATTTGTAGATTAAATAGATTGAATCTACTTATAAGATGACGAACAAGACATCTTAACATCATAATTACTAGTAGTAGAAAAAACCGGTGGACGCCAATGATATATATATATATCCTACTATATTAGAAACAAAAACCTCCCTTTCAAACACCTCATATGATTGCCACGTGGCATGTAGAAAATACTAAATTGCCCTTTTGTCTAACCATAACTAAATTACTAAATCTCCCTTCGCACTTTACGTGACACGTTTTTTTTTTTAATTTTTTCTTTATGTTTCATTCAACTAGAGTGGTTTTTTAAATTGAATTGATCAATTAGGTTTTTTATTACAAAGTGTCAATTTTGTTTTAAGCGTATACCCTTTGGATGAAGCTTATTACAAAGCTATTAAAAATCTCCAAAACTAAGTATTGATTTGGCACGACCAATGGAGAACATCAATAAATCATCTTACTAATATTTAAATTTATTAGGATGCTTTTATATTTTATCTAACATTTATTTCAACACATATATTCGATTAAGCTATTTATATTTAATAAGTAACACTTATAAAACATTTCTAAAATATACATGGCGAAATACAATTTATTTTTTTTTTTGCAAAATACAAATATTTATATGATCACACTTATAAAATATTTCTAAATCCTTCAAACATTTCTAAAATATATCGCTCCAAATAAAAAATTTTATTTTTTTCAAATATAAACATTTCTAAGATCTACAGATAGACTGGGCCAGGGTCGCGCATTGCGCGACCAGACATCACTAGTATATATATATCCTACTATATTAGAAACAAAAACCTCCCTTTCAAACACCTCATATGATTGCCACGTGGCATGTAGAAAGTACTAAATTGCCCTTTTGTCTAACCATAACTAAATTACTAAATTTCCCTTTGCACTTTACGTGACACGTTTTTTTTTATTTTATTTTTTCTTTATGTTTCATTCAACTAGAGTGGTTTTTTAAATTGAATTGATCAATTAGGTTTTTGTTACAAAGTGCCAACTTTGTTTTAAGCGTATACCCTTCGGATGAAGCTTATTACAAAACTATTAAAAATCACCAAAACTAAGTATTGATTTGGCACGACCAATGGAGAACATCAATAAATCATCTTACTAATATTTAAATTTATTAGGATGCTTTTATATTTTATCTAACATTTACTTCAACACATTTATTCGATTAAGGCTATTTATATTTAATAAGTAACACTTATAAAACATTTCTAAAACATACATGGCGAAATACAATTTCTTTTTTTTTGTGTGAAATACAAATATTTCTATGATCACACTTATAAAACATTTCTAAATCCTTCAAACATTTCTAAAATAGATCGCTACAAATACAAAATTTTATTTTTTTCAAATATAAATATTTCTAAGATCTACAGATAGACTGGGCCAGGGTCGCGCATTGCGCGACCAGACATCACTAGTATATATTAGAAACAAAAACCACACTTAAGAGAAAGTACCACCATTTGCCACGTGGCATTTCCACATCATATTTTTAAAATAAATTTTTATTTACACATCAGTTTCCTAGACTTAAAAGGCAAATGCAGTCTAAATCCACCACCACCTCCTATTTTCGCCAAAACAAAAAAAAAAAAAATACGGCTTCATAAAAAAACACAAATCCTCATCTCCATCTCCACGACAATCAACTCCCTAATCAATCCCTTCTTCACAATAAAAAAAATAAATAAATTCCTCATCAATCATCAATTGAGAATATGTGGTGAAATATACTTCTTTCTTATTAGCATGTTCAATCTTTTCATTAGTGATGATCAACTACATCTTAATCAGATAAAATTTTGACTTCAAAAAATATTCCCTTTACCTCTCTATATAAACACAAAGGGAAAAAAAATTCTCATTGATGTTGCTTTCGGCCGTTGTGGTGGTGTCATTACAGATATTAAAATTTAAATGATTTTATATCCACAGATCATTTGTACAGCTGTTATTATTTTTTGTTTTTCCCGTTCAAGAATAGTGTTTTACTATTATTTTTATTCGTCCACCCATTACAGCTACCGTAGTAGTTGCCAGGCAAATGATGTGATTTCTTATATGGTTAGTCAGCTTAGAATTTTTGTATGATTTTAGTTCTATTTGAATTGAATTGATCAATTGGGTTTTTGTACAAAATGTGGTTTTTTTTATTTCTTTTTTATGTTTTGTTCATTTAGAGTGGTTTTCCTTTTTTTAATTATGGAGTCTCAGTTTTTTTTCGTATATGGTCAGTTATGAATTGTGTTTTTTCTTTGTTTAATTATTTTTGATTTTGTTTCATACTCCCAGTTGACCAATTATTATTATTATTATTTTATTATTATTATTATTATTATTATTATTATTTTTGCAAATGAAACGCGTTTTTTTTTTGTGTTCGGACTTTCAAGAACATACTTTTTTGGATTTGGTTTTTGGACTTTTTTAAAGTACTCATCATATAAATGGTTCAGGTCGCTTCTTCTAACTAATTTATGGGGAAGCCTTTTAAGAATTTGAGGTGGAGAGGGAAGGAATGATGTTTCTACGTTTATTTGTGTTTTATACATCATTTTTACCTACAGGAAAAAAAATTTCTCAATTTTTAATGGACTCTTTTACTTTTTTTTTTTTTTTGCCATGGTGAGGTGAGTTCTTTTTTGCTATAACTTGAAACCTATGCAAATTTACATTAATTTTCATTCTCATAATTGTGATCAACCAGTTTCAACAATTAATCAGTTTCAAAATCATATTTTTGATATTTTACTAGCTATAAGCCTTTGGAAGAAACAGTTCCAACAATTAAAGGTATACCCTTCGGAGGAAGCTTACCACAAAACTATTATAAATCTTCAAAACCAAGTATTAATTTGGCACGACAAATGGAGAACATCAATAAATCATCTTACTAATATTTAAACTTATTAGGATGCTTTTATATTTTGTCTAACATTTACTTCAAGAGATATACTTGATCAAATTTATTTATATTTAATAAGTAACACTTATAAAACATTTCTAAAATATTCAAACATTTCTAAAACGTACCGAGCCAAATCCACTTTCTTTTTTTTGCCAAATACAAATATTTCTATGATCACATTTATAAAACATTTCTAAATTCTTCAAACATTTCTAAAATTTATCGGGCCAAATGCAAAATATTTTTTTTAAATACAAATATTTCTAAGATCTACAGATATACTGAGCCAGGGTCGCGTATTGCGCGACCAGACATCACTAGTGTATATATATATATATATATATATATATATATATATATAAGGATGTGATTCTCCACTTACCCCCAACATGATTCGAACCCGTTATCTATTGAAAAAGGGAAAACGTCTTTATCATTAGACGTGAATGATAAAATAATAATAAACATATAAAAATTGATAGATCATTAAAGAAAAAGTAAGGAAAAATTAAGGTGAATGATTATGAACGATTTCAAGATTAGCTAAACTAGGTTCTGGACCCGTGCGTTCGCACGGATATATAATCAACTAATGTAATTAGTTTATTCCTTAACAAACCATAATAAAAGTGTAGGGCGAATCTTACGTTGTTTCAACTATCATAATTGACATTTTTGATAAGAGATTGGTGCAACTCTATTTAACTAACGTCAATTTTGCAAGCCTTTGAAGTCTAAAAGAACCAACTGAATCTACAAAGTCACATTTCTTTTTAGTAAGAGCCAGCTTTACTTATGAAAGTACTGGAAGAAATTCTGGAAAGTTAAACTATGATCGACCAAAATATTGCAGCAGATGCAATAAGTACCTAGAAACCGTGGAAAACCTTCTTCATGAATGTGATTATGTGAATGTTCACAGTAGGTTTGGAAATGCTCTGCCTTCAAATTTGGAAAATCTGTTGCAGCAAAACATTGTTATAACTATCAATTTATACATTTTCTGATCTTGACAGTTGGCACAAAAAGGATTGAAATATGAACACCATAAAGAAGAATAAAATATAATATGACTATGTGATCGTCACCAGTGAATGAAATCATTTCTATATGACGCTGAAAACTTGCAGCTATTTTAAAAAAAGAAAAAGAAAATAGAGACCAAGGAGAGAACGGTATATGGCCCCAAAAGTACGAAAATAATTTTTCAAAATGAAAGCTTTTTTGACTGCAAAACTAAATTACCGAATAATCTTAGAATTCAAACATTATTTCAATATTTACCATCACGTCTTCTTGATAACCAAAATGATTTTAATATTGTGTGGTCAAAAACTTTATTTTAACACTAAAACTTTTATATGGTACGAATAAATAACAACAACACTCACTTTTTATGGTAGTTGCTATAGCGTTACATTTTCATATCTTGATGTCTTCTTGCGTGATTTCCTACTTCCACCAAAGCCACTATTGTATGTCGACAGTGGTAATAGCTGATGATTAACGTAGCGGAATTTGAAATTGGAGATGATTGTCGAGAAATTACTCAATGTTCTTCCCGAAAGCCTAATTCACAAAAGGAAAAACTTATTATTTAATTGAGATTATGGGAGAAGAAACATATTTTTAATTGTTATAAATGTAAGAAAACAACAATCATAATCCACATATTAAGCACCTTATACTCCGGGAAATTCTTGTCCTGAATCTTGGGTTTGACATCATCATCGGGGGTTGCTGCTATCAAATTCGAGAATGATGATGATCTGCTTCTATCTTGGGAGAAAAGGGTGACACTTTGATGAAGAATGGAGAAGATGGCATAATTCTCACAGTATTTAATTAAAACTAAACAAACAAAAAATTGATTCATTTTCTTAATTATTGTTATAAAATTGAAGAAAAAATTTGAAGGATTACAAGATTCGGCGAATGATTGGTTTTGGATTATAATAAAAAATGAAGAAAAAAAATTTAATGGACGACGTGGTTTCTACTGGGAGAAGTTCTAATTTTTGTATTGGATTAATATCATGCATAACTAAATAAAAAAAAAACTGATTCCCTTTTATTTATTTATTTTTTTTGGAAAAAACAGATTCAGTTTTCTTATAAAATTTTGCCAGACTTTCAAGGATAATTTTACAATTTGGAATTTAGGCTAAAATTTAAGGAGAGTTTGACACTTAAAATTTTGGGTTAAAAGGGGTTTTTGTTATAATGGGGGTTATAGATAGCGTAGAGATTATTTTATACTCTCTGTACTGCATAAAAATAGTTCACCTTATAAATGTGACTATTTTCATAGGCAGACTGGCCACAAACAATATATTAATGAATATAATAATAAGAGAAATTGACGGAGTGTGGATTTCTCTAGTTAAATTTTGAAAATTTCTCGTTAAATTAACTAAAATTGACAAAAAAACATTTTAGGGGATTGTTTTTGCCAATTTAGAATTCATGGTGACTCGATCTTACTACTGTCAAAATTTGGGGGACGAAAAGTGTGTCCGGTCCAAAGTATTAAGGATTAATTTTTTTTAAAGTATACAAAAAAGGAATAAATAATTCAAAACAAAGCAGGGGGACTAAATTTCGACTTAGTAAAGTTTAAGGGAGCCAACTGATTACTGACATTATATATGCAAGGAAGTGAAAATTCGTCGAGTCTAGGGGCTACTAGTGCAAAAGATCCTCGAAAAAATTTGAACATAAAGAGATCCCTCTCTGCACTCTGTCCTGTTCCTGGTTCTTTACTGTTTCTTCTGGTGCTTCTACTCTGGGCGACCTTTTCTGATGGATTCAAATTAAACCCTTCTCTTGATGTTTGGATTCGAAGCTTTTCCTTCTTGCCCTTCGAGAGTTCCTCTCGCATAAGGCGAAAAAGCCCCAGTCTTTGAGTTATCGGTTATGGCGCCTGGTTCTCCTCGAGGCCGCATTGATCAGGTGTGACTCCTTCTTAATTACGTTATTTGGGGATGATTTGAAAGAAAAAAACAGTTGAAATAGAAGAACCAATTGTTATAAATTGTGTCTTTGATTGTGGGATTGTTGTCTAGCTGATTTTATGTTTAATGCTCACTAGAGAGGAGCGTCCATCTTTCTATTGTGTTCTTCGGAATGAAAATTCGTATTTTTATGGAAGTTTATTGCAGAGAAATTGTGGGTTTTAATTCGTATGAAAACATTGGGCATTTAATTTATCGAGTTGCATTTGACAAAGATAGGATTTTTGGTAAATGTGGAAAGCTTTGTGTTGATTCCAGGTGACATTATTCTCTAGGTTTTATAAAGTTAATAAAGATTTCTTGATGAATTTTTGATAAGTTAGGGCGTTCGTTAAATTTCTTCTTTCTTTCTTTTGGGCCTTTCTGAATTTTGGTGTTTCTCTTTATCTTTGTGTTGCGGTTGTCAGTTCTATCCTTCAAAGAAGAGAAGGAAGTCCATATCACCAAATGTGAGGTCTAAGAAAATTGAAAGAGATGTAAAGACTGCAACTGAAGGATCTCCTACTACTAAAGGCTCTTTGGACAATTTTTTAGTGGGTTCACAAGAAATTCAGAATCCTTTGGATGCAGCTGTCAATTCACCACGCAAGCGAGTACCAATTAAGAGAAATCTGACGCAGGAGATTGGTTTAATATCTAATAATGAAAAGAAAATCACCATTTCGCCAAACAAATTTCATTCTGAAGATCTTGCTTTGATTGGCAACAATCAAAAGTTGGTTTCTGAAACTTCAACCGTTGCAGAGAGCAACTTACACACCTGCAGGGATTTCCCAGAGAACATGCATGACGGCGGAGTTGAAAATCCTGAGTTGAAGCAGTTTGCAACAAATTTTTTGTCACTGTACTGCAGGTACTAGAAAGATTTTAGATGTTAATGTTCTCATGTAGTAGTAGCCATAGTGCAATAATATATGCATAACACCTTTCTATTCACACGTTTAGCTGTGTTTTTTTCCATATTGTGGTAATTTGTTCATATTGTTACAGTTATTTGCCTCGTTCCACAAGCTTACCTTCAGAGCCAGTTAATGCAGACAAAAATCATATCAGCCAATCCCAAGTTGAGTTAGAGAATACGCTGCATAAGAGAAGTCAGTATAGCACTAATGGGAGTCAGATGCAGGTTGAAGGTAGCGAAGCTAGTTGCTCCAAACGCATAGACATTGGGCCCATGCAGTCTACAATTATCAGTAAATCTCGTGACACTGCCTTCAATTGTTCCAGAGAGGTGAATGTTGAACCGAAATCAATATCCTGCATTGAATTCTATTAGATGTCGAATAACTTGCGCTTGTCATCACATGATATTGCAGCTAAATGTGGACTGTAATGATGAAGTATCTCAATCAAGCCTGAAGAAATGTGTTAACGCCTCTCCAGCTGGATGTAACACGCCTGGCTCACTTATTCATAAATCTAAGTCTCATGAAACGCCCAAATCAGGACGTGGAAGCTCAATGTTTTCACCTGGGGAAGCATTTTGGAATGAGGCAATTCAAGTTGCTGATGGCTTGCTTGCTCCTACGGCTACAATTTCTTCCCATTTGGCGGATGCAGCTGAAACTGTGAATACTTGTAAAGAGATGTGTTTGTCAAATAATGCACAAGAGGGAGTTTGCGGAAACAAGTTGAGCAACTTTGTCGCTGGAAGTGAAGCTAGAGATTCTAATTGTGTAACGGCTTCTGCTGCTGGAGCAACATTGAAGCACGGAAATGATTTTTCTATGGAAGTTTCCCCACTGCCTGTAAAACATTTTGATTTTTCTTCTGAGGACAAAAACCTGGGTGTGGAGATCACATCTCATGAAAATGTTGGTGAATCTCATGTTTTTAAGGGAACCAGACCTTGGAGTGCTCTAAATGAGGCTTATAAAAGCTCTGGTTTGCTTGAATTGCAGGAGAAGATATCAAAACCTACTGCAGCTGATAATAAGGTGAAGATATGGATTCAAGAGAGCGACAGCTATACATCTAATGCAAATGATAGGGAATTCACCAATTTGAGGTTCACACATGGATCCAATAAAGATAATTCTCCATCTAGTCATGCAACAGTTGAAGACCGTTTGGATCTTAGCAACTGGTTGCCTCCTGAATTATGCAGCCTATACAAGAAAAGGGGGATGTCAAGATTGTATCCGTGGCAGGTATTATTTTTTGGTGTTGTCTTTGCATGTGATTGGTACTATTCCTTTTTTGTTAGGTTTCAAAGTGGTTGCTAAACTTCTATCTATATAATGATTAGATTTTTTATCTAGTCCGATTTAATGAGGCTCATTTTGTTCTTCAGGTTGACTGCCTTCTGGTGGATGGTGTTTTACAGAACAGGAATCTTGTATACTCTGCATCAACGAGGTAATTTTCTGATTTAATTTTTTATTTCTGCTAATTTCTAAAATGTTCTAAAATTTTATTTTGACATGTGTGACCAAAAGATTGAAGGGAGATGGTGCATGTAACTGTTCATAAGGCGAGCATTGTATAGGATAGTGTAGCTTGTTTTAATATACTATTCTCTCTTTCTCTTCGGATATTAAGCATTATACGCAGTATGACAGCTGCAGAAGTTCCTGGTTGAATAAAAGACCAAATACAAAAGAATATTTTTATTTCTTCCTTTGATGTTGGTAATTTGACTGTAGATTGTGGGATTGTACAGTATTTGACATTTAATCTAACTTTTATGATGTGCTCTTTGAAAGAATAAAAGCTATCTTGAAAATCATCACCGATATTCTCAAGGACTTAGTTTGGCTGGCACCGTATACAGTAAATAACAACAATTAAAAACCTTTATTCCACTATGTGGGTTTAGCTATATAGATCATATCGCAGTTGTGCCCAGTAGCCAAGTATACGGTAGACTGGTTAAAATCACTTTTGTATTTGCAGAGGACTACAGTGTGGTTAATTTTTTCTTTCATTCCTCACTCTTCATTTCAGCATCATTGACCTCTTCTTCTTCTGATCCTTTAGCTGTGATTGCGCTTGTTAGGCTAGATTTTATCTATGCTTTAGGGAAATTTTCAACATGGTTGAATAGCTGAAACATTCTAGAGTTGTGAGCTATATACTTTGCCGTTATCTCTGATTTTCCTTCCTTTTACCTGTAGCGCTGGCAAAAGTTTTGTTGCTGAAATCTTGATGTTGCGGCGAGTCTTGTCCACCGGAAAAATGGCGCTTCTTGTGCTGCCTTATGTATCTATATGTGCAGAAAAGGTGCAGCATGGATTTTCTCTTTAAAAATGTTTATTTGGGTAAACCATGTAACTTTTTGGTTATTAAGTTTCTCTGAAACTGACACAGGCTGAACATCTTGAGATGCTTTTGGAGCCACTCAGTCGGTCGGTACGAAGTTACTATGGTAATCAAGGTGGCGGAACTCTTCCAAAGGATACATCTGTGGCTGTTTGCACTATTGAGAAAGCTAATTCCTTAATTAACAGACTTCTAGAAGAGGGCCGTCTTTCAGAACTTGGAATTATTGTGATTGATGAACTACACATGGTATCAACCTTGATTTAGTTTCTTTCATTCTATGTCACCTCCCATGTCTACTTTTACAAGGTTTATGCTTTGGTTCCTATAACAGTGATCTGTGTTTGTTAGGTTGGTGATCAGAATAGGGGTTACTTACTGGAACTATTGCTGACAAAACTTCGGTATGCAACTGGCGAAGGCAGTGTAGAATCATCTAGTGGAGAAAGTTCGGGTTCTGGTAGCAGTAAAGCAGGCCCTATTCATGGTCTCCAGATAGTTGGAATGAGTGCGACTTTGCCTAATGTAGCTGCCGTGGCTGGTTGGCTTCAGGTATGTTAGTTTATTTTATGTTCACGTTTCCCTTAATAGATCCATGACTTGTATAGTGTGACTTGATGATTCAGTCTGGTAGGGCACTTAGAACGATGGCATGTGATTTTTTTTTTCCTGGAATGCCTTCATAATGCAACTATTTGAATCATTTTGTCGTAGCTAAGGAGTATTATTAAGATTAGAATGCAGTGGGTCTGCACGTCATATGCAATAGACATTCATCACATATCTGTTTGGTAGTTTGAGCTTTTAGACATAATTTTTTAAACTATTTTGAGTTCTTTTTAGTTTCCTGAGATATGGGGCTTTTTGTCATGTTCATCTCTGTAGATAATTTTGCGCTTTAAATAGATAATAGTACAGTTGAGGACACGAGATGATCCAAATTCAAATCCCATTGCTACCATTTGTGCTGAATGACATACAGAATATCTGTGTTTTCTTGTGAGGTGCCTGTTTGGATGTTCTCGGAATAAGTGACTTGTTCAACAATGCGGATTAAGTAACTGGAGAAGAAAGTCATGCTCATTAAGTTACTGGATGTCTGTTTCGATGTTCTAAGCATAGCCTTGCAGACACTCTAAACTAGGCGATTTTGTCAATTAGTTTAAAAAATGTCAAGTTGGAAATCCTTCTTTGAGGAAAGTCCGAAACAGTATGTTTCAAAAGGTCATATTTGGTAACTGGATTACTTTTATTCTCATTTCAAGTTATGTCATTCTTTATGTCATGCTGAACTGCAACAATCACTCTTCTTTTTGTGGGGATACGGGCTCTTTTATTTTGTTAGAACAACAGATGGCACTGAGCCATCTCCCTGAAGAGTTTGCTACAGGCAACTATGCTGGGGCAAGAGCCCTGAATCCCACCCGGCTAGTCCTCTTCCTGGTGTAAGAGCCTCGCCGCGCATTGTGTAATGTACAATACAATTGTACAGCATACATATTGATTCTAGGTAAAAGAGATGATGGCACTGACTTATTTGTTTGGAGGTCATTATGAATGAAGTTTTCCTACCTTATCCAATATTTTACATAGGGTGCCCGCTGTTGGCAATTAACCTGATATAAATTCAGTTTATATCGGAGTGGCTCAATATTGTTTGATATTTGGTAGGAAGATGTATCCTACTCTGGGAGATTCGTAATGGCTGACAATCAAATTGCTCTGAGCTTTTGACCTTAATGGAGAAGCATGCATTACTGATAAACCGTTAACAGTGTGGATTTTGATTGAGCAATTTTTAAAGTACTTCTCTTACTATATGATACATGGAAAAAGAATTGGTGATTGATTTTTTTTTTTTTTTTACTGAGGGTGAACTTGTAGTCTTCACTAAGTAGGCGTTCTGCAATTAAATATTGTAAAATCATAGATAGTGTTTGATGAATACTCAAAGGCCACCCGTGGTACGTCAGTGATTGTTTTCCCTTCTTTTTTTTTTTTCTTTTCTTTTTCCCCCATATGTAGGCTGCTTTGTACGAGACCAATTTCAGGCCTGTTCCACTGGAGGAATACATTAAAGTCGGATATGCAATTTATAACAAAGAAATGACATTGATGAGGACCATCTCTAAATCAGCTGACATTGGTGGCAAAGATCCAGATCATATTGTTGAATTGTGCAACGAAGTGGTTCAGGAAGGTCACTCTGTTCTTATATTTTGTTCCAGCCGAAAAGGTTGTGAGTCTACAGCTAGACATGTTGCAAAGTACCTCAAAAAATTTTCCATCACGCCACTGGACAATCAAAATGAGTTCGTTGATATTGAGATTGCAATTGATACCTTACGTAGATCCCCTTCAGGATTAGATCCCATACTTGAAGAAACCCTTCCTGCTGGTGTGGCCTATCATCATGCGGGGCTTACGGTATGTCTTGTATGCTTTCTTTCTATATAAAAATTAGAACTCTTTTCTTCTTTTGTCCAGTTTTGTTTTTGTTTAATGTTCATGAAGTGTTATATTTGTCATGTTAATTCTGTTTCCTCTTCGGGAGTGCCCATTTCCTGATAATTTATTTGTAGAGTTCTCTATCTAGTTATGCAGGATCTTCTTCAGGAAATTATTCTTTTCTCTTTGTAATTCTGAAGGTTGAAGAAAGAGAGACTGTTGAAACATGTTACCGCAAGGGACTTGTGCGTGTATTGACTGCAACATCTACATTAGCTGCTGGAGTGAACCTTCCAGCAAGGAGAGTCATATTCCGGCAACCTCGTATTGGCCTCGATGTTATTGATGGGACAAAGTACAGGCAGATGGCTGGTCGGGCTGGTCGGACTGGTATAGATACAAAAGGAGAGAGTGTAAGTCTCTCTTTTAGTTTCTGTGTTTTGACTTACTGTTGATTTTAGGATTATATGTTACTTCTTTATCAAAAAGTTAAACATTTTCCTTTTTGAATCTGGATAAGACACACTTTTTAATGTTGGATTAACTTCAAAAGAAATAAATCTGATTTGACGAACATTTTTCTGGTTTTTCTTATAGTGCGTATAGTCTTCTTTAGTCTATTTAGGCACCTAAAGTAGTTGGAAAGATTAACTGATAGAAAGGGTGTCCATCTTTGTTGGCCCTCAACTTGAAATGATTGAGGGGGTTTCTTTTCTCCATTTTCTTTCCCACTCGCTAATCCTTTTCCAATATTCCCTTTTTTTAAAAAATATATAATATTATATATATGTATGTATTTATGTGCAAAAGTTTAATGTCATAACTATTTGTATGGTTTTTGCTTTACAGATTTTAATTTGCAAGCCAGAAGAAGTCAAAAGGATCCTGCAGCTTCTAAATGATAGTTGTCCACCCCTGCATTCTTGTTTGTCGGAAGATAAAAATGGGATGACCCATGCAATCTTGGAAGTTGTTGCTGGTGGGATAGTTCAAACTGCCAATGACATACATCGCTATGTTAGGTGTACACTTTTGAATTCGACAAAACCATTTGAAGAGGTAGTCAAATCAGCTCAGGATTCTCTTCGCTGGCTATGCCATAACAGGTTTCTCGAATGGAATGAAGAAACTAAGCTATACACAACAACACCTCTTGGCCGTGCATCTTTTGGCAGTTCTCTCAGCCCGGAAGAGTCACTGGTGATTCCCCCTTCTCGAACTCAAATTTGTCTTATACTTCTCAGTTTCCATTTATGTTGATGTCATCCAATGACTGGTAATATCGCTTGCCTCTTTAGCACCTTGTGGTCGCAGTGATCTTTGTGATGTCATCCAATAATTGATGTTTCTTCTGTTTTCTCAAGGATAAACTCTGGCAAAAGAGGTTGCTGGATTTAATGATACTTCATATGGCTTGCAGGTTGTGCTGGATGATTTGACTAGGGCTCGGAATGGGTTTGTTCTTGCATCTGATTTGCATTTGGTGTTCTTAGTGACACCCATAAATGTTGATGTTGAGCCAGACTGGGAACTGTACTATGAAAGATTCATGCAGTTGTCTGCTTTAGATCAGGTAAGTTTGTTTCTATTTTCCAGTAGGCTTCCGTGTGACATGAATTCTCCACTTCACAAAGTATATTCACTACTCTAGAAGCTGACAATTATATGGTTATTTAACTCTTGATTCTTTGCATTATCTCGTTAGAAACCTGGATCAAAGCGTGGGAAGGTGGCAAGTAGGGTTTAGTTTGGAGTTGGAACCTACCCGCCAATGAACAACTCTTCCGATTTTTGCACATACAAAGACTTAGGCTTATTTTATTAGCCTTTTGCATTACATTGAAGCTTCTAAAAAAGCTAGAACTTAAGTACCTAAGTGTGTCATTAGGTAGTGAATTTTGCTGGAACCTCTTCAATTATCAAGTTTAGCAATAATTTCCATATAAAAAAGGTGTGTATTTATCAAGCAAAACCTATAATATCCTGCAGGCTCAATTTTTGGTTCACATGTTTGTTGGCATCATTGCGCTGTTCTTCGCTTGAGTTTTCTTGTTTTATTTTACATGGGATCCAACATATTTATAACTTCAGCTTGTCTTTGTTTTACATGGACAAAATTATGCCTGTACGTAATACATTCTATTGAAGTTTCTTTATCTTGTATTGGAGTTTGTTAAGACTATAGCTGTTTTCTAGGGGAATGTGCAACGTTCTTGTTAAATCTGACAAACTTCATGCTTTGTCTTATTGTGACGAGATGCAGTCAGTTGGCAACTTAGTTGGAGTACAAGAACCATTTTTGATGCGTATGGCTCACGGAGCACCAGGTCGGAGTTCCTATAGGATGAAAGAGACCAGCAAAGGGTTGCAGGGGAAGTTGGATTCCAGAGCTGGATTGTCGAACCACAAGATGCTTTCAGATGAACAAATGGTCCGGGTGTCCAAACGGTTTTATGTTGCTCTGATCTTGTCAAGGCTTGTGCAGGTAAAAATTCATCTTTACCCAGTGTGTTTTCACTTTTTCAGTAGATATGCTTTTGTCTTCCACCTGATTGCATATCTTCTATACCCATGGATTAAAGGAAATACCAGTTACTGAGGTCTGTGAAGCTTTTCGAGTGGCCAGAGGAATGGTTCAAGCCTTACAAGAAAATGCTGGAAGATTTGCATCCATGGTCTCTGTTTTCTGTGAAAGGCTTGGTTGGCATGATCTGGAGGGCTTAGTGGCCAAGTTTCAGAATCGTGTCTGTTTTGGAGTCAGGGCAGAGATAGTGGAACTGACCACAATTCCATATGTTAAGGTTTGTATGTTTCTTTATCATCTCCTTTTTATGCTCCACATTTTAAATTCTGACAGCGAAGTGAATGTTCTCAGGGTTCGCGAGCTAGAGCACTTTATAAAGCTGGTTTTCGTAGTCCTCAAATAATTGCTGAAGCATCAATCTCTGAGATCGCCAAAGCACTTTTTGAATCTTCCTCATGGGCTGCACAAGGTAATTAGTGTTCACGATTATGCCAGAAACATATGAAGTCCTTGTACTCCCTTTTAATTTTTTTCTTCAGTTTGACAACAAACTGAATTTCAATGTATATTTTAATATATTGAAATATATTAAAATGTCCGCTATCATGCTCAGTCAACATATATTTTAATTTCAATATAAGTAATGTCTTTTGTTATAGTCTCTTCCCAAGTTATTTGTGGTCCTCCTCTTCCCCTTTTAAGGTCTGGAGATATTGCTTTGCTACATTGACCGGATTGATGCTTGTATAGGATCATGCATCTCTTCTCGAGATAGAATGCTCTTATATCCATTTTTCTTTTCTCTGATGAATGTGCAGCATGGTGTGTAGTCTTAAAATTCGTATACATGGCCGTAGATTTGACACCAGACTCTCTGAGTGGGAAATGTATCATGCATGTTGCACTTGTCTTCCACCAAATGGAATTGTGTCTTCCTTTTTTTTTTTTTTTTAAAAGTGTTGGGGGGTGGTGACTTTAGCTGTTAAAGAGATTTGCATACCCAGGTAACTTGTGGATTTTACTGTTGGAGTAGAATGCTTTACTTATGTGGTTTTTTCACGTGTGTAGTCCACTTGGGATTTGGTTTCCTTAAAACTCCATGGTTGTTGTAGGTTCAGCACACAGGAGATTACATCTTGGAGTTGCAAAGAAGATTAAAAATGGTGCCCGCAGGATAGTTCTTGAGAAAGCTGAAGAGGCCAGGGTTGCTGCTTTTTCAGCCTTCAAATCACTAGGACTTGATGTTCCATCCTTTCCTCAGCCTTTATTACCTGCTTATGCTGGGAGTGCCCCTCCAAAAAAAGCAACCAGCTCTTCTGGTGAGGATTCAACTGGTAGCTTTACTGATATGAAACAAATAAAGCACGATGACAATGGTATGGAATATCCTCCTGAAAGTCTTGCTAAGAGATCAGGAATGTCACCATTGGCTGGAATAGAGACTTTAGAGGGAGCAAACCCTGCTTCAACTACAGAAGTTGAGATTGTTCCAGGAAATACTTTATTGGTAAAGGAAGGTCCTAATGCTTCCTTCTACAAGATTAAGTCTACTTCTAATTACGCAACTGGGGCAAATACTTTGGTACCATGTCAGTTGACCAGGATCACCAATGGAACAAATGGTTGTAATGATAAGCTTGGTCATGTTTTGCAGCCGCAGCCTGGGATCGATACTCCACGTGTTGATAATCATGTAGCTTGGGAGAAAGGTCCTTTAAATGCATGTAATGCTCCTGGAGGATTTGACACTTTTTTGGACATGTGGGATAATACTTCAGAGTTTTCTTTGGATATCCATTTTAACAAGAGATCTGAAATCAATTCAGGTGCCCCTTTCGAAATACTAGGAATGGCAGTTTGTTGGGAAAATTCGCCTGTATTCTACTTGAATATTCCCAAGGACTTATTGGTGCCTAACAGCAAAAAGTCTGTTGGCTTTTTGTCAAATACTATTGGTGATATTGGGAATGTTTTGCCTTGTCAGCTGGATTTAGCCAAATCACGATGGCACAGAATTGGAATAATACTGGGGAAGGAAAATGTCAAAAAGTTCACTTGGAATTTAAAAGGTCAGATTCAGGTGCTTAAATATCCTGCTATTGCCATCCACAGAATTGGAATCCCTAGTACCTCTCTGAAGTCTCTAGGTCTGGAACTGATTGATGACTCACATTGTATTTTGAAACCTATTCACATGCAAAATGCAGTAGACCTGTGCATTGTTACATGGATCCTCTGGCCTGATGAGGAGAGAAGCTCCAACCCTAATCTTGAAAAGGTATTTTTCAAATATCATGTGAGAAAATGTTACACTGACTTGCATGACGGAAGTAATTAGTTCAGATATTTGGTTTTTCATATTTATTTTTATTTTTTATTTTTGGGTATAATAGACATGCGTCGTTCGATATTCTCTGTTTTTTAGGAGGTTAAGAAGAGGTTACCGCCTGAGGCTGCTGCAGCCGCCAATAGGAATGGTAGATGGAAGAATCAAATGCGAAGAGCTGCACACAATGGTTGCTGTCGACGGGCTGCCCAAACTCGAGCATTGTCTTCTGTCCTCTGGAAGTTGTTAATATCGGAGGAACTTGTTGATGTCTTTCTGAGCATTGAAATGCCTCTGGTGAGCGAATCTCTTTCCTAAGAGTATTGCAAGTTTGTTTTATTTGTATTTCGATATAAATTCAAAAAAGCAGTCTTGCTAAAATGATTGTTTGCACATAGAAGGCAACCCATCCTTCTTATAAATAAGATTATGGTTGTGCATCAAACATGTGTTGCACTTTTATTAATCCGATTTTCCTTGCCGAACATATCTGAGGTTTGATCTGATGAGAAAGCATCCATGCTTAAATCTACATCAAGCAACAGTAATTTTTTTGCAGTAGGCAGACTTTCCTGCTGTTTACAGGGTAAAATAATAAGTAGTGTTTGCTCCGTCTGTAAATATTTTGAATTATATGTTTCAGTTATGGTGTAAGATTTTAAAGTTATATCCCTCTTCGTATAATTTCTTTTTCATATTTAATTAGCTTTAGATTTGAATATATGGTTTCTTTTCTATTGTAGGTTGACGTTCTTGCCGATATGGAGCTATGGGGTATTGGCGTTGACATGGAAGGATGTCTTCATGCACGAAATATCGTAGGAAGAAAACTGAAATACCTTGAGAAGGAAGCTTACAGATTGGCTGGGAAGTCATTTTCTTTATATATGGCAGCAGATATTGCCAATGTGCTATATGAACACTTGAAGCTTCCTATACCAGAAGGTCACAATAAAGGGAAACATCATCCAAGTACGGATAAACATTGTTTGGATTTATTGAGGTATGGATTGGAGTGGTTGGTGTTTCCGTCATGATAGCTGCATACATATCTGAAAATTTGTTCAAGTGCCTGTGAAGCATTGTCCATATTCTGACTGAACAAAAGATCTTGTAAAGTCAGGCTGGGCCGACTCATTTCTTGAAGTATATGACTTTGTTCTGCTTCAAAATGCTCATCCTGAACTCACTGGACTCAACTACCAATTAGGCTTTTAATATTCATTTGTTCGGTATGCTTTGTTTTACAAATGCTTTGTTCAATATCCTAAACTCACTGGACTCAACTACCAACTAGTGTGGATTGATGGTCTGTGCAATATGTTTTGTTGATTGCATTTGCAATGTCTTTATGATGTTTTCAACTTAGGTCTATAAATAAATGTAATGCCTCCAAAGTTGACTTGATGGTTGAATTGGTAAGTTACCAGGCATAACAACTTCAACTGCAAGTTTATACACGCTGATTATGTAACATGGAGTTATTTTTAAAATATGGCACCATTATAGATTACAACCTGGTTTGCACGTGCTAAAGTTTGAATTTGTTTGTTGCACGATAATCTTGGGTATAGATTTCTTCTTGTTGTACTTGACTTTCGGTGTTTCCACTACTTCCAGCTAAGTGAATGTACTTGCACATGGTCGGTTTCAATATTTGAAAGTTGAAGTCCTTATGGTTGTGACATGTTTTTTTCAGGAATGAGCACCCAATCATCCCTGTCATTAGAGAACACCGGACATTGGCAAAGCTCTTAAATTGTACATTAGGATCCATTTGTTCACTTTCTAAACTTTCTATTAGGACTCAAAGGCATACACTTCATGGTCATTGGCTGCAGACCTCAACTTCAACGGGAAGACTTTCAATGGAGGAACCTAATCTCCAGGTTTGTGTTGATGCCTTCTTCACATTGATCTTAGTCCATTGTTCATCTTTTCTAACATACTTGGATTTATATGTTTGTACCTTGGACTGTCTAGTGTGTTGAAAATCTGGTTGAGTTCAAGATGAACACCAGTGAGCAATCTACCGATGCTTCAGTTGACGAAAACCATAAAATTAATGCTCGTGACTTCTTTGTAGCTACCGAGGTACTATATTTAGATTGCAAACTCCACTTGCACAAGATTTTAAGCAATTGATGACTTGCCAATTTTTGGTCTTTAGTTTAATAATTTTGGTCATTGCTTTTGCAGGACAACTGGTTACTCCTAACAGCAGATTATTCTCAAATTGAACTGAGACTGATGGCCCACTTCTCTAGAGATCCTTCACTGATTGAGCTTCTCAAGAAGCCAGATGGTGATGTTTTTACAATGATTGCTGCAAAGTGGACCAGAAAAATGGAGTCCAATGTGAGTCCACAAGAGCGCAATCAAACCAAGAGGCTAGTTTATGGAATGCTATACGGAATGGGAGCTAGTACTCTTGCAGAACAGTTGAACTGCAGTTCAGATGAAGCTGCAGAAAGAATTAGAAGTTTTAAGACATCCTTTCCTAGTGTTGCTACATGGCTTCAGGACGTGGTTTCTTTTTGTCGTCAGAAAGGGTCAGTTCTCTTAACTGTGCAGTGACATGTTTCTATGGAAACTAGTTTCTATTAGTGTGGATTGATGGTCTGTGTGCGTATTAGCATCCTGTCCTGTTTTATGCTTTTCGTTTGCTACGCCTTCTATAACTGTCCTTGTAGGTTCTTTTATCACGGTCTAGAAACTGGACCAGATCAGGATTTGTGAATAGTTTTTTCGGTGTTTGTATTATACGTGTTACAGAGCCCAGTCTGTACTGTATAAACTTTTCAAAATCAGTTCAGACCACTCTAAAACCAGTTTTAAAGAGTTGATTAAACCAGCAGATTTTTCCTCTTTTGATCATAGTTTTTGGAAACCCATTTCTGCTCTTATTATTGAATGCGTAAAACTTTTTGCCTATAAAGGTTTTGAATTCCATCTCGAATATTTCAATGAGTTGTATAAGATAGTTCTTGCAATAGTATAATTATTCATGAATTATTTTGTATAGTACTTTCTATTGATTTATTCAAATTTAAAAACTATTCTATGTTTTCAGTTATCACCACCCATTGGGAATATTCTAAACTTAGTACTATGATTTGTTTGCCATCTAGTTTGGTTTTTAACACAGTGCCAAGATATTTCTCCTTTTCTGGTTTTCTCGTTACAATGAACTCATCTGTTTTTTTCTGTTCCATTCAGATACATAAAGACCCTTAAAGGCCGAAAGAGATTCCTGGCGAAAATAAAATTGGGAAATGGTAAAGAAAAATCTAGAGCTCAGAGACAAGCAGTGAATTCTATATGTCAGGTAGAATTATTCTTCATTTTTGGATATCTCTTGCTCAGGGTGTAAATAGAACCGTTCCTATTGACTTATGTCTTTTTCTTTAGGGATCTGCTGCTGATATAATAAAAATTGCAATGATTAATCTTCACTCTGTGATTTCGGAGGACGCTGTAAAGTCTTGCTCTAGTTCTGATCTTGTTGAAAAGTTTCACATGCTAAAAGGTCGCTGTAGAATTCTTTTACAGGTACTTGTTTTTTCCGTTTTGAATTGATAGTGAACACTATTAGAACCTATATGCATGATTGTTGTATATGCCATTGTAACTCTGCCGTAATCTGTGTTTTTCAATGGAACTCTCCATACCCCAAATCATAGAACCAAGAACTAAAATGGATGTCTCCAACTTTCTAAGCTCGCCACTTTTGGCTGCCAATATTTGGAGGTGCTTTATGAAATCTCATCTTCAGGTACATGATGAATTAGTGATGGAAACCGATCCTTCAGTCGTAAAGGAGGCGGGATTGTTGCTTCAAATGAGCATGGAAAGTGCTGCTTCACTTTCAGGTAAGGGGCTGAAACATTGCCTAATGGTGTATTTAGCACTTGTTATGCCTGTATGCTTTGAAGGAATGTATCAGTAGTACTTAAACACATGGATGGCTGGTTGCATGATACATTTTAATGCTATTAACTCTTCCGTGAAGTCGAAAATGAATTTTTAAAGTTTTTCTTGTTATATTCCTCAGTTCCCTTGCGTGTCAAAGTGAAGGTGGGGAGAACATGGGGATCCATGGAACCTTTCCAGGGTGGATAATCCGTCTTTAACAAGTCATGTCTCCTAGAACCAGGTACTTTACTTTTGCGTTGAAGCAATTTTTGTTTCAAAGCCTTCATGTTTTTTGATGCGCATGAGTGAACGGCACTATCTTTAAAGTGAGCAAGTGAATATTTCATCTATGGTAAAATGAAGTGCAATACAAAAGATGCCATTATTACTGAGTAATACAAAACATGTTTATTAACTAGAGGTAGCTAGTACATAATCCAAGTGGATGTAAGCATTCTGAAATCACTGTACATAACTACTTTGGAACCCAGACGATGTGATCTTCAGGTAGGAAATGGCAGATGGGAATCTGCCCTGGCTTTACTTTGAGAACTTGGAAAGCCAAGTGTTTCGGGTTCCATTTTGTTGTATCTTCATGGCACACTGCCACGGCTTTCACTTTTGTTCCATCTGCTCCGACCATGGAAACTGTATATGCCCTGGTGCTCTGTGTTTCGTGACAATAAAATACTGCATACACATAGTTTTGCCGATGGCATGCTACCGCTTTATTAGTTGCCATCTTTTTCACTCCTGTAATGGTATACTTCTGCATCGGGCTCTCTTTTATTGCAGTTGTTGATAGTACCTCTATGTTTTTCCCCAGTCTGGAGGTGCTGAAATCGACCATTGATTCCAGGGAAGTGGCACAAATCTTCTGCTCTCCTTGGATTCGTGGTGCCTCACACTCTTTGATTGTGTTTTTCATCAATCGAGCTTCCTGTGACTGGGAATCCACCGAGAATCTGTTGAAAATGTCTCCCAGTTTGTTTGAGGAGAAGGGAATTGATTCAGCAACCTTTCGAGGTAAGAAGCGGGATCCATTTGAGGTCTTGAAGAAGTGCAAGTTCATAGTTGAGCCTGGGGCGATATTCTTTTCTAGGAAGAAAAGTGCCACATTTGGATTGTCATGGAGCTGATCTTTGGTAGCTGCATAGTTGTACAGAAACGGTTGTCCCCTTGGAAATACTCCGACATTTACTGGCTTCCCCTTATGATGAGGGCCTCTGCCTACATCAACACCAACGTTAGTTCCTCCAGGCGAAACACCAACATTCACGTCTGTGTCTTCATGTGCTTCAACACCAACTCTATCACCATCTTTCCCTGCATTTACGTTGGTGCCTCCGGACGCCCCTCCACCACCACCCCTCCCGACGTTCACATTGGTTTCTCCGGGTGCTTTGACCTGAACTCCATCACCACCGTGCCCGACGTTCACATTTATGCCTCCTGGTTTATTCCCTCCGGTTCCACCACTGCCTGGCCCAACATTCACATTGGTGCCTCCTGGTGCTTTGACGTGAACTCTGCTACCACCGTGCCCGACATTCACATTGGTGCCTCCTGGTTTATTACCTCCAGGTCCACCCCTACCTGGCCCGACATTTACATTGGTGCCTCCCGGTGCATTGACATGAACTCCACCACCACCACCGCCACCGCCAGGTTGCCCGACATTCACATTGGTGCCTCCTGGTACGTTCACATTAACGCCACCACCACCTACCCCAACTGAAACACCTTTGCTCTCCATATCTGTAAGGACAGGAAGCTGGTAAGCGCAAGTACAACAGAAATGCGAGAACTCATTGGTGTATTGTCGAACGCTCTTGTAAGATGAAATGCAAACATTCTTAATTGTTAGTTGTAGGACTGGATTCTGCAAAGTTTCACGACAAAGTAACTCTCATGCAAAACAAAACCACGAAACTAATATTATTCTCTGTATGAATGAGCTCCATTAATTGAAATCTAACCAGATGATGGTAGAAGATCTTTGATAGCTTTAGGCATAGGATTGTTTGGCAACACAGTGTTCCAATAAATCTCTGAAGGTGAAGCTGCATAACTTCCCACGAAAGCAAACTGGACAAATAAATTAATAAACAGAACAAACAGAACATCTCCTTCAGCCAAAATGAAAATGGACAAAAATATAGAGATTCGATCCAAAACAGCTTCAACAAGTAATACTCACCACATTCAGCAAGATGATGAGCTTTAGGTATGGAAACTCCATCGTGTTTGCAGAAATAATATGGAAAAATGAGAGTAGTTCTACGAGGATAAAAGGGGTGGATAAACATGGCCTAAAGACTGCATGTCGAAGCACCTATTTATACCTAGAGTTGTGTTTGAATGTGAAACAAAAAGGGTATCCAAAAACCATCAGCTATTTTGACTATTATTATCAAACCATCATCGTTTCTAACAGCTAAATTTTTGGGATCAAAGTCAATATGATGACGAGCGGAAATGGAGTCGGTTATAAGTTTGATGTCGTTGGCATAAGAAGATAAGTGAGACTAAAGATGTCTGATTCATTTAAGTTGCGGAGACATGGATCTCTGCTTATCTTGTTTCAGTTCATTTTTTTTTGGCTCCAAATTTGGTTTAGAATTTCCCAGAATGTGATGATGATGACGGTGGCTGCGAGTACAGTTTGGTGGGGTGGGGGGGGTTTTAATTTGCAGTAACGGACAATTGAATTAGTGCACAGTTGAGAAGCTAAGAATTTATGAAGCACCACCCATTAATTCTTGATGATACGAAGAAACGGAAAATGATCGACATCAGTTGAGAAAAACAAACGTCATTGCACATTAATCTTTTTAGAAGTCACAAGTCACGACGTTCTAAAATGTGTCATCTACAGATTCTTCAGTTCTGATTTTATTTTATTTTTATTTTTTTCTTTTCCGGATAAATCAATTCTAAAATCCAATATCTAACCTTTTCTTGAAGCTGTTATTGTTATCTTCTTAAAACATAAATAGAATGAAAATTGAGCCTTATATCTATTTGGATTTTGGGTCATTTACAAAATCACAATGATAAAAAAAAAAAAAAAAAAAAAAACTTGGCTCAACGTATTAGACTTTCACAATTTTTTCAGGTATGCTCTCACTGACATCGCATTACAAGCCGTCTAAAAAACTAGTTACATATATTCTTTTAAGAGTTTAATTGAATGCTTTGAAGATCATGGTAGCAAATGGAAGGATACCAAGTTAATCAAGAACCCTTTAAAATCAATTACCCAAAATTTTGTACTCCGTTTCAAAATAAGTGTCATTCTAGAGTTTGCACACAATTTAAAAACATTAAAATAGGGTAGTTAAATCACTAGAATATGTTCAACCAACCCATTAAAATAAATGCTTACCAATAATATTATTTCTTTTGGGAGTATGTTTGGAATTTTTTTGACAAAAAATGCATTGAAATCTGAAAACGACACTTATTTTAGAATTTCTCTATTTTGCTAAAACTAGACACTTATTTTAGAATGGAGGGAGTAACAAATATCATTAAGTATAGTACTACATGATACAAAGAAGGAATGAAGGACACATAAAGTTTATGTATATGGCTTTATCGATGATCATGAGAAGGCAAACAACATGAACCACAATTCAGATATTACAAAAACAAACATCAAAATAACCAAATTAAGAGATCATCTAAACGTAGTCCATCCATCTGAAGAAACTACACTTCTCTGGTGCGGAGGTAAATTAAGCAGAAACCCAAACAATGTGATCTTGAGGAAGGAAATGGCAGATTGGAACAGTCCCTGGCTTGACTTTCAACACCTGGAATGCCAAATGCTTGGGGTTCCAAGCTGCTGTATCCTTGTGACAAACTGCCACAGCTTTAGCTCTGTTTCCATTTGCCCCGATTAAGCTAACTGCATAAGCTTCGGTTTCCAGAGTTTTGTGGCAGTAGAAAACGGCGTAGGCGTATTTCATCTTGTGGCAAACCACTGATTTGTCATCCTTGATGCCATTCAACTTCCGGACATCAACAATTTGGTATTTCTGGGATGACTCTGTATCGGGTTTCTGAACCTCTGTTGAAATCGCCTCCACTTTTGAACCCAATTTGGATGTGGTGAAATCCACCATGGATTCCATCGATGTGGCGCAGTATTTCTCCTCGCCGTCGATTCCGGGCTCCTCGCATTCCTTGATGGTGTTCTTCAGCGCCTCCGCGGAGGCCGAATCGGGTTTGAGGTCGAATCGGGTCAGGACGTCGTCGACCCCGTTTGATGAAAAGGGGATGGAATCGGCGGTTTTCCGGGGTAAGAAACCGGCGGGGGAGCTTTGTGGTTCGGTGAATTTGAGATTCATGGTGGTTCCCTTGTGGAGATCCTTTTCGAGGAAGAAAAGGGCTACGTTTGGATCGTCGTGGAGTTGGGCTTCGGAAGCGGCGTACAGGTACTTGAATGGATCCGGCGAAGGGGTTACTCCGACGTAGACACGGTGACCTTTGTGACCGGTGGAGACGCCGACGCCGCCTTTGCCGACACCAACACGGGTGCCTTTTCCGGTAGAGACACCCACGCCGCCTTTTTTGCCAACACTCACGTGGGTACCTTTGCCTTTTCCGGTGTTAACATTTACACCGCCTTTGCCAACATTCACATGTGTGCCTTTGCCTTTTCCGGTGTTGACATTTACGCCGCCTTTGCCAACTCCGACGGAAGTGCTCTTGTCCTCGGACCAATCTACACAACGAACAAAACATTACTACTACAATAGTCGTGCATGTTATCTGAATCCATAGTACACTTAACTTTGATCAATTGCCCCGATTATTTTCACCTACTTAAGTAAATGGATTGACATTAAAATCAATTTCTTCAAATAGAAATGCTAACTTTTCAAAAGATTTACAAGAGAAATTCACTGTGATTAGTGCATGGGGTTAGGTAGGCGATTAAAATATGCAATTTACAGAGAAGCTGGTCTTTTTATGTCACTTTCATATATTTCACTTCAACAGACGAATACTAATACTAATATTTTAAAGTTTAGTATTAAATTCTGGTTTAATTTTCACCCATATCAATTTAACCAAGTGTATTGGATTGGTAGGATTGACCATTCGGTGACGCAGGTTATAGCTCAATATGTGTAACCTAGTGACGCTGATGTACATGATCTATATATAGTCGTTACTTACTGAATTTCTTGTATTAAGGCTCGGTTTGAATCCTTTTTTGGAGGGTTTTTTTTTTTTTCTGAAATAAATTAATCATTTCAACATATATTTTTACATTTTCAACACCAAAAATACCCAAAAAAAAAAAAAAAACGTATAAGAAACAATCCAAACAGACTATATTATGCCGCCTACTTCCTTCTTGTACGTTAAGCTCATTTAAATCTTGCATGCAGCTGAATATGATGCACGGTACGCCCAGGAATTATGGATGGATAAAAGATGAAATTTCTTAACTCATAGCTACAATATAGTTGTCAACAAAACATGAGCTCGATTAAACTAGTCAGACTACGTATTATGAGGGCTGAAAAATGAAAACGAACCATTGTGTAAAAGATCGCGAACTGCTTTAGGCATACGAGTGTTGGGCAACTTGGACTTCCAATAATCATCAAGATCTGCTTGGCTTGCCACAATTGCAAGCTGCAAGAATTCGACACATGAACAATGATTAAAATCTTTAAAATTTAATTAGTCTAAGTGGCAAAATATATTGTCGAAATTAATACTGTAATTTAAGAACATTTAAAGAGAAAGACACATAATTTTTATTTTTTTTTCGAATCTAAACCAAAGAACGGTATAATATATGTACTCACGGAAAGGATTGTGAAGAATAAAAGAAACCTCAAGAACTCCATCTTACAGTAGAAACTAATTGAAACCTACTAGAATGCTAACTTAGATAAGTGGAAGGGATGATGGAGAGGGTTTGGTGTTAATGTGGTGAGATGGGGATCAACAAGTGAGCAAAATGGAGAACAATTTATAAGTGAAAAAAATTAACAAAACTTGAATGCATGATAAAAGCAACGTATCACCTATAATTGATGGCTAGTTTAATTACCTTCAACTGTCATTGGCTTATGCACATTTAGTGCAAAAATGACCAAATGGAAACATTGTGGGGTATACAGATGCCACATGCATGATGCCTGCCCTTGATGACTTTGATGATCGATTTGATGTTTTTCTGCTATATGCTCTACTTGTACTACTATTAAATATTCATTATGGAGGTGGGATTTCCCTTTTCCCCTTCAGAATAAACATATCTAAACATTTTTCAAAGTTTTAAAACTTACATTCGTATTGAACGTGTACAACTGAGTGTTGAAGAACAATAAAAAAAAAATAAAATTAAGCGAACCCTGATTAGGGTTCTAGTTTTTATATGGCTATATATACTATAGTGACTAGAATATTCGTTAAGAGATTTTTTCATCTTTTAATATTAATTTCTTTAGATGAGTGTAAATTAGTTTGAATACGATAGATAATTAAAAAAAAAAAAAGAAAAGTACTAACATAAAGCTAATGAAAATGGGAAGCCGATCAGGAATACATGAGATTAGAAACTTATTCTGTAAAATAATAATTGTTTTTTATAATTTTGAAACAGGTTCGTTATGTCGCTTTGTTGAAAGTGAGATCTCATGAAGCAACCTAGAAATTTGATGACTCTTTTTTTTTTTTTAGTACAATAGAAGAAATTTAAGTATCTTAGGTTGAGATTAATACACGTAAATTAAAAAGAAAGACAAAATCTTTTCGCAATGAATTCTATGAACCAACGCCAAACAGAAAGGTTGTTTGCAAGTACGTACATAATAATTATGAAGAAACTGAAACCCTAACTAGAAAAAATAGTTTTAATATACTCCCTCCGTTCCATAATTATTGTCCAGTTTGTATTTTCATTTCTAGTTCAAATTGTACTAGAAGTGAGATATCAAACTGGACAATAATTTTGGGACATAGGAAATATATAATAAGCGTATGTGGGATCAGGTAAGTAAAGTAAGCTCAAAGAACAAATGCTGATATGACGCCTTGGTCGAATGCTTAGTGTTGGCGGGTAAATAGCCAGCGTCTAACTATCAAATCCCATTACCTTGACTTCGATACGTTTCTTGCAGGTCTGGTAAAAAGAAAAAGACTAAGAAATCATATGCCGTGATTCAAACTTATATTGGAAGTGGTTTCCTTCACAGCATGTTAAACTTGATTCGAAACTCTTCTTGATGTCAAATTCAGATACTGAGTTAGCTATTGATTAAAAGTAAAGACAACGCTGATGTAACATGAGACAATTATACAAGTTACGTTTTATTTTTTTTTCCCCAGAAAGATTAACACGTCATGTTTAACTATATTGGCTTATGTTATATTACCATTGTCAGTCCACGTAAATTAGTAAATAGTACAAATTTCAAAATTCAATGTGGACCATATTTCTGAGGCGAAGAGCATAATTTCCACGACTTCATCTGTAATCGGTAGAGATAAATATTAGCCGAAACTTAAGAAAAAAAAAAAAAGAACAGATTAAGATTCAAGTTGAAGCTAGTCGGGTTGGGTGTGTACATTTATGTGACTTTCTCCACGATTTATTTCCTCTAAAAAGCAAGACGGTCCCAAAAAAATAATTCTAACAAATATAAATTCTCAAAACTCAACATGGATTATTTTTCTGGCTAGAACGGAGGGAGTAATTGTTATATTGTAAGATGATGATACGTTGAATGTAGGGCATCTCGTCTCGTGACATGCATACCAAATGTTGAAGGGATATGGTCAACCTTTCTTTTTTAATTAAAACGTTTGGATACATTTCAAATATGTGATACTTAATTCAACTGCACAAATGAAAGAAGAAAGAAAAACAGAAAATAAATATGTACTAGTTGCATCTCTTGTCTCTCTCTGACTCTATTTTCTTCATGTGCCGCTAACTTTTCAAAGTCTCACATGTATAAGAAATCCAAATATGGATTGATATTTTTGTCTCACGGTACTATATATATCGAATAAAGAAAAAAAACATACCAAAAATTTGTTTGTCAATAACAAGAAATTAGTACTACTTGAGCATTAATAATGTTGTGCATTTCCCAAATATAATAATTGCCCTATTGTATTACAGCAGTGAAAGGATTAGATTTGTTACCTCTAGCTCGAAATAATACTTATTAATTAGATCAAGCTACAAATGATTTACATTTTTTCCAAGACTAAACCTTCTGTTCCACCGGGTAATTTAAACTTTCCGTTGATTTTCCCATGTCAAACAGAATGTGAAATACATACGTACTCCCTTCGTCCGAAATTATTGTCTAATTTGTATTTATATTTTGGTACGATTGGAACTAAAGTTGAAAACTCAAACTGGACAATAATTTTGGGAAGGCGGGAGCACTAAACATTTATATATTTCCATGAATTAGTTCTTTTACTGTTAGTAGCATATAAATCTAGCTGCAACCCCGTTACAACCAATAATGGAACTGTAAGGATCGATAACGTTATAAAGATCGAAACACAAAATAAGCCATAGAATATCATGTGGCGATGAAAATAAGGAAAACTGTCATAATAAATCTAATTAATTAATCTAATCAATATTACAAACCTAATACTAACTAATAAGCTTCAAATTGCGACAGATCAAAGATCATTATCAAACATTAACACCTTTGGGTTGGGGGCAAGAAGAAGCTGAGCTGGGCCTCACTCACTGAATGTGTTAGTCCCTCCGTCCTAAAATTATTGTCCATTTGAATTTTCAAATTTCGTTTAATTTGTATTAAAAATGAAAATCTAAACTGGACAATAATTATGAGACAGGGAAAGTATTTAACTGTCTTAAAATCGAACAAGAAACCAGATGGCTTACAAGTCTTTTTGCAAAATTGGAATGCAAAAAATCAGCTAAAATGAAGAAAATGGGGATGGCCCGAACTTTTGGGAAATTGACTTTGAGGAGGGAGAAACTACATAATGGATCTAGAATCTCCATAGATCCCACGGCAACAATCAACTGCCAAAATTTATTAAAGGTTACGTTCCTTCACATTATTCATCCACATCATCCCATACTCCCTTACAATCCACCATCCAAGTGTTGATGTTAGCTTTTATCCATTTTTTAACAATTTTATTTTATTTTATTTCTTTTGAGCTTCGGGAGGGGGGCAATGGCGAACTGTTCCCTCATGTTATGCAGTTAGGGCTCGTTCGTGGAGAATTTGTAAGGGTTTACACCGACTAATTAAAATTCGGTTGAAAATTTTGCTTCGAGTTTTCCATAACGCAATGTTATGGGGGCAGTTAGCTAGTCAGTAGCATATTGAAAGAATATACACGTGTTGCTCATGTTGTCTAAAATGGATTATTATAATTACTCCTTCCGTTCCTGAAAAATAATGCTATCTCATTCTAAAAAATTATATTGAGTCTTGAAATTGGTACTAGTTTCTGGGACAGAAAGAATATAATTTTTTGAATTAAAATAATATAATAACGTGTGAATTATTTGTCTTGAATGGGAGAAGTATTAACTTTTCTGGAAATCTCAAATTGTAATTTCATTTATTTACTTAACTAAACTAAGTGTATAAATGACATTTCATTGATTTACTTCATGTAATGGGTAAATCTAATATCATAGGCTACACGATTAAACAGCTAACTTCATTTCTACTTTTGATATTTCAAAAGTACTTCCTACGTCCCATTAAATATTTCAAAGAAATGAACTAAAATAGTACTACAATAATAAAATAGAAATTTTTTTCCCATAAAACAAGGTGATTAATTGATTATTGATTACACTTGGAACTCTCAAGGATGCTGTAAGGCATAGAAGTATAATGTAGAACCTAAAGGTTCTAGAAATTTCAGGTTCATTCTTTACCAAACTACTTGTACGTACTCTTGCCATGACAGAACACACAATCTCCACTAATATAAACCTTATTGATCAACTGTTATGCTCACATTTACTTGTAAATATTTCAAAATAGTACATTTTATACATTTTTACGAAGAGCGTCAAATCGTATAGTACAAGAGAATTGTTAAAGAAAAATGATATATTCTGTTAAAAAAAAAAAAGTATATAGTGAAAAATAAGATTAGTGACTTATGTATATTAATTAACGAGAGTGTGACAATGGCTGATTTTATCATTTCATCAAACTGTTGTAATTCATTATGCAATTTTACAGTTTCATCATGTATCATTGATGTAACACTATATCATGATGGTGAAGTATATGAACCTGAAAGTGAGTGACTGATTGAGAGTGAAGAGGGGAAGAAAGAATGGAAGAAAGACGTTCATGGCGGCATCTTCAGCCACTAAAGTTGGTTTGCTAAATCCACCTAACCCAATCCAACAAGCCTAAAACAAATCAGGATTCATAAATGAATGGCTTCTGGATTGGGCCAATATTGCCAAACCCAAATTTCATCTTCACATTAATCTCGAACCCTTAATTCTGCTTAGAGATGATAATTAAACTTCCCCAAAGTGTACAATTAACTAGTAAAAAATAACGTCAATGGCAAGCAAAACCACCCTAAGTAACAAAGCTTCCGATTAAAAAGCAACAAGCACCAGATCGACCCAAAACTTACCGAGACACTCAAGAACAATGCCGGAGAACAAAGCCCAAATTGCGTACTGGGTTGGTTCGATTCTCACCGAAAGAAAAGCATCATACCGGAATTTTGGATCTTTTTAAATCCGGGCATCCAGCCCTTAAAGACGCTCCTCTTCAATCGTCCGGCTGATAAACTCCCAACATTGAATCAACTATTACCGTGCAAGAATCATGTGTCTAAGCTACAATGTCGTCTGTTTGGACATTCGTCATTTTTGTGCATGTCAAATGCAGCCTCTTTCTTAACTAGACGAATGAAAATACATTCAAGTATATATATACTGCAAAGCTAGTGTTTTTTTTTTCACGAAAGGGGTAAGTTGCAAACTGAAAAGATTGGGTAAATACACAATCAGTCTCTCAACTTTTGTTATGCGTGCATTTTACACCTTAACACTAAAAATTTGTCACAGTAGGGCTCAATTAGGTCCAATATTTATTATGTAAGATAATCTATAGAATTCACATTCTACGTCGTATAGTTTAATTTTTGCCAAGTGTCTCCATTTTAAATGATCATTTAGCTTAAAATCAATTGGATCCAATCACGAGGCCTCAATATTGGGGACCATAACCAAACACGGCTGAGATTTGGGACCAAGCGTGTAATTACAGCAAAAAGCTTACTTCTGGGGGGTTTTTTTTTTTCTTTCATTTTTTTTTTAATTTATTATTACCAAAGTGAACCTAACTATTCGGATTTTACTTTTCTTCTTTAATGGTATACTTTACGGCCAGAACTGCGGTATATTTTAGGGAAAAAAATCCGAACAAAGCAAAAATGATGAAAAATAGTGTTTTATTTATCTAAATATCAGAAAAAATCTGAAATACAACAAACTTTATTCTGTCTCCTAGAAATTGTTCTGCCCAGTATAAAGCCACCCTTTAATTTGACATTCTGCATGAATGATCGTATGCATGCTTAAAATGATTGACTACAAGATTTGCTTAGATTTACTTAAAATGAAACATAATTATGAGAAGGCCACATTGCACGCTAATTAGTTATTGCGGAAGTAAAAAATTGTTACACTAACAATCTCGACGTGATGATTACGTGAAATACCCTCCTAATTTGCTTTATGCACAATATGAAGTCAATCCTTGTGATGACGGCCTAATTTGTGTAAATTTTTGGGGTATTCTCTTGCGACTTCAGTTGATCACTCCTCACGACAGCCTGACCTCAAGAACATTTTTCAGTGGGCATTTGAGAAGAAAAAGCGCAGGTGGTAGCTAAAAATTAACTTAATTTAAATCTGTTGCGTTATTATTATTATTTATTTATTTATTTTTGGCTTTCTTTGGTTAGGAACTGTTCTCAACAAGTTACCTTTGATGGGAATTTTGTCATCCACTAATTAAAGAATGTTCTTTTAAAATTTGTTCATGTTGTTTTTTTTTCTTTTTAACATTCCACACACAATTACTTTTTGCCTTGATATTATGGTGAAAGTACAGTTTGTAGCAAGCTAGCTAGAGAGGAAGTTTCATTGAATGCCACTTATTTGTCTTTATGGTAACACTTTCTATTTTCATATTCACAAGTAAATTGTCAGCACATAAGAAAGTTTTTCAGTTCCGCTTTGATGGAACTACTGTATGTTGTCCTGTTATATGAATTACAAGAAAAACCCGAATGAACACAGAATTTGATAGGCTAGAAGAACAGCGAAAGTTTAATTAAAAAGTGGATGAATAAAACACAAATTAAAGTGGTGGATCTTGGAGCAATAAAAAAAAGTGGGTTGAAGTCAATTTTAACACAAATCAAATCAAATCAAATGAAAATTAATTCAGTATTCTTTTCATCGCAAAATAATTTTCCTGGTTATTGTACTAGTGATACTTTTTTCTTAATGACATTTTTCTTGTTTATCATTGGTTGCAATTTAGATAGTAGTACAAAGGATAACAGCAAAATAAGCATCCACCTTTCTTATTGATAGGTCTATCTTCTCCTTTTTCTCCCACTAGTTGAAACTCATTGTCGCTGTCAGTAAGAATCCTTACTATAGTTAGCAACATTTCTTCCTAACCAAATCCTGCCAAGGAATTGATGCAAAAATGGTAACAAAATTAAGTTTGCTCAGAAAGATCAGGTTCTGGACTCACATTTTTTGCTTTTTTATGTCATTGAGAAAGCGACGATCGGACTCCTGTCTTATCAAGCTAGGAGGTTAGTGGTTAAACCATCATTAAGTCAATAAAAAAAGATTTAAAAAGGTGATGCAGGGAGTGGAAAACATGATATATGCCCACTGATCTTTGATTTTCTGGCCCATAAAAATATTTATGTTTTCATCAAAGCAGAAGTGGAACAAACAAATGATTCCATCATTTTTATGTACCTTTTATGTGAACTCCATGATTAATAAAACTCGCACTCGTGGATTGCTGGCTCAATCTTTGTTCACACAACTTGACTTTTTATTTTTCCCAATCTTTTCTTCCCTTTCTTTATTTATTTTTTTTTAAAAAAATATTGTATGATATGTATCATTATCAGTTAGATCAGATGCATACTTTGGTGTGTGGTGATACTTTGATGGAATGGTAAAGTATCATTTGTTTGGGTTTTCTGAAAGGACAGTGTAAAAAAGCTCTCATTTGTAACTTGTTTAATTGGAGGGCTTTTTCAATCATTAGGCAGAGATGAAACCTTTGATAGGTAAACTTTCCAGGTAGACAAAGTTCACGAAATATACAAGAAGACGACATGAATTAATTCGTTTTTTTTTTTTCTTCCCCGGGGAGGAGGGGGTGGTTTATCTTGCTAAAAACACAATTGTTACTCTACTTATATTTAATGAATCTAGCTGTCACAAATCATATTCCCAAAAAGAGTGACCTGATGATGATATTAAATTTATCTTTGAATGGTACTTATCCCCCAGTTCATTGGACATGCCATTTCTGCTGAGATTCATAGGTTGTGTTCGTGAATTGGTATTTTAGAACTATGAAGTACTTGGTACGTAAGGTGGATTCCACGTAACAATTAGATTTTATAAATGAAGATCAAACATACTTGTTTGGCCAACTTTTATTTTGCCATTTTACCTCTTAAAACACCTATCAAATACAAATTCCAATACATCCAAACAACTTTTTAATTTACCCTTTAAAAAATATTGTAAAAATTATTTTTACACAATTTTCGTCCACCACTACCGGACCACCTTCACCACAACCCGCCACCGCGGCCCGTCCCTTACCGCCGCCGGACCGCCACCGGTCGGCGACCAGTCGGCCAGATTCCGGCCAAAATCCGGCCAAATCCTCCGGAATCTGGCCCGCCGGCGGTGGTGGTGGACGGTTCGGTGGCGGCGCCGGTGGTAGAGGTGGTCCGGTAGTGGTCTAAAAATATTATTATTTTATTTAAAATATTACCTAAACAACTTTTTAAATTTTATCTCAAATCACATTTTAAATCACATTTCAAACCAAAATAAAAAACTAAAATAAAAACTAAAACAAAATGTTGGCCAAACAAGCTTTAATTTCCATATTCAGTCTTTTTTGAGGTTATCTTCTAGCCCTTATGATGAATTATTAGTAATTGGTATCAGAGCTTTAAGTTATCTATTACGTGTCTTCAGGCTAGGAGTGAGTGATCAAGTCTCATAAGGCCTTTTTGAAAATTTCCTTAATAACTAACAGTGCATAAAAGAGGGGTTTGAGTTGTGCAACTGATTGGGTACACAAGCCCTTGATTAAGCTTTTAGGACCATGTTAGTTTGGTGTTTTCTCCCCGACTTCGGAAAAATTCCAACAATTTCAAAAGGTTTACTTACTTGAAAATATTAGCCTTCAAATGTTTGTGAAATTACCGAATAATGCTTTGACGTCTTGATCTATGTCAATCGCTGTGATCATTTTAAATGGAACTTTCTAAATGAGTTATCATCGGTCCAATCGAGGACAATTCAATTACTAATGTTGCCAAATCAAAAAGCTCCATCTCCTCCAATATCCCAAAGGTTAAGCCATAAAACACACTTTTTGGTTTGATTTCCACATCACATGACCAAGTTAAGCATTATTTAACAATGATCTATGATAAGACATCACTTATAAAGACTACACATCTTTCACTCAATTTTCCAATATTAGTAAAACTGTTTACTAAAACAAGTTGTTAGGCAAAATGTGTAGATTCCCATAACCTGGTTATCCCCGTACATGATAAATGAAGTCTTTTGTTAATCATTATATTAATACCACAGTGAAAAGAATACATTAAGAACCAAAAAACGAGTGGATAATTAAAAGAAATAAATGTAAAAGCTTGATGCGCCTATTTGAAACTCTTTATAGCTTAGGTTTGTTATAGGCTTTCCATACTTTAAAGAAGTCAACAAACTATTTCTTAAATAAAAATAAAATTGTCACCCACTTTTTCCAATTAATTCCTTGTGCGGAAAGGTTCCTCCGCATTGTATAAGATTTCAAGTACTGAAACTGGGAAACTTTCTACAAAAATATGAAGAAAATTCTTTTATAGTTGAAGTACCCAAAGAACTTTGGATCTTCATCAATCATCCTTCCTAATAATCAAAAACAAAGTTTTTATAAAAGATGCTAATGATGTTTCGCAATGAATAAAGTACATTCCGGTACAAAGAACTCTAAAAAGTAAAAACTAATTAATAAGCCTTTCTTTCAGTTTTGTTTTGTTCAGAGAATGTGGCTCCTAGTACTAGATGATACGCACCTAGCTACTTAAGATCAGTGCATAAACCAAAACTTGAAGAATTTTCCAGAGTATGAACGTTAGATCATTGTTTTTTATGTTCCCATCCCGAAATAAGGTTTTTTTGTCGGCTGTGACAAAATTCTTATATTAGGACGGAATCTATTGTTTTGTTTATAAGTGCATTCACAAATTTTGAAATAGGTAGGGCACTTATTTCCTTTTCAATGTACTCTCTCCGTTCCGAAATTATTGTCCAGTTTAGATTTTTAGTTTTAGTGAAATTGAACTAAAAATAAAAATTCAAACTAGATAATAATTTTAGAACAGAGTGAATTTTCCGGTGATTACAGGAAGCTACCCCAGATTCACAAACTGATTTATAGGGTTTTTATTAGTAAAGAAAAGAAGAAGAAACCATTCTTACTAAGCCATTATGTCTTATAGTTGAACTTTCCTACGATGTCCAAATGGGGCACTATATACATTTCCCATGGTGATTGCTAGAGAAGAAAGATTTTTCTTGTCCTGTGCAAATGGATGCCTAAACTCCTAAAGTAAGTAGCTTTACTTTTTCTGAAAAAAGTGAGCCCACTAATTTAATTCAATCAAGTTTTTTTGTACTTCGTTTTAGAAAAATTTTAAATGTCATGCCCATTAATTCTAAAACATTGATATATTAAAGATAATTTTGGTGATGGCTCCTTAATGCTTTCTGCTGTTCCTGTACATGTATGATCACTGTAAAATGAATGTGAAGAGAATATTAATCAACTGATTCACTATGTGCGCATGAGCTGATAAATGTGATTTGGTAATTATGAGATGTCTAGCTTTCTAATCACTAAAACCAAATGACAAGCATGTCTGGTGTTTTCTGTCACTTTTGTGTTACAGTAATTTAATTCTTGATACGTATCAAGTATTTAACTAATATTACGAGATCTGTAATACTAAATGACATACATAAAAAAAAATCTTTTGCTGATGGTTAGGTTGGGAGCCTGGGAGGATTAATTACAATATCAGGATTCGTCTTTTAAATTTTCCAAGTTTTCGCAAATTCTCATTTAGTTTTGAAATTTGACCTCATTTATCATTATTAAGTTCAAGTTTTGATCGAGGTCATTACAAAATTTACAAAAAAAAAAAAAAAAAACAAACAAACAAAAGGGTTTCAAGTTTTCACGTATCTGAGACCAGACATGTTAATGGTTCTCGTCTCGACCCAATAGAGTGAACTGATTTGAGTTTGAAATCTCAAATTCCAGTAATATAATTATTGTCGCTAAGAAATTGATAAATATACTTATAATTATTGATCATTTGCTATTGATAATACGTATAGACTACTTACTTCAGGGTTGTGTGCATTCCAAGTGCTCCTGATTGGACAAACCAGTTCAATTTGGTTACATAGCTCGTCCGAGTTGAACAAAAATAGAATAGAAAAGGTTTAAAAAAAGAAAGAAAAAAAATCATAATATGGACATGTAGGTATGCTGAATCAATTAAAAGAAGGAAAAAAAAACACACAATTTCTCAGAGAATTTTACCTTTCAAATGACATTTATTAGACTTAAATCCGATTAAGACTTTTGGACACGCACAAAAGTTGAGGGTGCCCTAAATCCAGATCAATTTATTTGAAATGGTAAAAATTCCGATCAATTAATTAGTAAATCAAAGACTAGAGTTAGGCTGAAATTAATATTAGAGGAATCGAGTTTTGGTTAAACCAATGTTGCACCTATCGAGACTCTCTCAATCTTTGTGTCCAGTTGGTCCAATAGCAAGTCCAAATTTTACAACTTCATTTCAATTAATCTTTGCTACAGAAAAAAAAAAAAAAAAAAAAGTAACAGCAACAAGCAAGTAGACCAAGAAGTGAGGAAGAAAGATGATTTAGAGCAGTCATTTCGGAAGGATTCGGGTAGACAGTTTGAGATATGATGAATAATTACCCACGTTAAACAGCCCATCGACAGAATAACATGGAAAAATCCCTAGTCAAATAGATACCAAGATATCCTCCAACTTTCACTTTGTCAGTAGGGACCATTTTGTTTTTGTGTGTTATGATCTTTTGTACTGCGTAATCTAGAGGGAAAAAAAACTGTATTTATCAACTAGTCACCGTGACTCACTCCAATATCCATCTTATCATGACTATGTTTTCAATTTCAGCCTCGCAAAATACTAACAGTTGTGTCTTATACATTCATATTAAATATTGATGAAAAAATTAGGGTTTTATCACTTATTCTTTCTGTTTCAAAATTATTGTTCAATTTAAATTTTCGTTTCTATCACAAATTATATTCGAAGTAAAATCTCAAATTAAACAATAATTTCGAGACAAAAGGTGTACAACAGAATAATTAATATTTTCCTCTTTCCCTGAGCGCGCTCGTGTTTGTGAAAACAAATATTACACGGACAAATTCATAAGTTCCAAATGTTGTTACCAAAATGTAAAATTCCTGCAACCAATAATAAAAATGATGTTTCTTAACTTTTTTTTTTTTAGGGGAGCTACATGTTATCATTAATTATTCAAATAAGACTCTTTCTTTGAAAGCAGGAATATAACTTGATTCTTGATTCACTAGTTATACGGTCTGATCCTTAATCAGACAAGACTATAATTAGGACAAGACAAAGATATATTGTGTATGATGAAGTTGCGATTTTAATGTACGTAATGCATAATGAAACTACCGTCATTTCGTTGATCAGGAAGCACCACGCTCATATGAAGTGATGAACAGTCACTTTGTTTCTTCTTACTTGTTTGAAATGGACCCCAAAGTCTAATTATCAGTTGATGATAGTGGCCACAGTTGGAGATCATTGGCCAGTTAGATTGTTTTTTTTTTACTTACTTAATCATTAATATATCTGTCAGATCAAATCAGTGGGGGACCTGCTACCTGGATGCTGCACAGAAAGAAAAAAAAAATCTTAATTTGTTTTTTTAAAATTTTATTTTTTTTAATTTTTTTTGTTCAAGTTTGTGATACAATGGCAAAGTAGTAGGTATTAGCTAGGCTCTTCAGTGTCGGTTTGATTTTGTTTTGCAGTTCCCACTTCACCGGAGCCAGCAACAGATATCAGGTGCTACAATAATTGTCAATTTTTAATATTTTTCCGGTCCATTTTCCTCTTGTTTTTTAGAGTATAATCCTTCTTCTTCTTCTCTCTCTCTCTCTCTTTTTTTTTTGGCCTCCATGGCTTGTTTTTATTGTTTTTCGAAATCATGGGAAGTTGATAGTTATAATTTGTATCAATCGTTCTTTTGAGGGTAACATTACATAATGTTAGACTTAAAGAGAAAATGATTTCCGTGACAGAATTAGGGTATGTAAATCATTTAGTACACATTGTAAGGGTTCAATTTGTTGTTTTGAACTAAAAGAAATATATAAATTCTTTAAAATGCAAGTCATATTTGGAAATATTTTCCGCTTGTGTATAATATTCATAAATCATTTTTTTTTTTCAAAAAAAATCAAAATACCCAGTCCAAACAAAGACATATTAGCCTCTTGGAAACCCTTTGGATGTTCTGGAACTCACGATGTGTGAGAAAGAAATTTACAGCGTCGGTCTAATCATTGGGCTGCCCCCTGGAAGAAGAAACAAACAACTGCATGTTGCATATGCGCATATCCTGCCATTCAAAAAACAGGCTAATGTTATTCATTATGGTATCATGAATTCAATCACATTGTGGTTGTTGCAGCTTGGTCAGTCAGTTGGTGAAGATTTCATTCCGAAATTATTTCACGGGCGAAACGGGACAAACAATAATCATTACAGCATTGAGTGTTATTTTTCAAGAGAGACACTTTAATACTTTTATCCAATGATTGAAATGGTGTGCAATAAATTGACACATTTCGTTTCTTCCGTTTCATAAATTCGATACCTAATCATGTCCAACGAAATAAAAACCCAAAGGTGGTGTCCAACAATATTGCCACAATAGGTCCTCATGAATGGGTGAGGCGTACGACACCAAAAGAAAGAAAACAGTGCCATTAACTTACTTGCAAAAGGATTGGACAATGCCTCTCTAAATGCCCCTACTTTCATTTCATTCCCCCATATAATGCCACTAAATCCATCTGGAGCCTCAACTCAACGCACGCTGAGAGGAACTATTACAGCCATTTTGTTAGTATAGTGTGAAGAGAAAAAAAGAAAAGAAAAAAAGAGAGATGAACAAGAAAGTAAAGGTATTAAAAACAGCCTCCCAACCAATGAAGTTGAGTTGCTTTAGAATACTTTTATGTACGAAATATAATTTAGGGTGTGGTGGTTTAATTAGTTTTGAGCCGGGTTTTTTAATTAGGTCCGTAATCATTTGCACATGCAATCAGGAGCGGCAGCTTCAGATATTGATTTGATGTGATGCAATATGTTGGAGTATTGTGTGTATACTTTTGCATTTTGATTGATAGGGTAACATCATCTGACAAGTTTTGTCAATTGAAGGAACGGGAAGTTGTGGCGTCAGATTGTTGTTATCACAAGATTAAGAATTCAAAATTTTAGGTAAATAATTCGATATTTTTCTCCCTTCTTTGTTAATTTTTTTGTAGTTAGCGAGGAGGCTTGGAGTAGGAATACTGTATTTTACAATTAGTGAGATTTTCTTTAACTCCCATTGATCTTTGAGATGGATGATGTTACACTCGAATGATCAACATTAGTGATGTTCATTTTCTAACTCTTTTTCGCACAATGCTTTTATTAGATTATACGCAAAATGTAATATTTGAAATTAATCTACCACTTTTCAATATATTTTTTCGTCCCAAACTAAGAGTATATACTTATTTGTTAAGGGAGTGTATCAAGATTTTCTATGTTGTTGAATCATTGCGAAGGAACACTAACTCGTTAGCACATGCAGAGATGATGACGATAATTTTGTATGGTCCGATTGATCTCCGACGTTCGTAGTGCATATATACTTTTTACTACGATGCATCATGCATGCAATGCCTTTCCGACCCTTATAATTTAACATAGACAGTAGAGTACTTATGAAACATGATCCTCTTTATTGACTAAGATGAGTATATTTATGCGTAATTGTTTCCAAAAAACAGGGGAAAAAACAACAAAACAAAAAAACTTATTGAGCGTGGCCATTAGTTGATGATTATAGCACAAGTTCATTGAAATAATTCATCACAAATCACAAAATTTCTCCATTAAGCTAGAGTAGTCGATCATGGTTAACTACAGAAGCAAAGAAAAGGGTAGATCAAGATATGTGTTTTAAATTGAACGCATTTCACATTTTAAAAATCATTCATCCAATATCTTCAACACAATTATCTTGACCTATATTTAAAAAATGAAGATAAAAAAGTGAAATATGTTTGTGAAATGGGATGAAACGCTTTTGTTATAATATGGTTATGATTCGAATGATCAGTGCTAATACTAATCGACATTTGTTATGGATTACACATCAACGGCGCCTGATTGGTAATGTATTACTTACACATCTCATGATATGATGATGGCATGCATATTGAAAACTTCTTGTTAAGGTCAAAGTAATCTAAAATAATTAATCATTTGGAATTGAAGCATATAAGGGGTCAAATATCGTCATCATTATCGTTATGGAAATCATAATTTATCTAATCAAAATATCACATGCATGGTTATTATGTCTCTAACCCTAAGCTAAAGTCGTCGGGGAAAAAGTCAACCACTATATACTTGGCCTTAATTACTCTACTAAATGGCAAAGATTCAGCCACAATATTGTTTGGAGTCAAACTCCCACAAGATTTAATTAGTCCAGATCTTTCACAATGGATCTTAGCTTTTAAAAAGAATTATTGAAAGACCGAAAGGAGCCCTAATTGCAATATTGTTCGTTCGTGGAAGTACTAATTGGAGGAAAGTTAACTTTCGGCACCAAAAATACATAAGAAATCTTCATCTTGAAGGAATTCTAATATCTAATATGAGCGAGGCCCCTGCCAAAATCGCGAATTTCTTTTTCTACTAAGTGAAAAATACTTTCTATATTCCAAAAAATGGTCAATATTAAGTTTTATGATTTATACAATTTTTCCACGTTAAAGAGAGTAAAAAATACGATAATTATCTTAGAATAAAGAGAAAACTTTTTAATGAGTAATATATATTGGGAATTCTTTGGGTGAAGATGTTTAGTTAAATGGTTTAATTAGCATTTCATATTGTCATTTAACTTTTTCATCTTGATGTTTTTATCGTCCAATGAACAGTTGAAAATAAAAATATTTGAGCCATGAATCAAGCAAGCAAAACAAAACATAAGACGATTAAATTAATTAACTCGCTTGGATTATAATAAGTTTATTATTTACTTGAAATATTGCTAAGTTTATGCTTTTGATTATTTGGTGGAACGTGGAATGTAGGGGACGAAAATTGCGGAGATCCCAAGATAATGGACCAAAGAAATGCTTTTCCAAATTGAGGGACTAAAATGCACGTTTCCTTAAAACAGTATCTAACCATGCATTTTCTTAATTTAACTCTAGTAATTAACCATCACCATAAGGCTTATGACATGACATGAATAGAAAAATTATGAAGTTTTCAAGCGATTGTGCTCTTACTAGATATCATGTGCCACCATTTTACTGTATATAACAGCGATTGATATGCTATATCTATCACAAATTAATAACAAATAAAACTCTTATTTTAAGGCATTGCGAAGGAGTGATTATTGGTACTCAACATAATATGTTAGCTACAAGCTTTAGTAAACAATTACACACCCTATGCATGTAATCTTGGGCTTTGAACTCGTGTATCATGCATGGCCTTTTCCTTGGAGTGGGTTTGTGGATCAAATGATTAATGTTTTCTTGCTTTTGTTCTACTTCTCCCATTAATTTACCAAGGTTTCCAAATAACCTTCTTTAAGTGAACCCTACCTTCTTACAAACGGTAATTATAAAGTGAAAAGAAGTCGCACATAAAACCTCAATAAAAAAGAAAAATACATAAATAAAAAGGAAAAATGAAATTGACTTCCCTAGTGTCCCATCTCTCTTATTAATTGTTTCAAAACATTCTCCATCCGAACAAGGCCCTTTGGGCCCAACTTTATAATTAATCTAGACCTACTTTTGCAATAAATTCATTAAAAACCTATAGTATATACATTTCTTCTCATATATTAAATAAATAAATATTGCACACACCGATCACTACATTTTAGTTAAAGATTCTTCAAAAGCCAAAAAAAAAAAAAAACAAAAAAAAAAGTTTTTTAGTTAAAGATCACGAATCATGATATGTAGTACAATGTGGGGAAAGAATTTGAATTGCACTCTTTTCTTAATTCCGCCATTATATTAGAGTCCCATTCCGATTCATGCCAAATCGTAGAGTACCTTTCTTTGGTAAATAAGAATCTAACTACAAAAACTTATAGTATTATATAATGATAGGCTTTTAATGTATCTAGTCTAGCTAGTTAGTTTGGTAAACTCAAAGTCCTTAGCCAATTAAGCTACAAGCTAACAACAACAACTCTATAACTAATAGTACTAACTTAATTTAATCTCTAGCTAGTTAATTAATATGTATAGGCTTGTGCTGGCTATGCAAAAAGAAGAAGAAAAAAAGAAGGTTTTTTACTTCTTTTAGTATTTTAAAAAATTCATTTTCACTTCGTGACAACCTAAGTGATGTGAGTGAGTATAGTACTTGTATTATGTAAACTTAAGTACTAGTGCTAAAGGCTAAAAAAGCAGAACCAAAATAAAGGTTTGATTTAACAGTTATTATTTATTAAGGGTTCTTTGTTTTTTTTTTCTTTTTTTCACTTTAATATGCTACAGAAATGTATAAGTAGACACACACACACACACACAATATAAATATGTGTCCCACTCACACACAACCATTCTTCTTAGCTTTACTATTGTATCTCTCCCTCTTAGAATCCCACAATTCGATTGAGCTCATTTACTCCAAAGCTCCTTCCATTGAACCAAAAAGATTTTGAGTTTTGGTAGTTAAGACACACACAAAAACCAAACTTTTTTTTTTCTTGTTCTCCCCCTTTGCCAAACTCTCCCTTAAAAAACATTATATATTTATTTATTTATTTATTTTGTTGCTCTTCATCTTTTTCTTCTTTTTTTTTTTTTTTGACTTGAATGAATGCTGATATATGCCCGCACACTTCGCTCCACACCTCCGGTTATTACTACACAAAGAGTTAGAAGAATTCAGATTCATTCAAATTTGTTCATCCAAGTGGATAAGAATTCCACTATTGCTTCCATCATCCAATTCCAACTCTTCCAAAACACCCTCCGAATTTTATCACAAGACTTCCTCCTCCTTCTTCTTCATCATCATCTAGAAGATATATATATATACATTAAACATATCCCAAAATCAATCATTTGATTTTTTATTCAAATTAAGGTGAAGAATATAAAAGGGATCTTCTTCTTCACACTCTCTACCATCACTTCACTCTCTCCTTTTCTCTTACTCTTCAACAAAAACACAAACAGAATCCCAGGGTTTTCTCTTCATAAATGGATCCCCTAAACCTGTCATAAACAGTTACTTTGGATAAACCTATTTGAACTACTTCTTCTTCTTATTTATTCTTTCTTATTCAATATTCCTCTCCTTCTTCAATGGACTTCTTAAGAGAGATTGAAGGAAAACGAGTTCATGATCCAACGATGATGATGACGAAAAGCGCAACCAGATGTGTGTGCATACCGGGCCCAGTGATCGTCGGCGCAGGCCCATCGGGCTTAGCGGCGGCGGCGTGTTTGAAGCAAAAGGGAATCCCATGTATGGTGCTGGAAAGATCCCACTGTATAGCTTCCTTGTGGCAGCTAAAAACCTACGACCGACTTAAGCTCCATTTACCGAAGCAGTTCTGCGAACTTCCCTTAATGCCCTTCCCGGAAGGCTTCCCAACTTACCCTTCAAAGCAACAGTTCATCCAGTACTTGGAGGACTACGCGGAGAGATTCGACATTAACCCGGTTTTCAACCAGTCGGTGGTTTCCGCGGAGTACGATCGGGTTCTTGGGTTGTGGCGGGTCAAGACGACGGCTGCCGGTTTGATGAAGGAGGAGAAGACGGCATCGGCGACGGAGTACGTGTGCCGGTGGCTGATAGTGGCGACGGGGGAAAATGCGGAGGCGGTGGTGCCGAGGGTGGAAGGGATGGAGGAATTCAAAGGGGAGATAATGCACACGAGTTTGTATAAAAGCGGAGGAGATTTTGAAGGCAAAAAAGTATTGGTGGTTGGATGTGGGAATTCAGGAATGGAGGTTTGTTTGGATCTCTGCAATCATAATGCATCTCCAACACTTGCTGTCAGAGATACTGTAAGTACTTAGTTTGTTGTTGTTAGTACTATGAACAAAATTAACGTTGTTGATTTTTTCCTTAATTTCTTTTGGGGGGTTTTTGTTTCTTTCATTTTTTGGATTGTTATTTGGGGATGGGGGAGAGGGGGGCTTTTGGTTTTGGGCAATCTCTCCTAAAGCAAATCCATTAGTAACTTTATTTAAATGTTTTTTTGTCCCTTCAAAGGCTTTTTGAATATCCATTTGATTTTAATAAGCAATAAAGTTTTTGATTTTCCATACTTTCTGTCTCTTCATGAGTTTAAAGCTAAACCTAGTTGGGATTTCCTAAGATTCTTTCTTCTTCTGCTTTTTTTTTCCCCTTAAAGATTTATCTATGTTTTGTATTCTCTATATTGAGCTTCTCCTTCTTCTCAACTATCTGAATAAACAGAATTAAGAGTAATTTTGTTTTTTCTTTTGGCATTATAAATCTCCAATCGCCTCAACTTTGTTTTTTTCGTCTCTCCTCTATTTTATACATACATGTTAATAAATAATAATTTAACCCTAGAACTTTTTTTTTTTGGCCCCTTCTTCTCCTCCTCCAAAAATTAAATAAAGAAGTTGTAGTAAACTGTTTTGTTTTGGGGTTTTTTTTTTTTTGTTCTTTTGCCATTTCGGTTCTTTTTTTTTTTTTCCAATTTTCCAAAAAATATTTGTCACAAAAACTCCACCACTACTGCTAAATAATGAATTGAACCAAAAAAAAAAAGAAAAGAAAAGAAAAAAGTAAATTAAGGGTTATTAGTTAGTAACCTTTTTCTCTGTCCATGTGTGGGAGAAGGCAAAATAGAAAAAGGGCAAAAAGAAAGAAAGAAAATTTAATGAAATTGAAGGGGGTCTAATGATATGTGTATGTAAAAATGTAGGTGCACGTCCTACCACGAGAGATGCTGGGGAGATCAACTTTCGGGTTGTCCATGTGGTTGCTAAAGTGGCTGCCCATTCGCCTTGTCGATGCCTTCCTGTTGATTGTTTCGAGGCTCTTGCTTGGTGACACTTCCAAATACGGCCTCCACCGCCCTCCAAAGGGCCCTCTCCTCCTCAAGAATCTCTCTGGTAAAACTCCCGTTCTTGATGTCGGGACACTTTCCAAGATCAAATCTGGCCACATTAAGGTATCTTTCCCTTCTTCATCAGTCTAATCATTAATCATATTGCATCTACCGTGGAATACATGAATGAATGGAATGATTGATTGATTCTTTCTGGATCCCATAAATTAACCAACACTTGTGGGTTTCAATTCTCAATCATTGCATATTATGTATTGTTCTCCAGGCAGACTTCTCTAGTTTTGTCCAAGCAACCAAAATTTTGGTACCTTCAGGGTCCATCTTTCAACTTTTTTTTTGCTTTCTTTTTAACCAAATTTAATTACCTCTAAATAATCAACTTGTTAACTAGACTAAGTTGCAGTTTGATTGTAAATATGCCTGCCCTTTTCAATAGAATATCTGGATGTGTACTTATGTGTTGAATAAAAGTATGTCCATATGAGGGGAACCAAAAAACAATACGGCTAATTAAGTTGCAATATTTACTCGCTATGATTTAAGAAGTACTATAAATTTCTATATATGTGAGCATTTTGACCGACTGTACCACCTGTTTTTAATTTTTACACAATAAAAAAAACACACACACACATATATATACTATAAATTTAGCAGAAATGAAAATGAGCATTTTTAGTTAGTCGAAATCATTCTAAATTTTACTACTTGGATGTCATTGTTGCTAAACTTATATAGCTAATGTGTTTGAAGGTATGTCCGGGCATTCAAAGACTGACACGACATTCCGCCGAATTTGTGAGTGGCAAAAGTGAACAATTCGATGCCATCATTTTAGCAACTGGTTACAAAAGCAATGTCCCATATTGGCTAAAGGTACCTTTTTTTCTCCTTTATTTATTTTTTTTTACCTTTTTAATTTTCCTTCCTCTACTCGATTCTTATTCTATTTGTCTTTTTCTTTTTTTGTTAAAAGAAAAAGAGTCGTATTTATTAAACTAAGTTACAATTTTTTGCGGTCTTATTAATTCTAATTTCGGCTCCTCAATGGTATAGGAAAAGGAGATGTTCTCAGAGATGGATGGACTACCAAAGAAACCATTTCCAAATGGTTGGAAAGGTGAAAATGGGCTATATGCCGTGGGGTTCACAAAACGTGGCTTGCTTGGTGCTTCAATGGATGCTAAGAGAATTGCTGAAGACGTTGAAAAGCATTGGAAAGCAGAAGCTAAACAACATTTCTCCTTAATTTCTCGTCCATCATCCAATACATTCCAACGATGATTAGTTTAGTTTTTTTTTTCTTCTTATTTTTATTCAGTTTTCGGGATGGGAAAAAAAAATTAGGAGAGAGTTTGACTCATGTTTTTGAAGTAGTAGCTGAGGGAAAGAGAAAAAAAGGAGGAAAAAATTAATACCCCAAAAAGGGGAAAAAAAATCGTTTTTATTCAGCAGCTACATTTATAGCTTTGGGGTTGGGTAACAAAATTGACAGAAAGAAAACGCAAAAGAGTATTGTTTTTGAGAGGGGGCGGGGGGACCTTAGTTATTAGACACCTTGTACATTTAGCCAAATTCTCTAATTGGTAGGGGAGAAGAGATTACGACATTCAGGTAGGAGGGTGAGATTTGAGGTGATAAAAATACAAATATATGTTGGTTTATTTGAGAAAGAAATTATTTTCTGAAGGCTACTCAATCTCATATTGTTGGTTCTTTAAATTTGCCTTCTTTTTTGTTTTTTGTTTTTTTTTTTGTGGGTTAACTTTATTGTTATATTTTAGATGTTTAATTATAAAGTGATCCATTTAACCATTCTTCAGATCATGATTATGTGATTATTTATAGCATTGTGAGGTTGATGATTGTCCATGTGGGGGGTTGGAATGGTGAATTGGAGAATATATGGAGAGGGAATTGAAATGAATATGATGGTGAAATGTATTGGTACCAAAATTCCAGATGATCACTAGAGCATTTAAATCAGAAATCTTTGATGACTTATTCCTGCCAATATTCCTCGCTCGATTGGGAATTTGGGATATGAATGATATGATCATTTGGGTTCTGGAACCAAGTTGATTTTAGGACCACTTTTCCAAAAATATTAATGCATTGTAATTATGCGCCACATTGATCTGTTTCGTTCAAAGCTCAATCTCTGCTCCTGACCATTCACAATTTTAGAAGGAAAAAAAAAAAAGGCACTACATGTATAAAATTAATTAAGAGTATTTATATATCAGCCAACTCTATTCATCCGCCATCACAATACGCATGCGAAGGTATTAATGTTATTGATACAGGAGGCAGGTCACAAATTCAAACATGAATACCTTATGCGTCATAATTAAGTGGATCCAAAATAATTTCTTTGGGGAGGGGGGAAAAAAAGAGAACGTGTTCGAGTTCCCTATGATTTTAATTATTCAATTAAACAAAAATAATATAGCAATTATCAAAAAGAAAAAAAAAACTACGAATAATATACTAGTAAAATGGAAAAATAAAATACGATAGAGAATACAATTTAATTACGTCATGCTAATGAAAAAGTTGACAAGAGAACCCTATTTATTAGTTACCATATTTTCATGTAATATTTTTGAAACTAGATGACAGATTGTTCTGTGAGTTATAATATCTTAATCATGCTTACAATGATAACTTATTATCAGCTTAATCACTTCAAAAAATGGGGAATTCAACTGAGATTGACTGATTGGAATACAGACCGGTACGTATAATTCACATCATATATACAGTCAAATATGTATACTCAGCAAAACCTGAAAAGCAATTAATTACACATTATCTTGATTCTCTCTAATGCACCCATCGTTCTTACGAATTGACCGGATATTTTCATTTTTTTTCTCTTTTAATTCAACCAGTACCGGATTTTTTTTTCGGTACAAGTAAAGGAGACATATTGTCTAGTAAACTATATTTTTACAGAACGTTAATATGACACACCAACTATATCGTGATAGAGCCAGAATTTCAACTCATCCGGATATTTTTCTTTCTTTGAACTTCAACTTTAAAATAAATGTGAGAGAAACACATAATCCGATAATCCGTCAGTTTCTTTCATTTCTTTTTGTTTCACCATTTTCAGAGATAATTCAAACATCATTAGATTAGGTTATTAAGGAGTGATGTTAAAAAAAAATTATAAATCAGACTTATCTCAGGTTATTATTAAAAAAAAAAAAAAAAGAATGGAGTTGGCCTCTCAAATTTGCCAATTCAATATTCTATTTATTTTTTTTATATTGCTAGGTAAAAAGCTGAAATCTTCTTAATCACATTCCAATTAGGCTTTCCATAAAGAACTAATCCGTCTCTTACCCTATCCTCCTGCTGGAAATAGCTGGCCTGAATACTTGACTAGAGAGTGCAAACAAATCTTTCACGCTGCCTGGGAAATTGGAATGCTAGCTTCACTTCTGCAGCCTTTTTTTAACTTTAATTTTTTAAAATTCTCTGAGCTGTTTATAAATGGAACAAAGTCGAGTTACTCGTTTTGGATCCTTGAATCCTCTCTCCTTTTTAGGTGGCAATGTACTCCTCCTCCGGCCGAAAGCGTACCATGTTACTATTAATTAAAGTAATATATACTCAATCGGTCTTAAAATTAAGAAAAACTAGTTTTTCAATGGACTAAAAAAAAGTACGTATAATCATAGTAACAGATGTGTCACTTACTCGTAAATTAACTTTTAATAACGCATTTACAAATAATAATGATCATGTTCATTGACAATGAGTGAGTAACACATCGTTATTATGATCAAGTTTTTATTTTTAAGTACATCATTAGTTGCTTATGAGATCCTAATGCATGTTTAGATGCTTTTGTTGATGAGGGATTTTGTCGAATTAATAGTGTGGCCCATTGGACTGATAGAGAGAAGGGGTTACTTTCATTAGGCTATTAATTAACGGGCTAATTATTAACGCAAACATTAAGCTTAATTTGGAAGTTCTTAACTTTTGTGCATACATTTGAAAATGGTTACTGTAATTGGAAATCCTTTTTGCCACTAATCACGTTCCTGTTCGTGGTTTTTTGTACCGTGTTATAATGAAGATGGACAACTTTCGGTACACATATTTTAGCTTAATCAATCATTTTAAATTTTGATATTACTCCTTTATCATATGTACACATATGTAAAGTTTTTAATTCAATGGTAACGTGCGTCTCAATCAAACTGAAGCAAAGCATGCATTAAAATGACATTTTGACAGTAAAAAGGGGGGGTTGAACTAGTACTTTTGTACAGAATCGATCAGTCTTCTTCTTTTCTTTTCTTTTTTCTTTTTTTTTATATAATAAAAAGGGGGGTCTTAATTAAATTGATGGTTTCAAATTGATTCACATGATCCCAGCTAGTTTCAAACTTAATTAAAACCTGTATATAGGCTAGGGTAGGGATTGCGCTGTTACATGATGATTACAAATGCATGCCTTAGCTACTGCGCTATAGGATTTTCGACTATTTGTTCATAGTTCTACAACTTATACACACACTCAACTTTCTAGGAGAGCATTAGAATCTTACATACACGACGGAGTTGAAAAAAAAGTTTCTTATCAATTCTCAAAATGATCGCTCAGCTTGTTAAAATTATTATAAGATGAAAAGAATAATAAAAATTCAAATATGTTTAAAGAATTTCTCACTCTTTATACCCTATATTGGCTCAATGGTGAATTAATTATTTGATAACCGATATATATATATATATATGCATGTAATGTATGTTTTTCGTGTATTAGATGATAATAATTTTGTCATCTTGTACCGAGGCAGATAATGTGGTTTAGGGGAGGCCATTGTGCTGGTCCAGAGCTGCTAATGGGTAAAATATCCAATCCCTCTCCATTCTTATCATGAGTTCTCATCCATTATCATTTAATTTCGGCTGACAAAAGGGACTAAATATGTAGTCAATCACTTAGTCCCATATAGTAATTTTCAAATTGTCACATCTCATTTTTGTCTGGTTTGTTTTGTTCCCGGTGGATGCAAAATACAATTTGTTTAGCCAATGAGATTTCTATTATATATATATGCCAGAAACTCTATATTAATTTGACTAACAACAAAAGATTGCACATTACTCGTTGATAGAGAAATTTAAGTTTAGATAACTTAAAAGTGATTTCGAACAATGATACGATTCAAACCCAACAAAAAAACGAAGAGTTTGTAGCGTACAAGTATTTTTCTAAGATATTTTTAGCGGACCTTGATTAATTGAGGTTGTAACTCCGGTCAATATAAATTGAACTAGTTTCATTTCATGATATATATATATATATATATATATATATATAACCTACTAGATGCTGGTGTGTGTGTGTGTGTGTGTGTGTGTGTATAATAGTGGTCCTCTACGTACAAAGTGCCCTTATATATGATCACAACCTCATGATAGCCGAAGGGTATCTCTCCTCTCACGTACGTACACATGTTACAGAGAACCATCTTTCTTTCCTGATCGCAGGACCATCAAAATTAAGATGATCAGAGGATTTGATTTGATAACTGCTGTCCCCCACAAATTGATTTATACCGGTTTAAACGATTAATATATACCTTGAAAAAATTTCTTGGTCCCCTTGTTATTTAATTATGAATTAGTCAACGTCTGATCAGATTAGATGGCTGGGATGCGCTTAATTGTGTCAATCAGAAAAATCAGTCGAAACTATATGATATGATTGGTTCCAATCTAATTATCAGTATATATTTTGGAGAGTGTGTTTGTCCTATTATGTTAACATACCCGTATCTCATAAAAGCTTGGCCTAATTTTGTAACCCATGTTTTTTTTTTGGCTCGTTAAAGGTCCCATGATAAACGTCAAATATTTGTGACCAAATTATCAAGTACTATAAGTATTATAAAGTTTTTGTTAATATAAAACTAAATTACGATGTATTTAATCACTCAGATTAATCTTCACTCGGACCCTAGTAATTAATAACTAGGTTAAGTTTGGTAGCTCAAGTGGTGCGTGTATATATAATGATCTTCCCACATTATTGGGAGGAGGGCATTCTTTTGGAAGCTCCATTTCCCTTTTCCTTTTAACTTCTGAAAGAACGACTAGCAGTTGGAGTTGAGTAAAATTACTCTAGTACACACTCTTTAATCATTTCCTATGCTTTAAGCCCTTTTAATACGTGCGTGTGCGTGCATGAAAAGGGCAAGTCAGGGCAAAAGTGCGAGCATATATTCATTCATCACTGCATGCATGAGAATGACTCTTCAGCAGCTAAAGGGAAAAAAGATCGATCCGTTTATATACGATGAACATAATAACAACTAGGACTTCATTATTCATCATCAACTTTCATGAAGATCCAATCTTTACCAAAATCCCTGCTATATGTATGTATCTCAACTGTTAGTCCCTCATTCATTCATCACTTTCCCTACAGCTTTTGCATGTGTTTTGAATTTTTTTTCAGGGACCGCCACTACTTATAATCTGATCGTGTTCTTGCACTTTCCTCAAAACATATATTCCCATCCAGCAGCATGCTTATTGTTAGATTCTAAAAGGGCTACCTATGTATTCATTTTTGTGTTTGTTGATTTTGGTTCTTAAACGGAGTACATTTTGGAGTTAAACAACTCTTACAACTGTGTTTTAGTGAATCCATCTATGGTTGGATTCCACTTGATGATGAGAAAGGCGATTCAATCATCTCATCGTTTCTCTTTCACGGTTTAAAATGCAATAAAATCTATTACAAAGTTAGTCATTTTTCACATATTCTTTTTTAGTACACTTATATATTTTGTAGGGTAATATCACAAAATAAAATTCTACAAGATCAAAACCCTGCAAAATGAAAACAATTATGGCTTTTAATAAATATACAATCAAGATAATCATTTTCTGACGAACTGAACGGGTAAGAGTGTTGATGATAAGACGCTTGACAAGCCAAACAAAATCTTGAAGTGAGAAAGATTCCACATGCACTGTGCTTTTATTCTTTGACTCTCACTTTGTGTCTCCATCTTGAAGATATCTCACCATCCATCTCCCTTTACTTTTTAGCCTTTTTCCTTCCTGGGAGACAACCAGGGCTGAATATGAGACTCACTTTTTTCCTTCCCACATTTTCGCATTCTCCTCCGCACGATATATCATGTATGTTCATGTTCCTACTCTTTCCATTCCGAAAATAAATAATACTCCCTTTGTTCCAAAATTATTGTCCAGTTTGAGATTTCAATTTTAGTACAATTTGAACTAGAAAAGAAAATTCAAACTGGATAATAATTATGGGACGGAGGGAGTAGTTAAATGCATAAATTCATTGAAATTCACCCCTTTACTTTCAAGATAATAAAGCAATTCAACAAAATAAATTACGTTTCTGGGACCAAAAAAAATAATAAAAAAATACTAGTAGTGATATGCAGAACTTTGACCCTAATAGTAAAACTTGTCTTTTTTTTTCCCCTTCATCCAATCTTTTAAGAAAATTAGTGTCGACCGTTTTTGGCTACTAGTCATATTATTGATAGCATATACACTATGTACCAATTCTCCATTCCCGGTTGATGTACCATTTTGAAATCGGAGAGTGAGAGACTCCTCAAAATATTAATAAATTTTACCCAGAAATTCTCGATCATATTATTTTTATTGTTGGTTTTAGTAGTAACATCCCACAAAAGGACCACACAAACAACATTTGTACTTTCACAGGTCCACTAGGCTTTGAAGTTTGAACCACTAAGTAGTTGCTCATAAACGTGCTGAAAATCAAACCTTTTAATCTACAACCTAGCTAGATTTTGTCTGGACAATTTTTGGCTACCTGAAACAACTAGGAGTACTAATGTCGAATCATTACAGCTAATTAATTACAATCTGATTAAGATTTTTGGCATGACTATAAACCTATAAAACGTACTATGCCAGTTTAATTGGGTGTCTAAACTTTTAATTATGGGTCAGATAATTATTATGAGTCTGATCATAATCAGCATGCAACTTATGCATTATAACTAGCTTTGACTGGAATGTAGCTCCTTTTTTGACAAAGCACTTACTATCTTTCAATTTATTTAATGGTTGTAATGAACTGATTAGGTTTCTAGAAACCCTTATTAGCAAAATAATTTGGTAAGGGGACTTTCCTTTTTTTCCTCTTATTTTTATGTAGTTAATGAAAACGTAGATATGGTAGGTAAAGAGGAAAGGAAAACAAAAGATTAATGTTTAATTTATGATAACGTTAGTACTGATGATGATGATAAGATACTGTAGTTATGGTACAAACCAAGTAAACCTAGCTTGCAATTAATTATGCAGTTTTAGAACCTTATGCGAGTTTTTGTTTGAGTTCTTCTCTCTTTATTTTCTCTCTCTTTCTCTCTTTTTTGTTTATGTTTGACCAATGATCTATATTTAGATTATGTTCAGACAAGTCCAGTCAATGAAAATTCCAGCTTCCACTCATCGAGTAATAATTAATTTGCATCATTTGGATTAGTGAATGGTTTAGAGTTTATCCTCAAATAGCTATAGTTCTTAATTAATTTATTAGAAAGTTTCGATGTTCTATACTGCAATACATGCATATATATGTTTTATACATATAAAGGAAAAACTCCAAAGCTTCTTGTTTGCAGTTCACCCCTTTCGTATCGTACAAAAATATCATTCCACGTATTCCTTCCGTTTTAAAATGACTGTTCAGTTTAAATTTTCTTTTCTTTTTTGTATGAATTATACTAGAAATGAAATTTTATAAATAATTGTTCGTATAAAATTTTTATTTTTAATATAATTTGTATTAAAAGTGGAATTTAAATAGGGCCTACATTTGGGACAAAGTGTATATAATATATTACATATTTTCTTTAGGCAAATGATGAAAATTAATTGTGACTTAATCTAGTGAATAAATCGTGGCTCTCCCTAAAGTACTGTGTAGCTTGTTGTTATCTCTAATATATATTCATGGGTTACAAGTTTCACATGAAATATATGAATTCTGAAATTCATGCACAAAGGGATATATACTGCAAAACTTTAACCTCTGTATTTTTATAACGTTTAATGTTCTTTATAACACGGTGGGGTTAACCAGTTTAGACAGTTTAGTTAATATGTATTAAGTTATTAACTATCGTTGTAGTTAAATTTACATTCTCTCGTAACCTCATTCTCAAAAAAATTCTCCAATTTGAATTTTTATTTTTAAATCAAATTATATTAAAAGTAAAAAAAAAAATCAAACATGATAATTATTTCGAGTTGAGGGAGTAATTTTATTCTACATGAATATTTTGTTTTTCTTTGTATTTTATTTTATGCCGTTTCTTTCATTTTGTAATAGTATGGTACTATTATATGCATATACTAGATGTTAAACCCGTGTGATGCGCGGGGTTTATTTATATACATTATAAAAAATTAAAAAATATATATATAAAGTGTAAAATATATTTGGAGTCCATATTAAGATATATTACACAACTAAAATTAAATAAAGGTGCAATTGTAAAGATAAAATAATGCATATCATTTGAAATGCAAGTGTTCATTTGATTTTTATTGAAGGAGAAGAACTGGACAATAACACTCATAAGCAGAGTAAAATAAATAAAATTGTATTAATGTTACATATTGAATGAAAAAATAAAATAATTGTACGATTAAAATACATAATGAAGTAATTATCAATAGCAGATGGTAGATTATGTGTGACTGAAGTATGAAATTTAAAATTTTTATGGTTATTTTGTTGTAATTAAAGATTTTATAGTACTGTTAGGCCCAATACTTGATATTTTAGAGGAGCAAACCAACCGTAGAGTTAAAATTTTGCCCTTTAATCCTTTTTTGCTATGACAATAGAAAATAATAATTAATAAAATTATGAAATTATGGGTGAAAAAAACATAAATTTAGTACTAAAAAAGAACCCTAAAATATCATTTTGTAGAAGACATACGGAAATAAAAAATCATATATAACCTTAATTGACCATTACCTCCCATGCCACACGATCGACCCACTATTAGTTCATCGCTTTCAGAACAACAAACCAACTGTTGGGCTAAAGTTTTTGCCCTTTCATCTTTGGATTTCGGGTTGTTTTTGGGAGGGGGAAAATTTTGCAGCACTGAAACATACTCATGGTTTGTGTGGCATGTATAAATAGAGATAAATTGGGATTGATGATAATTGATTATCCAAAATTTCAGTGATAAAGATAAAGTTTATAACAATTTTTGAGATATTATTAAGGAAAGATTATATTTATTTGGGTAGATATGATATTACACAAATAAATGCATTGGTTTGAAATTCAAAAGATAACATTTAATTATAGTTAAATCCCATCCTTTTAGTAATAATTAAAGGCAAATTTTGTACCTTTTTTTTCTTTTTTATTGGCGAAAAATACAGGGTCATATTTTTTGGAGAAGATTTTAAAGCTAACATTAATGTTGAATGATTGATATTTTTTTTTAATTGTAGTCTATTGATTTACATGATTGGAAGGGAGATTTTTTTTTTAAAGAGATTAATTAAATGAGTCCAGTAGTAACTTTGGGGATTCTTTTGGGGAGGGAATAATTCTGGTGCATTAATGTTCTTTAATCCTGTCTATTAAATTTAATTAATTTTTATTTTCTTATTTTAAACTATAGTTTTAAATGCCATTTGATAAAACTTTATTTACATAAAATTTGAAGGACTATTAGTATAATTGTTGTAAATATTTTTTTACTCAACCATTAGAAAAATGATACATAGGATTTTATCCTATGTGGCACCTTTAGAATTCTTTTTTGTTTTCTCTCTCTGGTTTCTCTCTTAGTATATATATATATGTATAGATGGTGTTATTTTAATCTACTAATAATAAATCAAATTATTATTTTAGGCATCCCCGATTTTGAAGGCCCGGTGTCGTTTATGTTAGTTTTCTAAGACTTTAAGGCCTAATCCAGTTGGTGTGGCCTTCAACTCTCCATTAGTCTACAATCCTCCTGGGTAGCCCTGATCTAAATTGCCACAAATGGATTGGACAAAAGAGATTAAGCCCAATGGTTTATTTTTTTCTTTTACTTAAATCCTACTTCTTCTTTTTTTTTATATATATTACGCACCCAGTGTCCGAAATCATTGTTCCGACTAATTCGAATTCGAGCCAGGGAGGTCCCTTTCGGAAGGCAAAACTCTCCCAATGAGTATTTTAATCACTGCCCTCCCAACAAATATTTTAATCATTGTTGTATGCCCATGTCCGAGTTCGAACTCGGGTCATAGTAACTGGTCCAATACCTTTATCACTTAGACTAAGTGCTTGTTGGTACTTAAATCCTACTTTGTTTAATGTAAGTTACAACTTACAACAAAAGGGGAAGGTAATATGTACAGTTCCTTTCTTAGATTGGGTACCAGAAACAATAAAATTTCATTTACATGCACTAGAAATTTTCCATAGACGATTGATACAGAAATGACAAAGGACTAGACCAATATTGCTAACTTCTAATAATGAAGAAACAATTAAATTGGCGCGGACAGAAAAATAAAATGTTGAGATTTGAAATAGAAGGGTGTTAGTTTTTGAAGCCACTATCTTTACTACTTGAAGCCACCATAAATTTTTTTGGACCATTTTGCCCTTTACATTTTAAACTTCCACCAAAGGAAAAAAGAGAGAAAACTTAAGAACTTAAAACCACCACCCTTCTAAATCCCATTTTGAAGTCTAATTTGGTGAAAAATTGATGGCAACACGGAAGAATCAAAGCGGGAAAGAGCCGATCTCATCACGGGTACGTTTTTTTAAAAAAAAAACTTTGTAAATTGAAGGAAAAAAAAAAATTTGAATCTGGCCGCCGGACGGGCAATGAAGCCGTCCGGCGGCGCGGCCGACGCGCAGCAACGCGTCCGGTTCAACTCGAACGAGCAAAGCGCCTGTTCGGGTTGAACCGACGCGCGCTTGCTTGTCCCGTCGCGCGCGCCGCCGACGGCTTCATTGCCCGTCCGCGCAAGGTTCTTTTTTTTTTTTTAAATTTTGTAAGACCGCCGGACGGGCAATGAAGCCGTCCGGCGGCGCGGCGACGCGCAAGCAACGCGTCGGTTCAACCGGAACGGGCGGTTTGCTCGTTCGGGTTGAACCGGACGCGTTGCTGCGCGTCCCGGCCGCGCCGCGGCCGGCTTCCGGCCGTCCGGCGCCCAGATTGCAATTTTTTTATTTGTTTAATTACAATATAATTATGTTTTAATTATGTTTGATTTAATGTAATTAGGGTTAGTAAGTAATATTTTATTATTGAATATTCTGTGATTTAGATTGGTTACTTAATTTAATTGTGTAAATAATTTAATTTGATTAATAATAGATTAGTTCATTAATTAGTTTGATTGATGTACTTATTAATTTAAATAGTTATTAAAGTATTTAGGTTATATTTTTAACTAAGTTATTAGTAGATTAGTAAAGTTAATCATTTGAATTGATTAAATTAATTTAAATATTATGTAAATTAGTTGAATGAGAAAACTAATTTAATTAATAGTAGATTAGTTGAGTACCATATTAGTTTAATTGATTTACTCATTATTTTAATTAGTTATGAAAGCAATTAGGTTATATTTTTAATTTAATTATTAGTAGATTAGTAAAGTTACTCATTTTGATTGATTAAATAAATTTAAATAGTATGTAAATTAGTGATACTAGTGATACTGAAGTAGTAATAGTAATAGTAGATTAGTAATTTAATTTAAATTGTGTGTAAAGTAGTTAATGATTAATTAAATTAATATATTTTTAATTAATTAAATAGTAATTTAATTTAAAATTTGGTAAAGTACTTTAGTTTACTTAATTATTATATGAATTGTACTAAATTCTTAAACTATTTAGGATTTAGGATATGCGTATAATTATTTGTTTAGACTATGAAAATATGATGACGATGAATAAAATTTTATTTATAGGTTTATGGTGATGATGATGATGATAGTGATACTAGTGATATCGAAGATAGTAGTAAGCGTAAGGTTCGTGCGCGTCATCCGACCATGAGTCGTCGAAAGAAAAAGAGGAAAAGAGAAAAGAAGCGAATGAGAATGACTCAGGTCACTATGGGGGGTGTACCGCTTCAGACTCGGTCTAGTCAGCCGATTAATATATCCGAGTATTCTGAGGACGACCTGGAAGAGGGGGATGAGGATGAGGAGGATGAGTTTGATGAGGATGATGTGCAGGACAGTGTTAGGATGGGTGCACATCACAGAGATACGCCTGTGTACAATCTTAGTAGTTACCCTCATCCTCGGTACTCCAGTTTTCCCCGGCCTGGTCCTCGCGGTTTACCCTCTCCCCCTACCCCTATCCCTTCTCCTAAGAGTGGTGAGTGGCGCAGTCCATATCATAGTCCCTCTTTCCCGCATCTGGGTATATCCGGTAGTCAGCCTCGTCCCCCCCGCCCTGCTCAGGCATCTCCCCCCTACATTGATCCCGTGCCCCCTCGCGGAGGTCCCGTCTCCGCCCGAGTATCTACACGTCCTCCACCTCTCATTGATCCCGTGGGCCCTAGCCGAGGTCCCCGGATCCACTGGAGTATCTCCACGTCCAGTTACCACTACTGCATCATCAGGTACCAAATATCTATATTTAATATTCTGTAATTATGTTTAATTTATTATTGTTACTTATATTTACGATTAATTGTTGTATGTACAAAATGTAATAAATAATTATTGTTTTACTCATTCATGGTACAGGCGGTAGCAGCCAGTCGAGAGTTTCTGATGACATTGATCCGACTACATGGCTAGTGACAGATGAAGTACCTGGTGGGCCGATAGATGGTAGCGTGATTCCTAGCTTCCTTGGGCATATTGCTTATCATTTCTGGAATGGATACAATAGACCCACATTGAAGATTTTTAAAGGCGAAAAGATTCTGAATAAGTTGAAGATGTGGTATAAAAATATGGATGATGATGTGAGAGACAAGATTCGGGGGACTGGATTTGGTCACCTTCTTCGTACCTCGTATGAAGATATTGATCTTGGCTTAGTTCAGGCATTTGTTGAGAGGTGGCAGCCGGACACCAATTCATTTCATTTCCCGTTTGGGGAGATGACCATCATGATGCATGATGTTTATCATATTTTGGGCATTGAGGTCGATGGAGAGTTGGTGACAGGTACGTCCGACACAGATTTGTTGAGGGGACATGCAGCAGGGATACTTGGCATGGATATGAATGATTACAAGTGGAGTCATGGCGGTGTCTCTGATTCGTTCATCCTTGAGCGATGCGAGAAAGCGGACGCGAATACCCAGGCCAGTGCTTTCTTGTGGGTATTGTTGGCCTCGACGTTGTTCATGAGCAAGAGTGGTGGGAGGTGCAGTGTTGCACTTGTACATGAGCTGATGGCTGGGATCGAGAATATGGGTTCATACTCGTGGGGCTCTGCTACGCTTGCGTTCCTATACCGTCAGTTAGGGATGGCTAGTAGGGCAACCATACTGTGAAATATCATTCGCAAAGATATCTGTACATTACACGGAAATAATGTTATTTAGAACAATTGATAATAAATAAAGAATATTATGAACAATTACTTATTAACATGTACCTGTGGATGCATCTGTACGACCACCTGAAGACGAGGGGCGCTTCTTACTTGAATCGCTAGTAACTGTGGTCGACTTTCCTTGCGCCTCGTCCCTGTAATCCCACACATTAGGAGTTGCTTTTTTCTGTGGGGATTGTTCATGGGCAACAGGGTTGGCCTCTGTTTTTTTCTTTGATTTAGCCCCCTTAGGCCGCCCCTTCCTTCTCTTGACTTCCTCGGGTTGTTTGAACCCACACTGTTCTGGATGCATAATATCGTGGAGAACCCTATTTACAGTACGTCGTACTGCCTTAGGACACTCATTCAGCTCTTCCATCAACCATCCGGTATAAAGGACCTCGTCATCCACATCGGTAGGAGCACTCGTACCAGCACTGTTCACCAATATTAAGGGTCGCCCAAAATGGGTGAATATGCTTAAGAGTTATCGATGTGCCGCATCTCACAGCCTTTTGAGGCGCACGCACATGGAATTCGACAAGTCCAGTACACCACATGATCGCATCGGTCATTGGTTTCTTCTTTCCACTCTTGCACCTTCGACCACTCAGTGTTCAGCTTTTGGAAACAAGTATGTGAAACTTGAAACTTCAAGCGGTTCAGTGGAAAACCGCAATAATGGGTGCCAATTTTCTGTCTCGAGTACTCCAATTTGTACCTGAATGTAGCCAATTACTGTAAAACATTCTACGTAAAATGCCATAAAAACAAAATAATTACTAAATATAGTATAATAAATATAACTTCTAATATAATGGAATAGAACTTACCGTATTTCGGTTAGCTGACTCTGAATTTCCAAGTGCACCTTAGCCCAAAGTGTATCCAGGGACGCCGTGGATGTTTCTAGCCAGGTTTTTAACTGCTTGTGCGCGCTTTCCACCCTACCTGTAGTAGTGTTGCCCATATGAAACACAGCATTCGTCCATGCCTTGACGAATTTGTAGTCAACCACTAGCCATGTCTTCTGGATATAAGTAAGAACTCTCGGAAAAGACTGCCAACGACGGTTTATTACGGCAATGACTTTATTGTACTCATCCAGGTTATTAGCTTCCACAACATCTTTCCACAACCCATATGTAAATCCATTTGCAATCTTGGCATCAATTTTCAATTCCTTGTTGAGATGTCGCTTTACATTCTCATAAACGTGCCAAACACACAACAAGTGGCATGAATCTGGAAATACCATACCCAGCGGCGCCATCAACCCCGGTTCCCGATCAGTAACAATAACAGCTGGAGAAAGATGACGAGGAAGCAAATCCCTTAACTGTCTCAAAGCCCAATAATAACTATCGCTAGCCTCGTCACTCAAGAGGGCGTATGCAATCAGGAAGTTCTGGTTGCACGGTGTCATCCCAATAAACTCAACCAACGGCATTTTGTACTTGTTCGTCTTGTATGTTGAGTCTATCCCGACGACCCATAAATAACTGCAAAATAAATTGACAGCATCAGGATGTGCAAAAAATACACGAGTCAGCACACCTGTCTCCTGATTGCAATCTGTCATGATGATGTAACCATGATGCTTGGCCACCGCTAGTGTCTTCGTCGCGACATCCATGGCACTCGATTCACCCAACACCGGGAATCCCTCATTACGCAATTTCTTCCTGAAATTGTACACTTGCCGTCTGTTAACTTTTTCATCAGGAAAGATCCTCTGAATCGCAGTCATGATCTGACACGGTCTGCACCCATCTTTGGACATACCTGTATAAGTCGTTTCACTCCATCGCTAAGGCCCCTCGTGGGATGATCTTCGTCAAACAGCTCGTGGTTATGCATTCCAAACTCACCAGGATACACCCGAATGCGCCACTTCCCATCCACTGGGTGCACATATAACTTAAATTTACACCCAGTGTTCTGTGTCTTCGAATCTGATGTGACATAGTATTCACCATCATCAATCGATACCTTTCCCCTCTACAAAGATCTCATCAGAATAGCATTCTTCTTCTTACTAGAAACTACATTTATAATCATACCATTTGCCATGCCCATGCCTTTCACCCAAGCAACAGCATCATCCTTGTTTGCAAATTCCTCATCTGTAGCAAATAATATGCTGTAATCTTGACCATCGCCACCAAAATCTTCTAAAGAATCCCGCAAATTAAACATAAAATTACAACAATAAAAAACTGCATCATAATAAATTAAATTAAACACATATTTCAATAATTTAAAAAAGTTAAACAATTATAATAAATAATGAAAAAACATATATTTACAGTAAATAGATTCCTTAATTATTTACTAAATTAAATTTTCCAATACCTACCTAATAAATATTAGCGATTAATTAAATAGATTAATTATTTACTAAATTAAATACTTATTCCACAAAATTCTTTAATTATTTAATTATTTCCCCCTAAATAAATATTATCTCGAATTAATTAAATCTAAATAGATAAATAAAATTCAACTAATTACATTACTTAACATAAATAATTAATTTAAGATATACAATAATAATATTCTTACTTAATTAAATTAACAAAACATGCAATAAATAAAAATATAATTCAACTAATTAATTTACTTAACATAACTAATTAAATTTACTTAACATAACTAATTAAATTTAATTAACATAACATGCAATAAATAAATATAATTAAACTAATTCAATTACTTAACATAACTAATTAAATTACAAAATAAATTAACATAATAACATGCATGAAATTAAAATTATTAAAAAATAAAAAAATAAAAAAACCGGTTGAACCGGAACGCGCACACACGCGTCCGGTTCCAGCAGGACGCGCAATATACGCGTTCGGTTCAATGGCCGAACGCGTATATTGCGCGTCCCCGGTTGAACCGGGACGCGTGTTGTACCCGTCCGGCCAACGGATTGAACGCGTGTATTGCTCGTTCACGGTTCAACCGGGGCGCGTATATTGCGCGTCCGGTTCGATTTCACCCGGTCCGGCCGTGCAATATACGCGTCCCGGTTGAACCGGGGCGCGGAATGTATGCGTCCGGTTCAATGGCCGGACGCGTTTCTTGCGCGTCCCCGGTTCAACCGGGACGTTTTTTTGACCGGTTCGGTTATTTTTAAATTTTTTTTTTTTTTACCTCTGAATTAGTCATTTTCTTTCTCTCTCTACTGGCAGGGGCAAAATCGTCAACAATTTTTTGAGGTGGCTTTGAGTACTAATTTTGTTGGCTACAAAAATCCCCCCCCTTGAAATATAATCGGTGACAACCAACTGACAATAATGATTACTTTCGGCTACTTCTCTCCTGGAAGTTCAAAAAAGTTTGATTTCGGATCACAAATAGATGATTGATCGGGCTTCTTAAAGAGAAAAACAAATGGGCCGGGCAACAGTTTTAAATGTAATGGGTTGGGCTTCGCGCTCGAGATAATTTTGTAAATCACGTCAATGCTGCTACCTTAACTTGACCTGTAAACCTATTTTTTCTCTTTTTCTTTTCATCATTTTTGTTTTGACTAATGATAAACATACAAAATTTTTACAAGAAAAAGTACCAATAAATGTTCACATCCATTCATTTTTTTTTTTTTTACACTTTTCATTTGAGATTTATATACATTTATTAAGCTTAAGGGAATAGGTTAGATAAGTGACATATCATTCCTTGGTACAATTTTTTTTCCTTATATATATCACTATTATCTATTTTTCTTTTTCATATCTATTCCTAGATTTTAATTTTGGTTACATTAAATTAGGCCTATATAAACTTTGGAAGAGTACTAGCATCTCTGCATCAGAGGATCTTCCTGATTGAACTCTTCATCTTCGATTAACAGTTTTAGGGAAAATAGTTAATTATCACCGTTAGACAATGACTTGAGAGAGATGAAATTTTGATTAAAAAAAAAAAAAATTGCCTCTCACTTTGTACCTTCAAAAGAAACACACATACAAAGAATAATTTACTCACTATACTAGTAGATTCTATCACAAATGAAAAACAGCAAAAATTAAATACTTCACTTCTACAATTAATCAAAGGTAGCTCATGTGGTCAAACACCAAAGAGGGTGTCACAAATCTCCATGAAGACCTCAACAATGAGATTATGATAATAAGATGAATTCAAAGACAAGAAACAATCCAACAACTTCCGAAGATCTTTGGCTCCAAACATCTGCTTCTCCATAATCATCTCCACCATTGATGTCCTAAAATCACCATATGGATCACTTGAACTCTTCTCAACCGCATAACTATCTTCAACAAGGAGATCATCGTCATCATCATCATCATCAACAACAACAACTGTTTCCCTTTTTCTTCTCCTCCGAATCTTGTTAGCCCTTCTCCGGCGAGACTTAACGGCGTGTTTCCGACATTTCTTCTGCCTCTGGAAACCGCCATAGTAAAGTTCAGTCAAATCCTTACAACCGGCCATGAGAATGACGTCATCTTCCATGATGATTTTTTCGCCTTTTATTTCCGGCTGGCTGCATTGACTGAGGACTGTATGATTGACTGAATGAGCTGATAATGCCGATGAGCAGCGGCCGGAATCGCTGAAAATCTTGTTATCATATCTTTTGCTCCAGCTAGTACTTGGATTAATATTTAGCACTTTCTGGCGAAAAGATTCCGAAGAGCATGAAGAAAAGCTGAAAGAATTTGCACCAGATTTTGATTTTCCATCAAGCAATCCAGCTTCTTCTTCTTCATCATCAGTAGTTGTGCTGCTGAACCATCTCCCACTGTTTGATGAACTACTTTTAACCTTTTCTTTCTTCTGGGAATAAGCCTTCTTAGTTGATGAAACTGGAGTGACAGGAGGGCATTTTCGTCCGTCTGCATCAGACCCTAAAAGCAAGGATTTCTTGTGAAATCTTGAGACTTTGATATCATTCCTGTGAAGGGTTTTTGGCCCTTTGGCAGGTTTGATCATGCTGTTTTTGTGGGCTACATTTGAAAAAGGTTTTTTGGGGTTTTGGATTGCATAATTATATGGAAATGTTTTTCTGGTGTTGGTTTTGGTGATGGAAATGGAGCTTTCTACAACATCTGGTGCACTTGTAGTATTTGATTTGCAAGAAGATGTGAATGAAGAAGGGAAGAAACGAGAAACCTTGTTGACAAGATGATATTGCTCCATTTAGAGTAATCTTTTTCTTTAAGATCGATATTGATGATGATTTTCTCTGAAGATTGAAACGATTTAATTCATAGGGGTTTTTTTTTTTTTTTTTTTTTTCTTTTCTGCATGGAATATAGACAAGGGCCAAAGGTCAATGAGATAGATAGCTAAAGATGTAGTTGAACTTAGGAGTACTTTGATGATCCATAGTTTTGAATTAGCTATTGTATTTATACTGTGGAATATGGTTTTCATATCTTGTGACGTACTGTACTTCTTAAAATATTTATTTTTTTTAAAGAAAATATATAAATGAGAGGCACAACCGATCGAGTAAAAAAAAGAATACGTATATTCCTAGCTTATTTCGGTTACACTCTTGGAGAAAGTGACAAAATCTCGTAATGTTAATGTTTTCCCAATTCACAAAATTCAAAATCAAGACATTGCTTAAGAGCTATTACTAAGTATGGTTTGGTAAATAAAGAAACTAGTGTAAAGATTTTAACTTTGTGTTGCATCATTTGCTTTGTTCGGGCCCTAAACTAAATGAGTAAACCAAACAAAAATATATTCAAATGTTCCATCTTTTAGATTTTTGGATGTTGTTAAGATGGAAGCCTTTTAACAGAACTGTGTTTGGCAATTTGGCATATGTATGTATGCATGGCCTCCACAAATTATTGGTTTTTTTTGGTCTATTGATCAATATTCAACTCTTTCTTCAGTTTTAATCCTGTTGCATTATTAATGTGAACCCCACAATAATTGTCTCAAAATTCAGTTCCATAAACAATAAGGGAATATATATGGGTTCAAACAAACCATTCAAATTTCAAACTTTTAAACACATCAAATTGCGTTTGAAAAAAATCACCAATTTTCTGAATTTGAAATTAATCATATTTTCCAACGGCTAATTAGCTATATTAACCGCAAGATGATCAATTAGTAAGACATATGATCAATCTTTTAGTATATCTACTATTTTCCAAAACCGTAATTATTGATTTTTATCATCTATCTGTTCTCAAGGAGAAAAAGAAATAAACGGGGAAAAATTGAAGCCAAAAAAATAGTTTTAATTGTTACATCTTCAAGTCTTGAAAATTACAATATCTTATTCCAAGGTTCATCAACAAATTAAATGAAATCAATTGCTTAAACCCATAATATTGCATAGTGCAGAGAAAATAAGTTCAGAGGGGAAAATGCTCCATATCCTGCGCCACATTTTCTTCACACTCCATTGTCAATATCCTTATGTCTTATCCTTAATTCTTCGTTGATACAAGACAAGCAAAAAATGACCTTATTTCATTTGACCTTTTGTAATGGACTCTCTGCTGCGTTGCAAATTTTTCTTTTATTTATTAATTGTAAAATTAATTAATATTGTATCATTTCGTGAGCTGACTTGATATATACATAATTCGACTTCCCAAGTAAAGGTATCTGAAAGATTGGAAATACTTCCAACCATATATATACAACATTTCTTGCAGAAACTTTATGAATTTCAAACTTCATCTTAATCCTGCCAAATACTATAAGACAGGATCGTTGGGGTTGGCTTCATTTTTCTATGCTTTAATTTAGCTAGTCAGCTCAATGCCAATGTGAAACCAAAAAAAAAAAAATAGTAATTAAGCAACGGGCTTTATTAGTATTTACTTTTGCGTATGCTTGTACATATTATTCATAGTCATGGGAAAAAATAGTGGCATTCGTAAAATTACACGACATTTCGAATGAAACATTCATTCTCTTACCCGAAAATAAAAATGGAAGTATGTTAAAACTTAAAACATTACGTAATATCGATAGCACTACTATATCAAACTCGCTTACTTACTATCTAGTTACTTAGGCATCTAATTATGTCCAGTGAATCTGTGACCATATTTCCAAATGGTGCAAAATCATGTTGTGAGTACTTTCTCTAGTTTTAACTCTAAGGCACAAATAAATTAACACTACTATTAATTTGAATTTGTGCCTTACAATTAGGACCTAAAGAAGTACTTTTTTGTATAATGATAATGATGGACAAAAAAATCTTATACGTGATTTTTTTAATAACTCGCTATTAATTAATAGTTTAATAGTTTAGTTTTTATTATTTTAGTTGAAGAAAGGACAATTTCTTGATGACACAGGAATACTATCAAATTAAAACTTACGGATTAATGCACAAATGATTTGAACGATTTTTATGGGGAAGAAGAAAAAGAAAAAGAAAAAGAAAAAAAATCACATGATGTTTTAAGAACCAGAAATTAACTGATTCAGGAAGACACACATTTGACTTTAGGTGACGTTTGCATATAAGAGTTTAGGGCACATTTGTCTTCATCAAGATGTAACTATTCGAGTACTTAGGATCAAAATACCAATCTTGTCTGATTAATTTCGCATTTTTTTTTCTGCTAATTAAGTCATCACTGAAAATATAAAATAATGTTACCATTCACGTGTGTGACACCAAAGCTGAAGTCACAATTCCTTTTAATTTAAACTTTAGGACATCAAATTGATACCTTAAATGGCTCAATGCATGTCGTTTTGTAAATGGTTTAAGGCTAAATGACAAGGTAGGGAGTACAAAGTTTAGCATAGACACACCTCAAGCAAGTGCCCACTTTGAATTCAAAAAAAAAAAAAAGAGGATTTTGAACGGAAAGGAAAAGGGAGAAAAAAAAAATGTGTACTCCCAGTCTGTACAGTGTCACCTCTCGTGAGGAAAAATTCTAGATAAAAACTTACTCTCAGACGCTGGTACAGTGGCCACTCGAGATTGACATAATTGATGAATAAGTCGACGCAATAACTTTATCATTTTTTAAAATTTCTTGTATGAAATAAAAAGAGCTGTGGTTATTTAAATATCTCTAACTAAATGAAGAAGTCAATAGTAATGTCTATTTTTTTTTCATTTAAATTTACAAGAAAAAGATTATCATGTACCTCTGCATTCATAAACGATGATAGACGAAGAAGTTACACTAACGATAGTAAAATTATCATGTCAGTTTATCTTCATTGATGTACAAGTTAATATGGCACGACCCTGATGCTAAATACTCCATTATCAATTTAGTCGACGGTTTGATTAACCCGACTAAAAAGTTGGTATGATCTTAAAAACTATATATACTGATAATAATTTAAAAATTTTGACTTCTTTTATTTTTCAAGGTTTCCAGTTCTAATTCTCACTTTGACATGGATTGAAAATTAGCTCTCCTTTTGCCTATTGGCCTTTTCGGAGGGATTGTTGAGGCAAGTTCATATCTGTATTCACAATTTCAAACATCAAAACTTATAAAATAGGAATTGTTAAGAGTGGATTAAGTCTTTGTGATTTGCTGATTATTACAATGGCGTGAACTTATCTTTGATAGGGATCCCGACATTAACTAAGTTGATGATAAAAAAGGTGCACAAAGTTTAGACACAAAAATTAATTACTGTAAATTAGTAATTGATACTGGTCTATTAGTGAATATCGTGAAGTTTTTTTCTTCCAAGCCGCCAATAGAAAATTAGCATCAAATTTTTCAAAATCGATTGAAAGTTTTTCAATGTGAAATTCGACGAGTCACGAAATTAATTAATACTAAGCAAGGTCAACGAAAAGTCATTACGTTGAAGTTTATAACTTTATTTTTTATTTAAGTGGGATGCTTTTATGATTTGAAATGAATTATAATGAACAAAATATATCTTATATATAGATAGACAATCCAATAATAATGAGTTTGATTAAAAAAACTAAACTGTAGATAATTTGAGATTTATAACAAAAAGAAATTCTTATGATATATTCATGTGTCACTAAAAGTCGACGGGGGGCCGAGAAATGAAGATATTACATGATTCCAGATAAAGCAATGCGTTGAGTTTTCTCCATTCCAAAATGATTACCAAATTTGGAATTTTATTTCAAACAGTACTAAAAATGAAAATGTATTCTGGATAATTATTTTAAGACGGAACAATAATTATTTTCTTACCACAGATTCAGAGTGTCAATTTCTATGTCCACTTAGCAAGACAAAGTTGACGCATTAAAGTTTATAATTTTTATGTAAGTACAACTTTATGATTTTGAATTGAATTATGATGGCAAAAATATATCTCAATAAAAGATAAACATTTGAATGCGATGAGAAAATTTATTTTAGAAAACATATCAACTTTTTCTAATGTGTGGTGATTGATTGATCTTAATGGAAAAATCACCGCAGCTAACTTTTGGTTAGGAATAGAAAGCGTCGACTCATTCGTCGCTTTGACAGAGAGAAATTTTTTTTTGGGGGGAGGGGGAATCATACAAGTGCAACATTTTTCTATGTTTTGAAATGAATTATGATGATAAAATATACTTCTTGTGTCTCATTGACATAGTTCATTTTTTTTGAATAATTTATACTACTTTTAATACAAAACATTAATTACAATGTGAACTTATTTTATGGAATGAATAGTGTATCTCACAACTAGATTAAAAAAATTATAATTTGGCAATTAAATAATTTATACAAAATTTGAGATTTATAAGTAAAAAAAAATAATGTATTCGATTGTTTCTAAAGTCGATAAACGGTCGACGGATATTACAAGGATTGAAATGAAGTATCATGTTGAGTTTAATTTATTTGCCAAATGCATGTGAAAATCACAGTAACTATTTTTATGTTAGAGATACTGAGCGTCGACCTCTATTTGCACTTAGTAAAGTCGACGGACAAGTCGACGCATCAAAATTTATAATTTTTTTTCTTCTCCCTTTTTTTAATAAAAAAAGTAAGTACAATTATGTTATGATTTTTTTTGAATTATGATGAAAAATATATTTATAACTAAATCAGAGTAATAATGACTTTAATAAAAATAAACAATTTATATTATTCATAAGAATTTTTATAAATTATATATTCATATGACTCCAAAAATATCAACGAAACGCTTGACGGATGAAAATATTACTCCAACTTAAAAGAAAGTATTGCCCTGTCTTTTCTTTACCAATCTGAAGGTCGACAGAGTTCCAAATCAGTCCTAACTAAATACTCTATCTTGAACTTACTATTCTTTTATAGCATGGCTAAAAAGCTTATGTAATCCGAAAATTCATTTTGAAAAAATATTTTTTTTCTATTGGTGTTGGAACTTTTGTGTCTTGCATGCTGATGTTGGATTTAGATCAATGGGAAAGTTATCGTCGCTTTGTTTTTTTTTCTCCCTTGGAAATATAAGCATGGCTTTTGTTGTCCATTTTGTTCACACAAATAAATTTATAAATGTTGTTTTAAGTATAAGTTCATTTTTTTTCTTGATTATAAATGAATAGAGAAGATATTATATATTCCTTATATTCCAAAATAAGTTTCATTCTACAACTTGTACACATTTTAAGAAAGACTTAAATAGAATAGATAAATTACTAAAATATCCTCAACAAACTCTATTAAATTAAGTGCTTGCCAATAAGAATATTTCTTTTAAGGGTAAATTTAAAAATTTTAGATAAAAAAGTGCATTGGAATAAAAAAAGACACTTATTTTGAAATTTCTATATTTTGCTAAAAAGAGACTTATTTTGAAATGGGGGAGTATCTCTTAAGAACTAAATAACTAAAAAGAAAATCTAAATTTTGAAATAAAATAATTTATTCACTAGTATTGAGTTATAAGGAACAAAAATTTATCATATACTCCCTCCGGTCCGTAATATAAGGCATTTTGATTTGTCCTATATTTCACTTCGTATGCATTTTTCTTTGGAAAAAAATGTTAAAATTACTTTTTTTTTATATTCATTGCGTTCTTCTAATTATTAGAAAATATTTTTAAGGTTTATTTTCCAATTAAAAAAGCATATTAGGTGAAATTTAAGATAAATCAAAATGTCTTACATTAAGGACCGGATGAAGTATTAGTTTGCTTCAAAATGTGACGAAACAATCGACGTATAAAGATATTACACGTATTAAGAAAGAGTTTTGTACTGAGTTTTCTTTACATTTCAAAATGTGAATGTTGACAAGGGAGTAATCTATAACTCTTTTGACTACATTTCAAATTTTGGTATCGATTGATAAATCATAACTTCAAATGGTTTAGTGTTTGTTTGTCCAATAACTCATTTTTCATTTTCACTCATTTTACCTCTTAAACACAAAACTCAATAAAAAAAACATCGTCCAGACAACTTTTTTAATTTACCTTTTAAAATGTTGTGTTTGGTCATTACACTATTGTAAAGTTTTCGTTTTGGTCACTGAACTATTGTAAAGTCTTCATTGCGTTTGGTTACTAAACTATTATAAAATGTTGAATTTGGTCACTGAACTATTATAAAGTCTTGTATTTGGTAATTATATTATTGTAAAATCTTCATTTTGGTCGCTGAACTATTTTAATTTCATAAAAAGTCACTATACTATAATACTTTCTAAATAAAAAACTAAACTACCTTTTAAATCTCCTTTCAAATCCAAATCAAAAACTAAAATAAAACGTTGTCCAATCACTTAATCGTTCTCCTTACATATGCTACCTTAATTTCTCTGTTGTTTCGAAAACGTTACTAACAATCTTAATAAAAAAAATAAAAATTCTGGCCCGTTCATTTTGGGCCGAAGAATTAAATCTTAATAGACAACCAATTGTCTTAAGCCCAAGAAATTTCAAACGTATTTTTCCTTTCCTTTTTAAGATCAACTAAAAAGCGTCAAGTGATCGCAGAAGTTGACAATAGTTCTACGGTGAAAATGATTTTAAGTCCAGCTGGTATGCGCGGGAATAAATGGAGGTTTGGTTCAAACAATTAAGGAGATGCTAAGAAGACCGTGGTGTGTGAAGGTTAGACATGAATGTGGAAAAACTAATTCTGTGGCGAACTATTTAGCTTCATTAGCAGTGTCAAATCGAGTCGGAGAGAATATCAGAAATTAAATGATCCATCAAAATAGTCAAACTGTGGTTGATGCTTGATATAGTGGGTATTTCATACTCACAGATTGTTGTAATGTCATAACCTCAGGGTTTAGCGTCTTTTGTTGTACCAAAAAAAAAATCATAATAATACAACTAGAGTTTTAATTGAAATTCGTTTCATTTTGCGCCTTGCATATGTTACCTTAACTTCTTTGTTTAAGAAACATTATACTCCTGCTGTCCTACAAAATAGTTCATATTGTGTTTTTAAATTTGTACTATTTTTTACTATAAATTTAAAATTTAATGTGAATTTTTTTTTCGAGACAGAGAGAGTACCACGTACAATTAAAAAAAAAAAAAAATTCTAACAATGGTGAAATCTTAACAGACAACTTATTGTTTCAAGCCCAAGAAATATACTAACGTGGCCCACAAATCAGACCAACTGATTTGACCTAAATGAGGAAACAAATATGGCCCAACCCAAATAAAGAAGAATCACAAAGAAAAACCCTAGTTCAAACGAGTCACAGAATATAAACTTCGTTGCAGGCGTTCTGACTCATCGTTCATCAAAGTAGTTGCTAGGTTTTCCCCCTCCGGAACTCCGTCAATGGCGTATCTAAGCCTCTCTCCAGTCTATCTTCTTATGAATAACTGTAGATTAATTACATGACGAAATGATCTTGTAATCGGGTAAAGGCTCATGGAGTTTTGGTCAGTGCTGTATGAGATGTAGCCGGTGCAGCTTTCACCACCAGAAGTGCCGTCATCGGTCCTGCAGCGGCTTTGCTCTATTCGTGAAGGTGTATGAGCTTATCTAATCCGTTGTTTTAATTAACATGCTGTTCGAGGTGGATATTTGTGATGTATTTATGCTATTATTATGCTGTAGAGTACTGAAGGACTGTGCTATTTGTTGAGAATTTTTTATTTTTTTGATATAGAAAAATTTATTGATTGTTCGGGGGTTTTATGACGTCTCAGTTTTAGAGAGTGAAAATGAAGTATTGATGGTTTTGGCTAGTATATAAGAACTTTGCCTCTTTGAGTAGCTATATGGAAAATGTATGACTTCCATATCTGGCTTAGTTAGGAGGCATAGAGTGCATCCAAGGATTCAACTCTCGATTGAGAGTATGGATCTTCAACCAAGGCATTTTGAGTGGACTCTTTCTTCTGATAAAGTGTCCTCCAAGCAGCCATGGACATTATTTTGCCTAGTATTGTCTATTCATATTTTTTCTCTTTTAAGATTGTCTGGATAGTTGGTTAGTAATTTATTTTCATGGGGTATCCTTTGGGTCCTTGCAGAGTTGTGTTGTACTCCATTGGAACTGCCTCTCGAATAACCGAGAGGTGCAGCAATTGCTCACACACCAATCGGTTCAGACAGGGGCACATAGGAAGTGAGAAAGACTTGTCTTTTCTAGAATAAGTTTGAGGGTAAGGAACAGTTTTTCCTCTTGTTCCTTTCCTAGATGTATTCAAACATTTTATGTCTTCACCTGAGTCCTACATGTCTACTTATTATCTTAGGGTATCTAGAGTATGAATTGAAAACCCCTTATATATGTGGTATTATGTTTTTGTATACATGAATGATACTTCTTTGTACATTTATGATGGTTAGGAGATAGGGACGTGACAAGAAAAAGTGGGTGTTTCTGCCTCCTTTTGGTGGAAATAAAGATATAGATGAAGCTTCGCTATCTGGTTGGCAGAACCCACCAGTTTCTTTCCAACTCGTTCCCTTGAAGCTAAATTGGTTGTGCTGTTCTTAATAAGTTTTTTTCCCCTCAGTTCTGTTAATGTTGTGGTTAATGTTGGGAGAATAGTAGGGGCAGCTACATATTATTTTCATACTTTCTGATGTGTTTCCGTATCATAGTCAGGGTGTCTTTTGTCTCCTTTTTGTTAAATGAAAATGAGCAGTTAGGCTTCACTATCTGGTTGGAAGAAGCCTTCAGTTTCTTTACAACTCGTTCCCTTGAAGCAAAATTGGTTGTGCTGTTCTTTCATTAGTTTTTTTCTCAATTATACAATTGTTGGGAGAATAGTGGAACAGCTACATTTTTCTTCATAAATACTATAATATGTTTGTCTAATGATTATGAATAGCTGAAACTGACCGTGATGAGCTCTTACAGACCTGTAATGAGTTGTGGAAATGATCGCAGTTCTTAATGAACATCTAAGGGACTGAGTCGTTTCAGTTTATTTTCTGATTTAATTTTATATTTGTTGTATGTTTCCAATCATTTTCATCCTTGGTTTTCCTGGTGTTTACCTTTTTGGTGTATGAATGTGACCCATCTGTCTATGCCTAAATGAATTAGGAGTTACATTCTGGTAGTAAATTCTTTTATGCCTTTAATATAGTGTCTTTTTCTCCTTTTTGTAGATTATTAATGTTGTTAGATTAGGCTTCACTATCTGGTTGGCAGAACCCATCACTTTCTTTCCAACTCGTTCCCTTGAAGCAAAATTGGTTGTGCTGTTCTTTCTTTAGTTTTCTTTCTCAATTCTATTATTGTTGGTAGAATAGTGGGGCAGCTATATATGTTTAATTTTATTAATTTTCCGTCTGGTTTTTGTCTTAATGTTCATGATTGGCCAACGACTATGATGAGCTCTAACAGACCTGTAATGAGTTGCGGAAATGATCGCAGGTTTTATGAACATCTAAGGGACTGAGTCGTTTGGCAATATGTCCTATTTCATCTCTATAATTCTCTTTTATTTATTCCAGTCACTTCTATCCATGGCTTTGTGATGTTTATGTTAGTTTACACCATCTTTCTCTGGTGCCTAACTAGTGACTGCAAAGCCAAAGAAATTGTTTCTCTCGCTATCCGGTGCTTCAATAATGAGTTATTTGGACGTCGAGAAACTACATTTTTTTTTCTATTCAGTGAACATATTTAACATGGTTACTTCCAGAACTGTGCTAGAGTATAACCACAACTTGTGCATCTTTTCTATTAGACTGCAGTTGTCAATTTGCTAGTGCATTTGTTTTATTTTCATTTTCTATTCTATTCATTACAGTGGTACAGGTACACTAACCTTTGAGCTCAGTAGATGTAGTGATGGTGATTTAAGGGTTATTGATGTTGTATGATTGGTTTCTGGTTTGATGCTTACAGTTGCATGGTGTGCACTTTCTTGTTCAGGTAGTTGGAGCCTCCATAATTGGCCAAGCACTTGTGTCGTGGTGTAGCTGTTTAAAGTTAGCAATATCCGAAGAGGCTGTAGCATTCTGAATTTGTTACCTAGGCTTCGCATGGACTTGTATTTCAGAACAATAGATACAGTGACTTTTAGCGTATCGGATCTTTACTGAAATTAGTAGCAACCACTACCTGAAATGTATTATGGTTGATTCTTGAGCACTAATGCAAAGATGATGTGAAAACTATTATAGCAGAGGAACTGAAACTGATTAGTTCAATAGCTTGTGTATGTAATCTATAAACTGAATCCATAACTATACAAAACTTGTTTGCACACACGAAATGAGACTCATAATGGGGAATGATAAAGATTTCTTTCAAAATACTAAAAGCTTTTGCACTGTCGACATTCACACTATTTTAGAACCTTGCGAAATGTAGAAACCGGAAGCATCAATTTGTTTCTTTTCACTGGGCATACAATTAATGATCAGAGAAATGTCGGCTTGTTTCTTCTCACTGGGCATATAAATGATCAGAGAAAGTGTCTGAATAGGCACTTTTGTAACGTTTTTGCTTATATGTGGTATGTGCAATGAACAAGGGCATTTTTCATTGATTTTCTTCACCTCTATAATATACAAAGAAAATAAGAGGCATTTAACTTATTAACTCTGGTTTACAAAGATTCTTTACCCAATGATAATAATCAAGTGATCTTACATTTCCTATGGGTTCATATGCACTAGCTCTCAGATCAAAACTTCAGAAGGAGATGCCCCAGAAAAGCCAGAGCAGCAATAGACGCATAATGCTCAAGCCGCTCAAACTCCCTGGAACAGAGGGATGGCTTTGATAGTTTCAAATCACAACAGATACAGTGAAGAAAGAACCGGAGAGGACTGGATGTTTGTTTACCCCTAATGCTTGAGCCAGTAGTTTCTCAACTGAGATATGTGCAGCAATATCTCGTCACGACCTTGATTGGTTACACTGCTGGTCATAATCCATGGGGGAGCAGTTTGGAAAAAGTGGCGAATTAAATCCTGAAAATCCTGCACATTTTCTTCGGGTCTTTTCCCTCCGTTTTTCTTCTTTTTCCGTTTGTCACATTTGGTAAAAACTAAGGTCATTGGAATCTGAAAGAAAAAGGAAAACATTCTCAATTAAACAAACTAGTCAGAAGTGGAAAGACAAGAAAAAGCTGAACGCCAGGATGTACTAGCTCTCCACCATACAGGACTGGTTCCAATGAAAATGAAGCACATTGCCACATCCACAGAAATGAAATTGATCACAGTTGAGCAAAAAGTTCGTCTTCATTGTCATTCCCATACCAATTTTTTTTGTTCAAAAGAGTATTGAAAAGGGCAATTACCTGATTCTTTCCCAGCCAACTAGCATACTGAAGATCAATCGGTTTGGCAGGAATACTCGCATCTATCAGAAGAAATACTGAAACAAGAGTTTGCCGATTGAGGAAATAATCTTTAGTGAACTTATCCCAGTCTGTCCGCAATTCCTGTGGTGCAGCGGCATACCTATACAATTTGCCAGAGAAAAGGTAATTGATATCAATATCTTTAGAAGATGATGATTGAATCGGATTACAAATATTAGCTAACTACAAACAGCATTTCTGCTGTACTTTAAGATAAACAGAAATGGCATTATTTTGGGCTAGGCATAGTTTCTCTTTACTTCTGGGAGCGGAACAGTGGAAATATTTGACGAGATTTTCTGCAGTTAATTAGTAAACATCTGTCTCATCTGTCAAATATCAGTGCAAGTTCCAAGGAGAAAAAAGAAAAAATCATTTTCCAAATCTCAGTTTGTTTGTAACTCCAGTCTGCCCCATAAATAAAAGCGGCTTTCTAATACAGACTACTCACTTTAGATAGCATCGGGCAAAGTTATTCACTTCAAATCAACATGCAACCGAAATTGCCAATGAAGCAGAACTATTTGTTAGAGGGTACAGATTTAGGGAATTTTTCATTTCCACTTTTCACTGTAGAAGGGGCTATGAAGGTCTTGCCATTGATGCGCCACAAGGTCATGAATCCCAAAAGTTGTCCATATACAATCATTCAACTTCTTTATTAAACATACCACCAGTCAGAACATTTTTACAATAAAATAACTTGGGAATTTAAGACGCTCTTGTGAGTTCTGCATATCAGTCTATCAAATCACCCAGGAAATAATATTGAGAAACATGGGAGTATGAAGTCCATACCCATATCCAGGCAAATCGACAAGGTACCAGCTATCATTAATTTTAAAATGGTTAATACATTGTGTTTTCCCTGCAAAAAACAATATAAAACGATGTCATTCGTCAGGGGAACATAAGGACATTTGACAGGAAAAACAGAAAACCATGCAACAAGAGGCTAGATACCCTTTTGATCAAAATTCTGTCAGGACAAGGTTCCTTAACATAAGCCAATTTCAGCCAGGAAATAAGTCCATTTTAAAAGCAAATTTCACTACGCTGAATATCATATTCCCAAACATTAACTTGCATCACAAACACATAGCAACGATTTTTCAACTCAATGAAGAAGTACATCTCATTATCCAAAACTACTGGAACGTGCAATAAAAATCTATTGAATACCAACAATATATTCCCAGCACTGAAAGCATGTAATTGTAGGTGCCTACAATACTCATTTCACAAAACTCATATGGCCTTTAACTCTTTGATAGTTCAACACCGACAACCTAAATGTTGAGAGCAAAATCAACTTGAAACATGAGCTAAATTGGTTAGTACTACCGAAATCCTTCTGTCTCTTTTTTCCCCATGGCTATATCATTTTCAAATGGATGTTCTTAATAGTAGAAACCATTTTTCCAGAACAACCACACCCCCAACAGGGTAGCTGGCTCTTTCTCACAACTAACTTAAGAAAAAATTACAAAGACAAAAGAATCAAAGAATGCACATCAATGTACAATTGACAATTCACGCACCTAAAAGATTTCCCTGTGGCATATAAATCATTGACCAAGTCCACAAACAATTGCCCTAAAAGCTACTAGTTAGTGTCTATATTATTCCTGAATCGCGTTTAATGTTAAATACATCATCCTTAAGGCCGTAAAATTTAATCAATTTCAAAGACTATCATTGGCAAACTGTTTCCATCAAAGTAGAATCAAAAGCTTCATTAACAGCCTAACAAAAGCAATTCAACACATGTAAAAGCAAACACATACCAGGCTTCTTGGAAGTGAGGGCCAGACGTTTCCGCCTAACAAGTGAATTAAGAAGTGATGATTTCCCAACATTAGACCTCCCAACGAGAGCAAATTCAGGTAAACCGTCAGAAGGGCAGTCCTCAGTTTTCACACTGCTCTTGATAAACTCAGCAGAGACCACCTGCGAATCACTAGCATACTTGCTAAGCACAATGTTAGAGCCCTTTAAAACCCTGCTACTCAAAGGGGCTGTGAAAGAAGAAACATCGGTATCCGGCGGCAAAAAGAGCTTGTCAATGGAGATTTGTACGTCGGAAAGTTCAGGACTTTCTGAGCTTATTGGCTGTGGCAGTGTGGAGGGGTTTTTGTTGGGGGTTTTGGTTAACAGATTTGTTGAGAAAGATTTGGATAAGAGGGTGCAGTGTATGATGAATTGTTGATGGCGAGTTTTGGAGGAGAAGAATTGGGTCAGAGTCGAAGGGAAAGATTGAAATCTGGAAAGATGGTTGATTATCATTTTTCCTCAACTTGCAATTCTCAGTGTTTTTTCATGGAGTCCGACCGGAGATTTATCAAAGTCCAAAGATACACTACAATAGAAGATGAGCGAATTTCACTACCTTCCCTGAAGTTTGATCAAATATCAGAAAATATCCTCATCTCTTAGAAAAATATCAAATATTTTGTAGTATGAAAAAATGTAAAGAAAATTATACTTATTCAATTTGAATGTTTTCATTTTTAGTTCAAAATGTATTTAAAAATGAAAAATTTAATTTGGACAATAATTTTGTAAGTTTGTAATAGTAAAGTGAATATATAACTATGTATTGTGAAAACTGTTTGGTGTTTGTTATTTTGTTTGTAATTGTTTACCATAGGAATTATATGAAACAAAATTTAATTAAAACTTTTTTAAATTTTTCAAAAAGAAAAAGGATTAATTGGAATTTATTTATGCAGTAAATACAGTACTTTCACCGAAAAAAGAAAAGAGAAAAAAGAAAAGCTTGAGAGGATTAAAACAGAAAGCGCTACGCTTTATTGTTTGAAGACCACGACTTCTTTTTTCACTTTTGGGCGAGGAAGAAGAAGTTGAAGATTGATGTTGCACTGAAGCGACAGATTAGATTCAAAGACCCAAACTGCAATTCTGCATCTGTGAGGAACTCCATAGAATCTGCAGAATCAAGTGTGGAAGATCCGGTGGGAACGAGTGATGATGCCTTCTCCAGCTTACAACCCGCGATCCCCTTCTCCTTCTCAACCTTCCGGGTATTCTTCGTAATCACTTCTGAACTAATTTATTGATTAAACTTTTTCTCCATTAACTTAACTTCCTTTACCATGAGTTTTGTGGAATCTTTTCTCGTCAATAGTTGCCAGCTTTTTTCGGATCAACATATAAATAGGAACTTGGACATATGCATGTTTGGGCTGTAACTGATTCCACGGTCAATGCAGCTGTTCTTTAGCTGCAATTGTCTTTTTTTAAGGTGTTTGTGTTTGTTGGGGTTTCAAATTAGGTTGGAAACAGCTTAGATTTTAGTTGCAGTTTGCGACTTTGTCGAATTTCCAGACACGGGTGTTGGAGATATTGGGATGAGGTTGAAAGTTTCTTAATTTCAATTCATGACATATGCCAACTGAATTTCATTGTGGTGTAGCTCGACTTTTGTTCTCAAAGTTTGAATTCTGGAATCGTGCTTGGTTCCAAGTGTTTATGTTTTTTTTGGATGAAAGTTGAGTTTTATTCCATTGAGTAATGATTATAGGTACAATCGCAGTGTTTCTCCAGAATTCACTACACCTAGGATACTTGTTTGTTACAAATATTAATCAGTACAAAATAAGATCACCACATAGAAAACCAAAATCTAATCTGTTCAATTGAAGTTGGGGCAAATATTCATCAGCTCACACCAGTGCCTGTTCTTGCAAGTATTCTTCATTTTAGTAATCTTGGACAGATTCATCTTCAAGGAGAAGGAGATACTCTGGATCACCTCTGGTTCAGACACTTTCTTATGATGAAAAATAACAAGTGTATATGCTTGTGTTGTACATTTGTGCGTTTTAGAAAGAATCCTAACTTCTTTAAAAGTGATGATAACCACATAATTGTGCTTACTGCCCATTGTATGAAGTGGCTTTTCATTTGTGTGCCTGTAAGTATTCTTTCTGCTGTAAAAAAAACCATCTCCTTGCTTTATGAGAATGAAATGTTCTCTGTTGGGCAAAACCCTACCCGTGATTTTGATCGTCCTTGCACCTGTAAAACTGATCAAAGTTCTATTTTTGACCAGAAAAGGGGAAGTATCGGATCTAAAAATGCAACTTCGGCAGCTTGCGGGGAGTCGAGCACCAGGGACTGATGATGCAAAGCGGGAGCTTTTTAAAAAAGTGATATCTTATATGACAATCGGAATTGATGTTTCTTCTGTTTTCAGTGAGATGGTTATGTGCTCGGCTACTTCTGACATTGTGCTGAAGAAAATGTGCTATTTATATGTTGGCAATTATGCAAAGAACAACCCGGATCTCTCTCTTTTAACAATTAATTTTCTTCAAAGGGATTGTAAGGATGAGGACCCCATGATCCGGGGTTTAGCTTTGAGGAGTCTTTGTTCACTTAGAGTTGCAAATTTAGTGGAGTACTTGGTGGGACCATTGGCTTCTGGGTTGAAAGACTCCAATAACTATGTGCGGACAGTTGCTGCTATTGGTGTTCTGAAGTTGTACCATATTTCATCTTCAACATGTGTAGATGCAGATTTTCCAGCCACGTTGAAGCATTTGATGCTTAATGATCCAGATGCTCAGGTCAGGGATTCCTGAATCAAATATTTCGTACTGGAGAAACTTATGGATTTAATTACAATGCTAGAAGTGCCGCTACCCTGTTTTGAACTACGAACAATTCTGTGTTGCTCATGTTTGAGTTGGGTAATTTGGGAGGTTGATTGTTTTTGCCACAAAGGTTAGGATGAACTTTTCAGGGAGAGGGGGTGTAGTTCTTTGTGTCAAAACTGTTCTTCACTAATGAAAATAAATTAAAATAGTAAACAGATTGATTTTGGATATAACTCTCTTTGTTTGGATAGATGTAGCTCTGGACTGAATCCACTTCTGAAAACATCCACTGAATGTTTCTATGTTTTCTTTTCCTTGCTTCTTTTATCTTTTGTTAGGTGGTTGCAAACTGCTTATCAGGCCTTCAAGAGATCTGGAGTTTGGAGGCAAGTAAATCCGAGGAAGCAATAAGGGATAGAGAAATTTTGTTGAGCAAGCCTGTTATATACTACCTTTTAAATAGGTATTCTATTCCCAAATTCGTTACAGTGTATTGATTTCCATACAAGCGTCAATAGGCTTGTCCAAAGTTTAGAAGAAGGATGATTTCAAGTTTGCAAAACAACCATGCACTTGTTACTGTCAATTTTATTTCTGTACATTACTTCACCCTGTTAACCATGTGGGAAGCAAATTGTATGAAATAATAATTTATGGGTTTGGTTTCTATATGTACATGTAAACTGAGACAGCATAATGTAACACATGTCTTATAAAAAATTCTGTTTTTTTTTTTAAGGAAATATAGAAGGTCACTTACCCTTTTCCAAAAACTTTTTGCAGGATTAAGGAGTTCAATGAATGGGCACAGTGTATTGTTCTTGAGTTGGTCTCTAAATATGTGCCTTCTGATAGCAATGACATCTTTGACATTATGAATCTTCTCGAAGATAGACTTCAGCATGCAAATGGTGCTGTTGTCTTGGCAACGATTAAGGTGTTTCTCCAACTGACGTTGTCCATGACTGATGTTCATCAGCAGGTTGTTACTTCTTGACATTCCCTTTTTAATTTTTCTCCATTTCCTTGTTGATGATGCATTAAATTGCGTTTCTTTGAATATCAACTGTTGGTTTTCTAAATTGCACAAAATGTTGGATTTCCTATTTTAGGTGTACGAGCGTATAAAAGCGCCTTTGCTTACCCTAGTGAGCTCAGGAAGTCCGGAGCAGTCATATGCCGTGCTAAGTCATCTTCATCTGTTGGTGATGCGTGCACCTTTCATATTTTCTTCTGATTACAAGCACTTTTATTGCCAGTATAATGAACCATTTTATGTCAAGAAATTGAAACTTGAGATGTTGACTGCTGTTGCAAACGAAAGCAACACATATGAGATAGGTTGGTGTACTTCGAATAATAAGTCGATGCTTTCGTTCCTTATACTCTGATGATGATCTTTCAGTTAGGTTTCTATTTGTGTTTCATCATCATTTCTTTCTAAGTTTCGATGACGATCATGTATACGTTGCAGTTACTGAACTTTGTGAATATGCTGCCAATGTTGATATACCTATTGCAAGAGAATCTATCCGTGCCGTTGGGAAAATTGCTCTTCAGCAGTATGATGTAAATGCTATTGTAGATAGGTTGCTACAGTTTCTGGAGATGGAAAAGGACTACGTAACTGCTGAAACACTGGTAATCTCTCCGTCCTTAAAAAAGATGTTATTGTATGCATTTTAGGGTTGTTGGATTTTACATTCCTATCAAGTTTACATTCCTATCTGTATTTAATGATTTAAATTCTATCTTATAGGTTCTCGTGAAAGATCTTCTGAGAAAGTACCCCCAGTGGAGTCAAGATTGTATAGCAGTTGTTGGAAACATAAGTAGTAAAAATGTACAGGAACCTAAAGCAAAGGCTGCTCTTATTTGGATGTTAGGCGAGTATGCTCAAGAAATGCAAGATGCTCCCTATATTTTAGAGAGTCTTATTGAAAACTGGGAGGAGGAGCTCTCTGCGGAGGTATCCTAAACATTTGAAATATCATACTGACTAGAAGTTGCAATCGGGACATAACTATGACAACTCAATTGTCTTATGCAGGTGCGTTTGCACATACTCACTGCAGTTATGAAGTGTTTCTTGAAAAGGCCTCCAGAAACTCAGAATGCACTTGGAGCTGCTTTGGCTGCAGGTCTTGCTGATTTTCATCAGGTATATTCTTCTTTAGTTTTCCTTTTTCTAATTTTTATCATATTCGAAGTTGGAAATTGTGTTGAATATTTTGAACTTTCTCAATGTCTTGTACTAGGATAATTTGTTTCTTTTTGACTGCAGGATGTTCATGATAGAGCATTACTGTACTACAGGCTTTTGCAGTATAATGTCTCTGTAGCTGAACGTGTGGTTAATCCTCCAAAGCAAGCTGTATCAGTCTTTGCGGACACACAGAGTAGTGAGATTAAAGATCGGATATTTGATGAATTTAATAGCCTTTCTGTTGTATATCAGAAGGTATGTTATATATTGTCATTAAAATGATTATGAAACTTCTACATTTCATTTGAAGTTGTTCACTATATCTCCTGAAAGTTTACTCCAGTTTTATTTGAAACCCCTCTGACAGCTTAAAGTTCATTTTTTAGAATCTGTTTGCTGTTAGATGCTGAGGCTTAACTAGAAATCTGTACATTTTGCAGCCATCATACATGTTTACGGATAAAGAATATAGAGGACCTTTTGCTTTTTCAGAAGACGTTGGAAGCTTGTCTATTGGTGTGGAATCGTCCGACAACATGCCGGTAGCTCAAAGAGTCGAGGCAAATGACCAGGATTTGCTTCTGAGTACTTCCGAGAAAGAAGAAAGTAAAAGAGCCGGTTACAATGGTGCTGCTTATAGTGCCCCTGCATATGACTCGGCTGCTGTAGCAACTCAGTTAGATCTTGTATCTATTGACAACCCTCCACCAGCTAATGTGCCTTCAGCCAGCTTTGCAATTGATGATATATTTGGGCTTGGATTGACTAGTCAACCAACACCTGCCCCTCCACCTCCCACTTTGGAGCTTAATACCAAAGCTCTTCTGAATCCTAACACATTTCAGCAGAAATGGCGCCAACTACCAATATCTTTATCACAGGTTTTTTTTTTTATTTTTTATATTGCTTTCTTTGTTTATCACTGGCTCACTGAAGTTTATCATCCCCCTTTTCTGTGTTCCCCAGGTCTTCATAAAAAGTTGTTTCCAGTTAAATGATTTTCTGGGATTTGACGATCTATCTACTTTGTCATCCATTCTTAGTTCCCTGACAATGCTTCTTTCTCCTTAACTAGACTGGTTTTAGCATTGACAAGAGCAATTTTATCAGCGACATGGTTTCTTGTTTTCTACAGGAGATGCCTGTAAGTCCTCAAGGCGTTGCAGCGTTGACGACACCTCAAACCCTTCTTCGATACCTGCAAGGTCAATCCATTCACTGCATAGCTTCAGGTGGTCAGGCGCCAAACTTCAAGTTCTTCTTCTATGCACAGAAAGCAAATGAATCTTCAAATTACCTTGTGGAATGCATAATCAATTCGTCATCTTGTAAAGCTCAATTCAAGATCAAAGCAGAGGATCCTAGTACAGCTGAGGCCTTCTCAACTTTGTTCCAGTCAGCCTTGTCCAAGTTTGGTTCGCCCTAGATTCATGGGAACAAGAACTACTTAGCTATCTGGAAAATGTTCATGTATACCTTATTTTTTTGGTAGGTTTATGAAATTTTGAGAAACCGATGAACATGGAGCGGATTTTGTTGGGCCATTTCATTATTTTGTATGTGCAATGAGTATTTTTTTTTTTCTTTTGGGTTCTTTTTTTCCTTTAGGACCTGTGCACAGATGAAATCAACTGATGTGTACGGTGTACCATATTATTCAGAACTACATATATGTTGATCCCTGTTACCGCAATGAAGTGACAAAATCATGTTAGGAATAGAAAGGCCTTCTATGAACCAACGGTTAAATTAGACGGTGTTTTCCCTTCAATGTGTGTATATCCGGCAAAGTTTTTCACATTTTATACCCTCTTTTGTGAATTTGTATCGGTTCTAACTGTAAAATATGAGTGCACATCCTTCTTTATGTCGAATGTTAACAATGTACTATGTACATATACTATTACGAATGAGAAAAGAAAATATTTTCATTTTGTCTTAAAATGATTGTCCAGTTTAAGTCGAAAATTATTTTTTTCGCCGGATCAGGGAGTAACAACTATGAACCATGAAGTTGGCGCTCTATGTCCTAATGCTTGAGCTAGTACAATCTATCTTACAAACTGTCCTAATTTCAAACGAGAAGATAATACATGTTCTTAATTTGTTTATTTTTTGTAAGAAAAGATAAGCGTGAACCAAAGATCAAAAACAGACACGATTATTGATGACTTTTATCTCTAGATAAGTAGCAGATGGACCACCCATTGTGGAGAAGAAGAGCTTCAAAGTTGTATACAGAGAAAGTAGGTATGGAAAAAACAGAGGTGTTGATGTTCATCCCAGGCCCAGGTGTTGGCCATCTAGTCTCGGCAGTGGAGCTCGGAAAACTTCTCATCAATCGGGATGATCATCTCTCTGTTGTGTTCCTCATCACTCAACTACCATTTGACGCTGGAGTTGATGAATATGTGGAATCCCAGCTATCAGATTCTACTTCCAGGATTCAATTCGTGAAGATCCCATATCGAACAAATTCATCAAGTGATCAAGAACCCGAGTCAAAGAATAGATCGGTTGTTGCCTTCGAGATGATACAGAGTTTCAAGCCACTTGTCAGAGATGTTGTTCTTGACCTGATCTCCAAGTCAGTCACTACTAAACTTGTTTTGGGTATTGTTGTAGACATGTTTTCTGTCGGAATGATTGATATAGCCAATGAGTTTGAGTTGCCAGCCTACGTTTTCTACAGTTCCAGCGCTGCTTTTCTAGGACTTAAATTATATGTCCAAACCTTAAATGATGAACACAATGAAGCTATTACTGATTGCAAAGATTCAGATGCTGAGCTGTTGGTCCCCAGTTTTATGAATCCAGTGCCTGCTAAAGTACTTCCTACTGTAATGTTGGACAAGTATGGGGGATGTGAAACTGTGTTTCTTTCTGCCAGAGGGATGAGGGAAACCAAGGGGATCATAATAAACACCTTCCAGGAGTTGGAGTCTTACGCAATTGAGTCATTGTCAGATCAAGAAGGTAAGAAGATCCCACCAATTTACCCGATAGGACCGATAATTAACTGGAATTTCAAGCCTGATGATGGGATAATGAGCTGGCTGGATACCCAACCTTCCTGTTCTGTTGTCTTTTTATGTTTTGGGACATTCGGGTTCTTTGGGTTGGAGCAGTTGAAGGAGATTGCGATGGCTCTCGAGCGAAATGGATGCCGATTTTTGTGGTCTCTACGACAACCTCCAGCGAAAGGAAGCATTGATGCTGCATCTGCATATGCCAATCCTGAGGAAATTCTGCCAGAAGGGTTCTTGGAAAGGACTTCAGGCATTGGAAAAGTCATCGGTTGGGCGCCACAAATGGCGGTTTTATCACATCCTGCAGTTGGAGGCTTTGTTTCACACTGTGGTTGGAACTCAGTACTGGAGAGTTTGTGGGCAGGAGTGCCTTTAGCTGCTTGGCCAATGTATGCAGAACAACAGGTGAATGCATTTGAGATGGTAGTGGAGCTAGGACTTGGTGTTGAGATTAAGATGGATTACAGAAACGATGCTAACATGGAGAGTCAGATTATTGTCTCAGCCGATCAGATTGAAAAGGCGATAACCGGGATCATGATGGAGAACAACGAGATTCAAGGGAAGGTAAAACAGGTGAGTGAAGATTGCAGAAAGGCTGTGTTGGAGGATGGATCATCCTATGCTTCTTTGGGCAATTTTATTCAAGACATGAAGAAGAATATGGCTAAGAGGCAGCTGACATAACACAATATGAGATTTCAATGTATGTATCTACGACTAAGAATCATGCCTTGGAGCTGACTTCGTTCAGTGCCTTTGCATTTGTGCAATTTAATTTTCGTAGATCCTTTAAGGCCGGAACTAAAAATGCTACCGCGGGAAGAAATGAATGCAAACTGAAGCTTACATACAAGGCGAAGATGAATTCACATGAATAGGAAATATGAAAGTTAAAGGAGACTGTTTTTCCTTGTGTTTTATCATCGAATTCAGAAAGGACTGGGAATTTTGTAAAAAAAAAAGGAAGTGTTCAGTGACTTCAGTCTTCAGGTGTAAAAATTAAAGGTTAAAAATGTTATACCATCAAAATTTAAGGACTAAAATCATAGCCGTTTAAATTGCTTCTTTCCCCCGATATTTTATAAAATTATAGCATTTGACCGAAAAACAAATCCCCATCCCGTTTCTCAGACACTCTCATCAAATCAACGATCAAAACGACTTAGGACGAAGGGTTTTATCATGTCAGTCGCAAAACCCTAATCTAGTCCAGCAAGTTGATCCAGAATTGAATCCTCAAGAATCATCAATCGATCACTGAAGTTTCTCTTTCTCTTGAATTTTTAATTCAGACGCAGATTGGTGGGAAAGGAAAGGGAGGACAAAAATGGCGTACAGGTCGGGGGAGATGGTGAAGAAGGTGCTTAAGAAACTTGGGGCTGAGAAAAGCCTCACTCCTGAAGCCAAAGATCAGATTAAGAAATTTGTTCCTGATAGCAAGATGATCATGGGTCGAGCTCACCGCGGTCTCTTCGCCGGCCGCCACATCCAGTATGGCAACCGAGTCAGTGAAGACGGCGGTAACAAGTAGGTTCTCTTTATGCTCCCGCCCCATTTCATGTTACCATTTTTCATTTTATTGATTTTTTGACGTTATTCTGCTATTCATTTTCTGAAATGTGATGTTCTCCTTTGATAGCCATGATAAAGTTTCTGTTTTTATTACATTTTCCATTTCATTAGGGTAGTTGGAGTTGCAGTGGGAGTTGATACTCCATATTAGGAAAATGAAGTAATTAAGTGCTCATCCATATGTTTGTTATTGGATCCCTTGTCCTATTTGTATGTTTCATTGAAGGGCTGCCTTAATCGGATTCAATCGACAGTCTATCAAACTGCTCACTGGTATTCAGATAAACCTGATGAAGAAAAAAAGTAATATGGAATATTGAATTAAGAACTGAGCTGGTAACCCTTGTTAAATTTAGGATACAGTGCTGCAGATTCTTTGCAGGCTGTTAGGTAACTAATAGTTTGATGATTACTCTGATTATGCATGTCCAGATCCGTGAAATGGATCTGTTATCTTGTTGGATGTTGTCCTAAGTGTTGGTAGATTGCTAAGTGTTGAGAGAAAAAAATTTAAGGGGCATGTCGATGACTCTGCACTTGGTACTGAATAGTGTTGGTAATGCATGTTGCCCTGCCTTATGCATCTGTATAAGTTCATTTTTGGTGTTTAGATAGGGCTACAAATTTTACCTCTTAACTGGCAGAAAACATGTCCTTGTCTATTTCTTGGGGAGGTTTTGTTCAATGCAGCTGATATAGGATTGTAATTAAGTCTTCAATCTTCTTTAGATATAGTTGGCACTTTCTATTTTTTGTCTATTCTCCCTTTACATATCAACATATCAATAATGATGCTTGCCGTAATCTGTAAATGAATCATGCTAAAGAGCTCGTAAATAATGCTGATAGGACAAGGAGGTGCTGGAAGCCTAATGTACAGGATAAAAAGCTTTTCAGCTATGCCCTGGATCGTCAAATTCGGCTAAAAGTAACTACTCATGCTTTGCGCTGTATAGACAGGGTAGGGGGGCTAGATGAGTATTTGCTGAAGACTCCCTACAGTAAGATAGACTCTGAAATGGGTCTTTACTGGAAAGCAAAGATTGAGAAATTGTATGAAGAACTTGGGAAATTGGAGGTACAGTTCTTTTCACCTGATGAAGAAACCAAACCAGATAATCAATCCAAAGGGTCGAAATTGGAAAAAAGATCTTCGCGCAAGCATGACCAGAGAAGGAGGTTTGTCTGGTCAAATAAATCACAAACCACTAATGAAGGGCATACTAGTGCTGATAAAACTAGTCAAGAAGACGAGATTCATGAAGGAGGCTCAGATAGCGATATTAATGAGCCGAGGGTTGCCCATGCTTGAATATGGATTTGTAATGCGATTTGTTTTGCTTTATGTTCTGAAATTCCCTCTGGCTGTATGCATCACAAATTTTGTAGTTGCACAAGATTGGCTTTTGTCAGATCTCATGCAGGAGTTAGTTTCTGTTTCTTTAGCAATTGGATTGTTGTTCTTTTTACTGCACCCACATAATCTAGTATGTGGTATTCTATAAAAGAGCAGTCTAATTATGGAATTCAAGTAAAACACTGTTGTACACAACTTAGGAATAAAAATTATATGTAGAATTGTTTTACATGGTTGCTATGGCCTCTATTCTTGGTTTCAGGCACCAGATGCAACAAAATGTCAAGAAATGACTTGTGTATGGTTTTTGTAACCAATTGCGGCCTTGTGGGAGCAAATTAACCCTTTTAATTGAATATCCATGTGGGAACAAATTCTCAACTGTGCCAATTTATCCACTACTAAAATGGTTGAGAAAATTTTGATAATTTCTGATCTCCTGCATGCGGATTCAGAAGAAGCTCCGCGCTACGATACAATTCTTGAAATACTGTAGTCAAGGTTCCTAGACGATTGGTATTGTGCTGATTAAATTTCGTGTCCTATCCCACCAACTTGATGATTTTGCTATCTTCAGACTTCAAGGAAATGCTGGTTTAATTTCAAAAGGAATTGCAGAAGAAGCCATGTCAAACGATTGAAAAATGTCACGACATTTCTGCATTGCAGATGGGGTGCTATATTGCACCGGTATCAGCATGTATATCAGTTCACACGAGATAAGAGACAGAAAATGCTCTTAACTTCATCTTTCAAGTTCTTCCAGAGGTCTTTCGTCCCAGCTTTACATTAAGTTGCAGATTCTAATTACCAGTAATCTCGGCAAGAACACACACCACTTTCAAACTTATGAAATCTGTTAGCATCTCGAACCACAAACACCTTTCTCAAAATTTTTGACAAACCCTTGATAAACTCGTGACAATCTCCACACACCCGCAAATTTTTGAAAATGCGAATGACCCTTCCATCGTTTTCAAGGCCACCATGTAGAAGAGCCAACCCTATGGCCAATTTCTCACTGTGAAGTCTCAAGCTTTCTTGCTTCGTCTCTTCTTCTACATCATGCAATGAGAAGCTTGTCTCATAGGCATAACCTATCTCTTCTTTCATTCTTTTCTCCATTTCTTTCAGGATTTCATGGATGCTTGCAAAGAGTGGGTGTGTTTCATCTCCGTTATAGAAGAAGTGGATCTGTTTATCAACCTCCACCCAACTTCGTCCGGCTTCTTTCTTGAGCCTTTTTACCCTAACCAATCCTCTCAATCTCTCACAATCTGTCCAGTGCCGGGCATCAGCCAAAATATTTGACATCATCACATAATTAGCTGGATTTTCACTATCTAACCTTAAGAGAATTTCACCAACCTCCTTTGCAATCTCAACATCTTTATGAACTCTGCAAGCACTAAGCAATGTCTGCCATATGCCGACATTTGGTTTTAAAGGCATGTTCTCTATAAGGTGTTTTGCTTCTCTTAAACGGCCTGCTCGGCCAAGGATATCAGCCATACAAGCATAGTGCTCCACTCTAGTTTTCATTCTGTTATTAGTACACAAGCTTGTGAAGTACTCTTGGCCTTCTTTGACAAGTCCAGAATGGCTACAAGCAGAGAGTACGGCCAAGTAGGTCACTCCATCCGGCTCAACATTGTTGAACTGCATTTCCTTGAAAATTTGCATAGCTTTAGCAGCAAGACCGTGTTTCCCATATCCAGTTATCATAACTGTCCACGATATGACATTTTTCCGTGCCATGTCACCAAATAATTGCTCTGCCTCCTCTACTAGGCCACATTTGAGATACATATCAAGAATTGAATTTGATGCAGATATGTCATTACCACTTGGTATTTTAATGGCGTATGAGTGCAATTGCTTTCCAAGCTCAGCAAAAGCAAAATCAGCAAAGACACTCATCATGCTTGAGAGTACTAAGCCATCAATAGCATTGTCCCCTTTCCTGAGTTCTCTGAACAAGTCCAGGGCTGCTGATAGATCGTCTTCTTGAGCATATCCTAATATTAGCGCTGACCAAGATATAGCGCTCTTCTCTTCAGCTTCATTAAATAGTTTATGTGCTTCTATGAGGAATCCACATTTCACATATAGGTCAATCAGTGCCGCTGAGAGGATTTTCTGGCTCAGAAACGGAAATCCACTTGCAGTTAGAAGTGCATGAATTTGAGTTCCCTCACTGATAGCTCCAGCAGCAGAACAAGCTTTTAATGTGCTAGTGAATGTGTATTCATCCGGAGTTTCTCCGTGTTCTCTCAACTCCTTAAACAAAAGCAAAGACTTTTTACCATCAATATCAAGGGCATACCCAGCTATCATCACATTCCAAGTTATCAGACTTCTCCCAGGCATCGCATGAAACATAGATTCAGCATCTGATACTCTTCCACATTTGAAATACATATCAATGACCGAATTACCAACCACCGGATACCACTCGTATCCCCATTTACAGCACAAGCTATGAATCTGCATTCCTTCAAAAGCGGCAGCCAAAACTCCAGATGCCTTCAAATTTGTTGAGTAGGTGTATTCATTAGGTCTAACTCCTGAAAATACCATCTCACGGAAGAGCATTAATGATTTTCCAGCATCACCATCTTGCAAATACCCACACATCAATGATGTCCAAGAGACAATATTTCTTTCAAGCATTCTATCGAACACTGCGTGAGCTAAACTCAATCTACCACATTTTCTATAGAAGTCTATGATGTCATTGCCAATCATCAAATCTAAACCATAGCCCTTTCTTACCACAGCTCCATGAACTTCCTTGCCCTTATAAAATAACAGACTTTTGGAGCATTTTCTCAAAAGATCAGCAAATCTTTGACGTTCACCCATTTTAATTAGTGGCGGCTTCCATAAACCCTCAAATCCGATTAAATGGGCCCTCTTTTTGCTTGAATTCTTAGTCCAATTTCAAATCTCTGAAAGCAACGCTTCCAAGTGCGGACCTTTTGACAGTAAAAAGAAACACGATTTTTTTAATCAGATCCTTGTAATTCCGGTCCCATCATTTCTTAAAGCTTTCGCCTTTCAGCATAAAAACTGAATCTTTTCTCGGGTAAAAGAGGTGGGATTTCTTAAGAAAAATCAAGTCTTTTCAGAGGAATTTTGAATTCTGAGAGAGTGAAGTAATGGGCACCCAGGTTGGATTCTTGACGATGAGAGGAGTGGAAAATATGCTCATACCCATGTTAAGAAATTGCAAAAAGCTGTCACACTTGAAGAAAATACATTCCCGGATGGTCCAGTTTTCAGGGTCACAGAGCAATTTCCTAGTGACCAAGATGGTAGATATCTGTGATCAAACTGGTCAAATGGAGTATGCAACTTCACTATTTGGGCAGGTTCATGAACGAAACATTTTCCTCTATAATGCTATGATTAGACTATATACCAATTACCAGATGTATGTTTTGGCCCTCAATGTATATAAAGAATTGCTAACAGAACCACAGAGTAATGAAGAGCCTGTTTTCCCTGATAGATTCACCTACCCTTTTGTTCTTAGGTCTTGTGCAGGGCTTCTCGATGCCAGCTTAGGGAAACAAGTTCATGCTCATACATATAAATATGGGCTGAGCTCTAATACTGTAATTCAAAATTCGCAGTTAGATATGTATGCGAAGTGTCTTGACATGAGTGGGGCTCATAAGTTGTTTGACGAAATGAGTGAGAGAGATGCTATTGCATGGAATAGTGTTATATCTGGCCACATAAAGTTGGGTCAAGTGAGGAGGGCAAAGTCTTTGTTTGAAGAGATGCCAAATAAGACAATTGTATCTTGGACAGCCATGATCTCGGGGTACTCCAAAATTGGTTGCTACAGTGAAGCGATCGACGTCTTCCGGCAAATGCAAGTGGTTGGAGTGAAGCCTGATTGGATTAGTTTGGTTGCAGTTTTACCTGCTTGTGCACAGCTAGGAGCTCTTAAGGTTGGAAAATGGATTCACTTTTACGCAGATAAAAATGGGTTCTTGAGAAAAACTGGTGTTTGCAATGCCTTGATTGAAATGTATGCAAAGTGCGGTAGTTTTGGGGAGGCACTTCAGTTGTTCAATCAGCTTTCCAACAGGGATGTTATTTCGTGGAGTACGATGATTGGAGCGTTAGCGAATCACGGGAGAGCTCATGAAGCAATCAAGTTGTTTGAAGAGATGCTGAGGGCAAAGGTTGAACCAAATGAGATCACCTTTGTTGGTCTTTTATCAGCTTGTGGACATGCTGGTCTGGTAGATGAAGGTTTGAGTTACTTCGATTCCATGAAAAACGACTATAATATAGATCCAGGAATAGAGCATTACGGTTGTTTGGTTGATCTGCTTGGCCGGACCGGGCGTCTTGAACGTGCTGTTAAACTTATAAAAAGCATGCCAATGGCACCAGATTCAGCCATCTGGGGTTCCTTGCTGAGCTCCTGTAGAACTTTCCGCAACCTTGAAATCGCCATTGCTGCAATGGAGCATCTGTCAGAGCTCGAACCAGAGGACACCGGGAACTACGTGTTGCTCGCAAATATTTACGCAGATCTTGGTAAGTGGGACGGAGTGTCGAAAATGAGGAAGCTTATAAGGAGTAAGAGCATGAAGAAGACCCCTGGTTGCAGTCTCATTGAGATCGATAGTGCAGTTCATGAATTTTTATCAGGAGACAATTCCAAGCCATTTTACAAGGAAATTTTAACGATGCTGAATTTGTTACAATTACATCAGACAGGAAACCATGACCAGATGGATGAAATTACCATCCTAGAAGAGGACAGTACAAGCAATTTTCAATTTTAAGAACATGATACAACGATGTTTAGTGCTCCTTCGTCATTGCTTTAATCAGTTCTAATCAAATTCATACTTTGCATGCTTCAAGGCCATGGTAAAGTCCAAAATCTCCGTATCAGAATGGATCCGAGCTTAATCTTCATTGGATGGTATACATTATTTCGCAAGTAATATTCGACCAAAGGTTAATAAAGCCTTCACGCTCTTTGTTCGATACAAGTTCTAATGCACTACTCATTAATTTGATTTTACTAAAAAAACGTTCTATGAACACTGAACGGAGCTAAATGCAAAAACAAATTCGTGCTGTTGGTGTTCCTTATCCAATATTGTTGACGCAAAGAAAAAGTAATGATTTTCATGACAACAAACTTCTGACCACTTCTCATAGCATTTCACAGGACGTTCAACACTAACTAATGGAAAATGGAATATAAATCACCACATATAGTAATGAAACGGAAATATAAAAAGTAGTACCAGAAATAGGCCTAATTTCCACACACAATATAACGAAGAGAAACAAGCACACCTTATTAGATACCATCAAAGAGGCAATAAGTACAACAAATATACTGATGAAAAAATTACTGGAAAGGTAAGTACAAACTATTCTTTCATGATAGTGTCATCAAAGCAAAACCCTACCGCCTCAACAATCTCAAAGAATGAATCCAAAACGGATACGAGCTCATACATTACACTCATTTCCGAATCAATGACAACTAATTAAACAAGAGAAAATTCAGAAGCCAATACATTTGGCCAGGGAAAAGCCACAAACAAGTGCTATAGCATAGATGCTACCATCCATCAACAGCGCACCTGTGACATTAGAGATAAATAACCCCAACTCCAAAGCGGCACCAAGTTGATCAACCAAGCCCTGCTCACCAGTCGAGCGATTGCCAGTTGTCTGGCGCTCAGGTCTCGGTAAACCTCTTTGTTTCTCTAGCAATAGTGCTATAACAATTGTTATATTGGTCAACAGAAGCAAATAAAGAGGTCTGAAGAATATGACGCTTTTAACAAGACGGCTACCCAGAACTGGGAACCCCACATTAGCTAACACCACCAAAAGGGCAACTGCAACTGAACATACCATGCGAGTACTCTCAGATGCAGAGATTGCTGATTTAACTTCACTAAAAGAGAAAAGGTTATGAAGATGGGTAAGTATTCCGAGATGTTGGTCCTTATAAGACCTGGAATCACGAAGATTTTGTTGAATTGACGAGCCTTCACCATCATGATCACGGGATAATAGATCAGCGGGTCTTGTAATACTATCAGAACTGCTTATTAAAGATTCAGCTCTATCATCACTGGATTTTTGTTGGCTATTTTCGGGAACAGAGTTTGGATTAGGCAGCAATGGACCTGAGGTTTTATCATCTCTGTGTGGAGAATCTGCAAAATTAGTAAATGAGTAATAAGCAAACCCACCACGCTTGCGGTTATTTAGTTTTCAATCCATTTGCGTTATTTGTCTATGTTACTCGTTGAATTTTAAGGGAAAAAAAAAAAAAAAAACCAAAGCAAGAGTCAATCAGACATTTCAATATATATACACATCAGAAGGAATTTAGCCAGGATATCATAAATTGGAGATAATTTCAACTAAATCATAAAGTGCAAACCTTTGGAGACAATTTTAACTGAACATGCCAGAATTACAGGACAAAGGAAAATAAAAGTAGGCAAAGCAAATTTAAACTTAAGAAAGCAACACTTCACTACCAAAGAATCAATCTTTGCCAGAATTCTAAACAATACATAAGAGATTATCACTGCCAATTGTTCCCTTCAAATAGCACTTTTAACAAGTAATATATATCATCAAAATTACAATAGTACTAAGGAGATAAAGAGTAGAAGCAGGCATATACACTGTAGCAGACTCACTAAATTTAGCAAGAAATACAATTATAAGAGGAACAATAACATATTAAAGCGTATGAGTGTGTCTAGGAAGTACCGAGGGTAGGAGGAGGTGAGGAAGGTAATTGAGCTTGAATAGTGGACGGCGGAGAAGAAAGGTCACCGGCGAGGCTGTCCGATTGGGGTGGATTGGAACCGGAATCAGACGGAAGGTTCCGGATTTGGCCGGTGATTAGGGCAAGACGGTCGTTTCCTCTTTCAAGTATACGACGTCGCCTCGCTTCGCGGCTGCTTTCCGTCATCCTTTATGATTTTTGGCTTCGTTCTGCGGGCTTCGACAAAAACTGGATCACTCAGAACGGAACTTGTGATTTCTGTTAGTCTGTAACAAGAAAACAATAGCTTAACTAGGAAAAGTAGGAATTTTGAGGGAGAAAAAAAATATAAGAAGGGAAAAAATTTAAAATGTCAGAAGTGGGATTTGAACCCACGCCCTCTCACGAGGACCAGAACTTGAGTCTGGCGCCTTAGACCACTCGGCCATCCTGACCTGTGTGCCTTAGTTCTGAATATATCTTATAAATTAATTTTTACAGCTTGCTTCTCTTGCAAACAAGACATTTTTTTTTGGACTAAAGCAATTTTACATTTTTGGCGCATCGTGTGATCTCCTGATGTATTTTGCAAAGGAGTGAAGAAGTTTTTAGTTTATTAGTATCAAAATAGAGGGGCGTCAAAACAAATCAAGTGGTGTTACCTAAATATGTATTTTATTTTGGAAATGTAAAAATCTAAATATGTTAAAATACGGATAGGATAGAAGTATAACATAACACATATGTATCGATCATTGTTAAGTATCGAGTTGAGGCGCACATGAAACTCCATATCCATGAATATGTTCTCTCTTAGAAACAACAAAATGACAAATAAGATAAAAGATTTATTCCTTTTATTTAGAAAGAGAAAACGAGATTTTCAGAAACTATGGAACGTTTGCTACTAAGGAAATTTGTTTTCTTTTACTGAACTCAAGAGTATCTTGAACAACCGTTTGAGCTTGGCCACCAACGTCCACTCCTCGTTAGATAGATCGTCCTTGTAGTTGGCTTTGAGTGCATCAATTGACCTCCTAGAGATATGGCTAACCAACTCATCATCAATCTCGAAATGCCTTTCAAGCATCTTCTGATGGAAGCGATCCGACCAATATCAATGAAATCCTTTGCAGGAACGCATAGTGGAGTACCAATCTTGGCAATGCCTTTGACGACATCAACGCCCAAAACAATCGGGTTTTTGCTGTTGAATACGCAGTTGGGTATGATCTTGAGAACACAAGGGAAGACAGCATCTTCAGCTGCTTCTTTCTTCTTCTGCTCCTTCAGATTGTCCATTGTAGGCCTTAAACTGATCGAGCAAGTGATAGATTGTATCTGCACTGAATACCTTTACCCCGAGTTCCTCTGCTAGTTCCAGCGCTTCTGGTGTTATCTTAACATCAAATGCCAAAATTGTAGCATACTCTTTCTTCTTCTCGAGCATGACGCTCGCTTTAATGATATCTTTCTTATGGACAGGGCCAATGCCTATACCGCTGACAGGTATATTCACTGCAGGAGTCTTCAAAAACTCCAAGAGTGCTTCCAATGAACCCAGAGTAGATGCTTGAGCATAAACTCCTTCGCCACTTATGTCGATTCTCTTCATAACCGACCCCATATCCTCAATGGCTGATTCTTTGATATCATCTAAATTGTCATCTGGCCCGACAACATACAGCCCTGTACCAGCAATAGCCTGCTCAAGTCCCTGAGCAGCAATCTTAATGCCCTGTGCAGCTTTGATTTCTTTGTGATGCAAATAAGTTCCTTTCACACGGAGTTCCTTCATGGGGTGAGGGGTCAGGAGCGCTCGAACTGTGGTTACAATAGGACCATTCATCCCGCATACAACAACTTGACCTCCTTCATGAAGAACACCATTGACTAAGACCACGTCGATGGTTGTTCCGTGTCCCTCAATAACCTTGACTTCCAAAACAGTACACTGAACTTCATTTTGATAGTTTCTCCACCATTGTCTTCTGAGCCCATTGTACTAGAAGAAGCAACAAATCTGGAATCCCTTCACCAGTGGTGGCACTAGTAGGGACCATGCTAAAAGTCTCTCCCATTTCTTTATTTTTATAATACAGCTCAGTGTTAATCCCTTGCTCCTTAAACTGGGTTATAATCTCGGTAAGCTTCCTGTTGAATTGATTTTGAACAACTTTCGACTGCAGCTTGATGGTCTTTCGAATTGGTGAATTACGGTGTGGTTTCCATTCATAGATCCTATCCACCTCGTTCAGCGCGATAATAAATTCAGTGTTCCGCTTCCTCAAGAGATGAAGTGATTTAATCGTTTGTGGCTGCAATCCATGCATAATATCCACAACCAGGATCGCAATATCACATAAACCTGAGCCATGAGACCTTAAATTGGCGAAGGATTCATGTCCGGGAGTGTCGATTACCAGCAAACCAGGGACATTCAGCTTAGCATCGGCTTTCAGTTCCTTGGTTCTGTCTCGTATATTCTCTGCTGGGAAATATGTTGCCCCAATTTGCTGAGTAATACCCCCAGCTTCTCCTTCCTGAACATTGGTCCCCCGTATGCAATCAAGTAACTCGGTTTTTCCAGTATCAACATGACCCATTATGCAACAAATAAGTGACCGGAGATTCTTCTCAGCCTGGATTGGAGGAGCATCAGGTTTAGTAGCCTCCTTTTTAACCTGGATTGGGAAAGTATCAGGTTTAAGAGCTTCCTTTTTAACTGCAACACCACGGCATTTCGATTTGTCCACAATCTCACCTGGTTTTGCTGCCAAAGGAACACTAGCACCATGCTGAACACTCTTCACCTCCTTTTTCACTACAGGTCCGAATCAACCTCCTCATCAGAAAATGCACTTTTACCAGGAAGTTTGAGATCAGCATCATCCCAACTTTTGGGATCCCATTATTCATCATCATCAGCAGGCGCTTCTTCTACCTTATTCTCCTCCACAACATCAACTACTTCTGGCTTGCTAACTTCAAACACGTCCACTTCCTGAGCCCGCTCCGTTTCAATAGAGTCTAGCTCAGTTGTCATTTTGATTTCTTCACTTTCACCATCCTTCATAACAGCTGCACCGTTAACTTGAGCAGTAGCCTTTGGCTTTTTTCTCTTATATACGGGTCGCTTTGTAGTTGCTTCCCTAACATCCCCAGTAGTAGGAAGTCGCAATTCCACATAACCAATTAGTTTTTTCCTCTTTTCCTCCAATATACGAGCTTCCTCAATCAGCTTTTTCTCCTTGAGTTTTTCCTTTTCCTTTTCTTTCTTCAAGCGTTTCTTCTCTTTTTCCATCCTTTCGGCCTCTTCTTGCTTAAGCCGCTCTTCTTCCTCTTTCTTTAACTTCTCCTCTTCTTCCCTTCTTTTCCTCTCTTCAGCTTCTTTAAGTCTTGCAAGTTTTTCTTGCATCTCCCTGATATGCTTAGGGACTTACTTGTCAGGTACTTTGGCTTTGGTATCATTCTTGGTCTCTTCAGGAGGCTTCTCTTTTACAGAAGTCGCAGCCGCTGCCACTGTCTTTTTATCTTTATCCTTTTCCTTCTTCTTCTTTGCTGCTGCAGACTCCACAACAGATCCTTCTTCAGCTTCCTTTTCACCTCCAACATCATCAGGCTCCTCGTGAGTCTGGCCCGACAGAGCCGGTGGAATAGGACACTGAGAAGGTTTTGATGGAGTTGTTACTTCTCCAAGCTCAGCAAGAATCTTGTCCAAATCATCATCTTCCTCTTGAGCAGTTCTTCCACTCTTCTTTTTCTTCTTCTTCTTGTTTTTTGAAGTTTCTGCAACAACTTCTGGAATTTGCTTGGCGCTTGCACAAACACTAGGCTGATCAAATTCATCTACCTGAGACATATCATTCCCAGGCTCTGCAACAGGGGGAGTAACAGCATTATTACTTTTCTTCTTAGAAGACTTCTTCCCAGAAAATGTAACCACAGATATGTCCTCATCTATATAAACTCATCTGCAGCTGTTTCATCTACTGCTTTAGAGACAATCAGTTTCACCTGTTTCTTCATCCAGGAATGCAGCACTAAACGAATTAACATGGCTCTGTTTCGAGGACTTTGAAGACTTCTTTTTCTTTCCTGTGAAGGTGATAGAAGCAATGCCCTCGTGATCTTCATCTTCACTCTCTCCTTCGACAAGCAAATCAAAAGTAGATGCAATAAGCCCTTTGCCTCCGCCTTTCTTACCAGACAATGAAGGCTTTTTCTTTCCTGAAAACTCAATGACGGGTTCATCATCATCATCATCATCTTCATCAGACTGCTTTCCAGAGACGGAATCTCCACCAGCTCCGTCGTCATCCTCATCACCAATCACATCAAACACCAAAGAGCTGAATAAACTTTTACCAGCACCATTCTTTGGCTTTGATGGCTTATTTTTACCTGAAGGTGTAACCCACTTCTCCCCATCGTCCTCAGTAATTTTGCCCCAAAACTTCCTCCTTACATCCATCATCATCTTCGTCTTTCGGTTCCAGCGGGCCATCAACATTGTCATCATCTTTATTAGACCCGACCTTCTTCGAATTTCCCTTCTTAGCTTTCTTTTTAGCCCCAGCAGATGCAGGTTTCTCTTCCTCCAACACCTCAGTCGCAGTAGGATGATATTCATCGTCATCAATTACTAAATTCTTCTTCTTAGACTTGCCGCCGCCGCCGCCAGGCACCAACAATGGTGGCAACCTCATCATCACACAGCTTTTTCTCCACAAAAAAAAAACCCTCCTCTAGCACTGCGATTTGAAGATGGTATTATTGGGTCGAACCTATTGTTTGTCGTGGAGCTCCGGATTGATGACTGGGGTTAATAAGATTTTAATGGAGGTAATAAAATCCCACCGCCTCACTAATAACCTGACCCCAAAGGGAAAAGGAAAAGGGTTTAAAAAAAAAAAAAACAAAAATAAGGAAATCCCACCGCCTTAGTAACGGTATATATAAAGCTAGAGTCCCAAAGAAAAAGAAAAATTAAGATTAAGCGAAATTCACAACCAATTTAGGGTCTATTTTTATCTTTATCAAATCGTCAATCATCAATAACAAAAGCGCCACCGCAGCCGCCGCCGTAGAATCCTAGGGTAAAGATGCCGAAGAACAAGGGAAAGGGAGGAAAGAACAGGAAGAGAGGGAAGAACGTGGCGGATGACCTGAAAAGAGAGCTGATTTTCAAGGAGGACGGGCAGGAGTACGCGCAGGTGATCAAGATGAACGGAAACGGGCGCTGCGAAGCCCAGTGCATCGACGGCGTGACGCGTCTCTGTCACATCCGTGGAAAGCTGCACAAGAAGGTTTGGATCAACGTCGGCGACACGGTCCTCGTTGGTCTCCGGGAATACCAGGACGACAAGGCCGATGTGATCCTCAAGTACATGGCGGATGAGGCCAGGTTGTTGAAGGCTTATGGTGAATTGCCCCCTAACTTTAAGGTCAACGAGACTCTTGACCAGGAAGAAGAGGGTGGCAATGATGATGACTATTTTGCCTTCGAGGAAGAAGACATTGACAGGGTCTGAGAAACCACCCTGCTGATTGCCTTGCACTTTGTTTCTATTCCACTCGTAGTATTTGCAGATTATCAACTGTTGTTCTTTAGCTATTGAATTTTTTTTTGTAATGTTCTTGTTCGCAGAGTAGGATAGACCGATTGTTTATCTTTCTTTTTTTCCCCATTTTGCTCTTTCAATCTCAATGAAATTTTTGCAATTCTGATTTTTACCACGAGATTCAGGTGTAAGAGCATAAATCAAAGAAACGCTCGTGTTCGTTGTGTTTGTGACTAAAGAAGAATACTTGACCCAGCAGGGCGAAAAAGACGAGATACGAAATAGCCTTTCTCTAAGCTTACGAATTCCAATACCAGTTGATTGTATTACTTATTTTGTTATTATGCTAACCATCTTGGAACAACTTAATTCATTAATCATGGGTTTACCCACCACCAAAGATCTATCATCTACGCGTTCCATGAACAAAAGATGAATCCCGTTTATCAACAAAGTGCAGATGTGAGGAGAGAATGCATCAACCAAATGAAGGAGAAGGACGAACAAATATCATCATCACATTTGAGCCAAAACAGCTTCGTGAAGCTCCTAAAATGTCTGTTAATTTGATGGATTTCAGCACATTCCTACTTTTAGACTAATCCAAAACAGGCTACCATTGTTTCATTCCTGCCAACAAAAACTTTTTACATATGTATACCAAAATTAGTGCTCATTTTCTGAGTCCCCCGAGGTAATGACATTTCTCGTCTTAGACCAGACATATTTCTACCTGCTAAAATCATCCTCGTCGGTGCTAGCAACTTCAGATGAGTTTCCACAAACTCTGATTCTTTTGTTCGCATCTTCATAAGAGTTTTCATCTTCTGCATCAGAGATCATAGAAGACTTGACAGATGTACTAGTAGTAGGTCGTTTCCTGAGTTTCTGCTTCGGAGTTAAGCTCGTCCCAGACTCATCAACATTCATGTCAATATTTCCAGCAAATCCTTCATTGCAGCGCGATGCATTGGTTCTACGGACAGGCCAACTCTTTGTATCGCCAACATTATTTTCTTCCACGTTCAGATTGTTAAAATGGTTGTCGTGATCACACCTGACATCTTCACGCTCATCATTTGCATTCTGATCTTCATTGACACCTTGATGATCCTCAGAACTGGAGTCACTCTCAACAGACTCACTGCCACTTGTGTAGGCAGGTTCACGTTCTCCTCCATATCTTCGCCTAGATATCTTTTTCTGCCTAAGAAACAAAATAAACATATCAGTTAGGTACATTTCTGACCATGTGTAAACGTCTTTATCCGGGAATTTAATGAAAGCCATATGCCAGAAAATCTTAAACATAGAATCTCAACATGCCATCTAGGCATTATAAACCACCTTGCTTTTGATAGTAAACTTTTTTACTTTATCAGACAAGGAAAGTCAAGATCTTTTAAGAAATTTTTCTCCAAAGAAGAGATGGAGAAAACAATTGAATCAACTTAAAAGATCAGTTGCAAAAAAGCAACTGAACATGAATTACAGGGTAAAATGAATTACAAAACTCACTGGGTTACTTCTATTGCCTCTTCAATAGCTTTGTCATAGTCTTCTGCAGATTAAATCCACAAGTCTTTGTTAGATACTTTAAAAGCACAATTGTACAATATATTAGCAGTACACATACACAAGTAACAATTTCAACAAAATAAAACTGTGATCATTTGTGGAGAAATAAATCAATGAAGACTTCCTCTAGTTAACCATGCTAAAGTTCCTTTTCTTTTCCAAAAAAATAACAATATCTTGTTCCTCGCGTTTCAATCAGAAATTTCTACTTTTGTTAGAAGAGTCTACTAGTAATTAACCTGTTAACAGAGTGAACAAGGACTAATCTAAAGACTAAGAAAAATCATACATCAAATAATAACAACATGAAAGCCTGCACCAGTTGAAAAGTAGAAGAAGCAAAACTTCCAATCAATACCACCACATTTACCTTGGAGGTAGAAATTCGTTACTTTTATGTTTTGCAGTTAAAAGAAATTTAAGCTTCATTCAAAGGCCATCTATCTGAACTCATGGATAGAATGACGTATATGCTACTTTTAAAATTATTTTTTTTAAAAAAAAAAAAATTCGTTTTAGTATATTCGCGTAGTTTTCAAGTGTTCTAGAAAAAAATATCATGCTATAAATTAGATGAGCAACTTTTATACTCCCTACCAAATTTGTAGCTGACAGGCCTTCGTGTACGATTACGACCCATGCGAATCACTCTAGAGTTGCGCAAAGCGGCCATAAGCTTCTCTTGTTTCTTCTGTTGTTTCAGCACCCTTTCTTTCTTCTGTTAGTCAGACATTTACAGTAAAACCAGCTTAGAAATACTAAATCTATATCCTGAATATGATATGATAAAGAGTCAATCAAACTCAACAAGAGTAATTTCAGGTACTGACCTTCTGAAGTCTTTCAAGAGTCGGTAAAACATCAGCTTCTACAGCTTTTGCCACCTTCACCTCCAACTGAACTTTGCTAGATGAGAACTTGCACTACCAGAATTAAACAAAAGAGGTATTTGTATTACTCAAGCAGATCAAACTTAACTGCAGCTTGTTTCCGGTATCATACAATTGATGTCTTACCACTGCTTTGTGAAACTCCTCCAGATTGGTTGCAAGTGTCTCCCACTGAGAGATGATGCCAAGTCTGTCTACCTCACCTTTAACTTTTGGCTTCAGCGCAACTTGAACTTCCTTGTACAATCTATAACCAATATCTTCATTTCCATCACACCTGTCATGGAAAGGCTTAAGTTATTATCTGCATTTGATAAACATTTTGCTAACATAATCTTCATACAGTACCAGTACAAAGTCCCTTTTCCATCTTCCCCAAGCTTCTCTTTCTGAAAAGGACAAGGTCCAGTTCCATTTTTCATGGAATCATTGATGTAAGTCACTATATCATCTCGCTGTAAGCAAAGTAAAGATATCGATCAGGTACTTTAACTCACAGTTGGAGAATGAAGTCGCCACTTCAAACAGATTTAGTTGTAAGTTTTCAGAATAGGAACAGCAAAATTACAAACCAGAATATATAGCAATGGCACGTGCAGGAACCAGAAAAACTTAAGCTTCGATAGGGAAAAGTACAAACAAAAATCATAAAAGTATTACATCAGCTCGCAGTTCACAAAGTGCTTTAAGAATACGGAGACGAATGGCAGGATCAAGTTCCTTATATCTGTTCATCTCTTCTCTGAAAATTTTGCCCCAATGTAGAAACATCAGCCTATATAAGAGTAAGAAACCGAAAAAGGCATCGAAAAATGAAAGAGTAATATGTAAATATAGCAGACCCTTTTGTAGCGGTCAAAGGGAATTCTCCTTCTGCAACCTATGATATTAAGCAATCCTCAAATCAGTACTTTATGGACCCAAAACAAAATTTGAAAGACTCCAGGTCTAGAATGACCCACCCATGGCCACCAGGACTCAAGTTTCTTAGCTAGTACAGACACCCAGGCATCAGAAACCTTCAGCATTTTGCTTGATGGGGCCACTCCCTGAAAATAAATTCAAAGTGCTAAAAATATTCAAAATAAAACGGTAACTTTAACCGAACATAATTAGTCTAGTTGCCTAAGAATTAGTTGTAGCTTATCCTCAGTTTGTGACTGCATATCAAGTTTTTTTTTCTATCTGGAAACACCTCACTACTTATTTTAAATATAAACTCCATTTTTTTAATTTCTCTGGGAGGGAGGTGGAGCAGGAGCCATGGCTGGTGGACATCGACCAGACTAAACAGTGAGACTCGACCATCAACAGAACATTCCATTGAAAGAAACAAAGATGCATATTTAGACAATGGTTCAATTTGTCCCATATCCATTCAAGAGAAAAACCCTCCTTTCTCATGTGTAAGCGAAACTCATGTATTGAATCTATCATTTTCATTTGCGTCAGTTTGCATTTATTTGCGAACACGAACAAAAAGGACAAAAAAGAGAGGAGTGAGCAAGAAAACCTTCAGAAGCACAAGATGAAGCTGCGCAAGGGCATCATTTGGTTCAATCAAAGCAGTCTCAATTTCTTCAGCTGAAATCTTCAAATTGCTCTGAATTACAGGCTCAAAAACCTGAACAAAATGAAAATAGCTAAGCTTCAATCTTTTACCATGAAAATCATTTTAATACCCACCTATAAAGAAAGTTCCTTTCTTTAAGCCATATTCGAAGTGATCCTGTGCGTACAGAACAACGATACACAGAAATGTAGTCAATATACATAGAATGAAAACAAATCTTCCTTACATTGAAGAAATTGAGGACGGAGGCTAACTCCCAGCGCTGCCGGAGCATTTTCTTCTGAATTTCGATTTCCGGCGGGGAGTCGTCCTCCTCTTCCTCGCCCTCGGAAATGCATACTACGTCGTTAAGGTCTGGTTTCTTCTCAACCTTGCTGGTCATCCTTCTCATCTGGCGAGTTTCAGGCATTGCTGTGAGTTTAATCGGAAAATTTCTCTTGCTCGGAAGATATCTGTCACAGAGAATTTGGGCGATTTCTGCTAAAGACGAATAATCGGTGACGGTTTATGTATGGTTTTTTTTTTTTTCTCCCCGCCTCAGTTTGAAGGGTTCCCACTGTTCCCATCGATGACTTCAATGGGAATTTTTCCCGCCAAAGCAGGCAAAATTGTCATTTCACCGAGCTGCTGGGTTTTGGACATCACATGTATGGACCCGGCCCGTTTTCGAGCATGATAGAAATGGGTTACAGCCAAGGTCGGCGCAATTTCAGTCCTACAGGGTGAGATTTTTTTTTTTGAATGAAATAAAACCGCGATTATTTATATATTTATTTATTTATTTTGGTTACAGATTATTTTTTTAAAATCGTTGTGCAATCAATAGTAAGTTTGTTAAGCTCAACTCTCATCTAAAAGTTGATCTAATAATTGTGTGAAAATTGCCTGCAAATAGCTTAGAACAATGTTGCAAAAAAGGAGAGAACAAAAAGGATTATTGATTGTTGATGGAAGAGAAAGTTACTGAGAAACCTGCAAATCGGTCGAGATAAACTTAGCATGCAATACTCAAACGCAAAAGAAGAGAGAGAGAAACAATAGAGAAAGATCTAGCCAAATAAATGCGAAATTAATGGTAAATAAAGTTAATCTAACCGGCCTAAGATTAGAAAGCAAAATCATTATTTGGGAATCAATTCTTTATTTCCACCAAAATGGCGAAATTCCAGCTAGAGTTAACAATAATAAGTAGTAATTCTTGCCCTTCTCTATGCCTCTCTTTTGGCTGCACCCTCCCCCTCAAAACCTAAAAACCAAAAACCAAGACTTTTCCTCATCTTTCCTCCATGGAAGAATGGAGGAAATAGTTTCCTTCGGATCTTTTAAGTTTTTATTTTGTTTTATTTTAATTTTAATATACAAAATTATAATTCTACACGTTAGAGATCATAATCTACAAGTTGATTATGGCGGCGATATTCTTGTTGTTGTTCGCCAGTATGGCAACAGTTTTCTTGGTGATGTTCGCTAGTACAACAGTAGATTCCTTGATATTATTCTCTAGTATGACGGCGGTTTCGCATGATGTTTGCATGGCGGCGGTGGCTTTATTGAAGATATTTGCTAGTTTGCCTGTCATGGTTTAAGAAGAATCAATCATAACAGATCTAATAATCATATCTTGTGGGTTTCAACCGATGTTTAGTGTTATCTCCTTACCAGTTCAAAAGTATAGCACGTGGTACAACCATTGTTCTGTAAGCTACATCTATATTAGTTTAGGTACATCTATATAAGTTTATCCATGTAAAACACAACAATGATACTATGCCTACTTGTAAGTTGAGTTGTGTTTTTTCTGGCTGTATCTTTCTTTTGTCAATCGATGCTGGAAATCTTTTGTCAATCGATGCTGGATGTTTTCCAGTAAATTAATAAATTTATATTTTATTTAAAAACAATAATAATAAGTGATTCTTTAACGGTAAGTTACTCGTAATTTAAAATTGAGAGCTAGCATATGTAATTTTCAACATTAGGTATCAATATGGAAATCAATTTGTTTACACATGTATAAAGTTTCATATGGATTTATGGTTCTTTGGAGATTCTGAAGATGAAGATGAACACCAGGATTGATTATGAGATAACTAGACTTGTGAGTGAATCCATTTGAGGATATTAAGATGTTATTGGCTACTAACTTATGGGTCCTTTGATCTGGAATTGTATTATCAGAATATTGTGTATTTATGACATTATAATCACCAATGTGGTTGATATTTATTTTCATGATTTAACTAATAGAACCAAGAACAATGGGGAGAGAAACATGTCGAAATGGTGTGCAACAAGTGAAAATAATAAGTGCTCAAAGTAATTTTTGAATATAAATTATGCTCATGTTAAACCGCAAGTTTGAACGTTACTACTTTGTGTAACAACATCTGAGGACTGATACAGTCCATAAAACACACACAGCCATAATCCCTAGCAACTATAACAATGAAAAGCTTCCACAAAGTAATATATATTAACTGACATCGTTCACAAGCGAATCAAAAGCAACAAAACAAGGTAAAACGTCGGTTCAAATGTGCTAATTAACCAAGGAAACAAGTAAGGAATATAACAATAATATGTTGGTTCAAAAACTTTGGACGTATAGACAGAAGTAACACTATAAATGCAAAAAATCAAAAAAGCCCAAAACAAGAGCATCTCTCAATTTGTGAAGCATTTGCAGCAGCCTGCGATTCCACCTACATGAAAAAAACATACATTAGAAGTAGATGAAGAAGAAGGGGAAAGAAAAACCACCTACTGAAGTCACTCATGTCATTTACATTGTATCTGTATACATTTGTATTTCTATTACACAGTTTTTCTTTTGGAAAACATGAAGCATGCTACGGTGAGACATGCTGAAACAACACCAAACCCGACATCTTTGGAAGGCTTCTAGGATCCTTGATGGAAGCAAGTGTCTCATTGAGTGACTTCAGTCCTGTTTTAGCTCATGATATTCTTCAAAAGAAGCTTGGACCTAGACAAGTTGCACAACAATTTCTGTGAGAGACTATCATCCAACTAAAATCCTATAGCCGAAATTCTACAACTGAAAGTATCTTTGATTTCAATTCTTTTATCTTAGCAGCATACTTCTCAGCTTGTTTATGCAAGTCCCTAATATCGTGAGCATGGATTCCATTAGCATCCGATGAACTTAAGGCAAAGTACGAGAATCATGTTTTGAGATCTTATTTTGAATGTAAGAAAAATTCCATCAGGTATTGTCCTGCTCCTGGATGTGAGTTTGCTGTTGAATGTTTGGGCGGAGATGAGCGCAAATTGGAGGTTAGTTGTAATTGTTCGTATCTTTTTTGCTGGAATTGTTCGGAAGAAGCTCATAGCCCGATAGACTGCGAAACTGTGGCCAATTGGTCATCGAAAAACTCCTCTGAATCAGAGAGCACGAATTGGATAATAGTTAATACCAAAGCTTGTCCAAAATGTCATAAGAGGATTCAGAAGAGTTTTGGTTGTAATTTTATGCGTTGTCCGGCGCCTTGCAACAGTGCAACATTTTCCAAATGCAGGGTCCAGGAGGGACAGGTAATTCGAAGAGTAACGAAGAGAAGATCAGAAAGTTGGCAAAACAATCATTGGATAAATATATCCATTACTACGAGAGATGGATCGGTAACCATAACTCCAGGAAGAAGGCATTGGCGGATATCGAAGAATTGCAGACTAAGCATCTCGAGAAACTGAGAGACATTCATTACTGCACAATGTCTCAGTTGCAGTTTATCAAGGATGCCTTGGTTCAGGTTGCGGAGTGCAGAAGGATTCTGAAATGGTCGTATGCATACGGGTACTATTTCCCGGAGAATGAGCCGGCGAAGAACGAATTCTTCGAGTATATACAAGGGGAAGCAGAGATGAATTTGGAGAGACTCCATGGCTCGGTTGAGCAAGAGCTTTCCAAACACAGCAGCAAAGAAGCTCCTCCGACCGAATTCACGAGTTATAGTGCAAAAGTGGTTGACCTAACCAAAGTTACACGGGCTTACTTTCAGAACTTGGGTACAGCACTGGCCAATGGTCTTACGGACGGGAACTAACTCAGTTCCCTGACGACAATAAAGTTCGAGGCCTTAGTTAACTTGGATCGCATAATAATAGTTTCATTTCTACAACTACTTGAATAGTTTTTAGAAAACTAGACAGACATTTTTAGGTAACTCTGAAGAACAGTTTTTGGTTAAATCTTTTTTTGTTTACTGTCAATGACATTTATATTGTCTATATTGTTATATCTTTGATCAATTTATCTGGATCCCAGGCAGCAAAGACTTATGTTCAATCTTGATATGTTCGTCTTAGCCCTGAAATAAGTACTCCCTCCGTCCCACAAAAATAGTCCACCTTGAGTTTTGAGTTTTATACTATTTTTAGTACAAATTTAAAAACTCAATATGAACTATTTTTGTGGGACGGAGGTAGTAGTATGATAGTCGAAATCTAATTACTATATTGTGAAACTCCACGAAATCCTGCAGCTCCCACTTGAACCATGGCAATTAGAAGGACTATGATATCGGTCGCAACTGCTCTTAGCCTAAAGTAACTTTCAAGGTTAAACCAAAAATGGCACAAACTTTTCAGTCATGACCTTCACAACTACTCTGAGTTTGCCATCATTCATTACAAAGTACTTAAAACACAGTAATGTTCTTGTTGATCATGACCTTACAGCGAATGCTGGCGATTTCGGAGTGGCAAGACTACTTCCTTGGTTTAACAGGGAAACACTAATGCAATAAAAGTATCCATTGGCTAAGCAGCTTCAGGTGAATCTCAAAATTCATTGTGAAAATTGCATATCACGCAATTACTGTGTCACAATTGATAAGAACCAAATAAATAAAATTGATGCCGCAGGTAAAATATCAGCAATTTAGGCCGAAAAGAAAAGTGCTTGTGTGCAATTTTGCCACTTGAAAGATGTTAACTTTGATTGACAGAATGCGATCCTAAATGGCCATTAAGGTTCTTCAGTAACAAAATGTTTTCTATATTATATTGGGCCTAGAGATGTCTGTTACTTGTAGGATCCGGTCTCTGTTAACTCCAACTTTTTCGTGTTCTGTTAACTATTCCTTCTAATCTAACCTTTCTAATTGTAAACCAAAAAGGAAAAGGAAACCCAAATTAAAAAGAACACAAGGGTTTTGTTTTTCTTTTTTTACGATAAATACTACCTCTCAAATTGCTGTCACGCTCGAAAAACTTAGCCGCCTAATCACAGAACCCTGGAATTCTTTTACGTTCTGGCCCCCAAAAAAAGTCTACAATGTCTATGTCTGATGATGAATGTTCTGTTGATTATGACCTTGATGATGAACAAGGATATTATAATTCAGAGGAATATCCAGATTCCCCTGGTTCAGATGATCGCGATTGCTCCATAGATAATAATATGGAATTCAGGTTCTTCAGCAGCGAGGAAATTCGGGCTCATGTACATAGAGATATCTCGGAGATTTCGAGCCTGCTCTCCGTTTCTAATGAATCAGCGGTAGTTCTCCTGAGTAAATTTGGATGGGATGTTGGCCGGATTCACGAGGAATGGTTTTCCGACGAAGAGAAAACCCGACGGGCTTGTGGGCTCAGAGTGCCGGCGGATTCTTCTGAGGGTGAAAAAAGGGATGTGAAAGGTAAATTCTTTTGCGGGATTTGCTTGGAGAGTCATAGGCATGATTCAGCGAATAATTCTGCAGTCAAATCCACCTGTGGTCATGTCTATTGCGAAACGTGTTGGAGAACTTATATTAGCACCGCCATCAACGACGGCGCCGGTTCTCTGCTCCTGAGATGTCCGGAACCCTCTTGTAAGGCTTCAGTTGCCGACATGATTGGTTCATTAGCATCCGATGAAAACAGGGCAAAGTACGAGAATCACTTGTTGAGATCATATGTTGAAGGTAAGAAAAATTTCAGGTACTGCCCGGGTCCCGGATGTGAATTTGCTGTTGAATGTTTAGACAGTGAAGATATCAGTGGATGTAATCCCAGCAATTTTGAGGTTATATGTAATTGCTCATATCGTTTTTTGCTGGAATTGTTTAGAAGAACCGCATAGCCCGGTAGATTGCGAAACTGTAGCTAAATGGGCATTGAAAAACAGCTCTGAATCTGAAAACAAGAAGAATTGGATTTTAGTTAATACAAAAGCTTGTCCAAAATGCCATAAAAGGATTGAGAAGAATCAAGGTTGCCACCACATGTCTTGCGCAGCGCCTTGCTATTTCGAATTTTGTTGGATGTGTTTAGGTCCCTGGAGAAACCACGATGACTATGGTTGCAACCGGTACGAGGTAGCGAAGAAGGATGGTAGGTTTAGTGAAGAAGAGAATATCAGGGAGATGGTGAAGAGATCATTGGATAGATATACGCATCATTTCGAGAGATGGATCGGTAACCATATCTCGAGGAAGAGGGCGTTGGCGGATATCGAGGAATTGTCCGCCAAGCATCTTGAGAAATTGAGAGACATTCATCACTTGACAATGTCTCAGCTGCAGTTTATCAAGGATGCGTGGGTTCAGATTGTGGAATGCAGGAGGGTTTTAAAATGGTCGTACGCGTACGGGTATTATATGCCGGAGAATGAGCCGGAGAAGAAGAAATTCTTCGAGTATTTACAAGGGCAAGCAGAGTTTAATCTGGAGAGACTGCATAGTTTGGTTGAGAAAGAGCTTTCAAGACACAGCAACAAAGAAGCTCCTCCTATAGAATTCACAAGTTATAGTACAAAAGTGGTTGACCTAACGAAAGTTACACGGGGTTACTTTCAGAACTTGGGTACAGCACTGGCCAATGGTCTTTCAGACGTGAACTAATTCACGCCTGACAATGATTAGTAGCTTGTAAAAGGTTTCCACTGTAGAAACAAGATGCTTTATTTGTCATATGCAGCCTAATTTACAACTTCTCCTTCAATTCAGGTTTCCTGCTATTTAGTGCTGAAAATTTTTAACTGCGAAGAGCAGGTTTTGGTTAATGGTTTTTGGTGTTTATTATCACTTAATATGGTTTTCCAAATTAGTTTTCAAATGTCTATATTCTCTGGCAAAACATGATTTCTCTCGATCTATGTGTCTGAATCCTAGACAGCAAACTCTTAGCTTGCTAGAAGCCCAGAGCTACTTGAATAGTTTTAGAAACGAGACGTACCTATATTTTTAGCTAACACTAGTGCCTGACCAATCACAAAAAAATTACTCCACAACAACAAAAAGCAGCTAAGTCGTAACAGTTTGGCCAACTGATTTCAAATTATCAATCAGAATCCAATCACCGTCATTGTCTTCATACTTTATTTTGAACCTCCCGACTTCTAGTTTGAATCTTTCGTGCAACTCCATAACCAAGTCCTCAAACCTTGAGTTACTGCATAACTGAAACTTGACAGTGTCGTCTCCGTATGTCGCCCTAACAATGAAGGTGTAAGGTTGACTGGTAGCATCATTAGGGTGTCCAGTCTCAGAGTCTTGGACAACTTCACCACCAACCTCAAGAGATCTATTAGGCCTAACCACCTTGTTTCTCTTGTGCCATGCCCATCTTTTTATACCCAAATCTCGACATCTACGTTTCAGGGTAGAACGACTAACTGCAAAAAATGGAATGAATTGCTGACTGTAAGGGTAACTAGGAAGTAGTTAAAGAGTACGACATACTTCCTCCGGTCCTTGTTATAGGGCATTTTAATTTGTCCTAGGTTTGTCTAAGTTTCACCTAGGATGTCTTTTTAATTGAAATAAAAAACTTAAAAATATTTCCTAATAATTAGGAAAACACGATGAATGTGAAAATATATTTTTAAATTTTTTTTTTCATTTAAAAACGCATCCTAGTTGAAACCTAAGACAAAATTCAAAATGCCTTATAACAAGGACCGGATAGAGTATATAAAAAGACAATAAAACACTGCATAGTTGTACCTCCAAGTTCTTTCTCAACATCAGCAAGTTATCTACCATAATATTGTTGGATAATAGCCCGGCTGATTTCGGTTTCACCGTTGATGAAAGCTGATCCCTTAGAAGACTCAATTCTGTCTTGATGGATTTGGAGTTGATTGCCTCTAAGTTCTTCTTCACCACCAGCTACTTGGAGTTGCCCATTTTCATTAGCATATCCGAAATGATTCGAGCGTCAACATTTGGAGAAAATCACCCCTTACATTGAGGTTGATGCGGTAACAGCTCTCTGAGATGCTGTCGGATTCATTCGCTTTGGGCTCTGAACTGATCTTGTTCGTCATCCCAGGGAAATTCAGGATGTGCCCGTATGCCGGGCATATGAGTGACAAAAACAGTAAGTACTACATTTCTTATTATTCTCACCCTTAAGGATTTCTCGGAGTCCTGGAGCTACCAGAGGCAGAGGACAGCCTCCAATATTGAAATCCATCTAGAGGATTTTAAGGAGAAAAAAAAAGAAAGAGTCCATTGAGAGGTTGGTCTTTAGTTATTCTCATTTATAAACTCCAATCTAAACCCCTCCCTTAGTAGCATTCTATTCATGAGGATACCTCATCATCATGCGTGACACAACCCAAAAGTGATTGAATCTTGGGGTTTTTTCTGCTATTCAATTCAACAAAAAGAATAGACTTGCTAATCTTGTACGGCTCTATATTCTTCATTAAACCGCAAAATCACCTCTCATCTCCCATTTTTACAAGCAAACTGAGGTATACTTACTCGACTTCACTTCTCTAATCCCTTCTCTGCACTTTTTTGGTTCGTGGGGGTTCATTTTCACATAGTCATAACTTCTGAAGAAACCAAACTGACAGATGTTTTATCATCACCAGTTGGTAAATATATTTGTTATTTGTGTGCCAATTATATCTAGTGACAGATAAAGCCTGTCGGTAAGATTTTTCAACAAAATGGACTATACATCTCCATAAGCATCTCTCACAAATCAACTAATTTAAGAGGGGTGCAGAAAAGTAGATTTACTTTGTTACTGGTATGCGTGTAACCATTACTTTTACACCACATGGGAAATTCTTCTAGGCGGTATCGCTCTATGGTGGACAATATTCAATGGATCCCTGTTTGAAACACCCTCCCAAGAGGGGCCAGCTTTGGTCTCAACCTCATCAATATCATCACAATCATCATCTTCCAACCCCCAATACTCATGATTCCCGACATCCATCTTGTGGGTCTGTAAAACTGAACCATGGCCTCTAAAAATGTTTTTTCTTCCCAAAGTTGCTCATCCTCTCCAAAAAAGGCTTGAGTTTTTGTTGGATTGAAGGCTGAAAATCGAAATTGATGCTGAATGTGTATTCTGTTCTGAATCTATCGAGTAAATATTCACAACCTTCTGGGGCTGAAATGCCATTCTGGGGTTTGCTCAGTCATTGAAGAAAGTAAGGGAAAAAGTGAAAGCTCGTTCGTTTACCTCTTGGATTTGCAATTGATTCAGAGCCTGTTTGGGGCGGTGAGTCGCATTTGCTGGCCGTAGATTTTGGTGTTCCGGTGAACCTAATAGCGCTGCCGGCCATCACAATTATGGGCTTCGGAATGGCGGCTGAGAAGGCCGAGAGGGTGTGCCAGCGGCGACGCGGCGTAGTTGTAAAATCAAGATTCGCCGCCTAATGAAGCGGAAAGGGAACCAACCTCGTATGCTTAAACTGTGCAAGAAACTGGCGGGAAAGCCCAAGTCAGCAGTAGTTCGCGGGAAAAATATTACCGGAGACTTTTACTGCCCTCCGTTCTTATAAAATAGTCCACTAAAGTATCTAATTCTAATTTTTTTTTTTCACAATTTACAATTTACAATGTGAATTATCTTGTTGTAGAAAAGGAGTGCACATTCTAAATTGGTTGTAAGAAAAATAATATTGCAAAAGAAAAATATTTTTTTGTGATTTATTTTTACTGAAATTATGTATTAGACTTGTACTAATTTTTCACATGTATTTTTAGTTCTAATAAATGCATTTCTTGCATCCCAAAAACAAAGTCACGTTTGTTAAAAGGAAACACGTACATTTGAGACAGAAATCCATCCAGCAAAATTTTCCAACACAAGATTACATCTCCATGTACAGATCATCACATATTACAACTAAATACTGCAACTAAACAAGAACAGGAAAATATTTTGTCCCTACAAATGACCAACTCCCGTCTCAAATGACTCAAATCTAACAAAAGCTAGCAAACAGAGAAGACAGATTTACACTTGCATATGAAAAACATCGAACCCCTAAAACTGCAAAGAATGGTTCTACTACAACCACCGCCTTACAACTTAATTAATACCTTATTTACAACCTAATCCTCCTCCTACTCCACATTCCCCGGAACTCTCGCAGGAGCTACCAAAAGATGGCATTATGTCATTAACCATCAGTCGGATCAAACTACAGCCTGACAATTTGGAAACGTCTACGCATTCCTGAAGGTCTGCGTCGCATGCAATCCGAACCCATTCTTGATCATCGTCCAGATACTTGATTTCAAATGTTCCAGGCTCCAGTTTCAACCTCTTGCCGATTTCCTCTCTTAGCTTCTCAACACTGGAATCCCCGAGCAGTCGAAACCTTATGATGTCTTCCCCATATGTGGCTTTTATGGTTAAAAAGGTTTTCGCTTCTGGCTTCATTGAAGCCAACTCTGGCATCCGTTCAGCGGTGACCACCATGGAGTCTTTTGGAGGGATGGCACTGATCTTTGGCCAGTTGGTCCAACTGTAATCAGGGGGCATACGCTCATCAAACAAACCTGCCTCCCCAGCGGAACAAAGGTTTTGCAGATCATGCGAGCTTCCTGCGTCCTCAATTAACATCACACCAAAGGGTTCTTGGGGTTCCGCTACAGACATAAAAGCATCCATGGAGAATCCCGCAGACAAGCTATTCGTGCCCCCTACTCTTGGCTCACTCATAAATCCAACTGAAGTTACAACTGGTTTGATATTCTGCTCATTTGAAGGTGAAACAACTGGCTCATTCAGAGGGGATGAGGATACATTGTGCATGCAGGGGCTGCTCTGGCATGAACCATGAGAAGTAGGAGTCCCGGCTGTGCTCACTTCTCTAGAACCGCTTCCACTTTTGGATCGGTGTGAGCCTTCTTCACAGTTCAAATTTCCACCAGGTTGATGAGCCAGGTCATGATTTTTTCCAATCATGCCATGGATTTGCTTCAAGTCTTTTGCATTTTCCTCATGCTGAAATCCATTAAGCTGGGGGAGTTCGGTTTCATCCCCAGGAATTTCAGATGCTCCTGAACCAGGCAGACCTGAGAGATCAGATGCATTCAAACTAGCAGGCCAAGACATGGAACCAACAGTAACTGGCATTGACGATGAAGCTAAAGATGTCAAAGTAAATGCTCCATCAGCAACTTGCACTGATTCAATTACACGCTTAAGTTTCGTGAGGGAACGGTTCACTTTGTTTATCTTGCGAGATGGCCACCTTGAGATCCCATGTTGCCTACATATGCGCTTCATCGTAGTAGGGCAAACTGCAAAAAGGTTCTAGATTAGTGCACTTGACTTAAAGTAATTAAGAAAAAATAGAATGGAAATTGTAACATAAGAATGAAACACAAACAAAGATTATGGACGCAGAAAAAAGTATGTTGTATACGAACAAAACTCACCCCCGAGACTTTTTGCTGCATCCTTAAGACTCCCAGCGAAATATTGCTGCAGAACATCTAAGCTAATTGTTTTCTCAGCCTTACCACGTTTCCTTTGTGGTTTCTTGCCATTGTCTTTATTCTCAGAAACAGATGAACCCTTCTGAACTCTGGCTGCGCCAACAACAGTTTTTGCTTCATGTGCAGAACTAACCCCATGGGTAGGTTGCAGCTCTTCAATTGAATTCGGCTGCCCTATCTCTCCACTTGTGTCTGGGCTTGTTGTTGCAGGCTTGGGTGTTTCAGGAAATTCAGGTTTCAAATCAAGCTTCTCATTCACCAATATGTTGACAATTTCAGTAGATCTTAACTCATGTTCAAGATGTCCCGACGCAACCCTCAGACTCCGCAGATGAGATTTCATCGTCGCTAAGAGCGAATCCAACAAAGCCATTTGGTCTCTATGATCTTTAATGTTAGGCGGTAGGAAAAACTCAAGAACGTAATCATCATCACCAGTGTGAGTGCTTTGCAAGCAGATGGCAAAACAACTAGTCAAACCAAACAATCGTGCATAATGCACCAAGGGGTACTCGGTTTTGCAAAATTGGGTAACATCTTCACAGAAGCATGAGTTCCGCCCAGCAAATGCCCTCCCAACAACACCCTGACCCTTCTGCAAGTGGTGCTCCGCACAAGCCTCCCGGAAACCCCATTGATGAGCATCAACCACATAAAAAGCTACATCAGTTGTGGACATACAGATTTGTCCCATGCAACTTCCATCAAAACTACTGCAGCTCTTCCTAAACCCACCACCATTGGCAAGTACGCTTCGGTGCCGGCAAGGCACCCATGTCTGAGCTAAAGGTAATTTGTGATTTTCACACACCACCGTTAGTATTTCTAGAATGTCAGCCAGAGCATTTTGTCGACCTTCATTGCAAATCTGGTTTCCAAAACAGATGAGAAGTTATTACACCATTATAACAGAAATGGATGTTTGTTGCTTAGATCTTTGCCGAATAATTATCCTTACCTGTATATTTGGATGATCTAAAATCTCAGAACTTTTCAAATTGACAGCCTGCAGAAAAATATAAATCTTTTAAATAAACAATATCCTTGATCATTTAACTTGATTTCCTGGGGAGACCCGTATTTGAGAAAAAAGTACAACAAAAAATTGAGGCAATGAACCCGTAGAGAACCTCAACTCTAAACCAAATAAAAAAAATGCGAAGTATACTTCGAGAGGTTCTTCTACTAATTCAAGAAACATACTTTCCATATTTCACACTAAACTCTAAAGTCATAATGCCCAAATTTCCACACAAATGAATAATCAGCATGTTATCACAGATCCAAATTTGATAAGAAATTACCCTGTGATCTGCAAAAAGGAGGGAGAATTCTTTTCAAAGTTCAGAAGTGCCCCTTAATATGGAAACAAATAATTCGGACTGCACAAAAAATGTTTAAAATATTCGTTGCTTGTTAAACTATATTTCAAGGCAATTGATTCTGTACTATGTGGGTTCAGCGAAACCAACCTCGAGTGCTTTGCACACTTTATCAACCTCAGGAGCATAATTAATCTTCTGGCAAGTCATTATGAGCTCAAGTACACCAACGCAGGTTTGCACAGATGGGTCAAATACAGGCAACGCCAAAGTTCCTCGAACATTATAATGTAGGGCGTGATTGAGACGTGAAAATTCTTTGCTGGAATAATATTGCACATCCGGTGACCACTCAGGAAGCTTTTGCCGGAAAACACGACCAGGTAATCCAAGCACATCATCAGTCTCCCCGTCAGTTGAAAACATATACATCAAAGAAGCCATCCTGTACTGATAAAGCCCTTTACTTTTGGGGTCTAGAACAAACGGTTGCCCTGAAGTAGTTAGCACATAACGACCACCGGTCTTTACAGGCGCCCAAACTTGAGCCAGGACATGATGTTCAGTGGAATCTTTGAAGAATCTAAGCGCCTGTGTCATCCTCTCCTTTATAATGAAAGAAACATCCGGACAATCCAATGGAGCCAATTCTAAGGTTGGCACTGACGGCTTTCTATCCTCATCATTCTCAGTTGGATTTTCAGTTATCAAATTAGTATCACCTGCATATAACATTCAAAATTACTGAGTCAACAGCTACAACCACAGTTCTTATGAAGCTAACGTTGAAATTTTATCATTCATCCAACTAAACCAATCAATGCAAATCAAATTGATAAGGTAAAAAACAAATGAATCAAATATGGGAAAGCAAAGAGTTTATATCACTCTCGTTGAAAAAATGCCAAGGTCAACAGGGAAAAACAATGAAGATTGAGTTCTCAGAACTAACCAGTAGTATCTGCAACAACATGAGCAAAATCCACAATTCATTCATGAAATTAAACCCTAAAGCAATACTCCTTTTTCCTTTCCTCATTTTATCAGAATATAACCATTCTTCAACAAAAAATGCCACTTCAAAAAGCTGTTATAACAATAAAAGCTCCAAGCTTTTTGTTTCTGTCTTCCTGGGGCTTTGCAATTAAACACAAAACACATACCAAAAGAAACAAAGAGCCGATAAATTAGACACTGGTGAGTTTTTTAGACTTCTGAATCCATACTCCAAATCCAAAAAAGATTCTCAAAGATTCAAACTTTGAGCTTACAATTGAGCTTTCTGGAGAAATCAGCAAGCCGAAACTCAACAGCACAAGAACTCCCATTACCAGTAACAGTATCACCATTAGCATCATCTGAGAAAGCCCAGAGAGGAGAATAAGGCAGCTGCTCAGAAGCGGTTGGGGCAGCAGAAGAAGAGAAAATCTGCTCAAAAGACCAAGAAGAGTCCAGATCAAGATCCATCAGCATAGAAGAATCCCTGTCCACCTGTGAAGAAGTCAAAGGCCCCCCTTTTGGATGCTTAATACTACAAACTGGGAAGTTAATTAGCCTAGACTGAGGTGGGTCTGGCTCATCCATTCTGTATCCCCTCTCCTTTCTTCTTTACTTTACAGTTTACACCCCTTTTTTTAGGCTGAAGAAATGAAATGAATTTTGGTAGTTGGATACAGAGAGGGTTAAGCTTCAAGGAGAAGAGATGTAAAAAAACAGGGAAAAGGGAAGATACTCCTAGTGGGTAAGATTATGAAGAGGAGAAGAAGATGGTGAATCAATTTGGGATTAGAGATTTTGGAATCTAATTCTTTTTTTAGTACAGCATCGGTTACCCAGTTGGAGTTGGAAGCTGTGATTGTGAATGTGAGGCATCCCCATCTCTCCAACCCACAAAGCAAAGTTGAAGACTGCAACTTGCATCAATAAATTTTTTGGAATAGAAAAAAGAGAATCGGTGGAAAAATTCTTTCTTTTTTTTTTTTAACTCCTATTTTTTTATTATATGTGTGTTGGAGGGAGCATTAGCTCTACACTGGGGAAGGTTTCTGTTGTTGGGTGTTTGTTTGATGGTCATCATGATTGAGATCATTGATAGCCTCAAAACAACAAAACCCAAAATGGTGAAATATTTTTTTGTTTGTATATGGCACTCTGTGTGTGTGTGTCTGTTACTGTGGACGTGGTTACCGGACGACTCTGTCAACGTAAAAGCTTTTCCTCTGTTTTCTTCTTGGGTCTTCTCCTAACCAGAAAAAGAAAATATCCATTTCCTGTAAAAGTGTGTAGCCTTTAGATTTTCTCAATCTAGGGATTCACTCTTCTGGTTCTGGATATAGTAGTAGTACATTTAGTTATGAGAGTAATGATTGGTGTACTATTACTGTCATTCCTTTTCCCGGATTACTACATTTCGTAGACAAGAATGCTTTTAGTTTCCGGGTAGAAAATATTCTTTTCAGGGAGAAGTAAAACGGGGATAAACATGTTTATAACCGCGGTAATCTATATAACCATCTTTTATTTTAGTATTTAAGTTCATGTTTCATCTCTTCAGTTGATCAATCTTTGTAATCTTCGGTTATTATGATGAAGATGATACTATAGTATAAGAGTAAAATGATCAGTTAATTATGCTCATTTCGTTAAATTTGGTGTTTAAACTTTAGTTTATCACTTTTGACCACTTTTAATTGTTCGATCATTGATCTAATGACGGGAAAAAAAAAAGAAGAAGAAATTAATGGCAAAAATTTGTATTTGGTCCATAAAATATAATGGATTCGCAAGCTTCCAATTAATTTAGTATTTTACTACTCCGTCCATCCTGAAATTACTGTCTACTTTGGAATTTAACATTTATAAATATAAATCTTAAAATTGGATTTAGGATATTGATATAACATAAAATTGATTATTAAATTGATAAATAGTGATGAATCGTTATTCAATCTTTCATAATAATTTTTTAATTTGCAAGATTAAGTCAAGTTTTTCAAATTGGACTATTTTTCTCGGTCGGAGATAGTAATATACTTTCTTCATTTTATGTTGGAGGGTTTAATCTATTTCTTTTTAAAAAAACAAAAAAAAAAGTAAATTGCTTCAGTTTTAGTAACAAAACTAGTTGTTGGAAAGAGGATCTTAAAAGCTTTAATTGATTTATAAAAAAGTAAAACTTGACTTTTTATTTAAAATTGTTCTTAGTGCCACCCATAATTAACATATCTGTAAGCTTAGAATATTCAGTATCTTATTATAATTCCCCATTGACACAGCTAGCAATATTAATATTTGCTCCCATTGATTATGTTAGTTGACTTTTACTGTAATTACATTTTAATTATATTAAAATCATACAGCTTTTGTTTGGAAATTCAACCAAAAAAAAATGAAATAAAAATTAATATTCATTGAAATGGCTTTGCATCCTGGACTTACACGTGGATCAATAGAACTTTCCGGCAAAAGTATTTTCCAGAAATAAATTTCTTTGTTGGTGTTAACATCAGCACAACTGCACTAGTGTTTATCAACTCAACAAAAATGGGATGCACATTAAGCATATATTCGTCCTTTTGTTCTTTTTCTTTTTCCTTTTTTTTTTTACTTCTTTGTAGTATAAACATACTCCCTTCGTCCCAAAAAAAATTCACATTAAATTTTGAAATTTATGTTAAAAATAATATAAATTTAAAACTTAATATGGACTATTTTTTTAGAGACATAAAAAGTATAATCATATTTTTAACTATTGATTCTCTTATATGGAAAAATCGTACTCCACTTGGAAAAAAAAAAAGAAGAAAAACTTCACTATTGTTGAAACAAAATAGTTCCATAAACATGATTTTTATATTGAACTCGCGGAGTATTTTTTTGCTCCTCATCCCAAAATAACATCTCCTATTTGTAACTTCTTCTTCCGATCTTCTCAAATGACAAAATAAGTCTTCACTTGTAACAATTGATGTGTGCATGGTTCATACTTTATAATATCAATGACAAACGTATTTGAAAAAGGAGTAAAAAATGAGATGTTATTTATTATTTCGACATCATAAATCATGGTCAACATTGGTTTAGATCTAAAAGTAACGCTACATGTTAACAAACTAAATATCTCACTGTATTTGTTGAGTATCTTTCAACGGTGGTGGTGGGAGAGATTTGATATCAGTTTATAAGTTTATGGGCTACTTCCCTCATTGCAAATTGGTTTTAAAGTAGAACCCATGTAATTTTATAGTATTGAAATGATATTTGACAAACCTGACCTGACCACCAGTTTCCTTGTTCCCTTATACCAGCTCATTCTAATTTTGCAATTTCTTGAAATAATATTTTAATGACAAAGTAACTTTTGAGTAATATGCTCGAAACTATTACTAAACATTACTAATTAAAAATAATTCTAATTTTCAAGACTCTTGACCACTTGTGCTTTGCTGACAATGATTTTTGCTTGGATGGCTGCGCACATCAATGGCCGAAAGCTTCAAAAAAGGGTGCTGGCGTTTGCATTTGCACACTCATCAACTTGAATCTTTTTCATAATCTCATTTTTGTTTCATTCAATGGAGTGAATCAATCTGGATTTTAGAGGTATCAAGAACACGGTGGCATTATAAACTAATAATTATAATATTATTAAACAAAACCTTTCATTTTCCATATGGTCAAGTGGTTAAAATGAGAGGTAGTAGCTAAACTATTAAAGAAAAACCCTAATATCTTCCTCGTATGGTCAAGTGGTAGAAATGATATATTGGAGTACAACTTTAAATATAGAGGGGAAAAAAACCTTTCCTTTTCCAAAAATAATGTGTTCAAATCTAACTATAGAATTACGAGTTCAAATCTTATAAAAAATAATGTGTAGAAATTAAAAAGTGTAGATTGAAATTAAATTGCGACTTAAAAATACTTCGTATAAAATAGTTACCCCCTAGCACCCAACATAGAGTCAAACTCGGATGCTCTCTAATCATGACAAGTTTAATATTCTGATAATCTGCATCCTTTTTCATTATTAAATCACGGCTTCGTATATTTGTGGATAAAATATGTTCAACTTTTCCTCCCATTTATGCAGAAGAAAAAAAAGCTAGCACTCAGAAAAAAAGAAGTTAAAAGAAATGGTAATTTTATAATGGTATTGGTAAAAAAGAAAGTGAAATGGACAATCTATTAAGGTCAGTGGGATTAGTAATTAACTATGTGTGGAATGTCGGGTAGGCAGTAGTCTTACCTTTTAATGCTATGAATACTTTTTTTTATAAAAGAAATAAAAATTCTTACACAATAATTTGCATTTCATATTGGGTAGTTAGCTGAAGTGGTTGAGTTGAGGATGTATCATCGATGCATAAATTATGATTGCTTTCGGAAAAATTCATCTCCCTAAAAGCAAATTGAAGAGAGATTAGTGGTGATCAGGTAGGGCTTTAATCATAATACTTACTTATATAATCTTTTATTTCTTAAAAAAAAAAAGGTGTAATTCTACATAATTTCTCATAAACAAAACCTCAAGTTTCTGTCTTTTGCCAAAGTACATTAGCTTATTAATAATGTAGAATTACGATCGACATCAAAAGTATATATGATCTCCTCCGTACACATTTAAACCATTTATTAAATTTGTATCTCGTAAATAAGACTAGAAGAAATATATTTCAACTTGTTATCCAGACGTACATTTGTATGATACTTTCTCTGGTGCTTAATATAAGACATTTTGATTTCGTCCTAGATTTAATCTAGTATTTATTTTTCATTGATAAAAAAACTTTAAAACATTTCATAACAATCAAAAGAATACAACGAATGTGAAAATATAGTTTTAAGGTTTTTTCGTCAATCAAAAATACGTACTAGGTGAAACCTATGATGAAATGAAAATGTCTTATATTAAGTATCGGAGGCAATATTTATTTTTGTCTTGACGTAAGAATCATAATATTCTATACTAACCTGATATAGATGTATTGCTACCCTAGCTAGTTAATTTATTTAAGTAACACTAGATTTTTTTAAATTAATTAAGTTCCCGTTACTCGTACATAGACATGGACTTCAACGTTCTCAAGTTTTACAGAAGAGGAAGAAGATATTTCCAGACAATTTAGCATATATTTAAATCAAAACCAACTTGTCCAGTTGACGACCATCAAAGACAAAAGGCACAACTAGTAGAGATGTGCGTAATTTATTGTTTCTTGTGATGAAAAGAAATCCCAAATAATGGGAAAACCTAGTCAAAGTTTTATTCATTTTTTAGTAATGTTATTAATTACTTGGGCAAAGCTATTATTGATTGAAAATTCCAATGAAATGATTAAAATTTAATTATGGACCTATCATAAATACAAGATATATTACTATATTATTTAGAGTTGAATGACATTGAAAATTAGTAGGTAAATGACAATTTTAAATCCTTTAACTCGGTTCTTCCCTTCGTGGTTTGATCTTTTCCTTCTTCTTTTTTTTTCTTATTAAGCAAAGTTTTATTCTTTTCTTTTTTTCTTATATTTTTTGGAGAGGGGGTTTGTAGGATTCAATTCTATTTTAATTAAGGTAATTGACAATCAATAATTATAATATTAGGGTTGACTTCATTCATTTACTTGTTAGGTTGTAGATAATTACCTGAAATGACAAGCAACTTATCAACTTATTGTAGGCACCAAAATGGCTGTGGTGGAGTGGAAAGGACTCCTCCACTCTTAACTATAGGTCGAGAGTTCGAACCTTGCTATGGACATGGAGCAACCTTAAATACGACCTTACCATAGACATGGAGCAAACTTAAATACTTTGGCCAGTTGTCTCACCCATCGAGGTACTTACAATTCAGCAAGGGGGATTAGTCATTGTTGCCGACGATGAACACCCTTATCTATATAAATAATGTTATAACAGGTATTTTTTTAAAAAAAAATTAATAACAGGTGTTCGGTACGTAGGAGCATAAAAAAGATGGCAAAACCTTCCAAATTAATTTGATCTTGTACTAAATGTAAATGATTCCCTTGCCTATTTCAATACAAGGAAAAGAGAGAAGAAAAAAAAACTGCTGAGATATAAAACGAACATAGAGATTATTAAGAACTAAAAACTGTTCTTCCAGATAAGGGAGAAATCAAAATAAGGGGCCAATATGTGAATTTAGAAATTAGTTTGGGGAGAGGACAAATTAATGTGTCACTAGCATGACACACCATGTGTTCATTATCATATATTCTGATTTCCAATGCAATGTACGAGTACAAAACAAAATCACAGATTATATACGATAGACCTGGACCAGGTATATCTGGACAGAATTTGCCATCCTAAAGGAGAAAATGAGAAAGAAAACAAACATTTAGTCAAGATGCGGGGAAAAAAAAAAAAGAAAAAAACGTCTTTTTTAAAAAAACTTTAGCCATGCAATAAACTTATATGAATGTAGTTATTAGCTCGCCATTTGCACAGTATAATTTTCGTCAATGAGACTATGTTCATATAAAATTCTCTAGTCGTGCCGACTGAATGACAATGTGATTTAACGGTTGTTTGGAACTTTTTTTTTTTTTTTTTAAATAGAAGGAAAGAAAACTTTTTCTAGATTGGAAATACATTTACTTTCCTAACAAACTTTTTTTGACATTTTATTTTTTATTTTTATTTTTAAAAAGCCATTCTCTAGAGTAGAAATATGCTCCTAAGAAAGTTCCAAACAACGGACTGTACACTAGACACAAGAATGGGCTTGTGATGACTAATGAGTATGAACAGAATCTCAAGTTATCAGGGGAAAAGTAATACTACTAAAAGAAGAAAACACGTATTCCTTCCGTCCCAAAATGATTGTCCAGTTTGGATTTTCATTTTTAGTTGAAATTATACTAAACGGAAAATCTCAAACGGAATAATAATTTTGGGACACAGGAAGTAAAAGAAAGAAATAATAAAATGAAAATAGTTATGAATCGATTGTGTGGATAAAAGAAAGAAAAAAAAATTTCCTTTTGGGTATATAGCGGGAGGAAAAGTTAGCCGGGGAAAAAATGATGTTTTTAATTAATAAATAAAAGAAAGTTCAGAATGCAAGAATGATGTCGGTTTAAGGCTTCTTCCACAGTGCCTCCTCTGTATAAAAACATCCTAATAATCGGAGTATTCCTGCCAAATCCGAAATTTTGAGTGGAGGAGGGAGTAACAACAATGACAGAGGTGATGAAGAAATGGAGCGTGACGTACACCAAGCACATCAAGCAGAAGCGTAAAAGTCTATCAAGAGGGCGTTCTGGAGCTTCATCCTACCAGAAACAAAGTAAGATTACCGTACCAAAAGACTTCGTTCTTGAGTAATTATTTACGGGTTTTTGAAAAATTTTCAATCAAGTGTGATTTTTTTTGTGAATCATTTGGGTTCATTCAGTGGAATAATCGTCTGATTTGTAATGGGAATTGCTCGTTCATTTTCAATTTTGAAAGACTTTCAGAAACGTTACATTTATTGCTCCTCAAAGAGTGAGTCAATTAGGGTTTTCCGTGATTTTTGAACCTCAGAAGAAAAATTCAATTTAGGTTTTGTAATGGTTAGTACGGATTTCGAGTAGTTCATGAGCTTTGTTTGTTTCATTTTTTTATGGTTTTTTCAAATTAATATATTAATAACTGTCCCATCCCAGCATACCTTTTTTACATTTCCAACACACATTTTTACATTTCCAATACAAAAAATACCTAAAAATACACACTAAAAAAATCAAATGAACATACCCTCAGAGTCTTTTAGGTACTTAGGAATTAATTTCATATTGTTGAATTCGTAAATAGGTAATTCTCTATGATGATTGTGAGACACCGTTGTAGAGTAGTAGATTCGTGAAGGAGGAGGATACCTTTGCACCAGGTCAAACATTTTGCGTTCGCCTCGTATTTTGGTTGTGGATATGATATGAAACCCGCATCCAAGTTTAAGGCATATCCAGTACACAAACGTGAAAAGTAAACTTGGAAGCATATCATACCTCCAAAGCCAGTAATGATACCGGTATTGTTGTTTTCAAAATTCAAATTAATGTACTGGTTGTTTCTCTGATCATCCCTAGAAACATGCCCCAAGTTGGGTCAGACGAAAAGCAACACCGACCAATATCAGCCCTTCACGGAAAGTTATAAGAGGCCGAAAAATGAGTCTGTTATGCCAAGAAGTGCCTCTTTTGAGAACGTGTAGGATTTTTGATCACTTCCCTGCGAGTTTTTTTTATATAGATTCCGTATAAGTGTGTAGGGGTTCTTTCATTTTTGTCTTTCAATATTCTAATGCTGCTAGCTGCACTTTGCCCATTCCGGAGTATAAGAAGAATGGAATGACCAAAATTGGGTCTTCACCAGGGTGTCCTTAAACAACAAAATCAAGCAAAGAAGGTTGTTCGTTGCATGCACTGTTACTTTTTAAATTTTGAGTTTTTTTTTTTCTTTTTTTTTCCTTCCCAATATTTGCATTTAGAAAGTGATTATCTGAGCTTTTCATTACATCATTTAAGTTTGAAACAACAATTATAAATAGCTTTGATCATCAACTGGACTTTTTTTTTTTTAAAGCTGAGTGTAGTCTTCTTCTGTTTTGCTTCTGTTAAATTTCTCTCACGTATTCTTGTTAAATGTTTCCCCTCTGATGGAACAAACTATGTGTAAAACATTTACACAATATTTGAGATACGAGGCTAATCTATCATGTTTGACGATGGTGCTGTCTCTAGATCACTTCAATTATAAAATGTACTGTAATGATATTGACATTGGATTTGTAAATGGAGAGCATAATCATTAGAGATCCAGATTTTATTCTTTTCCACAATCTAGCATTTGGTAGAGTTTCCTGCCTTTTTCCCCATGCCCATTTTCATTCAGTTACATCTTCAATCTCATTTCCAGGAATTTCACATTGTCGCAATGGATGCACGCCAGTAAGATCAGCCTCATGCAAACTATCTCCCAAAGAAATGGAAACAATAGGAACAGAAAGCGATGATGAAGGCTCCGAATTCAATGTAATTGCCACGCCTGGAATTGGAACTGATTCAATCACACGTTTACTTTTTGATGGTTCAGCTCTATTTTTTTGCCGAGATGGCCACTTTGAGATGCCATGTCGCCGACAGATTCGCTTCATTGTAGAAGGGGAAACTGCAAAAAGATATTTTTGATTAAGGCAATCACTTGGTGTTCATGAAGCGTTTATATTCAGAATGGAGGAAACTTACACCCAAGACTTTTTGCTGCATCCTTTAGACGCATACCAAAATATTGTTGCAGCTCCTCCAAGCTAGTTATCCTCTCAGGCTTCCAAGCTTCTCTTTGATAGTTTTCGCCACCTTTTTTGGGTTCAGCAGCTGATGTAGCATCCTGAAGTGTGCCTGCATCACCAATACTTTTTGCATCAATTGTAGAAATGGCCACCAAGCTCGATTGCAGTGACAAAATGACACCAATAGAAACAAGAAGGGAAGATAAATCTCCGAATTTAATTCAAATGTCCCACCTGCAATTGGCATTGATTCAAGCACGCGCCCGAGCTTTGATTGTTCGGGTCTGCTCATCTTGCGAGATGGCCACCTCGAGATGTCATGATTCCGGCATATTCGCTTCAATGTAGATGGGGAAACTGCAAAAAGTCACATGGATTAAGCATTTACATTGTGTTTGTGAAGAATCAGTAGAATGGCGCCCATAGCATTCATTCAGAAACGAGAAAGTTTACCCGCAAGACTCTCCGCAGCATCCTTAAGACTCATACCAAAATATTGTTGCAGAACCTCTAAGCTAATTGTTCTCTGTGGCTTCCAGTGCTTTCTTTGAGGTTTCTTGCCTGGGCTTTTGTTCACAGCAGTAGATGCGGCATTCTGGAGGCTACCTGCATCACATCTACTTTTTGCATCCTTTGTAGAAAGGACTCCAAAGGTTGATTGCGGCCCTGCAATTGAATTAATTTGCACCAAATCTCCAGTTGTTGTATGCAGGCTAGTTGCGACTGGTTTTGGTGTTTCAAATAGTTGAGAGTTCAAATCAAGCTTCTCATTCACCAATATGTTGACAATTTCAGTAGATCTTAACTCATGTTCAAGATGTCCCGACGCAACCCTCAGACTCCGCATATGAGATTTCATCGTCGCTAAGAGCGAATCCAACAAAGCCATTTGGTCTCTATGATCTTTAATGTTAGGCGGTAGGAAAAACTCAAGAACGTAATCATCATCACCAGTGTGAGTGCTTTGCAAGCAGATGGCAAAACAACAAGTCAAACCAAACAATCGTGCATAATGCACCAAGGGGTACTCGGTTTTGCAAAATTGGGTAACATCTTCACAGAAGCATGAGTTCCGCCCAGCAAATGCCCTCCCAACAACACCCTGACCCTTCTGCAAGTGGTGCTCCGCACAAGCCTCCCGGAAACCCCATTGATGAGCATCAACCACATAAAAAGCTACATCAGTTGTGGACATACAGATTTGTCCCATGCAACTTCCATCAAAACTACTGCAGCTCTTCCTAAACCCACCACCATTGACAAGTACGCTTCGGTGCCGGCAAGGCACCCATGTCTGAGCTAAAGGTAATTTGTGATTTTCACACACCACCGTTAGTATTTCTAGGATATCAGCCAGAGCATTTTGTCGACCTTCATTGCTAATCTGGTTTTCAAAATAGACGAGAAGTTGATACACAAACGAAAACAGATTTGATGTTTGTTGCTAAGATCTTTGCCGTACAAGTACCCTTACCTGTATGTTTGGATGATCCAATATCTCAGAACTTTTCAAATTGACAGCCTGTAAAAAAAAAAATGTCCTTGGATTCTTAAGTTGGGTCCTAAGGATCAATAATTAACTTAATCAAACTCTAAACCAAATGATCTCAAAATTTTTCCATAGTGCACTTCAATTGGTTCTTTCTTTTAATTTAAGACCATACTTTTTATTGTTCACAAGTTATGGTGCCCTCATTCTGCAGAAAGGAAGCAAGATTCTTTAAAATGTGTTTTTAGTGTTTCTGGAAACAAGTGATGCAAAAAAGTGCAATAAACATTCTATTTTCGGCAAATCACAGTCTCAAAGCAATGGATCTCTGAACTATTAGGGTTCACCAAAACTAACCTCAAGTGCTTTGCATATTTTATCAACCTCAGGAGCATAATTAATCTTCTGGCAAGTCATTATGAGCTCAACCACACAAACACAGGTTTGCACAGAAGGGTCAAATACAGGCAACGCCAAAGTTCCTCGAACATTGTAATGTAGGGCGTGATTCAGACGTGAAAATTCTTTGCTGGAATAATACTGCACATCCGGTGACCACTCAGGAAGCTTTTGCCGGAAAACACGACCAGGTAAGTCGAGCACATCGTCAGTCTCCCCGTCAGTTGAACAATTATACATCAGAGAAGCCATCCTGTACTGATAAAGGCCTTTACTCTTGGGGTCTAGAACAAATGGTTGCCCTGAAGTTGTGAGCACATAACGACCACCGGTCTTTACAGGCGCCCAAACTTGAGCCAGGACATGATGTTCAGTGGAATCTTTGAAGAATCTAAGTGCCTGTGTCATCCTCTCCTTTATTATGAAAGAAACATCCGGACAATCCAATGGAGCCAATTCTAAGGTTGGCACTGACGGCTTTCTATCCTCATCATTCTCAGTTGGATTTTCAGTTATCAAATTAGTATCACCTGCATATAACATTCAAAATTACTGAGTCAACAGCAACAACCACAGTTCTTATGAAGGTAACGTTGAAATTTTATCATTCATCCAACTAAACCAATCAATGCAAATCAAATTGATAAGGTAAAAAACAAATGAATCAAATATGGGAAAGCAAAGAGTTAATATCACTCTCGTTGAAAAAATGCCAAGGTCAACAGGGAAAAACAATGAAGATTGAGTTCTCAGAACTAACCAGTAGTATCTGCAACAACATGAGCAAAATCCACAATTCATTCATGAAATTAAACCCTAAAGCAATACTCCTTTTTCCTTTCCTCATTTTATCAGAATATAACCATTCTTCAACAAAAAAATGCCACTTCAAAAAGCTGTTATAACAATAAAAGCTCCAAGCTTTTTGTTTCTGTCTTCCTGGGGCTTTGCAATTAAACACAAAACACATACCAAAAGAAACAAAGAGCCGATAAATTAGACACTGGTGAGATTTTTAGACTTCTGAACCCATACTCAAAATCCAAAAAAGATTCTCAAAGATTCAAACTTGGAGCTTACAATTGAGCTTTCTGGGGAAATCAGCAAGCCTAAACTCAACAGCACAAGAACTCCCATTACCAGTAACAGTATCACCATTAGCATCATCTGAGAAAGCCCAGAGAGGAGAATAAGGCAGCTGCTCAGAAGCGGTTGGGGCAGCAGAAGAAGAGAAAATCTGCTCAAAAGACCAAGAAGAGTCCAGATCAAGATCCATCAGCATAGAAGAATCCCTGTCCACCTGCGAAGAAGCGGTTGGGGCAGGCAGCTTTCTTTCCTCTTCATTCTCGGTTGGAAATTCATTTATCGAATTTGAATCACCTGAGTATCCATCAGTAGATTAAGACCTCTTTTTTAACTTCGTTGTACATATTCGCATTTCGGTCATTATAGATTGCAACTTCTAAATTACAAACCACAATTAATCAAGCACCTTCAAGACGATCTGATAAACTAAAATACAAAAGGCCTAGTCCAAAATACACTTCTAAATAAAACTCTCTCCGTCCCGAAATTATTGTCAAGTTTGAATTTTCATATTAAAACTAAAAATTCAAACTGTACAATAATTTTGGGAAAGAGGGAGTACTACTAGTTCCTTCCGAAATGTCTATTAAACTTAAATAACGAAACGAAGAGTAAAGCGTACTTGTGTACGCAACCATGCCCCTCATTTGCAACTAAACACACGAGATGTCAAAGCTATAGTACTACTAAAACAGTAGGGAAATTATAGATTGTTCTAAAACTTGCCCCAACCAACTATTGCAGTTCTCATTTTCATTTTCAATCCTAACCCCTCATAACGACGAAATTATTTCAATGGAAAAAGTCTATCAATCTAAATCTTACCACTGAGTTTTCTTAAGAAATCAGCCAAAAAGAACTCCACAGGAGTAGAAATAGAATTCCCAGCTGAAGCATTTCCATTAACATCATCGGAGAAAGCCCGGAGAGGAGATATAGGTTGCTGATCAAACGTGGAGAACAGGCATGAGTCAAAATCCGCATCTGTGGAAATCTGATCAAAGGTCGACCAAGACGATTCCATGATATCGAGTTCGAGTACTAAGGAATAATCATTCTCCGCCTGGTGGAACGGCGAAGTCAAAGGCTCATCCATTTTCTTGTCTTGATGGAATGAAATAAGAAGAAGAAGAAAGAATGAAGCAATTCGGGAAATAATGGGTTATTTATTGCTGCACGCTGGAGGTCATGACCTCTTTTTTCAGAAAAAAAGGGTCATATGGACTCATGGCCTCTTCAGTTATGAAGATGTCAGCTGCTAGAGCTAGACGACTATAATCGTGTTTGTGACGGGGAATAAAATCCATTATGTATTTTCAAATTATTCGGTTACTGTAAACTCTAAATAAGAATACACTATTTGTACTTGTTTAGAGTAATGAAACATTGCGAAATGAACAGTATTTCTCCTACTAGCGTATGATAATCTACTTTCTCAACATTATTTTACGCTTAAAAAAAAAGGTATATTCATGTTTAATAGTACTTACATTTTTGGGTTAATAGCTCGTCTGTTACCCAGTTTTCTACTTATAAAACATTATGTTCTTTCCTTTGTAATCTTTATTTGTTACATCGCAATCTCCTGAAGACTTCATCTATCCCAAAATGATGAACGTCTTTATATTAAAAATAAAAATTTTTGTATACGGGACAATGATTTAGGTCCGAACATACTAATATTTTTAACATGGAAGCTGGCTCTTTTCTCAAACATAATTTTGATACTTTTTACATACCGACCTCAGGTCGTTTTCTTTAAAAGACTATTTTAGCAAATTATTTTGGTGTCCTTTTCACTAAATTATTTTTTCAATTGTCAAGATGAATTATTTCTAAGAACCTTAATAGCTAGTATGGAAAATCTCTCATTTTTTTGGGGCAAACTACATTTTACCCCCGAGCTATGACCCAATATCAAATGCCCCCCTGAAATCATGCTATTATGGCACGGCACCACAGTTTTTTTTTTTTTTTTTTTTTTGTATATAAAAGAAATCTATTTCCGAAAAATAGTTGTTTGAGGAGGGAGAGGGAAAGTAAAATTTGTTCTCAATAAACGAAATGAAACGCTGTCACTTCACGCGTCTTCCACACTGAGAGAGCACCGCCACTGTATAAAAATTAAAAACCTCCCAAGTGACACAATTTTCCCGCCAAAACAGATATTTCGTTTGCGGAGGAGCTAGAATGGGAGAGGCGATAGAGAAATGGAGCGTGACGTACACCAAGCACATCAAGCAGAAGCGTAAGGTCTACCAAGACGGCGTTCTGGAGCTTCATCCTTCCAGAAACAAAGTAAGATCACCGTATCAAAATCCTTCGTTCTTGAGTAATTATTCACAGATTTTTGAAAATTTTTCAATTAAGTGCGAATATTGTGAATAATTTGCATTCATTCAGTGGATTAATCGTCTGATTTGTAATGTTAATGGCTCGTTCAACTTCGATTTGGTACTTTTCGGAAAAATAATACATCAATTGCTCGAAAATGCGTTAATTAGGTTTTTCTTTTGTTTGGAATGTCTGAAAATAACTTAAATTGGGTTTTGTTGATGGTTAGTCCGGATTTTGAATTGTTCAGAGTCTAGACATTCTAGGCTTTTGAGGCTCATACTGTTGAATTTGTGAATAGGTGATTCTCTATGATGATTGTGAGACACCGTTGGAGAGTAGGTTCGTGAAGAAAGACGATACCTTTGCACCCGGTCAAACTTTGGAGTTCGCCTCGTTTTTGGTTGATATTGGTGAGCTTTTTGGCGGTGGTGTTGATAAGAAACCTGTATCCAAGGTTTATCAATTCCAGAAGGACTCATACATTAACAGGAAACATGAAGCATTTCATACCCCCAAAGCCAGTAATGATACCGGTATTGTTCTTTTCAAGTTCAAGTTTTTCATATGTGTTGTTCAATGTCTGCGTGAGCTTCTGATGCATTATTCTCTGATCATCCCTAGAAATATGCTCTAAGTTGGGTCAGACGAAAGCGACACCGATCAATATCAGCCCTTCACGGAAACTTATAAGAGGTAAAAAAATGAGTCCATTTATCTGTTCTGGTTTATTAGCAAGATAAGACTCTTTTGAGAACATGTAGGATTTGAGGACTTCACTTTGGGACATGCTAGTTTTTCATATAGATTCAGTATGACTGTGTTGGTTCTTTCATTTCATTGAGTTCATATTAGATGCCGAATTCTCAATGCTATTAAGAGCCATTTTTGTCTTGGAATATTCTAATGCTGCTGCACTTTGCCCTTTTCAGAGTATAAGAAGAATGAAATGACTAAATTTGGATCTTCACCAGGGTGTCCTGAAACAACGAAATCAAGCAAAAAAGGTTGTTCTTTGCCTGCACTGTTGCTTTTTGAGTTTGAGTTATTTTTTCCCAATATTTGCATTTAGAAAGTGACAACCTCAGCTTTTCATTGCATTATTTTAGTTTGAAACAGCAAATCTAAATAGCTTTTATCAACTGGACTTTTTGTTGAGCTCAGAGTAGTCTTCTTCTGTTTTGATTCTGCTAAATTTGAATCTCTCACGTATTTTTGTTATTTTAACGTTTCCCCTCTTTGCTACGTCCCATATAGAATGGCAGGTCTTGTACACAACCCATATTACTCAAAAGGCGAAGAAATATCATGACGGGTTCTTACAGCTTCACAGTTGTGGATCACAAAGGAAACAGGTTAGCCCAAGGGTGATCACAATCCATTTCTGGAAACATTCATGCCTTACTATATTTATGTGCATGCATATGGAAATTCATGGGTCATGGCTGACTTCTGACCTTTTCTCCTTTCCCTTCACCACCAATTATCTGTTAGATATTGCTGTACGATGAAACTATGAGACATTTAGCATCCCGGTTTCTGAAATTAGATGAGATAATCAAGTCTGGAGATTCAATACAGTTTGAAGGTTACTTGGTGGACATTGGAGAACCAAAACAAGATGATAAAGCTCCTGTGGAACTCAAATTTGAAGAAAAAGTTCACCATGTGGTTGGTAAAAAACAAGGATCAAGAGGCCAGTTGCACCCGAACACCCGATTTCCTGCAGGTATTCCACCACTGCCTATTTGATCTAAGTGGAGATTTGGACCAAGTTGTTCTCCTGAACACTCAGGGACAAATTTTTCAGCATGAAGATCCAGATACATACCTCTTGATAATCTTATTTTTCTCAACTTAAATATTTTGAATGCAATACTATAATATCTAGTAAGATCCAGATTCATTTGGAGTTTGTGTGCAATCTTTCATTATTGCTATTGTGTTTGAAGTTATCGTCACACCTTAACTGGTGTTTTCGTTAACATTTTAGCTCCCTATTTTTTATGCTTTAATATGGCAATAATTACACCTCCTGTGTCTTCCCCTGGACATATAGGAAAATGTCAAAAAGAAGTTCCCTTGAAGTATATAAAGTCAAATGTCAAAAGCGCCATCAGCGGGAGTAACGTATGTGCTCCAATGGATCTCAACTTTGAAGATAAAGTTCACCATGTGATTGGTACAATGCAAGAAACAAGAGACCAGTTACACCTGAACACCCAATTTCCTGCAGGTATTCTACCTCTGGCTATTTGATCTAGATTAAAATTAAGACCAAGTTGCTCAGCTGAGCACTCAGGGACAATCTTTTCAGCATTAATGTCATCCACCTCTTGATTTCTTAATTTTCTCAACTTTCTGAATGCAACACTGTTGTATCTAGTGAGATCCAGATTCATTTGGAGCTTGTGTGCATCTTTCATAAATATTATTGGATTTAAAGTCATCTTTACACATCTCAGTGGTGCTTTCTTTTTCATCCTGAACTCCCTTTTTTTGATTCTTTGACATGGCAACCATATCCTCTCTCGTGTTTTGCCCTGGAATTATAGGAACAACTCAAAAAGATGTTCCCTTGAAGAATGCAAAGTCAAATGTTACAAGCTCCATCAGTCAGATTAACATATGTGCTCCTGGGGCAAGCAAAATGCTTGTACGTCCTGGTAAGCATTTAATTCTCGTGAAAGTGCTTCTTTGTAATTCAGGAAGTCCATTTCATGGTGATTTGATCCTCCTTTGTTTCCCCAAGGATTACTTCAGTACATTTTCTCGTTCTCTAGTGGAGTGGACAAATAATTCAGATTTCCATTGTGCAGCCCACGAGATCTTGTCCTTGTTCAGAAAATCAAAGAGTCAAAATGATTCTTCAACAACTGAGAATTTCTCCAATGCTGAGTTGCACGCTCCGCAATCTTCCAGTTTCTTTCAGAAGGAAAATATGCAAGATGCCTATGATGCAGGAAGTAAACATATGGACACGGATGAAGAGAAGGCTAGGAAACCGGAAACCCACGAAATTTCAAAATGTAAAGATATGGAGCAAGTACTTTCTGATGAGATCGCCGAGTCTGATAAGACCGGATTCAAACCTGCTTCTAGCTTCTTTGTCAAGTGAGTATACAAAAATTTTCTTTAATCGAGAAGTTTTCCTCAATGGACATAAGCATGCTGTTAAACCAAAAAAAGAAAAAGAATAGAAAAGAAAAAGAAAAGCATACCAGAAGTAAAAATCCGACGTACTGATTAATGTCTGATCAATAAATCCTTGGCTTTGTCTGTGATAACTTTTTCGTCCTTTGTTATACAGGAAATTTGTTTTGTCAGTACCATATCAGGAGCTAGTAATATTGTTGCAACCTGTTCCTTGTTTTTATTTTGCTGCAAATGGTAGGAAATGTGAAGAAGGTCCAGGTTTGGAACCTAAAAGTTTGGCAACCTTAGAGAAGGGTTTAAAATCAAGAAATGTTGCAGTTTTGCTAGATCGGGCAAGCGAATACCTGGAATGTGGAAATCGTGCTGGATTAGTTTCAGGCAGAGGCAAGTCTTTAACTTACTTTAATGCAATCACTAGTTTTCTCTGACTACTACTGTTGTGCACTAATTGACCTTACTGCACAGAAAAGCCAACTGAAGGTGCACCTCCAGTGTTAGGCTTGGAAATGCATCAATTTTCCATGAAACAAGAACTTCAAAATGCTTCCCAGGTTCATTGATCTCACCTTTTCGCCTTTTCGATGCTGTTTGACATTTTATAAGATTTTTGAGTAATTGATATTTCTGTCCTCCCAGTCCCAATCTTGAAAGACTTAACTCAATTTGATTAGTTTATTAACAACCAGTCCGCCATCCTTAATGTTGTAAACTGTGAAGACTGAAGACAAAATTTCAATCCAAAAACAAGCTGTTCAAAGTAATGAACAAATTTGAACTCTATTGTTAGCAAAGAATGGCAATTGAGACATATTGGAAAAGATTAATTTCTAGTTTTAAGTGTTTGTTTACTTCTGATTTTCCATTTTCAAAGTTGATATATCCCATTTTAAAGCACCGTTGTGTGTGTGTTTTTTTTTTTTTTGGTTCATTGGTTTAGCCTCGTGGAGCAAGCAAAGAAATTGGTGGAAGATGGCTGAATGGAGATCAAGTAATTGCAGCTGCAACAAATGGGGAATCTGATTCTCGAATTATTTCTAAGCAAAATCTAGAGACAAAGAAAAGAGATGATGTTCCCAGTTTTGATCTTGGATTTTGAGCAAAACCATGTCTGTGTCTTTCCATCTACTGCATCGTCTAAAACCAACTTTTATTCCTGACGTGGGCTAAAGATCACTTAAGGGAGATTCATTTCAAGCTCAGATGGACAAACTACGTGTAAACATTAACACAATATTTGTGCTGATCCACCATGTTCGACAATGGTGCTGTCTCTGCTAACTGTACTTTTTTGTAGTGGATATTGCAACCGTGGATGATGGTTGTGACTTATATAAGTCTGAAATTTATAGGATGAAAGGGAAATTTTAATTCCTTGCTTCGGAGTGGTAGTACTGCTGTACTGAAACAATATTTTGAGATATATTGCAAGCCAATGGCATTATGATTTGACAGACAATAAGACATAAGATCCAAATTGTTACAGAAAATTCTATACAAATGAGTACGTTCAAAGCATCCTACATTTGAACTGACTTCTCTGTTCTATCATTTGCCATCTCTGAATCTATAAGGCACACTTTGCTTTCTTGACCTATGCATAGTAAGCAATGCTTTAAGCAGCGGTTTGGTTTTTCTGGAGTATACTTCAACTTCTTTTCCTCTGCTTGTCTCTGGATACTTGACCAATGCAGTAGCTGCTCGAGGCTCAGAAGGACTCTGTCATCAAGCAGAACTTGCGAAGGTCAACAAATTAGGTTTGGAAATCGCGGTCATATCTTATTTTAGAGTTTAGTGTGAGCATAATTCGCATTGCTAGAGCACAGAAAGCAAGCAGTTTGGATTTCTCATCTCACCCGTTGTTTGGTAGCAGAAGGATTTGGAGATGTTGATCTGTTTGCAAAGGATCCAGATCGCTTCAGAAGGCGGCGAAATGGCGAAACTGATCGTTTCCCTAATAATCCCAGTTGAGTTAGAGTACCATCAGTAAATATTTTACTACCATTATTCAGCACAATGCTATTCTGCACTAGAAATGATTAAAGCACTAAAAATCCTAAATGCGAAGACTTACCAGCCTCTTGATTTGGCGTGACCCTCACAAAAGAAAAGGAATACGGCGTAGCAGAAGATTCTGTATGAGGGTGCTTAACAAGTGCTCTTCTGCATTAATTGAATGTAATTAGCATCATAACACGTCTTTGTACACGTCTCTGTAAATCATACCTCTATAAGTTGATCTTAATAGTGACACTGCCATACCTCATCAATGGTGGATGATCATGATAGGGCATTGAAACTGCTTCTTGGATAGCTTCGGCAAGAAAGTCATTGAAAAGGTACTCAATTGTTGGTTTGTTCATGTACTTTATCCAGTTATGAATATGAATATACTCAAATCACCAAAGATACCAATTGACAGACACAAGTTTTTTGCTCTCTGAATATGAATGCATACCGATGTATGGATCACCTACCTGGCTTAGTTAAGTGCTTATTATCATCCTCTGGACACACAAGGCATACTTTCTGCACTGAGTCAACATTGCCTCTAAATCTGCTTTCTTCAACTGAAATAAAAGTGCAGAATTAACCCAGTCAAATTTCACTCCCAAAGTGGCAGCTTAAAAAGCTGAAAACAACGGTCTAAAGGGATGATGATGATGATATAATATGATTGCCTGGAATTTTGTAATGCTTGTAATACTTGGGTGTTTTGATGACCAAGGACTGCTGTAAAATGCCATTGCGGTTGATGAATCCTTGGCAGGTTCTCAATTTCTGGGGAAGAAATGACGGCAAAACGAAGATATCAAATTGTTTGTAATGAGAAAGAAATGCTTGTTCAGAGCAGTTAAAACATCCAATTGCTAAGCAATGACTACCTGTTCTAGGCCAGAAAACTGAAGCCTTGCAGCAGAAATTTCATTGACCTTTTCATCCAAGAAACTCTCCACTTTATATGCTACGGTCCCCAAGTGATCCACAGTATTAATTAGAGCTTTATTGGCAAAATCTTTAATTGTTTCCACCACCCTTTTTAGCCATGTTCAAGAAAATAGCATTGTCAAACCTTAACAGCTATACTAACTGAAGAAAAGATGGGCAGAAAGAAAATTAAGTGTTACCTACAGTTGCTTATATTCATGTTTCTTGTAAGAGGATTCAAAGTAGTCTGCAGCTGAATATAACTGTATCCTTAGATTCTTCAAGTCCTGCAAGTTCGAAAAGAGCGAAATCCTGACTGTGGAAAGGAAAGAATTAAAGAAGATTAACTAACACAAAGGCCGCAAAACTACCTTGAGACTTTCAGCAAAGACTAAGCTGTGCTGAAGGAAGTATTCATCAGAGTGGGAAACAACTGCATTTGCAGGTGTTGATGGAGTTTTTTGACTACCCATTTTGAAGGTCTAAAAAAGGAACCAAGTTTCAGTTCCAAAACCTGCAGAAAAGTTTTCTTTTCTAAATGAAGAGTTTGAGAACTGATGGAACCATTTATTCATCTCTGTTTGAAGACATATATGTATATATGCTTTCAGTACAATCATGTGATCAGTATTTAATCTATCAAAGACACCATAAAGTTTCCATCATTCTTTTGTGTTAAATCCTGATACAATGTCCATTTCATGCTTTCTTTTTCAGGAAATTAATACTACCGGATGTAGAAATTAGTCAATTTCCAAACGCCAAAACCACATTATTAATTACCAGAAATCAAAAGGGTCAAACCTGAATGGAGTTCAAACAGTAGGAAGATAGATTTTCATCCACTTAGAAGTTAGAAGCAATCGCTGAAAACCAAAGGGTACTTTGCTTCATTGGTGAAAAGAAAATACGAATTATTAAGGAGGACAAAAATACAATAATTGAGAGGGATGGAGGGGGGGCTCATCACTCAATAGTCATGGCCAAGATGCTACAAGAATCTGATTTCAAACGTTGTGGGATGTGAAACGTCACACGTGCTTTTTGGCAGCGGAAAAAAAAACCCTTATATTTCTTTTCCCATTTTTATGGTTAGGGAGGTAAAAGCAAAAAGAAAAAGAGAAAGAAACCAATCATTCAACATTGAATCAAAAAATAATCATCAGTTTTAACTACCAAACAATAAATCTTTTCCTCTATTTCAACACTTCGTCCTCCACGTTTCAACATTTACCCTTTCGGTATGATGAATGATGATTCAAGAAGATCAATTGCCAATGCGATATGGGCAAAGAAACATCCTTACAAGCCACAATGGAAATCAGTCAATACGTTAGTAGTAGTAACTTAATGATGGTACGTTTAGAATGTTCAGTTCTTAGCTGTAGTTTTCATCAAGATAGGAAAGTGTGGAGGAATACAAAATGTTGAGTTGAATAGACTCGTACTTCCTTAATCATTCTGTTTGTTCCAATTTTCGCTTAAATAATATACTAAAATCTCTTGATCATACTTCTCATTCATGAAATGCTGATAATTTGATACTCCCTCTATTTAAAAAATGTAGCTCGTTTTAGGTTTAGAGAAATATTTCTAGATGTTTCAGGTTTCAAGGCAAATTATTGATTAAATTCTCAATTTTGACCTTAATAAATGATGCTAACTATTTTTTTCTAGTCTTGATTATAATTCCAAAATAATTAATAATGGTAAATTAAATATTTGACACATAAATTAATTGCCAAATAGTTGTCTTCTTAATTTACATGCAGAGTCTAAAGTGATCTAGAGTAACTGGATGCGATTCTATTGTCTGCGGTAAACATCGGGAAAAAGAAAATTAGAAAAACAAGTTGGAGTGGCCGACAAATATGCATAATATCCAAGTCAAGATTTCCGTGCTGGTATCCCATAAATCAATGTGAAAAAAGTTCATTTTCCATGTAAAAAAATACTAGACAACGAGAATGTAATCTTTACTCTAAAAGGCCAGCTATTTGGCAACTAGATACACCAATCACCCATTGGAGGATCATGCATTGCACAATATGACAACCGGTGGGCTCATCACATTCCATATTTCCAGATTCTGTATATTTTGAAGCCAACTTCTTCACTATTTTCAGGAAATAAAAAATGAACTAGGATGTGCAATCTTTAGCCGAATGATATGGCATTCCCAGTTATAAATCATGGTTGTTGAAAACTCATTGTCATACAACTGCTAATTATTTTAAAAGGGCCAAAAAGAAGAAAAGAAAAAGCCATCACAGAAAATCAGGAATGTGAAGCAGTTGTACGATAGTGATGGCCTATTGTATGTCCCATTTATCACTCCTTACTAATTTCCGGACCAAAACATTTTCTTCTATCTTGGTTCCATTTAGGCATTTTTACCAAACCAAAATTCAAAAGGTAACAAAGGTAGTCAGCAAATTGATGTTCGCCTACTCAAATCTCTCGTCCAAAGCATGACAATATGGAGCAAAAAACGACATAAATTTCGAATTACAAATGTTTCAGATTTCATCACACATCCCTTCACACAATCCGCTCTAGCTCCCTGGCGTAACCGAGCATCTGATTGATAAGCTGCAGAGAGGGTATCTCCTTGCAAGGTGCATGTTCTTTGGCAACCTGGAAAACCACGAGCCCATTCTTCACCTCCCATTCAGGATGATCCTGCAAATCGAGTTGTATAACATTCACAGTATTAGAACTACTATAACATCAACAATAAGAAATCAATAAATAAAGGGCACAAGGTAAAGTAAATTTGGCAGCAAAAAGCACCTCTTTGATGTAATCTAAGAGTTCCCTCTCTGAAGAAAACAACAGCATTTGTTGAGCATCTCTGATTGACATACTGTCATAAGCCTTCTCACTGCACCCAGCTATCTCATCCCTACCATCGATAAAATCAAAGGAAGATAAGGAGACTGGATAAAATGGACCGTCAACAATTAAAAGCAAATTCACAAAATGAGGAGGGAACTGCAATGGCATGTAGTAGCAAAATCTCCAAGTCCAGATAAGAAATTTTACAAGCGAGATGATGAATCACAGGCGGTGGTGAAACATTAAGATCAATAGAGCTGGGTCAGAACTCACAAGGTACAATAATAGGCATTGCTATTTTAAATGGGGAAAAAGCTGGAAATCCCTCTTGATCAAAACACTTCAAATTCAGGGATAAGTTCTACTAGAAAGTTTTCATTTCATTAACAAAGTAGAAGGAAGATTCTCGCAACAGAAGATTCCATGCCCGAGCACAGGAACATTGTTAACAAGTAGTTTTGAGGCAAAGAAAGAACATGAAAGGCTTAAACTTATCAAGAATCGGAACCCCATCAACTGGATGACTACACATAGTATAACAAATTTCTCCATCAACCAGTTAAGAACTACTATTGCCACAACAGTTCACGAGATAAGGCAATCGAGCAGCAGTGATTATTTAATAACCTCAACAAACCAAGCAAAAATAAGACTTGCCTGACAGTCTTGGCAAGAAGATCCATGAAATAAACGTAAGTTTCATGAGGTACGGTCTGTCTAGCACTCAGGACGCGGTTGTAAGCTCCTTCCATAAAGGATTGCTCTAATTCCACAGCGTGTCTGATGCAAGGATTTTCCAAAGCAGCTGGTGGCAGCAACTCCAACTCAGTGTGGAACTCAGCAATCCTGTTTTGTACAAGCAGCCTCAAGAGGTTGAGGCCTAGGATGGGATATTCTTGGGCTGATGGTGGAAGGCGGTTCCTGCTCATAGAAGTACGAGGTGAGGAAAAGCAACGATAAAACGGAGAGCAATATAAATCTCACCTCCAGAAGAAAAGGTAAACATGCCTCCATTGAACTATCTTAAATCAATCTAAAAGACACAAAAGGGTGCAAAATCAAAAACAATTTAGTTATTTACCGTGCATCAGTGTAGTAAGGCTTCAGCTGAAAGAAATCTCTCTCGAAAGCCTCCTGATCTTCAATCTTCACACTTAATAGAACGGCAAGTTCATATACTTCCCCTATCATTCCAAATATAGAAACGTCAAAGCAGAAAAACTAGAAGAACCTTCCATAATATATAAACTATGCAGCAAAACCATAACTTGAAACAATAAATGATACTAACAACAAAGTAGTTCAAACTAATCCAGAGCCAGCCAGTCAAACTTACTGCACAGTACCATATACTTGGTAATATAAATAAACACAATATGCAACATCAGATGAAACTAACAAGCATAGCAAACTCTAGGGCCAACATCAATTACATGTTCAAAAACACCCAATATATCCAATACTCCCTCAGTTCCGAAATTATTGTCCAGTTTGGATTTTCATTTTTCGTACAAATCAAACTAAGGGTGAAATTTCAAACTGGATAATAATTTTGGAACAGAGGGAGTACACAACATAGGATGAAACTAACAACAAAACAGTCCAAACTCATCCAAAGGAAATCACATTCGTATGCACAAAAATATCCAATGATACTAAGTTCCATATACTTCAAAAAACTAATAAATCACATACACAAAACATAGGACGGTAGTACGAAGTCAAGTGAGTAATATTACTTGCTAGTGTCAACTCGTCAACTGCATTTGGAGTATTTTCAAACAATGGAGGAAGGCTCGTGAATGCTGTCAATGCAACCTGCAAAAAGAAAACCAATGATAAACGGATTTTATTCAAGCCCCCAAAATTGTCATACATACTCATGCAGAAAACTTATATATGGACACCTACTGAGCTGATTATCCACAGGTTTGGAAAAGGAAAAATCCACACATTGTTTGATTCATGAATATGCATTGATACTCAGGCATCAAAATACTACAGGTTGGATGCTTTCCATCAGCATTAACCAATCTCGTGGGTGTAACTAAGAATCCCATTCTTCCAAACAGAAGATCTCTGCAACCATCTGCAAATTCTTCCAATTCCATTGGGTTTTAGGTACAAATTCCACTTTATTCAACCGAACTCAATTCTAATTAAGCCATAAACATTCACTATGCATTTCTAACCACAGAAAACTCATAATTAGCCTACAGATTCATAGCTTACTCTTCCTACATTAGAGTAAAACCAGGGTTACCAATCATCAATTTTCCCCCTTTTGAGTAAAACCTAAAATCAAAATTCCACTACCAAGGTAGAACTTACATGAGATTCAAACAAGAAACACGCATCTACGAGTAAAAATAACAAAAGGGTTTCGATTTTGAACAAAGGAAAAGCAAAAAAGTAAACAAAATACAATTACAACAACTTTTTGGGGAAATTTTTCATACCTTCAGCTGGAGGAGGAGCGTTACACACGTATCATAATCTTTGCGCAAAAAAGCAGCCTTGAATCGGGCTAATATTTGCGAAACTTCAGTGACCTTGGGATCCATCTTCGGTTTTCCTCTCTCACGAGTAATCTTTGGCCTTCTCTCAGGTTTTTATGCTGCTTCGGTATATTGCCTTTGTTTTGTTCTTCGACTTTTCCAACAAGAAAAAACGAAGATGCGTTCTTTTCTGTCTGTATTTTGGTTGGGCCTATTTCTTTTGTAACTAATAAGAAAGAGAAAAAGTTACAGCCTCAGCCCAGCCGCAAGAGCTTGGGCTTCATATGGACCGTAGTGTCTTGAACCAGGGATTATAGTGTTTAGTTTTCTTAGTTCAGGGGTTTAATTGCAATATCAGGTATTAGTTGACTATAAATAGTCGAATTGTACTGAAATGTCATTATGGATAATTTTGAGTATTGAATGATATTTTCAGAAAGGGAAAAATCCACTTTATATACTCTAAGCATGGAGAGTCTCCAGATCATGTACCCTGAGAATTGATCTTATCAAATCATGTATCTTATGTTTGAAGTTTTTTGTTTTAGTTATTTTTTCAAGGACAAAATGAGAAACTACTAAAATTTGTCCTATTTTTGCCTTCAAACTTTTGAAAAAGAGCAAATTGTACCATAAATTCTATTAATATTACAAAAATTTATCTTTCATTCAGATTTCAGCAAATTATACTTAAATTTTTGGCCAAAGAATTTCCATGACTTCCAGTGTTTATTATTTTTTTACGTACATATTTGTTTTATTTTAGCGAGTTTTGTTATTATAAGTTTAAATATATATTTTTATTTTGTTGTTTCCCATGATTATTTTAACAAAAAAATTTTATTCCTTCCTTTTTTATACTTTTGTTCAAGTTCTTGGCACTTTTTGTTTTTTGAAAAGGTTCTTGGCGCTTTGAAACATTCTACGAACACATTTTTTTTAGATTTTGTTTTTATTCACTTAAAATAAACTCTGAAAATTCACGTAAAATAAAAAATATTATGTGTTACTAGAATTGCATTAAAGTGCAAAAGACTTAAACAAAAAGTACAAAAAAGGAAAGAATAAAAAATATTTTTTAAAATAATCATGCAAAATGACAAATAAAAATATAATTAAACTTATAATAAAGAAAAAGTCGCTAAAATAAACACTGGAAATCGTGTGAAATTTTTGACTCAAAATCTAGGCGCAATTTACTGAAATCTAACTGAAAGATAAATTTGGATAAAATCAATAAAATTTATGGTCCAATTTGCTCTTTTCTAGAGGTTTGGGGGCAAAAACATAGTAGTTTAGGTTAGTTTCCATTTTGCCCTTAAAAAGTACTTGAAACAACAAAATTCAAACATAGGGTATATAATTTGGTGAGACCAATTCTTAAGGTACATGATCTGGATACCCCTATTCTTAGGATACATAAAGTGACTTTTTCTCTTTCAGAAAACCTCTTTCTCTATCGTCAATTCGACGTTCCCAATTCCCAACCCTAAATTCTCTCCATCTCCTCTCCATCTTCGCGAGTCAGGATCTCTGATTCCGTCGCTGGAGTCTCCGTTCTTGACACGTAGCTAAAAGGTGTGAATCCCGTAAGAAGAAACTTTTTGAAAATACACACTTTTTTTTTTCTTTTCTATACCATGAAATAATCAATAATAATAATAATAAAACGTTAGTAATTGTGTTTTTTTTTTTTTTTTAACATATTGTAAGGTGTTTACTGTCGACCATAGTAACTGATCCTGCTCACTCATGGTAGACACCTCAAAGGGAGGAAGAATTAGCCAAAGTTGCTTTATACCCATGACGAAGTTCGAACACTCAACTTATGAATAAGGGTGGAGGAGCACTTACCACTCCACCCAACCCATTTGGTTAGTAGTAGTATTTTTTATTGTTGCGAGCTGTTATTATTGCTTGGTAACCTCGAGAAAGTTGGAGTCCTCAAAGGCTCAAACTTTCAATCACGTTTTCAACTTTTCATCATCACTTCCCATGGTGCGACGTCGTACTGGTGACGATAATGCAAAAGCATCCTCCTCCTTATCCAACGTTCGTAATCCAAAATTCATAGCAACTTCGCAAATCTTTTCTGAAAACCAAAGAGCAAACAACAATGGCAGCTTCTTCCCCATCATCAACCTTAATCTTCTCAACACTCAGCCCAACTCCCGCCACCGCCGCTGCTGCCACCGCCGCCAGCTGCTCCTCTTCCTCACTGTCATTCACTTTCTCCCTGGGCCCATTTCCCAAACCCCAAATTCATAACGGGTCCAACCATCATGCCACCAAGATTTCGGCTTTATCAATCAGAGCTCAGACTTTGGACTTCTCCGGTTCTTTCTTTGAAGGTGGGTTAGAAGGGGATGACGACCCTCCCATCTCTCCCGGGTCGGGTGTCACTGCTGTGGAGGACAAAGAGGAACCACAATGCCCACCCGGGCTTCGCCAGTATGAAACAATGGCGGTTCTCAGACCCGACATGTCTGAAGATGAGCGTCTCAATCTCACCCAGCGATACGAGGAGGTAAGTTTGTTAACTTTTCTTACTACTTGTTCTTTCGGCCTTCAAAATTTCATTGCTTGAGTCGTTTATCATTCAATTTTCGATTCTCTTTTGGCAATTTGAGAAAATAATATAGAGGTATCTGTGAAAATGATTTAAGAGATAAAAAGAAGGGGGAAAAGAAAAAGAGATAGAGGATAGAAAGTAGTTTGCGCAGTATTTATTTAAACAAGTACATGTCAGTATGATGTGTAGCTGAAGGGATAACTTGTATTAGTTGCTGTTGTTGTAGCATTTGATTTATAAAAGCATTTCCGGGTGGATAATCGTGTTGAAAATGATAGGCATGCCTGAGTAGTGCGACATTAGTTTGAGTTGTTAAAGTTTTTCTTGAATTGGAGAAGAACTGTTTTCCCCAGGACAGGAAGTTTTGCTCTCTTTGCTTTCCCTTTGTTTGTCATTTCTCCCTGAATCTGATGGAATCATGAAGTGTGAATCTTGGTGTTGGTTCTTGGTTGCTCTATATCTGGGTAGTAAAAGGACTATGTTAAGATTTGGGTTCTGAATTTTGGTTTGGATGTGTTCATTCCCAAATCCCTGCCTGGCCTCCTTTGACACATGAACATATAGGTCAGGTGGTGGTTTTAGGGCCAGACTAAATAACTAATGTGCTGAGTTCAATTGAAATCAAGACATTTTAATCTTTCATTTTAAAGCTTGGATAATGCTAAGAGTGACATCTGAAAGGACTGCACTACTTGAATGTTGTGCATCGGCTAATGCAACTTTTGTGATTATACAATTTCCTATGACCTACCTAGATTTGCCATTAAGGATTTTGCTTCACTGTTTCAAGCACTACCCAGTAAATGCAATCATTTTTCACTTACCAATCAGTGCCATCTGCTTCCTGTACTCAACTTAGGGTATGCTTTGTCTCTGAGTAAATATTAGTTATTGAAACCTTAGACGTTAGGTTTGACCTCTTAATGCAATTGTCATCACCACTTTTCTGCATTTCATGTTTTGTCTGTCTTACTTTTGTCATTGTCAGATACCACATGTTTAGCCTTGATATGCCACTACATCAATGTCAAATTAGACCATCTTATCTAGTGTGTTGTGTTGTCGATTTCACCATTAGTTTCAGATACTTGGTATCTTGTCCAACTACATCACTTTTTAGAATAATTTAAATTCTTCGTTAATACTGGAGATACAGAAAACCATGATTCCATAAACTCTCTAGTAATGGTGGTTTAGAGGTATATGTACATACTGAATTTTTCTCGGTTTTTTGGTTCCTTTATATGATGTTTTCTTTACAGTTGCTTGTTGCTGGTGGTGGTATGTACGTAGAAGTATTCAACCGAGGGGTCGTTCCTCTTGCTTACAGCATTAGAAAGAAAAACAAAGCAGGAGAGACCAACACTTATTTGGATGGCATTTACCTTTTATTCACCTACTTTACCAAACCCGAGTCCATGGAAGCCCTTGAGACGACAATGAATGCTGATGATGATGTTATTCGATCAATGAACTTCAAGATTAAAAAAAGGAAGTACTAAAATGGCCTAATTTTGGATTCAGTTGTGTAGTTGAGATTCGAGTCTTTCACTCACCGCCTTTGAGTTGTTTACTTGGTATGTTGATCCCAGATGTTTATGTATAATTTCACCAGTTCATAATGTTATTCATTGCTTTCAGCTAGATGTTGTGACTAACTTTGCTGCAGTGTTGCTGCCCTCCATTTCTGATTTTCTACTTCGTTCCCTTCTTAGGTTAGTAGTACTTGCTTGTTTTGACATGGGCATGAATAAGTTGGACGCTAACATAGTGGACATATGTATTCTACTGGAAGGAAAAAAAAAAGGACTTTTGATCCTTCAGTTTTTGGATAGTACTATACTTTTGGTCCTTAGCTTTAGGATTCCCACACTGTCTCTCACATTTTCAGAACTCCGCTCTTTTGGTCCAATTTAGAACCTGCGAGGTTCTTTTGCATCACTTTCTGGGCCAACAGTGTTAGTTACAAAGAGGAGACACCAAAAATAACACCACCATGGAAAACCTAGGGACCAGCCTTTTTCCTGCAGAGATTTCAAATACACCACCTTTTGTAGAGCAGAGGAAGGGTTTATTCTCCTTCATGAAACCTTATTTTCTACTAGGTCTGCAGCCACTTGAAATTGGCATTCATTTGTTGATAGCTCATGTGGTCTGTGGAACTATGTATTGATTTCATAAAGATTGTGTTCTAGATTGTACTAACTTGGTCTTTCAACTTGCAACATATTTGCAACATCCTTCAAGAAGGCAAAAAGGATTGCTTTGGATCCGAAGCCAGGTTTGAGAGTTTGAAATTCACCAGCTATAGAGTGTCTCAATCCTTAGAATAAATGGGTAAAATAAAGGGAGAGACTAAGATGCGTGATCAAGCTAAAAGACAAGCAATATGACATTACCAAAAAAGTGAGAATTGGATGAGAGGATAATCAAGCCAAACAATGATAACCATGAATGAAGTTATCAGCCAAAGTTGAAATGACAGGAAGCCACCAAGACTGAGATTTCATCCGAGCAAAACACATAAAAACCAAAATTGAGATTGTCAAGGATCAATTCAAACACAAGTTGAACACATTCTGAGTTGCCTAAGCACTAATCATATAACTAATTATTCACTTCAGAAAAATTCAATTAATCATGCACGAAAAAGCTATTCCAATGATGCCTCTGCCCAACACTGTCTGTACTATACAATCTTCTTCTCAAGTGCACTCAAAGATAGCTATATTATCCTTTGGAATCTTTGTTTAGTTGCGACTTTTAGAATCTACATTGTACTAGTACATCAGCCACCGAATTAAATAGTACACATATATAAAATACTCTCTCCGTACCCCAAAAAAAAAAATAGTCCACTACAAATCTGAAAACTTAATGTGAACTATTTTTTTGGAACGGAGATAGTAGCACTTTAGTTTAGCCACTTAATTTTCTGAAGCAAGATAAAATGATTCGTCACTACCTGAAGAATGAAGAACAATTTTAATTTATTGTGTTTTGGATGGTGGGATTTATGAAGAAGGGAATGTAAAAATGGGGCATTAAGCTCTCAGTTTGCTATTATAAGGTCGTACAAAAAAAAAAAAAAAAAATCACCACTGAGCTATTGAGTTCAACTCGCTGTATTTACTATTATTCGTTCTTAAACAATTACTTAATGCTAATGCTTTGGCCATTTGCCAAAATCCAAGAGAGAATCAATTCCAAGCTGAGTGTTGCTGTTTGAGATATGTTCAGATATTCCAACCCTTCCCACTTGGAGAGAAAAAGGAGAAGAGGAGATTGTTCCTGACCCACAAATACATCATGGCAAAGAACCTTTTTTTATCACCAGAAAATGCCTACATTTATTATGAAGCAGCATATCCCTACAAGAATTTTACATCTAAAAGTGGAGCTGAAAGTGTCCTCCTAAAATACTAAAATAAACAAAAAGGAAAGCATGAATAAGGATGGGGAAGAAAAGAAAGAGATGCAAAAAAGTATAGGCTGTATAATCTTGAACGGCAAGATATTTTAACCAATCAAGTAAATGGCCAGCAATGCTAGAACTTATCATATTTTTATGTCTCTTTCTCATTCTAATTACTTTACCTCATAAAGTTGGGTAACCTTAAACATGGATCCTGAGATCATCTCCTATTTCTTGGCTGCTACTGCCTTGCTCTATCCACATTTTCTTTTCCCTTCATCCTTTTCGCTATCCGTTTTCTGACTTATTTAAACTACTAAAAACATCTGAGTGCAATGCATTTAGGATATCGTACGCAATATTTAAAAAAAAATAAAAATCCTAACAATGAGTAAGTTCTATATCTCTAGCGTTACTTGATCCCAAGACCCTTTTTGCAAATCGATTTGATTTGTTATAACAAAACATTGGATGAGCCGTAACTCGTAGTTTTTTTTTTAATTTTTTTTTTTTTTATATACGTTTGATATGATGGGAAGATAGCAATAGCAAAATAAGTATCAATTCTGGAATGAATTATACGTAAAGGAAAAGCATAGGTCTTGTTGACCGCTGATGGTGCAGGCCTTTAAAGTAGTACAGAGACAGGTACTCCAGAATCAGTTCAGTCTTGGCCGAAATAGTAAGCTGAAAAAAGGGGCATTATAAGTACTACCATTAGAAATGATAATTACTTTCTGATCTAACATTAGCAATTATTAAAGTGTTAGCCAGGTTAGGCTTATCACCCTTCCCCATCCAATCAAACCGGCACAACTTTTTTTTCCCCAATACTTGTTTCTGCATCTTTTTGCCTACCTAGCTCAACAAGATAATTCCGTCTCAAAATAAGAGTTCTGCGTATTAAACCGAAATGTGGATGAAACAGTTGAAATCCCTTCAAGGAATTTTTTCGAATGGTGGTTTCGGTTTCGATTTTCACTTATTTCAGAATAGACTACCACCACAACCTCTATAGTTCCACAACCTATATTTGTTGTGTCACAATCAACTATTCTTTTTTTCCTGCACAATGTGTGTACCTTCTTTCCTGAATCTGGGAATAGTGCTGCAGAATAGATCGATGAAGACAAGCCAAGGATACCTCACTATAATAAGTCTACAATGGTCAGTTCGTTTTTTCCAAGCCAATAGCCAAAAAAACAACAAACTTAAAACACGTTTTTTGATGATCACTTCCAATTTTATACATCTTTCATAAAACCTTTTGTAGTTTAAAATAATATTAGTGTTTACTTTACAGTACTAAATAGGATCACCTTTTTTCTCAATGCTATGACCACCCCACATATTAGGCTCCATACACTGATATATACACAATATATCAATCATGCAACTATAAATCATGTGTGTATATATGTGTGCGTGTATGTGTGTAAAACTTATCATCACTTCTCAAAATCACCATTTGCACAGGAAAAGATTAGTGAGAAATGGGGTTTAATCCACAAACAGAAACTCCTAGCAGCCCTTCTCACCTGTACTCCCAAGAACTTCAGCTGAAACTATACCAGGCTTTCATATTCTCCATCCCAATCCTGTTTTCCATCATTCTCTTCCTCTTGTTTTACTTGTTCTATCTAAAGAAAAGGGTCACTTCCATAACTTCAGGAAACTCAGCAAATCATCCTCAGCAGAATTCAGACCGACGAGCCGCCGTGATTAGTTCATTAGCTGTGAGTCCTCTACAACTTCATCATGACTTTGCAAGAGGATCCTTTTTCTTTCCTTTTCTCTGTGTTTGTAGTTCTCAATCTTTTATGCTTTGTAGGATGGCTTGGATTTGGAGGAAATTTGCAAGGAAAAGCTTCCAGTAATCCTGTATGACGAAAATTCAAAGTCCAGAGAGACACTGTAAGTTTTAACAAAGTTCCAATCTTTTGCAATGTTCATCTACTTATAACTTCTTGTTCCAAGAATGTTGGGTAGGATTTCAGGGAGTAATAAAGGAGAGGATTTTAAGTTTGTAACCATGACATTTTAAGTCAAGTTACTATTCAAAAGGGAAAAAAAAATGTAACAGTAGTACATTAAACAATATTTAGCAGTCTTCAACTTTTTGCATCAGCTGGAGGAAAAAAAAGGGAGAGAAACATTTCTAGTTGCTTTGTAATTGATTAAAGTCATCAGCTGTCTGCAAATGTTAATCATGCTCTAATAAATTAGTAATAGACAGATAGTGCTGTTGACGACTCTGGAACCCGGGTCCCTCCCACTGATATTTTGAAATTTTGTCCCACTAATGTATTGATATTAAATGTATTGATATAACGAAATAATGCTCGTATTTTATAAAATGAACTATTAAAATGAGACGGAAAGACTACTAAAGTTTCATGAATGAATCATGTTTTCTACTGATCTTCTACCCTATCCATTCTAATTTGTTTTTGTGCAAAAACTTGGCAGCTGCTGTGTGTGCCTGGGAGAATTTGAAGTGAAAGAAGAACTACACCAAATCCCATCATGCAAACATGTATTCCACATGGATTGTATAAGCCATTGGCTCCACTCCAACTCCACTTGCCCACTCTGCAGATCCCCGGTTCTCATTTCCACCACAAATGCTTCTGCTGCTGCTACTTTTCCTCAGGAACCAATTCCTTCAGCTGAAAATGATCAGCCCCTCAACCAAAGCCCCGGAACACGGATGGTATACGCGGAGCAGCCTCAGCAACTCGCTGAAGTTGTGTTGCGGGTTGAAGTTTGCGCGTCAGAAGGATCATCGAGCCGGAATAATTGTCCTGATGAATCCGTAGTGGTTATCAGCATTCAAAGTTGACAGCCCAGAAACTCAATCTGTACATATCATTATGATTAATTGATTGTACACGAGTCAAATTTTTGGTAAAGCGATACGATTAGGACAAAGTGGAAACTAAGGCTAGTGGATTTTTGGGGCCGTTCTGAGGCTGCAGCACAAGTTTTGTAGCTTGGAATGACTATTCTTCACTGTAAAACCAAATGATCCAGGGAGTAAAAAGACTTCCCTTGGCACACTGAAACAACATTGCAAAAAAGATCGTTGGAAACATTTCAGAAGCATGGTGTAACTTCAACTTATATGATGGTACATCAATTCAACAGAGTAAGTCGAGCATATTTCAAGGTCCAGAGAGACCCTGAAAAGACTATATTTCACCGATTTCATCTTATTTGATACGGTATCTAATCGCTTTAAGTTATTTACTATTTTCGATCACTTGTCGATCGATTGGAAATGCTACAAGCCTTCAAAAATTATCTGCTTCAAGTTAAGATAAAAATCACTTATATACATAGCACACCAAAGGCTCCACTGCACCTATATCTTAATTTAGTGTAAACAAAAACTTAAACCATAAAGAACAAAAACAAGGCAGGCAGAAATGATGGTGATTTTGGTTGGCATTCTTCCTTTATCACTTCTAAATACCATGGCTTCAAGAACTGGTAAAGAATTCATGACTCCAAAACCAGCAATAAACATCTGAACAAAGAAGCCATCCAAGTTGATCATCATCAGAAAACCATAGAGGAAAGAAACCAAGTTGAGGATTGCCGCCATAGACAATGGCACAAACATTGGTGATGCCACCCCGAATTCGAATATCCCTTGATCGTACATCTTCCCCTGTTCATCATCTACTACTTTACTTGTCACATTGAATCCTTTTGATGCATCAATGCCTATAAGTTTGGTTACGAATTCAATGGCTGCAAATGGGTAAGAAGTGAGTCCTTTAATTAGCCAAAATCTTTGATCACTCCACCACCTCTGAGTTGTGCTATGACCTTGAATGAATTCTATACATTGCTGTCCGTATGCTCCCAAAAACAAAAAGGAGTAGAGAAGAAACCATCCATCTGATGCCTGTAAGAGCTTTATTTGTCAATAGAATTTTCACACTCATTTTTTAATACAAATTAGGTCAAATTTTCACTTCAAAGCGTAGGTTAAGACAACTTTCTTAACAAAAAGCATGGAAATATTTACATCTATATAACCAAAACACATACCTTTGGGAAGATGCTTATGTTGTTAAGTAGGGCGAGTTGAGGAATAAAGGCGTATGCGACAATGGGAATGGACCAAATGGCCCATAGAGAATAGTGGACGTAAATGGAAGATTGCAAAAAACCCATAGATCGGACACCGAATGTTAATGGGCTATATTTGGAGAATGCTACATCGAGAAATCCCACAAACCATCGCTTATGTTGGGTTATGACATCAATGAGAGTGATTGGTACATCACCCAGAAATGCTGGCCTCTTTGGATGGTAAAACATAGAATGCCATCCTTCACATTGAAGTCGATAACCCGAGTAGAAGTCCTCCACCAGAGTACCATATTTGAATCCAATCTGCATGTAAATTTTACAATCGATAAGCGAATAAAAATATTGCTTTCGTCCTAAAAACATAGTCCATATTGAGTTCTTAAAATATAGACTATTTTTACGGAACAGAGATAATATTTATTGTTAATCTTTCTGGATGTTACGTTAAAATAAGATGTAAGGGACATTTAAATTCTTCAGATGCTCACCTTCAAACCCCAATTACTCTGGTTTTCATAGTTGCACCCAGATACTTGGTGCGCCAGGTTCACAATGCTTGGCGACTTAATTAGATTCTTCTTGGGAGTGTAATCTGGTCTAAGTTCAGGCATTTCTGGTTGAACAAAGGATGATGGCCCGCCAAAGAAAACTCGTCGATTGAAGAAACATCCTGTGCCGACATGATTTGGGCCTCGAAAACCATCCATGCCCATTGCATTAATTTGAAATGGTTGCTTAAATTCCACTGCATATATGTCGGCCTTGTTTAACCCATGATACATTTGGGGAAATTGTATGTAGCCCAACTTAGATTGATCAGGAGGATCCATCATGAAGCATATCACTCTTTCGGCCGTTTTGGGATCATTAGAGAACATGTCACAATCTAGAGTGAGTATAATAGGTGCGTTTGTCATTACTGCCGACACTCGAATCTATATAATGTCAATTAAACTATTGTCATCCTTTTTTTTTGGTACCCGAAAAATCATGCTTATGAAGTAAGTTAGGAATGAAAACCATTTGAAAGTTCAACATATATAAACAAAAAGGGGGTAGTGGAAACGAAATTGAGATTTAATGTTGGGATAAAGAATCTCACATCAGTGTCTTAAAGGATATGTCACTTGTGTATAAGTGTCAAAAATCACTTCACTCATTGCCAATTGATTTTGAGATGGGAGACCAATGTAATTTTGACATTTAGCAAAATGCATTTGATTCATGGAAACGAGTTATGTTATAACTTGTTTTGATTTCCAAAATATTCGACTTGCAAACATGAAACAAACGTTACTACCCAATATCAATCGCATTACACTAAAATGGAATCTTATATGCAAACCAATTAACCATTTGGTTATGAGAAATTCCTTTTTCTCTATTAATCTTAAGAGAACTTACCAATGTGTTTAGGGCGCCGGCTTTAAAATTATGCGGCGAGGCCTTACTTTTCTCCCGAGAGACGTAAATCAAATTGGGCATTGGATTTCCTGCGGTGTCTTTGTCCTTGTCACTTTCCAACAAAACCTGACCAAATTGTAATTTAATTTACTATACATTTAATTTCTACTATCGTCAAACATATTCAGTACCAATGTTTCTTTTTTTTTTAAAAAAAAATAAAATTCTGTCCACGACTGATGCACGATTTCACTTACTTGACTAGCTGTTCAAATCTGAAATGAGTTTTGATTCGATTATTTGAAAGGAGTGTTAAATAAAATAAGATACTACCTGAATGACAGAGGGATGCTGCTGAGGAGTGAAGATTCCTCGTTTCCATTTGCTAAAGGCCTCCAGTTCTTCCTCGCTTGAAAGGTCTTCATCTGTCACATTTCCTTTCTCCACCACGTTTTCTATTTTCTCCTTCATGTTTTCATACATCTCCTATGGAAAATAAAATAAGATTCTGACTGATAAAGTAATTAATCAAAGTAGTTTCCTGATAAATATAAGTATATAACATATGCAAAATTATAGTCTTGATAAAAATTATCTATTTGTGTGTAAATATAGTCATCGAATCAATGGTCGAATTATTTAGTCGGCCGAACTATATAAAAACTTCTCTTATAACATTATTCAAGTCAAGAAATTACATGGCTAATAATTGGGACGGAAAGTAGAAGAAAAAGAATAGGACAATAATTACATGAGTGACTTTTGTTGTCCAAATAGTCTTTGCCGCACTTTGTATTTTTCTTCGCCACAAACAAATACCCAATACTTAATTGTTAATTAACACAAGTCATATTTTGTTTGTATGCTCCCTTTTCCGAATGTGATTGCTATCAAATGACGAACCAGACAAGCTTGCTTCTCGAATGATGATATACTAATATATGAGTGAGACATTTTTGCTAGAGTAGTTTTAGTCCTCTTGTATAAACATAATTTAATTCATGTTTAGGAAGGAGTATTTAATCGGGGAAAAAAATGTAACAAAATAGTAAAAAAGACAGAAGTACATAGGTGACTTCTATACTGCTCGGTGAATAATTTCTTCGGGAAAAAATATGTTTTGCTTTGTGTAATTAATTAACCAATTAATGAGGGCTGTACTGTACAGAAAACAAAACACTACTAAACCTAATCAATTTCACCGGACGTACCTTAATAAATTGAGTATCGGAATTAGCAGAATAATTGGACTTGAAATAAGCATCGGGGCACCGGTCCATAATATTATATTCCTTGCAAAACGGCAACCAAAACCTTCCAAATTTGGCAGCCTCCATGAAAGCAAACAAAGTCAACTCTGACCCACCGTCGTCCGACACATAAACCGATAACTTTTCCGGCGGATAGTCATAAGCCAACACCGACAAGGCGGTGTTGACCACACTTAACGGCGGCTCTTTAAAAGGGTCAGCCGTGCAAACGAAGACATCCATAGCCGGGAAATTCTCCCCGGAAGTAACTACTTTTTCAAGGTTTTCTAAGTGAACTTGGCGAACTATCATTTTCATCCGACAGGATTGGAAAGTGAACCACATGAAAGCCAGTACGAGGTCGGCGATGAACATGGAAATGGAGATGGAGATGGATGACAAGGTTTTGGGCCGGATGATCAATGAGTTGACGTGGCGGTAAAGAAGAGCTAAGACGGCCGACAAGTATACGGCTGCAAAAGCCCGGTTGAAATACGTGCGGCGGAGCAGCCTTACGGAGTGGAGATGGGGTTTTCCGGCGGTGGTAGTCGCTGCCATGGGATATTTATTTTGGTTTACTAGTGGTAGTGGCACTACATCTATTCGATGATTATTCTCTGTACATTAGACTTGCAAATCATTTCGTTTCTTATCTTATAGATAATGTTAAGGCAATTGGCACATATCACGTGATTAGTGCGTGTCTTGGTTAAGTATTAGTGGTAGGGTTTGAACCTCGCCATGGAAATAAAACAACCTTAATTCTTTGAACAGTTTTCTCACCCATCAAAGTACTTACCATAACTAAGGGAGATTAGTCATTGTTGACGACAGTGTGGACATCTTGTAATATAAAAATAAAATAAAATAAAAATTTGGTTGCATTGGACAGATGATTTAACAGTATTATACTTAGCTACTAGCTGCACTTGTTTAGGTGAGCTAATCTCGTTTTATGTACTTTCTCTCTCTTCTGACCATTTCTCCCAGCCAAAAGAAAAACCAAAACCTTTGCATGATCTTAGCTCAAAAACTTACAACAAGATTAAGACTGTTCAAATCAGTTTTATACAATACTGCACTCAATTAAAATTAGCTGTAATTTCTCCAGACATTCTCTGATACTAAATGTTACCATACAAGTCCGTGGAAGAGGCGGAGGCCGCCTTAGGCCGTGGCCTGACCGCGGCGGAGACCATTTGGTTCAACTATTCAGCTAACAAATCTGATTTCTTGCTCCAATCTCACAACCTCCTGTTTCTCTTCCTACTTTCCGCCATTGTCCCTCTTTACTATACCTCACTTGAACTCTTATTTGGCAACTCCCTCGTTGCTTACAAAATCCAGCCTAAAGTCAAACTCAACCTCTCCCATTGCTTCAGTTCCTATAAATCAACCCTCCGTACTTTCTTCCTCTTTGTGGTCCCTCTTTTTCTCGGAGTCTCTTATCCCTCCTCCATTCAGGTGAATTTTATTTTGGGTTTTCTTTTTCTTTTTTCTAATTTAAGAAACGTGATTCCTGTTTTTCATTCTCTGTTTTGTTGAACTGAAATAGGGGAAGGGAAGTAGGAGTGGATTACCGTTGCCATCAATATGGGAAATAGTGGCCCAATTGGCAGTCTACTTTGTGGTGGATGATTATTTGAACTATTGGATTCATCGGTGGTTGCACTGCAAATGGGGTTACGAGAAAATCCACAAGGTTCACCATGAATACACAGCTCCCAATGGATTCGCAGCTTTACATGACCATTGGGCAGAGATTTTGCTGGTCGGAATCCCATTCTCCGTCGGCCCTGCATTGGTCCCGGGCCATATGATTACGTTGTGGTTGTGGACGGGATTAAGGAGCATTCACGGTGTCGCGATTCACAGTGGGTAATACTCACCACTTCCCCTGTTTTCTCCCCTGTTTTGTTTCATTTTTTGAATTTTGATAATTAGAATAAGAATATAAGATTATATATATTCTCATTGTGACACTAAAATTAGTGATTATTAATCCTTATAAATTGTGCAGGTACAATCTCCCATGGAATCCTTTAAAGTATATCATTCCCTTCTATTGTGGTCCAGAATACCACGACTACCATCATTACATTGGTGGTCAAAGCCAAAGCAATTTTGGTTTAGTGTTCACTTATTGTGATTATGTTTATGGAACCAACAAGGTGAGATTAACACTTTTTCTTTTATTTTTTGGCCCCTTTTCTTAACTCTGGTTTTAGTTATGTATATAACACTTAGACTGACCAAATGGTGTTTCTTTTTTCTACTTCATAGGGGTACCGCTATCATAAGAAACTCCTCCACCAGGTACTTTGTCTTAAACTTTTGGTGCACCTTATTTTCTTCCATTACATTTATTTAATTAATAAAGAGGAATTATTAGGGGGAAAAAGAAAGGAACAAGAAGAAATTAGTATTGTTATTATTTTCCTTTTCATCCGGTAAATTTATCAGAGTCCTGATTTATGCTATGTATTCTGCATGTTTTTTTTAGATTTTATAGTTTTGCATCAATCTTTGTTCTTACAGGAGGGTTTGAAATCGGATTAATAAATTACTGCCTGCTGGATCAATGAGTTCTGAACTTTCTTTAGTTTCTTATCAATGAAATTTGTTTCCGTCTAACGGAGAAAACAGAAAAAGGAAGGTTGTACGTAATGTGATGGGTAAGTCTCTCCCAAGTTATGTTCAGTACAACTAATTGTAATTTGCATTAAACATTATTATTATTAGTATATCATTTTCTCGGCCTCTCTAATTAATTGTTCGAAAATATCATCAACTCTACAATTAACTTCTCTTACCAAGTAGTTATGTGAAGCTTGCTTCATTTGTTCCAAAATTATTGTCCAGTTTGAATTTTTATTTTTAGTACAAAATGAACTAAAAATAAAAATTCAAATTGAACAATAATTTTGAAATAGAAGAAGCATGTTAATAAAAATGAACGAAGAAACTAATATGAGCGCACCAAACAAACAAAGAAACCAAAATGAATGTAAGTATGTGTTATTCGAGAACTACTTACAGTTGGTAAAAGTGACGACTTCTATTGGCATCAAGGCCCTGAGAGTTTTTTTTTTTTTTTAATAACGCCAAGAACCCATTAAAGATGAGTAAATTTACGCCCACTACTATAGACTGCAAACCACAATGAAAACTGTCGACATCTATGACAAGCTTCACTTCATTTCTAATTTATCAATGAAATCCACATTTCGAAACCAAGCTGATAGCATTTCAATCAACACTAATAATATAGTTAAATTTTCAGTTTTGTTAATACAAACTCTTAAAAATTAACCAACTAAGAGAAAAGTAATTATCGGTTTCAATCAAGACAAAACACTTAGTCCCATTGTCACATAGCCTATCAAGCTCCATTGCACCTTACATCTTTAGTACAGATAATTAAACCCGTACCATAAAGAACTAAAACATGAAAGGCAAAGAAGATATGGTGATTTTGGAAGGGGCGTTCTTCCTTTATCACTTCTCAATACCACGGCTTCATAATTTACCTTAAGGAATTCAAGACTCCAAAGCTAGCTATCAGCATTTGAACAAAGAAGTCATCCATGTTGAGCATCAGAAAACCCTAGAGGAAAGCAATCAAGTTGAGATTGCCGCCATTAACAATGAGAGAAACATTGGTGATGCCACCCTGAACTCGAATATCCCTTGATCGTACCTCGAGTATCCCTAACAAGGATGTCCGACAACTGATATTTTTGCAGTTTGACCCCTCAATAATTTGAATAATCCTATTTTAATCTCACCATTTGAAAGTTTTCATTCCGTTACTAATTTTCAAAATGTGCAAAGGCAAAGTTTAATCATGCAAGAACTAATCCATTGTCAGCGGTGGTCATTAGGGCTCTGCAAGAAAGCTCTATTACTTCCTCTACCAAAATTACCTGCCCATTCTTCTCTCTACCAAAATCAACCTTCTAGAATCATCATAACTCGGTGTCTGACACTTTTACGTTGAGGATTTAACATGCCTTATCGACCCTGCTTTTTGCTTGTCCCTTCCTTTCAGTGCAATTTGCAATGTGGTTGAAAGGTGTGACACTCTCTAGTGCCACTCAGTGTGACATAATCCAATTACTTCTTATAAATTATATAATTTATGTTAATGCATATATCATTCACAATTACTTTCGAATTTATATAATTTGTGTTAAAAATATCATTACTATTCAATGAGAGAATCATTGTGACTATGTGAAGAGAAGAAGGGCGTGCTGGAATAATCATATATATATATATATATATATATATATATATTAAGGTAGTTGGATTTTTGAAGAAATGAAGCGATGTGGATAGATTGAAAAAGATGTAAGAACATGTGTCACATTAAAATGTATCAGTAAAAGATATATATATATATATATATATATCTGTAAAAAAGGATAAGATTTTTGTGAGAAACCAACTTTTATATTTTAAAAGTAAGGAATTATAATTATATTTTACTAGATTTTAGTGAGAAACCAACTTTTATATTTTAAAAGTAAGGAATTATAATTATATTTTACCATTTAGTAAAAAAAAAAACTACATTATGTAAATCCTTTTATAGACAGAAAAATATTATAATTTAGAAATAACATAATATCTTTTTAAGATCTTAACTATCTATATATATATATATATATAAAGATATATCATGCAATTAAATCATCACAAAAAAGGAATCAAATACTTATTTTTTAACATTTTCTAGTATTTTAATAAAGAATTGATTTATTGAATTTTTAGTTTTTTTCACTGATTTACACTCACATGTACAGTATATTCTACTTTTTAATTTATAACTTATAATACAACTTGCGCAGCGCTAAGTACTAGTGTTTACAATAACACAACTAAATTTTTTCTTTTTTTTTTTTCAAAGAAAGAGGCATAAAACCAAGTCCAGCTATTACATTTTGAGGATATGTTATCCCCATTATATCACGGGTTAGCCAAGGTCTGAACCCAATGGAGGAGTTTCAAGCCATTATAAACCTTTTTTTTTTTTTTTTTCAAAGAAAGAGGCATAAAACCAAGTCCAGCTATTATATTTTGAGGATATGTGTTGGAGGTCAATCCTGACCCATCTTGATCGGCCCAACTTGCCATCCGACTTGGGCTCATCTTACAAGCCCAAGTCGTCCGTTTATTTTATTCCTTTGGGCCCAACCGGTTCACAAGGAATTAACATATGCCTATTTACGCTCTTATCCCTCTCGACATAGGGGCCCACAGATATTGTCCTATTGGGGACTTATAAATACTCCTTGTTCATTTATTGCTGATCCAATTCCACACTCCCGTTTCTCTCTCTAAGTGTGACAATTACCTACTTCTCTCCCTAGAACTGACTTGACCTTCGGAGTGCTAACCTCCGTTTTGCAGGTTCCCGTCTAGGTCGGACCGTTGACTCTCCGCCCCCGGAATTTACTCTCGACAAGTGGCGCCGTCTGTGGGAATCACTCTTTCCCGTTTGGCCGAGGGCAAACCCAGTTGTTCTACAAGAGTAATGGTCTCCACCCGGATAAGGCCCGATGAAGGGACGAGTCGCAGGCCTGGACTGAGATCGAAGGTGGTAGGGGGGAGTTCCCGCGTATCCGCCCGGTCCCGTGGAGAACGCCGAGACAAGGAGGATGCCGAAGGGGCTTCCCGAACTAATGATCGTCAGGGTAGCTCCAGGAGGTCCGATGACCCTCGGGAGGGCCGCGACCACGAATCAGCCGAACACCGGAGGAGCCGATCCCGCCAGACCAGTAAAGAAGCAGAGAGGAGCAAAGAAACTTCCAAGCGTCCTCATCCATCCCGTTCTCCCGAACAGGGACCACATGATGACCGCTTCTGGAGATCCTTTGCCGGAAGATTCCCTGGATTCGAAGAGCAGTTCAGAAAGTTCGAGGACATGTATTATGGAGACAAGGGCGAAGGTCCTGACGATAGCCTCATGTTCATGGGGGAACGAAGGGTCTCTCGGGGTCGAGATCGATCCAGAGAACGCGACCCTAAAACCCCACCAAGACCCCAGCCGCGGGTGGATCGCGAGGGTGTGTCAGATCCCCGGCTCGAGGCCATACTCAACAGTAGGGAGGCGCTAGGAAGTCCTTTCGCCGAGCATATCCGGTGTTGCCCGCGACCGGTTAACTTGAAACTCCCAACGGACATCGCGAAGTACGGGGGTGATACCTGTCCAGTTAGCTTCTTGGCCGACTACACCATGACCATGGATTTGCGAGACTCACCCTGGGAGTTCTCTGCTAAAGCGATGCCCAACTTCCTAACAGGGGCCGCTAAGATATGGTTCAATAGCCTGCCCCCGGGCAGCGTTACTTCTTATGCGGACTTAGGGCGAAAGCTCTATGTCCGATTCTTTTCCAGCAAGAGAGCCAAGCGCACCATCCATGACTTGTCTTCAGTCCGCCAGCACCGGAACGAGTCTCTGGGGGAGTACTACAAGAGATTCACAAAGGAACTTATGATGATAAACCAGGTCGACGATTTGGTGGTGAGGGTCGAGTTCGTGAACGGCCTCTCTCCCTTTGGTACGGGCGCTGCCCTGAGGAGCAAGCTCAAGGCTAAGCCCCGGGGCACTACCCAGAGGTTGTGGGAAATATTTGAAAAGGAGATCCGGACAGATGAGTCCATGAAGAGGGCCAGAGAAGCTTTTGCCGAAGGCGAGAAGAAAACAGGGAAGCCGGAGGCGAAGATACTCAACATCGGATCTCCGAAGTTCGAGTCCAAGGTACCCATCCTCACCAAAACCAGAAAGGAGATTCTTCAAATTCACAAGAGTGAGTTCAAGCTTCCGTCCCCGGGCCGGTCTCAGAATGAATCATCGTCCGAATGGTGTGACTTTCACTGGAGCAAGGGGCATGACACCGAGGATTGCTACAGGCTGAAGAAGGAGATTGAGGAGGGCCTTAAGGCGGGTAAATTCCAGGATTGTGTCCAGAAGGGATCCCAAGAGAAAGCGCCAGACCAACCCAAGAACCAGAGGTGGAAGAAAAACAAGGCTAAGACCGTCAACCAGACCCCCGTCATTCACTAGCTGCACTCTTCCTGCATATGATAAATGTCGGGATGACCATGCTCTAATCCTAACAGTTATCTTGTCCACCATCACTTGAGAGTCATTTTTATTCCAGGAAGTTGGAGACAATGGCATCCCCAAATATTTCATGGGGAAATCACTAACTTCAAATCCCATGAGCTTCTGTATTTCATCTTGCCCTGCTGTATTAGTGCCTCCAAAATATATATTTGACTTCTGAACATTGACTTTTAACCCAGTAGTATCAGCAAAGTGATCTAGTATATCTTTCACCTTTCCCACTGTCCTTCTTTCTGCTCCACAGAATATTAACAGATCATCAGCAAAGCTCAAATTGGTGATGCTAAGCTTTTTACAGTAGGGGTGCATTTTGAATCCATTTGATGCTTCCAGTTTAAAACTCCTTGTCAGATATTCCATTATCATTACAAATAAAAGAGGGGAAAGTGGATCTCCTTGCCTGAGTCCTCTTCTTCCTGGGAAGAAACCACAACTGTTTCCATTGAGATTTAGGGAATAGGAGCAAGTGGTGACACATTGCATGATCCAGTTCCTGAATCTCAGTGGGAAACCATATTCTATCAGCATTTCATTGACAAACTCCCAGTGTACTGAATCAAAGGCTTTCCTCTAGTCAACTTTCATCACACAACAAGGAGTCAGGTTTTTCCTCTTATATAGCCTTATCAATTCCTGTGCCAATAGTATGTTATGAAGTATCAATCTCTGCTTTACAAATGCTCCTTGATTCAAGTCTATTAGTTCTGGCAGTACTACACTCAGTCTGTTGCAGATCATTTTTTAGATGCATTTACAAATGGTGTTGCAGCAAGAGATAGGCCTGTATTCAGTGGCATTACTTGGTGATGCATTCTTTGGCACTAAGGAGATCAGCGTTGTATTGAGTTGCTTCAAAAGCTTCTCTGTTTTGAAGAAGTCCAGGATGGCTGCACTGATATCTTCTCCTACTATTCCCCAAACTCTTCTGTAAAAACAGCTAGTGTATCCATCAGGCCCAGGACTATTGTTTTCATCAATGCTAAACATTGCCTCTTTTACTTCTGCCTTTGTGAAGTCTTTAGTAAGGGAAATCTGCTGATATACATTCAGCTTAGTTCCTGAACTAAATACTACAATTCTAGCATTAGTTCTTCTTTCAGTTTGACCAAGCAATTCTTGATAGTATTGGAGGAAATGGTCTTCTACTTTGTTCCATTCTTCTATTAATTGTCCAGTAGCGTCTATGTATGATCTGATTCTGCTTTTGGCTGCTCTTTGTTTCACACTGGCATGGAAAAAACTAGTATTTAGATCTCCCTCTTGGATCCATCTTTCCCTTATTTTCTGCTGATAGAAGGCCAGAACAGCTTTGCTTGTTGAAATGTGATCCTCCTTGGCTAGTCTTTCTTTTCTTTGCAACTTTTCATCATATGGCTTGAGTTCCAGTTTTGCCAGTATTTCTTCTAGGTCCTTTCTACACTTCGGTTCCCTTTCTTCTATTTCTGAGAACTGCTTCCTGTTTAACTCCTTTAGAGGATGCTTTAATAGCTTATGCTTTGCAATAATACAATATTGCTTGCTTCCTTGCATACTTCCCTTCCAACTTGCTTCAACTAGATTTTTAAAATCCTTACTGTGCACCCATTTGATTAATCATTTAAGGAATTTAAATGATCTTCTGTTTTCCTGCTTCATTTCCTCCCATTCGATTAATAAGGCTTTGTGGTCTGAGATACCTGCTGATAATGCTGTAGTATAAGCATCCGCATATAGATTAAGCCAGGAGGAATTTACCATGGTTCTGTCCAATTTGGAAAAAATTCGATTTGCTCCCATCTGATTATTACTCCAAGTGAATTTTCCCCCATGCCATTGCATATCCCATACCTCTGCTGTTTCTGTCCATTTCCTGGATTTGTCAGTGTCAACATTTGCATCATTTACTCCTCCTATTCTTTCATCATTGTGCAAGACACAATTAAAATCCCCCATGATTAACCAAGCCTCAGTTATATTCCCAGCTATTTCTGCCAATTCTTCCCAAAGTTGCATTCTCCCTTGTGCCAAATAGTCAGCATAAACTACAATGAGATAATATCTCCTTTTACTCTGGATTTCTTTCACTTGACAATGTACTACTTGCTTTGTGATTTTTTCCACTGTTTATCTATTTCCCCCTTCTTCCATATAACTAGAATGCTGCATTTTTCTTCACCAATATGATTAGCAATATAGTGATACTGATACCATTTCCATTTCATCAATTCTTCTACTTTAGTCCTTTTTAGTTTAGTTTCTAGAAGACCTGCTACACCAACCCTATTAACAGACAGGCAGTGACCTACCTCCCTGTGTTTCAGAGGGCTATTTAGCCCTCTTACATTCCAGGATAAGATATTACTCATGATAACTAGGCCCTATATTAGGGTTACTAGTATCAAAGCAAATCTTATTAATGGAACTCAATTTACCACCATTTCTTCCTTCTGGTATCTTTAGCCCTTTATGGTTCATGATTCTAATAGATTCATCAATTTCGTGCACTTTATTGCCTATAGGACTTTTGGGTTAAAACTGCTTACTTTGAGATATGCTTCCTGTGCATTTTGGAGAGACATTGATTGCCACTGGTTTAGCAGCCTCAGGTATGACTTCTACAATTTTGCTATCATCTTCCTGCACCACTGTTTTATTAGGATTCTTTGCCACTGCCTGCATCCACTTATGCTCTGGTGGAGTTCTACACTCAGTAGTTCCATGCCCAAATCCTTTACACCTTCCACATCGAACTGGCTTCCATTCATAGACAATTTTTTGCTCTTGCAGATTTCCCCATTCATCCTCAAACCATACTTCCTGTGTCAGTTTCTCCTTAATTTCAACCTCTACTAGGACCCTTGCATAAGCTGTTCTGTTTTTCTGAGATGTCATGTCATCCATTTCCAAAGGTGTTCCAATCATGCTAGTCAATTTGCTCAACGTTTCTCCATTCCAATACCGCAGTTTAAGTTTTGGAAGCTGTATCCATACAGGCACAGTCCTTATTTCGTCCTAATTGATGTCAGTTGTAACTGACCATTCTTTTGTTATGAAAGGTCTTCCATCAAAATGATAGATATTCTGTCGGAGCATTTCCTCTTTGGCAGCATTCGTTGCAAATTTAACCACAAAAACACCACTGTCAAGCATTATCACCTTTTCTATTCCCAATCTGCCCCAATTCCTTCTGATATATCCATTGACAACCGGATATGGCGGTTTTGCACCAAGAACATAACACATCACAGAATTCTTCCAGTACTCCACCTCCTGCTCCACCTCTTCCTTCTCAATACGGCAGAACATACGATCATTAACAACAGTTGGTTCAACAAATCGAAGTTTCTTTTCCGGCAATCGTAATTTTTTGGGATCAAATTTATCCCAGCAATTCCGATCAAGCTGAATTCCCTGCTCAGTTTCCTTCGATTTTAAACTCTCTCCTACTTCTACTACCTTCTTAACACTTGAATTAGCCAGATCTATGTCCAATTCAACTGCCTTCGGATTCAAGCTAATCATACCTTTACCCGATGAAATTTGCTTTTTCACCAGTGAACTTCCTGCCTCCTCTCTAGTTGTTTCCACTTCCTTATTTCTGCTCTCAGCTCGCTTCTTTGATCCCCGAGCCATGGCGGATCTCCAAAGCGTGATGATGATCAATTGCGGTTACACACAGTGAAGGCGTTTTCGCCCCCAGAAGAAAGGAGAGAGATTTTTTGTACACATATTAATATCCAGTTTCAAAATTTAATGTGGACTATTTTTGTGAGACAGAGATAGTCATTATCGTTATATTCTTCTGAATGTTACGTAAAAATAAGATGTAAGGAACAATTAAATTCTTCAAATGCTCACCTTTGAACCCCAATTACTCTGGTTTTCATAGTTGCACCCAGATACCTGATGTGCCATATTCTTCCTGTGAGTGTAATCTGGTCTAAGTTCAGGCATTTCTGGTTGAACAAGGGATGATGGCCCGCTAAAGAAAACTCGTCGATTGAAGAAGCATCCTGTGCCGACGTGATTTGGGCCTCGAAGACCATCCATGCCCATCGCATTAATTTGAATCGGCTGCTTAAACTCCGCTGCATATATGTCGGCCTTGTTTAACCCTTGATACATTTGGGGAAATTGTATGTAGCCCAACTTAGGTTGATAAGGAGGATCCATCATGAAACATATCACTCTTTCGACCGTTTTGGGATCATTAGAGAACATGTCACAATCCAGAGTCAGTATAATTGGTGCGTTTGTCATTACTGCCGACACTCGAATCTGTAAAAAAAAAAAAATTACAGAGATTATGCTAATAATTAAACTTTTATCTTTCTTTCCGAACCCGAAAATTTTTTACTAATGAAAGTGGAAACGAAATTGAGATTTATGAAAATGCATTTGAAACGAGTTATATATATATATATGTTATAACTTGTTTTGTTTTCAAATATTCGACTTGCAAACATGAAATACACGTTTATTCCCAATATCAATTGCAATCTTCTAAAATGGAATCTTATATGCCGCAAAGCATTGGTTATGAGAAATGCCTTTCTTTCTTTTCTTTTTTTTTTCTCTATTAATCTAAAGAAAACTTACCAATGTGTTTAGGGCGCCGGAATTAAAATTATGCGGCGAGGCCTTACTTTTCTCCCGAGAGACGTAAATCAAATTGGGCATTGGATTTCCTGCGGTGTCTTTGTCCTTGTCACTTTCCAACAAAACCTGACCAAATTGTAATTTAATTTACTATACATTTAATTTCTACTATCGTCAAACATATTCAGTACCAATGTTTCTTTTTTATAAAAAATTTTAAAAAAAATAAAATCCACGACTGATGCACGATTTCACTTACTTGATAGCTGTTCAAATCTGAAATGAGTTTTGATTCGATTATTTGAAAGGAGTGTTAAATAAAATAAGATACTACCTGAATGACAGAGGGATGCTGCTGAGGAGTGAAGATTCCTCGTTTCCATTTGCTAAAGGCCTCCAGTTCTTCCTCGCTTGAAAGGTCTTCATCTGTCACATTTCCTGTCTCCACCACGTTTTCTATTTTCTCCTTCATGTTTTCATACATCTCCTATGGATATGGTTGTACTTGTACAAGTATGACAAAAAAAATAAAGGATTTAATTCTGACTGACAAATTAATTAATCAAAGTAATTTCCTGATATAATTAATAGATTAAACATATGCAAAATTATATTCTTCATAAATTATTTGAAAATCTTATATGAACCGCACTATACCCGTCAGTACTTCAGTCAAGATTTTAAACAACTGAATCACAAATCTCATGTATTTGTGTGATAATATAGTCTTTGAACGAATGGTTGAACCATTTAGTCGGCCGAATTAACAAAATTTCTTTTATAACACTGTTGGAGTCTAGAAATTGCATAGAAACCAGTAATGTGCTCATCCAATTACGGTGGCTAATAATTGGGACGGAAAGCAGAAGAAAAAAATAGGACGATAATTACATTTGACTTTTGTTGTCCAAATAGTCTTTGCCTATCGCAGTGTTGTCGCACTTTGTATTTTTCTTCGCCCACAAATAAATACTATCCAATATTTAATTGTTAACATAAGTCATATTTTGTTTGTATGCTCCCTTTTCCCAATGTGATGGCTATCAACCAGACAATCTTGGTTTTCGAATGATGATATTAATATATGACACAGACATTTTTGCTAGTGGTTTAGTTGTCTTGTATACTCCATCCTATATTTACATTTTACAAGCCGTAACACAATTTAATTTATGTTTGGGACGGAGCTAGTATTTGGACGTAATCGGGGAAAAAAATGTAACAGAATTGTAAAAAGGACGAAGTACTTAGTTGAGTGCTAGACTGCTAGGTGAATAATTTCTTCGGGAGAAAATATGTTTTGTTTTGGGTGATTAACCAATTAATAATCGCAAAATTTAAACCAAAAACTACTAACATTAAACTTAACCGTTGTTCTGAAAAACTCTAGTCGAATGGAAGAAAAATTAAATCAATTTCATCGTACTTACGTTACTAATATTTTGAGCATCAGAATTAGCAGAATAATTGGACTTGAAATAAGCATCTGGGCATCGGTCCATAATATTATATTCCTTGCAAAGCGGCAACCAAAACCTTCCAAATTTGGCAGCCTCCATGAAAGCAAACAAAGTTAACTCCGATCCACCGTCGTCCGATACATAAACCGATAACGTTTCCGGCGGATAGTCATACGCCATGAAACTCTCCCCGGAAGTGATTACTTTTTCAAGGTTTTCTAAGTGAACTTCGCGAACAATCATTTTCATCCGACAGGATTGAGAAGTGAACCACATGAAAGCGAGTACGAGGTCGGCGATGAACATGGAAATGGAGATGGAGATGGATGACACGGTTTTGGACTGTGTGATCATTGAGATGACGTGGCGGTATAGAAGAGCTATGACGGCACTTAGAATAGGGAAATTGTATTGAATTCATAATGTGTTGTGCACAATATACAGACTATATATAGACAATAACAAACCCTATAATAGGAAATATACTAAATATTACAATACGCCCCCGCAAACTCACGGCGGAGAAGAGAGAAGCCGAAGTTTGTCCCGAAATCGAAAGAATAACTCTTTGGACAAGGGTTTTGTCGAATATCGCAAGTGATCAGCAGCAGAGATAGAATTGACCAAAACAAACTTACGCCGAACATGATCTCGAACAAAGTGAAAATCAACCTCAACATGTCGTGTACGAGCATGGAACACAGGATTCACAAAGAAGGAAAACCGCACTCTTGTTGTCACACTAAATAGAGGAGAGCGATTTAAAGAAACGCCTAACTCGGACAACAGATGACACACCCAATGCAGTTCAACACGACATTAGCAACCGCACGAAACTCGGCCTCGGTAGACGAGCGAGCCACGGTGGGCTGCTTCCTAGATGCCCGAGCAATGAGATTAGGTCCCAAATAAATGAGAAAACCAGTAGTAGAACGACGATCATCCGGACAACCAGCCCAGTCAGCATCACTAAACGCAGTAAGAGTACCCAAATCTGTAGGATGCAGAACTAAACAGAAATCAATGGTACCACGAAGATAGCGAAGAACCCGTTTGAGAGCACGAAAATGAGAAGTGCGAGGTGATGCATAAACTGACAAAGCTTATTAACCGCAAAGGACATATCTGGACGAGTGAGAGTGGTATACTGCAGACTGCCACACAACCGACGATAAGTAGTCGCATCATCAGGAGACAACAGAGTACCATCCAAACGGGATAACACAACATTAGCCTGCAAAGGAGTGGAAACAGGTTTGCAAGTATGCATATTTGCAAGTCGTAGCAAATCAGTGACATACTTGCGCTGAGAGAGAAGCAAACCTTTGGAAGTACGACGAACCTCAACCCCAAGAAAGTAACTCAATGGACCTAAATCCCGAAGAGAAAACTCCTTAGCAAGACAAGAGATAAAATGCTGAACCAAACCGAAGTCTTTGCTGTAAGAATAATGTCATCCACATAGACCAGTAAAAAACACAACTGCGACCCACGGCGATAGACAAAAAGAGACGGATCACAACGAGACTCCACAAAACCCAAGGTAAGTAGAAATGCTGCCAACCGAGAATACCAGGCCCGAGGAGCTTGCTTAAGACCATACAAGGACTTATGCAGTTTACACACATAATGAGGGCGCACCGGATCAACAAACCCCGTGGCTGAACCATATACACGGTCTCACCGAGAACACCATTAAGAAAGGCATTACGACATCAAGCCGAGAAATCGACCATCCACGTGCCGGGCAACAGTCAAAACGGAACGAATGGTGACCGGCTTAACAACCTGGACTAAAAGTGTCAGTGTAATCAACCCCAAAAGACTGAGTAAAACCTCGAGCCACCAACCGAGCCTTATACCGCTCAATAGAGCCATCGGCATGAGTTTTAATCTTATAGAGCCATCGATTACCGACAACATTGCCGGAGGAAGGAGGGGAACTAAAGTCCATGTGTTATTTTTGAGGAGGGCGGAAATTTCATCCTTCATGGCATTCTGCCACTGAGGAAGAGATTTGGCTTGGGTGAAGGATGTAGGAGCAGTGGACAAGGCTGGGGAAACAGAGGTAAGATGAGCCGAGGGATCAAAAATTTTCTTGGGCTTGGGTTGTGGACGAAGTGTCATTGAGTCTTGACGGGAAGAAGGAGGAGGAGGTGGCGGCGGAGGACTGCGGTCCGAGATGATGAAGGGCTGGATGCGGGAGATCTAGCTAAAGGTGATGAGTCGGGAGGGATAGGAGGAGACGAAAGAACGGGTGTACTATAAGGAGACGAAGAAGACGCAGAAGACGACGCAAGTATACCGGAGAAGCTGGTTACACGCAACCAAGGGGTAGCGAAGACTCCAGCAGTGAAGAAGGAGAACTAGAAATAGGAAGTTTAAAGGGAAAGAGTTTCTCATCAAACTCAACGTGACGAGCAACATAAAGACGGTTATTCACCACATCAAAACAGCGATAACCAAGATGAGATGGAGAATACCCAAGAAAGACACACCGAGTAGAACGAAAGGAGAATTTATGTTTATTATAAGGGCGAAGAAGAGGATAGACAGCGCAACCAAAGACACGAAGAAAGGTATAATCGGTGGTGGTGATATAGTGTAGTGAAGGGAGGTGACCTTGAAGAGGTTTACTAGGGTGGCGATTAATCAAAAACACAGCGGTTTCAAAGCAAACTCCCAAAACCGAAAAGGGTACTGGAATGGCCAAGGAGAGCAAGTCCAATGTCGACAATGTGACGAATTTTGCGTTCAGCGGTGCCATTCGCTCATGAGTGTGTGGGCACGCTAAACGATGAACAATACCAGCATCCTTAAAGAAAGAATTGAGAGAACGAAATTCACCACCCCAATCGGAGTTAACACTTTTAATGGTAGTGCCAAATTGGTTTTCTACGAGAGCTTTGAATTGCTTGAAAACATGGACAACATCACTTTTATACTTAATTGGATAAATCCATGTGAATAAAGAGAAGTCATCAATAAAAAGCACAAAGTAGCGATAACCATTGAATGACAAAATAGGAGCAGGACCCCAAACATCAGTGTGAATTAAATCAAGAGGTTTAGAGCTACGATGAAATGTAGAAGGTAACCGACCCTATGTAACTTCCTAAACAACACGCCTCACATTTATCGGTGGACGTGGACACGAGAGGAGTAAGGAAGTTGAAATTGCCTAACCAAAGTACGAAGAGTGACATTATTAGGGTGCCCTAAACGGGCATGCCAGCGACCTAAAGAGACAAGATAAGGCTGCTGGAGACAAGGAACCACGAGCGGGAAGATCTAAGCGATAGAGACCCTTATCGGCCGACCGTGGAGGAGGAGTTCCTTGGTTGAAAGATCCTTAACACAACAAGAGTCGAATAAAATTCAAAGAAACAGTGATTATCACGGGTAAACTTTTGAACAGATAACGAGGTTTAGTAAGAGAAGGAGCATGCAAGACACGATTTAAATAAAGAGGACGAAAACGATGGCAAAGCAGTTGACCAACATGCTGAATAGGTAAAGCATCTCCATTACCAACTAAAATATGGTCCGTACCAGTATAATCATTGGAGATACGAGAGAGGACAAATGCGCGTGACATGATCGGTAGCACCGGTGTCGGATGCCGGGAGTGACGGAAGGTGCATCTTGCGCCATATGAGCTTGAGAAGACATAGTCGCCTCCGGGTAAGACGGAAGAGGCAACAAACCAGGTGAAGGCGGTGCGGGGAACTGCTGGCATAAGCGGCCGACCGAACGGCGGGGGTCGAGGAACAAAGTTAGTATCAAAACGGCGTCGACAAGTGGCGGCCGTGTGATTCAAGATGCCGCAAAGCGACACGTCTCACCGGAGCGGGAGGGTGTAACCACGCCGACCACCACCACGACCGAAACTGATTGCGCCGGCCGCCGCGTTGCGGCGACCGGCACGAGAGGATTGAGGCGGCGTAGGAGAGGGTGGCGGCTGCACAAGCATGGTCGTGGGTGAAGGACCGGCATTGAGCGTGAAGAAGCACCTCATATGAAACTAACTGTCCAAGGAGATCTTGATAGGAGGGGGTTCGGATCGGCTGTTGCGAGCTCCGATGATGCCATTGAATTCGGCACCAAGCTTGCGGAAGATTATGGCATTAAACTCCACAGAGAGATATGCGATGGCCGGCAAGCTGCAGTGTATCGCGATGCCCTTCGCTTTGGAGAGGAGAGCCGTGACCGACAAGTCACCTTTTGCAAGTGTGGAGCTCCATAACAAGTCGGGTCTGTTGAGCATAAGAAAGAGTGCCGAAACCTGTGGAAGAGCTGTCCATGCAGCCTCCGATGTTGTGCAGCCCTGGAGAACGGGAAAAATCTCTTCAGCAACGGAAGAAAGAATCCAAGAGAGGACCAACTGATCCTTTTGCTGCCAGATATCAAACTCAGGATTGAGTTGGGGCACGGCACCACTAACGGAAGGAAGAAAACGTGGTGGTGCAGGTTCGGTGCCGTCGACAATACCGGCAACACGAAACATAGTCAATAAAGGAGTAAATTGAAGACGCCAAGACGAATAGTTGGCCGCGATTGCGAGCTTCACGGTAAAGGAATGATTGAGAGATTGCATACTAGGTTGAAGAATTGATACGATGCTGTGAAGAAGATACCGGTGACCAGAAGATGAGTAGCACAGTCGGCGGATGAAAGGTCGGTGATAGTCATCGTTGAAAGTAAGCAAGCAAAACAGAATTCTTTATGATGATTTTTTTTTTTGATTTTTTTTTGATTTTTTTTTTTTTTGTTTTTTTTTTTTTTTTTTTTTTTTTTTATTTAACAGCAGCAACAATCAACGGCAGCAACAATCGGCCAAAAAACGGAGACCGACGACGACGACGACGATGAGGAACGACGACGACGACGATGAGGAACGACGACGACGACGACGACGACGATGAGGAACGGAGATGAGGAACGACCACGGCAGCAGCACGGAGGATGCGACCGACGATGGAACGGATTCAACGCCGACGACGACGAACACACGCCGACGAATACACGCGGGCAGTAGCAGAAAGACAGCTGCAGCAGCGGCGGCGAAGAAGGGGGCAGCGGCGGCAGTAGGTGATGCTGAGTTTGGTCGACGGGGAGAAGAAGAAGAACGCCGGTGATGCTGAGTGTGGTCGGCGCCGGCAGGGAAGGTTGGATGGGAGAAGGTGACAATGCCGGCAGCAGCAGCGGTGGAAGATCAACAGCAGCGGTGGAAGATCTTTACGAATTGGAAGAAGCCGGCGATGCGGAGCGTGGTCGACGGTGAAGAGCAGAAGAAGAAGCCGACTATCGGCGAAGGGGGTGTGCACGGCCGAAAAAGAGGAAGTCAGCGGGGGAGAGAAAGAGAGAGGAGAGAAAAGAAAAAAAATTGGTTTTGTTAAACCTAGCTCGATACCAACTTAGAATAGGGAAATTGTATTGAATTCATAATGTGTTGTGCACAATATACAGACTATATATAGACAATAACAAACCCTATAATAGGAAATATACTAAATATTACAATAACGGCTGAGAAGTATAGGGCTGCAAATGAACGGTTGAAATACGTGCGGCGGAGCAGCCTTACGGAGTGGAGTTGGGGTTTTCCGGCGGTGCTAGACGCCGCCATAGGATATTTATTTTTGGTTTAACCAGCGGTAGTGGTGACACTGGACACTACAACTATATGGTGATTATTCAGTGTATTAGAGATTGACTTGCAAATTGAAATCATTTCGTTTCTTAGAGTGAATTGTAAGATGTATGTGGATTTTATACACAAATATATATAATAGTATATTATAAACTATCTTAAAGTACCGGCTCAATTAAAGTGATCTAATTAAGTATACTTAAGTTTGGGCTTATGATAATAAATTAGAGTGTGGCCCAATATTGTGTAGAAACCTTAAAGCCCAGTTTCCTGTTCTGTGATGGGTGGAACCGGAAACTCTATTATATATTGGTTGTAGTCTCCGGATGAGCCGTCATGCCAAATCTCGACTCCTCATTTGTCAGAGGTTCCCGCAAGGGCTTGACGGAATCATCTGGAAGGCCAAACCGAATTGATGTTCTTGCCACTTCAGATTAAGGTACGCTTCCGCTTTCCTGTAGTTCTCAATAATTTGATGTGAAGGTCTCTACAGTATTTGGATTATTCCAACAAGTGGTATCAGAGCACCCTTCATGTCAATTATTGAAAAATATGATTTAGATATTTTCAATGAAGTTTATCTGATTTGTGATTCGTGAAATCTTGTTGATTGACCATTTTGGCACCACTTCGTAACACGTACGTTCTGGTTTTCGGTTTTAGGTCATCAATTTGGTCTCACGGATTAAGATTTTGGATTTTGGTTGTCAATTTGGTTTCATAGGCCGTCCGTGTTTTATGTTTCGGGATTCTGAAATTTTTCACACACATTCATATTGGTTTCGACAATTTTTATTCAGAATCGTGTTTGCAAAAAAAATTTCAGTTTCGGTAAGTCGTTAAGATTTTCTTCGGTCTGGGATCCAAATTTTTCCTTCAAGAACTAAATTTCCAAATTAAGGAATTCTTTCAATATAAAACCTATACTTGTTTATAATTAGTCAATGGATTCTGGGAGTTAAGCTGCTCTAAAACAATTGTTGGTGATCAGTCAAAATTATTCAATATATTTGTTAAGCTAAAGATTTGGGCGATTTTAGGTTTTATGCTAAATTTGATGATTGCAACATGTTAAGACTATTTTCTGGTTACGAGTTGATTGGATTGGATCAGTTCAACATGGTTAGCGATTAACATATAGCTAACGTGAATCATCACTATGTTTTTCATTTTCGGATTTAGTACTTCAAAAGCACGTAAAAAAAAATTAGTATTGTAAAGTTATTTTTGTGCTTTCCAGTGCAAAACCCAGCCTTAAGATTTGTGAAGTGCAAACTATTCTTGGCTTTGTCTATATTCACGGTTTTTGCTATTTTCTTTAAGGAATCAATTTGTGACAGAATTGTTTATTGGGTTTATTTCATGAAGCCATTAATCTTTTGATCAAAGCAGTGTGATTAATCATTGTTTAAATGGATTGTTATTAACATGCTCGCTGTTTTTTTTTTTTTTTGGCGTTGAATCAATGGTTATGAATTTGCCTAATATGTATATTAATTAAATTTGATGCACATGTTCTGTTTTGGTCAACCATTAAGTTGGTTATAGGAAACTTGTGGTTTGCCTAGATACTTTAACGTTACGGTTTGATACGAACCTATCTTTGGACATCTAGTATCTTTTGAATTAATTGATTGATACAATATGTCGCCAAAGTGATCTCTTTTGTGTTGATTAGTTAATTCAAAATACACAGATGACAATTATGTGTGTTTTAATTTCATGCGGGTAATGATCGGCCCAAAGGAAGGTCGTTATTTGGCCGAAACTAAAACATGCTTGTGGTAATAAATATGTGATAATTATTAAGTTCTTCCATGTGAATAATAAGTCGGTCCAAAGAAAGGCTTATTATTTGACAGGAATGAATTGTCAATATTTGATTACTACACCAAGAGTACCACTTGCAAATTGATGTTTCTGTCCAAAGACTAAATTCAATGTTGCACTAGGTATCTTGTAAATGGGAATGCCAATTTGAATTTATTAATCATGTTATATTAAGTTTAGAATGTGAGCTTGTATTTGGTCATTTTAAGGTACAATTGATTCCGCTATAATTGTAATATCCGCTTCAAATAAATCCATTAGGATTTAAGAAATATAGGAAACAAATAATTCGGAAACATTAAGGAGCACTATTAAATAATGCAAAACAAATTATTCCTACTTGTGGGAACGAGTTCTCTTTTAAAAGATCTTGTTTCTAGAAGGTATAAAGAAAACAGGAACATAAGAAAATGCATTATTTAAAAGTATCATCTCGAATTAAGATTTAAGGTACTAAAGTTATATTTCATCTCTCTCATACACAATGAGATTCGGTTATGAACAGTTTTACTGTAATTAAGTAGAAGGGACTTTTAATGAGTTCATTTCATATTGTGTACAAGAAGGGAGATTAAAGTAAGAGATGAATATACGTTTGGAAAATAAAGAAGAATCAATAAGTACTCAATTAAGTTTAAATCATTTGGAAAATAAAAAATAGAAAAAGAATGATAATTAAGTTGCAGTATACAGTATCACAAAAAAAGCAAAATTAGGAAATTAAATTTGGTTGCTACTTTTGTAGTGGTGCTTCTCTGTTTGACTTAAAGGAATTACATAGTAATTGTTTTTGTTTGTTTTAAGGTTCATTCTATTTTGGTACCTAGCTAAGCATACTTAGTGAGTAGACTCCGATACTACTACTCATATAAGTGTATCTATTATGTTAGGTTGGTTGAATCACTAAAAGCGAATTGATGTTGAAAGACACATCTATATGGCGCATATGTTAGCCAATTATAATTGAGGCAATAAAATTTTTTAGGTTATCATTAAAAGACTGAAATTTATTTGATTTTGAAAGAGTTCTTTGTTGTTCCATCTTTAGACGGAATTTCATTTATGTTTCCATATTGAATAAAATACGGCTACTTTGTTTTTTTTTGGTGACAGTCTGTTTGCCTCTTTCAAAATTCAAAGAAAGTCAATTCAATTCTTTATTAAGTCATGGTAACCTTTATTTACTTAAAACCATTGCTTCAATTAACCAAACATTGCATGTATGTGGTACTAAAAGAAAATTTGGTAATGGGAATTTCGTATCAATTTGGTAAAACTGTTTAAGGCACTTGCTTTAGACAAATAATAAAGTTAGTCAGAATTCCACTTGACTTATCAGATTTCAAAATCTGAGTTAAGTGCAGTAAGCAAAACAAACAAACAAAATAAGATTGGGTGGCGTAAAATTTTCAGATGTTGTTAGAACTAATATATACGGATATATTTAAACCATTCTTTACGGTCTTCTTTTAGAATGGTCACGCATATTGTATTATGTTCCCAAACAACTTCCCAGGGCTACCTCTTTATCATTACTGAGAAGTACTAAGGTCTAAACTTGTTCAAAGTTTTAAGACTAAATACATTTTATAAACTAATTAAGTATTAGGTGAACTATGTCTATGGTCTGGTCAAATTTCTTAGTGAATATGGTATGTCATATAGTATCACTATGCCAAAAAGTATTACTATTAATAATGTTATTATTAGACGAATTTGAAAACTAAAGAATCGGCTAAGTAGTATGACAAGTTCTACAACTTAGTTAAACTCACTAAAAGAAAAAAGACATAAAAACTGCAACTTATAGATAGGACAGTGTCCCAACTAAAGCAACAATCCTTGTGAATTATGGACATGCAAACAAGCTAGCTATAGGCATTTCTATATTTTGAATTATCCAGTTAAGGCAAGGTCGCGTAGGTCTACAGGAACAAAACTAGATTCGGTTTGTTGCTATTTTGTTGGACACGCTAAAATATCTAGGGGACATAAGTTCTAAGATCCCAAAAATAATCCTTCTTTTAGACGGAAAATATCTATTTTCTTGAGAATATTGAGTTTGGAGGGGATGATAAGGTTAATGACATTTTCTTTAAAGGGAATATTTTTCTATTTATATGGTAACTTAAAATAGTGTTATAACTTTCCCTCATCAAGACAATTGTAAAGGACAAACTCAACAATCTCAAGTACGGATGCCATTAAGGGAATCCAAAAGATAGAGAAGAAATACAGTGACGGTTAATGCCATAAAATAAATAAATACCGTAATTGATAAAAATAACGTTTAGGCTCTTTTCTCATTACCCAAAGGTGATGTAGAGTTATTTTCTTAATAAAGAATTTAGTCATAAAGATGGCATTATCATATAGAGACTTTCTCTTTAGTTGTGGAAGTCCAAATTTTAAGACATTCTATAATGGCATATATGGTACATTTTATATTTGAGTTTCATTAGATGGATATTAAAAGATTATTTCTTAATGGCAACATTTTGAGACAATTTATTTGGTGCAACCGAAAAATTTTGTTTGATGGTTTGCAAATTAAAGAATTCCATCTAAGGACTTACAAAAGTTTCATGTTAATAACTCAAGTACTTTTAAGTTTTCATCTCATTTGGTTTTGAGGTGAATATTGTGATGATTATACACATCACAATTTCAGTGGGAGTTTAAGGTAGATACTTAGTAATAAATAAATAAATTCAGATTTAGATTTTAGTAGCAGCTACAAGGTTACACGGAATCATTAAGACATTAAAGATTACACGCTCACATATCGAAGTTCGGTCAAGTTAGAGATCATTCAGTATCCCGACTTCGATTCAGTTTAGTTGTTGATATTGTCACAAGGCTGCAAATACAGTATGGTCTTAAAAGACTACTTAAGTTTTAATGTGACAATAATGTAACAATTCAGATACTCTAATAACAATGAACATTAAGTTCTTAATAGTTAGATTTAAGTTTAGAATGAACAAATTTTTAAAGAGCACATTCGGACAAACTCCAATATCACAGATTACTTCAGATAAGGTATTGCTTAAATGAGTATTGTGTAATCTGATGATATGACGGTTTAGTGGGAGTTTGTAATTTTGGTTTTACTAAAGGTTCATACATTTATGAACATTCATATACTAATTAATACTGCAGTACAAAGTCTAAAGTCTCAAGTAAAGTTTAAGGTATAAGGTTAAGTTTTTCAGTGTGCTTACATTCTGAAACTTTGGTTGATCTCGCTGAAGTATAAAGAGGACCAGTTAGAAATAGGTATGTTAAAGATCACATTACATGAAATTTCCATGCTACACATCCACACTTGATCCATGTCATTTAGTTATATTTATGTATGTGACCACTGATGGGTTTAGTTGTCATTCGTGCAACAACTGCCCCTTTGATCCTATGCTTATATAATTAATGGACGGGATTGTTTAAGTCACTTTATGATAGCAAATTCTGCTCGCTCTTAAGTTTTCGGTATAATATACAATTATAAGGTATATATATATGGTGTATAGTCCAAGTGGGAGATTGTAAGATCTATGTGGACTTTATACACAAATATATATAATTGTATATTATAAACTATCTTAAAGTACCGGCCCAATTAAAGTGATCTAACATACTTAAGTTTGGGCTTATGATAATAAATTAGAGTGTGGCCCAGTATTGTGTAGAAACCCTAAAGCCCAATTTCCTGTTCTGTGATGGGTGGAACCGGAAACCCTATTATATATTAATTGTGGTCCCCGGATGAGCCGTCATGCCAAATCTCGGCTCCCCATTTGTCAGAGGTTCCCACAAGAGCTTGACGGAATCATCTGGAACGCCAAACCGGATTGATGTTCTTGCCACTTCAGATTAAGGTACGCTTATGCTTTCCTGTAGTTCTCAATAATTTGATGTGAAGGTCTCTACAGTATTTGGATTATTTATCGAACCCGTCATTTTCATTCGTGCATTTCTTATAACTAACGTTTTCTTTTTCTTTTTACGATAGAAAGTCTTTTTTTTTTTCTTTTTCCTTTTAGAGTTTTACTACTAATAATATCAATATTAGATTTAAAAATTTTATTATTATGATTATTTGTGAATAAAGAAAGAGATGGAAACTACAAAATTGAATTCGTGCATTAAAGATAAATAAGATCTAGTCAGAGTACTAATTTTCATTTCTACAACAAAGTAGAGGTATAAGCCTAAAAGCATGTATAGAACTTTTACAAGAGAAAACTGGGAGTGAATCACACTGGCGACTAATTGTGTTTTAGTCATGGTTTAACATTTTCGAATGAAACGTGTAACTTTGAACCATTACTGAATCGTCAAAAAAGCACTATTAAATTAATTGACGAGATGAGGGACGCATTAACATAGTTTGCAAATTTGCGATCCAGTTCGTAAAATCGCACGATCCTGCAATCCGAGATGGTGAAATTGATCCTAATTCGCTCAAAATCGTTTTTTGTCTTGGACTCGGAGTGAAATCGTCAGAATCGTTTCGGAATCGATGGGATCGTACGATTCCGCCGAGTTCAACTATTCTAGAACAATTGACCAATTTGGATATGAAAGAGATCCGGGAGAATATAACAGAAAGATGAATTTGGGGGTTTGAGTTCCTGAAAAGCGTGGGACGGTGGGAGTTATATAAACTCACAAATCAATTTGATAAAAAAGAGATGGGTGTCGTTAATTTCTAAGTCCCAAATAATAGTCTTCAAATCTGATTTAATTCTTGCAATTTGGCCTCCACTGCTTTGTTTTTTGGAGGAACAAATGCTCACTGTGAGCAGAACGGCGCCTTGGAGGAGATGATGGAGAAGGAAAGAAAATTTGCAATTAATTATTTCCAAAGAAATAAAGAAACAAGGTATTTTTGTTTGAGCGGTCAAACAAAAAGTCAGAGTCTCTAAGTGATTCAGGTTTATTAGTATTATGAGTCAAACTGATAAATGATAAAGTTAATTAATGTTTTAATTAAAGGATCAATTGGTTAGATATCTTATGCATGCGAATTATAACTTACTAGTAAAAAGTTTTTTTTTTTTAAAAAAAAAACCAAAACAATAGCAAGAATTAGTATATATATAAAATAAATTGTACCAATTATATTGGAACTATTTTAATTAAAATAATAGTTTTCACTCAACTAAATAAACATAAACTAACTATGATATTCTTGTGAAGAGTTTTGATAAAATGAAACATATTCATGACCGCGTACACGCTTACAACTTAATACGTTGAGAAATTAAAATTTGTTTTGTTCTATAGGAAACAAATAAATTGGAAAAAATACACCTCTTGCTTCATATATATAATTTTAAATAATTTTATATTGTTACGATTTTATTATTCCGATCCTACCGATCCCATTTACAATCCAATCATGTGACCTCATTTCAATCCTATATAGGATCACGATCCTGCAAACATTGGACAAATATTTTACTTGAGATTTTCTAGTTAATTAGTATTTTACAAGACTCTAAACAAAACCCTCAACTGAAATCAATATACAACATCACAAGATTTTGTTTTCTTCTATTTACGCTAGCTATATACCACGGGCACGAGGGTCTTTACTTTTCTTTTCTTTATTTTTATTTTTTCTCAAATTCTCTACTCATGCGCACATATCTTTGTCTTCATAAATGAGGTGAGAACCGATCTACATGTTTAGTACAAATAAACTCGCAACATAAAGAACGAAAACAAGAAGAGCAGAAATGATGGTGATTTTGGTGGGCATTCTTCCTTTGTCTCTTCTCAGGATCATGGCTTCATAAATGGGTACAGAATTCAAGACCCCAAAACCAGCAACAAACATTTGAACAAAGAAACCATCCAAGTTGATCTTTAGAAAGCCATAGAGAAAAGCAACCAAGTTGAGGATTGCTGCCATGGACAATGGCACAAACATTGGTGATTCCACCCCAAACTCGAATATCCCTTGATCATACCTCTTAGCTTGTTCATCATCTATTACTTTACTTGTCACGTTGAATCCCTGTGTCGCAATATTGATGCCCAAACTCCTGGTTACGACTTCAAAGGTTGCAAATGTGTGAGAGGTGAGCCCTCTAATGAGCCAAAATCTTTGTTCACTCCACCACCTTGCAATTGTACCTTGTGCTAAAATGAAATCCAGACAATGTCGTCCATATGCTCCCAGAAACAAAAAGGAGTACAGTTTAAACCATGGATCAGACATCTGTAAAACTCATCATGAAATTAATAGGACGTTACTAAAACCAAAATAATTTTCAAGATAGTGATATACGCCAAAATGGTACTAAAATTGTGAATGAAAATTTCCTCATTGAATACCTGTGGGAAGATGCACATTTTGTTGAGCAAGCTGAGTTGAGGGATGAAGGCATATATAACTATAGGAATTGACCAGATCGCCCAGAGAGAATAGTGTCCATAACTGGAAGCTTGTAAATAGCCCATGGCTTTGACACCATATGTTAATGGGCTGTGCTTTGAGAAAGCTACATCAAGAAATCCTACAAACCACCGCTTATTTTGGCTGATTATGTCAAACAAGGAGATTGGTACATCGCCAAGGAATGCTGGCCTTTTTGGATGGTAAAATATGGAATGCCATCCCTCACATTGAAGTAAGTAACCCGTGTAGAAGTCCTCCACCACAGTTCCATATTTGAATCCAATCTGCAAATAAAATGTGTAGCTATATCAACTCCATGTAAAGAAGATTATGTGAAATTCAGGTTAGACGGTAAAAGTGGAAACTTAGTTCCAAACAATGCCCTTTTCATTATACTGTTTTAGTTCGATAAAGTGAATTATTTTCATAGGACAAACAAAGTATACGAGACCATATGTTTAAATCCCGCCAATAACCATATTTCATTTTCTTGCATATAACCGCCTTACCTCTGAGCCCCAATGAGTGCCGACTTCATATTTGCAACCAGCTACATGATGTGCCAAGTTCATTACATGGCGAGACTTAATATGCTCTTTAACACTATAATCTGGTCCGAGCTCTGGAATCTCTGGCTGAACAAATGATGAAGGCCCCCCAAAGAAAACTCGCCGATTGAAGAAGCATCCAGTTCCATTATGATTGGGGCCGCGGAGAGCATCCAAACCCAATGTGTTGATGTGAAGAGGTATCTTAAACTCTGAAGCATATATGTCACCTTTGTTTAACCCATGATACATTTGAGGGAACTGTATGTAACCTAACTCGGGTTGATGAGGAGGATCCATTAGGAAGCAGAGCACTCTTTGGGCGGTTTTGGGATCATTTGAGTACATGTCACAGTCCAGAGTGAGAATGATTGGTGCATTTGTCATTACTGCTGATACCCGAAGCTGAGTAACATTTTCACGAAGCCATAAGCATCACACTGATTTCAAAACATTACATGGACGTTTTTTTTTTTTTTTTGGGACAAAAAGGTACAATATTACTTCATGGTTTATGGCTTTCTTTCCTTAATATTTAGAAGGCCTAGATTTGCTACCTCACCCAAAAGTTAATAGTTTATTCATTTTAATAACTAGGTCATTGTATTTTTTAAAATTATATAGGCTTAAGGTTGCTATTCGTGAAGGTTTATGAAAACATGACATGAACCGACATTAAGAAGGGAAGATCTTAATGGAAATAATACTTCTTAATTACCAATGTATTTAGGGCTCCAGCCTTAAACTGATGGAATGAGTCCTTGCTTTTCTCTCGAGAAACGTAGACTAGGTTGGGCATGGAGTTTCCCGCAATGTCTTTGTCCTTGCCACTTTCCAACAGAACCTGACAAAAATTGTAAACTAACAAATGACAATACATTTGATAATGTTTATATAATGGTACCGTGAACTATTAAAATGGATTGAAATAGTAGTATGTAAGGTGACTCTTTTGTTTTGCATACATATATCATATTACTCCTGTCCGAACAAAATCGTCCAAATTGAAATTTTAGATCTACACTACTTCCTCCATCCCAAAAAAATAATCCACATTGAGTTTTGAATTTTGTACTGTTTTTAGTACAAAGTTGAAAATTCAAAGTGGACTATTTTTTTGGGACGGAGGTAGTAATTTTTATATAAATTGGAAAATTTAATATGATTTTTTTTTTTTAAAGACAAAAGGAGTAAGTTTTAAATGGATAGCCACGGATGTAGTTTTCGTTTATGTGTAGTTTTCGCCTTCAAACCTATGATAGTTATCACCAATCATCCTTAATTTTATTTTTCTCGGTAGCGTCCTACACATTCCGGAATTTAGTACGTGGCTGATTTTTCAAATAAAGAAAAACTAAGATGCATCTGAATTTATACATCACAGTTGGCGGGGGAGACTAATTAATTTAATTAGTTTAACCTGAATGACTGAGGGATGTTGTTGACGAGTGAAGATTCCTTGTTTCCATTGGGAGAAAGCTTCATGCTCTTCCTCGCCTGTAAGGTATTCATCTGTCACCTTCCCTTTCTTCATCACACTTTCTATTTTCTTCTTCATGCTTTCATATTTATCCTGCAAATTTAGAGACAACAGTCAAATAGTTTCGTAAATTTATTTATGGCTAATACATTGATTCATACTTTAATTTTGTTGTGATAAGAATATTCCATTTTAATGATCCATGGCAATTGGTCATTATGGAAAAAGACTTTGGCTTGGTTAGCATGATCTTGGACGACTTGGTCATCAAGAACTGAAAACAAAAGATGTGACAACTGACAAGTCTTTCTTCTCAATCTTCTTTTTATTTATTTATTTATTTTTATGAAAACACCAGGCTTTTTTTTCTTTTTTTTTTCCCCAATTTTTTTGGGTGAACAAAACACAGTCTTTCTTCTCACTATTTACCACCACAAACAAATACTATAGCAATATGAGACCCATACGGCCATACTGACATTGTTCTGTAAATGTTTTATTAATCATAAACTTTCATTTACAATGTGTATAGAAGAAGAATGAAGAAGATGATCATCATCATTTTAGAATGAAAACCTTTTTTGAAATATTAATTAATCGAACTCTCCTGGGAAGAAGAAGAAGAAAATGAAGTATTTACGCAAATATTTATACCGGGGATATTCTCCAACAATTTAGGTTTTCTATAAACGATCGACAGCAACAGGAAATTAGGACAATATAACTAGACGTGAAATATTTTTCTTTCCTGATTTTGTCATTTCGTAGGGACCATGAAGATGGATCGATCTAGGATATAAAATGTCCACCATAAATTTCCATCAATGATTGCATGAAATTTCAGTTCGCGTAGACGTGCTGAAATTAAAAGAACAACAATCAAATGGAGAGAAAAGACAATTTAGTTTTGTACTCAATTTTCGGTTATCTATAGTATTATACTAAGAGAGAAACCAGAGAGATGAAATCAAACTTCTCCTCCCGTTGACACATAAGACAAAATCCTATGTGTAATTTTTTTATAGGTTGACACAAAAAATATTTACAACAATTACACTAACAGTCCTTTGAATTTTCAGTAAATAAAGTTTCATCAAATCGTAATTAAATTCTATCAATTAATTGGGACTAAACTTTCACTTTTAAATTCGGTCAAACAAAAAAAACGGAATATTTTTTTTTTAAAATCAACATTAATGGTTTCTTTCCATTTGATGTCATAAAGAAAAGGTAAAATTGATTTGATTTTATTATAATTATTGTTGGTTGATTTAAATAAATTTTCTGATTGACTTAAATAAAGCTCCAATTATGGTTGATGACCTTACCTAAAAAAACCATGGCCAATGACCTTACCTAAAAAAATAATCAAAATTAATGTTAAATCATTTTTAATCGGAAAGTTGAAATCATAATATCAACATTAATGTAATTTCGAGTTTTTTGCACAAAAAAAAAAAATTTAAACTCAAACATATTAAATATGTTAAATATTTCAATATACATATATAATCTTGATTTTTTTATTAATTAGGTTGTAAATTAGACAAAAAAACAAAACATTTTTTTTAAAAAAATCAACATTAATGGTTTCTTTCCATTTGGTGTCATAAAGAAAAGGTAACATTGATTTGATTTTATTATAATTATTACTGATTGATTTGAATAAATTTTCTGATTGACCTTACCTAAAAATACTATGGCCAATGACCTTACCCAAAAAAATAATCAAAATTAATGCTAAATTTTTTTTAATCGGAAAGTTGAAATCATAATATCAACATTAATGTTGATTCGAGTTTTTTGCACCAAAAAACAAAAAAAATTAAACTCAAACATATTAAATATGTTAAATATCTTAATATTTTGAATTAGGTTGTAAATTAGACTAAAATATCTTAAACTCAAACATATTAAATATGTTAAATATCTTAACATTTTGAATTAGGATTATCTTAACATATAATCCTGATTTTTTATTAATTAGGTTGTAAATTAGACTAAAATATCTTAACATTTTGAATTTTAAAATTCGATTTGAATTATGATAAGCATTAATCGCGTTTAATTTTAGCGTTTCATTAAAAATTGAAATCTCTAAATTTCAGAGATTTTATTCGGTCAGTGTATATATATATATATATATCTATATATATATATATATCTATTTGTAACAAAATTTAAATTATTTTTAAGGTGGGGCAAGTAATGCATTATCGACTACATATGCTTAGACGTAGAAGGTGAAGGAAGAGTACAATATATTTGATTTACTACAGCCCATTTGGAAACAGAATGGTCGTTTATAGTATCAGTGGATAAAATGAGTCCCTCAAACGTGTCAATTTCCTGAAACTAATATATCATAATCTCTTCCAATTATTTTAATTCTACAAAAATAAAAAATATTTCTTTGATACACATTATTTTTATCTTTGTATATAATTTATCTATCCCGCACATCGTGCGGGTAACATCTAGTTTATAATATACAATTTGAAACTAAGTGTTGAATTAAGATCGGAAAGAAGACTGCATAATTCTCCTATGATCTGTTGTTAAATCTGTCACTAACTGCATCATCTACCTCCAAAGAAAAATCACTTCAAAGTGTCGATGCATACATTAATTCTCATTTTCTTTTGTTTGTGTTGCCATTAACGCAATTATATGACAATAAAAATGTTGTAATGTGTCAATTTTAGTTACTTCGAGTAACGACAATGTCTGAGTGAGACATTTTGTCATTTTCCTTAACATGCAATATTACTAAGCTGGATAGAATTCTCTTCCAAAAACCATTCTTTAAAAAAAAAAAAAAGAAAAGAAAAGAAAAGAACACAAATTTTTAACTTTCGTATGAGGGTCGGATCGAAAAATAAGACAAACGTCAAAGGAGAAAAAGAAACATTCGTAATTAAAGACGATTTATGAAGTTGAGACGTGCTGAATATATTCTTCACAAGAAATTACTCTTGCATTATTTTACTTTTTTGGGGGTATTTTTTTCACATTGCTTTTTTTAACCAGCACCGTAAATAATAAAAGTCAGACTACAATTCTGAAAGCTCTACAGATACTCTCTCTTTTTCAAAATTATTGTCCGATTTTAAATTTTCATTTTACCTACAAATTAAATTAAAATTGAAAATTTAAATTAAATAATAATTTTGGGACAATCATATGGATTATAACTTTCGGAAAAAATTTACTAGTTTTTACCTTGATGTTTTGAGTTTCCCAACTTGCAGAGTGATTGGAGTTGAAATAAGCATGGGGGCACCTATCCATAACGTTGTTTTGGTTGCAAAACGGCAGCCAAAACCTTCCAAATTTGGCAGCCTCCATGAAAGCAAACAAAGTCAGCTCCGATCCACCATCGTCCGACACGTACACCGATAACTTCTCCGGCGGATAATCATAAGCCATCACCGACAAGGCGGTGTTGACCACGTTTAAAGGCGGCTCTTTATAAGGGTCGGCCGTGCATACGAAGATATCCATGGCCGGGAAACTCTCCTTGGAAGTAATTACTTTGTCAAGGTTTTCTAATTGAACTTCACGAACAATCATTTTCATTCGACATGACTGGCAAGTGAACCACATGAAAGCCAGTACGAGGTCGGCGATGAGTACGGAAATGGAAATGGAGATGGATGCTAAGGTTTTGGACTGGATGATCAGTGAGATGACGTGGCGGTAGAAAAAAGCTAAGACGGCTGACAGGTATACGGCTGCAAATGCTCCGTTGAAATACGCGCGGCGGAGCAGCCTCACGGAGTGGAGTTGGGGCTTCCCGGCGGTGGTCGTCGCCGCCATAAGATTCTTCATTTTCTTTATGTATTTGGCTTATATGCCAATGGTCACTAATCTTATTTTATACTCCTTCCATCCTAAAATTATTATCCAGCTTGAATTTTTATTTCTAATTCAAATTATACTAAAACTAAAAATACAAACTAAATAATAATTTTGGGACAGTATGATTATTCGTATTACTCCTTCTTGTCCTTGTTAAAAAGTAAATTTGATTTCTCTTGAATTTTATTTATCATTTTTTTCTAATTAAAAATAAAACTTATAAAAACGTATTTTCACATTTATTGTTTTCTCCCAATTAGTATAAACATTCTTATAATATCACCTTCATTTATGTTTTATACCCTCATTGAGATATGGTTTATAAACATGTACTCCTCCGTCCCATAATTATTGTCCAGTTTGGGTTTTCATTTCTAGTTCAAATTATGCTAAAAGTAAAATCCCAAACTGAACAATAATTTTGGAACAGAGGGAGTAATTAATTCAATGTAAAACTTAAAGTGTACAAATGAATATTTATTTGCAAAAGCAAATCAAAGCTCTTCCTCTATGCACCTAGCTACAGGGCTATATCTATAGTACAAGTAAACTAGCACCATAAATAACTAAAACAAGAAAGGCCGAGATGATGGTGACTTTGGTTGGCATTCTTCCTTTATCACTTCTCAATATCATGGCTTCAAGAATTGGTAAGGAATTCAACACTCCAAAACCAGCTAGAAACATTTGAGCGAAGAAGCCATCAAAATTGATCACCAGAAAACCGTAGATGGAAGCAACCAAGTTGAGGATTGCCGCCATGGACATAGGCACAAACATTGGCGATGCCACTCCGAACTCGAATATCCCTTGATCATACCTCTTCCCTTGTTCATCATCTATTACTTTACTTGTCACGTTGAATCCCTGTGTCGCAATATTGATTCCTAGACTCTTGGTTAGGACTTCAAAGGTTGCAAACAGGTGAGAGGTGAGCCCTCTTAAGAGCCAAAATCTTTGATCACTCCACCACCTTCCGATTGTACTTTGGCTTAAAATGAAGTCCAGTAATTGTTGTCCATATGCTCCCAAAAATAGAAATGAGTACAAGAAAAACCAAGGATCAGATACCTGTAAAAATTATTAGCACATATAAGAAGTTAGCCCCAAACATTGGCCTATTAATACCTTAAATCAAACTACACAATTAGTACTATTAATACCTTAAATCATGCAACTGTTCCCAACTCTTGGAATTTTAACACTCAAACTTTATGCAAAATAGTGATATCAAATTATGCAAACTACTGTATTTCATTAGATACCTTTGGGAAAACGGGAATATTGTTCAGCATGCTGAGTTGCGGAATGAAAGCATATATGGTTATAGGAATAGACCATATGGGCCACAAAGCATAGTGGGCATAAGTGGAAGCTGCAAAAATCCCCATGGCTTTCACTCCAAATGTAACAGGACTATACTTTGATAAACCAACTTCTAAAAGTCCAACAGCCCATCGCTTATTTTGGCTTAGAGAATCATGAAGGGAAATTGGTACATCACCAAGAAATGCAGGTCTTTTAGGATGGTAAAATATAGAATGCCATCCCTCACATTGAAGTCGATATCCCGTGTAGAAATCCTCCACCACACTTCCATATTTCAGTCCAATCTGCAATTATCATAAGTCATTCAGTTCAAATCCTGTTTGAACATGCAGAAATTAAAGATTGTAGAACAAATCAGTGGCTCACCTTTGAGCCCCAATCAGTGTGATCTTCATCATAGTTGCATCCGGCAACCTGATGCGCCAAGTTCATTACTTGTTCAGACTTAATGGGTTGTTTAACAACATAATCTGGCCTTAGTTCTTGAATCTCTAATGGAATTAAGGATGACGGTCCACCAAAGAAAACCCGGCGATTAAAAAAACATCCGGTACCAACATAATTTACGTGGCGAATGCCATCTAAACCCATTGGATTGATCTGAAAAATTTGCCTAAGCTCAGCTGCATATGTGTCAGCTTTGTTCAAACCATGATAAATCTGAGGAAACTGTATGTAGCCTAATTTGGGATATGGAGGATCCATTATGAAGCAGAGCACTCTTTGGGCTGTTTTCGGGTCGTTTGAGTACATGTCACAGTCCAAAGTGAGTATGATTGGTGCATTCGTCATTACTGCTGATACTCGAAGCTGCGGAAAAAAACAAATGAAAATTTTTTCAATTTATGCCTGATTATAATCATTTTGAGTTTTACTCTTTCCGTCCCAAAAAAATAGACCATGTTACAATTTGTAAGCTGTGCTCTTTTTAATACAATTAACATATTATCTCAAGGTGGACTTTGTTTATAGGATAAAGGGAGTAATTTTTTCTCATTGGAATAATATGAAAATCCTACCAAGGTATTTAGGGCTCCAGCCTTGAAATGATGGGGTGAGGCCTTGCTTTTCTCTCTTGAAATGTAAACCAGGTTGGGCATGGGGTTTCCTTCTATGTCTTTATCCTTGCTACCTTCCAACAAAACCTGACAAATTTTGTGGATATATACGTATCCAATGCATATCATCAATGCGATTTCAAATTCTACTGAGGTCAGTTAAAAGTTGCTGAGTGGTAAATGAAAATTAACCTGAATGACAGAGGGGTGCTGTTGACGAGTAAATATTCCATCTTTCCATTGACTAAAAGCTTGAAGCTCTTCTTCACTGGTGATGTATTCATCTGTCACCTTTCCTTTCTCCATCACGCTTTCTATTTTCATCCTCATCTTCTCATACATATCCTGGAATTTACGTGACATTTACGTTAATCAGTTTAATAAATAAACCTTAATTAGAGCAATCAAACATCCTTTAAGTAATTAAATGATTAATTCTGCATGTAACTTTATGTGAAAAAAAGCACCACGATTACAATTAGTTAAGGGTATCATAAGTATCAATATGAATTATGGAGTATTGATCAACCTGATTAGTACCAGTATACAAACTGCGTACGTAATTTCTTATATGTGTTTGAAAAATAATTCCCTTTATTCGAAAACTATTTTTCAAAGCTGCTATCAGTAAATTAGGCCAGCTAAAATCGTAGTGAGATTGATGGATCAAAGTACTGTATTGAAAGCCGCAAGAAACTAGGACAGCGCCGATTTGCATGTCGCTGGATGATTTTTTCCCTTTCCACGAAAGCGATGGATTTAGAATCTTGAATTTCTACCACTTATTCCAAAAGGAATGGGACTACTTATATAATATCCGCTCGTGGATGAACATATTGAACAACAATAATCAGATTCAATGACTTCATTTGTCCTATACTAGAATAGGTACGTATTAGTTTTTACATTTTGTCATATACGCCTCTTTTCCAATCATTAATTAATTGGAGAAAAAATTATCTCTAACTTTTTTTCCCCCCAAAACCAAAGAGGAATTTCGACCTCTAAAACTAATGCGGCGTCATATTTCATTGCCCTTATGTTCTTTTGACTGATGATTATTAGAGAATCCCAATCTAGACATATAGTTTGGTACTTGGACGCAATGCTGTTAAATTCGGCTCGGACCGGCCGATTCAACCAGTTAAACCGGGAATCGGACTACATGCTGAGCCGAGTGATTTGAAATCCCTTCTTTTGTGATTCGGTCAAAACCCCGAGTGAACCGGAAACCGGACAAAACTGGGTCGACCTGGAGTTTATGTTTTTTGCACTTTTGGGCCAACTTTACCTTTTCTTCCCTAGCTTTCCGTGTCTTTCTCCCTTGTTCTTGGTCCAAATATTTGCCTGTTGTTCTTAAATGGTCAACAACTTTTATTCATGAATTAATTTGTCATTTTAGTCCCAAATTTTCTAGTTCAACTTATAAAACAACCATATTCAAATTAAAATCTTTTTAAATATTTTTCTCACATATGAAATCCTATTATTTTACACAAAATTTAACTATACCTTGAATATGATGAAATTAAACTATATATATACATTTTATTAAAAATAAAAGTTGATTACCTTGTATAACTTTATAAATTTTAATCATAAAGAATTAATATACTTATCTTAAACTGTAATTACATGCTCTAAAAAACTATTGTTAACTATTACCATAAAAAAATTCATAAATATTAAGTTTTTCTAATTATTAATATATTTTTAAATTATATATTATTTATTACATCGTAATGATGTCATCCGAGTCGACCACCCGAGTCGACCCGAATCGATCCCTAAAACCTCTGACCCCTATCCTCTCCGAGTCAGTGTCCGAGCCGAGTCTGATAACATTGCTTGGAAGAATGATGATGAGGTCTGAAATTTTTCCATTTTGTCTTTTTCTTATAAATGGGAATTAGGGATGTGATATTGGATATACTGCTACACACAAATGCTTTTTTTTTTTTTTTGGGATAGTGTTATCCGCTTATTACGAAAGATGGACCAAATATTACAGAAAACAACAACTCGTAAATAGACGACGCTAGATGTCCATACGGTAGATACGTACCACATGGTTTTGCCATTTTGTGGCATTATTTTTTTTCCTTTTCTTTTTGTTATGGAAATAATTGGATTGAACTGAAAATTGACTGGAACGAAGATGAGTTTCCTATATATTCATTTTATTTATATCTGGATCAGTCTTTTCCTAAATTATTACACGGGGAATGTCAAGGATTAATAAACTCGCATTCACTGAAACTTAATATGTGATCCAATAAATTTAAAATCTAAATGTACATAATCAAAGAGAAAGTTCAATCCTCACGTACGTGTTAGAGAATTCAACTCAGAACATTTTCCTAAAAAATAAGAGCTTCATCACTAAACAAGCTATAATCTCATTCGGATTATTGTGAAAATGTCTTTTCATTGACACCCAAACAAACACGTTTAAAGTGGGAGCGGGACGCAATTAATTCGATCTAGCTTGCCTTGTGTTGTCTTCCAATCAACATAGTTGTAATCTATGGCGATTGATTAATAATTTTGATAACTCAAAAAAACAGAAGCTTAAAAGGCTATTAGTGAAGTCACATTTTAGTACTTCATTGAGTTTAACTTTGACCCAATCATCACATTGCTTCAGTCATTTTTATTTATTGAACCGTGCATCTTCATGATTGTACCACATGGAAATTAAGACCATAACAAATAACACAAAAAGCATAACCAAAAAAAAAAAGAAAAAAAGAAAAAAAGAATCATTTCACGCATACCTTAATGGTTTGAGCCTCAGGACTTGGAGAATAATTCAACTTGAAGTAAGCATCAGGACACCTATCCATAACGTTATTTCGCTTGCAAAAAGGCAACCAAAACCTTCCGAATTTAGCAGCCTCCATGAAAGCGAACAAAGTCAACTCCGACCCACCGTCGTCGGACACATAAACTGACAACTTTTCCGGCGGATAGTCATAAGCCATCACCGACAAGGCCGTGTTCACCACATTTAAAGGCGGCTCTTTAAACGGGTCAGCCGTGCAAATGAAAATATCCAGACCCAGAAAATCCTCCTTAGAAGTGATTACTTTGTGAAGATTTTCCACATAAACTTCGCGGGAAATCAGTTTCATCCGACACGCCTGAGAAGCTATCCACACGAAAACGAGAACGAGGTCGGCAATGAGCATGGAAATGGAAGCTAAGGAAATGGGGCCCACAAGTGACAATGCCTGTCGGTAGAGTAAGGCTAAGAGCGCCAGTGAGTAAACGACGGCGAATGCCCGGTTGAAATACGTGCGGCGGAGCAACCTTTGAGTGTGGAGTTGGTGTTTTCCGGCGGTGGTAGCGGCGGTATTTGTCGCCATCTTTTTTCTTTAAAAGATTTTTTTTATTGGCTGTTATTTAACTTAGATTGGATATGTGATTTTATAGAGGGACTGATGTTTATAAAATCATATATATATTGAAAAATATATGTATATAAAATTTTCAATATTCTTCCCCGTTCACATCAGTTGTTACCACTTGTGTTTATAGCATATACGAGTTTGTTATACGTTTGACAGAGATTGGGAAGTGAAACTACAACATGATTATTTAGAGTGGAATTTCAGTGTTAATTAATTACAAGTCTATTATTGAAAATTTAAGTGACTTTTTGAGGTTGTATGATCCATGGAGCACCGATTTAATGCTTTAGAGTTTAGACTACGGTGTCTTGTATTTAAAAAATAATTGTTAAGATTTTATATACATACACATATATATAAATACAGGTAGATTATTATTAGATTATTATTATTATATTCTTATTATTATAATATATTGATATAGTACAGGTAGTAAATTAATCAATGCATATTCCAGATGTAGGTGAATATTTATTGAGAATGTTGATGTAGGACAATCTCCATCAAGTAGACTATGAATTATATACATTGCTATTGCAAAGGACTCCAATTGGAAATTCTACAAAATAATGTTTCCTTCATACCTCCTTCCAAGATGATAGCTCTTACATGTCCACCACATCAAGCTTCAATAGTGATCCCGCCTACATCTTCAGTGTAAAAACATACTTGAAACACAAAGAACAACAACAAGAGATGCAGAAATCACGGTAATTTTGGTGGGCATTCTTCCTTTATCACTTCTCAACACCATGGCTTCATAAATCGGGATGGAATTCAAGACTCCAAAGCCAGCTATAAACATCTGAACAAACAAGCCGTCCAAGTTGATCTTCAGAAAGCCATAGAGGAAAGCAACCAAGTTGAGGATTGCCGCCGTGGACAACGGCACGAACATTGGTGATTCCACCCCGAATTCGAATACCCCTTGATCGTACCTCTTGCCTTGTTCGTCATCAACCACTTTACTAGTCAAACTGAATCCTTTTGTTGCAATGCCTAGAACTTTGTTGAAGTATTCAAGGGTTCCAAACGGGTAAGATGTGAGCCCTCGAATAAGCCACATTCGTTGATCATTCCACCACCTCTCAAATGTACTCCCACTTATAATGAAGTCTACACATTCTTGCCCATATGCCACAAGAAATAGAAAGGCATACAAGTAAAACCATGGATCCGACACCTGTCAAATTATCATGCAAACGTATAGAAATGAATAAAAAATTGCATTATATCTGTACCAGAAAATATAATTTATATTGAGTTTTTAAATTTATATTAAAAAAAATAACTCAAAATTTAAAATTCAAATTGGACTATTTTTTTTGGAACAAAAAGATAGAGTAATGAATACGTAAAATATTTATTTTTGCATATTCAATAGTAAGATATCCATTTACCTTTGGAAAAATGGATATCCCGTTGAGCAGAGCCAGTGAAGGGAGAAAGGCATAAGTAGCAATTGGAATGGTCCATATAGGCCAGAAAGCATAGTGGGTGAAACTGTGAGCTGCGAGAAATCCCATGGACTTGACTCCATATATTATGGTGCTGTATTTTGAGAAAGTTACCTCCAGAAGCCCTACACACCATCTCTTATTTTGGCCTAATGCATCATAAAGGGAAATTGGTACATCACCCAGAAATGCTGGCCTTTTCGGATCATGGAATATGGAATGCCATCCCTCACACAGAAGTCGAAAACCAGTGTAGTAGTCCTCCACCAAAGACCCATATTTGAAACCAATCTGTATATATTGAATCAAAATACAAACACAATATCATCATAAATCAAAACTCTGTAAATTTGATCCTGTAAATGAATGCGTGTTATATATCACTTTCATTCACTAAAGTGATGGTTAATTTACCTTTGAACCCCAATTTGTCTGGTCTTCATAATTACATGCAGCTACTTGGTCGGCTAATTTCATTACCTCTTTACCATTAATAGGCATGTTTACAACAGAATCTGGTCCGAGCTGTGCAATCTCTGGTTGAACAAATGATGAAGGACCACCAAAGAACACTCGGCGATTGAAGAAACATCCAGTTCCGACATAATTTGGGCCTCGAAGGCCATCCATTCCTATTGGATTCATTTGAAACAATGGCTTGTACTCAGATCCATAGATATCACTCTTGTTTAACCCGTGATAGATTTGAGGGCATTGTATGTATCCCAAATTGGGATTATCCGGTAGATCCATGTAGTAACAGAGCACTTTTTTTGCCGTTTGGGGATCATTCGAGTACATGTCGCAATCCAGAGTGAGTACTATAGGCGCATTTGTCATTACTGCTGATACCCGAAGCTTTACAGTACCCAAAAAAGAAATAAGAAATGAATAAAAAATGAAAGAAGCACAGAAATTACATAAAATTTCAGTGTTTAAAATCAGTGTTAATGAAAATCAAAGAAAATTTAATAGATAACTTTATGACTTAGTTCACTAAAAAGTATTAAAAGAAGAGTTTTTATTTGTTGTTTTAGGTACATGATAGTGAAATGAACTTCTGAAGATGTGTACTATTAATATCACACTCTAACAAAATATCAAATAAATCCATTTGGGTAAGTAATTAGAGTATTCACGATAATTTATACTTTGTAGTTTGTACCATTGTAGGTATAATACAATTACTATTTTACATTATTATACTTTCATTCTATTTTTTTCATACATGAATTTATACTCTAAGAACATAATAAAATGAAATTACTATTGCATCATCTTGGACTCCATTTAATTAAATATATAAATCAACCATAAAAAAACACATTTCTACGTAAGAATTCTCACAATGTTTTAAATTATATGTGGTACTGGTAAATAGTGTTATTAGGTGATAATTTGTTATTATTTACCATCAGTAAAAATTCTATAAATCATTTTAAGTAGTGTTACATAAAACATCGTGTCCAAGAATATAGGACGTGACACGAATGTTTGAAATTCCTTCATAGGTGTGTGGAGAGTGTGGTTGGGGGGATTAATGAGGAGGGGCCATGTATATAAACATCACAATTAATGGCAATACCATTTGAAGGGATGGTGTCAGAAAACGTTAATGGTACTAACCAGGGCGTTGAGGGCACCAGCCTTGAAATGATGGGGGTAGCTCTTGCTTTTCTCCCTTGACATGTAAATCAGGTTAGGCATGGGGTTTCCTTCTATGTCTCTGTCCTCGCTACCTTCCAACAAAACCTGAAAATCAATGCCCACACACACATGAAGAGGTTGCGAGGTTATAATCACGAGTTTCTAAAGTTCCAGTCTTGTTGAAATGTATTCAGTATATAAAACTAATAATATATAATAGAAGAAACAAAAGTTTAATTTGTGAGTGCTAATTAGTAAAATGAACCTGAATAACAGAAGGATGTTGTTGACGAGTGAAGGATCCTTGTTTCCAGATGGTAAAAGCTTCATGCTCTTCTCCACTAGTGATGTATTCATCTGTCACCTTTCCTTTCTCCATCACACTTTCTATTTTTGTCCTCATCTTCTCATACATTTCCTGGAATATTTGAAGGGTGAATAAATTTAGGGTTACTATTGTTTATTTAATTACAAAGTACGTTTGATTTAACTTTGAAACATTTGACTAGTTGTCAAAACAAATATTCAAAGCTGTCATGATCAAATTAAAATCGATCCAATAAGCATCTAAATAATGTTAAGGAATAAACTGTTATACCCCAATGATCAAATGGAAGTACCTTTCTGACTAAGTAAGTCATCACTTCTTTTGTGGATAGATAGATTATCAATTACGTACATAACTTCGATTAGGGAAGTTTGAGACAGCTCACTGAACCACTGATTAAGGATGCATATACTCTCTCCGTTCCAAAATTATTGTCCAGTTTGGATTTTCAATTTTAGTTCAATTTGTACTAGAAATAAAAATCCAAACTGGACAATAATTATTTGACGGAGGGAGTATTATATTTTACCGAAGAAGAATGTTTGTCATTAAAGAAGTTGCGGTTCAACTTTCCATTCTTTTTCTCCTCACCACGTTTTACCAGCGTTGAACTTTAATCTCGTAGTTAACTACACAATCCTTACCATCTGATCTCTAACAACAACAATTAAACCTTTTTCTCAAATATTTCTTCTTAATTTTCTACTCCCTTTGTCCCAAAAATAATTATTTAGTTTAAATTTTTGCTATCAATATAAATCATATTAAAAATGAAGATACAAACAGAATAATCATATCGAAAACAGGAGTTTTTTTTTTTTCAATTTTTTTTCCTCTCTGAATTATGAGCCTATGATACCATAAATTTGTTTTTAGCATTAGTCGCGGTGAGCTATGGCTGCTGAGTGCTGACGAAGAAGATAGCCATCAAAGAAGACTTGGTCTGATATGGCTTGACTAAGAACTGATGCAGATTACCTATGTAAAAATACCAGGACACAATGAATTATTTTTTATTTTATTTTTTTTATCTTTTTTTCTTTTTTGGTTTCATTCAACTATAACAGATACTATAAGAGATTCAAGTCAGTTGTACGTCATTATATTAATTTACGTACGTCCTCCAACAAGTGATTTTAACAAATAATATCGACAACAAATTTAAGTTGATAGCAACACAAAACAAAAGCAATAGTTAATTAATTTACATGTACCGGATGGAACAAATACTATAGTAATCCCTCCATTTCAAAATGTAAGTCTTTTTAGACTTGACACGTAAACTAAGAAGACAATCATCTAACAATTAATTTATGTGTTAAATATCTATTTTACCCCTCATTAATTACGTTGGAACTATAAACAAAACTAAATAAAAATAAATTAACATCATTTATTGAGGGTAAAGTTAGAAAAATAGTCATTAATTTGCCTAGAATTTGTAAAACGACTTACATTTTTGAAAAATCTCTCCAAATCTAAAACGACCTACATTTTGAAATGGAGGGAGTAATTGTATTGTGGAAAGTTAAATATTATTCTACTATGTTTTATTTACATTTTCTTGTCCTATCCATTATAGAAGACATCCTATTAAATTTTTATATTCTTCCTACCTTAATATTTTAGAGAAAAGACAAAATACGTTAACGTCTTACGAGAATGACCAGGTCTATGTTTTCCCCTGTCTCTTTTTCCTAGCACGACAATTACTAAGTTTTTAATTTTGATGGTATTAATTATTTGGGGCAAAAAATAATGCTTTAATTAAAAGATCACAAAATTATTGCAAACACTCCAAATACTTTGGAACAAGGCAAATATTTTCTGAGTTCAAAACGGCTTTCTACATGATTTGTGTCACACAATAATAGAATTAAAAAGAAGAAAAAAAGAAGAACAGAAAATCATGAAGTTGAAATGTACACATCTAAGATCCATAAAAAGGAAAAAAGAATCATAATATTCATAGTGAAATTTTTAGTAAATTTCGAGAGTGACTCATCCAGTAATTGTTTTTTGAAAATCTAAAAAATACTAGCTTTGTACACAACATTTTTTGCAGATCGGTATAACAAACAAGAATTCAGATCAAACCCAGTGATGATTAGAGAGATAAACACAAAAGGTTATTTTCCGTTCCGAAATTATTGTCCAATTTAAATTTTTTTATGAATTCAAACTAGATAATAATTTCGGGGACGGAGGAGTCAGTAAATCAATTAACTTTGGTACCTTAATGTTTTGAGTCTCAGAACTTGAAGAGTAGTTCGACTTGAAATAGGCATCGGGTGATCTATCCAATATGTTATTCTGCTTGCAAAAAGGCAGCCAAGACCTTCCAAACTTAGCAGCTTCCATGAAAGCAAACAAGGTCAACTCCGATCCTCCATCGTCCGACACGTAAACCGATATCTTTTCCGGCGGATAATCATACGCCATCACAGACAAGGCGGTGTTCACCACGCTCAAAGGCGGCTCTTTATACGGGTCCGCTGTGCAAATGAAAATATCCAGACCCGGAAAATTTTCCTTGGAAGTAATCACCTTTTCAAGGTTTTCTAAGTGAACTTCACGAACTGTAGGGTTCATACGAAACGACTGAGCTGTGGTCCACATGAAGGCAAGAACGAAGTCGGCAATGAGCATGGAAATGGAGATGGAGAAGGATAAGAAGGATTTGGATTGGATGAGGGCGAGAGCATGGTGGTAGACTAGAGCTAAGATGGCTAACGAGTAAATGGCAGCGAATGCACGGTTGAAATATGTGCGCCGGAGCTTCCTTTGAGAGTGGAGTTTGGGTTTTCCGGCGGGGTTAATAATAGGCGCCATTGTTGTTCTGATCTTTGGTTTTGCCAGGCAGCAATTGAGGCCGCTAGATCACTCACTATTTATAGACCTTGTGATTTTTTTTTTATTTACTTTTTTCATCTCTTGGAGTGATGTGTACGTATGGTTTCAGACGTTAAATAAGTGATATATGTAAATAATAATAATAATAATAATAATAATAATAACAATAGTAATAAAATACTACATATAAATTTAACACAGTAACAAATTAATTTGAGTTATATTACACTACATTTAATATAAATGACCTATACTTTCAGGTGTAGTCTTACATTTAATTGTGGAATGACACATGTAGAGTTCATTAGCTTGTAAATCAACTTCCAACTCAGTTTGACAATATACTTTGTTATGTCCTAAAATTTAAAATTTTAGTTTAAAAAATAAATAAATTACATTTCTAAATTGATATTACCTCTGTCCCAAAAAATAAAAATGTTCATTGAATTTTCAGATTTTTACGGAAGCTTTTTTTTTTTAATTTTTCTTTTTAAGATAGGGAGTACGTGTGTTTTCTTTCTTTTTTTTTTTGGCGTTGATTATATTATACAAAGGGGAAAAAAAAAACTGAAAAACTACATAACGGTGCCAATTTTCGTTTTTGTATGCTATTTGTCGTTTTCTCGTATTTGTTATTGTGTTTCGTGATCTTTTTCAAGTGCTCTTTGACGATTATGTTATTCTTTTATTAATGAAGAATCAAATTATTGGAGTATACTCGTTCATTTGAAAGTTACATCCTACCGAGCCGCCTTGATATTAATTAGTACTAGTAAAATATAAATAAAACTTAATTTTAACTGTTTAATTAAAATGTAGGGCAGTTCCTGATTGATTGCTACGTTAAAATGCTTAATAGATTGATTAATTTAATTGGGCAATTTAATGTGCGTACGCAGGTGCATTGGACTAGTCATAGCTGGGTTGGCCAATGTTAATGTTTAACAGTACTCCATGCATACTGCATATGTGGTGTATCGGAAGGACAGGAAAAAAAAAAATTAATTAAGAAATTATATCTTTTGCATTTTTTTAATTTTTGGAACGGAAACAAATATCTAAACTCAACATCAAATTAACAGTGAAGATTCCAATGAAAAAGTATGAGGCCATATTGAGATTTCTGCCTACCCTTTAAATTAAGGTTGAATCCTTGTCAGTTTACTATATTGTCGTCTGATACAAACCTCGTAAGACTATATTGATTCCAATATGTTTGAAGTCCTGATTGTACATTTATTATTTCTTTAAGAAAAAGGAGCATTTTTTTGGATGAATTTAATTCACATACATACTAGGCGAATCTCTTGCGGTTTGTATATTATGTGTATTTGTAGATGATGTTTTTTTGTTTAAAAAACCCTGCATGCCCAGCCCAGGTCTTAGGAATCTCGTCACACGCACATTATTGAAACAACCAAATTGTCATAAAATAAATTCCCGAAATGCACACTTAAACGAACCTTGTCTCGGAACAAAGAAATCGACCATATATGATGAAACCGTTTTCCATCTTTTTGTCGTTTACGTTTGTATTTTTTTTATATATAAAAAAATTATCATTTACGGGAAAAAAAAAAACGATCTTTTGTAAGAACGTTACATCCGATTTTAATAGTTCTTACCATTTCTCAAAAAGAAAAAAGTAAATAAAAATGTTTGCTTATCCATGAACATATACCTGAAAAAACGCATCCAATCTAGTTGTTTATGTAAGCTTTGGATTCCAATTTAACTAGTAGTAGTATCTTTTTTCTGAAAAAAAAAAGTGAAAAGAAAGAAATAGCTCGGGTATAAAAAAAATTCTTAGGCACTTAATAGATTTCAATATTCATCCCACAAACACTACTTAACTAATGTTTTGGTACTCATCGAATTCTTTTTTTAAAAATAAAAAAAAATTTATTAACCGTATGTCCATTATAATTGTGCCACATTGGTTGTGAGCATAGGAACTACACAAAATGCTTAACAAGAAATTAAACCCTCTCGGTAATTTAAAGAGTGGGAAGATATTGAATCGGCTATGAAAACATCTATCGGTAATTAGTTAACAATCAATTTGACCTAAATAAATAGACCCAATCGAGGGAGTAAAGAATAAATAAAATTATTGTTTAGTGGATGATGCATGGGATGCGTACCATTTTCGCTAGTTGACCACTGAATTGACCTCACAAAAAATTTGTCATACTTGCCATTAGGGATTGCATGACCAACAAATTTTGAATAAACGGAGATTACAGTTCCATAGACATTTCGAAGAACAATTCCACAGCCTGCGATTGGAGGGGTTTTTTTTCTCAATGGAGGATCCAGCCATATTTAATTTTACGGCTCTTTAGATGTCAAGACCATGAGAGAACGGATGTATGCTTCGGTGGATGGATAATAAAGTAGCGAACCTCTTAGTTGTGAAATCTATAATCGAAAACCGATGTCGCTGGAATGACAAATTTCAATTTTATTTCTAAATAACTAGATGTTATACATGCACGATATGCGGGATAAATTATAACAATTTTATAAATAATTCATAAAGTACAAATATATATATATATATCACAAGTGATTATAATTTACAAAATAATTAACGGAAAATGTCCTAACATTATACATAAAGAATAATAAGTTTTTCTATACCATTATACAAAATTATAATTTGAGGATGATTAGACCGGAGAATGATAGAATAATCCAATCATGAATCATCATCCACAAAATATAATCCACAATCCATGAAGTTAGAGAACAATTAGAGGATTCGTTATGGGAATTATAAGTTAGATGGGGCCAGATATTAAATTTTTTTTAATTTTTTTAAGTCTTTCTTCTTCAATCATAACTAGTACTGTTTGTTTTTCTTATAAAATTAGAGGACTTGTTCAAGAATTACATAAAGTTTATTTTTTGAGAATTAATGAGAAAATAGCACCTTGGATTTTGTCATATGTGACACTGTAGAAATAATTTTTAGTTTCTCTCTCCGGTTTCTCTATTCGGTATATAAAATATATAGATTGTCTAATTTAAATTAAAAAATAAAAATTCAGGTTGAACAATCATTTTCAGATTTGGGTAAGCATTGTTTTTTGTAATCAATTGCACTAATTATAAATTAAGTAGGACTAGACAGACCTTTTTAACTACAAGCAAGAGATTCCAATATGGAAATATTGCTACAGTGTCCGTCGAAATTCTAGATATAAAGTAGCACATTAAGCTCAAACATTGCACCTATATCTTTAGTATGAAGATACTAGAAACATAGAGAAATATAGAAAGAGAAGCAGAAATGAGGGTGATTTTGGTTGGCATTTTTCCCTTATCACCTCTCAAGACCATGGCTTCATAAATCGGCAAGGAATTCAAGACTCCAAAACCAGCCAAAAACATTTCAACAAACAAGCCCTCCAGTGATTTGATCTTCAGTAAACCATATACGAAAGCAACCATGTTGAGGATTGCGGCCATTGACAATGTCACAAACATGGGCGATGCCACCCCAAACTCGAATATCCCTTGATCGTACCTCTTGCCTTGTTCATCATCAATTACTTTGCTCGTGACATTGAATCCATGTGATGCAATGCCTACAATTTTGGTTATGTACTCAATGGTTCCAAACGTGTAAGAAGTGAGCCCTTTGATGAGCCACATCCGTTGGTCATTCCTCCACCTCTCAAATGAACTCCCGGCTAAAATGAAGTCTAGACATTCTTGCCCATATGCCCCAAGGAATAAAAAGGCATACAAGCCAAACCACGGATCGGATACCTACAAAATTATTAAAAAAAAACATAAATGGATATATAAGAGAAGGCGCGGGCACTAATCCTGTTTATTATTATATATGTTAAAACCCGATTGTCATGTTTGTTATACTATTTTATTAAAATATAAACAGGACAATTATTTTCGAACCAGAAGAAGAATGCTAACAAGTATTTTTTTTCTTTACCTTTGGGAAAATGCAGATATCGTTGAGGAGAGCTAGTGCGGGAAGAAAGGCATAAAGAGTAATAGGAATTGACCAAAGTGGCCAGAAAGCAATGTGGGTAAAACCGTGAGATGCTAGAAATCCCATGGACTTGACTCCAAATGTTATGGTGCTGTACTTGGAGAAAGCTACCTCCAGAAGCCCGACACACCATCTCTTATTTTGGCTAAGGACATCATGAAGGGAAATTGGGATATCGCCAAGGAATGCTGGCCTCTTGGGGTGGTGAAATATGGAATGCCATCCTTCACAAAGAAGTCGAAAACCTGTGTAATAGTCTTCCACCAGTGATCCATATCTGAATCCAATCTGCAACATTAGTTTAACGTTAATTTAATATACCGATCATGGAATATGTTAATTAGTCTAATATTGAAATGTTTACCCAGTTTGAATTTTTATTTTTATTACATTTCACACTATAAATGAAAATTATTTCGGACCGATATTGATCCTTTGGAAAAAAATAAATAAAGAAAAAAAAAAAAGCGAACCTTTGAACCCCAATGAGTCTGGTCTTCATAGTTACATGCAGCTACTTGGTGAGCTCGGCTCTTTGTAAGTGGAGAATCAAGAGGCTCCTTGACAGTAAAATCTGGTCCAAGTTCAGGAATTTCTGGCTGAACAAAAGATGAAGGACCCCCGAAGAAAACTCGTCGATTGAAAAAGCATCCAGTTCCAACGTAATTTGGGCCCTTAATGCCATCCATACCCACTGGATTCATTTGAAACAATGGCTTGAATTCAGATCCATATATGTCGGCCTTGTTTAACCCATGATACATCTGTGGGAATTGGATGTATCCTAATTTGGCCGGGTCAGGAGGATCCATTACGTAACAGAGCACCGATTGGACCGTTTTGGGATCATTTGAGAACATGTCACAGTCGAGAGTGAGCACTATTGGTGCATTTGTCATTACTGCCGAGACCCGGAGCTACATCCCAGAAGCACAATTGTTACATACCATTTTTGTCTAATTTTTTAGGATAAATTTATGAGAAATTACATGTTATCATGATAGAATGGTTCCGTCAATAATTGAAATCACTCACTGACTAAATAAGACAAAGAGAAAGTGTAAGAAAATATGGCAAACAACTAAATCACTGTGTATGATTGATCAAAGAGGATTATTTGTGGTGTAGTTTTGTTTTTCATTTTTGGGAAAGGGTCCAAGCTGGACCATGTATATATGGTTTGCGAGAATCTAAACATATTAGTTGGTGGCCGACTTACCAAGGTGTTTAGGGCACCAGCCTTAAAATGATGGGGATAGCTCTTGCTTTTCTCCCTGGAAATGTAAATCAAATTGGGCATGGAGTTTCCAGCTCTGTCTTTGTCGTCCTTACCACTTTCTAATAAAACCTGAAATGAGGGCACACATGAGGAGGATTGATCATAAGTTCAAAAGTTTCAGTCTTGCTGAAATTTATCCAATAACACTAATATATAATACTTTATCGTAGAAAGTGTAATTGTTAAAATGAACCTGAATAACAGAAGGATGTTGTTGACGAGTGAAAGATTCTTGTTGGAAGATGCTAAAAGCTTCATGCTCTTCTTCACTAGTGATGTATTCATCTGTCACCTTTCCTTTCTCCATCACACTTTCTATTTTTGTCCTCATCTTCTCATACATTTCCTGGAATATATACATGAAGGATGAATTAATTCATTAAATGCCATTGATCGATGCCTATTCAGTGGGTCAACTTAATTTCGTTAAATAATTTTGATATAACTTTTGTGATTAGTATCATCAAAATTCAACGTGGACCGGAAAAATAAATTTTGTAATTGATTATTTAACATTATTAGCGACCCGTAGACCTATAAGTCCACAAAGATTAAAATCGCCGCTATCGATTGTTAGACCGTAATTACAACATAATGTAATAGGGGTTGCATATCTCAGAAATGTACAAACTTAGGCGGTAACCCCTCTTATTGCAACAAAATATATATATATATATATATATATATATATATTTAACGTCGTCATGATCAAGTTTAATTGATCCAATAAACACCAGACTAATGTTAAAAACAAATAAAGGTTTATGCAAAAGAAAAAGATCAAATTAAAGTGCCTTTCTTATAAACCAAATCACCACTTCCTTATAAGGTTATAGTCTAACAATTTCACGCAACTTGATTTGTCCTCATTGTCCATATGATTTGGGGAATTGAATACAGCTCATCGATAAAAAGAAGAATATTAATAATTAATAATTACAACCCTTACATGTTTTTACCCGACCCAACTCGATCTCGCACTCTCTCAAAATCAACAAATAAACCTTTATATTGATCAGAAAAAAAAAAAAGAAATAAACCTTTATAAATATTACATTGCATATATTTATTAGATTTTCTTATTTCTCCAGTATTTCACACCCGATAGACAGCTATAGTCAAGGCCATATATTTTCTAGTAGTCTTTTTCCGCTTGAATCACACGAGTACGTACTATGATACCATGATTTTGTTTATTTTGTTTTTTTTTTTTTTGGCTTCAGTCTTGGTAAAGCTTTATCTGCTGAGTACTGACCAAGAAGCTTCCATTAATTGATGGCATCATCAAAGAAGACTTTCTCAGATATGGTTTGACTATGAACTATGCTGATTGCTGATGTACATAATAAATAGTATATAAAACCTGGGCCTAAATTATTTTTTGCTTTTTCCTACTTCGATGAGTGCTATAAATAGATTCACTTTGTAATTCAATTTTAGTACTCCTTTTTTCTAGAAAAATAGTCTACTTTTTGGACAAAAATAATAAAACGATTTATTTTTTTCAGCGGAGAAAGTGTTATTTATGTCAAGACCTATAAAAATGATACTCCCTCCATTCCAAAATAAGTGTCGTCCTACTCTTTATACATAATTTAAGAAACTCTTAAATAGGGTAATAAAATTACTTGAATATCCTCAACCATCCCCATTATAAAATTGTCCACCAATAGCATCAACTCTTTTGAGGGTAATTTTGAAAACTTTTGACAAAAAGAGCATTGAAATGTGAGAACGACACTTATTTTGGAATTTCTCCATTTTGCTAAAACGACACTTATTTTGGAATGGAGGGAGTATATGCTTGAGATCACAAACTTGATATCAACACGAAACGACAAGCTTGACCTAATTTTTTTCGGCCTAGTTCTTATTTGTACGTACCATGGAATACAGAACGGTTAAGTTCAAAATAATGAATTATTAAAATGTGCCGAGACTTTTCAGCAAAATTCCTCTATTTTCTTAAAATATACTGTATTTACTTTTTGGAAACTCACAAATTAACATTCCATGCAGCCTATACAAATGATAAGGTTTATATTTTGTCCTTTTTTTCTCTGAGCAATGAAAAGCACTCTCTCCTTCTGAAAATAAGGACTCGGACTGTTCTTATTTTCTAGTTCAATAAACATATCTCTTATATTACGATGAAGTGAGTAATTATATATTGTTTCCTTTATCTATATCCTAAGTTGATTGTTTAATTTAATTTTTTTCTTAATATAATTGGTACTAACGGTGAAATTCTGTATTAGACAATATTTCGAGCCCCACGGAGTATTGGGTTATAGCCGTATGGACGTCGACATGCACCAACTTGGAAAATAGGGACCAAGGAAGTCAGAAAGCTATGTGCCTTGTTCCATACAGTACACATGTCTGGTCATTTTCTACTATATTGGTGCAACAATTAATCATTCAAGAATGTAAAAAATTCTTTAGAAAATAATAATAAGGTCTGACTTAGTTTCTCGTTCTTATGGATGGATGGAATCAAATTTCAGATAAAAGACATTAATTTGAAAAATACAAGATTGCTTTTTTGTATATTCCTAATTAAGGGGCTTTATATGTGGATGGAGAAAACCAGCTGTCCCCCCTCCCGTTCTTAAGATTTTAATGATAGAGAAAAAAATGGTGCAAACTTTAATGATGAGGGTGGATTATCATTATAACTTGGACGAAGGTTCAAATCTCGATTAGGCTATTTAAAATAATAATAATAATAATAATAATAATAATAATAATAAGAAGAAGAAGAAGAAGAACAAACTTGGGGAGTGATATACAAAAGAAGCAACAAACTCATAGTTGATGGAATCCAGAAACACAATAGTTTACATGCTTTTGAAAAGTATAATGGAATTATCATGATTTTATTAGTGTTCATGTATGAAGCTCAAAATATCTTAAAAAATAAATTCAATCTAGTAGTGTTTTTTTGTTACCTTGATGTTTTGAGTCTCAGAACTGGAAGAATAAGCCGACTTGAAATAAGCATCAGGGCATCTGTCCACAATATTATTTTGTTTACAAAAAGGCAGCCAAGACCTTCCAAACTTAGCAGCCTCCATGAAAGCAAACAAAGTCAACTCCGACCCTCCATCGTCCGACACATAAACGGACAACTTTTCCGGCGGATAATCATACGCCATCACTGACAAGGCGGTGTTCACCACGCCCAAAGGCGGCTCTTTATACGGGTCAGCCGTGCAAATGAAAATATCCAGACCCGGAAAATCCTCCTTGGAAGTGATCACCTTTTCAAGGTTTTCTAAGTAAACTTGTCGGACTATAGGGTTCATGTGATACGACTGAGTTGTGGTCCACATGAAAGCCAGTATGAGGTCGGCAAATAGCATGGAAATGGAGATGGAGAAGGATAAGAAGGATTTGGATTGGATGAGGGCGAGTACATGGTGGTAGACTAGAGCTAAGATGGCTAGTGAGTAAACGGCGGCGAATGCCCGGTTGAAATATGTCCGGCGGAGCTTCCTTTGAGAGTGGAGTTTGGGTTTTCCGGCGGGGCTGGCAGTATGAGTAGTCGCCATTGTCGATTTTGTTTTCTTGTTTAGCTAAGCTAAGGCGGCATTTGTGGCCAGTGAATCATTTACTATTTATAGACCTTCTGATTTGTAATTTCTGAAAACAACGAATCAATGAGGTGGGATTAAATGGTTACTCGTAGTTTTACAACTTACAAGGGTCGGAAAAATTGATGTCATATACGTGCATGTGAATTAATTTTTTCTTTGCATGTCATGAGCACTACGTATGGTACAATTTTAAAAAGAATCTATTGCAAATTAGCAAATAGTAGAGCACTACGTATGGTACAATTTCAAAAAAAAAAAATATTTTCTTCTAAACAAAACAATAAGATCATTATAATATAGTTCATTTAATTGAGTAGTAATCGTGTGTGTATTTCAAAGATAAACGTGTAGACAAACAGAATTTTCGTTTTTGGTACAAAAGAAAAGACAAATTCTAATAGAATTAAAACGACAGAGTCTTTAGTACCACTAATGACGAGTCCATGCATATCATAGAAATTTATAATTTTAGTTTATGAATAATTTTCATGTTTGTTGTATTATTTTATGAATGTTAAGTTAACCAAGGCAGTATACATGTAAGCATATTCTAGTATTTTAACTATCCCTTAAGTCCTTAACCATTAAATCGATAAATCTCTAAAGGAAAGTTACAAGTATGGACCATTATTATTCATTCTTAATTAAAATTTCTTGTAAAACTTGCATGTATGAATCATTATCCTTTTATATTTTTAATAATGAAAAAGAAATACCAATGCTTTTAGGGAAGAGAAAGTTTTACTAGGTACATTTCGTATTGATTCATGCCCAAAAGAAAATCTAAAATTTCGTTAAAAAATGAGTCCTGTTACACAGGCAAAAAATGGAATTGGAAACTATTGCTGGTCCAAAGCTAGCTAATATATAGTCCACGAGTTCGCCCTGGCAGATCTCCTATGATTCGAAATTGAATAAATATCCTTTTCAAAAAAAAAAAAATTGAATAAAATAACTAATTAAAAAAAGATTTGAAAATGTGTATACAATCTGCTAGCTGAAAATTCCTCCATTGGAATGGAGTTTGTACATGGTAGTACCGCATCCACATCTATACAATCTACAATTGTATCGTAAAGACATTCTGCAACTAGAGCTTTTACTTCATGGTAGTACAATTTGTTTCTTGCTTTCTAGAGGATGAAAATAGGAATTAATTAATAAGCATTATGGTAGATTTAAAAGACGTTAATAGACTTCCAAAACGTATACCAAGCTTGTGAATAGGACCACAATCCTGCAGGATATGGTAAGTAAAAGCCAGAGTAATGCAGAAAAAATAATCCGGAACCAGCTGCCTTGCTCTCTAACAGAACCAAAGAAAGTATGGTCAATCCATTTTCTTCACCAACACAAAAGACAACACCATGATGGCATAATTTTGATTCCAAATTTCCTTATCATGCTTGCACATTCAGGCATTGTCAACAATTGTTGTTCACAGTACCAAATTACATAATAAAACAAATAAGAGAATAATTTTTACGAGGTGCCATTGAAAGATTCCAATGTAAAGCATGTTGAAGTACTATATATATATATATATAATAGAAATTCTATAAATTAATAATGTCGGGACCACCAAAATTTATTAATTTAGAGAATCATTATAAATAATCGATAAATTAATAAATTATTAATTTAAAAAATTTCTTTGAAAAAGAAAGAACCTCACTAAATTTCTTAATTTGTGATTTTCTTTATATCCAAAACAATCAAGTATTAAAACTTTTCTGAATACTAAAACTCCATACATATTCCATATCATTTTCAAGGATCAAAAAGCAAGTATCAATAGTTCATATTTTATTGAAAGTTTATAGTTATTATTTTTTTTTTCATTTGCAGTATTTATTAATTTATAGTATTGTTAGGACCTATAGATATATAGAGAATTATTGAAAATATTATTATCTTATCATTTTATCGATCTTAATTCCTATTTATAGATTATTAATTATCGACATTCTACTGTATGCTGGTTCTGAGTTCGCAACTCCAATTGAACATTATTCTTCTTAAGATATCTTCTAAATTCTTAGTAACTAACATCAATAATATCAGTGAATCTCTTTGCAAAATTATGGGCAACTATATTTTTTTTTCGTCCCAAAATAATTATTAAAATTGATTATTCACTTTAGCTCAATTTATTCTAAAAATTAATAATTCCAATTGAATAATCATTTTAGAACGAATAAGTTTCAAATGAATATTTTCAGGCGCAAACTCTAAATTTTATGGAGTCCTCAAATTATTGGGCGTCAGAGTTCAAGTTGCCCCATATAATAATGGACGGCCACACGGATGTATACATTCATTAGGGCGTACGTACAACACACGGTAAATTCATTACTGAACATGCAGGACTCAGAAGCTAACATGTGGTATACATAAAAGATACAAATACTCGTCATTTTTTCCCCTTTTTTATAAGCTTAAGTTCATACGTTATACATCAAGTCATTGAAACATTTCAGTATCTACTGTTTTGTCCACAACCGAGGCTCATACCAAGTTGCATACTCGACCTTCTTAATAACGTGGAAAATTAAAAATAGCCCCAGCATGCAAAATTGTTGTCTACATTATTTAAAGATTTCGACATCGTATTTATTAGTACATTTCATGTAGGAGATTGGACTAACTATCAGATTTAATTGATTCCGCATATAGATTGTGGTTGGTGTGTATAACCGAATATAATATAGATCGATGTGGTCTTATTGAATATTGATTGAGGAAAAAATGCATGGCTATTAGTTGCTGTACCCTTACGAACTTTTTTTCAACATTAATGATAGTGTCCTATCTTTTTCAAATACTCCCTCCGTTCCAAAAAAATAATTCACATTGAGTTTTTAGTTTTATATTATTTTTAATATAAATTTAAAAACTCAACGTGGATTATTTTTTAAGGACAGAGGTAGTATTATATTTGGTGCATAATTAATAAGACTGTAACCTGTAATTGTATGATTCAGTGTGTATGTGTGATTATTATTGTACTCAATTTAAAGGTCCATTTAAACACATTCTTCATGGAGTATAATATTGGATAAGCAAATATTTATTACTATCCCCCGGCAAAAAAAAACCCCCGATCCCTATGTGATTTGATCCTGAATTTTATAGAGATTCACTCAAAAATCTCACTATACGTGTTAGGATTCATTATCTCAGGACAAAACAAATCACACAAATTATTCGTATATGAAGAACGTGGAACACTAAACAACACTAACACGCATTTGATCAAGTCTACAATTTTCATGGTCCCTGGGTACACCATTCAATTGGATACGATCCCTATCGTGTTGTTGTAATATTGAGAAATTATTTCTCTTGGAAATATTAGCAACATTAATGCTTAACTGCGATGATCATGATGATAAGCATTTGGAGTCTTGGATTTTTCCTTTTCAATGTAAGGTTTAAAAAGAGTCAGCTATTTCCTTCAAGTTGTTTGATGGTTTCATCAGCCAAACTGCAAGAGTTATGTCAAGGAGTATCCCTTTCCACCAAATTAAGATAATGCTTAGGATTTTCCAATACTTTCTGCAAATGGTTTGTTGATTTATTTTCTTATTTGCTGACAATTTCTTGCCAGGTATTTTTTTTTCCCACAAATATTCTGGAAAAAATTAAAAAAAAAAACAATATATGACCTGAAAGTTTAAATTAATAGGTTTTGAGCATACCTGAATTACTAAATTATCGATGATGAAATCCCAAATTATATATGTCTTACATCGGTATCGTGAGAGACCTTGTATCACTGTCGTGAGAGACCTTATATAGGTTTTGACCTTGTATCGGTGTTGGTGTGGGTTATTTCTATTGGAATATTTTAGACACCGTATCTCTCTTTGGAAATCCAGTTGGCTCATAACTGTTGCTGCTCCAACTCTGCCTGATGTCTGAGATAAAGAGATTTCTTTCTGGTTTGTATGTACTATTTCTTTCCAGCTGATCATTTGTCATAGATCCCTAAATAAGTAGGAAGGAATCTTCCTTTGGAGCTAAAATGAGGATAAAAGCATTTGCAATGGTTTATTTCCTCAGTCTCAATGTATACAGCGGGATTTTAGTCTCGAATTATGTTTCTTGTACTTAGAATGCTTGCTTTAAATTTGGCATTATACTTGAAACAAAGCTGCGTTCCAATGTTTGAGCAAAGCCAAGGATTGATGTTGGACGCAAAGCATGGCAAGAGAAGAAACAGAAAAAAGGAACTTGAGCACATAATAAATAATTCTCATCAAATGTTTAACTTCGATGTACATCTTTAAGTAAAAGAACCACAAGATCATGGGGTTCATTTGTTATATAAACAAATGTATGTGCTAATCAGAGTGGAAGATGATATTGCATAAATTTTTTCTGTTTGATCGATTATGAATTTGGCAAAGTTGTCCAATGTATTTGTTACTCAAATTTATGATACATTTTAATCATATGAACAACCAATGACTGAATGCAGGTTAGTCACCACATAAATATTTTGTGCAAACTGGCAGAATCTATCATATACTCAACATTTCCCAGGTGGTTGTATTAATACATATTACAACCAGTTATAAGATTATCAATCCGAAAATTTATTTCAAATAAACTACAAATACAAACTGATAGCGCAACGCGCGACTACAACGAACTAGTTAATGTACAAAATGTTATAAGATTATAATGTAGGAGATTGTTAATCAAAACATCATTCATATTAATTGACACATGGCCCCGATATAATCATTACAACAAAAATAGGCTATTAATACCTTTATGGTGGGACACTTTTCCTAAAATGTGTCTTATTATATGTGTATTGGGACATTTGCTAAAAAGTGTCTCATTGAAAATGAAAAAGTATATTCATATTATGAAACACTATCATAAGTGTACTATTTGGGGTTGCTTATGAACTATTACCTTACTTAATGGGTCACTTTAAAGTATGTTAATGAGTGACAATCTAATAATACACTTTCAAATGTTTTATGACTTATTGTGACTCGATTATAGGAGACACTATTTAGTAGTGTCCCACGCAATTTGAGTCACATGTGTCGTATTACACCACTTATTGAGACACAAAAAAGTGTCTAAACTACTCATTTTTGTTGTAGTGAATTAATCCAATGGTAGGTTAGGGTATTAGAAAAAATTAAAGAAAGGAAAATAATTATTCAATAAAAAAATGAAGGGGTCATTTACTTAACAATTTTCATTGGCGAGTGCATAATTCATTTACTTAATAGGCTAGTTGACGGGTTCATTTAATAGTGAGTTAGGGTACAATTAAAATTTAAATAAAAGGAAAAATAATTATTAAATTAACAAATGTGACAAATTTTATATGGTAGTTTAACGAGTGCTGTAGCATCATAATGTATAATATTCTTAGCCAAATATAATTTAGTAATGATTTTGATAAATGACCCTCACGGTTCATCCAATGGTGAGTATTTAAAAAATTAAAGTAATAATTATCTAGAAAAATGCAAGAATTTTTATATATTAGCTTACGAAGTGTTATAAAATTGTAGTGTTGGAGATCATTAGCCAAAACATCATTTATATAAAATTTTGACATGTGGCCCTTGCGAGATAATCCATTGGTGGGTTAGGGTGTTAGTAACTATTAAAAAAAAGAGATAATAATTATTCAATTGAAAAAAAAAATAGATGGGTCATTTGCTTAACAAGTTTAATTTGCAAGTGCAGGGGTCATTTAATTAATTGGAGGTTTGACGGGTTCATCCAATAGTGAGTTAGGGTGTAATAAAAAATTTTAAAAAATGAAAATAATTATTAAATAAAAAATGTGGCAAACTTTATGTGATGGTTTAACAAGTGTTGTAGAATTGTAGTGTATGATTTTTTCAGCCAATCATCATTTAATTATGATATTGACTAATGAAACTGACGAGTTCATGTATTGGTGGGTTAGGATTTTAGTATAATATTGAGAAACAAAATAATAATTAACTAGAAAAATGCGACAATTTATTATATGTTAGTTTACAAAATGTTATAAGATTGTAATGTAGGAGATTGTCAGCCAAAACATCATTTATATAAAATTTTGACACATAGCCCCAAAGGAATCATTCAATGGTGGGTTATGGTGTTAACCAAATTTTTTTTAAAAAAATAAAATATTCAATAAAAAAATGCAAGGGTCATTTGCTTAAACATTTTCATTTGCAAGTGCAGGGGTCATTTGCATAACAGAGGGCTTGGGGTGTCCATCTAACGGTAGGCTAAGGTGTGATTAAAAATTATAAAATGGAAAATAATTATTAAATAATTAAAAGTGGCGAATTTTATATAGTGTTGTAACAAGTGTTGCAAGATTGTAGTGTATGATTTCCTTAGCCAAGTATCATTTGATTATGATTTGTACAAATGAGCATGATGGATTCATCCAATGGTGGGTTAGGGTGTTAGTATAATATTTAAAAAAGTAAAATAATGATTAACTAGAAAAATGCGACAAATTATACATTTTAGTTTACGAAGTGTTATAAGGTTGTTGTGCTTGGGATCCTTAGCAAAAATGTCATTGATTTAAAATTTTGACAGATAGCTTTGATAGGTTGATCCAAAGGTGGGTTAGGACATTAGTAAAAATTTTAAAAATGAAAAGTAATTTTTCTATATAAAAAAAAATACAGGAGTCATTTGCTTAACGATTTTCATTTTCAAGTGTTGGAGGGCCTTGAAGGGTTTATCCAATGTTTGGCTAAAGTATAATTGTAAATTACAAAAAAGGAAAATAATTATTAAATGAAGAAATGTGACAAATTTTATCAGGTGGTTTAAGAAGTTTTCTAGGATTTTAGTGTAGGATATCTTTAGTCAAGCATCCTTTAATTATGAGGTTGACAAATGATCCCGACAGGTTCATCCAATAGTATATAGTATATTAAAAAGTAAAGTAATAATTAACTATAAAAATGTAACAGTTTTTATGTGTTAGTTTACGAAGTGCTATAAGATTGTAGTGTGAGAGGTCGTTAGCTAAAACATCATTTATAAAGGGTTTCGAAACGTGACCCTTGCGGATAATTCAGTGGTGGGTTAGGATGTTAGTAACTATGAAAATAAAAAGAAAATAATTAATTAATAAAAAATACGGGGATCATTTTTTTAACAGTTTTCATTTGCAAGTGCATGGGTCATTTCTTTTAAGGAATGAATATTAGAATATCCGCGTTGCAAGCATTAAACAATGATATATGTTTTCAAATAAGGTTACATAATCTTATGATTTGAAAAGTTTGAGAATCAAAATAATTGAATTTTTCAACCAAAAAAATAATTCATTATCTTCGTATAGTTGTTCTCATTCATGTCAATGTGCGAATTGCATTTTTAAGATTTTTTTTTTTTTACCAAAATTTTGATATAAATTATATTTAAAATATTTTATCGTACAGGCATTGATGCACTTTTTGGAATTAACTTCACGTTTTATCTACGAAAAAATCATGTAAATAGATAAATTTTGATATTTAATGAACAAAAAGAAATTAGAAAAGATGTATGGTACAACATTCAGAATGTGAATATTTTGTAATGAATATGATTCAAGTATATTTAGTCACATGCTTTGATAAGATTTAGAAAAAATACTGGATTTTTTTTCTCATTGTATTATTTATGTCTATTCTTATTCATTACCATGCCTTTGATATATTTTTTAGATATTCTGATGAAAATGGCATAAATTATAATTTTAAAACATTTTCCAGCACATGCCCGTAATTTATTTTTTGAAATCTAAATCAAATTTTTATGTCTGTTCCATCATCGATTTTTTATTTTTTAAAAATCTAATTTCATCCTTTTCTTTAAGTTGCATTTTTTTAAAATTTACTTTTTTTATAGTTGTCTTTTGCTTTTAAGGAACCAATTATCTTAATATCATTCGATATTTATGACTCAAAAACTATGACAACTCAAGCAACATACTGCCCATATTGTGGTTTGTGGTTTGTGTATCGTACAAGCTTACAAGTTTTCAAAATTGGTAATTTTCCTATACAAACTGTATTGGAAAGAACAAATATTCATCTTTTGAATTGTATATGCTCTAATAGACAAAACGTTCACATTTAGACAGAATTGAAGACAAATCTCATTCGTTCTTTGTTTTGCTATGATAATTAAATAAGAGTTGGAAAGATTAATTTTCACTTAGAGAGAACACTTTCTTGAGTGCTAACTTTACATTATATTCTGCAAAATAAAAAATCAAATATGGACACAAAAATTTCTAGTGTGAGATGAATTAGATGTAGAGTTCTGGCTTGATTGAGTTTCCCCTCCCTGCAGCTTGCTAGATAGGTGGGAATTCATGTGTCGATTTTGCTGGGACACTCTGAACAGATGACTGGTTCAGATTCCGCAACTTCTGATTTGTCTGCACTTGCGTGGGCTGATGATTTGAAGAAGGCATGATGAGAGCAGATAAAAAAAAAAAAAAAAAAAAACACTAAGCTCCTAATCTATTTCTTGACACAAATTAGTCAGTAACAGAATTATCTCGTTATCAGCCAAACATAGGCAAAGCTTGCAATCTAATAAAAACCACCAAAGCTTACAATCTAATAAAAATCACCAGTCAAAAAGTTCCATAGAAGCACCTCTTAAGATCATCACTCAAAAGTTCCATAGAAGCACCTTGATACAGGCACAAGTTATGCTCAGCGCTACACATTGCGCTATAAGGAGAAATCCATTTATATCCATAAACATGTAAACATTCTTTAATGTAAAGACATATCTGGGAATACAATGCTATAGTACAATGCTATAGTACGGTACACAATTCCAACACAGTCGAAGGAACAGAGAGGAGGCAGCAGCGACAAATCCCCCACGTTATTAAATTCCAAGAAAGTTCCCAGTTAATGCTATATCACAGAACATATCTCCTGCAATTCGTCCCCAAAACTAGTCTAACGAGCTTTGCCCCTACCCCGCCGACTGCAAAACAGAACAAGCAAAAGGCTGACACCTCGTTATGGAGCTGTTTAAACTATAAGGCACAAATTAGCACTGAGTTTCAAATTTGTGAATTATAACATAGAGGGAGTATAACATAACCATAAAAAAACTGTCATCAGAAATCACGAACCTAAGAGAAACGAAAAGCCACCAACCACCGAAGAAAGTAAACTCATCTGAAAGACGGAAGGGGAAGAACAACTAAGATAAACCAAAAAAAAAAAAAATTAAATAAATAAATAATTTTTAAAAAAAAATCGAACTTTACAAACCAATTAAACAGAATATGCTCGATCTGATTGAGAGCAAAATAAGCCCTCATGCCCTCAATACGAATGAGGTCGAAGCCGGCGGCCAAGACCTTCACGGAAGGAGACCAATCTGGATTCCTCTCACGGGTATGAACAAATGCATCAAACTCGAGTGGATTAGTGACGCAGATTTGGGTGCAATTCAGCAATTGTTGTTTGACATGAGGTATACCCTCTTCCGGGACCATGGATTGGAGCACTGGAATCTGTTGAACCAAGGCTCCCATTTTGCTTATAAAAGAGAACACACCTTCCTTGCTATCAACTTTAGATTCATCCATAATTTGTCGTGCCTCTCATCTTTCATCTCAACCGCCGCTTCCAACCTTACGACGTATATGTAAGCGATTAACTCCGCCGACGCCATCTCCTTCTCTTGAGCAACCGTTCTTCTAGGGTTTTCCGAATTGGACGTGATAGATATATATAGCCGGCAGATGGCCGCATCAATATGGCCTTATTACCCATAACAGCCTTTGGATCATATCTTTATTGTATTCTGTACTGAACTGCATCTCGTCGAATTGGGGTAAACTCGAGCTCGACTCGGCTCGTTTAGCCGTAGGTAAGGGTGGTCCGCGCGAGTGTAATGCACGCAGAAGCGATATTTAGGATTTTTTTTTTTTCTTTTTTGTGGTTTCATAATGCGCTATTGAGCCCAATTTTTAGTTACAAGTAGGGTAAGGTCTTTCTGCACTTAGGTTTCCTCTCCATCTCCAACTTTTTGTTTGTTTCAATTTTTAGATGGTTTTTTTTTAAAATTATTATATTATTAACTGTGTCATCTCAACATATCTTTTTATATTTCCAATACACTTTTTTACATTCCCAATACAAAAAACATCTAAAAACACACACTAAAAAAACCAAACAAACATACCGTTATACTTTTTTTAAGTGGCACATCTTTCGTTATTTTTGATGCTGCTGCTACGGCGCTGGGAGGTTTGCATTCTTTTCTTATATTCTTAATAATAAGGTTGTAATTGCATCCATTACCTCTACAGATGAAAAATAGACTAACGGAGATCAGATCCGATCGAATGACATTCTCTCGGTGGAATAAGAGATTAGAGTAAATAAATAAGTCGGCAGTTCGCGGTCCTCCATCGTCAATTTGGTTGTCGGCAGTCCGGTATCAGTAAGTCGTTCTCGACAGTCGGATGGATGAAGATTTGAACTTGATTGGGGATCTTGTTGTGGTAAGCCTTCTCGCTTTGTTGTTTTAGTCGTTAGTTTATCGCTTTGTTGTCTATTGCTGCTCTCCTGACCCGTTTTAGATGTTTCGTTTCTATTAATTGAATTTGTTGAATAATTTTTTTCCCAGGGCTGTGTTATTGCTGTTTTTTAGTTTCGCGTCTCAGTTTTAAATTGATCTTTTTCCAGAAAATTTCCCGACTTTTTTTGTTTTTCTTTTTGTTTGACTCTTGTTCTTCGTCGTTCTCCAGGAGAATTCAAAATTTTCAATGAATTTGTTGAATTACATGCGGTTTGTTGCTCTGCCTTTATTTTCTTCCTTCCAATGTCTCTTGTTCTATTTGTTTCATTTTATTCTTAGAGTTGATTCTTTGGTAACATTCCTCGAACAGCATATAAGTAAAGATTGGATCAGTCAGCTTCCCAATGAAGTCATTTGTTGTATCTTATCCTTTTTGAGTCTCAAAGAAGCTGGCAGAACAAGTGTTCTGTCAGAAAGATGGAAGCATTTGTGGAAATATGTTCCTGCACTTGATTTTAATGCAATATCTGCATTATGCAAGGCAGTGACGAGGGAGGAGTACGTGATTTCCCTTAAAAGGGAGAGGTGCAAGTTTGTTAATTGGGTAAATCAGGTGCTAGAGTTCCATCAGACCTTGGATCTGAATAAGTTCAGAGTTTATACTGATCTGGATGATTCTTTTGGGGCTGATATTACTAAGTGGCTTCAGTATGCCTTTGATAAGAGAGTAGAAAGGCTGGAAGTTAGCCTTTCCCAGCATGGGCCTGGTTTTCTCCCTGCATTTGGTAATTGTGTTTTTCCTTCGCCATGTCTTGGACACAGATTTTGGAATTCTCTTAAAGTATTGATTTTGAAGCGTGTCCTAATCTCTGGGGCTGATCTTGAATTTTTTTTGCACAACTGTAAATTTCTTGAAAGTTTGGTGGTGCATTGCTCTTCTTATTTATCAACTTTAGAGGTTTGTGGTCCAACCATTGCGTTGCAACACCTGGAAATTTGCTTTTGTCCCTTGAAAAAACTCATCGTGTGCGATGCCTATAATCTTATCTCCCTGAGCGTTGGGGTGCCAAAAGTATTAGTGCTTGATAATGTCCCACGGCTCGTGCATATTCACATTACCAATGTTCGTTACAATGTGGAGGACCTTTTTCACCGGCTTTGGTGCTGCTTTTCTGAACTGGAGGTTCTTTCCTTGGCTCTGAATATTGAGAAGACTAGAGAGGTATGCATCATGCTCATTGTGTTATTTGGTAAATTTCTTTTCCCTTGTTTTGCTCTATGGAATTTGATGACTTGTCAGTTGTATTTATTGATTTTGCCGACCATGTTTTGATTTTGCCTTCTTAGTATGAAGGGAAACTTCCTCAGCCACATGCGTTGAAGCAGTTACTTATAGAACTTTATCTGTACCAAGGAGAGAGCACATTTGGATTGTTGGTTTGTTTGGATTCCTTCTTTAGAGCATCACCAAACCTGGAGAAGTTTGTTGCTAAGGTATTAGTACGCTACATATTTATCTTTTTCCTTAATAAAAGTAATTGTTCATAGTAATTATTCTTTTAAATTTGATGTTTTTGCTCTGATCCATTCAGGTTCCAATTTTGGAATATTATTGTATTGAAGTGAACCAGTAATTCAGCTTTTTTTTTTCAATTTTTATTTTGTTATTTTCTGTGTGTGTGTGCGCGCAGTTGAAATACCCGTTGGAAAAACTTAGCAGCACTGGCATTGAGTCGGAAATGTGTCCAGCATCTTCGGGTTGTTGAGATATCTGGGTATCGTGGTCATACAATTGAATTGGAAATTTTGATGTACTTGATCAAGAATGCAAATTGCCTAGAGAAGATAATTGTTGATCCACGTTACCAATCTATTTGGGGTACAACGATTTTGAGATTTGTGGTCGAGAAGCACAGAGATAACAAATGATGCTCGGAGGTGTGCCCAGCAGCAACTTCCGCGAGTTCTTCCTTCACATGTTAGATTACAAATACTTTAGCTCTAGTTTGGTGTCAAAAGGAAGTATTTTATTATAAGCTACTCTCTTTCTTCAGAAAATGATTGTCCTATGTTCCGTATTAAATATTAAAAAAAAACAATCTCTCGAGAGTTAAGAAATATGAAACTTTGTTTCTTAAATAAATTACAATTTTGCATAATTTTTCAGTGTTTTGAAACTAATTAAAAGGAAAGAATTAAGAAATTTTTGCTTTTGTGAATTTATAAATTTAGTGTAAATAAACTACTTGACATTTCATTGGAACCTGTTCCCCGAAAAAAACATTTCACTGGAAAAATTTCATAACTTATAAATACAATTTCCATGTTCGCAACTACACATTAAAGGGTGACAAATCCCGGATGCAATTCTCAAAACAATCATCCAAATTTTGGATGTATTAAAAGAATATTGTTTACCCAAAAAAACCAAAAAGAATATTGTGTATTCTTGACGACTGACCTTCAAATCAAAACAAAATTTACTGATTAATTTGTTTTTAATATATGCATATCAAACAATGTGGATCGTGAACACACAACATTGATTTTTATTTTTTTTTAATCATCAAAAATAACATTGATTAATTTTTTAGAATTTCGCAATGTTTTATGCATTAAGTCCATAAATATGTTGTTAATATTGGCCAATAGAGTTGGTAATCTTTTGTGATTGAACTGGACTGAGTTAAGTTTAATGGGTCTCATTTTATTAATCACTGTCCCACGTCCATAAAATCCAATATCAAACCAGAACAAGCGCATCCTTAGAGTTAGACCTGAACGATGTCGGAACTCGGAATGTTTCAAGTGTCCATAGCAATTTGACTGCTTCTGTGAGAAATGATTATTTTCAGTATTCCTTTCTTCCACTTACTAGTACTAACCCGGCAAAATGTGCGGGTTATATAATATATTATAAATTAGTTTAATGATTCAAAGAATATATCAATTCAGAAGAGAGTTGTATAGCTTGCAAATAATACTATTACTAATAGTTCAGTGTACTTTTTGGTATATTTAATTTTGTATCTCGGTTTGGCTCTGAGATTCTATTTTTCATGTGTATACGTATATATTAAATATAAGTCTTTGTTTTTTTGTAGATTCTTTTTTGTTTAGGTGTTTTAGGACAATATTTTATGTAAATTCAATATTTCAAATAAAAAAAAATTTATATTACACCAGCAAGTTTGTTTTGGGAGATGATTGTATACGTTGATTTGTACGGGAGAGAGGAAGTAAAATGATGAAAGAAAATTTATTTTAACAGAAATTTGATGGTTAATTTTGATTTAGTTGTCCTTTTAAAGTGATTTGTCCCCTGTTTTTTAAAACCTTGAAATGCTATATTTTTGTGGAGAAGAAATTAAATCAAATAAGATAATTTTCCGATTGAATCAATAAAAATCAAAGTTCAAATCAAATTTGATTTTACAATGATATATATTTTTTCCTTATTTATCCCATCGTTCAAAATTTGAAAATGGAATAATTTTAATGTATGGGATGTTGATCAGATAAAAGTAATTATACCTATAATTAAATTTTTTAATTATGAATTTTATAAGCAAGAAAAAAAATTTAAATTATCGTCAATATGTATAACTATCATCATGTTCTTTAGCCACGTCAGCCCAAGATTGAGTCGTCAACGGTGCCAAAGACCATCAAATATCAGGCATATTTCAATCATTCTTCTGATATGAGGTTCTTAAATTTCCAAAACCACGAAAATGTAGTTATGCTTATCAACAAAGCCTGACATGATTACTAAAAAATGTAGAAATTTCATTTAATACCTTATTTCTTATGAAATCGACAAAAAATGAACTCCAATACAAAGTTCAAAAAAAGACAGAGATCGGCAAAAGAATTCATCGATTCTGTAAAAATCTAGAAAAACGCCTACTTTCATTCACCAAAATCATTTTTTGACAACCTTAAAAAAAAAAAAGATACTACAATATATCCAAATTCACTTCAATACCACAATCAACGAATTCAAAAAGTAACGATCTCAAAAGCATTGAGCTTTCTCACCAACACCATCGATCAACTTATTGAGCTTTCTCGCCATCGTGATTATATGTCAATAAACGAAAACTTATGAAATTGAATATGTGATGTATGAGTTGTCTAAGATTATCCTTTGTATAGCATACATATGCAATTCGCTGCTCATCCATCTATTCCTTAGTGGCTTTGATCCCCAAAAAAAAAAAAATCATATTTGATTCGGATTAAGCAAAACTAAACAGAAATGCGTGATTAGTCGGCCATTTTCGGATGGTAGCGCGGTGATGGTTGCTTTGGGAGATGATTGAAGCAGAGGGAGAAGAGACGATAGAGCCATGAGGTAAAGGGTGATCGACGATAGAGTCATGAGATAAAGGGTGATTTAAAGTGAATTCAATATCGAAGTTTCCTTTTTAACAAAGTAATTAGATAGGTAGTAAATTCTAAAATCTTGGTAATAGATTATATTTATTGTTATTCAAATACTTACTTATCTTTTCAATATTTTTATTATTATTTTAAATTGTAAATTTGTATCATTCATTAAAGTATATCCGATAAGATCTTTTGATAACTTAAATTTTAAGTTTATGATAAAATAACAATCACTCAATTTTTTTCTCCCTCACCTATCGTGCCATGACTCTAATCCTCCATATCCTATCCACTTATGCATCACCACCCTTCACTTTCATCACCTCACGCACCAAAATCACGAAAAAAAACTCCATTAACCCCCTAATGCATCAGTAAATCCGCTTCATTCCTAAATCGCGCATCTATGAGCTTTATTCTTATACCAAGAGCGGCAGAATCAAATGCGGGGAACGATGATAAAGGAATTCATGATGAATCACGATTACACAATTGAAAAAAAACGAGTTCGCGCCACACTGTCGCTTCAACTTTGTATCCGAAAAAAAAAAAAGAGAATATAAAGAACACAGATTCAAGAATGGAGCGTGGGCGGAGCAAAGATCAATGGTGACCGGATCGTTTTTGATTGATTTCATCTATAAAACTATAGCAAGAGAATGATTTCCGGCGAGTCTTCGAATGTATCATTGTCGGAGATATTAGTAGCAACCATTGGTGCAGGTGATATGGCCGGAATCATAGAGAAACGCTGAAAATATTATCAGTTCAGATCTTCTTTTAGAAAAAGTTGATGTGAATTAGAATTAGGCAATTTAAAGTAAATAATAAACAAAAAGCAAGAAAATATTTTATCATTTAAACTTAGATAAATAATAAACACAAAATAATCACTATTTTACTCTTTAATTTTTACCGTGAAACATATTAATATTCTAATTGAAAGACATGTGTCCCTTTATCAAAATTCCTTTCATATATATGTAAGATATGCTCATTTTTTCATTTTTGATGCTAAAAAAATGTAATATTATATATATATATATATATTTATATATATATTGCATATTTCATTAGCTTTATTTAATTTGATGATCAACAATGGTAAATATACCTTTGATTCTTTCTTTTTTTTTCAAACAAACAGAGTGCTAAAAATAAATATGTAAATAAAATTGAAAGACTAATTGTGTTTCTTTAGGCACAATGAGACATGCATAGCCTAATTATGAGAAATTAAAACCTTGCCTGAATAGGAAACATATAAGTCCAGCCTCAGTTAATCTCATATAACGGGAACAGAAGTCATTATACCCCTGCAAACTCCAAGAGACAATGATTACCAACAATCCGCTACAAAATTAGCCTCCTTATGGTTGTATCCCTTCACATTTTAAGGCCTCTGTACGAACTCGCGAGTACTACTTACCAAGCTTGTATGGATGCCCAACTCCTCCTCACTTCCATGCACTACGGAGTGGACAAAACACATTGACTATTAATCTTAATTATAACGTGACGGCCGCCAAGCTCCCAAACCAAATTAAACACCTGAAAAACAAACCCCAAAGCTCCATATGCCATCTTTTTTTCCTCAATAAGAGAGCATAAGAAGAAAAAACAATTTAAAAATCCCTTTCCACGAAGAGGTGGAGAATTGACGGCGATTTTCAAATATTATAGTCGAATATTGCAAAAATATTGGACTATTTACCGACAAATCATAAGTTGAATTACAAACCAAAAATCTCCATGACTTGAGGCTGAATTTGGGATTGTTCTTATTCTGCACACGTGTGATTTTCGGTTTTTTCAATAAAGAACATCAAAAAAGAAGACAGGAAAAATAATTAATCAATTAAAGAGGAAAAAGAAATCAATTAAGGGCCAATATGGAGTCAGCTTCTGGAAGCCTACAAGGTAAAACATGGTGCAAATTTTCTTGCTAGAGGATCCTGCAATACGGCAGGCCGGCAGCCAAACCAAATAAACCAACAAATTCCAATAATAAATCCACTTTTCTTTCCATCTTCTTAGAAATGTTACAGTAAACTGTGTCTTCGTCACAAAAAGTTATGGTCATGATCTGATTGACATTGGAAGTCAATGTAGGTCAAGTGAAAACCATGGTCACATAACCCGCAGGACACAGATTTTTGGCCTACCAACTTTGAAATGTTAGTGATGATGTCCACCCTTTTGTCTGTATTTCCAAGTAGTTAAAATTGTTTCTTCTAACACATCAGATTTACTAAATGAGTAATGATATAGAGTAGAGAAAGTAAATATATATACATGACAAAGCTGGCTCAACCATGTTGAGGGCTCAAGCTAAATTTCAATTTGGGCCTTCAGTAGTCGAACTTAGATAAATAAAATTTTTATTAAAAAATTTTAAATTTTCTATACAAATAACTTTAAAAGATAACGGAAATACAACATATTTTACATGTCAAAAATATTTATGTTATTATATTTTTTTTATTATCTTTTCAATAATTATAATAAAATAAATCCAAAAAATAATTATAGTAAATAAAATTCTAAAAAATGAGGTCCTAAATAATATGAGACCTAAACCTAAAACTTTACTAGCCTACCCTAAGGCCGGCACTGATACATGAACCCTTGGTTGTATTCAACATTTTAAGATTAAGTGTTCGTTATTTTATATTTTCGTATATCATTGAACCGTTTTATTTGATTGATTCACCATCTCGATTATTTTCCTCATAAAATGCTTACGTTTCGTCTTTCTTTTCCACTAATCAGGATTTTGGTGGAAAACCACTCGCTTAAAAAAGGCGCATGTTCTATTTCCCTAAGGATAAAATTAAATAGAGCAAAAGATTTTTATTTTCCTTTCTCGGGAGGAAAATTGTATTCTAAAATTACGCATTTGTAAAGCTGATGAAGAGGGGCAATCTCTTGAAGCAAATGTAAGTGTCCGAAAAAAATACTCCCTACGTCCCATAATTATTGTTCAGTTTGATTTTTCATTTATAGTTCAAATTATACTAAAAATAAAATCTTAAACTGGACAATAATTTTGGGATGGATAGAGTATTATGAAAAAATACCATGGACTAATCTGGTGATTTTATTTTCACTAAGGGACGGATTAAATTTGTTCTGCCCTTGTTATGGTCATGCTTATAAAATAAGAAGGTCGTTGAATTGACACATTAACTTTTAAGTTTGTTCCAAAAATGTCACCATCAATCAACCCTGTCTGATCTGGTCTTCTTCCTCTTCCTAGTCTTAGAGGAAAGTTAACTCCAACGCCAAAAAAGGTATCTTCCACCCCCCCTTTGTTTTAGAATCTTCCCTTTTAATGTCATGTCATCGGATGAATGTTTTGTTTTGTCTTCTTTGGTCAACAGTATCAAATTCAAAGCATCATAAACATGGCATACAAGGGTGAAGATACTTGATCCCTTTCTCATTTTGCAATTTACAAAGACTTGGAGACTGATCACGACGAGTACAGTTGATTCATATAACCGAAATCATATATAATGAGGTAAAAAACTTGTTTTTCTTATGATTAGAGATTATGAATCTCTTTATTATGATACCATCATCCTCCCGCATTTTGATTCAGAGTCTGTTTTGATTGAGAAATGAGAAACAACAAATGGAACAGACTTTTTGATGAGTATCATCATTGAGATTTGAGAGTTGAGACAACAACGGGGAAACCGATTTTTGATAATGATAAAAAAAAAATTGGAATTTTAGAGTAAATGTCTTCTTATACAAATAGGAAAGGAATGCAAGCCTTGGGTTTGTTTCAAACGACAACAAAACAAACCATCAACCAATCTAGCATCCAAAACAGATTTACGTTTGTATACAGGAATCAAACGAGAGTCACGTTTGTAACAGAGGAGCCGATATACATAGAATTGAAACAAGAGAGCAATGAAAGACAGTGCAAGCAGGAGTACCAGACTAAGGCAAATGCATTGCATTAACTTAGTTGCATTAGAAAGAAAGCTTACAAAAGAAAGCGTTCAGACTTCCAGATCATTTGACACAAGAATTCGACGCCACACTTGATACTTATATAGATATATATTTACAGATGCACCAATTCCAAATCCACCCGCGACAACATTTTTTCACTATACACACTTCTAACCTACCCCTTCATCAATTTGGATCCTAGGTCTAAGTACAATACCAGTTAAAACTCCAAACTTCAACGCAGGTTTGAACTATGGACTGCAGTCAAAACTGGGCAGTGAACTAACTAAGAAGTAACTTCATTCATCATTGTTATTTCCAATGAAGGATTTCCTCCCTCCTGCACCACAATGCGTTCACGTTTTCTAGTCAAACTAAATCCGATCATTCAAAGAATCCTTTCTGCCATCACCGCCACCTTCCACACCCCCGTCCACGACTAAAATAACAAGATACGAGAGGGGAGAAATCACATGAAAAAGGATACTAAAGAAGAAAGGAAAATGCAAAAGATTGTGAGGGGCGTTAGAACCAAAAGGCAAGGTTTTCTTTCTACTCAAGTTCACCACTTTCCGAGTTGAATGCAGCAGTTCCCTCATTATCTGAAGAGGTTAGAGGAAGAATGTTTCCAGTTCCTGCTCTCATTTTTTTAACATCCTGGCTAGAGCATATGAAAATTCGCCGAACCATCTTACAGAATTCACTGCCAATAAAAGAAAGGAATTAGCATTCAACCCACTATGTGCTGTTGGCGATATAGGATTATGACAACATCATACGGAACTCAAAAATCAAGATGAATAATAAATGGAAAACTTACAGCCAAGGATCATCACCCATAAGCATCATATCCCCTTCATCATCTGTAAAAACAATTTCCCACTTGTTTCTTGGGCTCAACTCTCCCTTTATTTCAAACATTTTTTCCAGTTCGACTATAAGCTGATCATACCCCGTCAACATAGTTAAGTCGACAGCGCGACCCACTGCAACTCCTTGCATTTGAACCTAAACAGAGGGAGAAGGGAAAGGGAAAAAGAAAAGAAAACAATTTGGTATTGGCATATGTCGTTGAATTTAATTTTTAAAAAAAAAAAAATCTAATAAACGCAAAATCCACTAAAACACCCAAATAATACCTTGGTTCGACTTCTCGTCGAGCCACTCTGCTTGCTTTGCACTTCCTTTGAAGGAATCTGCAATGCCCCAGCGGCAACATCTTTGGAATCCTTTGAGAGGTCTGATTTATTATGCTCAGAACCACTAGCAGATAATGCAGTTGGTGAACTCTCTTCCTTGGGGGAACTTAGGGTGTTGGCATGCTCTTTTTCAGGGACTAATCCAGTTGAAGGACCCATGATAAGATCAATACCAAACAAGCGACAACTAGCAATTGTATCCGATTTCCTTCCATCATTCAGGTGGGTAGTGACTGAATTGCTAGTGAATGTGGGCCAAGCAAGAGGACTTTTTGTGTCTGTCTCGTCGATCAACATACTCCGAGGAGGGGCATTCACATTCGAGCAGGATAGCCAGTCTCCATCTGCTGCATGGGTTCTTAAACTATTACCATTTCTGTTGCTTTGGAGCTGACTGGAATTACTGTCATGATTTTGATTCTGATTCATTGAAGGTGAATCTTGGGAAGGATGCCAAACAGCTGATGCAGCAGAAGGTGCCGTTTCTATACATATCAACAATGAAAGATACACTAAATTATTGCGAACTTCAAAAACATAATAAAAGATTGAATTGGCAAGAAGTCTTTCTCACCGAGAAGTGGAACATCAGAATTCGATCGAAGTCTTTTGTTCTTCCCCCCTGCTACTTGGGGCACCAAGCTAGTAGGTATTGAAGGCACAAAAGGTTCTATCTCCCAAGGAGAGACCCTTTCTGGTCTTGCTATGGATGCGGGTTCATCCCAATGAACCTGCAAACAAGAGAGAACCTACTGGGTACACTGCACTTTTATATCGAAAAAATTTGACAAAAAAGACAACCTAGATGACACAGAAACAAGCTATTCTGACCTTCAACGACCTCCATCTAGAATCTTTCCATTGAGGGACAATATCTTCTACACCAACTATCGTACCAGTAAATCTGATCCAGGTGAAAGGGAAAAACAGAGAAAATGTTAGAACTTCTATTTATAATATCTTAACCTTAAACGAAATTCTACAACAATCCAAACCTTCTTTCAGGAGTATCCTCCCCTTCAAATCGCATCTTAAACCTCATGCCAACTCCAAACCCATGGCTAATTGATTCTAAGTACTTATTCAATCCAATAATAAACTGGCTCGTCCTGAAAATATAAGCAAAAAAAATAATAAATAAAGGGGTTATAAGAAACATGCATATCGTTCAACGTTGATCTCTGCATATAAGGAAAAAAATTATGCCAACTGAGCATAAGAATAATCTGATACATAAAGTACACCTTGGCTTGTAGTAAACAACAAAGAGGGTTCCAGTTTGAACAGCATGAGATGCAGTGGCTAGCACTCCTAGGTGCATGCTATGGCTTGAAATCACTGATGGTGGCATGGAGCACTGTTGGCGAGCAAGACGTCTAACCCCAACCCGTAATTCTCCATTTGTACCCCTAAATGATGTAGATAAAAAATTTAGATACAAATTATTCGCACCACAGAAGCGAAGAAGCCAATTTGACGATTGAACCGGCAAATACCTCAAAAATACAAAAGAATCTCCAGCTACGAGTCTCTTAGATGTAACAAATGTACTCCAGCCAGTTGTAAGCAAGTGCCTACGAGGTTGTCCTGTTATTTACAATCAATTGAAAATAAACATAGCAACACGTCAGTTAAACAAATATGGATCTCACTAAAAATTAAGAGCAAAGGAAAACGTTCGAAAATGAAGCAGGGAAAGGACCATTACCTCTGAATATATGCTTAAAGTGCCATTCAACTCCATGAAGATCCTTGGCAACTAATTCCTGTGTAGGCACCGGCTGAGTCATGTCCTAAACAAAAATGTTAAAGTTAGTTCAACTACATATAACATGGATCAGTAACATGTAAAATGATAGCAAAATAGGGGGGGGGGGAATGGAGAGGATCATAAAAGTATGCATAGAGTATAAAAGTACCAAGGGAGGAAGACACTCGTTGGCATGTTTTCGAAGAACAGAAAATCCCCCATGAGTGCTTGTATCGGAAGCCGTTAAAACTTTGCAGAAGGAGTGAACCGTTGGCCTTGGGGGCTCAGCAGGATGTGAATCTGGGGAATTCACCTCGTTTTGCTGCAGGTATTTTGGCAGAAAACATTACTTTTCCTCCTCTAATAATCCCGGATGAACATCAAAATTACATGAGAACAAATAGATTCTTACATCTGGCTCTGGTATCAAAGTAATTTGTGCATAGACTTCATCAGTCTCTTGTTCAGCCTATAAACCAAAATCCACTCCAGCATTAGGAAAACATAACACAACTTTCTTACAATTATGATTGCAAAGCACAAAACTATCCCGGAACCAGACAGAAAAGAGAGGCAAAGGGACCAATTAAAAATAAGGGAGAAAGTCATAAAATTCATACCATAAGCTTGATATTTACAACGCTACAGAGGATCTTTGGATGTAGACCAAACATTGGTATCTTTTGATTCACCTCTTGATTTGTAGAAGCCTCCAACTGAAATTGAAAACAGAACCCCAAAAAAGGTATGTCAGAATCCTAAACAACAGAAGTTTGAAGCTCCAATTTTGCTCCTAAAGCTCATCATAATCTCCAAAGATTAGAACTTTCAACCAAAAACTGATTACCAAAGTACTTAACATTTAAAGCAAAACCAAATAGAATCCAAATAACTGATTGAAAAAAGGCTTACTTGTTCCATGTGACCTTGTGGAAAATAGTAAACTCTTTCTTTAGGCTTTGGCATATCCACCAATGGACCTGCACAAGCCTTCCACAGCTCTGTGTACAGATCATCATGACCTGATTCCCCCAAGCAAAAACAAGAAATCAATTTGAGGATATGAAATTTAAAACACAAAATTCACAAAAACAAAAAGAAAAGAAAATTACAGGAAAAAAAGAAGAAGAAGAAGAAGAAAAGAGAAGAAAAGAAGGAAATTTGACCTTCAACTGAGACATTGCTTTGTTGCTGCTGGGAAAAAGGCCCTCTACATGCCATGATTAGAATTTTTCTTTTGATAACAGATACCCACAAAATTAAACTCTCTATATCATCAATCAATCAATCAATCAATCAACCTGAAAAAAACCAAACCCAACAACCCTTTTCCTTTCCTGCCTCCAACAATAAATTCAATTCGTTACACTCTCCATCCCACCTCTCCTCACAACATTAATCAATAAATAAACGCAGTTAACTCAAGAAAACCCACTAAAAACCCACAAACATAAATGCTCTTTAAAGGCACCCACCGCCCAAATTAAGAAACAATCCTTAGCTGGAGAAGAAGGCTTCCCAAATTCCAACGTTAAAAATCCAATCTTTATTAACCGTTAAAGCAATTAAGCATAAAAGCTTCTTCTTTCAGGCTTTCAGCTCAACCCGAGAAACAAAAATAACCCCCCACAAAACTACTACTACCCACCAGTCACCACTCTCTAATCTCTCAGAGAAGCTAGGAGAAATGCAAGAAACGGCGTTAGAAACCCGAAAAACAGCTAAGTATACGCCTTGATTTGTTGCTTTCTCTCTCTGAATTTTTCTCTCTCTTGGCCCCCCCTTTCCTTTAATCTTAACGTGGGTTGGTTTGTCTGCTTTTTCTATGTTACTAGTATAGTGCAGAGAGTTAGAGAGACTGTAATAGGGAGGGTTTGATGTTGGGGTCCAGGGAGACTGTGGCCTACCAAACTGTACTGTGTGAGTGCGTGTATGGTTTGTTTGTAGTTAGTACTGTGTACCATCTCTTTTCCATCTGAGGTTAACCTAACAAACCATGGTTTAGGAGTAAATTAATTGGGGAATTGGATGGTTGTGATGAATTGGTTTTGCACTTAATTAGAGAAAACTCATCATCATCAGATTTTAATTAATTAATCTATTTTGTGGTTAAGGAAAAAGGAGAAGAAAGGGAAGTAAGCAGACTTTGATTGACTAAGGATGAGTAAGGCAGGCAGGCAGCCATGGAGAGTGTGGACTGGGGCCCTTCTGTTAGTCTTCTGGCTAATTTTTGCTTTTTTTTCTCTTTCTAAAATTTATTTTTATAACCAAGTTTCAATTTTAAGAACCCATATTTATAAGTGTTCTAAATAATAATAATAATAATAATAAGTTTTTTTTTTTGTAAATGTAAACTTTTTTTTTTAAGATGGAATGACTGAATGAGTTGTACTCTTAAATTTGAGCATGATCACGATTATATTTTAGGAAATAAATTATGGGTATGTATTGAGTTTGTAAGTGAGGATCAATTCTATATACTTTTACTATACTACTATACTATACAAATTTTTCTTTTGTGTAGTTTTGAACCTCCAATCTCGTAATTGTCTCTTACTTTTATTGGTGAGATACATTTACAAAAAAAAAAAAAAAAAGTTGGATTTGTTGCATCAGGAAGAGATTATTTCCATTTCGAAATAAAAATTAATCAACATTAACGAGAGCCGAAAATATTAAAAATTAATCAATAAAAAAAAGTGAAAGTCAAAGGAGCCCAAGTTTTCTATTTGAACGAGAGCCCAAAATGTTGGATATTTTGTGGATGAAATTTTAGTCGAAACTTTCTGGTTTGAAAGATGTCCCCAAAAAGGGAATCCTTTTTTGGTCGAAAATTATTTTGACAATAATTAATTCGGGTCAATTTGCTAATTGTAAATCACAGCATATATTTTCTTGATACTCACGACTCACAAAGCCAAAAAAAAAAAAAAAGTTTTTATTTGGAAGAATCGAAAAACTCCAAGAAGATATTTTTATATTTGTTTAAATTTCTCAAAGATGTCGTTGTGAACCATCCTTAATATGGAAAGCCCTAAAAATATTCTTAGTATGAATGTTTTAATACAAGTCTCGGAATGGTAAAATTCAATCCTTTTTTAGGCTCTTATCTTAAAATTAATTAATCAGTGTTCCAATTTGGTTTAAAAACTGGAAATGATACTACAAAAGATTGTCATGCTAAAATGTTCACAACGATTTAGGTATGATCCATCATTTTGTTTGAACGATTCACACCGCTTTGTTTACGTGTTAATACCTTAACACATGTATTTTGTTTAACAAACATCGAGCATATACGTGTCAATTTCTAAAAACGCTATATAAAAAAGTAACACGAGAATGATACTTTATTAGCCTTCATATTAATACCAAAAAAGGAGGGGAAAAAACATTAATTAAGCAGCCAATTTAAGAAATTTTACTAACAAATGAAAAATAGAAAAAGAGAAGAGAAATGAGTAAGGAAATGCTACAACTGATTCCGTTAAGTTTGCCGTTAAAGGGGATCACGGCTGCCGTCTCATTGGTTGTCTGCTTCCCCGCAACCAACACACCAACAGGGTTGGCTCAACTTAACCCGGCAAAGGAATTTCCCCTCCTTTCCTCCCTTCCTCCTCAACCATTCGTTCAACAAATTCGGAAAAAATGAATTATTAATTGTGTAATTAATTAATACGATTATTTATTTCCTTTTATTTTTTGTCGTGGAGTTTTATGAGACTAGATCTCTCATTTTGACTTGGAAAAATCCTAATCCTTAAAAATTACAAACAATTATTAAAGAGAGAGAGAGAGAGAGAGAGAGAACAAGAAAAAAAAAAAGAAAAAGAAAAACACGAACTAAAATAAAAATCCTGGGGGTTATCGGGTGGGGCCTACGACACGTGGGAACCGTTTTTCTTTTTTCTTGTTTTAGTACTATGAGTCAAGTCATTCAGTCAGTCTTATTTTTTACCATAACCTTTCTTTTCTCACTGTGGTTGATGATGCAGATTGCAGAGCTCTCTGTTATTATTAAGGTGTGTTTTCACATTGGCTTCGTGGTTGGACTTTGGGGGGTTTGCGTTTGCCTGCAGTAGGGTGCAGCAGTCAGCCCGTGTGGTCCTCTTTCTCTTTTGTACAATCTCATCTGATGCCTACCACGTTGATTGATGGTCCTTTGTGTCCTATTGTTATTGTTATTAAGGATTTTAGGACCACTTCCAGATTCTTGCTGTTTCATTTTCTCCGCAATTATTATCACTTGGCAAAGTGGTAAATTATTTGGTGATCAAATGCTACACGTGTAAAAAGTATAGTAAACAATTAGAGTAAAAATATTTGACACTACAACAGTTATTTTGGGTGAAATGTTGAACGTTTATGAGAAATTACGTGACAAAGTAAGAGGGTTATTATACTTGTCGCACTATCGAAAGAGAATACAACCCTTGTATATAATACGAAGTAATTTTTTAAAAAAAATTAACATTTTAAAAAATATACACCCCACTATAGTTTGAGATTTTTGACAAAATACTAACTAATTAAGAGAATATCACGTGTTGAAAGATTCTTGTTTCGTTAAGGTTTAATACCTCACAAATTTTATTAGAAGATTTTTTTGTAAGAAAAGTTTAGATCTTGCAAATTTTATTAGAAGATACTCGTTAAGATAAAATATGATACTCGCAAATTTTTGTTTATGTTTTGTGACAAAAATCAGTAAACTCAAATTGCTCGCTTTAATTTCTCCAAATGCCATGTTCGCTGCTGCCGAATTATAGCACTAGGCACTAAAAAATTATACCATCTTTGTCCTAAAAAATAATTCATATTAAATTATTAAATTTATACTAATGGTTTTTTTTCCCCTCATTTCCTAGTCGAGTACAGTACAAGTTCATGGTACAATGTGTTCACGCGCAATAAGGTACAATGTTTCCCCATAGTATGTTGCCAGGTATAGTTGATGTCGGTGTCTATGAAATATTATCACCCAAAAGAAAATAAAAGTCGTGCCTAAATGTGTACAAAATGTCGAACAATCTAAACTAAAATATCCACAAATTCTTTACTCGACCGTACAGGCATTAATACGATAGTGCAGGCAAAATTGACTTCGTTCTCTATGACAGTTTTCCTAATTTCAATCGCAGAGACAACATTATAATAACCTTTGACAAATCAGAAAAAAACGAGGGGTGATTAAAAAAAATTTGAACGTTTTTTTTGATGTCTTATGACCTCGGTTTTCACTATTGACAAACAACAAATGAGAAAAAAGTTGCTTAAAAACAAACGAAAAATAATGAAAATTGAGGTTCAAAAACAATAATTTCTTGCCCCTCCGAAGAATTAATTTCATGAAAAAAAAAAATTAATGATCACAACATTCACAACATATACATGTGTTAAGACTTTACATGAACGCCTAGTTTGAGATAAAAGAATATGTAGTGCACGAGATCATGAACGGTAACTTTTTTTTATTGTTTGATATCAAAATTTTGACATTCCTACATATATATATATATGAGTGAAAGAATATTTCCATGGCAAACAAAATATGCATGATAACAAAAAATATAGTATCTATATTGTTCGTCAAGTCAATTGTGTTGGGATTTTCCTTTACCCTTTTTGGATTAAGTTAATGTTTCGAATAACCGGCCATTGAGAATAAAATATTTCTTTGTCCTTAGATTCTTAATTAAAAAAATGACTCAGAAAGTGTAAAAAAACTAGGACTGTTGGGATAACGAGTGGAAAAAAGCATTGGTTTCTTTTTTTTCCCTTTGATGACTACTAATTCAAAGAGAAAAGTATATATTCTTCTTACTATAGTATATTTAATAGAGTTTTTCGATAAATTGTCCTTAATGTTTATTCGTCCTCAATGTTTCAATTTCAACAAATTTAGTCCATAGTATTGTAACTTTTGAACAGTAGAACAATTAAAAGTCAGAGTGTATAATCATGAAAGAATGAGAATTGCATTTCCATTTCACCAATAGTTGAATTATGAAGACGCGACTTTTCTTTATATGTATAAATATGTTCTACATTAATGAATTAGATTTGTTTTATAAAATCAAAAGATACATTAGTTTTTCACGTGGGGTTTCAGGTTTCTAGCCATAGTAATTTGCACCGCGATTATTTTTTATTAAAAAATTTAAGTGCTCATTTTACTCATTTTATCTTAAAAAAAATTTGTCAATTTCTCAAATAAGTAAAAAAATTGCTCTTAGTTCATGTATGGCCTCGATTTGCCGAAACCTCTAAACAGAAGGGATTGAAAACACCCTTTGATACTCAACCAATTCCAAAAGGACAAAAGGGGTGCAATCAAATCTTACGTTAGACCAGATTCTTGTCAATTGATTATTAATTAATAGATATCTTCATGCTTTATACAATATTAACCCTCATCATAAAAGCTCAAAGATGGGAAGGTTCAGCCCAAATTTCACATATTTTTTTAACATGTAAGTTGTACAATTTCTTGGATCTTACTCCACAATTTTCCATTAAGGGTTCTTGCAATAAAGTAATAGTATTACCAAGAAAAATAAGGAGTACTTGACCGAGTTTGTTTTGCTATATCAAATTCAAAGGGAGGGAGGCTGAGGTCTGTTTCCACCATTACTGAATGCCTAAAATCCACTAAAATTAAAGAACATGTATATATCGTTTGTTCTTAGTGTAGTAGATCGGTGCCTACTAGAAGCAGCTGAGCCGGTTTTGATAAGGCCACAATTAATAACAATTTTAATGACTTAGAGTATGAAACTCTTAGAAAATCAACCTATTTTATCTCTCGTTTAAAAAAAAAAAAAAGAGGATATAATAAAGTGATTTATTTTTGCATATTTTGATAATCTATTCAGTTTTGTCTTTTATAAGACGGAAATGGGATATTTCAATACTTACGTTTTCTCTCTCTTTTTTTTTTTTAATTTGTGATTTAATGTAGTCTGAAACTGTGATTTAATGTTGGAGACATGGTCTCGGGGATCTCAGGGCTATCGTATTTATTATTTAATAGTAGTAGTTCCAGTCCTATATGTATAAGTAGATAATAATGTTGTGATAGCTATGCGTATTCATTAATTTTCCTTCGACTTTAAACTGTGCTGCTTACTTCCCTTACCCATCTTTTGAAACCCTCCAACTCAAGCATGCTTGCTCAAACCGAGGTTGTTGTCTTCCTTCACGTCAATCTTCTTCTTCTTTTTTTTTTTTTTTAAAAAAAAATAGAAAATATTTAAACTTCTTTTTCTTTTTTGGTACAATAAAAGGGACAAAATACCTAAGTAACTCAAACGATTACATTACGTGGATATAAGATATCAATCATATCGTGCTCTAACCACGGTTTAATACTAATTGGTGATCTATTAATTGTTGATAGTTGATACCCTCTAAAAAAAATATTTAAACTTCTAATTAAACTTATAATAACCATCTACATTCTAAAACGGTCTTACCATACATATACATTCATACTTTAAAACTCGTAATGTCTCTCTTTTAAACAATCTCATATATACTAAACGTGTATTTATATTCAAAAATTTTGTAATGTCACATTTTACGACGTTAATCAGATACTAAAATGGAACTAATAATTAAGTTCGAAGTTTCAAATTGTGCCGGTAAATATTCGAGACTTTTTTTGGCTTTTGCACCAACATAGTTCACTGCAAGAACTCATGCATAGAATCAATCAACGAAGATAATGTAGTTAAAAACCGATAAATATAAGCATTTTTTGTTCAAACTTTGTGATAATTTTGCAAATCAAACACACCTAGGATATTCCTGTTCTTACCTTAGTTTGTCTAGATGATGTCAAGAAATTTCCATGCCAAAATGGCTATTCATATAATAGCTATGTAAAGGACGTTTACTTCCAAGCACGTTTAACATAGTAATTAAAGAACTAGAGTTTTTAGGACAGATATCCAACGCAACATCATATGCATAACATCTAATGTATATACGGGATCCTCGTACAATCTAGATAAATGCTAAAGTCCAAGAATACCTTAACCACGACATTCTCAACCAAACCAAAAAAACAAAAAACAAAAAAAAAAAAAAGGAAGAAAACCAAATCTATAAACTATACCAAGGCTTACCTGGAATTCAAGAAGTGATTAAAAGATGCGCATATCTCTTACGTGGATTGAGAGCTTCATTTTCACATTGATTTATACCCCTAGTTAAGTAAGATAGAGTCTTTTATTAATTATTTAGTCGCTCTCAATAGTGTGAGACCATGGTTAATTAACTATGATTAAAAAAGTTGTTTACTATTTCTATGTTTTGTCTCTATTCAAATAAAAAGAAATTTGTGTTGAACTTGAATTAGTTCAATGAGGAAAGAAAGAAATGTGATGTAGATGTACAGTGTCATTTGACGGGGTTAAATTGCATCTTTAACGTATAGCAAGCAAACTCCTTTGTCCCCTACGACGACAAAACGCAGATACTTTATTCCCCCAACGAAATACACTACTTGGTTTCATGTTCTTCTTTTTCGTTATCATACACTTCCCTTGTGAAATGAATATTAAAATTAAAATTTTAAACTGAATAATAATTATAAAATAAAAAAAATAATTATTATTTATAAACATGTATCACATTTAAATCAATTCTCATATGAAAGTGTCTGGATGATTTATGTACTTTTGAGAAAATTAAATTGTAAAAATACTAATTTTTTATTTTTTTAAAAAAAGAATTACTGCTAATATAAATGTCCATAGGAGCCTCCTAAGTCCTACTAGCTCAATCAAAGGTGACAAAAAAAAAAAAAACACATAAAATTGACAGAGTTTTCTCGAACGAAAACAAACTGCAATCTTTGTTAATTTGGAGTACAATTAAAAATTTGAGTAATTAAATTGGAATCCTACTTGGAATGATGTATAATGGTTCACCGATCGAAACAATAAAAATCTAACCCCGTGGATCACGACAACATGATATTAATCGCTCATTAGCCAGCCAGCAGGAACAGACTAACCAAGTTTTGGAATTTTGTGGCTCATGGCTTATTTGATAAAAATTAGTGTTTAATTCTGAATATATAATGTTGAATGCTTAAATCTAAATGCTTAATTTTTAAATTTTAATGTCTGAAACAAAATGCTTAATGAACTATTCTTGTTTGATAAAAATACTGATATGAATGTGAATTGTGTGAATTTTAGCAATTTATCCTTTTATAATTTTTTAAAATTTCTTTATTGTAAAATATTTTTTCCCTAACTATGCAGTAATTATGTTCATTACTCATAAAATACATACTATAAAATTATTATATATTGTAAAATAGCAAACTAAAATGCGCATGGCATATTTCTTAATAAAATGAATGAGCCAAATTATAAAGTATTAAATTTTTATATCTCTGAAAATAAATTAAAAGAGAAAAAACCAAAACACATATGTATGAAATAATTAAGATTTTTACGGGTAAAAGCAACGAGATTTTATTTAATCAAAATCAACCATTAAAATATTTAAATAATATTTAATTAGTGTGTTGAATAATAAAATATTCATGGATAATGTTAGAATTCAATAATAAAGAATTTTTTTAAAAAAAAGATGGATGAGAGTAATAAACAATAAGCATTAAACTTGACTTTACTGCTTAAAATTTGTAATGGAGTTTCAGGAGTACTTAATTAAATAAGTGAACTATTTTTTGATTATCAAATATACTTATTCTAAAAATCACTTAAACCAATATTTTTAAGTAATAATTCAAGTTATCAAACAGGCCCTTAGTTAATCAAATTACATTAGATGAGCAATTGGCCATAATTATTAGCAGCTTTTTTCCCCCAAAAAATTTAAGCGTATATTTAACAGAGCATACGTACTAATCAACTTTTGTAGAGTGGGCAATTAGCCGATAATCAATTCTTTCTTTTTCTTTTTTAATTTTAAATTCTTAATCTAAATTTAATTACTGTAGTTTAGAACATTGATGAACCGTAATACACATAAGAAAGACAAGCCAATGAGGTTAGGGTTTTGTGTGTGTCTGGCTGTCCTAAACGCACAATTAGGCAATAAGGTTTGTTTAATATGCCTTGCATTATCAGCCAGTCGACATCTGTCCAATTACTTGAATCCCATAATTAATTAATCGATTAATCATGGTTTGTGGTAAGAATAATTGCTTGTTTAGCTTACATAGTAGTACTTATATTCCTTTATTCGTTGCCCCTTCGAAAAAGTTATTGTCTTTTGCTTCGGCTCCTTGTCTCCAAATGTAAGCCTTGGGCAAAAAGGACAGTTGGATTTGTATGCACCCGTTTCCAATCGTGCTAATTAACGTTGCATTAAAATCTATATACGTATACACAAATTTATAAAATAGGTTGTGGTTTAATGAGTACGTATAATGTTGTATATTATATGCTACCTACGAAGGTTTTAATTATATTAATTCAAATTCGAAGTCGATAAAGATTATTATTTGATCTGATAATTCAACTAAAATGGACAAACAAAACACGCGTATAACTCAAACAACTATAGTATATCAGTCATTTAGCTATAGTATATCAGTCTCTTATAATCATGTTAGGCTCACGGAAGAAGCATGGAGTGTACGTTTTCTGAGGGGAGTGAAGAGTAATGATATTCCACTTTGTTAATAACTCTACTTAAATGGCAGTCTAGTTTGATTATTCACATCACAAAAAAAAAAAAATTAATTTCATAATATTTAGTAAAAAAATAAAAAAACAATTCAGCGTCACTTAATTTTTTTCTTGTTTCTTCCCTTTTTTCCCCTTCACAATCGCAATGCCCTATCAAATTCCTTGACGAGTTCTGTTTCATCCTAGCCTTTTCATCCTTGACGAGATCTGTTTCATCCTTGCCTTCTCGTCCTTCCGGTTGAAGGTCGGAAGCTATAATTCCAAAGGGTCAAGAAACAGACTGAATTTGAACAAGAAAAAAAAATTTATTCTTGAACGAAAAATAGTGGATGTTGAATCCTTTAAATATTAATCTACCTACTCATGCGTTGCTTATCTATGCAACTTGAAATCTTTCTTTGATGAAGCAAATTTTACTCGTATTCTCTACGTATTGGATCCAAATGACCAAAAAAAACTGATACAAATTTAAGAGGTATAACTATAATTTGGTGCTACCATACATGCTTCAAAGCATTAGAATTTATTTTTTTTTTAGCCAAGCAATGTGACGAAGATTGAAAATAGAGTACAAAGACCTATTTTTCGCAGTAAATAACCAACCCAAGCAAAAGATTCACCTAATTTTGATACAAAACCATACAATTGGCCTAAATTTGGTGCAATCTCTTAGTCCTCTAGAACGGTGGAACCTCAAACAATTGGTGCCGCTTGGCCCATCGGAACTCCAGCCGGCCGCCGGGAAGGGAGAGAAGGCTAGGATATGAAATAGGGGATTTGATTCCCCGTTACGTTTGTGAAGTGAAAAACAAAAAATAAGTAAAAGAAATTTTAAAGTCACGGTTTCTGATTTTTATTTGTAATTATTATTATTTTAATGATGTGAATAGGCCAACTAGATTGCCATCTAAATAGAGTTAAATTAATAGAGTGAAATAGCATTACTCGGAGAGGAATCAATTTCGATAATGTTATTTTGTTGAACTAAATTAGAGTTCGTGGATCATAATAAAACTTTTGGAACAAAGAGGCAAAATTTAGATGTCAACTCAAAATTTTGACACCAATAAACGTAGATATATACTATAATAAAAGATAACACCTCATTCCCAAAAAAATAGTGTATATTGAGTTTTCAAATCTATAACAAACAAAAAGGACATGTGTCAGCACCACAATGAAAATTTTCCCGCCAAAAGCTATTTTCAGTACAAAATCATTTTTGACACGTGGCACTCTAACTAATCAGAAAAAAAAAGATAGAATAGATAAATACATAAATTCATTAATTATAGCTACATAAAAATATCTTAATTATATGTATATACTAATCCCTTAAAACAACAATATTAGTTGATAAAATCAAATGTAAGAAAATCCCCTTAAATCAAGTAAAACACCAGTAATGTCTTTCTAATCCCCGATTTCAAAGAATCTCTTCCATTCCGCTCCTCTCTCACACCTGGACCTTTAAATCAATTACTTAAAATCTGACATCAATTATCAATCCATCTCTTTCTGCAACAGAGAAAAAATAAGCTGTCATGAAAGAAATTTGATTTATTAAGGATGATTTTTTTTATTCTTCTGTTGTAGACATTGGTTTATGATTTATGTAAACCCGGGTATAAGTAACTGTTATAAATTAAATAAATATTGTAAATCTGAGCATAAATTTATGTGTAATAACTCACCTTCTGTCTTTTCAATCGATTTTTTATTCTTCTGATTTTTATTTTATTTTTTTAAGAATGATTCGTATTTTTTATTTAATCAATTTAAAAATACAGGCGACACCCCGGTCATTCGCCCAGGGCAAGCATCTAATTTGTATTAAAAATAGTACAAAATTTAATGTGGACTATTTTTGTGGGATTGGGAGACTATAAAAGTAATGTTTGTTATAATAATTGATTGTACACCTCCAGCCCCCACCAGCCCGCTAAAAAGGGGATGCTTTTTGGTCATTCTTAGTAGTCCAGAAAACATTGGGATGACAATCATTGTAATCCTAGTTTAAGCCCCTTAACTATTGCAAACGTTAAGCTTTAATGATGTGATTGAGATGTTTTTAGAGAGGATGCTGAAGATGAAAAACTGCCATTTCCATTACAGCTGTGCTAGGTTTGATAGAGTAGGGACGGACCAACGGTGGTAACATGTTTGTTACCTTGTTATAATACTAGTTTCTTATAAATTACAAAAAATATACTCCTTCCGTCTCATAATTATTGTCTTGTTTGAGTTTTCATTTTTAGTTTAAATTGTACTAAAAGTGAGATCTCAAACTGGACAATAATTTTGGGTCAAAGGGAGTAATACTTTTTCCATCGCATAAAAATAATCAATATAATAAATTATAAATTGCATTTCAAATGTTACATTACTCTCAACAAGATAATGTTCTATAACTCTCCGTAATACTTATTGAATATTGGACGGGCAGTCGGAATGAAGTCACTAAACACATAGAGCTAGCGTTGGTTTCCTATGATGAGTGGTAGGTTAGGTTGGGGTTGTGGAAACTGGAAAGAAAGTGAAAGTTAAAACTTAAAAGACCACTGAGTGGCAGGGACTCGAGAGAAATGATGATGATGATGATGATGATCTAACTTTTTATTTGAATTGAATTTTGGAATGCACAGTGCACTCCCCATGTGGAGACCAATTTGTTTGGTGTTCCTTTCGCTTAAGCTCTTATGACATAGTGAAAAAAAGAAATTAGTATTGAGGCCAATTTTCAACGACTTTGTCTAATTCCAAGTGGACGATTGTTTAGCCATGATGATGATAACTAACGGGAGATAACTAAAGTATTAGAGTTTTCCCGTCTTGAAAAGAGCATTGAAAATCTTAAAACACATAAAGTACATACATTTTTCATATCCAAAATGAAGAACTCAAAACAAGACATGGTGCAAACACGACTTATGTTTTTTATTTTTCAACAGTAGGGGAGGAGGAGTTTACGTGCGTGGTACACATAATTTAGGTAACTTGCGACAGTTTTTCGTGAATTAAGGTTGGAATGTCTCATTGTTGTAGACATGCAAGCAATCTCATACTGGTCCGTGAAATTGACTACAAATACAGACAATCCTTGTGTATCAAGCTAGGCTCTAACTGAAGCACCTCCAAACGGGTTTTTATTTTTTTTATTTTTATTAACATATCGCAAGATATCTGTAACAGTGACCAATCTTACTCGTTGAATTATATAGTGTGGGATGGCTAATCTTATTGATTAGTATATACCCTTTTAGCTCTAAATTATTCATTCGTTTTCCGAACAAAAAATAATCTAACACAATAAATTTATTGAAGAACTCTTTACGTAACATTACTCCTTCCACGCTAGCTGTATTTTGCGGAATTAGGCATTTCGTTTCTCTTTTTCTCAGTTCCCACATTGAAAGAAGAATATCTTTCATCTCTAGCCAGATACTGTGACGTACGTACTTAGTAACAACTAAAGTATTTGAGTAATTAACTTTTATAAAACTGTAAAGCATGTGAGGACAATCATGGGACAAAAAGGATGTTCGAAGTTGTAAGTGGCTTTAATTCTTGGCCTGCCCCTTTCCTGTTATTGCTTTCATGACTTTTTTTTTATTATTTTTTTCCTACAGATCATGAAGTAAGTTTAGCCGAACACATATCATAATTTAATTATAATATTCATTTGTTTCGTATGCACATTAATTTTTTTCGAAAAGATAAAACTTTTCCACAAGAGTTATTAGTTCATATACTTAATTCTTAATCGTGGAATAACTTCGTCTTTTACTATTTGACCTCAATAATTATTGAATGTAGTACATAACTGGACAACCAACTCATTGGAAGTGTACTGATCAGTATCAGCAAACTAGAGAAAAACAACAAAGAGAAATCGTAATTGGATGAAATATACAGAGCTTTGAAAAGAAAGGTGACAACTGATTTAGAGGTCATTAATTTTGAGGAAGTTGAGTGGGAATTTGGTCCCCCTTGTTTCCACAAATTAATCCTACCCCTCTTTTTTATAGACCTTCTTGTTTGATTAATAATCAGCTCCCATGAAACTTCATTTCCACTGGAGCTTCCTCACTTTCTTTTTTCCTTTTCTTTTTTTTTTTTTTGCCCTTTTTGCAACAGTTTTTTCTTTTTTTTTTCCCCCCGGGTCCTTTCAGGTGTGCACCCATAAAGGCTAGTGTATTTTAGAACCAGACAAAAATCAAATATTTTCATGTTTGTTTTTTTCTGGACTTCTCGTCGCTATCTATGTTAATAGGATCAATGCCAATAATGAAGCTGGATTTAGTGATGCTGGTAATTCACATGTAATAAACTAATACTCTATCTGTCCCAAAATTATTGTCCAGTTTGAAATCTCATTTTTAGTACAATTTAAACTAGAAATTAAAATCTAAATTAGACAATATTTATGAGATGGAGGGAGTAGTCATCTAAATTTATTAACCTTTTTACATGGTGTAAATTTGACTTCTAGGATTTACGAGATATACTTTATCACATGATGTAATGCAAATTATTATATAGGCCGGATCCAAATTTTGATGAGTGTATTGAAGGAGAAGAAAACGTAAAACGCGCGCGCGCGCGCACACACATATGCGAAAATGTATTTCTTTTTTCTTTAATTTAGGTGTTGAAGAATCTATTTTGGAAAGAATTAACATCTTTAAAAAAGCTTATCTTAAAAGATAAAGGTTGACAATTTTTTGGTGTCAAAGCTCCTTGATAAATTATAGCATAAGACAAATTGATCAACATGTACACTAATCACCATTGTGATTAGAGGACAAACAATAAGTGCAGCATTCACTCAATTCCAATATAGCTGAATCATGGATTTGTCAAAATGACCATTTGAATAACACACTTCAACTCTTTCGATTTTATTTTTAAAATTTCTTTTGAGTATAATCATAAATCATACGTACAAAATTGATTATACAGCTCCATCAGGGGCAATTCACTTGGATCTGATGCTAAATCTTTGCATGTTTACGAAATAGCAAAATCATGGGAGAATATATAGTCACGCTACAATTTGCAGCGTTCAAACCGCAATCAAATACTTCTTCCGTCTCATAATTATTATTCAGTTTGAGTTTTCATTTTTAGTTCAAATTATACTAAAAGTGAAATTTCAAACATGACAATAATTTTGAGACAGAGGAAGTAATAGATATGAGTTCAAAACACGACATAAACAATAATTTTTTTTAAAAAAATTCACATTAGCCATATCTATTTGAACCTTTCCAGCGTTGCTCTTTTTCAAAACTACCGAGCTGATGTAAGATTAAATTGTCTGTACAGAGTCAGCATTTGGTTTCTTCTGTTGTTACATATATCAAAGTAAATCTAGATGATTTGGTTTCTTAAATTAATTGTATCAATTTGTTTCATAGTTCTATATGATACTCAGGGATAATATATATCATCCATGTACGAACGTTTACAAAAGGAATTAATAAATAAATAAAAGTGTCGCACGTTCAATAATATTTGACTGTCATCATTTTCTCTTCTTGTCTTTGTGAGTGATGTATAATTACTGTAATGATTATTGTATATAATATTACAACTTTCTTTTGTTGGGGGTGTATAGTAGTACAACTATAGTTTCGAAGTTTAATTTTCTTTTCTTCTTCTACTTCCTTTTTTTTTTTTTCCTCATTTGGAGGACAACTGGATGAATCATTTTTGCTCTTTGGATTTTTCGCGATTGAAATATAGGCATGCGACTAATAAAAGAGAGATTAAAAAATTAAGAATAGGTACTATAATGCCACTGCGTTCTTTAATTCTAATGGTACATTCATTTCATTGTTAGTTTTCTCCCAGAAATTTTGGAAGCTCCATAAAATAGAAAGGTACGCCTCAATTTGTCATATAAATTGTTGAAAAAAAAAATGAATAGAGCAGATACCTCCCTAGTGATAAAATCTCGAATATAACAATTATATTGAAGGAGAGGAAATAAAATAGATGTGTCATAGAAGTCTATTAAAATTCTTTCAAAAGAAACATAATTAACTTCTTAAAACACTTGTCGTCATTGGTTAACATCAGCTAATTAACCCTCATGTGTTAACCTATATACCATATTCTTACCACAGTTTTAGCATCCGAAAGAGCCAAACTGCTAAAAATCTCCCGGTTAAAACATGATCATGGTTTCACACAATGTTATTGCGCTGATTTATCATAAAATTATATTTATTTATGTTTTTCAGTCTCTTTTTTTTTTTTTTTATCTCTTCTCATGTATCGGGAAAAAAAAAACAAGGTTATTAAGGGCCTGTTTGATAAAAAGAAATACTGAATTCATTAAAAAGTTACGTAGTAAGCATTCAACTAATTTTTATTACTTATATTTTGTACTGTAATTTCAGCACAACTTAATTCATTAAGAGATTCATTTTTTGTTATCAAACATGTTTAAATAAAAAAATATTTAATCTAATAATTTTAAACACTAAGTGTCTTTATCAAACAAGCCCTAAGACCGGAAGGAATAATTGTCAACATCAGCTAAACATCATTTGTTAACCCGATATATTCGACTACAATTTCTACACCCAAAGCCTTTAGTGGTTCAGAAAACTTTGGTACATGAGCCCAAAAAAGAAGAAACAAAATTATAATATATATATATATATACATATCCAGCTAAATTTATCAAAGTAATTATCTGTATATAATCAACTAATTTAGGCCTGCCAAGTTGCTATATACGGCAATACCTCGCCCAAAAAAAATAATACTAATAAGTATTCGGACTGGCAAGTTGCATCGACTTTCCTAACTAGGCCCAGCAAGTTGCTAAAAATTAGCAAATAATTCTCTTACAATTTGTCAAATTAATTATATTAAATTAATCAATAATTAAAGTAATAAAACACAACCTCTCTAATTGGTTTAACTACTACTACCCTAGGGGACCAATTAGGCCCGTAAACATGGTGTTTCTAGGCAAACCCACAAGGAAGAAGTAGATGATGACGCCAGAGATGACGTTTTTGGTAAAGTCCTTAATTAAGATATGTTTAAGGGCCATAATGTTTTCATAGCTGTGAAATTTAATTATTTTTTAGGCCTTTTTGCTACCAAAAAAAAAAAGAAAAAAAGAAAAAGGTTTGGATCTCGAAAAAGGAAAACAAAGTATAACAACAGAGCTTAGAATTATTATTTTTTCAGTTAAAAAATATGAGAAACTATGCTTGTGATGTCATCAATGTTGTTTGTAGCGTAACAAGCTCCAAATTATTTAGCATATAGTATATGATGACGTGATAATACTTTTTTCCCCTTCACATTAAAGAATGCTGATAGGCAAATCAATAAATCTTATTTAGGGTTTCTTTTCTTTTTTTTTTTTTTGAAGGGGAGAATTAATCTTATTGGGAAATTATTCTCGATAGGACTTGTATAAGTTTTTGTTTAAAGTCCATTCTTAATTAAGTGATTTGAATTCAACATATCCTTTTTGGTTGTCATTGATAATGTAACATTAGGAAGAAAAAAGAAGGAGAACGAAAATATTCTTACCATGTTGCGATTTATAAAAAAATGTGATTATCAATTATACTCTTCTGTTCGTGTCATGTTGTTTATTATGTCATTTCACATAATTACTCGATACATATAATGTTCCATCACCACTTCTTTCTATTTTCTAACTATATAGGCTTAGCATCTTCTTTTCCAAACACCTCTCACCTTCAATGTGATACAATATGAATTTAAAAAGAGACATAAAAGCCAAAGTCCATTGAATATGCTGAGAAATGACTCTTTTTCTTATTAAAGAAAGCCAGGAATGCTGTGAATTTGTTCTTGCTTGCCGAATGGTGAAGATGCTGATGATGTGTGAGGCCTTTGAATAGGTCTTTAGTCAAAACAACCCACAATTTTCTCAATGTAAGAGATTGAAATTAATTTTGATTTTTTTTTCCCACTTGGTTATTGAATATTCCCTTTACAATTTATTACGAAGACTTAAAAACAAATCAAATAATTAAATTGAAAGAAAATCAATTAATAATTCTGTCGATCTTTTTTTTTTTTTTTGTCTTTTCCTTGTAAAGATGGAAAACCTTTACCTTATTTGATAGTTTCTCGAAATAAACTCAAGTGAACTTCTATCGAAAGAAAAGGAAATTCACAAGTTTTGGGCCAACGTTGCTGATCAGATAGCAGCCCATAATTATTTTCATAGAAGCCCAATCAAAGAAGGACAAAATGAAATTAGTTTAACATTCAATCAAATAACATACATATGATTTTCCCTCAAAAAACAAAAGAAAAAAGAAAAATACATATATGATTTTTGTTTTTGAGACCGCCCTTATTGGTGGAATAATATATTACTAAGGAGAAATTATGCTCGGGTGCGACTATTCGGTGTGTCCGGTTTTTCATGATCGATGATGGCAAGATGTTGACAGTTTACTGCCCGAGAAAAATGAACTAAAAGGTCAGTCCAATTGGCAATTTTCACAGGTTCTAAAATTTCCTATCACCTACAATATATCAAAAAATTGTATATATAGTAATTTCTTACAATTGCCCACTCGGTTATAAAGTATGTTCATAGTTTATTGTACGATGTTACTAAAATTATAAAGCATTTTTCACTTACAATCTTTTTTAAAAATAAAGTATATATAATATATATATATATATATATATATATATATATATATATATATATAACCAAAGTCACTCTAGTCTTGGTAAAACTCTTAATAAATCGGTAGCATGTAAAATGCAGCGAAAGCTTCATTGAATGGACGGTTTCTCGCCGCTCCTGATGGAGAGTTAACAGGACAATCTTTCTTTCATTCTGTCGGCAATTTTGGTTAGCAGAAGCGAAAAGATTTGGAAAAATAAATCATCCTCCGAATGAGATCCAAAGGCACAGGCTACTCACATTTGAGTTGACTGACAATGGTGCAAATAAGTGAGGCTTAAAAAGGAAAATCACGTCTTACAATTTTAAAATGCAACATTTAATTAGAAGAGAGAACATTAGTATAGATGCAAAACTAGTTTTATCAACCCAAAAAAAAAAAAAAAGGAAAGACCACTAAATAACTAAAACAAAGAATTTGCACGTAGTTGTCGCCTTTAACCTGATTAAACTCATTACACTATGCGCTGAACCTACTATTGGCATTGTTTCGATCAAATTTAGAGACTCAACTTCAGAGCAAAATGTTGTTTGACCGTTAAGCCTAGCTCCCATTCATGTCAGTTTCTATCACGCCAAAAAAAAAATAAAAAAAAAACTCTAATAATTTGTAGTAAAAACTCGCGGCCTCCGAACCGCTGCGCATAGATATATTAGAAGGATATCCAAACCGGAGGGCATATAAAATTACTAACAGACGTAATGCCCCTGAATCGATCAATATTTCCGTCTCCAAGGTTATAAACTCCCATGTCGTCTTCACCGCCCCTGCCTGAAACTATCAGGTTATAAAGTTCCATGTCTTCACCGCCTCTGCCAGCTGAAGCTAGCTCATAACACAATCGGAATTGCATGCCTTCCTCTGTAAAATAAATGCAATTGGGCTTAATTCCACTTGGAAATGCAGAAGCCACAATGGACTTGGAAACGCTGTGACCAACAAAAACAGCATCTTTTCCCAAACTAGTCATCTCCTCCCACTGGCAGTTTCTCACATCCAATCGAACCACTCTGAATTCATCACGACTCTTCCGAATAACGACAAGTAACTCGCCGTTTGATGATTCTACTAGGTATGCTTCTTTAGCCGAAAACACTAAATCATGACCAATATTATCCAAGTGAAGATGGGTAACCGCGACATCATCCCATACCCATAGTTCGTCAATTGCATCCAGCACATAAAACTTGCCATTGTAATAAGCAACATCCGAAAATATACGCCCTGATGTCTTTATCGGGGTCCATGTCAGGTTACCAGGCTTCCAATACCCCAGGAACTGACCCGCATTGCGAATTGCCATTAAAACAAAATTGCATGTTGTGGATGGATTAGCTGACAGAGCTGCTGTCAATATAAATATACAATCGACAGAACCAGGTAAGTTTGGGAGGTGGATTTGAGAACGAGTCAGAGGATTCAACAAATTAACCTCACCCGAACAACTCGCAACCGTTAACAACCACCCGAATCCTGCTTCCATGCATCGTTTACCCTTCACCTCCGGGAGCTTCAACCTCATCGCGATCCTCCTCCTCGACAGGCTATACAATTCACAGTATTCATCATTGTTTTCTTGTTGACCCGCAATCATAAGAAACGGGACCCTAGACCCGGACCGCGAATTGACAAACTTATCTAACCTCGCGGCTGCTCGCCAGGAAGTACAAACCCCTCTGAACGCCATGAAATCTTCCACCGACGGCATACGCATTGCTATCTCTGCCAGCATCTCCTCCGTTAGGCCCGACCAATCCCTAATGGGTTCCAATGATTGGAGAGGAACCCCGAAGAAATAACGTAGTAGCCACGTTAACAGAGAGTATAGGGATGATGTTATGCGCAACATTGAATTAATTATGGACACAAACATGGTTCACCGGAAACATAACCAAAACATGAATTGGAAAAACTAAAGAGATCGAAGCGCTCGGTTGAGTTTCTTGGGCAAAAAGACCTATCCTAGATCCCATATATAGTAGTATCACATTGTCAGATCCGGCCGCCGGACTTGGTGTTGCGGCCAAGATTTGGACTGAATTGACAGTAGAACTAGGGGTTTCAGGGGCGGAATGGATAACGACAGGGAAAGGAAAGAATTTTCCAGAATATTATTCAATCACCAAAATCTCCATAAACCCGGTTTACACTTGTGTGTTGACTATATACGGTCAAATCATTTTTACAGAAATTCCACAATAGACCTTGTACTATAAAAGCTTGGACAATTAAGTCCCTGTTCATGACCAACATTAACTTGGTTCCTCACAACCAAATTTTGGCTACTTTCGACGAGTTTAAGCAAGCATGCACTCCCAGTTTAGATCTAGATTAGGACAAGATTCGGCATCTAAATTTTTGGTAACTTGGGAAGCTAGTTGGAAAAGTACGATTAATTAATGTCATAACAAATTTGTCTTTTCCAGATAAATGAATTTTCTTTGTCCCCAAAAAATATTTGAACTTAAACATTAAATATTCAAAAATCCGTGCAACGCACCATAAACATACTAGTGATGATAATGAGTGAGGAAAATTGAGAAATTTAACCTTTGTTTTGTTTTCTTAAGACTGAGAATTTGAACTTTGTTGTCACCTTTAACCTAAACTCATTAGACGGTGCAATATGTGATCGATCAAATTAAATTAATTACTAGGTCTCGAGCCAAAAGAAAAAAAAATGTCTTCTTCTGACTGGAGATGACACCAGAACAGAGTGCGACTCACTGCGACACAACATTTAGCTGCAATAGCTGAGCCCATGTTGGTGATGGAATAAGGGACCAAAAAGATGGGGTGAAATTCTTGTATCCCTTTAGAATTAGAGACTCAACTCCACATCTATATGCTGTTGACCCTTCCATTTCAGTTACCAACACTCAAATTCTTGATCTGTCCATCCCAACTGAAACAAAGGAGCAATGCTATTAATTTTTTAAATCGTCCTAAACTTGCAATTTGACAGTTTCAATTGTTTATGGCCCGGACAGACACCTCAAGATTGATGGAAGACACTGATGATGATTAAGTGCATTTGGAACCACCAAGTCAAACGTACAGTTACAAGCCTACAACTCTAAAGGTACGGAGAAATCCTTCGAAATGTGTATAATGTAAAACATTTTTCATTTAATTAGTTATAAAATAGTATATTACATTTTGGTAAGGAACTAGGAATTCAATGTTATTATGTGAGTTTACTCTCGCGATGATTAAAGTTGCATATATCCGGACATGAATAAAAATAGAAATGCAACGCCCATTCTAGTTTCAAAAGGGCTATCAAAAATTTTTTTTTTTGCGATGATGATGATACAGGAACATTAACGCCTGCTGCTCCACGATTGAAAAAGGAAATCATGTCTGCAACTTCTCAATGCTAACACTTAATTAGAAGAGAGAATGTTAGCATTCTCCCAGAATGATTAATTAGTTTAAATTTTTAACTTTTAAGTATAATTTAAACTAATTAAAAATAAAAATTTAAATTAGACAATCATTTCAGAAGGAAAAGAAGTAATACAACTTCTAGGTAGTAATAACAAGCTTAATCTTTTCAAGCTAGTTTTCATTTACCATACCCAAGATCTGAAGAGTAATACATCCCGACGCGAACAAGAAAGGATGAGACATCCACAAGGGCATTCCAATTCATTTATTTATTTATAGAAGAGATGCAAAACTCACTTTTGAATCTGTAAAAAAAAAAAAAAAAATCCTACATGGCGATGAGGGCCATGAGGCATACCGAAATAGAGAGTTTGAACGTTGTTGTCGCCTTTAACGTAGTTAAACTCATTACACAAAGCGCTGTACCCGCATTTTTTAGTAATAACTTTGGCTATTTTAGATACTCAACTTTAGATTGAACTCCGATTATTTGTGAAACAATATATATATATATACCACAACGGACATTGAAGCACCATGACCAACAAAAACAGCATCTCTTCCCAAACTAGTGATCTCCTCCCACTGGCATTTTCTCACATCCAATCGAATGACTCGACGACCCTCCTCCTTCCGAATGATAATCAATAACTCACGGCTTGATGATTCCACTAGGTATGCTTTGATAAACTTGTAGGTTAAAGCTTAAAAAAAATTCTAACGGTAACGAAAAAAAGAAATACACAGTTTATAAGACACAGACCAAATTCCAAAAAAGGGCTTTCATAATTTTATTCAGCAGTGATGATACAGAACTCAATTTTATGATCTACTGCACATGATGATAATGAGTGAGAGGAAAATTGAGAAATGGCCATTTTGTTTCTTTCAATTAAAAACTCTCTAGAATATGCACTGTCACGGATCCTTGAACGTCAAAAATATCATTCAACTTCACAAATGTTTCGATCAAATTTACTTTGTCTGGAGCCAAAAAAAAGACTTCTACGAGGAGGAAGAAAAGTGCTTAATTAGATTGAGGAGGAACAGAATGTGTCCTGCTTCTGTTGAATGGGGAACTTCATCCTCATCAAGGCTTGAAGGGTGCAAAAACAACCACCGAGTTGTGCCCTCCAAACCCAAATGAGTTAGAGATTGCTGCACAAAAGATCATTTGCGAGTCAATTGAAATTTAACCCTCCAAACGTCAGAATGATAATTACTATAAAATGGCTTGATGTCGTTTCTTACCAACGTTAACTTCATGGTGTTTCTTCACATTTGGGACAGTGTCAATGGTAACATCTGGCTCCAAGTTCTACAGAAGTTACAGAGGAAATGTTGTTAGCTTTAGAGTTCTAATCTTCTCAAGTAAATCTGTTTAGTAATCCAAAAAAAAAAAAAAATGGAAAGGAGTGGATGAGTTTTGTAGCAAAGTACGTATTGATTAATTGTGGGATGTAGCCAGCCAGTGTTGATTGCTTTAATGGTTGCTATGGCTTCTAGACCTCCCGCAGCTCCAAGTCCATGTCCAATCAGTGACTGCATTTCCACAAATTTAACCAAAATTTCATGGATTTTTCTCCAATACGATTAATTTAGGCTTGCAATTCTAATCAACTGACTAATAAATTTTCTTGATCCTTTACCTTTGTACCATTCATCTTGATCTCTGAAGTATCTTTAAACACCTTCTTGATGGCATTCACTTCTGCTAAATCTCCAGCCAGTGTTGATGTCGCATGAGCATTCACATAATTCACCTGTTTTTTGTAAAACCTTTTAATCACTTTGCAGAAAATTTGTAACCTTGATATGGCAAATTAAATTACATAAGACCTCAAGATATTACCTCTTCAGGAGAAACACCAGCATCTTCTAAGCTCTTTGTTATGCAAGATGAAACTCCAAGTCCATCTGATCTAGGATCTGTCATGTGATGAGCATCACAAGTAACTGCACCACCCAAGTATTCTGCTATGATATTGGCTCCTCTGTTCATTGCATGCTCTAAACTTTCCATAATCTGTTCTTTCAAATTTAATCACCTAATAGAATTAGTATTCCAAACAAACACGACTCTTCTTTTGGGGACGGAGGGAAAAAATGTACATACCAAAACACCAGAGCCTTCGCCCATGACGAAACCATCGCGATCTTTATCCCACGGCCTTGAAGCCTTTCCAGGTTCATCATTCCTCTGAGACAAAGCCCGGCAAGCGATGAATCCTCCGACTCCAGTAGCCGTCACAGCAGCTTCTGTCCCTCCGGCAACCATGATTTCGGCTTCGCCCCTCCTGATGTGGTTCGCAGCCGCATAGAAGCAGTAATTTGCGGTGGCACAAGCTGTGGAAATGGAGTAATTAGGACCCATCAAGCCGGTGTCTATAGCCAAGAGAGCCGAGCCCATGTTGGTGATGGAATAAGGGATGAAAAATGGAGTGATTTTCTTGTATCCCTTTAGAATCAGAGACTCCACTCCAGAGCTGAATGCTGTTAAGCCTCCCATTCCAGTTCCTACGAGCACTCCAATTCTTGTTCTGTCCATCTGAAACACAACCAACAAAACCATTTTTCATCTTTACATTTTTTTCTGATAGTCAAAAAGTCTTGAAGTATACATGAGATTAATGAATGCATATTTATACATGAAATCCAATCCAGGATGAAACTGATGATGACTCAGATTAGGTGCGCAGTTAGAATCATTTCCGGACTGAAACGCTCAAAACAACAATTTTTCACTGTTTTTTTACTTCCTCCGTCCCATTATTATTGTCCAGTTTGAGTTTTTATTTTCAGTTCAAATTGTACTAAAAGTGAAATCTCAAACTGCACAATAATTTTGGGACAAAGGGAATATTTATTACTAAACAGTTTGGACCACCATATGGAAACAATGACTTTCCGAAAAAGAGCTAAAGATGAAATCCGCCTCAAGAATTATGCACAAAACAAAAGCAAATCCTTCAGAATTAACAAGACATAATATTAGTATTACAAATTGGAGAAAACACATCTACACACAATGATGAAAACATCTGGACCAATAGAATATAAAGTTATGCCAAATTAAAATGAAAAATCAATAATTTACATTAGAATGATATCCAAACTGGTGAACATACAAAAGACTTGAGGTCAATGAACCGATCAATATTTCCTGTATTAAAGTTAAAAATTCCAATGTCTTTCCCGCCCTCTAAACCAAACCTCCGGCTTCCCCATCCTACTCTATGATGATAACGGTAGACTTGGAAACTATTGTCTGTAAACTAAATACAGTTAAACTTAATCACATCTGGAAAGGATGAAGCCACAAGACACTCGGCAGAACTATTACCAACAAAAATAGCATCCCTTCCTAGATTACAAACTTCCAACCACTGGCAATTTAGCATGTCCAAATATAAGGACTTTAAAATCAGTAACCCCATAACTCCAATCTTTTAAATTATCACCCTTAACAACGCAACTTTACGAAAAAATTTTCTTTTCAGACAAAATAAGTGTGATAAAATGTACTTTCTTTGTTCTGAAATTATTGTCCAGTTTGAATTTTTATTTTTAGTTTAAATTGTACTAAAAATAAAATTCAATCTGGATAATAATTTTGAGACACATAAAACAAAAGATTATGCCAATAAGTTACATTTTTTTAATTAAATGCTAATACGGAAAAAAAATCCGTTCTAAAATTATTGTCTAATTTTAATTTTTATTTTCAGTATAAATTGAACTGAAAGTGAAAATCCAAAATGGACAAAAATTTTAGCATGGGGAGTAAAAAGAACTAAACCATGCATATGAACTAATAAATGATTTGCTTTAGTTTGGTCACCTGTTCGAGGACTTGTTGGCCGAGGTTGGCATCATCAAGAGCCTTTTTGCCGGCGACTAAGCAATACCTCCAGCAATCATCCAGCCGGCGGTCGTTCTTCCCGTCAATGTATCCCGTGGAAGTGAAATTTCGGATTTGCCCTGCGAATCTCACCGTGAAATCCTTAGCATCAAACCTGTCAATCAAAGTGATCCCACTCTCTCCTTCAAGGAGTTTATTGTAGAACACATCAATGTCACTCCCAAAAACCGAAACCAGGCCCATCCCCGTTATCACCACTCTCTTCTTCGGGTCGGTTTCTCTTTTCGGAGCCGAAACCGTAGGAGAAGCCATTGCTCTGATTCCTGGTCCTCTGCTTTTTGACGCTGCATTGAGTAAATGGCTGTTTAGCTAACCTGATAACCAGCTCAAATGTTTTTCTACTAAGTGCAAGAATGTTCAATCATACCTGATTTTAAAGCAAATCCCTTTTGTCTATTGGAGTCTAATTTGACGCTATCAACAGCTTTCAGCCCATTATACTGCATCAACGACGCCCCGTTCGTTCTTGAATCTTTACACTTCAAATTAATCGAACCAGATAAACATGTACCCGGAATGCTAGCCATTTCTTTTCCTAAATCAAAACCCAAAAAAATTCGAAAAGAAGAAGAAGGAGAAGAAGGAAAATCACTCTTCTTCCTTTACAGTCGCAATGAGCGACGATGCTTATATTATATAGCTACCAATGAAGGAAACGAAGTAATGGACAAAAAAAAAAAACAGACTGAAAACTGAATAAAATGCCACTTAGTTTTGGGGAGGAATTACCAAAGACCAGCACGGAATTAATACAAATACTACTACTAATAAGTTTGTCTTTCTTGTACAAATGTAGCCTTGAAAGGCACTAAATTTGGTTCGAGTTTTCCGCCTGACTAATGCCACATTTCCACTACAAAACAGAGTTGACGATTACTGCCCAAAAAATGAATGTTGCAAAACTCATCGAAGTAGAATTTTGTTTAGTTTGCCTACGTGAAGATTTGCACAAAGCTCACGTTTCCAAGATACAGTTAAACTACTTCCAAACTAACTATTCTTTTGCTACCATAATTTTCTTTCTTGGGGGTTTGAATTGAATTGAATGAGTTATCTTCGGTGGTCACACCAAAATTGAGCTGCTGCCAGTCAATGCGTAACTGATAATTCGGCCTGAGTTGCTATAATAAATTCATACGGATTATGCTCACATTCGAATTATATCTCTTCTATTACCACTAGATATAGCGAGTATATAAGACAATAATATCTCAACTATAAATGTTGGTGGTCCAATTCTTTTAGTTGTTGTTGTTTTTTTTTCTTTATATATGATTATCGTGTTCGACCAACAAAAAAAAAAAAGAATAAAAGTTATATATATATATATATTGTAAACATGTAGTTTCTCCGTCCCAAAATAATTGTTCAGTCTGAATTTTTATTTTTAATTTAATTTTATACTAAAAGTAAGCTTAACTATATAATTATTTTGAGACAGAGAGATTATCATTTCTTTCTTATATGTGTCCCCTTATACTTTCCCATTCCGAACATTAATAGTTAAATGTTTGACATATATCATTATCTTAACAGTAACATTAAAATCCTAATCAAATGTAAGAAATCCATTTGGGCAAATAATTATACGCTTGTCGTTTATTTAAGTTGTATCACGAATGTGTAATACAAAAATATCACAAAATATTTTTTGCTGTTAGGATCTATGATCTTTTTTTTGCTCTTTTTTTTTTTTTTTTGCTTAGGGTGCTATATGGTGAAGGCAATTTGCGAACATTCACTAATCTCGCAAAACAAATATTATCTTTTTGTCTCATAAAATAGTTACTACATAGTTTATCTATAAATTTCAACACCTTTGTCAATATGATAATATGTGTTGTTCATTCATAATTTAGAAATTAGAACACAAGATTCATATCATGATGTATTGTTCATTGAATACACGTTGAATTTCTCTCCTTTTTTTTTCCCTTTGAGCCCAAAAGAACAAACACCAAAGAACTAGGAAGGCCCTTAAGAATGAGCCCGAACAATGTACACTCCCACCATCAAAGAACTAAAATTCATCATCTTGGGTCTGCTTGGTGGAGGGGTTTTCCAAAAAAATTCCCCCCCTTCCAATTTTCAATGTTTCTTCATTATCGATTCATAGAAAACATACCACAGTAGTTTAAAAGGAGCCTTTGGTTATTTCCTCTTAACCGATTATATCGGCGTTGATTGCTATTTGCATAAAAAGAAGTTTATGATTAGCCTTTTGATTTTGATAATTAACAGTATCGTACAAAGGTTTAATTGCCCAATGAGCATCCTACTCGATCCCTTTTAAGTTCTACACTTGATACGAATGAAACTAATGACGTGGGCTTATTTGAGTGCAAAATTGTGGTGGCAATTTGGGTTTGGGAAAAGGGTGGAGATAGTGGTTCGTGGTTCCATCAAACCTTAATTTCCTACGATCACGGGAGCCCACTACTTGTTAAGAATGTATCATTATGGAAATGTAATTCATATAACACGTGGAGATACAACGCAATCCAAAAGAAAAGGAAGCAAAAAAGTACGTTGAGAATTCTTAAATTATTAGATACAACTGCTGTATTTTAGTTTTTAGTGCAGCAAGTACTAACACTCCTTATTTTGGTAGTATAATTCTCGCAGAAATTATCTCTCTCTCCAAAATTACTACTTTACCCTATTATTATGTTTGCACAATCTTAGGTAGTATAACAGCTGCACCGAATAATGGTAAAAAAAGTAACTTAGAGTTAGGAATGTTCACGTGGAGGGAATTAGGGGGTCAGCGTGGAACCGGCCGGATTTTCTTTTAGTAAGGGTATTGACCAATTGAAATTAATGATTAAATAATCTTATTTTTCACCTTACAATTTGAAAGTTCTTGTTTCATTATTGATACTCAAAAATAATACTTAGTTAATCGTTATAATAATGGGAATAAAATGAAGACGAATAACTTAGGGTGTAAGCGCTCCGGCATGGCATCAGGCATCATCTGAATGCAATGGTTACCCTGCTTTTAATAACAAATGTGATTTGATACGTGCTCAAGTTTGATCTCGATCGAATTTTAGATTATATACACTTGCTTAACAAATTTTAAAAAATATTCATTTATTTTATCACTCATTTTGTAATATTCTTTTATCTTGTATAATAAATTATTAAAGTAAGAACGAGAGAAGATCAAATATGTAAACACGAAGAACACGAATCAATATCTGACGAGACGATGAACTCTACTAATTCTTCTTCCAGAAAAGATCAAATCATTTCATTAATCTGAGACCATACATGTTTAGTTTAGTCACTGATGACCTAAGTAAGTGTAAGTCGAAAACGGGGGAAGTGTTTGTCAAAAGTTGAGACAATGAGAGATAGCTAGCTAACCATAACCAAAAAACCAAATAAATACAGGTGTCATTTTACTAGCCTAATAGCAAGTCACAAAATTTGACAAAATGGACATACAAAAATTGAACACAGTGTGCTTCTTAGTGCATACCGTAGCAACTAAGTAAAGGCAACCACATCAAACGCCAAAAAAAAATAGAAATAAACCATTCAAAATGTGGAAATTTGTACTAAATTACATACCATTTATATGCCTTTGAATTCAATTCACAACCCTTACTAAGTCTACTCCTACTCATTCCTACTACTTTCTGATAATAACTGATAAGCAAGACCTTCTAGATAATCCCATTTCCCATCATCATCCTTTTCGTTCAAATTGCAACACGGCGAAAAATTTTTGGCAAAATGATAAATCCGAAAAAGCCCACAAACTTAAATAAATTGTTTTTATTTTTCAGGATTTTTTTTTTTTTGAATAATTTTCAGGATTCAGTCCACTGTCCATATCACTTCCTTAACCGCGTTTTCTCCCCGTCATCAGCTCCCCAATGTGGCCCCACCTCCACCGCGGGGTGTGATGTCATTGTTATGGTGGATTGAAATATACATAGAATTTTCCCAATATCAGACAAATATGTTGTTTTTTTTTTTTTTTCCCTCTAAAGAGTTATTTATGAAGTTTTTCCCATTAGATTATCCACGTATTAACAATCGAAACATTCAAGTATTTTTATTATTATCCACGGTTTTAGATCAAGATTTATTCCTACTCATTATTTTCATCCCACTTCTCATTTTAAAATTTATATTTCGTAATTCCAAAAAGATTTTAGATTTTTTTCAATAATCATTTCATAGTTTACAGAGTTATAAATTAATAACTCCTTTTACAATTTTGTTCGGTGGAAATTTATTTTTTGTTATTTGTAAACATATTAAGTTTTCATATTTTTTTTTCTATTATTCGTATTTAAAGAACTCCTGGAATTTGAACTTCCTCCAAAATAAATTTGATCAAATCTGAATTCACCAATATAATTAGGTGAACATTTAATCCATTAATTTCTGTATATACTCCCCCCACAAAACTGTTTTTTTTTTTTTTTTTCCTTTTTCTTAACTCTTAAACTTAATGCCCATCTAGAAGTGTTTTTCAACAACACTACTACACCAGATCACTCTTCGAAAAACAGGAAAAGAAAAGGGGGAAAAAGAAAGAAAAAAGCAGAAAATTCCACACACACACACACACACACACAGTGCTTTGACAAGTATACACGCCATCCCACCTCTTTTATGTACTTTCCAAGAACTTTCTCTCCCACTCTCAACCACACCGCTTTTATATTACATCCCACCTCTCCCATTTTCTTCTTCCCTTTCATAACTTAACTCTTTTTCAGATCGAACCCTTCACAACCGTCCGGTTACTGTAAAAATTCTATCTTTTTTTTTTTTGGCTGTTTTTGATCAAACCCTTCATAACCCTCCAGTTCAAATACAGTATAAATCCCATATTTTTGCGGGTTATATAGGTTATACTGGGTTAAACCCTATAAATATTGTAGAAAAATCGCATCTTTTGTTCTGTGTTTAGGTCAATATGGAGAACAATCAGTCATCCTTCTGGCAATTCAGTGACCAGCTTCGTTTGCAGAGTAACAACTTGGCTAATCTCTCTCTGAACGATTCGATTTGGAGCAATTCTTATGTGGCTTCCAAAAGGGCTGGGGAAAGGAGGAATTTTGATATCACAGTCGGCGGTGAAGTCAATTCAGCTAATCAAGGTAGCAACTTGAAGTCTGATTTTAATCTTAATGGGTACAACAACGATGGATGGAATAAACTTAGCTACAGGACTAACGTCAACGATTACGATACTGGGCTTGGATCTTTTGGGGTTGTTTCTCCTGCTGCTAAGAATGCTGTGATGGATAATAATACTGTCGGCGGTGTTAATTTAAACGGTGGATTCAACAAAGGAATCTATTCTTCCAGCCCTTCTATGAATTTCAATTATAGTAAGGGATATAATAATAATAATGTTGGGCTTAATGGGAAAGGAGGGCTGTATTTTGGGAAGGGTGGTAAAGGGATTGTCGACTTCAATAATTCTGATGAGCTTGGGATGGTGCATGTTGGAAAGAGTGGGAAGAAGAACAACAAGAATCAGAAGGAGAATACTAAGGAGAGTAATAACAACAATAATGAAGGAAAAAACTCTCTGGATAAGAGGTTCAAGACTTTGCCACCATCTGAGGCGTTGCCCAGAAATGAAACTATTGGTGGATATATTTTCGTCTGCAATAATGATACTATGCAAGAGAATCTCAAAAGACAACTCTTTGGTAAGCAATTTTTTAAATCTTCTTTCCTTTCTGTTTAGATTTCCAGTTTTGTGCTATTACTATTTATGTAATTTTCCAGAGGTTAGAGGTCTCCTTTGTGTGTTAATTTTGGTTTTGGCTAATTGTGTTTGTAGGATATGGTTTACTTAGAGTAGTTTTATTTGTTATCAGCAGTTAGTATGGTAAATTGATCAGTAAATTACTTGATCTCGAGTGTTTGTTTATATACTTGAGTATGAAACTCTCGGAATAGGTTGTGATCCTGCCCATTAGAATGCTTAATTTTGGATAAGGTGCGTGCAGCTTTGATAAAGTTGAACAAGTGTACATTTATTTAACAGAGATTACTGCAGTTTGGTTAAATGATATGTTCAACTGCTCAGAGATCTGATTTCAGCCATAAGAACTAAAAAGCACTACTTGGGACTTTCACATCCAGATGCATAGTATTTTGCATAGGAAGTTACCATGATACTTGTGCTTTCAATTTGTATTTGGGGGTATCATCCTAGTTTGAACAAATTGAAACTTTAGTACTAGTTGAGAATCATTTTACCATAGGGTTGGCCTTTCTTAATTGGAAGAAAAAGGAACCGATTAGAAAAGAAATATTTGTGAGATTATTAGGTCTTGTCTCCTTTTTTTATTTCCCCCTTTTAAATGGTTTTATCAGCTATGATCTAGTTCTTAATTTTCTTCCAACTGATGTGGTCTTTTATCTTAATAGTTCATCCCCCCTGATCTTTGTGTTGCTGCAATTGTCTTTCAGGCTTGCCTCCCCGATACCGAGATTCAGTCCGGGCAATCACTCCAGGATTACCTCTGTTCCTCTACAACTATTCCACCCACCAACTCCATGGAGTTTTCGAGGTGCGGATCTTTCCTTCCTTTAATTTAGGCTTGGAGATCTTTTTCTAAATGTTGATACATCCTGAAAACTTTTGGGCTTTGAGCGTCCTTGGGCAAAAATATATATTATCCTAGGATCTGGCTCTTTATTAAGTATATTTTCCAAGTAGTTATGTGGTTGTCTTGGTTTACCTTGTTTCTTGTTGGCAGTGGTTGGCCTACTTCCAGAACATGTTTTTGACCTTGCTGATTTAACTTTGCAGGCCGCAAGCTTTGGTGGAACTAATATTGACCCTTCAGCCTGGGAGGACAAAAAGAACCCTGGTGAATCCCGATTTCCTGCCCAGGTATGTATTAATGCAGTCTCGTGTCCCACTATTTTCATTACATCATGGATTAGCTTCCACTTAATCTCTTATAGTAGTGAGATAGCATAGGAAGGTACCGTTTTGCTTCTCAAAAGTCTCACATATGGGTTTGCTTCTCAAAAGTACCATTATGACATGAGGAACTCGAAATGTTTGCTTAATCTATTTTTTCTGATTTGTGTTTAGGTTCGTGTGCTGACTCGGAAAATCTGTGAGCCACTGGAGGAAGATTCTTTTAGGCCAATTCTCCACCATTATGACGGTCCAAAATTCCGCCTCGAATTAAATGTTCCTGAGGTACTATTCATGAAATTATTGGCAAAACTTCCTTGTTCTGAATGATTCAATAACTTGTCAACCTGGATTAAATTGTTTGTTCTTATCTGTTGCAGGCCCTCTCTCTCCTGGACATTTTTGACTCAAGTGATGCCTAAAGTCTAACCCTGGAAAACAAACAGCCTCATCATCAAATGAGATCCTTCCTCTACCTTTAAAGTGAAGAAGAAAGAGTAGTAAAGATCAAGGAGAGTAATGTTAGTAAGTATAGTTGTGCCCTACATTATGAAGGTGAAGCCTGGTCAAAGAAGAGATTTGTGTATAGATATATATACCTATGTACTAAAGAAAGAAAAGCCTTTTGTCCTTTTGTTTTCTGTTCTCTCTGGTATTGGTGAGAGTTTTTTCAAGATGGTAAAATGTCCTTTTTGTAACGTGGTATGTTGCAGATGTGTAATCAAGATTAGATAAAGAGTAAATAAAATAAGAAAGCAAGAAAGAAAAGATTATATTTATAGTGCATTTGGTGTGTTCGGTAATAGTGGTTGAGAATGCAATTTAGGTCAGATTCAGAAGCAATCCAACTATCCAAGTATGGATACTTGGACTTGAACTTGTGACTGTAGTGCTACCAACTATAATTTCTATTGTACTGTTTCCTCGAGGCTATATGGACAAAATTATACAGCTGCATTCATATCCAACCAGCTGAAGAAGACGTGCCATTTGCTTGGACATTTTACCGTTATTATGCTCTATCACGAAAAATATGTTAAGTGTGTATGCGTTTCATGATCATTGTTAATATCCTCACAAGTCTCTTATACAGGTCGTTAAGAGCTTATGTAAATTGCAAATCTTACTATACCCAATTTACTTCACCAAACGAAGCCTTATTATAATTCATACTTCTTCAGTAATTATTGAGACCTTAATAAGTACTACTATTTATAACATTACTCATACGCTACTGGGAAAATTAGATATTTATAAATCGAAAATGATTTTAGTAAATAATTCGATTTTTCTTCCACCCCACCATTGGGGATTAGCGACTGTGACAAGATTAGTGAGAATTTTGATGGATGATGGTAATTGGTGGTGGTGTTACTTGGCAAAGTTTGGGATGGGATGACCAAATCAACGCCTAAAAAGTCCAGTTTCATTGATTCAACTTAATATTATTTTGGTTGCGAACCAACAAAAAAGGGCAGCTGTTTCTTTACGTAACAATAATGGTTTGTTCCAACCTCCAATTTGTCGAATTGGCATTTTTAGTGGCTTTCACACAGGGATTGACAATTTGACATGCCTATCTAATGACTTTGATCCACTCCCTCACTAATCAGTCTTTTTTTTTTTTTTCTTTTTGGTGGAGGGTCCAAAATTGACACGTGCATCAAATCTCCAGGATATTGAAAACTAGTAGTATTTTCGTTTATGAGAAATGCTTGCCCATTTCAAAAAACAAAAAAAAAAAAAACAAAAAAATTGCTTGCACAACTATGGTATATATATTGTTTCACCAGGTATAATATCACTGAGGGGCCTATAGCTCAGTGGTAGAGCATTCGACTGCAGATCGAGAGGTCACCGGTTCGAACCCGGTTGGGCCCTCTTTCAACATTTAATTTTTTTTTTCTTTGGGTTTTTTTGCTGGTTCTTTTTGAGTTGTTTTTTGTATTGTTTTTCTGGGTGCAAACTGAACTAATCCTACAAGTCATCATAATCTAGAATCCCAGTGCTAAGTTTATAATTGGCGGTGACAGAGGGCAAGTCTGGGTTGTCGGCGGCATCGACGGAGATGAAAGACTGAAGAAAATCAAAATAAAATTAAAAAAAAAAAAACTCAAGAAAGAGGAAGGCCGCCTAGTCGGGTTATGAAAAGCCCAAAAGCCCATTACTAGAAACTTTAAGGAGGAAAAAGCCCATAGTCCATCTACCGCCGGGTTATGCAAAAGCCCATCAACATATAATTTTTTTTTTTTTTAATAGAAGTCGTGCAAAATTTCAAATCGAGAATCGCTATAACGTCGTGAGAAATGACACTCGCTATCAAAGTTTTTCTTTTGTCGAGAAAAAGAAAAGAAAAGAAAAAAAAAAGGATACTAAAAAGTTTAACCACCACTTCCACGAAACCATACAGAAACGGGCCCCGCTTTAGTAACGACTTCAGTTACACAAAGTCTACCCTCGGGGCTTGACGACGTTGACGTTAAGTGACCGGATTCTAAAACTGTTCTTACTTCCTCTCCGTCGACGTCTGTTCAATTTCTGTTCATAGTCTGTTCAGTTTCTTTTACCCAATTGTTGTCATAATGCATTACAGAATCGTCTAAACTCTGAGCAAACAATTTCTTTCCTCCTTTTTCTATATATCATTCTAATGGTATGCCTTAACCGTATGCAAGCATATTTAAGCTGTTGGAATTTCCTGTTATTTCACTTTGATTTCGATGTTTTTATGAATGTTAATTAACAAGCAACATTTTGGTTCGGGGGAGGTGTTTAAGTTGAAATAGCAGTTGAAGTAACCAACCGCGGACCGTACAAAGCGTATATCAGGATGATTAGATTATGTAATCAGTTAATTTCAGTAATTATTGTCTAAATAATTAGAACGATCTGTGAGTGAAGTGTTATCTTTTTTTTTTTTGGCTTGATACTTGGTTGTGTGCATAGTTATGTAGTGAGACGCAGTCTATTTTGGAACATCTCCGTGGGATGGACTCTTTTCTAATAGAGATCATATATATAAAACAAAAACGCCCTGAAAAAATGTCATCAACAAACATTCGGTCCCAAGAAAGGGAGTCAGTTTCAATGATAAATATAATACTTATTGACGAAGGTGACTTTTTATTTTGGAAGAAAAGAAAAAGCCTTTGTTATAGAAGTAAAAATAGCACACAGATAATAATGATATTAAAATCCACTAATTTGGTTCTTTGGAGGCCGGTGCTGAAAGAGGAAGCTGCAGCTTGCCAAAAAAAAACAAAAACAAATGTTGAAAAGTCAGTGGTAGCTGTACAAGATAAAGTCAGGATATGGACTTTTTATCATAACTTCATGAACCTCATTTTTATATGTATATAATCCTACCAAAGAAAACGATGGGCTTTTTTTATAAAGCCTTTTGAGCCTTTCAACCGCATGGTTGACTACAATAAGTCTATAATTACAATTTGCAACCTGACGAGTCCAGATTGATACGGCCCATGACTAGGCCGGTCCAAGTTCGGCAATCGGTTCAACCAACCCCTGGAAGTTTTTAGGGCGGTTGCTAATTACTTTCCTACCAAGAAAAGGGTTTCACAAACAGGTAACCCTAACTCTATACATAGGGATCAACCCCTCACATTAAAGGGACGCTCGACGCATCACCATTCATACTCTTATTACGAATACTCTTACTGACTTAAGCATCGGAGTGTCTACCCTCGGGAGACCCCGATGCCTTCTTTTGCAGGTTTTAGGATTTTGATACCGCCATGGCCGCCGATTCAATCAACTGTAGACGTCGGTGCAGACTCATAATTCATCAAGTGGCACGCCCGGTGAGACTGATTAGGGTTTCTCTCCTCAACAAGCTTTCTTGCGAGGAAGTTGACGAACCGAAACTCCTTCCAATTGATGGTTGGCTTTGAACGTCCGTACAACCCACCAAATTACGGTGTCCACGTTTTGCGTTCTGAATTAAGCAATACTTTGATATCATCAAGTTGTTATTATCATGCATACTTGAAATATACTACCTGCGGAATCCAGTGGAAATCTGGTGCTCAATATTGCAGTTTATACTTAGCATAATTAGCCTAAGGAACAAAAGTTTGGTCTAGTTATTATAGCCTTTACACACGATTACATGCGTGACACTGGGAATATACTAGTTTTAAAAATTTGATAACACCTCCATTCGTGGCTTTACCTCAAACGTGAAACATCCGTGTTAGGGTGAACTAATATTCCTTGGGCGCCAGCTTTTAAGTTTTTATATTACAGTTATAATTTTCATGGCGTATAAGATCATGGCTTATTTGAAAAACCTTTTCGGTCTTAACCTTGGAGCAGTAAGGCATTATTGAACAATTCACTAAATTTTTGCGCCAGTACGCATATTAGATATTCATATATCTTTGATGGATTCTTGGCACATGAATCTCGAGCAATACATGTTGCCGTAGGAGGGCAATAATTTGGTGAAATCTTAACATAATTTAGTAAAGTCTTTTCATGATCTTATTGTTAATTGCTATCAACACCATCATAATATGGTTCCATTATTTATGGCCCTCGTGCACAATATTAGGGTCTCATTGTTTTTGGGGAAGAGCATAAATGACATTGTGTTCTCTTGAAACATTGTGATATTATTAATCTTAGTAAGGTTTGAACAAAGCTTACCAACACATACGCGTGCTAGCTATTCCTGTCATGATGTAAATACATGTACCTGTTTAGTTAGTCCCCTCTATCTATGAAAATATTGTGATTTAGTTACATGATAATAGTGTGATGGTAAATTAATGTTACTATTCTTTTGCCTCTTGTGGATTCCTTTGATTCTATGCCATGGATCGTGGTTACCCGAATATCTTATTTATATGTTGCATCTATTGGCGTGGGTTTCTTAATTCCATATTTGAGCATTATTATTCTATTGTGATCATCCATAATTTTTTACGATTAGTCTTTCCCTTCAACAAATTCTCTTCTAAAGAAGGTTCCAATCATGGATTACAAAAGACGGAAGAATGATCTTCCCAAAACCCTTTTTAATACGATGCTTGGTTAGCATAATCGTCGAGTCCAGGAGGTTGCCCTTGGTTTTGGAGGAAGTAGTACAGTTTCCTTTTCGAAAAATTTCCTTGCGTCATTGAACAGCACCATTGCGGTCAATTTGACCCATGCGGCAACTGCAAATATGGGTAGTTCCCACCATCTCAACGATAACTCGGTCAGATTATTCTATCTACAAACTTTTATTTTCTTGATTAATTGCTCCAATTATGTGTCGTGATTCCTAGGTTGGACATGTCGTTTATGTTTTCACACCTCAATACACATGCTTTTATGCACTCTATATAAATATAGAAGGCCTTATGTTGTCCTAGTGAATTTTTTGGTCGGCACTAAATACCAAATTGATTTAATCACTTAACTTTGTGCATGATATATATTCACCTGCACTTCGTACACAAGTACAAAACCAATTGTTAGCATGATTTTTACAAAGCTACATATCTTGTACTAATTCTAGCATGGCATGTGTGGTTCTTAGCAAGAAATCTTCGATCGAGATACTTACTAGGGGACCCAGGTCTCGGTTTGGCACATATATTTGGGAATTATACATGTTTGACATGTCTCAACGGTTATTTGCTTAACATAAACATTTGCTTAACATACAATCGCTTGTTTATTTTTAACTTGCAAGCATGCTTAAAATATTGTTTAAAGTCCCCTCGGAAAATTTGATAGCACATTCAAATTCTAAGTCAAACGTACCCCATGATGTGATGCCTACACATAAACTCTTTATCTTAAAAGGGAATTTTCATTTTTAATCTTTTGGGGGGAATACATGCCATACAGATATCTTAATGCACATCAGTAGTCATTGCTTCATTATAATTATTTTATGATGATCAAAGTGTTGCAGCTAATCAACCATGTTTCTCGATATTATGTAATTGGCCTCACTACTACTAATTTGTTACTCGAGTTCTTTTGACAAAAGACAGCTACAATCCTCTACTTCTGGGGTTCAAGATCGTGCGACAGATAACAACAAGAATCAAGAAATCAAGAAGTCATCGAAACTGGCGGACTTCAACTCTTTGTGTCGACACGAACCAATTGGCGAATGTGCCAATGAAGATAAGTTTCTCCTCAAATTTGGCAAAATAAGAAGGGCCGAGCGGCGCCTTGAGGTCGATGGCCAATTAACAACAACACCTGAACGCTGGTGGCAAAAATCCGCGTCCGGTTGAGCAAAACTTAATAGATTTCAAAGTTTTACAATTCAGTCTCTACTAATTCTATTTGTTATGGTCTTCTCTTTGGAGGTTGTATAATCTAGCAAATCAACCCTCTTACTTTCAAAGAAAGTGGCAATTTGAGATCGATGTCGAGAGACACATCTCCTCGAAGGGGCAACCATCTCTCGAGTATCACACTACCGTTTGGAGCATTCAGGAAGATGTATCTCATGGTTCAGCTGCAAACATACCATTCTCAGCTTCGAGAAGCAGTTAGTTCAGTCATATGAGTTAGGAGGAAAGGCGAGGGATAAACCATGCTATCATTATAGGCTATCAATAGAGGACTATGCCTATAACCGTCTACGGTTTCCTGAATCCGGTGAGACTATTCCATTAAAGAGCATTAGTAAATTGCTATCTTGTGATGATTATTGTGTTATTCATGATATTTTCATGACGCTTCTTGACCCACTTACTTGATTTCTTGTGACTAAGACAAATCCATAGACCACAATTGGGTTTTTATGCTACTACCTTCTTATAAACTCTAGCTTTTATGTGCTCTAGTGTAGCCAACATGAAAGGCTAAATACATTAAGTCATTTAGAAGATATTTACATAAATATCTAGAGTATTAGATGTCTGGCGAGCACCTAAAATTAAGGAAATCATCGATCCAGTCAATCATTAACATATTTTTCGTGTGGGCAATGCATGGATTCCCTATTTCTATATGACTAAATGAAGCATTACATGACAAAAGTCTGGCACTTCTGCTTGCTCAAATGAATCTCCATCACTTGTCATCTCAAATCTAAACATACCTCATTATGATGTTTTCTTTTGTACTCATCACCAACCTTTTATATGTGGTATAAGGACTAACCATATGAGACCTATATTCACAAAGGTCTGTTTGGTTTTTGGAATATCATTACTCCATTTTGCAGAACTTGCGACACACAGGAACAAAGATAGTCCTTCTACAATACAGGCATACTAAGGATGCTATAGCCTCAAAGGACAAAGTGACGATTTACATGAAACATCTCGAATGACCTCTATCGACACCAATGAGGAGCTCCTCAACAAATGAGCAAAGTATTTGGGCAAAGATCAGAGATAGCCCCCATGGCGACACTACCTCTATGGGGCAATATCACTCTTGCCTCGCTTAAAAAGATAGATAAGTGATCCAAGCTTTTGCATATGATTGTACTATACTTCTAGATGACCTCTGGCAAAATATGGTCTTACTCGCATGATCTTCTCTGATAAGTTTTACTGCCTCTCATGCACTGCAAAATGTGTGACTATGAATGACCCAAGAAGTGGTAGTATAACACATACCATTTTAATAATCGACTCGATTTTTTAAAACATACTTAGTTTTGTAAGCATTGTCACAACATGATTTTATTTGAGTCGTATTATGCTCAAAATGAAAGGTTACTTATGCCCAAGGATCATGGATATTTTCCTCATATAGATTTATTCAAGGAAGGAAAGTTCACTCTTACAGTCCTTGCTCTTTACTATGATGCACTCGATATACATGTTTCCTGAGCGCTCACGCAATTACATGCTCTTTGATGATTTTACATAAGCTGATCTACTTGAGAATATCCTACATGAGAAGCTTTTTGACCCACTATTTGCATATGTCCCTTCACTGATATGAATTCTTAACACGAGCACATATTTTTGGATACTTTACTCAATGGCTTGCATGACAAATTTCTATGTCAGTTCTCGCTATGATAAATTATTACTCACTAATAATTCTACAAGTGTATGAGGGGGTATTTTGTCAGGATCAGAGAACCATGTTGGTTTATGATGGTGCCTGCGCTCGGTAGGTATCACCATCCGAATGCTATATCCTCGGCAATTATCATGAAAGGATTCAGACAAATTCTTCCTCTAAACCAAACTACGCTCGATCGAGCCTTTGAGTATGCATCCTTGATCAAGGAGAACGACATATTACACTTAGATGTTTCCAAGGTTCGGAAGCCTTTTTATGTACTTACTAGATGAATTTCACATTGTTTACATAAACATGATGTTATTATACTCGCAATATATGTCTCGAACTAAGTTGTAGGGTAAGCATACCCCAAGAACTCTGGGAAAGAATAAGCAGAGATACAAACTCTCGCAGCTGATCCCTAGAGGATAGCTAAAATATCGAGATTGCCTTGGCCTTAAGGTGCTTGTAATCTAAACCAGGGATATAGGCCAACAGTCTAATGCACATAGTGGTAGCTCACTCGAGTACTCAGGGGAGCTGGCGTATCACATATACCCAGTTACACCCAGTTAAATATGACTAGTCATTTAAACGGACATCCTCTTTAGGACCGTTCTAAAAACGGACATCCTCCTCAGGACCGTTCTCGAAAGTTCCGTGTATTCAACATCTGGACATTCATTGGGTCATGCTACCCTCAACTGTTACAACTAATAGTCCAAATTTGAGGAACTCATACCCAGTTCCCTCACGGATATCCTCTTCAGGATCGTCCTCAAAAAGATATTCTCTTCAGAATATCTATAAAAAGGTATCCTCTTTAGGATCGCTTATAAAAGTGCCGTGTATTCAACATCCGGCCACATTTAAAGCGCTATATAAATATTATGCCGTGCACTCCACATCCAGTAAACACGTGTCTTTAAACCATGAATGAATGCAATATTCTTCATGTATAGAAGCAGAACTATGTTTCTGTCCCATTATAAGCCCATCTTGGCAATTACAGTTCTTGCATCCTACAGTAAGATAACAGTTCCTTCTCAACCAACCTAACATTGGGAGGAGTCTTTCCTTCTTTTAGAACCTCTACAGTGAGGACATGAATTCTATAACTGAATAACAATATTTGGAGGATCTTGGAATCTCATCCTCTCTATTCGCTTGTTGAGAAGGATCTTGGAATTTTTTAGTCCTCATTCTCGGTCGAAATTCGATTGTTTCGAGGTCTACGAGTACATGAGGGAAATTGGCAAATTCTTGAGCTCAGTACTATCCTTCTCGAGGCAGTCTATCTCCTCACAAAGATTCTGCCCGAACAAAAAGGTGTTCTTAAGCCTTTATGAAGAAACAACTAAATCTCCCTCAGCCTCTTTTGCCTTCTCGAAACTATCTGTATGCTGCAAAGAGGTAAATCATACAACTGCCCTCGGAATGATGGCATGTACCAATTCACTTCCAGTACCACAGGAGGAATAGAAAAGATATCCTAATAGCTCTAGGGTGTTTATTTTCTTCCTCGAGGCAGTTCTTTTTACCATGTATATTTGAAACATCTGGATAGTCCCGACCCCATTGGGAGTCCTGGGCTTTTTGTTCTTCTAACAGCAGTTTGATTTGGTCTAGAAAGTTAGCTTAGATACGGATCCTGCGAGCACTGCAGGCGTCAATTAGACTATCGGATCAAAGTTCCCTCATTGGAGACTGTTTGATAATAAAGCCTCTATGGTACAAAGGAGGAATACACATTTAATCGGGAAAAGGTGTAAATATCATGAGCACCAGAATAGAGGGAGCATACTTGTGGCATTTTTACAAGAACTGGCCGCTCCCATGGTGATTTCCGATCTCGTTTCTCGTATCACCAATGTTTTTCTTCTCAGCAGCAGGAGCGCTAGGAAATTGTTACAGCAGTACCCCCTCCATGGTGGATTCTAGGACCTTGTTCTCATCACTCTTCCTCCGCTATTTGCTTTCTCTATGAGAACCTGTCAATACTCTCTTCTAGGACTTATCGACTCCTGATGGTCGATTCAGGCATGGTGAACACATCAAGTCTTTCAGCTTCTGTGGTTTGGGGAGGTATGCTTTCTTACGTCGCTATGAAACCTGAGCCTCCTCGAGTTATGTCAACCCTTTCATCAGAGTGCGGCGCACCTTTTTCAAGGGATCTTCCTAGAGGACTTGGCTAAAGAGTTTCCCAACAAAAATCACCTTCTGGGATAATTTCCTCCATATGAGGATGGTAACAAAATGAGTTTTATGCTGAAAGAATCGTAAAGTTTATCGAATTAATTTTCTCAACTAAACCCCTGGATGGAAGGATCTCGAACAGTAATGCTACAAACGGCTTATGAATTCTTCCATTGAAGATGAACATACCTAGAAGCAACCCCAGTTGGGCATTTAATGCGTCATAATCTGCCCTTAGAAAATGGCAGTTTTCTCTTCCTTGATGAGAATAGCGACTCTTGTTTCTCCGGGATGTTGTCAAAGTCTCGTCTCTCTACCTAGAGGTTTTTGAGTTCTGCTCTGCTGAATTCAGTCTTGTTCATAAACCCATCGAAGCTAAGTGGTCATGTCACATCATACATGCATGTGCATGGCAAAAGCTTAGACAAGCGACTAAGACATCAGAAGCTATGGCAGGTTACTTACTTCTACGATTAGAGTCACCTCGGCTACCTCAACAATTTTTGGTTCCTATGCCGGCAACACTCCCATGGGAGGATTGGAAAATATCGTGCGGCGAACATCATCCCCATGTGCTGAAAGAAGACTTCTAGATGCCTCTGTCTTTTCATCTTCAGAAATGAGGGTTTTCCTGAAACTATGTCGGTCTTAGAAGACCTTCTACCTCTCTCTAGTAGGTTGGATTTTCTTATTCTTCCCTTAATCACGATTTCAATACGCTTTGTCTCTCCCCCTCCAGAAGGGACGACTGGTGATTAGTAAATTCCCTCAAGACAATGGTGCAATTTCCTCTGATACATGGGTAATCAAGGGTTTCAGGCTCAAGTATGGATCTTTAACCACAAATGTAGTAAACTGATAGGTCTTGAAGTTTCATATTATTTATGGGTATTTGTATAGTATTTTAGATTAGATTGTGCACTTATATTATGTATTTTGATGTTTTTGGTTCCTAGGAGTCCTTAGAGATGAGATGGAGCAAAATGTTTCATAAACACACATTTTTGGAGCATTTTGACAAGGAAGCACAAGGAGTAATGGCATCACATTCTCGTGTGGGCACACGAATCTCAGTCCAAAATTGAGCTTTAGAGAAGAAATTCCAGCATTGAAGCTGCATTCCCGTTTGGCCAAACCGAAACAGGGACTAAAATGAAAAATTAAAAAAGTTTTGGTGTCAAAATGTAATTTTACCAAATTTAAGGGACCAATATGCAAATCTCGGAAAAGTTAATTTGCTGCTGCGGATTTCTCAGAGGGCTGCTGCGGCTGACCTATATTCTGAATATAAATAGACTTTTCTTTTTATTTTGAAAGAAAAGTAGGTAGTAGAATAAAAATAGACGTAGTTTTCCACTTTTAAGGAGCTTTCAAAGGCACTTTCTTCATTTTTGGAGTCTTCCGAGTTCATAGACATCAATCGGTAATATTGTTCAATGAATTTTTCTTGTGATTCAGTTTTCATGATGAGTAGCTAAATTCATCCATCTGGTTGAAGGGTATTGAAGTCTTGGTTTGAATAGTTGTGAGATTTAAATGTTGTTTCTCTCTGAATTTCTTGTGAGTAATTGCTTGTTCTATGGCATGATTGATATGATTATTGTGGATTCATGAATAGCTTGTAGCATTCGGTGCTTCTTAATAATCGAAAACCAATAAAACAACAAGGTTTGTTGTTTAAATAGGGTATAATATAATTTAATTACTTGGTAAGTAATTATTTATGTTATAAAAACAAGTAATCCGGTTTAATATAAAACAAGGTTTGTTTTATAGGAATTGGGATTGGGTCTATGTGTTTAATGTAGTAGTTTTCTAAATCTTTGGAGGTTCCAAGATTAGTTTTCGACTAGTATATGATTAATGAAGGTTTTTTAATCATTAAACTAAATGAAAGATTGAATTGTTTGGAGGTTCCAACAATGAAAACTAATCTACTCATAAGTTAATGATAATATCATTGCATCTATGATCAACTGTTTAAATCAAGGTGGATATACAAACCCTTCAGCTAGATATTTTCTCATTATTTGTTTGAATCATTTTAGCTATTGTTTGCAATTTATTTCAACAACTCAAACCCCCCTTTGGTTACTTGATTTAAAAGAGAGAAATTCACCATTCCCTGAGGAGACAACCTTACTTTCCTGTACTACATTAGTTTGGAAATAGGTTAAATTATTTGTTGGCTTGACACCCTATCATAAACATTAACAACAAGAGAGTGCGTTAACACCTCTTTTACATCGAGACAGAATGTCTATCAAGGAATCCTTTATTTGGGGAATGACTAATTACATGGGGGGATTCTGTAATCCTCTCGAAAGTCCTTATTTCTTCGTTTCTGCCTTGTGAATTTCTAACCAAGGTCCTCGAAGGAACCTGGGAGGATGTGTTTATGGATACTATTTCTGGCGTTTCAATAGCTATGTTCTTCCTCATTGTGTGTTACTCTTCGAAAGACCTCGAGGGGACCCTGAATGGAATGGGGCACCACTTTAACAACGACACACATCTTGTCCAAAGCCGGAACAGAAACGATCCAGTTTGACACAGGGCTAGCAAGATTTTATGACTCCACACTATCTTCTCGAACAAGGACGATAGGGAAAACTTAAGCCCTAAATGACAGTTTCTCCTATCTGAAGAGTGTCAGCACTTTTCGATTCATATCATACGAATGAAGGGACTTCTTGAGCAAACATTGTTTAAAGTTGTCTAACGCAAATTACATTCTCAAGGTGGGGTCTTATCTAAAAGTCTCGGTCTGCCAAATGTCACCCCAAGACTTAGGGGGCTCTGAGGCACTATTTTGTCCTCAACAGTATGCTCATCACCTCAGAACAATCCATGAGAGGTTCTGCAGAGCACATACAAGAGATCGAGAGTTGGCCAAATATGTCAAAGGTTTTCTTCTATCATTTGACAGCCACGATATAAGGTGGAAGCCATCCAAGGTCTTTAGATCTTCTTCTATCACATGCCCTTTTTCAAAAGAGGCAGGAGGAGTAAGATGTATAATCATGTTGGTAGATTACCTCATAAATAGGTTAAATTATTGGCCTCGATATCAGGAAGAAAGGAAGGTTTTGAATTTTTTCTGGCATATCACGGAACATTGAGGAAGGTGTTTAACATTCCTTCTCGACAATGGACCTTCAGCTATCTTGCTCGAAGAGCGTTCATTTCTTGTTCTACACGAGGGGCAGTTATCTGTTACTCAAGGGGCAGTCGTTTCTCTTACTGCTCGCGGCTCTCTTATATGACTCTTCTCAATAGCTTTTATTGTTGCCTAGACTAGGGGCATTATTTTATCTACTTTTCAGACCGGTTGGGTGACGATCTCTCAGTTCTTATGTCAACTTGCTTATTAAATCAAGTCTAGAGCTGTTCGACTCATCGATATGATGATCAAGTTTCAACCTCTGAACTCCTGCTCAAGTTTCGAGCAAAGATAATATATATCTACTCGGGTTCGACACATCAACCTGATTTTAGAGCTCTTAAACCCGGACTGAAGATTCTATGCTTTATTTCTCGGGCCATGAGAAATAGTTAGCCTATAATTATATGCTGGTATACCTTCTCCAAAGACGACTAATTACAATTTTTCAGTTTGGTCCAGAACTCTACTCGGGAGAATTTCATCGAGTCACATTATCCTTATACTGATAGTATCGGAGGTGACATTTTTTGCTCTTTTACTGCTCTTCAACTTTCGAGGAAGCTTATGGTGACTGATAGTCTCTGCTCTCTAATGACTCTACTACACTCGAGCTGGTCTGCTCAAGTCTCTGGGGTTCTTAAAATTTCTTTATAACAAAGGTTATGCTGGTACAAGTTCTCGACGTACAGTCCAACTCCTGACAATGTTCCTTCTCGAACTTATGCCCTCGACATCAAGTATCAATGGCATATTCTATCTTCATTCACGATGCTTCTCGACGCACTACTTCGTAGTTATTCTCGAGATATGGGTCTCTCACCTTTTGATCTGAAGCGTACGCCACAGTCTCCAGTAGACTCCTCATTTTGACGGTCGATGCATCTTAACTGTTACTAATGCCATATATTTTGAGACTAGTGGGAATCTCTACTACGTTTCTTTCCCGATTCTCCCAATGAGCGGGCCATTTGTCTTAATACTTCCTTGGAGCACATCGAGGGAGTCATCGTGCAAGGTCTTCTCGACTGAAGTCTGAGTTAATGACATGAATTGCAGTCTTCTAATAGACTATTCGTTCTAGCAGCCGATGTACCTTCTGAAACTGTTGATCACACGTCTCCCTAGTCAGAGTAGTGGGAATCTCCACTACATTTCTTCATCATCTTCTCAAGCAACATGACATCTGCTTTAGTATCTCCGTGGGGCAGATTGTTAAGATCATCACATGCTGATTTTTCACTCGAAAGTTTGAACTGACGACTCTTCTTTCTTGTACGTGCTAATGCTTTTATTGCTTTGATTTCTCCTCGATTCTAACCTGTCACAGGTTCTCGATTCAAGTCAGTTCTTCCCGAACTTGAAACTATATACTTTATATTATCAAGTCTATCCTATCTCCAGACTTCGAAGTATAGGCTTGATAAGGGGTACTTGACGAGTCCAGATTGATACGGCCCATCACTAGGCCGGCCCAAGTTCGGCAAGCGGTTCAACCAACCCCTGGAAGCTTCCAGGGCGGTTGCTAATTACTTTCCTACCAAGAAAAGGGTTTCATAAACAGGTAACCCTAACTCTATAAATAGGGATCAACCCCTCACATCAAAGGGACGCTCGACGCATCACCATTCATACTCTTATTACGAATACTCTTACTGACTTAAGTATCGGAGTGTCTACCCTCGGGAGACCCCGAGGCCTTCTTTTGCAGGTTTTAGGGTTTTGATACCGCCATGGCCGCCGATTCAATCAACTGGAGACGTCGGTGCAGACTCATGATTCGTCACAACCCTCTTATAAATTATTACTATATGAGTAAGACAGAGGTTGGATGCGAAATAAAGCTGATCAAATTTGGTGTTGGGTACAACTAGCAGTGTAGCAGTGTGGTGTTCTCAATCTTTCTTTAAAAGTTTAAAATCCTTGATGGAGGGCCATGACATGTACACTGCTCTTGAATTGCAGCTCCAGGTAGGTCGTTTTGGCGATTTTAGTGATCGTGATTTCCTCACTCTTATGCCTAGCGCAGAGGAATGCTCAGAATCTCGCAGGCGGGAGAGCTTAACTTTATCGGGTACATACAGGGGCGGAGACACATATATGATTAGTGGGGCAATTGCCCCAGTTGATTTTTTTTTTTAGTTATTATCCCTTAAAATTTGAGGTACTTTCTTAAGAAAATTAGATCTTACCCCACCTAAATTAATAATATTAGGGGCAAACTATTAAATTAGTAGTATTAAAAATTTTGCCCCATCACTTCTTTGGGGCCTAGCTCCGCCCCTGGGTACATATCTGTTGAGAGTTTTTTGGTATGCAAAATTGGTAGAGGTTCCAAACCTGTTACCTCCGCCTTCAGCTCAAGGCAACCTTTTGGTGTCACTAAACTGTGTAATGGACTAGTTGAATATAGGTAGTCTTGTATTCAGCAAGAGAACTTGGGTGAAAAACATGAGTCAACTTGGTCCTCCCGGAAGGGTTTTCAAACGGGGATCTGACGAAAGTGGCTGTCAACATAGACAGAGAGGAATTTCCCTTGAAAAAGATCGCCACAGAGTGGGGCATTAAATGTTACAGGACTTTGCCGCTTTTTGAATGAGAAGATTGTCATTCACAAGGGTAAAGTTCTATTATGGAGTACAAAATAATCGTATTAATGTAATTTCAACACAGTTTCATCGAGAGTTACGATTAGACGGGGTAGAAGAAATTTTTTCAGAAGGAGCGGTCTTGTTGCGTGGAGTAGATTACGAGAGTATACTCTGGGTTCCTTGCATTTGTGAACTTTGGGAATATCGCGACAACACCTGCATTTCGTCAAGGATTGCTCATTTGTTTCACCAATGGCCGCGGTTCCATTGGGATGAGGACTACCATCAGTTTGACTTGGATTGCGTAAATTATCGGGTACAGAATGATAAACGTTGGGTTGGAGGAGCATATTTACTAGATAAGCTCTGTTATTTGAGAGGTTCAACTAAATCCGGCAGCATCTCTCATCACCCTGTTCCTACTGTTACATTTCGTGTCCCTGAGTGTCGGGTTGCGATTCCCATGAAATCGATTCATTCCAAGCTTCCTCCTTTGGTGTTAGAAGTCAACATGTACTTGAGACGTCCCGAAGAGTTTTTTTGAAGAGTTTTTTTAGAAGTCAACATCTTTGGGCTCAAGGCATGAAGAGTTTTTTTGATAGGTCGCAAGTTCTGGCGCATTGTTACTGGAGAAATTGCTAAACCAAAAAGGGAGAAGGACGAATCTGATACCAAATTTGCCGACCGGCTTGAGGATTGGGATAGTAAAAATCATCAGATCATCACATGGTTTCGTAACACCACTGTCCCATCAATCCATGTCCAGTTCTCAGATTATGAATCAGCAAAAGAAGTTTGGAATTTTTTTTTTTGGCTCATCGTTTTCAAACTACTGGACTTGCACACTGCTATCATCTGTGGGGCACCCTTCACAGTCTAAAGCAAGAATCTGGACAATCTGTTAATGATTTTCTTGCCCAAGTTCAACCTATTTGGAATCAACCATCTCAAATGAAAATCAGCGAACATCATCTTCGTCTCATTCAGGTTCTCATGGCATTAAGGCCTGAATATGAGGCAGTCATGTATTATTATCTTTTGTTATTATGTATTAATCGGTTTCTGCTAATAAAAAAGTTTTTTTTTTGTTTATTAAATGGTTACAGTCATGTATTTAGCATTCTATCGAATCAACAACAATAAAGACTAGATAAGATCAAATCAATCTAATTCATTACTAGATCAAATCATATCACTAATATGCTGATCTATTCCTATAATTACGCTAACACCCCCCACTCAATCTCAAGTTGGTACAACTTGAGGTTGCTTAATGGAGCGCAATAGAGAATCGAGCATCAGAGTCAAAGTGGAACTAAGGCAAACATGAAAGTGGTGGAGCACCATGTATCAGACAGATATGAATGACAGCGGCAGAACATCGAGCAAGAGAGACGGGCAGAGGCAGAAGCAGAGGCGAAATCGGGCGCTGTAAATGTTGTTTTGATTCCATTCAGCCGCTTTAAATGATGGAGGTCAGCAGCTTCAAAACCATGAATATTCAAGGAGTGAAACAGAGCAGCAGCCTCCATCACTTGATCAACAACCACCAACTGCGGAAGCTACTGTTCATCCCAATGCGCAAGGAGACATGGCTAAAACATCCAAGGGAGTTAAAGTCGGAATCACCTTAGCCATGATTGAACAATATTACGGCAGAAATCTATCAGATGCTGCTGAAGGACTTAAAGTGATCTTCAAAATTCTTTCATTTTCTTCTGTCTTACTAGTACATGCCTAGTTCCTTTTAGTTTTCCTAGGCCTTCTTATGTTAGAATTGCTCTGTCATGTTCGTCTTTGCAGTTAGTCGTTCTACTGTGAAACGTATACTTCGTGATCATAATATACCAAGTGGCCATCGCACAAGAGAAAAGAAAAAGGCCACGTTCCACCAAATCCAATTACCGCAAGCAGATCTATTGAGGTTGGTGCAGAAGTTGTCCAAGAATCTGAGATTGAATGCTGTCCCAATATTGGTGAAACAGAGAAAAGGGCGGAGGCTGGGGATTACATCCCCAAAAGTTCAAGGGGTAAACATCCAACAACGGAATGTGACGAAAATGATGTTAGTTACACCATGGTTGTGAAGGCAACATTCAAGGGCGAAACGGCGAAACGGGATTGAAAGATTGCGTGGAGAATTGGACAAAAGGTTCGAGTTTAAACAAGAAAAGTTCAGATTCAAGTACAAGGATGAGGCCGGTGAAGAGATCGCCATATTCTGTGATGAAGATTTGCAGGGTTACATGGCAAGTTTGAAAAAGAGGGGGAATACTGATATGAGGCTGACAGTTTATTTGGTGGCCTAGTAATATTTTAGTTTAAACCTTCCATTTTGAGTTCCATTGTTGATTACAATCTGTTGAGCATTTGTAAGATCATTTCTTGCATACTTGTCTTAGCTATCTTTCTAAATTCCAAAGCTAATATATTACAAACATCACGATTTTATAGATTGCAAAAGAATTGTGCAAATTAATGAGCATGGATGGATTTAAGGCATCTATGATGGAAATTATTATTATGCCTTTAAGCAAAATCATAAGTACACCTCCAATTACACCACGACATCCATTTCCGACACGAACAGCAATTGAACAGGGGAGCCATGAACCATACATAATTCATAGCAGGGCATCATCAAATGACTCTGAACCAAACTTGTTCAGTCTAAGATTGGCAAAGGCTTGCTTGGAAAGACATTGAGGAAGATGTGCTTTCTAAGGAATATAAATCAGCACTGAGCTTCCTACCCTGATATTATAAGCTTTTCTTCTATCCCAACAGAAATGTGATGGAAATGTAGAGTTTCTATTTTAGTCATTATTGTACACTACCATATAATGTCAGTTTCAGATCGAGGCAAAATGAGAAGAAAAACATACGTGAATTGAGGAGAGGATTTATAAGGTTCTTTATTTCTTCATAACCTAAAACAAAACAACTTTTGAGACTACATATATTAACTCTTATTACACACTCAAATGTAAGAACTACTAATTTGGGAGTAGTTTATTGGATTAAAAAAAAAAAAACTACTAGATGTTCTGCTGTTGAACCCTTCTCTCAGCGAGAATGCGCTGGGTTGCATTGTAGTACATTGCGTAAAGCACCAACTGGATTAGCCCAAGGGCAGCTCCAATCAAATTTGGTACCTATAAGTCATTTTAAAGAGAAATATATATATATATATATATATATCACTTAATGTTTTCAGAGATAAAAATATTTAGTAGAAAGAAGAAACTTTTGAAATTAAAAAATCTTACAAATATGTCGAGGTCGAATTTAAACAGGGCATAAGCAGTCCAACAGACACCATTGGCAAAAGAGGCCAGTGAAAGGAACAATGGCATGTACTCCACGCTTCTTGTTCTGATCACCCCTCCCTGCAACAGTGAAACCCTACATTTTTTTCTTTTCAGAAATTCTAATAATAGTAATCAAATCAGATTCCAGTTATCCCTTCATTTTTAAAATTTTCATTATTTCGTTAATATCAATTTCGACCCAACATCTCTCCTGACTTTTTTGGCAAATATTTTGACCCACACTTAAAATTATCAAATTATTTGGATATTGTACCCACTACTATCCAAAGTCATTGCTCCGATCAATCTAGATTCGAGTAGTTTATTATTATTATTATTCAAACATCACAATGGCAATAGATTGACAGTTACCAAAAAAAAAAAAAAAAAGAGAAAAAAGAAACACCAAAAGATTGATTCGAAATTACCATTACGGAGAGCGGAGCCCCGTACATGATAATGTTGCGGACCATGCAAATCGGACCAACAATAGCCGACCGGAGTTTGGTGGTGTGCGCTAAGTTGAGCACCAGAACGGCGAGCGCCGCCACAGAGACCAGCTCAGCCGCCACGATGGCGGCCAGCTTCATCTTCCTCTGTCTAGTCTGGCAAAATGTGATGAACAGGGCAATGTACACCGCCTCAATCGCGAATCCGGCGCCGTTAATCGTGATCACTAAGAGGCTCTTTGGGTGCACGAAAGGACAGCCGTACGGCACCCACAAAGCGCAGTTGATGAATGTGGCCAGGTACGGCACTGGGGAGTACTCCTCCACGGATCCCCTCCATATCTGTATGAATGTTGGCCTGGAAAATAAAAACCAAAATGATCAGAACCTGAGAGAACGAGTAAAACATAAAAGAATGAAAATCAGATACATTAAACTTCTGGGGGAAATGGAGAGATGGACGGTACTCTTACACTGGAGATAAGAAGAGGAGGAATGCAATTGAGTTTCCTGAGGAGTATCAATTAAAAGAGAAATTAGAGACGAATAAACCGAAGTATAAACTAACTTAAAATGCAATGAAACATTCAGGGAAATGAAGAACTCGCATACCTATGATTCCGACAGCAGTTCTAATGGAATCCATTGTTCAATTACGGATGCTTAGTAATTGATCACGGAAAAATTGGATGAATGTTTGGTTTTAAAAAGGTGAGAGGTTCAAAATCAGGTATGAGAGAAAGAATGGATAATTGGCAAATGATTAACCGGGACAACGATTTACTGATTCAAATGCACAGTTGAGGATCATGAAACAGGGCATATGTATGATGAACCAGACAGTTTTTCTTTTCGAGTCACCTAGTGATCTTGCAGTTATATCATCTATGTTAATTTACACTCCAACATCAGCAACATTAGCTGGGTAGTTTGTTACAGTAATATCTCATGAATCAATCACAACATTTGTTTGGTCCCGTAATATCTCCGGCAACATTAAACTGGTGCTCTTCTCTACAAAATAGCACATGCACTAATTGAAAAATACACAAAAATAAAAAAACAAAAACAAAATGACATGAGCATTGTGGCATGAGAAATCAAAAGTGTGAGCGAACGGAACACCATGTTATCGGAATTTCTAAGCCACATTCTTTAGTTGATTATATTTTGTATTGCCTCTTTTTTTTTTTTTTTTAAATCAAAACAAAATAGTGACTTCGGGGGAAAAAAAAAGAGGCAGAGTAGGCTTTACAGAAATCAAGTTTTCAGTTTCTGATTTAGTGCTCCTTTTTGGCCATGATAACAGGCTGAGAATTGAGCCTGAGATTCAATGAAATGCTCCCAAGGTCCTAAGGGAGTGGATTAGGGGGGGAAAAACATTATTATTCCCAGTGAAGCTGCAGTCGTGAATCGTCAGCGCTTCCTTCCCAGTTCCCACTTCCCTCACTGGTGTTTCTGGGAATTCCCACCCTAAACTGTTATTCTAAATAGTACTAGAACTTAAAAGGACTTTTATGTACAGCTTTGTAAATACTAGGAAGAGTTTGCATATATTAGCTGAGTTTGAACATTACAAATTAACTACAGTTGTTAGTTAGGATTAGTTGGTTAACGGGTTATATATTAAGGTTGAAAAACACCATTAGCTTGTGATTAACGAAACTGAATAACAAATACTCCATCTATTCTAAAATTATTGTCCAGTTTAGGATTTTAATTTTAGAACAATTTAAACTAGAAATGAAAATCAAAACTGGACAATAATTTTGGGACGAAGGTAGTAGATTTTTCCCCAAATTCGTCTCAACTCTGTTGTCTTCTTAACATTCCATGACTGAAGTTCTAGGTCTTCCCAGAGACACACGAACCATTCAAAGGTAATTTCAAACTATTCTCCATTTCTCCTAGAAATCTATAATTGGAAGGGTAACACTGAAATGGATGCCCAAGTCTAACAAATCCAATCTGGAACACTACAGATTCAGAGATAATATGGAATTTTGAAACTGTCGACAACGTTTTCTTCCAAGCAATTTTAGTGTAATACAGAGAGTACCATTGTCATATGTGAGAATAATTACTGTAGTCTGTTAAAATTCCTTTATATTTAAAAAACAAGTGAAAGACACTTGTTCCACATAGGAGTTGGGAAGCCTACTTGATCAACATATATATTCCATATGCTACTCACTTCATTGCCAATTGGTTTTGAGGTGGAACCACATGTGTGCTTATATGGGTCTTCAAAATAGTACCAAAGCGGGTTTTAATCCGCGCACCTGTGGGACTTGTGGGACGAGGTCCACTAACCCAGATTGGATCTTGAAACTTTGACCAACCCACGGAAAAAATGCATGGTTTGATTTTGAATTTTGACTGGCCCGATAGGTGACGGTTTATCCGGAAAAATAACCGATCGCAAGACTGAAAAAAATCAGAAAAAATATATAAAATTACCCGTCCAAGCCCTTTGACTGGCCCGGCAGGCGACGGTTTATCCAGAAAAATAACCGATCGCAAGACTGAAAAAAAATCAGAAGAAAATATATAAAATTACCCGTCCAAGCCCATTGAGCTTGAGAGGGGCGTGTTAAATGAATAAAAAAAAGAAAATGGTCTCATGTTCCTTTGTCCCACATGGATGGAAAGAAACACTTGAACTCAACATATATACCCCATGTGTTACTCCTCTCATGTTTTAATCCGCGGACTTTGTGGGTGGACTTTAACCGATCTGGTGGTTTCTCCTGTTTGACTTTACCCATATTAGGCTTTGACTGACCGAGCACTATATCCGAGGACTTTGACTTTACCCGTATTGGGCTTTGACTGACCCGACAGTTTATCCGGGGATTTTGACTTACCCGAATTGGGCTTTGATTGACCCGACAGTATATCCGAGGATTTTAATTTACCCGTGTTGGGCTTTGGATGTTCAAAGGGGCCTTGTCCAACCCCTTTGGGCTTGAGAGGGAAGTGTTAAAATCCCTTTGAACTTGAAAAACAAGTGAAAGACACTTGTTCCACATTAGAATGGGGAAGTTTACTTGATCAATATATATACCCCATGTGCTACTCCCTTCATTGGTAATTAGTTTTGAGGTAGAGCCACATGTGGGCTTATATAGGCCTTCAAGATAGTCTATAATTCGCCGGTGAAAGTTCTAAAAAATGTTATTTTTTGTTTAAAGTATTTTCATTAACTTACTATTCTACTTGAAGAACTTGATTACAAAGTCGACGACGTTCAAAAAATAATATTTTATATTATTCTCATAATTTTTTTTGTGATTTACTTATCGTGTCGAGTTTCCATGACTCATCTCGAAGTCGACATGGAATGGATGTAAAACTGTGCATTCCATTCTCTACTAAGTCATTGAGTTCCATATCCCAGCTAAAATTTATAAGCAATCTAAAAACCTACTTAAAAAAAACTATTGAGCTTTATAATTCAAATAATTACTTTGCAATAAATATTCCTTTATTGGCAATATCAATGTAAAGATCACAAATAAAAATTTATTGTTCAGATTTATTTCATTAAGTTGTTCGTCTTTTTAAAATTTAATAAGAAATATAATAAAAACCAAAATACATGATTTTGTATCGTTTTCAAGAAAATTTGATGATAGTACAGTTAATTTTCACGTCAACATTCCATTTCTAATGTGAAAGCCGACACAAACTGAAGATGATACTGTGCTTTCCATTTTCTATTTGGTTATGTTATTACAAAATCCGATTAAATTCCAGACACTATCTAGAAAATTAATTAAAAAAATTAGCTGTTGAATTTTATAATTCATACTATAATTGCTTGTAATATTATTTTATTGAGTGAACTACATAACATGTCATCGAACTATTGAATAATTTCATCACATGTTATTAATTAAAAATAAAACAAGATCATAAGCTAAAAATTCATCCGAAGTTATTCTATTACTTTTGGCTGTTAAATTATTACTGAAAGTTATTTTTTACCTCCAAAATATGTGACTTGGATCAGTGACAATTTCATCGTTTTATATTTTTTTTAAAAAACTTGTTTTTATTTTATTTTTGATGAACTATCGATCCCCCACGGTCCCACGACCGGCAAACCTTTGGGGGAAATGATTTCCTTTCAAAAGTAATTGTGGGTGGTGTTAGCGTTGACCAGAGAGTATCTTTGACAAAATTGGAAGATGGTAGCCAGCGAAAAGTATTGAATCCAAAATGTTAGCACATGTGTGCAAACTTTCTGATATTTATGCAAGACTTTCTTTGCTCATCTGAATAATTTATTTTGGGACATGTGGGCATTGCTGATTCGTCTCGTTTTTCCATCAAAATAATTCTCCTTCGCTCAATTCCTATGTTTGGAAGTTTTTTGAATGTGTTTTTTTGTATTGGAAATGTAAAAATGTATATTAGAAATATAAAAAGGTATATTAGAAATATAAAAAAGTGCATTGGGAATGTAAAAATGTATGATGTGATGGGATAGATATTAATTAAAAATTCTGAAAAAATTAACCAAAAAAAGAACCAAAAATAGTCTTTCACCCATATTTTCAGCACCTATTTACGTTTTTAACAATTTGATTTTTAAATCTCTTTGCTACTAAACACCCTAATTAAATTTTCCTTGAGCGCCCTAATTAAATACCAAATGACCATTTTGCCCTTACATGATTTTATAAATTAAGAGTTTCAATTTCATTCTTTCAATTCCTAAATCAATCTTTCATTTCAAATTCTCTCAATCCAAACTCCTAAAAACTTAGATTCAATGGCTGATCGAATGAAACGGCTACGTAAAGAGCTACGGAAACTGAAGGTACGTAAATTTGGATTGTTTTTTTGAATTTGAATTAGTAGGAGTATTTATAAAAAAAAAAAAAAAACCAGCGCCCCGGCCGGCGAGGGAGAACCGCGCCGGGGCGTGAAGGAGTGGCGCAGAAATCTGCGCCACTCCTTACAGAGCTGGCGCGGATCTGCGCGCCAGCTCTGCACGCCCCGGCACGGTTCTCCCTCGCCGGCCGGGGCGGTAATGGCGCAATTTTCTTCGCCGCCGGACGCTGGGGTGGCGAAGAAAAGTCTTGCCAGGCGGCTTGCGCCTGGCGAGAAAAACCGGCGCCGGCCGGTTTTTTTTTTTTTTTTTGTTAATTTGTTATATTATATATTTAAATTTAATTGCTATTTATAAATTGTATAGTAATTGTAATTTAATTGTTACTATTAGTAATTGTAGGTCTTATGAAATTTAGTTAAATTATTTATTATTAGTTAAATTTATTAGTTTAATTTATTTAGGAAACACTATTATTAAAAGTATATGTTTAATCTTCTGTAAATAAATTAGTTATAATACTTTTGTAGTTTTAGGGAGTTTAACGGTTTTTAAATTAAATTGGATCATTAAAGTTATTATAAATATAATTATAGAAAATATATTTATTGGATTAGTCAGTTTAATTGTAATTAACCTAAAAAAAATATCAAACATAGAAATTAAATACTTAGTATAGGAAAATTAAATAAATAAGTTCCAATTTAAAAAATACAGGAGGTTAGTAGATAATTAGGGTTAATAAAAAATATTTATTTAATTGTGGTTAAAATTAAATAATAAATTATATATTTATTTAATTTTGGTTAAAAAATGAAAAAAATAAATATGTAGATATTATTAATTGTACTTAGTAGATTTAATAAATTGTACACTTAAGATGTATAGTAGATAAGTTTATAATTACGTATTTAAATAATATAAAACTGTATTAAACTAATTAATCTAAGTTATGTGTAAAATTTGAAACTTTTGTAGGATGGGATATCGCCTCTTGAGGGATCTGGACATCGGCATGCAGTTACGCGCAATCTGTATGCCGAACATCGAGCAGAAAAAGAAAAAAAAGTTAAAGAAAGTGAAAAATGTACATCCTACGTTTGACCCACTTGGTGAGTCAGCTAACGTAGACGATGATGATGATGATGATGATTTTGAGGGAGAGGAATCATCAGAGGATAGGTTTGAGAGTGGGGGGACGATGTAGATGAGGAGGATGACACATCCGAGTATTCCTTGCATGTGAGGAGGGATATACATATTACAGATAACTCAGTACTGAACCCCATTGGTCGTACTGTTGATCAGACTCCAGTTCACCCTACCCGGGAGGGGAGGGGGAAGTCCCTTGTGGGATTATCAGCCACGAATTCACTTACACTCCGGTGGTTCCAGTGTTCGTGTCGGCCACAGTAGTACTCTTTTTAGAGGTCAGAGTACTACTCTTCAGCATGCAGGGGCACAGAGTACTCTTTTTAGAGGTCAGAGTACTACTCTTCAGCATGCAGGCCCGCAGAGTACTCTTTTTAGAGGTCCCCCTCTGACTACTCAGCCTCGTTCCCGTGGCGCATCCATTGGTGCCTCTATCCGTCCTGAGGCAGCTGCATCGTCATCAGGTACGTATTTGTAACAATTTCAGCATTCATTACTGCTTGGTCAATTTCTTAATTGCATTCGATTAAGTATTTATACACTATTCTTTATTCGGGTTACAAGTACTAGCAGACGGTCTAAGGTTTCTACCGAAGAAACTGATGATTGGGTTGTGACAGACGACGTACCTGGCGGGCCATGTGATGGGTCAGTGATTCCTAATTTTCTTGGCCACACTGCTTATCAGTTGTGGAATGGAGAACCAAGAGATTACCTGACGATGAAGCCAGCGAAGAAGAGTTTGTCTAGATTGCATGGATGGTATGCGAGATTGCCGGAGAACGCACAGTTGCAGATTCAGAATACCGGTTTGTATCATCTGATTGATACCATGTATGATGATATTGACCTTGCGCTTATTTCTGCATTCATAGAGAGGTGGCAGCCCGACACAAACTCTTTCCACTTTCCGTTTGGGGAGATGACCATTATGATGCATGATGTGGCACACATTTTGGCGATTCCACTTGATGGTTACTTGTTGACCCAACCTGCGGAAGCTGAGGTTTTGAAGATGCAGGTCGCGGGATTGCTTGGGATGCCGTTGGCTGAGTTAAAGCGTGCATGGAGCCACGGAGGTGTGAGCGACATATTGATTGAGGAGTGTTGTCGCAGGGTCCTCCCCGCTGTTCAGATGCAAGCTTGGGTGTGGATCTTGTTAGCCTCGACACTCTTCCTTGATAGGAGTGGGGGCAGGATCAGTGCTTCGCTTATGACTGAGCTGCACGGAGGTATCGACAATATTGGAGAGTACTCCTGGGGATCCGGTACACTAGCATTCCTCTACCGTCAGCTTGGTATTGCTAGTCGAGCAGGGTGTACCACGATAGCTGGCTGTATGACCCTTCTCCAAGCATGGATATATGAGTATTTTCCATGCTTCCAGCCCTCCAAGAGGCGAGGACGTCGAGGTGTTGATGGTTGGCCCAGAGCCCGAGACTGGACACCAGTTAGCTATAAGGGCCCGAAGCCTATTCATAGTCGTCTCCAGCAGATTCGTACGCAGCTCGACGCGATGATTGAGTAAGAGGTACACTTTATATTTTAATTCTGTGTATTGCGTAAGGGGTAGTTCATTGTGTACACTATAATAAATGTTGGTAACGTTCGCAGGTCGAATGGGAGCCATTTGGTCACGAACAGGCGCCATACATGCCGGAGAGAGTGATACGCCAGCTCGGTTACGTGCAGTACATTCCTCGTGCGCCGCTCACGCCGGTAACTTAGTTTCGCGGGAAAAATGCGCACAAGTATTTAGTTGATCGTCCGATTTCCGAGACATGTAACTGTTGGGTTAGATTTCCGGATTCGGAGTGCATCAACCTCAGTCATTGTGTGCCGGTATCGTCCACTGAGGTAGGACAGGCAGCTGTAGATTACCTCGACTGGTACAAGAGCCATTCACATCCATTTCTACTGCCGGAGTCCGTACCGTCTACATCACGCATCCCAGGGAAGAACTGCACCACTTACATAAGTTCAACTCTAACTGGAATACCCTTTGTTTAATAACACACGTACTATCTTTAAGGGATAATATGGTTTTATTTAACATTTGTAGTGGATGTGTGAGATGGAGAAGTTGACTCGAGGTTGCATCGACGATTTGAAGAAACTCGATTTGGGTCTTGGTGAGGAGTGGGATACTCGCCTGGATGATGTCATCTTCCAGTACAGTCAGGCCCCATGAGATTCTACTCAGTGCTTTTTTCTTTAAACAATTATGTACTGATTCTGTTATTCTGAACAATATGTACTTATGTCGATTTGCAATTTACATTTTAATTTACGTTAAAATATCACCAATTTCATAAAAAAATATATATATACACAACATATCATCCGAGATCACTATATTCCCGTGTGGGTCTTATCTGAGGTACCAAAGTACGCCATAGCTGCAGTCTGGGTTCAAAAGGTTCTTCCCAACCAATAACACTACTATCACGATCATGCCTCTAACTGGGATGAATGGGAGGAATCGGAAAATCACCCTGCAGATTGAGTCGAATGAAGTGCGGGTAAGGCTCAAGGTGGCAAATAACTATCTGAAACTCTGGCCTTGTTGCCCCGCCCCGTGCGCTCAGTGGTAGCACAATCCAACATGTGCCGTTTAGATTTTCAGCACCGTTGGTTCTAAAGTAGTGCACAACAGCATTGAAATATGTAGCAAGGGGATAAAAGTCCTCTGTCGACATCCAGTGACCTGCGGAGGTACCAATCCACCGTATACGCTCTAGGCTTGCAGGTAATTTTTTCCACCTACAAAGACAAGTAAATGAAGGTTTTAAATAAAATAACATTGATGCAACTGTATGAAAACCAATCACCAAAATTAAAATGGCTTCATACCCGTAAAGGTTCCTGTACAGGCCAAGGTTATTTATAACCTCATCATAACATATCTGTCTGCACAAAATTTGATTATCCTGCCCTCCCAACATGCAACTCGCAAAGACGCGGAAACCACAATTGCCGTCAGCCTCGACATCAAGATATGACACAACGTAATTATGGAGTACCTGCGGAATCTTATTCTTGTGCCTAAACTGGAAAAAGTCTGTCTGCATCACATCTTTAACCACGTAAAATAATATCATTATTTCTGAATTACCTATCAGTATTTAAGAACAAAATAAATTATAAACGTACCTCCGACATGGGGTTCGAACCCGACTGTGGCCTCTACTGGGCTGCTGGTGTTCGTCTCACCTTGCCCATTCCATGTACTGCTCTCGCATGGGTCAAGAACAAAAGTGCTTCCAGAAACCAAGTAAAATAATATTTCGCACATTTAAAAGAGAAAGTAATATCGGACCTCTGCTCCGATCTTCGCTCCCGATGTATGGCCTCTCTGGGCCGTGGGTGTTCGTCCCACCTTTACTCGAGGTACCTTGGCTCGTACCTGCTTTACTGGAACCGCTGGTATTGGTGCCACTCTGATTGCCGTCCCTGTATGCCCACACATTTGGTTTGTCTTGCTTTTTTTTAGAGATGCCCCTCTTCTTCGGCCTGCCCTTGCCTCTCTTTCCAACCCGCGGTTCATTTAATCCGGCTTGGCCTGGATGAAGTTTGTTGTACATCAATCTGGTGATCTCGCGCTGTATTGACTCCTCAGCAGCGTCCAATTCTTCCACTAACTGCCTGAACAACAATCTGTGAGGGGGAACATCATCCGAACCATCCTTCTCTGTAACCTCACCGATGTCAAGTGTGCTCCAAAATTGGTGTAAGTATTTTGGAGTCAAAATCTCGCTAGCCTCCATTATACGCTTAAGTATACATGCACAAGGGAGGGAATGAGTTTGTTTCAGGTAATGATTGCATTCCCAATACACATCATCTCCGAGTTGTTGCATCCTTTCCAACTCATTGTTCAATAGATCCAAGCAGTAGTGTGAAACATTGCATCTTAATTGGTAGAAAGGGTACTTGTTGTGTTGCCTCCCTATTTTCTGCCTTGATTCTTGCATTTTCTCTCTGTGGAGGAATTCTAACAAATTAATTAAACAACCTAAATACACAAATTAACTAAAAAGGGGATCAAAATCCAATACCTTATTTGCATAATCTGTGTCTCCAGTAACATGTGAACCCTGTGCCACACCGTTTCAAAAGAAGCATTTGGAATGCAGAGCCATTCCTTTAACAACTTGTGTGTGCTCTCCACTCTACAAGTAGTGGTGTTGCCAAAATGCAAATAAGTGTTGGTCCATGCATGCACAAACTTGTGCGCCACCACTAACCATGTCTTCCTAACATACTCTAGAACGGGCTGAAATTGAGACCAATTATGCTCCAGAAACTGTACTTTTTCTTCGTATACTTCTCGATTTGCAGCTTCGATCACTGCTTTGAAGGCATTATATGCAAAGCTTTTTGCTACATGGGCATTTCCATTCAAAATTCTTTTCACATTTCTTTCAACATCCCTGTAAACATGCCACGTACACAACAAGTGATGTGAGGATGGAAATACATCATCAAGAGGCCTCATCAGTCCAGGCTCCCGATCAGTCACGATGACATTCGGATGCAGATCTTCGCCATACAAGTTACGGAGCTGCCACAGCGCCTAATGGTAGCTATCTCCCGTCTCATCACTCAGAATAGCATATGCTATAAGGAATGTCTGATTGCAAGGGGTCATTCCAACAAACTCCACAAGAGGCAGTTTATATTTGTTTGTGTTGTATGTGGAATCTACACAAACAACCCAAGGATACGTCCGTAACAGCAACAAAGAATCCGGATGTGCAAAAAACACGTGGGATAACCTCTGTGTCTCTTCATCGCACTCCGTGAAGATGATGTATTTGTGTTGTTCTGCGACCTCTAACACCTTTCCCACTACGTCCATGGCAGACAGGTCATCTAAAATTGGAAACTCCGCCATACGCAAAAAATTTCTGTAGTTGTAGACTTGTTTGGAGGTTACCTTTTCATCGGGAAATTGTGTCCATATCGCCTGTAAAATGTGGACTGCCTTAGTCCCAGCTTTGGAGTACTCCTTAATAAGCTCTTTTACTTCTTCACTCAATGGCCTCCTGACTCGAGGTGGATATTTCAATGAATGGTTGTGCATTCCCAACGGACCTGGATATACACGGATCGCCCACCTATCATATGTCTTGTAAATAGTAACACGAAACTGGCATCCGGTCATCTGTGTCTTTGTATTGGCTCGCACGCGCACGTTTTCATCTACCTGTTGACCTTGGTACCGCCCTCCTTTATGACAAAGGAGTATAGTAGTATTATCCTTGTGCGAGGATACACTTAACTCCATATTGTAGAAGTTCGCAATACCCTTCGCATATGCGGCAGCTTCCTTCTTCGTCGCAAAAGTCTCGTCTGTAGCAAAAGCCGGACTATAATCGATTCCATCCCCCTGATCAAACATATCCTGCACACATTAAAAACAAATTATATCATAACTTAAATTAACTCTAACATTGTTAAACCACAAATAATTTGCTATGAGTAAACATTGTTATATAATCCGATATAATGATCTTATACTTTAAAGATAATTAATATATACTAATAACAAATTAAAAATATCATTAATAAAAACTCATTATTTTAACAAAAATCCTAATCCCTAACAGCTATACCCGTTAACTCAGTTAATATAACAGTATACGTAATTAAAAAACATTCTCTAAATATCATAAACCTATTTAGCATAAACCCTAATTTTCTAAACAAATATTAAACTACCAAACAAATACTCAAATAAAATAAATACATGAATTAATTAAATTTATTAAACTAATAATAATAATTATTAAACTCATAAATATAAAATATATTAAAAAATAAAAAAAAATAAAAAAAATAAAAAAAAATGGGTGGCGCCCGTAATAGGGTGGACAAAGGTGGCGCCAGATCTGGCGCCACCGCCTTCGCCATTGGCGAAGGCTGTCTCGCCTCCCTTTACAGGGAGGCAAGTTTATTGCACGCCAATGGCGAAGGAGAACCGCGCCAGCCGTTAAGGGCTGGCGCAGGAGAAGCGCGCCACAAATCCATGACCGTTCCGACACATAACACCTCTCAACCACCCATTTACTCCTTTGAACCATCGATCCCACCCATCCTGCGTTCAGTTACTATTCAAATGCTCAGTCCTGATAAAGCCTTGATTCACCTCCCCACAGCTAACTTTTCTTCTCCTACATTCACCATACCTTCCGCTGAATCCATCCCCACTACCCCTCCTTTGCCACAGAATCCGACCCCTATCAGCTCGACTACTCTTCCGTCGAGTCCATTCATGACCGAGGTTCGATTGAAGTTGACTCCCCATTGAAGCGTGCATTGGGTGTTCGTCATAAACGTTGTCCTGTTACAGGGAGGATACTCAGGTCTTCTGACTCTACTCAGAGAAATATTAGTGGAGTCATACGTTACCTTCAAATTGATGAGATTGAAGTGGATGAACCTACGCATGATAGTGCAAAGAAGTTTAAGGGTCAAGGCAGGCTTGAAACAGCTGATAAGGTGACCACTGCTGATGATTCGAATGTGTATATATCTACGGAGATTGGCGTGTTGCCCCAATCGTCGGGAGTAATGAGTCTCATGGCATGGAATTGTCGGGGGCTTTGGAACCTCCGAATAATTTAAGAAATATGCGATCAGGCTCGCACTAAGTCGCCCCACTTGGTCTTTCTCTCTGAGACCAAGTGTCGTTCTTCTGAGCTCAACCGTCTTAAATACAAGCTAGGCATGAATTGTTTTGCTATTGATTCCGTTGGCAACTCCGGAGGACTTGCTCTCTTATGGAGGAAAGAAATTTCTGTCACTCTTGGAAGCTACTCAAAAAACCATATTGATGTTGATGTTGTTCTTTTATATACTCCGGTTCGTGTTACGGGTATTTATGGAGAACCAGATACCGCTCTAAGGCCCGCGGCATGGAACCGATTCAAAAATCTTAAAGACGATCGACAACTACCATGGATTTGCCTAGGGGACTTCAATGAAGTACTCTCGCAGAAGGAATTTGTAGGAACTCGTCTTCGACCTGAGAGACAGATTCGGGATTTCGGGAAGCTTTGGAGCATTGTGGTCTGCTTGACATGGGTTTTAATGGACATCGCTTCACTTGGGGTCGTCTTTCTGTTAATCCTTTCACTCAGCGGGGTCGCTTGAACAGGGCAATTTGTAACCTGTTATGGTGCGAAACCTTTAAATGGAATTGCGTCTCACATGTCCCAACATATTGATCGGATCATCTCTTTATTCATGTTCAATTTGGGTTGTCTAACCCTGGAAAAAATCATCAGAGAACAAAGAAGCGTTTTCGCTTCGAAGCAGATGTGGATAAAATCTGATGATTGTGCTAAGATTATTGAGCAGCATTGGGACGAAAGTCTTGACTCGATCTCAGATAAAATGCATTCTTGTGCTGTTGGATTACTTAATTGGAGCAGAACCGCGATAGGTAATGTGAAAGAAAAAATTGATTTGGTCAAGAAGGAAATTTTGGAATTGCAACAGGGTAACATTACTACGGCGGTTAAAATTAAACTTTGCACTTTAAAGGAGAGGCTCGAGTTTCTTTTGGACCAAGAAAATCTGAAGTGGAAACAGCGAGCGAAGCATCATTGGTACCATGAAGGAGATCGGAACACGAAATATTTTCATGCCCATGCTACTCGCTGCAAGGAAATAAATCATATTGCAGCTCTAAAAGACCCTCTTGGCAACCTTCAGAGCTCTCATCGGGAGATTGAAACCATTATCACAAATTATGTCCGAGAAATTTCTTCGGCGGTTCCTGTAGCCGAGACAAACTTGGAGCAAGCATTGGGACGAATCTGACGTAGATTCACATCCAGCATGAACTCGCAGCTCACTATGCCTTATTCCGAAAGTGAGGTCAAGAAGGCGATTAAAGAAATGCACCCTTTTAAATCTCCTGGGCCTGGCAGTATGTCTCCTTTTTTTTCCAAAAATTTTGGCATATTGTTGGTAAAGATGTGTCTTCTACTATTCTAGATTTTCTAAATAATGGGCGCTTTGATCATCAACTAAATTTTACGTTATATTGTCCTTATTCCTAAAGTAAAAAATCCTGACCAAATTACGCAATTTCTCCCTATAAACTTGTGTAATGTTATCTATAAAATGGCATCTAAGGCAATAGCAAATAGGATTAGACCCTTGCTCCCAAAAATTATCTCCGAATCTCAATCTTCTTTTACCCTCGGTAGGTTAATCACAAATAACATCCTTATTGCCTATGAAACTCACCATTTTATGATAGCAAAAACCCGTGGTCTCTCCTCGTTTATGTCTATTAAGCTTGATATGAGTAAGGCTTTTGATCGTGTTGAATGGCCTTTTCTTTTCTCGGTTATGCGTGCTATGGTATTCCCTAAGTCCTTTATCTCTTTAGTTTGCAAATGTGTCTCTTCTTCGTCCTTCTCCTTTCTCTTGAACGGTAATGAGTTTGGACATTTGACCCCAGAAAGAGGTATCCGCCAAGGCGATTCTCTATCACCATACTTGTTTATTATCTATTCTGAGGTATTTTCAGCAATTCTACAGGCCCTTCAATTAGTCGGGAGGATCCAAGGAGTGGCAGTCGCTCATGGTGCACCCAAGATTTCGCATCTCTTCTTTGCTGATGACACTCTCTTGTTTAGCTCTGTCACTATGGAAGAAGCACATATTTACAGTTCGCCATACAGTTATATGAGTCTGTTTCTTGGCAAAGGATCAACTATGACAAATCCGGGATTTACTTCAGTCCGAATACAGACAATGGGGTTGCAACTAATATCTGTGACTTGTTGCAGATCCCGAGAGTTGAGTTGCATAGTAAATACCTTGGCTTACCTTCAGTGATTGGTCACAATAAAAGAGAGATTTTTAGTGCCGTAAAGGACTCTGTGTGGAAGCAATTACAAGGGTGGAAGGAGAAACAACTTTCAAGGATTGGAAGAGAGATTCTTATTAAGTCGGTAATCAATCAATACCAACTTATTCTATGTCTTGCTTCCACATCCCAGATGATACACTCCAGGAAATCCAACAAATGGCGGCCAACTTCTGGTGGGGAGAATCTTAAAATAAGAGAAAGATGCATTGGTACTCGTGGGATAAGCTGGCCATATCAAAATATAATGGATGATTAGGCTTTAAGAACTTGAGAGCTTTCAACCTGGCAATGTTAAGCAAACAATCATGGCGTTTGCTCACTGATTCATCATCCCTCCTTGCGCATCTTCTTAAGCCTGAATACTACCCTTCCACTGACTTCTTGGAAGCTCCACTGGGTAATAGACCTTCATGGACTTGGCGCAGTATTCATGAAAGCAAACAGGTCATCTTGCTGGGCTGTCAAAAGTTGATCCGTTCGGGGCGTACTACGAAAGTTTTTGGCAATCGCTGGATATCGATCCCCCCAGACTACAAGATGGCTCGGATCAATAACATATTGCCAGAGGATTCTACTGTCTCAGTTCTGATTGACGAAGAAGGTGGTGCTTGGAGGATGGACTTGATAAAATCTATGTTTCCTCAGGATGTAGCAGAAGCTATATTAAACCTGGATGTTAGAATTTCTCAAGGTCCAGACCTATGGAAATGGCACTTCACTCCCCATGGTAGGCATACGGTATGTTCTAGTTAGAATAGGAAAATTGTATTTCATTCATGTATCGTTATGTACAATATACAGACTATATATAGACAATAACAAACCCTAAAGAAGAACACTATAGTAAATATATTAAGTATTACAATACGCCCCCTCAAACTGACGGCGGAGAAGAGAGAAGCCGAAGTTTGTCCCGGAATCGAAAGAACAACTCCTTGGACAATGGTTTGGTCAGAATATCAGCAAGAGACCGAGTTGACCGAAACAAACTTTCGCAGAACATGATCTTGAACAAAGTGAAAATCAACCTCAACATGTCTGGTATGAGCATGAAACACGGGATTGGCAGCAAGGAAAACTGCACTACTGTTGTCACACCAAATAGAGGGAGGGCGATGTAATGAAACTCCTAACTTGGACAATAGATGACACACCCAATGCAGTTCAACACAGACATTAGTAACCGCATGAAACTCAGCCTCAGTAGACAAGCGAGCCACAGTGGGTTGCTTCCGAGATGCCCAGGTAATGAGATTAGGTCCCAAATAAATGAGAAAACCAATAGTAGAAGGACGATCATCTGGACAACCTGCCCAGTCAGCATCACTAAAGGCAGTAAGAGTGCCCAAATCTGTAGGATGCAGAACTAAACAGAAATCAACGGTGCCACGAATATAGCGAAGAACTCGTTTGAGAGCCTGAAAATGAGAAGTATGAGGCTGATGCATGAACTGACAAAGCTTATTAACCGCAAAGGAGATATCTGGACGAGTGAGAGTGGTATACTGCAGACTGCCACAAAGCCGGCGATAAGTAGTCGCATCATCAGGAGACAACAGAGTACCATCCAAACGGGACAACACAACATTCGCCTGCAGAGGAGTGGAAATAGGTTTGCAAGTATGCATATTTGCAAGTCGTAGTAAATCAGTGACATACTTGCGCTGAGAGAGGAGCAAACCCTTGGAAGTACAATGAACCTCGACCCCAAGAAAGTAACTCAATGGACCTAAATCCCGAAGAGAAAACTCCTTAGCAAGACAAGAGATAAAATGCTGGACCAAACCAGAAGTGCTGCCTGTAAGAATAATGTCATCCACATAGACTAGCAGAAAACACAACTGAGACCCACGGCGATAGACAAAGAGGGAAGGATCACAACGAGACTCCACAAAACCCAAGGTGAACAGAAACGCAGCCAGCCGAGAATACCAGGCCCGAGGAGCTTGCTTAAGACCATATAAGAACTTATGCAGTTTACACACAGAATGAGGGCGCACCGGATCAACAAAACCCTGTGGCTGAACCATATACGCAGTCTCACTCAGAACACCATTGAGAAAGGCATTACTGACATCAAGCTGAGAAATCGACCATCCATGAGCCAAGGCAACTGTCAAAACCGAGCGAATAGTGACCGACTTAACAACTGGACTAAATGTGTCAGTGTAATCAACCCCAAAAGATTGAGTAAAACCTCGAGCCACCAACCGAGCCTTATAATGCTCAATGGAGCCATCAGCATGGGTCTTAATCTTATGGACATCAATTGCCGACAACATTGCCGGAGGAAGGAGGGGGAACTAAAGTCCATGTGTTATTTTTGAGGAGGGCGGAAATTTCATCCTTCATGGCATTCTGCCACTGAGGAAAAGATTTGGCTTGGGTGAAGGATGTAGGAGCAGTAGACAAATCAGGGAAAACAGAAGTAAGATGAGCCGAGGGATCAAAGATTTTCTTGGGCTTGGGGTTTGGACGAAGTGCTATTGAATGCGGACGGGAAGGAGGAGGAGGAGGTGGCGGAGGAGAACTGGACTCAGATGATGAAGAGCTGGATGCAGGAGAACTATCTAAAGATGCTGATGAGTCAGGAGGGATGTGAGGAGACGAAGGAACTGGTGTACTAGGAGGAGACGAAGAGGGCGCAGAAGACGAAGCAAGCATACCAGGAGAACTGGTTACACGCAACCAAGGGGTAGCAGGAGACTCCGGCAGTGAAGAAGGAGAACTAGAAATAGGATGTTTAAAGGGAAAGAGTTTCTCATCAAACTCAACATGACGAACAACATAAAGATGGTTATTCACCACATCAAAACAGCGATAACCAAGATGAGATGGAGAAGGGTAGGTGACCTTGAAGAGATTTACTAGGGTGGCGATTCATCAAAAACACAGCGGTTTCAAAAGCAAAGTCCCAAAACCGAAAATGAGTACTAGAATGGCCAAGGAGAGCAAGTTCAATGTCGACAATGTGACGAATTTTGCGTTCAGCAGTGCCATTCTGCTCATGAGTGTGTGGGCACGCTAAACGATGAACAATACCGACATTCTTAAAGAAAGAATTGAGAGAACGAAATTCACCACCCCAATCAGAGTTAACACTTTTAATGGTAGTGCCAAATTGATTTTCTACGAGAGCTTTGAATTGCTTGAAAACATGGAAAACATCACTTTTATACTTAATGGGATAAATCCATGTGAATAAAGAGAAATCATCAATAAAAAGCACAAAATAGCGATAAACATTAAATGACAAAATAGGAGCAGGGCCCCAAACATCATTGTGAATTAAATCAAGAGGTTTAGAGCTACGACGAAAAGTAGAACGTAAACTAACCCTATGCAACTTCCCTAAACAACACGTCTCACATTTATCAGTGGACATGGGCACAAAGGAATGAGGGAGTTGAAACTGCCTAACGAAAGTCCGAAGAGTGACATTATTAGGGTGCCCTAAACGAGCATGCCATTGACCTAGAGAGACAAGATGAGCTGCTAGAGACAAGGAACCACGAGCAGGAAGATCTAAGCGATAGAGACCATCTTCAGCCCGACTACGGAGGAGGAGTTCCTTGGTTGAAAGATCCTTAACACAACAAGAGTCAGAATAAAATTCAAAGAAACAGTGATTATCACCGGTAAACTTTTGCACAGATAACAGTGGTTTAGTAAGAGAAGGAGCATGCAAAATACGATTTAAATAAAGAGGACGAGAAAACGATGGCAAAACAGATTGACCAACATACTGAATAGGTAAGACATCACCATTACCAACTAAAATATGATCCGTACCATTATAATCATTGGAGATACTGAGAGAGGACAAATCTGGCGTGGCATGATCGGTAGCACCATTGTCCGGATGCTAGGGAGTGACAGGAGGGGCATACTGCGCCATATGAGCTTGAGGAGACATAGTCGACTCCGGGTAAGACGAAGGAGGCAACAAACCAGCCGAATGCTGTGTAGGAGAAACTGCCTGGGCATAAGTAGCAGACCGAATGGCAAGGGGTCAAGGAACAAAATTAGCATCAAAGCGGTGTCGGCAAGTGGCGGCCGTGTGATTCAAGATGCCGCAAAGCTGACACGTCTCACCCGGCGGCGCGGGAGGGGTGTACCCACGCCGACCACCACCATGACCAGAAAACTGAATGCGCCGGCCGCCGCGGTGCGAGTGACCGGCACGAGAGGATTGAGGCGGCGTAGGAGAAGGTGGCGACTGCACAAGCATGGCCGTAGGCTGAAGAACTGGTTGTTGGGCGTGAAGAAGCACCTCATATGAAACTAACTGTCCAAGAAGATCTTGATAGGAGGGGGGTTCGGATCGCTGCTGCAAAGCTCCGATGATACCATTGAATTCGGCGCCAAGCTTGCGGAAGATTATGGCATTGAACTCCGCTGGAGATATGCGATGACCGACAAGCTGCAGTGTATCTGCGATACCCTTCGCTTTGGAGAGGAGAGCCGTGACCGATAAGTCACCTTTTTGCAAGCTGTGGAGCTCCATAACAAGCTGGGTCTGTTGAGCATAAGAAAGAGTGTCGAAACCCTGCTGAAGATCTGTCCATGCTGCCGCCGACGTTGTGCAGCCCTGGAGAACGGGAAAGATCTCTTCAGCAACGGAAGAAAGAATCCAAGAGAGGACCAGCTGATCCTTTTGCTGTCAGATATCAAACTCAGGATTGAGTTGGGGCGCGGCACCACAGACAGAAGGAAGAAACCGTGGTGGTGCAGGTTCGGTGCCGTCGGCAATACCGGCAACACGAAACATAGTCAATAGAGGAGTAAACTGAAGACGCCAAGACGAATAGTTGGCCCGAGATTGCAGCTTCATAGTAAAAGAATGATTGAGAGACTGTAAACTAGGTTGAAGAAGTGATACCGGTGTCTGTGGAGGAGGTGCCGCCGGCCGAAGATGGGTAGCCTAGTCGGTGGATGAAAGGTCGGTGATAGTCATCTTCGGAAGTAAGCAAGCAGCAGCACAAAACTACTACGCAACACTTAAGCAAATAGTACACAAAATCAGGCGGCCGCCGAATAAAAAACCAACACCGACAACAAACAAAGATCAGCAGCAGGCACGCAAGACTGAAGAAAGCTCAATTGGTTTTTTTTTTTTTTTTAAACGAAGTATCAGAACCAAAAAAAAAGTGGGAGGAGCAAAAGTAAGGGCTGCTTTGTTGAATGGTAGAAGCAGCAACAACAGCCGCAAGTAACAGCAACAGCAAAGATTGGCAGCCAATAGCGGCAAATCGAACGGGCCGACGAAGGACAAATTCAATTCGGCAAAGTTGAGTATGTCATTGAGATGCTGGATTGCGATTTGGGGGAGGGATTCGGGAAGATATTTGACAAATTCAATTCTGCCGGTTCCGAAGAGGAGGAGAAAAAGGAGGAGATTGGAGAAGACGTGCCGCGTAAGAAGAAGGTGGATTCAGATTCGGACGGCGAAGACGACGACGGCGATGATCAGGACTCCAAACAAAAGAATGAGAGTTCAACAGAGGAGCTCACCCCGGCAGAAGAAGGAAGATTGCGGTCGGCGGCGGAAAAAAAAAAAAAAACCGGCGAGAAGGATGAGACGCACGACTGAGAAAAAGAATAAACCCTAGCTCTGTACTAAGTTAGAATAGGAAAATTCTATTTCATTCATGTATCTTTATGTACAATATACAGACTATATATAGACAATAACAAACCCTAAGCAAGGACACTATTGTAAATATATTAAGTATTACAATAGTTCTGCATATAATGCCTTGGTCTCTGCACAACCGGACCCGTATGAATCACTAAATAGAAATCCAATTCTTGGTCCGATGTCACAACTTTGGAAGAAGATTTGGAGACTTCGAATCCCTCCCCTGTTCAACATTTCGTATGGAGCTTCTGCACCAGCACATTACCATGCCCAGAGAACTTAAATCGAAGGGGTTTGATGCAAACACAACCCTGTGTTTTCTGCAACTCTACTGATCTCTCCACTGCTCACCTCTTCTGGACATGTCCTTTCTCTTCGCAAGTCTGGCAGCTATTGGGTCTTCGCAGTAGCATTCTTCAGCTACAGCAGCCATCCGGAGCCCTTTGGCTAGCGAAAATCGTTATACAAATCCCTCGGGAAGTTGCTGAGCTTATTGCCTTAACCTGCAGCTTCTTATGGTTTGGTCGTAATCAGAAAATACATGAAGGAATTAACTGGTCTTCACAACAGGTGGTGATGGCGGCTAGTTCATCTCTTAAATCCTTCCATGATGCCCATCACTGGCCTGAAAGGCCATCCCATCTGTTGGATCATAACTGCCTTCTTGGCAGAATCCCTCGAGGGCCACTCGTCTGGTTTGATGGAGCCGTCTCAAAGACGCGTAGAGCTACAGGTTTAGGAGTGTGGTGGTCTTTAGAGGATGGCTGTTTCATTCGTGCGCAAGCTCGATGAAAATTTGGCATCCAAGATTTGTTGATTGCAGAGATTTTGGCCATGCGGGAAGCCTTTGAAATGGCGGAGATGAAGAAGTTGACGGGTTTCACTATACAAGGGGACTCTGTTAATGCGATCCTAGCTCTTCATAATCAATACCCTTGCCCGGACATATGCAGGTTGGTGCTAGATGATTTGTGGTTTCGACTTCGCCATTCGTCTTGTTTAGGCGTTTTTTGGAGCCGACGTTCAGAAAATACGGCTGCACATAAGATAGCTTTTTATGCAAAAAACAATGATTCTGATCTTGTAACGTAGTCTAATCCATCCCCATTTTGTCAATCGCAGTTGGGAGATTCCCAACAATAGTAATAAAATTTCTCTCTTTCAAAAAAAAAAAAAAAGTCAAGGGGGAAAAAAATTCAAAATTGAACATGAAACTTCCGTGATAGGCCATGTTATGAGATAAAGGAAGTGAAATAATCTAAATGATTCCAATAAATATTGAGAAGTTGTCGTCACACTAGTCAAATAATTAATTACCTACTTAATACAATTAGTAGTAGTGAAGTAGAAAGTAGGGTCAATCCCACAAAGAAGGTTAGCAAGTACCGGTTAAAATTATTTCTTATTGTTATTTAGATTAATAATTTATCAATTTAAACTAATCTAAATCTAAGACTATTAATTACAATTAATTTAAGATTTTACACAAATAAAAGAAAACCTAGGGCAAAGGGTTCACCAACCGACTATTCAGTTTAACTCAACCTATAGATATGTGACTTTGGACTTTCATTAATCTCACAACGATTCACCTATTTAAAAAATATTCACTGTCGTGATATAATTCTCTTACTTAAACTAACCCTATGACTACTGTCGTGACTATAGGGATTAATAAAAGCACATTAAGAACTTTAGAATCTCTAGCTGCAAAGGTGGTGTTCCTACTGTCGTGGCTTACTACCTAAGTTTAATATTCCCATGAACTAATGTTAACCTTTAACCGTCGTTCCTTCAGTTAAACACCTTTAAAGCATGCAAGTGGTGATCAAATACTCACATGGAATAAAAACAAGAATATTAAATATCAACTAATGAAAAAGTCACAATCATGAATTAAATTAAATTAAATAGTACGGCGGCTACATCCAAAATCCTAGATTAAATAATTTAGCTACACATCATCTCAAAAATAAATAAAACAATGAAACCCGGGAGAGGTAGGTCAAAAGTTGAGTCCGAAGTTGCTTGCTTCCTCCTCCTCCGATGATGGTGCGTATGTGGTGCCGTGATGATGGATGATGGAGGCCGGGGGGGTTGTTTTGATGTGTGGAGAAAGGGTTTAATAGTGTAGGGCTGATGGGATAAATGGTGAGGTGTGTGCTTCGGTGATTAGACTTGGATGATGGTGATGGATGGTGATTAAGGTGTGATGGTGGTAGAGAGAGATGGAGGCTGCTGGGTGGTGACGTGGAGAAGAGGAAGCAAAGTAGGTCGGCGGAGGTGGGGGGCTGAGGTGATTTTTTTGGTTAAGTCTCTCCCAAAAATAAAAATCTAATCCTCTTTTTATAGGCTTTCGTCAAACCCTATTTCTTCAGGAATAAGAAATTTTTTTTTTCAAGCCAATTTAAATTAAAACTCCTCAAACTCTTCAAGTGCTTCAATTTCTTCCTTGTCAATTTATCAAATCTTCAATTCTTCCTTTGAGTTGCTTTTATTTTCATTTTAGCCCAAAAATTCAACAATTCTTCCATTTGAGTACAATTCCTACAATTAAAGATAAAATCAGATAAATAGCATATTTGTACTCAAAATATATTGCAAAAATTACAAATTAGGGATATAATAAATAGGTAAAATATAAGCATATCAAATATCTTCAAACTAATTAAATAAATATTTGAAGTAATTATTCTACTTAACAAGAAAAAAAAAACCCCCATCCTATTCTATCTCCTTTTTAAATGTAGATTGTTTTTATGGGACGGATGAATATAAAAAGTTTAAGTTTATTAAATTAATAATCAGTAGAATATACACTGTGCAAAAAAGACTATCGTATCGATAAATTTAGTATGTTAACGGGGTATTTTTAAATATTGTTAAGAGCATTTAAAATTATTTTAATTAACTAACTCTTTTTTTTTTTACTAGGAATGAAATTTCGATTCCTCGATTCCCTTTCCTGACCCTTGAAGTTTGAAAATTCAAACCATATATATAGAATTCGCCCATATCAATTATCTAGAATTCGACCCTAGAAGCCGTTGAAGAAACTCGATTGAGGTAGCACCGATATTGCAATTTAATGTTGACATAATGCCACAAACAATTAAAGAATGGCATTCCTTTTCTTCACTAAAATTTTAAAACCTACAGCTCCATTAATAAGATTTTTTCCCTATGTTGTATCAAAAAAGGGGAAAACAAAATTATCTCCTCCTGCAAATAGCCTGGCTACCCACGGAAAGAATAAGGGAGCTGGGAGGTCCATATAACATTGATAGTTGTCATTAATTTATGTTATTAAAAATAGAGAGAGATAAAGGTAAAATTGAAAAAATTATATCTAATCCTATATTGGATGTAAAGTGCGGGAGATTAAAAAAAAAAAAGATCCACCCAAAAACAATAGATTAAAAAAAATAGAGGTAGTATATTTTCTATATGCTGACAAGGATGTGCACTAGATATCACTTTTAAGTGAAACAGGAAGAAACTCGTGTTCCTTTCAACCAGGAAGAAAAACAGAAAAATCAAAATTGAACCTCCTGAACTTCCTCCAAAAAGACCAATTGAACGAGAGACAAAATCATCTTAAGAAAGATTAAAAAAAAAAAAAAAAGGGAGGAGACAAAAGGAAAGGTATCAGTCTCACTTTGAGCCCCTGCACATGAGCAGGCCAGGGACTATAGATATTATTTTACTGGTTGTCGTTGCATGCGATGTATTCAATTCACTTTTGAGATTTAGCCTTCAGATTCAGCACAAATTGATTATGAATTAGGAGAGAGCTCACAATGACAATGAAGTTGTGGGGCCTAGTCATACAGATTATAAATTTAAAGGTTTCACATCACTGAAGTGAAGAGTGAAGACTTTTAAGGATACCTGCCTAGTACCAGTGTTCACACATTGAAGAACCACAGTTATAATATACAGAGTCCAACTCCCCTTGTTGGACTGAAATTCACCACCAGGTAGAATCCACTCTACAAAGAATTCCACACCTTTCTTCGCCCCACTGATACTAGAGGTGATCTGCTGCCTGTAGTCGCTGCTGGACTTGATGAAATGTACGAGGGTGAGGATGAACAGGAAGGCGTGTGTGGTGATCCTGATTTCCTAACTCACATTCCTGGCGGAGAGGCATGCCATGAAATTCTCCGGGAAAAGACGGATGATCAGTTGCGGGTGTTTTGGTACCCAAATGCATCCTCATCCTCAGCAGGGTACGTAAATGATACTAACTACTATATCTACTTTTGGCATTTAGAATTGATACCTAACGCCCTTCCATTTTTCCGAAGAATATGTAAATGTTTGTCGAAATTTTACTTATACCATTGGTTTCCCTCTATATATGTATAGAATTTCAGCTTCTGGTCCAACCTCGTCAATTCAGAGTAAGATCAAGTCATTGCTTTTGTCGCTGAGCTTCCACTGTAGAGTTGTTTTAGTCCAGTTCTGGGCACCAATCACAACCAATAGCGGCCACACGGTGCTGTCTGTATTTGAGCAACCGTTTGGTGTTAGCAAACTCTATAAAAGATTCTGTAGATATAGACAATCCTGCATTCAGCGAGCGAGTTCTGTGGACGACATTACTCAACTTGGTCCCCTTGGGAAGGTGTTCCTACAAGGATCATCACAAGAGTGTTTAAACATTGAGCGGTACTCCATACAAGAGTTTCCCATGAAGAATCAAGCCGAATCTTGCGGTATTGTGGGTTATTGGGTTTTGCCTCTTTTTGAACGGGACGATTGTAATTGGCCTCAGTCTTGTGTTGGTGTTCTCGAGATCCTCTCTTTTGATGGTTATACTTCTTTTGGATTACAGACATGTGTTGAGGTATTCAATGATGAGTGCCAGACCAACTGTTATTTTATTTTTCCTCTGATTTTCATTATTAGTGATTTATTATTTCGGTTTGTGCAGAACAGAGATTTCGTATGCACAAGGTCGCATTGCGAGGAATGCAAACAAGTAAGCCTCATTATTTATTGATTGATTGATTAATTCCTTAGACCCGTCAAGTTAGTATTAAGATAAAGTTCTTGCCTGCAATCTCATACTATAACCTTGTCGTAACACTATGATTTTGGCATGATGTAGTTTCATCGGGAGCTACTATTTTCCCACTATGATGTGTTGGCGTTTATTAAGCTAATGGATCCAGTTAATTTTACTGAACAATTCTGGTGGATCCCCTGCATCTGTGATGATCATGGCGCTTTTTCTAAAACTCACCAGCATAGTCACACTTTGTTGAATGTGTCACAAATGACGACTACTCAATTGTTTACCCAATTGCCATTGTTTTATTGGGAAATGATGGGTTCTTACTCGAAAAATTTCCGCTGCCTGTTTGCTCAAACTTTTTCCGTCAAGAATGGTAAAAGTTTGATTGGAAAAGCATATTCGATAAACAAGCCTTGTTTCTTTCGAGATGCAAGTCAATGTGATTGGGGTTACCCGGTGGTTTACTCCGATCCTAGACCTCGTTTCGCGATTCCGTCCAAATTCATTCATCCAGAGCTTCCTCCTTTGATATTGGAAGTCTATCTTCCGCGTATACCTGGTGATTATGAAGATCTGGAGAATGTGTTGAAGCAATTGTTATCCAACTATGCTGAATATGTGTCCAAGTTCGATGTTGCCTATGAATTAAAAGAAGGCAAGGAATTACGTGTCGTTTCCTCCCACTCTCACGATGATAATTACATCTATTTTGATGTAAGCCGAGGACATGAAAGCATGAATAACAACAACACTGAAGCATTATCAAATGTCCAAGTTATATTAGGCCAAAACAACTTAGAACAAAATGTCCAGAAGGAATCCTTGATTGTTGATAACCCACAAGATGGAGGTGAGACTTCGGATGAATTTTCAGCATCTGTCAGTTCTGGAATCCTCAACGAAACAGTTCAACTCCAAGCAGTCACAGAAAATGTTGCTGGAAATCAGCTGCTTCAAAGCCCAGTATATTCAGGGGATCCATCGCTGGATCAACAACCTATTGTGGAAAGTAATGTTCATCCGAATACACAACACACGGCCGAGACTACCAAGACATCAGTTTTCCTTAGCGGTGAAAGAGAAATTAGCTTGGAAATGATCAAACACTATTACGGCACAAAACTTCCTGATGTTGCGAGTGAACTCGGAGGTACTATTTATATATCCACTGCTCCTTAATTTCCTTTGGTCTTACATGACAAAACCATTTAGTTCTCTGATCGTCACTATCTTAACCAATAATTGTCTCGCTGAACTTGTTTTTCAGTTAGCCGTTCTACTTTCAAACGTAGGTGCCGGGATTTAGGCATAGAAAGGTGGCCGTGGCACAAGAAAAACAAGGTTTCTAAGCCAAACAGACCACTTGATGTTGGTAGTGAAGGTGAAGTAGACAAAGAGGTAACAACAGAGAATTCTATGCTCTCAAATCCATATGGTACTATTGGAACAAGAAATGATGCAAATCAAATTTCCAACATGGTTGTCAAGGCTGTATACAGAGACGACGCTGTAATGTTTCATCTGTGCAGTAACTCGGGATTTGAAGAACTTCTAAGAGAACTGAACGAAAGGTTCAAATTAGAGTTGGGAAGCTTCAAAGTGAAGTATGAGGATAAGGAGGATGGTGATTGGATTATGATCACCTGTGATAAAGATTTGCAATTTCACATAGATGCTTTGAAAATAACAGGGCACACTAGAATGAAGCTGAAGCTCTTTCCGGTCACAGAGTGATCTTTTCGCACTTATGTATCTTTGTGGTATTGTTTATTCGTTGTTAATCACAATCTATGACTCGAAATTATCGGATCATTCCTTACATAACTGTCCCACATTTCTATCAGATTTTAGTAGCTTTGTAAATTGTACCGTCCCTTTGATTATTTCGGAAGTTCTGGAAGGGATATTTGTCATTTCGGAAATCTCGTTGCCTCAATGAGTGACCATGATGACTCCATCCCTTCAGCCTCTGGGAAATTTCTAAACTAAAAATGCCACCTTTGAGAATATGATTTGGATGATAAATAAAATTATGGAAGTTGACGTCCGACAGCCCAGTGTACAAACAAGGAATTTAGCTGATGTTGATTGTTTCACAAAATACATATATGTAGCAACACTGATCATTTGTATTGTGAATTGACCTGTTTCGAATTGGGAGATGAAGTAAGCTTCAGAGATTGATGAACTGAATCGTGAGCATGAAACTCATTCCTCAAAAAATGAAAAAGTTTTGGTTAGAAAAGAATGTTTAATTATTAACGCAATGAAACACGCTAGTGAAGTTCATGAGTTTTTTACCAAAACAATTTTTAATGGAAGGATCTGGACAAAAATATATGTTCCGTAATAGTATGAACAAATCTAATTGTCTCGAATTTGACAAATCTGAAAGTACATAGATTCGGATTTGACAAATCCAAATCTCCTTGTAATACAACTATCTCATGAGTCATTTCCATGGGATAGATTCAGATCTGTCAAATTCGAATCTAATACAAAATGGGTAGATTCGGATTTGACAAATCTGAAACAACTAGTTTTGTCTACTTAAGATAAAAAAAAAAAAATCATTTTTGTCCACTTCTTTTTTTAGAAATTTTTTTTGCCGAACCCCCGAAGGGGCGTGAATTGAGCATCTCAGACTCAGCCATTTGTAACTAGAATTCTTTTTCCCCACGGGAACAAAACTTTCATGAAACCATAGGCTATTTAGTACTGCAGTCAACTCTGACCGCGTTAGCTCAAAGATTTCTGAAGGTTGATGATGACTTTTGATTGGTTCCCACATCCATCCGCGGTGTTTCTGGGAATTTCCACCCGTAAATTGCACAGTATCTAGACAATTTCTACCATATACTCCCTCAAGTCCTCATTATAAGTCATTTTGATTTTGTCTTAAGTTTCACCTAAGATGCCTTTTTAATTAGAGAGAAAAAAAAATTAAACTTATTTTTTCACATTCGTTGTAATCTCTTAATTATTAAGAAATGTTTTTAAAATTTCAATTAAAAAGGCATTCTAGGTGAAACTTAGGATAAAATTAAAATGCCTCATAATAAGGACTAGAGGGAGTATAACATACAAATATGATATGGAAATGTGAAATTATCGATTTAAGTTATCTTTCAAGTGATTTTTAGTGTAAAACACAGATAGTATCCTTGCCATGTGCAGAATAATGTACTTTGTAAGCATTACATTTCACCGGTGAGGACGGCGTCCGGTGGCCATATGAAGCCGACCGGAAGAAGAAACCTCTTGTTGGGATGGTCGATTTGAGCCAAAAATATCAACCTCTAGACCCTTATAATTTAATTTAATCACCAAAACTCGCTTATAGTTTCAAAAATTGAAATATCGCCTAAAAAATATGTAAAAATAATGAGATAGACCCTTTTCATTTTCTTTAAAGAAATAAGAGAAAAATAAAAGGGTCTATTTAGTGATTTTTTTAAAACATGTTTTAGAGGTGAATTTTCAATTTTTTAAATTATAAGGTATATTTGAATGCCAATAAAAAAATCTTTTTTTAAACTATAAGCACCCCTGACGGATGGTGGAAGTTGAATACGGATGGGTCATTTGATGCCTCCAATGGGATGTCGAGTGCAGGAGGGCTAGTGAGGGACCACTTGGATCGGTGTTGCGGCGGTTTTATCATGAACATTGCTTTTGCCACAATTACAGGGGCTAATTTATGGGGTTATTCCAAGGGTTGCACCTACTCTGGGAGTTAGGTTTCTGCAAGCTCTTTGTGAAGGTAGATAACCAAAGTGTTGTCAAGATGTTCGAGGGAACAAAGGAGATTTGTGGTGTGGATCGGGGTTTAGTAATGGCTATATGGGAGTTGTTACAGAGGGATTGGTCATTTGAGTTGAAACATACATATAGGGGGTTAAATTTTGCTACTGATTCGTTAGCAACCTTAGCGATAGGTAGCCCTGGTGGTTTATTGTGCCTAGACGGTCCTCCGTCTGCTATACGGCCCTAGTTAGAACATGATATAGTTGGTGTGTGTTATCAACGTGTTGTAATAGTCTAGAGTTAAGGCAATAGCTTCTTTCATTATAAAACTAGGACGATTTTTGTCGCGCAAGTGTTTATATTTAAATTTTTACAATCTTTTTCTTTGAAACAAGTTCTTATATATACATTTTAGTTAAACATTAGCATAACTCATAATATTTTTAAAAAAGCATAACAAACGATTTAAAACTTTTTAATTTATGGACTCGAACATGATCGGAGAAATATTATCAGAGAGAAGATGTAAAATTATGCATACCAAGAAGATTTTGGTTGCTAGGTGTAATGGTGGCGCAAGTATTGGCATTGGTATTTTCCGTCATGAATTTGCCATCCTTTCTCAAAAGAGTTGTAGTTCATTATCATCATTGCTTCATTGCCACTGATCTTTTTCATTTTCAGAAAGTTGATCAACTACTACTGCCGAGGATCTCATAATTTCTCAAACTAATTATATGCAAGATTCATCTCCATTCTTTTCTGTTTGTGGAAATCAAAACTTTGTTCTTTCTTTTTGTCCTTTGTTTTTCGTACATGTAAGCTCTGAAGTCTTTTAAACTTGAATAATAGTGGATGAATGTAGCTGGCAGAAACAGTAGTTGTGCTTCAAAATTATATACAATTCTAAGATAAAATATGTCTAAAAGACCAAATGACCAAAGTTTTTGGAATAGAATCCCTAAAAGAGTATACCTCCTGATCCATATGTTTTGCCTAAAAGAGTAGCAGAAGCTTCTCATAACCACAGAGCTCACAAGCACCAACAATGGCATGGAGGATGTAAGCAAAGCACCCTTGCACAGGGACTTGGCACTCTCTCATCCTCCAATATTAGGGTGAATGCATCAAGCTAGCTCTTCTAGACAACTTCACCTGATGTTATCTTCATTCCTCTACGAATAGTGTCAACTTTCACAAACAGTGTCAACTAGATAAGAAGCAAGATATGGTGCAGAGCTAGCAAAGAAACTATCTTGCAATTCTCTGGTCAGGACAACTGGCTTCAAAGAGTCATACAAATCGAAGTACAACCCACAGTAAACAATGACACCTAAAGCTGATATATTCTATCCACAGTAAAGACCTGCAATACCATCACATACATAGGTCTTCCTATATGCATGATATCAACCAAACCATTAAACATAGTAGATGAATAGAAAAGGAGAAGGACCAGCTGCACCAACAGATGCAAGGTCACCGGCAAACCACTTTCTGTAACCATCATGGTCATTTTTGAAACTGAAAAGCCTCTTCAAGTCATCCATAAAGAAACAACAACCTCATCAGCAATGGTTCTATTGAAAAAAATCTCCAATGACCTTGTTAGGCTCTGAGAAAGGAGAAGTCTTAATCATTTCATCTTGGACTTAATCAAAAGCTTCACATGCTCAATAGGAGCAACAATAGCCTTCATCTTGGTTCTGAATCAAAAGCTTCGCATGCTCAATAGGAGCAACAACAACCTTAGAGACAGTAGCTAAAGCTCCAGCCATGAGAAAGTCAATGGCAAAGGTTTTAAGTCCTTCTTTGGGGGGAACCTATATAAAAAAAAATGGTGAAACACTGCCATATCCAGCGAGAAATCTCAGCATGCACAGCAAGTCGCAACCCCCAGAACAGTTCCTGGAGTATGCAATGCAACATTGGAATAATTTTTGTAGATCCACGTTTGATAGAAAGGTCCAGAAGCCTCCAAAGTGACCTTGAACATCTTGATTATGGATGCTACTCAAGTGGAGCTGGTTAGCTACTTCATGAACAGTGCGAAACTGGCATTCGTCAAACATTGAAAATTATCATAGAACTACTACGTTCAACTTACCAAGCGATTTGGAATGAGTTGTGAAGGAGAGAAGACCCAAGGGAGAAATTCAGTGGAAAAACGCTGCTATATAAGAATATCTGAAGCTCGTTCAAGATCACTGAAAAGTAGATGGGTGGTACTATATTTCGTCAACAGCTCAAAGTCTTTGTGGTTTACAAAATATTCAAACTACACAACAGTTGAGTTATGGGAGGCATCATATAGCATAATAATTGGGATTCTTATGAAGGAGGAGAGCTTGCTATTATCTACATCATCATCAGCTGAACAGGTAACGCTAACTTGATATCGATGATCCTGAATTACTGAATTACTCCACGGCTCATGGCCCAACCACCAGTTTCCAACATTCATGGCTCTTTCTCAGCAAAGGAATAACTCTATTTCACGGTACTATGAAACGGAATACCTATATACGGTAAGAAGGAGTAGCAAATTAATCATTGAACACAAACGAGTTATCATCTTCAACTTCCCTACCTTCCAGAATCGGAGAAGAATATTTAGTGCTTTCAACCACCACTGTAGAGCTAGTCGATTATAATAAAACAGAAAAAAGGTTGAAGGAATACATCCATTATTAGCCTTTTTATGAAGAACATGAACTAATTTAGTTCTTTACTGCTCTTTGAGGTAACTTTAGTGCCTATGCGAACTTGCAACTAAAGCAGCTAGGTTTCCCATACATAATCTTGTTCTTCTATTTTCTTTATTAGATCGGGGAGTCAGGATCATGCACAATCTTATGATTTTATACCGATTTCTAAAAGCAGAACCTAAAAGCATCATCAAAGGCTAATTTTTTTTTTTTGTGGAAAAGAGTAATTTTCAATTTTGAATAAACAGTTAAATATACATATCAACAAACACCATAGTTGTAAAGCCTGCAACACCATAGCTGAAATCTATAGTATCACCAATCAAATTACATATAGCTTCTTACAAAAATCTATAGACAAAAGGAACAATTAATTTGGCACGAAGCTAAATACTAAGAAGATACTAATAACTAAATATCATTTAAGTTTTTCCCCCTCAGACCAGATAAAAAATCAAAAGAAGAAGCAAAAAACATCTAGAGGAACAAGGAGGAGCCAGATAGGATCATGAGAAGAAATTAATAGGTCATGAAACTGAATTCTAAGGAGATACTAATAACCAAAAGGAATTAACCTAGTTTGTTCTAATGCAATGACGAGATCAGAAATCAAAAGAAAATGCACAAAAAATATCATAACTGGGGTTTTTCATATTTGGATGAGACATTGATGCTATACATAGATAGTTTACCAGACATAGTGATTTCCTATTTGTAAAGGAAAATCTGAAAACCCCCAAAAGGTTGATTGCCTAATTCAATGTGAACACCAATAACAGGGAAAGGGAACAAATTGGACACCTCCAAATCCTCCACCACCATCACCGCCAAATCTATCAGCACCACCGCCTCTAAGGGCCAATTTCTTTCTCCCAAAAGCACGACCAAATTCTCCATCGGCACATCTCCAGTTCCACTGCCAACAACCCTAGCACCACCACCACAGAAACCTCCCCTAGCACTGAAATCGACTGAAACAACGGCCAAAAACAATGTTTCGGAGTTGCTAGCGCTTATCATTTGTCAATGCTTGGTTTCGGGGAACGCTGATAATCGGCGAAATGGGCTTAAACTGAAAATAGTGAATGTCATTTCTTTGGGTGAAATAAATGTCAGACATTTTCGACGGAGAACAACGGGGGAAGATTTTTCCTTATACAGTCGTTTCATTTGGGACGACGGAGTTCGGGGAAGAAACGGCGCCGTTTCGTTGTAAGTGATTTTTTTGGGGCGTCAGAACGACGTCGTTTCTTTGTTCAAATTTTTTATTTTGTATGACTGACTTAAAATTGTTTTAGAAATATTGTGTTTATCAATTGACTATGTTACCCCTTTTTAAAATAGCTTATGTAATCGGGAGTCTCTCAGTCAATTAAAATATTGGTTTATCATTAGAGTATAATTGGAGGTGGTTCTTTTATAAGAAATAGGGGGAAAAAAAAAAGAAAAAGAGAAACAAAAATAAACAGAAGAAAAACTTAACTATGACCAGTTCTGATGTTCATGAGTCACGACATAAAACCTGCAGACTGAATCAACCCAAATCTTCGTTAAGCTGGTTGTTTGCCAATTCTTTGTGTAAAAGACCGATAAAAGCACAAGCACTCATATCATTAGGCAGAACGATTATGTAACACTTGGCCGCAAAAAAAGTTTATTTTAAGAATTTGTTACTTCTGAATTGTGATGATTACCATAATAATAAGCAAAAAAAAAAAAAAAAAAAAAGACATAATACGAACATACATTGAATGCATATTTTACCCCCTCTGCCAGTTCTCTAAAACGTCGAAAATCACTGTAGCTTAGTCCTGTTTCACCAATTCTGTCGGTTGACTTCATAGGCGCGGATTAGTCAAGTCAAGAGGAAAGTTGGTTTAGTTCACAAAATTCATAATTGATTACGATAGTTTCCAAAAACCCTAGGAAAACGTTTGATCACGTAATCAACCCTTAAAACATTATCGACGAGCAACATGTTTCAACCAAGTTATAATGTTAACAAGCAACGTGGCATGATATTTTGAATAGCTAGACTAGAGTTTGTTTGGCTATAAATATAGAGGTACATATTGTGTACTGTATCAAATCATTCAGCTTTGTCTATCCAATAAAAATCTTCATTTTATTCCCTCGTGGATTCTGCTTGGAGTACATATTCCTACGTACCATCCACTTAACTATGAATTTTATGGTAAAGCTACCAAGAAGCCGTTCTACTATGCTTCTGGTTGTAGTACTGCTGGCCATACTAAGTGCAAAAGGACATGGAGACAGATCACAGCCTCCAAATAAGAATATTTGCTTATCATCAATAAGCAATTACCCAGATTTGGATACTTTCTGCTCAATTTGCTGCGAACAACGAAACAGAGCGTGTCAATCTCTCTGTCCAAAAGGAAGTCCTTTGCCGGATATCGGCTGCCTTTCCCGCTGTCTAGGTGATAATGGAATCAACTGTTTAAGAGTCTGTAAGAAGTGCATACATGGTTGTGAAGTTGGGAAGGAAGCTTGTCTATCGGCCTGTCAAAACGAGACTCACGTTAAAGGATTACCCCCTTGCTATCTCAGCTGTACTCTACGGTATGATGCTTGTCGTCATTGCGGGGGATCATTTTGAAGATTGAAACTGAACGGTGCACAGATTGGTTTGATTCTTAATTTCGGTGTGCTTTTGATACATCCATTTTGTGCGTGTGCGTGTCATAAAATAAGGGAACTCACCAAATTACTCTTTCCATGATAAATTGAATGACACATATCATTAGTCAGTATGAAAAGTCGAGGTGAGTTTATCAGTGTCTCTATCATTATTCGTGTGTGCTAGCTCTCTTGTTGCTTTCCTTTTACCTTTTCTCATGTGCATTCTTTGCAATTTCTAGAGCAATTTTCATGTGGCCTCACAAAGGTTGCTACTCTAGAGCTTGTAGGATCTCATGTAATAATCCCTTTTAATAAAATGAGGGCTAGTTTGCCTCCAAAATGTGCCCTTTTTTTTCTTTTTTTTTCCTTTTTTTTACAAAATGTGTAAAAAAATAAAGGGTTAAATGCATTTTGATGTATAAGCAATGTCCTTCGCCGTTTGAAAATGTTATGGATACTGTTAAAATCTCATGAATCTTGAGAAACAAGTAAGAAATACTACTGTCGCATCAAAAAATTTGAGGCCAAATTAATCAACGTACAAGTTCCATATATCACTTCTCTCGTTACTGGCCAATTAGTAATTGGTTTTGAGGTGGTACTATAAGAAATATCCTTCAACCTTACTCGTAATTTGATGCGTTAGCTTTATGATGATTATCGGCCATTCTTTAAAGTGTCTAAGACAAAATTATCCATATCTTCTATTTCATCTGTATAGTATCACCACCGCCACAGTCCCTGACTTCAAAGTTCAAACTGCCGTAACACAGACAAAAGAAAGCCCCTTTCAATCCGCAACTTTTTGAATGGTTAAAACTTAAAAGCTCAAAAGCAATGTCTTGTACAGGAGCCACAACGATGGATAATTGAACAACCTTTGTACAGGAGCACCAATTCAGCACTGAACCTTATATATATTTAATCAAAACACTTGCTTCAAAATCTGCTTCCGATCGAGTGGAAGAAACATGAGCAGTCATTGGCAAAATGAGGAGCTGGAAGAGAAATCAGAAAAGTGAGGAGAAGAAACCGCCCAAACGACCAGCTCCTGATTATTATTAGAAAAAGAGTTTTATAGAGTTGTTATTTGATTAATTAGTTCCCAACTAGGAATTATGCTCTTAACTGTGGCATAGTTGATTACTGGGCTTTGCCACTACTTGAAAAGGATCATGAATTCATGATGATGACGATGGTGGTGATCACTTGATCAGAACTGTGTTGGATCATGCATCGCAGAAATTGTCTTAAGTGATTAAATCCCAATTGAGAAGCTAAAATCTTGTTTTCACAGGAAAAATGCAATTGAATCTGCCACCTTAGAAGATTTTAACTGCTATAATTAGCCGGCACTCTGTTTTACTAAGCATAGTAAAATTATTACTTGAGATTTGAAGATTTGGAGTCCTTACACTTGGTCTTGTCAGCCAAGCTGACGCTGGATTGATTTCAGAAAGTTTATTTGTGGTAAGAATAGACCAAGTGATCAGTCAGAAAGACTGATCCATGGAAAGAAGCTAACAGTTCGCAGATAAGAAAACGCAAGAAAGAGTATGGACCAGTTCTACTAACTTTGACGGAAATCTGCAGTATGAATTAATATTTGCTTGAAATTTTTCGGTCCTATCCATAGTTACCTAATCGCTAGGCTGACCTATTACCAATTCTTTGCGTAAAAGTATAATCAATAACCATGTATCGCCTATTGTGGTGTAGTATTCTACAAGTAGACAGAAAGAATGTGTGTTCTTAGCGCTACACAGAGGCAAAATCAAATTAGGATCAACCAAAGCCATTACAAATTCAGAAAGGTAAAGCCGAATGGGTATGATATTTTTATTTTTTGGTCGATAGGGATGAATGGAACTCTTTTTGGCAAGTGAATAACGAATTCTGGATCGAACCTTTTAAATAATGCTACAATTCGCATCATAAGTGTCGTAAAAGTTCATCAAAATGTCACAAATATGGATAAATCTTGAGTAATCGATTGATTACTTGGTATTATGTTACGAAATTGCGATCGAACCCAAAGAATCTCAGGTCAAAATTTACCTAAAATTCGCTCGATCGCCTGATAAAATAAACAAGTACTACTTGTTCCAAATCTTCCACGTATATGAAAGGGATAAAACAAAAGGAAATCGAGTTGAACAAACTCATACGTTAAAGATTCACCAAATATATAAATCTTTAAATAAGTGTTTTTCTGTATATAGTCTACCTGAGCAACTAACATAATGAGAGTTTACCTGAATTAAAGTCAAGCTCAACTCTTCGATTATGCTCATACCACGAGGGTTGATTGGTATTTACTGGTTAGTACTCTTTTGGTCTCAAAAATAGTTAACTATTATTGAATTTTGGGATTTAAAATTCACGACTCAATTTAACAGTGATCTATTTTGTAAAATCAATTATATGGATATACCATGTGCAAAACTATTCCCTCCCATCCTGATTTGTTCTTTAGGAGTTGAGGAAATTAATACCTATTGAGGGTTAGAGAAACTAGCTTTTCGCAAGTCAAATAAACATTCACCTTAAATTGATACTGTCAAAAAAGAATAAAGGGAAAAGGACAAAAATTCTCGAGTTATGTTCAAAGGACAAATTGCTCCCCGACATTTGTTATAAGGACAATAAGTCCCCTACCGCCAGGTTAAAGGACAATTTGTCCTTTCATTAGCAAATCTTAATGTGAAAAAACAGAAGTACCCTTAAATTTAGAAAGAACTTTCTTTAACACCAAACCTACCCTCCAACCAACTCGTTTATTTTTTTAAAATTATAAATTCTACTATCCGCGATATTAAATCTATCGCCGACTCCGTTTTGATGCATTATTTCTCCCTGTCACTGCTGCCTCAATAAAAATAAATCCAGAATTGAGAATTTAATCTATCAAAACCATAAATTCTATTTATCCGGATAAATAGAATTTATGGTTATCACTGCCGCCTCAAATAAAATAAATCTGAGATTGTGAATTTAATCCATAAAAATCATAAGTTATGATTTTTATGGATTAAATTCACAATCTCAGATTTATTTTATTTGAGGCGGCAGTGATACAGAGAAATAATGCATCAAAACAGAGTCAGCATCAGATTTAATCGGAGCCAAATGGTTTAAGGATTTTTAAAAAATAAAATAAACGAATTGATTGGAGGGTAGGTTTGGCCTTGAAAAAGATTATTTTTAGATTTAAAGGTATTTTTGTCTTTTCACTCTAAAAATGCTGATGCAAGGGGCAAATTGTCCTTTGACTTCGCGGTCAGGGGATTATTATCCTTATACGAAATGTCGGGGAGCAATTTGTTCTTGAAACATAACTTGGGGGGTTTTGTCCTTTTCCCAAGAATAAATGATGACATAGGCATCCACATTCAACTTATTTCTCTGACTTCTCTTAAATTAATGTTGCAAAACACGGTTAGTTTTCTAGTCTTTTTTTTCACGAATTTCTATTGGTTGACTTCATCTACCAGCGGATTAATTAGTCAAATCTAGAGGAATGTTAGTAATTTGACAAACTTTTGATAAATATAATGATTGAAAGGTTCCACACACTTAAGCCAGTATATGATCACCTAATTAACTAACCCCTTTAACAATTATCAAACAAGGAAGCAACGTGGTTCAATGGTCCAACGTCTCATAAAATTAGCCTAAATTATGAATTATATATTGTATTCGTTTTAGTACAATTTACAGTGTATAACTTTTATTTCCCTTACTCCGTCCCAAAATTATTATCAAGTTTGGATTTTTAACTTTAGTTCAAATTGTACTAAAAATAAATTATAAACTAAATAATCATTTTATGACAGAGAGAGTATTTCTTTGGTGGAGTTGGCTATATATATAGAGCTACATGCATGTGTATCATCATAATCAGATCATTCAACATTCTCTACCCAATACTAAAAGTACGCCTAGTTACTTTCAATCCCTCTAAAGATCTCCTTACATCACCGCCACTTCTTCTAACTATGATGAATTATACTAGTATGCTAGTTGTAGTACTAGTACTGGCCTTATTGGGGCATGGAAATGGGGTGCCGGTTTCAAATGATATTTGCTCATCATCACCAAGCAAATACCCAAATGTGGAAGCTTTTTGCTCAGCTTGCTGTGAAGAGCAAAGGATAGACTGTGTAGATAGCTGCCCAAAGGTAGTAAAGCAATGCCAGTTCCAATGTAATGCTCACAAAAACAACTGCTTAGTAGGTTGTAAGAAGTGCATTTCTCGTTGTGAAGTGGAAAGGAGGGCGTGTGTATCGGCCTGTCAAAACATACCTTCAAATAAATTGTCCCTCGCCTGCTATCTGACTTGCTCTTCAAAATATAATACCTGTCGTCAATGCAACTTTTGAGGATGAAAGATACTACTATAGCCGATAGTGAGAGAATCGAGAGACTGATTGATTCTTGATATTTGTGCGCCTATCCTTTCTATATTTGTGTGTGTCTGTGGGTGTTATAAATTGGTGAATAAGGGGAGCGATAAATTTCCAACAAAATTTATGTGTCATTTAAGTCTAGGTTTATGTGTTTACATATGACACATCAACATTTTGATCATTCCGTTGCTCGTATTACGCTCTCTGTTCCTTTCCGATTCCTATTAGGGTCTCGTGTATGCTTTGTGATTTCTAAGCAATCTTCATGTGGGTTTCAAAAGGTTGCTACGTACTCCAGAACTTACAGTCGGAGTATGATCTCATGTAGTAGAAATAGTGGCTTCCTTTTAATTAAGTGATGGCCAGTTTGCCTCCTCATATAAAATGGCGTCGCAATTTTACTTTTATTAGTGATAAGTTCCCTCTTATTTTGAACCTTAGCATAAATCTTCGTGTCGATTATTAAACCATCTTCAACAGTGGCATTGAGCCACAGTATCGATTGACTTCCCACTAATTAGCCGTAAAATATTGACCGCAAATCATACAAGAAAGTCTACTCGATATATGTATACTACCGCGCTACATCACTACAAGAAAAAGATGCTTTGCTGACACTCATATTATGGCACTTTAGAGAAAATGTCAGAAAAGATATCTATTATGGAATTTCGATTTATATTGTGTGTTTGTACTAATCCTTTTTAGAAGAAAAATCTTTTAATGACACTACTATTATGGCATTTCATGATGTTTATTATTTTACTAGGATAAAAATCGAAAAAGGTAAAATAACTCCCTCCCCGACTTTTCAGTAATTCCCTAGTCAATCACTCCACCACCCCAACCTCCTCGCTTAATCAATTTCAGTTTTCACACCACCTCTCAATTTCCTCCACCAATAACTCACTCTACTTTCTCCATAAAGTCTTCTCTGGAATTGTAGGCTTTCATGGCTCTAAAGAAGAAATCCTCCCACCATCAATTGCAAAGCAACAAACGCAAGTCGAAACAAACAGGCGGAATTCATTTCTTGGATTCGGAAGGACTGTGAGTAATTTGAGATAATCAAACAAGATTGCATGCCATAGGTTATTCTAATCAATATATACGGATTAAAAAAATCCATTATGTTGTCAATATTCTATCCAAATGACTTTAATTTGGAATCTTTATCCAAATTGCTACCATGAACACGGGTATTGTAGCCAAAGTTTTCAAGATTCAGATTCGGCACATAAATTCTCCCCTAATTTTTTTTTATTGTGTTCATTTAATCTTCTAATTTATTTGCTCTTAACTTTTTAAGTATGTGGGGTGCTCTTCAGTTCTGAATTTTGGTGGATTGTTCAGCGCTACCATTCCTGATTGTGTTAGATGGAAAATCGTAAGTTGTTTTTGTTAGAGATAATTAATTAGTATCGATATTTTCCCTTATGATTCTCGTTAAAGTATTCAGAAATTTCTATCTCATCTAATCTTCAACTCAGATGATGTGAATTTTGGGAATTTTTATTTGTTTTCATTAGCTGAATTTCTAATGATACGTTGAAAAAGAAAGAAAATAGAGATGCGTTAGTGATGGTTGCAGAACAGTACATTACTTTTTTGGCATGATTTATATTTTAGCAACCTGCGTATATTTGCTTCGCATTATACCTCTAATTGTTTTCTAATTGTTTTCTCTGGTTATAGTTTGTCCTCTGATTTTTTCAAAGAAATCAGAAACAATTAAAGAGTGCCGAAATGTAGCTGACCAAAATCCTTCATGTTGCAGTTAAATACAAGCGCAACTGGTGCCATGACTATGAGTTCTGTGATTCGGGCTTGTGTGATAGGATTTGACGGAGTTTAGAGCCATTTTGAGCTTCCAGTTAGCAGTCCAGTGCTTCTAGTTAACAATTGGCTTTAAGGTTTAGATTTTTTTTCAGTAGTAATTTTTGTAAGATTCTATTCGGATGTAATAGATATAGCAATTGGAATTTAATGGAAGAATGTCTAATTAGTGTTATGATCAGTAATTTAATGATTTTTTTTTTATGAAAATACATATCTATCATGGCATTTCTAAGTGTCCCAATAAATGTTTATTATGACACTAGTAAAATGCCTTAATAACTAATTAACCTATGATGACACTGGTATAAACCACACTTACAAGTAATGTCATGATAGAAGAAATGTCATAATAGACTAGCTAATGAGGCACTTTAGAGTGCCATTATAGCTATTTTTTCTTGTAGTGCGTCTATATATCACATTCAGGAGCTAACAATTCCTGGAGAAAAGAATGAAGATCAGTTGAGATGTTACTCACCTTGGTGCCATCAAAAGGGTGAGGGGATTCCCTGCACTTTGTTTATTCAATTCAGGAGTTTCCGAAGAGGAATCCTGCTCTTAGCCTTGCGACATTGTGGATTACTGGGTTTTGATATGCAATTTGTAAGCCCAGAAAAAAAAAACCATAAAGAGCGCACCAAAAATCAGCTTCCCATACTAATGGGATGTAATGTTGAAAGAGTAATGATATTCTTTTCTATAAATATAACTCTTCTTACATGTCTAATCTAGTTGGCATTCCACATCACCTCCATAATTATTATTTTTTCTTTTTACAAAAAATTAAAATTTATTCTTTTTTTTTAAAAAAAAAAATCAATTTCAAGGGAAGCTTTCAAGTTTCATCCACTTTTTTTTCTTCCCTTTTCACCACTGCGTAGCATAAACCTCAAACAAAAAGAAGACAAAAAAATCAGGTTCCCATCACCAATCGAAAACCATTCTTCCTTAACGTCTATCTCACATAATCTTGCCAAATTTTGGGTTTAATTAATTTCTGAGGTATTAGCTTTTGTTGCTTCAGAGAATTTTTGCGCAGTAGGTTAGTTATTACTCATAGGAGATTGGGTAGAGAAAGCCAACAATTGCTTGATTTTATTCAAAATCAAGACTACTGGAAACTTATCCAAGGAATGCCAATAATAGCATGGCTTCAATTAATTTGATTTTTTGGGTAAATGAATTTTTTTTTTTTTTTTTTTGTTACAATTGGAGGAATGAGAATTTTGATAATGATTCTCAGAATTTTGGGAGAGGGGAATTCTCCGCTTGCGAATGGGTGAAAGGGAAAAAAGAAAAGAACCGAAAGAAAAGGATAAAATTTCTTTTGAAATTATTTCTTTTATTGTAAATAGACTAACCAATAATTAGGGAGATGCTGTGGAATACAAAATAGATAGACATATAAGTAGAATTATGAGTAGTGTTATATTTGTATAGAGAAGAATATTATTACTCATGTTGAAAAATAGTAGTAACACGGAAAAGTCAAATGATTGATTTACGTTTTCTAAATTTTACTGTAAAACATATGCACCAAAAAAAAAAATGTCGATATGACGAATAATGGAGTCCGGGAATATTACATTTCACCGACGACATCCAGCGGCGCTATGAAGCCGATCGAAAGAAGGAAACCAACGAACCGTATGGGAAATTAACTGATGATGATGTAGGAGATTTAATTATAGGGAAAATTTGGATAAGGGGTGATAGAGACTAAATAATTAATAAAAGAGGATTATACTTTTGAATAAGTTATATTAAAGGTATAACCATTCGACCATATAAACATGTTTTTGGGCCTTTACCTATTAGTAAAATCCTATTTATTACATCAATTAAAATGCTTCGGAAGTTCATTTAATTTAATTTTTTCTCTAAGCCAGATTAAGATAAAAAATACTAAAGTGGTCAATGACAAAAAAAAAAAAGAAAAATACTAAAGGTACAAAATTTTTAATATTCTTAAAATCAAAGTTTTCACTAATACGAAATATGGAGTAATTTAATTAACTCTAGTCAAATATGTTGTATGGCTCGTTTAAGTACATGTTTTTTGGGAAAGAAAAATTTGACTAATGTCAAAGCAAAAAAAAATTTACTTGAAAATCTCCTGTCAAAAAATCTCCTATCAAGAATTAAGAATTATTAACCTTTATTTTCTAGAGTCAACATAACTATAATTTTTTCATCATTTAACACATTACTTGTTCCATATTGATGCTAAAATATCATCATGAAAGATTTAATTTATGTGTGGAAAAGTCAAATAAAAAAAACAATAAAATTTTATTTCAAGAGTTAGAGTCATATTTGGGTTGTTAAATAATTGTATCCTTAAAACAAATTATTCAAGAGTAATACCCTCTTTATTAATTATATACTCTCCGCTGCCCCTAATCCAAATTTTCCCTTAATTATAAGTTCAATTTTATCGGAATTTTTTTATTTTATTTTTTTTGGTAAAGGGCTATTGCCATTCGAATCAAATTAAGACAAGTAGGGGATGAGACACCCATATTACTTCATGATGAAGCCCAATTATAATGTAGATCACTTAGGTACAACTTGCAAGGCGTATCTAAGTTATAAATCACGCGGCCAACAAAAAGGGGTTCAAAAAAAAGATATTTCAAATCTTCAATTCTTAATATTTCTCCTAATTTTTAGCCATTATTAACCATATCTAACTTTTTATTCTATTCAATCCAAAGACGTCTCAAACTAAAAAATCTAAAAATCCAAATTTCATCTCTGCAGCAATTTGGCATCAGAACCTCTCGTCGGTAATATTTTTGAAGACAGAATCCGATTGTGCATCAAATCCCGTGAGTTTGTTTGCAATATACATTGTTGAATATAAGAATTAAAGTAATATATGATTTTATTCATCGGTTTTGTTTGTTTCTTCCATGTATAAAGTTCTAATAATGATATTTTTTCTAAAATATTCATGAGGAGGGCCACGATTGTGTATTATGATTCGAATAAGAGCAACTCGATAACTGAAGAGAGAAGAAGGTAATACTACTATTTTCTTAAACAATTCGTGTGTTTTTTGGGTTAGTTATGTAGATCTAAGATATGTTCATCCGATTATAAATGTTTGTCCATTTATTTTTTAATTTTGTTTATCGATTTGTTGTTGATTTTAGAAGAGATTAATAAATCTAGGCATTATTCATCATTTCGATATCGTTATTCATCGTTGATGATGAGATATTCATCGTCGATAATAGATATGGACATTATTCATTAGTTTGATTTGTTCATCAATTTGTTGTTGTTGAACATTAGTTTGCTGTTGTTTTTTTTGGGAGGGGGGGGAGGGGGGAATATTCATCCGTAATGAGTGGTTATTCATAGAAAATTTAGAGCAAGAAATCGTCAAAAATTCTGATCTTTTCGACTTTGAGTCTCAGGTAATAATGATTATTCATCATTCTGATTAAATATAATTTACGTTTTATGGATATAGTGTATGATATACTGATTTATTCATCCCATTAAAAGTGATTATTCATCCATTGCGAATTTGTTATTCATCATGTTATATGTGCACTGTTGATATTTTGATTTGGATTGGGTGTATGCAGATCTGAAGGTTAGTCATCATGTTAATCATGATTTTTCATCGTCTATTAAGACGTTACTCATTAAATATCTGTTCATTGTAGGCATTTGGTCTGGACTAGGTGTATACAAATATGATGGTTATTCATCCTCTACTATGCCGTTATTCATCTAAATAGTGATATGATATAATCATGTTCGTCAAGATGAAGTCGATCGGTCGGAAATCAAATATTTTGCCAGAGTTGCTGAAATCAAACAATCAACATAAACGTGTAGCAAACATCGGCAAATCCTTCAAGACCTTATATATTAAAAACAATGACTAGTTTTTTTGTTCATTTTTTATCTTGTATAATACATAATTAGAAGTTTATTAGTTTAATTACTAATATTAACCCATTGTAATATATACTTTTGTTATCTAAGTTATTCATCCAGTAATATATATTATTCATTCATTAAAGTACACTTATTCATCTTGTAAAACTACAACTATTCTTCTTTGTAATATTTTTATTAATTTAGGATGAGATCATTATTCATCATATTTGCATTGTTATTCATCTTTGTGAATATTGTTATCATTACAAAATTTAAATTTATTTGTCCACAACGTTGTCACTATAAGAACATCATTATTCATAGATAAGTATACCATTATTCATCGAAACAAATATCGTTATCCATCAAAATTTTCTAAATTTGACACTTAATTCTCCGAATTTCATCGTTAATCAGTTGAAATTTTTTGCTCTAATTGATTCTCCAGATTTATAAATCTCGATGATGAACCATATCAAATTTTACTAAAATAAAATCATCGTTAAAAAAAATCTCATAAAATAAAATAATATAAAACTAACAGGATAAGCAAAAAAAAAGTTTAAAATTAAACGTGTGCTAAAAAAGGGGATAAAATTGGGGGGATTAAATGCCAAAAAAAGGGATAAAATGGCCACTTTCTTTTGTCAAGTTTGTGATACACGCATTAGCTAGATATACCTTGCAAGGTATACCAAAGTGCTTGATATTATTTGCCGATGAAGCCAATAGATGGCTCCAATGGGATAATCCACTAGGGATTGAATTCCTACCGGTTCCTCAAAAGCATGGATGCTAAGTGATCTACAACATAATTAGCTTCCTAATAGATATGTTTTAGCTCCACAGTCCAGCTCCTCCCCAACAGCTCCCGAATTGCAACAATTAAGCTCTCGTGGATCCCATGTGATTGTCTCCTGTTGAATACCATATCTATTATACTGCTATAATAGATATTCTTCAATTATCAGATAATAGATATTTTATCGGATTTAAAAAAAAATACTTTTGATATTCTGCAATTATTATATTGATTGAGGATAGGAAGATATCTTCTATATATAGATATGGATGGAATTTCTCTTACGTTGATGATTATGTATGTATTTAGGGTTTAGCAACTTTACTCTTTTGATTTTACATTTCATCATGGCTGGCACTTGCAGCATCCCGCCGCCCAAAATTGCTGCATCTCCTCGTAAGTGAGCTTTTTCTTTCTTCATTTGATTCAATTTAGCAACAATATCTTGTACCTAAATTTTGTGAATCTTTTCAGGATAACTAGCAAATTGATTTATAGTATTACCTCAGTCTCAAAAAATAGAAAAATTGAAAACTCATTTTGGGCCGTATGGAGTTATAATTCAACTAAGTTTTTGTGAATAGTTCCTTGACGAATTTAACAATTTTGATCTTCTGAGTGAGCATAAATCATAATAACCATGTTAGAATTTTGAATTTGTTGCAGCCTCTGACACCAAATCACATATTCTTCCTAGCCAATCCGGTAAAAAATCGACTCTTTGTTAGATAATCACTTTTGAAATGACTGTGATATGGGATCCCTTCCAGAAAATATCGCGTACTATGGTTCTTATACAAAAAAATATAATAGAAGATAAATTCTAAAGGGCATTGACAAGCCGTCGTCACAAATAATTAATTACCTACTTAATGCAATTACTAGCAGTAAAGCAGAAAGCAAGATCGATCCCACAGAGAAGGTTATCAAATACCGGTTAAAATTATTTCTTATTATTATTTAAATTAACAATTTATCAATTTAAACTAATCTAAAGCTAAAACTATCAATTACAATTAATTTAATATTTTACACGAATAAAAGAAAACCTAGGGCAAAGGGTTCACCTACCGACTACTCAGTTTAACTTAACCTATAGATATGTGACTTTGGACTTTCATTAATCTCACAACGATTCACCTATTTAAGAACTATTCACTGTCGTAATATAATTCTCTTACTCAAACTAACCTTATGACTACTATCGTGACTATAGGATTTAATTAGACTACATTAAGAACCCTAGAATCTATAGCTGCAAAGACGGTGTTCCTACTTTCGTGGTCCACTATCTAAGTTTAATATTCCCATAAACTAGTGCTAACCTTCAACCGTCGTTCCTTCAATTAAACGCCTTTAAAGCATGCAAGTGGTGATCAAATACTCACATGGAATAAAAACAAGAATATTAAATATCAACTAATGAAAAAGTCACAATCATAAATTAAATTAAATTAAATAGTACGGCGGCTACATCCAAAACCCTAGATTAAATAATTTAGCTACACATCATCTCAAAAATAAATAAAACAATGAAACTCGGGAGGAAGTCAGCCAAAAAGTCGAGACTGAAGTTGATGAACAGGTGCTTGCTTCCCCCTCCCCCGATGATGTGCAGATTAATGGTGATGACGGTGGGGTGTGATGGGGTGTTAAATCCACACAAATAAAATAACCTACTTCAAACTACTGTAATATAGGGAAGTAAGGTCGTCTGCTCAGGGAACGATGGATTGTTTCCTATAAATTAATGCGAATGGAATTCTTGGATTGTTTTTCTAAACTACAATAATAAAATTCAAATAACAAAAAGTAAATAAAAGAAAAAAAAATCAAATTAACAAACTTCTGACTCAAGGGATGGATAACTCAATTATTTCATCAATTACGGGTTGCTAAACTATTCAAGCAATCTAAGCATTCAACGAAAGATCTATTAGGATAGCCGTAATAAATCTAATAATTTTCTGAATTAACTAACCAAGCCTAGCACTCAATCAGTCCTTATTATAATCCGGCTGGGCACGATAGCGTTCCATGCCAAACAGTGACAGCATAAAAACCAAAGAAATATAGTTGAACCAAAATCTAAACAATTGAGATAGCTACAACTATTCAGACTTTGCCTCATTGATTCCACATTTAAACTAACATGCATATTTAATGTCTCACCAATACACATACTATGTTTAACTGCTACTCAGTACTGCCGGTTCGTGTCTATTACGTAACATTCAACTAGCAGATAGCACTAGAAAATAAATAACAAATCAAGTTGTCAATTCGAATGAAATCTACTTTCATAAATTAAGACAAGAATCAACAAATACTTAAATTATAGGCAAGAACAATAAATTAAGAACAAAACCTCATAATGGAATAACTGAATAAATCCCTTGAATCAGAAAGAAAATCTTTAGCCACTCATGGACGGAAACATCGCAGCTTTATTCTCCATGGAAATTCAAGAAAAATTAAAAGAAATAAAAGGTTTGAGGTGCTAGCCTTTGCCTCACGTACGGTTGCTCTTTTTACAAAACTAAGAATCCTTTTTATAATAGAAATTTAGGTCAGCCGCTGGAAAAGCAAAACAGGTCCACGATTTGCAATTTTGGTCCCTCAAGTTTGTAGTATTTTCACTTTTGTCTCAAAACTTCTTTAATTTTGCATTTAAGGCCCTGATCGTGCAAATTAGCCCAAATCAGCTCCAATATCTTATTTCCAGCTCCTAACAAGAAATAATAACAAAATCAATGAATTAAATCCATCCGAATCCATAAACTAATAAAATATCAACAATTAAAACACAATTTATGGACTCTATCAGGGTGCTCCGGCCTTTTGGAGGTGGGGGGTTTTGTTGGTGCGAGAAGGTGGTGGTGGATTGCGTGGGAAGTAACAAGTTGATGGATGCGTGAGGATGATGATGGTGCTGGTGGCGTGAAGTTTGGGCTGCCGGTTTGAAGTGGTGGAGAAGGGAAGGTTTTGATGAAAAGCAAGCTGGTGAATCGACGGAGTTCGGTGATGTGTAGGAGTGGGGGGAAGGTACGGTGAAGGAGGATGATGAAGTTTAAGGTTGCTGCGGCGAGGATGGTGGTGCGTGGATGATGGACAAGGAAGCAAGGTGGTGGTGAGGTAATGGGATGATGATGCTGCCGGTCTATGGTGTGGGTGGTGCGTGGGGAGGAGGTGGAGAAGAAGCTGGTGCAGCGTGGAGATGGAGGAGAAAGCAACGGCAAGAAGGTGGATCGGCAGAGGATGTAGGGTTTTTTTCGGTCAAGTTCGGTTGTAAAAATAAAACCCTAACCCTCCTTTTATAAGTTTCCGTCAAACCCTACTACTTGGAGAGGAAGAAAACATGTTTTCCCAAATAATATTGGGATTAAAATTCTTACCAAATTCAATCCCAACACAGCCGCATAAGCTTGTTTCTGCCAAACCCTAAGAAAAAAAACGGAAATTGTAATTCAATATTCTAAATCTTCAAGTGCTTCAATTTCTTCCATGTCAATTAATCAACTCTTCAATTCTCCCCTTTAAGTTACTTTTATCTTCATTTTAGCTCACAATTTCAACAATTCCTCCTTTTGAGTACAAAACCTACAAATAAAGATAAAATCATATAAATAGCATATTTGTACTTAAAATATATTGCAAAAATCACACATTAGGGATGTAATAAATAGGTAAAATATAAGCATATCAGGCATAACTTCTAATAGAAATGACGAGATAATACAGATGGATTACAACAGAAGAGTTTGGGAGTATCCTTATGTCATGAATGTCCAAGAACCAACTGTTGTAGAAATGATCGAAGCTACATTTAATTTTAAAATGAGCAAGAAACATGTTTGCTATTGGACAAGATGAGATCCAGGATTGTTGAATCAATTGTTTGTCTAAAATGACTAAACAGTACTATAGATATATTTAATCCTTATGTCATACTCTAATTGTACTCCATATATATCCTTCAAAGGGTAACATGCCGCAAACTCCTTAATCTCTCGTAGCCCTGCTGCAAGGAGCTTCAAAAGGGCGCATTCCTCACCCTTTTGTCCTACTGCTCCTTAAGGATAACCTTTGGAGAATCCTTATAGGTTGCGACCAACTTAGTCTCAGAGGATTCCTCGCAAGTACACTCGGGAGAACCGATCCGTAATGGGGTTGGGCGTCTGCTTTGGGAACTTCTTCCTCCAACTAGGTGGAAGAATCACCACCGGACATTTCTTCTCAGGTGGGGGAGGAGGAGCAGGAGCAGGAATGCCTCTCCCATTACGCAGAATAGGTCATCGGCTAGGGCCTCAGAATTGGGGACCCCGGTGTGTATAATAAATATTGACCAATGGTAAAAAAAAAATCGACTCGATATTTATATATGACTTTTTTTATGTTATATAATAATTAAAAGGTCTTATTACTTTTTTTGAAACATTCAGAAAAAATGGATTCGAAAATACTATAACTTCAACCATGTGGTGTCAAGATAGACATAAAACCTAAATTTGAATAAAAAAGTAAAATTCATAGAAATACGTATTTTGATCAAAAAGTGGAGAATGAAACTATTAAAACTCTTCAAAATATTTTCAAAACTGATTATTTTCTTTACATAGTTAATAGAGCTATTTCATCACTACAAAGTTGATTTGTAAAATTTTAAAATGTACAAAAATCTTTTTTGGTTTTCTATTTAGTTTTTTAAAAAAATTAAAATCACTTGATGACAAAAAGTTAGAAAAGAGTTGCTTTAACCCTAAAAACTTTTAGATTTATTTTATGAACTAAAAATTTTAAGGAAAAATGTAAATACTAAGAATTATAATCCAATTGACAAACTTAATTATATTAAAAGACATAAATCCTTTCCTAAATAATTGTATTGTCTATAAGATAATGTTAACTATTCATGCAACAGTTGCTTCTGTAGAAAGAAATTTCTCAAAACTTAAATTAATAAAAAATTACTTAAGATCAATGTTACAAGATAAATTAAATAGATTGACTATTATATGAATAGAAAAAGACTTAGTCGAAGAGATAGATCATGTACTTTTTATAAAAGAATTTTCGACCAAAATAGTTGAAATATTTGGAATAAAAGAAAAGTTTTTTACTCCGCCTACTATAGACTCATGGGTTTATAGTTATCGCCTTACCGATCTCAAAATCGAAAAAATAAAGAGGGTTAATTTTTTAGTTTTTAATTTTCTTTATTATCAAAAGGTCTCGATTTCAGAACTTGTCTTAGGCCCCCAAAAACCTAGAGCCGCCCTTGAGGACGAGCCTGTGGAGGGCTCTTCGGGCCCTTAGGAGGAGGTGGTGGATTTTTCTTTTCCGGTTCTGGCATGGGAAGAGGAACCCTAGTTGGACAAACCAAGGTGGCCATTGGATCTGAGTATATCTCTCACGGACCCGGATTCACCACTAAGGTGGTAGAACCCCTCTCAAAATTTAACATGTGTTACAATTTGGAGACCACTTAAGAAGTCTATAAAAAAGTTCATAGATCTTTCGGGGTCTTTTTATAATTGCAGTTAACTACGTGGTAATTTTTATTATTTTAAAATAAAATTTTCAAAAAACATTTAAAACACTAAAATGATTTTATCTGTTGATCCGTAATTAATTATGAAATATGTTATGTATGTAATTTATAGTACTCGACTATAAATATCCAAAGAACTCCATATTAAGTATATTTTAAAAATTTTATAATTATGATTTTATAGTCTTAATGTTTTAATGTGTATACTTTGTAGCTATATTCCAGGAACATCAAAAAATTATAACAGGAACTTTGAAACTATATTGCTGGAACATCAAAATATTACAATAGGAACTTTGTAACGATCCTGCAGGAACATTAAAACATATTCATGCTTAGGATTTAAAATGCTTAAATTCAAACAATATTTTTCTTCCATGCGGCGCTTAGGGTTTATGGTTTAGGGAGGTTTAAGCACTACCCTTGATGGTTAGGGTCTAGTTGCAGGTAAAAACTCGATTTTGAATCTAAGCATTTTGACTATGATATAAAAAAAAATAAGTACAGGAACTTCAAAAAATAACCACAGGTACATCAATATATATATCCACAGGAACTTCAAAAGTTAACCACAGTATAATCACAGGAACTTTAAAAAATAACCGCAGAGACTTCAAAAATATAACTACAGGAACTTCAAAAAATAACCACATGAACGTTAAAAAATACTTAAATTCAAAACATATTTTTCTCCCATAGGTGTTTAGGGTTTAGGGTTTTAGTTTAGAAGGGTTTAAACACCTCCTTGATGGTTTATGGTCTAGCTGCGGGGCGATAACCGAATTTCGAATTTAAACATTTTGATTAGTGATATAAAAAAAATAGCCACAAGAACTTAAAAAAATAAATAAATATACATCAAAATATAACCACAAGGAACTTTAACTTGGAACTTCAAAAGATAATCACATGAACTTTATAAAATAACCACAAGGACTTTCAAAGTCTATTGTCAGAACGTCGAAACTTAAAAAAAAAAAAAAAAAAATTTTATGTACTTGACACATAGTTTTGAAATTCTCTCGTGCTAAGTGATTGATATTCCTATGATAATATTTTAATGTTGTGATAATACTGTTTTAAAGTACCCGTGATATTTTTTTAATAGTTCAAAGGAGGAACATCAAATTTACAAGGTAGATTCATAAAAAAAAATTCAAGACTATTAAATCTTAATAATAAAGTTCAAAAACATATATATTTATATGAATCTCATAAGATAGATCTCAACGAATACTATAAATTGCATCTATATCACATTTTAAATTTTTGATAGATTAAGAGATAAAATCATTTTAATGTTTCGGGTATTTTTTAAAATTTAATTTTGAAATTAATAAAAACCTCCACGTAATCTACAAAATTTATAAGTAGACCCTAAAAGACTCACATGTTTTTTTATAGATCCTAATGTTGTCCCCAAATTATAACATATGTCAAGTTTTGGGAGGGTTTTCGCTAACTCCCCATGGAACCGGTCCATGGAAGAATTTGCCATTGGATTCTGAGAAATAATTCACTGATGTAGGTTCTGTTGAATACAACAACTTGCAGTAGATTCACAGTAACAGGAGATTAACCATAAGTCCATAACCATGAGTAAGAAAAAACAACAGATGAGAGGATTGAAGATTAAAAACCATCACTATAAATATAGGACCATGCAGCATGCAGATTCAGAGTCACAAATCATCAATTAAAGACAAGTTCCAAGGAAAAAACACAATCTAAACAAGCAAAAACAAAAACAAAACAAAACAAAAAAACCAATAACAACAACAACAATCATATTCCAATTCTAACCAGTGAATCTATCTACAGGGGAGACACCATCAATTTCATTTTCAGACAGATTAACCATTCACCCTGCGCATCTTGTTGACAGATCAACGAACTTGAAACATAAAATCAATCAGGATTCAAAACCAAACGTATCATACAAAGTATACCGCGAAATTACCCTTCGAACTCCAGCGCTCTTCAATTGTTTGAATAAACACAAACTTTTCATATCCGAAACTGCGAACTAGAAAACTCCTCATAGAAGTCCAAAATTCCTTTGAACTTTCTTCAGATTGTCCATAATGTTTAAAAAAAAAATCCATAATGTTACCATGGGAAACGAAAAAATAAAATTACGCAGAACTGACTAAACAATAATCTCGGTGAATGAAGAACACAGGAAAGAAATCTTTCAGAAGAAGAAAAAACCACCAGATTACGTTGAAATACAGAACAAACATCGATTCAAACAATTCAACCGAACAGCTAAACAAAACGTGGCGGAATTAAGCGCAAAATCACATAAATCACAATCCAAATTATCATTTAACGGAATAAGCAACAAAGAGATGAATCGATGGGTAAAAAATGTACCAGAAGCAGAGACTCGAGGTCTCAGTAATCTCCGGTTACTTCACTTTTCCACAGCTACCTGAAATATGCAACAAATAGTCGGTGATTTTTTGATATTTTGTATCTTTGATAGGAAACTAGATGAACGGAGCTCACCACTTTTTTCCTCTGCCTATTTCAAATAAAAAATTTAAAATGGAAAAAGTGGTTGTGAAGTAACAAAAACAACTGTTGGGAAGGTGGGATTGTATAGCGCCTACATGGTGCGACTCCAAGGGTAATTCTGTAAACATATGGAAACTATTTTGTCTTTTCCGTTTCTGAAATATCAAAAAGGTGAGTGGATTACATGCGCTTCAGGGAGAGTGAGGTTCTTAAATTTTGGATTTTCTTTATTTTTTCCAATTTTGAAACAATCATATCTTTTAATATAAAAATATTTTTTTAAAAAAAGGTATTACATATTAAGTTAATCTACGCCACAAGATCTTTCTATTAAGATCTATTTTTAACATATTTAGAGCTAAAAAGTTTACTCAAATTTATGTACTAAAAACAATTTATATGTAGTTCACTGTTATGTACTCTCTTCAGTTGTTAATATAAAGTATTTTCATTTGTTCTAATTTTTACATAAAACTAATTTTATTTGGAAAAAAATCTTAAAAATAGATCCTAATAATTAGAGGAATACAACGAATGTGAAAGTTTTTTTTAGTCAACAAAGGTTTTTTTTTTCAATTAAAAATATATACTAGGTAAAACTAACATATCAAAATATCTTATATTAAGGGCCCGAGAAAATATATATCAAACTATATATAATAGAACTGTGAATTTCATTAAGTTGTTGGGAAACACTTAACAGAGAATGAGCCAATGAGGTACAAAGTTAGGGATGAAATCCCAATAATTCTCAAACTCTCTCTTGTTTCATACATATTGAGCTAAACCATAAGCAAATACGTTGAAGCCACGATTGATCCACTTACAGTTGAATTCAGCATAATTTTTTAATCGAGCATGACAGATCATCTGAGTTATTGGGTCATTATAACTCTTCACTTGATGAAGGTACTTCTTCACTCAATATACATAAACCTACAAATGTACCTTTGCCATCCTCACCAGAACATTTTACAGTAATCCATCCATAGTTATGCCTCGCATAAGTCTTAGAGAAAGGAAACCATATGTGAGGTTGCAAAGCTTCATTCAACCACAAAAGAAAACTCAAACCCTAGATAATAGTTTTTCTTCCACTTCATCCTCATGTCATTTTTATGCAACACATATGACTTTTTTTTCATCAACTTGAAGATGACATACTTATAATCAAGCAAGAACAAATGAGAAATGGATCAGGCAATGAATCAAGAGATTCAAGCGTTGGAGGATAATGAAACATGGGTTCTTATCACTTTACCAAGGGAAAACGAGCTATAGGTTGTAAGTAAGTGGGTATTCAAGAGAAAAATGCAACTCTGATGGAACTGTGGAAAGTTACAAGGCCATTAGTTGCTAAAGGGTAAAACCACATTGAAAGAGAAGATTTTTTTCAAAATTTTTCAGCATGTTGCTAAGACAGTAACAGTAAGGGTGGTGTTAGCCATAGCAGTCTTAAAAGGTTAGAATGTATATCAACTTGAAGTGAATAACGTATTCCTTTATGGACAATTGGATGAGGATGTTTATCTATTGCCCCATCAGGATATACAAAGGCCAAATAAGATCAAGTTTGCAAGCTCACTAAGTCTCTCTATGGCCTGAAATAGGCTTCACGGCAATGGAATAATAAGTTTACTTCACTGCTTTTAAAGTATGGTTTTATACAATCTTATGCTGATTCTTGTTTTTTTTTTTCTGAACAAACCTAGTATAATATTGTCTTGTTGTTGTATGTTAATGATATCATAATTTTTTGTTCTAATGATGATGAAATTGCAAAAGGGATGTGGGAAGGAATCACAGATTCATGATGATGTTGATCATAGTACAAAGCATGTAAATATTGTAAATACAGTACAAAATAGTTGCTATAGTAGTATTTTATTTTCGCCTCAATGATTGTACTCACAGAAAAAAAAAAATTATATTCACATTTGACCGGAGTCATATTCTAGTGCATACATAGCTAGCTACAATTGTTGAACCCTTCGAAAGAACCTTCTATGAACCCTAGATGGCCAATTATAATCAAGAGAGAGAGTTCAAATTAACTGTAATAGTGACATCGCACATTAGGGGTGTGCACGGTCTGATTTTCAGTATAAACCATAAACCAAAATGTCTGAACGGTCTAAGAAATTTTAAATCCGAAACCAAACCAGCTTGCATATTGAAACCGGACCAAACCAATTCGTAATCAATGGTCCAGTTTCTACGGTTTTACGGTTTTAGCCTCACTTTGGGCTTTTTTTATTTTTTGGACCAAAACTTGGGCTTATTTTGGCAAAAAATTGAGTTCTTTTTAATTTGTATAAAAAAGAACATAACCTTTTACTACAATTAATCAATTACAATTCAATATCCTGCAAATCTCTAATTAAAAATTAAACAACAAAATGTTAACTGCAAAAGAGGGAAAGAGAAAATAAAACTTCAAATTCAATACAAAAAATTCCTTAAAACACAACAAAGCAAAAAAAAAAAAAGTAAAAATTCCTTAAGTTTGACATTTTTTTTGTTGTTTTCTGGAAAAGAAAAAGTTTGATATTGGCCAAAAAAAAAAAAATGTTTGATACAATTGGGAGCAAAAAGAAAACGACAGAAAAAGGCAGAAAGCGAGGAACAAAAGAAAAGAAAATAGATAAAGGAGGGCAGAGGGATTTGAAGTTGGGCGGGGGAGACTAATGTGAGGATATTAACCATAGCCATCCACTTCGGTCACATTGAATTTGTCTATATCTCCAAATTTATTTACCTATAAAACGTATAATATATATATACTGTATATATGTAAATACTATAAACGGTCGCTTCGGTACGGTTTTTAACATGAAACCGTAAACAAAACATTCCTTCCGATTTTTTAAATTTGAAACCGCCGGTTTTAAACAAAACCGCGGTCTAATGGCTATCGCACATGGCCTAATGGCTATTTCGATTGACCTACTAATTGGAAAATATCGACCCATCCGACGTCTTGTCTTGGCTTGGCTTGGCTTCTCACATGTTTAGTTTTATCACCCTATCATATAAACTATTTTTTTAATAAAAAACGATATGAATATTTAATATTAAAAGGAAATATAAATTAATCATACGGTTGAACAGTACAATACAAAGATTGAGCTACACAATTCGATGATTGATCTGATACAATCTGCTATACGCGACTTCTCAAGCCATAGAGTAGCAGACATACTACCATCTGTATACAAGTGTTAAGAAGGCTAAATTGGACAGATTAAAACAATTTCTCTAATAACTAAAGCATGGAATTTCCAAACAGATATACCAAAAAACATAATACAGAGAGAACTAATCTATAGGATAAAGTTTCAATACCAATCTAATTCGAACTAAAACTGAATGCAATTGCAAATCTACCAAACAAACCTAGAAGTTCCAGATCTGGAGATTTTCCTTTATCCTTGTACCTTTGACTTCATGATTCTCCCTATACCATGATTTCTTCTTCGGTGGTTGAATCCATACTTTCTACATTAGATCTGTTGGAAAACTACATAAAAATAACAAAATAAACAATAAAACCTCCTAAGAAGGAGGATCCGAGATCCCCAACCGTTCCTTATTACGAGACATATTGATATTTTTAAATTTTATCTAGTATTTCTCCATCCACAAATTATCGTTCAGTTTGAAATTTCATTTTTGTTCAAATTGTATTAAAAGTTAAAACTCAAACTCGACAATAATTTGGGGACAGAAAAAGTATGAGTTTTTAGTTGAAAATAAAATATTAAAATTGTTTTTTCACATGCCTTGTGTTTTTTAGTTATTTTTAAAAAAATTTAAAGTTCTTTTCCAATTGAAATAAGTTAAAATGTCTAATAATAACACTATATAGTGCAGCATTTTTATTTTATTCAAAAGAAAAAAAGTGCAGCATTTCCATCAATTTGGAGAAAAGCCTTCTCCCTCTTTATTTTTTTTAATACGAGAGAAGCATCAAGTTTGGATACAAAACATCTCCTAAGGTAGGGATTGTCAGATACCGTGGCTGGAAGTGAATTAAAAGAATTAGCGGTGTCGGAATGTCAAGAACGGCGACCGAGAATCAGATTTCAGAGGGCAAAGGAAGCAGCAAGGGAAGAAATAGAAGAAGGAAATTCCATAGGAAACTGAGAAAGGTGATCAATCGATTTGAGGCAAAGAAACATATCATTCATTCGATAATTTTCCCAGAAATGACTAGGCTTAATATAGCCAAAATGCACAAAATAATGAAAATGCAAAACAAGACTAGCTTTTACTAAAATGACAAAACAACCCCGGGTCATGACAGGATAATGGATTACTATCTACTGCTACCTATGCGGTTAAGTTTGACGGGGTGTCGGCAAAATCTATAACCTTGTTTGACACGAAAATCCTCCTTAAGCTAATGAATTCGCCGTTTCTTGTTGTTCTAGGAAAGAGGCTAAAAGCCTTCTCTAAACAAGGCTATTTAGTTTGTACTCCCTCCGTACCATAATTATTGTCCAGTTTGGATTTTCATTTTTAGTTCAAATTATATTAAAAATAAAATCTTAAATTGGACAATAATTTTGAGACAGAGGGAGTACTATTTAAGGCTCAACGCCCCAACCCATTTTAATATTGATTTTGGGCAGACTCCTAAGAGGCTTTTTGGGTCATGATACAACAGGCTGAAAATTGAGTCTGCGATTTGTGAACGCACCTAAGGGCGCTGGATTAAAAAACTTCAAAAAGAACAATAATATTTTTTCTTCCTAAAATTAAAACAAAATTTAAAACTTGTGAATTATTTATTTGATACTAAGTTTCAAGATTCTTGAGTCTCAAAGTAGTACAAATCTCAAAATTTCTTTTATGTATGATTTGCAGCCTTCCTGCTGGAAATACGTAGTCGTGAATCAGCGGCACTTCCTTCCTACTCCCTCCCCGTTTCTGGAAATGTCCATCCTACATTGCACTACTTGTAGATAATTTGTATCAGAAACAAAACGAAGCATCGAACATCAAAGGTAACGTCTAACTATTATTTTCTCCTGATTGAGATGGTAAAATTGAATTGGATGCCGAAGTCTGCTAATGCAGCTGGAAAATTAATAGATTTCATCAAAAAAAAAAACGTATTGTTTTTCGTACAATTTAGAAAAACACAAGATAAACTATGGCTCCATTTGGACAAGAGTTTTAAAAAGACTTTTAAGGCTAAAAAGTCTGTTTAGAACTTAAAATGAGTTTGGATAAAATAATTAAAGTCTTTTCTAAACATCAATTTAAAAAAAAGAAGGCTTGAAACAGGCTTTTTAGAAAATAAGTAGGGGGTATTTTTCAATTTTTTGAAACAAGACTTTTTTCACCGTTCACGGGTCGAAATTCGGGTCGAAGACGGGTTATGAAAAAATCGCGTCATCAATATAACAGGAATACAAAGCCCCTTCTCACTCTCTTCATACTCTAGACCGCCCCCCCTTTCTCACTCTCTCTCCTTCGGCACCCCCAATGCCGGTGAGGCGGCGATGGCGACGGCGACGGCGACGGCAACGGCAAAACTCCCCGTGACGGCGACGGCGAAGCAAGAAGCGCCACCTTGTTTTGGTAAAACCCACGAAATAATCTTTCTTATTCCCGTCTTTTTTTTCTTTTTGATTGGATTAGGGTTAGTTTCTCATCACTTCTAATGCTTAAATTATCACTCAAATCCTTCTTATTTCAGCATGGATCTGTGAGAATTTTTCGTGGGTTTTACGTATTGAGTCATATTTGAACTGGGGTTTTTTTTTGTGTGTCGAAATCATTACGGCTGAGCACGAGTTAGTGATTTTGGTTAAATTCTCGTGTCTTTGTTGATTTGGTTTCCTTTCTGGATATTCCTCTCTGGTTAAAAAGTATACTTTCTGAATTCTTTTTTCCATTAGTTTTTGTCTGCTTTCTGCAATCAATCAGCCTTTCGTAAAGCATTATAGCGAATAAAATTTCAAGTCTAAATTCGGGTGAGAATGACTGCTTGTTGCGCTTCTTTTCTTGTTTGACTTGAGCAAGGAAAAAAGAAAAAAAAAACCATAGAAGAACGAAGCCCCTTCCAAGTAAGTAGTAGTAGAGTGAAAAATTAACAAAGTCCAAGTCTGGTATAACAGCCATTTTGGTGGGTTTTATAGTCTTTCCTGTTTCATCAGATCTTATCCTGCATTTTTCATGTTTGTAAAAAGGGGCCGCATTTTGCCCTCCTCTTGTTGTTTTTTGTTGTTTGCGTGTTTCAATGTGGGATTAGCTTAATGTTGATTAGAAGCTGAAATTCGGACTAAAAAAACTGCATTTTGTGATAGATCTAAGAAGGGCTATTTTTATTGGTATGTAAGCTAATTTAATCAGTGTAACCGCTGTTCTATGTAATGGTAAAGTGAAAAATACGTGCTCTTTCTGCGTTTTGGAACTTTTATCTTTTTTTCAGTCTTTGTTTCCGTACCCTTTTGCTGCTTTGAGGGTTTAATTGGGAATGATTTGTTAAATTTTTGTTTCTTTTGAGGGTGCTTCTGTTTGAATTATTGTAGTGTGTCTTTCTGCTGTTCCAAGTTTTTGAGTAGTGGAACATCCTTTTCTGATGCTGTGGTTTTCCAGGAATTTCAACTGAAAATTGGAATACATTTTGAAGTTACGTGATATGATAAATGGTGTAATATTTTGTATGAGATTGATCAATAGCCTAGGAGAGTTAAAGGGCATGCTAAAAATTTGCATGTTTCTCATATAACTTCGTATGAGTGTGCCTTTCTGCTGTTCAAAGTTTTTGAGTGGTGGAACATCCTTTTTCGATGCTGTTGTTTTCTAGGAAATTAACTCAAAATTGGACAATATTTTGAAGTTATATGATATGATAAATGGTGTAATACTTCGTATGAGATTGATCAATGTTCTGCAGCAAAATCTTCTCGTGTGAGTGTGTCTCTTTCGTGAGTGGGATTAAGAATACACGTCAGTTTTGAGACTGTAACAAATAGGTACTACTAGGTTACAGAATCACTAATATAGGAAGGAGGATTTGAGGGAGTATTCCCTTCTAATCTACATGAATTAATTTGTAGATGGAATTTAGAATTATCATCCACTCAGTCTTAGCTCCCTTGATCAATTAGTAGTCGCTGTACTTTACTCTGTTTATTTTATGATCAGTTCTTTATATTCAGTAAAAGAACGCATGCATGTACGTATCGCTCAGGCAGCTGTACATTTGTAAGTATCGCTCAAGCATTAACTTGTTGCTCTTGATGTTTGGCGTTTTCTGATGGTTCCAGCATCTATTGCTCTGTTACTATCATGTCTGGTGATCTTGATTTATAGTTGTAACATTCTAGATTTAGTAATTAGTATATTAAATTAGTAATTGGCTAGTTCTAAGTGATTCTATGCATGATTTTTCTGTTCCTTTTTTATTTTTTTTTTTTGGACAACTCTTAAGGCCTCTGAGTGCTTTCTTCCTATCAAATCCTCAACAGAATTTTACCACTTTTTCCTGATTTGATATTTCTTGCGTGTAGTGCTTTCTTCCTATCAAATCCTCAACAGAATTTTACCACTTTTTCCTGATTTGATATTTCTTGCGTGTAGTTGAACAACATTTTTTATGATTCACCTATGCAGGTTCAAGTAAGTTCAACTGAATTGTTTCCACAAAGATCTGGGGAGCCAGATTATCAGGTTCAAGTAAGTTCAACTGTAAATTTGTTAATTAGTATTTTTCTCCTTTCCATTCCTGTGGTTGCTTTTGTAGGAATCTGTTTAAGTGCTTATTGCACCTCTGATCTCTTGCGTCTTGTTTTGTGTCACAATGCTGTTAAAGTGGCGTTTGTATGAGGATGTGTTCCCCTTACCTTGAATTGCAAAAATGCTACTTAAATTTATGTTTTTCAAACTTCCATGTTCCACCACTCCACCCATTCTAACTGCTGCTGCATATTAAGTACTATATGGCTAGCAATTTTCTTATTTTTGTAGAGAGGCGGTCTTCTTTCCTTTCAGTTTCAGCTGGTTAAATATTCCTATGTAGTTATGGACGTTTTCCATGCTGTAAAGTTGTAGGATGAAATTCTAAGCATAGGTACTACGTATTGGATGTCTGCTTTGCTCAATATGCCACCTTTCTTCTTTGTTGGCTTCCTTGGTACTTGGTAGCTTGTGACTACCATCTATTACTCCCTTAGCTTTCTGTGCTTGATATCCTCAATGAAGCAGCTCAATTAGGCAAACTTCCTTCTTCCTTTACCTTCCAATGCATTTTCTGGTTGGTGCAATATTCGATGAATGGTGGAAATATTCCGCTGCTTGTCACATATGTTGCTTCGGCATTCTTGATTTCGCTTCATGGTCATTCTTTTTTTGAACAAGGTTCCATTTTTTTCTATTATTCAAGCAATATTGTGAAACATTTGGGTATTGTAATGCATATGGTGCAATGGCATGACATCACTCAAGATCATAGCTCTTTTTTCTGTTTTCTCATCAGGGGCCGTATTTGATGTGAGTGATTGTAAATTGTGTGTTTCTGATTCATTATAGTTGTTCATCAGTTACGCTATCTTTGACTGCTTGTGCTGTTGTGTAATATTTTTGTTTTCTTAATGGAAGATTGGGTTCAAAAATATTCGTGCTTCCGCCATTTTTAATTTTAAATCATTTGATAAATTTTTTTCATAAATATGGTTAACATTGAACCAATTTCAGCTATTTGAAAGATAATGTTCTTTAGGTTCGGTGCTACCTGGTATTTTCCCATATACTTAAATCTTATGATTCTTGTGCAATTCAGAGTTGGAAGGCAGGTTGTGAATGTTCCTTCCTTCATGGTCAGAGTGGACTCCCAGAAGCACATCGACTTCTCACTTACAAGTCCCTTCGGTGGTGGTCGTGCTGGAAGAGTGAAGAGAAAGAACCAAAAGGCAGCTGCAAAGAAGGCAGCTGGTGGGGACGGTGATGAAGAGGATGAAGAATAAGCTATTGGCTTTCCTGTTATGTTTAATCAAAATACTGGATAATGTTAGATGGTTTGTTTTGCTGTGGTAATACTGTCTCCTAAATGGTTTGCCGTGCTCTTAAGGAACCTAAAATGTAGGAAGTTTTGGATGCTTTACTCCTGTTTTCTCCCCGTCTTTATCAGGCTCTTTATAAGTAAGTTATTGTTTCTTGTTTCTGCACATTCTTATGCCTTTTATTTGTCTTGATTTGGAAAACTAGGAGAGCAAAGTGATAACTATCCAATGTAGAAAATTCCACCTTGTGTTTTAAACTCATCTTGTGTAAGAAAAGTGAAAAAATAAAAATAAAAATGACAATTTGTGTAAGAATGATTTTCTTTATAAGTTATAAAATTTGTTTAAAAAAAAGAATGATTTTCTTTTTTTAAAAAAAAGTTCACAAATTATTTTGAAGAAAAAGTAATTTTAAAAAAGACCTAGTCCAAATGACTTTTTAATATTTTTAATTACTAAAAAGGTTTTGAAAAATTCTTGTCCAAATGCATTATTTTTCAAAAAGTACTTTTTTAAGTTTTAGTTTAAACAAACTTTTCTAAACAAATTTTTAAAACACTTGTCCAAATGTGGGACAGGGGAAGTAATATGGAAATGTGAAATTATTGATTTACGTTTCCTTCCAACCAGTGTAAAACATTTGAGAGTATCATTGCCATGTGGAGGATAGTGTTGTATGTAAACGTTACATTTCCCCGATGAGCAAGCGCTATGAAGTCGATACGGAAATTAACTGTGATGATAATGTAGTGAGATTTAAATACTATAATTAAGGAATTCTATTTTATCGGATTTTTAAAAATATTTTTGGTAATCTGCAATTATATTGAGGATAGGAAGATATCTTCTATAGATAGATATAGGGATGGAACTTCTCTTACGTTGATGATCATATTTAGGGTTTAGCGACTTTTCTCTTTTGATTTTTGCATTTTGATCATGGCCACTGGCAGCAACCCGCCTCCCAAAACGGCTACACCCCCACAGCGTAAGTGAGCTTTTTCTTTTCTTCATTAGATTCAATTTACCGACAATATCTTGTCCTAAATTTAATGAATCTTTTCAGGATAACTAGCAGATTGACTAACAGTGTTATCATACTGCTTAGAGACAATATCTCGTTCCAATATTTTGTGAATCTGTCATACTACCTATGTGGACTAATATTGTTTGGGACAGAATAAAGATTGAGTATTATTGAAGAAAGTTTTTGTTCTGAACAATTCATGGAGTAATTTAACAAATTTCATCTCCTGCAAATGCATAAATCAGAATAAACCAAGTTAGAAATTTGAAATTGTTGCAGCCTCCGACACTATATCACAGGTTCTTTTCCAGCCAATCCAGAAAAAAATTGAGTCTTTGTTAGATAATCAGCTTTGGAAAGCCTGTGATCTGGCTTCGAGCCTCTTCCTACAGTTCTGGACGCCTGTGGAAACCATCAATGGCCGAATTCTCCTTAATGCGAAAGAAGGCCCCTTTCGTCTTGATCAGTTCCGTAATTTCTCTTCATATAGGAACGCCTGCGTTCATCATGAATACTGGGTGCACGGTTTTGATGATACTTAACTTGGCCCTCTTGGAAGGGCATTTGTAAAGATATCCCCTGGATTTTGTCCCAGCATTGGGTGTTATTCCAAACAGGAATTCCCTTTAAGGGATCTTGTTGCCAAACACATGAATGGGCAGCACTGGCCTTTGCCAATTTGTGAACTCTATGGTCAACAGCCGCAGCCTTGTCTTGGAGTACTGGAATGTGCATCATCAGTCTCAAGGTCATCTCTTTTAAAGGCTCTCGATAGGATTCTGAGTGCACTTAAGGTATGATTTGTTGGCTTTGTGCTCGATTTCAATAATAGGCCAAGTTTTCAAAGTCATCATGAATTCCTCCTGATGATTGGTTTATCTTTGTTTTTCTAGGCTTTAGGTCTTACAGTTCCAGTTTTACATCCCCAGAAATGCTACATTGTAAGTAGTTATCGACACCCTAGATTAAGTTTTCTTGTGTTAATTGATAACCAAAAAGTCAAAAGTTTCCTGTTGATTTTTTATGTTCATTAAGATATGTGATTGATTGCGATCTAGGGTCGGGAAAGCTTGTTAGCTTCACAAATGCGCATTGATGATGTGGTGAAGTTCCTGGGAAGAAACACGGATTACCTCTTATTCAGGTTTGGGTTCCATGTATGTGTGATGCTCCTTCAGAGGCTGTTGTAAAGGGTGATAAACCCACTGCTAAATTGTTCCTTCAATCCGCATTTATGGACTGGAATATGCCGTATGCTGCAGCGCTTCATGAAATGATATCAGACCCAACCTGTTCTGTGAAAATGATGAAAGGTTTAGTAGGAACAGTTGGTTGGCTAAGGATGCCGTGCTTCTTGAGAGATATCAGTAAACCTAGAATCTCTGATTATCCTCTTGTTCATCTGACTCGATGATGCCATCTTGCTGCATGTTTTGCAGTTCCTTTACAGTTGTTTCATTCTGAGCTTCCACCTATGGTAGTAGAAATCTTTCTTCCACCTGAACTAAATTGTGATGGAGATTCAAAGGGTCTATTAAAGTCATTATTGTCCACAATGGCTGAAGAACTCTCCGTACATAATGCTGATTTTGGATTAAGACAAAATGAGGAATTCAGTGTCGAAAGTTCTCGCTCGGATGCTGATAGCTTTCTTTACTCTGTGCATAGAAGAGCAATGGCTGGAAACAAAAACTCCAGTCCTAATGGTTGTCCTCCCAATATACAAGTCAAAGCCGAGAATCCTGAAAATCCTTTGTCAGCCACAAGCAGAACAACAACCGGTTTGGACCATGTGACTGGAGGTAAGAGTTTCCAAATGTTTGGAGATTTTAGTGTTGAATCTGATTTTCTCACGTTAAAAAAAGGACTATCACTCTGTTCTAAACTGTAATGCTGTTACATTTACATTTAACATTTTCTTTGCAGTTGTCGGGTTGCCTCTGAAACGTAAATGTGAAGAAGAAACGTGGCCTCTGCTCAAGAGAAACCAAGTCGATCACATGCCATCAAATCCAAGTCTATCAAGTGCATGCGTCAAGAATGATGGTTCGGCCGCAAAATCTGCGCCCGGGAAGTGCAAAGGGTAAAAGGGTTATTGCAACGGAAAGTGAGGAGATCGATCGTGGTCACACCCTGACTGTCAAGCTAAGAGGAATGGGACAGCAAGTTGTAAAGTTTAGCTGGTGCAGTAACTCGGGGTTTAAAGGATTATGCAGAGAAATAGAAGAAAGGACTGGCCTGAAATACGGGGAATTCAAAATAAACTACCTAGATGAGGAAGGTGATATGATTGTCATGTCATCAGATGAAGATCTGCAACTTGACATGGAATGGTTTAGAAAGGGACCTGTAATAAAATTGTTACTCGTCCCATCAAATTAATAGTTAATTATCTTGCAATTTGAGTTCGTTTTCTGGTTCCAGACAAAGTGTAGTTGGATAATGTATCGCGGAACATCGTCTAAGTGATTAAGTTCCAATTCAGAAGCTGTATTCATTGTCCCTAAGTAATACAAATTTCATCTTGTTTTCACGGGGAAAAATGCAAGTGAATCTGCATTATTAGTCCCTTTTGGTTCTCTGGCTGGAGCAAGTGTAGTAAAGTTATTTCCAGTCGTCTTCAATTTTTGCAGATAAGAAAACACAAGGAAAAAGCTGTATAAGATGGAACCATCTGACTTTCCAGAAACCAAGTTATCAAAGATTTGCAATACTACTAAGATGCTTTGTCCCTTCTTTTGGGCCATGATAGAACAAGACACTGAAAATTAAGCCTGCAACATCCATAAAAAATTAAAAATGCAGTACCTAAACCCCCCCCCCCCACCCAAAAAAAAGCACAGTAAAATATCCATAGGCAAACTGCCAACAGCAAAACAGAGAGAACATAGTTCAATAAAGCATTATCCTCAATCCCCCTTCTTAAAGTTTCTAAAGTTAAAATGGCGGATAGAAAAGGAAATTCATCTCCAGATTTATGCTAAGCTGAACCCCAAAAGATAGGAATTTAGACTTTGGAGGATCAAACATGCTGAGGTTGGGAACCACCATTGGGCTTCTCCACAATGCCGAGTTCAACTTGGGCCCTTCTCTCAGCAAGGATGCGCTTTGTTGATCTGTAGTAGATTGCGTACAGCAGCAACTGCACCAATCCAAGAACGGCTCCAGCTGAATTGGGTGCCTGAAAAATTTCAGAAATATTGTTAAAACAAAGAGATCAAACTAATACCAGAAAAAAAAAAAAAAGGCTGAAAATTGAAAGTTCTAGTATTATGCAAAGGAAAATTTAAGACTCACAAAAATGAAGACGTCGAATTTGAACAGAGCATAAGCTGTCCAGCTGACTCCATTAGCGAAAGAGGCCAGTGAAAGGAAGAATGGCATATACTCCACACTCTTTGTTTTGATCACCATTTTCTGCATTCCCCAAAAAGATTGAAGGAGAAAAAAGAAAAGTCAAATCAGTTTCAAAATTTCCATTTTTATTACTAACTTTTTTCCATATTTCTTCATATCATCATCTGTTTCAGCCCAACATCTGCCTTACTTTTCTTTCACTTGTGTTTGTTTTCCCTTTTCAAGTAAAATTTTGACTCAATAATTAAGTATCTAGCTGGCTTTATCTATTCTTCCTTTTTCCTTTTTCAGGCAGTGAAAGAAAAAAAAATTCCCAAAGATAATTACAAAGACCTGGTTAACTAACGATGATAAATCATGAAATCAGAATCGACATCATATTATAAGAAACCAATAAATCAGACCAATATTCATATTTACCACTCATGATGATCTAATCATTTCCATAAATTCAATTCTGACCCAATTGAATAAAAGACATATTAAATAAAAGGAGAAATGAGAGTCAGAAAGAATTACCATGACGGAGAGGGGAGCAGCATACATCATGATGTTCCCGGCCATGCAAATGGAACCGACAATGTTGGACCGGGTTTTGGTGGTGTGAGCCAAGGTGAGAACCCCAAGAGCAAGCGCCGCCACGAAGACGAGTTCCACCGCCACGATTACGGCCAGCCTGATCCTCCTCTGTTTGCTGTTGCAGTAAGTGAGGAAGATGGCGAGGTAGACCACCTCCATGGCGAACCCGGTCCCGTTGATTGTGATCACCAGGAGGCTGTTCGGGTGGACCACCGGAAGTCCGTACAGGACCCAGAGGGCGCAGTTGATGAAGGTTGCCAGGTACGGCACCGGCGAGTACTGCTGGACGGATTTCTTCTTGCAAATCTGGATGAATGTTGGCCTGAAGTTTTGTAAGATGGGAATTAATCATCAGAAAGTGTAAAATTGAGAGAAATCGAAATTCAGGGGAATGGAGAGGGACTGAACTTACACTGGAGATAGGAAGAGGAAGAAGGCAATGGCGTTCCCTGAGGAGTTTGCAAATAACAGAGAAATCAGAGAGGGTAAAAAAAAAAAGAAAATGAAAATCTGAATTCGATTGTGAGTTCGTAGAGATCAAACATATACAGAACAGCGAAGGAAGGGCTAAAAAATTAATGAAATTAAGCACTGAAATTAAGTCACCGAAAAGAAGAATCAATGAGGGAGAGTCATTCCATGGGGAATTAACGAGTATGCATATCATGCATGTTCAGAAAGGGATCAGAGAAGAACAAGGAAAAATCCTGAAAATTTTATGAAAATGATGGGGGGAAAAAACAGAGTGTTCTCCGGCCTTGTTGTCAACGAAATTTTCCCAGAAAAAGAAAAGGCTGCTTTAAAAATTAAAATCGAAATGAGGAAAACCAATCAGTGTTCGTCTGGGCAAAAGCTATCAGGCTTCTTTAATTTCTCATCAAAACATCACCAGAAATCAAAATTCAAATCGAGTACAGAATGCAGAAAAACAGTCATTCTTTATCCCTCTTTGCCGGGCTAGCCAGTGCATACATTCAAGTTTTCATCAACGATTCCCAAAGAGCTAAAACAGAATAAAAATCAAGCCGAACAAAGAACAGAGAGAAGAGGTTTAAAAGGAGGAACTCACCGATGATTCCAACCACAGTGCGAGCGGTATCACTGGAAACCATGGTGACAATTGGATCGCTGCTGTGAGTGAAAATTTTTTTTTTAAAAAAAAAAGCAAAAGAATGTGAGCTGAGCTTTTTATGTATCTCTCTCCCTTCTCTCTCTGTAGGTGAAGAAGAAGAAGAAGGAGTAGGAATAGTTAGATGAGCTTAGAGAAAATGAAGGCAGCCGTAGTGGATATATATAGGAAGATGAGGGAAACGGCGAAATGGATTTTGGCAATTCCGATTCTGCTTGTTTTTGGTAACAAATTTATTCGGTGTGTGTGACTGTGCGTGTGTGTGGCAGGTTAGTTACGTGGTCAGGGGGAAAAGAAAAAAAAATGAAAAATGATTCAGTAATTATAACCATGTATAATTATACTTCTGATAATAATACTACTAAAGTTCTGTATACAGTATTTTATATTCCCTCCGTCCCAAAAAAATAGTCCACATTGAGTTTTGAATTTTGTACCGTTTTTAGTACAAATTTGCAAACTCAATGTCGACTATTTTTTTGGGACGGAGGTAATAGTATTTTGTTTTTTAAAAAATAAAAGGTGATAAATGAGAAGTAGTAGAAGAATTTATGAGTAAAAACCACAATGGGAGCTATAGGGAGTACAAATGGCACTGGCTTCAAGGTAACTCATTCAACATATACGCCAGCCATTTTGCATTACCGGTTTGCAGGGATTGTAATTATTTTATTTTCCCCCTCCAATGATTTGGAGACATTTAATGACATCAATTTCTAGCAGAAGTTTGGGTTGGATGGTGATTTTCATGTTGTTTCACGAAAATACAATCATAATTAATCCTGTGATTTTAAACACGTCATTTTTTTTCCGAGTTACATAATCGATAGCGTTTCAAATAGAACCTATTTCAAAATGTGATGAATGTTGATATTAAAGTAACGTTACATGTGTTAGGGGGGAAAATACATTTATAGGATAAATATAAAATTGGATAATGGTAATTGGCAAGGGGTGGGGTTGGTTTTTTTTGCATGCACAAACGGCGGCAACATGGCATAACAGTGCCGTTTTGTTATACACATTTCAGTGTAGCGAGTGTGTGACTGTGTGTTGGACAGATATTTTTATATTTCTGGGGAGGTGGGATATTGGATATACTACTGACTAACTAACTTAAATAGATATGGCTTACATAAATGAGCCGTTTCATTTTGACACCTTCCATTTTACACTTAGATTATTATAGTATTACATCCCTAAATTTTACTATTACTTCCGTCTCACAAAAATAATCCACATTGAATTTTGAATTTTATACTGTTTTTAGTACAAATTTGAAAACTAAATGTCGACTATTTTTTTTTAGGACGGAGATAGTATTATATTTATTCGTCGTTTTTAATTTTTGTGAGCAAAAATTAAGCCGAGACGAATAAATAATAGTTGATAGACTCTACTGTGTTGGAATAATATTTTATAAGTGAAATTTTCAAATTTTATTTAAGTGGGGAATGAAATGGAAACAAAGGCATGTGCATTTAGAATGATATTCTTCCACTCCTTGAGTCTAATTAACATATTGATATTCTCCCACTGCTTGAGTCTAATAAACAGATTGCACTAGCTTGGTAAAACGTTAGGGTCTAATGCAACATACTGATTTTATAAACTTGGTAAAAAAAAATCCTTGGTGAAAAAGCAAATATTACTAAATAACATTAGTGAGCGCTTGATTACTATACGATGTGTGAGTTCTAAAGTACTAGTGCTTTTGTTTAGAGCACTTGGTTTTCCTATAATCCGATTATTTTCATCTCTTGATAATTTAATTGGTAATGTCGATAATTTTCATGTTGCAATTTATATATATATATATATATATATATATATATATATTTGTGTCTACTTTGTGACTTGCAAGCAAGGAACGGGTTCGACAGATTTCACGTTTCAGTAATAAAAAAAAAAAAAAAAAAAAGTGAAATTGTGTTGCGTTGGAGTGTTTCTTTTCAACTAATTAGAAACAAAAAAAATAATAACCTAAAATCTTCGCGTTGAGGTGGCTTCTTTTTAGACGAATTTAGGCAAAATTAGTATCTTACATTTACATGCAAAAAGATGTACCAAATAACAAGTGGGACTGAGTAGCTACTTAATGTATAATTTAGTAAACCTTCCTTTGAATTTTCATAAACACCTTAGTTTTGGCTTTAGGATATTTTTCTAACGTCGAAGTTTACATATTTCTAGCCTTGACTTTTCCATTTTGTTTTCATAATTTTGTTCTAACTTTTAATTTGTGTGCGTGTAAATTAAGTACTGCTATATTAACATGGCGCCGACGATAATTTTCTAGATATTTTATGTTTAGTAATTGAAATTACATCGGATGTTCTAATTAATTTGGTTCTTTAATTCTGAGGGTTTAGTCCTTGAAATCAAATTTTTCTTCGGGGAACACACAGTATTAGTGCTGTGTTTTGAAGATCGATGAAATGATCGATCGGGTTGGTCACTGGATTATCATGAATGACACATGGGAGAATTTAGGTAAATACTCCTCAATTAACAGTTATTCTGTTACGTTTTATTTTTCTCCATCCTATTTTGACGGTCACGTTTTTAAACAGTTTCAGTTTAATAACTATGATTATTGTTTCATAGCTGAACATTTATATATTACTAGTATGATATTCCATATATTCCAAAATTATTATTAAACTAAACATTAATTTAGGGATGGAGTGAATATTATATATAGCCAACGTATGGATTAGAATAAGCATAAATGGTTGATATTAGTTCAAATTTTGTTTATAACTATTAACCATTTATATATAGATGAGGAGATAAAAAGTTGGTAAAACTTTCACTACAATTTTGCATTAAAATGTCAATGTGAACTCTGAAATATCATGAAGTTAGTTTCGTGGTTATATCCTAGCTAGCTAGTTAGCCTTGGGATGGACCTAGCTATTGTATTGTAGTACTCCCTCTGTCCTATAATTATTGTCTAGTTTGGATTTTTATTTTTAGTTCAAATTATACTAAAAGTGAAATGTCAAAGTGGACAATAAGTTTAGGACAGAAGGAGTACTATATAAGTAGTAAAGAGTAGACAGAGGGTATTTTACTTATGTTTTTCTATATCAAGGTCCAACTAATTACTGTGGTTTATTTTCATATATTATGTAGTAAAAAAATAATTTGAACGGGCAATGCTTGTTTCCACTTGAATCAGAAAACTTCCAAAACCTGTTTTGTTAGCTTTACATTAACATCTAAGTACCGCGTTCTTCAAATGATTTAATTTGCCCATGCCCCTATATAGTTCTATGTACTATCTTTGTCTGAGTAAAAAAGGTTTATATATAATATTATATTAGTAATAGTTTTGAAATATTTTCTGGTTTGAAAGAACTGGATGATACTATGCATTTTATTATTAATCTACGTTAGCCTCTATCCAATGAAAATTCTTATTTTAGGATGATGGCAGTATGTTTTAAACGAATATTTCCGTACAATTATTTCGGAATGACATTTTGCTCTTTGTTTATCGAGTGAAGAGGGAAAATTAGTCGTTAATATATTCATACAAATGTCTTCTAATACTCTCCCATCTCAAAAAAAAAAAAAAATAGGAGAATTTTTTGAACAGAAGGAGTAGAATTTATTTATGAACTCAGTAATAACTAATCAACGTATTTAGGAGAATTTTCATTTGTAATTGTAGATATTTTGTTCCCCTTGGTTCACATGTCCATGAATTCAGATAATCCACAGCAACATCTGAACTATAAAATTCTAAAACACGGGGTGTCTTCCGCTTAAAGGATATCAAATTAGTTAGGTATAAAGAATCAAGTTTAATTCGAGAAATAATAATTTGTGACGCCATATGAAGATATTGTATTTAGGATATAATGTCACAAAATGAAATTCTTCATCTTCGATTTTTCGTGTGTAACCAAGGAAAATATCCGACGTGAAAATTAATTTCTAAAATTCTAATCTGCAAACACAACACTTAATTTGCATGCCTTTTTTAATTCTTCAAACCATTCATAAACATCAACGTTCCATCAAACTTGGTTCTTTTGGGTGTTGTTTTTTCTTTTTGGGTTGGAGGACATATTCCTTTCGTTGGAGAACCGATCCTAGGACGATGGATGATTAATGATGAATATATGTCCAAATTCTGAAATGAAAAAGACCATCACCATAGCTGTTTCTAATACTATACTAAGTTAATTTTGGCCTACCAAACTCGAACATTAATAAAGTTGAGGAATTACAAATGTATGGATATATAACATTCCATTGGAGATGGCCAACAGAAAACCTTTTTGCACGTTTGCCACTGCAGGCCGATTTTCGAGCTGAAGTAAAATATCAGTCGAACGTGAAAATATTTCGAATCTTTCGTGGTTATTTTGGAAATGTTTCATACTTTCACTGGATTTTCTTTGATTTAATCTTTCCATCCCGGAAAAAAAAATGTCGGTTGAATCAGAAGAAAGGAGAATTAAACTTGTGTATGGGGAATCAAATTCATTTGATACAAAAAAAAAAAAAAAAAAAGATTAGTTAGTGATGATAGTATAATATTAACAAGTTTTGTGAGTTGTGATGAAAAAGAAAAGAACCATGCATCACTACTAGTGTTAGCAAATTAAAGATGATTAAATAGGAAGTGATATAATATTACCACCAATAAGTTCTGATTTAAAAGACCATCTCTACTAGTGTTTTAGGCTTTACCCAAGTAAACATCATTTATGTTCAAGAACATATTCTTCTAGAATATGTAGTAGTACTAATTACTAGTTAGTAAATAAAATTAATTAAGACACTTTTGTAATAATAGTTTCCACTTTCCTCATACACAACAATTTAGGAATGATTTGACTGAAGATATGATGGATTGATTGGAATTCATAACACATAAATAGAAATGTGACCCCTTTTTTTCAACTTGGTAAAGAAGAACCTCTTTTTGTGTGTGTTGTGGGATCAATTGTTTTCCATGTTTTCAATAAAAGATTGAACACAATTCATAAACGCAATCTTCTTGAACTTAAACACAAAATTGGCTGCTTAGTGGAGTGTTGTTTAGTTTCCAACTAAATACTCAATGACAAGGGGTCAAAAATAAGATTATTTTTACCACAAAAAAATTGAGCTAAAAAAATTTCAGCTAACGAACACTCTACTAAGAGAAAATCCGACCAAATCCGGCTGGCCGGGGTTGATCGATTCCCTCTAACCGTCACTGTAAATACTCGTTCTAATCTAAAATGATTATTATAAAATAAGATAATCATTTTAAAATTAAGCGAGAGTGTAATTACATATATGTTAAAGAACCGATTCACTGAATCAGTTCTTCATCATAGTCATCAAATCAAGGGTTAAATGCGATGAAAAGAGGAAACATCTTATCACGAATTTCCATCTAAATTCAACTGGAAAATTTTCCGCAACTTTTCCAAAGCACTTTCGGCAATTCCACTTTGCCAAATTTCACAAGAAGGGAAAGAAACAAATTTGTTAAACATGATTCCAGATTCCTACCTTATGTTCTCTTGATAATAAGATCAAACAGTAGAGTCCCTGTCTGTAGTTTTGTTCTGGTAATCATGCAATCAATTGAGATATTTAGTCTCTTAATCTAACAGTAAGTTGACCCCCTTTTTTTTTATCATTTCCTTTTGGGATGCATTTTGCCCTTTTGGACCCCTTTAACCATTTTCATTTTCTAGATATTTTTTTCTTATACGAATATATAGAAGTTATAACCACAATTTTGAGTTCAAACATGGGTTTGATATGAGTTTCAGAAATGGAACTGGCAATTTTGGTTGTAGAGTCAGAATCATGACTGCGTGACATTTAATTCGTGTATTGTGTTATTTCCTTTAGGAAGATATAGGTGGAAATATCTTGCAACAGCCTCGGGGCTTGATTTTAGTTCCATCTTTTTTCTCCAGATCACACATCTTATCCATTCAAGCGAATCAACGCTATTAACTTGCTTCGCTATTCGGCATTGTTTTAACAAGATTTTAACTACGTGCACATATACCATTTTTCTGAGTCATGATATCTTCACATCATCATGCAGCTGAACATTTAATGGAAATTTTTCAGGCTATTGATCTTCATAAACTTGCAAAAGTGCAACAGCGCCTAGTCTTTCGCTCAAAATTAAAAGATGAACAGAAGTAGAAGATTCCACAAGAGCAAAGGACGATGAGAATGGAATTTCCAATAAATCTTTTACGATCACAAACAATGGGAAGAATAAACTGACCACAGTAATAATAACCAAATGGAAAACTCAAAAGGCCAACAACAAAAAGACAAAGCCTCACCAGATAATGAAAATGAACTCTATACATTGCTGCTGCATCTATGTTACAATGAAATATGAATGTGTGACATATTAGACTTGAAAAAAAAGAAAAACATTAAAAAAAATCACCATTCCATCAATCAACTTCTAAAGCCAAAGGGGGACCATTTCTTTGTTGTTGCCTCTTTCTTCGTTCGTTTAGAATTAGGGTCAATGAGGTTCTCGAGCGATTTTGCCTTCTTATTTCGCGACCTGCCGGCTTCTTTCAAAAGCTCTGCTAGTCTCTTCTTTTCATCATCAAAGTCGGGGTTTGCAGTTCCCAGCTTCTCTTCTCTCAATTTTAGAACATACTCAAGGATCTCGATCGCATCTTCAACTCTGCAAGTTCAAAACAATCACGCATTAGAAAGCTTATCAAAAGCATTGCCACACAAATTCAACATCAATCTACAAAACAGTGAAAATGAGGTTAATAAAAGCCCTGACTCTTGCAGCAGCCCTGTCTCTAGCTGCAGCCTAGGAACCTTGATACTACCATTTCAATGTACCATGAACATTTCTAATAAGCAATAAATTTTCATTTCTATGCACACTGTTTTAATGCTGATTGCAACTGTTGTTTTCAAACTTTAGAATACTATTTAAGGCCGTTCTATGTTACTCCAATCATTGCCACTACTCTCTTATGTCTTAGGTCTAACCAGGACTTCCGAGGTCTAATTTACTACTCCAGAAGTTTCAAGTAATCGAACTGTTCCCAGATGAGACGTCAAATAGTCTATCATCATTTCATCAGAGTAGACCAAAAAAAAAGGTGGATGATAACCTTAACAGATTTGGAATGTAATTGATAAGCATGCAATTTATGCTACGAATTTGAAGTGTTGCACAACAAGATTACCTTCCCATTGCATCATAAGTTGCAGCAAGATTGCTGTAGACACCAAGTGTATCTTGATGACAAGGGCCACACTCCTGTTCAAGTATCTCCCTGGCTTCTTCAAACAACTCAGCAGCCTCATCAATTCGAAATAACTGTACACAAGCCAATCCCATTTGGTTTAAGACTACACCAAAGAAGGCTGATTTCTTCTCACCACCAGCTCTTAGTTTTACTATGGCACTCTCAAAAGCGCTCCGGGCTGCTTCATACTGCCCAACCATGTAAAACATTACACCCATCCGAGCTTCGATTCCAGCAATTGTACTTTGCTGCCCTGGTTTGTCATCTATTAATTTCATTGCCTTCTGCAAGAGTTTGAGAGCTTCCTCGGGTTCGTTGAATAATTCATAGATGGCAGAAATTTCCGTCATCCCACTGGCAATCTCTTCTGGTGTGGTTCCTGGTACAGGTTTCCCATATATCCGCAGAGCATTTTCACAATAGGACCTCGACTCCCTGAGTTTTCCTGTCTTGTAATATAAATCAGCAAGTCTTACAAAAACAGAGGCTACTAGAGGATGATTGTCACCCTTTGATGACTTAAAGACGGTAAGTGCCTTCTGGTAGGCGAAGACAGCCTCATCAAACCGAGATAGCGACAGGTAGATGTTGCCAATGCTAACATCAATTGCCGCAACCTCATTTTCTTGTCCATTGGCAATCATTGCCATGCTAGCCAGCACAAGATGTTCTAAAGCAGCTTCGTAATCACCTTTAGCCTCACATATGAGAGCCATTAACCGACGGTCAGCAGCCTCTTCCAGAGACGCAGGTGGACTGTGCACACGGTGAATTTCCAAAGTTTTCTTGCACAAATTCTCAGCTTCATCAAACTGCATTGCTTGAACATGCGCCTCCGCTAAATACCTGCAATTATCGAGAAACACTCAGCACCAACTACAATGGCACATTCACCATGAATTTGCTACTCACTGTTTCGAATAAATAAAAAGATACAGAGATTCTTTGATTTATTTCCAATTCCATTCCATATGAGAAGCTTAATCCCGGAAAGCCGATATTCATTTGTTCATGATATTATGGTTTTTTGTTCTCATCAATCGAAATCCAGATTGTCAACTTTCAACAACAAATACGAGCAAACAAGATCTTTTCAAAAGGCTGTGAATCATCCAGTAAAGCCCAAAATCATTTCTGCACCTTTGAAACCAATGCCAAGTAAGGGGGCTTAACTAAATTACCATCAAATATTTATACCTCAAATTTTCCAAGAATGATGAGTTCAGGTTTTGTGCTCCAATAAATGCGTACTAACAATATTATCACTTAACATGACATGCATAAGATTTGATCCTAGTATTTATTAAACTTGGGTTACGTCATTAGTTCAGAATAGCAGCCCCACATCCACTATGAAGCAACATTACCATATTTTATCCAGTTCCAAAGTCCTAAACAAATCAGTCTTAATAGTTAATCTATGCACTTCGATTTAAAGTGTAAGTAATAACACTAAGTTGCTGATAAATTGGAATTCTTTCAGCACGTTGCTCCAATTTTAAAACTTGATCAAGTTTCCTCAAACTTTCCTTATTTACCCATATTTTCCACATTATCGTTTCTCAAACCAGAAAGTACCCTGCAACTAATTGCCACTTCAGACTTAACCAAAAGAAAAAAGACATCTTTATTTTCTAACAGAAATGGCTTAAAATACACATTCATTTACCGGCAAGTCTCCGCGACTCTGGGGTCGGTATCTCCTAAGGCTTCCATTTGAATCTTCAATCCTTCCTTATAACAGTCGATAGACCGATCCAACTGACCGAGCATGGAATGTGTGTCCCCCAGCTGCATATATCCAGAAAAAGCAGCGAGCGCGTGATCTGCACCACGGCTGACCTCAGGAACCTTAATAGCCCTTTCCAGCACCGGAACCGCCTCGTCAAACCTCCCCAAGCTGCAATAAATCGCTGCTACGACGTGCAAGCTCATAGCCAGATCCAAGCTCGGCTCTCCTTCAACCACACACCTCTCAAAAGACTTAGAAGCTCTCAAAGCATAATCCAACGCCTTGCTCGGACCCTCGCCGGAAGCAATAGTATCACGCGCAAGCTTCAGCAGGAACGGTCCAAGATCCGGATTGTCAAGAGAAGTCTCGTCAATGAGTGACTTCTCAGGAGGCGACTTCTTCTTTCCGGAGCTCCGATCCGGCGACGGCTTCGCCCGCGAAGTGGACGGTGACGGTGATGGAGGCCTTCGCTGAGCCGGCGAGTTGGTTTTGACATTGCCGGAGTCGGATCTCTCCCCACCGGGTCGGATCTGGCCGTTGGAATCTTCTGGAACCGCGATTCTCAGTGGCGGAGCTTCCGGTGGAGTCTTTACCGAAACTAACCCCGGCATTTTTTGGCTTAATTACCAGTAATAACTAACTTCTCGAAGTAAATACACAAATTCAATCGGAAACAGCAACAGAAGCAAAGAAGTAAAAGCAACTTAGGTTTATAAAAAGTGTGAGAAGAATGGGATTTAATGAAGTTAATTAAATGAAGGAATTAAGGGTGAATTAATTAATAATGGAGGATAGGGATGGAACAGGCTACCATTTTCATTTCGGGGGAGGTTTTTCTTTCCTTTTTTCTTTTCTGTCAACTGTTTTTTTCAGTTGGTTGGTTCGGTTGGTTGGAAACTGAGGGGTGCGGTACTGCGGTGCTAGTGTGTGAGAGTGTGTGTGTGTGTGTGTGGGGAAAAAGGGTGACGAAAACCGTGAAAGGAAGGAAGGGAAAGGGGAATAATCCGGGCTGGGATCGAGTGGGATTAAGGTGTGTCCAGGTAAAGGTAGGGCCTAGTTGCAGATTGATGGTGGTGATGACGTGGCAATGTTTATTTTGGATAATACAATTGGAGAAGTTTTTTAGTGATTGATATTTTTATAGACGGTAATAAACATTGTAAATTATGATCAACATTTTCATCCACATTTTTCCACTTAGATATATGTTTATTCCGACCTTATGTTCAAAACGAATCAAGTTGTTAGATTACAATTTCTACCTATATGGGAAAATCATTATATCAATTGAACTATTTAGTTAGCTGTACTAATGAATTTTTCTTACAACTGCGATCGTATAACATAAACTTTGTCAAAAAATTTTAAAATCTTGATAAACTTTAGAGTTTAGTATACATATAAGAAATTAAACTGATTAGAATCAACCATTTTGTCTAATTGTTCGAATTTGTTGTGGGTATGATTGGAGGGGAATGTAAATTTCAAGGCACAAACAATATGATTAACCATGATTGTGTTTACTTTGATTGCAGTTGGGGCCCTTATATCTTTGTAATAATTTTGGAGGCTCAACAAATTCTGAGTTTTGTAATAGAATTCTTAGTTATTCTTTACTGTGGATAAATAATACTGTTTATAAATAAATTGCACTTTTTAATCGTTTTACCTTTCAAGCTTTAGCTTTGGTTTAAAGTTATTTCATTTTTAGAAACTAACAAAAAAAATTAATATTCTCAAAATGACGTCCAAATAACAGCATTTCAACTAGGCGAGTTTTTTTTTTCTTTTCCCTCTTACATTTTTTAGGAAAAAAAGAAAGGCTAAAATCACGAGGAAATAAGATCAATCGAAGTGAAAAGTGGGGTGGAGTCAATTATGATGGTACATCACCATTTGGATGGCACGGCCAATTAGTTGGTGATACTAATATCAATCATTTTGAGCCTTTTTTTTTCTTTTAGCCCATAGGTTTTTGTCTAATAAAAAGTCCACCTATGCTAGTCATGTTTTGAAGGTTACTTCACATAGCTGATAATTGTAATTATAGTAAGCTGTCGTCTATTCAGTTTTAATAATCTCATAAGTTCAAATTCAATCAACAGTATATACATATATAAAATGAGTAAGAACTGAGTTATTAGTCAAAAACTTTATCAATAAGATAAAAGATTAGGAGAGCTGCACTAAATTGATGAGAACCAACATAAAATTATCAAACATAACAATTATCTATCATACAGAAGATTATGTATTGTGACAAAAAAAAAACAGATAATTGATAAATCGACCTCATGTAGTGTGGCAACGAATCTATTTTAAACCATGATAATCACAAGGTGGGAAGGAAAATTAATAATTTTCGAAGGAGGTGGTTTGTAAAATAGTGGTAAGAGTAAGAAAGTAATGAGAGGGGGGCAGAGTGTAAATAAAGAGAAGTTACTGAAAAGTTGGAATCAATCCATATGAAGATTGATGATGATGAAGTATGATTGCACAGATTAAAGAGTTGATGCTTTCCTTGAGGATTGTGCAACCTCCCATAGAAGAAAATAAAAAAAAAAAAGAAAAAAGAAAAAAAGACTGTATCCGTTTCTGCCAATTAGCCAGCCCGCCACCACCTCCCTAGATTCCCGATGCTTTGCTGCTGATCTCAACCAAATCATTCCCACAAGTCAAAGTCAAACGTCATTCCCCATAGTGTTGGTTTTGGCACATTTTTTATAAATTCTTTATTCCTTTCTGTAGTTTCCTCTTCTTCTTTTTTTCTTTTTTCCTTTTCTTTTTCATATAATGTTAAGGGCTGCTTGGTTCGATAGTGGAATGGGGTTATATATGAGGTTGATAGTAGTGTGATGATTACTGATTTCTATGGGGTTTTTTTTGAGCCCTTTTTGTTTTTTCTTTTACCGTGATTCGTATTTATACTTTCTTTACCGTAAAAATTGTCTTCTCTCTTTTTTTTTTCTTTGGTAAAAATTTTTCCAAACAAACCATAAGTACATTTTATTTTTCTTGCCGTGACCTATGATTCCTCTTTATATTTTCTTTACGGTAACAAATTGTCTTCTCTATTTTAGTTTTCCTTAACAAAATTTCCAAACAGATCATAAATACATCTCTCCAAACATAAAAAGTAATCGATTGCCCGTATAGTATATTTGAACTCTTTTATAAAAATTAAAAAAAAAAAGCTTTTTGACAGCACAGGACTTATGGACATAAAAAGAAAAAATCATACCACCTCCCTCCGTCCCAAAATTATTTTCATTTTGGAATTTTAGTTATAGTACAAATTGAACTAAAAATGAAATATCAAACTGAACAATAATTATAGAATGAAGGGAATATATTGGTAGAGCACATATTTATTTGAGCAACTTACATGCTTGGTATGGCGAAGTGGCCATATCAATTAGCGTATTAAATAATTAGGCGTTAACCTCCGTGTATTATATGAAGTAGATAGTCTTTAATCAATTTTATTTTATGATAAAGATAGAACAAATGGTATGGAATCTCCTTCGGTCTAAAAAAAATAATTCAGATTGAGTTTTAAGTTTTGTAAAACGACAATACAAAACATTACATGTTATGCATGTAAAAACATAGAAGAGATCGGCCACATTAGTCCAATCTTTTATCCACTATTTATACGTTGCTAAACGCTAATGTGAAATTGTGAAGTAATCCTATTAAGGATCAACAAATGCAACAACCTTGGACGAAGGTGGCGGGTCATGTCTCGGATTCGGACCAGGATTCGGGTAATCGGCCACTCCGTCGTCGCCAAGTTTTCTCGCCTCCTGCACCACATAATCAACATCATTCATACTTATTTGTTCGTGCAAAAAAAATAAAATAAAAATGAAATGGATTCATTCTTTTCCAAGACATAAAGAAAACGGATCCATTGCTGCTATTATTCCCATTCGAGTGTGAGAGAGAGATTTGACGAGTCATCATGAAAATTACCTGGAGATATGCTTCATCATTCAACGATGTAGAAGTCTCCGATCCATAACCACCTTAAATTCCACCCAAAAAAAATTAAAAAATGTAAGATAAATTTCAGAGGGGTCTAGCCTCTAATACCTTCTTTTTTTCTTTTTTTTTGAAATGATAAAATTCTAAGACTGTTAATTATCAAAAACTCCTAATATAAAGAATGGAGAAAAAGATGGGTGTGGAACCCTGTATTAATCAGTGGAACCATTTCTTTTTAAAGGAAAAAAAGATGAGTAGAAAATTGACCTGGAAATGTGCTGAGAAGAGCCAGCGTGAGGACCAGAAGAATCGAAATCTTGGTTGGAAGCAGCATGGTGTAAAACAGATAAAAAATTTAATCTTTCCAAGAATAATCCTACTCTAATTATATAGTACTCCCTTCATTCCATGAAAATAATTGAGGTTTATAATTTTTTTTAAAATCATATTGAATAAAGCCCCCCAAAAAGAACTAATTGAAATGTGTAAGTTCTTTAATGTTCATTATAATTAAGAACGGATTGAATTTATGAAAAAGATATCAAGAAGGATATGATGCATTTAAATATGTTAGCTGCTGCTTAGGTGGGCAGGTCCCTTTCAAAGAATGAAAATAAATGCATTTATTAACTTGAAATGGAGATGAATACCACTTGGAGACCAAAATTTCGAATATCTTTGACTTCGCTAATTACGCTGTTTGTCTAATTTCTTGAATTAATACAGTACTGCAATAGAATAATACTACATTGCAACATCCATTATTGAATGAATCTCAAAGGTGAAGATAGTAGTACATTTGGAACCATTTAACACCAAATATAGCATTGGGTACCTATAATCCCTTTTTTTAGAAGTAAAACAATATCCTCTTGTTACAGTTTCAACTCAAAAAAAACTTGGTTGCACAGCGGTCAATAAAATACCAAAAGATTTGAGAAGAGAGAATTTAATTAAGTTGATGGAAACCGTGAATAGTGTGAGCCTAAAGCGCTCAACTACACTATTTTGTTATTAACTGCAGGTGTACACTAATTGTTTTATTGTTACTAATAACCACTAAATAAATACTTATACTGCTCATCAATCATCGATAACCTTTGCTCTATTTTGGGCTCTTGGGCTTCTGAAAGTTGGACTTTGGGATGTTGGAGTTGGATGGACACCCGAACTTGGATCTCCGAAGTGAAGGATTATGGATGTCCACCAGGACCACTTCTCCCTTTGCCCGGGTCGTGGATTGGGTTTGCTCCCGGGTCATGATAATCAAGAACATTTACTCCACCGCTGCTCAATAGTTTTCTTGATGCTTGTTGCATCGCCTGTTTATTCCATTAATAAGATATAATAATAAGAATAATTACCATTGCATATATGTACAGTTGGATCTCAGGAAATTAGGGAAAATGTGAATAGTGTTCGGGATACATGCGCGAAGAATTTCTAGTTGTTTTAGTATGATGACGAGAGTGAAAAAGAAAAAAAAAATCACCATGGATTTAACTGAAAAACTCATTTATAAAAATAGAAAGGTTGCGTGAGAAATTGCAAGCACAACAAGATTAATATTCAAAACTCGATTGATCACGAAGGGAAAAAAAAAACATAGAACTCATTAAAAAGGGGAAAAAGAAATGAAGAAGATGATGATTTTTTACAAAAATGAAATAAAAAGAAAGGCGATATCAAGATTTAAAATTTCGTCTATGTACGTTTAAGTATGTAGGTGAGGTGATTCACAAGATATACATGCCAAACTAGACAAATTCCATGACAAACGTTACTACTTTAGAAAATATGAAAAAATCCCCCAAAAAAGTAATGTTCTTTTCCAATCATTTGGCAACTGTAAGAGTACTTAATTATACGTCTAAACAACCAGGAAAAAGAAAAGCAAAAACAAGTGAACAAGAAATACATTTAACCCCTAAATACTAGTATTAACTATCTATTGATCGTGATTGTGTGTACGCTAAAAATTATTCCTTCTATCTCAAAAAATAGTTCACAATGAATATTTAACTTTATACTAAAATTAGTATAAATTCTAAATCTCAATGTGGACTAGTGAATTTTTTTTTATTTTTTTTTTTTGGAGAAGAAGAGAGAGTAATTTGGATTGAAGAGAACAAGTTGAGGAAGAACTTCAAGAGCAGATATGGGGAGTAATGATATAACATAAGGGTCTTTACCTTGAAATGCGTGTTGATATCATTCCCTGCTGCTGCAGGTTCATAGCTCCCATAACTCCCTATTGAATTAATTTATTCAAAAACCAAAAAAAAAAAAAAACGGTTAGGATCACTGATCAGAACCTAAGAGATATGGATTAAATTACTAGAAACGAATTAGAACGAACACAGCACCAATTGCTTGAGTCCTGGAATCAGAAAGTCTCTTACCTGAAAATGAGCAGACAAGAACAAGTACGAGGAGGATGAGGAACGGAATCTTGGTCCGAAGCAGCATTTCGCGCCCAAAACTACAGAATATTCTCTTGAATCAATCAATGAAAGAAAAAAAAATATTTTATAATTGTGAATCGTCTTGATGGGTGTTTTTGGTCGTTAAAAAATGGAAAAAAGGATGGGATATTTATATGCGCGCAAATGCTGGTCAGCGCATTTTGGGAGGGTTTTTGGATGCAAGGATTTTAGTAGTGGACAGGAGAAGGAAGAGGAGGAGGAAAGTGCGGTTTCATTGTTAATGGTCGACGTTGTTTCGTGGGTTTCCTCCCTTTTTTTCTTCTTTTCTGGTTTTGTTGAAATTCAATCGATGGGTTCTTTGAATGTTTATCTCTCTCTCAAATTCTGAAAATCCATTTCACTAGCTGCTTAGCTTATCACGTTTCTAAGGTCAACTCTTTTTATTTTCTTTTTCCCCCAGTGTCATTTTCCAGCCAAAAAGGCTTGTCTTTCTATAAAAGGACACGTGATGTCGGCATTTCGAACCTACCCCAAAAATATGGAGTATACATTTTATTCTTTTCGGTAATGAAAATTACTGTTCGATTAATCTCGATTCGAGTCAAGAAGAATTCTCTTGAAGGAATTATGTTTAGCAAAAGATAATGTATATCCAGAATGAAATTAAGTTTTTAACCCAGTTAACCAAGTGTAGGGAGACAAAAAGGCATAAGCAGAACTTCGTAGTTGGATTACTTGTAGTTTGTACATATCCCCAAGGTCCTTTGTGCACGAACACCCCTATATACAGTATACAGTACTAGCTTTTATTAGTAATGCCATTGTATGACCTAATGGTTACTTAACTAGCTAGCTAACTACATGACCTTAAATTTTCACAAGTTAGTCGTGAAATACTGACCAATAAATTAATAGCTCTTGATTAATAATTTGTGGTTAATAGAATCTTATATGCAGATGGACGCACGTGTAATCTAAATGTTACTATTCCTTGAAAATGTCATTCTTTACTATTATTATAAAACTAATTAGAAAATTAGTAAAACCCGCCCGTAAGTTGGCAAAGACAATACTAGCATTGCGATCTTTATGATGTAAGTAACTAGCTAGTTTGGCTAATGTTATCAATTGGAAGTGAATTTTTTTTTTAAAAAAAGTAATATTACAATTTTTTTTTTTTGAGTATATAGTATTCGTTGTCTAAAAGACTAAAACTATTATTTTGACTTATTTTAATTTGATCAGTTGAATATGTAAGCTAAATTCTTCCGATAAAATAAATTCTAGATGCCCAAATATCCAAATTCCATGCACATATATATGAGAAAGAAGTGAGCTTTCATACTCGAAGAAACTCAAAGCCACCGGGGGAGTTTTGGGCAGTTCCTATATCCCATTCTTGACAAACAGTAAGCTAATTAAATGCTTAAATTACTTAAAATTCAAACAAAGGAAAAGATGTTGGCAATGTGGGCAGGCATGTACCCACTATTTCTTTTGGTGCGGCAGAATTACCCTGTCACTTCACCAAAGATCTCTACCTTCCACAAATCAGCCTTTTTGGCTTTTGCGCCTCTTTCCAATTCTCTTTAGTCTTCAAAAAAAATAAATAAAATAAAATAAAAAATAAAAAATCTGTTTTTTCATATCATGAAAATCACAATGACGTAATTTAATCATATTATTGCTACTTTTCTGTAATATCTCGAGAAGCAACTTTTTTTAAAGGGACATCACTAATTTTAACACAAGAGAGACTTGACTTCTTTTTTCCAAAAAGAAAATTAACAAGAGAACGGATAACATAACTAATTTTGACTACGCACATTTTTCTATCCAGTTAATAAGTTGTAGCACAGATAAAACTAAATCTATCACATTTCGTTAGTAAACAATACCAATTACGTACATATCATGTGTCAATCGTGATCTAAAACTCATATAAACAGTTGAAATCTAGTATTGATGAATCTATTCTTTTTATTGGCTCTTGCTATTGTCAAACCTCTAATTCTTTCTAGTCAGACATTTTCATCGCTCTTAAACAATCAATCAATCTACATATATATGATAACGTTTTAAGCATAATTTTGTCAAGAATTACGAAAAGAGCAATGACACAGATAGTGAGAAAAAATAGTGAAAATGCATAGTGACTGATGTGTCAGTAGTAATTAACGGTAAAAGAGTATTTTTGGGAGGAAAGAAAAAATTTCAACGGCAAAATGATAACAAAATAAGAGATTCACATCAGTCATTATATTATTTCACTACGAGTATCATTTTTCTTACGAAAAATAGATAGGAAGTTTCTCTGACCATAAAGTAATCGAACATCCTGTGGGCGTTGAATGTGAGTTGTGTGGTGTGTGCAAGATATACACTTCCATGCGGGAATAATAGAGAAGAGCAAGGAGGACCATTCTAATTGCTACTGAAAATTGGGTAGCAATCACATCACCTTCGCATTGCATGTCCCTGTTTGCAATTTCGCATCACCCTCACTTTGAAAACCATCATTGAGTCACTGTTTCTTTTATTTAGTATCCATTTTGCGGATTATATTTTGTGTATCATTTATGTTACGTTCATCGTAATTGACGAATATTTTTTTGGATAAATATTATTTTTATGTCTCAGAAAAAATAATTTACATTTTTGTATCATTTTAGTTTAATAAAAATAAAATTATTTTTTTTGGAAGAGAACAATTTACACCTTATTATGATAAGTGGACTTTAATGGGCAGTGATTGAACGCGTATCACACAATATCTTTTGCCGAACTTTTTTCTTGTTTTCCAGAAATAAGTTGTTTTGGCCTTTTAGGGGTATGTTATGGTGGGTTTTGAATATGTATACTGTAGCTACAGATGAGATCATTAGAGTTTCTAGTGGGGATCAGAATGGCAATCTTGACCAACTATTCAAAATCTACTTCATGGTGCATATATGTATTCTACTACTAGTTTTATCAACCCCCACATCCGTCAATTTTGGATTGTTGGGTCAAATTAAATTAAATTTTATCAGGCTGTTTTTACCCCTTTCACACAAATAAAAAGGGCATGTGTTAATTAAACCACAGACGCGATCCAATTGCCAAATTTTTTAGCGCGAAGTTAAAATGTAAGGCCATGCATGAGGTTTCTTTTGTTGGAAATTAAGTGTAAAGTTAACTAGATGTTAAATCGTCCGTTGAACGGGTAGATAAATTTAAATAGCAATAATAAGATAGAGAATATTTGTACTATTTTACAAATTTGTTCAAATATTAAGTAATAATTCTCTATTTTCATATAAATACAAGCATTACTAAGTATTTTCAAATATTAAGTAATAATTCTCTATTTTCATATAAATACAAGCATTACTAAGTATTGAATGTAGTACTATTTCATTCTTACATTAAAATAGAAGATAGGGTAACAATGATACGAAAAAAATATCTTATTTAGTATCATAATACTAAATTCAAACATTAAATAGAACATATAGAGGAGAACAATAACCAAAATGGCACGATGATGAATTACAAAATCTATAAAAATATTAATGATATGATCGTTACAATATGACTACAAATGAGAAGTTTTAATAGATGCATCAATAATGTATTAACATCCTCACTTTGGTATTAGTGGGGGAATTATTTGAAATCACCTTCCAGGATAAAACCTTAACCACCAAAAGCTCTCTTAACATCAATTATATAAATTGATCGGCGGATATCTTTTAAGGATTTGTTAAGAGATTAAAAATTATGTTTGTAAATTATAGTTGTTTCATTTTATATTATCAACCTAGTATATTTTAAGGAAGTGGCTAGGTCGCTGTACATCAGGTATTATTGTATAGATTAAATTAAAAATCTTTAATATGTAATTCTATCTAGCGACAAAATTAAGCAAATACACAATACCGCTCAATGCCTCGTAAGTACAATCTTACCTTTATAATAAAAAATAACTAATAATGTCATGCACATAAATATTTCTCTCATACTTCCAAATCCATAAAGGTTTTTAGAACAATTTCCCATTCATTTCCGACAATCAAAGACATTATATGTTACAAATATCATTTAGTTGTTTTACTTATTTATTCATTTATTTTAGTTTTATTTACTTTAAGCGTTCATTTTGCTCTAACTTTACCTGTTTTTAGAAATTTTCTAGTTTAAATATAATAATAAAAGTGTTTATTTTTCCATCAAGTATCATTCAATTTTTTTTGTCCATCCAAACTTATAGTTATATAACGATCAATGTGAATTAATAAAGAAAATATGCATTCTCAACTAATAATGTTTAGTTTTGTTTACTCAGTCTATTCATCTAAGATAATTTTTTTTGCATTTTCTACTAAAACATTTGTTTTGCCTCAACTATATCTTTTTGAAAGATTTTTAATTTGAATTGTAATTGTAAGACCATTTTTTTTCCACCGTAATAATATCATTAAACTATTTTTTTCTTTACTTAATCTTCCTTTGGTTATTTTTAATGATATTCCAAGATTACTTTATAGTAAGATAATTATTTTACTCTCAATGATATCATTCACCTTTTTTTTCTTCTTTTAATTTGCCTTAGATTATTATTGATTCTCAATTTCTTTTATAATAAAAGTACAATTTTCAATGTATTATTATTATTATTATTATTATTATTATTATTATTATTATTTTACGTTACTTTTTGACATTCTTCATTTAATCATTTATCTTGCCCTAACTCTACCTATTTTATGAGCATTTTGCTAGTACTACAAGGATCTAACGTAATAACCTTTTTTCTTTGCTCACCTTGTCAAATTGTTGTGCCTGGTTCTCACGCGCCAAGTAGCTATTGAAGATACTTTTAGCTATAGTTATTGATTCCCGTTTAACACTCAAACCTTAATCTCAAGATGACATGATTTGTTCTCCTCAGTTTTATGATCTGTTTAAGTTATAAACATTTAATGGTGAGAATATTTTTTTTCCTTAAGAATATCATTCATTTTTTTTTTCTCGATTTAATCTTCTTACTTTATTTTTTCTCTTTTTTTTAAATCTCCTTTTCACTATTTGAAGTTCATTCCATTTTTTTAATAATGAAATATGCATTGAAAATTTACCTTATTTTTGTGATTTTACGCTTGCTATATTTTTTGGTGTGGATTTAAATGTTTTTTTTGCCTCATTTTTTGAGTTTTAATTTAAAATGTAATGGTGAGAGTATTTTGCATCATGTCCACTTGTTTTCTAGAAATTTTCCAGCATTGAAGTCGTTAAAAGTTTTTCCTTCAATTATTTCATTTTTCATCATTTTTAATGATTCTCAATTGCATTATAAAATTCTTTCTCTCATTATCATTTTTAATGTATTTGGTTAGTTTTGTGATATCTCACGATAAAAATTTCGTGGGATAATTACATTGTATTTATGTTTCTGCTTATCATTATTTTTTTTTTCTCCATTTGATGTGTCTTTAATTACTTTTGTTGATTTTTAATTTGCCGATATAAGTTACAATTTCAAATTATGTCCATGTACTTATTTTACTTGGTTATTCATTTTTTTAAAAATTATTTTTGACATTATCCATTTAATCATCAAAAAATAACAATAAGATTAAGGCAAAAAAAATAATTAACAACTTGACATGAAAAATCATGTATTTGGTAAAATATTATGGAAAATCAGCATAAAGATGGACCACTTTTTTATTTGTGCCTAATTACATGATTTATATTTTTATATCGAATTTATTGAGTTCTGTCACATGAGATTTTTTTGTTGTCGTGAGAGATTTGAGGAAATAAATGGATTTAGAAAAATTATATTTGTTAATATTGTTGGTCAAAAGTGTAATACTAATTAGTAACTCATTAATATTTTTTTTGGCAATTTATAACAAATATGTTTAGAAAATGCCACACAAGAATAAATTATGTGTGGCAAGATTATATAACTAAGGCATTTCTCTCCCTGAACTTTAACCTTAGTTATTTATATATGCATTTTGATTTTAAAAAAAATGGGGAGAAAGTTCCAAATATTATCCGAATTAATGGCTCATGAATTCTCCCGACCAAGGAGTACCTAAAATACAAAAGATTAATTCGAACAATAATTTTACTCCTTGTAAAACAGAGAAGAAACTTTCGGAAATGTGAGATTGATTCTTGGCAAATATGGAAACACATTTCTCACGTGTAAACGGTCGTGAAATGCTCTCGGTAGGAGAGGATTATTGTTCAAACAGTAGGGCTTAATTAGTAGGAGTTGTAACAATTAATTAAGGTCTCTTGCCTTTGATCATTTTCTTCACCAAAATAATAATATTTTTCTGTCCCAAAATTATATATTGTCCAGTTTGAATTTTTCACTTTTTAATTCAATTTTTATTAAAAATAAAAATTCATATTGAACAATAATTTCGGGATGGAACAAATAATAATAAATTTTTGCTAGGATGCAAACGCCCTCCTGAATCAAAAGCATGTCATCTGGAAACCTAGAAGAAGATATTCATTATATTCGACTCTTTGTAACAATTTTATAGTAATTGTAATTTCTCTATGGTAAAAACTAAATATAGAATAGAAGTATTGTCAGAAAACCTTAAGTGCGTTAGGTAAAGCATGTGTCTCGATAGGTTGTACTATCACAATCTAAAAAAACTTACATTGAATTTTCAAATTTCTACTAAAAATAGTATAAAATTCTAAACGTAATGTGAACTACAGTTAAACATCTATAAATTAATACTGTTACGACTACAAAAAATTATTAATTTATCGATATATTAATTTATCGATAAATTAATAATTATTAATTTATATAATTATTAGTTTATCGATAAATTAATAATATTAAATTAATAAAAATCCCAAATAATCTTATTAATCTTTTTACCTTTGCCATATAAGATTTATATTCTTTTAATCCTTTATATTCCCTACGCATTAGAATGTAGACTCAACCATAATCTTAAATTTTATCACATACCCAATCTACATAACATGTCTTTATTAAATGAGATTTGATCTTTTTCTGAGAAATTTTTAAACTCTCATCAATGGATGGATACATTATGTAAAAAATTCATAACATCTACAATTTCTTTAGATATAAATTTCAAGAAAAAACAAACATCGCTAGATTCATATTTTACTAGCTCATATTATTTTTTTATTTCAAGTCATTATTAATTTATGATATTGACGGGATCTATGTATACATAGGATTTTTTCGAAAAATTATTATCTTATTATTTTATCGATTGTCTTTATTTTTTGTACTGGTTCCGACTTGGGACCAGACAAAATTATTAATTTATCGATTATTAATTTATTGATGTTCTACTGTATTTTTTAGGAACAAAATAGTGTGTAATGTTTTTTTTGTAATTTCGTAATTTTTGTAAAATTTTATTCCAAAAAAGAAAATCTATACCAATAGTTCGTTATAGACTCTTAGCTTAATAATAATGATTTTAATCTTGAGTACTCATTAACTAACAAAGACTAATAGTAGCGAGTACTTTAGAGGCCATTCTTGTTTATTAATTAGAAACGTGGGTTTTATTTTATATAATTGTACTAAACGGGAGTTCAAGTATTTTAACTAAAGGGAAGTGATTTTGCCAAAACAATTTCTAGCATCCAAAACAAAAATAATTATTTTTTCCAAAATTATCCTTATGGGTCAAAAGACTTCCTCCCCTCTATTCTCTCCTCGTAATATCTTCTCCGACCAAAACTAACATCTTTACTAGTCCAATGTTTACTCTATGCATAATTGCGGACATAAGTTATATATTAAATTTTTGCACAATTACATTAGAGCACAAATCTCCTTACTTGACAAATTTAGAGAATTCCATGCTTAACAAAGGTATAAGCCTTCTCAGTTTTCGCGGCATAAGAGTTGTAAAAGTTTTGAAATCCAATGACTCAACCAGGAACCAGATATATCACAATTTAGTCCCAAAGCAGAGTCCTTCTCTTGAGTCTTGTTGGAATTAACAAAATCTCGAGGATATGGCTTGTACTAAGAAGTAAGAAAAAAAAACATCAATATTAATTTCTGCTTAAATTTTAGTTTGAAGGGCATACCAGATCCTTGAGTATAGTGTATATATAAATTGGGATCAGTGTTATGCCATGTCTTAGCAAAAGTAAGAAATTTCGTCATCATCGCTGCCGAGAATAGAAAAGAAGCAGAGATGTGGTTGATCAGAAATTGGAACGAGTAACGGCGTAAAGAGGGAATAAGAGATACAATCATATTAAAGAGAAGATGTCATTTTTGTTTTGGAAGCTAGAAAGTATTTTGGCAGGATCATCAGCCTTAACTAAATTATCATGAGCTCGTATTCGAACAAGGTGATAAAAATTTAAACGATCATTTTAATTAGGATGCATTTTATCTTTTTAAATATGGAATTTCAGTACACTGTCGCTCTTTCCTCTACTCCCCAACAGCTACAAAGATTAAAGGTGGACTTCGAAGTAAAACTTTAGGGAAATGGGATTTTTTTTTTTTTTCCAAAAGTAAAGTGTGGGCACAAACTTGTAGGCCTTTTTGGACTAAATTCAAAAAGACAAACAAAATCTTGGTAGCTTACAAGCAAGAGAAAGCCCATGATTTGCCCAATACTTAATAACCCAAGTTACAAGCCCATACTATCCATCCCAGATCAGAATCTTCTAGATATTATCGGACTTGAATCAAACCATAAATTGTAACTTATAGAGTTTAGAGTAGTATGCAACAGGATTCGTACTTTAAATCCTGTCAGCCGAGTTGACCCACTGGACTTCTGTCTTGGCGAAATATAAACCCTAATTCTACAACAGCGGCTCCTTTTATATCTACAAAAAAAAGGGGGGGGGGAGCAAATTTGATGTGTTGCAATGGAGGGCGCTCATATGATTGCGGCGGAGCTCAGATCCATCTTTAACACAGCCGTTTGTATGTACGGCGTCATGCAGCTCGTGGATAAGCTTTGGGATCCAGTGTAATTAAGCTCCATCCCCAGGTGCTTGACTTTGGGTTTCTCAAACTCTAAGTTGTGGGAGAAAATGTTTCTAGAAATGATTTTTTGACTTTTGGCACCCAAGTACTTATAAAATGACATCCTTTACTTTTTTTTTTTTTTTATTTGAGCCACATGCCATTGAAACTTTTTTCAAATACACCTTAATAATAATTTTTCTATTTCAATTTTAACCCAAATAGTATGATATTTTACACAATGTTGAATTTGTTATCTCTCGGTCCCAATGATGTTTCACTTTAGTGTCAATGAACATCAAATAAAAATTATTTCAAAAAAATAATGTGATTAGTGAACACAAATAATAGTATATCAACATTGTACTACTCAGTTTGACTTGAACGGCATCAGTTATTGACCAAATTTGTTCTTTTTACATATATACTAGTTAATTTTATTTAAAGATAATATGTTATTGGCCAAACTTGTTTTTTTAACATATGTACTACCTAGTTTGAGTTAAACGAAAGTAGTTATTAATCAAATTTATTATTTTTTTGTACGTACTACTTAGTTTTACTTAAATTAAATTTGTTTTTTTAATTAAAAATAATCTATTATTGGTCAAACTTGTTTTTAAACATCTGTACCACTTAGTTTGAGTTAAATGAAAATTTTTATTAATCAATTTTATTATTTTTCTATACGTACTACTTAGTTTTACTTAAACGAAATTTGTTATTGTTCAAATTTGTTCTTTTTACATATGTATTACTTAGTTTTACTTAAACAGAATATGTTATTCATCAAGTTTGTTCTTTTCACATATATACTACGTAGTTTGACTTAAATGAAATCTGCTATTAATCAAATTCATTATTTTTGCATATATGCTACTTAGTTTTATTTAAATGGAATTTGTATTGTTCAAATTTTTACTTTTTACATATGTACTACTTAGTTTTACTTAAACAGAATATGTAAATTGATCAAATCGTATTATATTTCAAATTATATTATATTTCTTTAATAATTAATAGTTGTTTATGCAATTTCCTTAATTTTTCATTCTTAATTAATAAATTTTTAAGTTTTTTTATTATTTTTCAACCATCATAATTAAGATAAGCAATTTGTAAATTGAATTACATCTAATTATATAACTATTGGTTTTTTTAAATATAAATTTAATCATTTATTTTGTCATAATTTTTTTGTAAATTTAAAAATTTATATTTAATATAAATCTTATTAATTTAATCATTACCGATTATAATATTATATTCATAAATTAAATAATAAATTTTCTTATTTATTTAATAATTTATAATTTTTTCATTTTCTTTAATTTAATAACTAGGCAAATTCATTGAATTAGTATTACTTTAATAAACACGATTTTATATTTTTCGCATTTTCAATCAGCTAATTTTTTTAAAACATATTTTTATCTTTAATTAATTACGATTACGTTGAAATAAATTAGCCTTTATGTTTTTTAGCGTTTTCAAAATGCGAAAACTAGTTTTCCAAATTTAACCAAATTTTCCACCATTAAATTACGATTAAGTTGAATTAATTATTTATCTACAAAAATTAGTGTTTGCAAAGCAATAATTCTGTTTTCGCTTTTTTGAGATGCAATTTCTTCTTCTTCGCATTCTGGTTACGCGAGTATTTTCGTTTTTCACGTTTTGAACCCGCAAGAAGATTAGTTCTTTCGACGATTGAAACGCTACGTCTATTTTATTCTTCTCAAATTATTTGAAATATATATATGTAAAATTTCCCTCCATCCTCTTTATTTATTTTTTTTCTCCTTTATCCGAATCCAAATGTTTTTCTCCTTTATCCGAATCCAAATTAACATTGTTTCCCTGACACCAATTTGTTTAACCTCTGTAGGACGGAAAAAATAACTGAAAAGTGGGACAAGTACCATTCTGGTAACCGCACCGGTCCCGGTTACGACGCCGGCACCGGCACCGGCAACACTCCCCTCACGGAAATCTGAGGTTTGTCACGCCCTAGTTTCTTAGATTCATGGGATCGGGTTCCTTTTTTTTTCCAGTAGAATTGACATTTTAAATTTTTGTGCAGGGCCTGTGCCTGGTGGCCTGGTGGGAAGAAGAAAGGAAGGAAGGAAGGAAGATTATAATTATGTTTATGATTACTGCTTTTATTTCCCTAATTGTGGCGTGTAAACTGTAAATCGCCTTTTGTTCAGCAATCTAGTCTAAGAACTGCGGTGATTGGTTGTATTTCATGTCTATCTAAATTATGGTGCATCCACCCATGTTAATCTGCGGGCATCTACTTAAAAAGAAGTTGAATGGATTTTGAATCTGTTCCTGCTTGTTTCTTAAAGCAGAACTAATCTTTTACTAAAAGAAGAAAAAAAAACCTAGTTTCTGTTTCATTTATATTAAAAAAAAATTTGCTTGATAATATATATCTAATAAAAATGTTCTGATCTCTCTAAATATATGGATTTTATGTGTACTCCATCCCATTCACAAGTCAATTTAATTTTCAAGTTTTGCACATCTTAAAAAGTGTATATGTTTTTAACTCTTCTTTTTACTTCTAATTAAGTGTAAATTTAGTAATTGGAATGGAGTTGACACCAGTAATAAATAAGGGTAAAATTAAAAGGCCAGTAATAATTAATTAATGTTACCTTAATTTATAAAACAGCAGTATATTTTCTTGACAAAAACATTCCACTCTCTTAATCTACAAGCACACTATTATTTTGAAAGGAGGGGAAGGATCTTAATTACTGGATAGGACTGAAAATGATTAGGAGTAAGATTTTTGGAGGGAGAATGTGTGAGTTTGTGAAAGCTAAGTGAAGTACTTGGTTTTGGTTGAACTCTTCTCAAGAAGTCAAGTTAAAATCCCCACACAGACTTTCCACCTAAAGAGAGGAGGACCCATTGTCAAATTCTTTTCTCTTTGAAATTGAAGCACCAATAACTTAAAAAGCTGAATCATGAGATTTTCAAAGAATATAGCAGATCTCTAAGAGATGTTGCAGCTTATCTGGTTCATCATTACCAATTCCAAAAACCAGTTTAGAATTCCTAACATATACTCCCTCCGTCTCATAATTATTATCCAGATTGAGTTTTTATCTTTAGTTTAATTTGTATTAAAAATGAAATCTCAAGCTGGACAATAATTTTAGTACAGAGAAAGTAGCAAAAGTTGATAATACAACACTATCTAGGTGGAAGTAACATCTTTGCGTTCAAGGGGTATAAAAAATACAGATGGCACAAAAAGTCATTAACATCATCCCTTCCATTAATATATAATAACGTTGGGATGTCACCCAAAAATGAAACTATATGTGAATACATTGTTCAAGTTTTGATTTTGGAAAAAAATAAATTATATTTTCTCGAAAACAAAACAGTTGGAAGGAAATTCGAGGTACCATTGTTTTTACCTCAATATGGAAAATTTGGAAATGTTATCAATCAGATGAATTCATTATCATCAATCCCGGCATGGCCAATTCCAACTCTAACTCAAAATATCCTTTAGTCATAAGACATAGTCTATATAATTGAATTAAAATAAGACAATTAGGTGAATGTTTTTTTTTTTTTTCAAGACGGAAAATAATACAATAAATAAATAAAAGCATAATGGTTTTCGTTCAAGGTCAAATTGAAGGCTAGACTGAACCAGTACGCCACCCACACTTTACACTAATTGAGTGATACTGTACCTCTGCGGATTTCGGCTGTCATTTCCATTTCCTATGTTTTGAACTGTATAGGATGCATGGCAACAATTCGATGACGTGTAGTTGCTTTGTAACACGTTAATTTGTTATTAGCAAATGTTTGAAGATTTACCTCAAAAAATTGCTTGAATTCAGAATGACACTTTCCTCTTAATCAAAAAAGAATGAAATTTTGCAAAATACTCCACTTCTTTCATACTTGAATTCAAACATAAAATCCACTTTTTTTTTCCTCTTTCTTTTACCTATATATATAGCTTGCATCAAACACAAATGCAGTCTTAATAAATTATCAAATCAATACTCTTTCAAAAATAACACAAAATAGACTACCAAAATTAATACCCAAAAACTTGTAGCGCACTAATAAAACTACTCGACAGGAATTAAACATTTCAAACTGTTCGAGTGAAAGTAATTAAAGTCTTACAATTATAATTGTTCCCAACAACGAAAACGAAAACAGTGAACAAAAGACAAGTTATAACATCTCTGGAAACTTGAGAAAAAAAAAAGAAAAAAGAAAAAGGAGCACTGTCTTTCAACACCACATGGGACAAAACAAACAAATCTAGAACACTTTCACTCTCCAAGTACTCCCGACGACCGTAGACCTGCATACACCTGCACAGACCAAAAAAATAGAGCTATTACTGTATAACTATTTGTCCTCTTAAGGTTTTTCCTAAGGACAAGGATAAACAACTGTGATAAAACAGAAAACTAACCTTAATTCTTGGAGCCGGATTTGGATTTCTTCTTTTCTTCAGTCTTCATCATCTCATTCATATCACCTACATTCTCGTCAATCCCCTCCAGAATTTCCACTGTCTTGTCCAATAGTTCAGGTGTCTTTTCAGCCTTCTTCCAGCAATTTCTTCATGTCGGACAGGTTCTCGTTGATTCCAGCAGTTAATGGATCGACCATCTCAAAGGTTCTTGTTTCCAAAAGATCAAAGAGCAGCTTCTAATCATCCAAAGAAAATAAGACGAAAAAAGCATCAAAGACTACGGATATATGAACCTCAGCAATAACAGATCGACCAAAAAAATAAAAATAGCTCAAAAAATTGTTGTTCCAAAGAACTAAAGAAAAAAGCATAAAAGGCAGCAGCTTTGCTTCATCCAAACAAAAAAAACAAAGAAGAAAAAAAGCATAAACACACTGGCAGCGTACAAACTTAACCATAAGAAGAAGAAGAAGAAGAAGAAAGGAAAAGAGAGGGGTGGGGATAATACTAGATATAGCCGAAATGGGAAGAAAATGTTGAGAGATATTTTTTGCTGTGAAGATATGATGAATAAGGGGTGGCCCTTTATAAAGAAGTGGGTTTTTGTTAAACCCTAGAAAAAAAAAATCACCAAATGGGAAATGTCTTCAACTGCTTTTATGTCTACTTTATGAGAATGCATGAGAAGGAACTCATCATATGGTCTAGTAAGACGGTATAATTATTAGAATGAGAAGGAACTCATATGGTCTAAATAAGGCCAGCGGTGATTAATATTTAATATGAGTACATGATGTACCTGATTTGCTCTTTTATATTAGATCTCAATAAAATGTTGCTTAAGTCGCTAATAATACCAAATAAAACACCCACAGTGACAAGCAAATCTAGCTCGCTCAAAACACTCCTTAAATAAAAAGATGACTATAGACTTGTTTGATAACGTCACTTAATGCTTAAAATTATTTGATCCAGTACTTTTTTTAATTCAGCATGTTCGACAATAAAAAATGAATCTTTTAATGAAATAAGTAGTGTTGAAGTTGCAGTACAAAATATAAGTAATAAAAGTTAGATTATTACGTATGTTGTAACTGCTTAATGAATTCAGAATTTTTAATTCAGTGTTAAGTATTTAGAATTAAACACTATTTTTTATCAAACAGACCCGGTGTGACGCACTAAAAAACCCGACTTTCATAAAATATTTCTTCTGTCCAGAAAAAAAAAAAGAAAATCTATATTGAGTGTTGAGATTATGTGAATTAATTTATTTTTTGGACATAGAGTATAATTTGGTTCTAGCATGATGGTTTAATCGGATCAGTAGTTATTAGTAACACATAAATCGGATCAGTAGTTAAACAAATTCATTCCTCTTAATTCCATTTCACTTGTTTTATACTTTACTCCATTGGGAATTTCTTGACCAAGAATGACAGTCATATATACTTCATATATACTTGCTAAATTCACAAATTCTGAAAAGTAAAAACAACTTGGCAAAGCACACTTGAACGAGTCATATAACATAATTAGTAATAACACTTCAAAAAACGTGGCGGGGGGAGGGGGTGCGTCAGCATTTTCCCAGACGCATGCATTTTCCTTGGTCATTCAATTCATGGGAGCTAGCTAGCCACTGATCAAATCAAATTACTGTAATGTATTATAACTCTGTAAGTTGAAGTAATTTGCCTATTGAATTTGAATATTGACGTCGAAGGTTCTTTGCAATCAAAATGAGATACATAAAACCTCTATGACTTAATACACTTAACCTCCATAAATTTATTAATATATGGAGTTATTAATTTGGATATGGAATTATTAATTTATCGATAAATTAATATGTTATTAATTAAAAGAAAAATTTTCAATCCTATAAGTAAGAAGATGCAAAAATATATTATCTTTACATCAAGCGAAGTAGGTTGCAACTCTAGTCATATAATTATAATCTTTTTAATCTAACAAAAAGATATTAGTAACGAACATAAACAAAAATACTTAAGTTAAAAGTTAAATCAATTTTGATTTTTTTTACTTTAGGTATTTATTAATTTATGAAATTATGGAAACCTGTATTTACATAGGAGATTCGGGAAAAAAAATATAATCTCATAAAGTAATCGAGATTTTTAATTTTTTGTACTGGTCCCAAATTAGGATCGGAAAAAAAATTATTCAATGAATATTACTACTTCCGTTCCAGGAAAATAGTTCACAATTGAGTTTTCAAATTTACACTAAAATTAGTACAAATCTCAAAACTCAATGTGGACGTTTATTTTTTGTGAACGGAGTTAGTATTAATTAGAGGATTAATTAATTTAGAGAGATTTTACTTTACATGATGTGCTAATGCCACAATTAATCCAAATATCCTCAACCAAGCTAATTTTTCTTTAAAATAGCTATATTCCTTATTAATAAAAATTTATATATAAATAGCGAGTTTGTCATAATTTTGGTATATTATGTAAAGATGCACGGGTAATAATAATAACTAGTCAGAGCCAACACGCTTCGCAAGCACTGGATGAAATGCATCTAGATTTTTCTTCAAAATTGTAACACCATTTCTTACTTTTGATGTGATAACAGTTACATAACGTGTAGTAAAGTCGTTATTAATTAATTTAAAAATCCGTATCAGTTGTAATAATTGTTATTACAACATTTGATAATGGTAATGTAACTTCGTATCCGCAGAAGTTATATTGTAGGTGAACATGAGGTTTTCATAAGATGTAATTTCTACATATATAACTTTTTGAGTTTGTATTTTTTGGAGAATGACTTATCTTTTTTTTTTTTTTTTGGTCTTTATTTTTCTTTAAAATGACACTCAATAACACCAGAAATATCCCCAATAAGATTGGTACAAATTCTCGTACGCTAGCTACTAAGTTTAATCCTTCGCTGCCAAGGAAATTAACCATAGCATAATAAGTTAATGAAGTTGAACACAGTCAAAACTGCACAATAGTAGATAACACATAAGCCCATCCTTAATTCATTTACTCGTAGATCAAATGATGAACAATTTTTTGCCACTCGGTAATGCCCTCTGGGGACCGCAGAGCAATTTCTTACCTTGCACTCTCAACCTATGTTTTGAAAATCGGACTGGAAGGCGAATTGGCAACTTAAGTGGTTCACTGGTTTACTGGTTCAACTGGTTTAAATCGACTTTAAAAACCGATAAAAATTGGTTATAAAAATTATTAAAAAAATAATTAATTTTCAAATTTTTAAAATTTCGGTTTAACCGGTACCGATCTCCAGTCAAACCGCGAGTTTGTCCGGATTTAACCGAATTTGACCAATTTTTATGTCTACCGATTATTAATCCAAATCGAACCAGAAAAGCCTCCGATTCTTGGTCAAACCGATTCGACCACCCGATCCGCTCCGGTTTTCAAAACACAGCTCTCAACTGCATCACTTTCATGAATAACATTCCTGCCTATTTCATTAATGGCAAAATCACCACGGATGGTACCAGGCTCGAATTGAGCAGGGAACACTTAATTGCAATTCTGTGCTCCTAAGGTGCTAGAATTGAGAAGCCACGATCATACAACGGCTCGGAACACTCAACTATCCATATATGATAAGTTTGTAGAATTAAAAGAAAACCTCAATTTTAGACGAGAATGTTGCATCACATAATCTACCATATTTGAACCTCAATTTCAGGAAATCTTTTCTATTGAGAAATGTGAAAAGGGTTAATGATGAGTGGGTAACACCGTAACACAATTTGCACATCATCTTGAACTGTCAAAAGAGGTCAAGAGATAGTCTTTGGAGGACATCTATCAACAACTCTGCTTACAAGAAATCAGGGTTAATGATGAGTACAGACAATAGTAAAGAGATAGTCTTTGGAGGACATCCATCGCTAAAAGTTGTTTTTGTTTGATATACATTTAGAGTAATACTTTTTAAATAAGTACTAACTCCCTCCTACAAAAATGGTCCACATTGAGTTTTGAGTTTTGTATTATTTTTAGTATAAAAAACTCAATGTAGACTATTTTTTTGAGACGGAGATAGTAATATTTTTGACGCATGTGGTTTATGGCACACCCTTTTATTGTTGTATGATTTTTTTAGGTGACACCAGACCAATTCTATCTCAATTTTCTTTAACTAAATTATTTGAAACAAAAATCATTCACAAACGACTTTTTAATTTTTTTTTCCAGTTTGTTTGTCAAGGTCTTTCCCATTTGTTTTTATTAAATAACGTCAAAGTACCCTTTTAAAGTTTTTCACAAATGCCAATTTTAAAGTTAAAAATAATTTTCAAGATTTATTCAACCGACAATAATCTTTTAATATATGATAGGCCAGAAAAAATATAATAGGTGAAAAGTTTCTAAACTTATCATTTAAGTTTACGAACAATTTTCCGTCTAAGTTCATCATTGTGAATAAACCATAATTCTATTCTTAATATAAAGATGAAATAATACTACTGGGTTTTAACTTTTGAAACATATGTAAGTCATTAATTCCTAGCTTTTGTACTATAGGTAGCTTAATTTTCTTGTACTAGCTATCTCAAATGAAGAACTCCTCTTGTTCTCAGAGTCACTGATGTTGGGAGAAAAGTGTTCATTGGACCTTAAGAAAAAATAAAAATAAAAATTTAAGAATAATTAGATAGTGCAATCTTTTCTATTTTTTAAACCCGTTTCTTCCAAAAGAAAACAAAAAACCACTGAAATAATTTTTTTTACTTCCTTCTGCAGAGTTGATCCGAGTGATTTTATGCTAAATGTAAAAATATTAACAAAAAGATATAAATGATACTAAAAGAAAATATAAAATATCATTCATATTTAATTTAACATAGTTTCTTACATTTCTATTTATCACTCTCTTGACTACAAAGAGCACGCGCGATGTGCGTATGGTTTCACTTGGTGACCGAGACCTTTGTCAAATACTCACAAAAAAGGGAAAGTGAAAGTAGGAGGAAAAAAAAAACCTCACATTTTCATGTCAATTAATTCACAAAGCACAATCGAAATTGGAGACGATCATTTGTTGCAGAGAATTATCTCCAACACAAGCAAAAGGCATAAGGGGGAAACTGCAATACTGCAATACAAGTTCGTCCCAACAATAAAAACCCCAGCGGAAAAGAAAACAAAAGAAATATCGTTATGAATATATGACATAGTCAGTTAACGTCACAAAATTCAACAGGCATCAGGAATTGTTTTGAAACAAGAAGAGCGACTATCCCTTTGGATCCAAAACCATTCTTGATAAGAATGACTAGAAGCAAAGAGCGGATTTGCAAGATAAGAATGATACTTGTCCAACCGGACGACATTTTTTTTTTTTTTTTGGTTAAATGAATACACTCTGGTTCCACTGTTTCATTCCGTTCGAACTGGGTTGGGTGTGAATGTACTGGCCTACTGGGCCACTGGGGAGTGAAAAAAGGAAGCTAGTGAGTATTGTTGAGGACTAACAAGTTTTAAGTTGAAACTATCAAGGACTAAAAAGTATCGACGGGTTCAACCACTTATCTAAAACTAATGACTCGAGATACAAAAAAAAATACTTCTTCCATTTCGAAATAATTGTCTAGTTTGATTTCGGAAGAGATGGTAAAAGCATTTTGTAATTAATGGTGGGAGGTCCCCTAGGTGCACCACAAATGAGTAAAAACTCAAAAATTGTTTTCATTTATTCTGGTTTTATTTCATCTACAATAAAATTTTTATTTGGGCTTCAACCCATTTTTTCTAAACCCAATGCTCAAGCCCAGGAAAGATACTGGTTACTTTAACTGAAATCGTTTTTGTCGGCGCCTGATCCTGACGTTCATAATGACCGTGGTTCCGAAGTCCGAATTGGCTCAAACGCCCGTCACACTCAATGTATATTGCAAAGAATTGAAAACATAACAAAATGAAAGAGCAACGACTGCAAAATACGATACTGGTGAACATAAAAGCTCTCGTCAATCATGAATAGGACTGCTGTTAACTAAGAACTGAAAATCCAACGAGCTTTAAATGCAGCCAACCATTTCTAAAACACTTGGAAGGCGCCATTCTTCTTCCCAAAAATTTCATAAGAATTAACTAAATAGAAATTCTATAGAATTAACACCAATTGAATTAGTAGGCCCTACTTAGGTATACACGGCATCATCACTAGGCAGCAGTTTGAATGTATGTATACAAGTATATATACAGCAGAACCGTTCTAATATGCAAAGACGGCTCCACTGCCAAACGAAGACGATAACACAGCTGTCGTAGTGGCTCCACCACCTCCAAAATCTAGCTTGGCTCGAAAAATACTGAAATCAGACATCTGTCTGACAAATCGAGTGAAATTCACCCAGTTATGATATTCAAACAGATTCTTGTCCATTCGATTGAAGTTGAAAGAAAAACTCGGCCTCTCCAGACCATCAGAGAAGAGTTTCGACATCTTCAACACCTGATGAAATGATCCGTCATCCAGATTAGTTGCCAAGTTCTCACCTTCCATGGGGATGTCACAGGCCCTTGCGGCAAGCAGAAGCTGTTTAAGAAATCCTTCAGGACTACTCACTGGGTTCATTTGCTGCTCCTCAACATCTTGCATTTCGAAACACGTACAACGCATGGTGAAACCGTACCTAGCAAACATGCGAGCGATTGGGAGGTACCCGTCCTTTGTAGAAGTGTTGTAGTAACCGGCTGTTAACTCTGATGCATGAGACTGAGTGCCATAATGCCAATGGATTCCAGCCACTTTCCCTGACATGTTGACTTTGGTGCCCCGAAATATGGTCTCTGCTTCACTGCAAATCCTATCTCCATGCAGAATTAAAAGGCCTGAATACCACTCAAGGAAGAACTCCCCATAGGGTGTATTCCACGAACCGTCACTCTTGAAAAATTCAGTACTTTCAGGGTCATGCATCAAATTGCTGGCACCAATAGGTCCACCATTTGCCCACTCGCGTACTCCCCGTTCAGAGGCACAAGCATTCAGGGAAGCAAGCATATACTGACAAATTTGATAAACACAACATAAATATTTGTCCCCAAAATAAGAATTAACAAGGTTCCCAAATGACTGGAACGAAAAGAAAACAACTCAAAGTACACATGGTGCTCACCTTGTCATAGCACTGGAATTCACCGAGCTCACGAGAGCGCCAAGGCCATGTCAGCTTCTGAGAAGGGCAAGAAGGATATCTAAGTTCACCAGCAGGACCTAATCCAACTTGAACTCCCTGAAAATGTAACCACAAAAGTATTCAAGCCACAAGATGCACACATCCATCCACAAATGCTGATTTAACTCTATGCGATCTAACTTACCGTTATGATGCCACCAAGGAATGGTCTGAAACTATCTCGAAAGCTCCTCATAAAATCGGTGTATACTTGAATTGGTGACCTTCCACGAAGGACAGGAATAGTATCACATCCGAGAGACAAATATTCCATGTTCCTTCTTCCAAATCTATCAGAGTAAGCTAAATCTGGATTTCTATCCATCTCTTCGAGCACCCATTGAGGAAGGGAAATCCTTGGTACATGAAAAAATAACAATAAAAAATTTGAGCAGCAAATCAAAACACTTATTTGAAAGTGGAAAAGATGCAATGAAAGGTGAGCCAATGAGACTTAAAAATGATTCCAGCGTTCAGATAACATGACGGATGTAGATGCAATAAACTTGATCACAGTACAAGATTTAATAAACAAACACTCCATCCCGCAAAACAGGGAATAATTAAAAGCTGAAGAAATGTTGCAGTGCTATACTATCAAAATTGAGAAATAAGCCTACAAGTGCATCATAAAACATCCTTAGCAATTTTTTCTTCCTTTTTTTAAAAAAAGTAATAAATAGATTGTTCAGGAGGGGGATTAGAGGAAGCGTGTCTACTTATCCCGTATCGATTCCTCTTAAATGGCATATCAAGCCTTAATATGTCAAAAGTCTTGTAGATGCCAACTTACTAAACCCCAAAACAATTCATTGATTGTATGTAGCCGCTTTGGCAAAACCACATACATGAAGAAGTGACATTTAGCAACCATATTTAAACTTCTTTATCTATGCCTAAGACCCAAATTTGTACAATGCCTAGCCGCATTCCCCATAGTGCACCATTGCACAGCCAAATATGAAAATGCAGTTGCAACATAAATACAGTCATTAACAGTGTAAGAAAACCAACAGTCCTAGCTTATCAATGCACCAAATTTTGCAAATTTAAAATCCAAACTTTTACCCCACTCATGGAAGTATATGTATCACTAATAGCCGTCACGTTCCCTGACACATGTTATCATTTAGGGGTAATAATAGTATGTTTTAGTTCTTTTCAACTCTCCCATTCCACAATGATTCCCAATTTCCAGAGTTCACAACTTTATACTATCAAATACAGAAATGAAAACTCCCCGGCGTTAAAAAACAGGATATTTGGCTAAAATGCACCAATCTATATTCATCAATACAACGATTTATAACAAAAATTAAGCAGTTGCAACTTTACCAACCAGAAAGGATCGCCAGGGCCAGAACCACATTGATGAAAAGCCATTACAGCTCGAACTTTCAAACCATAACGTTTCGCCAAAAGCACAATCTCCAAATACCCTTGCCAATTGTAAACCCTAGGTGATTCTCTCTCCACTAGCCCCCACCACACCTCCATCACCACCCCCTCCACTCCGGCCGCCGCGAGAGCGCGAAATGACTGCGCCATAGCTCTGCTCCTCTTCATCTGCCCCGAGGACGAGCTAATAGCGTCGAGCGGGAGCGTAACGAAGACCGGCGAGCCACGCCGGTGGTGTTGCGGCGTCGACACACCACCGTGCTGGAGCTCGTACTGAAGATCACCGTCAAATTCGAATCCGTTGGAAGGCGTGTTTAAGGAGGAGGAAGCTTTGAGGCGAGAGACGACGGTGAGTGGCCGAGTTGCTGGGAATTGAATTCGTCGGAATCGAATTCTGGAGAATCGCGTAGACGGATGAGGAGGAGTCAGTGAGTCGGTCCGATTGCAGCAAAATGAAGAGGTGGAAAAGCTCGGAGCCGGAGGAGATGGCGATGCGATCGCCATTATCGGTGGCTTTCTGATTTTGGTTTTAGGGCATCGGAAAATGCAAGCTTAAAATCAGAAATGCGTGGGCGTGACAGTGAGCTATAATTCTAAATCCAATATTGGCCCTTCTAGTTCTACTTCATTTCATATTGGCCCCTTTGAAATAATTTGCCCCTATCAAACCTCAATACTGTACAAATTTTTATATTATCAGTATTATTTTTGTACAAATTGTCATTTTTCTGTTTTCTTTTTTTTTTTTGGTTACTGTTAATCACAAAGGAGACTCTATTGGTCTGCCCAATCTAGTAGTATAATGATTTTATTGTCAATGAGATAAAGCATATGAAAAGGAAGATGTGTTTTTTAGTGTATAAATAATTTATCGTCTTGTGCGTGTATTATTTATTTGATTTTTCAATTATAAGTGATACACATGTTTGTTACTTGATTGTTGCAATGCTCGGATACAGTATCAGCCTATCAATATAAAAATGACGACAAACTTTCGTAATTTACTTACAGTTTTTTGACAATTGTGAGAATCTAACACCAGATAATATCTAGTACCAATATAATTAAAACATACTCCCTCTGTCTCATAATTGTTGTCCAGTTTTAGTTTTCATTTCTAGTTCAAATTATATTAAAAATAAAATATCAAACTGGACAATAATTTTGGGACAGAAAGAGTACTAGATAAGTATCATTTATTAATTTGAATTTTTTTTTTGTGTAAGTGCTTTTGAAATTTCAATTAATTAAGATGAGATAAATACATCGTAAATTGTGTAATGGTTTCTTTCTCTATAAATTTTACTTACCATAACTATTACTATGAACAATGTGACAATGTGCTAACTGCTTAGGATCATTACGCTATGTATCTTGCGAATTGCAAGTATCCTGTTGGTGATAACATATCAAAAAATAATAGGCATAAAAAGATAGATATGTTATTGTGATTCTATTTCATTCACATTTTTGTGAGTTATTTCTTATGCTTTTTTTAATATTTTATTGAATTAAAAACTGTATAAAAAAAGTGAACTATACCTCAAGGACGGGACGATTAAGTAATATAGACAATGGAAACAAAAAATATGCTGGAAAGGCTACCCAAGAGAGAGTTTGACAAATTATGCAAGCACACTGTGTATACTTTATTTCCCTCCATTTCCCACGTTTAAATCACTATCATCCCACTTCTGTTTCGAGGTTACTTTATCATCCCAATTCATCGTGGTTTTAACCATTGCCAATAAGATTTACCTCTAATCTAATTTTACTGATGAACTGATCAACAATACATGTACTGAGATTCAAACATGGATAATACTAATGGTTAATCTAATTTGATTTAAAATATTACTATTATAATTTGTTTTCTCTCAAGAGAAAGGAATGGGCAATCGGAGATGGCGACAATAAAAATCATTTCATGTTAATATATTTTGAGTGTTAATATTAAATTTGAAAATATTGGTTTCTTTATTACTAAGATATTTTATTACAATGTGTCTTCTTTTTTATTTTTTAAAGGATCCATCCGTGGTTCGCTAGAACTATTTAAATTTTTTTTAAAGAAAAAAATAAAACATAACAGTAAAAAATATTGGGTAACATACTGTTTTATAACTATATGGGAGACAATGTAATATGAATAATCACATGTTAAGCTATGAAATTATCAAATTTAGTCATGTGTGTTAGTAATTATTATATATATCAAGTATTATGAATTTATAGATACAAGAAAGCTTGGATCGAAAATGCAGAAAATCCAAACATTTCCAATAGCCAAGTTATGATGCCATTTCTTTTTTTTTTTTTTTTACCTTAGACGTAAATTTTGGTGGTGAAATTTTCGTCCCAAAAAAAGAATAGAAAGAAAATGGATGGCTCAGATCATCCCTCTCGGACGCCAGATGCTTCTATCAACGAATACCAAACGACTCGGTAGGACGTATACTCGCGTTGGTTACAATTGGACGGTGGAGATCATCACAACTCAAGATCCATCCCAATTGGCTGACCAGACTCTTCGCTGAAACCTCATTGGTCCACGTCAACAGCAATGACATGGTTCTGCATCATCTCTTTTTTAACAAAAAAGAAATCGCGTTTTCCAGAAATCTTTCATTAGCTTCGAACCAGTATATATAAATTACTACTGCCTCGCATTCTTCCTTCAAATTAGAAAACTCTGACATTCAGAAACGTTTCCTACTGATTTCATCGGCTACGTAGTTCTGAGGCGTAATATTTGATCGGAAGAAGAGATACGAAGAGTGATTCAACTGTGTTTGTCGGAGGTGAAGCAATGGCTGGCGGCGGCGTCGGCGTCTCCTTGAGAAGAGGCGGTTCTTTCATTGTGCTGGCGATCGTCTTATTCGGTAATTCTTCTTACTAGTTCGTCGCTCTTGTATTTTTTTTAGGCTTTTTGATCGTATGTTTTGTTTCTAATGTAGATAAAGATTGATTGATTTTGTGTTTTGTACGTATATATTTTGCGCGATTCTTTTGTGGAGTTTAGATCTGGATCCGCTTTGATGCATTCTGAGTAATGATTTGTGTGCTCTTAAGATCTGTTTTGGCTCTTGTGTTAAGTTGAGTTTACTCGTTCTGGTTTAATTAACATTGTTCGAGTTATTTGAGTGGCGATCTAGTTTCGTTTCGTTGTTTCTGGTAGCATTATAGGCTGTTAGGTTCCCTAACAGATTATACATTTTCATGTCTTTGAATTTATTGTGATAGTGTTCTCTAGGCATGTATAATTTGTTCAAATAATGAGAGCAGTTTGGTCTTTTTTGGTTTGCTTTCTCATGTTTACACGTTACATCTGGATTAGATAAGCTGTTTTTGTATCTGGCTTGTCATATTTATATTGTTGGGGCAAATATGTAAAGCTTGAGCTACATAGGGTAACGGCTATCACAGTAAAAGAGTGTTAGGCAATTGTTAGTGTGATCATTCATAGTTTATCTGCTTTCTCCGGAGCTCTGAATTTTTGGGAAATTGTTTTGCTTCAGCCAGTTTTATTAATGTTAATGTATTTTTGTTGGAACAGGTTGTCTATCTGCTATTTCCATCGCCAAAGAAGAAGCCACAAAATTAGGAACTGTTATTGGGATAGATTTGGGTACAACCTACTCTTGTGTTGGTGTTTACAAAAATGGTCATGTTGAAATTATAGCCAATGACCAAGGAAACCGTATTACTCCATCATGGGTGGCCTTTACTGATACTGAAAGACTAATTGGTGAGGCTGCAAAGAACCAGGCAGCTGTTAACCCTGAGAGGACCATCTTTGATGTTAAGAGACTTATCGGAAGAAAGTAAGACACACTCTTGTTTAATTCCATTTTGTCATTTGTTAATATTGAACCTGATTAGGTTATCATGCAAATCACTAATTTATTGTGTTATTTGCTTGTGAAAGGTTTGAGGACAAGGAAGTCCAGAGGGACATGAAACTTGTTCCTTATAAGATTGTGAATAAAGATGGGAAGCCCTATATCCAGGTAAAGATTAAGGATGGTGAAGTTAAGGTCTTCAGTCCTGAGGAAATCAGTGCCATGGTTCTTACTAAGATGAAGGAAACAGCAGAAGCTTACCTTGGAAAGAAAATCAAGGATGCTGTGGTCACTGTACCCGGTAATTATATTAATTGTTTTAAGTTGCTAACCAAATAGTGATATTCCCTTACATTTTAGTATTTTGACTGGATTGAGACATGCTAATCTTCTGGTGTGGTGTTTTTCAGCATATTTCAATGATGCCCAGAGGCAAGCTACCAAGGATGCCGGTGTTATTGCCGGATTAAATGTTGCAAGGATAATTAACGAGCCAACAGCAGCAGCTATTGCTTATGGATTGGACAAGAAAGGTGGAGAGAAGAACATTCTTGTTTTTGACCTTGGTGGTGGAACATTCGATGTCAGTATCCTGACCATTGACAATGGTGTCTTTGAGGTTCTCGCCACAAATGGTGACACCCATCTTGGAGGTGAGGAAATATTGCTGTATGGCTTAGTCATGGCATTTGGAAGAGTTCTATGAGCTGAATGACTAATACTGTGTCTTGGTTACAGGTGAGGATTTTGATCAGAGAATTATGGAATACTTCATCAAGTTGATCAAGAAGAAGCACGGAAAGGACATCAGCAAGGACAACAGAGCCCTTGGAAAACTGAGGAGGGAAGCTGAGCGTGCAAAGAGAGCTTTGAGTAGTCAGCACCAAGTCAGAGTGGAGATTGAATCTCTTTTTGATGGTGTTGATTTCTCTGAGCCATTGACCCGTGCTCGTTTTGAGGAGTTGAACAATGATCTTTTCAGAAAAACCATGGGACCAGTTAAGAAGGCCATGGACGATGCTAACCTTGAGAAGAACCAGATTGACGAGATTGTTCTTGTTGGTGGAAGTACAAGGATTCCCAGAGTTCAACAGCTCCTCAAGGATTTCTTTGATGGAAAGGAACCTAGCAAGGGTGTCAATCCTGATGAGGCTGTTGCTTATGGTGCTGCAGTTCAAGGTGGTATTCTCAGTGGTGAAGGTGGTGATGAAACTAAAGGTAAATTATTCATGGAGCAGCTCAAATGTGACTGTTACTTTTGCTGGAGATCAGTCAATCATGGAATTCTGAACTCTGAATATTGACTTTTACACTTTCTTTTGTGCAGATATCCTACTTTTGGATGTGGCTCCTCTAACCCTCGGAATTGAAACTGTTGGTGGGGTGATGACCAAGTTGATTCCCAGGAACACTGTTATCCCAACCAAGAAGTCACAAGTCTTTACCACTTACCAAGATCAGCAGACCACTGTCTCAATTCAGGTAACTTTAGTTTGGATGAAATTGCGTATCAAACTACTACTTCTTTGGGGGAATCCTTCTTTGGGGGAATCCTTGCCAAAATGGTGGAACTGCGGCATGGTTTAGTTGTTTGATGAGCTGGTATTATGTGTTGATTACAGGTTTTTGAAGGAGAAAGGAGTCTCACAAAAGACTGTCGGCTTCTTGGGAAGTTTGATCTCACAGGAATTCCTCCAGCTCCAAGGTATTCTTTATGCCTCATATATATAACCCAATCGGGGTTTTGGGTTAAGAAGAATTGGTTTTCATGGTAGGTGATATTTCAAATTGAATGGAACTGACTTGTATTGAATGTGACAGGGGTACACCCCAGATCGAGGTTACTTTTGAAGTTGATGCCAATGGTATCTTGAACGTCAAGGCAGAAGACAAAGGAACTGGCAAGTCAGAGAAGATTACAATCACCAATGACAAGGGTCGATTGAGCCAGGAAGAGATCGACAGAATGGTCCGGGAGGCTGAGGAGTTTGCCGAGGAAGACAAGAAGGTGAAAGAAAAGATAGATGCTCGTAACAGCCTGGAGACATACATTTACAACATGAAGAACCAGATCAATGACAAGGATAAGCTTGCTGACAAGCTGGAATCAGATGAGAAAGATAAGATTGAGACCGCGGTGAAGGAGGCCCTGGAGTGGTTGGATGACAACCAGAGCGCTGAGAAAGAAGACTACGAAGAGAAGCTCAAGGAAGTAGAAGCTGTGTGCAATCCAATCATCACGGCTGTGTACCAAAGATCTGGTGGCGCTGCACCAGGTGGTGAAGCAGCAGATGATGATGACGATTCTCATGATGAACTGTAAGTGTAAAAGGTGATCTATAATCCAATCCAAGTCCGACATCCACTGCTGAATGAATAGGAAGAAAAAGTGGAGGCAAGAAAGTCCGGGTTATTTAGATTAGGGAGGATGATGAGTTTAGTGTAATATCTGCATCTTCTATCATTTAAGGGGACTGAGAGAATTCCCTTCTTCGCTCTTGAATATTGTTGAGGTGAAGATACTTTTTGATTAGGAAACATTTCTGTTAACTTTTTTCTTTGTATTTTGGCTGAATGATATGTTAAAAAGTTTTCTCAAGTGACCAGTGCCTAGTTGCCTCCTTGGGGTTGTGCGAGTTTCTTTATCTTTTCTTAAGGTTAATAAACCTTGTAGATAGGCAGTTCTGATGCTTGCTGGTTATTTCTGACTAACACGATAAAGGATGATTGCAAAAATCAAGTCCAGATTACTATAAATTTATAGCAACAGGAGAACAACTGCTTCCGTTATACGAAATTTGAGCTTCCAACCTATTCAAATTTCGAAATTCAGCGGTTCCAGTTCTAGCAGTTTCATTCAGTATACATAATGTTTGCCAAATCGACCAAAGATCCCAAAATTAAAATCATGGCTTTGCTCTTTTTATTTTGCGGAGAGTAACTGTACTATTTGTCAGAACAGGTTAAAATGGAACACAGATCAGCAACGATTGCGAAAGTTTCGATGAACATTAAGGTTCAAAGTACACCAGAAGTAATAGCCACCCCTCCCCCAAAAAAAAAAAAGAAAGAGAGAAGGAAAGAATACTGGCAAAATGTGTCATGAATATTGGCAGAATCTCTTCAACTTCTCATCATTAAAACCCAGCTTTTGGATCTCCGGATCCTGCAGCCACAACACCCATGCCCCCTCCCCTCGTAACATTCACATTCTCATTTCCAGCTGAGGTTGAAATTGCCGCAGCAACTCTATCACCATCCGACTCACGCACGAGTTCGTCAATCTTGCGGAACTGATACGGCCACCTTGCGTTATATAGAAATTGGCGAAGATCAAACCTGTTGTCTTCGGGTGAATAACTCTGCATGAAAACATCATAGGCTCTACTATGAATTTCTAATGCCAATTATAGCAGTTGTAAAAATAGTTATTATCAAACAATTGGGAATATGTGTGCAATTGTCTGAAGTTGTCTTACCTCAGCATGATAAGATGGCGTTAAAACAGTCATTTTGTGTCTGTTAATGGAATAATACTTGAAGAAGTGCTTCACTTTATCGGCCACCTCCGACGGGGAAAGAGTCGCACCCCATTTAAAACAGAGGTTCTGATGTAAACAGAGAAACAGGTATCAGATTTGGAGCTTACTGTATAAATAAATAACAGTGATGAGGATTCAGTCTCCATTTGTTAGAATTTTATTACTGTACTAAATATAAGAACACGCATTGATAAATGCGTTACATGAAATATGATATAGAGGATTCAGTTTTTAGGTTCTCTGATAATATCTAACCCACTTTCCCATTAAAGGATTGTTTTTGCTTTAATGTATCTGACTTCTCTAAAGGAAAAATGGCTGCAAACATAGACGTCCACTACAAGATAGTACAAGAGATCTTTCAAAAACTGGAATCACGAACCTTAAACATGGATACAGGACCACATCGGAAAATCTTCCGTAATCTTCCATATACTGAGAGTTCTTCATAAGTCATTCCCATGTCCACCTCATCCAGCTGTTATGACAAAAAGAAAATATCAAATATTCATCCACTTAATTTGAGTTGCCAGTTACTTAAGAGGTAAAACATGTGAAAGCCTTGAGAGTTCAGAGATTTATGAAGAGGGTGAAGTCAGAATAGGGATATTCCAAGAGCTTCTAGCAGCCCAGAAAAAACCAGAATTCCACAAATGGATACCTGACTGTAATTGGCTCGGATTGGCTCCAATTCAGCTGTTGGAGGAGCAGCCTCAATTCCCGCTAGTGATGGATAACCAAGATGAATAGCAGCCCACTTCAAGAATGCACGGAGATCAGTCTTGCTGATGCTCCCAATTGGATTAATATCTGCTGAGCTGCAATCGTACTGCAAACAAAATGTTTCAAGAAATAGGTATTTCACTCAAGAGTCCGGAAAAGTAATAATTGTATTGTCATTAGCATATAATTAAAATCAATGCTTTGAGTTAACTAGGTAAATTCTGAATGGATGCTGATTAAAAGAAATAAGGTCTTTTGTTTGAAGGACAGTTTTCTTTATAAGTACCTTAGTCAAGTAACCACGCAATGCTTCATCCACATTGGAACTTCCAAGAACAAGGTAAAATCCTGGTTTATTGTGGACCCAAGGCAGTAATGATGCAAACATGAATGCCAAGATCATTCTGATTCGAGCTTGAATGTTCTGCAGTCCTAAGTTTTCAATGTTTGATCCACCATCTATCTGTGCAAACAAAAGAGCAAGTCAATGCACGTGACAAGCATTTCCAATTTCCATTTTGTGTCCAAGGTATAAGAGTAAATTAGTGCTAAATATTAGAATGAAACTAGTCCTTAAATGAAACTGTCATCTAAATAGATACAGGGGTGCAACATAAAGATGGAAGCATGATTTGTCGGTCCTTTACCTTATAGCGGGGTCGCTTTCCGGTGAGAGTTTGAAATAAAGTTAGAAGGGCAGAAACGACCCCATCAATGCTAACATTGAGATGCCACGCTCCAATTTCATCCGCCAACACTTTAGCACGTGTTGTTGTTGCTTCAGAACTGTACGAGAGGAAGCTTGTTATAAATAACTAATTAAATGTCAGTACAACAACAACAACAACCCAGTATATTCCCAACTCGGTTGGGGTCTGGGGGGTCAAGATGTACGCAGCCTTACCCCTGTATGTCAATACAGAGAGGCTGTTTAAGTAGTACGACCCAGGATGCATTGGTGCATTGATGTATTGATTTCCGGAAACTTCACCAATTAAGAAGTGCCGAAATTTTGATGAGCCATTTTGATCTAATCCATTATTAGCACAAAGCTGAAAGAATTGTCACTGATGACTCTTCCAGCTCCATTTGCAATGGATATAACTAATTAAATGTCAGTAAGAATAAAAAATACATATGGTAAACTAAGAGGTATTCATGTTACTAGAGGACCCAAAACAAAACAAAAATAAAAATGAAAAGAGGAAAGGGAAAAAAACCCTACCAGAAGAACATTGCACATGAAATCGACCCTTAACGTCGTTTTGAGATTTAAACAGAAAATAAAATTTACCTATCAAATGAAAGGAACATTTTGCAAATAAAAGGTTGGGTGAAGTTAAGCAACCCCAGAACATAAGTATTTTTATTGGTAATATAAATTTAAGTATTCACCTGTTCTCAGATCCCATGAACACAGTGTAAAAAAGGCGTTTAGCCAATTCTTTGCTGTCACTTGGAAAGTGGCCAGAGGTGTAGTTGCCGATGCGAATTGCATCAGCTTTGACTTGTTCATCACCACTCGCAATTTCTGATCAAATAATTTAATCTTAATTAAGAGATACAAGTGGAACAAAATACAATTAGCAGTTGCTTTTCTCTTTCTAATGTTTTGCTTTATTTATTTATTTTTTTGTGGGTGAGAAATCAACAAAGCCCAGACTTTTAAGGAATTTCACGGGCGAAATCATGGAAACTCTAAATACACCACTCAGCGCATACGGGTTAAAAGCAAAGAGATACAGAAGATTCCTAGGTCAACATGCATATGATGTTCTCTCTTCTCTAACTTAGGAGTAGATGAAAATAAATTCGGTGCCACAATAATTCCAAACATGAATTTAAGTACAAGAGTATGAACAACACGTCTCGAAGCGGCTTTTACACATTAACCACTGACAACTTCAGAGTCATCAAAGGGCTAACTTAAAACTGTAATCTACTACCAGGAGAATTTAGCTGGGATCATCACGAACATGGTGGAAATTGGGTCATATTTCATGTTCGCAGGTCGGAGGTTGGAAATCTTCACGTTGGAGGGTAAATACTAAATACACGAGATGGATCCAAAAGGTTTTCCTAAAATTCCAACTTTCAGTTTCTTTTACAGTTCTAGTTTTGCATATCCAGTTAGATATGATCAATGAACATGACTGCGTAAAACGTTGGCATGCTAACAATCCTTATAAACTTGAAACAAAATTACATAATAATGAAAACCTTACCTTTCACAACCAGCTGACACATGCAGCCGACAATAGCAGCCACAGAAGAGCTATCGGCCCCACCAGAAAGTGGAAGCAAAAATCCAGAGGCGCCACTTCTCCTCAAATAATCCCACAACCAGCAAGCGGGACCAAAAGCTATTTCCTCTTCAGGGGAGTGATACCTAATCTATGACAAATGGAGAGAGGTTAAAATCAAACCAGAGGAGAAAAAAAGGGGCCAAGTACCAATGAATCCAACCATGAAACACATCACCACTAAAATTTAAAAATTATTAGAGTTGAATCAATTGCCACATTCCAGCAGGCCTCACCTTAAGTGGACTTGAAAGAGCCATTTGGATGTTAAAAGATTGGCAAAGCTTAAAAGGTACAGCTACTGATGAAATTTTCCTCTTACAGCTAGCTTGTTCTTGGAAACTACTTATGGATCCTCTGAGACTAGCAACCTGTGGCAAAATCAGGATAAACTTCAGTTTGTACAGGATTTTAATTTCAACCACAAAAAGATAGAGAAATTGGACCAAAATCATGTTTTCAAGACCAAACATAATAAATGAAAACCCGCAAAACAAATTCAAGCCATCTAGTAATGATTTTCATCATCCTGAAACCAAATTATGTCTTTTGCCCGATCATCATTTACATAGAAAATCAAGGATATAATGTACACTTAGAGCAGAAAATCCTTATCTTGCATACTGGATTCATCCCATTTAGATATGACAACAAAATGATCCCTCAAATCTTTCAGGGAAACTTATTTCAGTATGAGCGGCAAGATGCTTAAGGGGTTAACTCAGAAGTCCAAGTATGTAGACATGCATAACTAGATTATAACAGAGGTTTCTTTCCTGATAAAACAAGTAACACAATGATTCAGAGAGGCTGCAGGCAACAAAATGCACTCTTGATGCTAATTCCGTTCTTGTAAGGGACAATTGAAGAGAAATCTCAAGCATACCGCATCTAGATCTATTTGAGCAACCACTAATTCCACATCCTTCAAAGAAAATTGTGAGCCTTGTCCAACCACATCTCCATTAACAACAATACAAGCACATCCATCTGCAACGGAAGAACGACTAAGACAAAGGATTTCAAATTAACCAATGTTCGAAATGCACCAGACATACTGCAAATGAATAACAAGTAAAACAAACCATAATAAAGGCGGCCACCATCGCATCCCTGGTGATTACTATACATATAAACTCCCCCACGGGTATGGGTAGCTCCTATAAATGCACGCAGTCGAACATCTAGTTTTCTTAATTGATGATGGCTTCCACTGGCATTCATGAATACTTCAACTCCATTCAGAGCCAGCTCAGCATGTGGAGGCATAGGACAAAAAAGCTCCTCACAGACTTCAGCAGCAACAGCTCTGACCATAACATGATTCTAGCGTAAGTAAAATTTTCATGTAATTTGCAGGAGACAATAATTAACAAGCTAGATACCCCACATAGCTATTCATGTATTAAGGCAAGATTGCATCAATTCAATTAAAAAGATGCCAAGTATCCATTTACAGTCAAGCTTAGGCGAGGCATCTGAAAGGGATCATTATTATGGTAACAAAAAGTTTGATTTTTTCTATATCTTAAAAGAACACTGGTCTAAAAATTTGCCATCTGATCTCTAACACATTTTCCTTGTATCTCACGAAGGACACCATTAGAAATGGATAATGCTTGTGTAGAAAGTATCACAACAAAAGTTCAACATTTTTGCATAAATTTTAGACAGAAGAACTCAGAGAGCTATTCCCTATATTCATAATTATCTAGCAGATCATATATGTGATCTAAATGACCACATGATCATGTTCAATGTCACAGAAACACAAGAAACAAAAAGAGAGGAGAGTTTAAGGGGTAGCAATAACATACGTGTCCAAAAACTGAAGGTAACCATATCCAAAGGGAACTGTGGTCTGTGACAAAACCTCAGAAACTTCAGGAGGAAGCAGAAAGTCCTCCAAATGGTCTTTCTGCTTCCATGCGGTAAACCACCTCAGTTCCCGGTAATTGCCATCATTTGCAAGCCACATCTTTGGACGTATCATGACAATTTTTCGGTTTAAACACAAAATCTGGCAATTGTAACGCTCAGAGTCCTTGATGACAGGCATCCCAAAACTACACAATAACCCATCAGTCCAATCACCCAACAGAAGCTCTTTCAAGCAATCCCACCTGCAAATACAACGACAATCTTCACGATCCATTCACATCTAAACATTAGAAACAACCTACATCTATAAAAATTGTTAAGGGTGCCTTTACATTGTACAACATTCATTTATAGCTATAAATCTATCCAACAAGCTTGTTGAGTCAATGAAGAAAAATGCACAAGGAGCAAAAGAAGAAACTTTAACATATTACATAAGTGAGACTCCAGTGTGAAAACACAAAATTATTGCAGAGAGAATGAATATGTTCGAGTTTTCTGACATCAAGAATGAAAAAAAATAAAGTTAAGTGGAAACCATAAACTTTTCACTAGCCACATTCTGTATTAGAAGCGAAAGATGTCATGATACTAGACAGCTGTATCAGTATGATTATAAAATCTAGTCTCTTTTCAGTTGAATAATCTTCCATTTAATAAGTATTCCAATCAAAGGTGCAACGAAAGGTAATATTGTTCTGAATATCCAAAATAACTGTAGCCGTAAAATTCAACCCAATCCAGTATATATAACGAAGTAAGAAAACAGAATTCACTAACAACATCAAGCTTTGAGACACAGCAATAAATGAAATACCGAATCTTTTAACTTTCTGGGTTGGGGCTTACGCATGAGTGACAGTGTCAAGTTCAAGGAAGTGATCTTCACAGCCATATCCAGTGATTTCAAGTTCAGGGCCCAGCCTAATGACTGCTCCAGCTTCCTTAGCCTTGGTTATGGATTCCTTAATGTTCTTCATGTTGCAATCAAAATCCATTGCCCATTGGTTCAAATTACAAGTTGCTACTTTTATCAACCTCATCTTCTTTTACCTTCAATTCAATCCTCAACCTTCAACCTTCAATACTGAAAACCCACTTCTTATAACTTCTTTAGTGGCAAATTGCAGAAATGGGTCCCCAAAGAAATTGGAGAATTTATTCCGAGGTTTTGTGCTGACGGAGAAAATCCGGGTTTGGGCGGCTTCTAACAAGGACGATGTGAAGCTGACACGTTTAGAATATACAGTTAAAAATTAGTTATTTATGGTATAGTCCTTACAAGTATTTGAATTTTATAATACTGCCGGTAGCATTTATGATTTTCTTTTATTTTGAGATTTGGTGATTTTGTTTTTCTTGGGGGGCGTAGAAAGTAATTAAAGGAAAATTGTGACTGAGGCGACGACGTCGCATTTGCAGGAAAGAAGGAGCTGAACTCTCTCAGCTCAACCCTCGAGACTTCTTTTTTTGCAGGCATAAACATTCTCTCCGATTTGCCGCAGAGAGAGAAAGATATGACGGAAGTGGCGAGCTCAGTCGTGAACGAAGTCTTGGGCAAAAGAGCTCATGACGTTGACACGCCGATTGTTGATTATGTCATCAACGTCCTCGCCGACGAGGACTTCGACTTCGGCGCCGACGGCGAAGGCGTTTTTGAAGCCCTCGGGGAACTCCTGGTCGACTCCGGTTGGGTTCCGGACCTCTCCGACTGCCGCGCGGTATTGCTCTCTTTCTTCACATCCAATTTTTGCACCAATTTGTTACATACTGTATGGAATGGAAAATAAAATTGAACCGTTTTCTTTTTTCTTTTCATATTTTGTGGCGTTACATTTAGTAATTTTGGAACATCGATCCTAGTTTGATTGAAAATGTTTTGCCTTCTAGTTAGTTTACATGGTTCTGAAGAAGGCGTTTTTGCATTCTTAGTTCTTAATTCCTGCATTATCAGAGAGCAATGCTGCTGTAGCTTATGGTACCAATAAGTATAGTTAGTTTACATGCTTCTGAAGAAGGTCTTATGCATTCTTAGTTCTTAATTCCTGCATTATCAGAGAGCAATGCTTCTGTAGCTTGTGCTACCAATAAGTAGGTGTGGCAATGGAGTCTCTTTTTGTCTTTGCGGGGCTGAAGGTTGGAAATATTTTTGTTGGAATTTCAAATTGGTATTATGATACAACCTGCCACATTTTCACAGAGTTCAAATCTTCTTGTCAGTGGTTACCCAATGAAATCTACCATAAAAATCAAGGAGAAAAAAAGAAGCAAAGAACAATAGTTAATGCTGCTTTTAATTCAGCTGGCTCTTAAGTAAAGGATGGCTTTTAGTTGATCAGCTACCAAATAAGTTTGAATCCTCAAAATGGCAGGTCTGTAGCAAGCTATCTGAGAAATTTGGGAAGCATGGTGTTGTGAAGGAAAAACCCACTGTGAGAAGTTTAAATGCACCATTGAGGATGTTTGATGGAATGGACGAAGAGGAAGTTCCGAGAAATAAGAAGCCGGAGCCTGTGGATGGTCCTTTACTGACTGAACGTGATAAGATGAAACTAGAGAGGAGGAAGAGGAAAGATGAACGTCAAAGAGAGGTAAAATACCTCTTGAATGATTGAGAATTCCTATTTGTTTTCTGATATACTTGAAATTGTTTACGGATACCTCATACTGTTCAACTAATTTAATGTTGATATGAATAAGTTCCAGTTTTTACATCTCTATTGACCTGTGATTATGCTGCCTATCTAGGGCTTCTGGTTGTTTTCTTTCCTTTTGCACCAATTGTGTTGCTTGTGTGGGTGTAAGGACTTCTCAAATGTTAAATCTAAGAAAACAAAGCAAAAATTGCTGCTTTATTAGTTTTTTTTTGTTGCCAGGTGCCTTGTCCTTCTAATTAGTTATTCATCTCAACTGTGTAGGCTCAATACCAAATGCATTTAAAAGAAATGGAAGCCGTGAAAGAAGGAATGCCGGTTGTATGTGTAAATCATGACCAAGGCGAGGGCTCAGCTGTAAAAGATATCCATATGGAGAACTTCACTGTATCTGTAGGTGGCCGTGATCTTATTGTTGACGGTAGTGTAACTCTTTCTCACGGAAGGCACTATGGTAAGTCTTTTTAATCTTTTCCTGAAGTCTGATCTTGACTGCAAACTGGCTGTTTGTCCAATATAGATGTCTTTGAGATGAAAGCGGATATGTATTTTTTTCTCTATTGAAACAGGCCTTGTTGGAAGGAATGGTACTGGAAAAACTACTTTCCTGAGGGCCATGGCTATGCATGCCATTGACGGCATTCCCAACAACTGTCAGATATTGCATGTGGAACAAGAAGTTGTTGGTGATGATACATCAGCATTGCAATGTGTCCTCAACTCTGATATCGAAAGAACTCAGCTTTTGGAGGAAGAAGCTCGTCTTCTTGAATTACAGGTATCCTGCTTTCCTTTTTGTGCAAGTATTTTTTGTTCCCCATGAGTTGAAATGCTTACTTCTTTTTTGTAAATCTATTTTATGTAGAGGCAAATGGACCTAGAAGAAGCTGGCAAGGGTAAAGGAAAATTGGAGGTGGAGAATGAAAAAAGTACCATTGCACAAAGGCTTGAACAGATATACAAACGACTTGAATTTATTGATGCCGATTCTGCTGAGTCCCGTGCAGCATCCATCCTTGCGGTTAGTTTTTCTTTTGAGGATTGCACCCCAGAATGGTGTTTAGTTTATCTAGGGCACAGAATGGTAGAATAGGTGTTAAATTAACTGATGAAAGCAGAAGTTGAGAGCGGAGAAAAGAAAACTCTTCGTATGCATTTTCCAAGTTCTCTGGAGATTTTTTCTTTTCTATGGTAAATGTAGATTTGGTCCCGAAATGTATTTACTTCTCCACTGGGTGCTATCCCTAGCTAGTAGCCTTGTGTTGATCATTTAAATGTACATATTGCCTTCTTGATAGCGAATTGTCTACATCTTTTTCTTTTCTGGATGTTCTTTTTGAAATCTAATAGACAAAAAGGCTGGTAACTATGTAATATCATATTTGGATTATGCTTTGGACCATGTTTACGGCAATTACAGATGAACAATAAAAGTAATGGTAGTAAATTTCTTATTGGCTTTGCATTTGATGTTTTCTCTCTTTGTTGTTCCTGAAAAGTACTTTTCAGTTTAGGTGGCATTTTATAATAAAAATATTGTATAGTGCCATGATTATTTGTTGACATGTCAAAATGTCTGTCTTCAGGGTCTCAGCTTTTCTCCAGAAATGCAGAAGAAGGCTACCAAGGCTTTTTCTGGAGGATGGAGGATGAGAATAGCTCTTGCTCGTGCATTGTTTATTGAACCTGATTTATTGCTACTTGATGAACCCACTGTATGTTATTCGGCACTTTTTCTCTCCCACAACTGTCACATCATGCGTGGGTTCTTACGTATTCTGATGTTTGGCAGAATCATCTTGACCTGCACGCTGTTCTTTGGCTGGAGTCTTACTTGGTTAAATGGCCCAAGACATTTATTGTTGTTTCTCACGCCAGAGAGTTCTTAAACACCGTATGTTTTTTTCTCTCTTACTATTAAAAAGGAAAATTTTTACTGCCATTTCTGTCTTGTAAAAGTAACTTTTTATTTTTTCAAGGCATAACACAAATTGAGGTATTCAATACATGTACTTCAGTTCATATTTTTAAGTAAAACAGTTAAACAATACTATTGTTGTGAGGGAAGGGGTATTGGCTGCTCAATTGTTTTTGGTGAAGTTCTTATACTTCGATTTATCCTCCTCTGCTTGCAGGTTGTGACTGATATAATTCATTTGCAAGGGCAAAAACTGATGACATATAAAGGGGATTATGACACATTTGAAAGAACACGGGAGGAATTACAGAAAAATCAACAGAAAGCATTCGAGTCACATGAGCGCACGAGGGCCCATATGCAGGTACACTTCTATTTTCATTTTATCTTTTGTTATCTGTATATTAAATTCTGAACTATGAAATGATCTTTCTTTTAAATTGTATATTGCAGTCATTCATTGACAAGTTCCGCTACAATGCCAAGCGTGCATCTCTTGTCCAATCAAGGATCAAGGTAGTTTTGCGTTTAGAATCCGCTGTCAGTTTGTTTCTTATAACTTGATCAGACCATGGTGTACTTTCTCTCATTCAGTTTTTAATCTTCTCATTATATAGATAACTTCACATGCCTAGATCAAAATGCAATAAGTTACAAAAAGGTGGGACAATTTTGCATCCGAGCGTTTATGTGGGATGTTACTTGGGAATATTATCTGTTTCTTTGTAGGCAATGCCTCTTGGATGGGATTCACCTACCTTTTATGTGAACTCTTAGGTTTACATAGTTGGTTTTCCATCGTCATGTGCATCTTCACAAAATTATTACAAATGCATGTTTCCACTTTTTTACCAGAAGGCGTCTCCAAACAAAAGGAAATTTTTTGTTGTTGTTAAGTTGCAACATCAGTTGCTCTATGCACATTTAATTATTCTAACTCTTCACCTGAATTATTGCCATTGACCAGAAGAACAAATTTAAGATGGCTCGAGCAGCTACTTATAATGAATATTTTATTGCTTTTTTTATTTGGGGTTGACATTTTTGTGTTTTTCTTCCCTTTACTGGCCAGGCACTGGAGCGACTGGGTCGTGTGGATGAAGTCATCAATGACCCTGAGTATGCTCCTCTTAACTTTTATGCATATTAAAATTAGTATTCTGTATTGAGTTGTCTCTACTTGCTGTTTATGTTGAAGCAGTTTGGTAGTTCTTCCTGTTATTTTCTATCTCCCCATTTTTATTTTATTGAGGATGTTTTTTGTCCTATGCAGCTACAAATTTGAGTTTCCTTCACCTGATGATAGACCAGGCCCACCAATTATCAGCTTCAGGTTGCCTTTAAATATCTTAGGGCATTTTGAAGTGTTCTACTCTTTCTTTGTTCTTTGAATTTCTCAATATTGTGCTGGGGTTTCTTCCCACTTCTTTCTTAAGCTGTGAGTTGATTTTCCTTATTTTTTTGACTTACTGCTGCTTTGAAATGGTTGCAGTGATGCATCATTTGGATACCCTGGAGGCCCTTTACTATTTAAGAATTTGAATTTTGGGATAGATTTGGATAGTCGCATTGCAAGTAAGCATACAACAACCTATTTAACGATATTCTATATTCTTGTTGCTTCATTAGTTACTGAAGTTAGTTTATTATTATCAGTTGGGAAGCTGATTTTATTTTTGTGGAAAAGCTTGTGTTTCTGTACTCATGGAGCTTTTATAGATGAGAAATTCTCACTGTGAAACATAAGGAATATTTTAATATACTAATAATAACTATTTATCTTCTTCTTCAAAAACAATAACTATTTATCTTCTACTTATCACCCCCCAAGACAATCTTTTTTAAGTCATATTCTTTGTTAACATGGTAACTTCTCTTAAATTTGAATGGGATCTGAGTGTGTGCTTTTTTTTTTCCTGCAGTGGTTGGTCCAAATGGCATTGGAAAATCTACCATCCTAAAATTAATTTCTGGGGAGATTCAACCCACCTCAGGGACAGTGTTCCGATCAGCCAAGGTGAACTGTTGAAAATGCTAGGATGTGGATCATGTGCTTAATAGTTTTGTTTCCCTCTGTTTTTTATCTGTAGATCAGTCTACTTCATCTGAGAAAAGGTAGATTTTAATAAATAAATAAAAGAGAGAGATTGTTTATGATCTTTCCGATGTTCATTGGCATTATTGTGGCATAGTTCGTTCAATCATATTGCGGTTATTTGGGGTTCGAGTTGATATTTTCATTCCCTGGTTTTAGCTATTGCATATCATTTTTACTGTTTTTTGTGTCTGTTCTCGTTTCGTCTATTTAAGCTGTGCATCCTAATATGCAATTTTTATATTTTTTTTCCTGTTCATTTAGTTATCTTTTAATAATGCAGGTCCGGATTGCTGTATTCAGCCAGCACCATGTTGATGGGCTAGACCTTTCTTCCAATCCCCTTCTTTACATGATGCGCTGCTTCCCGGTAAGTTCCTACCTAGCCTAGATGAGAAGCTTACTAGTTTGCTACAAGCTAGGTGACTGAAAGCCCTTGAGATATCTTTTCAGTGTTCATTTTCTCTCTGTTCATTTCTTTCATATGAATGGCATGATTTTCTTCTTGTCTCATTGATCTTCTGTGAAAGAATGAACCTTCAGTGATAAACCTTTCCCTCCTTGTGGTCGTTTTGTTTTCAACAGGGAGTGCCAGAACAGAAGTTAAGAGGTCATTTGGGTTCTTTTGGTATAACTGGAAATCTTGCTCTTCAGCCCATGTACACTTTGTCTGGTATGTTCTTAGAAACTGAGTAGAATGTATGTTGTTATTCTTTCTGCGAGATTTGCATCTGTAACTTATTTAGTTTCTGTGCAAATGAGATGTTAATTATAGGGAGATTTTGTTGAAGTCTATTGAGCCTTTGTGTGTTTCTCAGGTGGTCAGAAAAGCAGGGTTGCATTTTCTAAGATCACTTTCAAAAAGCCTCATATCTTGCTGCTTGATGAGCCGTCCAACCATCTTGTAAGTTATTTGCATAAATTGTCATGTTTGCTTGAGTCAAACTCATCAATAGTGAATGGTTTTCTTGTTTCACTTAAAGGGAAAAAGAGAATTGACATCATTGTTGCTAAACTGGTTTCCAAACATGCTTGATTAGTGGCTCATACACCACTTTTATTGTATATATGCTTTCTGATCAGTCTGAAGAGTTTGTTTTCTGGGAAAGTTTGGCATTCAGGGGGCCTTCTAATTTTTGTATTTCGTAAATTATTCAGGATCTAGATGCTGTGGAAGCTTTAATTCAAGGTCTCGTGCTCTTCCAAGGAGGCGTGTTAATGGTACATGAAACTTTCATCTCTCTGAAATTCCTTTCTTGCTTAAACCTTTACGAAGAAAAGTATAGAGCTTGAATTGAAAGAGATGATGATAATCACTCTTTACTACTACTTTCAGGTGAGTCATGACGAGCATCTCATATCTGGAAGTGTGGACCAACTCTGGGTTGTATCTGAAGGCCGAGTTTCACCTTTCGACGGGACATTCCAAGATTACAAGAAAATACTACAATCTTAGCTGAGCAACCTTCTTCTTGATACAGCTTCCTGCTAGTAGCTGTAAAATTGCATCCAAGATGCATCAATCTTTTCTTTGGGAAATCATTGATGTGAGAGCCCATAGCTTGAGGATAAACTATTGAAGCATATCCAGAAGAGCTTTATAGGACATTATATGAGTAGCCATACAGACAAAAGGAAAAGCAATTTTGTAATTCATTTGGAAATGATTCTCGTCCTTCAATTTGTGTAATTTTGTTTGGTAATATGAGAGTATCATGTTTTATGAGATTTCGGTCAGTCCCTTTGTTTCAAAATGATTATAAAAATTATTGTATTATTATATTATTGAAATTCGACAAACATCACAATCATTAGTGGTATTTCGAACTATATCTTAGCTATAAATTAAAAGACAAAACGTACTTTTGGTCCCTAAATATTGGGGGTTACAACTTCGAGTCTCCACTAATTTTTTACTGACGAAAGTGGTCACCATTTTTTTGTTTATTCATCAATTTTAATCAATTTAACGGAATTTATGGTCAACTAATGTTTAACTCTTTTTTTCGTTAAATTTTTTAATTTTTTATTAATTTTTTACTGAATTGGGCCCGTAATGTATTTTCAAACAACAAAATTAGTCACGTAATATTTTTTTCAACAATTTTAGTTTTTTTTTAACGGAATTTTAAAAAATTTAATTGTCCAATTCATTTTTTCGTTAAATCTTTATTTTTTTTATTGATTTCTTAAATGATTGTGGGTCTTGCATGTATTTTATCAGAATTTTTTTAAAAAATTAAAAATAAAAAAAATTGAAGGAATGATGAAATTATTTTCGACCAACTCGGAATATGGTTTGTTCATACACTGTTCATTCTTGAATTTCACGATTTTTTGTTTACAATTTCAATACAATTAATAAGGGACAAAATAGATATTTGATACATAAATTAATTGTAGAATGATCGTCCCTAATTTTCGTACAAAGTCTAAAGTGACTTATACACTTTATTTTACCTGTTTATGTGTTGGTTTATATTATGAAAATGTAGAAGAATTATATAGGCCAACCTACATTAAATTACATTATGGCTCAAAAACCCCAATTTATTATGATGTAAAAGTTTTTACACCATTCAATATTATTACACCTTATGTAATAAGGGAGAGCATAATTTGATAATTATTAACTTGCTATTTTGTAAAGATATAGTATGATATAACATACTAGATATTAAAGCATAGAAAATTGGTTTTACTATCATTATTTTGCTAATTGTGGATAATTTAATGCCTCTTATTTAAGGTAAATGTAATTTTTTTTTGGTTAACAAAGGTAAATATAACTTGGCATTATGGCATCCGTCTTGATTCTTGAACATCAAAAGTGCAATTATTACAAACTGGAACTAAATAAAACGTGCATGACAACAATATTCAACTAAAGATAAAATATCACTTTACGTCTTATATATTTGGGCAAAAAATTACTTTTGCCTAATACATTAAAAAGCACACATTTTTGTCCTATATACTAAATTTTATAACTTTTTACGTTCTAAACCGCTATTCCAGCCAACTTTATAAAAAGACAAATATGAATCAACCAGAGTAAGCTTAAATGAGTATGTAGGATAAAGTTATTAAAATCTGGTGAAGTGTTCATTCATCTTTAACTAAGGTCTAAGGTTAGGAAAAATTTAGTACACAACGGATACTTAGATATGTTTGAATCCTAAATAAAAAAGAAAAGGACATTTTTTAATCCTAGGTTACGTATGAAGTTAATACTTATATATGTTTTTCTAATGAAGCATAAATTTGTTACTAGATAAAAGAATTTTTTTCATAAAAAAAAAAAAAATCAGAATATTGTTGTGCTAGAAATGCGATCAAAGTGAAAGAAATACTTCCCATGCTATATACCCCCCTAACGAAAGAATCTCTAAGCACTCATTTTAAACCTGGGAAACCTCAAAATTATTTTCCTTTTTTTATAATAAAATTTTTATTCCATCTTTTCAAAGTGTCACAGTCTCAAAGAAGTCAGCTACTATCACATCCATGCAACTACTCAACAACTACTCAACTACTCACATCCTGTGTGGAGTCACTGCTTTAACTCAACATCTGTAGCAAGAGCAAACACATATTTTCTGGCAGATCACACAAAACAACACCATTACATCTATTGTCAGTTTCATTTGGTAATTTTTTGACTTTTTGTTCAACTGAAAAAGCGTAACGCATGTATAATTTTGGAGTCTTTTCTATGTTGTTTTGTAACTCCCTCCAGTTCTTTCCGAATTCCAATCCTTGAAAAAAAAAAACTAGCTCATTTTATTTTATTCTTTAACTACTACTAGTCATATATATATTTCTCTTGTTTTTTTATGTACTCCGATCTCTGTAACCAATTTAGTCACTCTCCATCTTTAAGCCAATTTCTATTTCACGCGAAGCATTTGGTGTTTTTCAGTTTTTGTTCAACTGAGGTTCGTAAAGCATGAGTAATTATATATGGGGTCTATTTTTATTTTTTTTGTAACTCATTCCAGCTCTCTTCAAATCCCAATGCTTACAAGAACGGGCTCCTCATTTTGTTTTCTTCTTTTTTGGAAATTTATTGTTTTTTCACTTTGTTTTATTATTGTTGTTTCTTCTTTAACAACTGGTCATGTTTCCATGTTTCTTTACGCACTCCGATCTGTCACTAAATTTACCACTCGCCATCATTAAGGGTACGTTAATCTCTATTTCATAAGAATATAATTCACAAAATACTCTATATGTTTCCCCTAAAAAAAGCAAATTTTCATCGAAGTGGAACTTTACAATAAGATGATTCTAAATTTGGGGCAAAAGAATGTACTTGACTCGAGAAAATAGGCTCTTTATACTAATTTTTACATACTATATAAAATTTTTGAAAGAATTTAACTAAAGCTCAGTAATGATATTATTTACAAGTAATGAAGGTAGTAATAAAAAAATTTTATATGTCAGGAACGTTTTCTTTAAAAAACATTTGATGCTTTTATTAATATGATAATAAGTTAACCATTGTCCATTGTTATAGTTAATTTAGAGTTGACCACAGTAAAGGAAAGAAAATTTGTATCTTCTAAAGATGGAATTTTAATTTTTAACCGAAAAAGATTAATTTTTATTATGGAATAATAGGGAGAGTATAGTTAAAAGCTCGCATTTATAATTTGTCAATATATCCTTATTAGTCAGCTTAAGGCTATGAATGTCTTAGATTAAATCATGGAGAATTGGAGATGTAGGAAAAGACGTTGACATCATACGGGAAGGATTGTAATTAAGAAAGAGGTTAGGGTTTAAAGTTTCATTTGGGACCACCCAAATTGTAAAAAAAGTAAATAAATAAAAGTACTGGGTCATATCTGTGAACACAAGTTTTATGTAGACTCTAGTTCGTAATTAATAATTTATGCTCTTATCCTGTATATAAAGCGTAAACTACAAGTACTTTAGAAAAAAAAAAAAATCAGTCATCAATCTGGTTCTTCTCCATATAGAAATAGTTTTGCATTTGTCATAAATCATACGTCTTTGCGTAATTACCTTCTTTTTTCTTAAAAAAGAAAAAAAAGAAAATCATAAACATGAAAGTATGAAACGTGGAGATCGTACGGCAAATCAAGCAGTTGGAAACAATAGAAGGCGGAGAAATGGTAACCAAATTCTTTTACTTTCAATCTTGTTATTAATCACAAATGATTAGTTTTAACTATGTCAACTTCAATAATGTTTTTAGATTTTTACTCTCTCGGTCTCGAAACTATTTTTAATTCCTTACATGAAGTTCATCTATAATTGCTATTTTTTTGAGCTCAAAAGTAAATATTTTACTCGAGCATTTCCAAACTCTTCGATGCGATAATTTTTTCTTCTTTTTTTTGGAGAACTTTATTTTGAATAATGTTTGGATTGGTATATCTTTGTTTTTTTATTTTATTTTATTGAGTGTTCAGAATTCAAGTTTTTGTTACCATTGAAAATCAAAATCCTTCTAATTAATGTGGGATTTTTAATGGATAGTTCAAGCTTTCTCTGCTTATATTCAAAATAAAACTCCATTAATTCATGGTGGTAGATTTATTTTTCTTTGAGAAATTTTAATTTAATTAATGATTCGAGTTGCAAATGTGGAACAAATTAATTATGGGTTACTCGAACTTTCCGATGGAGCCTTTGATTATTCAAGAGCTGCAGCAGATTTGCAAGGAATTTTTTTTTTCTTTTTTTTTTTCAACTTTTATTTGTCGGATTTGAAAAGTTTGCAATATTTGAAATCATATTTTTCCAGAAAATTGGAAACAAAATCGGTTTGTGATGAACTTGATGCTCTAACACATGTTGTTATATTCTGATTCTATTATTATACATATATAATTTTTTACTAGTAAACAAGACGGAGATTCTTTCCTCTTTTTGTTTTTTTTGGCATGTTATTTTCAAGTGGAAATATTTCCAAAAATTCATCCATATAATTTGCGTTATCATTAACCTTGTTAAATAAATGAAAATGCAAGAAATGTTTTGGCTTTGCATTTTTACATGATTACCATTTACCAGGCAGGAATTTTAATTTTTAAGTTTATCAGTTACACAAAATTAAAGCGCCGTACCAAATTTTAAAAACTTTGTTTTTTCTTCCTTTTTTTTTACCGTATTAGATCAAATTACCTGTAGTTCCCTCCCATTGTTGCGTACGTTCTTTTCCCATGAAGTGTTCAAACTAGTGATTTCCAGCTAGACACAGATAGCCATTAGTTATTATTACTCATTTAGTTTTACTAGTAACTATCTCAGTAAGTCAGTGAATTATTTGTTTTACCAATCATCACTACAAATTTTAAAGAAAAAAATAGAAGAGAATCAGATCATTCTAGTACTGTATATGAGGCATGATTTCAAGAAAGTCACAGATCACTGCTAGATTGTGATGTTAGTTGATTTCATCAAAAAAAAATATATATATATATATATATATATATATATATACTTCTTTTTTTTTTATCATATCTATAAGAGGCCTGATTTTATATACTAGAATTAAAAGATGTACAAGAAAACACCGGAAAGAAACACTTGAAACTACCCTTTAAGAATATATGTTTTTCCTTAAATTGCATGCTCTTTTAAGGTCCAATATTCCAAACTAGTCTTATTTGTTTTTTTTTAATCTTTAATGTAGCAGGAGTGGTTATACATGAGCCTGATCAGAACATCATTGCCAACAATATTGCCAACATTCCCGACGATGTCATTCCTAACATCGTTGACAACGACGGCAACAACAATAACAACAATGGAGGTGGGAACATTGCTTACCAACGGGATCCCGGTCATCTAATGCCCGTTGCGAACATTAGCCGAATCATGCAGAAGATCCTTCCCTCACATGCCAAAATTTCCAATGACAGCAAGGAATTTATCCAAGCATGTACATCGGAATTTATTAGGTTCATCACGGCGGAGGCTAAGGAGCGATCTCGCCGTGACTGCAGGAAGACGATTAGCGCGGAGGACGTTCTCTACTCACTACACCATCAAGGGTTCCATAACTATGTCGACCCTCTCACTTTGTATTTGAACAAGTATCGACAAAGCGAAACAGCTCGAACGGTAATGCGTGGAAACCCTTCTGTCCGGCGCACTACAGATTTCTCTACCATAGTACAACAATCTACAGCTGCACCTCCGCTTCCTCCTCCACTTCCTCAACACGTGCCGCCACCTTATATGCCAAATATGATTCCGGCAGCTTCCAGTTACGAAAACTATCTCCAGCACGGTTTGTATGGTCAAGTGCCTACAAGCTCTTACCACTACCATGATAGTGGTGCTAGTAGTAGTGATACTACTCATGGACAAGAGAAATCTTCTATGAATTCTTCTCTTGCTCCTTTTCATTCTTTTTCTAGAGGATCCGATCCTTCTAGTTAAGCGCTATGAGGTGACTCTTTATTTCATCATGCATTATTTTGATAGATTTCTATGTATTGTGAGAAGATAGGATCACTCTTTGGTGGATGTAATTTCTATTCTATGTATAGTTTTCATCGTGATCTTTGTAATTGACCGCCTTTTAATGTAAGAGTTATAATTGTTGTGATCATGTTCTTTCCAGTACGAGAGTTACGCGAAATATACACCTTTTCATATAGACGTTATAATTATTATCATCACACAAATTTTCTTCTATTACGAGCATTTTGCGACTCCTTTTAATATAGACGTTATAATTGTTATCATCACGTATATCTTCTTTTATTACGAGCATTTCGCAAAATATACGCTAAGTGCCGAGGTATTCATTAATTTCAAGACCATTCCGTGAAGTATGTGATCGTCAACGAGATCAAAGAAAGGCGTTGTGAATGATTTCACAAGATAAAAGTTGGTGAGAGTAGGATTCAAATTGATGTATGTTCAAATGAACCTAATTCACCAATAAAGATGCACAAATAAATTGTTCAAAGTATATTTACAACAGACCATCTAAAAGAATTGTAAAATCAAGTTCCTCTTTCACCAGAATAAATAGGTTCTGTCCAGAAACTAAAATGACATAAAGATTTTTGAAATCAAGCTTTCAATGAATCGATCCAAAGATGAAAGAACTAAAAATTTCTCAAATGCCTAGGTTGATTCAATTGCAGTACCTGCAGGGTAAGCACTCCAAAATTACTTCACCTTTCATCATCAGCTGCTGTACGTGAACCACTTAACACATCATCTAATGGTGTAAAACGATTACTCCCTCCATCCCAAAATTATCGTCCAGTTTGACTAAAAAATTTTGTCCCAGAATTATTGTCTAATTTGATTTTTTATGAGTGGAGTTACTCATTTACCCTTTAGCACTAACTAAAACCTCTTTCTCAATTACTCCCTTCGCACACACCTTAGAAGAAACAAACAAACACAACAGACCATTACTTCCTTCGCACCCAGCTTAGAAGAAACAAACAACCAAAGCAGACACGGGCTATTCTCCGATGGCTCCAAGCGACGTTGCGGATGAGGAGGCCCACTGGTTGTCGGAAAGAAATAGCTCCATGCGGCGGTGCGGATGAGGTGGCCGACAACCTGCCGGAAAGAAATTCGGAGAAGAAAATCCGAGAAAATCAGAGTCGAAACTGTCACGAAATAGATCAAATCATACGGATTGGAGGAGCATTAGATTAAAATTCGGATTAAGAAGTTTTTCCAAATTCAAATCAATTCATTCAAAAATTCGGTTCGATTGGCATAAGTGGTGGCTCATAGTTGAAAAGCTCTGATCGATCCGAAACCTTTCTATTTGTCTTCTAGATATTAAATTGAAACTTAGAATAAAAAACTTCTCTAAATTTGAAGTTGTTCGTTTGAATTGATTCGATTATAGTCGAGTTCCTGACTGAAGAACATTGTTCTTGTGTTCAAATTGATTTTTGAATCTGGGAGTTAAAGTGAAAAAGAAGTGCTAAAGTTTTTCTCAAAATTTTTGGCCGATTAAACCAATTAGGCATGTAGGGGGTATATTCGGAAGCTTGTGGCAAAATTTGGTTGCGTTGGACTAAAAATAAAATCTTGCATCTTATTAAAATTGGACAATAATTGTGAGACGGAAGGAGTATTTTGTAAACATGATATCCAAGCCAAACGACTATTGTGCAGGTGACAGACTACGATACTACGAATGCCCCGCGCAACGGGATGAGGAATCTCCCTCGTAAGAAGCGTAAGATCATTTAATGGGAGCTTGCTAATCTTGAACCCATCAATTGTGGCCTAGGTACCAATACAGGAATCCGTCCTTGGCAAAGGATTTGCATCAGGTATATCGGAGTTTCGCTTCATCTGTTGTGGAATCTCAATACAAGGAGCATTTTTCCACAGCAAATCAGCTAGATCGGAAGCATCATGGTCCAACTTCGATATTACCGTGGAGGGTCTCAGGATCTTTATCTCCGCTTCCAACGGCTTCTCTTTTACTGGTCGAAATTCATCCATCATCAATCTCAGTAATTTGTATGCCCTATCAATTGGATCATACCAAAATGCAATTGATAAAGGTGCAAATAATTATACTTTTGCCTATGTTTTTTCAATATTTTTTTATGGTAAAAGTTTAATTTGTTCATATTCTAAATTCAATGCTATGGTTTGTTCTACAGTTTAATTGTATGGTCACGTGTAAGATTCGATTCATAGTAAGTATTTTTAGATGGTTGTTTAGGAAGAAGAGGAAAACATAGGAAAACTTAACTAAAAGTAGAAAAGTTAAACCCAATTATATGCTTAGCTATTCTGTTTAACAATTTTCTCAACGAATAACAAGACGCATTCTTTAATCTAGGCCATGCCTCCTCTTTGCACCAAAAAAAAAAAAAAACAAGACGCATTCTTCAAACAGATAGTGTGTCGATAATCTGGAATCTGGTTTCATCAGTCCTCAAATTCCTTTACCATAATTAGGAGAGGTCATTTTACAAGTTAAAAGGAAATTCATGTACTGTAGATTAGAGAAGGTGAGAAGGAATATTTGTTGAACATGTCCTTGTTTTCAAATTAATGGTATTTCTAAGTTCTAACGGTGTCTTTTGCTTATTGTTTATGACCATTAGCATTGTTACTACCAAAAAAATTCTTTGGACTTTATTACGAGGGGAAGGGAATAATTACTAATAGCATTTCTCGAAAGTGTTCATTTCAAACTCAAATGGCTTCCATGTTTAATTAGTCATTTCCACTCATACATTACATTTTCCCCCTTTAAAAAGAAATCTTCATTGTTCTTCTCATCAAATCAGAGAAAGGATTTATACTTTTCAACCCTGTTGCATCCAAGAACGAAAATGAGCAAAGATTAAAACATAAATAAAATAAAATGGTGAGGGCAAATCCGGGGGGGAGAATACCTAAACAAGAGTAACAATGAAACTTAGTAAATACGTGTTGTTAGTACTTATAATTAGTAATAATGGACTCCAACTCTTGTTCGGGCATGATTAGATCAATCAAGTTTGGTTCAAAACAAGTAAAAACTCTTTATATTCGACTGGTCATGCCTTTTCTTATATTGTCTTTCAATTTGCATTCATGAAGCTACGATGTAAGATCGTAAACCCCAGAATGCTTGTTTTGTCATTTGTGGGAAGAATTTAAAAACAAAAAAACAAAAAAAAAACCGAAACAATTCCAGTTCATTGGAACTGAAAAATAAAATGTAGCCAGAAACTGCGCATCCGGGGAATCGAACCCCGGTCAGTACCGTGGGAGGGTACTATGATACCACTACACCAGATGCGCGGCTTTTGCTACTAGTATCGGAAATAGTGATTATAACATCTGTCTCTAAACTACACGGGCCTCAGCGGCCCATGAAGGTTGGAAATACCCAATGAAATGGAATTGTTGGTGAATATGACCCTTTCAACATCATAAACATTTTTCGCCAACTCTTCGTTTGCAAATTAGTAAACGCCGTCCGAGGCACAGCGACGGCGTAACTTACCTTCGGCACCTGCATCAGCCGGCGCCGGCGCCGGATTTTGATATCAGTTCTCCCAGTTGAGGCTGCTGCCGTCGACAATGGATGCCTCCTCACCCCTCTCATTCTCTTCAACAGTCACTTAGGTTAGCCTATTCAGTTATGGAAATGATTTGTTATTTTCGTATTATTCACAAAGCCCACCACCCAAAAGAGGACTTCGAGTTTAGAGCTAATCCTTCAGAAACAATACCAAACTGAAGGGGTAGATAAAATAGACCACCGGAGGTTTTTGATGATGAGGATGAGCAGAAGGGCTTCTTCTGCCATTGTTTCTCTTGCTTCTTCCACTGAGGAGTCAGTCTTGCCAGGTACAATTTCATCTCCAAATCCAAACCCAGATCTTCAATCTGGTTCTTCTCATTCCCAACATTTAGTTACTCAATCAAGGGGTAGTAGTAGTAGTAGTACTAGTAAAAGTACTAACAATTCTTTAAAGTTTAGTTGGAAAAGTGTTGTTCATGGTATTAATAAGCTGGAAGATGCTTTCAATTTATACAATGAAATGCTGTCAATGAGGCCACTCTATCATGTGATTGACTTCACTCAATTGCTTGGGCGCGTGGTTGAGATGGAACAATACTCCGCTGCCATTTGTATGTATAAAGATATGATCTGTAAGGATGCCCCGATGAATCAGGTCACCATGACTATGATCATTAACTGTTACTGCCATTTAGATAGGGTGGATTTTGGTTATTCCGTTTTGGGTTTGTTTTTTAAGCGCGGGTTTAAGCCTAATTTTCATACTTTTAGTACTTTGATTAAGGGGCTTTTAAGAGAAAACCGGTTTTATGAGGGTTTGGAATTGTTCAGGAAGGTCATTCGGCACGGAATGTTCCCTCCAAATGAGTTTATGTATGGAACCGTTATAGACGGACTATGTAAGGTTGGGAAAGTTGAGAAGGCTATTGAATTTTTGAGAGCCATGGAAACTGGAAATCGGACTTGTAGCCCAAACACAGTTATCTATAATACTATCATTGATGGGCTAGGGAAGGATGGAAAGATAGATAAGGCAGTTGGGCTGTTGCGAGAGATGATTGATAAGGGCATTGCGCCAAGTGTTAGGACTTACAGTTCTTTGATCAATAGTTTGAGTAATTCAGGGAGATGGGACGAGGTGGGGGTTTTATGGGAAGAAATGATCAGTTCTGGTATCAAGCCAGATGGTGTTGCTTTCAATTGTGTGATCAACTTGCTTTGCAAGCAAGGGAAGGTGCAAGATGCGGTAGTTGTGTTTGAGAGAATGGTGCAGAGAGGTGAGTATCCTGATGTTGTTGCACATGGTGCGCTGATGGACGGGTACTGTTCCCGAGACCAAGTAGAAGAAGCGAGAAAAATTTTTGATGCTATGATTGCAAAAGGATTAGTTCCCAGCATTCTTCACTATGGGATTTTAATCAATGGATATTTTAATAAACTGAAGATGGATGAGGCCATGAACCTCTTCCGCAAGTTACCTCTCAAAGGATTCACACTTGATGCTGCAATTTATAGCATTGTCTTGAAAGGGTTGTTTAAGGTGGGCAAATGCTTCGATGCTAAAGAAACCTTTCGTGAGATGCAAGCTGCTGGTATAACTCCCGATTTTCACACATACTGTGTGTATTTGGACGGCTTATCTAAGAGTGGACAGGTTGACGAAGCTTTGGAATTGTTGCAGGAGATGGAAGCTGATGGAGTATATCTCCATATTTCTATGTACACTATCATCATAGATGGATTATGCAGAAGTGGTAAGCTTCAAACTGCATTAGATTTTTTCAACAGTCTCTCCTCTAAAGGGTTGGATCCTGATTGTGTCACGTACACAGCAATGATTAATGGTCTTTTTTTAGAGGGGCTCATAGATGAGGCTAAAGATTTATTTGTAATTATGAAGGAGAATGGTTGCCCTCCGAATCTCATTACGTATGATATTATGATTAACAGACTACTTAGACTTGGGAAGTACAATGATGTCTTAGTTTACCTTGACGAAATGAACGAGAGAGGAATTCCTTTAGATTCATGTTCTATTTCTGCTAGATTAGATTCACTTTCAAAAAATATAGATGATCCATTGCTTTTCGAGATAATTCAGAAGTTAAACTCTGGTGGATTGAGTGCCGTGAGATAAAGAGGATCTTGTGGTGCCTTTCGGCTTCCTGGATCAGTGAGTTAGAATGTAATTGAACCCGACGTTCTATTTCTTGGGACAATACATATTGATCATGCTGGAACCAAGTTGTAGTGTTGCATTGTCAATCGGGCTTTGAGTATGAAGTATCTTATCAGCATCCCCTGAATCTCCACTCGAGGTTCAAGAATGCTTCTTAAGGCTGTCATTCGAGCATGTATCAGTGCATGTATGGTCTCCTTGACACGTTGAAAGCCTTTGTCTGCTGAATGTAAGTTTACTGTAAAATTTCTGCTTTCTGTTAATATTAGTAAGCATACTCTTCAATTCCTTTTTTCTGTTTCATTTTCTCACTCTTATATGTTATCTGTTGTAAAGTTCTAACGTCTGTGGTTTGATCCATATTTCTTGATTTAAAAAGAAGGGTTCCTATCTGTTAGTTGGAAAATTCAGAATGTAAGAAGAGAAACTTTGGTTCAACTATTTTCTCCCCCCTTGAATTTAATCAAAAGTAGATGCCTTATATTATCTTGAATTTTTACCTTGCAGTTAGTTTGCCTACAGTCTAGGTTTCACTTTTATTCTTTCTGGATCGATTCATCGTTATATGCATATTAAAGTTAAACTTAATTAACGTATCAGCATGATCTGGCTCTTGCAAAATGAGTTTGCAACGTGTTTTGCTGTGACTGAAAAATTAGTTACTACGTACTCTTATGATGAGCTACACATTTCCATTTTCTTTCCTGTGCATCTTTGCATTAATTCAAAGTATGAAGTTGCTTACTCAATGTTAGACTAGAGTCATGTTTCTACCAGCCCATCTCCAATTTTTATGTTCCCTCCAGCCAATTTCTAGATGCATTGGCAGGTTATGTACAACCTCGATCTTTGCTCTTTCCAAATTTTTCCCATTATTAGCCACATACTGGCCACCATCCCTGTTCATTGGAAAGCATGGTCTTTAAGACATGGAGAAACTTTGATATTTACCTTTCCAGAATCTTCACAATGCTGTCCTCCCTCTTAATCTCGGAGGGAAATCTTATATACCGTTGCTGCTTTGCTAGTTGCTTGGTAAAATAGAATGATAATGAGAAGTTGGATGAATGATGTTTCGTTGATGAGATGACATAATTGGCGCTTATGTATGCCTTTTGTTTGAGAGTGTAACTGTGTAATTCCTGATCTTGTTAATGCTGACCAAATTTTATCTCAGGCTTTTTTGTTTTAGACAGTTATGCAGATTTCACATTGCATTGTTAGTTCTGCTCTTATTGTAGCTGCTGACTAGGTATCTGATTTTGTCAGCATTTCTTCATACATTACTGATGTACTCTCTGCCCAAAATGATTGTCTAGTTTGGATTTCCATTCTTGGTACAATTTTTAATAAAAGTGAAAATCCAAAGTGGACAATCATTTCGGGACCGGGGGAGTATATATTTTGAAACTTCCTTTCTTTTTCCTTGTTTTGAGGCTCCTGTGATGATTGACAACTCTTACTTTATCGTTCCAATTCCTGAAGTTCTATTATTTACCATGTCGAGCAGAAGGGACATCTGAGGAGCCTGTTTGCCTGTTTAGTTTCTATTAGACTACCGTTTTTGTGTTAATCTGTCTTACAGTCCATTGTGTAATGCAAGTGATTACCCTCTCTCTCGAATTTAAGTCAGATAGATCCATCATCTCTGTTCAGTGAACCAAAACTAAACCGTTCCTGTTTCCTATCTTTTTGCTGTGAGGTCTCATTGCATTGTTTGATCCTGCAGGTCCAAGCAACAACCCCCCGTAGAGCAGCACCTGAGTATGCTTATTTCTTCCCGGCCCTTGTTTGTGGCACTTGATTTTACAAGTCTCAGGCACAGGGGAAACAACTGTGTTCTTTACATCTTAACAGGACTAAATATTTACAGTTTTTAACCGATCTCTTTTAACAAAAGGAATTGGTTTGATATTGGAGTCTTTATAAATTGGACATAATGAAAGGAAAGGGCCACTTGGAATTTCTTGTTTGATGCCCCCAATGCCCTTCGTGGTGTCCTTTTCTGCAGGCCCCAATGTATGGATAGTGAAAAGTTTTGAATCAATGACAAATAAATTGTGCTCCCTCCCTCCTCTAGTCCACCTTGTTGTATTCTTTAGTTCAATAAAGTGGATTATGTTTTTTTTTTTGGGATGTAAGGAGTATTGTATATAGATGGTCAGGCTTGTATGTATGTACACATGAGGGTCCTTTTTATAATGGTTCGTCTTGTTCCGAGCTAATTGTGAATAGAGCTCGAGGAATTCAGAGCAAATGTGAGGGGAAGTGATAATTATGGTTCGTTTTTCTTTCTTATTTGTATGAGAATTAAGAGTCAAAATAAAGGTCTCATAAATGGCTACTTGGATTGGGATTAGCTGATGAGCAAGAAGTCAATCTAAACTTTTGAAGGTGGATGGGGACAACCAATAGAAAATGTTTGTTTACTCTAAAATATATTTATCAGGACATCTTTGTGGTAGTAAGACAAAATTCATTAGTAGTTCTTGAGACAGGGAAGAAAGACGAAATACAGCATGTAAACGTCTAGACAGGACATCTTTGTGTAATGAATGTTGGGCCTTGCCGGAACTGGTGCCGGTAGTACCTTTAAAAACTCTTTAAAAATTCTATAAATTAATAGTGTTGGCAAACAAAATACATAGTATGTATAAACTCTATACTCCTTCAGTCTTATAAGATATTTTGATTTGTTCATAAATTTATTTTTTTCATTGAAAAAAAAATATCTTGAAAATACATTTTCACATCCATGGTGTTCTCTTAATTATTAACAAACAAAAACCATATTTTTACATAAAGAATACCAAATTTTACCGAGCATAGGATTTGGAATTGCAAATTGATTATTTAGCTATTTCTCAATCATAGCCAACAAATCTAAAGTGAAGCGAATGGAGTCTAAAGTTAACCGAACAAGGAGGAAAGAGATTTAGGGGAGAAATCCATTTTACATCCATAAACATTTTAACATTCATAGTATTAATTTAAAGACATATCTCGAAAACAATGCTATACAAACCAATTATCAAACCAGAGTATATGGTCGATCCGATGTAGATCGAAATAAGCCCGCATGCCCTCGATACGAGAAAGGTGGTCGAAGCCGGCGGTCAAGACCGTCACGGAAGGAGACCAATCAGGATTCCGGTCACGGGCATGAACAAATGCAGCAAACTCGGGTGGATTAGTGACGCAGATTTGGTCGCAATTCAGCAATTGTTGTTTGACATGAGGTATACCACCCGCCGGGATCATGGATTCGATCTGTGGAATCTATTGAGCGACGAAGGCGCCCATTTTGCTCACAAAAGATATCACATCTTCCCTGGTCTCAACTTTCGTTTCAGCAACAATTTGTTTTGCTCTCGTCTTTTCATCTCAATCACCGCTTCCAACCCTACGACGTACATGTACGCGTTTAACTCCGCCGACACCATATTTCCTTCTCTTCAGCGCAACCCTCCTTCTTCTTCTTCTAGGGTTTTCCCAACTGGACGTGATAAACTTATATACAACCGCCAGATGCTCGCATCAATTTGGGCTTATTACAATTATCACTAAATTTTACGAAATGCTCCCTCTGTCCCAAAGAAAAAAAAATAGTCCATTTGGAATTTTGGGATGAAAACTGGATGTGAACTATTTTTTGTAGGTACAAGGAGTAGAAATAATCATTATAATATTCTCTCCGTCCAGAAAACATAGCCCATATCAAATTTTGTAATTTGCAACGTTTTTAGCACAAAATTTAAAAGTCAATATGAACTAGTTTTTAGAGAAAATATAACCCATATCGTATTTTGTGATTTATAACGTTTTTAGTACAAAGTTTAAAAATCAATATAAACTATTTTTTAGAGATAAAAGAAGTACGTAATTTATATATATATATATAAATCATTTTAATTCCCATACTATCAATGCCTTTGATATAATACCTAAATTTTAGAGCTTGTCGTTGCATGATAGTTTTTTCATCAGTTGCAAACTCGATTATGTAAATATAAGATATGAAAATAAGAGGTTATTGCATATAAGCCTGGAATCAGTCGAACCTACATTTTAAAAATATAAATAAATAAAATCCAAACATGCTACATTTAAATTCCTATCTATAACAATATTTAAATTTTGCTAAATGTCCAAATTCTGCTATGTGTTTCTTTTTCTTTTTTTTGTGTGAAATAAGATCCGAGTGGTACAATCAAATCAATAATCTAAATACCACATTATGGTTCATTTTTAAAGACTATAAACTGAACAAAAGCTACGATACTGTGTTTTCCTCATTGATTCAACCATTTTTAAATTTTAAAGACTACTAGTACTAATCAAACCACATCGTGATGAGCCGGCAGCCAGGGGTGCCAGGTGGGACAAAACTTCCCAAACCTCAACGTAATTGAGTCAAAGTATGAATAATCCAAAAACACGAATCCACGGAAATCCTACGTTGTCCAAAACCACCACAGATCCGAAAGCTCATCGGAAACTGCTAAAATATGGATTGGTAGGACTTTTTATATTTTTAGTACTAGCATTTATCACAAACCGGCCAAAAATAACTTTTTGACTTAAATTTTGATTTGTTTCAATCATCATCATCATCATCATCATAATTGATTAATCATATGTTTAATTCCCATTCCCAACCTTTTCTCATCATATTCTTCTCCGCCCTCCCAAAATCCCCTATATATCACAAGCTTCCCAAAGTTGTAATCGCCATGACATCATCCTTTTCCAAACATGGGTTCTCATCATAGTAGTCTCTTCATCATCATCATCATCCTGTTATTCTCATCACTATTAGTATCCATGACTGCATCGTCGTGTGTGCCCACTGACGCAGGCCCTGTTGTCAAGACCACGCCTTTGGTGTCTTTTCTCGAACGCCTTCAAGAATTAGCGTTTCAGACGTACGGCCCGAAGAATTTCGACCCGAAATTATACGTGGATATGTCATTGAAACAGAGCCTGGAGAAAACAGAGGAAGGTTTTCGGAGTCTTGTGAAAAGTGGGAACGGGTCGGTTTCGGTGGCCGACCTGGACGGGTTTGTGAAGGAATACATGGAGGGTGCTGATGAGGATTTGGTGTATTCGGAGCCGGTGGATTTTGTGGATGTTCCGGACGGGTTTTTGCCGGGGGTTTTGAATGCGGAGATAAGGGATTGGGCGTTGGAGGTTCATTCTCTGTGGAAGAATTTGACCAGGAAAGTTTCGGAGCGGGTTTTGGAGAAGCCGGATTTCCACACTTTGTTGCCGTTGAAGGAGGCGGTGATCGTTCCGGGATCCAGATTCCGGGAAGTTTACTACTGGGATTCTTACTGGGTAATCAGGTCAGTTTATATTTATCTTTTTTTTTTAATCATCTTTCTTTGTTTTTATTCTTCACATGCATTATATGATCTCACAGTAGCAGTAATATTACTCTTCACATGCATTATATGATTTCACATTTGCAGTAATTTTTTCTCCGTTCCAATGTGTTTATGGTTTAATTGTGGGTGCTGCAGGGGCTTATTAGCCAGCAAAATGTATGAAACAGCAAAAGGAATTGTGGCTAACCTTATTTCCTTGATTAATCAATATGGCTACGTTCTTAATGGTGCCAGGGCATATTACACTAACAGGAGGTACCCTACACACTGTTTAATAATTTAATGAAATCAACAATTTTTGGTTTTAGTATGCTCTCGTACAACAACATAGATTCATTCATTTGGAGTGATGGAAGCATTTTTAGCTCGACAAGTGGTCCAACACTCCATTACCAATAAATGTTGAGGAGTTTTTGTAAAATGCAGCCAGCCTCCACTGTTGACCTCCATGGTATTTGACATATACAATCGCACAGGAGACATCCAATTTCTCCGAAATTCTCTTCCTCCATTACTCACTGAATATGAGTTTTGGAACTCGGGTATTTTAATCATGACTGATCTCAGAATTTTTTTTTTTTTTTTTTCCAAAGCTTAATAAATTTGTTGTACTGGGTCATCCCTATTGTAGGAATACACAGGGTGACTATTAAGGATTCAAAAGGAGAGATACACAATTTAAATAGGTATTACGCACAATGGAATACGCCCAGGCCAGAGTCTTCCACAATAGTAAGGCCTAAGGACTAGAGATTTTCCTTTATATGGTCTTCACGTTTTAGAAGGGGAGAAAAATATAATTTTTAATTCATTTTCCTTTGCAGGACAAAGAAACAGCTTCAAAACTCCCAAATGATTGTGAGAAAACACAGCTTTACCGAGAATTGGCATCTGCTGCTGAGTCTGGATGGGATTTCAGCACTAGATGGATGAGGTAATTAGGTTGGAAGTTTTAATCAGAACTCAAATGAATATTGGTAAACGTTAGGCATTATGGATGTGTATGTTTCTGAATCAATGTTGTTTCTCTTGTCTTGTAGGAATGGATCTGATCTAACAACGTTGTGGATTACGAGTATAGTCCCTGTGGATTTGAATGCATTCATTCTTAAGGTTAGGTTGTCATTCTTCTGTGCTTTCTTGATGATATAATCAACAGTTGCAGCTGTGAATCATGCTCTCAAATTTCTACTTAATTTCTGAAGTGTCCTAACTGGTTTATTCTGTCCGTCGTATGTTTTTTTCTGGATAACTCAGATGGAACTTGACATTGCATTTCTGGCTAATGTAATTGGAGAAAAAAGCACAGCTGAGAGATTCAGAGAAGCTTCCTTAACCAGGCAGAAAGCAATGAATTCAATATTATGGAACAAAGAAATGGGCCAATGGCTTGATTACTGGCTTACCAAGGGTAATACCCCCAAGGTATCGATCTTAATTCTTGAAGCAGAAAAATGGGGGGCATTTACTTATCACACAATTTCGGTTAATTCTCGCTTCAAGCTAGTAGTTGTCCACCCAAACCTGAAACTCTCAATTCTAAGTTTGGAATGAAAACGGGAATGATGCAAAATAACAGACTATGTATAGTCAGTCACAATTCATGAATTTGGATCATAAGAAACCATACAAATATTTGGATGTTGAAAAGATGTGTTTTGACATTGTATGCATGTAATCTATATGCAAGACCTTAGAGTTAAACTCTTAGTTGCTGATGCTATTGTGGTTGTAGGATGGTGATTTTTACAATTGGGAAGCTTCAAACCAAAACAAGCAACCATTTGCTTCAAACTTTATCCCATTGTGGATCAGCTTGTTTCATTCAGGTTGCTGCTGTTCTTCCAACTTCATTTATATTCTTATATTTATATATGTACAAAAACATCTTGACATGGGAGAAAATCATCTTGAGATGCATCATTTGCTTTTTCTGAATGAAATATATTGATGCTAACTTCTTATGGCTGGTTCTTATAACGAAGATCATAAACTGATGGAGAAAGTGATGGAAAGTTTTCAAGCTTCTGGCTTGCTTCAGCCTGCAGGGATTGCAACTTCTCTCACAAATTCAGGGCAACAATGGTCGGTGATCACCTCTGGAACATTTCTTCTAAGATATAAATTTAAGTTGCTGCACGTGTGTTATAACCTAGAGCAATTTTTATTTACAGGGATTTCCCAAATGGATGGGCTCCTCTTCAGCAGATGATTGCTGAGGGACTAGCTAATTATGGAACAGAGGAGTCAAAATCATTAGCTCAAGAGATTTCTTCAAGATGGATCAGAACCAATTATGTAGCTTTCAAGAAGACAGGCACAATGCATGAAAAGTATGATGTTGAAAAGTGCGGATCTTATGGTGGTGGTGGGGAATATACTCCTCAAGTAAGTTCCCGACCCTTTGTTCTTATAAATAGTGATGATATATGTATATTTTAGTTAATTTGATTCATACATAACAAGATCTAGACTATGTTATTGAGTTCTATTGAATAACATCTTATTTCTTGTAGTTCACTTATAATTTACTATGAAAAACGTTTGAAATGCAGACGGGTTTTGGGTGGTCAAACGGAGTGGTATTGGCATTTTTAGAGCAGTTTGGATGGCCTAAAGACATGAAGGTTGATTGCTAATGTTGTGTATACTAGGCATTTTTTGTGTGTATGATATGATATTATAGTGCTCGTTACTGATAAAATTTTTAGTGATTTAGAGATGTTGTAATTCATTTGTTTTGAGTCCAATAATAGCAAAGTTTGTTATTTGATATTGGAATGAACATTGCAATTGAACTCATGGCGAGAAGTTTGCCAGCTATACGGCTATAACCTCTGCAAATGGGGAAGGATTCTCAGGTCTGGGCAAGATCATAGTCCCTTCATACTACGGTTTTGTGAGACATGGTTCGCCCAGACTAGAGGATCTCCTGCCCTGCAAATGTGTACAGAAGGTCTACAGGGAAACTTACAGGTGGAACTCAGAAACGACATTGGAAGATTTCAAACATAATTAGAGATATTATTGATTACCATTCAAGTATTTCTTGGTGGTTTACTGGAAGTGTAAGAATATTCCATCATTTTTTAGTATATGAGAAAGAATCATATATGATTTCTGGGGTCAGTTTCCCTTTTCTTTTGAAACACTTTTCTAATTTGATTGAATGTGAATGAATCTTATGTGTGTGGACACAGTAAGGCTATACCTCTACAAAGTGAAGGCCTTCTGTTTCACTTCCCTCCTTTTTACCTGCTACTTCATTACCAGATGAAGACCCTTTTGATCTACCTTGCTCCAGATGTTCAAGGAAATCCATTAGCACTGGATCGGTCCAGGGAGCACCAAATGGGGCTCCTTCACCGGCTACCCACCCTAAGTGGCCACCTTTTGGTGTAACTATTAGTAAGCAATTCGAGTTTGCCTGAAGTAACAAGCAACTACATCAGTCTTGGCCCAGATCACTAACACACACAATAACGCCAATCCCATCATACTTTGAGATAACAGCAATATGTCATACTTGAGGAGTCTAAGGAAGAGTTCCAAGTAATACACTATGCTCCAGGTGCTAATTTGTAATTATGTCAAAACAATCTGACCGTAAACATGAGAAGTTATGTCCATACCTTGATGTCCTCACGAGGAATTCCTCTGGATGGAGCAATTGGATCATTTGCAGCCTGTAAACAGTTAGGATTATCAAATTAGACATTTATATGACCAGTTCTGCTTAGAATGAACTCAAGCAATGACTCATTCAAGCTAGGTTTTATCAGTTTCCCCCGACTATTCAAATCCTTACAAGAAAGAATACCAGTGAAAGACAAATGTCAAGGTTATCCAAGTTATGCCTATATAAAGGATATGGTAAGAACCAACTAAACCTTCTTGAGGTCGAATAAACCCCCAAATAAAAAAAACTTACAAAAATAAATTAATACAACTGTTCGTTACATATGAGTGTGATTCGGGTTAACTGTTTGGTAATTATGATACTGTATCTTTTCCCTTGTGTTCAATCAGAATCAAAAGAGTGCCTTAGAAGGGACTTAAAAGATCTTAAAAGGTTCTTGCCTGAATGCAAAGCAAAGGTGTGCAGACATTCTTTATGGAATCCGAGCTGCAAGAATTTGAGTAATAATCATCCACTGACTTGAACCCAAATGAAACTGCAAGTATTGAACCATAAGTTGAGGCTACATATGCTATAATACAGTATTATATATCTGGTTCAGCAAAAAGGAATGTGCACCTCGAGTTAAACATTCATCAAATTCCCTGACAGATCGGGCATTGGCAGCTACTGGAATATTGTATTCGCCACCCAAATCCTCGAACAGGAGAGCATGCCTAAAAAACAGCAGAGATATAACTTCAACTGGGAGCAGCATGAGGGAGAATAAGCAAATCCAAAATGAGTACATGAAATAGAAGCCTAAATACAATCTCTCACTTACTTTTTGAAAATTTTGCAGAGAGCATTTGACAGAGCTTTGTCATAAACAATGTTAAAGCCCTTACGGAAATCTTCATCAGCAATGACCAAATTAAAAGGATTGCACAAGGACACAGCACCGGAGAGAACGCAGGCATGCGATTCCTGGAGCAACACAAGGTATTGCACAGTCAACTTCCAAATATAATGCAAGAGCACACATATGCTATGTAGTTCCAAAGCAAGAATCTAAATGAGGTAAGAAGATATCAAAATTCAAGAAGTTAGTTGAAATACCTGACCCAAATATCGAACTAGAATATTTGCGCCAAGAGACCACCCAACAGCATATATGTTCGCTTTCAGATACCGGCTACTCACATGAGCTACCACTTCTGACATATCACCAAGGAATGAAGCTGAATAGAACTGCAGAGGATAGTCAACTACGTAGCAAAAGATAAGAACAAAAACACCAATTTTCCACCAGTGCATTCATGGAGCATGGCATTGCTCTTTGATCACATTTTATTAGGGTGGTGAACAAACAAAAATCAAACAAGAATTCTCCTTTATTATGCACATTTGACTGCATACTTCCGTCTAAAGTTGTTCATTCAGCTAGAACTGCCGGAAAAATTTGAAGGCACCAACAATCAAGAGCTAGAACTAGGAAATAACCCCCAAGGATACTGAAACCAGATGAAAAACTACAACTTGAAGTCTTGAATTGTATTTTCTTCCACAGCTTCCATCTAAGACCCACCCCCCTAACTGGAAAAACTACTCCATCATATATTATTGTAACTTGTGTCCAATGTCTAATGCAAAATGGGTTAAAATCACTGAAGTTTTTACTACATTCATCTAAAATCCCACGCACAAGTCATCCAGTTCTAATAAGTCTTCTATAAACGGGCAATAGCTGCTACAAATACCAATATATCAATAATGCTTGTAATGGATAACATTGCAGTTATTTCAGGAAAGTTCTCTGCATTTACTCTTTCTTTTTTTTTCCTACTCAGTTTCATTTCTTACATTCCATATGCAATCCTTTTCTCCTATCCAATTAATTATCACCTGACAAAAATTCAACCTTCACGACAATCAAACTTGCAATAGAATCAATAAGGAAGTTGGAAGAAGAGCACTACCTGAGGTGTGGTGACTGGGCTATCCCCACATCCCCTGCTATTAAACACCACAACTCGCCAGCCTTTACTCCTTGCTCTCACCACCATATGCCTAACATACGTATCCTGACTCCCTCCGGTCAATCCCGGCTGCGCCATTTTCATTATTGATCTCGATCACAAAACTCAAAGTTGAGCAAAAAAGATACAAATTAAATAAAACCACAGGATTTCAATCCTTACTAGCAGAATGAGTAGAGGGGAATCGTGGGGTAGGCGGGTGTGATCTCCGGAGACCCAATCAAGAGCGACAGAGCCGCCGTCACTCGTGCGGAGGCACTCTCGCCGGAATTTAACTTCGGGGAGAGAGCGGAAGAAGGCGGCAAAGATGGTCTCCACGTGTCTATTCCAAGCGAAGAAAGGGTAAGGCTTATAAGGACGGTGAAGAAGGGTGGTCTTGAAAACCGGGAGGAATGAATCTTTAGCTCCGCCGATGACTTCCAGAGAGGGATGGGGAGGAGGAGGAAGGTCCGACGACATTGTGGAGGCCGTGCTAGTAGGATTATTATCTGTCCTGGATGCTGAAAGAAATGGTTGGGAAGAAGATGAGCTGAGGTGGCGGAAAGAGGGTGGACTGGCGGAGAACGACGGAGGCTTTAGAGATGGCACGGCGGAGCCTACTGAACTGAAGTAGGCTCTGGCCATTTTTATATGTGGCGGGGAATGGCGGAGGACGGTTGTTGGAAGAAACGAATGATAAGCCCAGTGTGGTTATGAGAAAGTTAGTGGAAAAGGACGAGAAACGTTGACCAAAATAGTAATTAAAAAGAAAAAATAAATAAATCACACCAGTCATCCCTCAATTTTCCATTTCTTTTTCCCCATGATCTCCATGAGTTCGATTTTTTCAGTTTTATCATATTTCAAATAATAATAATAATAATAATAATAATAATAATAATTTCCAGCTTCAATAATCAATTAATCACTTGAAGACTTATTAGAACTGTGGATGAATTGTGTATAGGATTATCATGGAAAATGTGCAAGCAAGCGGTGGAAAGTAGCTAAAAGTGCTTGCATATAGATGTAACAAATTTGCTTTGTACTATTAGTAAGTCAAAAGTGATGACAAGGTTTGAAGTTGAGGCTCTTTTTGTTTGGTTTTTTAATGGTTTTTTCAGATTATTTTAATAATAAATGTCCTAACTCAGTATACATTTTCACATTTCTAATACACATTTTTATATTTTCAATACAATAAACACCTAAAAACACACACTAAAAAAACAAAACAAAGACATATTTTGGTTACCGTAATTTCAGAAGTGGAGATTTTTTTTCCCAGCAGCATCAAAGCAATGGCAACCCGACACTTAAGAACACATATTAATAATTCCAGTTTCCGTTTTTTTTTTTTTTTTTTCTTTGAAACGGTACTCCAGTTTCGTTACTTGAAATAATTTCTTTAGTTTTATGCTTGCAAGTTTATAAACTTTAATTTAGTTTATAGAAACTTCTTCTTCCTTTTTTTTTTTTTGGTACGCTAATAAGTACGGTGCTTCGATCACACAATTAATTGCATGATTCATTAGTTCATGCGTTTAATCATGGTGTGATTTATACATAACAAAATTCTTATCCTAATTTTTATTTTTATCCAAATCATGTTGCGATTTGTATTGCAAAAACAATAAAACAAAAGTCAAGATAAATCTCTACCGCGTATTAGGTTATACCTGCCACGTCTAAGATTTTTTTGGTTTGAGCTGCCGGGAACTCTTATTAAGTCCATGTACATGTTGCAAGGACGGATTATATTTTTCCATCACTTGAATACTTTGCACGTTTGTATAATAATTTTATTATCGTAATTTAAAGTTGTGATGTTTAAATTTCTTATTTAATTCATAATTGAAGATTCTTGATGACAGGATATGGATTTGCATGGCGTTTTTTCAGTCAGAAAATCGCGAAGAATTTTTTAAGTATATCGTAAAATGATGTATGATCTTTTTCCAAATAAAAATTTCAATATTTCGCTGAAGCTATTTGGTTCCCCTCAGAACGAGAGGGAAAGCACAGCGTTGTTGAGTGAGTTACAATGAGTAGACCAGATTATTTAATCCGACGATGTATCGTTGATCAAATTCATGTCGATACAAAAAGTTTTTCTAGGATCTGATTGTAATTACTTTCAACTTGTGCTTTTAATTTGCATACTTGCAAATCTCTCCAAATCTCAGGTTGCCCGATATGTGCAATAACCAAAGTTAGAAAATATTGAGAAAGTATGATTTATTCCTAAACGACATAGATAGAACCACTGATGTGCGTAGTTTCTTCCCATTCTTTGGATTTGTGGAATTCCGAGATTTTAATAAGAAAAGAAGCAGTCAAAAATGTTTTTGAATGGTAAACGTCTAAACGATCACTAGTTTGGAGATGCGGGGTCCTTTGCTTCCAAGTTGTTTCATTATCCATGCATACAAGTAGTTCAACTAGACCAGATCAAGGCAACCAACATCATTCATTCTATGATTTTTCATATGGCCCCGACGCGGAAAAAATGGACATATATACCAACCACACTATCTTACATCACCCAACTACTCAAAAAACCAAGGAAACAACAATAAAAGTCGATTACAGGCATAGAAGCAGTTTCATGACAGAATGAAACAACATTTGGTGCCCCAACAATAGACAATCAAAATCACAAACAAAACTTTGAAGTGAATCAGCTTTCAAAAATATATTTGAAAATGCACTCTATCACAACATTATAATATTTTTCTATGATCCTAAATTTTACTAAGTGTCTGAACCGCATGACCAAAAAAACAACCAAAAAGTCAGGAGGGAAGAACCCCCACCTCCCCCCCCCCCCCCCCCAAAAAAAATACATTATCACAACATATAGGAATCATTTAGTAACCTAGACCACAAAGCATATGATACCCGTGTATATTACCACCGCATGAAAACACCATATGAACTCACTATGCAAAAACACCATATGAACTCACTATGCAACCAATGTAAAACAAAAAACAATCCTGACAGGGATATCTTGACCTGTCCAGCCGTTAAAAGATTTCACTACATCAAAGCTATGCAGAATGGAGAGAAAGACAAAGAAAGGGATGGAACTGCTCCGCAAAAAAAAGGCAATACTTTGAACAATTGGGAAACTTCACATGACGTAATCTTTAAAGGAGCTTCAAACTGATCACTCTGGTAAGGAAACAGAGACAAGATGCAACATGTAAATTTAGACCAACAGCACAAGAAGTTCAGATCCTAATAACTACATCTCTACAACAACAAATTCATGATTGTAAATTACTCAGACAGGGTATTTAAGAAGTAGCTTTACACAAAATGGGTCATAACTATGTAATATATGACATACGCAACTGCAGAGAGACAAGAGTAAAATTAAAGAGAAAGACAAAATGTAAAGTTGGAAAACCATTCACCCCATAAAATAAAAGACTTATACAGGTAACAAGGGAAAGCTTCGGCACATAATTTCTCAGTCCCATGTGTCTACGTGGATAAACTAACAATAATAAGAACTACTGAAACAAAACAAACTTAAGGAGCATTGTAGGATTTAAAAAACAATGGCAGACAGCTGAACTGAACATACTGCAACAAAGAGAAAGCTATGGACTGGGTCAAAATGTTGCAACAAACAGAGAACCATAATGTGCTGGGTCAAATCTTGCAGATAAGCAACCATATAAATAAACACAAGAGCCTCAATTAAATAGAATATGCAAGAAAGGAGCTGAAAATCACTCCTCAGAATTATCGAAGTCTGCTCTCCCCCCTCCCCCCCTCCTCTTCCCCCACGGAAAGTGTGCGGTGTCAGTAATTTTGAAATGGCCAGGGTGGTCCACCATGATAACATTACCACCATGATAACATTACCGCCACCATGATGAGATTATTGGAAAGCTAACACAGTCGAGTCAGGCAAACATAAGTAAGGTCTAAAACTTGGGAGAGAGCAAGAACACTGTTTTGTGGAAGACTAAAACATTCATCAGGGTTTGACCAAACGAGGTGAATATGCTAGGTATTCATCTCCCAGACGGAGCACTAACGCATTAAAGGAATTAAAACCAAAGAGACGAGAAGACTTGAGGTTAAACGATTTTGCCTCTCATACAATTACAAAGAACAAGTGAATTCTTAGGATGCAAAGCAACAACCTAAACTTGGAAAGTAGGATTATAACCTGCCATACTCCACTACAAAGAAAACATCAAATAAAGTATGTAGTCCACCACAAATAAACACCAAAGAAAGTACTGGATAGATAAGCAAAACAAGATAAACTGACACTTCTCGCACTTCTCCACGTTGGTCACCTGCCGGAAAGAGTACCTCCAAGAATAGACCCCTTAGGGAGTGAATATCTCGGCATGAAGTGGCTCGATCAAATACTTCAATGGCTGAACGACTTCATCTTGATCCCTAGGAGTGGTTAACAACAGCCTGCTGCCGGTTACGGATAACAACGGAAAAGAATAGCAGAGCGCGTCAAAAAGATTCATATCCCGAACATCCTCCAAAACAAGTAGAAACCTCTTATCCTTCAAGTAAGCATAAAGCATGGGTGGCATATAAAAGGCAGAAACGCCTAAATAAATATTCAGGTCTTCCCATCTGTGGCAAGTGAGGGAAATCAACAAATCTTTTATTATCCTTCTTGGGTTGGGGTCGTCCCCTACCCGTGCCCAGGCAATGCAATGGAAATGTTGGCGCACCAAGTAGTCATGATAAACTTCTTCAGCCAGGGTAGTAGCAACACCTGATTCCAACCCATAAAAAGCTATAACTGTGGCCTCCTTTCCCGGATGCAAGATACGAGAAATCAACTTTTTCCTGAATAGCTTCTCACATACATCCCCGAGGTTTATCCCGGAAGGAGGAGAAATCGGCGCACTATCAATACCCTTCAGCATATGCCCCAAGGAATAAACTCATAGTTTGAAATTCCATTCTTCCTCTTCTTCCTCCTGGAAAGGAAAGTGGAGAAAAGAAGGGAGTAAATCCGGAGCCCAATCTCCGTAGGAACGGAATAAGGAGGAAAAGATTACACTCTCATAATCTTCATAGTTGGCGGGGGAAAAAGGAGGGGAAGGCTTCATCCTTCGAGCCCAGGGTGTTAAATTTCTCAATCATTTCAACCAAACTTCTAAACTCCGCCTGAAAGACATCTATTCCGGCAAAAATCACTTACAGTCCCCCCGTCTTCCTCCTTCCGTTGAAACCTTGAGACGACGGTAGATGTTGTTTCCGTCAGTTGAAGAAGAAGAGAATCGAGAGAGACGATGGATGTGAAATAATCAATTCACTTATCCGTCTTGGAAATTAGGTCGGCTTGATGTGGCGGGTCCTGAAAGACGAAGTCTTTTTCGAGCTTCTGCCATAAATCATTAGTTTCTGAGGATAACTTCGTGAAATCCTCGGAATCAATCACTTTTTGCTCCCAAAATCGAACATTCTGCAGCTTCTCCAATTTAAACAGCAGAAATCCCAGCTTCTTTAAGAAATCATGCAATTTCAGAAATACATCACCCGCCGATACCGATGAATTTTTAGATACTCCATTAGGCTCAACGATTCTCTTCCCATTAGAATTTTTAGTAGTTCTCGGGTATATCGATTCTATACCTAGATTGGCTGACTCAACGATTTCTGAACCCATTAGGCTCTTGGCTGACTCAAGAGTTTTTTCCCGATCCGATCTGATCTGAACCCTCCCTCCCGGATCTACTACGACGTGTATTATTAAACCGCGAGAACATAAATGCGCAGATGAAGGGTTTCGGTGAGGCGGCATGGGCTGGGTTTCGGTCCAATTTGTTTGTGTGGATAGGAAGAACTTGTCATGATCCGGGGTGGTTGTGCAAATTCAGGAAAAAGTACTCAATTGACGTGGGCATTTATTGTGATTCAGACCAAATTAGGGGTTATTCCAGCATTTATTAGTAATGATTAGATAAGTTTCCATTTCGGATATAATAGCTATAATTAGCCAACTAATCATTGTGTAAAGGATTGCATAAGAATACAACAAATTCTTTCATAATATTTTCTCTCTCATCTCCAAATCTGATCTATCTTCTCATCCCCTTCTTGATAATTTCCCCCGACTACCTTTTCTATCTTCCATTTATCGGAAATTCCAATTCCGGCCAGCGATACGTGGCAAGCTGGTATCAGAGCCGGGGATTTCCTCCGCTCAAGAAACAGTACAACAATGGCTCAGACATGATCGCAGAAAGATCTTGAGGAGCAGATCTGGCGTCAAGATATGAGACTTACAGTGCTTTCAATGGAATTTCATTCCCAATCTGGCGAATTGCGTTCTCAGGCAGATAGTATAAGGTCTCAGATCGATTCTCCAACAATGAAGGAAAGATCGATGCATTGAATTCCAAGATAGATGAAATGGCGAACCAATTGAAGGACATTTCGTCAGCCCTCAGTGCAAGAACAGTTCCTAATGGAGGATTAATTCCTAATCCTCCTCCAGGACAAGTTACCGGTCACGAATTATGGGAATCACGGTGAAAGATTTACTGCTCAGGGAAGTTCTTCAGAGAATCCAATGAAAATCAAGGAGAAGGGGGCTAGGGTTCCGTTTTATCCTCAACCCAGGGTTGAACAGCAAGTTTTTGTCGGGAACCGTCCCAGAGAATGGATACAAAAGTGTGAAAAGTATTTCTTGTTGCACCAAATTCCTGAAGAGCAAAAGGTCGAACACATAGAGCTCTACTTGGATGATACATGGTTTCAGGCGATCAACATGGTACAACCTGAGATTTCTTGGAAGGAGTTCTGTGTGGAATTACAGAAGAGGTTCATGGATTTTGCAGAAATTAATCCAGTGGAAGAGTTTAATAAGCTATCCCAGAAAGGTTCAGTTCGTGAGTATCAGGCAAAATTCGAGGAATTGCGAGCAAGAATGTTGATCCAAGATCCAACATTGTTACAATCTTATTTCATCCATAGTTTCTTGAGTGGGTTAAACGAAGAATTGCAACCTGGGGTGAGAATGTTTAAACCTAAATCACTCACTGCTACTTTTAACTTGGCTCTTTTACAAGAACATCAGTTAGAGTTATCCATGAAGAAACACAAGATTGTGGGAAATCAGTTTCCCAAGCCTAATAAAGGATTCAGTCGTTCTTCAGAGACTCCTAAACCTTCATTAAGATCCAGCAAACCAATCAATTCTGATATGGTGAAAAGGCTCAGTAATGAAGAATATCAGTACCGGTTTAACAACCATCTTTGTTTCAAATGTGGTGAGAAATTCGGTCAAGGTCATGTTTGTAAATTCAGGCAGTTTAACATCATGATTGTAGATAATGGAGAAGAAGACGTTGAATCACCGGAATTGGAGGCACCAGAACTTCTGATTGATGAGGGAATCGACCTGAACGATTTGACTATTGAAGAAGGCTCTATGCACGTTTTGTCAATTGATAACGTCAAGTAGACTATCCTGATTACTGGAAATATCAAAGGAAGAATAGTCAAGATATTGATCAATACAGGGAGCACAGACAGTTTCATTGACATGTTGCTGGTCAAGGAAATGAAACTACCCTTTGTGCACTCTCAGATGTTCACTATTACTGTGGGGAATGGCAGCAAAATCTCATGTAATTTAGTATAACCTAATCTGCATTGGAACATAGGAGAATATAAATTCAGTTATGATTTGAAAATTATGAAGTTAGGGGGTTATGATATGATATTAGGGGTTGATTGGATGAGGCATTTTAGCCCTATTACCTTTGATTATGATGAAATGCATGTGAGGTTGAGTAAGTATGGTCGCCAATACATTCTCCAAGGTAACAAGTATGAGTTTGATTAGAGATAATGACTGTATGATATTAGATCAAGCAAGAAGGTGCAGTCTATTTGCTATGCAAATGCAAGAAACAGTGGGAGTAGGATCGTTCCTGGGAGACAATTATGTTGAAACTCCACTTCCTGAAAGCATTGGCAAGCTGTTGGATAAGTATTGTGCTATATTTGAGATTTCTAGTTCACTATCTGCAAACAGGGATGTTGATCATCAAATTCCTCTGAAAATGGGAGCTCAGTCATTCAAAATACAACCTATAGATGTCCACATGCGCACAAGTCTGAGATTGAAAGGCAAGTAGCTGAGTTGTTAGAGCAATGAATTGCCAGAGCAAGCAAGAGACCCCTTGCTTCACCAGTGATCTTGGTTAAAAAGGACGGATGTTGGAGGATGTGTGTTGATTATAGAAATGCCATTCGGGTTGACTAATGCCCCAGCCACATTTCAGTCCTTAATGAATCAAATTTTCCGAAAGCAAATGAGAAAGTTTGTTCTAGTATTTTTTGATGATATCCTGGTATACAGCCCTGATTTGGATACTCATATGACTCATTTCAGTCCTTTTGAATTCTTTTTTTTTTAAAAAAACTAGAAGTCAAATTTTTTGCACGGTCAATGCCCTTGGTCAACACATGTGAAGAGCGCATGACTTTCCCTTGACCGGTCAGTTTTTGCCGGAATTCGAGGAAAACTGAAAAGAAATAAAAGTCTATTATTTGGTATCAAAATGAAACATTTTAACTTTATAGTTTTGAATGAATATAGCTAGCATTTTTTTAGGACTTTTGGAGTAATTAATTCTAGTATCTAATTACACTTGATTTCTACCACTGTAAATATACAAAAAAAAAATGATATAGAGTAAAACTTAACCAAGATAGTGCTTAAGACTTAATACATAGATTATAATAGTTTGTAATAGTTTAAGAATTCTTACATTGTAGAATAAAAAATTCTGAGAGGCAAGATGTTCATTTTACAGCTGGTCTATTTAATTTTCAATTAAATGTAGTTCATGATAATACAATAGTGATGTCATTTTATTTTACTATTATAGTATAAAATTAATGTCTGAAAAATTATTATAATAATATGATAAACAAAATATTAATATAATGATTGTCTGAAAAAATATCAATTCTAGAGAAAATTGCCTAAAATCACTCTATTCACATTAAACTTTGTTGGTGCAATAGTCGTCTATAAATTTCAAGTGCTGAAACTATCGTTCATTATTCTGAAATTCTCATCTTCAAGATTCCTTGCTATGTTCTTCTTGATAGTTGAATGAATCAAATAACTCAGAGAAATGAATTTCTTTTGTTTTTATATTATGCTTGAAACCTGATTATTTATGTAATGATTTTGATTTGATGTTTATACAGACAAATCTACCATTGCAATAATAATTCAGATCGTAAATCCTTTACAACAATTTCATTCCCAAAAAAAAAATGATATGCTTCCGTTTTTCTCATTTTATTTATTTATTTATTTCTTGTCCTTAAGATTCAAGAAGTATTTCTTAGATAATACTCTCTCGGTCGTCATTATAAGTTATTTTGATCTGTATTAAATTTTATTTAGTATGCTATTGTTATTCAAAATAAAAATTTAAAAATATTTTTTTCACATTTATTATATTCTCCCAATTATTATAAAATAATTTTTAGGTTTTATTTTCAATTGGGAGGATATATTAAATGAAATTTAAGACAAATTAAAATACCTTATAATAAGGACCAAAGGGAGAATTTAACGAAAAAACAAGGAAGGAGAATTTAACAATCGAGCAAAAAATTCAATAAATAAGGAGAATTTTGCAATTGAACAAATATGTTATATACAGAAAGGCACTCCATATGATATAAATATTCATTAGTTTTCTTGATTTTGATGTGTTCCATCACCGTGTCTCCAACATTAAATACTTTGCAACATTGAAATTTTCATATTTGTAAAATATTAACATATATTTAAACAAGAACGATATTTTAATCCCTGCAACACACGGGCATAAACTAGTAATTAGTAAAATAAATAAATCACACCATTCATACCTCAATTTTCAAATTTTTTTTTATTGAATTCCAAATTTCATGATTTGAGTTAGATATTTCAGCTTTAAATTTCAACCAAGAAAAAAAAAACAGCTTCAATTATCAATTGAAGACTGATTAGAACTGCATGAATCAATTCCCAAAAAAAAAAGAAGAAGAACTGCATGAATGTGTGTTGTAAAGGATTATCATTACTTGCAGACAATTTCGTATACCATAATTGTTCTTTTCTTTCTCCATTAAATCACGTTATGAATTAGTTAACAATATATATGCTTATGAAAGTTTAGAAAATAAAATAGAGGAAAGCCAAAAGGAAAAAACAGATAATATTAAGCGTTCAAGTCTTATTGGTGACAACAAATCAAAGTGATGATGGATGATCTTGATGACATTTCAAGATTTGACAATCAATCTCATGGATGGATCAATTCATTAAAACTTTAATTAATTCTTTAAATACTTTTGGTTCTCCTCCTCAGTCATGAAAGCAGTGACGGGGAAAGCTCGCCCGATCCCCATTGGAGTTTTGAAGTAGATCTTCTTCTTTGATGGAGCAACATCCTCATCCACCATACTCATTTCCACGATGGGCACCCATAAGAGCATCTGCTTGCTCTTGGTGCCAGTCATTTTCGTCATTTTACCTTTTCCCACATATGCGGTCACTTCACTTTCGTACTTCACTAGGGTATTGCTCTTGGTGAAGAAGTGTTGATACGGAGCCTTTTGCTTCATCCACACGAATCCAGTAGCTCGAACTCTACCACATTCCACGAGATCTTTTAACGGGAGGACTCCTTTCGGGAACCCTAGTTCCTCGAGGAGTTCCAGCGAGTGCTTGTAGCATTCTTCGGCGCCATATACGATTTCTGCTCCCTCACGCTCGTCGAAAACTTGGTTTGATACTTGAAGATTCGACATCCTTTTGGAGGATTTTTTTGGCTAACTTGATCGATGGTTTCTTTGCAAGATTTACTAAATTGATTAGGTTGGATGTGTGTTCATTGTGTGCCCAAGTTTAAATACGAAATGGGAATGTGTTAGGTTTGGTTGTTGGATGGGAGTTAAGTTGGAAGGACCTTAAATGCATGTGTCCATATACGCATGACAAAGAGGTTGCTAACCTAGTAACCTACATCTTTTTGCCTAACTTGTGGTCTAGGAATTTCCACGGTATTTTGTGATTGTATCTATAGTGTTCTTGACAAAAATATATATATAATTTATTTGTTCTAAAATAATTTTCTCCGTTTGGATTTTTTATTTTAGTATAATTTATACGTAGAATAGTCCTTAGAAAATAATACTGCAAGTGCTTTAATTTATGATTCATAACTTCAAACTTTTGGATCTCTCGTAATTAAAACACCTCATTTTCTGTTTGTTAATCAATTTATGTTTGAGTAGAATGTTCATTTTCAACCACAAAACTCATTTCGACAAATTGTTTTATGGTGGTGTCCAAGGTAGTTTCCACAATATTTCAACTCGCAGCCGCGCAAACAAACAATCAAACACTTCCAAAATCCGAACCCTCCATCTCGATGCAGCAATTGTTACCCTTCTAAGTTTTTTTCCCTTCCGTCAAAGATATTTGTTAATTCGTAACATTTCGTCCTGAAATAATTATATATTTTAGGCTTTAATTTTAATTTAAATTATTCAAAAAATAAAAATTTAAATAAAATAATTATTTTAGTATCGATAGTGAAATTACAAAAAATTAGCTCATCTACAATTGATTAAAATCCGGTAATATTCAAACTCTTCATTAAGTATGGAGTAAGTTCAAATGTTTTGGACAGTTATCAGTATTTCAATTCTGAAACCATTACAACTTCAACAAAAGAATAAGTTATTATTATCGAGTGTGAGCATTTAGTAATTAATGTAAGGAAAAAAAAATAAAAAGTTAGCTAGTGATTCGCGTGTGTAGCGGTCGCATGGTGTAAATGTTTGATTGATCCATTCAACTAGCAAAACGGCTGCATCTGCGGGTTAACTACCACAAAAAGAATGCAAATAAATTAGATGTATCTTTTGAAACATAAAAGACACTATATGTGATGAAGTTTGATTCGATCATCCAAGTGAAGTTTTTCTTACCACCTAATGGAGGGGCAATACGTTTCATGAAGAGTTCAACAAAATATGCAGTATCTCCAGAATCCCAGAGAACGTAGTTTTCCTAGCTAACTCCCTAAATTTAGGTTAGACTAACTTTAGTAATGTTTGGATGCCACATACTGTATGTGCTTCTTTTCCAAGATATCTTCAATTTATTCACATACTTTTTTTTTATAACAAAAGAAAAATAAACATTAAAAAAACGTTCCCAACTGTAACAAGTCGAGAATGGAAAAAGGACAGATGTATATATTAATTACATGTGGCCCGTTTTAAATCAATGCACTTAATTTGGCTCCAGAAAACTTTTCTTAATGAGCAAAATCTTCATTTGCATGAAAACGAGTAAGGACAGATGTTGAAAATTCTCAATTGTGCAATACGCGATAGGGATGAAGAAGGGTCAAAGATAATTATATACTTCTAACTAATTTTGCATTTACAATATATAGTGTGTTAGTTGAACCATATCGCCGTACATGGAAAAAAAAAAAAAGAAGAAAGAGTCAAAATGATTAAGCATGAGTTACATATTGCGAAAGTGCGATGTGGCAAAATGATGCACTATTATATAAACGGTGGTCGTCAAGGAAAGAAAAACCATTGCACCAAATTATGAAGGGGATTTTTCATGGAAAATTTTTAGTAAATTAAACAATATTATAACAATCTCAACATCTGTTGGAAACTAAACTTAAAGGAGGGATAGTGGAGGAGCTAATGGCAACTAAGTGGAAGGAGTTTGACTTTATAAGTAATCACAGTAATACAAGGCAAGGCAGAATACTTCTGCTTTGGAAGAAAGGGATGGATACAATCAGTCAAGTGACTATAGAAGAGCAGATAATATAATCAGTCGAGTGACTATAGAAGAGCAGATTATCCACTGTCATATGCAAGATGCTAAAAACAGGCAGTTTGTACTGACAGTCATAATTCAAACTCGCGATCTTGGATCGTAGGATTGTCCGATCCTACGATACCAGGTATCTAAATCAATCCTGAATTGATCAAACTCGAATTTTGCAATAGGATCGGAGTGGGATCGGTTAGGATCGTATAGGATCGTACAGTATCGTAGGATCAATTCGAGTTTACTATTCATCAATTACAAAAAATTTATTGGGCTTATTGAGATTTTTTTTCTCTTATTTCTTTTGATTCACATTCAATTGATGTTAATATTATTTGAGAAAACTTTTATTGCTAAGAAAAATATATTTTAAAAAGTTTTTCTAATAAAATGAAAAGAAGAACTATTAGAGAAGAGTTTTTATTAAAAAATTATCTAAAAATTCATATAAGAAAATTGAATTTATACATTTCTTTTAGTTTAAATATTAAATACTTTATGTAAAGATAATTGAAACCTAATTATCTAAATAATTAATTATTATAACATGTATAGTTAATTTTATAATTCTACCATTTCGATTCTACCGATCTCATTTACGGTCTGATTCTATGACCCCATTTTGATTCTACATAGAATCACGATCCTGCAAACATTTCTGATAGTAGTATATGCAGAACATCAAGCTCAAGGAAGAGCTTTGCTATAGAATAGTCCCCTGGGAAGAGTTAACAGCTTGACCTCTCCATCACTCCATGGATTGTTATTGGAGATTTCAGCTGCATACTGGGACCAGAGGAAAAAAATTGGAGGAACTTCAGGCACAAGTACAGACTGATATGTTTAAGCTTGTAATTGAGCAGAATGAGTTAGTCGAAATGAAGACGCAAGGCAACCAATTTCTTGGTCCAACAAGCAAATGGGTGACAACAGAATCGTTTCCAAACTTGACAGGGCACTGGTTAATGAACACTGGATCGATGAATTCCCAGAGGCAGTGGCATGGGTGAAACAAGCAGGAATATCAGATCACTGCCCAATTCTGGTGAAATGGGGTGATAAACAGAGCATCCAAAAGGCGTTCAGATTTTACAATATGTGGACCCTTCATCATGACTTCATAAAGATGGTATCGGAAAACTGGCATGCTGTCGAAGAAGGAACTAAACAGTTTACCCTCGTGTAGAAATGAAAACACATGAAAACTGCCCCAAAAAGGTTCAACAAATTAAACTATAAGCCTATAGAAGTGGAAGAGCAAAATAAGATGAAGGAGTTAGAAGAGATCCAGAGGCAGCTGCAAACTAATCCCCACCATATCTTGGACTGCAGGAAAAAGAGAAAGAACTGACGAACGCGTATATCAGCTTCAACAAAATCGTAATGGCATACTGGCAACAGAGATTGAAGGAGCGATGTATGCAGGAGGGTGACACAAACTCCACGTATTTTCATGCTTGTGTGAAACAGAGAAGAATGCTAAACAGAATTCTATGTTTTTCAGATCAGCGAGGCAATGTTATTGACGATTGGCAACATGTACAAAACCACTTTACTGACTATTTCATTCAACTGTTAGGCACTTCAAAATCTAGGGTTTCAGCTGCAAATGAAGTAATTAATTCAGGGATTAAACTATCTGTATACCAGCAGATTCTCCTAATTAAGAACTTCACTACAGCTGAAATCAAAGAGGCGTTGTTTGAAATAGATGTTAATAAATGTGCTGGGCCGGATGGGTTTAGTAGTGGTTTTTATAGAACTGACTGGGAAATAGTACGGGGGGTGTATGTGAAGCTGTTCTAAAATTCTTTCAATATGGAAAATTGCTGCTAAATGTTACCCAAATATGCCTGATCTCGAAAAACCCAAACCCTAGAGATGCGTATGAATTTTGCCCCATTTCCTGCTGTAACACCGTTTATAAAATCATTACTAAACTGCTAAGTAGATGTTTAAGTCAAGTCTTGCCTGATCTGATTGACTTAAACCAAGGAGCATTCGTTAAAGATAGATCCATCCTTCACAATGTTTTGCTTACCCCAGAGCTCATTAGGTTGCATCGTAGGAAAACTGTAAAGCCAACTTGTCTATTTAAAATAGACCTACGAAAAGCCTCTGACTCTTTTCATTGGAGCTTTGTTGAGGAAATTCTAAACAATTTAGGTTTTCCTCCAAAATTTGTTAACTGGGTGTTGGAATGCATAACCACTGCAAGCTTTACGCTGAACCTAAATGGACAGATGATGCAGCTAGCGGAAGCCTATATCTCGAACCCTAATAAGTAATCGGAGTAGATCACGAATACCCGAAAATACAATCCTCCAACTGATGCAGGGCATACCTATATCAATCGGCGATGTTTTTTATTAACGATCTTTCAGTCCATCGAAATACCAAAAATCTAAACATCCATAGTTTTAAATCACCAACACATGGAACTAGTCTACTAATTTACGGCCTTTGTTCCAACAAATGGAACACCGAAAACTAGGCTTGAGAGAACTCTTAATATTTTGTAAAATCAATCAACTGCATTACAATGTGATGGCCAAAGCCTTAAATAAAAGTAACGTAGGAAAAAAGCCCTAATGCCTAATATAAAATAACAAAAATAACCTTCAAATAAACCCTAATTTATTATATTTATCCGCCTCCATCAAAAGAACACTAGTTTTTTCCCTGGAAAGCGGGATCTCAGACAAGGAGACCCTTTGTCTCTACTATTGTTTGTCATTGTAATGGAGTACTTAATACGCTTATTTAAGAAAGAGACTGAAAAAGGCGGGTTTAAATTTCACCCTTTTGCGAGAAACTCAAGATCATCAGTCTCTGTTTTGCTGATGATTTAATCATCATTAGCCAAGCTGACCTACCTAGAGTTAGAAGGATCAAATCTGTAATGTAAGAGTTTAAAGCGACTACAGGCGTTACTGTCAACACTCAGAAATCGGATATTTACTTCGGAGGAGTTACGGAGGAGATTCAACGTCAAATACAGCAAGTCATGGGGTTTAAAACCAGTACTTTTCCCATCAGATACTTGAGTGTACCAATCTCTCCCTCAGCCTAGACTCAGCAAGACTGTCAAGGAGTCATAGACAAAATAGTAGCTAGATTGAAGTGTTGGTCCACCAGACATCTCAGCTATGCTGGTAGATTAACTCTTGTCAATTCAGTACTGTTAAATCTTCACTCTTATTAGACAGGCATTTTTCTGCTGCCAAAATCTGTTATTATGCAAATTGAATGGCATTGTAGGATGTTCTCATGGGGTAAAACAGAATCCAGGAAAGCTTGGTCTCTGGTAGCTTGGAATGAAGTGTGCTACAATAAGAGAGAGGGTGGATTACATATCAAGAACCCAGTGCTTTGGAACCAAGCAATGGTGGGTAAGCAAATCCGGAATGTGGCGGCAAACTAAGAAAGCTTATCGATTAGGTGGGTTCACTCCTATCTTAAAGGCCAGGAAATATGGAACTATTTGCCACCACAAGATTGTGAATGGCACTGGAAAAACCTTATGAAAGTTAAAGAGAAGCTGAAATAGGGCTGTCCTTATGGTTGTTGGCTACAGCAGCAAGGCAAGCCTTATTATGCAAAGGAGGAATATAAATGGTTAAATGGACAGAGGACTAAATGGAAAGAGGCTAGCCTGATTTGGAGCTCCTATAATCTGTCAAGACACAGCTTTGTGAGCTGGCTTGCTCTAAAAGACAGACTTGCAACTCAGGGAAGATTAAAGAAGCTGAATCTGCTAGCAGGAGAGGAGGTCTGTGAACTTTGTGACAGGAAAGAAGAAAATGCTGAGCATCTATTTTTTCGCTGCCCTTTCTCTCAGAGCTTAATCAAAGTAATTTTAGGCTAGTTAAAGCTGAAAATGCCAATTCAAAAGTTGTTATCATCTATTAGCAGAATTTTGTACAAGTGGAGATATCAGAAGCTGAAGAAGAAGGTTCCATATGTTGCAATTGCAGCTATCATTTATCATGTTTGGGCAGAAAGAAACTCCAGGAAGTTCAAAAACAGAAAATCATCATAGTAGACATTGCAGAAGATCCAACAGGACGTCAAATGGAAAATCCAGTATTCGTGTAAAAAATGTACTCAGTCTAAACTGAGCTTTTTGACAAAATTTGGTATCCATGTGCATAGATCAGGAACTTAAAAACGCTGGTTGTGAATATGTTGAGTTCTGGTAATTAATAGATTTTCTGTTCTTACCAAAAAAAAATATATATTAGAGATAATGTAACTACTAATTTGTTATAGCTGTTACTATGATAATAAGTGTATAAAGTTCAACGAGTGAAACAATTATTAATATACTAGGTTGCGGAGTAGGGAATGCAGCTACTTAATTCTCTCTTCTTCTTCACTTTATTTTTTTCTTTTATAAGTCAATATTGTAGCATGTTAATCATAAGTTGAATATATTTTTCAATGTGTATATAACTTTTTTTTTTTTAGAATAGCGTTTAATTATGTTATTGTTGTGGGAGTGGATGAATGATGATTCCGTAAAGCACCCAACATCATCATGTGACTTTGTAATAAAAAGAGATATTGGGGTCAAAATAAGAACAAAAGAAATGGCATGTGGGCCGGCCTTAAATATTGGAATACGACCCTTCTTCTGGTCTGCTGGGGTTTTTCTCCTAATTGCGCAAATGTATTGTAATTTGTAGTTTAGTCCCCCCTTTGCCCATATGCAAATAGATCTATTTCTTCTTCTCATAATAATGTTTGCCACTCTCGCATGTGAATATATTCACTCAAGTTGGAACACTACGTAACATTTCTATATATAAGTAGTAACATTATTTATCATCAATATTGCAAAACCCGTTTCATGAGCATGGAATAAATTTAAAGTGTTTTGTCATATATTGCACCTATTACAGAATTTAGTATTCATAGAAAAAATTAATTATTATTGTTTACGATAAATTAACATAGAGTAGTTTTTTTTTTATATACCCCTATATAATAAACATAGAGTACCTGATAAATGAGTTCGAAATAAAACATCAGAACCTAAACTAATTGATTCATTGATTTTATTAATGAGAAATTTATATAACTCGGTTAAGCATGAAGGAAAAGCAAGGGAAGCATCTTTGGGAATGGATCAATTTAAGCATAGCTTTTAAACATAACTCAAAGTACAATTTACGCTCCACATCGTATAAAACAAAAAGGCCTAAGCTATTAAAATGTTGAAAATAATTATACTTATTCCGTCTCAAAAAAAATTGGTTTGTTTCTATTTTAATTTTTATTATTTCCTTGTTTCAAAAAAATAGTTCACTGAATTTTGAGATTTGTATTATTTTTAGTTAAAAACTCATTGTGAACTTTTTTTTAAAAAAAATAAGGAAATACAGTTTATACTAAAAAAAGAAAGGCAAAATCTCAAATGATTTCAAGAGAGATAATTTTTAGACAACTTATTGCATCGCTATACTATTATTTGTAAGAAATTCACCAGCAGACAAAGATCGCATGTTGTTTTCTGACTTTTCTGCTCCTTCATCATTTTCCATATCCTAAACAATTTCTTTATCCTCTTATATCAATCATCAAATCAACCAACTCATTATCCTTTTAGCCAAAACCTTAATTCAAATTGCCGGCTACACAAAATTTGCATAAACTCCGTAATTCTTATATTGATTAAAATTCACTAAACAAGTAATTTGGATTATTAGCCGAACTGAATACGTATCTAAAATTTGATAAACCAATAATAATGAATTTGTAACTATAAACTACCTGAAAAGAGAAAATCAACAAGTATTAATAAGTGGGCCAATATCAGTTGGGGCCCCAGAACACCAACAGCCCCACCCACGGCCTTTGCGAATCTTCTCCGATCGATCAACTCTGATCATCATTATCGACTTAATCACCATTGCTAAACTTAAACCAAACAAAAACAAATCTCGAGTTTTCAATTGAGGAATTTGTACACAAAAAAAATGGAAACCCGTACTTAATCCTCCATTACTACCCAGAATTGTTTAATCCCAAAAAGTAAAAGAAATACAGTAAAAAAAAAGATTAAAAAAAAAAAGAAAAAGAAAAAGAAAGCGAGAGAGAGAGAAGAAAAGGTAAAGTAGGAAAAGGCTTTTATTGGTTTTCGATGGTGTTTGCCTTGTGCCGCGGTTTTAGAATAAGTACAACAGTACCACCGCTCAGAGGAGGAAGAAGACCTAGTCGGCGGTGGCCGGAGACGCGCGAGGCGGTGGCTCTACTTTTGTTCCTTCTGTTGTTGATGATTGACTTATTCCCCTCCCTCGCTGATGGTCGTCGGAAGGGGGGTTGGATCTTCACCGTTTTTGCGGAGGCCGGTGGCGGTGGCGGTGGAGGTGGTGGGTTTTGGGGGTCTTCATCCATCCCGGCTTCTAATGTTGGTATAGCCATCGTCGTGACGGCCATGGCCGGTCTCGCCTTGGCCGCCACCGTGGTCTACTCTCGTAGGTAAAGAAAAACAAAGAACAGTTCCTCTTCATTTCTTGCTTCTATTGATGATTTAGGTGGAAAATGTTATAATGGTTGGGTATAGATTAGATTTTTTTTAAGTAAGAAAAATCAAAGAAAAAGGGTTGGGTGAAAGATTGGGGGTTTCACTAACTAGTTGGGGTTAGTAGAGAGTTGTGGTATAGGTTAGTTGTAGGGATTTCGATGTTGATGATGCAAGATAAACCTTTGATGAAGGCACTGAGACGGAGCCAGACTTCGTTTTGGTCGAATAGTCCTTCCTCTTCTTCTTCTTCAAGGCCGTCCTGGATTCATTTGAGATCGGTTTTATTAGTGGTTGCTTCCACCACCACCATCACCACCACATCATCCACCTCCTCACCAGTTCCTACTGATCGGTGAGTTACCAGAGTCTCCTTTTTTCTCCTCCTTGAACCCTTTGCTTCCCAGTATCTTTACATTCCTTCCTACTGAGCTTTTCTGTCATCGCTAGAGAATTTTTTGCTTATTCAAATCTAGCTGAGAGAATCATTCCCAACCTTGCATCTTTGAGAACCTAATCAATTGTTGAGGAATTCTCAACTGCTCCCAGTTTTTCTTTGTAGGTAGAATCTACCTAGTGAATGGTTTTCTTCGTATGTTACCCGTTTTTCAAAATGAAATCTGGATCAGTATTTTTAAAATTCCGATTGGTTAGTTTACTGTTTAGGATAGATTTCAGCTTTCTTGCTTCGCAGATAGTGTTTTATTTTGTGAGATTGCAGTTTTTTTCTTATGTATAGTGCTTGTATTTGATGTGGAATGGTTTGGTGCTTTGTAGGGGAAGTCTTAAATCACCATGGTCCAGGAGGAGAAGGAAACATGCCCTGCTACCAAAACAGTGGAAGACTTATTTTGATGCAGAGGGGAGGCTAATTGATGGAGGTGTCAAGTTTTTGAAGAAAGCAAGGAGTGGGGTATGTTATGGACATGCTTTACATCTGAGGAATTAGTTCTGCTCATTTGCAAATTGTAAATGTCCAACCTTTGCACTAAAGTTTAGTCTAACTTGAGTTTCACACTATTATTTGAGCAGGGTGTTGATCCCAGCATACGGGCTGAGGTTTGGCCTTTCCTTCTTGGAGTGTAAGTACTTTGCTGTCTCTTTGCGTTGTTTTGTTACTTTGCTATAGTTTTCATCATTTCGTGCCTGTCTCTTCACTCTCTTGAGTTTTAGTTTATTAACTGGGTGACCCGAGATTTTGGTTCGACTAATGGTTTTGTTTTTTCATTGGATAAGTGTCTTTAATGCCATCTTGTGAGAAGCAACTGCCTCATTGAGACATTTTACATGGCTAAATCTAGGCGTGAAGTTTTCATTCCACGTTTAAGTTCTTCTGCGTGTGTTAACTTGAAATATTCTATATAATTAACCAGACATCTTTTCATGTTTCAGGTATGATTTGAAGTCTACAAAGGAAGAAAGAGACTCTATTAACTCTCAGAAGAGGTACCTTTCTTATAACTTTTATAATGTTTAACTTCTCTCTGTGAAGAGTGTTTAATGATCTTCTGATGCCGCAACAAGATATGTAAACGCCTTTTCTGAGACAGTCAGTTGCCATCAATAAATTTTGAATTATTTATATTGCTGTACCTGTGAAATGTTTCAGAAAAGAATATGAAAGCTTGCGAAGACAGTGCCAAGAGCTTCTAAGAAACAGCGAAGAGAGCTCGAAGTCGGAGGAATCTGGAATCTATGGCAATGAGGACTCCGGTGATGTAACTCAAGTTTTGCATTCTCCTGGCCCTGAGGATGTTGTTAGTGCTCAAAATTCTGACTCTGACAAGGAAGTGGGCCCAAGAGACAAGGAGGGAAAAGTGAAAACAGATGATGGTCTTTTGGAGAAGGATAACACATTGTTGGATCAGGTCAGCAAGAGTGGAATTACTACCGAGAATTCCTGTGAACCGGAAACGGGCGAGGAAGTGGTTAGTCCTCGGAATCCTGACTCTGTTGAGGAAGTGGGTCCAACAGACGAGGAGGGAAATGAAAACATAAACAATGCTGGTTTGGAGACGGATAATACACTATTGAATCAGGACAACAAGAGTGGAATCACCACGGAGAATGCCTATCAACCGGAAACTGAGTCATCTGATTCTGATTCTTCTGAAGAGCCTGATGAGACACAGCCTTTCATTCCTCGGGAAGGAACAGAAAGCAATGATCTCAATGAGGTATCTGAATCTGACCGTCCTCGGTCAGATGGTAACTTAAGATCTTCTACTTCAGAAGACTTCAATACCTGGCAGAGGATCATTCGTGTTGATGCTATTCGGGCTAATGGTGAATGGGTTATTTATTCACCTTCACAGGCCTCTGTTTCTGAGATAAAGGCGCGGGAACTGGCGGAGAGTGTTGGATTGAAGGATTATGAACATTTGGAACCTTGTAGGATTTATCATGCTGCCCGCCTTGTTGCCATCCTTGAAGCCTATGCATTGTATGATTCTGAGATTGGATATTGCCAGGGGATGAGTGATTTGCTCTCTCCCATCATCGCGGTGATGGAGGAGGATCATGAGGCCTTCTGGTGCTTTGTTGGTTTTATGCAAAAAGCTCGGCATAACTTCCGTCTCGATGAGGTGGGTATCCGCAGACAGTTGAACATGGTTTCAAAAATAATAAAAAGTAAGGACTCCCACCTATACAGGCATTTGGAGAAGCTCCAAGCAGAGGACTGTTTTTTCGTGTACCGGATGGTGGTAGTTCTGTTCAGACGGGAGTTGGATTTCGATCAGACTCTTTGCCTATGGGAAGTCATGTGGGCGGATCAGGCAGCAATTAGGGCTGGAATTGCAAAGTCGACTTGGGGAAGACTGAGGTTGAGGGCTCCTCCAACAGAAGATCTCCTGCTTTACGCCATAGCAGCTTGTGTTCTGCAAAGGAGGAAGCTGATCATAGAGAAGTACTGCAGCATGGATGAAATCATGAGGGAATGCAATAGCATGGCTGGACATTTGGATGTTTGGAAGCTTTTAGACGACGCCCATGACTTAGTGGTAACTCTTCACGACAAGATCTAGTGGGAAAAACCCTTGGCACGCCTGCCTTAAATTATTCGCTACATTGTTAATCTCCCATGTTTCTTTAGTTCCAAAGTTCAACCCCATTCAGCCTTGTTGTGTCGTTTAATCCCTCAGCATCTAAAGTGGTCTCTCACAAATCCGTTCAAAAGTTTGTAACATGTTTATTCTTCTTGTTTTCTTTTTCCCTTTGTAAAATTGTCTGTACTGAGGAAAACATGATGTTTGTGCATTGCCCGCACTCTAAGACTGACTTTTAAAGTGTGAAGTGGCGAAATATGCAAAATTTCAGTTCATTTGACTATCAATGAGTTATCTGAGGTACATTCCCATTTACAATGCAGCCTAGATCCGTAGACAGTTTAGTGCATTTTTATGTCACCAGCATTCTTGTTTGTGTTTTTCAATTTATGCCAAGGGGATTGATGTTTATCGTATGAACTGAAATGAAACAACGAAACGCTCAACTCATAACACTTGGTAAAATAACGAAAGGAACTCATATGATCCCTTTTTGATGAAGCCTCATAGGATCTTCATTGATTGATGAACTCATAGCCTCATAGGATCTTCATTTATCTGGAAGTTATCTGTCTTTTGTTATCTGTTTGACTAGGACAGAGGAGTTACTTTTAATCTTAAAAAATAGTCTATAGTGAGTTTTGAGTCTTGTGCGACGAGACAATACTTGTAGGCATAGAAGCCACTACTCAATTTGCTCCAATTATTCGAGAGAAAAATTGCAATTATTTTGTAGTGACATCAGTTATTTATCCGAATACTTTACTACTCATCTAGCCTCAATTGATTGAAGAACACCAAGAAATTAATGAAATTCGGGGGTGTGTGTGTCTTTAAATGTATTGCTTTTGAACCTCCTTACAGCTCTAGACAAATCTAGTGGAAAATAAAGAGATCAATTATAGTATTTTGAACGCCTGCCATGAGAATCAACTGAGGAGAAAGCCGCAACACTGAAGGGGAAATTGTTAGCCGAAACCCTTCTTTCCAAGCAAGAAAAGAAGTGTCGGAAGCAGCTGGGAACCTAGGATGAATTTAGCTAGGCATTCTATTTTGTTATCATCACTGATGGGATTACATACACAAAAAACATAATCAACGAAAATCAGCATGATCAACTTACTCCACCGCACCAAAACCGACTCCAAAGAGAGATAAGGCCCCTCGAGCCACTCTCTTCATCTATTCCACTGTCGTATCTTGATTGGACTGCATTTTTTTTTTCTTTCTTTTGCCCCAAACGAATCTAGCAATTTGTCATTGTGATACTCTTTGTTTCATGTGCTTATCGGTTCCTCAAGTGTTGTCTTATTTCTTTCTTGCGAGTAAACTGTATGTGTAGACCGGCTTACTTCACAGAGAAAAAAAAAAGGAAAAAAAAAAAAGAAAAGAAAAACACATTGCGGAATTTTTCTTCTCAATATAGGTTCAACTAATTTCCGGCTTATATGCAATAGCCTTTTCTTTTCATAGGCATATATTTATATAATTGAGTTTGCAAATCTTGCAGCTTTTGTTGACAACATTTACTAATGCTTGTACATGTTCTTTTTCGGGCTCTCTTTCAGAAATTGCTTAAACCACTTGGTCTTGATAGGCCTATCTCCGTTAAGCCTCTTGAGACCTGCGACAGCTACTTGTGGGCCACGTACTTTGTAGCAGCCATGTTGACTTCCTCAATAGTTGTTGTCACCCCATCGGTGGAAAACATCCTAAACTAGAAAGCAGCACACTATTTATGGAGGTCCTCTCTCGAGATATGAAGATTCGTGAAGGCCTTCAACTTCTCGTTCAACACATCATACTTAGCTTGCACAGAGGCTAACTCTTGCTCCTTGGCTTGTATTTGCTGACTCTTCTCCTCGAGTGCAACCTTCTCGACAAGCACTTGATCTCTCTCAGCTCGAGCTTGCACCAACTCCTCCGTCAGTTTCCTTAGGTGCATCAAGTAAGCCATCGAGGCCGCACTCATCTACAAAAGTTGACGGGATAAAGTGAATTTTGCCTATTCTGAATCTACAAAAGTATTCACCAACTACTTTCAAACACTTATCAGCCTCACGTTGTCGGTCTCGTTTGGTTGAGTAGCAAATTCTTCCAGGATGGGGCACTCGATAGTTGGAGGGTCGCCAAACGTATGAACCGCTACAGTCGGTCCTCCCTCGAACATATGAGGAGGCAATATTACTGCCTCTGCCTCGAGAGGGTTCTTGCCTTTGTCTGCAACGGGAGCCACACTGCTTGGCCCAGATTCCACGGGTGGAACATGAGTCTCCTTGGTGATTCGGGACATAGTTTTCTTTTGCTGTCGGGCGCGTCTCAACCCTTGTTTTCTTGTTCTTTTTCTTCTCGAGACCTTTCACAATCCTCTTCTTTTTCTTCTTTTGAACAGGACCTGCAGTGACTGTGACCTCTTCATCTGAATTTACAATAGGAAAGGGGTCTTCATCACCAAACAGTCGAGAACCAGCATTGCTCGATGACATGACCTAAAAACAGGAAAAGCAATAAAAGAGATTAGTACATTTTTCTTCCTGTACAAGAATGATAGTATCTTTGCCCTCCTCGATAGGGACATTCGTATTTTTTTCTTTCTCGACATGCACGGGGGGAATGTAATACTGCACATTACTCCATTTAACAACCTTGGATTACTTTAGGATTTTCTTCAAATCGTCGTCGAATTCCTCGATGCTATCGTCATTCTCCTTAGTCCACTCATCCTTTATCACCCCGAGACCTTCTACTTCTCGGTGGTTCCAAGCACACAGTATTTTTCCGAAGCCTTCACAAAAAGGAATTCAGGCTTCCATTCAGGTGAACCGCCGTATGCCTCGACTATCTTCTTGACACCGGGTCTAAGGCGTCTCTTGACAATGTACCAATCTTGGAATGATGTCGAGGGAATGACAACTTAGAAGAGGTATCTTTACAAAATTAGTTGGGGCTTCACCTTTACTCGTTGACATATTTTCGCGAACCCGAGAACAAAGGTTATCAAATTCTGTGTAAAACGAGTAAGGGGGGTTTTATAGTGTTCGACAATCTCCTCAAACAAAGGTAAAAGGGGAATCTTAGCCCGAGATGCATAAAGCGGTCATATACATTGATTCTTCCCTCAATAGGAGAATTAGCCCTCTCGATTCCTAATGGGGCTCTAGTTTCTAGATCTAGGGGCAGGTCATATCTTGTTTTTACACGTTTACCTTCTCATCAGAATCTATGGTGGAAGCAAAGTCATCGACAATTTTTAAATCTGGGTTCCTAGCCATATCTACCACAGTATTTCATATCTAAATCAGAACTGGAATTCTAAAGGAATTGGAAAGTAAGGGTGAGTTGGAAAGACTTACTATTGGAAAAGACCACTCGCATTTCGAGTTGTAACCTCCTAGGATGGTGATAATCTTCGGCGAGTCTTACAAATGATATGACAGCAACAGCAACTATGCAGGGGCAATTAAGGGATTCAACAAACCCTTGGATTGAGCTCTTGATGTGGTTTCTTTAAACTTCAAAAGCTTTCGCCGTCGAAGATGTTACTGGAATTGAGGATTCCGGCGACAATAACAAAGTATGGCTTTGGAAGAGTTTTCAAGGAGACATAATGATATGAAGCCGTCGTTTGGGAGACGTGCAGAGTAATGGACGTGTCTGCTTCTGTGTCGAGTCACCTTCCCGGATCGGATCCTGACCCGCGAATTACCACATCAGGCTTGCTCGACGTAATGTGGCCGAGACTTCTTCATTCAACTTGGGCCGTGTCCAAGTATCATTTATTTTATGTCAAGCATTGTTTATTTTATACAACTAATACTTGACATGGCCACTTGACGAGTCCATATCCACCGAGAGTTATTGGACCGGCCCATCCTGTTTGTTATGGTCCAACCGAACTTACAGAGGCGGTTCTGGAACATAAGACCTAATAGGATTCGGCATCCTTCAAGGTAACTCCATGTCTATAAATAGGGTTGATCACACCACAGTACGAGTACGCTATCTCTAACACAAACTATTACTCACATAGGTTCATATAATCTTTTTTCTAACTTAAACATCGGAATGTCTACCTTCGAGAGACCCCCGAAGCTCTCTTTTGCAGGAAACCCTAACCGGAGTTCCACTACTAAGCTAGCGGAGTAAATCCAGACTTTGTCATCAACAGGCAAACTGGTGATGATCAAAATTACTGCTATATGATTTCAATGACTTCCTTTATCCAACAATACAACTTGATACTGGTTCCGAAACTGATCGTAAGAAATCCATCTAATGAACATATTATATAGCAAGATTATATTTTCACCGTCACGAGCCATAACTTCATCTAATTAATACCAAATCATATATAAGAGAAATGATGATTAGTGCCCACTATTTGTCAAACATGTAGCTTGGTTGTTCCTAGTTCGAGCATTTTGTCAAACATGTAGCTTACGTTCAACGTACAGAATTTCTTAGTGATCCCTATCCTGCAATGTTGAAATTGTCCAAAAAAAAAAAAAACACCAATTATAATCTAATGGCAAAAAATCATCTCTTCAATCACTATTCAGTGTGAATGCTCAATTATTCTACTTCAATATGCAGCAATTTCATACAAAAAGGACTAATTTGTTAGACTAATTTTGATTAGATCTTATCTAATCAACTTTAAATGTGCCTGAATTGACTATTGATGATGGAATGGATATTACTGATTTCATCGTTTCTGAAGGTTCTATGCATGTCCTTTCATTGAATCCTGTTAAACAAACTATTGTGATCATAGGCAGAATAAATAGAAGAATTGTTAGAAATCTAATTGACACTGAGAATAATGATAGTTTTATGGAGCTTAAGGTAGTTATGGAGTTACGATTACATTAGGAAGATTAAATTTCATGGAAGTTTACCAAAATCTGTTAAAAACATACATTTTGGTCCATTTCCATCAATTTTCTCAAATTTCTGTTAAAAAAATTTAAATTGACGATACAAGAATTTGTGCTGATTAATTTTATTGAAGAAAATTTTATAATGACAGACACGAGTACCCCAAATTTCGGAGAATAATATTGGTTTTACCTATTAATAATTACTCTCTCCCGTCCTTAATACAAGGTCATTTTGATTTGTCATATGTTTCACCTAATATGCATTTTAAATTATAAAAATATATTTTTATATTTATTGTGTTCTCCTATTTATTAAAAAATATTTTAAAGATATTTTTCTAATAAAAATACATATTATGTAAAATATAACACAAATCAAAATATCTTATATTAAAAGCGGAGGGAGTATAATAATTTCTCTAATACAGTACTAGCAACTTTTCAATCCTGCTCATTGTTACGCTAAATTCACTTCCGGAGTTTTCAGTTATAGTGAAATCAAAAGTATCAAACACTCAACAATACCATTTTAGCAAATACTACTGTAGTATAATACCGTAAAACAAATCCATAAAAAACAGATCTAAATTTCGACTAGCAAGCAAACACAACTGAAGGAAAATCCCTTTTGATCATGTCCTCCAATTCTGAAGCCTCCCCCATGGAAACTGTTTCTCCATCCGAACCCGAATCAACACCACCGCCACCGCCAGCATCAGCAGAAGTAGCTCCGGCCGCCGATGATCCGGATTCTAACAATGAAACCCACGATGATTCTTCCAATGCCCAGCAGCAATCCAGTGAGATTCAGGCGGTAGAAGAATCAGACCCCATCACGGACGCGCACCCGATCCAGTCCAATGGCGATTCGGATCGCTCGACGCATGAAACCAATGATGATTCTCGGGTCGAGGGCAACTCCAAACAACTAAGTAAAGGGGAAGAAGGCAGCCGGACGTTTACGATGAGGGAATTGTTGAACGAACTGAAGAATGGTGAGGTAAACAATAATGTAGATTCATCAGATGCAACCCACCAAAATCATGCTGAAGAAACGGGCACCCCCTACAGGTTTTGCTGCACTGCCCCTTTTATTCTTTTATTACATACAAACTGAATGTTTCCCACCTTTTGTTGAAGCTCAATTGGGTTTGAAGTAGTAAAGTTGAGTGTTCGTCCAAATAAATAATAGGCAATCTTGAATGGTTTGACGCTTTAGTTGTTTATTCTCAATTATGGGGAATGGGATGAGGATTGAATGGAATTCTGATGATTTTGAGCTTCATTTTTTAAATTTCTGGGGTGGTGATTTCAACTGCCTGGATGAGTCTTCCTAAAAGATGAAATTATTAAACTTTTTGAAGCTGAAGTTTTTCTTGTGTATTATTAATGATCTGTCCGATAGGGTGAAATTCTGGGGTTTAATTTCATATCATAGTGTAGTTGCAAATTGCCCCTTTTCTTGATTTTTTCGTGAAAAGATGCATTCTTGAATTTACTAGGTGGTATTCATTCTGATGAAATAATACAAGAATAGGATGCAATTCTGATGAGTTTTGGAGGTGGAATTTCATTCTGCGCTGGACTTCAGCTTCTTTTTTTTTGAGTTTTACACCTTCACCTCATTGACCGGAATAATGGTTCCATGCATTTAGGGTAGAATTTTTAATTTGAATGCAGATGATTGTTTCCTCGCTAAAGATACAGTCTTGACGCTAATTTCAGATTTCCTTGCTTTTAGTTTCATGAACTGTTCTTCTTATTAATTTTGATGGCTCTAGAGTAATGGGATGAGAACATGATGAAGTGCTTATGGTTCTATGGTTGGATTTCATTCTATATCAGTCTTGAACTCATTTGGTCTGTTTTTCATTCCTCTTACAATTGGGTTTTCTGTTCCAGCCAAACCAGTTCACATCAAATGTCTGAGCAGAATAATGCTGCCATGGAATTGCTTGACAGTGTAACTGGTGCTGATGAAGAGGGTCGATCACGCCAACGGATTCTCACTTTTGCAGCCAAGAGGTATCTGCACATTGTTTCAACTCACTTTTTAAAAGATGTCAAAAGTAGAAATTTCAAATTCAGCTTCATTTTGCCCTGCAAAAAAATAAAAATTGCAAGTTCACCAGTAAATTGTTTTCTGCCTTTTTGTTGTGAACTTGAATAATGTTGCCACACCAATTTGTTTTTTATGAAAGAAAAATGAAAGCACTTTTGTTCACCAACAGGTATGCTAGTGCTTTAGAGATCAATCCAGATGACTATGACGCACTCTACAATTGGGCTTTGGTGCTTCAGGTCTGATCTGCATCATTATGCAAGTACTTTTTAACAATTTTTTTTGGTACAGATGCATAAGCAGTCTTTAGATTAGAAGATACTCCTCACTTTTAATTACACAATATGACGAAATATTCAGAAATATTGGTGGTGTCATGCAGGAAAGTGCAGACAATGTAAGCCCGGATTCAGTCTCACCTTCCAAAGATGCATTACTTGAAGAGGCATGCAAAAAGTATGAGGCAGCCACTCAACATTGCCCTACGCTTAATGATGTACGTATTCTACTTTTTTACCTTTTTAAAATTTTTCCTTTCCCTTTGTGTCTCAAGGCTGTTGTAGTCTATTCATCAAAATGATGCTTTGGAACTGTGATAAAGTTCTTGAACTTTTAGAAATCACCAAGGCTCTGTTTGGAACATTTTTTCATTATGTGTTTTTGTTTTTTGGTGGAGGATATAAAAAGGTTTATTCAGAATGTAAAACATTGTGCTGGAATGGTAAATATATTAAACAAAAGTTTCGAAAAACCCCTAAAAAAACCTAGCAAATATATTAAACAAGCAGAGTTCGTTTCTCAGTTGGGTATATTGTTTAGTTTGATGAGTTCTACTTCATTTCTGGAATCTAAAGTTATGATTGCCTTCATTTTTAATATCAGGCATACTATAATTGGGCTATAGCAATCTCTGACAGAGCAAAAATCCGTGGTCGTACAAAGGAAGCTGAAGAGCTTTGGAAACAGGTTCCACATCTTCATACTGGCCTCCAGTCTAATATTCCTTCTGTGCTCCATGAACTCTCGTTCCGTCTGCTTGTTGCTAATATTTGCTGATCATGAGTACCCTTTATGAGAGAATATTTGAACCTCCTTTCTCTGTGCTGACCTCTATTTTCATGCAGGCAACTAAGAATTATGAAAAGGCTGTTCAACTCAACTGGAATAGTCCTCAGGTAAGGTTTATCCACCTTATCTTCAAAATGGTCTTGTTCCTTGTTAGCTTTAGAAGCCTTTAATTCTTATTGCAGTCTTACAGCTCAATGTTTTACCACACTTCATATGTCACTTTTCTCGTGATAATCTTTTGGTTTTTGTATTCTCTTCACTTATCTCAATTCAGGATGCACAATATGCAAATACTGCTATATCATGTCTGTAATCTTTTTAGTGAATTTCTTTCTCTCTCTCTTTTTTTTTGGGGGTGCGGCCTTGGTTTATGCAAAGATATGATCTCCATTTCATTTATGCTTCTCAACTCATCTGATGCTCTGCCTCTCTATGTTGTTTCTTTTTTATGTACCTCGAATCTTGCAATTAATAGGATGTTTTTCTAACTGGGTAAATTCTTTTTACAGGCACTCAACAACTGGGGACTTGCTCTGCAGGTGCTTAAGTCTTCCTACTGAAGCATTTCCTCCCCCCTTTCTATTTAACATACTATATATTGAACTTAATATTTATCAGTTAGATGTTAAATCTTTGATTTTGATTAGCCCTTCAACCTGTCTTTCAGGAATTAAGTACCATTGTCCCTGCACGGGAAAAACAAAAGATAGTGAAAACTGCTATTAGTAAGGTAACAATTACCATTATTATGAACAAAAGGTTCAATGGAGCCATTTTGAGTGTTAAAAACATTTTTTACTTTTGACCACTTTCTGCCATGGTTGTTTGAAACCTGTATTTTTTTTATTTATTTTTTCTTTCTTTTTTTTTTTGGGTTAACAAAACCTGTAATTTTCCTGTGATGCAGTTTCGTGCAGCTATACAGTTGCAATTTGACTTCCATAGGGCAATTTACAACCTCGGCACTGTTCTGGTTGGTTTTCTTTTTTTGTTCTGTACTGTGATTAATTTTGTATTCAAAAGGACCAAAATTTGGATTGATTTCATTATATGAATGATTTTGGCAGTATGGATTAGCAGAAGATATGTCAAGAACAGGAGGACCAATATCTGCAAAAGAGATTTCCCCCAATGAGTTGTACAGCTTGTCGGCTATCTATATTGCAGCTGCACATGCACTAAAGCCTAGCCACTCGGTATGCTAATTTTGACGCTGCAATTATTTTTCAAAAACTGTTCCTGGTTTCCGTTTTCCACCATATCCTCATTTGTCCACAGTAAAAGTCCATTCATAGTTCATTGTAGAAACTTCTGTTGTTGTTTCCTGTCAGTTCTCCTCTGTTTTTGCTTGGGCTATTTAATACAAGTTGGTCGCAAAGACGTGTTACCCAGCTTCGCTCACTTTAACCTATCCCTTTTCTGTTCTTTTTTCTTAGAATAATATAAGGGGAGAACATAGATAAAGGGTTCGAAAAGGGAAATATACAGTTGAAGTGGATTCCTTTGTTCTGATTTTGAGCCATTAACCTGGACTGGCAAAGTCGTAATGTGCTTTTCTGGATTCTTTCTTTTTGATTTGCTGAAGTCTCATTGCTTTGTGCTATACAGGTATATACTAGTGCTTTGAAGCTTGTTCGGTCCATGGTAAGTATGTCTACTTTATAGTCCTTTTGTGAGTATTGATTTTGTGCTGGGTTAGGTAGTTACTTTTTCCAGGACAGTGTGGAGATGGACTCTTAGTGACCTAAATATCATTTATTAATAGCTTTTAAGTTTTGATTTATTTTAAGATTTATCCATCATAACATCCAGATGATGATTATTTTTCAAGGGAGAAACTTCATAATTTATTTCTTTTTTCTCTTATAATCTTCATCTACTGATGTTCTCTGCCAAATCTTGCACATTTAAACTTATCATACCTCCTATGATTAGTAATACCATGCCATAGTGGCTTTGAGGGGGTGGGGAAAGAAAACTTGGGATGAAGTTCTCTTTAGGTTTGTGGAGCTAAGACCAACCACATTTTGGCTCCCCTTCATATATCCTTTTCCTGACTATGTCTGAATTTTGCAGTTACCTCTTCCCTATCTGAAGGTGGGATATCTGACTGCCCCTCCTGCCGGAAATCCATTTGCTCCTCATAACAATTGGAAGCGCTCTCAGTTTGTTCTAAACCACGAAGGCCTTCAACAGGTAAAATATCGTCTTCATTTTTATATTGGTGAATCGCAAAGGTTATCACAAACTTGCTTCCTTATTGAGAAAATTCATATCAAAATATATGTTTATTGAAAATGCTTTTAGACCAAAAAAAACCTGTCTGAAAGAGTTCCTTCTCAAATTTAGGTGTTAAGTTTCTTGCTTGCCGTTCTTGTAGAGACTTATTGCCTTGGACTAGAATTTGGTTTTCTATGCATAAATAGGTTGATTATACCATTCCCATGAGCTTTTTTGAAACCTTCTGATCAGCCCCAAGGTTTGAGAAAGAGAAAGAGAAACTACCCAATGACCCTACTGATTGGAAAGTCAACTACCACTTATAACAGCTTTAGTGCTGGAAGTGGCAAAAATTTTGATGCAACTTGTGAGCATAAATTTGCTTTGGAAGACAATATTACCACTGTGAGGCTTCTCTCAATGATGGTTGGCTTTTGGGTCTTTTTACAAATTATGGTTGGCTTTTTAGTGTTTCATAAATTTTTACAGTTGACTTTCTTTATCGGTATTTTCTATGAAACTGAAACAGCAAAATGGTAGTTTGTGGAAACCTCTGGGGAGAATGATGTATACAACCCATTATACTTTTGTTTGTCGTGTATTCTAATAATTGTTTATGCAGATTATCAAAGCTGACCAAAGACAAAGCCTGTCATCATCGGGAGATTCCATGAGCTCCTCTAGTAAACCAGCAATAAGAGTCGACGTTCAAGACATTACCTCTGTGTCAGCGTGTGCTGATCTTACATTACCACCTGGAGCTGGACTCTGCATCGATACAATTCATGGACCGGTTTACTTGGTAAAGTGTTTCATTTGATTTTCGCACATTACCTATTTCTGATGGCTAAAAGAGTGATTTTCGGGCATTACCTATTTCTAATGGTTAAAAGATATCTTTATGCTGTCTGTGGAGAGCTGCCATGCAGTTTGTTTAGATTGTGACAGTTTCCCTGTTATGGAGTTAAGACAATCAGTTGACCTGTTTGATTCTTAAGAAGAAGACTTGTAATGTTTCTTTTGGGGAGTTGATGACTTAGTCAAAAGCCTGGCCTAATTCTTGTCGCAGATTGCTGATTCTTGGGAATATTTGGATGGATGGCTTGACGCGATTCGATTAGTCTACACCATCTTTGCAAGGCGGAAGAGCGATGTTTTGGCTGGTATTATTACTGGCTGATTGACATAGACTTGTAAGTTAATAGATTATGAAATGCTCCAAATATGTTTTTACTTTTTTTGACACACGTGACCATGTATCATTCTGTATATTGTCACCGATGCGGGTTCATAGACTTTTTTCTTTTGGAAACTAGAATTATTCTTGCATCCGCCCCCATTTTTTTGTGTTCCTCAATCATCTGAAATGTAGCCCTCCTTTGCAGAAATCCATCCTGCATTTTGTTGGTTCTATGTACATTTTTGGTTCTGAATATTGTTTTAGAAGGAATTAAAAATCACCGCTTCTGTGTTCCCAGCAGTATTTTGCATTTGCTCTGCATTTCTTTTACCTGCTATCGCTTTTGAGGTCTCAGATTTCGGGGAAGGCTTTTTTATTTGGCTCCTGATATCCTACTTTAATTCTCAAATCGAGGTAGCAGTTTGTGATGCTACACGAAACCATGCTATAACATCAATACAAGACCTGACAATGTTTACAACGATTCAATAAGAACTAAACCAAAATATTATGAGTAACACAAATACATTCAAATGTTAAACTTCCGTAACATTGAGACCCACTGTTGGTTCTCAACTTGTGAACTCAAAATATACTAATACAACCTAATTGTCATAGTTACCACTGGTGGTTTAAAAGAACTCAATTCACCGTTGGGACATGTTTTCTCAGGTCGGAAGTTGAAATCCGACTGAAAATTATGGAACGTTCTCCTAAGGTTGTCTGACCGGTGGATGAAATGGGATCCTAAACTATGGTAATGTGGTTTTATTGAAAGGATTACTGAACTGAATACGTGACATTTTGTTGAAAAACAATACGTAATGGAACCTCCTTGCGGATCAAATATATGAACAAAAAGAAGTCTGTGTTTTTTTTGTTTGGAAAACCAGAGATGAGTGTTTTACTGTTCCTAAGAAGCCAGGAATTTCATGCAAATAGGTGGTTTAACTTTAGCCAAGGCAAGAATTGATGCAGGAAGCGTCCATAGCCCTTCACCACATATCAATCCAGAAGCAATTGCTGGAACCAGTAGCTCTGCCTTGTTGGTCTTTAATCTGTCCAACACAAACACCACCACTGATCCAATGCACATGTCTATGGCAACGTAAGCCCCAACCAAGAAAGGCAGTGCCATGGCTGTTGGCACCGGCATCCATTTCCCAAACCTTGCGGGTGATAGATCCTTCACAATGTTAATCCCGGCCCCAAAGACGAAGAACCCATAGCATAGATGGAGGCAGTGCCGGGGAAGTGCCGAAAACCCTTCCACACCAAGAACCGCCATGTTTCTGTAGATAATGGCGTACGGCGCCTTGTACTCACCATTAGGGTTCCCAATGTCAAATGCCTTGTAGAACAAGAAGAAGCTAAGGGGCGCAACAATGCAGCCGAGAACTGTGCCAATCGCCTGGCTGATTAGCATTGCCCTAGGGGATGCATAGGTCAGATGGCCTGTTTTGAAATCTTGCATTAAGGTAAAAGAAACAGCAATGATCGACTTGATCAGGCCAGCACCGGCCAATCCTGCCACAACGCCATGCTCTTTTCCGGAAAGTGCAGCAATGATAAAAAGCCCTACTTTTCCATAGTTATAGGCCATATTTATGTCAGTCAAACCAGCTCCATAGGCATTGCAAAAGGCTAGGGATGGAGCAAAAATGTAAGCCACCACAATGTAGTACCATTTGAGTTGAGGAAAGATGGTGGGAATAGCAAAAGTTGAAATGATTGCCATGGCAATGTAGCCACATGGAGCTATCCACAGGGGAAAGCTTTCCCTCAAGAACACCTCATCTTGCTTCGGATCATGGTTGATCGCTTTGTTTTCATCAGGGTTCCCTATATATATGATGGAGAACTTTTAGGTTGTTTGGTAACTGATCATCCGGTCTCTTCATTCAAAATTATGCATCAAACCTATAATTACAATATTTCAGTGTAGAACTTTTCACCTGAAGAGGCGAGTCTTCTGTCTCTGAGCTTGGCATACATGCTAGTGAGCGTGATGCAAGTGATCTTGATGAAATTGTAGAGGCCATCACCTAGGAGAAGGGCAATGGGGATGAAGACCTTATAACCATTTAGGCTTCTCATGCTACTTTCTGGCATGTTTTCTGGATACCAATCTCCTTTTTCCTTCCTTATCAATGGGTACATAATTCCCCAAGAAAGAATAGCTCCCAGTAGCATGGATATGTTGACAATGTGTGGACATATCATCCCAGTTCCCACATACGTCAAGCTAAAATCGAAGTAGAATCTGCATTAGGAGAAAGAAGATAGTTCAATGTTAAGTCTTATGTTAGCTTTCCCCCAAAAATAAACTACCATAATCTAAATTCGAATCAATAACCTTAACCATACATAATTGAGAACTCTATATAATACGTACGTTTGTTTTTGAGCTTGTAATCCAAATGTGGGAAACTGAGAGAATCCACACTCTCCTTGGCCAGAATAAAACCACTGGAAAAATCCCCATATGAAGCTCAAAGAAAAATACTTAGTAAAACTTTTTACTTGCTTCCTGCAATATCACAAAAACTGTGTGTAAATTAATTTAGAAATGTAATCATCAATCAAATTAGTAAAAAAATCAATAGTAATTAACAGTCTAATTATGTAATTAGTACTTGGCCACATCGTCGCCCATAGAATGAAAGCCATTAATAAGAACTGCAGTTGCCATGCCACTTGGAAAGGTCAATTTGTAGTCCACTATCAAGATCTGCAGAGACCAATTAATTAATTCAGAAACAAACACATCGAAATTCATTGAACTGAACCCAGATGAACACTTTCTTTTCCTTTTTGGAATTTAAAAATATTTGCAGCCACAAAGCTGCAGGATATTTAACGAATTATATTCTTGCTCCCATCAAAAGTCTGAAGTTAGAAAACCAAGGACATTTTCACATATGTGTGGTCCATGCCACTGCTTTTCAAAAGAATAAATATCGAATTTAAGGATGTTACAGCGCTCTAATTTTTTCCTTTAATCGCCTTAAAAAGACATTAAAAGACTATTTAACCCTTAATTTTTATTTTTTTAAAAAAAAAAGAAGGCAAGAAAAAATTGCGCCAACCTTTCACGACTGGCGCAGGAGAAACGCGCCACCCCGCACCCCTATGCGGGGTGGCGTGGAATAATCTTGCCTCCCTTTACAGGGAAGTGAGAAAAACTTCGCCTTAGGCGAAGGGGGGTGGCACCCGTTTTGGCGCCACCTCTACTCGGTGTGGCGAGCAAAACCCTCGCCACTAACTGATGGGTGGCGCCCATCCATTTTTTTCATTTATTTAATTAATTTTTTAATGTATTTAATTAATTAATTTGTTTATTTTAATTCATTAGTTTAACTAATTTTTTTAAATTTATTTAATTCATGTACTTATTTTAGCATTTGTTTTGTAATTTAATATGTTCATATGAAATAATTTTTTTTTGTTAAATATGTGTTTAGTTTGTTGTTAGTTTTGTCGAAAAGTCTAAAGCTATTGCATATGCGAAGGGTATTGCAAATATGTACAACATGGAGTTAAATATATCCTCGCACAAGACTAGTGGTACCATATTCCTTTGTCATAAAGGAGGCCGATACCAAAGTCAACAGGTGGATGAAAACATGCGCGCCCGACCCAATATGAAGACACAGATGACCGGATGCTAGTTTCGGATTACTGTCTACAAAATATGTGATAGGTGGACGATCCGTGTATATCCCGGTCCGTGGAGAATGCACAATCATTCTTTGATAGATCCGCCTTGGGTTAGGGCGGACTGAGTTCAGAAGTGAGAGAGTTCGTTGAGGAGTATTATAAAGTTGGGACTAAGGCAGTTCACATTTTACGGATGATATGGACACAATTTTCTGATGAAAATATTACCTCCAAACAAGTCTACAACTACATAAATAAATTGCGTAAGGAGGAGTTTCCAATTCTGGATGAGATGAGTTCCACTGGGTTTTTTCTAATAAAGGTTTTAACGAGCTATTATCCTAAGAAATGGACATTCAAGGGGGAGTGTTATAAATATATTAATAATGTGGATGTCCATTAGATAGAAGAGTTATGTTAGGATTATATGTATCGAGGTAATATTTAGTTAGAAATCGTATTCGTTGATCTTATCTCTGTATCTACTTGCCTATAAATAGAGGCCAGTCACTATTGAATAAAATGCACCCGAATCCTTTCTCTCTCTCATAGTTCTTCTTCTTTGTAGTTTATATTTATTTTATGATAAATATGAAATATAAAAATATAAAATTTCAACGTATTTTATATTTTATTTTTTTATTTTAAATTTTTTCAAAAAAAATTCTCAGGACGGCTAGATGTTCCAATGATAAATAAATATTTTTTTAATTTAAATATTTAGAGAATCATAATTTTTTAGTTAGTAGTAAATGATAATTTTTCATTAATATATAAATAATTAGTGTATTTTTACTAGTTATTTATAAATAATTTTTTTGGTAGTAAATTCATAAGTTTTAGTTGTTATGAAATGTTAATTTTTTTATTTAAGTTTAAAAAATTCTAAATAATAAATTTACTATGCAAAATTAAACAACATTCTCCAAATATTTAAGTTAAAAAATTATTTATTTAAGTTAAAATTATTTATTTAACCGCCAAATAAATAAATAAATATACTTAAATAAATAAATTAAAGAATTAATTAAATAAATAAATTAAAAAATATAAATTAAAAAATAAAAAAAAGAGTGACGGCTGATTGGACCACTACCCTATCGGTTTGGCGAGCGATTTGCTCGCCAAACCGAGGGGGTTGCTCATGATTTGTGCGCCTTCCTCTTTGAGGGGCAAAAAAATTGCTCGCCACCCTAGGGTGGCGAGAAAAGTACACGTCACCCGCGAAAGGATGGCATGTTTCTCCTGCGCCAGCCGTGTGAAAGGCTGGCACAAAAATTCGACGCCCCTTCCCCTTTTTAAAATATATATATATATATATATATATATATATATACACGATGGCAAAATAATTTTTTAAAGATTTTTTAGGGCGCTCAAATGAAAAAATTAGGGCGTTCAGTAACCTTTTAATTAAAGAAATAATAATACATCTTAAAAAAGCAAAAAAAAAAAAGAGGAAATTTATTTATGAAACTCTCTTTGGACAAAAAAAAAAGCAAGAAATTGGACAATTATTTTGAAACAGATGGAAAAAAAAAATTTCCGCTTGCACAAAGAGATTAAGTCATTTATTCGTATGATCATATGCATTTCCGGAAATAAGCACTTACGCATACAGTTAGGATTTTCTCGTTATTTCTACAGTTCGCCTTAAATTCCAAAGGTATGAGAGAAAAAAAATAATAATAATAACATAATTTTAAAGAGGAGGGATTTGACCAAGAAGAAAATTTATCTATTGATGAACAACAAAGGGATCTTTTTATTTACCTTTCTGAGTGGGATTAAAACAAAAAGACCAATGAAGCAAACAAGAAAGAGATAACCAGTCATCCATCCAATCCCAGGTTCCTTATAGCTATCAGGAGGATTTCCCTCAGTGTTCACTCCTGTCTGTTCATAAGTCTTCTTGTTCAGCCCCAAAAGATAAGATCCAAATCCACCTAAAAATTTACAAAAAAGAAACAAGGGGTCAATAATCTTCATCTTCCAATGGAAAAGAAAAAACAGGATTTGCATTATTGCCAGAGCAAAAATTAGTCATCTGGGTTGCCGTTTAGGTAAAAGATATATCCTAAACAATGATATAAAAAAGCTCATTTTTTTGCTTTGATTTCCATCAATTAGTTTTTGGGTTTCCTAGCTTCTTAGTCACATGAAATATGCAAAGAAAAGGGCTCAATGATCATCATCATTCTCCTCCTCCTCTTGAGCAAGGACAAGAACAAAAAAAGGAAGGAAAAAAAATAAAAAAAGTGAATCAAATGAACCTAATGAATTAAGTTATATAGTTACCTCCCATGGCGATGCCATAACATGCAACAACACAGGTTTGGATCATGGTGTTTTCCTGCTTGGTAAAAGGAGCCGAAACGAAGCCGAGTTTTCGAACCATCTTCACCCATGTCCTAATGAAGATGAAAGCAAGGAGTGCTGCTGAAACATTGAGGTTTGGATTGATTCCAGTTGTGAGGTTCAGTTTCATTATAATCACACTGTAGATTCCACCAATGACTACACTTGCCACCATTGATCTCAATGTGATTTGCTTCCACCATGGCTGAAATGGTCGGTTTTTCGACATCTCTGCCTTTTCATTATAATCTTCCGTCTTCTCCATAATCTCTTTTTCTTCTTCTTGTTGTTGTTGATGATGATGATGATGATTAGTGTTAGTATCATCATCAAGTGAGGCATCTACTTGAGAATTAGTACTCATCATTTGCAACATCTTGATGATGATTTAATTTTGTGAAGAAAGAATTTCAGGTGGACTACCGATCTAGGTCCTCTTCTGGATATGGAAAAAATGGCCTTATTATGTGTGTATGTTATATATGTATATATAAAGGCATTGAATGTCGAGCTGGAATGATATTTATAGTGAAGAGAGTCACTTGAGTGTGTGAAAGGAGAGATACATACTTCCTTTTAGTTACTTATTGGATACTAATTAATCAATCGTGTCTCATTTCTGAAATAAGACTTATTTATTATTACTGAAATTTAGAGTTAGGTTTTTATATCAACCATCAGTTTTACAAACAAAATGATGTTGTGACACCATTCGTAATACTGTAAATCAAAATTTACTAAAATTGAGAACCCAAGTAACAGCTGAGAAAACAAATATGAAGCTTTAGACGAAATCTTACGCATGTATAAAGGTTTGATTAGGGTTAATATATGTGTATTATGTATAGATTAATGTGCTTGAACCAGAATTCTTGCAGACAAACTGACCAATACCGTAGTTTGCATATGGATGTTGTCCTAAATCCCAAGAAGAACTAGAAGTCTTCACAATCATGGCTTTGGATAAAAAAAAAAAAAAAAAAAGAAATCTCTTCAAAATATTTGACTTTTGATTAAATACTACTATTCGTACAATTGAACTGCAAGTGAATCATTAAAACAAGTCATGATAACATGAAAAAGAAAAAGATATAGGTTATGAGTTGTACGTAGTACTAGGTAACATTTAAGGTTCTTCATGTTAGGTATGTACAAAATAAGCTAAATCAACTAACAAACGAATGGGGCAAAAATTGCAACATCTACTAATCTCATTTTTGTGCATCTTTTTAATTCCTTGATCTAGTCATATATAATTAGTTCTTGTTCTAATCAACGGTACCTCACATGGAGATGGAGAAATTTAATTCTAGAAAAGTAATAATCTTGTAGTTGAAGTCGACAATGATTGGTTGAGGCAATCGTGCTTTATGCATTCGATCATTGTTTTGGATGGGAAAAAAAAAATGCATATAAAATAGGATTACTGATGAAGAATTAAAATGGGAACATGTACACTTGCTCAAATCACTAATCTTTTTTTCTACAATTAATCATAAATATTCCGATGACGAAATGTGTGGACTCAAATTGAAATAAGTGTGGGCCGTGAAGTGATGATCAAAATTCTAAAGGAAAGACTCGTATTGATTGATTTTAATGTATCAAACAAACCATGAAGACCTTATACCATTGACCCCTCGCAGGCGCTTTGAATATGACACTGCTTCAGATATTTCCCACTCCCTTAGGCTACACTGTTAATTAGAGTTGTGTTTCTAAGATGAAACCTAAAGAGAGAGAGAGAGAGATAGAATTAATTTTCCCAAAAAGAAAAATAAAATAAAAATTGTCAAATGATGATAGTTTGTTTGATTCGGAGAAATCTTTAACACTGTTTATACTGCCTCTGTCCCAAAATTATTGTCCAGTTTGAGATTTCATTTTGATACAATTTGAATTAAAAATGAAAATTCATACTGGACAATAATTATAGAACGGAGGAAGTATATATTTTTTTTTCCCATTTTATCTTACTAAATCTGGGGGAAACAGTTATTTTCTTGGTTCCTTTTAAGAAATTAAAGATTAGGAATTGGCTGATTAGCTCTGAATATAAAATTACACTCGTGTTAAATTGTATCCTACAATGGGTTGTTACATATGAAAAGTCCAAAAAGATATTTTTGGCTGCTGCTCAAATTTCTAAAGCATTACTGTTATACATTATTCATATAACCACTTGACTTTAGTCTTGTAAATTTCCACTAATTGAGAAGAAATGACAAATTTGTGCAGAAAAATTGGAGGTTGATATGCCACAAGTATGAAAACGACTTTTCAGTTTTGATAATTCCTTTTTGTCTCGCGGGTTTAATTAACAAAGCTTAAGAGGAAGGTAAATTATTATTCTTGTAATTGATTGCTTCCTCCAAAATCAAATTTTCTTCAACAGCAACAATAATAGAGTGCAGAAGTCAGATGATGCGCCTAAAATCTGGAAAAAGAAAATGGTTTTAAAGATAGTGCTGGCTAGTTATTTTGGACTCATTATTATATATAGCGTACTTGTAGTCATCTTCTTATTAGGAAAAAGAGCAAAAAAAAAAAATGTCACGCAAAAGAGTCAACTTAATGTTATCTATAACAACTTGCAAATAATGAAAGTTTCAAGTCCCCGTAATGGTACCATCAGGTCCATCATCTAGGTTGATATAAACCATCGCCTAAAAATAATTTGGCACCCAAGAAAAAAAAAATCCAAAGTAAGTGAACAACTTATTGTGCATTTGGAGTTTCAATGTCTCCTCTGTTTATGTGCAAGTATATATATATATATATATATATATATATATATATATATATACAAACATAGAGTATCTCTCTAATATATATATATATATATATATATATATATATATTAGAGATACTCTATGTTTGTATGTCTCAGTTACGCGCTTTCTTGGGCTGCAAGCTGATCTCCAGGACTGAGACTCCATGCTTGCATGTCTCTGTTACGCGTCTTCTTGGGCAACAAGCTGACCTCCGAGACTGCTTCTGGTCTCCTAACTGCAAGCCTGTATAGGCAGCACATAAAGTGCTCCTGACAGGGTTTGAACCTGAGACCTCTTCAGACCTCAAATTTTTTATATCATGTCCAGTACCACTTGGGCAACTCTTTATTGACGTTCATGTGCAAGTTTGATAAGGGAGGCTCAGATTTTAGCTCCTTTTTTTTTCCTTCTACTAATATTATTTTTTTTATAGTCAAAAAAGCAAGTGTGCAACTTGTAGCTAGTGAGCCTAGTGTATATTTTTTATTTTAATTTTAATTTATTTTTTCTTTTTGTTGCATTCTTGCCGAGAAAAGGCATAACTACTATAGTCCATCCAATTTGATAGATGCAATGAACAGAGAGAAAAACATGAAGATGAGATGCCGGAATGGACTATACAATAAAAGGTAGCCATTGAATAAAACAGCTCCATCAGTTATTGACGTTTGTCTCACGAATTAATACTAACTCCTTTTGCGTCCCACAAATATTGTCGTCTGTCTATATGCTTCCAAATAGCCAAATTCAGTACCACTAATTGACCGCAACCATGGGAAGAATTTGCATATAATTGGGAAGTTTTTGTTAGTAATGTCTACTCCTACGATCCTAAAATAATTATTTTATTTTGTTTGTTTGTATTTTTAGAACCGAGAGACTATAGTTAGAAGATAAATTGTAACAAAAAACGAGAATAAAAAAAGGGTAGTTGATGAAATTCTCACACTCAAAATGGAAACATGCCCACTCACTCAAATGCACATCATGTACAATACTTTCACAAAATTCTTCTTCTCCTAGCCCGAGCTCCGAACCTTATGGCTTATAGTGAGAAAGTATCTCTTCAGACCTAATTATTAATTAATTCCTCCTTTTTTTTTTTCCAACTAAAAGGGAAACAAATATCTCTTCAACGAAGTTGTTAGTGATGACTTAATTAGCGCTAATTGAAAGGTAAGGCTTGACAGTACATTAGGTACTATTAGTGATCACGTTCTAATTAGTAAAGTCTATATTTGGACCTATCATTAGCTTACTTAATTGATAATAGTATAGTTGACTTACTGCCTTAGGTGAGGATTCGGAACCTTTTAGGAAGACTATCGGAATTGTCATTAGTAGACAATGAGTTTGAATGAATCCTTTGCTTTCATGTTCCTATCACCTGGAGCTTGTTTGTTCAATGGTGATTTACTTCCCTCAGGTGAGTTGCAAACTATGGGGGATGAAACTGAAACTGTGAATTTTCTCAATCATGAGATTTTCTACATATGTGATTAAAAATAAATAAATTATAAGGACCATTTTTTATGTGCTCCCTCCCACTCCCAAAATCATTGAGCAAAGAAAAGAGAATAACCAAAGGGAGCAAGTTTTTTAGGTCAAATGCCTTTGTTGGATACTTGGAGTGGGCCTATAACTGGACTAGGAGAATTCTCCTACAAAAAACTACTTCTGTAGGCTCAACCCAAAAAATTTTATATCAACAGCAAGGGAGATTAAATATATGTAATTAATCATATTAGTTCTTCTGAGAAAGTAACAGCAAGCGAATGTTTTACCCCAAAAAAAAAAAAAAACAGCAAGGGAATGGTTCACTTTGCAAAACTCAAACACTGTTTATCTAAGACAGCAAAGTTAGATCAAATAACGATATGTTGGCCATGTTGATGAAATCTAATACCATCTTGTAAAGATTATATGTTATATTGACAAAATTATGCCATTTTTTTTATATATAATGAAGGAAGCCAAAATCTAAAATATTAAATTATCATAACAGAAGAAATTCACTGTTATGATAAATGCGTCGCAGTTTCACAATTCTCCAAGAGTTATGCCGCAATTTCACAACCTTATTTGTTTGTTGAAATTGTGCAGAAGGTTCACCGCCATTAAATAAAGGAAAGTAGAATCAATATTAATTACTCGAATCTATGTTAGTTTCGTTTCATTTTTAATGAAGGTCTGTTATTTACTTTGTATGAGAAACGCTTCATTCAGTGTCCTTCCTCATTATGATCCAAATGTATGAAACTAATCAAACTCTTTTTCCAGAATTTTCTTTCTGATTCTACCACGAGACACAAATTAACACTAATTTAACAATAACCTGTTCTTTACAAATACAAAATCAAAAAGTAATATTTAGTTAAAAAATATATTCCAAATAGTAATAATTTTTTCCAGTAGAATTAGGATACTGTACACCCGATGAATATGGCTATGACGCCGGGTAACTCATTTACCCGTCAAACGATGGGCGGGATTGATTCGTCTTCATTGAAAACATTCCTTCATAAATGTTCATCCTCCCAAGTCTCCTAACTTCTAACACAAGATATATCCTACCAAACAAAAAAGAATTTATAACAAATCTCTTAACAAACCTAGCCAGAACAATAATAGTGCTAATAGAACGTATACTACCGCTAGTCCCAAAAACACGTACAAGGAACAGAACTCAACTTGTCCAATGGCAAGATGACCACAAAAATTCGCAAACTATTTTTTTGGGGGCTTTTTGGTATTGCAATTTTGATAGGCTAATTTTAGCAGCCTCAAATTAGTGGCAGTGACTCAGTGGTCATCCATCATCAGGCCTCCGCCGTCAATCCCTACCAACAAACTTCTCACGAACCCCACCTAAAACGCACGCTGCATGCAAAGATATGAGTTAATTGTGGAAAACCCCCTTATAGTTTTACTTATTGGTGAAGTATTCTTTTCGTTCTAAAATAATATTACATAATTTGAGAAAAATAAACTGAAGTTTATGTTAGCGGGTGAAAGCAATGAAATGTTTATACATTATATATATCAATGGTCTTATCTTTGTACTCCTTTTCGTCCCGAAATAGTAATAATTTTCGTTTTTAGTTCAAATCGTATACTAAAAGTAAAATCTCTAGTTAGATAATAATTTTGGAACATAGAAAGTAATATGTAACCAAAAAAGAAAGAAAAGAAAAACTAATTTGTACCCCGTCTCACATATATCAAATGTTGTTGGTAAAAAATATGGTTTAGGTTATCTGAAGGCCTTATTTTGTAAATATAGTAAAGTTGAAGGGGGTAGTTACAGTTAAATACATGTCGGCCATTTTTGCCTCCAAAAAGAATTTTAGTCTTGAAACTGTTGGCGCTGGACGTCCCCTGGTATCAACATCCAATCCGTGTGCCATCCACAGTCCAATCCTCACGTCCAAACCCACATTCAATATAAATTCCCCACTCAATCATTAACTATCTAATAATTAGAATTTCAGAAATTAGAACCCATACAATATTTGATTTTCTTTAGTTTCCACTCTGAAGAAAAAATAAAGGAAGGAAGAAAGAGAGATTTGAAAATGTGTCGAGGATTTGATCTGAGCGAAAGGAATTTGAATGAGTTGTTGAAGATTAAAGCCATTTATGTCCGTCTCTTATTTCCCCCCACCCATTCTTCAACTTCGTCTAATTCAATCAGCCCCTACGATTCTCTAACGTTGCATTTTCCCCCCCGAATCAACGGCGGCCCGCTCGCGATTGCCGGGTCCAGCGTCCGATCCGACACTCCCGCTTTCGTCACTCTTCACCGGGTGGTCCTGAAGGAGCCGGTGGCTGAGGCGGCCGTGTACGGCAGCCGGGAGAAAGTGAGAGTGAGCGAAGGGACACGGTTTGAAATCTACGCCGGCGACGCCAAGTTGTTGAAAGGGATTGTTCGGAGAGATGAGGTGGAGACCGGAGATGATTGGAGATTAGATTGCAAGTGTTGCTGCTCCGCCGAAGAAGAATCGACACCTTCGGAAGCTGACGTCTGCGTGGAGATTGAAGGCCACGCGCCGTCGATAAGGGAGAAAGTGGAGATTGATTCGGAGACGAGGCGGCGGAGGGCCAATAAAACGCGCCGGAGTAGTAAGATGAGGGAGATGTGTTCTTCTCTGGAGGAGATTCCTGAGCAGAGGGAAATCGAGAGCGGCGGCGGCTGCTGCTGCTGTTGTAGTGATGGCGGCGATAGTGAATGGGAGGTGGTTGACGGTGGAGAAGAGTGTGAGGGGGAGGAGGTGGTGGAGGGAGTAGGATGGGCGGTGGACGTGGGGATATGGGTGGTGTGTTTGGGTGTTGGATTTTTGGTTTCCAAAGCTTCTCGCAACCGATTAATCAGTAGGAGGCGAACTAGAACATTGTTCTAGATTTTTTTTTTCTTTTCTTTTTCAAAGAAAATTCCTAATCTTTTTTGGTTAATTTCTTCCAATATGTAAATAATACATACACTCACATACAATATATTTTGATTTTCCCCTTGCAAGTTTTCCTCTAGAACTTGATCATATTTATCGAGATTTAGGTCCTGTTTGATAAACCAATTAAGTACTTAAACTTATTAATTAAATACTTAATTGATTAGCAATGTTTGATAACACAATAGCATAACAACTTAATTGTAAGAACTTAATGTATTAAGAACTTAAATTTTAAGTGCGTTTCATAACTGAAAGTAGGATTCTTAATAATTTAAGTGAATCTGAAATATTAGTACAAATGTGAGCCTAAAAATAAGTGATAAGCCTATCACTTATGTCTGAACTAAATTCTTGAGACGATTTTTTTCTATTTATTTATTTTTATGTTTATACATTTGATATTTTATCTTGAAATATTTAATATATTTTTATTAATCATGATGTCTAGTTTGAAATTAAAATTTATTTAAATTATTTTTTATTTGATAATATGAATTCTTTTTGACAATGATAACATATGACATTATTATTAACTGAAAAAATAATAACATAATAAAATTTAAATATTTTTATTACATTATGTAATAATATTATTATTATTTTTATTATCATAGTTTCATATACAACAATTATTTTTTTAGATAAAATTATAAATCAAAATAATTTAAATTTCAGTGTTCAGACTTCAGATTTCAGACATTTTATTTAGTATTTAGATTTTGGTTTTTATCAAACACGACAAACTTAATCAGTTCAGTACTTATGATTCAGTATTCAGATTTCAGACTTCAGACGCAAATTAAGTTTTATCAAACGGATCCTTAAATTTTGTGGCTGACTACTTTGCCTCTTTAGCAGCTTCTGGTCCGGTAGATTTCCACAATTTTGATGCGCCGCTGCCAGGTGTTAGGCCATGGCTGTAGCATGATGTGATAAGGGTTACATATCCCTGGAATGTAAGCATCTAGGCTTTTGTCTCCTAATTTATACCAAAAAGAAAAAACAATAGTATTCCTAGTTAATCAGTTTAAAAGTCGTGTGTATTAAATATTTTCTTTCTCCAAAATTATTGTCCGATTTAGTTTTTCACTTTTAGTATAATTTTAACTGTAATTAAAATTTCAAACTGAACAATATTTTAAAATGTAGAAAATACTTAAACTTGTTATCAATCTCCATTTTGCTTTGATATCATTCTCATATGTGCATTAGGCTTCATAAAGACTTTCATAATAAGTAATAATAGTATATAAAATTTTGCCTTTTCTATTCTGTTACACCATAAAGTATATGTATATGTATAATAAAAATATATTTTTCTGTCTCAAAAATAAAAAATTATCCAATTAATTTTTATTTATAGTTCAATTTGTATTAAATTAAAAATTTAAATTGAACAACAGTTTCGAGATGAAGAGAGTACTACTAAATGTTTTTAAGAGCTTAAGATGTTATTGAATTCTTGGGGGAGGCCTTTTTTTTTTGGGTTCTTTTACATATTGTTAAGTTTAAAGGTGTGGCGATATTGTTAAGTTTAAGATGAGAGAGATACGTATTGTTAATTTTAGAATGGAAGAGATAGATTATACTCCTGTGAATAAAAAATAATTGTGAAGTTTAGATTTTTTTATTTATTAAAAAGGTGATACTGATTAAGAGTAAAAATCATGTTAAAGGCACAAGGGATATCAATACATCAAGTCCACTGTTCAACAACTTTACTTGTACAAAGGGTGTGGGAGTGGCCTTCATAAGTTCGTATGATATTTCCAACCAGTAACATGCTCATGCCTGTCTATCAATAGTCGTAGAAAAAATAGTTTAATTGGTACAATTTACCTGGCCACCAACAGATGTTTCAAGTCTCCCAAAACATTTTTCTTTCCTCTCTTGCTTTCTCATCTAGAGTACTTGTTTTATAATTTATACTCCTAAAAAGTATTTAAAATATAATTTCTTACTTCCAAAATTACCGTCCAGTTTAAAATATTCATTTTAATATAATTTGAACTAAAAATAAAAAAACGAAATTGAACAATAATTTCATGACGAATAGTGTTCAATTTACATGTATGATGTATCATTTGGAGTCTCATCTTATTTTGTCCTGTGTGCTGAAAAAAAAGATACTTTTTAATGATTTTTTTTTTTTAAAAAAAAAATCACTTGTACGTTGCATGATGAAAGGGGTCAAAACAACCTCAGCAGTATAATTGAAGGGCATTTTGGCAGACTAAGAATTTCATACACTTAATTTTACAACACTTTTTAAACATCATACAATATTTTCAGTTTTTTTTCTATTTAAATATTATTTTATTTTCTAAAAAATTATACTCATACCATAATCTACCCTTGAATGAATCCGTAATGATCATGTATCAAAATCTTGATGAAAGATGTAAGAAATGGTGAAAGAGTATGGTATAAGAGATCGTTTGCTGGGTATTTTATACAATAAACATGCATGTATGGTGTCGTAAGTAATTTAGTCAATTGATATGCTTTTTTTTTTTATTTCAAAAAATCGATATAAAGTATTAAAATTAAGTTGGTTTCCTCTTTGCATCTTGGTAAATCAAGCTATACCTTGAAATTACATTTGTCTCATATATCTACGATGTAATTTTCCTGTGAATACGAGGTTTGCCCTGAGATTATAGAAACTAAAAGAGAGTTATATATGGTGTTCTTTATCTTTTTCTTTAGATTTGCTTAAATACCAAATGTAACAACTCTATTATCATAATTCATAACTACTTGTCCGACTGAAAGATTTTATGAATGGATGTCTCTTCCTTAATATTAAAAAAAAAAAATCTTCCTCAAAGATTTGGTATGAGTTAATGTCAGTAGGTGGCGTGAAAAAACATTCGTATATGTAGGAGTCGAAAAAAAAAAAAAAAAACACCGGTGTTATTTGATTTGTCCTGAGATAAGATTAAGTGGTAATCTTTACACACGTTGGAAGTGTGATATGTCTAAAAACTTAAGATCCAAATGAAATGACTAATATTAAAAGCTCTTCTTTCATAATTTTTAAATAAAACACTCCCTCCGTCCCATAATTATTGTGCAGTTTAAGTTTTTATTTTTAGTTCAAATTGTACTAAAAGTGAAATTTGAAACTGGATAATAATTTTAGGACAGGGGGAGTAGATTATTTTCTGAAAATTGAAAGTGTAACAACGTTTTTAATGACTAAGTGTGGATTTTTCCATGCAACTTTTGAATGTGAGATTTTTGGATTGAGAATGCTTGCATATGTTCAATTGATGGTTGACAATGATGCAGTAATTATCACACAAATTACCATCAACAATGAATCCATACGTGTTAATAGTGAACGTCAACATCAAATCATCAATCAATTATCTAAGCAAACAATAAATTTATCATTAATTCTTCCTTGTCACACGGGCTACCATGAATTTTGGGACACAGTCGCATCTGTTTCCTCCGCCCAAAAAAAAAAAAAGAAAGGATTAATTTAGCTGAGAAAAAGGCAGACATAAGATCCGCAATTATTATTATGCACGTCTTACCTCTCTTTATTGGCATCATCAATCATTAATTCTCAATTAAACTCAATAATTGTTTTAAATACATCCCATCATTCATTGTTACAATCAATCCTCCAATTTTCAATACACTTGCACATGATTCCAACTTACCACAACGCAAAATGCATACGTGATTCTTTTATTTACATATACAGTGGTATGTATATATATACTATAACCCAAAATAACATTTTAGATTACTGTTACCTAAATTCTACTCAGAATTTAGAGAACAGGGAAATGCAATTTTTTTTTTTTACTAATAAACAATATAATCTGCTAGTTTTCGTTCATGCTTTTAGAAACTAAAATGTGATTAGTTGTGTTTACAATTTCGCATTTGCTTCATAAAATTCTCATTTTTCACTAAGAGTCATTCTAGAAAAAAAAAAAAAAAAGTAAGAAAATTTCCCAGTGTTGATAAATTAGGTACGATTTTAATGAGTTCAAATCATTAGTTTACATTTCAAGATCAATTAATCAATAATGCACTTCATCCGGTCCTTAATATAATATATTTTGATTTGTCCTAAGTTTCTTATAGTATGTATTTTTGATTGACGAAAAAACCTTAAAAATATATTTTCACATTCGTTATGTTTTCTTGATTGTTATAAAATAGTTTTAAGGTTCTTTTATCAATTAAAAATAGGTTTTAAGTGAAATATAAGAAAAGTCAAAATGACTTATAATAAAGACTAGAGGGAGTACTATTTATTAATCTATACTATATATTTAGAGTACTCTAGTCAATTAAATAACGTAAAAATGTAAACTTATCACTAGTAGTAATAACGAAAAATTATTGGGTACAACCAATATATCCTGATTTTTAGTGCAGCAAGTACTAGCAATCCCATTTTTTGGTGGTATAACTCCTGTATAAATTATTTCTCTTACCCCAAATTTACTATTTTACCCTATTATTATATCTGACTGCACAATTCTACGTAATACAGTAACTGCAGTGAATAATAATTTATCAGTAGTAACAACAAGAAAAAACTACCCCCATTATCTATCGTTCCTGATCCACGTGGTATCTTTGAGCAATAGGTGGCCACGTCAGCTGCTCCTTAAGTCCTCGTTCTCTCGCCTCCTCAGGTAAATTTGCAGTCAACGGGTAAAAGAAAAGGAAAATAGAATCTACAAATTATCCGAAATTATTCAGGGATTTCGGGTTATTGTAAGAAGAAGAGAATTAAAAAAAGAATTTAAAAGAAAGGAAACAAAGCTGAGAACTGCTGCCTCGTCTTCAACTCCGAACTCAGCACCAAAGAGAGGTGTTTATTACTTTTTTTTGGCTTGGGGCTCAGACTGACTCAGTAGTCATAAGAGAGGAGCTTCAACTTTACACCTTTCTGGTTTATAACGGAAAAGGAAGAAAGGTGATTTAAGTTTTTATCACGTCATTCTTCTTCGATTGGGTTGGCGGCGGTGCTGGGAAATGGGCGGTCCGGGAGGAGGACAGCCGAGGTCTTACCCTTTGAATCCGAATGATTACAAGCTCCTTGAAGAGGTCGGTTACGGCGCCAGCGCCACCGTCTTCCGAGCGATCTGTCTCCCTTTTAATGAAGTTGTGGCCATCAAGTGCTTGGATCTCGATCGCTGCAACAGCAATCTGGTTTCCCCTTCTCCTCTCCTCTTTTTTCTTTGTTTTCTTTCTTGTTTTTATCGCTTACTTTAGCTAAGTTTATCAGTTAAGAGGCTTTTATTCAGTTGGCTCTCGCTGCTCTGGGCTTAATTTGAAGCTGAATTAGCTGAATTGCTTGAATTTTTGTATCACCATTTGAATTGAGTTAGCTAGTTTTTGTGTGTGTGTGTGTGTGTGCGTGTCTGTGTGTGTGTGTGTGTGTGTAAGTGAATTCTACTTGGGAAATTGAGAATGAAAGTGAATTCTGTTTGCATGATTAATGTGGCGTCTGTTTGATAAATGGTAAGAGGTGGAGGATACTCCAAGTGATTCTTTTGGTTGCCCATGGCTTTTGTTTTAAAAACTTCCTGTCCAATGAGAGTAATCATATTCGGGGCGCGCGTGGTTAGTCCTTGAGACTTCGTTTAGTTAGTGATCAGTGTGGCGTTAACTTATCCACCTCTCTCTCTTTATTGCAGGTATGATGAATGCATATAGTAAGTTAGCTTAACAAGAGCAATTATATTCACAGCTAAAAAGTTGTGGTGACTTTGATTAGTAACTGGCGTGGCATTCATTAATATTCTATCCTTTTAATTGTTGATAATAATATATGCTGTATTTATATTGTGAAAATAAGCTTAATGGTACACCGCTTTTAAGTAAAGTCAACGTGTTTATTGTTGCTCAACAAATGATGGCTCAATTTATTGAAAACTCTCAGCTGCATTAATTGCGCTATCTTTCTTTCTCTCTCTCTGGTGCTGACGTCATAAGATTCATACGTAATATATAATGCGCTAAGAATCTGATTTCGTATTTTGCAGAAGTTACTGAAATATATTTAGTTAATATAGTTGTGATCGGTTTAGGTTAATGGAATGACAAGTGGCTGAAGTGGGAAATTAAACTATTAAAGTTCCAGCTTTTCTATCTTCAACATGCATCCATTTACCTAATGTTGTTGCAGATGTATTTAATAATGAATACCTGATTGTAGTTAATGCAATTGTGGATTTTTCTATGGCATTTTTGTATGCTGATGTCTTTAGTAATTCAGTTTGTACAAGCTGAATAACAAATGCTATTCTAGAGCTTTAAAAGTGTTAATCTTTGCTATCTCATCAATAGCGATGTTCTGAAAGCTTGGATCTTTGATTCACGTTGTATGATGCTTCTTGTGGTATCTGATTTGGTCTAATATTTAGCCTCGAATCAGCTGCTAGCCTCTTGGTGGAGTCCACAATGTATTTGCTTATGTGTCATTTTAATGTGATGGAAATTGGCCGACTAATTGAAAATTAATGAGAGCGGCAAACCCTAGCCGTAGGGAGTTAAGAGAGACAAAATCTTTGAAAGCTTAAACTATAATAATCAGAAAACGTGAATAACTAAACTGCAGAACTTCTCTAATTATAGAGGTGTCCTGCTTATTCCTAAAGCTACTAAATTGCTGATTCCAATCTGCATGAAACAAATGTGATTAGCTAAATGGAAAACTAAACTAAAAGGAAACTTTTCTTCTAAGAAGATTCTAGCTATTTCTCAAAATCTAACATGAAGATACCTATACTTTCCTGCATCTCAACTTCCATGACCAGCTAATGAGACACGGTATATCATCCTGCTACTGAGCTCCCACAGACTCTTTTATGTTTTTCTTTCTTTGTAAAAGACAGATTTGTATCCGGGAAACTCTTTATGGTATCTTTCAACATTGAGAATTAGTGACTACGAATAAATTATTTCTGAATCTTGCGTACACATTCATGAGCTACATGTACATTTGCTCTGGTGGACTTGTGTCTCTTGTCTCTTTTATTTGTACGTTAGGGAATGTTCGGCTTTTTTTCCCCCTTTATTTATGCTTTATTTGAATGCTTACTATCACCAAAAAAGAGTGATGGTTTTCTTCATTGTGAAGATTAGATGCAGTTGGTGTAGTGACTAATTCAATCTGCTAGTAAAATTCAATTTTGTAGTTTTACCTATTCTGTTAGATATTGCTCTGGATCTGCTTTCATCTCTCATGAAGCAAATGCATGCTTGGTTATCTGCATCTATCTGATGAAATCTTTTTTCCAGGATGACATCCGTAGAGAAGCTCAGACTATGAGTTTGATAGATCACCCAAATGTAATAGGAGCATATTGTTCGTTTGTTGTTGAGCACAACCTTTGGGTGGTTATGCCTTTCATGGCAGAGGGGTCTTGTTTACACCTGATGAAAGTAGCATATCCAGATGGGTTTGAAGAGTCAGCAATTGCGTCTATCTTGAAAGAAACCCTTAAGGCTCTTGAGTATCTTCATCGACATGGTCATATCCATCGTGATGTCAAAGTAAATAGCTATACACCTGAATTTTTTTTTTTTTTTTTAAATTTTTTATTGCCTCTTACTTGACACCAGGTGCTCCATTTTGGTCACATGGAATCGTGGCACGGCTAGAACTGTTTTGTAATGATATTTTTGTTAAGGATATGTAGATATGTATATTTCCTCCGGATATGTCAAACTCTGGTAAAAATAAAAGGTGTTCCCTATGAGTTTCGGGACAAAAATTTGAATGACAAAACATAAATCAGAATGTTTATGACTATTTGTTGGTTTTAATAATTTTAGCTTTTACATGCAGGCTGGGAACATACTAATGGACAGTAATGGAGAGGTAAAGGTTGCTGATTTTGGTGTCTCGGCGTGCATGTTTGACACAGGTGACAGACAGAGATCAAGAAATACCTTTGTAGGCACTCCATGCTGGTATGTTTTGAGCATCTTTTCCTTGAGTAATTCACTACAGACAGTTTTTCCCTTGAAAGAATCTTTATTTATTTTTCTCATGGTTGTTCTATCACAGGATGGCACCAGAGGTGTTGCAGCCACAAACCGGATATGATTTCAAGTAAGAATCATGACGTTTATGTATTGCTTTCTTTTCCTTCTTTTTGTTGCATTTCACTTGCTTGATTTCCATTCTGAGGCGTAGGTGAATCTTAGAATATGGTATTGCAAAGGGTAGTTACTTCAGAATGCCAAGTGCTTCTCTACTTTTGGAGCTACGCGCGTTACTAAAATGTTTAGTTGTATGCGAAGCTTCTGTGCTGATGTAGTTGGTTTCCCCCCTTTCCTGGCCCTAAAAATATGTTTACAAGAACCCTGAAAGAATCTTTTTCCCTTCCATTTTTAGTAATTCTTGATGAAGTGTTACAAGACAATGATAGCACTACTCAAACCTTTCTTCATAATCTGATTGAGTAACCAATAGTTTTCTCTACAAAATCTTTTTGCCAGGGCTGATATCTGGTCATTTGGAATCACAGCTCTGGAGTTGGCTCATGGTCATGCACCCTTCTCAAAATACCCCCCAATGAAGGTATAGCCTTTTGTATCTAGGAGAAGATTGACCAATACTGAATTATTTCTGCAGTGTAGAATGCCGTGCTTAATGCTTATGTATTTATGTTCCCTCATGCACAATCTTCTTCTTTAGGTTCTGTTGATGACCATACAAAATGCACCTCCAGGACTTGATTATGACCGTGATAAAAAGTTCTCTAAGGTAATTCCCTTTTGAACTAAACGTGCTATTTGGATGTGTTGGGATGGGGGGCTTGGGGCAATCAGAATGGTTTATTTATATTTTATTTCAATTTCCGCATGGTTTCTGAACATTAAGATTTCCTCAATTCAAACAGTCATTTAAAGAAATGGTTGCCATGTGCTTGGTAAAAGATCAAACAAAGAGGCCCACAGCGGAGAAGTTATTGAAACACACATTTTTCAAGAATGCAAAGCCTCCAGAGCTTTCTGTGAAGAAACTCTTCGTCGACTTGCCACCTTTGTGGACTCGTGTGAAAACGCTTCAGGTCTTTCACTTCACATTTCATTTTTTCTATACCAGATCGCGGAGTTGCTTAATAACTTGTTTTTTTCATTTATTTCAAATATTTGCAGATGAAAGATGCCTCACAACTAGCATTGAAGAAAATGCCTTCTGCCGAACAGGAAGCATTGTCACAGGTTAGAAGCATCACAGTTATTGTTTGACCATGCCCAAAACTTTAAACTAGTTTTACTATCCTGTGCTGCATTTTGTACCAAGTATTGTCTACTACTGCAATCAAGATAATGATAAATTGATGATGTCCTTTTCTGTCTGGCCGTGGTGGTAACCCCTTGTTTATTATCACAGAGTCAGTATCAGAGAGGTGTTAGTGCCTGGAACTTTGACATTGAGGACTTGAAAATCCAAGCATCACTGGTATGTGACAATTTATTTCGAGTATAAGTTGGTTTTGAAAGCTCAAATAGCATGTTGTGTATTTTTTAGTAGAAAAATTCAAACGTTTGTCGTCGGTGGCAGGTGCAAGATGAAGATGAAAATGAAATACCAGAAATCAAAGAGCAGGCAGATCCAAAAGTAGATGTGAGAATAAAGGTGATTAAATACTTGAATAAGGAAGATGTTGGACCTCCATCCCCTGCGCTCTTTTTTCTTTTGTTTTAAAGTTTGTTTAAAGCTAATAAAAATCATCAATTGTTTGTGAACAGAAAACAGATGTATCTGCTTCTGAATCTGGTTTATGGAGATCAAGATCGACCAATATTCTATACAGGTAATCTTGGATAGAAAATGAATGGATTTTTTCCTTTTTGGCGAGAAGTTATTGCAATCGATTTTGCTCAAAAATAAAAATCGGCTGCAACTCTTTTTCCCTTTTCCATGACAATCAGTGGAATTAAGTACAACTTCAAGAGATGAATCCTCAGTAACATTGCAAAACAGCATGCCATTAATTATAAAAGAAGCTTTTTGTTTAAGAAATGAGCACAAATCTGGCTACTTTTAACCCTAGACTTGGGTGGTGGAAATCCCTCTTTGTGTACTTGATTTTGTTGTATTGTGCAACTTATTCATTTCTGATCACTTATTTTGACCTGAAAGGTTTTTGCTTTGTGATCCATGAATCAGTGATCAGATAAATGGTGATAATAAGGGAAGTAAAGTCATTGAAGATGATTTTATAGAATCTGACAATCAAACGAAGCCTTTACTGAAGAAGAGTGTATCAAAAGCCGAGTTGTCGGTGCCTGTTGCAGAAACGGATATATCAGCTAAGTTCAAATCCCAACCAAATAAAAGTCGTCAAACTCAGAGTGGCCCACTTATGCCTGGCCTGGTTGTTGGTCAGTCAACATTAGAAAGAGTGCGGACCGCAGAAAGGTGCGTGCCAACAATTCATTTATCTTTTTTCCATTATGTTTATTTTTTCTTTTTATGTCTGATCTGGGTATCCAAGAAGAGTCCAGCCAGCTCGGCTCGCTCACTCCCATTTTGCAAACGACATTTTACATTCCCAATGCTCATTTTACATTCCCAATGCTCATTTTACATTTCCAAAGCAAATTTTACATTTCCAATGCAAAATCAAATACAAATAAAATATGTAAATGGTGTTCATACAAATAAATTTTCATGTCTGGCTATCATTTGTGAAATGACGTGGTTAGAAAAAACTCTGATTTTCCTATTCCCAGTTTTGGGTTTCATTTTGGTCGAGATATTAAGTTTTGCTGGTTTCTCATTCATCTTACTGAAGTCAGTTTATGATTACTTTCTGGATTAATATTTGATTTTCTTGTGCAAATAAATAGCAAGGTAAGCAGAAAAAGGCAGTAGTTTAATAGGAGATCCTGTTACTATAAGAGCAATGGATCTTCAGATTAATCTTTGACTTCATATTAGAAAATAAGGCAGTAGTTCACTGGACAGTACCTGCTTGCAAAATGTTATGGACATAACAGAATTTGGGTGACTGTCGGATTGCTTTATGTTAAAAGATGATCTATGTCAAACATCTTCTTTGATACTTCTAGTGCCTGGCATTTTTGCACCTGCTTTCTATAGCATGATCTTTATTTCTTTTTTCTAGGTCTGACATTGAAACTCAGCAGCCAGTAGAAAAGACTCCTCAAGTACGAAAAGCGCCTAGCTTCAGTGGTCCGTTAATGTTACCAACTCGAGCGTCGGCAAATAGTTTATCTGCTCCAATTAAGTCATCAGGAGGTAAGAGGATTAACAGCTCATTTCACAGGGAATGAAACACCTGAATTTTAGTTTGGTTTTGATTGCTATAAACAATTTTGTTACACAGGGTTCAGAGATACTCTAGATGATAAATCGAAGACAAATCTAGTGCAAATAAAAGGGCGTTTTTCAGTGACCTCAGAAAATGTTGATCTTGTAAAGGTAAATTCCCTGTTTCTGCGCCACCTGATTTATGAATTGGCAATTGCTAACTTCATGGTTGCCCATTAGGATATTCCATTATGTACAGTTCCTCGAAGATCTTCTCAGGTAAGAGGCTACGAGTGTTCCATTAATGTGACAGCAGAATATGATTTTGGTATTTTATTCCTTTGTAATTGGGTATTCATGTCACATTCAGGGGTCACCTTTGAGGAAGTCTGCTAGTGTTGGAGACTGGATATTTGACTCCAAGCACAATGTAAGTATGACTAATTGCTTCTATCATATGAAGCAAAAATCCATGTAAGAAACCTATAAATGGGTTGAAGTTGTAGCATAACATGCAAAGTTTTCTTGTAATTTACTCCGGATTACCTAGATTGCTTATACGAGATATCAAACCTTGATGTGATGCTGGTTTTTCAAATGCATTGCAGCCAAATAGTTACATACCGAAGGAGATGGGGAATAGCAGCATGCCAGCTTCTGTTCTGATGCCTCATCTCCAAAATCTTTTCCAGCAAACTTCACTTCAACAGGTAAATACTTTTGATGCCTTCCATGTGCTCGTAAATTTGTTAATCTATTTTTTTTTAGGGTTTCGTTCTGTAGTGATTGCTACTAAAGCAAATTTTTATTTTGTTTTTCATTCTTATGTTTTATTGTGCTGCTTCACAGGATCTCATTGTAAATCTTCTAAATAGCTTGCAACCAGCTGAGGTAGCAGATGGTGAGCTGGATGTTACGCTTTGCAATTTTGGTTTTATATTGCAAACTGGGTTCTGGAGTGCTAAAATTTGATTTTTCTTTTGTGCCAGTCCCTCAAAATGGCAAGTTGCCTCCAGTACCTCGCATCCCAGAGAACAATGGAAATGTACGTAAATTATGAGATCATTTTATCTGATTTCTTTTACATGTTAGATCTTCTTGTAAAGTTGCATGTATGTCCGAAAATGTATCGATCAGCCCCAAATGTGCAGATGAGAGTTCACCCAATTTCAAGGTTCTGTTGTTTGATTGCTATTTCTGAGTCTGTCAGCTTTTATGTGTGTTTAGCTGATGCAAGTGGAGGTTTCCTTTGTCAATAAACTTCAGATACCCATTGTGCTTCCTCATGGGTTGTGAAACAAATATCTGACTTCATCATCTAGCACTGAACTGAAAACGAGACAGGGAATTCATGAGTACTAATCTTGTGCTGGGAAACCAATTTTTGCTCCTTTTTACCAATTCCATCTTACAGGAATTGTGTTACAAGACCTGGTTTTTAGAGAGTCCCACAAAGTTTCTTGTATTGTCTCCTTGAAATTTTAGGAACACATCATCATTTGCCGTCAACTTATCACCAAACTTGGTGCTTTTTGTAAAATTATGTTGAATCTCATATATACTTATTTTCCAGGTTGATGCTGCTTCTACTGAAAGAGAACGTTTGCTGCTTACCAAAATTTTTGAGCTGCAAGCAAGGTTTTTTTCTTTCTTAAATTTTTATTCCTGTAATGTCGGTTTATGCTACTTAATGTTTTCATATTACTTAAATTTGCAGGATGAGTAATTTGACGGATGAACTAACCGCGGAAAAGATGAAATACATTCAAGTAAGTATTGTTAGAGATTTACTTTTTAATTTAGTTATGTTTCTTTTAAATAATGATAGAGATCATACCATTTCAAAAGAAAAAAAATGAGATTAGAGACCATGAATTTGTCCAAGTGAAGGACTCAATGATGGACGTGGCACTTATGAAAAGAAATAAACACCAGTCGCATCATATTTCACATTTTGAGGGCTACAAATGGTTATTTTGTACACATGTCATAGTCACGACCCATTTACTGGAGTCGAATAGGATGATTTCTATAATTGAATGTTAACAGAAGAACAAGCTGTAGTGGTCATTCTTTCGGGTTACTTAGGTATCCTAGTGTTCTTGCGAGCAATTTTAGAAGCAAAACAAATGTGTAAAATATTGTCATGCTAACGAGTATTTGCTCGTGGTTTCCAGTTACAACAGCGGATAAACATGATATCTAGTCAGGAAAACGGCGACAAAAGAGAAGTTGATTCTTAAAGACTATAAAAGGATGTTGTACAATGTACATTTAACTCTGTGAATATTCAGGTAAGATTCTAATCATTCTAGAAGTTGTTCTGGATCATTTGTGTATAAGAAAAAGGCAAACAATAAGAATTTTCCTGACAGTTTGAGCAATTTATTTGCAGAAGATTCAAGTTATACAAAGAAGTACTAGGGTTCTATGGAGAGTACCTTTCTTTTATTTTCGCGGCGTTCTTCATCTGCCGACTCAGCTGAATAGTAACTTCTTGTAAGCCAGTAATCATGAGGAAACGGAAGGTGAATTCAGGGGAAAATTTTTTTTTTTTTTTTTGGGGGTGGGTGTATGGTAATATTGCAGATTTTATAGATATTTCATAGTTTATGTGGTGCTGTAAATTTGTGTTATTAGTCTAAGCCTAAGCCTGAGGGGGCTGCATTATTAAAGGACAACTTGTGTTTGGATGTAACTGCATTTCGAATGTAAATTTTTGCATTGTTAAGTTCTATCCTTAGATTAATACACCTTCCAAAAAAAAAAAAAAATGATAACCGGGCTTCAATTACAACAGCATTGGAGCATAAACAGTATAATGACAGAGGGGAACAGTAGAAAACCTTGGCACAAAACCATTTTTCCCACTAAAAAGAAAAAGCATGATCAGAACAAATAGCTAGAGTGGATATCTTCTCGTAGAAACAATTTACTCTCTCCAATCCACTTTATAAGACACAAATTGAATAAACTTAGCTATTCAACCAGTTTGCGACAATTGATCTTACAATTCCAATCTTGCATTTTACTAAAAGTTGGTAGAACTAGTGTTCCAGAACTGCATAATCTAGTTTATGCAAAAATGCAATGTAATAATACAGGTACTTAATGTAATAAACAGGTAGTACTTTCTCAAAAAAATAAAAATTAAAAAAAAAATACAGTAGATCTGAGCTACAATCTGCCGCCCTGCAACTGAACCTCAGCATCTACTGCAAATATGCAGCAAATAATCCTCTTTTAGCCACTGAGCAGTATCAGCAGTGTGATTCCGTGTGCAATGTGGCACTTTCCTCAAAAAGAATACAGCAACAGTGACAAACAAAAAGAATCCATCAATCAACAGCCAAACTAAACTAATCAACCAAAAAAAATGTTAAAATATTCCTAATCCTTGTAGTATTTCCCAATTCAGTGAGCAAAATGGAGTGACTTGAAGGTTAACCAGACCAGACTCCAGAGGAGGCTTCAGACCCACCATCCAAAAACCTAAAGAATGAATTCTCAAGTAGCATTTCTCATTCAAACACCCTCTTTACTCCCATCTAAACCCTCTCTTAAACCCTCCATCAGTATTCTCCATCGCCATCATCATCGTCAATGGGTTCACCAGGTAAAAACACTTCTGTCTATTTATAGTAACAAAAGATCAAAACTTTATCAGAATCCCTCCTTAGAAAAACCTGTTATTTTTCTTCTTTTTTGGGTTTTAGAGAAAAGGAAGGGATAGGATTTGCCGGGCGGAGTTACTTTCAGCTAGTGACGCGTCTATAGGAGTGGCAATCGGCGGGTGTATACTCAACTCTCTGGTTTTCCCCACTCCAGCTCCCCCTGAGGATGAGGAGGGGGATTCTGTGATTGACTCGGATGATGCAAGGTTTGCTGTCATGGGAATCATTAGCCTCATACCTTACTTTAATTGGCTGGTCTGTTCTTCCGTCCCTTTTTCCTTTGGGTGCTTTTGAAAGTTCAGATTTTTAGTTTCATTTTGTCTGTTGGGTTATTTTGGCCTTGGTGCAAAAAATGCAGAGTTGGTTGTTTGCTTGGTTGGATACCGGGAAGCAGCGGTATGCTGTTTATGCTTTAGTCTATTTGGCCCCTTACTTGAGGTAATCATGATGCTTCTTGGCCCCTTTTAAGATTCCTTTTTTTTCCCCCTGAAAAAGTGTTCATCTTTTCCTTCATGGCTTGCATTTATGAATATGAACAGCAAATGACTATTGCCTGTACGATTGTCTACTAAGCCCTGGCATCTACTGCCTTGTAGTTAGTCCGCAAGAGAGAGTCCACATTGTATTGAATATCATCCAGAAGTTATTTCTCTTTGCCTCTTCCATGGAGAACTTGCATATACTGTTCTTGGCTAGGTTGGAATAGGAATTTAATTTGCAATTTTGAGTCAATTGATGTTCATAAACAATGTAGCCGAGTAAAAGCCTTTAACCTTATTTCGGAGGAAAGTATCTTAATGCATGTAATTCTGTATGTTAATGATTTGCACCAGTTTGCGATCGGAAAGGAGGCAAAAAATTATGCATACAGATATTTAGTTCCTCCATTTGATACTTAAATCACGATCAAAATCCTTTTTCAGAGGAAAGCGTTCCAGTAATGCAATCCTGTTGTGTTAGGGATTTGCATCAGTACATGATGAGAAAGGAAAGCTTAATAGGCTTACAAATGGAACTGGTGTAGTATGTGAAATGGTTCTAAAACAAAACGTCAAATAGTTCTGATTAATCATGCTTCGATACCATCAGTACTATGCATATCTTCAGACTTCAGATGTGAATGAAAGATGCCTTTTTTCTGCGGAACTATGAACTGGCCATTTTCATGACATGCTAGACTGGTGTTCTAATATAAATCCTCCGCACTTGGTTGTTAGGCCAAATTTGTCAATCTCGCCTGAAGATAGCTGGTTGCCAATTACCAGCATTTTGCTGTGCATCATTCACATTCAGGTTTAAAATCCCTTCTTTCCTTCACAATTTGTTTAATTAAGTCTTGAATTTAAGTCTTTCTTTAATGACAGCTCGAAGCAAGTATAAGGAACAGGGATATTGAAGCTTTGCAAATGTTTAGTGAGTTTGGAAAGCGTCTGTCCTCAGGATTCAGAAAAAACGATATAATCTCCAAAGACGAGGTAATTAGCAATGCTATAGTTACCTTGGGAGCTGTCAATACAATCTTCACATTTTAATTTGTTGATTTTTTCCTGTTGCACTTCAAGAAGACCTTAACAGACCACCATAAGAAGCTGCCATCTGCACACAAAAAATCCAGACACTTCATGAGGGATTTTGGAGTCCCTAGGAAACCATTCCAAGGTTCAAAGAGCCTGAACTTTGAAGAAGATGAAGAATTTGATGAAGAAAAGAAGCAGTAGGGCACAAACAGGCTAAATAAAACCATCCTTGTTGTAGAGTTGACTATCCATTTGAATCAATATTTGCTGTAGGTTTGTCTCTCTTGTTTTAGAATTGGTACTGTGTTGTAGAAATTCTGTCTACAGTTAGTAGCATAAGCATCACTCGCTTATATACATATGAAGATGGACTGGTTCAATGCCGGCTCTTGGAGAAAGATGTAATCACGAACTATTTACGCTTAGGTGTTTGGTCTCACATGGGATTAAGACTTCTTAGTGTTGTTATCATTAGGTCTCAAGTGTATTTACAATCCTATGAATAAGCTTGAGATCAGATTTAAAGCAAGCCATTATCACATCTGGCATGTCATACTGTGAGAAATGGATCTGTTTTGAAACTTCTAGTTAAATTGAGAAGATTTTCATTGGTTTAAACTTGAGACCTCAACTCCATTTCATGGTTTTTATATTAAGACTTTCCTTCTACAAATATGGTCCTTGGAATGACAGCTACCACTTTAAAGGTACAAGTCATGCACTCTCTTCCAGCAAGTTGGGAAATTACTCATTATTCTTGCTTACTGCCTAAAGCATTTTACAAGGTTGTGCTACTACCATGGAAACTGATCTGCAGTTTATCTGGAGAAACACTTGAAATCTTATCGCTATTAGGGTCTTGTCCTGACAATGGGGTACGGGCTTAAAAACCCCGACTTAATGCAGAAATCCAAAGCAACACCAGCAAAAGAGAAAATCAAGAGATTTTCAGAAATATATACAGCACTGTCAAGAGCAACTGGAAACAATCTGTCAATATCCAGCTGCTGCAAAGTTGGTTTGGCACCCAGCGTGGCAAGAGCTACATCAAGAATCACAACAGATCATCATCATTACTCAATTTTCCCACTATTTTATGTAATGTAAGTATGCAAGATGGTATTGCCATTTTTTTCTAGGTGGTAATACAAATAAATATTCTTTATACCTTTGACAATGCCAAAAGCAGCTGATGTTCCTGATTTGAGATGGAAGTTGTCCAAATCTCTCCTCACAGCATATCTGAAAGTTACTCCATACAAAGCACAGCTGACGAATGTGATTCCTAATGGTACTATCAGGTCATTAACATTGCCGGTTGTAGCTCGCGTCAAGGCTAAGGGAAGCCCTGCTAGAGTGCCAACTACTGCAGAAACTATAGCTGCTGTAACGGATTCTACCCGCTCTTCATCTTTGTTGATGATGGATTCAGTACCCACCTCAGGTAGTAAAGAGGATTCTTCAGCCCCTGTGGCCTCTAACGTGCGATATGCCTCGTCTACCATTGCCTTCGCTTCTGATATTTCCTTTTGACATTCTGCAATCTTGAAAAACAATTCGGGGCTCAAAAACTTAAGTCAAGTGAATAATCATTGATCGCACGGACCCAAAATAAATATACCAAGGCAGATGTAGATTATTTACATCATGGTCAGATTCTAATATTAGATCAAAGCTATCTTCTTTACTAAGCACAAAAAGGATCCCTTTATTGGAATCAATTATCTTTTTGAAGTGTAAAGCAACTAATCTGCCAAACAGTTCATTAATGCCACCTTGGTTTTTACATAATTGGAGCTTGCAGACCATTCTGTCTACTATTCGTCTATTCCTACTTTGGATTTTATATCCCAGCCAATCCAAACTCCACATCCTATCTAACTATCAAGCTCACTTATTTGACAACCACAGAGCATTTAGCGAGAATTTGCGTTTCATGAAACTTAACTTGAACCCAGGGTTTCTGGAAAAAAACTTCAATTACAAAGCAAACTGATACATTCAGTGTAAGCAAAATGAATGAACCAAAGCAACCAACCAACCACAATGAAACCCGGGTCAATCATTTTGGGACAGAGGAATAAGAATCACTGTTCTAAAATTGACAGTAAGAAACGAAAAGGGAAACCCAACCTCAGAAGTAGTAGACTGGAGTTTGTTGACATAATCTCTGATCTGCTGAGCTTCAGCTTCTTGCCTATCAAACTCAGCCAGCTGTTTCTTGGCCATTTCAACCCTAAGTGCAGCATCCTCCAACCCTTGTAACAAAGCCTTGTTCTCTTCTTTCCCTAGCAACATTTCAACTCTCTCATCCACCATTCCTGACAAAACTTCCTTCAAACTGCTATTATTGTTGTTACTGTTATCAGGAGGAGGACTGATATTGTTCTTGCTGCTGTCACTGCTGCATCTAACCACCATCAATGGATGATGTGCCATTTGAATTCTCCTTACTGAATGAAATGATTTCATCATCATTGGAAGATGGGCTCTGGAGAGGCTTGAGCTGGTGTAGGAATTGAATGTGGTGGTGGCCATTGATTTTCTTTTTTTTTTTTTTTTGCTTCAAGATTCTGTGTGGATTATTCATTTATTTAGATAAAAGGGAAAAAATTACTGGGCTTTTCCTAATTGGGCCATTATATTCGTGGGCCGCATTATAGTAGGTGATGTCCATGGTATAAATAAACAGAAGAAAAAAGGAACACATAAGAAACTCAAAAAGGAATTTTCTTTTCTCCTTTGTGTTACGATTGGGTAATGTTGAGAGCATTTTCAAGAAGTGTTTTTTTTCTTGCCTCCAACAAAACAACCTTCAAAAACTTCACCTTTCTTCCTCCTATCATGGCCGCCGCACAGTTCACCACCAACAGCCCAGCTTCTTCTCCGTCCCATTCTCATAATAGCTTCTCCGTCAAGAGGGTGGGTACCCACCACGGAAGCTTCCACTGCGACGAAGCTCTGGGCTGCTTCATGATTCGCCTCACTAACAAATTCGCCAACGCCGATATCGTCCGTACTCGTGACCCACAGGTAAGGTTCCTCCATTCTCCGTCGTTTTCTCTTTGGTTAACTTCTCTGTGATTTAACATGTCTTTCGGCGGGATTCTTTTTTTTTTTTTGTTATCTTTGTGGAGTTTTTTAGTTATGCAATTGATGTGTTTGTTAAAATGTCTGCTTCTGGAAATAAAAGGTTTTGGACACTCTTGATGCTGTACTTGATGTTGGAGGGGTTTATGACCCAAGTCGCGATCGTTATGATCATCACCAAAAAGGTTTTGAGGAGGTTTTTGGCCATGGTTTCAACACTAAACTCAGCAGTGCTGGACTCGTGTACAAGGTAATCACTATTGATTCATATGCTCGCTATGTTTATTTGTGACATTTTCTTTAGTAATTGACCGAAGCTCTTAAGTTTTATGCTTGTGTTGTTTTTGTTTTTTGTTTTCTTTTTGGGCTGAAGCTGTTAAAACTATGTTCTTGTCTTAATTGATTAGCATTTCGGGAAGGAGATAATTGCAAGAGAGCTCAACGTTGATGAAGAGCATCCTGATGTACAAAGATTGTTTTTAGCTGTTTATAAGAGCTTCATGGAGGTACTCATATCAATTTCTCTTTTCCTCCTACTAGTGATTATATGACTTATGTTCTCTGAGAATTGAAATCCCCTATGTCTCTAGTTTCTGAATTTTTAAGAAAACATCAATCTTTGTGCAACTCATGAGAAGTGAATCTTTAGTTTTCTTCCTTTTCGGAAAGTTGGAGAAAAAGCACAATATGTTAAGTATGGTTGTAGCCTTTGGTGAATTGCATGGTGAGGCTATACCTTGTAAAGACTTTTCCGACAGAAGTCAATTCATACTTATGCCGTTCTTTAGAATTACAAGGGTAATATGTATGAGATCTGCAACTAAAGATGTCTTTTCTTTGTTTCTGCCAAGGATAATGGAGCATCTATTTTACATTCTCTATTTGTCTTTTGAAAGCTTGTTATCATTAATTACTTGAAACAGGCAATTGATGCGATCGACAACGGAATTAATCAATACGATACGGATCTGCCCGCAAGATATGTGAATAATACACACTTGTCTTCACGGGTAGGAAGGTTAAATTTGGATTGGACTGACCCGGAACAATCGCCTGAGAAGGAGAATGAAGCTTTTGGTCGTGCAATGGCTCTGGCTGGTAGTGAATTCATGGATGTGAGTCTCTCTTGAACGTAGATCCTTTAATTTATTTTGAGATGGAGACATTATCAGCTCAGGTTTTGTTATCTTCTGTGTACATTAAATTAAATGTGTTCTCTTGGGTAATGGACATTAATGTTGTCTTAAAGGATGAAAGGATTTGAAAAGCTTTTATTTTCTAGTATTTGTTAAGTTGTTCATCTGTGCTGGGAGTAACTGTTTCTGCTATAACAATCTTGTTTTCCTTGTAGAGTGTGCGGTTTCATACAAGATCATGGTTACCTGCACGGTCAATTGTTATGGATTGTCTCGCTGAAAGAAAAGCTATTGATCCAAGTGGAGAAATAATGGTTTTGAAAAGATTTTGCCCTGTAAGTTGAATGAAAAGCTTTTGTAGCAATCACTTTTTCCATGTTTTCTCTTCCACTTGCAAAGTTATGTTAAGTTTGTATTGAACTAATCTTTTGGTCCCCAGATCGTATCAATGAATCTTACTTTAATATGTGTGGGATTGCCATGTCAATTATAAATGTCAGATTGACTTTTGTATTTTGGTTGCTATTTTTTAAAAAGATGTACTAGAAAGCCTCCAATTTGTAGTTGTGAGATTACTCTGAGAAAATTGTGCAGATAGTTATTGAAGTATATTAACTTTGGAATTTTGGTACACTAAGTTTTCTTAGTGTTTAATGATTCTTTTGTTAGAAACGTCTCATAGTATATGAGGAAATTTGTCCCTTGTCCTCGTTGGGAATTGATTAGTAGCTGAACAGACTTTCATTTGATGTTGTGTTCTCAGTGGAAGCTTCATTTGTTTGAGCTTGAGGAAGAGATGAAGATCGACCCCCCAATAAAATATGTCCTCTATGAGGTAATGACATCATCCTGTTCTTCTACTACATACATGAACTTTCTGGGAATTGCACGCCTCTTTTTTTTTTTTTTTTGGCACAAATTGCACGCCTCTTCTTTAAGTAAATTCCTAGGTTAAAGGTTTGCTACTTGTGATTTTGGTAGGATGACAGGAGCAAAGGTTGGCGAGTCCAAGCTGTAGCAGTATCACCTGATAAGTTTGAGAGCCGGAAAGCCCTGCCAGCTCAGTGGCGAGGCCTCAGAGATGACGAGCTCTCTAACTTGTCTGGGATTCCGGGTGGTGTGTTTGTACATATGAGTGGGTTTATTGGTGGAAACAAAACGTACGATGGCGCTCTAGCAATGGCCAAGGCTGCTTTGAAGCTCTAGGGCACCCAAAAACACATTAGTTTAGCAACAGTACCGCTCCATGCAGCCGGTTCCTTCCATTTTCGTCAGGCAGTAATCGGCTTTTGTTGTAGGATTTATCCGCTTCACATATTTTACTTCCAGTTGAACTAAATCCTAGTATAAAGAGAGGAAGCACATCCATTAATATTGATTGACCTCAATGTTTGACATATTTACTACAGTGAGGGTTCATATGGAACGTTTTTGTTATTTGAGTATCGGTTCTGAAAGCCATTCAAGGCTATCTCGAATGTCCTTATTTGATGCTTTGATTGTTTCTTCGTATTTCACTAATTTGTTTGAGTTTACGATTCATGATATCACAAATTACGTAAAATCGGCTCCTGCGTGTTTATTTCGTTGCTTACTAATAAATAAAAAAAAAGAAAGAAAGAAACAGCTTACTACAAATCATCTTTTCCTACCACTTGGGAAACCGAAAAAAATAAAAAATGAAATTAACTTGGTTTTCCGGAGTTAATTTTTACATTTTTCTTTGGAGACTGGAAAACAGTAACCGCTATACAGTAGCTCAGCAGCAGTGACAAAACCAAAACCCTCCAAAATCTCCCCTTTCCCCAATTCCCCATGGAGCTAGCAGCGTTACAAACCCGTCCCTCGACGGCCGCCGTTGCGGCCTTTTCACCGGCGAATTCTTCTTCTTCGTCATTGTCTACTCTGAGAAGAAACCCACTAACTTATTTTCCTACTACTTCATCTGCTATTACTTTTCCTAAGCCTCAGAGCGTCCAATTTTCCCCCTCAAAAATCATTCCCCAAATCTCTACAAACCCACCCTCATCCTCCTCCAAATGCATTAAAACTCGCGCTGCCGCCGACGGCCTCTCACCCCCGGAAACAACACTGAAAGCCCGGCTCAGAAACGGCGAGACCCTTTACGGGATATTCCTCCTCAGCTTCTCCCCAACGCTTGCCGAGATCGCTGGCCTCTCCGGCTATGACTTCGCCGTCGTCGACATGGAACACGGCCCCGGCGGAATCTCCGAAGCTTTGCATTGCCTCAGAGCTCTCGCGGCCACTAACACCGCCGCCATCCTCCGTATCCCCGAATCCTCTGCCACCTGGGCCAAGAAAGCCCTCGATCTGGGTCCGCAGGGGATTATGTTCCCGATGATCGATACCGCCGAGGATGCTAGAAAGGCGGTGTCTTTCTGCAGGTTTCCTCCTAATGGAATCCGGGGCTCCGCCCACACCGTGGTGCGGGCATCCGGGTACGGGCTTGACCAAGGGTATCTCAGCAATTACGAAGACGAGCTGCTGATCCTGTGCCAGGTGGAATCCGAGAAAGCGGTGAAGAACATAAAGGAGATAGCGGCGGTGGAAGGCGTGGATTGCATCCAGATGGGCCCTTTGGATTTGAGCGCCAGCTTGGGTTACTTGTGGGACCCGGGTCACAAGAAGGTGAAGGACGTATTGAGGGCCGCCGAGAGAGAAATTCTGGAGGACCAAGATGAGGATGGCGGTGGCCGTAAGGCGTACTTGTCGGGTTTTGCAATGCCGCACGACAGGGCGGTTGATCTGAAAGCCAGAGGCTATCACATGGTGTCCGGACCTGTGGATGTTGGGTTGTTCCGGAATGCGGCGGTGGAGGATGTGAACACGTTTAGGATGGGCTTGAATGGAAGTTCGAGTGACGATCATAGTGATGAGGAAGGAGATGGTAAGGAGGATGATGACGACAAGTATTGGAGTGAGTAGAGTTTAGTTTAGTTCCGTCTTGCTGTCTAGCTTGCATCAATGAAGAAGGAAATGAAAAGAGAAAATGAAACGACTGTGTTTTCTTGTTCCAAGATCATCTTTTTTGTAATTACAGTTTTTCAGTTTTGTTTGAAGTTTGAACTACCAATTTCATAGAATAGAGGACTGCTCCATGAACAGATGAATCATGGAAAGAAATTGAAAATGGGCATTTCATAAAAGAGGTCTTATGTGTAGCAAACTGCAAAATTCAATCTGCCTTCTGTTTTACACAGTGGTTTGGAATCAGTAGTATCAACATTTTCATTCTAGTTTGCTTCATGGTTCGGATCACTGTGAATATCACTTGTCTTGGGCTTCCTGCCAGGGGCGTTGTATTTTGGGCTTTCGTAGGCATTATTGGCAGATTTAGAGATTGCTGTGTCTTTGACAGATTGAAATGTCATACTTAATTGAGGAAACATGGATCCAGGGACCAGGATTGAGAGACTAGAGGTTATTGCTGGATTATCAAAGTTCTTAGAGATCAATTGAAGTGCCTCATGATGTATTCCAATTTTCACATAAATGGTTACCCTGTTACTTCCCCATCTGTGCATAACTGTGTTTTAAGATGCCTTCATGTGTGATTGTCCAACTGTCCCATGTGCCATGTTTCTTTATGCTACAACTGATGGACTAAAACTAAAAACCCTGCATTATTATCATTCCAGTAGATCCATGTTTTCGTATTGAATCCCACAAAAGGGCCAACCTTCAATTTAATATGGGGATTGATTGTGTGCTGTAAACATGGGAAACTATTGTTTCATGCTCCTCGTCTCGGCAATTTCCCATTTTCATTCTTTTATTCTATGTTTTTCACAGTGCATACCATATAAATGTTGACTTCAAACTTTGAAGTACTTACTGCCATTATTCTACGCATTTAAAAAGTAAGGACATTCTTGGTAAATCAAACTTGGCATTTTTTCCCCTTTTTCACACCAATCAAGCCAGCAGTTGTATCCTTCTCGTTTTTGCCCAATAAGATTTTCCTTAATATTTGTGTGCCCCATTTCCCCCTGACCTTCAGAATTGACACTTGACAGACAGAGAAAAGAAGCAGAGTATCATAGTGAAAGGGAAGGCAGGGAAAAGAGAGAATGGCCGCTCTCACCACAACCTCAACTCTTCAGTTCTTCTTCCTACTGATGATCCAAGCAGCCACATTCATCAGCTGCTACCAATACAAAGTTGGAGATTTACATGCTTGGAACAAACCCACCTCTGCAAATCCAGACATTTATGCCAAATGGTCTGAAAATCACAAATTTCAGCTTGGAGATTCCCTATGTAAGTCTAGTTCCCATTGCTCTTCATTCTCTCAACTTCCTTTCTTTTTTCCTGTTAGCCTTTGAAATTTTGGGTTGTGAAAAATCAAATCTTTGCTGCAGTTTTCCTATACCCGCCAAGTCAAGATTCGGTATTACAAGTAACGCCACAACACTTCAAGAGCTGCAACCGTAAAAATCCGATCTTGACAATGAATGATGGCAACTCAGTCTACAACATCACCATTGGTGGGGAGTTTTACTTCATCAGTGGAGTTGAGGGTCACTGTGAAAAGGCCCAAAAGATTCAAATTTCAGTCCCTGCTGAAAATGGATCTGTGTATGTTTACCCACCAGCTGAAGCTCCAAGTGCTGCTGATGCAGAGTCTCCTTCTGGAGGGGCCATCCCAGATAAGGCTTCTTCTTCATCGTCATCACAATTCTCCAAGATGATTAGTCCAATCTTCTTGTCGGCAATCCTGGTGTTGGTAATATCTTTCGTGGGCAGTGGCAGCAGCTGATGAGTTTACATTTGTTCATTCATTTCGGCATTTAAAGTTGATTCATAAGTTTCATTATTTTTCCACCCGAGTAATATTTGTACAAGATGTGATTTTGCACATTGTCCGCTCACATAGCTCTATTACATTGTGGAGAAGTGTTGTTACATAGTACAGTATTTTTCCAATATTTTTGGTTCTGTCGACTCAAAAATTTCTAGTCTGTAAAATTACCCGTTCAAAATCTCAATGGTGAAAGAAGAAGAATTCGAGTCTGTACATTTTTAGCCGTTGCTTTCATTGCCTTGCTTTTTCTCCTTTTTATTTTTCTTAAGAAAAAATCACTAAATCTAATTAGAAGGGCCTTTGATTGAGTTGGGTAAGACACAAGAAAAGAGAGGGGTCACAACTCACAAGTCACAAGGTTCTAGCTGGAATCAATCAATCAATTATTATTATTATTTTCTAAAACAACTTGAGTTGCCGACAATCAATCGCAAAAGCAAAGCAAATTTTGTTTTAACTTTTGATTACAGTCTTATAGACGCATTGCCATAGACAAAACAAACATTGCAACCTCATGGACCAAAAAAGAGTTGAGGGGCTCCATATGAAAATACTGAAAAATTAAAGAACATGATTCTGTTGCAAGACCCAAGGAAAATGGATCAAGATTCACTATACACAACTCTGGCTGGAATCAAATCTATGATCGTTCCACAATCCCAAGAGCAACATTGTGAAACTTTTGAGATTATTAACACTGAAACTTCATCCACATTGTAAATATTAGATTTTCATTTAAGGCATTGGAGAGGCAAAAACTGCCCAGCAACTCATCTCTTATCCTTGCGGTATGCGGCAGGATAAAATCATGTATAAACATTTACAAAACCCTCAATGAACTGGGGGTTCGCTGCATGATTAAATAGTTGAATTCGACAGTCAAATGCCCATTCCTTTCCTCGCTGTAGACTAGGTTACTGGAAAGGTCATAATCTAACCCTACAGATAATCAACTTAACAAGGATGCTAGCTGGTTACATCCACATCAAGATGCGAGGGCTTCTACTGAGAAGTCGTAAGCAGTAGGATTGGTAGCCTGGACATGTGGGGCTCCCAAGGTCTTCGATACGCCTTCCCCTAAAGAATTCCTTACGCCTGATCTTGGCAGTGATGAGGGTTGCACCTCAACATCAGGATAAGCAGCCTTGGACCTTGCCCGAAGGCCTTCATCTACTAGTCGCACGCCATTTAATTGGTTACCCAGAGACATCCACCTGCCACATATACACCCAACCGGTACAGTTCAAATCAATAAGGCCATGTTTGAAATGAAAAAGATATTTAGTAAAGGAGATGCTACTGCTTTTAGTGGTAGTTTTGTCTATAATTACCAACAAAAAAAAAAAAAAAAGCTTTGGGTTTTAGCTCTGACATTACTGCTACTCTGATGTCAGAGTAAAAGCCCCATCCATGTGTTTAGATTATATTACAGTCATACACATCAACTTCTCATAGTAATGATCACCAATGGTAAAGTTAAAGGAAAAAGAGTGCACTTCTGAAACTTAAACTATTTCGGATGACAGCTGAAATTCTGTAAAGGCATATATTTGTAGATCTATATCGCATAATCATGTAGCAGAATTATACATACCCAGGATGACAAGTATGCACCCGAGCAAACAACTCTAGCTTTCTAGCCTCGGTCATGATCCGCTGAAGCAAAGAATACATCTGTAATAAGGAAGACATTGATTTAGTTTCCAAAAATTATATGCGTCGACCTTTGTTAATGATTGGGGAAAAAAAACGGAAAGTCTAGTTGTGGGGCAAACATGGATGGATAGTAAAACCTCCCTCCCTATAACAAAATATACTAACCTCATCTGGCTTCCGACTTGTCTCTCTGACTTCAGAAACAATGACGTCAGTGTCGATATTTCTATTTATTTGTGGATTACCCTTTATTCCAACAAGGCAGGGCTCCTTACTGTGATTCAACCAATGCCCAGTTCGGCCTGTTTTGATTGTATGCTGCAGCTGGTTAATCTTCACCCAGGTGATCTCCTCAACTCGTTTGTATCCCCATAGCTCCAAACTATGACAACATGACAATAAAATGCTTTAAGTGTCCAGCTCATCATATTACTTGCACATTTGCTTTTTGCAGATGAACAGTAGTATCAACATCTATCAGACTGACAAAAATTTCCCAAAACAAATCAAAGAGGGTTGCATAGATTATTCATGAGAAAGCGATTGCCTTGTGATGGCCATCAAACTTAAAAAGGCAAGCACATGCGGACACACATTATAGATCCTCGATCCACATTACCAGAGGAAGAAATTATTAAATAATCCATTTACATACATTATAATACACTGAGAAGCAAAAATTCCATGTTTCCCCCCTTATCTTTTAAATAGACACACAAGCTTGCGTATAACAATTACATGCACGAATTCATCAGTCTAACAGATTGTAATTCTGTTCTAAATGATCAGCATAACTTTATATGACGATATTCAGCATCATTTCATATAATTTAGTTAACAATATTAGCAGGTGGTTGATACTTTTGTTAGGACCAAGGTTTCAAAATCCCAATTTCAAATATGATCTGTGTCACAGGGTCGGTAGGATAGGAATAAAGTATATAAATTTTAAAATTATATTTCAATATATTTTTATTTAGTTCTGAGTGAAGATACATTATTAATAAAGTGAGAGAGAGGGAGACCTATAACAAAACCAAAATGTGTAGAAAAAGGATAGAACTGTATTCTTAAGCCATCTCTCTGTCCAAACAAAATGGTCATGATGCTCTCCCTGCTTCCTGAAATGATTGTCCAGTTTGGGATTTCACTTATGGTACAAATTGTACTAAACCTCAAAATCCAAACTGGACAATCATTTTGGGACGGAGGGAGTAACAGAAAAGGCCCCTCATCGAAGTTGAGACCAATGCTGACCATCTTCCTCTTGATCAGTTTACCCGAGGAAAGGCCAAAACTAGAGCAATGAAAATAAGAACCTCTACCTGATCCAACGCTGATATTTCACTTCTTTCTAGAAGGATTATGCTCAACTGTAATACTTTCCTAAAACTCAAATACCTCAAGTTTAATCTTTTTATTTACAGTCAGTTCTCTGCCCAAAATCAATTTTGCAGTGCATCGACTGAACTCATCAAACTCGTACAATTTTGACCGATTCCTTATGATCCTAGAGCAAAAACGATCATTATCGATCAAGATCGATTTACTGATTACGGATTACCCTATGATCCGGATAATGATTTTGAAAATAATGATTAAGGAAAAACAACAAGGATCTTAAAAATAAGAGACCAAAAGGGTTGAATTCCAGATATAATAAATAAGAGATGCTCGCTCAAATCGTGAGGGGCCCAAAATGTTCCTACTAGCGTAGATGAATAGCCAAATGCTTTTAGATAGCATAAATTGAAGATGCAACCATAAAAACATTACCAGCTAAGAAAAACATGTAGGAAATCCAAAAATATAAAACATTGCATGTAAAGACACATACATACCATTCACGCCCCAGCTCCATTGCACGTTCAGTCACCCACAGAAAAATCAGACCGTCAGTCTGCAAAGCTGGAACATTAAGTGTTCGCATTTCATCATGAGCCATTGTCCCGTAAGGCAATTCAATATGAATATCCCATGGTGGATCGGCCATGATAACGCCATAATGCCCGAGAATATCCATTTTAAAATTCCGTATATCACAGTTAATCCATTGCGGTTCACCAAGCTCAACTTCCGAACAGTAATGCACATCCCTTTGAGGCGTTAAAAGCTTGGGAGGAGTAAGTGCCCCCAATGCAGGCATATCCGGGGTTGAGTCGAGTACGTAATGCACATGCGGGCATGTCGTCTATTAACAACATTTGATGTTAAAAATATAACTCAAACAGCATTCAAGGTTAGTCTAAAAAATACAATTTAAAACCTTGTACATTTGCAAAATTCACCTTCATATTGCGACAAGTATCGAGGAAAGGGCAGTTACCCGTAGTGACATCTGTATGAGCAATTATTCTCCGGAAATGAACCTAAAATACGAAACATATCTAACGTTAAAAAAGTCCAGTGAACTTATCAATGTGACAACAACACAGTAACAACTAACAATCTGTGTCTGATGAATAAAGATATGATAACTAACCTTCTGGCAGGCGATAAATGAACCAGACTGACATCGACAGTCTTCCTTGGTCGCTGCCGTGCAATACTCTCTCACTTGAGAAACTTTGCTTTTGAACTGAAAAAATCGCGTGTATGTATCACCAAAAAAAAAAAAAAAAAAAAACAAGATGACTTCATGTTTTCACATACTACAACAACACCCTTTTCAAAAAAAAAAAAAAAAAAAATACTACAACACTAACATACCCAGTATATTCTTAACTTCGTTGGGGCTAAGTATTTTCAATACAGAGAGACTGTTTGAATACAACCAAGATGCATACGGGTACTGATTGCCAGCAACTTCACTAAAATTAAGAAGCATTGAAATTTGTTTGAGCCATTTTGATAGAGTCCATTATTAGCACAAGGCTAAAAGATTTCTCTACAATGACTCTTCTTTTGCAGTGGACATTCAGGTTTTCAACATAAAGAGGAAAAATCCTAGAACAAATTAGGAGGTCATTCTCTTAAACATGTCAAGAGTGAAGCACATGGTTCCAACTTCCAACATGCAACAGGTAAAAATGTTTAGAATAACTGGATTAACAAAACCTGACCAAAGCTTTGAACTGTGTCCTGATAGATAACAGCTAACAAAAGGAAAAATGGTGCAACAAAGCATCTAGATTAACCAGATAGCCAGACTAAAACTCAGGCTGACAGGGGCCGCATAGCCAGCTTTCCATTTACATCTTATCAGTACAATTCTAACAATTTTCCGGATTCAAAATGATTATATATCAAAAACAATTTTCTTTATTTTCGATACAAAACCATACTGAGATCAAAAGAGAAACACTTCCTCTAACTTTTCATATCATAAGCAGAAACAAAAACAGCTCCTCAGCTGCTAGTTCAATTCGGAATATTAGACAACCATATTCATAATTCTTTAATCTACATTTCAATTCTCATTTTCTGACAACCTATTATATTCAATTTGACATCTTTCCACAAAGAACTTGCACCATTATCAAGGACAAAATGATAACTAAACTAAAAACAGCATGGTCGTTCCTATGGACCTAAAACATTTCAGAAATCAGAAGAGAAACGGTTATTAAAATGAAAATCAAACCTTGGCAGCCATAGCAGCTTCCTTAGCAGTGGGTCTGTGAATAAGGTCCACAAGCTCTTCCCCAACCTTTGACTTCTGCTGTTCACAAAAACTCTTCTTATTAAACAAAGCCTCAATTTCCTTCATATCATCCTCTTCCTCCGACCTACTCCGCTTCCCATCACCAGGAGAAGGAGGAGGTATTTCTCTCGGATTCCTAAAACCCCCACCACCAATATTACTAATGCTAGCCGGAGGACCAAGATTGCAACATTTGAACTCAGAATTGGACTGATAGTAAGGCTGTTTACTCTCCAGCGGCTTACTGGCCACAATATCATCAAGCTCCACTCCACCATCATCCTCTGCCGTTGGCGGCACTCCATCTATTGACAGAAGAGATTGAGCACTCAGCTTCTTCTTCTGCTTATTTACCATTATCAATGGCTCGGATTTGGGAATGGAGAGGGCTTTTCGTTTTTGAGGGCGGGAAACGGGAATGGGAAGCGGAATAAAGGGTCGACCTGGATTGAAGGAAGAAATAGTTTTAAGAGAAGGGTCGAGAGAAGAGACGAGGTCAGGCACAAGGGTTTGGACGAGTGAGGCGATGAGCTCAAGCTGAGCATCGTGGAGGGTCTCGACCCGGGTTGCTAATTGAAGCTTGGCTTCCCTAATGGCCGCCATGGGATCTTCCGCAGTTGCAGAATACCGCAATTCTGTATCCATCTCTTTTTCTTCTTCGATCTCTTCTTCTTCGTGATCTCTTCTCTCCGGCACGGAATTGATCGGCGCAGGTTTTTCATAATCTTCGCGGGAGGGCTTAAGATGCAGAACTGGCGGCAAATTTAACCTTTTTGACCTTTTATTTTTACATATTAAGATACCCAACGTTTTCCTTTTCTTAAGGGTTTTTTTTTTTTTAATTCTCTTTTAATTTTCTTTAATAAAATATCCCCACAAAAATAGTTCACATTAAAAATTTTAAGAAAATATTGACTATTCTTTAAAGAAAAGGAGTACTATAATAAAATAATGACGGTCTATATCAGAAACATGAAAATAACAAGTAATCCCTAGATGTATTGATAAATAAAAAAAAAATTATTCTATTCATTTTTATTTTTTTTCATTTCTCAAATAAATTGAACTAGTATTTCAATTCTAAAAATCGTGGATATTTAAAACTTGTGAAAAATTTCCAGATTAATCACATCGTAATTTCAACAAAATGCCAAAATGTAATAATTGGATTTCCTTTCAAGGAGGTGAAAACACTGGCCAGCAGCGCAGCATGATATAAGCATTCACAAAGGCACAAACTCTCAAATGAACTGGAGTGGTGCCTGGTTAAGTAATGGAATTCGACAGTCAAATGGAGCGCAGTGGCCAATACTTGCCTCTTTGTACACTAACTAGGTTACAGGAAAGACCATAATCTAACCTCTAGAAATAATCAAATTATGCTAGTTGGTTATATCCACGTTGAGATTTGGGGGCTTCTCTTGAGAAGCCATAGGATTGGTTGCCTGGACATGTGGGGCTCCCGAGGTCTTCAATTCACCTTCCCCCAGCGAATTCCTTGCATTGGAGTCCACGTCCCTCGGTGGTGATGCGGGTTGCACCTCAACATCAGGATAAGCAGCCTTGAACCTTGCCCGAAGGCCTTCATCAACAAGGCGTACGCCATTTAGTTGGTTACCCAGAGACATCCACCTGCCACGTGTGCGTCAAACCAGTACAATCCAAATCAATAAGGCAACCAATATTCAAAACAAACAAGATATGTAAGTAAAATGGGTGCTATTCTGAATTCGAAATAAATAAGCTTTGGGAGCTAATTTTAAATCTGACGCTAGCACTACTGTAAGTGTAATGTCAGGGTAAGTGCCCCATCCATGAAAATGTTTAGATTATTTACAGATTCCACTTCTCAAATTAAAGATCACGAATTGTAGATTTAGAGGAAAAGGGCGTGCATCTCAAACTTAATCTATTTCAGATTATAGCAGACTGAAATTCTGAGAGGCAAATTCAAGGATTCATATTTTCCATTCAAGAAGCAGAGTTATACATACCCAGGATGACAGTTATGCATCCGAGCAAACAATTCTAGCTTTCTAGCCCCAGGCATTATCCGCTCAAGCAAAGGGTACATCTGAAATGAGAAAGACATTGATTTAGTCTCCGAAACTGTGATGTGTCAAGCTTGATTAAGCATTGGAAAAAAAAAAGAAGAAAAACTTTTAATCTGGATAGATGCCTTGTTGCAAGGGTGCAAACATAGATGGATATTCACCTCATCTGGCTTCCGACTAGTCTCTCTGACTTCAGCAACGACGACATCGGTGTCGATATTTCTATTTACTTCAGGATTACCCTTTATACCAACAAGGCAGTGCTCCTTACTGTGATTCAACCAATGCCCAGTTCGGCCAGTTCTGATAATACGCTGCAGCTGGTTGGTCTTCACCCAGATGATCTCCTCAACTCGTTTGTACCCCCATAGTTCCAAACTACAAATGACAATTAAAAACTTTTAAGTTTCCAGCTCATCATATTACTCACATTTGATTTTTACAGGATGTACACCAGCAACATCTGTCAGCATGAAATTATTAGAGAATCCATTTAGATACATATCAATATACTGAGATGGAAAATTTCTGTTGTTCATATCTTTAAATCTAATCACTTGAGCTCCCAACAAAATAACTAAATGCACAAATTTATCAGTCAAACGAAATGTAATCCACTTCAGGGACAATATTAAGAATCACCTTTTCTAATTTAATTAACAATATCAACAGGTGATTTTTACATCTGATTGTTAACTAAGACGAAAAATGGTGAGATCTTAAAGACAAGAGACCAAAAGTGTTGGATTCCAAATATAAGAAATGACAAGTGATATAAGCTCAACACATTTTTCCTCCAACTAAAGTTGAAGATGAGCCCGGAAAAACATTACCAGCCACAAGTATTTGGGAAATCCAGAAATTGAAAGCTAATAAAGACAACATGCATACCATTCACGCCCCAACTCCATTGCACGTCCAGTCACCCATAGGAAAATCAGACCATCAGTCTGCAATGCAGGAACATTAAGTGTTCGCATTTCATCATCAGCCATTGTCCCATAAGGCAATTCCATATGAATATCCCATGGTGGATCGGCCATGATAACCCCATAATGCCCAAGAATATCCATTCGAAAATTCCGTATATCACAGTTAATCCATTGTGATTCACCGAGCTCAACTTCTGAACAGTAATGCACATCCCTTTGAGGCTTTAATGGCTTGGGAGGAGTGAGTGCCCCCAATGCAGACATATCCGGTGTTGAGTCGAGTTCGTAATGCACATACTTGCATGTCTATCAACAAAAGCTGATGTTAAAAATACAACTCAAACAGCATTCAAGGTTAATCTAAAAAATACAGCCTAAAATCTTGTAGATATACAAAAATTCACCTTCATATGGCGACAAGTATCAAGGAATGAGCAGTCACCCAATATGACATCCGTATGTGGAGCAATAATTCTCCGGAAATGAACCTAAAATATGAAGCATGTACATTGTCAAAATAGTCCATTGACAATCAAGATATCCTATCTAAAATATAGGAACAACTAACGATCTGAATTTAATAGATAAAGATACGATAAATAACCTTTTGGCAGGCAATATATGAACCAGACTGACGTCGACAATCTTCCTTAGTCAAAGCCGTGCAGTACTCTTTCACTTGAGAACCACCTTTGCTTTTGAACTGAAACAATGGCATTTACTTATTTAAAAAGAAGATGATCTCAGGTTTTCAACATATAGATTAGAAAACTCAAACAAATTAGGAGGTCATTCTCTAAGACATATCAAAACTGAAGCACATGGTTCCAAAATGCAAAAAGTATTAAAAGAAAAAGTAAAATAAACAAATAAATAAACATAAAAATTAAGGTAACAGGGAGCACTATGATCTGACCAAGCTTTGAACCTCTCCTAAATCCTAATAGATAAGAGGTAGAATGGATGGAATAAAGCACCACGATTAACAGATATCCAAACTAAAGAAACACTCTGGATCCATGGACAGCATTCCATTTTTCATCTTATTTCTTGTGTACCGATTTTTTGAATTCAAATGCTATTACATTTTCAAAACAATTTTCTACATTTGCAATACAAAATCATTACCGAGACCAAGAGAGAAACACTCATCTTTTCAAACTTAAATTTTCAGATGACATGTGGAAACAAAAACAGCTGATCCGCTTCTAGTTGAATTCAGAATTCTCGAGAACCTTAAAAAAAAAAAAAAAAAAACCCCACTTCAATCTTCATCTCTCATTTTCTGACAATCTATTACATTTAAGTTGCACATGCAATATACTTTCCAAAAAGAATTTGCAACATTGTCAAGACAAAATGATAATCAAAAAGACCTAATACGTTTCCAGATATCTGCTCAGCTAGTAGTTCAATGCAGAATTCCTGACAAGCAGCCAAAGGAAAAATTAAATCATCAGAGAAATAACTAAATACTATAAACCCAACCTTTGCAGCCACAGCAGTTTCCTTAGCAGTCGGTCTATGAATGAGGTCCAAGAGCTCCTCACCGGCCTTTGACTTCTGCTGTTCCCTAAAACTCTTCGTATTCAACAAAGCCTCAATATCTTTCATATCATCCTCCTCCGATCTACTAGGCGGCTTCATAGCAGAAGTTGGCCCCACCACCATGTTCATGGGCGTGGGAGGCCTCTGCATTGGAGGCGGCACCCCAACTCCCCTTGGCATCATTCCCATAATCCCACTGCCAGGAGAAGGAGGAGGCATCCCTCTTGGCATCCCCCTTGCAAACATTCCAGGGCTGGTTCCCCACATCTCCGGCCTCATTGGCCTAAAACCCCCAGCCCCACCACCACCAAGATTAGCATTACTATTGCTAGCTGGTGGCCCAATGTTTCGACTTTTTAAGTCGGAATTGGACTGCTGATAAAGCTGTTTACTCTCCGGCAGTTCTTTTACGAGCTTAGTCCGATCAATAGATACCACCATCACCCTTGACTTCCCATTGACCACAAATTCCTCAAGCTCCACGCCACCATTATCCGCTGCCATTGACCGCAGAGCCATCTCCACGGCCAGAATCCCACCAGTCTCCCCTCCTCCTCCTCCCAGCTCCCTCAGAGCCGCCCTCTCCACAGCCGTCGCTGCCGACTGGTCATTATCCTCCTGAAGCTTCCTCAGAACCGAGGAGGAATCGATTCTCATAAACGGAACAATCTCCAGCAAACACACCGCCACCATGGACCTGACCACCGAAAGCGGTGCAACCCCACCACCACCACCAACGCCCTCGTTAACCGCCGGTGGTGGCGACGACTTCAGCTTCTTCTGCTGATTCAAGATTGAGGGCTCGGATTTTCGAATGGGGGGGGCTTTACTAGGGCCGGAATTGGGAACGGGAAGTGGGTTGGGAAGAGGAACAAAGGGTCGACCTTGATTGAAAGTAGAAATAATATGAAGAGAAAGGTCGAGAGAAGAGACGATGTCAGGGACTAGGGTTTGGAGAGAGGAAATGAGCTCAACCTGAGCTTCGTGAAGGGTATCTACCCGGGTTTCTAACTGCTTCTTGGCTTCTTTAACGGCGGCCAAGGGATCTTCCGCCGACGCCGGCGCCGACGACTGCAATTTGGTATCCATCTCTTCTTCAATCCGTCAAGAATCTGTCTCGCTCATGATCTCATGTAAAATGACAACTTTCTTTATGAATTTCGATTGGGAAAATGAAGGGTTCTAAGTTTTAACTATCTTTGGAAGGGTTTAAGAATTAAGATGCAGAAACAGTTGCTTAGGACTCATATGACTTAGAACCTCGACTCCATTCTTGAATAGACAGCAAGGTGCCAAACCCACAAATGAAGAAGAAGGAGTTCTTTCGGACTGGCGAAGAGGAGACTGGCTTTCATTTTGGGTCAGTCTTGGTTCAAAAATAATGGGCTGGTCCTGCTATCGGGGGAGATGGTCAAGCCCATTGGAAGTTTTATTAATTTTATGATAATAGGATAAAAGAAACTGGTTGGTACTTCTCTCTAAGTTCTAACTAAGGAAACCGAAGTGATTGTGTTAGAGTGGAAGGGACTTTTTCACCCTTAACCATAGGTTGATGGTCCGAATCTTGTCAAGGGAATGAGCAATCTTAAATACTTGGTCAGCTGTCTCACCCATTGAGGTGCCTATAATTCAGCAAGGGGGGATTAGTCATTGTTATCGACGGTGGACACCAGGCTAATATGCAAAAAGAAAAAAAAAAAAAAAAAGAAGAAAGTTCTAACTAAGGATTGTAATCCTAGAAAGCTTTATCAATGGAATGGTGGTATTATTTATGTTTTATAGTATCTCTGTCCCGAAATTATTGTCCGGATTGAATTTTTAGTTTTAGTATAAATTGAACTAAAAATAAAAATTCAAACTGAACAATTTGGCCAGCTATCTCACCCATTTAGCTGCCTACAATTCAGCGAGAGGAATTAGTCACTGTTGCCGATAGTGGACACCCTGCAAATATGCAAAAAAAAAAAAAAAAAAAAAGTTCTAATTGAGGATTGTAATCCTAGAAAGCTTTATCAATGGAAGGGTGGTATTATTTATGTTTTATATTATCTCTATCCCGAAAATGTTGTCCGGATTAGATTTTTAATTTTAGTATAAATTGAATTAAAAATAAAAATTCAAACTAAACAATAATTTTGGGCGAAAAGAGTATCAATTTTCAGGATGATATATCAATGTTGCTTTGAAAACTTAAAAATATATATATGTTCATCTCGTATATACGTGTAAACTTTCAGATTAAGTTGAAGTAATGACTGCTTCCACTCTAAAGTCTTCGGAGGGAGTATCAAACAACTTGTGCATAATATAGATAAGCACTATTCGCAAGTCGCAATGAAACATCACAAAATCAGATGAAAAGATGTCGCAAGTCACCTGAAATGATCACTTGCAATTCGTGAACACTGGATAAAAGAATAAGAAGCATTTGTTTCATTTGAAACCAAGATATACAAAGTAGAAGAAACCTCTTACATCTACCAACAATGCTCTTTTCCTAAAGTTGTAATAACTTCCAAGGATTTTGAAGGCATAAAACTTTTTAAGAAACCACAGGACAACCTGAGACAGAAATCCCTTTGGCAGTAGGGCAGCTAGCATAAGCACATCCATCAAGGTCATTTCCCCACCAATTCACACTAATGTCTTCCAATCCCAAACTCATATACAACACAACTCCCATGAATGCCAATCCAGCATCCAAAGCCCCTGAAAGCACATAATTGAACCTTTGCCATGACTCTGGCCTGTACTTATACCAAACGTAACCCGACAAAAATCCCACGATGATCCACGTCGTGAAGTTAACCGCGGTTGCGGGTGGCATCATTCCGGTTGCCCCGATCAAAACAGGCATGTTTATGAGCTTAATCCATTCCTGATTCGGAAAAGCCCTCGCAGCTAGCCAGACTAGCAGGGGAGCTATTGCGCCACCGAGGAAGAACCAGTTCACCATCGCATAGGTTCCCAAATCACCAAAGATTCTACGAGGGCCGATTAATCCCCAGATCACTGATGCATCGTAGAACACGCGATCCCCCGGGCAAGTCCAAACTGTCTGTGCAGATGTTGCCTGACATATCTCCGGGATTGACTCTAGCAACCACCACGCCGTGCCTAAATAAACGAAAGCCGCGATCAGGGTACCTACAACTTGCGCCATGAACATTGTCCTTGGAGGGATTTTCATGTAATGGCCTAACTTGAAGTCTTGCAAGAAGGTAATAGCCTGAGTCATGCTAATGTATCCATACACCTTGAAACACATGTTTGCTACTGGATACCCCGGATAGATGTATCCGATTATGTATTCGGTGATGATGTTCAATCCAGGTGTCTGTCAAATTCATATAAAATTTTTGCACACAAGTTAAAGTTTAAGGCTCGGAAAAATGTCAGAACGCTAATTTAGATATGCATTAATTTTGTAACCTGGTTAGTGATGGCAGTGATGATTCCAATTGGGAGAGTGAAGAAAATGGCAATGAAGCAGGCCAATATGACACCCCACCATGGCAATTGAAGTTGCTCATTGTAATACTCACAAGCAAAAACTGTAAGTGCCACATTTGCCAACAAAATACACCAGAACCACCATTCAGGTACTTGATTATATTTGCTCATCAGCTTGGTGTGTATGTCCATTTTCTTCTCTTTGAATGTTGATCTGCTTTGCTCCCAGATTTCCCTACATTATTACAACAACCACATCAGATATTAATTGAAACATCTAGTAAATTCCCTTTGAAAGTTGATCTGCTTTGCATAATCAAGTTTAGGTTTGATTTGGTAATTTTCTCGTCTACTAGCGCCACATGTAAGAAATTGATATTCTTTCCTTTTTTTTTCCCCATATTGCAAGGTGTCCATTGTCGGCAACAGTGACTACTACCCCTCACTCATGGTAGGCACCTCGCTCATGGTAAGAAACTGATATTCTGATCATAGAATTGTGGAATAAATGAGCAGTGAGAACATGCACCAAAGAATGTACCTTCCATGGAAGAGGAAGACATGGACAAGGGTAGCAGTGAGAGCAGCAAAGCCAACTCCATAAGTCATGGCAAAGAAAGTGCTGAGATAAAGGGGTCCTTGTTTCTCATAAGCCTCAAGATCAAGGTGAAAATTGGAGTCAATAATGCTTGAAATGTTGTACACTTGGCCTTGTGTTGTGAACATTCTTGAAGAGAAAATTGGGAAATTCTTGGCTTTGTAGAGGTTGGACCAATAGGCAATTGGTGTGACAACATACATCACAAGGAAAAATCCAGCTGCGACATTGGCAGTGGCAAACCAAGGGCTGGCAAGTGGGCTTCCAAGGTATGAGGAAATGGATGACCAATCAAGCCCAATAGCACCTATACCCAACCCATATAAACCTGAACCAAGCTGCTGGGCTATTACTGAAGTGGGGAAGAGCCAACAGACCCAAGAGAGGGAAGTTAGCATCTGGAAAAGATAGCCAGGGAAGACATAGTAAGCAAAGCTGCAAGTGAAGGCAATGAGGAAGAACTGTGTTCTTGTTAGTCCTCCCTTCGGCCGCTCTTCCCTTTCGTGCAAGGCCCTGTATCATCAACACAAATTGTTACTAATTTTGCCAATCGTTTTTTAGACCATCAGTAAAATGAAATAGTAACTAATGAAATGATATATAATGCTTATAATGAATGTAAGAATGATTCTTCAATTTTAGGTAAGCTTTGAATCACCAAGAGCTTTTTGTATATGTCTTTATAGAGAAATCATCAAAACTAAGAATATATTAATTAATATAGTTAAAATACAAAAATATTCTTATTTATTGTCTATACAATTCATCACAAACCAATAGAAATTCATTATATATACAGTTTCATTTCCAATGCAAAGGTAATATTGGTAAAAAGTGGTCAAATATGTCTCGATTTATGAAAACGACATATATTTAGAAAAATTCACCAAATCTTGAAATGACATATATTTCAAAATGGAGAGATTATTAATCACGTAAGGGGTCCAATAATGTACCCTAATTGTCCTTTCATGGGTGGAATTAGAATTATAAGGGCACAATAAATTCTCGTCTAGAACAAAAGAGAAAGGAAAAAGGGCGTAGGGAAGAAGGGGACAAATGGACAAATGACAATAATAATGAGAATTGACGGGGGCAGAGGTATACGTTTCCAGAAAGCAAAATTGATGGAGAACATAGCAGGCTGTCTTTTGAGTTATGAATCTTTGTGTCCCACTCCCACCTTCACGAATCATGACCATTTTCCAAAAAAGACAATGTATTACTAATAGTTTTCAATTTTCATATAACATAGCAAAATGAAAGGAATCCCGTACGTATATGTCACATAATAAACGCTGTATTGTATATTCTTTCACAAACCAACAAAATTAAATCAAAACCAAAATATCTCAATTGTTTCCTTGATGGATAGAGCTACTCAGCTAACTACTACAGTTTGTTTATTAAAGAAATTTTCCTAAATTTTTTTAAAAATATAGGTCCATTCATGTTAAAAAAATAAAATAATAATAAAACTAAAAAACTAAAAAAAATTGCTACTAAAATGAACGATTGCCATGTTACTGCAATATTCAAAAATCCATTAGAAATATAAAACTTTATCGTACAAATTTAGTTTCACAAAATGCATTACTTTTTCAAGTCGGGAATATTTCACGGCTAACGGTTACGTGTTGGCAACAACTTTGCTACCAATTCACGTAGCATTACTTTAACGTCATCCGCACCGCTTTGAGATTATTTTTATGTACGGGTAAAATATCTCAAATTGATCACTTTGCGTCACATTTTGGCTCAATTATACGTATCAAGATGGAAACAAATGATATAATGCAAATTCGAACATCAATACTGTACTTTTTCTGGTTAAAAATGCAAGACGAATTATATACATTGTAATACTATGTATGTATAAGATGGAAGAACCTGAATAAGGAGACTTGAACGAGATTGGCCGGCCACCACATCTCCGCCGGCTCCACCAGGTACCTCCTGAATATGCCGGCCCATCCAAATCCCAACACCTACCAATTTACCAACCGTTCCAATATTTCAATCCATCATTCAACCAAACACCAATGTACCAATTCTGTCACATAATAATACTCCCTCCGGTTCTTAATACAAGCCATTTTAATTTGTCTTAGATTTCATCTGATACGTATTTTTTATTAACAAAAACTTTTAAAATATATTTTTACATTTGTTGTATTCTCTTGATTGTTATGAAATATTTTTTAAGTTTTTTTATCTATTAAAATTGTGTACTAGGTAAAATTTAGGAAAAGTCAAAATGCTTTATAATAAAGACCGGATGGAGTACTATTTGATTGTCAACACCAATAAAATCAAAAGCAATATTCTTGGTGATTATTAACACATTTTTAATACTTACAAGTGTAAAGAAAAACAATTAATATTTTTTTTTACAATAAAGGAAGCAAAACCTGAAAACTAAAATAACACAGCACTATATCACGAAGTAACCAGGGTTTCACCAGGGGGTCATCCAATTAATATTGATGATTTAATTTCACCCTAAATTAATTACGACATATGATGAATCATGATTTGTTTACTGATTAACTGACCTGGGTGGTTAAGATAACGATCAAAGAGACGAAGAAAGTGATGTGCTGTTTGTAAAACGCCTTGATGGCGGTGACCACGTGGATGGCATAAACGGTGCCGGCGCCGGAGTTGGCGAAGATGGTGATCAGCACGTGTTCCTTCACATTGAACGGCCCCGGATTCAACGTGAACTCCCACCGACTCCCCTTGAAGAAAACCCGGTTCGTGATCTTCGCCGCCATGAGCTGCCCCAGCGGCACAACGGCGATCTGGGCGGAGATGGCCGTGATGGTCAACGGCTCCGTTCTGTACCAGAAGAACTGGTTGAGGAACGACAGCAAGACGCAAGAAAGCGTCCCCAGCGTCCACATTCGGAAAGTCAGCACCGGCAAAGATGGGTCGTCGGTGGTCGACACCGTCAGCGCCACCTGCCGGATTGGCGAGTTCTCCTCCTCCTCCTCCTCCGCCGGCGGTTCTCCTTTCCGTTCACCATCATGTTTGTCCTTTCCCTTTGACTTTGTCTTTGATGATGATGGCACTGCATTTGTATATGTATGTAAGAATGCGTTTAATTGTGACTGAAACTTTAGCAAAAAAAAGATTAATGAATGGAAATATAGTAAATTAGTTAGAATGATGTGTTTTTTTAACTTACAGAGAGGTTCAACAATCTCATGCTCCATCTTGGGGTCTGAATTTTGAGTTTCTAGCAGCTGGAAAGAAGCTAATTTTTTATTTTTTATTTTTTCCTTCTGATGAGAAGGAACCTATCTGTTAAGAAGAAGGAAGAAAGAAGTCTGAGTTATTTAAAAAAAAAAAAAAAAATCTTATTGGGGTAAGGTTTACAATTATGTGATGATTAATTTAATGTACATGACAGGGAGGAGGAGGGGGCTACAATAATATTGAAGTGAAGAGATTCTGAGGAAGAACATTGGGAAGAATCTTGGGAGATGATGATACGGACAGAACTACACTATACTACAAATTCGATTTAATGTAAAATGATAAATATGCTAGTATCTAACTGCTTTTGTGGTTGTGTTAGTCACTCAATTTTGTACGTCAAAACCTTCTTCTCTTTTTTTTTTGGCGTTTTCACTTTCGGTTTTTTTTCTTTTTTTTACTTTCTATTTTGTTGGGCAGTAGTATATTTTGCATTGTAACATTGTTTGGCAAGTTGTTGTGGCAAGTGTACCTTTCATAGATTTGCCTATCTTCAGACTCAACTTGTTGAAGTAACGTTTTAAAAGAAGAAAACAAATTTTGTTTTTCCTTTTTTTTTAAAAAAATATCTTACAAGAAAATGACACTTTTTTTTATTTGACAAGTAACGAATTGTTAACCTAAATGATCATTTGGATCCTTTAGTCTATTCATAAAAATGTTGAGAGCCGAATGATGACGACGATCACTTTGAGTGTATAGTTTGTGTTAATTAGTACTCTCTCAGTCTCAAAATTATTGTCCTGTTTGAGATTTCATTTTTAGTATAATTTAAACTAAAAATGAAAATTCAAATTGGACAATAATTTTAAGACAGAGAGAGTATATGTTAATGCGAGATTCTTTCAAAATGACATTTCCAAAGTAGCTAAACATTTACCCCGAACACAACAAAAAATGACTTCAAGAAGTTCCTCAAATTCAGTGACAATAAGAGTTCTACAAAATAGGAGGCATATACGAGAAAATCTATGAATCTGACCTCTTCTAAACAAACTGTAAGATGCAGTGAGCAATCAATTTTTGCATAAATGCAGCATGTGTATGTAAAAACTACTACTACTACTATCGAGTTGGCTACTCTGGCTTATTAAATGAAGTCAGTATTGCCATAAACTGACAAAATCCAAATCATGTTCATGGCAGATTCAAGAGATGACAATGGTGCGGAGATGAGGTGCTCCACGTTTTTTCTCCATTTCTCCAAACTATTCATAGATTGTCAGATTGATACTCTTCCATTTTCTTGAAGAAAGGGGGAAAAAAAATCTCTTAATGTTCATTCCTCAAATAGGGAAAAGACTATATATATATATATATATATATATATATATATATATACCAATACTCACTGAGAATCTCAAGTGTTTAGTGACGGGAACACAATCTGTTAAGCTAACTACAATTCTCATCTCGATCGAAGAACAGATTTTTTTATAAAAAAAAAAAAGAAAAGAAAGAAAGACTGGACCAATTCACGTCAAATATGAGTAGGTACTCCATCCATTTCAAAATGTATGTCACTTTAAACTCTACATGTAAACTAAAGAGACAATTATTTAATAATTCATTTGTGTGTTAAATTTCTATTTTACCCATCATTAATTGTTTTGAAATTATAACCAACACTAGATGAAAAGTGGTTAACATTATTTATTAGGGGCAAAGTTAGAAAGTTAGTCTTTAATTTGTCTTGAAATCCTAAAGCGACCTATATTTTGAAATATTTCTCCAAACCTAAAACGACATACATTTTGAAATGGAGGGAGTAATTAATAAGGAGTAATTATATTTTTCTCTACAAATATAACTCTACTTACATGTCTATCTAGTTGGCATTCCACATCACCTCCCTAATTAATTATTTTTCCTATCTATCCCTATATATAAAACACCTCCCTAATTAATTATTTTTCCCGTCTATATATAAAAAAAATTAAAAGAAATTTTATCCTTTTTCTTGTTATTCTTCGATTCTTTTCTTTTATCTTTTCCTTTCACCATCGCCATTCGCCAGCTCCTCTCCAAAATAATTGAAGCGACGCCTAATAATTTTTGTGGCCTCTGTTTGCCGTTGTTGAGATTCTCTTTGGATATATTTTTATTAGTTTTGGTTATGAACCAAATTTCGCCATAGTTGGGGCTCTAAGTCTAATTTTTTATCTCCGAGAATGTGAGTAATCAACTAATGTGTAAAAATTATCGGGAGCCAAATGCCTCAGAAACTAACCTAAAATTTGACAAGATTTAATGAGGGTTTTATGAGGTTGGTGGTGGCGAAGAAATTTTTTTTATTTTTTAGCCAAAAAAAATTAATAATTAAGGAGTTGATATGAAATGCCAACTAGATAGACATGTACTTCCTCCATTTTAAAATGTAAGTCACTTTAGCCTTTTCACGTAAATTAAGGAGATAATTATTTAACAATTAATTTATATGTCAAATATCTAGTTTACCTCTTATTAATTACATTAAAACTATAAACAAGACTAATTGAAAATAGATAGACATCATTTATTGAGGGTAAAATTGAAAAAATAGTCGTTAATTTATCTATATTTTGTAAAACGACCTATATTTTTAAAAATTTATCTAAACCTAAAACGACCTATAAATTAAAATGGAAGGAGTAAGTAGAGTTATGAATAGAGTTATATTTGTAGAGAAAAATATCATTACTCGTTGATAAGTTGATCTAAATGACCTACTAGTACTCATTAATAAGTTCATCCAAATGACCTACAAGTACCAGGCTATAATTTGGATGGGTTGGTTTAAGTTTCGACTTCGTTCACAAGGTATAATTAATGTACCAAAAATCAGTAGTAAGTTATTCAGATACTGTAACATGATAGGGAAAACATGATTTTTAGTTAAATAAATAAACAACATGATTTATTTATTTATTTATTTTCAGGGAAAGGTAGGTATTAATACTCTATCGTGGAGGCACATGTAGCACTGGTTGCATTACCCTAATATATTTCTGGCAATCAATTTGAGACTGGAACGTTGGTCATGATGACAACTGATGGATGAAATGAATTGGATATATTAGGGTAGGGTTCCTTGGCTTATAATATATTGTTACCATCTTCTTTTTTTCTTTCTGATTAATTACATGCATTTTGTCGGGATATATTGGGTTAAGTTAGCCATCTACATATATTTTATGATATATACATATATATATAGTAAATCTGAAAAAAAGATATTACAAACAAACAACGAAATTATAAAAATGTAAGATATACTTACAGAAACGTATACACGGGGAACCCAGCAAACTCAATGAGCTATATTCATGATCTTGATGGATACCAAAATATGCATTTTAATCCCTCCTTCATCAATGAGATATTTCGCCTATCCATGATTGGGATTTTCTGGAGCTTCAACAAAATATTGAGACTCCGATGGATTGATTACCTTAGCAACAAAATTTGCAGAGTTTTGCAGGCAGGATTGTTTATTCAAATTAAAATCATAAAATGTGTCTATGAAAATAGAAGGCAGAAGAAAATGAAAATGAAAAAAAAAGGAAAAACGTGAATCTCAAGAAATTCTGTAAATTTGTTTTTAATATACAAACGCTCAAAAAATTCTGTGTTAACCAATTTTAACCATACGTTATTTGAAAAAATAATTAAGTTGAATGATTTTTTTAGCCCAAAAAAAAGAAGAAGTTAATAATCTTAAATTTAGTCCGACTTTTACGGAGTGCTAAATTCGTGCTCATAAAAGATTTTATTTTTTATTTTTTTTGGTAGTATATTATTATTTTAATACAAAAAAATATGATAATTATTTTACAGAGGAACTATAAGTGCATCTTGCATGATGGAAGATCTCTATCTGCCTCACACAGAATGTAGACCCTCCAAATTCTCAGGATGCGAAAAGTGAAAGTGATGCCTGAATCTCTCGAATATCCTAATTTGTTTTCTAGTGAAACATTACCTCAAATGCATTTAGCAACCCGGTAGAAGTTACGGCGGCTTTGACTGCGGTGACCTCTATGTCCTATAGTTGGATTTCATCACTTTTTACATTTTTTTTTTGATCTTTTGCGAAAAAAGGAGTATCTTGTTACATCAATTTTATACAACAATACCATGGGATAAATAACTTACATATATACAAATGTCATTGTTGAGCCATTCAGTTGTACCTGGAAGCAGTGAAAGCGGTTTATGCTATATATATAGATACTTTCTAAATTCGTTGCTGTCAAAAATATTAAAAGTCAGTTATGTTATATGTATGCGAACTAAAATTTATATCTTACGTATGCAAGAGCCACATACGTATTTGTAATTACATTGCATGCGGACTAGAGTTACGTTATTACACTATATGCGAATATATATGTTATAGATACATGAGCCATATACCTATTTTTCACTAAATTAATGAGTGTTTTATTTTTTTCAATAAGATACTCTCGTATGGTAACATATATTGTACAAATTACAAAATCATCAGCTATCTATCGGGGCGGTGGGGGTTGTGGCAAAAGCATGGAAGATGTTATCTTTCCATCGGCAAATTTAAATATAATAATGTACACAAAAAAAAAAACTGTATAAAAATTCTTCTGAATCGAGCATTTCTTTGTTCTAGTAGCCATCCATTCATAACTGTGCATTATCATCTCCTTGATTTTCATTAATTTTCCAATGTCAAGTGTCAACTACTATCTTTGTAAAAAAAAAAAATTCGCAATGAATTTTCAAATTAATACTACTTTTTAATGTGAACTTTTTTTTGGATGGAAGAAGAATTATATATATATATATGTATAGAAAGAGAGAGAGAGAGAGAGAGAGAGAGAGAGAGAGAGAGAGAGAGAGAAAAAGCAATGCTATATTGAGTATTTATTCTATCAAAAAAATATTACATTGAATTTTCAAATTTGTACTAAAACTAATACAAATCTCAAAAAATTGATGTGGACTTTTTTTTTGGGGGGAACAAAGCTAGTATAATTCTTTTTTAGGGAAATAAAGTAAAATTCTTAGGTTGATTTTAGTCCCAATATTAATATATAATTTGTTCATGTACAATATATTAAATCAATTTTAAAAATTTAGATTTAATTCAATTCGAGTAACGCATGAGTTTGGACTAGTTAAATTTTTGGTATTTACTTAAATTAATCAACTTCAAATTAAAGCACTACCAATATATTAATTTTATACATTTTAATTACGCACATTAATATAGATATAGACTCACACCATCTGATTTTAATATGCCATTTAATGTAGGGACAACAAGATGGTGGTTAATATGCTGTTCTTAAAACATTCGTTTACTTCAAACTTTCTCTCTTGCTTGAATCTTCTTTCGAACGTTTTATTCTCGTTTTTTCATTTTTTTTTATCATGTTTCAAAATGATTGTTTAATATAATTAAATTTTTATTTTTTATATTATTTATATTATAAATGAAGATTAAAACTGAATAACTATTTGAGAATGAACGTGATACACTTTCAAATCTCATTTTTGGAAAATCTGTTGAGCGCCCTAATTTTTTTATTTGAATGCCCTTAAAAAACGTACACGCTCCTGTAAAATGGAATTACATTGATTTTTTTTGCAAAAAAAAAATAAGGCGAGGGAGGAAAAAGCCACCCCTTTAAAGGGTGGCGTGAAATAGTCTCGCCCCCTCTAAAGGGAGGCGAGAAAAACTTTCACCGTATGGCGAAGGTGTGGCGTCCTTCTGGGTGCCACATTTGTGCTGGTTGGCGAGCAAAAACCAAAGGGTGGGTGGCGCCATTTTGTGTGCCACCCACCTTAATTACTTTTTATTTTTAATTTTTAAATTTTTTAATTTATTTATTTAATTATTTTTTAATGTATTTAATTAATTTCTTTTATTTATTTTAATTATTAGTTTAATGAATTTATTTAATTCATGTATTTATTTAATTTATTTATTTATTAAATTTTATTTATTTATTTATTTGGTGGTTAAACAAATAATTTTAAATTAAATTTTTGGAGAATGTTGCTTAATTGTGTAGTAAATTTTTATAAAAATTTATCATTTAGTTATGTAAAATTTTTTAAACGTAAACAAAAAATTATCATTTGATTAAAACTAAAACTTATGAATTTACTACCAAACAAATTAATTATTTATCATCGGTGCATCTAGTTGTCCTGGAAATATTTTTTTGGAAAAAATATAAAATATAAAATACGTTGAAATGAAAAATTAAAAAGCATGGAAAAAATATAAAATAATTTTATTTATTTATTTATTTTTTTAATATTTTTTCTTATTTTTTAAAAAAGGATTAATAGTGGTTCCTCATTTATTCCCTATTACAAAGTCAAATATTTAAGTTAAAATTATTTATTCAACCGCCAAATAGATAAATAAAAAATAAACTTAAATAAATAAATGAATTAAATAAATTAAATAATTAATTAATTAAATTAATTAAAAAATAAAAAAATTTTTAAAAAAATTAATTTCGGTTTGGCGAGCAAACGCTCGCATTTTCCTCGCCAAACCGAGAGGGTGGCACCAGATTTGTGCGCCACCCCCATTTTGGACACCAAAATTTTTGGGAGGCGAGAAAATTGGCGCCACCCTTTAAAGTTAAAAAAAATATAATAATAAGGGTAAAATGGTCAAATAATAATTTTTTAGGGCGCTCAAAGGAAAAAATTAGGGCATTCAACAGCTTCCCAGTAATTTATTACTACTAGTATAAATATCTACGGGAGCCTAGTTAGTACTTGAAATTGATGGAGGGTGGAAGGTGATTGCAGAAGTAGACAACACAAACATTATTAACATGGTGCAGGGATCTAAGGAGGTCCTAGGAGTCAATGTCAAAATTGTTTATGACTTTCGAGAGCTATTGAACCGAGACGGTAATTTAGATTAGACATGTATTTTGGGAGGCGAAATTTGAACCAGATAGTTCGGTTTTACTGACAATATACAAATCAGGAGGATTGCAATAGTTAGTAACTTCACCAACTGATGCTAAACCGTGGTTAGAGCATAGTCTAATGGAGTAGCACACCCCATGTGTCACATTAGGCAATTTTGCCTCTTTTTTTTTTTTTTTTTTTTCATATTTGCAGGGTGTTCACCGTCGGCAATAGTGACTAATCCCCCTCGCTAAATTGTAAGCACCTCGATCGGTGAGACAGCTGGCCAAAATATTTAAGGTACTCGCAATTTTGTCTCTTTGATTGTCAAATTTTTTTGAAATTGAGTCCTTGATGGTTCTTTTTTTTATCTTGTGAGAATTGTGTTTTTTTTGCCTTTTCGAAATAAAGAGAATTGTGTACTCGTTTGTTTCTTTTTTCTGTTAGTTTTTTCGTAATTTAATATTAATAATTACCTATACTAACATACTTTTTTACATTTTTAATACACTTTTTTCAATGAAAAACACCTAAAAATGCATACTAAAAAAACAAAACAATAGACCAGTTTCTTAAAACACAGACGAAACAGGCCAAAATAAGATATGGTGGTTTGGATTCCGGCCTGGTTTCCTTGCTCGTCTGTTTGCCTGGTCTTACCGGCTAAGATAAGCACTGGCCAGGCCCCAACCCCATGCCAAATTGGTATCAGAGCGGTTATGTATTTTTTATGTTTACAAAAGATTTGTTTGATTCAGAACCTAATTTAAAATGAATAATTTAGAAAGTACTTCAATAAAAAATTCAGTTCAAGAGGAATATGATATGCCTCAACAACTTGCTCTTCTTAATAAGTGGTCAATACCAAAGGTACCCACTAATACTTTGTATGAATATGGTATGTTTGATCGATACTTGGTTAAACAGGTAGTTAAAACTACTGAGCAATCAATTGCTTTAAATTCGATGAAAGGGTTTTACAACTTTTGTCTGCTACCAGATATTGAATCTTATAGATCTCATAAAAATTATAAGTTCATGCATATTGGATTGGTGCAAATTGCATTTAAACCTTTAACTTTAGAAGGTTTACGAATCTTTTTCTTGCCTTACGTGATGGTAGAAATTTACATTGGAAAAAATCCTAATGGGCATAATCTGATCCAAATTAGCTCATGGTCCAGTTTATTTTAATGTTTACTCAAATTTACAGCTATCATTGTCTGATGTTAATATACTCGATGCTTTAACCTTAAATGTGAAATTACATGGTTACAATTATTTACCGGGAAGTGAACTTATTTGTTTACATTACCGTATTTGTTTTAAATTATTAAATACCTTAACACCCGGATGTAAGATTATAAGTAAACCATCCGATGAAACCGTACTAATAGAAACTAATTTTTATAAATCTCAAATTAGTACCCGTAAAACTATAAAATGGGAAGAAATTGAATTTCCGAGTCTTGGCAAATTAATAAAGGAATTAAAGGAAACTCATTAACTCATAATATTACAAGTTGTAATGTTACGAAATTGAGCAATCGATAATGGTCGATAAGTATTACTTTGATAAACCAAAAATTCCTAAATTACTAAGATCCACTCTCTAAGATCTTTTAAATCTTATATAGATCCAGTCGATTCTCATAAATTTTCGACATCTTCGATTCTGAAATAGATCTAACAAATAGAATAAATCAAGTAAAAATTGATCCATATAATATTGTTCGGTCTGTTGATAGTAAGACATTTGATAAGGATATGCCTTCACCTTCGAAATGGGTTATCATGGCGAATCTTGAAAAATTAGATTTTAGTCCAGGATCTAATATTAGACAAACAATAAGACAAGAATTTCAATCGAAAGTGGAAACTTTTCGAGAATGGTTCTTTTCTACTTATGATATTGAAAATCAAAAACTTATACAAAAAGAATTTTATGAATATGCTTCTTTTCACAATCAAATAATATATTTTGTCCCGTGGTTTATAATCACTTATCTTGATAAATATATTTTCCTCCTCGAAAGAGAATATCATCTTGCAGATGGGAAAACTACAAAAGGAATTTACCCTCCCCAAAAAGAGTTTGTTTTAGCAAATGCAACTCATATAACTTTTTCCGCCTTTCAAAAATTGGTTGAAAGTGAAGTTTTACCTTCTACTGTTTCTTTAGTAAATAAATTTATTCAGCAAAATAATTATACAAATTTATATGTAAAAATTTTAGGAGAACAAATTAATTCTTTACATGATAAAGTTGACAAATTATTTTCTCTTATCAATAATCTTCAACAAACAGTTAAACCAGTTTTGATTGAAAACAAAAATAAGGATATTAAAATACAAAATTTTATACAACCTCCTCCTATAGTAAAAGATTATAATCTTGAATCTCCACATGTATTAGAAAAATTATTGGAAGAAAAATTTAAAACCCTTAAATTATCTACTTTAGAATTTTCTGAGAATATACAGAAAGATTTTGATAAAACTCTACGAGATGAAATAAATCGTCTTTCTAATAAATCTAGACATAATAAATTTGCTAATAAACCATATATGAATCATTATTATTACCTCGACCTTCTCCACAAGATCTTCTTTACGAAGAACATCAAGAAATTACTAATAGTTATAGTAGTCGTTCGTTTATGAATGGAATTGTGACGCGTTCTTGATAGGCAATTATCTAATATGGTGCATAGGATGTTAATGTACTCCTCGGTTGCAAAAGCAAATGGTAATTCGAGATCGTGCAATCGCAAAATGATAGTTTGTGGTTTCTTGGTGTCCTTAAAGGATGGTGGGATAATTATTTAACTGAAAATGATAGACAAAAATTTATAATACAGTAAAATTGAGAATGAAGGAACATCTACACCCATTATGATGGAAGATGCAGTATATACTTTGATAGCATCCATATTAGAACATTTTTCGGAAAATTTACTAATAATCAAGAAAATATTCGAACATTGTTGAATAATTTTAAGTGTAAAACACTTACTTCTTTTAGATGGTATAAAGATTCATTCTTATCAAGAGTCATGGAATTACAGAAAGTAATAGCTCTTATTGGAAAGCTAAATTTATAGATGGCTTACCAACTCGTTTCTTGAACGAATAAGAAAAGTTCTTAGGAGAGATTTTCCTTACATTCCTTATGATGATTATACATATGGTCATCTAATAGGTGTTTGCACACAAGAAGGATTAGCTTTATGTAATGAAATAAAGTTAAATCAACAAATTAAAAGACAACAATTATCGAACGAAGACAATTAGGTCGGTTACGTGATCAATTGCTATGGATATTGGGCCAGAAAATAGGGATAAAAGAATGAAGAAAAATAAAATTCCTTATATACCTAAAGGAAAACGACGACGTAAAAGAACAAAAGAACAAAGAGAATTTAGAAAAATTAATAGAAAAATAAAAGAGACATAAAATGTTTCAAATGTGGTCAAAAGGGTCATATTGCCCCTAATTGTAAAAAGATTAATAGAATTAGATTATTAGAAATAGATGAACAACTTAAAGAACAAATATGCAAAGTAATAGAAGAATCGACATCGAGTCCAAAACGAAAGAAACTAATAGCTCGGAAAATAATATGCTTGAAAATGATGAATATTCATCTAGTTCTTCGGATGAATGTCTTCCATGTCAAAATAATAATAATAATGATTGTTGTAAGGATAATAGTCTTTACAATATTATATCTCAATTTCAAGATTTACAATTTAATATGTTAACAACTGATAATGTTTTAGAATTACTAAAACAAATACCAGATCATGATATTCGTGATAAAATAATTAAAATGATAGATGTGTCTCATAAAAAAGAAAAGGAAGTTAATAAAAAGGATATAGTTTTAAATAATAATCCTTATTCAATGCGGAAATAGAAAAAGAATGAAAAATTACTAAATAAAGAAGAGTCATCTTCTTCGATTATAACTATTGCAGATGACAAATAGAAGTTCATAATATAAAGAATGAAATAAAATATTTGAAACAAAATAACGAATTATTAGAAAAAGGATTAAAACAATTGAGAATTCACAATCGGTGGAACCTCTATAATTGATCCACAAAGTATTCGAATTTAGTGAAACTATATCGAAGATCATAATTATGAATTCCTAAAAACAATACAAATAATTACATCTCAAAGATGGTATATAAAATTAACTCTAATGATAGATAGGCAATTTGTCTTAAACACTGTTGCAATGATTGATAGTGGTGCTGATTTGTCTTGTGTTCAAGAAGGGTTAATACCTACGCAATATTTTGAAAAAACCTCGCATGCATTAAAATCCGCATCTAATCATACATTAGATATTTCATATAAATTGCCTAATGCTTTTGTTTGTCAAAATAATATTTGTCTTCCACAAACATTTTTATTAGTAAGAAATATGCCAGGAGTGCCTATTATATTAGGACTTCCATTTTTATGTATGTTATATCCACTTAAAGAAGTTAATTTTCAAGGATTTACAGGAACCTATAAAGATAAATCAATAAATTTCCAGTTTGTCTCAGACCCTATAACAAGGTCTATTAGGTCATTAATAGAAGCTAAAGAAAAACAATTATTTTTCATTAAAAATGAAATTATGAATTTATCAATACCGAATTCTGAGTAATACTAAATTACAAGAAAAATAAAACATATTACAATACAATTTCAAGAATCGGTATGTGCTGATCACCCAAATGCTTTTGGAATAGAAAGAAACATTTAGTTAATCTCCTTATGAAGATAATTTTAATGAAAAGGATATTCCTACTAAAGCAAGACCATGTCAAATGAATTCTGTATATATGAATTTATGTAAAGAAGAATTACATTCTTTGCTTCAAAAGGGTTTAATAAAACCTTCACAATCTCCCTGGTCATGTACTGCATTTTATGTTAATAATGCAGCTGAAAAAGAACGTGGCGTCCCAAGATTAGTAATAAACTATAAGCCACTTAATAAAGTTTTAAAATGGATAAGATATCCTATACCTAATAAAAAAGATTTATTATCAAAATTATATAATGCCAACATATTTTCTAAATTCGATTTAAAATCTGGATATTGGAAGATTCAAATAAATCCTGAGCATACTTATAGAACTGCTTTTAATGTGCCTATAGGACAATTTGAATGGAATGTGATGCCATTCGGATTAAAAAATGCTCCTTCTGAATTTCAGAAAATCATGAATGATATATTTATTCATTATATGGATTTTATAATTGTTTACATTGATGATATCTTAGTATTCTCTGATAATATTGAACAACATTTTAAACATCTTAATATATTAAAGGATGTTATTTTACGAAATGGATTAGTAATATCTAAACCAAAGATGCTTTTGTTTCAACATAATATAAGATTTCTTGGTCATCAAATAAGTCAAGGGAAAATAACCCTATTCAACGATCAATTGAATTTTCTTCTAAATTTCCCGATATTTTCTGAGAAAATTCAACTCCGAGATTTCTAGGAAGTTTGAATTATATTTCACCATACTATAAGAATTTACGAAAGATTTAGCAATTCTATATGATTTGCTTAAAAATCAATTAAATTTGATTGAATGAAAAGCATACTCAATTAGTTAAGCAAATAAAAGAAAAGGTAAAAACTCTACCATGTTTAACATTAGCAAATCCAAATTGGAAAAAGATAATAGAAAGCGATGCTAGTAGCATAGGATTCGGTGGAATCTTGAAACAGTTAACCCTCATGATAATAATGAATATCTTATTAGATATCATTCGGAAAATGGACGAACCTCAAAAGAAATATGCAATCGTTGCACAAGAATTTCTTGCTATTGTAAAATGTGTATTAAAATTCCAAGATGATTTATTTAATCAGTCGTTTGTCATTCACACTGATGCACTTGCTGTTAAACACATGATTTATAAAGATTATAAGCATGATTCTTCAAAGCAAATATATGCTCGATGGCGAGCTAATTTAGCCCCTTTTGATTTTGAAATTTTATATAAAAAGGTAGTGATAATTCCTTACGATTTTTATCACGTGAATATTTGCGGGATGGAGTGGCCACAAATTGATTATCTTAACCCCCTATCCGTAATACATATTGCGTATAATAAGATTGTTGCTGAATATAGGCATTGTAGAACGGAATATATTTTTGCGAAGCATAGACTAAATCACTTTTTACGAGTTCGTAATACAATTCTTGATTGTCTTTGATGAATTTACTTCACCACAACAGATAATATCTGTTTGAAGACCTTGAATTTGTCTATGACATGATAGAAGACTTCACTGGAAGATTAATGAAAGTGAAGAAAAGTTGAATTATTGTAAAGCCAAATTATCATTAATAATTCTCTAATTTTCAGGATTATGTATCCACCAGATCGAGGACGCACCCTTATAGAGGTCGTGGAGGAAGAACAATAAACCCCGTAATACAACATGGGAATAAAAGCTAATAGTCTGCTGATTTTTCAAAATCTCGGAGGAATCCTCCTCATCAAATGCGAAATTGGTCCAAATAATGGATTTTATTCGAAAGATTCGCATTATATAAGCAGATTATGGACCAAATCCAAGAGCAACAAAGTGATACCTTTTTGCCAAAGTAAGTGATAATCGACCAGGATGATATCCGGTCATATGAAAAAGGATCCACAAAGGAGGTAATATTCCTTCTTGAAAACGCGATATTCGGTGGAAAGATGATCCATGGGTAATATTCCGGAGATATCTAGCGAAAGGGTAACGATACCGGGTGAGTCATACAAACCTTAAATTATTATGAGAATATTCTCAAACAAACATGTGAAATAACACATTTCCAGTCTAATCGGACTACAATTGAAGTTTATAACTTCTCAAAAATTATTATCAAAAAGATTTTATCTTCGAAGAATGGGAATTTCAACCCTTTCGAAAGAGAAGTACGTAATACTCCTACTTCTCCTCCTTTGAAATTTACTTATTGGGATTATATCCAAAGTTTTTACAAAACTTTTATTATGAAAACCCAGAAAAAGCATACTTGGTTCATAAAAATATGCTCACATGTGTATTCTTCTCCCATACCCAACTGGTTTATTCGGTGGTGGGCATTATATGGCCCAACAAAAAATTTTGCCGATAATTTTTCGAAATTATATTATCAATGGTTAAAATCCTCTCCTATCATTGATAAACTTCAACACGATCATATCTCGTGCTCCAGGAAAATCACTCTGTTATACTTCTTTATTGAATTCTCAATTCCTTGGATTTATAAATGGGTCCCCGAGGTGGGATTCAATGAATTTCAAATTCCGTGTCTTTATAAGACATATTACACCAAATTTTGGGACAAATTAACAAAGGTGAATCACACTACCAAAAGAATAGAAGGACAAGATTTCTTTGGACGAAATTACCCAGAAAATCAAGGAATATACTCAAGAAAAGGAACGACTTAAAGCAAACCCGGATGAAGAAAGTCCGTTTAAACACATAACAAAGCGGATTCACTTCAAGAAGGAGCAATTAATAAGGAAGAAATAATATCTCGCCTATATGAAAGAAGTTAAAGCAGATCTCATGAGAAATTTAAAGAATCTCGACAATGATAATATTTCGAAAAATCGATGTTTCGATGAAGAGCATAACTTCAAATGAAGAAAATTCGTTTGCAATATTGGCGGAGAATCTCAATCACGAGAAAAAGATGACGATCACGATGAATTCATCAAAATCATACAACAGATCCAAGAATCACTCAATCAAGAAAAGGAAAAGAAAAAGAATGAAGTGACCAAAGTAGGAATCTACTTTTGAATTTTTGACAAAAGTAGGAATCTACTTTTGAAATTTTGTACAAATAGACCACCACCTTTAGTCAAATCTGAAGAAAACCATGTCAAATAATGACAAAAGTTAATAATTTTTGTACAATAGTAGTTTTAACTTTTGTAGAATAGTAGTTAGACACTTTGTCTATAAATAGAATGTAGAAGTTCTTGTGGAGAGAAGCATTCTCTCCAGTATTCTCTCATTTCTTCTCCTTTATCCAAAATCTCTCTCTCCTGTAAAACATCATTCAATAAATATATCTTCCAAGTTTGAAGCATAGAAGAAGCCTTTAAAGGTAATATTTTCCTTTAAGTTTGTTTTAATTTATAGTTTGAAGTACTCGGACAATGTACGAGTAAATCCTTTCTCGAATCAAACATTTGGCTTTTGTTTACATAAATTATACATGGAAGCTCTATCTCCTTCTTCTCTTTTAATTAAAATACGATGATTTGAGATTGGTTCCAATCCGAGTTCATCGGAAAACTCAACAATAAGTGCGTTAGGTGGAAAAGTACATTATGATGAATTGTTTTAGGGAAAAGAGGCCACATGATGCACATAAGTTGTGAATTCAGACAGCTTGAGAGTTGGGTGAAACTTTTCCATGCATCTCGATTATTGATATTTTAATTAAGGATGGATAGAGATTTTGATCTGTGTTGGTGACATGGCATAGCTCCGGATGAATGGTATCGGCCAGGGTGGTGGTTTGGATTCCGGCTGGTTTCGCAGCTCGTCTGTTTGCACAGTCTTACCGGCTAAGATAAGCATCGCCAGCCCCAACCCCACGCCAAATTGTGGGGTTGGGGCCTGGCAAGCTTATCTTAGCCGAAGACTGTGCAAACAGACGAGCAAGGAAACCAGCCAATCCAAACCACCACCTGGCCGATACCATTCATCCGGAGCTACGCCATGTCACCACACAGATCAAAATCTCTATCCATCCTTAATTAAAATATCAATAATCGAGATGCATGGAAAAGTTTCACCTAACTCTCAAGCCTGTCTGAATTCACAACTTATGTGCATCATGTGGCTCTTTTCCCTAAAACAATTCATCATAATGTACTTTTCCACCCAACGCACTTATTGTTGAGTTTTCCGATCGAACCTGGATTGGAACCAATCTCAAATCATCGTATTTTAATTAAAAGAGAAGAAGAGATAAATTCCATGTATAATTTATGTAAACAAAAGCCAAATGTTGATTCAGACAAAGATTTACTCAGACATTGTCGAGATTTCAAACTATAAATTAAAACAAACTTAAAGGAAAATATTACCTTTAAAGGCTTCTTCTATGCTCAAACTGGAAGATATATTTATTGAATGATGTTTTACAGAGAGAAGAATTTGAGATAAAGGAAAAATGAGAATACTTGGAGAGAATGCTACCTATACTAACATACTTTTTTACATTTTTAATACACTTTTTTCAATGAAAAACACCTAAAAATGCATACTAAAAAAACAAAACAATAGACCAGTTTCTTAAAACACAGACGAAACAGGCCAAAATAAGATAATCTACTTATAAACAAAAAAAAGAAAAAGAAGTAACTATTTAAAGAGAAAAGAACTGTAGATCGAAAATGCCTTTCATTTATTTATTTTTGCCGTGCGACTGTGCGACTCGTCAAAAACAGAAGTCTCATCAAACATCTCAACTGTTCCCCAAAACCCCTCAACAAAGCCATCCCCTTTTTATCGATCTTTTTCATTGTTCTTCAGGGCTTCAAACTTGTTCTCAATCAGCGTTAGAAGATGGCCAGGTTAGTTTGATTACTAGAATCCTCCTTGATCAGCACCCTTAAGTTCTTGGGAGTATGTCTTAAACTTTGAAAGGAAGAATGTTCATCTTTTAGTGGCTAATCAGACTGAATTCAATTGGGTATTCTGTTTATTTTTCTGGGGTTTTTCTTTTTGGGTTTCATTTCAGGGACTATGATTTTGTGTTATTTTTGTTTGGTTTTCTTTATCTTTCGTTCTGTCCCCATCACTTTCTTTTCCTAATTGTCATTTTTCTCACTTCACTTAGTTATTTTTCATCAACATTATTAGCCTAATTACCATCAATTGTCTTTGAATTCGTTGGGTCTTGAAGGTTATCTTGTTTGTTGTTGACATATATCCGAAAAGAGGGCTACAGGTTAAGAATATTATGGGGTTTTGGTGGGGGCTTTTGATCCAACCTCCTGTTTAAATGTAACCACTTTTCTTTATTTCTGTTCTTTTGGCATTTCTGTTCAATTATTATTATCATTATCATTTTTTTCTATCTGCTGTCTAAATTGTTCAATTCCCCCTCTTTTGTGCTATTTGGGGTTATTGGTTGTAGGTGCTTCTTGTAGTAGTAGTAGTAGCCCTCTTCATTTTGTTCACTTCAATGGCTGAGTTGAGTGGACCGAGATTGTATTGCTGCTGCAAGTGTAGGAATCAAGTGGCACTACATGATGATGTCATTTCTAAAGCATTTCAGGTAATATTTGTTCTTTCCCCTTTTTTTCGGGTCAAATACAATTGAGAATTGCCTCTTTCCCATAATCTTATTTGTTATTTCAACCTGTGTTACAAAGCTCTGCTTCCATAATGCTTGACAATGACTATCCTTTATTGCAGCTTAAGATGCCATCTTCTTTGTTTTGAATGTGTTCTTTGACTTCATTCACTTAATGCCTAACGTTAAATTGGTGGATTAAGACTCATTTGATTGTAAATTTCACACCTGACCGGCGCGGTATTTATGTAAATTTCTTAGTTAGTACTCGTGAATGATGACCCCATTAAGAATATGCAGATGATTTCCACATCAGAAAATATTGAAGATAATACCCTTCACCAGAAAGCATTTTCCCGGCAATCATCTTCACCTGAAATTTTCTGTTGGGAACATGAAAGGCCCGAAATGTTGAATGATTGCTTGTCAAGACCCAATCTTTAGGATAAGAGCTTTACTACTACTGCTTACTCTATTAAGCTTGCCATCAATCCTTTCAGGAGACACAAAGAATTGTGTGACTTGTTTATGTGAATGTCTAACAAATACTCTATTTTGCCTGTTCTTTGAATTAAGGGAAGGAATGGCCGGGCCTTTCTCTTTTCTCATGCAATGAATTATACCGTGGGGCCTAGTGAGGATAGGCAGCTCCTGACCGGTCTCCACACAGTTGCTGATGTACGTTGTTCGGACTGTCAGGAGGTGCTAGGCTGGAAATATGTACGAGCATACGAAGAAACGCAGAAGTACAAAGAAGGGAAATTTATCCTTGAAAAGTCGAAGATTGTCAAGGAGAACTGGTAGCAGGTCTAGTTAAGACCTGCCTTGCCTGTGGTTTAGTCTTATTAATTCTTTGTGAGAGGCGCTGGCTGGATGGTTGCATATATGTATTGGGTTAGTTATGATAATATCACAAGGTGTTGATTCATTGTTTGATGTGGATATTTCCTTTGATTTTCTCAAAATTGTATTGTATAGTTTGTCGATGTGCAGCAGAACTTGTACTGTTGTTCTTTGTTAATTAAATAAAATTGCAGAATAGTCCGCTGTGTCGGTGCCTCATGTACAGAATTTATGTACGGAATTTATCATTTACAAGAGTCCAACTCTGCATTTACTTGCAACCAATTGTTCTGGTTCTGCCTACTTTTATCATTTACTACTTCTGAATGGCTATTCAATATGAGATGAGAACGTTTCTTTCCTCTATAGTTAGCCTAGTGAATGTCCTGACTTGGCAAATTAAGGATCATTGGCACGTGTTGAGGTTAACTTAGGATCATCGGAACATAGTGATGCTAACCTCCGCACTTCTTCCTCTTTTTGAGATCAATGTCTTTAGATAGCAAATTTAGGATCATTTGAACATAATGAGGTTAACCTCCGTACTTCATCTTTTCGAGCTCACACTGAATAAGAAACATGCGCACGTTATTGTTTATACACTTTGGAGTCATTATCGTAGTCAGTTACAAGTCAGAAAAGTCATCTTTTGATAACTCAAAATGAAGATTTATGACCTGCAAACATTTCGATGTCTATCAATCTACTACGTTTGCCATGTTGAAATGAATTTTCATTGGTCTATGGAGAAGTAAAGTAATCCTACACAAACATAGATATTTCCTGGCTTTGGAGATGTAATTTTACACAAAAGTGGATGGCCGTTTAATAAATCAATTAGCACCATGGATGGCTATAATAAGATCACTGAGTTTTGGCTGCCATCATGAGGATTGTCTCAACTCCCAACCACCATGGAAATGCAATTAGCTGGTGCAACAGAAACTAAAACATTATATCATAAAGAAGGAACAATTTTGAATTACATTGAGAGAATAATTCTTAGTTATATACAACAAAAGATTGCTACCAGATATATTGATTTGGATAGCAAACACTCAACAAAAAATTAAATTAGGTAAAAACACACTAACAATCACAAAAGAAACAATAGCTCACTCAAACATGCATCCTCTTTCTTGCACTCCACCGTTTTTTAGCATTCTCCAGGGCTTCCTCTCTCATCCTTAAGAGTTCATGGCAACACTGGTCATATTGTGTCGCAATTGCATTGAGCTCGAGCTTCAACTCTGCTTCTTCTGTGCATTCATCTTTCTCTTTGTCCAATTCATTCAAACATACTGAAGAAGAAAAACTAGAGCATATCCCACTAGCAGAAGACATCATTACATCGCCGCCATGGCCATTGTCCATATAGGACAACACTGAATTCATTAAACATTCACATCCAGATTTCTTTGAGCAATTGCTAGTTAAAGATTCTTTAATGGTACCATAAGAAAGATCAATGGCATACTTTTTTGGATCCATACAGGTTTGGAGAACACTAAAGTCAAACACCCTGAAATCTTTATCTTCCCTATCACCTAAAACAGAACTTGCTTCATGTGTACATAATTCTTGTTCACAGTCAACTTTCTCAACAGAAATGAATTCATTTGAAACATCTTGTTGAGTAAGTTCGCACCTAGTTATGCTATTAGATTCGTGTTCCATGGTGCAGCTGGAAGAGAGTTGCTCAAAAGTGTTTACCTGGTCCAAGCTTTCGAGTGAGGGTTCCCACTTAGGTACAATACTCGAAATAAGACTATCAATCAAATCAGCAATGATAACCACATCTTCACTTAGCAAACCAAGTTGTTCAACCATTTCACGTGCTATGGACGTTGCCGTGTCAGCATACAGATAAAACAGAAAGTGAATATTCCTAACTCGTCCTGTCGCCCAAAACAAACATACTGGAATGAACATATTGTCATCATATATAAAAAAAAATTGCAAATTAAACAACTCAAAATCCCTTACCATAAAAGTCGGCAATTCGCAGTGTCAGTGAAATTGAGCAATCGTCACGTTTTTCCCCTCTTAAAGTAAATTCATTTCTCCCATTACATTTAAGCAATTCTAAGGGTGAAACACATGTTCTAAAGTTGCTTTCTTCACTAGCATCACTCAAACCATCCTTAGGAGTCGGTTCTACATCCATTGGTCGAGAGTCACCATCATATGTGGTGTTGTTCATCAACTTGGGTGTAGAATTAGCTGATTGCATATGGTTGACAGAGGGACAATCCTTTGGAGTTTCACATGAGAGAAAAGAATCTTTTAAAAGCTCTGCGGCATTTGGCCTCTGGGATGCCAAGGCCAAACACTTATCTATCAGCTCCTTCACTTGGATGTCTTGTACTTTACCAAGTGCAGCTGGCTTTATGCCCTGAAATTCAAAAAAAAAAAAAATATAGCATGAGTTTTACGACTAGTGAATAAATAAAAAATAAAATTAACTTTTTAAAGAAAAAGAGTACACAAATACACATCCAAAACTAATAACATTTTAGAGTCTGTAAACTTACTAAAGTGACTTTCTTGTAGATCTGAGCTTGATTTTTGCACTCACTATACGGGTATTCACAAGTTACTAGCTCCAGCAAACACATGCCAAAAGAATATATGTCGACAAGTTCATTGTACTCTTCATCGTAGAGCTCAGGAGCCATGAACTCTGGAGTACCTACATAATCAAATTTTTTAGTATATGAAAATTCACCATATAATAATGATAATAACAGTTCATAGCAAAAGCAAACAATTACCTATAACACTTCGGGCGGTTGGTTGAAGCATCACTGTGGCTAGGCCTAAATCTCCAATTTTAACTTCTCCATGATTTCCATTCACAAAGATGTTGTCACACTTCAAATCTCTATGTATGATTGGTGGATTTTGACTATGTAGATAGTTTAAGCCGAGGAGGATTTGTCTTGCCCAATTTTTTATAGCCTTCATGTCTACATTTTTGTGCTTTTTTCGATACCTAATTCCACCCAACAATAAGTTAAAAACGAGAAAATCAAATAGAGTAGTGTATGAAAAAATCCCACCTGACAATAAGTCAAAAACATCCAACCCGACAATAAGTTAAAAACCCCGAAAATAAAACAAATTAGTGTATGAGAAACTTAGAAAAGAAGAAAAAAAGGAATGCTAACCTTCTCAAACTCCCGGAGGTAAATAGTTCGGTGATCATGTTTATTGTTTTATTCTCATCATCCACCCAAGAATCATATAACTTCATGACATTGTCATGTTTCAAAGTCCTCAATAGATGAACTTCAGAATACAATCTTTGAAGGTTTTGTGGACATTGTAATGCATCATCCATGCTAACTTGATTCCAAGCAACTTCAATGCCATCAACTTCATCAAACCCCTTGTAACTAAAGAAAACGAAAAAATAAAAAAATAAATTCAAAGGGAATAGAAGCTGCAATAAGGGGAAAGAAAATCGAAAAAGAAAACCAAAACAATGCGTGAGAGGAACTACAACTTTAATTTTGGAAAAAAAGCCACAGATAGGTCTAGGAAGGAGGAACCATACACTATCTTGAATGCTCCTCTCCCCAAGATTTCATTAAACTGAAGAAGAGAAACAATGGAAAAAAATGAAGATGGCATCTCTTATAATCCGATAGGTAATAGAATAACACATAACTAAGGAGCTCCAAAAAATTACAAAGAGGAAAGAAAAACATGCCACCCTAAAGTTTCCAAACTGTACAACAGTCAAAACCAGAGGTTAACCATTAATGTCATCATAACCAGATAGTAACCAGTTTGACCACCTGAAGTCGAGCAGTCAGTTAGTTCACTGAATCACATAGTACATGACTTTGCTAAGACAGAACCATCCATCCATCAATCCAACAAAGATCAATATTTTGACATCATCATCATCATAAAAACTAAATTATAGCACGAATTAGGCTCTTTTAGAGACCGATTTACGATAGGATTCTCATCAGATTTGTCCAAACAGACATTTCAAAGTCAAACATACAAACGCTAAGAGCTCAAGTATAGCTGAAATTACTTCCAATTCAACAAAGAATGAAATGAATATTTACCCTTATGTATCGTTTATTGGGAGACACTTCTGCAACAGTGGGATCACTTTCACAAGGGGGTTCCCCCTTCAATTTTGGCATTGAATCTGTATAAAAACACCCTGCCCTAGAACTCATCTCCAATAAGAAAAAATAGAATATAAAAAACTACAATAACACACAACACAATTTTGTTTCCTGACAAAAATTTAGAAAAAAGAAAAAAAAATCCTAATCGGTTAGCTCAACTATGAGAATTTGTCAAAGAAACAGAGCGGGATGAAGGTCGGAAAACGCTTCGCAGGCAGCAGAGAATGAATCAACGGCCGATACAAATCGATCCGGACAGCCATAGAAATTACAAATATCACGAGAGACGATAAAGCAAATTGAATTCGATATTGGGTTGAAATTCCAATCCTGAATTCCTCCGATTACACTTGCCGCCGGCTCCATTGTTCAGGCAACAACTCAATTGTCATATAGTTCTATCGAATTATACAATTGTCCGAGAAAAAAAAACAACCGAACGAAAATTGGAAAACAAATTGGTAACAGAAAGAAAAAACAGAGAAAAAGATTCAAAGAATATGCCGGAAGAGAAGTGATGATGAACAAGGAGACCGGGAATGGGTTGATTTTGAAGAAATTGCAGGTATAATTTATGTAGTAAATAAATAAATAAAAACTCTGGAAATTTTAGTAATTAATTCAGAGTAGGATACAGCTGGGCAAATGGCTATAGTGGAGAGTCCACTTTCCACATAATTACTAAATCCAATGAATGCATTTATAATTTTTTTTAATAAAGAGTCTAATTAACACTTTATTTGCAAATTGCAATGATGATGTTATATAATCCTTGAATGCAAATTAATTTTTTATTGTAGTTTGTTGGTTAATTTTAATTAATTATATTATTTTATCATCGTATAAAATAAAGCAAGTTTGTTTTAAGTTAATAATGTAATATTGTAATTAATGGTTTCTTTTTTTGGAATAAATAAAGATATTTTTATTCATTTTAATTAACATGTTGCTATTTGATTAGACAGGATGTATTTTTATTTTCTTGGGTAAAGCTTAAATGTCATATGTTCGGATAAAGATTTAGATAAGGATTACTTATCATCTGTAAGTTGCTATCTTTAGAAAATAAAATTTCGTTTGTATCCATTACTTTAAAAAAAAAAAGAAAAAAAGAAAAAGAAATGTGTTTGGAAAACAGGATGGACATTAAACATGTTACATGGGATTGAAATGGTGAAAATAAAATACTATAATCACGAGATCATATTCAAATTTTGACGGAAATCTAAATTTTAATCCAAAAAACAAATAAACAAACAAAAAATTATTGCCAAGGGGAAAAGCTCAAGTGTTGAAATAGTTTTGACTTTTGACTTTCGACACCCACTAATTGTAATAGGGCAAACTAATAACGAGATCTTTTAAATATCGGATGAACAAGCGAAATATACACAGAGACTTCACTCTCATAAGTATATCCATAATGATTTACTAGATGCTTGTCCCGGGCAAATGCCCGGGGGCGTCCCACCTAATAAATCGATATGTAAATAATCAAAACTGATTAGGAATGAATTTAGTTTTTGATGAAGATAATTGATTGACCAGAAATTAATTTTTCGGAAATCCTAAATAAATGGAGAAGGAAAATTTCATACAGTGTCAAATTCAAAATTTGAATGAACGTGACCATCTGATCTCTTCGTTAGTATTGTAAATATATTTTTTATTTTTAAAAGGAGGTGACACGTGGCAGAATGATTAATGCAATATGGTGCATTTGGAGCCAAAACATTTTAATAAGAAAATGCCACATCAGCATCCTGTTTTCTACTTTAATAGAGTAAAAGGGATATCATTATTAGAGATTTGATACAATAGTGACATCGTCATTTTGCATCATTATACCTTATTCTAATTTTTTTTCACATTGATTTTACATTAAAAAATTGTAATATAATTATATAGGTCAACTTCCATTAAATACATAGTTATTGGCAAAATGAAATATCACATGGTGTAAAAATTCTTATACTATTCAATATTATTACACTCCATGTAATATAGTACAGGGCGTAGTTAGTTATCCATTTAATATTTACTATCTACCACTACTAAAATACTCTAATAATAGTTTTTCTTGCTCTTCCATCGTGTAATAATTCAAGTACTTGTGAATTTCTACTTGGTATTGTCACAATTTTTTACACTACTTTCCATGTTATTACACAACTTACGAAAAATGATAAATATAATGAAATATTATAGTGAATTTGGTGTGTTAACTGATGTGTAAATGTATGATCCACAACTTACAGCATTCATATATTTTTACGTGTTTTATCTTTATCAATAATATTCATCTATTGACATGTTAGTGTGTAAGTTATTTTTATATATAATTTTTAGATGTTTAAAGTAGTCTGATAAAGAAAAGTGTAGAAAATTAATACAGGTAGTCATTTTAATCATGGTAAGAGATTAAACCCCTGAACTGGCTAATATTAGGTTCATTTTTTCAGAGATTTTTTCCCAATTTTTTCAATAATACAAAAACACACTAAAAAAAAAATCTAAACGAAGACTAATGTTGTAAGAAAAAAGGCAATTGAGAAATGTCACGTATCAATGTTGTAAGATATTAGTACAAAAGTAATTTATATGGTGAACCTTGTGTACCATATATGGTACACTTATCTAATTAATACAATCTAATTATGAAATAAAAAAATAAAAAAAATATATTAAATCAATTCATTCCTTTCATCATTTAATTTCTCATGTCATACTTTCAAATATAACAGAAATAATATTCTAATAATTTTGTAACTTTTTCTTTTATTCATAATTACTGACTCTTACCACTATTCATAATTACTTACATAGTTTGAAAAATTAGAAACAATTTAAATTTAATAAAAAAATCATGAAATTTTAATATATATGTCATGAAAAATATTACTATAACTCATAAATTTTTTATAGAATGAGTATGAACTATCAATATAAGGATTTTTAAATATTTAATTAAAATTTTTATGTTCTTTGTATGAAAATTTACATAATTCTCATGAATATTATTTTATATGGGTATGAATATAGACTGCTTATTTGCATTAGTCTTTAAATTCTCTATAAAAATTGTGAATTTTTGATACACATGATATGATGTGAAAAGTATCATTGTTATTCATGAATATTTAAGGAAAAGAGTATGAACATTTATTGCACATATGATTAATGTTTTGAAATTTCTCTAATTTGTATGAACATTTAGTATAATCTTCATGAATAGTCATGGTTGTATGTATGAATAGAAGATTAAAAATATTAAAACCTTTAATTTATAATTATGTGTACAATTTTTTAATTAAAAGATATGAATTTTTTATATATTTGATATGAAAAATATGTTTATCATTCACGAATTTTACATTGTATGATTATGAACCTTTAGTTTTTTGTATGAATATAAGTATATTAATAAATAAATATTTCTTCCTTTTTGAATTTTTTTTCTAATCACGTAATTGGTTGGATATATGATATATGATATTAAATATAAAAAGAGAATTGACTAATTTAATACTAGTAATATTTTAATTAATAATTTATCTCTTAAATAGCTTCCATTAATTAGACAAGGCACGATATAAAAACTCTAGTACAAAATGGCCTCTTAAACATTCATTCCTGTCATTTATGAGGAGTCTTTGAACTTGAACAGAGTTGACCATATAGGATTAAGAAGAAGATTATGAAAAGTAATTTTGAAGAAGAAACCAAAGAAATCCTGTACTGTAGTCTCATCTTATATCCTAAGAAAATAAAATAAAAAAAGTTTTATACAATAAATAAGAGTATTAAGACATTGAGAAGTGGAATGAATATTTATTTTACATAAACAAGTCAAACTTCTGTTAACACCAATTTCGTCATTGGTGTCGGCCTAACAATTAATATGAACCGGTCCGCAAATAAGAATTTTTAAAAGTCATCAACGCGTCTGAATCAAAGAAACCTAAAAATGTAAACACAATCAACCGTTGACACGAATAATTATTGGGATATTCTCTATAATTAAGGAGTTTAATTCGAAGCCTAGTTCTATTCACACAATAATTAGGGTTGATTGGTTAATAAAGGAGAAGTTTGGTTGGTTTGTGAGAGCTCTCAACGCAGAAGTTGGCAAATTGATTACTTTCCTTTCTTAATTAAAAGAGTCATTCACGTGGACTCTAACTTGCACAAGATTTCGTGGAATTCTTCTGGGGAAACTTTACTTTGCATCCAAGAAAGGCAGCCGACTTATACTTCTCTATTTAAGTAAGGCTGCGACAATCATCAACATCATTTCTCGATCACATCAACAATAATACAAGGCTTTCGACGCCTCTTTTTATCTTTTCTTTCTTTTTAGTTCTTTTTAGTTCTGTTCCGTTCATTATGTTCTTTTCGATATAGTTTCATTATCGTTTCAGTCCTTTTTATTCAAGTTTTTTATTATTTTTTTCGATGTAAGCCCTAGCGCACTATAAGTGTTTGCCTGTTTTTCCTTCATAGAAATAGATAGTCGTTTATGGATTCTACTTCAGTGAGTTTCATATCTCTGTAATAGCTTGCCATCGATATGGACTTCCTGTCGGCGCTAGTGTCTCTGGTCCGTGTTATAGTGTGTCATCGGTTACGTCTAGTTGGCACTAATATCTGAGTCTTTGTAATAGCGTATCAACAATTTGGAAGTTCCCTGTCGATGCTAGGTCTTTTTCCTTTTATATATAAATCGAGTCGCTTGGCTTGTTCCACTTCTTTGTCCCTTTTTATTCTCTTTTCTCTTTATTTTTACAAACCAGAGTAAACGTAAGTCGATTCCGAGTCCGAGGCTTATTTTCGAGCTCATCCACAATCGTTTTGATATTTTATGTTGAAGAGATTTTTACCCTTCTTTCTTTTTCACGGTTGAAAGTGATTTTTTCGGCACAAACACCTTCTAACCAAACTCTAACGTGACATGATTTGGAAGTTTGCTTTATACGTGGACTATTTCGTGTAATGGCTTACAATGAATTCATTCATTTAATAAAATCACTTAATTGATGAAATAATAATACTCCCCCAAATTCTTAATATAAGACATTTTGATTTGTCATATACTTCACCTAATATGTATTTTTAATTGAAAAAAATATTAAAAATATATTTTTATATTCGTCGTATTCTCTTAAATGTTACGAAATATGTTTAAGACTTTTTCGTCTATTAAAAATGTCTACAAGGTTAAACATAGGATAAATCAAAATGTCTTATATTAAGCACCGGCGGGAGTACTATTAGTAAATGATGAGATAGACAACATACAACTTCATGTTAAAAATTCATGATTCATTGTATAATTGGTCAATCAATCAATATATCCTATTAAAACAAAAGTTCAAGAGAATAAAAATGCTAAGGTGTCACGATGTGATTAAAGGTTTTCCCTCCAAAACACATCAAATCAAAACTACGTCGTTTTGATAAAAAAAAATGTTAGCTATATAAAGCAGATTCCTATTACGGATCCATATAAAAATTAGTTCATTATATTATTAGAAAGAGACATTTTAATTGCACATTTCACTCTGATTCAACATTTTCTTGCACAAAAAATGACGTTGTTAATAGTAAAAAAATTGTTCAAATTTCACGGTTAAAATCACAAAAAAAAATTCAAACAATATATTTTTCTTACATTCAAAATAAAAAATATTACCTATCACGGAAAAATTACGAGAAAAGTGTAAGTAACAAATTTTTTTACATTCAAACTCAGTCATCCTAATACCAATCTAATTTATGTATAAAAAAAGTTAAAATGTCACGGGTAAAATTACAAAAAAAAAATCGAATAAAATCTTCTTCCTATATTAAAACCTAAAGAAATTTAAAATTATGATAATATTAATACCATTTAATTTTCAACCCGTCTTTTTTTAAATTCATTTTTATCGTTAGGTTATTCTTTGTATCATTCCTTTCTTTTTAGATTCTAATTCACAATCAGCCATTAATTGAGTACACGATATTTTTTCATAACTAATTATTGATTTAATAATAAATTTTAACATATATTCCTTGTAACGCACGGGAGAAACTAGTTGGGTTTATTCAGCTCTATTCTCTTTGTTTGAGATCTTACAATGTTTTGAAAGTAATTAAATAACTATATTACCACCATAGGATCAAGGTTTGGTTTCGTGGTGTAGTTGGTTATCACGTCAGTCTAACACACTGAAGGTCTCCGGTTCGAGTCCGGGCGAAGCCATATCTGACAGTGTTCAACTGTTATTTTTTCCTTTCTATTTTCCTCCCAGCACATATCGATTTTTTTTTTCTTACTATTTCCTTGATTTTCAATTTCTGGGAATTCAATTCATTTTATTTTTAATTTTCACTTTGAATGAACAGAAAGAGGAGATGGGTTTTCTGTCGCACAAAGTTGGGAGTGGCGACCTTGAAGCAGGGGACCATATCTATACTTGGAGAACCGGATTTAGTTATTCACATCATGGTTAGAGACTCAAGTTTATTCCACTCCATCTCTGAAATTTTCCCTCAATAATCTCTCATTTTAGTTGCTTTTTTTGCCTTGAGTTATTTATTCGTTTTTTTTAGATTAATGAAGCGAAAGGTGTAATCTTGAGCAGAATGTATATGGTGGTTGCTTTGATCTTGTTGAGATTTTGTGTTCATGCCTGTTAAATTCATTTAATTTTGGATCCATTTGATGTAGTTACTGATTAAGGCTTTTTGTTGCTCGATGTGGTTGTAATTGAGATTTGATTATGTTGATGTGCTGAAAGATTGCACTTTTTTTTTTGCCCCTGTGGTACTCATTTATGCAGTCTTTAGCTTGTTTCTCATTCATGCATAGTTTGAGTATTTGCACGAATTTTGTTTTTTCTATTATTCCATTATCTTTGTTGTTCAGCTCTCACATTATGTAACGAGTGAAAGCGCTTTTATTAGGTAATTGTGTTTATGAAAATGTAAATGGGGTTAACAGAAGGGAGCCATGTCCCTACTGTAGGTTGATAAGAGATGTTGTTAGATGACCTAATGGGTTTGAGTTGTGTGAATAGGATTATACTCTGTATAAATGAATGGTATCAGCAGATCATTTCTATTTGCCGTTCATTTTCTGTGTAAGGTTCCTAAGTTTGATACCTAATGTCCCCAACTGATGCTTTATCTGGCTTTTCTCATTTGCAGGCATTTATGTTGGTGGAAAGAAAGTTGTCCATTTCACTCGCGAACATATTTCCTGTTTAGCCAGTGGTATATTTGCCACCTCCTTAAGTATAAGTGTGTCTTCTTCCTTGTCGTCCCCTTCATGTTCCGAAAGCTTACAAGAATGTCCAATGCCCGACTGTGGATTTCGCCAAACTGGAAGTGGGGTCGTCCTTTCTTGTATCGATTGCTTCCTTGCTGGGGGAACACTGTACCGGTTTGAATATGGAATCAGCCGACCTGCCTTCATTGTTAAACTGCGAGGCGGGACATGCACGACAGCAAACTCTGATTCACCTGATGTTGTTATTCACCGAGCGGTGCATCTACTTCAACATGGATTTGGAAGCTACAATGTATTTGAGAATAATTGTGAAGACTTTGCATTGTACTGTAAAACTGGTCTTCTCGTCAATGACAAAATAACTCCTGGAAGGAGCGGACAAGTATCTGGTCTCATTTGTGCTCCTTTGGCAGGTATTCTTTCTTCGCCTCTTCGGTTGTTAATGTCGAACCCTGTCAGCATAGCAGCTGCAGGAGTTGGATTATACACAATGAGCCGATATGTTACGGACATTGGTGTCAGAAGCGATGTTATCAGAGTGGAAGTAGAGGACATGGTATCATCCCATTGCTATAAAGGTCCAAGAGAACCTAGCAAAGATGCTCAATGCCGTAAAAGGTTGCACGATGTGGAAGAAAGGGACTTTCAGTCTTCTAAACGGCAAATGTTTTGCTGAACAAAGAGCAGCATATGTCACATCCTTTCACAAAGTTGATATTCTTCATTGCTGTGAAATTGTGGTAGGTTGTAACGAAGGATTGAAATCTTGTAAGTTCAAAATGACGCGTTTGTCAGCGAAAATATCTTGAATTTCAAGTTCAAAGATTCTGAATCAAAGTAATTTAAGGTGGAGGGAAAGCTATTTTTGTACATTTCTACTGTCTTGAATGCTTGCCATCTCATTCTTCATCAATTGAAATATCTGCTATACATCGAGTAAGACGCAGCTCCTGTTTATTTGTAGCTTTCAATTCTAAGCATAGTTCAACAATGTCATTCAGATTATTCCCCATTTTCATTCCTCAAGAGTAAACTTGGGGAGGGAGGGGGGGTGTTGTGTGTGTGTCCGTGCACTTGACCATTTTAGTCCAATTGACAGGCAACTTTTCAGCTCCTTTTTTTTTCCCCCCTTTTCCACCCAGCAAAATAAAGTTTTATTTACATTCTGCATGTACTCCTTCCATTCCAAAATAAGTGTCGTTTTGGTAAAATGGAGAAATTTTAAAATAAGTGTCGTTTTCGGATTCCAATGCGTTTTTTTGTCAAAAATTTCCAAACATACCCTCAAAATAAACAATATTATTGGTAATATTTATTTTAATGGGGTTGGTTGAGGATATTCTAGTAATTTAGTTACCCTATTTAATGTTTTTTTAAACTATGTGCAAACTCTAGAATGACACTTATTTTGGAACGGAGGAGTAACTTCCCAGCTTCTTTGGCTAAACTGTGTTTTGCAGTTTTACAGTTAAGAGCAACCTTTTAGCTCCTCAATGTAACTCTGTACATTCCCTTGTGGCTTTCCTTGTTCCCGAGACTAGTAGTTTACTTGTATAAAATGTAAACCTCCCACTGTTTTTACTTCCTCTCTAAATTATCCCTCTGAGCTACTTGGTTGGCTTCTGAAATAATAGAGCAACAAAGGAACTGGGTTTTTCTCACACAGAGTTGGAAGGGACGAGATTCAAGCAGGAGATCATATCTACACTTGGAGAACTGCGTTCACTTACTCACATCATGGTTTGTTAGTTCAGATTTGGTTCATGCGCACGAAAAGTTGCATCCCTAGTATTCTGAGTGCACTTCTTTATTTTCAGTTTCATCTGCTTTGTAGGCAGTTATTTGTAAGATTTGCAACCAATATGTCGCTTCATTTTGAGAATTGCCAGAACCTATTTTCAACTCTCTATGATTTTATCGAATGCATTTCAAATATTGAAGTATTGACTCATGTAACGATAAAAGGCTTTACCAAAGATGAATGTACCTGTTTGTTTGATTGAAGACCTCTGCATTTTATTTATTTATTTATTTATTTTCAAGTTTACCAGTTTGTCGTAAACTTTTGATTATATGCGTAAGAGCTCACCTCAAAAATTGAAGAACTTTTATATATCCTAGATGTTGCAATGTTTGGGTATCCTGGTGCCTTTAGCATCACTAGATCGTTTGTATTTATGGAATCAATTTATTTTGCCGAATTATGCTCCCTTACCTGCCATTTCCCAATTTTCAGGCATTTATATTTGTGGAAACTCAGTTATCTATTTCACTTCTCAACAAAGCTCAAGTTCCAGCAGTTTTACCTCCTCGGGTAGAAGTACCCCATGTGCCTTCAACTCTTCTTCATTTTCAAAAACCTTGTCAGACTGTCAAACCAAGCCTGTCTGTGGACTTCATGAATCGAGGAGTGAGGTCGTCCTCTCTTGTCTAAATTGCTTCCTTGCCGGGGGATCATTGCATTGATTTGAGTATGGAGTGGGAGGACTTACCTTCATTGCTAAACGAGGTGGCACATGCACGACAGCCATCTCTGATGCACCCGAAGTAGTTGTTTCCAGGGCGGCATATCTATTTACCAATGGATTTGGAAGTTACAATGTTCTTAAGAATAACTGTGAGGATTTTGCGCTGCACTGTAAAACTGGCCTTCTTATCAATCAGACGGAGGCCACTGGAAGCAGTGGACAGGTGGATAGTATTATCAGTGCTTCTGCAGCAGCTACTATTTCTCGGTTGCTCACGTGGATCATGTCAAAAAGAGGTTTGCTCATGTCGAACACAAACCCTATTGTGACTTCGGTAGGAGCCGCATTATACATCCTTAACCGATATGCCTCAGATATTGGTGTCAGAGACGATGCTGTCAAAGTGGAAATAGAGGGTGTGGATTCACTCTGTCCCTCAGATATGAAGCCATCCCAGAGACTGTTGTTAGAGAAAATAAGAAAAACTGTCAGGAGGGCGCCCGCGGTCATTCTTTGTTAGCGACTTGCTTGAATAATAAGCCTCTTTACTGCCTCAAACCCCTCTCTTTCATAGAGAATTCAGTTATGTTTCCTTTCCGCAAATAGTAGAATATGCAATGGAATAATTGAAACCTCGAAAGGTATGAGATTACCAGACTTTCCCGAAGGTCAAAGATGGTATATCAAGCATATCTAGTTATCTTCAATCTAAACATTTGAAAAATACAGATATTCACATGTGACACACCCAGCTAAATGAAGCTTTTCAATAACACTTGCTATTCTAATAAGTCATGTTATATGTTTTATCACTTTAATATCTGCAAAATTTAACTCTACATAGGTCACCCAGAACTCCAGTGAACAAGACACTACACAGGGAGCTTTCAGGGTGAAAGCATGATTGGACAATGAATCATGTGCATTGAAGATAGGAGTAAAATTCTGCGCATTCTTTTCTAAATGGATACGTGCTCTTAACTACGTCCGGAAAGAAACAAGTCAGAGTAAAATAAACTTGTTCCTACTTTCTGAAACACTGAAAGTGAATGAAGTAATCATCATCATTTTGACTCCACAAAAAGACTCGCTTGAGGATGTAATCCCGCTTCCTTCAGGGTTCTGGAGTGCATCTCTGGTCCATATACAGTACGCGGAAAATTGGAGACCAGAAAGTAACTGTCCATCTCTAAACAGCCCAATGAATCTACATAGTCGTAGAGAGATTGAATAGTTGCACTGGAATGAAATCTCCTGTCCTTGCGTTCTCCAGACGGAAAGCGTACCAAAACCTAACCAAATGAGAAATAACCATTAAGATACACAACAAATAATCATACCAGGAGCAAAAACTCAATTTTGAAGGTAATGTGCAAAATATAAACAATACATAAAATTGGTCCACGACCATATATACCTCAAGCCTTACATCCCCTAAGGTAATGTGCATAATATAAACAAAACATAACGTTGGTCCATGACCATATATACTGTGGGAAATGCCCAGTGACTAAGATTCGACAATTATACTTCTGTAAAGGAAAGAAAAGTAAAGGAAAATTACTTGAGTTACATCGGGTCCCTTTTCAGGTTCAGCACCAAGAGATAGAGCTTTCTCCTGCCGCAATTTAACCAATGCAGCTTCTTTCTCAGCAGCTTCACGTGCGGCTCTATTGCGTGCCTCCTCTTCCTCTTTTCTTCTCCTCTCAGCCTCAGCAGCTTCCCTTTCCTGTCGTTCCTGCTCTTCTCTTCTTTGCCGTTCCCTAGCCTGATTAAAAACACCCAGGAGTAATGCATGAGATAGAATTTATGACACCAATCCAAAAGGAACATTCAATTACTTTAGATAATAGCTCACTAAATCCTTCATCGACAAAATTAAAAAAAAAAAAAGGATCGAACAGAAGCTTACTTGGTCAGCTTCAAGTGCTGCTCGGTATGCTGCATCCTGCTCCTCCCTTAAACGCATGTTATTACGTCTTTCTTCCGCATCAAGCCTGGCCGCAACAAGAACAGGAGCACTTTCCTCCAGAACTTTTTGCAATATATTCATCATTTCCTCAGGAGACTTGGGTCCCTCAATCTGCAAGAGATTCACCAAGATAGGACATGTAAGTGAACTTCGTAAACTTTCAGATTTACCATTTATTTCCTCGAGGAAAGGAAGAAAGTTGTTGGAATAGAAACAAAACATCCTTTTCGCACAAAAGTAAAACACAAAGCACTGTAAGGCACCACGGTTTCCAGAAAAACAAATAGCATGGTACAGAATAACTCGAGAGAACTGAAAAGATAAGCAACCACATGAGCAACAGCAAAAGCATGTGAAAATTAACGTTGTGAAAGCCCACTAACAAAAAATCTGCCTGCATCATGCAAGTATTCACAAGTGTAAAACAGTAAATTAAGCATTCTAAACACATGAAAATATTACTTAACAAACGGCCTCCTCAAATTACAAAGACAATGAGAGAACTTAAACAAAAAGTTCTTACAAGTTAGCTCGGCACCATTACAACAGCCAGTTTCAAGCTCAAAAATGATTAAATAAGTAAGAAGCACCACAGTCCACACTAGTAACTTCTGAATTTAGCCGCAAGGGTTTTCAGTCACTGACTATCGTCAGTTACACTGACATTATCCGTACATAATCAACTTATGCTCGAAGTTTTTACCCAAAGTTATGCCAAAACAACAACCACCATAATAATAAAGCTCTGGAATATAATTCCTATTCTCCTAAAAACATTCAATCTTGAGCAGATATTCATACCTACATAACATGAAATGCATTAGCCATAACTAGGTCATTTCCTTTAAACGATATACAGTTAAGCACTTCGACCATGGTAATTAGTATATCATATGATTCAACTTTCCATTAGTCATCACTACCAAAACATATCATAAAAGCAAAGCAGTCTTCAATAAAATAAAGCTACAAATAAATAACCTGTTGAAGCAAAGCAATCCTCTGATTAGTGGCAGCCATAACAACAGCACAAAAAGGAAATCTCGAAGCCTTCAGACTGTTACTCATCTTGAACCCTTCACTAGCCCTAATGCTCCCACCCCAAGCCACGAAATTCTCATTCACAAATGCGGCCAAAGCCTCATTGCTAAGCGTCCTGGTACAAAATACTGGCGTGTCTGGATGATCCGGCGAGTGCAAGTAGACGAACAAAAGCTTAAACTCCCGCCGTGACCTCTGCAACGCATCCATAAAACCCTCAGAGACGAAATTCGGGCGCGCTGAGTTCCCAAAACTACGCTCGAAACTAGCCACGAATTCCATCGCCTCAGACACCGCGGCAGAAACCGAAGAAGAAGTAGAAGCGGATTCCCCGCCGGCCCGACCCGAAGAGTTGAGCCCGACTACACCGAGAGAATACGACAACAGTCCGCCAGCGGCCCACATCCCAAGACCAATTGCCCCAGACACTAACCCTAAACTTCCAGAAATGATCGAGAAAGGGAGCGTCACAACCTTCCAGACCAACCCAGGCTGACCTGGCGGACTGGCAGTGGGAGCCGGCGGAGCGACGAGGCCGGGCTCATCCTCCGGCTGAAGAAGCGGCGTCTGATCGCTGACTGGATGTGAATTGGAAGCGGAATTAGGGTTATGGTTAGAAGTGATGGAGGAAATGGCTTCCTCGAGGTCCCAGCCATGGGCGGAGAGGATTTCGGTGCACAAATCGGGGTCATCAAGGCCTGTTATTGCTTGGAAATACGCCAATTTGTCCGACACGTCCCCCATTTTGATGTATTGTCGGTTGAATCGATCGTGGGAAGAAATTGGGGGAAGATGTTAGGGTTCTTTCGATTGAAGACGAAAGGGATTGAAATGGAAATGGACGGAATATGATTTGATCGTAGTAATGATATAATTATAATAATAAAATATTTGTATTTTTCGCGTTTCGCCTAGTTTGGCCCCAGCTATGCCGGTGGATCTTTCCAATTAACTTTGCTATATGTATTTTGTTTCTGGTTTTATTTCATTTTTATTTTTTTAAAAAAGAAGCACATTAATAAAATTTTCAATCTTTGATTATAATTGAGATTTTTTCTGCACAAAATCCTTTTGTATTCATGGAAATGCCGATGTTCATGGTTTTATATTATCAACCTTACGAATTAACAATGCCGATATAACTTTTTAATATTTGAATTTATTTTTTTAATATATGTAATATTAAAATCAAAATAAAAACAAATGCTTGTTCACAAGCGAATCCTTCATCATTTTCATATCTTTTTTGAGGGAGACATTCTTATAGGATATATATGAGACCCCGGCTATATTTTAAAAGCTTTTGTACCTACAAAGTTCTGTAAGTGCAAAGTTTCAAGAGGTAATAATAATTTTGAACGTTATAGTAGAGTCGTCGAGTTTAAATTATTTGATACGCGGTAATCTCAATAATAGTAAAAAATAATTGTTATTAGAAATAGACCAATGGTATTGAGTAATGACCTTGTAATGCATCCACTTTTCCATGTTCTTGTATGTACAATAGACTAAAAGTATAACATAGAGTGTACATTATATATGTAGTTGAAATTTAAATGTAATTTAACCACAAAAAGAAAAAAAAGAAAGAATTAATTAGATATAGATGATCTCAGACCCTTTGAAGAGTCTTCATTGTTTCATCATCATCATCATCATCAGCAGCAGCAGCATTCCTTTGAATTTGATCACGTTTGTTTTCATTTGTTATGGTGTCCTCTTGTTTTAGTACTAGCTTTCTCGGCGGCTTAAACTCAGCCATCTTTGCTAGCTCATCCACAGCTTCAACAATGGCTTCGACCCTACTCGGAATCTCAATCAGCAAAGAAGCAAAGGTGACCAATGGTATCATTTCCACCAGTGGGATGCTGATGTCAACTGCCATTGTTATTGTTCCTCCTGATGATCTTGTTTCATCCTGTTTTCCTTCATCTGATTTTGATGATTTATCGGGGGAAGAAGAAAGGACTAAATTGGGTAAGGATTCGAGTTGGTTTTTAAGTTCAAGTACTGCATTGTTCATTTCTTGAATTGAGATTTCCAGTTTTGTGGATTTCTCCATCTTTTCCAGGTTCATGGATACTTCCCTTAGGATTTTTGTAGCGCTGGAACTCACTTTTTCACATACATCATTCACTTGTTTTTTCATCACTGCACAACCCTGCCATCCAAACCTTTCATTAGTTTGATATCAATATCTGTACGTTTTTTATGCTATACGTATCAAAGATTTACGAGTAATGATATTCATAGTGACCAAGTGTGTCACATATGTAACATGACTTCCTGACGTATAATTAAATTAACACATAAGGATTGTATATACTACTCCCTATGTCCCAAAAGTATAAATGAGAAAATCTGAACTGGATAACAATTTTGGGACGGGGAAGAATTAATTTGATAATAAAGAAATGACTATGTTGTATGTATGTGTATACCTCGTTCTTGTTACTAACAAAACTGTTAAGGGCTTCGATGATGTAAGCACATTTGCGCATTGAGGCACCGATTTGGAGATAGTGTTTCCAAGGATGTTTGAAGCTAAATCTGCCATGAGATGGTTCCCATCTTGCAAAATTTGCCTGTTAGAGCCCAGAAATTCCCAAATTAGTCCCAAAACTTTTGAATCACTTCAATTCCTCAGTTAAACTAGCTAGAATAACTCCTAATGCTCATTTGGAAAACAATCATACCATTGCTTCTTCAGTGGCCTTGGAATTTAATACACATTTATAGGCTGATGGATTTGGAATTGATCCATCGCTTGTTTTCTCCAAGCTTTCATCTCCAAAAAATTCAGCAACACAGCCTGCAGAGTGAAAATCAATCATTCCAATTACTTTTGTTAACACAAAAAAATTCACTTCTAATAATTAGATAGAGACTTTGATCAGTAAAAATTCAACTAATTACCATCTAAAGAATCAGCGAGCTTTTTCATGTTTCGAGTAATCAAACAATGGAGATCTTGACCAGCCCAAACAGGGAAAACCAGCATGCTTGTGAGGATGCAAAGAGAAGTACCAATGATTATGGTTGATAACCTCTGCCTTGCCAAATCTATCAGCTTCTCAACCCGGAAACCCGACACCGATACCAGGCTAAATGTCAGGATGAAGATCATCAACCCATAGTCAAATCTCTTCTTAACTCCTGGAATGAATCTCGAAAATGTCACCGCCGAAGCTGCGCCAAACAGGACATGACATAACAAATTAATTAGGTTCGATCAATTACTTTACATTTCTACATTAAAAATCGATTAGCCTTATAAATTACTCGTACCAAGTAAGAATAACGAGGTTCCGGTGATAATCGGCTCAATCGTGTTCCCTGATTTAGTTGCCAGCCAGTGAACTCCGACTGCAAGCAATCCAGCCATACAAGTTCCCATTACCCTGTTCAAGCATTTTTGAATTGTTGCACCTGTAAAAAGATACAGATCCAACAATGTTACATTTTTCGCGATATTTAATTGTGCACGGTAATAATACTCATCAGAACTCGCGTGACAATTTGGAATGTCCTGTTTATACATTACTGATAAATAATTGTCACGTCAGTTACTATAAGATTCACTTGATACGTACCAACCGTATATTCAAAAACCACCACGACCGTCATGACAGCCCACATGGCGGTTCCTCCGACACCATCATAGAGAGGCCTCATGTAATAGAACAATGAGACAATGCTGAGAGCAATTCCAACTTTAAGGCAGTGGAAAACTTTCCTTGGATCATCGGCGCCTAAAAACCACGCCTTCTTCAAGAATGTCCACGCCCAAATGAAAACTTTGTTCATGATCAAGCACTCTACCAACCGGTGTCGCCAACCGGCATTTGTTTTTTCCGGTGTCAAAACCTCCCCGGACGAGCCCTTTTCGCTGCCATCCACCACCTTTATCCTCCATTCTACCACCTTATCACTCATTCTTTTTTCTTCTTTTTGTTTGTGGAATGCTAATGTTAGTGACAATTAATGTTGCTGTGTCATCCTGATTGATGGACTGTTGATGGTGTTTTATACTGAAAATGTTGCTGATGGAATGAAGATTGAAGCCACGTTTTGGAGGATAAAAATTAAAAAAATGATTAAATTTGAGGTCAGGGTGGTCCGCTGGCTACATTTGATTAGATTTTCTAATCATCTATTTTCTTTTGTTTCTGGTTAAATTAGGTCAGGTTTTATAAGTGCTAAAATGACGTATATCACTGGATGAAGCACTACTTTCATAATTAGCTACAGAAAATAATAACAACTGATTCTACCATGGATGAAAATTCAAAATTGTTCGCATCTCGTTTAACTTGTCATTGTATATAGAGGGAATATAACATTAATTATTAGAGGAATTTCGATACCTTAAAGATTGCAATCAAGAAAAATCGAAATGCAAAATGAATGTAAGTAAATTAAAAATTAGAAAATTTGGGGGAGGATTTGAAGACATTATCCGCGAAGATTTTGGGGGAGTAGAAAACTTATTTGATTTGCTGATGATGATAAGTTGGTATTTGGTCTGCAAAAGAAAAGCCACAAAAAAAAGAACCAAAAAATAAAAAATAATAATAATAATAATAAAATTCCATGAATATAATCATTCATTTATTTAACCATAATAATAGCTATGCTCATCCTTTCTGGTAAGTGAACACTAGATCTATCTACATATCTTCTCCCACATGTTGTATTGGAAAGTCGACTCCTTCACTATCTATGATCTCTATTCCTTCCTTTTTGCATTTTCATTTTTGCGTACTTCTTTGAAGGGTTTAATTTAATACAATTGTACCTAGTTGATGAACGCTGAAGATAGCTAGTCTGCACTAAAGGTTCACTTTGGGAAGATCTGAAGATTGAAAAGGCTTGTGGTTTCTTAGGTATGATTTGCTAATGTGTCAATATATGTTTTTTCATATGCTTCCTCCATTGCAAAAAAACAATTTTCTTGTTACTTACATTAAAAATAGTTCACATTGTAATTTGTAAAATGTATTATAGACTACTTTTTAAGTCCCAGGTTTTGAAATAGAGAAATCAAATTAAAGTATGTCTTTTATGATGCTAGTCTTCTGAATTTTGGAGGCGAATATTGCTAGCTTCTTGGAAGTTCTAACATTTTATAATTTATAGTATGAATATTGCGGCTTTTTTAAGTAGCTAGAAGCATATATTTTCGAGGGATTTTTCTTTAAATTGTGGAAACGTTTGAAGAGTAGTGACAGAACTTGTGATTTTCTTAGGTAGTTTTGCTATAGCATCTTGGTATAACTAGCTTTTTCTTTCGTGTTTTTGTTTTCAACCGGAAAGAGGATTTCCTTTTTGTTTTTTGTTTTTTTGTTTTTTTTTTTTGGATTCTATTCTACTACATTTACAATGTATAACTTTTTACGTAATCATCAACATAAAACCGGTAAAATCAAATAGTTATACATGTATATCCTACATTAATGAGAAATACAAGAGAATTAAAGAAATTCGAGTTTACTCTTGCACTTTGGTAGAGAGCAGTCGATAAATCAATTTTTACAAAAATATTTTACAAGTTTGTAAGTAATATTGTATTGTATATGTCTCAAAACAATAGTTTATTTTGTTTTATTATTTTAATTTAATAAAATGTATTTAGTTTTTAGGATCAAAGAAGTATAACATACAGTATGCCCTTTTATAGACCGGCGGTAAAACTATAAAAAGGCAAATTCCATCTGATACAATTAACCAATGTTGCGATTTTACGCTTGCATGGGAAAGTAATGGAACGAAAATGACGAGGTGAAGAAAAAGAATGGGAAGAAAGAGCAATAAATAAAATTGTTAAAAAAAAAAAGAATAATAAAAAGAATGCCATGAACTTGATCACTGACTATGACAACCCTCAATAGTGGGTTTCATTTTCACCTAATTAAAGAGAGACATTGGAACACCAATGTGGCTGCTTGGCAAGCTAGACAAAATTCACCAAAGTAATTTTAATTTGTGAAAATCTCCCCATTTGCTCCACCTAAGTGGAAAAACCAGAAATCCAACTGCTTTGTCTGTTTGCTTCAAAGAAAAGTAAACAACGTGAAAATTGGAAAAATGAATAACAAAATATTTCCATCTTCTATGACCCACTTTTTTTTTTTTTGAAAGGTCTTGAAATTTTATATATATATATATATATATATATATATGTTACGGTGTTTGAAATTATTGTTCCGACGAATCTGCATCCGAGAATTCTATATTTTCCTTTCTTAGAAAAATAAATTGTAAGAAATATATGCTTCACCAATTTCTTTGAATGTTCCTTTACCTATATTTTTTTTGTGAAAAATAAATGAAGTACTTCACAGTTCACACTTGTGGGTTGGCTAGGACATAAGATTATGACTTTGAGATCGGACATTCAAATCTCATCCAAAAAACAAACAAGAGAAATAGTTAGTGCTATGGACAACAAATAAACAAACTTGGTGTCTCCATTAAGTCCTTGAACATCTAATCTTACTTGTATTCTTTTGATTCTAGCTAGTAATCGCACATGCCACTTAATTGCTTGCTTGAGAATTAAGATGCAGCTTCATTTGGGTCAAGGAAGTAAAGTCAAATCATGCATTGCTAGAATTTATTAAGAGACCATTTTGAAGATCGGGCGAGTTCCACTTACGGATGATTGAAGTAATAATTCACTCAAATCTACAACAATATATACGTGGTAAAAAAAAAAAAAAAAACTGCAAATTAGCAAAGCAAGAAAAGGGTGGCAAAAGATCCTTGTGAAAAATTAGGGTTAAAAAAAAAAGAAAAAAGAAAAGAAAGTAAAGGTTTTTGTCCGAAAGCAAAGTTTAGGTCATGAGATGGACAGACTTTTCAGGTCTACTATGTTATTTAGGGCAAAGCAAACGTGATTGGCCATTGAGCAGCAAGATTTCTGGTTCAATACGTCTTCAAAATGGGATGACCACTTATCTCTGAAATCAATGTGATAGACAGCTTTACTTCCCTTTGTTTTTATCTTTTCCAATATCCCAACACAACATTAATAGTATTGTAGTAGTACTGATTTGAAAAGCAAACTCAACTATCAACAAAAGTTCTCATCTCATCCCTCTCCCCTTAGATCATCTTTCTTTCTTTCCTTTGTTTTTACAAACCTTAAAAAAATGGTGTAGTGTTTGTACTCTCTGTTACTGTTTCCAGCACCAAATATGAAGCTCATTGGTTTTTCTGTTTATTTAGGTCAATTTTGGTTAACCTGTGTGTGTGCCTTTTTGGAATGAAGCAAAAGAATCTGGTACGAATTATACTTTTCTCTGTACTCCTTTAGTCCTCAAGAGAGTAAGGCCTTAGTCCACCCCGAATGTTTTTTTTTCCTTTTCTTTTCCTTTCCATCGGGCCATTAAGGATCTAGCAAGTGATAGCAACTAGGATTGCAAAAGTATAAACTCGAGAATCTTCTGAAAATTAATAGCATGGTTTGCTAAGAATCTAATGAACAAATTGAAGTTGTGAAAACCTTGATTTATAAAGTTTTTTTTTTCTTTTTTTGACAACTATGGAAAAAAAAATCCCTTAAATTTAAACAAACCAAAATAATAAATGGATTGCTTATAGTGAAAGAACAACATAAACTTTGAAAGTCACAATTCATAAAACGAAGCATACTTCGTATGATAAGTTTCTTTGGAACCACCAAATCAAGTAAAGAAATCTTTCAACACCAATTGCAAGATAAATTTTTTTTTCTTTTTTAAAAAAAGGCACTTCTAATTTCATATTTTCATGTGGTCTAAAAATATGATATACATATATCTCATGTAATTAATAGTATAGTGTTTTTTTTAAGACAACCTTACTTTTAAGGAACGTTTGGAAGAGTTTCGACGCTTGTAGTAATGCACCTAAACAGAAAACTTGTAGTAATGCACCTAAACAGAAAACTTGATCATGTTTCCTTCCCCTTGATAAGCTAACACGAGGTTCAAAATTTGAGGGTCTAATTTAACTTTTGAAGATTGATAACCTAAACACAGGGACTAGGAAAGTAATTACAGCAAACATAGATGGTACTTTTGCAGAATGCTCCTTCATCCAACATTTCTTTTTTTTCTTTTTTTTTTTGAAAAAGGTTCCTGAACCTAGTCTATTACAACGCATTTTATTATATGCTAAATTTATGAACTTCGTCTACATCTAGCCTGCTAACTTTTAAAATTTTACAGAATGAAAAGGTCGAAATTAGAATACATAATAAGGCAACAATTTCTTGAGCTTTCGTCGGAATTGATATTTGAGCGAGATTAAGAGTGAACATCTCACAGTCCGTAAAAACCTTCACCCTACTGAGTCCAAAATTGGAAGCTTCCCGAAGTGCTAATAAACAGATTAAAGCCTCCGATTGAAAAGGAGTTAAAACTTACAGTGTGGTGGCCTTCATTTGCATAACCATATTATTTGGGGAGGTGATTTTTCACGCTCCTACCGCAGAATGAGTGATTGGATCAAAAGAATCATCTGGTAGAATGGTCGCATGATTCACTTCTTGCCGTTCTTGAGAATTGACCTGTGGAAGGGATCTCTGCCGTCTGCTGGATCTATACATATGCGATTGGAAGTCATGTTGGATAAGACTCTATTGAGTCATAGCCTGTGGTTGCTGATTCCTCCAAAAGAGATACTCCATCCGTCCCATAATTATTGTCCAGTTTGAGTTTTTATTTTTAGTTCAAATTGTACAAAAAGTGAAATCTCAAATTGGACAATAATTTTGGGACAAGGAGAGTATTAGCTATCCATTTCAACGGAGCTAAATCCCCAAAACATATTCTGGCGAGGCAAGTGTTTACATACTCAAAAGCTAGCCAATGTTATGCACCTAAAATGGGAAATCAAAAAAAGCTAAGGCAAGTGTAGCAGCATAAATGGCACCTTTCTAGTTCTTTGGATACTGCATTGACGTTGTTTTCTCCCAACCAATGAACATGATGCAACAAAGGTTCAAAAGCTTGCAGGAAGAATAATCAAACCTAGCCAACGAAACCATTAAAAATAACTGGTTCGGCTGTCTTGATTTTACAAGTAATCGTGGCAACCCTCTGTTTCTACGTGTAAAAAAACCTACAAGGGTGGTAAATTAACACAACACCCATTCTGCAGCAAAAGAGAGAGAAAAAAAGAAAAGAAAAGAATAATTCTGACCTAGCACTAGCAGGCTAGTAATTTCCTGAGCTAATCACCTCTCCCAGAACCAAAAATTGCTGGTTCATTGCATAAGGGACTACTGAAAGCCGTAAATTCTAAAGCAGCTATTTAGTAAACCGAGATGAACAAGAGAAACCTTGAACAATGACACCGAAAAGTCCAAAGCATCTAGCCAGATGAATAGGCAGACCCTTTACCCTTCAAATTTTTGCAATCCCTTGTGGCGAAGTAAGCCGCATTCGTGCGCGCTGCTCTGGCATACCAGTTTGTTGTGACTTTCCAAGAACTGGGCATACATAGATCCAGTCAACTTGGGTCAACATTTGATACCTCTTACAGGCAGCAGGAAAAACTTAAGCATCCACACGAGTCAAGCTAACAGGATGCAGGACAGCTGATTGCTGGCAATTGTTGAAGAGAGTAGCTTTTCCATTAGTACTAGTGTTATCAAGTGGTTGGCTTCTTTGGAGCTCAGTCGGGCCGGTCAAATTTAAAAGTTGAACAAGTGATGTAAATATCTCTTGCCTGGAGACGCGCATACTTTCCTGCAAGACAAAATTAGACTTTGCAATTAGTTAAACAGAAGAATAGCAACACATGAGCGAAATGGTGCACAGATGATTTTGATCTTTAGCATAAATATCTACCTACCTCGGCTACAACATTGAACGTAGCCCATATCTTAGTCTCGCGAAGTTCCATTACCCCTTTTAAGATAATCAAGCCAAAACCTCGAATAACATCAACTATTTCCAGGAAGAAACCATGTTCTTCGCATAAGATCTGCATGAGAAAGAAATGTACATTCAGTCAAAGCTATTCAAATTACTGGTTGATATAACTGTACACACTAATATTCAACAATTAACTACATGCTACTGGAAAAAGCCGCCTCTTACCTCTATAAGCATTTGCCCAGGGACACTAAGGTCCTCAACTATTAATGGACAAATCATTTTCTGATCTGCAACCTCACATGCCCATGTAATGCCACCACTATTTTTATGGATTTCTCTCTGTATAATCACCCAAAAGTTATTAGAACATGAGAGTTCAATTAAATGGAAATAGCATTCCCAGGTTCCAACTTTTACCTTTGTCTCCTCGGAAGATTGTTGTAACATTTCAGCATATCTCGCGACACTTTGCATGAAAAGCAGGTGTTTTATTGTGAGGTGCAGCAATCGATCAATGCTCATCTGTTTAAATCACAAACTATAAGTCTTCGAAACGCAATACTGCTACAAGGATACTTTGTAAAATGACAGTATTGTTTGACTACTAGCACAGGACACAAGACAGACTCCCTTTTTATGATATTATAAGCAAGCAAGCAAATAACATCTCTTATTTGCTTTTATTTTTAAGACAATCAAATGAGATCTTGTAACGAACCTTCTCTCCATTGGGGATTAGCTCTCTCAACTCTATAAGACGGTCATGAATTTGCTGCCTGTCTTTCGGTCTCGGTTTTGTCCCAGGTTTAGCCTTCTTCTTAATGGGTTTAACAGGTTGCTCAAGCTTCGTCGGTGAAGAAACTGTTTTTGTAGCTCCAATACTACAACTATCAGCGATGCATGAAACTGCTTCTAGACTCATGATGTCCCTATCCTTGGATTCAAATATCTTTGAGCTGTTTAGATGATGATATACAGGCTCCACTCCCTTCAAACTCCCAACATAATGAGGAAGACAAGTAACTTCGCTCCCCATCTTCCTTCTTTTAGCCGAATAAGACAACCAATCAGCGGGATCAGATCTAGCAGCTACATGAGTGCCTCTCGAGAATTCATCCAGTCTCTGATGAAGTCCTAATTTTGAGAATAAAGTATCCGAGGTGGTTCTGAGCTTGGAGTCAACAGATTGCCCTGATATGCAGCAGTCTGAATCGGAGGATTTTTTGCGATCAAAGTGACCGCCTAACTCTACTGGCAAGAAAATACTATCTGAACATTGAGCGGAGTTGGACCCAGCCGCCATTCCAGAACAAGGAAACTGCTTTCCAGTGTCAAAAGCCTCTAAAGATTCCAATTTTCCAGTAGAACTTAGAGCATTAGTGACTACGCTTTGGGCTGAGGTAGACGGTTGGTTGTCTATAATGATGTTATTAGTACGATCCTCGCTCATACTTCCTCCACCTGATGGCTCGCTAGCTTGTGTCGCTGTCATGGGTGCATTGTTCTGGTCTGCCAAGGAAGAAAAACACTGTAAAATGTCATCAACTGCAGCATTTCTTGGTAGACCATCCAGAGAGTCGAATTTCGACAACTCCTCAAATGTACAGAGTTTGCTAGGTCTTTCCAGGTGATCTCCACATGGGCGGTGCAATTCATCAAAACCGTGACTGTTTCTGAAGAACTGTTTTGAGATGTTTGCCAAGTCAACATACAAGTTTGAGCTATCTTGAATGGTAGAATCACTCCACATACTGTTCCGGGGAAATGGAGAAGCAGAGAGCTCCATTAATCCTCCACACAACATGTCCGACAGCTGTGATTGAACATTAGATTCATTTCCATTTCGATCACCTTGGGCAATGACAAAAGGATCCAGTTTTGGATACTCTAGAGTGGAAAGAAATGGATCTGTCATGTTTGCTAACGAACAATCTGTTTCCATTAAATCTTGAAGAAGCCTAGCATCACCATGTTGAATTTCTGGAGTTGTAAAATGGAAGCCCTGACTTGAAACTAGAGAAGCAGCTAGCTCATTTGCATCCCAAGCGTCAACGTTTGGACAAAAGAGACCATCCACCGATGATGAAGTAAGTCCCTGAATTATTTGGATGCTTTGAAAAATTTCTTTCGTTTGACTGATGAACTCCAATCTCTCTTCCAGCTGCATAACCAAAAACGTTGGAATCCTTTCAGATGACAGAAAATAAAAGTAAAAAATCATAAAGCAGACAAAAGGATGTGCCGGAATAAATTAATAAGCCATCTAAACTCAATTTCAGTCTCAATATTAGTAAACCTGCGGTCAATAATAACAATAAGTGCACTATTCATCCTTTTAGAGGTAAGAAAACACTGCAACAATTTGTAAGCAAAAGAAACTGCCAACAAACACCTTAGTGGAAAGACCAGAAAGTTTATAGGTATTAGCCAAAAGATAAACTTCATAAAAATTGTGAAGATATTCCAGAATCACCAAACACAAGCACTTGGAAGTGGAAAAAAAACTAATGAATGCTGACCTTTTGGGTGGAGCCAAACTGAACCACACCACACAGTTCCACAGGGATTACGATTACAGTCTGCAAAAGACATTTATACTTATAAAATTATATCGAAGTAGGCTGCAGAATGACAACTCCCACAAGAAATTTCAAAAAAAAGACAACTCCCACAAGAGCCAGAATTTACCTTCATTCCAGCAGGGAACAGCCTATTAAATTCAAAATGATCCTGCATAATATTGAAAAATTTATTTTTCAATTACAAAGAAAAACCAACCGAGGTTGTGATTTAGCATTGTGACAACAAAATTTATGCTTTATTATGCCTTAAAACACAAAATTCCAGAAATATATCATAAGTGTGATATTATTCCACTATGACTCACAATTCCGAGATGAGAATCAGAAAACATCCATTTGTGCCTGTCAGTAGAAGCAGCTTGGCCAACAACCCTGTTGAAAATTAAAAAGTTTTAAGAATAAGAAGAAATAAAAGCAACGAAAAGAATTTGGTCTCTGTTTCACTTTGAACTCAAGCTTGGATTTGAGAAACAGGGCGTAAGTCTTACCCCTGGCCCAGTACATGAACTTGTTGAAACATATCCACCATCAAATCTTCAACTTCTTCAAAGTACAAATCTTGCAAGGTCAATCTGCAAAGCCATTCAAATAATTATCCAATCAAAACTAATCAAATAAAACTTCAAACACTAGCGATGAAAAAGAAAGAAAACGATACAAGTCGAGAAATAGAGTAAATATGAGGTACAAGGAAGATTAATTTTGGCTTTGAGTTGGACTTGGACAAGGGAAAAATTGAATTCATCCTAAAATAACCTGAACTGAGCTGGTGTAAATCAAGAAGACTAATAAAACTACAAAAAACAGAAACGTATATGTACAAAGAATTTTATGCAAAACTTCAACCTTTTAGCTACTCAGTTTAACTCGCAAGTACAAATCATGTTCAGAGATTAAAACAGAAACGAATTCCCTCTAGTGATGAATAGAAAGCGGCAACGTTTGAGAGCAAAGAACATTCCAAGTTTTGTGAAACAGAGCATATAAAGCGAAAAATACAAAGCTGAACAAAAACTTACAAAGAACTTTTCTGATCAAGACGCCAGAAAACACCGTAAGACCATCCATTGTTGCGACATAGACTTCTCAGCGCCTCTTTCACCATAGAATCACCAACCATGGGTAATCCAGTAGCCATTTCCTCAACAGAAGAAAAAATGCGCCTCAAAAAAATGCAACCCTTTTCATATGAAGCCCACAACTCAACACCAAATCATTCCAAGATCCAGTCTTTTCAACTCCACGAAAACAACTTCCCAAAATCCCACATCAAAATAGCAAGAAAATCATCAAAGAATGAAGGGTTGTGAGAACAGCAGCTTCTTCAGCTGGAAAACAGAACAATTAGTAGTAAACTGAAAGGGATAAAAAGGAATGGAATTTATGAAACCCAAAAAAGCAGATTTAAGACAGAATTGGGAAGGGGGCTCGAGACTAGACCAAAGACTTGCACACAAAACTTAAAACACACACTAAAAAACAGAAAACAGAATTTATAGAGTATTAATAAAGCTGAAAAAGGGTGACACTGACAGGTAGGAAGATAAAGAAGACAAGATTAAAAAATTTCCAGAATATTTTTTAGATAATTAAAGTATGCTTTTTTTATGTAGTCTGATGACAAAGATTTGTTTTTTTTTTTCCCTTTTATTAGGTTAGTTGCCAATAACTCCCTTTAGTTTTATCATTGTCATACAAGTATTCTCTAAACTGAGAATCGGTTAAGTAATTTGAGGTCAAATGTAGCAGTTGGTCTCTTTAAGTGAGTGTTTACACATAAAGTGGGAAACTTTAGGGGTTTAAGTAGTAATTCAGTCCCTTTTAAAAAATAATAGTAATAATAATATACAAAACCATACGCTATGAAGAAAGTACAGAGAGGGAGAGAGATGGGAAAGGAATGATGATAGGGAGAAGTCCGAAGTAGAAGAAGGGGAAGGGAACAGAGATTTTGCCTCATTTATGCTATGCATTTATGTTGTTGTCTTTTGCTTAACGTATCTTTGTGGGAGATTTTCTAATCTCCTTAAAGGTCCCATGTTTTGGCCTCATTTATGACAACATCCTGTATTAAATTATCCTTTCTGAGATATTCTATTTGGATGTTGTTTCATGTTTTGCCAAGGAAATGCGTCTCTTCAATAGTTCTTCTCAAGTGTTATTTTAAGTGTACACATTGTTATGCTTTTGTAATTTAACAAAATGAGACGGATAGAGCATCATTTTAGTAGAGCTCTAAACAAACAAACTTAATGGTACGTTGATGCATATCATATCAGTTGTAGATGAAACAAAATGGAAAATGATCCTGGTTGAGAGACTACCTTTATTTACATGCAATGACATAATATCGTACTATTTTTATTTTTTTTGGTGCCAATAGTTGTTAAATAACTTTAGGTGAGTCTTATTATACTCACACTAATTCATATTCGAAGCAAAGGTCTTCTAAATAAATTATTTATTCGGTCTCATAAAATAATCCACATTACATTTTGCGAATTATACTGTTTCTAAAATTCACAAATTACAATAGTTTTCTTTTTTTGTGAAACATAGGAAGTATAACTTGTTTGTTTCGTTTTTTTAATGTGTGTTTTTAGGTGTTTTTTGTGTTGAGAATGTAAAAAGGTGTATTGGAAATGTAAAAAAGTATAATGGGATGGAACATATATTATTATATTATTCTGAAAAAACCACGATAAAAAGGAAACAAACAGGTTACTAGTTGTGGTCGACATGTCATATCAGATTACCGTGATTCCAAGTCTACACAAGCTACTTAACATCGATATCATTTTGAAACAGAAAGAGATTTGAAGAGTTGCGATGTTTATTATGGGCACCTAGATCATTGTATTTATCCACTCTCACATAATATTGATGCTTTTATTTTGACTGAATTTGAATACATGTCAGAGTTAAAATCCTAAAAATAATATATATAAACAACTGATTCATATATTGAAATGATTGGCCAATACATAATAATTCTTCTTATATCCTTTATTGAAAGTTGTATTATTTTTAGTACAATTAATAATTTACAATGTCTATTATTTTTCTAATGACAAACAAAATACAAAGCAATCAATTGTATTATTATTTTTTCTCCGTCTTGAAACAGTTATCCAATTTGAGATTTTATTTTTAAATATAATTTTATATTATAAATAAAAATTCAAACTAGACAAGCATAGTACAGAAAAGGATCTCTTTTCATGTACATCACGGAATATATGAGCAATAATACTAAAGATCCGCAGAACTTATCACTGACTCACTGTTATTCAAAACGTTAACAACATCATCAAAGTATATAATTCATGTACGAATAAAAACAAAAAGTATGGTGTTTAAGTTTCATTATTTTGCATCGGAATCAAGGCCAAATAAGTAGGTCGTTGACTTACTTAACCCAAAATATAGTTTCGCCTGTCAAATTACTTAGAATTAACGAACCAAATAATCATTAGTACTAGTATTATTTATTGTAGATATTCTATCATATGAAGTTTTTTTTTATAAAAAAAAAAAATAGAGGATTTATATGATGATTTGATTATGTTGTGCATCATATAGAGTCATCATGTAGAAATTAAGTTTTCAATTATTTATTTTCTTTTAAGAAGATTCATACTACTCTGAGGTACAGGGAGTAAAATAAAATGTAGTACTGGTGTTTCTTTTTCAATGTATCTTAGCTGCTTCAATGTCTAAGCAAAAACATAATAGTCATTCATTATAATCTATACCTACCTAGTAATTAGTGAAGTAGAAACCTATTTTGGTTTAATGAAAAAATAATAACTTCATCAACATAAATGATGCCAAAAGGCAATATTACAACAATACAAACATTATATTAAATCTTAAAAAAGGAAAAAAAAATAATGAAGAATAATAATAACTAATAAGTGATACTCATTATGTTTGACATTTGACTTCCAAGAATATTACATAAAAATTGTCTCAAATGTAGAAATTAAGCCTGTAAAAGAATAACAAGTAGTATTTGTAGTGGGGGCAGTACAAATAATTAGGCTGTCCATAACTTTATTATTACTCCCTACCCAAAATGTCCCAACACTAATAAATACAAAAAGTTCAATTCGGCTAGTCTTTCCTAAAAGTCATAACCTCAAATCTCAATCGTGACCTACTCTCCCTAAGGTAAATTGTGTGAATTTATTATCGACTTGCAGTGACTTTTTTCTTTTTTTGGAAGTATATTTGAACTCACTTCTTTCTTTTTTTTTTCAGTTTTTTAACTAAGAAAAATAAGATGATTCGCATTCCTCATATGATATGACATCCATAGATTTTATATTGAAATCCCTCCAACAATAAAATTTCAGACGTCAAATTATATCAACACAAAAAACAAATTTCTTATTTTGAGATAGAAGGAATATGATTTTTGTTCTCGTATTATAAAAGAGATATACTTCAAAAGAAACCAAAAAAGAAGAAGAAGAAAATAGAAAATTTTATTCATATCATGAATGCCAAATTAACAAGCTGCCGATCGAATAAATCATTGTTGTTAACATGGCTTGTTATAGTTTCATAAAACCTCTACTACTGGTAATTATAACAACTATACCTTAGGGTTTTTATTATTTCTACGAGAGGAAAAGTCTTGATCTCAATTAGATTATCTCATCATTGTTAAAAATTATGACATTATTCAATCAGAAATTCAGATGAAGCTCAACCTCTTATATGAAAACAAATTATATATAATTCCCAAAAGAATATGCATCAATGATTTATTTTATTTTATTTTTATTGAAAAAAGAAGTGAGATGAAGCCAATATAATTTGCCGTCTTGAGAAGAAGAGTAATGGGGTAAATGATGAGAATTGAAATGTGAGGGGGGCGGTGTAACTTTTGAAAATATGGCAGTCTACCCTATCCATCTTCATTCATACATTGTCGCTATGAAACGTTCTTTAGGTTTTCCTATAGCTAATTAAACTTTGCAATGATGAGCTAAACTATAAAAAAATTATTTCAAAGACTTAGTAATCTTTTTAATTACCTATATAAAATTCCTTTCGTCTTATAAAAAATAATAGTACAATTCACAAGATAAAATATTTTTATGAGAATTGAGACAGTATGACATAAATTGTACTCCCTCCACCTCATTGTAATCTACAAACTGTAATGTAAATAATAATTATTTTATACCAACTCCAAAACTAATCCGAGTAGAAAAGACAATGACACTCCTCATTTTTAGTAAATATTCAAGAACTATTAGCTCTACCTAAAAAAAAAAAACCGTCTGGACAAGAAATATTCATTCTATTCTAAAATAACTATTACTATTGAGAAATTCTTAAATAGTGTAAATAAAAAATTATTAGAATATCTTAAATCTATCTCATTAAAACAAATACTAGTTGCCATTAATACTCTATTTTTAAGGATAATCTAACAAAATTTGGACAAAAATCGCATTGGAGTCAGAAAACTGACAGTTATTTGCTCCTCTACCTTGCAGAAATTAATGAAACTTAATTTAGGAAAAGGAAACAAAAGAATGGAGATCGGATATTGGAGGGAGTATTAGACAAACTGTCGTGACGACGGGGCGGCGGAACGCCCGATGAAGGTCCAACCGGGGAGAATATTCCGGTGATCGGTGAATTCAAAGGCGCAAGAAACGAGGCAGGTTAATAAATTTGTAAAGCGAGAGTCCTCTGTCCCCACCATCGCGCGGGGGGGCCTCGAAAAGAGAGGAAGAATGGCAGTAAGTAGTGGGAGGAGGTGGTGGGGATTGTAGGGATCAAATTCTGAAGCCCTAATTCTGCCATTGTCTCCCCCTCCCTTCCCATAAACCCTCATTGGTCCTATCCTTTCTCTCTGCCCAGTCAATCAAAAAGCTTCTCCGCCTGTCATTATACTGCCATTATAACACCACTATTACCAAATAGTATTATTTTAACCCTATTTTTGGGATGTTAAAATGAGACCTCTTCTTTTAATAGTGAAAACTCATTCTCAGACATTTCAATTTTCAACATTGCGGACCACAGTTTAATCATCAACAGGACAGATGTGTTTTTTTTTTTTCTCTTTATCTTCTTTCTTTTTTAATCCTTTCTAGTTTTGGGGTATCTTGTTTCACTCTGAAACCACGAAAGTGGAATTGGTTGGACCAAAATTGATTTTGAGGTTTCACTAGGAAACCAGTGGGACTAAAGGTTTAAAAAAAAAAAAAAAAGGAAGAGAATGAAAAGATCCAAATATGTCTGCATTGATGGAGAATGACAAGGTTGGTATTCAAGAGTACATTGGACAAATACGTACATCTACCGATAAATACTCTCTCGGGTCTTATTTTAGTGTTAATTTTGCACATTACAATTACGATCAGAGAGAATTAGTTTTTTTAATCATGTTTTGTGAAACAAAATTAATAAAACAAACATAACTTCTACTCCTATTTATTTTTAACCTACAAATCAGATGCTATGAGAAAATGGTTTAACGGCTTAATTGACTAGAGAAAAGTCAAAGGAAACGTGCCATTTCTTTTTTGCGATAAATTATTTTAATGCATATGCCCAAAACCCTCTATCACGTCACAAATCAACTGAAATAGATGGAAAGATATAGGAAATAAACAAAGATATCACGGCATATCCCAGTCGAATCGATTGCAGCCAGTATTTGTTGAATTTGTTCGATAGCATTTAAAGAGAGGTGACTTAATGATCCAAAAATTTTGTGACTGGATCTATGGTTTTTAGGTTATAGCTTAGCAAGTTGGGGGGCGCGATTAGCAAACGCACATCCAAATTCCCTAATATGCATGCAAAAAAATAGGGGAATTCTTGTTCTAGATAAGATGAAGGTCACTCATGCATTAATTCATGAAAGGCTAATGAGCCAACAACATACTTCCAATCTTTGTAAACACAAATCATAAATGATTTTGAAACCAATTCGTCAAACGCTAATACTCTTTATCTCTATCATAAAAAATGATTGTTTTGTTTATCATATCAGAACAGAAAAATGAATTTTTGCAGTTATGAATCATGAAATTCATGGCACAATCATCATCTCACTATTCATCGTCAATTGAAAAGGGGTGAATGTATAATCCATGTTCAAGTGTACTTAGCTGTTTATATCCCAAAGTACAAGAAGGATACGAAGGATAGTAATGACCACACCACACTACATATGTATGTGATACAGCTCCGAATGTGGGAGTGAAATGTGAACTGGGGCACTGGGAATATCAAGGGGTCCATACAGCTAAAAAGATTAGGGAACATCCATTCTTTTATGTCACGACATTGAAACCAAAGTATATCTTTGGTACATTTCCTGTATGTCAAGTTCGTATAGCAACTTGTGCCATAAAATTATAGCAATCTTATTACACCGATGTTTAAAACTATACTCCCTCCATTTTGAAATATATATATGTCGTTTTAAGATTTAATGAATTTTTTTAAATATATGTCATTTTCATAAATCGATGCATATTTGACAATTTTTTACCAATATTATCCTTGCATTAGAAAGGTAACAATATTTATAATGAATTTTTATTAGTTTATAATAGATTGTATAGACAATAAATAAGGGTATTTTTGTATTTTAACTACATTAATTAATGTTTTCTTGGTTTTGATGATTTTTCTAGATCTACATATAAAAAAAAAATAGAGGGAGTATCAGCTTAGTAATGTTATCGCACCAAATATAAATACTTTTTCTGTCTTAAAATTATTGTCCAATTTGAATTTTATTATTATTTCAATTTGTAGTAAAATAAAAATCTAAATTGCACAATAATTTTGAGACGGAAGTAATACATCAAATCTTAAACGATATAATTATTAACTCGTAGTAGAGTGACCTGAGGAGCATTAGTATTAAGACTTCAACCGCGTAGAACTCTTGCTTACCGTTGTTTCTATCATCAATGGAGTTTCCAAAGAGATCGAAGGGTCCCCGTTTCCCACTTATCGGCCCACCATCCACAGGTTCATAGCACAAAAACTCAACAGAAAATTAAACAAAAATCTCAAAATCTGGTATGAGAATCTTGACTTAAGCACTAGCTTTAACCAACATCAATTAATCCCCATTAATTTCATCAGCTTTCTAGTTAGTCATTCTATTACAAATTTAAAATTAGTAATGCAAATTTAATTACCACATATTATGCGAAGTGGCATGCTGTCCAACTCACCATAGCAACACAATATATCTACTTAGATTCGGGGTGATGATAAGGTACCCTAAAAATCACACAATTTAGGGGCCATTTCTTTCTTAACCCTAATCGGTGCAACTACCATCAAACACACGTCTTATTCGTCCCCACTCAACTTCTTGTCCTAAATCTCTGTTCAAATGAAGACAAATTTAAGCTCCTCAAGCTGTGTGCAGATAACCTTAAGCAAATCTCAAATCAAGTTTTTACATAGTCAAATATTTGTTGAAAGATTTGTACTTAGAAAGTGGGTTACTTGTGTCGAATGAGGATTAACATGAACTAATTACTGATCTAAACAACCTTATAGTTTATTAAAATAATACTCTCTAAATTTTGTCCTGTAAAAATAATCTACATTGTAAATCGTATACCATATTTATTAAGCAAATCGCACATCGGCCACACCTCTAAAAATGTTCGTTTGTCACCATAATAGAAATGTCTATTGATATTGACAAACGCGACAAATAACATGACATCAAAATCCCACTTAAAATACCACCAACCAACTGATTAGACTGACGCAAATGATTCTTACTCTCAAATTAAGGGCAGTTTTATTTGCTGGTTCCTTTCCCCCCTGTGCTATATATGGGATTGATTGGTTATGCCCTAATAAGTCCTCTGATATTATTGGTGAAAAAAGGGGCCTCAAATTAGTAGCTATTTATTTTTTTTAAAAAAAAATAGAAATTTGGGTGGTGATGAGGCGTTTTCAGATAGGATAAGAAAGTAGAAACCAAATTATAATTCAGACCCACAAAATGATTATCAAGACTCATAGCTGCTAGCTAACCGAGCTCCCATTAGTTAATTTCTTTCACTTTATTTTTATCTTCCAAATTAATTGCCTTATTTTTTCCCTAGCAACAAAGGCAAAAGTATATGATTCTGTCTCCTGCAAACAGCACACGCTTCATCATCACCTTCAAATTTCATGTCAACGGCGTCCAAAAGTCCAACTTTCATTCGTCCAGCTTCTCCATTGAATTGCACTCATCAATTTGTTCCCTTCTTTTCCCTTTTCAATTTTTCTTCACATATATACTATGTTTTTGGGGTCTTTTTCTTGGAAGAGTACATATGAGTAATTTTGCTCATATGGTAATTGGGGAGAAAAAAATTTCTAACTTTATTTTATTTCAATAGTTTATATTTTGTAAAACTCAAACAACCGATTAATAAAATAAACTATTAAAATGGGACGGAAGAATACTAATTATATCTTTTCGAGGAAGTCAATGCCTTCAGATACAAGCTCGAGACTTTTGAAAACAGTACAAAGCACTTTGAGAGTAAACTCCTAATAGCCATCGAGGCAAAAAAAAAAAAAAAAAAAAGGAAAAAAAAAACCTCATGATTTTTTCTCAACAAATATGTGTATTAACTTTATAATCATGAAAGAAATGTTGAGGTGCTTCAAAAAAAGCTTCTTTCTTTTTTCTTTTCTTTTCCTCTCGTTTTTTTCCTTTAATTTGTGTTTGAAATATGATTGGTGTGTGCCAAAAAGTAGTAATAATCCCAAAAGTTGTACCACTTTGAGGTGTTTTCGGAAAATATGGGGGATGATTTGAAAGCTGTAAAGATGGAAACAATATCTAACAAATCTCTGCTTAATGTTATTAAATTTGTTTCCCCTTTTTCTTGGATTCTTAGTACGCTTTTTTGTTTGTTTGGCTTTGTGAATTGGAAGATTTGGTTGCTTAGAAGAGCATCTACCATTTTCTCTTATCCTTTTATGATATCCACATCTGTTTTAAGCCTCATTCTGTAGGAGTTTACACACTTACCCTGGGAGGAATCTCTATGAACTGAAATATAGTTGACTTTCTGAGACAACTATATAGGTCACCGGGACTTGGGGGGCCAATTATTTCTGATACGTCAAACAACGGTTTCGAAACAGAATGAACCATTAGTCCGGTGATTAGGACACTCAGAATCTCGTTAGAAACTTCATAAAAAGTCAAATTTCACCAGTTGCAAGTAATAATCCTTCACTTGAAAAAGGTGCGAAACAAATATTGGATATTAAAAAGGGAAAATGTATTTTGATGGAACGCAATAACAATAAACATACATGATGCAAAAATCTTTATTAAACAATTTGCGACACGCGCAGAAGAAAAATAAATAACACGAAACTAAACACAAATTACTCTTCACACTATTGCTCATCTCATGCAAGGAGAATAAGATGATTTACATTTTACAGTATTGTACCTTTTTATTCATAACTCATCGGTTCTCTTTCTTTCTGATTTTTTTTTAAAAAAAAAATAAAAGAAAAAAAAATCACGGGACAATGAAAGATATATATATATATATATATTTAATTAATTTTTGCTTTCTTTTTTCTTAATTTCGGTACAATAGGGATTATTTTTCAAAATATTCTCTAATATTTTAGGTGTATTTTGTAAAGTTTTGATGCAAGATATCTACCAACACATAATTTAGCCCTAATAATGGAAAACAAAAGTGATAATCAAGAAAATAGAACTGATTTTGTCGACTTTATTGTCGGTTTCATAAACATCGACATAATAGTTGACGCAATCATGTTTTTGATGAACTGTAAAGAGATTGCCTTTGCCAAATGCGAACTATATACAAAATGTGTGCGTCGACATTTTCGTCCCCTTATGTAGGTCGATTACAAAGTCGATGCACTGTATAAAACCTTTTTTTTTTTTTTTAATTTTGCAATTATGTATTTAATGATTTTATCTTTCCAGTTATTTACCCTACTTTTTGGGGGAAGATTTTAAGTTTCATAAAGTTTTATTGTATTTAAGTATATTATCTAAAAGAAAAAATGGTGGAACAATTCAATACATATAGTTAAACTCATTTAATTGGGATAAAGTAATCTTTTCAATTTGATGGTATTACAAAGTATAGATCCTAATAATCGACAAAACTAGTCTATCTTTTAACGAAAAAATGAAATGATAATACTAGTCTATCAGTTTCAATTTCACATAATTAATTACATTTTAATAGTTTGTATGAAGACTGGTGGGGAAATTTGAATTCTAATTAGAAGAAAAGTGAATTACATCTAAATACCACATACAAGATTTTTTTATGTTGACCATGTGTAACTGTTATTGACAAGGTATAATCAACAAAGTAAACTACATTTTGTTGCACTTTTTCCTAAAATAATTGTTTTAGGGAAAAAAAACAGTATGCTAGAAAGAAGTTAGAATTTTGAATCTTATTTCTCCGTCCAAAAATAGAGCTTCTGAGTGTATTTTTATTCATGTGTTTTATTTGATTCTACCATATACAAAGTGATGAAACAAAAAAAAAAAAAAAAATTCATGGGACAACGAATGATATACTTTAAATAATTTTGCTCTCTTTTTTTTGCATTTTGGTAGAATAGAGATTATTTTTGAAAATATTCTCTAATATTTTAGGTGTATATTGTAAAAATTTGATGCAACATATATACCGATACATAATTGTAGCCTTAATAATAGAAAACAAAAGTATTGATTAAGAAAATAAAACTGACCACGTCGACTTTATTGTCGGTTTTACAAACATCGACAAAATAATTGACGCAATCATATTTTTGGTCAACTGTAAAGAAATTGCGTTTGCAAAGATGAACTCTGTACAAAATGTGTGGGTCGATGTTTTCGTCGACTTATAGAGATCGACCATATTCGGTTTTTGATTTATATACATACTCAAGTTTTTTTAATTAACAAGACATTAGGATGATCGTCTTTGATTTGGGGTTTCTGTTTCCAAATACTACCTGTGTCCCAAAGTTGAATCATTTTGGGACGGCAGGAGTTCGACTTTGAATTTAGCGAGGCATGGTTACTTCTCCTTGGTTCAGATAGATAATAATCTAATTACTAGCAGAAACATCTGATCCGATATGGATGTCATCAAATAGTTCAAAATGCCCTTCACCAGATGTGGTGGTCTTCGTTGGATCGCCGTCAACTCTTTAGTGGCAACAAAATGCAGAGCTTCAACCGAATTCCAACGAATAGCGATCAACTTATTTTGACATTCACAATCTTCGGAATAATTTGGTGTCTTCCATTGATCACTGCCGCACAAGCTTTGACAAGCTCCTCTTTGATCATGAAAAGAACAGAGGCTGCGAGCACACTCTGAACGATCTTTGTGCTCATTCCTTTGTAGAAACTGCGGAATCCTTCGTATCGAATCATCTTCACAATGGCATCAATTGTACCTAATAGATAGCCCAATTCAACTCATTTTAGCTCAACCCGTTGAAAATGCTTCAGGCACAATATCAGTAGAAACAGAGCAAACTCGGCAACACAACCCACCTGAATATCTTTGGGAAATGTTACCACCTATTTCTTGTTTTGCTTGGAGCCTTGACTGAAATGTAATTCAAAACAAGAACAAAAACAAAATGTTTAGGTCCACTAATTTGTTGGTTTTTGAAAACAAACATAATTCAAAGTTGAAACTAAAGCAAAGTCAAAATAGTTTTACCTTCACAACTAGTAAGGGATACGTTGAGACAGTTGCTCCTAGTTTTGCCAACGCGCCTAACAGAAAAACCTGTGTACCTCAAAGACAGGCAAGATTAATTTCTTACAATGGAATATGTATATCCATTGAAATGGTTAAAGAAGATCTCTAGACAGATATTTCCATTGGCGATTTTACTCACGATCGGTTTAAGATAGAGATCATGGAATTGAAAGTTTGTGTACCTCTAAAGCAGAGACACCTTTTGATTTATTCTTTTCTGCACGTTTACGCTTCAGACGTCCTAATGAAGTTTCATAGATCATGAACTGAATCGAAGGATTACAGACCTGCAAATTCAATCCGACATTAGATAAACAGTCATTGATATCTAAAGCACAATACTTCTACCAATCCTTATTATAAGGTATTTTGATTTGTCTTAAATTTTACTTAGTATGTTTTTTCGATTGGAAAAAAAAAAACCTTAAAACTATATTTTCATATTCATTGTGATGACCTAATTATTATGAAACATTTCAAGGTTTTTTTTTCCTCCAATTGAAAAAAAAACATATTAAGTGAAACCTTTGACAAATCAAAATGTATTATGATAATGACCGGAGCGAGTAGTATATTAGTACTACATAGAAAAATCAGAAAGGATTTACCATGATTAATGTTGGGACGATACCCTTCCAGAACCCTCTAATTCCGGATTCACCGTACACTTCAGATGCCTGCCAACATCAAATAAATAATATGTTGGAAGAATGATAATACCACGAAACAATCCCTCAGTAGCCATTGTCATTGTAGTATTAATTTAGTGAAGAATTGAATTGAAAATTTCCAATTACAGCGTCAAGGGTTCCGTAGGGTGTTGGCTTCAACGACTCCAACTCATCCAATTTTTGTTGCAAAGCATCTGAATGTGTCCTTTCACTGATTTGTTTCAACAAAGCTTCTCTTCTAGCCTCCAAAATCTTCTTCTCAGCTTGAGTATGAGTCTGTAATTAATAAGGATTTCCATATAAACAACGTTATACAGCTTGCTTGGCCCCTACTTCTTTCGATCCAACGCATTGATGCGAACCACAACTACTACCTTCAGTCTCACTTCAATAAATCGCAGTATTTTCCTTCTCCTCAATGTATCAAGTTGTATTTTTGTTTTTGATTTACAAAATTTAATATAACACGCATAGATTAAGACATTTTTATGCAAATAATACCACAAATGCATGTATCAAAATTCAACTGACAAAGTACCTGCATCCGGGTGACAAGTACCCAAATCGGGTTAGTCAGCAACACATTCAAAGACCTACATTTGTAAGAGTTATAAACTGAATACCAGAGGTTAGTTATCCTAATGAATTCATGCAGCATATATAATAAGAACAGTTATATACTGAATTAGGAGAGTACAAATTAAATTAAATATTTTAGCTACGTACCCTGCAAAAGCTGCAACTACAAGCCATGAAAACATGCCAACCGACCCATTTCCCTTCCCTTTTCTGAAATTCTTAGCTGCAATAGCCTCAGCCTTATTTTTGAAAACCTGGTAGAAGTAATAATATACACCCTGCAGCCAAAATGACAATTAATTAAGACGACAATTAAATTAATCCCTAAGAAAAACACATTGATTTAAATTGATGCAATGGAGAAACAGACCATGGAAGCAGCAGTTCCTAAGAGAGAAGGCTTGAGGCCACTGTAAAGTCCACCCAATCCTTCATTTTTTATCACCTGATAATAATCATTAATATCGGAAAATTGTGATTATATTAATATTATTAATTCGTGATAATTTAGGCCTTGTTTGATAAAACTAAAATTGGGTCTCAATGCTAAAATCTGAAAATTGAATCATAAGTACTGAACTAATTGAGTTTGTCGTGTTTGATAAAAACCAAAATTTTGAAAAGTGAAGAAAATGTCTGAAATCTGAAATCTGAACATTGGAATTTAAAGTATCTCGATTTATAATTTTATCTAAGAAAATAATTGATATATATGAAACTATGATAATAAAAATAATAGTATTATTTATAAAATTATGTAATAAAAATATTAAATTTTATTATGTAACTATTTTTCCAGTTAATAATGATGTCATATCTTTATCATTATAAAAAAATATATTTTATGGTAAATATATATTGATCATGGAATTAAAATAAATATTTATTAAAAATGTATATAAATTTTAATTTATGACTAAACATCAAGATTGATAAAAATGTTTCAAGATTATACATCAATAGTTTAAACAATAAAAGTAAATAAAGTAGGAAAAAATCGTCTTAAGAATTCAGTTCAGACATAAGTGATAGACATATAACTTATATTTTGACTCACATTTGTATAGCATTTCAGACTCACTTATTTTATTAAGACATCCTACTTTGAGATATCAAACGCACTTAAAATTTAAGTCCTTAATTAATTAACTTCTTAATCAATTAAGTTGTTATGATATTGTATTATCAAACAGTGATAATCAATTAAATACTTAATCAATAAATTTAAGTGCTGAATTGATTTATCAAACAAGAAATTAGTGGTTAAAAATGATTGGGAGTGAGAAGAACCAACGTCGAAAATTTGGAAAAGGGTGCCTCTTTTGGCGGCGTTTGGCTGGTGTGAGCCGGCGGCAGCCTTATTATTCTTCTTAGCGACTCGCTCAGTTTGCTGGCGGGTATTCACCTGCAATGCACTTAATTTTAGAATTTATTACGAGAATTGTCTAATTTTTTTCATTAATTGTTTTTCAGCATACTATGCAGTTTCATTTTTTTTACATGCAGAAGGAAATTTGTGCTCTTTGTTTTAAAATTATTGTTCAGTTTGAATTTTCAATTTTAATTTAATTTGTACTAAAAATGAAAATTCAAATTGGACACAAATTTTGCAACGAAGGGAGCATATGGGAAGAGATCCGCACCGTTTGGAGAGGGTAAGTAATGATCTGAGCTATGATACCGCCGCCGGCACCGGCAAGGCCGCTCACCACGGCGTTCGACATCTAAGGTTGTTCGTATTCTGTCCTCTCAGCTAATCAGCTTCCAGCCCTCCACCTTCACAGGAATAGTGATTTTTCCTATTTAAAAATTTTGTAGTAGTAGTATATTAAAATATTTAACAAATTAAATAAACTTAACTACAAGATGGAAATTCAGTTTCATTATACTAAAGGCCGATTAATTGTAACGCGCCACACAAAAGTAACATCAATATAGTCCAATTTCAAAGCATCCTAAAACAAACTGTTTGAGTTTATTTACGTGTTAATTTTTTTTTTAATCTGTTTTGTCCATTCAAATAGTACAATATAACAAATAAAACTAGACATTTATTTTGGGAGGAATGGAGTATTTTATTTTATTTTTCTCCTTTATTAACCGAATATCATCGGCAGTGCAATTGATTCTACTGCATATCATTGAAAAAAAAAAAAAAAGGACGAAGAAGCAAAAAACATGGTTTTGTAGGAACAAATCTAAGGTTCAGAGTGCTTTAAAAGAATTATTCATTCACTGTAGTTAATTACGAACCACAGCCACGAACAACTTACAGTTTGCAGAGCAGTTGGATTGGAGTCAAGGTAGCCAAAAGATTGATTTCCAATAAAAGTCCCCAACATTCTCTTCCTGAGTATCCTCCTGGTTCTTTGGGATTCCTTCTCCTTTCAATTGGCTTGCATGGTAGCGATGAAACGCGAATGGAATTTGAAGAGAGGAGAATGATGATGGCGTGGAGGGTGGAATATGGGATTTGGAATGTCAAAAGGGATGAGGTTGGAATTGAGTGGACGCTGTTCGCCAAGAAACCACAATTAATTAGACAGATATTTCTCTCCAAATGAAAAACCGAAGAAAAGAAAAAAGAGTACTAATATAAGAGATATTTTTGTATACACATTCTGTGCTATAATAAATAATAATGATTTTCTTGTTGTACTAAAAATCAATAATGGTTTGATCATACATCTTACTATATTAGAAACAAAAACCACACTAAAGAGAAAGCACCGTCATTTACCATGTGGTATTTTCACATCGTATTTTTAAAATAAATTTTTATTTCCACATCTCCTAGACTTAAAAGGTAAATGCAGTTCAAATCCACCTCCACCTCCTATTTTCACAAAAAAAAAAAAAACCAGGGGTTCATAAAAAATCCAAATCCTCATCCCCATCTCTACTAAAAATCCAAATCAATCCCTTCCCCACAATAAAAAAAAACAACAAATTCCTCATCAATCATCAATTGAGAATATGTGATGAAATATACTTCATTCCAATTAGTATGTTCAATCTTTTCATTAATGATGATCAATTACATCCTAATCGGATAAAATTTTGACTTCAAAAAATATTCTCTTTACCTCTCTATATAAACACAAAGGGAAAAAAAAATAATTCTCATTGATCTTGCTTCGGCCGTTGTTGTGGTGCAATTACAGGTATTAAAATTTAAAAGATTTTATTTCAACAGATCATTTGTTTGGCTTTTATTATTTTTTATTTTTTCCATTCAAGAATAGTGTTATTACTATTATTTTTATACGTCCTTCTGTTAGAGCTACCGTAGCCGTTGTCATATAATATGATACGATTTCTTATATGGTTAGTTAGCCTAGAATTTTTGTATGATTTTAGTTTTGTTTGGATTGAATTCATTAATTGGGTTTTTGTTACATAACGTGGTTTTTTTAATTTCGTTTTTATATTTAATTCAATTAGAGTGGTTTTTTTTTTAATTATGGAGTCTTGGTTTTTTTTTTTTGTATATGGTCAATGAAGTGTATTTTTTTTAATTGCTTTTGATTTTGTTTCATACTCCCAATTGACCAATAATAATAATTATAATAATAATTATTATTATTATTATTATTATTATTATTTTATTTACAAATGAAGCGCGTTTTTTTTTTATGTTCGGGCTTTCAAGAATATACTTTTTTGGATTTGATTTTTGGACTTTTTTTAGTTCTTCATCATATAAATAGTTCATGTCGCTTCTTCTAATTAATTTATGGGGAAGCCTTTTATGAATTTGAGGCTGAGAGGGAAGGAACGGTGTTTCTACGTTTATTTGTGTTTTTATACAAATAATTTCTCAATTTTTAATGAGCTATCTTTTATTTTTTTTTTTCTTAATTTGCCATAGTGAGGTGAGATCTTTTTTGCTATAACTTGAAGCCTATGCAAATCTACATTATTTTCATTCTCATATTTGTGATCAACCAGTTTCAACAATTAACCAGTTTCAAAATCATATTTTTGATATTTTACTACTTATAAACTTTTGGAAGAAGTAGTTCCAACAATTAAGCGTATACCCTTGGGAGGAAGCTTACTATAAAGCTATTATAAATCTCCAAAATTAAGTATTGATTTGGTACAACAAATGGAGAACATCAATAAATTATCTTACTAATATTTAAACTTATTGGCATGCTTTCATATTTTCTCTAGCATTTACTTCAAGACATATATTTGATCAAGTTTATTTATATTTAAAAAGTAACACTTATAAAACATTTCTAAAATCTTCAAACATTTCTAAAATATACCGGACCAAACACAATTTCTTTTTATGTCAAATACAAGCATTTCTATGATCACACTTATAAAACATTTCTAAATTCTTCAAAAATTTCTAAAATATATCGGGCTAAATATAAAATACTTTTTTCAGATACAAACATTTCTAAGATCTACACATATATTGGGCCAGGTTCGCGCATTGCGCGACAAGACATCACTAATTATTATTAGGAGAGAACTTTACTTAACTATATATTCTTTTTCTCATGAAAATAGTTCACACATTATAATTTGTAAATTGTATTACAAATAAATCCAATTCTCGAGTTGTAATATAGATTACTTTTTTAAGATGGGATGGTATATATAATTAACATTCATTTCTATGAAACTTCATTTTGAACTCGTCGTATTTTCTCGATTCGCTTACCACAAACAGGGTTGGATGCTAAAGATGAGCTTATTTGGTCATTGAAAAAGCATGGTCAATATAAGGTTAAATCAGGATACCACCAGGCAGCTAATAGGCGTAATTTCTCCCTCCCGTCAACATCAAATCATCAACCTCTAGCAGATACACAGAACACCATGTGGAAGAAATTATGGACCCTTCGGTTGCCGGCTAAAGTACAACATTTTATATGGAAGCTCCTACATGGGAAATGTGCCTCTGTGGATCAATTGCAGAAAAGAGGAATATCGATACCAACTATACGTGTGGAATGCAATCAGTCGGAGGAAACTAACACACACATTTTTATTGAATGTGACAAAGCCAGACGAGATTGGTTTCTATCAAGATTTTGGTTTCAATTTTCAGCAAGAACAACCAGTCTCCATCCAACAATGGCTAACCAGTGACGGAACGAGAATTTTCAAATTGCGGGGTCGAAAATAGGATTATTCAACCGTCACCGGAGGGTCGAACTGAAAAAATTTCAAATAACGGACACCCTACTAAGAAAAAATTTAGCCAAATCCGGCCAACCGGGGGGTCGATCGACCACCCTGACCCCCCCTAAATCCGTCACTGTGGCTAACAGATTTGTTCAAAGAAGCACCAGACAGGGAATTATTGGAGGAATCCTTGGTGATTCTATGGCATATTTGGAAAAGCAGAAACTTGTTGTATTGGGAACAACAAAGGGATACATCTGAAGAAGTCATCAGCCATGCCAGGACGGAATACAGGACTTTCAGGCAGAGTTGGAATCTAGATTCTCTGCAAGATACTCTCCAACAAAGGAACACACCACATGTTCCAGTAAATGAAGAAGCTTTAACAATGCTTTTTGATGGATCTTTTAATTGAGAATCTTTAGAAGCACCAGGTGCATGGACTCTGCCCAGTTTAGAAACTGTATGCTCAATCACACACACAATAAAATTCATAGCAACCTCGGCGCTGCAAGCAGAGGCACAAACATGTCTGGCAGCCATCAAGTCTGCAATACAGAATCAGATTATTGTAGACATTATAGGCATCGATTCACTCACATTAGTGAATACTCTTCGCAATCTAGAAAAAGCTCATATGGAAATCAGAAACATGATAGTTGATATTATCCATTATCAAAAGTTGTATAATGCTTGTAATGTATATAAAGTTAGTCGAGATAGATTAGAAATAGTACATAACTTAGCAATAGCATGTAATCAGAACTCTATCTTTCAATATTAATAATATCAACTCGTTTCTTGGTAAAAAAAAATATAGATTAGAGAAGATAAGTATGTTATTATACTTTTTTTCGGAACATTCCGTTAAATCCTAGAACACATTGTAACTTGTATATATAGCCATTATTGGTTTGTAATCAAAGATTAATGAATAATGCCGGTCAATCTATGTATTCTCTCGGTACCAACATCTTGCATCGTAAGCTAGAGTCTCCTTTATTGATACTATTTTACCTCGATGTAATAGTTTAGGCTTTGTTTGTTTTCTTTTTTTAGTTGGTTTTTTTAGAATTAAATAATAGTAACTATCTCATCTCAACATACTTTTTTACATTTTTAATATATATTTTTTATATTTCCAATATAAAAAATACTTAAAAACACACACTAAAAAAACGAAACAAACGTACTCTTAAATATCTCTAAAAGCACTAAGTATTGGGGCAAAAAAAAAAAAAAAACTCTAGTTATAAAACGGACCGCAGCGGCAGTTCCACTAGGAAGCTAAATCGAGGACTGAAATTGTGTCGGTGACGAAGGAGGCAACTTCATAGATTGGGCTCTGATTTCAGACAGTCCCTTTTTCTCAGTTTTTTCTTCTGACAGTCCAGCTCCGTTTTTGGGCCTGGTGCGACGACCGACCTTCCTCTTTTTGTTTGAAAAACTTTACATAGGTGTCGTTTTACAGTAATGGTCATCTCCGTTGGATGACCCGATGAGATAATGTGACCGACATATGGACTGTTTATGTATCCCTGTGTGACACGTCACCCCATCAGGAATTGATGCGATGGCGGCTTTGTCGAGCGTGATTCAGTGATGATGTGTGTGATCTTGCATCTTGTTTGTTGGGCAGTTAATTTTTAAAAAAGGACAGTTGGACTCAATTTTATAAAAAAACAAATTCAGAACCAAAAATATTTTATGGAGAGAATATACAAATTACTAAAAATTTGAGACAGGGGAGCAAAAATCATACACATTAAATGTTGTTACACAGATAATAGATTATTGGTTTTTTTTTTTTGGGAGGGGGAAGAAGAAGTAGTAGTGGATCTAGGATGAAAATACAGAGGGGACGACCGTGCATAATATAAAGATATCAATAAACAATATTTGTTCCAAAAATTAGATTCAACGGTATTTGAAAACGAAAAAAAAAAAGGGTTTAAACTTAACATTCAAGCGAATTGTTTTAAAGAAATTAAAGATATATTGCATGAGATACTAAAATCAAACAATAGAGTAAATAAAAATTTCAGAACAGCAAGATGAATGCAAATTTATTTGTCAGAATAAGAATTATTAAACCTAACTCAACAATAAAAATTAAAAAAATACGCAAAATGTAGTTGAATAATTAGAAAATCCAATGAGTAAATTAACTTTAATTGAAAACAAAACACTATAAAGGGTAACTACCTTATGGTTTTATCTTTTTTGGTAGTTATTCTTAGAGGAAAAAGGAATAAAACGAAGCACGGGATTGCTGTTTGATGGTGCAAAAGATGAGTAGTTTTTTTAAAATAAAAAATAAATAAGTGTGAGTCCTCAACAAAGGAAAAAAAAAGAAGAAGAAATCTACTTACATTAGGAGTGTTCTTTTTCCGGATGAACAATAGCAATTCAATAAAAGACATATTCCTCATCAAATTCAAATTCACAGTGAAGTAAAAAAAAAATAGTAAAAAAAATAGGGTCGTGCTGTTGAGCGCCCTAATTTTTTTATTTGAATGCCCTAAAAAGACATACATGCTCCTACAAAATGGAATTATATTGGTTTTTTTGCAAAAAGAAAAAATAAGGTGAGGGAGAAAGAAGCCACCCCTTTAAGGGGTAACGCGAAATAATCTCGTTTCCCTTTAGAGGGAGGCGAGAAAACCTTCACCGCATGGCGCCCTTCTGGGCGCCACATTTGTGCTAGTTGGCGAGCAAAAGCTCACCAACCAAAGGGTGGGTGGCGCCATTTCGTGTGCCACCCACCTTAATTACTTTTTTTTTTAATTTTGTAATTATTTTATATTTTAATTTAATTATTTTTTAATATATTTAATTAATTTCTTTTATTTATTTTAATTATTAGTTTAATGAATTTATTTAATTCATGTATTTATTTAATTTATTTAATTCATGTATGTATTTAATTTATTTATTTATTAAAGTTTATTTTTTTATTTATTTGTTTGGTGAATAAATAAATAATTTTAACTTAAATATTTGGAGAATGTTGCTTAATTACATAGTAAATTTTTATAAGAATTTATCATTTAGTTATGTAAACTTTTTTAAACGTAAACAAAAAATTATCATTTAATAAAAAATAAAACTTATGAATTTACTACCAAAAAAATTAATTATTTATCATCGGTGCATCTAGCCGTCCTGGAAATATTTTTTTGGAAAAAAAATAAAATATAAAATACGTTGAAACGGAAAATTAACAAACATGGAAAAAATATAAAATACTTTTATTTAAAATTATTTTGAGTTAAAATTATTTTAACTTAAAAAGCATGGAAATATTTTATATTGTTTTCCAAAAAAATATTTTCAGGACGGCTAGATGCACCGATGATAAATAATTAATTTGTTTGGTAGTAAATTCATAAGTTAAAAAAGAATTTTAACTTAAATAATTTGGCAGTTGAAACAATAATTTTTATTTAAGTTTATTTTTTATTTATTTATTTGGCAGTTGAACAAATAATTTTAACTTAAATAAAAAATTTCTAACTCAAAATAATTATTTATCTATTTGGCGGTTGAACAAATAATTTTAAATTGAATAAAAAATTTCAACTCAAAATATTTAAGTTAAAATTATTTTTTCAAACGCCAAATAGATAAATAAAAAATAAACTTAAATAAATTAAATAAATAATTAATTAATTAAATTAAAAAATTAAAAAAAATTTAGAAAAAAAGTAATTTCGGTTTGGCGAGCATTTTTGTTCAAACGCCAAATAGATAAATAAAAAATAAACTTAAATAAACTAAATAATTAATTAATTAAATAAATTAAAAAATTAAAAAAATTTAAAAAAAAAAGTAATTTCGGTTTGGCGAGCAAAACGCTCTCCAAACCGAGGGGGGTGGCGCCAGATTTGTGCGCACCCCCATTTTGGGGGGTAACATTCCTTCTCGCCTCCCTTAATTGGGAGGCGAGAAAATTGTGCGCCACCCTTTAAAGGGAAAGGGTGGCGCTTTTCTCCTGCGCCAGCCGTGAAATGGCTAGCGCAATGATCCCTCGCCCCCTCCCTTTTTTTAAAAAAAAAAAATGTATGTAAGGGTAAACTAGTTTTTTTAAAGATTTTTTAGGACATTCAAATGAAAAAATTAAGGCGTTCAGTAGCCTCCCAGAAAAAGAAAATATATAACATATATACAAGGTCTGGGATGGAACCAGTGGGGGCCATGTCCTCGACCCTAGATCCGCCAGTAGGGGTATGTTGAATTTCAAAATTGGTTTCACCCATATGTAAAACAGGCCTCATTGTATACTTGATTAAAGCAGCATATAAGAAGTACACATGTCATCTCCACGTTGAAAATTTTTCCGTCAAAGGCCTTTTTTAGTACAAAATGAAAACTGACACGTGACACTCTAAAATTTCAGAAAAAAATTGGCTTCACTGAAAAAAAATGATGGAGACCATCTAGCTAACACTAATGAAGAGGGACAAGTTGCTGCCAATAATGGAGAAGACGAGCAAGTTGAGGACGTGAATGCTAATGGAGGATCTAAAGATGCTGCTTTAAAGAATAATCCTTACATTCGTGATCCACTTTCAAACATTGTTGGACCAATGACTCGTGCTAGACGCAAGAGGATGAATGAATCACTTAATAGTCTAATTGTTACTACATGGGCTAAGGAGGAAATTAAGCTTGAAGATTCAAGCCCAAGACTATTAATTTCTTTGCAAGTGACACCAAATGGACATGGCCCATTTGGAGAGAAGAATTTCGGTCCTCAATCCACAAGGGGACCGCCGGCCACCTTTCCTCATGTTGGTCGAATTTCTCCCTAAAGTTTAGGGGTAAGATCATTCAAATTTTATCTCTTTGAAAGAGAAGACTTTTATCTCTTTAAAGGATAATATTTGGGATGATTCTTTTTACTTGTTTTTCGAGTTTTCCTACAATAAGGAGTCAGCTTTTGATGTCTACTCAACCGTTGGATGAAGACTACATCAAAATGGATGGCTAAGATCACTCTACAAAGAAGATGATGATAGAGTTTTAACTCAAGGGAGATTCTATCCATTGGAATCTTTCTAAGAGATTATCTCTTTGTATTTTGGAGTTTTAATTAATTCCTACAAGTCTTAAATGTTTTAAGACTAGTAAAAGTGTCTAGGTTCGTTATCTTATCACTTAAGATAACTAGGAGTCTTTAGAGTTCTTAGAGATAGGAATAGAGGTGAAGAGTTGTGTTCTTCCTCTACTTCTAGGATAGAAATTTCGGCCACCCCTCTATATAAAGGGACCGAAATCCTCTTGTCCAACACCTTTTGGTCATTTTGAAATTTTCCTGAGTGAAATTGGTTAGGATTTTATTCCTTTCGTGGAGTTCTTGTGAGGACTTCTTTGTTTGATTGTTGCATATGTGTTGTGACAATTGTTAGACTTATCTATCTTGTTTAGTTCGCTTGATAGTGGCGTCTATAGCATTGGATCTTTCGAATCTTGGTATTTGGGCTCATAGATCTCATATCTATTGGGTTTTCTTACACAATTTTCAAAAGGGTCTCTGCTTGGTTAGAATTAGCTCTCTTCATTTTTGATTTGGGTTTTTCTACCATTGAACTCGTGAATTGATCCACGTGAGGTCAAATATCTTTTATTTTCTTTGTTTTTCGTGTGTTTTAGAGTCTTTAAATCCGAATTTCCAAATTCCGCTGCCTACAAATCTCTGACTTTCCGAACTAGCAAAGTTGGTCTTTTCTTAAAGATTGGTTTTGTTACGGATTGCTATCAAAAAAAAAACAAAAAAAAGCTAACTATGGCCCGTAAAAATCTAAAGAAGATAATAAGGAAAATTTTTTGCGATTTAAATGTAAATAAGATGATAAGGAAAAACCGTAATAACACTTCCCAATTTTAGCTCTATCATCGGAGTCAGTTTGTTTCAGCAATGACCAAATTCCCTATAATAACTTATCTTCAAAATTTGAATCCCACATTTTAATTTTAAGATCAAATCTCTAAAATCACTCCCAATTCTCTCTTCACTTTGTCATTCTCAAAATTTCGTCTCATGGTTCAGATCCAAAAAATAATTCCTCTAATCAAATCTCCACTTCTTCTTATTGTTCTTCGATTTAGCAGAACGTGGACAATAATTGTTCACACCTCATCATTGATATCATGCAGAAGCAGCGGCATCATAGCATGATTTTTAGAAGGGGTTTTCAGATTTACACAGCGACCATATCATAGCATGATTCTTAAGAGGGGTTTTCAGATTTAAGGAGCGACGGCACCATAGGTAAACAATAAACAATCTTTTTTTCTCATCGGGCGTTTCAGAAAAGTCTGACCCTCCTGCCAAATCTGATGAATAATCTCCGATAGCAGAGAGAACCATGAAAGAAAAATCCGCCGCTATAATTCTTACTGCCTTCAGATCTGAAGGTTAATTTTCTTTTCTTTTTTTTTTAAGTCTTTTTACTGTTTGGCATTTAAAATGTGGTTTATGAGATGTTGATGTGCCTTAGATTCTAAAGCTAATACAAGAGTAAAGCATCCGACGACCTTGGACGGTGAGCCTGTAGAGTCCAGAATAACGACTCCTATAAAAGGGAGTTCAAAGCGGTGGCCAAATATTAGCGCTTTGATTTTTTTAAAATTTTATTTTTGGCCTCCGTCATTTTTTCTCTTTGAATCGTAGGGTTCTCTTTCAAACGTAGGGTTGTAAGCAAAAAAAGTTGATGTTTACTTGATTTTTTTGTTTGTGTGAAAAAGGCTTTCGAGAAAAAAATTGAGTATGCTCAATGAGAGAGATAAGGTACAAAAGTTGGTTCTGAACATCTCTATCGAAGACAGCAAAAATCGGCTCCACAGAGCTGTTAAGGTACATCTGCGCACCCTGTTTATAATTTCAGTAATTTTTTTTTCTGTGGAGCATTGTTCTGGCTTCGTTTATTCAATAAAGATATTGAGGAAAAAAATTTAACCTTTACTTTTTTTTCGGCTTTTTTTTTTATATAAGTTTTGGAACAACTTAGTGGCCAAGCCCCTGTTTTCACTAAGGGTATGTTCCCTACCGAACTAATTTATTTGTTATAGATTCATCCCTTATGCTCTAGTCCTGACATTATGATCTTTAATTTTGTGTTTTTAATTTGAGTAATAGAAGTAAATCTTTAGTGGAAACTGTTGGATTATTATTTATTACTTGCAATTATCTAAATTTATAGTGGTTTAGAAAATGCTCTTTGTACGGAAAAAAACACTTATGGTAAGATCTCTGTCATTTTTCATCTGCCATCTTTATTTGTTAATTTGCATATTTGTTATTGATGCGGTTTGTGGGTCGTTCTTTGTTTTGTACGGGAAAAACCTGTAAGAAGCAAACAAATAAGTAATCAAACAAAGTGGCCAACTTTGATTTTTTGGCTGCCCATGAGTATTTTGTGGATAAAGTACCATTCATTCAGCCTGAATTAATTTACTGTATGAAGTAAATTATTTTGATTCTTGAAGTGGTTTAATTATTTTCTGTATGAAGTTAAATCAAGTAAGTTTTATTCATGAAGTTTGTACTTTTGTTTTTTTTTCTTTTGGTATACAATAGTGCTATATATTGAAAGATTTGATTCGGTTCCTATTCAATCTATTAATTTATTGATTTTTTTGGTGATCTCATCTTTGATTCATGTTTAATGCGTACCGATTATTGATTCATGTTCATTAAGAATAGGGCAATGGACAAGCTCCTATGCAATCCACCGGCAATATGAATTGTATTTTGCGGTGGAGAAATCTATTTTTCACCCTAAATCTCTTTCGTGTTTTTGTTGGATCAGTTGTAAGAAAATTAGGACATTGAAGGACATATTTGACGCATTACTTTGGTTCCTATGTCCCAAATCTCTGCAAATTCATATTAGTCTTGCTGTCGCGGTTTCGATTAGATCCGGTAAGCAGCTACTAATGCTTCTTTGTCTGTGTACGTAAGTTGTCATTTTGTTTTCTGCTCATATGTTTCAGGTGTGTTTTGCCTGATTCTTTTTTGAATTTAGTGGCTTCATATGGAACTTATTATAGCCACAAAAAGCTGCAACCTTGATCTAAGGAAAAAATATTAAATTTTGAATTTTTTAACTTTACATATTGAAAAAGTTCTTTGATTGATTAAAATCATGGTTTTGCATATTTATGTTTGTTTAAACTTCTACTTATTCTGCTATGAGTTTGGGACTGTCAAGATAAATCTTTTCTTCTGTAGTTGAAAAAGTTTGAACTTTTAAACAACAACTTCTATCTTTTGTTGAGATTTAAGCTTACATCAACTTTGGCCACTTGGAATTGGTCCAACTTTGTATATTTAGCATTGAAATACTTACAGTTTTTGAATAGATTTGGAAGCTCTATGAATTACTGCTCAACTTTTTAGTTTCTGAATTTACTGACTAAATGGTATGTAATTAACTAGATTTTCGATTCTGTAGCATATGATGGTAACCGAAAGTAAGTTATATTGCATGCAATGGCCATTGCACAAAGAAGGATTTGATTTTGGTATAGTTTACAAATAGAAAAGCAGACTAACTGCTGTTTTTCACCCAAAAAAGAAAGAAGATCATGGTCTCAGAGCCCTTCAACATTATTTTAATGATGAAAACAGTACAAAGCAACCGAGTATCAACCTTTTGAGACTTCCCAGTTTGAAGAAGTCATTAACTTACATTTTCTATTTGATAGATCCTACACTATTTGGTAGTGTTTTTCACAGACATCATGCTCGTTATATCAAATGTCAAATTCCAATGCTTTGATTAGACGATCAATTTCATTAATGTAAACATATGATACAAATAAAGAAAAAAAAAACATATAAATAGTAATGTTGATCGTGGATTTATCGATATTTGCTATTCAATATTCAAACGAGTAAATAAATATGTGAACATAGAAATGTGATTTAAGTAGTAGTGTTGACCGTTGCAGGAATTTCCGGTAATGGAAATGAGTGGTTGCACTTCTTTTATAATTTTGAACCACCTTTGGTTTATAGCCTTATACAAACAAATCTTCTTTTTTTTTTTTTGGGGGTTGAATACAATTGAGCCTTCCTCTCACATGAATATATAACTTAGCTCTTAAAAATTATGTTTTTATTGTTATTTTGCTGAAAGAAAATTTTATTTCATAAAGTAAATGCCCGGCCAAAACATCTAGTTATGCATTAAGAATACATAATGCTTCATTTTTATTTTTTCGCCTAAGAATTTCTTTATATTGCTCTAGTGAATCAAACTTCTCATCCTTACAAGAGGAGTTTGCATTGTTTGCTCTTCAGACATAGATCACGACATGTAAGTTGGCGTTAATTGAGGCATGGAATTTGGGTGTAGGAAGAGTTCCAGTTCATTCGCGTTGGAGCCTGGTAGGAGATGTTGACATAATCAGGAAGTGGTTAAGGCGCACCAAGAGTGTTGTCACGGGCTTACTTTTTCAAAGTAACGGCCGTGCGGCACTAGCACAAAACAACTAATGATCAAGTGCTAGCTCAGCCTTAAGACCCTCAAAACGTGCAAAGCTAGGCAAGGCCTTAAAGAACGGAGGCAAAGAAAACTTAAGAAATGTTGAAAGTGAAAGAACGATGAAGGCACAAGAGAGCTTAAGGAATGCTTGAGAACTCTACTCAAAGCTTGGATGGATTACAAATGAAGGGGGCATGGGGTATTTATAGGCAAACCCCCAAGTCCTAAAGAATTCTAGAGAATTCGATGTACATAATAAAATAATGGAATTCTAGAGAATTCCTACAATAAAATATTCTAAGTTCAAAATATCTACAAGTCTCTAGAATCTTCCACACGGTTCTAGCAAACTCGGGTAGCTTCCACACGGTTCCACTCGTTTCTAGAGAGTTCCGGGCCTCTCTAGAAAATTCTAGAGTCTTCAAGATTTGACCGGAGAATTCCACAAGGCTCTAGACCGTTCCGTCCCATGTCCGTCTACGAAAATAGCCCGTTTCGCATCAAACCACCCGAATTCGTGGTGAAGAAAAACTGTCCATGACATCCTCCCCCACCAAAATGGTGCATCGCCCCGATGCACCTAAGTCTCGAAGGCAATGTTGATAGGAACGGGTGCACGATTCTCCTCAAAGTCCTCGATCAATTTGGTGAATTGCCAAAGCTTCTCGATTGGCTCCCAACTCGTCTCACTCATTGGCAAATTCTTCTATTTCACCAAGTATTCTTTAGTTGCTGCCCCGCTCCTGCCCCGAACGATCCTCTTAGAAAGGATCTCCTCTGCGGTCCGTTCCTCATGCTCGCGTACGCCAGCTGGTGCCCTTGAGGAAATGTTCCGTTCTTCGTCCTCTGGGTCCTTGCGGTATGGCTTAAGTAGGCTCACATGAAAGACTGGATGAAGCCTTGAGAAGGCCTCGGGTAGCTCCAGCTTGTAAGCAACCGAACCCACTTTCTTAAGAACGGTGAAAGGACCCTCGTATCTGCGCATGAGACCCTTGTGTAGACCACGGCTCCATCCATGCTCATAAAACTTCACCAAGACTTGGTACCGATGTCATGGACAGTTTTTCTTCACCACGAATTCGGGTGGTTTGATGCGAAACGGGCTATTTTCGTAGACGGACATGGGACGGAACGGTCTAGAGCCTTGTGGAATTCTCCGGTCAAATCTTGAAGACTCTGGAATTTTCTAGAGAGGCCCGGAACTCTCTAGAAACGAGTGGAACCGTGTGGAAGCTACCCGAGTTTGCTAGAACCGTGTGGAAGATTCTAGAGACTTGTAGATATTTTGAACTTAGAATATTTTATTGTAGGAATTCTCTAGAATTCCATTATTTTATTATGTACATAGAATTCTCTAGAATTCTTTAGGACTTGGGGGTTTGCCTACCCCATGCCCCCTTCATTTGTAATCCATCCAAGCTTTGAGTAGAGTTCTCAAGCATTCCTTAAGCTCTCTTGTGCCTTCATCGTTCTTTCACTTTCAACATTTCTTAAGTTTTCTTTGTCTCCGTTCTTTAAGGCCTTGCCTAGCTTTGCACGTTTTGAGGGTCTTAAGGCTGAGCTAGCACTTGATCGTTAGTTGTTTTGTGCTAGTGCCGCACGGCCGTTACTTTGAAAAAGTAAGCCCGTGACAGTGTGAATTATAATGACCCGGTATCTGAACTCATTGTTCTGATTAATTCGTATGTGAGTCGGTAAGATCTCTTTCAGGTGGTAAAATTCTCGCAACAAATATTTTAATCACTGTTGCATATGCATATCAATGATTGATCTACATTATAGTTAAACTGTCTTAATATCTTTACCACTTGGACCAATAACTTGCAATCGTATAGATACAACAATTTTACTTTACTAACTTACAATGTAGTCACATTTCCTTTTCTCTTGGCCCTTGGTAATATGTATACTAACGTGACCTCCCTTGCAGTCAACACTGCTAAAAGACATGCACGATCATTTGCTTACGAAAATGGATGTATCTCTACTGTTTAGTAGTTGTGTAACATGGGATTAAAAATTCACAACACAAATATCTTGGAATTCAGAAGAACCTATGGCCTAAAAAAGTCAAAATATCTGACCACATGCAATCCAACAGCGGGGATAGGCCAGTCATTACAAGTAATATAACACCAAATTAAAGGTCCTTTTAATAAACACAAAAGCAAAGGCAAGAAAAACTCAAATGACCCTTTACTTTAACCAACCACTGTCAGCACCATTACCGATCTAGAGTGTGCACAACCAATTACAAGATGTATATTATTTTCATCAAATAAAAGATGTAAAACCATTTGGTGACTCAAATCAAAAGAGATATGTCAAGAGGGCTTGAGGATATCACTTTCAGCCAGACTTGCTTTGTTTCTTAGGATTTTTTGATGGTATTTTTAAAATATTTAAATAATACATGTCCTATCTCAGCATACCTTTTTACATTTTCAATACAATTTTTTACATTTCTAATATAAAAAATATCTAAAAACACACACTAAAAAAATGAAATAAACATAATTAGATCAACCTAATAACTCATTAATGCAGCTAACACTGTATTACTGTACTGTGTTCATTAGTTTAATGTTGCTTAGCAACATAATATCTTTCCATTGTGTATATCTATGACCTGTGGCACGTGCGATTTTTGCAACTTGATCAACTTGCCTAATGACTTTCCATTAATTAATTAATAGCAACCATTATCTTTAATCACAATTCAATGTTGCTGTCTAGTTTAAGTTTTAAGAAGATATGATGATGGATACTACTGGATAGAGAAATGAATTTTCGATTGAAGTTCCATTTCTTCTAGGGGCTAAAACCAAAGGAGGTTCAGAAGGTATTTAATCTTCTTTTTTTATTTTCTTTTTTTTTTTGGGGCTAAGATAACTTCATGCTAAATTAAACTGTGTAAAAGTATTAATTTGGTGGAGGAGCATCAGCACAAAAAAAGTAAATGGAGTTTCCCCTTTAGGTGGGGAGGTGCCTCAAGATCCAATCAAAATCGATTGCTGGTTGCTCTGACAAATCATTCATTACCTATTGTAGGAATGTTGTCTCCCTATCTCATATAGATAACACATTTTCAGCTGCCATGCAATAATATCTTCGTAAATTATTCATTAATTTATTTGGGTGTGTATTCTTTTTGAATTTTGATGGTGCTTTTTTATAAAAATGCAAGGATGGTTTTGTCATGTAGTACTATGTTTTATTATCCTCCCCAATTTGCATTTCCTCTGCACAGCTCATCATCATCATCGCCCAAAACAGCTGAGGCTGCTGTAAGCAGTACATCTTGGAAGAAGCCCTAATCTTTTCTGGGTTCCAATTTAACTGTTATTCTTTTTTTGGATTAGTTTGGTGAATTTGGATGGCATGGAAGCCAACCCGTTGAGTAAATTAGCTTTCTTGCTTGGGAATTTGAGGGTTACTTGAATTTCAGCTGACAAGGAGGGAATGGTTTCAGGTCAGTTCTCTTTTTTAGTGCTTTTCGAGCAATCTGTTGGTTGTTTGGGTCCAATTTTACTTATTGAAAACTCCACTATTGATTAATTGTTGTTTGGAATTTCTGCCCATGTGGATGAATTCCAGAGTTGGAATGGCTCAAAGATTCTGGCTTTACATCACACGAATTGGTTGTTCTTGCCACAAATAGATACTTGTAGATTAAGCTACGCTGATAATAGGGTTATCCAATTGAATATCCATCCTTGGAGATAAAGCTATGCTTTTTACGGGGTATCCCTAGGGTCAGAAGAGCATCAAGATTCTGTCTTTACATGTTCATATTGTTGAATTCCATTAAATACTTGCGGATTTAGCTGTGGTTTATGATAGGAGCTGTGGTTTGAGTTAGCTAATTAACCGCATTCCCTGAAACACTACTGTAGATATGAATATCCATGGAGCGAATTCTCGTTCTCCTTTTATACCCGGTGAACTTTTCCTGCTGGAATGCAAAAGAATGGAGAACTCTGTTAAGTTAGCAGTAGCTAGATGATTAGCTTTCTTCCTTGTTCTGCTGCTAATTTGTCTCTCTTTGTCTGGCTCAGTCCCTCCATATATTGTGTTTCGGAACCGCCTATCAATGTTTTTATTCCAATTGTGTTTTGGAATCGCCTATCCATTTGAGGCCATGTGATCTTGGATATTTAATGTTGATGTTATGCTATGTTTCTCCCTGCTAAGCTTTCAGCTGGTCCTACTCCGACATCATTTGTTTTTGTTTTTTTACTTGAAGTCTTTACATTTGATGTTACTGCAACCTATGCAAATGCAGTATCAAAGAGTTCTAACGAGTTAACAAATTTCATAAGCTGAAATTCTTTCAACTTGCTATATTTCCAAACTGTTAATATTTCTCTAGCATAAGTAGTTCGTGCAGACTAGCTTGAAAATCAACTTCAATGCTCTGAATTTGTATCAATGTAGCGGGTACTTCTCTGCCTGCTGTTGCCTTTCTTGTTGTTGACTTGCAAGACGATACTGTCTTCAGTGTACAAAAATACATATGGACAATCTCATTCTTAGATACTAGAGGCAAGATTCAAAAGAAGTGTAGTTTCTGTTGTTCTGCCTTTGGTTTTGTCACTTTTACCTCATAGTTATTCATTATTTCTCACATTCATCTTTGGGTTATACGTTATCAGTGTTGGACTTATTCTTTTCATGATGAGTTGAGTTTTGAACTGCTTTTTCCAGTGCAGGGATAGAGTTGGAAAAAAGCATGCAGTTTATTTGGCTTCTTCTGTGTTATGGACAAGAGCAGATGGAACCACGATTCACTTAATCTCGGCGATCACAGCACTAGCGATGTCATTATTTGCCTGAGGACTAAGGAAGACAGGCAAAAATTATTCTTACATGTACACTCTTTTGTTTTAAGGGAGAAGAGCAAGTTTTTTGCAAATAAGATCTCTCAACCAGATTTTTACAGTCAAATAGAGATTCATTGCTCAGAGCTAGATTTTAATCATCACGTTGAACTCGTGAAGCGTCTCTACTGTCCCCGAGACTTACTCCTGGACTCGTGGGGTTCCGTACAATCTGCAATCGGGGGTCTCCAAGTGGCTGCTGTACTGGGGTGCGAAGAGATCATAGAGAGTTGCATCCAGTATTTGGAGGCTGTTCCTTGGGAAGACAAGGAAGAGGAAGAAATTATAAAACTGGCAAAAAAGCTAGGCCCAGTGGCTATGCCTATACTGGCTAGGATTAAACCAGTTGATCTAGTCGCTACCAAGAATGTATTTATCTCAGCAATTCGCTTTGCCACTTCGATTGGAGATCCATGTCCCCCGTTTGGAGACGAGCTCAAAACCTCAGCTCAAGAACAAATTGATTACATGCTAGGGGATGATGAAGATGTGCCTTTAATAACGGCTGATGATGATGTGAAATTGGAAGCCAGAAGTGGTCTTTCTAATCTCTGTTCTTGTTTTGGAAATAAATTGTCGATGCTGCTGCTTTTGGATTCAGAAAAAGTCGACCCATGTGATTACTCTTCAGCGGAAGACACAGCATTGCGTATCCTGTCTGATCTGGAGTGGATGTGCAATATCCTTCCCAAAATGGACCTGATGAAGGATTTTGTAGCTAGTTGGGTAGAAATGTCAAATAAAATTTTGGTGATAATCAGTGATCAGAAACTTGAGGCCGTTTTTTGGGGTATGAAAGTTAAATTAATAGAACTCACTGCAAAAGTATTGGAAGCTGTTGGGTATGGGAATGTGATTCTTCCAGCAGAGTGCCGAGTCCATTTGCTAAAGATGTGGCTTCCATACATAAGAAAAATGAAGCCCCTTTTAGATTCAATGGGTCAGAAGGAGACCAAGTTTCCACACAAGATGGATGAAGAACTATGCCAGAACATCGAGGGAGCCATTGTGTCATTAATATTGGCATTACCGTCTAACGATCAAGCTGACATCCTCGCCGACTGGATGGTGATAAACAACAGCGCCGAGCAAGTCACATATCCAGACCTAAGCGAGGCATTTGAAGTCTGGTGCTATAGAACCAAGTCCGCCAAGCGAAGACTGGTGGAAGGCGGCAGCTTAGACCAAGTTGGTAATAACAACACTGTCAGTCTTTAAGCATTAGTCGACTATACCATCTGTTGTTGATGTATGATCATTTTTTTTTGTTTTTTTGGTTTATGTTAGAGGGAGACCAAGGTCTCCGATTGAACTTGTGCTTTCACAAATAGATTTTTTTTGTACTGGGAACTTTTGTTTTGTTCCAGTTCCTGGTAACTTCCCTGGTTCCTTCCATCCTGATGCTCTTCTCAACATGACAAATAAAGTATGGGGAGATTAGCAAAACCTTTGTAATAGGAAAAACAATATCCTCAGCTAATAGATTCTGTGTAACCAGAAGGGGAATTTAGAAACCCTTTTAGCAGAGCACATAGGTTTCCTGTTGTCTGCTAAAAAAGCAGCAGAAATATCACATATTGATTCCACACTGGTTGTAAGTGCAAGCCTAATCAGGGATGTGGATTTTGTTGCCATTGTTTTCTGAGGCAAGACTATTTATTATTATGTGACTAATGGTTTCATTAGAAAAATGGTCTACTTAAGCCAACCAACCAGCAGCAGCAGCAGCCAGGCTGTCCTCTTCCTTCACCCTCCCCACAAGAAATTTCCTCCTGTAGATTGGTGGCTAGATGGAGCAGTATTAGTTGATGTTACAGCTGAGGTAGGCAGCTTTAATTGATTTTTATTTTAAGCCTCATGATTTATTTATTATTATTATGGAGAAGTAATCGAAATTACCTATACTACTGTTTTGTGTTTGTAGGTTGGGAGACTGTATAAATGTTAATGTTGTGCAGTTTAAACAAAAGGTTAACAGCTTTTTTTTAAAGGATTTTAACTTCCTCATGGTATTTGTCAAAAATTAAATGTAAAAGCAAACAAAAAAAAAAAAAAATTGTATTGGTGTTGTATTCTTGTTGATACTGTGTAATTTTTTAATTAAAGTTTGTATATTATCACGAAGTGTCATTTCTTATAACTTTTCGAGGTTACAAGTGATTCCTTCTAATTTTTGGATGATCATTATCATTACTACTAGATAGGTTTCTCTTCACTATCATAATTCTTGATAAGTTTGCAAGATTAATACTATCTGTCAGTCTAATATTAATGATAGAGTATCCTCTAATGTTTTAGGATGTATAATTGGTGTGGTGGACAAAGCTCATTTGTGATTTCCAAAAGTCCCAAAATAGTAATCCAAACAAACTATAGCCATTTAGAAATGATTTGTTTCTTTAGTGTCAATAAATATCAATCAGTGGGGTTGATTGCAAGTATGACATTAAGTTGGTTTTCTTGACGTTTTATTATTTTTGGGAGTCAATTAACAATCGGATCCAAGCAACTTAATCTTTAAGTTACAGCAAAATAAGGAGTCCGGGAGGGTTCCATCCACCTCTTGTTAGCTCCTCCGAATGAAGTTAAATCGTGGTTAGAACATGATTTTACTGGAATCTCTTATCCACGTTATATTATGATTTCGTGTAACTAGACTTTGACCTCTTTTAATTGTACCACCAAAAAAAAAGTACTACTAATCTTACATATCTTTAGATACTATATATCAAACAAAAACTCTCCTCTTATATACGTTTTCCTATGTAATGATTCTACTAATTTTACTGGAATCTCTTATCCACGTTATATTATGATTTCGTGTAACTAGACTTTGACCTCTTTTAATTGTACCACCAAAAAAAAAGTACTACTAATCTTACATATCTTTAGATATTATATATCAAACAAAAACTCTCCTCTTATATACGTTTTCCTATGTAATGATTCTACTAATTATTCCTTAAACTAAAAATTTAGGATAAAGTAATTTGGTAAACCAAGTTGATAACGACTAACTAGTGCTTATTAATCTTAATCCTCCCAAAAAGAAAGACAGCGGAATAGGGTTTTTTTTTTTTTTGGTTATGTTTTTGTTTTTGGGGTCGATTTGATAATGATTAGGCCAACAAACTAAAAGCATTGAATTGATGATTCAGAAAAATAGCTGCTAATATCAACAAAAGAGATTTCCCTTTTTCCCATTTGTTGTTCCCAGTTTCGTCTTTCCTTCCTTTCCCCCCTTCCATCGTATTATTCATATATATCTCTCTCTATTTATATCCTTCTCCTCCTTTTTTGTGCATAATTCCATAAATATCTATTACATCATCCATCATCACTTGCCTTTTCTGTATCTTCGATTTCACGAAGAAAGGTTAGATCTTTTGCCTATCCCCCATTTGATTGTTGATATATACACGCTGGAGTAGTTTTCTTCTTCAATTTTCTAATTAGGGAATTTTTTTTCCGATTTGGGTTTTTGATTGATTGGTGAAAAAGGATATAGTGGGAGGGGAGGAGGAGTATATATGCTGAGAGAGCAAACGGGCGTTTAAGAATTATTGTTGAATTGGAGGAGTTTGCGTAAAAGATTTATTAGCTGGGAATCAGAAGGGAAAAAATTAAATGGCGAATTTTTTCGTGAAGGCTGTGCCCCCTACGGATCTGAATAGGAACACGGAATGGTTCACGTATCCAGGAGTTTGGACCACTTATATATTGATCTTGTTCTTCTCTTGGTTGATGGTGCTTTCTGTATTTGGTTGTTCTCCTGGCATGGCTTGGACTGTTGTCCATCTCTCTCATTCCTTGGTAATTAAAACCCTTCATTTTTCTCCAAATATCTTCTTTTTAAGTTAATGCCGTGAAGCTTATTGTATTGATTTTTTGTTTCTGCAATTTCTTCTGAGCTGGGTTGTTTTTAGTTCTTTCCTGATAGCATGTTTTTTAAAGCGATTTGATTTTATGCTTACTCGTACTGTGTATGATTTGTGGGATTAAGAAGCTTATTTATTTTCTGTCTATGCGATCATCTAATGAGCTAGTTTATTCCTTGTTCTTAATTGTTTCGGTTTCCCTAATAGTATGTGCTGAAGTCTTACTTGTGGCGTTCATGTGTTGAAGTTGTTTTTTTGTTAATTTTATTGTTGTGTATTTAAGTCTGGGGATCTTGAAGCTTATATATGTTCTGTTCCTGTTTCCTACTATCTTAGCTAGGTTGTTCTGTTTTAGGGGATAATTGGTGTTAAAGACGTGACTCTTATGTTTGTTTATGCTTAGATTGCCTTTTGGGATTATTATGGAGCTTATTGATTTTCTGTTCCTGCACCCTACTTTGTAAGCTGAGTTGTTCTTGTTTTCGGATAATGTGATCTGTGCTTTATATCTAAGTTTGCCCTTCTTTGGGTTTATGGTTGTAATGTCGGATCCCTTTTAGGCTTTCTTTAGAACAGCAATTCTGATTGTGGAGGTTATTAGAGTTTGTTTGGCATTTGATGTATCACATGCTCTTAAATTTTGCTCTCTGCAACTAGTTAAGTTTGCCTTTTTGCTCTTTTTCTGTTTGCAAGCAACTTCTTTTTGCCAATTGTTGGGATTCATATGTGACCGATTTAAAGTGTGTAGTTGTCACTAGAAGTTTGTCTATGAAGACCTTTTTTTCAATATATCCACCGAATCTCCCTGACCATTTCTAGTATCTTGGCAATCTAGTATTGCCCAGTATCCACTCTTCCTCAGGCCTCTTGTACTGTACAGTTTGAGAGTCTCAGCTTCTATATATAAAATGTGTATCTGCTTCTTCTAACTGGCTGGAGTAGGTTTTGCACATGATGAAATTGAAACTTTGTTTAATTTTTTGCCACATGGTTCGATCAGTATCTAATTCGACTTATCTATTGCGTAGATTACGTATCACTTTTTCCATTGGAAGAAGGGAACTCCTTTTGCTGATGATCAGGGTATCTACAACAGGCTGACTTGGTGGGAACAAATAGATAGTGGCAAGCAACTCACTCGTAATCGAAAGTTTCTCACTGTTGTTCCCGTGGTGTTGTGAGTATCTATCTTTTGCTTTTGTTTTATATTATCTGAAAGTCATGGGATTTTTGTCCTATTTAATAGTTCAGCAGTTTCTGTCTCCTATTGCATCATGCGAGCGATACTGTGCACTGTTAGGATGAGTTTCTATCTCCCGAAATTATATTGTGTTTCCCAATTTTTCCTCAGTAAAAAACCAGTTAGTTCCAGGTTTGAAATCTCCAAGTTAAGCTTTCATGCAATGTCAGTTGAGCTTTTATGGAAAAACAATCATAATATGAGAGAAAAGTTAAGGGGGAAAAACTTAATTTATGCTCATGTATCAGTTTGTCACTGGTCTGTCATTCAGGGGGATTAACTGTTATTTAACTCTCCTGTCAAGGAGGTATTGTTAAGTAATCAGACCTTTGTACTTTTGTCTACTATGACTAGAGCAGTTTGTTTTTGATTGGGTATCTTCCTTTTAGTGGCAGACACTGATTTCTGCTCTGTCCAGGGAGCAACTAAAACTTCGAAGATTTTTTGCTGTCAGTTTTTTGATGAAAAAGAATTTCACCAAACCTATTACTGTGGGCTGTATTCTCCCTTTCTTTTTGTGTTTCTGAACCTCATTTAAGTAACCAGTTGCTGATGCATTTGCAGTTTTTTTCCCTTTCTTATGGTGTTTTGTTTTTAGTCTGTTCCATATGGCTTGAGATTTCTGTTTAGACTTTTACTAGCAATTAGAAGAGTAATTGTGGCAGAGCTTTTAGTAGAAGCTATCATATTAATAAAGCTGTTCCACGTATGATTCCTTGGCTAATGGCTTTGGTTTTTTGTTTGTCTCATAATGGAAGAAATCCTGCTACATCATTATGTTAAAGTGAAGATGTAACAGAAAAGATTAAATTCTTCTGATGCTAGTGGAGTTTATCTTCTTTATTTGTCCATGACTTTTGTGGGGTTTGAGCAGAATACCTTTTCCACTTTCCCTTCTTTCATCCTTGGCCCTCGGCAAGCTTCTTCTTTTTCCCGTTATGAAATTGTTTTAGACCGTTGAGCCTGATCTAGCTAGGAATGCCATCAGGGGGGTTTTTTGGACTTGGGTGCTCTGTGATGAGAAAATAGTACTCCAGTATGTTATTGTTAAACATGGTTCAGTAGGGGTTACAACTACCCGGGGGGTGGTTAATGTTATTGTACTGAGATCATTTAGAATCGCCTAATTGTTCATAGGCAAGTAGTTGTGAACACTTTATTGGGTAAAACATGGTTCAATTTAATTATAGAATTATCACTATGCAATGGGTTGCATATTCCCACTGTGAAAATGGTGTTTGAAACTGTTGAAGATTGTATACATTGTATTTCTCAACCATGTCATGATTTACCTTTCATCTAGTTGAGACCAGGGGGTATTTTTAATTATATTTTTTTTTTATGAAATCTGTTTGGTCTGGCAGGTACTTGATAGCATCACACACGACCGATTATCAACACCCAATGCTGTTCTTCAACACGCTGGCAGTGTTCGTTCTAGTGGTTGCCAAGTTTCCCCACATGCACAAGGTTCGTATTTTCGGGATAAATGCAGATCAGTGACTGGGAAGGCATCGCGACGGAATGCTACACAAGTTCTAGTTTTTCAGCCTGCAATATTTTCAGTCGTCTGACATATACAATGCAGTAGCGCTAGTCGTGGATGAACTTGTACAGCTAAGAGTACCAACATTATGTTTACTTGGTGAATATGTGGGCTTATTTCTCTGGGATTTGAGGTTTTGTACAAGCGGACATTGCTGAAATTGTAATCAGCATAAACCCTAAGTCAGGGACCTTTGTAAGTCATCTGTTTTGAAGAAGATAAAGCAGTAAAAATCATGTCCTCCTTATTCATGTAGTAGTAGAGTTTCCACTTTTCCAGTTTGTTAAACGAAGGAAATGAACTTTGGAGAAAATACGCTGCACTTAAATAAATCATGAACAAGCTCTTTTTCCGAGTTTGGACGATTTAGAGGTCATTGTCCTGCACTGGCAATTTGGCCGGCTCTGATTTGGAGTTTTGACTCTTTTTTATCTCTCTTGGTGTTCCGCCTGGTGGATACATATATAGTCTTTTTCTTTTCACATCAACAAAGGAACAATATTTAGGCGCAGTTGCCCCTCTGGTTGAGTTCTTTGTTTATGTTGGTCCAGAAGTAGAAGAACCTAACTATCCAACAAGGCTGCACATCTTGATTAAACCATTTTGTTGACAAAATTGCAACTGATGGATGGATGATCAACTAAGAAATAGTGCCAAAGTTATGAAATTGAAGGTGTCATTTTTTTATTTTTGTTTTCATTTGTGAGCCCCAAAAATCATTCTGAATTGGCCATACTTATGCTTAGCCCTCAAGTCATTAGTGGACAGCAAGGTGTGAGTGTGATTTGAGTAGAGGTTTGCGCATTGAGTTTTCCAATTTCCATTTTAGCCAAAAGGGAGCAGGACGGATTTGGTAATTAGAATTCGGAAGACATGGAAGCCTTTTATATAACTTTGAACTATGGAAAGTGACATCCATAATACACACACATACTGGATTCTGATTTAGGTGTTATGGTCATACTTCAAAAAAAGGAAAAAAAATTATTGTGCCGTTATAATTTATTATAAAAAGAAAAAAAAAATGAAGGTGAAGTTGTACTCTCTCGCCTTTGAGTGAGAAGAGTTGTTGACGCATAGATTAGTTTCTTCAGAATTTTCATTTTATTGAAAATCAAAATATGCATCAGTACTTATTACAAAAAGTTAAACTTTCAAAATTACACGAGTTTTTTTTTACCCCCTTTATTTGAAAATGTAAGTCTTTTTAACCTCTATACATAAACTAAGAAGATAATCATTTAATGATTAATTTATGTGATAAACGTTTATTTTGCCCTTCATTAATTGTAATCAGGACTAGATAGGAAGTATTGGAGGGCAAATTTGGGAAGTTTATTATTAATTTACCTTAAAATCTTAAAACGACTTACATTTTGAAATATTTTTCAAAAATTAAAACGATTTACATTTTGAAATGAAGGGAAAATATCTTTAAAGTAAAACGGAGACTTCATGTGAATGGATCAAGATGAGTGTAATGTTGTATCGATCAAAATATGCATCAGCAATGTCTTTTTTTTTTTTTTCGGGAATTAACCCGTGATCAGAGTATATACAGTAAATATTTGGATTCTACATATTAGAGGTTGAAAAATAAAAAAAAATAAAAATAAAAATGGCAAAGTGGATGTGTTGGAAATTGACAAAAAAACAGTTTAGGTACGGAACTGAAACATACATGAAGAAGTGGAGTACAGCAAAGAACAAGCGAGAAGCTGCCACCACCACCACCTCATCACCATACAAATATACAGTAGTATAACCACTACTGTAGACTGACTGCTAAGAAATCCATGAACTACCAGAGCTAGCAGGTATAATTCAGATCTAAGCTTAATTAAGGTAGCACTCCATCTATTAATAAACAAAACAAAAATAATACTCTACTGTACAATAATAAAACTAATACAGTACTAACGTAGTAGGGTCAAAGTTTCCTTTTTTTTTTCCAAGTCTTCTTTTGCACATTGTTCGAGGGGAATGTTTTTTTTGCTAGTTGGTTCCACGCCTGCATGACTCCTACTACTATACTGCTGCAGATCAAAGGAATGAATGAAAGAAAACCAAACAAAAATGATTTTCTGGGTTTTTGGACAAAATCTCTTTTACTGAATTGATCTGTTACTTTTTAAATAAAAATATATATTTATATAAAGAGAAAGCAAATTGACATACACATAGTAAGATAACTAGGGGTAAAAGGAAACAATAACAATGATCATTTGTTTTGAAACTTGAAACTTTTTCCCACCACCCATTGGAATTAAAAATTATTCCTTTGTCTATGTGCTCCCCGAAAACAAAATAAATAAATAAATATTTTTAAAAAATTATAATGATCATGTTGTGAGGTTTTAAATGTGGAAGTAAAAAATATATAGTAGGTACACAGGTTTTACTTGGTCGTCTAGGTTTAGTTGGAAGTAGTAGTACTTCCTTTTTGTACCCATTTCTTGTTTGCTTGCTGTTTGCAAGTTTCCCCAACTCGGACCATGAATGCATCATAAAATATATTTTTCCTGTTCCAAAATTATTGTCTAGTTTCATATTTGACTTTTAGTACAATTTGAACTAGAAATGAAAAGACAAACTGGACAATAATTATGAGACGAACGGATTATGTATGTATTCAGATGTGATTTTAATTTCTACTTTTACGAAGTCAAAAAAGTTCTAAACATTATCGTATGTTCAACTAACTACCTACCTACGAAGTAGTCCTCCAAACCTAGTTTTCGTTCGCGTCCTACTTTCTGAAACGTGGTTTTGCACCACTTGAGTTTCGTTGGCGCTTAATTACTGTTTTGTTTCTTCACTGGATTTTGGCACCATGAATTTGGTTTTGGAAACCAAACCTAGCTACATATGCCAAAAAGATCATGCTCCTTTAATTAAGTCTCAGTCAAATATTAAATAGTACTCCCTCCGTTTAAAAAAATAATAATAATTCCCATTAAATTTTGAATTTTATACCGTTTTTAATATAAATTTAAAAATTTAATATAGACTATTTTTATGGGTCGGAGGAAATACATGGAAAGAGACAGACAGAAATTAACTACGTACAAAGAAATGAAGAACAACAGTTAATTTAATTTGATAATCATCACCCAGAGAATACCAAATTGATACAAATATACAAACATATCAATTTACAGGAATTAACACGACTTTCTCCCCCCTTCGGACTTTCTCCCCTCTTCGATCTCCATATTTTCATACACACGCATGACTAAAAACGTCCTTCGTCATCTATTTTTCTCCGTCTTGATTCCCATGTAAATTCTGGAACTCTAATTAATTCGGTATGCATATCATACCTCGATTTCCGGAATATACTACACATATCTTCTCCATATCATATTTCTTTTACAATTTTCGACCAACAAACAATATGATTCATTTTTGGGCAAACCTACTCTATATAATGTGTTAGCCCTTCAAAAACCTGGGTTTGTTTTTTCATTTTCTTGCAGGTCACCTTGAACTCCTCAAATTGTCTCTAAGATTAACTAGCTAACTCTAGTAATCATCAATGAAGTCTCCAAATTCTTACCATTATCAAAAGTAAAAGAGGAAATAGACTTTATAAAACTGGACATTGATAAAAAGAAAGAAAAGAGAAGTCTCTTCTACAAAGCATTTTTTTGTAATATATATATCCTATGATCATGAGAGTTAGTTTAATATCAAGAAACCCAAACCAATCACCCCACTAATACTACAATTGATGAACTTTAACTAAATCCCAGAAAATTAAAAGAAAAAATCCCAATTAATGAAAAAAAAAAGTGAAAATGGCAGACTCTAAAAAGAAGAAAAAAATCATGGGAAAATTTGAACCTCTTTATTCTTCTCTTCAAAATTTTACCATGATCCTCCTCCACCACCACCACCGCCACTACCACCACCACCTCCTCCTCCTCCTCCTCCTCCTAGTATCCCACTCCAATATCCGGTTGTATCGCCGCCGGCGCCGCCATGCTGATCTCTATTTTCTCCGGCTGAAGTATTAGAATTAGTATTGGAAACTTGCTTGAGATCTTCAAAAGGAAATAAAAGCCTCCCATTACTTGACTGATGATGATCTTGCACACTACTCCCATGTAGGCTGCTGCTTCCAATCCCAAGCCCATCCAAAGAAAAACTCAGGGAAGACGGCTTAAATTCCGGCAGAAACATCCCGGCCGATGAGCCCTGAAAAACCGAACCCCCAGCTGGTATACTAGGCAAGAAGGAATTCAACCCTCCTCCCCTAGTCAAAAGCTCCAATGCTGAAAGATGGCCTCCATTATTAGTAGTACTATTAGTATTATTAGTACTTGTTGTGTTGGGAAAATCCTTGCTTCCATTGTTATGGTGCTGATCAAAGTTTGGAACTTGGATTAGCTCAGAAATGGTCTTGAAATCATGAGAGAATCCCAAGTTGAGATCTTGGCCATGATCAAGATGGATCATCTTGCTAATACTATTAGGGTTTTGATGATGATGATGAGAAAGATGGGATGATGATGACATTGGGGGTAGGATTAGATCTGGGAGCTGATGGAGCTTCTTTGAAGATGATGAGGAATTGGATGTTGAAGCAGAGTTAGAGGAAGATAGTGTTGAAGAAGATGACCTTTTGTTCTTCCTAGAACCACCACCCACAGGGATGTTTCTCAAAGATCCACCTTCAGTCCAATATCTCCTACAAGTCTTGCAAAAATACCTTGGCTGAGACAGGCTGTAGTTGTTGTAGTAACAAAATTTGGTGTTGGTTGAGTTGCATCTTGGACAATTTATGGCTTGTTCTTTTTGAGGTCTTGCCAATTTCTTCTGATCCAAACCATTTGAATTTGGTTGTTGCTGTTGCTGCTGCTGCTGCTGCTTTGCTGTGGTGTTAGTTGTGGTACTATTTGGTACTACTATTATCTCTTCCATTGGTTTCAACACTATTTCCTAAATAAAGGAAACATGAGAAGAAATTCATGAGAAAAGCCATACACAAAACTTGTTAACCATCATGTATGCTAAAGCTAATCAAATTAATTAGTTCACATCTTTTTAGGTTTAATTATATTGTTCCAAACTGAAAAGAAAAGTTTACAAGTAATTAATACACCAAGAAGTGAAGGAACTATTATTTCAAAAAAAGAGTTTAAAGAGAAATCTTTAAAGCTAGTACAAGGAAGAAATGAAAAGGTACTAATCTTATAATTCCTTAATATCACAAACAGAAAAAAAAAAAGAAGAAAAAAGCAAAACACAAAGCAGAATTTAACTAAGGAGCTTTGAAGATGTGGGGACTTAAAACTATCAACACCATCATCTGATTCTATCCCTTCAAGTTCAAGTTCTTTTTTTGAAAAAACAAAGCAACAAAAGAAAAGGTAAAACAAAAGGGAAAAAAAAAAGAAAAAAAAAAAGGCTTCATAACACACAAACTGATGATCAATTTACAAGAAGTACTGCATCAGAGAAAAAGTTCACGAAGCTGGAAAATTAAAGATGAAGAGAGCATAAGAACACTTTGAAAGCTTGGATCAGTGTACTTTACCTGATGAGGCCATTGAGCAGTATCCATGGATATGGAGGAATGAATGAAAATCAAACAAAAAAAGCAGACAAGAAAAGAAGTTGATGGTACCTTTCTCTCTTTCTTTTTGCCTTTTTTTTTTTTTTTGAAATTTTTTTGGTGTTTTTCAAGAAGAGAGGAAACTAGAGGCGACCTGCTTTCTGGAAAGTGGGATTAAAAGCAGGAAAAAGGAATGTTTGAGAGAGAGAGAGAGAGAGAGAGGTTGTAATATATGGATCAATGATATCATCTCTTAGTGCTTTTATGTGTGAGCCCTTAGTTGTCAAATTGGACATTCTTCTTTTATGTTTGTTTAGACTTGGAGTACAAAAGTAATATTATGAAATTAATTTTTTTCCTTCCTATAGTGATTAAATTGATTGATTAATTAATTATATTCTGTCAGTGGTGTGTTTTGTGTTAAACAATTACTACAAATCTTAGTGCTAAAGTTATCTTCTCCTGACTATTTTTTAATGTGTCAATATTGGAGCAAGTATATAACTGAGCAAGTAAAATGAACAGGTAAGAATTCTGGATTAAGATTAGGATATTTTTAATTCACTTGAATTTTTATTTTTTATTTTTTGGAATAATTTGGATGCATGTGCTCCCAAGTGGAATGCATTACTCCTTTCATTCTGCCTGGATGTGTATACGGGTGCTTTTTTTATATATAAATAAATAAGAATAATCTTTTTTTTTCCTTTTTCCCCGGTAATAGAGGAATTATAAAGTTAATTACAATTATACATGAAATTTCATACTTCATTTTTTGACCTTCGGAATGGACTCATAGTACAAGTTGACCTCAAATTCGTACTTTCAGGATGAAAGAAATTGTGCATCACTAGAAAAGCCTAAATGATTTGACAATGTTGTTCAAACTACGTGTATATATATATATATATATATATATTCAAGTTCAAGCCTCAGATAGGGTTTTGCATTAGTGAGTAGTGACCAACCAATCCACACTTCATTATCAATATCCCCGTACGTTCTGATTATTTTCTTTCATTTTTTGTACATGAAATATGAAATAATCTCATATTCGCATTTAGAGCATTCATATATATAAGAACTCTGATTTTGCTTCTTTTTTTTCCTTTTTCCCATTAAGAAACTTTACAGCCGCAAATTACTTTGTTGCTGTGATGGATTGAAACCAAAAGGAAAATAAGGAAGCCACATCTATGGAGTTGGATATTGAAAGTAATTAATTTGGCTTATTTGATATGGCCTTTTTTTTTTTTAATTTTTGTTCTTCTTTTTCAAAAAGAAATTAAAAGGTTGATTTTGGCTTCTTCGCTTTTACCCGTTTCTTACTCCCGGAACTTTTTTGTTGTTGAATTCAGTTCAACTTCTTTTTCTCTGATCTGCAGACTTCAGTTTGTTTTGTTTTGGCTTGTATTCTCCCTGATGATGTTTTTAAGGTGTTGTGTGTGTGCTTTTTTCAAAAAGACCAACCAACCTCAGGTGCCTGTTTTTTGTTCTTGCCTTTCTTTATATATATATTTTTTAATATACTTTTTTCATTTTTTGAGGGGAAATTATTAATCGGGTGAAATTTTTCTTTCCCACTTTTTCATCAGCACTCCCTATGTATAATAAGTATCACTTTATCTTTTCATTCATCACCTAAAGGGTAATTTGTAGGTTGTACTTCTTCCACCTATACATGAGATTTGCATGCATTTGTACGTTTCCTTACATTAGATTAGATATACTTTGTGCCAATTCGATTTATCCATCCGTGGTATTTAATTAATTTTACTTATAATAAGTACTATTCTGTCTCAAAATGGTTATCATGTTTTGAATTTATCCATCACGATTATCGATTTGAAGTAAAAATAAAAATCCAAATCGAACAATTATTTTGGGACAAAAGAAGTGTGATCGGTTATTGGCAACAAAATGGCTACCCTAGCCCAAACAAATTGTGAGACTGAGACAACTTATTAGGTATTTTTTAGAGTAGTAATTAAATGTGAACTATACTCTAAAATCATGCACATTTTAAAAAATCAACTGTTTAACCAAAAAATAATAAAAATTATAGAAATAATAACTTTGCATAATATGCATGCACATGGAAATCAATCAACGATTGCATTTAAAGTAAAAAGCAATTGTTTCATCGATGACATGAAATTATTCTCACGCCATTTCAAGCAAGGGAGGAAATTTTCCACATGCATATTGGTTTTCTGACTGATTTCTTTCCCTTGTTCGTTTATCTCATAGATGTTTCTTCGCTTTACACATAACCATACATGAATCAATAATAAATAAATAGATATAAAGCACAAGATATATAATGTAGAGCAGTACAAGTACATCCACATGTATTTGTGGAAGTTCTTCAGTCTGTACATATAAGGGATCATATGATATCAATAAAATGATTGATCACGTACGAGTCGAATGTGGATTGAGTTGAGCAATGAAGGAAATATCAATCTAACTGGCTTTTAAGTTATGTAGGGTTTTGAAGTGGTCAACATGGAGATAGATGATTTGGAGATGCACGCAATTATCAGACATAGCTTTTGTGTATTAATTAATGATGATTTATAATCAAAATGGCGACGATTAGGGTATGTTTGTTTCGTTTTTTTAGTGTCTATTTTTAGGTGTTTTTTGTATTGAAAATATAAAAAAATGTATTAGAAACGTAAAAAGTTATGTTGGGATATGATAGTTATTATTAAAATAATTTGAGAAAACCATCCAAAAAACAAAACAAACAGAGCCTTAATAAATTGATTTTATACATGCACTGTGTTTAAACTTTATTTTTAATGAAATTATTACATTACATCGGCATTGTTAACACATAAAAACCGGCGTGCGTGAAGAATACATGTATATATAACTTCTTTTTCTTTTTGCTAGAAAACACAAGCGTTGTCGTACCTTTGGTTCTAGAACTATATAATAAGTTAAAGGATTTACGCTACCAATAAAAGTAAAAGTATATCGAATAATCAAAGTGGTGAAGAATGGAGTATGATTAGATTTGATAGTAACTATATCGTATGGCATCAATAATATCAATTAATTAGATGGAAATGCCCTTTTGTATGATGTCAGATTTCAAGCTTTTGCCAAACCAACCCTTGTCCGTAGTCCTTCAATTCGTCACGTTTTGGTAGAGCTCCCCAAACCAACAATATAATGTAATCTTTGAGGGTCCTGTTTTTTTCCCCTTTCTTTGGCTCCCATTTCGTTCAAACTAACCCTCCATGCATGCAAGTTTTAGATCATGATTAAAGGGAAAATTAATCTCATATAGTAAGACAGAATAACTAATAATTTATCATTACTCGCAAGATTTCTATGAACAAATTAATGGCACATGTATAATATGGGTCCCTCTAGAGGTCTCGATTCAGATAAACCAATGTTAGAAATTTCTTATCAAACATGTAGAATGAGAATTAGTTCGAGTGTGATATGTATTCACTCGAAACATTAAATTTTTATTTGTATAGGAAAAAATTTGTATCTCAATGCAGCAGAAACCTCATCGATTTCATGGTTGATGAAAAAAAATCGAACGTTATCTTCATTGAAGTGGTAATACTACTTCATCAAGTGATCGAAATGAAAGCTGCATACTTACATTACTGAAAATGAGGCCGCTTCAATTGCTCCGGGCGTACATTTCCTCCTGAACCTAAATCACACATATAAATTTTTATTTTCTTTTAAAAAAAAAAAGGACCACATGATCATGTGATGTAGCCCTGAAGTACACATAATAAAAACATGAACTCAGTATAGCATACCCAATAATGTATCCAGTATTTCCCTTTGATCATTCATCCATTTTATGATTTATTCGTTCATTCGTTTGGGAGGGTGCATCTAATTTGTATACCAAATCGGTGTTTGTGCATTTTTTGGGAATGAACACGTCAAAAGCCAAATGACCAGTACGTAGTGCTTCTTCTGTACCCATTTATCTTTAATGTCTCTTTCTTTACTTCCTTTTCGCATTCCCACCTTACTATAAGGCTCTCCATACTCTATGATTTCTCTTTGCTATATCCACTCGCACTTGTATTTCAAGGTTATTTTAGATTATTTTCCTTTGACCTAAAAGTATGAAGTTAATCAAGATGTGTATCTCCATCTAATGATTAAGCTAGACCTTGTGAAAATTTCACTCCTTTTTTCACCCCCTCTCCACCAACCCGCAATCAAAGGATGTAGTGAAAGAGTCTACCGACATTATACCTTTACAAGATTTTTATGGCTTCCAATATGACATCCAAGAACTCCTGCATTGGCGCTAGATATTGCATTAATTTCAAGCCCCGCCTTTTTTTTTATTGCACAAATCCTTTTTTTTTTTTTTTGCACAAATCTGTGTCCCAAGTCGTTAATGTAAAAATTAAGTTGTATTACATTTTAAGAAGCTATATTAAAAATTGAAAGGAAAAAAAAAAACAAGAGTAAAAAACACGCGAACACACAATGGAGAAGGAAACCAAAGAGGAGTAGATGAACAAAAATGACTTTCAGTTAATGAAATCGTCATATGTTAATTAGTATATCTCGGTAGCGTTGCTAATGTCATTTGCTTGCATGCATGAAATATGCATACTTTGATACCTAGGGTTATAAGACAATATTCGTACGTCATCCTCTCTAAATTTCAAATTGGTTTTTTTTTTTTTTTTTGGATTCCTAGGAGGAGCAAAGCATTTATTTTTCTGATTTCAAGAGTAAACTTGTTTAGGCTTTCAATTTAAGAGTACGTGTGTTAAAAATTAAAATCAATGTACTCAAATATACTCTTCTTTTTTCCATCTTGAGGATAAATAAAAGTAATGCACACGTAGGGGGAAACATTTCGAATATTTGTGCTCCTCCGGTGGTGGCGTGGTGGAGTTGAGTTATATAGTTAGATTGCTCCGCCGGCCGCCGCCGCAGCATAATAAAAATCCGCACCATCAATCAAACTAGTGCGGGTTTAGTAGATAGAGCCACCAATATTGACGTGAATAAAAAAAGCCCAAAAAAAAAAAAGATAGCCGAAATTCCAGGTAGAGAAGAATAAATGGATGGATAGAAATGGCGGCGAATAGAATCGAATCCGAGTCCCTCCCCTTCGTCGGAACTGCTGGTGGTGGCGAGCAAAAGGCGGGGGCCACAAGGGAACAAAGTGGGGAGTGGTCTCCCACAACAATCTGACGTTGACTCTACAGTAGAAAGCGAAAGGAGCGTGATGGGAGAAAAAGTGGGAGTTTGGGCGGTGCTAGTGGTGGTCGGTGGGTCCCTCCTTCCCCCCCGGACTTCCCGACCGTCATATGCGCGTGCAAAATCTTTGCCATTCTTCCCTACTTCCATTTCTCCATTTCTTTCTCCTCAGTCCTCACATTGTTCTTCATTTTCTTTTGTGTTTTTTTTTTTAAAACCGTTCATTCACATTTCAGTATTTTATACATTGAACCCCCATTAGGTTTGTATGAACTATGATGGTCTCCAAATGTTTGAGAAACTTTACGAAAAGCACAATCAATGATCAGCGACTCAGCTAACTTTAGAAATTAATTCGATCAATATGAAAAAATATATGCTACAAAAATAAAAATGCACATTCAACGGACAAATTTTACGCCAATTCTCTCGAAACTTGTTAGGTTTTTTATTTTTCTCTTTGTGGTACACAACATTTTTATGGTTAATTTGACGGCAGGTTGACTGGTGCGGGAAAGTATTGATATATATATACTTTTATTTGAAAGTTTGACACCCTTTGAGAATAGTTGGGGATGTTCACAAAGTCAATATTATGCTTCACCCGAATTATCAATGTGTGCTTTTAATCACGAATGAGTGGATATGGTGATTTGGACGTAATATATGTTCTGTCGATCCCAGTATCCCACCTTATATATGTGATCTTGAGATTGTATAATGTGCTTGTTTATATATATACTACTTAGCATTCATTCCAGAAATATAATATTCCATCTATCAATTGGAACTACTACAATTTGATAGTAATTGTGCGTTGGCTATGGTACAAGGTGAGAATGATGTGCTAGAAATTCATAGCGGTTTAGTTCGTGGAATTCCCGACTTAAGGAGGAGACCGTGGAGAATTAGTTTGAAGCATCTGTTGAGTATCTCACATCGGTTGTGAGACAAACTTAATATCAATATAGAAGTTTATGGGCTACTCTTCTCATTGGTAATTGGTTTTAAGGTGAAACTCCATGAGTTTCTATAGCATGTTTATTGAAAAGCGAATTTTACGCCTAATTGCTCAGTAGATACTGCTTCCCGTGGTTCGGAGGTTTTCAACTCTTGCCAGTTCCACCACCTGAAATTATGGTTGGAACATGATATAGTTGGGGTTTCTTATTCCGAAATGTTTTAATTTATTATTCTTAGCTTTGGCCTCTTTCATTGTATCCAAAAAAAAAAAAGAAAAAAAGAAACAAAGTATTAGCAAATACTGCAATTTTTAACAAAAAATAAATTTAGAGAGAGAGACTCGCGCCGGGACTAATAATTAATTCGAACAGCAACCATCGGATTACATTTCTATCCACTATAGAAAGGTAACCCTTGGATCATTGACTCTCTAACACTCAATTGACGACAATGCTGTCTTCATTTTCTTCCAAAAATTTACTAGCTAGTAGTAATTCTTATTGATTGATAAAATTAAAGCGGACCGCGTATATGGTCGTAGGGATCAGTTGCAACAAACAAGCAAGCTGTACGTCTTTGACTATATTATTACGTGATGAGGTTTTGGTGTTCTACGTAAGAAGTTGCATAGACTTTTAATCCTACATACCTGCTATATTAACGATATAGAACTAAAATAGTCCAATCAGAATTTTGTGCTACACAAAAATCAACAATACGGTATAGTAGCTCCAAAAAAGATACTCTTTTTACATAAATACATGCATAATGATCTTGAAGGTCACGATCGCAAGCTAGTGTTAATCCTAAGATATTAATGTGGAGGTACTGGATTCTGATGTATCCTCTCTCTATCTTTAATCACATCATCAACTAATCAAGAAACGACTAATTGGCAGTATAGACATACATATGCGGGGACTTTGGTCATTTGTTCTTTCCTACCCACTCAAGTAAGGAATATTAGTCAGTTTTTAACATCATGCATGCATGTTCACCGTCCATCCATGCACTGGCCCCCGCCCTGCTTTCTTCACATTTTCTATCACGTATGTCATCTGGAAAAATAATATGCACCGTGGACGATCCATATCATTTTAATAAACAGAGATTTTATCCTATCTCAACCCCTGCCGTAACTACTATTCACAAACACAATATGATCAACTACTTTTTTTTGGATAAGTGAATGCTATTTTTCACTTTCATACGAGTCTTACAGTGTTATTCGTGATGAGCATGGCCAAAGGTTAGAGAGGTTTGTCGTGAATATTGAGTTTTGTAGTATTATTGGAGAGGAATTATGAGGTCTGTTACTGGATCTCAGATTGACTTCAGATGCAGGTGTCCGTCAAGTTATTGCGGAGACAGATAGTCAATGTTTGTTAACAATGGTACAAGGTGACGATGAAAATTTGAAAATTTGTAGAGGGTTAGTTAAATATTTTTTCAATATGTCATTTAAGACATCTTGAGGAAAGATTGGACTATTAATCCGTGACATGTGTTTAAAGATGCGAATTTTATAGCTGATCATTTAGTAATAATTGTTTCTAAAAAGTCCAAGTGAATTCCAACTTCTTGTTGTTCTCCCATGGAGGATTGTTCAATGATTAGAATACAATGTAATCGGTGTTTTTTATTGAGGTAATATCTCAGTTTCTAGTTCTTAGAATTCGATCTCTTTCTTTGTACCAAAAAAATATCAAACTTGAAAGAAAATGTTTATCACAAGTCCAAAAAGTCTTTTGTTGTGTATCAAAACAAACAAAATCCTTCTTTGCTAGTTTGGAGAGTGGACTCTTTAACACACATTTGAAATTTGGGGGCTATAAGTAGAGCAAGACCAATAGCTAATGCCTAATGGGATAGGCCTGAAACATTTATACTAATTTGAAAATTAAAACCACAAACCCGATAGGCTTACTTACACTACACCAATCACTTCCTATAACCCACCTGGTGATATGGGTAGGTGATCCACTTTGGTGTCTTCTCTTTTGAGTTTCGCACTGTAATCAGAAATCCCATTTTGGATATGTATATTACTGCTTTCCTCTTAAGTCAGATCACTGTTCATGTAATGGTGTTTGTTCACGGCCCATAATTATGAAGCTTCGAAGTTGTAAAGTCTATACAGATTTTCCAACAAAAACTTCACGACAGCCTCTCACAAAATTATCTTCAGCCTTGCCAGCAAAAAAAAAAAAAAAAAAAATTTATCTTCAGCCTCGTGTTCCAAACTTCCTATCCATGAATTCAAGCTATTATATTTATTCATTGCTGAATAAGAACATTTTTCTCACAAGAAATATATGTACTCTCTCCATCTTAAACTGAAAATAAAAATCCACACTAAACAAGGAGAAAGTATATATAGAACGAACTGATTCTATGTACTAATAACACAATAGTACGTATAACGATCTTTTTCTTCAGCATTTGAGTAAGTAGCTGTACTAAATCACTATATGAAGTTTACGTGAATTTGTATAATAGTAGCGCCTTGTATACATATATTTATTTACATTTAAGAGTTTAATATATTCATTCAAATCTCATGAGTCATAAAGAATTCCACGTTTAACCCATTACGTACTTTTTTGGGGAAACTCTACCAAATGTGAGTATATTAGAAGCAACTGGTCAGCAAGTGGATGTGGATGGATGAAGTTTGATCTCTTATTTAATTTTCTTTTTATTTTTATTTTTATTTTTGTATGTTTTTGGTGATTCCAAAGACCCGAGAATGGGCATTGCATATGTTGGACCGGATGAATTTTTCCTATATTCAGGTGAGAAAACGTGTTTGCTGAAGGTTATCTTCCCTTACCATCGTCATATGATGATCCAAAACAATCAAATTTTTTTTTTCTCTTTCATTCGCCTGAAAATTGGGTGTTTGTCTCACAAGTAGTTGACCTTCTTTTTTTTTTGTTTGGCCAAAACAATAATCATTTTTATAAAAAAAGAAAACCAAAGTCTAAAATTTACAGTGAGTTAATGCAATCAGCCCTCAATAACTTATCTAATAACAAAGGAGATTGTTCATCCAATCCGAACTTTGTATACATTTGTTAGATAAGACTAGTTTGGCTAGATTGATACTAGTAGAGTTTCATTCTATTCTTTTCGGATATGCAGAAATTTACAAACTTCAAAAGAATTTTTTAGCCAAAAGATGTCTTTCTTTTTAACTGCATACAACTTGTCCCCATGTCTCGTGTTTTCCAATCCTTTTGCTGTTTCTCTTCTATCCATTTATGGGTTAAAGGCGTTGAATATATTGTTGGATATGTCTAGTTGATTACTAGTATTAACTTTTTTGTTCATTTTGGATGAATATAAAGTCTACCTTCTCAGAAAGATTAAAGAACAAACAACCAAAGGGCGTTTTTACTTCTCCGATCCCTAATCACCACCAAGTCATTTTCTATTTGAACTGGTAATCAGCAGTGACATACAATACAGATGTTAAATGACGTTAGATATGTAATTAGTTTTGTCAAGTATGACGTTACAGGAAAAGTTATATACAGTACACTCACTAAACTTAATTCAAAAATTTAACTTATGGTTAAGATTAGAGAAAGTATGTGATAGTGTACTAAAATAATATAATAATAAATTAGATACAGATTATTTTTAGGACGGAATAAATAAATATACTCTTGACTTGACTTATTCTAACAACTTGTTATTACGCTCGAGATCACGTCCATGGTATAATAATAATAATAATAAAGTTTCCGAAATGGAGTGCGTTCAAAGTCAACTTAGTCCCTCCCACGTTAACGCGGCCAATGCCCCTTCTTCCACATTTTGTTCAAACTTCTAAACTGTCAAACTACTTTTATAAACCACATCTTCTATTCTAACCATTTACTCATTTCACCATAAACGTCCTCCCCTTACTCCGACCAAATTAATAAGCTTCACCAATTATACCCTTTTTTTATAGTCCATTTCAAAAAAAATGAACTCACTCAAGTTTCCTTCGTTTTCCAAAATACCATCCACTCAATTTGTGGCTGTTGTTTTAACCACCTTGATCTCTCGTGGTCTCGAGTTTATCTGTGGATAGACCTAAAAAAATTTTAATAGTCTTAATGAATAAAGTTACCGAAAAGATTTGTAATAAATCGATTAATATCTCATGACATGCAGCTGTGCGTATTTATTACTAGCTATCACTTTGATTAATTTTTAGAATTAGATGGATTAGATGTGCTTCGCGCGTATGCTATATAAAATTAAGTTACGTAATGTATATTACATGTAAAAAAAATAATTTTTTATAATTAAAATAGTAAATTACATTGCTGTCTAATACACTATCTATAAAAAACGTTAACAAATTTATCAATAGTAAAAAAATTATACTTTTATATTGTAAAAACAAAATGATATCACTAAAATGTGTCACTTCTTATTTCAACGGAAGTAACATATAGTAGCTGATTGTGAAAAAAAAAAAAAGGACAAGCCGGTGAGAAATAAAATAAATCAAGTTTATGTATTACCAGAAAAAAAAAAGAATAATTTAAAAAAAGGAAAAAAACCAACTAAATTTGAGAAGGAAAAATTCAAGAAAACGAAGATGGAGATGAGCAATGAAAGATGATAACCTTCGATAGATTTGAGATTGAGAGGTAAAATAAAGATTCAAAAGAAAAAAAAAAAGAGAGAAAAAGACAAGTGATTGAATATTACACCCTTTCAAATCTAGTGTACTTAATTAAAGCAACAAACATTTTGGACACATGTCAGCACCAGAATGAAAATTTTCCCTCCAAAGCTCCTCAACCCTTCTCCAGTACAAAAAAGAAGATATATAAATCTGACACATGGCTTCTTCTATGCTCAAGAAAAATTACAACTGTAATAATGCACCCTATGTTTTATAGTATGTGTTTATTACAAATGATTTGAATCTTGAAAATATTTATTCAGGGTAAAAAAGCACATAATTTCTCAATTTCAGGGAGTTTACTATCACAGTTATTTGAGATAAAATCGTCAACAGAATGGCTCCACAAACCACGATTTCCAAAATTAAAGAAAATAGCCTAATTTATATTAAAAGAAGGTAAATTTTAAATCCTGACTTCGTGCAACTCAATTACTCAAAATCAACGCGTGCTAATCCTTCCCTAAAATAGCTCCATCAATCACAATCCCTAATTTCAATTTCAAACAAGTGAGGATCAAATATGTTCTGCAATCTTCTCTGTCTCTAGATTGTTTAGGCCGATTATATCACCTAGAAGATGATAACGCCAAAACATTAACAACCCCACAATATTGTTCTTCGGTTTTGAAGGACGTTTAATCATGTTGCAGACCTCAATTATCATCCTCAATAGGGCCGGCAATCATCCTCAATCATCGAAAAAGGAAAATTCTTCTTCAATAGGGCAAAGTAACAACACAAGAAATAAACAGCAACAAAGAAGATCCAGCTGACATGAGCAACCCTCAAAGTAGATCTAGTGACATCAACAACCCTCAAGTAGATCCCGCCGACCCAGCAGCGGCGATGACAGATTGGCGACAGCTACGATTGAGACATCAAGGTCCTTTTTGGTAATCACTCTTTCATTTGCAATCCTGCATACAAATCTTTTAAGATCGAATTACCTTTTTTTTATAGTAAATTTTGAGATCGAATTCCCAGCCCTATTGAAATTATTGAGTTGGAGAAGAAAATTGCAAGATGGCATATTTAATCAAGTGACGAGCTACATCGATGGGAGATTCGAAATCGGGTTAAGGGTAGCATCTACGAAGATTTTCAAGGTAATCTTTTGTTGGGTTTGATTATTTGATTTGTTAGAAAACAGAGAACGGTTTGTTGAATAATGATGGATAGATTTGCGGTTTTTTTATGGAAGGTGTAGTATTTTTTTTATTGTTAATTGTAATTAGCAGCGAAGAATTATTGGCTTTCCCTTTAATAATGGTTGATCGAATTCTACATGAAAGTTTCAAAATTTTTGGATTACTGGCTTTTTTTCATCAAAAAGAAGCTAATCAGACTGTGTGATGATTTATATGGTTATGTTGCTCAAGTATGCTTAGGACTGAATTGTGAGAACATGGTGATCTGTGATAAATTTCGTTAAGTGATATTGATATTTTTGAAAATCAGTTTTTTGTTCTTTACTAATTTGATTTTGCTTTCGGTTGTTTGAATGACTATTAATTCCATGAACGATATAAGGGTGGGCAACTTTCGTATATCTTAGGATTCATATGTATGAATGTTATTTTTATGGGGAGAGCGCAATTCGGAAGGAGCAACAAATTGGATATAACCTTTGGAACAGGTTGCACTGAACCTTACGGATACAACCTTTGAAAAGAAAATGTTAGCCCTCCAGGTAACAAGAAATAGCAAATGGAAGCCTTTGAACCTCTCTTTACTGAATGTTTTAAAAGATGCATGATGGATTCCTTTGGCTAATGCTGAGCTCGAGTTGTTCTTTAAGGTACAAGTCATGACCATTATCTTGATTGATACATGTTTCAAATTCTGCATATTTTTAACTGCTTAACAAGGTTACTTTGTTGAAGGAAAAATGAGCGATGACCTTTCAAGTTATCTAATCTATACATTAGTAGATATATCTGGGATCGATGGGGCAGTTTAGCATGCTGTAGCAACTTCATTTGAAAGACCAGGAAGTACATGATAATGATGAGGTTCTTAGTTTTTAGCTGGTGCTTAAGAGCCACTACAACAAAAATGGGCTATTAATACCTTTATAGTGGGACATTTTTTCTAAAATGTGTCTCATTATCTATAGTATTATACTAAGAGAGAAACCAGCGAGAGAAAATAAAAAAGAATTCTAAGGTGCCACATAGGATAAAATCTTATGTGTCATTTTTCTAATGGTTGAGTCAAAAAATATTTACAACAATTATACTAATAGTTCTTCAAATTTTATGTAAATAAAATTTTATCAAATGACATTTAAAACTATAGTTTAAAATAGGAAAATAAAAATTAATTAAATTTAATTGCCGGGATTAATGAACATTAATGCACCAGAATTATTTCCTCCCCGAAAGAATCCCCAAAGTTACTATTGGACTCATTTAATTAATTTCTTTTAAAAAAAAAAATCTCCCTCCCAATCATGTAAATCAATAGACTACAATTCAAAAAAAAAAAAAACCAATGATTCAACATTAATGTTATCTTTAAAATCTTCGCTCAAAAACATGACCCTGTATTTTTCGCCAATAAAAAAGAAAAAAAAAGGTACAAAACTTGCCTTCAATTATTACTAAAAGGATGGGATTTAACTATAATTAAATGTTATCTTTTGAATTTCAAACCAATGTATTTATTTGTGTAATATCATATTTACCCAAATAAATATAATCTTTTCTTAATAATGTCTCAAAAGTTGTTATAAACTTTATCTTTATCACTGAAATTTTGGATAATCAATTATCATCAATCCCAATTTTTCTCTATTTATTTCCACTTTTGGATATTAAAATTTTAGATAGTAAAATATACTCCAAAACACCTACATTACTGATGGATTATAAATAAAAATAGTAAAATTTATTTTACACTTTTTACATTTTTTGTAGATTTTTTATAATGTATATAAATAAATCTCGTGCATCGCACGGGTTTAACATCTAGTATGTGTATTAGGACATTTGCTAAAAAGTGTTTTATTAAAAATGAAAAAGTGTATGCATATTATGAAACACTATTATAAGTGTACTATATGGGGTTGCTTGTGAACTATTACCCTACTTAATGGGTCACTTTAAAGTGTCTTAATAAGTGACAATCTAATAATACACTTTCAAATGTTTTATGACTTATTGTGATTCGACTATAGGAGACACTATTTAGTAGTGTCCCACACAATGTGAATCACATGTGTCCTATTACACCACTTATTGAGACACAAAAAATTATCTAAACTACTCATTTTTGTTGTAGTGAGCTGTGGGTAAGTATTGAATTGTTTTTGTGTTTTGGTACCCTTTCTTTTAATATGTAAAAACTGCAGTAGAATTCCAGGTACTGTAGGTACGAATTCCAAATGCAATATGGGTCGATTAGATGGGTAATTACAGTTGCCTTTCTATATTCCAATAATTCAAGGAATGTTATGAACGAGTAAAGAGGGCTGCATACTTCACCATCATGCATATCAATAAAAGATAAGGCTTATCAAAAAAATTTAAAAGACAAGGTAAATTACTCTCTGCCATTATTGCTAATTTCTTTGCTTAATTAGTTTTAGTTTATATTTGGACCACTGACCTCATGCTGTCAAATTGATTTGTTGCATTTTATGAGAGTTATTATGTGAAGAAAGGAGTTAGCTTCGCCAAACTCATTCGTAACGGTGCTATCATTTCAAACCGGGCTTGAAGGTGATAAAGATGGACAATTCTGGAATCAATCAGGGTTGCTGCCTCCCAGATTATTATTGTAAGCAATGAAAACTTGAAGCTGAAGGATGGATAGAATGCTTGAAGGAAGAAAATTGTCAAAGATGGTTAAAGGAGACATCAGTGAAAGAAATTGTAGTGGATAAAGTATGTAAATCTGAGGAGTTGCAGTAATAAAACTGAATAAATTTCTTCTTTTGGTTTTAAGCTTATATATATTGACATTCTTTTTTTCAATTGTTATAATGGTCTGGTTAATTTATTAGAGGACAGAAGTCATAGAGTTTAATTACTATGTCGAAATGAGATTTTGTTTTAGTTGTTCATGCTCCAAAAAAAGTTACTGGTAAATAACCACGTATATCAACTATTAAATTGATTCAGGTCACTACTAAAAGTATTGGACATTCAGAAACTAAAATCTTTAGAATCACGTTTTCTCTGTCCAATTTCTTGATTTGAGCATACTTGGAAATTCTGTTTCATTTGTGACTTAAAATGTATTTTATGCGGGAGCTTCCTCCCGAAAGCAACCATGCTTTCCATTTGGATTGTATTGATCTATGGTTACTAATCTACAGAGCAATTATACTTGAAGCGGGGCTTTTATTTTATAATAATTGATTATTAATTATGTAATTAATGTAAATGATAACATTAGAGTATGGCGGAAGCTTCCGCCCGGGCCAAGCATCTAGTTATATATATGTAACTCTATGCTACATGACTTTTAATACTCTTTTGAGTTGTAGAATAATTAAAACTACCATTGAAGAACCTATTAAATTCAAAGAGAAAAAAAGAAGAAGAAAAGACTTAAGGAATTCAAAGAGGTTAGAATAACTGAAAATCATTTTTAGGCCAATTAATTTCACACAATAATGAGAAATTATTTTTGAAATTAATGGTTAGAATCATCATAACCATTTTTAGACTGATCAAATTCACCTAATAATGAAAAATAATTTTTTATAATCTTAAAAATAAAAATTAATAGAAGAGAGATTAAAGGGTCATTACATTGTTTGATAATCAAGGACAATTTATTATTATAAATTTAGATATAAGGGAGTAATTTTTTAAAATAAAATATAATATAATGGGTAATAAGTAAAATAATAATGAAATAAATAGGAGAAAATAAATGCTTTTGACAAAATTCAATGAGAGACTACAAAATTTATAAATTGTATGCAAAAACAATTAACCAAAAATAAATAAGTGGGAAGGACTACCAAACTTCAAAACTTATTCAGCAATTATAATATAGTATGAAAATTTCGATGATCTAGTACGAAGTTGTGACTTTTCTTTTATTTGGCACGATAATGGAACAAAACAACCGCATCGGCTAGAAAAATACGTACTACTTCACATATAAGTCCAAAAGTATAATGGAACCAATAAATCGCAAAAATTGACATTCTAGTAAGCCAAATGGTGTTGGACTTCATTTGATTTTCAATACACCATCAACATGAAAAACATTGGAAAATATTTATTAATCAGAGTATTTGAAAATAGTCGGAAATTAATGAGTCTTAACGTATTTTGCAAGAGGTCAATTTGCTGAGAGATTTCAGATATATTTATAAATTTGGAGTTCACAGTCGCCACTGAATATCTTACAAAAAGATGAAAAATCAAGGTGGGTATGATACACATTAACCCTTATTACTAAATTTCAACTCATTCTGGGGTATTCTAACTATACAATTCGCTGTAATTGAATTCTATGATCATTATAATAAAAAAAATTCAATGATCTTATTAGTTATCTAAATCTTTTTAATGTGGCATGCCATAAACAACTCAATCTTTTTCCTTACTGTTCTGATACATAGCGACCAAGTCAGGTTAAAGTCACCTTGAACAATTTAATTATCTAATGCACGAGAAGCAACATAATAGTTCATTTGGACATTTATGTTCCCGACTCTTCCTTTTTTCTTATTTTCTTCTTCTTTTACTTTCCTTTTCTTCTTCTTATTTCTTTTTTCCAACTTTAAAGTCAGATCTAGTACAATTCTACGTCTAAGAAAATGGCGAAACAAGACAGACAATCACGAGAAGACTTGCCCTCTCTTTTGATAAGATTTTTTCTACCAAAAAACTTTTAGAAAAATATTTTTTTAAAAAAAAAATACTGCCGGCCGGATTACTCACCGGCCAATCTTCAAAGGGTGATCTGCAGGTCGGCCAGCCACCCCGGCAGAAACTTTTTTTTTGTTTTTTTTTTGTGTTATTGTTATTAATTTTTTATATTTACTTTCATTTTATTTTTTGTGTTATTGTTTGATTCGAATTATTGTAATGGAGTAGTTATATATAAGAATTAATTTACTATTTTAATAACATGTTTAATTTAATTTAATTTATTAGGTACAAGACTTGTATGCCATTGTTACTATCTGGAACGCTGCAGTTTTTCTGTACGGCTTTGGATCTACATTAGACGAGAATCTAGAAATTTATTGTACGACAGTGTTGCCCATTACTGATTGCAGCAGCGCTGGAAAACCTACTCGTGAGATTGTGCTTGTTCACCTCAGCAATGTCGAGTATTACAATTGTGTTGATTTCGGTAGTAATTTTCATGTACCTCCTATACATCGTTTTTGGTATAACTGTCGTGACAACAGTGTTTTAGGATGGGTTTAGCGTTTAGGGTTCAGGGTTTAGGGTTCAGGGTGAAGGGTGACGCGTACCAATGTAAAATAACAAAGCGAAATCGACTATGTGTATCTAGTCAATAGCTGAATAACATTTATTTAAATCATTAAAATTAGTTATTTAAATTTCAAATGTTTCATCACAAATTCCTTCAAACATGTCAAATTAGAAAGAAATCTAAAAAGTATCACGTAACATTCTAATTAAATACACATCATTCTCTCTGTCTCAAACGGAATTCATTTGAAATTGAACAAACAAGGCCTCATAATCCTTTGCACTCTCTGGATTAAGTTCACAGAGTGTCGCCAGTATGTCTCCACGAAGACTGGATAATCGGTTGATCCACTGCCAAAAAAAAAACACATAATTAATAATATATTGTAGAAACATTTCAAGAAATAGTACTCCGTCCGTCCCAAAAAAAATAGTCGACATTGAGTTTTGAGTTTTGTACTATTTTTAGTACAAATTTGAAAATTCAATGTGAACTATTTTTTTTGGGACGGAGCTAGTAACACATATTAGTACCCTTGTAATGGAATAAAGACTTACGTAAGATGTGTTTCCAACATTAATTAATCTATATAACTACTCTATTACAATAATACAAATATAGATTAAAATAAATTTAATTAAATTAATTATAACTTATAAATTTGTCCCTTTGACCTACATTAATTATTATATATAATTATTCTATTAAAATAAAGATTCAAAGATAAACTAAAATAAATTCAATGAAATTAATTATAGATATTAAATTTCTCCCTTTAACCTACATTAATTTTATCAATAATGATTTTAATATAAATTAATATAAATATAATTAAATTAATTACAACTAATAAAATAACATGCACTAATTATATTATTAAAAAACAAATTTAACTAAATTAATCGAATAATAACACGTCATATGAAACTAAAGTAATTATAACAAAAAAAAAATTAAAATTAACAAAAAAAAACCAAGTTCTGCCCAGGGTGGTCGGCGGGTCAAGATTGGCCGCTCACCGGCCAACCGAGAAGAAGTGGCCGGCTTCGTTTTTTTTTTTTGTAAAAAAAAAATTATGGGGGGGAAAAAACTTACAAGAATCGACAGTGAGATTTTCCGTTGTTGTTTGCCGCTTTTCGCCATTTTTTTAGAGTCTGATTTTTACTAGATTTAAAAGAAAAAGAAAGAAGAAGAAGAAGTTGGAAAAGAATGAAAGATGAAGAAGAAAAAATGAGGAAGAAGAAGAGTTTAGGGGTAAAATTATCCAATTAACTATCAGTGAGTAATTTCTGAACTGCGAAAAGTAATTTAGTTTCACTTATCGACTAGATAAATAGTACAGTGATTTATTTGCCTCTGTTTTTTTTTTTTTTTGTAACTAAGAAAAATTAGCTTAAAAATATTCAGTTATCTCAAGCAACGAATATGGAAGTATTCAGTAGAAGTTTTAAGGTATGGAATATTAGTAACCAGAAAAAGGTTGACAAGCTTCGTCGGACCATATTCATGGAAATCGACTCGTAAGAAACAGGTTCAACAATTTTATTAACTATCAATTTCCCAAAAGCAATAATCGGAAGGATATCGGGGCTTTTGTGTGTTTCACATGGCGATTTCTTTAACAACAATCAACCTTCAAAATGTCGCCTCAACAATTTCCCCACTCTAAAATAAAAGAATAGTATACCTTAATTTCATCCAATTGATTGTCAAAGCAGTATTTTATTTTATTTTATTTTTTATCAAAGAAGGGAAACAGATTCTTTTCATTCAATGTATTGAAAAAGGAACATTTTCTTTTTTCGTTGCATAAAAGATTTTAACTTTATAGAATTGACTGGAAAAAAGATTTGTGGTTAATGTGGTCAAAGGTTAGAGCAGAATATAGGAATCGATTCATTACTATAACAATATTCTTAATTTAATCAACAAAATCTTTCATATATGCGCATCCTGTCGTTGTAGTGTTTACATTTTAATCTCACTGCCATACATGTACATAACTTAACTTTTCCAATGATGAAATATAACCTTGTGACTTTGATTACGAATGAGAACATAAGTGAATAATCATTATCGTTTCTTTTTCTTTTATTAAAAAAAAAAAAACTCTGCATCAATCTAAAGGGGGGAAAAAAGGGGGAAATAAACTCATTCAACAAATACTAGCTGCTTTTCTAAAAAATAAAAATAGTAAATAAATACTAGCTGAAAAAGAAAAATGTAGGTTGAAAAAGGGGAGGAAATAAACTCATTCAACAAACACACAAGCTGGCTTAATTGGAGTGGACTTTCACTTTTGAACAGAAGTTTGGAGTGATTTGAAAGTCAAGTATCCATGTTCCCCGTGATATATTCATGTCCTCTTTCCAAAGTTTTGATCACTTGGCCAAAACTTTTATTTCGTTTTCACAATGTTAATATGTTTTGTATTTATTTATTTTAATAATACATAATAATATAATTTATTGAGCTTATAAGATTTATTAAATAAGATCAACTATGCCATCATCTCACACAAAATAACCAAGAATTATTGCATCGGCCTTGTCGGTAGAGAGTCCTTTCTTCGAGCCCTCCTCCCATCATATAGTTGCCACCTGCATCCTAATTGAATGACCAAAAAACGTCAGTCTCATTTCGCAGATTATATCGCTTTCAATCACCTTTTACATTTCGTACAATTTTTTTTCCTCTAAAAGGAAACAAATTATATAATTTACTCTCTTCTTATTTACGAGTCACCAAAACTTTATGCTAGATCTTAGGTTTTTTTTCACTAATAATATTCATGAGATAATTGTAAGAAATAATTATAAACGGTCACGTATAATATTCAAATTGACAATGAATGGTCTGAAGTACGTACTAGTTTTCTATATGTAGATTCGAACTCGTAATCTACTTAAACATGTGCTACTCTAGTAATATCTATTTTTATCTCTAAAAGTCTTTGATACGACCCTAAAATTTCATATAAAACGACATAATATTCTTCCAGCCAATTAGGACAGAGTTCATGATTTGTATGAAAATCCAAATCAAAAGCAACAATTTATACACCAAAACAAAATAAAGGAGAAGAGAAAAAGAAAAAAGCATTGGTTAAAACGAAAGGCACATGTAAAAAAAGAACCGTCCAAAAGGGGAATTCTGAAATGCTGTGTCCGCAGTTTCCAGAGCAGTACTTGTTAGTTTCCATTTCCCTGTCAAAAAAATTCAATTCAAAGCCAAAAACGCCAGCCACAGAGCTCTCTCTCTATTGCAGCTGCTTTGCTCCAGTTTTAGCCCACCCACCTAGCACCTAGCTCCCAACGCCCCATCATCATCCTCAATTTCCTTATTACTTGTCCCTTTTCTTCTTCTTTCTTGTTTCCAATTAAATTCTAGTTGTTGGTTTTTAGTTGGCTTTCCTTTTCTTTTCACTTTCCAAAATCCCTTTAATTCTGGGTTTTTTTCAATCCAGCACACTTCCTCTTTTGTTCTTGTTATGGCGATGGGAATCAAGAATTAAAATTTTTTGGGGCAATTTTTTCTGGGCTATTGGATGAACGTTTCGTGACAGCTCTGGTGAGAGAAGATCTTAAGTTCTAAATTTCTAATCATCAAAGTAGCAACGATCATAACTTTTTTTTTTTTTTCCACTTGTATGTTCATGAATTGCATCGAAAATAGATTCCTTTTTGATAGTTTTCCGTGGTTTGATGGTCATCATGTGACCGTCCAGATGAGGAGAAAACCACTAAATTCATCAAGATCACGTTTTTCTTGCTCTTTTTTTTTTTTTCTTTTTAATGATTGTGTGCTCTTGGAATGCATTGAGCAACTGTGATTGCTAATAAAATTATGAAAGTTATTCTTAGTTTTTTTTTTTTTTTTTTTTTATATTAGTATTACTTTTTTCAGTTGATTTCAATAGTGAATTGATGATGTGATGAGACGAGATCTAGCGGCCCCTGTTTTTTCGCATCTAATATGCTATGATATTGTCTTGGTTTGTTTAGAATCTTGTATTGACTGCGTTCCTTTTGTTCTTTATTTTCTGTAGATTTTTATGTGGTCTGAATTTCACAAAGAAGGCTATGGCTAGTCCTTGTGGAACCACCCAAGATCACTTTTTGATTGTGGAGATGATGGGATGAACAGTTCATTGTCTGATCGTGCTGGTTGTTCAGGTTCCTCTTGTAGTTCTTCTAGGGTTGCAGATTTTGCTTTTGCATATGACTTTTGGACTCAAAAGCCACCTGATAGCATTATAAGGCGGCGAACTAGTTTTCTAAAATGGATGGGATTGGATTTAGAGTGGTACAAAGGTGATAGAGAAGAAGTAAACGATGGAGTTGGTATCGGTAGGTTGGATTATAACAGTGATTCGGTCTTGGCAAACTCTGATTACGAGGAGGGCTACTTTTCGGCTCAATCATTTCGATCTGATAATGACCAAACAGATGAAACTAAGGGATCATCTGTTGAGTATGGTGCGGCTGGGGAGGAGGAGGAAACTCAATTATGGAAAATTAGGAATTTGGATGATGGAACTGAGTATGTGGCTGATGAACTTAATAATGACGGAATGCTCAGCTATTTACGTGAAGTTGGAACAAATAAAACCCTGTCATTTGAAGAGTTTCAAAGATATCTTGGCACATCAGCCAGTGTTCAAAAGTTCTTTCGCAGAGACTCCAATTTTAAAGTTGTGAAGAAAAAAGTGAAAAAAGGCTGGTTTCAGAAACTAAGTGATATAACAACTTGCCATTTGAAGTCATCTAAAGTTGATTCTTTCAAGAATGGGGACGGTCCTCGAATAGTGAGGTCGCATTCGCATGGAAAGAGATTAAAAGAGTTGTCTTTGCTGCAGGCTGGGCAAGAGTTTTCAGCACATAAAGGCTCAATCTTAAGTATGAAATTCAGTCATGATGGACAATACATGGCGAGTGCCGGGCAAGATGGGGTCGTGCGTGTGTGGAAGGTGATTGAGGATGACTATCCTAATAGAATTGATAATATTGAAGATACAGAGTCCTCTTGTATATATCTTTCTATAGATCAGTTCTCCAAGTTAGCTCCATTGGATTCAGAGAAGATGATTGCGCAGGTTAGAGATTTAAAAAAATCGTCAGAGTCTACCTGTGCTGTTCTCCCACCTAAGGTTTTCCGTCTTCTGGAAAGACCAATTCACGAGTTTCATGGCCACAGTGGAGATGTATTGGCACTTTCATGGTCTAAAAATGGGGTTAGTACCAAATGCCAATGGCATCTTCCTATGCACATTGTATGAAAATAAATTCTATGCAATACTTCTTCGCTGTACTTACGTTAATGCCATCACCAACTGCAGTATCTTCTATCATCATCAGTTGATAAAACAGCTCGCCTGTGGCAAGTGGGCAATGATAAATGCCTTGGAGTTTATGCACATAACAACTACGGTGAGTCTTTGACCCGCTAGATGATTGCTCCCCTTCATATTCCTACAATGAATTTCTAACATATTTCTTATTATGTGGTGGTGATGCAGTGACCTGTCTAGATTTTAATCCTGCTGATGATGATTATTTTATAAGTGGTTCAATAGACGGGAAATTACGGATATGGAAAGTGCATGATTTTCGGGTTGTTGATTGGACTGATATGAGAGAAATTGTAACAGCTGTCTGTTATTCCCCTGATGGAAAGGTCAGTTGGAATAGAATATAGATTTTGAAATAGCCTTTCACATGGCATTGGATTAATATCATTTCTTGAATAACATGGGCAGGGAGGCATTGTTGGCTCCATGGATGGCAATTGTCGTTTCTATGATGTAGTAGGTATTGCACTACTTTTGCAGTTTCAGTATTTTGTTCAATGATTCTATTGCCTGTTTGGGAACTTGGAAAGAGCCCGCTAATAGTTGCTTTTTTATGGTCTAAGCATGAAAAATCTCGCTATTTGAAGTTCCTTATTGTGATATTGGAGTTTCCTCATTCTAGTTGCCTTATTTATTCTTGTATTTGTTTGTAATGTTTACTTGTTTGATAGTTTGTGCGATCTTTTTCCCTTTTGTTTAGTTCAGTGATCTGATGTTTGGTGAAGCTCATATATGTCATTACCATTCTTGTAGATAACCGTATGCAACTAGGTGCTCAGATATGTCTACAAGGGAAGAAGAAATCGGGTGGAAAGAGAATTACTGGATTTCAGGTTTGGAAATGTACTTCTTGCTTTGCTATCCGGAAAATTAAGTAACAGAAATTTATCTGCTGTGGCTATTTCCTTATATATTCCTTTTATTTTTCAGTTCTGCCCTGATGATGTAAACAAAGTAATGGTCAGTTCTGCTGATTCACAAGTTCGCATACTCTCTGGGGCCAATATCATCTGCAAATTTAAGGGTGCGTATTTCTTTTCTGTGTTTAACCGGGTATTTTTGTCATATCATATACAGGGTGAAAATTATATGGATCTCTTATGTCATTCCTTGCATGATACCTATTCATGTTCTGTTTGTTTGCAACTGACAAGGCAACATACTTCTTGAATTTCCCGTGTATGCTGGAGAATAGGGAGATTAAATATTGAACCAAGCAAGTCGTTTGTAGGAGAATTTTCATCGTTTCCTTTTTGGTGGCACATAAAGCATTGCATTTATATACTTGGCATTGTTCTTACCCTCTAATCTTTTTGTCTGAGATCTTTGCTTTCATACTGAACAGAACATTAGTTGACTTCTTTTTTTACATTTATGTCTCCACATTCAGGCATGAAATGTTCAGGAAGCCAAGTATCTGCATCTTTCACTTCAGATGGAAAACACGTCATGTCCATCACCGAAGATTCCAATGTGTATATTTGGGACTACGCCAACCAAAACCTTACTTCTAAAAGTGTAAAGAGTATTTCTGCGCATGAGTGTTTCTTCTCTCCTAATGCTTCAGTCACTATATCTTGGGGTGGCTTGAAAAATAAGGCGGCTGGAGGAGGACCAATCCTAGAACACGGGCCTTTTGATCAGCAGGAAGACTCAGTCCCAAAATCACACTCAGCCCTGCCTGATTGTCTATCATTGGGACGTGGATTGTTTCTGGACGTCTTATCCAAGGCATCCGCAACATGGCCAGAGGAAAAATTACTTGATACTAGTCAACTGGCAGCAGCTGTTTCCCCACTAACATCAAGACCTGAATTTAAGTTTTTGAAGAGCGCTTTATCCTCATCCCACTTGTGGGGTCTTGTGGTTGTAACCGCAGGTTGGGATGGTTGCATAAAAACATTCCTTAACCATGGTTTGCCAATCAGATTCTGAGCAGCTCAACAACGATCAAATCTGCTCAGATGTTGACCAAGAATGCATTAACTTAAGGAGAACTCGCTTTTGGGTATCAATTATGTAAGGCATGCATTGCACTGGAGAAACAGGTTCGTTCGGCTTGGTTTTCAGTGTCTTTCCTCAAGTCATGTATATTGTGAGAGTAAATATAATACAAGTGAGATAAGAGATGTTTACGCTCATGAAAGTTCTTCATGGGGCAGCCATTTTGTCCTCAATAGGAATGATCTGTTATTCTTTGTTCATATCGCAAAATTTCTTCAATGTTATTATGGATGTCCCGTGGTAGTTATACAAGTCTAAGCCAAGGCTTCATCCAATGCTTATATACTCGAGGAGTGCAATTTTCTTAGGATTGACATATATGTTTATTCCCCGGAAGGTCTTGTTAGACGATTTATGCTTATTTAACTCCGAAGTTGTACTCACTTAGATCAAATCGACAATAGATCTCTAATGAAACTGACACGAAACAGTAAGAAATTTTCATACATAAATATTACTCGTACATTATTCTTTTCCTCCAAACTTATCATTGCCATCATGATGTACTTCAAAATTTACAAAAGAAAATTCTAATGTCTTGTCTTTTCTTTTTATACCTTTTTAATTTCAAATATATGTACAATAGTCGCTACAATTTCAAAATGGCCACAAATCTCCCCAGAGTGACCGTCGTGCCTGCAGATGCAATGTTGGGTTTTTACTCTGAGTAATGATGATTCTGTCAAATGAACCTTCGGAACCATCGCGATTGGTTGACCGGCAGACATCCAACTCAACTCGCTTCCCCCTCCGAATTGGAGAATATATAATTCTCCCCCAGCCGCTACCAAGATCAGCAGCTGGTTTTTCTTCTTCTTGCACTTCTGCATTTGCATCAGAGTCCGAAATGGCTTCAGTTTCTGTAAATTCAGGATTGTGGGAAACAAGGTTCTTTTCCTGCTCATCCTCATCGGTGTCTGATACAGATTGGTCATCTGCGACATTGTCAGGTGTTTCAAGAGTCAATAGAGCCAAAACGAGAGAAATATGAGTGACAAATTTCATAGAGATTAAAATGACCGAACAATATTGCACCATAAAGGAAAAATTAAGTGTGTAAAGGTGAAACTTACCATAATCAGTTTCCAAGTCTTCAGGACTTCGTTTAGCTTTCTGCTCCTTCAATGTATCAAACTTCATATCATCAAGAGGCCATGGCTCTCTGATTAAAACACAACAAGACTATCATCCGGGAGCCAACAAATTGGGCGCAGAAAGCATCATTTACGTCTAGATTTTGTCATCTACATATGCAATATATGATTTCTCTGGCAGGTCCCGACCCAAGAAACACCTTCAATTGTTCCTTGGGTAGGTCCTAAATTAGCCATGTTGAACTAGACAATATTTATTTCACATCTCATTCACCGTAAAATTGTACATGTTAGTCCAAATACGTGGGGTTTCAACTGAAAAGTCACTAGATAAAGTACTTGCCTGGGGCGTTGACCTCTTCTAAATGCAACATAACAGAACTTCTCATCTTCATAGCCACGAAGAGGCTTGCCTTTGGACCTCTACAAACAACAAAGAGAACTATTAACTAAATGGAAATGGAAATGGAAATGGAAGAAACCAAATCCCCAAATGAGATAGAATGCAATCATAATCCTTGATACTTGAAGCTATCGCCAACAACTTATACGTGGTTACAATTAACTATAGAGGTTAACTCGAGCGAGCTATGATGAAGATTAACTTTTAACATCTTGCCAACAATGAAAAAGAAACTGCAGCGCACTTTTCTAATCTGCCAACTGTAACTCTTACAGTCTCCCTCAAACTCGGCAATTTGTGATAAGATTGTTCATGTGTGCCATAGTATTAACCCAACTTGGATTTAAAACATTGGATGAACATACATGAAATTCATACAAAAGCGCAACAAAACATCCTCAGATCATTTCCCCAAAGCTAATAAACGTACAATTGTAAGCACAGACAGAGTGTTTAACAAAGCTCGGTTTTAGCAAAACCTTGTAAGCACGTTGTGATGTTGTTCTCTGTAAACGTTGGATAAAGTGACAATACTTTCCCGTCTTATTTAGTGGGCAACGTCCATCATGAGGGCACTGTAATATAGTATATAATTAAACTACAAAACAACACAGAAAATCAAATAAAGTGAAGAACATGATATTGAAGACTATGCAATCAAACTCACAGGAGCAACAATAAATGCACCACTTTTTGCTGTTACCAAGCTCGTAGATCCTTTATGAGCTGCAGCTTCCGCCTTGCGGAACTTCTATAAAATCACCAAATCAGTTAACAATTAGATGATAACATTCATGTTATATGACAGAGCAGCCTAAAGGAAGTAAAGATTTTACCCTGTTTTCCATCCATAAAATGTGAGATCGAATATGGGAGATAATATTAGATCCTTCTGGAGTTCCAGGTTCAAGAATAACCTGCAATAATAACAATAAATTTCTCAAAAAAATTAAATTAGATGGAAAAATTACTAAATTCTGACAGCAACTCTTTTATGGTATAAACTTTGTGACACACTGATAATTATCCCACTACAATGACATTGTGAAGTATGCAACCTCTGAAATTTCTTTAGTTTCCAGGAGAAGGAAACAACACGCAAACACAATCTTCCCCATCCCCTTACAAAGCAAAATTTTTAAAATGGAAATGTGTTTGGAACTGGAAAAATGCTTAACAACTCCGACGTCCAAGTAAAATCTGCTGTTCAGGTTGTTAAGTACACATTAAAGAAGATAATGAGATGGTAACTTTCATCCATATATATCATTCAATGAAAGGAAATCTAAACACCACTCTAGTGTATGCCAATATCGCTGGCTTCTTTGAAAATAACCAGAGATTGGTAAATTTACTCTAAGAGAAGTTGCAAGCAAACACATAGATGCAAATAATCAATATGTAAGCACACACTTACCAGGACATCTCCAGTAAGATCCCATAATTGGCGGACAATCGTAATTCTATCCTTTAGAGAGGGTATTTCGCCAAGCACATATGACTTCACCAAAGGAAAGGATGCAAAGATAGATTAGGCAGTGTTTATAAGAAAATCTGACCAGCATTTGCAATCAACCGATTGAAACAAAGGTACAACTCAACTGAAGAATTTCAATTTGGTGAGATATTAGCACTACACGTGAGGCAGTTTTGATGATAGTCCAAATACTTGTAAAATACATGTTTAATAAGAAATTTCAAGGGCTCAACAGGACTTCATTGTTTTTGTGGATAACAAAAGAAGCTCGTTTAAGAGAGTAAAAAATGTGGTTAAGATTCACCCTTGGAAAGTATAATTAATAGTGGTGTCAAAAGACCACTCCGTGCATATGAATTCTTTCAAAATCCTCAACGGGAGGGAAGAACCATCTTTATAAATGGACTGTATATTTGCAACTTTTTAAATGCTAAAATCAAAAGTTTGAACATTGATACCAAATTAGAACAAAAGAGTAAAGACACTTACCGCTATTACAAGATCATGCTTTCTTTCAGACTTATTGATTTTCTGAGTTAGTGCTTGGAGGCTGCCATAGCTTTGGATGAATGGCAAATTTTTTTGATCTACAATAGTCATAAATTGTCACCAATGCTTCAGTAATCATAAAAGCTAATTACAAAAGCAATACTCAACATAAAAGAAGATAAGTACTAGATAGAAAACAGTTATTTCAGGCGATGAACAGAGAAAAAGACATTTTCGCAATGACTAGAAACAGAAAACGTAGGACCGCCTAAATTCCTTACAAACTTAAGCTTTTAGTGAAAATAGACCTTGGATAAGCCTCAGCCCTGCCCGTTGCATAGACTGTGATGGCTCGATTAAGTTAATTTTCTCCACCGATTGCGGCCACACCTCTCTTAACGCCCTTCACAGCCATAATATCCAATGGTAAGTGCACAACAAATGAAAACACTTACCAATGCACCTTAAAACACACTTACCACATTGCAGCACCAGTCCCAGCTCCAAAATCCAACACCTTAACAGGCGAAAAATCTGGTACTCTCCTCCTGACCTTCAAAACACCCAGAAAATCAAACCAACCCCCAGATAAAGAAAAAATGATAAATGAATAGAGGTAAGAAAATTCAGAACCATTTATAACAATAAATGAAAAGAATAAAGGAACGTATATTTTTGCTTACAGTAACAGAATTTCAAATTTCTATTTGGAAAAAAAAAAACCCCCCAAATGAAAAGAATAAATGACAATATTGTCCATCGCATTGAATCAGAAGATCTGTCCTCTATTTATAACAGTAATCTATTCCGTCCGTTAATTTCAAAAACGTTCATCCTGTAAGTGTTTTCCAGATGAAAAAGACAAGTGAACGGGATATGACTACATTTCAGCTTTTTGATTTTCCACAAACTCCACCTTACACATCAGATGCTTTTGGTAAAAACAACACAACAATGTGAAATCCAACATTCAAGGGACAAAAATGGGACGACTAAGCTGCACTGTTCCATTATCAGCCTTCTAAATTTCTATTTAAATACAGTCTATTGCTGGTCACATGATGAAAGCTCAAAATTCCCCTTTCAGTAAAGTAGGAACAAAAAAGCTCCAGTTTTGTAGAACAAAATGGATATGGTTTTCGTCTATTACTCAAATCAAAACAAAACAAGTTTCATAACTTTACCTTCAAAGCTTCATTGCAAAGAAGGAAACCAAAATTCAAAATTCAAGTCTTAAACTCCCCGAAAAATAAAATCATAATCATTTTACCTCGGTGAGGACTCTATAGCAGGCAGAAAATACAGCGGGCATTCGAGAAGCCACGTAAGCAATAGACTCGTCATCTCTATACGTGAGTCCAATGTCTCCATAGGCACTGGTAATTTTCCACCTCTTTGAGCTTTCGGTGCTTTTGAGAGGATCTTCCACGAGTTCTTTGGAGGTGGAAATCGGTAACGTCAAATTCACTTCTTTAATTTGGCTCAACGATTTCGACAAGCTCAAAACCTTCCTATTCATATGTGGGTCTTCTTCCTCTGCAAGGGAAAAACAAAACATTTGTTCATGAAAATAAAAATTCAAATTCCACAAACATTTAGGGCGTGAAATCAATTCGTTCGTTATTAATGGGTCGGGCCTTAATTACCACGGAGGTATTTCTTAATGGCGCGGCGGAGGCGGACGGGGACGACATGACAGCCTTCCGAGAACTTGGCGGCGGAACGGAGGGCTTCTGCCGTGAATTTAGGGACGGCCTCGGAGAGTGACGACGCCATTTCTAGCTGAGTGGTGGTTTCAGGCGGAGCAAGGTGGAGGGGTTTAACAGTTTTAACTTTTAAGGGATCGAGGTTTAAGACTTGGGCAGGCCGAGAACTTTTTGGAATGTCTTTCTTAAACAATTTGAATTGGGCTTTTTCGATGAAAAATTTACGATGGAAGGCCCATAATTGGTGTCTGTTTATTACGAGGATTTAGGCCCATAGTATATCGGGTGAGCGGGAACATAATGTTTGGTGAAAGCGCGGAAATAATACAGAGAATCGGGTCTTCTCGTTCTGTGGAACCGGGACGAAGATTCAGAAACAGCCGGTTCCGGCACCGAATCAAAAACCTTGTTGCCCTCCTTCGTCTGTTACGGCAGCTTCCAGGTCCAACCCTTCATTTATTTTCCTGATTTCCGGTCATCTTTTCGGTGTGGTGGTTTCTTCATGATTTTATCCGTGGGTCACTGCTATGTTTTTCTTTTCAATTTTTTTTTTTTTTTTTTTGGGTTCACTTTAATTTTAGTATAATTAATCTATTGTGAAAATGGAGACATTTTTTTAAATGAATTAGTAAGCTCGTGTATTGAATTTTGATTCATGACTCAAAAAAGAATGGATTTCTCATCATGGTCTTGATCTCTTTTACTGTTATCCTCTTCTTGTAATTTATGTAGTTACATCTTTGTGATGCTTCTCCAGTGTAATCGTCTCTGTTGTTGAATGATGCCGGGACGAGGGGTTGCTGATGATGATTCAGGTGTAGTCAAACTTAATTTGTGTCGCAGACTCATCAAGGACCATAGAGTATCATCATATTATTATGGTAGAAATGAAATTGAAGATAATGTTTCAACTTATCGGTGGAAATTTAATGCGGAGAAGGCAACAAAAGCACTTATTTTTGCAACCATTGTCAATGAGCTGCCTCCAAGGTGTGTAGTGGAGAGCCAACAGTTCAGGTCTTTAGTGTCATCAGCCTGTCCTACTTTTCGGGTTCCATCAAAATCACTTCTGCAGGAGGAATGCCGTCAACTGTTTGAGGAGGAGAAAGCGAAGTTGAAGACATTGTTGTGGAACCGGATGGGTTAGCATCTCTTTAGGCACTTGGATGTCAAGACAAGGGATTGTTTATATGTGTATGAAAGCAAATTTCATAGATGTTGATAGGGTGTGTGGGAAAGTGTTGGAGATTTTTGAAATTTCTGATCAAGGCAACCAGGAGATAGAAAAGGTTATTGAGAAATGCTAATCTGATTTGGGGATTGATAGGATTTTTGCTCTTACTGTTGATCATTTGTGTGCAAATGATCTTGCCATTCGCAGCTTGAGAAAAAGGTTATCTTGTTCAGAGAAGACGTTGCTTGGTGGTAAGTTTTTCCATCTAAGTTGCATTGATGGCCTGATAAATCTTATTGCATTCGATGGCTTACGTGAATTTGCTGATTCAGTTTCTCGTGTGCGTTCAGCTGTTCAATACATTAGGCTTTCTCCTGACAGATTGAAAAAGTTTCAAGAGTGTGTTGAATTAGAGAAACTAGAGTTGAAGAGAGGTTTGTGCTCAGATGTTCGAACCAATTGGATTTCAACCTATGTTATGTTGGATGCTGCTCAAAAGCTCAAGAAAGCTTTTGATAGGTTGCAGGGTATGCATCCTCAATGCAGAAATGAACTCGGTGTGAAGAATGGGATGCCTAATGAGGACGATTGGTGTAAAGTCAGGTGGCTCATCAAGCTGTTGTGGCGCTTGCATATGTTAGCATTGCATATCTCTTGCTGTTTTCATGCCACTACAAACGTGATCTTCTTAAGGATATTACATATCCACGCATTCTTGGCTAATGCAGGGAAATGTAAAGATGATGTGAATAATATAAGTTCAGTCGCAAGGAGAATGGAGGAAAAATTTCAGAATTATTGGGAAAAGTATGAAGAATGGCGTTGGTTTTGTACCTTGCGCTAATCTTTGTTCCCCGGTACAAGTTGAGTTGTATGAAGTTGATTCCTCAAGAATCAAATTTATTCACAACAGATATGAAAAGAATCATTCGTGATTGTGCTTACCCTCTGTTTGATGAATATGATAAGTTAAATCGACCTGATATATTGACATCTATCTCGGAGGAGATCCAAATCAAAGAAGGTGAATCTTGTGACTATGATAGTTTTGAGGAGTTTGAGAAGCAGTGGATTGAAGAGAAACGGTAGACTGCTAATGCTGATGGTAGATCAGAGTTAGAAAGATATCTGAATGAGCCTGTTGTTGAAACCAGTCCTTATTTTGATCTTTTAGGTTGGTGGTGAAGCGAAGGGGATAGATTCCCTGTTGTATCAAGTATGGCTCTTAATCTGTTGGCAATTCCTGCTTCGACAAAAGCTGCTTTGGGTTCCATTTGTGGTTTCACTCATACAAAGAAGTTTCATGATAAGGTTTATTTTATTTCCAAGCAGAACTGGGTTGATCAGCCAAAACCTTTCTGCCCTGTACAAGATTTACATGAACAATCAGAGAAAGGTATACATGGTCCATTTGCTTCTTACAAACTTACAACAGTCATCTCCAATCTCCATGCTTATCTTTGATAGTTGGTAAAGGAAAAAAGGATTCATGCATTTTTTGCCTTGATTGTATCAAGATACTTATTTCACCTCATCTACGCATTTTCAGGTGTGTGATCAGCTAGCCATGAGTGGAACTGGAGGTTTTTTTTGGCTTTAGTGATTCAATCTTTGGAGCCTTTCTTACCTGCATCCGAGATCAACTGAAACTGACTCTAGTCTGGAGTTTTATGCAGAGATAACTGTAATTTGGTCGAATATATAGACTACTGGACTTTGATGTTTCGATATGTTGAGATTTTGAATTCTTTACCTTCGTGTAAATTCTCTTCCTGTTTTTGTTTCTGATTATTAAATTGTTTGGGCTCCAATTTAATGCACTATTTCCTGTATCTCTCCTTAATTGAGGGAAAAAGTTAATTTCATTCATAGGTACTGGAAATCGTCCATTAACATTGCTAGATAGAATCTTTAAGAGTGTGGAATTGGAGACCCTGGAATGGAAGAGAGGGTTGTGTACCGATGTTTCCAATGGATCTCAACCTATTTGATGTTAGACGCTCCTCACAGGTCCGAGAAAGCATTTGAGAGGTTTTGTGTATCCGCATTCTCAGTGCAGAACTGAGCCTCCTGAGGATAGTGTGATGCCTAATGAGGAGGAATGATCGTAAAGTCAGGTGGCTTATCAGGCTATTGTGGCCTTGTGGGTATTGCATGAGTTAGCATAGCATATGACCTGTTGGTCTCATGTCACAGTAAATAAAACGCTCTTATATTCTAAGCATTCGTTTGTAACTTTGCTGATCCAGAGGATTGTGACGATGTGGATACAAGTCCAACCAGAGACTTCATTGCCGCATGAACGACTAAAGGAAGGTAATATTTGGCCAGTGATCAAAATGGAGACTATCAGGCTGAATGTATTGAGAATATATAGACTGTTGCCTTAAAAGGCTTTTGTGTTCTTTGGATCATTCCTATTGCACATACAAATCACCCGTTCAACAAACCACTTAACAAAATTTTTCACAAACTAGATTGTTTTTCATGTGTTTTTCAGTGCGGTAGTTTCTCTTTCATTTCCCGACAGGTACAATGGTGGTTGTTACACCCTTAAGTGCTACAATGTGTTAGAAAGATGATTTTATAAGACAAAGCGGTGTGGCATGAGATGTGGAGGAAGTTAGGAATAGGATATATCATTCTCTACATTCCCAAAATAAGAATACTGTTTGTTGAACTAAGAGCGCAGAACAAGTAAGACTTTATATTTTAGAATAGGATAGGAGAGTGGCTGCTCAAAAGCACTGTACAGTACACCGAAATGTGTTTAGATTTCGTCCATATAACTTTCCGGCCTAGATGATGAATCAAAGGATGGTGTTCCGCGAAAAATAGAAAAAAAGTGGCAAACTAGCTCAAGTTGCTATCTGAATATCATTATTGGAAAGACAGCAGCAGAGAATAGTGGATGTATAAAGCAGAAATGATAACAGAATTCATCATGGTGTGCATGCCCAACCATTGTCTGTAAATTAAGCCCTTTTTATCTTGTGCCAAAAAGGCTTCAACCTTTTATCAAAGGATGAACCAGAGAGGAGGTTTGGTCCACATGCCATTACTGATGGATATTTGTTAACAAATTAATGGTTCAGGCTTCAGATACATCAAAGTAGCTGAAAATGGAGGTAAAAAAAGGAAACAGAAACTTCTTTACTGTTGTGCATTCTCATTTCCCAATGCATATATCTTTAGCTAGAAATGATGCAAAATGGAAGTGGAGGACCATTTTCTGGGAAAAAAAAAAAAGTAAAAAGTTGCGAAGTCATTCAAGAAAGGTTCATTATGTCCATATAACAAAATTCATCTCCAGTTACTATCTGATGCAGACAGCAGCAGACAGTGATGCAATGTTGTTAATTATAAAGCTTAAAAGTGATGTACAAAATTCATTATGGGAGGTGTTATGGGCCATTCCAGTGGTGGATTAAGTAGCACTTCATTTTGGTGAAACCCTTTGGTCCACCCCATCTTTTTCAGGAGTCCATTCCTTCAAAAATATCAAATCACAATCTCTCTCCCCCAAAACTTGACAATATATATAACACCTTAAGTCAAGGATCTCTGTCCAGTAGCTCAATCTGAGTGTGATGAATCATAGCTTCCAAACATATGTGGATTTGTACTTTGAAGATAAACTATGGATATCAAACATTCATTTTTGCTCGTTATCGAGTTTCATTCATTAAGGCGCATGGAATACCATTGAGTGGATAACGCATGGTCATAACGTGAGAGAAGTTAAAAGGGAAATTTATATTGACCTTTAATAATTCCTTCGTCCGAAAATAATTGTAGATTTTCATTTCTAGTTTACAAAAATCTAAATTGTACAATCATTTTAGGACAGACTCTTATATTAAAAGAGAATATATATATATATATATATAAAAGATATCACGAAATTTCGAATCAGGTCTCATGGTAACACTCTTCATTCCAGATTCCACCCCGCTCCCATTCTGTTGGCGTTCGTTTAAAAGTTGTAAAGAACTGGATCATCATGACAGTTTTACTGGAATGTTATGCAATTTACTTCATATAGTGGTAGTATTAAAGAAAAAGAAGATAATGACATTTCATTTATTAGTATTCCTGTAAATGAAGAATAGGATTACATATACCATTGTTGAGCCAATTTGATGCATGTTAGTAGGTCCCCCCCAAGTTCAAAGACCTTCAAAACAGAAGATACTCCCAGGCACAAACCTCCTCAGTCCTCAGTCCTCACATGCTGGTCAAAGAATCCATGCATGTTATTCCTCAATCTCCTATTTTATTTTTCCCACTTTCCCTAATGATCCAGAAATATTTTCTTTATATATTAGCTTAATTTGTAGTGGTCAATAATTCATTAACAGAGATAGAGTATTGCAAATTTGGAGGCTACCAACTGACTCCTAAATTTGATTTTGTTTATGCTAAATTGATGTCCACATTGCACTGTTGCTGCAAATAATTGATACTTCAAAGTGGTTGAGGGCGGACATGTGAAGGGTTGACCAACCAATAATATAGTAAATATAGTGATTACACCTTCAAAAAAACATATATGAAAATCACAAGTTCGAAACTCACTAAACAATTTTTGTTCTAACTATTAAGCATAAAACAGTTTGATTATTCTTCATACTCATCGAGTCATCGTCTTAATTAACTAACAAAATTACACTGAACAAAATCGCTCATAATTACTACTACTACTACCAATTTTACAAACCATAGCTAGTACTCCATAAAAATATATACTACGCCTTAAGATGTATAAACTAAATTTATATGTACAGTATATTTTCTTTCTCTTCATTCCATTCTAATAATATATGTGCTACCGCTAAATAATAGTTCACCTAGCTTGAGGATATATATATATATATATATATATATATATATATATATGGATCAAAAAGGAGGAGGGTTTGAGCGGGTCGGGTCGACAGAGACCACGAATTCAGAAGCAGACCAAAGTCTTGAAGCTTCATGGGAACTGGACGCCAGTTTAGAAGCAGGAGCTTCATTGCAGTCAGCAAAATACTTGCCGCTCACATTTCCCAATCGAGGGTTCGTAGCCACATAGCAGGTGGTTGCAGCTGCCTGAGGGATGGTTTTCAGAAGCTTGGAAGCCAAAAAGAACACCAGATCTGCGTCCAAATTTACACCATGCATTTCAATATATTTAAAAACAAATTAAAAAGACAAGACAACAGAAACCAAAAAAAAAACAAAAACAAAAAAAAGTGCATAAAATAAAAACAATAGTGACGATAATCAAATCAGTCGTTGCTTCCGGGGAAGGGGGACAAGAAAAATTAATGTTTTGTACTTATAAAAAGTAGCAGAAATAATGGTAAATATTACTGACCAGTAACGAGGCCTTCTCGTTCTCTAGTGAGCCTAGTTCGCACAATTCCTGGATGTACACAATTCACAGTCACATTTGCCTCCATTTCCTGCTACCAAAAAATTTCACCTTATACCAATTGTCAATTGTCAACAACAAACAAACCAAAAAATATTTGCTTTCTATTAAAATTCCTTTTGTACTCCTCCCTGTGTTGTGTTACTTTACTAGTATACCAAAGTAGAGAAAACAATCAAAGAACAACCTACTACTATCTAGCTAGCCTATAGGCCCTAGCATGCTTCAATTCCTGATCTTCATTTCAGCTCATTTAATACATCACCCAACACCAACAAAATCCACTTTTTACCATCCCCTCCAATTCCTACCAAATTCATGAGAATTTCATTTTGCAATGGAACCATCAACCATGTGACGGGACATTTTTTTTTAAAAAAAAAAAAAAGAAGGAGAACTATTTGTATGTGATTTAGCTAATACGATCCAAAAGGGAAATTTTGAAAGGCAACAATATTAGCTGAATATTAAAATTTGACTTGCTAAAGGGAAACCTTATGATGAAGATTTTGACATATAGATATGGATGGAAGGAGAAATAAATTACCTTGAGTTTGAGAGCAAGTTCCTTGGTATGCAGAACGTTGGCGAGCTTTGAGAGTGCATACGCACGTGTTGCATCGTAGTCACTGTCCACAACCATCCAAATTCATTAAATCTTGCTTCATATCTTCTTCAGGATAATAATCAAAAAATACCCATCTAACTATAAGTAATACTCCTTCCGTCCCACGAAAATAGTCCAGATTGAGTTTTAAGTCTTATACTGTTTTCACAGTACAAATTTAAAAACTCAATGTGGACTATTTTTTTTAGAACGGAGGTAGTACTATTATTGCATGGATTACAAAATCAAATGAATACACGTCCAAATAAAGAGGGATCAACAAAGTATATATCCATCATTTTTTGGGTCAACAAATTTCCTAAATATTCGTAATTTTTGCAAAGAAAGGATAAGAGCAGAGTTAATTTGTTTAATTTAAAGCTATGGGTTTCTTTCTGCAGTTTGCATTAAATTCAACTGGCAGTGAGGGATCAGAGTTTTGAAGAAGGTGTCATACTCAATACACACATACATATTCAGAGGTAAAAATTAATTAAAGTCTAACCTTCGACTTTTGGTAATGGAGCGGAGGTATCCGATGAGGTCGCCGGAAAACCAGCTGTGGATGCTGGATGAAACATTCACTATTCTTCCTTGAATTCCACTTAGCTCCGCTGTCTCCGCCATCTTCTTTATCAACAGCTTTGTCAACAGAAAATGACCTGTTGAAAGGTTAAGTACTTACGTATTAAAAATACGACTAACAAAAAAATTATTTTTGGGTCGGAAAAAAAAAATTACTAACGAACAACATTCACCTAAGTAGTTGGTGGCGAAAGTCATCTCGATTCCGTCCTCAGAAATGGCATGCTCGTGGGTGAATTTTCCGGCGTTGTTTCTGTTATTAGTAGTTAAGATAATTAGTCAAACCAAGAAACAAAAAATAGCAAATATTCTATAAGAAAAAAAAAAAAGAGAAAAAACATATAAAAACTAAAACAAACCATGCATGTACGTACTGGCAAATTCCTAAACATATTCTCCTGATTAAAGTGGATTAAATTATCCTCATCATATAATTATGATTAGAGTTTTTTAAAACAAAAAAAAAAATGATGGAATAACTGCAAAACCAGCCTAGTTAAAGAGAATATTCATCTCTCAGGCCACATTCCATTTTGTTCTTTATTTTTATCAAAGTCGCTATTCTTATGCATACAAGTGTAGAATTATTTAGGAGAGATGTTTTTTTTTTACCCAAAAAAAAAAAAAAAAACGTAAGTTGATGATAAGATAGTAGCATTACTCACATGAGGAGATGGAGAGGCAAACCAAGAGAGAGGAACTGAGCAACGAATTTCCTGACGGAGAACATGGAACTAAGATCCAGATGCATCACTATGATCTCCGACTCCGGGAACTCCGACAGTATCCTCGCCTTTGTGTCCTCCGCGGCTTTGATACTCCTGGCCGGAAGTATCAGCCGGACTCCCCGCTTGGCCAGCACCCTAGCCGTTTCCGCCCCGATCCCTGACGTTGCACCGGTGATGATCGCCGTCATCGACCGGAGATGATGACCACCAGAAAAGCCCTGAGTCACTTGCTCCGCCGTCGACTTCGACCCGTATCCACTCGGACCAGCCGACCCAAGCAAGTACTTCACCGTCTCCAGCATTGTTTGTTTATTATTTTGGTCTTTCTTTTTTCTTTCTTTTTGTTGTATGAATGGAGGATTATAAGGAAAGGAACAAAGAAAGGTGGTGTTTTTTACTTATTTACCTGCCCACGTATATAAAGAAAGATGAGGGGAATAAATGGATGGTAAAATTGGGTGGGGAAAATGGGAATGAGAATGAATGAATTATATAATTAATAATGGTACAACAGCAACAACACAGCATCCACTTTTAATTCTGTAATAGTTTCTTGAAATGCAAATTGGATGGAGAGAATTAAGGAGAGAGTGTGGGGTGTATGAAGAGCTTGATAGCTGACTCTACACAGCTAGCTATGTAGGTAGGCACTACTATAGTAGCCAAGTGCAGTTGAAATTAATTTCTGATCAGAAGACAAAATTCAATAAAAGAGTTGAGAAAGAACAAGAAGATGAAGATGAGGAGATTGGGGACAAGAATTTGGATGGATGTAACTATTGATGATGATGATGATGATGATATGAGTGGAAGGAAGGTAAGGAAATAGGAGAGAAGAAAATTTGGAGTTTGATGATGGACAACTAAAGAGAGGGAAAAGGAGGGGTGTGATTTTTATAAGGGAATGGGAATGGGATGGATATTAGAGTATTATTTAGTGAATTACATTAATTAAATGATTAAATTAGTTTAAAATATCAATCAATTAGGGGAATCACTTTGTAATCATGACAGGGAGGGGTGGGAGAATCATTGGGCGCGTATTGCTTCCTTGTCACTAATTACATTTCCCTCCTTCTTTTCTATGATTTGGGCGGAAATCAACAAAAGTTTGTTTACTCTGAAAGTCATGGTCTAAAACAAAACTTTTATGTACCTTCTTTCCTTTTCTTTCTTTCTTTTTTTTTTTTTTTTTTGATATTAAATTTTGGTTCTCTCAATCAGTAACATACTCGTTATGTATTGACGAAACTACTTATAATTATTGGATATAGTGTCACATTCTTAACTAGGGTTTTTTCCGATGAACCACTTCGTCATCTAGCGTGTTGAGGACAGTTGGTCTGGAGTCAATACAACAAACACGTTTAGGATTTCTTTCTTTTTTACGAGATTATCAAAGTGGAAAATCAGTGTAATTAGCAAGGATCAATGACACAAAACACAATGGCTTTAACATACATAGGTGCTTGAGAGAATAAAGTCAAACAACACAATATAGATAGTAGCAGTTTTTGCAGGAGAATACGTTGACATTGATATTAATTACTTACCAGAATACGGTCGGCGATTTAAGTAAAACTGGCATCAACCCCCATTTTTATTAACCATTAAATAAAATAAAAAAAAAATGGAGGGGATAAAAGAGGTTTCTTTCTGAAGAAGGTGGCACAGGTGTCGAGGGGGTGGGTGGAATCAATATTTTATTCATTTTAGTGAAATTTTGTTCCCAAAAATGATGAATTCAATTACATCGTCGAAGAGAAATAGAGAATCGCACGTGAGTGAGGAGGGATGTGGGATGGATGAGTCAAATCTACGGCCTCGATTTTTCCCTTACTTCTTCTTCCTTCCTTTTATTTTTTTTTCCCTAATTAAAATAATTACTCCAATGGGATAACAATTTTTAACACTAGTCAATTATTATTTTTTTCATTCCCTCACCTAGCTAGGGTGTCGAATGTCAATTGGTCATGCTCCCCGTTCACGTAGATTAATTAAGGGGATAATAATTTTCATTTCGTCTTCAATATTACCAGCACTAGTTTTACGCGACGAATCTTAACACATATTTGAAAAATTACAATTTACCGATAACCTTCGTATCAGGCATCACAAAAAAAATGTTATGGTTGATTCTCGTGTAATGTGTATATATTTGATTAATTGTATCACGAACTATCAAAGTTACCTAGAAATTTAGACCCAATAATATGTTAAGAAAAAACAAACTAATAATAGTAGTAGTATAAATACTAACCTAGTATCATTATCACTTTCATCTCTGATTGATGGTTTTGCACACATGCAACTGAATTATTAGCATTTGCATCTCAAATCCCACTTGTCAATTCATACACCTTACTTCCTCATCATTTAAATCATATCATATATTATGCACACATGAACGCCAATTATGAAGCTCCAGTTTGTTTTATTTGCTGCTTGTATGAGTATTTTTCTCTTTATCTATACGAATTTGCTTTGCAGGTTATTTTTCTACATTTCATTTAAACTTTAAGCATTCTAAGCATAACTAGAAGAAATATATATTAGACAAATACGAATTCATCAACCACTCCAACCTCCCTTTGAAATATTAGAAGATGAATTTTTCAACGCAGGCATAGCTTTCTCACCAATCCAAACTTGACATTTAATTAATCAACAAATTGCTTTTTCCACTCGAGAATCTCACTGTTACAAAAAAAAAAAAAATCAATTGATTAAATTAGAAATCTAGTAATCCCTGCAGCTACAGTCCAAATATGGTGACTTTAATCTAATGATTCACATAATAGCCAAATCAGTGTGCTAAAGCGAAGCTATTTCCTGATGATCCTACATGATAAAACCTAAATAGCAGGGAAAAAGTTAGGGGAAATATTGATTAGTTAATGTCACGTTTGACGTTGTCCTTTGTGAGTTTAGCCAAAAGGAAGAAAATGGTGGGTAGGACCTTTTTTTTTCTTTTTTTTTTCCTCCTTCTCCTCTTTTGTAAATTACTTTTATAGGCGAAAAAGTTGCATAATAAAAAGGAAAAAGAAGTCACTAAAATTAGCTTTTTGGAGCACTTCTCCAGCTCCCGTGCTCATCCTTCATGGACCCTCCTCCCATTTCACTTTCTAAATTATTATTTTTATTTAAGAAAATAAATGAAATGAATAACTTTTCTCTTAATTATTGACAATGATACGATATCATTAATTTAGTTGATCAAATGGTTGAAGGAAAAAAGGAAAATCGTATGTGGTCATTGATTAGATCAGGTTTTTTCGCCTTTATTATTATTATTTTTTTCATCATCTTTTTGAAACCTTGATTTGGTCAGTCTTAACCACACTTCCATTCAAAATTGTATTTTAATCTTCGCCTACTTGTGTCGATCCTCAACGTATTTGGTCAAGTCCGCTATGTTTAAATAGGGTTATGCATGCATGACAAATTATTAGCATAGCTGCTACTTGTTGACTATACATTGCATTTTTCAGCTATATACCCTTTTCTCTTTTTGTGCAGAGAATGTGGCAATTAATTAAAAGTTTAGAAATAAAAACATATTGATTGGTTCGTATATCTAGGTAAGAAAATTGGTTCCTCTCCTCTAAAGAAGATCTTTGATTCTGTCTGATTTCCTGTTCTGTTGGGTTAGAGTACTAAAGAACAAAAGAACTAAAATTGGTAATTGTTACTAATGATACTTTAGTTTGACGTTTTCATTCGATTCAGTCCATTAATTTTGTAATTGTAGTCCATCAAGTACTGCCAGTGTGGCCTACAGTGCTCTTGAATTAATTTGCAGTTGCTCTAAGTCGATAGTAACTGGAGATCATATGAAATTAAAAAAAAAAAAGATTGGGGAAAAAAAACATGCATAGAATGGAGGAGAAATGAAAAACATATATTGTTTATGAAATAAAAGTTATCAAGGACTAAAGCGAATCAAGGCATTAAAATGGGGGGCCTATTCATGTCATTTACACTATAATATTTCAGAGAATGGAGGAGAAATGAAAGCAAATATTAGAAATGATTAAGAACGAGGTCAAGAGCTGAATTGGTCAAAGAAATATGATTAGAAGGATACAAAGAAAAGCATCTAGGAACATAATTAATATACATTGAAGTTCCAGATTTTGTTCATTTTGCAGCTAGCTAGGGAGGTTTGAAAGTATAATTGATCAATATCCTATACCAATTATTCTATTTTGGAATAGCACATGGGGGGGAAGTATCAATCGAACTCATTTTGACCTTTGGACTTGGATTCCCAAACAGTGAAATGCTCGATGCAAAACCTAGTTTAGTACCTTAAATTGGGAGGACCCTAATCAAACAAAGTTGCATCATCAATGATTAATTCATATTCAAACAATGACTAATTTGTAGTATTCGAAAATGTTCGCCCATGCCCCCAAACCTAACTAATTTTTCTTTAAGAAATATCCTTCTTTTCTGTACTTTTTTATTTGCACCACCATCATAGCATATCCCAGTCGTACCTCTTTTCTTTCTCTCTTTTGTTCAAACCAACAAAAATCTTCGCAAATAAACCAAACGTGGACATACATACCACATTTCATCAGTATTCAGCCTTTATACATCAAAACAACACGATCTGGTACATGATCTATATTTATAAGAATCACAAAGCTTTATGTTGGTTGCCAACATACATAACACAATTCTCCTTCTTAATCCTCACTTAATTGGACATATATAGATGATAGAACTATAAACTCTCTAGATCCGCATTCGAAATTTTATGGCATGCATAAGGGTCCATCATATCGATCACAATGTGAACCCGTACAGAAGATCAATGTAAATTATATTCCGTCCGTCCAAAAAAAAAAAAATTCATATTAATTTTTGAAATTTGTACGAGAAGGTGTGATTGAGTTTTGTGACGATGGTAGGCTCTGGAAACTTATGGAGCTCAAAAATTGAAGGCAATGAATATATTCTTTTAAGAGAATTTTGGCAAAAGTATCACGTCAAATTCTTCTACTTCATATTCATATAATGATTGAATTTTCACGTATGCATATTTACAAATAAATCATACTCCCCTCGTTTCATAATTATTGTTCACTTTGAGTTTTCATTTCTAGTACCAATTATACTAAAAGTGAAATTGAACAATAATTTTGGGACAGAAGGAATACGATTTTACTACAGTCATGTGCCGGAAGAATTTGACAGAGTACAAGAGAAGGCTCTTCTGCAATACTACTACTATGTAGACTGGCTAGGTGGTTCATGATTCCCTCCAACTTTGACTTGCATTAGAAGGCATGCAAGAAACCTCTGTAAAAAATTATAACTCTTCCAATTTTATTTTTTAAAAACGATAAAATGTGTAGGGTTTATTTTACGGTAATACGGTTGTGCATTATATTCTTCAATTTTTAAAAGTTAAGTTAAAACCAATCCTAATTTATTAAACATGGTGAAGGACTAATTCATATGCACAACCAGTTAGAATATCATGATATGGTACGGCACATATGTATATAAATTTCATTTCGGTTGTGATGATAGTTCCTGTTAGCCAGCTGATCATTCTAATTGATGTTACTATAATCGTAAATGATTATATATATATATATGTATATTGGTTGTCATATACTTTCTCTGTCTTATAATTATTGTCCAGTTTGGATTTTCACTTTTAGTATAATTTGAATTAAAACTAAAAAATCGAAACTGGATAATAATTTTGAAACAGAAGGAGTAATTTTTTTTCTTCAATATTTCATTGACCCACCACTATTATCTTCGGAGTACACCTCAATCTATCAAGGAGTAACTGATCTTGTACCATTAGTTACACCACTAAACTAGAAGCTTCATTTTGGACAAATACAACCACAATGATCTATATGTAAATCTTATTTAAAGAAGAGAAGAAAAAAAGAAAAAGATTGTACCGATATATATTATATAGATTTCAATGATTGGCACTAGCTAGCTAGCTAGCTATACTTTATGTACGTGGGAGCCCCAAATGATTTAAGGAACCCGTGTTTCGTATGAAGACATATATCATACCTCCTAAACTTGGGTTTATTATATCTGTATCTATGAACTTTTTGTTAACGAAAAAATAAGTAATCAGAAATTACAAGTTGATTAGTTTCTTCTTCTAACTTTATCATTATATTCTATATAACCTCACAAAATATAGAAAGAAAACTGTACTATCAGTACCTAATACCACCACCCAACAACTAAAACTAACGAACTACCTAACATATCAATGCAATATTAGAAAAGACAACCATGAATCAATTGATTAATTCTCCTCTTTTCCCCTATTTTTAAAAGAAAAATGGCGAACTCTATATCAAATTTGTAAGCATTGATCCCTTATACAAAGCAGCCTAATAGATACACAATCATTCCAATCGTAACCAATGATTTGATACATAATCGTATGATTATATATCTTACGTTGGGCATTTTTTAGCCAACTTAATTGGTCCAAAGAAATGAGGTAATCGATTTCATGTGTGTTTCTATCTATGACTTTGAGTGCGTGTACAGTGGAGGAGGACATAATAAACATATACTAACTCTCTTGAATGTCCAAATATAAGCCCACATGTGGTTCTACCTCAAAACCAATTGGTGATGAGGAGAGTAGCACATTCGGTATATATGTTGGGTTCAAGTGTTTCCGTCCATCCATGTAGGACAAGGGAACATGAGGTCATTTTCTTTCTTTCATTCATTTAACAAACTCCGTTCCCAAAAAAATAATTCACATTTAATTTTCAGATTTATACTGTTTTTAGTATAAATTTCAAAATTCAAAGTGGATAATTTTTTTGAGAGAGAGGGTGTAATAAGTTGCATTAGATAAATATTTCAGCACTCGGAGTGAAGGAAGATGATGCTCGAGGAATCAACCTTTTATCGATGATCCCTTTTTCTGATGATTGGGCACGTACAGAAGTGGAGAAAAGATTAGATTGGGATTAGTTTCGCACAAACAAGCTAGTTGTATTAGTATATTTCATTAATTACGCCGACTATTTCATTATTCATAACTAAATATGCTCACTTTCGTCCTACATTAATCCGATACCCCCAACAAGTTAGGCTTTTTGATCAGATTATTATTATTATTTTTCCGCAAACAGGCAAAGAACCAATCAGGGTTTAATGATCCATCACCACTCCAACTAAAAAGTGCGCCCTGAATCAATCATTAGCCTATCATACGCGGTTGGATGCAGTCTTGCGTCAATATGCATCAATTCATTGAGCTTTGATTTATATGTCTCTTCTGTTCTTCTCTCCCGTGCGATTATATAGAGTGGTCCATTTTTTCCTTACGTACCTAATCCGTTAATTATTTATTTATTTACTCCTACCGGTCCTTAATATAAGATATTTTTATTTATCTTAGGTTTCACCTAGTATATATTTTATATTGACGAAAAAACCTTGAAAATATTTTTCAACAATCAAAAGGACACAACGAATGTGAAAATGTATTTTTAAAATTTTTTTTGTCAATTAAATATACGTATTAAATAAAACTAAAATAAATCAAAATACCTTATATTAAGGACCGGAAGGAGTATTTTTTTTCTATAGTTTTTCGTTTCATATTCTCTCCTTTGTTGTTCCACTTCACACAAGCATCTCATTTCATTTTAGCATACTTCATATAACGAAAAAATGTTTTTGTTTTTGTTTTTTATAGTTGTTTGGACATAATTAGTACTCTGTCTCCCAACAACTCATTATTGTAATAAATTTTGATATATATATATATTATTTTTCTAAAATAGCGCGAGTATTCAATAATCTAAAATGATAATTTTATTAGTATTTATTTTATTTGGTGTGGCCTAGTGGGAATTAATCGCTCATATCAAAAACTAGTGATGTCTGGTCGCGCAATGCGCGACCCTGACCCAATATATCTGTAGATTTTAGAAATATTTGTATCTGAAAAAAAATCTAATTTTTATTTGCTTCGATATATTTTAGAAATGTTTGAAGAATTTAGAAATATTTTATAAGTGTGATCACAGAAATGTTCGTATTTGGCATAAAAAGAAATTGTATTTGGCTTGGTACGTTTTAGAAATGTTTGAAGATTTTAAAAATATTTTATAAGTGTTACTTCTTAAATATAAATAAACTTGATCAAATATATGTCTTGAAGTAAATGCAAGACAAAATATAAAAGCATCCTCATAAGTTTAAATATTAGTAAGATAATTTATTGATGTTCTCCACTGGTTGTGCCAAATCAATACTTAGTTTTGGAGATTTATAATAGCTTTGTAGTAAGCTTCCTCCAAAGGGTATACGCTTAATTGTTGAAACTATTTCTTTCAAAAGTTTATAGGTAGTAAAATATAAAAAATATGATTTTGAAACTGGTTAATTGTTGAAACCGGTTGATCACAAATATGAGAATAAAAATAATGTAAATTTACATAGGTTTCAAGTTATAGTAAAAAACGACTCACCTCACCATGGCAAATTAAAAAAAGAGAGTAAAAGATAGTCCATTAAAAATTCAGAAATTTATTTTTTTCTGTAAGTAAAAATGATGTATAAAATCACAAATAAACGTAGAAAAATCATTCCTTTCCTCTCCACCTCAAATTCATAAAAAGCTTCCCCATAAATTAGTTAGAAGAAGCGCCCTGAACTATTTATATGATAAGGAACTAAAAAAAGTCCAAAAACCAAATCCAAAAAAAAGTATATTCTTGAAAGACCGAACACAAAAAAAAGCATTTTAGTTGTAAATAAAATAAAATAATAATAATTGGTCAATTGGGAGTATGAAACAAAATCAAAAGTAATTAAACAAAGAAAAAACACACTTCATAACTGACCATATACGAAAAAAAACATGAGACTCCATAATTAAAAAAAAGAAAATCAGTCTAATTGAATGAAACATAAAAAACAAATTTAAAAAACCACACTTTGTAACAAAAACCCAATTAATCAATTCAATACAAACAGAACTAACATCATACAAAAATTATAGGCTAACTAACCATATAAGAAATCACATCATATTACGGTAGCTGTAACGGATGAACGCATAAAAATAATAGTAATAACACTATTCTTGAACGGGAAAAACAAAAAATAATAAAAGCCAAACAAATGATCTGCTGAAATAAAATCATTTAAATTTTAATACCTGTAATGGCACCACCATAATGGCCGAAGCAAGATCAATGAGAATTTTTTTTTCCTTTGTTTTATATAGTGAGGTAAAGAGAATATTTTTTGAACTCGAAATTTTATCAGATTAGAATGTAGTTGATCGTCACCAATGAAAAAAATTTAACATGCTAATAGAAAAGGAGTATATTTCACCACATATTCTCAATTGATGATTGATGAGAAATTTGTTTTTTTTTTTAATTGTGGAGAAGGGTTTGATTAGGAAGTCGATTGTCGTGGAGATGGGGATGAGGATTTGGGTTTTTTATGAATACGTGATTTTTTTTTTTTGGCGAAAATAGGAGGTGAAGGTGGACTTGGACTGCATTTGCCTTTTAAGTCTAGGAGATGTGTAAATAAAAATTTATTTTAAAAATATGATGTGGAAATGCCACATGGCAAATGGTGGTGCTTTCTCTAAAATGTGGTTTTTGTTTCTAATATAGTAAAGACATGAAGTGAACATGAACTCTCTTATTATTTTTTTCTTATTTATTTTGGAGTTTACATAATATTTTTATTTTAATATTTGTACGATCTTCATCTCGATTACATAATAGTATTTTTAATCATTCATATGGTTGACTTGCGACATTTTCCATAAGTTACCGAAAAGGAACTTGGCTAAAATGAAACGAGAAGCCAGAATAGGTCGACCAGCTAGCCCAACCAGCTGTCCAGCAAACAAGATTGAGTGGGTTAGTATGAAATGGAAATTGGGCTTTAACGATTAGTTCTGCGCCATTGGTCCATTTGGAAGATAACATAACTGACCATTTTCTTAATAATAACACTAGGATTATATGAAACTGAAAGATCTGCATGTGTGCTCACACCCTTTGTTCGAGTTGATGTGATGATTCTTCTCCCTTTTTGTTTATTTTTCCCCCAAAAAAATTACTAACCTTCAAAAATGTTGTAAGAAACACAACTATACCTTTAGTGTAGTTAGCTGGAGAACTCAAAAATTCTAAATTTATCAAATTATCATAAAAATAAATGGGAACGTGTAACAATTGGGTGATGCCAAAGGGATACAAAATCACGCAGAGTTATATGTGTAGTGTAGACATTATTATTATTATTATTATTATTATTTCTTTTGGGTCATTTCTTAATATGTTCTAAAAATGGCTGAATGCTGTTAAAGGTATAGTAGTAATTTACAAACTGATCGAGGACTAGGAACATTGGCAGCCTTCACAAATTTTTGCGGCCCAAAATTCATAAGGTCCATATTAACATTAAGTCACCAAGTCATAATGGGCTAAGTGCTCTAAACGGACAGGGAGAAGAATTGGTTGGTACTGGCCCGTTTAGCTAAACCCTAGACAATATATATAGCATCGGCAACCCTAAGGATATATCAGAGTCGAGAAGTTTGGCAAGGAGGGCGAGGAAGCAGAAGCAGGAAAGCAAAGATGCAGATATTCGTGAAAACCCTCACCGGCAAAACCATCACCCTTGAGGTTGAGTCCTCAGACACCATCGACAATGTCAAGGCCAAAATCCAAGACAAAGAAGGTATTTCTTTCGAAAGCTGTATTCTCCGTATTTCTTTTGAAGGTTATGTTTTCGGAAAATGATTGAAATGTTTTTGTTGATACTTGTTTTCCTTTTGATTGTGGATTTTAGGGATTCCGCCGGACCAGCAGAGGCTGATCTTTGCCGGAAAGCAGTTGGAGGATGGCCGTACTCTCGCTGACTATAACATTCAGAAAGGTTTAAGCCTTTTTCCTTATTTTGGCTGGTTTTTAGGGTTTAGATTTGTTGAAATATTGGAATTCGTTTTCGGAACTGAATTAAATTGGGATTTTTATGATTGCAGAGTCGACACTGCATCTGGTGCTCAGGCTTAGAGGTGGTATTATTGAGCCTTCTTTGATGGCTTTGGCTAGAAAGTACAACCAGGACAAGATGATCTGCCGCAAGTATGTTCCTTCTCCTTTTACTGTTTTATGGTTCAATATTTGTTTAATGATTACTTATGGATTGCCTGCAACGAAGCATTTGGGTTTATTTTTCTTTTGTTAGGTGTTGGATATGATTTGTGTTGTCAAGTATCATTTGTTTTTGGGAGAATTACTCTTGTTAGCTTAATGTTTGTGTGCTTTTTAATCTGTTGATTCCGAAAATGGTTGGTGTTTGACATTTTGTAGCAGTCTAGTGTATGCTGTTATTATTTTATGTGCAGCTTGAAACTCAGGTGCCTTTAGTGGACACTGTGATCTTACAATATTTGCGGTATAAAATTGGTTCACAAGATGTTCATTCAATCTTTGGATTGTTCTGTTTCAGTTAATTTTGCTTGGCATTGAATTTTCCACCAAAACATTGAAGTTGTCATATTGCACATACCATGTAAATATGTAGTTTCATTTGTTGTTGGTTGTGTACTTTGTAGGGTTTATTTCATATTCAGTGTTAACATCCGGCATATATTACTGCTTTTTGCAATATTGGTGCGCTGATTGAACTGAATTACTTTACAATTCTCTCCACTGTTGTAGATTATGTTTACTCTTGACAAATGCTTTGATCACTTTGTGTTTTGTTTGGTGGGTGCTTCATACTCAACCCACCTGGATAATATTTACTCTGTGATTTAAATGTACAATTGCTGAGATACTATGAATGCTTTCATGTGTTTTCTTTGATTAGTGGGATACTTGGTATTGATTGTGGTTTTGGAATCTTGTTTTAGGTGTTATGCTCGTCTACACCCTCGTGCCGTCAACTGCAGGAAGAAGAAGTGTGGACACAGCAACCAGGTTTGTATCTTTTTCTGACTTGATCCCACTTGAACCCATATGCCAACATTGTTTCAAGGTGACTGACTTCTCAAATGTTGCTGTTTTGGTTGCAGTTGAGGCCAAAGAAGAAGATCAAGTAGATTAATACTGCTTGGAATATCCGTGGGGCTTGTAGTAGGACTTATGAAGCTTGCAGCAGTTATGTTTTTGTTTTTGTGTTCTGATAGAAACACTCTGAAACACCTTTTCATTAAATCCTGTTATGTTAACTGTTATGGACCTCCTTCAATGCTTGGTGAATGGATTATAAATTTTAGCTATTTCTGCAATTTTGTATACTGCAATTTTGGATGGTAACTTGAGTTGATCATGTATTATGTGCATGGTTTTTCATTGAAGTCTAAACTGGTAATAAGTTTACTTGAATTGCCAGACTGGGAATGGACAGAGCATGTCCAATCCGGCTTATCTAACCTTGAGTCGTTGGCTGCTCAGGGGATCGGTCTCATAAAAACTTACTTTCAGTCAATTCATTTGCCATTGATTCCTTCATCCGATGACCCAATCTATCCAGAACCTAAGCTCTTTTGTGTTTAGGACGGAAATGTTTAGATGGCTGATCGAATTTTTTGACCTACAAGATTTCATACTTTGTGCATTCTGTAGGAGTCATTCTTTAAATGTCACCGGACTTGAGTTTCAATAAGGAATTTTCCTGATTTAAAAGTTTGGGTAAAGAGGTTTCTGAACATCCATGTTACTGGGAAATACTCCCTCTGGTCCTTATTACAAGGCAATGAATGTAAGTATATGTTTTAAAAGTGTGAAATTTAGGATAAATAAAAAAGGATAGGGGGAGTAAGAAATATGTTCCTTCTACTCTAAAATTACGGTCTAATTTCAATTTTCTTTTTTAATACAAATTGAAATAAAAGTGAAAATTCAAATTGGACAATAATTTTTTGAACATAGGGAATATATTTGCCCAATTTTCACCACGATTTCCATAATTTGTAGTGGAACCAAATCACTTTCAAAAAATATAAGAAAAGAAATATAAGCTGTGTAAAAATGTTATTTGAGTTGACGCAACCAGTTTTGGGGAAATTTATGAAATACAAAGAAATTTGTTAACCAAAATAATAAAGAAAACGAATAAAGGATTACTACTATAACTTTCATTCATTTTCTGTATGAGATGCCGATTAGTAATTTTATACACACCAATAAAATTAATTAATTTTAATTATTCGTCTCAAATATATTATGAATTTACTACTCCCTCCATTCCAAAATAAGTATCGTTTTAACAAAATGGAAAAATTTCAAAATAAGTGTTGTTTTCGGATTCCAATGCATTTTTTGTCAAAAATTTCCAAACATACCCTCAAAAGAAATAATATTATTGGTAGCATTTATTTTAATGGGGTTGGTTGAAGATATTCTAGTAATTTAGTTACCCTATTTAATGTTTTCTTAAACTATGTGTAAACTCTAGAATGACAATTATTTTAGAACGGAGGGAGTAATACATTAATGATATTGGTTTATCTTAAATTCTGATTTAGTTAGGATAAAACTCTAAAAAATTTATTTAATTCTTTCTTAAAAATGTAAAACCAAATATAAAAAGGAAATAGAAAAAACCCATATGCAAAGCCTCTAATTACTAGGAATGGAGGTAGTACTATTGTGTATATAAATTGAGCATCAAAGTCAATAGAAAAACTTGCCTCCCTCTAATCCAATTTTCCTAATTTAAACGATCTCTGATCGACAAATCCGGACCGGGCAGCAGAAGCAATGGAGTCTTCACAGAACACCGCCGGAACCCCTGGCAGCGGTGGAGGAAACGGCATGATCGTTCCCCCACACTCTAACGATGCTTCCCCCGTTGATTCCACCGCCGCCACCGCGGTCGACGATTCAAAGCACAACCTCAATCAAGTTACTAATTCAATTCAGAAAACCCTAGGAATCCTCCATCAGCTCTACCTCACCGTTTCTTCCTTCAACGTCGCCTCCCAGCTCCCCCTCCTCCAACGCCTGTAATTAACCTAACTATATTCCTTCTATCCAATTTTGATTGTTTTGTTTTTCTTTTTTTAATCTATTTTGGTGCTTTGTAGGAACAACTTGGTTTTGGAGCTCGATAATATGTCAAAATTAGCTGAGAAGTGCAATATTCAGGTGCCCGTGGAGGTTCTCAAGTGGGTTTTTTCCCTCTTACTTCTTTTTTTCCCCCAATTTTAATGAGCTCAAAGATTAGTTTTTATTTATTTATTTTTATTTTTTTATATGGTGTTTCTGAATATACACTTAAAAGTTTAAGACAATTGATTGGATTGGTTTATGTTGTTTTGCAGCTTGATTGATGAGGGGAAGAACCCGGATGAGTTCACTAGAGATGTTCTGAATAATTGCATTGCCAAAAATCAGATCACCAAAGGAAAAACTGACGCCTTCAAGGTTGGATTTTTTTTTTACATCCTTAAAAACTTTCCATGTTTATCCTAGTATAATTCATGAATTGTATGCGCTTGATGGATTTCAGCTGAAAAAGTTCATTCTTTTAGCTTGGTGCATACTGATTTCCAAGAGACAACCACCCCCGCGCCCCCAGGATAAATTTCTCTTATTGCTGCATTTTTACTCAGGAATTATTCTTTGTTCTCGCTTTCGGGTTTTTGATTAGTTTATTACTTCTTTTGCCTATTTCTACTCTCATTGTCGACTACACAACCATGTGAACTAACTTGACACCTTCATGTTCTCTTTTGTGCCTATTTTTATTGCAGGTTTTGCGTAAGAGCCTACTAGAGGAACTTGATCAGGCATTCCCCGATGAGGTGGAAGCATATAGGGAGATACGTGCGAGCTCCTCATCTGTAAGTTACCAATTACTTGGGATGCCCCTCTAGAATTAAATTTGGATTTTGTTTGTTTTGTTATGTTCTTAAGAGATATTCACCCAGCTTACGATCTAGGTAGAATGCAGCTCAATGGACATGACTTTGCTTTTATCAGATTAATCTTTATTAACTTCTTTCTTGCTTTACAACACTTCTCATCCTGAGCCCCTGTCATGCTAGTTGTACTTACCTTTTGCATTCTGGTTCTTTGTATGTATTGCAGGAAGCTAAACGCTTTGGGCAGGCACAAAGTATGCTACCTAATGGAGATGTCAAGGTTAAGAGTGAAATCTAAGATCAGCAGCTGATAATAAGTTTTGAAATGTAATAGTCCCTGTAAGAGATAGTCTTGTGAATAGATTGGACTGCGTAATGATATTGTTTCCTTCTAATCAATTTAAACCCTAGATATGTGAATGTAAGTTTAATCAAATTAAGTTTCGGGATGCCTTTGCTAATTTATTCTAGTGCTTTTGTAAACCATAGTCTGACATATATAGTTGCTCTGCTCTGGTGGCAAAATATTGATAACCATGCCTTTGATTTCGTTATTCTTGCTTTGGGCAAATTAACATTTAGCAGTTGAATTGTTTTTTACCACAAAAAGTTGTTAATTTAGGATATTGTGCAGGTGAACATTCATTCTCTGTATGTTTGATAGGATTCCAGAACCCTTTTGCAGTTTCAAATTCACAAATCCCACTCTTTGCAACTCCCCAAAGTTATGATACACGTACACTTACCCATGTTCATGTTTATTTTCTACTTGTTTCTTTTGTGTATTGTTTGCTGGCCTATTCTGGCAGTGGATTACATGTGAGGCCTATTGATGTCCTGTGCTATTACATGCACCTAGATCTGTCTTTTGCTACTTGGGATGTCTCTTTTCCTAGGGTTGCTATGGGCACACCATAGGCTTGCGGCTTGTCATAGAAATTTTCTGTTCCTGGAAAGTTTGAGCCTTGTCCTAAGCCTGGTGCCATTGCTGAAGTCTGTGGTCTTGCTTACAAGTGGCAGTCATTTTGATCATTTGTTTCTTTGCTGTTTTCTTTCTAACAAGGTTTGTTCAAGAATTGTTTTCACATTTTTGCCACTCCCACCACATCAAGTTGCAATTTTGATGTTCAAGAAGATCATCAGTCTGGAAACTACAGCTGTCGTCGTCAGCCCCTGTGTAGTAACAACCATCCATTGGTTGTGTGGCATGAAGACCACAACTGTCTTCTCCAAGGTAATCAAACTTTTCATCTGAATTTTCAGTTGTCGACGGAGTCTTGCAAAGATTGTGGCTGGTTGTGCTTTTTTCCAGCACAACAAAGCTTCCTGGCAGCATCTCATCTGTTGTTACTAACTTCTTGATGTCTTTGATTGATCCTTCCTGTTCAGTGTTATTCAGCTGCCTTAGTCTCTGAACCTGTGTTTTGTCATGGCAATGTTTCTTTAATTGGTACCTCAGCTTAAAATGATTAACCGTGATTTTGAAAGTTATTGTAATGAAAGTTGTAGAAAAAATTAGGTATCAACACGCACAGGATGGTGATATCTTATTCAAATACTCAAGTTAGGTAAGATTTCATTAGCATGTTGTTATTGTAATCACAGAAACAAAACTAGGGATCAACAGACACACGAGGCAAGATATAATTCACATACTTGACTCTACAGTGGATAAGTGCTTAAATGCTTCACTGTTATGTTTGTTGTGAAATGTGTAGTTCTTTGGGAACCAAACTAGAGACTAAACAGTACAGAAGGACACACAGAGACACTAAATGTGTATATGTTTATACCTGGATGTGTAGGGAGTGGTTTTCTCTCTTCAAGGCCTCAAACTTGGAGGACAGATCATCAAAACTAGCCTTGAGAAGGCTGTATTCTTGCTCAATAACCTTTGATTTTGATCTAGCTCTCTTGTTCTGAAACCATATGGCAACTTGTTTAGGCAGCAAGCCTAGCTTGTCAGCTAACTGCTGCTTTACACGCAGCTCGGGCCGAGCCTCTGCCTCGAACATCCTCTCCAGATATCTAATCTGTTCATCTTCAAATCTTCTTCTGCTCATGTTCTTGTTTGTTTGGGACATCTTCGGTTTTGGCATTTTTGTTTTTCCGTTTATTTTTCGCCTCCCACTATTTTGGCTTAAAGCTAAAGGGATTGAGTGTATAGTAGAGACTCATGTTTTGGAGTGTTGGTAAATTTATGAAGAATGGAGAGTTGGAATTTGGACAGGCTTCTTGGCTTGATAAGGGGGCCCAATACGGTATGAAGGTGGACGTGTGTACTTTCATTATTTTGTGGGCCTTGGGCTGGTCTTACGACTTGTGCTTTGCTGGCCATCTTGGAAACCATACGAACCATTATAATAATATTCAGGAAAGAAGAAGTAAAAAAGAGAAACTCACACGCGTACGCTATAAATCTTTTTGATCACTTATTATTATATTGTAAGCTGTTAGACAAAATTAATTTTCTGTTTCAGTAGAACCATAAAATGATGAGACATGAAAGATATTTACCAATAATTGCAGAAATCAAGAAGTAACAAGTTTCTTCTCTCCTGACTAAATTTCGAATTTATAATTCTTTATAATACTATATAAAATTGTTGGGAGATCTATATTCCCAAAGAGTCGAACGATAATTAGACTGAGTGTGATACATGGTAATAAGAAAAAAGAAGAAAAGAGAAATGTAATCCAGACTAGTTTTCCAGCAAAGCTGAGATGATTTCCTTAAAAGAAACAAACCGCTGAAGCAGGGAAAACTACAATTGAAAATCAAAAGAGAAATGAATGGTGTGACATTTTTTTGGTTTGATGTGCTATTTTTAGGGGGGGTGGAATTCTGCATGGCGCCTGGTGGGTATTTCAATCAAACACGTAAGGCTACTTAGGGTTATGGGTTGGGTGGGAAGTTGTCCTCCTTTTTGGAGCTTTTCAAATTTTAGGTTTTGTTTTCCCATTTGGCCACTTCTTTCTCATCCTTTCTTTTGGTCCCTCCATTTAATTTGCTGTATTCCCTGACAATATTTTAGTGCACCCCATCTGCTCATCTTTTTCATATTTGTATTCATTTATTCTTAATTTGGAGCCATGGTTGGGTGGGTCCTTTGAATGCATGCATGGATCTTGTGGTTATATAATTATTATCGAGATTATTCGTTTTATCAAAATATATCATAACAACATAGAAAGGATTTAGTGTATCCGATCGAATGAGAATTACCCTGAATGCAATGCGTTATAGTAATATGATAATCCAGGAGGGAGTTACATAAACATGATATTGAATTGCTATGTTTCTTTCCCTTGTTTTCCTTTCACAGCAACTTTGATGTGTCTTTTCTTCTTTTTTTTTTTTTTACCTGTAAACTACATTTTGGCTATAAATTGAAGGTAAGAGTAATAAATTAGAGCTGTACTATGTACAACAGTAGTACTATATATAGTATTATATTATATGATGCCAAGGGGGTCTAGTCTAGTGATGAAAATGAGGTGGACAAGAGAAGTAGGCCGTGAATTGGGCTGTGATACAACCATTTCCGAAATTTGAGCCCTTTTTTCATTTCCTTTCTGACTACAATTACTGTGTCTGTAGCCTAAACTGAGCCCAAAGACATTTGAAGGTCAATGTTGTACATATTTGATGTGATTGCTTAATTAATTACCCACACTGAACTGGTCTTCTTCCTCTTCTTCGGGTTCCTTCTCGGGCATTGTTCCTCCACACAGTGCTCTCTTGTTTTCAAATTAAAAAATAGTCATTTGTTTATTTTACTGGTATCAAGTATTTTAACAAGTAGTAATATTTACTCAATCAACAAGAGGTTCTAATCATCATAAACAAGGTTTTTTTTTTTTTTTTTTCTTTTTTTCCTTAAAGGACTGAGAAGATTTTTCAACAGTTTTTTCCCCAATATTTTGATATTGACTATTGAGTGACGGTCCAACAATTTTTCACTTGCAAAGTTTTAATATCGATAAAATGTTCACAAAAACTAACATTAGACTCTATTTCAGTTGTGTGATATTGCTCACTAAACCTACCTGATCATATCTAATCATTTTATGGATTAACCATTAATAATCTTAATATCAATTTTTTTCAATTGAGTATACTAGCTATTGGCACGGTCAAAGAATCAAAGGAAGTATAAGAAGCGCTCCTAGTTGGTGTTTCTTATTGATATTGTGCTAGTAGTTTTGGTTAATTTCCCTTCAAAATGCTACAAACAGAAATTATATACTCCTTCCGTGTCACAAAAATAGTCCACATTGAGTTTAAAGTTTTGTACTATTTTTAATACAAATTTGAAAACTCAATGTGAACTATTTTTTTGGGACGGAGGTTTTAGTATATTTTTAAATCAAGAACATTTAAATTTGAAACGGCAAATTACTTAGTATGGAAGGCTAAAATGATAGAACTATCGTCTACCATATATGTAGGCGAGTTTTTTCGATGTGCTGCTTGCCTTTCCGTTCCGAAAAAATAATGAAATAATGCAACCTACGGCGGGATATATGTGATTATCGATGAAAAGAAAATACATTGACATTGTAATCCGTTTATTTAAGCAAATACATTGACATTGTAATCCGTTTATTTAAGTTTAATAAAAATAATCAACTAATTGACGAGAGCGATGAAGTAAACCTCTTAACTAAACTTTGTTGTTTCAGTTTCAAAACTAACGACTAATCCTTTCGTATAGTTGTTGTATGTATACATATAAAAAAAATCGAAAAGTTATCAGAAACTAATAACGATAGTTATGAAATAGATTCACCAAAAAAAAAAAAAATCCATTTATTATTCCTAGCAATGGTAATCACATTAACTCGAAATAGTAGTAGTATTGTGTAGCATCCTGGTTAAACGTCATTTTTTTTCGTGGATAAAAGACGCTAATTACATTCTATTTAACACACAATCTCGTTTTTACTGGCCGGTGCGAATCATATCTTTGAACCCAAATGATACATTAAATCAAAATATATAACAATATACTAGCCATACCATAATCAACGGACACAACATTTTGTGTGGATTAATGATAATATACATCCTTTGTAAGTAGTGACGAAGACTAAAAACAACAGCAACAAATAAAACAGGATCGAGCCAAAAAACAGCTCATTGTATTCCTTTTTCCAAAACAGAAAGAAAAAAGAAAAGAAAAAAAATGTAACAGTAAAACCTAAAAATGAAGGGATCCGAAATTCAAGATGTCTGTTGTTAATGTCTGAATTTGGTAGTTTCTAATTCTAACAGCGATCAATGACGCATATTAATCCAGCGTTAGGTTCTGAGCTTAAAGTTTTCTACTTTGTTTCTGTTCGATGACAAGAATCTTCCCCGGAAAATTAAACTTAATTAAGTATATATATAAATATATATATAAAATTAATGTATATATTTGGGTAAAGAAAAAAGCAAACCCTAAAAGTGTGCTCAGCTTTTTCCACTTTTCAACCACTCCCATCTTCATGCACCTTTTTTATTTTGTCTAACGTTTGTTTTTTTTTTGGCAGAATTATTAAGCATCCCAATGAACCCAACTTAATCTAAAGTCTAAACCATGAATACCAAAAACCTAGCTACTTAATTATATGATCATCATAAATCATGATCAACATTTATCTCCTTTTTGTTTTCAAAAAAAAAAAAAAAGAGGAAAAATCACTTTGTTGAATATTATGAAACTGTAAAAGTTTACAAAAAGTTTTTTAATGCTACAAAGTGCTGTATCTGATTGATTCAACCGCGTTGCTTAAAGTTTTGATCAAATAAAGCATGGAGAATTGGTGGATCTCCATGTCCGCATCTTTTTGCCCTAATTTTTTTTTTTTATATAGAAAAAATTTGTAACACAGCCTTCAATAAATTCACTTTCTTGAAGCCCAAAAAATAAAGATTAAAAATCAACCCAGTTCAGTGATCAAAGTTCCATATATAAAATACCTAATAATATTCACGGACTTAATCACCTGCATACTTATGTGGGAGACCATTTTTCACCAAACTGAATCAAAATGCTAGTGAAAGTTATCATCATAGTCGAGGTTGTTTGTTGATTGGGGATGGAAATGACCTACTAGTAATTAATTAGGTGGTCAAAGGAGGAACATTAATGTGGATGCATGGAATTGATTGTAAGATTTTGGAAGAAAACAAGAACCTGTGTTTGCACAGTCGCTGGCATCTTGGAAGAGAGGTTTTGAAGGAAATCAAGGCAGCAAAAAAGGCAGAGAGAGACCAGAGTTGGAAAAAAAAAGAAAAGAAAAAGGGGTCTGTTTTCTTATTCGGATGTGTTGGGAGGGGAGGCAAAAAGGCCAAAAAAATATAATCAAAACAAATTTTGAATTTAAATTAGAGAGCTCAAAAAGGGTTTTTTGGTTTTGGGAGAAGTGGAGTGGGTAGGTCAACCCATGGTCGTGAGAGTCAAAAAGATGTTGCCCTGATTATTGTTTGTTTTCCACATTGGTCGAGGTATTCCACTATTCTATCGATTTTATTCTTTTTTTTTTTGTAAAAGAAAAATTAATCTTTAGATTTAAGATGTGTAGTACTATACTACAACATTTTAATCAATCAATCAATTTGGCTAAATTGGCTTATCAAAATGTCTCCCCTCAAAGGCTAGCTAAAAGTCTAAAACCCTCAATCAGGGGATACCTTTCAACCAATATTTGTTCTATTTTATAGATACCTGCTGTAGTAGTACCTAGCCCTTCTGGCATTAGCCATAGACTAAACCATATGGCCGGTTGTCTTGTCCAATATCAAGGAAAATGTGGGATTGAATCGGGGGGGGGGGGGGGGAGGGATAATAAAAATCCTTCAGTTCCAAAATTTGAGCATTGTTACAAAAATGAGTGCTTATATATATGTTTTATTATGAATTGGGGATGGCGAACTAATTTGGAGTTGAACATATGCAAGATATTTGCCGTAATTTATAAGTTCCAAAAAACCTTAAAATCCCTTCTTCAAGAAATCTATTTGTGTTTCTTAAAAGGACTTGTAGGTGTCATAATAAAGATAATGTGTACCCTCTTAAGCAGTACCGCTGCTAGGCTATCTAATTTAATCAAAACTGTACCACTATACCTATAATAAATGTTCCTAGACTTTACTGCATTTTATGCTTCCTTTTTTTTTTGAAAAAAAAAAAGATAAATAAAATCTAGTTGATCGATAATTTGAAAAAAAAAAAGAGAGAGAGATAACGAGGCTTGATGAATATAAATATTTCCTCACATCAGTATTCAAATGACAGCTCACACCCCACCTCAGAAATAACAAAACAGTACTACTAATAAAACTATTATAAATGTTCTAATAATGCTTGATGATGCATCATCTATGCAATTATAATATAGGAATCCTAGCTATATTTAATGTGAGTCTCACGCGATCTAAAAATGGATATCTCTCAACACTTATAACAATCCCATTTAATTCCCCATTTTATGCGATTTTTAGAATTTCAAATCCCACAATTTCCTCCTAATTTTCAGCCATTAACTATATCCATCTTCCACCCCATTCATCACAATCCGTCTCAAATAAAAAATAAACTAAAAAACTAAATTTTCTCTACAACGATTTGGCCAGAAAACCTCTCGTCGGCTGGATTTTGTGGGATGGAATCAGATTGTGCATCAAATCCAGTGGAAATATGCTCTGTACAAGATGCGATTTAAGGTAATACATGAAAAAATTCATCCACGCAGAAACCACCGATTGAGGATCCTGAACCAAACAGAAGCAGTTCAAAAAGTGAAGATGAACGAAGGTAATACTATTAATCTTTTGGACTATTGATGCGTTTTTTGATGGGTTTTGTAAATTTACTGTATATGCATTCGATTATACATATCTGTTCATCAAGTTTAAAGTTTTCTTCATATTCAACCATTGGTGTTTTTTATTTTTTTGTTTGGTTTCTGTAGATGTAAGGTATATTCACTCTATTGACGATGTTTGTTCATCAATTTTAGAGTTTTGTTCTTCTATTGGATATTGTTTTTCTAGAAAATTTGTAGATTTTTGTATTATCATCAGGTTGGTATAGTTATTCATTGTTGAAATTGTCAGATTCATCGTTTACCATAACTATGTAGTATTATTTTTTTGGTAAATTAGTAGATATTTGTATTATTCATCAGTTTGGTATAATTATTCATTGTTGAAATTGTCAGATTCATCGTTTTCCATAACTATGCAGTATTATTTTTTTAGTAAATTACTAGATGTTTGTATTATTCATCAGTTTAGTATAATTATTCATTTTGAAATTGTCGGATTCATCGTTTACTATAACTATGTAGTATTGTTTTTTTGGTAAATTACTAGATTTTTGCATTATTCATCAATTTGGTATAATTATTCATTGTTGAAATTACCGGATTCATCGTTTATCACAACTATGTGTTATTTATTCGTTAAATTTGTTCATCAATTTGGTAATTGGTATTCATCATAATTTGTTGTAAAATTTGTTTTGGGATAATCATCCGTAAAGGGATGTTATTCATTGGGTCAGCAATTATTATTAATTTTCCGATTTCATAATCCCAGATTATTCATCATCTATATACATTTATTCATTAATTCATCGAACAGTCGTTCATTAAGTTTGTGATACATCTGATATGTTGATATTAAGAAACACAATAAAAAATTCATCACATCTGACAAGTTATTCATGTAATTTATAAACATATTGTAGCATGAGCGAAGAATATCAAACAGAATCTGAAAGAAGCATGAGCGAAGAACAACAATCAGAAGCCGAAAGAAGCAAGATATCTGAATCTGAAAAAAGACCAAACCACAATAAGTGTAGACATTGATATAGAGGGTTATTCAGCAGTTTTGTAAACTAGTATTATTTTTTTGGTAAATTAGTAGATCTTTGTATTATTCATCAGTTTGGTATAATTATTCATTGTTTAAATTGTCGTATTTATCAGTTTGGTATAATTATTCATTATTGAAATTGCCGTATTCATCAGTTTGGTATGATTATTTATTGTTGTATATCATCTACCTCATGAATTTTTTACTCATTGTTTGCTACATGCAAATTGTTTCCAATATACAACACCAGATTTGGACATTTTCTAATCTTTGAACTTTTTTATTGAAAAAAACAATGCGTTAGAATTATAAGCAGCAAAAGCCTCTTCCTCAGAGTTGAAACATCGTCCAATTATTCATCAATAAGAACTCGTTATTTATTAATTAACGCAAGATATTCATCATAAAAACGTAATAAGATAATACACCATCGGTCAGAAAACAACAATGAAATTCATGTTCATCATTAACCATATAATACGCATTACCTTACGCATGTATATTCATCAATAAAACGAATACATTCTACATCAATCATCTTTCAATAATTGCATCACATTATTCATTGTCTAAACGTTGGTTATTCATTACTGGAAAAATACACATTGATTCTCCATATATATGTCTCAATGATTAACCATAGTCAATTTTACTAAAACAAAACCCATCGTTATATAAAACTTATCTCATAAAATAAAATAATATAAAAGCTAAGATGATAAGCAAAAAAAAAAAAAACGGTTTAAAATTAAACGTGCGTAAAAAAAAAAAGGATAAGATCAAGGAGTTAAATGCAAAAAAAAAAAGAGGATAAAATTATGGAGATTAAATGCCAAAAAAATAGGGATAAATTTCGATGATTAAATGCGCGTGTGAGAACTAAAAATCTGGACTAAAATGATCATTTTTTTCTCCTAAATTTGTGATACACACACTGCCTAAGTACACATTGCAAGATGTACCTAGGATCTTAATATTATTTGCCTCATCTATGTGCATATGAAAAATTAGGTATGGAAATCAATTATGGTTGGGAATTTATTTTACCCCATAAAAGAAGTGATGATAATCTTCTTGGTAGAAAAACACTCTCTGAATAGTGTAAATAGTAGATGTGTAAATAGTAGATGTAGTATACGTGTTAGTTGATCAGGGATCATTCTGTACATTCATGTAAATGTTAGGGGACCAAAGTTGTAAATACGGAGTCTTGTGTAGTAAAGTCGGTCAGATACTATACGTCTTGGTGAGTAGTATTTAATGTGTCTATAAAGCACCAGTTTTAAATAATATAATACAAAAATCAATTCATATAAGATTCTCTCAAAATTCAACCGTAAAACTCAAATTTCACCAGTGTAGATGGTATCAGAGCGGAATCTGATCCTGCTCGGAGACACTACTAGTGTTTAAACCTTCAATATTAAAAACAATTTCTCAAATCTTGGCCAGTTTTTTTTCCCACCGGTGTTATTCGCTGAAACCTTAAGTTTGTAGCTCAATTCAATTTCTTCGATCGGGATCGATGGCGGTGAATTGTGAATGGGAACGGCGAGAAGAAGCACGACAAGAGGATGGAGAGCGTATTCAGTACGGAAGGAGCTACAATGACCCACTCAGTCTTCATCCGTCTGACAACTCATCCATGGCAATTGTTACATATAAACTCAATGAAATCAATTATGTGTCTTGGAGTCATGCTGTGAAGCGTTTTCTAGAACGAAAAATAAGCTTGGATTTGTTACTGGATCAGTACCAGAACCTAGTGTTGATGATGTCAGTTATGATAAGTGGTTACGTGTTAATGATACTATTGTTTTTTGGATTCCTAACTCAATTGCACATGGGATTGTTGATGATTTCAATTTGGTTGATACTGCACTTGAATTGTGGGAAGAAATTAAAGATCGGTTTGGTACAAGTAATGGTTCGCATATCTATAGATTAAGGAGGGAAGTAGCCACTATTGCACAAGGAAATCTTACTTTGGCTGCATATTATTTGAAACTGAAACGGTTGCGGAATGAGCTTAGTCATGTAGATCCAATTGCTGTTTGTACTTGTGGTGCTGGTAAGAATGGAGCTAGAGAAAATAGACATCGGTTGATGCAATTCTTGAGGAGACTGAATGAATCATAAACAGCTGTGAGGGATCAGATTTGATTATGGAGCCATTACCAGAAGTAAAGAAAGCATATGGGATGGTACATAATATAGAAAAGCAGCAAATTGTCAACAAAATGTATAATACGCCTGTTGAGCAGAGTGCACTCATGGTTTCCAAGACTCCTTTCAGGCCAAGTAACACAACAAATGCAAGAGATAATGCAGAAGGATACAGAAGGAATTCATACAACACTAATACCACTGGGAAGGAGAACAATATGAGGCTGGATAAAGCTGCAAAGAAACTTTTAAAATGTGATAATTGTGGTATGACAAGACATCTCAGAACTGGTTGTTTCAAACTTATTGGCTTTCCAGATTGGTGGGAAGGCAATTTGGAAGCTAAGAAGCGTTTTCAGCAGAACAGATACTCAACAAACATGGTGGATGTTTCAGATCATTCAGCCTCAAATACAACTTCTAGCAGCAATAATCCAGATGACCTGTCTATGATGATGAAGAATCTGCAAATCATGCAGCTTGAGATGGCTAAACTTCTCAAGAGGGAAAAACCAATGCCAGTGGAAACAGAACATGCAAACTTCTCATATTATCATGACTTTGCAGGTATTAACAACTATAAGGCCCGAAATACTCTTACTTTAGCTGATTGTGAATTGTTGTCTCTATGGTTCTTAGACACAGGAGCATTTGGTACTATGAGTCCTCATTTAAACCTTTTTTCACAACATAAACCTGTTACTAAGTATGCACCAGTGTCACTTCCTGATGGAAGTATAACAATAGTAGAGAATATAAGATCTCTCAAACTTTCCAAATCTCTAGAAATTCATGATTGTCTTTGTATTCTAGCTTTCAAATACAATTTACTTTCTGTAAATAAACTTGCCACCTCTTCTCATACAGACTGTCTTTTCTCTACTACTTTTCGTGTCTTACAGGACCAAATGACTAAGAAGGTAGTAGCAGTTGGGAGGGTTCTTCACAGTCTATATGTCCTTGATTCCACTTCTTTTGAGTCCAAGCACATCAGTTTTTTCCTTCAAAGCCATGTCATTCACACTTATACACCAACATCAACACATGTCAATAGTCATCTTGTCAATCTTGCAGCAGCTCCAAATTCTGAGTTGTGGCTTCTTAGACTTGGTCATGTACCTGAATTAGTCTTAAACAAATTAGGTTTTCAACTTTCCAATAAGGTAATCTCTAAGAATTGTGATGCATTCCCTTTGGCAAAACTGCATAAAAATGTTTTTCCAGTTCATACTGTAAATACAACCATGGCTTTTGAACTTGTTCATGTTGACATTTGGGGACCATATCACATTCATACCTATACGGGAGCTTCATATTTCCTTACTTTAGTAGATGATTTTACTCGTTGTACTTGCAGTTATCTCATGGATACAAAATCTCAATCTATTTCAGTCCTTTCCAATTTCTTCAAAATGGTAAACACACAATTTGAATCTTAGTTCTAATTGTCAATCCTTATTCTCTTCTTTGGGTATTATTTATCATAAAACCACTCCCTACACACCACAACAAAATGGTGTTACGGAAAGGAAACATAAACACCTTCTTCAAATTGTTAGGGTACTCATTTTTCAATCAGGCCTTCCTAAGAAATTCTTGGGAGACTTAGTCCTTACAGCCACTTACCTAATCAACAGATTACCTTCTGCCATTCTTAACTGGAAAAGCCCTTATGAAATTATGAACCAAACACCTCCAAACCTCCGTCATCTCAAAGCTTTTGGGTGTTTGTGTTATGTTACAAACATCATCCCTCACAAAGAAAAATTTGCACCCAGAGCTATTAATCAGTGTTTTTGGGTTATCCATCAGGCCAGAAAGCTTACAAAATTGTATGACTTAGACTCACATAAAACCTTTGTTTCTAGAGATGTAGTATTCCATGAAGCTACATTTCCATTTCACAATTGAGTTTCATCAACCATTATTTCCGCAGATTCATCATCAGTTGAAAATACTAACTGGTTTAACTACTCTAGTCTCTCTGAAACACCAGTAGTTGGTCTCAATCCTCCTTCTGATCATACCTCTGATGACCTAAATCCTGTTTCACGTGTATCTACTTTGTCAACCTCCTCACCTCCTACTCAAACTCCTTTACCAGTTCTTAGAAGAAGTACCAAAGTTAAGACTAATCCAGCTTGGATGAAAGATTTTGCCATTCAAAAAGCACATCTAGCCACTCAATCCCCCGATCCAATTCCCACCAGTTCACCTCATACTCCTCCCACCTTTTCTTTTTACTCAGCATCAGGTTTTGCTCCTGAATATCTGTCTTTCTTATCAAAGAGAGATAGTGTCAAAGAACCTCAAACATATTCACAGGCTAAATTAGATCCTGCATGGATTCAAGCAATGCAGCATGAGTTGGATGCTCTTACTGCCAACAACACTTGGACTTTGACTACATTACCCCCTGGAAAGCAGCCTATTGGGAGCAAGTGGGTTTATAAAGTCAAGTACAACTCAGACGAAACAGTGGAAAGGTACAAGGCCAGGTTGGTAGCAAGGGATTGCAACCAGATAGAAGGGGAAGATTACTATGATAGCTTATCTCCAGTTGCAAAGGTAGTAATAGTTAGACTTCTTTTAGCAATCACAGCTTCTAAATAGTGGCATTTGCATCAGTTGGATGTGAACAATGCCTCCTCCATGGTTACTTGGATGAGGAAGTCTACATGATCCCTCCAGAAGGTTTTGCAGCGGCTCTGAATCAGGTTTGCAAGTTGAACAGATCATTATATGACCTTAAACAGGCTTCTAGGCAGTGGAATGTGGAATTCACTGCTAAAGTTCAATCCCTGGATTTTCAACAGTCTCAACATGATTGTTATCTCTTTACTGGCTGAGTTAATGGATCTTTCTTGGCCCTGGTTGTCTATGTAGATGACATTTTAATTGCATGAGAGAATGAGGCAACCATTTAATCAGTTAAGGCTTTCCTTCATTAACAGTTTACCATTAAAGATATGGGATCAACCAAGTATTTTCTGGGGATAAAAATAGCAAGATCAGATGATGGTATCTACATTAATAAGAGAAAATATGTTCTGGACGTCTTAGAAACACTAGAATGATGGGATGTAAACCAGCAGCAACACCACTTGCCAAAGGTTCAGACAAGTCTGGTCTTTCTCTTCCTGATGCTTCTGTTTACAGACAGGTGCTAGGTCAGTTGCTTTATTTGGCTTTTACCAAACCAGATATTACTTTTGCTATCCAGCAGTTGAATAAACATGTGCAGAATCCATGTTAATATCACTGGACAGCAGTACAACATGTCCTCATATACTTGAAAAACAGTCATTTTCAAGGTCTCTTTTATTCTGTGAACACCAATCTACAAGTTGAAGCTTTTAGTGATGCAGATTGAGGTTCAAATCCGATTGATCGCCGTGCTGTGAGTGGTTTCTGTGTGTTCCTTGGTACTTCATTCGTTTCCTGGAAGACCAAGCAACAGCACACCATTTCATGCTCATCATCGGAGGCTGAATATAGATCCCTCAGTCACACAACCAGAGAGCTGCTTTGGATTTCCTATCTTCTTAATGACTTTGGGATCACACTTTCTTCTCCCATTCCATTGTGGTGTGACAGTCAATCCGCAATATGTATCACGGAGAACCCTATTTTCCACGAGCAAACAAAATATCTCGAGATTAATTGTCATCTTGTACGTCACCATTATCTTCAAGATTTTCTCGTACCTTTGTTTGTTGGCTCCAAAGATCAACTTGCGGATCTTTTCACCAAATCCCTTCCTTACCCTCTGTTTATCACTTTGCTGTCCAAGCTTGGCATGTCGGATTTCCTCCATGCTTTGCTTGAGGGGGGGATGTGAATAGTGTAAATAGTAGATGTAGTATATGTGTTTGTTGATCAGGGGTCATTCTGTACATTCATGTAAAGTTAGGGATCAAAGTTGTAAATACGGAGTCTTGTGCAGATAGTAAAGTCGGTTAGATATTATACGTCTTAGTGAGTAGTATTTAATGTGTCTGTACAGTATCGGTTTCAAATAATATAATACAAAAATTAATTCATACAAGATTCTCTTAAAATTCAATCATGAAACTCAAATTTCACCAGCGTAGACACTCCCTTTAAGAAAAATGTTGTATTAAATGATTAACAGTATTGTTTCATGATGTACTAAGACTACAACATTTTAATCAAAATTTTACCGGTCCAAGAAAATGGCAATAAAAAGAGAAGGGGGAAATTGTTTGGAAAAATTTGAAATGAGGGGAAGAAGAGAAGCAATGTGAGTTGGAGTACTGTCTGAGATCGATTATTAATGGGAGAAGGCATTGAATGAAAATCAGTGATTTGTTTTTGTTGCAGGGATCGATGAATATTTATAGCTTTTGTTTATCCCCCGTAAGCTTAGAAAACGAAGTAACGCACTGAACGATTGAGAAAGAGATAGAAACAGAGAGGTCCCCTCTCTTTTTTTTCCCCTCTCATATGTTTGTTTATTTACACATTTATTGCTACAATTTCACGCTTTGCATTTATTATCTTTACCCACACCACATTCACATCATACTATACCACACACACCCCTTATAGATATTTCCGTTCCATTTTTTTTTTCAATTTCAAAACATAATATAAATAAAAATTCAACAAGTATAAAAAATCAATGTTCATATCCTACACTACCACTAGCTGTAAAATTGTCAAGTAGTATAGTATAATGTCTAATTTACATATGAACGAGATGGTAAATTCATCCACTAAATGTATAAGAGGACGAACTCGCTAAGTTACTACAAATAATTATGTTTGTTTTGTTTTGATAAGTCAACTTATGAACTATTTCAACTCATCTTCTCTGCTGTTTTTTCCGAATGCCACGATAGTCATCATTTATGAAGTGTATAAATTTTTAATGAAAAAATTAGTATGAAGCGGTAAATAAAAATTTGGTCCATTGTCGATAAAAGGCAAAAAAGCATTACCAGACTGTAATAAGATTATGTGTATCTTTGGATTAGCCTTCCATTTTATAATGAATAATAATGACGGGAGAACGTGAATAAAAAGAGTGAAACCCGAATAATACTATTATACAAATAAAGATGTTGCATTGTAAAGATATAATCGAAACCATTATGATATCTTCAATACATTTTATGCCCGTATGAAAGATGCTCAAAATCACTTTTTTTTTTGTTGAGGGAATATAACACTATTTACCTAGTAAATGTAAGAACTAAACACACACAATTATTGAGAAGACTTTTAAGAAGAAAAAGAAGATCACAAACTTTATACCAAGCAAACGTCAAACAAAACACAGTCACGCACTGACCCCATCACCTTTACTTACTCTTGTCTCTCCCTCTCTGCTACTGAAATTAAAACCACATTGTTTGTAGAGAAGTAAGTAGAAGTCGTAGAAGTAATGATGGTAAAATAATTGGGGGGTATTTTGTACCTACAAAATACTATCCAAATTTTGCATGAAAGTTGTAAGACCCCCTCTCAATAGGGGGTACTCATTCACTCACTCATTTCTGGAACCCAACCCCCCTGTAAATTGTAGGGTCAGTCCTGTTCGTTTAGCTTTTATGACTTGTTTTTTTTTGTCCTTTTTTTTAAAATAAAAAAATAAAAATTTCTCATTTTAGTGTTTTTTTCAACCCTCCTTACTCTTCTCCATCCTTTATTTATCATCATCGTCATCTCCATCACTCTATATTATCCCTCCCCCCCATTCTCTTCCTCTCCCTCATTCTCACCTTTCTCCATCTCTTCTTCCTCCCCACCAATTTCTCCCCCCATTTCCCCTCCACTTCCCTTTTTCCCTCTCTTTTAAGGTTTTCTTGAATATAGATAGATTGTTGATGAGGAGTAGGAGAAAAAAGAAAGAAGCTTTTGATTATCTTTTGAGGGGAATGTTGTCTGGTGCGAGGCCACCAACTAGATCCATAGAATCCTTCATGTATATTTTTATGCAGACCTTTTTTTCTAAAGGGTTTTGATTCCTCTTGATTTTGGCTGTTTTTTCGGCAAATTAAGAGGTGGATCTTGTGTTAGTGTCGTCGGACCAGGCTTCATTCCCCCCAATTGTTTTGCTTCCTTTCTTCTCAAAGATGCCATCTTTCTCCTTCGGATCTTGCTTTTAAATTGGAATCCTTTATTTAGATTCCTCATTTTTTTGTAATCTAGTGGGTTTCTTTTGTTTTCCTTTTTTTTTTCGTTTTCTGTTGTTTTAAGGATGATGACGAAGGATCGGGTCAGCCATGTCAGGTCAGGAAGATTGGTGCAATGATGAAAGAAGGGAACTTTTTGGTGTTTTAACTTTCAAATTGGTGGATGAGGTTGTCTTAGATGTTAATTGGATAGCTTTAAAATGATTGCTTATTGTGTTTGCTTAAGTAGATGTCAGATTTTTTTTTTTTTGTTCAGGTAGATGGATAGATTTACTTTCAGATTCTATAGATTATGCTTTAGATTCTCTTTTTCTTGTTTGTTGTTAGATTTTGTTATGATGGTGGTGATGATTCCCTCTGTGCAATGGCTTATCCCTTTTCTTTATTTGTCAGTTTCACTGGATTTGTTTCCTGGCTTTTTTTTTCCTTGGTCATGATGGTTTTGCTGATGATATATGTCATGATGGCTTCAAGAATCTCTCCTGTCTGTTTCTCTTTCTCTCTGTCTTTCTTTCTGTTCTTTGTATATAGTATTATGATGATATGATGACATGTATCTGTCTACTCTCCTCTATATCCGCATGAATGGTGCCTTTTTTAACTTCACTCTGTGTTTGTGTCTCTCTTTCTCTCTGATTCACCTTTTTTCAAAAATTTCATCATTACTTCTCCAGACTAAAAATATCATTTTACTTTTCTGTTTCCTTTTAGGGTTTAAGGACTCTTTCATGAAATCAAATAGTTTGATCATTGTTAAAAGCATATTCTTGAATAATGTTCACCCCTGCATGTTCAGTTTTAAACAACTTACAATGCCGTCTAGATTTCCGCATTATATCCTCTGTCATTTCCATTAATTGGGTATCATTTTTCAGGTTCTTTTACTATCAATTACGCCTTTCTTAAAGACTTCCGAAACCATGTAGTTCACAAATCTCTGTGATGGACTGATATCTTAATTACCATTCTGTTCCCTTGTTGTTAGTGTTACAGGCTGGAAATGATTTGAGTTTTGTGGATCCTTGTCCATGAAAAAAACTGGAGCCGATGGAAATGAAACAAGATATGGAAGATTTTAAAGTGTTTGAGAAGCAACCATTTCGCAGTGGAATAATGCTTGCTGCTGTTCATCTCTTGTCTGAGTCAGGTTTCCTAGAAGATGATGGATTTTACTTCCACAGATGATGATTTGCCGAGTTGTGAAAACTGTTTGATTTGGTGTTTGATGAATGAATGAACGAAAGATGATGGCTACGTCCCAAAGCAAAAAACCTCAGTTTACAAGCAACCTTTTTAACAGACACAGGGTAGAATGTGAATGATGATGATGATTCGGAATCTTCATTAGAAATTGTGCAACTGTTGCATTATTTTTGTACCAAGTGGTGATTTTATTATTCATGTGTATGATGAACTATATTATTCAAAACTCATTTTTTATAGTCTTCTTTCACATCCATTAATAGTGCAAAACAGAATTCGTTTCGTGGGATTAACATCTCCTTGGGTTTTAATATTTAAGGCAAACAATGCATGAGAAACAAACCATGATGCTGTAAAAATCTATAAGTAAGAAGACCTAGAATCAGTTAAATTTATGTAATCTGTTTGCACATTCATAAGTAGTTGATGGGGTGAAATGTTTCATATATAACGTTCATGTGAATCGAAAATGTGTTGATTTGTCACACAAAAGTGTGTGTGTGTGTGTGTGTGTGTTTAACAAGTATCCATGAGAAAATGGTGATATAACTACTAAAGTGTGTGTATGTGTGTGTGTGTGTGTGTAACAAGTATCCATGAGAAAATGGTGATATAACTACTAGAAAGTAGAAAGGGTCTCTTCTTGCATAAGGTAAAAATGGAATAGAAAAGAAAACAGAAACTGAAAGGGTGACAGGCATGACACCTGACAGACTCACACACACACACACACACACACAGAGAAAGAGAGAGAAAGGGGGGGGGGTAATGGAAGTCAGTGGTCAATCGTCACTCGACAAATAAGACTGACAAAAAACCTGGGGCTTTGGGCTTTGGGATTTTGGGGTTGGAATTCATGAAGCCAGACCACCCAGCAGGGCTCGAACCTCCATCGAGTCATCATTTCCCTCAAGCTTAGCCATCCATCCATCCATCCATCCATCATTTAAATTTACCCAAATAAAAAAATCAAATAGATCGTAGAAATTTTTTTTAGTGTTGAAATTTATTTTTCTTAGGTGAAAGCTATTCTTCATTAAATTCAATGAGTCCCTCCCTGTTTTTATGTCAGCAGAAGAAGCCCCTTCTAATTTCTCTCACACTCACTCTTTAGTGTGAGAGACACACATGGTTGAGTCAACATCATCATTACACCATGATTTCATATGCAGCAAAACTTTTTTGCGTACTACCCCCTCTAGTTTTCTACAGATTGCTCGGTGATTGACCTTCATTTTTTTTTTCATTCGTAGACTATAAGAAATTTTTCTTTTCCCTCTCAAGCTATATATTAATTCCCTAAAATTACAATGCGCTTTGTGTTTTGGCTCAAACGGCCAAAAACCTGGGTTAGGAGGATGATTATCGAAGAAATGATTTGTAGTTTGATAATACTAAGTACTAACAACGATAATAAGATGATGAAAACAATGAGATACTGAGTTGGTAACTTAATATTAGCTTGATAAGGCGTGGGTGTTTTTAAAAAATAATCGACTAGCCAACTAGGGTCGAAATGTTTTCAAATTGGAAATGTAGATGTCCAACAATATTTCAACTCCTACAATGGATATTTTGAAAAATATTCCTTCTGTCCCAAAATTATTGTTTAGTTTGAGATTTCACTTTTAGTACAATTTGAACTAAAATTGAAAACTCAAACTGGACAATAATTATGGGACGGAGGGAGTAATAAAAATTGATGGGTAGTTTTTGAAACCAAAAAGCATTTGCATGTGAAAAAATGGAGTAGTGTCCATTTCCATGGAGAAAGACACATCAGAAATTTCCATTTTCTTACCCTCAAAATGTATTATCTTGCTGCTACGGCTTGGGGCCTTGGGGGAGTAATGCATAAAACTTTTTATTTTTTAGGAGTAGTTTTTAAAAAAACAGTACTACTGGAGAAGATGTCAGCTGGAGTTAAGCAGGGGGCTCCCTTTCCCACACTGCCCATTTCCAACAGCAACTCCCCTAATTAGTGGGATATCTTTGCAGCTATTTCTTAGCTGGCTTTTCTATCCCCGGCCCTCGCTTTCAATGTTTCCTTTCTTACCACCTTAGTAAAAAAAAAAAAACAAGAGCCATCTTGGTTAATTTTTTGCAGTAACATCTAGTAAATGAACTGAATAAATGTTTGGAACTGAATCTTAAATTTCTTTGGATGAAATAAAATGTTTTACCAAGAGGAAAACATTCTTTATACTATCTTTTTGTGTGCCTGCCTTTTACAACCGCGATAAAACTAACTCTCCAATTATCACATTTCAGCTTAATGTATGTTATCGCAATATTGTGGATTTGGGGGAAGCAAACTTTTATTGGAAAAGACACAAGGTTACTTTTTTGAAACAAAAAGTTAGAAAAATGTCGAAACATTTTGCAATGCGGCCGGGGTGCGGTAATTTGTTTCTTAGTGATTGATGAATTAAATCATGAACCGAATCATTTTTACTGCGACTTTTTTTTTTTTTCACCTGTATATGTATAGCAGCAAACCCAGCCAACAACAATGATTAATGCACACTAATTTTGGAATATCCATGAATGATTTACTATTAGTAGCCTTCAGTAGTCAGACACAGCTAATTTTCCTCGCGTAAAAAAATGGTGACAAAATTGCTTGTACTCCTACTACTACTACTACTAAAAGCCTAAAGCCTCTCTACGCTTTTATTTCTGGGAGAGACGACATATCCAAACAAAGTCAAATGTCAGACTACCTTTTCATTTGAGCCCTCACCTTTACTGTGGCCTTTCGTCAAAAAACATATTGTATCTCGAAATTGCTTCCTCAACCTTTACTGCCTTAACTTTAGCTTTGACTATACTTAATGGCACTGTAAATTTATGGTTGGAATTATTTCATCTTACTGGGAGAAAAACTACAGAATCAAATGCAAAGTTCAATAGTAACAAATCTTAAACATTAACCTGATAAAGGTTAAAGTTCAATAACAAGTCTATATCATTTTAAACTACAAAACAAGACATATCCTGCCACCCCCCAAGTCTCAAAAATTTATATGGAGATTGCTTTTCTAATAAACAAATATCCTACGTAGTATATACTCCCTCTATCCAAAAAGAAAAATAATGAAAATTTTATTATTTTTAATACAATATTAAAAATTCATGAATTTCTTTTTAGGGGACAGATGGAGTAATTATTTGAGTAAAAACAAACAAGGTGATTGTGAAGTCCAAAGTTTAACCAGAGCAGCTATTGGTTGAGGCCCACAAAGAAATAAACGCTACATGACGACATACCTGGACCTATTGGGAGAGTTTGCTGTGGGCTACGAGGGAGTCCATTTACTTGCAGGGTATAGTCTCTTCATTTGGATCTGAACCAGAACCTACGGTCCATTGTTACTGTCATATCGAATTTACACACACAATAAAACTTTTGTAGCTTTCCAGCGGTTATGGTGAATTGTTCTTTTATTCTTCGTAAAAGAAAGTAACTCTATTGGTGAATAAATAATTGGGAACTTTTCAATTTAACTTGATCGTGTTACTTGTAAGGTAGATCGATCTATCATGTTTTCAAATGAACTCCGTCTCTTCCATAATAATAGATGCTTAGACTTATATTTCCTAATTGGGCCAAAAGGGATCTCTTTTCTCCCCAGCAGGCCCAGATAATAATAAATCATTTCACATCACCATGACTGGATGGTAGGTAGAACTACTCGAACATATATACTGTAAATCGAGTTATGCCATAATAGATTTTGATGCTCAGCCGTGAAATTCAGCATTTGATTTTTCCTTTCTTTGCTTAAAATGTGGATAGTACTCTCGCTCATTATAAAACATTTTGATCTGTCTTAAGTTTCACTTAGTCTGTTTTTTTTTAATTGAAAAAAAAAACTTAAAACTACATTTTCATATTCATTGTGTTCTTTTAATTAATTAAGAAATTTTTTAAAGATCTTTTCAATTAAAAAATATACTCCCTCCGTCCCATAATTATTGTCCAATTTTACTAAAATGAAAGATTTTATTTTTGGTCAAACTTAACTATATTTTACCTTAAAAAATCGGATATACCCCTACATAAGTAATTGTTTAACCACTAAGATTTTATGGATAATGTTTTTTACTAAGGACAAATGTGTAACTTGATCCATAAAAAGTCAAATTGGACAATAATTTTGAGACAAAATTTTTTGGGCAAAGTGGACAATAATTATGGGATAGAAGGAGTACTAAATAAAATTTATGACAAATTAAAATGTCGTATAATAGAGACACCAAGGAATAACTTTCTTGTGCAAGCAGACATATGGCATGTCCTTCCTCAACAGGTGGACAAGAGTCAAAGTCTACAGAGGCCACACCAAAGAAGCAGACATGAATAAAAGTCTCTTAATAACAGTAGTATCTCCGAATTTTATAGACTCTGTTAGTACGGTTGCAATACCTAAGTACACAATTATTTGTCTAGAAAAAAATACTATCTATCTTAAAAATTATCCAATTTAAAAATTTAAATTTCACTTGTAATGTAAATTTATACTAAAAATAAAATGCTAACTAAACAATCATTTTCTGACAAAAGAATTATGATTAGTTGTCTCCCCTACCATCTGTCTTTGGCGGTTGCCTACCATTTCAGAAATCCGTTGAATTTAATGAACAGATTTTTCGTCCTTGGATATTGTGATATATAACAGCTCATTCGACACATTTATTTTCTTTTCGGTTCCTTTTAATTTCAACAAAGAGATCACAAAAAAAAAAAAAAGAAGAAGAAGGAAAAAGAGGTCTCTAAAATCAATCATTAGCGCGAGTTGATTGTTTAATCATGTGACTCAACAGAAAATTTAACAATACATTACTTGTGGAGTTCTCTTTAAACTTGGCCGTTGAACGACCTATATATATCATTACCTTCTTCGTAATCCAAAATCATGGGATTTTATTTCCGCATTTGCATGTACCCCGTTTTCGTGTTAGGAAATAGTCATCTAAGGAGTATGACTTTTGTAGCTTGGTTTAGTGTATTACTACTCCTTCTTCTAACCAAAATGATTTGTGTGAAAAAATAAAAATTTAAAATAAACAATTATTTTGAGTGAATAGAGTACAAGATTGTTAGATGGGATAATAAGGTGTAATTATTATTATCACGATATTAGAGCATTTCTAATTATTGCACTATAATTTACTCCAAATTTAGTGAAAAAAATGAAATATTCTAAACATCTTTTTACAACAAAGTTTTTTACACTCCAATCTTAATGCACTAAAATGTCTACTTATTTAATGTTTTAGTTTAAATTTTACTTTTGTGATTAATTAAAATAATGTAATTTGGTGATAATTTATGAAATTTGTTTCTTATAATCTCTTTTTATTTGATTATATAAGTATCAATTTTTTTTTACTTATTGTTTCATATTCAATTTTAATAATAAATAAAAATTATTTTTTTAAAAATAAAAAATTATATTCAATATGAGTCTTATTATAAAGATATTAACAAAATATTTTATATGATATAATTTTTATAACATAATTCGTTTTACAGGTTTAATTACATAGTAAAAATATATATAGATCTAAGTAAAAAGATAATGCACTAAAAAATAGTGTAATGTACAATTTACACCGAATTTAGTGTAACACTATTCATTGTCATTGTACCAAAATACTAATGTAGTGATTTAGTATCTTTATTGGAGTACACACTTTACACTAAGATACTAAATTTAATGTTTTGATATTTTCGTTCGAGATACTCTTAGAATTCAAAACCTTACCAAAACACAAAACAAGATATCTGGATCATATAGTCCAAAGGTTTTGAGGAAATTGTACACATTTCAGAAGGCAAAGGGATCGACAGTTCTCCATTGTGAATTTGCAATAAACACATGATAATTTTCTTCCTTGCTTGTAGACTTAATTTGAGAATAAGTGCATTAAAGTCAAGAATGACTTCCTAACTAAATTCGTTGTTTAACTGAAAATGTGTTTGACTAAAATTGTTTTCCCTTTAAAACGCAATCTACTGGCCAAGCAAACATGTGCCCCTAGATGATCAACTCCCAACTGCATGCACAAACGCAATATAAATTTGAAACATTCAAATCTTTAAACTTTTTATTCATCACGAATATCTGCAAATGCCGATTCTGGAGATTGAAGAAAAGAGAACACCTCACGTGATGACAACCTTCTACTTAGTCTGTCCTTCACTACTTCGTGAGTTGTTTACATTTATTAGCCTTATGGGCTACCAAAAAAAATCATATTCCTTCCGTTCCCATAAAAATAATCCACATTGAGTATTAAGTTTTGTACTGTTTTTAGTACAAATTTAAAAACTCAATATATTTTTCAGTATATATTAAAGGAAAAAAAAAAGAAGATATTTAACGGGTGAAGAGATGGCCATATATAATGTTGATGGTTTTTTCCTTCATTGATCTTTCACTCAAATAGGTCATCCGTTTATCAATTCGAATGGCGATCAACTAATTTCCGCAATCATTTATGAATGAAGAAATTTAACGTAAACTAAATCATTTATGTAAACTAAATCAACTAATTTCCGCAACCATTAATTATTTCTACAATTATTTCTTTTTTTTCCGATTACGTTTTTTTGGAGGTTGGGGGATGGGGATGGAGTGGAAGTGAATAACATTACAAACGCAACTTCAATCGAATAATAAATTCGAGTTTGACCAAATTACGGGTTGGAATTAGTTGAATATTGATATCAATGATGAGATTGAATGACTTATTTGAAACATGCTGAAAGTAAATATTGTCAGAAGAGAACTGAGGGATAAAATTGAGGACCATCCAGGAAGATTTTATAATCCTTATATATTTGTTCTTGGATCTAGTAACTCCTGGACAAGAAGAACAGCTATTTTCCATCTGGCAATTATCATCCAAGAAAGTAACAAGGAGAATGGTGATGCCTGCAATAATGCATGATGGTACTGATAATTCCCTTCACTAGGTAAAATTGTTGCTGTTTGATGCCTCCTAGGCTTTATGACTTTAGGGTTTTTGGTTCTTATAATTGTTTTTTAATCCCCTTTAATTTTGAGTTGACTTTGGGGAATCGTGGTGATGATAAATGCATTGGCCGAAAACCGTTGGGGAAAAAATTTCACCTCGTACCTTTAAATGGGAACAGCTTTATATAACTCACACCAATTATTTCGGTCCCTGCTTGCCAGATTTGTATACCCAAATCTGTTTTCAGAACTTTTGTATTTCCATTTCATAGATGGAAATATATGAAACATCCATCAGCCTTCTGTCACTCAGCCCTCTGCCAAACGTCTGACATTTGAAAACGATATTCCGGATTAATTTGTAGGATGCAAAGTTTGTTAGGTCAATTGTTTGTTGATATTCATTTTGTAAATCCAAAATCAAAATCAGACCACGGCCAATATTAATTTTTTGGATATTTTTGGGACATCTTATAATTCTTGGGTAGAAAGAAAACTCTATATTTTTGCTCATGAAATTCACGAGATTGTAAAATCAATCAACATTAGAAGGACAACCGTCACTAACTAAAGTCGGTCTATGCCATTCGAGACCTTTTAGATAAGGACTGGGTTGTTATTCTAGTGTATGTTTATAAGGAGATTAACTTTGTAGCCGATTACATGGCTTTACTAGCGGCGGTAAATCCGAGAGAATTACACAGATTGGATTTGTTCCCAATAGCGATTTTACCTTTTTTTGACAATGATGTAATAGAGGCCCTCAAAATGCTGTATTCTGATGATGATTATGCAATGCAATCCTTCTGCTAATGGAAAAAGAAAAAGTCGGTCTATGCGAATATATCACGTCGATCTCCAAGTTGTTGCGCAATATTGCAGGTCGAATAGTTCAAGTTTAATGACCTCTTAATATCTTGATCTTTGAATTCAAAGTTATGTGTTATGGAGCAATATATTGTGAATCAGTTAGTACTACGCATGATGGATACATACACAGAAGCTAACCAACCATAGGGTGTAATTTAAAATTTGGTGGTGGAGTTTTAATCAAATACGTACTAATATTCATATTGGTTCATTGGTTGATGATTACTTGGAATCATTTTCGCTCTCGACATTTGATTAGTAGGTCCAATTTTGATATTTCCATACATCAAATTGATTTGATAACTAAAATGAATGAATAAACTAAATCAATTGCAAATCAGGTGGCCTCTTGTATATTTATTTCCGTACGGAGTCCTTGATTTTGGGGGAGGTGGCTCTCTATCAAAGACCGAAAGTTCTACTCCCTTCATTTCAAAATGTAGGTTGCTTTAGGTTTGGAGAGATTTTTCAAAATGTAGGTCGTTTTACAAATTTTAGGCAAATTAATGACGATTTTTCTAACTTTACCCTCAATAAATGATGCTAATTTATTTTTATTTAATCTTGTTTATATTTCCAACGTAATTAATGAGGAGTAAAAAAGATATTTAACACATAAATTAATTGTTGGATGATTGTCTTCTTAGTTTACGTGTAAGTCTAAAAATACTTACATTTTGAAACGGAGCGAGTAATAAATTAGTCAAAACTCGTGAGCATTTAAGCGTAGTTAATTAGTTACAGTGTATAATTTCATTTAATTAATTTAATTTAATTTGATTGGATGCCGTGACTCGTGATTCATTAGTCATTCAAGCATATCTAGTTTTAGTTACAATGTCGTATAACTCATTTAATAAAATTTAATTTAATGTCATAATAAGTCATTTAAATATTATTAATTTTTCCATGCCTAACTAAATTAATTATACATTCATGCATGTTACGTATTTCACTTAAACTCATTTACAAATATAGTGCAAATCAGATTTTTTTTTTTTCAATGTATGTCCTGAATATTTATATGTATATATTGCTTTTCTTCCCGCCTAAAATGATTATAAATTATTTGTATGGGGGACGAAGAGGGAATTTCCTTTTAACCAATACGGTATTCGTGGGTCGTGGAGCTCAATATCACCAACCAAACAAAAAAAAAAGAAAAAAATAAAACACAAATAAATCACGAATTGCATTTGATGCACTCGGGGGAGGTCAAGAGACTTGAAGGAGGTGGAGGAAATGAAGTGGGGCCCCGGAACACAGACCCGACCTGAATAACAACGACCAAATAAGACTTGAAGAAAGGAACTTGTGAAATTGGGTAGATACACATGGAACCTCGTTCCTGGTTGTGCAGTACAATGAATGAGTTTGGATTTCGGAACCACACCTTCAGATAAATGCAATTCGATAAAACTGAATTTATGCTGTGGATGATATGCGGTTAGGTGCTCATATTTACTGTGAAATTTATCTTAAGTAATCACTTCCCCTTATTATGTGCTTATTACTAGTGGTTACACTTCAATCTTAGTTGGGTATGATTCTAAATTAGGATACACCGAAAATATTATTTTCATTAGACAAAATATATAATATTTTTCAAATAAATGTATTCCCCTCTACTTTTTCCATATGATTATTATAAGTATTCTATACAATTTATTAGACGTTTACTATGAACGTATATAATACACTGATAATCTGTGACAATCGTGTTGTATTTATATTATGTCGATTCATCGTCGTAGATCCTGATATCGTCCCAAAAATTAACATGTCGTCAACCTCCTATAGCACATATTGTAATGTTGTGTGGCCGTCCGTGCATGCCGTACGAAAGATGAAACATGGGAATAACTATAATGCACATATTGACTCGGTATATGAATATAATTATACTTTGATTGTAGTATATGCTAGTTAAGTAAACCTACGTATAATAGTTAGTAACTTGGTCTTGGGTTATATTGAGCAGGTAAGATTAAGCTCGTAATGATGAATATAATAATAGTTAGAGTGGACTGCTAGTATTGCAAGTTGAAGATTAAAATTAAGGTGAGTTTGGCAAGACATTATATTTCTGGAAACTCACTCTTAATTGCTAGCTGGACATGTACTTCTGTTTCTAGAATCATTGGAACCATTTTTATTTTTTCTGTTGATGACCTTTTCAACTGTAAAGTGTGTTTTAGTGTCTCATTAGATTTTGAAATTTGCGTTAAAGAGTAGTAACAATCTAGATGGAGTGTTTTTCATGTATGGTACTACTAACCAAAGAAATGGGTTATCACACTATTAGTCCTTTAGCTTTTGAGTCATGGCGTATTTAGTATCCATCGACTCCCAAAAGATTACCTATATAGTGCAATTTTAATGATTCAATAGGACCCGAAGTCGGAACCGATTACATTTCCATGGTTCTTTAGAATGACAGAAAAAAAGTTATCACAATTTTTATCCGAGTGGCTTGGATCAGATTCGACCAATGAATTTTCATAATTTTGTATGAAGTAGACCTATAACTTGGAAGTTGAGGGATGAATCACTATATTTGCCCAAAAGTTAAAAAAAGAATAATAAGAACCTGAACTACACACGTACGTGGTATGCAATATTCACGAGCTTCAACAACAAAAGTCGTAAGGTTATTAGAAACGGAGATTGCGTTCACAATCAAAATGACATTATCAAATGGACAAACGAAATCCAAGCTCAAAAGAAAGCTTGTTCCATCATCCATATGTTCATCAAACCTAAAACATCAACTAATAATTTAATTAAAGATCAGAATTCGATCGGCAATCGTAAGAAAGCCTCAGTTTAATCAAACAACTAGACGTCAAGCCTACACATTGGTAAATGCGTTCCGTATTTCTTGCCAAGAAAGCATGCTGCTAATATGCAATCCATTGTATTTCATCTTTATCTCTCCATATATATTTCTTGTCACAAGATTGATGTTTTGGTGATGCAAATTCTGGGTTATTTAGAGTCCGCTAGAGCCTTCTAATTATCAAGCTAATTAATTAATTAGTAGTAGTATTTAACGAATTATTATACTAATAGTAACTAGTAATTTATGTGATGAATAAATTTGTTAACTTCCGCAACATTATGGAATTAATTAATGGCACAACTTTAAAGTAACCCAAAGGTTTTAGGAGATGCTTCGCCTTTTTCTTTTTTTTGTTTTTTGCCCCCCATTTTACTTCTCCTTGATTAATTAATCATTGATCCTAATTGTTATTGATTCTGTTAATTTTAACTTTTTGTCAAGTTGGGAATCGGATTTTAAACCTTTCAATTCTTATCCCTTCGATCCAGTTCGTCTAGGAACGATTTACTATGAATTTTTACGTATAAGGTGGTGGGAGTCTTGCGGCTGAGATAATAAATTCTTTACAGTCAAAGCTTAAACTAACTCAAGCGGTGAGGTGAGGTAAGAGAAGTGATCATGAAGTGAATTGATACATATAGTTGTACAAAATACAGTAATGTACTTAATTAATGTAGATATCACAAAATTAAAAAAAAAAAAAAAAGAGAGAGAGAGAGAATAAAAGAAAGTGAAGTTGCAAGTTATAACTTGGGTGAGCATGATCGATGATCATAAGACACATTGGTGAATCTGAGACAATACATACACGATGGAGTCGTGATACACATCTGACCAATACATATATGATGTCTACAGAAAAAGATTTTCAGAATTTGTTTGAGAATTTAATTATGTATAAAATGAACATTTTATACATCTTGATAGTATATCTAATTTTTTCAGAGAGAAAAAAAGAAGAAGAGAAATCGTAGCAAGATGTCTACTTATCAAGAGTCAATTATGACACAAGAAGTTAGAGTTTAGTTGATTCTCCAGACTCCAATCTCCCCTACTTTTACTATGGCTTTTTTTTTTATTTTTTATAATCAAGAAGGGAGTAAATTACTTGGTCATACTTTTAACATGCATTTACTAAGTCCCTCTGTCTAAAATATAACATAGTAATACTTGTTTTTGCGTAAATTGTTAAAGTTACCCTTGTAATTATTGAGATAGAATAATTGAAGAATTAGAAATCGATGGATGGGTGGATGGACGAATGGATTGATAAAGAAATCAAAATTATTTTTTAAGATATATATATATATATATATATTTAATTTTATTGTGTGGAGCGAGATGGCTGGTTTTTATGAGCAAAGAAATGAGGAAAGAAGTTCACAACTTCACCGAGAGAGGTTCAACCACCAACAACCTTTTTTTTGATCCCATTGACCCATCAAACTGATTTTAATGTTACAATGAATTCATGTAACTGTTACCTGTAGTATTACTCCCTCCCCCTTTTGTAGTATTCATCAATTTGCAATATTATTATTACTATTACTATATATATATATACACGGAGTACCTCCTCAAGTAAATAAATAAATAAAATAATAATAATAAAAAAAACTAGATACCTCCAAAAACACCCCCTTCTTCTTTCTTCTTCTTTACTTATTTGGCATTCCCTCCCTACAAAATCCCTCCAACCATAGACCCAAATTCAGAAACTTTCTCCAAATATATCACCCCAAAAAAATCAATCCCCCTTCTCTTCTTCTTCCTCCTCCTATTAATTTCTTCTACCAAATCAAAAATGCAACCTCTGCTTTGAAAGAGGAGGAGAAGAAGAAAAAAACAGAGTAACTGTAATCAAATTGAATTGCATTGATATTAATTTGATCACAAGTTCATAACCATTTCTAGTAATGGTTTCACTACACACTTTCTGCGTGACTTAAAACAACATTATTCCACCACCACCTTGGTTGAGCTCGGCGGTGGTCTCTGCATCACCCACCAACTTGTTATAGTTATTAGAGAAATAAAAAAAAAAAAGAAGATGACGGCAACAAAGGCGGAAGCAGCGTCGGCGGCGGCGAAAATGGCGGTGATAAAGACGGGAACTTTTTTGAACGATGTCGTCAGCCTGATCGTATTCTCGGTGCTGGACGTTTTGGATTTCGTGCTCTGTTATTTCTACAGAGTCATAGATTTCTTAATCGAAGCTGAATGGAAGCCGTGTTACTGCAGCTCCGCTAAAGAAACGGTGATCGCCACCAGCTGCGCCGGGAAAATCCTCGTGTCGGAGCAAGGCGGCGGCGGCGGTTGTCGGGATTCCAAGAAGATTGTGACGTGTTTGAGTTCCACCACCACCACCACCGCCACCACGACGACGGCTAATTATAAGTTGCAGCTGGAGGAAGTCTCCGACACGCTCTACACCCGGCCGGCATTGGTCTCGGAAGTCTCCAAGTCCACCGTCAACGACCTGAAACGCCTCAAGGTGGTGGACGTCGTCGTCGACGGAGGTGGCGGCGGCGGAGGAGGAGGAGACAACAAGAAATTAGGCAAGGCGATTAGTAGTAAGAAGAAAGGGAACAGTTATAATTTGGTGAGGCGGTCGACTTTCACGGTGAACTCCACCATCGTGGAAATGCTGCAGGGGAAAATTGGCGGCGGCGGAGGGCAGCCGGTGCCGGAATTTAATCCGATTCCGAGGTGGTCGGACTGCGACTGCGCTACTTGCAACTCATGGGCTTCTTCGTCTAAGGAAACTCTGTACGTTAAGGCCGAGGGCGCCACAAGTGGTCCGTTCATCTCACTTTATTTATTTCATTCTTCCTTTTAATTGAAATTTGTTTCTCCTGAGATTGGGAACAAGAATTTTTCATGTGTTACACAATAATTTCACCCAGTCTATTAACATATAATATTGATGTTATATTAATTTACTAGGTAATTCAATTTTGACTAGAAGGGACCATTTTGATTTTTTGGTACCTCGTATTAGAACTAACACTATTACACTATGAGTAAAATTATTAAACAAATAAAATAGCTAATAATGAATTAAATATGATAAAATGTTACTTATAATTTTGTGTCATGTGCTTGATATTATTTATAGATAAGAGCGGGGGAGTAGTAGAGGACGTGATATTCATTCACGGGTTCATCTCGTCGTCGGCATTTTGGACAGAGACTTTGTTCCCTAATTTTTCCGAATCGGCGAAGGCAAAGTATCGATTCATAGCGGTGGATCTGCTAGGATTTGGCCGGAGTCCGAAGCCGGAGGATTCACTCTACACATTACGAGAACATTTGGAGATGATCGAAAAGTCCGTTATGGAGCCGTATCAAGTCAAGTCATTCCACATTGTCGCACATTCGCTAGGTTGCATTTTGGCGCTTGCTCTCGCCGTTAAACATCCCGGCGCCATCAAATCCTTAACTCTTCTTGCACCCGTAAGTTTCCATTGGATTTTTTTTAATATATTTTACGGTATGTAAAAGTTTTTGTTATGATTAATTATTGCTCGTATTTAGAAACATAGAAATATTATTGGCCATATGAAAGAAATGGGACGAAATCAAAAAGGTCAAAAGAACTGGTCACATAAAAAGTCTTATACTTCATTCATTTGTAAACAACAATCGTTAGTGCGAATATGCAATACAAACATAGATTTTAATTGTTGACAACCATCAACACAAAACTATATATATATATACTCTCTTCGTCCTAAATTTGAATTTTATTTAATATAGATTAAACGGGAAAGGTATATTTTTATAGAGTACACCATGGTGGCATTATTAGGTTGTTTAAGTTATATCGCATTCTATTGTAATAAATAAACTATTTCGCCGAATGATTTTAATAAGAGCATCATAATTTCATTTATAGATAGGGAGACAAAAGAGCTGTCATTATCACCACCAAATATGTAAGTAAATTGAATTTGAACATCTGATGTGGGGTTTTCTACTTTGTGATACTATTAAATATCCGTAATTCTTAGATCTGTTTCAATGAAGTAGGGTAGAATTTAATAATTAAAGAAGTATCAATTAAAATTTATGACTGATTTTTTTTTTTTGGTTGAGAAATTGTTTAAAGCGTTATATGAAAAAATGGCAGCCTTATTTTCCAGCACCAAAGGGAGTGCAAGCAACACAGTACATGATGAGAAAAGTGGCACCAAGAAGAGTTTGGCCACCGATTGCATTTGGGTCTTCAATTGCTTGTTGGTATGAACATCTCAGCCGGACTGTTTGTCTTCTCATCTGCAAAAACCACCGCCTCTGGGAATTTCTTACCAAATTACTTACCCGTAATCGGTATGTTTCTTTTTTCTTTTTTACTTCATACCTAATTCTCCCATTTTCCCTTCTTTTTCTTTACTCAATTTGGTAGCTATCTAGCTTCCTAATTACATTCCCCCAAAAAGAAGAAAGAAAGGGAAAAAGAAAAGAGGGGCCATAATTTAGTTTGGATTATACATTAATAAATTCAAAGAAACAACCAAAATGTGTTGTTAAAGATTGGTTGATAGCATTCAATCCATCAATATCAGGTTACTTTTCTCCCGTCCACTGCCTCCCCAACGGTTTTTGATTCATGACTTTTTAGTAAACATTCATAAATGACGGGGACCTAAATTAATTAATTAAGGAAACAAACTTGTGTATATACTGTTATTATTCACGTCTCGTCCCAAAATAAGCGTCCAATTACTACTTACCTTTTCTTTTCTTTTTTTTTCTTTTTAATGGAAATGCAGGATCAGAACGTATTTGATAGAAGGATTTTGCTGCCACACACACAACGCGGCATGGCACACACTACACAATATAATATGTGGGACGGCTGGGAAGATGGAAGCGTATTTAGATGTGGTGAAGAACCGACTGAAATGCGGGGTAACAATTTTCCATGGTCGAGATGATGAACTGATCCCGGTGGAATGCAGTTTCAATGTCCAGTCCAGAATCCCTCGTGCGCACGTCAAAGTCGTCGAAAACAAAGATCACATCACCATTGTTGTTGGCAGACAAAAAGCTTTTGCTCGGGAGCTTGAAGAAATTTGGAAAAGTTAAAAGAGGATTAATTTACAGCTCACGTACGTACGTATACCCCGCCGATCAATACATATACACCCCCCCCCAAACAAATTACATACTCCCACTCCAATAAGCCAAACGAAGAAATTGGATTGCAATTTTCGACATTTGAAATTAAATCACAAAAACAAACCCTTTTTTTTACTTTTTATATAAATATTGTAGAGAGAAACCGTCATCATAAGAGAGACCGAGATCTAATTTATCCTCGTGAAACACATGGTTTGGATAAATTGGCTTGGCAAGCTTCTTTTTTTTTTTTTCTTTTTCTTTTGAATTTGGAGTCTTTTGATTCCAGTCATCCCATTGAAGCCTTTGTTAATTTAGTTTGTTCAAATTAGGTTTTGTGAAAAGTCAGCATTAATTATATATAATATGAGGCAAGTATGCATTGAATCAACTCTTGTTGTACCTTATTGTAAGTTCATATTCACATTTTAATTGCATCAAGTTATATTACTAGAAAAGAGAGAGATAGCCATGAATTACATTATTACAAGGACAATAATCTGTTGTAGTTCTATTTATCGGTTTATCTCAGAATAGTACTCCCAAAATCAATGTCCTTTTCACTATAAGTACTAATTTAGATCTTAGAGGTAAAGATATTTTTGCAACCAGATTTTTCTGACGCAGTCCACTTTAAAATAGAGTTTCGAACACAATAAACGTTGATTGTGTTCACGATCATGCCCACATTAATATTTCTATCTTTCAATCAAAATTGTCAAGTCTCAGTCGTCACAATCCTCATTGGCGCCAAAATCATAATCTAGAACTCATATCCATATATTGTTCGCGACATTAGATTCTTCATCTTTGAGTTCAATTATGTTGCCGTAAAATTTGTTAGGTAGCAGGTTAATTCCTTACTTGCATCCAATTTAAACACCAACTAGATTTCCGATCGATGGATGCTGTTGAACCACGACAAAGTTATCGTGCGGTTTCTGAAACTACGAGAGGTTCTTGTGTATTATCCAAAAAAAAAAAAAAAAACACAAATATGACAATTTCGGCTAGGATTCGTGCCTCTTTTTTAAATAAATTAGCTTTGATCACTTCAGGGGTCCATACTTTCTCTAGTTTTATTTTAGAAGACACGTATTTAAACCTAATTTAGTTGTCAATTTGGTTGATCTTCAAGGATTTGATGGTTTCTGTCATAAGTGCTATTGGCTCTGACCATAACTTAGAATGAAAATGTTGGACAGAAAAACAGAGAAGCTGCTTCGTGGGAGCATTTGATGCCAATAATCGCAACCAGAAGACCTTTCTAATCGTGAGGAGGCTAATTAAAGGGCAGCTAAAGTTGTTATACTCGTTAAGGTACATTTCCAGACGTACGACCCGAAAGAGAACGATGGTCTTATTCCTAAAACATCAGCATCATCTTAGCCTCTTAGGCAACATATGTTGAAAATAACAGTAATAAATGGCAGTTACGAATATGGATATGAATTTTAGAGACTACACACAATGTGTTAGTACTAAGACATCCACCCGTTATTTCATCACCCCATTAAAAATTTCAAAATAGCAAGTCCCCACTGACACAAATCTCATTTCATTAATTAATGTTTCTCTTTAATTGGACAATATATTTTAGGTAGTACCAATTTAATTTTTTTTAATTAGATTACTCTGTTGTACTTCGTGCCTAATGAAAACGATGTTGTTTTAATATGTAGTAATGGGGTACCAACGTGAATGTAAAGATTGGATGAACTCTAAGAATGATAAATAAAAGGTTTAATAAAGTGATGGAAAATTTAAAAATTTGTATTGAATGAATAATTTCTTATTTTTTCCTTCCAAGTTGACCTTAATAACAAGTTGAGGACTTTACCGTCTGATCTATCATACAGGTAGTTTAAATTGGAAGTTTTCACAAACTCATGACCCTGTTAATAGTTTTACAGAATTAAGAAAATTTGGGTGCAACCTTATAAAAGTACATACTACTAACAACATGCAAGTCATTCCAGAGAAATATACAATATATATAATACTTCCTCCGTCTTAAGAAAAATAGTTCACTTTATTGAACGATTTATGGGTTGTTCAGTTAACGTAGGAATAGTAGATAATTAACAATGATTGATGGACAAATCGAGCTAATCAAATTATTGTGTGCTTAGGAATTTGACAATGCTGAAAACAAAGTCAAGAAAGATAGCTATCTGCTGCCGACCATACATGGCCAAAAAAAAGGGGTGTGCCTTACACTGATTGAAAAAGATTGGAGTGAGCATTAAAAGCTGTTGAGATTTGGTGGTTGCTTGGCCACAATACAACTATTTGAGGCTTGAGAGCATTGATGAAGAAGCGAGGACTTTTGTTTTCTTGATTCCCAGTGTATGCAATTTGCACACCGTTTTTAAAATCATTATGTTTGTTGGCTGGTTGCTGCCCATCTAATTGTGTTGCCTCCTAATCTAATTCACTGTCACTGACCACCCTATATATGTACTCTTTATAAAAGCATTTCCAATGTGATCTGATTTTGTAAATGAACAAATATTGATTTTTCTCCCCTTTTATTTAGGGATGGATGAAATTTATTAAATGTTATCACTCTCAAGTTAATGATTGAAACCAATAAAAAAAACTTTACATTATAAAATATATAGATATCCCCAACTCATGCATACCCTAAAGAGTATTCGAGCTCAAACGAGTCTAGACCATTCACATTTTGCTATTGAACACCATCATTGATTTGACTTTGTACCCCCTTCCAACGCCACAAAATCATTTTTGCTACTTTAGAAAGTATCATTGACATTATATTTCTTCCATGATTTGGTTGGAAATCTAAATAATGAAGAAACTTGTTATCTTTGTACAAGTTATTTTGCAACCGAGTTTAAGTTATACCATTTCTTAGGGCAACGTTTAATCCATTTCAGTCTGCTCGCATTGGTTAGCCTAATAGTGTATATCATTTGTCTAACCTTCCCAATGAAGGACCTATATTTTCTGTTTCTGTTTCTTTTTTTCCCATCGTATTGGGTTGGTTCACTAGAAGAAGAAGAAGAAGTTTCTATGAAAATTCTTAGTCCTTTACTTAACAATTTTGAAGATTCATTGGCAGTCAATTAGCAATAGACCCCAAACTCGGATGTTCGCCTTGTCTCAAAATTTTATGTTTTTTGTATTAAAATAATTTAATAGATTAAATTGTTAGTTTTAGTACGCATTTAACTTTAACATATCATTATCCAAAAAGAAAAAAAAACTTTAACATATGCTTTAATTCTTTACATCCACAAATACAACTACATCGAAATGATACTCCCTTTACATCGAAATGATACTCCCTTCGTCTCAGAAAAGTAATTTATATTTGTTTTATAAATTATATTCAATATAAAATAATTCATAATTTATAATATGGACAACTTTTTAAGGACAGAGAAGATAAACCTACATACGACGTGATAATTTTTTTTTTTTGAAAATTGTACCTGCATATATTAGTTAAAGGAGTTTAAACTTTTACATTTAGCTAAATTATATGCTATATTATGCATCTCAGCTACAACATCCCGAGGAACTTTAGTTATAGAAAAGGAAATGAACGACTTGGAAATGGTTATAATCTCAGCAATTAATTCCTGAACTTCAACCGGTGATTGATCGGGAATCAATTTGGTTGCCAAGAACTCACAATCCGTGAGCACAAGGATGTGCTGGATGTCCATGCTTGCAGCTTCTTGTATGGCATACAGCAGTGTCTGGACTTCTGCTTGTAGGGGAGTAAGTGCATTTTCGAGATTTAATTTGCTGAATCATCCCATGCTCTGTGGTGATTTTCCATGCTCCCGCCGCTTGTAGTGATGCCGGAAGGAAAGATCCATCTAGCATGCTAGTTTGTCCTTGTAAGGCTATATTGAGGTCATCCATCTTTGCTATCTCCTCTGTTTGGATCAAATTTCTCCGATTTCGGTTTCATTCTTTCATACAAAGATTGAGATGCAGGTTGTAGTCTTGTGTGATTGTATTCCACATCCTTGTACAAGCACCCTGTCGGTCTCCCTGTTGTGGATGCCAAATTTGATCATTTCGATCCTTCCAAATTTCCCAAAGGACAAAGATGGACAACTCAATTGCCATCACATCAGGAGCTGTTTTGATCCACTTCAGGATCCGAATTTTTATCCTTTCACTATTTAATTTCTCACTAACTTTTAATTTCATGTGACTATTCATATATGAATGATCCAACGATTTGGTATTATTTTTTTCTGTTTTTTTTAGAAATAGTTGTGTCCTTTTCATTTTAGAATAGTTTTTTTACTAACCATTTTTTAAAAAATATTGTTTATTAAATCTTGGGCTTCCACAAAGTAATAGTTTTTGTATAGCATTAAATTTGGGCTTTATACCTTTGAAGCCCAAAGGCCGGGGAAATGAAAATGTATGTGCTAATGTAATAATTGTAAAAGAAATATTTCCGACTTTGGTTAGAGCGGAAGAAAGAAGACGACGGCGACGACTGAACACGGAGGAGCTGAAAAAATGGGATACATACTGAGAGTGAGGATAGCGTCCTTCTTCACCGGAGTAGCGGTGGCTTCGCTCGCCGGCATATATGCTCTCAATCAGGATTACAAGGCTGCCCATCAAATTCTCACTCATCAGGTTCTAATTATTGGTTTCAGATTCTTATTTTTCCCCCGGTTTTTGTTTAGGTTTTGAGAAATTTGAATACATGGTATGTCAATTTGATTCGCTATCATAGTTTGTTGTTTGTTGCTGATCTTTTGAGTTACTAGTTCATTTGCCCTTTCCCTTTGCGTAATAATGATTTTGTTGATTTTGTTGTCGTGTATCAATATTTTTCGTTAAAATTCAGACCCTTTTGGGTGGGGATTCTGTAGTTCAACAATTTGGCGTATGAGATTAGTGTTATGGTCCTTTCTTTGGGTGACATTGGCTAAAAGGGGTAATTGCTTAGTCTGGAGATCCTCTTCGCATGTGTGAATAGTCTCTTTATATTTTGGTGAACTTAGTAGTAGGCTAGTAGCTGGAAAATTTAGTGCTGCTTGGTGTTTTCGCATTAAATTTGAGATCAAATAACTATTGTACGTGTACCTTGGTTATGGGTGATATCATATGTCTTCATTTAGCCCAGAAATCAGAATTGGCGTGATTTTTCTAAGGCAAAAATGTAATGCTGCTGTGGCATTGTTGGATTAAGTAACATTATGAATCTTGGATAATGAATAAAGTTGGGAATTGGGGTTAGATTGGCATGTATCACAAGATATAATCTTATGCACCGGAACCTCTGCTAGGCTTTGTTAGCCTTTCAAGTATTGGCTAATTGCTGAATGTTGCTTATGTTCCGAGGAGAATGAAAACGCTGTAGTTCAACTCTTTTTTTGGTTGTTTTTCGTAAGAGAATGTAAACCTGATGTGGCATTGTTGCATTAAGTTAAAGAGATCAAACAACTTTATGAATCTTTGATATTATATAATTGCTAAGGAGATTGAAAATGATGTAGTTCAAACTCCTATGTCTGCTATCTTTTCCAGAAAATAGAAAGGAAAGCAGTCATTTACAAGGAAATTTAGTTTGCTTCCAGAAGGGCAAGCCAATTGGATTTGATGTTACCTTATGTGCATGTAATGTCGTTTATGTCTCTTATTACTTATTCTTATATACCTTTGGTTTTCTCTCTTTTAGGCTGATAGCCTTTATCAGTCCCTGGAAGGAAGGATTTCGAGTCTGGAAAAGCTGCAGAAGGAAGTTAAGGAATCAGAGCCTGTTGATGCTGCACCATAGGGATTTTGAGTTTTGTTTGTTGCATGTTATGATCTCTGGTAAGAAAGCTATCTCTGATGGAAGAAAATGAACACTCATTGGGTCAGAGTTTGCCCATTTGTGTACTTGCATTTGAAAAGTGTACTGGAAACAAAGCAACTTGAACCCCTGAATTTGTTATGTCGTGCTACGGTGATTATCAATGTACGTAATGTGACAGGAGAGCTTCTTTCTATTTGCAACTTCGACAAACAAATAATGTGAATTTTTGGTTTTCTAGAAACAAAGTATCTGCTTGTATATGCTTCTGTGATGCTGGTTTCTGCTCCTTTTTTCCCTCTAATTTTTCTTCATTGATCGATTTTATTGTTTTCTGTTACATTTGTTCTCTGCTGCTGCCTATCTTCTATTTCCCTTTAACTTTTCATCGCTTTCGTGCTCTCTTTCGAGCTACTCTCAGGCAGACTTTTAACTGTCACAGGCATTCCTGCTTATTTCAGGTAAAAGTTTCGAGAATGAAAATAAGATGATTGGCTGGTGACGATAGTGATATGTTACATAATGATGCTGAGGTGATTTGATAGTCTTGCCTCTGTGACTTCATTTCCTGTATTACACAGCCCTTTGGAAACTAGCAATTATCATGTAGATGTTGTAGTGTTATAAAATTTCTCGGTCTATCAATTTGTTCAATAAATCTACTTTTGTTGAGCTGGCCTTAAGCCCTCTGTTTCGATTTAATGATTGTCGGTTAAGCAATCCGCTGCGGATGAGGTATATAGATTGGCTCCAGTGGATGACTTCTAGGAGAAGCGGATGGATTACATGAGCAAAATCTCCAAAAGTCGCAAGTTAAGAGGTTAGTTTAATTTTGGCAAGGGGTTACAGACCAGGAAAATGTGTTCATGCTTGCGTTAATTGAAGAACAGAACAGATCAAACTAGAAGTGGAACGTGGCCTCGAATTTAGCCTCAGATCAATCGTGGTTCATTTGGTTCAGTTTTGGCATCATTTCGAACCAGTAACATTTGGAATATCGCTTCTGGTGGCCACAAGCTAAGACAATCTCCCAGCCACTGGGTTGGCCAAGTCATAATTTTAACTTTCCCCCACTTTTTTGGACGAATTTGAACACTAATCTCCAATAAGCAAATGATTAATTATGATGACATGTATGATCCAGCCATTCCCTCAAATCTGACAAAATTAATGAAATCAGTATATAATGATGCATTAGATTCTAATGATTCTTTTTTTAAAAAAAAATATGGAAAATAATAAAGAAGATAAAACCTGAACCAATCATAGACGGGGAGATATTTCAATAACAAGAAGCAAAAGATCCCAGATAACAGAACAATGTGAAAGAAAAAACACAGTGATCAGATTCCTTCAGTACACGAAACAAACCAACCTAAAAGGAAATTACCACTGGCCGCTGTCATTTCGCGGCCATCATTCGGAAGAAGAAGAGAAAATGGTGGCTCTGAGCTTACAAGCAGCAGCTGGAGGACTCCTCCAGAACCAGGTAAGCCTGAACAAGAGAAGCAGTAATGGTAATTGCATAGAAAAACCACAGGCAATAAGCATCATGAAAAACAACAACAGTGGTTTGATGAGGATAAGGTGTGGGATAGCAGAGCCATCAGGAGAGCCAGCGCCGTTTGGACAGAAGACAAAGTACAAGGATGGTTTCTTTGAGAGGGCATTCATGACCTTGTTTGCTAGGAAGATGGAGAAATTTGCTTCATCTTCTTATTCTGGTCCTAACAATGATGGAACAAAACCCAAGAAGAAGGGTTGGTTGGATTATGACTATGATAGCTTTGTGGAGGTCTCCAAGAGTGTGATTCGAGGTCGAAATCGGATGCAGCAACAAGAAGTCGTTCGTGAGGTTCTCCTCTCTATGTTGCCTCCTGGTGCTCCTGCCCAGGTAATTAGCTTCTTCAACCAATTCAATCTATCATCAATACTCATAACTTTTTTCGTATTAAATTCATTTGGAGATGATCTATCCCCTAAGTTTGTCGTCCTTTTCTTGGTTTCGTATCATAGAATCCATAATACATTGTTGTGTTTTTTTAATGGGAATACATTGTTCTGTTATTTGAGAATACAATTTAGTCTTCTGAAAATTATTTTTTCCAATGTCTTTCCTTTTTTAACAAGTAGCGAAAATAAAATGGTGATTTCTGATTTGCTTCTCCTTTTTGTTCTTTTTTTGGAAAGAAAACAACTGTAATTGAAGTTCTGAAAAGCAAAAGATGAACAAAGAAAAGGGCCTGAAAAAAAAAATTGAAAAGCAAAAGGTGAACAAAGAAAAGTTCTTTTTTTGGAAAGAAAACAACTGTAATTGAAGTTCTGAAAAGCAAAAGATGAACAAAGAAAAGGGCCTGAAAAAAAAAATTGAAAAGCAAAAGGTGAACAAAGAAAAGGGCAATTAAAAAAAATTTTAAAAATATGCTGGCTATGGGGTTCGAACCCATGCGCACTTATGTGCAGAAGATCTTAAGTCTTCCCCCTTAACCTCTCGGGCAAACCAGCTAATTTGTTTATTATTTTGTCTATTTTATATTTATAATGTGTTCAGTTTAGAAAATTGTTTCCGCCAACGAAATGGGCCGCTGAATTTAATGCTGCTTTGACAGTCCCCTTCTTCCATTGGTTGGTTGGGCCTTCGGAGGTACTCTCTCTTTCTTCTCCCACTACCCAATTTGGGCCTATCTTTTGTTTCGATCACGCAGCATCGAGCCCAGCTTGTGCATATTCTGCAAAAAAATAAACGATGCTTGTTTTTTTTTTTTTTTTGTTTGAGAAAAGAAACCATGCTCAAGTCTCGTCATATTTGTGTAGGTTGTGGAAGTAGAGGTAAATGGAGTGAAACAAAGAAGTGGAGTTCATATAAAGAAATGCAGGTTTATATACGTACACTCAATCTACATTTTCATATCGATTGGAATAAAGAGTTCTAACTTCACTAGCTACGCACTATATCTTATAATATTGCCCTCTTCCCAGTTACAAGAATTATCACTATTGGTCCTTGATTTTAAAAGTTTTACTAAGACGCCATGATCTCTCTGCTTATTTTAAAGGTACTTGGAGAACAGCGGGTGTGTAGGGATGTGTGTGAACATGTGTAAAATTCCTACGCAGGACTTCTTCACCAATGAATTTGGACTTCCGTTGACCATGAATCCAAGTATGTTCTCCTCTCTGAAAATATCGCAATTGATGAATTTATGTTGGAAATGAATTGAATCAATCAAATCATGCGAACAGCTGATGAAGTAAAACTTGTCCTTTTGTTTTACCTCTTGAATTGGGCAGATTTTGAAGACATGAGCTGTGAAATGGTGTATGGCCAAGTTCCACCATCATTTGAAGATGATCCAGTATCCAAGCAGCCTTGTTTTGCCAATATTTGTAATGTTCCCCCCTCCCCTCAAGCTCTCCAGATGACTTAATTAGTGTTTTAAAACTGATTTTTTTTTTTTTTTTTATTGAAGATATTCATGATGAACAAATTTTCTTTGCAGGTTCCTTGGCTAATGCTAATGCCAATGTATGTCCAAAACTACAAGCCTGAGACCTTTGGACTTCCTCCCCCACAAAATTTTGTAATTTTGTAATCTTCCCCTATACATTAGTGCACATTTGTATGTACCTGAAGATATGGTCTGAAATTGAAAACAACACATTGAGAGAGCTTTATCGAGCACTTGGAAACCCTTGAATGTGAATAGACTTACTCCTGATGATATACAATTTTAGCTCTGTACTTAATTATGATTCGATAACACGTTTCCGCTCTTTATCTCTAGATAATTGCGCCTCATCATCAACAGAATCATATGAATATTTTACACAAACGCGACTTATAAAGTTTAGAGAAATTCCCTATACACAATAAAATGTCACTCTGCAATCAACTCGTCTCCTCCGCACAACCAAGACAAGCAGTTAGGTTCAGTCACTTTTTTTTTTTCCCCCTTTGTCGTACCTTATGAAGCATTGATTATTGCAGCCAAAAATTATGAATACATTTCTTGGATACCCTCTTTGTTATTGGCTACTGAATCATTAAATCCCCCCCATGATAACGTTCATGCTTGGATTCAAAATGGATGCAGTAACGGTTAACTGTTTGGGCACGAGAAGGATGAAAGTGAAAGAGACTTTCCATTTTTGTCCATTTCCGGTGGAACCCCCGTGATTCTCAATATGTTTGCCCACACTCTTTCTTCCCTAAAACAGGAAACCACCAAATTACATGTTGACTTCTCATGGGAGGGGAGTTTCAATAGAGGCAAAGGCAATCACGGTTTCATTCCGAACCAAGTAGAGAGAAAAGTTACGGTTGTTCCTTTTTTTCACTGTTCGTAATAATCGAAATTTTTTTAACTTACAATTTCTGAAAGTTGTTTGAAATGATCATTTTTTTTTAATCCTAATTAAATTGAGCCAACAATGCTCACGGGACATGTAACTATTGGTAGGACTTACACATGGGAAAATAACACAAAAAATTCAGCCAACAAGCAACTAATATATGACTACTCTATAAAAAGTGGCAAAATTTTCTGGTTTCACAAGATCAAGCAGCAAAAAGGAGAGATAGAGTGTAAAAGAGAGCAAAAAATACAGGATTTTGGGGGAGGAATACTACTTGAAAAGAAAACATGCAAAATCAACAGCACATCTTACACTTATTAAACCTTGGTGTGATGATTTGCATTTTGACATTAGTATCATGTTACTATGCTGCAGCAGCATTTACTTCCCAACACTATTCAGAAGCACTTCAAAAATCCATTCTATTCTTTGAAGGCCAAAGGTCAGGGAAACTACCTTCTAACCAGGCCATTTCATGGAGGGCTGACTCTGGATTGTCTGATGGCTCTGCTTACCATGTATACATTAGTTCATCTTCTGCTTATTGCGCTTTTTTTTTTTCTTTTCTTTTCCCAACGCGATAAAAGCTCAAGTTGTAATTTTGCAGGTTGATCTTGTGGGAGGATACTATGATGCCGGAGACAATATGAAATTCGGGCTGCCAATGGCATTCACAACCACCATGTTAGCCTGGAGTATGATTGAGTTCGGAAGCTACATGGATAACCAGCTTCAAAATGACGCGAAATCCGCCATCCGTTGGGGAACAGATTATCTTCTCAAAGCAGCCACTGCCACCCCGAATACTCTCTACGTCCAAGTCTGCTACAATTCATCTCTTCTGTAACAAAATTTGTTTCACACTATCTGTAAAAACTACTTAAACAACAAGCGTATGTATTACACAAGATTTTCAAGAGTCATATGAACTTATCTTTTGGACTAAACAGGTAGGAGATCCAAACATGGATCATCGATGCTGGGAAAGACCAGAGGACATGGACACACCTCGCAATGTGTACAAAGTGACTCCCCAAAATCCAGGCTCAGATGTAGCAGCCGAGACAGCGGCTGCATTGGCGGCTGGTTCTATCGTGTTCAGAGACTCCGATCCTTCTTATTCCACCAAATTACTACATACTGCAAAGCAAGTTAGTACTCCAGAGTTTAGCCTGCTCTTTCAGTTAATCAAAAAACACACAAAGAAATTCGATTTCGAGTGATGAGTTTGCTGCCTGCAGGTGTTCAACTTTGCAGACAGGCACAGAGGTTCTTACAGTGATTCTCTCAACTCTGTTGTCTGCCCATTCTACTGCTCTTATTCAGGATATCAGGTAACAGAAACACCATTCTTAACTAAATCACATTCTTAATTTTTTTTTAAAAAAAAAAGCAGTTAATTAAGGAATGTTGAAAATGTAGGATGAGTTGTTGTGGGGAGCATCTTGGCTTCACGCAGCTTCGGAAAATGCATCCTATTTGGCTTACATTACATCCAATGGCGACGCAATGGGCGCAGAAAGCGATGACTATTCCTTCAGTTGGGATGATAAACGTCCTGGAACTAAAGTCCTGCTCGCAAAGGTTTTGATATTACAGCAATTGTCGATTTTTTTTTTATTTTTTTTGTGAATTATTCAGGTCAACATCATGACTTTATATTCATTCATTGATTCAGGTATTCCTGGAGAAGAATAGCCCTGGATTTCAATTATACAAAGAACATTCTGACAATTACATATGCTCCCTCATTCCTGGAATGCCGAATTTCCAATCCCAATACACCCCTGCTGGACTTTTGTACAGGCAGAGTGAAAGCAATCTTCAATACGTCACAACTTCATCTTTCCTCCTCTTAGCATACGCCAAGTATCTAACTTCAAGAGGAGGAATTGCGGCTTCTTGTGGATCATCAAGCCTCACCGCCAACGAAATGATTAAGCTAGCTAAGAGACAGGTTGACCAAAAAAAAAAAAAAAGAATCATCTTTAATGCGTTTTACATTCTGACACCTATATATTACAATTATTACATCTTAACTAACGTTCCAGAACACCCAATTGATCTGCAGGTTGACTACATACTAGGCGAAAATCCTGCGAAAATGTCGTATATGGTCGGATTTGGGGAGAGATATCCACAGCATGTTCATCACAGGGGTTCTTCATTACCATCCATCCAGGCACAACCTCAACAAATCAGCTGCAATGATGGGTTCAGGTATCTGGATTCGGGTTCGCCGAACCCGAATGTTCTGGTTGGTGCCGTCTTAGGAGGGCCTGATAGGCAGGATAATTATGCAGATGATAGGAGGAATTATCAGCAATCTGAACCAGCTACCTATATCAACGCTCCTTTTGTTGGAGTCCTGGCTTTCTTCGCCTCCCAAACTTAACAACAACAACGATCAATGATTTAGCAGTACAACTGTACTTCATCAATCCTAATAATTTCTAAAAGGCCATCCTGATGACTGATGATTTTATTCGTATATTCTCTCTGTCCTAAAAAAAACAGTTCACATTTATAATTTTTAAATTTATAATATTTTTAATATTACAAATATAAAAAATGTGAACTACTTTTCCGTGAACCATAGAGTGAATTGTACCGAGTACTGGTAACAAAAGTTGATAATGATTTACAGCAATATATTGATAAGAGTGAGTGTCACTATAGAGCCACAAAAAAAGACGATCTTTTTTTTTTTTTTTGAAATGGTAAAAAAGAAGATGTTGTTTGTACTCCCGTTGATGATTTGGAGGATGAATTTGTTCTATAGGCTGATTTTGGACTTTTAGAAAGGGAAATTTTCATATTTTAGTAATGTATATGATTTTAAATAATAAAAAATATATTGAAATACTTACAATGAAAACTAAAAACAATAATTTGAGCCACATTGTTCCTTATAAAAATATCTAATAATGTTTTCCTGTGTTTATCTATTATTCATAATTTTATTAGAACTTTGAAAATTAAAAAAAAAATCATGGAAGATTTTCTTGAAATCCATTGCTTCAGAAAATTCATATCAAAGGGGTAATTATGAAAAAAGAACTCCCTCCATCCCAGAAAAATTAGACTAGGAATGGAGGTTTTAATTTACAATCTAGATGATAATATCTAGAAATGTAGATTACATATGTGATTATGTAATTCGAGATCAAATGGTTTTATTTATATATTTCCTCCACTTTCTATTTGATATTTGAATAATTAAAGAATTACAATAATTCACTAACACAACGTGTATTTTTTGTATTTCTATATTCTATTTTAATGTTGAAAAAAATACTATAACACTTATACTTAACATTTTTGTTTTCAAAATAATTTGATTTTTCTTATTTGATAATTTCTATTTATGTTTGTCTGCCGTCCAACGGACGAGTTTAGCATATACTATCTAGTAAGGTTTTCTGGTATTTATCAATTATTCATGATTTTATTAGAGTTTAAAAAATAAAAAATATCATGGAAGATTTCTTGCCTTCTTGGAGTATAGACATTAATCCAACACGTCAATTTCTGCCGGAAAACCATCTTTTTTCTTTCTTTTTTTTTTTGGAAAATTTTGGATCAGAAGCAATGGAAATGGTTAAATTAATAAAAGAGGTAAGATTTTAAAATAACACGCTATGTGTGGATCAGACTTTAAATAATCTACTCTATTTTTCCAGACTTTAAAGAATCTCAACGTCTTTTGATTTGTGATCGTAAATTCTGAAGGGAATAATGTTTTTTTTTTCTTTCTTTTTTTCCCCTTTTTGTAAATCGGGTAGTCCATGAATCAATACCTACGCTAAGTTAAAGTGACAATTGAACATAATATCTCTCTTAAGAAATATAAGAGTAATTTTATTACTAAACCACAATCTCGTTCATAATTTCAGAGTTTGAACTTTAACTGGTCATAATTTCAGAGTTCACTTAACTTTGATCATCAAGAATTTTGTATCTCAATTGGTGTTAGACCATTTTCAGTGATTTTAATAAAAGTTTATTTCTTAAAAAAAAAAAAAAATCAAATCAAATTAAATTAGAGAACCGTTTCAGAAAAACATTAACTATATTGAATTACTTCGATCTTTTTTTAAAAAAAAATTAATTTTTGCTGGAAATAGAAAATCAAGAAATGAAAATTTTAGAGTCATCATTACTTACATTACAGTTAGACATCCAAAACAAAGGGAAAAAAAGAAAACCACACACACATTAACAGAAACTATCCCTCTCATTGCCCAATCTTTTTATACATCTAGGTGAAGCATATATTGGAGGTTAATTAATGCCTAACAGAGAAAAATTATCTGAAGATGTCATCCCAAAAAATAAACACAAAACAAAAACTACAAGAAATACAATTAAACTGATCTTCAAGCAATACTAATATAGGAATTAGCTATCTGGGTCTGGGCAGTTTGTATTTTGGTATCAACATTCTTTCGTAAATAACACAATATTGCTATTTACCAACATACATTTAATCACTTAAAACCTTCTGTAACGAAAATCCTCATTGTTTATATGAAAAATCCACACAAAACGTCTCAAAGTGATATGCATAATCATACCAACCCAAACAATTGATTATCTTTGTCTTAAAGTATGTGACATTTGTCAAAGAACAGAGCCCGCCGGAATCATGTTCATGAAGTGCACAATTTTTTATTTTTTTTTTTCATTTGAAACAAAGGTATTTAATTTGGAAATGGGATTTCAGGGACAACATATTTCCATTTTTCGTGCAATCAGCAATGAGATTTCTCTACATTACAAGAGTAGTTTGAGTTAAACTTATGTTCAAATGTTTCCTTTGGTATTTGGACATTTTTTTTTATCATAATCACATTAGTTTCTTCTAATGTTTTTTCTGAACAGAAATTTTCTTTGTTTCCATCATAATTGCTGGAACCTATCACTTTGAGGGTTGGACTGAATTAATTGGTTTGTTATATCATAAAGACTTCGATAAAAGCTAAGTATAAACTATAAAATCATTGCAATATCGGTTGATATTAAAATTTTAATAATTTGCTCAAAGTTAACACATCACGATGCTAAATTAATTTTGAAAAATGTACTTGTTTTAATAGTAATCCCTGTCTAAAAAATTTCAGTATAAACTTTAAACTTCAATATTCGATGTGGATTATTTTTTGGGGCTGGAAGTCACAAGATATACTTCATATATATCATGTACGTAAATTTTTGTATACTCATATTGTCCTAAAATAATTTACTCTAGCATAATTTGTACTTGAGATGAAAATTCAAAGTGGGCAATTATTTTTGGACAAGAAAAAAAACTTAAAAGACTTGCAAATTAAAGTGTTAAATTAAGTTGGTTAATTTAAGGATCAAACATAAGGAATTATTATATGAATATAATATATGGACACGTACTAATTGCGTTTTATACGTGGTAACCGTTATCATAATTTTACAGTGATTTTGATTTGTTTGAAAAAGCTGTAAAAAACACTGGACTTTTGTCCATGTAGCCGTTAAACTTGCCCGAGTCCTGAAAGCCCAGCGTTCGAAATAAATAAAAAAATAAAAAAAAAAAGAGCCAAGTAAAAACGAAACTAGGGCAAAACGTAAGACAAAATTTAGGAAATTTTTGAAACACAAAACCAAACAGATTTGGGAAATTAAAGGTCGGCTTAATCGTGCCCATAAAAACTAACCTACAAGGGTAACATCTGATCAATAAATCATTGTTTCTTCAATCTTCAATAGAGTACCTATAGGAGCAAATGTAAAACGGTACGATAGAATCTTTCATTAAAAGTGTTCAAAAGAAAAGTAAATACCTCATATATACAATTGAAGATGTGTTTAAACATAAAGGCACCAATCATATGTATAAGACCAAATGGATCTTTATAGATATTCTCTCAAACATTGGTTTTTTGTTAGAAATCATACATGTTCATCTGCAAAATTTAGATTTGCAAATTATATTAATTGCTCCATCACAATGAACAAAAAGATGGAGCCTCCAGAAAAGGTTAAAATATATTATGAATTTTAAAACTCCAATCTTTGGGGTTGATGATGTTGGGCTTTACTATTCGATTGGCTTATTGCTTGTTTGACGTGTTAGTTACTCTAAAAGGAGATCTATTTGCTACTTGATTGGATGATAATCAATTTGACGAATTAGTTATCCCAAAATCAGTGGGAGAAGTGATAACAGTTGATTAATAAATTAAATGGACGGCATCATTATCTCATTAGATCCTCAATAATATAAACCTGAAGTTCAAGAGATAATGTTTAAGACCAGATATTTATATGACCAAAACGTATAATTATGTTTAAAATTTTGATGTTACCTCCCTGAACGATCATCTACCACTGTTGTTTAATTTAATGTCCATTTGATAAGTAGTAGAACAGTCGATTCTAATGATAAGAGTTCTCGTAAATTATAAAGTTTAAATCTATTGAGATGGAAAATACAAGTGATTAAATAATTTTTTATTACTATGAATATATACTTCCAGAAGAATAACACAAATATTTAAAAAATTTAGTGACTCTGAGATCTCATTACTAAAGAAAAATGGAATCGATCGGCAATGAAATGTCGACATGAAATTTTGATTATGTTGCAGTTGTTAGTAATATGAATGAAAAAATCATGAAATAAAAGTCTATTGTGAGTGCAGACATTAAACTTGTGGCCATAATAAATGAAAAGACGCAATAAGCACACCTGAAGATGTGTAGGTACAATGAAAGTGCTTAAAAAAACTAGAAGTTTTGACAAATAATATACCGACGAAATGTTGTTGGGTATATTAACGAGCAACCAACTTGTTGCACAAGTTTTTCCATTGTTTGGATGTTAATTATGGGGAGATATATTCTCTTGTGGTAAATGGAAATAAAATTCTTCTTTTATTTGCTATATCTAGTAGCAAATAAAGAAATAAAAATGCGTCTATTGAAAATAGTGATCACTTAAAACTCGAAATTTAATAATAATGACGTCTATGTGAAATCCCCGAAGGATTCAATAAAGGATATGGTTCCGATTCTTGAGAAATTAATTCGAAAGACTTGAGCAAATACGAGTGTCTTCATGATTTTAGACAATATTTAGGTGCATGTTTTTGAATGTTTAATTTATTTACTTATTTTTATAAGCATGTTTTATTCGAATATGTTATGTTTGACTATTTGTGATTTGTATATGTTTATATGATCACATTTATATGATATTGATATGTGTTCATTATATACATTTGTGTTTAGAACTCAGTTAACACTGAACTCTTGAAGAGTTTGAAAAGGTTGAATATCATCGAAACTTATTATGGAATTCGAGTAGCCTCAAAACTAATATAACTCCTGAGGAGTTCATCGTAGTTATTAAGAGTTCAAAGAAGTTCAAAAGGTTGCTACTTGCTTGAAGTAAGAAAAATGAGAGAATTTGAGTAGAATCTCGGTCTTAGTTTGACCTTAGTATATATACATTTAACTCCTGTTGAGCATACTTGATTAAAATCTTGGTATGCGTATAGATCCTCTATCGACCTTCTAATAATGATGTAAACCGATTTGGTCATGAAGTACCATATTGTAATGCTTATAAAGTATCGGTTTATCTTTGTCAATTTCTCAAAAAATGAAATATTGCATACATTAATACTTTGTGGTACAATGGTTATGGATCTCTGTTATTCTGAATTACTCAATATTAAATATGGCAAGTGAAGATGATCATCTGTATGGGAAGTTAAAGTGATTGTTTAGCAAATCAATGTATTATAGATTTCAACATTGGTAAAATTGATCAATATTTTAGAATGCGACGAGAAGATTACAAGTGATATACTCAACAGGGAGAGTACCCGATGTTGTACTCTTTTTCCCTTGATCGATGTTTTGTCCCATGAGTTTTCCTGACAAGGTTTTTAACGAGTCAGCGTCATATTCAGGAATGTACTCTTTTTCTTTTATTAGATTTTTATCCCACTGGGATTTTTCTATTAAAAGTTTTAACGAGATATTATCCCAAGAAATGGACATCCAAGAGGGAGTGTTGTGAATATTTAATAATGTGGATGTCCACAAATCAGAAAAGTTATACAAGGAATCAAATGTATGGAAATAATATTTAGTTAGATATTATCATTAGTTAGATCTTATCATTATTTATTCTTATCCTTGTATCCATCTCCTCTATAAAAAGAGAGCGGTCTCTGCAAAGATAATAGTAAGATCAATTCTCTCTTTCTCTCTCTTTCAACTTGTTCTCTCCCTCTATTGTTCTATCTCTACAGTTTTTCATATTTATTTTATAACATATATCACAATTATTTACAACAGATTTTTTTTTAAACCCACTGCTATTGGCCTGAGCTTGGAGGCCAGTAAACGTAGGTAAAATCCTGGGGAGAATTCAACCTTAATTTCCTCCCAGAAATCACAGCACCTAACCAAACTTTTCAATTCCCAACGTATGTATTACAATATAGTACATTAGAAGCAAACCAATAACTAACTAAACACATGACAGCATCATTCACTAGCAGCTAAAGAAACAGTATTAAAAGCAAAATTATCAACTAAATTCAACACAATTCATTAGAAGCAAACCAATAAGTTATTCATACGATGGGCACGTAGTTCACTAGCAGCTAAAGAACAGCTAATTTCACAGATGCATGTATTAATCTCATCAATTGTGTCTTGACACGTTTTCTAGCCTTTTTTTTTTCTTGTTAGGACGCTCGACACGTTGCTGCCACCAGAAATTTTGACAACGAGGGTCGACAATTATTTTTTCTAGAGCCATCGCATTTCCGAAAGATATTTGACAAGCTTATCCTCTCTTTTACGACCATAATATCCATGAAACTCAACAACTTTAAGATGTTTGAGAGAAACACTTGGAGCGGTCTCATATTATCTTTTCTTTTTAGCAATATCGTCAGACCAACACAGCTGCAAAAATAGATGTGAAAATGAAAATTAAGAAGAAAAGAAATTCCCTATAGTTTTTAAGCTTTGAAAGACTTTATTTTAAACGAGGTCTTGTTCATTTCGGGGTTGGCTCTACCTCTTCCTACCCTAGAAGGATTGTTACGGCAAATCTTACATGAAATCTCTAATTTCGAACCTGAACTTATCACTCAAAACTTGCCTAGAGTAGTTTAGTTTGAAAGCTATTACAATGGGCATAAATTTACACCATGTTGCCAAAAAAGAAAGAAAAGTTATTTTCCAAACCCCTATATTTAAGTTTTGCTTGAATCCCTAAAGTTAACAGTTTTAACTCTCCAGTTTAAGTTTAATTTTCAATATGATCGTCTTATTCCAAATCTAAAGAAATTAACTTTCCTTTTTCTATTGGGAAGAGTTTGAGCACAAGTAAAGAAGAAAGGTGGGGAGGCTTCTCAGAGCATGGAAGTTAACCAAGGATCGTCTTATTCCAAATCTAAAGAAATTAACTTTCCTTTTTCTATTGGGAAGAGTTTGAGCACAAGTAAAGAAGAAAGGTGGGGAGGCTTCTCAGAGCATGGAAGTTAACCAAGGCTGACAGAAACCAAAACAGGGTTTTTGTAGAGTAAATGTAGCTTCTAAAATAGCTACTAGAAGTGAAGGAGTTGGTAGAGCTTTTACCATACGTACTGAGGAAGGGGATCTCATTGTGGCAACATCCTCTTTTCTGCAAAAGCAAATATCTGAGTGTGCAAATGAACTTGAAACAATAAGAACAGCACTCCGAGAAGCTCAGGCAAGAAGAATAGATAAGATAGAAGTGCAATTAGATGTAAAAACTATGATTACTTGGTTACAAGGACGCTCTAACCCTGTTTCAGAAGTAGCAACCATAGTTGACGACATCTTTTTGCTTAAGGAATTTTTTATTAATTATAAGTTCCTGTTTATCAGAAAAATTTAGAATTCTAGTTGCTGCAATTTGGTTAAGTTAGCTTTGTCTAGCAAATGTACATAATTTTGGAATAGTGATATTCTTCTGTGGCTAGATGAAACTTTTAAAGCCGATTGCAATAGCTCTTTGTAAGTATTATATTTTCTTTTTATGAGAAATGAATATGGTCCTTGACAAAAAAAAAAAATATGAATAGTGATTCATTTAATCAAATATTTTATGTAATGTAAAGCTACAAAATATAATAATTAACATAAATTTAAGTAAGTGGTCATATGATCTTTTCATATGTGTCAATCATACTTTACACTATTAATTATTCATAATAAAGAAGATGTACTTTAATTTTATAATCAGTCGTGGCGGGCAGAAATATCTAGTTTGAAGCTAAACGTGTGAAAGGGCTAGGAATCTCAATTAGAAAACAGGCTCCCCTTACACACTTTAATGGACGCCTATGATAGTTCTTTTTCTGGGCTGCTATTGATTCATATGCTATTTGCAATTTTTGTTTTCTTTCTTGAAATGTCAAAGAATGTTTACTTGGCGCTTCAAACGTATCCCATGGGGATGTGATTTGTTGCATGTGTGTTAATATAACCAAAAAAAATCAAAAAGAAAAAAAAAAGAAAAAGAAAAATTAAGTTTATTTTAAACTTACTTAAAAAAATAATAAAATTTAAGTACGTTTTAAACTTTTATTTTATTTTTAGTAAAATTTGCATTTGCATTTTCATCAGAAAAAGAAGTAGAAAGTAAATTGTGTTCGGTAAATCAAATAGCTAAAATACAGAGGCGGAGAAGGGTAAGAAAATGATGAAGACAGACGGCGCCGGGGGCGCCGGCGCCGCCAGTATCCCGATTGTCCCGCTCCTCCTCTGCTTTGTTCTCTTCTTCGTTGCTCCGGCACCCGTTCTTTCGGAGATCCGTTCATCCGAAATCCGCAACGATGCCCGACTCATTGTCCCATTCGGCGAGTTCGGGTTCACTCCCCGTGGTCGCCTCCAGCTGAATGTCTCCGGCATATCTTTCTCCCCTTCGCCGCCGACCAACCTCGATCTCTCCAAAGTGGGTTTCTTCCTCTGCACCCGCGACGGATGGGTCCGGGTCATACAACAAATCGAGGACTCCGAGATCACATGTATCCTCAACTCCGACGCCGTCATTCCCATCTTCACCTTCCAAGACGGCGTCGTCCCGTCCTTCACCAAAGACTACAACGTCACCGACCCCGATCGGTACACTCTCGCCTTTGCCAATTGCCTCCCGGAAAAGCTCAAAGTTTCCATGGACGTCATCTCTTCCATGTACAATCTCGAGAAATCCAGCTCCGGCGACAGCATTACCCTTACCCGGGATTACCTCTCCGCCGGTAAAACCGTACTCCCTAGGGTTTACTTCCTTTTCTCTATAGCCTATTTCGGATTAGCGGGTTTATGGGTTTACGTTCTGTACAAAAAGAGAGTATCGTTTTATGCAATTCATTTGTTCATGCTGGCTGTGGTAATTCTGAAAGCGTTCAACTTGCTGTGTGAAGCTGAGGACAAGTCTTACATAAAAAGAACGGGAACTCCACATGGATGGGATGTTTTGTTCTACATTTTCAGCTTCTTTAAAGGGATCACCTTGTTCACCTTGATTGTCTTGATAGGGACAGGGTGGTCTTTCTTGAAACCTTATTTGCAGGACAAAGAAAAGAAGGTTCTAATGGTGGTGATCCCGCTTCAGGTGGTGGCGAATGTAGCGCAGGTTGTGATCGATGAGACTGGCCCATCCGGGGAAGATTGGATGGCTTGGAAACAGGTTTTTTTGTTGGTGGATGTGGTTTGCTGTTGTACGGTTTTGTTCCCAATTGTTTGGTCCATTAAGAATTTGAGGGAGGCAGCACGGACAGATGGGAAGGCAGCCGTGAATTTGATGAAGTTGACGTTGTTTAGGCAGTATTATGTTGTGGTCATTTGCTATATTTACTTCACAAGGGTTGTAGTTTTCGCATTAGAAACCATTACTTCCTATAGGTATGTTTGGACAAGTGTGGTGGCAGGAGAATTGGCGACCCTTGCGTTTTATGTTTTCACGGGGTATAAATTTAGGCCTGAGGCTCACAATCCGTATTTCGTGGTGGATGATGAAGAAGAGGAGGCAGCAGCTGAGCAGTTGAAGCTTGAAGATGAGTTCGAATTGTGAAGAAGCTGACTCCTGCCTTTCTGGCATCACTGTTAATAATCATAGGATGCATGGATCAAAAGATCTCACTTGAGATTTTAGTCTACACTATGATACCGAGACTTGCGTATTAGGTGATTCTGTTTCAGTTCTTTAACATGCTGATAATTCTTTTGTCCATGTTTGTTTCATATTGTTGCTTCTGTGGGATATGTTTGACAAAGCTACTTTTCTGTGAATGTATCTGGTTATTGTAAGTAGTGCCTGTACAGATTTTCTTCCTCATAAAGTCTCTTATATGTTCCTCAAAATAATTTTGATTCAAGAAACCAACTTTGCCTGCATTTCTGCATTTTGAGTTTGCATTGATGTTCCATGGCTTCTATGTTGTTCTTTTGGCATTTTCAATTTATGCAGATTGTGGTACTGAAGTAGAGATGTCTAATTAGCAGATAAACATAGTGCGGGTGTCTCATTTCACTATCAAGTCTTGACTCTTGAGAAGAAAACAGTTGCTCTTGTTGACAATTAAAGGGCTCGCACGATCTTGAAGAAGTTTGCACTGATGAGAACTAATTTTGGTTTTGCTAAAAACAATTTATTAGAAATCTTCTCCCCTTAACGAATCTGATTGGGATTGACTGTCAAGTAATATGACAGTAATTTGTCATGTGGGTACCTTCGTAGTTAAGTTGTGAGTATCTTAACCTCGAAAGCATTGAATTAGGTTTTCAGTAGTTGTCTGTCTTAGGGTAATGTTATAGAAACATGGAGCCTGATTCAAAAGTATAATTCTTATTATTATTTGAAACAGGATTCAAAATTAGTTAACTTTATCAGCCACCCAATCCCTTACTATAAACGATACTGAAATGTGTGTCTGAAACTGGCATTTCACAGTTAGAGATGTCTTATCACGTCCTATTTGAGTACCCTTCACTTCAAAGATACAATGTTTTGCATTTTGGGATTTTTGTGGCAGTTTCAATCATATTCATTCTGTTTTTCTTGTCTCCCTGCATCTGCTACACCAGCAACTTTAAGCTCCATCATCTCGGAAATTCTCCAGTGGTGGTGGAGCAGCACTGTACTTGTTTTTAGCAAGTACCTGGAGATTAACCATGAATGGCCATCCTGATCACTGCCTTCCGAATAGATGTTCTTTTCTCCTGATCTTACGGTTTACTTTTATTGTTCTGAGTAAATCTTGCTCCAGAAATTAAAGAAGGCTGTAATTCACAGGAAGAAATCTTGAGCAATTCGAGTTTTTTTTTTTTTGAGTTAGGATGGTCGTATTGATAACTGATTAGGCACTTGTTCTGTTGCTCCACTTATATTTTCCTCAGGATTACCAATATTTTTTCAATTTCTCTGCATATTGGCTGTCCACCACTTTACTTGACCATTGGCATTGTTGCACAAATCGCAACAGTAACCTCCAAATTGTGACACACATTGCACAACAAACTGACAGGATTTCTGGTTCAAGCTGATTTTATTATTATTTATTATTATTTTACTTCATTTTAGCTTATCTGGTTCCATCCTTGATAAATCTGTCAGTTCAGATAGCATCAATTGTATAACCTTTAGCAGTTAGCACTTAGCACTATGATAGTGTGATGAAAAGGTTGGAGCTTGCTTCACTGTCAGTCAGACATGAGAATTCATCATGATACTCATATGGGGTATTCACTCAATCTTTTAACAACAATTGGACTCGTGATAATGCGAGGAGGGAAGCTCTCCCTTCTTTGATGCCCATTCTAATGGCAATAACTAGTGGTTGTAAAAAGCCTGAAAGTCAATAATTTGGTAATGAAGGAAAAAAAAGATGGGAATATGTTGGAATATGGCCATCATCCCATGTGAAATGATCTCTAGAATAAATCATGAGAGTTTTGTTTTGGGACCCGTTAAAACTTAGGCAATTGGGATCCTGCTCCTTAAGCTAAAAGTTTCTTCCTTTTCTTTGAGACAGCCCATCACTGATTCCTGAGTTGGAAAACAAGATTGGATCGATGATGATGATGATGGATGTTCTTCATTTCTATCACCTTTACGATATCTTTTAAAAACGTCAACCCAATTCTACCACTTCATTTATTTGATTGACCTTAAGAACTAGCAAACCATAATTTCTACTCATGACAGTATCATAATTCTCCTTAACTAGACATCTTTTTGCATTACAGTTGAACTGATTTCAAGCTCAACTTGATCAATTCCTTTTCCATAAGCATTAAGAGATGAAACGTATGCAAATGGGATAGAAAAAATATTAGTTCTTTCTCCCAAATCTAAGTTACCCAGGATGTATGACTTGGTAGGGCTTAATGTACAATGATGGGGACAGATCAAAATAAAAGACTTGAAACCTTAGGCTACCACCACCAACCATGGCAGTAAATTAAATAAAAAGAGGCGCATGTGATGCATCTTTTTTCATTCTACACAATCCATTAGTCTTAGTCTTGGAAGCACTTAGAGGGAGGGGATAGAATGGTCCTACAAAACTTCAATAACACAACACAAAAGCAAAAGGCAAGCAAAAGAAAGATGGATGGGATATTAGACAGCAAAGAGAAAAGCTAGCTTCTTCCAAAGTGGTAAGAAACGCACATTTTAGAGAAAGCAAAGCGAGAAGAAAGGAAGAAATCAAGAATGACATTGGAAGAGAAGGAGAGGATGATGATGATGATGATCAGGAAAAGCCCTGAAGAAAATCTGCAAATAGAATCCATTACCAATGATCCCTTCATTTTCTCTGCTACATTACCAGCTTGGAAGTTGTATGAGAATCCTTTTTACACAAACAGCAGTAGTACTCCTCAATTTCCAACTCAATACCAAATCCATCCAACAAAAACCAACCAGCAGGACCAGAATCACCAGCCGGAGAAGCGAATTCATCGTCTGCAGCTTCCCATTTCCACGAGGAAGATATCGGCATCATTCTGGGATCTTACATTCATCAAGCCATTGATGGAATCCGAGCTTGAGCTGGCTCGAGCAAAGATCACAGAGCTGAAGGCCGAGCTGGAAAGGGAGCGAAGGGCGCGAAAGAAAGCCGAATCCGCGAATAAGAAGCTTGTAAGAGAAATGTCAGAGGCAAAGAAAGGGAAAGAATCACTTGAGAAACTCTGCCAAGAGCTTGCGAGAGAAATATCATCCGACAAGGCGGAGATGGATCGAATGCGCAAAGACATGGAAGCTGAGAGGAAGATGTTACACGTGGCAGAGGTTTTGAGGGAAGAGCGCGTCCAGATGAAGCTCGCAGATGCCAAACTTGCACTGGAAGAAAAGCTGCATGAGCTCCGAGAACCCTTTTCATCATCATCAGAGGGCTCCAGATTGAATAGGCCTAATCAGCCATCAAAACAAGCAACAAATCATCATCATTATAGTCTTAATCATATCTCTTCTGGCTGTGGAGATGAGGTGAAATTTTCGGGCGTTTTGGCTGAGAAAACAGATTGTGATAATCTCAGCAACATTGATTGTGCTATCATTAATGCCCCTTCCTCAACCAATTCAAGTCATCAGCCAGAAAATCCACATATCAGAAGAGGGATCAAAGGATTTGTGGAGTTCCCAAAAGTGGTTAAAGCAATAGGTTCAAAAAGCAGCAAGCATTTTGGAACCAAGTTGGAGTGTCAAAAAGCTCAGCTCAGGACGTTACTGCTGAATAGAACAAGGAGCAGCCCCATTGCTTCATCAGCAACTAATTAACCTTATTATTAATACTAGCTAAGCTAATTAGCAATCTTTCTGCTCTTTTCTTTTATTTTTCCTTTGTGGGTTTGTTCAAGGTTGATCTGATTTATTCATGATCTTCTGTTTTTTGTAGTGAATGAATTTTTTTGCTGTAAATATACAGGTGTTGTTATTCTTGTGGTTTCTTTCAATAAATTTATTTTGCAGTGCATTGAATTGTTTTTCATTTGCTTCTTAATCTAATTTATCATAACTACTAACTACTATCATCTGATGTGGAGTACCCTTTTTTTTTTAATAAAATGGAAGCATATGGAGTACCTTTTGAGTATTATAAAAATGAACGGAGGAAGAGAGACTAATGCAAGTCCACAATCTACCATTGTGGAAGCCCAAATTTAAAACCACATTTGGAAGTGTCTTATAGCTTCCAAAGCCCATATTATCTAACAGCCTTAGTTTCTGGACTCTAGGAACACTGATCATTCCTCACTTTGATGTCACATCTCCGATTGGTCCCTCAACTAGAATCATTAGTCACATTTGATCCGGTGATTTGATTTTAGGTGTTTCAATTCAAATATCTCCAATGTCAGTCTAAAAGAACACCCTACTAGTTTTAGCCAGCATGCAACATGCACATGTACTGCTGTCATCATGTGTATGCTATGATTTTTGACATAAAACTTTTTCTTACATTCATACATTTTCAATCCGATAAGAAGCGTGTTCAATACATCTTTTTACTTTCTAAACTAAATTAGAAATGAAGATAGCCCACTGTTTTGTAAATTGTAAGTAGCAGTGCCAAACTAACATATATAGCATTAGAGGAAGAATCATCTCAAAGTACTCCTACCTTGATTCCTATTCAAAGAAGAATCCAAACCTTAGGACATTTTCTTCTAAGCAACAAAAATAAATGATTACAAAAAATGGACAGCCTAATAATGATCCCTATTGAAGTTGTTGATCATCTGAACCACCACCTTAATTCAGTGGTAGAACATGGTGAAATCTCCCCACCATTAATGCTTTCTGTATAGCAGGATTGCTGTTCCATCCCAACATATCCAGCTTGCATGCTCTTGAAGCTAGGACTCCTCAAGTTCTGAGAGTAATAGTTCATACTACTTGAACAATTCGAGTATTCCTCGCAACCCTCCCTTATTGGAGTAGGCGGAACCGGAAATGACAGCCGTTTCTTTGCCAATGCAGCTGATCCTAATCCACCTCCACCCCGGTGCTCCCTCTCCGGCGTCGAGGGCCGTTGTCTCGGGGCACTCTGGGACCGGACCCTGGCTTTCGCCGATGCTGTAGCCGCCATGTAATTAGGAACGTAGCCATTGTTCCCCGCGCTACTGAGGCGGGGGACGGCGCTTGCCGTGTTTAGCCTCTGCATTGACCTTAAGCTCGGAGTGTTAGCTGCAGAGTAGCTCCGCGGACTCGGGGTTCTCGCAGGCGTTGTGCCCGCCGGTTTGGCCTTAGACAATGGAGATGGCGTTGATGGCGCCTGAACCCCGGTTTTCAGGCCGCGTCCCGGGGAAGGACAAGCGGAAGGAGCAGGAGATTGGTGTCTCATTTTACGGACATTGTTGTTGGCTGGTGACGAGGATGCCAGTGATGCAGAGTATCTCTTTGGCGTTGTCATCATCACGTTATGATTGTGATGATTTGTATCCATCTCAACTGTCTTCACGAAAGAGTCTCTTTTATGATCCGTTGAAAATCTTCTGCTGTTGCCTAGTTGCTTTGTCTCCATCCATTGTTCCAGCCAATTTGTTCTTTGATCTCCAACCTCAATATCCTCATTCTCCTCTGGGTTATTCCATATCTAAACAATATGCACACAACAACAACTTAATCAATCAATTTGTAAATCAGATTTTATACATACTTAAAAGGGATTTAATAAAGAAAGGGGAAAAAAAATCTTGATTGGATTACCTTTTGAGAGAAAGCATAAGCCAAAGAAGAAGATGAAGATGATGTAGTTTCGCGTTGTAGAGCAGCTGCTGCTGCTGCTGCTTCTTTTCTGGATTGTAATCGTTCTTCTAGCTCTTCCAGGGTTCTTGGGCAATCATCATTCCAATTCCAGTTCCAATCTATGGAAGAAACGCTGCCCCTCCGATCCCTAGTCGACTGCATTATACATTTATTTCATCATAAAAAAAATGAAGAACACATATCCCTGGTTTTTTTGACTTGGCAATTCAAACAGAGTTTTCGAGAGAGAATGGCATTTTACCATGGACTTCCTTTCAGGAACAGATTTGGAATCCCAGAAGAAGGTGTTAGTATTGGACTCTGCAAACATTGATTTACGGCTTCTTACACCACCATTTCCATCTCCGTCTTGGGAAAGTCTTTTCTCATGATGAGGAGGAGGATGATGATGCATTCGAGTCTGTAAACGAAGCAATGCCTGCATGCATCTGAGCGTCATCTGTGCTTGTTTCCTCACATTCTGCCCTCTTATTACTGCTTGTAGCTTCACTATACCTCTCAGTGCCACCAATGCTCTTCTAGCCTAATAAACAAAAGAAACCCAGAAATGAATTAATTAATTTTCAGAATGAGATGTTATAATTTGATGGGCTTGATGGATTTCTTACCAGATAGCCTCTGAAAGCTTTCTGAATGGTAATGGCTGCAGAGTGTTGTTGTTGCTTTATTGAGGTGGGCGGATTTGAAGCAGAGGAGGGCCGAGTTAGTCGAATGATCTCAACGGCGGCTTGTGCGGTTGCCACGGCGGCTTCAGCTGCGGCTGCGGTGGCTGCTGCCACCGCAATGGCATGCCTGTGGTCCACCGATTCAGCTGCTGAGCTTTTATTAGGCGGCGGTGGCGGTGGTGGAGCAGTTGAAGAAGACTTCCTCAACTTGTTGTTTGACTGATCATTTTTCTGGCTGGCACCATTATTATGGCTTGATGAAGAATGCTTCCTGAATAACCATCTTCTCTTTTCTCTTTTCTGTCCATGCATTCCATTCCACCAAATTAATTAGCAAAAAAAAAAAAAGAAGAAGAAGAAAGAAACAGGGGAAATGGAAAACAGAGGAGGAGATTATGGCAGCATCATAAATGGTTTTTGTTGTGATGATAGAAGCAAGTACCTTTTCATCTTCATCTTGTTCTTGTTCATTGGTGTCTTCTCTGGATTTCCTGCTATTCTTTTTATTAGTCTGAGCAGTAGTAGTAGAAGTATCCTTTGATGGAGACCTGAAGGCTTTTTTCACAGCATTCAGCCATGAACTACCTCCTCCTCCTCCTCCCTTACTCTTTCCCATATTCTTCTTCTATTCTACCTGAGGTGACTACTAAATTGCTAAAAGTGATTTTGATTCATCTAATGGTTTTGAGTAGGGGAAAAGTAAAAGGAAAAAAAAACTATAAAAAGAAGAAGAAGAAGAAGGAAGCAGGCACTTCAGTTTACTACTTTTACTCACTGTATATTGATTGTATGAGACTAATAAGCTTATATTGATATTCTTGACTGATGATGCTCCTCCTGGTGGGTGATGTAAAGGAAGAAGGGGACAAAAGAAGTGACCATTTTGACTGTCCTTATCTGAAAAATAAAAATAAAAACAACTTGTGTACAGCTTTGGTGCTCCAGTTACTATAAAGTATAAACACTAAAGTAGAAAACAATATTTTGGGATACTAACGTTAACAAAATGGGGTAGTTGTACAAAACAACGTCAACAATGCCACAATGGTGATGTTACTGATGGGATGTGGTGAGTACTAAGAAACTATTTAGTCTATTATTATTAATAAGTAGTATAGGAGAATGTGTAAAATAATAACAGTAATAGTGGGGGTGGCAATGTCAGAGACTGCTTGCCATGAATGAATGAACCTTGGCATGTGGTAAAAAAAAAAGGTGGTACTAAAAGACATGCATGAGAATTGAGAAAGCCAGAAAGAAAGAAAGGAAAAAAGAAAAGTGCAGTGATGCCAGCCAGCAGCCCAGGTGGGGTTAGGTTTAATGTAGTGACTGAGAGACTGTGAATTATACATAATGTTATAACCCATGGTTCATTTTCTTGGAGAAAAACGCTATAATGTTAGCATTGTGAAAAGAAACGAGAGTGAGTCATGTGACTTTATTGGCTGCAGTTGTTTTTAATTTCAGTGTGTTTATTTTGATGGATTGGGGAATTGAATGAAATAATTATTGTTAATGTGATATATGGTTGGCTCCACTGGCACTGATGCCCTGGATGGTTTTGACTGCTCCACCCTCTCATGGCTTCACGTGTTTCTGTGCAGCTGCTTCAATTCAATCAAGAACACCATCATAATACACAAGGGACCTAGATCAGGTGACCCCCCCTCCCTCTCTCATTTCCCACCTTTTTTTTTCCCTTTCTCTTTTGGTTGGTTATTTGCATAAACCACCCCTCCATGGTTTTTAAGAGATCATCAATTGTCCTCTTAACTAACCCATTCATCCCGAGATGATTAGAGAAACTGTTCAAATAAAAGTAAAAAATCTTTTAAGTATCCATATAAGTCCACATGTAATTTCACCTTAAAATTAATTTGTAATAAGGGAAGTAACAAGTAAAATGTTTTATTGTTTTTAATGCAGGATAAATATCTTTCACTTATTTTCTGCTTCGAAAGGCATTTTAACAATGTATATTCAAATTTTAACCTTCCACTCGCATCATTACTAATTACCAATGTTCCAATACAAAAAACTACAAATCTTTTTGTAGACATAGTGGGTTCATGAGACAATTAATCGTGTTTAGTTGCTTAGTTTGTAATTCTTGCAAATTTAGGGGTGGTCAGTGTAAGAAAAAAGTCGTTTCCTTTTGGCCATCAAAACTTTGTAAACGCTTTTTGCCCTTTTCACTTTTTCCCATAGATAGATAATATCTTATTCTTGCTGGATGCTCCTAAATTATTAATTATATAGATACGATTCTTTATGTTTAGTAGAGATATTAGTATTATAAAGAGTTAGGATTTGGATAGTATATGGGATGTGTTTAGTGGTCATGTGCATGGTAGACCACGCTAAAGCCAGAGAGAGATCCCTTATCTCAATGCCCTCAAATCCAAAAGCCAATAAGCAAAGAAAGACAGGAAAGAGGATTCCACTCTTTTTGGTAATTGCAACGTTGTAAGTCTGTGTGTGTGTGTGTGTGTGTGTGTAAGAGAGATAGTTATGGCTCCATTTGGAGGGAAATGGGGACTGGTCAAATCTTTGTTTGATTCTCTACCAGTTTTACTTCGTGGTTAAATGTGTTTTTGACTGTAAGGGTTCTTACCCTTTTTAGTTGTAGTGGAACATGAATATTTGTTGTTGAAAATAAACGTGATGATGGCATGCACAACGAGTCGCCTACCCACAAAGCTGTTTCGGATTCATATCCTCATTGGTAAAGGCCAAAAACATGCCTGACTAGTTAGATTAAGGATTAATTTAGGTTAAATCCTATAGCGCCATTGGCTGAATCGTTTGGGTAATGATTCCAAAATTATAAAAGATTGTACATCGATGAAAATTGTGATCTTATAATTTGAATCATTAAATCAATTATTCAATCACGATTTTATAACAATGTACTTTAGAATTAACCGCAAGATACCCATATGTCCCAAAATTAATATCCAGTTCGGATTTTTATTTCAGTTCTATTTATACTAAAACTGAAATTTCAAACCAGACAATAATTTTGGGATGGCTGGAAGTAGTATAAATTACATGCTTGTTTTATCGGAAAAGAAATTATATGTTACTTTCAGGTGGAAAAAGGCAGAAGAAAAAGGAAAGTTTATCACGTAACAAGTAGAAAGTTAATGAAACGGCCGGCCGGGTCTTACCTGTGACTCCCAAGTTTGAAAGGGGCCGAAATAATGAGCCCATTCTATGTGACAATGTCCATGAGTACTATTATTTCCTTATCAACCGGAGACAATATGATGAGCACTCCACTTGGGCTTGGCCTCCCCCAACATCAACAAACTCAATTACCCTTTTGTTTTACTACATCTGTCCTTACAAAAATATCATGAGCGACCAGATTAGTTACTAACACTGTAAACACTCTGCAATATTAAACAAAAGGACTATGAGCAATGAAATTAATCACTACTAATGTAGTGATCTTAATCTTCGAAATAGAGCATCAATGTAAGAAATTTTTTTTAGATATTATACGAATGCACGTTTTGGTTTCTAATGTATTAGGGATAGTCTAATCCAGTCACCAAAAAGTTTTCACTACCAATTTTAGTTCCTAAATATTTTTTTTGCCCGATTTTAGTCTTTTAACAAATTTTTTTGTTGTAATTGACGGAAAATTTAACCCCTCCGTTAAATCTTGAATTTTTTATTCATTTTCTGGTGGATCCCACATTTGTTGAACCTAAAAAAAAATTAAAAATTTCGAAGCCTTAATTAGGGGTTTTATAGCTCCAGCCGCCGCAAAAATTTCAACGCTATGGATTTGGATTTTATTTAGGGGGTCCCACATTTGAGATTTTATTTAAATTAATATTATTAGTTTGTCGATAAATTAATAATTATTAATTTATCAATAAATTAATAATTTTTTAGAATCCTAACAATATTAATTTATAGATGTTTAAGTGTATATATTTCAAAACTCAAATTCTACTATTACTTTTTGGATTTATTGCCAAAAGCTTTCAAACATCTTTTCTTTTTTACATCATAGAAAACTACAATTATCCCCAAATAGCTAAAGTAGACATACATTCTTTACTGTTCGTCCCGAGACTAATACATTTGTGGAAAAAAAATCTGTACAAAATCTTTTAATACTGAAACTCGTGTGACTAAAAAGAAACCTCAAAATCTAGAAAATATTCCCAAAAAAAAAAAAACCTTTAGCGACGCAACTGGGCAAAATAATCTAGACCCTTAATATAATAGTTATAATGATTATAAGTTCCTATCTAATCATTATCAATTGATATTAATAATATTAATCAATCAATCTACTATATTTGAGAAGCAACAATAGTTGTAATTCAAGATTAATTATTATTAGTATATAGTTATCGTAATTTAGTAGAAAATTTGTGTTCTAATGTATGAAACTCTTTTTTTTTCCGGTTAATAAGAAAATAATTTTAGGTTTTATACTTGTGTATCTTGATATTATAAATAATTCAAGCTAGACAAATTTTCATAATCCCTTCGTCCCAAAATTATTGTCTAGTTTGGATTTTCTTTTTTAGTGCAATTTGAACTAAAAATGAGAATGAAAACTGGACAATAATTTTGAGACACAGTGAGTATTTTTTTTAAAATAATAAGTGAGGTCGATTATGAATGGCTATCTGCAATTTAATATTGTGATTATTTAAGTTGATTATAGCCTGTCATCGCATAATTTTTTTTTTAAGTGAATAATTAAGGGAGGGAGGTGCACTCTATTCTTTGGTAGACTATTATTTGTATTATTAATTCATTTATTTCCACCAATAAAGCTGTAATAACAATCAATTATTTTACTTCCATAATGATGAATGATCAGCATTTACATGGTAAATGAATGGAAAAATTATGAGAGATGAATGTTGATGGTAACTAGGAAACTAGTCAGTACGTATATTACCAAAAAATGGAAAAAGCCGGCTCAAGGTATCTTTTGCTGCCTTAAATATCGCAGTTTCCATCTCCAACTGTCAGTCAATTCTTGATTTTTTTTCTTTACTCTGATGGACTATATACCATATGGTGACATTCACTACAATTCACAAGTTTCCTTTTAATTTCTGTCGAAATCACTTTCTGCATTTCAGAGGCAGCGGATTTTTCATTCTTCAAAATTCGCATCTTTTCAGTTTGTTTTCTTAAACCCCTCTTTGAAGTTAACGTTTCTTCACTTTTCTGCTGTTGTGAGTAACCCTTTTATCCAATTACTTCTGGAAATTTTGAACTCACCAAAGTACTAAGTTCGAAGGGTGGGAAACTGCAAGTCAACAGAATAAGATAGAATTCGGATATTCCTCTGGAATCTCCATTAAGAGTAAACGCTTACCTTGATTCTGAACATCCCTTTTCACATTATGATCATTGGTCCATAAATAGACAGAAAGTTTTCAACTTTTCTGGAGCGCTACATTTTGGGTTCGTGGACGGGAGATATGATCAATAGGATGTGTTTTGGTGTTAGTGGAATTATGGAAATTTTGATTCTCTACTCAATGATTTTGTTGCTGGGCGGTAATTCTGCTTCAGCTCATATTGGGATACAGCCATTATCCAAGATTGCTATTCATAAAGCCACTGTTGCTCTCACTAATTCAGCATCCATTAAAGCTTCACCCTTCGTTCTTGGGTTGGAGGTAAATTGCTCTTTCTTTGATAGGCCAAGTGGGATTGTCATGGTTTTCACGATGTCATTGTAATAGTTAGAAAGTGGAACTATGGTTATTTCAACAGGTTATGGCTATTATCCTATTCTCCTAAATTTTCCTCTTGGGGGAAGTTTTGGCTTATTTGTTTTGTTATGAACTTTTTTGATATTGAATTACTGGCAACTAATATAGAATTTCTAGTAATGGAAATGAGGTCATTTGTTTGGTTGGTGTCAACAAGTTTCTTTCTTTGATCACTTTCGTGACCCTAATTTTAATAATCATTATAATAATCAACAGTGATGATGAACTGTTTATATTTTACTCTCAATAAGTATACTGAGTCTTTCGAGACAGAGTCACTAAAGTGAATTCTTTGATGTTTGCTTGAGTGTGAATATGATGTTTTCAGGGTCAGGACGTGGAATGGGTGACTGTTGATCTCGACAATTATGAACCCTCCAATGATGATTGGATTGGAGTGTTTTCTCCAGCGAAATTCAAGTAACGAATTCACCTTTTGATCCTTCTTACATTCAGAGCTGCTAGTTAGTTGGTATTTTTTTTTTTTTTTTTTTTCCCTGAATCAATAGCCTTCTTATAACTTATTTATATTTGGTCCGGCTGATGACTGAAATGGTTTAATCCTCTTTTCAGTGAATCAAATTGTCACGATCCAAGTAACCCAAAAGAACAAGAACCATTTATATGCACCGCACCAATAAAGGTGAAAATGCCTTCTGATTCAATATTACAAAATAAATTACATTAGATATTTCTTTCCTAAAATGTGTAAGACATGGTTTCTTGCAGTATCAATATGCAAACTTCTCGAGTTCAAACTATACAAAGACCGGCAAAACTTCGATCAGGTTCCAGTTAATCAATCAGCGAGCAGATTTCTCCTTTGCATTGTTTGCCGGCGGTTTGTCAAATGTATGTGCATAATTTGGAAAAAATACATAAGTTTGCCCTTAAAACTTTTGGTCTTAACTTGAAATCTGCTTAAAATAGCCCAAATCTGAAAAACAGCATTCAACATGAATGCGTACCTTTTTCTAAGGAAAAAATCCATATCATAGTTCATTTTTAGCTGAGGTACCTGGTATAGTTTAAACCTATGTTGAAATAACTTCTGTTTGATCTGCTACAGCCGAAGCTAATAGCCATTTCAAATCACATTACTTTTGCAAATCCTAAAGCTCCTGTCTACCCCCGCCTTGCTCAGGGAAAGTCTTGGAATGAAGTAAGTACTAAGTACTGAATTTCGCTACTGGGATGCCATTAACATCACATGATTATGGTGTCCTGTATCTTGGTTTGGTTGCTTAATCTCTCAATTCCAATGCTAGTTAACTCAAAATTTGCACATATGACAAATTTGTTCATTCTTTTTGACACTGTCGTACCAAAAACTAAACTCAGAACATCTGATGTCACCTCTTCCCTTTATTAATAATTTCAGATGACAGTCACTTGGACAAGTGGCTATGATATAGATGAAGCCGTTCCATTTGTTAAGTGGGGAATGATGGGTCATGAGAGGAAGCTTTCACCCGCAGGGACGCTTACATTCCAACGGAATAGCATGTGCGGTAAGAAACTAATTCTATTTGCCCTTTCTGGCATCAGTTCTTTGCATGGATGAAAACTGACACCAAATTCCCAGCCCTTGTCACCCCCTTGGTTGGAAATTGGTCATGTATGTTTGGCTGATTTCATAAGAGTTAGTACAGGAGTGATTTGAGATTTAATCTACGAGATGATTTGCAGCATAAAATGACTAGCTTTATTCTTGTTATACATGCAAAGAATTTTTCACCTGTTAATCTGACTGAGAAGTTAAAATTTTCTGAGATTTGTTATTTGACATTATTCCACGTGCAGGTTCACCAGCAAGAACAGTTGGTTGGCGTCATCCTGGTTATATTCACACAAGTTTCTTAAAGGATCTTTGGCCTAACACCAGGTTAGATTTTTCTCAAGCACTGTTTTTCCCATTCCTCTAATGAAAAATACATACATGTATTTATATATAATATGATATTAAACTAATGTATCTCTTAAGTAGTCATCATTATTTTTTTTTCTTTTTTCTCCAGGTATTCTTATAAGATGGGACACATGCTATCCAATGGATCATACGTTTGGAGCAGGAAATACTCATTTAAATCATCCCCTTATCCAGGGCAGGACTCATTGCAGCGTGTCATAATATTTGGAGATATGGGGAAGGTAAAGTAATGGCTTAAGCAATTATATTTTCACAAGGTTCCACAACCAAAATTGTCATTCTGTCGGTCTGTAGTACTTATTTAAAACCTGAAGAATAATACTTTTCTGAAGGGACGGGCATCATTTTACATTTTGAATCATTGATTGACAATGCTCGGGTTTTAGGTCCTCATATGTTGCAAAATATACAATGAACTTGTAGTCTTTTTCAAGGTTGCGCCATCATATTGATTTCATCTAAGATGTCAATATCCAATTTTGCCTGCATCTGACCTCACGCTGTTTCTCACTGAAGATATACTCATTACTTAATGGAAATGTGACAATTAGCTTTGGAATGAAAGTTAAACTCATTTGCACAGGTTTTATATTAGATTTTAAAATCTGTTGCATATGAATAACTGCTTTTCTCTTATCAATTGTTTTGCCTCGAATTTGAAAAGACTAGCTGATTGCGGTTCGTGCATTATGTCTTATCCAGGGGGAGCGGGATGGCTCAAATGAGTACAATAATTATCAGCCAGGTGCACTTTACACGACTGACCAGCTGATTAAGGATCTCGACAACATCGACATAGTTTTCCATATTGGAGACATCACATATGCAAATGGATATATATCACAATGGGACCAATTCACCTCACAGGTTGAGCCCATTGCGTCGACTGTGCCATATATGGTTGCGAGGTTAGATAATTTATTGTCTGTATGTAATGGCATGATCCAAGCATTTATTATGTTTGAATTAACTAATAAAGATGCCTTTTTCCAATTCCTGGAAACAGTGGCAATCACGAGCGCGATTGGCCTGATTCAGGATCATTCTATGGTGGCACAGATTCTGGAGGGGAATGTGGTGTTCCTAACCAGAATATATTCTTTGTTCCAGCTGACAATAGAGAAAAGTTTTGGTAAAATACAAAAATCTTTTCTGCCAACTTGAATTGTTCGTGTTTTACATTAGGATGTCAGTGGATATGTTGTCATACCATTATGTAATGTTTGAATGTAACATCTGTATGCATGCATTGTAGGTACTCAACAGATTATGGAATGTTCCATTTTTGCATAGCAGATACCGAACATGATTGGAGAGAGGGTACCGAACAGTATAGGTTCATTGAGAAATGTCTGGCATCTGTGGACAGGCAAAAGCAACCTTGGCTCATTTTCGCGGCCCATCGAGTCCTTGGCTATTCTTCGGATAAATATTATGGTTTGGCAGGCTCGTTTGAAGAGCCAATGGGAAGGGAAAGCTTGCAGAAGCTTTGGCAGAAGTACCGGGTGGATATTGCATTCTTTGGTCATGTCCACAATTATGAAAGAACTTGTCCTATTTACCAGGTAACATCTTTTTGCTCATTTTTTGCATGAACCGTCGTCTGTAATATTGGAACTTTAGGTGTTCTACTCATGTTGTTGCACCCAAGAAATCCAATTAGAATACCTGCATTTCACATGAGTTGTTTGTTCTGGGGTTTCTTATCTGAGTATGAAATCAGTGGTGAACCCGAATCCTAATGATACACGGAGGCAGCCGCCATATGTCTATTAGAACTTAGAAGTTCCAAATCCCATGGATTTATGGTAAACTATGTTGGCCATGTATCCAGTTAGTCATCATGTTGAGAACATCTGCCACTAAATTGATTAATTTTAATGTTACATTGAAGAGGAAATATCCCAAATAGAAAAGAGCAGTTTCTCTGACTTGTCATGAGAATATTATACAAAGAAAGTAAGCTCATTGTTTATTGGAAAGTCACTAAGGCCTTATGTGAATTTTTGTTTCCTGATTATGCAGAATCATTGTGTGAACTCAGAAAGATCACATTACTCCGGGGTGATGAATGGGACGATCCACGTAGTCGCAGGAGGAGCTGGTGCCCATTTATCCGAGTTCAGCCCTGTTAACACCAGCTGGAGTTTATACAAGGATTATGACTGGGGTTTTGTTAAACTCACTGCGTTCAACCACTCGTCTCTGCTGTTTGAGTACAAGAAAAGTAGGGATGGTAAGGTTTATGATTCTTTCACTATAAAAAGGGATTACAGAGATATATTGGATTGTGTTCATGATAGTTGTGCACCAAGCACCTTAGCTACTTGAGTTGAGCTTATTAATACAGATAGGATGGATAGATAGATAGATCAAGAGTGAGAAGCTTTAAATATAAAGATCATGGCAATTTGTCGAGAAGTTGAGCAAAATTATCTGAGACCTAAGCATAGAGTTCATTTTTAGGGCGGTAAATGTGGAAGTGCTGTTTTCAGAAAAGTTAAATTGAACTGCTCGTTTTTCCAGGGCACAATTTGTCTGATATTTGTAGCATTTTTTGGTCTATTTTGGGACCTTAAATTTGTGGTGTAAAGCCAAAACCAGTTAAAATCCAAATGAAAAACTATATAGTAGTAGCTGAGAAATTATACAACTGAATGAACGAGGGTTTGAGATCGAGACGTTTGACTATGTGGGTTGTGTTCATAATGTTTATCAATGTTATACGAAGTAAAGCCAAAAAACAAACAAAGCAAAAGATAAATTTCTAATGGAAAACATATAATATGCAACCTACCACAATCGTATCCATTATTTACATCTCCCTCAGACAACAAATTTATACGATCTAGTACTAAACCACAACGATCAAGCACATCCAACTTCTAACAATCATCCCTCAGTCCCCCAGTATGTTTTTTGATCTCAAGAAAGCTGCGAACATTCCCGCAGAAATATTCATCTATGTTTCAACCAACCATTTCTTCATCATTAATACCTAACTCACCACCGCCATCTGGTGAACCAATAGATGAAAGAATGTGCTCGATTTTTAATGGTGAATGTCGAACAATGTATTGGAACATTATCTGCAAATCATTGAAATAAGTCAGCCTTCAAACATCAGATACAGTTCAGGCAGGTCAATAAAAGTATGCGAGAAGCTATTGATTACAAAAAGACTAGTGCCTTGTGGAATAGGATAAGATTTTTATCTAAAACCAAATACCAACCTTCGAGTAACTATCTGCAAATGTACGTGCACGATTGGATGGGCCAAGGTAATGCAAATCAGCTCTCTCTAATCTTCCATCAACAAAACATAATCCACCATCATTAACAGCAAAGCGCAGGAGATTTCCAGCGCGAAGTCCTGTCTGTGAACCAAAACATTGTTCATACATGACAGGTACAAAATAAATCACAAAATTGAACCTCCAAATCAATAAATCCAAGTTTGCTTGAGAGGAAGATTTTTAACTTTTAAGTTGAGCTTCAGCATCTTTTGATAGAAATTTAACTTACTCTTCATATGTTAAGGTTATGGACACTAATAGATTCACAAAACATAAGCATACCTTTTGGATAAAATCTCCAGTCAAGCACCCAAAGATGATTGCAGGATCATCAGATGTAGCAAGCCGCCCATCATCTAGTAGCTCCAGTACCAACTGCGGATTCAAGAGAAATTGCAGTATGCACAAGGCAGCTTATCAATGAACTATAAGCACAATTAGCCAACCACACAAACCATTTAAGGATAGTGAGCCATTTGATTCTACTGAACTCAAATCTAATAAGAAGATATGTGACTGAGCAGAAAAAAATCTCAGCACAATAAATTATCAAAACACCAACCAAAAGGAGATTCAAGCGAAAATGACAAGCAAGACATTCTTGCCAGTTGAAAATCTGAACTCAGAATAGAGTTAAGCCATGTCATCATCATATGAAATCAAGCTAGCTAATAATGAATAAAGAATTTATAAACCCCTTAAGTTACAGGTACTATTTAGAAAAGAAGGAATCGAAATTAAACACTTCTTGTCAAATGTTTATGCCGTATATACAAAAGGACAAGGATTACTAATGTTAATAACAAAGTACATGGAACAATAATTTGGTAAAAATGAGAAAATGAATATGCACCTGTTGCTGGTTCGGAATTTCTCCCTTACTATCTGTATCAATCACGTATTGACTACATTTTTCATCCTTCCAAACTAACGCCAATGGAGTATTTCCCAACTGATAATGAGCATGCCTATAAGAAAACCAAGTGATTGAGCAGCATGAAAGACAAATAGAACTCAGAAGTTTAGTAGATGCAATGTGAGATTCATGATCTTGCATGCTACGAAGCACATTCCAATAAACTCAACGAATAGAAAAAGAATTAAACATATATCAAATACGAAACGAAAACAAAAGAATAAACTTACTTGTTGAAAAAGAGTAGACCATCTTTGATGTAAGCTGTCGCTCCAGTATAAGCTGTTTCCAAACCTTGTTGATCACAGTCATAGACAGGAACTGTACTGAATCTAAACTTGTGGTAGGTGGACGGAGCATCACAAGCCCCAACCTCAAGGAGTTTGCTATTCAACCAAAAAAATCGAAACTCGGCAGTACACTCGTATAAGGAGAATCCTGCCCAACAAACCATGTCAATTACATAGTAGGTTTGATCAGGCTGCAAAGTCACATGAAATGCACCATATTAAGTTCAGTCGAAATTATATCCCATTGAAATTCAAAAAGTCAATTAGAAAGGCGTCGGCAAAATACCTCGTGAAATATGCAATCCAGTATTGAATATGATTGAGAAGAACTATTTTTTCGGGAGCCACTGGGAAGTGCTGAAGGAAAACGATGCAAAAGTATCCCATTCCGAAGCCTACTGATTGTAATCCCGTTTGAAGACACCACAAAGCATCGTTTCCCGGCTGGTCTTGCAAACACGTACCTTCAAACAAACAAATTAAAACCTCAAAGTTGAGAACTTTAACCATGAGGAAACTCAAACACGACCAAGCACATCCAAGTACATGCGAATTTTGTCAAATATACAACAAACTCTTTTAAGTACTAGATGCTATCTTCAAAGACAAGTCTTTCACCATTAAAGTTGTGAACATTACACGTTATAGTAGTTATAAAAGAGCACCACTCACAAATGATATATTTTTCACACGACAGTTTTCCAAACTCTTCGAAATAGTGACTGTTGGACAAGCACCCTGGGTACGTACTTACTTGAAAGACAAATTTTCCCACCATGATAAACGATAACTTACACATTATTTTAAGAAGGTTAAGTAAAAGCATCCACGAAGTCTTCAAATTCCAGCAAACCTTTTCATATTAAACAGTTACTTGACCTAAATCATCGATTCCCTTATGTTATAAGGCTCACTAGAAAGCTCCACCAATTCTTCATAAACCAGAAAGGCCTTTAGAATTAAGGAAATCATTCACCTAAATTACCAATAAAGATATCAAAGCTAACAGTACTGACTAACCAATCAGTGGCTAAATTGGGAGGAACATCAATCATCCACTCCGGAAGCATGAGCTGCTTAGCGAACCACCGACGAGCTTCAGCCCCTCTGAGTTTGGAAGCCTGGCGTACGTCATAGATGGTGATGGGGGATTCGTGTTCGGGTTCTGGTTCGGATTCGGGCACATCGAGCTCAATCGGGTCGATTTCATCGGGAAGCTGTTGCTCGCTCTGGAATGAGATAATGGTGGAGGCTAAACGGCGGGCCCTATCCTGAGCGTCACGGCGGCTCTGGGATTGCCGGAGAAGAGAGAGGTCTCTCCGCTTTTGCTGGTCGGAGATAGCCGGGCGTTTGAACGGGCGCCGGAGTTCATGTGGAGCCATCTTTTTTTCTTTTTTGGCTCAAAACCGCCTATGATACTTATTTCTTATTTTCCCACTAAATTATATGCTAATTAATTGGGAAGCTCTATTTGGGCTATTCTTTTTTTTTGGGGGGCCATAGTTTGGCCTATTTAAAAACTTAAAAAGAAGGTCTATTTTTAAAGAGCAATGATATAGATAGTGACTAATTTATCTAGTGCGTTAAAGAGCAATGATATAGATAGTGACTAATCTATCTATATATTAAAGGAGAATTGATTATTGAACACGTGTCGCTCAATTAGGCCTTTAATAGGTTCACTTGACACGTGTCGTTTTATTATTGACTCATCATTAAACCGTAGAAACACATTAGTAAACCGTTAATTTATAAATTACATATTATGAATTTTTATTTAAATATTTTCCCGTCCTTTAACTCACAAGGAAATACAAAGGTGACATAACTGAATCAAATCTCTTTTGAAATTCAAAGTAACTATTATATTTGGAAAATATTTTCACTTTTGGCGATCATCGTTAAATTAATAAATATTGTTAAATGATGAGATTTGTGATAAATATTAATTGATTTGATTAAGCTAGGTTTACCGTCTATTTTGTTGACTCCGACAGCTAATCACTGAAAATTCTAGACCAATCTTTACGTAATAAATACTAAATAAACCAGAGTCTCACATACCTTAAACCATCACACAAACAATTTGTTAAGTTTTCTTTTATTAGTCGGATAGTCCATCATAGGACAACCAAGACTACGAATTCGATTAGAAATGCTTCTTGGAATATGGTTGCGCAAATGTTAAATAGTAATGTCTTGCTATTGATCTTGCAAGTTTGTTGATTTATTTAAAAGTTTCGGCTATGTTTTCTTGTGCCAATGCTTGTTTGTTCTATATTTTGGCCGCCAATATATTGTTGTTGTTGGAATGATTTTTACGGTCTATCTTGATGAATTTTAAACAAAAAGAGAAATGAGGAAAAAAAAACAAACAAATAAACGGTTGTCCTTTTCAGCTGAAATATTAAGCTCTCTGTTTGGTTGTGAAATTAACATGTTTGTTCGGTTTAAAGAATCGATACTATTACTGATTGATTTAATTGATTGATCAATTATGGACACTTCTGACTAGATGATTTGAGAAAACTTATTTATGTGATTCAGTTTGATTAGTTTAATTTTTTGTACTCGCTTCAACTAAGGATTCTAATTATATTAATCCTTTGTGAATTTTATTTTCATGAGTGAGTTTGAATCAATTTGAAGTTCTGAGTAAACATGTATAATAAAATCTTTTCTTGGTGAGAATTCTATGGTGAATATGAATATAAAGAATTAATTACTCTATTTATCGCCTGTTTGTATGCTTTGTGCAGGTTACTTGGGAACATTCCGCAATAAAAGCCCAAGGTTCAGTTTCTTTCTTTTTCTTTTTCTTTTAATTTCTGCCAATCGCTGATTGGAATTTTTCCTAAGATGATACTTGATTGGAATTCCTCCGTCAAAGAATATGTTATCCCGTTAACATTTTTACCTTTGTTATTTAACACGACTTCGCCCCGTCAACAACTTTTCTACATTGGTTCGAGTTATCACCGGGTAGAAGAGAACCAAAATACAGAACTGGGGACTTATTTGTAGCGGTCTTCCAAAATCAATCGAGAAACTATCCACCAAAATCCAAGTTGCTTACGAATATATGAAAATCCCTATACAAGAAGTGTCATCAGTCCGCAAATTCAAGAAGCTTGGCTTCGGTTGATAGAGTCGGCAAGGCAACAACAAAACAACAAGAGCAGTAGAAGTTGGAAGTCGACGATGACAAAGGGGCAGCAAGAACCGAAGCAGCAGCGGTAGCCGCAAATTCAAGAAAGAAGCAGTAGTGGCAAACAATAAGCAGCTACGAACAGCAAACAACAACAATCAATAACAAATAGCAGCAAAGGCAACAAGCAACAGCAGCCGCGACGAGAAAGAAAAGCAGCAACAGGGGAGAGAGTGGACGGAGCAGCGGCAGCGGCGAATCGGCTGAGAAGAAGAAGTTGCATACGTACCCATTCGAGACAACAACACACTTGATCACAAGAGACGGAAGTAGAGAGAAGATCAGAGGGAAGTACAACAGCGGCAACAGGAGGAACAACCGGATGGCAAAGAAAAAGAAACCCAGCCAAGGCTTCAGCCGACGAATAACAGCAGCGGCGGTGATGAAAAATGTTAGCAGCGTATAACAGAAATAAAGCAAGAAGTGGATGTGATGACGACGCTAGTGATGTTGTGCGCCAAGGAAGAAGAAGAAGCAGCGGCGTCCGTGGAATTGAAGACAGAGAAGCAGCAACGACAAGAAAACAATGACAAGAAAAGAAGGTGACCGTGATATTCAAGAAGAAAATCCTAAAAATTTGACGGCCCTGGAAAAAAGAGGCTCGATACCACGAAAGTGTGAAAACCCTTGACAAGTATTGTATTAATATTACGGATATATATATATAATATAATGATATATATACAATTACAATAATGCACTAACCATGTTGCTATCCTAAGTTGATTTCCTCATTGGCCCTTGGCCAAATCAAAATTAAACTGCTGCTATCCCAATTCGATTTCCTCATCGGCCTTTGTAAACTCAAGCAGGTTGTGTTGGCAACTTTTGTGATTAAAAAGAAAATGCTCATATGTGAATTAAGCCTTAATGTCTTCAATTTATTATTCTCTTATTAATTCATCTGTATCATTGATTTGCATAATTTGTTCACTAATTTATTTTCGCTTATATATGAGTGTGTGTGTGTGTGTGTTTTCTTTGGAATAAAAAAATTCATTCACCAGTTTAGTATTTTCGTCACCACTCAAGGAAAAGTATTTTTATGGCCTTTGGTAGGGTTGAGAATTGCTCCAAATACATAGTGTGCCTCCCCAATTTTTTGTTGCCATTTGTGGTCTTTCATAACTTCATTAGGCCATTAAAACGATCTTAAATCATATATTGCTCTGACGGTAGTTTAGTACACCAAGTAATTGTTATTTCAGTCATTAAAGATTTCACTTTTCTGTGAAATACTTGGTGTCTTTTGTATTCTCGACAGTAACAGCTATTTTGGTAGGATTTGTTTGCTTCTCTTTTTGATGCGGAGATAGTTTTTTATTGTGCTTTGCTTAAAGTAAGGGTGTAAAAAGTAGAAATTTACTTTTGTAGACTGAAGGTTTCGATGTGCTTTCTGGCCCTTTTCGAGGCCTCACATTAATTGTAATATATGATCAATCTCCTGGCAACTCATATGACAACTTACGGACCCTTACTAATATTAGAGAGACTTCATTTGCGTTGTGTGAAGTGGTGGCAGTAAGGCAATGACAACTTTTTCTCCAGTAGTCGGCCGATGGAAAGGTAGTCTGTAGGAGAAGCAACAACAAAAGTCTAGCGACCTACTAATTCAGTAGTTTCTTAAGTATGGGATGACCTAATTTCTTTTAATTTTTGCTTTTTTTTTTTGGCTTTTTTATGCTTCCTAAAATCATTATTTTTGTTTGATTATGAATTGGTGTTTTATCAAAAATGATGAAAATCACGCTAAACTTTTTTTTAATGATTGTCGCGTCCTGGAAAATGTATTAGGGCTCAAGTAATTCATAAAGATGATTTCCACTAAATTCCATTTGTCGTAACGCAAATTTACATGAAGCATAAACTTTTATCGGTTAGTTAAAATTTATCTTTCTCCTATATATATATGTAAAAAAGAAAAAGTTATCTTTCTCTTTGAGAAACAAGAGGAGGGACTCATATCTCATAATACTATGGAATAGTTTATTACAAGATGAATTTGAATGTGATAGTTTCAAAAGATTTAATTAAAAATAAATAATTTTAACACAAATATAAACTGTATAATTTTTATGGTTATATAAAATACATGCATGTATAATTTGCTTCAATTATTAAATATCTTTAAATAGTACTTCAAGATGAATAAAAACAGGAGATTTTTTTGGAAAATTCCAACTAGAAATAAAATTTTTTTCACACCAATATAAAATGTATGATTTTTTATGGCTACAAAAAATGTTTGTATGATTTATTTCAGTTATTAAATATGTTCAATTGTACTTCACTAAGCGTGGTCACTTAGAAATTATTTTAGAACAAATATAAAATGTATGATGTTTTATGACTATATAAAATAAATATATTATTTGTTTCAATTACTAATTATGTTTTACAGTATTTCAGTAAACGGGCCACTTAGTAAGGTTTTATTACAAATATAAAAATAAATAATGTTAATACAAATATAAGATGTATGATTTTTATGGTTTCATAAAATGCATGTATGATTTATTTCTATTACTAGATGATTAATAATACTTCAATAAAAGGGGTCAGTTGGGAAGGGTTTATTATAGGATGAATTGGAACATGATGATTTGGAAAGGTTTAACTAAACAATAAATAATTTTAAACAATAGTAGTAGGTCCCCCTCCCCCAGGCTCGCACATGCAGTAGCATAGGTGCTTGTAAGAATTGTATCAAAAAATAATAATAATAATAATAATAATAATAATAATAATAATTTTAAACACTAGTATAAAATATATAATTTTTATAGCTGCATATAATGTATGTATGATCTGTTTCAATTGCTAAGTGGGTGTTTGGATAACCATCGAGAAAAAAAAAATTAATTCATCTATCAAACACGAATATCGATGTAAAATAAATACGACCCATAATATTTTAACTCATATTTTAAAATTTATCTTAAAAAAAAAATTTACACAACTTTTACTCACTACTATCGGACCTCCTCCACCACCACCACCACCAAGCCGCCACCTTCTACCGTCGGTCGTTGCCGCAGTGACACCGACTGATTGTCGGCCGACGGGGGCGAGAGGTTGTCCAGCAGTTGTGAAGGTAGTTAAAAAATGATCATATTTTCACTCAATCTACTTTTTAAATCTCCTCCCAAACTTAAAACAAAAACAAAAATAAAAATAAAAAGTAGTCTAAACAAATCCAAAGTTTAATGTACTTCAATAAACGGGGCCAGTGAAAGATTTATTACAAGGCAAAAGATCTTTTACACCACAATCATATGCCACTTCGTACATCATTTACAAAGATTTTGACACGTGCCTTTGACGGGTTCATCCAAGGGTAGGTTTGGGTGTTAGTAATTTTTTTTTTCGAGAAATCAACACTGCGTGCTTTATGAATATGCCAAAGTATGCACCAAGCAAATATGCTTAATAGTACTTCAGTTAACAGGGTCAGTGTGGAAGGGTTTATTACAAAGATGAATTAAAACGAGATGATTTGGAAGGGTCTAATTAAAACTAAATAATTTTTAACAAATTTATAAATCTATAATTTTTTGGTTTCTTAAAGTGTATGTATGATTTGTTTCAATTACTAGATGCTTAATAGTATTTTAATAAAAGGGGTCACTTGAGAAGATTTTATTACATGATGAATTGGAACATGATGATTTGGAAAATTCTAACTAACAATAATTAATTTTTAACACAAATATAAAACATAATTTTGTTATAAATATATATATATAAGATGCGTGTATGATATTTTAATTACTAAATATTCTCAATAGTAGTTCAATAAACGGGCCATTTCGAAAGGGAATATTACAAGGCAAAATATCTTATGCACCATAATCCTTTACGACTTCCTACATCATTTATCAAGATTTTGACACGCAGCCCAATGGGTTCATCCATGGGTGAGTTAGGGTGTTAGTAAAACTTTTAAAGAATGAAGTAATAATTAAATTTAAAAATATAAAAATAATATATGATCAATAGTGCTTCAATAGACGAGGTCACTTGCGAAAGGTCTAATTAAATATAAAAAACACAACTATCAAATGCATGATTTTTTTTTATGACTATATAAAATACATGTATTATTTGTTTCAATTACTAAATATGCTTTATAGTATTTCAACAAACAAGATCAATTGAGAAGAGTTTTTTACGAGATGAATTAGAACAAGATCATTTTAAAAGGTCACATTAAAAAAATAATGTTTAACACAAATGTAAAATGTATGATTCTTTATGTATATATAAAATGCATGTATTATTTTGTTACAATTACAAGATATGCTTAATAATACTTCTATAACGGGGTCACTTGGGAGTGATTTATCACAAGATAAATTAGAATCGGGTTATTTGGAAAATTTCAACAAAAAAAATATAATTTTTAACAAGAATAAAAAATATATAATATCATTTGTTTCAATTACTGGATATGCTCAATAGTACTTCAATAAGCATGGTCAGTTGGGAAGGGTTTATTACAAGATGAATTGGAACAGGATGATTTGGAAATGTCCAACTAAAAGAATAATGTTTTTACACAAATACAAAATATATGATTTTTATGGCTATAAAAAATAAGTGTATGATTTTGTTTTAATTGTTTAATAATATTTTAAGATATAGGGTCAGTTGGGAAGGGTGTATTACAAGGCAAAAAATCTCATACCCTATAATCATACACCACTTCCTACATCATTTATCAAGATTTTAACACCGGGCCCCAACGGGTTCATCCAAGGGTGAGTTAGGGTGTTAGTAAATTTTTTAAAGGAGGGTATAGTTAATTAAGTAAAAAAATATAAAAATATTATATGATAGATTAGGAAGTGTTGTAGGAAATTCTTAGTCTTTTTTATAAGATTAATGGGAATGAGATCATTTAGAAATGTCTAATTAAAAATAAATAATTTTAACACTAATATAAAATTTATTATTTTCTATGACATATAAAATGCATGTATGATTTGTTCCAGATACTAGATGCTTAATTCGATTTCAATAAAAAAGAGTTATAAGATCTATTAGAAGATGAATTGGAACGGGATAATTTAGAAAGATCTAACTAAAAATATAAATTTTAACACAAATACTAAATACATGATTTTTATGGCTATATTAAATGCGTGTAAGAATTTGTTTTAATTACTTAATAATATTTCAAAAAATAGGATCGGTTATGAAAGGTTTACCACAAGGCAAAAAATTTCCTATATTAAATGCGTGTAAGAATTTATTAATTACTTAATAATATTTCAAAAAACAGAACCGATCCCAACGGGTTTCATCCAAAGGCGGGTTAGAGTGTTAGTAAATTTTTTTAAAGAAAGAAAGAGATAATAAAGTAGAAAAATGTAAAAATATTATATGGTGGGTTAGGAAGTTTTGTAAGAAATTCTTTTTCTTTTTATAAGATGAATGAGAATGAGAATGAAATCATTTAAAAAGACCTAATTAAAAATAAATAATTTTAACACAAATATAAAATTTATTATGTTTTATGACATATAAAATGCATGTGTGATTTGTTTCAATTACTTGAAGCTTAATTCTACTTCAATAAAAAAAAAAGTTACTTGTGAAGGATCTATTACAAGATGAATTAGAACGGGATGATTTTAAAAGTTCCAACGAATGAAATATTTTTAAACACAAATACAAAATATAAGATTTTTATGGCTATATAAAATGTGTGCAAAAATTATTTTTAATTACTCAATAATATTTCAAGAAACATGAGCAGTTGGGAAGGATTTATTACAAAGCAAAAAAATCTCCTACATTATAATCCTACTCCACTTCCTGCATCATTTACCAAGATTTTGACACTAGGCCCCGACGGGTTCATCCAAGGGTGGGTTAGGATGTTAGTAAATTTAAAGAAGGAAAGAGATAATTAAATAGAAAAATACAAAAATATTATATGGTCAATAGTAATTCAATGAACGGGATTAGTTGAGAAGGGTTTATTATAAGATGACTTGGAACGAGATTAATTGAAAAGGTTTAATTAAAAATAAATAACCTTTAACACGAATAACAGATATATGATTTTTATGGCTATATAAAATACATGTATTATTTGTTTCGATTACTAGATATGCTCAATAGCACTTTAATAAATAGGGTTACTTTGGAAGAGTTTGTTACACACTGAATTAAACAAGATACTTTTGGGAAGAGTTTATTACAAGATAAATTAGAATGAGATCATTTTTTAAAATCTAACTAAGAAAAAAATAATTTTTAACACAAATGTAAAATGTATGATTTTTTATGGTTATATATAATGTGTGTATTATTTGTTTCAATTACTTAATATTCTCAATAGTAGTTCAATAAACGGTGTCAGTTGGGAATAATTTTTTACAATGCAAAATATCTCATAAATGATAATCCTACACCACTTTTTTCATAATTTATCAAGATTTTGACACGTAGCCCCAACGGGTTCATTCAAGGTGGGTTATGGTGTTTGTAAAAGTTTTAAAGAAATCAAGTAATAATGAAATAGTAGAAATGTAAAAATATGATATGGTGGTTTAGAAAGTGTTGTAGGATTATGGTGTAGGAAATCCTTAGCATTATTATAAGATAAATTGGAAGGGGATGATTTGAAAATTTCTAATTAAAAATAAATATTTTTAACACAAATATAAAATGTATGATTTTTTATGACTGTAAAAAGTGCATGTATGATTTGTTCAATCACTAGATATATTCAATAGTACTTCTATAAATAGGGTCACTCGGAAAGTGCTTATTAGTTATTACAAGTTGAATTAGAACGAGATCATTTGTTAAGGTCTAGCAAAAAATAAATAATTTTTAACAAAAATTTAATTTTTAACACAATTATAAGTGATGAAACCTTTCAAGTTTTTATAAGCAAATCACAAATTTTTCATTGGTGGTTAGGATTTTTTTTTTTTTTCTATTTTATTCTCAAATCTTACATATATATATATATATTAATGGAAAATGATTTGAAGACACGTGTCACTTAATTCGGCCACTAATAGACTCAAACTAATTTGTGATTAATTTATTAATAACAAAACTTTTTTGGGATTAAACTATTGCACGAATTAAAATTTGTATCTAGGTATATTCTAAATACGGTTGATGTAAAATTTAATGCAAACTCATATAATTAAAAATTATATCTATACCGTGCATGCAATGCACGGGGCTAGTACTAATTATAGTGAAAAAGTATAATGACAAATGAAAAGACAAATACACCATTCTCACTAGATATGTGTATTTATTAATGAAGGGTAAAAATATAATTTTATAGAGAAACATAAAGTTTTAACAGGAAAGTGACAAAAAACTAAGGGCCAAGAATAAACCACATCACTCACTATCTTTTTTCACTATTTTTATTTCACGAGATATATCATTTTCCTATTTGTAAACATGGAATAATCGGAAAAAAAAAATTGATCTTTTTTCACTATTTTTTTTTCCCTAGATGTACCATTTTCCTATTTTTAAACATGGAATAATCGGAAAAAAATTGATCATTGTTTTTTTTTTATTATTAATTTTGAGAAATGATCATTATTGGTAGAGATTTAAGAAATATTTAATTATGATTTTTAAATTACTCAATTGTCCACAAATTACTAAAGAAAAGACCGTCATTGATACTGTACTAGTATTTTCTTTCTTTTCAGGGAAATTTTTTTTTTTTAAAAAAAAAAGAATTGACAAGATTTACGTTGAAAATGGAGATATGTACACATATTCTGGAAAAAAAACTACACTTTATTTCAACTACAATTATCACAAAACGAATTATCAAGATATGTATTAAAACAAACTGGAAATACTAGCAACTCATCCTCATAAATTTTCTCAAAACATGATCCCTGTAAGAAAAGGAATACTACTGCAGTCATTTTAAGATCGAATCCTCAGCAATCAGCTAAGCGTCAAGGGACCAAACTCTAAAATCATTGCACGTTTTCTTATTGTCATTGCGTACAGTTTTGATCTAATTGTGCTCATTTATGACGTAATGGTAACCATTATCACTTCTATCTCTTGCCTATTGTCTGTTTTTAAAGTATTAAAACAACCATTTTCTGATCTCATATTCGTCGTCATTTTTACAAATGTTGTTACATTTTCATCTCAATATTTTCGGTCCAGATTTTGATAAAAAAAAATAAAAATCCCACGCAATCTCTTGCACTTATCAACCGGGGGAAAAGAAGAAAAAAAGAAAAAAGAAAAAAAAGGAAAAAGAAAGGAATCAAAAGTGTGTCATAGAGCGCCAAATCTTGCGGTGCTAACACACACGTATAGTAGTCAAAATATAAGAAAACAAGTACAGCATCTCGTGTCAGTTTACATTTGAAAATTGAATCCTTAAATGCGTCATTATATTTATCGAAATTTGAACTTAGAAGAAGAAGCAGGAGGAGGGAGAGAAAAAGCAAGAAAAGGTTGCTTTCATTCATCGTATCCCAATCCATAAGACAAACACTTCCATTAAATTGCTTTTGAAATCTTGTCCACTTTCTACTTCCGCACTTCACACACACTCACACAATCATCTTTTATACTTATTATACTACTAGTTTCAATTTTCAATTTTCCAATTTCAAATCCCCCACCACCACACCCACAAAAAAAAAAAAGAGAAAGAAGAAGAATATCATCAGATCAGAAAACCAAAGGAAAAAAAATGGGTTGCGTTTCCTCAACTCTGCTCAGCCAAGATGACGAATTCTCCCAGATTGGCGGTAGCGGTGGCGCCGCCTTCGCCCACCACATTGTTTACCTCAAATCCACCACCTACGGCCTCCTCACTCTCGACCCACCACCACCGCCCTCTTCTCCTCCCCCTCCTCCGGCCGCCGCCACCACCACCATTGCTCCCACTCCACCTCCACGATTCACCCTCTCCTCCCCACCTTCCTCAGATCTCACCCCATTGAAACCTCCGCCGGTAAATGACGTCATCAACTCCTGGGAGCTCATGGCCGGACTCGATTCCTCTACTCCTACTCCTCCCCCGCCGCTTTCAAAAGAAAATTCAAATCCAAATCTCCTCCTCCCGTCCCCACCACCGGCATTCAATTGGGCCCACCACCTGTCTTCTTCCCAGCTGGATAAATACGACTCCATCTGCCCGCCAAACGGGGAAAACAAGGTGGTCATCTACACCACCACGTTGAGGGGAATCCGGAAGACGTTCGAAGACTGCAACGCCGTCCGGTCAGCGATTCAGGGACTCGGGTTTTCGGTCTGCGAGAGGGACATTTCCATGGACAGAGGGTTCAGAGAAGAGTTGAGAGAATTATTGAAAGTCAAAGGGGAAAAAGAGCTGGTCCCACCCAGAGTGTTTGTGAAAGGGAGATACGTTGGTGGGGCAGAGGAAGTCCTGAGATTAGCCGAAGAAGACGAAGCTGGCGTCGGTTTGAGGAGTTTGCTTTCGGGTTGTCCGAAATTGAGAGGCGGAATCGGCCGTGTTTGCGAGGGGTGCGGCGGTGTTAGGTTCTTGCCGTGTTTTAAGTGTAACGGCAGCTGTAAAGTGGTGGTTAGGAAACAAGTGGCGGCGGCGAAGGTGGTGGAAGAGGAGGAGGTGGCGGAGGTGGTGGTCCGATGCTCTGAGTGTAATGAGAATGGATTGGTTCTCTGCCCCATTTGTAGCTAGATTTAATTCTACTTTATTTGTAACAATTATGATAGAGGAAAAACTATATATGAACTCTTTCTTTATGAATTAATGTGTATGATAATTATGACTATGTTTATAGTGTGCCTAGCTCTTTTATTGTGAAACTCTTCTCAGTTCTGTTGCACTAACTAGTTTGGTTACTCGACTGATATTAGTTCAGTTTCATAATATCCTCTAGGAATTAGCTGTAGTTCATGTATACTACGGATAGTATCTAGCATAACAAATAATGTCAATTCCATTAAGTACTGATTTTTAATTGGAGATTTTATTGGTATAATAGTACTTTCCATCTTCTAAAATTATTGTCCAGTTTGGATTTTTATTTATAGTGCAAATTGAATTAAAAGTGAAAATTTAAACTAGACAATAATTTTGGGACGCATGGAGTACATACTAATGTTTATTACTCACCCTCCTATTTAGGGATTGTTGTGGTAGGATTTGTAGGCAGCATTAAGTATACCAGGCTTATTAATGAGTGTTTTTAAGGTTTTGGGCTAAAGGTCTGGGCTAGAATGAATGAACAAACAAAGGATCTGTATTTGAAGCGCACGGTATAGATGATGAGTGCGCAGAGGTTCGTGCGGCAAATTTCGCTCATTATCTGCGCCGTTAGCAGCTCAAGAATCAAACAGTTGCATTTGTTAAAAGTTCCTACACAATAAATAAAATTATACTAATTGAAACATTATATTATTATAGAATAGTACGTAATGTGTTTGTAATTTGTATAAGTTTTAGCCCCATTCATCACACTAAAAAAAAAGTTGATGTTTGCAGTTTTTTATTTTTTATTTTTTTAAGTCAGACACCTAAGTCTGGAGGTGCAATTTACTTGGAACATGAATATCTTATAGTAACGCCTTTTGTTTTCTCCTAAATTTCATTTAAATTGTTCTTTTAATTGAAAAAAAATCATAAAAATGTATTTTTCTATTTATTGTGTTTTCTTAATTATTATGAAACATATTCTTTTTATTTCAAATTAGAAAAAAATCAAAATGAATTATAATAAAGGCAGGAAGGAATACAAACACTAATAAAAAAGGCTCAATTCGCGTTCACTAGGTGCCCAATGTTGAGGGCAGCCCTGTTAATTTTGCATCTACATGATTTCTGTATGGCTCCAACTCACTGAGTATAATCCGATTTTTCATGGTCATAGAGAATAGTTAAGAATCAAATTACCGCCTTCGCGGTAATGATTCGATTTCTCAAGATGATTATAGGATGACAGTGGTTTTAAGAATTCTACGAAATTTTTGTGATTCTGACCAAGTCAGAACTGAGAAATAAAAATTCATTGTACTACTACTTTTTATAAGTGAGAAGAGAGGAGGGAGTAAAATATTGTGCTGATGAAGATGAGGAGTAAAAGGCCGACTTTGTGTACTTGCAATATTTTGTGTCTATAGCTAGGTCGTAACCAACCGGATGTCCATGATATGTGTATTTCCGCCCACGAATGCCGAAATCTTTGATGCTTGCCGTTGTTTGGTGGTTTTTACCGAACCTAGCAAAACTTGCAAACTGTTTACGAGAAAAAAGACAAAAAGGAGGAGGGAGGATTTTAGCTCAAATGTCATTGATTCTTTTCTTCTTTTTTTTTTCTTGTTAACAAAAAATACTCCCTTTTCACTTTTAATACAATTTTAATAATAAATGAAAATTCAAACTGGATAATAATTATGAGTTGCGTAACAGAGAGGTGTAATTAACTTCCCGGCAGAAAATGAAATTTCAGTATTTCACCACGACTCTGTCCACACGTAACAAGATTTCTCTCTCAACATATGGATAAAAGGCCAACCAAACCATTCTTCATCACAAATAAAACCATAAATTACTTTTTTTTCTCCCAAAAAAAAAAAAAAAGACACAGTCGGTGAATGACTTCATTGATCGGGGGGTGGGGGGCTTTCTAGAGTTGAGTAGTTGACTTCTCCCCTTAAAAATTGTAAAATCAACCCTCCAATCACAGCATAACACACCAACAACATTATCCTCTGATGACGTGCAACCCCAGATGCAAGAACGACGACGGCGGTGGCGTTGATCATTGGAGGAGTCCGACGACGGAGATGAAGGTGATGATAGCTTGCTAAGCAGGCGCGCGAATCCTCGGGTACTGTATTAATTACTATTCACATTTTATATTGCGACAATTTTATCTATACTACGATTACATTCGCTTAATTAGGTTATGGGTATCAATATTCGCATGGATGATTAAAGAAAGGCCGTCTAGCTAGTTTATTGATTTCAAAATTCTCTTGGTGAAATATTATCAATCAATCCTGGATTCTCTGGTTTAACGGTCTTATCAAACTCAAACTGAAATTTATCTTCTTAATTAACTTGTATAATTCGTTTGCTTATTTAGAATTATAGTTTATGGGACCCATTACCCATTCCTACTGTTCTTGATTTCATTCAATTTTTTTTTTTAATATTACTGATACTGAATACACTAATGAAAAGCTTTTGTATCTTTGTACTATCTGTCCTTGGCCTTTTCGTTCTCTTCTACTATAAATTTATGAATAAACAAAGACACAAAGTGCAGTTGCAAGGTATTTTGTCTCATTCATCCATGAAATCAGCCACGATTTGGACCCTGCAGTTTTTTTTCAACATCTTTGACATTCATTTAACTTGCATTGTTGTTGCAGACCTACAAACTTGGGACAATGTCCACCATTGACCGTGAGAATTTCATCACCAACTCCGAAAATAAGCAAAATGGATCATTCCATCTAGTAAACCATTCCAGGGGCAGTGGCAGTTCATCTCTCAGAAGGCAATCAGTAGGTTGTTTTGCCGATCAAATAGATGATGATGATGATGATGCAGAATCTGCATCAGTTTCTGAGGCCGGAGACATTGGTGACCGTTCCTTCCGGAGCAGCAGAAAATCTTGGAGCGGCAGAATCCTCTCCATTGATAAATTGGTGGAAAGCAGTACAGTGATTCCAATATCCGACGATGCTTCTCAAGGCGCCGTGAGCTTAAATGATGCAACAGTGCCTCCCTTGAGCTTAACTCAATCTGTTGCATCCCGAAATGAAAATATCCAACCAAAGGATAACAAAGTAACCCTCTCTTCTAACTTACTTTTTAGGTTATGGGCAAGCATTGGCCGTAAGAAATAAGTTGTCCTGAACTTATGATGACTAGATACAACATGGAGCTAGTGTTTTAACTTTTTTACTTACCTGATTTATGCAGGCAAATAGGGAAGCAGAAGATATATGGATTCTAGAGTACATTTCATGCCTAATGGTTCTCGGGTTATTTGGAATTCTTGGGGTAATAAGTGTAGTGTATCTTGGTACCATCATTAGACCTTTAATTGTGCAGAGGTTTTTTAATATTTTAAAGCTTGTTGTCATGCTGCTTGATACAAGCTTAGAAGAACTTGTATCATTAAGATTTCCATTCATGATAAAATTCAAAAAGAAGTTTTTCTGAAGGTGCATGTGTGATATGGTTGAAGCCTTAGTGTTTGGGGTTCTGAAAATTTTTTGAGGATTTTTCATGACTTGCGTCATATCATTTTGGTTCCAAAAGGAATTACTTGTGTGATTGCTTATTTCTTCTATGTTCAACTCCCTGTTGATTTGTCATTTTTTCAGGTGATCACGAGGTACTATCTTCAGAAACTTTTTGGACCTGGAGTGATTGGCGCTACAAGTGTTCATTCTTATATGTATCCTGATCTTGCCTCTAACATGGTATTCATATCTCTCCTTATCGGCCTTGACGTTTTGCATTCTTCCTGTTGTATGCATTTCTGTCAAGTTTCCTTAGGATTGCTGGACCTAAGACAATCTGTTATTTATCATATTGTCCTGCTGGTTGAGATCAAATTACAATGTTACAAACAGAGTCAATTGAGGTTTGAAATCTTGTTAGGATTTGTAAACAGGATAACCTCATATGTTGATATTCTTGTTGAAAGACGTGATTCTTGAAAATTTGAAAGGGTTAATTCACATAAATTGGGTCAGCAGAGGGCAAAGTGCAGATCAATGATGGGCAGGCGAACAATTTATCTAATCATTAGTGGTATGGTTAGTTTGTGCGAGAGTTACATACTATGAGTCTTAGTAGTATCTTATTACTAAGCAGAGGGGAAAAAAATACTCGTTGAATTTGCGGTGAGGAAGTAAATGCCATTCTTAACAACTTTAGGGAAAAGGATGATATATTGCAATCTCGGATGAGTGAGCGACCTAGAAAATTTGCTTCTTGTCCTATGGTAGCACTTCATCATCTGCATCTTTGAAGCAGTAATAAAAGCATTGTACCTTCAAAACTTGTTTGCTCTGCTCTGGCTTTTTCAAAAATATCCCTTTGTATGACAAAGGACGCTTTTCATCAAAATCTCCAGGTTGGTTCCTTTTTGATGGGTTGGTTAGGCGTGGTTTTCAAAGGAAAGATATCCAAGTTTTCAAACACTTTGGCTATTGGCTTGACAACTGGTTATCTTGGAAGCCTTACCACGTTTAGTGGCTGGAACCAGAGCTTGCTGGAACTCAGCAGCGTTGAAGGCCGATGGGTTTTTGCAATACTCAGCATTGTCGTAGGTATATCAGCTTCTTCAGATGTAAAGTAAATCAATTCAAAAAAATAAAGCATTGGAGATTGCATTTCTATTAATCTTTTGTACTTTGTGATCCTATGAAGGCCTGCCTCTCAACATGATCTCAATCATTGTGGGGATTGACACTGCCAAAATTTTCCAATTGCTGATGAGAAAGAAGTGGGGTAAAAAGCTAAAGTTTTTGAACCCAAATTGCAGTTGGAATGTGGAGGGTTACCCTAAATCTTTGTTAGCTACATTGGTGCTGCTCTTCCTATTTATTATGGTTTGGTTTATATGTATAACTTTTGAGATCAAGAAGTTCAGAAGTTCAACTCGTGATGCTCAGCTTTTGTTGGCTTTCATTGTTGGACCTTTAGGCGTGTGGATTCGCTGGTTCCTAGCTCGTTTGAATGGACGTGGCTTGGGTAAAAAATCTAGATTAAAATGGATTCCATTCGGGACTCTTGTGGCAAATATTCTTGCTTCTTCATTAATGGCTGCTCTTGCACTACTTAAGAAAATGGTACGATTCTTTTGTTGCTTCCGTCATCTTGATTTCCATTTCCAGTTAGTTGCTACCTTAGATATACAAGTATTTTGCTACACTGTTAATCACCAATGTCACATTACTTCCACACGTCGTCTCAATTTTAGATGGCATTGTGTGTCTTACGATCTGTGTTTCACTTATGCTGTTATACGCCAAAGTAAAACTGCCATTTTCACAATATTTCCTAGTGGGTGATTATTTACATGTAGTACTGTTGCAAGTGTTGTGAAAACTTTTTAGTAGGGAGGTTACAATACACAAGTCCGCACAAAGATGTGAAACTATACATACAATCTAGTTTGAAACAGGTCTGACCTTTTTAAGTTTTTTAAGGTATATGTCTCCTCTTTAAGCTATTAAACCTGACATCTTCCTCCTCAATTGCTGATACTTCGATCAATCTGGACGATGCTGATTCAGGGAGAAAATGATGCATGCATTGTAGTAGCAACAGGAATACAACTAGGATTTTGCGGTTGTCTAAGTACAGTTTCAACTTTTATTGCTGAGTTTGAAGCAATGAGACAGAGCAGTCACCATTGGAGGGCATATGTTTATGGTTTGGGTACTATACTTATCTCCTTTGCCCTGGGAACCCTTATTTACTCAACACCTGTTTGGATCAAGGGCTATAAATAGATTTCCCTGGCGGCTACTTCCAAAAGTCATTTCAACTTCAAGTACCAAGGTTTGGATTCTTTGATGTTTGCCTTGGATATTTGCATCCTCAAGTAGGTTAATAGAGAAGAAAAATTGCTGAGTTGATGGACCTTCCAGCTGCTTGAGAAATACGGTACATTTTCTTGGAAGATTTCGTCGGCCATTTTGGAGTTGTCATCTATCTTTTGTATATATAATTCTACAGTTAACGTGGCTAAAAGAAGATTTATCTATATATTTTGCATTTTGGGGGGAAACAGAAATGGTTTAATGTTCTGTGTAGTGTATGTTGTAAACTTTGTAATGGTTGGTAGAGTAAGATTGACAGAATCAATGATTATTATTCTCGAGTTAATGTGACAGAATCAAATTCACTCTTAATTATTGTGGATTCTAGTCAAGTAATCCCTCCGTCCCATAATTATTGTACAGTTTGAGTTTTCATTTTTAGTTCAAATTGTACTAAAAGTGAAATATTAAATTGGACAATAATTTTGGGACAGAAGGAGTAAATTTTTTCATTATGTTTCCACCAAAGAGAAACAACAATAACATTCAAAAAGTTACCACATTTTTTCCTCCGCGTGTTATTTATCGGACATTTTCCTCTTTTTTATTTATTACCAGAAATAAACCCATTCCATTGCGATATATTTATATTACGTAGTGCTATCTTTTTCCCTGCGAAAAGTGTTTCCAAATAAACACAATTAATTAGTCAGCTTATTCCAATAGCAAGGATACAAAACACACGAAGACCACAAAGGATCAGTTCTGTTCTTTTGACCACAAAGGATCAGTTCTGTTCTTTTGACTATTAGGAATGCCGTGAAACCGTGAAAGTGAAACTAATGAAATTCAATTCCACGGAAAAAAAAAAACAAAAAAAGAACTAATGAAATTCTTCAGGTGGGGGCGACAATGATTTTATTTTTTCTTTATTTCTTTAGACTGTGTCATTTTCATTGGGAAAAGGGAAAAATCAGGTCAACCAACGTGAAATTAGTAAAATCAACGAGCCCTTAAATCATGTACAATTAGTACAAGACAAATGGATGTAAATTAAATTTTTGAAATAAAACTAAATTATTATGTTAATTACGGGACAAGTGGATGTAAATTAGCTATTGGCCTATCAAAATATTTAAATGCCACCGCCCTCCTCCTAGCTACCTCCATTTGTTTCCCCACAAAAATTTAAATTAAATGGCACATGTCTTTTTTCGACTTTGCCTTTTCGACCTACCAAAATAATGTGTATAAGAGGATGTGCCAAATTTTATAGAACTTCGATGAATAAGTAAGATTAGAAAGAAGAAAAAAACAACAATTATTTAAAAGAGCAATAATAGAAATAATGACAAATTATAGTGAAATGGAATAGTGACTAACGAAAATACAAATACATCATTTTCGCTAAATATGTGTACTTATTAATTAAGAGTAAAAATATAATTTTTCAGGAAACAATAAAATTTTAACTGAAAAGTAACAAAAAACTAGAAGTTAAAAATACTCCACATCACTCACTATCTTTTTTTCACTTTTTTTTTTACTATACATATCATTTTCTTATTTAAAAATAACAGGGAAAAGAATTTTTCTTGGTTTCTTTTATAATTATTATCACATATGTAGGCTGCAGGTAGGCAAATTTGATGGTTCTCCACAAAATTAAGTGCATGTCTACATTTTTTGGGTATTGAAGCATGATGAAGCCAGTACTTGTTAAGAGAGATCAACATATATTTACGGAACTAATTGATCTTACACCTACAATTGATTTGCTTCTTGATATTTCTTCTTCTTGTTATAATATTTTTTTTGGTTTATTTTGTGAAGATAATGTTTCAATTGTCAGAAGGGTCAACTCTTGCATTGCATCTGTAGTTGGTTATTTGGCTTGTGCTATATTTTCTAAACAAAAACCATCATAGAGATGGTCATCTGATGGTGGCAGTTGTTTTCTCCGAGAACGATTGATCTGTGAGTAAACTTTAATTTAGTCTTCAGATTCCTTGTCAATTCAATTTTATTTGTCCTTAAGTTATTATTGGTGGCTCAGCTATATATAATACACTTGAAGAATGGCAAATCAAATAATTTACGTGCCAGAAGAGCTATTATTCGTTTTGATTTGGTGATGGAGGGAACTTGTTTGGTATTACTTTTTTAGGGGTTTCAACCAAATGTTAACTTATCCTCGAGCCAACAATATATTACTCCCTTCATTTTAATTTGTAGGTCGTTTTAGGTTTGGAGTGATTTTTTAAAATATAGGTCGTTTTACAAATTGTAGTCAAATTAATGACTATTTTTCTAATTTTATCCTCAATAAATAATGCCAATATGTTTTCACATAGTCTTGTTTATAGTTCCAATGTAATTAATGAAGAGTAAAACAGATATTTAATACATAAATTAATTGTTAGATGATTGTCTCCTTAGTATACGTGCCAAGCCTAAAATGACTTATATTTTGAAATGGAAGAAGTAACAATTAGGCAATATTTATTAGCAAAAAATGCGAGGCTATAATTAATGTTATTATCTCCGTTTATTTAAAAAAAAGTACTCGCATTTTAAACTTTATGAACGTACATAATTGTTGTATAAACCTTGTACGCCACAGAAATTAGAATTGAACAGCCATCATGACGCATTTTTTAATTGATATGTGGGAGCAAGGGCTTCATCTTGAATTACTTATGAATTCAACAATTAGTGTTTGTCAAACGTTCCTTTCAGACTTTTTTATTAGTTTTCTTGACTTCCGCAAATACAATAAATTGTTTTACATCATTGTCTTTTTTTATTACTACATATTATTTAATAAATATAAGCCGTTTTATTACTTTTCAGACTATCTTAGTTTATGTACCATCAGCGTACTAGAATTATCCGACGCGCAAAGATTGTTTATATCAATTTGGTTTGTCTTAATTTGGTTAGTTTTTGTTTGCTTGTAAGTCATTCTGTTACATTGTAACAACCATTAACGCGGATAATATTGCTTTGAACAATTTATATTAGAGATGAGATTCGGTGATGCATCAATGCATGCTGCTGTCTACTTGTCTTGATCCACCTTTATCTTTTGTCATTATATTTATTTTGGTTCACTTTCCTCTCGTTTAATAGTTAACATTATTATTATTTAATTTTTTAGAGTGAATTATTAAAATGAAATGGAAAAAAGAATGTGAGGTTTAGTGATCATCAGATTCATATGATGAAAATTCTAGACATTCAAACATGGTTATTATTGGACACATTACGTAAGTCTATGTATTTTGGCAAATTCTTCATTTTGCACAACTAATCTATTTTAAAAGCTGCTGTGCATTCCGAAATATATAAAGTGATTACAGCAAGAAAAAATATTTGTTTTCACTGTTACTTTTGCTTCTTTTTCCTTTTTTTCTCATAATAATATTACTGATATGAACTCAACTTTAGAAGTCAAAAGTCCAAAAGCAGCCAATACATTATTCGACTTGACAATCCCCACCTGGGAATGAAATGGAAATCGCCAAGAACAATAAACGTTACAGTCCACGGTCCATCATAAAGAATCCTCTCCTCCAGAGGAAACTAAAGTCCCTTAAATTGAAAATAACTAGTATTGATAATCTTTGGTACTCCTTCTGTTTTACAATTATTGTTTAATTTTAATTTTTACTTTTAGTTCAATTTGTTTTAAAAAAATAAAAATCCAAACTGGGACAGATAAAGTATTTAATAAATTGTCTTATAACCACTTTCAATTGGAAAATCAATGCCTCAATTGTCATACACATTTTCTTAAATTGATTTCTCCCTCTTTGCACAAGTTAGAAAAGAGGTCAAATCTAGAATCAGTTAACAGTAAAAATGTCGCAACCACATAAAACCTGGTTTAAGACCATCAAAGATTTCCAACTATAGTATTAATTACTACAAACCGTGAATAAATAATTGTGGCGAAATTCAACTCTTTATGAAGATTTTTCATCTGCTTAAACATTTGGAACAAAATGTTGTTGTATAATACCGTCATATCATTTGGAGCTTTGAACATCCTCAACCATCAGCAAATTACTCGTGATATATCAAATTGCTCCTTTAAAGATTGTTTGAAAAGCTACAAAATTTTCAGAGTTCGAAATCTGTTTTATCATTAGACCAACACTTCATTCTCAAAAACTAAAAATTTAAGTAACTATAAAGCTTACCAGATGGAATTATAGGCCCATTGTTAAGAACAAATATAAAAAATTCATTTTATACAGTACTGTCTTAATTTAACAAAATAAAATATTTTTTGTGAGACAAATGAAAAATTAAACTTTGGGATAGCCAACGAAAAGCTCATGACTTATACATAATTTGGCTTTGACACATGTCAGTTAGTAAAACTTGCATTTTTACATTATATATCTGTTGGGAAAAGTTTGATCACTACCAATTAGCAAAGAATACTACAATAACCACTGCCCAAAGTAACTTCGATCTTGTCATATATAAACACTCTAATTCATTTTGCTTTTATCTGGGGGAGGGAACTATTCTTTTCTTGGAAGGAAAAATAAATTTATTTTATGTATGTTGGAAATCGTCCAACTGCATATGAGAAAAAATGAATAATTGTCCAGTTACGGATTTTATGTATTTTTGTTGGGGGAGGGGACTATTCTTCGTTAGCGATTAACTAGTGAATAGCATAATCATAGAAAACAATGAATAATTAAATTTTAAAGTAAAAAAGGGGTCCATGTCGGGGGAGCAAAGAAATTAAATTGACCGGGCCATCCAGTTTTGACGAGCTCGCTCACTATTTAATCCCCCCAATTAATCTTGAAGAAGATCACCGCCATATAACACAACTGCACAAAAAGCCACTATACATTTTAAAGCTATCTCATCATCTGAAAAATCAATCTTCCAGTCAGAGAGGCATAAGTTAATTATCATCTCGGAATAGATGGACAACAGCAGCAGCAACGGCCACGTGAACGGCGATCACAGGTGGAGTGAGACGGCGGGGAAGGTGATAACATGCAAAGCCGCGGTGGCGCCCGGTCCGGGACAACCCATAGTGGTGGAGGAAATCCTGGTGGATCCACCCAAGTCAATGGAGGTCCGGATCAAGATTCTCTACACTTCCATTTGCCACACCGATCTCAGCGCTTGGCTCGGCGAGGTATATATATAAATTATGAAAAAAAAAATTCCATCCTCCATGTATAAATATTAGTCAACTAATTTACATAAATTCAATTTTTTCTTGAAGATGATGATTTGTGATGTTTTATTAATGGGGGGTATTTTATTTTGTTTGTTTTTGGCTTATGAAAAGAACCCAGCCCAGAGCATTTATCCTCGAGTTCTGGGACACGAAGCCGTCGGGTAAGTGTACCTCTTAATTTAGTTACTACTTCCGGTCACGTTTTTTACGTTGGACTAGTTTCTAGTTGAGTTCCAGGCTTCATGGTTATGTTGTGGTTAGAATATTTAAGGTAGGTTTAATTTATTTTTTTTTACTGTTTTTAATAATCATTTGAATTTCGTGTTGAAAGTTTTAATCACCTAGACTTTATATGGACGTAAATGGTCCTTGGGATAGTGATTTTGGTTTCCTTTTCCAAGGGTTTGATTTATGAAATGAAATTAAGTTAATTTCCACGGTTGACTCTTCTAGATATTTCATACTCCATTTCACTTTCTGGATTTATTCCTCCATGGATGAGAAATGATTAATACGTATGTACTACAAGAGAAATTAAAAAGACTTTATTTTAGTAGTATTGATTTTTTATTTTTTTTATTTTTTTTTCTCTCACTCTTTCTTGATTGGTTTGGTCAAATGAAATAATTGAAGAGTGGTAGAGAGCGTTGGAGAAGGGGTGACGGACTTGTCACCGGGAGACCACGTGGTTCCGATATTCAACGGAGAATGCGGGGATTGCGCTTACTGCGATTCCGACAAGACCAACTTGTGCGGGAAGTACCGCGTGAATCCGTTCAAGTTCGTCATGTCCGGCGACGGCGCCACCCGGTTCCACACCAAAGACGGCAACCAACCCATCTACCATTTCCTTAACACCTCCACCTTCAGTGAGTACACCGTCATGGATTCCGGTTGCGCCGTCAAGATCCCTCCCGGCGCTCCCCTCAAGCAAATGACCTTGCTCAGCTGCGGCGTTTCCACAGGTATATTATTATTAACTAAATGTAATGATTAAAGATTAAGTAATTTACTCTGCCAGAATTTTTTTTTGATCCAATCGAAATGGCATTATACATTAGTTTTCTTTTGTTCCCAGCATTGTTGATTAATTGAATGCGAACAAGTTGAAAGATACTGCTATTTGTTTTTTTTTTTTTTCTTTTTCCAAACAATTTGAGAGTTTATTTGTTGGCATGAACCGAAAAGGCTACTGATTATTATTCGGTTCCTAGACTCCTAGTGCTCTCAATCCAACATGCAAATGTCTCATTATTATACTATTACATCTGTCCTATAATATACTATTTATAACTCCAATTTGGTGCATTGTAAATAATGCTGGACCAAGTGGTTATTTATCAGTTAGTATAAAATTTAATTTAATGGTGAAGGTCTTGGAGCCGTGTGGAATACGGCTAACGTACAAGCTGGTGCAACTGTGGCAGTGTTTGGCCTAGGTGCCGTGGGTCTCGCTGTAAGTAATCTTGTTTTTATTCTTTTCCTTAAATAACGTTTGGAAATATGGATTTTTTTTTTCTTTTGTGTTTGCCTGAAAATGGAAGTTTATAACCGTGCTATTGTTTTTTAACTTTTTAATCCCACCCCCGATTAAAATATGTAGTTGAATAATTTTTTTTTTCAGTATAGGCTTCTGATCATGACAGCACGTAATAAGACAGTTGAATTTGATGGCTAGGTATGGACCGTAAATGGGCTCTCAAGAAAACTGATACGTTGCCATATATTGTTTTTCTTAGCCGACAAATTAATACAATAGATCCATGTCATGTGATATTAAATGAAAAATTTGGCAGAAGTTGAACAAAATGATAATATTCATTATTGGCAACCCAATTTTTTTTTGTAGACAACCCTAGAACCCCAAAGATTATCTTAATACATTCATCGATCCAGGACAACCAGCTGGTTAATTTTGGCTCATTACTGATGTATTATTATTATTATTATTTTGGTCGATCTCAATTTTTTAATAACTGTTTCATTTGGAATTAGTACATTATATGTCTGCAATTAAAAAAAAACAACTAAATTTAGCGACCTAATGCATGTAATGTAGACAGTAGAAGGCCTTATCTGTATGTGTGGTTTAAGGATTAGCAGTTATTCTAATTGTGCTCCAAAGTCATCGATTGGGTCGCTATCTCAAATGTCAAACGTTTTTCTCCTTAATTTATGCTTGATGTGTGATGAAGCATCAGTTGACAAATGAGAAGGAATCTCAATTTTAATTTTATACGGAGGAATTTTTTAGTTTGTATTGCGACCCTTTTTATTTTGGTAAATTTACATACTACTACATACATACATACATATATATATATATATATATATATATATATATCTTAACGTGCACAGATATCTAAAAGTCAACTTAACACAACATCTTCTTTGAAGCAATTAATACCTTGTTGTGACGTTCAAACTCTAGTCGATTATAATTATAGTTGTCTTATCATATACGGGCTCCAAGCACGTTAGTAAAACTGATTTAATTGATCTACACAAATTTGGTACTGCCTTGAATATATTTACCTTCGTATTTATAATGTGACGTTTTGTTATTAAATTGCACAGGCTGTAGAAGGAGCAAGGGCTCGTGGGGCATCTAGAATCATCGGGGTGGATGTTAATCCCCAGAAAAGTATCAAAGGTAAAATTCCTTGTTCATTGATCTTTTCATATAGCTTTTCTCTTCTTGTAGCCTTTGCTAAAACGAATTAGTATAAGAAAAAAGAACTGAAACCAATACTTCACGAATTAGGGAGAAAACGGGGAACCCTAATGGTAGCGGATCTTGGTTTCTTGTAATAATCCAATAAACTAGAAGCTAAGTGGTATAATTTAATTATTAATTAGTTAGCAGTAGCACTAACATCACAAATTTATTAGAAAACTAATTAAAATATAAAAGAACTGAACTGATAAAAAGACTGTACGTATGAGAGGGTAACACGGTTTCATTTTTAATTTTTCTTTTGCTTCACACGTCAAAAACTAGGGAGAACTGATGAAGTACCACGTTATTGAACAGCGTCCCATTATTGATGTTTCTCTGTCCTGGAGTAAAACAGATGTCAAACAAAAAGTCAAAAACAAATCAGTGTTTTATTCTCAACGAAAAAATAAAGAAAGAAAGAAAGAGAACAGATCACATTATAAGTTTTAGGACAACATGAGTTGCACCGAATGAGATAAATCCAAACTTGATAATTGTCAAAATTATAAATTACAAGTAATTACATTATTATTAATTATAGAACATAATTGCCGGCTATATACTAGCTAGTGTTTCTCAACCAGTTTATTCTAGGCTTCTAGACTCTTGCAATAGTTAATAGTATACAAATGAAACTGATCCATCCATCAGCATCATCTAGTCAAACCGAAGACGTTAAGAATGAAAAGGACATAGATCAAATGAATGTGCTTTGTTTTTTTTCTTTTTGGTTCAAGAAAATTAACAATCAACTCACAACACTTGCTGATTCAATTATTAAGGGTCTCTAATTGGCTAATTAAGTAAAGGTCATTTTTCTAAACAAGAAAAAACAAGGCCTAATAATGTTGAAATTTAACTAGGTCCATTAAGTATTTAATTTGCTCAATACGAAATGCCCTTGTATGTTGTTTTCATGCAATTAATTCTCCATAAATTATCGTATAAAAGTATAAACCTTTTTTTGTTGTTGGGTTTTGCGTAAAAAATAAAAATAAAAATAAAATTGTTACAGGTAAAGCGATTGGAATTACAGACTTCATAAACCCTAAAGATCACAAGAAGCCAGTACATGAGGTTAGTTTATATTTTCCATTCGTTATTAATCTAGATTCATAAGATAGAAGAAAATAAAATATCATTAATTTTTTTTTTTGGGTACAGGCATAATAATGTATTAATGCCTGACCAAAATTAATTCAGTTGCGATTAGCTTGACTAGAATTAGATATAAACAAATGGCACAGGTGATAAGGGAGATGACGGGAGGTGGTGTTGATTATAGTTTCGAGTGTGCTGGCAACGTTGACGTTCTTCGGGAGGCTTTCCTCTCAACCCATGACGTGAGTTCAATTAATTAACTAATTATTTAATTTTTTGCATATTTGAACTATATCTCTCTTTTAACGTATATAACAAAGAAAATATATTTCGAAAATAATAAAATTACTATTATATTTGGTTACACGCAGGGATGGGGTTTCACGGTGGTGCTAGGGATTCATCCCAGTCCAAGAATGATGCCACTGCATCCAATGGAATTATTCGATGGCAGAAGAATTGTGGGTTGTGTCTTCGGTGACTTCAAAGGCAAATCTCAACTTCCTGCTTTTGCCAAAAAATGCGTGGCCGGGGTTAGTTCACTCGTCCCTTTCATATTTATCTTTCCGTCTCATTTTAATAATCTATTTTTAGTTTAACAAAAGAAATTAATAAAATAATTTCACAAAAAAAAAATAATAAAATGATGAGAAAACGGATGACTTTTTTTTTTTTTTTTTGCCTCAATAAAAGAGAGTATAAATGGTTCTGATACTGATTAGTTTTTTGTAAATAAAATTGGATCAGGAGGTGAAGTTGGATGAGTTCATTACACATGAGCTGCCCTTTGAGAAGATTAACGAAGCATTCCAACTCCTTGTGGACGGCAAATCTTTAAGATGCCTTCTTCAACTTTAATTGATTGATTTGGCTTCTTGTTTTTTTCCTCCCCTCTTTTTTCTTTTTTCTTTTCTTTTTTCTTTCTTTCTTTTTTTTTTTGTGTGTGTTGTTGTTGCTATATACTACTTCTTGTGCTCTTCGATCGAGCTATATATGAAGGTGTGGGTTCAAGTTCACAGTTCACACAAAATGGCAAGCACCTGCTTTTTTGGTGTTTAATGCATTGTGGGATTGGATTGTTTATGTTTTCCGATGTACATTTAACGTAATAAAATTTTAGTGCTTAAATTTGTACAAATATCCTGCTCAAGATCAAACAATTTCAAATGTCAAGTTAACAGAACTTTTTAGTGCAATGTTGCATTAACTCGTGACGGTGTGATACCTGCTCCGTACATAATGTAAACATGAGTTCAAACAAAAGATCTTCGAGTATTGGGCCAATTAATAAATATACAGGACACAGGAACTACCTAACTAGGGAGCTCCTATTTTAGACCACAAGCGAAGCCCACTTTCTTCATAATTACAAAAATGTCATTGGCCAATTCGGTCCACGCGCCTAGAAAAAAAAATATAAATAGTCGGTTTTTTTTAAAAAAACCGGAAAATTCAGAAAATCCAGAAAAACCACCTCGTCATCTCTGTCAAGCGATTTCTCTCTCCAGATCTCCGTCCGGCGATTTCTTCAGGCAAATTTTCACAAAATCCATGAATCTCCACCAGAAATCTGCTACAAGCTTCTCACCTGTCATTCGGAAGTGCATTTAAGCCGTCCGTCTGGTGAATTTTGGAAGAAACTCGGTTTCAAATTTCAGATCTGAGAGCGAATTTGGTTCTAAACACCACGATTCTTCTTCATTTTCAAATCTAGTGATCGCAGTAAGGACTCGCTTCTGTTGAAATGAACATTTGTTGTTTTAGATCTGATTTTTTCAATAACTAGGGTTTTGAATTGTGAATTTTGTCATTCGAACTTTTTTGATGTTCATCCACCGATTCTTACCGCAGAATAATGAGAATCAAAGCAACAAAAATTGCTACGCCAGAGGCTACACCGGAGGCTAGCCAAGCGTCATCATCAGGTTCAAGCGTTGATGACAGGTATTGTTCATCCTGAGTAAATTCTTTACATTCAGATATTTATTTCATAGATCTGGTAGCGTGAGATAATTCCTGAGACTCAGTTGTTCATTATATAGATGTGGTTATTTATCCTGTATGCTTTGATGTTCATCCTATATCCTGAGACTCAGTTGTGATTGTTCATGTAAAGGTTATCGTATTGTTTGTGTGGTTATTCATCATGTATGCTTCGATGCTCATCCTGTATGATTCGATGCTCAACTTGACAGAGAATGTTAGGTTGCTCATCTTGTATACTTTGATGCTCATCCAGTATGATTGATGCTCATCTTGATAGAGAATGTTAGGTTTTGCTCATCCTGTATGCTTTGATACTCATCCTATATACTGATGTTGATTTTGTTTGATGTTCATTTCTGGATATATGTTCACTGCCTATCGCTAAATTTTCATCTTGTATCCTATCTTGCTCATTTGCTAGTCAACTTATAATTACGTGAATGTTATCATGCAACAGAGATCAATACAAGAGTGTGAGGAGAGGCAATAAAGACAAGAGTCTCCCTTCCACACAATCCATTGAAGGGCATAATAGTTCATCGTCTCAACAAGAGAATGTTGAAACACAAAAGAATGTCAAATCATCTACATCTGCCGCCAAAGAGAGAAAAATAAAGAGGAAAGATGGCAGCGATGATCTTGCAGGACAACAAGAAGCAAAGAAGCGAACATCAGATTCATCATCTAAAAAAGCCATTGAAGAGAAAGAAACCAGAAATAACGCAGAGGAAGAGTCTAAATCGTCTACACCAGTCCCCATAGAACAAAGGACGAAGTTTAAACATGATGTTGGCAATCCAGTGACAGAAAAAGAAGAAGAGAAAAAGGCAGCTTTAGAAAAGAAAGCACCCCCTGCCCGAAGAAAGATGAAGAGAACAAATGGTGATGATGGTTCCATGCCAAAAACAATAGCAAAGAAGGAGAAAGCTGCAAAAAAGAAACAACCCAAAAAAGAGGTTTCAAATTCTCTATCCAGAGTGTCGCCGGCCGGAGCTTATAAAATTTTTGGTGCGCTTGACCCTGACCAAAGAAAGCTGGTTCAGGAAATAGGTTTCAGGCACCTTTGAGCCTGGGAATCAGTAAATTTTCACACCCGGATTTGTTCCTTTACCTGTTCAAAAATTTCAGGTTCACCAACAAGACGTTGTTGATTCAGGGCGGAAGAGAAGAACTGAAGATCACAGAAGAAGATGTGGAAGCTGTGCTTGGACTACCACGTGGTCCGAAGACAGTAGTTGAAGCCTATGATTCCAAGGACAAGTCCAAAGAGTACAGGAATCTTGTCCGGCAGATGAGGGAGATATTCAAAATGAAAGACCAAAATGCGGGATCGCCCGCAGCAACCCAAATTGGGAACTACCTTGTATCGGGTGATCCTGATTGCCCAAACCCGAAAATCTTCCTGAAGAACAAAGATACCGAGTGTATGGAGAAGAATTCAAAGGGTATGCTTCAATGTTTTCAAAAGGTTCCTGTATAGTTTTTGTGGTTACTCATCTTGTATGCTTTGATGCTCATCCTGTATGCTTCGTTGCTCATCTTGTGTGCTACTTTACTGTAGGTATTTCATGCTGTTTGCCATGGCTAGCTTGCTCTTCAGAACAAAGAATGCGTGTTACTGCTACCAAGTAATGAAATCATTGATGAACGTCGAGGACACAAAAAATTACAATTGGTGCAAGTATGTAGCGAAGGGACTCTATGACGCGGTTGAGGAGTGGCAGAAAAATCCTAATGGTGCTTTCAATGGGCCACTGATCTTTCTTATAGTATATTTCAATTACTTTGTTTATTTTTTTCCCCTTATTTATTAATTTTGTGTGTGAAATAACTGAATATTATGTTGATACCATAAAACATTGCAGTTATACTATTTGGATAGAGTTGAGTACAAAAGTGGGGATGAAATCCCCCGGCAGTTTCATGTGACTGCTCACTAGGACAACGACCGAGTAACAAACAGGCTGGCTTTGGAACGCAGGGGTGCAGGCTTTGGAAGTGGCGAACCAGTAGACAGGATTGCAGTACCGGAAAGAATGGTTGAGGATGAGCCCATCCAGGCCGAGAAGATGAGGAAACTTGATGATCTGCAAGCACGACCTGAAAATCAAGAAGATACATCAACGAAAGATAAGGTACATCTTATGAGACTCAGTTGTTCATTTAAAGGTTTTTGTGTTGTTTGCGTGGTTGCTCATCCTGTATGCTTCGACGCTCATCCTGTATGCTTCTATGCTCATCTTGACATAGAATATTTGATTATTCATCCTGTATGCTTTGACGCTCATCATGTATGCTTTGATGATTATCCTGTATGCTGATGTTGATTTTTTCTGATGTTCAATTTTCATTTTACTCTTCAGGAATTGGATCTTAGAACTAGGTTTCAACATGTGATGCTTAATAGGATGGGACCCCTTATCCTTGACCTGGGCTAGTTGTTTCAAGAAGCCAGTAAAACTGGCATAAATAGACACATCTTGTTCTATAAATTGTTCAATGACTATGCCGAGGTCTTGAAGAGAATGGCGGCTCATGCAGGGAAAAGGGCTGAAGATCAAGAAGTCAACTCAGTTCCCGCTGAACAAAATCAGAAGCAAAAAACAGATGGCTCTCAGAGTATGAAAAGTCCCCGAACCCAAAAGTATGGGGTTTTGACACTGCAACACAGATGGATGCATGGTGGAAATCTCCGGAAATGTTGAAGTACATTAGGACGATAGACCAGGTTATACAGGAGGCAAAAAAGCAAAGTCCCAAAACTTTCCAAAGGGCCAAATTTTGATATAGGCATTACTCAACATTTTCCACCACAACCTGTCAATGTTCCCAAAGAAAATGACTCCGGTGCTGAGAGTCTTCATCATAATAACTCATTCACTAGCCTAGGACATGCAGCTGTTCAAGTTGCCATTCATTTCCAGGGTAACGAACATTATACGGCTTCATCAATCCAGAGTGACGAACATCCAACAACTCCACCAATCACTAGGCCGCCAAGTACACAAACTCTTGAGACAAAACAAGATTCTGTACGGAAGTAAATTTATAGGTATGCATTTAAAAATTTAAAATTCAACTCAAAAACTCTGATGCCCATCCTGTTAAAGCATGATATTTAACTGACTTTCTGTAATTACAGTAAATCTGACCATGTGAAATTTCTTTTGTGTTCAAGTGTTTTTCACCGGTGCAGAGACCCAGAGCAAAGACCAGGATGAGGAACCTATTGAGTACATGTCGCCGTTGTTGAAGAAAGAACTAAAGAAATTAACAGAGATTACACCTATCCAAAAAATTCTTGCCGACTTCGTTTTCTCAGGACCAGATGGTGAAGGGAATGAATTCAACAGGTAAGCAGGATAGGACAATGTGCATCCTGTAAACTACAATGTACGTCCTGATAAAATATAATGTTCATCCTATTAAACTACAATTTAGTGCAGGGAAACCCTGTATATGACCTACGAAGCCAAACCGATGGGAAAACAACCTGTGATGTACCTTTATCTGGGCAGGCACAGTTTGAAGTCGTTCCGTTTTAATGAGCAGCTGTTGAACAATGTTATTGATGTTTGGTCGCTGCATCTAAACGAGTTGCACAAGTCGAAGAACTCCTGGCCGAGGAAGTATTTTTTCTCCTCCTCTGTGTTTATAAGACTCTTTTACTCATCACTTATTTGTAGTTTAATATGCATATCATTTGTTAAGAATTTAACGTCATTGACATTTTGTTACAGCTCTTATACGACAGTGACAAAAAGACGGGTCAACCATTGGAAACAGCCATTCAAAATGGATATGAGAGAATTGCAAGTGACCTTGCAAGCCAGAATGTGTCGTTAGGAGCCTTATGTCAAAAAATATGGTAAGTTTAATCATGTGTAAATTCTTATGAGATTCGGATGTTCATTTCATTGATCTGGTAGGGTGATGATAATTTCTGAGACTTAGTTGTGATTATTCATCCTGTATGCTTTGATATTCATCCTGTATGATTTGATGCTCATCTTGACAGAGAATGTTAGTTTGTCCATCCTGTATGCTTTGATACTCATCCTGATAAAGCACTATGCTCACTGATAAGGTCGATATTAGTGTAATATTTATGGTAATTTATGTGTCATTTTGGATGGTATCTATGCTAATATTGGTGTTTTATGCTTAATTTTATCATAGGAGGTGTTTTGGACAAAAAGGATGAAAACGTGTTGATTTTGGAGAGTTTTGAAGCTTTTGTGGAAGAGACTTATGCTCAAGGGCAGAAGTGGAGTTGATTTAGCACGTGAACATGTTGAAGAACAAGCTGAAAATTTCAACCACGGACTGAAGTGCAAAACTAAGAAAGTTTTAGGGACAAAATACAATTTCTATAAACTTTAGAGACCAAACTATAATTTTGGGAAACTTGGAGGGCAGCTGAGGATTTGGACGACTTAATTGCTTATTTCCCAAGTTATTGGAGTTATAAATTTATGTTCTTTAAAAAGAAGTCAAGCAATTCCTTTTCACACTTAAAGAATGAAGGTTTCTCATAAGAAATTGTGTTTACACTTAAAAAAAGACGATTCTTTCCAAAGAAGTAATCTTTTGCTTGGAAGCTATTCCTTAAACAGACTTAATGTATTGAGTCTTTTAAAGAGTCTAGGTTTGTTTTCTTGCTAGTTAAGAGATGAGTTGTCAAAAGAGCCGAATTTGAAAATTACCTTGTAAAAATAAAAAAATATATTATATTCTATTTCTTCTCCTACTTATTAGGATAGTTTTCAGCCATTTTCCCCTATAAATAGAGGAAAAAATTCGGCCACAACCAGACCAAGAAGAGGAAGAATAATCGGCGCAAATCTGAAGCTCCGGACGGGCATAATTCTCTCAGTTTTCTTCTCTACGCGATCTGTAACGTTATTCATAAACTCTATTGTTGTTATTCTCAATATGTGTAGCAACTAAACTCTCTTCTTTAGTTGAAGGATTATTGAAGCCTTGAATTCATAACAATTGTGAGATCTAATTGATTACATCTTTCATGTTTTTCATGAGTATTTACTTAATTTCTGCTTTTAATGTTTATGATTGATTTGAGATTTGTTGAATACACGGCCGCCTATTATTTGTTTCAAATTGATCTATAGCTATTTAAAATGGCAAATCTTTTGTTTTGTTTTAATAAAGTGGCAATCAACAACTCAAACTGCCTAAGTAAGCAGCTAATTTATGTTGAGGAATTAAGTAATCCAATTTAAATGATCCCGACTGTGTGTTTGTTAATTGAAATTGGGTTTCTCTAGGTCTTAATGCTTGGAACACTAAATCCTACGAGCGTCCCTAGGGTTGTCTTTTGATTAGAGAAGTAGTTAACAATCGTACCTTGACTACCAATAAAGTAAGGAGGAATTAGTTGTTAGGCCGTGCCAACAACTACAACCAATTTATTTGTGATTTGCATGACTTTATTTTAGCATCGAGGATAAATTGTTGGATCAAGGTGGATTTAATACCTTTGCCTAGAAGCTTTCTCTTATTTGATATCTTCAAAATCTGTGAGCATATTTTATTTAACTTGTTTAAATTTAATTCATAGTTATTATTCAACTCAATCGAATCCTACTTGGTTAATTCACTTTTAATTAGATTTAACTTCACTTGCTTGTTCCCTGAGGAGACAACCCTACTCACTACTATACTACCAAATCTGTTAGGAGTGTGTTAATTTATTTTTGTTGGTTTGACATCCACCACTCACTGTGTAAAAATGTTGTATTTGCAGTTGTTCTTTCCATTCCACAATTAATTTCACTTCTATCTGGTATGTTTCAACATGGACAACCAAACCATGTATATCCTAGACAACAAACCAAATGTGACCAAAGGTCACATACCATTTGAAAACAAGTATGGTGAAGTTGTCACGTTCATTAAAGCTGCTTTCTCGAGGTACCTCGCAATGCGAGGCATGAAATTGCCGCATGATATTACAACATTCAAGCACAGTGTTCATGTACTTCCGTGGGCTGATCAGACCAACGACAAGGACTCTGCAATATATACCATGCGTCACATGGAAACCTTCAAAAGCACAAAAAAGATTACAACTGTGGCATTCCGGCATATGACACAACATTGGTAAATCTATATCATTTTAATCCTTTCCTATTGTTTTCACCATTTACCTAATCTCACATGATGTTTGTTTTCTTTTCTTTTCTACGCTTTTAAACAGAGGACAAAAGTAAACCTCCAAAAAAGTCTTAACACATTCCGGCTGAGATATCTAGTTGAGATCCTACAATCAAGTACCAACAGCTTGTACAAGGCAGAGCTTCAGAAGATGGTCGATAGATTTTATCTAGAAAAATTATAGGGCAAAAAGTCTCGTGTAAATTCAGCTAGTGTGCACTGTTAGTAAACTTCAGTTTTTTACTTATCATCCCAAAAGTTTGTAGCTACAATGTAAATCATGCTGAGATCTCTGAAATGTCTTTTGAAATATAAAATTCATTAACCTTTTCTGTTGTTCATTGCACCAATCGAAATGTGCATTCTGTTATACTGAAATGTTCATCTTAGAGTCATGGTCCTTATTTTTCAAATGTCCTGATCATCTAGCTAAACAACAATGTTTACCTTGTTAAACACAATGATCATCTTCAACAATCATCTGTAACCATAAGTTAATCGTTTATTTCCATTATAAGAAAATTTAAAAGGTTAATCGTTTCCGGGCCCAAACTCAAAAGGGTTCAGGGTACAGGATATCACATTAATATTGTACTTGTGCAGAACTACAATGCTCACTTAAAAACATGAAATCTCATTTCATAACTACAATGCTCATTTAAAAAATTTAAAAAGGTAATCGTTTCCCGGCACAAACTAGACCCTAACCTATAATCGAGATACTTAAACCCCCTAAACCCTAAACCGACACGGAGATGAATTTTTTTAATTTTTTTTTTTTAAATTTGGTTGAAATTTTTTAAAAGGTTAGTCGTTTCCCGGCACAAACTAGACCCTAACCTATAATCGAGATGCTTAAATCCCTTTAAACCCTAAACCTTAAACCGACACGGAGATGAATTTTTAATTTTTTTTTTTTTGAAATTTAGTTGAAATTTTTTTAAACCGATTAGACTAGACCCTAGCCTAATTGATTTAAAAAAATTTAAAAGGTTAATCGTTTCCCGGCACAAACTAGACCCTAACCTATAATTGAGATGCTTAAACCCCCCTAAACCCTAAACTCTAAACCATAAACCCTGAACCCTAAACCCTAAACCCTAAAACGACACGAAGATGAATTTTTAAAATTTTTTTTTTGAAATTTGGTTGAAATTTTTTTGTTTAATTTGGTTTATTTTGGTTTAATTTTGTAAGTTAATTAATTTGTACCTACTAGCATCTTAATAACAATTAAAAAAATACAATAAAATCTTTTCACAATTTGGTATCAAAATATAAATTCAATAAATATTTTTTCTGTTGTGCACTGAACAACATACAATACACATCTTATAAAAAAATAATGTTCATCCTAAATTTAAACGTTTTTCATTGGAAAAAAAATCTAATATCTCTTCTTTCTAACTGCAATGTTCATTTCCATGAAGGGAATGCTCATCCTGCGAAACTGTAAATTTCATCCTATGCTTAAAATTCACTGCAAAATGACAAAGATCATCCTGCGAAGCTGTAAAGTTTATCTTATGGCTGAAGTTCACTGCAAACGGCAAGTTCGACTGTGAAAACTAGATGTGCTTACTGTACTACCTGATGTTCATCTTGTAAAACTATGATGTACATCTTGGACTACAATTTCTGTTAGTCACAGCAAAAAGGAAAAAACAACGTGTAATAACAAAATAATTATTGTCTACAAACCAACGACAAATGTTCATAAAACAAATTGTTCAATAAAAAAAATAAAAAAATAACATCAATAATAAAATCTTGTTTACAAACCAAAAATTAAAAAAATGTTCATGAATCTGTCTTATAACATAAAAAAAAAACATTCACGGGTTATGGGGAGCTGGGTTCTGGGGAGGCAAGGGTGCAGCAGCATCTTACGCGGGACCAGCAACGTCTTGGGCAACATGCATACGAACCACATCCCGTACGAGTAATAATCCTGTTGTGAAGCCCTTTCCCTTTACTCTTCGTACCCCCTTGTTTATTGCAAGCAAACTGTTTCACATTCAAGTCGCCACCTGTCCTGTAGTTGTTCTTAAAGCGCTTAATATCGAAACCAAGTCTTCTAGCATACGACTCATAACACATATACGCCTTGTCAACTGATTTGAACTCACGGCCAAGAAGATCTACATCTACAAAGACAAAAAAGGAAATATCATCCACAAGTAATCCATGAAAAATGAAAGTTTGATATAGTTCATGTAAAAATATGGAATGCTCATTTGGTGAAACTACAATGCTCATTGCAGTAACTATAATGCTCATTGCAGTAACTATAATGCTCATCTCACAGAACTACAATGCTCATTGCAGTAAACATAATTCATCAAAAGTAGTTATACATGAACTACAGTTCATCTAAAACTCAAAATATCTATCTCACAAAACTACAAAGCTCATGGAAGACAAAAAAAATAAAGAACATTCTGAATATTGAAATTCATCCATTTATAAAAGAAATTTTGGTTCACCTTCAACAGAAATGACTTCATCAAATTCTTCCACAACAACAATGCATTCATCGTCTGATTCTTCCGCATCAACGATGCATTCATCGTCTGATTCTTCACTTGAGTAAGAGACTATGGCACCATAATTAGGAACAACATACAATCCTTCCGAACAACTCATCTACCAGACGAAAACAAATACAAAAAACAAAAAACAAAATGAATCTCGTGAAATAATTTAAACGTTATTGCTGGTGAGATTGAAATTCATACGACACAGCCGATCTGATTAAATCAAAGACATCCAGCAAATGAAGAGTTACTTTAGAATCACCGACACGAATTGAAGATGAAGGAAAAATCGCCGTAAAAAATTAGTAGAAATCCGCCACTGCAAATCAACAATTGAGACGGAGGATCGCCGGTGAAACTATAGTTCATGTAAAAATATGGAATGCTCATTTGGTGAAACTACAATGCTCATTGCAGTAACTATAACGCTCATCTCACAGAACTACAATGCTCATTGCAGTAAACATAATTCATCAAAAGTAGTTCTGCACGAACTACAGTTCATCTAAAACTCAAAATGTTCATCTCACGAAACTACAATGGTCATGGAAGACAAAAAAAATAAAAAACATTCTAAATATTGAAATTCATCCAGTTATAAAAGAAATTGTGGTTCACCGTCGACAGAAACGACTTCATCAAATTCTTCCGCAACAACAATGCGTTCATCGTCTGATTCTTCCGCATCAATGATGCGTTCATCGTCTGATTCTTCACTTGAGCAAGGGACTATGGCACCATAATTAGGAACAACACACATTCCTTTCGAACAACTCATCTACCAGACGAAAACAAACACAAAAAACGAAATGAATCTCGTGAAACAATTTAAACGCTATTGCTGGTGAGATTGAAATTCATACGATACAGTCGATAAGATTCAGATTAAATCAAAGACATCCAGCAAATGAAGAATTACCTTAGAATCATCGACACGAATTGAAGACGAAGGACAGATCACCGTAAAAAATTAGTAGAAATCCGGAGCTGCAAATCAACAATTGAGACGGAGGATCGCCGGTGATCATTCAATTGCAAAATTAGGTCGTAGAAAAGGAGAAGAAGAAAAGGGGGGAAAAAGTGTGGATGCGCGTAAGAAGTCTTCTATTTTTTAAAATCTCGAGACGTAATTTTTTGACTCTGGCCTACACGCGCCAGTCTCGGTGCTCCCTAACTTGGGAGCATCGGGTGCCCCATATAATTTGCGCCTGGCCCTTTGAATTTAATTGCTAATTAGAAAAATTCGTTCATAGTTTTTTATCCATTTACTTATTTTATTAGGATCCTATCATTTTTATTCCGTATTATTACTAAAGATTACCAAATTACAAATCACATAAGGAATGCCAAATTATCGATTTCCCAACTACATGAAAATTAGGCAACTTCCATTGGCTCTACACATATGATTCGATAAAGAATACCGACTTACTAAATTGTGTATGCTTTGGGTTGAGAGTTGAAAATACAGTAAAAAATCTTAATTAATATAAATTAATCTAATTCATAAAAATGTTTTTGTCGATAAATAATAATTATTTTAATGATAAATTAATAATTTATTAGTTTAATGATTTTTCTTTTTTCAGTTCTATGTAGTAAGAAATAAATGCCTAATTGTCTCATATTTTTAGATGACTATAGAACTTTTTGGATGAAATGATAAAAACCAAATATTAAATCTTCTCGGATGTAATTTTAAGAAAAATCTATGTTAGAAAGCAAAAATATTCAACTAAAAATTGTAGAATCATATCATGTTGAATGCTCTTTCCAAACAAAACCAAACCTATCCATTTGTTTGCCAAGTTATTCAAAAGCAAAAAGGAGGAAGAAGAAAAATAAAGCAGATTGATACTTATACCAGGGCCCAGGGGGAGTAGGCAAATTGGGTTTCCTTGTGGACCCTGAATTAGCCCAAAACTTGAACAGCATGGAATGTAATGTCCAAATTATAGTGGGCTTAATCCGGCTTGCGGGCCTTCTTAATTTTGGATTTTAGGATCCATTCATCAGTCGAAAGTCAAAACCATGACGGTCTGCGAAAACGTAACTAGATTACATGTCATTCGGTTCCGGCTGACGTTTACAGCACCGGCAATGGAAATTCTTCTCTTGGGAATTCTATACCAGCTGAGCGGAGAGCTGATTCCTTCTGAATTTCACGGAGAAATCTGAATTGTTTCCGCTCGAGGTACTTTGCTTGTTATTCTCTCAGCTCTGTACAATTTATCCTTACTTTTTTGAAGCCAAAATAGTGAACGGAGTAGTATTGGACTCTCATCTTTATCTAATATTGAAAATGTTTCTCTGTCGGTTGTGGACGGGGAGAGTTAGAGATAGGTTTGTGTACTAGTGTTGTTTAATTTTGGGAAAGAAGGGGAAGGAAAATTAGGGTGAATAATTTCGAAAATTTTTAATGGTTGGGTAGGGATTGCAGTGAATACCGTTTTGCTAACTGTTCTGAAAAGTTTGTGTGATTTTGAAAGAGGAGGTTGAGTTTGTTTGTGAGTTTGTTGTGTGGTTCTGAGGGGTGTTTGTATTTTAGGTTTTCTTTGAGCAATGTAGTTGATTAGGGACTGCAGAAGTCTAGATTTGCTCTTATTATAAAAGGTTTTCCAACTTGAATACAGAGGGTGCACTGTTGGGATTTTGGGCCTTTTCGAATTCTTGGGCCTTTGATTGTAAGAAAGAAGGAAAGAATGTATAAAAGTAGAAAAGCTTTTGGAATAATTATTATATGCATGATTTTATTCTTTTTTTTTGGTTATCTTTCTAAAATGTTTTTTCTTTGATCTGCGTGTTGAAGCTGTTGCTGTTGTCGAGGATTAGATAATTTATGTTGTGGGGTTGTTTGATTTGGGCTGAGAAGGAGAAAAAGAGAAGGATTCAATGAAGAGCCGATCACATAGGATTCCTTCGTCATCTGTGGAACACAAGGATGACTGGGTTGAGGAGTCTTGGACGGTGGATTGTGTGTGTGGTGTCAATTTTGATGATGGAGAAGAGATGGTTAATTGCGACGAGTGTGGGGTGTGGGTCCACACTCGCTGCTCACGCTACCTAAAGACCGACAAGTCATTCGTTTGTGATAAATGCAAGAATAATGGCCACCGTAGTAACCACCGCCGCCTTCGGCATAATAATAATGATAGCAGTGAGGAAACTGAGGTTGCACAACTGCTTGTGGAATTGCCCACTAAGACCTTGAGAAGAATGGATAATAATTCCCTTCCCCCGCCCCCGCCTCCGCTGCCTTCATCCGTTAAAACTTCAGCTTTGACTACTTCTAGCCGGCCTAGCAAGCTTGACATTCCCATCGAAGAGAGGGCTCATGTGCAAGGGGTTCCTGGTGGTGGTGATCCGACTTTGTTTTCTGGTGTGTCCTCTATTTTTGGGGCCCAGTTGTGGAAGTCTACTGGCTATATTCCCAAGAAGTTCAATTTTAGGTATCGAGAGTTCCCATCTTGGGATGAGGAGGACAAAGAAGGGGTGCCGGCGAAAGAAAACTCTGCCGAGAAGAGTGAAAAACAGATGGATTCTGCTGATAACGGTGCTAACGCTTTGTTCTCCTTGACAAAATTAGATGTGCCACAGCAGGAGGTGCTTGCAGTGGACCCCGTTGGTAAGGGAAGCGATGGAGTTGTGTGTGCTAAGGAAACTGGTAAATTGGAGGGTAAGAAGTCTGGTGTTTTGACACCACGGAGTGAGGTGAGTAAGGATAGAAACTTGGTGAAGCCTCCTTTGCTTCATTTTGAGAAGCGCAAAAAAGAAGATCTGGGCAACGTTAAGGATAAAAGTGGAAAGAAGAGGGCCAGGTTATTAGAGAAAGACAGAGATTCTAATAAGAAAATTTGGTCACGAACCCCAGGTACTACTACGCTTGTAAGCATTTTGAGCACTTCATTGTTATAGTTATGTATCTTTTCCAGTCAAATTCCTTTTATTTTAGGGAAAAAAAAAGAAGGTTGCAGGAGTTTTGGCCTAGTTCATATCCTCATGCCTCTTTGTGGCCATATTGCTCAATCGCTTACCAAAGTGTTATATTTTCTGGATGTAACATTCTGATATTTGAGATTTGTTTGTTAGCTGCATTAATTGTTCTAATCAACAATAAATGGCGTAAATCACTTTCTAAATCTTTGAAGACACAGGCTCTATGGCTGTTGAAGTTGATCCTCAATGCGGCAATGACGGAAATTTGAGTCAATTATCACTTGATCCTGATGTCGTTGACCGTGCGATTGATGCTCAGAAATTTGACGTTAAGGAGAATCGCAGGGATCAAGTTCCCCTGAAATTGGAGGAATCATCGAAGCTATTATGTGACCGTGGCAATACTTCTGAGGCTGTCCCTGAAAAACAAGAGGTGATTATTTATTTATTTATTTATTTTTTGTTTCTCTGTGAGGTTTCTTGTGGGAAACTGGGAATTATTTTGCATTTCCGTTCTTTTATGATATTACATGAAAAAGCCCCCTCGTGTGATTTTCTTGTATGACTTTTCTTTGATACATTAGATCATTGTGGTCACTCCAAATGTTTCCAAAGGGGAGTCATTGAGTACTGGTGGGACTGGGTCAGAGCACATTCCAGAAAATTTGATATCTGCAGGACCTAGAATGGGGGAGGACACAAGGGCTCCTGAAAGACATGCCAAGTTAAAAACAGAACTTGCTAATGGTTGCAGAAATACCAATGTGAAGCCGTCCATGTGTCAGGCCGAACTAAGTTCACCAGGGACTTCACTCCAGTCGCAGGAGAGAGCTGCCAGTCGTTTGTCTGAAAATGTTGCCATCAGTGATACTAATGTTACTGGTATCATGTCCCATGAGAGCAAGAGAGATACTGTCCGAAAGTCAGATGTCGTTGATCTGCATAAACGCAGAATTGAGGGTGATAATTCTGCGGGCCTAGATGCGTTTCGAGAATCGAAGGATTTGTCATCTGGTTTTGGTTCAATTGCTGCTTTGGGTTGTAATAAGGGCAACGTCGCAACCGCAAGTCCTAAAGTGGTTGCTGGTGATGGTACAGTCTCAGGTTCTGTTGGAAGCTCTTTTCCAGCTTCTGTGATTCTGATGTGCAAGTCATCTGCTTCTGAGAATTGTAATATTGATGCGACCAACCAAAATGATAATGGTGATAGTAAGCAGAAGCAAATACGCGAAAGCAATCATAGTGGTGCTTCGACTGAGGGTGAGGACGAATGTAGGCATGAAAAATCTGGGAAATCAACAAAAGAGCCGTCCAAACGTGCAGCTAGTCCTCCTGTGCAGACATCACCATCACAGTTAAAGAAGTTATCACATGCTGCCATTGCTTCAAAAAGAACATCATCTGAAATAAAAGATTCGATGCTTGATTCATCTTCTCACCCCACATCTGAGCTGGCTAATGTGCAGAAAACTGAGTGTCCTATGAACATCCCAAAGATGTCTAGTGCATTGCTGGAGAGTGCTTCAATCATAGAAAAGGCTGTTACTGAGAGGCCTTTGAACTTTCAGAAGGTGGCTAGTGCATTATCTGAGAGTGCTTCAAACATAGAAAAGGCAGTTAAATTATCTCAAAAAGGTGAGAAATTTAACCAGATTGTGTCTCAATCTTCATCAGCTAAGGCTAATAATGCTTCAGCCCATCCTGCTGCATCTTCTAACTCGCCTTCAACACTTAGTGACGAAGAGGTTGGTTTCAGTCCAATTCTTTCTTTCTTTATTCTTTTTGTTTTCATTAACCGTAGGAAATCTTTGTGGTGATTATTCCTGTGTCATATGCAGCTTGCTTTGTTGTTACATCAAGAACTTAACAGTTCTCCAAGAGTTCCTCGTGTGCCACGCATGCGGCACGCTGGAAGCTTGCCTCAGTTAGCATCATCAGCGGCCACAAGTATGCTAATGAAACGCACTTCTAGTACAGGAGGAAAAGATCATGGTTTGGTAAGTATCTAGTTCTTTCTCGAACGATTTTGTGCATCATGTTTCTTGAATGACCCATTATTGATAGAATTTACAACTGTAGACATTTCGAAGAAAGATCAAGGGTTCCGGGGATATGGATGATGAATCTAAGAAGACGGAGAGAGCTGTCTCTTCTTCAATGGATCACAGGCGTCAAGATTCTGCATTTGTGACTGATCGCATTAGCAAGAGAGAAGCTGACAGTGGATCGGGAAATGGCTCGTATAGTACAAAGAAGATTAATGCTCCATCTAGAACAGTTGCAAGTGGCAGTTTATCGACTTCAGCTGAGGGAAATGAGAGTAATTTCTCAGGCTCGCGGCTCTCTCCAAGAGTTCCTTCTGACGATGAGAGAGTACCTGTTGGTCGTCATACTCACCGCACTCTACCTGGTGACTCTTTCTTCTGTCCTTGTCTTCAATCCCTCTCATGTATGAAATGCCAATGAAGATTCTTTAGTTCTCAAAGAAGAATTCTACTTGTTTTGGCAGGTTTGCTTGCTGAGATAATGAGTGAAGGGAAGCGAATGACATATGAAGAACTTTGTAATTCAGTTTTGCCGGTATGTATAAGCTTTGCCTTGCCCGCCTTTGTTGGATTTTTAATCACTTTATCTTCTATAGTGACAAAATTATGCTTTCCAATCTATCTAAAATTGCACATTTACGTAGCACTGGCCTTACCTCCGGAAGCACAATGGGGAGCGATATGCATACTCAAGTCACTCGCAGGCTGTTCTTGATTGCCTAAGGAATCGAAACGAATGGGCTCGCTTAGTTGATCGTGGTCCCAAGGTATGGGTCCTCATGACTTCTAGTAGTTTGTAACATTTTGAATCCTCACTTTTGTCAGATTGTCCACGGGGTCACTTGCTTAGCATTAAACAAAAAGCTTGGCAATACTTTAATTTCTTTTCACCTTCCGCGAGGAAGTAAAATATTCATTTGCCAGCATTAGTCAGTAGTATCAGTCGACATGCCAGATGAGCTGAATGAAGATATAGATACTGAAGCCCCAGGATTTTCACGCTTTGCATTGTGCTTTACTGAAGTAATTAGAAGTTCTGTAATGCTCCAGTCTTCCAACCTCGCTGTTAAGTTTTGATTACTGAACTGGATTGTCATCACGCGCTCCTCACTAAAAATTGCATGCCCTCTAGGCTAAAAAGTTGCAAAGTTAAGTAGTTAGAATTCAGTTCTGTATCTCAGCATATTTTGTGGGAATTGTGAAGTAAAAGAGTTTTGGTGTGAAATCTTTGAAGCAGACAAGTGGAGGTAGGAAAAGGCGCAGGGCTGATGCTGTAGTTGATGAATCAGAGGACAATGATGATGGCAGGGATCATCTTTCGGTGAAAGATGGTGGTTCCAGGAGGGGCAAAACAGTTGAGTCGCACCATGAAGAGTTTCCCAAGGGTAAAAGAAATGCACGAAAGCGGAGGCATCTGTCCCTGCAAGGAAGAGGCATCAAGGATGTTAGGAGACTTCGGGGCAAGAAAGATGGAATCAGTGATGAAGAGGAAGATGGTGATTCGTTTTCTGATGATTCTGCTGAGGAAACAATGTTTAGCGAAGAAGATGAGATACAAGGAGGGCAGGAAATAGCTGCTGGCAATGACATGTCTGCTAACTCAGATGGGCAGGAGAGCGCCTAACGCAGGTGTTGGGAAATGGCTTGTTTGTAACCTGTATGATGTCATGCATGGTGTAAATAAGCTATAGGTTGTAAATAATTAGTGGTTGTCTGGTGTGTTTTTCTTTATTTGTACCGTTCTGATGTAGGTTTTGGTTCGGAATGGTACTGTACTAGGTTTTAATTGTTAAAAACATTGCGTCGGATTCTGTAAAGGCTTGCCGCATTCTGCAAGAGCTTTTGCCGTCGACCAGTAATCTAGAAACTTTAATTCAGTGGTCGCGGTTTTGTAATGATTCTTACTTGAATTTCATTTCCGAGGAATGAATTTCATTGTGCGGCGGTCTATATTGTTTTTGTTTCGTAACGATTGTTGATTGCATGAAAAGTGAATTTAAATTAGAAAATTATTTTAAAACCGAAAGAATATAGTTGGGTCATTTCCGGTGTTCCCATCGGGCTGATGATTGCTGAGACCTTACTCAATTATAAGAAGAGCCCAATTCGGAGGAAAAATAGAAGTATGTAGAGGAGATCTAGAGAATTATCGAAAATTGTACTGCAGGGTATATGTCCTTGTTTCCTCGTGTAACTTTTTCTTTTTGGGGGGGAAAAGTCATATTTCTTATTTTGCATAATTTAGGATATAGATATTTTTAAAATTTTATTTTATAAATTTTAGTAAAATCAAATTTAATAAAACCATAATGTCTATTCATAATCTACACCAAAACAAATGTCCAAAGTCGATTATCAAACCTACTATGAATCAAAACAATAGAATATTCCATCTATAGATTGAAACTTAAATTTAATTTTCAAAAATTAATTACTTCAATTTTATTGAAAACCATTTTGAAAAATCATAATTTAAAGGAGAGACTCCTTCCAAAATTGATAATAATATTTGTCGTCTCTCTCTCTCTCCTCTTACTTTTATTTTTTCATTTCCTTGTCAAAAAAGGCAAGAAAGAAAAGAGGAAGAAACAAATAGGAAAGTTTGTTGGTGTTGAAGGTAGTTTTTGTGTACGAAGAAACCGAAAACGTATTGAAATTGAAATCCTCCGTATTCTCAGGCCTAGGGTTCCTTCCTCATTTTGTTCTATTGCTCTCCCTCCCTAATTTTGAATTTTACCTCTATTTTTCCCCCACCAGCTAAATTCTTTCCTACCATTTCTTTTTATAATTAATATTCACTGGATAATCAATCGACCGATTAATTGCATTGCCAGATTTTATTGATTTGCGGTTCGTCTTTTCCGATTCCAGTTTCATTTAGCTACTATTCGCTGCCACTTTTTGTTATTAATTCTATCTTGATTGCTTTTGCTTGGTTTAGGTTTAATCATGACGATTCCAGATTCGGGATGCATGATGGAGAATGGATCCATTGAATTCCCAAGTAGTTATGTTCCCACACCGGACGAAGAAAGCCGAATTATCAAAGACCTGTTGAAGAAAGCCGAATCTAATCTTCGAGAAGGCAATACATATTACATCCTCTCTTTGAGGTACCTTCTTCGTTTATGTAGTTTTCTACTCTCGCTCCTTTTTCTGTTTTTTTTTTCCCTTCCAAATGGATAAATGAAAACTTGTTTAGTTCGTTTTTTTTTTTTTTGTGATGATCATTTTCGGTTTTGTTCTGAATCTAGGAGGATCCAGTATGGATTTCTCCATATATGTAAGTTTGAACTGTTTGTAGTAATTCATTGGATTTATAGTTGTTTGATGATAAATAAGAGAAAAATGGAGGCGGGCATGCGCTCAGGATAAAATTATAGTTAATTGTTGAAAACTTAGAATCATTTATTCAAAGTGAAGCATGGAAAAACTTAAAAGAATTGCAAAGCAACTATCCCTAAGAGAGCTATTATCTGAGTGGCTCAAGGTCGATTTGATTTTGAGCCAAGTTCAAATAGCTTAGTAACACATAATGAATATTCAAATATATTCATGTCTCTATCATTTTAGATAAATTAGGTATATAATAATTATTCATACTGACGCCTCGGTAAGTACTAAGGGTTTTCTTGTCGGAGTTGTTACCATTGATTTTGAATTAGAGGAAGAAGTTAAACTTCAAATGTAATCTTGATTCTAGTGATATTGATTCTGGGATTTTTTGTAATGTTTATGTGAACATTGGCATGATTTAGTGTTTGTTAATTTAACTTTCTGATAGTTCTTGGGTTTTCTTTGGAAAGTTTGTACTAGCATTATTTTGGCTCTTCTGTATCATTTGCACATTTATTACAGAAAAGGATGTTTGCTTGTAATGAAGTTGATTTTGTTATATCTAGTTAATTAGAAAACTCCTGCCTGTGGCTTTCCTTGGAGCTTCTGTATTTTGTTCAAATATTATGTAGTGACCCTCTCGCATGCAACTGCGTGTATGGAATCTAACTGTTTCTAATTTTTAAAGGTGGTACTCGAGCTGGCAGAAGTACACTGGACAACCTGTTGGTTTTTTCCCTTTTGATGAACGTCCCGCTGAAGATGAGTCTTCCACTGTGGCAGAGAGGCCTGGGCCCATTGATAACTCTGATATTGTGTCAGATCAAAGTGACGTTGATGGCCCTCATCTTCTTAGAACTGTAGAAGAAGGACGAGATTATGTGTTATTGCCCGAAGAAGCTTGGGAAAAGCTTCATACCTGGTAATTGCTCTTTTTCCTCTGTGTGCTTCTAGGCTGTTCTGTACTGTGTGGCTGTCTGTTTAATCATGAGCATTTCTACCTATGTTAAAATGTATTGGTGATGGATATAGTCACTTTATGCAATTGGATTGCCTTTGCCTAAGTGTTATACTATGTCCATCTATATCAAATCAGGAGCCTTTGTCAAAACATCTACTCAATTTGTTTTTTTATTGGATATGATAAATTATAGAATTTCTCTGGATTTTCTTGGTATAAACTTTATTAAACTGGTTGTCCAAGTTTCATTTTGTTGCAAACTTTTCTAGCATCATCACCATAACCCTTTTTCTTAGGTACAAAGGGGGACCTGTTATAGCAAGAAAAATGATAACTGTTGGTGATAACAAGCAGTTCTCTGTGGAGGTCTTTCCCCTCTGTCTCAATTTGATTGATTCTAGGGACAAGAGTGAACATGTTGTGAGGTTGAGCAAAAAGGTATTACCTTGTATCTCTTCGACTTCCCTTTTTCTTTTCCTTTTTTTCCTTTCTTCCCTTTCAGTGTTCCTTTATGTTCCTTTTCCTTCCCTTTTTGAGGTCGTCACAGATTTGTAGATCTGCTGCTTTTTTTGGCATTTCCCCATATGAAAGTACCTCTTAAAAAGACATAGACGTGAAAAATTGTTCTGTTACACGTGTATGGTGTTTGTTGTACTGGTTTTCACTTGTATCATTCAAGTGTTGTATGTGTGGTATGTGTACAATTAATTAGTATGCGCGTGATGCAGGAAAAAAATAAGAATTAGGGTTTAAGAATTATTAGGAAATTGTAATTTAGGGAGGTTTTAATATTTTACAGAATTTTTAAGTGCTTGTTTGGACGTCAGCTTTCATTTCATTTTGCCACTTAGAAGTGGAAAGTGTTTCAAGTTGAAAACTAAATGGGAAATGAAAATGTTGTTTGGATGGTATTTTGAGCAAAAAGTTGTTTGGATGTTGGTTTTGAAAAAAATATTTTGAACTACATTTTGAAAATATCAAGTACGAGTCATCACTAAACAATTAAATACTGTTAATTATAGTCGCTGCAAGAAAGAACTTTTCCAAAAACAATCACTCAACATCGGAATCCTGCCAAATTTGTCACTGAACTATTTGTAGTTCTAAAATGGTCATTACGCTAACAAAAAGTGTTTCAAGTTGGAATTTAAAATGTAAATCAGATCGTTGTTTGGATGATGTTTTCTTTTCCGTTGGATTTTGTGTTTAAGAGGTAAAATGAGACAAAATGCAAAATGGAAGGTTAGCCAAACAAACTCTTAAGTCTTTTTAGATATTTTCCTTTTTTAAATTTAGGGTTTAACCATAAATAGGGGAGCTGTACGTTTACAGAGAAGTAGTTTTTATTGATATTTGATAATTGATTTCAGAACTGCGAGTTCTCTTTCACGGCTGAGTGCCTGTGTTATGGTCTTTATTGGTTTTTGTCTAAAAACCATTGCCTTTGTTCATGGTAATCATGAATCAAAGTGGTGTTCCTTCTTTTCATGCTTCCGCCCGCATCAATTGGTATCAGAGCCATAGGTTTAAGCCAAGCCGTCAGAGCCGTCAACAATTGATTGCATGGTTGCAAGAACTAGAGTATGTGACGCAACAAATTGAGTGGGTGCGTCAAAGGATTGATGATCTCCAAAAAGGATTGAATTGTCAACTGTGTAGTGTTGTTTCTTCAGATTTACCGGAAGGTAATATGGAGGGTTTGTTTTTCTCATGTAAATCAGATTTCGATTCAAGTGAGGATCAGATCGTTAATTGGAGCAGTCCACCAGTTTATGATGTTTACCCAGATGAGTTTCTGGATGAACTGGTTAATGATGGTGTTCATGGTGTTGTTCAGTTTTCTCTTCCAACTGAACCAATAGTAGACAAGGAAGATTTGGAAGAGTTTGATGGGTTTAATATACTTGGGGAGGAGAAGAATTATGTTAATGTGGCAGAATTTCCAGTGATTCAACAAAGTTTGTGCTTTACTCAAGAGGATCTGCTACAAGCACAAGCAGCAATGGTGTATGGTGTTTGTTTTGAATCATGTGATCCAGTTTGCAATTTCAAAGCTAAATTTTCTAGAACATCACAAGAAGCTTATGAGTTTAAGAACTCTCTGAATCAACAAATTGTTTATGCATGGAGAAGACGAAGGAAGAAGGTTTCTCAAAGAAGGCAATCGGAGTTAACAGGAGTTCCTTTTGATCGTGGAAAAGGCGGGCAAAACTCGAGGACGAGTTTTCTTTGAAGCAGGGGAGAGTTGATGCAGGAAAAAATAAGAATAGGGTTTAAGAATTACTAGGAAATTTTAATTTAGGGAGGTTTTAGTATTTTACAGAATTTTTAAGTCTTTTCAGATATTTTCCTTTTTTAAGTATAGGGTTTAACTATAAATAGGATTGCTGTACAGAGGTAGTTTTATTGATATTTGATAATTGATTTCAGAACTGCGAGTTCTCTTTCACGGCCGTTTTTGGGTACAAGTTTCTTCTTTTATCCTTTGTTGAAAAGTTGTCCTTGTTTGATTAATTTCAGGCTTCTTTGCGAGAACTTTATGAAGTAGTATGTCGTCTTAAAGGATTGGAGCCAGAAAAGGTATATATGTCACAAGTGCATGCTCTTCTTCTGTTGGTTTTTCTTTATTGTTATGCATGCAGGATAATGAACTTTTACATGGTTGCTCTTCTTCTCATTATGATAGGCTCGGATTGTGGACTATTTCAATAAACAGAAGCATAAAGTATTAGTTGCCTCAGACGGAACTTTAGAAGATTCTGACCTTCAAATGGACCAAGATGTAAGTTTATTTTATTCGGTTGTCAGATGTAAATTTATTTTGTTTTATTAAAACAGTTTGGGTTATTTAATTGATCTTTGTCTAATTTTTTATTGTGTCGATGGCTGTATTTTCAGATTCTTCTTGAGGTGCAAAATGATGGTTTTTGGCCTTCCGGGTTTGGCACAGACTCTACTGGAAATGGCATGGCATTGGTTCCCGTAGAACCTGCAAGGTCGTCAGTGACAATTGCAGGAGGTCCAACTTTATCTAATGGTGATTCAAGTGGTTTTAGCAGCAACATTTACCAAGGAATTTCCTTAAGTTCATCATATGGAGATATGGAGGATGGATATGAGAATACAAGACATGCAACAAAACAAGAGAGAGGAGGTTTGGCTGGACTACAGAATTTAGGGAATACTTGCTTCATGAATAGTGCCCTTCAGTGTCTAGTTCATACGCCAGCCATTGTTGATTACTTCTTGGAAGATTACACCGATGAGATTAACCGAGTTAATCCTTTAGGAATGCATGTATGTATTTTCTTTCATTTCTCTTCATTGCAATAATTAATATGTGGTGAATCAATTTATTAGAACGTCTTAAATCTGCAGGGTGAGCTCGCGATTGCTTTTGGCGATTTGTTGAGGAAATTATGGTCCTCTGGACGAGCACCTGTTGCCCCTCGTGTGTTTAAGGCAAAACTTGCTCGTTTTGCTCCGCAGTTCAGTGGTTATAACCAACATGATTCACAGGTATGTGGCAATAGATTTATGAGGTGACGCTTGGTTGTCTTTGTTGCTTTTGATGAGTGGTGTGTGGTTTTCTGTCCTTTTGGTTTTATCAACGTACTGCAGGGTTATTTGATCCATATAGCCTAATACGTGTCATGGGATGCGTGCTTGTTTTACTTTTAGAGTAGAACTTATCTGTTACATCATAATTGTTTTCTTTGGACATTCTTAACGCTCTATTGGATTTACTTTTCTATCACTTCAGTTTATAAATTTTTTAAAATTTTTTTTTTAATTTTTTTGTAGTGTTGCATTTGAATATTAATCATAATTATTATATGACGCATGGGAATGCTTGTCAATCTTTTCTTTCTGATACTGTTGTTCCTTGCATGTTATGGAGAGACACCATTGCTAATTTGGAAATAGTTGGAATCATTGTTCCTAGCATGCGTAGGAGGCCTTGAAATGCTATTGTAAAACTAGGAAAAAATGTAGAATCGTGAACTCAGTTTCATAAGGGAAGAGGAAACCCTGCAAAAGAAAGTTGGAAAGTTGGAAATAAGACTTCTCGTTGTGTTCCTAGACTTTTCTTGTTGTTCTCGTGTACGATGTAATCCTTTATTCTCTTAAGGAGATCTTAAGTGAAGAGAAGGGCGATGCCTCAATTGTTTTTTCTTTCAGGAACTTCTTGCCTTTCTTCTTGATGGGTTGCATGAAGATTTGAATCGTGTGAAGCAGAAACCATACTTTGAGACGAAGGATTATGATGGTCGCCCAGATGAGGAAGTTGCTGATGAATTTTGGAGATACCATAAGGCTAGAAATGACTCCATTATTGTTGATGTTTGCCAGGTGACTACTCAACTTTATTGATATTTATATTTAGTGGTGAACTTCCTCTTGGTTAAATTGTCAAGTGTACATGTATGTGTATGGAATGAAGTCTCTTAAACATGGCTTGCCAACTGAATTTTGAGATTAGGGCTAGCGGAGCTATTTGGTTTTTTTTTTTTTTTTTGTTTATTTGTATGGTTAAAAGATTAGGAATTATTCAATCTCATAAAATTGTTTGGTACATCATAACCTAAGTTATTTATCACTATTGCAAGCTGGAAGACTTACCCGTAACGTGATTTGTTACTGAGAAAAAGGTTCTGCTTTATCTGCTGGGATTGAACTTCTAATTTGGTAAATTCACTTTTGTCAGGGTCAATATAAGTCAACGTTGGTGTGCCCATCTTGCAGCAAAATATCGATAACGTTCGATCCTTTCATGTACTTGTCATTGCCTCTTCCGTCAACAGCTATGCGAGTTATGACTGTAACAGTGTTTTATGGTGATGGGAGTGGTCTCCCGATGCCTTTTACTGTAAATGTTCTTAAACACGGTTGCTGCAAAGACCTGATCCAAGCTTTAGGAACTGTGTGCTGCCTAAGAACTGATGAATATCTTCTTCTAGCAGAGGTACGATACAAGTGATATTGTTTGTAATTCTTCAAAGGTGTTTTATTCGATGTTACTCGTCTGAAGCAGTTGTAATATTCTCGCTCAGGTATATGAGCATAGGATTTATCGTTACTTTGAGAACCCTTCAGAGCAGCTGGCTGCAATAAAAGATGGTGAACATATTGTTGCCTACAGGCTTCCCAAAAGGAGTTCGGACTTGACAAGGCTAGAGATAACTCACCGATGCCAAGAGAAGTAAGTTTAAAGTTGGTAGACTCAGTCTTTGTGCAATGGGTGTTTGTGTATTTCTTGCCGGTACGCATGCAGGTTTCTTTTTCCCCTTTTCAAACCCACAAATGTTTTTTCGAGTATGTCAATTATGTTTCAACAGAGATTAATTAGTTAAATTGAAGCTATTGGTAGGAGGTGCTGTGTTTGCTAATGGAATAATCCAACGTGATATTTAATTTAATTTAGTTGCTTGCTTATTTTCTTATTATCTACCAATTTTTTTTGAATTTTTCAGATCTACCTTATTAGACAATACAATGCCTGGCGAGAGAAAGCATTTCTTGACACCGCTTGTTACTTTCTTGGAAGACCCAGTTTCTCCTTTGGATATTGATCAGGCTGTTAACAGAGTGCTAGCTCCTTTGGTTCGAGAAGGATTCTCATCAGCTAATGGGAAGGACCCAACAAAATGCAATAGCACTAAGTTAGGACAAGGAACAATGTCAACCGGGAATTCTGAATCAGAAACAGACCTAGAACTAGAACCTGAACCAGAACTAGAACCTGAACCAGAACCAGAACCTATGTCAGGAGTAGAGTTATCATTTCGACTTTTCTTAACTGATGACAGAGGGTACAGTTCCCGACCAATTGTAAAAGATACTCCGCTGAGATTTGGCCGTTTTGTAAAAGTATATTTGGATTGGACAGAGAGAGAGTACGAGCTATATAATGTCGACTATCTCAAGGACCTTCCTGAGGTTCATAAAACAGGACTCACTGTGAAGAAACCCAAACAGGAAACCATTTCCTTATTTTCGTGCCTTGATGCCTTCCTAAAAGAAGAACCATTGGGGCCTGATGATATGTGGTACGGTCATTATTAGTTGTTATACATACAGAACTATGTTTTTTGTGGTTTTTTCTTAGAGCTTTATTGTGGTGACTAATGATTGTGGTGGGTAGGTATTGTCCTCGTTGCAAGGAACATAGACAAGCCACCAAGAAGTTGGATTTGTGGAGGTTACCTGATGTATTAGTCTTCCATTTGAAACGATTCTCGTATAGCCGATGGCTGAAGAACAAAATCGACACTTTTGTGAACTTTCCAGTTCGCAATCTTGATTTGAGCAATTATGTAAAATGCAAGGACACCAACGAAGGATCTCACGTCTACGAGTTGTATGCCATTAGTAACCATTACGGTGGGCTAGGTGGGGGCCACTATTCTGCCTACTGCAAGGTAATTCCAGCCTCATTCATTTGATCTCCAAACTTGAATGTTCTTCTAACTTTACATGTTATAGATGCTTCCAGTAACCTGGCAAGGTGAATTTCTTACTGCTAAACTTAAGTTTGTCTATTTGTTTGAAAACCATGCATCATTCTGTTTATGTAAGTGATGTATGCGTAGCGAAACTTTTTATGAGCTGCATGCGTAGATTTTGATTTGTCTGGTTTATAAAATGGCTACAACCACAGGGGTTCCTCAGAGATGGCCAGAGGTTTTTTTTCCCCTCCTTTTTCACCACCAGCTTATTACCTCTTTCATATCAATTTTTTAAACTAGACAATAAATTCTTAACTGTGTGTTTACACTTTGGAGCTGTAGAAATAAGTCGGATGTGTATGGATTGCAGGAATGCATGAGTTTGCTATTATTGTTTTTGTCTTGTAAATTGATGTTGTGAAATGTACTACGGGTTTTGCAGTTAATTGATGATGACAGATGGTACCATTTTGACGACTCTCATGTTTCACCGGTCAGCGAAGATGACATCAGGACATCAGCAGCTTATGTCTTGTTTTACCGGAGAGTAAGAAATAATCAAACTAATGGAACGATCGGGGAATCATCACAACATGGTGGCTACAGATCATCTTGATTGCATTTATGTGCTTGTTGTAAACCAAGCATTGCCCCTATGGTATTGGTGGTCTTTCTACATTGCCGTAATTTGATGAAAAATATTGCAGCAGCCAGGTCAAATTCAAAGTTTAGACTTGATAATTGATGAACCTGGTTAAAAAATGGGGGAAATGAAGAAGTATTAGTAGCTGGAGAATGGCAGAGGCGAACATTTGTTATTTTTGTGGGGGGAAGAAGAAACCGTAGTTCTTTTTTTATTTTTTTGGGAGGGAAATTTTGGGTGTAAAATGAGATGGTGTTAGGTAGTAGTACCAGTGCAGGCATTTCTTGTTTCTTTCCCCTTATCTTTGGGTAAAAGAAAAGATGTCTATTCTTTTTGTGCGCTGCTTTCGAAGTCTAACAATCATCATTACTACTACAGTTGAAAAGATTTGAGTTGTGAGAAAAATCACCAAAAGTCGTGGACCTTTTAAATCTTTGGACATTTGGTGAATGAACCGAAATGGAGATGTATGCGTTTCTAACTGTAATTATTTTAGTTCTTTGTTCCGTAATTACTAACTTCTTTGTTCCGGATCTATTATCTACAACTACACATAAAGGAGTAGTGGAGTACATCGATTAAGGTTCTTTTTTAATTTTTTTTTGGGTTCCTGTTGGCTAAAGAGAGTGGGGGAAAAGATAACTTTAAACTACAACAAATAACAAATTGGCGATTGAAGCAAAATGCCCAGTAAAAACTAAAAAAAAAAAATACTCATCTAATCAATACTATCTCCGAGCACTCCGCCAACAAATACACATATATCATTTTAGAATAAGAGAACAGAGGCAATTCTAAGTTTAAGAATGATCTAATGGGAGGTGAATGGCCAAGACGAGTAGCAGAGATATGATGAGGAACAAGCGCAATTGTTGCCTCTGCTGAAGATCACGTTTTCCCTGAACCATAAAAAACAGAAACGAAGGGATTAGTTTCATTTTTTATTTTATTTTTTTAATTTCTTTTTCGGTCTTTCACATTAATAGTTATGATTGAGATTAACAGATTGAGATTAACAGTTAGGAAACCTGCGGCGGCCCATGGGGCGACCAATTTTTCTTCCACCAAATGAAACAAAAAGAACACGAGAAAAAGAAAAGATATTTATTTCATCAATTAATTAACTAATACAGTAATAATTAATTGCACCCAAAAAACAACAACAACAAAAAAAACGGAAAAGGGTGTTGGAAACCTTACCACGGCATTGGAGGTTATAGCCAAGTATCCATTGGAAGAGCTGGCCGGAGGCGACAAGGAAGGCTGCGAGTTGCCGGAGCTATTAGAACTACTGCTACTGCTGCCGCCGGAGGAGAAGCTGGTTCCGTTGAATCCTAGAGCGTAAGCTGGGGAACCATCGGGTTTGAAAAACCCGTAGTTCCTCTCAGAAGTCGGGCCGGGTTTCATGTTCTCATTGAACAGAGCAAAAAAGTAGATGTTCAAATTGGTATCGGGCCTCATGGGTGTCCCCTTTCTAGATGAAATCAGCTTCAATAAATTGCCGTTGTAAATCTTTGCATTTTCCGGCGTCGCACCGGGCTCGTCAGAATCCCCTTTTGACGGCCACCCGGTCTCGGAGATCTGTACACAAACCTTCTTAAACCCCAGATATTCCAAGGCCGCGTGAACGGCGTCGACCTGAGCGAAAAGCATGTTGTCGTAATGGAGTTTGGAGACCGGATCCAGTACGCCGGAGCTGGGCTGAAACAGGACGAAATCCAGAGAGACTTGCTTTGGGGATCCCTTGTAAGCAAAATAAGGGTAAGCATTGATGAGGAAAGGGGAGCCGGTCTTGAGGTGGAAATTAACAATGGCGGTCAAACAGGGGACTAGATCCGGCCGGAATTTGCCGGCAGAGGGCGGGTAAGAAGTCTGGAGGATGCCGAGGTTGTGGGCGGTGGTGACGCAGATTTGGTTGTGGAGGTTGAGGTCGACGAGGGCGGAGTAAACGGATTGCATGACGGGGAAGAGGCTGCCGGAGAGGGCGGTGTCGTTGTAGGTGAGGACCTCGTTGCCGACAGCGATGGCGGTGATTTTGGTGGCGGGGAGGTAAGGTTGGACGTTGGTCTTGATCCAGGCCTGAGCTTGTTTCGGGTCCCGGCAAATCTTGCCCAAATACTCGTTGCCGATGCTGACGATGAACTCGACGCCGGTGTTGGCGAAGGCCTTGAGCACTTTGGGATCCGCGTCGTAGAGCTTGATTCGGGTTGCCCCCATGGATTTCACCAGTGGGACCACATTCTCAGGGGAAGGGAGGTTGTTTGCCACCTGACCGTAGTTAATTCCGATGGACTCCACCGGCTGCAATAGTAACAAGCCGGCAGCTACAGAAAACAAAAACAAGAATATATGAAAATGATTAAGAAAGAAAAAGATGAAAGAGTAGTAAAAACAATTGTGCATTGGAGAGTTTAGTTGTACCTGAGAGAAGCAGAAGCAGTAGGCCTAAAGAAGAAGACATTTTATATTTTCCCTTCCCCTGAAACTCTTTTTTTTCCTCTTCTTCTTCTTCTTCCTCAATGTATGATTTTTGGGTTGTCGGGTTGTCGATTTCCGGTGAGGTGGCGGTGATTACTGAAGAGTTACAGGTGGCTGGGTGAGTGACATGAAGATAGATAGGGGTAGTGTGTGAGTGTGTGTGTGTGTGTTGAGCAGAGTGGGGGAGAGCGCAGTGGATGAAAAATAATGGGTCTCTGGCAACAGTCACAGTGCATAAATGTCCAAAAACTCCCATGTCAGTAAAGGCAAAAGTGGACACTCATCATCTACTCCTTTTTTTTTTTTTTTTGGCCTTAGGTATTTTTAATGTTATTATATAAACTGGAATTTACTGTGATTAAATCTTATTATGATATAACACTCCAGCCAGGGATACAATAATTACAGGGATAAACCACTTTTTCACTTGTTTTTTGTTCTTTTTTTGTTTTCCGTTGGTAAGAAGACTTTTGAGATTACGGTGGCAAAACTTTATTGGGGAATGTTGCGTTGCCCCCTTCCTTTCGGTTTCGGTCCATCTAATTTGGATTTTGGGAACTGAGAATTTGAAATGAAGACAAAAATGTAATTACAGCTAATTAATAGTAGTAGTAAGGTGTACCAAACTCGTGTGCAGAAAACCCACAAAGAAGCCATCAATTTTTTCACTCACTTCGTTCCAGTTTGATGGAACAAAACTAACCCAATTCGAGGCTCCCCTTCTTTATTTTTTACCATCTCACAATATAGGTTATCTTCCTTCCATTTGTTGTAGTTCACTACAACTTGGTCTATGAGATGAAGATATCATTAGTAACATTTTTAACTATGATCGAGAGAATCAATTCGTACAATGTTGTCACAAATTCTTTCTACAACGGGTGCTTGTACTACTAATAATATTTGTTCTTATAAGTACTAGTCCTAGTCTCTTGAAATTTAAAGTTTTTTTTTTCTACAAATGCCAGTTTATAGCCGCTACGTGACCAGAAAGAAATAAAAGATTCCCTCTCTCAGTAACGTCCACATTTCTCTTTTTTCCATGTTTTTTTTAAGGTTTGGTTTTGGCCCTTTTGGGGCAGGTTTTCACATGGGCTGACTCCCATCCCAGGCATTTCATCAGAACTCTATTTCACCATTTTCCATCTCCAGACTCCAGAAGAAGAAGGGCTAAAGAGGAAAAAAAAAAAAAAAAACCAAACCCCATGTGCCTACAAGTCCCCAACTGGGTTTACTTTACCCAGAAAAAATCTGGGACATGAGTCAAATTGTGTCATATGACTTAACATTGATTGATTAAGACATAACTCAGAAGTATTACTATATAACTGGTTCCATAGATTTGCCTAACTCGTGAATATCTTCTATTGCTGATTTATTAATTATCATCACTACTTTTAAACTAATCATTGTTGTTGTAATCAAATATATTATCCGTCAAATGTATTATGGGTTCTTCTTGATCACACATCTCGACTTGACAATTCAACCGCTACTTGACACCATGGGAGAGAACTCATATGTAGACGTCAATTTAAGTACTTTACTTTCTACTTATCTTGGTTGCTGCTGGCTTTGTTCGGCCAACCTTTCATTTTAAATTTTGTCTCATTTTACTTCTTAAACACAAAACCCAATGAAAAAGAAAACATTATCTAAACAACTTTCTGATTTACATTTTACATTCCAACTTGAAACACTTTTTATTAGTGTAATAATTCTGTTGTTGAGAGATTATTTTTGGAAAAGTTCTTTTTTGCAGTGACTATAATTAACTGTATTTAATTGTTTAGTGATGACTTGTACTTGATATTTCAAAATGTAGTTCAAAATACTTTTTTTCAAAATCAATATCCAAACATCATTTTTATTTCCCATTTAGTTTTCAATTTGAAACACTTTTCACTTTTAAGTGCCAAAATGAAATGTAAGTTGATGTCCAAACAAACAAAAATTCATTTTCAAATTAAATTCAATCTCATAATAATAAATTTATTTGTAGTATCTTATTCAACTAAATAACACAACAACAATAATAGATCTTATGAGGCAATCACATGAATTCAAAATTTCAAATCCGACAAAAAGAAAGGGAAAGAATGTCATAAGCTTTTCATTTCCATTTATTGAGCTCTATATTTATCAATTTACATTAGTGTGCCCAAAAGATCAAACCCACATCATAAAAGTCAGCTGAGACATCAGAAGCCCAAAATACAGTTAGTTAACGATGCGCTACTCCACTTAGCTTTTATAGTAGTTTCCACACCTAATAACATCATTTTTTATGATCTTTAACTTCCACTGCAAATCCCTCACACACCATCCACAAAAACCTAGGGGATGTCTCCCTTGCTTTTCCAACACCACATTAGACACATTAAAGGGATCTCTTACCCCACTCATTTCTTCCTATATTCCAAAATTACAACTCCACTTTATGCCTTGCCTTTGCTTACAGAAGCCACACGCTGCGGTTATTTAGCTGATACGAACAATGCATTGGGCCATTGACGATGACGAAGAGGCCGAAAACCACCGGGAGGGGTGTGTTTTCATGGTGTGGCGACGTTTTCCTTAGCCAGAGGGGCAATCTCTTCACCATCAGCAGCACCGGGTTCACTGCCAGCAACCCCTAAGCTCAGCAACATTGTTTCCCATTGCTTTGCAGGTCCCTGCAGGACATTCATAGAACAAAAACATATGGCTCAGATTCTTCCAAATGTAAATTTAATGATGCTCTGTGAATGTCATGGTTGAAAAAATACACTATGCTGACTCAATCGTCATTCGTTGAACATGTGACTGCCAAACACTTACCTTCCAAGACAGATCCTGTGACATGCAATTCTTAATCATTTCCTTCAAGGCTAGAGTACCATATGTGGCAAGAGCTCGTGTAACACCCGCAACAATCTTGAGTACGTCGGCGGGATCAACTGCATCACACTGTTTACAAACACAAGTAATGAGGAAAAATACTCACTATTTCTGGGAGTTGACAAAAACGAACAGTAACACAAGGCAATGAAATATAGAGAGAGTTGCATACTTCCACGCTGAATTCTCCCATGTGGAATCCTGTATAACCTTCTTTGACGGTGTCAACAAGTCCACCGGTCGAAGAACATATTGGTATCTGATTCCATAAGGTTTAAACAGTTAGCAAATCAATGTTGTCAAGAAAATTTGATTGAGTTTGCAACAGCTTCAATCAATCTAACTGGGACATTGTAAAAGAAGTAGCAAGAACCATACTGTTCCGTAGCGCATGGCGTGCAATTGGATGAGACCACAAGGCTCAAATCTACTTGGAACTAGTATGTAATCAGCACCGGCAATGATCTTGTGAGCTAATGGAACGTTGAATTTTGCCACACCTCTTGCTTTGTCAGGATACAACACCTCAAGCTGTTCAATCTGCTTCTCGAAACTCTTCTTGCCAGTTCCCTAGCAAAACAAGTACAGCGAGCACATCAATGATTCAGTCTAAACCATTAATGGAATGATAGTGATACCATTGATTACAACGTAACAAATACTTACAAGGATTACTATTTGAACATCCTTGTGAATGAACTTGGGAATTGCAGCAGCTAGAATATCCGAACCTTTTTGCTCCTCAAGCCTACCAATGAAGCCAATCAGAGGAATACTTCTGTCAACTGGCAACCCAACTGCTGCTTGCAGAGCTTCCTTCAGGAGGGGCTTAGCATACTCAGCCTTAAAATAAAAAAATATAGCAAGAAAATGTTAGCAACCACGAAAATGCCGACAGCGAGTAACATTATTCCATAAAGGCATAATGAAATAATGATGAGAAGAGACTATTCCATAGGAGCAAGCAAATAACGATAACAGGATAAGCACGCAAAACTCACAGTCGTAATGTCAAAATTGATGCCACCTAGGTACTTATCAGTGGCTGGGTTCCACTCTTGGGTGTCCATGCCATTGATTATTCCAGTTACACCGGGGATGCGGAGGAAAGAATGCAGTTCTACACCTTTTTCAACGCCGGAAAGGAGTTCTTTTGCATAGTACGGACTCACAGTTAATACCCTATCTGACTCCAAGATTCCAGCTTTCATCCAGTTAATTTTCCTTCCCTTCACAGGCTTATCATAGCTACACATGAATGACACAAAAAACTTTAGATTAGAGAAGCATGAGGCCATACAGCAGTACTATTCAACTTTCCTTTTAACTTTCCTTATAATTCATAGTAAAGCAAAACCATACCCATCCATGAAATCAAAAGAACTCCTGAATTTATCAGGCAGGTTTAGTAGAGGGAAGTCTGCAAACGCAAATCTGCCCTGATAAGCAATGTTGTGGATGCAGAAAACCACCTGTTGACTCACCACAAAAACCAGAGTAACAATCAGAAACAATTCCAGGTGATTGGAACATAACATCACCGGAAGATCATTCATGCATAGGGTTCTTACTTTGGCATTCATGTATATCCCTCTAGATTGGTACATGGACTTAAGATAGCACGGTAGAAGGGCGCAGTGCCAGTCGTTGGCAATGAAGATGACATCCTCCCCTATACCGAAAAATAGGTTTTATCAGTTATCACAATTCCGCTCACCAAACGTTATGAAATAACCCCGGGAACCACGGAAGATACCATAAGGTCCTGAGAAATACTTGCTGTTGTTTAAGTTCAAAATCCGCGGTGCTTCCAATGCTGCCTGAAAAGTTATAGATTCAAGTGAACACCCTCCCAACATGATCAATGATTGAGGACTTGGAAAGCAAACTATAAATGCAAGATTACTTGGCAGAATAAGCTGAATCTAAGTTGGTTGTCCTCATAATCATCACCAGCCTTGGGACCGTAGATCTTGGATCCAGTTTTACCCCAAACCTGATTTGCGCATTACAAGCATTAGGACTCACGTTTCAAATATCAAGCATGTATAACTGTTGATGATTATCCACTGGAAAGGAAATTCAAGGGAAATGTTACCTTCTCAAGAAAGAAGGGGTGATCCACAAAAACGCGATCAACTCCACGCTTGTAGCAGTGGAAGTAGCGAACTGTCTCAACTCTGTCTCCAACTTTGACCTGAAAAGCTTAGAATCTCTGATCAACAAAACTACCCAAAGGATCTGAAAACAAATAAAAAATAAAAGCATCATCAACAAAAATTCACCTGAGCAAGCACACAAGTGTCCCAAGCATCTTTGTACTGGTCATGGCGTGGTACAATGGTCATGACACGGTGTCCAAGGGCCTGGATAACAACTCAATCAGGCTAATATTATAGGCACAAACCGACACATTTACAATGCGTTTGAGGCATATTTAGCTATTATTCGCTATAAATAAAAACTGTTAAAAAAGAGGGGGGTTGGGGGGGAAGGATAGAGACATTGCTTAGTGCTTACAGCCATAGCTGGAGGCAATCCTCCCATAACGTCACCAAGCCCTCCGGTTTTGCTCCATGGACCTTGTTCTATTGCAACATAGATCAGTTGTGAACCTTTTCCACAAAAAATTGTGGTACCAGAAGGCTTGAGAGTCACTGCCTTGAGAGCGCTCCTACTCCCCTTTGACTTGATTCCAGATAGCACCGCCATGTCCACCTTGTTTACTGCTCTTAACCCGTGATGGGTTACAATTTGATTTCTGAGCCCCACTTGGGCCAAATTTGTTTTGGAATCCATCAAAGCTGCCCCAGAAGAGTGGACATTGGAGCTTGTTGACACAAAGCGTGAAGCCATGACAGATGTCATAACTTGTAATCACCCTGGAAAACAAAACAACACGAGTTCAAGATATTCACGAGTTCGGTTGGAAGGCCTGGAAATGCTTCACACCCTAGATGAATTATTTAGGATTCATTCACAGTATAAGGAATACAGCATGAGAGTAAAATAGTAATAACTGTTGAGAAAGAAGTAAGATCATATCAATCGAAACATAGTTGCAATCTTTCCTAATTACATAATCAAAAGCTGAAAAGTGAATTTCAAAAGAGAATATAGAAAACTAAAGGGCTTGAAAGGGGGATTTCATTCCATTTCAACGGAAGTTGCAATTTTTCGAGCTTCTAACACCCCCAAAAAGTGCATTATAAAGAGGACGATGGAAAACCTTTTGGCTTCAAGGGGTTGATTTCATTTCAAAGAAAGATCCAATCTTGCTGCTTGTTTTTCATTCACTCAAAAATAAACTAAAAACAAGGTGGAACGCCAAAGGGCTTAAAGAGATTTTAATCCGTGATTGAATCAAGAACATCGCTACAGCGGTTAATCCTATGAAATAAAAAAAAAAAAACATGCATATAAAAATTACAAGACCGATGATGCTAAACTAGACCAAATTGAACGTGAAAAATTAAGTAGATATACAAAAAATACATTTACCAGAAAAGATCAAACAGCGCAACAAGTTGGGAAGGAAAAACAGAGGAAAAGGCAAGTCGATTGAGCAGATGCAATATAAAACCAACAAGTAAAAAATGTCCTCTGTAGAGTATGTAGATTATCAAGAATAATAGCAGCGGATAAGGGAGTGAGTGAAAGGAAAAGGGGTAGAAGATAACAAATTGAGGGAAAAATCAGTTGGGATTCGGAACAACAATTGATCACGATCATCATCAAATCAGGAAAGGAGTAAATCCTTACCTAAATAAAGAGAGAAAATCTCTGCAAATTCAGTTACACAAATCCCCCCCACCCACCCTAACCATCACTTTTTAACATGCAAAAGTGCAAACAACAGATTAAGCAAATAAATTCAAATCAAATTTTTTTACATAAAGTTTTTTTTTTTTAAACCTTTGGACGCAAAGCTTCTGCTGATGCTCCTCCTCCTCCTCTGAGAGTAGTAAACCCAAGTCTATGATGATTGATGAGTCCACTAGTTTAAGTACGGGGTCAGTCCAAAGCAAATATGTAGGAGGAGTGGGGACACGTGGCGGGGTGGAAATGGTTTGGAGAAGAAACGTGGGTTCCCTCGGATTATTTTTCGCGGTTAAGGAATCATCAGCTATCGTTATCATAGGGATCAGTAGTCACACCACATGTTTATTAATTAGTTGCCACTACTAATAAAAATTTCCAGTATCTTTCACTCAAAAAATTAAAAAGAAGTCCTGTTGGTATATACTTCTTTACTGGACCAAATCTAATGGCATATGCTGCTCCCTGCAGTCTCTCCTAAAAAAAAATTATAACAAAAAATATGTTATTCCACTGAAACAAATGTAATACTGCTTCTCCCCAGTCCCTCTCAATATAATTTATTCCCTCTGTCCCAAAATTATTGTCCAGTTTGAGATTTTAATTTTAGTACAATTTGAATTAAAAAAAAAATCCAAACTGGACAATAATTATGGAACAGAGGGAGTATTTATGAAATTAGGACCTAATAATAGCAAGTACATTGGATGGAGGGATGAATCTAAAAATAGGTATTCTCTTCTTTTGTTTGAATTTTTGTATTAGAGCTGATTATACTGAAAATAAAAATTCAAATAAAACAATTGATTTGAGGCAGTGAATAGTAAAAATATTTAAAATCCCACAGATTGCTAATAAGAAACTTCAGTCCCCTCTGCCTCTGATCCTCTCCCATTACAGATTTATTTTATTTTTTTTTAGAAACAAAATTATGTGATACTATTTTTTTTAAAAAAAAATTATATATTGAGTTTTGAAATTTAATTTATTTATTTTTTTGGAGGCACGGGGAGTAACTGTTATTGATATTTAGGACTACATTTCTGGTAGGAAAATAAGAAAAGTAGGACTGTACAGAAGTAAAAAGGAAACGATTGATTTGATTTGGGACTTTGGGAGTACATACATTGAACATGAGGAAAATGGCTGGAAATTATGAGAGGCCAGTATGAGATCTGGGCCGTTGATAGATATTTTTTTCCGGCCAGTGCGCGAAACAAGTCCGTTTGTCTATATTACCAACTGGAATACTAACTAATTCACGGCTCCTGCTTTCTCTCCCTCTTCTCCGGTCGGCCCCATTTCTGGTTTCACGAGCTACGACAAAGGCAGAGGTCATCCAGTAAAACGACATGTTACCATGTCCACCCCACAAAACTATTTCCTTGGTTCCAATGAAAACTTGATTCTTCCATAATCTTCCTCCAACCATATCAATTCCCACTTGGGTGGGTGGGTTTCCTCTGTTTTTGGGGATTGAACCACACATGACCCCCTCATTTTCATAACTCTAGGCTTTCTAGCACACTTGCTACAATCATTTCCTCCATTTTCTGTTTCTGTGCACCGTAACGTGTGGTTTATCTAAAATTACATGACCTCAAAAATGATGGCATGTTATATTTATCATATCTAATGGTTAATTTTAGCTCTTTTTTTAAAAAAATTGTAATATGATTCTGCTTTTGACAAAAAAGAAAAAAAAATGATGGAATGTTATACTCCCTCCGTCCCATAATTATTGTCTAGTTTTACTAAAATAAAAGATTTTATTTTTTGTCAAACTTAACTATATTTTACCTTAAACAACCGGATATACCCTTACATAAGTAATTGTTTAACTACTAAGATTCAATGGATAATATTTTTTACTAAGGACAAATGTGTAACTTGATCCATAAAAAGTCAAATTGGACAATAATTTTGGGACAAAATTTTTTGTACAAAGTGGACAATAATTATGGGACGGAGGGAGTATTTATCATAGTGATAATAATACTCCACATTTTCTTTGATTTCGACTATAAGGCCATTCCTTTGATCTCCATTCTCAACTGTTTATAAATTTCTCATCCGTACGTGAATGGTTGTGACTATTGAACCTCATTATAGTAATACTCTCCTTTCTTCAATCCATGATTTAAACCCTTGGATAACAAATTACCCTCAATCGTTGTTTATAACGCTATTGAATCAATGTTGGAATCGTTTGGTCCACGGAAACTTAAAGTAATGGTTGGTTGTTATATTCTTTTCTCTAGTTTTCCTACAAGAAAAACAAACCAGAAACTTTCTTTCCTTCAACAGCTTCACAACTTGAAGGAATCAACAGCTTCAAGCTGACTGCATTCTGACTGTTATACTACTCATCAAAACAACACAGGAATTTGGTCTGATCACGTTTATCTTAGTATCATGGCAAGAACAAACGTCAATTGAATCCATGTCATTTGTTGGTCCCAACAAAAATTACAATGCCCCTTGACAAAGTGACTCACAGCTAAAATACAGAAATCAATTAAACAAAGAAACAGAACGGCTTTTGAGTCTCTCATGACAGAATGAACAAGCCCAACAGATTCCCAATCATCATATATAAATAAAAAGATATACATCGGCTCAGCAGTTAGCTCAATCTGAATGACAATCTCAACACATAAAAATTGTGCAAGAATCGCACTTGTATATAGTTAATCAAACAATGAATTGTATCTCTCTTGGAAAAAATAAAAACAAAAATAGCAGGCCTCTCATAACAATGAATTTTTTTTGTTTTCTCCTCCGAAGGGTGTCAAAATTTTCAATGATGAATAATATAATCATTAATCATCACCGGTGAGCTGTAACCAGAGTCTCAATGAACCTCAATCCGTCAAACTTGGGCGCAAACTTGTCCTTTCCAGAAGCTCCACTTGGCACAGCAGAACAAACCTAAAAAAAAAAAAAAAAAAAGCCAATCAAATTTGTTCAAATTATCACATTAGGAACAGGCAAATCTTTTTGTTTTCACAACCTAAAGACAAATTAAAATGGGGAAAATTTAAGGGTCCAAAAATTCAAATGAGAGGTAATAATTACAAACAAAACCACAAGATGAAATCTTGGGGGCCAAAAAGAGAGAGATCCGGTACCTGGTGGTGGGCGGAAGAGGCGGCGGCGGCGGCGGCGTTGAGGGAAGGAGAGGAACTGCCGGATAAGGCTATGGTGGAAGAAGCTGCAACCAGAAGCGAGGCAGCAGCAACGAAAGCGCCGGAACCCTTCATCGTCATCGCCATCATCTTTCTCTGTCTCTCTCAAGTCAAAAGAACCCTTTTTTATTGGTTGATAGGAAATATAGAAGAGGGATCTTGGGGGGGAAGTTGGACGGACGGAGGAACTTTGGGTCCGGGCGGATCTGGGGACCTGAAGCTCTCTCCGCGCAGCCGCTGCTTCTGGTTTGGATGGATACGCCTTAAAGCCTCTCTTCCTCTGGAATATGCCTAATTTATGTATTTATTTACAGTGGTAATTTCGTAAGCTAGGAGTTTTTCTAATGACGTGTTTAATTTAGTGTATATAATTAGTGAATTCTAATTATGTTAGCCATCTTAATTGACTGGGTTCTTGGGGGCGGCTACGGTTCCCCACACCTTCGCGTGATGCTAATTGCTAAATATTCCAATTACTACGTGTTATGCTTTACCAAAATTCAGTTCAATTGTTTTGTCGGTCTGTGTGACCAAAACTCCAAAACGTTTAATTTGATACGGCTTCATAACCACTCTTAATGCGCATCCTCGGTGATTCTTACACGTTTTTTGCATTTCATTACTGTGCTCATTATATATATATAATCGTATAAGGTAAAAGTAAAATATTCTGGATAAAATATACTTCCGTGTATAAATTTTTACGCTCTTATGTTGCATTGACAAATCAAATTGGCTAATGTCATGTGTTTATTTGAACTTGGACTTTTTATTAGCTGCAACTTGCGAGAGATTATTTTGTACATTGATGTAATCTTTTGAAGCAAATTGCATTTCCAATTGGTTTTCTACACGCATTAGTAGATGGGCAAGGCGTGGCCCGTGACGTAAAGACTCGAAGCCGTCTGATCATTGTGAGTTGTCGTCAGCGAATCCATTAACAACAGAAAGTCAGCAAGTACAGCTCTTAATAAGTGTCAGCAGCCCATTATGAACCCAGTCAACTTTTTGGTATTTACCATTTTCTCACTCTCATGACCTTTTTGCTCTGTTTGAGCAATGGATTCAACCGTTCAGTCATACTCCAAATGTTACTACCAATGTCCAGCAGTTCCTACTTTTCTTCTCCAGAAAAAAAAATTGAATAAATAATATGGAATAAGTTCGAACACAGTAAAAAGAAAATGGTAGCTGAATGAAACCAATCGAATAATTTGAACAGCTTTCTCTTGTTCTTTGCTGTGCATCATTCATTTAGATCTCATCTTTCAGAATACAACTTTTCAAAGAATACAACTGTGGGATTAGCAGCATCTAATTTCACTTTTCTCCGCTCCTAACTCGGCCCTTTTGGCCTTGCCTCTCAAGAAAGGGAGTGGAAAGAATGCCCCTTTTCCCCTCGAAGCTCATGAGCAGAGGAGAAAAGCCATTTGTATCCCCATCCCTTACCGCCTCACAAGAGGAACTAACAAAATGTGAAAATGCCCTTTCTGAAAATCTCAATATTTACTTTGTAATTACCATCATAACCGTTGTTTACCCATGTTTGCGAACCTCCGGGCGACTCCAAAGATGACCGCTTTTGTCAAAAGACCATGGTCGAGGGTGCAAGCTAGGGCAACTGCACCACCAACAACCAAGTACCTTGGTATGTTCCCCCTGAATGATGGCTTTTCCGGTGGACTTAGGGTTCCATCAATCTCTGATGATGCTGCATCATCGCTTGAGCTTTCCAACAACTTCAGGTAATCTGGACTAACTTTTGTGTTGACTTGAGCCATGACGGCTGATGGGGAAAGAGTTGCCCCGGATGATCTATAGTTCTGGTATGCACGTAAGCCAGGGTCGATTTTTTTGACAGCCCCCCACATGCCTTGCCGCACACCAAGCTTTGCAATCTCCCAAGGAATACCCATGTCTTCGTGATGAAAGAGCAAAACCTCGCATGCAGTCAGTCGGCCATCTTTGCTGGATTCAACTGTTTCAAATTTGAGTTGAATTCTCTCGTTAGCATCAAGTTCAATGGCTTTTTTTAAAAAATTTTAAACTATTATAAGTTCATTAACTGTTACAAATTTGACTGTTTCTGCCATATAATTATTGGATTGTACCATACAGTATACACAATTGAGCCGTCAAATCATCTAACGATCTTCCACATCCAGTAAATCAACAAAGGTCTATGACAATGCAACCAAATTATTACCTGGACGAATGCACCAGCTGGAATAGTACAAATCGACACGTCTTGGTTTCTGACGGCGAGGAACAGCAGCGTATGGCACACCCTGAGAAGACAGCATTCTCATCAAAGTGAGATTTTGGAGATAACCTCAAAATCACATACCATTCATTAATTGCATTTCATATTAACAGGTATCTAGCAGAGCATCGAACATAGTCCTAAATCCAACAATGCATCTAATTATGGAGATCATGAAAATGAATCTACGACTTGTACTATGTTACGGCGAAATTTTAGAAATGCAAATACGGCATTGTTTTATTTCTGGAAGGAACAAGAACTATCAGAACACAAATATTTGGCCTTGTCCTCCTACCAAAATTTTAAAAAATTTGTAATCCTTCAACCATTTTTCTTAACCCCTTACTCACCATAGCCTACATAAAAACTTTATACCTCACGGGAAGAAAGAATTGGGAGCCAGGAAGTCACGGAAAAGCCTAACCATCTAACCTCACAAATATTTACTGGAACAAAGTAACGAGTGCCTTCGATTCAACAGGTACATTTCAAAAACTACAACACATAACAAAAAGTGTAGCAAACCCCTACCTTGGTCACACAATAGTATGCGTCGCCTGATTTCCATATCCTCCTTCCTATGATATACTCTCTGTCACTACAGAAGAATGGGAACTGCAACAGCAGAGACCAATGGTAAGCATAATCATGGTCGAACATCACCTTTCCACTAAAGGGGAAAGGAGGAGCAAAAGCATAGAAGAAAATTATCTCCTGACCTTGCGCACCCACTGAACCACCATAGTACCAGTGGCGGAAGATTCTTCAAGAGTTTCCGCATGTAAAAGCATATCATCCCACTTTAACCTAAACTCGTCATCCCAGAAAAAGTCCCTCACAATTTCAGGAGTAGCATTCTCATATACAGTCCTGCTACGATACTGTGGAGGTCCAGTCTAATAAAGACACAGGCAATTCAGAACAAATTAGAGATATACAAAAGCACAATTAACTTCCTACTGGGATAAAATGCTCAGATTAAACAACAATGGTGGAAATGATATGTACCTCAGGATCTCGGCGCCAAGCTTGGTAGCTCATATTATTGGTTGATCGGTTCATCATTTGAATCCAAACAGGGCCACCGTCTGTCTCCTCAGTTAGTCGGCGTATGTGCTTCAGGTCGCGCTCATCCAAAAGACTCGAACTTTCAACATTTGATGAGCTGAAACACAAAGAAGATCAATTCAACAGCTGCGAAGATGATGAACTAGAACTCGGTTCAATCCACAGCTAATTTTCCAGCCACCACACCAAGCAGGCAATTTAATGAACCAACACACAGAATACAACTCATTGGCCTCAGTAACAAAATACAAGGATTAAAAATTTCACACTCTCAGCTACTTTTTGAGCCACCAACCCAATCAAGAAACTCATTTCTTTCAAACGACTTGACCTTTCAATATTCAATCAACCTAACTCCAGAATCCAACTAAATTGACTGAAATAGAAAAAAAATTCCACATTTCCAGGGGCTTTCTGAGCCATTCAGCGACAACGAATGAAGCAAACATAGGCTTCATCATCCAATGTATCAAAGTTGAAAGAACTCCATCAATTAACTGGAAACTCAAAATTCAGCTCAACTGAAATCCCCCCCAAAAAAAACACCAAATTCGATACTTCAAGCTAATTTAGAGCCACAAATGGGCAACCAAAGAAGAAAAACAGGTAGTTCGAATACATTCAAATCAAAAAAGGAGTTGAAACCAACCTGGAAGGAGAACCGGAATCCACCTTGTCACTCGAACTATCAGAAACCCCACCGGCGAAATTGAAAGCGGGCAACTGAAATTTCAGTGAACTGAAGCTTGGAATGGAATCGGAAAACTGCTGGAAGAGGGTGGTTTCGGAATTGGAGTGATTATTACGGTGTTGGTCGTCTTTAGCATCGAAATGAGCAGCAGCCCACCTGGGCTTCCATGACCAACCAACCAACACCCCAATCACAACGGCAATCCACAGAGGGACGGCAAACATCATCAGCTCCATCATCACATCAAACCCGGAAGTGGGCCTCCGGAGTATCTCGAGCAAAGCCGATGCCAAAACCATAATTGACCCCAAGTATTAAAATAAATCAAAATGTAAAAAAGGGTAAAAAAAAAAAAGGAAGAAGAAAAACCCTCGATTCAATCGTGAAAAAGGTAGAGCCTTTAAGCACAGCGATGAGTCGAGGGTTTGGGGATTTGGGAAGGGAAGGTTGAAAGAGAGAAAGGGGAAGATAGATAGGAGTCGTGTAAATGAGTGAAGGTATTATTTGATGAAAGAGGGGAGGATATTCCTGAACAGAGAAGGAAGAAGAGAGAGAGGAATAAGGGAAGAAAAAAAAGACAAAAATGGAGGGGTTGTGGTGTAAATAGGTTTTGGAGAGGATAAGGATGTGAGATATAAGCGGTAAGGAGACGTGTTGTCTGGATTTCCCCCTCACCCCCACACGATTTTTCTTCTTATTTTTTTATATCTGTGTGTTGTTCAGTCAGTCACAGTCTGTAAAAAAAACAGAGAGAAAATTGGTTGTTCAACTTGGGAGTACTAAAATACTAATACTGCTTGTAGAATGAAATTGAGGACTTTTGAATGAATGATGAAGAAGAAGTGGAAAGGTCTTTATGTGAATTGAAGATTGTGGGTTTTGTCAATCAAAATTCACAAATAAGAATAGTGGGGACTGGCCGGTGTGTGTACTGTCTAAAAATGAGTAGAATGGTCTGTGGCTTTCATTTTTCACGTTTTGGAAAGACATTTGTGGGTGAAATGACTTCCTCATACAATTTCAAAGCCACGCTAGTTAGGTTTGGTCGTTTTGGGTGCTGTGGGTTTGGGTCTGTTGACCATTGTTGTAAGCACTACTCCTACTATTTTATAGTTTGATTTTTTGACTAAACTAATTAATAAATAAAAGTACATGGGTTAGGCATTGAGAACCGCGTTAATCATGCTATAAACATATGTATGTATTAGTAGTATTGAAGTTCATAGTGGTGATTTTTTAAAGGCTAATTATGGTCGGTAGTGCTGCTTCTCTTCTGGTGTTGTTCCGTCCTGAGATTTCCTGTGATGAGCCCCAAATTGTATAATGAATGAACTGCTGTCTATAGTCTATAACTCTATATACTACTTAGAAGTCATAAACTAGTCTTATCAGCTCACACCCATAAAATCTTGTTAGATCACTTTGACAAGGATATTTACATGTACTGGTTCAGTTGTTGTTTGTTGTTAATTCTAAGTTCTAACCATTACAATTTTGGAGCACCGGAACTTTTGTATCCTCTTTCTCTCGTGTTATCAACTTGTTATTTTTCAAGTGGTGTTTTTTTTTTTTTTTTCCAAAGGGTTTTTCAAGTGGTGTTGAACACAAAGATATTATAAAAATCTAATCCCCATTTGTAAGTCTTTAAATTTAATTTGATTCCATACGCACTACAAATCTACAATTGTCTCTCCACCGTGGGATTTTTATTATTATTTTTTTTTTATATCCAATTCCATGATTCACATTCACAAGTTCTGGATTAGGTTGTCCTTTGAGACACTACAAAATCAACTGTCCCTTGGTGCATTTATTATGTACACTACAATATTTCTTCAGTTGCAAAGTGATTATCTCACAAGGAAAACCATTTCTTCTACCATTGGAGAATCTGAAGTCCGAACCGGCTTTTAACTGATGCTAATAAGATACTCCCTCCGGTCCCTTTCCTTTATTATAAGACATTTTAATTTTATCCTAAGTTTAATCAAAAATGTCTTTTTAATTTGAAAAAAAAACCTTAAAAATATATTTTCACATTCGTTGTGTCCTCCTGATTATTATGAAATGTTTTTAAAGTTTTTATTCCAATTAAAAAGACATCTTACGTGAAACCTAAGATAAAATCAAAATACCTTATAATAAGGACTGAAGGGAGTATAAGTAGTTTACTGGCTCATGGTATTTTGCTAATTTTCGTACTTTAACACATAGTTCATATTCTCTCATTAACAAAATCAGCTTTTCAATCACCCATACAAGTCAACAGTGGCAAAACAGCTAACCTGACATTTAAACTATCAGTCAGTCCTCACTAATCTTAATATAATCATACTCCCACCTCCCTCCTTATGAACTAAATTTTGTGCATTGCTGACTAAATGAGCTTCGAAAAGGTTTATGTAAACAATATATCCTTGACAGGATCAATGGTTTGAAGCTTCATACTGATGACAAAATTGAGCAGAATCCCATTGAAATTCATCATATTTACACGAATCATCAGTTGAATACTACTATAATTTACATGAAAATCTAGATTGCCATGGTCCAAAATTGGGTGTTTCATTTCAAAAGATAGCATGCCAAATTGCTCCATCGCCTTCTCCACATCGCTGGTGCACTTCCTCCATCCGTTCCACGGATTTGCATACTCCACTGCAGCTCCAGTCGAATGATGCAGCACAAACATTGCCTGCTTCCGCCTTCCACTCGCAATCTTCCATACCAGAAGGTCCAAAACAAAATCAGTTATTGACTCTTCTCGGTTGATTGTATTCCCACATTTGGGACTTCATTTTTAAACATCAACTTGTGTTTTTAGTACTTCCTAAGTGAACTATATGCATACTGGTTAACCAAGTTTAGATACACATTTTGATGAAGTGAATCAGGTCATGATCCCTGCCTAATCAAAGCAGCAGACAAAACATTATGGTGTTTAAGATACTGTTACCATTGTTGTTTGCTATGGACTCCTCCAAATTTCTAAGCTACTTTTCTTCAGTTTCAAGGCTGTAACTAGGATGTTCGATAATTTTACCTAGCTGTACAAGAAGCAAAATTTTCACTTAGCTAGCTTGGTTTTACGATGCTTATGCAAGTAGGCAACTTCAGTCAAGAACAGATGTACTAATTCATACATGTAGCCTAATAGTTACCAGGAGGAGTTCCGCAGCAGAAACTTCTGTCATCAATATGGTCAATGTCTAGGCCAATGAACCATGATCCAAGCGAGACATCTTCATTGGCATATTTGTGAAGTATGTGCCTGGAATAACAAATACTGATGATCATCTCACTGATTGGAAAAATATGATAGTATTTATCATTTTAGATCATCCTTCTGATGAATTGAACCGACTATTATTATTATTTCTGTGACAGATAGATTCTTTACCGGTTAACTGAAATGTAGGTTGCCAAATCCTTGGAGATTGCATATATTTGTCCTGTTGCATGCCTGAAATACTTATTTCCCTCCTCGCCAAATTTCCAATGCTCAGGTTCATGGTACTTGACTCCTCTGCAGAAATGATATTAAGGCCAAACGCGTTGAAGAAGCATGATAGCCTAATACACTAAATTTTTTTCATTGAGAATTTCTTACTTCTGTGCAAGGACAGGTCCGGACTTCATGCAACCGATGTAAACATGAGGTTTGGATTGATGGCGAGCCAGGGACGATGCAACCATTGCTGATAAATAATTTGAATAGTTCCAATTAGTTCAAATACAATCTCAGGATAATAAAAAATGAAAAGCTTGAGCTTGAAGAAACAACACTTGGCATTCATACATGGAAATGAACTCATTCAGTAACACTAACCAAGATTGACATGCACATCATCGTCGACTTTCACATAGAAGTCAGCATCCCACTTTGATGCAGCTGTTGAAAAGTAAATTTGAGTCTTTGCAGACAACTCATGGTATCCTTCTGCGTGGTTCTGCAAAAAAATCATCACAAACATAAAACTTTGAGCAACTATTTTGATCCAGATAATCAGAATTCTATGCCTGCTAGTATTCAAAGTGTCACAGAATATCATGCTAAGTCAAAATGAACATAGTAATATGTGATCTGGAAAACATCCACTTAATCTCGGGCAAAAGTTTCATTTAATATGGCAAAGTGATATCAGAACATTCAATAATCAATGACACAAGAAAACAGAAAGATGTGAGTTTAATTCGAAAGGTTCCAACACACCAGCCTAAAGAAATCATTATGTTTAGCTTCTTCAGCATCAATGGCACGATCCAGAACTCCACCCGGTGTTGAACTGAGTTAAGAAAGAACTTAGCTGATCAATTAGTCCAAAAGAGAATATCCATCACGCATACCATTATTTCAGTTTAGATTGACAATAGAACTTATACAAACCTGTGTCCAATTACAAACCGTATCACTATTCCCTTGTCATTCTCAAGCTTCCTCAGTTCATCCCCTAATCAGAACAAAGTCATCACCATGATGAAATCGACAAGAATCACGAAATCCAGTAACCATCAAGCATAAAAAGATCAAAAGATTGAACCTTGAGGCATCCAAGTTTGTCTGATTGAATCTCGGCGTTTCCTGCTGCTAAAAGCCGTCATGATCCCCATTACAAAGAAAACTTTAGGGCGTTTCACACCAAAATGTTGCGAATTTCTTCCATTTCTAGGTAGTACAACATTATTAACGTTACTATTCACCAGGGACCTCCGTTCACTGCTTGTTACAGCAGCAGAACGCCGAACAGAAGAAAGCCTCATTTCCAGAGAAGTGATGGTTTTGTCTAACGTCCTGAAAATGTTTCCTTTCCTTGATTAATTCTATAACTAAATTAAAAAAAAATAAAATAAAATCCAAACCATTCATTTCAGCCAAAAGGGTACTAATAGAAAGTTTGATTACATGATTACATCATTGGCTTCTGAGACTTTGGAAAGGATTTCTCCAGCATCAAAACTAGTGTCCTGCAATAGCAATTAAAAAAAAAAAAGGCCAAAAACAACAATGTTCACCATTTTAATTATCTGCATCAATTGGAAACCGCAACAAATAAAAAAGATGAAAACTTGAATAACAGTGTTTTTGGGAAGCTTGCCTTGTCCTCACAATTGACCACAGGAGGAGGTATTCCAGAAGGGTGCATTTTCAATTCCACAGGGAAAGCATTATTCCTGGGTGTGAACCAAAACCTATACAGAGGAAGTCTGACAACAAAATACCCATTATTCAAAAATGCATCAAAGGGAATCTGAATTTAAAATGCATCAACTTGAATGTTAGTAAAGAAGCACCTGTTGACAACAAAGACTCCCAGGCAAAAGCTAGTGAAACAGAGGAGAAATAAGCATCTGGGGGAGACCCCATTGGAATTGGGCAATGCCCCTGCCACCACCTTATGGGAGGAGGAAGAGTAGGATCTTCCCCGGGCTCCATGCATCAAGTACCCCACCATTAATTAAAATCAGTATCAATCAGAAAGTCAGAAACTGGAAATCAATGAAGCCCCTGGGTTAAAAAGACAATGGGGATGTTCTTCACTGCTAAAAGAAAACTCTCAATAAATGCCGTACTGGTATAATAAGAAACAAGAGCATTTCATTTCGAAATTCAAAAATGGCGAAGCAAGTTAGAAACAAACAGCATGACGGATCGGGAATGGGGTCTGGTGGGGAAGAAGAATGCAGAAAGTGGGACCCTTTTTGATGAAGATTTTATTACACGGGTTCGAACTATTTCAGTACAATGAGAAAGAACTATGAGGGAATTGTACTTGCAGTAATGGAGGAAAGAGAGTCACGGGGAGGGGAAAGTCAGAGTAAACAACAATTCAAAAGAAAGCAGAATTGATGAAAATGAAAATGAAAATGAATAATCCCATAATGTTCATACACAGAACACAACAGAGCGCAATTGCAACCAGGCAAAACAGCTTTCACTTTCTCCACGCCTTTCCTTTTTTCAGCCTTTCTTCTGCTGATTCTGTTCACCATTAATTTAGTATTATAATTGTCTCGTTTATATTCAACATTTTGAATTTCTGGGCTTTCTGTTATGGTCTCGATGACTTCTACTTTGACAATTATTCACACTGTCACCTGGTAGTAAATTAGTAGTAGTAGTACCGTAGTTTGCACTTTTGTGGGAGTAATTTGCAAGTTAACATTTTTAGCTCCTAATAATTACTCCTAGCTTTGTAGTAATAAGTATGGAAATGGCGTGCACTATTATTTTATGCCATTCTTCAAATCTAAGACTAATTACATCATTTGCATTTGGATGCCCTTAGAGCGTAATCCCTTTTTCCAGTGACTTGTTACAACTCTCTTCGTGTTGAAAGAAATTTTCTCGTGTTCTTTTTATATTATAAAATAATTGTATAATTTTAATTTTTAATTTTTTAAAAAATAACTCTACATAGTGTATCTCAAGGGAGTAACAATTATTTTTCCAGCACAAAGTATACATTATTAAGAAAGGAGGAGTAACGTACAAGTTGAAACAGATTAGTAACATTTGCGTTGGAACGCATGAACAAAAAGCGATCCTAGTTATACACAGCCTGTGTCATTATTAAAGATGTACATATTTACACGAAACTACATAGTTCATATGCTTCATCAAATCCTCTTGTCATACTAAGAAGATGCATTAGTATACACGAATATTAATGTCCATCGTCACATATGAATGGAACATATAATAATTATCATGTTTGGACTTTCACTATTTGTACTTTTACTATCACAAAAAATAATACAAATTCATATTATAGTTTGAAAATTGTATTAAAATAATATAATATAAAATTATTTTTTGTGAACTAAACAAGTACAATTTATATTAAAAATAAAAATATAAATAAAACAATTATTTTTAAGACATAGAAACTACCTTATTACATTTGACAATTGGAGTACCTTATGGCTTATGGGACAAAACAATGGAGGCTGAATGAAGAAAGAGAATACAAATCAGAGGATCGGAGTGGATTGCAACTCAGGCAAAAAGGAAAAGCACAATCCCCCAATAATGAAAGCAAAGAGCCTACTCGTGATTGGGCCCATCCACTTCTCACAATATTATTACGAACTATGGCCCATTTAGTTAAAAAAAAAATATACGTAAAACAAAATCCTGAATTAGTGTTCCTAGTTTAACAGTAGTACAAAACTGCTTCCAAAGCTCTCTAACCTAGAAGCTCCCAAAGCTCTCTCAAACAACGACTGGTTTCTTCTAAGCTCCCCCTGCCTCCCATGGAAGCAGAGGATCCAATGACCATGGATCACGATGCTGGTGATCCCCAAAACACTACAAATGTTATGATTCATTGCCAATCTGAAAATCCTACAGTTGAGAAGTCCTCACCGATACCCAATATCCCAGCCGACACAAATACCCCGTCCTTTAGGGATACCCTGTTACAAGGGCAACAACCTCAGAAACACAGAGGCTTCTACCGCGGGAAGTCAAGACTGCACCGGGAGATGTCAAGTATACCACATAAGACGGCATGCCGGCCATCAATTTTGCAGACCGGATCCAGAAATTGATGGAAAATGCAATGTCATACTCAATTGTTGTGAGTCCTTTGGGTAGAAATTTCAGTTTCTTGGCAATCCAGAAAAGGGTGATGAATTTGTGGCAACCGAAAGGGGATATCCATCTGGTAGACTCGATTGATGGCTACCACATCATACGACTGACACACGAAGAAGACTACCACAACGCTCTGCTCAATGGCCCTTGGTCCATAGTTGACCACTATATTACAGTCCTCCCATGGAAAAGAAACTTCGACACAAAGGCTAATAACATATCGGCTGTGGCGGCTTGGATCAGAATCCCGGGACTGCCTGTCCACTACTTCCACAATGACCTCCTCCGAGACATTGCCAAGCCATTAGGGAAGTACTTGAAGGCAGATCAGAATACACTTATGGCCGAAAGAGGACGATATGCTAGATTAGCCGTCGAACTCGACCTCACGAAACCTCTGATTGGTAAAATTAGGGTGGACGGTAAATCATACACCGTTGAATACGAAGACTTGAGAAGGATTTGCTTCAACTGTGGGAGGTATGGCCATGTCGTGGATGAATGTCCAGAACGACCAATCGACCCGCCGGAAGCAGAACCCGACCCGCCCCAACGGAACTCAAGTGACCCAGCAGAAACGACGTGTAACAACAACGGTAAAAAACCGAGCCTACTCCAAACACAAATGGGGATTTGAGCCAGGACAATAATTCTCGGATCTCGAGGCAGAGCATAACGGTAAACAACCTGGGAGAATGGAATTACACCCAGAAACAAGGACGGAGACCCCTGCCCAACGGACATTCCTCCGGGTGTGGAAAATTGAATCAGCAAGACAAGTTGCAAGGAGCTTACTGTCCCCAAGTGAATCCCTTTGCTCCCCTAGCAGAAGTAAACGACAAAACACCAGAGGTACAACAAGGTAACCCAAGCAACTCTAAAGTTTTTTCAACTAATGTGTCAAATATTTTCTCCTCAAATAACAGCACACAGGGAAAGAAAGGTACCCATTTTGAAATGGTTCACAGTACGCAAAAAACAACACCAAAGGCTGCCAAACGAAAATCAGAACCAGCTGGTCAGGACAAGACATGGGCCAAGAAATTATCTACTTCCGAAACAAATACCAAGCCAAACGCACCGTCCACATCTGCGTCCCCTCAGACCAGACTGGGCCAAATACCCATCTCCACAACACCTACACCAAACCTAGGTTCCCAAACCCACAAGGGCCAGGTACAAACTATGGATACTACTAACCCAACCCCAAACTTCACCTTTCCCCGAATGAAAGACCAAAATGATCGAATCTGCCTTGGAGGATCCCTACAAGAAAATCCGACAACACCAGACCATTCGCAAAGTTCTCAGACAAACAATGGAAAACACACAGCAGTGGTGTTACCACATCCAACCCCTTCCCACAAACAGGTCGCGAATTCCTTCGAAATCCAAAACCAACTGAATAAGACCATGCCCATTCCCTCAGACCGAAAACCCCCAGATCCTGCACACGTCTTTCATCTTAAATCCTCCCTGAAAGTTCAACCTTAAGAAGGGAAAAACCATCGGATTCGGCCGAAGCTCGAGGCGATGGTGACGATCTGATGATAACCAACGAGACCGAGGACCAACGCATAGTGTCTGGAGAAAGTCACTGGTCCACCACCGATAAAGAGACCCTGCCGGACACCGGTAGGTAAGCCCCAACCTTCTCTTTTTTTTAATGGAGTGCAAAATAATGGCTTGGAACTGCAGAGGCATTTCCAATCAAAAAACGATAATTGAAACAAAAAAATATGATTAAGAAGTATAAGTTGAAGTTTTTCGCTATTTTTGAAACCCATGTTAATGGCTCTGGGGCCATTGATAGAATTAGGGAAATAGGAATGGCGAACTCGCATCGTGTAGAAGCAATTGGTCACTCTGGTGGCATTTGGCTCCTGTGGGATGACTCAATTTCGGTTGAAATAATCCACAATAATTGGCAATTTATACATGTAAAATTAGGCTTTCAGGATAACATTTCTTGTTTTGTCACCACAGTGTATGGTAGCCCTCAACGGCTAACCATGCGTACACTGTGGCCAGCCCTTGATGATATTGCAGGAAATATTGATGGCCCATGGATTGTACTTGGGGATTTTAATGCCTTCACACACGCTGAGGACAAGATTGGAGGCAGAAAATCACCAGGGTGCAAGAGATTTCGGGAATGGATTCATAGGAATGAGTTAAATGATTTGGGCTACAAAGGTTCCAGATTTACATGCCAAGGGGGGCTTTGCCACGAGAGAATTGACGTGCTCTGGCCAACGATGAATGGGAGAACGGGTTCCCCATTCTGAGAACGGTATCGGATCACTCGCCGCTACTGGTTAGCTTCAAGACGAAAGAAAGGAACCGGCACATCAGAAGGTTTTTTAAGTATTTATCTGCTTGGGAGGCACATGATCAGTGGAAAAGTTGGCTCCAAGCAAACTGGAACTCCAATACAGATTTCAGTGATTCTCTAAAGTGTTTGACAATGAGGATTGATGATTGGAAGTTCAACTATTTGGGGACCTTAACAAGAAGAAGGACAGGGTATTGGCTCGTCTCCAAGGAATACAGAAAATACTTCCATTCCGACAGACGAACACACTCAGAGATATAGAACTCGCTTTGAGGGAAGAATATGAAGAGATAATTACACAGGAGGAGTTGCTTAGAATACAGAACTCACGAGCGATTTGGTTGGTCCAAGGGGACAGGAACACAAAGCATTTTCACGCGGCTCATAAGGCGTGCAAACAGAAAACCAAAATCAAAGCCATCCAATTAGACAACATTGCATGGTTTTCTGATTCGGCTGCTTTAAGTAAGGAAGCTAACAAGTTTTTCAAAGATGTTTATACAGGGGGGACAATAGGCAATAGCAGGTACCACATTAGAGGACTTTTTCCAGCTTTAACAGAGGTAGCTCTCCGTCTCTTGGCCATGGATCTGACTGATAGTGAAGTAAAAACAGCAACCTTCGGGATGAACAAACACAAGATAGGGGGGATCGATGGGTTCAATGTAGGTTTCTACCAGCATAATTGGGACATTATAGGCCCTGATGTGTGCAAGATGGTACGCGAAACTTTTGAAACAGGCAGGGTCGACCAGAGGATAAACAAGGCTTTGGTAGTCCTAATTCCGAAAGTGAAAAACCTGGACAGATTTCAGAACTTAAGACTAATCAGTCTCATCAACGTAGCTGCTAAAAATCATTGCTAAAGTCATTGCAAACAGACTTAGTAAAGTAATGCCAACTTTGGTGCAACCAACGCAGTCAAGTTTCGTCCGGGGCCGAAGCATAGTGGACAGTATTATCATGGCCCAAGAAGCAGTCCACACAATGCAGACGGCGACTGGGCGCAAAAGATGGATGGCTCTGAAAGTCGACTTAGTGAAAGCCTACGACAGAGTGAGTTGGGACTTCATCGTCGATACTCTCCAAGACGCAGGAATTCCGACACAAATCCAAAGAATAATCATGAGCTCACTAAATACTGGAACAACACATATCCTTTGGGATGGCATTGTTGGGGAAGAATTCAAACCAAATAGAGGAGTACGCCAAGGTGACCCGGTTTCACCGTACCTCTTTGTTTATGTATGGAACGCTTGTCTCAAGCGATTAATGTAGAAGTGGAGGCTGGAAGATGGAAGCCATTACTCTTTGGGAGGGGACAAGTGCAACTCTCACACTTGCTTTTCGCAGATGACCTTCTCATTTTTGCGGAAGCAAGTGTCGAATAGGTGTTACTGATCAGGAAAACCCTCAATGATTTCTGTGAAGCTTCAGGACAAATTGTGAGTAAGGAAAAATCTGTTCTCTATTGTTCACCAAACTTGGAGAAGGGAACAACGGATTCCTTCAGTAATATTTTTGGCATAAAAAGGGTTAACAGTCTTGGCAAGTATTTGGGCACACCTATCACTCATGGCCGTGTTAAGAAAGACACCTATTCAGGATGGGTGGATAAAGCAAAGCAAAGAGCTGCGCAGTGGAATCCGCATAAAATATCTTTGGCAGGTCGGCTCACCTTATGCCAATCATGACTCTCGGCCATCCCCATATACCTCATGCAGTCATCCCTACTGCCGAGTGGAATTTGCGATGAGTTTGATAAAGTGCGAAGAAGTTTCCTTTGGGGACACAAACCGGGGGAAAGAAAACCAAGTCCAGTCAACTGGAAAACTGTTTGTCAACCGAAACAGAGGGGCGGATTAGGGCTAAGAAAGATGAAAGAATTCAATATGGCTTTCATCATTAAACTCGCTTGGAACCTCATGACTGAAGGTTGAAGTCTTTGGAAAGACATACTAATTGCCAAGCATGGAGCTCCATCAGGACCTCTGCCCGGAGGTTCTCCATCAATGATGTCTCTAATCTGGAGACAAATCCACAAAGTATGGAATGTGACTGCCAAAGGAATATGGTGGGTAATCGGTAACGGACAGGAGATAAACTTTTGGCAACAAGTCTGGTTAGACAGTTCGAATAAGCCGTTAATTGAGGCTGCAACCAGGGACATCTCTTCTGAAATGCTACAAAGAAAAGTGGTGGAATATACTGACGAAAGGGGGAACTGGAACTGAGAAGAGCTGAGACGATTCCTACCACAACAAGTATTGGACAAAATCAGAGCTGTACCACCTCTTGCTCAGAATGCGGGAAAGGATCGTCCTGTATGGAGATTGACTCAATCCGGACGTTTCAACACGCATTCATCTTATAATCTTCTAATGGAGGAATCATGGGATACTGAGGAAAAAGCCTAGAAGCTAGTGTGGAGTTGGAATGGCCCTAAAAGGATAAAAGTTTTTCTATGGCTCTTGCTAAGGGGGGTGCTGATGACAAATGCAGAAAGGAAGCGGAGACATCTAGTAGAAGATGGAAGCTGTCACATATGTGGAGAAGAAGAAGATTCATTCCACACCTTCCGGGACTGTTTCAGGGCAAAAGAGCTATGGCGGTCCATCAATTCATCCCTGGACATGGACTTCTGGTATGTCAACGACTAGAACCTCTGGATTACCTAATTTAAAATCTTCTGTTTTGCAGGGATTATACATGGTCTCTCTGGTTCATAATTACTTGCTGGAAGCTATGGGGAGCCCGAAACGATGAAATCTTCAATGGAATTTGCACTTCACAAAGGACGCTCCAGATCACAACCTCGGCTTTGGTTAAGGAAATCAATCGTTCCAATATTATTTTTGCCCGAAGGAACGAGAAAAGAAGAACTAAACCAACACAGCAAGGCTGGGAACCTCCTCAAGAAAATACCATCAAAATTAACTCGGATGGCACAGTTGCAAATAATGGGAAAGCGGCAACTGGTGGGTTACTGAGAAATTTCGTAGGAGGGTGGATTATGGGTTTTGCTGCCAACCTAGGATGTTGCAGCGTACGAGAAGCAGAACTCTGGGGAGTTTATATTGGACTTCAAATTGCTTGGGACCTAGGTTTCAAACAAATACAGGTGGATACAGACTCCTTAGAGGCTTTTGATATTTTGTCAAAAGAGGACTCCCTTTTATGTAATAGTAACATTTTCTTTAAGATTAAAAATCTCCTAAATCTAAATTGGCAGGTAGAATTCAGGCATACCCAACGCAACCAAAATGCGGTCGCGGATGTTTTGGCAAAATTTGGTCTCTCATGTCCACAAGGGAACCATATTTTGTCTACACCTCCGTCGTTAATTAAGGATAAACTAGAAGTTGATAGAGTAGGATCATCCCAAATCCGAAGGGATATTTTGTAACCCCTAAGCCTAATGGCTTCCTTCGTATATATATATATATATATATATATATATATATATATATATATATATATATATATATAAACAAAATCCTATACTTTATACAACACCTCCCTCTTCTTTCCATCACCTCAAAGCGGCAGTTTACACACCTAATATTTTGAGCAATGTTTTTTTTGAAACGGTACATGTATATTAATTAGAAATACCTATACTATTACATTTTAGTTCAGCATAAGTTAAATTATGTAGATCACGGACATTATTTCTACTAACTTTAATTAAAGTACAAGATTGAAATGTATATTTTAATTGACGTAACCTAATTACTACTTCTTGAGCCTCTGTGAGAAGAGAACCTGGTCTTTGATTCGTTGTCAATAGTGTACAAGTCGTATAAATGACCACACTGACTAGGCCAAAATCTGAAGCCTGTTGGAGAACCATAAGGCATGTCATAGCTTCAGTTCGGAAAGCTGATAGCGCTGAAAGCTGTACAAATTTAATTTGCATGAGTTGCTCCGTTGGTGAGGTTATTCTCCATGCCCCTGCTGCTCTTCTGGTTATGGGATGGCAGGAACCATCGAATACCATTGTTGCCTGATGGTCCGGCACTCTCATCGGCAAAGTGACTTGATGATCTGAAGCCTGGAGGGATTTACATCTCTGTAAATCAGTTTTATGTTGAATGTATTCTTTCCGGATGAGTTGCCAGGAGATCACAGGATCCATACTCTGATATCGCTACACTTTGTCATTTTTGTCCAATCAAATTCTCCAGAAAATCAAAAGGAATAAATCTATGTCTTCCGATGGAGGTGAGGACTGTATCCAATGAATAAACCACTCAAGAAGCGTTGTGGCATTCCGATTGAGAATTGATTGGAATTTGGGATAAGCGACGCTCCATACTGCCTGAGAAATTGGGCACTGGAAGAAAATATGCACGTTGTCCTCTATATGGGTAAAGCAACGCGAGCACATGAGATACACTTGTACTCCCTGTTTTTGTAACCCCTCTTTAGAGGGTAAAGCATTTAGAACTGCCTGCCAAAAAAATATTTTGTGTTTGGGTTGCACACCAGAGTTCTACAATTTCTTCCAAGCTTGAGTTTCTCTCTGTTACTGTTAATGAGTTTGGTGCAAGTGATGAATACCACCATTCAATGCGGTGTGGTAGCCAGATTGTACCGTGTAATTCCCATGTGATGTATGTAACCAAAGAAGTTTATCATTTTGTGAAGCTCTGGCTGGATTAATAAAGAATAGTGATGTATGAGATAATCTGATCAGGGAAGATGGATAAGGAAAGAGATTTTCCATTGGTCATTGTAACAAATGAGGTCACTAACCATAAGATTGGAATGTGTTGCTAAAGATGACTCACGCTGGAAGGGGTTTGGGTGATTTGGGATCCAATCATCAGCAATATGAATGCTCCTTCCCGAAACAACTTTCCATTTGATATTATGTTGCAAGAGCCTAGCACCCCACAATACACTTTTATATCACCAGGTCGCATTGTTGGGTGCTTGATGCTGAGGAACTTGTTCTGTAGAGCAGTATTTGGCTCGATATACTCTGGAAATTAGAGACTCTGGTTGATAAATTATCTTCCAGGTATGTTTTGTCAATAAAACTTTATTAAACTCCTTAGCGGCCTTCAATCCCAATCCTCCATGAAACACTGATTTACTGACCTTTTCTCATTATCTCCAATGAATTCCTTTAGTCTGGGCTTCTCCGTTCCAAATAAAATTGGCAATAAAGTTTGAAAACCCCCCATTGAATAGACCAACATAATTGACAGTGTTGACTTTGCCAAAGTAACCCTTCCAACAAAAGTGAGGAGTTTCACTCTGCAAACTTGTTGGATAATCTTGCCGTTAAGTCTCTAAAAATCACACTTTTTTTTTTTCTTGAAATCTAATGATAGACCGAAGTACTTGCTCTGAAAACTTCCCTTAGTAGTCCTGGTGGTTGTATGGATGAGTCTTCTCATAAAAGGAGAAGTGTTAGAGCTCAATAGGATTGAAGACTTTTGGTAATTGATTTTCTTACATTACGATTCTTTATCTCGTTTTAATTTTCACTATAGAATATAAGATACTGTTTAATCACTAACAATGTGAATTAAAGTAGATGGTAGAAATACTAAAACAATTAGCTAATGTTCGCTTTAGATTTCAAATCAGGCCTCTAAATGAGAAGCAAATTGAGACACTGTCTTCATGTTGTTGCTAAACAATTTTTTCAAAACCTTTGGGAGCGATCAATATTTTAACAATCAACTTTTTGAAAGTCAGATACAGTAAAACTTCTATAAATTAATACATTTAGGTCTTCAAAAATTTATTAATTTATGAAGTTATTAATTTATCGATAAAATAATATTTTATTAATTTAAAGAGTTTTTTCAATCCTGTAAGTAAGAAAATACAAAAATTTAATAATTTTTATATCAAGAAAAGTCCCTTGCAACCCTAAAGAAAAGTCACTATAAGTTTTTTCAAGAAAAGTCACTATAAATTTTTTAATGAAACAAAAATATGATAATTACAAACATAAAAATAAATAATTAAGTTAAAATTTAAGTTAATCTTCAAATATAATTTATTGTTTTTAAGTATTTATTAATTTATGAAATTATAGGACCTATATCTACACAGGAGATTTTTATATTATTTTATAAATTAATTGAGTTTGAGACCGGGAAAAAAATCACTTAATAGAGGTTATTAATTTGTAGAGAATTAATTTTGGGAGGTTTTACTGTATAACAACAAATTGGGCTATGCAAGTGAGGCGGTAGAATTATAAGTGTGAAATGAAAAAAGCTACCCTTAAAATGGTCACCATGTTAAAGCTCATGCTTAATCCGGAGAAAGCAAAGTAAAAATCAGGCCCTGCAGCCATTCGAATTTCTACTAATTGCAAAATCAAATCTTCAGTGACCAGTCCCAATCGGAAGTGAAATTTTACCATAAATACAGGGACGTAAATACTAAAAAAAAAAAGTCAACCCGCAACGGAGGGAGTAACATCAGCTCGTGTTTGCGGCGGATCCACGGCGGCGGGGGCGGCGTATCTGTACAAATGGGTCTTGGGAGGAAGCAGCATAGATCGACACAAGGGGCAAGTGATCCGACCCGAATCAATCCAGGTATCCAGACACTCCCTGTGAAATACATGGTCGCACCTGCTCAGCTCCCGCACCTCATCTCCCGTTCCAATCGCTTCAAAACACACCGAACAACACGTATTCTCCGACCGAACCACCTCGTATTTCTCCGCCGGAAGATCCCCGAACTTGACGACGGGGACCCGGTTCTTGATCGCCGCGGTGACGACCCGGATTGGGATCGGGACCGGCGACGGGCTGAGGGTGCCGTCGAGAATGAAGATGTAGCCGTTGGAATTGTCGCCGGAGGAATCGTGGTCATCTTCGGGTGGAGGTTTGTAGAGGCCCAGACGAGTGAGTGCTCCGATGAGCAATAATTTCAGGTGGGCCCATAAACCGACGAACAAGAAGACCGGCCCTCCGGCGATGGCGCTCGGTATCATGATCTTGATGGCATGGAAGAGAAACCCCATTTTTTCGAATCCGACTTCCGGAAATGGTAAACAAAAAAGAGATCGTTGAATTCGAATCTGGAAACGGCTTAACTGTGTGGGGGAATTTGAGGAATGAGATTGAGAGAAAGAGCTGTTTTTTAATTAGATGTGTCCGTCGAGTAAGTGACAAACGGAAACGACGCTATCCAATTATGTTTCTTTAACAATTGATTGCGATTAGGAGTGAAGTGATTTATGTGTTCTAGAAGGAATACGAGGGATCCATTACCCATACTATTTAAAGCAGAAATTTTTTTAAGGCAAATAAGGACAATGAATAAGTGCGGTGAATAAAACGTTTGTCCGAAACAAATTAGTAACGTTAAGTGAAAAATTTTAGCCATATTTAGTGAGGGAAACAAACAATGAGAATTTAACATTGTAATCTTAAAAACATTAACAACCAACCAGATCAGTGCGGGCCATACAAATCAACAATGTAACAAATACTCAAATAGGATCCTGTCAGCATCAGTAATTGCTAGAAGCCTAAGGTAAAGAATAACACCACATTTTGTTAGTTTACCCAGCTGGGCTGCCTTTCTCTTGTTGAACCACTACTAGTAAATTTAGTCGACCTTTTCTTTTTTTTTTTTGGGAGTTTTGTTTCATTTATATTGTTATTCATGTTTTTGGAAATTTCCTTTGAAAGTCTCCCTGTTTGGAATTTGGATACACACAATGCGAAAGACTTTTCTTTTACCACTTCTATTTTCAAATTCTCCAATTTAAAATTTCGATTTTAATATAATTTTGAATTAAAAATAAAAATTCAAACCAAATAATAATTTTAGAACAGAATGAGCAAGTGTTTTAACATTTCCCATACATAAAAAGCAAAGTAAAAAGTACTCCAAGAACCGACCAATTTGATTTGATGTCCAATTCTAGGCCATTGGTGAAGTTTTTTCCGTAATACTATGATGGATGGGGTTCTAGAAGAAAGGTATTTGGGTCTAAATGGCAGCTAACTCACGGTTCTGCTATGTCTTGGTCCCACGTCCAAATGGCATATTTGCATGGTCCTTTTGTTTGTGTCTGGTCAGGGCCTTTCAGGAAATAAATTATGGTTCTCAGTTTACAGATTTCTAATGGACTCCATTACAACGTCCACTAAGCTTTTCCCTTTAGCCCAAACATTATAAACGAAACATAGGACTGAAGCCCAGATTTTAAAACTACTGAGCCCAATTAATCCAGACCAATTTCGATACCTTTTCCCATTAGGCCAACTGATGAGAGTTATCCATTCCTCTTCAGTGGCTTCTCCTTCCTCCACACTACCAATTAAACACTGAAGGAATTCCATGTCCTTTCTTATCTGCTGAAGAATTGAATTAGCAAGAAAGAGAGAGAGATGTCATCTTCAACTGCTGCAATTTCTACCATTCACAATTGTGCTCCTTTGGTTATCCCTGGAAGTAGAAATATCAAAGCAACAAAGTCATCATCATCATGGTTGAGTGGATCCCCTCTCAATTTATCCTCAAATTCAATCCTCTCCCTCCATTATAATACCAAGAATAACAGGCGGGGTCTTAGTGTTATTGCCATGGCTCCTCCTAAGCCAGGCGGCAAAGCCAAGAAAGGTAACCGGTTCTTCATTGAAAAGTTGTCTATTTCGGTTTTCCAGTGCCAAAGTTCTGAACTTTATTCATATGGGTTTTGGGGTTTTTCTTTTGGTTTGCTTTGTAATAAAATGTTACTATCTTCTCGGCAGCTTAGTTTTGGAACTTAATTCATTTGGGGTCTTTTTCTTTTTCTTTTTTTTTTTTCTTGGGGTTAATGCAGTGACTGGGATTATTAAGCTGGCATTAGAGGCTGGGAAGGCCACCCCATCTCCGCCAGTGGGTCCTGCGCTTGGTTCAAAGGGTGTGAATATCATGGCATTCTGTAAGGATTACAATGCCCGAACTGCTGATAAAGCTGGTTATGTTATCCCTGTTGAAATTACTGTCTATGATGTTAGTACGCCAGTTCATTTATGCTTTTAATTTCCTGGATTTTAACTTGTAGCAACATCTATCTTACTGTTTGATTTGGGTATCTTTCTTTCTGCAGGATAGGAGCTTCACTTTTATCCTGAAAACTCCTCCTGCTTCGGTTTTGCTACTCAAGGCTGCAGGTAGATATACATACATTCTCTGTCGACCATTTCTTTTCTTTGCTGATGCATTATCTGTTTTTGTGGTACTAGTTCTCAACTAGGTTATGGAGTATGACTTAGAATTTCCCCTTTTTATAGAATGTGGTTAGTATTTGCTTGTCTTCAGTGAATATTAAGTCAACAGATTGTTGGTGTTAATGTGAGCCACTTTGAGTTTGGCCACTCATCCCTTGCTTTAACTGAGCTAAGTGATCAAAGATGCATTGTAGACGATACTAATGCATTGTTATGAGTGACCTATTAGCGTAAGTGGAAAATTTTTGTTTGCTGGAATTTTCATTACAATGGGGATCACCTTTTTTGAGTACGACTTGGCGATTTTGGTTGCACTTGCTTCATCCATTTTCTAATATCCTAATCACAATGGAGGATTAGTCTTCATTTGCACATGTAATTTTATAGAGGCTGGAGGGAAAAGAAATGTCCATGCATTTACGGATCTTGGGATACCTTTTCTTCATATTTCTTTGTTTGGTTTGGCTCCATGCGTTTTAATTGGTGGAACTTATTTGATATGTTTTTATTGCATTAAAATTAAGTCTTATAATGAATGGCTAGCTCTTTGAAAGGCTCATTAAAGTTATTCCAACTTGGAGATCTTTGAGCACTGATTGATTTTCATTGGAATGATTGATCATCATCATTTAGGGGCGGAAAAAGGCTCAAAAGATCCAAAACAAGAGAAAGTGGGTAAGATTACAATCGAGCAGTTGAGAGCCATTGCACAAGAGAAGTTGCCAGACCTAAATTGTTCAACTATTGAATCAGCAATGAGAATCATAGCAGGCACTGCTGCTAATATGGGAATCGACATTGATCCTCCTGTTCTGGAACCTAAACAGAAAGTACTTTTGTAGACTTTGCTAACTAGTTCTTTCTGCAACGAGGAATTGGATCCGTTTGTGTGTAAAACCAGTTGTTGAGATGTATTATTAGTTCTAGTTATAAATGCAGGCATTCATCTGTAACAATGACAGATTCTTGAGTTTAAGGCCTTTGATTTTGTGCATCCTCCTCGATTATGAAGGTTGTTGGAAGTTTCTGAATCCTTAGTAGGAATCTTCAAGATCAGGGATGACTTTTTTACTTAAAAAAAGCAATGCCAGATTGGAGTTGATTGAATTTTGCATGTGTTTAATCCTAGGCAACTCAACAATGTGATCACATAGTGGGTAATGGGTATATGATCTCGTGCTTATTATTGGATTTTTTTCAAGCTTTGAATTGGTCCCGCCAACTCTATCCTCACCAAATACTATACTGCTCCAGAAAAGGGAGGGCCAAAAACGGAAAAAAGAACCTTTAGACAACAGAATATGAAATCGATAAAAGAAGAAGAAGACATCAAGGAAGAGTAGTGGGAGGCAAATTAACCGGTTTTGACCTGGTTTTATTGGCACTAATAATGCTCTGCTCACACCACGTGGGATCCACACTCAACCCTTTATATATTGACACCTCTTTCGCCACCCTAATTCTTGCGTAGACTCTATTACCAATTAATCCAAACACCCCCCAAATTCCAGCTGCTACTCATCAACGACTATCCCATTCCCTTTCAGGTATGAATTCATTCACTTCTTTATGATTCTGTTTGATTCATTTCTGTTTCCTATATCCCTTTCAAAGATTATGCACCTCTGCTGTTTAGGCTGTTACTGGAGGAAGTTCATGAATTTGCAATATAGTTTTGTTTGTTTGGGCATGAAATGATTAATCAGTTCCGGTAATCTTGCTTATTAGTAATGATTATTTTCTGTGGACACACACGACAAAGACATGTCTTTCTGGCTCGTTGACTTTGTTTTCTGTTTTTTGTTGGTGGTCTGCTGATAATTGATGTCTATAAGGTGGAAAAAAATGACGTCTTTGTAGGATTTCCTGGGGGAAATTTTTCCTGCAACCATGAATTTGGGTTATAGATATCTCATTTCATTTTCCCGTTGTTTGATCAGAAAAAAATGAGCAATGAAGGTGAAAACGGAGCTGAGAACTCACCAAACAGAAGAGCTCCACGTTTGAACGAGAGGATACTCTCATCTTTGTCCAGGAGATCAGTTGCTGCTCATCCTTGGCATGATCTTGAGATTGGTAAAGTTTTTATTTGTGATTTTTCCCTTTTTTTTATCACTTGAGGATTAGTATAAATGGGATGTCTTGCTATTGGTTGATCTGATGCGTTAATGCGGAAAAACTGATCTGAGATGTTTTGACCATTTATGCAGGACCTGGAGCTCCTCAGATATTCAATGTTGTATGTACTCATTATCTTAAGATCTTTGAATTGCGTGTCTTTATGAATTCTATATTAAGATCCAGGAATTCTGCATTGAGGTCTGAGTAATTTCAGCATTCTTTGATTTAATGTTTAACAATAGTTTAGAAGTTTTTCTTTCCAAGTTTTATTTTCTTAGTTGAAACCAGTTAAACTTTAATGACTCCGAATCAACTTGGTAGGGTGAGATGCTGAAAAAGTTCTTTTTTGGCACTTTAAGGCTGGATGTTTAAACTAAAATATTGCTCATATTCTCTAAAGTAGTGCTCATATTCTCTTTCTGGATGTTTAACCTAAAGTATTGCTCATATTCTCTTCTCCTTTTTTTTTTTTTTTAAATATATATATATATGTATATATTTATCTAACTAAACCATGAGTTCAGGAATGGCTTCTATGTGGATTCATCAGCTTGATCCTAATCTACTGAGGACATGAGCAAAAAGATTGCATTGTTTCTTTATTTGTCATTTTCGTGGCTTCTCATCAGCTAGATCTTACCTTGTCGGGGACATGAGCAGAAAGATTGCATTCTTTGATTATTTTCATTGTCGGTTTTATTCTTATCTTGTACAATGTTATAGGTTATTGAAATAACAAAAGGAAGCAAAGTCAAGTACGAGCTTGACAAGAAAACTGGTTTGATCAAGGTATGTACACATTGGTCTCCAGCATGCCCTGATCTATGGTTGCTTTGTTGTTTGCTGTGGAGGCATATGATATGTAGTTCTGTGGCCCTTCCATTCACATTCATTCAAATGATGCCATAGGTCGATCGCATATTATATTCATCAGTGGTCTATCCTCACAACTATGGGTTCATTCCTCGAACATTATGTGAAGATAATGATCCAATGGATGTTTTAGTCCTCATGCAGGTAAAAACTACTGTTGGATCTCTTTCCCAGTTTATTCCAATGTATGATTTAATGATTTAGTTAAGGCCTCTTTCCCAGTTCTTTTCAAATATAATGGTTAAGTTAAAAGGATGGTTAATCATGATTTAATTGCTCAACAGGAACCTGTCCTGCCCGGTTGCTTCCTTCGAGCAAGAGCTGTTGGACTGATGCCAATGATTGATCAGGTAATATTCCTTCTGATAAGGATACGTTTAGTGGAATGTTTCCCGATCTGGGTCTAAAGTTCCATTTTAATTCAGGGAGAGAAAGATGATAAGATCATTGCTGTCTGCGCTGACGATCCTGAATATCGGCACTACACTGATATCAGCCAGCTTCCACCACATCGTCTGGCTGAAATCCGTCGATTCTTTGAAGATTGTATCCTCACTACTGTTTTAGCATTACATTTTGCATTTTAACTATTTTGAGGGGTTTACTTTTGTCTCCATTTGATGAATTTGTTGTGCACGGAATCTATCATTGGTGAACGAGGATGGTTTTTTCTTAACGCGTGAATAGATAAGAAGAATGAAAACAAGGAGGTTGCAGTTGACGAATTTCTGCCTGCTGCTACCGCTATTGATGCTATCCAGTACTCCATGTAAGTTTCTGTCATAATGCATCATGATTGATGAATGAGCCAGGTTATTTACCCGAAATGACATCTCATGATTTTGAAACTTTATGTAGGGACCTTTATGCTGAATACATATTGCATACATTGAGGAAGTAGAGAAGATGATGGGTCCTCCAATGAAAGGGAAATAAGAAATAAACTTCTTGCCACTATACAAGTGAAGCAGAAAGGGTAAAAAGATCCATGCCGGAGTCCCTTCTCAAATCGAGAGGAATTGAGATGTCTGATTTTTACAAAGGATACTCCTTTTATTAGTTTTGAAATCCTTTTTGGATGATGTTGTCAACACGTTCCACCATTTCCCAGTCTGTCTTTTTTGATATGTTGTGTTTGTTTGAACTGGAGGCAGCTTTAAATTGTTGAAATTGCTACTCACCACTGTATGTGACTTTTCAAATGCTTCTGCATAGTGCTCTGCGTGTTAGTCGTTTTAGTTTTTCTGCAACTAATAATGTGGTGGCATCTATGGCAACTTGAGGTTAAAGATTTTTTAGTAGTTCGATTGAGGCTTGCATCAAATAAGGAACAACTGAGCTGAAGGGCTTGTTTTATTTAGGTTAAGTAAACCTCAACTACCAAATATTGAGCAAACTATATATATAAGCTCTTTTTGCGAACTAAATAACCCCTTAACTAAAAGCAAATCTCAATAGTTCAGTCCCCTGCTAGTAGCATGGGTGTTAATGGTTTGGCAGATGTCTAATATTCCAAATATTCATCTTGCATACGATATCCAAGTAAATATACTTCATGAATACAATCATAAAAAGTATAATTGGAACTGCAAGTAACATAACCTCAGGAAACAACTAACTTTATACTTTTCCCGACAATAGGTGAAAATATTAATTGGCGTGCCATCGTAACATTACACCCTTTTCAATGCTATCATTGTTGATGGACCTCGATAACAGGAATTGCAAAACCCTAAACAAAATGTAGACTAGTCCTTAGAATCCTGAACGCCGCAAAAAGAAGCTCAAAAATTTTCAGCCGGAGCGAAAAAGTGATCTGCTGATGATACCAGTGGCCTCAATGTAGCGATCAACACAGCGTGATACACAGCTACCTTCACTACTGCTCAGGCTACTCCCTGGTTTAGTAACACACTTCTCAAAGCACTTTCCCCTCAGAGTCTGTGAGGGCATTGAAGAAAACAAAGTTGGTCAATGAAAACAGAACCAAAAAGAGTAAAACGAGAGTGTGTGGCGTGCCACAAAGAATCTAGCAAGCCAACTAAACACAAATATCAGGACGTTTTAACAAAATTTTCTACAAGCAGTTCATAATGGAGAAATCCCTAATGGCAAAACAGAAAGTTGGGGCGAGAAAGGGTTCTTGGTATAGCCCAGTTAAACACATTACACACTCAGCAAGACATACACATTCTTCAATCAGGTATAACAAAATCCAAAAGGCAGATATGACATGTAACCACAATAATTAGTATAAACTGTTATCGTCAAGTAAATGCTTGCGACAAAGACAGAAAACACATCTGGCATTTGTGTATCTAACAGGACAACAAGATCCAAGATCCTGCTCCCCTCATTCAGAAGGATTTTACCAATATTTTAAACAAAGTACAGTCTTCAAAACCATCATAATATAGGGCGTTCTAAGTCATGCTTAAAGAGCAGAAGGCACAATCACTTTCAGGAGAGTATAATCACTTTTATAGTCATCCATTTCAAAGAGATCAAAGTGACTTCTACAAATCATCCATTACAAATAAATAATAATCCCTTCTATTTTTACTGCACAGGCTAAAAAAGAAAATTCTAACACTAAACCCCTAAATCACACGAGCTCAAAAGTACCAAGCAGTTTACTAGTTCCATAAATAAAAACCAAACAAAGGAGAAAAACAAACATGTCCCCCAAGGTAGCACCCATAAAACGAACTGAACACGATAGCATATCCAACCAAAAGCAACGAATTAGGGAATAATAGAGCTAGCCCACAATAAATAAGATGAAAAATTAACGGTTAAAGCATTAAAAAGAACAGAGAAACAAGTGGTTTCGTCAATTACCTCGAGGAACTCTTCAGCATAGGCCTGGGCTAGCTGATTTTTGACCTGCTCCATGAGATCGCCGGTCGAAATCGAAGACGACCCTTCAGCGGATGATGAATATGGATCCATTGACTTGTAATTTTACCAGGAAATCGGCGGAAGAATGTGTTGAAAGAACCCTAATAAGATTAGATGGAAGTAGAAAGGGGATTCTGGTTTCGTGCTCCCCACTCTCTCTCCTCTCTTCCCTAAAACCTGCACAGCTTAAAGTTAAACCCTTTCTTACACATCGGCCGCTTAAATTTTTGGGCCCCCATACAACAGGGGAATATTGGATTGGGCTTCCGTCTCTCTCTTTTGGGTGAGATCAGTTCAGGTTGCAGAACATTGAACCGAGCTAAGAAAATAATTTAATAATTTTTTTAATATTATTATAGCCCCATTATCTCAAAAAAATAGTCCACATTGAGTTTTAAAATTTTTACTAAAACTAATATAAATCTTGAAACCAATATGAACTATTTTTTTTTGATAGAGATAGTAATTAATAAATTGTTATAGTTATTATTTAATGATCAGAGATTTCTCTATAAAAAAAAAAAAAAGAATTTAGAGTTTGAAAAAGGAGGAAGAAGGGCCCTTGACCCGCAATGGATAGAGGTTGATTTGTTCAATCACATTTTGTGGGCTGAGCCTTTCTATTTGATTGTACCAAAAGGTCCAATATTGGGATTTCCCTATTGGTCCGCGTTATTTTGGAACAATGTCTCATCATAGATTCATAGCAATAGTCAAAATTGTACTATTAAAATATACCATCTCCATCCCCAAAAAATAGTCCACATTGAGTTTTCAAATTTGTACTAAAAATATTACAAAACTCAAATTTCCTCTAGTCCCTACAAATTTCTATTACGGTTAAATTTGTGTAATAAATAAAAGTTTAATAAATGGTTTTCCATTTTTCTTTTGATGGGGAAGTTTTGTCCCACAATACATTCTTATTCTTCGTTTCCGAAGATAATGCATTTTGATTCAATCCTCGGTTTTACCTAATACGTATTTTTAATTGGCGAAAAAAACTTTAAAAACATTTCATAACAATCAAGAGAATACAACGAATGTGAAAATATAGTTTTAAGATTTTTTTCATCAATTAAAAATGTGTACTAGGTAAAACCTAAGACGGAATTAAAATGCTTTATATTAAGGACCGGAGGGAGTACTACATTGGGAGGAATCAAACTAACCTATGAGTTCTGAATAGCTTTACCACAAGTTAATGTAGATTTTCTACCGTCAAGTTCATGTTTCTTTGGGCTTATTCTCTCTCTAAATTTATTTCAGTTGTAGGATTGTAAAAGGAATTGAAGAGAACGCATTTTTCTTGTGTCTCAAAATAATTGTTATATTCTCGGTATAATTTTTATTTCGGGATTGATGGGTACATTTTAGTAAGTGGGCCTAGTTGGTGGATATACAAGGACACTTTAAGGGGCCCTTTTAATATAGGAAAACAAGTTGCGGTCCAGCCCAGTACAAAGAAATAGCAGTGCGAGGAGGTGAGAACAATAAAAACCCAACGTAATACATTTGTTGAGCCATTTGCACAAATTGCAATGGAATTGTCAATTGTGAAACCATTCTTTTCTTCCTCCTCCTTCTAAAAATCGTCTGGAGACATATGAGCAAGTGCTCCTCAATTTACAGTTTTTTTTTCTTTTTTCCTCTTAGAATTCTTTATTGGAGTGCCTAGTTTAAGTGGTCCTCAGCCTACTAACCTACATATAAACAACTTGCAAGCAACTGTCCATCCCTACTATTATTTCCAAATAATTTTTGTACCCTTATAGCTTTATTTTATCAGAAGTACCATTGTTACATAACACAAAGATAATCTCAATGTCAGGGAAATAAAATAAAAGGCATAACCACTTTTGATATTTTTATCAAGTATAATTAGCTCAGATAAATGTTTTTTTTGAGATGAATAGTGATAATTAATATAAAAAGTATTTCTCATAACAGAATACGAAATTACTCTATCTCTTAAAATTACAAAGTGTATGACGATTCTTCTATCTAGAACGACTAGACTCCTTACATTTGACATCGATCGATGACCTGTAATTACAAAGGGAAAAAAGTTGGTTTGCCTCCCAATTTTAGCTTTGATATTAGAACTTTTGGAATATAAGCCATCCTCAATTCCTCACCTCGTGCATCATGTATCATCTCGGGGCCCTCTTATTTTATCATCAATTTAATTAAGTACAACAACTAAGTCAATTTCAAAAAGTTAAAACTCAGGTAGTAACTTAATTGGCCCTCGTCCCAAATGGCGCAACCAGGATTCTCATATTTCTTTGATTGGTAGCCGTCACCATTAATTATATAACCACCGATTTGTGATTTTGCATCTCACTTTTTGAGTTTTATTTCCAATAACTTTGGTTTTACGTATTGATTTTATTTTTATTTTTGTAATATTAAAGTCTTAGGGGGAAAAAAAAAATAAAAAAATCGTGCTTTCTGTCTAAAAAAAAAAAAAACGAATTCACATGAATAATCCAATTCTTACATTCCCAAATAAATACTCAAGCATCACAGATAAAAACATGAATAATCCAATTCTTACATTCCCACAGTATGCTCTCTTCATTTCAAAGCTAGAATCCTGCTCTTTTAATCAGAAAGAGTAAATTCGTCAATAAGATACAAATACAGGATTATTTACAGAGTTACATTTTTTTTTATTAAAAACTAAAAATACATTAGACTTATTTTTAATCTAATAGTGGACATGAAAATTCACATGAATCAAATCCAACTTTTCTCCAAACATCCCAAATAAATTAAGAAAGCCACCTTGCGGCTTCAACCAAATACTGTAACAACTAACAACTTTAGACATAAATTTAAACATGCGGAAAACCCGATATATTTTACTTTATAACAGGTCTAATTTTATGGCCAAATTCTCCACGCCAATGAATTTGTCTGACGTTTTGTTTCTATCCACAGTTGTTTCATTGCCGCCTTAGGCAGAGACAAGCTACGTCACTTAATTACGTTTGGGTAAATGACGAAACCACCATGATTTTTCTTCAGCCCGTTTTTTGTTTTATTTTCTGTTTTTAAATTACCACATTTGCCCTAAAAAAAATACTTTCATAAGTCCATATCGACTATGTTTTTGTAACAAAGAGAATATTACACATTGTATCTCTCCATTTTTAATAGTCTAAAATTATTTTATTCTAATCGCTGGAATATTATAATGATTGGTAGCTATTATGTGATCACATGAGAAACAAACACATTACACATACATAAAACTAGATAATTATTTCGGGACAAAAGAAATGTTAACAACATACATATATTTGAGTGTCACTATATTAGTATGGCAAATTGTGATCGTAATATTCCTGGCTTACTATATTAATGTATGGCAAAATGTGGTCGTAGTATTCCTGTCTCGGAATGGAGGTCTATTCTACAATGGGGACTATGAAACAAATGCCACTAATTAACAAATTACATTAAGTTCTCTTTAAATGTAATTAATTTTAGAGCAAACTATGCATGCGAAAATTCCGATCAGAACATGGCATGCTAGCTAATTGTATATTACTTCTTTTTTTGTAAAATTGAGCCATCTGTTTTAATATGATTGACAATTTTTTAATTAAAAAATAATATAACAAATAAGGCCACTATTTTAGAACGGTGAAAATAATAATTAAGTAACACTATTATTGTTTTGTAAGGAGTGCCCCCGTTCCTCCTCGTGACAATCATTTTAATTATTAGTAATAGTTAATTTGTATCTTGTTATTCATTTTTTTGAAGCGAAGAACTACACGTATGTATTGTGTAGATATGCATAGAACGTAAAAGTGACTGACGTATGTACTCCCGTCCTTAATATAAGACATTTTGATTCGTTTTAAGTTTCACTTAATATATATTTATAATTAACAAAAAAATCTTAAAAATATTTTATAACAATCAAGAAAATACAATGAATAAGAAAATATATTTTAATTTTTTTTTGGTCAATGTGTACTACGTGAAATCTAAGACAAATCATAATACCTTATATTAATAAGGACCGGATGGAGTATCTCGTAACGTTTAAAGCTATGCACATTTTAGTTTAATATCTGTAGCTGGTGAAAAAAAAAACTAATTTATCTCGTGAAATACGTATTCACAATGGTGTTGAGGATGCAATATATGATCGATCATTCATAGATGGATGCTAAAAAAGTCAAAAGCTAAAGGCATGGGATATTCCCACATGTGCATCTCTCTCAGGAAGTATCTATCGATCTCAAGGCGAGTTCGTTAGCATGACTAATCATTGTATAAAAAAACATCCATTGTACGTCCCACAAAAAAACTCTTGTTATATCGTGTTAATTCAATAAATAGTAGTAACCATTATACTCACATTTTAATTGGAATTATTCATTAATATTCAAATTCTATGTTTTTCCTACAACAATATTAGTACATTACCAGACTTAATTTCATCTATTTTTTTAATTTCGTGATCTTTAAGGAGCAGACCGACCAGCAGAGCAGACAAATTATCTTTTAGCTGCAGTACGTGATTCTAGCTTTGGGCACATTCTGTATCTGTCATGCCTTGCCATAAACCAACCACAGAGGGACTTTTTGTTTCTTGGCTATCTCATTCCATTAGTTTATTGTCCCATATCTTTTTAGGTATAGAAAACGTTCTGCATCAGTCGATTTTTTTTTTTTTAAAAAAAAAGAAAATGTTGACCTTCCAAACTATTACTTTTTTATATTAAAAAATACTCTCCCCTTTCGGAAATGGTTGTAAAATTTATTTAAGTACAAATTAAAATAGGATAATCATTTTAGGGCGAGGGAATATTATTATTGTTTACTTTCACAAATTCTTTTGGTTTATGCCCTTATTAATTTGACTTTGTATGTATGTTTTTTTTTTTTCCGGAGTATGGGATAGTCAAACTTGCACCAATACGTTAGCATTCCTTGTAAACTGAATACTGTTTATTTTTATTTTGAGACGGCCAGATAAAATAAAATTATACATACAAAAAAAATAAATAAATAAAAAAGATCTATATATATATATATATATATATATATATATATATGGAGGGATTCTGTGTTAGAAAAGCTATGGCATAGGGTTAACTACTTAGGAGGTTTACTATGCATCGAAATGTGTACAATGATAAGTTTGGAAATTAAACATTAATAGCCTGATTAATTCAATACCACATAGATAAAAAGTCCAGCGGAAAATTTAAGGTAGAGAGGGATATGCTTTCCCCAACAGTTAGCTAAATGCATAAAGCGATTTTCATTGTTATAAAATGGTCCATCCCATTCCCCCGGTATGGCTTTCTTTAGCTCTAATTTTATAGGTGGTCCTAATTCACCATGATTTAGACTGTCATCTTCAATCAACCATTTGAGACATGGTCATTCAAAATATCATGCCAAATCCCTCCTTTTGCCTCTAACTACATATTCTAACATTACGTCCGTATTTTTTTCCCGTCTCAATTAAATTTCAAGAGATATCATATTCACATTATAAGAATTATACACTTGTTACTAATAAACTGAACCATCATTATTATTTTTATAGCAAAGCCAGAGCAATCGATCTATATATGAACAATTAATATTTCATATTTGGGGAAAGTTACTGAAAAGCATGCGCATCCATTTTTGGGGTGAATGCTTGCACGATTTGTCTGACTTATTCACATTAATTGTAAACTAGGCTAACTAACATCGGCTGAAGAAAAGAATATGAATGCAACATGTTATAGCCATTTAAAATATGAATAAACTAGTTTAAATTAAAAGGTGTATCTATGTACGATCAAATGTGAGTATGTGACAATGCATATTTTTTTAGTCAATAATATAATGTAACCTGGCCTCGCTAGCTAGCTATTTAGCTTGTTCAAAAACCGCTCGTACATTTATTTTTGTTGATTAATTATATAGAGATTATTAAGTAGCTAGCATAATGTCCTTGGTGTGTGGGTTTATGCCTAGCTTAAATAATTATTAACATGTGACCTAGGGTTTTCATTTCGTTTTCACAATATACTTTGTAGGAAAATTAATGTTATGCGCGGCGACTAAGAAAATTCCCTGCCTGGCTAATCTATTACTTGCATCATTTGCCCTCTTGATTCGAAAGTCGCAAAATGAAAATGTGAGACTGAAATACATTTTATTTAAAGGACTGATGAATTCGAGAGACCAAAAAACACTATTTCCAAAATAATAGTCTAATTCAATTTTTTTGTTTTTAGTATAAATTGTAATAAAAACGAACATTAAAAAACTAGATAATTATTTTAAAACATGCAAATATAAAAATTTGAATATTTTGATTTGTGCATGGAGAGGGGTACATATTATCATATGACGTACATGCATGTGTATATTACTGTTTAGTTATGGTGGAGAAGAAGAAGCAAATCATTCGGGGAATTAAGAAATTAAGACTTTAAAATTGGAGCATTATTAATGAGAGAAAAAGACAACATAGTGTTATTCAAGACAACAGCAATAAGAAAGTCGATAAATATGAGAAGAGCTGCAGAGAGTACGTACAACTAGCATGTAACTAAAACTAATACTCCTAATGAGTAAAAATCAAGAAAAAAAAAAAAAAACCATTCGGCGAAAATGACAAGCATAGGGAGCAGAGTGGGGCCCCACCGTATTCCCGACGTAAAAGAGTTGTGATGGGCTGAATGAAAAAAAAAAAACAAAAAACAAAACAAAGAAAAAGAAGAATAAGAACGTACTCTCTCCAAAATTCCAACAAAAAGGAAAAGAAAAAAATTAAGTGAAAACCACCTAACTTAAGAACCTTCCAGCTAGGAAGAGAACCAAAATCGGACTGGACAACCATACACGGTCAATGTATTGACTTTCTGTACAAGAAAATCTGCTGCTATTAATGCAAGTTATGTAAAATACTTTTCCGACGAGGTGAATTTTGTTACCGATTATTTAGTAGTATTTGCAGTTTAAGGTCCCAGAGGATTGCAATGCTGGTCACAAACTCCAACAACGGAAGCGAAAATATGGTTACAGCATGGTTTAATTAAGGTTTTATACCCTATGAATGTAATAGTTGTAACTTAGGCTTATTACCTCTCTCTTTGTAAAAAAAAAAAAAAAAAGGTTACAGCGGAACTAAAACTCTAACAACTTGACCTTTTTTCAACTCCAATTGGGTTACATTATAGTTCATGTCACTTGTTCTTTTCGGTGCTACATGTAAGATACATATCGCAGAACATTATTTTATGCATACACACGAAGAGCCAAGTCAACAATGTTATATTTGTAACCATACTTATTAATTATTTTATTAATTACAGTATATACTTGTATTAACTATAGTAGTCTATAAAATGATAAGGTTGAGGGTAGATAAGATAGATATTTTAACTTTATTATCGTAATTAAATACTGTACAACATAAAGTAACAAAAAAAAATATATAAATTATACATGTTGGGTCAAATGAATAAAGAATTTGCACCGACGTACTGGGTCATCGTAATATATAAAAATGTTAAAAAAAAAAGGGGGAAAGGGTGGGAGAGATGAGAATGAGAGAATGAGAAAGAGAGAAGGGGAGAGAAAGGTATATAAAAGAGAGGGAGAAGAAGAAGAAGAAGATGATAATGATGATGAGAGATAATACAATTTAAGAAACAGAGGAAGCTTTTGTCCCTTTCATCTCATCTGCAAGTGTGACACTGTGTGAGTGTGTGTGTGTGTGTGTGTGAGAAAAGATCATCATCGTCATCATCATCATAATTCCAATATATATTAACTCAACCTCCCCCAAACACTCCTTTACTTTCCTCCTCTCCTTTGGCTCCTTTCTCTTCCTTTTCTTCCTTTGCCTTTGGTTCTTCTGCCCGGCCGCCAACTAGATCTCCTCCATTTTTACTCTTCCCACTCCAACCAAATCTCCCTCCCTTCCCGGACCCCCTTGTTTATAAATTGTTTTCTTCATTTTTTTGTTTCATTAATTCCTTCAAACCCTAGGGGGGGAAAAACAACAACAAAAAAGAACCCACTTAATTACTTAACTATAGTATATTAACTTGTTGACTTGTATATATATGAGCTAGCGAGCTGGAAATTTGTACAAACAATATTCAGTGAGTAGATCTGTGAGCTTGAAGAATCAGAAGGCATGCAGATTGAGGAGAGTGATAGGTTTTGTGGAGCAAAGAAGAAGAGAGATATGAAGCAGCTGGTTTTGGGGGAAATTATCATCATCATCAACAACAACATAAAAAATCAGAAATGATGAAGAGTTTTGAGTTGATGATGGAGAGTGGTAGTAGTAGTAGTAGTAGCAGACAAGGATTTTACCAAGGAGAAGACCACAACAACAATCCTTCTTCTTCTTCTTCCAGATTCGGAATAATTAGCAGTCAGCTTCCTAATTCTTCTACTTCAGCTTCTGCTTCCAATCCTCCTCCTTCTTTTGAGCACCAATTAAGCAGCTTCCCTTCTTCATCTTCTTACTACTCTCATCCACCAAGGGGACCCACTCCTGAATTCATGAGGTACTACTCCGGCGGCGGCGGTGGCGGAGGAGCGGGTTTTGCGCCTGCCCCCACATCTCAACTTCTTCCTCCTCCGGACCACATCCTTATGATGAGTCGACCCAGTACTAGCACAGCCAATGCTTCCGGTAATCAAGAAGACTCTTCTGATCAGGTGGGTCCCTCGGGGTCAGGCGGCGGGATGATGGTGGTGGAGAGGGAACACATGTTTGATAAAGTCGTGACGCCGAGCGACGTCGGGAAGCTGAACAGGTTAGTGATCCCAAAACAGCACGCCGAGAAGTACTTCCCGTTAGATTCCTCCACCAACGAGAAAGGTCTCCTCCTCAACTTTGAAGATCGGAACGGGAAACCCTGGCGGTTCCGCTACTCCTACTGGAACAGCAGCCAGAGTTATGTAATGACCAAAGGATGGAGCCGATTCGTCAAGGAAAAGAAGCTCGACGCCGGCGACATCGTCTCCTTCCAGCGCGGACTCGGCTGTAAGGACCGCCTCTTCATCGACTGGAGACGCCGCCCTGATTACTCCGCCGCCGTTGCGCCGCCGTCGTCCCTTCCTCCTCTCCCCCGCCTTTATCATCATCATCCTTCTTTCAATCATTCATTCACGAATCCTCATCATCATCAACCACAATTCGCTTTCCATAACTACCCCACCGCCTGGAACCATCATCATCCTTATAATTACTTGCAGAATAACTCTTTCACCAATCATTTCCAGCATGAACTTGGAAGCAGCCGGGCTGGTAATTATGGAAACCCCGTTATTTATCTGGGTAGACCCCCAGGAGGGTATTCCGGGTCAGGGTCAGGGTCAGGGTCAGCCCAAGTGATAAGGGCAATGACGACAATTCCTCGAGCGGAGGATGACGATGATGATGATCACGATGATGAGGAAGAAGGTGGAGGAGGAGGCCAAGGAGGAATGGTGTATGAATCAATTCCAGTTGTACAAGGAAAAGCTACTGCAAAGCGTCTTAGGTTGTTTGGAGTTAATATGGATTGTCCTATTCCCACCTCCAAGGAGGAAGGAGATCAATTAGACCACCAGTACGCTGCTGCTTCAGAGATATTGACTATTCCTCTTTCGTCGGCATCCCGGTTTTCGACCTCAAGTTCTCCCCTGATGATCAGGCCTTACATTGATAGTATTGATGATAATAATGTTAGTAGCATTAATAATGCGGTAAGCCAAACAATGCCTAATCATAGTAGTAGCAGTAGTAGTGCTAAAGGCAAGGCTTCTTCCAGTACTTCCATGTCGTTGGATTTAGATATTTGATGATGGCATTCTTCCAATTTTTTCTGAAGTCTCTGATGAGCAAATCAGTCAGCATTTTGGTCATTGTTTATTCGTCGATTGGGATATATATAATGGGATACAAAGGGGACAGAAAACAGATTGGATATCTATCAGAAAAACTGAGCTTCCAGCTGCTTCGTAGTACTACTCCAGATCAGGTTCATTATTTATATTTTTTTGTTATTGGCTGTTTGTTTATGACTTTTCCAGTTTTTAGTATTTTGATAATTAATAGACTACATATATACTAAGCAGTATTTGCTACATTTTCATTAAGCAAATTAGTAGTATTGGATTTTTTTTGAGGTTTGAGTTAGTTTTCAATGTTGATAATAAGATATGATTGATAAGCATAATAAGATTATCACAATTAATTTTTATACCTTTACTTTGTCGAGCTTTCCTCTGGTGCATATCTGTCCTTGTGCCTTTTGGCATTGTCACAGCTGCAGTTGACTTTTCACGACAAGATCTTCTTTGATCTTTAGTTTCTCGTTTTATGGTTTCCTGGCCTTTGATCGATCATTGGGATGTGCAATACCCAAAACTGCAAACACAGTTGACTGAGATATCTCATTCTGATATTTTCTTGTTTTTATTGATCAACAAAGATATGCTCACTGATCATTTTGTTCTTTTCTTGTTCATTTTGTTGTGTTGTCCCAGGTATATATATAACTAGCTAGGCTGCTTAATTTATTCGGAGAAACTGAAAAGGGCGTCCAAAGGAGCTCGGGATGAAACGGTTCGTACCTTCGGCTTATTTACATTTGATCCTGTATTTCAAGTTTGACCCACATTACACATTTAAGGTTCTAATCAATCCTAATTAGTACATTTCTACAATTGCTTCTATATATTAGCCTAAATTGAATCCTTGTAGCTTCACTGAAGTTAATTTTGATATTCATAACATAAGCACATTGACTTGTACCTCATTTTGCTGCCAGCTTTATAGCTAGCAAGCTCCCCAGTCTTTAAAGCTGATTTGATAACTACTCCCTCTTTCTCAAAATTATTGTCCATTTTAAAATTTCACTTTAGTACGATTTGAAGTAAAGATGAGAATCCACACTGGATAATAATTTGAGGACGGAGGAAATATATGATTCAACATTTTAATGAGTGATGTTTCTCGTATTCAACAAGTTCATCGCTCCTCTTGCAATCCAATACTAAACCATTCCTTTGTTCCACACTTATTTGGTCCCCCTACCTCACTCCATACGTTAGATAAATTTATAGCAAGCTCCATATATAACGTTTTATTGTTAGTCTTTGGGTTATATTCATTTCACAACAATCTTTTCACAATTTAAAGGACAGTGGTTAATTACTGGCAATGTTCCATAAATAATCCACATTTGAACAAGTACAACCTTTTATACGTTTGAAGGCAAAGGCATAATTGAGAAAAGAAGCCGTTTGTCTGCATATTATCAGGAGCATCATATATTTATTTGTTGATTAGTTAGAGCCGGAAATAAGTTGAAACTAAACCATATTTTAGAAGAAAAAAAAATCTTACAAATGTAGCTACGATTTTGCGTCGAAGTGAGAACTTTTTCTCTATATCTTTCTCTCTTCCGAAAAAATTTTCCCAGAAACAACATACATATAGGGACTTAGATGAACAAGTGAAACTAGGGTAATTGATCCATTTCTTCTTCTGCTAGCTAGTTCTCCACCTTAAAACAATCTATCCCTTTTTAAGATAGTTAATGTAAAAGTAATTACTTGTTTCAACATTGTTTGATTTGTTCTGGTCAATGATTATTTGGTATTTGGTTCATTTTTCAAAAATTGTCTGTATTCATGTCTACGATGGTTGCAAATGTGTGCTGTGCATGTCAGAATTAGAAGGTGACTAAATTGCTTTTCTAAGTTTTGCACTGATGCATGGCGCCGCATGCAGGCTTAGAAGTTAAAAAAGCATGCAGATGATCTCTTTCGAGTTGCATTCCTTGTGGAATTTCTGAATATTTATTATTATTTGTGCACAAATTTTTATTCGACTCCTCCATATAAATTCCATCACAAATAAATTAAGGAAGAGAAACATGTATCGACCAATTTGATCGATTAATTGCATTATATTGTATATGCAGGGAGTTGATTGAAGAGGGACATTTCATCTTATAGGAGAAATTAATTTGTCTCCGCGCAGAAGCAATTTAGTAATGTCGAATTTCAGTTCTTTTTGTAGCAAGAGCAGCGCTATAGTATTATCTAACCAACATTTCCATTCTGTTTAATTATACATTAATCAATTAATCGATTTATTCTATGCGTGCATGAATTAGTATGTGCTTTTCTTAATTACTTGGGTGAATTTGTTATCATATTGCACAATGGCGATGCCAATGTTTTCTGAATGCACCTTACTTATGTTGAGGAATTACTTGCATGAATTTGATTAGGATTTAGGTATACATACGCAAGTCCGAGAAATTTTTCATCATATAAAAAATTAAAGAAAATGTGATGGTGTTGATTATTTCATTGGATGATAATTGTGAATATACAGGCGGAGCAGCAAATGAATTAATTAATTTTAATAATCGTTAAACGTTCTAATGTTTGTTCTTCCTTGTTGGTAGAATATGTACTTTAATTTGATATTTATGCATGCCCTTTTTAACTCACTCTCTTTAGTTTCACTGATAAATACGATAGACACAGAGAAATTCCGACAAAAAACGATCTTCATCAATTTCAGATCAAACGGACTAGGAAAAGAGAAAAAATTCGCGAACTTGCTACTCATGCTAGGGCTGCATATATATAATATATTTATGCGCTGCGGAAATAATGATACTTTGCAGATGAAAGTTCGAATTAACTTTTCTACTTCATTCTATAAAATTGAACACTCAATTTCATCTCAAGCCAATCCAAAACTTGTTCATTTTGTGATTTATTGCTTATATAGAAAAAAAAAATAAAAAATTAAGCCACTAATCTCAACCAAAAACAGAAAAGAAAAAAAGAAACAAATCCTCATTTCTCCCATTTGTTCTTGAAGGTTTGAAGTACTAAATACGTTGCGTTTTCAATTAAATTCCTTGTTGGAAAGAGTTTCATAACAAAATCCTCTATTTTTTTTTCTAAAATGTAATGAGCGTTGATGATAACTCGTATTTGAAAAAAAAAACACTAAATTTTAGTAGTGCAGAGAATTTCAAACACCAGGCTTTTTCTTTGCTATGAACACACACATTTTCGCAGTCCTCTACGTACACAAGTTTTCCACCAGAGATTAAAGATTAGTGACCTAATTCGCCAGGCAGTTGCACCGCTGTAGTATGTGAAAAAAAAAAAAAAGGAGAAGAAAAGTTGAAGGAAGGTAGCTAGCCACCATGTATGTTGATCATCATCACATGCTTCTTAATGCTACCTCTATACATTACATATAAATATAGCTAGCTAGCTAATTGCCTAAATGCTACATTTATCTACACTTTAATTATTTTATGCAAACTCATATGCACCCTGCAGCTACTATATAGCTCTACTCTATCTATGCATTTTTGACGTATCCTAGCTCACTTAGCTAGCCCATAGTAATGTTTATCCCCGAATATAGAATGATACTCCTTCTGTATCACATTATTAGACTATAAAAGTCCTTGTGTTATTGAACTAAATTAAATAATGTGATAAACATAATTTTTTTTTAGAACGGAGAAAGTACTACATACAAATAAAATTGTTGAGTCTTTATATTATGTATGGAGAGAATCAGAATGTTGATTTATAATGGCATACAAAATAAAGCTCCATTTGCTCAATTCATGATGTGATGAATAAATTAAGAATGATATACATTAATGTAATGAATTAAGATAAGAAAATTACATTATCCTAGAAGCTAGCTACTAGGTTCTAAGTGATAATATATGCTGTAAGTTATAGGGAACTATAAACAGCACTTTTTTTTTTTTTTTTTTTGCTTTTTTGATGTAGGTGAATCTTTAATTTAATTCAGTATAGTGTGGGAGGAGAAAAAGCAAAGAGGGAACAAAGAAAGAAGAAAGCTAGCTAGGTCTGTGTAAGTGAAGTGTAACAGTAGTAATGATAAATATAGAGGAGAAACTCTATGTGTAGTTTCCTTTTTACCACAGTCCTGGCTTTTGTCCCGCTGGTATTTGGGCAGACAAAGTTAACGGTACCTACCTATGAAACTTCCTAACCTTATATTATCACTTCTACTCTATACTACATCATATATGTTACTAAAGAATATACTACTGCTCTGTCATTTTATATATATTTTTTTAATTCTATCTTCGGATCTTCCCACTTGGATATATATACTAGGGCTCATTGGACAGATTTTGGTACGAATCTAATTGGCTTTGGAGAGTTTAATTTTTAGTCTCATCCTTAAACTTTGTAATGCAAGTCCATAAACGATTAGTATGGGGATATGTCCAAATGAATGACGGATAAAAAGAATCACAATCACCATATGTCCATGTTTTGCTTTTATATGTAGTAGATCCTAATTACTCCTCTAGTATATATATTTCTGAAAGTTGCCTTTTCAAGATGGCAAATAGTTTAGCTGCCATATTTAAGAACCCTAAACATGTACTACACTGACAGAGTACATTATATTATTGTACAATAATCTAAGCCCCTTAATTTAATTAGATTTTGAATGAAGCAAATCCAACTATATATTCCCCTCCTATATCCTAAGGGGTTTATAGGTAATATAGGCAAATTATAGAACTATAACCTAATAATGAAATACTTGAGGATAGATATCCACAGCCTATGGGTATCCTAAAATTATTGCACCGACTAATTTTGATTCAAACTTTCGAAAACGAAATTAATATTTTTCGATAAATATTTACTGTTGTGTGTTGATACTAATGATCCAAACCATGGGCATATTTGAAGTAGGCCAGTATTGATGCAACTAAAACCTAACCAAAATGTTGTAGTCATCCCCACATCCCTGGAAGAGGTCCAAAATGTGATCCAAATTTGTCGAAACCCAATAAATAGCAAAGTCATCAGTAAAGTTACAATAAGTGATAAAAAAGAAATGTATGAAATAGTAGTGTGTATAGTACGTACCCATATTAGCTAGCTCTCTAACTAGGGCAGGCTAGCTATGAAGCAAAAGTAAAAGGGCATAGGCCTAATAATTAATGAATGACCTCAATAAATCTAAAAGGAGAAGGAAAAAAAAAAGGGTGTGTGTATAGTTCCAGATTGTGGAAGAGTTTTTATAGTTTCTAGTTTTTCGAACTTTAGCCGACTCCAATGAGAGCATGCAGAAAACAGAATCAGAGAAGAAGCCAGATCAGAATGAAAAGGGGAATTAAGGGAAAGGAAACAAAGGTCCATACACAAACGCGTGCTATTTACTCCCTTCAAATATGGAAACCCAAAAAAAAAAAAAACGCACAAAAGATTATGAATTAATGTGAATTTGTATTGTAGTAAAAGGAGAAGTAATGAACAGTATGGATGAATATGCATTATGCCATGATATATGGATGGACCACTTCGATATTTATTTTGTACGCTTGATTTTAATGCAATCTAAATGATCCCGTGAACCCCTTTTTCCGTATTGTATCCAGGCTCTGTGTTTCTTTTGTTCCTTAATGCCTGACTTAGAAGAAAAATTTATTGGAAAGCATAGAAAGTGATCAGAGAACGAAAAAGAGAGGGGAAATTAAAAAAAGGAACTGAGTTTAGTGAAATGTGAAAGAGAAATTGCATGCTTCTTTTTCCCTCTTCTTTTTCTGAAGGGTTTTTTAATTCTCATTTCCTGAATCAGTAATTTGCAACCCTTTTGAAAGTAGTAATTCAGACTTCCAATTGTCCGTTTAGCTGTACCTATATTTGTGTACATCTGTATCTAGGGCTTCCTTTATATATGATCATGATCAGTACGTACCCTCTAGAAACCGATCACTCTGGTGATGATGATGATCATGTCCCGTTGATCAAAGATCGCTTTTCTTGGAAAACTGAATAAAGCACCAAGGAAGAAAAAAATGAAAGCAAAATGAAGAAACAAGAAGGATCTTAGGGTTCATTCAATATTTGTGCCCATGTGGCTAATCTTCGCTTGACTTATGATGAGTCAAGTGAATCACAAGTACGCTTTGCTGATTTTGAGGAATTTCAATGGTTTTTCTAGAATATCTTTGTAAGCCAATTTTCTCTCTAGGCGAGTTTTAATATCCATTGCATATTGTTAATAACTTTTTCTTTTTTTTTTTTATTAATAAAGTCAAGAGATGTTCACCAGTTACATATATGGAATAGAGTATATATACTTTGCTAATGTTGATAATAATAGTGCGTAAATTTGCAAAATAGATTTCCTTTCGATTATGTGTGATTTTTCCTGGAATGATTGTTCTTTTAGAACATCGAAAATATTGTTTGGTCCTGATAATAAACACTCTTAATTTTGAGACGAAACTAATACATGATAGGGTTGACATATGTGTCTACTTGAAAATAAATAAGGGTGGCCCAAGCGGGGTGGCTAGCTAAGCTCAAAAGACTATACATGTGTATATAGGGATTGAGGAATTGACAGAGACGGAATGGAAGGAGAAGGTGGGAAAAGGGTGGGGGGCGCTCATTAACAATGACAGTGCAAATAGGGGGATCGGATCGATCGTTGGCAGCAGATCCCAGAAAAACCAAACTTCGCAATTATAACGAAATTCATATATATATATATATATATATATATATATATATATATATAAGCTGATCAATATTCAGTGTGATATGGATGCTAACTGTGTTGACAGCAACTCATCATATAAGTTTTATTTTTTTTGCACAATCTTCCATAACAGCCGTAAAGCTAAAAATTCATATACACACCCATCAATTAATCCTATAACACAGGACCCATAAATGTTATAATGTGTAATTTCTGTTTTATGATAAAAGTTTTCCCAAAAGGACCGATCGATCATGGGTGATCAAGACAGAAACTAAATGGGGCTGCCTGGACCCCTGCACCTTCATTAGTGTTGCATTGCAACTCTTTTTTTTTCTCTGCTTTTTTTGTGTGTGTTAAGTTGAAATTAATATTTGTGTTTTGGTTTGGACCATTTTTTTTTTCTTTGGTTATGATACATAACTGTTATCCCCACCTGGGAGTTGGGATTTGGCAACACGGCATGGCTCCACTGATTTTTTTATTATTATTATTTTTTTTTTTTGACATATTTTCTTTTGTCCACACAGAAAGAATGGAATCAGCTTTTATCTCCCTCATTCAATTAATGCCCCTGAGTATACCTGATTGTGCTATAAGGTTTATTACACATTATTCATCACAAAACTGAACCCTTTTCCCCTCCATACTCCCATCCCTTTGTTTGATCAGTTCATTACCTTTCCCTTCTCGTCCTCTCAAACCCTAGTTTTGTCTTCACCATGTGTATGTTCATATATATCATGTTACTTGCGGCCCTTTAATTCCAACTATATATTTACAGCCTCTCCTGTTCCTAGATCTCTTCACATATCTTTGTTGTACCTCCGTCACAATAAGTTTAGTTTGTTTTGTTGAACTAAAACAGCCAAAACGAGTAATTAATAATACTAAAAAACTTTTTGATCAAATTTAAGCCGATAACTACGTACAACATAAATTGCCAAATTGATGCATAATAAGAACAAGCAACGTGGGATGAGGGACACCATTTGAATTAAATCGAATTGGAAATACTACGACCTAAACTAATGAGCTACTAGCTTTAGAATTTATATGTGCTTACCTAATTGCCAAAATGCATGCATGTGTGTAGTATCAAATACTTTATGTCTCGAAACAACTGTCCAGTTTATTATAGTAAATTCAACAAATTACTTACTTTGGGAATTAGGGAGTAAATCGTAGAGGGAGTTGAAAAGGCCAAACTTTTTTCTTTTGTTTTTTGGTTACCCAAATTGAGTGGAAGGTCAATATCTATAAAACGAGATTGCCTTAGGGGAATCAGTGTTTGATGAATAATATAAAAGCATTATGGCACTCTGTATTCATCCAATTAATTCATGTAATGGAGTGATGCAGAAAGATGGAAGGAGTACTACTAGTACTATAGTAGGATATAGAGTGTTAGTAGGAGTATAGAGAGGTCCCCCAGGGGGCATGCATGAGTTGTCCCCCCGCCACCGCGGCTTTCTTTTCTTTTTTGGTTTGTCTTTTGGGTTTAGGACATGCTGCCCTTGAATCTCTGCTCGGTATGGGGCTCTCGCACTACCCGCGGCTGATGGGGGAAGAGCGCTGCCAATTTTGTACTTCCCTCCCTTATCGGAAAATTATTGAATCTCTGATTTCATCCGGCGGCCCCCGGCCAGTTCAGGCTCCCTCCTTGTCCCCCTGGATAGTGGATACCCCTGTTCCTACGAGAAGACACTGAAAACAGCCAAACAAAAGCTTTGTTTTTGTACGCTTTACCATGTGTTCCTCTTTGTCTCTTTTTCAATTATTATTCGTCCACATTGTTTAACCATTTTTACTGATATAGTAATTCATATCATGTACTATTTTTTTAATGAATTTGGTAAGACATCTTGATGTGTAACATAATAGTGGAGAAATTAATCAACAAACAGTGGTCTACCTTCAAATTTTTCCAATGCCATTTGGCAATATGGAAAAGTACCCGGTTTCTAGGCCCAAAGAAGTTTGGGCTAGTCATTTTAGTGAGTGACAAACCGGATCAGTTGCATTGTTTGATGGACAGTTTGTGGATACTGGATATGCTCAATATGCCGGTACTCATGAGCCATCTCTAGCTTGTGAAAGCACAAAATATTGTACCTCCAAACTCTAGTCCACTTAATAAGCCTGCTGTATAGGATGAAAACACTTTGATGAGTTCGTATATTTAAGTACATTGATGTATTTTCAATTAACAGCTAACTAGATGCTTGGCTCCGGCTCCCTTTGTTGGTTAAATAAAATAAAAAAAAAATCCTACAATAAAATCAATATATTTTATTATAATATGTAGAATGAGATTGAATTTTATCAAATATGCGAGTGTACCTGTTTAGGTTTTTTACAAAATGCAGAAGAAAAGAATCTGAGTTGTCAAAATGTTTAACAGAATGTGAAAGGTTTTTGCATGTATAGAATGATACCCGCTACCAGTGCAATGGAGCAACCAGATGCTTGGCCAAGAGACCTCCTGTGTTTGAAGTTGCTTAATTAAATAAAAATAAATTATACGGGAAACTTACATTTTATTATAATATGTACTATATCGATTACAAAATAGAGATAATAAAAGGAAAAGTTTAATTTGGAGGGATTTTATAGCCCAGAGTGCGTAAAGGATCACTTTGGTGTATGAGTAAACATTAATGATCATCTCCACAAAATAATAGTTATATTGTACATATATTTACAAAATTTTATAATACTATCCATAATCAAAATAACTAACAACCAATGAGTAGGCAAAACCATCATTACACAATGATTCTTTATACTTTCAACTGTAGTGAATCCCTCTTGATTTCAAATGTTTTCTCGTGAAAACTTGGACCAGAAGAAGCATAAGAAGTCATGAAATCATCACTGTTTTCAACATGAGTATTATTAGTTCCTTGTTCCTTGAACCAGAGTGCCATGGAATTACAAAAAATCTGCAATTATATCTTAAAAGCACAGATAAATATAAATCTGAAATTGAAATTTACAAAAAGAAAACTATATACTTACGTAATTGCCTTTCAACTTATGGTATGTTATAACATACAGTGTCTTCATTCTTTCAGAGTAGATATTGAATTGACCATCTTTGGTGGCTCAAGCTTTCTGGGAATTCCACTATGAAAGGAGCAACCTCAAGTTGCTGCATGTCCCATCATAAATAATAAGCTTTTATCACAGTGATCTACTGTTGCAGTTAAAACAAATACAAAAAAAAAAAAAAAAAAAAGTGAACAATAAAAAGAAGCTTGAGAGAATAAAAAATTTAGATCCAAACCTTCATCTTATCGAATGATAAATTTGCTCCAAACAATACATAAGGGTTTTATGTATTATCCAATGTTCAAAAAGTGAATGACATACCACAGGATCTAGAGCATTAGCCTCTTTAAAGTATAGAAATGTACAACCAGCATCAGATTTGATCAAACTCGTCAATCCCCTTTGTTCGTGCCCAAATCTGATCCTCAAATCCAAAAGTCCCCTTCAAATGTAAATCCTTATTGACGCAGGCTGTAGGCTTGCCAAGCATACATTGACGGAGATTTTGATGTCAACCTAGGACTTCTTAAATTTCTCGGTCCTCTTTCTTCAAGCACAAAAAAGGCATAGATGTACTCATTCTGAATAAGACTCTTAATTTAACACAAAAATGAGTTGTTATTCATGAAAGTATCATACAACACAATAGTTCATCCCAAGAATGTAGGAACCAACTAAATCAAGGAAATCAAACGAAAGTCACCAAAACTCATGACAACATGTATATATATTTCTCCAGAAAGTAATACCACCAAAATAACATTATCCCCATCCACACAGCCTAAAATATGATTTCTAAATTGTTATTCCTATTTTTAGGCAAATGATCAAGGAATCATTACCTGCACACCATTAGATGACAGCCTTCACTGTGCTGAACAAAGTGATGACATTAAGGACACCTCATCCACTTCTTTTGCTCCGCAAGAACTCAAAGATTCATTTTCGTATATTGGTTTTTCATTGTCTTCACAGCTGAACCCAGAGCGCCATGGAAACCAGCAGCTGAAGCATACCATCTTACAAATGGAACAATTGGCCTTGTCTCGCCACATTCGACCATCCTGTATGACCATATAAAAAAACCTGATCTGAGATACATAAAGGGGAAACTAATTGAGATCAAAAAATAAAATTCAACCACAAATAAGTCAATCAAAGGACCAAGAAAAAAAATGATTATACCAACGACGATGCCGCCTCAGATCATGCTTCATGGTAGAGCAAACAATACCATCATATACGGTGAAATCTGATCAAATACAGTTCATCAAGAATTGCAAATTACTATAAGTAAATAATAATATCCGATAAATTTCAGTTCGTTAAGATTTCAAAATTAAAACATCAATGAAAAAAAATCAAAACCCCAAAGACATAGAACAACAATCCCCCAGTCCTATTCCCCCTAACACATAAAAATCAAAAATCGTAAAAAGCATGAATTCCAATTATTAAAAATACATTCAGGTAAAACAAAAAACTACTTCAACGATAGTTGAAGGACAAATCATTATGTAGAGGGCATTTATGATATCAATCATGGAATCTAAAAGAGGTAAAAAAAAATGCACAATATAAAGGAAGAAACTTATGTGATTGAAGTCGAACCGGAAATCCGAATGAGGCTGCAAGAAAATAGAAATCACAAATCGAAACTCACGCCGTCTTATCCTAATCTTTGAAAAATAATCCATCGAAAATAAGGAACTCTCAATGTAGGATTGCAAATATAGGATTGCAAATTGAATGGCCATATACTCAAATCAAATGCAGAAAATAGAAAAAAAAAACAGTGGAAACCATCTAACCTTGAGAATTTTCTCGCTGTTTGATCTAATTCGTTAGTATAAGCTTCATCCAAATCATAATTCAAACATTCCAATTCCCAAGCATCATCCTCCTTCAATCATTAGAATCGTTATTTACTTTGGAATCTTCATAGATGCTGCCCGTCAACCGATTTCGAATCTGCCTTCGATGCTGCAATTTCCTTAAAAATTATGACGATGATCTGCGGTTGCAGTTAAAACAATACCAAAAAGTGAACAAAAAAGAAACTTGACGATTATACCAACGACGATCGCCTCCACTGATTTGTGGTAGAGCAAACAATACCATTCTCGATTAGGATCTTGCACTCTGTCGTCGTTTAAATCTCTCTCATGAATTGACCAAGCCGGATTTTCCTCTTAATCGAACTCTTTCTTTGCGATAAAGATTTGATCCTCTGTGTGTTTGAAATTGAAACATGGGATTGTGATTGATTCCAAAGATTAGCAAGTATTAATTTTGAGAGAAGAAGTAGCAGGAAATCAGGGATTTCATTGAAACCGGGCAATTTAATGCTTCGTTCAGAGTTGATATCTATCGAAATAAAGAGGATATAATATGTGCTTATTAGTTTATTTTTTAGAGGCACTGAATTTTAATATACTGAAATTAGGGAGAAGAAAATAAGAGATTAGTTTTTTTAGGGGGGAGATTTTGAGCATTCTGTGGCAGGAGAAGATGTCACGTGTAAACTTTTTTAGTGAAGAATTTTTTACTTTTAAGAGGGAAAACATAAAATGTAGAACTGTCGCGTGTTCTCAAGTGTTTATGTAGTAAAAGGAATTGATAAATATACTTATAAGCCTTAAACAGCTACATCTGGGGACAAGTTATCCTAACAATTACTCCCTCCATTCCAAAATAAGTATCGTCTTACACTTTACACATAATTTAAAAAACTCTTAAATCGGGTAATAAAATTACGTGAATATCCTCAACCAACCCCATTATAAAATTGTCCACCAATAGCATCAACTCTTTTGAGATTAATTTTGAAAACTTTTGACAAAAAGTATATTGAAACGTGAGAACGACACTTGTTTTAGAATTTTTCCATTTTGCTAAAACGACATTTATTTTGGAATGAAGGAAGTATTATATAGCAATGGAGGAACTGAACACCAACTAGCACATAAGCTAGAATGTAAAACGTATGGGAAAATTTTAGAATATATAGAAAATATTTATAAGAAAGATAATCTCTTTTTTTTCTTCTAAATTTATAGTAAACATTTTTAAAAAAGATTACATGTCCTTTCCTTATCTCTTTTATCTCTTTTACCCTATTAAAGCAGAATACAGGATGTTGATGTGGCAACTTCTTATTAAAAATTTTTGGCTCCAAATGCACCATATTACATTAACCATTCTGCCATATGTCATTCCTTTTTAAAAGAAAAAAAAAATTCTTATCCGGAGAAACAAAACCTACTTTACAAAAATAGCTACACAATTTTAACTCCTAACATTTATCATTTATCAATCAAATTAAAATAGCATTTAAATTTGCTCATAAACTTATCTCATTTATAACTCCACATTCTTTTGTATGATTTCTGCATCGTTGTACTTTTCAATATTTTTTCTCCTTTGACAGATAATTTTTTTATTTTTATTTTTATTTTTAGCTAAAAAAGGGAAAAAAAACCAAATGTGTAGCTATTTTATTTTTTCCAAATCAAGAATTCATTTATCTATTAACGCAAAATTAAAGTAGAGGGGCGCTCGGACATCTGCCCGGACCAAACATCTAGTAAATATTTAAAGCACGGGACAATTGCTCCTACTAGCTCCCCTGAGCTCTCTCAATTCAACCGACTCCTCGACTCTAAAAAGACTCCAGTACGCTAAATATACAAAAAAGTATGTATTTTTCAATTGCCAATCTCTACTTTCAAAGTCCCGATGGCTACATATATAGCACTTTTACACCTTTTCAAATCACTTTTTCCGTTCCATAAAATGGTTCACTGTGTTAACTATATAAATTAATTAAGATTAATGATACATACATAGAAAAAATGCCAAAGAAAAATGATAAGGTATTAATCATACACATTCATTTTTAATTCATCATAACTATTCATTTTTAACACTTTCTATTTGAGATTTAAGTATTTAAGTTTAGGACATAATTTAGATGATTGATAATTCATTTCTTGTAAGTTTTCCGTATAATTTTCCCCTGTATATATCACTACTGATTAATTAATTGGAAAGGTAGACTGTTTGGAGTGCATGGAAGGAAGGGAGTGTATTTTTTGTCATTACCTATATTAATTATTACTCAATTATGGTCAATAATTCAGTTGAACCATAAAATTACAAATAAGGAGAGATAGTGACGGGTTTGGATCATTGGTTGGAGAATAATCATATCATAGGGTATGATTACGAAGTCATCATATGATTATAGGTATTCATCATTACGATTTACGAACACATTATATTTAGAATGTTTTCGAGAAAGTAAATTGCTCGTAATTAGAGGCCATTTCATTTCGTAACAATTTAAGGGAGTAGCACTACGTACCAACAGTAAAATAAACTGTACAATATTTATTAATTTGGTTTATTTATAATTCAAATTAATTACTAAAGCATATATATGTATGCGGGAGAGTAAACTAGTTAATTAGCTACATGACAGAGCAGGCATTGACATTATCGTCGTTAAAGAGATTGCTGACTTTGTCGTCTCCCCGGTGAGTGACCGGAAGGATGCCGTGCTTGTTAGCGCCGGTGGCATCGTTGTTGTAGCCGTGCCTCCAGTAATTATAGCTCTCTTTGTACTCGCTGGTCATATCTCTGAAGTAATTGTTGGTGGATGTGTAGTACAGCGGCGGGTTCGGAAACGGCCAGAACTCCGCCCTCTTCCCGGCCCTTCTCACCGCCTTCAGCACCTTGTTCCGGTCCACGTATCCGATCACCGTTACCTTCTCCAGCGGCAGATCCACCTCCACCGAATCCACCCCTGCAATTAATTCATTTTTATTCTTTTTAATACGATATAATTTGAGGAAATAATAATTCTCATTCTGAGATAGTAAAATGAGAAGGAATAGTTAACGAAGGGTGGAGAGAGTACCTCTGAGCTTTTTGATGGCATCTTTGACAACTCTCTCGCAGCCAGCACAGCACATCCTCACTTTCAGCTCCACTGTCTACATTATTCAATCCATACGAATAATTATAATTACTTAATGTAAAGCTCCAATCAATCGCCATATCCATTCTGAAATTTAACCTTTTATCCTCACCGAGTATATTCCTCTGGCCAAGATGTTATATTAGAGTACTATTGCAAATCAGTATAACAAATAATACAATTATTTTATGAGGCGAAAGATATCATTATTCAACATTTTTCTGTCTCTCTTTGGCCTTTTGGTTTTTCGGTCTTACGAGAAAGGCCAAAAAAAAGGGGGTAATTAAAAGCAGGAAAGGGTCGCAAATCTTGATTCACTCTACAACTGTTCTATTCATTGCATCAATGTTTAGTCGGTTGAACTCCTTATCCATCTGATTCCAAAAACTGCGGAACTTAGCCATGCATGCATGTATAAACTATACGAATCCCATGCATGCATCTCTTTCGATTTCCCAACAAGTTGAAATGTTGAATGAACACTAGGTTAATAAAGTTAACTAACTAGCAAAGGTAAAAATTGAAAAGTTAACAATATTAAATTGTAAGTTATTCCTAAACTACTATGTAGGATTATAAAACAGACTAATTTTTTGAGGCAGAGGGAGATATTAATTTATAAAACCATAATTTGGTAATAGAACTCGGTTGAACTATCCAGTCCGAGCAATTCAAACATAACTTGGTTTGCATCATATACTTGACAAAATATTTGGACAATCAAAGGGTATTCATATAAGCTTAGATATTTGAACCTGCAAAGAAAGGGGACGACCCTTGGCCTTAGGCATCTTGTAAGGCTTGTGGTGATCGTGGCGGTGATAGTGGTGGCGGAGATGATGATGATGGTGGTGGTTATGGCGGTGGTGATGATCCTCTTGATGTTGGTAATGATAGTCGACAAAGAAACAATGAGCAATTGTCGAGACAACAGACCCAAATAGCCTTTGTATTAAGTTAACCATTTGGAAACAAATTAAGCTTCCCTCCTCCTTTTATACATAAACCTAAGTAGTACACGTAAAACTCTTGTAATTAAATAATATTATTATTGCTTCCTAGGTTGGCATACTTCCAAGGGAAAGACAGAGAGAGATAGACATGAGAGGGTGAAGAAAAAGATACGTTAAGGATATATGAACAAATATCTCAGTTTGTGTCTGGAGGCAGGCTATAGCTAAATCTCCTGGGGATGATCTTTCTCTTCTCCCTCAAGTAGTGAGATAATTATATTCTTCTCCCTCCCAAAATGTTCCAATCCAAAAGGCATCTCTTGCTTTCATCTCTAGTTTTATTTTAGTATTTATATAATCAAATCAATATCAATTTGCATTTAATAATACAACCCTCCAAACTCCATCAGGTGATCACATCTCAATACGCATTGTCACGAGTATTTATTCATTTATTCTCCTTCCTAAAGCAAATACGTACGTACTTATCAAAGTTATCCCACTTTACTTTTTTTTATAAATAAATAGCCAGTACCCTATACCAATTAACTTTTAAGTATAACCCTCCGGTTCTTAATATAAAGAATTTTGATTTTTCATAGGTTTCACCTACTACGCATTTTTAATTGACGAAAAAAATCTTAAAATATTTCATGACCATCAAGAGCACAAGGAATATGAAAATATATTGTTTAAAGTTTCTTTTGTCAAATAAAAAATACATATTTGGTGAAACCTATGACAAATCAAAATGACTTATATTAAGGACCGGAGGGAGTACAATATATAGCCACCGGATGAAATAATTTTTAAAAATACTTCTGCCGTCCATGAATTATATATAGCTTTTCTTTCCTTTTCCATTTAGATATTTTCAACATAAGACCAATATATACATGTTCATTCTTTGTTTCCCTCAAAATCACAATCATACCGAATTAATTATAACATAATTTTAACGCATAAATAATATTTTCTCTATCTTAAAATAATTTGTTTTGGGACGTTGAAAACAGTATTTTACATCTCTATATACACAGAAATTACGTTTTAGGAAGTATTAGAGTATAATTAGAAGACAAAGTTTAAGGAATTAAGGGGGAATGAAATGGCACCAAAAACTGCCTCCCCCAGCAGCCAGGGGCACTAGTTCGTGGGAGTGGGGTAAGGACACAAAACCAAAGCTCGAAGCCAAATTGGCTGCTGACAATGAAAAAAGAATAAAAACATTAATCATTTTCAGGGGGCTGATGGGCTTAAGGAAGTTTTAATAACACAGCAAAAAGTGGGGGCCGGCAAGAGTTTTGATGCAAAAGGAACCAAAATATTCCCCAAAATCTGTGCTAAAAAAAAAAAACAATAATTATGGATTAAATTCCTTGGACATGTAGAATTGCATGACTTAGAACCCATTCCCCCGCTGCCATAATTTAGGTGTATTGTCTACAAAAAGATATGAAATGTCACGAGGGTTTGAGAATATTCCTGTTTCCCACTTTCATCACTTCACTTGCTACTCGATTGCCTTTCAATTCCTTCTTCCACTACCATCGATTCTTATCATGCATCATGGATCCCCTAATTATTTTCCATGCCGCGTAATATACGAATGTATAACTTTTTAACGTAGTTTGTATTATATTAAGTATGTTTTCCTTAAAGTATAGTACGATCTTTTCGTTCAAAATATTTTTTATGGAATAAAAGGAAAATATGTACTGTAAATTGGCAAATAGTTTTAATATATACACTGCAATTTACAACTTATAATGTAAAAAAATTATTTTGATGAGATGGATGAATTACTTCACTCTATTGTATTGATTTATTTTTCTTCCTGTTTTCTTCGAATATGGGAAGAAATTACTACATTTTGCTGATGATCATGGGTTTAAATTAGTCTCCTTTTTCTTTTTTGTCCACGAAAAATTCTCGAGTAATTTTAACTTACTCGCAATTTGGCAGCAAGCAAATTGAAGGAAATATCTAATATGTATGTTTGTTCGTTGAAAAATAACTGTCTAATTTCATTTAATTTGTAAAAAGACAGAGAAAATATCTAATTAAGAGATAAGGGAGATTGGCGTCCGGCCACCATGGCTCGCGATTAAAAATTAACATAATATTGATATACCTACGTTCTTCTATTTCTCAAAGTTATCGGATATGAGCGATAATAGACATAATTATTCGCTTAGTTTTTTTTTTTTTTTGTATTTTCAATATATCATTTCTATTTGCTATTTTCTTTTAGTAGATTAGGTATTCGGTATTCGAGATCGTTGCCCCTATTAATTCACATTTGAGCCGGATAGATTTTTCTCTAAAACCAAATCTCTCTCAATGAATATTTAAATCATTGCTATATTTTTACATGATATTTAAGTGTACTTATGCCTCATATATATAACTGATATATCAATAAGAAGTGCATTTATATACGTTGGGTTCAGTCATATACGTACTTTGAATATATAATTTCTCCTTCCCTTTTGCCAAAATTATGCGCCTTAGCTTTTATCAGTTTTGCTGTCAAAGAAATGGAGGACAAAGGACGTTGGAATGTAAACGATCAGCCGTTGGTCATCTACAAAAGGAACGGCGAAATATCACTTAAAAATTGGCTTGCATTTTCAAGGGAATGGCTACTATCATTCGTTTGAATTATTCGCATATATATATACTAGTGATGTCTGGTCGCGCAATGCGCGACCCTGGCCCAGTCTATCTGTAGATCTTAGAAATGTTTATATTTGAAAAAAATAAAATTTTGTATTTGGAGCGATATATTTTAGAAATGTTTGAAGAATTTAGAAATGTTTTATAAGTGTGATCATAGAAATATTTGTATTTCACAAAAAAAAATAAATTGTATTTCGCCATGTATGTTTTAGAAATGTTTTATAAGTGTTACTTATTAAATATAAATAGCTTAATCGAATATATGTGTTGAAGTAAATGTTAGATAAAATATAAAAGCATCCTAATAAATTTAAATATTAGTAAGATGATTTATTGATGTTCCCCATTGGTCGTGCCAAATCAATACTTAGTTTTGGAGATTTTTAATAGCTTTGTAATAAGTTTCATCCAAAGGGTATACGCTTAAAACAAAATTGACACTTTGTAACAAAAAACCTAATTAATCAATTCAATTTAAAAAACCACTCTAGTAGAATGAAACATAAAGAAAAAATTAAAAAAAAAAAACGTGCCACGTAAAGTGCAAAGGGAGATTTAGTAATTTAGTTATGGTTAGACAAAAGGGGCAATTTAGTATTTTCTACATGCCACATGGCAATCATATGAGGTGTTTGAAAGGGAGGTTTTTGTTTCTAATATAGTAGGATATATATACATATATATATATATATATATATCTTGTCAGCAATCCAACTTCTTTAAATTATATTGCACAAACACACACATTTTTAGTTCAAATGTTATTCCATTTTCATTCGATAAAAATAGTTTGTGTGGCCGGATTAGGTAAAATATGTCTGATCGGTGCTCTTTTTTCCCCCTTTCTTTCCGGCTGGTTTTCATTTAGTTAATGGAGTGAGTATTGGAACCAGTACCACCCATTCAGCCAGAAGAAACTAATTTAATGTCTGGTTCCTGTTTTGTGCCGATAATATGCTATATGTACTTTTGTCATCATTCAGTGTATATTGTGGCAAATACTTTCAGGTGTTTACTGAAATGGACATAAAGGACATTCTATTTCTCCAAATGGAAAATCCCCATTCAGTTCCAAAACCCATAGTTTGATAGCATCCGCATTTGAGGATAAAGCGTTAAGCGGTTAATTTATTACTCCCACGTGTCCTTATTATAAGACATTTTGATTTGTCCTAAATTTCATCTGGGGTGTCTTTTTAATTGAAATAAAAACTTTAAAAATATTTTCTAATAATTAGGAGAACACGTCGAATGTGAAAATATATTTTTAAGATTTTTTTTTATTAAAAATGCATTTGATGTGAAATTTAAGACAAAATCAAAATATTTTATAATAAAGACAGAAGGGAGAAGCGTATGAAAGTAGTTGGTTTATGATTTTTCCCCTCATATATTAACATTACTACACTAATTGATACCAAAAATTTATTAAGTTCTAATGGTAAAAGTACTGCATTAGTTTAATCATGACTTGCAGATAAGGCGTTAACATTGGCATACAATTTTACTCGTCTAATGAAAGTCAGACGTCGGACATAATATAAATATATATATATATATATATATATATATATATATATATATTTCTACTGCTCACACTAACCGCGTATGACGGAGCTAAGTTTTTCTTCTTTGAATCGAAGATATAGTAATTTTTATTTTTTTTTTGATTTTTCAGTCTAAGCAAATCCTACTTGGCTAAATAATAATCGAGCCTGGACAGATACTCCGATCATATTTTGGTGTCAATCTTTGCAGAAACTCATCTAACATCCGTAAACGGTCAAGATTATGGATTGCTAAAACTACTAAGAAATCCGCGATAAAGTTTTTCTCACAATACATACATGTCATTTTCTCTGTAAAACATCCCAAATCATCTTCATCAAGTCACTGTGTATCCTAATCGGATCATCTTTGAAGACACCATTTCTCTCTTTTGTTTTTTTCTTTCAACCTGGATTACCTCTTTAGTCGATATGTATTTTAAATTATCCAAGTATTTTTTATTTTTGTAAAATTTCATTTTTTAAAAAAAGAAAAATATTGGGGAAGCTTCAAGTTTATGTTACATTTCAACACTGTTTAGTGTTTAGTGTCAGGTTATAAGGCCTATCAAAGAATAAAAATTTCAATTTTTTAGTTGACGAAATTGACAAAACATGCATATCTAGGGTGAACACAACTCTAATTCAGCTAAAAAAAAGTCATGATGTCTAATAAACGCGATTTCAACTGGCCGTTATCGATTTAGAAGACTTCTAAATTCTAAATCTACAAAAAAAAAAAAAAAAAAAACACGCTGTCTATGATCACAGAATAATACTCCTATGTTGGAATTGGATTCTTTTTTTTTTTTTTTTAAATATCATTAATCTTAAACCAGATGATCAAGGAAAAAGTTAACCAAAGGGGAAAAAAAAACGGACAGAGAAAAGTAATACTCTGTCTCAAAAAAATAGTTCACATTAAATTTTCAAATTTGTACTAAAAATAGTACAAAACTTAAACTCAATGTGGACTATTTTTTGTGACGGATGGAGTAAAACCAGATGATCAAATCATCAAATGTAAGTTGGTCAATCTCAAAATGCTGGGAAAAAAATCAAGAAGGCCCATGAACCAAAAGGTGCCGCAGTCTAATGACGTCCATGTATACGAAAAGAATGCAGCAGAAGGAAATGAGATAATATGATGTATACAAACATTTAGCCCAACAACGGATACACAGATAAATTGGTCATTACGTACGTTAGGCCCAAAATGGGGATCAAACTTGGAAAGTTAGAAGTTGGACAGTCGGAGATAAAAACAAACTGTGTATTACGTCACCAATATTTGTTTGACCAAAGTAGTAAGGTGTTTTGGTTTTCTTAAGCGAAGTTTTGGGTTCGAATCTCATAAATGGAAAGAATAATATTGGAAGAGATTTTCTTCTCGGGTTCTAGTCTCGTAAATAGAAAAAGCAATGTTGAGAGAGCTTTCCTTCCGAAAAGAGACCGACCCGACTCGGTACGGATTAATAGTACAAAGCACTCAGGACACTAGTGCATAGTATGATAAAAAAAGTGTATTACGTTCACAAGATACCAAAAAACACAACCACTTGAAAAATGGCAGCTAGTACACTCTGATAATCAGTGATAAACAAAAAAGAACAAATCCGAACTAAGATCCAACCAGAAAAAGGAACAACTACACCTCAACATTATTATTGTTCCTACTCTACAATGTACATATATCTCTTCTCCTATAATAATTAACAACCAAAAGAAATTAAATTAAAATAAAAGAAAAAAGAAAACAACACAAAATTGAAGTATTAGATGCGCAACGTTGGCGGCGGCGGCGGCGGTGAACGGGAGCGATGCGGATGAGGAACGGCGGAGACAAGGCGGCGAGATGTGGAATTAGGAGAAGCGTAGGAGAGATTCCGGAGGATCAAGGTGCGGAGGCGTCTGGGAAAAGGAGCGGTATGGAAGACATGTTCCAGCACTCGGGTCACCCTTACGGTGTATTCCTCCAACAGTTGTGCCATTATTGCCACCTGTATCATCTTTCCTGATTCCTTCCGATCAGTCCAAACTCCGGATTGGCGGCGTCTCAGTTTCCTGATGGCTTTCTGATCACTATTTCTATCAAATCGGTCTAATTAAAAACCCTCTCAAAGGTTTCCCGCAGGCTTTTGAGATATATAAATATAGTAGTAATATCTTTATCTACAAAAATAAGATCTACGTCGATCCAAAATGAAAGTAATTTGGATATGGTTGCTATCTTTTGCTGGTTGGACTAAATACAGTGGTACTACTAGACTTCACTAGTAGTATTTAAACCCATCGGGGAGTAGATTAATAACAACATCGTTAAAGATTTTTTCTATGATATTTTTGTGTCACTTTGTATGCGATAATATTTATTATTATCAAAATAGTTACTAATTGATCTCTCTTTTTTAATTTAATCTTGTGTATTATACATATAATAAATATTAATACTAGTATTAAATTGGAAAATTTTATTTGTTTATCACAAAATGTTATACAAAAAAATATAATCTGGAAGACTTGGAGTAGTTGACAAATTTGATAGTTGAAATTGAATAGGTGAAAAAAACAGGAGTGCCGAAACCATAAAAGTATTGCGGCTGAACCAGGAATCATCTTCGTTCTTATCCCTTGGGCTTGGGAGTTAGGGAGTAGTACAACTACAAATTAGTGGTATTTAATTATCATATATTTATATTGTTTTTTTATTTGGTTTTATGGCCTAGTCATCAGTATCTGGAAGTGTCTGAAAAGATAATGTGATACTTTTATCTTTGTGGGGGCCCTTTCACCTCCTCCATGGCTATCCTTAATGCATAAAGCATTTTAATTTATCCTAAATTTAATATAGTCCATATTTTTAATCGATCAAAAAAATTTAAAAAATATTTCATAACAATCAAAAGCACAAAATGAATGGGAAAATATTTTTTAAATTTTCTTTTTTGTCAATTAAAAATGTACACTATGCGAAACATAAGAAATATCAAAATACCTTATATTCCCTCCCGTCCTTATTATTATTATTATGTATAAGACTAATCTAAATTTTTTAGTAAGTTATTTCAATTAAAAATTAAACATTGAAATTATTTTATAGATGTAAAAATATATTTTAAAATTTTATTTTTAATTAAAAAACATAATAAATAAAATTCAATATAAATTAAAATATCATAATAAGTTCGGGAGGGAATATTTAGTTATGAAAAAAAAAGAAAAGAAAATAAAGAGTCTATTGAGTAATTAGTGTACCATCAGATATTGGAACCGGAATACCGGCTATTCCAATCAAAACAACAACCGGGGTTTCGAAACTAGAGCACCAATTACAGCGGCGCCGGCTGAATCCAAAGGAATTAATATAGTACTATAAATAAATAAAAGAAAATGAATAAGTAGCTGGAAATAGCGACAGTGCAGTATTTATTTCCTCTTTTTCTGTTAACAGACGCCATTTTCTGTTCAATTGTAAAACTGTTTTACGTACAGATTCTGCGAATATAACATTCGCCCATCGCTTTTGGTCCATAAATATACACTTCCTGCCATTTTCATTGTCCACTCTGTATTACTACTACCCTAGTCTAGTTTGATAAAAACAAACCACAAGTGTCAAAAATAATTATCGAACAATAATAAATCATTTTAAAATAAAGGAAAAACTAAGCAACATAGGTTTAAGGATTTAGGCGGATTTGTCGGGAAAAATTAAGGTGGAATTGTCACTTTGTTGTAACAAGACTACCAATACCAATGGGCTAGCTCAAAAGAAGGGGAAAATGAAGAAGAAAAACAAAGGAGATGCATGTTATAAATCAGAAAACCGCCCCCAAAATTGTCATTAAAATGGTAAATTAGCGTGATTATGTAAGTATCAAATTTTTTATGACCCAAAAAGGTGGGTGTCCCCAAAATAGATTCTAAATTAAAACTTCTATGTATTTGCATTTAAAAAGAAAAAACTTTTTACGTAATTTCGACCAAATCTACACTACAAAATGAATAAGAGTGACATGCCCTGTTTGATAAATTCATTCAGCACTTAAACTTAATTGATTAAGTGTTTAATTGATTGACACTGTTTGATAACACAATCTTGTAACAACTTAACTGATTAAGAACTTAACTAATTAAGGACTTAAATTTTAAGTGCGGTTGATAACTCAAAGTAGGATATCTTAATAAATTAAGTGCGTCTGAAATGCTAGTACAAATGTTTGTCTAAAAATAAATGATAGTCCTATCACTTATTTCTGTATTGAATTCTTGAAACTATTATTTTCCCTATTTATTTACTTTTATGTTTATACTTTTGATATTTTATATCGAAATATTTTTGTTAATTTTGATGTTTAGTTATAAATTAAAATTTATATAAATTATTTTTTTATTTAATAAATATTTATTTTTAATAAAAATAATTAAAATACGTCAAAAGTCCATGATACAAATATATATTACCATAAAGATATGATTTTTTTTTCTTGATAATGATAAGACATGATATTATTATTAACTAAAAAAATAATTCCATAATAAAATTTATATAGTTCTATTGCATGATTTTATGGTAATACTGTTATTTTTATTATCATATTTTCACATACATCAAATTTTTTTGGATAAAATTAATAAATCAAGATATTTTAAATTTCAGTGTTCAGACTTCAGACCCAAATTAAGTTTTATCAAACGGAGCCTAAGAGCCAAATGATGAGGCCACCTAAACGCACTAATAATAACTCTAATGAATAATGAAAACTAATGATAATGGGTAGATTAGTACATGACTAACCTTGGGGGATCAATACATGACTAATTGTGATACTAATGATGATATTAGACGGTCATATTAGGACATTTCCAAGGACCAAAGTAACCTACCAACAACACTAATACAACATACAACATTGCTACAACGTGAACACTAGAAAACTTGAAGCAACGGGAACCTGACCATGCCCTCAATCTCACCCCAGCTGACCTCATTTTGCGACTATCTTTCTCATTCTCCTCACCCTCTTCGTCTCTTTTGTTGCTGCTTATTCTGCTTTGTACCTCTGGCTCAGACTCACCATATTCACATGAGGCTCTGAATACTTCCTCATCAACCTGCATACCGCACATATCAGTACTCACATTGCCTAATTATGTAAAAAAAATCTGAAGTTAAAGATTAAAAGACATTACAAGTGGAATCATTTCAAATGTTTTACATTATTTTTGGGTTTCACCTAAATTTTCATTTTTTATTTTATGTTTTTCAGAGTTTCACTCCAGGTGTCAAGCAGTAAATATCTCACCTCGGTAATAATTGAGTATTCTTGTTCTCCATCGCTAGAACTGCTTCGATCATCATCTGATTTCTCACCAGTTGTGGAACTTAGAACTGAATCCATCTGCAACCGCATTCGCCTTGCAGCAGTGCCTTGTGCAGCTAGCTTCTCCGAACCAGATGGCCTAAGTTGTGAAGGGCGTTTATGAATTTTTATCCCAGGAGTTTCTGTAGCACCGAGCGATTGTTCACCATCGCACATAGGCTGCTCCATCATGTTATTAGCGAATGACACAGCTCTATCAGAATAATGACCACCATCAACTGGTTTGATTTCCATTGTGGAACCATCATCAAAAGCTGGAAATGCTTGAACCTGTAAAGATCCCGACAAAGGATTATAACAGTTGAGATAGTGAAAGCAACATATGTTCATAAAGAGAAAACATTTCCTGATCAGCAAAAGCTGAATCCAAGTTAAATATTTGTACATAATCGGAAGCAACAATTATAGCCATTTCTATGTTCAGATTGTCATTATCCATGATCAGCGGAGAGCCCAGACCTTGGGGTAAAAGAAAACATGGATGAACAGCTTAGCAGGAGAGCAAACCAGGGGAGGGGAAAAAAAAAAAAAGAAGAAAAGAAAAAGAACAACAACAAAATTAGCAGCTGATGACCCCAAAAAAAAAAGGGAAAAAAAAGGAAGGCTAGACTGAGAATTACATGATCTTGGAACATATAGTTGTCCCTTTTGCTGCCCAATGATTCACGACCAAGGTCTCTGGAAGTGCCATCTTGAAGGACACCTGCTAATAGTTCGGTTAGAGAAACATCATGCTCGGAAGTGCCATCTTGGAAGTGCATCCCATCATCATCCTGGTTGCGACCAAAATCATCAGCAAAAGGTGAATCGAGACAGCTAATGTCAGTGTATTTATGCGATGACATCCAAGGAAAGAAACTGTTGCTGCTGCCATCAAGATTATTATCTGTAGAAGTCTTCTGCGACCAAGAAGAATGATCTCCTAATGGTGGATGATACACCTGAATAGTCAAACCAGGAAACAAGAAAATGATCACAAATTAAAACCCTTCGGATCATCACTTGAACTATATAGGAAGACAATTTCTTTAACCTTTTCACTAGGGACTGCTTCCCTTGAGATGTCTTCAGCACCTGAAGATGTACAGGGGTCAACATGTTGGAGAAGATTATTAGAGGGTGTCATATTATCTGATTTATCAATCAGTAACCCTTTAATCCCTTCTTGCTGTCGACTATAACCATCTTGCATATCCAGCATTGACGACGACGCGTCTTGACACAACAAATCTGATGATGCGTCATCAGGTGACGATCTGACCGTATTAGGAGAAGACCCGCTTGGATTATTTACTTCCTCAAATTTAGAATTGTCAGTTTTCTCATCAGGCTTGTGAAATAACCGACAGAGGACATACGCAGCCTGTACAATTTAACAGAACAAGGTGGTAGTAAGATACACCACTAACCAAGAAACCAATAAGGCAAAAGACTTAACATCTAGAGACGAGAAAGAAAGTCCACAATCAAATCATCAAGGATTCCATCCAAAAGGAAGCTCCTAATTCCAGATACAGGCTAAAAAAGTGCACAAAAAATGATGTACTTGTCTTGTCCACAGAATTTATGCACGTCCAGAATAAAACAATTAAGTGTTGAATGGCATACAAGCTTAACTGCTGATACTAACCAGAGGAAAGAATAGTGACTCGTCTTAGGTTCCTCCATTCTCGATTCAATATTTCATTAATCAGTTAACGGATCACAAAATCCTATTTATGACAAATGGACAGCAGTATCACATAAAAGAGAGCTAGGGCACTAGAAAAATCGCCCAAGACAAAGCAAAGAATCAACCTGACCAGAGGCGGTTCCATCAAGGTCAGGCTCAGTAGCACGGTATTCATGCATGATCCAGTTGGTACGCTCGCCCTTGGGAGCACGGCCCCGGTAGAACACCAAGGTCTTCTTCATGCCAATTATATGGGCTTTAGAGGAACCAGCAGCAGTTGAAGATGATTTGTAAGACTTGATTGTGCGATCCTTGCCAGTCGCCTTCCAATAGCCGGCATCAGTGGCCCTATTGGAGCGATGTCCATTTGGATACTTCCTATCCCGAGGACAAAAGAAGAACCACTCTGGATCATCCGTTTTTATAATTGAAAGGTCTGCAGAAAGAAGAAAACAACCACCATTGCCATCACACGGGAAAGCTCAAGAAAAAGGAATGACAAGGAAATTGTCAACTATAAGCAAAAAGAGTCACCATTTTCATCAAATAAAATTGTCATTACTCCTAAGAAGTTTGCATCAAGAAACAGACCAAGCCCATTTTAGCAAACCTATATAAAATGAAAAAGAAATTTTGCAACTGGAGAAGAGTGGGGAAGAGATGGAAACTTGAAATGAAAGTCTAATACTTGGAGGTTTTATATCAAGTGTCTGCTTTTACCCAAAAAAAATATCAAAAGAAGAAAAAAGAATGCATCTTGATTAAGAAAGAGATAGATGATGTAATAATGATGAAAAAAGAGAACATCCGAAATTCCCACATACCCAGTTCCCAAATTCCTCTCCTTTTCTATTTTTTTCTGATTCCTTTTAATATTGTGATCGATGGTGCCGATCAATTTATATATACATATACATGCATAGCAGCAAATATCATATTTACAACAGCCGTACAGCTGCAGAATCAGATGGTATATTTTTAGTGGGAATACTTAAAAAAAAAAAAAAAACGAAAGTGAAAAGAAGAAGATACGAAGCCAAAACAGGGAAGAATGAAAAGAATCAGAAAGAAAGTAAAAAGAAAGAAAGAATCAGAGAACACGAACCAGGTAAATCCCAGGGTTCCCACTTGCAAACGTCAATTTCAGGGATGACAGAAACGTCGGAATGACGGCCGTTGATTTTAAGCCTGAGGTAATGACTGATCAGCTCCTCGTCCGTCGGCCGGAACCTAAACCCCACCGGCAATGATGACTTGGAAACAACTGCTCCCATTTCACCCTTTTCTCCAATTGAATTCTCCTCTCCAATCCTATGATTCTCGCCCTCCATTTTTCTGTAATCTTATAGGGTGATAACCCTTTTCAGTTTTCTCTCCTCTTTGCTTCCTTGTGGTAACAGTAGTAGCAGAAAACCCAGACTTACAAGTGTGAAAGAGCAGCAGCCACAGCAGCAAACAGCTACTTTACTCTTTTGTTTTTTTCCCCCTTTTTAAACCTTATTAAATAAAAATAAAAACTCCACGAAAAATAATTAGCGGAAGAGTTTAACGTAAGAGTTGCAACTTGCAACTTGCAACTTACAACTTACACCAAGCAGGGAGGAGATTTGGGAAAGCAACAAAGTGGGAAGTCAATAAGAATAGTAATAAATCCAAAATCTTGAGTATAAATTGGTGTGAGCGTACTCTTGTACCTGTACATTTATTTTTAAAGCCAGCTTAGCAGCAATGAATGGTTCATTGCACTGCTTACTACTACTCCATTTTCCCAGATTTCCCCTTGTCCTTCCCTACTTTTCTGCTTTATTTTATTGTTCCCTTTTGGACTCCATACACTATTACAGCACACTCAAAAAGAGATAAAACCAAAGTCAATCAGTAATTAATGGGCTGTCTTCTTATCAAACGTGTGGATTAATCATGCCCAGTTAAAAGTTAAAACAATTTCTTCATTTTGGAAAAAAAATGGTCTGTGCCAGTTAGTTTGTTAGTGTCAATTAGACATGGGATGAATTGTTGAAGTTGATGCTTTTTTTCTTATTGAACAAATGGACCATGGCAGTATAAAGTTTTACTCCCTCCATCCCTAATGTCAGGATTTCTCTTTTTTTGGTTATGTAGATATCCTCTTACTTTTTAGTGGCATGGCTCATTGAAGTATCCTATAGCAATTTTTGTATAATGCTTGAACAAATTGACCCCTATTCATGATTAGTTTGTTGCACTAAATAAAGTCAGCTTCACCTTTTCTCATGGAAAAGTTGTATAATTCAAATGATGATGTAAAACATGCTCAAAATGAGCATCGCGTTCTACTACATTACCACCGTTGACATCACCACATCAACCAAACAATCCATCATTCAACCAAGACAAGACAATGTATCAAGGCCAGCTATTACGAATACACAAGAAAAAGAATTGAAAGTATTATATTTGAAGATCGTCTATAGGTTCTATTTACTTCAGCAACTATTTTCTCTGATAACTTGGCTAGTTATCAACAATGAGCCCAATCCAATCGTGCAATGAGAGAAGCAGTTGATCATGTCCAATTTCTTCTTATCACATCTGCCATGTTCAGAAGAAATGGACCTCAGTCTGCTGCATTGCTTCCAGCATATCTCCACCGAATCAATGGCCGTGTAGAAAAATAAAAAATTATAAGATTCTGTTATGTACAAGTACGGGTCCGTGTCTATCTACAGCGCAGGATGATATCCAAGGCTGGCATTTGCTTCGACCTGGTGCACTACTCTCCTTAAACTCCATTCATGGCAGAACTCGAGGCCAAGGCGAAGTGCTGTTCCAAGGCCCAAAACCACAATTACTCCTGCAGTATGGTATTGATTGCCGCATGAAAATGTCAATACAAACACAAAACTCGGATGAAATTCTGTTTTATAATTACGTCAAAGTGTACTTCTCTTACCAATAATAATATTTACAGGTATAGCAGAAACCCCGAGGGTGATTGATATAAGCACATCCAGTAGAAGACCACCAATAAGGATTGAGAACGCTACCCAAAGGGGACTTAAACAACCCTATACCGTAGTTGCAAATTAAGGTCACATATAAAGACATGTCCAGGTGTTGAATGTCTTAAAAAAAGAGTCTAACTTTCTAACACTCACCCTGTCACGCCTTGGGATCATGCCTCTTCCCCCATAAGCAGGATCCAATCTCCAAACCCAGTAACTAGCCTGTTGTACAAAAAAAAAATTCCATCATGCCGGGTCAAGGACACTGCTACTAACTTGATGTATATTTTGGTGGTAATAAAGTTCCAAATGAATCTATCATCCCACGACCTTATGCTATCTTAACCATGTTTTGCAATGGTGCAGTAGTTAAGAGTAAGAATCCATAATGTAAGTAATTCTTAAAGTCGAGAGTAGCAGGCATGAAGCTTCAATTTGGAGGTCCAATTTCATAAGCCAGGGGCAAAATCCAAAGAGGTCCACATATTGAAGGTTCAAAAGTACTACACAGATTCAGATAAATTACTTTATCTCATTTCTTAAGTCATAAAAACTGATTTACAGGATAAGCACCTAAAAGTCATGCAAGAAGGAAAAGGAAAGATTACGAGAGCCTATTAGTAGCGCATTGGCTTAGGCTTATGAGTAATGCTACCATAGAGAACTAAAGGCACGGTTTGTTACATGCATCACAACATATTGCAGAGAAAAGGATAACAAAAGTGATGTATACTAGTACTAGAACTCGAAGAGACAATATTTAAAGGCCTAAGAAGTCCTCCTAATCTACTACTTCAAACCTAGTTCCCGATAAAAAAGCACAGCTAGAACACGTCATTATGTAGAAACACGTTGAAAGCTGCACTTGCCTGGGACTCTGGGAGAGTAATATTTGCTGCTGCCTGCCTGGAAATTAAAAAATGGCCAGAAAAAGACCATTACTCTATATTCACACCGAATCCAAGAGACCTGAAATTTGAAAAAATGAAAAAAAACCCCTTAACACGACTCACTGGCATATCTCGCATTTGTTGGAACCCCTAGTGCCAAACCAGGTGGTTATACAAGATTGATGAGCTTTAGAAAGCCCGCCTCGACAATGACATCCCAACTCCATCAAAGCTTCATCTTTTTCCTGCTGACATACCCTGCAGTTTGACAACAAACACCACGGCATCAATAGTAGTCCAAACGAAATCTATAATCCTCATCATCCAAAGGCAATGGATTGACAGGACATTTCAAAAAACCTAATTTACCGGCATTCATCACGAGAAGAACTAGAACTCCTGGACAAGTCAGCAGCAGGCTTCTTGGGAGACTGGGACGCAACTTGGGGGCACTGCTGACCTACTTCCACCGGAGCCGAGGATTTTGGGGCAGACACATCGTGATTATGATCGTCAGAGATGACGATGCTCTGCAAGGAATTATTCCCAGCATCATCAACATCGTTGTTGGGTGGAGAGTGGCTGCAGTTTGTATCCTCCAAATTAGGTTGCTGCTTTTCCAAATCAATATATGAATCGCCAGGATCGTCAACAACTAAACTCTCCTTAGCTGACATTCCTCAATGATAGAAGCTAATTTCGAACTACTAGTTTAATTGACAGAGGAGTAAAAAATGGACATCTTTTGGGGCAAAAAAGAATCTTTTTTCTTTCCACTTAGCCAAAAGAAGAGCAAAATGAAGAGAGCCCGATTCTGAAGTTACAATTTCTGATGAAACCCAGCAGCGGATTTATCTGCAAACGTGATTTAATCGATACAATCAGAAAATCATAATGGACAGACAACCGTCCCCTCCCCGGAAAACTTAAGAATAATAGAGAGCGAGAGAGAAATGAAAAGCAGACTCTAAATTCATATCGAATTTTGAAGTTAGTTGAGAAAGACAGAGAGATCTTACCGAAACCGATTGCTGGAAGGAATTTGAAGAAGATTTATTGAAAAAAGAAACCAACCACACACACAACAAAGTGCAGCTGATTGATGTCGACTGTTCTTGTTCTTCAACTTTCAGTTCAGCCGATTTTGTGTTTCATTTTGCTTCCTTTTTTTGTACGGGACGGAAAAAAATGGATATTATTATATTCGTGTTCGGGAGTAATGTGAAGTGAATACCATTTTCCAGTTCAGCCACTTCGCGCTTATCCATTCTTTTTTCATTTACAGAAAGAAAATATTGAAAATCATTTTATCCAATGTCGATTTTACAGTACTACAAAGTTTTGATTCTTCACATTTAGTATGAAAAATTATTTTGCTCTTTCAGACAAAACCAATTTTTATTTTTTGAATATTTATCTTTGTTGTTGACTTGTTGTAGATCTTATCTTACTCAGTTTTTTGTTTTTTATAAAGTTTTGAATATCTTGTTGTTGATTGTGTACTTGGCAATATTTATTATTTATTTAATCATTAAAATCAGACATTTTAATTTTTTTGTTTGTGTCTTCTAAGATGATCTCATAATAATAATCATCATCTTAGGGCAACTGATGAAATTGTGCAGATTACTTTCCCTAATATACGCATAATTTATTGATTCGTGAATGAACGTTGTGGAATGCAAAAAACATCAATAATTCGGTACCATTCTATTAGGCCTAATACCCATTTTGATAACACGCATTTAGGCCCATACTATAGGAGCTCACAGAAAAAGCCCATGTTAATCCGACTCAGCGTTTAATCTACGGTACTATCAAAGGACAAATAGACAGAGGGGATACAAACTTTCCCATTTTTTCCTTTTTACCCTATTTCTCTCTCTCTCCCCCCTCTCTCGACCCCACACCTCCCCATCACCAACACCTCCAAAGTACATATTACAAACGAATCACCGAGTTTGTGGGCGGTGCGTTCTCTCCACGCGACCAACTCAGCGCCGGAGTAAAGTATATCCTCCATCGTGCGACCGTCTCGGTTAGTGGCGGAAGATCGACGGTTTCACTGTTTCTTATTCGGAGGTACGATAGCATCATCGGAACCCTAGCCATTGCCCGTTCTTTAAGTTTATTTGTTTGTTTCTGGCGGAGTTCAATTCAACTTGTTTCTATTTCATGCTAGTGAAGTTTGGGGTAATTTTTATTGATTTTTAAGAGGCTTCGCGGTTATCTCGCTTGTATTCATCAATTGTTGAAGCGTTCCTCTGTTTTAATTAACCACATTCGGTTTCTGTTACATTTTTAAGGACTACTGGCGCAATTAGGTTTATTCGTTTATTTTCCTCTTTTCTTTTTTGCAGGTCTCCGGTTTTTCTTCTTGAAGTTTAACTTGAAGATTATCTAGTGGGAAGAGGATGTTTGGATCAAGCCGTAAGCATCTTTATGTTTCCTGCAGTTCCTTATATTTGGTGCATTAGTGATGCTGCCTTTTTCTCTAATTTAGTTATTACTCAACTAAGTTATAGTATATGGTGTTACATTTTTTCAAAAAAAGGGTCAGTTGGTGTCTCTTTTTTGGCTTTAGTTATCTAAGTTTGTGTTAAGTTTCACGTTGTATGTTGGTTTTCTTATTTTCAGTAAAAATCTTTCTTCGAATTTTGGTTGAACACTAATTTCTATTCAGTCTCTTGAATGTCATTTGTTTATTGTTAGCAATTTTTTATTTCTAAGGTTTAGATTTGTTGCCATTGAGTTTTTCTAACTTGTGAAACCCCTGGTAACACAAACCTACTTTAAAATGTGCTGGCGTTGAAAATCTGTCATTGTTTGCTTGGTAACTTTAAAGGATGCTTGATTTTCCAGTTTCTAATTTGAGCATTTTACTCCTTTATGTGTCATATCCCTGACCTATTTAGAAATTGAAAGTGTAGTTGCCTTACCTTTTCAAATACACTAATTTTTTCTTTTCGCTTATCAGCTTTTGGGCAGACTACGAGTAGCCCATTTGGGTCACAGAATGTTTTTGGGCAGAACACAAATGTCGGCAACAACCCTTTTGCCCCTAAACCCTTTGGGACTGCAACTCCTTTTGGGGCGCAAAGTGGGAGTTCTCTCTTCAATAGCACTTCTACCGGTGTGTTTGGGAGCCAGAATTCTTCTCCTATGGGGTCAACATCTGTCTTTGGTGCTTCATCGTCTCCTGCTTTTGGAAGTTCGACGCCTGCTTTTGGAGCTTCATCTACTCCTAGTTCATCAGCATTTGGAAGTATGTGTATTATTTGTTTTGAATCCAGAAAAATCTGGTTTCCCCCTTCCCTGATGGCCTGATATAATTTTCTTAATCATTTTAAGGACTTTTTTTTCATTTATTTTAATCTTTGTGGTCAAATTTATTATTTGTAGATAAGGTTGCATTGCATTAATTTAGATGACTAGTGATGCCTGTTTTGCTTACTAATATTTGTTTGCCGTTTGTTGTCATGGGGGAGTTGAGACTTGAGTGGAAACGGATTGAAGTTTACTTAATATAATAATAAATTGATGGGCCCTACTTTATTGGCTGCTGAAGAGGAGTGGTTTGGTATGAAGAGATCACATGAGACCATTGGTTTTAGGCAAGATGAAAAATTTTCTTCTCAGACCCCATGCGCCAAGAAAGCCTTATATGACCGAGTTTATATTTATGTGATTTTTCTTTTTGAAACTTTCCCCTCATAAGGAACCTCACACGAGGTGAACTCAATGGAGTAATAGAGTACTGGCAATAGAGAATAAATGTATATATTTCTGAATCTGAAATCGGATATCCATAGGTGTGTGTTTTCCCTTTGTTTTATCATGAAAGGTTTCTATTCAGACTCCACTTTTGTTAAAAGATATTTTTATCTTAGAAGATGAAACTTAAAAAGCAGTTTGTTAATTGTTGTAAATCAATAAGCAGGTACATCCATGTTTGGACAGAAGCCTACTTTTGGTGGCTTTGGAGCGAGTACTGCTCAAACAGGTTCATTTGGAAGCTCATTTCAACAAACACAACCAGCTTTTGGAAATAGCCCATTTGGTTCTTCTACACCTTTCGGCTCAGGAACTCAACCTTCATTTGGCACTCCAAGCACACCTACGTTTGGTTCCTCACCTGCATTCGGTGCAACCGCACCGACTTTTGGTACCACTAGCACACAGGCATTTGGTGCCACTACACCAGCCTTTGGTTCCACTGTGAACCCAACATTTGGTACCACCACTGGTGCCTTTGGTGTTTCTAGTTCTCCCGCTTTTGGGTCTACTACGTCGTCATTTGGTGCTCCGACAACTTCAGCATTTGGTGTCGCCACAAGCGCACCGGCATTTGGAGCCACCCCAAGCACTCCTGCTTTTGGTGCTTCGAGCTCGGCTTTCAGTTTTACTAATTCATCTCCGTCTTTTGGGCAGCCTGCAGCTTCACCTTTTGGGCAGCCTGCAGCCTCACCTTTTGGGCAGCCTGCAGCTTCATCTCCGTCTTTTGGACAATCAACCTCACCCTTTACAAGTTCTCCATTTGGTAAGCAAGACAGCAAGATAATAATGTCGTAGGTGGCTGGATCGGGTTAGATCCAGTTCGAGAATCCCAGCTTATTCTTTTTTGCTTCTGATTCTGTTTCTGCAATATTTGTGGTGTAGGATCCCAGGCAACCGCTCCACCTTTTGGGGGCACAGGTTTTGGTCAATCAACCTTTGGAACTCAGCAGGGAGGGAGTAGGGCAGTTCCTTATTCTGCAACACCTGAGGACGGGTCAGCAGGTGCAAAGCTTGAGTCCATATCAGCCATGCAGGCTTACAAGGAGAAGAGCCATGAGGAGCTTCGGTGGGAGGACTATCAGAGAGGAGATAAAGGTATTACCGCCTTGCACATGAAAATATAAACCATAAACCTATACGTTTGGTTTGCTGATGCAGTTGTATTTTTGTGCGATCTAGGTGGACCTGCTCCTGCTGCTCAGTCAACTCCTGGACTGAATTTTGGTTCTCCTGGATTTGGAACCGCCACGACTACTGCATTTGGACAAACAACACCTAGCAATCCCTTTTCAACGACGACACAATCCAATCCTTTTGCACCAAAACCCTCCTCTTTTACGAGCCCCGGATTCGGAACTTCATCCTCTGCTTTTGGTTCTTCACCGTTTGGAACTTCAACAACTACAGCTAACCCCTTTAGTTCAACACAAACGACTCCGTCTTTGTTCACTTCTAGTCCATCATTTGGACCAAGTGTTTCCCCCTCACCTTTTAGCTCTTCAACTTCCAGTTTTGGGACATCGACTTCTCTTTTTGGTGGTTCTTCGGCGCAAACGAATCAGGGCTCATCTGGCTCTCTTTTTGGCAACACTCAATCGCCCTCGTTATTTCAATCAACCACTCCTTCGCTGGGTCAAACAAACTCTCCTTTTGGGCAGAGTACTACTCCCTTTGGACAAAGTACACCAAGTTTTACTCAACCAAGTCTGTTCAATCCTCCGTCTTCTGGTTTTGGTGCGAATACTTTTTCAAGTACTCCTTCGCTGCTTACAAACAATTCTGGATTTGGACAGGGAACTGTAAGTGAATTGAGCTGTTTCTCATGTGAACTATAATTACACTGGACGCCTCTTTTGCGTTCCAAAACATTTGTTTGGCTTGTTTGGTTAGTGATAGTTTGTTGGAGGCATTTAATTGCATCTGCATGATATTATATTTTGTTTTCTTGTGTACCCATTTATTCATTGCTGTGGCTAGTCATATTTTCCTGTGAGAAAGCAATGTTAGAAACCACATTTCAAGTCTTTGAGTGGGAGCTCTCCTACTTTTCCCCTGTTCTCTATTTTTCTTCACAATGATCTATCTGTACCTGTATGATTTGAATGTTTTTAACCACACACAGTCAATACATTTACAATATATTGATTGGATGAAATTGGTTTACAATAACTATGTTTGTTCGTATCTGTACCTGTATGATTTGAATGTTTTTAACCACGCACAGAGTCAATACATTTACAATGTATTGATTGGATGAAATTGGTTTAAAATAACTATGTTTGTTCATTTTATAATTGGTCTGATCATCTTTTGGATTTCCTGTGTTTCAGCCTTCAATTTCTACACCATTCCAGCCGGTACAGACTGCTCAGAGCGGTAGTTCCTTTAGTTTTGGAAACTATGGTCAAACAACATCAGGTTAGTTTTATAACATGGAGTACTTCATAATGGATGGAACTCTGTTCTGGTTACTATTTATTTTTTATTTTTTGGTTACAGGTTGTTATTATTTTGTTAACGAATATTTTAGGATATTTTGAGTATTGACTTTGATTTTGTGGTCTCTTAACAGCTGGTATAAGTGGCTTTGGTACTTCCTCAAATATGTTTGGCCAGAATACCTTTGGACAACCGTATGTATAATTTTTTAGTGTATTTGTGCAAGATTGTTTAGGCAATTTTGCTTTCACTCTTTCAAAACCCTTGAATGGGGTGTAGGAGACAACTTACATTAATTTTGGTTTAACAGCTCAACTGTGCAAGCTCCTGTAGTTCCACAAGCAGTTTCAACTAATCCTTTTGGTACCCTGCCGGCGATGCCTCAGATATCAATTGGTCGGACAGGCACTTCTCCGTCAATTCAGTATGGGATTTCTAGCATGCCTGTAAGTGTACTTTCTTAGTGAATATGAATTTTTCGGTGATAATTAGTCATATCTTCTTATTATATTATTACTGAGAACAAAACAGAGACACAGGTACTTTTCTTCATGTCACGAGTGATTTTTTCTTCTCAGGTTGTTGACAAACCTGCCCCTGCAAGGATATCATCAATTTTGACATCAAGACATCTTTCCCAAAGGCGAATAAGGTTGCCTGCGAGGAGATACCACCCGCAGACTGACGGTCCTAAGGTAGTATTTTGACTGCAACTCATGAAATAATTGGATTACTTCTGTTCTGTAAGCTTCATTTGCAGTTGGGATCTGTGATGACAACCATGAATGGCTTTTCATCTTTCTTTGAACAGGTTCCTTTCTTTTGTGACGATGAAGAGACACCGAGTAAACCAAAGGCAGATGCCCTTTACATCCCAAGAGAGAACCCTAGAGCTTTGGTGATTCGCCCAGTGGAGCAGCAGCAATCTCAGATGAGTGCTGGAAAAACTATTCTATCGAAAAACACGTTCAGTGCCACTCATGAGAATGGTAAACTTACAGCACATCTTTTATTTTAAAATCATTTTAGGTCACACATGGCTGCAAGTTTCTTGTGCAATTAAACTAGTCAACGTTAATTGTTTGTAATTCACTTGGTGGTTGAGCTATGTTAGGTGTAAGTCGCAAGTTTTGCACCGATTGAGTTTAATTGTCTGTCTATAGAGTTCTGCATGCTGTGTGGCAGCGTTGCGAATATTGTGTATTTATCATATGCAAACTTATTTCAGGGAGAGAAGAATTGATGATACACATTTGAACAGTTGGTTGATTTTCTATACCTATGATGAGGTATCAGATTTGTGTTGACGCCTGATTTTGTCATTTGTCTAGGTAAAACTCCTGAAGCTGGTCCCACCCCATCTATGAATGGTTTTAGCAATCAGGATAAAGGTATTAAGCACTTTTCAAGTGGCTATGGCCTTTTGTCTGAACTGCTTCTGTAGATCTTTCTGTTTGTTTTTTAAATGGTAAAAGTGGTACTGTTGATGAATATGATGGAGTTGCTACCTCTCGTTGCACTTGCTTCTTTTCTGATGTCTCGATTCCTGTTATTATTCTGTGAAATGACAGTGGAATCTATTGAAAATGGCTTTGAAGAACGGACTCTACCTAAACAATGTCAGAAGCCTAATGGAACTTCTGATTCATTGAGTGTTGCTCCTACTGGTCATCGAGCTGGTGAAGCAGCTATTGCATATGAGCATGGTCCTGAAATTGAGGCGCTGATGCCGAAGCTTCGCCACTCGGACTATTATACAGAGCCCAGAATCCAGGAATTGGCTGCCAAGGAAAGGGTTGAGAATGGTTACTGCCAGCGTGTGAAAGATTTTGTGGTTGGTAGACACGGGTATGGTAGCATCAAGTTCATTGGAGAAACAGATGTGCGGGGACTTGATTTGGAATCTCTTATCCAGTTCAATAATCGAGAAGTGATAGTCTACATGGACGAGAGCAAGAAACCTCCTGTTGGACAAGGTCTAAATAAACGTGCAGAGGTTACTCTTCTCAACATAAAATGTTTTGATAAGAAGACAGGACTGCATTACACGGAAGGGCCGAGAATTGAGAAGTATAAGGAGATGCTCAGAAGGAAAGCAGAGGATCAGGGTGCTGAATTTGTCTCTTACGACCCTGTAAAAGGAGAATGGAAATTCCGGGTGGAGCACTTTAGTAAATACACCCTCATAGAGGAGGAGGGTGATGAAGACTTGCTAAATCTTGCTTGAACGAAAGAGTTCAGCAGTACGGACGTATGGTATTTTCCTGGTTCTATGGATGTTTTTGTACAGGATATTAGTGTGTGGTCTCTTTTGGTTGGAATCATGGCCGTCGGTTAAAGCCATGGTTTCATCAGTTTTGTAATTTCTTGACTTGTATTTATATATATAGATATCTTTGCCAAATTTGTTTGGCCGTCTTTTCTTAATATATGCCTGCCCTTGATGACATGCCTGCCCTTGTCACTCGAAGATGGTTCTCGAAATAGTTGTATAAAATTTGGAAAATATTGTAGACTTACCATCCATCCTATAGGCTCCGAACTGTAATCGGCAAGAAAGGGATGTATAACTATAGCCTAGTGGACTGAAATATAGATATTGTGGGATTATAAGGAGTTGTGGTTGACATGTCTGGTTCCCTTCCCACCTAGAAGAGGATTATCAACTTCCACAATTCCCATTCTGACCCGCCACCCCAAACAATAATCACTTATTCTTGGTCTTTTTTGTCATTCCTTGCAGAATATTCCGAAAGTTTCCTGCATTAAATTTAAACATATGTTTTCAGTAATAAGACAGTGAGTTTAAACCAAATCTGAATTAAAAATTGGCCGCTAACAAGACCACTTGAACTACTGCATCATTAAAATACATGATCCGAGAGGCAGAAACGATTGAAGAGCTTTAAAGTTACCAAAATGCAAAACAAATTGTATCATGTGATTAATTACTAGCAATGCATCTTCTCCAAGGCCTTCAAAAAAAATAAAATCAAAATAAATCTTCTGATTCTCCATAGGTAGACAAGGAACTAAGATAAGACTCCCTAAAATTCGCTGTTTATCAAATTCTATTAGCATAAACATCATCATGCGCGCGCTAGAATTTCCAAAAATTTTGACTTATAAAGCTTAATCGAAAGCAATAAACCAGGATATTTTCATTTAATTCATTGTAGTTCTATGTTTTTTTTTTTTTCAACTTTACTAAAATTGATGAGATCACGTATGTGTAATAACACATATGTTTACTATAAGTCAGTTGAGTTTATATCTTTGTAAGTTAAATAAAGTATCTGATTAATTGATCACAAATTAAAATGGTTTTTTTTCCAAGGAGATACTCATCGTTATAACTACAATTCCAGCAAACCAAAAAAAATTAAGACGAAGATAAAACAGAGTCCATCCAATTAAACACGGATTCTCGCCTGAATTGTTCGTTCAGGAAGCCAAAGACTTAGTTACAAAACATCTCGCGTCTCCGAGCGGATGAGTTCAAAACGACCCTAAAAAAGTCTAGAAATATCCTTCCCACAAGGCATGCTGCCAAACCATCTAACCCTATTACATAAAATACTTCAAGATTCGCTGTAGAATCTTCAAGATCTGTATCAAAATACTCCACATGAAAAACATGTAATACCCAAGATTGCTTTGACAGAAACCCAATTTGATAAACTGGCATAAGTAATCGATGATCCATAGAAATGATTTGATTTGGGGGGAACATACGTACGTTGTAGGGTTGTGTTTCACACATTGGGCTCGGGGCGTTATTTTGATAATTGTTCATGGGCAACGGTAATTCCCATAAGTGTAATACGGAAAATAATAATATTAGAAAAAAAAAAAGAGTTTAATAAATGAAAGAATTCAGTATATTGCTAAAAAGAATTAGCATAATATTGGACCTGACTGTTTACTGTAGTGGGAAGGTGAAAGAAAATTAATTCCCAAAGTCACAACTTTTGAAGGACATTTTGCTTTCATGAACTATGCAGTTTGTAATGTAAATCGTTCCTTCTTAAGTTGATCTTCAACAACAAAAGAAAAGAACTTGAAAAGTTGTTTCGGCTATCAGTGTGTAGAAGACTAAATTAGACAACCTTCAATTACTTTCCTACACTAAAATTGTTGTCATAGTATGCGGCAAAATAAATAAATAGAGTGGATTAGAAGTTCTCACTACTATATACTATACCAATTACTGGTGTTAATGTTCAGGCATTTGGTAAAAAGGGCAACCATTATCTACTTTATAAAACTTCAATATTTTCAAGGACAGATGAATTCACGCAATTTCATATAACAGCTTCTGAAACCTAATTGCAGAGGCATCATGACGACCAACTTCAAAAACCTTGATCAACGACTGCAGTGCCCTGTCTATCATGCCCCTTTTTACGTCCACAAGCTTGGAATGTTCATCCTCAAGCTCTGTCTTCAGAGACAAGCAGAGGGCACCGAGCCACTCCTCCAAAAAATGCTTTTTCTGAAACACAGAGATAATAGTGATACATAAAACATTTATATCAATAGTTGCTGACAGATAACACAACTTGATAAAATCAAACAGTAATAATGAGACCTTGGATGTTCTTACTTTAACAAGAAATTCGTCCATGCCCTGCCACTCTGTATCTGGAGCAAGACTAATCACATGCAACGTGGTCGAAGTCAACTGCATCGAGTCACAAAGTGGGAGGAAGTAAGCAGATTGAAATAATAATAATAATAGATTTTCGAAACTTCAGACGTGATTCTGCAGTTTAGAAAAGTCGAAGTCAATGCATTTTGAGCGACGAAAATCTTTTGGAAGCCCCATAAAATGTGGTTTAAGCAGAATGGAAACATGGGAGGGAGCTAGGATTTAGAAACAACAAAAGCAATCAGTAGATTATATTAACCTGCATTTCAAGGGCAACCCTATATTTTAAATCAGCTGGTTTTGACACTTGATCCGAACCTAGATTCTCAAGAACGTGCACTACGCCTTGAAGGACATCAGAGAAAGATGAACCATAATCTGCTTCAAGCAAATAAAAAGTCCATAAACGACAAAGCACACGGAGCACAACAATTCAGGTAGTCTTTGTCCATACAAAAAAGGCAAAAAAAAAAAATTGTCAAAAAGGTTTTACCATTTACTTTACTTGGAACAGCCAGTGCAGCAGCAGCTTGTATCCTGATTTTAAAATTTGCAGAATCACGCAGGAGGAGTAAGAGTACACTAAAGACAGTTGGAGCCCTGCAGGAATTGTTCAACAATGGCAGTTCTTGAATGGGGACGCATCGAAAAATTGTTCAACAAAGGCAGTTCTTGAATGGGGACGCATCGAAAAATTTAGAACCAAGTAAACAAAATTCTTACCAATCTTTGTCATGTAATTCTAAAGTTTTATTGAGAAAGAGGTTGCTCAATGCATGGCAAACATTCCACTGGACCTGCAGAGAAACAACAATGAATTTCAGGGATCAAGTCAATGGAATATGCTAAAATAAGAACATTATGATTTGCAATTCATCTTGCATCGAGCAATTGTGGACATGTTCTAGTTTGAAGTAACTGAAACAGGCAACTCATTGAGCCGCGTGTCACATTGCTCCATTTATATTAGATCATTGTATACTTTCTCCTTAACTATTTACACCTTTATTATGTCTTCATATTCCTTCTTGTATTCTAATTTTTAATTTTCTTTTTTTAAAAAAAGATTCAACAATAGAATACTTTAAAAAGATGGTTACTGTTGCAAATTACAACAGTTGTCTTGTCTTCTTCTTAGAGTTTCCTACAGAGGGGGCTTGAAAGTACCTTCACATTACCCGTTGTAATACAAGAGACAAAAGCCTGAACCGTTTTTCCCAACCAATCCAAAACTTTTGGAGTGGCTGAATGGAGAGATTTTGAGTTACCACTGATATCCTGTGGCTTAGATGAAGATTTAATGTTAGCATTGTTTAGAGGAGAGGACGAACTGTTCACCGTCTCATCACAACCACCTGCGGGACCAGAAAATGGAACAAATCTACTGAGGTTTCCCAAAGCTCGCACAGCATTTGCCTTGACCTGGCCATAAGAAGATGATAATAAAACCTCAGGCAAACAGAAAAATATTTAAGTATCACAGTTGTGAGGAAATATTTATCGGGACAGGACATCCATCTTCACCTAAAAAGAGCTAAATCATCAAAGCCAATTGAATGATAGCAGTTCATTCAACCGTTCTGTCTCCCACTCTGCATCAACATGAGGAGGGGTAAAGATAGAACACTTTTACCTTGTCATTATCTTTCGATAGCCGCAAAGCACTGTCAATTAGCAGCAAAATCAATTCTTGGCTCACCTTTGAATCTGCCAAGGAATAATAATGAGAATGAAGTTTTGACAAATGTATACATCAAGAGTTTCAAGTTATCAAGCACAGCAGTCACCTATTGAACCACTATCAGAAGTGTGCACTTCAACACAATGGCGAAGGGAATCACAGATATTTGCTAAAGCCCATGATGCTGTGATGCGCACCTGAAGAAAAACACAAAAGGAAGTTATGTTCCAAAAAAAAGACTAAATGACTGGAGGTAATCATCTTAATGTAGCAGCTAAAATACGTACTGAGACCAGCAAATCATTAGAGTTGTGAACAGCAGCATTGATAAGCTTGTTAAGGATCTCTCCACTGTGGCATTAAGATTTTTCGTAAGTTCCTCCATTAGTTCATCTTGTTTCCAAAATTAGTTTCTACTGGAGATCTCATTACCTGTGGATTACCGGTGGAAAACATGCAATAACACCAATGGCACGGCATGCAGCTGACCTGACTGAAGGAACTTCATCACCTAGGGCAGCATGTACCTAATAAATTTTGAGTTTTCTTAGAGAAGAGCAAATAGAAATACCACAGATTAACTAAGAATGAAGAACTAGGGACCTGGAGCTTACTGAAGAACTAAGAATGAAGTCCTGTTCAGCTCTGGTCAGTGAAACCAACACAGGAGAAGTCAAACCAGCGAAGCAAGTCACTGATGCAGCCCTCACCTAGTCACCAATCGGGAGTTCAAAATAACGCAAATTAGAGTCCGGTAAGTGATATGGAGAATAGTCCAACATAAAAGTGAAAGTTAACTTTTTTATTTCAAAAAAACTTGCAACAATCAAATGAAGTTCTAAAAAGCTACTGTTAAGGAAAACCATACAAGAAACAGAGAAAGTATTAAGTGATGCAAACCGGAGGACCAAAAATTATGCGAACAAATTGATTTTGGAACATAACCAACCATGCCAGAAGAATGCCGAAGACATAGAGGCATGTGTCTAACTATTGCTTCTGACCACTGCTCATTTCCAAGCAGGCAAGCTCCCTCTGTATTCCTTCGTGCAGTAGGGGTTAGCAATCCATCTAATGGAGCAGATGAAATGGTTTTCATCCTAATAGAATCAGGTGTAAACGCGGAATCGAGAAGTTTATCATCAGAAAGATCCTCAGTTCCTTTGAATCCCGATATTGCACGTAAACTTCCGTCCAGAACCTAAGAAAATTCAGTGTCATATAAAGAACCCACAGCACTCGGCATTGCCATATTAAGAACCCACAGTCACGAATGACGCACAAACAAAATAAAGGTTTCAGTGCAGAATGAGCCCACACGGGTAGAATCAATGCATAAAATATTAGTGCAAAGCATTTTTGCAGATGTATAATCAAATGTATGCTTAAAACCCAAAGTAACTAGTCTTTTTTCTAAGAGACCAGTGAAATGAAAAACACGAGTAACTTGCACAATGATACCACTACTGGTAGCAAAAGTGAGTTGGCATATAAAGGCAAATAAATCCAGAAAAAATCTGGAACGAGGTAAAACTCACCTTGATTGCAGCTGTAATTACTTTCTCCCAAGTGGGGCCACCTGTGTATCCAGTATTATTCTTCCATGATCTTGCTGGCATATCACCAGTACAGCTTAAAAGTCCAAATACAATAGAGGACACTTGTTTCCAGCATGAAGACATTGTACCTGGATAATTATGTGCCACAATTCTAAGGGCCTGCATTTAACTATGAAGAGAATCAGACATAATTTTCCAGCTTGCAAATGCATTATGCATAAAAAGCAAGTATATCAGTGTAGTAGGAGCATCATAGAAGACATTCTCAACTAGGAAAAATAATTATTGCCGAGGCAAAGATATTACCTGCAAGGATTCAAGGCATATGGATGGGCAGGTTAAAGGTTCTGAACATCGGAACAGTAGTGATAATATTCCAGATCTTTTTTGGAGCTCGGAAAAACCTGAATAGCCATCAGATCAAACTTATGATATATGTCAGGGCAACAAGGAATCCTCAGATGATTTAGAGCAATTTACAGGAAAAGATAAAACAACTTTTGGCTGCTCTTTAGATGGATTTTTGCGGAAAACCATGACCAGGTTAACAAAAATAATCATTCTTGCTACATTCTTACATAGATAACATACTAACCTCTAGCTACTTCCTCCAAAAGCATATCCTTGACATGATCTGAGGGAGGCGAGACAGATAAAGCTACAGTCAAGCAATCAATAGCACCAGCCTGAAAATATAAGATATTGAAGAAAGTATGAGGCATCTTGTTTTGGCTTGTTTACATGTATAAGAATGGCAGAGAAGAAGAGGTAAAGGGTAAAATTTACAGGTGATGAAAATCCAAGGGAAAAATGCAATTAGAACTAAAGATTATTCATTCATACCAGATGACAGAGACGGGATCTATCTATCCCGAATAAGTATGATAAATTTGTAGGTGTTATTAACTTGTAAAAGGAATACAAATATTGTTTATCAAAAAAAAAAGGGAATACAAGTATTGGAGCAAATGTCAAGAAAGAACTACTTCCGCACCAAAAGGCTTTGAGAAGTCTATAAAAGTTGGATGGTTATACATCCAGTTATGACACTGACCAGTACACTTGTCTGGTCACTCTGAACTGAGAGGGTATCTTCAATTTTCACTTGGAGAGAAGAAATAATGGAAGGTAACAACTCCATGGGCATTCTTGAATAGCTGTAAAATCATTACGAGGTTATAATGAAAAGCCATTTCTTGCTGTGTTTTGATGCAGTATGAGACAAAAGTAAAGATACATGGAAGAAATGCTTTACAACACAATCAAAGAAAAGGATTCTTACGGTGTGGATGATATCAAAGCCGTCAGGAGTTTGAAAATGGCAGCAAGAACTCCCTTATGTGGTTCATATTTAATTAAGTAAAGTATGCCTGTTTATGCATATCAAAATCTGCAAATTAATACTTGGTGTATCTGAAGCGAGAATTGCCACAGACAGTTGTTTGAAACGAAGGGAGTTACATACATTTCTTCTAACCTGAATGAAGCTGCATTGAGATTTGTCCAAGGGAGATAGAAAGTGCTGTAAAAGATCCAATCTTGTTGGAATCTTTATATTCTGCAACCTTTAGGAAAACAGCAGCAGGTCCATCCAGCATTCCTGTTATAGCAGCAGCGGATGCAAGCCGTGCCTAGGCATCAACACCATGTTTCCGTCACAAACCTTCTCAAACACGCATCTCTTTCAGTTATTATAAAGAAGAAACCATACCTTAAGGTAAGGATCAAATAGTAGGCAACTCATCAAAGTTGCTTCATACTTCCTGCAAATAAGCAAGAACCAAAAACAAAACAACTCATAACAAAGAAAGCAATAAAATACATTTCAGTATTTGACCAAAATAACACACCAAAATGGTTGTTAAACCTTGGCTGTAAGATGTCACTACGGGGTAGAAGAACAGTCCATTGGCTGGTAAAAACTTCAGGATCATCTCTACAAAGATCCTTCAAGGGAATTCAATGTAAACTGTATCAGGAATTTGAGATTGATTAATCAACTACAACTTTTATAACGGACAAACCTGTATACAGACAATAGCAGCTAGTCTAGTCTTGCCGAAAAGAACTATGTTAGGATCTCGTACAGATCCCTCACTGTCACTGTAATCTGAATCAGAAAATGTTTGATAAGCTGTAGAAGAACCAAGCCCAGTGGGGGCCATAACTTCCTCGTCTTTCTTTTGCACGCTCTTCAACTCTTTCCGCAAGTGAGGTGGCCTATAACGAGAGGAGTCTGATTTATTTAAGTCTGCCACATTTACATTTTTGGTGGAAGAACCATGCTCCTTCACTATACCAACCTCTTGTGACCTGGAAGGGTTTCGGCCAGCAACACCATAATTCAGAAACATCCTCAGAACTGCTATAAAACCAGAAACCTGCCCAATCTCAGACACAAAGGGAGTATCAATATTAGTTAATGTACTTAACATCTTGGTTACAAAAAAAAAAGTTTTAGATCCCGGAAGAGATGGAGGCATATTCTTACATGGGCTGAAAGAGATCCTTTAGGATTCATGAGAACCAAGTGAAGGCAATGCAGCACCGAGCAGTAAAACCTACGTAGGACAGCCATTAATTAGAATTTGATGGATAAAAATTCATGAGATAATAATTCTAGACGTAGCATATGGTACCTTGCCATGAAGCTGTCTTCCTTCAGTGGACCCTTAGAAGCTAATAAATCAATCACCTGTCTGAGAACCTGACTCAGCATAGGAAAAAAATATTTTAGCATAACTTCTAGGATTCGGAGGAGAGGATGGTCAAGGATTTCCCTAATTCTCACCTCAATTGTTGATTTCCAAACATCAACCTGCATAGACTGCTCAACCTTTGAGTACACTTCGCCGATAAGGGCAAAAGCAGTTTTCTGGACTTCCCATGTACACTGGGTTTGCAAAACTTTTGTATTGCTGCTTGAACTATGCGGCGCCATCTGAAAGCCAGCGATAACAAGATGGAGGAAATCGAGTAGCCGTTTGTGGTCTGGTAGCAAGCTGGTTTTCTGAGGAACCTCAAAAAGCAACCTGTACAAAAGCAAAAAGGTTAGCATCACAGAAGCAAGGAAGAGATCAAGTGTTAGTAAGAGACAGAGTACCTAGCAGACTCTAAACATTGTTTAATTGCTCCAATAACAGAAGCATTTCGAGTAAATTCCCCACTTGATTTCGCACTGCCAACAAAAACTTCTAATGCTCTCCGAAAGCAGTCAAGTGTCATAGCCAAACTGGATTGATTCATAACAAAAGCAACACGAGGAACAGTGCTGTGGATCTGAACATTTTCAAATACAGAGATGATTATTAGAATTATAGCATTTGTGCATTTCACATGTGATATAGTGGGCTACTGTACCATTTGTGAGTTTACTGAACTTTTATCTTTGCATATGTTGTTTGGGTTTGTTTACTGAAGTTCAATCTTAGCTAGTAAACCCACCACCCCCAAAAAAAAAAAAACAAAAACTATAAATGAACTAGCTGAATTGAGCCAAAAAGAATTCTGTGGGAAAGAAAAACATGAACAACAACAATAAAAAAATAAGAGAATTCGCCAAGTAAGCAATTAAACTCCAGGCAGAGTTCTACTTACAAATTTCGAAAGATGGATAAAGATCTGAGTGAGGTCATCAATATGAGTAGAATCAGACACATTGAGCGCCAATTCCATGATGAGCACAACATCAGATTCAACCTCGCGAGGAGGCAGTTCTGAAGCAGCAGAAAGTATGGAGTCGGATTGGGAAAATATAACGTGATTGAGGAGGCGGAGGTGGTCGTTGTTGTTGACACCAACTCCATCGGAAGTTTGAATTTCGTCCCTTAGAGTTAGAAACGCCGTTCGCCATTGCCTCGTGGATGATGAAGATGAAGAAGAAGAAGCAGCAGCTGTTGATGTAAATGCCATCAATGCCTCAACAAATCACTCAGCCACACCTCAATCTGCACTGTTTTAATTCTTTTCTTCCCTTTACGAATTTCTCAGCCCAGTCATTCACCATCTCTTCCCGTCGTCGTTCATTTCACGGTGGTTGCGCGGCAGTTGTGGCGGTGCAAGGGGCAAGAAGATTCGACGGCCTGATGACCCAATGTATATTACGGGTCAAATTGTTTGGGCTTTGGCTTCCTTGAGCATTCTTTTTGTTTGGGCCTGATTTAGAATTGGGCTTCAAGCAATCTCTTCTACAATTTTCTCCGAGTCAGCTTCTCCAGGTTTTTGAAGTCATTGGAAGCAGAAGAGGACAAAGGAGAAGAAACAATTTTTTTAATAATATTATTCGCAGCCAGACGCTCAAGGGCGGAGATTGCTTTCATTGCTTTGGTCCATACATAAATTAATTAACAAATTACTTAATTTTCGCCCAGAAATGGATTGATAAGAACGAGACTTGTGGGGATATGGTGTACAGCTGAATCTCCCTTAAGAATCAGAGAATCAGAATCCGAAGGAAGGGATTCATTTCATCACTCTTCCATTGAAGATGGATGGAAGGTTTATTAGATTATGGCCATGGAACACTTTCACTATCGGAGCCGTGCTGTTGATTCTCACTTACCGATTCTTCAGGTGGTGCTCCGCTTGCCTCCGTCGCTCCTCCGCCGTTAAACCCGTTCCTCACGCCATACCATCGTCATTCTCCGACGTCCCTGCCCCTCAAGCTAGGTATCTTCTTCATTCATCGAACTTTTTTTTTTTTTTTAAATTTACTATGCTGGCAGTACTGCTTATTTTGTCGTGGAATATTGTTTAGCTTCCTCAGTAACAAGCTGGGGTTTTGTTATCTGTCATCTAATTCTACAAAATTCTTTCAGAATCTCTGCCATAATATCTGACACTGATCTAAAGAATCTGGTTGATGAGGTGAACGACAAAATTCACCGGGCTGAGGATTGGGAGCATGTCATTGATCGAAGGAACCATATGTTTTCCTACACTGCCAAACGTACTAAGCCAAAGGTTGTTACTTGCTATCCCTTTCTCTCAATACTCTCTTTAAGATATTATCACTGTGGTGAATTCATGAATGGCTATACTAGTTTATGTAACTCAACTCTCGTTGATGTGAAGTCATTGTCTTTGAGCTCAGTAAGATCCCAAATAAACTTCTATATTTCCTGCTGCATCTCAACTGAGCTTTGCCAAATCAAAGTAAGATGTGATTGTGACCAGTATCTTTTTTTTTCCCCTGATAGGTTTTGCTTTGATGAAGATATTTCCTGTGTAAAATTGAATCCTAAACATCTGCGTATTGGTGTTATAGTGTCAGTAGACTTGTTGATTTTAGATAAAAGGTTCTTTTCCCTATCAGTTCTATTCTTCACCAATTACTAATGCTTGCCTTATCTGACCTACCACCAATAGGTCCCTAATTCTCCTGCTAGCATTTGAGTTATTTAACAAGACCTTTGTTCTAACATTTTTCCGTTGCAGGATGGTCCTGTCAAATATCTGAGTCTTACAGTGTTTGAGAATTGCTCCCCTGAGTTGCTGAGAAATTTTTACATGGATAATGACTATAGGAAAACTTGGGACAATACGATAATTGAGCATAAGCAGCTGCAAGTGGATGTTAGTAGCGGAACTGAATTTGGTCGTACAATTAAGAAGTTCCCTTTCCTATCACCGAGAGAGTATGTATTAGCTTGGAGAGTTTGGGAAGACAAACACGGGGCCTTCTATTGTCTTAGCAAGGTATCAGCGCTTTTGTTTGGGATGTGTTTGTGTGTGCTCACCCATTACAAATAAGGATTTGGGGTGGTTGAAGAACAAATTTTTTTGTTGTTTGTGGCATTTTCTCATATTTATCTGTTAACGCCCTCACTTTTGCGTCTCGCTGATGTTTCTCTTTGGGATTATCAGGGATGTGAACATCCTCGTGCCCCAAGCCAGAGGAAATATGTAAGGGTTATGTTCCATAGGTCTGGTTGGCGAATCAGAAAAGGCAGGTTTTTTCACTGATCTTTTTATATTTTCTTTTTTGTGCATTGGGTGATACAGATGGGAATCTGTTACTGAAGGCGTATTATTTCTGGCCATTCCTTTCCCATCTCTGTGCAATTATATATGGAGTTAACAAACATAATGATGTTCTTTCAGTAGCGGGTCGAAATGCATGTGAAATCACAATGGTGCATCAAGAGGACGCTGGTCTGAATGTGGAGATGGCAAAACTTGCATTTGCAAAGGGCATATGGAGTTACGTATGTAAAATGAATGATGCCCTCCGTTTGCATTCGTTAAAACATACTCCAGCCTTGAATGAAGCAATGCTAATTCAAAAGGTTGGGAATCATTTATTCTTGCTTTATGTTGTTTCTTCAAGGTTCCAGTTTTGTCCCCTATGCCTTGTCTTGAAACCTCATACTCAGTTTGTAAAAAGTTTCTAATTATTCATATTTATGATGGTAGTTTCCCCCCGGGCTTGAAGACATTGATCATAGAAGCACGACTCATTCAGAAGTTGCAGCAGATACTGTTTGCTATCGGCAGGCATCCGAAAGCCATGGTAGTAGGTCTGTCAAAGCTCCTCCAAATAAATTATTGAAAAATGGTTTGATCCTAGTAGGGAGTGCAATCTGCCTATCTCGGGGCCATTCCAGCTTGGGTGCAAAAGTTGCGATGGTATATATTTTGACCAAGTTAACTAAGCGCCGTGCTACTTCTAAAGCGGGCAAGCCTTAGCTAAACACAGATTCTTCAAAATTGTGAATAAGAATTGAATGTTGAAACTCTGATTTACAGATAGCACAGATAGTGTAGAAAGAAGTCTCATTGTATAAAGTTGACAAGCCTTTGTGATGCTTGGGAATTTTGAAAAGCATCTGTGATTCTTGGGAGTTTTGCCAGAGATAAAAGTGGTGCCTGTATTGGATGTAAATGGAAATATGATATCGAATTGAACAAAACTAATCACATCCCCTTCTTTCATTGTTTATATCTTAAGGTCTTGTTCATAGATTTACTTATTTCAATGCATCTTAGGATTATTGACGCAGAAATGTCATTTGACGACATCAATCCTTGTTGGGTTGGAGCGTGGATGACATGATAATATCAAATGGTTTTAAGTATGAATGGTATTTGATAGACTAAACTGTAGCAATCCATTAGATCATGCTAATGTGTTACAAGGCTCATGGGAAATGAAAATTTGAACTCATACATCAATCATAAAAATGATCTGTTCCGGTAAATTTTCCCCTTTCTTCTATCCTAACTTGGCATGAGGGCAGAAGCATTGTACCATCCAACTCCTACCATCTTCTAGTAACAGTGTCGAGTGTGTATTTTGCGTACAAAACAGATCCAGGTTTTAAGACTGTAACTCAACAATTACCACAACCTGTATTTCGAGCGCAAGCCTGCTGGATGTAAATAAGCCAGGAGCTAAGTGCTTTCCAATACCTTATTAATCTTGTCAGCATAAATCTGCTGTACTTGTTTACGAAGAATTTCCACATCCGTAGCATGCTCGCCATGTTGATCATCCTTTGCCAACCGCTGCAATTGTTCCTTCATTTTATCTAAAGCTGCATCCAGCTCACAAAACTCCTTGAATATAGATGCTCCAGACTGTAACCTTAATAGGTTTTCTACAGCATGAAGTACCTACAATTCATTGCATTCTACAGTCAGCAAAGTTTTTGGAATACTGAATAACATGCCTAGAGACCAGTGGCATCTTAAACCAGTTCTTACAAAAGAAGTAACAACAACTTCTATATTGTGTTCAAAATAAGTAGTAACATCTCAAGCCTTTGTTGCTATGCAGATCTGCACCTTAAGTTGCATGGTTACAAACCAAAAATAGGTACCTTTTCCTGGAGATCAAGGTCCATTGAAGCCAGTAGATCAACCACAGACCTCAAGAACAAAGGGTTGCTGAAAAAGGGTGGTACAGGATAACTAGGATTTTCCATTTGAGACTCTGCCAGATCACTCACGATTGACACAGATCTCTTGTGTATTCTTACATCAATATTTGATTTGCTCAGCAGGTCCTGCGAGAAAAATCAACCAATGTTGACGATGGCATTAGATCCAGTAACTCAAAGCAGGCATGCGGTTATATGAAGATCTTTTTAAAATTTCCACTAAGATCACCTGAATTATTAAATCCCCGGATTCACCATAAAAAAGTTGCTGTCCAACCACGTTATTCCTGATCAAAGCAGAAATAGCATATAATGCTCTAAGGACTTCCTCGACAGAATTGGATTTTGTCATCTTCAGTAGTTCTGACAGGGCACCAAGCTCCAAAAACTGAGAGCCTCACTTGTTTTAGAAACAGATGATATCGTAATGGACTTATGACACTCATGACTGCTGATGAAGAAATACACAAATGAACTCAAACTAACCTGCTTCTGAACAACAGGATTGTTTTGACAGGCTTTGCCAAGAACCAGTGCCGAAGTTGTCCTAACCTCTGAATCAGGATGATTTAGCTCTTTCACAACCACAAGGGTACCCCCAAGTTTGTGGAGATCTGCAAACCAAATGTTTCTATGAAGCAGCCATTGGCAAAACAACCAGTAGTATAAGAAAAAACCACTCCCGTACCCTCAAAAGAATAGGATATACTTAGTTCTTTCATGACAAGAATCATCAGGTGGTAGACGATGAAGTCCAAACCAGGACCTTGATATTACAGAATTCCATCTATTACTCCCAAAATCAAGTCAAAGCCACAATGTACGAGCAAACAAATAGAATCGAACAGGCGAGGATATATTACTAAAAACTCAAACAAGCAAGAACATGGCACAGAAACAAATAAATCCAACTCTTCCACAAAAAAGATGAAATGAAGCAGATAACAAAACCAGCCAAAGTCATTTGCGGCAGGAAAGAATAAAAATTAACAAAAGGAATTGGGCACACCATTTGCGTTATCTATGGGCTCGACCAGTTCAGAAAGCTCCAGCAAAGCACGAAGATGATCCTCCCATGGCAAAGACGAGTTATTTAAGTCATCAATGGCAATTTTCATAAGTTCCGCGTCTGACGGCATCTTCATCTTCTCAATCAATTCCTATCGAGACAATAATACAACTGACTAAGCAACAACAGCATACTAAATTAACATAAAATTATGAGGATGAAACTCGTGGTAAGCTGAAAAGTACCTTAATCTCATCTTGACGTTTCTTGAGCTCATCAGGAGATTTGCGCTTGACATCCTCTGCCGTTTCCTTCAACTTAGAAGGATCAGAGTGTCCTGAAAATGCCAATCTATGGTTCAGTTATACTGTCGCTTACACAACAACGGAGTTCTTCAAAGAAAATAAGTTGGCCCTAAAACACGTAAGAAACTCCAAAGCACTAGTGGGAAAGTATACCTATCGCCCACTGTAGCATCCCGTCGAGGGATGAGAAACCGCCGTCGACATCATCTTCATTCCACTCTCCGGCGAAAGTACTGATATCGACATCTCCCTCCTCTTGAGCGTTTGACCAGTACAAGCCTGCCGCCGAGGCGGTCTCGTTACTTCCTTCGACCTTAGCAGCAGCCTTAACTGCAATCACAGCCAATAAGGCAACGGCTATCGCTAAAACCGACGAGTAACTCAATCTCATCGTCGTCTCCCTTCCAATTACGCCTCCTCGCTCAACTGCTGCAGAATTCACTTGATCGGAAACCGGCGGAATAAGGTGATCGGAAAATGCCAAAGCTTTTTCTCCTCCGACTGACTATATTTGGTAGGGGTTTAAATGGACTAATGTTGCACCTCAGGCCCAATAAAAGTGAGAGACAGGCCCAAGTGTTTTTGGTCTTTTTGACTTGGAAACAGAATACGTAATATAATCATGGAAAAAGAAGAAAGGAAAAGTTTTAATGGTGGAATTTGGGGAGGAAGGATCCAACAACCCCCAAAAAGAAAGAAGAAGAAGTAAGGACTTTTTGGTTACCAAACAACTTCACCAACCAAACAGTCGTCATCACTCTTCATAAATGTCAAGTTGCAGAAAGGGATGCTCTGTGTGGAATGGAATGGAATGAAAGCCGTACACTACAAATCAATCTCTCACACGCCTATTGCTTTTCCTAACTAATTTGATCGACGACCCAATCGAATCATCATCATCATAGGTTAGGAAAAAATGGCTGCTAGATTGGGCCTGCCGTCGTCTTCTCTGCCGGCTCAAATTCCGGTTTCCCTGAATCCTCATACTAGAAGCGGCGGATTGTATCAGCTGAAGTTGAATTCGAAACCTGGAGTTATAGTATCAGCTGCTGATCCAAAGAATACTACTATCACCAGCGGCGGCGGCGGCGGCGGTGGCGGCAGTGTGAATCATAACAAGGGAAGCCGGTCGTCCACCACCTCCAATTACGTGGTTCCCTTGGACAAGCCTTCCTGCATCACTAGGCCTCTCGCCGAGATCCTCCGAGACCTTAACAAGAGAATTCCTGATAATCTCATCCAAGACGGTGATCCCACCTTTATTCCCTGGTCGGTTCTTCTTCCCCATTTTTTCCATTGTTTGTTCTTTCGTACTGTTCTTAATCTTCGTGGTTTATTGATCATTTCTAAATGTACTTGCTTCGTAGGTACCATGCCAATCGCATGTTAAGCTTTTATGCACCAGGTAAAAATCCATTCTTTACCATTATGAGTCTTGCATATGAATGAATTTATCATTTTGATTTCTTATTTAGAACTGAAAAACAGAGGTGGAAGAAATCAACAACATTGATTCACTTGGTTTGTGGATGTAATCTGAAAGGTGGACTCTGTTTCAGGTTGGTGTGGTGAGATACGTGACATTATTTTCTCGGACAACTCTACTGTGACTGTGGTTTACCGTGTTACGGTAAGAGGTTCCGATGGAGAGGTATGATTTAGATAGAGTTTCTTTTTTGTACGTCCATTTTGTATCTTATCACCAAATGTATATATTCTTTGGAGTAAAAATCAGTTCCATACATAATTTGATGAATGGCATTGGGGGAGATTTTCCCTAATTGTCAACTGCGGTTTTAGGATAAGTTGTGGCTTATCTTTTCTGTTGAATGTCACGATGAAGTGTTCTCTTTGAAGTTGTTGCATTGTGCTATAAATGTGATCATATTCTTTTTCTAAGTTTGCGTTTTCCTGAGCTTGACTCCATTTTTATCCACTCATGAGATTGTTTGGAATGATGCATCCTGAATTCTTTATGTAAGGTTAATAATATGTGCAGTTCATTAGATGGCTGTTAAGTTCGGGTTTTATGTATCTTTTACTCTCTCGCCCTCTGTCTCTCTTGTGTGCTTGGACAGCAGTCGAAGTTTACTCTACCATTGATCTTTACAAAGGTTTTCTATTAACTTGACACGAATTTGTGATCTGTGCAGGCACACCGAGAATCAACTGGAACAGTGTCATCCAGCAGCAAAGACATTGTAGATCCTGTCGCGGCTGCAGAGGAGATAGCATTTTGCAAGGCATGTGCTCGTTTTGGTCTAGGCTTATATCTGTATCATGAATGATTCAGAGTAGTATTTAGGTTCAGGCCTTCATAGTTCATATTGTTGTATTCTTGAGACACTATCGCTAATAGTCGGACCATTAATTAGTTTGTGAAGTTGGAAGATGAATATCCCATCGCAATTCTTCTTATTCCAGGCTTTGCTGCTTTACTTTGAAGCTGATTCAACATTCACTTTTTAGGTTTGCCTAGTAGTTTGCTTCAGAAATGATTGACTATCCGTTTTTGTTTAAAGTTGAATATGGGTTCTTATGTGATTATGAAAAATGTAAAGATGGAAGTCATGATTATGGAAAAATTCACAGATTCGAGGAGGAATGATGGAAGCGGTCAATCATTCTCGAGGTTTTGTGATTTTGAGCTAATTTATTGTTTCATTCAAATGCGAGAGGTTTACATCGACTTGATGGCCGAACTTCCTAATAAAATTCATATCCAAATTCAATAAGTAACTGGGACTGGTTGGTTGAGTAACCTGTGAAAAGCCGAATCAGTGAGTGTTCATGAACATATGATGCCCCAAAGCTAGGCAGGATGATGTTGCATATACCGTGAGGTGCAAGGGTTTTCAGCTTCAACTTGCTGGGACATTTCAAGAAAAACGCCAGTAAGATCGACAAGGAGCATCAAGGATGAATTGAACTTAGCTTAACATTTGTCTCACAACCGAATATAAAAAGGTTATCGAATTAACCTGACTTACATTGCCGGGGCTATCGAGTCCGGCGCAAAGGTTAATGGACTTGAAGACTAATCCTGAAATGTAAGAATGTGTCTTCTGTTTTTTTTTTTTTTTTATTTACTGCTTGTAAGTTTGCAAGACCTCAAGTGGGAGCTGTGCCTTTTGTTCGCAGTAATAGAGGAACAGTGCGTTCATACTGTAATTAGAAATGTCACAGGAGAATATAACAGAACATCTTCAAAATTGAGCAATACTTGGAAACAAATTCTTCTAGCTATAAGTTGTATACAGCATATACAAAGTTGTACACCACCTATACAACTTTATTTTTGTCGTAATTCCACTTTCAAAATATTCTTACATCAGAAACTATCCCGGATTAAGACTATGAAAACTCATCCCGACATCATTCTCAATTTGTATATTAGACGTTTTGAAGGACACTCCTCTCGTCATCTCTCAGGAAATGCTTACGCCTGATCGCCATACCAATCAGCTAGTTCGAGCTCGCTTGGACTTTGGCCATCTATTTATAAGTACTCAGTGCCAAAGTTGATACTCTCTCCGTCTTAAAATTATTGTCTAATTTGCATTTTCAATTTTAGTACAATTTGAACTGGAAATAAAAATTTAATCTGAACAATAATTTTGGGACATAAGGAGTAATAAATGTGTCCAACTTTATTATCAGATTATGAAACTCAACGAACTTACATCGACGCTAGAGGATATGCTTTTACACAGGAAATTTACATCTCGTCGACTTGATATTGAGTTTAACGTGGGGCTAGAAAAGTCGACGGATCTGTGGCTTCATATCTCAATTAAGCTAATCAGTTCCTTGTGTTCTACATACATCTAACGGCTGAATCTTTGCAGTAAATCCTCTAGCTCCTGTTGATTTGACCCACAAGTAATCATTATTCTCATTAATAAAAAGGGGAAGTTTTAAGTTTGTGTTCCATTTATTTCTTGTCTAATTAACTTCCTAGTCCCACAAATCGATAAATTTTCGGTCAACCACCACTAGGAAAATGAATGGCTAGCCCTCTACCCCCATATCTGCATGTTGAAGAGCTTTAATGATCGAAGGACGCATGAAATTTAACCCAAAAAAGTGTGCTCATTGAATACAATGAAAGCTAAAAAGTTGGTAAAAGTCTCAACTCTCAACTCTCAAGAATCAACTTGTTTAGATGAGGAACATTTAACCTAAAAATTGTAATGTAATACTCCCTGTAAAACGACCAGAAATCTGCAAACAGGACATTCTTCCTCAAATTTGGGGGTTGGCCTGGTACTTAATGTCTAAAACAATAATTCATTTCAAATTATACTGTTCTTAATACAAACTGTAAAATACGATGTGAACTATTTTTTCTGTACACAAGTAATATAAGTTAATAACTAATAATCAAAACGGATATCAACGTATCGAGTTATAAATAATTCATGTATTCTTTTCTTGATATAATTACTCACTTAATACAGTGATAGAAATTATTGTTCAAACTAATCCGAGTTCGAATTATCCCGCAGTTCCTCTCCGCATGATCCATTTGATGTAGCCTTGCATTCATCTTACTAGCTCGATGTGGTAGGTGTACTATTAACGCATATTCGTCCCATTTTCGTTACCTTCCAAATCAAAGTGGTCAAAATTTACCAAAAAATTAGAAACAAAAGTAGCCAATAAAAATCATAAAAATGAACAATGTAATGTAATGCATGTAACCCTAAGTAATATATGTCCCCACTAATCACATGCAACCCAATTTGGGGGTCTTCACTACTTTTAATCATCTCGACTTTTAAAATTTTAATTTTCCAAATTAAATAAGCACGAATCCAAACCGACCCAATCCGCAAGTATCTCAGGTAAGTATATAATTAGAGTAAGACCAAGTCGTTGCAAAAATTCGTAGGTAGGCTATGAATAAAAATGATGGGATCAACTCACCTGCGTGAAACATATCATTGAATCGATTTTAATTTTGGGTTGATCAAAGTGGAGAGAGGACTCATAATCACATGGTGGATGACATTATTATATTTTTCCTTCCTCTTATTCTACCCATATGGCATATGCTTTGTTGAATGAATATATTTGTAATAACACTTTATTTTATAATACAAACTTTTTTATCCACATTCGATTGGTACTCGGTATAAACTTAATCATGCATGTGCTTGCACTTCTTTCTTGCTTCTTCAATTTCTATAACCACAAAATTTCAATGTCCATTGTTCTTTATTTTTTGTGTGTGTGTGTGTGTGTGTGTGTTTTTTTCATTTTTTCCTTGTAGTTATGTAAGCTAAGTCGATAGAAATTGTGTAACGATACAACACCTTGAATTAATAATGTAAAGATAAAATTATTAAGTTTCACTCTTTAAACACGAAATATTACAGAACGATCATTGTTTGAAGTCTTCATTTGGAGGGAATCAAACAAGATTTGTTGTGAAAGAAAGGAATGAAGAAGGCAATCAATGTCCCAATGGGTCCAATGATTACATGCTCATCACACTCCAATTCAAGACGATGATTGAATCTTTTCCGAGAAATACATTGAGCAATCATGAAAGATGGAATGGGTTAATGGGTAAGAGAGTAGCAACAGATTCATGCATGGCCTCGTCAACCAAAAGTTAATATAGTCAAGAGAATCATTTAGCTTAATTGGTGAACATAATTTGGTGCAGTGGCTCTCAAAATCTCTTTAACATGGATCAGGGCTCATGATGAGTGAGATCACCCCTCATCATTATATTCAATCATTAATTGTCAGTTAACCTAGATTTCAGTTTTGGTTTGCTCTTTTTTGGTTAAAATATATGTTACCTAGTCTGAATGTGGGTGTGTCAGGCAAATGGCTGCAATGATGAAGCAAGGAATGGGAGTGAGAAAGGGGCTCTCTGCCTCTCTCCATATGATCAGTTGGAAAGCTTTTTGTTTCTAAGAATTTTTTATAGTGTTATACTAAAATTAGTACTACCCTACAAACTTACAAAGGAAATAAAGACCAGGTTTCATTTGTAATTACAAAATTGATTAAGATTGTACTAACTGTATTATATTAGGGAAAAAGAAAAAAAAAAATTCAAGTAAACTCATGAGAAGAAGCATAAGCATGCAGTACTGGACAAACACCCACTGTGTCACCACCACCCTCCCGCAGTATCTTAGAAGCTAGCAGCCTACAGGATTCTGCCTCCCTCTATTTAAACTCCTCTGCCACCATTTCTGCAATATTGCCACACAGAATCTTAATCAGAGTTCAGAAGCACAAGCCAAACTTAATTTCCTGCAACCAGAATTCCTTTCTTTCTCTTTTAGCTGACTCTATATCTACATTTATATAGTCCCAAACAAAATCTCACTTTTACTCATTCTTCCTGACTCCAAAGCCGCAAATTCATAGCATATTTCTGCCACCTTTTTGTAACTCTCCTCATTCTGCGCAGCAAATTAACTCACTGAGATTAGAAATATGAATAAGGCTTCTGCAGGTTCTTCTCCCTTGAAAGGAAAAAAGAAGAATCAGCCGCAACAGCAGCAACAGCAAGATGGAAACAACAACAGGTTTCTTGGAGTGAGGAGAAGGCCATGGGGCAGATATGCAGCTGAGATAAGAGACCCGACGACGAAAGAGAGGCACTGGCTGGGGACATTTGACACTGCAGAGGAAGCTGCCTTGGCGTATGACAGGGCAGCTCGCTCCATGAGGGGATCCAGGGCTCGCACCAATTTCGTCTACTCAGACATGCCTCCTGGTTCATCCCTTACCTGTATCGTCTCACCTGATGAAGAATCCCACGCCAACCATCATATTCTTCCTAACAATGTTTACAATCAAACCGGACAGCTCCTAAACTTTTCCGATTCTTTTTCACAACAGCAACAGCAGCTATATCATGACCACAGTCACCAGTTTTCATTCTTTGATGGCCAGCGCGATCACGCACACCATACTTCTGCAGACAGGAGCAGCTTGTACCAACAGGATACGGCTGGCTATGACGCTACCACTGCCATGATGATGAACAGCAGCAGCTTCAACATGTACGGCTCCAGCACTAACTTGAAGAAAAAAGAAACCAATAATGCTGAATTGCCTCCACTGCCACCTGATATTACTTCAACCTATTTTGGGACTTCAAATGAGCCGCCCCTACTTTCAGATGTGGGGTGTGATATTCTCAATGGCATGAGTTTTCTTGAGTTGTCGGAGGGTGGCCGCCCAAGTTTCAGCGGATCACCATCTGTTGATCCGTACGACAACCCTGTCATTAGTTCTGCTACAGCAAATTACTCAGGGTTCAACACAGAGTCACCTGGAAGTTGTGATTTTGTGCATCAATCTTTTACTTCTCTTGGTTACGATTATGGTTATGGGGCTAGTGACGCGTCCACCACCAGCGACTTGTCCAGCTTGCCATGGTTTTGAGTTTTGGTCTTTTGCATCAATGATTTTGAGCTCCTGCTGCCTTTGTTTTCAGTGTTGTTTGGTCCATCCACTCAGTTTGCATAGTTTGCTCCTTGGGTTTCAGAAGCGTTATATCAACTCTGCTTGCTTGCATATTCCCCTTTTGAGGAGGGAACCGAAAACTTCTTTTCAATTTGTAAACAAAATACTCCTTCCGTCCCATAATTATTGTCCTGTTTGAGTTTTTATTTTTAGTTCAAATTGTACTAAAAGTGAAAACCCAAACTGGACAATAATTATGGGACGGAGGGAGTACTACAGAAACAGTTTCAGGTTGTGACCTAAGTATAGTGTATCATGTTCAATTGTAGAACTATCACAAATATTAATGAGAGTTTTTTATCTCTTTTTCCCCCCTCTTTTCATATTCTTTGTTTTGGAGAAAAAGGTAAGAAAAAACAGAAACGATTTAACTAGGGGTGAATTCCAAACGTACTACTGATAGAGAAACGACTCAGGGACTCCAGTCACAAAGGCTAAGCTGTTTGCCGCTAAATCATGTCTCAATTCAATCAGAAAATCACACAACACAGTAACTTCCGTCATAACCAGATCACTACCAAACAGTATCAAATACAAAATGAGTCTTCAATCACATTGCTCTTAATTTAAATCACGAGCAGTTAATGAAAAAGGAGCAAACTTGAGAAGAACATAATGAGCGAAATGATTGCATATCTAGATTGGATTGAATGGAACCAGATACAACTCCAGAGAATCAGAAAGAACATTATGCATAAGCATCAGTAGGGGCTGTGGCGGCCATTATAGACGTCACCGCACATACAATGCCCCTTTGTTATCACTGCTTTAAATTTGAGAAGAGAACATCATTAAGTCAAAAGACCAATACACAAAACAATATTTACACTAAGTACGTTCTTCTTTACTATTATGAATCAGGCTGCTCAGATTTCAACGGTGGACAAGATGATGATACACCATTCCCATTCTGAAGATACAAACTGTTTGCCACAAGAGAGTCACTAACCAAGCCAACATCGACATCATCAAAATTCAGTGCGCCCCGAAGCTTCCGATTACTGTAAAAGAATTGGAAAAGAATAAACTCAGTCTTCCTTAAATTCCTTTCATATGTCAAGAAACTTACTAGAGATTGTTACACATACCCATTCAAGCGATTGTTAATTGCAGTCAAGTCTTTTGAGGGGCTCTGGTATGCATGCGTACTTTCTCCTACACAAGCATAGTAACTTTTGGAGGTATGTGATATCAAAGCATCCCTCTGCACGAATAATCCAATTCTATGTCAACAAACACAGACCACTAACTCAACAAGGCAACATAATAGATTAAAAACTACTTATTCTGCACACATGTGCTGCAACTTAAGCATCACAATTGACCTGCTCATGCTAAATTAGGTATTCCCAGAAATAATACCTTAGATGATCTCAGGGGAGACACATATACATTATGCACTGCAGAGACTTTCTTTGGTGACATGTCAGGAAGACTTGGAAATGATGAAGCCTTTGGAGAAGTAGGGCATTGACCTACATAACATGCAACAAATTAGTTAAGGTCAGAGCCATTCTCCAAGGGAAATTGAAAATCAAAGGATACATTCATTATTTTTAACATTTCATTGAAAAGGAAAAGTTTCACTGCAGAAAAGCATGTGACGTTGATTACCATCATTATCATTAGTAGCTGTAGCACTGTGGTTATCTGTATGAACTGCTCCAGCTGGGGAGAGCTCTACTAGAAGAGGTTTAACAGAAGGAACAAATACTTCATTGTAAAATGTAATGATGTCAACATGATCTTGCCCAGTTTTCTGTCGCAAAGACAATGAAAAAGCTTACACCATTTGGAAAAAAGACTTGGGAGAAAAAAGAAAAAAAAAGAAAAAGAAAAAGAGAGAACTGCAACATACCCCAGTGCGGCGCGTTGTTGACCAGTCAATAAAAACACCGCGGAAGACTTGTGGCTTGCAATGTGGTTGTTTTCTATAGTTGAATACGATTTCCTTAAAGGTAATGTTGAGATTTGAAATCTGCATGCAAAAACATATTAATGTCAACAGCTATAGAATATTAGAGTGGAATCCTTCAATTTATCTAGGCCAATCTGTATTACCTTAGCAACTCCATAGAAACAACAGAGGATAATTTGGTCGATGTGGCGGTTAAAGAAAAGGGACGTCTGCTGGCTAAGAATTTTCTGAAAGAAACAATAAACAGTCTCCCTGATCTGCTGAGACAGCTGAAGTCTCTCCACCATACCATTAATTCTGACAGCCGCTAACTTTACAATCTAGACAAGTTGATTTCAAATTAATTATAGAACAAAAGGCAAACATTAAACAGCCCCAAAGAGCATGAAACAATAAATATTTAGGATTGATAACATATGTGGAATTCAACTTAGCTTCAATATCAGCTAAAACTGAACTGGTCAAAGAAAAAGACAACCATGAAATACCTTTCCAAAGAATACACTGATTGCTGTCTCTGCACAAGTTTCCCCTCCACCACCAGGATTTGGCCGCGTAGGGCTGCATAGACATAATCAATGATACAGTAACCAAATACATAAAAACAAAATAAAATCTTATCTTGTTAGCACATAGAAATGATCTCGTAATATTAGTAAGTATACCTGGCAAATGCAGACTGCAAAGCTGGAGATGGAAACTTTGATTTCAGATTGTTAAGGGCCATTAGCCGATCTTTCACGGGTGAAGTGAAGGAATTTCGTTCTACCAGCACACTACGAAGCTCAGTGCAGAGTCTTTTAGGTGAACGGATATCTCCATTCAGAACTGCAATCATTGATTTAAACATGTCATCCGTGGGGAGAAAAAAAACATAATCAGTATATGGGATTTCAAGAAAAGCTTGGAAGACAGTACTCCTCTTCACACATAATTAGTGCCAAAACAAATTCATATAAAACGGAAACTCCAGAAATGAGACTCGTGAAGAGAAGTTATAAAAGGATTGATTACCAGGTGCACCAGGGACAGTTTCATTCTTCGGTATTGATGAAACAGAGGACATATTAATGTGCATTGCAATTGCATCCAAAGATGGCATTGGCTCTGCCAATAATCCAAGTCGGTTTATTTCTGCAGAAAGAGCTGGTCTTGCAACGGTCAGGGAGTTGTACATAGAAGAGCCCTTCTCCCATACCATACTTTCCAAAAGTCGCTCTTCCAAGGAATTTAGATGCCTTCTTAACTCCCTAGGGAGACTTTCTTCATGTCTAATAAAACTCTCTATCACCTTGCTAAGATCAAAAGCTGTAATACCAGTTCTTTCCAAAACTGCTGGAAATAACATTGTTGCTGTCTTATGTGTAGCAAGGACTAACTCTGCAGAACAAGCAAGCATACACCTGTGGAACCTCTCATTGGTTAGCAAAGAGGTCAAGTTGTTTGCATGCAGAATTTGAGACTCTGCCACACACATAGCAAGCAGGACCCGGTAGTACAATTTCAGAGCCTCAATCCTGCGATGCTCCGCCCATACATTATCCATCAAGCTTGTCATTTGAGGCCCTCCAGCAGAAGCATATTCTCCTGGACCATAACTTGGAAATATAGCCTCCAGTATTATCTGCGCTCTCCTGACAACATCACCAGTTACATCTCTGTCACAAGATGAAAGAAACTTCTCCAGCTCCGGAGACGGTTTTGATGGAAGTGGAGCTATGACCGCACGAAGCCATTTTGCAGTAGTCATCGCGGTGCTTACGGGAGTAGCTGCCATCCTTTGACTGCCACCTCCAGCAGTAGCATTCGTATGAGATGCAGAAGGAGAACGGAAAGGAGACAGTGGGCTTGTGATTGTTTTTGCTGGTGATGCCATCATATCAATCTTCCTCTATGCATTAGAGAGAGGCAAAGCAAAGAACTCATAAATAACATGTATAATTTCTTTTAACAAAATGTAATCAATTAAGCAAAAGACACACCTTGCTACCACTCAAATTAACTGCGCCACCACTCAAATTAACTGCGCCGCCAGACAAACTCCCAGACCCAAGCAAGCTATCCTCTTCTTTAACAAAAATTCTTTCATCGATTTCAACTTTATCATGAAGTGCATCATCATGATCTTTTTCTAGTATTCTCAGACAAGAAGATAGGGACGGCTCTTCCATAAGATCATCAAAATAGACCAACCCATCTGCAATCAGAAACAGCAAGGATATTAGCAACAGCACAACCCAACAATGCCCCATATTCAGATGAAATGGTCAATACGGTTCGACACTTCACCTGTATCAATATTGTCCAGAGATTCCTTTTTGCACTCTGATGCTGGTTGAGACTTCATCTTCAGCAGCTGAACTATAAGCTGATTTGTTTTCTCCAAGGTTGTCTTCAACTCAACTTCTGACGTCTCATATGATTTGCAGAGCGATGCAATTATATCTACCTTATCACCTTTCCTAACTTAAGAATACAATAACAACTTGCTAAGGACATGCAGTGGAACTCCAAAATAAAAGAATTTACAAAAGGGGCATAGAAGAGAGAATTACCAAAGCGTGAGGAATCATTGATACTGAACTTCCGGAAGCGAATAGGAACGTGTGTGATCAGAATCGCCTGAAAAAAGAGGAAGTATCAGAAAATAAAACTCTGCATTTCATAATCGTAAGTGTTTGCATTGGTACACCAATCTATAAAGCATGAGAAGCCAAATTTGTCATGCCAAACTTCTTCCAGAGAATTTTTGTGGTATGATCCTATTCGTTCAAAAATGCTCAGACGCATGGACAATAATAAGAAATGAATCGTCGGTAAATGAACTGACCAATATCGATACTAAACCAGTGGTATCGGTCACCACAGTCTTAACAGGGCCGAACACATGGACACGAAGTGCAAGAAACAGCAGCCACCCAAAACGATGATAGTCCGTGCAGTCCAGCGGATTGGTGACGGCAGAGTCCTTGTCACTGACATCATTTGTCTCGAACAATTCTCGGAAGGCTCGCTTGTAGAACCTTTTCATCACAAAAGCGACAATCACATAAAGCTTAAAGTTGGAAACAAAAGAAATAGAAAAACCTAAACCCAGAAAAAGAAAAACAAAACAAAACATAAAAAACACCATTCAAAATGCAAAAGGTAATTCAGAAGACATGACAGAAACACATATACACCCACCCGCGCACACACACGCAGTCTTCTCTGTCTCTCTCAAAAGAAGAAAGGGAGTACTGAATAAATAATTGCATGAACATTAAAAAAAAAATGATGCTTGCGGTTCAAATGCAGCAGATAGACTGCACACAATGTATAGAAGGTTTGCAAATAAGGAGAATCCAGATAGATGAACCGAATTCAGAACAACTAGTAAATTGCTATTCTACAAACAAGATATCAAAGGCATCATAAGTGAAGCCATCATGTCAACAGAAGAATAGAACTTCATTATCATAATATTCACTATGCGCACTGAGAACAGAAATAAACTAAAGAACACTTACTTGCTCAATACTTGCAAGTGTACAAAGTTTGCCTGCAATTCCTTTGCCTGAGATCAATGACAAAAGAATATAAGTGGCAAAATTCAAGCTTGGAACAATATATCTATAGTAGAAAGCAGAAATTTCAAAGACAAAGTGACTATATAGAGTACCTTGAACTTTTTCTCCCAATCCACTCCGTATACATTAGCTAAAATAGGCCCAACTTTAAGAATAAACTGAGAAAGTTCTTTGAAAAAATCAACAAAGCTGCAAAAGGAGAAAGGATTGATAAAAATAAAAATAAGAAATTCGAAAAAAAAAAATCAGCGGGAAAAAAAGGGGCAGAAAGTGGTGGTGGTGAGAAAGCCATACTTGAGCTTGGCCAGTCTTAATATGTGACACAAAGTGAAGGTATTGTTATTTTCACTGGAATTATGTGGTGCTTCCCTCGAACTCAACCTCTTAACAGAGAAAAGTACAAAGGCAAACCAGTATCGTTCAGCTTCTTCAAGAAGACCAGTCCCAATATTGGAAGCACTGCTTAACAAAAGATGCTTGCTTTCTCTGAATAACTTGAGGGCTTCGCTCTTTGTGCAATCATCCTCCATTGACAACGTGCTCTGTTCCCACAAAACCAACCAATTAAAACGAAAACAACAAAAAAATAAAGCTGCAGCAGAAACCCTAGAAAGCAAAATGAAGGGGGGAAATTAAAAAAACGAAACCGAACCTTGCAGAAATCATTAAATCGAGCCTCGATACCATCAATTTCTTCTTCTTTTACCGGAGGATTGGAAGAAGAAGAAGTAGAGGCAGTGGAAACTCTGGGAGGAGTGGAAGGTTTCATCTCCTTGACGTCTTCCTCCATCTCCATTACGATTATGTAATTATTTATAGATCTGATTAGAGATTTGGCGAAACCCTAGCAGGGAGAAGCAAGAAGAAATGGATAAAGCACGCGACAAGAATGCTGAAGGACGCTCCCGGCGCGGAGTAGAGGAACTTTCAAGAAAAGCGTTTTTCAGAAACGGTGATTTGGGGGGATTCCGGAACCTCACACAAGACTTGTTTTCAGTGAAGACGAAAACCAATCTTCTTCTTCTTCCTTTATTTTCCCTCCCTTTTTTCTCTCTCTAATTTTTCCCCCTTTCTGTTACTTTTACCTACTTGCCTAATCTTTCGTTAAAACAACGGAAATTAAAAATAAAAAATAAAAAAATACTAGTAGTATTTTTACAGAGAACATATAATTTAACCCCTCAATTAATTACTGCGAGCTACGGTAACGGGAAGCGATTCATTTTTAGGGATTTACGACTCTGCCGAATGGGGCCCGCGGTGCTGGCGTATGCAGTTTTGGTCGCGCGGGAAAAAAAGAAAAAAAGAGATAAGAGTCATCACATCACATCCTTCAAGTATATCATGTACGGATATCGACCATACATCATAGGGAACAGCCTATAGCATTTTGACGCGTGTATTGCCCGCCAAAAAGTACCTTCCCCTCCCGCTCCTTCAGCTTCTACGGTCGGGGGGAATTTGGGATTCCTAAACAGAACGGGTGTATCTCAATCCTTCCTATACACAATCCAGGAGTCCAGTTCACTCAAGAGTCCTTTTTTCAGAAAAGAAGCAAATTCTTCCGTAATCAATTGCTAGGGATAAATGTAATGTCAAGAAAATACTACTACTAAATAAACGGATATACATTATAAAAAGAACAGATACATAGAGTGATAAACCCCAAGGCAAAGAAAAAAAAAAAAAAAAAAATGAGACCCTTACCCAATGTAATCGGATTTAATCCATGAATTGATGAAATTCATCCACTGGAAAAAGAGATAGAACAAAATAAAACTGATTCTATACGTACGGGCCAGTAGATCGTACACTTATTCCATGGGCTATGTCCTGAAAACGTCGAATAGAAGGTATTTGGACTGTTACAGTACTACTATTGTAAAGTAGGCCAATGAGCCTATATTTTGTGTCATGTAACCAGTTTCACTCTCTTTTTTATCATTATATATCAGTGGGAAACAAAACAGTACACTTGTAGAAGATTGCCCAAATTGCAATTTGTGACATAGTAATTGGTTGAGTTGAGGCCTTGAGGGAAATGTTTTTCCCCTAGCAACCTTTTATTTCTTCTTGGTTCATTTTATTGATTTGGTGTCGAAAAATAAACCCAAACACACTCACATAGATAGGCCATGTCAATTTTTTGACCAGTGGAAACCACTGTACTTCCACACTTCACTAAGTGCAAACAAACAAATGGTTAAACAGTCTTATACCATCTAATCAAGTGTGTTAAACTTCAAATACTGTCAATGCCGATGCATTATTTTTGTTGTCGACTGTAAACAAAATATCCCAAAAATTGTAAATGTAAAGCCATGTACCCAATGGGACGTCAGCAAGTAGCCACTCGTGTGGGGCTCCAAATACAGACGGGGAAACCGACTAAATTTATATTTTATTACCACGAGTAGCTGTGGCAGTAAGGACACGCCGGCATCCCATTTCCCAGTCCCAGATAGCCAGCATGAAAAAGCCTATTAAAGAGGTGTTGTAGAAATTAACAACAACATTGAAGTAACCGCTGAAGCCAATCCCCACCAATATCAATGCTTTTGTTTCTTTCTCTGCTTTCGTCTTTTCGCAAATCCCCATCCTCAGGAGTCCACGACCCTTGTTTTCCTCATTTCCTCCTCTGTGATTCTGGCCTTTCCCCCGATGGACCAACTCAACAGTGAGAGCACAGGTAGTAGTAATGACTTGTTTAGATTCCGGCTGCGGCGATCTCGGTCACAGCACCAAGTCCTCCGCCGGCAGCCGTCCAATTCTATACTCAGGCCAGCATGGTGGAAGTTCCTCTTACTCTTGGCAGCCTTCATGTTGGTGCTTCTACCCTCGAAGATGCGACTCATTTCCCGGAGACCGTTTGAATTGGAATCAGAGAGAACTCCTCACTTGGTGGCGGTGGTGGACGTTCTTTCTGACAACCGCACGCGGCCAGGCTTCCGGTCGCCTGTCCAATCAGGAGAATCTGCAGCAGCTATTGGCCAAGCTAATTTGAATCATGTTTCAAGCGGAGGAAGCTCAGCTCCAGCTTCTGCGCCACCCAAATCTACTGCCAATGTCACCGCCGGCAGCGGACCTTACCACGACTGGGCACTTTTCTCGGCCGATTATAAAGAAATGATGAGCAATCTCAGAATCTTCGTGTACCCTGAAGCTGCCCCAACTGCACCCCCTTCGCCATTTCACAGCATCTTCCTCCCGCAACCAGAAGCATTCAAGAACCCGAAACTAGGGAATTATTTCAGTGAACATGCCTTCAAGGTGGCTCTTCTTCGCAGTCCACTAGTTACCAAACATCCGGACCAGGCTAATTTCTTCTACATGCCTTTCTCTATCAATGCCATGCGTAATCATCCCCAAGTGCATTCGGCTTCATCCATTTCCGATTTCATTGCCCAGTACACCACCAATGTTAGTTCCCGATTCCCTTATTGGAATGCCTCTGGAGGTGCTGATCACTTTTATGTCTACTGTCATTCCATTGGCCGGGAAGCCGCCTCCAAACACCGTGCTCTGCACAACAATGCTATTCAAATCACCTGCTCATCCAGCTATTTCCAGAGGCTGTATACTACCCACAAGGACATTGCATTACCCCAAATATGGCCTCGCCAACAGGAGCAGGACCTGGCTTCATGCCAACCACCTGAGTTCAACAGCAGGAATAAACTCATTTTCTTTGCTGGGCGAGCGCAAAATTCCCTAATCCGACAGAGGATACTGGATGCATGGAGCAATGACACATCACTAGCCGTATCATCTGGTGTTGGTTCTTCCCTTCAATATGAGGAAGGCTTCAAAAGAAGTAAATTCTGCCTTCACATCAAAGGCTATGAGGTCAACACAGCAAGAATCAGCGATGCTATACACTATGGCTGCATTCCAGTTCTAATTTCCAACTACTACGACCTTCCACTCGCAGACGTACTGGATTGGAAAGAGTTCTCCATTGTCATCCAGGAAGCAGATTTCAAACAGCTGAAACAGATATTGCTATCCATATCACAACAAAGGTACCAAAGACTGTACAGCAATCTCTGCCTCATTAGAAAACACTTTACATGGCACGCTACTCCAACAAGTTTCGACGCCTTTTACATGACAGCATACCAACTATGGCTGAGACGAGGTTTAATCCGACTAACTAAATGAATGCAAAGGCATATTTCTCAGGCAGAGAACAACCATAATTCACACAAGGTAATTCACAAGGGCAGTAGGCATCAAAGTAGTACAGTAGATACATCAGTATAGAAATTTTCTTGTACTTTTATTACAAATTAAAACAAACTTGCATTCTGTTTCTTCAGTATAAAGTAGCATCAGCTTATTATCTGCTTAATTACAATGAAATATCACAATCGCCTAATATACAACACATGTAGCCCTCATATGTCCTTGAGATGAAATAAGCCATACATTGTCTCTATAAACATCAAATGGCGTGTTCAGCAGGCTGTGAATGGTATCCCCGCCGCCTAAGCTGTGACTGAGGAGTGGGCTGCTGCAGGAATATCCTTGTCGGATCATTCGGGTCGACATAACTACACAGAAAAAATCGTGTCAGGAGCTATATGTCACTCAATTTCAACCAAACACGAAAAAATCACCAATAATACTTACGCATGTCTCATCATCTCATCAACTGGAGTCTGTGCAGCTTGCATGGGATCCATACGAGGTTCTGCTCTTGCTGCCTGTTGGTTAAACTGTCTCACTGATCCGATAAGGTTGAAGAACAAGGGTATGAAAGTTCCACAACCACCTTCTTTAAACAAAATCTTGAACGAGTGAGGTGAATATAATGCCCTGTGATCATTTTCTGGTACAACCTACATCAAGAAAAACCAAAAAGGAAACAAGTTTAAGAAAAAAAGAGGAAGAACAGCATACGAGGAGGCACAAGTCATTAATCAGCATCAAGTTGAACTTACAGGGTCCACCGTTCCAGATATATTGTTGCAGAAGAATATTGGTTGGTTAAACTTTTCACCGTGAATGTAAAGCTGCAGAGGTGAACAAAAGCCAGAGTTAGGTAATGCTCATAAATATCTTGCAAACTCCAACACAGTGCAGCCAGCTAAAAGGGTTCAGAAACTCAGAAGGATTACAAATCCTAATCATGAGACCTTTGTTAAATAACTGACATATGCACTTTTTATTTCAAGATAGTGTTAACAAAAACAAGACCCACAGGAATGTCGTCAAGCAATCTGCCATTGCTTCACATTTGAAATTTTAAATCATAGCAAAATAGAAATTCAAGCACTCACTTCCCAAAAAAGCAAAACAAGTTAATTTTACAGTACAAGCAAGATTTTAGAGCAAATAGAACCCTTACTACTTTCTCTTACATCACGTTCATTCTCCTTCATTCACATACCGCCAAAATAATGAAGATTTTAAGTTTGAAAACCTCCATTCCCAACTTTGAGGTTAATCGCAGGACAATCTATAAATAGTTAAGTGGCATAACACAACAAGTAAAGCAAGGTTGAAACATAACAAAGAACTAACTTACCAGGGGCATATCAAAAGCAACAAAGTCCGCAACAGGCTTACTTGCAACAAAAACCATCCGTATGTTAGACAAGTAGATTATACCCTTTGCTTTCAGATGCCCTCCTTGAGCTCTGAGATAAACAGAAAGAAGAGAGAATTAGTATAAGTAATTAATAATCAAACAGCACATAGCAATATTCAGGAAACACCAAATCACTGTCGACAAAGAGTCCCATAAATTGGCAACCATTTTCAAAAAATAATACCAAACTTTAAACAACAATATGCTCTGGAAAAATCGGAACAACCTTTCAGGCCTAAAGTCTGTTAGGTGAGCACACCGTTTATTCATTTTGCTGCTTACTTCTCAGTAACTTCATATACTCCATTTATAGCATTTAACATTTTTAATACTACATATTCCCTCCAAATTCATGGTAATCTTTCCAAACGGGAGAACCAAAGTTTCTCCATTGACTGATGAAGGCAAACAACAGAATCAAAAGCAGAATATTTGTGCATACAAGACTCTGCCTCCCCCCCCCCCCTGAGTACTGAGACATGCCGAGGGATAAAATTTACTTTTTTTTTAATCAATCTTATGTGGATACCAAATGAGAAATAGAACAAGTTCGGCCACAAATTGTTAACTACAAGATATGGCTTCTACTTTGATACTGGAGTTCCACCTGAGCATTAGAAATCTTGAGCAATGCTGCTGCTAAGTATCTCTTTCCCAATTTAATTACAATATCGAAACAAGTACAATTATGAGAATAACGATTGTTCCCCAAGAGGGGTACGAGCAAATATTGCATAATCCCTAAGATTGCAATGATCGAAACACAGCAACAAAATAAGAACAAAATAGATGAGAAATTAAAAGAAAGGATGGATTACGATTAATATTCTGAACCGAGCAAGAGAGCAATTTGATTTCATAACTCCCATAAAAAAAAAATAACCAGACGACACGAAACAAGGTAGGAAGGAAGAGAAAGGGGTTTAATTTACTAACCCGGGGATCTTATCAATTTCAAACTCCACGCCATCCCTTGCCAATACAAACATCTCGTTCACAAAAGGCACCGGCATCCCGTTCGGAAACAGTTGCGGATTCAGAGCCATCTTTTTAGTGATTTTCTTTCTGTTCACCCAAATTCCGGTGGTTTTCGACGGCAGTTTTCCGTTGACGACGTTGATCGTGAAACCCAAAAGAGAAATATAATGAGGAGGAGATGGGATTTCTTTGGAGGTTTATTCCAGACGCAATTTGGTTTGTTACAATCTCATGCCACGTTGGCACATTCCAGATTTTCATAGTCTCTTCTGGTTCTGGACTTGTGCCTGGGTTTTAAATGCCTAAGGCCCAACCTACGATACGTTATTCACCACGCAAGCCCATACTTGCAGATCTTAGTTTTGAATTGGGCTTGGGAAACAGAAAAGAGAAAACCATGGTCTTTATTGCACTTTCGCAATCTCGCCAAAAGCTATACATATTGGTGTTCATACCCAAAATTGGGGTTTACGACACTGTGCTACTACTACTAATAGGAAAAATTGGTGTTCATACCCAAAATTTTAGATCTATCGTCAATTCTACCCTATTAATTTTTTATTAATCAATTTTATTTTTACTGTTTGAAATTTTTGTCAATTCCACTCAATTGGCCTAATTTCTGTTAAACTTAACGTATTTTCGTTAGTTTTTAACCAAAAAACCCTGATAGTTTCACAAAACTGTAAAAAGAACCTTAAAAATATAAAAATAACAAAGTAGTCCCTTTTTATTCATTTTTTTCTATTTATTTTATTTCTCTTTATTAATTTTCATAACCATAAAAACATACCATATGATCTTTAAGAAAATAATTATTTATTTTCACAATCTATTTTTCATGTGCAGTACATGTGATTTGGGTTGAGGAGTAATTTTATTATTTTAAATTTTTAAAATTTTAATTTTTTTTATTCGTCTTTTTTTTAGAGTTTTTTCTTTATATTCCTGACTTGTAGATATGGATAGTAGAATAATTATTAAATTTCCGTTAATTTTAACGAAATTGGGCTAATTGGACAGAATTAACAAAAATTTAAAATTAGGATAAAATTGACTAATCAGAAATCAATAGGGTAAAATTAACGATGAGCCCAAAGCTTTGGATATAAACGCCAATTTTTCCACTACTAATAACACTGCAAAAAATATTAAAATAACATGTAGAAAAAATAGCAAGGATTATAGAACAATATTATTTTGTTATTTTATTCATTGGAAAAGTATACTTAAAAGGTTCAAGAGACGGTAAATTAAATCAGAGGATGGATTCTGTAATTTCATTTCCGTGAAACTAAACCAACTCGAACCTTTAACACAACAAATGATGATGGTTTCTTGATGTTCATGGGTAACAAAATTTTCACGAACACAAGAATCTATCATGTATCATCATCGAACCAAATGAGCTAAGACAAGAAGTAGGACTACCCTATTATTCTAATATTCAAACGAAATGTTGGAAACCTGAACCATTCACTTGCTTTTGATCTTAGAAGGCCTTCGGGTACTTCCATCCGAATCCTTGGATGCAGAAGAAGTTTCAGAAGCTAAGATATTACTGGAATACTTTTTGATCCTCATAGATATGAGAACGCTCGAAACTATCCCAAGCAAAGGGAGAAGATAGGACCAAATTTGAGATTTCTTGGTGGCAGAGGATGGCGAGCCCGATGATGATGCAGAAGATACGGCAACACTGGCAAGACTGCCAATGGATGTATTTTGAAGTATCATGGGGAGACAACCAATGACTGTCGGGAGCAGGAAATCCACAAGGAACCGTACCTCTGTTGCAGCCAATGCATAGTTAATGACATATGATGGGATAGGTGAGAATCGGGCTAGAAGGACAAATTTCCATCCATCTTGTGCAACCCCGTGGGAGAGCAGATTGAAGTACTTATTCTTGCGAGCCCAGTCAGAAGTTGAGCTAGAAATCCTGAATAAAAACCTAACCAAAAGCAGAGATATTACTGAAAGCAATCAAGCAACTAGATAGTGACACTATTCCTCAAACTACTGATCCGTCAGCCAGATAGAGCAGTATACATAACAGGATCTTTTAATTTTTGCAGTACCAAAGTTACCACTCATATTTTATTTTCTGCATCAATGACTCCACCTGGTCCTACTTTTTATCAACTTAGCTTGGTGTTGCACATCATACATCAAGACTGGAGAGAGTACAACTGTCGGCTAGACTATACCATATCGAATGGACCTTGAGAGGAAATAAGATTATTGAGCTCAAGTTTGTTGGCTTTCAAGCTCATGTCTTTATAGCATCTAGCTTCAACAAAAACACTACTGAAATACTTGCGTTTAACTTGGTGTTATACACCCTATGAATAAACCAAATTTGTGATAATGCACATCAGGGTTCATCCCAGAATCAAGGAGACCTCATAATGCAAGCATGCTAGAAAGCAAAATCTATTTATTGACATTGCCTTAAATCTATTCAACTCTTTTCCAATACCCTTAGCAATCAATATCTCAACAAAAATCAAAAAGACCGTTCGCCCATTTTAGTTCATATCATTATCTTGACAATTAAATAGATACGAAAATGCAAAGATGAAACGATGACAAATAAGACTAGATTATCCGATATTGATGTAAAAGCTTAGTCGTTAGGAAAAAGACAAAGAAGCATATTTGGAAAGGCTGGAAAGAAAAGAGTAAAAATTAAGGAAGGAAAATAAAAGTACCTGCCGATCCAGAAAGAAAGCGAAGCCCCCAAGATCTTGGCAGAAAAGACACATAAGACGGCGGGGACGAATCCGAAAAGCATCGACGCGCCGGCCTCGAAAAACACCGCGTACGGCAGACACAGCGCTAAAGTGAGAGTGTGGACGCCAATATAGGCCGGCATAGCCCAAATCCCCAACCGATCAGAAATGTCCCGGAACCATTGAAGAGCAGCGTCGTTGTCCCACCCTAATCCCACAATCCCCAGCTGTTTCCCGACAGCTCTCAGCCCAATGATTACTCCCGCCGCCGCCGCCAGTTTCCCCCATGTTCCCCCCACCATTATCGGTTGTTCCCGGCTAACAAGCAGTAAAATCTAAATGGATACTTTTTCGGAACTATAGCTAGACTGATGAAAATGATACTGATTCCTTCATCGTCGAAAAATCCTTGCTTGATTTCTGAATTTTGATGACCTTACCCCACCAACGGAAAGTTCAAACTACGCTTCCTGCCGATAATAAAGGAAAAATTTAGGAATCTAATCGGACGGTGTCACTGCTAAAAACTGGATATTTCGAAACATTGACTGATTTGGTCCCTTACATTTCCCCGAATGTGTTAAAAAGACCTTTTCAATTTTATTTTGTTTAATTAATAGGGAAAATTTTCATAAAGGGCATGATTAAGATAAAAATTATTAAGGAGGGCATCAGTTTTATAAATTCAATATTGTGAATATTTAAATAGTTCTAATAATGTTTTGACTCAAATAAGACTATTTTATCCTCGTCTTCCTAAAAGAATGGAAGAGAATTTGCTCTTCTTCATCAATCCATCAAAACTTCAATTTTGAATCTTACATATATAGGCCTCCGTGTTCTCATATTCATTCGACTTGATCATCCACTTTTCGTAATCCTCCCCTAAAAGTCTTATGAACTCTCAATAAAGTCCTAATTCTTCATAATTCGATATTGCGGTGGATTTCGGAACTCCATTTCAGTTTTGAATTTAGTGACAATTCTGATCACAATTCTGAATCTTAGTGACAATTTAGGTTTTGAATGAGGTTCTGGGTACTTTAATCGCAAATGAATGATGCCCTATACATAATCATTCACCGCGGTTTCATGTAGCAATTAGGGCTAGAACTTTGATATCTCTCTCTTTTCTTTTCTTTTTTTTTCTGTGTTTAAGCGGTGTAATATAATTATGTTTAAATCAATCTTCCAAGTTGACAACTATGATCCCAGGTACTTTGAAGTCTTTAGTTCTTTAGTACATAAACGTATACTTATATCCACGAAAGTAGTTATTGATGGAGAGGATTGTCCCTTCAATTTGTTTTGTCGCTGGGGAATGAACTTGGTCCCAAAAAAGTCTTGTTGTGCCCAACCTTAGCATTGGAGCAAATAAACTCTTTGAAATCATTGCTGAATTTTAAGAATGCGAATTATGAGATTGCAAGCAGATAAATGGAAGAGAAAGGATAAAATAGTCATTCGAAAAATAGAAAATATGAAAATAATTTAATATTTATTATAATGAATAAATAGAGGCTTACGCCCTTCTTAATAATTTGCATCTTTCTCGTGTCCTTAATAATAATTTTCCCTATAATTATACTAGTATTCTGATAGCCTCCAACCATGATTTCACATTAGACGTTCAATCTTCTAGCTACTGAAAAATCACGAGACAAATTACAGTTAAGAAAGCCAAATAATCCCTGCAAAATTTAACTCGTAAAAAAAAATATCTTCATACTGTATATCACTTTATCATCGAAACATGTTACAAATATTCCAAACTAAACCTCCACAAATTACATACACGCGCGATAATTCCCAAATTAGTCACATTAAGGACTTTATTTTTCAAAGTATTTTTAAACCCTTTATGTTTTGAGCAAAAAATAACACCGCCATACTCGACGTATTTTGATGATAAATAGTCACACATGTTTACTTATTTCTCATTTTAATTTCATTAATCATAAATCAAAAAGTTCAATATTATATTTAAGCATACTAATATAATGTTTGATTCATCAGTGACCAGTGACCACTGAATTTCCTACTTGAAAGAAATTGCCAGAGAGCTAGTTATTACTTTATTGTTTTTTTTTTTTTTATGAAAGTTGAATTTCATTCCACTGGAATATGAATTAGGCACAATCACCGATTTTTCCAAAATATCTCTACACGACGCGTACTTACTTTCGAACAAATGCTCGTTTTAGTCGATAATTTATTGGGGGTAGCCCAACCCAGTCACCACAAACATTTCGTCTATGCTTTTAGTTCCTTAATATCTTTTCCTGCCCGATTTTGGTCTTTTTAAAAGATTTTTGCAGCAATTGATGGAAATTTCAGACATCCGCTAAACTCTTATTATTTTATTCATTTCCTACTGAAAGTGGGTCCCACAGCATTTGGCCCAAAAAAAAATGACATTTTCTTTTCGTTTTTTTTTTACTTCCTTTTTCATACTCCTTCCACGGTAATTTTTCTCTCTCTCTTCAACCCCCTTGGGCTTCAAGCTTTCAACGCTTCACTGCTGACGCCAATCTTTCTACCCATCCCTACGATCATTAATCCATTGCTGAAAATTTTTGCATTTTCTAATATTTAATTGTTGGTTTCGAAGTGATGAGTGTTGCGTTCTTGTCAATTTTGTGTATGGAGATAGTTTCAAAGTGATCAGTACTCCAATATTTCAACCATCTTCACTGGCAGGAGTTTACTCATAATTAACCTTAGAAAGAGCAGGGAGTTGGTGGATATGAGTTCTTGAGGAGGTTTTAACTGTTGAGCCATCTTTTGATGTGGTAATTTTTTTAATTTTTATTTTTTGGCAATTGTAGTTGAATAATGACGGAGTGTTTGTTCTGTCGATTTCTTTTGGCCATTTCCATTCCGGCCTACCAATTACCGGAGAGCTCATTCCGAGGTCAACTTCAGGCTGTCGGAGGATTTAGATCTACTGTCTGACCCCTTTGATGTGCCTGTCGGGACTAGTTTTGACGAGATGGGATTCGAGGATGATCTCTTCTCTACGCACTTGGACATCGAGAAACTTGGGGGATCTAATTCCAATTCTAATATGATGATTGATGATGACAATGCCGGCGACGGTGGTGGAGCTTTCTGGAGAATGAGCTTTACTTTCTTTTCCTCTCAATTTTTTTCCTTAAAAAAAAATTTCCATTTTGGGCCAAATATCACGGGACCAACTTTCATTAAGAAAAGGCTAAAAAAATTTGTTTTCCAGGTTCCATCATCGTTGTTGGATGTGGGAGTTGTTCCAGATGGGAGTTCGATGTTCGAAATTTCGTACCCATTTGGGCAAAGTTTGAGCAGTAGCATTGATTTGGGTGGTGGAGCATCATCTCGAAGTAGTAATCAAGGAGTTGATTTGGACAGAAAAACGAGAGTTTTAAGGTACAAAGAGAAAAGGAAGAATTGGAGAAAGGCTGAAATTTTTATTTTTTTTTCACGGTCAACACATGCGGGACCCACCCCTTGCAGGAAACGAATAAAAAATTCAGACATTAACGGAGGAGTTAAAATTTCTGTCTATTACTGCCAAAATCTTTTAAAAAGACCAAAATCAGGTAGAAAAAAATATTAAAGGACTAAAATCGGAGACTAAAAGTTTGTGGTGACTGGATTGGGCTACCCCCATTACATTAGGGACCAAAACGGGCATTTGTCCTTTACTTTCTACCACTTTAATTAATATAAGCAAAAGATCACCATATAGAATAGCAAAACCTAGAATTTCGGACAGATTTTCATCATATTATACTAACGCTTGTTCTTGAAAGTATTCTTTGTTTTTGTTATCTTAGACATATTCATTTTCAATGAGAATGGGATACTCTAGATTATATTTAAGCATAATAATATAATGTTTGATTCATCAATGACCAGTGACCAGTGACCAGTGATCACTGAATTTCCTACTTGAAAGAAATTGCCAGAGCTAGTTATTACTTTATTGATCTTTTTTTTTTTATGAAAGTTGAATTTCATTCCACTGGAATATGAATTAGGTACAATCACCAATTTTTTCAAATATCACTACACGAAGGGTATTTACTTTCTACCACTATAATTAATATAAGCAAAAGATCACCACATAGAATAGCAAAATCTAGAATCTCGGGTAGATTTTCATCATATTATACCAACACTTGTTCTTGAAAGTATTCTTCATTTTTGTTATCTTTGATAGATTCATTTTCAATGAGAATGAGATACTCTGGATCACCTCTGCTTCAGAGACTCCTTTTTGGCAAACAATAACCTGAGTTCTCACCTCCCAAATATAATATCGCAATTGCTACCGCTCCTCTAGTAATACCATCACGTATAGAGTTTGAGCCATATTTCTCTAACAACTCTCTCCTAAAGGATAGTCAGTAGAATGACAAGATCTCTGCATGCCAATGGAATGACAAGATTTTTGCACCAACCAAACCATGGCTCTGGTGATAATCTGAATGGAGAATAAACATTCAATAAAAATATGCTCCACATTTCCCTCCTCACTGGGAAAGGTTTTAAAACCAATCCACTGAATTCTCTAATGAGGTCGTAACACCCCGAGAATCACCAGCATGTTAAAGTTTAAATATTTTTCTTTTCGTTTTAAAAGCCAAAGTGAAAGACAAGTCAGGCTAATAACACCGAGATTTCCGTCATGCTCACACTTAAGGCACATCTAACACTTAATTGCGCAACAGAAGATTATATAAAACTAAACTTTTATTAAAAGAAGGATAACACCTCAACTTCAGTCGGAAAATTATCTTATTCTATATTAGATCTTACTTTTACATAATATTAGAATACATGCTCTTAACAATAACATTATTCAATCTACTTGGTATTCTAAACTCAAGTAGATGTATAAGCCATTTCAACTCCTACACAAATCGCCTGAAACATCGATTCGGTTCCTTCGATGATATACATTTCTTCATGTGTTCCTTGGAGGGGAAGAGAATAATATATACATATATAGGGGGTAAGCGCCGAGCTCAATGAAGTTCTCACTATACTACTACAATAATTTTAATAAAACAGTTTTAAAGAAAATATTACTCACTTGTAAAATAGTTTCACATAAAAACAATGAAACATATATACAATCAAAACACTTAACATTATCAAATAACAATAAGGTGGATACAGGATCGCGACAAGGACGTCAGGCCTATATGGTAGTGTAGATAGTGAACCAAGCCGGATAATAACTCTGAAACATTTAGCCCAAACATTAACTATTGTAACTCTTTTCCTTATGTCTCCCTTGGTACCAACTCTGGATGACTCATGATAATCATAACTCTAGCCAAGGTAATTAGCTATCCGACCAAGCCCGATGCTTGACTCGTTTAATTTCGCTAACCAAGGCAGGGCCTAACTCTTAACTCTTACATGCATAAATAATATATAAGGCGATAAAGTACACCACCGAATTACAGTTAACAATAACATCGCAAACTCACACGTAACAATAACATCGCAAACTCTGCCGAAGTGGTAAACACTATCGGAGCATTTAACATTCACTTAATCCATCATATAATAAAAGCAAACATTCCACATACAAACAGTCAACACTATTTCAAATGCAATAGCAGATAAACACATATTTCGGGATGATAAAGTACATCACTGAGTCATTCAACAATATGCATTTGTTATTTCAATTAAAATGTGATCATGGGTTTAGTATTTTTTGAATATATTCTCATACTCCCAGTTTTTAAAATAGTTTTCAAAAATAATTTTAGAAAGATCGAGTGTACTCACAGGTATGTGGTGTTGTCTAAATACAAGTTTCGACGTTATAAAGAAATTCTTCTTCCTACTATTTTCTTCCCTTCCTTCCCACATTTCCTCAGCTCTCAAAGTTTCCCCTTTTTTTTTTTTCTCTATTTTCTTTTTAAATATCATAAGTTGTATTTTTGTTTTTTTTCCACTTTTCCGTCCAAGTACAGTTAAATTAGTGATGGTCAATAGGTCAATTGTTGACTTGTCAAAAAGGTACTTTTGTCTTCAAATAAAAATAATTTTAAAATCAAAAAAATTATTTTTACATCTTTTTTTTAATTTTATTTCCTCTCGATTTTCTTCATTTAATTTTTTTGTAATAAAAATAAAAATTTAAATACTAATATCCAAACCTAACATCCCCTCAGAAAAATCTCATCTCTCACCCCCTCCCCATCGCCCCCTTTTTTCTTCCCGTCTCTCTTCATCTCTCACCACCTCCCCCCGCCGCCGCCCCCTCTCTTTCCTCCCCTTTCTTCTTCTCGTCTCTCTTCGTATCTCACCACCCCCCCCAACCGCCGCTCCCGCTCTTTCCTCCCCTTTCTTCTTCCTGTTTCCCTTCGTATCTCACCACCTCCCCCCATCCGCTGCTCTCTATCTCTTCCACCCCTTTCTTCTTTCCGTCTCCCTTCATCTCTTACCACCTTCCCCACCGCCACCCCCTCTCTCTCCCTCCGCTTTCTTCTTCTCATCTCTCTTCATTTCTCACCCCAACCCACCACCATCTAGTTTTAAAATGAGTCACTGACGAATTTCGGATCCGATGTTTAATTGCAAAGGTGGATGCTTGAAATCTTTAACTTCAATCAGATCTGACGTTTAGGGTTTTAGTGTGGTGGTGGTAGCGACATTGGTGGTTCTGGGGATTTTTAATTTTTGATAGTGATTCGTGTGTGATTTTGACTGTGGCAATGGTGATTTGGATTTTAGTTTTGTCGTGAATATGAAAAAAAAAGAAGATAAGTTGGGGAGGATTGAAAATTTTGGTGTAGAGCTGGTGATGTGGGTTGGTGTCATAAAGCACGAGACACGGGGGTGATGTAGCAAAAAAATTGACCAATTTTGGTTTGTTGGTGTGGTGGTGCTTGGTGGTTTTGGGCCGATGGTGGTGGCTCTGTAGTAGAAAAAAGAGAAAAATCAATTGTTTGAAATTGGGACTTGGATGGTAATTGGTAAAAATTTAGACTTGAAAATTGAAATGGTAACCAGTAAACATGGATAAATTAAGTTGATAATTAAATAAATGTTTTCAGGTGCTATTTCAAGAAAATGAAAATAATAAAGAAGTGAAAATTAGTATTATTTAAATTAAGCACAGTTAAAAAACAAAATTATCTATAAATTTTTATTTTTTTAATTATTTTATTTAAAAGACGAAAGTACCTTTTTGAGAAATTATCAATTAACCTGTTGACCGTAACAAATTTAACAGTATTTGGACGAAAAAAGCGAAAAAGAACAAAGATACAACTTATGGTATTTAAGAAAGACAGTTTGAACTTGAGATATATATAATAAAGACGAAACCCCAACTTATAGTATTTTTTGGATAATTAATTGAGTATGTTATAGGGTTGGAGAGTCACTATTTCTTTTAGGCATCTTAGCTATGCTTATTCAGCTTTGAAGAGGTTAATAAGATATGTGTTTTGTCAAACTCTCACCTTGCAGCAAATACAAATCTTCCACATAATATTCTTAACTTTGCTCTCCCATCTATACGCATAGATTTTAAGGAATAATGTGTTGCATGCTTCACCTATTGTTTTACCAACTCTAGGCCATAGCTCTGATGAGTCATAATTTTTCTTATATGTTATAGGTTTGCACATTCAGCCTTTAAAACACTTACTAAGGTGCTTGTTTCACCTAATTGCTATCAATGTGTTCTCTTTATTTGTCGACACGTTGCACTCAACTTTGCTTACTCATATTAGATTCTTGAATAACCATCTTGCTTCACCTACGTGCTTCATTAATTTGTTTAAGCATTTAGTATGATAGATAGAGATCTAGAGTTGAGCAACTATTTAGTGCACAGGTCCTATGTGAATACGCGCTCATATAATTAATCATCTAATATGTTATTCGTGGAAATAATACTACTAAAATATTTTACGGATGTATTCTTGGATTTCAAAATTCAAAATAAAACTATTGATTGTTCAAATTTTAGTATGACTCAGATTCATAACAGCATCTCATGTTTCCTAATTAAAATAAAATTGTAGCCCTCTTATCAATGTTAACAGTAATTGGTGTTATTTACCATATAAGTATTGTATGATGTTCATATTAAATTACTAAATTTCCAATTAGGTACAATGTTCATAAATTAATGTGGAGAAGTTCGTGCTAATTATATTTAGTTTTAACCTTATTTTTATGCGATTCGGTTTTTTTTTACTAATGTTAATTAGTTGTACAATATTTTTAATGGTATTATATTCATCAAATAAATAGTAGTGTCTCGTACGGCGTGCGAGTAATGTTCATGTGATTTACAATAATAATTTTATGTTTAGGAGTGAGTTTTTCCCCAATATTTGTGGTATTTTTGTAGTTATTTTAGAATTGTTGATATTTTAGAATTATCAGGTCAAAGTTAAGTTTCAGTATTGAAAGTTTCAGAGCTAATATTCATACATTGGTAAGGTGAATTTCATATTAGATTTCTATCATTTTCATCCAAATGATATATTATATAAAATTCATAGGAATATAGCTTTTTCTTTTTGCGTTTGTTTTTTTTTTTTTCTGTGACGAAAGGTTATTAGTTGTATAGTGTTTATAAAGGGATTTGTTCATCAAATAAATAATAGTTTTTCATACAGTGGGTAAGTAATGTTCATATGATTTTCAACAATAAGTATTATGTTTAGGAGTGAGTTTTTTTTTTTTTCCAAATTTTGACGTGTTGGTGGAGTTTCTTTAGAATTATATGGTTAAAGTTTAAATCATGAAAATTTCAGAGAAATTGTTCATACATTGGTATGATAAAGTTCATGTTAGTTGTCTATCATTTTTCATGCAACATGATATATTATATAAAATAATATGATCTTTTGAATGCCCAATAAACTCCGTTTGGAAAAAAAAAAGAGTGTCTCAACCAGTAATAAACCTATAACAAAGAAGCAAAAAACTAACACCGGAGGTTTTTATTATGAAAAATTACTCTCCTCTTAATTCTTGGAAAAAAATTATGCTGTAACCGCACGCATAGGTTTTTATTGTGGAAACTTACTCTCCTTGTATATGCGTGTAAGACAAATCCTAAAACAAGTGTATCATATACGGTGAACAGGGTTCACCATATAAATTGCCTATGATTTGAGGTCCTCCCAACTCCCCAATGGTTATGTGGTGCACCGTATTCACCATATATGGTGCATAGATTTTATATAAACACGCGCTTTAATTGTCAATAATAATTAATTATATAATAAAATTAATTATGGAAACAATCCAAACTTCCTACTATTAAGGAGAATTCAAAATAGAAATCACAAATATTCAAATACTAGTAGGAGTCAAATTCATAATAAAAAGATAGTTATCTAATAAAATTAATTATGGAAAGAATCATATAATCTCTTTTTGCAAGTCCTGTAATTTTTTTTCCTACTTCAATTACGTGTTCATATGTATATTAATCATGTTCATACATTCATTAATTGAAATTCATAACAATTGGGGTTAGTGTTCGTCAAGATTTGTGTTAATACATGATAGAATTTATCGATGTTCATGCATTCATTTTCTTTTTTATCATTTTTACTTTGTGTTCATATGTAAATTGCGTATAATTCATGAAAAATTATAATTAATTGGTGTTCATGCATTTATATATTGAAGTTCATAACAATTGGTATGTTTCTAATTTGATCTATTTAAAAATTGTTTTTATTTATTTTTATTTTACTAATTTTATTTTGTGTTCATACATGAGTTGTATGTAATTTATGACAAAATAGTATGGATTGAAGTTTTTTTTTTTTAATTTCAATTTTTTGTTCATATACATATTGCATATTATTCATGATAAGGTATAATTTATCGGTATTCATACATTTATTAATTGAAGTTCATAACATTTGGCTTTAATGTGCATAAAAAATTTATGTATATCAAATAGTTTTGTTTCAAGTAATTATTTATTGGTTAAAATATAAAATATTTTTGTGTAATTGTGATTTGAAAAATATTTTCATTTTCACTGTTTGCTTGATTTAAGAAATATTCACACATATATTAAGTAACGTCTGCAATTATTCCATTAATTATTTGATGTGTCTAACAGGTTTTTATTTTTTTTTTTAAACAAAACATCTTGGTTTACTTTTCTTTTATATACATATATATATATATATATATATTTGTGTTCATACATAAGTTGCATGGCAAAATAGTATGAATCAATTTTCTCTTAAAATTTTAGTTTCATATTCATACATATACTGAATATAATTCATGAGAAGATAGAATTAATTAGTGTTCATGTAGTAGTTAATGAAAGTTCATAGCTTATCACCAAAAAAAAAAAAGAAAGTTCATAGCAATTCGGTTGAGTGTGCACCAAGGTTTGTGTATATGAAGTTATATTATTTCGTGTAATGTTTGATTGGTTAAAGTAGCTAGATTTTGTCAGTACTCCCTCCATCTCAAAATTATCAAATTATTGTCCAATTTAAGATTTCACTTTTAGAATAATTTGAACTAGAAATAAAAATCCAAAATTATCAAATTATTGTCCAGTTTGAGATTTCACTTTTAGTACAATTTGAACTAGAAATGAAAAACCCAAACTAGACAATAATTATGGAATGGAGGGAGTACATGATAGTTGGTTCATATTATTTAATTGTTTAATGTAAAATTATTCCTACATATTATTATTAAGTAATGTTCATGATTTTTAATAAAAATATTGTAGTTTCTCTGTTTGATAATCACTTAATATAGTGACTTAATTTATTCAAGTATTTAATGAAATTAAGTGTGCTTGATAATTGTTACTAAAAAGTCTTAATGAATTAAGTTCTGAACTAATTAAATACTTATAAATTAAGTGCGTTTGATAACTAAAATTTCACTGTCTGAATTAATTAAGTGCGTCTGAATGCCCGGTTCAATTGTGAGTCAGAAAATAAGTGACATGACTACCACTTATCACCTATCACTTAATTTCTGTAATGACTCTTCTTTTTTCTTTTTTTTTTTCCTTTTTTTCCTTCGTCTTTGTTTCAATGCTTATTTTTACATTGTTTTAAAATTTTTATTTTCTTTAGATGAATTAATTAAGAGTGCTTAAAGTTGAATTTATATTATGTGTATAAAAGATCTCAAACTTTCAAACTCAAATTAAACTATTTCTAATACATGAAATTTGCTAAATAACAAGGTATACATATATATGCAATAATCTAAATTTAATTATATATTGATTATTTACCAAGTGTAATATCTACTTTCATTATATATACCAAAAAATTATTTTAAAATTATGATTCTATTATTTAGAATAAAATATTAATTATATTTTTTATTTAAAAGAATGTTGTTTATAATTCAATTTTAATGATATTAAAATTTTAAATAACTTTCAGACCTGAGTATTCAGATTTTGTCTTCAGACGTTTTTATCAAACAATATAAATTCAGTCTTCTGACTTCAGACTTCAGTGTTATGTGTTCAGATTCAGAGTTCAGTGATTAAGTGAATAATTTGATCCATGTGAGTTATTGACGTTTATTTCTTTTGTTTTTCTAATTTTATTTTGTGGTCATAATTATGTTGCTTATAATAATTCATGAAAATTATGTTGGATTAAATTATGGAAAGATTAATTAATCCTTAATTAAAACCTAAATTATAGATTTGCCCCTATTTTTCTTTTCTTTTTTAAAATATCGTAATAGTTAAACAGTAGTAATAACATTAAGGTGTGGGGTTTAGCCCGTTAGGGTTTTAGTTGGTTTTTATTAACGGACCACTACATTCTCCGGCCTCAAAAATCAAAGACAACAGAGTCACACCAGCAACGATGGCGCCGGAGGCCAGCTCATCGTTGCCGGATTTAAATCCGGAGGCAATATTGGCGTCGGGTCGGGATGCGGAGAAGCTGAGCCTACCTGCTTTGCAATCCAAGATGAAGTCTGACCCGGAAGGCTACGAAATGGAGCTCCAGTTGATATACAGCCAATTCAAGTCATCCATGGAGCTGTTCAAGGATCAGGCGGCGATGAGCTTCACATCTGCCAGTGGCATCGCCGCTGACCCCACCGTCGCCAAGAATTTGGGAGACCGGGCCATGTTCTTGGCCCATGTTGCCCCCTTCTACCCGAAGATGAAGCAGATGTCCGAATTCCCCGGAGAACTCGCTGAATTTCTCCGTGCGTCTGCTCGGACCCTCCCTTCAGGCCTTCGGGTTCATGTCACCCAGGCTCTTATACTACTCATTAACAGAAAGGTACCCTCCTTTTTAATTTAATTTATCTTTGAATAACAGCTGAATTTTCATAGGGAGTGATTAGATTACCAGTATGCCAGTAGAAAATTAGGGTGGCATGACAAAAAGTGAGAGATTAGTGTTCACACTAATGGGTTCCTTACATATGACCCCTAACTTTACTGGTAGGTGGTAACACCAAAATAATTATTCCTAACAAATGCTGGGTTTGTGTTGGATTTAAGATGCACTTCCCCGCAAAAAAAAAATGCTACCTTTTCCACCTGTAAATTCAAAACATGGCCTGATTGATACACCTATCAAAGAGATTAGTTCAACAAAGTTGGGAAGATGGGATAGGGGAAGGAAAACTCTGGAAGCAATTGCGAATTAACCATAGTACTCCCTCCGTCCTAAAATTATTGTCAGTTTGGATTTTCATTGTACTAAAACGAAAAAATCGAAACTAGGCAATAATTTTGGGACGAGGGAGTATCACATTTCTTACATAAAAAATTAGGATATGTGTTGTTTTAAGAGAAAATGGTGACAACGAGTAATCTATATGGCGGGCACCACATGGCAGGATACATGCTTGATTCTTGTTGTCTTAGTTGCTGTGGTCATAATTTGATTCAGTAATGCTGTTCTTTTTTAGATGGTCGATACGGAGAAAATTCTTGAGTTGTTCATGGAGCTACAGACATTTGGGGATAAGACTCTCAGGACATTGGCATTTTCGCATGTTGTTCATAGTATCAGGAAGATGAATCAGAAGCACAAGAATGACAAGAAGAATCGGGCACTTCAGAGTATTCTCTTCTCAATGTTGCAGGTGTGTTTGTACATCTCAGCTTTATAGGCCCTTTCTATCTAATAGTCAATGTGTTGTTTATTTGTAAAATCTACTAATTAGTTTTCTGGGTCCAACATTTTAGCAAGAGGATGAAACAAAAGCAAGAAGGTCACTTATTACACTCTGTGAGCTTCACCGGAGAAAAGTGTGGTTTGATGACAGGACTGCAAATGCTATCTGTAATGCGTGTTTTCACCCATCGACAAGGTTAGAGGGTTGTTGATATGTGTGCTTTCTAATCTGCTGAAAACAGAAATCGAGAAATCATGTATCTTTGTCTTCAGGATCATGGTTGCTGCTTTGTCTTTCCTTCTTGATTACGAGAAGATTGAGAATGGTAGTGATAGTGATGATGCAGACAGTGAAGAGGAACTGGAAGCACAACAACCTCAGATAGTAGTCAGTAAAGAAGCTATCTACAAGGTCAGTTGCTCAATTGAGGTCTTTCTGAATATTTCCGTAAAGCTTTTCATGAGATACTGAGCTTGTCTGCCAGTTGTTTCTGATGCTGTTGTCCTTGGTTTTTGTGATATTCCCTGCATTAAGCAGTGAGAATCTTCATTCTTATTAAGCGTAATCTTCCACCTTTAACCTATAATGAATTTGGAACTGAAACATTTTAGTGTGGATTTAACAAAAAAAAGTTCCATCATAAAAGTGTTTTAAAGACTTGTCACTGAAAAAACTTTGCTGTTATGCATGTGTTTCTGACTTTTAACGAAATTTTACACTTTTAATTTATGGCCATGTTGTGAATTTGTCCTGTAGGCACAACATAAAGGTACCTCTGCCAGCAAAAAGAAAAAGAAAGCAAAATTGCAGCGTGTGATACGCAGCATGAAGAAGCAGCAACGCTCTTCTGCGCAGAAGAATGTTTCAAGTTATTACTCACCGTTAAAGCACTTGAAAGATCCACAGGCATGGTTCTTTTCCTTTTGTGGGTGGTTGTTATTCACTTGTTTTGACTTGGTAAAATCCGGATATTTTATGAGTAAATTACTGATTTAACTGCAGGGATTTGCCGAGAAGTTGTTCTCTCGGCTCCTAACTAAAACTGGCAGTGAAAGGTTTGAGGTTGTTTTCTCTCTCTGTTAGACTGTTACTTTTCAGGTCTTCCTTTTTTACTGAGTCTAATACCCACTAACAGCTTATTGTGGACTTTTAGCCACACAACTTATTTTATCAATTCATTAACCATTTGATACTGCAGGTCAAGATGATGTTGCTGAAAGTGATTACTCGCGTTGTTGGTCTTTATAGTTTAATAATCGAAAATCTATATCCTTTTCTTCAGAAATATGTGCAGGTGCGATCACTTTTTAGTTTACTTAACCGGTATGATTTGGGTGCTGGATGGCCTATAATAACGTTTGTCCATTACTTTCAGCCCCATCAGCGTGATGTCACCAGTTTGCTTGCAGCTGCAGTTCAGGCTTGCCATGATATGGTACATTATTTATATGGTTTCAGTTCTAAAGTTATGGACCGCAGTTTTCATTTATATTTTTTCCCTCTGTTATGTCTAATGCAGTAATGTGTGTATACTTCTTGATTAGGTGCCGCCTGACTTTGTGCAACCATTGTTCAAACAAATAGTGAACCAGTTCGTGCACGACAAATCTCGGACAGAGGTCTTGCTTACCTCAATTGTCTTCATCTTCTTTCAGTACATATTCAATCATATTCTTCATGTCAAGCTGATTCTTCTTTTATGTTCCCTGTTAGGCCATTTCTGTTGGATTGAATGTGGTACGAGAAATATGCCTGCGTATGCCTCTGGTATGTTCCATTATTAATCCAAAATTGTTAAAATATCTTTTCTACAGTTATTGACTTCCCTGTTTTTTCAGAAACTAACATCACTCTGCACCCCTTTCCTGAAATCTCTCTTTTGTCTTGTCTTTAGTTGATGACAGAAGATTTACTTCAAGATCTTGTATTGTATAAGAAGTCAAATGAGAAAGCGGTTTCATCAGCTGCTAGATCGCTGGTGACTTTGTTTAGAGAGGTATTGTCTGCCAGTGATTTTATCCTTCTGGGTTCTTTGAAATGTTCTCCCAGGCTGATCGATCAATCATTTTCAGGTTTGTCCTTCCCTTTTGCTAAAAAAGGATAGGGGACGTCCCATTCATCCAAAGGCAGCGCCTAAAGCCTATGGTGAAGTCACAGTTGCCACCAATGTCCCTGGAGTTGAGCTACTGGAAGATGACAATGGCAGCATTGATAGTGACACAGATGATGAGTTAATTAGCTCATCAGACAGAGAGGAAGATGTTGTTTCAGAAAGTGATTGTGATGGCTCTGATAATGATGATGGTGGCATCCTCAGCAAGGGATCAAGTAGTGAAGATGACTTCATGCTAGAAGAAGATGATTCTGAAGATGATGCTAATATTAGCTATGAGAGTGCTGATGCCACAAGTGAGGATAATGACCAAAATGGCGAGTCTGATGAAGACGATGAGCATGAGGCATCTGGCAGTCTGTCCAGTGTCAGAGGTGATGATGCAAATCATGAAAGGCGTCCTAAGTTTGGAAAGCGCAAATTATCTGACTTTGACGAAGAACTCAATGCTGCAAACAAAAGCCTTCGAGCACTGAAGAAACTGGCCGGAACCAGGACGAACGACACTGCTGATGCAGATGATGGTATTCTTTCCAATGAGGACTTCCAAAGAATTAAAGAGCTAAAGGTTTGTTGCTCTTTCATCCTCAAACAAACCTCCTGCTAATGCATAAAGTTTGTTGTACACTCGAGGTTTGAATTTCCTTTTATTCTAGTTGTTCTATAAACATGCATTCCAACGCAAAGGGGTAAAGACCTTGTATTATTCTTTTTTGCTTTCCGGGTAGTAAATTTGAATATATCAAACTAACTTTTGTGTTTGTTAAACTTCTTTGTTAACAAACAGGCTAAGAAGGAGGCAAGGGTTGCATTAAATGCTCATGGATTCAAGCTTCCAAGTTCAGACCAACTTAGTCTTAAAAGAGTTGATGCCGCTAAACTTGAGGCAAGTTTGTATTTGAAATTGAACTTTACATTGACTATGGCTGTTGGGTGTGAGTGTATCAGATATGCTGATTTCTAAGAAATTAGGATATGGGGATCTGGATGTAAACACATTGCGACGCGGATATGGATTCTTGGATATATTAGTAGTAGTTTCGAATTTAGTTTTTTATTGTCTAGTAAAATTTAAGGTTTATTAATTGCTGTGAAAATAATTTTAAGTCTTGAACAGATGAAGAAAGAAGTTCAGTCTGTTCGTTAAAAACTTGAAATGTTGATCATATTATTATCTGCCAAATAAAACCTAATCTTTATTTATTTTCTTTCTGTAATCGCCATTCCTCTTCTCTGTTTTCTTCCTTTATCATCCCTTCTCTGCAAAACAACAATCAACATGCTTGGTTTCTTTCTTTGTTTCTTCTTTTCCTTTCCCTTCTTGTTTGCCCCTTATTCTCCTTCGTCCTATTCAAGCTTAGTCGGGTTTGTCTTTTCTTATGAAGTTGTCCATAACATAGTCAAAGGGTCAGGGTATTCGTGTACGCTTGGATATTTTGTCTTGTGAAGAATTTGAGTCTTAGCATTATTGAGGAAGAACACTCTGTCATCCAAAGTTTTAGTCATTATTGTCTGCAGAAATTTAATCAGCCATTGTGATATTTGTGATCATGGAAAGACTATCAAGCAATACGATTTATTTGTTCTTATATAACCTGTTTTGACTACAAGGTAAAGAGCTTCAATATGTATTTTGTGTTTTACTAAGATGGACTAACGTGCCACGTGCACGAACTATTTCAGGCTAACATACGAAGGAAGATGACCAAGGATGAAAGGCTGGAATTAGTTAGAGCTGGAAGGGAAGACAGAGGAAAGTACCAAGCTCGAGCTGCTATTAAAAAGAAAAAGGTGCTCTTCATTTTGTATTTCTTCTTATGATTAACTTTAGTGTGTTTCGGTTTGTCAAATGTTTACGCAATTTATGTTGAATGGAACACAATGGCTTCTCTTACTAGTCATGCACATCCCTTTTTGTTTTGAGACACACCTTTTCATCCTCCCTGCATTATTCATACCAATACTTACAAAACTTGAAGTAGAGTAATACCCCCTTTGTTTCTCCATCTTGCTGACCAATGACCCACGATCAAAGCTTTAGCCACCAGGAAGTTTTCCTCTTCATCATAACCACCATGACTTAGTGCCGAAGTCCATGCTTTGTTTGAATTCAAGATTGTGCTGTGATATTTTAGACTTGGGTTATTGGATAGTGATTTAGTTCTATGTCACCATTTGCTTTTTTTTTTTTTTTTCGTTTTAATGGGATATGATTGATACAATACATATTGGGACTTTTCAGACTGGTGGTTTAACCAATAAGCAAAAGGAGCACAAAAAGGCTTTGCCTCGAGCTGCCAAGATGGCAAAAGTATCACGATCGAAACAGGAGAAGAAAAGAAAACAGCAACGTTCTGGGAAACAATTTCGTGGAAGGAAAGCTTGGAAATGATCATAGTAAACAGCAGATATTTATAGCTGATAGTTTTACTTGCACTGTTTTCATATTCTTTGAGAGCCTGGAAAGGCTGGAATGGATATATTATAGTGATTTTTTTTTCGATTTTTTTTTTTAAATCATGTTGGCTTTTCGTTCTATTTAATTATTTTATCTAAAACGTAGAAAATGACTGAAAATGTAATTATGTAAACACAAAGTAAATACATATGGTCCACATTATTAGAAAGGTTTTGGCAAAAACAGAAATGGCGAAAGAGCATACATGTGAAAAGATGTTTATTTAGAAGGGATGGTAAAGTATGTGGTCACCACTTTCCGTTTGTTACTCCAAATTCGTATTTCATTTCGAACATTTCCTAGTTTGCAAATTGCAACCCTTTTCCCAAAAAAAAGGGGGAAGAAAAACAACCATAAGAAGATGGTTAAAGAATGGTCATAATCCACTAAACCTAAACTTCAAAGTAAGATTACGTTGCAGAGACGGTTTGTTGGCGTTCTTTCATCCCTGGGCAAACTTCATGCAATAACATTTAGTTCTGGTGTTAAAATGGATCATTTTTTTTTTTCTGGAAGAGTAATTTTTATCCAGGATCTAGTTAAATTTAAGAATGAATGAATTGCCTTTCCCAGAGTAACAATCATACCAGCATTAATGTACTGAATCTAATCAAAATTCCGAAGTTAAAGCGTGTTTGGGCGAGAGCCGTACTAGGACACATAGTGACCCCTGGGAAGTCCTCGTGTTGTACCCCTAAAAAAAAAAAAGAGAAAGATTTGCCTTTCCCTAAATTTTTAAGTCTTGAACTGTTGGAAGAAAGAAAGAGAAAGACGTTCAGGGATCAGTTTGCTAAAAAAAACTCAAAATGTAACATCATTTATGTCAATTTGTTCATCAAATACGGTAATTGCGCCAAATAAAAACCTACTTAGTTCGTTCTTTTTACGGCCACCATATTCCTTTCTCTCCGTTATCTTCTGTTATCATCTCCTCCCGCCCTCCTCTGCGAAGCAACAATAAACAGCTATGGTTTCTTTCTTCTTCTTCTTACCTTTTATTTTATTTTTTAATTCTTTTTCCATTCTCTTTTGCCTTGATCTCCTTCTTCCCTATCCTCCTCCTTGTTCGTTTTTATTTTTCCTTCTCACTGATGACAATAGTCAACCAGTCAAAGGGTCGGGTACGGAGCAGTTTTTTCAGAGAGATCAATATATATGTTGTTAAAGAAATTAGGCGTCTGCAGAGGTTTCATATTTATCTAACATCTGCAAATTACTAAGGACACACAGTATTACACTACAAAGAACGCGAAAGGGAAATTCTAATATCCGTGAATTGCGTGATCGTCATGGATTTCCTCTTATATATATACATATATATTCCCTCTCCCAAAATAATTGTCGGATTGTATTAAAAATGAAAATCTAAATCATTTTGGGACGGAGTGGTTACGTTACGTACATGTTTGTTTTTGTGTTCAAGGGAAATAGCTCCAATGTGCTTTATATTCTACTCCTTCTAACATGTTTTTGTGTTCAAGGGAAATAGCTCCAATGTGCTTTATATTCTACTCCTTCTGTCCCAACATTATTGTCCAGTTTGAGATATCATTTTTAGTACAATTTGAATTAGAAATGAAAACCAAAACTGGACAATAATTATGGGACGGAGGGAGTAATATGTTTTACCACCATGGCCCGAACTATTTGAGGCTATAACATAGGAAGCAAGATGACCAAGGCATTAATTAGAGCTGGAAGGGAAGACAGAGGGGAGGAAGTACCTGGCTCGAGCTGCCATTAGAAAGAAAAAGGTGATCTTCATTTTTGGATTTTCTGCATATAATTGACATTTCAGCGGGTCATATGTAGTTTGCATTGCTTGAAATACAATGGCTTATCATCTTACTTTTGTACTCTCTCTTTGCTATGTTTTCACCCTCCCCGCAATAGATACTAAAGCAACTTTTAAATAGAGAATTAAACTCCCCTGTCGTACCTCCATTTTTGCTGACCAGTGTCCCATGATAAGCTTTAGGCTTTAGCCCCGTGGAAGCTTTCCTCTTTGATCATCATTGATTACTTTATGAGTTAATACCAATACGTTTTGGAACTTTTTTTTTTTTTTCAGACTGGTGGTTCAACCAATGCGGAAAAGAACCGGAAGAAGGTTGTACCTCTACGTGCCAGGAAAGATATAGTATCACGATCGAAACTAGAGAAGAAGAAAAAACAGCAACGTTGTGGTAATCAATTTCGTGGGAGGAAAGCTTGGAAATGACCAAATTAGTTGTTTCATCTTGTTACTAGTAGATCAATAAGAGAAGATGAGCAGATTCTTGTAGCTGATTGTTTTATTTTCAGTCTTTCATATTTGATAGCCCGATATACTCATATTCTCCAAATAATTTTTACTTTATTGTTCCATGTTTAACATTTTATCTAATTCGTTGAAAAATAACTGCACATATGACTCACTTAAAGTACTACTGGTCCACATTATTAGAAGAGTTTTGGCCAAAAACAGAAAGGGAGAAATAACATTTTATGAAAGGTGTTTATCTGATAAGGATGGAATTGGTAACCACTTAATGTTTCCAACTCAAAGAAGTTTTTCAGTTCAAATATCCCCTTAAAACCACGAAGAAGAAGAAGAAGAAGCTGGTTTTTAAAAATGCCTCAAATTATACCATAAGACGCATACGATTGTGTTGTCCAGACTCCAAGCTTTTCCTGATCTCAATTGAAAAGGTTTGTAATTTACTGATATATGTACTTTCTTTAAGGATCCGAATCATCGTCTTCACAGAAAGAATAGAACTTTGCCATTTCCCAGGGACACACCTCCCAGTCTCCCAAACTACAAAAACAGGCTTCCACTAAATCTAGTTGTGGAAAACCATCGTCTAACATTTCGTGGTCGCGACTAACCAGAACCAAGCACGTTTTGGCAGTTATTGTCATTCTGATTCCAAAGTCGGTGAAGCCTAGAAAGGAAGATATTCTACTCTACTAGGTATATCGGTACCCTGCCCAAATATGTTGGGAATATCTCCCCAGTTACGTTTCTCCCTAGTTTCCCAGTATCCACCAACATACTGGTAAGAGCCATCATCATCCTTCCGGAACCATCGTGGTTGCCAGCCTCTCTCCTGCAGTTTTCTTGCCTGCGCAATAATTACAAAGCTATTTAAAATCCCACACAAAACACAAGACATCAGGCAAAAAAACCTTGAGTGGAGTGTGGTACAGTGACTGTGTGCGTGTGTGTGTGTGCGCGCGTGTGTGAGAGACCTGTCTCTGAAGTTGTTCAAGTCTCAGCTTCTCGGAATTTGCCAGCTCATATTCTCCATTCTCTAAATGACGTTGATCTGGCCTAAGCCGGGAGTCAGTCGGGGGCAGCTTTTCCTGTAAACCAGGTGTCAATTCATTTAGAGATATGGCAAAAGGTGAGAGATTATATCTTGTCTTGGTAACGGATTTGCCTCTCTCCCAAAGCAATACAGCTTCTGTCATTGGATCATAACCCTTTGGCTTTGTCATAGGGTCTCCCAACACATAATACATTGCTTCATCCCATTTACCCAACAGCATTGCTACCTTCTCTCCAGTTTTATTGTCTTGCACAAATCCATGAACCTATATGATGGGATGGTAATTGAATATGCACCACATGTTAGAATTACTTAGCAATAACTTGTATACTAATCATAAATTATCCGCACATTGACTTAATGTGACTTATAGAAAGTTTCAAGGAGACTCCGTTATATAAATTTGAAAAGCTCCATCTAATGATGTCATTCAATGTGACAACTCAAAATTCACTTCTTGATTCGATTCCAAATAAATTGATACTGGCTGTGATTTAACATGTAAAAAAATAGCACAGCCTCCAAAAAGAGGCTACCTTTGAGGAAATTACTACATAATCTTGGACTTCTACAAATTAATCACTTGATTTTATGAATTTGTTCATATGAAAACCTATCAGTTGAAAGGCAGAAAAAGAACACAACAGTTATAAACTTGAAATAATCTCCACTTTTGGTTGTCATCTCCCTATAAGTATAACTAAATACATGAAGTCTTTTCTTTCCTCATTCCATGTGCAAGTGAATTTGTATTTCCTTTTCAATTTCCTCAATCAGGTTAGTAAGGCAGTGGAAAACAAATTACAAATCATTTAGCAGGTAGAGGAAAGTTTGTATATTTGCACGAAAGAACTCAAGATCAAGCAGTAATTGGTGATTCACAAACCATAGAAACAGATAATGAATAAAAAAGGTTCATACCTGATGAGGATTGCGGTCTATGATAGATTGTTCCTTGAATTTAAGTTTGCAGGAATATCTACCACTGCCCTTGATACGCATGGTACCGTAGTGGTCACAGTAGATTGTACCAATGATTATGTTGTATATGGAAGTCGTGACCTTGCTCCACTGGAATGTTTCACCATCCTCAAATTGCAAGCTAAGAATTCCCACAGGATCGAGCTGAATAGAGCGGCCCCAGAACTTGCCTTTGAGATTAGAATCAGCCCAAAATTTCCATCCTCTGCCCTCACAGTGACAAGCAACAATCATAGGGTGATGGCTCACCTGAAATGAGGTCCATCCAGCACTATTAAAACTCAAAAGTCTAAACTTCTTAAAAGGGTAAAGAGATAGAAAATCAAACATTGCGATGCTTAAAATATTTGTAGGCCCCCTTATCAAGGCAGATTAATGAAGAAAGGACAATATGCTCTGGTTGTGGGTAAAAGCAGATACTTCACATAAATGTGTTTATACATTACCTTTTCTGAGAAAAATCGTAGACCTTTATCTGGATAGTCAGCCTCGTATGTCTCCCCAAGTAAAGGATTAAAAGGTTTGCATTGCCGACCTTCAGTTGATGCATAACCAGATACAGCAAAAGCTGCTACATTCAAGATTCTCATCAGATCATTCCCCTGCAGAAGTTAAAAAGAAGATGACTTTAAATGTCGTGAAAATAAGACTCCTTAATATCAAGCCTCTGGAAAATGTCATAAACATGCAAGGAAACAATACAATAGCATCTCGGACAATTTATGATGCTACTAGCTAGAACACTATCAAGAAAACGACACCAAAATTAACAACTCGGCTGTGAAAATCAACCATAACACTAGTCAATCCAGATTATACACAAGTTACAATAGCAAGAGGTCATCAAGGAAGAAACTGATTGTCAAGAGGAAAATAAGTTGGGAAAATGACCTGCTTTCCCCACTCCAATGCTCGATCAACTAGATACGAGTACTCCAAATCCTCAAAGCATTTTTGCAGTGAAGATAATGGCTCATTAAAGTAAACAGGTAGGCAAACTCCAGATAGGTCCTTGCCAATGTTATCCTTAATTATTGACCATAAACCGATTGGCTTCTCTTTCTCCTTTGGTTCTGGCAAATTACTTCGCCTTTTGACGTATGGATACTCAATTTCCTTTATATCTATTTCAATTTCTCTTAAACGATCTGACGAGAATGGACCTTTATCATTTGTAAAAGAGCTGCAGGCATTTCCTGCACCTTCTCTACTTCGATAAGAAGCACTTCTTAAGGATTCAGCATATAGAAAATCATTTGTATCAAAAAATAAGTTATCTTCGTCTTGTTCAATATATCCTCCGTCCCGGCTTTCATTATCAGCATCAGAGTCACTTGCACTCCCCTCTGACATGATGGAATAGAAATCTGCAGCACAAGCAATGATGAGTATCACATATATAAACAAGAAAGCATCAGAATTGCAAGATAAGCGGCATATCAAGATAGACCAATGAATACATTTAACAGGAGGCCATTTTCAGATAAAGAAACCCATAAAGTAGAAATACAAGTAACTTTTAAATCACATAATGCTGTTTGCAGAATGACACTTTTCAAGAGAAACATCCATCAAACCAGAGGAGAGAGTTCAAGTAGATTGAACCGTTTTCATGCACAAAATTTAACATTGGTATGTGATCATTTGCTGCTAAACACAAACAACTAAATCAATTTTAAAAGGTCCCACCCAAATAAGGAGCTGCAGGGTAAAGCTTTATGCTTAAAAGGTGGCCATAAAATTGTAAGAGCTCATGTCATTCAATGATGCAATCAAATGAAGTTTTCAGTTATATGCGGTGTCACTTGTGTGGTATTTACAGAGAAGATTGTTAGTAATTTCTACTATTTGTTTGTGCAAGTCAGAAACTAACCACTGAATCTTCTATTGCCTCCACAACATGAATCTCTTTCCTTGGTTTCATCGACCACAGTTGTTTCCAACTCAATCTTCTCAGTCTGCAATTTCAACATTCGAACAGTTAATTCTCTAGTGGTCTTCAAGTAGAAAAGTGTATTTTGTAATACCACCACGCAATGATATTAAATAAGCCTTACATACTAAATTTGGTCAAAGATATGGGGTAACATTTAGCAGTTCAGTCTTCTTAGTAACATGAATTTATTAACTTCCATTTAGTAGCGAGAGTTGGCAGCTCCAAGAGATATCTAAAATGTACTACTGTGGGGGCATGAACACCGATGAAATTTACATACCAACCAAAAAGCATGTTATGTATGAGGGACTGCAAAAAATATCGAAGTTCCTTCTCCTCAAGGTGGGAATCTGAACAAACAGAAATATACCTCTAGCTGTCTCAGCCTGTCAAGAAGCATAATGTGTTTAAGTTGAAGAGCCTTCAACTGACTCTGTAGCTCAGTGATGTCATGAAGCATTATAGACTCACAGTCTTTAACTACTGCTTCAGCAATACCATCCTGCAGCAATCTTGCACGGAGCTTTTCTGTCGATGCAACAAACTCTTGAGAAGGTGCAAGATCAGTGCTGGATAACATTCTGGGGAACCGATCTTTAGCACTCATAAGCGCCTCTATCCAAGCCATGCGGTCTTCTCTGGAGGAGCAACGCAAATGGAGAGTTTTTGTCCCACTGTATATCGAAAGCCTTTTATCATCTGACTTGCTAGTTTGTATAGAAGAAACCTGTACAACAAAGTGGTGCTCACTATTAAGGTTTCTAAATCCTAATGCTTTATGCAGAGCTTCATCAAACAACTAAAGCTACTAGACAGCCTCATTGATAAGCACAACCGTAGTCAAGTTTTTGTTGCACCAGTTAATCTTTTCTTGTATGTATTCATTCAACATAAAAACAAGAATGAGCTTTGAATTTGCAGTATGTATTCATGCTTTGACAGACCATAATGAAAAAAACCACTGGGACACATGAATGACCTCAAACAACAAAGAGCAATTCATTGATAGCAAACAAACAATCACAATCTAAATGAACAGACCAACCTTCAAATGCACTTCCCCGAAGGGCTTCCACATTTTGGATGATGTAATACCATTAGCTCCGGACTGATAATTACCCCCAATACTACTAGCTTTCCTCATGTACCTCCAAGAATCCTCCCCAATAACTTTAAAGCCTTTCTCCTTGACGGAAGGAGGGCTCATCACGATCTTATCCGGACCGTGGACCTTATAATACGACAACACTCCATCCTCCAACACAAACCACCTGGCTTTCCACCCCTTGCCGAAGTTCACCCATTTGTACAACACTCCCGACACACTCGTTTTCCCACTACTATACAATGCAGCCGCATTATTGTTCTCTTCCCTCAACTTCACACTACTACTCTTCCTAATACTAGCATTATTACTACTATTATTTTCACCAACATTTGTATTACTAATATTACTATTGCAATCGGCCGCGGCAGTCAAATCAGCATCGCCGTTGACGGAAGAAATCCTAGAGAAACTCTGCCGCGAGTTGAAACTACTCACAGGAGGCTTCCCCGCCGCCTCAAACCCAGACTGTTCGTTCTGCGACAGCGACTTCACGACAGCAGGATTCCCCCGATCCCGATCGACCGACACCGGAGCAATGCAGCACAACGGATTCATCTTCTCTCATAAACCGATTGTCAACAACCACAAATATGATGATTATTCCACAAAAGAGGAGGAAGATCGCGTGGGTTAGAGAACGAGCTGATAATCAAATCCGAGAATGCGGAAAGGAAGCAGCTCGGATCTCAGCAACAACACCGTCTTCTGGAAACGGGAACAATGGCGGCGAATCCGAGACGACGTCGGAGGTGAGCAAGTGACGCCGCGCAACCGATCGCCGGAGATCGACCGGACGACGACAATGACGAGGAAGAAGAATCCGAACCGCTCCAGCAATGACATAAGAAAGAAAAACAGTTGAAGTAATCACAGAGTAATGTATGTAGAAAGAGGGAGAGAAAGGGGGGAAAGTGAAGTGAGTAATAACTAATTTAAGTGTGAATTTATGAAGGTGAAGTTTGTTTGTGTATTAATAATAGCAATAATAGTACAATTGTCAGAGAGAAACTGATGAGAAGAGAAAATGGTGAAAATTTGCTGTGCTTTTTTTGGGTGGGTTTTTAATGAACGTGAATTTTACAGATCTATAAAAAAATGTAATATTAATGGCGGAAATTTGCAGAGATGAAACCAAAAAGGGATGGAAAGTGAAATGTGGAGAGAGAGAGATACGACGGTGGTTCGGGCGGAAGAGAAAAGGTGCGTACGTTAAGCGGAGGGTGGCGCAGGGAAAAAAACAATCTTTGAAATTTTCTTCTTTTACATCATAATTTGGATTAATTGCTAGTTTTGGTCCTCTTTAAAAGTGTTTATTGTTGTTGTACTATATATGTTTTGGCTTCTTACTCACACTTGGACATTTTCTCCTTTTACGTTTTCCAATGCATAAGCTGAAAACATTTTTCCCACATATCATCTCCAAATAATAGCGATAAAATTAAAATATAAAAAAATAAAAAGAAGAAGAAGAAGAAGTTGATTTTTCTTGTTGTTTGGCAAATGATGATGATTTCTGTACTATGATTCTCAAAATCACAACTAACTTTGTAAATTGACTTCCGAAATCAAAAAATTATGCTATTTACACATACAAATTTTAAGAATGATCAAGTAATTTTATGGTCTTTCACATATAACGTGAGAGACGAGACAATGTTTAATCCACGATTTTATGTATACTTACATTTCACATGTATTGTTGGATTATTGCTTGAAAATCTTCATTTTGTGTAACAAAAACAAACCAAAAACTAAATTATGTGGTATCTCGAATTATAAGATAATTTTTTTTTATTTTTTTTATAATAAGAGGAGGCATATGCCTGGTAAAACTAAGTTATTACATTAGGAAACACCATCTCCATCATTATGCAACAACGGATTCAACACATCCGGTAAAATTATCTTACCATACTAGATCTCCGAACTATATGTCTCTAAAATTGCAAGTGACTTTGCTGTAAAATTCAACTCCCGATAGATGTTGTCCACTCTCTTCTAGCAATTCACGAATAACACAATAAATTATTTTAGAAAGAACTATTTATTGTTAAGTTGTAGTCGATTATTTCAACCAAAAAAAAAAGAAAAAGTCGCAGTCATCATTAATGTTTTAACCCTATATATAGCTAGTTATAAAGTTAGTCCAAAGGATGGAAGGGGGTATTAACTGGTAGATTAAAGATTTTAATTTTGGGCAAAAGAATGAGATAAATGCGAATGTTGGGGGGGTGTTTGTATGGATGTGGGTTGGAGTGATGGAAATAATGGGTAAAGGCTAAAGACTAAAAGACTAATAAAAAGAGAGTAAAAGAGGTAATGATTTAAGAAGAGACAGCTAATGTGCGCAGTTGGGATGTGTCTAAAAAGAGGACCCCCCCCTCTTCTGGCCACCTGGGCGAGTATACTATATACTGCCAAACCCCTGCCCCAAAAGAAGCAATCGAAGTTATGACTCTTATGAAATTACTTCCCTTTGAAAATGACTCAATTGGCCTCCAAACCGTGTCAGGGCGTCCGTTATGGTGAAATGTTGACTCCTTTGACGCTGACCCCCCACCTTACTCTATGGGCTTTGCCTTTTCTGGGTGTGTATTACAAATATTGGGCTTTAAGTTTGGGCTTTAGAATAGAATAAGTCTAAGTAGTTGGACCAATTTGTCTTTTGGTTATTTTCAGGCTAAATGAAATCAGCACCATAGGTTATCTCGTCTTGAGAAATTAGAATTCAACTCTCATTTTCAATTTTCTTCTTGATTTTCTACTCTTCAGTATAAACCGGGAAAAAGAAATCTATGAACGCGAATGGAAGTAAACATTATGTCTGTTAATTAATATTGATTCTGCATTTTTTTTCCTTTGTGTTAGTCATCAAAAGAACTCACCAAAAAACTTATTAGCAATAACATAGAATAAATTCTTCTTACATCAGAAAGGACAAAATGCTCTATTTTATTGCATTTCTATATATAATCATCATATAAGAGTGGCAGCCATACATCCATGCAAGAGAAATTTAGAAGAAAAAAGAACCCAACATGGCGGAGGCAACAAGACCAGCTACATAGGTAGAGGAGGCTCCAAGGGTGACTGATCCACTTTTTGGTGCCTCAGCAGGGCTGAGAGGGGCAAAAGTTCCCTCAGAAACTGGCCCTCCAGCTGGTGCAGCCCCAAAGGATTCGCCATCAGTGGGGCCAACAATATTGTTATCGGGTGCCTCGACTACTGGATCCGTAATTGGACTGACGGCATTAGTACTTGCCGAGACTACGCCGACGATGGCGAATAGAACAAACCCAAGAACAACTGCCAACTGACGAGGAACCATAGTTTTGGAAGGAAACTTTTGTTCTTTTTTTTTTTAGAGATTTTCCGGTGTCGTTATGATGCGATATGCAGCTTATTTTTATCTTAAAAAGCACTGCAATAAAAATAATAAGATTGAAAGGGCGCTAATATAGAGCAAAGAGAAGGCTGCAAATGAAACTAGGAAAGGGGAAAATGTTTCGTACAACGTAGATTTTGGGGGAGATACGGTTCTCAGAATTTGCTAACCATGAAGAAAGAAATGGTTCTGCATAATTTCAGCTAAGGTTTTCTACATCAGACTTGATAAATGAAGAGCACTTTTATTATAAGAGCAAACGTTTAATAAATAACTATATTACCCTTAGAATTTAAAGGTATTTACAAAAAAGTATTTCTCTTTATTTTTCTCATCCTTCAACGATCTGGTCGTTATTAGTAACAACTTTGATTTTTTTAAAAGAAAGAAAAATTATTTATTTACGGCAAGAACCAAATCACAAAAGCCAACTACATATTGAAAAAAAATGGTTTTCCTGATAACTATTTCATAAAATAGAACTTCTAAAAAAGAACATTACTGTACATTACTTCATCCCCTCATTTCCATTGTCTGCCGTTAACAAGAAAAAAAAAATTCTAAATGAGGGTAATATTTTTGCTCTCAATGTGACAAAATTGCTCTTAATTTATCAATTTCCTTTCTACATAGTCCATCAGTCTCTACGGAAATGGATGGGTTTACACGTAATTTACTAATTTGACCCCCAAGAGAAATACCAAGAAAATTTGGGTTTCCCTAAAAAAATTAATTAAAATAAAAATGGACCAAATTAATTTTTTTGAAATTTGTATGGACAAAAATATATCATATGGATTTTCAAAATCCGAATCTTCATTAAAATTAATCTTCGGATTTCGAAAATTCGAATCCTCATATAATATTAAAATAATAAGTATTTTTATTTTATTTTGTGAAAATACAGTAAAAAAAAAGAGGTTAGAATATGAATAGTAGACTTCGGACTTCACAAATCCGAATTCTATATATTAAAATAATTAAAATAGAAAATTGTGGCGCCAATTTTTTGAATCGGAGAATCGGATTTTCGAAATCCGTATTTATTAATATTATAATTAAATATAATCATTAATTCAGTATAATTCATATGTATTAGTGTCATATATTATTTGTACGTACTATTATTATGTAGTACATTAATATTATTACTCATTATATATTATTGATACTATTGTTATTTATTACGATTAAATCTGTTAGTCATTATATATTATCGTTAACTCAATGTAATTTATCTGTACTAGTGTTATGTACTATTTATACGTACTAGTATTATGTAGTACATTAATACTAATACTCATTATACATTATTGGTACTATTATTATTTATAATGTTAAATCTGTTAGTTATTATATATTATTACAAAAAATACTATAATTTATCTTTACTAGTATTATGTACTATTTGTACGTACTAGTGTTATGTAGTACATTAATACTAATACATATTATACATTATTGGTACTAGTGTTACTTATTACTGTTAAATCTATTACTTATTAGATATTATTATTAATTCAGTATAATTCATCTGTATTAGTGTTATGTACTACCTGTACGTACTAGTATTATGTAGTACATTAACATTAATACTAATTATACATTGTTGGTACTAGTGTTACTTATTACTGTTACATCTATTAGTTATTAGATATTATTATTAATTCAGTATAATTTATCTGTATTAGTGTTATGTACTATTTGTACGTACTAATATAATGTAGTACATTAATACTATTACCCATTATACATTACTGGTATTCGTGTTAGTTATTACTGTTATATCTATTAGTTATTAGATATTATCATTAATTCAGTTTAATTTATCTGTATTAGTGTTATGTATTATTTGTACGTACTAGTATTATATAGTACATTAATACTATTACCCATTATACATTATTGGTAGTAGTGTTACTTATTATTGTTAAATCTATTAGTTATTAGATATTATCGTTAATTCAGTATAATTCATTTGTACTAGTGTTATGTACTATTTGTACGTACTAGTATTATTTTATGTAGTACATTAATATTAATACCAATTATATATTACTAGTACTAATGTTACTTATTAATGTTAAATCTGTTAGTTATTAGATATTATCATTAATTCATATGTATTAGTGTTATTACGGTTATTTATTATTGTTAAATCTGTTAGTTATTAAATATTATCATTAATTCAGTATAATCTAACTGTACTACTGTTATGTATCTTTTAAACAAATAATCGCATTTTCAGAATCTGAGTTAAGCAAAAAAATTAGATTTTTAGAATAAGGCCATAGGGTTTAGGGTTTAGGGTTTAACTTCGGATTTCTCAAATCCGAGTGTAACTTATACTCGGATTACCAAACTCCGAGTGTAACCTATATATTATTCGGGTTTAGGGTTTAGGGTTTAGGTTCGGATTTCTAGAATCCGAGTTTAGGGTTTAAGGTCGAATTTTTGAAATCCGAAGTTAGTTAAAATTTGAATTTTTAATATCCGATTTGGTTCAAAAAAGTTAGATTTTAGGCTTTAGGGTTTAGTTCATTGTGCCTTGTGTGGTATAGGCACTACCTGGGTGAACGTATATGTAAGTGGTAGAAATCCGAGCGTAAGTGAAACAGAAACAGAGAGACTCGGATTACTGAAATCCGAATGTATTCAATTTGTAAAGAACATGAATTTGCAAAATCCGATTGTGGAAAGCATGTGGCACTATACATTTATTATGAAACAGGAAAGGTTCGGATTTCGGAAATCCGATTCACGTCCAAAAAATTACCAACACTTGTACAAAAATTTTTTTTTTCCGGAAATTAATATTTTAATCATAAATTCGGATTTCAAAAATCCGAATTCTGATTAATTATGTCAGATTAAAAATTTACTTAGTTATAGTTTTAATTAAAATAAATTCGGATTACCGAAATCCGAATTTACCCCATATTCGGATTTTGGAATTCCGGAGAATATAGTTTTGTCCACACAAATTTAAAAAAAATTAATTTGGTCTACCTTTTTTTTAAGAATTTTTTTGGGTCAAAAACTCGAAAATTTGAAGATAGAATCAATTGATTTTAAAGAAAAAGAGGGATTTGACCTTTTTCAACCTTATTTGTGCTAAGCAAGTAAAATTGGCCATCCAACGTTTGTACTTTCAAATTGCAAGCACAAAAGAGTATATGCAAGCAAATCATTACAACAGTATGTAATAGCAGTCATACATGAATGGGAATGCAAAGCAGATAAAACTGAGAATGTAACATAGGTAGCAACAACAACAAAAGCAGATCCCTTTGACCTTATCCTGAAGATTGAACATTCTGCAACCACAAAAGCAACAGAAACTGAAGCAAAGAATGTGTATAACAAAAATTTAAACTGACTGCAAGCAAACGCAACAGAACGCTACTAATATAATCACTTATGCATTAAGCGCCGTCCTCGCAAGCTGAACGACATGATTAAATAACTACACAACTGACGAGCACACAAACAATTTTTTTATGAAATGATATACACAAATGGAAAAAAAAAAAAAAAAAGAAAGAAAGAAAAGAGAGACAGGGCACTGGGGAGAGGGACCAATAGGGCTCTATTAATGAGGGAACACTTGCTTACAACATCAAATGAAGAAAGATTTACACTCTACAAAAACTTTTTCTACAAACATCAATAATACAACGAAGAAACATGCCTTATCGCATCTCAACATTTGACACTAGTGACCTAATGGCACAGTCTACAAAATTACCCGACCTTCGTGCACCACCACTCCATCAAGTACAGGTGCAAAATTCTATACATTTCAACTTTAGCAAACATTGCCCCAACAGTTTACACATAGGAGCACAATCAACAAGGCCAAATTCCTTCAGATTGAAGTTACACCAACTCAAAATTACAAGGGTCTAAAAAAACAAAGAACCTATCTTGCAGGAACATAGCCTTTTCCCACCTATACAAAGCTTAATGTGGAAAACGAAGTAGTTACATGTTTCCAAACCTATAACATACTAAATCTACTTTGAACAATACAGCAAAATGGATACAGAAATAAATACACAAATTTTCTAAGTTTACATTTTAGACATCCAACAACAGTGTGAATTATGAACAATAGACCAGATTCTCGAGAAAATCATAAGCATAGACCATGATTGATTAGGGCTTCTTTGCCACATATAGGTAGAATAACAATTTCAGAGAAGTCCAACAATAGCAGCCAATTATCCTATCTCCTCCAAGTAAATCAATTCTGGCTGGTTTAATCACATAACAAAGAGTTTGCCTCTCTGCTCCCTGAATATGATATTTAAACCGCAGCATGTCAATACTTATTAAAAACAGAACTATCAAAAAATCTAAATTGCAACAAATACACACGCAAAGCATATGACACACAGAATTCTGATTTTCTGCATCTCCATATAAAAGTTCAAGTATATGTCCCCAAAGCCATCCCCTTCCAAAGCAAATTTCTATTACATTCATAGCTCATAAGCCATTTCAGTACTGCCTACATTGTTGCATAATCTACAATACAGACAGTTTCATAAACCTCAACATAATAGACACAATTATACGGTAGATTGTTATAAGAGAATTCAAAGAATCAAACGAATAAATTACCAAGTGGAACCATAAGCATTATACTAGTCTCATTGTCAATACCAAAAAGACGATGACAGAATAACCAAATGGAACAAAGCAATGGAAAAGATGACAAAAGACGAGTAACAACACACGGTTGCTAGGCAGAAACCGTAAATGGTGTAATTTGGGTACCATACTACCCTTTATAAGCAACTGATACCGTTAGAAAAGTACATCTGATCACTGATGGTATCACTTCAAGTGCGCAAAAAGTATGAAACAACAATATACCATCAACTGCCAAACAACCAATACAGGAGGAACTCAGTTCCCGACGTAGGCAATCAGATATTTTCTTCATAAACAAGTAAAAAAACTTGAATACTCACGTCTATCAACAAAATTTGAATGCACATTATCAATAAAATAGGAACTTAACATATCTGCCACATTAACAAAGAATATAATTTGGAATTCCAACCCTTCCATTAGACGATGCGTGTAACTCAAGTATAGGTACTTGCACATTATAAGCAAGTAAAGCCAAATCATGCAAATATGTAATTGACTTCCAATTTTGATGCTTTAGTCTTCCGCTCTGAAAGCTCAATTCACTCCAAAGACTGGAATGAGGTAGCCAGACATGGCTCCCACAGGAGGAAAATAACACAATCTCAGAAAGTTACCACATCCAAAACAGTACAGTATTGAAGAAAATTTAAGTTTGTAGACAAACATTAAGTCTTGCATCAAATATTTGTTCCGCAGCGAACAACAAAAGGCAAACCATAATTTGTTTATTTCCTGCAACCTCACAGAAACAGTACTTACTTCTTTAGGTCTAGAAGGCACTTTGCACGTGCATTAGTGGTAAAGGTAGTGCATTCACGCAGTTGAGCAAAACATGCTGCAGGCTCACCCAAGTTGCGGTCACTATAAAGGGCCGATAACAAAGAAACTGCCTGTCACTCGGATGGCAGGCGCCTCCGCTTCCCATAATCAGCATCTCTCGAACGAGACCGATGGCGATCCTCTTCAGGAATAGCTCGAGATCTGCTCCGCGACTTTGAAGGCTGTCCTCGATCATAGTCATCATCATAACTAGGATCACGCTCTTTGTGACGATGCTCACGGTAATTATCTTTTTCTTCTTTGTACCTGTGATGATCCCTATCATATCTATCTCTGTCATGTTCTCTCTCATCCCGATGTCTCCTCTCGGAGCTACCCGACCAGTCACGCTCGGAGCCACCCCGTTCCTTCTCCCTAGTAGGAGCAGCATTTGACCTCATTCCTTTATCTTGGCTAGCCTCCCCTCCATACTCATATTCAGATGCATTGTCTTCCCCACCGTAACTTGACTCTCTTGTTCTTTCTCCTCCCCATCCAGCCATGTTTGCGTCATTCCACATTCCCGAATGCGGGCCATCCATTCCCGTAGCTCCCATCATGTTCATTCCATTAGCACCCATTCCTCGCCCAAAGAATGCCGGATTGACATGAGGAGCCACCCCAGCAAGGCCCATTGGATTAACGCCCGGAAAAGGAGGAATCATTCCAGGGAATGCAGGACCTGTAAAGCCTCCATAGCCAGCTCCTCTACCCATAAATGTGGGATCAAATCCAGGGCCCATCATTCCCTGAGGATGCATTAAACCAGCTGGAGGTCCACCAAATCCAGGACCTGCAAGGCCTTGACCATAAGGTCCTCCCGGCATGTTTCCTACCATATTCTTTGCTCCCATAGCTCCTCCTCTCCCTCGTCCAGGTCCAATGCCTGGGCCCTTATTCGGCATCACTGTCTGACCACCACCTCGTCCTCCCCATCCACCCCCACGTCCAAAGTTTCTACCACCATCTCCACCAGGAACATTTGCCCCATTGTTGCCTCTGCCTGTACCATCATTATTCATGGGCCGCCTGCCCTGTGCTTGAGACTGAACCTGGACCTGGGTTTTGTTCATATAAGAAGAAGCCATCTGTTTGATGGTCTGCGGGCTAGCCAAAGCCACCACACAAGCTCGGCCATTGAAAACATGTCCATTCATACCTTCCTTACAAGCAGCAGCTGCAGAAGGATCAAAGAATTCAACTTGGCAATAGCCTTTTGACTTCCCACTTGCTCTTTCATCGTAAAATTTAATTTCCTTGACCCTTCCATACTGCATCAACACACTCTCGAGCTCAGCATCAGTAGTCCACCAATGCAACTCTCCTACAAACACCATAGTGTTCCCATTCTCGACAACTCCTGGTCTCATCGGATTTTCCGTGCTAATCGGAGGCTGGATAACATTAAGATTTCCACTTCCACCCGAATTCAGCAGCTGCACAGGCTCACCTGCAACCTTCCCCGACCTCTCATGTGAATCTAATCCGACATTTTGTGGGGTGACAATCGATAATCCTTGATATCCTGAATGACCTGGTTGCGAGCTATGAATTATCTCTGGTGCCCTCACTTTCTGAGAAGCATCGACAGCCGGTGGTGTCCCAAAATCAGATCTTTGCACAACTTTCTGATCAGGAAATTGAATTCCAGAGCTCCCATACTTTCCTTCAGCTGCAGATCCAGGGGCATTAACCTGGTGTGCTGTCACGGTTTCTCCTCTTGACCCTGGAACAGTAGCATTATTACCCTGGAACCCGCCATTTCCGACACCAACAGGAGGAGGCAGCGGTGCCTGGGCCCGCTGTTGCATCTGCATAAATCCCTCCCCAACATTAACATCATTATAGAGATCGTCACATTCATCATCTTCATTAATCATCTCATCATCTGCAAGTGCAGAAATTGCCCCCGCTCCATGATGATACTGCATTTTTTGACTCCCTCCTCCGTACTCCTCGTCCCCATAATCTATTTGCTCATCCATCGCATCTAACAAGTAGTAGTAGTAGCAGTAATTATCTGTTTCAGACTACCTGATTGAGGGAATTTGAAGCGAAAAAGAAAAGGAAAGAAAAAAAAAAAACCAAAGTGAGGATATTTCCTAATCGACAATGAGTTTCTAGTCCAATATCACATAGACAATTCAATTTAAAATATCTATGAAAGTCTCTTAAGGAAAGATATATGTAATCAAATCAATACTGCAGAATTGAAAAAAGCTATTAATATTAACAAATAAACAGAAACACAGACAAAAAAGAAGCATCAATTGAAAAAAGAACAAAAAGCACCAAAAAAAAATGAAAATAGGGCGATGCATTAATTGATTTAAAACATTATACAAATGTATCAGGTAAATTTCCTACAAAGCATCTTCCAGCCCAATAAAGAAAACACAACACTAATCAAAGAGGGTCCAAATTAACATACATACTAAGAAACAAAGAACCCAGAAAAAGGTCATCAGCTTCGTAGATCTTCAACAACTCCACCCCCCCCCCCGGCCCCACCAAAAGACTAAAAAGTTTACACTGACTAATATACGTTTACCGTCGTCGAGTGATTCACCTCGAAAATCCTAAGTTCCTAAACCCAGACCTTAGAATCAACCAAAGAGGAGGGGGATGGGAGAAATAATAGAAACGACGAGCTATAAATTTGTCCAACACCCACCTCGTAACACAACCCTAAACTTCAAGATGCAAGAATCGAACAATTCACTTAACACAACAGAATCCCAGCCGAGAAAACGATAAAATCATGAGCGACATGACAAAGTGACGAAAAAAAAAAGTGATGTAAAATCTATGATTTCATTTCTGCGACCACCAAATTCAATTAGCAACAAGAAAGTAAAAACACAACAATATGTTACCAAAGAGGAAGAGTGAAGAAACAAGAACTTAATCTTACTGGGATATTATGATTCTCAGCTGTAGGAGTCCAAAAACTCATAAGCAGAGCTGCTAACCTTTGTTTCTTCTTTGAAGAGAATGGGCATTGGACATTAGACAAATGGAGTCTTCAAACAATTTCTTCTGGTTTTGGTGTGGGTCCCACTCTTCCGCTTATTTTCTTTCTTTTTTTGTTAGATAAGGATGGACTTTTATCGTAATTCTGAGTTTGCCTCGGTAAAGTTTTGAGAATTACCCATACTCCTCCTTTTCTTACACAAGTTTCTTCAAGGTCTTCACTAGCTTTGTTTCTCTTCCTTTCTTTTTTTTTTTATTTTTTATTTTGAAATAACACTGGTTATTTTGAATTTATGAATCTTGCCATCATAATTGTTAACGTAAACATTTAAAAGTCACAAATGTTTCAAGAAATAACAATATATTACACCTTGTATCCCATAAAAATGGTTTAATTTTGTAGATCATTTTTCTCAGACGAAACTAATGAGAAACTTGAATGTAGTAAGTTGTCCTCTATTTAAATTAGTAACACCGCATTTCTCATTACTCACTGTCTTCTTCTTCTTCTTCTTTTTTTTTTTTTAACAAAAAATCAAGTTCTAGTATGAATGTGGTGTACTTTTTCTATCAGGTTCCAATACGAATATGGAGTAATGATCATATCATCCAACTTCAGCCCACATAACAAGTAACATGATGATAGGTCATGGATATGGGAGAATGACGAAAACAGAAGGGACTGGTCACGATGCGTGTCTTAGTTTTGAACAATGAATCTGGATTTATTGAACAATGCTCAGCCAACTTCGTTACTAGTAACTACCATAACAAGCGTCAATGACTAATGAGGCGATAAGTGATACTCCTTCTGTCCCAAAATTAATAATTATAAGACGATAGATAACTATAATGGCATAATGCACTGTGGTTGAGGAAAAGGAGAAAACAAAACAAGCACACAGAAAAACAAAACTTCAGCAATAACTCTCATTCCTATTATATCCCAAATTAAAGGGGAAAAGTTTGACTCTATTTTTCCAAATAAGAAAGAGGCTGCATTTACAAGTATGATATTTGTGAATTTGTATCACCAAACAAAATTGTAATGTAATAATATAGTGAACCTATGAAGTTCCTTCTAAACCACTGAAATCACACGCTACAATATCTCACCCCTCAACAAAAAAAATGCTTTTATGACCTCAGCTGATCTGCTTCTTTAATCCAACCGCAGTTAATGGCACCAGACTAAATTAACCGACTGGTCTGGAGCAAAATCGCCGCCAGAAAAAGCCAACCCAATGTAGACGGAAAAGCAGTGTTCCACTCCACCAGTACCAAGAAATGGCGCCACCCGCCAGAAGAATACACCCGGATGGAACCCTCATCTTTTGTGCAATTGACTCGTATCTATCGTACAGATAGGCAATTGGACAATGAGGACTCCCAGAAGTAAATTCAATAAAGATCTGTGGAAATCAGTGACCCTTCATACTTCCAGTTGTCAGGACCGCAGGTTTCTGCAATTGCTAGCGCCAGCAGCAATACCTCTCTAAGCAATGAAGCATCCTCATTTTAATACATCCCCTTGAATACAGGGTTCGTACGGCATATGCTAGCACCATACTCCTCATACTCTGCCTTTGTATGGCAAGCCTTTTAAATAGAGGGGGGGAAAAAAAAAAAACTTGGTGAGTAATTATACTAGTAAAACAAGATCCATATGCATTTAATACCAGTGAATAATGGAATCTACATGTGACTGCATTATATCTTAGAGTGGATCTGTTATCGCATACATCTTATACAGATCAAGAAGTACATTCGATTTTTTGTTTAACTCCATCGTGACATACATCTATTCTTCTATACCGACCCAAAAAAAGTCACTGACATGGATACCCTAAACACCAACAGACTGCATCTCCTCCAAGCAAACATTACTGATTCCCAGTAACCTTTCAAGCACCCAAAAGGAGGTTGAACTTTGCAAAAGCAGGCATGTCTAAGGCCTTCGCATGATTCAAGGATATTCAGGAGCAATAAACATGTCTTTGATTTAAAACTAGGCACAATGAAAGAATCTAGGCTAATAATTATCATGCCACAGACATAACAATCTAGCTAGGAACAGGTATTGCCAATCAGAGAGAATAAGTATCTATAGATAAAACTAATCAAATTCCTACACGAGACCCTAAAGTGGCTATACATACTGCAAAAAATTCAGGTGTAGATGCAAGTACTGAGCCCCCAAACCAAACTGCATATCTCTGGATTGGATGGCTGACAACATTTACTTCTATTGGTTGCGCCTGTTACAAAAAGAGCACAAAAGTCAATCCATTCATAAGGAAATCGATTTTTAGAGAACGAAAATAATGACATAACACAAAATACTCACTTTCACTTCTCCACCAAGACGCGCCTCGGATGAAAGCAGTCGTGCATCAACAATTTTCTTTAGATCCCGTTGCAACCGTCTATTGAAGTCCTTGAACATTGTTGATCCTCCAGATAAAACAATATTCTGGAATGCATATTTAAATATTAAGATCGCAGTAAATAACCAAAAGATACTAGGGAAAAGTCATTGCAACACATAACCGGGAATCTCGAGGTTTTAAACATAGATGCTGGTACAGGAAAAGCTAGCAAATTAACTTTCCTACAAACAAATGGCCACTCGTTATTGAGGCCTCATGTGCAATGATATGACCTTAACAAATCTTTTCCCTAGGAATCGCACTCATTTCAACCCCTTTTAGTCTAAAATTATGTGGTTTTTTTTTTTTTTTGGTGGGGGGGTGTTCTATTATCCGGTAAAAGTCTAACAAATCAATATGGCATATGGAGGACACTCGCAAAACAATTTAAGATGTAATTGTGCAGAACATGTGGAGACTCAGAGAAGGGTATTTTTGCAAATACACATGGTGTCTGAAAGCGAAACATAGCATACTTAGCCACCTAAACTGAGACCCATCAATTTTAAGGAATCCGATAGCGAAAACTACTGGGCACACATGAATATCTGATCTATGACAAATACAGTCAACATTTTTAACCATTGATCAGGAAGAAACGCTCACTGGAATAAATCAAATTTCACCTTGTACAAAGCTCGTCTCGTGTCTATTGGAGCAGACTGAATACATTTGTCTATGACCTCTGGTAAAGGAGTTGTAAAGTCACTACCGTTAATCTCCGGATTGAAAAATACCTGGAAATGAATGTCATCAGAGAAATTTAAAGGCACCCATCTTTCACATTAACTCATCTTTACTCTGATTAGCACATCCATTGCTTGTTAAAGAGTCCACGCGTTAAACAACAAGACAGATTAATTAAATTAACCAGGTAATCCCAACAAGACAGAAATTTCAAGCAACATTTCTGTAAGATGTATTCTCTAATATCGTCACGTAAATACAGAACTATTAAGAACAAGGATGGAAGGAAAAGTAAACCTCTGGACCAAGAAATCGCTCATAACCAACATCACATGTGTATGGTGCCCCTGTCTTTGGCTTGGTGCCTCTCCATTGTTTGATGTACTTAGATGGTTCTTTGTCATGCTTATTAAACTCCTAATAAATAGTGGATACCAGGAAAACCCATTAGCGCAGGATATTTTGTGCGCAATTTCATGCTGACATATTCATAAAGCTCTCCTCCTAGGATCATACCTTCACTACATCTGAACAAGTGTAGCAATACATTTCCTTCACTTTTCGTGCTACTTCAAGAGAGTCCTCAGGCGGAACATGCTCCCCCCTTTCCTGCAAAATTCCAACAAAGCGAAAAGGATGAAATTATAACTTGAAACTTCTGTGCCAAAAAAATAAAAACAATAATTCAAAGTAGTTTCAGAGTCCTATATTCATCAAAAAACACAATGAAGTATAGTTTTAATTTTTAAGGAAATTATCTTGAACATCACAGCCCTGAAGCATGTGCTCATCTAAATCCAGGAAAAACTAAATCTGTAAGCCCCTTTACAAAGGGAATATTTACTGCATGTAGATTATCATATATTTGGCAGAAAGTCATCTAAACCTTGATACCAACAAGGTGAACATCTTTGCTATACTCTATTGAAAGAATTTAGACACATAATCAATGGGTAAACGTTTTCACATTTCTGGTGGAAGACCTCTACACTGTTAAAAAGAACTATTCATCATACATTACATGTTTTTAAAGATGAAGGGAAAGGAAATGGCGGAAGAAACTACCCGCATTAGCTGCTGAATGAAGAGAGTAACATCCCTTCCCGAGACAGGAATTGATTTGATGCTACTCCCTATTACATAACCCTCGGCCACAGGGACGACATGAGTAGCCCCATCACCAACATCCACAACAACCCCTGTCATCTCACACTAAGAGGGAGTACAAAATCAGAAGAAAATATGATCACAGAAGATTGACAGCAATAAATAAACTAGGGAAGAGAATGCCCTCATTTCTTGTTTAAACAATGAACGAACTAATTCATAAGATTAGCAATCCTAGTGCATTCACTTTCCAAATAAATAGCAATGATAGTCAACAAAAACATCAAATTCTGTTCAGAACCAAAAATTTCATGCTCATATCATGTAAAACTGATATAAAGCAAAGCCAGTCTCAGCCATCTGCAATTCATCAACAGTGACATTATCCTAATGCACACATCTCTGTCAATCCGACAAATGAAACACCCCCCCCCCCCCCCCAGATGAAATGTTACTTCAAAAATCAACAGTTCACATTAGATTAGTAAAACCTTTAGCAAACTTCAGATTTCCTTCCAAGCCTCATTAACCAAAAAGAAAGCATACTAGATGTCATGTGAGCACAAGACTCAACCACAAACAGAATAAAATCAAAATGAATGCAGAAGATCAATGAACCATTCATATCGAAACGCCAATCCAAAACCGCACCTTGGATGTGGTGTAACCAGCAGCCAAAGCTAGTACAGGCTGGACAGCAATATAAAGACCAGGAACATTAAAGGTCTCAAACATAATCTCCCCGGTATACTCACGGCTCTCCGGGGCGGTCAATGGACTTTCAGTCAACAAAAAGTAATGATCCTCAGGATCACATCTCAAGTAATTGAAGATACACTGCTGCCAAAATCTTTCCATTGCGTCCCAGTTATCAACTTGGCCATGCTTAATTGGATAAGAAAGGTTGTAAACGGAATTCGACTTAGATCTAGCTAACGCATCATCTCCTATACAAAAATCAAGATCCGCCATCACCCCGGCACTGTATTGAGCCAGCCAATTATTGCTCTTGGTGGAGCCACCAGTACTCCGGGATTGGTTCACGAAGGAATCGTTCACGGCCACAACTGTTGGAGTTATAAAACAGGGTTCAACATTTCCAGCAAAACCCATCTTGGTATAACTGCGTAAGAGGAAAACAAAAATGGAAATGTCAGTTCAGTTTTCATTGAAGGAATTGCATCGAACATGTTAATGAGCAATCGAGAATAAAGGATAATTCAGCTCCGTACCCGGTTCCATTGTCAATGACGACGGCGGGTCGAGAGGTGGCGGGGTCCATGACGGACGGAGAAAAGAGAGCGAGGGAGGGAAGGAGAGTAGTTTCGACGGTGGTGGTGGTGGAGGAGGAGGAGGATCTGCGGCTGAGATCCAAAGAGGGGTTTAAGGGAGATGATCATGGCCGTCGAGGAGAAGCAAATAAGGATGTGGCGGGGAAACAAAACGACAGCGTTTGGTACAGGTAAGTAGTAGTATGACTTTTATTAATCAACCGGGGGTGGCAGGTGGTGGTGGCGGTTGTTGGTACCAAGAAGAAATTGGAGCCAATCATATCACTGGGGAAACTGGAAACGAAGCAAATGTAAATCCGTTCATCCAATCGACGATGATCATCGGATTCGGCACCTTTTAATTAGTGCCACGGTATGATTGAATGAGTGCGTGTGCGACTATGTGTTCATCCAGTAGGGTTGTGATTGATACTTTGCTTAGAAATCAGCACAAATGGGATGTGCGTTTGTATTGATTCAAGTCTTGGCGGACAATTTAAGGTTAGTTAGGTTCCAACTCGCTAGCTCTCCATCTTTATAATCAATTAAACTCCTTATATGATTTACTACTAAACTCCTCCAGCTTTTAAGACCTGAATTATATATGTACTTCCATGTTTTAGAAAAAATATAATTCACACATTGAATTTTTAAATTTATACTTAAAAACTAGATGTTAAACCCGCACATCGTGCGGGGTTTATTCATATACATTTATGAAAAAAATATTTAAATTATAAACATGTTAAAGACAAAGGAAGTTATTTGGTTTGTATAAAAATTATTGTATGAGTAAAATTAAATTAGAGGTTCATGTAAAAATATTGCATATACGCTATTCAATGGCAGTATGATATAGATTGCATGAGGGAAATGTAATAGTGTAAGAAGTTTTTTTTTTTTTTTTGACTGAAAGTCAATAAATTTACCAATAAATATAAGAAACTCCGTAATAATCTATAGATAATATAATTAATAAATATATTGTATCCTGTCCAATATAAACTAAAATTAAGTAATTTATTGAAACTAAATTGACATTACATATATTGGTAACGATTCAAAATCCTACACTGAAAATAACCAAAGTCACTTGAAGAAATGGGTCCCTTTTAACACAATCAATTCACCATGAGCTCATACTTTAGATTACTCTTCTTGAATATGTCCAAATGCAGTACACCGAAGGTTAGTTTATTAATTATGAAAACATCATAATTAATAGACACAGACATATTGGGGATTGAGAACTGCCATTTTTCATTTTAGTTTCATGGATACAAAACATATACGAAAGAGACAACAAATTTACTTACCCGATTTTTAATGATGTTTTCTTCACTCCCAGCTAAGTTCTTTTTAGTTGTGAAGAAGTGCAGGAAATGAATTATATATTAAAATGCTTGTCCCGGGCAAATGTCCGGGGGCGTCCTCCCACCTAATAAATTGATATGTAAATAATCAAAACTCATTAGGAATAAATTTAGTTTTTGATGAAGATAATTGATTGACCGAAAATTAATTTTTTCGAAAGTCCTAAATAAGTGAAGAAAGAAAGTTCTATTCACTGTCAAATTCAAAATTTAAATAAACATGGCCATCTAATCTCTTCGTTAATATTATAAATATATTTTTTGTTTTTAAAAGGGGGTGATACGTGGCAGAATAGTTTATGCAATATAGTGCATTTGGAACCAAAACATTTAATACAAAATTGCTACGTCAACATCCTGTTTTCTGCTTTAATAGGGTAAAAGGGATTGGTGTTACATGTCATGGGGGGAAAAAAAATTAAATAAAAAATATAATTACAAACCTCTGGTTCCATACGTGGTTGCTCCAGTTTCTTGAAATGAATTTCGCACTCTTCACCGGTATCCATCTTTGCCATCTTTTCATAATCCATTCTCTGCCCCTTTTTTGTTCAATGTTTCCTATCCAACATAAAACCAAAAAAGAAACGAAAAAAAAAAAGAAGAAAAAATCGTGACATTAAGCTTCGTTTATATATGACCGAAATCTAACTAAAAACATATTTTCAATCGAATTCAAAATCAGAGCAGGGAAAAAGAAATCTTACATTGTGAAAGATGCCAACCATTATCGATTTGTTATTAATTTATATATGTATATGCATCCATTAATATGAAAAGATTGGCATAATAACAAACCTCTTTATTATTTTAATCCATCATTCTAGGGTTCTGAATAGCATCATAATTTAAATTTTGAATAATGGTATTATATACCCACATCACCAGTGGAATTTACGCTTGTTTTACACTAATTATGGCCTGAGGGCAATATGAGTAACAATAACTCTACGGATCACCAATTTAATTTAATTGATCGACAATGACTCTAACTCTATGATGTTTTAGTCAATTATAAATGATTGTTTATTACCGTAATAAACCCTTCTGATATCATCAAATAGGATAATGTTTTTATTTCCTATTCTTTGTTATAACACAAGTTTTCTTATCCCATTTTTATCTCGCCTTTTTTATCCGGATTGATTGCTCTTTCCTTCAAACAATAATCCCCACAATAGTTGATTGAAATATTCTGATAAGGAAATTATAATTATAAATAGTTATAGATATATTTAATGTTATTAGATTTAGATAATTATGATGAATGTGTTATTATGCTATAACGTTATTTTTTAGGGATTATTAGTTAAATATTGAAATTTTTTTATCATAATTTTGAGAAATTACCACTTAAAATTTTATCCTACGTGACAACGTAAAAAAACTCTTCTTGAAACCTCTCCCTGGTTCCTCTTTTAATATAATATACTACTAAATACTTGGCCAGGACGGATGCCCGGGTGGCCCCTAAACTTTTAAATCGGTTAAATGAAAAAACCAATTGATCCTATAAAGAATAATGTCTTATATTATTATGATACTATGCTTGTCTTTGTCGCGCGTTGCGCGATCAGTTTGTATCATATAATTATTATACTGTGTTCGTAACCAAAAAGTAATGCTACGGAGAAAGTATAAAAATAGTTTGTTTTATTGAATTCTTTGTCAATAATTTGAATTACAATTACTTAATATTTTTATTATGAAATGTAGCTTGTTTTTTATCTTTGACTTTGTATTCTATTCGTTTCTTTAGTCGATAAGACTATTGTATTCACCAAATCAGGAAGAAGTAAAAGGTAGTACTCGAGCTTCATGAATTTCTGTATTAGGAGCTCATAAATTAGGATCCATTGCTACAAAACAATCAAAGTAGTAGCCTTATGAGGCGAAGAAGTCTTGTTTTCTCGGGTAAAGTGAGCTTGGAATGAACCACTTTCCCATTGTTTTGGCTTGTCTTGACAGCAATTGCGGCATTACTTTAAATACAGCAGTGCAAAGAATAAAAATAATAGAACTATTTGTATAAAGGCTACATTTTAAGCCCGCACAGGATTATCAAAGAATCACTTGTCAACACTACCATCAGACCAGGTTTGTGGGAAAAAGTTTGACATATGAAAACATTGGTGCAAAAAATAGAAATGGAGACCAGAAATTAATGCCTAATTAGCGGTAAAAATAAAAGTATAGGGATGTACGATGTACGCCAAAAAAATTCCAAACCTATTAGTTGATCATGACTTTACTGAGCAAGAGACAAGTAGTTGCATAAGATCAAACTCAATGAAATTATTTTTCGCCATACTATTTGTTGAGCAAATCTTAAGAATCAACTAAGTGCATGCGAAGCATAATTCATAGTTGTTTGGCGAGCAGCTGAAGAATATGCACCAATGAAAGTTGTTCCAGATAGATGAAGAAATTATGTAGTGAATAATAAAAAGAAAATTAAGGATAAACAATAGAAACGTTTATGCGCAAAGTTATAGAAGAGTGTTTCCTTCTCTGAAAGGTCTTCTAGAGTAACATAATAGATTCCTGTTTTTGACATTTAGTGGGTAAAGAAACTTGAAATACTTGTCTTTTTCTCACTATTGACAACCAAATGACTGTTGGCATAGATTGCAAGAAGCATAATAAGGCAGAGAAGCAAAAGCTACCAAAAAGTCTTACGAAACAAAGTTTTTTTAAATGGTACAGAGACAGTGATTATCTTTTCCTAATGTACCTACCCCTTTCAATTGTAAATTCTTTGCTAGTTTTATCTGTATCTGGTACAATCAGTGAAGTTCTTGAACCTGAAGAACAACAAAAAAACAATGAGCTTTACATATGAAGTAATGCAGTACGCTCTATGCTTAGTCAATCCAAAGCAGAAACGGGTAGCTTCTCCCCAAAGCATTCCCAATCATCAGGTACTAATATTAAGACGAGTAGCCAAGTGTCCAACATTTTATTTGCCTAGTAAAGTAAAATTTACCACAAATAAACTATCATAATTAGGACATCAAGTTAGTGGCTCACTAATGCATGTAGCAAATCCGTATGCTATCATTTTTTTTTCCTTTGCACCAAGTTCCTTATCATGCTACTAAAGTAGCTCATCATTATATTCCAAATTTTCAAATGATCCAGCATACATATCAAAGAGAGCCTAGGCGTATTAATTAGAGAAAAATATTCAAATCTAGACATGGAGGTAATTTCTCAAGGCTAATCAACTTTTTTGAACCATAGACATCTAAAGAGATGGTATTTTAGTTCTTTATTATAAAACAGTCAAATATTAGAAACATAAAGTCAGAAAAAAGTGCAATACAATATCACAAGTATATAAAGTCAGTAAAAGAAGTACAAATTTTGGTGCAGATATCTAGTGGAGTGAGGATTTATGACAAATTTTGGTCCCAATTTGATGCAATATTGTTGCGATCGTATACTAAACTACATTTGATTAGTCTTTCACGTGATTCACTTTGTTAACAGTAAAGAAACATCTGTAACCCAATTAATTTGAAAGTGATTGATAATGTATACTCATATAGATCACATTTAGGGAACAACAACAAAGAATTTCTACCAGTTCAATAAACCAAAATTTTATGTGTTCAAACCTAAGGCATAAAAAGGCCTCCCTTCCACTTCAATTTTCACTTTGCAATTAAATAGGTACAAAACAAACCAGGTTTGGTGGAGACAGTATACAACACACCAATGCAAATATGATCATATCCCCAAACATAGTAAGTCATGAGAACTTTTACCAGGGTTGAAAGGTCTGCACCTTTGTCCAACTAACATAAGATAAATTGACATGAAACCAATTGATCAGCAAATATTCCATATTCCATGTACATTTAAAATTGGTTTGAAACACAAAAGAAGAACAAACATTCGCCCAATTCAATAGGATTCAAAAAAAAGAAATTTTAAAAAGGAACTATCTTGCAAAGGTCCTTATAACATAACTCAGGTTCCACAATTCTGCTATTCTTGCTGACAATATCTCTCTATTTCTCACTCTCCTTATAATTCTTCATATTCTAAAAGAGTTCAATTCGATGACTAAGCGACAACAACCTAAAATAAACACAATTACATGAAATTCTGCTAGATTAAATAGAATTCAGCAACTCAAACATTCTCGTAAAATCCTACTTTTTCCATCCAAAATCATAACCACATGTGAATATTGAGATCAAAACTTCAAATTCATTTTAATACAAAAGATATGAAAGGGAAAAATAAAATCAGTATTACCTATGGTAGGAGAGAGATCTTCGAAGGTATCTAGAGTAAAGTTGAGCAAATGACTACTTTTTTCTACTCCAGAATCCCCAATCAACAATAACTTGAACAAATAATCAAATTCTTACGAGGAGGACAACGAAGACGATACCATCTCCACGAAGTTTAATTGGAACATCCATGAAAAAACAACAGATTAGGCAACCTGAAAAATAAGAAAAGATTAGGACCAAGTGAAATTCAGTGAGCATAGACAAGATTAGACATCATTCAAGATTTCATGATGCAGTAACTATTTCCCTATTGAATGGCAAAAGCAGAATCAAAACAAATCATAATAAAAAGAGAACTACACCAAAACAAACATTTTGGAGAATAAAACAATTCAGGAACTGCAGAGAGCCCCAGCAAAAAAGACCTTCTGATTGTCCTTGGTATTTGATGTGGTTTGGTGTCCTTTTTTTGCGCGGAGAGCTCTCAACAGGAACAAATAGCAGAAATTATGCAATTCTAGTTTCTACCCTATTAGAAAGTTCTGCAATGTAAACACCAACAAAAATCAACAAAAAAAAGAAGAAGAAAAGATTAGGAGTAGACTCCAAAGAAAAAGAAGCAGCAGCAATAGTACAGAAAGACCGAACCTTTTTTTTTTTTTTCGGTGAGTGAGTTGGTGGCACAATCCACGGTAGTGGGGAGAGAAGAGGAAAAAACCCTCTGGAAAATCCGGTGAGCGACTATTCGCAGCAATAGAATTAGAGCCCAAATAGAAAGAAAAAGAAAAAGTAGTGTATATAGAACAATGTTCAAATCTTGTCTAGCACCACGATCTATGATTGATCAAGATTAGAGCCCCTTCCTCTTCTCGTTACTGTTCTTTATCTTCGTCCCCAACAGTCTCATCGGTGAAGGTTGCAAAATCGAATCTATGGTCTCAATCGACAAACGTTCCGACGATAAACTTCAACAACTCTGCACGGAGGTTATGGTGATTAGCGACGGCAATTCAATTTTGAAGATGGTCTTTAGCGGCAGTTTGATTTTTAGCCGCAGCTATAGTTTTAGTCACGGCGGAGGAACTGGGGTTCCAATTGGTGTCTGTAACCAATTTTTTATATATAATCCTTTGGTCCCAAAAAACGGTGGGGATATCAGCATAAATAGAGCTCTTAAAAAAGAGGGAGGAGGCTAAAAAACAAGAAGGAAAAAGGAAAGATGAATCGCAAGTATAATCTGTGATCATTTTGTTTCGGGGATTTAACAAAATTTCTTTTTAAAAAGAAAACATTGATACAAAAACGTCGTCGTTTTCACTGCTGGGAATAAAATAAAGATATAAAACGACGTTGTTTTGATATCTGTGGATTTTTTTTTACCAAAAATTCAGATTTTTTCTCATTCATTAATTTGAAATTGAATTTAAGCATTCTCCTTTTTGCCCCCAATAAGTTGCTGACGTCATATCAATGCCATCCGACGTACGAGATCAATTTGAAGGTGGCCCTGAATATTTCTTGGACATTTAATTTCTTGCCTACTGTGACTTTATATTAAGTATAAGGATGAATAGTAATATAAAATCGGATTAACACCTGGTCAGATCATTGCCCTGATGTTATTCACCATAAATATAACAATGTTATGTTTTCATGTTCATTTTAGATTTAGAATTCTCCTTTTTTTTTGTCTAATTTTAAGATAAACAAACCCGCCGACTTTCTAAGAGAAACACAATTCATATTGCAAATAACATAAATCACAATAATTAAATTTTGTTGAGACGGAAGGAATATACGAGAGACCAGGATTGCAGACTGCACATAGTAATTCAAGAAAAACAAACATGACAGGGAAATTAATAGAGCTTGTTATTATGTGCAGAAGAATATGCTAGCTCAAAGTTATTGGCACTTTGAAGAGGTACTTCATTCCCGGGGTTGGCTCCGCCTCGTCGTCTATGACATGGATGCCATCACCAACAATCCTCCACCCATGGGGTCCGAAATGGTACACGATGGCAAAATAACGACAACGTTCAAGAGCTTCAGATCCAACATCGCAAATGGTTCTAGTAGCCCACCATTGAGCCGTGTCCACACGATACAATCCTGCACTTTTTTGGCCCTTGTCCCATCCTGCGATCAATCCCACTGGATTGGGAGCTTCGTATTTAGGGGAAGTTTTAGGAAGAAAGTCAGGCATGAACCAATGATAGAATTTTTAATCTCAGTCCAGTTATGTGGCCCACACCAATGATAGAATTCTCAGCCGAAACCTAATCAAATTTGGGCCTAATGTAATTTCAGCCCAGTTTACTAGCCCAAGGAATATCCTGAGAAACGATGTCGTACAAAGCGAGAGTCTTCTGCTTCAAGAGAAAAGAAGCGGGAGGCATTATTAACTAGGGCAAAACTTCTTCAAGCTTCTGGAGACTGAAGCGAGGAGGAGTGAGATAGTTGTTAATCGTCGTTCTCTTTTCCTTTTTCCCCTTATTAGTTTAACACTTCTTTGTAGTTCTCGGATCTCGATCTCCGGTGTCGAATGGCGTTGGCGTTCGACGAGTTCGGTCGGCCGTTCATTATTGTGAAGGAGCAAGAGCAGAAGACCCGGCTGCGAGGTCTCGATGCTCAGAAAGCTAACATTTCCGCCGGCAAGGCTGTTGCTCGTATCCTCCGGACCTCTCTTGGTCCCAAAGGCATGGACAAGATGCTCCAGAGCCCCGACGGCGAAGTGACTATCAGTAATCACTCTCTTTGCATTTCACACTTTTGAATGAAGATTTACCCTTTGTTTTACTGTTTTCTGGCGGATGAAGTTATATGCTGTATGACGAGTTAGGGTTTTGTACTACTACACTTTTCTAGATAAAAATTCTTGTTAGATTTGGTTTGCAGAAAAGTAATTTATGGATTTATTTGATGGAAAGTAATTTATGGATTTATTATACGATGATGATTATGTACCTAGGGTTTAGAAATGAATTAGTGTTTGCTGGTAAATTTATTTTGCTGAAATTGATTATTCTGGCCTAGTTATTGTTGTAGATATTGTTGTTTGATTGGAGGCAAAATGTCTGACGAATCTTGCGTTCGCTTGGCATTCTTTCCGGACATGAAGAGACTGCTATAAGATATAATTTGATCACTCTGGAATAAATCTCTTGTTATTATTATTATTTTTAGTTTTTTTTTTTTGGCATTTAAGATATTGATGGAAAAATATTTGCTGTTATTGATGTATAGATTCAATATTTTTTCTTCCCTTGATGTGAATTTCTTCTTTTTTGTTTCATTTTTATGAGGAAGCGCTGTACCTTATTCAAATATATTCGGATTTAAGTTTAGAGGCGGAAAGCGAAAGAAAGGGGAAGTAGGATTAATCAAAAAAAGAAAGCTTTGATGTAACCATCCTTTATATTTAACATGATAGGCTGTTTGAAATTTCTAATGGCGGTTCATGAAATTTTCAGCCAATGATGGTGCTACAATCTTGGAGCAGATGGACGTCGACAATCAAATTGCCAAACTGATGGTTGAGTTGTCACGAAGTCAAGACTATGAAATTGGTGATGGGACAACCGGGGTTGTTGTCATGGCTGGTGCCCTCTTGGAACAAGCTGAACGGTTACTCGAACGTGGTATTCATCCTATCAGGGTCGCAGAAGGCTATGAAATGGCCTCAAGAATAGCTTTTGAACATCTGGAGCGCATAGCAAATAAGTTTGAGTTTGATGCGACCAATATTGAGCCATTGATACAGACCTGTATGACTACTTTATCATCCAAGATGTAAGTCTCGTGGAATTTTTAATGCTGTACCTCAGATTTTTTCTTTAAGAAGATTTTCGGCAGTTGTTGTAGTTATTTATTTCTTGATGGGTGTATTGCAGTGTCAATAGATGCAAACGTAGTATGGCTGAAATTGCAGTCAAAGCCGTTCTTTCTGTTGCGGATTTAGAGAGAAGGGATGTCAATTTGGATTTAATCAAGGTGGAAGGTAAAGTGGGTGGGAAATTGGAGGACACAGAACTAATCTATGGAATTATTGTTGACAAGGACATGAGTCACCCACAAATGCCGAAGGAGATAAAAGATGCAAAAATTGCCATTTTGACATGCCCTTTTGAGCCGCCGAAGCCAAAGACCAAGCATAAGGTTGACATTGACACAGTGGAGAAATTCCAAAACCTCCGACAGCAAGAGCAGAAGTACTTTGATGACATGGTTCAGAAATGCAAAGTAAGATTGCATCAATTGAGTGAAACTTATACTCAAAGCAAGCTATACTGCTGCTAACTTTTGCTTGTAAAACAAAATGCAGGATGTTGGTGCCACCCTGGTTATTTGTCAATGGGGTTTTGATGATGAAGCAAATCACTTGCTTATGCATAGAAACCTGCCTGCTGTTCGTTGGGTTGGTGGCGTAGAGTTGGAGCTAATTGCTATTGCCACAGGTTTTTTTCTATTGCCTCTTCGAATAGTTGTTCTCTTCCTTTTACATCATAGTATATCTTATTTGATCCATCTGTTTCCATTGCTGTAGGGGGCAGAATTGTGCCAAGGTTTCAGGAATTGACGCCAGAAAAGCTGGGACAGGTGATTTTTTTCCCTCTACCTTCTCTCATTCAGTTTGTCTGTGCATTATCGCTAATAATGAATTCTTTTCTCTGTGGCTGTGTTAAAAGATTATGTTCTTTGAGTTATAGTTTATGTACAGGCTTTCTTGCAAGCCATGCATTTGTTGGTGATGCTCATTTGCATCATGATGAACAAATAAGAATCGATTTATAATTGCTTTCCCTCTTTATATGTAAATTCTAACCTGCTATTTTGGTACTGTATTAGAAAGACTCTTACTAATAATTGCTGCTTTAACTTGATGACTTTGCTTCAACTTTGGGGCATGATTATGTCGTTTCATGTATTAAGATGTACAAAAATGAACATTTCATGATTGGGACATTCTCCTTCTGTTTCTATTTTTATTAAGCGTTTTGATGTCGTCAAATTTATTGAAGCCAATACTTTGGTTACGTTTGCAGGCAGGATTGGTTAGAGAAAAAGGATTTGGTACCACAAAAGATCGCATGATTTACATTGAGCATTGTGCAAATTCCAGGGCTGTGACTATTTTCATTCGTGGTGGTAGGTTAACTACTTCTTTATAACTGATAAAAAGGTATAGAGATAATATTTTAGTTGTCTGATTCATTGTGATGTTCTAGGTAACAAGATGATGATTGAGGAAACAAAGCGCAGCATTCATGACGCTTTATGTGTTGCTAGGAATCTTATCCGCAACAACTCCATAGTATATGGAGGTGGTTCTGCTGAGATATCTTGCTCAATTGCTGTGGAGGCCGCTGCTGATAAATATCCGGGAGTTGAGCAGGTGAGATGACCATATGCATCATGGCCATTGTCTAGATTGAATGCTTGTTTGTCTTATGTTCTTTACTGATGAATTCATACTAAGCTTTTATGTCTCTCCTATGCAGTATGCTATACGGGCATTCGCTGATGCCTTGGATGCTGTGCCAATGGCTCTTGCTGAAAACAGTGGGCTCCAGCCGATCGAGACTCTGTCAGCAGTAAAATCCCAGCAAATCAAGGTACGCTTGAGCTTTTTGTTGGAATTGTTTTCTTTGGTTTTTGAGAGATGATTTAGCATTTAAAATTTCTTGTGATTGAAATTTCAACGTATGTGCAGGAAAATAATCCTTGCTGCGGTATTGATTGCAATGATGTGGGCACAAATGATATGCGTGAGCAAAATGTCTTTGAGACCTTAATTGGGAAGCAACAGCAGATATTGCTTGCCACCCAGGTTGTTAAGATGATCCTCAAGATCGATGATGTCATCTCTCCATCAGATTATTGATTTCTGTACCAACCATGAGTAAGTGTATCATCTGTTGGTACAGTGCTCACATTGTAGTGCGTCGCATCAGCGAGTTACCTCCCGTTGTCAAGCTCTTCTGCATGATGAACAGCTTCTTTTTTTTTGAGAGATTTTGTTAACAATTGTTCTATAGTGATTAGGTCGCGCGTCTTTGATGGACCTTGTAGTCCCTGCTTCGAACGTATGATTTTGTCTTCTTGGTTTAGTACTGCAGACAAGTATACTTAAACTGATTCTAGAGATGATGTCTCTCAATATATAGGTATTTCCAATGTAACTTCCCGTGATACCTCTTTTGTGTTTTGCTTGCTTGCTTAAGCTTTTCACCATTCTGACCTCCTCACTTATATTCCGCTGTTCCATTTTATTGTTGGGGTAAAATCTTCTTTTTATGCTGTGTGCTTGTGAGTAGTATCAGAGGCAATTTGATTGAACAGTTTGTGAGTTGATATATTGATTGCGGGAGTCATTTCATGCAACATCAGTTTGTAGTTGTAATTTGCTAAGTAAATATAATATTGCGGTTCAGTTCTAGTGAAGCCTTTTGGTTTTCAGTTTACTTTTTAAACTTTGCGAGAACAAAGTGGCCTTTTTTTTTCCCCCCTTCTTTCTTTGCTGTACTGAGTCTTAGGGGATAGATACAAAGACCTTGCAATAAATACTGGTCGTGATAACTTATAACCAAAGAAGAGGGGAAGACAGGCAGTGTTTATCATCCATCTTGTAGAGGGCATGTAGGAGGGAAGTGCCATAACCTCATGGATGAACTGAATAGTTTCTGGCCTCTTCTGATATTGATTGTTTGGCAGTCGGTACACTTGTAGGGGACTTTGCCCAAGGGGGCAGGCCGTAGTAGGGGGGGTTCTGTTGCTGAGTTCATAAAAGGCAGCCTGAAGTTCTTGTCCACTAATTTTGTAGTACTTTCAAAGCAATAAGTTGTGATGTTTTTTTTTTTTTTTGTGGTATGACTGAGTTTGGAAGTTTGGATGGCCCCTGGCTGTTGCGGCAAAGCAGAAGTAAATTGAAATGGGTAGAGTGATTTGAATTTTGAGTGTAATTATGGGACTATTGGCCTAGGATTCTAAGAAAGGGGTGAAGGAGCAATCAATGAGAGCAGGTTAGTTGGTCCAAAACAGTTGAGCCGTTGGGCTGGGTAATTGCTTTCAATCTGCTTTTTCTGCAAGGGAGATCTCTCTGCATTTATAGCTTGGAGCTGTTTCCAATGAAATAATGCATCTAGTATTTCAATCAATAAATTCGATTCGATGGAGCATTAAAGGAAGCTGGCAGCACTAGTAGTTTTTGGTATGCTCTGTGCTAAAAAAATCGATAGAGAATTTTTGGCTATGTAGGCTTGAACTTGGATGAGGGTTGGTACTACTTGTCCATGTTGTTTGAATGAGGTGAACTTAATTCAGAGGTTGCATATTTTGTATATTGGTGTTGCTAGGAGGTAAAAACAGATCATAATTAAACTAATGAAGACGCGTACCTCTTCGAATTAGGTTTGTATTGTGTTATTAGCTCGTCACAAAAAACAGGAAGGAATGCAGAGGCAGAAAATCAAAGAGTTCTTTAGCATTGTATTAAGGCGGTGTCACACATAGGTTTTTCACTGATTAACTAAATCTCAACTCATCAGCCCCGGTGAATTGTGTGGGTTCGAGTACTGTAGCAGGGCTGAGGTCGTCTGAGAACAACATAACAAGGGACTGATATTATATTTCTCAAGAAGTCTAAAAATGTTGAGATATATATAACTACTAAATACACTTGTAGTTACAGTTGCGGGCTAAAGGGTAAGTAAATGGAACACATTCTGGCCTTCCCTTCGGGGCTCAGCAGGCTTTGCCTTTTTTGCAGTTTAGCGACCCGGCTGAGGCGGTCATTGAGTCAATGAGTGAAGATGGCCTGGCACTTAAGCTGGATGCTTTAGCATAGCTTGAAGATGCAGCTTTACCAGATTGAATAAAGAATGCACCATTTAGCATTAGGTCTCCATCTGACCTCCAGTTCCAGTTCTTCCACTTGCTTTGCGGCGCGTCCTCATGTTTTGTAACCTTAATTTTAGCAAGTACAAGGAAACGTAAGAAGAAGAAGAAGAAGAAGAAATCGTGTTTCCTTTTTGTTTGAGCAGTTTCTTTGTAGTATTAACTTGTGATAAGATGAGCTTTTAATGCGTGCAAGCTACGATTCTTTACCTCTTTGTTAAAAATATCATTTGGAGCAAGAAATCTATTGCCCTGGCTGTTGATGGTTGGATCAGCACTCCCTCCAATGGCATACATTTCCCAATGGGTATAGTCATTGTTCACCACATGAAAGTATCCATGTCTACACCTGCAAAAACAAACTCATCGATTATTGGTCGCTCGTTAGAATTCACATAACCATAAACTGTCATTTTCGAGTCTTTACCTGGGCATCCTCTGGACTAGGCCTTCTCCAAAGTGATTGAAAGCAATGGTGACTTGCATATTCTTGTCCTGTGTATAACTGTCACTGTGACCTAAAAGCATGACCTTATTATGATGCGTCAAATAATTGTTGGAGATAGTAATGGCTGTTGATCCATGAATTGCATCAATGAGACCATCTCTGCAGTTGGATAGAGAATTATGATCCACCCAAACATGGCTAGCTCCAAACAGCGAAATCCCATCACCATCGGACAATGTTCTCCATCCAAAATGCTCTGGTGAGTCCCTCACATATGCATTTCCACCTTGCTTACAATCATGAATGTTCAATCCATGAATGATTACATTGGTTACATACTGCACAGTAATGCATGGTCCTCCAGCAATATGCACATTTGCACCTCTACCATCAATTGTCTTGAAAGAATTCAGCATCAGTTCTTCCTTGAGCTTGATCACCATATCACGCGCGAAAATTATCCATAAGGGCTCGTCTTGGATTACTCCATATCTTAAAGTTCCCGGCTTAGGGTTCACCGGGTGATCCCCATTGTCTGTCACAACATAAATATTTCCATCCCTTCCGCCAATGGCATGTTTGCCGAATCCAATTGCGCAATCAGCTAACTTTTGGCGGTTTTTCATCCAATCTTTATCACATCTCCAGCAATCATCGATAGGGTTGCCGGTTCCACAGGAAAGATAGGCCAAGTTTCTTCTTGATGCATTGATTTTCCTGCCAAGGTTAGGCCAACAAGAATGACTTCACGCAGTGCATTGTGTTTCAGAATGCTGTAACTAAATAATCATGCACTCTACTATACAAAGATAAATAACATCATAAAAATAGAACCCCAATTGTAATGCATGCAATGAAATGAAAACTGAAGAGATGGTAACTGAGCTATGTATGAAATGTTACTTACTCTTGAACTTCTTGAACTACTAACTCAGGGTCTGGTACTGGTGAAGACAATGTGGAAGTTGCAGAAGCAACTAAAAAGAAAAAAAGGGAAAACAACAGAATGAAATTCGGCATTGCAAATTCTGCAACAGTCACCAGCTTATTTTGGTAAGGTTTAGGACAAAAAGAAAAGGTATTGTAAGGGGTTGAAGTTTATATAATACAGGTACAGAGGGGTGTTTTGGGGCTGTGTTCAATTGAGCACAACACCAAGGGCCTACTTGCATCAATTTTTTCTACTTGGACATCACTTTTTTTTTTTTTTTGCTTCTAAAATAATCCCACTGGCAAACATCTTCCCTTTTCTCTGATATAATTTCTTTTTCCACATAAATTAAAAGGGTTCATGAATTTGTTGTTATTGTCAGTTTGTTACCCCATACAAAGAGGGCTGGACAGGACTTTAGGATGCTCTTATAATACCACTTTAATACTCTTTAACTGTATTTAGGTTTTTAGCAGTAAGAGGTATTGCTTGCTACAATTGAGTAGTGTCTGATCATCATTTAAAATAGAAACAAAGCAACAAAATTAAGAGAAAAAAAAAAGAATAATCAGATAGGAAGTCACTGTTAACCCCTCTCCTTATTTCAGTTGTGTTGTTCTGCATTTTTTCTTTTCCCCTTTTTCCTATGATACATACTGGTAATAACATGCTTTTTTCTTTTTGGAACTTTTAATTTGTGGGTCTGATGCTTCAAAAACATACATGGACTACTTTGTAGTCACAAATGTCATGATGATAATAACTAAATGACGAGGCCAATCAAAAAGGGGGGCTTCACGAATCACATATAGCTTGTCCTCCATCAGCAAAGGATTCAGAATCATGCATGCATGATGAACGAAAAGTTAAAAAGTAGTGAGAACTACTGAGTAGTAGCAATCTTTCCTTCCATCTCGTTTGTTTTGTTGAATAAATTTCAATGTACCAGACTAGAAAAACGGAATTTAGAAAAACGTAGACAATTAAAATGAAACGAACTGTGTATGTAGCAGATTATATAACATCGTGATCAATTTGCCTATACCAACCTAAGTGTCTATATGTATTAGTACTAGGTAGTAGAGAGTAGTAAACTGTCGGTGGAGATCATCTTGGTAAAAATTTAAATCACCTCAGTTCTCACTTCTCAATAAGTATGGACCAAATGCAACATGATCTTAATTTCGGGTTATTGAAACACATAGAGAGTCTACTGCAGCCAGCATTTATTGCACATTTTTCACTGAACCTTTGATCTGAAAACACACGCTGACACATTGCAATTAGAAATATCTTGTTTCCCTTAATTAGGATATTTATATGACCGACTTTAACACAAAGTCTTCGCGATTTGCATTAGTGATTATTTTAACTTACTAACTGAAATCTGGGTATTTGGGGTGATGATGAATGCCATGATTTGAAGGAAATGGCGATTGATTGGAGGGTTTTTTTTTTTTTTCCTCCCCAGAGCTTCTCTCACATGTCAGACAGTTGATTGAACCCCACACGGGGAGGAAGAAACAAGCTAGAGAGTATAGAAATTCCGTACTATCAATTTATCAGTCTCTCACTTAGGAAAATTGAACGAGCAGAAAGGTAGATTGCTAGTTCCATATAATTTTTGAGCACTGGCTTCGGTTCTCATCAGTGATATTTACATATCGACAGTCATCGATTTAATTAAGTACTTTGTTAGGGTATATGATAGTTTGGTCCGAAGGATCAAAGAGCTTATGAGTCAAAATTGAACAGTAATATTGGAACATGTTTACATAGAAACAAATTTTGCATTTATCTTTTTTTAGAGTATATTGTATCGGGAGGTTTTCCAAAACTAGATAAGCCACCGTAGAATGTTAAATCATGATTGGAATATGACGTAATCGGTGTTTTTTTACGAGTAGATGTATGCTTCCCTCCTTGTAAATTACTGGCTAATATAACGCAATTCTTCTCCATCATTTCTTTTTTTGGTGGGAAAAGATTAGAGGAGTCTCTTTCTGAGAATGGAAGTGGGCATAATTTTGAGGGAATTGGCACGTTCTTCCATGTGAGTATGGTTCCCCCTCCCTTTTTTCAAATAGAGAGAGGGGGAAATTCATTCAGAAAATTCAGGTTAGACTAAGATTGCTTACCCGAAAACTAAGGCCACACACCCCCTCATCCATCCATATGCTTTTTCCCATTAAGTCAAAATCATCCAATTTAAATTTTCAATCTACTCAGACTTCTTGGTGCTTCTATACTACACGTACTCGTGAAAGAAAGCATTTTCTTCTCCCAACTTGAGATGTTTATTAATAACCCAATCATTAAACCACTACATGTTCACTTTTTTATTTTTATTAAAAAGAATATATGAGGATCGAAGAAGTTTTGACTTCTCGATACATGACCGTAATTATCATTGATCAAACCTTGTTAAAAAATAAATGACAATTTGTCACCAATGAACATCTCTTTAGTCTTATTGCTATCTTACACCATTCTACTACACTAGTCAAATCATTTATTTGATTCATAGATGACCCTTATATTTCATCTCGTGTTTGAAATTTCCCGGCCTAATTAATTTAAATCAAACACACACATTTTTTGGGTGCTTTGGCTAAAAAATGGGGTAGAAAAAGGAGTAGAGAGATCTATAATTTTTTTTTTTGGTAAAGAAAAATGTCGAGATCGGATTCTCAAAATCCGACCTACTAATTAAATTAGTAGTTCGGATTTTCAGAATCCGATTTAATAAAATAACAATTTTTATTTCCGGAAAATATATATGAGAAAAATGTATTGAAAGTCAAATAAAGAACAGTCAAAGGTCGGATTTTAGGAATCCGACCTTGTTTATTTTCATAAAAAAATACAAGCGGGAGATTTGAAAATTAAGAACAGTACAACATCGGATTTACAAAATCCGACCTTATTTAAGCATACCTAACAGTAGGTATCGGCATTGAATGGACGTTATTAGCTGGCAGAAGATCGGATTCTTGAAATCCGGCCTTACATGTAAATCGGATTTTTTAAATCCGATTTTATAAGTAAAATCGGATTTTAGAAATCCGACTTTATTGTGTTATAATGGGGCGACGGAAAACACTGTTCACATATCGGGATTTTTGGTAAAGTAGGCTATTTCTTGAAGGAGGAGATGATTTTAGTGGCGATTTGAAGATTTTGTTCACGATTCTTCGCAACGGATGTCTTAAAACCATTTCATAAGAAGGTTAGTTAATGTTTTGATGTATTTAGAATTATTTTCTGTGTAAAAGTTTAGAACTAGGATGATTTATAAGGTTTTAGGGTTGATGTTGGGTGTAGTTGATGATTGTTGTTGTATACGTGGTATTGAACATTCAATTTAGTAAAATGCTTGAATTTGACCTAAACTTTTGAATTTGTAGGGGGTTTAGTAAATTTAGTGTTGATTATGCCTTGTTTGTGGTAATTGTTATAATAAGTTGTTTGATAATGCCTTGTTTGTGTCATTTTTTTTAATAATTTGTTCATGATGCGTTGTAATTCATGTAATCAACAGATATAAATGGCGTTTAATGGTCCATATTTCATTAATGTCTATTGGTCGAGCAAATTTGTAGTGAAGAATGGGATTGTGAATAGTTTTAACAACATGCCGGACGATTCCTTTGTGATTGATCATAAGTTATTGTACAATGATTTGGTTGGACTGATTTGTGAAAGAGTGGGGTGGAATAGAAAGAATGTGAATTTGAGTCTATCGATTTTGTATGATACGATGCGCAATGGTTTTAGGCGTATCGCCAAAATCAAGGACGACGCATCGTTGCAAGTGTTGTATTTCCTCCCAAGTTCGACATATATTGATTTGTATGTAGATTTGGAGGTGGCGGGTACTTCTAGGTCCCATTTGGAAGTAGGGACAAGTAGTGGTAGGCCGAATGTGGAGAATGTCGATTACATGGAAGATGATGATGTGGGTGGACCGTTTATGGAGGATGGCGATCACATGGAATATGATCACGGTGAAGATGATGAGGACTACACATCGATAAGTGATCAAAGCGATAAAACCAATCAATATCCGAAGGAAGTCGGGAGAGTGATGAAGAGGTCGAAGACAAATTCGCCACAAAGGATAGGCACATATATCGTTCACAGGGTACGTGGGATCATACAAAAGTGGACAAGGATGATTTTCAACTTACCATGTGGGATGGGACAACCGCAACAATTGGGATAGGGACTTGTTTCAAGAATAAGGAAGAAGCAAAAAATGGTATTGCAGCGTGGAACATAGAGCAAAAGAGAGAGTTTTATGTGAAGGAAAGTGATGGTTCAACATGGTCTATTTGGTGCAAATCCCTAAAAGAGTCAACCCCTAAGGGTTATGTTCCTTGCCGTTGGAAGGTACGTGCCTCCTTGAGAGACCACGGTTTGTGGGAGATAGTGAAATGGGTGCCCGAGCACAATTGTATGAATGTTACCGAGGATAACAATAATCGGAATGTGAGCGCAACGCTTATTGCGCATCTCATAAGGCATAAGGTTGAGTTGGACCCAGATTATGAAGTGAAGCTAGTTCGGGAAGAAGTGAAAGACCGTATGCATGTCGATGTTCCTTACCACGGGCATGGGAGGGAAGGAGAAAAGCTATCGATCTTGTTTACTATGACTGGGTTTCCAATTTTGACATACTTCCAAGGTATTTACTTAAGTCCTATCTAATTTTTTGATTTGTTTGTAATTTAGGAATAAAATAAGGATTAATTATTTTATTTTGATTTAGATTTTTCGCCGCCCTAGAGAAGAGCAACCCCGCACGGTTGTAGAGTGGGAATGGCAACCGGTTGGACCGATATAGAGAGGACGTTCAAATATATTTTTGGGCATTCAAGCCTGCAATTGATTGTTTTGCTAAATGTCCTCCGGTGATTAGTATCGACGGACGCACTTGCGCGGCGGATACAAAGGTAAATTACTTGCCGCAATGGTCAAATGCGAATAAGCGCATCCCGCCAATTGCATATGCGATCGTGGATGAAGAGAGTGAGGAAAGTTGGTCATTTTTCTTGAAGCATTTGAGGAATCATGTTATATCCGACCGGCCTGTGTGTGTTATATCCGATCGGCACAAGGGTATCATCAGTGCAATACGCCTAATGCCCGAATGGAATGCATACCACCGGTTTTGCCTTCGTCACGTCCGTAGTAACTTGGTGGCGCAGTTTCGAAGTAAAAAGATCAAAAGGTTGTGTTGGGAGATGGGCACGAAACTTTCTAAGTCTAAATTCAAAGAACTAAGGAATGAGCTACGTGATTTTAGCAATGATGCTTATTTGTATCTCGAGGAGATTGATGCTTGTCAGTGGACTCTTGCCAAAGACAAACACTATCGTTGGGGTAACCAAACAACGAACATTTCTGAGAGCTACAACAACGTCCTCAAGGGTGTTCGTTTCTTGCCAATCCGGGCTTTGGTGGAAGCTACTTTTATTAAGACTGTGGATTTGTTCCAGGAAGAATACGTGAAGTCGAGGAAATGTATTACTCCGGTCCCAACTGACTTGTGGGAAGACTTCAAGAAAAAAGAAAAGAAAGCCGCGCAACACAAAGTCAACCGTTATGGTGCTATTAATGGCAAGTTCAAGGTGAAAAGTAGAGCCCGACTTGGTGGTAAAGGGGATAACACGTACACTGTGAAATATGAAGAGAAGAAGTGTTCTTGCAAGTAGTGGCAAGAGTATAGGTTCCCTTGTACACATGCACTAGCTGTGTGTCGGAAGATAAAAGATCAACCAATCAATACGGTGAATCCATATTTCGGGTTGTTGCTTGGCAAGACCAATTCAAGGTGGGCGCGATGACTTTTCCCGGTCGCCGATATGAGAAGATGGCCTAAGGTTGGATGGAGACTCGTTCCTAACTACGAGCGAGTTATTATGCATGCTGGACCCGGTCGTTGGCAAAAGAAGAGATTTAAAATGCAAATGGATTATAGGGGACGCAAATCGAGGGATGAATGTTTGAGATGTGGCTCAAGGAATCATTTCACCAATACGTGCCCAAAATCACACAAGAAATCCGATAGGACAAGGCTCAAGATCAATTGGGACGCCGATGGTATTCACAACGACTAGGATTGTTTTGTTTCACAATGTTTCATGTCTCGAAACTTTTGATATTTATACTTTAGTTTGTTCGATTTGGAGTTTATGTTGTATTTCTTTTGAATCATGAGGCTTAATGAATTAGTTTAGTTAATATATTGTTATTGTGTTTGATATTAGTACTTGTGTATCCGAAATACAAAATCCTATCTAGGCATAAAGCCGGATTTTCTGAATCCGATTTCAAAGGAAAATCGGATTTCGTAAATCCGATCTAGGCTTTATGCCGGATTTACTGAATCCGATTTATGCACTGTTCACTCAGAAGGTCGGATTTTGGTGAAATTTGCAATCAACGTCGTAACTCTCTGTCCAAGGTCGGATTTAAAAAATCCGACCTTGTTTCTCAATGAATAAATCGGATTTGAAGAATCCGATTTTTGACGAGTATTTAACCAGTTGACCAAAATTTGGGGGAGTCAAAATCGACTCCCCCTTCTTCTCCAACCCTAAACCCGGATTCCCCTCCCCGGTCGGATTTTTCCTCAAGGTCGGATTCCCCCAAACCCGGCGATTCCCCTCCCCGGCGATTTCCCTTTTGTTCGATTCTCTTCCCCGGCGATTCCTCAGGTAATTTGTCCATTTTTTTCATTTTGATTTAGGTAATGTGTGTGCGTGTTGCCGGGTGTGTGTGTGTGTGTGTTGCCGGTGATGTGTGTGTGTGGGTATGTGTGTTGCCGGCGATGTGTGTGTGTGGGTGTGTTGCCGGCACTCTGTGTGTGCCGGCACTGTGTGTGTGTGTGTGTGTGTGTTGCCGGCCTTGTGTGTGTGCGGCGGTGTGTGTGTGTGTGTGTGCAGACCTTGTGTGTGTGCCGGCAGTGTGTGTGTGTGTGTGTGTGTGTTGCCGGCACTCTGTGTGTGCTGGCACCGTGTGTGTGTGTGTGTGTGTTGCCGGCACTCTGTGTGTGCCGCAGGTGTGTGTGTGTGTGTGTGTGTGTGTGTGTTGCAGCCTTGTGTGTGCCGCGCAGTGTGTGTGTGTGTGTGTGTGTGTTGCTTGGCCTTGTGTGTGTGTGCGGTGTGTGTGTGTGCCTTTGTGTGTGTGTGGATATGGGTATTGGTGTGTGTGTATTGATATGGGTATTGATATTGGTATTGGTATTGATAGTATTGGTATTGGTATTGGTATTGATAGTATTTGGTATTACAAGATTAAAATATGGAGGGTTCGAGTTCCTCACAACCCACACTGCAACATTTTAATCCGGCTCCAATAGATGACTCATTATTATACCTATATGACCATCATAGGGCGAAAGCCATTTTCGAGAACCATGAGACTTTTAGTAAAGCCCTTAAAGGCAGGAGATTTGATAGTCATTTTTGGACTTGTATAGAGAAACCATCCCGGCATTACCCTCCACAAGTCATAGATGAGATAAGGCGGGCAGGCTTTGGGGGGGTGATCCAACTAGGTTATATACAAGCGGACAATTGTTTGATCACCGCAATGGTTGAGAGGTGGAGACCTGAAACTCATACATTTCATTTTCATTTTGGCGAGGCCACTATCACTCTAGAAGACGTTGAGGTGTTATTAGGGTTGAAAGTGGATGGTAAGCCTGTGGAGGGGATGACACCTGAGAATTCTATGGCACAGTGGATGGCATTGTGCTTTAGATTGTTGGGAATTACACCCGTTAGTGACATGTTTGATGGGAATAAGATTTATGCAGAGTGTTTAATCAACGAGTGTCTGCGTCCGATCCCGAAAATGCCCCAAGAGAAGCCTATACACGAGGGCCCGTGCATTCTGTTACTGCGATTGGAGGTTTCTTGATTCCCGACAATACGGAAACAGAATACCACTTTGGATCCCGACAATACTCGAGGATTTGGATGTCTGTGCTACCTACGGTTGGGGTCACTGTTTTAGCTAAGTTGTACTTTGCTCGTGTCAAGCTTCCGCGCCGGGAAAAAGACATTACGGATGTTATATGCGATGCGGTGAATTTTTGTGTTTCTTTGTTTATTTATATTTTTTATTATATTTTTGTTTGTTTTCCTAATTTGTGCCTTTTCTATTTAATTTCAGTTATGGGTTTGGGAGCGTATCCCAAGACTTCAACCAAAGAGGAAGGTTAAAGATGAGAGTTACTTGGTGCCGGACGCACCATTAGGCAATAGGTAATGATTTATTTTATTTATTTTATTATGTTTTATTTCCTATTATGTTAAAATCCAATGATTTATTTTATTATTTTTTATTTCCTATTATGTTAAAATCCAATGATTTATTTTATTATTTTTTATTTCCTATTATGTCTCAATCGTAGGTGGAAATGCCCAAAATTCAAAGCGAACATCGCCGCTCATTGTGTTGCTGGCATCAGGGATCAGTTATCTAGCCTAAGGGATGGGGATGTAAGTATTGATTTAAGTTGCAGTTGAAAAAATTCCTTTTCATATTTTACATTTTTTTTTTTTACCAATTTTTTATTTTTGGACAGTTTCTATGGACTCCATACACTCCCTTCATCGACGATCTCCCTGATTTCTGTAAAGAGGGAGTTAATTTCTACCTCTGTAGGACGTGGATCTTTTGTTGGGCCATCAGAGAACCATACGAGCCCAATCGGGTCCTTCGTCAATTTCAATGCGTCCAAACTGTGCCAGACTACCCGTTAATCAATGACATTGATCGCTGGAATGCGATACACCACGGATGCCTTGGGACTGGAAAGGCATATGATGATTGGGTGCAAAAACACACTGAGGTACGACCTCATTGGAATGTGAGAGATCAGCACGTGGTCCCTCATGAATTGGGTGATCCGAACTAGGTCCTCAATGCACATCGGACTACATGCCGTGGTTTCAAAAGAAGACTATCAGATTTATGACTGATCCCACTCAATACGGCCCTCTGGCACAGGGTTATCACTCGTCTTCATCTTTGGAGAGATTTTATGTAAGATCTAATATTATATTTTGACTTAAATTTTTTTTTATATTTTAATTCTTGCTATATCTTACACTTTATTCACATGGTTCAATTTTCTCGATCTTCCAATCTCAAATGACATATATCATCTCGCGATGCAGCCTTACGGGAAAATCCAAGCCTTGGTGGTAGTCTAGAGGATAAACTCTTCCAAATCTTCGACAAGAGTTTCGGTGCCACGACTTTGGGCCCACGTGATATGAGCACTCATCCGATACTCAAGTTCTTCGAAAAGACCCCCGAGTCAAGTCAAAATGTGGTACTCACGCAGAAAACAACATCGAAGCCTACTGGAGGAGGAAGGAGGAAGCGACCGGGAATTTCAGATCAAACAATCACAGTTCATCCTAATCCAACTCCAATGCAAGAAGATGATGAAAATGATGAAGGCAATGAAAGCGATGAGGATTACTACATTAGGGGCGAAGAAGAAGAAGAAGAAGAAGAAGAAGAAGAAGAAGAAGAAGAAGAAGAAGAGTCCTCTCCACCTCGTGTTTCTTCCCAAAAGAAAAAGAAAACGGTCGAGGTTCGCAAGAGTGATAGGGTTAGTAAACCGGCCAAGAAGTATACTCCCGGCGATGGGGCTACGAGGAAGAAAAGGTCGTCAAAGTAATTCAATTGTAGGACTCTTTATTTTATAACTCTTTCATGTATAAATGTTGTAATTTGGATGATTTGGGATTTGAATTTGTTAATGTTTGTTTTGATGTGTTTAGAATGTGTTTATAGGTAATTTTATTTGTGAAATTTGGTTTTGGTGCTGTTTTGATAGATTGGGATTGGTTTAGAAACCAATCTTTCATTTTTTTCAAAGAGTCTGTCCAAGGTCGGATTTAAGAAATCCGACCTTCAACTTGTTTTAAGAATAAATCGGATTTTAAGAATCCGACCTTAGCTTACACGGATTCTCAAAATCCGATTTAAGCTTACCCGGATTTATGAAATCCGGCCTTAATTTAAAATCGGATTTTAAAAATCCGACTTCGGTCAAAATTTAATTTCAAAAAAAAAAACTAAGTGTTTTTCGGAAAATATATTATTTTAACATATTAGGGTCGGATTTTAGAAATCCGATTTTTGCTTAATCTTGATTAATTTCATTAATTTTTCGTATTTAGCGTAGGTCGGATTTTCCAAATCCGATTTAGGTCAAAAATCGGATTTTAGGAATCCGATATCGGTATTTTTCTTTTCCCCAAAATTCGACTTATATTTATCTCTACTCCTTTTTTTAAACCATTTTTTAACTCAAAAACTCCACATTTTTTATAATCACTGTTACGTACTCATGTCTGAGTTTAAATCCAGTCTAGCACACATGAAGGATGAACCAAATACTTTGTTGGAAAGAACACTTTTCACTTGGAGTGGGTAATTCATAGATAGAGAACGTAAAAGCACGACATTGCCAGCAATATAAGCAGAGACTAAGAAATTGTCCCTATATATAATTCAATCATTTGGAGCCATTGAATGAAATTACACACACACACACACACAAAGTACGTAGTACTGCATCTGCATGTGTATCAGTGTATGTATGGCCCCGACGACCAGAGTGGCCAGGCCAAATGGCCATCCTCTTCATCTGAAATAGTCGAAGACAGTGGATAACTGGATTAATTCATTATTCATTAATATTAATAATACGTGCATTATTCTTCAACGTCAATCATTTCCATTATCTTAATCACACTATAAGCCCTAGCATATAGCACGTAGATTTTGTCGATAATCTCTTTTACAGATCCTCGATTTCATGATTGCCTCTTGGAATTTGGATAGCAACATTTGCTTTATTAACAAACCCTATCCCATCTGATTTGCCAGAAACCCGAGAAAACAACCAAAAAAAAAAAAAAAAACCCCACCCACGAAAATGAAAGAGAAACACAGATTAGATTAGCACGTGATTGATCTATAGTTAATTGTCAATTTGTATCTTGCGGCTTTTAGTCAGTCAATTTATTTTGCTCCTGATCGTCGACCATAAACTCCGGGGTGCTAATTTGACTTAATGATTGGTTTAATTATCTTCGATAGATAGTTAGATACCTTCAACAAGTCAAAACTATGGTATATTGAATCGATAATTAAATAGTGTTATTATCGAGATTGTTCATTTAAAACCAAAGTAATACATTTCAAGAGTTTTTTTTTTTTTTTTTCTGGGTTTGTGATCGTATGTCCTTGTATTTGTACATTGTATATTGTCTGAAAATTAAGCTCATCGTAACTAAGCATGAATGCATTATTTGACAATGATAGATAGACGTAGAGTTCGAAGATTGTTCACACTGAAACCTTTTTTTTTTTTTTGTTTTAGATCCACAGATTATAATTCTTGCCGACAATTTTATAAACAAAAACAAAGTGTGTAGAAACGATCAAATAATAAATACTGCTAGCTAGTATATAGAATGTGGATTCTGCTGTAAAGTAAATTGTACTTTTGGGCGTACTTGTGGGGAAATGATCATAAATCACATGACCAACTATAAATTAATCACTCCATTAATTTAAACCCAAGCCTTTTTAAATTCTTTTGTCCTTATTCCAAAATGTAACCTAAATGTATTATTAGTAGTACTATTTCTTAAATAACATTTCCTTTTATCCTTTTGGAAAATTCTTATCTACTCCCGGCAGCCATGTCGCATGATCCAACGAATTCCCAGCCAAATTCCGGCAACGAAAATTAGCCGCTTTCCAAGTTCCAACATGTTGTGGTGGACTTAGTATAATAAACTCCATGTCTAATACAAACCGTAATATGGGGAAGTACCTGAGGTGGAGTCAGCCCATGAAAGGATTTGAATCCAGGTTGCTCACTTTTTTTATTCGGCCCATGTATTGCAGTTCCATACCCCAGTTCATATGACTTTGCATTATTATTGTATAAGGTCCCTCTTACTCACAAAAGGACCCCTGATCACATCAGTCTTGGATCTGGGCCATTAAACACATGTTAACACCAATTTAAAGCCATGTCAATATCATTACTCCTTATCTCCCAAAATTATTGTCCAATTTCATTTTTTTAATTCAAATTATACTCAAGTAAAATATCAATTTAGACTATAATTTTGAAACAGAAAGAGTATATTTTTTTAATCAGGTTATGAAAACCGATGATCAAGGTTAAAATAGAGCGTGATGTGTTAGTTTTTGGTCATATCGACTCTCACGTTAGATATAAACAATTGACGACATAATTTATTAAATTTCGTGTTATATATGTAACGAGCAATATTTTCTTCGTCTTTTGAATACTAAAAAGATAACAATGGACGACATAACTTATTTAAATTCCGTGTTATATATGTAACGGGCACTATTTTCTTCGTCTTTTGAACACTAAAAAGATTGTCAATCGACCTAGACTTACAACAAAAATAAACTAAAAAGTCATGCTCAATATTTTCTTGAAAAATAAAAAATAAAAATACATTGTTAAATTTCATGTCAATAACTGCAAATCAACAACTATGGACAGACAACAAATATTACAACGGCCAATAGAAAAATAATATTAAAGTTTTTTTTTAATAAGATTTTGTCACACTTTTAGTCGGATTATTATGTATAATCAAGTTGAAAAAAAGTACAATATAGTATTAATGTTGAACCATGTCGTCTCTCACATTAGTAAGAAAAAAGTGAAACGAGATGCTCTATTATATTTTGTAGTACTGTATTATATTTTTACCGCCATTAACCGTTTAGTTGAATTTTGAACAAGCGCTAACCGTTTTCTTATTTTTCATGTAGTAATTAGTATAGACAATAATTACACTTCACAATTTCTAATCTAACATCCTAAATATCTTTTGAAAAGTATCAGTGTGGCAATTGTAGCATCATGATGTTGATTGCTAAAACTGAATTCAATTAAACCAACAGAAATCCTTTTAATCCAACTGAAGAACTGCACCTAAAGTTAAAAGATAAAATGATGAACATATCTTAAGTCACCTATTTACTAGTGCTTTTTTTTATCAGGCTCAACTTAATGGCCCCAAAAAAAAAGCTGCTTCTTGAGAAAGTTAATCCATCAACTACTTCCTAAGAGTCTTCTTCACAATCTTTTCTATTTACAGCCATGGACAATAATATGAACACATTTGAGAGCATCATCATCATGATCATGATCATCCATGATGATAATTGATTGATCTGAGTAAATCTCTACCGAGAAAGGAATCAGACTAACTAAGGTCGATATCGACCTTCTCGGGTTTAGCCCTTTCAGTCTGGTTGGCTGCAAGTTCGATTCCAAGCTGCCCTTTGTCTCCAGCTCCAAATGCATATAACTTACCAGAGTCAGTCAGTGCAAATGTATGTGCATTCCAATATATTGAATTTGTAAGGCTAATCTGTACAACCCTCTCATTCACCTCCTTCAATGAGGTCACGATCTCCGGGCTTAACACATTTGTGTGTCTATTTACCTGCAAGAATCAAATTATACGCAAATAAATCACATTAGCAGCCAAATGTATTTTCACGATCACAAAGAATCACTTCAAGTACAAGAACCATTCACAAACTAAATCATCATAGAGCCAGTATCATTCACAGGTTCACCGTTTTCTGTTTTTGCTCGATTGTTATGTAGTGCTCTAACAACATGAGCATCTGATTTCACAAAGCAAGCGTGGTAGATATGCAAATACTTATACTTTTCAGATCCTCTAAACTAATATAAATATCCACAAACTCTTTATTTGGTCCTAGTGAGCAAGTAAAGCATCTCAGGTGCCTTGGGGTTGAATCAAAGCACAGGATCTAAATTAGCTCTCTGGATCAAACAGAAATAAGTAAATGCCTCTGCAGAAAAATTGAAATGAAGTGCCAACAACATGAGTATCGAATTCGGAGACAGATCCAAACCTGCCCATCCAACGCTCCAGTATTATGTCCCAAACTAGAGGATTCACCACAGCCGAATGAATATACATCACCAGCATCAGAAACAACAAAGGTCGTGTAGTCCCCAGTAGCAACATTAACTGCTTTCACATTGCTTAGCGATTCAACTACTTTTGGAACCGACTCACAGTCTTCATTCCCATGACCTAGGCAACCATAGCGTCCCCAACCCCATGTGCAAACCCTCCCATCTTTCCCAACAACTGCAGCGTGCCAAGCACCTGCCGCCACAACTGTTGGTTGGAGATTCAGAGTTTGAAACTGCTCAATCAGCCTTGGGTATTTTTCGTCGGTTCTTGTACCATGTCCAAGCTTTCCACCCAAACCACATCCAACGGAGTACACTGACCTGTTCATTTACCAAAAGAACATATATAAGAATCCATAAATAGGAAAAAAAAAGTGGCATTTACTATTTAACAAAAAAGAGGTCAAGATACAACATGTTTGATTTGATACTTAAAACTATGGGCAATCGACTAAAGTAGACATTTTAATATTGAATTACTAAACAGAAGGGACTCACATGCCAGTAGGCTGGCAAGCCAAAGCAAGAAGGTAACAGTATCCAGCTGCTATTTGCACAACAGGTATGTTCTCAAGGGGACCTAGCAAAGGACGAGGCTCTAGGTCACTAGGTTCCGTTTGATGACCAAGTTTTGTCTCATTTCCCCAAGAAAATGTGTAAACTCTTCCTTCTCTGGACAATATTGCTGTGAAGAAATTCCCAATTGCAGCCTGCACAACAAAGATGTCTTTCAACAATTCCACTAACTGTGGCGTTGTCACGACTTTACTTCCTTGAGGTCCATATTCAGCTTCCCCAAAGGAATCCTTTCCAAATGCATACACCCGCCCGGCATCACTTATTAACATAGTCCGGCCAGCACCAGCAGCTGCGTGAATAATACGAATTCCTTGCAGAGATCTGAAACATAACAAGTTCTAACATTAGAACTTTCACTGTCGCAGACGCAACCACCTGTTCTCTTTCTGCATGACACAAAATCAATGAAATTTTAGCAACCTAATTGGGCGAGGCCTCCAGTCTTCTTCAGTGTTTCCCTGACCAAGCTGTCCAGAGTTGTTCGAACCAAAAGAGTAGACAGCCCCATTAGATGTCACCGCAATGCTATGACCTGGACCCGCTATCGCCTGAGACTTCTCTCGCCTGGAACATATTTCACCAGCGAGCAAAAATCTGAGAACCAGTTTCCAAGAACCCCCGCATTTTTGTTTCAAATCCTGGCGCTGTTCATCTGTCATAGGCTTAAAGATGGCTCTTTTTTGGCACATATCAAGAGCCGCGAGCTCTGCCAAGGAGAGCTCAAAATCAGGGGCAAAATGTGCAGGCTGCTTAAAGAAAGAGCATGTTGCCTGCAAAACAAAATTGCAAAATTTACAATCCAATCAGCAGCATCATCTATTCAATTAACAAAAACAGGATTCGCAATCTCAATTGTCAAAAAGTGAAAGACTTGCCTCTAATTTGGCAAGATCTTGAGGGTCCAAATTGCATCCAGTAAGGACATGAAGAACAATGGACGGATTTGCAGACAACGGAAATTCTCCAGGACTGGCATTACCGAAACAATGACGTAGCTGGCGATCAAATGAAGGCAAATGAGAGGTAATGAGAGACACAATAGGCTGTTCAGGAATGACAAGAGCAGCAGCAATTGGCTGTTCGGGAAGATTGTGGTACTGAACACTCGACGTTCCACTTGCAGTGGCGTCCATTCGGGCACCGCCTGTTTAAGCTTGCAGTGCCCAAGATAACCAAAGAAGGATGTTTCTTCAAGTTCAACTGAACAATCATCCGAGGATTGCATAGAAAAGAAAAGAATAAGGGTTCAGTTTAAAACAGCCTAAAATTATAAACACACTCAAATAATGTTGGCCATAGACAAATGAGGATTTGAACCTTAAACAACAAGCTAGGCTAATTCAGCAGACTCCAAGTTTCAAACCTACAAAACATAAAACATTGGAAACTGCATAAATTAAGCAATTCCATATAAATAATAAAGCCCATTAAAATGAATAATGGAGACCGGTGCAATGAAATTCATAATTCATATCACACTTGATACATTTTGAATGGAACCATAGTGGAAAGTGCAGCTGCTGTAAAATTGAAAGTAAAGTTTCGAATTATATGCATGGAAAAATTAAGTCAAATGATTTGCCATAGAGCTCCAAACAAAGCACAAGGGCATGCCTTTGAGAATGGTGAAACAGTCATTAGACCAATCAAACAAGAAACTTGAAAAAAGCGGTGGATAATATGTGAACTGCAAGCAAAGATAACTCGTTTGCAAAACAGAGCATATTCCAAACCCAGTAAAGGAAGCTAAAAAATGACAGAATTTCCTCAGCAAAAAGATAACTTTCAATCGGTTGGGCCATCAAGAGAGATAGCCCATGATACATCAAAACCAAAAACAACCCAGAATGAATAAATTGATCACAGTAATAATCAACAGTTCTGCTCCAAAATTGACATAAAAAAATCTCATCTTTATTGCTTTCGCAGAGCACAAGATCATCACTTGATCCACAAAACAAGTACAATTCACAGGATAAAACCCCTCAAAAAGGGCTCTCTTTTAAGTCATAAATTACATACAACACTGTCCAAAAAAGAACAAAATAACAATAATTACAAAAGGATCACTCTGAATTCTGTACATTTTGATTGTTTCACAGATCGCATAACAAAAACAATCAGAAACAAAATGAAAATATTACACGTGAGATTGACCCGGGATTCCGCAAAATCCATTAACTTTCTCTGCTAAATTCAACGGAATTAGAACAGCTTATCAGAAACTAATCAAATTGTGGGTTGGGTTTTATCTGATCAGGATATATCTTTCTTCCTTTCACCTTATTCTTATTTTGTTTATTGTTGTAAGATGATGTGGGGAAAGAGGGGATTAAAATTTGATGGCTGGATGGTTAGTTTTTGCTGTGGAGAGAGATGTTGGATGGGGAGAGAAAGAAGAGAAGGGGTGAAGCTGAATAATGGGATGATATTTGATGTCATTTTCATTATATATATATTTAGAGAAAAAAGCCCTTCATTTTTCATTTAATTTTTTTGGTTTCTTTCTTTTTTTGCTTCTTAGTATAATTTTTTCATTCAATATAATCAGATCATGGTTCTCCTCTCTTCTCCTGTACGTTTTCTAAAGGGGGAACCGAATGGGGGAAGATGAGGTGTCATTTCTTTGATTCCTTGTGGTCTGTGCTTGTGGAGAAAGTTTAAAAATTGCAAAAAAAAGAAAAGAAAAAAGAAATAATAATAAAATAAAAATTACAAAATTTAATTCACAAACAAACAATCAATGGAGCAGTTTGAATCATAGTGAAAATTTTTAGACCGGTATGATGTATTCCTCATTTCCTTGTTATTAGGTTTCGACACTGTGGAACATAATGTGTAATGTAAAGCAAAAGGTCAGAAATGTAAAATCGTGTCCAATGTATGAATGTCACTATTTGATTTTCTTTTGTACAAAGTGGAAATATGTTACTGGCAAGAGATTTATATATTCATATAGATCCTTGTGGTATGTTAATCTTCTCTCAAGTTATTATCAATTATCACTAGATTTTGCTAGGTTATTTTGTAAGAGGTAGCTCATTTATGCACTTTCAAAAGAATTAAGTCTCCATAATTGCGAAAATATGGAGTAAAATCTTGTTATTAATATGCACAACAATATCATAATCCATGTGTGGTGTGAGTGTAAACCTCAATGGGGAATTAAATAAGAACATGGAAGCAGTAATAATGAAACCAAGTGGGAAATTTCACATCTTTAAAGCTCCTTTCTCTTTTATATATATATATATATATATATATATATATATATATATATGTATGTGTGTGTGTGTGTGTGTGTGTGTGTGGCCCGTGGCGTTCAAGAAGACCTTACAAATTTTTCCAATCAAAAAAAGTGTTCAATTCTACAAAGATGTGTATGTATATATATAGGGTTAATTATCATTTGGAGACAAATCATACATCATTTACTCCGTATCATACAAAACAATCAACATCAGAATCATCATAATATCCTCTTTGGCGAAGCATTTATTCTATTCCTGTAGTGATCCAAAAAAGTTTATATAGAACTATTTTGGGACGAAAACAGTATATATATATATATATATATATATATATATATATATATAATTAGAAAGTTGAAATAGCGCGACGCTTTGTGAAGGTTTGAGAGGAGGGTTATGACTGCTGTTTTTTTGGTCAGTCATTCCTAAGAGTTTCCAATTCCAACGATTCAATAAGTTTGCGTAAGTTTGACCATATATTGTTGCGTGTTCGCCGGAGATCCGTGATCCAGTCTGTTTATTTACGACATTACTTTACTTGAATCAAATCTCTAACCCAAAATCCAAAATCTATCACGTTTTTGTTGCATTCAAATTCACATACTTCTGTCACCCTTATATTCCATATGGTCCTTCATTTGAGGACCCTTTTTGGTGGTACAAAAGAGGCAGCAAAAAAAGTAACTCAAACTATTACATAGCGGAAATATGTCACCTCTTAAATATGCGAGTCATAATTTAACAGCACAAGGCCATGGTTGGTTTGTTTGTTGCATAGCTAGGTTTTCTCTTTTCTTTCTAAAATGGGTAAGGTAGACGAGTTTACTGTTATTGCTCTTTAACAGAAATGATCCGTTTATTACCTTCGTTAAAAAAAAATAATTTATATTACGTTTGTAAATTTGTACTAAAAACAGTATAAAACTCAAAACTCAATATAAATTTTTTTTTTTTTTGGGACGGATGGAGTATTTTATTAAATTATTTTAATTTGACAAATGAAATTCTTATTTCAGAAAGAAAAGAATAAATCGACGAATAAAGAATGTTTATATGTATATAAGATGCAATATGAAAACACACAACAATATCATGCTAAATGTGTCTTTTAAATAAAACAACTTACAATAATGATCGTTCATTTCATGATATTGTACTTTCAAAGAATTGATATTATCACAAATTAAAGATTTGCCTTGACTCCTTAATTCATTTACTCAATTAAAAAAAATATAATTATTATATTCCTAAAAAAGATTCCGAAAAGAACTTGTAGCCAACCCCAAATGAGGTAAGACAATGGATTAGATTAAGAAAGCAAGAAAAGGGATTAGTTTATTGGTCCATATTTTAGAGAGTTGAAGAAGCTAATCTGTCTGAATAATGGAACGGCACACGTATTACGTAATGCACAAAACTCAAGTTAAGCACGTAATACTTCCACTCTCTGTAAAATAATACTTAACTAAACATTGAAGGATACCTTTATCTACTACTACTACTAAATAGATGCAGTATAAAAAAGTATATGGTAATAATTGATGGCATCTTCCCCATCATGCTTCCTTCCAAGGGTGCTTAATCAAATCTTATTTCATTTTGGTTCATGTATGAAATCTCATTTCCCTTAAGATGGTATCTTACAAATAGTCTTAGGGCTTGTTTGATAAAGTCACTTGATACTTAAAATTATTGAAGTAAACATTTTTTTTTTGTTTCAGCATGTTTGATAACTAAAAATGAACCTCTTAATGAAATAAGTGGTGTTGAAACTGCAGTACAAAATATAAGCAATAAAAATTAATTTATTGCTTATTTCTTAACTGATTAATGAATTCAGTATTTTTAATTCAGCGTTAAACATTCAGAATTAAGCGCTAATTTTTATCAGATAGGCCCTTAGTCTCTTTGGGGATATTCGACAAAACAAATAGTCTTAAAACAATAATATAATTCTCATCTTTTTTTAAAAAAGTCACGTTATATATTTATCTTATTATTGTTTTCTAACTAGAACTGCATTTTACTTGGACCATTGCAGTACTGTATATCTTTCCAACTTTGAATTCATTGCATATATAGTTCCGTCATTCTTTAAGCTTAATTTACTTCCCTCCGTCATAAGATACATATAGAATTCCGACAACACAATTATTTCGAGACAAAAAAAATATTAGTTAGTACAATCTAATAATCCAGTTGGAGACTGGGATTCAAGATTTTTTTGCGTCGACAAGCACAAACTACAAAATAAGAAGACAAGAGAAAGGAAGAAAGTTGGTTTGTATAGTTCGATAAGTTTGGTCTACGTGTGCGTAAAGGAATGTTTAAGCTTTTCTCTAAATTTCACAATAATATTTTTCATTAATTTAAAGTACAAATGACTATGTCCCACTTATTTGACCATTATCAAATAAAAAATTTATTTAGGTAATATTTTAAATAAAATAATAATATTTTTAGACACGTATGAGATTGACCTTTTTTTTAAAGGGAAAAAAAAAAGAAGATGAAACACCAATTTTCTGGTTCTGGGCATTTTGGATCTGGCCAGACACCAGCAAACTGTTTCTGTCTCACCGTGTGTTAGTATAAGTAGAAAATGCCAACTATGATGACTGATGATGAACAAACCAAAATGCTTCTATCCATATAGAGCCGGTGATTCCCTATCACTCTGCCCGTTATATATACACCCTTCCTTTCTTTGCCAAATAAACTACCTTTCTCCTCGTGCAATCATCTCTAGAACTGTTCCACCCCGTCTCTGCTTGATATCCTCCGGTTTACTAGCGGTAGCATCAATTAAGCCGGCTGCATAGGATTCATTGATTGATATCAAGCACGTGGAAGGTGTACGGTTCGGCCCTGTGTCTCCATATCAACATGATGATTAAGGTTGAGGGATTTGCCTCTACTCGTTTTCATCTTTGCCAGAAGAAGGTTTGCCATCTCCACTATCCACATTAGCTGTGACTTCCTCCTGGAATACGACGATTGAGTCATTAAATGGAAGAAATCAAACATTCCTGTACTAGATAATATGCACGTCCACACGCGCATTGACCATTTCTCATGCATGCTGTTCGGGTAATAAAGAAAATGAAATTCCTCCAGGAAGGCACTGAAAAATAACCATTAGAGCTTTAATCCTGAATGTGATTATGGAGCTCTACTTAACTAGGAAAAGCATCGGATGAATCAACCATAGCATTAAATTGATGGATGATATGATAGCAAGCTGCAGCACAGTTCCTAATATTGACATGGAGCGGAAGAAGATTTTGGGAAAACTTAAAAACCCACTCCAGCAGATTAAAAGAGTCTTAGTTAGTTACTTGTGTATACCTTGCCTGTCCTTTCATCAAGCTGCTGCTGATCTGTTCTATCATCATTTTCATGAGAATCTTTATAGACACCAGCAGCGGTTCCATTTTCCTGAACTCCTGAAGAACTAGAAGTAGCACCATTAACAGCTCGATGCCCATCGCTGGAAGAGTCCTGTTCATCAGTAACAGTATCAAGGACTCCATTTATAGGGCGCACTTCTGCTTCCCTTTTCTCTTCCTCTCGTTGCCGTCTTCTTCTTGCTTCCTCCTCCTTCAGTTGTTTAAATCTAAACCCAAAAGAAAAGGGAATTACAACATGGACAAAGGTTATTCCGGTCAACACGCTGTAGTCAAAGAAAAGAGGATGGAAGCATTACCTTTCGCCAGGGCGAGGCCCTTCTGAAGTGGGCTTTTCAACTCTATCATCTGTCTTTGTAGCTGTTGTGGATTTCTGTATCTGGGATAGCTCTTTCTTGGCTATATCATCATTGAACTGCTTCATGGGATTTTCCGCACCCCCCAACTTCTGAAGATATACTTGTTGTGCAGTGCTCAAAATGTTGTTAGTCAACCTAAGAATATAAATACAATACAATATTTTTAATGTTTCCGAAATCACATCACACATCAAGTTCTCCTGACAATGAGAAATGACATCTAAGATCTGTCATTGTGAAGTATGACAAATTACGATGATGTGGCATTGATACAAATGAATGTTGAGGTAGAGAAACGGAATTACCAGTATAGGCTGAGACCTGAAGGCACCGAAAGAGCAAAATAACCAATCATTAAAGGCAAGAATCTGGTAATGGCTTGTGAAGTCTTCATGTTCGGGTCATTGCTCTGGGGATCAAATAGTAATTGTATGACTCAAAAGAGTAATCAAATTAAGGAAATCCATTGCGTTCTCAGGTCAAAAAATTCCAGGGAATGAAATGACATTGTACCTGTGGTTGTTGCATAATTTGGACGGAAATGTACTGAGTGATAACCAGCAGCACAGGCAAAACTAGATATGCCAAGGTATCATTCCATCCTAGAGGCGGATGGCCATCCTGATACCAAATAGTACATCTCAGCACGAAATAACTATCTTGGACATACAGAAGGAGAACTAACAGAACCAAACATGTTTTTGAAAAATAAGCGACAAAATCATTGCAACTGACGTTCACGTGTATTGGCAATCAAATAATAATTTTGCGAAAAATTCACACATGAGTAGCAAATAACATATTTATGTGTTGAAGAGCTTGATCATACTTGTGTTACTTACAACAAACTGAAAAAGCCAAGAAATACCACTGCCGGTCTGTTTAGCAGCAATTGTTGTAGGACCAGCCAATGAGGGTATCCAAAAGAATCCTTCTGTTAGGAGACCCTTAACATTAAAAATGCAAAGCTCAATCAAATGGTGACACAGAGGAATTCAATAAAGCATATAACAGGAAAAGAATGCAATAAAAATGTTTAGGACAACCATAATATACCTCGTCTGCAACATTAGAAAGGGCTCTGTAGAGTCCAATCCAGATGGGAATGGTAGCAAGGGTTGGTAGACATCCTGGAAAGTAAAACAACGATAAAGATTAAAAAGAACTTGCTTCCAACAGTTTTATTCATTAAGGTTTTAGAACGTTTACACTCAAAAGTAAAGAAATAACGTTCATCATACAAGAAAAATCCACAATCAGGTAAAGAAACTGGGTATTAACTACCTGCCAAAGGGTTTATGCCAGCTAGTTTGTACAATCGAGCAGTTTCCAGTTGAATTCTCTCCTGCAAGTTCATTAACAGCCAAGGTAAGGAATTCATCCGATTCATAATGTTAAAGCCTTCAACATATTACACAGCAGATAAAAAGAAAAGAGGGAGCGGGGGGGAGCCTAAGTTTATTTTTTCTTTTCACTAAAATATCAGGAAATGCCCCATGTTTTCTTTTCACTAAAATATCAGGAAATGCCCCATGTAAAAAATGGAACTTCAATCCAAGTCAAAACATAAGACAAGCCTATGAGATTACGTTCATTCAATTAGTCAAGTGCTCTTATTCATCATTTTTCATTAATTTTTCTGAACAAATCAAGGTGAATGCTAAGAAAAAGAATGAATGTAACCTGATCTCCAGCATACCGTTCCTGAATAGCCTTTATTTGAGGTGCCAATGAGCGCATTGCCATGGCAGATTCCACCTGCCAAAAACAAATTGCACCATAAAAAACTACAGAAAGTTTCAACATTTGTTGAAAAATACAGGAGTCGAAATCATGAAATTATCATGAGTGACTGATTGGTAATACCTGTTTCTTAGTCAGAGGAAAAGTGGCAGCCTTTACAAGTACAGTCAATAAAATTATTGCAAAACCATATGAATAAGGAACATGTAAGGCTGATAAGCCACCCTTCAAAACCTGGAAAACAAAAAACAAAAACATGCAGCAGGGATAAGTCAAGACAAGCTACTGTCAAGTGAATACATACACGATATAAAATCATTCTAACTCTTTCATGTAACAAATGCAGCATATAAATGCTCTGTTAGGAAAGCTTCTAGTTTACCTTAAAATTTAAATTTTTCTCCAAAACAAAATTAGCACCCGAAACATAAAACAGTAATTTGTCTACTCCACATTACAGACACATAAATGCTCTGTTAGGAAATAATTTGTTCTTCAAAAAGTCGTCTTCTAACCTATATACTTTAAGAGTCTCCTAGTTGGAATGATATTAGAACCTTTGGTTTTCAAATTTAGGTTTTGCCCAACAAAAGTTCCCTTCCAATATAATTCCCTTTCCCACCTAGATTATCTCCCCTACAGCTGACTGAATGAGACAGAAGAAAACTTAAATCATGTGTGAAAATGAAAACTTGAACTAAACCTTCAAAACAGTCTCCATTCCATTAGTAATCCCAGAAAGCCAATCACTCTGCTTCGCTGTTGTCGTGGTTGTATCAGCAAGAGCATCAGAAGAAACAGCAGCATCGGCAACAGTATACAAGAACATCTCAACTCTACCAAACACGTCCCTGATAATCCCTTCAGTACTACCATCCGGGTCAAAAAATGGAACCTCCCCCAATCCGAATCTTGCCACCCCAACTGTGCTACGCGTACACAACCCATTAGTATTTGACAGATATCCCAACTGGGTTCTCCGGTGAAAGCTGGGGTTTAGGGTTTTACTCCGGTCTGTGATTGGGGATCGAATCGAACTGGGTACTAAACTACCAAGCGGGACTGAAAAGGTAGACATTTTCAATCTGAAAAGAACGAAACTTTTTCTTCCTTTTTCTCTGGACTTCCTATTTTTTAGCTAAAATTCCAAGCTACAAAGTTGACGAACTTGAACAGCTCAAGAGGGATATGAGAAATGGATTAAGGTTTGACGCTGTCCGTGTAGGTTGGGAAGGTTTAAGTTAGAGAAAAGATCCAAGGTTTGCGGGTTTGTATCAAATTTATCTGTTTTAAGGCATATGGGATTTAAGCAGGTCAGCAAAAAAACAATAAAAAAGGGAAGGGGGTTTAGGAAATTTGGACTTTCTGGTCAGGGAATCAGGATCTTTGACTCTTTGTAGTTTGAGCTAATTGTCTTCAACATTTTTATTTATTTGTTTTATAAAAAAAAATGTCTTCCAGAGAAAAGGGCTCGAGCAGTTTCTTATTGGATCAATAGAAAGATTGAGGAATGGTAGCCCAAAATTTTGTATTGGTTGAGAGACGCAACTTCATGTAAAATTGTAAGTGCTTTGTTGTAGACGTTTGGCAGGCCTGAACAGATACTGGGTTTCCTTGCAGATGGACTTAACAAGCAGAGTCATGTATGAAGTCCTATCAGGCCTCATTTTGTATTGTTCAAGCAGGGCGATAGTCTGTCTGTATGAAGTCCAATATTTAGTTAAGGTTCAAACCTCAAAGATGATTTAACCAGAAAAATTCTCAAAAAAGGAAGAACAGGAGAAAATAAGGAGAGGCAGGCTTGTGATTTGTGAGGAAGTTGATAAGAATCAAAAGTGGGGTATAGAATGTAAGGTTCATATTGCTCTGAACACACTCTCAAGATAAGAGAACAATCCAGAAATCACCTAAACTCATTGGAACTGATTCTAATATCTCACCACCAAAGCCTACAGAAATTAACTGATCAACAAAGAAAGAACCACCCCAATTTCCAGCTCCTGAGCATTCTGATCAAAGAGTTTCATCTCCCCTCTTCTCTGAATCTAAAACAATGGCAGCAACTATGGCATCAACAACAATGGCAGTCCTAAATGCCAACTGCTTATTGAAGAAACCAGCAAAGCAACAGCCCATTTCCCTTCTCTCAATCCAGAACAACCTTCCCAAAGGCCTCATCTCATCAAAAGCATCTTCTTCTTCCCAAGATTCAATCTTTCTGTCAAAATCCCTTGTTGCTGGTGCAATCTTCTCAACTTTGAGCTCATGTGATGCAGCCTTTGCAGCCCAGCAAATTGCTGAATTAGCAGAAGGAGATAACAGAGGACTTGCACTTCTCTTGCCAATCATTCCAGCCATAGCTTGGGTGCTATTCAACATCCTGCAACCAGCACTGAACCAGATTAACAAAATGAGGAGCACAAGAGGGATAATCATAGGCCTTGCTGGGCTTGGTGGAATGGCTGCCCTGATGCATCCACCTCAGGCATCAGCCTCAAGTGGTGAACTTGCTGCCATAGCTGAAGCAGCTGCAAATGACAACAGGGGTACACTATTGCTGTTAGTCATTGCTCCTGCTATTGGTTGGGTGCTGTTCAACATTCTACAGCCTGCTCTGAACCAGATCAACAGGATGAGATCTTAGTAGCTACCTAGTATTACTGAGTATAAAGTGATGTGGAAATTAATTGTAATTGCAAGCCCTTTGATATATGAATGGAATTTTTCCTCCTTGGACAAAATTTTTGCTTAGCTACTTCTGGTCTATTGTGTATATTTATTGTAAATCAAATAGATGGCTGTTCTGATTAAACTATGTAGTCCTCTGAATTCTAATCTCGCTGCTGTTATCCTCCATTTCACTGTCATGTATTGCACGGACATGATTCATGGTTTGATTCAACAAGATCAACTTTGATTAGTATTTCATAATCGCGTCATTAAGATTAAGATTAGTCCCAACGAAAGAAATCAGTGATTTTCTTCATGTGCAAGATTGCTTTTATCACCCACCCCTTCTGCTAGCTTTGAATATGATGAATAAACAAGATCCATAGAATCATAGCAGAATTAATCACAAGCAAAGATTATTACACTACTTTTACTTAATCGCAGTCTTGCAGTGCAGACACGACCTTTTATTCTTCATATTCTCTTCAGCTTTTATAATTGCCATCAATGAATGTTGGAAAGAACCGAAACAACCTAATTTGCAAATTGCGAATGCATTAGAGTTTAAGACAAAGTCACATATTAAGATACATGTGGTTTTAAATACAAGTAAACTCAATTGAGTAAACCAAATTTAATAATCTCCTAGATCAATAAATGTACAAAAATGTATTGCTACTTTTCTTGAAAACATCGGAGAGAAGAAGAAGCTCAACTGAATGAAAGAATGATTCCATCTCACATGGACATTTTGTATTCCTGAAGTCAATTCCTTTTTCGTTTCAACAATCAATAACAATGTACTAACAAAAATGAATAATGTGCCTCCAAAAAAACAAAGAAAAAGTAAACGAAAAAAATTACATCTTTTGGCCGGAATTAGGACCGTGTGAGCTCCTTCTTCTTTTTCCGGAAGACCACCTCGGTGTCCAACCCGAACCCGTCAATAGTCCGAATCCGGACTAACTCCGACCGTTTGAACAGCTTCTTGAGCGGCTCAACACTGTACAAGTCATTGGCCGAGTACTTGTCGGTTCCTCGCCGGACCGACACGTGTAAGACGCTAACTCCGCCGGGCTTCAACGTCCGTTCGATCTCCCCCACGAATTTCTCCGGGTAAAGCGCGTGATCAAACACGTTGGAGAATTCGAAGTCAAAGGTCCCATCCTTAAACGGCTGCTTGTGGAAATCCCCCTCCACCACCAACGGCGGCGACGGCACCAGGTCCATCCCGATCGAGTCCGAAACCCCGACCCGTCTCAGTGCCTCCACTTCTTGACCCATCCGGGCGCCGATACACAGTGCTTTCGAGTCGTTGCGGATCAGCTTTTCCTCCTTGAGGTGGTGGAAAAACGCCGTGAAGACCCGGATTTTCCGGTCCCAATCCCGGGTTTTCCATACCTCTCTGAGATGGGGATTCAGGGTCTTGTTGAGCTGGCGCTTGATGTAGGAATCGTAGGATGTGTACCCGGGCCGGATCTTGAGGTCCGAGCTCGCGGAGTCTTCGGCGGCGGCGGTCTGCGGCGGGGTTCTGGTGGCGGCGGTGGAGGAAAAAGAGTTGGAATTGGAAGAGAGGAAAAGGAGGATTGGGATAGAAAGGAGAAGGGTAAGAAAGAAGCATTTAGGAACAAATGGTTTAATCAAGAACGTGTCTTTCATAACTAAAACTGCATGAAATTAAAAAGAACAAGTAATAATGTTAAGTATTTATTATTAGCGAGGAATTCAGAGGCAGAGGATTTTCCCTATGAAGAAAAATCGCTCAATTGATTTTGCAGTGAAATTGAAAAGGGCGGAAAACAGATTGGAGGATTGAAGGATGAGTATATATAGTTAATCAAAAGAATTGCTGTTGGTGGGGTATGACAGTTGTCTATGCTAGTAGTGGAAGTTTCCTGCTTTCATACATTCTTCTTTTTTTTTTTTTTTCACTCTCAGTAATGACAAGCCAAAAAAGAGCTCTAATTTATTATAAATGCAATTTGCTATGTTCAGCTGTCGCCGGCGCCGGAAGGCAGCCCTGGTGATCGGCCTAATGAGGGATTTTTCTATTTGAGGGTCGCCTTCATTAGATGGATGTAACTAATATTATAAGGCTAGTTGCGGTTTGGGAATGTTGATGAATGAGTGGAAAAAGACAAGGATTAAGATGGAAGGGGAGATTTGTGGATGATAATGTGGAAGGGGGATTTTAATTGTTGGGATTCAAGATTGGAATTTGATGATATGAATTATGGATGATCATTGACATTGATTCATTGTATTCATTGTATATATATATATATATATATATATATATATATTGAGAGGATACAAAGAAGGAGAGAAGAAGTTTGACACATGGTATTATGGTTTGCCGATTGGTTGGCATGCATTGGGCTGATGTGGTGGTGGTGGTAGGTTTTGGTATACACATGCATGTTGCCACCTCAATCGTTTCAAACTTTCAAGAATTAAAATTCAACAATTAATAAGTTGCTTCGAACTATTTATGTAATCAAAATTTATTTGTTTGTTAGATGGTAAATTTTGCTGTGACATTGAGAAATGATTAGTGCACGCTTTAGATTTCGTACCATTTTCTCTTAATAATTAGATCATCTAGGACAAGCTCTGATCAAAGGCAAATTCATCTCATGCCATATGCAATTACAATACCTCTCTTCTACGAGATCAGTTTTACTTCGCATTCTCACTAATTTTTCAGATTTTACAAAGGTAATGCCCAGCTGATTAGGTTTGCTTTTGACGCCAAAACTTGTGAGACAACATAGAGAAGCCTCTCCAAAAGAATAGGACTCAGCTTGGCAATTGTACAGATTTGCCTTTACAAACGAACGGGGGAGGCAAGAAAGAAAAAGTTCCCATCGAGTATAGAAAAACTATAACGCCGTTGCTTGACTATCTGGAACAAATTCATCCGTCCAATTTTCAGCATCAATATCTTGAGATTGAGATGCCGAAAGCTTTGCCTTCTTGAACCGGCTCGAGCTTTTGAGCAACATTTCTATGCTCATGTCCTCTTGCGTGCCTGGAAACCTGTCAACAGCCACTCATCAGTTGGAAGATGATGTGAACTAATGATCCTCTGGGACGAAAGAAGAAAATCTCACAAATTGCAACATATACATAACGGGCTTTTTCTCTGTTTGCATTATGTTCTTGTGCCATATAAAGTGTAATGATATGGTAATCATGATCTCAAACACCAAGTTTACACTAAGCATCAATCAACAGTTAAAAAAGAAAAAGCTTCCCCTCTCATGCGACTTCCTTTGAAGGTTGAACAAACAAAAGCGTACAAGCACATTTTAAACTCTAAAAGAAAGAGTTTGCAGAACAAATCTAGTGTATGATTATATATATATAGACACACAAACAAAGCGCTTCATCAAAAGAAGTAAACAAAAAATTGACATGAGCTTAGTTGGAAGGATTGCAGATAATCTTGCTGCAGAATATGTTAATGATGATAGGAAATTAAGCTGAAATCTTTCGATTTAGAAGCAGCTTTCTGGTGCTTAGCATCTAAGATGTTAAAGGCCAGGAAACGCAGAAACCAAACCAGTGAACACTTACTTTTTACCACCGTTGTCTTTAGTCTTTGCATTATCAGATCCTGCTGGAAGCAAAAAAAGGAAAAATGGAAAAAAGGATAATGAAAATCAGTTCTGCTGACAATGAGTTCTATATGCACTGGAAAGACAACTCAAAATGAAAGGTAAAATAACTTGTAACTCTGAACTACCATTTAATTTTGAATCCTGACTCGAACCACTCTCCGCAGTTGAGGATGAGGAACCTGATGAAGAAGAATTTTCCGAAGGGGATTGGGTACTCGCATCAGAATTTAGCTTCCAGTTTTCATCACCAGAACTTCTTTCGGTACTGCTAGTAAAGAGTTTCCGTTCTGCAGTCAACAAATTCTTCTCTTGACCAGCTCTCCTCTTCAGAAGATTCCCACCACTGGAACCTTTTTTAGTAGACATAGCATTGAGATTAAACCTAGATTGTTGCCTTGCATTGCTATTATTCTGAACGACTTCTGCAGCATGTTGAGAGCCATTTTTATCTTCAAACCGAAGGGCTCTAGTACTACCCCTAGAGCGGTTCGTGATAGCTTCCTTCGTGGCCGTTTCAAGGGGTTTATTGCCTGCAACATCACCTTGCCTAGTTCGAGCTTTGACTCCATCTTGAGAATCTTTCCGAATCTTCTTCACAGAAGGCAACTTTTTGTTGTTCTGCTCATCAACAGATGCTTCTTCAAGTTTTTTGTCATTGCCGTTTGTGCCGTCTGATGATTTTCCTTTTACATGGGTTTCGGGCAACTTCAGAATGCTCTCAGTTTTGCTAGCATTATGATTTTCTTTCTTTTTCTTTGGTTTTATAGACTCCGATGCTTCTTTCGCCTTGACTCGTGAAGAACCAACTTCATCCCGGGATTCTCCAGACATAAAATAATGCCTGAAGTCGATCCCTTCATAAGCACCTTCTGCAGTTCCCAAGTTACCCTCAGCATTAATCTCTGTTTCAAGTCTTTCCTTGGATACAACCTCAGGTCTTGCAGAACCCAACTCCATCCCTGTACCCTTTTCATTTTCAAAATGAGGTTTTAATGTTGAGTTTTCAACACCGATGTTCTGCGCTTTCTTATGTGGAATTTTATCCTTCTTCCTTTTCAATTTCTCCTTCCTATTAATGATGCTGCCAGATTGATCCAGCCCTTGATCTTGAACATCTGTAGGTTTTGCTGTGACCAGCTTTCCGTTGGAAACTCCAATATCGTCATCATCTCTATTTTGAGTCATTTCTACAACTTCTCTCAAATTTTCATCCCTGGCTGCAGTTTTCTCCTGATTTACGTACATTTCTTGGGGTGGCAAAATCACTTCCTGGACATGAACGACTTTCTCTTTTTCTAGCTGTGTAACAGATGCAGAGACATCCACAAATTCTGACGTTGCTTTCATGCCTTCATCTACTACCAGCTTGGGAGCCATATCTGTCACACTAAGAAGGCCAATCTCATTGTTAGTTTGCTCCCGGGAACCAGAAACCTGATCAACTCTTCTAGACTTCTTTATCTTCTTTTTCTTCAGTTGACTACCAGTATTCAAATCTTTGGTACCAATCGTAGTATCTGAGTTGTTTCCAACTATACTTTTATCCTTGGCAGCAGCAGGTTTCCCCTCTTTCCCATACATTTTGGAGGGTGGCAAAATATTCTCCTGACTCTTAACAACTTTCTCGCTTTCTAGGTGAGCAATTGATGCAGAGACATCAACTGATTCAAAAGTTGCTTTCAAGCCTTCATCTACTACTGGCTTGGCCGGCGTATTTGTAACACTAAGAAGCCCATTCTCATTGTCCATTTGCTCCAGGAAACCAGAATCCTGATCAACTCTCGAGGACTTCTTTGACTTTTGTTTCTTGGATTTACTACTAGATTTCATATCTTTGGCACCAGATGTCACAATTGCAGCATCAGAATTGTTCTCTTCAAGATTTTTGTCACCCAAACCTAATGATTCAGATACTGCCGTGGAAACTATCACTTTGCTTCCTAGTTCCAAAGACCCTCCGTTTTCTATAGAAATGTTATCTGCCTGACCAGTTTGTAGAAAATGCAGATCACTTCTGCTCTTAATATTGTCATCTGTCATCTGATTTTGGGAAGTCACGTCTTGCAGGACTGGAGAAGCACCGCTAACAGGGACAGCAATTAGTTTGTTCTTCTTTTTCGATTTGTCTCCACCTACTTTAGCAGCAGATTCCTTCGTCTTCCCTCTCTTCCTCTTCATGCCAACAGACTGAACAGTTTCAACTGGAGCCTCACTTGGAACCCTTTCTTGGTTACCTGCAGGATTCAAATGTTTAGACAGGTTATCCTTGAGGCCATTCTCCACTTCAACATCTGCTTTCTCCTTACTGGTGTTGTCGACAACAATGTCCTTGGTAACTGAGTCTGGGACAAGCAATGTAGGATTTGCACCGATAGTTTCACTTTGTCCCCCAATGGAGTTAATCTGCACCCCAGAAACTTTATCTTTGGCCCTAATCTTCTTCATAGTGCCAACAGTTACTCTTGAATTGTTAGTCTCCAAAACTTTACTGCCAACGGTTGATGTTTTATTAGTTTCCGCCGCCTGAATGGGATCAGTTACTTTACAGCTTCCAGGTGGCACAACATCCTTATCGGACTCATTAGCTACAGATTCCAAACCTCCAAAGTGAACAACCTCATCGATTGCGTCCGCTACAACCTTACTTTTTTTATGGGAATCTGTAACAACCGGTGACCTAAGGAATCCCGTATCAGTGGATTGATGTGATATTGCTAATGTCATTGCATTTCCAAGTTCAGCAATTGGGTCCCCGGTTGCTTCTTCACTAGGTAATAACAAGTGGCTTTTAGTGGCAATAGCCTCGACACATGAACCACCTTGAACAACACGATCTGCCGACGTTTCGATGCCAACGGTCTTGTGATCAGAGGCTTCCAAGAGAACTCCCCACTTAACCTCAGGGTCAAAATAATCATGCTCAGAACTTGAAGCTTCGACAAAAAGTGACTTGTGCAGTTTGGATCTCACATATGCACTAGCTACAGGTATTGAATCTGGTAGATGGTAGAAATGACCTTGGCGTTGTACCTGCAAACACAGCAACATAAGCACACTATGAGCAGCATAAACTTACAGATTATAAACTAAGAATCACAAACTTACTAAAACAAATACCTGTAAAGAAATCACTTGTATATCTCCAAACCGTGGAAATAATTGTGAGTGCTCTAGCACAATCTTCTCTATTCGCCGTTAAAACCCCACAACCAGAAAAAAAGAAACTTGATTATTCAAAGTGAACCAGAACATAGCCGTCTACATACAAAGCTGGAAATCAAAATAACAATCGAATAATTACTCTTTTCCATATTATCTTCTTCACCATCCGATCATAGAAAAACTCAGTTATTTTGGGTCGACCAGAAACATGCCAATCTATACATAGAACACACAATAACACGGTACAATGGAGCAATCCTCTAACAAATCAATAACGTTTCGGGCCGGAAAAAATAGATAAATAAGAGAAAGCCGGGGTGGTCATTTGTTGAGCCAATTTGAACTACTTTTAAAGATACACACTCAAACAAAATCTCGTCCCAAAACTTTAAACGAAACATTAAAAATATTCCCCAGAGATACTTCACAGCTTCTTAACACAAACACATACAAAAAAGTCCTGTCACCTCCAGTTCAGAAACAACACATCTTCAGCTAAGAAACAAATTAAAGGATGATTAAAAATCAGATTTTTCAGCATAGAAGTAAGATGCAAAGAATGAGAACGGTTACTTTTAACATCGGAGACAATGGCGGAGTCGGGGATGACGGTGGCCATATGGGTTCCGAGGCTGGTATCGATGAACAGGGTGGAATACTCTTCTTCCACAGCTGTTGCTGCGCCGTCGTGAGAACCATCATCGCGGCGACGGCGTTTCGGCATCTGCAAACCGTTCCGCCGGAGCAACAGCCGCGCTCGGTATAAGGAGTCGCCGCCCTCTTTTCCCTCTTTTTTGTCTTTTTGAGGGTTTTTGAAGTGGTTTTGTTAATTCTCTCCCTAAAGTTTGATAATAATCACTCCCATCCTCTTTCCGTTTGTTTTGTCTTTTAAGTTTCCAATAATAACATTGTTCGTATTTTCACATTTAATTACTGTTTCCTTGATCCAATGGCAAAAAAAAAAAAAAAAAAAAAAAAAAAATTACTTTGTCGTACCAAAATAAAATGTCTATAATAAAGATCCAAATTTATATTTTGTCCTTTGTTTAAAAACCATGGCCAAAAACTATATACTGCATTTATATTTATCTTGTAACATGAGTGAAATTTATAATTATGATTATGAGACAAATAAAGTAATAAGTAGCATGGAGTTGGATTTGGCCATTGAAGGTTGGATTCATGCTTACAGAAAGTAATTTTGAAGCAAATTAAATGAGATTAATTGTTAATAACCTTGTTGGTGAATAAACAAAAATTAATTAAAATATTCTCTCTATAGTTCTTATATGTTACAAAAATTCAAAATATTCTCGCTAGTTCTTATCATAAGATATTTTAATTTCTCCTAAGTTTGTACATTTATTGTATTCTTCTAATTATATTATTAAATATTTATAAAATTTTATTTTTAATTATAAGAATATATGATAACTGAAATCTAGAGAATTTAAAAGACACGGGAGAGAGTAAAAAAAAAAAAACGAAAATAGTTGTGTGAGCGGAATTAATAATACACTTATGATCCCAAATGTTGAACAGCTGTTACATTTTTCACCTTTCTTTGTGTCCTCCCAGGTCCCAACCAATTCTTTTTTTCCTGATAGTTCAATAAGGTGATACAAAAAAGTACTCCTTGCGTCCCATAATTATTGTTCAGTTTGAAATTTCACTTTTAGTACAATTTGAACTAGAAATGAAAACCCAAACTGAACAATAATTATGAGACGGAAGGAGTAATAAAAAACAATGAGATCAACACGAAAACACACTATAAAAAGTGCAATACCCGTACAACATTATACTCCAGCCAATCTAACCTGCTCCCAAACAAACAATTAGTATTAATCAAGCAATATTCCTTTTGGAGTCAATTCTTTTGAAGGTCCCTTCTCCGAGAAATCCCGATGGATAAACGCCAATGATCAAGAAGAGACTGAGGGAGAAATGAGGCAAAAGTCCACTGCAGAGAATGAGTCCACCAGGGAGTACACCTTACTTCATACCCAATTCGATTCACGGCTGCTTTTGCGTAACTCTCAGCGTTTGGCACGAAAAATGAAGATTTCTGAATCTTAGCCACTCTTGATGCCATCTTCGTCGATACATACAATGGCACCTGAAACCTCATAATTTTCAAACCAGAATCAATTTCTAATTACATCACATATATACTGAATCAATAAAAAAGAAAGATTAATTTTAATTATGTTTCTTGTTTTGATGTTTTACCTGACATTGAACATGAATTCCCCAACTTCCATATTCCACATACAAGCTTCTGGACAACTGATCAACGTACCTGATGGGATAAATAATCTTTCATATCAGGGTCTAATTAACAAACCTTCTGTCCGTTTTTTAAACTAAGTGCGCTATTAAAATGAAACGGATAGAATAAGATTTTTATTTTTTTTCCTTTTCCCAAGAAAACGCAACGACGGAATTAGTCCACGGAGTCTAGGTTCAAAGTAGATTACAGAGTACAGACTAGCGAATCGATGACTTAACATCAGTAATAAATATAGACACTGAAGATGAAAAATGAAAGAAGAGAGGAAGAATTCGATCCAGGTCCTGTAGCAATCACAATTCCCATTTAAGCAAGTCAATGTCTTTTTCTGATTACTCGCAGCTTCCATTCACCATAATTCATTTCCCCAAAAGTGCAAATTCCATAACCATTCAACCCAACCAGCGGATAATTGAGTTTAATGAGGCATTTTGTTGAGGGCTTCAGGCTTTAGGAAGTTTCAAGAAATGCTCACTAATAATGGACTATATTGGTTAGATTAATTGAAGTGAATTGGCCGCGAATTCCTTCAATTCAACGCTACCTAAAACTTACTGAACCACAAAAGAGAAACTTTATTAAAAAACAAAAAAAAAACAATGAGAAAGGCAAACAACAGCTAGCTTATCACGAGAATCTTATACAGTGGCTTCATTGATGATGATAAAATTGTCATGTAGAAAGTAGTATTTATAACCAGCGCATGTGACACGGTTTCGATCAAAATATATACAACTCAACAAATGTAGAACCTAGTCCAGGAAAAACAAACGTACGACCTACCTTAGATAGTTGCTAATTAAAGTACCCCAGGTTTCTCGAGTACCATGAATAATGGCCCTTTCTCTATTTTAGTATCTTTAAACCTTTACCAAATTTTCTCATAATTTTAAAACTCTTCAATTAATTAACTCCCTTATCTATCTTTCGCACACATATAAAACAAATATTAATTAGTTGATTAAACAAGCACATTAAATCGTGAAAGGAAAGGAACCATATATAGTATATTGATCATGTTGTCGTTTTGTGAAAGTTGGAATAAAAATTAATCATGCAAAAAAGATGAGAGAAATGCATACGCTTTAGTTGCGGCATAAACAGCATAAAGGGGATGAGAAGGCACAACAATGGCAGCTCCAGAACCAATATTAACTATTGAACCTCTCTTTCTTTTTATCATTCCTTCTACAACTGCTCTAGTAACCAACGTTGTAGCCTTCAAGTTCACCCTCACAACATTCATCCAATCCTCTTTCTCCACCTCATGGAAAAATTTCGCCCCCGATGAATATGTAACCCCAACGTTGTTAACCAACAACCCAACATCCAATTCCTTGATCGCACCCTGAATCCTAACATAACAACGATTGTCATCCATTAACGAGAAATCTAGGGCAAGAATCTTGATGTGGATGTTTGGGAAGAGGGATTGGATTTGGTTGGAGACTTGTTCGAGTCTTTGGGAGTTCCTACTGATTAAGATTAAGTTGAGGCCTTTTTTAGCTAGCTCATAAGCCATGGCTTTTCCTATACCATCGGTTGATCCCGTGATGAGTGCCCATGAACCATAGTCTTTCTTGAGGTTTTTGGGAGGTCTCAACAGTGTTGTGAAGATCCATTTGGCTATGAGGATGGAGTTCTTGAAGATGGAAATGAGACCAATGGAGAAGAGGAAAAGGATCCAAAAGGGTTGTGGTTTTAGGTGATCTATCAAACTACAGTAATAAGTTGAAAGCATATTCTTTCTCCTTGGAGAGAAAAGAAAGGAAGACTAGCTAGAAGACGTCAGCTTTCTATCTTAGCTAGTTAGTTCTTACGCTTTAAAAATGTAATGTACTATTTTTTTTTCATATATACATATATATGTGTGTATATATATATATATATATATATATATGAAAGGGCATGCAAAACAAATAGGTAGCACATGCATTTCATACAGCTTTTGAGGAAAGTTAATTAAAAACGGTAGTTATTTTGATGGATCAATATATAAATACCGGTACGTATACATTCAATATCTATGCTTCTTTTTGCCTTCTGACTTGTGACTTTTTTGTACGCAGTACTTTGTGTCCATAACTTTACGATGCTAAAAGAACATAGAAACGAAATGAGCTAGTAATTCTTTTTTTTTTTTTTTTGTTAAGGCAAAGCCTAAGAACATACTAGATAATCCTACAATAAAGCGCCCAAATTAAAACATCAGCCAAAATCATTAACCAGGTAGGTAGGATGTTATGGCAGCATCTACATACTAAATATGGCAAAAAAAATCTTCACATGTGTATTCAGGTTTATCATTTTCGGGCCAAATGAAATTAAAACATCCTTAGGTTTCCCGGCCCATGTCGCATCCATGGAGTAATTCATGAGGAAAAGTACCAAATACGATGGCAAAACTCCTGTCCAATAATTAGGGATGACGTGAACTTGCAAAACTGGAACTTGGAAATTTTCCATCCACGACATACATTTAGAGGACATTGCTCAGCTCAAATTGTAAACCCTTCCAACTCTGTAACGTGTAAACTGGATGAATGCATTTGGCAGCTTACTTAACAAAACATCCATGGATGCGAGTGGACAAGATGTAATCGAAATACATAATTTAGTTTATAATCGCATGCGTTGTAATAGACTAGTACCTTAATTTCAATAAAGCAGGCACTATTTTCAAAAAAAAAAAAACAAAACATCCATGTGCCTTTACGTTGAAGTAACAAAAAATCAAAAAATAAAATAAAAAAATTGAAACTCCAAATTTTATTTTGGCCTCAAGAACTCTGAATAGGCTTTAGTTATTACTATCTTCTTTTTTTTAATCTGTCGCTTGAAGGTGAATCCAAAATTATTTTTATCTGTCGCACTTTATTTTTAATGCAGTATTAAATATATATTTTTTTTCAATTTCACTCATATTTTTTTTCTCTTTTTATTAATATAAACTAATTATTGTATACTAAAACACCAAAATCTGAATCTTGTTTTCTTAGTACCTGTGCAAATACTAAAGTGATAGATTAAAAAATGGAAATTGTAACTCATATATATAATAAGTATAGTAATAGTAGCCATATCCCAAAAATATAATGCATGTTAAATTTGATATTTTTACTGGACATGAGTAGCAAGTATAACTAAGGAACCATCGATTTGCTTTCAAAAGACGTGCATTCTTTTATTTTGGAGTTGTCAGATTCTTCAACCACATCCCTAGTCTCTAGGCAAATTTGATAAGCCAAAAACAAATCTATCTATGAATGGTCAACTCCACAGATTAGCGTAGAAATGATTTCAAAAGAACTGAACCTTATAACACATGGTGAAAGGGAATGAGGTTGTGTAGGGATATGAATGGGGATCAGTTGGTGCTATTTGATATTTGATTATGTGTGAGTAGTACTAGAGTGCAGAACTGCGACATGAATTTCGTGAGATTAATTTTATGACGAATTACAAAATAATTCTTTAGTTATTTTTTATCTGGTTAATTTGCCGATTTCCGTCATGACTAGATTGTAGTTAGAACATAACATAATAGGTGTTTTCAACCTACAAAATGTGTTATTTCTTAATTTAGATTTTTGCCTCTTTCCTTTAAAAAAAAAAAAAAGAAAAGAAAAAGTACAAGACTGCTACCAAGGAGCATGCAGCCGTTTATTTTTGCCAGCTACACAAACAGGTAGCATAGGCGTCTCATGGATAAAACCAAATAGCTGGATAAAGACGATTGTTGACGGTAATAATTCAAGCTTTGCCGGGTGCGGAATTTGTCATCCGAGATACAGAAAACAAATTAAATTATTATTTGCTGAATCAAAATGTAATTCGGTTATCCCACAAAACAAAGGTTAAAACGCTTTCTTAATTTGAAGGACTGCAGATGTGTCTGGAACTTAAATTAACACTTACAGAAGAAGAAACAGACTCAAACCCTACTTAACACCATGCTACCTGGCCATGAAGGTTGAGAAAGTATGGACATACAAATTAGACACACATATTGTAAAGCGAATGTGCTATCAGTTCACTGAGACAACAACACAAGACACTCACTTATCGAAGAAATTGTAACTATATAATATGTAAGGCCGAGTTGTGATCTTGAGAAATTTTAACTATAATAAAATACTGTGTAAACTGTTCTTATTGTCACCTAATTTCAACTATTTATACCCGGGGCCCTTTGTACGTTCCGTATCAAAACCATTTTTATATACCCCAAAGAGATACAACTATTTCTATGAAAATCTTTCTATTATTGAAGGAAATCCATAAACTTATTTAAAAATACTGCATCCAGTTCATACGTAGTTTATTACACTTTTTCTTTTCTCTTTTTCATTTTGGTGGTTGAATTAAACATGCATGGCGGTTGAAACTTTAGGAGTAGTTAATGATAAATTGACCTTTATCAATTACACTGTGTCCCTTTGATTGATTGATTATTATCATGTCGCATCACGATTTAACTGCATGCGACACTTTAAATACGGCAGTGTTTCTCTTGTTTAATAAACCACGATATTAGCGTATGATTTATTATATTTAGTTTTGTTAGTTAAATCAATGAGCGAATGTCTCCGCCTATAAAGTTGACCTGGACCAGCCCTATGAGTTTGTTTTGACTATAATTTTTTTTTTTTTTACTATAAATTCGCTTGAAAAATGTCGACACTCTTACTCCCATTCCCCTTGACTCCAGCTCTCGTCAACTCCTTTTTTTTTTGAAGTTTTTTTATCCTTATTTTTCCCCCAAAAAAAAGAAAAAAACCTCAATTTCATTTTTGTCCAAAACTCACACACTAATAATCTTACTTTCCAAGCTCTAATTTTACATTTCTTCAAAATACTAATTTATTAGTAAGTTAATTTCCCTCCAAACGGCAAGAAGATATTCCACATTGCATGTCCTCATCATGTCTCCTTTCCCCTCTGCAAAAATTGTATTTAGCTGTGCTTTTAACCCTTTTCCTCTCTCTCACCATATCTCCTAATTGATGATATTCCTCAATCCTCATTGTGATTGAACTCAGTTCCTTGTCTTTTCGAATCGTCCCCAACTTTTCTCTCTCTTTCTTCCTCTCTCTCTATATATATATAATAACAAACCGAACAAATCACTCTGCTCTAGTTTGTATTCACAGCAAAGTATTTATTAGTTTCGTCTCAGCCATTTTGCTTTTTTACTTTTCTGAGCTTTTTCTTCTTCTTCTTCTTTTCGGATCACCATGGTGAAGAATATTTCTCAAACTTCACTTCCAGTTTTGTTAGCCCTTTTAATAGTACTGTTGCCTTCCGTGGTTCTCGGAGACGGGTCAGACGATCCGTGTGCGGCGTCAGGCGAAGATCATAACAAGAGCTTAGCACTCAAATACAAATACGGAGCCATAGCTTCGATTTTCACGGCGAGTTTGATCGGAGTTTGTATTCCGGTGTTAGGGAAGACGATCCCTTCCTTGAGTCCCGAGAGCAACCTTTTCTTCGTCGTCAAAGCTTTCGCGGCGGGTGTGATTTTAGCCACCGGATTTATCCACGTTCTTCCAGACGCTTTTGAGAGTTTGACTTCTCCGTGTCTTCCGGAGCATCCGTGGGGAGATTTCCCGTTCACCGGTTTTGTGGCTATGGTTGCGGCGATCGGGACGCTCATGGTGGATGTGTACGCGACGAGTCATTACCGGAGTAAGTCCTCCGGTGAGAAGGCGGTTGCGACGGTGAAGGAGGAGGAGGAGAATGGTGGTGGAGTTCTTCCGCTTCATACGCATGCAACTCATGGCCACGCGCATGGCTCTGTTCCAACTGATTCTTCTCTCACTACCCAGCTTCGATACCGTGTTATATCACAGGTTTGTTTTGAATTTTTTTCTTTTTCTTCGTAGTTTGTTGTTTATATATTCCATGAAACAATTGTTTTAACTGCCAAGCGTAATAATAATAATAATCCCCTCCTTCGCAAAGGTTGTAATCCGGGTACGAACGTAACTTGACCCCCCAAAATAAAAAAAATTAAATAAATAAACCAAGTAACAATAAATAAAACCAAAATAACAAATTTATTTTCAAATTATCTTTGTTAATTCATCCTCAAAAGTTGTGTTACCATTCATTACAATTAATTCATACTATCCATCAATCAAAAAAAATATAAAATTAATTCATAATTCTAAATATTTGTGTTCACACTGCTTGGCGAACCTGAGCACGTACATACTCGATTAGTCTAATTATCAACATTATTGTCCTATGTGTTACATTAAGATTTAGATGATAATTTCTCGGCCAAAAAAATACTACGTTAAGAATTTCAAGTAACAAAGAATTAATTTTCGGTTGGGAAAATGGAATATAGATTTCTATTTTTTCCACTCATATATAGTTTGTAACGATTGCAGGTTTTGGAATTGGGAATTATAGTGCATTCAGTCATCATTGGTATAGCTCTAGGCGCAAATAACAGCGCAAAAACAATAAAGCCTCTATTAGCAGCGTTGACGTTCCATCAGTTTTTTGAAGGTCTTGGACTTGGCGGATGCATCACTCAGGTAACTAATTAATACCAAAATCTAGGATTTTCATGAGTTCGATCGCATGCAAAATAAAGTAATTTGTGTTGTTTACGAAAAAACATGTACGTAATTTGTTTTCTTGGGGTCAATGTTGTAGGCAAAATTCAAAGCACAAGCAATTATTGTGATGGCGCTTTTTTTCTCCCTAACTACGCCAGTAGGGATTGCAGTTGGTATTGGAATAGCCCATGTGTACGATGAGAATAGCCGTAATGCTTTGATTGTAGAAGGGATTTTTAACGCAGCTTCATCTGGAATCCTAATTTATATGGCGTTGGTGGACCTCCTTTCAGCCGATTTCATGAATCCGAAGTTGCAAAATAGTGGGAAACTTCTCATGGCATGCAATATTTCTCTTCTCTTAGGTGCTGGTTGTATGTCTCTTTTGGCTAAATGGGCTTGATTTTTATTTTTTTTCTCCCTCCAGAATTAGATTCATAGATAAAAATAGATGGATAAGTTTCTCCTTTCCGAAATTTTTAATGTATATTTCAAAAAGATATCTAAGAATTAAATGTTTTTTTTATCACTGTATATTATTATATCATATATAGAGTTATTATCAGGGTACTCAAACTGAAATTAGAGTCGACGTATGTATACTATTTAGTATTGATGGCTTATAGTTAACTTTTTGCTAACTCAGTCACAATCATTGCCCTTCCATGATATTATAATTATTATTATTATTATTATTATTATTATTATTATATATATATTGCGTCTTTTGCCATGTTTACTAACAATGTATGTTATATATTATGTACACTTTTCAAAACTTGTCATCTTTCATTTGCTAGGCCGGATTCTTATTCACAATAAATGGTTGGAATGGCTTGGCAAACCTCGTCCTAAGGCCTTATTCTTGTTATCTCCTTTTCTTCCCTCTTTTTCTTTTGCATTTACAAGTTGAATAAGTCGAATGTGTCTATGATAGCAATTGATACGAGAGTGAAAGCTCACACAAGCATGTTCATACACATTTACATCGCATAAATAGAAAAGAGAAAAAAAAAAAGGAAAAAGAAGATAAGAATATCGTAAGAAAATAGTACAACTCTCTCTTTTCTTCTCATTTCTTGAAACTCAGGAGTAGAATTGTCTATTTTACACTGGAAAAAATAAGTAATATCATCAAAATAACAAATATATTTTAAATTAATTTTCAAATTTAGTAATATTTTTATAATATTTTTGAAGTTTTTTTTTCAAATTTAATTCTACACCGTGCGACATCGCGGCGAAGGTAGTGGTAAACATGCAATCCAAGTGAGCTAGAGAAAGAAAGAAGAGAAAAGTAACTAGTTAGGTGCAAAGCTACTAAAAAAAAAAAAAAGAAAAAATCACTGGAGACATACCATTTATATATATTTCTTTTATGATCGCAAAAATTCAATGTTCCTTTAACTCGTAAACTTCCATTTGTTTTTATTCTGGGAAATTCTCATCGCCCGCCGTAGACGTGTTAATAGCTAAGAATATTCTTCAATACTAGCTAGTTGTTATATCTGATTTGCCTAACCGGATTCTTTTTTCGCAATAATTGGTGTACTGAATGACTAACTTGGTTCTTTCCTTTTCTTCCCCCATTTTCGTGGCATTTACAATTGTCGAACAACTCAAATCTGAATATGATAGCGGTGGCCATGAATCCGAAAATGAAAGTTCAGACAAAGCATGTTCATACAGTACTAATAAGCTTCAAAAATTGACTAAATTCTTTCTCTTCCGCCTCCTTTTGAATAATTTGCGCAATTCTAATGTTATATCAATGTTATTACTTCACTTTCATTGACCCTAAGTCTTCCCACCCATAACTATTATCGTCGCTTTTGTTTTTTTTTTTTTGTCTTTCTGTTCGATCTCCCGGTTTTCCTTGACTGGTAAATATAATGGAAGTACGTATATTAGAAACACTACAATTGATAAGGGTATATTTATGGATCAAACCACTTCATGAGCAATTTGAGGCAAAGAAATAATCTTCTTGTTTCTTCTTTTTTCCCTTTAAATTAACTTATCCTCGTTTGGTTCCTACTACAGTGGACGTAAGTTATAAAGTAATACTTCTAAAGTCAGACGTCAACACTCTAGTTCAAGTCTTGTTGTACACACCTTCTTGTCAAAAGTTCGACCATCTCTTTCAATGTAAAATTTAATAATTGGTCCACATTATTTGCAATCTTTCAATATTGTCGGTTTGGTAATTGTTAATTTCTTTTCTCTCACCCTACTGCTATATTACTTCAACCATCTTACGACCTAATTGTATCCAACTGCTGATTGGTTCAAGGGATTGCTTATTCCGTCCTTTTATCATAACCTTATCAATATTTTCAGTTATCTTTTTTTAAAAAAAAATAAATAAATTGGAGGCTTGGGTCAAAATATAGGATTGAAAGGTAGTATATGATTTGGTCAAGAATACGATAACATATGTTATCCCGACAAGCAAGATTGTATATCTTCATCCAATATATATGAATGGGACAAAGAGCATTTGTTTAGAACGTGGAAGAGGTGATGTGAGTTTTTCCATTAGATTTTTTTTTTTTTTCAAATCATTTCTATTAGTTTATTGGACTATTAAAATATGCAGATTCAGAAGAAGATAAAATTGTTTCACAATTTTCATCCATCACTTCATAGCCTTTCGCCAAGGTCTGAGAGCATCCATCAGATAAGACTATATTCCAACATGTATCCAAACCAATCCAACTTACAGAAAGTACCAATTTGTGAGTTAGGGTAAAAAGGTTCAGTCAATCTTTCAGGTTTTTGTGCAAATCGATCAATCCCATCATCTCACTATAGCCTAATACTATCTTTGATGATATGCTATCTTAAGATCCCGCCGACATGATTGTTCAGGACATGCGACACCACCATCATTGGCACGATAATGCTCGAGGATGGTGATGAAAATATAACTTATGTCAAACAAAAAATGAAAAGAAAAAGATGAATCTAACTTAATCTGATTGTGGCAATAACCCATATATAATGCCTTCACGGACTCAATGGTTTCACGAATCCTATATTTTGATTACTCATCACTTGCTCGTTACTCCCCCTCCTTAATAAATCATTTTAATTTGTCTTATGTTTTACCTAGTATGTTTTTCTATTAGAAAAAAAAATCTTAAAAATATTTTCTAATAATTAGAGAACATAACAAATGTGAAAATATATTTTTAAGGTAAGCACAAATCAAAATATCTTATAATAAAGACCATAGAGTAGTATTTTGTGGGAGGCTAATTACACATAATACAATGCGGTTTTTTTTTCTTTCTTTTTACATGAAATATGAGATCCAGTGAGTTAAGTTAAAATGGTTGTTTGCCTCAAACTGAAAGGTCTCTCTTCAGTCCTTCTTTGGTGACAACTCTCAAAGAAAATAAAGCCCGTCTTCTTCAATCTGGTTCACTGTAATCACGCATCTTGGGATTATGGATGAAACTGATTCTGAACGTGCATTTGCGTTTGTGGATTGTTCTGCATTTTCTATGGCCGAAGCTTTCTCAACGCCCAAGCTGATGTTTCACGACGAAGAAAGTATGTTATATATACGCGAAACGGCCAAAGAAGGCGTCGATATAGTCAACAAGTGCATAATCATAGTTGTTGGGAAAGAGATGAAAAAAATCATAGATTTTTATCAGAAGAGGATTGCATTTATTTTCTAAGAAGTCTAATTTATAAACAACTCTTACAATAATAAAAAAGAGAAAAATACTCTCCAATTCCTAAAATATTTCTAAAAGTCTCAAAAACTAATCTTAACTAAAATAATCTAAACAAATTTCAAATTCCAATTTAAATTTTATTTATCTAACTAAATCTTGCAGTAAAAAAATAACTTAACCAACAATAGTATCATGTAGTTTAATGATGTGGAGGTACATATTAATCACTGTACTTCATATAACATGAGATGAAAGATGCGCCAAACTTTACCTCAAAATTTCCATTCGTTGAAGGACAGAAATACTGATATCTTACCATATTAGAAACAAAAATCACATTTAATAGAAAGTACCACCATTTACCATATGCCATTTCCATATCATATTTTTAAAATAAATTTTTATTTACACATCTCTTAAACTTAAAAGGAAAATGTACTCCAAATCCACCTCCACCTCTTATTTTCGCCAAAAAAAAAAACCACGGGTTCATAAAAAACCCAAATCCTCATCCCCATTTCACGACAATCGACTTTCTAATCAATCCCTTCTCCACAATTAAAAAAAAAAAATTCCTCATCAATCATCAATTGAGAATATCTGGTGAAATATACTCATTTTCTATTAGCATGTTCAATTTTTTTATTAGTGATGATCAACTACATCCTAATCGGATAAAATTTCGAGTTCAACAAATATTCTCTTTACCTCTCTATATAAACACAAAGGAGAAAAAAAAATTTCCATTGATCTTGCTTCGGCCGTTGTGGTGGTGCCATTACAGGTATTAAAATTTAAATGATTTTATTTTCACAAATCATTTGTTTGGCTTTTATTATTTTTTTGTTTTTCCCGTTCAATAGTAGTGTTATTACTATTATTTTTATGCGTCCATCCGTTACAACTACCGTAACCGTTGTCAGGTAATATGATGTGATTTCTTATATGGTTAGTTGGCATATAATTTTTATGATTTTAGTTCTGTTTGGATTGAATTGATTAATTGGGTTTTTGTTACATAGTGTGGTTTTTAAAATTTTTTTTTTTATGTTTCATTCAATTAGAGTGGTTTTCTTTTTTTAATTATAGAGTCTCTGTTTTTTTCTGTATATGGTCAGTTATGAAGTGTGTTTTTTCTTTGTCTAATTGCTTTTAATTTTGTTTCATACTCTCAGTTGACCAATTATTATTATTATTATTATTATTATTTTATTTTATTTGCAAATGAAGCGCGTTTTTTTTTTGTGTTCGGGCTTTCAAGAATATACTTTTTTGGATTTGGTTTTTGGACTTTTTTTAGTTCCTCATCATATAAATAGTTCAGGTCGCTTCTTCTAACTAATTTATGGGGAAGCCTTTTATGAATTTAAGGTGGAGAGGAAAGGAATGATGTTTCTACGTTTATTTGTGTTTTTATACATCATTTTTACCTACAGAAAAAAATAAATTTCTCAATTTTTAATGGGCTATCTTTTACTTTCTTTTTTTTTTATTTGCCATGGTGAGGTGAGTTCTTTTTTGCTATAACTTGAAACCTATGCAAATTTACATTATTTTCATTCTCATATTTGTGGCCAACCAGTTACAACAATTAACCAGTTTCAAAATCATATTTTTGATATTTTACTATCTATAAACTTTTGGAAGAAATAGTTCCAACAATTAAGCGTATACCTTTTGGAGGTAGGAGGAAGCTTACTGCAAAGCTATTATAAATCTCCAAAACTAAGTATTGATTTGACACAACCAATGGAGAACATTAATAAATCATCTTACTAATATTTAAACTTATTAGGATACTTTTATATTTTGTCTAGCATTTACTTCAAGACATATATTTGATCAATTTATTTATATTTAAGAAGTAACGCTTATAAAACATTTTTAAAATCTTCAAACATTTCTAAAACGTACCGGGCCAAATACAATTTCTTTTTATGCCAAATACAAACATTTCGATAATCACACTTATAAAACATTTCTAAATTCTTCAAACATTTCTAAAATATATTGAGCCAAATACAAAATATTTATTTTCAGATACAAATATTTCTAAGATTTACAGATATATTGGGTCAGGGTCGCCCATTGCGCGACCAGACATCACTAGTCTTAATGAAGAGCAGAGGTTTACAAAAATATTTCAAGTAAAATTGTCACAAGATATATATTATGTCGACTACAAAGTTTCCAAGTAAATTTTCAAAAGAAATTATAACATTTATAAAGCAAAGTTGTTCTTATACTTTAACCATATTGAATTTTCGAGACATGTAACATCTAGCATGTGCACTAAATAGGCGAAAGCACGTACGAACATTAATTATATCGGAAAATGATCCCAAAATACTTTAGTGTCACACAACATAGCCACTTATCAAGGTAATATGGCCACAAAATTCCACAAGGAGAAGATGGAGTGAAGCAGCGTCAGATCTGTAGCAAGTCCATGAACCGACGGAAGTTGTCATTTTTTGCACTTGCTGTCAATCTTTTCTATCTACGCTCCAGTCTGTTACGTCAACCGACATAGTTCTTGACGCTTTTTCGTCGACATCTTGGTCGACGTCCTCTTATCGATTTTATTGTCAATTTGATTTTCTTGAGGCGAATCTTTGTTATTTTGCCGATGTGCATTGTCAGATTTCTCTTCAATCTGATACATCCGACTTCAAACAATTTTGGATTCAGTCTCCTATCACCCTGGAGTTCAACATATTGCAAGCGATCCATATTAGGGGATGTGAAGACATGTAAACAAGTGATATAATGAACCTATGACCATAATGACCCATCTACGATCACATAAAAGATGTGTTTTTTTTAATCCCAGTCTGGATTGTTTTGGATAATTGTCTATTAATTACATATTTAAGTTTAGGACTTTTTGAGTGGCAATTTATCAAAGTTTGTGTTTGCAGAGGTTACCTGTCTGTCAATGATTTATCTTATTTTGGTGCTAATGTTAGATGTCTTTCTATTTTGACAAAAAAAAAAAAAGAAAAATTACTGTATTAGAAATGTGAAGTAAACTAAAAGTAAGGAAAAAAAGTATACAGATTGACTTTTATACAGTAGAACGTTAGTAAATTAATAATCGATAAATTAATAACTTCCAGTAATTAATAATTTTCTCCGGTCCCAACTTGGGACCAGTAGAAAAAATTACAAAAATCAATAAAATGATAAGATAATAATGTTTCAAAAAATTTCTTATATATCTATATGTCCCAACAATACTGTAAATTAATAAATTCCTTAAATGCCAAAAAAAAACTAATATCTAGGAAGATTTAGTAAAATATGAACTTATTGATACTTGAGAGAAGAGTTTCAGCCCCTTCTTGATCTCGATTCTGAATATGATATAAATTAGGTTTGAGTTTATTATTAAAAAGAGTTACACTCCTTACTTGTTTAGGCTTGTAAAGAAATGATGGAAAATTACGTAGGATAGTAGGGTTTTCAAAGAAAAAATTCTTTAAATTAATAATTTATTTAATTTATCGATTATTTAATTATTAGCTAAATTAATAAAATTTGGTGATTCCAACACTATTAATTTATAGAAGTTCTACTGTCATATGTTTGTTCATTTCAAATGTCTTAATTAGCCCTTTCAAACTGAATTCCATAATAAAAGCAATCATTTTTTTACTTATCCTCTTCTGTGTCGTTCGATCCCTACTTCCAAAGTCAGAATTCGACTCTCTCTTGCCAGTCGTTTTGCCACCTTGTCAAAGTTTTTGATGCGTGGTCAATACTAAATGCTGTATTTTATCCGTAATGCTGTTTGCCATCTTTCAATAGTGTCGGTCTTTGAATGGTTTTTTCTTTCTCAACCCACTGCCATTACGGCATTACATCACCATCTGAATACCTAATTTTTAATGATCTGACGATTAATCTCATGGAATGGCTTCGATCCTTTATCACAAACCTCAACAATGTTTTATCTTTACTTTCTATTGGCTTGGCGGTCTCTCTCTCTCTTTTTTTTTTTAATTACCCATTATACCTTCGGTCTCAAAACCATAATCTACCTTGTATTATTTTAATTTAACAGATTGTTACATTTTTCTAGAGATTTATCAACATAATAAAGAAATAAATATTACTACATATATAAATTCCCTTGCATGGATATAATTTGTAATTCGATCTCACCGCTAATTATCTTATCAACTATCACTTCGGCAATGCAAATCAAATCCTCCTGAAATCAAAGGATGAAAAGGAAAGCGATTTGGTTTAAGTTACGATAACATATGTCAATATAAATGTTGTGATACGTAAGATATCGTAATATCATACTACAAATGACTGGGAAGAGTCATTTGGTGGTAGATTGTACAGGGCCTGTGGAAATGAAACCAATGGAGAAGAGGATTAGGATCCAAAATGGCTGTGGTTAAACTGCGCAGTAAGTTGAAAGTATACTCTTGCTCCGTGGAGAACAATTAAGGATTTCTAACTAGCTATATAGTTAGTTGATTAGTTCTCTCAATCTAAAGTGTATTTATTAAAATAAAAAGAAGAAAGGGATACGAAACAAAAGGCTGGTACATGCATTTCATAAAACTTTTGAGCGGAGTTACAATGAGAGTTGCGTTGCTTTTATCATGGATCAATATGGCGTGATACGTGACTTTGGGAGTTAACTTTGAAATACTAAAATACATGAATAAACTACAAGTTAATCTTTTTCTTCTTTTTGTTATTTTTGGTATATGAAGAGAAAATAAAACCAAAAAAAAAAAAAAGGGCTAGGCAAAGCCTAACAATATGCCTACATAACAACATTAAAAAAAAAAAAAAGAAAAAGAAAAACAGGAGTTCCTCTTACAATATTATAGAGCCGAAGTAAACTTCATTGGATGGACCAACTGTAAAATTTTCAAATTTACAAATGAGAAAAGTATGTAAAATTACGGGTAAAAATTACTCCTCTGGATTTAGCTAATAACAAAATCACCCTCTTACTAGCATTTGATTCGAGTCGACCATCTCATCATCTTAAGTTGTGATAAGGATGATATATATACGCGACTTTAAATATCTCTTTTTTTTTTTTAAGAAAACACGTTATTAGGCTATGATTAAATTATTTATACTAGTAGTAGTATTAGTTAAGTTAATTAAGTAGGAATGTCATCGGCACCGCCTATAAATTAAAATTAAAATAGACCGCGAAGATTTTGAACAACCAAATAAACACATCAGCGCCTATTAATTTGTGTTGACTACAAATTCCCCTTCAGATCCGTTATGTCGACATTCTAACTCCATTTTCCCCCCTTCTCAACTCCAGCTTTCCCTAATTAATCTCGTCAACTCTTTTTTTGTCCTTATTTCCCCCCTTAAAACACACACACATACACACACACACGCACACATAATTTCATCTTTCCGCGATCTAGTTTTATTTCTCTCAAAATTAGTTTTCTCCTCTGCACATGAAAAAAAAAAAAGAATAAATGGAGAGATCTTCCATGTCCTCATCATGTCTCCACTCTGTTTTCAACTCTTTCCTCTCTCCATATCTTCTTCTTCTTCTAATTAATCCTCATCGTGATTGGGAACTGAATTTGATTAATCACCGTTCATTGACTTCGTCATCCCCAATATTAAACTACTACTATTCCATCTTTTCAAAAAATTTGTCTTGTTCCAATCCTTCTCAACCTCTTCTTATTATTCACCAATTTTGGGAGTTCTATATAAAGATCTTATATATAGCTTTTTGCGCTTTCTGGGTTTAACAGTAATTAGGTTTCTTTTTGTTCTTTCCGTCATCATCATCATGGCGAGCAAATATTCCCAGACAAATGTTGGTGTTTTCTTAGCTCTTTTGATAATAACATTGCCTTCCATAGTTCTCGGAGACGACGACCCGTGCGCCGCCCTGGAAGAAGAACACAACAAGAGTTTAGCCCTTAAATACAAATACGGCGCCATAGCTTCGATTTTTCTGGCTAGTTTGGTCGGCGTTTGTATTCCGGTGTTAGGGAGGAAGATCCCTTCCCTGAGTCCGGAGAGCAATGTTTTCTTCGTCGTCAAAGCTTTCGCGGCGGGTGTGATCTTAGCCACCGGATTTATCCATGTTCTTCCCGATGCCTTCGAGAGTTTGACTTCTCCGTGTCTTCCGGAGAATCCGTGGGGGAATTTCCCGTTCACCGGGTTTGTGGCGATGGTGGCGACGATCGGGACGCTCATGGTGGATGTGTACGCCACGAGTCATTACCGGAGAAAGTCTTCCGGCGAGAAGGGGAATCCGGCGGTGGCTGATGACGGTGGTGGTGGTGAAGTTCTTCCGCTTCATACGCACGCAACTCATGGCCATGCACATGGCTCTGTTCCATCTGATTCTTCTCTCACCACCCAACTTCGGTACCGTGTTATATCACAGGTATTTTTCTTTTTAATTTTTTCAATACACAATGCTAAAATATTAATTTTTGGTAACATTTAGTTAAATTTGTTCTTTCATGCTCCTTTTGTTTTAAATAAATATGTATAGGCTCGTTTACTTTCAGATAATTAAGCAAAAGTAATTAATGTAGTCTATAACTAATGAAACGTTTTTGCACAATAAATTGGTTCTTTACTCAGTTAATTCTTTTGTTTTATTTATTTATTTATTTCTTTTGAATAATAACTATGTTTCTTAAGTTTTACGTTAAGTGAGTAACAATTGTTTCCATCTGTCGAAGTGATTGCAGGTTTTGGAATTGGGAATTATAGTGCATTCAGTCATCATTGGCATTGCATTAGGCGCAAATAATAGCCCAAAAACAATAAAGCCTCTACTGGCAGCGTTGACGTTTCATCAGTTTTTCGAGGGTCTTGGATTGGGTGGATGTATCACTCAGGTACTATTAACTAACATGAACTTACTTCAAGCGTCTATTTGAATCGAGCTAAATTTAAATTACATAAAAATTTTAACTAAAGCTTAGTTTTGTTACATCTCTACCTTACAATACTGTTCAATTTTGTAGTCTAGGCACTAGTTTTTAAGGTAATGCTAATACTTGTTTCTTGTTATTATCTATTATAGGCAAAATTCAAAGCACAAGCAATTACTGTGATGGCACTATTTTTCTCCCTAACTACGCCAGTTGGGATTGCAATTGGAATCGGTATAGCTAATGTGTACGACGATAATAGCCCTAATGCTTTGATTGTGGAAGGCATTTTCAACGCAGCATCATCTGGAATCTTGATTTATATGGCATTGGTGGACCTTCTTTCAGCTGATTTCATGAATCCAAAGTTGCAAAATAGTGGGAAACTTCTCATGGGATGCAATATTTCCCTTCTTTTTGGTGCTGGTTGTATGTCTCTTTTGGCTAAATGGGCTTGATTTTTTAAATTAGTTTATTTTGTTGGTTAGTGATTATTCTTGAGGAGTAGATGTACAAACCTTTTTTTATAGATAAATTATATTATATGATTAGTTGTCCTCTCCACAGTATTTTTGTTTATATTTCAGAAATAACTAAGAATTAGATCTATATGTGTTTTCAACTTTTCATTGTTGTTCTAAAATTTGTGAATCATACCATTGGAAGAAAAATAAAAAAAAATCAAAACTATAGCTATTGATATAGAGTAATCAAACTGTATAAATGAGATCGATGACGTAAATTTATTTATATGTTGACTCCTAATTTTAACTTATCCTAAGCGATCATCGCCCTTTCATTAACTTTGATTTCGGATTCTCACCTTGTTAACAACTAACAATACCCTTCCCTACTCATTCATTCGCCCGAAGGGTATTTCACTGTCATTGGTGAGAATGGCTTCATAAACATCACCGGGATTTTTCGGTCTTTCCTAGGTCTAGTTTATTTCCTTTCTTTGCCTTCTTACTTTATCTTTGCAAGTTGGAAAAAAATCAAATTAAGAGATAGCAATGGATGTGATAATTCATGTTTGATCTTTGGTGAAAGGCATTTTTATACTAATTATTTTAGATCGAATGGTTTTTTATTAGGGTTCGTTAACTCCGGCGTTGCATATCTATTTCTTTACGTGATCTGAACCTTACAATGATATCAGAGCCGCTTGTGAATCTAATTCAGTTGTATGGCTATTCTACATGTTTGGATGTAAAAAAAATATGGCTCTTTCTGAATAGTTCAATGTACTTATATATACTAGATTCTTGTACATGTGATTAAGTTTTAAGAATTCAAATTAGAATTTTCCTTTCGTATGAATTGATCGAAATTGACATCACAATTTTCTAATTTCTGAAACAATAACTATCTAAATTTGATCAATTTCTGATGTGAAAGAGATTCAACTAGTCTGAAAAACCCTGATTGACTGTTTTAATAGAAGTTCAAAGCCAAAGAAAAATCCAACGTTCAGCGTCGATGAGATCAGAAGAAACAAAGATGCAAAAGTTGTTACTTGAGTTGAATGTTATTCTTTGTAGAACAAGAATTGTTGGCTCGATTCAAAATTGATCCAATCAAAGATCCAATGTCAGCAGAAATAGTCTAATCGGACACAAATGTGAAGATTGATGTTCTTTTTGCCGGTCATTGTAGCTATGGTTGTTATACACATCCGCATGTACTCCATCCCTCAGTTAATTCTTCTATGGTGATCATGAACACGAAATTAACAGAAGAAACTACCTTCCATGTAGTCATTCGGTGGAGCCTTTCTTACGCATGAAGAATAAGCTCGGATTCATCATCGGAGTTGTAGCCAAGTCAAAGGAAGAAAATCCGAAGTTCAAGCAGTTAGAATAGGGAAATTGTATTAGATTCATGATCTGTTGTACACAATATACAGACTATATATAGACATAAGAAATCCTAAACTAGAACATAATAGGAAATATACTAAATATTACAATACGCCCCCGCAAACTTACGGCGGAGAAGAGAGAAGCCGAAGTTTGTCCCGAAATCGATAGAATAACTCTTTGGACAAGGGTTTCGTCAGAATATCAGCAAGCTGATCAGCAGCAGAGATAGAATTGACCGAAACAAACTTACGCCGAACATGATCTCGGACAAAGTGAAAATCAACCTCAACATGTCTTGTACGAGCATGGAACACAGGATTGACAGCAAGGAAAACTGCACTACTGTTGTCACACCAAATCGAGGGAGGGCGATGTAAAGAAACGCCTAACTCGGACAACAGATGACACACCCAATGCAGTTCAACACAGACATTAGCAACCGCACAAAACTCAGCCTCAGTAGACGAGCGAGCCACAGTAGGCTGTTTCCTAGAAGCCTGTGCAATGAGATTAGGTCCCAAATAAATGAGAAAACCAGTAGTAGAACGACGATCATCCGGACAACCAGCCCAGTCAAGATCACTAAACGCCGTAAGAGTACCCAAATCAGTAGGATGCGAGAACTAAACAAGAATCAATGGTACCACGAAGATAGCGAAGAACCCGTTTGAGAGCCCGAAAATGAGAAGTGCGAGGCGATGCATGAACCGACAAAGCTTATTAACCGCAAAGAGATATCTGGACGAGTGAGAGTTGTATACTGCAGACGCCACACACCCGACGATAAGTAGTCGCATCATCGGAGACAACAGTACCATCCAAACGGGACAACACAACATTAGCTCGCAAAGGAGTGGAAACAGGTTTGCAAGTATGCATATTTGCAAGTCGTAGCAAATCGCTGACATACTTGTCTTGAGAGAGAAGCAAACCCTTGGAAGTACGATGAACCTCAACCCCAAGAAAGTAACTCAACGGACCTAAATCTCAAGAGAAAACTCCTTAGCAAGACAAGAGATAAAATCTGGACCAAACCAAAGTCTTTGTAAGAATAATGTCATCCACATAAACCAAAAAAAACACAACCGAGACCCACGGCGATAGACAAACAGACGGATCACAACGAGACTCCACAAAACCCAAGGTAAGCGTAAATGCCGCCACCGAGAATACTGGCCCGAGGAGCTTGCTTAAGACCATATAAGGACTTATGCGGTTTACACACATAATGAGGGCGCACCGGATCAACAAACCCCGTGGCTGAACCATATACACGGTCTCACTTAGAACTCCATTAAGAAAGGCATTACGACATCAAGCCGAGAAATCGACCATCCACGAGCCGGGCAACAGTCAAAACCGAACGAATGGTAACCGGCTTAACAACCGGACTAAATGTGTCGGTGTAATCAACCCCAAAAGACGAGTAAAACTTGAGCCACCAACCGAGCCTTATACCGCTCAATGGAGCCATCAGCATGAGTTTTAATCTTATAGAGCCATCGATTGCCGACAACATTGCCGGAGGAAGGAGGGGGAACTAAAGTCCATGTGTTATTTTTGAGGAGGGCGGAAATTTCATCCTTCATGGCATTCTGCCACTGAGGAAGAGATTTGGCTTGGGTGAAGGATGTAGGAGCGAGAGACAAGGCTGGGAAACAGAGGTAAGATGAGCCGAGGGATCAAAGATTTTCTTGGGCTTGGGTTGTGGACGAAGTGTCATTGAGTGCTGACGGGAGGAAGGAGGAGGAGGAGGTGGCGGCGGAGGACTGCTATCAGATGATGAAGAGCTGGATGCAGGAGATCTAGCTAACGGTGATGAGTCAGGAGGGATAGAAGGAGACGAAAGAACTGGTGTACTAGAAGGAGAACAGGAGGACACAGAAGATGACGCAAGTATACCAGGAGAACTGGTCACACGCAACCAAGGGGTAGCAGAAGACTCCAGCAGCGAAGGAGAACTAGAAATAGGAAGTTTAAAGGGAAAGAGTTTCTCATCAAACTCAACGTGACGAGCAACATAAAGACGGTTATTCACCACATCAAAACAGCGATAACCAAGATGAGATGGAGAATACCCAAGAAAGACACACTGAGTAGAACGAAAGGAGAATTTATGTTTATTATAAGGGCGAAGAAGAGGATAGACAGCGCAACCAAAGACACGAAGAAAGGTATAATCAGGTGGCTGGTGATATAGTGTAGTGAAGGGTAGGTGACCTTGAAGAGGTTTACTAGGGTGGCGATTAATCAAAAACACAGCGGCTTTCAAAAGCAAAATCCCAAAACCGAAAAGGGTACTGGAATGGCCAAGGAGAGCAAGTCCAATGTCGACAATGTGACGAATTTTGCGTTCAGCAGTGCCATTCTGCTCATGAGTGTGTGGGCACGCTAAACGATGAACAATACCGACATCCTTAAAGAAAGAATTGAGAGAACGAAATTCACCACCCCAATCAGAGTTAACACTTTTAATGGTAGTGCCAAATTGGTTTTCTACGAGAGCTTTGAATTGTTTGAAAACATGGACAACATCACTTTTATACTTAATGGGATAAATCCATGTGAATAAAGAGAAGTCATCAATAAAAAACACAAAGTAGCGATAACCATTGAATGACAAATTAGGAGCAGGACCCCAAATATCAGTGTGAATTAAATCAAGAGGTTTAGAGCTACGATGAAAAGTAGAAGGTAAACTGACCCTATGTAACTTCCCTAAACAACACGCCTCACATTTATCAGTGGACGTGGACACAGAGGAATAAGGAAGTTGAAACTGCCTAACCAAAGTACGAAGAGTGACATTATTAGGGTGCCCTAAACGAGCATGCCACTGACCTAAAGAGACAAGATAAGCTGCTGGAGACAAGGAACCACGAGCAGGAAGATCTAAGCGATAGAGACCATTATCGGCCCGACCGCGGAGGAGGAGTTCCTTGGTTGAAAGATCCTTAACACAACAAGAGTCGAATAAAATTTAAAAAAAAGTGATTATCACGGGTAAACTTCGAACAGATAACGGAGGCTTAGTAAGAGAGGAGCATGCAAGACACGATTTAAATAAAGAGGACGAGAAAACGATGGCAAAACAGTTGACCAACATGCTGAATAGGTAACGCATCTCCATTACCAACTAAAATATGATCCGTACCGTATAATCATTGGAGATACCGAGAGAGGACAAATGGGCGTGACATGATCGGTAGCACCGGTGTCTGGATACCAGGGAGTGACAGAAGGGGCATATTGCGCCATATGGGCTTGAGGAGACATAGTCGACTCTGGCTAAGACGGAAGAGGCAACAAACCAGCTGAAGGCGGTGCAACAGAACCTGCTTGGGCATAAGCAGCCGACCGAACGGCAGGGGGTCGAGGAACAAAAGTAGTATCAAAACGGCGTCGACAAGTGGCGGCCGTGTGATTTAAGATACCGCAAAGCTGACACATCTCACCCGGAGCGGGAGGAGTGTACCCACGCCGACCACCACCACGACCAGAACCCTGATTGCGCCGGCCGCCGCGTTGCGAGCGACAAGCACGAGAGGATTGAGGCGGCGTAGGAGAAGGTGGCGACTGCACGAGCATGGCCGTGGGCTGAAGGACCGGCTGTTGGGCGTGAAGAAGTACCTCATACGAAACTAACTGTCCAAGGAGATCTTGATAGGAAGGGGGTTCAGATCGCTGTTGCAGAGCTCCGATGATGCCATTGAATTCGGCACTAAGCTTGCGGAAGATTATCGCATTAAACTCCGCAGGAGATATGCGATGGCCGGCAAGCTGCAGTGTATCGGCGATGCCCTTCGCTTTGGAGAGGAGAGCCGTGACCGACAAGTCACCTTTTTGCAAGCTGTGGAGCTCCATAACAAGTCGGGTCTGCATTGAGCATAAGAAAGAGTGCCGAAACCTGTGAAGAGCTCCATGCAGCCGCCGACGTTGTGCAGCCACGGAGAACGGGAAAGATCTCTTCAAGAACGGAAGAAAGAATCCAAGAGAGGACCAACTGATCCTTTTGCTGCCAGATATCAAACTCAGGATTGAGTTGGGGCACGACACCACTAACGGAAGGAAGAAAACGTGGCGGTGCAGGTTCGGTGCCGTCGACAATACCGGCAACACGAAACATAGTCAATAAAGGAGTAAACTGAAGACGCCAAGACGAATAGTTGGCCCGAGATTGCAGCTTCACAGTAAAAGAATGATTGAGAGATTGCATAATAGGTTGAAGAATTGATACTGATGTCTGTGAAGAAGATACCGGTGACCGAAGATGAGTAGCCTGGTCGGCGGATGAAAGGTCGGTGATAGTCATCGTTGTAAGTAAGCAAGCAAAACTGAATTTTTTTTATGATTTTTTTTTTTGGTTTTTTTTTTTTGGTTTTTTTTTTTTTTTTTTTTTTTTTTTTTTTTTGTTTAATGAGTTTAAGAATCCGACAAGGACTCACGTCAAGCGGGACGAAGCACGAATCACCGAACGAACGAATCCGACCGAAGAGCCGCAACCGGCGGCGGCAAGGACTCACGCCAGGCGGCACGCCGGCAACGGAGAAAGCGGACCGGCGACAGCAGCAGACCACGAGCCGACGAAGACAGCAGCAGCAGAATCAACCGACCGCAACCGAAACTGGACGAAGGGGAAGACGACCGGCGGCGAAGTAGAGGACGAAGACGACGTTGAAACTGGATGAACACCAGCGACGACGACGAACGAGCAGCAGCAGCAACACTCCGCAACCGACGACGCCGACGAACGAGCAGCAGCAAGCGGCAGCAGTAGGCGGCAGCAGGAGGCGGCAGTAGCAGCAGGCGGCAGCAGCAGCAGGACGGTGTGGCGGCGCACGAGAAGAAGGAACCTGGGTGTGGCGGCTGTGTGCCGGCAGAAGGAGTACGCACGGCCAAAGAAGAAAAGAAAAACCGGCGCACGGCCAAAGAAGGAAAACCGGCGGCGGGAAGAGAAAAGAAAAGAGAGAGAAAAAAAAAAATTTAGGTTGTTTTAAACCTAGCTCGATACCAAGTTAGAATAGGGAAATTGTATTAGATTCATGATCTGTTGTACACAATATACAGACTATATATAGACATAAGAAACTCTAAACTAGAACATAATAGGAAATATACTAAATATTACAATACAAGCATTGGAATCATGAAAATGAAATCATAGTTTCGACATAGGTTAATGGAGTTTTTGAGTGGTCTCAATCATTTGTATGTATCTGAGCGAAGCCAAATCTTGATGATGGAACCGTTTCCAGAAGTGAAATGTGCACACTCCATGTGGATTAATGTTGAGAAATAACAAGGAGGTTCAAACAACTTTTGTAAATGCCATTAAACAAAGGAATTAATGTGCATACTCCATATCTTTAATGTTGGCACTTAGAATCATGGAACATGAATTTTGCCTATTCCTTCTAGAATGCAGATGAATCAACACCAAGGAATTAAGAAGAATAGTTTTCCCACGGGCAAAGAGAATAATCTCAGGATGGATAACGCACTAAAAAGGATGTTGATGTGTGATTATTGTCAGGACATTTCAAAGAAGGTTGTTTCAAACTAATTGGTTACCCTGATTGGTAGGGAGGAATTAAGAATTTCTGAAAGCCTATGGGAAGCTAAGAATTCAGCAAATATGGTGGATAGTCCTCTTGAAGCAGATTCCAGCACCTCCACGGATGAAGATAGTATGGTAGCCATGATGAATAACCTGAAAATTATGCAGAATGAGATGAACAAAATTATAATGAACAGAAATACTTCAAGACCAACTAAGTAAACAAATTGTTGGTATTGGGAATGTCCTCAAGAGACTACGTTTTGGATTCATGCTCTTTCTCTGCACGCACCGTCAACCAGTTCATCAACACAAATATCAATCATCCTTCCATTTCATAGCCTCCTAATATGATGTCTTTATTAACGTAAATTTTTAGTCGGCAAAAATTTCATGCATCTTGTGGAGATCTCATCGGGTTCTATCAAAAATTTATATAAGCCATACTATGTAATATTTTAAGAATTAAGAGATAAAAACATTTGAATATTAGAGATATTTTTTTAAACTAATTTACGAAAAACTGCATACTAACCACTCCTTTATTTAGTAACTACAAAAAGTATCAACTGCACCTAGTTATGTATCCTTAGCCCAATTATGAGGACGGAATGTGTGATGAGCGAGTTGGTTCACCCACTGTACTAGATTATTACACACTAGGACTAGAAATTAGAATAAACTACAACTCCCCAAGTAGCAATCGATCAAAAATATCATATGTAACTTGGACAAACATTTTTTGCAAGCCTATACACACTTTTTTTCTTTTGTTTTTTGAGAGAGAGAGAGCCTATACACAGTTCTTAAGAATGAAAGTACAACTTGTTCAGGGAAAAGATAGTGATAGAGACAGTGAAAACTCATAGTGAAAACAAATAGTGACGGATGTATACAATTTAATTAATGGTAAAAATATAAATTTAATAGGAAAATATATAAATTCTACGGCTAAGTGCCACAAAAATATAGGGCTAACTAAGTCACTATATCTTTTCACTATATATTTGTCACTATGTTTATCATTTTCCTTCCTTGATATAGTTTTGTACGATACTCCCGGTTTGCTATTCATGATGAATAATAGCCCCATAAGAGTCCACAAATTTTAAGAGTGTAATAATGTATATTCATCAGGGCAGACTCATAAGATCTAGTTTACAAATGCGTTAGAATGGTGTGGTACTCTGCGATATAGAGCCAAAAATAAGCATCATCATTCAATTATAACAACTTGAACTTACAAGAATTACAATTAACAATCCAACTTGCAGAAATTACCCAGTTTGGGCTAAAAAAAAAAAAGAAAAGTTGGAATCAATCTTGTCTCGTTGATGTGGATGTGTTCCGCCATATGATGCCGCCGATTAGATTGTTCAGGGCATGCGACGCCATAGGTACGATGATGCTTGAGGATGCAACCGTCGCCCAACCATAAGCAATCCCAACTAATGTAGCCCTGATAGCACCACCAGATCTTTTTATCAACAGATAATTGTGGACTAAAAACTGCTTATATTTCTGATAACTCCGACATTTTCTTTCATTTACCATGCAATCCAATAAGCAATCATCGGCACATTTTGAAACTTGATGAATACATACCAGATGGTGAACGAATATTTTCGACCACTTCCCAGGTGCAGTACCCCAAACAAGGTAGCCACTGCAACAACACTCATCCAGTTTATCCCAAAGAGGGGTAACAATGCTCCGCGGAAAAGCATTTCCTACTCAAATCAGCAGACACATTCAAATCACGCGACGTTTTGTTAATAAGGAAAACACTAAAAAGGGTGGAAACGAAGTATCCCATTCATCAACAAAAGACGCTACGTGATATAGACCTCACTGATTCCTGGCAAAAATGCGACAACCAAGTAGTCCAAAGGTTCCAGTGAGCTAAGGACCTGGACAAAGCCACAAGGAAATAGCAATAAAGAAAAAACGCACACACGCATCCACAAAACTTGTTATGTTTCTCAATAACACAACAATATCCACTAAAAGAAAACTCCAGAACAATAATATAACAGTATGTACCTGGTAATTCGCTGCTTCGCTTGACTCAGCAAAATCTGTCCAACTATTTAACAGTATGTACCTGCACGATGATACACCTAAAACTAACCCCGCAATCAACTCCATATGCCACAGCTCGAATCTAACTGCATAAACATGATGAATTTAGTTATCAAGCTAGCCTGCAAAACCCCTCTAAAGTTAACTTACATTTTATCACGATGATGGCAACAAAAGAGTTTCTAGGCATTCATTTGATACAACAACAATAACAGCAACAAAATGTGGTTAAAGTTATCACCAAATGTGGAAAAAAAAAAAACAAAATAAGCAGCAGTATCAGTGATTCATAGCCATACTACCAGAAAGAAGCTGTGGTTAAAGTTACAGCCAAGATCATACATGATATTTGAGAAGAACAGTCTAAAATTGGAAAACCCTCGTTGTACGCAAAGTGAGAAACCTGCAAAGTCCAATCCATATATAAGCGTTACAGAAGGTACGAAGTTCTAACGTTGAACAAATATGCTTCAGCTTCAATTAGTTTTCTTAGCAGATACGTCGCTAATAACAAATTCAAAGAAGTATGTCCAAAACTAGAGCCCCAAAAACCTGATCCCTCATTTCCAATGTAAAACCAACATGTACACTTTTGCTTACCATCTGACCATAAAAAAAAGAGCAGAAAAGCTAAAGCAACTACCCATGATAAGCCGACTGAATGATACAAAGCCAACTTACGAGTCTGACATCATCTATTGGATTTCAACATCCCACTTTCACATTGCATCTTAACTTCTCTCATTCGCATTCAATGCAATAGAAACATAAAAGGCACAAACAAAAGCAGCGGAAGAAAAGTACCTGCCTAATCAAAATGCCCAAACCTCCAATGAAACAGGAAGTGAGGGTACATGCCTGCAGAACAGCACCCCTGGAAGCAGCCAACACGGTACCTTTTTCCACCTCTGATTTTTCAGGTGAAGAAGACGTTTCCACTTCTTCATCATTATCGCTATTATCTGCTAAAGGTGGAACATCAGATGAGACGTCATTTGGTGGTAGAGTTTCAAACTTGCTTGATCTTCCACGTTTTTTGGACTTCTTGACAGCATTATGAACAGCAAAATACTTCATCCTAACTCTGCCTCCCTGCATATTTGAGACTAGCTGAAGACCCCTGACCAATAAAGGCAAATTCAAGGAAATGTACCAAAAAAATTTTCTGAATAATACTCACATTAAGAACTTGACAAGGGGTTGTTAAACCAGATCCAGGCAAAATTTCACCTTAACAAATTCAAGTATTGCCATCAAAATATGTATAAATGACTGACAGAGTCCAATCTTATGATTGGCAACAATAAAAGACTGAAGCTTGTAAGAAGTTATAGGGGAGGATTCAGAAATCAGAATGGAACCTGATAATAAAAAGAGGGTTGCGGGCGAATTGCATGGCATAGAGTTCCAACAACAGCCGCTTGGATTGAGTAGCATGCCGTCCATTGTTATCTGGAAAACAGAGGGAGTGGGAAAGAGCTGATTTCTGGTTCGCACTAAACTTAATCCATATCTAACTTGACTTGAGAAAACGCCCAAAGACTCAAAGAGATCGCCTTTGATTTCTGGGTGTGTTTGTTGTAAGGTTCGGGATTTGCTTCGATCTCTCTGCCACAACTGGAAAGAGCTACTCTGAATATGAAAACAGTTAAAACCCATGATTTCATCATTTCGGGGTTGGGGGATAATTGGTGGAAGACGAGAAAGGGACCGTCAACAGAACATTATCCACAAGAACGATTTATTTTTTCCACCAAGTACAAGTTTTATTAGAAGCTTGAAAGTATGTCGAGAAAATTCGTCTCTTTCTAATGGCTTTTTCCCGCCAATCTACTCCTGACTTCTTCTTCAGAAACTAAAATGAATGAACACTCACGTTTGACTTCTGGTAAAGTTTGATAACTGCACATTTGCCCCTGCATTCATCATCTGGAGGAGCTTTATGGTAACAGAAAGAATGATTATTGATGAAGTAGGCAAATCTCCAAGGTAACAAAAACGCATAAAAGAAGAAAAACAAGGAAAAAATGCAGTCCGTAATTCAGTCTTCCTCCAGTGACTAAAAGGAAAGAAATGCATTTTACATTGGAAATTATTGTATTTCTGTATTACTAGAATGAATCAAGATATAAACCAATCCCTAAACAGTGTACACCATTAATAAACCACTTCTATGAAAGACTTTATCTTTGATGGATCCTCTGAATCCCTAAAAATGTGATGGCAGAGAATCGAAATGGACCCTGTTGCTATTTACACCCGAACCCTGGCATTACTGAAGAAGGAATATGATTAACCCACTATTTTCTCTTTCTTTTTACAGGTCAAAAATAATACTATGTTGTAAGACTAGCATGCACTCTCCCTGAGGCAATGTTACAAAATGGTGCCTAGTAACCAAAGATGCAAGAAGAGGCAATAAGCAATAAGACCTAGCCTCCCTCTTGGATGATTCATTAAAACTCTGCTACCAGATACCCTGAAAAAGTCAACAATGTGTGTTAGCAGATAACACGCAGAAAAAGCGAAATCTGTGCATATATATACAATCAAAATATGAACCAGAGTAGCAAGAAATGCAAAATCAAGGCAGAATCAACAGAATCATGTAACAAGGTAATAAGGGCATAGCATACCAAATTCCATCAACTCTATCTGCAATCATCTTCCCTTGTCTAGGAATGAGTCCTGACGTATTCAGAGACTTGAATACATGACCTGAAATCAACATTTCATGGACTTTAGCAAAAGGATCAAATTTGGAACCAGGAAAATGCCTAAAAAGACATATGACTGAAATTTAAGATTTAATGGAAAATTAAGATTACAAAAGAACCTTTATCTAAATCAGATTGCTCATTGTCTATTAATCTTTCAGATTCAGGATCTATACTGATCGCAAGGTGATCACTTGATCCCTTCCGCAGAGTTCGGACATGAGCAGCAGATGGTACAGCCGTCAATGCCGCAGTTTTACCCATGGGACCCTGCAGAAGAAATTAATTCTCATAACAAAATTTTTCATGCACCCGAGGCACAGTAAAAGGAGTCAAGCAGACTTAATTAAGTTAAAAGAGTAATCCATTCTGACAAATGGAAGAAATGCAATCAAAATTCAAATGAGAGAAACGAAAGGGGGTGTCCGACAGCTTAGCCTTTAGCCCACTATGTGGGTTGGCCATATGGATCAAACGTTATATATTGTTCTATCCAAAGAAATTTTCATATGCATTTAAATACGTCATGTCATCCGGCAAATACAAGAGGGCATCCTAAACAAAATTTGAGATTTAATAATATATACATGCAAAGGTCCTCCAAAAGAAGGAACAAACCACAAACATCGGCTATAAAGCATGAAAGTGAAGATGACACTACAGCTATGAGCCTGAGGTAATGATAAGAGGTTGAACATCTGTAACTACAGAGGAAGTTAGTTTGATTTAGATGGTCTGCCAAAATCATTACGTATGACTACCACGCAAAATTCCAACATAAACCACTTTTATCGGTCTCCCCAACCTAACAAAAAACTAACTAATATATGATGCATTACTTCACATTTAGCAAGCTGATAACAATAAGTCAAAAGTAGAATAAGATTTTAAAAAATACTCCTTTATTGAATATTTATATCAGATTCCTGGATTTATTAATTTTTCTTATAACTTTATACGTTTCTCTCGAATATGCAGGGAAGTCAGAAAAACATACCAGGTCTTGAATTTCAGATATTTCTGGCTCAGAATTTGACGAAGATGGTTCAGAGATGCCCTTCTCCTTAATCTTCTCTGGAAAAGTTGCCCCGCCATGACTAGAATCTTTAAGTAACTTCACTTGCCCGGATAGTTCATCCAACATTTTCTGCGTAGCAAGCAATTTAGCACTCAGTTCTTCATTTTTTGACGTTAGATTCTCAGACTCCGCCTTTGTACTCCTGACCATCTTCTCCAGGGTTAAAAGACATCCACTTAAATCATCAATCTTCACAACATCTGCAACAAAGTCATCACCAACCCCTAATTTCTGAATGAGATTTTTGAGCCGTAGTACAAGCTCAGTCTCCGTCTTTTCAGCCTCTTGCATCTTTATTAAACTTTCTTCAACTTCTTCCTTCAGATGCTGCATTTCGATTTCTTGTTTCTCAAGCATTGACGTCATACTTTTGTTTTCTTGAAATTTTGATTTCACCTGTTCTCGCAATCCATCGAATTTATCAACAATGTAGAAGAGCTTTCGAACGTCAGCAGCAACATAGTGGTTCTCAAAGTTTTCAACTTCAAGCTCTGTAAAAGAGATATCGATTGCACTCATCTTCTCAAAAAGGGATTTGATTAGAGAGGATGACAAGGGCAACTCCTCAGTCTCTGCAGCAAAAGGATTCACAAGTTGTAAAGATGAAATTAAAAAACTACTTACAATCACACAAAAACGTCTGTTAAATTGTTATGTATGACGAGAAGTGAGCACAGGAGCTTACCATGCTTCTCTCTCTCCTTGAGTAAAGCCGCTTCCCTGGCCTGATAATCATCTGCTTTATGCCTCACCTCGTCGTACAAGTTCTCTGCAGCTACAAGATTGGTTTCCAGCTCAGAAATTTTCTTCAAGTTTACCTCCCTTTCTTCTAACAAATTATTGCACGTGATCTCAGTTTCTCTCAATTCCTTCTCCAAGTTCTCCACCATTCCAAGATCGTCTTCTAGCTTGGAGATTCTCTTCAAGTTAGTCACCCTTTCTTCTAACAATCTCTCGCACATGATTTTACTTTCGCTCAACTCATTTTGCAAGTTTCCCATTGCTGCGAGATTGTTTTCTAGCTCAGAAATTTTCTTCAAGGTCACATCCCTTTCTTCTGACAGTTTCTCGCATGTGGCCTTTGTTTCTCTCAACTCTTTCTGCAAGTCATCAGCCGAGGAAACTACCATATTGATCAGTTTGTGAATCTCTTCACTTAGATTTCTACTCCGTAGCGAGGCCAGCAACAGGTCCTCAGCAGTCTTCACATATCTACTGCCTTCAAATTTTACCTCACTGTTAACTAATCCATCATGCAATTCCAAGGAATCGCTGTTCATCAGATTTTCTGATTGATGAATGGAGTTTAGAACGGATAAGTTAACTTCAATTTCTTGCGCCAACTCTTCTGTAGCTTGAGTACAGGCAGACAACAACATCTTTACATCACTTTCCAACACAGAAATTGCATTCTCCTGTGCTTGACTATCCCTTTCGACATCGCTGACTCTCTGCTTCAGAGAGCTAATTAGCTTGCTGGCAACTATTACCCCATCTTTTGCTACCCTTAATCTTTTTAAAAGAGCCATAATGAAGTCGTCCTGAAATCTGGAGCAGCGTTCTATTTGCTCGGCCGCATTCTTGTCTCTTAGTTGTAATCCTTCAATAGTTCTCTTCATGTGTAGCACAATACTATCATCATCACGCATGCCATGAGTCACCTCTCCGTTTATCATTTCTATCTTGAAGACTTCTTCGAGCCCATCCGGTAAAAGTGTTGCGACAAAATAATCATCCTACAAAAAGAGAGAGAGAGAGAGAGAGAGAGAGAGAGAGAGAGAAATAAAGCATTTGACTACATTGTTTAAAAAAAAATTATAAAAAAAAACAAGAATCATCATCATATAGAATGGGTGGTGACAGATCATGTTTCTCTCACAGGTAAATGGTTGGAATTTTCTTGTCAGGGTACAAAAATTGTTTCAAAAATATGACATTAACATGTATTATATTAGTTCTGATTATGATTCCAAGTTCCTGTTACCTACAGTAGACATGCCATTTTTGGGGATAGGATCGTGTACAGCCATAATTTCCCACCCCTTCCTAAATGTACCTTTGGTGAGGCCAATCAGAAAAATTATCTACAAGCACTGGAAAAAAAAAAGACAAATAATGTTTTTTAAAAGAAAAGGAGCAAACATCACTACCTCAGGGAAGGAATGATTTTGCAACATGTCCGAACCAATCATGTCAGAAAAGCAATCCCGGATTTCTTCAAGAAGAATATCAACATCTTTCAGACTCTCAACTTTCTTATCAAAACTCTGTTTCAATATCGAGGACACAGTATCATCATTTTGCATCTTCTGAATACTGGCAACAAGATTAACAAGCTCCGATGAGGTATTTGATTTCCTGCCACGGGACTCGTCCAACTCCTGGTAACAAACTTGCAGCTTAGAATTAAGGTCGGAAATCTCCTGTTCTGCCATTTTGTTTCCTTTTACAAGATCAGAGATTCGGTTTTCTGCATCAGATATAGCAGCTTCCAGTGATTTTACAGTCACGGCAGCATCAGCAAGTTTGATAGCCTGGGATTCAACTTCTTCCTTGAGCTTCTTCATCTCATCCTCCAGATCACCTCGACCAATATCCCTCATCTTATGTTCCTCAGCCATCAAAGATAGACTTTTTTGTGCCTGAGACAATGCATCTTCAAGCGATTGTATGGTTTTTTCAGCATCGGCAAGCCTGTCATTTGATCTGCTAAGCTCTAACTCGATAACTTCTTTACTACTTACAGCATCTTCCTTCTCTCTTGTAAGGTTAGAGATGTTTTCCTCGGCCTCGGTCAAAGCATCTTCAAATGATTTTATGTTAGCCGACACTTCTGTGAACTTCCCCTTCTGTAAAGCAACTTCCTCCAACGCTCTCTGCAACTCCCGTTCAGTCTGATCTTTAACAGCTTCAAGTTCTCCCTTTTCTTCTAAAACGTTTGCAACACTGTTTTGTGCAACAGATAAGGCGTCATTTAAAGTACTGGATTCTTCCTTCAGTTTCTCTATTTCATGTTGTGCTTCATTCACATATTCTGTGAGCCACTTAACCTTCTCTACTGGCTCTTTAAAAACTAAGCCATCAGGAAGATTAATTTTTTCGACCAAATCGATGACTTTCTGCAGCATGCCATTGCTCTCCACAAGGAACTGTTCAAGTTGATTTCTTTGTTCCTTAACAGCAACAAGTTCTGTCTCTAACATAGGAATGGAGCCCACATCAACAACTAGTTTCGTAACCTGATTCCTCAAATCATTACATTCAGACGTTTGCACTTGTAACTCAGCCACCAGTCTTTCGTTTTCAGCAATCTTCTCATCGATAACTTTTTTCAAATTGTCCCGCTCTTGAACCAGACCTTTGCCCTTCTTAACTGCTTTAGATAACTTGTCTCGTATTAAAGCAGCTTTATCCTCAGATTTTACAAGTTCAGCCTCTAGAGATGCTTTTTCATCTTTCAGTTTTTGAAGCTCTTCATTCAAAGCTACAAACTTATCTGAAATCTCATCCACCTTGGCCCTATAAGTCACCACTTCCTCCTCCAATAAATGCTGGCACAAAACCATCTCCTGATTCCTAACAAAGAGAAGGCTCTGGAATTTATCAAAAATTCCAGCATGACTCTCAAAAGATTCAGTAGATTCCTTCGCTTCTTCTTTGAGCTTTCCAATGATTGTCGCCAAGTCAGATGGTGATATATTAACATTCCCTGGTGTATCTATTGTTGTCATCCCAGAAGCTTCGAGCAACATATTGACAATTTCGTACCTTTCACGCGAGACTTGATTCTCTTTCACAAAAATCCTTTCATATTTACTTCTTAAATCTTCCAGTTCCACCTGAAGATAACCTTTTTCCTGAGTTTCAGCTGAACTCAGAGCAACAAGATGTTCAATCACTTTATTTGAAGCTTCTCTTGTCTCAACTATCTCTTCTTGCAACTTAATAACTTCTTCTTTGTAAGCAGAGAATGACTGAGCAAGCCAAGTAAGTTGACTTTCCATATCATTTGACAGAATGTTTTCGGGAAAAATAACTGGTGACAATGCTTCTGAGAATTTTTGAACCTGTAACTTCAAACCCTTGAGTGCATTTCTCTCATTTGAAATCCATCTGAGTTTCTCAACAAAATCCATAGACTCAACTTCATCGGTATCCGACAAAATTTCTTCACATTTCTTAAGCAACGAATCCTTTTGAGTTAGAGATTCCTGTAGCTGAACAGCCATCATTTCAGCTTTTATCAGCAAGTCCTTATCCTGCCCTGCAGAGTCTAGTGCACTTGACTTCTCCTGAAGTTCTGACAAGCATTTCTCCAGTTGACTTGTTTTCTCTGCCAGAGCTTGCTTCAGTGAATCTCGTTGCTGCACCAAAGCCTTACCTTTAGTCACAGCCAAGCTAAGCTTCTCTTTAGTGTTAGAGGACTTTGTCTTCTCCTGCTCTAGTTCCGCTTCTAGTTTTCCAATTTTCGCATTCGCACTCTCAATGACAGCTTTGTTCTTTTCAATTTGCTCTATCAATTTTGTATTTTCATTTTCAAAATGGGTCAGCTTTCCTTCCAAATCTTTCTCTTTTGTTCTAAGCTCAAGCAGCTCATCATGTGCAATAACAAATATTCCAACTTTGTCCTCCATTGAAACATCTGGTTTTACAACCCTCAAGCAAGATTTAAGTTTCTCAACTCCAGAAAGACACTGATTATAGTTTTCAATCAAGACTGAGATACTTCTCTCGACATGCAAGAATTTGTCTCTCACAAAATCATCTGAGAATTGCTCTCCTTGATCAACTGTTGGGGGGAAAAAAGCTAAAACCCTATCTGCAATCTCCATTAATGTTCCTCTTTCTTCCTGCAAGAAAGTTTTATTCTAAGGTCAATCCAGATAATAAAATTACATTATACGAGGAGACGTAACTTGTATAGATGAGCAAGCAACAACAGAGCAATCGAACCTCATATTTTTGCACAACGGTTTGCTTTTCGCTAACAGCTTCCTCTAGTTTGGTGTGCAAGACGTCTATCTCAGCTATCAAATCTTCGCCTTCTCTCGATGGTCTACTCTGAATTTCTTCTACTTGAGCATTCTGTATTTCTTCCCTATCTTCTGAAGTCGTTTCTGAGGTTTCTATCTCATCGGGGCAATCAACAAACATATCATCTCTACCCCCATCTTCAACAACCTTTGCATCATTGGGCTTATCTTCCATAGGCTTTGAGTTATCTAGCTGCAGAAAATGCGAAAGAAAAAAGAGGCACGAGACTAGAAGATTAATATCCACAAGCCTAAGTTTCAAGCCGAAAAAATATACGACTATATTACAGCAAAACTAACTCTTCTGGGCAATTCCACAATCTAGGGATCTACCCTTCTAAAAGCTGGGCATAAACGGCCCATAATTTTCAAATATCTGCTGCCTACGCCTCAGTCAGGAAGCTCAGAGTCCAAATAGTACAAACTATAAGGAAGCAAAAAAGAACAGTCCCAACAATACAGTTGCACACAGCAGAAAGAACAAGAATGAAAAAATCACTAATCAAACGAGCAGTCCCAACAATGTGAAAGAGTAATTTGGCTCCAGACAGAATGAAAAATCCAAATAAACCCAACGAAACCATCACAAACACAGAGTAAAAATATAATATATATATATATATATATAAAATACAAACTAAATTCAAATTCCAAATCATGCAGAGCTAACCTCATGAACTGGTTCAACGCCATGGGCAGCTGCATCAGTCACAGCGGCAGAAGTGGGTTCCGCCAAAACATTTGAGTCAGGATTTTCCACCGACCCTTCTTCTACCTCAGGAAAACCATTACTATTTTCTGACATGATCACTATTGATCACGCAATACAAAATAACAAAAACAAACCCGCTAGCCTACTTATTCCCTAAATCAGATCTGCAAACTATATACATATGTAAAAATGATCCAAGATTCTCCCCCCAATACAAATTGAAGGAGGAAAAAATTCTAATAACTGAGAAAGGCTACACAAATGAAAAGTAATTGAAGATTCCAAGAAAAGGGTATGATTTGGTTTTGGTTTGGTCGTCGGTGCAGAGAAAAATGGATCTCTTTTCTTATTTTATTTTTTTTTGGTTTTGGGTGCGGGAAAAACACACCTCAGCCCAGCTCTGTGTGTGTGTGTGTCTGCTGTGGTGTCTCTGTTCGTTACAATTCCCCATTTCCATAAACGATGTCGTCGTGACGTCAACGCCTTATCATTTGCTACTCATATTGTTCCCGGGTTCGTTGAGAAGTGTGACAATGTTGGTGAAAGTGACAAGGTGTAATACTAAGATGAACACACAATCATTGGGCTTCTCTGCATTATTCATTGGGCTTCCTACAATGAAGGCCCAAGTTTCACGTCCAAAAATTAATCTTTTATGTATCCCAATATTTGTTATTAACCCAATTTTAGAGTCTGCCAAAGTATTGTCCATAAGAATTAACCTTCTTCGGACACTAGGCTGTTGTTTTTTTTTCCCTTATCCCATATCTCAAAATTATTATCTAATTTGAATTTTCATATTTAACTTAAATTACAGTAAAAATAAAAATAAAAATTGAACAATAATTTTAAAACGGAGAAAATAACTAATAATTTTGAGACGGAGAGAATAACTCATAAGTGATAAGACAATGCACAGACAGCAATTTTGGTTTTGTTTTTTTTTTTCCCTCGTTTTCAAGTTTATTAATATTTCAATGATATTGAATATCTAAAAAGAGAATAAGAAGATGTGCTGGAAGTGTGAAATTACATTTATGAGCAGTTAGTATATTAATTTGTTATCATCAGATGCTTCGTTGTTTTTTAACCTAAAACAATTATTTCCCGAACAATTGAAGTAATAATGAAGGTTGACTTTAGGTGATTGAAATGAAAGCAAATGATGTTTGCGTCCATCGAGAAGCAACCTGATGAGGTTGTTACCACTTGATATACTTCATGATGAAGCCACCTAACTTTGTGGTTTGATTCACAATGTTCAAAATATCTCAAAAGACTCATTTGAAGTATGTAATTGAAGGCTGCAGCATACGCAACTTTATTATGGCCATCCAAATTCCCAAAGACTTGTTAGCCGGTTGATGAGATAATGAAAGATAAAAATAAGAACTTAAGAAGACAAATGATGATTTTTTTTTTCCATATAGCATTGAGGTATATGCTACTGTTGCACCACAACATAAAATCAAGTGGTGGGTTATTTCTTTTTCATCAAATGTGTGATTAAATCAACCTGAGACAGCTTCCCTTACCAGACTCTATCTACATTTGATGGTCCGGCCTGATCCTTCTTCTATATGTACATACAGCCCTTTGATCTCTCTCCCTTCTCTTTCTCTACATCTCGTCTTTCTGTTGTGCGTCGGGTCATATTAGGTATTCATAGTACATCATGAATAGTGCATCAGGGGAGTCCTTCGGAAGGTTGTTAATGTACAGATAGAACCGCGACAAGTCTTCTTTGGTGACAGTATCTGTGTCTACCACATCGTCCCCACAAGTAAGAACCCATAAGTCTCTCGACTTCACTCTCTTTATGCTACCGCGGCAAAAGGGACACGACTCGGATCTTGTATTCCTGCAAACCAAGAGAGTTGCAGACATCAGTAACTAGATGACCTGGCATACAACAGTAAAAAACATTTGTTCCTCTCCCACTATTTGGGGTCACATAAGCATATCATATCTTGCCACCATGTTTTCAAACACTGTCAACTCTTTTTTTCCCTGGCATGCGACAAGAAAGAACAACCTATTTATCCAACAATGTAGGAGTCAACTATGGTGATTATGAGCCACCGTGTTCATCAAAGGAAGTGCTTTCATATCTGTATGTCCCTAGCATACAACAATAGAAACCTACACATCTACTACCCTATGTAAGATCAGAAATGAGGATCAAATCTCACCATTTGGTGTTTAACACCAATTCGAATTTTTTTGAGGATGGTTTACCATACGCATACAGGGATAACAAAAAGGGAACACAAGAAAAATCAAAATCAAGGATACAGCTTCAGTTAATTACCAGTCACGGTAGCAATTAATACACATAGCATGGCAGCAATTGGGCAAAACAATTTTGGTGCAGGGCTCTAAACAGATCCCACATTCATCTTCTCTCTCAGGATCACAACTTGTGAATGCGTGTGCCCCTCCTTCCAGTCTGTTCTTGTGAATGATATTGGTTTCTGACTCTATAAGGTCCTCATGAAGCCGCTGCAGCGACGGCAAGATGATGGCTGAGATGGGACAAAATGAAACTAGATAAGGTACTTCATTGCATTTTCTTGTAAGGTGTTAAGGTAAGGAAACAAATAGTTTAAGCAAACAGACCATAAAATTCACTAATACTTGCTTTCCTTCCATGTCTAGATATTCTTTGTCTCCCATCTGCATAAACCTGACAATCGCGGAAAATAGTCTTACATTCAGCAAGTGTTTTCAATCAACCAATAACATGAAATCTAAAGAACCTCAGTTATAGATGGACTACAAAGTTGAAAACCCAAACTCCACTTCGCACAAGAAAATAGAGGAAATCTATTAACAGAGGTCCTAACCTTGTATATGAGTACATGGAAAAGGTTCAAATATCTCGGGAGCAAGCATGTGCAAGAACAGTCCATCCATTGGAGTAAGAACAGAAAGAGAGGAGCCAACTGATTGTACACCAACTTCATTTGAAGGCGTGCCCCCCGTTTCCCTCGAGGAATTTCAGCAGCCCTAATCCGGACATCCCAAAAACAACATGTCAAACAAATTTGAACTGCCATAGACAATGGCCCAACAAGAGTAGCAAATAACATAATATTTTTACTTATCTCTAAATGTAGTGGATTTATACACCTAAGTGATCCTATCAATGCTACATAAAGCTCTAAAGGATCTCAAGTTTCATACATTCCCAGGAACAGAAAAGAGTCGTTAACTTTGCAAGCTGTAGCTTGTACCATAAACATCCACATTCAGGCAGACGATAAAAGCCGAAAAAGTTTAGAAGACCTAAGATAGAACAAACAACCTCAGCAATCCTTTTTACTACTAATTCAAAATAAAAGGCATGAAAATTATATTTCCCTGGTCAATAGTATCAGCCTACCACACCACACCCCTGTATGGGCTAAAACCTATTTACGAAGTCAACGAAGTTTGCAAAAATGAGAAGACATATTAAACAAGGTGGAGAATCCATCAAAGAGAAAGCAGCACCACAAGGTCCCCCAACCAAAAAAAAAAAAAAGACATCAACTTGTCCCTCAAAAGCAATCCTCCACTAGATGAATTGTAAGGGGGAGAAAAAAGCTAATAATCTAAGAAGATAAAAGCTTCAAAGGAAAGCAATACAAAGTACACATCAAACTAACTCCTAAAAAAAATCATAGAAAACAACAACAAATTAGAAAGAATCAGTAGGAAAAAAACCCACAAAAAAAAAAAGAAACTGGATGAAGGTGGGAAAGAAAAACTTACAGAGCATTAGCATGCTGGATATCAGCTTCCAGAACTTTCAGAGAGTCCTGATATGAAGCCCTTCCCAGCTGATAATACATCATCTCCATCCCCACTCTGTTAAATAGGGCCCCTCTTACTCCAATCAAATAACAGTATGTTGATTGAATTTAAGCTCAAGAAAGGGAACTTTTTCCACCAAAACAAACCCAAAAGGCAGGAACCTTAAAAGGGGTTAAAAGGGCTACTCCTTCCAATCAAGAAACGGTCTTTAATCAAATTTGAGCTCAAAAATGGGAACCCCAGAAGCTGGATTAAATAAAGAACAGGTCTTTGTTCCTTACAATAAGCTGAAACTAAGTAGAGAGATGACAAAACAAGGGAAGGAAGGAAGGAAACTCTTATGGACAAAGAAGAGAAGTTAGCGAAAACCACAAGGTTGTTTATGACGAGTCTTCAGCAGTGGACAATATTAATATGTATATATAATTTATAAGAGAGGAAGAAAAAGAATCTACTACCAAAGAAAAAAACCAAAACGTATGATCTTCGTCTCTCTCTTTAATACTACACCTTCTTTTTTCTTTTTCTCCAAGCTCATCAAAATCAATTCTTTTCAGTTAACAAAAAGAAAACTTTCTTGAACTGGTAGTATGAATAAGCTGATTACTTTAAATGGGATAAAAGGACGGCTACGAGCATGACAGATTTTCGGGTTTTGGTTGGGTCAGAGAGGAAATGAAATGAATGATTGATCGATGAGAATTTGGATGAGATGATGCTTTTTTTTTCATTTTTTTATTGTTAAAGTTCTCGACTTTCAATACAAGTGGTTCGGGTATTTTTAGGTTTGTTGTCTTCTGAGAATGAATTATGTGTGTTAGCCACCCTTTCTAAATTTTTTATTGCGTTTAGTTTGCTTTTCAACTAAGTTCCCATTATTTTAATGGACCACCAAATATTATTTCCCTAATGTAAATTCAAGTGTTATTCGACAAACCACATCGTAATAGCTTTTGCAGTACATAGCATAAACAAACAAACGTGATTAATGTGAAATGTTTTTTTTTTCTAGTTTAAATTTTACTTTTAAAATATCCAGTGCGAAAGTTGAATATCGGAAATTGATTCAGACAGAGTTTGAATGTTTTTATATGTCATTCATCTCATAACTACATCTCTATTTTTAGAAGAAAAAGAAAATTAGTCCTATATTTTTTGGTCTTTGAAAGGAGAAGTACTTGTTCACATCATTAGGTTCCAAATTTGACTTTTATATTCCAATTCTTTTGTTATAATTTATTCATTAGACATTACAATTTAAAATGATAAAGATATACTCCTTCCGTCCCATAATTATTGTCCAGTTTGAGTTTTTATTTCTAGTTTAAATTGTACTAAAAGTGAAATCGCAAATTGAACAATAATTATGGACAGAGGGAGTAATAGGTAAGAGAATTGAATCGATGATAAGATTGAATTTTACAACCAAAGTTCAAAACTTGGCCGAAGCAAATCTTTCTTCTTTTTTATGTGTTTTCCAAAGGTAACTATTTTTCGAAAACAATAAACGACTCTAATTGTGGAGGTAAAGAAGAAGGATAGTAATTACTTTATACGGGTACATTTGAATTAAAAACTACTAATAAATATCTTAATCAATTTTTGGCAGAAAAAAAAAAACAACATAGGAGAATTAAATTTGTCAAAACATGTCTTCTGTCCCAAAGAAATTTTAAAAAATTAGAAATTTGATAAATGGATAAGTTTTGGATAACTTAAAATTGGCAGAGTTGCACGTGTCTATGAGGCTGCTTCGTATTGCCCAAGCCAAGTTGTCAACTGCTGATAATTACGTGTAATATTAATGTTTAATTTCGTAGGTACCAAATAAATTTAATCTGATCCATTAAACTGAATTATTATATCCACAGTCTCCAAAAACAAAATCTAATTTCCAGAAAAAGAAAAAATAATTATATTAATTATTAATTAATGAAAGGTATAATTAATATAGTTAGTGAATCCGCATAAATCTTGTGCGCATCAGTTTATACACGTCGAATTAGAGAAATGTCATCATTTTTGTAGAGCATTGTCAGAGAGGTCGAAGAATTCCGAATTTTTTTAAAAAAAATTTCATTTTTTTTAGCAAAGGTGCATAATTGAATATTGGATTTATACATCCAGAAATTAATCATTGTTGAATAAGAAGAACATTTCATAAATGGTTCTTTTCTTCACTGCCAAAAATACCCACCCAACCACTCAATCAATTGTGTAAAGATACGCAAAGTAAACCTAAGTTAACTCAGACAATTATATCAATGTCAATAATATAAACATCAACTAATTGCAAGTCAAAATTATTTGCTAAATTATTTCATAAAAAAATAATAATAAATCTACCACTCTGCCTTGTTGCATGGGGCAGTTGGTATTTGATTCCCATTTATAGAATCTCGTTTATAGACTTTCAATTATATGTTAGTATCCCAATATTTTGATTCTCTAGCGTTAACAAAACAAAAGGTCAATAAATAATGATATTGTAATTAACGTTTCCAATGGTTTTTATTTTTTGTTTTTGTATGTAGTGTAACTATAATAACCAAAATTAAATACTCCTTCCCTAAAAAATGATCCTTCAGTTTGGATTTTATTTTTAGTTCAAAATATACTAAAAGAGAGAATATTTTTGAGAGAAGTAGATAGGATGAAAATAATGCATTCCAGTAACAACAATCAGTATCATTATGAGTGCCAGAAGGTTATCGAGTTTTAGTGTATTAAGTCAACATGAGCTTATTATTGCAATTTGAGATTTACACAATTTAGTTGAGACTTGGCTTCAATAATTACTATAGCTTCAAATAAAAACAATTAAGGTTTGCGTGGAATATATTCTTAAACACCTAATTAAAACATGACAGCGCAAAGACCACCCTTTTAATCATAGAAGAATTGCCACAAAATTGCAGCAGAAAGCAGGACCATTTCTTCCCAAAAGAGTAATAGTATCATTATTAGTAGCGAAGAACTTTCCTTTGAGATATTCAAAATATTTTTTTAAGTTTGTGCTTCTTTCAATTTTCAAACAAGTCGATTTTGAGAAAGTATGTTTGTTTCATTTTTTTTAGTGTGTGTTTTTAGGTGTTTTTTGTATTGAAAATATAAAAAAGTGTATTAAAAATGTAAAAAGTTATGATGGGATGAGACAGTTATTATTATTTAATTCTGAAAAAACCAACTAAAAAAGAAAACAAACAAGAGTAACTTTTGAGATGCAGGCATATTATCATAAAATCGAGTTGTAAGATTTGAAGACTGTATTTATGTGGTTACAACTTACAACAGGCATGAATTTTTACTAATCCAACAAAACCAGATGATCGAATTTTTTTTTATTACAAGTTTTAGTGGACTTATTTGAGAGAACAAATCAATTTGGTTATAGCCTGAAGAGGACAAGTAAGAAGCACAACAGGATACCCTTTTTTCAGGCTCCTGGATTCCTGGCCCATTTCCCCAATTTTCCTCACCAAAGCAGCCCACTAACCTAATGACTAATTTCCCAACTAATTAGGCCAATAATTATCTTAATTTTTTTCACGAATATCTTTCTTATTGTTGTTAAAGATTAAAAAATAAAAAAGATCATACAAGTTTCGACTCAATTTGAATAATATATATCAAACTAATAGTTTTAAGTTGTGTCTTTCCACTATCGAAATGTAGTTGGCTTGATGTAAGATTTTAAAAGATGGCAGAATAATTAAGCCATTTTGTTAAACAAATTCGCAACTCCTTTCTTAAGGAGTGTACAATTGTTAACGAGTGTTTTCGTCTTATATAAACAAAAAAAAAAAAAAAGACATTGCAAATTAAAATGATAAAGATATAATAGGTAAGAGAATTGAATCGATGATGAGATTGAATTTAATAACCAAATTTCAAAACTTGGCCGAAGCAAATCTATTTTTTTTTTTTTAATGTGTTTTCCTTCACAATCATACAAAGGTATCTATTTTTAGAAAAACAATGAACGACTCTAATTGTGGAGGTAAAGAAGAAGGATAGTGCGTAACAATGCACATATTAATTACTGTATACAAATTTGAATTAAAAATTACTAGTAAATATGTTTTTCAGTTATTGGCAGAAAAAAAAATAACATAGGAGAATTAAATTTGTCAAAACATGTATCTGTCCCAAGGAAATATATATATATATATACATATATATTTATTAAAGAAATTTTTTGATAAATGGATAAGTTTTGGATAACTTAAAAATGGCAGAGTTGCACGTGTCTATGAGGCTACTTTGTGTTGCCAAAGCCAACTTAGCCAAGTTGTCAACTGCTGTGCTGATATTAATTACGTATAATATTTATGTTTAATTTCTTAGTACCAAATGAATTTAATCTGATCCATTATTATATTGACACGTCTCCAGGTACAAAATCTAATTTCCAGAAAAGTAAAAATTAATTTATTCATTATTAATTAATGAAAGCTACAATTGATGTAGTTAGAGAATCCATATAAATTTTGTGCGCATCAGTTTACACGTCGAACTAGAGAAATGTCATAGTATAATTTTTCAAGAGCATTGTCAGATAGGCCGAAGAATTCAGATTTTTTTAGCAAAGGTGCATAACTTGAAAATTAGAATTATACGTCCAGAAATTAATCATTGATAAATGATAAGAACACTTCATAAGTGGTTCTTTTTCTCTCTGCCGAAAATACCCACCCAATCACTCAATCAATGGTATACTGATTCTCCATTCATTTCAAAATGTAAGTTTTTTTACACTTTACATGTAAACTAAAGAAACAATCATCCAACAAATAATTTATGTATTAATATTTATTTTATCCCTCATTAATTACATTTAAACTATAAACAAGACTAAATAAAAATAGATTGACATCATTTATTCAGGGTAAAATTAGAAAAGTAGTCATTAATTTGCTTAGAATTTGTAAAACGACCTACATTTTGAAAAATCTCTCCAAACCTAAAACGACCTACAAATTGAAATAGGGGAAGTACTCAAAGTAAACCTAAATTAATTAACTTGAGTAATGTCAATTTAATATTCATCAATAATTGTAAGTCCAGAAAATTAATTGCTTAATTATTTCACCAAACAATAGAATGAAAATAAAAAATCAACCACTCCCCAGATTCTGCCTTGTTGCGTAGTATTTGATTCTCATTTATAGACTTTCAATTATATGCTGGGATCTCTAATTTGCATTTCGTGGCTATATTGCGATTCCCTAGCATTAACAAAGTTACAAAACAAAGGTCAATATATAAAGATAATTAACATTTTAAATGTCTTTTATTAATGGAGTGTAACCATAACCATAACCAAAATTATATTTTCCTCTGTCCCGATACAATTATTTGATTTTAATTTTAATTTTTATTTTAAGTTATATTTAAAAGTGAGAATCCAAACCAAAAAAATTATTTTGTTATATAGGTAAGAACATCAGACAACATTATGAGTGCTGAGTTTTTTACATGACTATAATAGAGGGATTTGAGGTTAGTGTATAAGTCAGCATAATCTTTTTATTTCAATTGCGGGATTTGCACAATTTAGTTGATGCTCAATAATTACTATATATATAGCTTCAAAGAAATGAAGGGTTGCTTGGAATATATGTTCTTAAACACCTAATTGAAACATGACAGCGCAAAAACCACCCCCTTAATCACAGAAAAATTGCCAGAAGAATTGCAGCAGAAAGGAGGGCCATTTATTCCCAAAAGGGTAACATCTTTATTAGCGAAGAAATATCGTTTGAGAAATTTAAAATATTTTAAGTTTGTAGTACTTCTTTCAATATTTAAACAAGTTAGATTTTAAAATTCAGCGAGAATGTGTTGTGTCAAAAAAAGCGAGAATGTGTAAACACAGAAAGTACATACGCACATATTCCTCACTCTTACACTCCTGTCTTAAAAAATCCACATTAAATTTTAAAATTTATAATAATATTGTACAAATCTCAAACTAAAATATAGTATGAATTATTTTTCAAGGACGGAGGAAATATTACGGTGAAAACCAAAGTCGTGGGATTCTGAACACTCTATCTAAGTGGTTAAATATGCATGGATCTCTGCTACTCAAACGCAACAAGTTGACCGAAATGACAAGTTTTGTTCACTTCTTCACCTCGCGCTTCAAATCGACCAGTCTTTTTCCAATATGGCCATTAATTTAGCCTGGATTTAAGCAGAAGGTCAGGGCCCAATGAACAATACAAATCGACCCCCAATTAAGAACGTTCCGGATGTAATTGTATAAGTATTATCTGGTCGTGTTACACTAGGATTCATTCATACACTTAAGAAGGAATATCTTGGCTATAAATACGATGATGAATATATTGACCAAAATCAATGTACGCAATACACAAACCTAAGTTCAACATAGTTTATCTCTCAAAGTGACCCCGGCTAAGTGATCTATCCGTACCCAGGACTCGGGGTGCCTGAAATGAGCCAAGCGCGTGTAAATAATGACAGAAATGAAGATCAGGAGCAACCGAAGTTCATAAATTTGAGAGGATGGAGTTTCAAAGAGGATGTAAAGAGGAAGTTAATTCTCGTCCTCAAGACTTTAATCATTGAAATTGAACCAGCACAAATAATTCTACGAGCAGTTTCGGGTGCCAGAGCCAAATGGATGGTGAAGGTAGAAACCTGCGTCAATGCTAGTTGATTGATTTGGCAACACTTGAAAATGCTAGCTGATTTAGCAACACTCAGAAGATCATGTGAATATAGTTTACCTCCTTTGAATACAGTCACATCTTTGTCCCATGCTCCATGAACTTGTTTGACTTCGAGTGTGACTCAGTCTCAAATGTTGTTCTCCATATCCATGACTATCCAGAGTCGACAACTCACCATATCGGAATATTATGTAATAACAAGAACTTTTCCTACCATGATTCACAGCTTGCCATTAATTGATCCTGGTAAAATTCATAGAAATAATCTGCAATTCCCAAGAATGGCAGTACTGTCACTTACTCCCAACACCCAGAGAGAGCCAGCCAACCAATTGACACATCTAATACCTGCAGCTCCAACTTTAACCTTATACTCAATACTCAAGCCAAGAGAATCACTTTTAATGAGCTCAAATGTGATCAAGTGAAACCATTATAATACCCCTGTTGGTACTAGCCAATACGCACAATCTTCCAAGTTGCACTACACCGATGCAAAGACTACACAGACATATAAGTAAAACTGATGAAAAAGACTTACCAGAGAAGTCAATTCCTAGTAATATGAAGAATTCCTCCCTCCAATTGCAAGTAATAAAACATTTCTCACTAAGCCGATGGAATTACAAACCTGCATTTCCTTCAGCTTAAGGCGTAAGAGTGAATGGAAGGTTGCAGCCCAACAAGTTCCATTGAGATCCTCCCAAATTTTAGGACTCAGAGTCAGTAAAGAAGAATGATTTTGCAGTTTATAACATATATATGATGGCCTAAAAAAAAAAAGAAAGTGTTGATTTCTACCGTCAGGACAGCTGCAGTTATTGCTACTAGGATTGTCTGTCCTTTCAGAATAACACAGCACTTGTGTTCTTCTCTGACGTGAACAGGGATTTCACTATAAAAATACCCAGTCAAAAGACCACCAGGTACGGCTAATGATTTCAATTAAATATTCACCGACATTGCTCTCCGTCGTAGTTTCAAGTGTGTTTTCACTTAAATATACCGTAAGGATGTTCCAGCACCAAGCGGCTACTATAATAGAGTAAGGTATTTGTATAGTTATTAGTCTGGCAGGACAGCAGCTCCTAAGCGATTCCAAAATAGATTCTCAAACATTTTCCTAGATAATAGAATCCTCTGTTCTGATTGGAAACACTTCCCTGCCTGTGTAGTCCTGGCCAGATGTAGGTCTGATATCAAGCAGCCATAATCCAATATGATACTAGAATATCATTAAGCACCACCAACTTTCCTATCTCATTTTCTTGTATGTTAGAGCATACAACTGAACCAGAGTTTCCACAAGGAATACTTTCATCAGGTGTAGCAATCATAAAATGTTGTTTTAACTCTAAAAATCTCAATACTCAATCCTCGTAACGAGTCACCCTCTTTCTCCATGGTTCATGTTTTTTCTTAAAAAGAGTAGGTTTTGTCTCATTCTTTGCTGTCCTAGAGTCAGTACCAAGATTTTTTTGAATTAATTTCTTCAACAACAATAGACTCAGCATCAAATGGCTACACCAATAGTAAGAGATATTGAGAATCCCAATCTCACGTCGGTGTTAGGAGGAGACAGATATCAATACATAAGTTTCATGAGCTACTCCCCTCATAGCCGATTGGTTTTGAGGTGGAATCCCATGATAAAACAAGATTTGCACAACCCAGATTCACTTATGTAGCATAATCGTCCGTTTCTTTCATAGCCACAAATAATCAGCACTAAATTTGTAAGACATTCGTCATCACTACATTTCAAGTCTGCGACCTCTTCGCCATCAGAAATCAGAATTCTTCTCACATCTCGGTCGGGTTAGAACACCGTTACCTCTTTTCGGCGATGTCGTTTCCAAACAGACATCATCTCCCAAGTAGGGTTCACCCGCTTCCTTCACTTCATTTTGCCCTCATCCTACATCAAAACAAGCCTAAACAGCTCTTCGCTGAATTCAGACCAAGATCTCTCCTGTTTAACCAATTTTAATTTTCAAACCACAGATTACAGCTGCTTCTTGTAGGTATAGCTCAATATGTGTCGATTATAATCATCATCTGCGTACTCTAATCTTCCATTTGCTTTTTCGTTCCGGCGACGTGTTCCTCCAATTGAGCTCGCACCTCCGACCGTAACTCCGGCGTCGTCGTTGATCTTCTTGCCTCTGATCCGCTCCTCCGGTTGCTTCTGCTCTCACGCGTAGAAGAAGAAAAACCAGAAAAGGAAACGTTCATCAGTTCAGTTCCATTCACATCCAATCAAATTCAAATCTAACTGATACTATGCGGTCTGACTTCTGATTTTGACCTAATTATTACAAATTTCATCTTTGGTCCCTGACCTTCCGCTTAAATCTAATCTAATCTCTTGATGACAGAAAGCTGAGAGCGCGTAGCGGTGGAACTTGAAGCACTTGCCAGCTGATTTTAATTCTTTGGTTATGTCTGTGGCTTAATATGTCTCAAGAGTTCACTTTGTATTTTGCCCTGTACATTCTGAAATCAACTGATTTCTGTAGTGAAATTTACCACCATCAAATATTTTGGAGAGTCTGTCCTATTATTCAGTAGTACTCCCTCGGTCCCTTAATTATTATCTAGTTTAAGTTTTCATTTTTAGTTCAAATTGTACTAAAAGTGAAATCTCAAAATGAACAATAATTTTGGGTCAGAGGGAGTACATAATTACAGACTTATAGTGACACAACTTCCACCCCATCTGATGTTGAGCTCCAAGCCTGGTGGAATGAGATCACGAGCGAAATTAGCCATGGTGGCCGAAACTTGAAAATTAAAGTATTTCCCAGGAACAGGGGCACATGGTTAAGATTCGAAGGCGTGTACTGCATTTTGTTCTAACTGCGTATTTTCACGATGTTTCTGAAAAGGAATATCTGTTTAACCAGAAAAAGGGAGAAAAAAGGGGGCCCGGGGGGTAGTATCTGGAACTTGAAAGAACTTTTAGCATCAATCTACATCCCTGAAGAGGCAAACAGCTAATTAATTTCTGATCATCCTTTGCAGGAGTGCTGCAGCTATGCAAATGATCTAAACAATGGGAGTGAAGCGATTTTACTCTACAATTTGTGGCCTTGGCTAAGATTCCCTCCTTTAGTAATCCCTAAACAAACGCCTTACCGGAGCATTTTAATTAGCAGCATTATGCCATTATGCGGTTCAAGGTTGAATTCTTAGTAAAGCACAGGAATTTGTGCCATTCCACTGGGTCGGAGAATTATTATCCGCTTCGGGTCTGGTGAGTGCAGTAGAATTTGCTTTTATTACCGTACCCTTTTTTGTGTATCTTGGGGGGAACAACTTTCCAATACAACCACTAGTGGATGAGACAGTTTAATAATGTCGCGTTCTAATCACTGACTTACTAACAGTTAAGGGAGACTTGTCCGAGCCACCGTAACCCTCGTGATTAATAGCCGCCAATGATACCACACAATCCGCTGCAAAATTCAATTTGCGGAAATTATGATGTAGTTCCAACGAGCCAGGGACTGTAATCTTGTGGTGATGCACGGTTTATTGTTTATGTACTGTTGGGGCTGTTAATTGGTGTCGCGTGCCAATAGGTCATCTTAAAAGTGCACTAGAATTAAAACGGAGAATCTTATATGTAATCATCTACATTGTGTTAGTACTACTTTTGCTGGTAATTGGTACGGGTGGAGTACTTTTACTTGCGAACGGATCAATATGTCTGGCACCACAAAAGAAGAGAGTGGTTAGAGAAGCTGCGAACCTTTTCCCACCTTCATAAGCACTTGAGTGTCACAGTGATGCATACTCTAGTTTCCTGTAAACTCCTGGTCAAGAAACGAAGTTTCTTGATGGTGCATATACATAATGTGCCAGGTCATCATCATCATCCACTGTTACATTCCTTGTGTTAGTTTTCCCAACTGCTAATTTTGACTTACCAAATTGTGGTGTAGTGCAGGATCAACAACAGTTCCATTTCATCCTTCGGTAAGCCAATACACAGGCTTACATGCCAAAGCAAACGGAATTTTAAATCCTGCAAACTGACGCTGAATCACAGAGAAACATGGGCTTCTGAGATTTGTTTGCTCAAATTAAAGTGATTGAGCAAAATATGGCCGATATATTTCATTGAAGTTACAACTGAAGATGTATCCCATGCTCTCGAGATGTAGCAATCGCATCTTGTGCTTCACAGATCCCTTCCTTGTAGTCCGTTATTGGGTTATCAATTCATTTTAGGTTCACTCTACCAACTGAACCAAGCTATTCTTAGTCTCCACTCGAAAAAGAGGCCTTTTGTTGAGTGTCCTGTTTCTATAGTATCATTCCAGTCTAAAGACCAAGGAATATACTAGAACAGAGAACATCTATCATGTTTGCTTGGCTAGTTTTCAGTTGTTACCAATTCAAAAAGATGGGTGCAATTACATCAATCTTTTTAGGCTACCTGTAAAGTTTTACTGTTGCAGTTGGTAATCTTACTGGACATCAACTGATAGACTCCCACTTTGTGGTTGAACATTTACTATTTCATAATTTTTGAAGCAATCTTTGACTGCTGAAGTACTTTCTTTATCCGTGAGGCCTGAGGTTCAATCACTTCAAAGTTAAAACTACGGTGGTTCCAGGGAAGCAGGCAATCCCCCAAAACTGTGACAGTGATTATCAAAGTTTGATGCAATGGATTGCTACAAATGGATTGCTCTACCGCGGTCAAAAGTCTTGCAGAAGGATATCACCAACCCCAGCCCAGCAACGTCCTGCGTAGACTCCTAAAATTGATAGGCTATGAATGGCAAGTTAAAATTTCCGTCATCAAAAGAAATGGCAACGTGGTAGCCGATTCCCTTGCTAAAATATGCTTCTCAGCCCCAACCGGGATGCACATTTTGCCCACAGCCCCGAACATAGTACTAGAAAAATTAGCTTTTGATAAATCAACTCTCTCCCGTTGAGTTGTTTTGTAATCTAAGCGTTAAGTTTCCCCAGTATATATATATATAAAAAAAAAGTTTGATGCAGTGGATTGAAATTATCTGAATTTGAAGTCAGCAGATGATGTTTCTTCCATTAGAGTTACTGAGACCTCATTTTCAGTTGCTGAACAAGTTTTATGATTTAGGCTGGTGAATCAAACAATAACTTATGCAGAAGTTATAGACAGTAGGTACTGAGTGCAACGCATTCAACTTCTTTTCGAATGCATTACAAATATGGAAAGAAAACACAAATCTAGCCGGTGTATGGTCCACCCAAACTAGTAGTCATCTTTAAGATTTAAAAAATAGAATCTGCCCTGATTCATCCATGTAATACTTTTCTCCTACTCATTCTTCTTATGATAACCACCTCAACATGCTACAATTTTTCGGTTATAACATTTAATTAATGTATAGCAAAACTGCTGTGATGAGTTTTGAATGCTAAATTCACTTTGCACATATGTGGTTGTAAATGCTTCTGCAACACAAAATGATGATGACAAGACGAAGACGTCCGATTCCTTTAAGAAATAGGAATGAAGACTTAATAATTGCCAATTATCCACAAGAAGTGTCTGTAGCTATCAATTTAGCTTTGATTCAACTAAGCTTCTACAATTTGACAAGAAGACTGTTTTTAAACCATGTTATGCAGTGATCATCAAAATGAAAAGCAAAGCAAAGAAAAGAAAAATATCTACACTTGCTAGGACGTGTTTAATTTCCATCATTTTTAAAAAGATTCTGCATCTAGTGTTGCTGGTGATCACTGTGGTGTATAATATGCTCTGAGGAATGGTTGGGAGCAAAAATGTGCAAGTTTAGAAAATAATTAAAGAGCCTAAACATGCTGACCTCGTGGCTAAGTTGTATTGAGCCGAAACAGTTGCCGCATCCACTGGGCAAGTTTAGGAATGGTTTGGCTCCATATTGATGGTGAGAACTGAGAACCATACTCCAGATCGACCGTGAAGCTCTGTCCAGAATCCGCGGAAAGGTATGATGTTTGTCTCTTCAAATCTATTTGATGTCCAGTGTTTAGTTGAATTCGCGACATATATATTTCGGCTGATTAGCCTGAACAATTCAAGGCGAGAATTGGGTTACAGTCCTTTATCTTGGTCTAACTTTTTTGTTAGGTTTGCTCGCTTGAAGTTTTGAACGATGAGTATACATGAACCCTTCTTCCCCGTCCTCCAAAGGAAAAAGCCCTTCTTACCTATCTTCGAGAAAGGAAAGGTAATTCCTCGTTTCCTCTCCCTCTTTGAATTAAATATCTCCTTCTGCTTTTCAGTCACTAGTTGATTTCCCAAATAGATACATAAATATTGCATATATTTAGCTGAGGTACTTATATCGATATTCGCTTAAGCAATTAGGGTATCCTTATTGATTAATAAATTTGTTTATGAGATTTTGTTTGTTCTGATCCAACTGAAGCAGAATACAATGGATTTTTCCCCTGTGGTCTGACTCTTCTGGAGTTATTAAAAAATGGCAAATATTAGTATTATTTCTGTTTTCTTTTATCTTCAAATTAAGGCTCGTTCTGTTTTTCAGTTACTAGTTGGAGGTAGGATCTTGGCCAGAACAACTAGGGCAAAGATCCGCATCCATATCACTTTGATCAACTTTATTTATGATGTTTGTTTGTCTCACTCTCTTTGTAGGGGAAATGGCCGAATGGCCGGATATCTCAAGTGAAACCTCTAAAGATCAAAATGTAATTTTCCTGCTTCAATTCTCTTTTCCTCTTTGAATTGGGGCTCGTTTGTCTGTTATTTACTTTATTTTCTGATGATATCAGTTGTATGTAATAGCTGAATGATCTAGTGTGATCGTAGCCTGAACAATAGGGGCGAGAACCCCTTGTTTCTGATGTCGTGTTTTTTTTGCTTTAACTGAAACTTAGAGCCCGACGAGTCTATATCCACTGAGGATTACAGGACCGGTCCGTTAACCAAGTATGGTCCATTCGACTTGATAAAGGCGGTTCTAGAACATGAAATTTAGTGGGATTCGGCACCCTTCAAGGCGGTTCTAGAACATGAAACTTATATTTTTCAAACAATCATATCTTTTAATATATAAATAAAAGATATGATTGTTTGAAAAAAATAGTAAAAATTCAAAAAAGAAAAAAAGAAAAATCAGAATTTTAATTAGGGAGCTCCGCGTCAAACGAGATCCACTGTCCTCTCCGCGCGTGTGTTGCACTCGCCAGACTATGGGTAGCTTCCTTTACCCATAGTGCCGGCAGGGTCCTTTTTGCCAATGGTTTCAAAGCCTATGGTCTATGGAGTTCGCCACCAAAACCTACTCTTCCCAACCCGGAAAACACAATCAAATTCGATCGGCAGTTCGAGTAATCTTCTCCTTCTTCCTCTACTCCCAATCCTAATCAGTAATCAAACCCTTCACCAATGCTCAATTTCCCTGAGGAACTCGTGATTGAAATCCTTTCAAGACTACCCGCCAAATCCTTGGGGAAATTCAAGTGTGTTTCAAAATCATGGCTCGCTTTGATCTCAACCCAAAGGTTCATCAAAACCCATCTCTCGATAGCATCTGGAAGGGATGATTATGAGCACCACCGTCTCGTCTTCAAAGTTTCTCCTTTCTCAAGTGACGGCGCCAATTACGAGCTGCATTCTGTTTCTTCTTTACTGCACGGGCCGGCATCTGAAACCACCACAGTTGAGGTATTTGATCTTGATTGTCGATTGTCGCCCACTAATTCGTTGTTTTTCGTGGGTTCTTGTAATGGGCTACTTTGCATCTTTCACATGAGGAATGAAGTTTTTTATCTTCATAATCCTTGTACCACAAAATTGAAGGGATTGCCTGATTCGGGTATTCACAGGGGGTATGGGATTTGTAGGAATTTTGGGTTCGGTTATGTTAGGTGCAGCGATGATTATAAGGTACTCGGGCTTTTTAAGATTTTAATTGAATCCTTAAATGGCCCAGTCTCGTTTAAGTATGAGTTTAGATTGTATAGTCTGAAGAATAATTCGTGGCGCAAGATTGAAGATTTAAAGATTGGGATTCCGAAGCTTGAATTTCTGGATAATTTCAAGTTTGCCAGTGAAAACCTCCACTGGCTCGTCGATGATGGCATTGATGGTTTGAGAATTGGTAGGTTTGATTTGGCCAATGAGACCTATCAAGTAATGGACTGCCCGAATAACAAAGACAGTCTTTATGATCATGGACTTGGTGTCTTGGGAGGCTGTCTTTCCCTGTTTTATGATCGTGAAAGAACTCATGCAGATATCTGGATAATGAAGGACTATGGGATTGAGGAATCTTGGACAAAAGTTTTCTCTATTCCATATATTGATACTCCTGGTGATCGTTTGTTTGAAATGGCTCAATCTATTTGCACATCGAGGAATGGTGAAATGCTGTTTATCTTAGGCTCAAAGCTGTTACTTTACGATCCAAAGAGTAATACATTGACTCAGTTTCCGCAGATAGGTATTTTCTTCAGAATGATTATGTATGTTGAGAGCTTAGTTTGGCCTGATATCCATGATCTAGAATGATTAGGCAACTGCTTCAAAAAAGCGGAGGAAGGAAGAAGTGGATAAAGCAAATAGTGTTGGTTGAGCCACAGTGCTGATGCTTTTACAATCGATTGAAACCTGAATGGTTTTGTTTGTGAGGATGGAAAGAGGAGAAGACCATCTCTCTAGTCTGCAAAAGGAATGTGTTTTTTTCTCGTAATTTTGCATTGTCTTTCACAATTCTAACTTTTTTTGTTTGAAGTACTGCTATTTAGCTGGAGGTGAGACAGCAAGGGTTCCAATCCGGCCTGGGTCTCTGTTATGTTGACACAGCTGAATTATCAACTTTCCGAATACGGCTACAACTGTGTCACCGACTGCAAACTCCTAATGGAATCGGATTCCGAGGATGCTCTCCAGTATATTGCAAGCTGTAATGAGAATTCAGCTTCAGATCCTGATCTTAGGACGATCTCTTCTCTTTTGCAATTTACCTGGCATGTGAACATAGTGTTAGGGAGGATAATCTTTGTGCGGATATCCTCTCTGAACAAGCGATTTGAATATGCGAATTAATTTATGTTTTGGACAGAGAGTATAATTTGGTTCTAGCATGATGCTTTTTTTTTGAGCTATGGCATGATGGTTTATCAGTAGTTATGAGTAACACATAAATCGGATCAGTAGTTAAACAAATTCATTCCTCGTAAATCGTAATTCCATTTCACTTGTTTATATTTTACTCCATTGGGAATTTCTTGACCAAGAATGACTGACATATATATATATATATATATATATGTACTTGCTAAATTCACAAATTCTGAAAACTAAAAACAACTTGGCAAAGCACAATTGAACGAGTCATATAACATAATATAGTAATAACACTTAAAAAAAAAACGTGGGGACGCATTCCTTTTCCTTGGTCATTCAATTCATGGGAGCTAGCTAGCCACTGATCAAATCAAATTATAATGTATTATAACTCCGTAAGTTGATGTAATTTGCCTATTGAATATTGACGTCGAAGGTTCTTAATTTGCAATCAAACCTCTATGAATTAATACACTTAACCTCCATAAATTTATTAATATATGAAATTATTAATTTATCGATAAATTAATATGTTATTAAATAAAAGAAATTTTTTCAATTCTGTAAGTAAGAAAATACAAAAATATATTATATTTACATCAAGCAAAGTAGGTTGCAACTCTAGTCATATAACTATAATCTTTTTAATGTAACAAAAAGATAATAGTTACAAACATAAACAAATATAATTAAGTTAAAATTTAAATTAATTTTATTTTTTTTATGTATTTATTAATTTATGAAATTATGGGGACATGTATTTACATAGGAGATTCAGGAAAAAAAAATATGATCTTTTAAATTAATCAAGATTTTTAATTTTTTGTACTGGTCCCAAATTAGGACCGGAAAAAATTATTCAATGAATATTACTATCTCCGTCCTAGGAAAATAGTCCACATTGAGTTTTCAAATTTATACTAAAACTAGTATAAATATCAAAATCAATGTAGACTATTTTTTGGGACGGAGTTAGTATTAATTAGAAGATTAATTTATTTAGAGAGATTTTACTTTACAAAATGTGCTAATGCCACAATTAATCCAAATATCCTCAACCAAGCTAATTTTTTTAAAAACAGCTATATTCCTTATTAATAAAAATTTATATATAAATAGCGAGTTTGTCATAATTTTGGTAGTATATATGTGATGATACACGGGTAATAATAATAATTAGTTAGAGCCGACACGCTTCGCTTGCACTGGATGTAATGCATCTAGATTTTTCTTCAAAATTGTAACACCGTTTCTTACTTTTGATGTGATAACAGTTACATAATGTGTAGTAAAGTCGTTATTAATTAATTTAAAAATCCGTATCAATTGTAATAATTGTGATTACAACATTTGATAATGGTAATGTAACTTCGTATCCGCAGAAGTTATATTGTAGGTGAACATGAGGTTTTTATAAGATCTAATTTCTACATATATAACTTTTTGAGTTTGTATTTTTTGGAGAATGACTTATCTTTTTTTTTTTTTTTTGGTCTTTATTTTTCTTTAAAATGACACTCAATAACACCAGAAATATCCCCAATAAGATTGGTACAAATTCTCGTACGCTACTAAGTTTAATCCTTCGCTGCCAAGGAAATTAACCATAACATAATAAGTTACTAATGAAGTTGAACACAGTCAAAACTGCATTCGTATTTTTACTATCAATTTTTTTAAGATAGATAATTAAAAAGGGCATTGGAGAGATCAAAATTATTCTCAAGGACATTTGTATTTTTTTACTCTTTAGCATAAATAGTAAAATATTTGTTATATATTTTAATATTTCAAATGACTGATTTATCCTTCTCCCAACTAGCAACAATTACTCTTTACTTCTCTATTTTTGTCTCCATCAATTTCCCTACTCTCTAAGTGACTTATAGGGCATGTATTATTCTAACCTAGTCCTTCATTTGCTGGAAAATTGATCTTCATTGATCAATTTATGAGATAATTAATATCATTGAAGCAAGTATTTGTTTAGGATTTTTTGTTGTTTGTTTTTTGACGTCTTCCTCATATTATACTCCCTCCGTCCCATAATTATTGTCCACTTTGACAAAAAAATTTTGTCCCAAAATTATTGTCCAATTTGACTTTTTATGGATCAAGTTACACATTTGTCCTTAGTAAAAAACATTATCCATAAAATCTTAATGGTTAAACAATTACTTATGTAGGGGTATATCTGGTTGTTTAAAGTAAAATATAATTAAGTTTGACCAAAAATAAAATCTTTCATTTTAGTAAAACTGACAATAATTATGGGACGGAGGGAGTATAAGTCTGCACAATGATAATATCAATGGAAAAAGAATCATTGAATATTGAACTAATTCAAACGTATCAATGATTTTCTGGCAATAAAATCTGATAGCATCTCATTTCGTTTCCAAACCAAAATTCTACACTCAACCAACCAACGAAAATCGTAATAATATTCAAGAAGATTAATACTCAAAATTAAGATTATGAAATCGAAATTTAAAAGGAGAAAAATAAGAAGAGACGATTCAGATTGCAATCTTTGAACTCAAAATTCTAAATTGAAAGAAGACACGGGAAGCCGTCTTATTGGCGGCGTGGATTCGAGCATCACAGGCGGTACAGAGGAATGCAGAGTCGGCCGGCAGTAAACCGTGAAAGGTGCGGAACGGCATGTATCGCAAACCTTTTCCTAGCCATTTCCACCGCCGCCGTCTTCATGCTTCAACATTTTGGGTTCAGTATGCAAAAATTGGGTAATGAAAAAACAGGGGCTTTTTTTCACTTTTGAATTATTTGTTGTTGGTAGGAAACAAAGAAAAGGCTGTGTGTGTGTTTAATTGTTTATGGCAAAGCGATTTTCTCAAAAATAGCAGAGTCATATTGAATGACTGTTTAGCCGATAAGCTTGGTTGAAATGGTGGGAAGAAGGATAAAAAAGTCTTTCGGTTGAACAAAAAAACGTTATTTGCAAATTAAATAATTAACAAGAAAATAAAAACACTAATGCCCTTGAGAATAATTTTGATCTTTCTCATGCTCTTTTTAATAATTTTCCCTAATATTTTTATGTCCCAGAAAAAAATACTTTAAGTTTTTGTATTATTTTAGTTTAATAACAGTATAATTAATTTTTTTGGGAGAGAAAAATTAATTTAGACCTTATTATGATATAAGTGGACTTTAAAGGGCAGTGATTGAACACGTACCACACAATATCTTTTGCCGAACTTTTTTTCTTGTTTTTCATTCAGAAATAAGTTGTTTTAGCCTTTTAGGAGTAGATTATGGTGGGTCTTGAATATATATAGCTACAGATGAGATCATTAGAGTTTATAGTGGGGATCAGAATGGCAATCTTGACCAACTATTCAAAATCTACTTCAAGGTGCATATATGTACTCTACTAGTACTAGTTTTATCAGCCCCCACATCCGTCAATTTTGGATCATTGGGTTGAAGGTCAAATTGAATTATATTTATCAGGCTTTTTTTCCCCCTTCCATACAAAGAAAAAGGGTATGTGTTAATTAAACCATAGATGTCACCGATCGAATTGCCAAAATTTTGAGAGCGAAATTAAAATGTAAGGCCATGCATGAGGTTTCTTTTGTTGGAAATTAAGTGTAAAGTTAATTTTATGTCTACGTGTACTAGTGATGTCTGGTGCGCGACCCTGGCCCAATATATCTGTAGATCTTAGAAATGTTTGTATCTGAAAAAAAATATTTTGTATTTAACCCGATATATTTTAGAAATATTTATAGAATTTTAGAAATGTTTTATAAGTGTGATGTTTGTATTTGGCAAAAAAATAAATTGTATTCGGCCCAGTACGTTTTAGAAATGTTTGAAAATTTTAAAAATATTTTATAAGTATTACTTCTTAAATATAAATAAACTTGATCAAATATATGTCTTGAATTAAATGCTAGACAAAATATAAAAGTATCCTAATAAGTTTAAATATTAGTAAGATAATTTATTGATGTTCTCCATTGGTTGTGCCAAATCAATACTTAGTTTTGGAGATTTATAATGGTTTTGTAGTTAGTTTCCTCCAAAGGTTATACACTTAATTGTTGGAACTATTTCTTTCAAAAATTTATAGGTAGTAAAATATAAAAAATATGATTTTGAAACTGGTTAATTGTTGAAATTGGTTGATCACAAATATGAGAATGAAAATAATATAAATTTGCATAGGTTTCAAGATATAGAAAAAAAGAACTCACCTCACCATGACAAATAAAAAAAAAGGTAAAAGATAGCCCATTAAAATTTGAGATTTTTTATTTTTTGTTCTGTAGGTAAAAATGATGTATAAAAACACAAATAAACGTAGAAACATCCTTCCTTCCCTCTCCACCTCAAATTCATAAAAGGATTCCCTATAAATTAGTTAAAAGAAGCGGCCTGAACTATTTATATGATGAGGAACTAAAAAAATTCCAAAAACCAAATCTAAAAAAGTATATTCTTGAAACCCTGAACACAAAAAAAAACGTGCTTCATTTGTAAATAAAATAATAATAATAATAATAATAATAATTGGTCAATTGAGAGTATGAAACAAAATCAAAAGCAATTAAACAAAGAAAAAACACACTTCATAATTGGCCATATACGAAAAAAAAACCCTGAGACTCCATAATTAAAAAAAGAAAACCACTCTAATTGAATGAAATATAAAAAACAAATTTAAAAAACCACACTTTGTAACAAAAACCCAATCAATCAATTGAATCCAAACATAACTAAAATCATACAAAAATTCTAGGCTAACTAACCAAATAAGAAATCACATCATACTACCTGACAACGGCTACGGTAGCTGTAACGGATGGATGCATAAAAATAATAGTAAAAACACTATTCTTGAACGGGAAAAACAAAAAATAATAAAAGCCAAACCAATGATCTGTGGAAATAAAATTATTTAAATTTTAATACCTGTAATGGTACCACCACAACGGCCGAAGTAAGATCAATGAGAATTTTTTTTTCCTTTGTGTTTATATAGAGAGGTAAAGAAAATATTTTTTGAAGTTAAAATTTTATCCGATAAAGATGTAGTTGATCATCACTAATGAAAATATTGAACATGCTAATAGGAAAGGAGTATATTTCACCACATAATCTCAATTGATGATTGATGAGGAATTTGTTGTTTTTTTTAATTATGGAGAAGGGATTGATTAAGGAGTCGATTGTCGTAGAGATGGGGATGAAGATTTGGGTTTTTTATGAACCCGTGATTTTTTTTTTGTTTTTTTTTGACGAAAATAGGAGGTGGAAGTGAATTTAGACTGCATTTGCCTTTTAAATTTAGGAGATGTGGTAATTAAAATTTATTTTAAAAATATGATGTGGAAATGTCACATGGCAAATGATGGTGTTTTCTCTTAAGTGTAGTTTTTGTTTCTAATATAGTAAGATATATAGTAACTGGAAAAAGGGAATTAAAATAAAGAGACAAGTATCCCACACAGGAAGAGGTTTGAGGATCACACAATGGGAGTTCTTAATTTTTGTGCGTTTAAATTCATTTCAAGAAAAGAAAAAGAAAGAATTTGTACTGACATCAAATAATAATGTTTATAATAGAGTATGGTTTTAAAGGCACTTTAGTTATTGGTTATTACCACAATTATCAAAGGATATATACATTTTGATTTTTTTAAAAATGGGGAGAAAGTTCCAAATATTGTCCGAATTATCGGCTCATGAATTCTCCCGACCAAGGAGTACTTAAGATATAAAAGATTAATTCGGACAATAATTTCACTCCCTGTAAAACAGAGAAGTAACTTTTGGAAATGTGAGATTGATTCTGGTCGTGAAGTGCTCTCGGTAGGAGAGGATTATTGTTCAAACAGTAGTGCTTAATTAGTAGGAGTTGTAACAACTAATTAAGGTCTCTTGCCTTTGATCATTTTCTTCACCAAAATAATAATATTTCTCTGTCCTAAAATTATATATTGTCCAGTTTGAATTTTTCACTTGTTAATTCAATTTTTACTAAAAATAAAAATTCAAATTGATCAATAATGTCGGGATAGAACAAGTAATAATAAGTATTTGCTAAGTATGCAAACGCCCTCCTGAATCAAAAGCATGTCATCTGAAAACCTAGAAGAAGATATTCATTGTATTCGACTATTTGTAACAATTTTATAGTAATTGTAATTTCTCTATAATAAAAACTAAATATAGAATACAAGTATTGTCAGAAAACCATAAGTGTGTTATGTAAAGCATGTGTCTCGATAGGTTGTTTGTAATATCACAATCTAAAAAAGACTTGGCCCTGTTTGATAAATCAATCAAGCAGTTAAACTTATTAATTAAGTACTCCCTCCGTCCTATAATTATTGTCCAATTTTACTAAAATGAAAGATTTTATTTTTGGTCAAACTTAACTATATTTTACCTTAAACAACCGGATATACCCCTACATAAGTAATTGTGTAACGACTAAGATTTTATGAATAATGTTTTTTACTAAGGGCAAATGTGTAACTTAATCCATAAAAAGTCAAATTGGACAATAATTTTGGGACAAAATTTTTTGGGCAAAGTGGACAATAATTATGAAACGGAGGGGTACTTAATTGATTAGTATTGTTTGATAACACAATATCCTAACAATTTAATTGCTTAAGAACTTAATTTATTAATTATTTAAATTTTAAGTGTGTTTGATTACTCAAAGTAGGATGTCTTAATAAATTAAGTGGGTCTGAAATGCTAGTACAAATGTGAGCCTAAAAATAAGTGATAGGCCTATCACTTACGTCTGAACTGAATTCTTGAGACGATTTATTTTTTAATTTATTTATTTTCATGTTTATACTTTTGATATTTTATCTTGAAATAATTTTTATTAATCATGATGTCTAGTTCTAAATTAAAATTTATGTAAATTAGTTTTATTTAATAAATATTTAACATCGACGCTGGTGCAAAGCCCATATTGACCCTATTAGTCATGGGTGGGTTCTCTTCTTGTGCCTTGGTTAGTCATAATTTTCTCGTTCCAGCGCTTCTCACCGTAAAAGATGGCTGAATAGACGTCCATGTTCCTCCTCATTGTGGATTGACCTCTTCCGACATCTTGTGTGGGACATACTGACATGTTCCCGCTTGGTGGCCCACCCGGTTGCACGCAGCGCAAAGGGGCGGCAGATTCTCATATTCCACTCTTTGCACCCTATCCCGGAACTCAAGCTGGGAAATCAACGGCTTATCCAATTCAATTTCGACTGCAACTCTGGCAAAACGTCCTCTCGTTCTTGCCGCCGTTTATCCATCAATTCGCACAACTCTACCTAGTGTCTGACAGATTTTTGTTAAGAAGGACTTATTATAGTAGTGTACTTGCAGACCTGGTAATTTTGCCCAGACAATCGTCGATTTGACCACCGTGGTGGCGGCATCGAAGGAGCTGTCCCAAGACTACACATGGAGGTACGTGTTGAGGATCACCCAAGTACCTTCGTTTAGAACTCAATTCATGTCCTCCTTACTTCTGAATTTGACAAGGAAAAAATCCCGCACTTGGTCCATGATGGCTATGCAGTCTGTTATTTGCCATAAATCCGGCAACCTGTGACATAACGTTTGCAAAGAGATGGATTTGCCCATAGGCCGGAGCACAATCATATCCTGCCACTGGTCTATCAATAGCTTCTCATTTGGTCTGATATCATAATCTTGGCCTTGGCACCATCCTTCGTCAGAATGACATCTTCATCCCCGATCTCCGGATCATCTTCCACGTCAAAGAGCGAGTAATCAAGGCCTCTCAGGATCTTGTCTCTGAAGCTCAGAGGGGTTGGGCTTACACCATTAGCTCCTCCGTACTTTGGTTTTTTAGCAGATTGATTGTCCAGGGGTGGTGGCTGTTCAGGGTTACTTGATTGGGGTATAGTTCCCTCTCCGTCCGGCACAAAGTCAGTTGGTTGGGACGTCATAGTTCTTTAGAGAGTTTTCTTAGTGAGAAACTTAGAGAGAGAAAGAACTGGACTACCAACATTCTATTTCTTCATTTACACCACAGGGGCACAATTTTCGAGTAGATGTGGAGGACTTTGTGGTGAAGAGTTTTGACAAATTAATGATAATCTACTCTATTTTTTTTATTTTAATTATTATTTTTTTTTGTTTCACAAATAACTAAAGACTATGCTTTAGTTTATGCAACAAGCATACAAAAACTCAATGCAAAATACTACTCGTAGTTTCATGCATTGTTTGTAAGGTTTTTCTAGGTGTTTTGGCAGATTCACGGGCACATAAATATTTTAACCAATATCGACAGTAGCTCCTCAAATAATAATTAAAAACATAATTGGAAAAAAAACACTGGTCTAGTAGTTTCATATAAACGTACTAATATCATTCATTTTAAAAATAAAACAGTGCGCAATTGTAATTTGACTACTTAACACAGAATATAACTCCCCAAAAAAATATATTTTTGCACAATCTATTTAACTAAAAAGTCTTAATATAGATGTTCTAATTAAAATTCATCATAACAGATATTCTCATACAAGAATGAGATAAAACTTAGAATAAACACTGGTCATGCAACACGCAACATGAATAGGATTAGTATTCTTAAAATGGTAAAAACATTTTTTGAAACCCTTGTCTAAATGGAGTTCAATATTTACCGGTCGACTCGAGACATTTTCAATATAAAGAACTGTTATAGTTAAATTCATTCACGGTCATTTCAGGCAAACATACTCGGATAAAAACACTCTTTGTATAAAAAAATCATAAAGGTAGGAAACATATACGAACTTTACGATTTTGTCCCAATTTAAATTTAAATGGTTGATTTCATGAATAAGTAGCGTCCAACCAAAGTTTTCGACGGACAAGATCGATCAAATGAGATTTTAATATATTTTTAAGTAATCATAAAAAACAAAATTATATTCCGGTCCTTTTGAATTTACAAAATGAGAATCTAACCCGAAGACCTAAAAGGCCAAAACACTTCTGGTTCTGGACAATATCAACCAAACCTCCTATTGTCTCTATTTTCAAATATATATCATTTTAGGATTTGATGAATTTTTTTAAATATATGTTGTTTTCATAAATCGAGACATATTTGACCATTTTTTATTAATATTACACTTGTATTAGAAACATATTTGACCATTTTTTATTAATATTACACTTGTATTAGAAATAAAACAGTATTTATAATAAATTTTAATAAATTATAATAGATTGTATAGATAATAAATAATAGTACTTTTGTATTTTAACTATATTATTTAATGTTTTCTTGATTTTAATGATTTTTCTAGAAAGCTATATGAAAAAAATTGGGAGTATTATTTTTCCTTCTCGTTTCTCCAATTTCACTCGCGCAGTAGGGCAATACCACCAGGGTACCTTTTTCCGTGGCGGTTAGTTTAATTCTTCCGTTCCATACAATGGTTTAATTTTTAACTGGAAAAGACGGAATCAAGAGGAAAGCGATGTCGGAGAAGATCGCAGTAAGGGGCCGAAGAAGCCGAACTGGAGAAGCCGGTTTAAATTTTCCGCCTCCGGAGGACACCGGAGAGGGAGCGCAGAAGCAGAATGATCAACAACACCTTGCTCTGCCCTTCCCCCCTCCTATTCCCCTGGACACGGTGCTTTTTTGCTTTAGCCTTCGTTTTTTCGGGGGGTCCGCCTCCTGTGGATGATTGCAAATATTTTGTGTTGTCATGTATTTGGCTATTTGCTTGACGAAGTGCTGTATCTGATTCCTCGCTCTAGATTTGACTGCAAGCAAGTTTCAATTTTGAAAGTTGGAATTTTCTTTCATCCTTCAGGGTCTTTCTGAAAGCATCAGGGTTGGCTTTGTAGAGGAACCGCAGTGGCAGCTTGTTGGTAACAAAGAGGTTGTTTTCTTTCTCCTTCTCTTTTTCATTTTCCTTTTTTTTTCCCCTCAAGAGGCAGGACGGATAATAATTGCTGTGTGTTTTGTAACTGGTCAAAATAATTCACTACACACCTCTTCCTCAGTTTTCAGTATTCACTTTTGTAGCTTCGAAAGGGTTTTGTTTACTTTTTTTATTTTGCTTCAGTGATTATGGATTCTGGGTTCTGCCAATTTATTTATTTAACTTTTTGGGCGTCGAATTATGCTATGCGGTTGTAAATTTGTTTATGGGTTACCTTGACTTGGTGTCTCTGATGTTGGTTTAGGCGTAGATTCATTATTTTAGTTATAACTTCCAAATATGAAGCCAGTGTTTATATTTTTGTCTTTCAAAACATTGAGTTGTCTCCTGATGTAATCACATGTTTGTCCAAGTGCAGTCCTTTTTACATCCTTATCTGGAGGAGCCTAGGTGGAACTATATAAGGCGGTTATGCTGGTTACTAAGTAAGTATAATCTTTATTTGCATTGCTTTTATAAGGCTGTTATGTGTGCTTTAATTTTCACTTCAATCACTCATTGTATGATTAAAACCTATGGTTACAGAAAGGATGCTTCCTGCTGATATGCCAGAATTCGTTTCCTCCTGCGCTCGTTTACTCTTAATGAATGACTCTCCAAAGCACCAGGTTTTGATGTTTCATCTCTTTTATCTGTCTTTCTTTACTATTGTTCTGCGATTAGAATTATCTCTTACTTTGTATTTTTATGTTTGCCTAGTTTGGAGGTGCCTGGGTTTTTGCAACTATGGTGTCTGGGACTTCTGAGCATGTGAAACTGGTGGTTAATGATGACTATGCTGTCCAGCGTTTGATAGAGCTCCTCAGTTCTCCCTATGATGATGTTCGCGAGCTGGTCTGTTTGTCCCTGAGTCCTTGTTTGTTGTTGCGGATGTGGGGATGAAACTTTTTTACTTTGAAATTTTTGTGGGAGGTTTAAAACTAGTGTGATTGATGATTTGTTAATGATTAGGCTGTATTGACATTGGGAAACATTGCTGGTGACGAGGTTTATCATGACGCTATTTTGATGAAAGACGCTTTGGGTCCATTGCTGAAACTGTTTTGTAGGAAGGCACAACTTTCAATTCTGAGAATTGCGTCGTTTACATTGTTCAACTTTTGTCGGCGCAAACCTAAATCTGATGTATGATTAAATAGTTTTCCTTTCATTTTCTAATTTCCTATCCTTTTACTGCTACTAATGGGATTTCATTGTTCAGGTGCTTCCTGCCTTTCCTGTTCTTATGAAACTTGTTTTTGTTGGGGACAAGTATGTGCGAACATATGCTTGTTGGGCACTGTCATTTATATCTGACGGTTCGGAGGATATAATCAAGGATTTAGTTCGGAATGGCATCTATTTACAACTTTTGAAGCTTCTCAAGTAGGTTTCACTCCCTGTTTATCATTCTGCTTTGGTTTTCCTTTTCCCAATTGTATTTCTGATGTGAAAACGAATTTTGATGTTTCAGAGATCCATCGGCTGATGTACAAATTCCCGCACTTCGTGCAGTCAGGAATATTGCGAGAGGAGATGATAGTCAGAGACAGGTTTGTTCACTCCATAACTTTGTATAGTTTGCATTTATAGATTTAACTGTCATGTATGCCGGGATAGAGAATGTCCAAATTTTTTAATTTTTTTCAAGTTTGTCAAACAGATAAAATCTTATTTTGTTATGGTGTTTCTGTTTTCCATGTGCCTACTCATTCATACATGTCTCACCAGTCAATAAGTCTTTCAATTCTACAAAATTTATGATGTCTGCTGCATTTCTGGTTTTGTTTCTCAGTGTTTGATTGACGGTGGGCTGCTACATTGCTTGCGAGCTCTTTTGATTACTGATGTTGAAAGCATCAAGAAAGAAGCTTGTCGGACCATCTCTGCTATTACTGAAGGAAATGAGACACAGAATCAGGTGTAATATACGTGTTCCCTGTAGTAGAATAATTTGTATGTGGAAGATTTTTTTATTTAAGCATTTCTCTGATGGCTGTTTTCTTGATTTACAGGCGTTGATTCAAGCTAATTTGATCGGGCCTTTAATCCATGCATTCAGTTCTGACTCTGATGATTTAAGAGGAGTGGCTGGGCAGACTATCATAGATGTTATTTCTGGGGGATGTCGTTTTGAAGACAAGTACTTTCTTCAGCACCTCCCTTTTTGGTTTCTAATTCTACTCTTGGACATTTCTTCTACGCTTTGGGCATTAATCCTAGGGTTTGTTTTTTTACAGGGTTGATGGATTGGAGGGCTTTATAAAGCCATTGTGTGATCTTCTCAGGAGTGAAGAACCGGCGATTATTGGATTGTGTTTAGATGGTCTGGCAAAATTATGCGAGCCTAGTGAAATGGAAAAGGAGTGCCCTGGAAACTATAATTTTTTCGCAAGACTGATTGATGCAGCTTCTGGTTTTGATTACATCAACGACTTGCGAAGGAACAGCGAAGACAAAACTATCTGTCAAAAAGCATCCATGGTTTGGGGGCCGATGTTTCAGCAGGCAACAGAAGTATATGAATACTTCGAACACATGGCAGATATGTTATTTTGACACGTTACTTGGATCACTCAATGCAGAGAACTAATTTCAGTGATTACATGTTTATTCTGTGTTCTTTCCTTCAATGCTCTGTACAAGTGCTTTTTTTTTTTTAATTTTATTTTTAACAAATCTAATCGATTGAGTTCAGCTTGAATTGGATGAACGGAGGGAAAGCAGTTTGACGTTAATTCTACTGCAATACTGTCTGAGCTAAGGAGGCATTAATTTATGAAAGTTTCTTTTGGCAACTTGTTTGTAGTAGTACTTTTTACTTGAAATTATCAAATGTGGAAATGAAAGGTTGTTTTATGCACTGATTCAACTGGTCATATTCAAACAATAAAATTGAGTTTAATCTCTTAAACTTCATTGAATCACGCTGTCATGACCCGACTTTATATTAGGAGAAAATGCCGTTACTACTCAAAGTTTTGCCCTCGTCGTCAATTATACTCAATGGATTTTCGGTTAACCAATTTTACCTTAATGTTTGAAATTTTTGTCAATTTCGTCCAATTGGCACATTTTTGTCTAAATTAACGGATCTCTGTTAAATTTTTTAATAAAATAATAAATTTAATTATAAAATACCCTAATAATTTTTAAAAATTTTAAAAATAACCCTTAAAATATATAAAAATAACAAAACAGTCCCTTTCACTTTTTTATTTTATTTTTCTCTATCTTGTTTTATTTTTCTTTACTACTTTTAATGAACATAAAAGTCTATTATATGAGTTTTAAAAAAATATTTATTTATTTTCAAACTCTTTTTTTAATAATATAATTTAGCAATAAAGACACTATTTTTCTGATTTATTTTATTCTTCCTAACATAAAGATTAAAAACATTTAAATGAAACTAATATTCTACATAAAAATAAAATATTAGCTCAAATAAAAAAAATATTAATATATTTTAGTGTATTACAATTTCACTCAAGAGACTATAACTTGCATTAATATAATTCATAAAAAAAACTAAAATATAAAATAATTAAAACACTATTTTTCTGATTTATTTTATTCTTCCTAATATAAAGATTAAAAACATTTAAATGAAACTAATATTTTACATAAGCTAGAGAACAATATGTGCCACTGGATCTGGTGCAGATCAATTTATCTTGAACTCCAAGTACGCCTCCCTGTTTAGTTTGATATTGTTTTCATGCCTCCTGTAAGATTCCTTTTAGTTGCGATACATGAAAATTTAGGCTGATTCGAGTTTCTGTTTAGGTAGGTTTAAGTACGATATGTCTGTTGGAGAAGCTAAACAGTTGGCAAAAGAAGCCATCTGCCCTGCTGCGTATGGAGCTTCTGAATGTGGTGATTACGTGGGTGGTATGTTTGCTATCTCTTTCGGCTCTCTCTCGTTGTTTTTCTTTCTTAGATGGACACTCGAAGATCAGTTTTGGTTTCTGGCTGAGTTAATTTATACTCTCTTCTTCCCTTTCTGAAGTTTACCACATAACAAGGGTCTGGGTGGAGTAAGGTCGTCTCTGGTGAGAGTATCGTAGACTGGCAAATAGCGAATATCTCAAGATGGAAAATGGCCCATGGCGATTATGTAGGAGACTGGCAAAGGCAAGAAAGGACATCAGAAATTTTCAGAGCACACGGAAAACTACGAAGGAAGTCCAGGACTCAGGTTGAATTGGGCCAAATCTGAAACACGATTTTCTAGACGTAAAAGAAGTAAAGTCAAGCCTTCAAGGAGGACCTTCATAAATTTCTGATACTCCTTTTTTTTTTTTTTAAACAAAAATAAAATGACCAAATCTTAGAAAATGCCACGTGTGTGGACAGTTCTATCCCATCAATATTCTCTGTAGGCCAAAAAAAAAAAAAAATTAAAAAGAAAAATTATGGTTGCTGGATAAGCTAACTGCTAAGCCAAAAAACTCCATCTCCTCTGTTCTCTCTACTTCCTCCCTCTGGGTGATTTGTCCCTCTTTCCCACCTCGCAAACTTCAGTATAAGAAAAAAAGAAACTTTCAGTAATTTCCATAGCTAGATTTGATCAAAGTAAACAAGCCAAATCACTACTAATGGAGGCTGCTATGTCGTTGAATCCACTGGTTAGACTGCCGGGAATTTCTTCTTCCGGTGGTGAAGACTCATTTCTAGTGAGGCATTCTTTTTTCTCAAATGGGAATTCTCTGAAGATTAATAATCAGAGGCAGAGACAGCAACGTTTCGTAGTGGAAGCCAAAGGGAAGAAAGGAATGGCAGCTCGGCAGTACCAGCGCACCCCACCACCTCCTCTGCCCAAGATTGAAGATGATGGCAATCCCCGTTTTGTTATCTTCATCCGTATGGCCAATGTTAGTCAACTCTCTTTTCCTCTTTTCCTCCCATAAATTTTAGCTCTAGGAGTTGTTAATTAGCATCTTATGGTCTGAACTTAGTCTTCTACTCTTCTTGTATCTGTCGTAGGATAGAACGAAATTTAAGAAGCATTAATTGCCTGGATTGTCCAATTCCAAGTGTTAGCTGAGATCTTAGGACAACCCTTTTAAGTTTTATAACCTTACTATACAAAAGAAATAAAGTTGAAATGTTCAAGATGGAAGCTGTTTTTTGGTTTATGATTGCTGCTTGCAATTTTGTTTTGTTGCTGTAAAGGTTAGAATTTTTAGGATGCCGTAGTTTGTTACTTTGTTTAGGGTGCGTGGAAGTTTTGATTGATGCCCATTTGGTGTTTTTTATGATTGAGCCTGCCTGCAGGTTTATCTTTGGTATCCTCTGAATCTGGTTACTGGTGGAACTACTGCTAAAATCATGGTGGCTGCAAAAGACAACTTCCTCGGCAAATACATCTACAAGGATACTATTGCTAGGAATCTCGCAGCCGTTGTTTACAGAGTGAGTTGTTGCATGCTTGCATTGCACTCTAATGAGTGATCCACTCTTGAGGGCGTTTTATTTAAGCTAGCACTAAAAATTTCTAATGGCCAATTGGCCATCCAGTGAGTGGAAGTACTGTAATGCTCTTTTCCTTTCAAATTAAGTGCAGGATGAGAAAGAAATACAGAAGATGGCAATGAAACAACATCGTGTTCTGAGGTCGGCTACTGAATTCAGATATGGTTACAAACTTGTTGTAAGGTTTTCCGGTCTCTTTCTTTTATGTTATTGGATGGTGAAGAGATGTTTGAAACTCAGCTTTGAAAGCATTCATGTATAATGATCTTGTGGTGTGTGATGCGCGCAGGAAAACAACAATTTGAGGGCTGCTCTTGCTAGCAATGATGTTATTGAGGTAATCTTATGCTCTATATCCTCTATATTGCATCATGAATTGTTTTCTGGGATATGACTTCCAGGACCTCACGTTCATCAAAGCTAGTTGGTAGATGTTAGAATTTTATTCATCCGAAAAACTCATTTTGGAACCTAACAGTTCACTTGCTCTTCTGCAGCTCCCAAGGAAAGAAGAGCTTAAAACAGTCTTAGATAAAGTCAAGGATTTCTTTGGGGATGCTAAGGAGTCCTTTGGGAAGCTCACATCCCTAAATCCAGAAGCTGAGCAGGCGGAGGAAGATAGTAAAGAAGAACCAAAAGCAAAAGCAAAGTCTACGTAAGTACCTTGGTTCAATCTTTTCGAGTTTCTTAAGGCCTCTGAGTACCATGCTCTATATCATGTCTTTCCTAAACTCAAACAACCCTTTGCATTCAATCAAGCAGTGTGAAAGGCTGAAGATCAGGTTGAATTCAGAAGCACATGTTCATACATGGAAGCTTTCATTTGGCAACATTAACAGGAGTGGGGATAGTACAGCGTTGTATTAAACTGTAAAAGTTTTGTCAAATCCAGCATTTTACAGAAACAACTCTTTCATTGCTATAAAATGCATTTTTCACACTTTGCTGAGTAATTCATGCTATGAAATCCATACTCCTTGCTCATTGATTTTATGCACAAAGTGAGGTGGGACACCTGCGTGGATTTGCCTGCACTTTTGAGCTTTTAACTGCATTGCATTAGACTAGTTGTCTGGGACTGGAATCTGGATTGTGGGGACGAGTTTTAGAGCTGATCTTTTCCTAGTGGCAAGCCCAAAAATTTCTGACAGATCAACATCATCAGGTCCTACTCCTTGAGGCAATGCCCAATCAAAATGGTACAACAAGCGAGCGAGGGAAATCTCGATGCTTGCCAATCCAAAGGAGTAACCAGGGCAACCTCTCCTTCCACCTCCAAATGGCAAAAACCTGAAGTCATGTCCACCTCGAAAGTCAATATCTGCATCCATAAACCTATCAGGATTATACTCCAAAGGGTTCTCCCATGACTCTTGATCCCTCCCAATGGCATAGGTGTTGATCAAAACCCGAGTTTTCGCGGGGATTTCGTAACCATCTAGGGTACACGTGGCCATAGATTCTCTAGGAACAAGAAGGGGGACTGGAGGATGGAGTCTCATGGTTTCTTTTATTATAGCTTTCAAGAAATGAAGTTGTGGAAGATCACTCTCTTCTACTTTGCCTTTCTTGGATGCAACCTGCCTCACTTCATCTTGTGCTCTTTTCATGATCCATTGATGCCTTGCCAATTCTGTCATTGTCCATTCTAAGGTTGCAGATGATGTGTCTGTTCCAGCTACAAACATATCCTGCAATGACCCATTGTTACATAAGTAACATATTCCCGGTCAGAAACTAATTCGATTCAGTTTGCCTGTTTAAGGAGTAACAAGTTGATTAAAAGTTTAAAACCAGTAGCTAGGTTAAGTTTCAAAGTGACAGCGTTGGACTCTTGGCCCGAAATGAGCCCTTTCTCTTTCAGCTAGTTCTTATTATTTCTTTCCAAACCCACAAATGAGTGTTTGCAATTTCTTCAATTATGGCCTAAGGGGCTTTGACCCCGGGAAATTATAAGGTTAAAAAAAAATATATATCAAAAAATCAAACGCAGTGAAATGTGTTTATGAGTACCTGGTGGCTCTGTCCCCAAAAAATGGTGCACAAACTAAAAAAACGGAAAAGGAAAAAAAAGGTGCACAAACCGGTGGTATATCACTTTATGAGCTCCAAACAGGCTGCATATCACTTTTAAGTTATTAAGAGTTGAAATGTTTGAGCCTCTGATTTTTATTTATTTATTTTTTGACTCAAGCCTCTGATGTCTATATGACCTGTTTAGATCAATTACATAAAGCTGCAGAGGGAGCCCTTCAAATATTTATATGGAAATTACGGGGGAAAAAAAAATTAAATTTCAGATGTAACTTTTGTCAAATTTTTTTCGTTTCATTAATTTATGGGTTTATATATTTAAAAACATTTTCTTAAATTTTCATAATCATCTCCATAAATATTTTTATCCTTGTTAATTTGTAACTAGCCATGAACAATCAATTTGTAAGAGGAAGTAATGACAAATGACAAGTTGTTCCCGAAAATTGTTTACACAATGTCATCGTGCGTCATAATCATCCAAAAGTCAACCTAAGCATGATGTAATTCTACGACTCTTTCACTTAAATTACTGCCTAGTCACGATGTCGGTGAAATCCTTGCATGTATTCCACGTCTAAAATGATTTGAATATATGTTGTTGATATCAAGAAACTTTAAACAATAACAAGGTAGCAGTAGTATATTCCCTCCATTTATTCAAAATATAAGTCATTTTAGATTTTGTACGTAAACTAAGAACATAATTATTTAATAATTAATTAGTGTATCAAATATCTATTTTAGCTATTATTAATTATTTTGAAACTATAACAAAGACTAGATGAAAAGTGATTAGTATTATTTATTGAGCACAAAGTTGAGAAGTCTATTATTAATTTACCTTGAAATCCTAAAATGACCTATATTTTGAAATATTTCTCCAGATTTAAAACGATCTACTTTTTGAAACGAAAGAAATACAAACTCAGGAAATAGGAGTATTGTAAACTTAATTAATTATTGAAGATTGCATCATGCATGATATCATTAATTAAGGAATAGTACTATTAATTACGTAAGACGGTAGACGTACCAGAACAAGAGCTTTGAGATTATCATCAGTGATGGGAACTTCAAGATCATCTTGTTTTTGTACTCTTAACAAAACATCCACAAAGTCTTCCTTCATCATCATCTCCCCCTTAACGCCGCCGTTTCCTTCCACCTCCTTCTTCCTTGCTGCGGCGGCGGCGGCGTTAATATGCTCGTTAATGATTTCGTCACAAACCATCCTCAGATCCTTCAAGTTCTCCGTCAACCTCCGTTTGGTCCCACTCACCGAGTTAACCCACTCCCAACCCGGGAAAAAATCTCCCACGCAGAACCCGGCCAGCAAAGCCTGCGTCTCCGTCAGAACCTTTATCAGCCCGCTCATCTCCTCCGCTATGAACCGCTTCCCGAACGCCACCCGGCAGAGCACGTCGTTCGCCAGCTTGAACAACATCTCGCTCACGTCTGTTTCTGATCCGCCGCCGCCGCCGGACTGAGCCGACACCGCGGCGAGCATCCGGTTCACTTCCTCATTCCGAATGAGTTGGAACGAGCTGACTCGTTTCGGGCTGAGCAGCTCGGTGACGCAGATTTTCCGGGCTTGACGCCAGTAAGGCCCGTAAGGGGAAAATGTGACGTCGGAGCAGCCGAAGGATAGGTACTGGGCCGAGATGAGCTGGGGCCGGTTGGCCATTACGTGGTCATGGGCCTTGAGCACGAGTTCCGCGAGTTTTGGGGAGGAGATCACGACTGTATGGACCTGGCCCAGTTGGAGGGAGAAGATGGGGCCCAGTTGTTTGGCGAGCCCGGCGAATTTTACGTGGGGCATTTCGTCGGTCAATAGGAGGTGGAGGTGGCCGATGATCGGAAGCTTTGGGTGGGGGGACGGTGGCGGTGGTGATGGACGAGTACGTCGACGGCGACGGAGGTATAGGATGTACATGAAAAAGAAGGAAAAGGCGGCAAGAGATGATATAATCATGCTTAAATTTTCGAGTGAAGAACTTCCCATTTTCTTTCGAAGATTTTTTGAAGTTTTTTTTGTTTTTCTTTTTTTGTTTTAGCTTGGAATGTGGTGAGGCTTTTTTATATAAAGAATGGTGAAGATGTAGATATATATATAATGGTGCTCTCTCCTCTCCAAAAAAAAAAAACGTCACCTTGAAACTTGAAAGATAGTTCTTTTTTCAAGTAATGATTTTGATCATTCAATCTTCTGTATACTAACATGAAATCAGGGTAAAAATAAGAGAATTCTTAGCACAATCACATAAGATTTTCCCTAGAAAAAGGGTTTCAAGTAACACCTCGAATGTTGCTTTGCTTGCTATATAGTATTACGTTTCATCAGTAATAAAATATACTAACACGCCACATATATTATTTCCAAGAATGAGATCATTAACAGCAACAATCAATGACGATTATCCAAATAAGATATATATGTAAGTAGAAGTTGGACTGTTGGAGTCATTGTTTGATTTTAAAAACTTTTATGGTTTCACAAAAAAAAAAGCAGATATACGTATATATTTTGTAGCTAGGAAGAGAGTCTTTTTCACTCTCTTGAGTCATGTATATGTAATCCCTTCTTTAATTTCTCAAACACTGCACCCCTATCTCAAAAAAAATAGTTTATATTAAAATTTTCTGGACATATAGATTAATAGTGTGTGAGTCGCTATTGGTTGAAGTTTGATGTGCATCTAATAAGAGCGTGTATATATGATGATCAAGCAACCCGGGGAAGAAGTCCTTTACGCTTCACATTTTACCATATTTGACAATATTTTCTTTTTTCTTTTGCATGAATAGATTGATATGTGCATGTCTATAGAGATAGAGCGTGCGCCAGATTAATTGGTCTAAAAAGCTTCCAGTGTCTTTTTGATATGTTTATGATTGACGAGTAGCAATCATAACACGATGTTAAATTTAGTTGATATTTTTAATTTACGAGGTGTGTCAATTTAACAACCATTTACATTCTTCACTGTTTAAATCCATTGTCCCTCAAGTACCCCCCAAAAAAACAGACAAAAAATGGATTCGTTTCGCGCCAATATATATTAAATGGGGAACTTGCCAACGCTTGCTTATCTTGGCGTTGGCTCCTAATCGATGAAGCAGAACTTATTACAAATGTTTGTTTTATATTGCATAAACATGAAACCGTTGGGGAAATTAGCAGTAGGAAAGATGGTGGCTAATTTTTTTCTTTTTGAAAAAAAAAAAACAAAAAACAAAAAATCCACATTCTAAAATAAGATTCAATGCCTGAATCTATACGGGTCGCCTAAGAGTTAACCATCTGACTAATAATTGGTGACAATTTTAAGTTGACTTTTCCTTCCGTGATTGACTATGTCGACCGGACCAAGTTCGGTTGATGCTACCAAGCTTATAGGGCTCAGACTCGGGACAATAAGCCCATATCATAAATCAGCGTTAATGTTTAACATTGTGTCACGTACGGTGGCCGGAAATGAAGAAATTGGAAGTTTTAGGTTTGCCAGAGTGATTCTGAAGAGTTCAGAGGAAGAGAATATAGAAGAGAAGAGAATCAAGAAATCTTCTGAAAAATGATGATATTATTATTCACTAATCATTACAGATCATCATTACAATATTAATACTCAATCACCAGCCGTCATTTCTGACTTAATGATAGAAGTTATAATTCCACCCCTTAAGTTTCCAAAATAGCGATTAGACCCCTGATCATAACAACTCCATCCCCCATAACAGTGAGCTTGTCCTCAAGTTTGGAAATCAGGAAATTGGCTGTGAACAAAACCTTCGTCTTCCCACGAAGCATCTTCTAAACTCATCCCTTTCCACAAGATCAACCATTGAGTGACTTTCGCAACATTCCTTTTAATAAACCACCTTTGAAGAACCTTGTCAGGCTACAAGTTGCTTTCTTCAAATAGAGACAAATCTGGAGGCAATGTGCAAGTGATTGGTTTAGCTCCCTTGTGTTTCTTCAAGAGGGACACATGAAAAACTGAGTGGATCCTTGAAGAAGGAGGCAACCTCAAGCACTAAGCCACAACACCAATCTTTTCAATGAATTCATGCGCTGCCGAGCTTTCAATATGTTGTCCTGAAGTAACTTTATTATAGAAGCCCTTTGCTGAACCTCCTGTGTTGCAGCAGGAACTACACTTGCAGTAAATGGACCTAGAGGAAAAGTGCAAGGTTTCTCCCCATATAAAGTTTCATAAGGAGTCATCTTGATACTGGAATGAGAAGAAGAGTTAGACCACCACTCTGCAAGAACTATCCACTGACTCCAAGGATTAATGGTTTTACTAGACTTAGTTGCCATTCTTGAAGAATCAGCAAACTTAATAGGAAAGGAAGGAGCCTTGGTTACCTGAAAAAAAAGGGGTTTTCTGTTTCTTGACGCTCAATTCCATGTAGTAGAGCTAATTTGAAAGTTGCTGTAAGTGTTTGTGGAGAGAACATCCTGACTGTTGGCCGTAATTCTTCTTTTAGTCCACTCATAAAACTGTGGATGAAATACTCTTCAGAAAGATGAGGATCTTGCATAAGCATCCTTGTTCTGAGTTCCTCAAATTTGTTCTGATAAGCCTTGACTGATCCTGACTGAAAGAGCTTGTTAAATTCCTCTATTGGACTGATTTCCTCCCAATCAATGAATCTTTTCAGTAATTCTGATGAGAATTCTGTCCAAGAAAGCTTTCCTTTGGTCAATTTGATCGACTGGTACCAAGTGTCAGCCTGATCTTCTAGGTATAATTCGACATGATCAACCTTTTGTTCCTCAGAGATCTGATGAAGAATGAAAAACTTAGCGCATTTCCTGAGCCAATCCGTGGGTTGTTCTCCGGTGAATACTGGAAGTTCAATCTTTGGTTGAGTAAACCATTGCGGTCTTGCCTGTTTGTCTTTAACCGTTTCTTGAACTTCTACCATCTTGCCTTTGTTAACTTCTTGCAAATTGGCCGATTTCTCTGGTGAAACGACAATTGCTGTTCATCCCGAGTGAGATGCTCCATTCTGAATCGGCAGTCTCTCCATTATCATCGGATTATTCAAGATTGCGCTCATCGCCTGTGAAGCTGAGATCAAGATCTTCAATTGTTCGCGAATTTCTACCAATTAAGAGTCTATACCGGCAAATTTTGACTCAAAATGGTTCTTCACTCCTCGCTGTTCGCCTTGTGCTCTACTGATTGTTGTCGGAGCTCTGTAGATACCCCCGTCAACTTCTGTTCCTGCCGGCGAAGCTAATCGTCAATCTCCTTTTGAGAACGTGTCTGCGTCATACTAACTGGTTACAAAGCCAAGAATCGAAGCTCTGATTACCAAGTTGTCACGTACGGTGGCCGAAAATGAAGAAATTGAAAATTTTAGGCTTGTCGGAGTAATTCCAGAGAGTTCAAAGGAAGAGAATTTAGAAGAGAAGATAATCAAGAATCTTCTGGAAAATGATGATATTATTATTCACTAATTATTACAGCTCATCATTACAATATTAATACTCAATCATCAGCCATCATTTCTGACTTAATGACAGAAGTTACAATTCCACCCTCTTAAATTTTCAAAATAGTAATTAGACCCCTGATCATGACACATTGCCCTTCGCCAGTCCATTGAGAATCATCCTCAAAATGTCTCCGGTATAAACTCATATAAGTTCGATTTTTTTCTTCCGGAAGATAAACCCCACAACTACCCAAAAGAAAATTCTTCTTAAACATATACTTGAGTCATAATATTGGATTACTATTTATATATATTAGTACATTTTGTTTGGTTAATTTCTGCATCATATGAACCGAGATTCCCTTGAAAATAAAATACCAGTGCTTTCTGTTTTTTGAACTATTTCATGAACAAGAGAGACACATCAATGATCACTATTTTATTTGATGAATACTTCGTAATCTCTCTATCCTAAATGGTTGTTTTGTTTAGATTTTCATGTTAACAAGAGAGACGCATCAATGATCACTACTTTACTTTTCCCCTAAATTCAAGCCATGGCTACAAAAATTATATAAAATCATGTCAACGACAAGGACTCACGTCAGTTTTTCTTCACTTTATTTGCAGCCATCTGTCTTCATAATGTTGTCAAATTCGAACCGAATATTGAACCGTCCGGTTAGTCAGAGGTCAACCAAATTTTAGATTTACCCGATTTTTATCTTGTTAGGTCGCGTTTCTCAAAAAGACATTATCAATCTAGTAATTAAAGTTGTTTAAACATGTGAACCCTTACATATCGAGCACAAAATCTATCTAAATGAACGAGAAGAGTGAGGAACCTAGTATATATGGATCAATTTCTTAACTTTTTTTTTTGTTAAATTTATTTTTATTAACAAGCTTGAAGTTGAAGTGTATAGATTTAGGTTATCGGTTCGAACGGTTTATGTGTAAACAATCATAGTTCTTTCACTTTGCAAATCATTGGCAAAACGCCAAAAATTGTTTTGGTACGTTGTACAAAATCATTGAATTGAAAATCACAAATGTTATATTTAATGAGATACGTGGACTGATTTTGTTTTAAATCCCTCAATAATGATGATGACAAAACCTCATAATTAATACTCGACCCTTTTTGTTCTGTGAATGCTGACGAAACTTGGAATAGTATCGTCGGCTTGACAGCAGAGCTCCGGCTAGGATTTCCTGCAAAAGAGGCCTCGGAGGTCTCCTGATGGTAGACACTCTGATGCTTAAGTCAGTAAAAGGGGTTAAGGAATGGATATAAGTAGTGTTTTGTGCTAGAGATAGCATAACTGTATTATGATGTGATCAACTCTATTTATAGGCATAAAATTACTTTGAGAGATGTCGAATCCCATTAGGTTTCATGTTCTAAAACTGCCTCTGTAAAATCGGTTAGACCATAATTGGTAAATGGACCGGTCTGGTAATCCTCGATGGATATAAACTCGTCAAATGCATTGGCAGATAAGAATCTTTGTTTCTCCGGCTCCTCGTCTCCCAATATATGAACTCCCCCTTAACGGCTGGAATACTAATCATTAGTTATCAATATCGTCCCACACAGCTTCTTTGAAACTTAAATTTGAGCAAATTTTAAGTGCAATTTACCTACTTAATTAATTCATTTTTCTTAAAAGAAATTTTTTGGTTGTTGATCGAACTGAGAGAAATGGGAAGGCAACCATGTTGTGAGAAGGTTGGACTGAAGAGAGGGCCATGGAAAATTGAAGAAGACAATAAATGGCATCCAGTGTTGGAGGCTTGTTCCTAAGATGGCAGGTATTTGCTAACTTCATAAGCTAATTTAATTAATTTCCATTATCAATCAACAATCATTTGGTATAGGATGGTTTCTAGTAATTCTTCAGTGAAAGTTCTACTTTTAAAAAATTTACCTTGAATTAATTGATCACCCAAAATTAATCAGGCTTTTGAGTAATTGTTTCTCTGTTTTTGTAACGTTAAGGTTTGATGAGGTGTGGGAAGAGTTGCGGACTAAGGTGGATAAATTACCTAAGACCTGATCTCAAAAGAGGTGCTTGGACTGAAGCTGAGGATGATATGATCATTCACCTTCATTCTCAGCTAGGTAACAGGTAATTATCACCACAATTCTAGTGTCCCATTTTTTAAGAAAAATCTTTCATTACCTTTGCTATTCGTTTAATTTGCCACCTTCAAGTCACTCATTTTGTTTGTGTGTGTCACAGATGGTCCAAAATAGCAGCACATTTTCCAGGGAGAACAGACAATGAGATCAAGAACCATTGGAACACCAAGATCAAGAAGAAGTTAAAGAGCCTTGGCTTAGATTCTTTGACCCATAAGCCTATTAGTATTCATCATCAACCAGAAAAAGATCATAATCATCATCTTCATAATCTCAATGATGATGAATTCTTGAAGATCAAAGAAGAAAATGTGGGTGAATATAGCTCATCATGCTCTGGAGAAGAAGGAAACAGTCTCCAATATTCTTCCAATAAAGACTTGTTGCAACTGCAAAATATTGATGACCATTCTTTTAAAAAAAAGGCTTAGATGATCAACAAGGAATTAATTATGGGACATCTTCTTCTGGTTTTGATGAGGGAAGTTACACTCAAGCGGGCAACTTTGGTGTTCCTACTTCTTACAGTATGGGATTGAATGATGTTATTCAGTTTCATCAGCTTGAAGATCCTTTTCTAAATTGGAGTAACTCCCCATTTCCCTGGGATATTTGTCGTACCAATTTAGGCAGCGACGGAACTAGAGGATTGATACTGGAGGGTCGATATTATAAGACTAAATATTTTTTTTATATATACATATAAAAAATTAGAATTATAGAATATAAAGTGGATTATCTTTTCAAAATTTGTGATTTGCTTTAAATAATTTTGTGGGGATCACATTTATAAACATGTACAAAATTTTTCTCCCAAATCATTCTGAAATCTATTTTGAAAGAGCCCTCTATCCTAATATTATGTTAAAGTATTCTCATGTTTTAGATGAGTAGTTTATATGGTGCCACAATTATAATTTTTTATTATAGGGTTGAGTGTTTGAGATTTGATTTTCGATAATCCTCAACTATGATTTTATTAATTTATAATTAAAACAACATAACAACGTTTATGATTTATGATTATATTTTATAAATACACTATCATTGTAGTTAGAAAGGATGATTTCTATATGATTACATTCATATAATACAATTTAAATACAAGGGTCTTGTGCTGCTCCTCCAGAACATATCCTTGACAGGATAAGATTATTTTTGAATACACAAAGCCCAAAAAATGTGTTGGGTGAAGCCAAAATGAGCTATTTTGAAACAAAAAAACAAAGGAAAAAAAAAAACAAAAGAAGTCCATTAAGAACAAAAGTCCTAGTCTGATTGTCTTTCTTCTTCATCAAAACATTTCGCCAGGGGGTCAGCCGTGGAAAAATACAGATGCCGCGCCTCGCCGGAATACCTCCCTTAAAGGGATTTTCGGAATCTGGGGGGTCGGTTGACCCTCCTGACCCCCCTTAGTTCCGTCTTTGAATTTAGGAGGTAATAATTTCTTTTTTTAGAGCTGATAAAAAAAACTTTTTTCCCCAAGATTTTGGAAAAGAACCTCAATTGTTGAATCTTGAATGTTACTTGAATGGCAAGGGTTAATATAATACTCCTTACGTTTCACAAAAATAGTCTACTTTGAGCTTTTGAGTTTTTTTTATTATTTTTAATGTAAATTTAAAAATTCAATGTGGACTATTTTTTTGGGACGGAGGTAGTAGTTTCTTAGTTTGTTATCAAATTAACCGTCATTTTATGTTGTACACCCAGTTTGTTGAGATGTACCTAAAAAGAAGTCCATTTGTGCTTAAATTAGTGTAAACTACTCCTAATATAAAGATTATTACAGATATGAATAATATAATTTTTCGATTTGTACAAGTCGCATATATTCAATATATATGTATATGTGATACGCTAATTTTGAATAAATTATATTTTTCTAATTTTAAAATTATTGTTCAGTTTTAGATTTTACTTTTAATATAATTTAAACTAAAAATGAAAACAAAAACTGGACAATAATTATGGGACGGAAGGAGTATGAGAAAAAATCTAAACTTAATTACTTGACTGTAATGAATCAAACGAGTAGTCATTATTCATTACCAGTAAAACGTATCTGATAAATTTGTTTATGAGGAAAAACGACTAGCTAGATGAATTGATTATTACTTTCATGATTAATCTAATGAAAATCGTTAACTTAAAAAATGAGGAGAAAAAAAATTTGTGTGTGGTTTGTAGCCGTTGTTACTATTAATGTTTTTTATTTTCTAAAATTGGATCGACGTGGACCCAAATGCTCAATCCCACATTCCTCGACTATTTAAGTTTATATTTATTTTTGGTGTAAATAATAATTATAGTAAAAGAATAAAAAGAAAAAAAAAAAAAACAGAAATGAAAACTAGCCGTTGATGCCAACGCTCTGGGAGGTGGAGTATAGCCTTCCAGTTGAAAAACACAGAGCAGCATTTCCCCCTCCAACTAAACCAACCATTCTCATTCAACGCCTCATAGCAATTTTTTTTCCCCAATTATGCCCTTTTGAGTATATCCGACTCCACCAATTCGATTCAGTTTTAGGGATTTGAATTCAATTAGCGGTGTTTTTTTTTTATCCTTTCTAATTTTTGGGGTTTTGGTCCTCCTTTCTTTACTGCAAAATCAGCGAAAACAGCACCAATGGGGGAATCTTCAGCTTGTCTATTCAGATCATTTTCTCAACCATCTCCTACATCCCCTAAAGAGGTTAGATTTCAATTGAAGAATTGTTTCCCTGAAAGCCTGCTAAAGATCTCTTCGTCTTTTTTTTTTCCTCTGGTGTTTGTTCTTTAATATGAGAATTGTTACTTTGCTTACATTGAAACTTTCTTCGTTCTGTTCAATTCAATTGGGGGAAAATATAATTCTAAATCGCAATTCTACTTTTAGTGATTATGACATGGTGTTTGTTTCCTCGGAATCTTTGACCGTGTCTTCTTGCTGTTGTTTTTAATTTTAATTTTGCCTAATTTAGGGTTTCAGCTTTTCATCTTTTACGACTATCATCATTGTGGCGTAGTGGCTTTCGATTCGTGGTTTGTTCTCAGCTCAATTCACTTTTAAACTTGCAACACTCAATTCCTTGTTTATTCGACCTATACTTTCTGAGATTCTGAATGCTTATTTTTTAATCTAATATAACGCTGTTTCTCTTGGGAAAAAAAAACCTTTAGAATGAGGCACTTAATTTGTATTTTTGCAAGGGTGAAAATAATTAGTTTCAATTTCTTTATTTTGGAGTTTATTATCTATGTGCATAGTGGATGCTGCTTGTGATTGATTTCAGGTGGGCTTTAGAAGATTTTCCCCCCTTCACCTCTTAACATGATCTGACATGCAGGAGGATCCTATTCGTCGAGCCCTTACATCATCTGTTTCATTTGGGAGATTTGTGTCCGAGTCACTGGCATGGGATAGATGGTCAGCTTTCAATCAGAATCGCTATTTGGAAGAAGCCGAGAGGTATTCTAAACCCGGTTCTGTGGCCCAGAAGAAAGCTTACTTTGAAGCTCATTACAAGAATATCGCTGCCAGGAAAGCTGCTGCGTTGCTTGAGCAACAATGTCCCGAAAATATCAGTAGCCCTGCGGGGAATAGAATGAACGAAAGGGACAATGATCCTACTGCAGCAATGGATTTAGCACAAGAAAGTCGTAGTGAGCATACTGTGACTGCAGAGATACATGTAGAAGAGAATCAACTTAGTACAGATGTCATCCTTTCTGTTGATACAGAGGACCAAATTTTGCCTCATGAATCCAACATGGAAACTGAGGGAGTAGAAGAGAAAAGACTTAGTGCAGATATCATCCACCCTGTTGATACAGATCACCAAAGATTGCTTCAAGAATCGAACATGGAAGCTGAGGGAGTAGAAAAGAATATACCTAGTACAGATGACTTACTTTCTGTTGATAAGGATCATCAAAGGCTCCCTCAAGAATCAAACAATGATACTGAGAGAGAAGAAGAGAATAAGCTTTATACAGATGTCTTGCTTTCTGATGATACAGATCACCAAAGGCTGCATCAAGAATCAAATATGGAAACTGAGGGAGTTGAACAAGTCATAGGACACCCACTTTTCACAGACAGAGATGATCAAGTAGATGAGGGAGTTTGCAAGGAGAAGGAGATGAAGGCAACTCTCCAGGTATTGTTGTGTTTACTAGCTGCTTCTTATTACTGATTAAGGCATCTACGATCCTGAATAGCTAACTCTAATTTTCAGGTTCCATCTACATTGGGAGATTCAGCTTCCTTGGACAAGAATGAAGCCACATTACCTTCTAAAAAGCCATCAACAAGTGATCATGGATCAAAGTTTAGATCTGTTGTCAAGCCACGCATCCCTGTTTATCCTAAAAAAGGGGGCCAAATTGGCATTCCCATCAGCAAGAAAACATCAAATTTACCTATCCCCCAAGCACTTCACATGTCAATCAGTTTTACTTCTCGTGCATTTAGTAATACCAATAAAACGTTACCTTCTGTGTCACGGAAGATTGTTGACTCAGTAATTCACAAACCAGTGGTGAGAACATCATATGCAGGGAGCTCAAATCCACAGCCTCGTATTAGGGTGCCTTATTTCGTTGCCCAAACATTTTGCCATCTTTCTTTGTTAGGAATAATGCTTGACTTTTTAAAACTTCTCTTCATTGTTTACTGCGATTGCAGGCATCTGCGAGTGACGTGTCGCGTCTCAGAGTAACTCCTCAACCAGAAAATAGCAGGTAATCCCACATTCTTTTGTTCTAGTATGGATAAAAGGATGATTATATTTGCTAGATGAAAGATTTTGATTTATTTATGCCTTCTAAAATTTGTCATTTAACAGGACTAAAACTCTGATGTGTCAATCAGTCTCCGGAAGTATATCAAGGTTCGAAAAATCCAACTCATTGTTACTGTAAGAATGCTGTCTTATTAGTTTACCTTTTTTGTATTAATTGTTTAGTTGAGCAGAATAAGTGAAACAAAAAAGACATTTCTCTAACTTGTCCAGGGTCGAACCAACTTAAGCCATATAGCTTAAGTAAATGTTTATTGAAATTAGAAGCTTTACTCTGTGTTCAGAAATTTTCATTTGCTTAGGTTTTGTCATTGCTAATCTGTACTTGTTTATTTTCTAGCCAAAGACTGGATTGACAGAAAATCATATTGGTATGAAATGGGCTGTACCTGGCTATTACTAATAAAAGGTGTCTTTCTTGTATTTTTAACAGAAATGGAAATTTGAAACAACCATGTGGTAGCAGAGTGAAATCTCCAACTACTATATCTTCTTCCTTCAGCTTAAGGAGTGAAGAAAGGGCTGCTAAACGTAAAGAGGTATGCCTGAAAAACAGTTTCCACCCTTCAACTCAATTTGATTTTGTACTTTATTCAATTATAGTTGCCTGCAGTCTTATCATTTGCTATTTCAGTTCTTCCAGAGGTTAGAGAAGAAGCTGAAAGCGGAGGCTGAAAAAGAACCCCTCCAATCAAAACAAAAGGTAGATCTAGATGGTGAAATCTATCGGAAACTTTCTTTCTTAACAGAGAACAAAAGATGATAACTTGAAGTGGCAAAAATCTGGAGTTGAGGATTTTGTTATATGTGGTTCATCTCCTACATTTGCAGGTTAAAGCAAATAGTTGTTCCAATGCTGCTTGGAGGACTATTTCTTCCCAGCATGATGACGCAAAAGCTAGCTCCAATCCTTCAACAAACCCAGCAAGTACCGTCACAAAAAAGGTATCTCATTTTGTAGATGCTTGGTCGTTAGATGAGTATAAAGAATCTGGTAGATGTCAAAAGGAGAACTGATGTGTAAAAAGAGTATTGAAATGAATTGCTTATGTTTTATGCTCTATGATATCCCAAAATGTATCAAAATGTAAAATCTTGTGGTGGAAATGAATCCCAGAATGTATCCCTGAAAGCGCTAGATAAAAAAGTGTACCAAAATGTGAAATCCTTTTTCAGGAGAATGCATTTAGTCAAGTTCCTGCTTTGATTGCTTTGCATCTTACTTTGGTAGTTTCGTATCCTTCAGGTCTCAACCCGATCTTATACACCAAAAATGGAAAAAAAGCTGGCTTCTGAAGCACAAGATACTAACTGTAAACCACCATGGAGATTCTCAAAGAAGAAGACTGATAGCTTCATCAGGGATGCGCCGGAAAAGAACTATAGCAAAGCAACTCCAAAGAAGACTAGGACTAGTGAAAATACTTCTCCTAATATCCAGATTTCCATGTATAAAGAATGCCTAAAAACGAATGCTAGCAAGAGGCCAATGAAAAATTAAGTTGTGGTTTGTGAATATCGTCAGGTGGCTTAGTATAGTTTAGAGGTATAAGTAAATAAGGACATGTAATATGGTTGCTTTGAGCCTTACAACCTAGGTTGTTTCCACTTGTAGCTTATCTCCCGCATTTTGTATTGTTTAGCAGGAGAAAGAATGTGGGGAACAATTATGTAGTGGTGATCATCATATTAATGAATTCACAGAGTTCTTTGATGACCATGTGGAAATGATAATCTGACAAATACTCGCATTAAAGAGGTGCTTCTCTGGCAAATACTAGAAACAAAGCAATTATCTATTGATCATCATATTAAGAAAATGGCAGAGAGTTCTTTGATAAATCTGATAAATGTTAAGCCGTGACTGCGTCAGTGAGGTGCTTCTCTAAGATTCTACTCTGGGTAGAGCTTCATCAGAAAACGGTCCCCAGTCAGAATAACCAAGTCAAATTTTTGAAAAGTGCTTCTTTACAAGCCACTTGACTGGATTGAGAAAGAAGATCAAAATAGCATTCTTCTCAGAAGATGTTTACACTCGAAAAGATCTTAATAGATTTTTTTATCACACTATAAATAAACCTTGATCTATCACTGACTCAAAAGGATACTCGTAGTCGTTCTTCAGCGAATCGTTGAAGAAGGCTGGAACTTCTTCAGCAGTGAGCTCCGGAGAACTGTAGTTTAAGGATTCTACAAAATCAGGAACTGTATCAGTCGGTGGAAATTCACCTTGAAGAAGAGAATTACAATACGGATTGTCATCCCAAGATGCCGAGGTCAATGCACTTGCGCTGTTTTGACTTTTAGCTACTGCAGATTCTCCGCTGCCTTCAATACGCTGATCTAAGCTATGCAGGTGCATGCTCCACACCCCACCCAGGCTTGACTTGAAACCTTGTTCATTTGTTAACAAGTCTGTATTTCCCAAGGGAGACAACAACGGTCTAATCCAGACTCGGCCTCTGCTGTTTGCATTGGCAGGCAGACTCGATTTTACTAGCTCTGCTGATTTGTTTCTTTCTATGCTTGGAGGATTAGGGTTAAGGGAAGTAGTGGTAGGTTGTAAACACTTAAGTTGGCTATTCTGTGCAAGTGAAGTAGTTGTCATAGACTGAGGACTGAACCCGCTCTTTGGCTGGAGATGACCGATCTGACCTTGCCGCGAACATTCTGTGTCCCAACTACTATACTGTTTTGGGATTGTTGTCGCATATTTTGCATCTGCATCAAGTTTCCCAAAGGAAGAATGATTGAGGCCCCCTATCCTTGTGTTGCTGCTGCTACTTTTTTGAGGATCAGAATTATTATCTACACTTGATGGTCTCTTGGGTGGTTCTGCGCTAGGCATCATCGGAAGAGTACACTTCATGTCACTCTCATGAAGTTTGAAGTCAAAGTTGTGCATGATATTCTTGTTTCCACTTGCACTGTAGTTGCTGCAACTTCTAAGATCACAGTGTTGCTTCTTCATTACATTCTGAATGCAGTTATTCCCATTTGGTTGTTCTTTCGACAGTGAGATATCAGGCTTCATCAGCCCTCCTCCAAATGAGGCTGTTAATTCTTTCTCTTTCTGCAGCCTACCAAGGTAAAGCCGATACTTCTGGAACAACAGAAAGTTTCTCTATCAGATCATGTTCATCACAAGTACATATAAATATTGCACCGAGCAACACTGCAAGCAACTATAAAGTATCAAGCAATACGTATGTATCAACTTAAAACAGACAATAGATATGGTTACACGTCGACAGCAAGATATTCTCACGCAATAGACATGAATGATATGAATTTTAACACTCTCTGCCAGATCCTTTACTTACCTGCAAGTGGCTAGCTACGTTTTCCCTTGTTAACCAAGGAACAGCCATCATGTCCAATATTTTCTTGGGACCCACTTCTGCAGCAACCGCAAGGAAGGGAAAAATCAGTGTTCATAAATAAGATTAAAATCATAAAAGAATACTTGAAAATAAAAAATTAAGAAGAAAAGGAAGTGCTTTTATGGAACTTACTTTCATAACCAATCTGATGTACTGCATTAACAAACTTCTGATGAAGTTCCACTGTCCACACTACCCTACTTTTTTTGACAGAGGATGAAGGTTCATTGTTACATAATTCTCTGTCATCATGCTTGCTGTCAAAAAAATCTTTTCTTTTCTTTCCCGAAGTTGAGTCAGAGCTTCCACAGGGGAACTCAGAACCATGTCTCAACATGAGGATTTCATCCATGCTGCAGCCATCGTGGAATTCAATATCTCTGACCTCGTGTATTCTTTTTCTAAAGACATGCTGCCATATATTGCGAAGCTCCTTCATTCTTATTGGCTTGAGAAGATAATCGCATGCCCCATGCTGAACACCTTTCATGACCCTGCTTGTTTCCCCATCAACAGACATCACTGCAACAATATCATCCCCCAAAAAGCCACCATAAGGCAATGATAAAAGCAACATATCATCATGAAATATGGCCCAAAAAACTCAAAAATCACTTCACGATGACAAGAAGTAAATTGACTGACTTATGACGGGAAGATCCATTTCCAGTCCAACATGCTCCAAAAGCTTAAAACCATCCATATCCGGCATATTAACATCGCTGATAACTATGTCAAATCCATCTTTTCTTTCTCGAAGCAGATCAAGGGCTTCTCTTGCTAAACCACACGTCGTCACTGAGATATAAACATAAAGCAGACAACATTACATCATGACATAGAACATAACTCGTCCATTTCTGCAAGTCAAGTACAAAATAAATGACCATAAATCCACGCATTCAGGCTCATTGAGGAAAACTCAAAGTGATCGATCACAGACAATGGAAAAAAAGCAGCTATATGATAGAAATGATAGAAGCAAAGAACTTGGAATAAAATCCTAAGAGAAAAGGCTGAAGGAGAATTCTCGCCAACTAATGAAATTGAGCAGAAATTGGTTTAAATCTAAAAGAAGAGGCATCATGCCATCATGGCTGGATTATGGAAACAGAAGACCCACGACAAACCCAAATAACCACTAACGTCAGCTTACATGGATGATGCATCACCTCTTAATAAATTAGCTAAACGAACTCATAAGGAAGAGTAAAATGAAAAAAGGAGGATTTCCAAATTCAATAATTATATGCGAGAACTATGTGAAAGCATGAAAAAGATGGATCGAGTTTTGTATTCTCTCCATCCCAAAATTACTGTCATGTTTGGATTTTCACATACTAGAAATGGAAACCCAAACAGGACCATCATTTTGGGACAGAGAGAGTACCTGTTAACCTTCAAAACAGAAGTTTCGAGTTTGTCTCCGTGACCTAGTTATCTCTTTACTTGAAGTACAAGTCCAACTACGACAGCGTAGGAACAAGGCTAATTGTCTTGAAGTCCAAATTTATACCAGTTATAAAAGTTTGCAGCATCTTTTCTTGAGGTCACCAGGTTCAGAATATCAAAGATTAGATTCATCAATATTGTGTCTTTCTTGTGGTTATTATACAAGAGTATTGCCTAACCAAAAGGAATTGATCATAGAAGTTTGCTTTTACATGAGATAGATTTTGAGATCAAGCATGCATGATTGTTCCATAAAAACAGATAAAACTTGGGGATTCTAAAGAAAAAGAATAATAATCCAGAGATAAGAACGAATATTTCCAATCTTCATATCAACAAGTACCTTGACTAAGAGAATAAATAAAAGGGCTCCAGAAATTGATAATCAAAATCAAGTAAGAATAGAATTAGACTTGATAATCAACTTGCTTTACATTAAAAGTAAAGAAGTAAGAAGATCAATAGTCCAAGCAGTATTAGGTTCCAACAGTGAAGTAAAATCAGAGAACAAACATAAACACACAAAAAAAAGAGCAAAATTTGAAGCTCGAAATGGTTTTCAACAGAAGTGAACAAGAAGAAGAGGAAAGAGCTGAATAGGCACCTTCATAGGAGCATTTCTTGAGCATTTTCTCAAGAATCTTAAGCCAAGTTGGGTCATCATCCACAACAAGAACCCTCAAACCAGCTGGGAATGAATCACTACTACTCCTTGGTGACGAAGAAAATCCAGAATTGTTCTCCATAATCATCATCATCAATTAATTCCCCGCCACCCCAAAAATATACTAATTGGAAAAAAAAAAGGACCAAATTTAATCCCTCTTCTTCAATAGTCTTTTAAAAAACAAGTGTTCAGGGAAAAAAAAAGAAAAAAAAAAACAGGGGAAGGTTCAGAAATGAAAAGGGGACATAATTAATGGAGGAGGAAGAAGAAGTGGGGTGCCTGTGTCTGTGTCTCAGTTCGTGGGAAGGAAGTGGAAGAAGAAGAAGTGAAGTGAGTTTAAAAAGGAAAGACAAGTTTTTTAAGACAGAAAATAATAAAATTAAAAAAAAAAAAAAAAAGGCAGAAGAGAACCAACGAATATTTGGCGCCGGCTTATTTCTCAGTTGACAAACAACATTGTGTTTCTTCTCTTCCCTTTCTTTTGGGCTTTGTGGTCTTTTTATTTTTATTTTCATTTTTTTCAAGGGGGTTGAATTTGCCATAGTGCAATGAGGCTGTTCAAACTGGCACAAAAACGTTATTGCTGAGAATCGAACTCCTCTAACTGTATTATTAATAAGGTGTAACGATCTATTGATAAATTTTAGAGAGTTCGGTTATACAGAAAATAAATTGAAATGCATTTTTTAAAATAGTTCCACTAAAAACAAAAGGATAGTGCATGCCACTGTAATTAGATTAACAAAATCATTGTGGAGTAGTTACATTGTGAATAAAAGTAATATTAAAGGGTTTAACGCACGTACTAATCCACATTTCTGCGTGTAGGCATTACCGCATAAGTTCGAAACACGAAGAAACAAATTTCTAACCACTTGATTTTAACAATTTTATCAAAGATCAGGGAGTTTGTGTTATGGGACCAAATGTGATACATATGACTTGGAGAAAGAAGGCTTTAAATCTTGTTGTTTAATATATGAGGGACTAAAAGTGACACGGTTCAGAAAATAAGAGGCCTAATCTGTATATGTTTTTTGCTACAACTTTCTACTTTTGTTAAAGAAATGTTTCTACAAAATGTTTGGACTTTTTTTCCCCTCCGGATTGTGTCTATTTAAAGGACAAGGAGTTTGGTATTCAAATCTTGGATTAGTTTGGAAGGTATATAGGAAATGGAAATTGTTCCCCATTGGGGAAGGTTTCACTTTTCAGTGGTTCCCTCCCTTTTAAATTCCCCCTTTATTAAGAGGTTGAAAACAGAAGAAGAAGGAGATAACATGTTAGGAGTTTTGTCAATACATATGTAATTGATATTGAAAGTAGATAGCATAATGTTAATTTAAAATAGGGTGAATGTTTGGTATATATATATATATATATATATATATATATATATATATATATGATGATAAAAAAACTCAGGTTCTGAAATTCTATCGAAAGTTAACAAACATTGCTTCACCATATAACGATCGATGAATACAGAGTTGAAACTTGATACAAAGAATTTTTTTTCTTTTATCTTTATACTTAAAAAAATTTAACCAGAATATTTGTAACCAATTAAAATAACCTATTTTTGTAATTTGTATGATAAAAAAAAGATTAAATTTACAGCCACCTAAATTTCATGTAAAATAACCTATATATCTCAAGATGTATAGCACCTCATCTCAACAAACTGGTTCTGCTTCATATGTCCTTTGGAATTACCTATGTTAAGTAGATAAGATGACAACTTACAACTAATAAATTAAGGATATTGCTTAATTTGTTTATTTATTGTGAGCGTTTGTTTTTCTTTTTTTTTTTTAAAAAAAACAACAGTCATACATCATTGCACAAACAAGTTTGTGGACTGAAAGTGGTAGACTGGTACTTCTAGCTACTCTTTAAGAAAATAACAAAAAGAAAAACATTAATTTATACAAAAATTCCCTTATGTGTCATCTTTCGATTAATTATGCATAGTTATTTTAATCGGAACAATAAACTTATCAGCTCAGACAAAAAAAAATGTTTTAAAAAATATACAATACATTCAGAAGAATAATCCAAACAAAAATTAACAGAAGTTCACGAAAATTGGTCTTCTTGAAGGCCCAAATATAGGCCCACATGTGATTTTACCTTAAAACCAATTAGTGATGAGAGTAGTACATATGGTTATATACTGATTACAAGACTCTCCATCCATTCATGTGGGACAAGGGATTATTCTCAACAGGTCTAACTTCATTGGTGTGGTATTTGGACAAATTGAATCAGTTCTGAAGTTGAATCAAAGTGATGGCTGAGTTTAATTGCACGGAAACATCATTTGTTGATCTCATGAATTAGCGCCAGTTAATGTTTTGAGTAAAAAGCTTGGATTGAACGGTAATGTGGAGAATCATAATCACATAATTAGATACTACTTAAATCTGGATAAATATTATCCATTGTTGTCAACATAATTCAATCCAACAAGTGAAAATAATAGGTTAAAATTTGTGGAGAACAAATTATTGTTACCCCTATCAAAGGTTAATTATCGTTAGCGATTAGCCTAATCAAACCTCTCGAATTAGTAAGGGCAACTTTACAAGAATGATAGGATCAAGTCTAGTGTTAAGATGTTTATTTAAAAAAGGTTATACTTTTTGTCTCGAAAAAATAGTGCATCTCGAGTTTTTAAATTTGAAATGTTCACAAATCAATGTGAATTTTTTATTTTTTTTTAAACAATGAAGCGAAAAAGGAGATTGATATACAGTTGCTCTTATATTTGCAGAAAATGACTTTTATAGAGGCTGAAACTAGAGCAACCAGGTGTCTGAAGAACTATGGTACTTTTTTCTTCTAGCCAAAAAGCAAAGAGAATGAGCGAATCCCACCTTATGGCTTATGGTTCATGAGAAAATGAAATAAAGGGGAGGAACCCTTTTTGTAGTTTGTGCTATTTTGCTTACATTTTTCTGCCCAATTTTTCTTGACTTCCAAAGCTTAAAAACCAATTATTGGTTAACACTTGGTAAACTGCATAAGCCAAATAATGTTCCAGAAACCCCTATTTTTGTTAGGAGAAAAAAAAAAAGAAAGTACTGTATTATTTTTCACAGGTGAGAACCAACAAATTTTCGTTGTGATTGCGCATGAAATTACTACTTAATTGGCCACATTTCTTAATCAAGTCACACTTGTTGCCTTTGTGGCTTTTCTTCACACGTTTACTAGTTAATTAGTGTACTTTTATATTATGAGTAAGCTATGGTTATTACTATGTTGGACCTATATTTTTGTGTTGTTTTTTTAAAGGACGTTGGTGCATTCATAGGCCACAATTTTGTACTCAGTTTGTTCTTCAAAAAAAAAAAAAGAAAGTTGGCTGCTAAACATTTAAGTCTTTTGTGCACTAATCACATCACAAAATTTGCTCAAATATATACTCCTTCTGTCCCAAAATTATTGTCCTGTTTGAGATTTCAATTTTAATACAATTTGAACTAAAAATGAAAACCCAAACTGGACAATAACTATGGGACGGAGAGAGTATAATTTTATCATAAATATCACTTTTCCACGTTAAACTATATCATAAACGAAATTTTTGTCCCTCCAAATTAAAAGATTAGACATAACATAAATCAGGTTATTACATTTCATACGTTCGAAATTCCAATCATATCTTTTGTAATCAAAATTTAATATGATTTTATGTAACGATTATTTTTCTTATTGATGAAATACAGTTTGACACACAAATACAAAAGTAAACATATGAGATTATTCGTGCCTTTTGGGTCCGTTCGACTATAAATCGGCAGATGAGATGGGACAACAAATCCTTGTCGGGTCAATTTTGAGAACTTGCTTTCTTTGTTTTGTTGTCTCCTTATTCTTGGAGCGTGACCTTCAAGCTTTCTTATTTATTTCATTTCATGATAATTTAAACGAGGTCCAACTTGTAAGGAATTTTTTTACAGATTCCTTTGATTAATAAATCACATTGATAAGCTTCTACTAGGCATAATTTTTCCATGTGTTTCCTTCATTGCCAAAAGGTGTGAGAATGCATTTTAATAGTAGTATTAGCGCAAAACTGTTACAAATTCTATTACGAATTTAAAAAGTTAAACATGAAATTCAAGGCCATGAATAGCTTGATGAACAATTTCTATAATTACATGATATGATATAATGAAGATTTTTTTTTTTAAAGAAAAGATAAAACTAGTAAAGTGAGACGGCCGGTAGTAAATGAAACATATAAAATATATTTAGCATTCATTAAAAAGGGCAATTTATTGTCAATAATTATAACACTGTCTCACTCTAGATTTTGTAATAGGTTCTGATCTATTCAATGGACATGTTTTACACCTAATAGATCATTTGCACCCCAAAGGCTGCCTTTATGGATAGTGGTATATTATATATAAAGTTAATTTCCTAAAGTGGAATATAATGAACATGAAATGTATAAACCTTAATTTAGCCCAAGTACTATATATGTCAATAAAATGTGTCCACGATACCCTAAGTTATATTAGAGCATAGAAATTAAGATGATGATTAATGTTGTCTAGAACCTCTTAGATAAGGTGGCATCTCATCAACCAAAGCAAAAAAAAATACTAGTAGTCGTATTTTATTATTATAACCTTCTTTTCACTAAATATACCCAAAAAAAGGAGAACAAAAGGGTACATGTATGTACTACTAGTACTTAATTAGTAATTTGATTTGATGGATTATATACTAATTTGTTTTGCACCTTCTTTGGTTTAAAGAGTTGGTAATTATTTTGGTAGTTATTTTAACTATTTAACCAATGCTAACCAAAAGTTGTTTTTGTCAAAATCGACTTTTGGCGTGCCCCATTTGGTGGGACATTATGACACGATTAAACACTAATTAAGTAGAAGCAGAGCTGGATTTTTATCAGTGGATACCCTATGCCATTGGGTGTCAGCTAAAGCTTTCATTAAAATTGTTTTTAATCCGCTCTTCCTCGTGTCTCCCTTGTGCTACTTGATTCAAAATTTATCAGTGACTTTATGAGTTTTCATCATTAGGTTATGATCCTTTTTTGTAGAATAAAAAAAATTAATTTTATGTGCAAAGCATAATAAGCTTTAATTTTTTTTGTTTTGTTTTTTCATCAAACTTATAAATGCATTATTCTAACACAATATTATCCTCAAACCTTTATTTTCTACCTAGTGGTTCTTAATTAATATTAGTTTTGAAAATAACATTAGCAATATATATATGTGATGATGAGGTTTCAAGTGAATACTTGTTTATTCAAGGTGTAAATGATTGGGAAGTTTACAGAAAAAAAAAAAAAAAGATTAGGGTTTAAGAGGGAGTGGAGGTATGGGGGGCGGGGGAAGGTAAGAAAAGCTAGTTTTTTTTTTGTTAATGGCTAGCTATAAAAGAGGAAATGCCCACTAACAAGTGCACTTTTATTTAGTTAAAAGAACAATTGGAGTATTTGGAACACAAACAAAAAGAAAAGAAAAAAGAGTTGATGATGAAGAGCATGATTGGGGGAATTAAGAAATTGGGAGGATCAACTCCATGCAACTTCTCTCAAAAGTGGGGGACTACTCTCTTTTCTTTTTTCATTCGTTTAGTTTAACCAAAAAGACAGAATTTTTAATTTACTCTCAAACTTTCATGGTTGATGCTCGTAATGCATGTGATTCTGAGGCATTCTTTGCTACCTATTTATTCTTCTTCTTTTATCAAACCATATTACGCTGATAAATCGATTTGTGATTTACGCAGCGGATATACAAAGTTCTCGAAATTGCACCCATATTCCTCTCACCCCTGTCCTATATGTCTTACTATTAACAACAATGCATGCAATTTAATTTGATCAAACCCTTCATGTGTTTGTTTTAATGATGACATACACAATTTTTGTTTTATATCTAGCACCTTTAATTCCTATTTATTCTACTCATAGCTTCTACCATACAGGATGCTGAACGGGAAAAAAAAAAAAATTCCTTCCACTTTATTTTCACAGAATATGCTATGCTTTTCACTGAGATTCCTGCATTTTGGTTTCTCTCTTCTCTTCTAATTAACATCTCTTTTCCTTTTCATTCACCAGCACAATTAATTGTATTTAAACCGAAAAAAGAAGGATATTTTGATTTCTGAAAAAAGTTATGCATATAAGAAAATTTCTCTTCTCAAAAAAAACCCTAATCCCTAGCTAACATACATGGTTATGAGAAGCACAAAATGGAAAACAAGTTTTGTTATTATGATTTTTAATCCTACATAGGAAAAATGGTAAGGCGATTTTCCAAATGAGGCATTTTCACTTGCGGACTTCTATACTTTGTTGAAGATCGAAAAAAGAGCAGGCCTAATGCCAGGCTATCTTTAGGATTTGAAGCCCTAATATAGTATGTGGTGGCCTGTTTATAAGATAGCCACAAAACCCAAAGATAGCCATTATGACATTCACAGTTTGTATCTGGGCCTCGAAAATTATATGGAATGGGTGTGAAGCTTACATCTGGACTTCAATACCTACTCTTGGTCTGGGCTTCAATCTTTTAAGGTTTCGACTTCATTTAAAACCACAAGCCCACAAGTTAACTCGGGACCGACCAACCGACCGCCCATGCAATGAATCCGTCCCGAGTCAACTCGGGACGGGCATCACTCGGGACGGGCATTGAACCTGTCCGTGCAAATAAGAAGGCGGGCGGTCCACCCATTGTTGTACATTATTGCACGGTCAGTCCCGATTCGGTCCGATATGGTGAACCGGTTCGGTCAAACCCTTTTTTTTTTTTTAATTTTTAGATTTTTTGTTATTTTTTTGTTATTAAAAAAATAGAAATATTTTTTTTATTTAAAAAATATAAAAATTTAAGAGAAATAGTAATCGGATTCGTTGCTATTTTTAAAATTTTTAGATTCTTTGTTATTTTTAGATTCATTGCTATTTTTTTTGTAATTAAAAAAATAACAATATTTGTTATTTAAAAAAATATAAAAATTAAAAGAAATAGCAATCGGATTCATTGCTTCTTTTTTTTTTAATTTTTTAGATTTTTTGTAATTAAAAAATAATAATATTTGTTATTTAAAAAAATATAAAAATTAAAAGAAATAGCGATCGGATTCATTATTTTTTAAGTGTTTATATTCTTTGTTATTTTTTGTAATTAAAAAAAATAAAAATTAAAAGAAATAGCAATCGGATTCATTGCTATTTTTTGTTACTTTTTAAATTTTTGTTACTTTTTTTTTATTTTTTTGTAATTAAAAAAATAACAATATTTGTTATTTAAAAAAAAATAAAAATTAAATGAAATAGAAATCAGATTCGTTGTTATTTTTTTTTTAGTTTTTATAACAATTTTTTATTATTGTAATTGCTATTCGATTATTTTTTTAATTTTTAGATTTTTTAATTTTTTTTGTAACTAGTTAATCTAGTTTTTAGGTCATTGAAATCTTGCCTAGTTGACTTGCTCGGTTCGGTCCGAGTGGCTTATTCTCTCTCTCTCTCTCCCCCTCTCCCTCTCTCTTTCTCTTCTTCAATTTAGTTTGGTGAAATAATTGGGATAAAATGGTCAAAATTAAAAACTTGTAACTGAAAGAACTAAAGGTTGTGGCTCGAAAAATCCTCTTCCTAAATGGAATAATAGTGTTTGAAAAAAAAAATACATTTAACACCTAGGAAAACCCTTTAACTAGAGGAGATCCCCATGTGAATTGTGATTTGGATATGGCACACCAAGACACTAAATGCAAATGGGGCCATCTTCATATGGCCAAAATTCAACCATTTTAACGTTTTTCTCCTTAATCACTTACTTTAAAAAGTTAGGAAACAAGGATTATCCAAAGTGGCATTTGAAAGAGATTTTGTTGTTATCAAAAAAGTAAATAAAGCAAGAAGACAGACTATTGTCACTTTGTGGCATTTGCTTTTTCATGCTTTCTGGGATGCTCTCTTCTCTTTCTTGCCTTTTTTCTTCAGCATTGGCATGGATTCAAATTCACTTTGTATTCCAAAGATTATAATAACCAAATAATTTTATTTTATATGCCGTAATCACCCCACATGCCTCATCTTTGTCAGAGATTGAATAACTCATTATCATGACTACCCCACTGATTGATCCTCGTCTTTTAAGTCCCACTGTACTGGTGATAGTTCTAGGAGAAGAAATCAATCAAACTAAGCAACAGCAAAGAACAGAAGTTGCATTTACTACCCTTAAATTTGGTGTAAAACATCATATGAACCTCATCACTTCTCAAAATACTACTAGTACCCTTTCAATTGGGTATGAATACTTGATGCTTCTTTTTTTGAACGCGTTTAAATTTCTATATGAGAATTGATGAAAATTATAACAGGAGAAAATCTGAAAATTAATTATAGTTGTCAGTTGAAGGTTTTTTTTTTTATACTATTAGATTTTGTATAAATACTTTGTCGAGATTGATGAGATTTATTTCGAAATTTGTTATTTATTTTAATGTATAAATGGTCAGACATGTTATAAGTGAAGAGAATAATCAAAGTCTTGTTTTCATGATTCCTAACAAAATTTGTATTATGGAGGGTGAGTAAGGACTTAGTTGGGGGAAATTACGGAAATGTTGCGCAAGATGTTGAATGAGAAACTGAAAAAATTGTACTTAAATTCTGCAGTTAATTATTTGGCTTCTTTTGACATTTTGAAATATAATTTTAAGAGATTATATGATGCAAAAGTATGTGAGGCCAACACTGATGTGATCTTATAATTTAAACTTTGCATCCTCATTTTTTTCTAAAAAATAAAAATAAAAAAATCTCAATATGGTAGATAACAAAAATTGATAAAGTTTCATTCCAGTTATAATCTGATGATGGACGTATAAGTAATTTCGGCAAATCATAAACTCTTTGTAAGAACCATATCAAACTTTGAGGATGTTAGATGTAATTTTACACTAGAAATTGTGATATTTGATTGGTTTTCTTTTTTCCCACTCTTTTTTCCCTTTCTGTTCCGGGCGCTTTACAGTTTATAGATGCTAATGATGCAATCTTCTTTTCCAAAGCAAAAATGAAGAGCTCAAAATGATGGTACAATCCCTTTTTCTCCTAGGTGGAAAAAAAGCAGAAATCTTGTCAAGTCTAACAACAATACATTCGAACGTGACTTCACATTTCCAAAGCTTACAATTCAGCAAAAGAGTGGGTGGGAAGATGAAGCTAAAGTAGCGGAGCAGTTTTCCTTCTTGCATAAGCAGAGAAAGTAACAGGGGAAGTCTCACTAAAAGCCAAGCCATGTCTTCAAAAATGGTGTTTGTTTTTGTCTTCATTGCACTCTTTGCACGTTCAGTTACACCAATTTTGTGCCAAGTTTCAGGTATGTTTGTTCGCCTTTGCGAGCTTAGTTGTTATTACTATTCCTTTGCAAGAATATGTTAAAAATCCCTTAGAAAAAAAGCAGTTGGCAAAAGGGTCATTAAGCTTGCAGCCAAGGGTGATGTAAATTGTGTTATTGCATGAGGAATTGATATAAAGTAGGAATCTTTAACCATCTGGAGTGTGAATTTGGCAATGGAAAAGTCTCCAGGTCCAGGATAGAAGTAAGTAAGTAGGGATCTTTAACCTTTTGGCATGATAAATTGTTATGCAGAAGTTATCAGTATAAAGCAATTCTATACAAATGATGTCTTATTTCATCAAAGTCTTCAAGGTCTTCAAGACATGAATGAGGAAAAGTAGGAATATAACCTTTTGGGCTGATGAATTTTTCATGCATAGAAGAATGGGAAATAGGACTTAACATTTTGGGATATGATTTGTTCTGCATCAACAAAGAGCTACTGAATACGAATGATATGCTGTTAGAGGGACAAGATATTGAAGTAGAGTAAGACAATTAGGATATGAATTTTACATGCCAATTCCGAAATTCATCAGTACAGGGCAATTGTGTTAGATCAGGAAATGAGGTATAAATCTCTAACCTTTTGGGCCATAACTTTTCGTGCAGAATTCATCAGCATAGATTGTGGAGGGAACAAAAATTACACTGATCCAGCCACTGGCTTAGTTTGGACCTCTGATAATGAAATTATGAGTCATGGGAAGCCAGTGCAAGTGGAACAAAGTACAGATGATAACTCAGTTTCAGCACCACAGTATAACACAAGAAGAGAATTTCCCATAGACAACAACAAGTATTGTTACAGGTTCAATGCTGAAGAAAGGAGAAGATACATTGTGAGGGCAACATTTTTGTATGGCAATTCGATGACTGGGGATCCATATCCAAAGTTCCAGCTTTACTTGGATGCAACTAAATGGTCTACCGTATCAATCTCTGATGCCTCAAGAGTTTATATCAAAGAAATGATCATCCGGGCACCTTCTAATTCAATAGATGTTTGCTTGTGTTGTGCAACTACTGGATCCCCCTTTATATCTACTCTTGAGCTGAGGCCATTGAATTTGTCAATGTATGCTACAGATTATGAAGATGACTTCTACCTGAAAGTCGCAGCAAGAGTTAATTTTGGAGCTCTCAGCAAGGATCCTTTGAGGTAGGCAATTTACGCAGATAATTGTCATTTGGAGATATTTATAACATTAAGTTGATCAGAAAAATCTTCTCTCATCATGTAAAAAAGCTGATTTCATTTTATCTTCTTTGAGGACAAAAAATTGTTTTTATTTCCCTTTAACCATGTGTTAGGGACAACTGTTTGATTAACTCTTAGCTCAAGGCTTGGATATGAAATCATGGATTTTGGGAGAAAATCCAAATCTGTGTTATTTTGCGTCACCAAATGCTGTATTTGGATGGAAATGTGAATGCTGGCTGCATTGGCACCCTCCATAATTACCCTTTTCATATGACAAACAGATGAATGCTTGTGTTAGGTATCCAGATGATCCATATGATCGAATTTGGAGTTCTGATCAAGAAAAAAGACAAAATTATCTTGTAGGGGTGGCTCCTGGCACAGAAAGAATTAACACAACAAAGTATATAGATACAAACACAAGGGAGTACCCTCCGGTAGGAGTAATGCAAACTGCAGTTGTTGGCACAATGGGGAGGCTCACTTACAGGTTGAATTTGGAGGATTTCCCAGCAAATGCTCGAGCTTATGCATATTTTGCTGAGATTGAAGATCTGCCCGCAAATGAAACAAGAAAGTTCAAAATGGAACAGCCTGCCACTGATTATAGCAATGCAGTTGTGAATATAGCTGAAAATGCTAATGGAAGTTACACGCTGTATGAGCCGAGTTATATGAATGTTTCATTGGATTTTGTGCTGTCGTTCTCCTTTGTGGAAACCAGGGATTCTTCTCGAGGGCCACTGCTTAATGCCATTGAGATAAGCAAATATGTGCAGATAGCCGCAAAGACAGACGGCAAAGAAGGTAAGATAGTAAAATCCCTATGTAGGTAAAGATATTGGTTTATGGATCTTTTATATAATAATTAGGCAGGTCAGCTGATCGATTTATTGTTCCTGATTGTAGTGAGAACCCTTGATGCCATTAAATCAATGTCTTTGGCGAGTGATTGGGCGCAAGAACAAGGTGATCCTTGTTTACCTACTCCCTGGGAATGGGTTGTGTGCAGTGATACCATACCGCCTAGAATTACAAAGATGTAAGTTGACTGAACTCTCAAATGGAATGTAATTATTTTGAGTTTAAATGGAGATAGTGAATTAGCTCAGCAAAATTGGGAGAGTGAGTCGTGTGTAGATAGTTATAATCTGTGCCACTTCACTGTCGAAATAATGCATATTGATATAGAAACTTATGTAATCTGGTGCTTTCCAAACAGTGTTCTTTCAGGTAAGAATGTGCATGGTGAAATCCCAACAGAGCTCGGAAACATGGAAGGATTGACAGAGTTGTAAGTAATGAGCACTGAAAAAAATTGACTGTTCTTGAACTTCGTGTTTAGTTATCTTAACTGTTTCGTCTCCTAATGTTATTTACTGTAGGTGGTTAGATGGAAACTTTCTCACAGGTCCCATCCCTGACATGAGTAATCTCGTCAATCTTAAAATCTTGTAAGTTGCATTGTTTAATTCTGAAATCCTTTTCTATTTGTGCTGTAATTCACATGTTGCTGACCATCGTATGCTCTTGGAAAATCATGCAGGCATTTAGAAAATAACAAACTGACTGGTCCGCTACCCCCGTACATTGGCAGTTTGCCAAATTTAAAGGAAATGTATGCTTTTATCTTATCTACTAGATCTTAAATTAGTTGTCACTATGTCCTACGTACATTATATAGTTTGAAAATGGCAGATCAATATTATGAAACGGGAGTCATTTTGTAATCGTATTGTATGTTGCAGATATGTACAGCGCAATTCGTTGAGGGGTGAAATACCTCCAGAATTGTTAACCGGAAAAGTCATATTTAGGTGAGTATGGTTTGTATGTGACCTTTTTATGTTTGTATTTCTACTCTAACTGGAGTGCTTTTTCCTTTCCCCTTCCATCCAGGCGAAAGTACGTTTTTGGCTGTCTTGAAACATTAGAAATCCATCGAACATTCATGGAGTTTAGTGTGCATACTTAGACATACCCATATGTCCCAGCCTTGGATGCACATTGTTCAATTTTGCATGACTTACTGCTGCTTCATTTCACTGTGTTGGCTACTTATTATCCCTATAACTTTGTTTGATTGTTTGTGACAGATATGAAGATACTCATCTAAGAAGGCAGGGCAATAAAAAGAAGCATTACAAAGTGATACTTGGAATTTCAGTTGGATTGCTTACATTTCTTTTTGTCCTATTTATGGGAAGCATACTCGTACTTCAGTATATTAGAACAAAGAAACGTTACAAGAAATTCAATGACATAGATAAAGGTATGTCGTGCATACCATTACCAGTTTCTCCTTACTGTATTTTATGCAACTAATTGTTCTTTAGCTGCAGGAGCTACTAGTTCTTTGCGAACCAGCACAAAACCATCGACCAATTATTCAATCGCAATACGTGGGACATCTCTAATGGATGAAGGTGTAGCGTGCTATATCCCCCTCAGTGAAATCGAAGAAGCAACCAGTGGCTTCTCAAGGAAAATTGGACAAGGAAGTTTTGGACCAGTATATTATGGAAAAATGAAAGATGGAAAGGAGGTAGCAGTTAAGATTATGGCTGATTCCTCGAGCCATGGGGCCCGACAATTCGTTACTGAGGTATGATTACGCTCTAATATGTTTCAAAATTCCTCATGATAAACAAGCATAGATCATTGGTTGGAAGATGCAAAAACAATCGTTCCTAGGATTCTATTTTGACGAAGAAAGGCTTCTGTTCAGGTTGCTCTCCTGTCAAGGATTCATCACCGGAATCTGGTTCCATTGATAGGCTACTGCGAGGAAGAACATCAGCGAATGCTCATCTATGAATACATGCACAATGGGACGTTGCGTGATCATATAATTGGTACCACGATAATCTAGACTTCTTTCTCTTAGGTCCTCTGTAACACAATTAAGAACATGTTACATTTTTACCTCCTTGACAGGCACCAATACGGAGAAGCATTTGGACTGGCTCACACGGCTTCGCATTGCAGAAGATGCAGCCAAAGGTGGTAAACTCACATAAATGTCACTAAGTCTACTGCTAACAACAAGTAACATTCTACCTACTATGCGAGACTGGTTTTATATTGCTCTATGATGTTAATTTAGTGTTCCTGCAGGACTTGAGTATTTGCACACTGGATGCAACCCAACAATTATTCACCGGGATGTGAAAACAAACAACATACTTTTGGACCATAATATGAGAGCTAAAGTATCTGATTTTGGACTTTCGAGGCAAGCTGAAGAAGATATAACACATATATCCAGTGTCGCTCGAGGAACCATTGGGTACCTAGATCCTGAGTAAGTTCCAAATCAGCATTGTTATCCACGAGTTTAAAATAGACACTCATTGTACATCAAATTTATTGAAAAATATTTTACTGTCTTCCATCATAGGTACTATGCAAATCAGCAGTTGACAGAAAAAAGTGACGTTTACAGCTTCGGAGTTGTTCTTTTGGAGCTTATATCTGGAAGGAGGCCTGTCTTCTTTGAGGAATATGGCAGTGAATGGAGCATTGTGCACTGGGTATGTTGTGTTTTGGTCGCTCACACTGAAAATCTCTCGTTAATCATCCCCTTTCAGTCCCTTGAATCAAAAGTGAACACTTGTAATCCCTTGCATTCGTGATCATCAGCGTACGTAAACGTATAGAATTAATACTGTTTTTGTTTTTGTACGCAGGCGAGATCATTAATCCGGAAAGGAGACGTGATCAGCATAATAGACCCAACATTAGCAGGGAAAGTGAAAATGGAATCAGTGTGGAGGATGGCTGAAGTGGCAATACAATGTGTGGAGCAACATAGTTCAGGTAGGCCAAGGATGCAGGAAATCATATTGGCAATTCAAGAAGCTGCTAAGATTGAGAGAGGAGATGATCAAAATGATAAAGCATCATCCACCGTTGGAGGAAGTTCATCAAGAGGAACATATTCTTCCAGAAAGACACTCTTAACCAGCTTTCTTGATATCGAAAGCCCTGATCTTTCTAGGGATTCAATAGCCCCATCTGCTAGATAAAAAATTGAGGTAGTATATTTCTGATTAAAGTTAACTACATGTATTTGGTATGGATACGTTTACATGTATTTGGTATGGATACGTACATATACATATGTAACAAATTAGCAGGTGATCAGGAGACCAACTAATCGATTCCTTTTTTACTAATTACACGTTATGTAAGCATCCTAATGCTCTGTGTTTTTGGGCTATTATACAACACAAATGAGCTATTCATTGTTATAAGATTAGCTTTAGGGACAAGGGTTTTGTTGATTGCTTATAAAATGGAAAACTAGAAATTATACTAGCAGCTGTTTCGCAAACTGTTTGCGACATGATATAATTGTATCCCTATAATTAATATAAAATTCCCATCCTCAAAGCTCACAAAGGGCTCTGCGATAGACCAAGTGAAGAAAAAATCTCATCCAGTTGAGACAACAGATGCTCAGCAAAATTCATTACTTTAAAGCAGCAATGGATATGTAAATCTATGCTGTTAAGTTCTTCCTTGCAACTTATCATAATAAAAGAATTATAATGATCAAAAGAAATCCAACAGAAAAGAGTAAAATGTCAAAAGTTATAGGTAACATAGGAGAGATTTAAATGACGATCAAGGAAAGTGACAATGTAATTAAAGCATCTCTTTTCCTCTTAAGTAAAATATATCAGGCTAGTCCTTGATACTTCTAAGTACAAACGATCAAAGAGGGTAGTGGTCCTAAACAAATCAAGATGCATCCATTCCAACGCAGCTCTCCAAACAACTCTCCGAAGCAGGGCCTGTGCATCCATGCGATTTTCCCTGCCCTAGCAACTCTCCGGCCAACCAACCGGGGGCCTTGTGCTCCCATGCAGTTTCTTCCTGTTGGTGAGCCTTCCACCGCTGACTAACCCAATCACGATATGTGACACTCCTAACAGGGTAGAAGTTATACCGGGTACAACAACTAAGAGAGCAAGGCTTACGCGGGTTCCAACTATTATCGAAATCATCTTTCATCATACAATACGATGCCCCACCCCCAGTTTCATCCCTATCAGGGTCCTCAAGCTCATCACCCTCAGGCCAATGAAAAACACAGTACTGCCCGTAAAAAGTTTTCTTGCTGGAACCATCATCCGGAGAAGCCAGAGAAGCAGTGAAGGTGATAAAAAACAGAGAAGCATCAGAGTATGGGGTATAAGCCACGTTACCAACCTCGTTGCCAACATCAAACTTGAATTGCTACAAAGAAAAGAGTAAAATGACAAAAGTTTTAGCCTTTTAGGTAACATAACACTGACTAAAGAGCAATCTATTGGACCAAGTGCCGAAAAATCCAATCCAATTGAGACAATAGATGCTCAGAAAAATTCATTACTTTAATCTTTTTTTCCTATTAAGTAATATATAAGGCTAGTCCTAGATACTTCTAAGTACAAACGATCAAAGGAACACTGAGAATTGTGCCGCAAAAGGCTTGACAGAATTCAACCAAAACTCATGCAATTTCAAACTTGCAAAATTACCATGACACAGAAAGTAACACAGATAACACTTTCCCAACGAGTGGCAATTATAACACTGACTAAAGAGCAATTTATTAGACCCAGTGCAGAAAAATCCAATACAATTGAGACAACAGATGCTCAGAAAAAATCCATTACTTTAAAGAAGCAATGGAAATGTAAATCTATGTTGTTTAAGTTCTTCCTTTCAACTTATCATTACAAAAGAATAATGATTAAAAGAAATCCAATCAAATCAAACCAGAAGGATATAGTACCTGCCCATCCTTATGATTTTGGTTGTAAAATTTAATGCATTTCTGGGCCATCCCCTGGAGTTTAGCAATGATGGTATTCCTGTCTTTAAATATGTTGGCCATCTCAGGAGTGATTGTCTTCATTTTTGTGTATTCGTAGGGTCGGAATTTAGATTTGAAGCTTGAATCCGGGGCCCAAGTGACCCCAAAGCCCTGGATAAATATCCTGAATCAGCCATGGAATAAACCCCCCAATTAAATCATCAATTAGATAATCCATCCATAATAATAGGAAAAGAAAGTAAAACTAACCTGGGTTTCGTGCACCATCTTGTAATACTCCTTCCATCTTCCCCATCGCTGCACAAGAGTCAGAGGTTTGCCCGGAGGCCGTGGTGACTGTTTTTTCCACATCCGCACAGCATCAAAAGGTTCATCCTCATCAGTGGAAGGTGACTCCTTTTCTGATTCTGAATGAGGTTGGATGGCATCTCTCCTATCGCCGGCCGCTTCCCTCTTTTCCTTGATCGCCGCAAGACTCTGGGCCAATTCGATCCCCGATATTTCACCCATAGCGGCAGTTTCCTCATCCGTCGATTCCCCCATGGCGGCCGCTTCCTCATCCATCGCTTCCCACTTGGCCTCCATCGCTTCCCACTTGGCCTCCGCCGCTTCCTCGGCCGCCGCTTCCTCGGCCGCAGCTTCCGCCTTGGCCGCCGCCTCTTTCGCCGCCGCTTTCTCCGCCGCCGTTGCCAACCTCTTCGCCCTCTTGGCCGCTGCTCGCGCGGCTGTTTCGGCAGTGGTATACGGTTTTCTTTTGTCATTCAACCTCTCGAACGAGGAAGACGGGGATGATGAAATCGGAGGAATCTCTATTCCGATCTTCGTTGCTACCCCGATCTTGACATCTTCTTCGCCAGCAATCACTGGATCGTAAATCCAGATACCATCTGGAAGGTCAGGACTCTTCTCCGTCGAAATTAAAGGCAGATCACGACTAATCCGCTCCCCCGTTCTTTTTTTTTCTTTTTTTTGAGTTTGCTCCCTCGTTCTTTTCCTCGGATTCACGTTCCCTCGCAGAATTCCGGCAAAAGCCTTCATCCCTCTTTCGGAAACCCTAATTTCTGCAAAACCGTATGGGTTGTGCTAAACGTTTGACCGCCGGGCCAACTGTCAACTACAAGGAATTAAAAGAAGGGGCAATATCCTCACTCTCAATAGTTACATACAAATCCGTAGAGCATAGAAAAGCAGGATGTCCGTGGCGTGTACGTGTCGGATGAACTAAATCCTTGTTGAATTTTATTTTTCCATTATAAGGAGTTCTTACATGTTCCGCAGTACCTCCTGTGAATACTCCTCCGGTATGAAACGTTCTTAATGTTAATTGAGTACCCGGTTCGCCAATCGATTGACCCGCAATAATACCTACAGCTTCTCCCAATTCAACGAGGTCGCCATGCGTAGGACTCTGGCCATAACAAAATCGGCAGATCCAAGATGTACTCCTACAAGTAAAGGGGGTGCGAATAGGTATTGTTTCGGCACGAAAAGTTATAAATCGATTGACAAGCCCAATTCCAATGTCTTGATTTCGAGTGGCAATACATCGCGGATCCATATATATATAATCTGCTAATACACGACCAATTAATGTTTGAATAAAAAAACGTTCGGGCATCATCCCATTCCGAGGACTCAGAGAAATCCCCCGGGCGGTCCCACAATCGGTTTGGCGTACAACAATGTGTCGAGCTACAATTCCCTCCCCCCTCCCTTCCCCGGGGTCTTTTCTCTAAAAAAAAATTAATTAAAATAAACGTAGACAAATTTAAATTTTTCAGAATATTTGTGGGCAGGAATATATTCTACGGATTTTCAAAATCTGAATTATAATTAAAATTAAACATCCGGATTTCAGAAATTCGAATCTACATTTAATAAAAAAATAATATTTAAATAAATTTTGTTGAATGATAGTTTTTAAAAAATCTTACATGAACAGTGCCGTTCGGATTTGCATAATCCGAATCTCATTAAAAAATAATAAATTGAGGTGCGAAATATTTGAACTCAAATAAAGAGGTGTCCAAAACCTGGACTCCTTAAATAAACAGTAGCACTTGAATTTCTGAAATCCGAGTTCTCAAAAAAAATAAATAAATAAATAAAATCAAGGCGCGAAATTTTTGAAATCAAAGAACTGGAATACCGTAATCCGGTTACATGTATTAGTGTTATGTACTATTTGTATGATAGAGTCCATAAATTGTGTTTTACTTGTTCTTATTTTATTAGTTCATGGATTTGGATGGATTTAATTCATTGGTTTTGTTATTATTTCTTGTTAGGAGCTGGAAATAAGAGATTGGAGCTATTTTGGATGATTTTGCAAGATCAGGGACTTAAATACAAAATTGAAAAAGTTTTAGGATAAAAATGAAAATACTACAAACTCGAGGGACAAAAGATACAAATCGTGGACTAATCCTTCTTTTCCAGCGGCTGTTCTAAATTTCCCATATAAATATACTTTTAGTTTTATTTTAGAAAGCGACCGTGCATAGGCCAAAGGCTAGCACCTCCCACCTCTTGTTTTTCTCGAATTTTCATTGTTTTCCATGGAGAATCAAGCCGTCATACTTCCAACTATGAGTGGCTAAGTTTTCTTTTCTGATTCAAGGGATTTATCCAATTATTTCATTATGAGGTTTTGTTCTTAATTTATTATTTTTGCCTATGATTTAAGTATTTATTGATTCTTGTATTGAGTTATGAAAGTAGATATCATTCGAATTGACAACTTGATTTGTTATTTATTTTCTAGTACTATCTGCTAGTTGAATGTTACGTAATAAACAAGAACCTGCAGTACTGAGTAGCAATTAGACAAAGTATGTGTATTGGTGAGACATTGAATATGCATGTTAGTTTAAATGTGGAATCAATGAGGCAAAGTCTGAATAGTTGCAGCTATCTCAATTATTTAGATTTTGGTTCAACTATATTTCCTTGGTATTTATGCTGTCATTGTTTGATATGGAACGCTATCGTGCCCAGCCGAATTATGATAAGGACTAATTGAGTGCTAGGCTTGGTTAGTTAATTTAGGGAGATTAATTGATTTATTACGGCTATCCTAATAGATCTTTGCTTGAATGCTTAAATTGGAAGAGTAGTTTTAGTAGCCTGTGATTAATGAAATAATTGAGTTATCCGTCCCTTGAGTCAGAAGTCTGTTACTTTGATTTCTTTTCATTTATTTAGTTTTTGTTATTTGAATTTCATTATCATAGATTTAGAACAACAATCCAAAAATCCATCTTTGCATTAATTTGAAGGAAATAATCCATCATTCCCTGAGGAGACGACCTTACTTCTCTATACTACGTAGTTTGAAGTAGGTTAATTTATTTGTGTGTCTTGACACCCCATCATTGTACGTACTAGTATTATGTAGTACATTAATATTATTACTCATTATACATTATTGTTACTATCCCTTTTACCCTATTAAAGCAGAATACAGGATGTTGATGTGGCAACTTCTTATTAAAACTTTTTGGCTCTAAATGCACCATATTGCATTGACCATTCTGCCACGTGTTATCTCCTTTTTAAAAGAAAAAAATTCTTATCCGGAGAAACAAAAGTTACTTTACAAAAATAGTTACACAATTTTAACTCCTAGCATTTATCATTTATCAATCAAATTAAAATAGCATTTAAATTTGTCCATAAACTTATCCCCTTTATTACTCCACATTCTTTTGTATGATTTCTGCATCGTTGTACTTTTCAATATTTTTTTTCCTTTGGCAAATGATTTTTTATTTTTATTTTTATTTTTGCTAAAAAAAGAAAAAAAAAACCAAATGTGTAGCTATTTTATTTTTTTCAAATCAAAAATTTATTTATCTATTAACACAAATTTAAAGTAGAGGGGCGCCCAGGCATCTGCCTGGGCCAAACATCTAATTGTTATTTATTACTGTTAAATCTGTTAGTCATTATATATTATCACAAAAATAGTATAATTTATCTGTACTAGTGTTACTATTTGTACGTACTAGTATTATGTAGTACATTAATACTAATACCCATTATACATTATTGGTACTAGTATTACTTATTACTGTTAAATCTATTAGTTATTAGATATTATCATAAATTCAGTATAATTCATCTGTATTAGTGTTAAGTACTATTTGTACTTACTAGTATTATGTAGTACATTAATACTATTACCCATTATACATTACTGGTACTAGTGTTACTTATTACTGTTACATCTATTAGTTATTAGATATTATCATTAATTTAGTATAATTTATCTGTATTAGTGTTATGTACTGTTTGTACGTACTAGTATTATGTAATACATTAGTATTATTATCCATTACCACATTACTAGTACTAGTGTTACTTATTATTATTAAATTTATTAGTTATTAGATATTATCATAAATTCAATATAATGCATTTGTATTAGTGTTATGTACTATTTGTACGTACTAGTATTATGTAGTACATTAATACTATTACCCATTATACCTTACTGGTACCAGTGTTACTTATTATTGTTACATCTATTAGTTATTAGATATTATCATTAATTCAGTATAATTTATCTGTATTAGTATTATGTACTATTTGTACGTACTAGTATTATATAGTACATTAATACTATTACCCATTTGCATTACTGATACTAGTGTTACTTATTATTTTTAAACCTATTAGGGCTTGTTTGGACAACATTTCATTTTGCATTTTAACTTAGTCTGTGATTTGGATTTGAATTGTGTTTTGAAATGTGTTGTGAGATGAAATTTAAAAAGTTGTTTGGATAGAGTTTGAATTAAAATAATATTATTTTTTCCACCACTGGACCACCTCCGCCGCCACCGGCCACCACAGGGCCGCCCGCCGCCGCCGCCGGACCGCCGCCAGTGTAAAAAAATGGTGTAAAAATAATGTTTGAAGTAAATTTTAAAAAGTAAAATAAAAAGTTGTTTGGATAGTATTAGGATTTGTGTTTAGTGGTGTTTTAAGAGGTAAAATGAGCTAAATTGCAAATGGAACCCTTGGCCAAACAAGCCCTTAGTTATTTGATATTATTATTAATTCAGTATAATTCATTTGTACTAGTGTTATGTACTATTTGTACGTACTAATATTATTTTATGTAGTACATTAATATTAATACTAATTATATATTACTAGTACTAGTATTACTTATTAATGCTAAATCTGTTAGTTATTAGATATTATCATTAATTCAGTATATTTCATATGTATTACTGTTATGTACTATTTGTACGTACTAGTATTATGTAATACATTAATACTAATACTCATTATACATTAGTGGTATTACTGTTATTTATTATTGTTAAATTTGTTAGTTATTAAATATTATCATTAATTAAGTATAATCTATCTGTACTACTGTTATGTACCTTTTAAGGAAATAATCGCATTTTCAGAATCTGGGTCATGCAAAAAATTAGATTTTCAAAATATGGCCATACGGTTTAGGGTTTAGGGTTTAACTTTGGGTTTCCCAAATTCAAGTGTTACTTATACTCGGATTACCAAACTCCGAGCGTAACCTATATACGGATTACCAAAATCCGAGTGCAACATATACTCGGATTACCAATAACGCTTAAACAATTTCAAGCGAATGTGTATAATCTGCAAAGTGCGATGTTCAAAAGTAAGGGCTCAAATAAAGTTTGGAAAGAAAAATAAGTGGCTAATTGCCGAAACTTGAATTAAACTTGAAAGATAACGATTATAACGAAGCAAATCGAAATAGAATAAATCGATAAAACTTTAGTAAAGAAAATAAAGAGTGTTGAATATAAAAACTTGTAATGAGTTGTATGTGTTGATGATGAGTTGTGTCGATTGAACCCTAGCTATCTTAATATAGGCTTCGGTAATTCCTCCGAGTCGGTAAAATTACCTGATTCTCAAGAAAGCCCTGATGTTGAAAGCCCTGATATTTCCAGGGATTCATTAGCCCCGTCTGCAAGATAAAAATTGATGTAGTACATTTATGATCAAAGTTCACTACATGTATTTGATATGTATATGTACATATACATACTTATAACAGGTGATCAGGAATCCAACTAATCCATTCATCTTTTACAAATTACACGTTATGTAAGCTGAGATGAATCGAAAGATGGAAAAAAATGGCTCAAACTTGTGCCGTCTGATTTCATATTAGGGTTAATATACAGAAAGCCTTATCACAATTAGCTCCAAGAATGACGTTACAAAAATCTATCTATGGTAAGTACACTATTTACTTAATTGACAAACTTATTTACCATATGTATATATATACCGTAATATCCCCCTTCAAGTTGGAGCATGTGAATTATAAATACCCAACTTGTCAAGAAAATAATCAAAATACGGTTTACCCAAAGCCTTTGGTAAAAATATCTGCAAGTTGCACATGCATGGATACATAACTGGGGAGGATAGTGCCCTTCAAAACTTCATCTCGTACAAAATGATAGTCAACCTCAATGTGTTTGGTATGTTCATGAAAGACGGGATTGGCTACAATGTGTAAGGCAGCTTAGCTATCACAATAAAGTCGAATAGAGATTTTAAATCTTATTCTACTTTAAATCTGATATTAATATTAAATAAAGGAGTATTTTTTTAAATCTTATTCTACTTTTGACTTATTGTTATCAGCTTGCTAAATGTGAACTAATGCATCATATATTAGTTAGTTTTTTGTTAGGTGGGGAGACCGATAAAAGTGGTTTAGGTTGGAATTTTGTGTGGTAGTCATACGTAACGATTTTGGCAGACCATCTAAATCAAACTAACTTCCTCTGTAGTTACAGATGCTCAACCCCTTATCATTACCTCAGGCTCATAACTGTAGTGTCATCTTCACTTGCATGCTTTATGGCCGATGTTTGTGGTTTGTTCCTTCTTTTGGAAGACCTTTGCATGTATAGATTTAGAAATCTCAAATTTTGTTTAGGATGCCCTCTTGTATTTGCCGGATGACATGACGTATTTAAATGCATATGAAAATTTCTTTGGATAGAACAACATATAACGTTTGATCCATATGGCCAATCCATATAGTGGGCTAAAGGCTAAGCTGTCGTACACCCCCTTTCGTTTCTCTCATTTGTATTTTGATTGCATTTCTTCCATTTGTCAGAATGATTACTCTTTTAATTTAATTAAGTCTGCTTGACTCCTTTTACTGTGCCTCGGGTGCATGAATAAGTTTTGTTATGAGAATTAATTTCTTCTGCAGGATCCCATGGGTAAAACTGCGGCATTGACGGCTGTACCATCTGCTGCTCATGTCCGAACTCTGCGGAAGGGATCAAGTGATCACCTTGCGATCAGTATAGATCCTGAATCTGAAAAATTAATAGACAATGAGCAATCTGATTTAGATAAAGGTTCTTTTGTAATCTTAATTTTCCATTAAATCTTAAATTTCAGTCATATGTCTTTTTAGGCATTTTCCTGGTTCCAAATTTGATCCTTTTGCTAAAGTCCATGAAATGTTGATTTCAGGTCATGTATTCAAGTCTCTGAATACGTCAGGACTCATTCCTAGACAAGGGAAGATGATTGCAGATAGAGTTGATGGAATTTGGTATGCTATGCCCTTATTACCTTGTTACGTGATTCTGTTGATTCTGCCTTGATTTTGCATTTCTTGCTACTCTGGTTCATATTTTGATTGTATATATATGCACAGATTTTGCTTTTTCTGCGTGTTATCTGCTAACACACATTGTTGACTTTTTCAGGGTATCTGGTAGCAGAGTTTTAATGAATCATCCAAGAGGGAGGCTAGGTCTTATTGCTTATTGCCTCTTCTTGCATCTTTGGTTACTAGGCACCATTTTGTAACATTGCCTCAGGGATAAAACCCCAAGAGTGCATGCTAGTCTTACAACATAGTATTATTTTTGACCTGTAAAAAGAAAGAGAAAATAGTGGGTTAATCATATTCCTTCTTCAGTAATGCCAGGGTTCGGGTGTAAATAGCAACAGGGTCCATTTCGTTTCTCTGCCATCACATTTTTAGGGATTCAGAGGATCCATCAAAGATAAAGTCTCTCATAGAAGTGGTTTATTAATGGTGTACACTGTTTAGGGATTGGTTTATATCTTGATTCATTCTAGTAATACAGAAATACAATAATTTCCAATGTAAAATGCATTTCTTTCCTTTTAGTCACTGGAGGAAGACTGAATTACGGACTGCATTTTTTCCTTGTTTTTCTTCTTTTATGCGTTTTTGTTACCTTGGAGATTTGCCTACTTCATCAATAATCATTCTTTCTGTTACCATAAAGCTCCTCCAGATGATGAATGCAGGGGCAAATGTGCAGTTATCAAACTTTACCAGAAGTCAAACGTGAGTGTTCATTCATTTTAGTTTCTGAAGAAGAAGTCAGGAGTAGATTGGCGGGAAAAAGCCATTAGAAAGAGACGAATTTTCTCGACATACTTTCAAGCTTCTAATAAAACTTGTACTTGGTGGAAAAAATAAATCGTTCTTGTGGATAATGTTCTGTTGACGGTCCCTTTCTCGTCTTCCACCAATTATCCCCCAACCCCGAAATGATGAAATCATGGGTTTTAACTGTTTTCATATTCAGAGTAGCTCTTTCCAGTTGTGGGAGAGAGATCGAAGCAAATCCCGAACCCTACAACAAACACACCCAGAAATCAAAGGCGATCTCTTTGAGTCTTTGGGCGTTTTCTCAAGTCAATTTAGATATGGATTAAGTTTAGTGCGAACCAGAAATCAGCTCTTTCCCACTCCCTCTGTTTTCCAGATAACAATGGACGGCATGCTACTCAATCCAAGCGGTTGTTGTTGGAAGTCTATGCCATGCAATTCGCCCTCAACCCTCTTTTTATTATCAGGTTCCATTCTGATTTCTGAATCCTCCCCTATAACTTCTTACAAGCTTCAGTCTTTTATTGTTGCCAATCTTAAGATTGGACTCTGTCAGTCATTTATACATATTTTGATGGCAATACTTGAATTTGTTAAGGTGAAATTTTGCCTGGACCTGGTTTAACAACCCCTTGTCAAGTTATTAATGTGAGTATTATTCAGAAATTTTTTTGGTACATTTCCTTGAATTTGCCTTTATTGGTCAGGGGTCTTCAGCTAGTCTCCAATATGCAGGGAGGCAGAGTTAGGATGAAGTATTTTGCTGTTCATAATGCTGTCAAGAAGTCCAAAAAACGTGGAAGATCAAGGAAGTTTGAAACTCTACCACCAAATGACGTCTCATCTGATGTTCCACCTTTAGCAGATAATAGCGATAATGATGAAGAAGTGGAAACGTCTTCTTCACCTGAAAAATCAGAGGTGGAAAAAGGTACCGTGTTGGCTGCTTCCAGGGGTGCTGTTCTTCAGGCATGTACCCTCACTTCCTGTTTCATTGGAGGTTTGGGCATTTTGATTAGGCAGGTACTTTTCTTCCGCTGCTTTTGTTTGTGCCTTTTATGTTTCTATTGCATTGAATGCGAATGAGAGAAGTTAAGATGCAATGTGAAAGTGGGATGTTGAAATCCAATAGATGATGTCAGACTCGTAAGTTGGCTTTGTATCATTCAGTCGGCTTATCATGGGTAGTTGCTTTAGCTTTTCTGCTCTTTTTTTTTATGGTCAGATGGTAAGCAAAAGTGTACATGTTGGTTTTACATTGGAAATGAGGGATCAGGTTTTTGGGGCTCTAGTTTTGGACATACTTTTTATAATTTGTTATTAGCGACGTATCTGCTAAGAAAACTAATTGAAGCTGAAGCATATTTGTTCAACGTTAGTACTTCGTACCTTCTGGAATGCTTATATATGGATTGGACTTTGCAGATTTCTCACTTTGCGTACAACGAGGGTTTTCCAATTTTAGACTGTTCTTCTCGAATATCATGTATGATCTTGGCTGTAACTTTAAGCACAGCTTCTTTCTGGTAGTATGGCTATGAATCACTGATACTGCTGCTTATTTTGTTTTTTTTTTCCACATTTTGTGTTAACTTTAACCACATTTTTTTGCTGTTATTGTTGTTGTATCAAATGAATGTCTAGAAACTCTTTTGTTGCCATCATCGTGATAAAATGTAAGTTAACTTTAGAGGGGTTTTGCAGGCTAGCTTGATAACTAAATTCATCATGTTTATGCAGTTAGATTCGAGCTGTGGCATATGGAGTTGATTGCGGGGTTAGTTTTAGGTGTATCATCATGCAGGTACATACTGTTAAATAGTTGGACAGATTTTGCTGAGTCAAGCGAAGCAGCGAATTACCAGGTACATACTGTTATATTATTGTTCTGGAGTTTTCTTTTAGTGGATATTGTTGTGTTATTGAGAAACATAACAAGTTTTGTGGATGCGTGTGTGCGTTTTTTCTTTATTGCTATTTCCTTGTGGCTTTGTCCAGGTCCTTAGCTCACTGGAACCTTTGGACTACTTGGTTGTCGCATTTTTGCCAGGAATCAGTGAGGTCTATATCACGTAGCTGTCTTTTGTTGATGAATGGGATACTTCGTTTCCACCCTTTTTAGTGTTTTCCTTATTAACAAAACGTCGCGTGATTTGAATGTGTCTGCTGATTTGAGTAGGAAATGCTTTTCCGCGGAGCATTGTTACCCCTCTTTGGGATAAACTGGATGAGTGTTGTTGCAGTGGCTACCTTATTTGGGGTATTGCACCTGGGAAGTGGTCGAAAATATTCTTTCGCCTTCTGGTATGTATTCAAGTTTCAAATGTGCCGATGATTGCTTACTGAATTGCGTTGTAAATGAAAGAAAATGCGCAGTTATCAAAATGTATTAGCAGTTTTGAGTCCACAATTATCTGTTGATAAAAAGATGTGGTGGGCTATCAGGGGAATACATTAGTTGGGATTGCTTATGTTTGGGCGACGGTTGCATCCTCAAGCTTCATCATTGACAATGAATTGTCAATGATGATTTTCAATAGACAAAAAGTGTTACCTATTAGAAATGTAGAAAAATAGCACAAGCCTCCCATATCAATTTGTTCTGACCACCTTTGGTTGATTTCTCTTTCCCCTTTTTTGAGTCAATTTCTTTGATTGCTGTTTCCCTATCTTTTAAGAAACAGTCACTTAAGTGGATGTTGGTTAAATGCTCCTGTTATATGTGGGTTTGTTGTCTGAAGTTGAATTCTGATACTCAGATTTTTCTTAATTTTGTCAATGTTAATTGCATTTGCGAATCATCTGAATAATGTGGATATGACATTCTAAGACACGTGCATTAACTTTCTTCTGGTGAACAATCGGCTTCTTTAGATGAAGACCACTCAATTTATTTGCTTTGTGCAATTGAAGCTCTGAAAGCTGGCACTCTTTGCCTTCCCGTTGGTGGCGGAGCATTTGTATTTTTCTGGTCCACGCTGCTCTTAAGCTTTTGCTTATTACCAACACAATCAACAGGACAGGACAGGGCAGGTATAGGCATCCAGGTTGCAGGGTGGGTTCCGTTAGTTTCACACCTTATGTATGCAGATAGCATACTCTTCTTTTTATCTACTTGAACACATTATCGATGGCTACTGCCGCCACTCTGGTCGGCAATTGAAATTTTTGAGAAATTTTTTATGGCTTTTAGTCCCAAACACCCAAATACATCTGCAATTTTTTCTTCGCCACATAGTCCATATTTATCAGAATTGTCAGGCTGATAGATACCTTGGAAGGCCGCCTGATTTCCGCCGCAATCGAGGTGTCCTTTTCGGATATCCTTCAGAAGGTTCAACAGAAAATCGCGACATAGAAAACAGAGTCCCTATCAGTTGTTGGTTGCGTGGTTCTGGTTCGGCACGGGCTGTCTTCACTTCCTTAATACACTATGGGCAAATTTCACTGGAAGGCCCGGTCTACCGATTGTAAATCTCGGTTTCATGGAGGGCCTTGGCATGCAACCCGCGAGTGGTATGATCAAGCTTTACTAGCTCCCCCGCCTGGAGAATTTTCATAGACCTTCATGCCTTGTTGTCTCATATTTGCATTGCGAAGTGTTGCCGTCGTTCAGATTTCTTTCTGTCCAAGCTGGCCAATGTGCTACGTGGGGTTGGCGGAGGTTCTCCAAGGCAGGGATTTGTTGAAATCAGGCCTCAAATGGCAAGTAGCCGATATCACAGTTTCAGCGGACTGGATTCCAGGCTCACCTAACCCTACATCGGCCGGAGAGTACAGTTGGTCCTTCTTTCTTTGTCTCCCACCTTATTGATGAATAATGATTTAGGTGGTTGGCGTCTTCCCTTACTGCATGGCCTCTTTCCAGACCATATTGTTCAATGCATTCTTAGAATTTACTTTCCCCGTCTGTGTAATGAATGATCTTTGCAACCGGAGGTATTTGAGCATATTGGTGTTTGTACAGTCCGATTAGGGTATAATCAAGCCTGTAATTTGCGTAGCAGCTCGTTAGCAATGCCGTTACATCTATCCATGATTCATCAGTTTCTTCTGCAGTATGGAAGAAGCTTTGGACGTCTTCCCTCGCAGAGCGTATTAATGTTTGGCGAGCTTTATCAAGTGCTGCTCCCACAACACAGACATTGGCTCGTCGTGGTCTTTCTCCGGTGTTGCTCTGTGTTCGCTTCGGGTTATCGGATGATCTGTTGGGCACATGCTTTTGGATGAGCGCCCATGCCTCATTTGGAGGTTGTGCCCCCTTGGTTTTGATTTCTTCATGGGCAAATTTGCTCTTTCACAGAATGGTTTGTACATTCTATGTAGACAGCTCCAAATGATGAGGTTCCTTGTCAGTCCCTGTTTCTACGATGAGAAATCTGGAAAGAGTGTAATTGTCAGGTTCTTGGCGCAGACAACCCTCCCCTTCCCCGTTCGGTAGTGTTAGTGTCTTCGGCTTTAGTAGTGTTTCATTGCGCTTCTAAGCTATACGTCCTACAGTTCGCTATGATCTTGGAGGGAAGGAGAATGAAGATCAGGCGTCTGTGTGCCCTTCTTTACCCTGTCTGCAGGTTGATGGTGCTTTTTTACCTTCAGTTGAAGTTGCAGGTGCCGGCTGGGTGCTATCTTCGTATACCGGCATTCTTTCATCTTCAGGAAGCTGAGCTTTCCCGGTAGTTTCTTCCTTAGAGGCAGAAGCTTTTGCATTGCACACTGTGGGGTCGTTGGCTCATCGGGGGTTGCTGCTCCTCACGGACTGTTTGGTGTTGGATAAGATCAACCATAACCACAGGGTACTTCCAGTGGAACTTGGTTTTCTCATGGAAGACATTCGTCTGCGTTTTCATTGCTTTTTGGTAAGGTTATAGTTTCAAAGGTTTCTCGTTCACAAGTGCATGGGGCGCATGTTCTACCTGGACAAGCGTGTCGCATGCCTTCTGTAGCTGTGTTTTCTGCTGGTTCTGTACTTTGAATATCTATATACATATATAAAGTGCATTGTGCTGGTTATGGGGAAAAAAAAAAAAGATCAACAAGTTTTCAACAGCTTAGGAAACTTGCAATATTCCTTTGACTTGTAACAGGCTGACATTCAAAGCTTAAAAGAGGCAGGTTCTGCAGTTGACATGATGCAGGCAATGGCATCTTCGATTTTTTCACTTCTGCCAAAGGTGATTCTATCTTCTCTTGGTTGAGAACGCCCATAGGATAAGCTTGTCAGCTGCTTATATAAAGATAAATTATCCTCTTCCTAAACCAAAATCTGTGTTTTTCATCTTTTTTGCACCGATTTTGTCAAAAACCTCTGCAGTTTTTGACTTCATGTTACTAGTTGAGATTTATTTGCAGATCTTCACAACTTCACCTGAAAGCTGAAAATTCTGATTTGTTCCTTGCAGTTTTATACTTTGTAGATAAAAACCACTTTACATTCGCTCATAGCTTTTTGGTTTTGGAAAAAATTATTGTTGACCTGAATAGAGAGCTCTTATTAGCTCTGTAGAAAAGGTTGACAAAACTGATACAAATTCCCGGAGTCTTAAAGATATATTCTCGGATACTAACATACTGATACAAATTGCACCAAACTCGTTGTAAAAATCTGATGAGCAGGAAACTTATGAAAAATTTCCCATTTGTTTTGTCTCATTTTTTATTATCATTTATCATTGTCCAAATGCTTTTGATTTTTAACGTTGCAGATCATCTTACTCCTGTTTCTGTAGTTACTTTTATTCATTTGGGATGATTACCTAGAGTTTGAAGGCCGGAGTTAATATGTTGAGTATCTTAGCACATCTTGTATTTTCACTGGAAACCCAGTATAATGGCCTATTGTCTGTATGACCAAACTGTACTGATCAATTTGAAGCTCTTTTCAGGTTGATGAAGTGATTCTCTGGTGATTGAACTTGCAAAAGAGAAGGCCCAACGTGGAACAGTGCGAAGATTTTATTGGCCGCGATACAGGTAAGTTCTGCTTACATCAATCTCGCTTTTGACTATGGAAATTTCAGTCTGATAGTAAGTTGCTGAAGCTAAAATTTCACCGGTTCAAGACTGTAGTTTGAGGACACATACTTTGCAACAAAAATTGTGTACAGATGAGATCAGCTTGACAAGACTCATGTCACTGTGACGACTACTACTCCTAAATCCTAATTCTAAAACCTTGGGGGAGTTTCCAGTTGTGGTGATGGCTTCGGAGACTGACTAGTTTTGCTTCTCAAGAAGGGCATTCTTTTGGGGGAAACAACATGCAGTCGCTTTTATGTACTATTGTATCTAAGCATCCAGAGATGGAGGATTCATCCGCTGAATAGTTGTATCTAAGCATCCAGAGATGGTGTATATTTTCTATAAATTTGGCCATTCATCAATCTTTCCAAGCTCCCATTATTGTTTTACCTGTACCTGTTTGTGCCAAGCCCACTTTTATGTATCTTCTCTCTTCTCCTCTTCTAATATACAAACTACAAAGACCCTTCTATTTTTTTATTTTTTTTTTTGGGTATAAGTAAGGACCATATAAGGAGGATGATGTTGAATCCATTTGGTTAGAGACATTCCAGAGGTGTCTTTATCCTTGTTTCAACTTTTAACATAGAAGTCCTTTACTTGTAATAGTGTAGTGTTCAAAGGAGGGAGGGGGAAGCGTTCTTCCACATACTAAGATTTAGAGGATCTATTCTCGAGTTAGGATTGTTAACTTTAGTACAAATTGAATTAAAAATATAAAAAATTTAAACCAAACAATAATTAAGTTTGGAACGGAGTAATCCCTTTTACCCTATTAAAGTAGAAAACAAAATGCTGATGTGGCATTTTCTTATTAAAAGGTTTTGGCTCCAAATGCACCATATTGCATTAATCATTCTGCCACGTGTCACCTCCTTTTAAAAATAAAAAATATATTTTCAATATTAACGAAAAGATCAGATGGTCACGTTCATTCAAATTTTGAATTTGACAGTGTATGAAATTTTCCTTCTCCATTTATTTAGGACTTCCGAAAAAATTAATTTCTGGTCAATCAATTATCTTCATCCAAAACTAAATTCATTCATAATCAGTTTTGATTATTTACATATCGATTTATTAGGTGGGACGCCCCGGGCATTTGCTCGGGACAAGCATCTAGTCTTACATTTATATATAAAAAGAATTTTCATCCCAAGACACGTGTCATTTCATTAGGATCTCTATTGCTTTCACCGTAAATTTTTAATGTAAAATAGTTAATCTAACAAAATAATATTTACCAGAATTTTTTTTTATTTTTATCCGCGAGTAAAAGTCACATTTAACCTTTCTCATCTAAAATGACATGTAATAAATATCCGGTATCAATCGCCGTAGTTCAACATACTCCGGCGTAAGCAGCTTCGTACTATAATTCCGTTCAACATATTCCTAATAAGATCACCAACGTTGATGGTTCAAAAACTCGTCGGATTATATATTACTAATTTCCCAACAAGAACACCGATGACGGAGCCTTCTATCCTCACAAAAAATTATACTACGGCATTGAATGTCCCATATCCAGCATTCTCTCCGGGCACGTTCCCTCTTCGAATTTGTATCTTCTATTTGTTGTTTTTTATTGACGAAATCAATTCGCCAATAATTCGTACGCCGAAAATCCGGCAAATCGGTGACCTTGCCCAACAAAATTTGTACGCCTACTGAATCACGTTCTTTCATCGTGACATTGCCCTAAAAAAATTTGTAGGTCGGCTGCTTTCCGTTGATACTGTGGTTGCCGGTGTTCGAGATATTTAATGGATCAAATCCCGTCATATATATTTTTTCGGCGTTGATGATGCTGCTGCCATCATATCTTATCAATCCCAAACATTTCTGAAGTTTCGACTAAAAGGATAATATATTAGGGTTTTCTGTTCTTTTACGTATCTAACTTTTTTTTAACGTAATTAACTATTCAGTCAAAAACCAGATTTGTTGCGTATTAGGGTTATTACTTCATCAGATCAGATCGGATCACGTATTAATTCCAAAACTCATTTTGAAAGGAGTTTTATCTTTGCATATATCCCTCATTTAAGGATTTTGATAAGGTTTATTAATTTACCACCTTAATTAAAAATAATTACCTTAAATCATGCCTCAAAATCGAATGTTGCCCTTATCACATTAGCAGTTATGGAGCAGCGGCCAACCTTGAAAACCCCTTTCACATGGGAACAAGCACGCCGCCTCATCTACATCTTTGCTTCTTCTACAGAGATTTGAAGCCGCTGTCGTGGATGGCCACCTCCGCACACCCAACCATTGTAATCATCGCCGCCTCTATTTCTGCGACCGATAATCCAAATAAGGTTTTCTCTTAATTATATATTCTTTTATCTCAATTGATTGATTAATTACCAAAAAACAATGCATAAATATTTGGGTGATAATGTAGTAAGGGTTGCCTGCAGATGTGGGATGGGCTTATACAGAAGACCAAATGGAAGGCTTAAATGTAATTGACACCAATATATTTTGAAACGTCTATGAACCTTCCGTGGAAAGTACTTATATTCAATTTGCGTTAAAATTTTTTGAATGCTTGGTTTGTTATTTTATGTGGTTTCAATTGTGAATTTGTCAGTACGATTTTGATTATATCTCTTGGTTCGGTTCTTAAAGTTCATTTTTTCTCCACGTCTAGTTTACAAATTTAAAACCTTCCGTATTTCAAATGATGTCGTGTTAGTTTAATGAAAGCATTCCCAAATTTCCTCTATAAATATCATTTCGTAGATGCCGTTTTCTTCAACCAACATTTGTTGTTAACAACTGAAATAATTGTAATTGTTATTTGTTTTTTCAGCTTAGATTCTAATCCGAGAATTGGAAGAGGGGATTTATCAATGTCCATCTCACCCGGTTCAGCTGCTAGTGCAGGTTTGTAAATCTTTGTTCAGACTCAAAGGAAATTTACAGTGTTGGTTCTGTAATCATGTGATTATGTTTGACATGATCTTTTGTTGATGTTTCTTCAAATTTTCCCTTTCAGCTACCGTGGTTCTTGATGAAGCTGTAGAACGAGTTCACCTGCCCAAGGGCGACACCGGGTCAATTCATAAATTTGGCGGTACTTGTGTGGGAACTTCAGAGCGTATTAAAAATGTTGCCAAAATTGTAGTAAAGATGAATCAGAGAGAAAGTTGGTTGTCATCTCCGCCATGTCAAAGGTTACTGACATGATGTATGAACTCATTCACAAAGCAGAGTTTCGCGATGAATCTTACATTACTGCACTCGACGCTGTGTATGAGAAACACAAGTCAACCGCGTGTGATCTGCTTGATGGGGATGAACTTGCCAGCTTTTTATCTCGATTGCTTGATGACATTAATATCCTCAAATACATGCTCCGTGCTATATTTATTGGTAGGGTTTTGTAATGGATATTTGTTGTTTATTCTTTTTCCATATTCCTGTTATTTGGTTTATTTTCAACCATGCGTCTTCATGTACCTCAAGATAAAGAACAATGGCCCATCTGCAGTTGATTGGCATGCTTCAATTTTATTGATTATTGATGATTAACTTGTAGATTATTATGGTGGTTATGGAATATCTTTAGCTATGGCATTGTAACAAACTTATAGGGTTCTCGGTCCCTCCCACCCCCTTCTTTGTTTTTGCTGATAAATTGCTTAATTTATTGCAGCTGGTCATGCAACAGAATCCTTTTCAGATTTTGTTGCGGGGCATGGAGAGCTATGGTCAGCACAGATGCTGGCTGCTGTTGTCAGGCAGGTTGCAATCCTGTTCCATTTCTTATATTTTATCTATGCCATCTTATACCCGTTGCTGCATCTGATGTTTTGCATTGTTTACTTTCCCATTTTTTCGGAATGGAGTGGACTGTCATGAGTACGATTTTGATTATATGATGAACTTTATGTTCACTTACGAATTGGAGTCAATTACGTCGCGGATTGGAGTTTCCAAACCGGTGCACTCTGATCAGAGTTGACTTTAGTTGTATATTTTTATTTTGCATTTGTTGATTTCGAATTTTTGATAGTAAAAAGTATTTGGATACATAATTCATCATTGAGTTGTGTTTGACAGCTTAATCCTGTTTGAAAGGTTCATCATATTTTCCAATGCAACATCCAGTGGTTTCTATCGCCTCTGCCAGCCTTCTCCATCTGCTTCAAACCACTGCACCGCCATATGAAAATACGAAATGCATTTCTATTCTTTCTTCGTCATCGCTTTTTCCTTCGTCATCGCTTTTTCCTCCCCCTCATTCTTTTTATTTTTCATTCCATATCTACATCATCAAATTTGAGAAATGAGGTTAGATCTAATCTTCAACTCCTATTTTTCTTTGGATTTTGATCCAGCCGACCGCCAGTCCGGCCTACATGTCCACACTCATAACGGTAAGCTTTCGGAACTCTACAACTTTCCACTTCGAGATGTTGTAGTTTTTTTTGTTATGTTTGTTAATTATAATAATATGTTCTGAGGAATGCGCGGTCATGGTTTGCTATATTAAATAAGAAACCCAATGTCTTCTGCTTCTGTATCCACTGCCAATATTTTTCGTCCCTTTGCGGCTGCCACCTGCCGATAGTCCCGGGATACCACCGTCACTAAATCCTTACAGTCATTGTTGTACCTATTGTTGGGTTATTATCTTCGCACCAACCAAGTAATCTCCTCCATGTTCACGTTCATCTTCATCCCCAAGTTGAGTGGTTTAATTATTTCTTTCATTTCCTCAATTCTCAAACTTAAAATTTCAATGCATTTCGAGGTGGGTATAAATCCTTTTCGGTAGTTAATCACGGGGATATTTGTTTACAATTTGTCATTTACTCATATTTTGTTGGTTCTTTCTTCTTGGTTTTTTTTTTTTTTTTTGTGGCAGAGATCGTAGGAACTAAAGAACTAAAAGGAGAAGGTCCAATTAAAATGATCTCATTTTTTGCAACCAAAAAATATGTTGTTTGGCATGGGAATTGATTACCTATATATTTAATTATGATAGTAACAATAGTGCTATGAAGAAGTTTGCATATATATGATGTGTTTAGTGAAATATGGCTGGTTTGCTTATTATGGATGACAAATGAACAAATCCATCATCAATTTGCTTAATGATCATTAGACGGATGCCTCTTTTCTTTTCTTTTTATTTTCCCTTATTATCTACTCAAAACAAATATGCGACTAATTTTATATGTGATGAAACATTTAATTTTGTGGTTTGGTTTTGAAGATCAAAGTAGGGTAATACAGGATACAAAAATGGAGTCTCTATCCAGTATACCCGAGGGCACCATACTCCCCCTCCTATTTTTTACACTACTAGTTCTTACTACACTTTTTTTTTCCACTTTTCTAAATAACATCCTATAATTTACATGTTTAGTCTCTTTGATTTTTTTTCTCTCTCCTTTAAAAAAACATCTCTAATCTTTAAACAATCATATCTCATGATCCGTGAAAACTAGAGAATGTGTTACACATGAATTTTATTGTACTCGTCGAGATCTATCAACAAATCCATGTCGAATATTTTTTTCGAGTTTAAAAATGACTAAATTTCGATGGGTAGAATAAGATGGATATCTAGTTTAGAAAGATAGATAACCAGTTTAGTTTAGATTAAGATTCATGTATTGCATATATCTCTTGATCCGTAAAGAATTAGAATACAAATTACGCATGAAATTTATAGTGCTCGACGAAATCTATCCGATGAGATCCATGTTGAATATTTTTTTTGAACTTTAAATGGATTTAAATTTTACGGGCAGAAATGAAGAAATGTGTTTTTCGTTTTTCTTTGAAAAATGGTTATCTGTTGTGTTCCTACTGATTATCCAACCGGTTCAGACTGATTATCCATTCTGTTTGTACTTATTATCCAATCATATTTTTGACATTCACTCTTCAAAAAAAAAAAGAAAGAAAGAAAAAATGATTGGATAAACATTGCAAATAATTTGGATAATCAATAGAAAATAATTGGATAATCAGTGCAACACGTTGGATAATCAGTACAAAAAAGTTTGACAATCATTTTCATAAAAGAGCAAGGACAAAAAATACTGGATAACCACCACAAAGAAGTTGGATAATCAATATGAATACATTGGATATCCAGTTTAAGAAGATGATAACCAACTTATTTTACATTCATATTGTTGTGTTCTTTATATATTTTGATCGTAAAGAATTATAACACGAATTATATATGAAATTTATAGTGCTCGACGAGATCTATCCGATAAGTTGGATATCCAGTTTATAAAGATGGATAACCAACTTAGTTTATTATTTTCAAAAAAATAATAAAAAGAAAAACCATGTTGGATAAACAGTATTAACATATTGGACAAAGATTTTTTCCAAAGAAAAAAAAAAGATCGGATAACCAGTATAAACGTAATGGATAATCGGTTCAAAACGGTCGGATAATCAGTACGAACGAAATGGATAACCATTTTAAGGAAAAAAAAAACTAGGTCAAATCAGTGCTAATTAGTTGGATAACAAGTACAAATAATTTGGATATGCACATAAATCCGTTGGATAACCAATACGCATGCGTTGGATAGGCATACAAACCAAATGAATGGATATCCAGTACAAACAAGTTGGATATGCATACAAACCCCGTTGGATTACAACTACAAAACAAGTTAGATGGGCATACAAACCAAATGGATGGATATCCAGTACAAACAAGTTAGATAATCAGCATGAACACAGTGGATAACCAGTACAAACAATTTGGATAAGCATGTAAATCCGTTGGATAACCAGTACGCACGAGTTAAATAGGCATACAAACCAAATGGATGGATATTCAGTACAAACAAGTTGGATAATCAGCATAAACACAGTGGATAACTAGTACAAACAATTTGGATAAGCATGTAAATCCATTGGATAACCAGTATTAGCGCATAGGACAATGATTTTTTTCTAAACAAAAAAAAATGATTGGATAACCAATACAAACAGTTTGGATAGCCAGATAAATCTGTTGGATAACCAGTACACACAAGTTTATAGACACACAAACCAAGAAGTGGATGGATATCCAGTACAAGCGAGTTGGATATCCAGTACAAACAAGTCGGATATGTATACAAACCCGTTGGATTACAATTACAAAACAGGTTGGATAGGCATACAAACCAAATGGATAGATATCCAACAATACAAACAAGTTGGATATCCATTTCAAACAAGTGGGATATCCATTACAAACAAGTTGGATAGACATACAAACCAAATGGATAAGCAGTACAAACAAAATGGATAACCAGTTCAATTTGATTGGATAATCAGTATGAACACAATGGATAACCAATTTAGAACAAGTTGGTTATCCATCTTGTAAAACTGGATATCTACCTTTATTCTGCCCATCAGAATTAAGTTATTTATAAGCCCGGAAAAATATTCACTATGGATCTTGTTGGATAGATATCGAAGAGTACTATAAATTTCATATATAATTCGTTCATAAATTCTTCACGGATTGGGAGATATGCTCGTTGAAAGATTAGAGATGTTTTTTCTAGAAGAGAGAGAAAAAATGACAAGGACTAAACTTGCAATATAGAAAGATTGATAAAAAAGTACAATAATAACTAGAAATGTAAAAAAAAATAGGAGGGGGTACACGGTGCCCCCGGGTATATTGGATAAATTGCCAAAAAATGGTCTCAAGTAGGCTTGCTGACTTACAAGTTCTGTCCATGATGGGAAAAAAAATTCCGGCCTTAGTTAATTCACAAAAATAGTAGGCGATATCTTAGGATAATAAATATAATAAGAGGGTAGCTGTTAATTTCTAACATATTAAAAAGAGTAGGGAAGTCCCATGGTTTTCTCACTATTCTTCTTTTAAGAATTAATCGTTCTATTTGTGTTTGATAAATGATAAATGGCTACTTAATACAGGAAAAAAAGGAGAGACATTCATCATTGCTCACTCCTCCTCCTCCGCGTTCGAGTCCAACCGATTTCGCTGCCAATGGATTCCGGGTTAGATTATTATGCTTCAAAGGCGCCATATCATCAAGAGCTTTCCTTCGGTCTTATTCTCCTGCCGCCAACTCCAGCCAGACTCATCTTCTCTTTTTCTCTGTCCCGTCTTTCTTCTTCTTTTGTCCATCATCATCATCCATCATCACCTTCCTTACGTAGCTGCTAAATGAATTTGTTTCGGCATCGTCTGGCGAAAATAATGGCCAGAATGATTCAACCAAATTCCATATTTAAACGGAAGAGAACAACGGCGACAGTAAAAAATTGTGAATATGCGCTGCAATAGGGATATTTAGTGGAAGATTATCAGCACTAGCACCGAAACTGCCCAAATCTGTAAGTTGGATAAACCAACTTCCAAGAAAAAAAGTTAGATAATCTGTACGTTTAATTTCCGCTGGCGCTTTTCATAAACAGATGTGATACTTATCGTGGGATAAAAATTTCAAGAATTTAATGGTGTAATTTTTGTTAAAATATTTTGTAATTTGGAACGTTGAATTTATAAAACAATGTCTTAAAACACCTAAAAAAAATTTAAAAAAAAGGAAAGACTTATATTATATAAGTACACATATGAAAAAAAAAATACCATCGCCAAACCGGAATACAAAGTGAAGTAAACCAAATACTACAATCAATTATTAGTAATATTATTTTCTTCCTAACTTTACAATTCTCTTTGGGAGCGATTTTTTTTTTTTTGAATTATGAAATTAATATATAATATATTATATTATCCGCACAATTTTCGGGCATAGTACTAGTAATAATTTAAAAGAAGTAGAGTTCAGGTTTTCGGATGGATAAGATTAGGATTAGAATTGAGGATCCTCAAGAACGAACAGAACTTCCATAAAAATCATTCACATCCTTTCACGCATTCTTTACAGTCTCAAAATGACACTAAACATTAAAATTACATTCCAAGCCCTCAAATTTTAAGACTACTATTCTCAGCCCAACATTTTTACCACCCAAAATTACATTCCTCTTTCTGGCCCCAGCGTAGCGTTTAACCCACCCGACCGCTTCTGGGTCTACCGGAAAATGAAGCTACGCCGCCGGCAACTTAATTAGACATTCTTCTATACTCGTATGTCTGGAATAGTTCTCCTTGCCTAACATTTTCACTACTCATTTTCCATTCCTCTTTTTGCCCTAGTTTAACCCTTTGAACCCTCTGAATCGGAAACTTGTCTCCTGGAAATCTACGGGTGGGAAAAGGAAAAGGAATTCAGGAAGTAACAGTGGAGATTTAATTGCAGAATACTGCCGTAATTGAAGTCCCTCGCTGACCTTGCAGGCAGTAATTGAAGTCCTTGGTTTCATCGCCATTGAGAGCAGTCCTCTGCTCTTTTGCTGTTAAATGGCGTAAACGCATCAACAGATATCGATTAAAATCAACTATCCAGCTATGGACCTTGGTCGATGGTTAGAAACCGATTTGCAGTACCACGTGGAGCAAATTTGATCAACTTTCATCTTGGAGCAAATTTGATCAACTTTCATCTTGATGTAACCATTATAGCCAAAATCATCCGAATAGGTATTTTGCAAAACCAAGATATCACCCAGTAAACCATATTTCTCTGACGGTTGTTGGTTTACTGGGTGATATCTTGGTTTTGCAAAATACCTATTCGGATGATTTTGACTATAATGGTTACATCAAGATGAAAGTTGATCAAATTTGCTCCACGTGGTACTGCAAATCGGTTTCTAACCATCGACCAAGGTCCATAGCTGGATAGTTGATTTTAATCGATATATGTTGATGCGTTTACGCCATTTAACAGCAAAAGGACTGCTCTCAATGGCGATGAAACCAAGGAGTTCAAATGGCTGTATGGTTGGGTGGATTGGGCGGATCTTATGTGTAAGGATAGGACCATTGTGATTTCACATCTTCCACCTAACCTTTCTAAGGTGAATATTACAAACTACCTTCCTTACGTGGTTATGATCTACCTTAATTCTTCGTGTTTTTCATTCTCTCTATTTCTCAAAATCCTTATTCAATTTTCTTTATGTCTAAAATAAATAAAAAACGCATGCATCCGCAGTTATTTCCTTATATCTACTTGATGCGTTGTCTGAAATGTCTTGAATGCTGAGATTAGTCGGTGAGATGACAACTTGTGGATGAGTCTGATGATGTTGGTAGTACATGAAGGCTTAGTGACGGGGTAAGCTGTTGATGACCACTTCTGATAATCGAAAAGGTCATATGAAGCATTAGGTTAAATACCAGGTTGCTAAAGCTGTCTTAATCGGTAGTGAGGAATGGTTTAAAACCTGGTAATAGTATTACACGATCTTTTCCTTGCTCAACATTATCTCATAACAAAATAGAATAATATCTCCCTTATGCTTCCTATTATATTCATCCATATGCTTGCTGTCCTGCAACACTGCATTGTCCCAGTTATAATAGTTTTTTGTTTCTTCTGTTCTACGTTAACGTAAAAAATAACTCCTCACAGAAGGAAAGAGAAAAACTGATGGCAATCTTTACCAAACATGGACGTTGCACTTGGGATTGGGGAACTAGGGCCCCTAGAGGAGTTCGTGTGATCTATTATAAGAAAGAATCGGCTAAGGCGGCTTGTAAAGACCTTACGAGGTTTCCAAGGAGTATCAGGTATTTCTCTTTCATATGACTTTTAACTGTTTTCTATTCCTTTGCTTATCATTTTGTTTTTTTGTACATAACTTTGTTTTTTGTTTGCATTCCAGGGCACGGGTCATTCAGTGGACATGTAGTAACTAGTCAGCAAGAACAAAAAAAAAAAAAAGACGGGTAAGTACTTCATCTTGAATTTTATTTTGATGCACTCTCCTTGTCCAATTTTGAGTGTTACCCAAATATTCTCTTTCCTATCAAAAACCTGAGCATGATTGGTTAACCAAATAATTTTTCTTGTCAGCAATGGTATCCTTGTATCACAGCTTCAAACTCAGGCTATTATATAACTAGTTTTGTTATAAATTACTTTGTCCTGTCCCCTGTTCCCAGACTGTAAATTCATTTTTCTGTGCCCTTATGCTTTTGAGATGCCGGAGGGGGAGGGTGAATCTGTAGGTCGTGAGGGGATCATGTCCTTGTAGGCTTGCTGGTTTCTCATTGTTTTTGTGGTGCACATTTTGAAGTCCAAAAACTTTTATTCTATCTCTATGATGTTGTTCACTTTGTGCCCTCCTCTTTTTTCCTCTGGGTAAAGGTTGCTTATAACAATAGAAGAAAGAAGTAACTTGAAGCAAAACAATACGTTACTTACTGTTTCTTGGGTTTGTTACTTCAAGCTCTAATACTTTTGAGAGAATCATCTGCTGTTTGCAAAAAGCTGTAGTTCGTTCTTGTTGTTCCTTTTGAACAAGTAAGAGCTACAGGGGTGTCTTATAAAACTATGCGCTGGTTATGATGATCAAGAGTGCATATACATATTTTGAACCACTTTGACCTTTAAATTCGTTTTCCTTTCTAAAAGAGGTGGAGCCACTGCCTTTTCTTTGAAGAAATGATGGATAAGATTGAAAACTATGCTGCCATGTCCGGATTAGGACATTTCTCTATATTTGTCGATTTAATGTGAAGTGCCGCACAATCAGTTATTCCTAAGAAAATTTATCATGTTTGTTCTCGAGTAGATTAGTTGGCGACGTTCATTCATTCAGATCTTGTTTCTTATATGTGTAGTTGCTTCCTTTCCTTTTTTCTTCCTCTCTATCCTTCTTCTTGGCAGTCTCTGTTCGGATCATTTTTGTCTGATGCCATTATTGTTTTTGACAGGTTGACTGATGCCATTTTTGTGTCTAGTTGGCTGAGAGTACAATATCCGAACACTTTTGACAAAAATGATTTAGGATCTCAGAACGTATGGCTGATGTAGTTAATATGTCAATGGAGTTTAATATAGCTTTTGTGTATTCAAACATTTGTGTGGTGGACTTCGAACGTACCACGGTAGTCAATTAGCTAACTAGTATTGTTGATGAAAAACTAATCTTGATTAGCTAGGAGAAGGCTCTCCGGAATGACGAAGGATTATTAGTTATGATGAATTACTATAACTGCTTTTTGGGTTCATCTGACTTTCTGAGCAGTATAATGAATTATGATGACTGCTTTGTTGGTTTATCTGCCTTTTCTTTAATAGAGATGATGAGTTATGATAACTGCCACATTAATTTTGTCATTTGCGTACTGCTGAATTGCTCTAAGAATATTCAAACTCCTAACCTAAACGTTTGTAACTTTGCCTCGTAACCAGCGATATTGCAATAGCGAACATGATTTTGTACACCTACAACGAATTAGTAAGAGGCTATCGGACTCCCTTTTTTAAGTTTTTTCAAGGAGAATGAATCTGGGGGGAAATCCTCAAAACACGAGTTGTGGTCGTCATGAAACACAATGAACTGTGCAAGTAGGCAGGTATTAGTGCCTACATATCCTCCGGCGTTACTCTTAAGTCCCCAGACATCACTGATTGCCAAGTTCTTCCACCATTTTGATTGTTCAGTGGTCTTCAATTTCAACCCTTGTCACCTTCCAAATCCTGTAATCTTTCTTCAACACCCGCCAATGGCGCAACATTAAGCCCAACTCACCTCCAACTCATAAAAATAGCCACCAAAACGCAAAGGGGTTAAAAGAGTTGCCACTGCCGATATCAACAAGGCAAGAAGAAAGGACGGGACCATCCTCCAAGTCTGAAAAGCTTGATTCCTTATTCAAAATAGAGGGAAATTCAGTGATTACATTAACTGATTGAGTAGGGAATGAAAAGGAGGCGTCAGTTATTTACGTTCTGTAACAGTGGAGAGGTGATGACTGATGACTGCGTCTATATCATGATTCCGTGGACCGCCAGATGTGCCTGCCTGAGGTTCCGTTAGGATCTGGTCCAAGTACTCTGTTGCCTGCCATCCAAGACGAAAAAGAAAAGAAGAAGCAAAATTAGACCAAAATGACCTCTCATCTCAACCAACTATCGTAACAACATAGTTTTAGCTACTACCACATCGGGCGAGAATGGGATCTACGAGAATTGGAGTCTAATCAGTTATGACATCTAGGAGTTCAAAGATGTATCTTCAGCAACATTTTCAGTATTCTGAGGGATCAGCTCCTCTGCATAGACGTTTTCAACCCTTTCTTCCGAGTAGCCAACAATTTCCACAGAACCTTCAAGGATTTCCAGGAATGCGAACTAGTTTGTTTGCTCTATGACAGCGCGCTTTCAACGGAAAAAAAAAAAAAAAAAAAGCGTGCGCGCTTTTTTGCTTTGCTGATGAACTCTGATTCTCCTCAACATTAATCTCATCTGCAATAGCTTCCCCCAAACTCTGGTTGTTATTCTCAGCTGTTCGTGGCTCCGTTGAAGTGTTTTCAAGTAAATCAGGCGACTTTCTGACACATCAATCGATTATCAGCTGTACTTATGGTACCTAAGTCGGTAGGATTCTGTATATAATAAATACAGTAGTAAGTTAAACAGTACGGTTTTTTAATTCACGTCTTTTCGATATTAAGGATTTTGTCTTGAGGGAAAAAGAAGAGCCTTAATTTGTGAAACATGCCTAATGGATCTCTGGAGAAATTCATCCACAATGGCAAAAACAGTATAGGTTGCAACCAATTGGGAAAGGATAAATTTCACCAAATTTCATTCGGAGTTGCTCAGGGATTGGACTATTTAGATCGAGAATACAACACTCAGATCTTGCATTTTGACATTAAACGACACAAATTTCTTCTAGACGAGGATTTTTGTCCTAAGATCTCTAATTTTGGTTTAACGAAAAAATGCACCAGGACGGATAGCATTGTGTCAATTGAAGACATTAGAGGAACAACTAGATACATTGCCCCATGAATTGGTTTGCAGGAGCTTCCAAGGGGTGTCATATAAATCTGATGTCTATAGCTACGGAATGATGATTTTGGAAATTGTCAGATGACGAGAGAATGTTAATTCAGAAACAAGTCATTCAAGTCATGTATACTTTCCACATTGGGCTTATCATCATCTCCTCGTTGAAAATGACTTGAGATTAAAGGGAGGTGTGACTCCGGAAGAAGATGAAATTTCTAGGAAGATCATACTAGTGGGATTATGGGCGTCCAAAATGATCTGTAGCAAGGTCACCAGATTCAATTTGCGAAATCAAATCATGGTGACCGCTACATTTTTTCTTGGCATAATTCTCCTTCCACCGATGACAGTAAGAGCATTCTCCATTCATTCCAATGAAAGATTGATATTCTGTTGTCTAATAATACTGACAACAATGTCAGTAAAGTGATCGTTGTTTGTATGCCAGAATCAACCTTTGTTGCTTCTGTTGATGGCGTTGTTTTGCTTCCCTCGGATGATTCTCCTGTGCTGTCGAGCCTGCCTGCGATTTTTATTAATCTAAATTCTCTGATTGGTAAGTCCATGTGATCTAAGGGTTGCATTTGTTGTTTTGATGTTTATGGGAAGTAGAACTACTAAAGATTCAATTTATTTCCCCGTTTTTTTTTTTTTTTTTGCAAGAATTGAACTGTTTTGTCTAATTTTAATTTCGATTGCATGAATATTCTTCCTTTTTAAAATAACGCAAAAACAAGAACTTAAAAAAGTTTTCTATTATTTTTTTTTTTTTGATGATTTCATTTTTTGATTGCGATTGATAAGAGTTTGATGATTCTATTGATATACATACGACTTCTGTTCCAAAATTATAGTCCAAGTTGGATTTTTAGTTTTAGTACAATTTGAACTAAAAGTTAAAATCCAAATTGGACAATAATTATTTGGAAGGGAGAGAGTAATTATAACTATAAAACTATGGATCTTTGATCTTACTCGAACAAAGAATCTACTCTTGTTTTCCCATCACATAATTTGATTAAATTCATGAAATATAATGTTTTATCTTTCATCCCCGCCTCAAACGCATATTCGATATTTGCAAAAGATGATGGATAAGCCTAAGGCTCCACGGCCATCCGATGCAAGGAAAAGCGCGCTCTAAAGGTAGGGAACCAACCCCAAGGGGACAAAGTTCATCCCTTTTACCCTATTAAAGCAGAATACAGGATGTTGATGTGGCAACTTCTTATTAAAAATTTTTGGCTCCAAATGCACCATATTGTATTAACCATTCTGCCACGTGTCATCCCTTTTCAAAAGAAAAAAAAAATTCTTATCCAGAAAAACAAAAGCTACTTTACAAAAATAGCTACACAATTTTAACTCCTAACATTTATCATTTATCAATCAAATTAAAATAGTATTTAAATTTGTCCATAAACTTATCCTCTTTATTACTCCATATTCTTTTGTATGATTTCTAAATCGTTGTACTTTTCAATATTTTTTCTCCTTTGGCAGATGATTTTTTTATTTTTATAATTATTTTTTACTAAAAAAGAAAAAAAAACAAATGTGTAGCTATTTTATTTTTTCCAAATCAAGAATTCATTTATCTATTAACATAAAATTAAAGTAGAGGGGCGCCCGGGCATCTGCCTGGGCCAAGCATCTAGTTAATATTATTAATTTGTACCGAGAATCATTGCACGCAGAAAGGAAAAGAGGACCAATACATGCAGTTACAATTCATAATGCCATATATACCTCTAATGCACCATTATGTGCTGCATAAAAATAAAAAGATGATTCATAATGCCCACCTAATTCTTTTTCGGAAATATTTGGTAACAATTTTGTATATGTATGCAGTAATTTCCGGCAAAACTATACTTTTAACAGTTTTATTTACTAACTAGTTTTAAACCCGTGCAACATGTGATGTCTAATGATATAAATGCAAATAAATATGTAGGCCACAGGATTATATTAGAAGCAATAAAAATATTTAATATTTAAATATTTCATTAAATTTTATTCAAAAATAGACTAATAGTTCCAGAAATAGAAAGCTTGATGGTGGACAATAGACAATGTTAAATGGAACATCGACAACCATCGTTAAAAAAAAAACGGATTATAGTGACATGTCATCCAATTAATTGCAAGACTTTTTTGTATACAACATTTGTAGTATGGTTACTTGCACCGCCTTCCTTGTCTTTTATTAGAAGTTTGAGCCCTTCTCTAGATTTTACTCTTGAAAGCGCAATATATAGTTGTCCATGTGTGAAGATAGGTTGTTCTATATACAATCTCACTTAAAATGCTAGAATGATCATTCTCCTGATATAATTTTTTATTTAAAAAATATATATTTTGATTTTTTTAATATTAAAATTACCATAAAATTAAAAAAATCAAAATTCTTGAATTGAAAAATTAACAAATAATTTATTTATTAATCAAATGATTTATTTTAAAAACAACTTGCATTGACTTTGAAAATTCTGTAAAAAATAATTTAATCTAATTTAATTTGTGATATGAATCATATGATAGGTACAATAGTAAGCAAACAAATAATGATCTTTTTGCATTATTAATTAACAAAATATTTGATTTGGCCAGATAAAACTAGACTATTTATTAAAATAATTTTTTTAAAAGAAAAATATTATTGATCTTTCATGAATAAATGTTACATAAATAAATAGATAAACAAATATAGATTTATAATTTTTTAACAAAAAAATCAATTTTATTAAATAACTTGTAATATAAAAATGGTGATGTTAAATAACAATCAAAATTTAGGCCGATTATATTCAATAAAGTTTCAACTTGGTTCATCTAGTTCAAAATTGTATCAGTTTTGTTAGATTATAAATTTATAATTATACACATACACACATATATTCAATATTATTTGCGTAGTTAGATTTTGAGCGAATCGCTTCAAGAATTTGAATTAAATTTCAAAACAGGCATGTTTGGAGGTTTATAGGCGATAAAAAAAAAAAATTCACTTTCAAGCATATTTTCAAATATGTAAACAAACATAAGAAAGTATTTAAATTCGAAGATTGTCATGAATCATAAAGTAAATAAAATATTAAATTTTCTCAGAATTAAAATCTCACTTCCCAAGCAACCAAACAAGGCCCTAACTGGGATAATTCTAATAATATTTAAAATATCCTTAGCTCCCCAATCAACTATCAAAAAGATCTAAAGAAAGGGGCTGTGAGGACTCTTTTACCCTCTATATAAGACCCAATAAAATCTCTGCGTTGGAGTGCTACAAAGTACCAATGAAAAAAAGGGTACCTAACGATCTGTGCAACTCTTACAGGATCCAAAAGTTTGCTGGTCTTTGTTCGTGCGACATAGTTTGCAATATTAGAACCGCAACTTACTTCAAGGACACGTATAAAACCATCGAGTAAAGCTAATAGGGTTATACAAAGAAATAATCAGCAGCTGAGAGTACAAAAAAATACTCCCTCCTTCTCATAATTATTGTACAGTTTGGGTTTTCATTTCTAGTTCAAATTATACTAAAAATGAAATTTCAAACTGGTAATTTTAGGACAGAGGGAGTAATTAATAAAGAAAAAGAAAAAAACAAGCAGTATATTCATATACCCTAGGAGCATTTCCAGCAGGAAGCAGCAATGATAGACTTGGACTTCCATGCAAGAACCAAACATCCCTTCTCCTCAGCTATGTTGTAACCTTCACAAACTTGTACACTCTCCAACCACTGTTTGGCTTGTGTTGTGAGCATCTTGATTGGAGCCAGTTGAAACCCGGCCCGACCCATTCGCCTCCTCCATTGGTCTAACCTTTCATGCCTCTCCACCCTGGCTGGTCCCTCACAACTCACTATGTTCTTGATCTCTTCTCCGAAGTAGAATTGCTCGATTTTCGCCCTCCTCGTGTCATATCTCGGCAGCATTGCATCCAGCGAATCGAATATTGCAGAGTAGTAATACAGGGCTTCCATGAACCTCCCCAAAAAGAAAGGTCCATTATGGCTTGATTCCTGCTCCACTAGTATGAACAATGCCTTCGGTGATAATTTATTCAGCATTTTAAGCACCGAATTTAAAGCTCCTCTACTCTCTTTCACCACACAATGCAATTCTAATATGCTGTTGATAACCAGGAATTCATCCTCAATGATCTTTAGATCTTCAGGTCTTATGTTTTCAAGGCTGCTTTCCACCACTGAGAACTCCAATTTTATCCCTAGTTTGTGTGCGTATTGCTCCAGCTCATCCCCGATGGCCTGGAACCGCTCGGGACAGCTTCCAATGCCAGTAATCCGCAGGCAATGACAGGGTCTGCCTGCACGAGTGGCGAGGCTGAATATCAAGCTTCGCCATTGGTATCCATGGCGTAGACCCATGGTCATACCTAGGTCCAATACATGAATATTATTTGAACTCTCTCCCTCAAAGGCTTGTAAGATGGATGCATTGGCCACATAATGACCAAACTGAATTTGTGGGCATATCTGATACACAAGACTAGCAGCTTCTTCTTTCTCTATAGAGAAACTCAAGGTCTTTGGTATTGCCCCTATATCTCCAACTGCCCCATGCGGCTGAACCAGGGCAAGGCGATCACATAGACCTTTGACAAAGCACGAAGCAACCCTCTGAAATGCAGTCCCTAAAACCAGAGCTTCAGCTCGAAGATCTGCAATTAGAGTGGAGGCATGGTGCTTATCACGATACGCCACAGCCTCCGCACAAGCAACAAGCAACTGAACCAATTTAATTTGGTTTTCACCTCTTTCGTCAGTCTCCTTCATGATTGTATACTCTTTATCCTCCTCAGCAGCTGATGATGATGCTTCTCCTTCGATTGCAGAAGCAGCTTCCAAGTACTTCTGACTGTAAGCCCATATATGTTCCCGAAATAACTCATTCTTCTTCCCACCTGCAGTGCTTCCATTGATCATCATGCTACTTCTGTCATTGTACAGCATGTCTCTTCTGTAACCAACATTACTGTGGTAGTCATCTCCAATGAGATCATCAAAATTATCCATCCGTTTCAACCGCTTTGAGTTTGTTCTTTCATCTGAGAACTGTAATAGATGATCAGGAGAAGAATCATTCTCAGAGGACTCCTGGAAGGGCAAAAGATAGCATGAAGCAGCAGCAGATGAATAAGTTTGATCATCATAAATATTAAACATGGAATCCATAGTGCATGAGATGGTATAAATGACTTGAATGTAGACCATTAAGCATGAATGAGTATATATGTAGATAAATTCCCTTGTGGAGGTGATAAGAACTAGGAACCGGAAGAATATTTTAAGTTGCGAAAAATTGCACAACAAATAATAGGAAATGGCGAAGTAATGTCGATGCAAGAAGAATATTAAATTAAATTAACATCTTCAACCCTTTCCATCACTTTCATTGAATTCCTCCTCTCTTGGAGTGAATATGTTTTACTGACTAATAAAAGTAATGTTTACAGGTCATCGTGTGCTGCGGTATAATTTATGCTAATCATGGATGTCAAGTTCAGGAGAAGTACGGTTCCTTACTTCTTTTGGACTGCACAACTGTAAGCAAATGAACATAAACACATTGATATTGAAGGTGATCCAATCATTTCCAGTTTCAAAGGTTGTGTTTTAACTTATCTCCTTGTCCAGACAAAGATGAATGAAACAACGAAATGTATCTTTGTCCATTAAATATCTTAATGGAAAATTCTCTGTAACTATCAGCACTTTCCTTTCTTAGCTACAGTTTAGACTAATTACTAAAGCCCTCATCTCATTATAAGTACTTGGCTAGGCCATTATGCTCCGTCAAAAAATACAAACTTTTAAGAGATCGTATCGGGCAAAACATTTCCAGAAAGCCAACAACTTCTTCAGCTTTGTAAAAAAGAAAGGGGTAAAAGTACACAGGCACACACAGTATGCATGAGAATGATAATCCAGCAGCCTGCAAAGGATATACCATCTTGCTGCATCATTTGTTGCTTTCTCTTCAACCTGCATTGGATGCATTAAAAAATATTTCACACCTTCCAAAAGGCTAAACCAAGGGCAATTAAACAACGGAATACAGCTACTTCAATCTTTTCTGGACGACAAATTCTAAAAACACAAAATTGAAAATATATTTATTTCAAAGAACAGGACAAAGTAGGCAAACTTGACTCTGAATTTACATAATTAATTCATTTCTTCCTCCTGTACATAAAGAATTTCACATCTTAATTATTGAACATCAATAAACAAGCAGGCCGTTCACCTGCAATATCAAGGGGGGGACATAAAAAAAGAATTGTAATGTAAAAATTTCATTTACAACTATTTCCAGCAAGCAAAGAATACAGTATCTTACAAAAAGAATGAGGGCAGAAAAAGAATATGTGCAGCCTCGTCAAGAAGTCTTGTCAGCCAAGATAATCAATTCATCATCTTCCTACATTCTGTGCAGAGCTTGTTTCAAGAAGCCAACTCTTCATATCAAAACTTTCTAGTCTCCGTGAGATATACTTTACCCACCACCATTAGCTCAAGCAGAGCAGACCCACCTGAACCTCATCAAACCAAAGTACTCACTATCTTTTACATATTTCAATAAGAAAACTCATGTCCTCGCATTGATATATACTTTTTGACCCATATAGAGATATCCTCAGAACAGGCCCCGGCTTCAGGTGTGTTGAGGAGCATGTCAAGGGTCGCAAACTCGTGAACAGCATCCTTGTAATCAAGAACAGGAGCATCGACATTGACCTTTCGGAGTTCTTGAGAGTATGCAATGGCCCTGTCTCTCATCCAGTCATGTTCTGCAACAACAGTGAGTGTTGGAGGCATGAGCCTCAAGGGTAGTTCTCTCCCGGTGGGAGCAAGAGGGTTGGCGGCTGGATGGTCAAGATTAAATCCATCAAGTGGTAGGAAGAGTTTCCAAGAAAGAATGGACATGGCTTTGTCATACAGGTAAGAATTTGCCAGCTTAATCTCCGACTGCGTAGGAGTGCTACCAATGAAAAAGGGGTACATAAGAATCTGTGCAACCACTCCTACAGGATCCAAAAGTTTGCCGGCCTCAACAGCTTTTTGTGCGACATAGTTTGCAATATTAGAACCACAACTAACTCCAAGGAGGACACATCTAGAGAACGATTGAGTAAAGTTAATAGATTTGTACAAAGCAATAAAGAAACTCAAAGAAAGAAATAGCAGAACCTAGACCACTCCAGTAATGAATAGAGAATACTAAAGAATAAGACCATAACAATGAGTCCATGTGCCTAGTTACAGAAAAAAAGGCCAACTACTTCAATCAGGAAATGGTTCTCATTGTATGAAGTGGTGCTTGGGAAATGAAACATCAAAATTCACATGAAAGAAAAGAAGCCAATTCTGTATAGAAATGTAATATCAGTGTTCAAGAAAAATGCACATATAATAATTACAGCATTAAAAGGAACCTTTAATCTTAGCTGCCGAGCTCAAACCATCGAAGAGCAACAGGAATACACAATTCTCAGGGAAAAACTCTTTGGATGTTATACCTAAATGCACACAGACGTTTTCATCACAAGATGAGGGCTTTAAAACTAATTAGCATATGATTGAGCATAAACTTGAATTAACACGCTCCAACAGTATCAACTCGCAATCATTTTAACAGATGATAATGGAGGCATACTTTATAGAGCAGACCCAGTATAGTGGAAACAAAGGCTAAGTTGCTGTATCAAACACAACAGGAAAACCAAACATGCCAAATCTCTAATCTAGAGGAATAAGAGTATTCAAAAATAATACCTAGAAGGATCAGCATGAGCTGCCAGCCAAGGTTCAACCATCATAGTCCCGAACCCATCAACAATCTGCCTCCTCCCGCCATTCCTTTCCCAATCACCACCACCACCCCCAAATCTCCCATTTTTCACTCCAGAGGACTGACGACTACACTCAGCCAGATTCGCCTGCTTGGCTAACCAATTCAAAACCTTCACCCCATCCTCAAAAGCAGCCGGATACCTACTCTCCGGTGCTAACCTGTACCCCACCGCCACCACCACAGCATCACACAACTTTGCCATCCTCCTGCAAAACGCATCATTCGCCACCGTATCGCTCCCTCCACTCACCCAACCACCTCCATGAAACTGTAAAATTACCGGCAATTTCCTACAGTTCCTTTCATTCTTATCCGGCAAGTACCCCCCATAACCTCCATCCCCCGTATTCTTATTTCTATTATTAACAATCATATTTTTCCTCGAACCCCTAGCCCTAAGCTTGGGGATCGAATTGGGAGTAACAACGGCCGAATCAGGAAGAAATATCCTTACGGAAAGAGACGTTAACGTATCGATATGGAGATCCTTGGTGGCTACCCCATCTGCATTGGAGAAGCTCGGAATCGCGGGGGCGACGCTCTCCTCCTCCGGCCGGGAAACGACGCCGTACGAATTGAAATCTTCGGATGTGGGATTCTCGATTAGGGTTTGCAAACGCCGTTTCAGGTAGAATTTGCTGAGAACGCTGTAAATCTTCACCTTCACGCTCACCATTTCTTCCTCCTTAGCAAAAGAAAAGAAAATTCTAAGTGGTGAAAATTAGGTTTCTTCCTTTATATTAATTTCTTTTCAAAATTGGACTAAATCAAAACCAAAAAATTGACAATAGGGGAAATGGGAATGGGTCTTCTTCGTCGTCGTCTACCTCAAGATCTAGAAGAAGCCAAAACCCCAATTCCCCATTGAATTGAATTGATTTTTCAAGTTTTTCCTTTTGGAAATTTTTTGAATGAATTCTATATTTATATTTTTCTTTTAAAGGAACGTGGGAAGATGACGTGGCCAGCTGTTTTGAGCTGGTGGGTGAAGGAGGATCATGTTTTGCAACGGGCAAGTCCATCTTATTTTCTCTGCAACTTCGTGATCTTAGCCGTTCATTTTGCTGATGAATCTACCAAGGGTGATCCAATATTACAAATAGTGTAATAATCTCATGTTTCAAAATGATTATTCCATTTGATAATTGTGCTAAAAGTAAAAAAAACCTAAATTGATAATTATTTGATACTATAAGGAAAAAACAACAAAGAATCATATTCTATCCTAATCATAACTTCATTAATTCTAAAAAATTTTAAGGACTTTTCAACATACTCTTACTCGTTACGTAGAATTAAAATAGGATAAACTCTTAAAATACATGTGTAATAATTAGTAAAAAAAATTAATCCCTTTTTCTTATAAAACCATTACTTTTGTTGGGATAAAAATATTTTTAATTGTATACAGCAGATAATGCAAATAAAATCTGATATATGTGAAACTAGAGTAAATCGAGTTTTTGAGTTAAAAAATGGTTCAAAAAAAGGAGTAGAGATAAATATATATCGAATTTTGGAGACGAGCAAAATACCGATATCGGATTCCTCAAAATCCGACCTTTCCTTAATACAAAAAATTAATAAAATTAATCAAGATTAAGCGAAGGCCGGATTTTCAAAATCCGACCCTATCATATTAAAATATAATATTTTCAAGAAAGTCGCTTAGTTTTTTTTTGAAATAAAATTTTGACTAAGGTCGGATTTTAGGAATCCGATTTTAGTATAAGGTCGGATTTCAGAAATCCGTGTAAGTTTAAATCGGATTTTGAGAATCCGGGTAAGGTAAGTTCGGATTCTCAAAATCCGATTTCTTAGTAAAACAACAGAAACTTTGAAAAAAATAAAGGATTGGTTTCTAAACCAATCCCAACCTATCACAACAGCACCAAAACCAAATTTCACGCATAAAATTACCTATAAACACATTCTAAACACATCGGAACAAACATTAACAAATTCAAAAGCATTCAAATCCAAAAATCATCCAAATTACAACTAATAAACATTAAAGAGTTTAAAATCAAAGAGTCCTACAATTGAATTACTTGGACGACCTTTTCTTTCTTATAGCCCCGTCGCCAGGAGTATACTTCTTGGCCGGTTTACTAACCCTATCACTCTTGCGAACCTCGACCGTTTTCTTTTTCTTTTGGGAAGAAACACGAGGTGGAGAGCACTCTTCTTCTTCTTCTTCTTCTTCTTCTTCTTCTTCTTCTTCTTCTTCTTCTTCTTCTTCTTCTTCTCCCCTAATGTAGTAATCCTCATCGTTTTCAGTGCCTTCATCATCTTCTTGCATCGGAGTTGGATTGGGGTGAACTATGATTGTTCGATCTGAAATTTCCGGTCGCTTCCTCCTTCCTCCTCCAGTAGGCTTCGATGTTGTTTTCTGCGTGAGCACCACATGTTGACTTGACTTTGGGGGTCTTTTATGAAGAACCTGAGTATCAGGCTGAGTGCTCATATCACGTGGGCCCAAAGTCAGAGCACTGAAACTCTTGTCGAAGATTTGGAAGAGTTTATCCTCTAGACTACCACCGAGCCCTAGATTTTCCCGTAAGGCCGCATCAACGAGATGATATATGTCGCTGAGATTTGAAGAATGCAGAAAATTGAACCATGTTAATAAAGTATAAGATATAGCAAGAATTAAAAAATAAAAAAATTTTAAAATAAAATATCGACATATATTTTACATAAAATCTCTCCAGATATGAAGACGAGTGATAACCCTGTGCCAGAGGGCCGTATTGAGTGGGATCAGTCATAAATCTGATAGTCTTCTTTTGAAACCACGGCATATAGTCTGATGTGCACTGAGGACCTAGTTCCGGACCAACCAATTCATGAGGGACCACGTGCTGATCTCTCACATTCCAATGAGGTCGTACCTCGGTGTGTTTTTGCACCCAATCATCATATGCCTTTCCAGTCCCAAGGCATCCGTGGTGTATCGCATTCCAGCGATCAATGTCATTGATTAACGAGTACTCTGGCACAGTTTGCTTACATTGAAATTGACGAAGGACCCGATTGGGCTTGTATAGTTCTCTGATGGCCCAACAAAAGATCCACGTCCTACAGAGGTAGAAATGAACCCCCTCTTTACAGAAATCAGGGAGATCGTCGATGAAGGGAGTGTTGCACTCACATTCCGATTATTATTTGTCTCGGTGACATTCATACAATTGTGCTCGGGCACCCATTTCACAATCTCCCACAAACCGTGGTCTCTCAAGGGGGCACGTACCTTCCAACGGCAAGGAACATAACCCTTAGGGGTTGACTCTTTTAGGGATTTGCACCAAATATACCATGTTGAACCATCACTTTCCTTCACATAAAACTCTCTCTTTTGCTCTATGTTCTGCGCTATAATACCATTTTTTGCTTCTTCCTTATTCTTGAAACAAGTCCATATCCCGATTGTTACGGTTGTCCCATCCCACATGGTAATTTGAAATTCATCCTTGTCCACTTTTGTATAATCCCATGTACCCTGTGAACGATATATGTGCCTGTCCTTTGTGGCGAATTTGTCTTCGACCTCTTCATCACTCTCCCGACTTCCTTCGGATATTGATTGGTTTTTATCGCTTTGATCACTAATCGATGTGTAGTCCTCATCATCTTCACCGTGATTATCTTCCATGTGATCGCCATCCTCCATAAACGGTCCACCCACATCATCATCTTCCATGTAATCTACATTTTCCACATTCAGCCTACCACTACTTGTCCCTACTTCCAAATGGGACCTAGAAGTACCCGCCACCTCCAAATCCACATACAAATCAATATATGTCGAATTTGGGAGGATATACAACACTTGCAACGATGCGTCGTCCTTGATTTTGGCGATACGCCTAAAACCATTGCCCATCGTATCATACAAAATCGATAGACTCAAATTCACATTCTCTCTATTCCACCCAGCTCTTTCACAAATCAATCCAACCAAATCATTGTACAATACCTTATGATCAATCACAAACAAATCGCTCGGTATGTTGTTAAAAGTATTCACAATCCCATTCTTCACAACAAATTTGCTCGAACAATAGACATTAATGAAATATGGACCGTTAAACGCCATTTATATCTGTTGATTACATGAATTACAACACATTATGAATAAATTATTAAGAAAAATGACACAAACAAGGCATTATCAAACAACTTATTATAACAATTACCACAAACAAGACATAATCAACACTAAATTTACTAAACCCCCTACAAATTCAAAAGTTTAGGCCAAATTCAAGCATTTTACTAAATTGAACGTTCAATACCACATATACAACAACAATCATCACTTCTACACTTTTACAAAGAAAACAACAACAATAATTCTAAATACATCAAAACATTAACTAACATGCTTGTAAAATGGTTTTAAGACATCCGTTGCGAAGAATCTTGAACAAAATCTTCAAATCACCACTAAAATCACCTCCTCCTTCAAGAAATCGCCTCCTTTACCAAAATCCCGATATGTGAACAGTGTTTTTCGTCGCCCCATTATAACACAAAAAGGTCAGATTTCTAAAATCTGAGTTTATAAGTAAGATCGGATTTAGGAAATCCGATTTACATGTAAGGTTGGATTTCAAGAATCCGACCTTCTGCCCGCTAATAACGTCCATTCAATTCCGATATCTACTGTTAGGTATGCTTAAATAAGGTCGGATTGTACTGTTCTTAATTTTCAAATCTCCCACCTATATTTTTAAAAAAAAAATAAAGAAGGTCGGATTCCGAAACTCCGACCCTTTACTGTTCATTAGTTGACTTTCAATACATTTTTCACACATGTATTTTCCAAAAAAAATTATTATTTTATTAAATCGGATTCGTAAAATCCGAACTACTAATTTAATTAGTAGTTCGGATTTTGTAAATTCAATCTCTATATTTTACTTTACAAAAAAAAAATATATAGATCTCTCTACTCTTTTTTCTAGGCAATTTTTTAACCAAAGCACTCAGAGTAAATTGCATGTCCCTGATAAAGTGACATATTTATATATTACGACAAAATTATTTTAACATTATATAACATATCTCATTTCAAAATTTCAACCATGCGTATATATTATTATTATACAACACTATTTTGGTTGGAATCATCAATTGCAAGTTGAATTTTTCATAACTTTATTTCTTATAAGTTGTGAAATATGGAGTGTTTGTTGAGTGAAGTATCGTAACTATGAAGCCAGATACTTACAGGTGCAATCTAAAGAAAATAAAAGTGTTTCATTTTACAATTTATAGAATGATATTGTTATCTATAATTCGCGAGTTTTGCATAAATTATTTTTCATAACACTGTGAAAAATTATTGAAATGTGTATTAATCTAATCGTCACAAATTAGCTACATGATAAAATCAATGGAGGATTTGATGTTTAATTAGCAATTCCATTTTAAGGTGGAAAAAATGATGAGTTATGATCAAATTACAAAAATCATAGTATATACACAAGAAAATGTTAATATTTCAAATGCATAGCATTCAAAGATTCGACTTAATATATTTTACTTTCAACAATCATGTATTAGAATTTAAACAATAACGTATTACCAAATTCAGGTATTATAATTTTGTTGGATTCACATGAAAGCGTGAAGAATGATTTAGTCACAATGTTGTAGTACCGATGAATCCAAAAATCGTAATTGTTTCATTTTTGCAGTGAACCTAATCACAAAAAATGCATTCCCATGAGGACAATGAAAAATGCAATGAAGCGGACAATGAAGAAAAGGGTGTAAAAGGATTCCCATGAGCTGCAGTGCAGGGAATGATTTGGCTGGGATGAGTTGGCCTGCGCGTGGATGAGGTGGCTGATGAAAGGATTAGTCTGAATGGGATGGTATGTGAATATTTCCCAAAAAATCATAAAATAAATAATAGGAGTAATAATAATACGTGAATAAAATAATTAAATTAAAATGGAGCCGCCAAAGGCCAACAATTCTGATAATAAATCATTAATTTGACTATGGGAAAAGTTTTCTCTATAAACTTTGGTAAAATAACTCCATGATGAAAGCCCTTACGTGAATAAATCTTTCACATCGCATTAATTAAAAATCACACTTATTATGTATACCATGCAACATACGATGGGACAAAAAGATAATTTCCATTTTAGTGTAAAAGTTAAAAAAAAAAAAAAGAAAAAAAAGGTTCATGCCTGTTATGATGTTTTAATTCATCAAACATAACTATTTTTTTTTCTTTGAAACGAAAAGAATGATTTAATTTGATATTTTCTTTCCTTCTAAGATGGGGTTTGAGAAGAAATGTTGTTCATACTCCAAAGTAATATAAATATAATATATTTTTTTCCAAAAATAAAAAATAATATATTGAGGCAAGTGCTTATGTAAAATTAAAGAATGCCGATAATAACGAATCTCCAAAATATCAAAATCAAGGATATTACATTCCCAAATTATCCTACTTTTTGATGGAATCATTCTCATCACAACCGGAATCTCAAAGTATATTCTTCATTCTACTTTTTTGTAATTAAGGTAAGTCTTAGAAAACAAAACTGAAAAAAGAAAAAAGAAAGACTGGTAACAAAAGAGAGAATATATATATATATATATATATATATTAAGGTTGATGATTAGGAACCCTTTATCCATAATCATCCTGGAAAGAAAAAAAAAATTACAATCAAGAACAATGTCAGATTCCAGCACTTCATCGGAAGTTAACTACAATTTCTTGACGACTTAGTTACTACACCTAATGATGATGATGATAATGAAGTTGTAGCCTTAAATCTTGATGCAACTCCTGATCATCATCAAGTTGATGCTGAAGATGATGAAAGAGTCAAAAGTGATGTTGTTGATAAGAAGGTGATGAAGAGGGCGAATAACAGAGAAGCCTCGAGAAGGGTTAGGGCGAAAAGAATCGCTAAGAAGGAGGAATTGGAATCGCGATTGAGTGAAGAGGAATCTAACAATTCTTATTTGCTTAAGAGGTTACAATATGCTGATAACCGCTACGAGGTAGCAGTGATGGAGAAGGTTGGATTGAAAGGGATGATTGACAAGTTGAGGAATGAAGCGGAGTTGGAGGAAAAGGCTGTTATCAGAGCGTTGATGACAAGAGATTTTGGAAGATCCAACCAAATTTGTGGTGATATATTGGTATGAATGGAGCCTCCAATTTGATGACCGCTAATAGATGTTTTAGTATTCATTTTGTCTCAAAAATGTTTGTTCCATTTATTATGTTAAATATTAATAATTCAGACAATGATTACGAATCGTTTTATTTGGCTCTCCTAGTTTCTTTACTAGGGCCTCCGTTGAAGTCTCTACATGACTATTGCTTAGTTTGCAAATTGTTGAATGTGATTGTCACAAAAAAATACGCAAAAAATACAATGATGCTTGCTCTTTCAGTTGCACCAATTCTAAAACGTCCGAATAGGTTTTCCAAGTGATTTCAAACATAAGAATTTTCTGGCTTTAAGAAGTTTATGGGTTTGGTATCTTGATGCAAATAATGTTCCTTCCACCAAACCAAAAAGAGATTTGAGTTAAATCATTCTTTTACATAACAAAAACCTATGCTTGGTGCTTTTCTCCTTTGGCTAATAACAATCTTCACAACTATGTCCAACTTCCCGGTCAATAAATAAGCCAACAAGAATAACCCTACATTCAACGCTACCACTCATTAGCAACTACATCCCGACTGGCCCCAGCTCTGCCCGAGCCTCATAAAGGCAAAAAAGACACAATATAATAAAGCTCGTAATCATGGACCTTCAGAGTGACAGGCTCATTGAGAATGAAGGCATCTAAACAATATATATATTTCTAACCTGAAATGGGATGAGGCAGGATCAACTAAGAAACACGCAGTACAGCTTGTTGATTACTACCTGAGTTTTCTGCAGCAATTTGTTCTAAGCGATTCCATGTAGCATGTCGCTTCTCTCTGACCTCATCTTGTTTTGTTTCATCTTCTCGGAACTTGATCGAGCACTCCTCATATAATTTAGGGTCGAGATCATAGAATATTTTGCGTACATTTAAAGTCAAGCCATGGACAGCCTGATTCCAATGGTGTCTAGCATTTCTCTCCAATGCAGGTAAAATAAGTGGAAGTATAACCTTTCGGTTCTGTTTGATGAGGTTTTCAATATGATCGTTATTCCACAAGAACAGAGCTCTCTCAGCCACCTAAAGAGTAAGAAAGAAAAACCCAGTATTATAAGTCCAATGCAAATACCATCTATTATGTTAACAGTAAAACCACTAGCGAAGCAAGGTACACCGAACAACAATTTGATAGCAACAGATGAGTGAAAGGTTGAGGAAGTTAGCCTCTATCTCACTATGTTAAATCAGCTATTCAGATCATTCGTACCCATAGTGCTATCTCAATTAAATTTTTTTGCGGTTATCATTTGCCTCATTCTATCTTTGTTCCTTAGTACCACACAAAGTGCTTTTCCCATCAGTAAGAATAAAATTTGCAGTGCTTGTAATAAGATTTGGCATTGGTGCCGAACCATCTTTGATTAATGAATGATTCTTTGTTTAAGAAAACTTAGATTGAATGTCCTCGAGTATATTACAAAGGTCATTTAGTGTAAAGGCGCAACCAAGAAAATGTATCAGAATAAAGGAATGCCAGAAGAAAAAATTGAGATCACAAACAGTAGTTGGTACCTGAAAGTGCAAACTGTTTAAGCAATGGGCAATTCGCTGAAATAAAGGCACCATACATCGCTGAAATTCCGGTGGCTGGGTAGCTTCCAATACTTCCTCCAACTCATTAAGGAACAAAATTTCCTTGGAGCTACTTGTGACAGGCCAAAACTTCAACAATCCCCTAACTACAATGTCAGCAAGCTTAGCATCCTTTTCCACAAACTGCGTAATACAATACGAGAGTTGCTGATGATACATTCCCAGGCATTTTGGTTTATGTAAGGGAATCAACACTCTGACCAAGAAAAGCTTATGTTCTTCCTTAAGCGGAAGTGCGAACCCGTTGATTATGCTGCCCAATATTTCCAGAAGCTCAGCTATGCCGTTGTGCTTCTCAGTTTCAAAGATAAAACGGTAGAATATGTTGTTGATAGCTTTCCGGATATAAGGCCTGTGAACCATGAACTTCCCATATATACGATGTAGGATAGTTTTTAAGTACTCCCTTTCCCTAGGATCTTCAGAGTCAAAAAGATCAAGCAACTTTCGAACAAATGAGCTATCGATATATCTTTTAGCTACTTTTGCATCGGTTTCAGGTGACGCGACAAACCTCAGCAGAAACTCATATACGATTTGCAAGTGTGGCCATGCAGGGTCCATAGCAGGCTCCTCTTCATCTGCATCCAGCCCATCCAAGATGGTGTTCTCCCGTGGCTGAGGACTATGAACTCTAAATAAATTTGTACTCACCATTTCAACAACTTCTTGCATTGCAGTTTCAGTGAATTTCACATTGGCGGAAGTCACATACTCCACTAACTCTAACAAAGTCTGTCGCTTAACCTCTTTCTCCTTGAGATTCTTGGTAGGATCAGAGAAGTCAAAAACAACACAACACATCTTCAGCTTTCTGATAAGCAAGTTCTGCTTTTCAGAACTTGGAACAACCCTAAAGCTTGGCAATGCTTCATATGAATCAGCAGTTATAGCCAAAGTCGCCCCATTACTCGTCTCTGACCTACTATAATTATCGCCGGTAGACATAGAGCTGTTGTCAACAGATAAAACTGTATGGACAGCAGAAGAATCCCCCAACTTTGTGTTACTATTTCCTTCCGTCCTCTTTTTTGTACCACCATTTGAGGAAGAGCCTAAAATGGTGGAAGTCCCAGAGGATGCTTTGGGCTGCTTTCGAGGGATTTTACCAAATATTTGCTTGATCATATCTCTAAAGTCGCCTCAAACCTCCAATAAAACACAATCAAGCCACTAAATTTCAGCTCAAAGAAAACAGCGAAAGCTAATAATGATACAACCAACAAGAATCAACCTAGTAAACTTTCATTCCTAACCAAACAGACAGAATCAAGATACTAAATTTCCAGCTAGGGAGGAGGAAAAAAAGGCGAAAGCAAACAAATGAATTAACCTAAATCCGCATTGTCAAATTAGATCAAACCTTAAATTTAATCAAACAAAGACGAACTTCAGTCACTGGAAAAACATAAGAAACCAAATTGGGAACTCACCAGAACAAGCTCAATCCACTTCCTTTCAGCTCCAGCCTCGATCATAACCTTCAGTCTCTGTAAAAGTTAAGGGGCCAAGAAAGTTCCCTTTTCCTCTCTTAGATTCAGTATTGCATAAAAAAACACTTATTCCTAGAGGAGAAAGAATTACATTTCAATCTGCCCAGACAGAAGAAGCTCAGCCCAGAAAAAAAAAAAAAAAAAACCCCAAAGCCAAAGTTTGAATCTTTATCACTTAAAACCCCAAAAACCCAGAGTGGAAAACCACTTAGCAGTCAAGAGAAATCAACAGAACTATTAGAAAGTTTCAATTTTCAAATTCCAATGCTATAACAAAGACCAACCCTTTTTCCTTCATTCAGCGGATAAACAAAGGTGAATAGGCAACTAAACAGAGGTCAGCTCGTTGATGTAAAATGTCTCGAGCAATACAGAAAAGGGATCGTTACAGAAGAACAAACTGAAGCCAAAGAAAAGAGTTCAGAGGGTGAGAGCAAAAGGGAAGTGGGGGGCGAAAAAACCAAAAACCCCAGTAGAAAGAGAAAAGGCCGGAAGAATGGATTACAATACAGGGAATGTGACTGAAGCCTGCTGCAAAAATGGAAATCTTTTACTTAAATTATTACTTGGATTTTCCTTTTCCATTTCTTTTATTAATCTTTTTGTATTTGTAGGTGTTGTTTATGGAGCCTTAATTTTTCCGCTTAAAATAATATTATAGATATCCTAAAATGCTAATTGATTTAAATTTTTAGTTTTAATATAACTTATAATAAAAACAAAAATTTAAAGTGAATAATTTTTTCGTTTTAAAATAATTTTCTATCAAGTTCTTATTCAATTATGGGAGTGTTTAATCAAATAAAATATATTCAGAGCTCTTCAGGAATCAAAAAGATAGTACAACTGTACAAAGTAATAAATTTCAAAAACCAGCATATAGTATTAGGGTGGGGTGAAAAAGAATTAGAAATGCTGTCCTGGCCGAACTCTATACCCCACCTCAGCCCATTAGGAAATGTCAGTCTCCCACCCCACTAATAGAAAGTCGACGAACAATATTATTCTTTATCTTTTCTTTTCTTTTCTTTTTTCTCATTTACAATTACAGTTTTAGCGGTGAGATTTTCTATGGCACTTGTATTATACAATTCATATAGATTATAGACACTAGTTTTATTAACACCCATCCCAATTTCAAAACATATGTTATTCTGTTATAATTAACCAATCCAATAACAATGTCCATTGTGGCTTACCTCTAAATTATTTTTGTTCTGATTCGATTCTAATTCATAAATTTAGTAAGGAAACGCCCCCTCACATTCCTCTTGCCTTTCCAAATGAGACGTGTATAGAGAAGTGATGGCAACATTTCATGCATTTTTATTGAAAAACCACGACCAATCTGTGATCGAAAATGATGCACAAAAGAAAAAGGAAGAGTTTGCATATTCTACAAGATTCTGCGTTTCTCCAGGCGTCTAAATTATAAAGAGCTAAAGCTTCGTCATGTCTTAATTAAAGTCTGCATCGGTTGCCATACTTTCATGGAATCATTAATTCATCATCATCATCATCATCTCAAATTCTGTATCCAACTATTAGTACGAATTAATGTGACAGAAGACAGTCCAAATACAAACTCGGTTAGATTTAATCACCTTACATTTTCATGCTTTTCACCGGGTGGTCCGAGTTATTTAGATCTAGTCTCCAGCATTACCTCTGGGCCTTATATTACTACAATGCTACTTACATCAGAAAAAAATCTGAGCATTTACCAGCTCAAAAACTTTCCAATCCATATCAATGGCATGATGAGAAGACAGCCCTTAACTTATAAATATGCCATTGAATTCTTTCTTTGTTGACAAAAATTTACAGAAAAGTAGAATTACAAACACCATCCTTGATTAGCATGAATCAGACTTGGCATCAAGAAAGGCTTGTATTGATGGTTCCTTCCCCAGAAAATCCGACAGTAACTGTAAAGGATCTTTCTCCCCTCCAGGAGCAAAAACCTGATATCCCGTTTAAAAAGGACCCAATGTAAGCTAAAGTAGTTCGTTTCCAAACTTTAACCACCATTTGGCGGATGCAAACCTGACTTGCCAATATTAATTTCGACCAAGAATCAAATGCATCTTGAGTCATTATTCGGACCAGTCAGTTCCAGAGAATATATTTTGGATTTTAATGATAATATGTGTTCGGACAGAGTATGGTGAAAAACATTATCTATATAACCGAGTTATTTTCTTGCAACAACGGCAGCCTTTACTAATGACTAAATTTAATCATGACTGGATTTCAAGGAAGCAAACTTTAGCAATGGTGTAGCATCTACATCAGTTTTTCAAAGCAATGTTCTTAGAGATGGAAACGTGTCATGCTAAAAGTACTCATTTAAGTACCTTATTCCTAGTTTTTAAAAAAAAAAAAAAAAAAATTTGAAAAAGTACCTTATTCCTGAATTGCATGCCCGTATGCTGGTTGAAAAGATCGACACTGAATTTTGAGGCAAAGATATCAGCAGCAAAAACCTGGCAAAGTCACTTAATATCATCAGTATGCGAATGAAGGGCTATGACAATCCTAAGAGAGTTGACAATGACAGCAAAAGAGCAACAGTCAGTACCTCACTCCAAATGCGACTGTAACAAGTAGCTTCAAAGCCAATAGCAGAACCAGGAAAAGATGAGGCTGGATTTGTTCCCTCAAGAGCAGGCAGCCCCAACAATACCTTGAAAACGACAGCAAGCATTACAGCTAAGCAAAGACCAACTTAAATATCAGCCAAGACATGGGTAATTTTGGATAGAAACTTACCTTTGGATGAAGATGCTTATATAGTCCTTGAATATCCACATCCTCGGTAGAATGAATAATCTGATCAAAAAGACCTGAAACAAACGTTTGAGGAGCATTTTAAATGTATAATGCTACAAGACCACGTGACCATTTTCACCATTCACCATATCATCCTTAAACTAGACAGTCCTTAGTACAGAAGACCAAGTTGGAGAATGAGTTGACTTCAACAGAGCTAGACTAAGCCAAGCTTGAGCAAAGGATGCCAGCAGATAACTTTCATTCTTTTTCTCAATGTGATGATAAAGACAGTAAATCCATTGAGTTAAATGACTTCATAAATGACGAGGTACACATGAAATTTACAAAATAACCATTTCTGTGAAAAATGACGTGTAATAAAGGCTGTTTGTGGTTCCATGTTTTGTCGCATCGATCATTTACTCACTCCCCTGAATGATTCACTGCCGCAATATCATTTCTTTATTTTATATACTTTTCCTTAAACATAGAAACTGAATGGTATAACCTACTGTCAATAACTCTGTTTTGGGGGTGGAATCGGGACCTCTAAAAGAAATACACAACCTTAGAAATAAAGAATACCACACTCACAATAGAGAATTTCTTGTTTCAATCTCAATGCTGAGAAAGAGGATCGCCATCGCTTCAGCGATTCACATATATTATCATCTATGGCCTTTGTAATATCCTACAAAAGGCAATCCAGAAGGCGCTATCAGATTCTGAATGTACTTAACATCTTGTAACGATATAATAATGGTTAACGTATGAATCACCTTATGAAAACCAGATATCAGTTTCAAAGAGAGGCTCTCGTAACACCTAATAAGAATTATTTTCCACAATAAGAGAAAGCTGAGCTAATATCATCAACAAAAGGGAGGTTTACATTTTTAATTTTATTCAATTACGTACCAGTTCTCTAACATACGGGCAGGGATCTCCACAAAATCAGGATCTAATCGTAACCCAGAAAATCTAGCAATTGAAGCACGGTTGCAGATATATTGCACCTAAAAGAACACGATCATCATGGCAACATGTGAACACACTTGATAAATCCTAAATCATCATCATTTGAGAAGAATGGAAGTAATTTAAGCAATTGAGTGGCGCATACCACATGACCAAACTCATGGAGAAGATTAACAACTTCCGGGAATCGCAATAACCCAGGATGGCCATCCACTTCCTTTTCAAACTGTGAAATGAGTAAAGCTATTGGGATCTGCATTAATTATTAACAGGGTAAGTTACAGATATGAAAATTAAAGTGGAATACTGAGTAAAATACCAAAATAAGGTGGAGGTAACCATTCTGGAACTTGATCAAATCAGTGATTTACAAAATCTCTTTATTCATTCCTTGGGATAGCATTCATAGGAAAATACTATAAACAAACACATCGAGAAAGTATCAAATCACAAAACAAACAAAAGAATTTTTCAAAGTACCAGTTTTCTCCCGCCAATCAATGAGCCATTTTGCAGAGCCACAACACAGGTATGAGCATATTTTCCTTCCCTATTCAAGCACGGTAGAGTAACAGTTTTAGCTGAATGCAGTTTCAGTACTGAACAAACACTCAATACAAGCAATTTCAAAATCTTGGACTTATGAAGTAAACCTGGAGTATATATCTAGATAGAAGTAACCCATGAGATCCCCAGAACTTAAATCAAAAACTGAAAAAAGCTCCACATCAGAGTGCCAAACTTCTGCATCTTCAATTATCTCAAATCTCAATCCTTCAGGACACAAAAATTAGAGAACTTGGTAAGTAACTTGAGAAATATTTTTAAGAGGACGTAATGTTGAAAAATAAAAATGAAAATAATAATCCGAATTACCAAATAGATCTTGGCAAATCTTGAAGATTCCTGACAAAACTAAATTGACAGGAAAGTACTGTTTCACATCTCCAAAGTCAAGATCAATCTGTTGATCTCTGGCCCTTTTTACATAATACAGTAAATCTTCAACTCCAAAAGTCAATTCTCCTTCCTCTTGCTTCTGGGGAAACAAGAATTCCAAATTATTAGAGCCAAAATAAACTCGGACAGTAAATAACTAACTTGAAGAAGGCTGGAAAAACGCCATCCCCTGAGCTAACCTTTAACTCTCTTAAGATTGCAAGTTCTCTAGCAGCCTGTTCACTTAAGTTTCCAGAGATATCCTCCAGCAAATCAAAAACCTGAAGAGACATGATACGATTAACAGAAAATCACATGTGCATAAAAATCATAAGCGAGCTCAGTTTACTCCAAAAGTTGTAAAGTTCTGTTTGAATTATATAGAGGGGTCAGATAGTAATACAAGTTCAACTAAGCAGTGCTAACTTGTAAGCAAAGTTAACTGCAATACGGACCATATCCCTTCAGAGTTCTTCGCTATATATGTCATAATTCTTTTTACAAAATAAACCATATAAAAATACCCTGATAGAATCAAGATTCGAATTATTTGAGTGAAAACTAAAGATTGGAAAAATTTGATAAATGGATAAAATTTTGAAAACCTGATCTATCTTCCTTCCAGCTAAGTTTAAAGACGACACAAGTTTCTTATCAAAGATGGGATATAGCAGCACTCACCTTTGAGGATGAGCCTGCCATTCTATGATTAATAGCATAATCTGCATAATTGCCATATCCAAGCAATCTGGCAAGTCTGTGCCTTGATTGAATCTGACAATGACAAAGCGTGCCAGAAGTTAAGAATGAAAATGGAATGAAACATCTCTAACTATAGGTCATTTAGACAAGCCCGGAAAGAAATGAACAATAATAATTAATATATAAAGCAGCATTACAATGAACATCACAAAAATATTTATATTTTCATGTACCATTTTCTCTAAGATTGGAATATTGGCTTCACATCTCCTTCCATAAGCCACAGCCACAGCTTTCCTTGTAGATCCTACCTATAAAATGCCACAACAATGAATATTTATTGAGCTCTATAGTTGGAAACGTAAAAGAAATGGAAATAAAAAATTAAAAAAAAATAATAAAAAAAAATTGTTACAAGGGGCAGCAGACAAAGATAAATAATTGTGTATGAGACTTACTTTGCAGAGCTCCAAGGTTGGTGATACATGATGGCTCTTCAGACTGATCTTGTATTTACCCTTACCATCTTCATCTAAGACCTGCACAGAGATTTTATGGCAATTAGTTTCAGCTGAGGTAGAGAAGCCTCTCGATCATTCCTTACTATTTTAGCCTTGATTACAATTGGACATGTCAAAACTCACAGCATGAAGATAACACATATATGATTGTGAATGAATTCACAAAGGAATAATTTCAGCTTCTCAAAATAAATTGAAAAAACTTTTCAATTCGTAAGATCAAAGCGTCTAAAGGAAAATAACTACCTAAACAATAGGCATGGTGTCCATAACTAATGTTCTAATACAACTAGCAGAGCAAAATTTTGATAAGGTCTGAAAAGGTTAGCATTTGGATTAGGAAAAATATCAGACCTTCAGAAATTCAGGTGGTAACCCGGCCAGTTCGATCTCAGTAAAAAGCAGGTAAGATTGATCATCATTCAAATTGCGGATATACTGCATGCTCAGTTCATCTATCTGAGTTTTTAGACGCTGGAGCTCCTCCCTCTTTGTCATGGGCAAATTCAAACCATTGCGCTCAAAATCTTGAACCTGTATCACTGAATATGAGGAATAAATATATGCTTTAAGAAATCACCCGCTTCAAGGGTTGTTCAGCAATAGGATTGGTACGAGCAATAACAATACAGAACCTCTGAAATGCCCTGGTACCAAGAATTTCAGCGAGGAACTTAGCAACAATAAAGAAGCAGATGAGGCAGCCCCATACCAGGATCTTAGCAAAGCATTTCTCTTCGGAGCTCATATAGTCACCTCTAGCCACCAAAGCCTTCACAACGCGGTAGATATCCTCCCTTTTACTGCATATGTTGAATGAATTACATCATCATTGGCTCATAATGGTTTACATGTAAACAGACACATGCAAGCATCTCTACAGAAAGAAAATGATTGAAACGCATCGCAACGGAATGAAACATGGAAACTTTGTAGAAAATACACCCATCGCAAATATATTATCCAGAAACATTAAACCAAAATAAAAGAATATTTGATGTTCGACCTGCACGTAGAAACATGAGAATCTATCCTTCGCTCAGCCTCCGCACATGCTTTTCTCACATCTTCAGAAGTGGACACCAATTTTGGAAAGACACAAGACTGAACAAGGGGAAAGTGTTGGCCTTCTAACTCAGCTAAAGGTAACAGCACATTTGCACAAGTGACCTACAACATATATAGGAGTATTCACGCATTAATGAAAAGTTCATTCAGATATTCCAAGACGAAGAAGAATCCAGACATACAAAATGACTTATCTAGCTTAGAAAAATGGCGTTTGATGCACAAACAGGATAAGCTAATCAATAACCTTAGTGCGGTCTAAATCCCTAATTTTTGCAAACGTGAAGAATTAATGACAATTAACAACCTGCCAATTCTGCAAGTAAAACTTGCACTAGTACAGTATTGTCTCCAAAAGTTTGAATTACATCAATAATAACGAAATCAAGGAAATCCAATCGCACGTTGTGCACCATAAACAATCAAAAGGAACAATGAAAATACATACAAATCAATAAATATATTTACCTTGTCGAGAGGAATAGCAGCGACTGAGTCATAAACTTTCTTTGATTGTGCAATAATTCTATCCGCCAATCTCAAAATTTCTGAAGCCGTTAGATTTATTTGCACATTTGATCCTCGAACCTCTGAATCATTAAATAACAAGACATTTGAGAAATATAAAACTTCTTCCTCAACAACCAAATTAAGTTCACTGTACAATGGAAGTGAAAAAACAAAGGAGAATGAAAAGAAATCATAAACCTCTCTTTTTTCGGTTTCTGGAACGAGAATTGATGGCCGAAACGGCGAAGTTGACCGCCAGAGCCAGAAAAACAGCGGCAGCGCCGCCGGTCAAAGCTACCAGTCTGCCGCTCCTCTGCTCTCGCTTTCCTTGGTCGGAAGACATTTTTTTGCCGCGTCCCGGCAGATTGAGTTAAGCGAAAATAGATACAAAATAAAAAATAAAAATAAAAATAAAACAAATCCAAATTTGAAACCCTCTCGTCTGAGCAGAGACAGACGGAAAATGCGAGGGAAACGTTTTTTTGGGGTGATATATTTCAACGTCCGACAAGAAGAGCCACGTCAGCAAAATGGCCGCCGTTGATGGATTTAAATAATTGGGCTAACGGATTATTTGGGCCGATTGGCGGGGTTTAAGGCACGCAAGTTAATGGGCATTTATGATGGATTGGGTGGGTGGGTAGATCCGCCGAAGTGATGTTATTCATCTAAGATGAATAGATAATAATCCAGATAAGGAAAAAAATAATTACTGCCGCAGTAAAAGTTTTGTGGAACTTGAAACTTAGCAATGTTATGCACTATGTTCGTAGTAATTGATGGTACAATTAGATGTGCATTTTTAGCAATTCTTATATGATAGACCATGGTGTACATTGCAATGTGGACCAGGGATTGTAAACACGCGTTTGAGAGAAAATAAGACTATGGAAAAAAAAATAGTCATAGAGAGATAAAATAGAGAAAAAAATAAGAATTTAATTTTTCTCTTCTAATTAAATTTCTTTCTTCACCGTATAACTTCCAACAGAAATTTTTACAAGACTGTTTTCTCTGAAACTCTACTACTGATGGCTAATGAGGATGAATAGCTTTCAATCTATCAAAATTCAAGAGTGTGTCAATGTTAGCGATGGGGAATCAATTGCTAATGGAAAGAAGGGTTGATTTTATATATTGTTTGTATATAATTTGGTTCCCACCATATGTCTTGCTGCAAATCAAATAAACAAGCAGAAAATTTTGTTAGTTTTTTTTCTATTTTCAATCGCGCTTCAAATCAATCAAAATTTAATCATATCAAATTTTCTCGTTGATCGAAGGGATGGGAATTAATTTACTATTTCAGTGACGATTATTAGCTCGATGGCACGGGAATTCATTTATAATGGAAAGAAAAAAGGTTTGGTTTGATTTATCTTTTCTATTTAGGGATCAAAACATTTGAATTTTTTTGTGGATATTAATGGTCAGTGATTCGTTAACCTTGTAATTATTTTTGCCAATGTTATTGAAACGTTTTTGTTTATACATATTTGTGCAAAAATTTATACAAGATGGCCTGATTTCTTATATTTTTGTGGATACTGTTTCTTCGTATTACTATTGTCAAACAGGTGTAAAGATAGGATTTTATTTTATTTGAAAAAATCATATACTTTTGTATTAAAATTTATACACATAATATATATTGTTCATACATAAATTCTTGGTTTTTGTTTACTCCAAAGTTAGAAAAAAAAGACATAATAAATTATGTAAAGGTTGTATAGTTTTTTTATATATATAAAATTCATACACATGATATTTATTGTTCATACACGAATTTTTCACTTTTTTAATCCAAAGTTATAGCAATTAGATTATTATGCATATGTGGTTACTCCATGGTTTTTAAAATTTACCTAAATGTTAGTGTGTTATTCATGATTCTTTTTTAAGTAGAAAAACTTAAATGTACTTATATATTTGTGTGCTTCTCAAATGTATTTATATAATTGTTCATCCACGAATTTCCATAATCTGCCATCATGTATCTATCTATTCATATATCTTTAACTTTATGTTCATAAAATATTTTATCAAGTTTAAATATCTTTTAAAATTCATATATAACTCATGTAATGTTCATATTTACTCAAAATGAGGTTCACACATTTTATTGAGAGTTAAATTTTGAAAAATACCATAATGATTTATGCTTTCATGTTTTTAAATATTTCATCGAAATTATCTGCAAAAAATGCTTAATCATGAAATTTAAATGAATGTATGGGATTTGACTTTATCATGAATGTGTGATTTAAAGTTTAAATTTAGGATGAGATTAAATAATAGCTAATAGTAGAATATAAATTCTTCTAATTCACACATTCTTTAAGCATGTGTGATGCACTCTCTCTTTGGGATCACATTGCTAGATAGACCATGGTCCAGAATATAATTTGCCCATTTTTAGTAATTATACAGTCATACGCTATTACATAGTTAAGATGTGAAGTTTGCATAATGATACGATTATTGATCGATATATATCAAAGAATGATTATGTAGTATTCTCTTCGGTCCTTATTACAACGCATTTTGATTTCGTCGTATTTTTCACCTAGAATGCTTTTTTAATTGGAAAAAACCTTAAAAATATATTTTCAAATTCGTTGTGTTCTCATAATTACTATGATATATTTTTAAGGTTTTTATTTCAATTAAAAAGACATACTAAGTAAAACTTATGACGAAATCAAAATGCCTTATAATAAGAATCGGAAAGAGTACTATTTAGTTATACAGAGTTACACCCGCCTTCTTATGTATTATCCCCCTAAATGCTAATATCACGGCTACAGTCCACTAGTTTATGAAAATGCAGATAAAAACGAGTGTATGGCTCCATAATTTTATTCTTGGTTATAATAATGGTACAAGTAAAATCTTCTAGTATTTTCAATAACATATGAGTTATTCGTATTGATAATGAATTGCAGTTTGAATTACGGAATAATTATTTAGGACATACACGAACGAATTTTGATAAGCTTAAGGTTGGTTTATCAATTTCTACTACCTTATCAATGAAAATAAAAAATAAAAAAAAAAGGAGAAAAGTTTGGTCCTCATCCTCCTCGAAGAAATTGATAGTTGGATTCTGATATGTTATTTGACTGATAAACTACCAACACGAAAATATCTCTAGGTGTGGACTGCAAAATGGTTATCAAAAAGAGAACTCCAAAATGAATCATAAACTGAAATATTTTTAGTTGATCTCTCTATATATATACTTGTGATGTCTGGTCGCGCAATACGCGACCCTGGCCTAGTATATCTGTAGATCTTAGAAATGTTTGTATTGAAAAAAAAAATATTTCGTATTTGTCCCGATATATTTTAAAAATATTTGAAAAATTTATAAATGTTTTATAAGTGTGATCATAGAAATGTTTGTATTTGGCAAAAAAAAAAAGTCTATTTGGCGAGGTACGTTTTAGAAATGTTTGAAGATTTTAGAAATGTTTTATAAGTGTTACTTATTAAATATAAATAAACTTGATCAAGTATATGTCTTGAAGTAAATGTTAGACAAAATATAAAAGTATCCTAATAAGTTTAAATATTAGTAAGATAATTTATTCATGTTCTCCACTTGTCATGCCAAATCAAGACTTAGTTTTGGAGATTTATAATAGCTTTGTAGAAAACTTTATTCGAAGGGTGTAGGTTTAATTATTGGAACTGTTTCTTCCAAAGGTTTATAACTAGTAAAATATAAAAAATATGATTTTGAAACTGGTTAATTGTTGAAACTGGTTGATCACAAATATGAGAATGAAAATTAATATAAATTTGCATAGGTTTCAATTATAGCAAAAAAAGAACTCACCTCACCATGACAAATAAAAAAAAGGTAAGTTAAAAGAGTCCATTAAAAAATGAGAAATTATTTTTTCCTGTAGGTAAAAATGATGTATAAAAACACAAATAAACGTAGAAACATCATTCCTTCCCTCTCCACCTCAAATTCATAAAAGGCTTCCCCATAAATTAGTTACAAGAAGCGACCTGAACTATTTATATGATGAGGAACTCAAAAAAGTCCAAAAATCAAATCCAAAGAAGTATATTCTTGAAAACCCGAACACAAAAAAAAACGCGCTTCATTTGCAAAAATAATAATAATAATAATAATAAGTATTGGTTAACTAGGAGTATAAAACAAAATCAAAAGAAATTAATCAAAGAAAAAACACAATTCATAACTGATCATATACGAAAAAAATTGAGACTCAATAATTAAAAAAAGAAAAATCATTCTAATTGAATAAAACATAAAAAAGAAATTAAAAAAACCACACTTTGTAACAAAAACCCAATTAATCAATTCAATTCAAACGGAACTAAAATCATATAAAAATTCTAAGCTAACTAACCATATTAGAAATCACATCATATTACCTGGCAACGGCTACGGTAGTTGTAACGGAGGACGCATAAAAATAATAGTAATAACACTATTCTTGAACGGAAAAAACAAAAAATAATAAAAGCCGTACAAATGATCTGTGCATATAATATCATTTAAATTTTGAAATCTGTAATGGCACCACCACAACGGCCGAAAGCAACATCAATGATATTTTTTTTTTCCTTTGTGTTTATATAGAGAGGTAAAGAGAACATTTTTTGAAGTCAAAATTTTATCTGATTAGGATGTAGTTAATCATCACTAATGAAAAGATTGAACATGCTAATAGGAAAGAAGTATATTTCATCACATATTCTCAATTGATGATTGATGAGGAATTTGTTCTTTTTTTTTTATTGTGGAGAAGGAATTGATTAGGGAGTCGATTGTCGTGGAGATGGAGATGAGGATTTGTGTTTTATAAGAAGCCGTGGTTTTGTTTTTTTGTTTTGGCGAAAATAGGAGGAGGTGGTGGATTGAACTGCATTTACTTTTTAAGTCTAGGAAACTGATATGTAAATAAAAATTTATTTTAAAAATATGATGTGGAAATGCCACATGGCAAATGGTGGTGCTTTCTCTTAAGTGTGATTTTTGTTTCTAATATAGTAAGATATCCTACTATATTAGAAATAAAAACCCCCCTTTCAAATACCTCTTATGATTGCCACGTGGCATGAAGAAAGTACTAAATTGCCCTTTTGTCTAACCATAACTAAATTATTAAATCCCCCTTTGCACTTTACGTGACACGTTTTTTTTATAATTTTTTCTTTATGTTTCATTCAATTATAGTGGTTTTCTTTTCTTAATTATGGAGTCTAAATTGAATTGAACAATTAAGTTTTTGTTACAAAGTGTCAATTTTGTTTTAAGCGTATACCCTTCGGATGAAAATTATTACAAAACTATTAAAAATCTCCAAAACTAAGTATTGATTTGGCACGACCAATGGAGAACATCAATAAATCATCTCTCTAATATTTGAACTTATTAGGATGCTTTTATATTTTGTCTAACATTTATTTCAACATATATATTCGACTAAGTTTATTTATATTTAATAAGTAACACTTATAAACCATTTCTAAAACATACATGGCGAAATACAATTTCTTTTTTTGTGAAATACAAATATTTTTATGATCACACGTATAAAACATTTCTAAATCCTTCAAACATTTCTAAAATATACCGCTCCAAATATAAAATTTTATTTTTTTTCAAATATAAACATTTCTAAGATCTACAGATAGACTGGCCAGGGTCGCGCATTGCGACCAGACATCACTAGTAAATAAAGAAGGAAACAAGTGAATGAAAACAATGAACTAGAATTACAGAGTTTTTTACCCAAATAATTTTCAATGGAAGGATCTGGACAAAAATATATGTCCCGAAATGGTGTAGACAAATCTAGTTCTCTCCAATTTACCAAATCCGAATTTATCCATTTTGGACAAATCCGAATCTCCTTGTCTAGTGTACTTACTTAAAGAACCAAACATTTTGGACACATGTCAGCTCCAGAATGAAAATTTTCCCTCCAAAACTTCTCAACACTTCTACGGTACAAAAAAAGAGCCATATATATTTGACACGTGTCTGCTTCTATGCACTAGAAAAATTACAACCGTAACAATGTTAAAAAGAAAATTACAGTATGTGGTTATTACAATTGATTTGAATTTTGAAAAGGGTATTTAAAATAAAATCAACTTTCATAAAGGTTTTAAATTACAGTTTCCCATTATCTTCTCCATTAGTTAATAAAATCAAATTTTTAAAAGTTCAATTTGTTCCGCACAATCAGCAATAATCACTCATCATCAACAAAATCTCTCAAATCAAGATTCAATCACTCACTACGGGATTTTCATATTTGATTTTCAAAATAGGAAAAAATATCACGATCAACTTTATAATATCATGATAGTGGCTTCTGTCAATTATTATTTTGTCTGTCATTGCCGTTGAAGTCGTTGTTATTGTTGGTTGTCCGTGTTGTTGTCGATCCATCAATAGCCACCATCATCAATCACGATTCTCCAGTTGCTGCCGCTGTTGTCCGCCGCTCTGTCCTCTTCCTGTCAATCTCGATCTTCCGATTGTTGCTGCTCTGCTATCGCTGTCCAAGGGTTCGTGCAATATGGCTGCCGCTGTCACCAACATCATCGTCGATTGCCACTACCGTTATCTACGTCCCACTCCAATCAACTGCATCTGCCGCCGATTGCTGCCATCCGTCACCATCACCAATCACTTGCCGGCTGTTACTGCTGGTTGCCGTCGTCGTCAGTAGTTATCACCTCCTCATCGCTGATCGCTGACCACTGTTCACCGTCGATACGTCTCTGCTTTCGGCGTTTCCCTCAATTCCGGTGCTCTCTGTTGCCAACGTGCCTCTGCTGCTACCATTCCAGAGCTCGCCGTCACCGGTTGCATCTAGAGCTCCGCGGCTGAAGTCCAAACCCATTTCTGGAATACTTCGTCACTGCTACAGAACTTCCGTGACTTCATCAGACCACTTCAACATGCACATGCGCTGATCTCTTAATTGTTGGTGTTGTAGATGGCCTACACCTACATTATAGCAGTTTCAGTGATCCAATTCCGAAGAACATTTTTCAGGGAAGTTCGAAACTATGTTCTTCTGTATATGTTTAGAAGTATCATTTTTATTGCTGCTTTAATGGGTGATTGGGTTAGTTTGAAGTTTATTTGTGTTGAATTGGTGCTGGAACTTTTAATACTACTGGGCTTAGAAAACGTTCCATTATTTTCTTGATTTGAATGATTTCTTTGCATGATTGGTGATTTGGGTCTGGAGTTCAATTTAACTATTTGCTTTAAGCTTTGTTAAAGTTGAACTTACATGTGTAGTTGCTTTGTGGGGATTAAATTTGAGTAAATTGAATTTAAATATGTGGATGCTCTTACTGTACTCACACATTAAGATGTTGGTTTAGCTCCTAGGTTATTTCTTTTTGTGGGAGTACAATAGACTACATTGAGGACAATGTAGCAATTAAATGTGGGGGGAGCTCCAATAATCAAATTCAATTTTTAAAATAATAAAGAATCCGATATGCTCTCTGTTCTTGATTCCTCCTCTCATATTTGGCTCCGACCCCTACACGTTCTGGGTTCATCATTACCGGCGGGGGAGTACAGATGGAGGAATTTTCAGGTTCGTGACCCCTACCCTTCTCCTCTTTTGGTTTTTTTTATTTTGTAAATGAATGCCATGGATGCTTAGTTCTGTGTGTTTCAAAACCCCCATTTTTTATTTCACGATCAAATACCAAAAACATCATCATTTTCGGTCTTCTTCTTCTTTGTCGGCTCTCATCCTCGATCAATTTGTTGTTCTTCTGCTTCTTCTTTGGCTTTGATTGTTTCGTTCGGTTTGCTGCTGTTAGCCGTTGATTTTCTTTTTGGCTGCTGTTACTGCTGTTTGTTGCTAAAGTTCACTGTCTCCTTTTATTAGTGTTATTGCTGGTGTTGGTTTGTTGTCTGCCGCCGATTTGATTTCTCCTCTCAATTACGGTTCTCTTACGACGGTGGAGGACAAAATCAATGATGAGATTGCATCCTTCGAAAAGATAAACTTGATGATTTGGTCGTTCTTCAATATCAAATTGCAACAGTAGAAGATGGTTCTTTTATCTTTGGCATTCGATCAGTTTCAGAGGGCAAGAATTTTTGGAATTGGTGAGTGCCTCCAACTATTTCTTTGTTCGATTGCTTTCATAATACGATTTGTGTGTTTATATGAGTGTTTTTTTTTCCATTTAGATCATTCTTGATTTGAGATTTGGGAATAATGGAGTATATTAATTTTTTTGAGATAATAATTCTCTTTGTCTGGGACTATTGGAGTATACAGCAAAATAACGGGCTATTTTTTAGCATCATGGTTATGGAATCATTCTCTCTTTCTCCCCCTCCCCCCCCCCCTCTCTCTCTCTCTCTTTTCTCTGTTAAATCAATCCAAATAAGAAACTTAAATTCTAGATCTACAAAGAGTTATATACATATGTAAAATATGCCGATTTACTACATTTGATGGCAATAATTTGCCTTCAAATCTGGCATTTGAATTTCACATCTAATCCCAAAAATCACTCTCAGTTATCCTTCCACTTCATTGTTATTTAGGTCGCATCATTGTATGAAATCTGTTTTGTCCAGTGTGTCCGCTGAGAGGACAGCAGAAGCAATCATAGATGTCGTCACAAGAGTTTCATGATCGAGGGGCTGGCCAAGAAGCAAGGCAGAATTGGCAAATTCCTTACTGAATCTGGACGAGGACCGACAAAAACGCCGCTAACATCACACCTAGGTTGGATTTAAAATATTTCCAGGTAGTAGCCTCCATCAATGTTACCTGTCTTTTATTATAACGGATTGTGTTTGATTATCAATTAAAGTGATGTATTCAAGTTATTCTGGTATAACAATTAAAGGCAAAAAAAATCTAAAATTCATATACGTTTTTGTTTATGGGATCCAATGATTAGATTGAATGAATAGATTTTGTATATGTGGTCTGTTGTTGCTGTTACTCTGATGAATTTGGATAAATTACTAACAGTGGAATGAATTTTGACATGGCAAAGTTGGTTGCTTTCTCTTCTTATTCTTCCGTTTTGTTTTCTTTTAATCTTTTGTGAACAGGAAAATAGGATACTACTGAAGATGAATTAGCTACTCAAGGTGTTGATCATATACAATGGATGAACACTCCTTCAAACGACATTCACTTTCTCTCTCAAAAATAAAGAAAAAAAATCGCAATTGGATTTTCTTCAAATTCTAAAAATAGTGGTTATGGTTTGGCGTATGTATGCACATTCTGAAGTTTTTTTATTTTTTCATGATTCCAATTCATAATTTGCCAAATATGAATCAAGGAGGCACAACTCATACTCTTTATGCATTGGATACCAATTCACTTGATGTAACAAAGCAACTATTTTTTTGATCCATTATGCTTGGTTAATGCTTGAAGTTAATCTTAAAGTAGTTTTCTGGTGTTCTTTTAATGTAGCATATTATTCCAAGATAATGGTGAAATTTGGAAGTTAGTTTAATCAGAATTTTTATGTGATGTTTCTAGATGTATATTAAAGTGTTGGTTTGTGAGTGTTTTGACTTGCTTTCTGCAATAGTAATTGACCTATTTGGGTTGCTTCAAGAATAGATTGAGTCATCTTTTTAGGTTGTTGGTTCTGTGCTTACGCTTATTGTTTAAGAATAATCAGCCCCTGGGCAATCTATATTAATTGAATTACGAATTTTTTTTATTACTAATTTTGTGCCACATTGAGTTTTTATATTTGTATTGTTTTTTAGTAAATTTTTGAAATTTAATTATTATGGTCATTTAACTGACTTAAAATAAAGATGCCCCGAATATGTGCCCAGAGCAAATCATATCAAAAAAATATATAAACTCTTTTACTTTTTTTCAAATTAGCTCTTCATTTATCTATTAACACAATATTGATATAGAGGGGGCCGCCCGAGCATCCGCTCGGCCCAAGCATTTAGTATTACAACTATGTGATGAATAAATTCTATTGGATAGATTTGAATTTGTCAAATGAATAGATTCAGATTTGGCAAATCCAAAACAACTAATTTTGATCATCAAATATAGAAAAAAATTATTTTTGTCCACGTATTGTTTTGGAAAATTTTTTGGCGGAAGCACCCTTACACTAGAATTATAGTGGGTGCTGGAGGGTTGGTAAACAGACGTTAGTACTATGATTAAATTGATTGTGTATGTCATCATCACCGGATAGACAATGTCAATTTGTTCGATTCTGCACCCATCCTCTCTTACGGGATATTACTCGGAGTATTTGGTATTTACAAACAAAAAATAATAATAGAATGCATAATAAATTTTCAAAAGTCAACAATTCTTGCTGGACAAGTTTCCAAACTAGTAGTATTAATAAAATAAAATGAGTGGAATTTTTTTTTTTTACGTGATGTGTAAATTGTCCAACCAATGAAGCTACCCACCTGGGTTTCTTTTCCGCGTGGTTTTCAAATTCTCAAATTCAAAAAACAACAGTGCCCTCGCTCACAAGTCACATCCCATTAGGATTAGGGCCATTACCCTCCTCCTCTAGTTTTAGAGTTTAACTCCAACATTGTAACCAGGTAAGTCAAACCAACTTGGATTCAACGTTTGATTTTTGATTTTTTTTTTTTCTTTTTGCAGAATGAACTCATGATCATATGTGTTTTCATCTTACCATCTGGATTCATTTCTACATTGAATTTATTGAATGGATAGCATCATTTATCAAAGCTTTCATGAATTTACACTCTAATAGAAACATCTATCTTTGTATTTGCATTATTAAAAGGTTTGATAAATTCGTACTCTATTAGGTTGGAGTAAATGTTTGACTAGTACGTCCATCTTTATATATAAAGAAAGGAAAAAAAAATATCACATCAATTTTGTACAATTTTTGGTTTTATGTTTTACATTGGCATAATGTTTTATATGTGAAAATGACAATAAATAGGGAGAGTGAGTTTTGGAATTTTCAAATATTTATAATTTTATATTGTATAAAAAGTACGAGGTTAAATAACTAAAATAAATATATTCGCTCGCAATTACGTATCGCATTCTATGTATTGTTACTATGTATTCACTATGTATTCACTCACGAAACCAATCCAGTACATTTTGACTAACGGTAACTGTACGCAACCAATCACAATAGCTAAAAATGATCATAAGGAGGGATGAAGAATCAATCGAGGAGAAGAAAAAGAAAAATCCCCACCCAAAAAAAGAAAAAAAAAAAAAACAAAACAAAAAACCAACCCAACCCAAATTCCGCGTGGTCAGAAATTTCATTCCCGCCACGACTTTTACCGCTGAAATCGCAAAACTGTTCTCAACCCTACACGTGTCACCTGCGTTGATCTCCCTCGCCAACTCCTATTTCGCTGGGCCCCGCATTCCAATTTAATTTCTTTTTTTTTCTCCTTTATTATTCCTTCCATTTAGGTTTCCTTTTCCCCCTTTTCCCCTCTTCCTCCTCGTCTCCTCCTCCTACCTCCCAGATTTTTTTTTTTTTTTTTTTGGGTTTTTTCTTTTCCCATTAATTTTCCCCCTTTTTTTCCCACTTATTTTTTGATTTGTTCCGTTCATTCTCGATTAGCTAATTAGCTAAATAGTTAGTAGTTTTTTTTTAAAATTAAATGTTTTAGGGAAAATTTACAATTAGGGCTCAAACATACTCGAAAACTCTGTGAGATTTGGTGCATCCTTTTATTTTGTCATCAAAATTGAGGGTTTTTTTTTCCCGTTGATTCTTGATCCCAGATTTTTGAATTGGTTTAGATACCATTACATCTATCCCACCCAAAAAAAAAAATTGAAAAAGTACAAAAAAAAAAGAAAAAAAAGAATTTAGATTAGGACGGGAAGAAGATTGTAGGTGTAGGCAGAGTTCGAAGAGGAAATTGAAGAAATATGGCTCTGAATTATTCCCACAGGCCGCTTTTCCCAGCTCACAAATGTCAGGCTGAATTTGACAAGAGGGTCGGCGGCGGGGCTGTCGGGATCGATGGCGGCTGCAGCTCCCGACGGGATATTATCGACCTTTTGCCTTCGGATCCGTTCGGAATGGATATACAGACTACTTTCACGGCCATCAGCGGCTGGCTTGAGGATCATCTGGAGGTAATGGAAGATTTTGGTGGTTATCGGCTGAAGAAAAATAACCAAGACTACGGCCTCTTTGCCGGTTTCAGCGTTGTATGGAACAACAACTACTCTTTAGGGTTTGACTTCCAATCCAATTGGAAGAACGTCGATAAACCCGCCGGCGAGGATGTTAACAAGAAGAAGGGGCAAACTACAATCTTTGCAGCGACACCAGCCGTGGCGGAAGCGGCGGTGGAGGAGAAGGGTTATGGTGGTGGTGGTGGTGGTGGTGGTGGTGGGGTGGTCCCCCTCATGAAGCATTTTTTTTTGCGTTGGGTTATCTTGGAGTGAAGGATTTGCTGAATGTGGGAATGGTTTGTAAATCGTTGTATAATACGGTTAAGACGGATCCACTGCTATGGAGGGATATTCACATTGAGGAGCAGCCTCTGAATGAGAGGATAACGGATGAGGCACTTGTGGAATTGACCAGTCGGGCACATGGTAACTTGCATTGCCTGAGCTTGGTGGAGTGTCCTAGGATCACTGATTCCGGCATCAGGCGCGTTCTTCAATCCAATCCCCGGCTGAACAAGGTTGGGATTCTTTTACCCTTTTTACAATTCGCTTCCAGAAATATCTTCTTTTTTGTATCCTATGCTCTGTGGTTTTAAATACGATCAATAAGGAATTGGAAATACAAAAATTTAACTGATGGGGTGTTAAGTGACTAAATGTAAATTAGAATGAAAGATTTTTTTTTGGGGGAGAGAGAGAGAAGAATGAGACTATAGTAGGAATGAAGATGCGACATGAAGGTGGTAGGACTTAGAATCTGAGGTGTGGATATTTCAGATTATAGATTATAGGGGATCCCAGATTAGCATGTGAGTTGATTAAATTTAAAGTGCCAAGGATGATAGTGAAGATGCTCAAGAATGACAGATGAGGCTGGTTAGTAGGAATAGAAATTTTGAGACATCCATGTACTCTGGATGTTAGATTTTTAGCTATGTGGATCAATGTTTTCAGTGTAGAATCATCATTGTTAATAATTAATGTGGCAGAAAGAGCGAGGATCAAGTAAACAACATTGATAAATGTAAAAATGAGAGTCAAGTCTCTAATTCTCATCTCTCTACAGTGAATTCAAATTTCTCAAAACCCGGATACACTAATGTTGCTTGTTTGTGAATGATTTTTCGGAAGTACTACATTTGTTTGTGAACCATACATTTGTTTATTTGAGGTTGTCAAAGAACCTTTTTTGTTTTAAGGAAAGCTTTAGCTATACTTCACTGAAACATGTAGACACTGAATAAATCCATTTGATGTCAAGAGCGCTTTGTGGAAAGGATTTTATAGTTATCAGTCAAGTTACGTGGTCTATTGCCTATTAGTGATTGTTTTGATGGAAAATTAATGTTGAAGGCTTATTTTATTTGCTTTCCTATTGTTTGATATGGAATGTTGTGTTCATCCTTAAGCTTGTATTTTTCCTTACCTTTTTGGTGACCATGTTTGTAAAATCCTTCTAATTATCTTTATCTTTCTTTCTTTTTGGTGGCTTTCTTCAGTTATGTGTTCCTGGATGTACCCGATTGAGTATCGAGGGGCTTGTTACTAGCTTAAAAGACTTCGCGTCTGAGAATGGTTCTCAGCCAATAAGGTACCTTCGGATTGGGGGTCTTTCTGGTGTAACACACGATCATTTTGAAGATTTGAAGGTGTTATTGGGTGCAGACAAGCACCACAAAAAAGGAAACTATCACAAGCCACATTTCTTCCTTAGGGGAAAGATATATGTCTCATGTGACGATGATCGTGCTATCGACATTGAAGTTTGCCCTAGATGTGATAAGTATAGGTTGGTCTTTGATTGTCCATCTGTCTCCTGCCAAGTGAAAGATCAAGAGGCAAAGGCTGCAGCAGTTTGCAGGGCATGTGCTATCTGCATTCCCCGTTGCGTGCAGTGTGGTAGGTGCATCAGTGATAGCGAATATGAAGAGACGTTTTGTTTGGATAATATTTGCTCAGAATGCTGTCTACATTTATCAGAGTCTTGAATCAGGCTGGCTGGGTAGTAAGTAAACGTTGTTGGATCAAGTGTCCGCTGGTGCAGAAAGTATGTGTTGTACTATGAGATTCTTGCTGTGGCTTGAATTAGCTGTAGCCAAAGCAGATTGGATGTCCTGGTGTTTCTGGTTCTAAAGGGAATAACCCTTCTATTTACTTCGGCGGTGCGACAGAGCCCGTAGTGGAGGCAGAATCAGGGCTTTTCCATTGCCATGACCAAAAAACTCTCCATGAAGCTCATGATCACCAGCTTAACTATTGTTTTAAGTCTATCTATTTGAGTTTTACAAATGAGATTTAGTATGCAAGTGGTTTTTTTTTGGTTCTGGATTTTTTTTCCACTTGCATCTTAATCTCAGAAAGAAAAAAAGAACAAAAAAAAGGTAATAAGATACTGCAGAAAAGAAACTATTTTGTGTTGTACTCCACCCAAACCCCCTCCCCATTTGTATATATACTAAGAAGTAGGAACACATTGTTCTGTACTCTGAAGCTGGGCTTGGCTCTGAGGAGTTAATAATATTGGTATAGTTCGTGATTTTGTTATTTATCTTGAATGTCATTAGTTGCCTTGCTGTTACAGAGCCAATAATATTGGTATAGTTCGTGATTTTGTTATTAATCTTGAATGCCATTAGTTGCCTTGCTGTTGTTTTTATAAGCGATACAGTTCACCAGTGTAGTTAATTATGCGATTTAAGTCTACTGTCATAATGCGAACCCACCTGAGCTCTCAGTTAAGTTAGATAGAAGAATGTGGTGAAGAACTGAAATCTAACCTAATCATGAGAAAATGAGTAAAAACCAGGACTATTTGAAGGGAAAAACATCCAGATTCCAGACTAAGAAAACCTGCATTTGATCACCATCCCATCAAAACATATAAGATTCGCTTAAAAAACACAAGAACTATGATTCTCTTCATCCCAAAATGAGATTCTTGGTTGCAATATTATCCTTCTCAAAATAAGTCCTTAACTATGCAAAACAGAAACCGGATTTTGGATTTTTCGCCCGGCAGATCAAAGAGAAAAATAGCCAAAAGAGAGGCAATATCGATCGAATATTCTGTGAAGGCACAACACGCAACTGCTGCTTGCACAAGAAACAATCATGGATAACAAATTGATGTAGTATCCAAAAAGGAAATAATAATAAAAAAAAAACACAGAAATGATTTCTTGGAAAGTCAGGATTGAAATTGTTGATGCAAACGTTAAATACCCTTTAGAACTTAACATCAAAGTAAAAATCAAGAGAGATGGTAATGGGCATAGTCCTTATACATTCTCATCAAATAAATCACATTGTTTTTCTCCTATAACAAATCAGACACATCAATGTTATTTCCATATTCTATTGAGTGAGTGGCTGCTATTTCTGGGATTTCTTGCCAATGTTCTTAATCCAGCTGAGGGTCAAAATCTTCTTCCCGAGGTTGTTGTTCTTCCCATTTTCCCCTTTCTTCTTTTTGTCATTCTCATTATCTGATGCAGGTGGCAATGGCTCACGGTCCCATTGATCAGCCCAAGACAGTCCCCCGGAATTGTATATGTCCATTTTGTTCTTCCCTTCTTCTTCTTCAATTCAATTCAACACGCAACTTGATATTTGAAGAAGAAAGAGGGAAGAAAACAGATGTATATGGTTTTTAATGTCTTAATCCTTAACTGAATGTTGTTCCTTAACCGATTATTCAATGGTTGAGGAAAAATGCTATTATTCAGTCCCTCCATTCATCTTTGATTTTGTCACATGTTATGATGAACCACATAATAAATAAAGCTTGATTTGGTACAGTTACTCTAAACAAATGTGCGCCACAGACAATTATGTTCCATGGCCTCATTAAAATCATGGACGACTTCTAGATTCTGTTTTGGTTTTGCTTAAAACATAAGGGCTATATTATAAAGGTTATTTCGTAAAATTGAAAGGCTGCAAGAAATCTGATAATATTGCCATTTATAGAAGTGCCAGATACAAAACAAAGGGAGACCATACAACCAAAAAGAGTCACATAAAAAGGCTTTTTCCTTCAAGATAAAGTAGAAGTACATATTAATGCATTGTTAACCAAGAGTGTGTTGTATAACACACGATAAAATCAATGATCCATTCATCATTGACAAAAGAAACCAGAACCAAAATTACAACACAAAGTTGGAAAAAGTTGTACGCATGCCTGGCCTATTCATACATGGCTTCATCATTCATCTTCATCGTCATACTTGTAAGACACCAGAGTATCAACCTTGTGTATCTGATCATCAACATCATACAGAGATATATTAGCTCTCAATAATCAATTTGGAGAGCAAAATAGCAACATTTTAGAAATCTAACAAGTAGGAAGAGCTGAATATAGTAGGGTACCTTGGTGTCAAACGAATGCAGCTTTACCATCTGTGGATTTGCAATCAGTTTCGGGTCACTCTCGATCCAAGTAAATGGGACTGCCACATCTTTATCAGTATAAGCTAATACATCAAACACACCTGTAGTGTTGTATATTTACCATCAGAAATGTCCAAAGGAAGAAAAATACTTTCAACAAGAAAACCAAAGGAAGATTCACTTACAGGGTTCATCTAGGCAAGGCAAATAAGTGATGCTGGATGCTATCTGTCTCATGATAGCTTGAATTTCCCTCATGATTTCCTTATCGCTCTTCTCCCGGGAAACACTGTTACAACAAAAACTAACAACATTTACACTTCTTTCCATGGGATCCTAAAATCCTTCAAGTAATTTGACATGGTTAAAAAGATGTACCCTTTCTCAACCACTTCGTTATCTGTTTCAATGCTGAAATTCCATCTCTCAAGGACCTCACCAGTTGCCTTGCTCATGATCACAAGAACAACCCTCTGCAATTTCCCAGCTTCCAGCCACTCTGTTTGAATGAGATAACAACATGAGTAAGCACTCTAAACAAAATGCGGAGAATGCAGCAGATTTTAAAATGAAGATCCCAAAACAAAAATTACCTGAAAGCTGGGAATTTAAGTTTGAAATAAACCCTTTGACACCTTCATCTTGAGTAAGCAACATTGGGAGCCCGTATTTCTTCACCTTTGCAAAACTCTCTTCAGGATATACACCTCGATTGTACAAAATACTACACCCAAAATTCAAGATCAAATTTTATCATCAAATAAAAAAACAATTAGGACCCAAAAGAATTACAGAAAAACGGAAACTGAAGAATACAAACGAAGACTTCATCTTTAATGAATTTTACCTGTTTGCAGCATAACCTGAAAAGGGGATTCCAAAAGAAATCAACAAATCAGAAACCGATCCACATTCAAAACCCTAATTGGATCGAATTCAATCAAACAAAATGAAAAAATGAACAAGACTTTTTCGAACATTACCGAAGAATTCACTGACTATGGCGGCTGACCCGCGGAGTGTGATGATGTCTTTAGTGGCTGTTCTTGAAGCCATTACTCGGAATCGGATTCAAAAAAGTTCGAAGTTTCGAAAATGCCCTTCTTCCAAGAAAAACCCCCAAAACAACAATCAGACTGAATTTCTGGTCAATTTGCGAAGCGTGAAAACAAACAGGGTTTCTCAAAGTATGCTAATCAAATCTTAAGCTAATTGTACGACGAGAAAGAGAGAGAGAGAGAGAGGGATTGAGTTAGGGATTTGAGGAATTTGAAGAAGAACAATGGAGCACTCAACGGCTAATTTTCATATTTGGGTGGTTTTTGTTTCCATTGAGGGGCGATGATGATGGTTCAACGGTCGGATTTCAACGGTTAAGAATATGGGATGGGGTATATTGGGCCATTATGTTGAGAGCCTGGTAGAGTGGCCCATTTTTCGAACAATTGCTTGCGAAAGTAGTATTATCTTAATCCCACGTATGGCCCAACAAATCTCTCTTCTTGTTTGGTGACAAAAATTCATACTGGTAAAATTTGTGATTAGATAATAGACAAAGAACAAAAATTGGCACCAAAATGCTTTTGGGGTACCTAATAAAAGAGAAAATTCACATTTCAGCTGCATCCGGTTTTAATTTTTGTGTTCACACAAATTATTAATCATTCTACATTTACTCCTATATATATATATATATTTTTTAAATCTCTCAACATGAGCATTCAAGGATGAATATTTTTCTACATTATGTTACCGTCTGTCATTTTCTAATCATTTTGCTATTCATAAGTTCATTATTACCTTTAACCCCATGAAAGACTAACTGAGGGATTGATTAATGTAATGATTTGAGCCGCTTACTTTCTTAACGTTGAACAGTTTTAATTTTCATGCAAGAACGTTCATTACAATTTATTTAGGTTTGGCTTTTATTTTTTTTTTTATATTATATATATCCCATCTGCCCCTCTCCAAAAAAAAAGAAAAAAACTAGTCCACACTATGAATCATGAATTGTACTCCCTCTGTCCCAAAATTATTGTCCAGTTTGAGATTTTACTTTTAGTACAATTTGAACTAAAATGAAAATCCAAACTGGACAATAATTATGGGACAGAGGGAGTATAAAAATTAATAGTACTCTTTCTTTCTCAAAATTATTGTTGCATTTTTATTTTTATTAGTATAATTTGTACTAAAACTGAAATCCCAAACTAAACAATCATTTCAATAGGGGAGAATATAATTTTTTATGTATGATGTGAACTATTTGTTTTGTAAAGAGTATGTATATAGGATAAGATTTTTTCTTTCCTGTATTATTATATACCAAGAAAAAACCCTTATCTTAATTATATAAGTCTATAACAGCTAGCCAATCAATTATTTTGGTCTCCATATCCTACTATATTAGAAACAAAAACCTCTCTTTCAAACACCTCATATGATTGCCACGTGGCATGTAGAAAGTACTAAATTGCCCTTTTGTCTAACCATAACTAAATTACTAAATTTCCTTTTCCACAAAAACCTCCCTTTCAAACACCTCATATGATTGCCACGTGGCATATAGAAAGTACTAAATTGCCCTTTTGTCTAACCATAACTAAATTACTAAATTTCCCTTTCCACTTTACGTGACACGTTTTTTTATTTTATTTTTTCTTTATGTTTCATTCAACTAGAGTAGTTTTTTAAATTGAATTGATGAATTAGGTTTTTGTTACAAAGTGTCAACTTTGTTTTAAGCGTATACCCTTCGGATGAAGCTTATTACAAAACTATTAAAAATCTCCAAAACTAAGTATTGATTTGGCACGACCAATGGAGAACATCAATAAATCATCTTACTTATATTTAAATTTATTAGGATGCTTTTACATTTTATTTAACATTTACTTCAACACATTTATTCGATTAAGGCTATTTATATTTAATAAGTAACACTTATAAAACGTTTCTAAAACATACATGGCGAAATACAATTTCTTTTTTTTTGTGTGTGTGAAATACAAATATTTCTATGATCACACTTATAAAACATTTCTAAATCCTTCAAACATTTCTAAAATATATCGCTACAAATACAAAATTTTATTTTTTTTCAAATATAAATATTTCTAAGATCTACAGATAGACTGGGCCAGGGTCGCGCATTGCGCGACCAGACATCACTAGTATATATATATATCGACAAGATGAATTCCCAAAATGTTTGGAGATTCTTCCAACGTATTCCAACCATTTTTCGGCTCAGCCAACGAAATAATGTCGACATTATGTTCTCATATATTGCTTCATTTAGCTCACGTTTTAGTTACACAGAATTTATTCAGTTCAATTTTTCTAAAAATTTTGCCACCCCTTTCATTTTCATGCATGAGATTGATTGGTAATATTTCAGCATTTATTGGGGTTGCTTCGGAGAAGCTGACATTGGGTTGAAATTTCCGGAGATTCGTAGTACTTATACTACTTGACCCTAAAGCCTAACGTAGTTGGTCAATTGATTGAGCCGCCATAAACTTGGTATGAGACAGAGAACTATTGCCTAGAGGATTTTTTTATTTTATTTTTTTTATGTGTGGAAAATCAGCTTTAAAATTTATTCATAATAACAAGCTAAAATTGTACATATCCGAGGAAGTCTTTTTTTTTTTTTTTTTTACACAATAAAGGAGGCAAAAGCCTAAATTCAAAACAAAACACGTAACAAGAGAATTTCACTAATTACATCTTACTCCAGCCGCGACTCAACACCAAAAAAGGAGAAGCCGAACATCAGAACTCCCTTGGGATGTTGGTTCCCATGACGCAGATTTACTACGAAATTCATCTCTCTGAAGACAATACTGGATGATATTTATGACTTTAGGTGCATTAAAAGAAAATGATAAAAATTGTTAGAGGTTACTCAAGACCCGAAAGCCTAAAGTTACATACTCAAATATATCGTCATTTTCTCCTTCTAAATCACCCATATCTGGCGGCTCTTCCAATAAAAAAATAAGTCATCGATCCGTTTGAGTAGCCTCAACCATATCATCATCACCTGAATCGAAAGAAGTTGGCCGCCTGTCAAATTTTTCTAGTTCATTAGAACAGTCGATTACATAAACTGCTTGGTGTTTCTGGGGATCAAGACCACATTTTGGCGGTATAACTAACGGGTTTTAGACTGAACCTTTGCCCCAAGATTCAAGCTCATCGCTTTCTCTCTACGTGAGATGTATTTTCCTTTTCTTGGCCAGTCGTAAACACCATACGGGATCCCAATCCTAACTCACAGTTCTTCTCATTTCCAAGGAAGTCTTTGCTAGCCTATTCATATTTTTAACTGTATATTTAGGCACTTTAACTACTCCACAGCTTAAAAAAAAAAAAAAAACCTACTCCACAGCCTTTGCTAGCCTAGTTGTTCAATTAATTAATTAGTTTTGAAATTTTTATGCATGATGATCTAGAAATTCATAATTGTTTTGTTTTGGTGATGAACGATAATGTTACATTAATCGTGAGTGCAACACTACAGAAAAGGCATGAAACACTAGTTACCACTCTAGGAATTGTGGTAAGCTAAAGCAACTTGTATAATAATCAAGTGATAAGAACAAATATTTCCGCATAATGTAATGCTAATTTGTGATTCGAACACTAGTCACTAGTGACTAAAAAGGGGGGTTTTTTCCCTTTAAACAAAAAAGTGGAAATAAACAAAAAAAAAATGGAAATGAATAAAGATCAATGTATATTCGATAAAAGATCAAGCCCAAAGGTTCATATAACGTGAATAGTGAGACGCGAATACTATTTGTCTCAAATGCGAGGCATCTTTGGTCAATTACTCAATTATATTATTAATACAACAAATAAAACTCTTATTTTGAAATTGAAAAATAATACTCACTCTGTCCCAAAATTGTTGTCCTATTTGAGATTTCGCTTTTAGTATAATTTGAACTAAAATTAAAACTCAAATTGGACAATAATTATAGGACGGAGTAAGTATAAATAAAATTCATGTAGGATAGTTTAATAGGTCTAGTGGTATTACGTAGCAAAGATTTCCAATCGTTAACTGTGACCCAAAAATTATTGATGGGGACAAACAACGAAGCAATGTTTCACTACTTGCTTCAATCAAGTGATGTAGATAACGAAACCATTCTCATCTTGTCAAGTTTGTCGTTGATTATCAATCTCGTAGATAGGTATACTAATTTTTTTCATTTTCTGGAGGGACAATTGGAACGATAATTATATCTAGATTTATGCATGGATTGATCCGACGTTACAATAGTAAATTACTATTGTATCGTATAATCTCATTGGACTAAGTAATTTGTTAGAGAGTCGTCCGTGTTGTATAAAACTTTCTTGAGTTTGTATTGAAATAGGAGAAAGATAAATCATGTTAGACAGAGAGAGAGGGAGGGAGGGAGGGAGAGATTGAAAACTGTTACGCCAGACATAATTGATGAATATCAAAATGGTTTTGTCCCTGATAAGAATATTACTGAGAACATTTTTCTGATACATGAAGTGATTGAATACATAAAAAAAAAAAGATGGTAACCAAGGCCTGACTCATATTAAGCTTGACATGAGCAAGACATATGATCGTGTTTCTTGACTCACTTTCCTGTGAAGGCTAAGTGGTTAATACAGTTTTTAGAGTGTTAATTTCATATTTTTAGTGTCTGTTGTCTAATTAAAGTTAGTGGATTGGAGGTGAATAATCAACATAATATAGCTTATGCCCGAATGAAATACAATAGCATAGATACTTCCAATGAATATAAGTATCATTTTCAAAAAAAAAAAAAACCCTAAAAGCACTCTTAAGGGAGTGACAATCACATGAAGTCCAATAACACAATTTCTGATATACCTGGACCAGAAAGAGTAGTAGGAGTCAGTAATAGATTCTGGACCAGGGACCTTGACGACAAAAGCCAAAAGGGGTTAAAGTTTAAACTAATCCAGGCTCAACTTTTTCATCACGTGCAATTCACAACACGCACCACACATTTCTACTGTGTGTATCCCGTTTGGTTAACACACGCCCCCGCTTCTGGAAACGGGGCAACCCACACGCCGTCCTCCGTCCCGTTAACATCAGTCAAACGCTAATCCCCATCTTACGTCGGACACTTAATTGTTAGGTTTAGTCTGATTATCGCTCGCTGATGACGTGGTTTAACCACGCAAGTATTTTTCATTCATTTCATTTGGAAATTTATTACTCCCTCTCTCCTAAAATTATTGTCTAGTTTTAAATTTCATTTTTAGTACAATTTGAACTAAAAATGAAAACCCAAACTAGACAATAATTATGGGACGGAGGAAGTAGTTTCTAAGAATCACACGCACGTCATCTTTCATAAAACGATAATATACGTATTACTCTCGTTTTTTTGCTGATTTGCTATTGAACACTCCATAAGGACAGCGTACGAATGTTTTTTTTTCAAAAAAAAATATTTCCAAACTCAAATTCTCTTTGACAATTGTTCGTTGCTTAAAAAACTAATATCTTGACAGATGTAAATGATGATTTTTTTTTAATTTTATTTTTTTTGCTTGCTGTGATAATCCTTATTATTGGGATGAAGAAATACCGCTACTAAATAAATCAGAGTGATTGAAATTATTTAAATACATATTGTTCTGTTCTGAGTTCCTATAATTAATTTTGCAAATTTGTCTAATAATATTTGTAGCATTTATTTATTATTATTATATAGAATACGGAAATTTATTCGATTCAATTTTACTACTACCAATAATTTTCCTTCACTGCAAAAAGGAAATATTGAGAAATCGAAAGAATCTTGCCCCCTTTCATCTATTATTTGATTGCGCAAGCAAACAAATTCTTTCTATATTTATGAGACACATTAGCGTGAATACTTTTATTGAAGCCATCACTAAGAAGGGTAAGCGATTACTATGAACTGAAAGAGTGGCCCTAATATTTCTACAATTATTACTATTGGTGGAGTGCGTGCAAAACACACACACACAAAAAAAAAAAAACCCGAAAGGGAATAGGGTTTGATGTGAAAAAGAATCCTATGATTTTGTGTATAATTGATGATTGAAAAGGACTTTTTATAATTAATAATACCAAGAAAGAAAATCTTATAATAAGAAGTTTTTTTTTTTTTTGAAAAAATTACCAAACCAATATCTTAAATGTAAGCCACTGAATTATTTTTTTAAAAGAAAAAAAAATAAAAAAAATGCCCAATTTGAATAGTACTCCCTCCATTCCAAAATAAGTGTCGTCCTACACTTTGCACATAGTTTAGGAAACTCTTAAATAGGGTAATAAAATTACTTGAATATCCTCAACCAACCCCATTATAAAATTGTCCACCAATAGCATCAACTCTTTTGAGGGTAATTTTGGAAACTTCTGACAAAAAGTGCATTGAAATGTGAGAACGACACTTATTTTGGAATTTCTCTATTTTGCTAAAACGACACTTATTTTGGAATGGAGTGAGTAGTATTCAGTATTCACGGTCTCTTTATCTCACTTAATCATGGTCGAAGAGAATATCTTAGATTAATGAAAACAAGAATTTCTTTTTTTCATTAATCATGAGTACTAGTACTAATAATTATTTATATGCAATTCCCAATTTATAACAGCCATGAATTTCTGGTCCAAAACATTAGTACTGTTCAGTTCCGTATAATTCTTTGTGCACTAAAAAGCAAAAAACAAAAGGATGAATGAAGACATGCATGTAACATATATATATATTCTTTTTATTAGTTAGTAACACTAGTGCAGTAGTAGTTAGTAATACTAGTGCTACCCGAGTTTCTTTAATTTCCTTTTCTTTTGGTCTTTTTTTACTTTTAGGGTCCTTCTTTTTCGCTCTTTCCGTTCTGAGTTTGGAAAGAATGACTATAAAACGAATCACGAAGAATCTCACCAAAATCCCTTGATGACAAAAACATACGAGGAAACGTATCACACCGTATACTAGTGTTGACAAGAATGTCTCTAATTTAACTTTAATTTTGAGAATCAGATCTTGGGATAATTGTTAGACAAGAATTTTTGAGGTACTGCTGTCCCTTTTAGTTACAAACAAAAATTTGATTTAATATATGTGTAATGTGTATTCTTATATGACTCACTGTCCAGATTCCAATCAAGGGGCCACGTGAGTTTTTTCCATTCTTTGTACCTGCAATTTCTTTGTATTTATATACTAGTACAATTTACACATAATAGGTACTGTTAAAAGTATTGAAACTTTTTTGCCGAGTTTGGTGCATGGGCTTCTTTTGAAAATTCAATGATGGTGGCGCCTGATGTGATTTTATCAATTAGGTTTTGCCACTGCATGTTGTTGTACACCGAGAAAGACTGCTTTTTTATGCTTTGTTGACTCTGTTTTTTTTTTTTTTGGTGGGATATTTAGGTTTCAAAAAAGATGGAGTTCTTCAAGGAATTTGCTGTGAAGATGATGATCAATGTGGTTTTCCTCTTTGTGCTTTCGATTTGTCTTTTAATGGGAATTATTCAAAAGTTGAGGAGCAATGAAGGAAACGGAGAAGAATTATTACTCAGAGGAAAGAAAGAGTCATCCAGAAAGTGTTGTTTCAGCAGAAAGGTTATCACTGTTATATTGAACTTCATTGTCGGGTTTTGTTATTTGGGTTACTGGTTTTACCATTTATGGAAGCTGAAAAGGCTGAATTGGAGTTCAGTCTTCAGCCTTGATCCTGTCCTCTTCACATGTTTCACATGGCTGATGGCCTCTTCTGTTTCTGTTCATTCATCCAATGGAGGCAAAAGGTGGCCATTGGTGCTCATTATCTGGTGGCTTTTCTCAGCCATCTTTGATACAGTTCTTGTCTCCATTTACTTCCTCAGAAAGTTCAACTTCTTGGAAGAAGGAAAAATCCCAGCTTTTCTTTCAAATTGTAATGTGGCTGATTTTGTCGCTTTCATATCCTCCCTTCTGCTATGTTTCAGTACTGCTTTTTGGCCTGAAAATTCTGAAAAGCAACAGATGGATAATGAACAGCCTCTTCTTGAAGAAAAACAGCCTCAATTGGACGCCTATTCGGGTGCTGGTTTTTGGAGCAAATTATCATTCATGTGGCTGAATCCTCTCTTTGAAATAGGGCACTTAAGGAAGCTTCAATTTGAAGATGTACCTGCAATCCCACAGCCTGATACTGCTTATGAAGCTTTTACTTCAGTGGAGGAGTCCCTTAGAAGAAGACAAAAGAACGAACAGATTTGTTTGTTGAATGCCATTTTTCACACAATATGGAGGCCTCTTGCTATAAATGCCACTTTTGCAGGTTAGACTCCATACTTCAATTCAAACATGTATAAACTTATACTTGGGGTACAATACTGTTTAATCAAGGTTTGATTAGATTTCTTACATGGACACTGTTTTGGTGTTTTTTTCAGGAATCAATACACTTGCTTCATATGTAGGTCCATTATTAATCACAAGCTTTGTGAACTTCCTTTCGCGAAATGATGTTGATGATGTTATGAACTGGCAGCAGGGACTTTATCTTGCATTCATAATGTTTTTTGCAAAGACAGTGGAATCATTGTCTCAAAGACAATGGTATTTTGGTGCTCGTAGAATTGGTATAAGAGTCAAGGCAGCTCTTCTGGCGCTGATATACAAGAAATCTTTGGAAATCAAGTACAGTGGGTTAAGCTGTGGTAAAGTCATCAACTTAATCAATGTAGATGTTGAAAGGACTGGGGAGTTCTTTTGGCACATTCATGGGATTTGGTTGCTTCCAATTCAGGTAACCTTTGCTTTGATCATCTTGTACCGGAACCTCGGGTTTGCGCCTTCATTTGCCGCACTTTTCACTACAATTCTAGTTATGATAAGCAACACCCCATTAGCGAAAAGGCAAGAAAAGCTTCATGCAAACATAATGGAGGCAAGGGACTCGAGAATCAAAGCCATTTCAGAAATGTTGAAAAGCATGAAAGTCCTGAAACTTCATTCGTGGGAAGATGCTTTTCTGAATAGGCTCATCCAGCTTAGAGAAACTGAGAAATGCTGGATCAGGAAGTATCTTTACACTTGTTCAGCTGTGGCTTTTCTCTTCTGGGCTTCACCAACTTTGATTTCTGTCGTGACATTTGGAGTGTGTATAGCTTTGCAAACGCCATTAACATCAGGCACTGTTCTATCAGCTCTGGCAACTTTCAGAATCTTGCAAGATCCAATCTACAATTTGCCCGAGCTCTTCTCAGTTATTGCTCAAACACAAGTTTCTGTTCATAGACTTGAAAAGTTTGTCGTTGATGACAATCAGCAAAAGAAGCAGATTTCTTCTCATCCAGGAGTTGAGGATGGTTTATCCGAATTTGCAGTAGAAATCAAACCAGGGGAATATTCTTGGGGCACAATTAATGATACAAATAAGCCTAGTATAAAGATCAGTAATGAAATCAGGATTAAGAAAGGCTACAAGGTTGCTATTTGTGGTTCTGTTGGATCTGGTAAGTCAAGCTTACTGTACAGTATACTTGGAGAGATTCAAAAGACTTCTGGTTTTTCAGGGATCAAGATAAACGGAACCAAAGCCTTTGTGCCTCAAAGTGCTTGGATTCAAACAGGCACAATCAGGGACAATGTGTTATTTGGAAAGAAAATGAATCAGAATCAGGCCGGGTATTATGAGGATGTTTTAAGGGGATGCGCATTGGACCGTGATGTTGAGAACTGGGCTGATGGAGATTTGACTATAGTTGGTGAAAGAGGGTTAAATCTAAGTGGAGGACAGAAGCAGAGAATTCAGTTGGCAAGAGCAATTTACAGCGACTCCGATATACTTTTACTTGATGATCCATTCAGTGCAGTTGATGCAGAGACTGGAAATCACATATTCAAGGTTTGAATTGCCATCAAATCCCCATTTTTTGCTAATTTGTTGTAAAATAGATAACTGGGAAAAGTTCTTCCAACTTTTTTTCAAAATATCCTCTTGCAGGAATGCTTGATGAAACTTTTGAATGGTAAGACTGTGATATATGTCACTCATCAACTAGAATTTCTGGATGAAGCCGACCTTGTTCTGGTAAGTTTCTATAACTGTCTGTGCAAATTTTCTAAGCAGATAGAATAGGTGTATCATGTTGAGTCTTGGTATTTCAATTAACACAAACACTTTGCACAATGTTTATCTTCTTCATTTTGCACTAGTAATCAGTAAAAACCAGAAAATGTTTATCGTTCTATTTATGCCAAAGATAATGTAAGATCTATGTTTAGCAGAAAACAGTTATTGTTCTTACAGATTGATATGAATTCAGGTGGTAAAAGAAGGTAGGGTAGTCCAATCAGGGAAGTATACAGAGTTAATGACTGATCCAGAAGGTGAACTGATTCGGCTAGTGGCAGGTCACAACAAAACACTGGATCAAGTAACCAGCTGCCCGGTCAAAGGCCACACCTTCTCCTGCGAAAATAAAAAAGGACACTCTCATGAAGGAATCTTAAGGGAATTCACTGTGCCTAATGATTCCAGGCTGACGATTTTGAAGAAAGCTCAGCAAGAACAAACAGAAACAGGCCGGGTTAAATGGCATGTTTATTCTACCTTAATCACTTCAGCATATGGAGGATCACTTGTTCCTGTTATGCTTATATGTCACATTCTGTTCCAAGGGCTGCAGATGGCGAGTAACTACTGGCTCGCTTGGGGAACATACGAACAAGGCCGGGTCAGCAACAAGCAATTGATTTGCATCTTCGCTCTTTTGTCAGCTGGAAGCTCATTCTTTGTCTTAGGAAGGGCTTTGCTATTATCAACCATTGCAATTGAGACCGGCCATCGCCTCTTCCTTGGCATGATCAATTCGGTTTTTCGTGCTCCCTTGTCATTCTTTGACGATACGCATTCCAGCAGAATTCTTAGTCGGGTAACTGTGCTAATCATTTTGCTTATCTCTGCTTTCTAGCATCATCTTTTATAAAGTGTTCCTCGAATTTCTGAATAGTTTTCATTTCTTCGTTGGTTCTGACAGTCTTCTACAGATCAAAGCACAGTGGATACTGACATTCCGTACAGAGTAGCTGGATTAGCATTTGCACTTATCCAACTTTTGAGCATTATTTTTCTCATGTCGAAGGTTGCTTGGCCAGTCTTTTTCCTTTTCCTCATCATCCTTGCCATTTCTATATGGTATCAGGTAAAAACATACTTCTTAATCAAGCTAACTTTCACCAGTCAAACAATATTGTCCTTGGAAAATGAATTTTAAGCTGCAGTTCATGAAGGGTTTTTTTGTTGAATTGACAAAGATTAGCTGTAGAAGCCATTTTGTGCTCGCGATAACTCTTACCTAGTGTCAGTTGAGGCAAAAACTGATGGCATTGTGTTTATGTTTTTAAGGCTTATTACATTACCACGGCCCGAGAACTTGCAAGGATGGTAGGCGTTCAGAAAGCTCCAATTCTGCATCACTCGTCTGAATCTGTTTCTGGCGCAGCAACAATTCGTTGCTTCAATCAAGAGTTTCGCTTCATGGAAAAGAATTTGGAACTCATTGATGACTACTCTCATGTTGCCTTTTACAACTCAGCAACAATGGAGTGGCTTTGTGTCAGAATTAACTTTCTCTTCAACCTAGTCTTCTTCCTTCTCCTTGTCATATTGGTCAACATTCCTCGTTCAGAGTTTGATCCGAGTAAGTAGTTATATATACCTGCCCTTCATTCACACTCTCTTCAGTGTTCTCCAAACATATAGTCATTTTTCTTCCATCTGTTTAAGTTACAGAGAGAGTTTTAAAAAAACATTTTTTAAAAAATCGGTCTCTGACTGGACCACAGAACTTTTTTTTCTTTTTAAACATAAACATATTTATTCAAGTTATCCTATTCCTGGCAAACAGGCTTGGCAGGATTGGCTGCGGCTTATGGTCTAAACCTGAATGTACTCCAAGCTTGGGTCATATGGAATCTGTGCAATGTTGAGAACAAAATGATCAGTGTGGAGAGAATTCTTCAGTTTACGAACATTAAAAGTGAAGCACCATTAGTCATACAGAAAGGCAGTCCAGATCCTGAGTGGCCAAACCATGGAAAAATCGAAATAAAAGATCTCCATGTGCAATACCGGCCTAATCTTCCACGAGTCTTGAAAGGAATCACTTGCACTTTTCCTGCTGAAAAGAAGATTGGCATTGTGGGAAGAACAGGCAGTGGAAAATCTACATTGATCCAGGCTCTATTCAGGGTCGTGGAGCCATTAGAGGGACAGATTCTGATAGATGGGATCGATATTTCAGGAATAGGATTGCAAGATCTGAGGTCCAAATTGAGCATTATTCCACAAGATCCAACATTGTTCCAAGGAACCATCAGGAGCAATCTTGATCCATTGCAGCAGTGTTCTGATCCAGAAATTTGGGAGGTAATTGACCGAGCGTACAGTTTTTCTTTTTTTATTTATTTATTTATTTTTCATGTATGATAGAAACAAATGAGCTACAAATCGTGTGTCATATTCTGTATATAAATGTATAGGCTCTATGATAAGATCATGCACAACCTCTATAAGCACATATGATCCTTAAAATCAAACTATAAAGTTTCATACCCAAATGTTACAAGTTTTCGGAAGCATAAGGTTTGTTCTGAATGTTCCACCATCATAATGATCTTTCTTCATCAGGTTTTGCACAAATGCCATCTAGCCGATATAGTTAAGCGTGACAAAAGGTCTCTTGACACACCAGGTATGATATGCACATCCTTCATGAACAAGAAAAATCTTAACTTTCAAGGATATTCGCCAACTAAACATTTGTTTCCCTTTCCTCTGGTCATCGCTACAGTGGCAGAAGATGGAGAGAACTGGAGTGTTGGACAAAGGCAGCTAGTGTGCCTAGCAAGGGCATTGTTACAAAAGAGAAGGATACTAGTACTAGATGAAGCCACAGCTTCGGTTGATACAGTAACAGATAACATAATCCAAAAGACCATTAGGGCAGAAACTAACAAGTGTACCGTACTTAGTGTTGCACATAGGATTCCCACAGTCATCGACAATGACCTTGTTTTGGTTCTTGGAGAAGGTAATTCAAGTTTTTGACAACAACATTTTACTAACATGTAGTACTTCAAATTTTTAACTGAATTCTAACGCATGATTTTTCATGTGATGCAGGCAAAGTTGTGGAATTTGACAGTCCAGCTCGGTTACTAGAGGATAAATCTTCTGCATTTTCAAATTTGGTTGGGGAATTCTTGAGAAGATCATCATTGTCTTCCTCGTCTTAAGGACATATATAGACCTTTGATGACAAATATGGTTCCCCTTTTAACAACACAGTGAACACACACCACACACTTTCACTGTGTGTGTCCCAGTCAAACGCTAATCCCATCTTACGTCCAACAGTTAATTGCTAGTTTAACCACGTATTAGTAGTTTCAATCATGGTCTAGAATTTAGTTTCAAAAATATCACACGTACGTCGTATTGTACAAAATGAGATTAATTTCAGTTTCGTTCTTAGGGAACTCATATGTTAAGAACACTCGTAAACGATGATATTTTTATTCTTGTGATGAAGAACTACTACTAGTAAATAGTAATTACCATCAGGGCTGTAAGTTGTAGTTTCTCCAAGTGCCCCTATTTTAGGCAGTGGATTTAGCCACATTAATAATAGTTTGCTCCAAAAAACCAACGCTGGAATAGGTTACAAATTGAGCCTATTTTCCCCTCAAGAAAAGGTAGCTCATTATTTCCGGGTTGATTTTCAGAATTTTCAAGCCAAAAAGTAGAACTGAAACAAAGCAGAAGGGAGACTGCATTTTAACCGGTGATCCTACACTCTTAATCCGATCCTAATGTTGGATCAGAAATTCTAGATTATATACGTTTTTAAGGTGCTAATTTTAAAAAGTTCGTAGTGTATGACCAAATGGTGGATGGACAGGAGCAACCGTTGGGGATACACAGAGGCTTGGTTATCGCAATCAGAGACCTAATGACGAGGATGTGGAAGGTGGAGTTGAACCATGTGCAAGTTTCGCCACTTCAACACCGGGTTGTGTTTTATGGTTCTTCGACCATAAAACCTTGGTTATATCATGATGTAGTTGGTATTTCATACCAACGTCTTATTTTGAGCTAGACACTTTTAGGCTTTTGATTCCTTCTTTGTAAAAAAGAAAAATTAAAAAAAAAAAGGTTAAAAGTAGCAAGCAGGAAAGTTTGACAGATAGTTGTCTAATCTTGTAATTGTCTGTTAAGGCCGAATGGTTCCTTTTCTTGGATAGCCAATTACTTGGGATTGGATTCAATCATGCGAATGCCATAATGTAGTTGGTGATGAAGAATCACTGTTATCTATCGCTTCTAATTACTACTACCCATTCCAAAAGAAGTAGCCATTTTCTAGTAGTTAAACTGAAACATGACTACAATAAACAAAATTCTAATTATTTGTAAAGCGTTGATCCGGGGGGGGGGAATGATTTTGCAGGAACAAAATTTATTAGATTTGGAACAGAAAATGATTCAGAGAAACAACAAAACATCAAAAGACATCATCTGATCGGCTACAACAACATAGGTGAATGAACTCTCAAAAATCTAAAAAAGAAAAAAAAAAATAGCAGTGTGGTTGGTTTTGATGATGATCATTCAGGATCAGAGAAGAACTTGTTGATGTTAGGCATAACCTCGGGCCTCTTCCCTCTTACAAATCGTCTTACAAAATGTTGCGAATACCTCTCTCCCTCTTCAAAATTCTCCAGCACCCCTGCAGCTCTGTTCTGCTTTGTAACCCTGAAGATTCAAATTACATCATCATCATTATTAGGACTCATATAATAGAATCAAAATGTCCCCTTTTCATTTTACATCATCATTTTATATTCTTGTAATGCACATTTTCTCTTTGTCATGTCGAAAGTAGCATAAAATCAAAAGGGTTACCACCATTACAAGTGACAATATTCTTCTTACCTGACTTCAGGGTTTGTGTAGACGTTCCTCACAAGTTGCATTGCCATTAGACCAACAACTGCACCAACTGGTGCTAGGAGTGGATATACCTGTTTTATTTTTATTAACAAATCAGCAACTCATTAATTTTGCGGTATCTAACTTCAGGTTGTAATTTGTTACCCCAAAAAAAAATTAAAAAAATTGTATACATTCATAATCATAAACGGCAACACCATTTTGTTTGGATTCTCATTATCTTTTCAGACTCATCATTCCATATAATTGATTGATATCCTATCATTTTGATACAGAAAATTTTGTACAATTTCATATCAAATACGTCGTGACATATGATCCTGATTGTCATCACAAAGGTAACTACCGTTTCTGATAGGTCATGAAAGCTTTTAGGAAATGCAATGTTAATGATTAATTATTACCTCGGGCTTAATCCATCTTGAATATCCAGCCATTGTTGGTTGCTAGAGCTGCAAAAGGGGATGCCAGATGATGATGAAGAAAAAACAAAGGGTGCTTTCCTCTTTAGTCCTTGCTGCTCCAAGAATAAAGAGGAAAGAGCGCAATTTTATTTTCTACCTTACTCTTCTTAATTCAATCAAGAAACAAAAGATATGGTTTAAATGTTGATTTGGATCACTATTTAAAGCAATAATCTTGAAAGACTTCCAAGAAAGTAGGAACTGTTTTGTGAACCAAAATCAATGAGATGCTGAATTGTTTGCTCGACATAAGATTTTTCATGGTTGAAAAATGTTTACATCAGGGAAATTGATGGACCATGTTCATAAGCTGCATAACCAATGCAGTAGTAGATTATTACCAAATCAAATAAAGTCCGTTTTTCATGGTAGGCTTTTCATTTTCAAAGCCCAAATTTTTAAAAGAAGAAAATTTACTACTCCTATTTACCAAGCTCTCAGATGAATAAAATGGCATTTGTATGCTTCTTCTTTCCTTCTTTTTTTTTTTTATTTTTGTAAAAATAAAAAATAAATAAATAAAAATTCCATGTTGAGCATTACGATTTTATGCAAACTAGTGCATTAATTAAGTAGTTTATTTATAGTTGGGAGGGGAACGACAGATAAAATAAATACTTTAGTTTTATTTCAACAATCCAAACTACCAAACAAGAAGGTGTCGTGGTGTAGTTGGTTATCACGTCAGTCTAACACACTGAAGGTCTCCGGTTCGAGTCCGGGCGACGCCATGGATGTTGCCTGCATGGCTGCATTTCTGTTTTTTATTATTTTTTTGCTTTTCCATCTTCTAGTATATTATTTGTTACTAGAGTATTATTTAGACGGCCACGTGAGATGTTGCATAGGGAATGACGCCTGGTGTCAGGCTGATTCCAGCTTCCCTATCTTGACGCCATTCAGCATGTCAGGAATCCAACACCCAAATACTACAATCTGACGTCAAAACGTGATGCCAAGCCAGCAATCCAAACCCTTTTTTTTGCCCCCCATTGCTTGTCTGGTTTCTTTATTTATCGCTTTTGTTTTTTAATCATTTCGTACTGCTCATCCATGTCACCAACCATTTCCGAACAAAAGATCCATGGATAAAGGGGTTTTTGCTGTTGCATCTATACAAAGCTCTGTGATTTTTATTTGAGTCCGTAACGCATCCGATATAGTACCAAATACTAACTATTTAATTTTACAATAACGGGACGTATTAAAATCACCCTACTCTAATTTCATGATTTCAGCTCTAATCATACATAAATTAATTCAATTAAATCTTTTTATACCCTATGAATCAAATGTTTGTCAATTTTAGTGTTTGTATCTTTGTTTCACTTTTGTGAGTTGTGATCATTAGTCAAGCGTAAAAGTCAACAATCCACTATTTTATTTATTTATTTGGGGTAAAATCCACTATTTTATTTTCTACAAGAACATGACAGTTTTCGTCGTTTGTTTCCTCCTATACATAAGCAAGCCTCTATAGTCTATAGCGATGTATGGTCATGTACTTATTAGAGATGCATTTCATAAGTATTCTCTTAGTTTTAAAATCTCATTTTAATTGGAAAAACACAAAAAAAGAAAAACATTATGAAAAATCAAATTACTTTATAATAAATACGAGAGGGAATATTTAATTTTTACATGCATACAAGTTTTATAAATTAAACAAAAAAATTCTATGGAGTTTTCAAGTGAAAGTTATTCAATTATGATGGAGGATATAATATTGATCAACGAATTTGGGTAAAGAGATGTTTGGTTATAAGGAGGAGTCAACTATGGGAATTATTGTGGCCTTTTTGTTTCTGTGGTGCTAATCGTAATAGCGGATTGGCATTGGCCCACCGTAGAATAATTTCGATCAAATTTGTCTTCATGGCTGCACCGAAGAAAATTGCAATTACTCCCTCCGTCCCATAATTATTGTCCAATTTAAGTTTTGATTTATAGTTCAAATTATATTAAAAGTAAAATTTCAAATTGGACAATAATTTTAGGACAGGGGGAGTATTATTTACTACTTGGTTCGTTACGTAATCGTAGGAGAGGTGAAATGGTAACACGACAATTTTAACATCCATAACTGAGAGGTAAACAAAAAGAAAATAAAAATAAAATCCGCATTTCGCGAGTCACATACACGCTCACGGGATACCAAACATTTCAATTAGGGGGGAAAAAATTGAAGGGGGAGAAGAAAAGAATAGCAGCAAGGAAAAATTAAATCAAAGTTGGACAGTTGGTTGTGTTTTAAAAAGTTGTAAAATTCTAATGGATAACCCGTTGGTCCCTATAAACTTTATTCTACATTTACCTTTTAGTTTTTTTATTCAGTAATTTCTTTTTATTTTTTAAACAAAAATGCTATCATCTAAAGAACCGAATATTTTTATCTTCACATTTCTGGATGATGAATAATGTCCTTATTGATGTACTGAAAGAAGATATATAGTATTCCCTTTTCCGTTTTACAAAAATAGTTCAATTTGAAAATATATAATTTTTTTATTTTAGTCAATTTCATTAAGGTACAACAAATTTTTGTCTGAAAATTTCCAATTATATCCCGACTAAATCCCAACAGTACCCAATCCGCCGGAGATCAAAAGAAATCATCTTCTGTACTTTTGTGTCACCTGAGATCAAATCACTGTCGCTACTGCTACCCAATCCAGCCACCAAAACTGCAAAATGAATCACAAAATTCAGCACCAATCAACAATTTTTCCCTTTTGATCACCAATAAAGTTGAACGGTACCGACTTTGCACTTCAGATTGGCCAAAAACTCAAATCGGAGTGGTAGCTAAAGGCGACTAGAACAGAAGAGGCCACAAAACCATCATATCCAAGGAGACCCGATGACGAGATCTCAAATCTTGTCCGAATCGCTTCGATCGAAGATAATTAGAGATGTTTAATTAGAAGAAAAAAAAGGTGACAGACGTGTGGGAACGGGATATATACATGAGATTGGGCTTTGAAAGCCGCGATAAGACATGATAATTGAAGCGGAGGAGGTGCCGGCGAAAGGAGATGATCAAGAGTAATGGAAGCAGGGGAGGTGATGGTGTTGATCGGGGGTGATGATAAATGATGGACTGTTTTTGGTGAGATAATTGATTGACTTACCTAGTGTAATAATGCTTTACTACCAAGGACATTACAATCATTTTGAATGTTTTTTATTTTGACTTTTTGAAACTGAATTATTTTTTTGAGAGAAGATTATTTATTAAATTAGAATATTTTTGTGAGACAGAAGGAGTAGTAAATATTGATTATCAACAAGAGCATTATTTATTTTTAGTTACAAATTTTAATTAGTACATTATTTTGATTTCTAATAGTCTTCCCCTTTTTGTTCTTTCCATTATGAGGGACAAATGGACTTTTAGGTAGGCTAAAAAGCCGTATTCAAAAACCACCACTATTTGTGAATTTGGTTGATGCTGGGCATCCATAAAGGAAACAAACGATAACGACTAACAAAACAAGAGGCGCACTTCCATTTGGCTGGCATCTTACAACTTTTAGATCAAAGCTCTAGAATTATCTCGACTTCTTCATCAGCCGCGACTAGTCAAAAACTGCGAAAATATTTATGTTTTGATTCTGCTGAATTTTTTGATGCGAAAAATAAACATACAACTAGGAAATGTCAATAACGAGGGGGAAAAAAGAAAGAGATATAAAGGGAAAATAAGCGGAATTTATAAGATTTGTTTTTTAAAAAAATTTGTTTAATTACTCGTTACCAGAATACTACTTACCTCCCATGAGATCACTGAAATATGCCCCTCGAATATTCGAATCTTTAAAGTTACAGTACTATTTTACAGTTTCTATTTCAACCAACCCCAATCATGTTCCAATTTCGCAGTTACATATAAGAATTAAGAACTACTACTCCTTATTTAATTTTGTTGCGATTGTGAATGAAAAAAAGGGTACAAAAACGTTACTCCCTCCGGTCATAAGTTCCATCTAGTACGCATTTTTAATTTTCATAAAATTTTTAAAATTATTTCTTAACAATCAAGAGATCAATCACGAATGTGGAAATATATCTTTGAGATTTTTGTTTTTATTTAAAAATGCATATCAGGTAAAAACTATGATAAAATCAAAATGATTTATATTAAGGAGAAAATGAGTAAATGATCATTCTAAATCAGGATATGATCTTGTAGTATTTTCCGATCGTTCTTTTCTATAGGAAAAAGATCACGATTAACTTTTATTTATTTTCTCCCTTTATTTGGATGTAATAGCTTGTAAACCTAGAAAAATAAAAGCAATCCTTAAAGTTTTTTCAACTATAATAATTAAAAGAATACACTTTCTAATATGTCCAAAAAATGAGATTTAAGCGAAATGCGTAATGCGTTAATTAAATTAAGAAACTTCATAGCTACCGGTTAAATTAAAAAAGTAAATTTTCCTGGACCAAAAAGGAACTCTAAAAAGAAAGTTATATCAATTATTATTTTAGTATTTTATGACGTGAGAAACACTAACACGTACAGTAAAATATACTCATTTATTAAAATAGATGATTAAGAAAAACGAAATCCCGCTTCTGTATCATTTGAAAAGAAATTAAACACATTTATAAAAAAAAAAGGACATAAAACCATCTTGGTATTCTCGACCCATAAATCAGTTAACTACACTTTTCATCAGCTTTAATCAAATAGATTAGCTCTAAAATAATTTTCCACCAATTTCTCTAAAAAAGAAAAGATTAAAAAGATGGTAAGAGTCTGGAATGTTCCTCGGGTTTGCTAGCCCTTTCTTTTTCTCCAAGACAAACCCGACAGACAAAAAAACCCGCTACGGTGTCCTATTTCATTTCCCCATTTTTTCCTCCGGTATTTTCTTCATCACGAAATCCGCCCCCTTTAAATAAACCCCTTTTCTCTGATTGTCTTTCCTCGCATTTTTACTGTCTCTTTTCTCTCACTAAAGCTACCCCCATCTCTAACTCTCTCTAAAACCCTTTCGTTCAATACTCACTCACCGACTCCATGGCCAAGATCAAGATCGGAATCAACGGTCTGTATACCCTAATTCCCCTTTTTGATCCGTTTTCTTACTCTTTGTCTGTGTTTTTCCCTCTTTGCTGATGACGAAACTATGTGTATCTTCCTTTTTTTTTCCTTTAATTTGTTTTCTGGGCGTTTTTCTGATCTTTGATGACCTTCATGGGTCTGAGCTCTATTTTGTCTTGGTGTGGTTTTTAAAGATTTTTTTGAAGTGATTTAAGCTCGAGTCGGCGTCTAGGTGTTTGTTTGATCTGTTTTTGCATGTGCTTCTCTGATCTGTTGTTTTATGGGTGTTCGAGCTTAATTGGATCTGTTTGTTGCTGTAGAAGTAATGTTCTTAACCATGGTTTTGTGGTTTGAATGGGGGTTTGGGTGTTTTTGTGATCTGAAGCTGCATAACTTTGTCTGATCTGCTTGTGTTTAGTGTTGGCTGCTTCGATTTAATGGTTGTGTGGTTTCTTTTACTTTTTGTGGTATGGATTAATGATTTTTTCTGGTGTTTTTATGTTCTTTGGTTGGAACAGGATTTGGAAGGATCGGGCGTTTGGTTGCTCGAGTTATCTTGCAGAGGGATGACGTTGAACTTGTTGCTGTTAACGACCCATTTATTACCACCGACTATATGGTATAATTTTGGACTGTTTGTTGTTGTTTACTGCTTCAAGATCTCTCTGGTGTTTTTTTTTTCCAATTTAGATTTGGGGTACGCATTCCTTTACAGATCTGATTTTATTTATACATTTTATAATCTTTGGTTGTAGACATACATGTTCAAGTATGACAGTGTTCACGGTCAGTGGAAGCACTTTGACGTTAAAGTCCATGATGACAAGACCCTTCTCTTTGGTGAGAAGGCCGTCAAGGTCTTTGGAGTCAGGTTAGATCACTTCATCCTATTGATGATTAAGCTTAATTAGCTGTGTGGAGTTTCGAAGTAGTTGGAAATTAATGAACAAAACTGAGTCCATTTTGCTTAATCCATGTTTTTGGGTAATTTAGGAACCCTGAGGAGATCCCATGGGGTGAAACTGGAGCAGATTTCGTTGTGGAGTCTACTGGAGTTTTCACTGACAAGGACAAGGCTGCTGCCCACTTGAAGGTCTGTAGTTCGTTACTCTGTATACCATGTGATAATGCAGCAATTCGGCTAGATTGTTTTGTTATATGAGATTCCTTCTTTGTTGTCTTGGAGAGGATATATTCCTTTGATTTTGGTGTATGTTTGGCATCATTTTGGTCTTTGCTTTATTTATATTACCTTTTAGGTTATGATCTTCAGGATTTGGTTTCTATTTTTCTTTGCAATCATGAATTTAGCTGAATAGATAACTGTATGTTGTAACCTAACCATTGGGTGATTTGAACTCTAATGTAAAAATGTATGGTTAGTGATTCTATTTTTCATCAAAGTGCCCTGAAAGGCTCCTTACAAGTTTTGATTTGGTGAAAATAGGGAGGTGCAAAGAAGGTTGTTATTTCTGCTCCCAGCAAGGATGCACCCATGTTTGTTGTTGGTGTCAATGAGAAGGAATACAAGCCCGAGTTGGACATTGTGTCTAATGCCAGTTGCACTACCAACTGTCTTGCTCCCTTGGCCAAGGTTATATGAACCACCTTTTCTATTTGCCTGTGATTGGACTTTGATTATTCATGTGGCCATCCTTACATTCTCTTTTTTCGGTCTTTATTTGCAGGTCATTCATGACAGGTTTGGCATTGTTGAGGGTCTTATGACCACTGTCCACTCCATTACTGGTTGGTACAGCTTAGGATTTTTTTAGTTTGTTGTTATGTTTCTTTTCGGAACCAGTATCTTATGTTGCTTGTTCTTTTGATCTTCAGCCACCCAGAAAACTGTTGATGGTCCTTCAGCTAAGGACTGGAGAGGTGGAAGGGCTGCTTCATTTAACATCATCCCCAGTAGCACTGGAGCCGCCAAGGTAAACACTAGTCATTATGTGTATTACTGAACTATTGATCTCTGGGGCAGGAGCTGTTGGGATTCTTTAGTTTTGTCTGACCGCCAGTATGTTTGTTTCGAGTATTTATTTACAAATGTTTGCTCCTTACTATTGTCAGGCTGTCGGCAAAGTGCTTCCTGCTCTCAACGGAAAGTTGACAGGAATGTCCTTCCGAGTTCCGACTGTGGATGTTTCAGTTGTGGATTTGACTGTTAGACTTGAGAAAGCTGCCACCTACGAGGACATCAAAGCAGCTATTAAGTAAGTTGTTTTGTCAATGACATCTGGTGTTATATTTTGACATTCACTGTATTTGTTAACCTGCTGGAGAGCTGGTTTGAATAATAATAGTCAAGGTGGTCGTCGATTTAATTATTTCCTCTTTCAGGGAGGAATCTGAGGGCAAGCTCAAGGGAATTTTGGGCTACACCGAAGATCATGTTGTGTCCACAGATTTTGTTGGTGACAACAGGTGAGTCCAGTTGGATAACTCACTTGGGAACTAACTTTCTAACTCATTGCAGTCGATCAGCATTTGATGGGTTTTAACTCATATTTCATTCTTTCAGGTCGAGTATCTTTGATGCCCTTGCTGGAATTGCCTTGAATGAGACGTTCGTGAAACTTGTGGCATGGTACGACAATGAGTGGGGTTACAGTACCCGAGTGGTTGATTTGATTTGCCACATGGCATCCGTCAGTGCCTAAGGATCCCATTAATGGTCAAAGAACTCCTGTGGTGGTTCTCGTTAAGAGTTTTAGGGGTTTCTTTCAGCTGTTTTGATCCAGGGAATAAAGAGTGTCTAGAATGATGCGAAGTTAGTAGGTTTTGTTTTGTTTATTTTGGTTCTTGTACTTTGTTCTCTCTATGCCAGGCCTTGTAGTCATGGTGACATTTTCATCTCCTTTACAGTTTGTGGTAATTGGTAAAAGATAAGAAAAGACTTCTTTGAAACCCTGTGGATTCAATACATGTCTAGCTTTTGATGGTGGGTGGTTATGGCATTTTGCCATTTTGTGGTTTCTTTTTGCCCAAATTCAGTTTCTGTGATTGTCTGGACAATTTGTCGGGTATCAGGAGCTAGCTAAGACTCTACCAATATGAACATTCAACTTGAGTACCCCATCTTCAAAGTTCACTCAAATTTATTTATCTCAGTAGACATCCATCCCTCCAGTAATGTTTCCATTTTCCACTTGTTACATCAAGACAAGCACCCAATCAACCAACTACAACAACCTACTAATCATTATAGAATGCGATACTAGGACCAGAGTGCGACCTTGAGTATTCATTCTGCACAGCGTTAAGGCTATGATGAGCTTTGCTTAAATTCTTCATTATCAAGTCGGAGAGTATGTAATCATTCAAAATTGTGCTTGGCACCCCATATTCCTATGCCCAGTGTGATCGTGGGGCGGGGAAGTTTGGTCCTTTGGGAATCCAAAAAGTCCTTTGGGAAGAAGATAAGTAGGGAATGCTGGACCGGATGAACTGACTTTCGGGTTCCTGGGGTATGGAATGGCTCCTGTTCTTCAGAATGCCTAGTGTTGCAAATAGGATTACAATCTATCTGGCCCTCGGCTTTGATTATTTTTGTCTTGGGTAAATAATTGGTCCTTTAGTAGCATAAAATAAAATAAATCAATTCAATATCTCTCCAGTTCAAGGGAAAATGTACTCAGACGGTTAGAAGATAACGAAAAGAAAAACTAAAACTATGCGTTCCGAGATCTAATACTCTCTTTGTTTTATAATAATTGTCTAGATTGAATTTTTTAATTTTAGTAAAATTTGTATAAAAAAATAAAAAATCCGAACCCGACAATAATTTCGGAACAGAAAGAAATATATATTAAAATTATATTAGTAGTATAATGTTTTTTCCGCAACGAGTGAAATGTTAGAATTTTATTACTATGGCCGAATTAGCCATCGAGTTTCCTTTTTTCTCTTTTAAAACATTTTTTGGCAGGTTGGAAACTTAGGCTTAGTTGTTGATAATCGTATGGACTTGAGAGAAAGAGAGGCAAAGAGCGAGGTCCAAACAGCAAGTTTGTCAGTCTGCACGTGATATGGGCTTCTGGGCCTCGGTTCTTTGAAATGTGTTACAGTTTGGGCCTGAAAATCTTTGACGTGGAAGAAGAAGAAGTAAAAATGAAAAGCAGAAACAAGAACAAAAGTCGGGAAAAAAAAAGCCAGAAGAAAGGAGTTTTGAAAACGAGCAAAATGTGAAAATGAAGTTCTGCAGACCTAATCAGTTCCTGTGAGGCATATCATCAAACAAGTTGAAGACAAGGAGCTGAATCCAATCTAATTACGGTCTTTAGGCCAGGTTCCTTCTCATTTGCATCTGCTTGGCGTCCTCTCATCTCATTCCATCTCGTCATCTTCACAGTTACAGGTGAAACTTTGTGTTGTACTCATGTCCTGAAGTTTTTTTTTTGTTTTTGTTTTTTTTTTTTCCTCTAATGCTCCCATTATTGATGATATACTGATATAGTAGAGTTGATCGAGGGTCCTTTCCCCAGAGTAGAAATCTCACTTTAATTCCAGAGCCTTTATTTGATTAGTTCTTGTTGTTGATTCAATCTAGAACCTGGACCAGCCTGTGAATGACTCCTTTTGAAAGTTTTGAAACATGGATGAAAGTTGTTTCATGTTCGCAATCGTTAAGAGAAGAAGTATGGTTTTAATCTAGACTTGCATCCAATTTACCAAAGAGAGTTGAGGGGCCTGAAGGAATTTACAGTCCCAATCCAGGAATAAGTTGTCCCGTCCGCTCTTTACAGGAGGGAAGTAAAAGGGGAGCACGGCGGCGCATTATGTGCCTTGAAATGCATTAGGAAGAAATTCAGATGCAATAGTTATTTTGAATCCATATGGACTGTAGCCTAGCATTTCAACAACATTTCATGGTCGATTTTCCTGTTGTCCCGGGTTTGTAGATGAACACTTCTCCTTCGAATGCATTTCCATCTGCACCCGCTTCTTCTTGCTCTTAAATCATTCCAATATTATTTTTATTTTATTTTCTTTTATTTTTAATTTTAGATTTTGTTTTTTCACTGGAATGAGAGTTGCAAACCTAGTAATATCTAGTAACTTGGGTGCTACATATGATCCATATGTCCCTCCCACTTACTGTTGTAAAAGGCTTTAGTTATTCTTGCACTCTTTGCATATTGGGTGATTTATGATTCTCTCAAGATTGTTGCTTGTGGCTTGATATGACAGAAAAAAAGATAGAATTATTGCTGAAGCCGTGCTCAGCAGGGATTGCAGGAATAACAGTCAGAGACACTGCGGGTCGTGTTCCTTGTAGCCTCCTATGCCTTCCAGCCCTACTGGGAAGAACCCTCTGCTCTTGCCAATTAATCATGTCATTTCCCATCTTACTTTTAGAGGATATGTTCGATGCTTCTCCCACCTGTCTAGTTTTTTCCTTGTGAATCATTCCGGTGATACTTGTGAAAAGAGTTCAGACCAAAAATGTACAGATTTGAAAAGAGACCCTGATCTTGATCTTCTTCTTGGTAAAATTTGTGTTGGAAGGAGTGAGGATGAAGTCTATCAGTTCCTCATGCAAGACCCTGGTTGTAATGCTACGAAGATTACTCATCAACTCATCAATAAGCTGCTGAATAGGTTCACAGACGATTGGAGGTCGGCACTGGGTGTATTTAGATGGGTGGAATCACATTGGGCATATAAGCCGTTACCAGAGGCTTATGATAAGGTGGTGGACATATTGGGGAAAATGAAACAGATGGAGAAGATGCTTTCTTTTGTGGAAGAAATGAGAAGGGATCGGCTTGTCTCACTTAATACCATCGCCAAGGTTATGAGAAGATTTGCTGGTGCAGGGCAGTGGAAAGATGCGATACTTATATTTGATGAGTTGGAAAAGTTCGGCCTGAAGAAGAATACAGAATCTATGAATTTGTTACTTGATACACTTTGCAAGGCGAAGAAAGTTGAGCAGGCTCGTGATATATTCTTGAAGCTTAAATCTCACATGCCCCCAAATGAACATACTTTTAACATCTTTATTCATGGTTGGTGCAACATTAATAGGGTTGAGGAGGCACACTGGACAGTTCAAGAGATGAAAGGGGATGGTTGCCGCCCTTCTGTAATCAGTTACTCGACTATCATTCAATTCTACTGTCATCAATACAATTTTGTTAGGGTGTACGAGCTGCTTGATGATATGAAAGCTCAAAATTGCATCCCAAATGTAGTGACTTACACCACAATCATGCATTCTTTGACAAAGTCGAATGCATTTGAGGAATCCTTGAAGATGGCTGAGAAAACGAAGGCAGTAGGCTGTGAACTCGACACTCTCTATTTCAATGTGTTGCTTCATACATTAGGGAGGGCTGATCGAGTGGATGAGGCTATTTATAATTTTAAGGTGGAAATGCCCGGGAGGGGGATCGTTCCCAATGTGTCAACGTACAATACCATGATTGCTTTGCTCTGTCATCATGAACAAGAAGAAGTAGCTTTAGAATTTCTCGGGGATATGGAAAATTCACCATACTGTAAGCCTGATCTTCAGACATACATTCCTTTGCTGAAGTCATGCTTTAAAGCTGGGAAGAAAGACAGTTGCTTGAACAAATTGTTGCATGATATGTCCAATAAGCATCATTTGTGTTTTGATTTGTCAACTTATGCACTTCTGATCCACGGACTGTGCAAGGCCAATAAAGCCGAAGATGCATATAATCTTTTTCTCAAAATGGTAGCTCAAGACATTACACCTCGATATCTTACATGTCGTTTGCTCCTGGAGGCATTGAGACAGAATGATATGTATGTGGCTGTCGATAGGGTTGAAGATTTCATGAAGAAGATGAAATCCTCTAGGATATCAACCGTCTTCTGACGATCTCTCTTCAGGGGTATCACATTTCTCGGATCTCATGCTACGCAGCTTCTTGTGATAGTGTTTGTGTATGGACATTCTTTTGTCTATTCAAAATATGATCAGTTCTTGGTAAGTTTTCTTATCTCGTGCTTCATTGAATAAGCTTTTCAGCTTGATCACAAATTAGTAATTGGCATCCATGTTATTTCTAGGTATATAATTAGCCTACAGACAACCCACAAACTCTCAAATTTGCTGGGAAAACAATTTTGTGGTAAAAGCTGTTGAAATTTGAAACTAAAAGGAAATTGCACACTTTTAGTAGGGCTGTAACCCACACACCAACTCTATAATAGTATGTAGAGTCTGACTTGATGAATCTAATAAGGCATATTAACCTGATGAATTGCAGAGGCTACTGGATTGCAGTTTTGTACACATTTTGGCACTTCTTTTACATTATGATTGCTTTGTTATACTAAACTCCTATGTAGGCGTCAGAATCATCTCTTTTCTTATCCCCAAAGAAGAAAAAGAGAGATGAGAAAATAATCACATCTCATGATAGAGGAGGTCCTGGATGGGGAAAAAGAAAAGAAAAGAAACAAGTGGAGAGGGCCAAATGGGTTGTCATCTAATTATCCGTCAATCTAGATTGTCCTAATCCCCAAATAAATGCCATGTGCAATGAGGGGGTTGTCCTTCCAATTGCATTGTCTCCTGTGTAGTAGTTGTATGTTTGATCAACTACACATCCATGTGCCGAATTTAATCCTCTTCAGTGCCTTAAAATCATTATCAAATCACCGCCCAAAATACTTGAGAAGCATAAATTACATTCTGATTCAATTTGACTATGCTCTAGTGGATCCTCTAAACTAAAATACTAGTAGTTCAATAAAAATGTCATCTTGATTTCTTGACTCGGCTGCCCACCAACCTTTTGCAGCATTCTGAAGTTGTCAGTAACACAAATGGCAGGTGATTAAGTGACCTCTTAACCCCATCTTTGTTACTACTATTACCATTTGGGAAATATCTTATGTGTAATTTGACAAACTGTATGTGCCCTTGATCTGCATTTCTGTATAAAGAATGTAAATGGATCTGATGTCGCTAAAATTAACGTGGGAAATCCCTAGGTAAATTCCTGGTTACAGTACCAACTTCCAGCACAGGAACTTGACATGTTTCCTTCGTCATTTTCCAGGACTAAGATGATAGTATCACGTGAGCACAGAATTTACACATTCACAAGATCATTTCAGAAGAGGTTCACGTGTGTAACAAATGGTAAAGACAAATTGCGGTTCAATGGTCACCCCTCCCTGAGCAATTGTTATTTTGTGATTTTCTTATTTTTTATGACAAAATTTAATTTCCATCATAATTTAGGGTTGAGAGTTTTACAGAGTATGAGATCTGTTTATGAAAACGCCAATTCCGTAAAAGAAAAAGAAAAAAAAAATTTTTATAACCGTGAAAAGATTCATCCAGAATCTCTCTACCTAATTTAATACTCTCTACCTTTTGTTATTAATTCAAATCAATTCTTTTAAGACCGAACCAAATTTCTCGTCACATCTTCAGCTGTTTGTCTTTTCTCCTCCATAGGAAAAACTTATTACTAACCTTTGAAATAAATCAGTGCCCTCAATGTGCTCTACTCCTTTGCGGGAAAACCACCATAAACATAGATGTGATAAGTTCTTCACCTTAATGTGATTTTCTCGGAGTCGTCGGAAAGAAACAAATCTCCAAAAATATTTTCAATCACAAAAACTAAATATTTACTGAAAACTTTAGGCTTTCCATATTAATATACATGCAGTGGTATTATAAAACTCTTTTACTAGAACTTCGTGCTGATAACGTATTATAATTTGCTAGAACTTCGTACTGATAACTTATTATAAAATTAATACTAAATTGTGGGATATGTATCATCTATCATTAATACTAAATATTACAATCACATCTTTTTGATTGTGAATAGAATAATACATATTAATTATGGATATTCAATCAAATCAAATCAAATATTTCATAACAATTTTTATTTGTCCGGGTGTCGAAAATTAACACGGTCAGAGAGGGGGCTGCTGGTCTTTGTAAAGTTTCTGTACGAGAAATGAAGATGAGAAGCAGCTAATCACACGCTTGCCAAAATATGAATACCACAATAAAAATTCAGTGACTCTTTTCTGGGATCACGTTTTGGGACTTCTTTTTCAATATTTTTCTAGTTAATTCCTCCGTCCACACAAAAACGTGTGGCCTTTGCCCTTTTGTTTTGTTACTATTTACTTAATCATCTTCTACAAACACAAGCAGTTCATAAAGTTGGAATCTTTGATCTTTCTTCCCACTCAAAAGTCTAATCTTTGCCTTATTTCCCTCGGGTTAGAGTTTCTCAATCCCTCTACTGAATTTTTGAAGTTCATGAACAGTTTCCAGTTATTCTCTCAATAACTGTGATTGACTCTGTTGTCGAGCTGTGCTGTCATATCCATTTTGTATTTTTTATTTTTTTTTCCCACACGATTTAGTGTAGTTGACTTCAACTCTTCAACCAATACAGACCCTTTCTTGAATCATTGCCCTGCTTCTTTTATATTGATACAGGCTTATGGCTGAATAGTTGTAAAGAAAAGATAAAATTTTTTCCCTTTCTGTATTGAATATTGATTTAGTGATCACCATGCCCCCTGAATACTTGCCTTTGCGGTGGGAGATAACTGGTGATCAGTGGTGGTTTGCATCTCCAATTGACTGGGCTGCTGCCAATGGCCACTATGATCTGGTAAGGGAGCTGCTTCATCTTGACACCAATCTGCTCATCAAACTCACCTCCCTGAGAAGAATTCGCCGACTTGAGACCGTGTGGGATGATGATGTTGATGATCAGGAAGGCAAGAAATTTAATGATGTTGCCAAATGCAGGTCCCAAGTTGCCCAGAAACTCTTGCTTGAGTGTGAAGAATCCAGGAATGGCCATCATCACAATTCGTTGATTAGAGCTGGATATGGTGGTTGGCTTCTGTACACTGCTGCATCAGCTGGTGATGTGGGATTTGTTAAGCAACTTCTGGAGAGGAACCCCTTGTTGATTTATGGAGAAGGAGAATATGGTGTTACTGATATTCTTTATGCTGCTGCCAGGAGCAAGAACAGTGAAGTTTTTCGGCTGTTGCTGGATGCTTCACTGAGAAAATGTGGAGGTAGTAATGGTGGCGTTGAGCCGGAGGAAGTTTCATCGGTTTATAAGTGGGAAATCATGAATAGGGCTGTTCATGCTGCTGCCAGAGGAGGATATGTGGAGATGTTGAGAGAACTTCTTGGGGATTGTGAAGATGTTTTGGTCTATAGAGATTCTCAGGGTTCAACACTCTTGCATTCAGCTTCTGTCAGAGGTCAAATTGAGGTGAACGTTCTTCTTTTGATTTGAGCTGTTGTCTTTCACTGTGTTTTTGTGATAAGGATGAAGGAAATCTCCTATTAGACTATGAATGTAGGTTAATTGTTGACTTTCTGTGATTTCTTTGTCTTGCTTTGCAATTCTGCTTCTTTATGTTGTTGCGTTTTTTGATTTTGTGATGTTTAAAAGTTATGGAGTTTTAAACTTTACGGTCTTGTATTTACTGGTTCCAAGCGCGGGACATGTAGGATGGTTGCAATGGGATTATTGTCAACAAGTGCACAACTTTTTCATGCCTTACTGAAATGGATCATGTAAGCTAATGTGAAATATGCACATCACCAATTTGATCATTGGATCTATTTGCTGTTATGGTATAGATTACGAGTTGATGCCTCAAGACTTTATGTCTGACTGAGGACTGACATCTGCTAGACTGTAAAAGATGAAAATGCATTGCTACGCAATGTTTCTTTATAATTAGGGACTAGGATTAGGAGAAATCTGCTTTAGCCTTTAGTTGAATGTTTCTTTACTTTTTCTACTGTTACCTTCTGATATTTTACAGCTTTCTGACTGTTCCTATCAATTTGATCAATGGATCTTTGGTGCTCTAGTGGTGTTCGACTGTAGATAGATGGAGTTTTGAGTGTTACACTTAAAACTTCTAACAAGTTAGGATGAAAATGCTGATCATAAATTAGGAAATTACTAGGATCGAAAAGCATTTTAGGTTCTCTCTAAAATAGTGTTTCTTTGGAATCCAAACTGGATGCAGTCCCTTGAGTGCATAACTGCAGTTCCCCTGGACATGACTGACACAGATTTAGGTCGGACTCAATTACTCAAACCAGGAAAAAAGGAAAGGACACAAATAAAAAAAAAATCAAAAAAATTAAAGGACACAAATATAACAGTATAACACTGGTTACATGTCAAAAGCGCAGAAAGCTGATGTTTGCTAGGTGGATACGAATTGCAGAAGGTAGTATATATGAGGTATCATGAAACTGGAGAAATAAATGGGAAATGGCAGAAGCTAGTATCAGTCTCTAATAAAAGTTTTACTAATGGGAAATTGCAGAAATAATGTGCTTTCCATTATCATCTGGAGCTCCTAGTATATATGTTTTCTAGCGAACTGTCATTTTAATTAGCAGCCTATTCAGAATAGAACTTCCTGATTAGCAGCTTGTTCTGATCTGTCTATATGCTATTCATAAAGTGCAGGTGGTTCGAAGTCTTCTGGCATCCTATGAACTCATTAATTCAACCGATAATGAGGGAAACACCGCACTACATGTAGCTGCTTACCGGGGTCACTTAGCTGTCGTAGATTTTCTAATCTCCACATCGCCATCAATCAGGTTACAGAAAAACAAAAATGGAGACACATTTCTTCACATGGCGGTGGCGAGTTTTAGAAGCCCCGGGTTCAGGAGACTGGACAGACAGATGGCTCTCATGAAGCAGTTAGCGAGCTGTAAAACGGCAAATATAGAAGATATCATCAATGAACAGAACAAAGATGGTAGAACAGCTCTTCACATAGCTGTGACAGACAACATCCATTCTGAGTTGGTTGAACTTCTGATGTCTATATTTGGCATCAACCTAAACGTCCGGGATAATGATGGAAGGACAGCGCTCGATTTACTCAAACAACATCCAAAATCAGCATCTTCTGAGATATTGATCAAGCGGCTGATTCAGGCGGGAGGGATTGGAAATTCTCGAGACCATTTGACAAGAAGTGCCCTCGTTTCTCACCTAAAGATGCACGGAATTGGAGGCAGTCCCGGAACGTCTTTCAGAATTCCTGATTCGGAAATATTTCTGTATGCAGGGATCGAAAATGCAGATGCACCTTCTCCTGACGTAGAGAGCTGTATCACAGATTACGACATGAGATCAGGGGAACTAACCGGATCAGTATCTAACAAAACAAGGTTCGGTTCTGTGAATAGTGCTGCTCGTCGCCTAAAGCTCATGCTCCATTTACCTAAGACGAGAGCGAGGACCATGGCGAAAGGTGTGAACTTGGAGGAAGAAACTAATTCTGTCGACTCATACAAAATTTCGAGTCCAATGACGGGCCAAAAGCCCATCATTTCTCTTCGACAAAGATTTTCCAAGAGTAGCAACAGAATCGCGGCGCTCTCCAACAACAGCGACTTCCTCCCAAGTCCATCCACAAAGAAGAAGTTCGCGGCAGGGCTCATGCACGGAGTTTTGCAAGTGAAAAGGCAGCATTCATTGTCTTTCGTCTCCTCAGCTTCTCCTTCGAGCCCTCTTTCCGAATCTTCCTGGTCATTACCGATGTCAGCCGAATTAGTCCGAGCAGGGAATAAACACGACAACCATTCGCCTCGTCATCAGATGGATGATAAAATGAGGAAAATAAAGCGCAGTCAGAGCTCATTTAGCATGAAGGCAATGAACCGGTATCTATGCTTTGGAGCCCAAGGACTTAATGCAGATGATCATGATGGAAGAATCAACTTAGAACTAGAAAGTCAGGCTTGCAACAAGAGCACATCATCAGTTCACTGACCCAAAAGAAAAATGGTGTTTTTGTTAGTTAATGTTATCGACTGAGCCAGAAATAATTCTAGTTTTCAGCAATATTATACGTGTTGTTGGACAAAACTAAACTGAAAAAAGAGAAAGGAAAAAGTAAAAGTTAACTGCATATAATGTTGTAGATAAAAAAAAACCTATTGTAACGTATTGATTGATGTCTGTGCTCTGGGAGATCATTGTTTGTTCTACAACAACATTACTAATCTTTTGTCAAGATCTTATTGGTGTACCGAAATGTTATCGTGCATTATCAATTTACTTTAATCTTTTTACACGCCTCAAATTTTAGATAATGTTGCAAATAGCATTTTGCAAGCGTAACAAGTTCTAAATTCGATAGTTATCGATAGTCTTATAATAATAACAAATAGTAGCTAAGACAACACCACTAATCATCTATCATCCTAATGTCTAGTGGAAACGGCGGTGGTGGAGGTAATGGCAATCCGACGCGTCTCATCCATCGCATCGTTCCATGACGCATCAAATCGTGAATATCTTTTATAGAAATCATGGTGACTTTGGGATCCAATACGCGGACTACAAAATAACCATTTTGTTTAATAAGATACAAAATCAGTAAAAAGAATTAAAGATAGAAAGAGAAACGTACTGTTTGCTAAACCGCCAGAATACGTATGATCATATACGGATGCAAGACATACTAATTGCTGGACAAATAACAAAGCATCATCAGCTGACATGTCATAGCTCCAGCTGTTAAATATTAGAAGATCAAACAATTCCACAAGTTAGGATACAACCAAACAAATATGTGCCATGCTAACTAAATTGATTGACATTCAGGATTACATTTGTCTTGCTCATTTCTAACAGGGAGGGTCTGAAGGAGGGAGGGAGGGAGAGAGAGGGAGAGATATAATAGATTTGATCCATCTAACTTTAAACTCATTATTACTTTAATTTTCATGAAACACACGCATGCACCTGACTTGGGATACAAGATGTGCAGGTACTTTACAGTGAGGAACATCAAATTTAGCGGTCCTCACATCCTCAACCCCTTAAACTGGATTGCGTCCCTGCAATCCTACTGTAACTTTGCCAGTCCTTTAAATTCTCAACCCCTTAAAATGAACTGAAGCTTATTAGTACTGTCTTCCTTAAGGCTAGCGGGACTATGTCTTAACTACCATAATCATTACTATGTCTTACAGCATCATTTTAAAGTTTCCTAGATTAAACTAGTTTAGATTTTATTATATTTCTATGTTGAGCAGTTTAAACACGCATTAACGGTCTTAAGCTACCAGTTTCTAGTTGTTCTGCTCCTCTACTTTGGGGTTTTCAAAATGCACAAGTGCCCTATTAACAGTACAACTATTAACCATCAATAGAGACTACCTACGTGACTGAAATGCGGCTAGGAGCAACAGCAACACTATGAACTTCCTCACGTTCAATTGGTGGTGGGAAGACTAATTTAGTTAACCAGTAACAGAATCTATCTTTTAAAAGATAAAGGTCAATACAAATTACGTCCCAGTACTTGAAAAAAAATAAAATTCAAAGATCACATGGGCCAATAGATTGCCTGTTACTTGATTGTTCTACTTTTTCTTTAGAGAACCACCTCCAATGCCCCTCGCATTTGCATTCAGCTAACATGTATTTCTACAACCAACATTATGCTTTTCCTCCATTTTTTTAATATATAAACTTAACAGCAGCACTGGAGCTAAAATGAAGTTAGGGTTGTTACTAAGTTTTAAATAATATGAAAATGTTCCCAGTTATATGGTTACCCGATTAATGCTAAAGAATTAAAAACAAACAGAGACGTAGTTCTCTAGATTTCTTTCGGTCTTTCTCACTCTCTCCCCTTTTTGGTTTAATTTCTTTTATTTCAAGCTGCAGACCAACACTAGAGAAATTAGTCTTAAAAAGGAAATGATCTCGTAGTGCTATTTGTGTAATTCTATAACCAGTTTATCTCGCTGTTTATAGTCATCCTTGGAGTGTTCAGGTTCAAACTATTTCTTTTTCTTTTCTGAGTCTTAACAACAACACTAGAGTAACCTATTTTCCAGACCAGTAAACCTTTAAATTGATGTCAGGAAAACTAGCATTAGAGGGAAATGGTACACGGAAATTACTTACTATCTAAGCAAGCAGAGGCAAAACTTTGCAATTCTTCGTTGCTCTCATAACGTGGCTTCGATGTTCAGAAAATAGAAGAAGTACAGCGTAAGAAGAGAAGGGTCAGATGAAAGAAAGGGTAAAGAGATGGGTATGAGTTTCCCTATTCAATTTGCTTCCTAACACCGGTTTGTAAGTTCCAGTTGAAAGATTTCTTACAAACAGAAATTCCAAATATCTTCTTTTTTCCTTTTCATTCTTTCCAACAATTACATTTCAGAAGATACGATTCACCTTCTCTACTGGACATATTTCCAAGGAAACTAGTCCCAAGAGTAGGGAAGTGGAATTCAACCACTCCTAATTAACTAGTGTATGATTCGTACGCCTAATAAATTTCAGGGGAGTACTCACTTGGCCTACTTTTGTCCTTTCCTATAGTTGATGATTCAATATCTATCAGTTCATTAAAAAAAGTAACCTTTTCTCCAATCAGGCTTAATAGTGCCAGCGATTTTCTTTTACTTTCTATTCGTACAACCTTTGTCATTTTAAGTAGGATATGGAAACAATGTTTCCAGTTATCTAGAGAGTAAAGGGTTCACTAGGAATTACCACCTGACCTCCCTGAGTTACAATTGCTATTCTGTTTCTAGGGCCTTCGCAATCTAGACTTATTTTGGGCTTTAATAGGTTCTGATAATACTTTAGTTTCAGCTTCAACTATTCCAGTTTTATTCAGTATTTTAAGGATTCAATAAGAAGCATCATTAAGTGTCTCGGAGAGTTACACTCATTCATTCAACACGGGTCACAACTGAAATCATTTAGCATTTTTCTGCTTAGGTTATCTTAGCTACTTTCGTTACCAGTGTGGTAGTCTAATCATCTAAGTTAATTCATCCATCTTATGGTTGACTTAGCTAACTCGTGAAGTTCTTCCATTATGTGTGCCACAAACTCGATTCCTAACTGCTGCAATGATAAAATCCTGATGGGATTATATTTCCCCTCAGCTTCCGTTTGATAAAAGGACATATTACGGTGAAGTACTTGACTCCTATGTTATTTCACTAGACTCGGTTCTGAACTCCATCAATTTATTGCTCCTCTTCTTATTTAGTCCTGTGGTTTTTCGTGTGCACTCAATTCAATCATTATCATACCTCTGTTATGATTATATCTAGCTATGAATCTCATTACATATGTGATTTCTGAAGAACTAATAGCTGAAGATGTACGGCTAATAAGCATGGAAGAATTTGATACCATGTTATTTTCTGAGGATTTGGTAGAGCTAGTTATGGCCAGTTTGATCCTCTTTATCAGACTTTAAAGGCAGGGGAAGGTAGCGGAGAACTTCCATTAGAATTTGATTTTGTTGAACATCTTGTCCTTTATTTACGGGTTCCTCTCCATTTTGCATATTGACTCTCAAGAATGGCCTTTCACACCATAAGGGTAGAGGCTCTATTCTGACGTATAAAGCTGGCTGCCGGGAAGTTTTGGGACTCTTCTTGCAGTTCATTGGAGCAGCAATGGTTACAATCTCCTCAATCACTCCATAATGATCAGAAAGATTGAACATGGCAGTGAGATGGGGATCCAATCACGAAATACCTACAGACCTAGCTTAAAGATCAGGTGATCATCATAATGCAGAGAAACAGAACAAGAGAAGCCTTTGAATTTAGTATTTGTTCACCTGCTGTAAAAAAGGCTGGGGAATGAATGAGAATGATCGAAAAAATACTTTCAATGGAAGACCCGGAAGAAAAATCTTAGCTCTAGATTCTAGAACATATTACTAATAAGCATCATCCTCCTCATCATCAATGACATTTGCCACTAGCTTTTTGGAATTGACATCTTTCCATAACGTGAAAGAATTAACATCTTTCCATAACGTAAAAGATGGGTTGCACTCTGGAAAGGAAAGAACTTGTCAACCTCTGGGATTGGCATCTCCTCTTTACCCTTTCAGCTGGTCTTTCTCTTCCTCTGTTTTTTTGTTGATTGTTTTATTGATTGACCATTTTCAGATTGAGGGGTGATGATCATGTAGAGTTGCTAATATCCTGTATTTTGACAGTCAATTGGATGGAGAGTTGCTTTGGAACGTAAATAGTAAAAAAAAAAATCACATTTTTTGAACGAAATGAAACAAAATATGCGTTTTGAAATATATAAGACAAAAATGATTTTTTTGCACAAATGTATAAGAAGTTTCTATAATTTAGTCATTTCTTTATTGATTTTTTGGGGGGTAAAAGCTTGAGGAGATCCAATCATTATCCTAATCCATAAAGAAAAATACGGTAAGCAAGTGAGGCTATTTCGCAGTAATAGGGTATGGACCGTTGGTCATCCAGAACTTACCTCAGTCGTCTGATGATGGGGCACTTACAGTGTTAGCAAAGCAGGTCGCACTTACAGAAGCCCAAGTCGCAAAGGCTCGATTACTAGAGCCCAAACCCAGAATAAATTTATGGGTTTTAGCCTCTAGTATGGACAATTGATGAGGCAATTAGGCCATTGTCTCATTAAGCCCTAATTAAATTGGCCCAGATATCAAATAATATCAACTAAGATCCATGTGCACCCATGTGCAAGGGAATATAAGAATATTCTTTTTTTGGGTCTATAAAAGGAAGAACCCCAAGACATTTACTTTTCATATTATTCTCTCTCTACATATCACTTACTGTTTTTCCTTTCTCTTTCTAAGAGTTCTGACTTTAGCATTGAAATGCTAACTCTGTTTTGCAAGGTATTTTAGGAATTCTAGGCGTTGTCCCGTGGACTGACCAGGGACCGCACCATCACACAGTAAAATGCTTGAGGATTGGATGAAGAAAACGTCGGGAGTAGCAAACAAATTTGAAGTCAAAAAATGATATGATTTGTTAAGATTTATCCTATTTTTAAAATAATAATAAAATAATAATAATGAGACGACATTGACATCTCCACCGTGGCAGAGATACCTTTTCTTTTTCTCCTTTTTAGTTTTTAGAGTTTATTTTTTATTCATTTGTTTGTACTTAGATGGTTGAACATCCTAATTTGTCGAAAAATGATTCAAATTCATCCAGATTCATTCTCAATGATCAAGTCATAAAACACTCTACACACAGTCAAACAGCCATACAATTCATTTAAAATAATCACGAAATCTCCTTTAGAGATTCTGTTACACAAATTATGTCCAAGCTGTTTGGTGCTCAAACGCCCATTGCGCATCAAACGACCATTGTACATAAAGGGCCAGTGGAAGGAGATTCTGACTCCTCAAATTGCAAGATTTGGTTCAGCAGCCCGTCTGAGAGATTGGTCCATACAATTTGATCTCTTTTTCTTAACTCTCTTCCTACGATCTATTCGTGGCAAATGAGATGAATCATGTCCTACTCCTTAATTGCTGATTATCTAAACTCTATATGTTACCTTTTTAATACGAGGCATCCAAACCACCACCAACACATGCACCCACAAAATAATGGCCAAAAAACAACACGCATAAATTAGTTCCATCCATCAAACAGGATCGGAAACTACACTACATCAACTCCACTAGATTGAGTCTTACATCACAAGCTACAAGGATCCCTCCCCTGTAGTTGCTAATTAGAAATCTTCTAATGGTCATAAGTATAAATTAAGTCATATTTGATGTCTACTTAGAATGTCTGCAACATTACAAAGACATAAAAGATATTGCAATAACTGGATCATGCAAGCCGTCTTTATGGACCTCCTACTGCATTTTGCATTCTGTCCCTTCATCAACTACGCCGAAACCAGCAGGACGTACATAGTAAACTGGAAGGGATGTATTCATCAGAACAAAAAAAAATCGTTCAGGTAGAATCTAACTCAAATTAAAGAAACGGGGCTGGGAGACAAGCTCAGCAGAACAAGCAAAAGATCATTCAGGTACAATCTGACACAAAAGAAAGAAACGCAACTGGGAGACAAGCTTACCACTGATATCAACACCACTGTTACCACATTCATCAGTTCCATTAACATCATCAGATTCAGCTAGAGCTGCCCGAATTGCAATTCTGGCAAGCTTTGCAGCTTCTTTAATTGACATTAAGGGAAAGTTCCTATACATAGAACCCAACAAAACATGAATTGCTATATCATAATATCATAAAACTAAACAAGAGGACCAAGAAACGGAGTCATACTTGGTTATAAGGACACCAACACCAAATTCTGAACAAGAACCACAAGCAAACACGTTTGACTTATGCCGATTTCCACAACCATCCCAGCGGAACAAAAAAAAAAAGTCACATAAAATAAACAGAGTCTCACCAACTCCAACCTGAAGAATTCCACAGTGAAGTGTTGTAAATTACCGTTTTGTCCCACCCAGCAATCAATATTGCAGACACCCCCATGCCCTCAGAAGTAACAATGTCAACCAGCCCATGGAAAACCTCAGAAACAGAAGCTCCTTCCGCCTTGAGAATAAAACATGTAGATGTAATGAGAAATTCCGGATTAAAAAACTTCATCAATAAAACTCTATGGCACAACTTAAGATTCTTGAACAGAGAATAAGAATCAGACGAGATAATCACCCAATTCAGTTCAAGATATCTGAGAAATTCTCGAGTCACCCGAGTATCTACAGTGAGCCAGCCAATCACGTGAGGATTGAATACAATGCGGTGGTGGAAAACCGACTTTGACGCTGAAAGTAATCAGTACAGAGTCAGAATTTGTTTAACAATATGCAGAACATATATACATAGACAAGCATATACCAAAGTAAAACAACTCACATGGTATACTATCTGTGCCAGAAACTGAATGATCAACAGCAACCATAACCGCTTCTTTACAAATAAAAGCCAGCATCGCATTTCCCTTTTCTTTCTTACGGCGAGCTTCCCCCTAAAACCAGCACAAAAAAATATTATCATACTAATCAAACCAAAGGGGAAAAAGGTAAAACAAGAAAAAGAAAAAGAGATTCCATAACTTGCAGCTTTGGAGCATATTTTGTAAGAAAGAAGAAAAAAGACTAGCCCATCCTCTTAAGCAGTCGCGGGTCAACACGGGGATGCTACCCTCAGGCTGGGACAAGATAAGCAAAAACAAACTAAATACGGTCAATAAAATGGGAATAGGGAGGAAAATGGCCAATTTAATTAATACAGATTATTTCCCTAATTGTTCCACGTAAGATCGAATTAAATCCTCATGTAAACATATAACCAGGAGCGTGACTAGTAAACCAAACAGCAAAACTTCTAATTTAAATAAACTATAAATTCTAAGGACAGTGATTTGAATTTGAACATAAAACATAAAATTCCACCACAACAATGATCATAAATTCTAACGACAGAGATTTGCATTGAATATAAAACTACAAATGCCACCCACAACAATGATGATAAAAATAATAAGCAAATCAAACCAAGATATAAAAATCGCAAAGCATTGTTCAAATAATAAAATGGTTAAGATTAAATTTTAAGATAAAAGGGAACTAACACTTTGTTCAGAGTCAAAGTACGCAAGGCTACAGTTAAGATCATCATCCTCAGGGGTCGGGTTCTTGATATCTTTCAAGGCAGAGTAACAACTGTCCAACAGCTTAGCAGTCGCAGGGTTTACCTTCTAGCAAGACGAACAAAATCAAATCAAATAAAAGAAAGAAAGGAAAAAAGGTTAATTCAATTGATGATACAACACATCTGCTTTAACTAATCAGGATAGCTGAAAATATGACACATTCAACTAGGAAACGAAACAGCAAATTCAAGTCCTAATTCAAAGAAGCAAAAGTTTTAAAGCAACAGAAATTTACCACTTGGCGGATTCGAGTGGGCACAGTTCTACGGAGGGTAGCAAGCTTGACTTGTTTGCTCAGCTTCATGCCATCGGAGTAAACAAAATTAAAAATATTCATTAAAAGTTTGTTTGTATATTTTTCTATAATATATTTTTTAGTTTTTTAATTTTGTTAGATAGTCTTCGCTTTTTCTTTCTAAATATAATTACCTCTCTTTAAAGCTTAATTTATTGATAATTTTGTAATAATTATTTCATTTTTCACTATTGTCTCTATTTTTTTTCACATTTTCCTTACTCTCTACATAAGTTTTTTCCCCATATAATTGTTTCAATTTCTTAATATGTTTTTTTTAATAAGAAGTCAAACATTTATAACCAAAATAATAAAATAAAAATGAAGCTAGTGTTTACACCGTTCGTTGTGCGGGTTTTCCAAATATATATGAGTTGAATAATTTAACAATTATATAACATTTTTAATGGAGTGATATTCATAAAAAAAATATTAATAATGATATAAATTGCAATTGTGTTATTTTTAACGTCAATGTATTTTGTTATTTTAAATACATTTAGAATAAATTTCACTATTGGAAATCATCTTATGTAACTTAATGTCCATCTTTTTGTTTCGTTAATATATGGTTTTATATCTTTCAAAATGTATTCTCTTATTTTTTGTAATGATCTCTCTAAATATTTCTATCTGCGTGATATGTTTTAAACTCTCCCTATAGTAGAAAGTTTCTCATTATTTTTTTCAATGAACTTATCTTTATTTTTCATCTTTCTATATATCTATTGCAACCTTTCTTTGGAGGTTTGTTCATATATTTTTTTTCATATAATATAGTGTTTATTTTTTTTCTTGGTTGTAAAGTTTTCACTTTTTTCTTATTAAATTTGACAACCTCTCTTTAAAACTTCATTTATTGACAAATTTGTAATATATTTTTCATTTTCCACTGTTATCTCTAGTTTCTTTTTTCATTTTTTCTTATTCTCTACATAATTTTTTTTTCCATATAATTATTTTGAAATTCTCAATATGCTTTTTTGTTTCTACTATTTGTCTCTCACATAAAATTTTATTATTATTTTTCATTTTGGAAAACTTTCTCCTTATTAATTTTAGATTTTTTTTTATCATCATAACATTAACTTTTTCTACCATTATGCTATATGAAAAATAAAAAAAAATATAATTAATCATCTATATATATATATTGTCTTGTTGCAAATTACCAATCTTCATTAAGGTTAGAAGATTCATCGATAAAAATCACATATCACACTTAAATTCGAAGATGCATATGCAAAAAAATAAAGGAAAAAAAAAACTATTTAGCACCCGTATTAATTCTCTTTATTAGGATAAAACAATTTTGATTCTGGACAACCAAAAATATACATCTTATTATTTTATTTTTTTTATCTAGACGTGTTAATGTTATAGGGCATAAATTAATTAACATTTATTTCTTATAATTTTTTTTCTAAAACTTATTGTATTTGATATTAATATTTAATTATATTAAATCTAGGAATAAACACAAATAATCTAGCAACCAATCTTGGGGTCAGTCATATTTAAATTAGTGCACCAAGCTGAGGAACTAAACAATCCAATCATATCAAACTAATAAGCTGTGCTAAACTAATAACTTTATTTATCTAAATTAGTAAACTTATTTACTTTTTTAGATTCGGTTGAGTTATCAAAATATAATAAATTTACAGTCAATAAGTTTACTAAACTTATTATTGCTTAGGTTTTGATTGATGACTAAGCTAAAACACCCGACTAAATTGTTTATAAATTTAACTAAGTTGTGCTAAGTTTTTTTAAGGTTTTATGAAGTTAACTAAATTGTTTTGTTTTATCAATTGTGTTTCTCTTCATCAGTGTGTGTGTGGGTTGGGGGAGGGGGAGGGGGACGATAGAATACTACTAAAAAATTAGGAAATTAACTTTACTTTTTCAACTTTTGTAATTATTAGTTAATTTAGCTCTTTTTACAATTTTTTACATTAAAAATTTACCATTAAATGATGGAGTGACGTGCTTGTGACATGTGGACTTAGGCATCTAATTTTGCGCCACGTGGATTAGCTTATCTAATATCGCGTCATGTGTCCGATTGAAAACTCTCCTTTAATATATTAAAGATATATATATATATATATATATAGAGAGAGAGAGAGAGAGAGAGAGGGGAATAGGATTGATGGACATGTGAATTATTTAACAGTAGCAAAACAAGTAATTCGTTAATGGCCTTGAAAAATTCACCAAACCCTAAAACGATATGTATTTCAAAATGGAGGGAGTATTATTATAAATTACAAAATTTATAATGCTCTGCTTTGTTGTATTTTTTCTTCCCCAATTACCATCGTAATAATTTCACTCTATACTTATGGTCACCATTTAGGGTAGATGTACTCCCAATTTATATTAATATAATCCCATCTAATCTATAGCCTATCTGAAATTAACAGACAAAAATCGTTTTTAAGTGTACATATCAACTATGAAGTAATCGCGGGAGAGAGAGTCGTTCAAACTTGAACCCCAGAATTTCAGGAAATGTTTTCCCAAAAAAGAACAAGAAAATGACCATAGTTACTACAAAAGCTCAGAGATGACCGATGATCCATGAATCTTAGAATCTCAGGTGAACCGTACATTGATTCTCGGATTGGATTCCTGGTATCAAGTTTCACACTGGATGAGAAATTAAAGCTAAGCCGCCAAATTTCGCGGGAACTAAAAAAGGCAAATTCCCCAAAAAAGAACCACCTTCTTTTATCGATCCAAATTTGTTGAACGTTAAAAGCCTCTCAAAAAACCTCAAAGTTTCAAACCTTTCACCTTTGTAGAAAAAAACACACAAATCTGTACTATATATGTTATAATCTCATCATCAAAAAAAAAAATCACCGCCATTCTGTTGTTGTTGATCGGAGAAAAAAGAATTATAATTACTCCCATTATTGCCCATTTATTTTGATAATCCTTGGTTTGAAGAGATTCATTTTTTTCTTGAGGAGGGTTCCCCATTGCTCTTCCCAAATTGGTTTGACAAGGTTAAGATAAATCCAATCTATCAAGAGATTATAAAATGGGAAATATGGGAATCGAGAGTCAACCACAGAATGGTGGACCAAGTGGGAAAACTCAAGAGGAGCAAGCCATTGATGACTGGCTTCCCATCAGCTCAGCCAGGAAAGCCAATTGGTGGTACTCGGCTTTTCACAATGTCACCGCCATGGTCGGTGCCGGCGTTCTTGGCCTCCCTTATGCCATGTCCGAACTTGGATGGTATATATATCACCTCGAATCTTTCTCTTCTATTCATTTTTTTTTCTTCATGCATTTCTCCAACTTTACCATGCAAATATTCTTTGATATCAAATCGTGTAATATATATTATTTGATTTAATCAGTATCAGCTGGAGAGTTATGTAAGATTGGTATAGTATTAATATTAGTCAAATTAATGTTGTATTATAATTAAGACTGGGCAAATACTAATGACTGGTAATGTGTAATAGGAAAATGATATTCATAGTGATAAATATATAATGGAAAAAAATAGTGACCAATATGTAATAATATGATCATTTTATTTGGTTGGCACATTTCCGTTGAAATTTTATCTTTTTGTTTAAAATTATAATTTTACTGTTAATTATTATGTACACATCAGTCGCTATGAATTTTTACTATATTTTTATTTTTATTTAGGGCTCTATCATTACTTACTGTGTATATTGTGTGATGTAGTTAATTACATTTAAGTACATTTGTAAATGTAGGGGTCCTGGAGTGTCGGTGTTGGTAATTTCATGGATCATAACATTGTACACCTTGTGGCAAATGGTAGAGATGCACGAGATGTTCCCCGGAAAGCGGTTTGACCGGTACCACGAGCTTGGTCAGGCCGCTTTCGGGGACAAACTCGGGCTTTGGATCGTCGTCCCGCAGCAAATCATAGTGGAAGTCAGCACTTGCATCGTGTACATGGTCACGGGAGGCCGATCCCTCAAGAAATTCCACGATATTGTTTGTCCGCCTCCGCAGTGCCAGAGCATTAAGCTCACTTACTTCATCCTCATCTTTGCCTCCGTCCATTTTGTCATCTCCCATCTCCCCAACTTCCATTCCCTCTCCATCATCTCCTTATCCGCTGCCGTTATGTCTTTAAGGTACAATTTTTTTCATAATTGAAATAATTATATAGTCGACCTCACATATTCTTGTTGTTGGGTTATAAGTGGAGATATATTTTAAATCGCCATATAAAAAACAATACAGAGTAATTAATAAATAAGATAGATCCAAAAATTACAATATTGAGAGATATTGTAACTCTTTGGACCTATTTTTCTCATTCAAAACTCCTGACAATTATCATTTCGGGTGGGTGTAGTTATTCAACAATTGCTTGGGTGGCATCACTAAAAAGGGGACAAATTCCAAATGTGAGCTATGCACCAAGAGAACCAACCACAGCTGGAAACACCTTCAATTTCTTCAACGCATTGGGTGACGTGGCGTTCGCCTACGCGGGTCACAACGTGGTGCTTGAGATCCAAGCAACCATCCCTTCGACCCCCGAGAAACCATCGAAGAAGCCAATGTGGAAGGGAGTCATGCTGGCTTACTTCGTGGTTGCGTTGTGCTACTTTCCTGTTGCACTCTGCGGCTACTACACGTTTGGTAGAGCCGTGGACGACAACATCTTGATCACCTTGGAGAAGCCACAATGGGTCGTCGCCATGGCTAACATGTTCGTCGTGGTTCATGTCATTGGGAGCTATCAAATCTTCGCCATGCCGGTTTTCGACATGTTGGAAACTTTCTTGGTTAAGCAGTTGAAGTTTAAGCCATCGACTCCTCTTCGTTTTTGCACTCGTACTCTATACGTTGGTAGGAATCTTGTTACTTACTCCCTTCGTCCCATAATTATTGTTCAGTTTGAATTTTCAATTTCAGTTTAAATTGTACTAAAATTGAAATCTCAAATTAGACAATAATTTTGGGATAGAGGAAGTACAATTTTTTTTTTTTTTTGTCTTTTGTAGTGATGATCATCAATTCATCATGAACATATCATATGCTTAATTTTGTTGAGTTAGTTTGATGAAAATGAAAATTGATTGGATTTTGTGTGCAGCTGTGACTATGTTAATTGGGATGGCAATTCCATTCTTTGGAGGATTGATGGGATTCTTTGGTGGCTTTGCTTTAGCTCCCACATCGTATTACGTACGAGAAAATACAATACCAAACTCCTTAGTCATAATTATTAGCAAGTATACTTTAATATAGTTAAGAAAGTATTTGGTTAATTTTGTGTTTTTCTTCTTCTCAATGCAGCTCCCCTGCATCATCTGGCTCATCCTCAAGAAACCAAGGACCTTCAGTTTATCTTGGTTTACAAATTGGGTTAGTTTTTTCTTTTTTCCCCTAATTCAAATTTAATAGTGCGTGCATGGTTAAATCTATACAATAATTAGAGTACTATGATTACCCTTATTGAAATTTTTTTTATTATAATTTGTTGTGTTTTTTCATTTGCAGATATGCATTGTATTAGGAGTGCTGCTGATGACTCTAGCACCAATTGGAGGTCTAAGGACTATCATAATCTCATCCAAAAATTACAAGATGTTCTCTTGAATCCATAAACCCAAACTTTTGTTTTCCAAAAATGGTTCCAAGAAAAAGAGATAAAAGAAAAAAAAAAAAAACAAAAATTGATGTTTGAAGAATAATACTAATTATTCAAAGTCGTCTCGATCAAGTAGTACCCCCAAGTGAATCAGTCAAGATTGGTCGTTTTAGTTCGGATTCGGGTTTAATTGGGCACTGATCAATGCTGAAATCTTCTGTTACGTGGACCGGAAAGCTTCAACTTTTCCTGGGAAGTTAATCAGCGCTAGTCGTAGTAGTATTATAGTACACCTGTGTCCTAATGTCTTAGTCTTATATGATGTTGATTTTCCTTTTTCTTTTTCCCCCCTTTTTTAAAAAAGATTTGTAGACTTGTGTTATGGGTCTGGTCATGTACATAATAACATTTACTTAAAGAGTGGAATGGATTTTATTGAATGGAAGATGTAGATTTTTGGATATGTTTGCCTTTTTTCCGTTTTCTTTTTCTTTTAATTGCATTCTACATTTTGCAACTACATGCCCAAAATATTAACAAAAATCACATGTACTGAAAGTCTCAAATCAGCCGTCTTCCGTTTGACAACCACTGGACCTATGTGAACGGAAAACACTTTGCCAAACTTTTGGAATAATTTCAATGCTCTTGATTAGAGCTATATTTCACGTCAAAAAAATAAAAATAAAAAAAATACACACACACACACACACAAGGGAATTATGTAATGAGTAAATGGCTAGGATGAAAATCATCATACTGCCAGGAGACGATTGGTTTGGATAACATTTCTTTTTTTTTTTTTATAACTTTTTATTTATTTCGTTAACAGTCATAGAAATTAAAATCTTCATTACATTTTAGAATAAGAGTCATATTTATCATATAAAACGATTCTTGTTTTGTTAACTGAGGATATCCATATTTTGTAGAACTTGCTTATAGCCAGCAATCGAGATGTTTAAGGCTTTAATTAAGCAATGAACACGACTTAAACTATTAATTTAATCCAAGAGAAAAAACATCACTCGGAAGATAATTCATCAAACCTAGTAACCAAAAAAAAAAAAAAAAAGAGGAGTACAGTCTAGTACACATAGTACAAATCTCAGAACTCACAAATTATTTTATTGAGATGGAGAGACTATTAACTTAATGTCTAAGCCAAAGCATCTTACAATTTTTTTTTTCCCCTTAAAAAAAAAGTTTCTCTGCCCGGAGAATTTGCTATTGAAAAATCTTTCAAAACAGTAGGAGATTCAACAAAACAAATAAATATTTAAAAAAAAAAATAAAAAATAAAAAAAAACTAACGGCTTGATTCATTTTCAGGCAATATTATTTTTTAAATTAATAAAAAGTAAAAAATCAGTTACTTTCATTTCCATAATTCCATGGTAAAGGCTAAAAAATCAATTCTCCTTTTTGATCTTCAACGAGCCGAAAATAGTTTTATTCCTAAGGTTAGCCCATAAACAGGCTTGGCCCAACGTACTCGTTCAGCAAAATGGAGGGAAAAGTTTCCCGCCATCACATTCAGCAAAAGAAAGAGAAAGTTATCCCCGTCGCCGAAACCCTAGATCGATCGTCCATGGAAGAGGAAATCAAAGCAGAGTTCAAGAAGAATGGATTCTCTCTCAATAACGAGGAAGAAATCCTTAAGAAATGTAACCATTTGTCTTTTCTCACTTTTTCTTTGGTAAATTTGGTCTTCTCTTTTGCTCCTATTTTTAATTTCATGTGCTCGATTGTTAGGTCTGACTTTCTGCATCGACTACAAACTAAGCCCTTCCGATCTCGTCTCAAGCTGGGATGTCTTCTCCCTTAACAGGTGCGATATTTTATGGTTTTGTAGAATTTTATAAGAATTCTCACCTCATTTTCCCATTTTGTAAAAAATTAAGAAGGAAAATTAACTGATAAAGAAGAGTCACTTTTGAGTCTAATTAGTGTTTTGTTTGGGAAAAATCAATTCATTTCTTTCATGGGTTGTTGGCAAACATACTAAACTAAGAGACAAATTTGTCATCTGAATGTTACAGGGTACTTTTTTAAGTTTTCAATTGAGCTGTTATTCATGGAAATGTTGAATGTTGCTTAGTTATAGCATTGCTGATACGTATTCTATTCGTTTTTCTGTTAGTAATTTTTAACTGTTACTTCTGTAACAGGGGGTTAGAACTTACGGTTCAAAGTGCGCATATGGGAGCTTTTTTGCAGCAACTACAGAATGAGCAAAGAGATGCAATTGTGAAAAAGGAGCCCGGTTTGCATTTTTACTCTAATGATGTTACTATGTGAGTGAGACATTCAGTTGTTGCTCTTTCCATTTATCATTGTTTCTCTTGTCTTTATCTTTCTTCAACGTTGTATGCCATTTCCATCTTCTAAAACGAACTGATTAAAAGCCTTAATACATTCATTTTTTTGTTTCTCATTTGGTGCTTTTATGCCTAATGCTATGTTTGTCTATCTATTTGATGTGATCTAAATTGATATTGCTAATCAAAGCTGGTAAATGGATTCCAATTGTCTGGTGGAAAGCAAATATGTGCTACTGTCCTGCCTAAGAACATACGCTCTATATTATTATCTTTGAGAGTATCGTAATCATATATGTTGACGTAATTGATGTAGGCTACTTAATGATGAATATGACGATATAAAAGAAGATGCTTTGTATAGTCCAGCACCATCACAGCGACCTGAGACACTTAAGACTGAGCAATTCGATTCAGCACAAAAGACAAATGCAAGCATCTTCGGCTCCAAAAGATCATTAGACTCGATGACTCCTTTTGCTCAAAGAAAGAATAAATTTGTTGTGCAATTTACTCTTAATGAGCCAACGACTGTAGATGCAATGAAAATTGAGGAAGAACAGGGTCAAGACAACTCTGAAGATGATATCATAAAGAGGGTGCAAGCTAGCAAAAAGTGTTCCATAGCTATTACCGGTTCCCAACCAAAGCCTGGCTGTAGGTTTTTGTATGACAGGATTGAAGACAAGGTATTTTATGCTCCAAAACACTGATAGTGTTTGCATCCTTATCAACATGAAGTACTTACCTTTTCTCTTTTTCTGAAACAGTTTAATTTCCTGGAAAATCGCATAAAGAAGTATGCAGACTCTCTAGTTGAATCTGGGCTTTTTGGTGAACCAATGGATCCCACAGTGGCCTCCCAGGTAATACATCTTTTTTCAGATATCAAACCAAACCAAACCAACCCCCCCCCCCCCCCCCCCCCCCCCCCCCGGGTGCGGTCCCTGGCATTTTTGTTTAAATCTTATTACTTCTTTCAATCTCTGTTCATGGTATCCTCGTGGAAACTCACATGCCATTTAATCATCTTGTTCCAGAAAAGCTTATTGGCTGTAGGCATGATCTGTTGCGAAGAAGATGGCCGTTTGAAGGAAAAGCCTATCTTATTGCAAAGCAGGTAATGGCTGGTTAACATAAAATCCATTAAGTAATGGCCTTGTTATGAAATTTGAGCTGGTAAAGGTATGATACTTAACCATGTTCTTACCTCTTTAGTGTTGAGCACTCTGGAGGACAACGGATACGCCTTGACTTGCAAAAGCTAGAGCAATTTTCTATTTTTCCGGGTCAGGTGAGCACTGAATGGGAATCATGCTTCTTTTAGTGAGAAATAGCCTAGTCCATTGAAGACTTTTGTGGGTTGATGTAATGTAAATGTACAGGTGGTTGGTGTGGAAGGGCATAATCCAAGTGGTCATTGCTTGATAGCATCAAGAATTATTGATCATGTACCATTCTCAGTTTCTTCTGATGAGAATTTACATCCTTCAAAGAAACCAGCTTTGGATCAAAATGTCCAGCTTGTTGACCCATCTGATACAGCTCCAGAGCTTTCATTTGTGAGTAATCTTACACTCAATTCTTATAAGTGATTCAATATATCTCAATCAGTTGGACACTGAAAGTGCGTTTGAGTTGTGCTGTGTGTTATTCCTAAAGTTGCCGACTAATATCATGATTTTGGCTCTTTGATCCTAAGTTATCTTCTTGATAAGTGGATTTGTGTTTTTGGATAATTTACAGATCATTGCTGCTGGTCCTTATACCACGAGTGACAACTTAATGTTTGAACCTTTAGTTGAGCTTCTTGGCTACGCAAGACGAAAGCAACCTCAGTTGCTTATACTGGTAAAAATATCTGTACTGCTGTCAGTGGCACTACTACATCCGCAAGTATGTGGAAACTGACTTCTTATGACCTTTGCAGCAAGGGCCGTTCATTGATACCGATCATCCGGAGATCAAAAAGGGATCAGTCAACAAAAGCTATGATGAGATGTTTCAGCTTGAAATACTTGGAAGGGTATGCTAAAATTTAATGATGGCAACTATTGGCAAGTTTGAAGATAATGACAACTACATCCTTCTAATATTTCCTTTTTGCGAATTGTTTCTAGCTTCAAGATTACGTAGACTACATGGGATCATCAGCTACTGTGCTTCTTGTGCCATCAATCCGAGACGCGCATCATGATTTCGTGTTCCCGCAAGTAATTAAATTTCAAGGTTCAGGCTTCTAAAATTAATTAGATTCATGGTATAGATGCTCACATTTATCCTCCTTTTTGTTTTTCACAGCCTAGATTTGATTTGAATTCACCTAATCTAAAACATCAGGTAATTAACATCTTTCATCTAGTGAACTTTCATTTTTAATGGTTAGTTTTGCATAAGTCAATACTTCAGTGTCATGGTTTTTAACCCACGACTGTTCTAAATTTTCAGATACAAAGCATATCCAATCCGGGGACCTTTACAGCAAACAAGGTGGTTATTTGTCAATTATGAAATCCATTTTTGTTTTCCTCTCAAGTCGGGGAAGCTTTTCAATTGTCAGTGTCTCTTATTAGAGAAAGTAAATTAGGAGAATAAATGATATGACTCAGATGAAAGGATAAAATCATCAAAGCACACCCGTTCTATATCTCAAAATGAGAAGAAATATTTGTATTCTTTTATATCTGCTACATCATTTGTTCTTCTAATTCATGTTCGGTATCAAAATGGATACTGGCATTATCATCTTCATGTTTACATTTTTTAAGGAGTTCCAATCGGATTTATGTTTTTCCTGGATTGATTTGGATTTTCAGGTAAACTTTGCTTGCTGCACGGTTGACATTCTTAAACAACTCAGTGCAGAGGAGATATCTAGAAATCCACAGGGGGGTTCCAAGCATCGCCTGGCTACTCTTTCAAATCACGTGTTAAACCAGCGAAGGCAAGTTTGATGATTACATACCAAATCCCTTCAAAATGGTTTAGACTCATTTTTCTTTTCCTTGATACATTTCTATTGTACATTGAACAGCTTCTATCCTTTATATCCACCTGCTGAAGGCGTTCCCTTGGACTTTTCTCTTGCACCAGAAGCTCTTCAGATCTCATCCATACCAGATATTCTTGTCTTACCCTCAGACTTGGCTCACTTTGTTCGGGTATGAAGTCTTCTTGGTTTGGAATTAAAGTACTTCTAATTTCGTTGACAAAATACTTATAGAATCAAACGCATCATGTATGCTATTAAGAACGTATATTGTTTCTGAGTAATTTGGTCCATTGCCTGAACATTTCCTGCTCAATGATAGCCTAAACAAACGTGCTATTGCAGTTTCAGGTTCCAAAAGCTAGAATTATACAGTGGTTTTGTTTAGTCACTTTATATCTTACTGTTGTATAATAGAACACTACTGCATCAATGCTTTCAAGTGAAAGAGAGGTTGAATAAGAAACAAACTGAACTGTGTTTCCCTGTAATTAGGTACTGTCCTTGGCACCAAAAAGTGAAGGAGAACAAGAAGTCAAGTGCCTTTGTGTCAACCCTGGGAGACTTGCTAGAGGTGAAGGAGGAGGTTTCTTTGTAGAGATCAACTATAAAGGATGTCCGGATTCAGCTACTGCTTCAGTTATACGCATATAGACTCAACTCTGCTCTCCATTTTGTATAGAATGATTCTGCTTCGATTGCATAGAGAAAAGAATTGGTATCCGACACAGAAGTACTTACTCTTGTTAAAGAGTGTCAGGAATTCACTAAGCAAAAAGTGCCCAAATGCTGCAGAAGAAGTTGTATGGAATTTGGAAGTCCATTGACATGGATGCTATGGACAATGGGCAGGTAAGGAATGAATTTGTTTGGGAGTGTTTGATACGATGAATGCAAGTGATCTGCTTCTATAAACCCTTTTTTTTCTTTTTAAATTGGTACTAGAATTGATTCAGTAGTATAGCAGTAGCTTCATTATTGGTCACTCTTGTATAAAAGATGTGTGCTTTTAAACAATCGAGAGCAGTCACTGCTCTACTTGAGCGTTTTCACCTGTGTCATTGCTTCAAGGTTGTGATTTTGTTTATATGAAAAATGAGCATGAGATTGAGCTGGTGGATTGATCTTTTAACTGATTTTGACACGAAAGAAGTGAGAAGGATGATTATTGTGGCTCAGTTTTGCACGCAAACCTCCATTGTTACGTTTTTGTTTTTAATTCTTTTCCTATATCCTTTTAACTTTCTTGAGCAAAGGCAGCCTTTGAAAAGCAGAATGTCAGTGGTGGATTATGAAGATAAGATATGCACAAAGCCATCCACTAAACATTTTTAAGACAAATGGGAAAGAAAGTCAAAGAAGTACAGAAGAAAAAATTGTACAGGAATCTGTTATCTATATCCATATACAACTTACCCAAATTGCATTCCAATTTCTCCAAAGTTTTACAGCAGAAGATAAGCAGTAGCCAGTAAATAATACTACCATTAATGATAAAACTATATTTAATGTTGAGAATGATTTGCTTGTACAGTATATATCTACAGTACTAACCCAGACAACCATCATCTTGAGTTCCAATTTTGAGGAAGAAAACACCAAAACTAACTGACTTTCTTCATCAAATTAGCTCTTCTTCTGAACAAATCAATCCAAAGGTTCAAAATCCACAATATGCTCACCCAAATGGCAACTGTAATCACAGTCAACCAAGAAATCCAAGTCCAGAAAACCAAACCACTAGTAGCAGCAGCAGCTGCACCTCCACTTGCTCCAAGAACTGCTCCAATCATCTTCAACACATAAAGGGGTCCAAGTACCCCTCTAACCACTGAGTAAAATGTGAAGAAATAAGGTGACAAGAACTCATAATACCTAGCAGCTTCAGGCAAATCCACTTTCCTGTACCTAGCTAAGCTCCAAGTGTTCTGACAAGGACTAGTAATCTCAGCAAGAACAAGTAAGCCAAGCAGGGCAGCCCCACCATGATGAACCACATACCTACAAGTCACTAAAACATACAGAGTGGCAAAGTGGTGGGCTATAAACAGAACATCTTTTGGGATGAAGATGATGTAGTGCAAAAGGTCAATGATGAAGTATCCAATGCTGAATTCAAGTACCAAATCCTGTGAAGCTGTGTTTTCTTTACCCACTTGGAAAAGCATAGAAAGTGAACTGTGATTGTTGGTGTTGTCTTGGGATGATTGAATCAATGCTAAGATGGACAAAATCACAGCTGGTGATCCATGGAACAAAGAGATGAAACAACTAGTGGCTTCATACTTACTTGAACCCCAGTTCTTGAAGATTAAGTTGTATCCAAACAAATAGATGGCTCCAAACATCAAAGTGAATGATATCACAGGGGAATCAAATGGTGAAAGGGATGAAGAAATAATCTCCATGATGGAGTTTTTATGAGACTGGAGGAGAAAAAAAGTGAGAAGAAAGGAGGGGGAATAAGGGAATGATGAGATGATTGTTTGTCAAAGGAATATATCTCTTATCTTTGCCTATGATTTAAATAAGAAAGTTTGATGTTTTTGGTTTTTCTGATGTGTTCATGATATACAACACAACTGGATGAAATTTGGCATAAAACCATATCAAATGATGAAGAATATTCCAATCCTCAGATTTTTGTTTGTTGGGGGCAAACTGTGATGGTGATTTAATTTTTTTTTTCCCTTCTTTTTTTCTGGTTTATTCACATAGGGTGGTTGGTTATAATTGACCATTTTGAGTATTTAACTCAAATTGTTGACACAGAAATTCATGAAAAAGGTTATATTACCATAGAGTAGTAGACTTCCTGTAGACTTCTATTTGTAAATAAGGGGAAGAAAAATCCCAACAATGTGATGAAATGAAAACTAATGTAATCTTTGTCCAAAAAAAATAAAATAAAATTCCTTGCCTATTGTCTCCTTACTCAGCAGTGACTCTTCTGTTTGATTTCATTACGGGATTTGACTACAATTTTAATTGTCCTTAAATCATCAAAATTAATTAAATGATTATACTAAATTTTAATATGATGAGTGAAACACAAGTATTTATTTAGTGATTAAAGTTGCGTAACAATGTTTTTTCTTTAAAATTGCGTAACAATCACTCATTAAAATTTTGTAATGGTACAGAAATAGAAAAAATAATTTGGGCCGGGAAACAAAGCCCAATCTATTTGACTCATCTGATCCAATAAAAGTGAATCCGCCCAGTTTGTTTCAATTTTGAAGCCTGGAGTTCATTTTTTCGCGCGCAAGATTTAATTACTGTATTATTAATAAAAATAAAAAAAAATCGGCGAAAGCGGATCATGCGATCTTACCCGGAACAATAAGGGCAATCAATAATCTTCGATTTAGGGTTCACTAAGCTCTTTAATTTCTTCATCCAATTCACGAGGTAAATTTATGTGATCTTTTCGGGAACAATTAGGGAAAAAACCTTTCCCGTTCCATTTATTCACCTCTTCAATTTTCCAGTATCTCATTTGATTTCATTTTGAAATTAATGGGGATAATCATGAACTGTAAATTCACTGAACCCTGATAATTTTTCCAGTGAAAAATTTCCCGCTCGAGTTTCCCAGATTTATCTGCCCTAATGATGGAGGCTTGAACGGCGACGTGGGTGTTTTTTTCTTTTATTTTTTGAAATGAAAATACGCTGTTGTTGTTGTTGTTGTTATTGTCTAGCAGGAGGGTGACTCCTGCAAGCAACTGGCCGCAGATGATAAGCTAGTATTGGATGAGGGAAAACCTGGCCAAGGTCTGCAAGAATGTATTGCCCTGGAAAAAGTACTCGAGCTTAGGCGCAAGGTGACACTTTTTGATAAAGGTTTATAAATGTTTTTCCTTACCTCTTTTCTATTCAGAAGTTCTTGCAATTGTGTATCAATAATTTTACATATGCATATGATGCATGCAAGGTATGAATTTACATCATTCCAGCAGTTAATTCCAGGCATGCAATACATGGTATGCAGGCTAATAATGTAGTGAATGCTGGGGCTTTTAATGATTTATCAGTTATCGACCTTCTCCATTTTCGTCTGATTTTTTTCCCCTTGCTTGAATTGAAGGTGATGTCCTTTATGCGCTCCCGGCGACCTGAACCTGTATCCAAAACTGAAATTGGTGTGAAGGTGAAATCTCGCTTTAAATTATTTTTTCTTCTTAAATTAGGACTTCATTTGCTGTTTATTTTCCACGTCAAATTACTGACATATATTTTAAGGGAAAGCATCCATGTATTTTCATTTACTTTGTCTGATGTTATGTTTGTTAGGTACATCTGAAATTGGCAAAAAGGTCGTAACCTTGTTCATTTATTTTCTCTTTTTTAGTCGTATCAGGGCCTGTTCTGCTATTGAGTTACTGGTGGAATTCTGAAGGTATATTTTTTCTAGCTGTGGTATGATCCTTTTTTTCTTGGAGGAGCATGACTTCAGTAAGCAAGTGGCTGCAGATGATAAGGTTGTACTGGATGATGAAAAATCTGGGCAAGGTGCTTGTGAAAAGCCTCTGGAAGGATATAGTGCCAAAGAAAAAGCATTAGAGCTTAGGGGCCAGGTAATACTCTTTGATAAAGCCTTACAAATATTTTTCCTTTCTCGTTTTCTATTTCGAAGGTTATTGCAATTGTAAATGAACAATTCCATGTGCATATCATACATGCAAGGGATGAATTTAAATCACTCCAGGAGTTAACACAGGCATGCATGGTGTGTTGGCTGCATATATAATGCCGTCTTAGTCGGATCCCTCGCTGTTCATTTTCATAGTCGAATTCCCCGTGTATGATTTTAGATCATGTATGATGCACTCTTAGCCAAAAGGCTTTGGAAAGATACATGCCAATTACAGCGACTTTGCTTTTCTCCGGTTGATTATGTTATGTTTGGTATTGATCAAAAGGGTCCTGAACCCCTCTATATATCTTTGCTGCTTTTTTCTTTGAATTTGGTCCTGAACTTTATATGTATGTAGACATTCACTTTAAAGGTGATTAGGCTCAAACTCCCTAAAATTTGAATCACTTATGCTTATTATTTATTTCTTCGAACTGAAGGAATGCAAGGCCATAGTGATAGTTATCCCCGAACTCGTCAGAGAGCTAATTTCATTGTTGATTTGATTTTTCATTTCTTCTTCGGATTAGAGCTCGTTCTGCTTTGCAAATACTTGTTGAATTCACTGACTTATTTAGATGGTAGAATGAGGGCAACAATGAATATCAATCATATTATCTCTTCATTTTGATATTATGTCTGTTTCACCTGGATTAAAGGTGGGAACGACGGATGTGATCTCCCATGAACCCAAATTATCTTTTGGAACTGGTGAAAAGGTAATGCATTAGTTGCAATACTTTCTATTTTCTTTTCGATTTTGAACATATTATTCTAATGCAATCTTAGCTGGAAGAATTGGTATGAGATTCAAGGATCCATATTATTAAAGAGCTTTGTTTCTGATGTTATGTTTGTTTTGCTCAAACTCAAGGTGGAACCATTGGATATCAGGAAACAGGTACGTTATTGATGAGTTAAGCTGTCTTTTCTTCTGCAAGTTAGGGATTGTTCTGCAGATCATTTAGTTTCGAATTCACAAAATATATTTCTAGCCGAGGTAGTTTGTGTGATTGTTTCTGATATTAAATAAATTTTGTTTCTGATACTATGTTTGTTATCCTTGGATTGAAGGTGCCAATGGTGGACGAAACGTACGATAGATTTAATCCCACCAGTCCCTTTTATACCAATAACCCCGGGAGAGTCCATTTTGTGGACGATGAACATGTAATACGTCACCCCCCTTCTTCTTAAAATATACTTCTAATAGTATACTTAATGATTCATTTATATACTTTTTGTGCTGCTGTTAGCATTTTTTATACCCGAGGAGAGAGAGGGGAACTACAACTATAGCCTTTATTTTCAAAGAGGGGGTGATGATAGCTGCTGATCATTGTGAGTTGTTTTACTATGTTATCACTATGACTCTGTTCTTTTGATATGAGTATTAAATGGTATATTTCTCTTTGTGGATTTAGCATCGGAGTTGTCTGTCCCAAATGTCATTTGTGTTAATAATCGCATCGTTGCCACTGTCTCTGGTGGGAGCGAATATTTGCTTGAGCGTTTGCAGAGAAAGGTACTTTAGTCTACCGTATGTTCCTTGATAGTTTTAGCTGCTATTTAAGAAAGACTGGTCAATAATTTCATTGTGTATATATATGTCAGTGCTGTGCATATGAAAATATGACGGGGACCAGAGTTTCTGTCGCTGAAGCAGCAAAATGTCTAGCTGGCACTGTATCTCCAAGTATGTCCACTGGAGGTCTATTGATTGGAGGGATGGATGAAGAGGTTAGTGTTAAGGGTACTCTCTTTTGAGCTTAAGCCCAGGAGTTTTTTATTTACTGTTAAGGTTTTTGTGCAAGTGTAGGGCGAGTTTGACTTGTATTACATTAACCGTGGTGGGGAACTGATGGATGTTAAACTGAAACGGAACCATCTTGGAAATTCCTTGAAATGGATTTGTTATGCCACTGGATCTGGTGCAGTAGGAGCTATGATTTACCTGCAGTCCAAGTATGTCTCCTTTCAGTACTTGATTTCTGATTCTAACCACCTTCACTTTGTAACACGTAAACATGGTAACTGTTTCATGCATTGCTTTTTAGCTCGAGGATTGGGTACTTGGCTTGTTTGATGTATACTACACTTTTACTTAATTTTGCTTTCAATTGTTTTCGGTTCTATATTTCTGTAAGGGTTCTGAAACTTTGGCTAGTTTGATTCAAATGAGTGATAATATCTATCTGTTTCTGTAGGATGAAGCCTGATATGTCTGTGACTCAAGCGAAAGAGGTTGCAAAAGCTGCTATCTGCTTTACTGCATTTTCCGCGACTGTAATTGGTGATTTTGTAAGTTTGTGTTCTTCCCGCCGACATGGCCTTTTCTTTTTTTCTTATTTTGTTGTTTCACATTCTAGGTGGTACCTTAATGTCTCTTTTCTTTTTTGGTGTGTTTTCTCCCCAAGTTTCTGCTAAGTATTTTCATTTTCCTGTTTTGAAGTTTTCCACATAGGGAGCAACGGGATTGAACAGCTCATATCTGGTCATGATGTAAGATTGGCAAAGGCAGAATATGAAATATGCTGGATTGTCTGGACCAATGACTATTTCAATTCATCCGCCCAAACTTTAAAGGAATTTCTCCTTGATTGTTGTATAAGGTTTGACACTGTTTGTGGGTGTTGTACTTGTTGATTATCGTTGAGGGTTTATACGCAGTTTGCCGTTTAAGATTTTTTCCTTTCAAATTTTTACAGTCTAGGGTTTGGTCATGGACAAATTATTGCGAGTTCACAGCTTGTCTATTAAGTGCTCCCACTTGCCAAAAGCCTTGATCATCCCAAGCCAAAGATAATGCAAGCCGAAAGCCTCGGATATTAACATGATAATGGTGCTCTTTCCGTCTTATATGAATATGAAGAAATGCGGTGACCAAAGATAATTAGCTGCATGAGTGAGTACTTGAGTGTACTTGAATGGATAGTGTATTACTGAAAACATAATGTTGACATAACTTCTCCCATCTTTTCAAGAGTTCAAGATATATACTCCTCAGCAGATGCGTTTCTGACCTATATAGATGCAGGAAATGAGCAACTTTTACCATACAGGGTACTTAAGAGTTCAGAGATAACCAGGATTAGACAATTTGAAAGTGTCATAGCGGTTACTTTTATGTTTCATAGTGATTTAGGTTGACGGTCCCAAGCAGACTTCTCAATACCAACTGCCCATCTCTAAAATGAAAGGATGAAAAAGACAACTATTGGATTATGAAACAAAAGTTAAAAATTCAAAAGTTGAAACTCATACCGCAATGACTATGTATCAATGTACTTCGCAAGAACAGGATTCAGTTTATTCTACTAGAACGCCAGCACTGCCATTGAGGACGGTTACATTGCCCTTTGAATCAACGTCCACAATGACGGAATCGCCTTCCTTGATCTCCCGGCCGAGCATCTTCTCAGCCAAACTATCCTCCAACAGTCTGTTTATGGCTCTTCGTAGAGGCCGCGCACCATAGCTTGGATCGTAACCCTCATCAACAACTCTGTCCCTGAACCTCTCTGTCACCTGAAGTTGTATTTCCTTCTTCTTCAACCTCTCAAACACTTCCTTGAGCATAATGTCAGCAATGTCCTTCACCTCCAGCTTAGTAAGTTGTCTAAACACGATCATCTCATCCAATCTGTTCAAGAATTCGGGCTTGAAGTACTGTTTCAATTCCTCGGTCACCATGGTTTTAATCCTGTTGTAACTACTATCTTTCTCATCATAATCTACATCAAAACACATCTGTCGCCCACCTTTCTCGATGATGCTACTTCCCACATTTGAGGTCATGATCAAGAGTGTGTTTTTGAAGTCAACAGTCCGACCCTTACTGTCAGTCAAGCGCCCATCTTCAAGAATCTGAAGCATCATGTTGAAAACATCTGGATGAGCCTTCTCAATCTCATCAAACAGCACAACAGTATAAGGCCGACGGCGAACAGCTTCTGTCAGCTGACCACCCTCAGTATAACCAACATAACCTGGAGGTGAACCGATGAGCTTCGAGACGGTATGTCTCTCCATGAATTCACTCATATCTAGCCTAACCATAGCTTCCTCAGAACCAAAGTAGTAAGCAGTGAGCGCTTTAGCCAGTTCTGACTTCCCAACTCCGGTAGGACCGGAGAAAATAAAGCTCGCAATAGGCCTGTCGGGATTCTTGAGTCCAACACGAGCACGGCGAATGGCACGGCTAATGGCTTTGACAGCTTCATCCTGTCCAATGACTCGATTGTGAAGTGTCTCTTCCATCTTCAGAAGCCGATCAGATTCATCGCTGGACACCTTATCAACAGGTATTCCAGTCCACAAAGCGACAATGTGCTGTATATCCACTTCCGTCACCATGATTCTACCATCCTCCAGCTCAGTTTCTGCGATGCTCATCTCTTTGTTCTTCTCAATAACAGTTCTGATTTGAGCCCGAAGATCCATTTCTCTGTCATGTATTTCCTTAGCCTTGTCAAAGTCTTGACTACGGATGGCTTCATCCTTCAAAACGGCGAGCTGTCTGAGCTGTTTCTCCAACTCTCTAGCTTTCACAGGGAGCTGAGCATAACGAAGTCGAACACGAGAACCAGCTTCATCAATCAAGTCGATGGCTTTGTCAGGCAAGAACCGGTCACTGATATATTGGTAAGACAGCTGGGCAGCTGCAACCAAAGCTTCATTTGTGTAACAAAGTTTGTGATGGAGCTCGTATCGCTCTCGAAGCCCTTTCAAAATCTGAACAGTTTCGTCCACAGACGGCTCAGGCACCTTAACAGGCTGAAAACGCCTCTCTAAAGCTGGATCTTTCTCAATGTGCTTCCTGTATTCATCCAGAGTTGTTGCCCCAATACACTGAAGTTCACCACGAGCCAGAGCAGGTTTCAAAATGTTTGCAGCATCAATGGCTCCCTCAGCAGCTCCAGCACCAATCAATGTATGCACTTCATCAATGAAGAGTATGATTTCCTTATTCTGCCTGATCTCATCCATCAACCTCTTCAGCCTTTCCTCGAATTCTCCACGGTATTTCGTCCCCGCAACCAGGAGCCCCATGTCCAATGTTATAACCTGTTTTCCCTCAATCGTCTCAGGAACATCACCCTTGGCAATCCGTTGAGCAAGCCCCTCGGCCACCGCGGTTTTTCCAACACCAGGCTCTCCAATAAGGCACGGATTATTCTTGGTTCTTCGACCTAATATCTGAATAACACGCTCAATTTGTTCCTGTCTTCCAACTACAGGATCCAATTTCCCGTCTGCAGCAAGCTTTGTCAGATTAGTACCAAACTCCTCCAATGTAGGTATCTTGTTACTACTGCTTGGATCCATACCAACTGGGAAAGCATATGCATCCTCATTATCAGCAATCATTTTAATCACCTGGGCACGAATCTTTCCGGGATCAGCACCTAAACTGTCAAGAACACGAGCCGCAACACCTTCACATTCCCGAAGCAACCCGAGCAAGAGGTGCTCTGTCCCAATATAAACATGGCTGAGCTGACGAGCCTCTTCAAGTGTAAAGTCCAAAACTTTCTTTGCCAAAGGGGTGAAGGGAAGTTCCACAACCGCAACAAACTTACCCTTTCCGACAATTTTCTCAGTCACAATCCTTGCCTCTTTCAAACTAATCCCCATGGATTTCAACACCTTTGATGCAATCCCAGTACCTTCACCAATGAGACCCAACAGGATTTCCTCTGTGCCCACATAATCATGCCCTAATCGTCTTGACTCATCTTGTGCAAGCATAATCACTTTAATGGCCTTCTCAGTGTACCGTTCAAACATAGCTTTTGGCACCATTCGACTGCATCTTCTCCTACTTTGATACTGCTGGTGATAACGATCATTAGTAGTATTAGTTGTTGTTGGTCCCACTTTCGAAAGTAACGAGCTTTGGCCAAATCGGACCACATTATTATTGTCCAATGCATTGATTGATGGCAACCCAGAAAAGGTAATCGATTTCAAAGCCGCACAAGCAATTGTGAGAGGCGCAGCAGCCCGCAGCATTGGCATTGTGGGTCTTCCTCTGACTCTGACTTTACTACTACTAGCTTGGGATCGCTGGGATCGTTGGGATTGAGATAGAATCACCAATGCAGGAGCCACAGAATTCAGTGTTGGGGCACACAAAGCCGCCATCACTTCTTTTGTCTTTTTCTTCAGTGAAGAAATCTATATCTATGGCTGCTCGACTATAGAGAGAAAAAGGGGACGCCGATGGTGGACGTGTGTGTGTGTTTTTTCCAGTGAAGAAAGCTAAAGAGAGAAAAAAGGCAGGAGACGCCGCTGGCCGAATAGGAAGAGAAAGAAGTTCTGTTTGCTTCAACTTCCAGTGTTGTTTTTTTAGGGCGGACTAATTTTTTATTATATTTTTCACAAGAGGAGTGTTAATAATAATAATAATAATAATAATAATAATAATAATAATAATAATAAAAATATAATTTCGCGCGCAAGAAACTCTGTTCTGAAAATGGGAGAAAAAGTTTAGTACTCACCTCTGGATTTTCTTCCTCGAATTAGGGGGCTTTATTGTGCAGTTTAATTTCTTCATCGGATTCTTTTTTGATCCACAATTTCAGCTGAAGTATTTTGTGTGAGATTTGCCGGAATAATCAGGGGCCAAGAATCATGAAGTCTCCTTTTTGTTTTAGATTTCGCTCATCATACTTGAATTGAAAGACAGAATCATGAAGTCTGAATATAGCGAGCATGATCCATTGGCCACTGACTTTCACAGCGACGTAAGTGATTGTCTTTTTGGTAGGTTTGATTATACGTTCTTTGTGGTGTTTTTAGTTTGATGACGGAAGCCGTAAGGAAGAAAAGGGGTCAACCACTTCTGCGGTGGTACTGGAGCCTGGAGTTTCCCGCGAGAAAATTTCTCTAAAAGATTTCTCTTCTTCGAATTAGGGCTTTCTTTGCTGTGTGTTTTGCTGTTTTGATGATCCACCTATCACAAGCTCTCCCTTTTCCCAAAGTAGAGAAATCTCCAAGTTTTTTCTTTACGTCTTGGTTCAAATAGAGGGGTGAGACAATTATATTTATGATGTTTTGTTTTCATTTGCTCGGATTGAATTAGAGCATGATTTGGTATGTTACCTGACTCTTATCTGATCATCTGAAACAGATAATATTATTGCTGATTTAATTTCTCTTTTCTTCTTTGAGTTAGGGCTAGCTCAATTGTTAGGTTACTCGTCTTATTCATAGTGTTAAGGGCAACTATCTGTCTGTATCAATTAAATTAACTTGGTCTGTGCTGTGTTTGTTATGTTATCCTTGTATTGTAGGTGACAACGAAGGTTGTGGAGTCTGGTGGACCTGGACAACGCTCGTCTGAAATCGGCAAAAAGGTAATAAATGGCTTACTTTACTTTCTGTTTTATCTTCGAATCGTTTTGCTTTTCGCTTATTAGACGGATTGGGCGACATATTTTTAACGGATTGGGGGACATATTTTTAACCATGTATCCTCTTCAGGAGGGTGACTTCTTTGAGCTAGTGGCTGCTATGATAAGCATGTAAAGGATGGCGAAAAACCTGAGCAAGGTGCTCGTGGGAAGATTCTGCTGGAACGTTACCAAGCCCTTCGGGACCGGGTAACACTGTTTAATAGAGATATACTGATGTTTTTCTTTCTCCTTTGCTACTTCTTTTTTCTGAGGTTCTTGCATTTGTGCATCCACTAACCCTCATATCAACATTCAACACCATACCACATTGTAGGTGGACTACATCTATGTTGCCATCTTAGCAAGAGGAAAGAGGGGGTTGGGTTGGGTTGGGGGGGTTGGCTTCTTTTTTGAAATTTAGCTTATTTTGTAGTTTAGGTTTTTGCCATGTTTATTTTTGGCCGAGAAGTTCAGTGCTATATTATATTTTGTCTGATTTTGTTTTGTCCCCTCTTTGATTGAAGGTGGTCTCCCGTCTACTCCATGACTTTGGTCCTGACACTGAAATTGGCAAAGAGGTGAAATTTCGCCGAAATTTTTATGTTCTTCATATTGGTACTCCTTTTGCCGTTCATTTTCCCAATCAAATTCCTGACATATTTTTAGCTGGTGTCAAACTCCCAGCATATGTTTTGAGGTGATGTATGATGCAATCTTAGCCAGAACACTTAAGGAGAAAATTCATATCAATTAGGCCAACTCTGCGAACATCTGGTTGTTTGGTTTGTTTCTCCAAGTTGGTATTATGGATATACTATGCCAAAGTGACCTTCTTTGCCAATATCTTCATGATTTTAGTTTCTCTTTCCGCTTTGGATTAGGGCTCGTTCTGCTTTTCGGTTATTTCTTGAGTTCCAAAAATGTACTCCCTCCGTCCCATAATTATTGTCCAGTTTGGGTTTCCATTTATAGTTCAAATTATACTAAAAGTCAAAACCCAAACTGGACAATAATTTTGAGACAGAGGGAGTATATGTTATATGCTTTTAGCCTTGGTACTTGATACAATCTTTGCCTGAACAATGAGGCAAAAATTGTTCAGGCAAACAATCTTCGCCTGAACAATTTTAGTCTCTGTTGAAAAACTTGGACTTCGATTCGACTGAGAAACTAGTTAACACCAGCAAATCTCTTATACACGAGGCCGTGTTAAACTACCAGAAAGTATTCTAACTTCCATTCGGGAGGTTAAATGAATTCCATGCTAACTATCTGTACACAACGCAACTTAATCACTACATCAACTGCAACATCAGAGCCCATTTTCATGCATCTCATGTGGTAACTAAGCATATTACATTCTATAAACAAGGCAAAATCGTGTAAGATTAAGAAAATAAAGTGCTGACGCTGAGGATAATTGTTGCACTATCCAACTGGAGTTGAACAATAACAATAAACGATAAAGCAGAAAAATGTCAGTAAGGATCGATGTGGATTCGTTTCAGCTTTGATTTGTTCGAATTGAAGTATGCGGTATCTGATGGACCTGAACCTATATCTATTTACACCCAAAAGGGAGATTAAAAAGAAAGTAATAAAACGATATATTCAACTATTAGAACCATAATACATTCGGATATGTTATTGCTCAAATTAGTTTAGCTTGTACTTGCAGGTTAGCTTCTGTAACTGGGGGGTGTTAGGCTGAATGCTTTGAAACAAAGTTGAGGAGCTCTGCCTGAGCTGCTTCCATGACTACCTTGAAGTCGGTTTCCATGTATCTTCCCCTGAAAATCCCAGCAAAACAAGTTAACTTCCATCATTCTAACTCTAGCTTCTCTAAACAAAACACTGGACATAGTTCTTATCATCGTAAACAATGCACCAACAACAGATGTTCAGATGTTCAAGAACTCTGGCTTTGGGAGTAGCAAATTATAAGCCCGGAGGCTGAAAGCATGTTGTAGACTTATTTGCTTGATTCATCCGAGCAGAAAGACATTTGATGCCAACATGTACCACAGCATTGACAGAAATATCCTATTCAGTGTGATACGATAAAATAAAAAATGTACCAGAAATGTGTTTTTGACCAAGTTGCAGAAGGAAATGCTGGGCTCCCAATTCCATGCATTATCCTAGCCACAGCTCTGGGGGTAAACTTTGCCTGTGAATGACTTTGCAAGAACACCTGTGTAATAGGGAATTTAGATGGTAGAACTAATTACAACAGTGTGAAGTATGTAATTTTTTCTCAAGGACTAAGTACGAATGAAGCCTTCCTTTATGATAAAACCCTTAGCGTGGGGAAAATAAAGTTGTTTAGAAAGGTTTTTAAAAAGCAAGTTCCAGCATTTTTGGTCTTGTAATTAGGTTAGCTTGTTACCTTTATGTCGGCGCTTAAAAACCGGCTGCAGAAATAAACATTGTCTTGAGTTAGAACATGCATTCTTTTCACATTGATGTAGAAAACATTCCAAATATTTTTCATGCGTGAAGAAAGCTTTATAAATTCGAACCTATGTTCTCCCATCTTATTCGGTACATCATATTCGTCGTCTTTGTTAAAGTACTCAGAAATTTTCTTTGCTAAGCAAGTGGTATGCTGGTGACCATCACATCCGGCTACCTTATCACACTCTTTAATAGCAAAGGCTGCAGCATTAAACATGGCATCCAATTTTTGCACCTGTTGAGAAAGGAGAATCTATATTTTATATATATATATATATATATATATATATATATATTTTTTTTTGGGGGTTAACAGGATCACATTTTCAGATGCCAGACTTACTCAATATTGAGATGCCAAAATTGGATATGTAATCTTAATCATAATTCAGATATTGTAAACAACAAAAAGTTAATACCACATTTTAATATTTGTCGAGAGAAAGATTCAAACCAGCCACTCTCTGGACAGAAGAAAAAAGTGAAAAACCACCCATGCCAAGACTACACACTACTCAAAAAAAAATTTTTACTAAACCTAACAGTAAATCTATAAGCATCTCACCTTACACCTCTCAACTTGTGACAACCACTTTGCAGTATTTGCTGCCATAGAGCATATATCATTTGGGACACCCAAAATTGTGTAGCAATATGCTTGATCCTTCATCTCGTACGTAATTTCTCCTTTCAGCTGAAACCATGAGAAATACAAATTTAGTGAAAACTAAGGTACAGAGCAGTTTTAGTTCTTGATGTAGAAAATGAAATTTAGAAGCATTCAAAAGGAAGAAATGCATGGTCAACTAACAGCTTGCTCATCAATGTTTATAAATGCATATGTGAGTCATTAAACATCTTATCACGCTCCACATGTTGTAACCTTTTGTTGTCATGTAGTTCGACTTATTTCAAATTATATTTCTGGTTTCTAGTATGTAAAAAGTACAAAAAGGTTCAATCATGGCTCACATTACCAGGTCCTTATTTTCCATAACACTTGCATGAAAACTCTTCAAATGGTATAATACAGTTTCAGTCAGACTAAGAATCAGAAATGTCACCAAACTGAATGGAACAGGTTTGAGCTAGGTGCAAGGCTCAAGGCGTCATTAGATTCATAAAAGATTCTTTCCCTGACCAAGATAACTATATGAGATGATTGAAGTTTGTATAGCACTATCCAGCTGCATTCAGACACCTATTGGGCCACATTGTTCAACAACTTGAGCAAAGCAATAAAATGAGACACTAAGCTTTGTTCTGATGTTACTAAGAAACTTTTGAGTAACAAAACTATATCACACTTGATTTTTGACATGCACCTTTAGATTATGTAGATGACTTGATAACTCAGCAGGCAGCAATCTGATGCTATTTGCTACACTTGGTATGTCAAACACATATTGCCCATCTTTCAGTTCAGACCTGAAAGAAGTCGTTGAGCACATTAAAATTGATGAGAAATAATAATATCTTAGATACTAGCTCAAAAAGGAACTCACTTCCTTAAAATTGCTGCAATCAGCGTATCATTCAACGCGAGCAATCCCGGGGATGTCTGCATTACCAAAACTTCTTTCAAATGAGTGGCAGAAGCTATAGCAAAAAGATGCACCTGACTGACAATATTAAAGGAGCAAACCTGATGGAAATTTACAGTGCAAGTGACATTTAGCTGCGGAAGTAAGTTCAAGTACTGTATATCGCCTATTTCCAAGTGAGTTAAGATTGTAAGCATTACCTGTCAGAAGTAGAATTTTGCATATAAGAAGTATTCCCCAACTATTTGTGGGTTTTTTTGTAACTTGTGTTATTGCCAACAAAAGAATCTCCGCTAAATTTACTGACATGTCAGCTAAAGATACTGGTGATTAAGTAGTTTTTGGGGCATATACATGCAAAATATGGGAAGTTTTTCAAATTTGATCATCCAATAAGTCCTTGAAAAGTAGATACAGGCTCTTATCATGAATGCTATTAAGTCCGGTCCATATTCTGCTAAAGCAATTGAAACAGGATTACATCCTTAGTTTGATGAATCCACAGAAACAGAAATATATTTCGTATGAATATATTATGCTTCTAGTTCGGGCTTATGGTTAAAATATGATGCTTCTTAGGATTGTTGATCCATTAGGGATATTGCGAGGATGCAAGAAAGTTGTAAGTCAAGTGGAAGAACCTCTTCTTTGATATCAAATTTACGCGAAGCAGACTCCTTAATGAGTGAACAAATTTTCCCAGATGAACTGATTCCATTATGGAAAACTTGACTGAGGAACTTAATAACTGCAAAGTCGTCTACACCATCGCTGCAAAAGATGTCACTTTAGATCTTCAGAGCCATTAAAAAGGTGATGAAATTCATAATCACGTTTGATCACCTGTGCATGAGACTACGCATCTTAAAATAGGTAGCCTCATCAAAGAAAAGATGGCAGTATGACAATCTTCCATCACGTCCTGCACGTCCAATCTCCTGCACAGATTACTTGTGTGCTTAGTCTAAGACATGGTAGAGCATTAATCAGAATATGAAGTTTAAACAATTTTCACAACGATACAAATGATTTGAAGAACAGCTATCTACCTGGACGTATCCTTCCAAACTTTCTGGTAAGCTGTAATGAATCACCTGTGACAGATGTATAGAAGTTGAAGTTACAGGGATAGATGCTTTCAAACAAAAGAACCAAGAAAATGTCCATACAGCTCCAATATCTTTTTTATCAAGACCCATGCCAAATGCCACAGTTGCAACCACCTGGAAAAACAAAGCTTAAAAGATTAGGGACGGAGGAAAATGCAAAAGAATTATTAAAGACAACGGTTAATGTAAACCAAACAAAAAAAAGCAATGGTTAACACCACCACTTACCACTCTTATCTTGTTCTTGCAAAATTGTTCTTGTATGGTTCGGCGTTCTTTTGCTGGGATAGAGCTATGATAACTCTGGATAGGAAGATAACTATCATAAGTACATACCAAGCATAAGAATCATTGAAGTGTGATTAATTCAAAGACGCAAGGAAACAAATGAGGTACCTTAGCTGAGATATTGTTATCACATAGGAATTTGCTTAAGTTGTCAGTTTCATACTGTGAACAAAGAGGAAGAAAATTGATCAGATACCGGTGAACAAAAGAATAAATATATAGAACGGTTACATCACTTTACAACTAGAATTTTTGAGATCTTATCCAGGCATCACCTGAAATTTGCAGTAAATTATGATGCTTTTTACTTCCAGAAAAGGTAGAGACTTAAGCAATGTCATCAAATCCTTCATTCTGAATTTATTTTCAAAAGAAAAAAACACACATCAAATAAGGGAATAGTTGAGCAAGATTATGATAGAGACAAGGAGCTGATTCGAACTGATTCGAAGTAGTAGAAAATGTTTCAGACTTTCAGTAGACTTGCCTATTTCCTCCAGTCATTGAGAGAGATAACTGCAGATTATCTCTCATTTTGGCAGCCTGGATTAGATTTCCAGCAGGAATCTCCAAAGCATGCATCACATCATGCAAAGTCTTGGACGTAGCTGTTGCAGTCATAGCAAGAATGCATTGAGCATGAAGCTTAGCATACAATACTGATGCTCTTAACCTCATGTATGAGGGCCGGAAATTGTGTGACCTGTCATTTTTGGTGTGATCTTATAAGATTGATGCTCTTGTCCACGAAGACATAGAAGCTGGCAAGATTCGATCCATGATCTTGAATAAGTAAAAAAGACAATAATTATTTACCATTCGGAAACACAATGTGCTTCATCAATTACCACCAAAGATACTAAAGGACTACTGATGCCAGAAAAGATGGACAGGAACTCTGCATTCAAAAGCCTCTCTGGTGAAACGAAAAGAACCTGAAACATCGCCAAAATGAGGTCCAAAATTAGCAGCCATATCGGTGCAAGTAGCTAGAAGAGCATAGAACACAGTGATTGTACAAGATCTTCAAGCACCATCCTCAAATACATAAATACTGGTGAAGGATCACATATTCCTAATTCTAAAATTGGTCCCACATAATGTGCATTCACGTACATTTAGGAATGAAAACTAAAATTTGGTTACCTTAATTGCTTGGTCCTTTAGCAACTCAAGTGTCTCGCAAGCCTCATCTTGTGTCTACAACACGACAAGAAAAAGTACACAAAATCAGTGTAATCATCATCAGGAACTGGGACAATATTGACCAACTAAGAGGAAGAGAACCTGGCTGCTACAAAGAAGACCACCCGGGATGGCAGGGGGAAGATGTTTGAGCTGATCAATCATCAAAGCTACTAAAGGACTCACGACAAGCGTAATCCCTGGCAGCACCACCGCAGGCAATTGATAACACAGCGATTTTCCGGCACCGGTCGGTAAAACCAACATTGTTGATTTTCCAGAGAGCACCGTCTTAACAGCTTCCAATTGTCCATCTCTAAATGAATTATATCCGTGCGTCAACTTCAACAGCCTTAGTAAATTGTCATCTGACGCCTCATTTCTTACCATCATCACAGCCTCCTCAATCATCCCAGCATCAAACGTCGACCTCTTTTTCTCCTCATTTTGCTTTCTCTCCCAAACCAAACCCTCTTCCTCACAAAACCCACTCTCCAGTTCACCTCCTTCAACTCCAACTCCAGCTTTCCCCTTCCATTTCTTAGAAAATCTAGGACGCCCAGTTGATGAATAACTTGCAAAGCTCTTCCTTTTACCTTTGAACTTGAACTTTTTACTACCATAACCATTGATATTAAGTTTCACAAAATTACCATCACTGACGGATTTAACTCTCTTCGATAAATTACCCGACGAAGGAGAAGAAGACACATTACCACAACCTCCAATAGAATTAGGATGCTTCTTCGTGGACGAATTATTAGCACCTTCTTTTTCAATGCCCTGTAGCTTAGGGCCAACAGGATCACTCTCAATAGGCTGAAATGTGATGTTTTCTCTCTGGGATTTCGTGAACCTGGACAATATACGTCCACAGGCAGAAAGGGGAGCACTTTTGGAAGAAGGAAATAAAGGGTTTGAGCTTCCACTGTCGGAGCGACGAATGACGGTGAAATTAGGGATCTCCGGCGAGGAAGTCGGCAGCGGAAGTTGAGATGGGTTTTCTTCAAGTTGTCCCTCGGATTCTGCATTCTCTGCTGTGTTTGAAGAATGATTCTTCTTCTTCTTCTTCTTATTGGAGGGCGGTTTGACTTTCAGGACGAGGCGTGAAGTGGAAATAACGGCGGCGGCGGCGGCGGCGGCGGAGGCCGAGGCCGCCTTAGTGTTAGTTATTGATTTCTTAGCGGAGGAAATGGAACTAAATTTCGAGTCCCTGTGTGGAGTGGCGGAGATCTGATAAGCACGGGAATCGAAATCGGAGCCCATGGAAATATGATTAAATCGGGGAGGAACGACGACTGATGGGACGCCGGAAAAATGGTCGTTGTGTGTGTGTGTGCGTGTTTTTTTTTCCCATTTTCTTTTTTATTATTACCTTCTCCCGCCTAATTTTTCTGCAGGGAAATTTTTTTTGAAATAATCTGGAGGGAAAACTGGCTTCCCACCTAAATGAAACTCTAATGGTATGTAGGACTGTTTTTCATTGTGTGTTTTAAGTGTTTTTTTTATCATAAATAAATGTGAAAATACGTATTGAGGATGAAAAAAAAATATTTTTGAATGCGACATTCATTAATTTTATATATATAAAAAAATTCTGAAGAAACAATGAAAAGAAAACCAACCAAAAAGAGCCTAACTTCTTGTTCTTTTCTTACTACATTTATCAGTTTATTTTAGAATTTTTTGTTAATATACTTCTCTTCCATCATATATTTTTTTTCATTCTTAAGACACATTTTTACATTGTTAACAAAACAAATACTCACTTAAAAAAACATTTCAAATAAGAAATAAATTACAATATATATATATATATATTAAAGGAGAATAATGTCATTCGATATAACACAATAACAATATATGATATGATTTGTGCAATAGAAAATGCATTAAAATAGCAAATAGAAAATCTAGTGATTTACAATTCTATCAGCGAGTGGCTCAATCGGTTAATCCTCTTCCTTCAATATCCAGTGATCGTGAGTTTATAAATTTTAACACGACAAAATTAGTACGTAAATCTTTCTTTAACTTTTAGTGTAACTAATGGAGTGTTTAAAATTATGGGGTATGACAAAACTATCAAATCTTACCAAAACCTTGTTGTACTTTAAAAGTGCTTGAAATTGGTGGATTGCAGATTAATTTCATTCTTTGGCGTGCTTTCCTTTAATATATTGTGCACAATTAACTAAGTAAAAGATTTACAGTCAAATCTTTGTAAAACATTTTCTTAGATATTTCTGCTAAATGACATACACTCTCTTAGATGTTAAATTGTTGTTCTTGAAAAAAAAATGTTATGGGATTTGTAGAAAATTTTCATAAGATAATTTTTAAATGTAGACTGTAAAAATGAAGAGAGTTGTCAAGGGATCTTCGTAAACCTCTTTTTTCTTTTTCTTTTTTTAAGGTAAGATGCTATCTAGCGGCTATCCCCCCATTTTATTAATTTAAAAAAGAAAATTATAAAGAGCAGTGTTTAAAAGTTATCCAAAGGGAAGAAACCATCATACAAAGAATTTCTAGAAATTACATGACGGTTCTAATACAAACTAGATTTAAGAAACTGTCTTACAAAGATTGTTCTAAGAATCTCATAACAGTTCTGATATATTTGCTATTAATAACTAATTTAAGAACATGTTTTACAAAGATCCTATAAGAATTCCTCAACAGCTATTTGCTTTTAAAAATAAACAGGAAGTCTAACTATTACAACGAGATTTTAGTAAACCTTTCTAAGACAATTTCTTAGTATAAAAGTATAGGAACCATTATAGAGTTTTTTTGAAAAAAAAAATAGTAAGACGGTTTTTTTTGTTATTGGGTAAGTTTTAAGCATTATCCTTTATAGTTTTAATTTTAATATTAATAAAATCAGGATCCTCCCATTAGTTGCCTGAATTTCTCCCAAAAAAAAATATATATTGTAAAAACAATAAAAACTAAGGAAAATGTAATTATAAAACCTTTTTTTTTAGAAAAATATAAATTTCATATTAAATAGATTTAAGTCTTGTGAGCTAAGTTATAAGCTAGTTTCATGTGTACTCTTACTAAGACTCTTAGGGCTGTCAGATCGGGCGGGTTCAGTCGATTCGGGTGAATTTGGTTCAGGTTAATCGATTTTTTTCAGTCTAATGAACTGCACGCAATTGAACCGCAAATACTATTAATCCGAACTGAACCGATCGAATAAGCAATCGGTTTTAGCGGTTCGATTTTGGTTTAACCGAATCATGATATTGAACCACAACCTGTCAGACTGAACCAATCAACCGACTTAATATTTCTGATTTTATCCATAAGTTTCTCTGTTAAGTATTTTTGTTTTTTTCATGTTTTGAAGTTTACCACATAGGGAGCAACGGGATTGAACAACTCATATATGGTCATGATGTAAAAGAACGGCAAAAGCAGAATATGAAACACGCTGAATTCGGTGGAGGAATTATGTATTCAATTCATCCGCCGGAACTTTAAAAAGGAATTACAATTTCCATTCGCTGGAACAAATGGGCCCGAAATCCAGACCGTACATCCTTGGGTGTTTTACAATTTCAAGAAAATTGTGGTTATTTGTGAAGTAAAGTTCTTTTGTACTCCCTCCATTCCAAAATAAGTATCGTACTAAACTTTGTACATAGTTTAAGAAACTCTTAAATAGGGTAATAAAATTATTTGAATATCCTCAACCAACCCCATTATAAAATTGTCCACCAATAGCATCAACTCTTTTGAGGGTAATTATGGAAACTTTTGACAAAAAGTGCATTGAAATATGAGAATAACACTTATTTTAGAATTTCTCCATTTTGTTAAAACGACACTTATTTTGGAATAGAGGGAGTACGTCTGATATACCACTTTATTAGGATTTTCCCCCATTCTTTTATATGTTATTGAAAACATAACGTTTATTAGGATTTTCCCCCATTCTTTTATATGTTATTGAAAACATAACGTTTATTAGGTTTCTGCTTATAATTGACCATTTTCACTATTTAATTCAAACAATAATTTGTGAAAAGGTTATTACCGTGGAGTTGGATTTTTTTTTTTTTTATTACCTTCATCTCACAAAAATAATCCACATGAGTTTTCAAATTTGTACTAAAAACAATACAAAACTCAATGTGAGCTATTTTTGTGAAACGGAGGGAGTAAATAAAAGGGACGAGAAATGGCCGCGAAGGGTAATTTCCTTACCTTTTTGTCTCTTGACGCAACAATGACTCCGATGTTTGAGAATCCAAAGATGGGATATATGAAACCTTAATTCCTTATTAGAACAATTTGAACGCCAAAAAATTGAAGCAACGACATAAATACAGTTATTAGTCGGACTAAAACTAAAAGACTCAGATATGTCAACAAAGTAAATTCCCTCAGATTCTTTTTATATATCTAGGTAATCCAAAATCAAGGGTTCATTGGATTCATATGAAGTTCTTTCTGAGATGAGGATAAATAAATATACAACAAGATGATTGAAGTTTGTATAGCACTATCCAGCTGCATTTCGGATACCTATCGGGGCGCAGTAGCGGGTTCAACATTGAAAGCAATGAAATGAGCGACTCAAGTTCTTTTTCTTTCTGGATGGTACTATAAAACAATTTGAGTAACAAAACTAGATCGCATATACGATTTTAAAGGAGCTGAGCTGATGAAAATTAAGATTGTCAGTTAAGAAAAAGTAAGATCAAAATGCGACTAGTATTCCCTTACTGAAGTGGTTTTTCACTAACTCAGGTGGCTGAGTCCCTGTGTGGTGTGGCGGAGATCTGGTTAGCACGGGAATCGAATTCGGAACGACGGATAGAACGCCGCAAAAGATGGTCAGGGGGGTGTGTGTGAGTGCGTGTTTTTTTTTTTTCTCCATTATTATTACTCCTTATGTCCCAAAATTATTGTTCAGTTTGAGAAAATGAAAATTCAAACTGAACAATAATTATAGGACGAATGGATTCCTAAATCCTTTACCAAAATAAATGAAAATAATGTCATTCATGTAACACAATTACAAGATGTGATCTGAACAGTAAAAATGCAGTGAATACCAAAGACTAGATCTAATGATTTACAACCCGAGCTTAATCCTCGCTTGAATTAATTACTAGTGATCGAAAATTTTTAAGGTTTGACTGACATAATCGAGAACTTATAATTTTTATTTTTTTTTGGGAAATATATGGAGTAATTCTTAATCATGACAAAACTAGCAAGCCTTACCAAAACATTGTGGTACTTAAGTTTAAATTCGAAGTGCCTGGAATTCATGGATTTTTCTTCTTTTTGCCCGCTTTCCTTCGACATATTGTGCATAAACTTGTACAAGTAGAAGGAATTCAGCAAAAAGTAATTGTAACTTGTAAGACTCGAAGAGGGGGAAATCCGCTTTTATCTACAGAATGAGACAAACATAAACGTACCGGGAATGCAAACAAAGAAAATGAAAACAAAGTAGTAGAATGAATCAAATTATATGAGCCACAATTACAAAGGACTAGGACAAAATGGTAGTGTTTCCAATGAGCAAAAGAATTAACACGATACCCTAATTAAAAAGGGTTGGAAACTAACCCAAAAAAACACCAGATACTATATAAAGAATACATGGCAAAGTGGAATAGTGGCAAATTTTCCCCAACCCTTCTGCTATTATATCATCAGCCTAAAAAAAACGATACCTTTACAATGGACAAACATGTATATATTTCTTACAGAACCTAATTGCCAAAAACCAAAAAGAAAAAAAAAAAGGAAGATGGAATCAACCCAATTGGAGCAGCAAGAAATGATGCATCCTTATAGTTATAGTGGCGAGAGCTTTGCAACCCTGACTCGGCCAGGGTAACAGGAGAGGGGATGATAGTCTACATGGATGATAGTCTACATGATTGTACAGTTGCATTTGGACTCCAATTTTGGGGGCTTCATGCTGTCACCACCCTTATTAGAAACTCCAACCATACGGGTTGAAGTATTGTCATTTTCCTTCTCATCCATCGGAGCGTTGGTGGAATCAGGAGGAGGTTTGGAGTCTATTTCTAACCGCCTTTGCCTAGCTTTATGGGACTTGGCGTTTCGCTTGACCCTGGCACGCGGATCCCTTCTTTCAGGATTTGATTTACCGACAAGGGTTACCATCAATTTGGCACCCTCCTCTGTATGGACAATCTTGTTTTCCTTCTCTGAAGCAATGTTCGCAGCCTCATACGCCAAACTGTGGACAATAGAGCTGCAGAACAGTATGGTATCGGTTGCTTCTTCCAGAGTCAAGCTTCTCGAATGAATGCCTGCATGGTCCTCTAACACCACAGATGATTCTTCTGTGACCAATAAGAGAATTTAAGAATGTTTTTCAGATGTGATATTCCAGAGAAAGTTATATAAACTCAAGTGAAAATGTACTTTTTTTTTCCCTCTAGGTGTCCTACCATTACCACAAGAAAGAAGTATTGAAAGGCAATAGCTTTTAGAAACGAGGCAAAGAAACAGTAAAAGATTCCAAAATACTCCCTCTGTGCCAGAAAAACTTTATTCAAAACATTAACAGATTTAAGTTATGACACTTAAGTGAGATGAGTCCAGATGCATTAACCACAAATACTTTAACATTGGGTACATTCTTAATTTTGCATCAAAAAGGAAGACACAAGTAACACTGGTTTCAAGGGTGCAAGCAGTAGAACATTAATAGAACATGAGATTGATAGTTCCAGAAATACATACCACGAATGCTGTGAGAATAATCTTGGTTTATCGACCCTTCAACCAAATTGCCTACATCATTAGAGGATGACTCGGGAGGATGAGATGATTCAGGACGTAAGTCGTCATCCATGCTACTTCTTGAGTTCTGTGAAGCAATATCAAATACAGAATCAGGAGAAACAGCATGATCATTCTCAAAATCCAATTCCGAAATAGCATCCAAAGGGGTGGCTAAGTTGGGAGCTTCTGCAGAATCATCCATCCTGTCTGTAGAAGCAGCATTGGGCGTAGATTCGTCCTCCAAATTACTAGTCTCGGAAAGTGAAGATGCAACAACTTCGAAGTTGATACCACTACAAGAATCATCTGCTAAGTCTTCTCTACAATACTCAGGTAAAGCCTCATCCATGTTTGAAACTGATGTAGTAGCATCAACCATTTGGATAATTACTGTATCATTTGACAACTCAGAAACTGTTCTCCACTTACTGTCACTTTCAATATCAATACTCAAATGGTCCAGTTCTACACTTTCTGAAGCCAATGAAGGGTCTACATGTGCTGGCGCAAGATTATATTTGTCATCATCATGGATAGCAGAAACCTGTAGACCTTCATGAGAGCTTGTGGCAAAACTTGAAGCTTGGAATCCTTGGGTTGAAGCTCCAGACAAGGACGATGCAGATCGTCCGTGCTTAGTGTACATCTCAGACCTGTAACTTTCCGTATCTGACTTTTTGCTACTTACTTGCCTATGATAACGGGCTTCTATTTGTCTACCAGAGCCCCAGTCCGCAGATGAGGATGCTGAGGTTGTCCCATGACCACAGGAGCTTCTTGTGCTGGTTGCACTATCTCTTAGATAAGAGAAATCATCACAAGTTATGCTGGTGGCAGTAAATGTCCTAGTCCTCACAATTGGCCCTTTTCCACTGTTTGATGTCAGTAAAACAGATATCCCAGAACCACCTTCAGAAATATCGACCTTTGAATTTAAAACGCTGCTGGTTTTTGGCAAGTCCTGACCAGAAACCTCACCATCCAGTTTTATATTACTAACAGTTGTTTGATTTTCTGAATGTTGTTGGCTGGCAAACATGGGCTCTCCTGGTGCATCGGAAGCTTCTGGCAAGTTGTGCCTGACTTCACTGTGAGGACCACTTTCAGAGTCACCCACAACACACGCGGCGAAGACTTCAGGTTTCACAACACAAGCAGAATCATCAACCAAATCACCCAGCGATTGCTCACCAGCCATCACTGTCTCGGATAAAGAAGTTAGAACATAACATATTTCGGCATCTCTACACTCCCTACAAAGCTTTAGGTCCTCCTCGATTTCATTATTGACACGGTACCCACAACCACACCTATCACAGATAACCATATCTTCAAGGTTATCTGCCCCAGAAGCTACTGAGGTTACCATTGCTGCATCATTCTGGCCAGACTTCTCATCATCCATTACCTCAGACTTCAATGTAGGATGATGGTCAATCTCGTCATGACATTCTGGCAAGTCCCCATTATTTTGAGGTTCTGAATGGGTTGAATCACCCTTGTCAAAGGCAAATACTTCTTCTTCATGCACAAAATGATCCACAGCCTTCACAAATGCACTACTGATATCCTCCTGGTTCTGCTCGCTACCTTCAGTATCATGTGCCCCACTAGTACCAAAATCGGAGCTTGCATTACTGCTCGTAGTGACTGAAGAAGAATTCCGAGATACAATAGAGCGATGAGCAGCACTAGTTTTGCCAGCATGGAATGTCGAACTAGGAACGCTGGATAATAGAGGCCTAAACATATTCTGCGGACTTTTTCTGTGATCCTGTGGAAGACAGAGATCAAAACAAGATTAAAAATCAACTGAACCTTTAAAAGGTTATAAAGAAGATCATCAAAACCTTGAACCACATAATGCTCAATAAGATCCACTATGTCCCAAACCCTCATCTAAACCTAGTAGATGGGACTAATACACATGCGTGTGACATATCATTCAGAAATCAGAGTGCGAATTCCTTCGGTTAACTACATTAATTGAATAGTTTGAGAATTTAGATTCTTACACGTGGGTCTGTTTTGTGTGTGTGTGTGTGTGGTGTGTGTGTGTGTGTGTGTGTGTGAGAGAGAGAGAGAGAGAGAGAAGACTATGAAGAGAAAATGTTTTTGAACTTAAATTAAGACAGATATCAACATATCAACATCTAAAGCTGTACGTTTTCAAGAGAACAGACAATGAAAATAGATACCATTTGTCGAATTGCAATGTCAAAGGATCTTTTTGGTGCAGAACTTGAAGCTACTACTTTGGTGGGCTTCTTTGGAGAGCTCAACCCACGGCCATTTGAAAATGTGCTAGTAGACCTCGGAGCGGAGTGGTCTGAGCTGCTGATGGGAAGTGATTGCAGAGAGTCTACATCATCATCACCAGATGATGCAACTGAGCCTTTGCTGTGGGAGCTAAATCGGTCTCGGTCATGACTGTATGACGAACAAACACTTCGAGATGCAGTAGGAGACATTGATTGCCTGCCAGATTTTGAGCCATTTCTGGATGATGCCGGTGAGGATCCCCTCACGTACGAGGCTGGCCTATCACCCAGAGAGGTACGCAGATTAGGAGGCGCCTCTGATGGAAACCCTGGAATATTCGTCTGCCAAGCTTTTATTTTGGGTGACGGAGAGCTTCCTCTGTTCACCTTAATAGGGGAGTTACCCCTTACTCTGGAAGGCACTCCAGGGCCACTAGAACCACTGCCAATCCTCCTATGGGTGGGTGTAGAAGACCTTGGAGCGGGAGTTGGAGATGGTCTCCTAGTTGGTGTAGCAGGACGTGCAACAGAAGGCGGACTCGAATGCATTCCTGAAGATGATGGTCTGCCCCTTGTTTGATAAGTTGTTTGACCAGAACGCGGAGATGGGCTTAAACGATTTGGACTTGCACTACCTCTGCTACTTCTCTGACTCCTTTCCATCTGAAATTCAAAAGTGCATACCATTTAGAAACAGTTAAACACACTTCCCTCCCTCACCAATGCTTTGAGCAAGAAATTTAAGTCTAATAATATCAGGAATTCTTTGCATTTTACCGTCGACGATCTTGAGATTGAAATGGGTTGACTTCGTGCCCTGCCCCTTTGCGCAGCGCTGCTGGATGACGGCATCTCATCATCCAGAGATGGAAAAAGTGGCGTCTCAGGAGGAGTTAACAACCTTCAATCAAAGAAGGCCACATCTTAATGACATTAATTACTGAGGCAATTGACTGAATCAGTCTAGAAGTGTAAAACTATAACAAAATGAAAAAAGAATACACAAAATCAACAATTAACCGTATTAAATTTCCAGCAATCAAACATTCCAAAACAAGACTGATAAAGATGGTTCAATGTGCAAGCAATCCATTAAGACTTAATGCCTTGCTAAAGATCGTTGGTAACAAGAACAGAAGCAAAAACTCACCAGTCATAGTCATTTTTATCTCCTTCTGCATTTAGCAACAGGTCATTACTGCTCCCTCCCCTAGCAGGAATGTTGATTCCAATCTTATTATCCGAAAAGTATCTTAATTTGCTTGCTGTCAGAATGCGACAAGAACAAAACAATGCCAACAACAACGTGTCAGCCCAAGAAAAACCAAACACAAAAATAAAGTAACAACAACGCCTAAAAATTGAAGAAAAATCAGGCCAAACCAAATATTAAGGAAAGATGACAGAGTTAATAGGAATTACAGAACAAATCTTCAAAGTCATCATTGGACTGTTGAAGTAAGAAACTGTCTTTCTCCTTGCTCTGCACCTCATTAAAGAGAGCAAGATCCTCGTCTTTTTCCCTGAACAAAATCCCCCCTTCAAGACTGCGCCCTCTTTTGTGAATTTCTGCCCTCGTTTCCCTCCCTGGAGAGCATCTCATTGCTGGTGAAGGTGGCATCTTCGTTGATGCCCCAAATATTTACCCTAATCCTTCCAGAATCCCCAATTCAAGTTACAGAACCACATGTTCAACACCAGCAAAAAGAAATAAAATCTTTCTACAATAAGCTCACCGTATCAAAAATCCACCTCAAAGCCATCGAGAAACCAATCCTTGGACCCTGTAATCTCCAAATATCAAAAACCCACCTCTCATTTCAAATCAAACCCATCCAATTTAGCACTAAAATTCACCAATATGACCAGCTCATTAAACTGAAGAAGCTCATTCCCAGCTCCAATTTACGGAAAAAATTCACTCCAAATCCAAGATGAACAGTCCACAATGCCCACAAATTTCAGCTATTATTCGCAGCACCGGGAAAAATTCGGCAGCCGCCGCAGGAAAACTGAACCGTAGTCAACAAAATTCAACTCCCACTGAAGAAAATAGCGTCAATGAAATTACCAAGTCAAAAGCTTTCCTCGCATTCCTGGCAAACCAAGTCAAACTCGAACCCAAAAACCAAAACCAAGCCCAAGTACTAAAATACCAGGAATTCCAACAAAAACCCAGAGAAATTCCAAACCCCGTTGAAGTGAAATGAAGATGAATTAAGGGGAAAAATGGGATCTTGTGGATCCGGAATGGAAGAGATCAAGTGGATCCAAACCAACAATAAGAAAATTACAAGAACAAAAAAAAGGTTCCTTTTGCCCCTTTTTTTTTTCCTTTTTCCCCACACTTCTGGATAGACAGTAAGGTAAAAAAAAGAAACCACAGGTGTCACGTGAAAGATGGATTGCAAAGAAGGAAAGCAATAAAAATGGTTTCTGCAAACTTTGTTCTCACTCTTCAAATACTGTGCTAAAATTTTGTGCTCTGCCGCAGCAAACTAACTACTGGTGAGTACTAAAGCGGTGGTGGTCGTGGTGGTGGTGATGTTTGTTGGATGCTGTGCTCTTTCTTCCTGCTTTTCTTCTCAGCAAGCTTTCCTTTTTCGTTTTTTTCTTCTTTTTAATATTTTCCTTTTTTTAATTTATGTTCAGGGTTCATTTTCTGTTTTTCATTTTCCTCCAACCCTCTAATTAATTATTTTGATTTGAGGTATGCACACCGGACCTATGTTTAAGCCTAATAAGTTAAGTTAACACAGTATTTCTTTGTTTCAAAATACATATTTCCTCTGTCCTAAAATTATTGTTCAGTTTGAGATTTTACTTTTAGTACAATTTAAACTAAAAATGAAAATTCAAACTAGATAATAATTATGGGCGGGAAAGAGTATCACCAAATGCACAAGACTCTCTAATCGGGAACACATATTAATAAAAGGTGAAAGTGTACAAATATCATAATCTCGTGCAAATTGCAAATTTTTTTTACTAATGATATCAGTCATGAATTTAACAAAGACTTGATAAAGTGTGTCGTAAACAGAATAATATATAGTGTTTGTATTAAAATTTGTGTTGCCTCCGTCATTTCGCTAAAATGTAACGCCAGAAACAATCCGTTCGTGTTGTGGAAAATTCCTCATGATTACTTACGGGGATGGGCATAAAACTCAGGAAAAAAAAAAAAAAAGCATAATAAGTACAGCCCATACAGTTTAGAAAAAAAAAAAAAAGGTGAAAATTTTGATAAAGTTCATTTGGAGTAACGTTAATCACTTTTTAGTTATCTTTATAGACAACCTTGGAGTTGGTGTTAGTACTTGGGATAGTAGTTTAGTAGATTTGCTTTGTTCTTTGACATTTTAAATTTGATATGACAGTTTTAATCTATGATTATGATGAGAGTACTTAATTTGAGTATATTTTGTTTATTTGGTTTTGTTCTTTATTGTATATCCCTATGTGTATTATAGCTGGCATTCAAGTGGCAATAAGGGGGACAGCATATATAAATCCCTTTTTTTTTTCCTTTCTTTTTCCTTGGATGGATAATGATTAGTGAATGATTAAGACATTTGCTTTGATTGTTACTTTCATTTAGTCTAGGATGTTTGATGTTCTTAATCCAACATCACATTTAACAAGTAATATTATAAAGGATGTTCATTCCCCTAGGAGAGGACAGACAATTACTGTGATCCTTTATAGGAAAAATGAAAGTATGTTGTGTGATTAAGCTCATTGCAAACAAATGAATTCCACTTATATTAACTTATTGTGTTTATAACCACAAATGAGCTTCTTCTCAATTCCAAAATGATATTTTTGCATACATTGCAACTAATATATTGCTCCCTCTGTGTATAACCTTTTTCCAATCCCAAAACAAAATACGCCATTTCTCCTAAAATTATTGTCCAATTTGATATTTCACTTTTAATACAATTTAACCTAAAAATGAAAATCCAAACTGAACAATAATTATGGGATGGAGGGAATATAATTCTCAAGTATCTATTACAATTAAACTTGTTGACATAATCACAATCTACTATTTAGTATCATAAGTAATTAGTGAGAGCAAATCAACCGTTTGTCCGGCTTGCCACAGTTCCAGTTATCTTTTATATATAGTTAAAATAGAGTAAATACCGTTAGTAAAAACTCCAAGAGTATGAACGTCAATTATATCTAATTTACTTAGGCATTCCTTTGACATTCCACCAGATGTTTGAAACACAGTTGAATTCATAGTTAACTTGATCTAGTACTATTACTATTTACCACCTTGTCGTAGTAATTCAACACTGGTTCCATTGCTGATTATATGTGATTCGTTTTGATTTAACGGCAACTAACTAAGCTACATAATTCATATTAGGAGGTACACCTTACATTTACAGTAGCAAATTAATTCAGGATATTTATCTCCATGCATTGGTGGAAATGACAAATCAAAACATAACCCAATTTTAAGTTAATCTGAAAAAAAAATGCACAGATTTACAGGTCATGCCTTGAAGTAGAAGACAAACAATAAGCTTGGTTGCTTAGAACTAATAAATTGTGATTACAGCAAACATTAATCCAAAGTTAACAGTTTTAAGTAACAATAATGGCAATATTGACATCAATCAATTAGCTAGAGATGGATATCTTATGTTAGTTAGGTGTTAATAAATTTACTAATTTAATTAGTTGACATTCTTCAAACGGTACTGGTATGGTTTAAAAGGCAGGATCCAGTTGGAGGCATCCCATAATTAGTAACCTAACTGTTGTTTATGCAATTAACGATCAAATAGTCATATGCAAAACCACACATAATCCGGGTTATGAGCCTATTAGTATTAATTAACTAACAGCTACGTACAATCAAGTTGTGTTTCGAATATATAAGGAAAAAAACATAATTGTTACATACCTAACGAGTAATATATATTCCATATCCTAAAAAAAAATAAAATTGTGACACTCGTAGATCGATGAAGTGTTTTACATTATATGTGTATCGTAACATGCATGTTAAAGTATAACTTATTTATAGTTAATTATATATTTATCATGCTATTGTTATGGTGTCACATATTGATACCCCAACTAATAATGATTACATACATTGGGATTAGTTTGGAAGAAGAACTTAACAACCGATATTAAATATTAATCGTGGAATGATGATGAGTTGATCTCATTCGCAGCAATCAGTATCAGGAATGGAAAATCTTCGTCCAAATTCCAAGAATTTAAGAATGTCATTTTTAATGGTAGGTGTAAAGGGGAAAAAACCTCGTCAGATACATCTTGCTCATGATATTGATGGAATAGTGAATAGTCAATAGCATTGGCACCTCTCCATCCTCCTCACCGTGGCGATTACAGTCTGATCACCATCTCAAAGATGGTATCCCCTGCCAGCATATCTCAATTACAAGTTCATTTCATGAATAGTTTTGTAAAAATTCATTGGTACTAGTTTAGATATTCAGTTTTACTACAATTAAAAATCTAAAAACAATATTTCATCGTAATAACATCATCCAGGAAATTGATAATCTCACATGTTTAAGGCCGCTAATGTACATTACTACAAATAGAATACTTTAACCGTAGTATTGTAAAATTCATTAATCTTATGAATAATAGAAACCGAAGTACATATACACATGTACTTAACTAAGTATAGTCATTTAACTTTGGTTTCCAAAAGGGATAAGAGGGAAATGCAGCTGGATAAGCACACATGACTTGACTAGTTCCATTGCACGTTGGACATAAGCAAAAGGCATAATCATTGACATCAATGGTACGTATGGTTACAACTTGAAGTGGGTTTGGACTTTGGAAGATATATTCATCATCCAAAGAGGATTTGTGGTCATATCAAAACATAGGCCAGGAATAAGCATTTAGTACTCCCTCCGTTCCATAATTATTGTTCGATTTGAGTTTTCATTTATAATTCAAATTGTACTAAAAGTGAAATCTCAAACTAGACTATAATTTTGGGACATGGAGAGTACTATTTTTACTATTTACATTCCTTCCCCGTGTATATTTGTTCCCTTCATTCTCCTTTGTTGCATTCATTTTTTTGCAAGGTTGTCCAGAAAACTAAACACACACAAAAACTTAATACATTATCTTCCATATTAAACTTTCATTAGATGATCACAAATGTCATTATTTTAGCTCATCAATCACATAAAAGAAGCAATTTTGTATTCTTGTACATTTTTTATTTTTTAAAAAAATCAAAAGTTTATAAAATTATCTTATTATTATTATTATTATTTTTTAAATACAGGGGAAGCTTTTATAGCTTTGTTTACAAAAAGACTCTTGGAGAGGGAGTGCCAAATTGGAAATTATCTTAAAATGAAAATTGGAAATTAGAAATTGGATTGGATTGGTATATAGAGGCCCGCAAACAAAAAGGGAAAAAAGAGAAACCAGCTTTGGACCATAGGCCCATAAATTTGCACCAAATATAGTATTGGAAGAAGACAGAAGATCCAATCCAACAGATGTCCTCGTCATTCCTACGAATTCTCTCATCCTCCGCCGCGGCGCTCAGCCGATGGAAGCTACATCCGGCGGCGGCAATCGGCATTGGCCTCCCTCGTTACAACCGAGGTTTCTGCTCTTCCTCGTCGTCGGTCGAAGAATCTAGTACGCCGAGCAGCGGTAAAACGGAGCTTCTGAACTTGGAGGAAGTGAAGAAAATCCTCAACGACGTTCACGCCGACGATATCAAGGTTATTCCGGTACCCAAACACTATGACTTTGCCGATCATATGGTCATCGCCACCGGCCGCTCCGAGTGGCACGTCCGTAATATTGCCCAAGCCCTTATTTACAGGGTAAGTTCAGTCAGTCTTTCTGTCGTGCATTTCATCTGCGTAATTATTTTTCTGCTCCATTTGCTATGCTATAATGAGGTTTGTGAGATTTTTTTTTTTTTTTTTGTGATGGATTTTTCTTGTTGAGGTGTAAAAAAGTTTGGTTCTCTGATATGGGTTCTTTTTGTTTCTTGCCGGATTTTGATTTTGGATGGGCAGGTAAAGCAGAAGCAAAAAGGAGCGAAGAGGATGGTGCTGCCTAATGTCGAAGGACAGGAAGTAGGGAAGTGGATTGTCATTGATTCTGGTATGATAATTGGTTTTAGAGGTGCAAATTTTGGGATAGACAGTTCAATCAGTTCTTTGCGTAAACTGTGGAATGTTGGATTTTTGTGTCAGTGTCTTAATTGTTAGTGTAAAACTATCCTATAAACTATGTTTCAATTTCATGTTGAGTTCTTATTACTAAATAGGTCATGTTTGCGTCAACCATTTTAAAGACCTAAGTTTTTCATGGTTGCCAGCATTGAGTAGTCTATTTTTTGGGCTTCATTTGGAATATCAATGAAAACATTTTTAAAGTGCGGCGATGCTCAAAGTTCAAATATTTGGTAATGTCAAGTGTTCTCTACTGAACTGGATTGCAGTCATTTTGGGGTAAACTGAGTACTTAGGTCAAGCTACAACTAACCGGTATCTATGCTAAAAAAAATCCCTGCATCTGAACTACCCCAAGCCTCTACATTTTATCTCATTCAACTGAAACACAAGTAAAGCAATTTGTTTGCTTTTCTGTGAATTGAGGTTCTGATGTTGAGTTAAAGGTATAATTTAAGTGGTATGTCTGGGTAGGAACAAAACGATAGGGAGATGAAATTGTAGATTGCTGATGGTTTTCTGGATTCGTAAGTTTTAACTGATTGTTATCCACTGACATTGGTAGAAATCTATTTTAATGCACCTATTGACCTGTTAAGGACTAGGTTTTAACCCTTTATTGTTTTGGTCCTCTAAATCCTTATTGTTGCAACTGTTATCTAGGCAACTTGGTGATTCATGCTCTGGATGAGAAAGTGAGAGCATATTACAATCTTGAGGAGATTTGGTCCTCCCCAAAGACCTCATCCGATCTTGAGCAGGCACCGGTAAAATCTCTTCTTGAACTGTGGTATTTTTTTTTATTTTATTTTTTTAATCTGAGAGAAGAACGACTACAAGAACAACCCCCAACCCCCCTTCCCGGGCTGCCTAAAATCAACAATAGCCTTGTTCATGTTGCTTGTGGAGTGATTAGTACACTTCCTGGAATGTAAGAGACCTGCTCATCTAACCCAAATTACGATCTTGATTCTTGTTTGTTTGGTTTAGGATCTGGAGAAGGCTTTTGTGAAGATCCGACCTAAGAATAATTCCAAGAAACGACCCCAACCGAAAGCCTGAAAGAATCGTCGTGCTGTTTAGTGTTTAAACTCAACACAGCCTGCTGAACTGTTTGCTATGGGCTATCCGGTGTAGCACGTAATGAATACCTGTGTAATTGTTTCTAGATAGGATGCTGCTGCATTGGATGTTGTCGGCTCATGTTGTATAGAAATTGTAGTTTAAAAGTACCTGCCATCATGACAGAACAGATTCTCAGATATTTTGCTAGGCATGCTTTAGTCCAATCAGTGGACTTCAGTTCTCTCTGTGGCTTCATGACCTACTACCGAATGGCAACATTCTTGTTTTTTTCTCTTCAATAAGCAATGCATACAAATACTGCTATTTCCATTTCTCAATTCTTCTTCCCCATTGCCCTGAATTTTAATTCTGTCCGGATGTTCATTTCTTTACCAGTAAGTTCTTGCACAACCTCAATTCTTTTGGTGCATTTTAGGTTGAAAATTTCGGTTCATGAGTCCCCTAAGTCCTAACCATTAACCAACATGACTTTTGAGACTGGGTATAATTTCAAAAAGGAGAGGAAGTGCATTATTATACCCAAATACAAACGAAGGGAAAAGAGGGACAGAAATTAGAAAGGGAAAAAGGAAAAAAAAAAAAGAAAGAAAGAAAGAAAAAGAGTTGTAAACAACAACAATACAGGAAAAGTCTCAACCAAAAAACGGGTTCAGACTTTGATATCACTATTATCAGTCTTTTCGTTTCCATAGTATCCATCGCCACTTTCACGCACTCATTTAAACAGTCTGTTTAGTCTTCGGAAATTCCGAGGTTCCAAATCCCTTTCTCCTCCTCCCTTTATTATAGAAAAAAACGACGTCTTTTTGGTCGCTGCCTTCCTCTTCTTCTTCTCCAGTGGCGAATTTTTTGTTCCGTTCAGCTTCTTCTGCTTCTTCTTCTTCTCCCCTTTCCGTAATTCGTAGAAATCTCATCATGGCTTCCTCTGCCGGATCTTCTGCCATCCTTTCCGTCAAGGCTGCCGCGACTTTCACCAAACAACAGTCGCTCTCTGCCCCCCGCTCGGTTTCTTACTTCCAGCAGCAGCGGCTGTCCTCTCCGGCGCTTCAGCTCCGACATCATTGCTTCACCTCCTCCTCACAATGTAGATCGATCAGCTCCGGTGATTCTTCCCCCCACCTTCTAATTTCATTTCGTTTGTCGAATTTGTTGATTGAGCTTGAAATGTTTAAGTTAGTCTAGAGGGGCTTTTTTCCTACTGAATTTGAAGATCATGAATAATTGTATTGGATTAGTGCTTTCAACCGAAAATTATCCGCAGTACTTTAGCTGTTTTAAAGGATTTCTACAAATAAAAATATTTCAAAGACAAAACCAAGTTTCTTTTGGAATTGAATGAAAACGCTTAACTTGAGCCTGTAGGGATATCCATTTTCATCCCTGTTTACAAGGAAACAAAAGTTTTACTGGAGATGTGGCTAACTTGATCTTGTTTGTGTGTTGGGAATGGAAAGTTAATCCTGAGAAAAAGAGACCGAACTGGGATGCCAAACTAACTCTTGGAATTTTCTTGATAAGTTTATGGATTTAATGAAATGAGGAGGTCTAGGTGGATAATTTGCTTTCGTTTGGATTGTTCCAGGGGTGAAAGCCGTTGCTACTGTAGAACAATCAAGCCCTGAAGCTTCACAGAAGGTGGAATCTCCTGTTGTTATCGTCACTGGAGCTTCTAGAGGGATTGGCAAAGCAATTGCATTGAGCATGGGAAAAGCTGGTTGTAAGGTGGGATCTCGAGAACCCCCAGTCTTTTTCTGGTTTACAATTTGTCAAGTAGAGCTGAATTGACAGATGAATTTGTCCACAGGTCCTGGTTAATTATGCAAGGTCATCTAAGGAAGCTGAGGAAGTTTGCAAGGAGGTAAAAAATAGTACTCTGTCTCTGTTAGTTCCCAAAAATTATCTAACTTTACCATATTGTATGTGTTACCTTGTTACAGTAGAGCAGCCCTAACTTTTAATTCAAGTGTCTGTTGGAAATTATGTGTGATACTGTCGTGTCTTGCAGATTGAGGCATGTGGTGGTCAGGCACTGACCTTCGGTGGAGATGTTTCTAAAGAAGCTGATGTGGAATCAATGATTAAAACGGTAACTCCTATGTTCAACTATCTGTATTGGTTTTCTGGTTTGTAAAGTTTTGACACTGATTCTGCCGAAACTATATTAGGCTGTTGATGCTTGGGGAACTGTGGACGTATTGATCAACAATGCAGGTCTGATCACAATCTTAAATTAGTGCCTTTTCCCATAGTAAATTATATAGATTACATCTAATGGAATACAATGTTTAGGAATCACCCGTGATGGCTTGTTGATGAGGATGAAGACTTCTCAATGGCAAGAGGTTATTGATCTAAATCTTACTGGGGTGTTCCTGTGTACTCAGGTACAGTTTTGAGATCCTTTTTCCTAACAGAAAAACTGATATTTGGAACATGCCTTGTGAATCTAAAATTTGTCCCTTTGCAGGCTGCAGCTAAGCTAATGATGAAGAAGAAAAAGGTACGTCAGTATTTTCATACTAAACTTTGTTTGTCGACCGGTTTTTTTTTTTTTTTCCCTACTAGTTTGGCCAATATCTTCCCTGGAAGTTGATTTTTCATCTTTACCATTGTACTCCTTTTTCCCTTTTTTTATTTTGCTGGGATTGATGGAATTTTCAGATTCGTGCCCTGTACATTTGGGCTGTTTGTTTACTAGCAAATCTTAAAATATATGAACGTTATCATGGAATAGGGGATCATGCTTATCTGAGTGTCAGTGTACTAATACAACAGATATCCAGAGAGTAGTCTCAGTGTTCTGTTCTACCTTGTTTCCTGGTCGTGTCTTCATTTTTGTTTTGAGAGATCTGACATTACTTTGTTGTTTTCAGGGAAGAATCATTAACATAGCATCAGTTGTTGGTCTTGTTGGTAATGTTGGACAAGCCAATTATAGTGCAGCAAAGGCTGGAGTAATTGGCTTGACGAAATCCGTGGCTAAGGAATACTCTAGCAGAAATATCAATGTAAGTTTTGCAAAAGTTTTAGTCACTACATATAGTAAATGAAATGTGCCATGAGCCAATTGATAATTTTTTTGCTCTCAGGTGAATGCTGTTGCTCCTGGTTTCATTGCATCTGATATGACAGCCAAACTTAGTAGTGACATTGAAAAGAAGATATTGGAGACAATCCCACTAGGTAAATTTTTAAATCTAGTAACTCTTGATTCTACTATCTCGTCAGTGGAAGAATGTTCCTGGGTTTAATACCACTAAAACAAAGAAAAACAGGACATTGTCCTTATTGCTAACATGTAACTTCTGTCACCTTAAAATTACTAACTTAGGCATTGCAATTGTGTTGTGTTATACCATATAATTTTACCCTTTTCAAAGCTTTCATCACAATGTATCAACTATCACGTGTTAATTGCACCAAATTGTATCTAATTATGGTTCATATTTCTTGTTATTTAGTTCTCTTTCCACTCTAAGTTACTATTTGGTTAAGCCTTATGTTGAACTGGTGATGTCAGGGAGATACGGCCAACCAGAAGAAGTTGCTGGACTGGTTGAATTCTTGGCCCTGAATCCGGCTGCCAGCTACATCACTGGACAGGTAATCTTTCCTCAAGTTTTGTGTCTTAATTAGAAATATGTATTTGCCATGCACTTTTTTTGCCGTTCAAGGAGACCTTGTCGAGTCATGTGTTTCACTAGGTATCCAAAGTCATCAATTTCTTTTTATTTTCCCCCATAATATCTTCACTGCACATCCTTTTCCCTTACACCCAATGTTATTGATTGGCAGGTCTTTACCATTGATGGAGGTATGGTAATGTAAGAGGGTGTTTCCTATTTTTCCTTCCCGGACTTAGCACTGCCTTGTTAACGCCACCAATTAGAGACCTCCCTCCTGAGTTAAGCTGACTGAATGTCCCAACTCGCAACCAACTGGCTCTTGATTTGAGCTTGGTGCATGCCATAGTATGCAGTTTTTGGTTAAGTTACATTTTACAGAACAACCGTTGATAGATTTTTAAAGCGTGACTTTCTACCTGTATTATGTATGGATCCCAGAGTCTATAAACCTTTTGGCAACATACTTCTTTGAATGCATTGGTGCTCCCATCCCATTTGGTGTTTTCCTTTTTACTCCATTGCCAGTCATCCAAAAAACATAGTTTTTGTTTGATCAGAATTTTTAATTCAGAATTTACACACACACACACGAAATGGGCATCTAATGAAAGAGGGAGTATATTCTATACAACGTTAGCAAAAGTTGGTAGCATATTCAGTTGAAAACTAAGGCTAATTTACACCTACAATCCTTGACGTCTTTTAAATTTGTAAAGTGCAGCCTGTAATACAAAATAACTTTTAAATATTCCTACCAAACTCTTAAATCTATGGCAATTAAACCTGTAACCTTTATCTACTTATTGATGTTATGTTGTATAGTAATCAAATCCATCATTAATGAAACATGTGAAATGTTACTAACATAAAGATTGTACAAAGGGGGGCGGAGCTGTTGCATTGGATTTGAGGACCATGACGATGATATTTTCTTTTTATTTTTATTTTTATATACATGATGACGATGATATCTTTTACAGTATTAGATTATCCATATGATCTTCACTCGTAATTCATGATGTTAAATAAGTTATGATGATCATTTTTTTATTCGATTAACATCAAATAAATTATGACAATTAGTTTCTTGTTATATTATCCATATGATCTTCAATGCTGATTTTTTAACATCAAATAAATATAACACGATCGTTTGATAGTTTGATCAAACTTTGAGCCCGGTACAAGCAAATTAGTGAAACTTGACATTAAGGAAGTCTCCAAGAACTAAAAGGCCCCACCATCATATACATCACGTTGGAGCAGCTAAAAAATATTGCATACCAAACAAAAAGTAAACAAAAATTCCAAAAACTGGAAGCAACGTTTTACATCTGCTTCCTCCCTCCAAGCTCCAATCCACCCCAAGTTCCTTCCCACGAAATCCAACCTTCCATTCAAATTTATTCGTTTCGTCTTTCTTTCCTCTTTTCCTTCCTTTTTTCCCCTTGAATTTTTGCTGGGTTAATGTTGTTGGGGGGAACTAGAGAGCTTCAGTAAAATCAGCGAGAAAGAAAGGCCAAGTTTTTGCGTTTGCGGAGAAGCTTTGCCGAGACTGAATTAATTAGTAAAAATGGATTCGGTGGTGGATACAACGGTCCGGCTGATCCGGAATTCGGTACCTTCTTCCCCCTCAACTGTTGCTGCAGCCGCGACATCATCGTACGTATCGACGTCGTCATCATCCTCATCATCAATATTCTCAAACTATGCTCTGATTTCTGCTGTCTTGGCCTTTGCTATTGCTCAATCCTTCAAGTTCGTCACGTCTTGGTACGTAAAGATACTCCTTCCCATCTTCCATGTTTTTTTGCTTTTGTTTTTCTGTTTTTTTTTTTCCTACGATTGCGACTGAGCCTTTTGTCATGTCTTGATTTAAACTGGTCCTTTCATGTTTATTTTGGTTTCGGACTGTATATTTTGGGATCTCGAAGGTGCGGTTTTTGATAAAGCTGCCATCTTGGAAGTCTTACAGTTATGATCTAATCTTTGAGTAATTTTGTACATTTAAAGCATCCATGTTTGATTAGTTCGGATTTGATGCAAGCAGGAAGAAACAAAGTACAATTTTTTGTTTTTGGGCCGTGAAAACGGATTATGCCCAACAATTGGAATGCCTGCTGTTGTCGATGGTTTTTTAATTTTGTTAAGTGTGTAAAAGGTTGTACGAATGTTGTGTTTAGGTACCGTGAAAAAAAGTGGGATCTGAAGCAACTTGTTGGATCCGGTGGGATGCCATCATCCCATTCATCAACCGTCACTGCTCTGGCAATGGGGGTTGGCTACCAAGATGGCTTTGGCGGGCCATCATTTGCTATCGCATTGATCTTAGCTTCTGTGGTAATGTTCTTCCCAGTTCCCACTTTGTACATTTGATGAAATGGATGCGACACATTGTAGAGTATAGCTCTGGTGGGACGGAGCTAAAAGTAACTTTTGTTCTGTGTATTTAATGTGAAGATACACAGGATTAGATTAATTAGATAGGATACGAATGACTGCATTGCAAAGAAAACTGTTGCCCTAATAGAATAAACAATGAGAAAAACACTCTTAAAATGATTAGATAAGTGGTTTGGATATTTACTTGGGTCAAGGCGAGAAAGAATAATGATTGACTCAAATCAAAAGGTGAATGGGAAGAAAAGTACGCCTCATAGAATAGACAATGAAATGGCCTTTATGTGGTTGGGATATGTGCAGAGGAGAACTTTTGATGAAGGCGAGTGCAAAACAGAGAATTAGTAACTCAAATGGTAATGGAATGGGGCAATCTAAGAATAATATCGGAAGAAACTGTTGAAATGACTTGGTATAACACCTGTATGGTAAATGTGTTTTGAAAGAACACAATGCTCTGTGGTCAGCATAGAGAGGCTTAATTGTCGTTGCTGTCACTTTACTTGCTGCAATTTGCATTTTGATGAATTTGAATTTCAATAAAAATATATACTTATGGGTGAACTGCAAATTTGTTCTTTCGGGGGCATCTGGTAAAATGGGATGGGTGAACTGCAAAAACTTGTTCCACGCCGATGTAGACAATGTCCTTTTTATCCATTTAGTTTCAGTGTTTCATTTCTTTCTTTTTTTCCTGATATTTTCTCATAATTTAGATTTGCCTACAATACAACAGGAGTAACATTATTTGTGGCTTAGATTGACTTTTACCTGAACTCCTCTCAAATTTCTGTTTTACTGTACTGTATTAATTTCAAGTTGCCTGATCTTACTAGATGCAGCTGGATAGAGTTGTCATTAATGCTTTTTCAAGTATATGAAACAGTTTCTAAATGAAGCCACTTTTACGTAGGTTATGTACGACGCAACGGGTGTACGGTTACATGCTGGACGACAGGCCGAGGTTTGATAACCTGCTCAGTTTATGAATTTCTTATTGGTTTGCATGTGCAATAGTCACGAATGCATGTTTTTAATTTTTTGGGAGCTCTAGAAAATGAATCGCACTTGAACTGTTTAGACGTTGGGTTCAAGCATAAAAATGCATATTTATCTCAATCCCATGTGGTTTTATAGGTTTTGAATCAAATTGTCTGTGAACTTCCATCTGAGCATCCTCTTTCAGAGAGCAGACCATTGCGGGAACTTCTTGGCCACACCCCACCTCAGGTACATCTTTACGCCTTTGCATGGAAAATCATCAGGTTCTTGTAGTACCCGCTGAATTTTTGGTTGTCGCCCTGCCCTCATAGTTAATTAGTCATTATGCAAGAAATAAAACTGGTATATTGCTGCTCATAGTTACTGGTCTATTATGCAAGAAAACTGGGGTTGTTTCAGTTTCTTCGTCATTAAAGTTTCTCTTCCCAGTTTTTATCTTCCTAGTATATTGCTATACTGTCCTTTTCATAAATTCAAATAGAAGTAGATTTATCTGCGGTGGATATGAAATTCATTTTTTGGGACATATGAACCATAAATTTCACAGGTTGTTGCTGGCGGATTTCTCGGCATTGTGACAGCAACAATAATCCATATGATGTTTGGCTGGGGGAGTATAGCTTGATCTCTCTTCAGTCTGGTGTGTTATGGCGTTATTAGAGATCATTGTGTCAGAAATGAAGCCGACAACTGTATTACCTTTTTTATCAAGACGTGTTGAAGATGCTGCTGTATGCAATTCAACTCTTACAAATCATGTCTAGTACTCTAGTTTAGGTCACCTTGTTTCCCACTGAAAGGGATATGCTAAGACTAATCTTCTATCTAGATTCACTGTTCAGTTACGTTGTAAATATATATAGGGTTTGTTTATTTGGAAATAATGATATTATTCATCAATTTGGGTAGAATTATTTCGCGCAGCTAGAGCTGTAAATCTATTTGATATATGGCTAATAACTGGTCTTTGTGTGATCCGGAGTTCATCGTGAATTGTACGAATTTACTATAACTGCATCAATGGTCTGCCATCTGAATTATGTAGGAGCCAAAATAAAGCTCTGAAGCAAGCTTCTGCTCTGAATTTTATGCTTCATTCAATGAAGTATATCACTCAATATACAAGAGGCCCAAAGAATATGTACATCATGGAAACTAATGAGTCTCATCATTGCTCGAAAAAAGAAACTATGATTTCCTAAATATAGCAGTCTACCTTCTAGGGTTAAAGCCCTAATGTCTTGCAAAACACTCTTTTCATTTCCAGAACAGGATCTCCTGTAACTCCAATCTTTATACGCCAGGCAATGTGCTCATCAGGCCTTACTAAAATGGCACCTTGGTCTGTCATCTGGCAAACATCCCACCACGAAACTGAACTGGGATGATTTCTCACTTCCACAACTTCAATAAAACTTTTCCAGGGTTCTAATGCCGCATCTGTTCTGCCGATTTTATCATTAGTAGTTCCACTCGGCCATATTACACATGTCTTCATATGGATTTTAAGTTCCTCTGCCACTTCAAACGCAGCTCGCGCGAGACTGAAAGACTTTTCCATTGGTGCAATTATAAGAAGAAACTCAACTTTTTCCAGAGACACAAGATCAAGAGTCGAAATTGTTTCCTGCAAATTGATGATTGATTAGATTTGTATTCTGATAAGAAGATGCAAATTCCACAAAGTAATAGAAATAACGACAAAATGTTATCAAAGAAAGGTCCGGAGCAGCCACCTGCTGCAATTAAAGAGAAAACAGTCAACACGCAATATAGCGCACTCAGATTGCAAAACTCAAAGGGCAACAGGTAAAACGGTGCATGAAATGAAATACAGAAAGAAAAGTCTAATTGCTACCTTATTTGAAAGATTTGACAACAATCGGACACTCATATGAGGCAACCTAGATCCAGGATCTGCTGACGGGATATAGTCCCTTCTGCGCCCAAGGGGTGCATCTGAATTATTTGCATCTGCCAAATCATCAGCATCAGACACTAATGCTCCTTTCAGGTATCTAACAATAAGCCACAAACACAAAAGTTAGAACCATCTTCATGTTCAAATAAACTATAAAAAAACTGCCTCTAACTGATTGTCTCGAAAATTTGACCAAGGTATTCCAGTTAACTTCAAAACAGAATTTTGCTCTGTGGACATTGCTAAAAAAATTCAGCACAAAAAAATGTAACAGTAGCTCCACCTGAAACCTAGATCCTCAGCTGGAAACTGAAGTTGAAGACTATTTCCTTCATCAAATATCTGCCTCAGTTTAGCAAGCCTCGAGGAACCAAGAGGATTCTTTTCATTCAATATAGAAATCTGTGCACGACCGATGCTAAAAATTCCATCCAAAATGGACCTCTGCACTGTTTCCGGTAATAAATTACCCACAGTATCATTGATAGCTCGATGGACTACAAATCCAGAAAAGAAAAGAAAAAAAAAAGAGAAAATTTTTAGGATTTTGAACAATTATAGAAGATTTAAATCTTAAAATGTGATGTCACCTGCATTTGCAATTCTCGGATCAAGACCAAGCGCAGCAGGAATCCTCATAGCTGATTTGAAGTTTTGAACACTAAGCTTTGTATTAAAACTGGCAATCTAACAAATTCCAAAAAAATATGTAGGGTGTTCAACATTTGAGAATATAGAAAACACTTAAAAAGAAACAATTTACTTCGCAACATTTAAATCAGACCTGCTTCCGTTCCATTTCATAAGAAGAAAGAAGAGAAACAGGTGCAATATCATTGAGGACGGCGGCTATTTTCCACGCAAGATTATGAGCATCTTGAATTCCAGTATTCATACCTGAAATGAATAAGAACTTTGTTCTCAAGGTCATATATATCCAAAACCTTAAAAACATGGAGTTGGTTACAATGACCCCCCAAAAAAAAAAAAAGTTTGTGACAACTGCTGATCACCCCTCCAAATTGTAAAATTCTGAATATCCCCTTTGATGTGTGATGCAACTAAATTCAACCCCTAAATGCCAGCACAAAGACAAAAAATTGACTACTCACCAAAACCACCTGCAGGAGGAAAGCGATGGGCAGCATCACCAGCCAACAATACTTTATTATTATGAGTCAGAAACTTTTCCGCGACCTCAGCATGCATAACCCATGGCTTCACATCCATTACCTTTATGTCAGCGAGCCCACGACCAACCAATTTGAGGATAAATTTCTCGCACATCTACGACCAGTTTTACCAAAAAGGAGTTATTGCCGTGATTTCCATATTTTGGTGTGGAAATCAAATTGAAAACTTGCTCATGCCCTGAAAGAATAAATAAAAATAGAAATACATACCTCAGAACTGAAGTCCTCAAGCTTTTGCTGTGGAGGATAAAATGGTACCTAAAACACAATAAATTTAGTACGTTTATCAGAAAGCCAAATGTTTCTGAATGCAAACAATACATTATTTAATTACAGTGATAATATGCAATTTGTATTCCCGAACATCACCTGTAAAACAAATTCCCCTTGCCCTAGGTCATGAGCTACAAGTACGCCAATTGCTTCTGCATTGAAAACAAAGAACAGCATTCCAGGTCTCTCGGTCATTAAATATTTCCCAAGGTCTTCACTCATAAAGTGGATGCTCACGAGTTTCTGCAAGTCCTTTTCGCCTACCATGTCAATTCCTACTAACTTCCTGACTGTACTTCCAGCACCATCTGTTCCAACAAGGAAATTGCAGCGGATATCTTTCTTCACTAACCTCCCTTCCCTGAGAAAAGATGTAGTGACAGTTACGCTGTGGTCGTCAGCAGCATTAACCGATACGCATTCATGCCCCATCAATATCTGCTTCTCTTTAATCAGGCCATCATTCTGACAACGTAAGGCTTGGTGGTCAACCACGTCAAAACCTAGGTTAACAACCTTCTGTAGTAGTAACTCATTGAGTTTATATTGTGAAAAATGTGCAACAGAGATGGGGCTCACAGTTCCGTCAAAATCTGCAGACAATAAACCACCATTACTGAGGAACAGGGGAATAGATAGCTCTACAAGGACATTGAATTATCTTCCTCTTCGTGTATCATTCGTGCTTTTTAGCATGCATTACAAAATCTCTCTCCAGCCAATAATAATGCCAAAAAGTTAAGATTTCAACACCACATTTTGAAGACAAAGTTAAGGGAAAATCTCCAAGGCAAGAACGCTTGCTCTCAAGAGGATATTGCCAGCTTCAAATACAGAATTCATCCTTAATCATAATGAAAAGGTACCTTGTGGCTGCATATGGTCAACAGACCCAAGTATCTGACCAGTTATAGAAGTACAATATATAAACTTCCTCCAATGATCAACAGGTGGTTGTAAACTCATAATCTCATCTGCTAAACCATCCATTTTCCTGAACAACTATCAATAAGGCATTTATCAATACCAAATCCTTCTGCTTCCAAATTATCAAATCATAACAAACCACAAGAAAAAAAAAAAGGAAAAAGAAACACATATTTTAATAGAAAAACCAACCTCCATGGTGCGGTTATTTATAAAATGAGCTTGAGGGTGCCTGGAGAAAGTAGTGTGTTTCTCCAATATTGAACATTTGACACCTGAACAAACATTAGATTAGAAAGGTACATAGTATTAAAATCCGGCAATCCCTTTTCAGTCTTTCATAAATGAAACCAAATAGATGACTTAATTAGAAAATGGACATCAAACAACAACACATACTTTCAACTCGTTTAGCAGCGCATCGGAAGTGAAAGCTACATGAAACTATACAGTTCATAATCCATTTCAGCTCTTCGACGAATCAATGAAATTAACCAGACTCTAAACCAAAAAGGAACACCTGTTTTTTTTTCGAGGAATAAAAGCCCTTTTGTACCTACTTCTTTCTAAACGTTAATGAAAACAGAAAAGCCCAGAATTCTATTTCATGTCTTCAATGAATCAAACAAACTAACAGACCCAATCAGAAAAGATACATCAAAATTACCTTTTAAAAAAAAGGTCTTCCGCCTGATTTTAAACTTTTAACCAGGACTAAGGAAGGTGAAGATGCATAAAAATTCAAAACCCAGGATCCCACTTCATTTCTTCAGTGAATCAACGTAAATAACTGATTAACAGAAACCGGGACATCAAATATACAAAATTGAGAGGGGGAGGAGAGAGAGAGAGATTTTTTATGTGTACCTAGTTTAGTGAGGAGAATAGAAAGGGCAAGCCCAACAGGTCCTGCACCCACGATCAACACGGGGAGTATTGAAGAATCATCGTCCTTTCTGATGAATGAGGAAGCTTTCCTAGTAGTTGAAGAAGAAATATTGCGGAGTTTGAACAACTTCTTCGTCAAGCCATTAACAACAATCCCCATGGCCGTTTTGAGAATTGAGAAAACTGATTCTGGCGGTAATTTGGCCGAAGGAGCTCTATTGTAATGAACACAAGAGAATAAAATCATAACGACGTCGTGGCACCAAAAAGACCGTTCGTTGTCCTTTTCCCTTAATTCCCATCTAGGTTTTCTCTCCCCGCAAATTAAAATGACTTGTTTGGGCAATATTTTGTTTTGGTTTTTTTATTTAGGTTTCAGATGTCATCTAAAATGTGATTTAAGATAAAATTTAAAAAGTTGTTTGGTTGATATTTTAAATAAATTAATAATATTTTCATCCACCACCACCAGACTACCTCCTCCGCCGCCGCCGCTGGCGAGCAGTCCGGTGGCGGCGGATGGTGGTGGAGGTGGTCCGGTGGTGGTGGATGAAAATTGTGTGAAAATAATTTTTGAAATATTTTTTAAAAGGTAAATTAAAAAGTTGTTTAGATAGCATTGGGATTTGTGTTTGAGAGGTGTTTTAAGAAGTAAAATGAGACAAAAATACAAAATAAGCGTTGGGCAAACAAACCTTTTATTATTTGAGGACTTATTTTTTTAGAAATATAATTTTTTAAATTATGATCTTCTCGGAATGATATTCCATACTTCCCATTATTGTAGTTATATTTTATTATTTTTTATTGAGTATTTACAGTTTTTGTGAAGAAAATTAAAAGCAAAGTTTTTGTAACGCTTTATAGTATTATCACAAAAAACAGATTTAATGTTTAACTATTTTTAATTAATTATATTTTTATTCACATATTAATTATTTATATTTTAAAAAATAAAAAAAGATTTCATACATTAACCAAAAAATGGCCGGTTTCAAAAGGGGAAATAAAAAACTAACAGAAAATGGGGATTGATGGAAGCGCAAAAGTTGGGTGGAAATCAGAAAGTGGAAGGCCCGTTATATTTGTCCGGACAATTGGGTATGTTTTAAAGGTAAAATTACAAAAATACCTCGTTTAGGTAGGGTTCCAACGACGAAAGAGTACTGTAGTTATTGGTCACAAAAATACCCTTGTTCAGGTAGGGTTCCAACAATGAAAGAATGTTGTAGTTATTGGTCCCCTTGCTTTTATATCTTATTATATTAGAAACAAAAACCACACTTAAAAGAAAGTATCACTATTTGACATGTGGTATTTTTACATCATATTTTTAAAATAAATTTCTATTTCCACATCTCCTAAACTTAAAAGGCAAATGCAGTCCCAATTCTTAATTTATTTCCACCTCCTATTTTCGTCCAAACAAAAAAAAAAAACTACGGGTTCATAAAAAACCCAAATCATCATCCCCATCGCCACGACAATCGACTCCTTAATCAATCCCTTCTCCACAATAAAAAAAAAAAATTCATCATCAATCATCAATTGAAAATATGTGGTGAAATATACTCCTTTCCTATTAGCATGTTCAATCTTTTCATTAGTGATGATCAACTACATCCTAATCGGATAAAATTTTAACTTCAAAATATATTTTCTTTACCTCTCTATATAAACACAAAGAAAAAAAAAATTTCTCATTGATCTTACTTCGGCCGTTGTGGTGGTGCCATTACAGGTATTAAAATTTAAATGATTTTATTTCCACAGATAATTGGTTTAGCTTTTATTATTTTTTATTTTTTCCGTTCAAGAATAGTGTTATTACTATTATTTTTATGCATCCATCCGTTACAGCTACCGGAGCCGTTGTCAGGTAGTATGATGTGATTTCTTATTTGGTTAGTTAGTCTAAAATTTTTGTATGATTTTAGTTATGTTTGGATTGAATTGATTGATTGGGTTTTTGTTACAAAGTGTGGTTTTTTAAATTTGTTTTTTATGTTTCATTTAATTAGAGTGGTTTTTTTTTTAATTATGGAGTCTCATGTTTTTTTTCGTATATGTCCAGCTATGAAGTGTGTTTTTTCTTTGTTTAATTGCTTTTGATTTTGTTTCATACTCCCAGTTGACCAATTATGATTATTATTATTATTATTTTATTTGCAAATGAAGCACGTTTTTTTTTTTTTTTTGTGTTCGGGGTTTCAAGAATATACTTTTTTGGATTTGGTTTTTGGACTTTTTTTAGTTCCTCATCATCTAAATAGTTCAAGTAGCTTCTTTTAACTAATTTATGGGGAAACCTTTTATGAATTTGAGGTGGAGAGGGAAAGAATGATGTTTCTACGTTTATTTATGTTTTTATACATCATTTTTACCTACAGGAAAAAAAATTTTCCAAATTTTAATGGGCTATCTTTTACTTTTTTTTTTTATTTGCCATGGTGAGGTGAGTTCTTTTTTGCTATATCTTGAAACCTATGCAAATTTACATTATTTTCATTCTCATATTTGTGATCAACCAGTTTCAACAATTAACCAGTATCAAAATCATATTTTTGATATTTTACTACCTATAAACTTTTAGAAGAAATAGTTCCAACAATTAAGCATATACCCTTTGGAGGAAGCTAACTACAAGGCTATTAATCTCCAAAACTAAGGATTGATTTGGCACAACCAATGGAAAACATCAATAAATTATCTTACTAATATTTAAATTTATTAGGATGCTTTTATATTTTTTCTAGCATTTACTTCAAGACATATATTTGATCAAGTTTATTTATATTTAAGAAGTAACACTTATAAAACATTTTTAAAATCTTCAAACATTTCTAAAACGTACCGGGCCAAATACAATTTATTTTTATGCCAAATACAAACATCACACTTATAAAACATTTCTAAAATTCTTCAAATATTTCTAAAATATATCGGGTCAAATACAAAATATTTTTTTTCCAGATACAAATATTTCTAAGATCTACAGATATATTGAGCCAGGATCGCGCATTGCGCGACCAGACATCACTAGTAGTAGTAGATATAGTCTCCGGATGAATATCTTTATTCAATTTTCACTGTCATATATATTCACTTCGCCCCTCCCGTAGAAAAATAGTAATTAATTAATGTTTTTCGTCCAAAAACAAGTACACACAATCATACCATTTCTATAATGATTCTTATGGATAGATGAAATTATTTATGAAAATTTGTTTTTCTTTATTTTTAAGTAAATTGAGGATATGAATTCCGAAATGAAGCGGAACAAAAAGTTTGAAAATAGATTATATTACATTGATTATGATACAAGTATGTCATACGAAATTATAAGGGAAAATTAGGCAAAATATGTACATCCTACATCCCTACTCATTTGAGGATCAAATGAAACCGTCCCCTATTCTGCATTGTAAAATGTTCACAAGATAACTTTTACAGAAGTTCATGGGATTCCACCTCAAAACCAATTGGCGATAAAGGGAATAGCTCATGAAACTTATATATTGATACTCAGAGTCTCCCGACACCGGGATCAAATGAAACCGTCCCCTATTTTGCATTGTAAAATGCTCACAAGATAACTTTTACAGAAACTCATAGGATTCCACCTCAAAACCAATTGGCGATGAGGGGAGTAGCCCATGAAACGTATGTATTGATACTCAGAATCTCCCAACATCCGTCCCCGAGTCTCCCAACATCCGTCCCCTATTCTGCATTGTAAAATGCTCACAAGATAACTTTTACAAAAGTCCATGAGATTACAGAAGCTCATGAGATTCCACCTCAAAACCAATTGGCGATGAGGGGAGTAGCCCATGAAACTTATATATTAATACTCAGAGTCTCTCAACACCGATGTGGGATTAGGACTCCTAAATACTGCCCGCAAGCCCAACGTATTTTTTGGGTTGGGCTTGTGCTATTTTTTTAGCCCAGGCACCGCCTCACGTCTCAACCCTATTTTTTTGTTGGGTATTTAGAATTCGAATGTCGGCGTGCTGACTCTAATATCATATAGAAGGCTATGGGGTTCCACTTCAAAACCAATTGGCGATGAGGGAAGTAGCCCATGAAATTTATATATTAATAATCAGAGTTTTCCAACACCGATGTGGGATTGGAACTATTTAATAACTTTGAGTAGAGTGACTTCATTACTCTCTCACTACTATAAACAAACACCTAGGATGCATATCATCACCTCAATTTCGACTATAATATCCGAAGCGAAGGAGAAAAAGACTCAAAAGTCGAAACAAAGAAAGAAGCTCTTGAAACTCATAAATAAACCAAATTTGATTGACAGTGGAAATTGAAGCAGTGATCATCCAATTCTAAGACAATGGCTTTTAGGGACTCAAATTGAGACCAAGATGGGAAATCAGATTGCATCGAAACCAAAAATCAAAGCGAAGTAGGCACCTAAAATTGCATATAGGAGTAAAATCCCCCAAAACATAATCAACCAGGCAACTGTCAGATAAAAGAGAAGGCAAATATGATAATAATAATAATAAAAGGGTATAGGCAAAGTTATGTTCATAAATTATATTGGTCCTTCAAAAGTATAGATGTTTGGTATTTGGTTCAATCCTACACATATGGGAATAACCGGTAACTAATAGGTTTTCAAAATGTTAGTTCACTAAACTATAATCACACTGTAATTTTTGAATAATACGAAATGAGAGCCACCTTAAGAGTTTAGAGTATTATTATCATGAGACACGTTCAATGATCACATTTTCGAAAAGCAGCATGCGGAGCTGTGACGGAGGGGTGCGATTACACATGTTTAATTTTTTGTAATTAATAGAAGTATATTAAATTTTTAATAAAAAATTATGCATTTTATAATTTTTTTTATCCCGTACATTGATTTTCTGGTTTATTATTACGAGTAGTTTTTTTTTTCTACTAAATTTTGTGTCTCCATATTAATTTTCTGGCTCCGACATTCTACAAGTTTTGCGTCAAATTTCAGCACAATAACTCGAGTCACTCGTTAGTGTCTCATCATACCGCATTTAGAAAACAATTTATCCTTTTTGTTTGTTCATTATCATTCTTTAGGCTTGGATAAACATCAGTATGTATAGTTTGTAAACTTGTTAATTATTGGGAATACATGATGGAGTAATATTAATTCCTCATCAAATATAAAGTAATAACAATACACGGGTGGCTTCTCACATGATACAAAGCCAAAAACAACTTAATGCCCATACTTTTGTATTCATATGGCAATGCACATGGCCAAGTCTCTCCACGTAAAATGCATACATAAAATTCCAACTCCTAAAAATAATTAGTAATAATGAATTCATAATGCTACGTACTTCCTCTTTGGCCATTTAAGGCTATTTCTTTCACCATCAAGTTCATTGCTAGTTTTGAAAACCATGGTCCACTCTTAAAAAGGCAGTACAACAGTGTAGTATTATTTAGTCCTGCAAATGTGGTCAAAAAAAAAATAATAATAATACCAATAATATATTTTGTGGTGATTTAAAAATCTGTGAAAAATTCTTTGGCATTAAGCAGACATTACCAGTTTCTTGCCCATCCTGGCCATGTGAGAATGCTCAGCCATTATTTACACTAGCATTGTCTGAATATTAATAACCACCCCAATCTTTTCTTCAATTGGCTACTACACATTGAACCTTTCCACACGCCTCTTATAGCACCAAATTTGCTGCTTCAATTTATCTCCATTTTTACCTTGTTGAAACCGTAAAAATTAAGCTCAAAATCTGTTAACATTATCTTGATCACATTTTAAACACTACCCTCTTGTTTTTATAGCTTATAATAGGACGTCGTTTTAATGATGACACTCTAGAATAACACATGACAACGACACTTAATGGATCCAATATAAGATTCCCCTCTCATACATTGTGTGTTATACTTCTTTATAGTTGTTTTAAAATTGAATAAAACTCTATTTATTTATCACTTGTCGCTCTCACTGTAATGATATAGTATACTCTTTTAGAACAAAAAACTCGCGTTAATAGTAAATTATCGAAACAGATGTTTAAAAAGCAATTTACACCATACATACTAATATAAGTTTCCAAATTGCAATTTCGTACAGCGACTTCGGAATCTCCATTATTTTTTTCAAATATTTTGCCCGTTATAAAGACATTGTTAAGCCCAGGAATGAAAGAAATAAAAAAGGGAATCAAGCAGGCACGCAATGGGCCTGGGTGACTGCAATTTTCTTTAGTAAAAAAATACGAAATGGCAGCAGACATAAAGGTGTACGTTAGCAACAACAATACTTAATGGCGTCGTCTCACTGAAAAAAAACTCTTTCCCCTAGATTCTCCTGTTGAATGAAAGAATATGTTTATCAGTGTTAAAAAGTTTTTCCAACACCTACCTCACTCCACCGCCAATTAAACACTTTGTGACACCATAAAGATTGCATTTTGTTTTGCATACTATACAAACACAGCTTTCATTTAATTGCGTGTGAAAAAGAAAGATGTCTTAACTTCGTTTAGAGATCATCTCTCAACAATAGAATTCCGGTACAAAAATCACCGTCTTTTTCTACTCGTTAATACAAAACACGACTTGATTGTAACTGTTTTGCCCTGTTATGTGAATTTTAGGCAATAAAGCACACCTCTTTCAAGGCGTAGAAAACACAATATACAATATTTAACTATATACAAGTATTTTCTTTTGTTCTTTTTTTTTTGAGAATTTCTTTTGTTCTTAATTGATGCATAGCATATGGCCATTCCTCGAAACAATGCAGATTATTCAACTATTTTCACCTCTAGCTATATGTATTAAGTGGAATGGATCTCATTAACTTGTCTTACTGTATTATTATTATTATTATTGGTTTTTTTAATCATCTCAGACTCAGAGTCTCTATGCAGCTCTGCCAATCTCAAAAATCCATACTTTCGAGGACCCCTTATTCTCTGTTTCTCTGCCTCTCTGCTCACTCACTCAAACCTAGTCCCACCACTCTGTCTCTGTTCGATCTAAGCATCCAATTCAATTCCAGGGTGGCCATGAAAGCTACTCTTGCTTTCCTTACCCTCCAGATTTTTTTCCCCTTCAACAATTTTTTGCCTCCACTTCCCAGATTACTCCTGATTGAATGTTGCAGCTTGGTGCCTTCAAATCTGTGATACAGAAACAGAGCATCTGGTAATTTTTTTTTTTTTTTTTTTAAGTATATCTATAGGCTAAAATGAGGTCATCAGTAGAAGACAAAGGATGTTTGAACAATAATGGAAGAGGAGCAATTGCAGCACAAGAAACTAATTTTGAGTTTCACAAGGGTAGTACAGCAAAGAATATTGCTTCTTCTCATCACCACCACCACCATCATCATCATCGTCAAATGAGTTTAGGAAAACCAACGCCATTGAAATGGGACGATGCACAGAAATGGCTTGGAAACCATCTGTCCAGAAATGGTCACCAGAAAAATCACTCATCAACAAAGCCCAGAAACTCAAATGCAGATGACAGGAGATTGATAAACAATCCAGTTCCCAAGGAGGAAGAATATAATACTGAAGATGAGGATGAAGATGAAGACGAATCAGGAGGAGGAAGACATGATATTGACAATGACGACGACCTTGTGATTCCGTACGAAGGGGAATTAACCAAGAAAATGGATGAATCGATTTGGAGAATCAATAAAAAAACCAGTGCCGGATCTTCTTCTTCCGGCGCCGTTGCTGCTGCTCCGGTTGTTAGATCGATTTGTGTGAGGGATATGGGGACGGAAATGACCCCTGTTGGTAGCCAGGAGCCTTCAAGAACAGCTACTCCGGTTAAATCTACAACTCCGGCGACCAGGAGTCCGATAGCTTCGGGATCTTCGACGCCGGCGAGATACCAAAATGGGATTATCCATATCGTGGAAACCGATGATGATCGGAGCAATAGGGCCGGAAATGGAGGAGGAACGGCCACAACAACGACGGCGACGACGAGTAGATTTGGGAGAGAAGGGGAGGAAGTTAATGAATCGAGGAGTAGTCTAGATGCAGCTGCAAAGAAGCCAAATCCTCTGGAAACAAGAGCAATGGCTTGGGATGAAGCAGAAAGAGCTAAATACTTAGCAAGGTAAAATCAATTCAAACAAGATTGCAATGTAATTTCTTAGATTTGTTACCGAGGGGATTAATTGAGATGATGATGGAATTACTGCCAGGTACAAGCGAGAAGAGATGAAGATTCAAGCTTGGGAAAATCATCAGAAAAGGAAAGCTGAAATGTCAATGCGAAGAATGGAGGTAAACAACAAATTATAATTAGTATACTATAATTTTCACTCCATTCTAAATCCAATCTCCCATAACTGATTTTCCGTCATTACTAGTAGTTAAATTGACCATTTGTTAAGATTAGGCTTACAGTATATTAGTCTCCTCCTCGCATCATCAAGTTGGATGGGAAAAAGGCAAATCTTTAAATGTGACATAATTATGTTACAGGACACAGAAAATATGCAAATTAAAGTGGTGCTTATTGAATTAGTTCCACAAAGAAAACTCGTTTTATGATAAGGTCGGGATGAGTGTTACACAATAATTAAACAGTACTCTTTGACAACCCAAAATATCACATGGTTCGGCATTCATTTGGAGGTAGATTTTCTTTTTCCGGCATAGACGAGTAAGAATAGGGGTGGTTTTTCTGTGGTTCCATCTCTCAGGTGAAGGCGGAACAGATGAAATCACGAGCACAGGAGAAATACGCGAACAAACTGGCGGCGACCAAGAGGATAGCAGAGGAGAAGCGTGCAAATGCGGAATCAAAACTGAACGAGAAAGCAATGAAGACTTCGGAAAAGGCAGATTACATCAGAAGAACCGGCCACATGCCTTCATCTTTCTCTCTCAAGTTGCCTTCCTTCTGCTGGTAGTATATAGGAGTATAACTTGTATCTTTTCTCTTTTTTTCTCACAATTTCCTGCCCTTTTTTTTGGCATTATTATTATGTAAGTTATTACCAGTTCATGCCTAATTGGTCACTTAATGAAAATCCAGAGAGGTTGAATGAACGTCATCATCTTCAGATAGTACACCAACAAAAAAATAAAATAAAATCATTCTTTCGGATAAATTCCATCTGTTTTAAAATTATTTTTCACTTTGAAATTTTAATTTTAATATAATTTGAATTAGAAATGAAAATCCAAACAAGACAATAATTATGAGACGGAAAGAGTATTATTTAGAAGTAACGGGAGATCATAACGAGCAGCCTCGTTATGTAAGCATTCAACAACTCAATCAAATGTTAATAAGTTGTAGAAGATTAAAGATTTTTCGTTCAATTAGCTATGAGTTTAAGACTAATTTTTTTTTTTTTGGTTCAAAAATAAATGAATTTTTTTTTCTAATGAGTACTTTACATAACAATGCTCGTATCCTTATTACCTGGTTTGATCTATAATTTCCAAGTGTTTTTCAACCTCAAATCGGAATATCCACGAGACGTTGCAAGTCCATTTTAACCCAGCTTGACTTAATAATAAGGTGAAAATGGTATACATCGCAGGCTCTTATAATTCACCTAATTATTTTCATCACTATGGTTGCGCCACTAAAAGAAATTATTCGTTGAATTAAGATGGTACAGTACATATAATTTATTTTTTTCCCCAGTGGAATATCCTGATTAACTGAGATAATCTACAATAGATTTATGAGGAGATTGAGAACTGTGTTTGGATTAATATTTGTTGCTTCATTCCATTATATTTGTTTAATTATTGGAGTAGTTCTTTTTTTTTTTCAAAGTAAATAAAGAATTTGCGATTCATCGCAACTACATATTAGTAAAATCTTTCTTCGGGTCTTTATTATAAATTATTTTGATTTTTTATATAAAAATTTAATTTATTATATTTTTTTAATTAAAAATAAAACATAAAAATGTATATTTAAATATTTATTGTGTTATTGAATTACCTTAAAGTGAAGGAGGTGGTTTTTTTTTTTCAAAGAAAAAAGAAAGAGGAAAAAGGGAAAAGGAGAAAACAAATAATTGATGTAATTTTTAATTGATTAGTTTAGTTAAATATCCAGCTCAGGCATTCCTGGTGTTCCCTTTTCGTTTCTTCGAACCTGCGAGAGGAAACGCCCGAGACCCGTAAGAACTTTCCCCTCCTTCACTTTCTCTCTCTAAAATCTCACCGCGTATCGCCGCCGCGTCCAGCTTCGATCGTTCCCTTATTTTCTCCGGGACATCGGTGCCATTCGTCGGTAAGCCCTTCGATAATCAATTCTTCATTCAATTATCTCGGGGGTTGAGAATTCGAGTTCCGCCTGTCGTATTTTAGGGTTTTCTGTCTCCTTTTCAATTAAGAGAGCTTTTTTGTTTTCTTCTTGATATAGTATAGGGGTTTACTAATTTACTCGAAGGTAGGTGTTTTGGCCTGTATCGATTTGATGCTATCGAATCCGGCCGGGTGAAATTAGGGCTTCTTTTCTTTTTTTATTTATCTTGGGAGTTGGGGAACTCAATTTAGGGTTTTAGTTCAAAACCCACGTTTCGGGGAGTTACGGGGTGCAAAAATTTAGAAGCTTTTGCTGCATCTGTAGACGAATTCTTGCATCTCTAGTTAGATACATATATGGCTGCTGGTAGACATGGGGGTTACAGGGATAATCAGTTCAGAGGACTTGTCGATTCAGATTTCGAAGGCTCAACCAGGGAGAATGGTTACCCACGGGGCGGTGATTATGGCCGTAGGAATGGGAACAGTGACCGAGGTTATGGTAGGGAGCAAAACATCCGCGAGGGAGAGCAGGGCCCTCGTGATAGGGTTAGGCTTAGGCAGAAGGATTTTAATGAAAGGGAGATGAGGAATGGTGGTGCTGGTGGGTATCGTTCAGCTTCCAGTAGGAGTGATTCTGGCAGTAGCGGTGGGGGTGGAGCAGGGCCCAGGAAGAATGTTTTTCCTGTTAGGGCTATTGACAGAGAGCCTGGGGAATTATCCAGTGAAAGTGGATCTGATGGAGGAGCTGTTGACTCCGAATCACTAAACAATAAAGGTTGTGGCGAGTTGAAGAAGGTTGAAAATGGAAAACGCAAGTTTTCTCCCATTATTTGGGATCGGGATGGAGATGGTAAGAAAGTGACTCGAACAGTTAAGGCTAGGACTTCTCCTGCTGAAGCAAATGCACTAACAGGTCTTCCTCCTCCCCTGTCTAATTCTTCAAGCACAATTTTGCCTGATTCAAAACCTGATGGTCCTGAGAATAGCTCATGTACTCAACAATATGCAATTCAGAGTCCAGAAGGGCTGCCTTCAGCTGAGAAGGTTGATGAAGAAATGGATGCCACTTCTCTGTCCCCGGTAGAATTGCCGCATTTGTCGCCCGGGGTCGAGGAAGAGAAAGAAGCAGTGACTTATAATCAGGGAGCAGAGACGCTAGATGATGATTATACATCAACTCGGACAATAAGAGCTTCACGCTGGGCAAATGAGGATGAATCGTCTGGTGATGAAGGTGAAATAATTGAGGAAGAGGAGATGACAAAATTGAAGAAGAAGAAGAAATATATCACTGAATTAGCAGAAACTAAATGGAGAAAGTCTGCAACTCCAGAGCTTGGAGAGTTGAGGAGAGAGGGCTCTGAAAGCAATAGAGCCAGGTCCTCTGATGAACGAATTAGATCTGGTAGTAGTGATAGGTATGCTGATGAGATGCCGAAGGATGACTACATGGAGGTCGAGGAGGACCGGCCCTATACTGGAGCCTCTAGTAGCCAGTCAGACACTGAATCGGACCAAGAAGACGAAACTCCTCGAACACCAGAACCTACTGGTCCTCCTCCGAGGACTGTGAACATGCTTCAGGGTTGTAGAAGTGTTGATGAATTTGAGCGGCTGAACAAGATTGATGAAGGTACTTACGGTGTAGTTTTTAGAGCTAGGGATAAGAAAACAGGAGAAATAGTTGCACTTAAGAAGGTCAAGATGGAAAAAGAAAGAGAAGGATTCCCTTTGACTGCTTTGAGGGAAATAAATATTCTTCTCTCGTTTCATCATCCTTCAATTGTAGATGTCAAAGAAGTAGTTGTAGGGAGTAGTCTTGACAGCATCTTTATGGTAATGGAGTACATGGAACATGACCTGAAAGCGTTGATGGAGAGCATGAAACAGCCTTTTAGTCAAAGCGAAGTAAAGTGCCTCATGCTTCAGCTTATCGGAGGTGTTAAGTACCTTCACGATAACTGGGTTTTGCACCGAGATCTGAAGACATCAAATATACTCTTAAATAATCGCGGTGAATTGAAAATCTGCGACTTTGGGTTAGCACGTCAGTATGGAAGCCCTTTGAAACCATATACTCAGTTGGTGGTTACTTTGTGGTACAGGTGGGCCTTCTTCATTGGTTTTCCCATTAGTTTTTATCTACTGGTTTTTGTGTGTGCCCATTTCTTGTGTCATCTGCTAATCAATGCTTTGAACTTTATGTTTCCTCAGAGCGCCTGAGCTGCTATTGGGAGCTAAGGAGTATTCAACAGCAATTGACATGTGGTCTTTGGGTTGTATTATGGCTGAGCTGTTAGCTAAGAAGCCACTATTCAATGGGCAAAATGAAATTGACCAACTTGTCAAGGTCTGAATTGGTTGAAGTTCTCTATTTACAATTTGTTGGGTCTTATACTCCTGCAAACTTCAAAGAGAGAAAAATATTGGTACTTAACCATCTAATCTTCTTGAATTGCAGATATATAAAGTTCTTGGGACTCCAAATGAGAAGATTTGGCCTGGGCTCTCAAAGCTGACGCAACCCAAGGTTAACATGGTGAAGAACGAGTAAGTATTGATTTTATGTTTGTCTAAGTTTTCTTCAAATGGAATATGCGATTTATCTATTTTGTGTTTCCCACTCTTTTCCCAGGCTTCCAGCTTTGGGTGATTCTGGTCTGGCTTTCAGGGCCTTCGTTGGTGACAGTTTCAGTTCTGAAAATAGAATGTCATGTTTCTATTAACTCGGGTCCTCTGATTGTTTCAGGTTCAGTGGATTGCGTGCGAAATTCCCTCCGGCGTCTTTCACGGGGTCGCCAGTGTTATCTGATGCTGGATTTGATTTGTTGAATAGGCTTTTGACATACGACCCTGAGAAGGTATGCAGATTCCATACCATGGTTTTTAGCTGTCTGTAAAAAGAAATCCTGATGAGTCTGTAAATAGATTTTAATGTTTTTGTTATTGTGCAGAGAATAACAGCTGAGGCTGCTCTTAACCACGAATGGTTTCGGGAAGTTCCTCTACCCAAATCAAAAGAATTTATGCCTACTTTTCCAGCACAGCATGCCCAGGACAGGTATTCTAGTGCTGCTTCTGTGTTTATGAAAACTTTATGTTCCCATGAATGTCATAATAACTATTTTGTTGCAATATCCAGACGCACACGAAGGGTCCAAAAGAGCCCAGATCCTTTGGAAGAACAACGCAGGAAAGAGTTGCAGCAAGGGGGTTTGGGGACTGGTGGTTTGTTTGGTTAAGGGAAGTTATCGGTGCCTTGAAGTTATATTTATCCTTCTGTTTTAATGATTGGCTGTTGAGGTGAGGGCAATGTATTGAGAGGAAGTTGCAAACATTTAACGTGTGAAGATCATTCGTGCTGTGTTTTAGCAGGCACCACTGATGAAGTAGATGGAGCATAAATGTTCTGTCTAAGATTTCAATCCAGTATGTTGGGGAGCTCTGATGTTGAGAAAATTCCTTCTTTGACAACTGCTAGCATGCCAAGGTGTGGCATAATGCCTTTTTCATTGAAAAAATAGTTTCAGTTGAAACTTCTGTATGTAACCTATATTTCGTTGATAGATACCCTGTAACATTTTCCATAAAAGTTCTTTTTGTTGAAAATATCCATTGGATTTGTTATAGAAACATTATGGTTTATGTGCACTTCTGTTCTATCCATTTTAATTTTGAATTGGTGTTTGCAAGAGGTGTAGAGCGGAGAAGGCCTTGATACCTTATGTTGAAGAAGATATGACAAAAGTATCGGAGGTAATGTCAAGTTTGAAGCATGGGTGTAGCAAGGGTGTTCCGTCTTCTGGGTTTTTTCTTTTGCAGTGTTGTTAAGAGAAATGCTTGCCTCATCCCTATAGGTTTGCAGTGTCTGGTGCTTGCTGTTATAACGTGTCTAGTCTAACTTTTTTAATATTTACTGAAGTAACTTTTTTAGGTTTGGTTTTTTAATGTATAATATATACTGAACTAACTTAAGGTTCGCCCCTGCTCTGGGTGATCCAGTTGTCTATTCGTTGTTTTTTCCTCGGCTCAAAAATCAGCAATAAAATGATGTGTTTAAGATTTGCACTATTTAGGAATTCAGTTGATTTAGCTTGGTATGTACTTGCTCATGCCATTTGAAGTATGAACCATATAATTTGACATCATTAATTGTTAACTGTTGCGAAGCGCTGATTTTTTTCTGATATTTGTTGTTAACATGAAGCTTTCAACATTCTTGTCTCTTAGTCCCATATTGACATATAGCTTTGCTTTGTGAGAAAAGTTTGGGACCAATTTTAAACTCCGTGTTGCTTTGTTTATTCAATTAAAATCAAATACTGCCTAGGCTATGGTTTCAAGAATTGATTAATTGGCTCCGGAGATGTTTCTCTTTTGTTGTGCGTTATGGTGATTTCTGAAGAAACTATAATTATTGATTGATATCTGTGCTACGGGTGGGCAGTGTATGTTGTTACTCATTCAGCTGCTGGGTGTCTTTTATTAATCAGTGAAGAGCCTTTGCTACATGCTGAATTTATGGTTACACAATTTTTTCTGTTATTCCCCAAGTAACCAAATGTATACCCCCCACCCCATGCACAAGCGCAGAGCCCCACCCACCACCAACGCACTCACACGCATGCACACACCACTTTCTTTGTGGCTTTAACGGTGTTAATTACTTTTGGGATTTATGTAATGCTTTTGGACTTCTAAGGCATTTGTATGCGTATCTCGCTGCAGTACTGAAGGAAGCATATTAAGGAGTTCACCTACGCAGCCTGGGGAAACAGTTTTTCAAATTAATTTTTCCATTCTTCAGTCTTTTTGTCTTCTTCAAGCTCTGGAAAGGTATTTTGCATACCCTGAGTACCTTATGTGACGTGCATGTTTATTCTTCTGTTTCATCTCCCGATGTGTTGGGGAACTTGTGATGCAATTGTCTTTTGATAAAATCTGAAGGCTGGTCTTGAGATGTATGGTAGCCAAAGTTTAGGTTTTTCTTTGGTTCCTTGCCAATCATTTTCCAAACATTGAGAAAGAACTGTATATTGTCATTTTGAAAACCAGTCGCAAATTAAATGTTGACAGGGTTTGCTGGCAGATATTATGTCATTATATGAAGTTGAGGAGACGTGTTAAAGACGAAGTTGTGTTTTTTATCTTTCTTTCTTTCTTTTCATTTTTTTTTCCTTTTTGCTTTTGACCAATTTACTGTACTATGTGCATTCTTCCCGTTCTTTTTTAGGCGTGAACTAATACGGGATAGGAATTTCAGTGAATTAAAGAGAACATCAGGCCAGTAGTTTACCATGAATTTTTACAGCTGAACAAGATTTGAGGACATTTTTGGTTTATTTATTTGGCTGTTCTGCAGTTTTGGCTGTGTGTTAGAACCTGTGTTGGGATTTTTGTGATTTCTGCTCCCTCGAGCATCGGGGATATAATTTGTGAATAATTGTTCAGTTACATTAATTTTGCAATTTTGATGAATTCATCAAGGTCCACATTTCAGTCGGGATCTGTTTTTCTCAGGTGGGTGGTTCTGATAGTGTTCCATATTTTCTCACCGATGGTGTTAGATATCTGGAATTCGTGTTAACCGACCATGTAATTTATTAGAGAAGTCATGGCGAGAAGGTTGATATTCATCTGTATGCTATCTGTCAAAAATATCTGGTGCAGATATTGTAGGTCTGTGATAGATTAGAGCAGGAAATGATACTATTAATTCGTTCTAAGCTTTTTGTCAAACAATGCAATGTTTATGTTCATTAATGTAAGTAAATCAATGTCGTTTTAGTTGTGGTTTGGGAGAAGTGAACACTTCGCGTGTAAGCTGCTTCCATCACATACTAAAGAACGTATATCCACACCTGATAGACTTGCAAGTATCTAACCTCTTTCAAGGCCTGCGCAAACCATAAGTCGTGTCTCTATTGTTCTTTTCGTTTAGATTTTATTTTTTTTAAAAAATCACTTTTGATGTATACGGAAGTATTTTATTCTTATTTTTCGTTGGAGTTAAATGGTTTTTAATAAATTTGAGCCATCATTAGACACTTTAGTAATGGCAGGAAAGGCTGAGAAGTGGCATGAACTCTGTAGTAGCTGAAAAATTTACATGTCAGCCTTAGTGGAATGCTTCTTCAAATAGTCTTGGCAAGAATAGAATAATTGACAAGTGTGCTGGATGGAAATGAGAAATAAGAAGGCAAAACCGCAAAATGACAAACTGAACAGCTCGGAAATTCACAATTGGCCAATGATGGTTCTCCGCTGCAGTTATAAACAATTTGCTGGAAATAAAGATGCAGGTTAATTTTCCGATTTTTCCTGAAAAGTATTACCGTGATGATAATCCTTTTCTTGTTTTGGTGATATAAAATGTAACGATTATGACCATTATCTCATGAATTTTCTTTTCTTTTTTTGGGCTTATGGAACTCAAGAGATTAGGATTTAGGATATATATATATATATATATATGTATATATATATAGATATATCTGTTTACACAGTCTTTGGTAAAATGTTTAATCGACCTGCAAACCTCATATAGATTGAGCCAGAAAGTAAAAATTGAACAGAAAACTGAAATGGATACACAGAACCCACCACATTCATCCTCGCCGCAGGCTTCTTCCATTGACCCCAAAAGCGGTTTCTGTTGCAAGACGAAAACTTTCCATAGCATTAGACCTGCAGTTACCCTCCCTTTTCTTCCAACTGCCCCCATCTCCATAACCTCTTACATTTTTCGGTTCCTCCACCATTCCTCCTCTTCTCCAGCACTCCTTGACCCAACCGTTTCCCTCAGCTACCGCCGGGTAATCCTCCATTCCGAACTCGAATCCCGCGTCAAATCATTAGCTTACTCGCTTCATCATGAATTCCGACTCTCCAAAGGCGATCGCGCCTTCATTCTTTCCCTCAATTCGCCCGAAATTCCTATTCTATACCTCGCCTTATTTGCTATTGGCGTCCTTGTCTCTCCTTCGAATCCCGCCAACACCCCGGCGGAAATTCTCCAACAACTTCGCCTCAGCAAACCTGCCGTCGCTTTTACGAGTTCCGACGACGTTCACAAGCTCCCGTCCTTCCTCCGGCGACGCAATAAAACACTAATCCTCCTCGACTCACCGGATTTTTATAAGATGATGTTGGTTGAGAGCGAATGCGGCTGTGACTTTGACTTCCGATCGTTTCAGATCTCCCAGTCAGATACGGCGGCGATTCTTTACTCCTCAGGAACCACCGGGAGTTTTAAGGGCGTGGAATTGACTCACCGAAACATCATTTCGAGTATCGCCGGCTCACACGCAACTCGTCCGGTTAGGAAAACGCCGGCGGTGATCTTGTGCGCGCTGCCGGTGTTCCACGTGTACGGATTTATGGTCTGTTTGAGAGAGGTGGCGATGGGAGGCACGGTGGTGTTGACGAAGAAGTATAATTTGGAATCGATTCTGAGAAACGTGGATGAGCTGAAAGTCACGCATTTGGCGGCTGCGCCGCCGCTCGTGGTTGCGATGGCGAAGACTGGGCGCGTGGCTACTAGGGATTACGACTTGCGGTCGTTAGAGGCGGTGTTTTGCGGCGGAGCTCAGTTGGTGAATTCTGTGATCCAAAGTTTTTGGCGGGAGTTTCCCGGTGTGGCTATAGCGCAGGTGAGTTATGGTGGTCCTTTCCTCTCAATCCAAATTGTTTATTATTAGTGTTTTCTAAGAACCCTATTTAGCTGGGATCATTTTATGTCATGCTTAAACCATGGACGGAATTAGGGGTTGGGGGTCGACTGCCGGCCGGCCAAATTTTACCTTTAATAGAAGTGTTTGGGAGTTGAAATTTATAGAGTGCGACTCGTCAGTGATAGTTGAATAAAATAAGTCTTTTTTAGACCTTCAAGTCTGAAATTTCTCGGTTTAGATTATCAATTATTGAAATCAAAATCAAGACTCAAAATGCAATTGCATAGCTAACGTCTTACTACAACTTACTACAACATACACCTAGTAAATTTTTAACACTGACATTAATTTAAATTTAACAACAGTATTTCGTTTTTGTCCTGATATGAAAATTGTTGACGAACAAAAATGGACAGGGATATGGGCTAACAGAAACGACAGCGGGAGCGACTCGAATCATTGGACCTAATGAAAGCCGAGTGTTGGGCTCAGTTGGCCGACTTATGCCTGGGTGCCAGGCTAAGATTGTGGATCCTAAAACCCCAAATGGACCTGGACTACCCCCACTACAAGAAGGCGAAATTTGGATTAGAGGGCTGTACGTAATGAAAGGTACAATGTGTGCCCACTTTTCCTATCCTGGCAAGTTGAACAAAGCAGTTTGAACAGCTTTTAGCATTTTAGTAGTTGTTTGTTAGAATCGTCCCTTAAAAACATGGCGCCAAATTTTCGTTATCGGTAACTCAAATATCAACTAAAATTCAATCCTTTTCATTACCAAACAAAAAATGATTCGCTATACCATAAAAGGGGTAAAAGTAAGGGTAAGGAAAAAGTGACTTCAGGCATTGGCAGAAAAATTTGTGTTTGACACATTGGAAAAGTTTATCATGCATTTGACACATTGATTTTCTAATCAAGTATGTTTAACCAGATATATATACCCGAACTCAATGTAGGATATGCGGGTGAAAAAGAAGCAACGGATGCAATCATAGATTCAGATGGATGGTTAAGAACTGGTGACATTGGCTACTTCGACAATGAAGGTTTTCTGTTCTATGTGGAAAGGATGAAGGACTTGATTAAGTACAAAGGTTACCAGGTCAGTAGCTTCATCTTCCTATCTTGTTTTCTTAATAATCATTCTTCAGTTTGCTCGCAAACGTTAGAAATCATAAAGAAAAACCATGTTTTGGCTCTAGTTGTCCTAAAACTTTTGGATTCCCTGTTTGGCTTCATTCCTGTAATGCATTCATATGATCAGGTTGCCCCAGCAGAGCTGGAACACCTTCTACAGTCCCATCCAGACATAGCTGATGCTGCTGTAATACCGTAAGTTTGTTGACTGGGTTGCATTTTGATGTCCCTTTTAGCTTACTTCATATCTGCATCTTAGTATGCAAGTGTTTGTACTTTTACAGTGTGAGGACATAGGTTTTATATACCCGACCTTACATAGTGAGATATAGGCGTCATGCTATCTTAAAATGCAAGTTTTGACAATTGCAGGTATCCAGATGAGGATGCAGGCCAAATACCAGTTGCATTTGTTGTAAGAAAACCTGGAGGGCTTATCAATGAAACCCAGATTATAGATTTTGTTGCCAACCAGGTAAAAACACAAAAGATGCTGCATTGCTTTATTGAAGAGCACTTGTGATAAAATCAGTTTTTCCTATAGTGAATCACTCACTTATTCACACTTGGAAGTTGCTTTGATTATTTTAGGTTGCTCCATACAAGAAGATCAGGAAGGTGTTGTTTGTGGACTCGATACCCAAAAATGCTCCTGGTAAGGTGTTGAGAAAGGAATTAATCAAGCAGGCAACCTCAGCCTTCACTGCCTCGAAGTTGTAGTTTGTTTGTTTGTCACTCTGTCATCTGGTACTGGCAGTAGTATTAGTAGTAAAGTAGGAAGAATTCCTTTTTTAGAGACTTTAGATCATATTTAGCTGCAATATCTCCAATGAGTAATGCTATTTGTTCTATCTTCAGGGGAAATATAAATCATGCCAAATTCTTGTGAACATAATGATTACAACAGGTCAATTGATGCTGAAAAGTTCTTATTAAGTTCCAGACATTTCCTTGTGGAAACTTTGTGCACTTCGCGCTTACCGACCATATACAATAGGTCGCTACACCTGGAAATCTGAACATACATTAGTAAACCAATCAAATAGAAATGCTGGTGGGAATGCCGAGCCCTGATCTTTCTAGCGTGGAAGAAGGTCGAAACAATTCCTATGGAGGAATGCCAGCACCATTTCGGTTTTTGAAAGTTGTATCCTTATTCCTTTGGCTTATGATCTTTTCTATATCGTCCAGTTCAGCAGAGAATCTCTCTAGCAACTTGAGAACTCCAGGATCATTGAATGAAGCCGCACTGTGAAAAATTTTCAACTGATGAATGTACTCTTCATCATGAGACAGGATTGCCATGACATTCTGAACTGCTGGCATTGCTTTGACGATGTCAGATTCAGTGGACAAAGATGACAGAAAATAATCTTCAGGATTAAGAAGGAAGTTCTGATACTCAGGATCACTTTCTTCTGGTATGAGTTTTTGCATGAACACTGGGCGATTTGGTACTTGTCCTCCGAAGGGAAAATGTCCAAAGTGCATGGCTGTATGCTGACCTGTAGAAATCCAGATCATTGTGGTTAGTATGCCAGACAGATCCTTCTGATTCTCAAGTTTAGGCCACCATGGCTCGCTTCCTTTGTCGTGATGGCCCTTGTTCTTGATCTCATTCCACCAAGCTTGTAGTTCAATATCAGAGGTGATGGAATTAGTGTCATTGTAATAGTACTTAACATAGGATTCCACGAAGTCTTTGATGGCATCCCACACGAGGAGTCCATCAGCAGCGTAAGGGTAGTCTTCAATCACAAGTTTTACGCCACAGGGCATTGAGGGATCCTCCACAGCCATGCCCCTAGAAGGTATTGCACAGGAAGAAAATTCAAATGAGCTCATTTGAGAATGAAAAAGGTCAACAAAGATAATCAAGACAACTTTTATTGCAGCTGTTGTTGTTAGCTTCAGAGTTAAATATTTAGGCTATGCTATCCTTTCACGATCACTTCGTGTTGTAGCATAGCTTTTTCGGGTAGTTTTGTGCATTGTGACTGATATTGGTCCCAAGGAACCTGATTTTTGCTCTGAAGATGGCACTAATCCTTTGGAGCCTAAGAAGATAGCATAAACTTCATTACCTCTGAACTAAATCAGCAGGCAGTGCTTCCATGTCGAATCGCCATGTGCTCTTATAGGCTGCAGAGGTTACTTCCATAGCATAGTCTCCAAAACTAGAACAAGTCTCTAACATTCCACCTGCATTTGCCAATCCTCGTCTTGCCATGGCATTAATTTGCAGCGTGTGGCTCAAATGAGGACGAAGCAGTTTGTGAACCGGATGCACTGAGCTGAGCTGTCGGTGTGTAGCAATTATATATGGCTCCATGCAAGCATGAGTCTTCAACCTGTTCGCAAAGTATCAGCACATCAAGGAACATGAGGAAATTGACTGAAATAGTTAACTCGGCTCGTTTATAACCCCGAACGTGCATATCAAACTTCAAATCTTTTAATCCAAGGTAGGATGTGGTAAGCAAAAGATGCCTGACACCGTGATAAGCCGATAAACCTCACAGAAGTTGATTCGCCGCAAATAGAATTAAGAACCTTCAGAAAATAGTAAAACTCAACATACCAATGGTTCACCATTTGATGAACGCCAAAATCATTGGAGGAAACATGAGCTTTTGCGAGTTTCCATATCCAATGAGTCGTAGAATCATGGCCTTGGATGAAGATATGCTTCTTTCTCGGAGCTGTAGATGTTGGAGGGAGGGAGAGCTCGATGACTATAGGCCTCAAAACACCAGCAGGCATATAGAAGAACACTGTTCTGGAGGCATATGTTTTTCTACCAGCAGGCAGGGAGTTGATCTTCTCCACAAATGGCAAAAGTAGATCATGATAGTCAACTATAAAGAGTCTCTTTTCCGCTATGGCCTGCATGAGTAAGTCAACATTTAGTATATCTGAAACCTCACATTAAGATTAGGGAAATTCTTTAGCGTGAGTGTATTGTTATAATATCCTGAACTGATAGAAGTAAGGATCATATCTACGAGTTAGACCTTAGATTAGATAAGTTCAGCAGCAGAGAAGATGGTGGTTAGATACTGTTACCTCTTCAACGGTCATTCCATGTAGCTCGTGTTCTATTACTTCCTTAGTAATCGAGGATTCTTGAGGACCGTAAACTGCAGGATCAAGTTTGCTCATGATCGGAAAATCCTGCCACAAGGTTGAACTTCATTAGTCTACAGTAACTTGAACAAATCTCACTCTACAGTAAGGTTTAGTAATATACCTTTAATAGTTCAATGTTAACAGCATTAGCACCTGCCAGTGTCTGTCTAGCAAACTGATCATCTCTTAACCAATCAAATCTGTCCCCTAGAAACCCAAAAAAGAACATAACTTAAGTTCATCACAAAAGATGTTTTCAGAACTGGAGTATCATTCCAATGCATCTCAATCTACATTTTTTTGTTCAGTAACTTACAGCTTGAAGAAAGCCTATTTAGCGAGTGAGGGGCGAACATGGTCCCAAGAAACCTAATGAAAGAAAGACTATAGAAGTACATACTTCTCTTGATGGGTGAGGATGTATCATACTTCAGCAATCTTTCAGCTACTGTTACAATTTGCTTCATTAAATTGGAAACATTTTCATTATTTAAACTATCTTTTTGTTCTTCAGGCTTCAGAACGACACCGACATTATTATAAAGCTTGTATATTTGTAAAAGCCAAGAAGAGGGATTACTGTCTGAACTGAACAAGAGATACACTATCAATGGTACTAGGTTTTGCAACAGACCTTTCAACAAATCTTCGGCTGAAAATGTAGTGATTTTGATCTCATTAGGAAATTCATCTCGGGGAACATAGAATGGATGAGGCCCCTCTGCTCTACTTTCACAAGATGAATCTGTTCAAAATGGAAGAGGATTAAACTGTATACACATAAATTAAGCTTAATGAAGATACTTTTCTCATTGAAACATCAAAAATATATACCCTTTTTGGTTGGAGGCCGGCCTGTTCGACAGCGCCTAGGATAAGGCCTCTCATCACTACCTCCTAAGGTAGGTCTGGCTAGATCATCACTCTTATCAGGATCCCCGAGATCATTGTAAACAGCATAGTCGTAGATTCTCTCGTGCATTTTCCTCTCGCCTTTACCACTGCCTCGAAGACTCAGCAAATCTTCCCTTCGAAGATCCTTAATTCCAGATGGTGTTTGAGATGGCAAGCAGGCCTATCATTCAGAGCAACCAATGTATTAACTTTTCATCAATCATGAAGTTGCTTAATACACATAAGCAAGTTGCTTAATACACATAAGCTTTTTCCATTTCTTAATTTGTAACCTTGTTGCTGAAGATGATCCGGCTTTCAGGATTATCTTTTTGCGAATGGATCCATGTATTGGCTGGAAAGACAAGGGGCTCTCCACCATGACCATGGAGAACTACATTCACCAAATAGAATTCCTTGTCCAGAAAATTGGTAACAATGATAGCTCCAGGGCATCCGAAGTCAGTTGGCACGGCGAAATTCAGAGTGTATTCAACAACATTTGGACTGTTTGAGGGCTTAGGCAATCCCTTTACAGAAGATTCAACACTTTTTCCTGAATTGGTAACTATTTGTGATACAAAGAGTAAAACAGGCAAAAAAAATCAGATTGCAGAAACATAACATGAAGAAAAGTAGGAAACACAAAGTAGTAATAAAGGACTGATCTTTCTGTTTGCTTGCTTGATGAAAAGTTTCAACAGTATGTTTCTTCAATTTTCAGAAACCACAGTTTTACAAGACAGCAACTAGAACCTAATATGCAGACATACTTACAAGAAAAGCTGAAGATTCACTTAAAAATTAAATGCACAAAAAAGTAAGAAAGTATTTACTGGTTTTTAAAGCTTGATGGTTACCGGGATCAATATCTTCACTGATGAGCTGCATGGAGATTCCTCTGCCAATCCCATTAATCAAAGTTGCCCACTGCTCTTCAAGAATAACATTGATGCTCTCTTCCTTCCTCTTCTTTATACTGATCACAGCTTTAACCTCCACAGTTGGAGCAACCAAAGAAGATCCATTACCAATCCCCTTTTTGGCAGCCAACAGGATATCATCACAGCCTGACATAGCTCTTATTATGTTCACTTGCTGTTGCCTCTTTTTTGATCTGAAGCAAACCGCATTTTTGTTTTGCATGGAGAACCCACCAAACCTACCAACTCCGGTGACCATCTCCGGCCGCCGGATGATGGCAGCAGGGACATGATGATGCTTGATACTTGAGCTGCTTCTTGGTTGAGCTGTTAACATTTTGTTGGAAACAAAAACTTAACAATCCCAAGTTTTTTTCCCCCTTCAGTCAAAAGATTCAGTATTTGGGCAAACCACTACTAGATACTCCCTCCATTTTTTTTTTAATTTCTAGAAAATTTATCAAAAAGACATTAATTAATGTAGTTGAAATATTAAAATAACCTTATTTTTTTTTCTATACAACTCATTACAAATCAATAAAAATTTATTATAAATATATTTTCATTTCTAATGCAAGGGTAATATTAGTAAAAAGTGGTCAAATATGCCTCGATTCGTGAAAAAGGCATATATTTAAAAAAAATTTACCAAATTCTAAAACGACATATATTTCAAAATGTAGGGAGTATTAAAACTCAATTTATGCTAGTCCCAAGAAATGTGATTCCTCCAAGGATAACATTAACAAATTCTTAGCACATCAATTGTGCAGGAATTCAGTTTTGTTTTTTCCCGTAAATTCTTTTTTTGTTTTGGTAGCTCAATGATGAAATCTAATCATGTGATTATAAAACTTGATCAATGAATTATTGTGGTAACTGTAGTACAAACAAAATGGTGATCATGATTCTTGATCAATATTGAAAAGGAAATGAAAGTATACAATAAAAATGGTTTATATCCATCTGTCCACCCCTTCAACATAAATAATTAGCAAAAGAAAATCGGGAAGGATATCGTTGAAACTCTATTGAATTGATTTCTACCTATAATTTTATTTATAACAAAATTAATTATTAAAATGAGATGAATAAAATAAGCGTGACAATTTTTTCGATGTCGTGCTTGAAAGCAGCGTTTGAACAATTTAATCTATTATTTCTCTGCTCTGGCATCTGCGTTGCATGGGCAGCGATACCAATACTGACATGAAGTTTTGAGTTTTCATATTATTTAGGTGTTTGTAGTCAATTTATGGATCCTTTTGGAAAAAGAGAGAGGGAAATAATTTCATCAGCCGAAAAGACAAACTTTCAATTCGATTCTTATTATCAGTGGACTACGTCATCGCTGATGATGATTATCCTAAGTGGGACAAGAATATTATTTAGAAAACTTTTGGCTGACATGGTTAAGAAAATGACTTGATATTTTAAGAAACGAATTTTTTGTTTTTGGATAAGGCCCACCCAAAAAAAATTTATAATTTTACATCGAGTTTGAAAATTTATATTAAAAATAATACAAATATAAAAACTTATGAACTATTTTTTGGAACAGATGTAATACTTTATAGTTTATAGACAAACTTGCTAGTACAACACCAGATTAGACTGATCGTTTGTACTAATAACCAATAAGTATAGTTGAACGTGGTAACCGACTAACTGGAGCAGTCTAGCAAGATGCCAGAAAATTAGAGCATGTCCACTAGTCGTAATTGACATTAAAATATGTGCCACTTACGACCCAACTCAAGGGAGAGAGTTGAGTAGTAACCCTGCGTCATTTTGTTTCTTACTTGTTTTTACTGTAAATTGTGGGGCCGAATTGTGATAAAATGAATGCAGTAATGTAGGGGAGAAAAAGTGGCCCACTTTACTTACTCATTTTGATAAATTCAGTAGAGGTGAGTGTATGAAGTAAAAAAGTGAGACAATAATTAGCTTAGGTGGAGGGTGACCCTACGTTATTTAACCCTCACCCTTGCACTTGCTCTTAATGAAATTATAACAAACTTGATTCTTGATTTGAAAGAGAGGAAATAAGAGCTATAGATCCATCCCTCAAACTTTGCAAACAAAATACTGAAGGAGTTTATGTTTGACCATAATAAGGTATCTTGTCCATCCATTAGGGCTGGGCTTAAGGGAAAAGTTGAATAAGTGGCTAATTCATATTGGAAAATATCTATCCGAAAAAGATAAGGAGCGAGCTAGCTCATGGTAACTCATTACCAGCTCTTTTGAATTATCTGCTCTTCCATAATTTCATTTGTGCCTTACTAAGATTATTAGTGAATAGATAAACTTTCAATTTGGTTCTTAATCTGGGAATCTCTTCACTTCAAGGTCCAATAAAATGATTAGCCAACCAAGTTGATTTTTTTTTAAAAAAATAAAATTTATTTCGGGTCTGACATTATCAAGACAAGAGAAAGATTAATTGCAAGGAGAAGAGACTTCAACTTGGCCACATGCCGGAATTGAATGACAGTCTAGTAGTTTGGTTGATGTATTTCCTAGTATTTTTACTCACATTCTGACAATCTGAAATTTTTACCCACATTTAAATAGATTTTATTGGAATGGATTTTTATTTTTTATTTTTAAAAAAACACTTGGCCACGTGCTTGTGTTTTTTTTATGCAACCAACTTTGCTGCATGGAACACCATAATCCTGTCACCAAAAAACCAACAAAAAATCCTGGATTTATTACTACATTTTATTCTCTCCATTCAAAAATAAGCGTTATTCTAGAGTTTGCACCCATTTTAAGAAACACTTAAATAATGTAGTTAAATTACTAGAATATCCTCAATCAATCTCATTAAAATAATACTCACCAATAATATTATTTCTTTTGAGGGTATGTTTGAAAATTTTTGACAAAAAATACATTAGAATCTAAAAATGACATTTATTTTGGAATGGAGGGGTACTATACTTAATATAAAAAAAAAACTTAATATTACCACTCTTGGCCCTCTTTAATATAAAATAAAATAAAATCATCCCAATATTTAAACTCCCGAGACTTTGAATAGATCTTGAATGTTTAAAAATAATGGCTGGCTTCGCCGTCTCCACTTTACTAACACATGTTTTTTTAATGTATTTTTGTTTTAAAATAATTGTCAAATATAGTATTAAACAGAATTTTTGTTTATGAATTCGGAAGCATATGTGCATCTTAGCAATGTGATCCGCCCTGAAAATGTTCATTAATTTTCGATTGTTCTTGTTTAATTTCAAGGGAAGATTTCTCTAGTTTTTTAGAGGTAAATTATTGTTTGTGAAGAAACAATGAAATCGTTCGTCATTATTTGGCTAAATTGGGAGACACTTTAGTCTCACGGTTGACTTCCTAGTGTTGGTAGCTTTTGCAAAATCGCAGGAGAGGCCAATGTAATCAAACCAGTTATTGAAACTTCAAAAACCTAATGTGCATCTTAAACAGGAAAAATTGGCCGATCTACCTAAAAATTGACATGCATTGTCAATTCTATCTTATTCTTTTTTTAAGTTAGTCAAAATTATCTTAAGCTATCCAACCGTTAGCTGATTTTGTCCAATTTACTAATTCCTTTAAATTAACGGAATTATGTTAGTTTTAATTACAAAAATACCCTAATAGTTTTAAAAATTATAAAAATAACCTCAAAAATTTATAAAAATAACCAAACAGTCTTTTTTCACTTGTTATTTAATTTTTTATGTTTTCTATTTCGTTTTACTATTTCTCATAACTATAAAAATATATTATATGATCTTTTCTAAAAAACTATTTATTTTTAAACACTACTGTACAAATTTATAGATATGCATATTTGTAACTCATGGTTGATTTACATAAACATATTAATTTTTTAATATTATAACTTGAAAATAATGATATTTTTTTTAATCCTTTTTTTTCAATTTAAAGAATAAGATTTTTTGACTAAAAATTAATTTTTATAAGAAATTAAAACATTAGCATAGATTAAAAATTAATATATTAGTACATTTTAATTTATTACAAATTAACTAAACAGACTATAGATTTTATTATCTAATTCAAAAAAAAATTAAACTAAAATATCGGATACAAACTAGTGTTTAGGGTGTTGAGCTTCATGAGAGTAAATATAAGATAAATTCTCACAAAAGAATTTCTAACCGGGAGAGTGATTTTATCTATATTTAATCATAGTCTACTAAAAGTGAGGTGGTTGAGTTGGATGGTCAGGTGATTTCAGATAGGAGATGATTATTACTGTGTTCGAGGTCTCGATTCTCACTAGGACAATCTTTTTATATATATATATATATATATATATATATATATATAAAAAAGGTGAAGTCCAGTACTGAAGTAGTTTTTCTTTTTTCTTTTATTGGAAAAAAACTTCCTGCTAAAGTTAGATATGTTAATATCTCAAAAAAATTATCACGAAATGTTAAACCCTCGCAGTTATAAATATACATATTTTTTATAAAATATTTTTTACAATTTTTTTTTACTTTCTGTTCGTACTTGGACTTTTAAAGAAAATTTATATTTTAGTTTAATTATTTTTTTAAATTTTACTATACAATCTAAATTCTATTGAATTAAATTGCAATAACATTAAAGTATACCAATAAAATTTTTTAAGTTATGCTAAATGTTTTAATTTTTTGTAAAAATTAGTTTTTAGTCAAAAAAATTTTATTCTTTAAATTGAAAAAAATGGATTAAAAAAATAATATCATTATTGTCAAGTTATATTATTAAAAAAAATTAATATGTTTATGTAAATCTACCATGAAGTACAAATATGTATATCTATAAATTTGCACAGTAGTGTTTAAAAATAAATAATTTTTTTAAAAGACCATATAATATATTTTAATACTTATGAGAAATAGTAAAAGGAAATAGAAAACAGAAAAAATTAAATAAAAAGTAAAAAAATACTGTTTGGTTATTTTTACAAATTTTTGAGTCCATTTTTATAATTTTCAAAACTATTAAGATTTTTTTGTAATTAAAACTAATAGAATTCCGTTAATTTAAACGGAAATCTGCAAATGGGACAAAATCGGCTAACTGTTGGATAGTTTAGAGTAATATTGACTAACCGAAAAAGAATAGTGTAGAATTGACAACACATGTCAACCTTTGGTAGATTGGCCAATTTTTCATCTTAAAGAGTAAAGATCTTTCATTTAGCTTCAAATTTCAACAGCCAGTATTGATGCAAAAAAAAAAAAAAAGTCTTGTTAAGTTCAATATATTTTCCCCTGAAAAAACATTGCGACCCGACCATAATTCTACTTTGACTGGCTGAATTACAAAGAACTATACAAAAAGGTTTGGAGTGGAAGCAAATGTAAACATGTTCCTTTACTGCTGAAAATAGGTACCAAAAAATTCTACTGCAACTAAGAATATAACTAACCTAATCAGATAGAAATGCTGTTGGGAATACCCCGCCCGGTTACGCCTGGACCCGAAGAAGGCAACAACAATTCATACGGAGGAATGCCGGCACCATTTCGGTTCTTGAACCGTATATCCTTGTTTCTTTGGTTTATGATCTTCTCTATATCCTCCAGTTTGGATGAGAACTTCTCAAATAACTTGAGGATTTCGGGATCCTTGAGTGAACTGCTGTGGAGATGGTGCACCTGGTGAAGGTACTCTTCGTCGGGCGAATGGGTTGACAATGTGTCCTGAACTGCCATTATTTTTGTGGCTTGGAGTTGTGTAGGCAAAGATGACAGGAAAGTGTGTTCAGGATTAAGAAGGAACTTCTCATACTCGAGTTCATCGCTTTCTTCGGGTATGAGTTTCCGCATTAGGGTTGGGCGATTCGGCATGTATCCTCCGAATGGATACTGTCCAAAGTTTATAGCTGCATGTTGACCTAAAGCAAGGAAACAAACAGTTAAGATAGACATAAGCTATGTGTTTCGACAAGCACGACAGAAACATATGATTCATGTAACTGATCCATAGGGATTATATAGTTCTTATATAGTTCTTGTTGTTGCTGACCTGAAGCAATCCAGATCATTGTTGTTAGTATACCAGATAAATCACTCTGGTTTTCAAGTTTCGGCCACCAGGGCTCATTTCTTTTGTCAGGATGGCCTTTATTTATGATCTCATTCCACCAGGCTTGGAGCTCAACATCAGATTTGATGGATTCAGAGTCACTGTAATAGTACTCCACATAGGATTCCACCAACTCTTTGATAGCAGCCCATATGAGTAGTCCATCAGCTGCATAAGGGTAGTCTTCGATCACGAGTTTTATGCCACAAGGCATCGAGGAATCCTCCACAGCCATTCCCCTATAAATTTGACATGACAAATATAGCTGATTTGGGAGAAAAGGGTAAAAACTATAACAGCTTTATAGCTGCAAAGACTCAGTAAATTCACTTACCTCCGAATCAAATCAGCCGGCAGTGCTTCCATGTCAAACCGCCACATTTGCTTATAGGCTGCAGAGCTTATTTCCAGGGCATTTTTTCCAGGACTAAAACAAGCTTCGATAATCCCACCTCCATTAATTAATCCTTGTCTTGCTATGGCATTAATTTCCAGCGTGTAACGCATGTGAGGATGCAGCAGTTTGTAGATTGGATGCATTGAGCTGAGCTGCCGATTCGCAGCAATTATGTAAGGTTCCATGCAGGCATGAGTCCGCAACCTGGAATATCCCAAATTTATGAACATATTAAACAAAAATGCACATATTCATATTTCCAAAAGACTTTCTTCCCATTTCCATTTTAAGCATTCCAATAAGAACTGTGAAATCTATTATGAAATGGATTCATCCGAATTCAGATGAAGCAAAAACTAAAATGCTTGAAAACTGATGTGACTTTAAGACCTTTGGGAAACAACTGACATACCAATGGTTCACTAATTGGTGAACACCAGCATCATTGGAGCATACATGCGCTTTAGCTAGCTTCCACATCCAATGATTTGTAGCATCATGGCCTTGGACAAAGATACGCTTGTTTCTCGGTGAATCAGATGTAGGAGGAAGCGAAAGCTCGATGACTATTGGCCTCATAGCGCCAGTCGGTCCGAGGAACAACACTGTTCTAGAGGCATAAGCTTTTCTCCCAGGCAGCGAGTTCATCTTCTCAATGAATGGCAAAAGCATATCATGATAGTCGATTATAAAGAGTCTCTTTTCCGCCATGGCCTGTACAGGTCAGTCAAATTTGTATGAAGAGAAAAGTAAGGAAGAAGCGAAACCGTCAACAGACTAAATAGGTTAAATGGTAAAGAAGATGATGTTCAGATAATGGTACCTCTTCAACAGTCATTCCCTGCAACTCTCGCTCAATTACTTCTTTAGTAATTGCAGACTCTCGAGGGCCATAAACTGCGGGATCCAGTTTGCTCATGATGGGGAATTCCTGTAAGTTAGCGAATATAGAAGAACTTCACCATTTCTCTTAAGATAGAACTGAGAAATTGATGATCACAAATAAATAAAGTTTTGTCACAGCAAAATCCTACCCTTAGCAGTTCAATACTAACAGGATTGACCCCTGCCAGTGCTTGCCTAGCAAACTCATTGTCTCTTAACCACGCAAACCTGTCCCCTTGAAACATAAAGATTGCAACCCGTTTTCAAAGTGTTTCACAAACTACAATTTCCAATAACAGCTTGAATGAAGCCTAAATATGGGAAGAGAGGCGAAAAAAACAGGAAAAGGATTTAAAAATACATACTTCTGATGATGGATGGTGTATCATACTTCAGCAGCCTTTCGCCTACTGTAAAGATTTGCCGGAAGAAATTGGATATATTTTGACCATTTATGATATCTTTTTGTTCTTCAAGTTTCAGAACCATGCCGACCTTATAGAGCTTGTCTATTTCCGAAAAACAAGTGAATGGATTGTCTGAGCTGGAGAAGGTCGAAACAATCAATGGTACCAGGTTGTGCATCAGAGCTTTCAATCTTCCGGCTGAAAATGTGTTCTGCTTGATCTCCTCGAATGCTTCATCTCGCGGAACATAGATGGGATGAGGTTTCTCTATTCTACTTTCACAGGATGAATCTGTGAAAATGGAAGTGCATTACTGCAGATTACACACACACATTGGACCAAAAAAAGGTTTACTCAACCTAAAATGACAAATACCTCGTTTCATGGGAGCTCGGCCTGTTCGACAGCGCCTAGGATAAGGCCTCTCATTGCCACCTAAGGTAGGCCGAGCTAAATCATCATTCTTGTCTGGATTTCCAAGGTCATTGTAGACATCATAATCATATATCCTCTCATGCATTTTCCTCTCGCCTTTCCCATTGCCGCGGATACTCAGCAAGTCTTCCCTTCGAAGATCCTTAATTCCGGCTGGCGTTTGAGATGGCAAGTATGCCTGTCATATCAATGTACATATATGTTAAACCTTTTTGAGTTCACTAAGTCATCTGAATCACCAAAGGAATGAAATTCTCTGACCTTACTATTGAAGATGATCCTGCTTTCCGGATTAGCTTTTCGCGGATGGATCCATGTATGTGCAGGAAAGAATAGGGGCCATTCACCATAATTATGGACAACAATCTCAGCCAAGTAGAATTCATTGTCCAGAAAATTGGTAACCAGGATGGCTCCAGGGCATCCAAAATCTCGTGGCACCATGAAATTTGCCCCATATTCAACAACATACGGATTGTTTGTTGGCTTAGGAAATCCCCTAACATAAGCTTCAACACTCCTTCCAGAATTGGTAACTATGTTTCCGAAAAAAAAAAGGGGAAAAAAATCATATACTTGATGAATCTATTTGAACGAAAACAACAAAAAGGAATAAGGACTTCATGAACAAAGGGGATTCTTCAACTGATGAGCTAAACCAAGATTCCTACACACAATTATCCTTAAGAGAAACTAAAGATTCTATCCATAAATAAATTTTCAAAAAGAAAAGAAAGCCTTTTACTTTTGAAGCTTAAAATTACCAATATAATATGTCAACTATCAATGAGTATCAAACAAGGATCTCTGTATTCAGTCAATTCATAAAGAAAATGAAGCATTTTTTTTCCTTGACCAAAAACAATAATTTTTTTTTTTTACCAGGATCAATATCTTCACTGATGAGTTGAATCAAGATTCCTCTGCCAATCCCATTAATAAAAGTTCCCCACTGCTCTTCAAGCTTAACACTCATAGTTTCCTTCATCTTCTTCCTTACAGTGATCACTGCTTTAACCTCCATAGATGAATTAGAATCAGAAGCCAACAAAGACCCATTAGAGTTTCCTAATTTTTGAGCATCTTTTTCCACAACCAGCTTTGTTGCATCTTCCTCGCTGCTGATCACTGCTCTTATGCTGCTACTCTGTTTTGACCTGAAACAGGGGACATTACTGCTAAGCAAAGATAACCCACCACCAAACTTCCCGGCTCCGGTGAACTTCTCCGGTCGCCGGACGATGTCGGGGACATGGTGCTTGATATTGTTGCTGCCTTTTAGCTGAGCAGTAAACATCTTCTTGGAAAAAAAATAATCCGACAAGTTTTTCCAGTCAAGTCAACTGATCAGTGCAGCAAAAACACAAACTGGAAGATGACTTGGAGATATAATAAACCCGGAAATTGTCATTTATCTAACTTAGATTAAAACTAGCATGATTAAATTTTGCTACTATCACGTTGTACGCTGCACTATTTCCAATTCTTTTTCTTTTCTTTTTTTTTTTTTTGTGTTGTTTGAAGAGCCTTGAATAAAATCTAATGGCGACAGACGGAAAACATAAAAAATTTAGTCAAATATAGTCTGATTATTATACTGATTAAATACCAAATTGCTCTGATCTGGACTTCTGGAGCTACCTTGCAAGTGATGGGAATGGGAAAATAAATAAATATATTTGGCAATCCAGACTCGTATGAGATGGCGTGTACAATGCATGATACGGCATAAAAATACTCCCTCCCTCCGTCCCACAAAAAATAGTCTAGTTTCGAAACGTATAAATTTTTTAATTTGATCAACCCAGTAACGTACAACTTATTTTAGTCTAACAAATTTCCTATCTTAACCTTGTTATTTCATATCTTCTACTGTTCTCTCGCCGGAAAAAAAATCACAGTCGCCTGCTATTAACGAAAGTCTTTGATACCAATCAATTCTAGACGTGATAGAGACGGTAGTGGTTTTTCTCCGCAGTTCAGAGAAAGCGCCCATGGTACGACGACAACGCCACCACCGCCGATGATCAACAGTAAATTTCAATTTCCTCCGCCAAGCCACCAGGCCCACCACCACCACAAACCACCAAGAATCTGTGATACAGTGGCGGTTCTCTCACTTTTCCTGGCCAAGATGTGTCTTTCGAGATTCAACAACAACAGTTCAAAATTAATCTTTATCGCCAAACAGGTACACTCTGTATATCAAGAAATCCCAATTCTTTATTTATTTTATTTTTGATTTGTTTTTTTGATAATTAATGTTAAATTTTCAATTAAACAGAAGACTAAGGTGAAAAAGGAGATAAAAGAAAGAAGGAAGAACTACTCAAGGAGGGTCTCAATGCGGTGGAGGAAACCATCGGAAAAAATCTCCGAGCTTTTTTCAAGAAGAAATCAGAGAATCGGCGGATGAATTGGGACCCTGATACAAGTTGTGTAATAATGTTTAATTGTGAAGGATGTTATAGTCATTTCAATTACTTTTTATTTTAACTTTTTAAAATTGGACTATTTTTTTGGAACAAGATTATTTATTAAACTGGACTATTTTTGTGGGACGGACGGAGTACAACATATCTTATACAATTTTTGTATGTGCAAAAATTAAATCCTAAATAAATCGTATATTCGTCTTATAAAAACAATTCTATTATTGTTAAAATTAAACAAAATTTTGAAATAGCTGCTGGTAATTTGAGTTTATTTGAGAGAATCAGCTTTGCAAATTCCAAGATAAATACACACGAGCCATCATAAATGCACAAGTGTTCAATTATTTCGAAGTAATTTCATTCATTTTGAAGCAGATAGAGAATTAGGGTATTCACATAAGAGACAGAAATGCATACGCTAAGTCGCTAATAAGTTAAGGTATCGTGTGGGGGAGTGGAAGACCATAAGTTTCACGCATAATCAGATTGTGAGATCAATTGCAAGTTGGCCAGTGGAATGGATTCACGATCATGGGTCACCTTTTACATAGAAGTGAGCACGGAATGTATGTACACAATTTCTCCATTATTGAAAGACTGTTTTCAGTCCCCATTAACGTTATAACTACCATTATTTGATGTTATTTTGAGGTGCCTCCTTTAAAATAGAAAGCAATAAAGACCGCTTGGACTTAGTGAGCAAAATGTCGTTAATCAAAAGTTTCATTTTTCTGGAAAAATAAAAAACAAAAAGGAAAGAAGAAAACGTAGTGAACTAGTAGTTTGCTAGGCAAGCACTGGCAGGGGTCAATCCTGTTAGTATTGAATCACGTGTACATTTGCCCAAGAAACGATTTCCACATTTTATGTTCATACCATCATGCATATGCAGGTTTTCAACGTGCCTCAAATTTTGAGTTTGGTGGGGCTCTTTCTAATTAGAAATACTACTACAGAAGTTTCAGAGTTTGCTCCACAAAGAGAAATAAACGAGAAAAAAGATGCTTTGAATAGTGAATACTACAATGTGTAGAACCATATAATACTCTGACTAAAAAGATATAATCATGCTGGTTACATTAAAATAATATTTTCAATCGTTCTATCACTCAAAACAACATTATCATTATCATTATCATTAATGCAGATGCATAACAAAGTTCTAGAAAGCAAAGAGGGAAAAAAGATCAAAGTCTCAATCTGAGATGGGTTGATGATAGGCCACGATCCAATTGGCCTTCATTATTACCACAAGGAAACTTACTAAAAATGGGGTCGAGAGGGGATTGCCCACAATTCCATAAGCATATATGATCATTTTTCTTTTGGGGGGTGTCCATTCTGAATCAAATAATGGCACTGCACTATCTTTGTTGTGCATGCGGATCAAAATACCAGTAACCAACAGTGACAGATTTAATTATGAACCGATTCCTGTCATTAAGAAAACCTTTATCAATAATCAGCTAATTATATCTCTTTGGAAACAAAAAGTTTGTCTCTACGGAATTGTCGAGGAAAGCACTATTGGTGGTCGTTATAATTATTATAAATTTTTTTCAAAGAATAGACTACATATTTTTAGTATAAAATTTCGATTTCCGAAATTATTGTTTCGACTAACTCGAATCCAAGCCATGTAGGTCAATTTCAGTAGGCAAAATTCTCCGAACAAATATTTTAATCACAGTTGCATATTCATGCTCATATTTAATCCCGAATCATAGTTAAACTGATTTACTATCTTTAGCACTTGGACGAAGTGTTTGTTTGTTAAGAACAGACTACTTAAATATCGTCACGAGGAGGTTTCTCTAAAAGAGACGTTGATGGGTATAGGCTGCATACTATTGGGAGGACATTGTCCAATTATCGTGGCAATTTGATTTTTGTTTTTGCCCCTTCTTCCTAACATATATTAAACCTCCACTTCTCTAGTATTGTTTTGTCATGATGGTTGTTTTTTTCATCCATAATATGATTTTCGTTCGATGCTCCTTTCTCTTGAGTGTTCATCAATGATATCATTTTTTGTTCAATGCCACTAAATTTGGTGATTTAGCAATCTCGAAATAGGTTTTGACCGTCGATCATCACACTTCACAAGTTTATATTAAATGGAAAGGATGAAAAAGGGATAACGCCATCATGCCGACAACTAAGAAAACTACCAAAATGAAAATTCTAATAGATTAAGCTGGCAGACTCTAATTAAATGAAATTACGCAGTTTTACACACTTGATAGCACAGAGGATCCCATCTGCTCAAGATGAAGGTAAAAATCATATTCCCAAGGTTTTCTTGACATCATCAAGAAGACTTATTTGATTTAAAAATGTACAGGAATTTATCAGTTTCCCTAGATTGGTGTGTGTGTGTGGGTGTGTGTGTGTGTGTGTGTGTGTGTGTGTAGACAACTTGGTGCTGCATTTATAAGTTTACTTGGAACCTTACTCCATGCCCAACAGCATATATGGTCCCGATGTTGTCAGGTGTAATCATAAAAACCGGCAAGAAACTAACTTAAACAATACTGCAAGAGTTTGCATCAATCTTTGAGAGCATTTGATAAAACTAAAAATGTGGAAGTGGGTTCTGTGTTCAGAAAAGGTAGTAGTTTCGTGAAAGAGGGACGGTGTTAGCTGCAGGGCATGTGAGATGGACGCCATCCACGGTTACTATGTAAGTTTCCGGGTCAACCTTGATGTCTGGGAGTGCATCGTTCAGCTTCATGTCCAGTTTTGTTAGCCCTCGCGCACCTTTCACCGCTTCCACTCTCTTCTTCAATCCATACTGATCCTTAATTCTCAAATCTAAAGCTGCCTGAATTCAAAAACCATGCCGAGTTGGTAGAGTGAGAGTCATGTTGGCAAGAGGTAATGAAATCTCACATGTAAATGACTCTCGCCTCTCGAGTATGAGATATTTTCTGGCCAGGAATTATGGCCACAGTACAAAAATAAACTTCCAAAGCTAATCACTGTCATTTGAACAATGTCACCCTTACACAGTCACTTTTACCAAGGAATTTTTAAGGTGGTTTAGTCCAAAATTATCAAAATGAGCTGTGGAAGCTAATTTTTTGCATTGTGATTGAACCAATAACATATGATATAACATGAGGATGCAAGAAAATTCATGATATTGACCCCACACAGCGCATAAGAAGCTTACTTTGTTTTGTAAATGGAAGAGAGGGAAGTAAGAACTTACTTTGCTAACAAAAGCTATTGAGTTGTCACTTGCAGCTTGACCAAATGCTCCGAACATGGGCCTCATCATTACCTGCAGATAACTCCTTGTTAATACAACAAAATCAAAAAGTTTCCGGTGCGCGAGAAAATGGAAAAAAAGATGCCTCCTTAAAGCTTAGTTGAATACATCAACTAATGGATGCATAATGATGATGTTTGCATATGTTAATCTTAGCCTAAAGTGAAAACAGAGATAGGAGACCAAAACATAACATTATGGCACATAAAAGCTCCTGCACGTGCGGAACATTTTACAGATTTCGAATGAGAAACTGTCATTCCAGTTAATATAATTCGGATGCCCTGGATCTGACATGGCGTTTGGCAGGAGTAACATGAAGCTCAAAATTTGGGTTATAGTAAATACACCAAAATAAAAGGGGCAATTGATCTATGGTAGGTTTCATGACAAATAAACCATCGAGGCCTTATGCATGCAGTGTCTAATATATATTCTATAAAATGCTGCTTCAGCCACTCAAATGTGAGATGCATGTAGGCAGCACTTACTGCAAAATTACTGCTTTCACTCGTACTGTGTTGGCATAAGACAGACAAGTCAGATGAGAATTTAAGATGCCAAATGAGATGTACTTGAAAAGGCACACAAATTTCAGAGATTTCAGCCAAAAAAAAAAGGAAAAAAAAATTATTCTGATGATTACCGGCTCGGGAGTTGGAATGCTGGCATTTGGATCCCCCATGAGGGCCCATGCAATTGTGCCACCTTTGATCACAATTTCCGGTTTTGTACCAAAAAATGCTGGTTTCCAAACAACAAGGTCAGCCAATTTCCCCACCTGTACTATCAGGGCATTCCAGATGGTGTTAGGAAAGATATCGAGATTTTACTGAACAACGTATGAACCAAGAATCGCTACTCAGGTCCAGTAGGCAAAAATTTGTTTTCATCTTACAAACCCCCCAGTACACTTGAGCACCCCAGAATTCATCTATTCTTGCAAGTACCAAAATTTGCTCATGCTAGTTCTACGAATTATCTGGATTACTGTAAACCGAAAACTTTGCTGCACAATTAGTGTTGTATGTAGTATCAATAATTTGGAAGACCAGTTACCATACCTCAACTGATCCAACAAACTGAGCGAAGCCATTGGCAATTGCAGGGTTTATTGTATATTTGGCAATATATCTTTTGATCCGCAGATTGTCATTTGATCCATCCCCTTCAAGTGGTCCTCTCATTAACTTCATCTTATGTGCAGTTTGCCACGTCCTGCAGATTACCTGCCAAGAAAAGCAGCTAAAGGTTTGCATCTGTATCTCACAAGTAAAAACAAGTCTATTTAACCCTTCCATTTTGATTAAGAGGAAAAGATAAAAGGGAATATCATGACTGGAACTTCAACATTTTTTGCAAACTAACAAATATAGAGGAGCAAAAGAAAATGTCAAAAGAATAAAGAGAAAAAAAGGCTAATTGAACCTCGCCTATGCGACCCATAGCTTGTGAATCAGATGATATGATGCTAATTGCTCCCATATCATGTAAAATATCCTCTGCAGCTATTGTTTCCGCACGTATTCGAGATTCAGCAAAAGCTACATCTTCTCGAATATCCTTATGAAGGTGATGACAAACCATCTGCATGTAAGAGTAAAACAGTTCTCAAAAATGGCAGAGTACATATTGCACATTGTTTCTTGAGCAGTCGCCAAATCCTAAAGTTAAATCATAATTATCTTACCAGCATATCAAGGTGTTCATCAACAGTGTTTGAAGTGTAAGGACGAGTGGGATTAGTTGATGAAGGGAGAACGTTCTTTACACCACATACTTTAATAATATCAGGAGCATGGCCACCACCTGCACCTTCACTGCAGGAATACTAATTATGCAAATCTATCATCCACAAATAATCTTTTCCATATACTTAACAAAAGAGAAGGTGACCTGCTCCATTGGAAAAAGCCAATACCTGTGATAAGTATGAATTGTTCTATCTTTAAACGCAGCAATTGTGTGCTCCACAAAACCAGATTCATTCAAAGTGTCAGTGTGGATATTTACCTGTACCATTTCAAGGCTGACGCTGAGTTAATGAAGGCCCTTGTGTGTGTGTGTGTGTGTGTGTGTGTGTGTGTGTGTGTGAGAGAGAGAGAGAGAGAGAGAGAGAGAGAGAGAGAACCGGGGCGGGGCCGGGTGACGAATGGCTGTGATTACCTGAATGTCATGTTGCTCGGCAACTCTCAAACAACAGTCTATTGCAGCAGGAGTAGTTCCCCAATCCTCATGAAGCTTTAATCCCATTGCTCCAGCCCTGATTATTTCATGTAAGCCATCTTCCTTGGCACTATTTCCCTACAAATTAAAAGAATGTTTTAGCGACATTAAAAAGCTCGTACTACATCACCCCATTACAAACACAAAGACAAACATTTGGTGTGTTGAGACCATCAGCATCTATGTGTTATGCAAAAATGAAGGAAAAATCATCAATATCAGAGCATCAGGTGCTCTGATATGCATCAAAATTCTGTCAATAAAAACAAAAACCGAAAAAAAAAAAGTCAAAAGAGGCGCATACTTTTCCTGTGAAACCAAAATTAAGAGGTAAATCATCCGTGGATTGCAACATTAATCTCATATGTGATGCTGCTGGTGTGCAAGTTGTTGCACGTGTACCATAAGCTGGTCCCGTGCCACCTCCAACCAGTGTAGTAATTCCTACAGATAATGCAAACAAGAATAGTGAAAACAAGAAAGCACTCAAACAAACACTTGAACAATACTCCACTTCCAAAAGAATAAAGTATAAAGAAATTCTAGAATCAAAGAATTTTAAGAAATTTTGAAACCAGTAAATCATTCACTATAAACTTGTCCAAAAAAAAGACCCTTTTTACATGTTCAAATGAATTGGAATCTTACCACTTGAAATTGCCTCAAATGCGAGTTGAGGGCATATAAAATGAACATGGCAGTCTATGACTCCAGCAGTTACAATAAATCCTTCACCGGCAATAACTTCAGTGCTAACCTGTATCATCAATCAAAAAGGTTTAGTATTGATCTAAAGAAAGTTTTGGGATTCAATCTATGTCAAACATGGGAAACAGGACTCACACCAATAATCATGTTGGCAGACACACAGTCCATGATATCCGGGTTGCCAGCTTTACCAATTCCAATGATAAGCCCATCTTTAATCCCAATGTCAGCTTTGTAAATGCCAGTATAATCCATGATAATTGCATTAGTTATGACCGTGTCCAAGCAGTCAGAGGCAGGATAACCGCTAGCCTGTCCCATTCCGTCTCGCAACACCTTCCCACCCCCAAATACACATTCATCCCCATAAATGGCAAAATCCCTTTCGATTTCTGCAAATAAATCGGTGTCACCCAACCGAACTTTGTCACCGACTGTTGGCCCGTACATGTTACCATAGGTCTCATGTGACAATCCATATGCAAAAGAGGATCCTTCTTCAATAACACCTTCACTGCAACATCAGTTCAGAGGTTGCCTATTATGGAGTACCATTAACTACAGTAAGGACTATAAACATAACCAAGAAATAAAGGGGACGAAAAAGAAAAAAGGATAAAAGCAAATCGTGCATAACTAAGAAAAGCAAATTTTGGCCAGCGTAAAATGCATTTTAGCCAGCTTTCAAAACCTTGAATTTTGTTCCTCAAGATGCCTGAATCCTCTCTCTTGCATTGCTTTCATTATTTCTGTGATGCTCACATCATGTACAGCACCATCAGAGATTCCATTTCCACCTCTAATCACTTGCTTTCCCCCGATCCCGACAAGGGTGACAGTCTTGGTGTCTCCTGGCTGACAAAACGTATAATAATTGCTGTTACAAGCTTTTAGAAGTGAACAAAAGTTTCCCGAGATGGAAAGTACACGGTATTAAGCAACAAAAATAGCAAATTATTTGGAGATGAACCACAGGAAAATAATTGAAGGTTGAAAGAAATTTCTCGAAGATGAGAAAATTTGTTGTTATGGACGGAAAGAAAGATTCGATCTCTTGTAAATTCATACACAAACATAGGAGCAACTGTTAATCAGCAGAGACAGGTCTGGAGTCCCTCTAAGACAAACGTAGGAGCAACTGTTAGATTCATCCTTTTATGTGTCATTTAACTGTGCTTCAGTTTGATATATACAGTTCCTTCGACTAAGTTAAACCCACTTTTCAATGCTATAACGATGCAGTACAAAAGAGAAAGAAGCAATTAAAAATTAATATATAGGTTTAAAAGGATGAACCTCAAATCTTGTAGCCGTCCCAGCTGGTATGTTCAACCGCATGGCACAGGCTTTTCTTCGGTCAAAAACCAAGTATGGATTCACCTCAATGAAATGATAATGGCTACCAACCTGAAAATTTAACATGCACCATCTCCTTTTAGGGGGAAAAAAATAATAATAAATAGCATTCATCGTGTCAAATATCATGGTTCCAGTGTTTTTATAAATTATAAATATTGTATGAAGGGAAGTGAGTTCACAGATAATAAAATCATGCTGATGGAGTCGCACAAACAAAAAATACTTCAAAATATATTAATTTAAATTCAGGGCAAGGGAATCTTATATGATTGAATTAATCTAAAGTTATATATAAGCCAAAAACCTGAATTGGTCTGTCTCCAGTATTGGTGACTTTAAGTTTAACAGCTTTCCTCCCGGAATTAAGTGTAATGAATCCATCTCGAAAGATTATTTCACCAGGAAGTGTTCCGGTTTCCAAAGGGGGGAACTTGTCTAGAGAAGGCACTGCAAAACCATATCTTTTCAGACAATAGCCTTCACAGAATAGAGCATTCGCGACGGAAGTGCACTTTTGTGAGAAGCACAGAAGACGATTTAGCATAAAATTCATGTGTAAAAAGCTCAAAGAATTACGACTATCAAGCAACAAAAGAGCAGCCGAGCTGTTTGTTTCTCAATTGAAGTTTTGTCCCACATAATCAATTCATGTGACACTCAACGTAACCTTAAGATAACTTTGATAATAAGATTTTTGTGAGAGAGTGCAAAGAAGCATGAAAATGTCTAGGGCCATAATTGAGCATCATAAGGTCTCTTTCATTTGTAAAATAGAATCACCTGGAAGAAAGGAACCATGCAATGCCAGCTCCAGATTTCCATTTTCTGATGCAATTGGTTCATGGACCGTAATGAGCTTTGTTCCATCAAGGAATGTTCCCTCAATCTGCATTTGCAATATAAATCATAAAGGCCATTGTTTAGCAACATGAAGGGACAAGAGAACAGCCAAGTATCTTTCAAAATTTACAAAATTCAATACCTGCACTGTTTCTAATAGATGAGGAACAGCTGGAAGAACCTGCCTCCTGCAATTTCCAGAAAAGAAAAATATGAGCCAGACCTATACTATAGATGATTATCATAGGTAGCGACCGTGGCTAAAAAACTTGCTCTTGATGACTTAAGAGCATGCGAAATGCCAAACTGCTTCAGGTACTCAATACCGGGCTTGTAATACAGAATCATCAACTTTCAATCCAATGAAAATGAATTCGTATATGGCTTACACATGAATGGAAAAGAATAGGAGGTGACTATACCTTCCTAACAATTTTCTTCCAAGGTCCATCAGTTCGGCCACACTCTTGTCACCATCGCGCACAAACTCCAGAATCTATCCTCCATTCCAAACCAAAATTCAAAAAATTCAAACTTAAGGCAGAATAAACAAGAGAAATTCCAAAATAATAATAAATTAAACAACACAAGTATTAACAGGATTGACAGCATAGGAAGCTAGCTCTATTTGCACAAGATTGAAGCACAATCCCAGATGCAGATGAATAGCTGGGCTATAAAAATTCATCATTCTCTATAAATCTATGTAAACAGCATAAAATTTTGCACTTTTACTATCTTATCAATATACACAAAGTCGCAAGTGCAATGCAATAGAATGTACACTAAGAGCATAAACGTTGTACTGAAAGGCCAGCATAAAATGTAAAATTCTGTTCAAACAAAGTCCTCCATCGCAACAAAAGGCGTTCTTATTCCAAACAAGCGATCAAAAGGACATACTCAAAGCCTCAGTTAAGGAGCTTCCATAACATACATAAACGTTTTGATGATTAATCACTGATATAATTTATTTTCTTAAGAAAAGAACTATGAACTCATGTTTATAGGTCTCTCTGAGTCAACAAGAACAGCCTCCGGCTTGCATTCAGTAGCACTTGGCAAAGTTAATATCCAAATGTTGGTGAGGGAAAACAAAAAACTAAAATGCCGAGTTGCCAACGAAATCCCCATTACGAAGTCCATTTTTTCTTGTTCCACACACACACACACACACACAACACTTACAGTTACACGAGGAAATGAATAGTCAATGAAACAGTACACATTAAAAGGATCAATCACAGTGGCAAATAGAAGGAAGAAGAAGAAACCTGAGTAGCAATCAGGGCAACTGATTCAGTGAAATTGAGCCTGAGCCCACGAGCCAGACGCTTCTGAGCAAGGTGCCCTGCACTGTGGAGCATCAACTTCTCTGTTTCTCTCGGAACCAACTTCATCTTTTTCTATGGCTTTAGGAATTCCTTTAAAGATTGTAATCCCCCCTAGAGTTAAGTAGACCTTGGAAGCTTATCTTTGATTGGAATAAGAAATTTACAAATTCATAAACCAACCAAATCAAAAGTCAACGTATGATTAATTAGGATTTCGGGTGTATTTAGGATTGGAATTACAATAATCCATGATGATAAATTATAATTGGAAAAAAAAAAAGTGGTGTTGATGGAAGGATTATGTAATGGTAGCAGAGTACTTAGAATTGGAGAGAAAAAGCTTTCAGATTATGGAAACGTTGCCGACGAAAACTGAAAGAACAGACGAAGGAGAAAGGTGGATCAGAAGGCGCAAATATGGAATTTGAAATAAGTCACGCTTTTAGTTGCTCCAGTCTGAAGGCGTGAAGTAACTCCTTGAATTGCGCGCCATTGAAAGGCGTTGATAATATTCAGCATTTCGACAGAGTCGTAGAGCGATTTCATTGGCCATTGCCTTTGGGCCTGACTCTTTCTATCCATTTTTTAAAATAAGATCATGCAGTATAGTGAATCTTATTTTAGGATAGTAAATATAGATTTTAAAAAATATTTGAAAACTCAAGGGGAAAAAAGAAAAACAAATTGAGCATCTCGGATTGAATAGTCGTCTGTAGAAATTTAAAATGTCTTTACTCGAAGTTGTATTACTACTTTTTTTCTCCCAAAATTAGAAATTTATAAATTGTAAGTATTGTAACAATGCGAACAAACCTTTGTCTCTCAGTTGTTGTTGCATGGTGGCGTATTAAAAATCCTATCAACTGGGCAACTGGTGTATTGAGCCATTTTGCCCTACCATAACTTAGTCAAACTTACTTCATTTTTTTAATTTTCCTTTTTTTTTATTGCTTCCAAATTGCAAAAGTACTGTAGTTTTGGTCAAATCTATACTATCAATTTTGTCGAAGTAATTGGATTAGTAATCACCTATGTACTGTATTTGATCTTCAATGTGTTTTAACGATATGATGATACCTTCGAGATTTAAGAAAATGATACTCGTTTTAATAAATTTATATTTACTTTATTACTCCCTCCGGTCCTTATTAAAAGGCATTTCCATTCCGTATTAGGTTTAACCGAAGATGCCTTTTTAATTTGAAAAAAAAAAACTTTAAACATATATTTTCATATTTGTTATGTTCTCCTAATTATTATGATATATTTTTAAAATTTTTATTTTAATTAAAAGTATATCATAGGTGAAACATAAGACGAAATCAAAATGACTTATAATAAAGACCGGAGGGAGTATTAAATCTAAATATTAATTAAAATTAAAAGTGAATTTATAAAGACATAGTACTACATCATAATAATTCACTCACACCGTCACACGTAGTACTAGATTTATTATATTGACTTCACTCACAATATCACGATCGGGGAACCACAATTCAATCTATCAGTAGGAGTAGTAGCAGTAAATCAACTTAGGATTCCACAATTGTGATGCATCGTTTGCATCTGCTCAAAAACCAACATGCCAAAACACCACATGGTGCTGCGATCCCATCCCGTTATTACCACATTCCTCCGACATTAACGTCAGATGGGATTATGGGCCAGAATCCAGATGACTCTTGAGAACCAACCCAAAAAAAAAAAAAAACACCATCAAAATGACCAGAGCTAAGGCCTAATATCTGATGCATTTTTATTTTTTATTTTTTATTTTTTATTTTTTGAAATTTTTGTTCATTCAATTCGTATTTTAAAAAATCCAAACGCATGAAAAAATATGTAATTAAAAAAAAAAAATCCAAACGCATGATGCTAGAGAGAGTATTATGATATTATCATGAGCATTTCAAAATCAGAATCAACCGAAGGCATTTACTTTTGTGATTCATCCAAAAAAATGTCCTATTTTGTGTTTGTCGATTAAGTTCTTAAGTTTTTTTTTTAAAGAAAAATGAGATTAATTCGGTTGTTCATGTACTACTACGTACTACTACCACTACTAATAATAATAATAATACAGTGTAAAAGGCTATAGCCTATAGCAAAAGATCCTAAGAGTATGCATTCCATTTATAATAAATTCATCACAGATTTACGACGCATGTGAATGTTCTTAATATATACTGTATTATTATTATTATGTATACCATCTTCCAGATCTACTCATCCTTTGCAAGTTCTTCTTAACTGAAATCAAGTTCAATCGTATTGTCGCTGACTTAATCCCTCCCGCGCGTGTAGAGTTGATCATGAAATCATGATCTGATTGATATTCCCGCACATTACAATATCTTTTCAGTATCCTTCAACAATAATGTTGCGACGTTAATATATCATCATGGGTGAGATTTAAACGTAAAGGTCGAAAAAATTTTCTTGTTTGCAGGCCAAATCCGGCGATCCGATTCAAGCCGGTGACAAACCTTAAATTCTGTCCCTTTGTGGGTGTATTGGTGGGATGATCTCTGGTCATGCCATGTGTCTTCCGATCCAATTGCAATTGGTCGACATTTTGATTTTTTGGGCAAAATCCTGGTCTAAGGTAAACGACATAAACAAAAGAAAAATGTAAATTTGCGTTTCATTAAAATTTATTCTGGCTTTGGGATGTAGTAGTGTGTAACTTAATTAATTTTATCTGTCACCAACTCACCATTGCTTGGTAACTTTGTTTGTCACTTTGACCAATTTATGCCGCCAATTGAATTGTAGTATGAAATTACCATCACAAATTTTAATGTTTTTGATTGTACTACTATTTAACTTTAACCTTTTGTTATCAAATTTAATTATCTTGTTGTGATTCAATAAAAGCTAAATTTTGCAAAAATGTTAGTGTATCATTTACGCATAATAAAATGTTCGCACGAAAAGCAACATGCATGTTTTCTATCTACATTATTTTACATTTTATTTCTCATCAAACAACAAGCAGAGATAGCCCACTAAATAATATTGGTTTTTTCCTTCCTTGGGTCCATTCATAAAAGTTAAAATCGAAATATCCATTTTGAAACCATAATCATGGCCTAAACGCTCCATCATATACCAGTTGTTCATACAAGAGCCAGATTATATCATTTTCATCTTCTTTCTTTCTTTCTTTCTTTCTTTCTTTCTTTCCACTTTCAATTTGGAAGGTAAATTATATACGTAGTCCAAATGAGTATTGAAGTCCAAAAAAAAAAAAAACAAAAACAAAAAGAAGTGAAAGAATTAATGCGCTGATTTTTCTTTAATCGATTCGAAGATATTTAGTCGCAAAGGATTAGTCAGACATAAATAATTCAATGAAAATGATAATTTAAATTAACCACAGTTAAACTCTCCCTCCCATAATCTTACACATATATATAAATAAGGCTCCTCCTCCTCCACTATCTACATTTCTCCTCACTAACAAAAAAACACTCATTTAATTAATTCCGTCAACTGGTCACTCCTTCACTCAAGATTCAGAACTAATCAAAATCAAATCACAAGCAAATTTCCGGCTAATGTGAAAACCATCATGACGGTGTTCGCCTCAACGAATGCTGGCGCAGCGGCGGGCAGCGGTGGCGGAGGATACATGGCGGGAAAGCAAGTATTTCCGGTGGAATTCTATCACGAGGAAGCGGCGTCGACGGAGACGGAGTCGTTATCTCAGCGGCTGGTGGACGCGGCCCACGCTAACGACTTGAAGGCGGCGACGGAGCTGATCACGTCGTCGCCGGCGGCGGCGGACGTGAATTACCTGGGATCGGTGGTGTTGAAGGTGAGGAAGACGGAGGTGGTGCTGCGGGAGGAAGAGGCTGTCCAAGTCGTCGTTGAGTTCGAGGAGTTCAAGACTGAGGTTACGGCGTTGTTCCTCGCCGCTCATAACGGAAACGTCACACTTGTCCGAAGGTTACTGGTCAGTCAATTATTCTTCGTCCAATCCAAGTCAAACTGCGAAGTCCAAAAGAAGAAAATCTCGTTCATTAAAATGCAAAAATTATTAAATGATGATGATGATTTTTAGTCTCCTTTTCTTTCTTTGCTCTTTTGAATTTTACTAGTAACTGAAGGAATTTCAAAATGGAATTTAATTAGTTGCTCATAGTATCTGATTTCCAGCTTATTTAATTAATTAGTAGTCATTAAATTAGACCGGCGTAGAATATAATGGATCTATTACTTTTTCCAATTCCCGGTTTAAAGCTCAACAATAGAGCAATTCCCTCACCTGCAACGAATGAAATTTGCTGTTTAACAGTTAGCGTAATAAGCTTGATCATGGAGATCGTTAACTTTGTTCATTGTACTGGTTTTGAAGCAGACCAGCTTATTTACAATTCTATTATAGACCGTCAGTTTTATATATTGGTTGTAGATATTAGGTACAGCGAAGGAAGCAGAGAGGGTGACATTTTGAAACACTATATGAGAATGTGTTAGGAATCTAATTTAACCCGGAAAAATGACAAGTTTACTTGACAACCTGATTTCTCCTGCAGCTCCAACGTGCAATGCTAAACTCTAACTTCTATACCTATGTTTAGAAATGGAGTTTATGCGTGATCTCACCGCTGTTTCTTTTTTTGGAATTTGGACAGAGTGTGGGAGCAAATGTGAACCAAAAAATGTTTCGAGGCTACGCCACGACAGCGGCAGCTAGGGAGGGACACGTAGAGATATTGGACATGTTGATAAGTGGGGGAGCGAGCCAGGATGCTTGTGAGGAAGCCCTTTTGGAAGCATGTTACATGGGGATGGCCAGGCCTGCTGAACTTCTTCTGGCATCTGAATTAGTCCGCCCACATGTTGCTGTGCATGCCCTTGTCACAGCATCTTTTAGAGGGTTCAAAGATGTCGTTGACACTCTCATTAAGGTAAGGTGCTACCCTACTTGGTACAACGTGTTTGATAACATTCCCCCTCGTATAAGTCCATCATCTTTACTCAATAATCTGTTTGACTCCTGTACTTTATATGTATATGTGTGTGTGTGATCTGAAGCAACAAGTTTACTTTTGCTTTTCACAGAATGGTGTGGACTATAATGCCACAGCCAGGGTGCTTTTGCAATCTACCAAGCCATCTCTTCATGCCAATGTTGACTGTAATTCTCTGGCTGCTGCTATTGTTGGAAGACAGATATCTATTGCCTTACTGCTGTCACAGGTAAGACTGCTGTTGCCATTGTAATCAAAATAAGCAGGACCTTTTCACATGGTCTATGAGTTCTCTCTTTTTTTGCACGAAAGCTGGCCTACTTTACGCCGCCAATTGCGTTTTTTAAAAGCTAGAATCTTTGTTTTAGGTCGGCGCCAGAACAGACATTATGGTTAGACTGGGAGCTTGGACATGGGATGCAGGCACCGGCGAGGAATTCCGTGTGGGTGCTGGATTGGCTGAGCCTTATCATGTAACATGGTGTGCAGTGGAGTACTATGAATCGAGTGGCACTATCTTGCGTATGCTTCTGCAGCGCCATTCACCGAACATCCCACATTTAGGTCGGACCCTCATCCATCATGCCATTCTATGTGGAAATGCAAGAGCAGTTGAAGTGCTCTTAAGCTATGGTGCCAATGCAGAAGCCCCAGTGAAAACAGCAAAACAAAGGGATTTTTTCCGCCCGATACATATGGCATCACGACTTGGTTTAGCTGGAGCCGTTCGGCATCTTATTGATGCTGGATGCAATTTGAATGCCAACACTGATTCTGGAGAGACTGCATTGATGATTAGTGTGGGAAATAAGCACGAGGAATGTGTAAAACTTCTTGCAGAAAAAGGTGCAGATTTTGGAAGTTGTAATGTAGCAGGGCTATGTGCCAAGTCAATTGCTGGATCTGTACATTGGGAGACAGGCTTCCAGCGAGCCGTGTTGGATGTGATTCGAGATGGAAAGCTCGCCCGATCTAGCAACCCGAAAATGTTTTCCTCCTTGTTGTTTGTTACACAAGCTAATGACACAGAGGCTTTAAAGATTCTCCTCAATCAACAGGACAATTTAAACCTCAACGAGCAAGATGGGAATGGATTCTCAGCAGTAATGTTTGCTGCATTAGGGGGCAATGTGGAAGCTTTTAAGGTTCTCCTACATGCCGGAGCCGATGTAAAATTGCCTAATTTCCATGGAGAAACAGCAATTAGTCTAGCCGAAAAGCATCAGAACAGCGACGCATTTGAGAGAGTAATGCTTAATTATTTGCGATCTAAGGGTGATCAAACCTACATTGGCTCCTCTACCCTACACCGCGCTGCACACAGTGGTGATGTTCAGTTAGTACAGGTTTTGATTGATGAAGGATATGATGTGGATCTTGTTGATGCCGATGGATACACTCCACTCATGCTGGCTGCAAAAACAGGAAACAGAACAATGTGTGAGCTTCTGATATCATGCGGTGCAAAATGTGACATTCAAGCACTCTCCCTTGCACGGAAAAGCAATAACAGAGATGCAGAAGATGTAATACTAGATTCGCTTGCTAGACGGCTGGTGTTAGACGGTGGAAAAATGAAGAAACACACTAAAAATGGCAAAGGAAGGCCTCACTGGAAGGTACTAAGGCGTATGGCCAACATAGTCTCATGTTTAATTTCACATTCCACTTATTATCTTACAGAGACCTATCTACTTAGTCTTTTCTCAATGTAATTAACATGCAAAAAACCACTATAACTCTGTCCCTGCAGGTCTTAAAGATGGTTGGGGGCAATGGTGTTCTAAGTTGGGGGAAATCAAGTAAGAGGAACGTAGTATGCAGGGGAGCAGAAGTCGGGCCAAGCACAACTTTCCAGTGGAACAGGAGGAAGAGAGGGGACGTTGATGATCCAGGTGTTTTCAGGGTGATCACCACCACAAAGGACAGGGAAGTGCATTTTGTCGTGTGTGAAGGTGGAAGGGAAATGGCTGAGTTGTGGGTAAGGGGAATTCAGTTGGTGACTAAGGAAGCAATTTTTGGCAAGAAATAGACTTTGGTGAAAATGTGATTTTATAGATTTGGTATAGTAGTTTTATCTGCTTGGCTTTCCATTTTGGAGCTAATGTACATATGAAGGTTGGTTTAGAAGCTTGATTTGTCGAAATTCCTTTGCCCCGAAAAGGGTTGCTGTAGTGTGTAGCCCGATGACTTTCTTTGTAAGAAGTGACAGTCAGCGAGTTCGATTCTATATCAATCATGAGTGTACTTTTCCAAGATATTCTTGTCATCTCTAAATGTGAGCTGGCTGTTGCTATGGAGCTTAGTTTTTCTAAGGGAAAGCTGATTATTAAGCATGGGTTTGAGTTCAGAAATTGCAGATTCCCTATTGACGTTGAAGACATGAAAAATGTAAGAGCTATTTTGTTTTCTAATACAATTCATGAACTTGAATTATGTAAACTCAGGGTTGTTCTAGGGACACTGAAGGTAGCTCGGCGAAACTACGAAGTTGATATGGAGTTTCAATTATATCATAGTCAGTGGATTGCATTTCCTTGCTTGTTTTCCAGCCTTGAGAACAAGGTTTTTGGAAGGGGAAAAGTATTGGTCGGCTTCCTTTTGCTGATTTTTATAATTTCATTGCCGTCAAGGATTCTACTTCAATCCATGCAGCCGAGCAAATCACAAATTTCCCCAAGAACACAGCTTCAGAAACAGACATATAATACTCAGAACACAACGAAAAAAAAGCTCAATTCAATCGATGATGCCCAGGATTAGGGATGTTCTAGAACCGGAATTGAGCCGAATATCTAAAAAAAAAAACGCTTAGTATTGTTTAAGTAAATACTTATAAAAAATATCCCTTGAACGACGAGTTAATTACTATTATAAAGCCCTCCAATGCTTAAAAATTAATGTAAAAAAGAAAAGGGTGCCAATGTATCCCGTTTTGGACAGGCTGGAATCGGATTCACAGCCTTGGCTGGTGTTTTTGTAGGCCCAATATTATTTTGGGGTCTTCATTCCTGAAGTTGATATTTGGCCCAACATTTTGGTTACTCCACGTACTCCATTTTGTCATCACAAAGGCTCCAAATCATAACAACCGTCGGATGTGAATACTTTTGAAGACTTATATTTTCCTAATGTAGAATCCTGACCGTCATCCGAACGCCATCATTTCCAACACTTAGAAAATTTCACTTAACACGGATGAACTGAGAAAGAAAGAGCTCCAAACCCGAAAGCTTATTGAGCTCGATCCTCGTTGGTGTTCTTTGGGCTTACTTCTCCAGCTCGTGGAGCTCTAATGGTACGTTGCTCACGCTTAATTTGACATTTGATCGTTTTTCAATGTTTTGTTTTATATTTTTGAACCTAAATGCTTGGGTTCTCTCCTTTCTAGATCCGTGGGAAAATTGTTGAGAACAAAAATGGGATCGTGTTTTAGGGATTCGATTAGTGATGGGTTTCGAAATCTTTGAGTTTTGGGATTGAAAAATGCGGTAGAGAATCACTTGTTCATGGTAAATATTGTTTGTGAAGGTGATGGGGATCATTCTCTTATATGAAATCCTAACCCTAATAATCTGCGTAGCATTTGCTGTTCTCTTAGCCGTTTTTTCATCGAATTTTGCATTTCCTTTATCTCTTACCCTCTGCATACTGTTACTTTGTGTCCGTGATGATCCAGGTTTTTCTGTGCTGTGGCTAAAATTAGATACCCATTTATATCCAAAATATCTGCAAATACTAATATCAACCATTAACAGCTATTACAAATGTTTAGAGGTGGACAGCAGGGGACTAAATAAGAAAAGCTTTTCTACACTCTGATTTCCCAAATTATCTACCCTAGCTACAAAAACCAAGAAAACTTTTACCAGTTCTTCTATGGATAATTTAGGAAATTAGTTTTGTAGAAATGCTTTCTTGTTTAGTCTTCTGCTGTCCACCTCTAAGCATTTCTAACAGCTGTTGATGGAGCTGGTTTATTTTAGTATGTGCAGATATTCAGATATAAATGGTTGTTCAATTTCTTTGTCATCCTTCAAGTTGTATATGTGATCAACTGTTTGATTTCCTAGGCATTGCTTTCTTATTATTCTGTAATATTATAACCTTGGTGATGTAATTTGGGAATGAAACGAAAGAAATGCTTTTGCAGTCGCGTTTTCATTGTCACTGCAAGAGAAAAGCATGCTGATCTGGTGCATTTCTTTACATTGGCCTTTGACAATTTCTTTTACAGGCACCCATAAAGGGAATTCTTTCTTCTCAAAGGATTAGGTTAATCCAACATTCTAAGCTTCAAGGCCTAGGCAGTAGATTATTAAGCACTCAGGCTGCATCCACTGCAGCTACGCCTCAGTCTCCCCCTCCTCCACCGCCTCCTGAGAAGACTCACTTCGGTGGTCTAAAGGATGAGGACCGCATCTTCACAAACGTATACGGTTTGCATGACCCTTTTCTTAAAGGTGCTATGAAACGGGGAGACTGGTATAGGACAAAAGACCTAGTACTAAAGGGTACCGACTGGATTGTCAACGAAATGAAGAAATCTGGACTTCGTGGACGTGGTGGTGCTGGTTTTCCCTCTGGTCTTAAATGGTCTTTCATGCCAAAAGTGTCTGATGGTCGTCCTTCTTATCTTGTCGTCAATGCCGATGAAAGTGAACCTGGGACGTGTAAAGATAGAGAGATAATGCGTCATGATCCACATAAGTTGTTGGAAGGTTGCCTGATTGCTGGAGTGGGTATGAGAGCAAGTGCTGCCTATATTTACATTAGAGGTGAATATGTCAATGAGCGGAAGAATCTCGAGAAGGCTAGAAGAGAGGCTTATGAAGCCGGACTCCTTGGAAAGAACGCATGTGGATCAGGTTATGATTTTGATGTGCATATTCACTTTGGTGCTGGTGCCTATATTTGTGGCGAGGAGACGGCTCTTCTGGAGAGCCTTGAGGGAAAACAGGGCAAACCTAGATTGAAGCCTCCTTTTCCAGCTAATGCTGGATTGTATGGTTGTCCCACTACCGTGACTAACGTGGAAACGGTAGCTGTTTCTCCCACCATTTTGAGGCGTGGTCCGGAATGGTTTTCAAGCTTTGGAAGGAAGAACAATCATGGAACTAAACTTTTCTGCATCTCAGGGCATGTGAACAAACCCTGCACGGTTGAAGAGGAAATGAGTATACCATTGAGGGAACTTCTGGAGAGGCACTGTGGTGGCGTCCGCGGCGGGTGGGACAATTTACTTGCTGTTATTCCAGGAGGTTCGTCCGTTCCGTTGCTTCCCAAGCATATATGCGAGGACGTGCTTATGGATTTTGATGCACTAAAAGCTGTCCAGTCTGGTTTGGGTACCGCTGCTGTAATTGTAATGGATAAGTCAACTGACATTGTGGATGCAATTGCAAGGCTTTCGTACTTCTACAAACATGAGAGCTGTGGCCAATGTACGCCTTGTAGGGAGGGGACTGGCTGGCTTTGGATGATCATGGAAAGACTCAAGGTAGGCAATGCAAAGTTGGAGGAGATTGACATGCTTCAGGAAGTCACAAAGCAGATCGAGGGGCACACAATTTGTGCATTGGGTGATGCGGCTGCATGGCCAGTTCAGGGTCTAATCAGGCATTTCCGACCGGAGCTTGAGAGGAGGATTATAGAGCGTGCTGATAGGGAGCTGAAACAAGCTGCGGCGGCCTGATAAATTGTGGTGCCTTTAATGCTTGATTTGTTTTTCTATTTAACCAAAAAGAATGGTTATTTGTTCAATAAGCCAACAATATTGTTCTCATGTTTCCTCGAACTACTGCTTGGGTAGACTATCTATGTACTTTTGCAAGGAATTCAACTTTAATGTGTAATGTCTCTACAAGTCTGCAATGTGCTTGAACCATTTTTAATCTTAATAATTTGATGGTTTGCTGAAGAAGAATCATCAAATAATGCTGCCGCTCAATTGCAGAGAAGGTTAACCCCTGTTGGGAGAAGGGTTGAATTCCTTTGTTTGGTTGATAAAAATATAAGTGAAATTATAATTCAATATGGGTTTAATTTTTTGTTTTCTAATAATTGTAATTCAAATTCTAGGATTGTAAAATTCGGGTGGCGTGCAATAAACTCGCAGAAGGGGAAATTGGCCGGATCCTTCCTCACGCGCATGCATGCCTTTTTTGTTTTTGAGTTTTTATTTTTTCCAGATTTCTTTTGGCTTATATTTTCTCCTTTTATGTTTTTTTTTTCTTTTTTATTTTTGCAAAGATAGAATTATTGCAAATAGTGATATTTGTAATATTCATTTTCTTTTTACCATATTCTACCAAAATATATCTATGCTCATTAAGGCTGAAATCAAGCAATCGTAATAAAATTTTCTTTCTTTCAAAAAAAAAAAAAAATCTGCGCAAAATAATTTTAAAGGTAGTTTAGCAACTCTAATATTCTGATACCAAATGTAGCGTATTAATAGTTACATAATCAAATTTATTCATTTTTTTAGTCCTGTATATTAAATAATTACAAATCAAAACTTTCATATGACAAATAGGTGATTTTTTTTTTTGGTCAAAAGTAGTATAAATTATACTCCCTCTGTCCTGAAAAAAAAAGTTTACTTTGAGTTTTGGAATTTCTACTAAAAATAATACAAATCTAAAAACTCAATGTGGATTTTTTTTTTAAAGGGGACGGAGGTAGTATTAGTTATATAATAACAAATCGCGTGAATGGTGAGGGGAGATTGTTTGAAGGAGATAGGTTTGCATGTAGATCTTGTTCACAAATGGCACTTGGTGCTCTTGATTATAAGTATGACTCCGTATCTTAGTCCTCTTGTTTAGTTTTACATAGGATATCATTATATATTTGGTTTTGGTATGTTGGTTTTGTCATGTAGGGACCATCTTGGTATGTCATTTAGTGAAGCTGCAAAGTTTGCCAGAGTTGCAACTTGCTGGTCTGTATATCCATCTGATGATGAAGGTAGTGGAAGTGATGAAGCTAGTGAAAGCTGTGGTGCTTTTATCAGTGGTATGTATGCTTGCCTCCTATCCGATTGTTTTCTTTACTATTATGTTGTATTGGAAGGTTGTTCTTCCTTGAATTCTGGCCCTGATGGGTAGTACATTCCTTTCAGTTTACCATGTAGGAGCTGGTGGTTGGGGTGAGGTCTCTGAAAACGATGAAGATCTTGAAGAAGGGACAGCACACAACTGATGAGTGATGACAACTTCTTCATGCCGGCCTACAGTATCTAGTTATTGCAGTATCTTTTGCGTTTTGAATGTTGCACACATTTCCTATCCATATCTAATGCTTGTCTAGTAGTTGTGCTTATGACCATTGGGAAACTTGGGACTAGCAGACACACTAAACTATATTTATGCCCTTTGGAAAATTTCTAATTAGCAACCATGTTTGTATTTTGGCTTAAGGGTTTTCTGTCGGAGAATGGACTGCATTGCCTCATAGTTTTCGGCTGCAAAAAGTGTATTCTTCTACTAGTTTCTAATATCGTTTGAGTTTCGACAGACCGTTCTACCAGGAACAACTAGTTTGATTCTTGAAGATTCCAAACATGAAGCAATTCTTGCGAGCATAATAATCTGTTGAAAGATGACAAGTGAATTAAAATTATGTGAATTCAGTCGTGATTGGCCTGAGCTCTATGTACAATGGCCCGACCTCTTGATGAATATTTGGATTATATTCCTGCTATAATTTCTCGGCGTTTGGTCTTTGATTCCCGCATAAAGATAAAATATAGCCCAATAGAAAGAAAGTAAGATATAAAAATCAGTATCGTTTGAGCTCTTTGGTATGGGCCAATTCTTCTTCGGGGGTTAGCCTGTTTTAACCATCCTTAATATATTTCATTGGTTCCAGTCAGTTAATCGTGCTTTTGAAGAACAATAGATGAATGTTGTTGTGCCTTTTTTGTTCTGGTTATGATTGTTTTTCCTTGTTGACGCTTCATTTTTAATTTTTTCTCATTGATCAGAACTGTGGGAAAAAGGAGGAGTAATTGATTGGCGTGCTGTTGTTCTGGAGCTATGGTCCTGTTATTCAGGTTGATTATCTCAATCCTTGCAATCTGTTCAATCCGTGTTGCTTCAATGCCAAAACAGCGGAAAGAATTCTGGTTCCTTCTTAACTGTTGTTGAGGAGTCCAGCATTGTATTCAATGAGTCCGTCTAATCAGGCATTTCCGACCGGAGCTGATAGGGAGCTGAAACAAGCTGCTGCAGCCTGATAAATTGTGGTGCCTTTAATGCTTGATTTGTTTTTCTTTTTTACCAAAAAGAGTGGTTATTTTGTTCAATAAGCCAACAATATTGTTCTCATGTTTCCTCGAACTACTACTTGAGTAGACTATCTATGTATTTTGCAAGGAATACAACTTTAATGTGTACAAGTCTGCAATGTGGTTAAACCATTTTTATAGTGTTTAATAATTTGATTGTTTGCTGAAGAATCATCAAATAATGATGATGCTCAATTGCAGAGAAGGGTATCCCCTGTGAAGAAAAAAGTTGAGTATTCAAATCGATTATTTTGTGAATGTAGTTGGCATTAAGCCTTAGCCTCAATCTCAATCCTAGCAATCTGGTGAGTTTTCCTTCTCAAGTGTTGATCGGAGTCCAGCATTTGATTTTTACAATGAGTCCTTTATAATCCCCTCCTGGGGAGCCAAGTTTTTTTTAATATATATACTTGGGAAGCAGGGGTTTACAAAAATCAACTCATGCAGACAGAGGAGATGTAGGACAATCTGTGGCTATTTTGCCTAGGATCGATTCCGGCGGGGTTGACAAAATGTATTTACCGGGGTTGCAAGATAGTCCTAATTTGACTAGTGAATCAGCCGGTTCGTTGCCTTGGCGTTTTAACGAACGTAGTGTGTACTTCCTATTGTTGCTTTAGTAGTTTTTTTTTTGTTCGAGGTAGTATATTGCTGTTGAGAGTTGATTGGGCTTCCTCATTAATTTTTTATTTTTATGTTTTTTTTAATATACTGAGAAAGCCGAAACTTAGTGTACAAAAGGAACTCTTCAATGGAGAGTAGAAGTAGGATAATCTTTAGCCATTTATTCTAAGATTGAGTCCAGAGGCATTGCTAAAATATATAGTCCCGGAATGTAGGAGAATCCTAATTTAGCTAAAGAATCGGCCGATTCGTTGCCAGGACGTCTTATGTGAGTGGCATCTACTATCCACTGGAGATCTAAAAATTTTCTGATTCTATACAAAACATTGCTAGCTGCTGGATTATTGTTGTTGTCATTGATGAGGTTGACTACTTGTGATGAGTCCAGCTGTAATTGGAACTTTTTGAAGCCCAAGACCAGGCTATTTTTAGCCCAAAGAAGATAGCCCAAAGTTCTGCTTCTAGGACCGAGCAATCACCGATTTTTGCCACAAAGCCCATGAGCTATTTTCCTTCGTGGTTGCGTACCAGACCTCCTGCCGTAGCCATCATCGGCGAAGTCGCCACTGCACCGTCAGTATTGAGACGAACCCAATCCCAAGGAGGGGGCTTCCAAACGTTGCTTTCCTTTATGTTATTGCTCTGTTGGGGTTTCTTGAGTTGTTGTTGGTTCGATCTGGATGCTTCGGTGGCTTCCTCATTAATTGAGTTTACTGCTTGGAGACTGTCCATTTGAAGTTGGACTTTCTTGACGGCCCAGGTTCCAAGAAATTTGTAGCCCAAAAAAAGCGGCCCACATCTTGGCATCAAGAACAGGGCAATCTCCAATTTTTGCAGTGTAGCCGATTATCCATTTTCCTTGTGGTGTCCACTGCTCCTCGTGGCGATGTAATCAGACTGATGCTTTAAATTCCCTCCCATCTTTTTTTTTTCTTATTTAGAAAAAAAAAATTTATTTTTTATTTTGGTATGCAAATGCATTTTTAAAATTAATTTAAAAAACTATCTCCAACATGAAAAGACACAACATCAATAAAATACAAAACAAAACAACAGTCCAAACTCTTAATAAGGCATGAGAAAGAATGATATTTTACCAATAACAATAACAACAAGCCTTTTTCCCACTAGATGAGGTTGGCTATATGGATCATATGTCGCCATCGTATACGGTTGATGCATAACTTATCGGATAAATTTAAATATTTCAAATTATTTTTTATAGTTTCTTTCCATTTTTTTTAGGTCTACCCCTACCCCTTTTAATTTGAAATCTTGATTTTATAGTTTCTATCCTCCTAACAGGAGCTTCTACCGGTCTCCTACGCACATGTCCAAACCATCTTAAACAGTTTTCTCTCATTTTTTCATCTATTGGTGTTACCCCTACTTTCTCTATAATACAACCATTTCTAATCCTATCTAATCTAGTATGCCCACACATACATCTTAACATTCTCATCTTTGCTACTCTCATTTTTTGCTCATTTTCATATTTAGTGGCCCAACACTCGGATCCATAAAACATCGCCGGTCGAATAGCCGTTCTATAGAACTTACCTTTCAAACTCAATGGTACTTTATGATCACAAAATATTGATGAGGCACTACGCCATTTATTCCACCCGGTTTGGATTCTATGTGTTACATCTTTATCAATGTGTTACAAAGAATGATATTTTACTGTTTTGAAAAAAAAATGATATTTTAATTATAAAAATTAAAAAAAAATCATGAGATTTTTAGAAAATATAATACTCTTTCCGTCTCAAAATTATTGGCCAATTAGAATTTTCATTTTGAGTTTTAAAAACAAAAATTCAAACCTAACAATCATTTTGGGATAGAAATAGTACTAATTTGAATAAGATGATTCGATGGAGAGGACAAAATATTTCTTTCCTTTCGATTTTTCTTTCAACTATTTTTGCATTTCTTTCTTTTTCTTTATTATTTTTACTTTTTTTTTCTTTGAGTTTTGGGATAAAATACAGGTCGAGGCCTAATGATACAAAGTAACATGTCTAAAATCTAAAGCATGCACTGTCTACTACTAGATCATAAAAAAGTTACGGCCTAGCACAAGACTGTAAAACCACAAAATGATAAAATTACGGCCTAGGAAGTGTATCCGTCACAAAGTTTACAACCCAGTGAGCGTGGTTCAAAACCAACCCAGTCTCCTCATATACGAGTTAAGCTTGTTTTATACTGAATTTCCTGAATTGTGATTATCTCCCTAATTTTCTTCTTCCTCATTCATCCTAAACTAGATGTTAAACCCGCGCGATACGTGAGATTTATTTATATACATTATAAAAAATCTAAAAAAATATATAAAAAGTGTAAAATGAATTTTACTATTTTTATTTATAATCCATTAGTAATGTAGGTATTTTGGAGTATATTTTACTATCCAAAATTTTATTATCCAAAAGTGAAAATAAATAGAGATAAAGTGGGATTGATGATAATTGATTATCCAAAATTTCAGTGATAAAAATAAAGTTTATAACAATTTTTGAGATATTATTAAGAAAGATTATATTTATTTGGGTAAATATGATATTACACAAATAAATGCATTAGTTTGAAATTCAAAAGATAACATTTAATTATAGTTAAATCCCATCTATTTAGTAATAATTATAGGTAAGTTTTGTACCTTTTTTTTCTTTTTTATTGGCAAAAAATACAGGGTCATGTTTTTGGGAAAAGATTTTAAAGATAACATTAATGTTGAATGATTGGTTTTTTTTTTTTTTTTTTTTGAATTGTAGTCTATTGATTTACATGATTGGGAGGGAGATTTTTTTTTAGAGAGATTAATTAAATGAGTCCAGTAGTAACTTTGGGGATTCTTTTAAAGAGGGAATAATTCTGGTGCATTAATGTTCATTAATCCCGTCCATTAAATTTAATTAATTTTTATTTTCCTATTTTAAACTATAGTTTTAAATGCCATTTGATAAAATTTTATTTACATAAAATTTGAAAGACTATTAGTATAATTGTTGTAAATATTTTTTGATTCAACCATTAAAAAAATGACACATAGGACACCTTTAGAATTCTTTTTTGTTTTCTCTCTCTGGTTTCTCTCTTAGTATAATGTTATAGATTCCTAATCCCCATTTACAGTTCTAATTTCATCATCTGAAAAACTGAAAATTTTATCTTCCTATTTCCTTATTCTCCCCCTTCAACTCTCTTTTTCTTAATTTCCTAATAATCAAATTGGTCAAAAATACTTCAAACAATACATTTGAATACGCTAACAATGACTAATTTCTCATCATCTGAAAAACTGAAAATTTTATCTTCCTATTTCCTTATTCTCCCCCTTCAACTCTCTTTTTCTTAATTTCCTAATAATCAAATTGGTCAAAAATACTTCAAACAATACATTTGAATACGCTAACAATGACTAATCTCTCTCGCTGAATTGTAGGAATGTTCTATTTATTTATAGCCATGTTACACCGGTAATTTGGGACTGGTTCGTCGTGGAAATGTTTGGGTTTTTGGAGGCCGGCCCAGCATTTGGGGAAGTAGTGGCAGGCTAAGGCGATAAAAGCTAAACCTATGAGACTTCCGTCCCTGTTTCGCCTATATATCAGATGCTTTAAAATTCCCTCCACATCTCCTTCGAATTTGGGGCTTTGTTTTTTTCATTTGAAGTACTTCTATTTTTCACTGCTATATCCTTAATTCTGCGAATCAAGGATCTTGGGCTAAACAATTCTCTAATAAATTCTCTTTCATTTGTTCAAATTGGGGCTTTTTTCCTTCTTCTGTTTGCTGGTACAATTTCTTCACCATGCATATACAATTTTTAGCCCAAGAATTAATTGGAACGTTAATCGAAGCAATTAGGCCTAGAATCCCTGTGTACCAATTGAATCAAATAAATCACCTTCGTTGGATTCATTTTGTTTGTTTTTCCCCGATTGAAGCTGAGAACGTTGCATTCTGGACTTGAACACTTCTCTATAAAGGATAAAAAGGTAATGTTTTCTTTCTTTGATTTGTGACTTCTTTTGCTGATTGGTTTCCTTGGGTTACCTCTTCTGTTTGGCCTTCTTACTCGAATTCCAGATACATCTGTTGAATTATTCTTAACCGAGAAGGAACAATTAGGGCTATGAATTGACTTTTTCCTTCTTTTCTTCTGTTATTAGTGAAACAAAATTTATTATTTGAGTAAACCCAACAAAAAAAAAAAAATTCCTTCTCTCTAGTTAGGTTTTATGTATTACTTTTTTCTCTCTCGTTAGGTTTAATGTATTTCTCTTTTTTCATGTTTTTGTTGGTGGCGGTATTTTTAGTTTGATGATGAATACGCTAAGGAAGAAAAAGGAACCACCGCTTCTGTTTCACTGCTGGAGCTTGGAAGTTTGATAAAGAAGACTTCTCTAAAACTTGAGAATGAGGTGATATATATATATATATATATATATATATATATAGATATATTAGTTCCCTGAATTAGGGTGTTGTTTCTCTGTTTGGCTGGGTAATTTTTTTCTTCCGAACAAATGGCATTATTAGGGAATCAATGCATATGTATGTACTTTTGTTATCAACAAAATCAACTTAGCTTATTTTTTGTCTTTGTTTCTACTGCTTGGATAGAAGGCGAGGAACTGTTCCTTTGGACCTGAACGCTTTTCTAAATCCCGTGGAATGGTAACGTTTCTGCTTGCATTCAAATCCTATTTTATTCAAATTAGGGCTTGTTTTGTCAATTAAAGTCTGAACATTTAGGACTAGAATGCTCCATAATCCGTACTCCTGTTGCTTTTTTTTTAGAAAAAAATAAAACAATAAAATGTCTGATTTTGTTTGTTCTGGTGGATTGTTGTAGGTGAGATCCATGGATTCCATCTCCAGTGGATTTAAGCTCATTGTAGAAATTGGCCGAAAGGTAGGATTTTTGCCCCTTCAAATTAGGGCTTGTTTTGCTCTACAGGTTTCTAGTTGAATTTCCAATATATAATTTTTGCTGCAGTATTTTTTTTTTGACTGCAGTCTTAGTCGAGTACTCAGGGCCAGAATTCATTGCAAGGGCCTGAGTCCTATCAGTTTTGTCGGTCTTGTTTATTATCTTCTGATAGTTTGTTTTGCTTTGATTGTCGAAGTTGAAAGTGGGTGTGATCAGGTTACCTCCGATACAAAGCTATTCTGTCTGCATTGGTGGATACTTGTATGGCCCTCCCAAGGTCCCTCTCGAGTCCCCTCCTCCAAAGTCCCTTCCCGAGGCCTCGATTGGCCCCCCTAAATTCGACAGACTGGTCTGTTTTCACTTCAGTTATTTTTTGTCCTAAATACTTAAGTCTGATCTGTTTTTATTTCAGTTTTATTTATGCTTTCATTTACTTGTAATTATTATTTTCTTGGGGTGGTATTTGTAGGATTCAATCCCCGGGGAAAGCACCGGAACCATGGTTTTGGCCTTTATTTTCGAGGGGGGAGTGATCGTAGCTGCTGAGCATCAACGTAGTTGTGAGTTGGTTTACTATTTAGGCCTATGCTTTTTTTTAAAAAAAATAAAATAAAATTATGTTCTGATTTGAATTATTGATGGCTACTAACTTAGTGTACTATACTGTAGTATTTAAATGGTCTATCCCAAATGTTGTTGGACTCAATTCTCATGTGGTTGCCACTATTTCTGGAGGAAGTGAATTTTTGTTGAAAGATCTGCAGAAGAAGGTACTTGCTGACATTATTACGAACACTATGTTTTCCTTTGAATGGTTTAGCGACAATCTAAGAATTTTGGGTCTATGTTTTATGTCAGCATTGTATGAGTTCTTATGCTCTTGCCATCATTGCTTGTGTGCATGCTAGTGCCGGCTACATGAACCCGTGACGGGGAGAAGAACTTCTGTTGCAGAGGCATCCGAGTGGCTGGGTGACACTCTGGCTTCTCATGTAGAGAGGGGTTTGTCAGTGGGAGTATTGATTGCTGGGTGGGAGGAAACGGTAATTGGAACTTCTTTGTATGGACATTTATGTTGGTTTTAATTAGTGACAAGGATTTTGCTTCAGCCCTTGCTTCGTCTTCTTATGAATTGTCATTGTTCATCTTTCCTGCAGGGTCCTATCTTGTATCATGTAGACAGTGAAGAGAAAGTGCAGAATTGTGAGGAGATACGGGACTGTACCGGGAAGGTGCATAAAGGTAGAATAATGGCCACTGGAGATGGTGCTCAATGTTGTCTGGGTCTCGGGTCTGCCTCTTTTCCTGTTTTATGATTAATTTTAGTCACCTTGACTTGTAGCAATCGAACATGGTGGTTATTACGGGCATTGCCTTCGATTTGAAGGAACTTATATTTTGTTTGCTTAAAGTATTTCCAAGTAATAGAATATTTTCTTAATTTTCGTTTATGCACTCTATTATCCTATTGAAGCCTTTGCTTGATTGTTAAATCAAATTATTGTATATTCATAAGATATTTATGGATGTAATAGGGTGCCAGACGATATGTGCGTAGATAAAGCTGCTTTTTATGGAAAACAGATGATTTGTGCTGCTTCTTGGGCTTTAGTGAATGGCACTCAGAGTGAGGCAACTCCGGAATACTGTGACGTGGTCAGTGGTATGTTGGTGATTTCTGGGCCTCCTTGGCCCTTGTTTCTTTATCTCTTTCTTACATGTAGTAGCTATGTGTTTCCGGTTCTTTTTCCTGACAAGTTATTCGTTTTCTTGTGTTTCCTTTTCCTTTTTGAGTTTTTCAGTTTACCACATAGGGAGCACTGGGTGGAAGAAGCACATGTCTGCTCATGATATAGAAGACCATCAAAAGATGCACATAAGAACGCACCCTGATTACATATGGAAGGAGTGATATTGCAGCTTCTTCTTCACGTCTCTTTTCCTTGTACCAAACAATGGTGGTATATATGTGCCTTTGTCCATCCATCTCAGGGCTGTATGCCCGGATTGTATAAGAGGATTTCTGATTAGCAACTATGTACTTTGTTTTGAGGATTTCCTGTGTGAAAGTGTGACAGCATTGCGTCATTTTCTTGGCGTAATAGTGTGGTGTGTATAAAACGTACTTGATTTGGGGGTTTATATCCTTGGTTTTCCAATTCTGTTCGTGGATTAGGTTCTAAATTGTGCAAGTTGTTTTCCCGTAACTATTTTGGGCATTGCACTTGGATCGGTGCTTTTGATTATTTCAACTTTTCAAGTAGCCCTATAAAAAAAAATGTATAGAGATAGTGAAATTCTTTAATTTTCATTTTATTTTCTTTTCTTAATTCTTAAAGTGTATTTGTTTGCTTACAAGTTTTGAGCTATAAATAGAGGGTGAGTGAATTTAAACAGGGAAAGGACAAAAATCGCCCGACTCTTACATCACAAGGATCTCAGTCGAACGAGCGGCCGGAAGAGCACACTGCCCGGCCTTCTGTGTGGAACGCACCAAACGGCTCGTGTTTTTGTAACAGAATCTCTAAAAAGTGGTTTTTTTTTTTTTTTTTGGTGCAAAGGGAGTCTTATATTACTTCTACATTATACAACAATCCGACGGGGTAGCTAACCCAACAACGTCGTGATAAAGCCAATCTACCAAACCTTAAGGAGGCGAATCCAAGCGAGTCAAACCACATGAATTCTCTTTCACCAGTGAGACCAAAAAATTGGTTGTAAAATTACACTCTCTACGTGTGTTACTAACTTCTACTATCTATTCTCTATACAAAAGCTCCTTAATTACTCTCAAAAGACCTTCATGCGGGCAAGGTCGCTCTATTGTGATTGTGGATCATTTGGACTAAATGGTCTATTGATCGTTTTAAATGGCTCTATTGTGATTGTGGATCATTTGGACTAAATGGTTTATTGATCGTTTTAAATGGTTTTATTGATAACTATTTGACTGTGTGTGTAGTGTTTTGTGACTCCTAGTGACATGATCATTGAGATTGGATCTCGGTACTGGTTTGAATCATTTTTCGACAAATTGAAGTGTGGTTCAACTATCAGTCAAACCTCAAATACAACTAAAAATAAAAAACAAACTCTAAAAAGTAAAAACTACAAAGGAGAAAAAGAAAAGGAGAGAGTAAGTATAGTACTATGTAATCTAGCAGGAAGGGTGGATGTCAATGTCATGCTTAAATGTAGGAGTTGATCGCGGAAAGTGTCATTATTTTAAAAATAGAATAAATCCCAACAAATTATATCGGTTTTCTGACTCTCAAATTTTATTTACTCCTCCCAACGTTTTCTTCATCCGATCCCCAAGCATTTTACTGTGAAATAACAGCTAAAATCTCACTTACTCACCGTCCTTTTCTTTGTGGATTAGGATAATGACGGTTATGATTTTAGATCTCCTCAAGCTTTACCACCCCAAAAAAAGTAAATACAGAAATTAAAAATATCCCAGCAAAATAACAATATTATTAACAATATGATCATCATCCATCAATCTGAAAATTTTGAATCAATAAAATAATCCACCAAGAGAGAGAAGAAGAGAAAGACCAGCTGAAGGAAAAAGAAGAGATACCAATACCAGAGTTTGACAAGTTCTTTCCTTTTCAGACTCCAACACGTTTTTTACTTTATGATAAAAAAAAATTTATGCAGTGATAACTGACAACAAAGGGATCTGTGGACTTTCTAGGGAGCCACGAACTAACTCCTACTACGCTTTTCGGGTATGTTTAAGTTGTATATAAACTAGTATTATTATATAAACTTGTCATTTAATGTTAATTAATTAATTACTACATTTCATGTAGGGCCTTTTGATTTTTCTTCCTCCTCATGCTTTCTGAATCTGCTTCATCTCCTGGGGTTTTTCTAGATATCGAATTTTCCTTTTTTGGGGTTTTACTTTTCCCGGTGTAAACTTCTCAAGTTCTCGCCTTTGCTTCACCCAGAAACAAACAAATAAGTATGAAAAGCAGTCCACATGGAAAGTTGTCAATTCCAAAAAGCTAGTGGCAATGTCATTGGTGATGAGGAGGATGATGCTTATTAGAAATATGTTCTAGAGCTTACATTTTTCTTCTGGCTCTTCCATTGAAAGTTCTTTTTTGTGTTGATCATTCTCATTCATTCCCCAGCTTTTTTACAGCAGGTAAACAAATACTAAATTCAAGGCTTCTCTTGTTCTGTTCCTCTGCATCATGATGATCACCTGATCTTTAAAGCTTGGTCTGTAGTCATTTTGTACTTTGATCCCCATCTCATTCTGATATATTCTTTATTGCTTCTATATATGGAGAGGGAATGCTTTGAAGGGTTTTTGGTTATCGATATTTGAATAAAAATCCTATCTTTGAGCTTAAAGGGTCAATGCGTCGTCTGGGGCTAGCCTGGTTTCAGCTCTCCTTCGCATAATTTATTGGTTGCACTTACTCAAACGGTCAAACCTGTTTATAAGAGGTGAATGTTTGGTTTATATTCTTGCTATCATTTCTGGGTGTTTGGTCTTTGATGCTATACAAAGATGAAATTATAAACCCAATTAAGAAAAGAAGATTAAGATCGTGTCGTTTGAGCTCTATGGTAAGGTTCAATTCTTCTTCTGGGGTTATCCTGTTTAAACCATCCTTAACATATTTCATTGGTTCCAGTCAGTTAATTGTGCTTTTGAGGAACAATAGATGAATGCTGTGCCTTTATATTCTGGTTATGATTGTTTTTTTTTTTGTTGATGAGTTAATTTTATTTCTTTCTCATTGATCAGAACTGTGGGAAAAGGAGGTTTAATTGATTGGTCTGCTGTTGTTCTGGAGCTATGGTTCTGGGGTTACGGTCGAGGAAGAAAAGGGGTGCATCTGTTCAGATTGATTATGTTGTGAATGTAGTCGAGATTAAGCCTTGGCCTCCATCTCCATCCTTGCCATCTGTGCAATCTGTGTTGCTTCAATGGCAAAACAGTGAAAAGAATTCTGGTTCCTTCTTAACTGTTGCTGGGGAGTCCAGCATTGTATTCAATGAGTCCTTTGTACTCCCTTTAACTTTACAACCTGATAAAAAAAGCCGCGAAAAATTCCAGAAGAATTTATTGGAGTTCTCCTTGTACGAGCCTCGAAGAGATAAAGGAACACGAGAGCAACTATTAGGAACTGCCATGTTGAATCTTTCTGATTATGGAGTGATTGAGGAGATTGTAACCATTGCTGCTTCACTGAACTGCAAGAAGAGTTCCAAAAATTCCCCACAGCCGGTTTTATACATTAGAATTGAGCCTCTTGACAAGGGTAGCTCTAAGTCATCTCCCACTGTGAGATCCTCAAGAACTTCATTAGACCAACAAGATGGTCAAGAATCGCTAGCTGATGTAGATGGTGATGATTTAGAGATTGCTTCTTTCACCGATGATGACTTGTCCTCTCATTCGTCCCACACAGCAGCATCTTCTGTCCCCGGGGCTGCAAAAGCTTCACCCTCTCATAGTGATAAGGTAGCTTACTTCACTCTTCAGTCCCTTTTCATCCCTTTGTTGTTGGCTGATTATTCAGACAGTATATGCTTGCTTTTGGTGTTGGTCTTTTAAGCTTTTACTTAATACACAAATGTGAATGGCTCAATCACTCTTGGATGTTTCTGCTTATTGCTTTCCTCTCTGATCTCTAGTTTGTTCTTGATATATGTAAAAGCCTATGTAATTACTCATCACCCTTGGTGACATTCTTCCCTTATAGTGTGAAAGGCCATTTTTGACATCTTATAGTCAATATGCAGAATGCACAAGAGCCCATAAATGGAACTAAAGGACAGAATGTTCAACAATCATATTCTAATGGAATTTCTCCGCTGCTTTCCCCTGTAGTAAAGTCTGATAAAGAGCATCAAAATGGTCGTATCTCTACCATATCCCCAGAGAATAGCATAGCATCAAATTCTTCCTTGTTGAGTTATCTTGGTGTGAATGAAGTACCTGAGACTCAAAAGAACTTGCGGCCCACTGCTGAGGAAACACCAAAAGAAAATAATAGAGACATTGTCAGAGATGAGCTCGTTGATGAAAAATTCCCAACAGATCAAGGTACTAACTCAGCAGCTCCAGTTCTTAGTAATATAGGTGTTGATTGTATGGATGTGGACGGGAAAAAAGAACAGCAAAGTTCTGAAAAGGAAGATAAGTCATCTACATTGTCTTCAGAATACAAATCAGTCGATAAATTGCCACGAGGAGGATTCGGGAGAATTGGTACAATGGGCAGCACAAGTCATATTGGGAAAATGCCAGGGTTTGAGACGTCTAATGGTCGACTAAAGCATGTCAAATCTCAATTGTATGAGTCATCAACTGGGAGAAATAATGGATATTATTTTAGAAGTGGCAATGATGATGCTGCCGAAATGGCAACAACAGCAGATATCATAAGGAGAGATGTGGGAAATAGAGCTAGAAGTTCTCAACCATTACGGAACAAAAAAGAAATTGGCGAGAGAGGTCCTGATAACAATGGTAAAAGCACTGTAGCATTTAAAAACGAGGGAAAAAATCAATCTTCTCTTCAAAAGGTTCAGTCAGATTCCAGAATTCAGATGTTGGAGGACGAGTTAAGGGAAACTGCAACTCTTGAGATTGGGCTGTACTCTGTTGTTGCTGAGCATGGAAGTTCTGTGAACAAAGTCCATGCTCCGGCTCGGCGCCTTTCAAGATTTTATCTTCATGCATGCAAAGAAAAATCTCAAGCCAAAAGTGCAAGTGCTGCCAGAGCTGTGATTTCTGGGTTAGTCTTGGTCTCAAAAGCGTGTGGTAATGATGTTCCAAGGTATAATTTTTTTGACATATCACTTTTCCTATGTGGAGTTTATTCTTACAACAATGAGGTCAGATATATGGAATTGTGGATCATATGTTCTTAGTCAGATTAGTGAAATTCAACTTAATAGAGAAACATTTGGTATATCATATAATTCAACAATTTTAGTGATGAATTTTCAAAATGTTGATATAACTGTATGCAGATTAGTAATATTGGATGCACAACACATTGTTATGTAAATGCTTTTTTCTCTCTGTATATACAGGTTGACTTTCTGGTTATCAAATACTATCATGTTGAGGGCCATAGTTAGCCAGGCAGCGGGGGAAATAAGAATATCAGGTAGGAGGCATGTTGGAAACCAGACAAATTCTTCAGTTGATGCAATAGATCAGAATAAGAGTGAAGAAGGAGATGAGTGGGAGGACGTAGAAACATTTATGTTTGCTTTGGAGAAAACTGAATCTTGGGTTTTCTCTCGGATTGTGGAGTCTATATGGTGGCAGGTGGTTTCACCATGTGTTTCTTTCAGTTCTGTATAGTCAAAATTGTTCTGTAACTCAACCATGTGGTTTTATCCTTGCAGACTCTGACGCCCCACATGCAGACTACAGTTGCGAAGGGATCAAGTTCAAAGAAAACTAATAAAGTTCGATACGGTTTGGGTAATCAAGAGCAGGGAAACTTCTCTATCGAACTATGGAAGAAGGCATTCAAAGATGCTTGTGAAAGGCTTTGTCCAATTCGTGCTGGGGGCCACGAATGTGGTTGCTTGCCTGTAATAGCAAGATTGGTATGCATTTGTAACTGACAACAAATGAAATGCTGCTTAGTCAAAAAAAAAAAAAATGAAATGCTGTTATTTTTCCCTCTTCCTCTTTGCTTTACAGTTGTTGTATTAGTTTCATTGTCATTCTTTACACCAAGTTCCTCTCGTGCAAAGAAAATTCAATGCCTTGTGTGTGCTTTTCAGGTTATGGAGCAATTAGTAAGTCGGCTGGATGTGGCAATGTTCAATGCCATCCTCCGTGAATCTTCAGAAGAGATGCCAACAGATCCAGTCTCTGACCCCATAAGCGATTCAAGGGTTCTTCCTATCCCAGCTGGAAAATTGAGTTTTGGTGCTGGTGCTCAACTGAAGAATGCTGTAAGTAGTATTACAGCTTCCATGTCTTGATCAGGCATATGATATCTGTTCGCTATGGCTTCCATAATTATTGTTATTGAAATTACTCACTTAGAAGACAGGAGCTCCCTTACAGACAATTCATTTTCTTTATGAAATTCTTTGTTTAAAGACTCGAACCCATTTTGTGCTGAAACACACACCTATAGAACTGAAGTTTCAATATCAGAGTTCCATGTCCTCATATAAGCTCTGGACAATAAAGAGCAACCTCATGTCAAAGTATAAATGTTCTGTTTTTTTCTGAAATATAGTGGCTTAAAAGATTCCCCTTTCATCCATGGCTAGTAAAATGTCACCCTTGGTAGTAACTAGTGGAAACTAAAACGTCTTTTCGATTGCTCGAATCATTAGATTGGGAACTGGTCAAGATGGCTTTCTGATTTATTTGGCATCGAAGATAGTGAGTCGGCAGAAGACAATATTGATGACAAAGGGCCTTATTCTTTCAAGGCTTTCCTGCTTCTCAATGCTCTCAGCGATCTAATGATGCTTCCGCTGGAAATGCTCACAGATGTCTCAACAAGAAAGGAGGTGAATAATTATTAAAGCAGTTTGGCTGTGGGGTAAAAAGAAAATTAGAATACTTCCAGTCACGTGATCTTTTCATCTATTTTTTGCTTTGGTTCTTGCTCTTTTAGGTCTGCCCACTGCTCGGTCCAATGTTGATCAAGAAGGTGCTTGTCAACTATGTTCCAGATGAGTTCTGTCCAAAACCTATTCCTCGAAGTGTAGTGGATGCCCTGGATTATGAGGTTAGTTAATATATGTGCAGTTTTGAATATAGCTTTTTGGAGTAGGTTGAATAGTGCAGCACTAATAGTCTTTTGGAATTCATTTCCACATAGCAAAATCTTACGTAGTCTAGATAGTACATGTTTCTTTTATCTACACAAAGTCAGCTGTATAGATCTCATGTCTCGACAGTGCTCGACAACGCTCATTTTGGAGCTGATTATTACTCTGCATTTCTCGCTTTCCCAACAATTTTCCATTGCGTTTTACTTTTCAGGATGCATCGGATGATTCGACAGAGACTGCAACAAGCCATCCTTGTAGCGCACCTCCTACTGTATATTCACCCCCTCCGGAAAAATCGCTGACTTCTTTCATGAAAGAAGTCGGAAACCAATCAAACCAACGCGCAGTACAGAGACGCTCATCTTTACTGAGAAAGCTGAACACAAGCGATGATGAGCTCGAAGAACTCAGCTCACCATTGACCAGTATCCTCACTACCGATAGCTTAAAGAGTAATTCGGCTCCCAGGAAACTCGTCTGGACATCAAACGGGAGAAATAGCAGCAGTTGCAAGGTCTCCAGATATTCACTTCTTCAAGAAGTTTGGAGAGATTATGAGCAGTGAAACCACCCTTACTACTTTTTTGTGTAAATACATGGAGAAAAGAAGTAAGTATTTGGTTATCTTTTTTTAGCCTCGGAATGAGTATACATCTGCTCATGCTCTGGAATGATCATGTTTATCGTCGTTAATTAAAGTTAAATTCATTAGATTTTCTTCTCATTGAATATTGAAATGGGGAATGGTATATTCAACCCTAATAAGTTCTTAGCCTGGTTTTTCAAAAAAAAAAAAAAAGTTCTTAGCCTGATATGGTCAATGCGTTTTGTCTCACTACTCAAACTTAATACTCCCTCCATCCAAAATGATTGTTTTGTTAGAATTTTATTTTGCTCTAGAAAGGAAAAAAAAATAAAAATCTAAACTAGTCAATCACATTATTAAGTAAATTGTGGGAGATAATCAGTCAGAAAGAGACTAATCTTCTACTGTAGATTCCGGAATATGGACTCATTAGTTCAGGAGATGGTAGTATTTATTATACAGTGAAGAACAGCATGAAGCCTCCCTAGGTTACTGAGTGCCTGGGCATTATTAAGTAGCAAAACCAACACTAAATTAAACTTTCGTTTTAATATCAATCCTTTCAATTTTCCCTAACACAAATATGTAATATCATTTACGTGTACATTTTGGGGTGGAGAGCACCAAAAGATGAAGTATGTAATGCATCGTAATGGCCGTAACCATGATACACAACACGAACTGGATTTTCTTTCCCATATTCTGCTCCTCCATATTCAGCTATTATCTGTAGCCGATTTGTCTTCTTATCCCACATGTAAACTGTAATTGGAACCCTGCCCAATTAATCAAGTATTTGCTCATGTGACGAAAATCTAACAGAGAAATGACGATTTAACTAATGAATAATCGGGTATATCTATTCGTGTGTGAAGAGAATTTGATAGAGAAATGACGATTTAACTAACGAACAATGAAAAGTATGTTTCAAAATTTTCTGTGGAGGGAAGGGGGAAAAAAGTATTACAAATCAACACGTTGGTCTGGGTTTTTCTTTGTATGGAAATCAATGGGGAAGTAAACCTACTGTAAAACATGGCAAGACATGAGCAACTCAGGTTCCCCTCCCCAGGTGTGCGGCAGTCTCATCTGCTTCACGTATGTATCAAAATTTCCCTCCACAAACCTTAAATAAATAAATAAATACATAAAAACAGCAGGATCAGGCATAATTAAAGCGTGACAGAGTTTTACGTTGACTGTTTTTTTCGTCTTTTTTTTCTTAAATAAACATGAAAACTCTAGATTTGAGATAGAGAACTACATACAAAATCAACCAAATTAAAGAAGTTCAAACATCATCTGACCATTCAGTATCTGCTCGTCTCTTGATGAATTCGTCCGCAACCTGCACACCAGCCACCCCCATTCCAGTCAATTAACAGAAATGGTTTTTTTTTTTTTTTTCCCATATCCATAGTATTAATTTTACCAAAATAAAAAAGTAAACTTTGGTCGAGAACACAATAACAGCTAAATTACTGATACTCATCATATTATAAGATACTAGTAGTACATGATTTGACCACAAGAAATTTCATTTACTTCTCGAATGAAAAAAAATGGAAAAAGAAAAGGGAAAAGAGAATAAATGATATTGGAATACATTATCCTAACATATATTGTCACCTTGGATCGAAGTTCATCAGCAAGCTCTCTTTCAGAAGCTTCATTTGGGGATGGATTTCCTGCTCTCAGACAAGCTCCATGAACCACCGACCGGAACAAGCATCTTCCATCTCCAGGTATTCCTGAGATCATACAACAATATTTTTTTAAATATCCAATATTCTTATTACATCGAGTCTGTTATATAAATCATATTTTATCATTCGGCTCTAAGATAACTAGTAATGTCAATTAAAGAATTTAAATCTACATGTACCCAACCAGATACCTCTGGTTTAGTACTTAAAGTTAAAAGGAAAACACACCTAATCCCAATTCCATATTTTTCTAACCACAAACTATATGTGAATCTACTCCAAATATATAAATCAAGAAGCCCCCAATTCTCATCATGTAAAATCACGATCCTCTTGGTCACAGAAATTAGAAATCACTGAACTAAACCCCAAGAAAACAGCATGAAAGCACGAAAAGAATCGTGAAGCAAATACCAAGTTTTAGAGTTGAAGCAAAGCATCGTACATACCATATGTAGTTTACAATTAATTTACCCTCTGATCACAACTACTTCAAACTCTATTTCTGTTTTACTTTTCTTGAACAATGTGTAAATGGCACAGTAATTACAAAATGAACGGAACTTAAATAGTTCTAAAACGATTAATCACAATAAATAATAAGACATACGAATAGTGCGAAAGTCGTTACCGAAGGAGGTAGGCATAACGAATCAATTAAAAAAATGAAAGAAAATGGTCGTAACTTAAGCTGAAAAAGTTTTGCAATTTACATTCCATTTCAGCTTTTGACACTTTTTTCTCTTCTTTTGTTTTGTTTTTTTTTTTTTTTGGGGGTTCTCATGGGATTCTGATTCTAGCTTCATATAAGTGGAGAGGAGAACTTTAGAGATTGGAAAGCATATTCTGGCCAGCTGCTGCTCAGAAATTAATGTTGTCAAAATTGCAGAATCGTATTCCGAAAAATCGATTAAAATGATTGTCCAGAATCGATTAAATTGCAGAATCGTATTCCGAGATTAAGCATATTCTTTCTTACATGTATAATCCTCTCGCCTTCTCAAAATGATTGTCCAGTTTAAAATTTCGATATTTCTAGTATAACAAATAATTTATTGACCCTTAAAAAAAAAAAACAAGAAGTCTTATATAATTAGATAGCCAATAACTCTCGTCACCCATCAACACAAACGCAGATTTCTATTTTCGGTTTTTTATAAAATAAAAATAAAAAGAAAACTTGGGTGATAAGAGAATAAGAGATTGAAACAAAAAAATGAGTGAAACAACCAAATTCTTCGGAAATGCCAAAGAAACATCTCTACGACTTAGAAAAATCCAATCAATTTGTACCTTTCAATTTTTCCTGGACTCATGGCCTTACTATAAATTCAAACATGCCAATTAGAGTTCCTCTTTTTCCTTCTTTCACATATCCTCTTTTTCCTTCTTTCTCCAAATTTAAATGATTAAAGCAATCAATTTGCTTAATACAATGCCAAGACGCCCTCCATTGCACACCATTGGAGCTTCAATCTTAGCCATCATCCACAATTCTTGCACAAGAGCCAACAATGTAAACGGTCCACTCCGATTATTGACCAAAAGGGCAACCGAATTGTTGAATTCTAGCCTTCTTCAATTAGTCTGCACAATCCTATACCAATGGCTGGCCATTCTGTTCATGGCCGATGATTACATCTTAGCCTTTGAAGATGCAGTGGAGAAGATCTTCCCGCTATCGAACCGCCTTTTCGATGGGATTGATAGGCTTGTTTATGATGCAGAATGCCTGCCTAGCAAGTTTGATGATGCAATGGACACCTTAACCTTGCCCAAATTTGTCCGCATTTTCTCCCCATTTCTGGCCAATTGCCTCATCATTTCATCATGGCTAATAAGCTGCCTAATCTCTACTTTAACACTTTTGGGGGTCTTGAAAAGTAGTAGTAACAATAAGAAGGAGGAGAAGAACAATGATGTCAATATCAAAAATATCATCATGGTTGATCATCATGCTGATTCAAGCTTAAGCTCCAAGAATAACATTCCATCAAGGAATTACAGTGGCAGAGTGGATATTTCGAGAGACAATGCGAATTCAGATTTCGACATCCATCGTGATCATGACCATTTCCCTTGTGTTGAAACTACCTCATTTACATACCCTCATCATCAAGATAGCATTAGAGATGTTCCTTACTATGATAAGCAAGGCATGGTCGCGCATTGCGATAAATTGGAGAGTTTTGTTGAGTGTAACCATCAATATCCAAACAATGTTAGTCCAAATGATGATGGGATAAAGTGTAGTTACAAGGAAATTCTTGAAAAGAAAGATGGGGTTGATTTAAATCATCCAAAGAGTGTAAGTTCAAACGGGATGAAGTGTAGTTATAAGGAAGTGCTTGAAAAGGGAAGCAAACAAGAAGAGGAAGAGGAGGATACAGGGAGCCCTGCAGGAAGCACCATTAGTCATGAAGAAAAGATTAGTGAAGGAGGAAGGGAGAAAGATATTGAAGGAAAGAAGATCAATAACGACAACAGCAGCGCGACGCAATTCTCGTTCAACCTGAACGATCCAATCCTTGAATTGTATGAAGCAAGTTGGCACCTCAAGTGATTCCTCAAGAAAGAATGGGAAGTGTGTATATAAATATGTGTGTAGGGACTTGTATTATAGGCCTAAAAAAGTTATATCTATAGATGTCAATCAAGCAGCCACAGATAGTGATTCTGGAGAGCTGTGAAATGTGTATTTGATTGTGTCATTTTCGACGTTTGAAGAAATAAGAACTGTTTTGATTGTGTCATTCTGGAGAGCTGTGAAATGTGTATTTGATTGTATCATTTTCAAAATAATACTAACTGTTTTGATTATAAGAAATTAAAAGTGTATCCATCGCCATAACACGCAAAAAACTAGAAAGAGAACAATAACAAACGATGCACATAAGCAAGAACGCCCACCGTGGGGCTCGAACCCACGACCACAAGGTTAAGAGCCTTGCGCTCTACCGACTGAGCTAGACGGGCTTGTGGCAACGTCTTGGGAAAGAACTTATAAATCTCTTAAAAACCCGATAGTATAAATTCTTCCTAATTTCATCGCCCAGCAAATTATAGCAGCTCAGCGATGACAGTTAGTTATATTGAGCATATGGAAAAGGGAAATAAATAATCACAAGATTAACATAGTTTAAACGATGAGATGTCCATCCACCATGCATGGTTCAGAGCTTCAGATCATACTCCATTTGATTGGGTCTAAAACTACAACAGAAACACAAAATAGCTTCAGAACACTCTAGCAGGAATTTGTCAGAACCTTTCTGCAAATGTGGGATAAGATACACTAGTAGAAAGTCTAGAATTATCCAACTTGGCCATAAGCACGCCAAGTTATGGCATACGTCATTTACAATTTTCACGTCTATGTAACTACAGAAGGATATTTACTCCTAATTATGTATCAAAACATAGACTAACATGTTCCATTCTCTGGTAATTTTAGCGTTTTACCCTAGAAAAGAGGAAGCGAAAAATTCAGTGGTTAATTTATAAGGGAAGATTCTGTACAACTCTTCCCTGATTTTAACTTAGTGGTGGGACCAAAGAGGTTAAAGACACTAATTTACAAGACTTTTTGCCAGGCTACGAACACCGCAAGGAAGTAATTTAACTTTAGTATGCTGAAAAGCTCTTGTTCTTGGACCAAAAGCTCCAAACTTTACCAATTTTCCTCCTTGAAACTGACTTGGACAGAGGCTTTAGTTCTTCAACGGGCGTAGTAGCCATTTCGCTGCTATCGGACTGCTCTAGGGCCTGCTGCAAATGTAGTGATTGCGTCTGGAGAGGTGGCTCCCTCTGCCTCTGTTCCCGAAATAACATCAACAGCTTCTGGGCTTTCTGTTTTCCACGCATTGTGCCATTTACTGAAACTGAAACCAAGGAGGGGATGACTCCTTCTTGAAGTACCATTTGGCTGCATTTCTCGTTCCCATTGCATAGAAGTAGAAGGCACGCAGCTGCTTGTTCTTGCTCCACCGGCTCACCAATGTCTAAAATAGTAGCGAGCCGGCTAATTAGGCCCGGTGCACCAGATATGATTTCCTCCCTAGCTGTTCTGCTTGACGCCAGGTTTATAACAACAGCGACACATTTCTCAGTCCAGGAATGGTCCATGCCAGAACATGAAAGAAGGACAAGTAAGCTGTCAAGGATACCGACTGATAGAAGATGGGGAATGTTGCTTGGGTGGCTCGACAGATTGTAAAGGGCATGAAGTGCATCGAGCCTACATTGTACATCATTTTCATGGTGAAGGACCTGAATCAAGAAAGAGATAGCTACACTGGATCCAATTAGGGGTTTGGCTTCTTCAAGGCAAGACAGATTGAGGTAGAGAGCCGTTGCTGATCCAGCAACCTCGGGATTTGCACTCATTCTCCCAAGCAATTCAAGCACTTCTCCTTCCAACATCATTTCCTTGTTTCTGAAGAGCAGAGAGTAAAGATCCATCAAACATAAAGGGCACTTGAGATTTAATGCAAAGTAGAACCGGTATCAACAGTAAGAGAAAGCATTGGAAATCACCAACTACTTAAAGCAAAAACAAAAAAACAAAAAAAAAAAAACACAAGCGGGATTGAATTTACATCTGAAAACAAGACTTGTAAAATAAACGAATTATTTTAAATCGGTTCCGATGGTCACCTCTACTAAAGGCCAGAGAGCAGATTGAAAAAATGAGTGATGTAACACTTGCAATACAATCATCCGATGACCACATATTTTTCGACAACAGACATTCTAATGGATTCGAAACTCAGAACAGTATAATACCTGTTATTGTTGACAGCAAGATTGAAAAGAGCCATCGCACCTACTTCCTGAGCTGTCTCATTGCCCGCATGCAAGGCTGAGTCCAAAAACCGCAACAAGGCTTCCACAAAACCATTTGCCCCCATATATATTCTGGCTTCTTCATCATCTTTCAGTAAGTGCCTTATCTGTTCTACCACCTTACACTGTTTTTTCAAATCTTCTTCTTCATTCAAAATGTTCAAAAAGTCCTCATATCTTTCAAACAAATTAACCTCACATTCATCATCTTCTTGTACAGTAACATCTTCAACTACTTCATTTCCTTCTGCCTCTTCAATTATTCCACTATCCTCCTCCAAAGGCACCACCTTCATGCCCTTGAACTTACAGTGTCCAACACTATCTGTCACTTTTGTGTTGGCTGTGTCACTTTCTGATAACACCAACCTCCAGTAGTTCAGGTCAAGAGATTCTGGAGGACCATCTGGAACAGGAACACCATTATGTTCACACCAACTAGCAACAAGACCTTTAACACAATAATTGGGAGTCAATGCAAGATGAGAAAGGTGCTGTTGTGTTTTTGGACACGTGTTATGCCCATCATTGAACCATTTCTCTATACAAATTCTTTCATACGTCTGCCCCGAAGCAATAATCACAGGGTCATACATAAGCTGTAAAGATATGGGGCACCTTAATTCTTCCGGAGGAACAGGCATCTGCTCAGATCTCCTGAAGTTCGGTTTGAAATTAAAAGAACTTAGTTTTGATAGTTGCCGATCAAAAGCATGAACATTAAGTCCAGGTACCCCGTCCTCAAATGACCCCTGAATGGTGGGAGAACAAGGTGTTGATCCCTGAGAGTCATTATCATCTGAGAACTCATTTCTAAATAACTTTGAATACTTTTTCATGAGATGCATAAGATAAGCTACAATTGACTCCTTTCGCTTGTCTTCCTCTGCCCTAGCTCTTTCGATAAGTTTCTTCAAAGACCTTCTTTCTCTAAGAGCAGCTCTTGAAGATGTAATACCAAGTCTAGTAGCAGCCTGGTGAAAAGATTCGAGTTCGGTACTGTCATTGGAATTGTTAAATTTTATACCCTGCTGAAGCAATGCTATTATCTCGTCACCGACTAGTTTCTCCAGTGGATCAATTGAAAAATCAATCTCAATGAGTTCGCATAGAATTTCAGCAATCTGAAAATCAGGAAAAGTCAAAGTACATGAGGTGGTAACAATAATAATGTAGTGATTCTAAATGGAAAGAACAAGAATTAAACTACATGAACATGAGCATTGAATAGATGGCAGGCTTACCTGACAACCAATAGCTTGTGGGACAATGTCTTCAACCCGCCTCAAACCATCTTCAAGAGCACTTCTAGCTTTCTCAAACTTTAAAACAACAGAATCACCCGTGATAGCCTGATGATACAAATCATGTATTAAGCACACGAGAGACAGAGCGAAAATCCAAGAGAAAGCGCAACACTGCCAACTACGAAGATTAACATGAACCCTTTCAATAGAAGCCTAGGAGTTGCATGGTGATTAGATATTACAGGAAGATAACACTGCCCCACTAATCAACAAACTACATCTTTTCATCCAAATAGGCATAGAAAAAAGAAGAATGTATGGTGTATCCATACCAAGTAAAGTTTACTACATTCCGCACAATGTTGAAGAATATTCTTGGTCTTCTCAAGGGCTATATGTAAAGAACATAAAGCCTGAATGCCCGAGGTGCTTCTTGGCCTCGCCGCTTCTAAGTCAGGGAATATACTCAAAACTCTGCCATAAATTGCCGATAAGCTCTTACACATTCCCCCATGCAACTACACAGGAAATCAGAAATTCGCATCAAATTACTTGCAATCTCAAATTAACCTCAATATTGAACAAATCACTTCACTGGAGCAGGAATATCATTCTAGGCCGAGAAAAGAAAATTTGGGGCAATTCCCCTTATTTAATTCCATAGCAAAGGATGGCAAATCAATAACAGACAAACAATTATTAAATTAAAAAAAAAAAAAATTGAAACTACCATAGGGGTGTCTTGTAAACCAATACCTTCGGCTCACCAATTGCAAGCAAAATTTCTTCAACTTCAGCTGTGTCCATCATTCGTTAACAAACTACCTTTATAGCACCTGAAAAATTAACTGAAACGAAAAAATCATCAGATTTGAAGCAATAACTAGGATGATAACAGAATAAATCTCTTCCAGACAAAAAAAAAAAAAAAAACTACATAACGATTAACCCAAAAAAAAAAAACAGAAAAAAAATCCACGCAAGAAACCCAGTACAAGTCATCTTTACCTACCAATCCAAGCCCCCACCCAAAATAAAAATAAAAAATAAAACCCCATACAGACACACCAAAGAATAACTCTGATATCTGCAATCCAAAAAGCTCATTCCTTACTGCAAACAATGGCTTCAGGACAAACCCAAAACGAGGTAATAGCAGACTTGCGGGTTCATTTAATTATCTGACAGGCATTTACAATTTTACATCTCCAAGCTAAACATCAGAATTCAACTATCAAGCAATGTGCAATGAAACCCAACCCAAGAAACCAAAATACAATGGATATGTGCAAAAGGGAACTGAACAAAAGGCCTAGAGCAGAACATAACCAAAACACATATAATGACAAGAAATACGAAAGAAATGATTGATTGAGCGCGTAATAATGGGGGTAAAAACTCAAGAAATGCACAATGGAAAACAACCCAGAAGGCAAAAATAAGAATCGATTTTCCTTCAAAATGAAACAAAAAGCGTAGAGCCTTGATCCGCAACCAAACACATACCATGGAAAAATTGAGCTACAAATGATTGGAGGAGGAGGCTTGATCGAAATGAGAGGAATTAAAGACCATTTGCAGGGGGCTATTAAATCATGAAAAAAACTGTGATTTGCTAAGACCCTTTAGATTTTTTAAAACCAAAGCTCAGTCTTTTAACTTCTCTTCAAAAATTGACACCAAATCACAAACACTTTGCGAATAGTGATAAAAGGTTCAATGGGATTTGGAGCTGAGAATAAGAAGAAAAGAGAGGGAAGGAAAGTTGGGAAGAATGTTGAAGATGAATTGATGAATGATGGTGAGGAGCGAGAATGATATAATGGATGAAAAAAGGAAAGGAAGTTACTTGAGGGGGTTTTTAGAATTTTCATGTTTCTTTTTTTCTTTTGAGTTAATTGCGAATAACCCCCGAAGTATTACTGTTTTCTACATTAGTTTAGTCTTTTTTTTTTTTTTTTTACTTTTCCTTTTACCTTCCACGAGTGTTCAAATCCGATGCCCTAAATTCTAATTATCCGAGTTAGAGTAGGGTCAATTTTGTACAATAGGCAAAATTATGATTCTACCACATTCATTATCCCTTCCATCTATCGATATTTGATTAGTCAAAAGTAATTAAATTCTGAAAAAAATTACAAAATTATTATGAGATATATTCTCACATGTCTCATCACTTTCATTGTTTTCTTTTTCTTGTTTATTTTACTCTTTAATCTTTTTATATAAAGTATAATTCTTTAAGTTGTTCTTATTTAGCGAAAGGATGAAAAAAAAGGTTAATCTCTAGCTAACATATCAATGTGGGAATTTATTATGAAAAAAAATTGAAAAAAAAAAATAAAAGAAAAATGGTGGCATGGAGCGTGATTTTTGCTGACATTACTCTGGTTGGTTAATCTTCGTGAATTTTGAAAAAAGAGTAAAACTTGAGGGGTTAATTGCAAATTTGCAATCAACTCATTAGTAGTTACGGTCTGGGAGGAAGCGGCAGTAAAACTGTACACATATTAAGGGTCTATTTTAAATCATGTTGGAGAGTGCATCAAGTCTGGGACTGGTGGACTCAGACTCTGGACTCTGGAGAGCTATTTTTAGCTATCTGTTTTTATATAAAAAAATAAATAAAAGAAATGGAACTTTTAAAAAAATGTGAAATTAATTTATGGGAATTATAAAGGCCGAATTTGTCTCCCAAGTTCACTGGCCGACAGTTGCCGACCTCCTGGTTTGTCGGCTTGCAGATCTGTCTTAAATGTAACAATGTATTCTCCATTTTGCCCTCCTCCTTTTGTCTAATTATAGAAGTTTTACTTTTGTTTCATTGAACTTATCTGTTCTTTTTTTCTTTAGCCTCAGCCATTCATGCCTGAAATTGCGAGTGAAACGCAAATAAATACAGATTTTCTTCTGTCAAAAAAATATTTGTGAATGCAAGGTTTGTTTCCCAATAATAATCTCTCAAAAAATGAGAAACTAATTTCTTTTTTTTTGGAAGGTTAACATAAACTAATTTTTCCAATCTATGACTAAAGCTACTTAAAAAATTTATATAAGGTTTTGATTTCTTGGGTATGAAATATGAAAGTAGAATAAAAAAGAGGTAAAAAATGCAGCTACGAATAGATTAACATGATAAAATGTTTCAAAGATTACGCCATATCTATTGACTTCAATATATTTTATGTAAAGGTTTCTATAATTAGAAAGGATGAAAATATATATCAGTGTTTAGAATTTGAATCTCGATAATTATAATACAATGCGATCGATACATCATTTTTGTGATAAATAGTGAATATCGAAACCGAAAATTGTACAATGTGCAATTGGGCATCATAATATATCAATCTAGTTTTTATTCATATGGCCAAATGTGAGTTTGTTTTTTTATTAAATGGAGTAATTAATTATTGGTTTAAAAATTGGTTCGAGATGATTCCTTTTTTTTTTCTTTTGAAATTGTTCGAAATGATTCATAATTGTCTTTGGTAGAGTAGAAAATACTATGTGGAGAGCATGATTGAAGATAAGTTATAACCGCTAAAAATTATTGTATACATAAATATAACGTAGTAAAGGATACACAAAAAACAGAGCATCATCATCAGCTAATCTAATTTAGTTATAGATTAGTTCGAGTGTGCGCAGATATGGAGGTTGAATGATGATCACCATTGTTTGCTTTTCAATCTAGCTTCCATGTGTGTGCTTGTGGCACAAGTGATGACTTCTTTTTTTGGTATAAAAAAAATAATAATAATTAATTAGTAAGAATATTTCTGGAAAAGGCTATTTAAGAAATGAATAGCTTCAACTACAACCAATCTCCCGTAGTGTTGTATGCTTTCGTATATGTTTTGGTGTCTCTTTTCCTCTTTTAAGTCATCAGCGCAACCACGCTACGGTAGTGATCAAAGCACATGATTCTTGGTAAATACTTATCCATTCAAATAGTACTTTAAAGCCTATAAGTCATAATTTTCTGTACATCTCAAAATGACTGTCGTGTTTGAATTTTACATTTAATAAAAATAAAAAATCAGACTAGACAATCATTTTGTGATCAAATGAACAAGAAATACTACTTCCGTTTTTATTTATAAGAAATACTACTTTATACATACCAATAAAAATAATTAATTTTACTATGTTATGAATTCATTAGATTAGCCTTATTACATTAATGATATTGGTTGGAGTGTATTTTGAGTTAGTTAATTGAGAGAGTAAATTATGGGAAAAAAACTATTTAATGCTTTATTACAAATATAAAATCTATTTTACAAATGAATAAAAAAAATTCATATCGCTTCTGATAAAAATAAATGGGAGCAGTAATAATTTACAGATCCTTCATCGTCCTATAGTTCAAAACTCATATTTTAATTAGTGTAATAATATAGAAATTAGGTTATCAGCCGGGGCACTGTTTAACACGTTAAAAAAAATATGTAAAATAGAAAGAAAAAAGTATTTTCTTATGAAAATTTTACTGGAAAAAAATCAAAAGATAAAATAATGCCAATCCTTGTGAATTTTTATTCTAATATTTATTTCTAAAAATAAATGCTTAAAATTAATTGATCCATAAAATTAAATTAATCTACTATGGTAATTTTAAATAGATGCCTAAAATTATGACATCCCTTCTAACTCTTGAAAGCAACTACCACTTGATTTTTGTGGAGTTAAAACGAGAACATTTTTTTTTTGTGGAGCTGCCACATTGACAGCTGCTTTCAATAGGTATAAAAATATGTCTATTGAAGTGTAAATATCATATGAGACGGAGCTTGCATTTATGATTTATAATGATAAAAGTAAATAGGAATATTATTAACATTTAGTTACCGAATTAAATAATTTCTTTAAATTGGGAGACGAATCACATTAGAAATTGTAAACTGACACTGAACATATCTTACATGCTACTTTTCTTATTATTAATTAGTTTCGAGAGTCGGATAAAATAATATAATATTTTTCAATACAATTGTGAATTGTTTTCTGGTTTATCATCGATCTCATGAGCATCTCTCGTGAGTTTTTATCATCAAATTATCCGAATAGTGTGTATGCTTTGAAAATTTTTGATGACTTTTTGCTTGTGACAATTAGATAGAATTGATAGGCACAAAATAAATAGGTTGACCGGGGAAGTGTAGTAGTACGATGTTAGCAAAGGTTTACGGATGTCAGGATGTGGGGTTAGGGGATTCAAAAGTAATTTCAGCATCTGAGTCTGACCGGCGGATGCCGCCACAGAAGAGTACGGCAAACTGCAATTTCTAAAGAATAAAAAGTGAAGGGATTTAATTTGAAATCAGATCACGACACCGTCCACGTGGTTGTGCTTCCTACCATCGATTTTAACGCCGGCTAATAATTTGCCGCGCAATTAAACGCCTTTGCCAAATCCAATTATCCTTCTTCTCACTTCTCAGTTCTCACCCCCACCAAAGAAAACAGAAATGCTCAAAACCTAGATCCGTAATTGGTGCTCCACACTTCACTGGTTTCTACAAATCTATCTATCTTTTATATAATATACTAAGGCAAAAATCAGAGAGAAAATTAAAGGCATGGAGCACATCCTATGTGGCATTTTCTTAATTTCTTAGATTTAAAAATGCACAAAACAAAATAATAAAACAAAAAAAACAACTAAAATAATTTTTAAAAAATAAAATAATAAAAACCGAACCTTTATTTTCATGAACCAAATCCTAACACAGAGATTGATTGGAGAGAGTACCAAATCCTAACAAATTTTAGAGAGATCTGCATAAACCTTGTCACCAGTGAATTTAAAATGTCATTTAAAAAAAACAAATTCCTCTAAACCCAGAGGTAATCATGTTTAAAATGAAATCATTACATATTTTATAAACATATAAAATTTATATAAAAATATCTAAATGTGTATGCTTTCCCCGTCCATCGGACGGGTCTAACACCTAGTTACATATATAGAATAATTGTAGTAGTATATTGTTTGGCCTTTTTTTTAATAAAATTTTTTTCCACATATATATTCGCATTTTCATTTTGTCCCTCATCAGCAAATTCATTCTGTAGACACTGATGAATTTCGACCCAGAGTGAGCAAATAATGAACTAATAACACCACAAATGTGCGTTTACCTATTTATCACTAAATTAACGAGTTTAATAATTCTCTCTTGCTGCATATATACAACATCCCAAAATAATTCTCTCTTGTTGCATATATATATATACAACATCCTAAAAGGGAAAATTTTTTATATTTGAAAAGATTATAGCGGTTAGAAAAATTCACTTTGGGGGTAATACTCTTATAGGTCACGATAGAAAATTGAAATTAATTTATTATCTGTAATCGTACAGTTATGTTCGCCCAAAATTTGCTCATAACTTTCTTTATTATTATAATTATTATTTTTATTTATTATTACTATTTGATTTATTGGACTTCGAGGAGAACAAGAACATGTGACTGGAGTAGTTTTTTTTTTTTTGTTTTTCGTTACAATGAGAGAGGCTAAAGTTTAGATACTCAATATAACAATATTCTGTGGGTAGAAAATACCGATAAAGTCGTGTTGCAACCACGATTTTACTTCCTCCGGCGGTACAGATAAACGTCGAAGACCTCCCGAACTCCGGGTAGCAATGCTCGCTGGAGTAGTTAGTTACACTAGTACTGATCTTAAGATATTTCGGAATGTTTAATGATAACTGATAACTGATAAAGGACATGTAAGTGCATTATTTTGCTTCTCACTGTCCATAATATAGAAAAAAACAATTAAATGAACTTATGATATATTACTTCTATCCTAAAAAACTAATTACAAATTTCAACACTCAATGTTGACTTTTTTCTTTTGAGACAGAAGAAGTACTGTATAATGAAACCATTAATGTTGTTTAAATAAATGACAAATTTACACATTGTATCTTTAACAACCAGCCAACGATACAAGTTATTCATAATATTCCCTCTGGTACTCAATATAAGACATTTTGATTTGTTCCAGGTTTTACCTAGTATGCATTTTAAATTGACGAAAAAATTTTTAAAATATATTTTTACATTCATCGGGTTCTCTTGATTGTTGTGATATATTTTTAAGATTTTTTTTTGTGAATTTAAAATGTATATTAGGTTAAAACTAAGACAAAATCAAAACATCTTATATTTAAGGATGGGAGAGAGTACATTCTATAGCCCCTCAAAAATTAAAGTCGATCGGCAAGTATAAATATGCGAATGACTAGGGAGTAGTTAGTCAAATGAACCGAGGAAAACGATTTTATTTTATCAAAGATCTTGCAACTTGCAAGTGTTAGCACCATCGTCATCGTCCGTAACAAAACCTTCGACAGAGTTTAGTTCTCATGTTCTCATAACATTTCATAATGCGATATACAGAAGCACATAAAAAATACTCCATTTTGAAATCTAAACAAACAAATCTTAAATTGATATCTCCATTTCGAAATCAAAGTAGTAGTACAATAAATTGATGCGTGCATGGATTATGGGAATATTGTTACAGCCCCATGCTAGTTACGACCGACAGAGAGTGGCCTGGTCGCTTTTCCAGGGTGCAATAAACGGACCGACGGAATAATAATATATACACGATACTTCAAACTCTACAACATTTTCTATGAGGACAAGCTAGATTTGTTTTCAAAGTCTCATAATTAATTATTTCAAGGAAAAAAAATGTATATATTTACAAATAACAAATTTTAGTAGTACAGCAGTTCTCGACGACAAAAGAGTTACAAGATTGGGTGGTGATGCTTGTGCTTCTGTTGTGATACCCTAGATTTTTACATGTTCTGACGATCTAGCCCTGATTCTACGTGTTTGCCATTCTATATTTTACCATTTTCTCAATTTATTACTTTATAACTGATTAAATACCATCAAAATTTGAATTAACATTTAACGAATATTAATGTACAGATGTACAATATATAGTTATTATTGCTCACACAAGATAAATGTTAGAGAAAACTCACCAAGAAGCGCAACCTCTAATACATTAATAGAAATAGTATCTTTCGTTAATTGTTTACAAAATAATTTGTAGCCATCCCGTGATTTCTTTTTTTTTTTAATTATTATTATTATTTTTTAAAGACATCAAAAGTGTATGATAAAACGGAGGAAGGCAACACAATTGGGAATAAAATCATTGATTGAAGTCATTTTCTCGGGGTGAAATCTGTCAAGCATCTAATTGCAATATATTAGATTCCTTTGCACATGATGATATCTAACGTTTAGCTCATCTTACTACTGTTCATTTCCTTCTTTTTCTTCTTTCCCAGATTGCCAAGCATGCTTTATTTTTGTAGTTATAAGAGACGAATATATTCTCCAAATAATTAGTATACGCACAAAATTTAAAAACTGTGTAAGTAATTATGAAAGCTAAGAACGTGGAGGTCTCTAAACTCTTTTAACGGACCAAATCATCATCATAAGCAGGAAAAAATACAAAGGAAAGGTGGTCAAAATAATAATTGAGTTGTGTTATGATGATGATGATGATGAAATTGTTCCATTGGTTTCAAATTTGTTCTCAATTATTTCAAAGGGAGGGTGGTAATGCATGGTTTGAAATAATTGGGATTAGTTTTGTTTTTGTTGGGAGTCAAATGATTTCCTAAGTAGCCCGACATTCAAAACATGGGAACTTGTCATTTCATAGTCTTTACTTTAATTGGGTTCCTTGTGATTCTTGCGGACCAACCTTGTATGCTGCTCACGTAGAGTGAGTATCCTTCACTAGATCAATCTTGCATACACCAAAATGTCTTTTATATAAAAGAAAAATGTTAACATCAGTTTGAATTCAAGGATATTAATTAGGTCTCAATCATAAAAGTTTAGTTTGGAGTTTTAGAACACTTCTCACTATAGTGTTGTGATATCATCTTATCTGTTTAGTTCAATCATATCTTTCTTCGTTCAATTATATTTAAAGTTAATTAGTATCCCATTAATTAAAAGTGAAAATTTTAATACAGTACTTCAGAAATTACTTGGATTTATGTAACATGTACCGAGAAGTGTTAAAAAAAAAAAAGAAGAAGAAGAAGAGATAAATGAATAAAAATTAAAGAAGAATACTTTATTTAAGACTTAAGACATTGTTCTTATGAGTTAAGCGAATTAGTGAATTACAATTCCCCGTTTCTCCTACCACCAATTTTGTCCTTAATCAACGGGGACGAACGATCAAAACGAAAATGTGGTAGGGCACTTCTGGTACTACTCGTGCCTTGACCTGACCACATGTATGTATAAAAATATCTTCTGGTGGGACCATCGGCTGATATAATTAAATGTACATTCATTGAAAATAAAATAAAAATTATGATAGTAAATGAAGTGAATATACAAATTCAAGTAAAATAACCTTTAGGGTTTTCAACTCTTTGGCCAGCAAATGATAAATATTTCCTATATTCCGTTACAAATCAATGATAACAAATGTCTTCATTTTTGTGTATTAACTACTCCCTCCGTCCCATAATTATTGTCTAGTTTAGATTTTTATTTTTAGTTCAAATTGTACTAAAAATGAAATTTTAAACTGGACAATAATTTTTGGGACAAAGGGAGTATATTTTATCAATAGATATAGATTTGCTGCCAAGTGCCAACTGAACTGAGCATCATACTTTCATGCATTAAGGCCGTAGTTTGCCGGTTCACTTCAGAGCAGCGTGTAACCAGTGGCCCTCCAATTTTCGACCATTCACGTGAACAGAAAAAAATGAATTCCATCAAAAGGATTAAGATGTTCGAACTTAATTCGAAGGTTTGATACTAGTCGGAAATGGAATGAACAATCACATTTTCAACGGCTGAATTCCCTCCAAAGGTTGTTATGATCCTCAAATATCTAAATACGATTATTCTTAAATATTCACTTTTTAGGCATCCTAACCCAACATCATTTAGAAATTATTATAACTACCACTTCAAAGTTCAAACCCACATATTCTTCAGATTTATACACCTCTATGTGGAAACATTATCATATTTTTTAGATAGGCTAGCAGGTGATATGGCAGTCTCAAAAAAAATAAAAAAAAAACATAAAAAAAAATAAGAGGGGCAGGGGCCACTGCCACATTTAAGGATTTCATGATCATGGGATTGGACAAAAGGTATATATACTCATCCACAGCTAGTTTCCGTGCGATTATTGATCGAAACCTCTGATCAATATGTTACTATTATTGTTTGAATTTATTTTAAAGTGTACTGTGATCAGCACCAAATTGTGAGGCTCAAGTTCGTAGAGGTTTAAATTCGTGGGGTCGCTGGAATAGTTCATTTTTCTTTTTCGTTTCTATGACAATAATGTTATGTATTGTGGGGGGATTTCAGCAAATGCATGTGAAATTTGATCCCATCAAAATAAAGGAAGTTAGTTGGTTTGGTTGCATGCACCTTATTTGCATGAAAAAAAAAACCCTACCTTTAACTTTAACCATTTTGGCAATTGGATTATTCTTGTTCACCTGAAATTAATGAGTTCGGCGGCTTAAAGAGGTTTGTTTAACTCATCAAAGTTCATTTCAAAAAAAAAAAAAAAAAAAACTCATCACTTTATTATTATTATTCTTTTGGCATCCATTCACTAACTTTCTTTTGTTCCACATTATATTTACTTCTAAATTCATCCATAGTTCTAGATATAAAATTTCGAATGAGTATGATCAAACTCCAATTCAGAATACACAATACATAAAAGAGTATGATATACTTGTATAATTTTTACTATCATGTAGGATGCAAGATATAAGTGATGAATTTCATTACTCATATGTAAAACCTTGTACGGATTAAGACATTGAATTAATCGTGGTAATAAAAATATGTAAGGTGATAATTCCTTGGTATATTTTTTTTGTTGTTAGTAATGAATTATGAATGTGCCCGAAACACGGGCAATGGAAACGGGCATCCGCCCCAAGAACCTGGTTCCAGAAAATCTCGGTGAGTCTATCTCACAAACTCCCAGATGAATTATGAATGTAAGTAGTGATGTCTGGTTGCACGACCCTGGCCCAATATATCTGTAGATCTTAGAAATGTTTGTAATTGGAAAAAAAATATTTTGTATTTAGCCCGATATATTTTAGAAATATTTGAAGAATTTTAGAAATGTTTTATAAGTGTGATGTTTGTATTTGACAAAAAAATAAATTGTATTTGGTCCGGTACGTTTTAGAAATGTTTGAAGATTTTAGAAATATTTTATAAGTGTTACTTCTTAAATATAAATAAACTTGATCAAATATATGTCTTGAAGTAAATGCTAGACAAAATATAAAAGCATCCTAATAAGTTTAAATATTAGTAAGATAATTTATTGATTTTCTCCATTGGTTGTGCCAAATCAATACTTAGTTTTGGAGATTTATAATAGCTTTGTAGTTAGTTTCTTCCAAAGAGTATACGCTTAATTGTTGGAACTATTTCTTCCGAAAGTTTATAGGTAGTAAAATATCAAAAATATGATTTTGAAACTGGTTAATTGTTGAAACTGGTTGATCACAAATATGAGAATGAAAATAATATAAATTTGCATAGGTTTCAAGATATAGCAAAAAAGAACTCACCTCACGATGGCAAATAAAAAAAAAAAGTAAAAGATAGCCCATTAAAATTTGAGAATTTTTATTTTTTTCTGAAGGTAAAAATGATGTATAAAAATACAAATAAACGTAGAAACATCACTAGGTGTTAGACCCGTCCGATGACGAGGAACACATATACATAGATATTACTACACAAACAAATAAAAAAAATGTTAATATTTGTATAGATTTTTGTATTTTTATAAAATATATAATGAATTCATTGAAAAATATAAAACACAAACATCGACAACACTTTACCAAACGAATACACTGGTAATTTATTTAACGCAAAAAAGATTGTTAAGAAATTAAAAAAAAAAAGAACTTTGAATTAAATAATTATATATTTTATAATATTTCTTGGTAGACTACATTGGTAGTCTGGGATGTAAAGGTTGGTTAGGGTGGTTAAGAAATTATGATAAGGAATTTTTTTTTTTTGGAAAAGGTTTATGATAAGGAATGGTTACTACAGAAACAACAACCCTAACCTGTTGTAGAGGCCATCCAATTTTTTAATAAGAAAAATGAAAAAAAAAAAAGGTTGGATATCATGACCTTTTTCTGAAAATTTGGATTTCAAAACATTTAAAAAGAAGAAGAAAGAATAGCCATAATTGGAGCCTTTTAATATTTTTATTCTTTGCCAGAGCCATTCTTAGTCCCGCTACATCAACCCATCACCTTAGTATCTCAATTCCATATTTGAAGCTAAATTATAAAAGTTTCAGGTTAGCCTAACTTCTTTAATTATTTTAATAAATTATTAATACAAAATTCTTTTTCAGTTGCGTTTTTTTTTAGGAGGAAGAGATCCGTCCATCGAATTTGTGGGGATTTGATCGAATCAATATAGAGTTTGAATTTTTTTAGTTGCGTTTTTTTTTATTATTGTTTTATTTTATGCATTTTTATATCTAGAAAATTAAGAAAATGCCACATAGGATAAAATCCTATGTGGCATGTGCTCCTTGACTTTAGATTTCTCTCTCTGGTTTTTGCCTTAGTATAGTATATAGATAGATTCATTCCCTCTCCACCTCAAATTCATAAAAGGATTCCCCATAAATTAGTTAAAAGAAGCGACCTGAACTATTTATATGATGAGGAACTAAAAAAAGTCTAAAAACCAAATCCAAAAAAGTATATTCTTGAAACCCCGAACACAAAAAAAGAAACGTGCTTCATTTGCAAATAAAATAATAATAATAATAATAATAATAATAATAATAATAATAATAATTTGTCAACTGGGAGTATGAAACAAAATCAAAAGTAATTAAACAAAGAAAAAACACACTTCATAATTGGCCATATACGAAAAAAAACCAGAGACTCCATAATTAAAAAAAGAAAATCACTCTAAAACAAACTTAAAAACCACACTTTGTAACAAAAACCCAATCAATCAATTCAATCCAAACATAACTAAAAAGTCATACAAAAAGTCTAGGCTAACTAACCAAATAAGAAATCACATCATACTACCTGACAACGGCTACGGTAGCTGTAACGGATGGACGCATAAAAATAATAGTAATAACACTATTTTTGAACGGGAAAACAAAAAATAATAAAAGCCAAACCAATGATCTGTGGAAATAAAATCATTTAAATTTTAATACCTGCAATGGCACCACCACAACGGCCGAAGCAAGATCAATGAGAATTTTTTTTTTCCTTTGTGTTTATATAGAGAGGTAAAGAGAATATTTTTTGAAGTTAAAATTTTATCCGATTAAGATGTAGTTGATCATCACTAATGAAAATATTGAATATGCTAATAGGAAATGAGTATATTTCATCACATATTCTCAATTGATGATTGATGAAGAATTTATTTATTTTTAATTGTGGAGAAGGGATTGATTGAGGAGTTGATTGTCGTGGAGATGGGGATGGAGATTTGGGTTTTTTATGAACCCGTGGTTTTTTTTTTTTGACGAAAATAGGAGGTGGAAGTGAATTTAGGCTGTATTGCCTTTTAAATTTAGGAGATGTGGTAATAAAAATTTATTTTAAAAATATGATGTGGAAATGCTACATGGCAAATGATAGTGCTTTCTCTTAATTGTGGTTTTTGTTTCTAATATAGTAAGATATTGCCCATTTATCATTTCAATAGTAGTAGTAGCAATTGTTCAAGAAAAGCCTATAGCGTCCCATTTTCAGTCCATGGCCCTTTTTTTTGATGAACAAGTCCCATCAAGTCCAATTTAGATATCGTCCAAAGATGACCCATAAATTGTTTCCTCAAACAGGAATAATTTTTTTTCCCCCTTTTATTTCAACCTATATATAATTGGTACTTAAGGAGGCCATAACAACTGGTGTAAACATTTTCTCCTATTTGTTGGATCTTATATATATGTGACAATATCTATACTACTAATAACTAACATTGATGTCACATTAGATAAATTGTTGTATTGTAGGCAGTAAAAATATCTACGATGAAGTTATCCATATCGTTCAAAATCTCAAAGAGAAGTAAAATTACGTTTTTTTTTCTATATTTTTTCTTCTTTTTTCTTTTTGGTTATTGTTTTTGTATATTTGCATTTTTTCGTATATATATACAATGATATTGAAAACCCGTCCACCCAAACCCAGGAGAAATTATATTTTGGGCCTTTATGAGAAGCCCAACTTAGTGGACCATTCTCCTTCTCCCTGCTCCAAGCCGAATAAACCCACCCGATCCTTTTAGGAGTACGAGTCAACAAAAACGCAACTGGAGTTTTCCCCAAGAAAAGAAAACCTCTCTAAATTTGGGGCATAGTTCTTCATCCTCTGTGAATGCAAATAAAAAGAGTAAGACGATATTTAATCCCTCTCGATTTACTGTATTTTCTCCGAATTAGGGCTCGTTTATTTGTTTGATTTTCCATTGAATTCTCGAGGTACGTAATGAGATCTTAGCCGGGCAATTAGGGCAAGAATCCGTATCAATTGAATCGGCTTTCTTTCGCTGTTGCTGTTCGTGGTGCTTATTTTCGTTTAATTTTGCTCAGATTACAAGCCAAAACAATGGATATCGGCTTCAGTGGACTTGAATCGACGGCTCCTTTGAGGGGAGAACTCTTCAGTCAGTGCGCAACCGAGCATCCCGGTGGCCTGTCGACTGCTCCCGATTTTCAAATTCCCCTGGCTAATGATGTCAGTTCTGTTACACTTTATTTACGAATTGTTTCTCTCTTTTGTCTTTTGGCTGTGTGTGTTTTGCTTGGTTTGATTAATTAAATTTATTTATTTTTGGGATGTTGCTTGTAGTTTGATAAGTTCCAGAAAGAAGCCGTTCAAATGGTCAAGCCAGCAAAGGGAACCACGACCCTAGCTTTTATTTTCAATGAAGGAGTTATGGTTGCCGCTGATTCGCGGGCGAGCATGGGCGGTTATATATGTGAGTTATTTGTTATTCTGTTTGGTTTATACCATTTATGCAACCAGCAAATTTTAACTGCCTTCATAAGTATCTTTGAGCTGGTCTTTGTTAAAACTATTCTGTTTAGCTAAGCTATTTGATGTTTGTTTGGACATGTATTTGATTTTGTGACTATGCTCTCTTGTGTTCTTTTAATTTTCCTGAATATTTAAGTAAATCTCCTTCTTGAATTCAGCTTCGCAATCGGTGAAGAAAATCATTGAAATCAACCCATACATGTTGGGGACTATGGCTGGAGGTGCTGCTGATTGCCAATTCTGGCATAGAAACTTGGGCATTAAGGTATTTTTAGGTTGCTTATAATATTAATACAGTGCAGTGTAAAGTTCTTTCTTTGTGACTTTTATGCAATCTGAAATTGCCCTGTAGTTTGGGAACATGTATTTCTTGCGTTTTTCATGTGGAATATGTTGTGATCCTTAATTCCTGAAGGAAGGTAAAGCATGTTGTTGGGAATACTGATTAGTTTCATTTTATATTTTAGTGCCGTCTGCATGAACTTGCGAACAAAAGACGGATTTCTGTCACAGGGGCATCAAAGTTACTGGCCAATATCCTGTATTCCTACCGTGGAATGGGTTTGTCTGTTGGAACAATGATTGCAGGGTGGGATGAGAAGGTACTGTTAATTATTGTTTTAATCATGCAATAGGGCCAAGCTTAGTTGAGAGGATTTGCATTGTTCCTGTTTCTGGAGTGAATCATGTTTTACATCTTTGTATAGGGTCCTGGTCTGTATTATGTTGATAGCGAGGGTGGTAGGCTGAAAGGAAACCGCTTCTCTGTTGGATCTGGTTCTCCATATGCTTATGGTGTTTTGGACAGCGGGTATGCCTCTTTTTCCTTGTCCTTGTTTAGTTTATGATTCGTTAATAGCTTTCTTACTTTTTACTTCTCTTTTGTAACACCTGGACCTTTTGTTGCGTTGATTCTTTTCTATTTTTGAGAAAGGATGCTTGGCTTGCCCATGTTTTACTACTATTTAAGTACTTCAGTTTGTGTTTGGTTCCATTGTCTTGAGTTTTCACTACTATTTAACTACTTTCATTTTTGTTTGGTTCCATTTTCATCAGTTTTCGTGAAGTTTACCTGATTTACCTACCGATTTTTGGTGTTTGTGGTTGTTTTTACAGGTATCGTTATGACATGTCTGTTGCTGAAGCCGCTGAGTTGGCTAGGCGTGCAATCTACCATGCTACATATCGTGACGGTGCTAGTGGTGGTGTTGTCAGCGGTAATGCTTGTTATCTCACTGTTGCTTTCTTCTCATTTTCAATGTAAAAGTGGTTCATCTGTTTCTTACATGTACATTCCCTTTTTTTTTTCCCCCTTTTAAAGTTTACCACGTAGGACCCAACGGGTGGAAGAAGCTCTCTGGTGATGATGTAGGTGAATTGCATTATCAATACTTTCCAGTTGAGCCGACTACTGAACATGAGATGGTTGATGCCGCGGCTTAAGGATGTCCTGGATCCGAGCGCTGAAATTTGTATCTGATCTCAGATATTATGGCCAATTTAATTTAGAAGATATCAAGTTTCTGACGTGAAGATTTAATTATGGCTAAACAATTATTTTCCCCTGCTTTTGTTTTTCTCCACTGATTATGAACTTTTGTAGAGAGTTTGCTCTGAAATGGACAGCGTTGCATGTTTATCCTTTTTGGCTGCAGTTGTGTGAATGAAAACAGGGTTCTACTGGATTCGGGCTATTATGTTCTTTGATGTGTGTTCATTTTCTCAGATGGGCTTTTATTCCTTCGTGTAGTTTTTTGTCTTTATTTTGTGATTTTGTGGTGCATGTGATGGTAGTTTTCGTTTGATATTTTTGTGGATTTCTTATTTTGTTTTCCAGTCAAAATTTGTATGCTTGCTTCACATGTCAGGGGGTGGTTTTGGAAGGAGATTGGGGTAGATTAGAATGTTGCATTGTAGAATGGCTATACCTGGTAGATGAATAATGTTGTGGAGGTCTGGCATGTGGGAATATGTTGATGTGTGCTTCCCAATTCGTAGGGCAACAAGGCTTTATAGTTTATACTACTCTTTGGACAGTGGATCTTGGTTCAACTGGCGAGTAGTCGTGTTATGGACATCCTTGATAAGTCACCTTTCCTCTTAGACTAAAAATTACTACAAGGATATATAATATATAGACAAATTAGGACTTTGATATTGACTTTGAAGGATTGAATGTGACATACACCAAAGATTACTCGCTTCTGTAATGATGGAAGGTAAAAAAGCTGTCTCTACATAAGAAAAAAAAGAAGAAAAGAAGAAAGTGCAATGGCTGGTTTGCTTGGTGGCTAATTTAATGTATTGATTGCCCCTTTTAGCCAATATAAAATCAGGTAATGAGGATAGTGGGGGACTTTGCCTCAATGTGTAAGCTGCAATTTAAACAAATTCAAAGTACTAGGAAATGAGAAGAGTAGGAATACATGATTTGTAGTTTGGAGTAGTGGGGGGTTTTGATTTCCCTTCACTACAAAGCATCTATCTTATTTTTATGTAGGTGTTTCTTGTCGCCCCTACTCTCTATGGTTGTAAAAACGAAAGTTGTTCCCTCGAAAAATTCACCAAGTATTTGCAAAATTGAATTTCTTATGGTGCAAAGTTGATAATGTTATTTTACTAAATTGTGATTCTAATGTCAGTAATTGATTTGATAATGATAGTTCGACAAAATTGTAATCCTGTGTCCTATTCGTTTCACTTGTGGAAGTTACCAAAAGCGTATACAATCTTGCTCCCCCCATATCCAGAAAACGAATTATGACTATAGTAATCAAATGCAAAAAATTGGGCATGGTAATGTGTGTTCAGTGATGAATTTTACGGCTGAAAACCAGTGTTCAGTGCCCAATGTCCGACGAGAAAATCGGCCCAATCTCCTTGCAGCACCTACCTCTTCTCCTGACAATTTTGCCACCAATCATCCTCTTTGATGGCAAACGAAGGAATAAATTCTGTATACGACGGTGGAAGAATGAAGAGGATGAGTTATATTTTACATCTCGTTTTAACAAATTTTTGTTCTTCTAGATAGTTATAGTCATTAGTAGTAGTATAGTAGTACTCCCTCCATTCACAAATAGATGTCGTTGGAGGAAAACTCAAATATTCCAAAATAGATGTCATTCTCACAAATCGAGGCGTATTTTGTCAATTTTTTCCAATATCACCCTTACATTGGAAATTGTTGTGATGTTTAATATAAAATTTTATTAGAAGTGAATTTTATTGGGACTACAATTGAATTAAGAATAAATGAGGGTATTATAGTATTTTAACAAGATAATTATTGTTTTCTTAAACTTTGTGAAATCTCTCCAGCGACATCTATTTGTGAATGGAGGAAGTACTAATTAGTTTGATATATGAGAGGCAAACACGTGCAAAAGGGTGGTGGGGAGTAATGTAGATGTTGACCATCCTAATAATCCCAATCAACAACCTACTCAGATTTTACATTTCAGAAAAATGATACGTTTTGTTTTGACAAATTGGGAGGGAATGAGATATTTAGATACATATTTTAGTAAGAGAAGGGGGAAAAGAGACATAATGAAGAGGGTTTGGTTTGGTCAGGCTTTTTGTTTTTTTCTTTGGTGCGTTGTTTTGTTAGCTTCTAAGCATGTTTTCCATGATTGAGATTTGTGAACGACAGAGAAGATATAAATTACTATAATACATTAACATGAATTGTTCTATAATCATTAACACCTCCACTAATATAGTACAGGACACCCCAAGCTTTTTATTTACTCTACTACTATTGCTGCCCGCTTACATTGTTTTTAGATCTATGCATTTTCTCCATATTTCATAGTAATCTATGACACGATATAAAAAAAAAATATTAATACTATTTGAAATTAAAATGAAGAACAGTATTTATTGGTAATACTCGCTTCAAAATTAAAATGAAGAACACTTGCAACCACCTCTCATTGCTTCCCAGTAATACAGAGGCTCTAGTACTAATTTCCTGTCCGTGTGCGTGTGTGTGCGTGTTTTTTTTTTTTTTTTTTTTAACTTTTGAAGTTTTGGGGGGTTTTTTTTTTCCTCCCACTTGTTTTTTATGCTTTGCTGCCATTTCAGATCAAAGAAGACGGACAATCATGTTACAAAAGCAGTATGGTCAGTAGTTTTGTCGTCCATACTATGAAAACCTATAACTGAACTTTGAAGTTAGAACTGTAAAAATGCTCAATGCTCAATTGTGGTTTTGGGGTTGTGATCTTTAACATCAGCTACCTACACGTGATAAATAGTTGACTTGAGGAGAAAGGAAATTTTTTATTTTTTATTTTTTTACCTGTACGACGTGTACAATCTACAATCTTGATCTTTGCAAATTTGACTCCATAAAAAGGTTAGGACAAAATATTGTTAGGAATTGAATGGCACTATTAATAGGTACCTCCATTAATGAACTCCATAACCTTTCTTCAATGTGTTCTACTCCATTACTGTACAGTGTACTCAAGTGGACCACATTTCTTCTTCCAATTCTCTTCCACTACAGCACAGTAAAACTTGTCCAAAATTACTATGCTATCATGAACAAAAACAACACTATAGTCTATTGTGGGATGTCACAACGAGAACAACAAAAAATTTTATTACATTATATGTGAAGTCGACATTATGAATAATATTTCAATCGTATTATGTTGATGTACAATAGAAGATAGCTCATAGCTTTATCAATTATCACGATTTTTGTAAAATTATAAACCACAAAATTTTGTTACAATATAACACACACACACACACACCAATTTTACAGTGAAAAATCACCAAAACATTGCTTCTCTTCTACTACTACTCTATTCTCTCTTGGCAAAAAAGATGGAGCCCACTCTCATCAAAACCCTCCTTTCTATTTTTCTCTAGTCTTTTTCTCATAAATACCTCAACTAATTTTTTTCCCAACCCACCTCCATTTTTCTACCACCACCACCATCCTCCTCCCCGCCACCAGCACCACCACCCTCCACCGCCGCCATTCTTGTTCTCTCAAGGTTGAATCTTTCCGAAAAGGGTGGCTGAAAAACAGCTTAATTCTGAAATTCAAAACTCCTCTGTATTTTTTTTTATTTTTTTTTTACGATGTTATAGCCTGACATTAGACTTTAAAGCATTAACAACTTTTGTACTTTAGGCCAAAGAACCTTTGGGAAACCGAGAAATGCTGAACAATTTTTTAACATTATTTTTTCTATTTTATCTTGTCATTTTTCCGCTTCAGTTTTGGCGCGGGTTTTGTCTATCCTCCGATGGGCTTTCCCTCCTCTCTCTCAAGTCCGCCATTGACGGCGGCGACGCCGCCTTACCTGACTGGAAGGAGGACGATTCCAGTCCGTGTCATTGGACTGGAGTTTCCTGCATGAATGTTACCAATTCCGACGAGCCTCGCGTCGTCGGGATTGCAATCTCCGGGAAGAATCTCCGGGGATACATTCCTTCGGAGCTCGGCTCGCTGGTTTATCTCCGGCGACTTAATCTTCACGGAAACAACTTCTACGGCTCCATCCCTGATCAGCTCTTCAACGCCACTTCACTCCACAGTATGTTTCTCTACGGTAATAATCTCTCCGGCGTGCTTCCCCCTTCTATTTGTAACCTTCCCCGCCTCCAAAACCTCGATCTTTCCAATAATTCTTTCTCTGGGCCTCTCCCCAAAGAGCTCAAGAACTGCCGACAGCTGCAACGTTTGATTCTTGCGGGAAATAAATTTTCCGGCGAGATTCCGATTGGCATTTTCCCGGAAATGGCCAACTTAGAGCAGCTTGACCTCTCGTCAAATGAATTTACTGGTCCAATTCCTGAAGATATGGGAGAATTGAAATCATTAACAGGGACATTGAATCTTTCCTTCAACCATTTTAGCGGGCCAATTCCTAAGTCCTTAGGTGATTTACCCCTTACAGTTAGTTTTGATCTGAAGAACAATAATTTAACCGGCGAAATTCCCCAAACGGGTTCATTTGCTAATCAGGGTCCGACGGCATTTTTGAATAACCCATTGTTGTGTGGATTTCCATTGCAAAAGGGGTGTAAAAATGACTCACAAAACCCTTCAGGAACCCAGCCTTCTTTGAAGAAAGATGAAGGGGATGAGGAAACTAGAAAAGGGCTGAAGCCAGGGTTGATCATACTGATCGCGGTGGGGGATGCAATTGGAGTTGCATTAATAGGATTAGTGATTGTTTATGTGTATTGGAAGAAGAAAGATTCAGGAGGAAGTTGTAGTTGTACTGGGAAAGGGAAGTTTGGTGGAAATGAGAGGAGAAAGTTGTGCCCTTTTCCTTGTATTAGTGGATTTCCTAGTAATGACTCGGAAGTGGACTCTGAAAAGGGAGCGGATAGTGGAGGAAATGGTACTAATGGTGGAAGTGAAGGGGATCTTGTTGCAATTGATAAAGGCTTTAATTTTGAGCTTGATGAGCTGTTGAGGGCATCCGCTTACGTGCTGGGAAAGAGTGGATTGGGGATAGTGTACAAGGTTGTGCTTGGGAATGGCATACCAGTAGCCGTGAGGAGACTTGGGGAAGGTGGTGAACAGAGGTACAAGGAGTTTGTGTCGGAGATTCAGGCAATTGGAAGGGTGAAGCATCCCAACGTTGTGAAGTTAAGAGCTTATTATTGGGCTCCTGATGAAAAGCTTCTCATTAGTGATTTCATTTCCAACGGCAGCTTGGCTTCTGCTCTTCATGGTATGGCCTTCTTGCCCCTCCTAGATCTTGTCTATGTTATCTTTTACTTAGTCTTTGAATATGGATTGAGCAAGCCATTGATATGTGTTCATTCTTTTCCATTTGCTCCTTAGTTGTTGATGGAATGGAATGAAAAAGACGTTAAAGTTATAGATTTAATTTTTTGTTTAACCAATAGAGGAGTGTTGAGGTCATAAATTGATCTGTAACTCAGTTCGTACACTGCTGTGAACAGAACATTGACTCCAATTTCCATTTGATTTGGCAATCTTTTAATCCATCCTCTAACATTGTGGAATGTATGGAAAATGTCAGCAAAGATACAGTTTTTTGTTGATTCTATGAGCAAATGTGGGATGTTGTTGATTACTCAATTGTGTAAAAATGTGATCTGCAACTTCTTGCACTGTTTTATATATTTGGAGTTTGTCTGTGGTTATATTTAAGAGGATTTGCTGCGTTTTTCTGGTGTTGGTGATGACTCAGGCATTACAGTTTGATGATCAGCTGTCATAAATGGTTCCACTTCACAGAAAATCTTTTCCGCTTGTCAGCAGATCATTGCATTCACCTGTTTCTGTGTTGATTTAAATAGTCCTTAAACAATAATGATTTTGATCTTTGCTTCTCGATGAAGCATGTAATAATACTTAACTCTGTATTGATTCAAGTGAAGCAAAATCTGAGAACCCAAGACTGCACGATCTTTTTTGAGACTTTTTGCTCATGGATAACAGAGACAAGTTCTAAACTGTCTCTCTTGGAGTTTCTCTGTACTTGTTCTGTGACAGCATGCTGTTGCATTGAATGCTGTATTGACAAACATTTACTGGATAGTTTTAAGCTGACCAGCTTCATTTGTTCATTTAGGGCGGACAGGTCAGGCTTCATCCAACTTATCTTGGGGGACCAGACTGAAGATTGCTAAAGGTACAGCAAGAGGCTTGGCCTATCTCCATGAATGTAGCCCAAGAAAGTTTGTCCACGGAGACATTAAGCCCTCCAACATTCTCCTTGACAATGATTTTCAACCGCACATATCCGATTTTGGCCTCAACCGGCTGATCAATATAACTGGCAACAATCCTTCATCATCTGGTGGCTTTATTGGTGGTGCCCTTCCTTACATAAAGTCAGCATCACAAACTGAGAGGCCTAACAATTATCGCTCACCAGAAGCTCGTGTCACGGGAAGCCGACCTACCCAAAAATGGGATGTGTATTCATTTGGAGTCGTATTGCTCGAGTTGCTGACAGGAAAATCTCCAGAGCTCTCGTCTCCAACATCCACATCGACTTCTTCTGCAGAAATTATTCCAGACCTAGTGAGATGGGTTCGGAAGGGATTTGAGGAGGAAAACCCACTATCGGACATGGTAGATCCCATGTTGCTTAAAGAAATACATGCTAAGAAGGAAGTACTCGCCGTGTTTCATGTTGCACTTGCCTGTACTGAAGCAGACCCTGAACTTCGACCAAGAATGAAAACCGTCTCAGAGAATCTTGACAAGGTTGGATCGTGAAAAAAAGAAGGAAAAAACACAGAAATCATAGCCGCAACCAAAGAGATGTCGTGTTCTGCATGTTCTTCACACAATTCTGGGAAACTGATCTGATGAAGCTTTGGCTATTTCTCTTGCTACCTCATCAAAATTTTGTATGTTTATCTCCCCATCAGTATTTCCGTTACTTTAGCTTATGTGATCCCTGGGAAATTCTTGACATTTTTTTTTTTTTTTCTGTTTCTCTTACAAAAGGGTACATAAATTCCCGGGTGTTGGCTCAACATTGGTTCGTATTAGTATTTTTTGATGCTTACCGTAGTTCTTGTAGATGATTCAATTGTTGTACTTTTCTTGGTTGTATTATATACATCCGATAAGAAAGAATTAGTTAGCTTGGATATTCCTTACATCTGATATTGTCTTGTTTCCTCAGCATTTGCCCTAATAAAAATGTACAATTTCATATCATGCTCATCATTTTTGTTTATAACATTCACACGCAAGACATTTATGATTGCTTATATTACAACAAGATTCTGTATGAGTGTGGTCCATGAAAAATTATTCTGAACAGAAACCATTATTCAAACAAACTCATTACAACAATGCAAGGATAATGCAAGTTAGAGGTTCATTAAGGTAGCTAGCCTCTCACAGTGTTGGCAACATCGATGACGAACCTGAACTTGACATCTCCCTTTGCAAGTCTATCCATTGCAGTATTTACATATCCCACCGGAACAACCTCAACATCAGCTGTTATGTTATGTTCTGCAGCAAAATCAATCATTTCTTGCGTCTCCTTGATGCCACCGATAGCGCTTCCAGCAACCGCCTTTCTCCCGTTAAACAATGGAAACACAGGAAGTGGCAGAGGCTGTTGAGGCAAACCAACAGTAACAATCACACAATGGAACTTCAACAAACCAATTAGAGTTCCCAGATCATGAACTCCGGCACAAGTGTCAATGATCCCGTCCATCGTGTTTGCACTGGCTCGCATCTGATCTTTGTCGTGGCTAATGAGAAAGGCGTCTGCGCCAAGACCCTGAATTGCATTATCCTTCTTGCCAGGACTGGTGCTGATCACAGTTACTTTGGCAGCACCAAATGCCTTAGCAAACTTCACAGCCAAATGGCCTAATCCACCTAACCCGACCACGCCAATGTGCAATCCAGGCCTATCTAGTCCATAATACTTCATTGCACTATAAGTTGTAATCCCTGCACAAAGTAAAGGAGCTCCTCTATCCAAAGGCAGGTTTTCTGGCCAGCGAATCGCGTAATTTTCATTGACAACCATGATGTCAGAATACCCTCCATAGTTTGGTGTTCCATCATAGTAGGTAGAGTTATAAGTTGCTACCATCTTGGGACAGTAGTTCTCAAGATTATTCTTGCAATCTTCACATGAATGACATGAACCAATTATGCAGCCTACTCCAACTTTATCTCCAACCTTGAATTTCTTCACTTTTTTGCCTACCTGTTTGACTACACCGACAACTTCATGCCCCGGAACCATAGGGTAATTCGATCCGCCCCAGTCATTTTTGATGCTGTGAAGATCAGAGTGACAAATCCCACAATACAGCACCTTGAATATCACATCATTCTCTCCAGGTGACCTCCTGGAAAACTGGAACGGAGATAGCACACCAGATTCATCCCTGGCTGCCCATCCTATGGCCTTTACTGGGTGTTGTTTTGCTGTAGCAACCTCTCTGGGGTTATTGCTGGAGGCAATTCTTCTAAAAGACCCAAATCTTCTCACAAACGCTCTCCATATGCCTTTCAAAATGTTGATCAGTTTTCCAATGAAATCCATTCCTACATCAGGAAACAATGATGGGGTTACAACTTGGGAAAAATTGAATTAAAAAAAAAAAAAAAAGATCAAATCTTCCGTAGCAAGAATAACAAATTAATATGCATTGGACTAATCTGAATGAAGCTTTAACATGTCATCAACCTTGTAATAAGCTGTACAAAAAATAGCATTATAAAGTAAACAAACACAGAATACAATGACGTTTAGAAGGAGATATAATGGAAATGCTAACAGAATGAATGCTCTATAGTTGAGGACCTTATAATCAAGACGAATTGACTATGGACAATTCCTGCTTTCTTTACCTGAAGTTTTTGGTTGAGTTAGATGTGTTAATGCACACAAGGGATTGATTTGATGCCTAGGCAATGTATGGTGATAGGCTAGGGGACTAAACAAGAGATTGATTTCACTGTTACTAGAGTAGCTGACAAGAAAAACACCAGATACTAACTATATCTCGGTACTAATTTGCTTATATTCTTCCTTGAACAACTGAGTTAGTTGAAAAATGTAAAGTTAATGAAGGGATTACAAAGGTAGAAAGCAAAGTATATGCTGTTTGCTTCAATATCACTCCATATGTATAAATTGTTAAATATGCATCAACTCAGTGATCATTATTATCATCTTTATACTAATTATTGTTATAGTTCTTTGTAAACCCAAGTGGTTAATTTTGTATGATGTGGTTCATAGGATTAGAATTATCGACTTTAGAATGAACACGTAAGATAGTACTGGTTAAAAGTTAAAAACATTATTCGATCTAGCTTCACTCTTATTGAATCAAATCGATTATAATGATAAAATATTTCATAATTCCCAAAAATCTTTTTATTTGGAGATATGTAAAACATTATTTATTTGGTCAAGAAAAATGGAAAAGCACTTTGCTAATTCAAATATTTTAATGTTTTTATGTAAAAATGAAATTTGATTCACACAAAAGCACAATAGTGTCTGCCTTTACCCGAAAAATAAAATAAATAAAAATTGAAAGTCTACTGATAATAACTAATTTGGGACCGATAAAGTATTAGTTCATAAGACTGGGCTGATAACATTAGCTTATTGATACTCACTAGCCCATTCTATTGCTATTAAAAAGTTTGGAAAAACATTGTGCCAGCCCACGCTGTTTATGTCTACCACGGGCCGAGTGGCAAACCCCTTATAAGAATACTAGGGTTTCCGTCATTTATCTTCAAAAACCCTTGAAATAGTCGTCGTCTGCATTTTAGCCCTTCTTCCTTCCGCCGCTGAACCAGAATCAGAATGGTGAGTATTCCTCTCTCCCTAAAGCTTACTGCACTTCCTTTTAAGGATTTTCCGTCTGCTAATTCATCTACGGCGTTTGAAGATTCGCTGGAACTCTTCGCCGTTGATGTTTTTTTATCTTCTTTTTTCTTTTTCGTTTCAGTGGAAATACGGATCGCATTAATTTGACTGATGTGTTTGTGTTTTTGGATTGGTTAATCAGGTGAAGTACTCGAGGGAGCCGGACAATCAGACTAAGTGTAAATTCTCTTCCTACAAGAACTTTTCTTTTTCTTTTTTTTTTGGTGTACTGTTTCTTTGAATTTCTTTTTACTTAAAGGGTTTTGCTTCCCTTTTTTTTTCCTTCAATGCAGCTTGTAAGGCTAGGGGATCTGATCTTCGTGTTCATTTCAAGGTAACTTCGTTTCTATCTTTCTGATATAAGGTAGCTGCTTCTTATTTTACGTGTGGATTTCTGTGCAATTTTCTTTTTAGCTATGGTCGGTTTACTCTGATGTTTAATGGATGAGTATGTCACTGGAAAATCTGTTTAATTTTTTCACTTAATCTAATAAGAAGAACACTCAAGCATCAAACTCAGACTCACTTAATGTTGTGTTCTGTTGAACCACATGTTGAAGAGCAACCTGATGTTAGAGTGATTTTAGCTTGTTATATTGATGTTGGCCTTTTTGGGTTTATGTTTTTGAGGTTTTGACTATCAGCTAATCATGTATTTTGTTGATTAAGATAAGATAACCTGATTGATAAAAAGCAGGGGCTTGTTGTCTTTTTACTGTGAATCGGCCTCTCGTAAACTTCAGGGAAATAGAACTTACTGCATTGTTATTGGGTGAACCTCTTGAATTTTAATGATGGATTGGTTCAGTAAACAATGTCACATTTTTTGTATGATTAAATTGTGTACTCACTTTTAGTTATGGCTTGTAGTTGATGTGTGTAATGTTTGAACTGTACAATAGAGGACTATAAATCAAAGATCTTTTCAACTTGGTATCAGATTTGTTCAGTCCTTGTTTTTAACTGTTTAAGATAACCTGATGAAAAAAGCAGGGGCCTTTTCCTTTTCATCATGAACGGGCCTCTCGTAAACTTCAGGGATATAGAAGTTCCATTGTTATTGGGTGAACCTCTTGAATGCTTCATGATTGAAAGGTTCAGTAAATGATGCGACATCTTTTTTCTTCCATATTTTGTTGGCCTTTCATTTATAGCTTTTTTATTATATAGCTCGTTTACATGTGCCACTTCTGATGTATCTCTTTTGAGCATTTTCTATTTTATTGGTACGCCTTGTGGATTCTAGGCTCTTGGCCATGTGTATCTTGTTTTAGAGTTTGAATTGCTTGGTGAAGTGAAAATGTAATGTTTTTCTGAAATGCATAGGAGACTTTATTTTTTATTTCTGGTTTCAAATCTCTTTTATTATTTGAAATTGAGAAGGTATAAAGGGAGAGGGGGTATGTAGTAGTCTTTCAAAGTCTTATTAGTAGTCAGGAAGGATCATGTGCTGCTCATTACTACCTACGAGCCCTAAGCAGGGATTGTGTGTATCGACGTGGTGCTATTTTTTCAATGCACTCTGCTCGAAAGAGTTCTCTGCAATATTGTTATTTGGGAAGATGGGCAGTTGTTTTTCATGTATTTTGTTGAAAACTTTCAACAATCATCTTCCCTACATTCTCATAACCATGTGATACTTTAATATCTACGCAAATGTTGCCTTTGAGTGGATTTTAATTTTGCATTTAAAGCACCAGCACTAACGGTGTTAGCTGTGTCTTTGCAGAACACCAGGGAAACTGCACATGCAATCCGCAAGTTGCCCTTGGACAAGGCTAAGAGATACCTGGAAGATGTTTTGGCCCACAAACAGGCGATCCCCTTCACACGTTTCTGTGGAGGTGTTGGGCGTACTGCTCAGGCCAAGAACAGACATCCAAATGGGCAGGGTCGTTGGCCTGTGAAATCGGCCAAGTTTATTCTGGATTTGCTTAAGAATGCTGAGAGTAATGCAGAGGTATTGTGTTATCCATGGTCTTTTTAACTTATGGCTATCATCCTTGTATGGACTCATAAGATTTAATGTTCGATGGATGACAACTTGCAGGTGAAAGGCTTGGATGTGGATTCACTTTTCATCTCTCACATTCAGGTCAACCAAGCACAAAAGCAAAGACGCCGAACATACCGTGCCCACGGAAGGATTAACCGTAAGTCTTGTTATCACATATTTCTTTATGTCTGTTAGGGTTCTGATATTGACCCGAGGATTATTAAATCTTTGCAGCCTACATGTCTTCCCCTTGCCATATCGAGTTGATTTTGTCTGAGAAGGAAGAGCCTGTCAAGAAGGAGGTAATAGACATGGTTTTTGCAAATTCTATATCTCAAACAAAGTGTCATGTGTTGTTATTATTTTGGTTCGTTTCATAATCTGTTTGCTTCAATTTTTGCAGCCGGAGTCTCAGCTGGCCAGGAAGGCTTGAGGTCAAGGAAAATAGATAGAAGTTGCATCTTTGTTACATGTTGGGCATCAGTTAAACATTTTGTGATCTGTTATTTTCTTTGTGCTTAGTAGTGGATGGGAGATCAAGTTTTGCTACTAATAGGGATGAATATTGCTATTCCCAGAATGTTGGAAAATCAAAGAGAGATTTACTTGATTTTTGTACTAAGCTGTTTTGTTCTAACTCATGAATATCCCTATTTCCTAGAACTTGTTACTTTTTCTTTATTTTGAATATGTTTAGATACTTTTCTACAAAATTCTGTTTGATTGTCTTTGTGTTCTCATTTACTTTTGAGAGGACCATACTGCAAAACTGCAAAATGCAGTAATGTCTATATGCTTGTTCTTTCTGATAAAAAAAAAAAGAAAATAGTATTGTCCGCAATTTGATGCATGCAGTTTCAATAATTGAAAACCATTATCTTTTCTGTTCATTCATTATTTCTGTATTTCATAACGGCTGAATTACTTATGACTCAGATCATCTCTACTCTTTTTCTAGTTGCATGTGTCTTCTGTTCTTGCTTAGTCGATTCAGTCAAAAGCTGAAGGTAATCCATGATTGTTGTCATTTATTCGATTAGAAAAACTACCCCAAGCTGATCCATGATTCTTGTCATTTATTGGATTAGAAAAACTACCCCATCTTTTCGTTTCAGTTTGTTGATATGAAAAGATGGACAATTTTGACCGCCAAATCTACTTCTTTTGATAACCCCTTGTTAGTCTACAACTTTTAAATTTTTTTCCCCCTTCAAATTTTAGTGTATCTTTGCATAAGTATGAACACGTTGGAAAGAGACCATTTAAGGTGCGGAACATGCGTAATGACAATCATGGCTTCCAAAGCACATGGATTTAATTGCTGCAGAGCATATGATATTATGATTAATTTGGTACTAGTTGAGTGCATTGTGTGTGAAACACATGCCCATATTGCACAAGAACGCGCCAAACAAGATTCCAACTCACAAACTTTGAATTTTCTACTATATGACTTGCAAAATCGCTGATAGTTTTTACATCAAACAGTAAGAGATTATGTGGAATAGGTATATGAACTCAAGTCCATCTTAGACCTTTGGCCGAGACGCAACTTACAAGAGAACCTCTACAAGCTGTAGTTACAGAGCCATGGAATCCTAGCTGTAGTTACAGTCCATCTTAGACTTTTACAGAAAAGATTGTAAAGCAAAAACGAAAATCCTAGCTGATGGAGTAATGAATGTTTCAGCTCAAAATTTGATTGTTAGAATATGGTGATTTTCCAGTGTACTAAGGCAGTAAAGCTACACTCTATTTTGCATTTCTTAGCAGTAAGCAATGGAACTTTATATGGTACAATGAAAGAAAAAATTCGAACCTTAAAGACCAAGTGTTGATTTGCCTTATCCCATTCGAGGTCCATTTCTTCATAAAAAGCCAACTTGTGCTTTCAGGACTCAACATCTTTTTTACATCCCCTGAATGTGCTTTTGCTAATGCTGCATCCGTGTGTAAAATGTACAGAATCTCATGATTACGGCTCCCAGAAGGGTTAAAAGAAAAAACTATCTTCTCCACCAATCAGGAACTTTCAATCTCCGGCTCCGATGCACAGCGAGATTCGCTGCAGGAATTTTATGCTTCACCTGTCTCCATATCATATTGACTGCATCTTCCTTTTTTGGAGGATACTGGTATTCAAAATGATGAGAGATGGTTTTTAACCGTCTCCACATCTCGATCCACCTTTCTTTTGATATCTTGCGAAGTTCAGAAACCATGTAGTCACGTTGGAGAGCTTCTTTGGCGGAGAAAAATATGGAGAACTCACTGTAATCAAGCTCATCCTCATAAGGAAGCTCGACATGGTCGCTCACAATGACAGGTACACAATGGTTAACAATGGCGTCAAAAAGCCGGCAGGATGATGGGGTGTCTCCAGCAGCATGTAAGCAGAATTTTGACGAACGCATTCCATGCATAGACTGATTTAACAAAAAGCGGGATGGAAGGTGAGATGGGGGTACTGATGATCGCAACAAAGATGATTTTCAGAAAAGAAAAATGGCGGCTTCCTTGTGACTTCCCATCTTACATTCACAAAAGACCGTCAACAAAGCAGGCATAAACTCAAACAATTAAAATCTTCTCCACAGACACAAAACAGAATCTCATGTAGATAAACCCAAGTAAACAGTCAGATTCAAGTAAGCAATCCTTTAAAACAAAGTCTCAAGGATGTTCAAGTCTGTAGCCTCATAATTTTATGCAGCAGCATATGGAGGAAGTTATAACACTATATCACAATCTCTGTACCGTACGTGAAAGTTAAAAGCACATAGATAAGTAAAAGCAACAATTCAAATAAGAGCCAAAGACCTCTTTTTCTTAATGGTTGTATATGTAAGAAAAGGGAGTGTGACTTACAGCATTCACGGCTTCTCCTGTTGGATCACTCTTTTCGTAGATGACATCCTCATAACCAATCAATATATGTTCAAGTTTAGCACGTACCCGTCCCTCCTGTTACATGTATAGGAGAATGTTACTCTTCCCCACTCCAGTGCTTTCCCCATAACCAGGAGAAAAATAGAATTGTGGAGTAAAACTTTCAACAACAGTACTACAAAGCTTACTTCCTTTCTGAGTGTCTTTCCCCGAAAAAATAGAAGAGTTTTTCGAGATGCAAAGGGATCAGGGGAGTCATCATTCTCAAAGGAATCCACTATGTGTACATAAGGAGCGACAACATCTTTCTGGAGATTAGCCAGGGCTTTGTCATAACGGCCAAAATCTGCCACAATGAGAATTGAAGCATTCAACTGATCTCGGTGAAATCTAAAAGCGTTTGGATGATGCATTGGTATCACATGGTCCCGACCAGCAGATCTCTGCCAGTATTGCGATTTGTGGAGAATGTAAAGAAGGTCGACCTATGTTGCATAACCAAAAAGAAAAGTGATCAGAGGGTAACCAAGGAGATCTGAACTGCAGTTCATATTTGACAGAAGCAACCGTAAATGCATACACAAGGTGATCCCAAAGGAAACTATAAAATCTTTAGGGCAGCTAAGCAAACAAACAATCCAAGTTCTGAAGCCTAAAAGCAGCGCCTTTCTTCCTGTTCTTCTATTCCTTCTTCTCTAATAGCCAGAGAATTTTGTATTACGAATCTATAGGTTCTGAACAAGTTTTTAAATTCATCCTTCAAAAATCTGAAACAAATAGCCAACTTCTTCTTGGACTTCGATAACTTCAAGATAAAAACGGTATTACATAACACAGCAAAACCAAGATTTCCATAAACCCACAAATCACATCCCCCAGCCAATTCGTAAGTCACTCAAAATCTCATCTTGATATATTTCCAAATTACAACTAGCATTACGCTGTTAACAAACTATTTGCAGTCCGACTACATGGTTAGGCCTCCAATTCTCCTTTTCAAACAAATCACTGAAGTACTCATCTCGCTAAATCTCCCAGTTAGAAGAACAACAACAATTGAGCTTACATCATTACACTATACAATGACACAATAGACATAATTCTATCATATTAATCAAATCTCAAATCCAGACATTATACTCTCAATTATCCCTCTTTCCAACTGAAACACTCAAAAAGAAAATCTCAGCTTGCTCTACTTTCTCAACTTCTAACTAATTGTCTCACTTTGAGGGTTCTGATAATATATTTTTACATAGTTTCTCACAAAATCACACAGCATTGTTTTAGTTTGAACACATCATGTTTAGTTCTGCCAATTAATCACCCAAAAGGGAACATTATATCATATGATGATCATCATCAATATTTTCTTCTTCCCAAAAGGAAAAATAAAAAGAGAACAGCACAATTCACCCCAAGACTGCCAAACAGCTAACCATAACCTCCCCCACACACACACACACACATGAAGCATACAATTACCTGCAACTGCCGATCAATTTCCGTATCGGGATCAGTCATGTTATGTCCGTGAGTATTAAAACTCAATGAAGAGAAAAACGGGACGAAGAACACGTCAGCAGTCTCCGGATCCAAAGCCCTAACCGCCTCCTGACTTCCCCACACCTCCGACGACGACGTCGTCTTATTCCCCTCCTCCGCCTCCCCACTATTATTACGACCGCCGCCGCTGTACAATAGCGAAGCCATCAGCCAATACTCCACACTATGTTGCTTCCTAAGCCCAGACCTGTCCGGCCAAGGCGGGAGATTCTGCGCCGTGACGGCGGCGTTATCGTCCTGATTACTACCCTTTCGCATCATACCAACATGAAATCTCCTGGGCAAGTCGTACATATAGACCCTGAGGGGTTTAGATGGGCAAAATGGAGATGATCCAGAGAGGCAAGGGGAACGGGGATAAATTGAGCTGATATCCAGCATTGAGAATGTGGATTTGTAATTGAAGTCGATCGTGTTGGTGTAGACTAAAAAAGCTAAGCCTGAAAGGGATAACGCTGCTAAGCACGCCACTTTGGTGATTTTGTTTGTGCACACAAATAATGATGGTGTTGATGCTGATGATGATGATCCCTTCATCGTGTTCCCCTGTTGTGAAATTTACCTCTGTGCGTCTAGATTGAAATTCAAAAGAATTTTGTTGAGGTTTTATAAGCAAAGGAAGAAGAAAAGAAACAGGAAAGATTGGTGGGTTAAGGAAGGAATGAGGAGGGATTGGGTGATGATTGATGATGATGATGCCACTTTATTTATATACTTTTTCATTTCTCTGTGAATTTTTAGGTAGACGTGAAGTTTTTGTCAGTGAATATAGACGGTATGAAATTGACTGTATGAACTATGAACAGATTACGGATGAATATAGAACCTTTTATGTTTCGTTCTGTCAGTGAATAAATATAGAAGGTTTTGTTTTTGACAATGAATAAATGGAGAAAGTTTTTAGCAAACTTGACAGCAGTTACCAAAGAAATCATTATCATTATATATAATAAAGGAAAGAAAAATAATTGACACGTATCGCTAATTGAGACTATCAAACATCACTTTTAACTTATTATCATTTTAGTCCTTAAAGTTCTATTTATATGCTATTTTATTTTCAATTTTATCGATTTTACATTTTCAAAGACGATTAATTGTGTCTAATCCTCAAAGTCCCCTTGCCTATAAATAAGTCATAGGCATCTAGACATAATTTACGTATTTTTTAATATATTTTTTAATCCAACATAACATTAGTTAGTGGTGACAATTTTTATTATACAACTTTTTAAAATTTTTGTTGTAATATTTTTTGCCAGATCTTATAAATATACATCTCATAAATAATAACAATACCTCTCATTTTGATCTAAAATTGATTAATTAAGAAAAATTTACGGTTTTAAGAAATATTAATAACTACATTATCTAATTAATTCTTTTGAAAGATAAATTTTCAACATTGACAAACCCACGCGAAGCGCGAGACACATACTAGTATATATTATAGGATTGAAAGATAATTGATACGTGTTGTTTATTGAGACCATCAAGTCTCAATTAATAAATGTCATTTGCTAAATGGTTGATCATTAATCAGTTAAAATTTTATGTAAACAGTTAATACCTATTATTTACTATATAAGATTTTTACAGATATTACAAATTCCTTATCGAGAGCTTGAAAATGAATATTTTCAAAAATTGTTGAGAAACCCCCGATTTCATAAGTTTTTGCATTTACGAGTTTAAACTTTCAATCTATTGTCATTTTGACCCTTAAAGTTTTATTTGTGTACTACTTAGTCTTCAAGTTTATCGATTTTTCATTTTCAAAAACGATTAATTATGTCTCATATTTTATGAGAACCACATCTAATCTCCAAAGTCCCCTTGCCTATAAATAGGCCATAGACATCTAGACATAATTTACGTATTTTTTAAATATATTTTTAATCCAAACATAACATTAATTAGACAATTACGAGAAGGACTTACCCGGCTGGATTCGCTCCCTCCAGGAGTCCGTAATTGGCTACGCCATGATGCATTAATGGTTCGCTCCCTCCAGGAGTCCATAATCATACAGGCTACTAACATTAATTATACTAAAAGTGAAATCTCAAACTGGACAATAATCATGGGACGGAGGAAGTACAAAAATTGGACCAGTGATAATATTTGATAGAAGAGTTACTTCCAATTAGATTTTACTTTGATAGTTTGATATTAAGATAAGATTGTTTTGCTTAAAATATATTAAATCTGAGAGATTATCTTGTGAGATTGGTTAATGTATCAAAAGTTCCCAAATGTATATTAAATCAGAACATATTTGAATTTTAAATTAAAAGGTAAGATTCCAAAACACGTGTTGGAAATGAGCTATTAATTTGAATGAGAATTGTTTTCTCATAGATTGGAAAATTGAGGTTATGCAATCGGAGTAGCTTAACTCGTGTATGTGCCCAACCTGCGGACACAAATATCGGACCGAACTCTCATGGACTTGATCAACCCACGTTTGCTCTGTTTCAGATTAATTTTTCAGTCAAATAATAGAGAGACTTTTGCTGCTTGAATTAATTCCAAACGGTTTTTATTTAATCCGAATTTGACCAGATTGATTACCAATGGTTATGAGGGTGTTAATGAATATAATATTTCATTTAGCACAGGAATTAATTTGTTGCAAATAAAACTGACCGTTTCAGTTTTGAATTTGTAGGAGTAATTTATTTAAATGACTAGAATAAGTGGTTGAGTGGTTACAAATGTTTAAAAATTTAACTCACAATTATTCAGCTACAATTAAAGTGAATTAACATGAGAAGACCGTTGTGTTTTTTTGCTGAATTTAAAAGGTCTCTTAATGATATAAATAGTGGCTCAATTTGTTTAATTCTATGGAACCTAATTTTCTTTATAAATTTTGCTTTAGCTTTTTCTTTCCTCTTCCTTGGTGTTCATCAAATATTTTCTAAGTTCCAGTTCGCCGGTGGAGCTGCTTAGTGCTAAGTAGTTTTCACGTTTCTGCGTTGTATCTTGGAAAACAATTGCCCATAATCCTCTAGCACCTTAGGAGGGGGCAAATATGTTTTAAGGAAATCGTGTTTTCACGAACCTCGGATTTTCCTATTTCTTAAAGATATCATTGTTCATCACAAATACCACATTTAATTCTTCCAACAACACGTTCCGTCCTAATAGTCAGCCCTAAAAGGTAATATTTCAACATATTCGGTGTTTTAATTAATTTTAGATTAATGGTGTTTGAGTTTGAATATGGATTTAAGATTAAAATTTGATGGGTTCCAAAGGTTTTGTGTTTGTAGTGATATTGTTGCTAGGTGAATGAAATGGGATTGTTTCGATGCATAAATTTCAATGGATTTCAAGAAAGTTGATGCTGCAGATGATCAGGAGTATTCATACTTATTTTGTTGTGATTATTTTGACATAGTCGTGTTTTTGCCGTATTATTTATTAATGATGCGGAATTTTATGTTGACCGTTGAGGCAAAAAATGGAGTATCATTTTCTGTTTATTTCTTCTTTTAAATCTTTTGCACATAAATTGAACCTCGCATCTCTTTTCCTTGTGCACGAAATTTTCTAAATTTTTTTTGTTTCATTATAGGTACAATATTTGGAGAAAAAAAAACATTTTAATATGTTATTGATCATCTTCATGACAGATGAGATGAGACGGGGAGGCACCAGCTGGAATGATAATACTTCATTCAAGCCTAAGAGTGTTTGCGAAATTGTCATAATAATTTGAGGTCGAGGACACACAAAGTTTTTGTTTACGAAATTGTAAAAAAAAAAACTTTTTCAATTTGTCATCAATAAAACGAGTTTTTTCTTATTCTTCTTCTTCTTCTTCTTTTTTTAATCTCTTTGAATAAATGCAATCTGGCATGGCTTGAAACTATACACATTCAAACATGTGTGATTTTTCCCATATTATCTGTTTTAGATAACACTTGTATTTTTATCACAAAGGTATTATTTTAAAAGGAAATAAACGGTATCTTTACTAAATAATCATTCATACAAATATCGAAAATTTTTTCCTTTCCTACGAAGTTAACATTGATACTACATTTCGAAGATTAAATCGAATCTCACCGTGCAGCGCACGGGCACTACACTAGTATCAATAATTACATTATCTAATTAATACTTTTGAAGGATAAATTTTCAACATTGACAAACCCACGTAAAGCGCGTGACACATACTAGTTTATGAAATTGGAAACAATGCTTTTATAGTTTTTTCTCGATGGTTTGAGGAAATAAATTTGGGATATGACTATGAGATGAGAAATGATTTGTCACAATTAAAAATTAAAAATCAGTATTTGACATATAATAGAAGATAATCATATTATTCTTTTTTTTTAATGTCATTTCATTTATTCATACGTCAATTGGGAGTATCCAGTTAGATTTTAACAAAATTTGTAAATTAAAATACAATTTGCTATATTTTGAAAATAAAATTGGTAATTACAACCATAACCTTTTGAAAGTTCAAACATTGGTATCAAAAAATTCCATACCTTTTTTTTAAAAATTATTTTCCCTCCGTTATTGTATAATTTATGTAACACACTCCAACTGCACTACTCACTACTTATGTCCCATTTGATAAAACTTAATTTGGGTATGAAGTCTGAAATCTGAAGACTGAATCATAAGTACTGAACTGATTAAGTTTCTCGTGTTTAATAAAAACTAAAATCTGAACACTGAATAAAATGTCTGAAATCTGAAGTCTGAACACTGAAATTTAAAGTATCTCGACTTATGATTTTATCTAAAACAACACTTGATGTATATGAAACTATGATAATAAAAATAATAATATTATTATAAAATAATGTAATAAAAAGATTTAAATTTTATTATGTTATTATTTTTCCAGTTAATAATAATGTCCTATTTCATCATTGTCAAAAAATATCATATTTTAATATTTTACGGTAAATATATATTGATCATGGAATTCAATGGATTTTAATTTTTATATAAAAATAATTATTTATCAAATAAAAAATAATTTACATAAATTTTTATTTAGAACTAGACATCATAATTAATAAAAATATTTCAAGATAAAATATCAAAAGTATACACATAAAAATAAATAAATAGAACAAAATCTTCTTAAGAATTCAGTTCAGATATAAGTGATAGGCCTATCACTTATTTTTAGGCTCACATTTGTACTAGCATTTCAGACCCACTTAATTTATTAAGACATCCTATTTGAGTTATCAAACACCCTTAAAATTTAAGTCATTAATAAATTAAGTTCTTAATCAATTAAGTTGTTATGATATTGTGTTATCAAACACTGCTAATCAATTAAGTATTTAATTAATAAATTTAAGTGCTTAATTGGTTTATTAAACAAAGCCTTAGTCTACTTTGTTTCCCACTTACCACATTGTTCAAAGTTCAAACCTTTTCCTCAAATTGATCCGAATTCTTTTATTCTCAAAGTAATAATATCATTTATCGTATCATTTCAGGATATAATGATTATTCATTTTATTTTTCGGACGTTTGATATTATTTTAGAGTTGAACATTATTGAGTTTTCATTTCTTTCCTTTGTTTTGGGTTGACAATACAGGTTATACCGCTAGTATGTATTAGTTCTTCTGATCTTTATTATAAGACAATTTAAATTATAATAAATTTTACTTTATATGTTTTTTTTAATTATAAAACTAAAATTTTTTACTGTTAAAGACATATTTTGAAACACTCCTATAAAACAATTTGGTGTTCCTTATTAAAATCATCCATATTGTATTTGTGATAGTTGTTTTCAACAAATAATGGCTGTCGAAAATTGGCGGCAACACCTTTAAAGTTCTCTTTTACTTCCTCCCCCGGGCCGGGCTTAGGTTTCCGCCGTCCCCGTCTTAAAATCCACCCATCTCCGCCGTAGCTCCACCAACCGCCGGTACCACAAGATGTTCGGAACTCCAACCTCAACCCCCGCGTTCGGCGGAGCGTCCTCTACCCCGGCGTTTGGCACTCCGTCCTCAACAAGCCTGTTCAGTACTCCCTCTACTCCGGCGTTTGGCACTCCAGGCTCAACCCCTGCTTTTGGTGCTTCGTCTTCCACCCCAGCCTTCGGCACACCATCAACGCCGACGTTTGCCACTAGCGCCTTTGGATCGTCGCCGTTTGCCTCTCCGTTCGGTCAACAGTCACAGTCGCAGCCGCAGAGTAATCTGTTTCAGACTCCCGCCGCGGCGCAGAGCTCCAGTCCTTTCGGCTTCTCGACGCCGTTCGGTGCTCAACCGCAACAACCGATTTCGTCTCCGTTTGGCCAGCCTGCTGCAACGACGCCGTCATTGCCTTTTGCCAATGCTCAGCTGACTACTCAGATGGCTCCGGTCGCTCCTCTCCCTTTCTCTCTCCCTGATCGTGATATACAAGTAGGTCTCTTTCTTCCAACAATTAAAATGTGGACCCACATTTATAATGGCAAAACCCTAAACTGTGTACTTTTGCCGCTCATCTGTTTGATTTTTTTCTCTCGTTTTTTTTGGGTGTCTTAATTGTGATAGGCAATTGTTGATGCTTACAAGGAGGAGACTGGAAACCCTAAGTATGCATTTAAGGTTCGAATTTTTCCCCCTTTTATTCTACTTTTTCTTTTCACGAAACAAATTGAAATTTCTTGATCGTCATTTTTACTGAATTTGGAGTTTGGTGGCTATATAATAAGTTGAAATGTTGGAAATGGTTCTTAGAAAAATTGTGGTTGTTTGCTATCAATGAATCTTGAAATGAGACGCTTTTTTTTTTTTTGCAGCATCTACTGTTCAGTGTTATTGAACCTCAATTTAGGCAGAAGCCAGCCGGTGTATCAGATGTGAGTCCAATGTGCTCAATGCATATATGCTTTTTGCTGTTAAAACTTTCAGATATTTGTATTTTGTTTTTCCTAGAAGTAAGCTGAGTGAATTAATTCTGATTTTCAGATAATGTGGGCAGAGGCCATGGGAAAACTTGAAGGTATGGAGAGTTCTAAACGTGAGCGCCTTTGGCCGCAGCTTGTTCATGGCTTTAAAGATCTGTCACAGCGTCTTAAGGTAGGAAATGAATGTCAATTCTTCCTTCCACGTCCAAGTTTGAGATTACTTTTCCATGTCCAGCTATCTTCTGCTACTTTCAAACTTGCGTGGTCAGTTTAATTAGCTGAAATCTTTAATTTCAATCTACATGAGCCTAAAGCATGTAGCCATGTATATCTATAACATACTAGGAGTTGTGTCAAATCTAACTTTCATGTTGTTTGAGAATTATATGCACTTTTATCAAAATTATTGGGTTGACGTTCTCAGCAGTCGGCTCTTTTCCATTTGTTTTCATGAGTTTCTCATAATAGTTAAGGTGCTTTTCTGTTGTTTCTTTGGTTGATCTTCATAACCTATTGATCTCTTGGGATGAGTGCTTAACTTTTGGTTCCAAACAGTTGCAAGATGAAGTCATAGTCTCTGATTCTGAGAGATTAAAGACCACACAGAGCAATGTTAAAATGGTACTTCCTTTGGCCTAATAATTTTGAATATGGCAGTTCTGTTTGGCCTAGTAATGTTACTACGTATCTGCAGCTTCAAAGGCATCTTCAAGCTGATACTTTCCCTCGAATTCAAAGGATGAGGCAGAAGGAGCAGATTCTTCAAAGACGCCTCCTGAGGGTATGTGGATTGTACACTTTATTTTCCTTCTATCATGGTTGAAACTAGGTATAGTATATGGTTACCTTCTCATTTGCAGTTCTATTTACAACAGTTAATCTATCTGGTTAGAGAGACAAATTTGGCCCAGTAATCTGCACTTCTTGTTTCTTGCCTATCATTATTACCCTTATGTATAGCACTTGAGCTGTAACTTTTGCAAATTTTTAAGAAGTGAAAAGTTTAGTTATGCTGATAAGTGTTCCTGCCTTGAGTTTGAAAGCATATTAAGGGATCTGTCTAACATGGTGGGCAGGTGATGAGAATCATTGAGGCATTGGAAGGCAAAGGTTGCCGGTTGCCTTTGATGAAAGGTGAAGCTGAACTGGCAGAGAAATTAGCTTCAATAACTCGACAGGTTTGACCATGCTGTTCAATATGCTTAAACTTTAGTGATGCTTGTCTTTTTCTGATTGAGAATTTTTAGTTGACAAGTATATAACCTGGCAGTTAAAAGGATCCGGGGCAGATCTTGCCCGCAGGGTCCAGAATCTGCTGACTTTGGCCCGTGTACAAAGCAATGGCCTCGGTGGTGGTTCTTTATATGTACCAGGATCAACTAAAATACATGAGCAGAGCCTCACAGACATGCATGAGGTACTGTAATTCAGAATGTGTTAAACATTGTACTAGTAGTAATACGAGTTACTGTTAAACAAACATTCTGTGGTACTGTAATCCATGGATGACATCTTAAAATTAATAGTCCCTCTGTCCCAAATGATTTTCTGTTTGGAGTTTCACTTCTAGTACAGTTGAACTAATAATGAAAATCCAAACTGGACAATCATCTCAGGACGGAGGGAGTTAATATTTTGAATTACTTTTGGACCAGATTTCTGTAGTTTTTGCCCTAGGTTATATATTTTATAGTTACTCCATCTGGCCTAATTGTGAGACACAAATTAATGCTAAAAATAGTTCACATTTGTGCCTTACAATTAAATACCGGAGGGAGTACAAGATAGCAAGCACAGTGATTATGACCCTCTTTAAGGGCAGTTAGAAAAATTACACTTCCGGCTCCTGCATTTTGATGTTGAATTGCAGCACAGGTGATTTCCTCAGTTGGTTAATATCTGTTTATTTTATGGTGGCCTGTCAGGTGTTACAACAGCAAACTGAGGCCATTGCTAGGCTTGGAAATGTTTTGAAGAAAGATATTCGGGATTTGGAGATCATCTTGGCTGAGGATATAGAAATGTCGGAGGATTGACATTCTTGTTTAGACTTGTTTGATAGTGGTATTTTCTTTCCCATCTAGTTTGTTGAGCTAAAAGAAAGGCCTTTCCTTAGTGGTTCATAGATAGTTGAGGAGTAGTCATTCACTTGACTGTCAATCTATATATGCTGTAGAGGCAAGTTGTATTAGTCCCCAGTTTCATCCCAGTATAATTTTGTCTTCTCATGCTAAAATCATCCGACAGCAGTACAGCTCAATATAATTTTACTTGGCTTGCGTTCGCCCAATCAGGGGCCAAGGAAAGATGTCTTCCTATTTTCATGAAAAAATTATCTGGCCACAACGAAGCTCAAAATAATTTTACTTAATCTGTGCCCATCGCCCTGAAGAGGCATCAGGAACCAAAGAAAAATTTTCTTCCTATTTTCAAAACTGCTATGAAGTTAAATCAACTGAATACTCGACCTATCTAGACTACACCTGTAAGTATTATATGATTGATGTGTGTCTCGGATGGGATTAGGTTAACTTGGGGGCCCATTCTTCTCCTTACTATCTTGACATAAATATTTCCTGGTGCAGAAGTTTCAATCTCAGTATCTTCAAGACTTCAGCATTCATGATACTTTTCTGCCATGATCAAAACGACCAAAGATGTCCAACCAGTGAAGAGATGAGCGCCTTTTCCCTTTCCCTTTTGCTGATCAAACTGCTCCCAAAAGTAGCCAGTTTTTTGATAATTATTAACAACATTCCTGCATAAACCGAGGGATCATGTTAATCAAAGTTTAATAAAAAAGAGTGCCTCAAGCCAGGCAACTGGTCCCCCAGGTTGGATAATATCTGGTCCAAACACCAAATACACTATCTCATTTGTCAGGAGGATTGAGCATTGTGTACCTGACCAAATTGTGTCTCAAATCCTTGTATATTGTTTCGGCTCGTTCTCTGTACGGTCCATCCTCTGGAATGATAAATCAATGAATCAACATCCACTGGAAATTTAAAAAGGTTAAGGATAATTTTTAATTTTTGTTTCAAGGGTGTACCTCTTGAATAATGATGAAGTGCTGAGAGTATCATATAATTCATGTTCATCCAAATAGGTCCTCTCCAATATGGTGGATCATGCTCAGTGTTGCGTTTCATGTAAATTGAGCTGTTCAGGAAGATATTGTGTTGTTATTACTAATGCTTGCTTCCTTAAAATACGACCACTTAATTCAAGTGGAACAATAGCCGGACTTAGTGAGGTCCATGAATAAGCAAGCAAATGCAATAAGGCTGATTTTGGGAGGTAGTGTTTCTTACCTTGTTTTTGAAAGAGACCTCAGTCCAAAGTTTGTCCACAAAGTACTTCGGTTCGAAATGAGGTCAAGCTGCTTTTCCAATATTGACGATCCCTATTAACATGGGTTGTGGAAACAAAACTGATGAGCAAGGACATAAAAGGTGGTGCCTCAAGAGGGCAGAGAACAAATTTTGCCTAAAAATGGGAAACCTTCAACTTACAGGGGGGATTAGTCTACCCATCAATGGGAAAAGGCTAACATAGCCAAAATGAGGAACCAGCCTCAATACAGGCTTCTCTAGAACTTCTCTTGAGAGCTTTTGGCTTGGTGGATGATTGTTCACTCCCTCCACTATCTGCCAATTTAATCGAACCTGGAACAGAAGGGACTATAGTTAGGATAATGTACCTAGTACTCTAATGCGCAAAGCATTCATAATCTGTCTAAAAAGAATATACAAGTCGTCAAAGACTGCATGAATGACTCCGTGAGGATGGTAAGTGACCAATTCGAGAAGTTTCTAATAATTAGAAACTTCTGGGAAGCCCTTAGGATTCCAAGTTGGGGGATGTATGGGATAATTGTAACCATGAGTTTGTATGTTCTACACAAACACATACCAAAAGAAAAAAAAGAGAGAAGAAAGAAATTACAAGTTCCAAAAACAAATGCTCAGGGTTCTACACTATTGAGAGACAAAATCACAGATAGCTAAAGTCAATACATAAACTCACATCACAATAGAAATTAAGTATACATAGTATATACCTTCTCAGTATGATTCCCAAAATCAAAATAAGCTCCATAGTCAGCATCAAAGTGCATCTGAGAATAAATTGAAACAGAAACAATCACATAGTTATCAAGGCTTATTTCAGATGAAATTAGATATGCAAACGGGATTTTAAGGCAACTTAGAGCAAACCTGATTTAAAAGTTCAAAATCTGAAAGCAGAGATGCTGTAGACATGTACTCCTACAACAATCCATCATAAAGCTTATAGCACATTACATCATAGATTGAAAATATATAAATAAAAGCAGTGGAGGTTGTGATTATTCTATATTGACATATTTACCTTTCCATGTTCGTCTTCCTTACCAAGAAGTTGTATAATTGAGTGCAGACAATCTGCTGCAAGATGCATCCAGCATCTAAGATCCAAGTGGCGCTCATCTTCGCTTGGGTGAGATGCACGGGGATAATCATCCAAACCAGAAGACAGGCTCTGGAAAATGCAAACAAGGATATGTTACACCTAGTGAAACTGGTTTCAAACTTTTTCTCACTTTTTAGAATTGCAAAGACAAAACAAAACAATAAAAATAAAAAATTCAAAAAATCAACCAATCTTGTTCACTATAGATAGACAAACCTTAGGATTTAGCTCACGAGCTGTGGTATTGTCTCTTCCATGCCAAAAGTAACTGCTCACAGCTTTTCCTGACAATTAAGCACGTTACACTGTTAATAAAAGGCTTCTACACAAAACAATTAAAACTGAGTCAAGAATTGAGTAGCTACTTTACAAATCAAGCCAAATGGGATTAAAACTTCCTGTTCAAAGAATCTCACAATACAATCCAAAACAAAGATTGAGGTGAACTACTAAGCAGATGAGGTCTAATATTTAAAGCCTTCCAGGTTCTCTCATTGACTTAGCAGCAAAAGACGCGCCAGGGATGAGTTAACCTTAAGAGACAAAAATATCTATTCACCTGATTGTGTTGTGTTGAACCATTTAAACCAGGCTTCAAGGCGGACAAATGCTCGATCCAAGAACAGAAGGATCTCGTCACTCTCAGCAGCAGTAAATTTGTTGGTCTTCATGCTGCAAATTAGTTCTGGACAAAGCAGAGACTCGTCAGTAAAATTTATTATCCATTAGAATAAAAAGACCATGCATATGCAAAACTCGGTAAAAGCTCAAATTCGATTATCAAAGTTTTCATAAGGGAGTGGGCCCAGCACAAATTACCAGAAAAATCAATAACCCAAACAATGTATATTATTCATTCCTCGTAAATGCTGCCTAGAAGTGAATGAAATTATATGATTACAGAATTCACTTTATGTTTTACTTCCACAAAAGCTTGCGTAAGAGCATGGGGAGAACTTAGTAAAAGGTCTACATCAGTTACTCCTTTTCACCCAAATTTATTGCAAAATTATTCTTCCAGAAAACAGACAAGACAGAATCTGCAACTAATATAACAATGCAATACAAATATCTTTAGGTTAGATTAAAAAAAATACAAGCAGACCAAGAAATGATGATTGTCAATAGCATCAAATCCAATGGAGTTCCGTTCTCAAAGAAAGATATAAAACAGAAAACAAACTGACAGATATTTTTACCACGTAAAACTAGAAATAGCGTCGGAGGATTTCCATTTGTTGGATGCTGAAGAACGAATTCCTCGGGAACTTTACTACAAATACAAAGAAGTTGTTTATAATCAGACAGAGGTTAGTGTAGCATTTGAACTCATAGACATATACAATTGAAGACAAGATTTAATCACCTTAAAGCTTCAGCACCTAGAATCTGTTCACGTGGAATCCATCCATCAATATTCATTAAGTCTAGCCAGTGTCCCAAGATGTCCAAGCAAATACGGATATCCCACCGCCTAACAATAAAGCACAAGAATTTTAACGTTGAAACAAATACCTGACGATCTTTAAAATGAATGCAGAATTCAGCCAACTTCTTCCCAAAGAGACAGTAAAGTTGCAACGTGGAGCTTACCATATTATCAATTGATGGAAACCTTCATCCCACAAAAATCCCCTGGGGAAAAAAGGACGACTAGGAACTGCAGTATAGAGCTCCGCTGGCCAATATGAAATAAATTTATCACCATCTTTCTGCAGATAAGTTCGAAAGTAAATTAGGTAAGACAAAAATTATATAAACTAGAATTTCAAGGAAACATGCAAAGCCAAGGAAATTAGAAAAGCACACAGCTAAAGGAAGATGTATGGGAAAGCAGTGGGTTGAGTCATGAATGGAACTGGCTCCGTTGTGTCAGTAATCTGGATAACAGTAATATAGAAACCAAAATGTGAATCAACTTACACCATAGTGGTTTGGAAGTGAAATTTTTGACTGTCCATAGAAGTAGCCAATTCCTCCCAGCAAGTTCCCGAGCGCAGCCTTTCCCACTGTCACAGATTCAGAATCAAGCTAGAAGACCAAATAAAATTTTTCAGCCACACTTCAACCCTTCCGAAAGAAGATAAACCAAGAAGAAAAATACAAAAATAAATATTGTTACTGGATTCCCTCTAGATAGATTTAGGAGATAAGAAGCTACTATATTAGGCACCTTAAAGCTTGAATGCCCAAACTTGGAGTCAAATAAATTGTTCCTCTGAATTTAAAAGAGAGAAAATTTAACAACGTAAAGGATTCTTACCTCATCAGGCAGATCAAAGGACCTTTGAAATTTATCAGCATAGTCTTTTTGCTTCTCAGTCAATCTATTAGTCAGTGAGGTGCCTACAAAAGTCAGCAGGCCTTCCAGTTATCAACATGGGGCAACAATGAAAGCTTTCAAGTGCTAAATATTAACTGTCAGATTCAACACATGAAGAAAACCTTCACTGGGAGAACCGAAGTTCATGCATTCACAAACAAGGAAAGGAAACAAAGGCGATCATTATACACTAGCACGCTTTCGGACAATCCAACAATATTGGATACTTCTACTTCATATAAATTTATGCTATCTATTCATTTAAAAACACACTTGTAACTAATTAGTATAGATCTTCAGAAATTAAAAATCCAAACACAGTCTATTTATCTTAGAAAACTACTATGGTGATCAAAGGTTAAAAAACGTTAAAATAGAAGATCACCTGAAAGGCTCATGGCACGCTCTTTTTGAGCAAGAGTTCCAGACAGGAAGATAAACTCAGCCTTAAAAGGAATCCTAGCTGTAAGCTACATCAATAAACTGGGATTGTTAAAATAAAACCACATAAGCAGAAATAAAAGGAGTGAGATAGCATTTTTAGTTATTGATTTGAAGAAGAAGTATCTAAAAAGTGATCATAAGCGCACCTGAAAGACAAAAATGTTTGATGAATCAGTTGATGTATCTGACAGCTGCAAGCGACCAGTCTTTCTTGCCTGAAACAACATAAGAACAAAATATAAAAAAGGAGGTACACACGCGGAAGTACTCTCGACAAAACAAGTAATACAGACACCCCGGATCCAGAAATGACCAAGAAAAAGTTGAAAGCATACCATTCATACCAAATAAGAGAGCAAACATAAGCTTAATATGTACCTGGGTTCCAAGATCTGCTTGGACAAGATCAGATAAATTATGAACAAATGGCGTCCTGAACCCTGCATGGTGAAATTCATATTCATCCTGCCCAAGGTATAAAGAAAGTAAATTCTTATTGAGGAGAAATATCAGATGCAACTGGAGACTGGAGAGGCATTCTGTAAAACCAATAATGGCTTATTCAGTGTTGTCATCCCCCAAAAGTATGAAGCTTGTAGCAGTTTTTCCAGCAGTCAAAGTGGCATCCTACTGCAACTTAAAGAGTGGTGCAAACCTATATCCTATAATCAGTTAAGAATTTGAATCCTCTGTCAAATACCTCAGATTTTAGATGTAGCTGCCAATTCCCGACATCACTTCTATAGCCCGACACCAGGACGGAATCATCATCGACGTCAACAGCTCCACCCAAGTTTAGAGCATTACCAGTTTCATCGGCCATATAAAAGAACAGATGAACGGCTTTTGAAGTTTCCTTGTCAAGTTCAGAGCTGTCAATGACATGATCAAATAAATAAAACCACTAGACCAATGTAACCTTCTTTAACAAGACATCTATTCCAGATCTGTATGAATTCCTATATAATAGGGGATAGCTCTACACAAAATACCAGGAGTATTGACTCTCACATACAAGTCTCCGATATTACCCTATTATCTTCACTGAGAAAACAACAAGCAGTCGAGTTTTGACTCTCACAAACAAGTCTCCAATATTACCCTATTATCTTCACTGAAAAAGCAACAAATGTTCCTAATATTTTCTGATTGCAATAATTAGCCGAGAATATTCGAGTGTGATGCACACAAGGGTTCAGTAGGCTTACTTCTCGTCTTCCACACCAATCCGGACAGCCCAGTCTCCCCCATAGCTGCTCCCCCGTTCCTTAGATTTGAGGAAATTTGTTGTCAAGGTCATTTCATGGTCGACCAAAATCTGTCGCCCATAGTCCCGTCCATTATGTTCTGTCCACCCATACTTCTTTAGCTCATCAGAATTTTGGCAGACATGTCTCATTGAATATCTTCCATTGGTAACACCAATCCACATCAAGCCAGCCACTAAAGAGAGTGGTGTCCTACCAGTTACACCAATCATCAGGTGGTCATATCAGTACCAAGTCAGAGATGAAAGTCTCATTAAACACAACAAATGACATAGTGAACCCATAATTTGCCCCCAAAGAGCTGCTCTGAAGTAAACTCTAAACAATAGCTTGGGAAATCATTACCCCTACTTTTTTGCAATTTACTACATAAATGTCTAAAGTTCTAAAATGCAGCAAGGGTGAAATAAAGGCATCCTGAACCGCGGTCAAGGTATATTCAAAAGGTTGGGATGTTTCATGTTTGCCTTTTCTTTTGTACCACACATCAATAAGAAGTTTATTTCATAGTGAAAAACTTGGTCCAAGTAACTGATGCGGAAAACGCAGGGGATCCCATTACACAAAATTCACTAAGTATTATGAAATTTTCATACCCGTTATCATTGTCCATAGTGTGCATGATTCATGTATTTACAGGTACTTGGAATACACAGAACGTGGGGAAGATTCCATACCTGGCACGAATCCCAAAGTACATAGTCGGTCTGTAAGTTCCCCAATACAAGCTCTCTCTATGATCCCCCTGAAACTGCAGCAGGAGCACCAAGAACTCAACAGAAATAAATGGTTGAAACTCGTAACACGGTAAAACCATCAGGCCTAGGTAAAAGTATAGTTTGTGTTACCATGGGAAGATCCATGAGCTTTGGAGCAGGAAATGGCGTGACTACTCGGGGCTTCTTTTCAGGCTCTTCAGCAGTGTTAACCAATTGGAAAATGATAAACACAGCAACAAATGAGGCGAGAATTCCAAGCCCTAACAAAGTTTTGATGTTCACATTCATGATGGAGATGAGGCTTTGGTCTACGCCGGTTTGACTGCGGCGTCTACCTTTCGGCCTTGCATTTCCGACCGATCGATCATCGCCAGAATCCACGTCATTTTCGTTAGGTTTGATTCTGCTTCGAGTTGAATTTCGTCGTCCGGCCATTTTCCGGTGGAGGTTTAGTGCGTATGGTTACTGGTGAGAGGTTTAGTGCTCTGCATCCGTCGCCTGAGATTAATGAGGAAGAACTAAAGAAGAAGACACGGGGTACCGAATTCGATTGGGCCTGCATTGTGAATATCTTGGGCCTGCATTAACAGATTATGGCTATAGATATCTACTATGGCCTTAAAAAACAGCCGAGTATTGATGTCACAAGATTACACTTCTGTTTTGCTGTTACTTTTGTTTTGTTTTTTTTTTCTTTTCCAAAAATACTTTTTGTCGAGTATAAGTATAATAACCAAAAAAAGACACCATCGGGGGAAAAAGAAAAAATAAAATAAAATTGCACAGATAGCCCGATACATAAACAAAAATGGCAGTAGATTCGTATCAAAGGCTCTTGTTTTGTTATAGAATCGCCCATCCAAATCACAAAACAAGAGTTATTCTCCCTTTTCTTGGAAACGCATGAAAAGGGTTGTTATGCTATTGCGTTTGTCTCTATGTTAGGACACGAAGTCATTTCGAATAGAAGTTGTGAGCAGACTTACTACTTATCTACTGTGATTCTCTGAACAGTTTTTTTTTTAAAAAAAAAAAAGAAAAGAAAACAATAAAGAAACCAATGACTTTCCTCTTGCGTAAGGATAAATTTTTTAGTACAAAAGACTAACATCATCTATTTAAACCTCCCTCTCAAAAGAAAATTATAGACACGCCCATTGCGAAGCATCCTATCCCGACCCAAGGGCTCAATCGCTCGCCTGCAAATAAAAATCACACATTGTAAATGATAGCTTCTCGGATCCTTACGTGTCGTAGCACAAGAACTTTAAGAAAACTAGAAGAGCACAAAGAAAACTCTGACTCAAGAGAGTGGAAAGAATGGAAAGCGAGCAATTCATGATCCAGTACATGCACACAAAGCACTTCATTTTCATCCTTCAGAAACAAGTCATCTCCATTTGCAGGACCAAGATGATAGCAATGTTAGGGTGGTATGAATCAGCAATCTACCTAATGTTCAAACCAAACTAAGTAGTCATCACCAATTTTATTTCTAACTTACATTAGCATTTCCTGTAATGAATTTTCCACACCCAGGTGACTAGCTTTATTTGGAATTCCAGTAACATGATTATGAGAAAACAAACCAAAAAAATATTGGGACAAAGAAGCATTGCAAAAAGGTCTAGAATTTCGTATGAGGTTTGAAATGATCAGCATGACAGAAGAATCATTTGGTAGCAAAATCCAGAACTTTCACCAGCGAGGGACCACAAAATAATCGTAGAAATTTTCCAACTTCATTGCCCCAAGTCAAATTGCCAACTAGCTGATTTATTTTATTATGGATTTCTAAATCATTCAGAATAAACACTGTATATGAATTTCTAATGCAGGTCTAATTCCAGAAACATGAACGTTAAAATTGTCAAATAACCCTAGAACAGCAATACCACCACTGCATGGTTACTCACCGATTCTAGCTGCCTTCCAAAAGAAACCTCGAAACCTGAAATGCATGAACCATAAATATATGATACATTAGTGAAGGGAAACAATATAAGATCGCAATATAAATCAATATCACGGAAGCTCAGTCCTCAGTAAAACAATCTCACGATAAGTAATTACTTAACAATGACTATTGTTTTTTGACCAAAAAGAAAACGAAAGATTAATTAATCCTAAACTCCAGACAAGTGATTACCGCATAATAAGTTTCAGGCCATATGGATGCACGTGGTTGAATAAAACAAATCAATCTAGATCAACAGTAGCAACAGCTGAGCCTACAACTTATTATAGCATGGCAGCTGAATGAATCATATCTTGTCATCACTTTCAAACAAAGCAAATATTCTTGTTTAGATTTCAAAGTACAATGTACCTATTTGAAGGTTTCGTTCTTAATCCTTTTAGGTCATCTAAACATCTTGAGTCATGATTCCCAAACACCCAAATTGTGTATTAGCAGGCACAATAGAATGACTCCAATCACATATTATTAAGCAGCCCCAACATATATGTATGAATGATGACATTTCCACCTCGGCCAACAAACACGGAGTAATTTGTATAATAAACAAAGTCATGTGCAATTTACGCAAAAAGATTCAATTTTTCCGCATTTTGCCTCAATAAAGGAACCCGTTTGACATGTTTAGACGCAAAACAATAGAACAAATTTTAAAAGTATGATAATGCCAAATACGGAAAACCAGTAAATCAAATTGAAATCACCAACATATCTTGAGGATGAAAGAACTTTACCCAGTCCTTTGTTCAAGAAGCGCAGGAAAGTGCATCTTTACATAGGTGCAAGTACAAATCCCTAACAGCACTACCGTAAGGAATGAGTGGAAATTGAACAGCGCAGACTGAAAAAACAAAATTCACACAAAGAGTTTCATTAAAAACTATAAACACAGGAAATAAATTGAATAAAATCACTGATCAAAATACAGTACCGAAAATTTAGCATACCATTACGAGATTCTTCCTTTACAATTAATTAATGTGCTTTCTCCAAAGAACAACCGGATTCGAGCTCCAAGCAAGATCTATTCAACAACAAAACGTACGCAATAAATACATTTACCGAAACAAGTTATGCAAGAGTAAATCCCCACAAAATTGAAGAACATAAGCAAATCAATAGATGCTCACAAGTGATCAAGGTGAACTTCGGGCTCCACCAGCTGAGGAAAGACGCTGGCTTTTTCTTCTGTTTTTTTCCCCCTTTTTCCCTCTTTATTTTCGGCTTATATATGTATTTTTCTTTTTATAAACATTTTCGGCTTCCTTGGTAATAATTAGAAGTTGCAGTTACTATGGAGAGGGAATGAGGAAAGGAAATTATGATTAGTGAAAAGTCTAATGTCCACCGTACATATTTTGCTTGTATCTGATTATGACAAAAGCCAAGCATTATCAACCGTTAGACACCTTTTGCATATAAAATTATTTTTGCACCCTCGCTCCTAAGTTTTCAGTCAATTGACACCCTGGCAAATTACTTCATTCATGTATTGAAGTTTTTTTTTTTTTGTTAAAACATGTATTGAAGTTATGATGATAATAAAGAATGGTAATAATATAAATAAGTTCCAGTTTTAATCAGAAAAAATAATCTCTCCTTTGTCCCACAAAAATATTTCAGATCATAAAGCGTAAATAGTTCTAAAAATATTATAATTATGGACTATTTCTATACGACGGATAATAGAATAAATGGCAGCTGGATAATATGGCCTTGAAGTTTGAAGAGAAGCACCTCAAGAGAAACTAGTTTAAAAGAACTTTTTAAAAAATGCGAAAGAATGAGCAACAATTTTCTCATTATGTTCTTCTTCCTTCTAACTTTTCTCATCCTGTATGCTTAAATCATGAATTGCTTTCTACATTCTGATTTTGTGCAGTATATTCCAGTACAATCTCTACCAGGTATCTGACTGATGAATGACACTATGAGCCTCTTCAATAAGTTAGCACCATTTGATTCCATGAACCAACTAGAGGAATAGTAAAACTGGTTGCATCAAAGAATGGGATCAACTGAGTATCTGTTTTACGCGTGAAAACATCAATCTGTTGAAATGAAACCAGATTGACATGACTGCGCCATCTGCTACGTCTGCCAGCTTCCGCATTCGCACAAGCTAAAGGGATGTATTCTATGGTATAGTATCCAGCAAACGTGTTACCCGATTACAGAACATAGCTAGAGCTAAAGCTTGAGAAAGCAGTGACATCCATCCAATTGGGGAAAAGGCCTTTCAATTTGGTTGCAGACTGAGTTAAACGCAAGTCCACCACAGCAACTTCCACCCTCAAGGGTTCTGAATTTCTTGCCTGGATTGACGATAATAATAAAGATTAGCCCAGACCTATGCTCTAAACATTCTTATTCTCCATCCAACTGTCACACAATTTTTGACGGAGAGAATAGTTGATGAATTTTACCTCCAACCAAAAGCTCCAATTCTCATGGCTCGCTCCACTCAATCTACAAATATATGAAGGTGGTCCATGAGCAATTGATTCCGCAGCTGTAAACAACAGCAGAAAGGATCACAACACAGAATCATGGAGAATGTAAGTACTCAACTAAACCAAAGAGTAACAAATCACCTGGGAGTGCCCCATTAGAAAACGACCAACTGGATAACGGACCAGTAATGTTTAGCACAGAAACCCAAACTTCCTGTAAAGACCTGAAAAGTAAAGACAGATAAGTGATTAAACGGCAACAACAAATCTACATGTTAATCCCTCCCTCCTCCCCTCCCCTTCCCCAAGGGGAAAAACGGGTTTAAAGAAGAGTAGTCATTTCCAAAGCTTGAACAGGCATGGAAAAGCATTTTCAAATCAGAATGATGCAATTCAATAAGCTTTACCCAAGAAATTCAGCTTCACAAATTGGAAGGAAAACTATCACACAAGACTAGTTGGGCATAGCCTGAAGTGTGGGTTGACAAAATATGACAGATTAACTGGGACAACTAATTTCTGCTTAACATTCTAACACTTCCTCCAACTCGGACATTCAAGAGAATGCATGGATATTTGTCATTGTAATTGGTATATAATGATGATTATGGTAACAAATAGAGCAGGAGACAGTAGAAGAAAAAAGTCTCAGCCAACTGATGGATTTACCCAAGAGAAAATTCCAAGTAGATTCTGCGCGAACCGTCCTCAAAAAAATCTTGCGGCTTATGAGGTCTTAGAGCTGGGAAAAGGCTGTATTGCTTGAAGACCTCATCCTTTTCTGCTGAGAATTTCATGCTTCCAGAGAACAAGAAAGATATTGGGAAAATTCCCTGTAAAAGCGACAAAAATTGACAAGCTACTTGAATCAATGATATGCCCACATAACCACAATCGAAGATGGTATTACGGGATAAAACGGCACATGTTGTAATGCACACAAAAGGACCAAAATGGAGCCAGGCTCATCGTGCAAGTATGAATGGCCACATTATTACATTAAAAAAATACAAAACCAGAATCGAGAAAATATGACACATGAAGCACGCCAAATAAAAAGACCTCATAAGAACATTACCATCCAAGTCTCTTTAGCTGATGGTTTAACCGAATCAAATGACAAGTCTGAACCCAAATGCAGTTCTCTTGCCACTTCTGGAGCGTGTTTAAAGACAAAAAGAAGAGAATTTGAATCAACTACAGAGAAATCATAACTGGCTTCCTCAACGTGACTATCACCTGCAACAGAAAAGGAAAGTGCTTAGTCTTAGAATATTCACCCATATTCTATTATCGTTAAACAAACACGAAAATCACTAGAAATTCTTTAACGAATGTCAGGAGGAAATGGTATCCAGAAATTAAGAAGACAAAGTAGATAAATCCATTCCTATATGTGCAATATGAAATATCATCCTGATGATTAGAATTTTATTCACTTAACTTTCGTAATCCACCCTTCATACCTTTAGTTCTTATGGTATACTGCAAAATCACTCTTTTCGGTGCACCAGTGCTGTAAGGGAAAAATTGTGAAGATAGAGCTAATGCAATAATAGTTCCATGCAGCAAGAACTGCATGATAGAAGGCCGGGTTAGCCAATTTCCGATAATAGGTAAAAGGGGTCCAACACACCAACCAGTTACAACTCCAATTACGGCAGCAACTACAACATCTGGGATAAAGTAACCTGAAAAAGTATATAGAGTAACTTCAAATAGTTAACATCTTTTGGAAAAAATCTTGAAGAGCAGTTTTCCTACAAATAGTCCTACACATAATTCACCAAAATATTCCAGCAGCACAACTATCTTCAAATGCATCCCACTAAAAGTAAACTGGCTTTAATAAGATGTCGATGCTAACCATAAGGAGGTGGAAGCGACCCTGTCATCCCCAGTTTCTCTATCAAAAAGGCCACCAGGAACCCACCAAAATAGACAGAATACATTAAACAAGGAAGTAGAGGGATCACATAACATGCAAGTGACCTGAAAGAAGAGATCTGAGTTAGATCAATGACCATTTTTCAATAGAGCAAAATATTAAGGCTGAGGATTTATCCATATATAATCTAATTAATAGCGTTCTATCATCTGCATTTTACAACTGATTGAGCTCTTTGAAGAACACTTGTGAAGCAAATATATTCACACTCACATGTATTGTGCCTGAAAGAAAAAATGGAACAAAAATCTATATAATGATCCAAATAAAAATACCTGAGAGACTCATGGCCAAATGACTTGGCTGAGAGACAAAAAGACATCCATGCTGGAAGCATGAAAACTGCCAACAAAAAGGTCACGAAACCTCCATTCAACCCAGCTGTAAGATATCCCTGTTTTGAGAAGGCCAATTTATTTATGAAGTCTCCAGAACATCTTCATTGACTATCAAAAAGTTTCTTTCTTTTATGATACTTTAGGGTAAGGCTTGTCATGCATAATTTTAACTGTATTAAAGTCAATTAACAACTCAAGAAGTGATTGGAATGTAGATCGTGCACAATGGCAGTTAAAAAGTATCACCCACCAATGTCATGAAAGAGTATAAACCAAATGCTCCCCAAAATCTTGCTTCACCCGCCAATTCCTACAAGACATCAAGTCCAAATTCAGTAACAAATGTTGAAGATCCAAATTGGATAGCTTCTGGAAAGTCCATGTAAGGAACTTCACACCCTCTTTATTGATCTATACAGGCAATGAACGGAAATTCACACCTTAATTACCTTTATAGATCAATCAAAAAGATGCTCTCCGAATACCCATGGAAAAGAGGGAAAAAACAGATATCTACCTCTTTTGAAGTTTTCACCCGTGAAGCATTTTGTGAAAGGGGAAATTCTCTCCAAAAAAATCTAGGTATTAGTAGACCAGCAACTGAACATGGTATAAACATCATAAAAGCCAAGAACGGATTTGAAAACCTACATCAAGAAATGAACCTCATCTCAACATTCTGTATTCTAACGCAAAAAAGAATAGTGAAGTCAATGACCTATACTCTGGTCACAGATAATAATGAGTCCCATACCAGTTCATTGCAGTCCCTGAAAACAGAAGTCTCAAGATAGCAAAGATAACTGGGAAAATGATAGCTGATACAATCCCTAAAGCATGAAATAGCATTCCTGCATAAGGCAACAAAGTGAACATTTACCGATGGATATCTATGTTTCCTCCACAAGATTACATCAAATTTCAACAGAATTTGCCTTGCCTTTAATGAAGTCACAGAAAGTCAAAAAGGAAGAGGATAACACTCTATTTGGAAGCCGCAAAAGTATTGGCATGAGAAAGTAGATTGCAAGAGGAATACTATGAAGTATCACAGCTAGATGCCTTGGATAAAATACCTGAGAGAATCAGAAATTAATTAATTTGGATCAAGAATGGATACTTAGTCAACTACCGGCTTTGTTAGAAGTAAAATGATAAGGATAAAAGCCGAATTGGTTATGTATGACCTTGAAAGATATTTAAAACATGATCTAATTCAGAAGATAGAACAGAACGAAGTACGGATTCAGAGAAGTATAAACGCACCAAGAACCACGAGAAGAAGTCAAAGAAAACTGCCTTTTCATCATGATATTGAGTCCCTATTTCTCTGAGAGATTCTCTTTCATATGCATTTTTTAGCATAGAGGAGTTTGTGAAGGCTTTAATTAGACTAAATAAATTATCTCCACGTGCTTGCAAGCTTCCAGGTCTGCTTGACCAAGCAAATATGTAAGCACGCAACCAATAATTAAATGAACAACTCAACAACCAAATTTTGAATCATACAGAAGTCTTTCCACTTTATCAGAGGCGGTGTGATAGAAGTAGCCCCCTAGGAGAAAGATGATGTCGAGTCCAGGAATATCCCCATAGTCTTGGGAAAAGATTCTGTAATCTGTATCACCAGGAATAGCACCAAAAAAATCCTGAAATTGTAATTGTAAAAAGCAAGTTAACATATTCACAAGTAACAACAATATCAACAGGCGAAACTAAGAAGTTTATCACAATTTACACTATGAACAGGTATACATTTCAAACTTCATCAATTCAAGATCACTTGAGGTAAATGTCAGATCAGTCTGAAAGATATTCAAGATTTTCAATTAATAGAGTCAAAAGAAGGTATTTTTGATCAGGCGAAGGGCAAAGAAACTGAAGGAAACTTCCTAATAGAAGTGTGAACCTGTGCCGCGCTATTTGCCATAGGATGTAAAGCCGATTGAGCATAGATATAAGATGGCCAAGATCCTGGGCCAGATTGACATACCAAATCTGTCGATTAAAAATTGCAAGTGCAAGTTTAGATTTGTAGAAATCAATGGCATTCATCACCAGAATAAATTTCTTGCCATGAGAGGCACAAATACTAAAGTGAGAATTTCATAAAATGAAACTTCAAAAATAACAGTTTCAGCTGAGTGCATATAGATGAGGTTACCCACCAGTTCCTCCTGTACCACCAGCTTCAACATCAATGACAGCTCCCAGAGTGTCTCGCCATCTATGTGTGCTCATGAAACCGTGTGAGCCCTGGAAAAATACAAAAAAGGGGTAGAGTTATTTCAGCCAATTTGCCAAACAGTGTGGCAAGATAGCTTCAAATGTAAGTTGCATGTTTACATGTTCCAGCACATTCAGAGGTTCTGATAGAGTGTATTGCAAACTTTTTCATCTAGTTGTTTGTTCTATTCGCAGGATATGTTTAAACTATCAGTCTCGGGCAAGTTTGACACTTGCACTAATTCACTTACCAGCAGAAACAGTTCTTCGGCTCCATTAAAGAGAAATATAACAGGACGATGAGGCACCCACGCAGAATCAACACACAGCCGAGCAAGTTCAAGCATAGAAGCTGTTTCATTGATTGAGTTAAAGGAAGACATATTGCGCTCAAATCCACTTAAAAAGTAAATCACAAATAAGAAACATAGAGTTGTGCTCCAAAATACTTACCGACACATGAACCGCAATCACCAGCTCCAGGAGAACCAGGTGCAGTGTCAAAATGACCATTCACCAAAACTGATGGATCATTTTCTTGGGAATTTACTGAAGATATCCTAAAACTCCAAAATCATATATTAAATCACCTTTCCGTCTGCATAGTAACATGAATACAAGAGAGCATGCAGAATACATTAGGAAAGACAAGTTTTCACCTCATCAGGATATTAGTGTGATTTCGATAAGCAAGCGATATACTATGACCTAAGAAGACCATACTGAATGTTCCATTCACTTCTGTTTCTTCAATCTCTATTCTGCAACACCAGAAGCCCCATAAACATGTCAATCGAATCCCATAAGGAAAAATATAGTATTTGAACATTAAAAAGCCCAAAGAGCTGATACATACAAACCTAACATTTGGTCCAGCCCTCTCCTTTATCAACTCCAACTGCGATTTAATATATAGAGCAGCTTTTCTTAAACCAGGAGACCCTTCCTACAGATAAGTATTTTAATTAAATGTTATTAAGTTTTTACCATAATGTGAAAATCAAACAAGCAAGTCTTTGTCCCCCAAAATCATGCCAGTTCTATGGGTCATATCTTGACGACAGTTCTCTCAAATTAAATCAAGCCAATACATATTTTCAACATGATTAAGGTAGGAGCAGTAAATTTACAGAGCGAAATGGCTCAGAGAATGCTGCAGTAAAGATGAAATTACATTATAAAGTGAAACATCTTTCTACCAGAGCCATTTCATTCCCAGAGGTCAGAGCCATTACACTGTATGAACTTACTCTCCCTGACAGGATATATCATACCAACACACAATCTAATCGTGTTTAAATTATCGTGTCTTTTTTTCATATAGTTTTAGGTCTGAGTCTTTTCTAAGTTTCTTCCCCACCTTTTTAATTTTGAAGAAATAATTCTTAATTCTCTCACAGTCCATGTTGTAGAAAATCTATTGCCTCCAACTCACATGTCTGTCCACCCCTACCTTTTAGACTGATTATTACCCTCACTTTCTTCCTAACACATTAATCATACTAAATAGGAAAAGAAAAAAAAAAAAAAAAACTATTCATTCCCTGGGCTCCACGGAATAGTCATCATAAATCCTACAGCGATGTTTATAAGCCAATTCAAAGCATGATCAATCATTAACTGCAACAATGAATACAATGGAAATAAATGCGAGTATCCAAACACGTGTACTTTTTAGTCCAACTCTTTTCAGCTACATAACTAACGAATTACACACACTGACAAATACAAGTTAAGTAAGAATATCAGAAGGGAGAGAGAAATTGGGAAAAAGACCTGGCGAACGCCGATGTCTTGGGACAAAACGCGGACATGTTGGACGGCCCTGGCTTCGGAGAAGCGGTCGAGCGGGGCGTCGATTCCGAGGGGAGTGATGAACTTCATGTGAGTGACGGAGTAAGCTAGGAAAGAGAAAACTCCGTACATGATCCCCAGGGCAAGCAGAACCGTAAATCCGGTGACGTCGCCGGAGCTGAACCTGAAGATCGCCATTGCCGCCGATTCCCGCCGGAAAATTCAACCTCGAATTTTTCTTACTTACTCTTCTTCTCTAAGTTTCTAGTATAACTGCAATTTTTTTGGGTGAAATTCAGAGAGAAGGCCTCGTACCTAGTACGTAATAAAGTATATGAAAACTAAAAATGAAGAAATCAGCAAGAATGAATTTGGGATTTGCAAGCGCCAAAGAGAGAAAGAAACGGAAGGTTTTGGAGTTTTTGACTTTTCGTTCGTTCTTTTTTTTTTTTTTTTTTCTTTCTTTCGTTTTTTTAACCTCTCTCAGAGAGTGTGTATTGGAGACCACGATGAAGGAGTAGAAAAAAAAGATGATTTAATCAGCTTTTTGGTACATTTCTATTTATGGGAAGTTTTAAATTATGAAAGTTTGAGATTTTCATTTTTTTTTTTTTATAGAGAAACTGTATCGCAACAAACCTATAAATATATTCCAACCTTGTGAGAAGGAAAAAAAAAAGAAAAAAAAAAAAGAGGGTCGTGGAGACATCATACGTTTGTTTTGGATTGTTATTTTGGAACTGAGCAAATAGATGATGACTAATACAAAAATGAAGATTGGATAGAATAGTATTGTCCTCGAAGACGTTTTGCGATTTAGACAAGAAATCGAATCGCTTTCAATGTATTTTTTGAATGCAAATTGGCGCTTTGGTTGAATGTGTTGTTATCAAGATCTTAATCACAATGCAGAGCAAAAAAATGAAGCGTATCCAAAGTTCAAGCCAGATGAACAGCTATGGTCTTTCCAGTTCATTTTTCGAACAATACTTTGTCACAAATTACCATAAAACTCACAAGTATACTTATCTGTTTGAACTTTAAACGTTGTTTGTAAGAGATTTATTTAATGGCAAAAGAAGCATCCGCGTTATACCATAATATGAAGGAGAATGTTAATACAGAAGAGTTACAAAATTACAAATCACAACTGATGAAATCCAAAAGGTCAAAAAAGTATTGCAAACTATAGTTGTAACTACAATTTCATTCAGTATTTGTAACTGTTACAACACCACACGTAAATACTTCAGCATGAATCGTAATCTAAACCAGAGACTGGCAGCTGCAAGTTCTAAGCTCTAGCCTCTATGGTTCCAACTTCCATCACAGACAACTTAATGTCCACGAATACACAGAGTAATTTATCAGTTAAGAAATTAACCACATACAACAACACATCACGTATCACAGTTTCGGTTGCAGAAATAAAATCCTTCACTTGGATTCAATTCCAAACAATGGCATTAGAAAGATCCATCAATGGTATCTTTCTCCTGGAATTAATTTAGATTTTTATTATACCTTGATGGTCACGCTGCACACGCACGATCCAGCTGGTTTGATACCAGAAGTCTGCCATTCTGATCCTGGGGCTGCATTTGGATCATATAATAGGGTTATGTAACCAGGAGCCTCTTGTAGGGGAAATAAAAGAAGCTTTCCATCCAGTATGCCGAACTGAAACCGAATGCTCGTGCTTCCCGTCACAGGAACCGGCACCATCTTCCACGAATTATCGTCAGAGTCGAATATAGCCAGTTTACGCTGGTTTTTCCATTCGATGCAAAAAAGTTTATTGCCCAGGACCGCATGAGCAGTAACCATGACACAACCATTCTTCATCTCGTGCCAAGCGTGCATATTGGTATTGTAGACATCAACAAACCTTGAATTGCCAATTGTAAAGCTAGACCTGCCTCCCATCACGTAAAGTTTCCCTTCCAACCCGAATGCGAAGCATCCCCACCTAGGGCGACGAAGAGGCTCAATCATAGTCCACTTGTTGGTAATAGGGTCATACATTTCAGCACAGGAGAGGGACTCCCCACCTATACCATAGCCTCCGACAGCATAGACCATGCCGTTTACCTCCGCACAAGCAAAATCATAGCGCGGGACATTCATGTCTGGTAATTTGCTCCAGCTGGGTAACATCATTACCATTTAAAGTAAGTGCAAGGATGGATGAAATCACGCATCAAAACATAAATTCAGCTGTCCAGAAAAACTGAAGTTATTTATTTTTACACACGAAAATATCCTCCATATATGGACAATCTTCCACCACGCCTAACATGGTCAGACTATTTCTGCACTACTGCTACAAGTCTACAATCATAAAAACTAAGGCTTTATTCTGGTAATTGGTGTCAACAATATGGATTATATATTGCTTGTCAAATCAAATATCATCGTTTAGATTTGAAGAGATTATGCCCTTTTAAGAAAGTGCTCCCCGATTATTTTCTCATGTATTATTGCCCTAATTGCACAAAACCAGTGTAAATTTCATTAAGTCATACTTTCTACACATAACTGCCACTCAGATGTACCATTATCACTGGAAACCACTCAGATGTGCCATTAAAAACCAAATAATATAACATCAACCCGTCGAAGTAAATAAACAAATAATACCTGTTCAGGCAAGAATCATATTGATAAACATCAGGAGAGGGAGAGATAGCTCCTCCATCAGCAACAGTACAGCCAGCAACTATGAGAAGCTTCCCATCTAGAACTACCACACCAAAACCAACCTTGACGGGACCTGGCATTATTGGGAGTTCAAGGTGTTTTTGTCCCGAGCAATCCAAAACCTCCCAGCGGCTGCCGCCATTTCCGTGAGGGTCGACACTCAGGACATAAAGCCACTCCTCCAGCATGCCAGCCAACTTTCGGACTATTATAAATTCCTTACTTCGAATGAAAGACCTCCATCGTTTGCAAACACTACCCATCACGGGGAAATTAGATCGAGGAACCAGCGCAAGACAATACATGGCAACATCATCAGGCAATCCTGGCAAGATGGGAGTGGTAACACAGAAATCATCAGAGAACTTGGATGAGACTGAGCGGGATCCGCCTTGAAAATGAGATTGAGTAGTATCCTGTGCCTCAACGACAGGGTTGGTAGTGAAACACATATTTGAACCCGTAGTCCTCTTCTTCCCGTAAACAAAACAAGGCATTTCTTGAACTATAACATCTCAATGAGGATTGATAACAGCATGATGATAATTCTTCAACTAAATAGATCGATTTCAAGTAGAAGTGTTAGCTTCCGATTAAAGAAATTCGTGAAATCCTTCGCTTCTGGATATCTTACAAGACCAAGGCATGAATGATGTTGCAGAACGTATGGCTTGAGCAGTGGAGGCTGATGATTTGTGATGCTTGGTCCAATCAGACTCAAATTCCATTCCCTCACTTTGGCTGCAGGTGTCCTTGTGCTTAATTACGGCTCCAAATATGCTACTTCCTGACCTGTTGCTGTTCCCAATCATTGCCCAGATATCTACATATGACAGTACAAATTAAACTACCCATTCTAAGTTGACTGAAAAAGCACATCACATAAAATATGAATCAAGGTATCTTGCAACAGAGGGAGAGAGAGAGAGAGAGAGAGAGAGACAATACCAGACAATGCCATAGAACATAGCACTTAGCCTCCTCTAACTTCCATTTTGCTTCAATCAAATCCAATAACTGCAGTATATGAGATCAATACAAATAAGAACATAACTAGAGAAAGCAAGAAAAGGCTAACCTGAGCGTTTCAAAAGCCCTACGACTTGAAACCATTTATACAACAGAACAAACTACGAAATTGCAAAACTCAAAAGAACAAGAAGCATTCAAAAAGTCAAATGAGCAGAAGATTATGAGTAACACCACCAAAGATGATTAGGTGTAACAACTCAAAGATATTGATGTGCATAAATAATCACCCCGTTTCTTAGAACCCCACCAATGAGATTCCCACTACACAAGTAGAAACATAATCTTCTAACAAACAGTAGCTATTTTAATAGCTTCCATAACTCACACAAACAATGTTCCCCATATAAAATTACAAAGTTAGAGCTAGTTTGGACTCCTATCCACCAATTTCCATCAAATTTTTGCTTTGTGTAGATTAACAAGAGAACTTCTACCTTTTAAAAGTAGGCAGAGCAAAACTACAAAAGTTGCTCGATGCAATCGCTCTGAATGCATAATTTATCAACCCTAAATGGAAAAAGGGGGGAAAAAATCACTAGGAAGAGCAAAACAACATAAGATAGTCAGATCCACCCATCACCAAAGACTTCCAGCAGATCAAATGATTGAAAGTTGATTCAATTTAAATAATACTGCCTCTATCCAAAAAAAATAATCCACATTGAGTTTTGAGATTTATAGTGATCTTAAAACTCAAAGTGGACTATTTTTTTAGGGACATTGGGAGTTAATAAACTACTAACAAAATATAATGCTTCTGTTGGCAGTAAATATTCATCTTCTTTCCATGGAAAGATCACAAGTTTTCACCAAAATACAATGTTATGCAGAGAGAAAATTGAAACTTTATTCATAACCCATAAAATCATTTGCTAAGAAAATTGAACTAAATTAAAGACAAATAAAATTTAAAAAAAAAAAAAAACAGATCCAAAATCATGGGACGACAAATTAAATTCACCATACGCATAAGCAACAAACTAAGGAATGTTTCATTGAGCTGGGGAAGAAAAAAAACATTCATCTTTTTATCCATTGAAAACTCATCTTAACACAATGTTAGGAAGAGCAAAGATTAAAACTTTATGCAGAACCCATCAGATTAATAGCTGAGAAAGTTAAGCTCAATCTGAAAAAACAGATCCATAGTGGCTACAATTCACATAAGCATCACCTCCAAAAATTATCCAGGCAAGTAAAGCAAAAAATAAAAAAAGCCATATATTCCGTAGAAGAGGAAATTACCTGAATCTGAGACAACGGCACAAGGAAGAGAGCTAAGTTGTGGCCTGTGGGGAGTGAAAGGGATAAAAATAGACGGTATGGAGAAGGGAAAAAACGAAGATAGAGAAAGATGTTGGAAAAGAAGTTCCGAATAAATAGAGAGAAAAATCAGGACGAAAAATGATAAAAGTGGATCCAAAATTCAGGGAAATTTAATGGGCATCAATGTAATAATAATATATCCAAATGCTCTGTTTTTCCGTAAACATAAAAAAAAAAAAAAATTTACTCCAGTTGGTGAGTTGGTGAGGGGAAGGTGGTTTCTACTTTATGTTTGCTTCGGCGGCTTCCCGGAAGGCATGGACCGTATTTTAGTGGGAAAATCTCCGACTCCATTTCAACGTAATCCAGTTTTTTAACCCTTTTTTTTAATACTGAGAGCCATCGAGTTAGTATTATCAAGATTGTGAACGAGTCTTCTTTTTTTATATATTGAGTTCATCTTGAATTGGATGAATGGAGGGAGAGTAGTTGAGATTATAATAGTGTAATGTAATACTGTAAGCAATGTAGACATAATTATCAAAGTTCCTTTTTGTAACCTGTTAGTAAATTTTTTTGGCTTTTTGCTGCCTAAGAAATGGAGAGAAATTGAGAATTGTGGAAATGAAAGATTGTGCATGTACTGATCCACCTAGTTATAATCAAACAATTTTTATTTGAAGTGCTTAATCTCTTAAAATTTCATTGAATTGAACACCTGAAATAGTAGTAGTAATAAAGAAAAGAAAAGGTTTTACCTATTATGTGTAAAATGTAGACAAGTAAGCAATTCAGGTGTTCCTATTCCTGAAAGTCATTGTTCTACCTATTATTAGATATATTCATAATTTGGAACATTTGGATAAATGAAATGAGATCAGTGTTATTACAGCAACCATATATAATATATTTCCTTTATTTTAAAATATATGTCGTTTTAGAATTTGGTTAATTTTTTTAAATATATGTCGTTTGCACAAATCGAAACATATTTGACCATTTTGTTATCAATATTACCTTTATATTGAAAATGAAACAGTATTTATAATGAATTTCTATTGGTTTGTGATGAATTGTATTGACAATAAATAAGGGTGGTTTTGTAATTTAATTACAATACTTAATGTTTGTTTTGATGATTATTCTAGAAAGACATATAAAAAAAATGGAGGGAGTAATTACAACGTCAAATTTGTCAAAAATAGCGGATAATCATCTTATCTATAACACAAACTGTCGGAGATGATGGATGAAGTGAGGAAGTGATGGGGGCATTTTTACTAGAAAAGGAAATAAATAAATGATTGTAATAAAAGCATAAAAGATACTCCATCTACTACTACTGTATGATTAAGATCACCGTCATCAATAATCATCATCAATATCTGAATCCGAACTGATGCTGCTCTGACTGTACTTTTTACAGTTTTGTTCAGATAACTAGAACCGTCCTTTTTGATTGATAATACCACAAGGCTGGAATATTATGGGGATTGACATAGGAAAGCGCGACTCTTGATAAACGTTGACGAAATCACTCCACGACCACGTCACTTTGTCCTAAACCAAAACAATGCATATTTCTCAATTTGTTTGGGAAAAAAAAAAGGGTCTTAGTCATTTCTCATTATATTTTCTTTTTCGAAGAGGTCGAAAAAACAATAAAATTAACCAACAAGCTCCAAAAAATAAATAAATAAATAAAAATGTGATTCTTATATCATCATGATTCAATACAGGTTCATGCCATGAAATAATCAAACATCACAAATTCTTGAACTTTTCCATGTAAATATTGTAATGTAGCATGTTTATCTTGACACGTCATTTTTATTATCTATGATTTTTACCTAGGGTGTTACCAAATGTCACGCCAAATATGTAAAATGTAACTAATACTGACCTCATTATCATGCGTTTTAATCTATTGACTTTCAAGAAAACAAAAAAAAATACTTCCTTTGGTTCTTATTATAAGGTATTTTGACTTTATTCTAAATTTCACCCAGAATGTCTTTTTAATTAGAGAAAAAATCTTAAACATATATTTTTTACATTCCTTGTGTTCTCCTAATTATTATGAAATGTTTTTAAATTTTTTATTTCGATTAAAAAGGCATCCTAGGTAAAACTTAGGACTAATCATAATGCTTTATAATATGGACCGGAGGGAGTATTTCTCAAATTAATATATTGAAAAAAGAACTACCCATAGATGAATGATTCAATCAAATTTATTTAACAAAAAATCAGAAGTTTAGCGGATTTATTATAGTTGCCAAGAGACAAATGAAGGAAGTAGTATAATATGTGCCCCCTTAAAAATCGTCTTTTTGTTATTTTGAAGAGGTAGAGAGTCCATAATTAATCCCCACCAAACTTATATTGAACACTTACTATACTAGGAACAGTATGGAAATTACGCCAAATTGTTAAACCAAAAAAAAAAAGAAAAGTATTTCAAAGCAGTACAAATGATTAGTAATTAATTACCGAAGGGACAATATCTTTGTGGAATACAAAAATGAGAGATGGACAAGTCTCAAATCTCAATTACCCTTTCAACATCACATGATCATCAATTCATCATCAACAAAGTCAACATTTGGTGATAGGTGCAACACTGCCGATCCCTAACCACACACCCTAACAAAATCTGTCCGTTATATTAAATATTAATCAAATAAGTACACGTCCACAATTACTTGTCAATTATTATTTTTTCCCTTAACTTTTGAATTTTGGGATTCTTTTATGTTGTTGTTGTTCAGACATCTGTACTGATGCTGAAGATGCCCAAAACGAAGGGGGTTGAGATATTGCGATTGATAAAAATCCAATAAGCAAGGTTGAAAACCAGAAAAAAAAAGAAAAAGAAATGGAATCTTTTAATAATATCCTTTTCCAAAATATTCGGAATGAATGACATTCCAGATTCACCAGAATCACAACCATCATTCTGTGGCTGTGTGTTCATCCACCTCCACCACCAATTTTATAGGATGGAATCTTTTGCTGCTCATGCATGGCTTCAAATTTAAAGTGATGAATGGAATGGACAAGTTGTTATATTTAACTGGTCGCCTTGATTTGCTCTCAAAAACAAAAGTAGAGTTACTAGTTACTACCTGCTGATAAGATGTTCATTTTTTCATGTTACGTTACACAGTTACACAATTATACTAGTAATTCCGTGCCACAAAAATAGTCCATATTGAGTTTTGAATTTTATACTGTTTTTTAGTACAAATTTGAAAATTCAATATGATCTATTTTTGTGGGACGGAGATAGTATTACACAGGTTAGATGGAACTCGTTTTATGCTTATCCTCTTAAAATATCATTTCAATATGGAATAGACATCAAAGTAATTGATATAAATGGTGTTCTATTTTACCCTATATGTCTAGTCGTTTTAGAAGAAAATTGTTATAAAGCTTTACAAAATAAAAATAGATGAGAGAAAGTAAAGAAGTGGACGAAATATTACATTTCAGTATTTTCTTAATGAATCAAATACATCATATTCTTTTTTTATAACTGAGCTTACATACGTCATAAATACAAAAAAAAAAAAAAACTGAGGGAAAGAAGGTGTGTGTTCCACACATGCATGTTGAATGGAGTTACCAACGTTGGATTTTTTCCTGCATGATCTAACTACCGAGAGACATGTTTGCCAGCATATTTCAGTATCAACAATAGTACATATGGATATGGGTGTCAATTTCCGACAGGACGATACGATTTACAGAGACAACCCGATATGACACAACATGATTGACATGATTTCAGTTTTTATCACGTTTTTATTCTAAAAAATCTTATTAATCTCATGGAATACATAACACGTACCAATACATGATAACAAAAGTTTCAAGATTAGTCAAGTGTCTAACAGATCAATATCGAACTCAAGTCAATCCGTCCAAACGATCTGGAACTGGTGCTCACCTTGTTAATGTCAAGTTCAAACTTCAAACTCAATACGAAAGAATCGGGCTACGTTGGAGCCGGAAGAAGTTGTCGGGCTTAATTGCACTCGCGTTGACACGAGCTAATTACTATCTACAAAACAGTCGAGAGGCGACTTGTTTACATGATCCCTTAGATGATACCGTGTTAGTAGTCAAATATCAATTCAACCTTGAACAACCTAAATTGAATGTCAGCTTTCTTTCTTTACGCAGCAGTTCTGAAATCTATTTTCATCTTCAACAACTGGGAGTTGTTTAAATCTATTGAGTTGAATATAAAAGAAAGACTCGTGTCTAACAACTTCCACAATGAAGAAAGCCTTTCATCATGTTACACTGAGCTATAGTTCTCTTGTCATTATTTTGCGTGCTAGGAGCTGATGCTGATCCATCTTCTGCTGAAGAAGAGGCAGCTTCTCTTCTCAGATGGAAATCCAATCTTCTCAATCCCAACAGCCCCCTGCTTAGTTCATGGCAGCTCCAGCCCATCACGAATTCTTCAATTCCCACCTACACTAGCCCTTACGACTGGTATGGCATTTCATGCGTTAATGGAAGTGTCAACAGGCTGAACCTCACCGTGTCAAATATTAGAGGTACACTATACAGCTTCCCATTTCTATCACTCCCTAATCTTGAATACCTTGATTTTTTCCATCAATGAACTTTCTGACAGCATCCCACCACAGATAAGTAGCCTCTCCAAGCTCATTTATCTTGATTTGCAAGCCAATCACTTGTTCAATGAAATCCCACCTGAAATTGGGCTGTTAAAGAATCTCCAAACACTTCACCTTAATGATAATCAGTTCAATGGCTCAATCCCTGGAGAGATAGGACAATTAGCCTCACTAGTTGGTCTCACTTTGAGTTCAAACTATCTTCAAGGTTTCATCCCTGCTGATTCCTTGGCCAATTTGGAAAAGTTGACATAATTTTTCCTCAATGACAACCTACTCTCTGGTCCTATTCCTACAGAGTTGGGAAATCTTCACAATCTTGTGGAAATCTACATGAATGGAAACAAATTTTCGGGTCCAATTCCACCTACTTTTGGGAACTTGACTAAATCAGAACTGCTGTTTCTTTTCAACAATAAACTCTCTGGTCAGATTCCCCCTGAGTTAGGTAGACTAAGAACACTTCAGGAATTGAGCATATTTGGCAATGAGCTTAACGGTCCAATCCCAAAGTCATTAGGTAATCTCACCAATCTAAAATTATTGCACCTCTACAACAATCAGTTAGTTGGTTCGATCCCAAGAGAGCTTGGCAATTTGAAATTCATGATAGATCTAGAGTTCGCAGATAATCAGCTAACTGGTTCCATTCCTAGTAGTTTAGGCAATCTCACCAATTTACAGCAGTTGTACCTCCATCGCAATCATTTAAGTGGTTCGATCCCTAATGCATTGAAGAACTGCTCAAGTTTATCGAGAGTCAAAGTTCAAACTGCAGGAGAATCAGTTGATCGGAAACCTATGAGAGATGATAGAATTATTTTTATCATAGCCACGGTCGACTTCTCTAGTCGAATTCATCACAAGATAGAGTATGTTACAAGGGCCAGTATTACACTACAAGTGTATAGTCTTTTGTCGGCAACTATCAACAGAAAAATAACGTGACTCAGGTCATCATTGCAAAGAGCTAACAGCCACTCATGGCAGTGAGAAACGACATATGTAGAAGTTATGTAGGGACATAAGCTAGCTAGGACTAATTGCAAATCACAATAGTTGTTACACTTTTTCATGTTAACTGAGGAATACTCTTGCTTTGGTTGTTTTAACTTTTCGGGAGGATGTGGAATTGCTTTTACACATAGGATATGGATTAAAAAGTTCTGAAAGGACTATTTGCTGTTAACGGCTTAAATTTCTACATCGATTCTGGTTCTCTCTCCTAGAAGCCAATTAGGCAGCAGCTACCACCGACTTTCAGCCAGTTGTTCCGTGTTCACTCTACAAACTCAATCTCAATGTCTTAAGCTTATATTCCAGGAGCATCAGTTAAGCTAGCTACTACAACCACAGTCTGGCAGTTTTTTATTTCACTTTCAACACAGTTCTCATGCCTACTTTAACTAAATAGTTCCATATCATTTATGACCACATCCGAAAATGTGTGAGCAGTTTATTAATCTGCCATAAACAAGCAGGGTTTCAACCTAAAATCACTTATCTGAATTATGTATGAACAGGCTTCACAGAAATATACTACTATATGCGACAAGATGAATGGCCATAGCAAAACTAGATTTCACTTTCGGAGTTGATATCGCCAAATGTAATCCTCTGAATAAAAGGTTAGTTCATCATATAAACCATAAAAACGTATAAGTGTGTAGCTTATACAACTCCTATATTTCAAGTAAAGTGCCTCAAGAGTCAAGACAAATCAAAAACCTATTTCTTGCCTGTCTTCTTTTTTGAACCAGTGCTAACAGGCTGTGGTTTTGGATGTTTCTCAGCTTCACTAGGGTCCAACCAGGTAAGAGGGTGGCGATTGAACAGAGGCCAGTTGGGAAGAACTATGAGGGATGTCAACACAACACCCGCGCCATATACCATTAACATCAGCTGAAATGAGCCCAAAACATACCCAACTGAAAAAGCCACCGCAGCAAAAACCAACAACAATATCTGCATAAGATGCTCAGCTAACTTCTGCCCTTGCCAGTCCATCTATCAATGCACAGCAGGAAATAAGTAATTGCAAAGGGGAAGAAAGAAAACATCAGAACCTACAAATAACAACAACAAGATAAGCCTCTATCCCTCCATTCCCGCAACACAAGTTCTAGGCCAACTGTATGATGTCTTCCCCTCAATTAATGATTCTCTATTATCGATATACTGAACCTCGAAAGATTACCTACGGCACACCCCAGATACTCTTCAGCTCATTGCTAGCAAAATTTCATCTAGTGGAGCTACCTTCGATCTCTTTAAATCTAAAGCATCAGTTACTTGTTCTGTTATTCTAATAACTGATGAAAATCGAACCCATAAAAAAAAAACCCCAGATCATTTTGAAAACATCAACACAGCACAAGTTATTTCAAAACAAAACTAAAAGATGATACAAACGATCAAAGTCCAGTAGTTTTTTTCACGCCAAAGGCAAATGATCAGATCTGCACAAGTGATTCAGTTGCGCATTTAGGCATTAGGTCAAACAGCGCAGACCAAACACATCTTTACAACTCTATGGGTCAACGTTGTAAATACTTATAGGAGGATCAAGCAGTTAGCTAAAACTAAGAATTAAGAAATGAATCTACGGGAATTTCTCAAACACCATAACGTCCCATTCGTTAACAACGTCAAAACTAGGTTTGAAGAGTCACAAGATACAAGTCTGATCGATGTTTTGACGGCAGAAATAAGCGTAATTATGCAAGATCAAAAGGCAATTACTCTGCGAAACATTCGAATTACGAAGACTGGGATTTGGATTGCGAAAGCTGATCAATTAAACTCCCGATCAGAAAAGAATCAGAACACCCCCCAAGCCAAACCCACACACACAAAAACTATGATGTGATTATATGTAAGCTATAATTACAGCGAATAACTAAGTCAATGAAAGAAAAATGAATACCGGAGCGGAGGACGAATTCGAAGGGGGCGGCGAGGCGGCGATATTTCTTTCGATCCCAAATGAAGCGCAGTTGATCCGGAAGAGTGCAGCTGTAGTAGTTTCTTCGCCGGTTTCTCTATTTTACTGCCCTAAAATTTTCACCTCGGTCTAACAATATTAGTAATTCTATTTTAGTGCCCCAAAAATTTAAGTTATTACACTGTGCACCCCGGGTGTATACCAATTGCCAAATAAAGTAGTAGTCGAAATCAGCAAAAAGGTGAAAGAGGGGAAATGATGCTGAGAAAAAAAAATTGAGCAGCCGATGAGATAATTTTTGAATACTCGTCCCAACATGATTGTTCAATTTTAAATTTCACATTTAGTAGGACAATTATTTTAGAAAAAAAGAGTATGATTTTGAGTGGCATGCCATAATGACATTATTATTCGAGTGCCATAGGTCGCTATATAAATTAAGGCCAATTTTAACCAACATACTTCCTCCGTCCCATAATTATTGTTCAACTTGAGTTTTCATTTCTAGTTCAAATTACACTAAAAAATGAAATCTCAAATTGAACAATAATTTTATGCAGGGGCGGAGCTACATACAAGGGAAGTGGGGCAATTGCCCCAGCTAGAATTTTTTATTTTTTTATTTTTTTGCTATTAACCCTTTGAAATTTTAGAATTTTCTTTTAAAAAAATCAATTTTTGCCCCAACTGAATTAAAAATATTCGGGGCAAGTATATTAGATTAGAAATTTAGGACAGAGAGAGTACATTAATTTAAAGAGGTTACAACTTGTAATTGAAAGTGTTATATATGAATTTGAAATATAGGAAATTATTATGTTAAACCATGGTCTGTATTCTGTAATGTATATTGCACGTGATTGTCAGGATTGTTTGCATGTGGAAAGGACCAATAATCGAATCAATTTTTAATCAAATTTCAATATCATTGTTTGCATGTGGAAAGGACCAATAATCGAATCAATTTTTAATCAAATTTCAATATCATGGGGAAAAAATTACTCCTCCGTCCTATAAAAATAGTTCACATTAAGTTTTGAATTTTGTCTTGTTTTTAGTACAAATTTAAAAATTCAATGTGGACTATTTTTTTGGAATGGAGGTAGTAATAATCATGAAATCTTAGCTAGAAAGAAATCATACCTTAAGCATTTGAAGAATGCGATTAATTCATTAGATTAAGGTTAGTTAATTCCCAACATCAGTTCATCAAAGTCTCCAATTACATTTTTTCCCCCTGCTTTTTTGGTAGTTGATCAATTTGCAAGTTTGGCAAATAATGATCATTATGAGATATGAATGCAAAAATTCTCCTCTTAATTTCCTGGCTGCATAATTAGCAATTTTGTAATGCTAGTGAGATTCGCTACATCGCAACTGGTCATCATCACTAAGCATTTCTAACTTTTGCACTCCAATACTTCTATTTATGTAGGAGTATTTTCTTACCATTACAAAGTGTAAGTTGGATCAGAAAGAACGTCATTGTACCATATCTCATACCGGCTCGACTCTTGAGCGTTTGTTAATCCATTTCATGCGTGATCAGTGGCTGAGGAAGACATGACGTTTGTAGGGTAGTTAATGCCCTCATGCTTCACTAATTAAGCCCGCCATTTTTGGGGATCAGGATTGAATTGGAAGTCGGCGGTTTATGATGTTGATATTTCTATCACCTCTGGCAGGTATTCGGTCAAATGATTCCCGCAAAACAGACTCTCATCAAGCTGGAGCAGTTCTTTAGTGTACTGGAAATGGAACCCACTTGATGATTATCTCCTAAACGCAGATTATCAATGAACTTCAGATTGCCAAGTTCTCCGGGGATCTAATCTAACCACTTAATTCAAGTTTCAGGTACTTAGTCAAAGTAACCACTTGAGTGATCAACTAACTTAGAATAGGAAAATTGTATTTGATTCATAATATATTGTGCACAATATACAGACTATAATATAGACAATAACAAACCCTAAACTAGGACATAATAGGAAATATACTAAATATTACAATACGCCCCCGCAAACTTAAGGCGGAGAAGAGAGAAGCCAAACTTTGTCCCGAAATCGAAAGAATAACTCTTTGGACAAGGGTTTTGTCAGAATATCAGCAAGCTGATCAGCAGCAGAGATAGAATTGACCGAAACAAACTTACGCCTAACATGATCCCGAACAAAGTGAAAATCAACCTCAACATGTCTTGTACGAGCATGGAACACAGGATTGACAAAGAAGGAAAACCGCACTCTGTTGTCACACCAAATAGAGGAGGGCGATTTAAAGAAACGCCTAACTCGGACAACAGATGACACACCCAATGCAGTTCAACACAGACATTAGCAACCGCACGAAACTCAGCCTCAGTAGACGAGCGAGCCACAGTGGGCTGCTTCCTAGATGCCCAGGTAATGAGATTGGGCCCCAAATAAATGAGAAAACCAGTAGTAGAACGCCGATCATCCGGACAACCAGCCCAGTCAGGCAATGACTGCATCCACGAAGATAGCGAAGAACCCGTTTGAGAGCCTGAAAATGAGAAGTGCGAGGCTGATGCATGAACTGACAAAGCTTATTAACCGCAAAGGAGATATCTGGACGAGTGAGAGTGGTATACTGCAGACTGCCACACAGCCGACGATAAGTAGTCGCATCATCAGGAGACAACAGAGTACCATCCAAACGGGACAACACAACATTAGCCTGCAAAGGAGTGGAAACAGGTTTGCAAGTATGCATATTTGCAAGTCGTAGCAAATCAGTGACATACTTGCGCTGAGAGAGAAGCAAACCCTTGGAAGTAAGACGAATCTCGACCCCAAGAAAGTAACTCAATGGACCTAAATCCCGAAGAGAAAACTCCTTAGCAAGACGAGAGATAAAATGCTGGACCAAACCAGACGTGCTGCCTGTAAGAATAATGTCATCCACATAGACCAGTAAAAAACACAATTGAGACCCACGGCGGTAGACAAAAAGAGACGGATCACAACGAGACTCCACAAAACCCAAGGTAAGTAGAAATGCTGCCAGTCGAGAATACCAGGCCCGAGGAGCTTGCTTAAGACCATATAAGGACTTATGCAGTTTACACACATAATGAAGGTGCACCGGATCAACAAACCCCTGTGGCTGAACCATATACACAGTCTCACTGAGAACACCATTAAGAAAGGCATTACTGACATCAAGCTGAGAAATCGACCATCCACGAGCCAGGGCAACAGTCAAAACCGAACGAATAGTGACCGGCTTAACAACCGGACTAAATGTGTCAGTATAATCAACTCCAAAAGACTGAGTAAAACCTCGAGCCACCAACCGAGCCTTATACCGCTCAATAGAGCCATCAGCATGAGTTTTAATCTTATAGAGCCATCGATTGCCGACAACATTACCGGAGGAAGTAGGGGGAACTAAAGTCCATGTGTTATTTTTGAGGAGGGCGGAAATTTCATCCTTCATGGCATTCTGCCACTGAGGAAGAGATTTGGCTTGGGTGAAGGATGTAGGAGCAATAGACAAGGCTGGGGAAACAGAGGTAAGATGAGCCGAGGGATCAAAGATTTTCTTGGGCTTGGGTTGTGGACGAAGTGTCATTGAGTGCTGACGGGAAGAAGGAAGAGGAGGTGGCGGCGGAGGACTGCAATCAGATGATGAAGAGATGGATGTAGGAGACCGAGCTAAAGGTGATGAGTCAGGAGGGATAGGAGGAGACGAGAGAACTGGTGTACTAGAAGGAGACGAAGAAGAGCAGAAGACGACGCAAGCATACCAGGAGAACTGGTTACACGCAACCAAGGGGTAGCAGGAGACTTCAGCAGCGAAGAAGGAGAACTAGAAATAGAAAGTTTAAAGGGAAAGAGTTTCTCATCAAACTCAACGTGACGAGCAACATAAAGACGGTTATTCACCACATCAAAACAGCGATAACCAAGATGAGATGGAGAATACCCAAGAAAGACACACTGAGTAGAACGAAAAGAGAATTTATGTTTATTATAAGGGCGAAAAAGAGGATAGACAGCGCAACCAAAGACACGAAGAAAGGTATAATCAGGTGGCTGGTGATATAGTGTAGTGAAGGGTAGGTGACCTTGAAGAGGTTTACTAGGGTGTCGATTAATCAAAAACACAGCAGTTTCAAACGCAAAATCTCAAAATCGAAAAGGGGTACTGGAATGGCCAAGGAGAGCAAATCCAATGTCGACAATGTGACGAATTTTGCGTTCAGCAGTGCCATTCTGCTCATGAGTGTGCGGGCACGCTAAACGATGAACAATACCGACATTCTTAAAGAAAGAATTGAGAGAACGAAATTCACCACCCCAATCAGAGTTAACACTTTTAATGGTAGTGTCAAATTGGTTTTCTACGAGAGCTTTGAATTGCTTGAAAACATGGACAACATCACTTTTATACTTAATGGGATAAATCCATGTGAATAAAGAGAAGTCATCAATAAAAAGCACAAAGTACCGATAACCATTGAATGACAAAATAGGAGCAGGACCCCAAACATCAGTGTGAATTAAATCAAGATGTTTAGAGCTACGATGAAAAGTAGAAGGTAAACTGACCCTATGTAACTTCCCTAAACAATACGCCTCACATTTATCAGTGGACGTGGACACAGAGGAATAAGGAAGTTGAAACTGCCTAACCAAAGTACGAAGAGTGACATTATTAGGGTGCCCTAAACGAGCATGCCACTGACCTAAAGAGACAAGATAAGCTGCTGGAGGCAAGGAACCACGAGCAGGAAGATCTAAGCGATAGAGACCATTATCAGCCCGACCGCGGAGGAGGAGTTCCTTGGTTGAAAGATCCTTAACACAACAAGAGTCAGAATAAAATTTAAAAAAACAGTGATTATCACGGGTAAACTTTTGAACAGATAACAGAGGCTTAGTAAGAGAAGGGCCATGCAAGACACGATTTAAATAAAGAAGACGAGAAAACGATGGCAAAATAGATTGACCAACATGCTGAATAGGTAAAGCATCTCCATTACAACTAAAATATGATCCGTACCAGTATAATCATTGGAGATACTGAGAGAGGACAAATCTGGCGTGACATGATCGGTAGCACCAGTGTCCGGATGCCAGGGAGTGACAGAAGGGGCATACTTCGCCATATGGGCTTGAGGAGACACAGTCGACTCCGGGTAAGACGGAAGAGGCAACAAACTAGCTGAAGGCGGTGCAGGAGAAATTGCCTGGGCATAAGCAGCCGACCGAACGGCAAGGGGTCGGGGAACAAAATTAGTATCAAAACGGCGTCGACAAGTGGCGCCGTGTGATTCAAGATGCCGCAAAGCTGACACGTCTCACCCGGAGTGGGAGGGGTGTACCCACGCTGACCACCACCACGACCAGAACCCTGATTGCGCCGGCTGCCGCGTTGCGGGCGACCGACACTAGGGGATTGAGGCGGCGTAGGAGAAGGTGGCGACTGCACAAGTATGGCAGTGGGCTGAAGGACCGGATGTTGGGCGTGAAGAAGCACCTCATACGAAACTAACTGGCCAAGGAGATCTTGATAGGAGGGGGGTTCGGATCACTATTGTAGAGCTCCGATGATGCCATTGAATTCGGCACCAAGCTTGCGGAAGATTATGGCATTGAATTCCGCAGGAGATATGCGATGGCCGGCAAGCTGCAGTGTATCTGCAATACCCTTCGCTTTGGAGAGGAGAGCCGTGACCGACAAGTCACCTTTTTACAAGCTGTGGAGCTCCATAACAAGCTGGGTCTGTTGAGCATAAGAAAGAGTGCCGAAACCCTGCTGAAGAGCTGTCTAGGCAGCCGCTGACGTTGTGCAGCCCTGGAGAACGGGAAAAATGTCTTCAACAACGGAAGAAAGAATCCAAGAGAGGACCAGCTGATCCTTTTGCTGCCAGATATCAAACTCAGGATTGAGTTGGGGCGCGGCACCACTGACGGAAGGAAGAAAACGTGACGGTGCAGGTTCGGTGCCGTCAACAATACCGGCAACACGAAACATAGTCAATAAAGGAGTAAACTGAAGACGCCAAGACGAATAGTTGGCTCGAGATTGCAGCTTTACAGTGAAAGAATGATTGAGAGATTGCAGACTAGGTTGAAGAAGGGACACTGGTGTCTGTGAAGGTGCCGCCGGCCGAAGATGGGTAGCCTGGTCGGTGGATGAAAGGTCGGTGATAGTCATCGTTGAAAGGAAGCAAGCAAGACTTAATAAAGCCCAAGTGTTTTTTTTTTTTTTGGGTTAACTCGAAACAGCAGCAATGTACACCACGGGTTTGCGGCTCAACGGATCCACCAGAACAGCAGCACGTGCTGAAGAGCAGCAGCAACGTAAAAAAAATGATGACAACGACGACGACGACGGAGAGATCAGTAGCAGCAGCGTACAAAAGTGACCAAGCAGCAGGCGGCGGAGAGATCAGCTTGCGGGAGGAAACTGTACCGCGAATGACGACGCCAAGAACGGGCAGAAAAACAGCAGCGGAAAAGCACGCCCGAGCGACGAACCGGCAGCAGCAAAACGCCGGCAGCAGCAATGGAGATCAACGGCAGCAACAGAAGCAACGGGAGCAGCAGAAAAAAACGGCAGCGACGACGGCACGGATTCGAAAGGGGAAAAAGAAAGAGGCACGCAGGCGAAGAACCGGTGTGTGGTGATTAAGAAAAGGAAGAAAAAGGCCGACTACGGCGGATGGGTTTCTCACGGCCAGAAAAGAAAAACCGGCGGGGAAGAGAAAAGAAAAGAGAAGAAAGAAAAAAATTGGGTAGCCTAACTCGATACCAACTTAGAATAGGGAAATTGTATTTGATTCATAATATATTGTGCACAATATACAGACTATATATAGACAATAACAAACCCTAAACTAGGACATAATAGGAAATATACTAAATATTACAATAAACTATATTTAAAAACTACTTTTTTAGAGAGGGGTCTGATTTATATGTATTTGGCGGGCTCTCACCCAGGAATGTCAAACTCAAATCGTTAGTCAATGAAACGACGTCAGTGGTCAATGATTTTTATTGTCAAATAAAGTAGCTTTAAAAACAGAAAAGATAAAAGAAAAAATGAGGGGCAAGGTCCAAAAAATAATAAAATATAGAACACATCGAAGCTGGAAAGCACAAAGCAGCAGAAACAGGAGACGGAAATTGCAGGATGACTCTGTTCCTTCTCGTGTATAGGTTTACTTATTATTTGGTTTGTCTTTGAAAATCGATCTCTGCCGTCTCTGATGAGGTAAGTTCCACATATATATAATATATATATATATTTTATTAATTTCTTTTTGTTTTAATTTCATTGTTAGCCCCATGGTAGCGATCCCTCACGGGGCAAGAAACTTCGCCCTGAAATTAGCTTTGATTGATTCCGGGACGTTATTTATAAGATTATTTGGGTCATGAATCGTGCATGAATATTCATACATCAGCCTCGACGCAATATGGGACTTAATTTTGTCAACAGCAGCTGTAATCTGTTAACTATTTGTCGTCTGTTACTTAGCATATTTCAGTTGCTTTTCAATTTTCGATACTAGGGAAACTTAGCGGTTAGGGTAAACATTAAACAAATAACTTGGAAGAGTTCATTTCTTTTCTTTCTTTTTTTTTTTTGTGTTTTTGGTTGACAGTTGTATGACGAGGTTGTTTTCCAAACAAAGTAAGTAGTTATGACGATAGTTTGTGTAAGCCAAGATAGAAATTCACGGTAGAGAATATGCCTGCACTGTAGAGTCAGTAATGTGGAATGAGGTAATGAATTGTCGTGCTCATATGAACGGTCGCAGTTATATCTCTCATTATGAAATCTGAGAAAGAAAATCAAACTTTAGAGCAAATTTGAAGAATGCTATTAATTCATTAGATTAACTCGCAACATTAGTTGCTCATCAAAGTCTATAATTACATTTTTTTCCCTTCTTTTTTCGTAGCTGATTAATTAGGATGTTTCATGTTTGGCAAATATTGATCATTATGAAATATGAATGAAAAAATTCTTTACTTCGTTTTTCCGTGCTTCATAATTAGCAATTTTGTAATTACATATCAAAATAACAACTATGGTGAGATTCATAGCATCCGCAAGTAGTCATCACTGATGTGCATTTCTAACTTTTTGCACTCCCAGTGCTTATACTATATCTTGCTACTATTACATATAAATGTGCGTAACATTTCATATTGCCTTGAGCGTTTGTTAACCCATTTCATGTGTGCCCAGTGGCTGAGGAGATCATGCTTGTAGGGTAATTACTAATAAATGCCCTGATGCTCCACTAATTAAAACCTTCATTTTTGTGGATCGGGATTGAATTGGAAGGATGCCGTTTATGATGTCAATATTTCTATCACCTGGGGCAGGTATCCGGTCAAATGATTCCCCCCGAAAGAGACTCTTGTCAAGCTTGAGCAGTTCTTTAGTGCACTGGGAATGGAACCACTTAGCTGATTGTCTCCTAAACTTAGATTATCTATGAACTTTAGATTCCCAAGCTCTCCGGGGATCGAGCCACTTAATTGATTAGCAGAGAGCTCCAACACCTGCAGATTGGTGATGTTACCCATTGAAGTTGGGATCGGACCATTAAACTCATTTTCATACATGTACAGCTCCTGAAGTGCAGTTAGTTTCCCCAACTCAGGGGGGATTTGACCTGAGAGTTTATTGTGGAAAAGAGCCAAATATTGTAAGTTACTCGAATTACCAAATGTACTGGGTACAGACCCCGTCAGCTAGTTTTGTATCAAATCTATCTCCGCGATGAACTTCAGATTTCCAAGCTCTCTGGGGATTGAACCATTTAATTGATTCCAATAGAGGTACAACTTCTTTAGATGGGTCATGTTACCAAATGAAGCTGGGATAGGACCATTTAGCTCATTACCATACATTCCCAGAAGCTGAAGTGTTGACAGTCTCCCCAACTCAGGGGGAATTTGACCCGAGAGTTTATTTCTGAAAAGAAACAGTATTTGCAAGTTATTCAAATTACCTAATGTGCTGGGAACAGGACCAGTCAGCTCATTCTCTGATAAATCTAATTCACCCAAGGAGTTCAGATTGCCAAGCACTCCGGGGATCGAATCTCTTAATTGATTCCTATAGAGGTGCAACCATTTCAGATTGGTAAGATTACCTAATGACTTTGGGATTGGACCATTTAGCTCATTTCCTTGTATGCTCAGCTGCTGAAGTGCCGTTAGTCTCCCAAACTCAGGAGGAATATGACCGGAGAGTGTATTGTTGAAAAGAGCCAATCTTTTTAATGTAGTCAAGTTCCCAAAAGAAGGTGGAACTGGACATGTGAAATTGTTGTTCCCCATGTACATTTCCACAAGATTGTGGAGATTTCCTAATTCCGGAGGAATAGGACCTGAGAGTAGGTTGTCAGAGAGGTACAACCACTGCAGATTGGTCAAGTTACCAAGTGAAGTTGGGATTGGACCGTTAAGCTCATTCCCAAACATAATCAGAAACTGAAGTGCCGGTAGTGTCCCCAACTCAGGGGCAATTTCACCAGAGAGTTTGTTGTTCCAAAGAGCCAAAAATTGTAAGTTACTAAAATTACGAAATGTACTGGGAACAGAACCCATCAGTTGGTTTTCTGATAAATCTAGTTCATCCAAGAAGTTTAGATTGCCAAGCTCTCTGGGGATGGAATCACTTAATTGATTCCTGAAGAGGTACAACTTCTGCAGATTGGTAAGATTACCTAACGACTTTGGGATTGGACCATTTAGCTCATTGTCCGATATACTCAGCTGCTGAAGTGCTGTTAGTCTCCCTACCTCAGGAGGAATATGACCAGAAAGTTCGTTTATTGAAAAATCAAGATACTCAAGATTAGGGAGTGATAGAAACGGGAAGCTGTAAAGTGCACCAGAAATATTTGACTCGGCGAGGTTGAGCTTGTTGACACTTCCATTGATGCACGACACGCCATACCAACTGCAAGGGCTTCTGCTGGGAACTGAACCATTCCATGAAGTTAACAGAGGGTTATTCGGGTTATGTAAAGTGGATTTCCATGTGAGAAGAGCAGATGCTTCGTTTTGAGCAGAAGAAGATGAATCGGCAGGTCCTTGCAGGCAACATAACGACAGGAAAACTAGAACCCAGTGAAACATGATCAAAGTGTTTCTGCTTTTCAGCGCTCAAATATTTAAAAGGCTTTCTAGCAGTAGCAGCTTTTGTATCCTAGCCATGAACACAAAATTGACTAACACACTTCTTCAACACCTATAACATCACGCAAGTCAGGCAAAATCTGGGCCCTATTATCAAAGAACCCGGTGTAGCACGGCACATATTCATTGGTCTACGAATAATATTATCTTCCCTTGACTAAATTTTTCAGTGTAATTGTCGTTTACAAATGATGAAATCATAATTTTGCGCGTATGTTTGTGGGGTAGGGAATGTTTTCTGATCGGGAGTTGAATTGATCAACTTTAGCTATCCTAAACCCCATGTTTGGAATCCGCTGTTTTATCCGAATATCTCCAACAGTAATTACACTCCCGATTTTAATTTTTAGGCTATCATGTAACCAAACTACTACCAATTGATGTTATGGATTTAGAGGGAAAAAAAAAAAATTCATTAGCTTTGTTGTTTACTAGAGTTTTAGCAAAACACAAAGTCATCCAATTTGCATTTACAGTACCACTTTTGAGTGAGTTGTGAATATTTGTTTTGGTTGCTCTGTTTGAAAATCCCCAACAAAAGCACTTCTATAGATCAGACCATTAGAAACGAGACGAACTGATGACCCTGTTACAACTGACAACACCTTACAGAGAGAATGAACCATTTTATTTTTTTTTCTTTTCAATCTACGATATGGATTAGTATTTTCCAAACCCCATGTGGAATTCCTGATCGTTACTTCATAGCAAAATTATACCCTAGTCTGAGGAATATGGAAGAATTATTAGGAGGTCTACAAATACAGTCAACTAATTCTCTACCTGACCATATTTGTGGCAAAATTAAATGAAAAAATGTGAAACATTTACTTCAATTAATCTGTCATTTTCACCAATCATATTTGTGAATCCCTGATTTTTATATAACTTTTATTATAAAAGGTTGAAGATTTTCTATAATTTTTAAAAATTAGAATAAAAAAATCTAATTGATTATATTTGATTTATCTTTTAATCCATAAATAATTCGTAAATGTGTTTTAAACAAATTTTATATTATTCGACAAGATCTTCTTATCCAAAAAAAATTGATCACGAATATATTTTGTTCGATTTAGACATATCTTACTTATATACTAGTTGTTAATTAAACCGTGCACGGGGTTTATGCATAATTTTGTATGAGTTACATATTTAAAATATAATAAAATTGTAAAACAAAAGAATAAATTATGAACAGTACATATGTATGAGTTACATCTTTATTGAATAGTAACGTATTAAATTTAAAAGGAAAATATTAACAATTGTTGTATTTTAAAATAATAGAAATGCAAACATCATCCAATTGTAAATAGGAAAAAAATGTAATATTACATTAATTTGCTAGTCTAATTGATGATAGAGTAAAGAGTAAATTAATAATAAGGAAAATGTAATAAAAACATACTGTAAAAGTGGGCTTGTTATTTGAAAGTAATTAGCTTGTCTGATATTAGTTTTGAAACATTAAAGTAAGAAAGTCTACATGACATAATGGGGTAAATGTTAAAAGAAAGTAAACAGTTGGGGTGGCATTTAACATTTTTTATGTTGTTATCCTTTTTTGAAAATAAATATGCAAAAAGATGTGTTATGGAAAGATAATCGTTGGAATAATGAATCATTTTGTGCAAAATATTCTGCTCATTTTCTATATCCGACGATGATTTCGGACGGTCAGTTAATTGAGGTTCTTTCTACTACTCACTCCTTTGATAAATTGAATTTAAATTATAGCAACAATGACTCCCTTAAAGTGAAGTTTACTGGGTGGAGATTTTTGTTGGAGAATTGGAATGATTGGATTGATAGCATGCATTCTAAGTACCATTTTGTGTGGAAAAAAGCTGGGTTAAGTGACTCAATCACTTATGCTTGTTTGACTTGTAATTTCTCGTGTATTTCGTCAAATCAAAATTAATGATGTTGACAGAGGTGGATAGTGAAAGTATGGTGGAAATGATAGCAGGACAACCCAACTCCCTACAATCCATGGAGGTTTGGTAAAGAGTTTCAGAGAGCTAATATCGCAGGAATGGGTTGTTGAATTGAAGTACGTATGGAGGGAGGCGAATTTCACAGCTGACTGATTAGCAAGGAACTCACTGGAGTTTTATGGATACGAGAAACTAAACGTACCGCCGACTTTTGTAAAACCTTGGCTATTACACTGTATTAGGGGTTTCATACCCCCGTAATGTAATAGTATGAATCCTAGGCCTTGTGTTTCCTTCGTTGTACCAAAAAAAAAAAAAATAAAATTGGTGAATTGCTTAATCTCTTCAAGTCCATCTTCAAGAAGCTTTTAAAATTTCCACCCAGTTTTTTATCGATCGAAACTTGTATTTTTACTCTGACAGTGGAGACAAACCACAAAAACACAACTTATAATTAATAATTTTTCTGAATATGGGATACTTACATAAATCGGCTTAAACAGACATATGATTTAACTGCATGAATACAAACTAAATTGTATTATTTTACCTGTTCATCAATAAGTAAAGTTTTGACCGATCACTTCGCCAAAAGTTGTTGTCCAGACGTGTAATATTCTTACATTCAGCTTCCAATCAGATTTGACGATTATTGGTGTCAAGTCTTTGATGAAATCAAAGTTGTTGCTGGTACGTGATGTCGACATTGTTTCAATTTTGGGTGGAGGAAGGTTTTTGTGACGTAGATACAATGGTTTTGGAGTTCAGAGATATTTATATCATGTGATCGATGATATAACGGAGAAAAAAACTCATCAATAAAAAAATCGCCGTGATATAGTGGATTTGTAGTTCAGCGGTAAGGTGAGTCCATTAAAACCCCGATTACATAACTATTTAAAAAGGAAACAACAATCAATCAAAACTAGTGATTGCTCATTTAATCTCTTCAATATACTACTCCATTCGTGTTTTTTCCCGAAGTAAAAATTGTGATATAATCCGTTTAGCCCCCGATAAATAGTCCATGAATACTACTTCGTTTATTTCAATATATTTTCTATAATAACATGAAATTGTTTCTGGGATTAGTACTTTTTTTAATAAAAAAAAAGAAAAGCAATCAATCTACATTAATGACCATCATAGCCGGATAAATAGTCCATGAACACTACTCCATTTATTTCAATATATTTTCTATAATAACATCAAATTGTCACTCCGATTAAGATACATTTTTTGTTAAAAAAGAAAAAGAAAAGAAGGAATCAATCACATTAATGATTGCTCATTTTATTCCTTCATCCCCGTAGAAACACTCTCCATCCGGATAAAATCACTCAATGATAATTATTTCATACTCTTATTTCCTATTTAGCCATCGATTAATATAAAATTATAAGTGTGAAAAAAATTAATTTCATAAATTCCTAAGGACTTGTAGTGTAAATGTACAAACTTTTTTTTTCAGAGTTTTTGTAAAAATGCCACAAAGGATAAAATCTTATGTGGCACCCCTAGAATTCTTTTTTTAATTTTTTTTTCTGGTTTCTCTCTTCGTATAATAATAATATATATATAATATATAATATAATAATATACTATAGATATGCACGTTAACATCAGTGCCAACAAAAAAAAAATTGTTTATATTTGAACATATTTCGCGTAGCAGCTAAACGTGCGAATCAAAACCGATCATATAGAGTTAAAAACAATGGAAACACCGGCCGCACTAATTTAAATTCTCCTCACACATGTGGTACCTGTTCAGTTGTTCATATACGCTCGGCTCGATGTACGAAAATTTCAGTTATCATGCAAAAAAATAAAAATTAAAAAAATTAAAAAATGAATTCCCGTAAAGAAATCAAACTTTAGAGTAATTTTTTTTTTTTTTTTTGGTTAACACTTTAGAGTAAATTTGAAGAATGCGATTAATTCGTAAGATTAAGGTTACTTATCTTTCAACTAGTTGGTCATCAAAGTGTCTAATTACATTTATAGGAACATCAGGCCTCTCTATGAAGAAGATGATGAAAGTCGCTTTTACGATGGACAATTATGTTTTCTCACTCAAATTTTGTTCTGGATGCTAGATTTTGTTTTGGCAGAATTATCTTCCAAATATTAATCATTATTATGTAATCTATGAATACAAAAGTTTTCAGTGATGATGCATAAGTTGAAATTAACAAGGCCCAAATTATCCATAACTAACAGGCCCATCGAACAAAGATTTTGAGAGACCCACTTATTCAAACCCACCTCATCCTCGGGTCGTCCGGCAAAAAAATTTAAAAGAATTGATCTGGGCAAAAATTTTTTTACTTAATTTTGGTGGACATAAGCAGTTGTTTCGGATTTGGTAAGTCTGAGAGTCTAATTAATCGTATTTTCGGATTTGTCAAGTTCGAAACAATAAAAAATAATAAAATATAAATTTTTTTTTGTTATTTTGAAAAAAAGAAAAGAACCAAGGTCAAAATGTATACAGTAAACTCAGATTTTTGAAATCCGAGAGCTTGCCGAACATAATTTTTTTATAAAAAAAAAAACTAAAGGACGAGAAAATTTAAAATTTTTATTTATGGTGGGAAAGTTTGAGAATTTAATAAATGAACAGTGAAATCGGATTTCAGAAATCTGACCTATCTTTTCTTTTAAAAAAAAATCTTTTAGTGCAAAAAACTTTGAAAATTTGAGTTTTGATAGGAATTTGCATTAAATTGACATATTCACTTTTTAAAAACTAAAAAATAAAAAAATATTGTATTAGATATAATATTAATAAAATCTTTTATTATTAATAATTACTAAGAATTTACATTAAATTGATGAAAAATATGTATTACTAATGTTACATAGTATTATTTAAACTGATAGGAATTTGAATTAAATTAATTCGTTATAATTGATGAAAAATTTATATTACTAGTGTTACGTAGTGTCATGTACTATTTGTACGTACTAGTATTATATAGTACATTAATATTATTAACCACTATGTATTACTGGTATTAGTTTTACTTATTACTGTTGAATCTGTTAGTCATTAGATATTATCATTAATTCAGTATAATTCATATGTATTAGTGCTATTTACGTTTTATACGTACTAGTATTATGTAGTATATTAATAATTATTACCCACTATACATTATTAATACTAGTGTAACTTATTACAGTTAAATCTGTTAATCATTAGATATTATCTTTAATTCAGTATAATTCATATGTATTAGTGTTATGTACTATTTATACGTACTAGTATTATGTAGTATATTAGTACTATTATCCATTATAAATTACTGGTACTAGTGCTACTTATTATTGTTAAATCTGTTAATCATTAGATATTATTGTTAATTCAGTATAATTCATCTGTATTAGTATTATGTACTATTTGTACGTACTAGTATTATATAGTACATTAATGCTATTACATATTATACATTGCTAGTACCAGTGTTACTTATTACCGTTAAATCTGTTAGTCATTAGATTTTATCATTAATCAGTATAATTCAACTGTACCTTTTAAGCAACTAATCAAATTTCAAAATCTGAGTTAAGCAAAAAATTGAATTTTCAAAATCAAGCCATAGGGTTTAGAGTTTAGGGTTTAGGTTCGAATTTTCCAAATCTGAGTTTAACCGAACTCGGATTTCCAAAATCCGAGTTTAACTTAAACTCGGATAACCAAAATCTGACTTTTAGGGTTTAGGATTTAGGGTTTTCATATGGATTTCTTAAATCCGAGAGCTTCCTGAATATTTTTTTTGAAAAAAAAAAATGAAGTGCGAGAAAATTTAAAAATTTCTTTATGGTAGGAAAATTTGAAAATTTAATAAATGAATAGTGAAATCGGATTACGCAACAACTCGGATTTCTCAAATCCGGCCATAAGTGAAACAAGTGGACTCGGATTACCGAAATCTGAGTCTCTTTCCTTTTTATTTTTATCACTTAGATGACATGAATATTATTATCAATGATTAAAAAAAGTATTCATAATAACTCCAATGAATTCTAATAGCAATAATGCGTTCTGTTCTCCTCACTGTGACACTATGTGTGATGATGCCTATAGTAGCTCTGTCGCCGGCAGAATCAAGATGATGATCAAACTTTCTCAAATACCAGTTTAGTTCAATGTACCTTGTGTAGGTATGGACACTACAAGAATTATAAATTTGATGTATTGGTATCAGTTTAGTTTCAATGTGCCTTCTATTTTCGAATACTTAGATTTTTTTCTAAAAAATAAAATTAATTTTTTTATTACAAGCTTTCGGATTTAGGAAATTCGAGTCTCTTCCCTTTTATTTTTCTTAGATTTTTTTTTACGAAACTTAAAATAATTTTTTATTATGAAATTTTGGATTTTTGGAATCTGAATTTTTGTGTTCCGAATTAGACTAATCCGTTTCTAATAAACTTTTATTTTCAAGTACTTAGAATATTTTTCTTAAAAAAGTATTTTTTTTATTGCTGACTCTCGAATTTGCTTAATCCGACTCTTGATTAGTTTAAATTAATCGTTTGATTTAATTTAAGTAATTTTAGATTACTAAAGTCTCGGATTACACTCATCCGAGTTTCGGTGGTCTCGGATTTTTGAACTCCGACTGCACGGTATTCTCGAATTTGGCAAATCTGAGAGAACTAGTATTATCCACCTAATTTAGAACCACATTATTTTTGTCGAGAGTGTTCTTTAAATAATTTTTTCGGTAAAAAACTCCCTCATCCTCCTATTTTATTCTGAGTTAACGATCATCAACCTAGCTAGCTCAAACCAGGTGCAATTCTTTCAATAATATTTGAAATCACAAAGAAGAAAAATTTCCGCAAATAAAAATCCCAAAAGGGCAGCGAAATGCTCCGGTATTTTATGGTCTCACACATCACTAAAATCTTCATTTTTGTGGATCAGGATTGAATTTGGAAGTCTGGCGGTTTATGATGTCAGTATTTGTATCACCTCAGGCAGGTATCCGGTCAAATGATTCCCTCCGAAAGAGACTCTCATCAAGCGTGAGCAGTTCTTTAGTGTACTGGGTATGGAACCACTTAGCTGATTTTGTCCTAAAAAAAAATTATCAATGAACTTCAGATTCCCAAGCTCCCTGGGGATCGAACCACTTAATTGATTAGCATAGAGCTGCAATGCCCGCAGATTGGTGATGTTACCTATTGAAGTTGGGATTGGACCATTTAACTGATTTTTCGACAAGAACAGCTCTCGAAATGCCGTTAGTTTCCCCAACTCAGGGGGAATTTGGCCTGAGAGTTTATTGTTGACAATAGCCAAATATTGTAAGGTACTTAAATTACCAAATGTGCTTGGAACAGGACCACTCAGCTGGTTTCCAACCCAATCCAACTCTTTAATGTGCTTCAGATTGCCAAGCTCTTTGGGGATCGAACCACTTAATTCATTCAAAGAGAGGTACAACTGCTGCAGATTGGTCATGTTACCAAATGAATTCGGGATCGAACCGTTAAGCTCATTGTCATACATAATCAGATTCTGAAGTGCTGTTAGTCTCCCCAACTCGGGGGGCATTTGACCCGAGAGTTTATTGCTCCAAAGAGCCAAGAATTGCAAGCTTCTCAAATTACCAAATGCACTGGGAATAGAACCAGTCAGCTGGTTTTCTGATAAATCTAATTCCTCCAAGAAGTTCAGATTGCCAAGCTCCCCTGGAATCGAATCACTTAACTGATTCTTGTAAAGATGCAACAATGTCAGGTTGGTGAGATTACCTAATGACTTTGGGATTGGGCCATTTAGGTCATTGCCCGATATGCTCAGCTCCTGAAGCTCTGTTAGTCTCCCTAACTCAGGAGGAATATGACCAGAGAGTGTATTGTTATCAAGATACAACATCTCTAATCTAGTCAAGTTCCCGAAAGAAGGTGGAATTGGGCCCGTGAAATTGTTGTTATCCATGTAGATTTCAACAAGATTGAGAAGATTTCCTAATTCTGGAGGAATAGGACCTGAGAGTAGATTTTCATAGAGGTAAAAGATTTGCAACTTTTTCAAATTGGCCAAGGAAGGAGCAGGGATGGAGCCTTGAAGGTAGTTTGAACACAAACCTAAATAGAACACCGAGGTTAATTGTCCTATCTCCTCAGGGATTGAGCCAATGAACTGATTATAAGAAAGGGAGAGAATTTTGAGATTCTTTAAGAGGCCAATTTCAGGTGGGATTTTGCCCAAAAAACTATTTCCTAACAATTCAAGATGTATCAGCTGGGAGAGGTTACCTATCTGTGGTGGGATTCTGCCAGAGAGTTCATTCATGGAAAAATCAAGATACTCAAGGTTAGGGAGCGATAGAAATGGGAAACCGTGAAGTGTACCAGAAATATTTGACTCAGTGAGGTTCAGAGTATGGACACTTCCATTGATGCATGAAACTCCATACCAATTGCACGGACTTTGGGTTCTTGAACCATTGGTAATTGGGTGGTGAACATGCCATGAACTTAACAGAGGGTTGTTTGGATTTAAGAGATTGGATTTCCATCTGAGAAGAGCTGCTGCCTCTGTTTGAGCAGAAGGAGGAGATGATGAATGAGCAGCTCCTTGAAAGCAACATAATGACAGGAAAAGCACTACTAGAACCCAATGAAACATGATCAAAGTGTTTCAGATACTCAAAAGCTCAATACTAGGTTAAAACAATTTCTAGTTTAGCAGCTTTATATAGTATCCATGAACACGGAAGTCAGTCAGTCAACCTAGCTAGGACCCAGGTCTCAACTTTTCCACCAAAACACTGTGGATTAAGAGTTGTTTTCCACTGTAATTGTAGTTTACATTGTACAAGTGATCAAATCAACATTTTCCAGGCGTGTCTGTGGGGTGGAAACATTTTTTTTCCATTTTTTTAATTGCAATCTGATTGAGCGCAATCACGCTTCTTCTTTCGGCCATCCAAAAAGAACATCCATGTAAATGTGGAAACTCTAATTGTGACATTTGATTGTATGTAGAGTATTATTTGTCATAATTTGTTTTGAATTAAAAGTCCATACTACGTAAATGTGGAAAAACAACATCGCAAAGATTGTGTAAGGGTAGCTCTACTAGATAGAATATTTGAGAACAATGTGCTCAAAGTGACTTGGACACTCGGTTGAAGTTGAACACACGTGAAGCTGAAAAAACACCCAAAGCCATGACCTATTGTAGAGGGGAAGAAAGTAAACATCAAAAGCAACTACACTAGGCCGGCTATATGATAACTTCCCCCTTCATTAACGATTTTCAACTATTCATAAATTCGCAATGTCCAAAAATAATTATCCGAAATGATTATGCAGTTATACAAAGGCAATCAAAGAAGAGATTCTTATTTTGGTTCTCTTCCGGCCAAATCAAAGAAAACTTTGATGGTACGAAATAATTAGATATATTACTGATGTCCCTATAGAGTGTTGGAAAAATGCTCCACAATGCTAACATAGAATATAAATTCTTGAGTCGTGCTAAAAAAAAACATTGTTCTAAAGAAGCTATTTTAATCGTATTGGAATATTTTTTCAGGATTAAACAAGTTTTTCTCGTGTCAATAGGGGAAGCAAGAACAATATAAATATATCTAGGAAAAGAAAAATAAAGTGCAAAAGAGCTTTTAATAAGAAAACAATGTGTCTGGTTTTCCACAATGAGAATAAGCCGATGGCTTTTCTGTTCTTGAAGTTGGAAAGGGAAAATAAGAAATAAAGAAATAAAAGGCTAATTGTTGTAATTCTTTAAAAATGGACGAAATGGAAAATGGACTATGGTTCTACTAAATGAAGCCTTTCATTTATAGACTTGGAAAACTAACATTCAAGTGTGACTAATAGGAGAAAATATTTCCACAAGCGTGAAATTTAGACCATGGGTAGACTGAGTAAAAATGACACTGTCAAAATTTTATCTCACAAGTCTTTGTCAAAGTTTAATTTCATAATGGGAGTCGGGAGACCTTTGTCTTTCAAAAGGGAATTACCCAGCTCGAATCTGGATTATTCAGAATAATGACTTTGGACATTGGGTGCGCGAAAAAGAAAAAGTTTAATTTCATAAGACAAGTAAAACTTTTGATTTTCTAAAACTGTCAATAAACAAACTTAATAGTTTTAGGAAAACTCATTTAGTTAATAAAATCTTTTGAAATAACGTTGTTTATTCGACACCGAGTTCAATCATCTTTTGCATTTTTTCCATACTTTTGGCGGGCATGAATTTTCAGTTAGTTTGGGGCTGGAGATATTTCTGTACTAAGATAGATTATCGATAGTTAGTGTCTTAATTAAATTCGTATGTTGTGTCTCTCTCGGTGATGTACGTAGGTTAAACGTTTTGACTCTCTATAAGTTGAGCCAGGATGATTATATATTTATATATTATATTTGTATAAGTTGAGCCTGGACGATTATATATTTATATCATGCATATACTCTTCTTGTTAATGCCTACTGCATTTTCATGTAAATCTGACATGATGATGTAGTTGAGTTCTACATAATCAGGATATTTTGCCATTTTATTCGATGTTAAAATTAAGAGAAAGATTGTAGTACGTTGTGATCAATTGGTTTATCTAATGATTCAGTTTATCAAATTACAAAAAAAAAAAAAAAACTTTATCTATATGAAATTAATTACTTTCTGTTCTAAAATTATTGTTCATTTAGATTTTCACTTTTAATATAATTTAAATTAAAACTAAATATCTAAACTGGACAATAATTTTGGACCAAGAGATTGTAAAATTTGAATAATTGGCTGAGCTTGCAAGTTTTTTTCTTTCTTACCGTCTATCGCAGTAATCTTCGTACTTGTTGAAGATTACATCAAGTTCAAGTTGGATTTGTAATATCATAGTATCATGATCAAATTATTAACTACTCCCTCTGTCCCAAAATTATTGTCCAGTTTGAGATTTCACATTTAGTACAATTTGAACTAAAAACGAAAATCCAAACTGGACAATAATTTCGGGACGGAGGGAGTATTTACTTTTTAGGTTGGTTTGGCATAAAATTATGAAGAGAATTTATAGAAAGTTTTAGCTATGTAGAACCGATCCTGGTCGTGTTCAAATAATTATTCTAACATACTCATGCTCATGCAAATGAACAAAAATGATTTTCAAATTTCAGTAATACTTTTAACTTTATAGTGGTGTTTGTCTTAAGGAAGTGTTGAATTAAGGTTGCAAATTGCAATCTAGTATGGCTCGATCGGCCTGGGAGTAGGCCTTCTTCGTCTTCCACCTAGGAGCAGCTTCGGTTAGAGCAGAGCCCAAAACGGAATAATCCAAATATTTGTTTAGCAAATGATGGATTTTGCGCCATGGAATGAATTAAAGAACTTAAAGCGTCATCAATATTGACAACATATCCCTGACTTTATCTCGTAGTTAAATAGAAGTGATACAAAACATAGTAAAAATTACCTTTATCAAATTCAATCCCGATCCCCAAAAACTACGAGGTGATTGTTTGCGCTGGAAAGGAACAATCAATCGGATCAATTTAAATCAAATTTCAACATCATGGAAAAAAAATTTCAATAATTATGAAGTCCTAGATAGAAAGAAATCATACCATAGAGTTAGAATATTTGAAGAAAACGATTAATTCATTCATTCATTAGATTAAGGTTAGTTAACTCCCAAGTCCCAACATTTGTTGTTCATCAAAGTCTCTAATTACATTTTTCCTCCTGCTTTTTTCGTAGTTGATTAATTTGCGAAAAATTCTCCTCTTTTTAGTACAGAGAATAAGGCTATACGCCTAAGAAAGGGTTACGTTCCTGGGGTATGACACCCCTAATTGATCATGTCAAAGCCATGGCTGAACTTCCAGCGGTGGCTTCTGTAATCTACGGACTCCCCAAAAGGACGGCTTCTTCAATCCAGCTAAACAATCAGGCAAGCAATTGGCTTCTCTAAAAATATGACGGATTAGCACTCTCCAATTGCGAAATAACAGCTCCCTGATCTCTGTTATTAACCTTTCATGTTGTCTGCTACCAACTCTACATCCTCACACTATGTGCACTGCAGCTCTACTGTCCATCTCCGCCATGATCTGCTTCTCACCATTATTCCACGCAAGCTTTAGACCGTGATACAGACCCCACAGTTCTGCTCCCGTAACAGTTGTACACCCAATACCTTCCAGCATCCTCTACTGTCTCTTATTAAGCCACCAGCTCTTGCCTCACCTGAAAATCTGTCATAAGAGCCGCCAGCTTTATACCTGGTGTCATAAGAGCCACCAGCTCCCGCAAAAAATTCTCCTCTCAATTCTCAGTGCTGCATTATCAAAATGGCAACTCTAGTAACTCGCTGCATACCCGGATGTGCATTTCTAACTTTTGCACTCCAGTACTTCTCTTTATACGTTTTGCTACTATTACATAAGTGTATGTTTGATCAGAAAGAATGTCTTAGTATCACAATTCATACTGCCTTGATTGTCAGGATTGGATTGGATTGGAAGTCGGCGGTTTATGATGTCAATATTTGTATCACCTCCGGCAGGTATCCGGTCAAATGATTCCCCGCAAAAGATACTCTCATCAAGCTGGAGCAGTTTTTTAGTGTATTGGGAATGGAACCACTTAGCTGATTGTCTCCTAAACGAAGATGATCAATGAATTTCAGATTCCCAAGCTCTCTGGGGATCGAACCACTTAATTCATTATCAGAGAGATCCAACATCAGCAGATTGGTGAGGTTACCTAGTGAAGTTGGGATTGGACCATGAAACTCGTTTTCCGACAAGTACAGCTCCTCAAGTGCAGTTAGTTTCCCCAACTCAGGTGGAATCTGACCCGAGACTTTATTGTTCCAAAGAGCCAAATACTGTAAGTTACTCAAATTGCCAAATGTACTGGGAACAGAACCCGTCAGCTGGTTCTCTATCAAATCTATCTCGCTAATGAACTTCAGATTTCCAAGCTCTCTTGGGATTGAACCACTTAATTGATTCCAATACAGGTACAGTTGTTGCAGATTGGTCATATTACCAAGTGAAGTTGGGATTGGGCCGTTAAGTTTATTGCCATACATAATCAGAAGCTCAAGTTCTGATAGTCTCCCCAACTCAGGAGGAATTTGACCCAAGAGTTTATTTCTGAAGAGAAACAATATCTTCAAGTTACTCAAATTACCTAAGGTTCCGGGAATTGGACCAGTCAGCTGATTTTCTGATAAATCTAATTCCTCCAAGAAGTTCAGATTGCCAAGCTCTCTTGGGATCGAACCAACTAATCGATTCTTGTAAAGATGCAGCAATTTCAGATTTGTGAGACTACCTAATGACTTTGGGATTGGACCGTTTAGGTCATTGCCCGATACGCTCAACTTCTGAAGTGCTATTAGTCTCCCTAACTGATCAGGAATATGACCAGAGAGTGTATTATTGAAAAGAACCAATTCTTTCAACCTAGTCAAGTTCCCAAAAGAAGGTGGAATTGGGCCTGTGAAATTGTTGTCATCCATGTAGATTTCCACAAGATTGTGAAGATTTCCTAATTCCGGAGGAATCGTACCAGAGAGTAGGTTGTCATAGAGGTACAAGTATTGCAACTTTTCCAGATTGGGCAAGGAATGAGCAGGGATGGAGCCTTGAAGATTGTTTGAACCCAATTCCAGATAAGATAGTGAGGTTAATTGTCCTATCTCCTCAGGGACTGAGCCAATCAACTGATTATAAGAAAGGTAAAGTTTCTGGAGATTCTTTAAGTGGCCAATTTCAGGTGGGATTTTGCCCAAAAAACGATTGCCTAACAATTCAAGATGTATCAGCTTGGAGAGGTTACCTACCTGCGGTGGGATGCTGCCAGAAAGTTCATTCATGGAAAAATCAAGATACTCAAGGTTAGGGAGGGAGAGAAATGGGAAACCGTGAAGTGTACCAGAAATATTTGACTCAGTGAGGTTCAGAGTATGGACACTTCCATTGATGCATGAAACTCCATACCAATTGCAAGGACTTCGGGTTCTTGAACCATTTGTAATTGGTTGATGAAGATGCCATGAACTTAACAGAGGGTTGCTTGGATTAAGAAGATTGGATTTCCATGTGAGAAGAGCTGCTGCCTCTGTTTGAGCAGAAGAAGGAGATGATGAATGAGCAGCTCCTTGAGAGCAACATAATGACAGGAAAACTAGAACCCAATGAAACATGATTTTCTGATACTCAAAAGCTCATCAAATGTGTAACGAATTTCTAGCAACTTTTATTATATCGTTGCGATTGGACACGGAATTGACCGGCCCTTTCTCAAGATCAATAACCTTGGACCCAGGGCATTGACTTTTCCACCAAAGAACCGGACCTTTTTTTGTCATACGGGTGTACTAGCAAGGTACATAATCATTTGTCTATTGTGGACTAAGAATTGGAATTCTTTCATTGTAATTGTAGTTTACAATTTACAAATGCTCAAATCATACTTTTCCAGCTGTGTTTGTGCGGTTCTGATGGGGAGTTGAATTGATCATCTTTTAGCAATTCAAAACACCGTGTTCGCAATTTGCTGATTTATTTTCAGAACATATCTCCAGCATTAATTGATGTATGATTGAGCGCTATCACGCTTATTTCCGCCAGCCGAATAAAATCCATGAGATTTTGTCTTATCAGATCGACAATCAAATTCTTAGCTATTGTGTTTCTAAATTAATTGATTCTATGGATTTAGGAAAAAAATTCCTTAGTCTTCATTGTTTACTTGCGATAGTTTAAGGAAAACAGAGTCGTCTAGTATCCACTTAATTAGTACGTTGACCAGTTGAGTGAGTTCGACAAGATTTGTTTTGCCTTCTCTGTTTGACTATTAGTATACCAAAATCTCCAACTGAGTTCACTTGCACAGATCTAAATTCTGACCATTTACTACTTAGAATGAAACTATGACTGTGACATTGATTTCATGTAAGTATATTTCAGAAATTGTTCTGAAATAAAAGGGCTATGTAAATGTGGAAAAACAACAGCGACAAAGGTGTCGACCTTTTTTTTTCCCGGTTCGACGTACATCCTTTGTCAGAATATCAGTAACTAATCGCGGTGTCCTACCCTCCAAGTGTACTAGTTTGAATTAGGCGCTTTAATGTCTTTCTTTGTAACCAAAAAAAAAAAAGAAAGAAAAAAAGAATATCAGTAACCAACCGATAAGATTATGGGGGTAGCTCCACAAGGTGGAAAATTGAGAACAGTGTGCTGAAAGTGATTTGGACACTTGGTTGGACACAGGTGAAGCTACAAAATACCCAAAGCCACATCCTGTTGTAGAGGGGAAGAAAGAACACATTAAAACCAACTTACTATAACAACTTACTATGCGGATCAAAAAAACAAAAAAAAAAAAAAACCGACTTACTATAACAACAAACAAATAGGAAAAAAAATATTTTTCTTTTTCCTTTTTTTTATTAGAATAAAAATAATATAAAACTAAGAATTTAAAAGGGAATGACTCTTGGGCAACCATACCAAAATTTTGACAAGTTTGTCGAGACCTGCAAAAATTAATCTGATAACCATTTTCATTTCCCACCACACTAGGCCGACTATATGAATATGTGTTATATCCTCCTCCATTGATGATTCTCAACTATCCATATAATCGTTCTTTCAAGATAATTGTTCTCGAAATGATTAACCAGTTATAGAAGACGATCAAAGATCAAATTCTTACATTGGTTTCCTTCCGGGTAGAGTCAGAGCAAAGTTTGATGATACAAAGTAATTAGATACATAACTGAACCACGTCCAATCATCTTTTGCATTTTGCCATTTTCCATACTTTTGATGGGCATCCATTTTCAGTTTGGGGCTGGAGATATTTGACTATATTATGCACTAATATAATCTTAGTGTCTTAATTAAATTCTTATTCCGTGTCTCTGTGGATGATGTAATTCAGATCTATTATCAGGATCTTTTGCCATTTTCTCCAATGTTAAAATTAAGAAATTATTGTAGCATGTTGTGAGTTGTGACTAAGTGATTTATCTAATGATCCAATTTATTAAATACAATAATTTTTATGTATGTGAAATTTATCATAACATTTGAATAATTGACTGAACTATTTAGTCAACTATGTAAATTTATGCATCCTGTGTAAGTTTTTTTTTTCGTATTTTGATTTTGATTTTTTTTTAATCGCCTACCGCAGTAATCTTTCATACTTGTTGAAGATTACATCAAGTTTAGGTTGGATTTGCAACATTATAATATCATGATCAAGTTAATAACTATTTATTTTATTTTGTTTGGGATAAGATTGTGAAGAGAATTTATACAAACGTTTAGCTATGTAGAACCGACCCTGGTCGTATTCAAATAATTATACTGACATATGCAAATGACCAAAATGATTTTCAGATTTCAGGTATACGTTAACTTTAATAGGTGTTTGTCTTAAGAAAGTGTTGAATTAAGGTTGCAATATAATCTACTGTGGCTCGGCCTGGAACCATCTTCGTCTTTCCACTTAAGAGCAGCTTCGGTTAGAGCAAAGCCCAAAATGACATATTCAAATAATTGTTTAGCTAATGATGGATTTTGCGCCATGGAAAGAATCAAAGAACTAAAAGCGTCGCCACTTACCAATATTGAGAACATATCCTGCTAAATTTTAATGATAAACTTAAAGAGTCTGTTTGTTTGGTTTTTATGGTTTTTTTCAGATTAATATATTAATAACTGTCCCATTTCAGCATACATTTTTTATGTTTTCAATATATCTTTTTGTATTTTTAATATGAAAAAATACTTAAAAACATACATTAAAAAAACAAACATACCCTAAATCTCGCAAGTGAACAGAAGTGATATAAACATACTAGTAAAAATGTAAATTCGTGTGGCGACAACTACAACTGAGTGTAAGACTTCCTCAAATAAATGGCAAAGACACTTTAAAATACGTGCAGCCCAAGGATTCATTACTACTACATTTAGATGATTATGATGCACAAGGAATGCATAGGGGTTGTGGCCAATGACCATTTCGGCATAATAATGGGAATGATCCATTTCTCGCTTTTATCCCCCACCCTCTTTTCCCTTTTGATTTAACTCCACATAATAGAGATAATGAATTAACAAGGACATATTGTACTATTGTTATTCATAAAATTCTCACTATGACTTTTAATTTAGTTAATAATATAAGCATATATAGTTTATGACAGCTTTTTTGTAATATTTTGTCAACTTATTGAAGTTTGTTACTGGATTATTTGAATAATAAAGTCTTTGTCAAGACCCAGTTAAACTACTACTACTATATGTGTAATAATACCTCGTCAACCATTTTATAGGTACATACATATCTGGGAGGAATTTTCGTTTGCTCCAAAGAAAATTAGGACAAACTTTTTTCCATTTCCTACTAATAATGATGCATCAAATACATACGGACAAAAAAGGTGTGACATTTAGCATGAAATTTATGATGAAGTTACAGAGTGAGGGTGGGGGAGGTGGAGGATTATTTGAAAATGGGTGGTGTGTCGGGGATTGAAGGCCAAAATGATTAGATTAAAGAAAGCTGAAAATGGTCTGGGTCGGGGGGGAATCAGCTTACTGCCATGTGGATTAGACTCCTCACTTCCCCCCCTGTTGGACTCCTTTGTCTACATCCCTCCCTACATCCCATGGTTCTTAATTTTTTTTTTAATTTTTTCTTTTTACTTTGCCATTTTTCATTTTAGTGTTCATTTATTTTCCAAGTAATTAGGCGACATCATGGTTTCAAACAAAAGATATTCAATAACACTTTTCCATTACACATCATTTATGAGTCAAATTTAAATGTGTCTATTGATTTTGCCTCTCAAGATTTTTTTTTTTTTTTTTGAAAAGAAAAAGTAGTGTTGGTATAGTATTATGGAATCTTTTGAGGTGTATATCATATTATATATTAATTCTAATTGTGTCTAAAAAAAAAAATCGCTTGTATTTCTACTATTTTCTAAAGGAAAAGGAAATAGACAGTGATGAAAGTTACTCTAAAAAGTTACAGCCTGCTGCCTATTTGCTAGCACTGTTAGTTTGTGTTAGGCTCTAATTACTCTAAAAAAAGGTATTAGGCTCTAATTACAAATTATTATAATTACTAAAAACACGCATACGCGCACCGCTGATCTAGGAGCCATAATTAAGCTAATCCATCAATCACAGATTCGAATTCCCTCCCCAGCACCCTGGCCAGAAAAACCAAAAAAAACGGACAGATGCATCCCTTATATTTAATCTGTAAGATCAATTTTGTAATTTACGTAAATTAATACAGGAGAAAAAGAATTAGGGGGTTTTAATCAAATAAAAAGGAGGTAAAAAAAAAGGAAGAATAGTAACTAGTGGGACCAAAACGTTACATTCAAGAAGATTACAGGCGAAACAACAGTTCCGGTTCATCCAAATAGATAAATCCTCGCAAAGCCACGAAACGACAAACGTCTATTCTGCCATTTTCCTACATATAACTTCTCTCCTCCTCCGCCTTTGTCTCCGTTGCATCTGTCTGGTCGGACAACTCTCTTCTTACTGTGTGACTGTGTGCGCCGAGAATATGCCGCCGCCGCCGCCGTCGTGAATATATACTAATAATAAGAACGAGACTGGCAATAGCAGTGTTCTAGAACCTGGTTCGATTCGAACTTAAGTGCGTGTGTGTGTGTGAGAGAAATGAGAAGTCATGGAAGCTGCATCGGTATCTCGGCCACCGCCGCTGACCGTACGACGTCGTCCCTCTCCGGTAACAACAACAGAAGATCATCTTCCTCATCATGCTCTCTCTCCAATTCCTCTGTTTCTTCAGGTCTGTTCATGGTGCCATACTTATATGTCTCTTCCATCTGTCTGTTTGTTTGTTTTTATTTATATATATATTTTTTTTTTCATTTTTCCGTTCTACTTAATTTCTAGTTGTACTTATACTGCGCTGTGACTGGGATCTGCTGAATGCTTTTTGATTTTTTTTCCATTGGACTGTGTTTTGTGGCTGGATATTTTTAGATTCTTAAGTAAGTATGCATCTTTTGAGTATGGACTATTGACAATTGAGTTCGGGCGATCATGTTGTGAAATTTTTTTTTACTGAAATCCCAATACTAACTGAAAGGAATCCCCATTGTAATATCCACGATCATATTCCACATATTGAAATCAAATTTTGGTATCTGTAAGTTCGTTCATTGTGGCTGATCAAGTGATCATGTAACGATTACCGCAGCACTTAAAAGGATTCAGTGACGGTTCTTACTCCGCATATTGTCAAAATCTTTTGTTGAATGATTATGATCAGCTTACTTGTCGTATATAAGAATTCTGAGTAATTTATCACTCGTTCTGGGTATGGTCTTTTTTTCTTTTTTTTTTAGATAGAAGTTTTGATTTCGTATAGTTTTTGTATGTAAACTTTTGCAGTGAGGCTATTGTAAGAATGAATTTTTACTTGGTTGTACACTTTGCTTAGTTCGAAGTACTTCTGAATTGAGTACATGTGTTAGTTGGCTAGGTCTGAAATCCCATAGGTTGAATGCAGATTATGCAACTTGCGGGTCACCAATGTGGATGGGGAAAAGCCTCACTTGTGTTTGCTTCAAAAGGAAAGGAACTCATGACCGCATCTTCTTCACCATGTCACCGACCCAGGCAAGTCTATTAATCTGCTACATACAATGCTTGAAAGGGTTTTGATCAAATTTATATTTTGACTTTCAATCCTGATCTAACATGAGAAATGCAAGAAGCATCGTAAGCATAGAGTGCCTCTTTTTGGTTTTGAACGTGTTGATCGTTCCAAACTTCTATTCAGTATCTTACTATCCTTCTGTGGGGCATTGCAGCAAGATAGATACAGGAGGTTAAAACATCGAATGAAGATATGTTTTGATGCCTCCAAACCAGAACATCAGGTTTGCATCATTTAACGGTCTTCTTGTTTGAGACTTGTTATCAGACCAATAATGACTACCGTTGTCCTGTTTATCTGTCTTCCCCAATTCCTTCTAGATGACTTCATTGTTATGTGAAGTAAAGTAATTATCAGCTTTCATTTTGCGACTAAAGAGTTTTTATGCAACTCATGCTTCATTTTTGGAATGGCAGCAAGCTTTAAGAGCTTTATGGCATGCCACGTATCCTGAGCAGGAGTTACATAGTTTGGTATCTGATCAGTGGAAAGAAATGGGATGGCAGGGTAGAGATCCATCCACCGATTTCAGGTTTTCCATACTTGTTTTCTTTTATTTTCAATTTCCATCTTTTGTCATGCTGTATTCTCCACCCATTACTGGTGTTTTACTACCAGGGGAGCTGGATTTATATCTTTGGAGAACTTGCTTTTTTTCTCCAAAACATTCTCAGTAAGTTCTTATCGAGTTTGAGTCTCAAGTCTTATTTCATTCTTGTTTTGCTTTAATGTTACTAACAGGCAATTACTTCATATTGAGTTTGAGAACAGTACATGGATAACTAATTTATGTTTTTTATGGTTGTTTTTTTCTGGTAGACATCTTTTCAGCAGTTATTGAAGAAGCAAGGTGGAAAAAGAGCTGCCTGGGAGTATCCATTTGCTGTTGCTGGGGTAAATATAACATTTATGATCATGCAGATGCTGGATCTTGATGCCTGTAAGAAAGAACTTTTATGGTTAACTAATGTGACAATTGAAAAACTTATGCAACTGATCCATGTAATTTAGGCATGGTTGCTGATTAATCTAATCAACTGTGTTATGCAGTAAAACCTCGGACATTTGTGAGAGCAGTTTTCCTGCAAATGCTGTCAGGTAAGAAAATTTCTAATCCTTGTGAAAGGTAAACTATCAGCCCTTGATCACAGAATAGTTTTGTCAAGTTTCTGAGATTTTAAGGAGCTTTTTGCACATTTTCCAGAGAATGAGTGGGCATTTGATCTTCTTTATTGCGTGGCTTTTGTTGTTATGGACAAGCAGTGGTTGGAAAGAAGTGCAACATACATGGAATTCAATGTAAGTAGGAGCAACAACATCTTCTAATAAAATTAACTTCAGGAACATTCATCTGTAGACTGCAATTGTTTTGCTTTGGTCTGTCTTGTTCTCTTTTCCCATTCAAAGAAGCATGGCTTGTTCAAGTGGTTATATCTACATACTTTCTTGGACAGGATGTGTTGAGATCAACTCGGTGTCAGTTGGAGAAGGAACTGCTAATGGATGATGTTCTACGAATCGAGGACATGCCTTCTTACAACCTCCTCTGCTGATTGTAACTAACACTATTCAAAAATTTTGGCTCAGAAGTTAATATATTTGTAGTTTTTGTTTCGTTTTCCTTTTATTAATCTAGATTGGACATGTTACTTTATCGATTATCCTTAAGTGGGAGTATCAAATTACTTTTGCGTAGCTTCTTTAATATAAGAATAAACAAAAGTGATAACTTTTAAATATTAGGTATCATAATTGACATGAAAGTTTTCAATCCTTAAGAAAATAAAAAGAATTTTTATTAGAAAAATAGAATGAATTATATCCAAAAAATACATTAAAGATTATTCTATGTCTTATAGTCACTGCAAAATGCCAAAATATTTTTGTGCTTTTTTTTCCAAGGTGTATCACGTAAGATTTTTGGGGAATAATTTTTTTTTTTTTAATGTAGAACCAGTAAGTTAGGAACAAAATGAATTCTATTTTTGATCAGTACGTTAGGAACAAAATAAATTGTAAGTCTTATCTAGAAATCATAAACAAAACTTCAGAATTCATTACTCTAATCATTTATTTTATCCTTTTACAATTTATAACAAGTGGTAGAACAACAAAAATCATTATAAATGATATGATTTAGTTTAGTATTGCTTCTTCTTTGTTTTTTGAATTTTTATATAATACAGGTTGTATTTCAAAATATTTTCAATATTTTAGGTATATTTTTGAAAAATTTGGAGTAAGATTAACACTTTTCATTTGCAACGCCATGAGTCATTTGCTTAATAATTTTCATTTGCAATTGTAGGGGTCACTTCGTTAAAAGGGGCCTTGATGGGTTCATCTGATTGATTATGGGATTAGTAAAAGTTTTAGAAAAGGAAAATAATTATTACATTAAAAAAAAACAAATTTTATATGGTAGTTTAAAAAGTGTCGTAGGATTGTAACATAGGATATCATTAGCCAATCGTCATTTAATTAAGATTTTGACAAATAAACCCACGAGTTCATCTAATTATGAGTTAGGGTGTTAGTATAATTATAATTGTATTTAGTTACACAAATTGATCGCTTTAAATGTATTTTCATATATTAATGTATCTTAATTCAGTATCGTGAAAACATTAACAATATCTTCGTTAATCTCATTTATTTTGAAACCTTAAACCTAACAATCATTGATATAAGTATTTATCATTTACACTCACATCAAAATTAATAACATACGTTAACACTTAGATTACGAAACCTTAATTGACTATGATCAGAATATTGGAACAACGTGAATATGACTTTTAAGGATTAGAATATCCGCGGTTCAAGTATTAAACAATGACATATAGTTCCAATTAAGGTTATTTTTTCATCAAAAAAAATTAAGGTTATTTAATCTTATGTTTTAAAAAGTTTGAGGATCAAAATAATTGAATATTTTTTTAAAAAAAATTCATTACCTTCTTATGGTTGTTCTTATTCATTTCAATTTTCATGTGACATGCATTTTTAGGATTTTTTACCAAAATTTTGATACAAACTATATTTTTAAATTTTATCGGTACAGGCTTTGATGTACTTTTTCGGAATCTAACTCCACGTTTTATCCACTTAAAAATCATATAAATAGATTAAATTAGATATGTTATGAACAAAAGAGATTAGAAAAATGAAATGTAAGGTACAACATTCCCAATGCAAATACTTTGTAATGGATATGATTCAAGTACATTTAGTCACATGCTTTGATAAGATTTAGAAAAAACACTAGATTTTTTTTTTCATTGTATTATTGATGTATATTCTTATTTCATTACCATGTCTTTGATATATATTTTTAGATTTTCTGACGAAAATTGCATAAATTATAATTTAAGATATTTTCCCACACATGCCCATAATTTATTTTTTGAAATCTGATTCATATTTTTGTGTCTATTACGTCATCGATTTTCTGATATTTTTTTAATATGATTTCTTCCTTTTCTTTAAGTTCTATTTTTTAAATTTTACTTTTTTACAGTTGTTTTTTTTTTCTTTTAAGGAACTAATTACTTTAATAATATTCGACTTTTATGACTCAAGAACTACCACAACTGAAGCAACGTACTACCATGTTGTGGTTTGTCCCATGTTGTGGTTTGTGTATCATACAAGATTATAATTTTTGAAATGGTAATTTTCCTATGCAAACTATAAAAATTTCAGCAAACTATATTGGAGAAAAAGTATTCATCTTTTGAATTTTATGTAGTCTAATAGACAAAAGGTTCACATTTAGAGTGCATTGAAGACAAATCTCATTTGTTCTTTATTTTCCTATAATAATTAAATAAGAGACGCAAAGATTAACTTTCATTTATAGAAAGAATTTTATTGAGTACTAACTTTACATTGTATCCTGCAAAATAAAAAAATCAAAATATGAAAACAAAAGTTATAATACAAAAAACAAAAAATCTATTATTTAGTTTTTTTAACAATAACATAATTTACATTGTAGTAATGCCAGATAATCAATTTATGATATAGTTCGAAACTGTTTTTGAGTATATTTTAATCATTTCCATCATTCAATGTTGACACTTATATCAGAAACAACAATAATGGAGACAGTGAAAGATATATGGTGAAAATACAAAGAGAATGATGTGTATATATAATTAGGGGTAAAAATATAATTTTAATAGAAAAAATTCTATAGTAAAGTAACAATAAATTAAGGGATACACGCCAGTCACTATTTTTTCACTGTACATTTTCACTACCCATATCATTTTTCTATCATAAATTTACAATTATAACTCCAAAATTAAAATAGTTAACTGTAATAACACATCTTTTGTAATAGTACGACATCAAATTTTTTCTAATAGTAGTAAGTAATTTCCAAGTCACCAATTCCGTTACACAATGAGGTCTACGAGGAAGAAACAATTATTACCGGTGAAAAAAGACTTTTTCCTCTCTAATAATGTATAAAACAACACAAACCATAAATTTATAACCTTCCATATTTTTATCAGCTTTATAGGCAGAATGCTTATTGTCCATTACATACCCCCTAAGAATCATGTTGGTTTTCCAACAACCTCGGAGATTCCAATTATTTACTACAAAGCAAAGGAAAACTCCATTATATTTCATCTACTATATAAAAAAAAAAAAACCCCCCGCTTCATATATATTCTCAATCAAAGATAAAGTTGTGAAAGAAACATATCAAGATGAAGAGCCTAATTGTCTCAACCCTGGTAATCGGAGTTTACATCTTCTTCATTTTCCAAGCTCCAAAAGTGAAGGCATGGCAGGAACAGTATCAGGTTCAGATCAAGAATGACATCAACGATTCACTTCCATTGGGGTTGCAGTGCCATTCCTCGGAAAATGACCTTGGTTCCCATACACTGTATAAAGGAGGAATTTTCAAGTTTCACTTCGGAATAAATTATTTCTTTAGCACCAAGTTCGTGTGCGACGCCCAGTGGAGCGGATTGAAGGCCAGGATCTACGTTTTCAACAAAAACTTGGCCAAAACACATTGCGGCAACGATCTTGGTCGGAACTGCTGCTGGTCCGTTCGGAGAGATGGTTTTTTCATTGGTAGTGCTGAGTATGCGCCGCATTTTGAGAAAGTCTATGATTGGGGTGCTGGTTATTAAATACTCCCTCCTCCGACACACAAAAATAGTCCAGTTTAATACAAAATTCTGTTCCAAAAAAATAGTCCAGCTTCACAAAAGTCAAAAATTAATTGAATTGAAATGACTTAAATATCCAAAAAAAGTAGCGATAAGGAAAACAAGGTTCACTTCCTTTGATTTTTATTTTTTTTAGTTTTCTCTTATTTTTTCAAATGATTATATCTTTTAATATATAAATAATTAAAAAATGTGTTATATATCAAATTAATGTATATAACGAGATCTTTTCATCAAGATCCATTGTCAATATTTTTTGAGATAAAAATTTTGATCAAATTTAAGTTGTAAAATAAATGTATATGTAGTTAAGTTTTATAGAAATAACTAGAAGGGGCATTAGTGGAAGTTAGGGGCATAAAATGAGTTGTACATTTGGTGTGTTGACTAAATTAAAAAAGTTGTATTATTTTTCTAGGACGAATGGAGTATTTAAATTCATATAATACTTGATCGGTCCCAGTACATATTTGCGGCCCTAAGAATATAAAATAAAACTAATAATTAAGAAAATGATACTAATTGTGTTGATTATATTCATCGATTTTTTAAAAATTCACAAAATAGTAAAGAAAATAAATATTTTTTGGCATACTGTACAGAATTCGAGTTTTACAAATACGAACTCTTAACAAAGTTCTTGCGTCTAATTTTTCGTTAACCTATTGAAGTTGACAGCGAAGTCGACATGTTATTTTATTTTATTTTATTTTTTCTTTTTGATTACGTATTTAAAGATTGTGTTTTTCCAATTTTTCATCCTAATTTTTTTTGTGTGAGAGAAAATTTTAAGTTTCATCACTTTTTATAGCATATTAACATTTCGTGTAAAAAACGATATAAAATAAAACAATTCAATATATAGAGTTTCCCTATTGGTTCATATTGTTAAAATCACTTAATTAGGATAAATTTGTTCAATTTTAATGTATTAGATTAAAATTGAATAAATTTATCTATCCCAATTTATTTATCATTAAAATTTCTCTATTGTTTTGTGGATATTTACAAAATCTATGAATATAATCAACACAATTAATATTTTTTTTTTAATTATTACATTTAGTTTATATTATTAGGGCCACAAATATGTGTTGGTACATATCTTGCTCGAAATTTTTCAAAGTACACTATATTAAAAAATATTTTGAAATACAACCGCTATTCTATAAAAATTGAAAAAAAAAAGAAAGAAGAAGAAGTAATACTGAAGTAAAGCATTTCATTTATAACACTTTTTGATGTATTACCACTTGTTATAATGTTTAAAAAGGATCAAATAGATGAATAGCGGAATATATTTTGAAGCTTTGCTTTTGTCTTTGTAGATAAGATTTAAAATTTAATTTGATTCTAACTTACTGGTTCTACATAAAAATAAAAATAAAAAACCATTCCCCATAAACCTTACATGATACACCTAGGGAAAAAACACAAATAATATTTTTGCATTTTTTCCATTGACTATAAGACATATAATAATCTATTACATATCTCCTTAATATAATTTATTCTATTTTTCTGAAAAGAAAATTCTTGATGATTGAAAACTTTCCTGTCAGTCATCATACCTAATATTAAAAGTTACCACCTTCTTTGATTCTTACATTAAAGACATGAGGAACTGATAAACATAGACTAAGGTGATAAAATGCTTCGTTTGTTACGAAATAAAATTAACTCGTTTTGAGGAAAAAAAATTATACTTTTAACGCAACAAAAAAAGTTAGTTCACTTTGAATTTAGATGTTTTTTTAATATTTTTATTACGAATCTCAAAATTATATATTGATTATTTAGTTATCTATTTTGGACATGTTACTTTATCGAATATTAGGATCAATATTATGTATTAGATTAAAATTGAACAAATTTATTTATCCCAATTAATTGATTTTTACAGTATGAACCAGTAGGGGAACTCTATGTATTGAATTGTTCGACTAGTTTATATTTCTTTTTACACAATATTCTAATATACTATAAAAAGTAATGAAACTTACAATCATTTTCTAACACAAAAAAAAATAAATAAATAAATAAAATATTAGGGTGAAAAATCGGAAAGACAAAATCTTCAAATACATAATAAAAAGAAAAAAAATAAATTGTATATATCATTCGTCGACTTTATTGTCAACTTCAATAGGCGGACGCAAACCTTGACGCATGAACTTTGTTAAGAGTTCGCATTTGAAAAACTCAAACTCTGTATAGTTTGCCAAAAATATTTTTTTATTTACTATTTTGTAGATATTTACAAAAGTTTTACATGATATACTCGGGAAAATGCACAAACAATATTTTGGCATTTTGCCATTGACTCTAAGACATAGAATAATCTTTAACGTATCTTTTGAATATAACTCATTTTATTTTTCTAATAAGAATTTTTTTCGTTTCTTATGTTTGAAAACTTCCATGTCATTGATTGTATCTAATATTTAAAAGTTACCATTTTCATTTATTCTTGAATTAAAGATACGCAAAGGTAAATTAATACTCCCACTTAATGATATTCGATAAAGTAACTTGTTCACTTAAGAATAATCTATTTTTTTGAGATGGAGGGAATGTATACAAATGGGATGTAATTAACTGCATGTCCTCTAATATATGTGAACTAAAGGGGTGGGTGGTAGGTGGAAAAAACCAGATTTTCTTATTCCTTGGTCACCGCCAGTTTTTTCTTTCTAATGTAAAACTCCGTGAATAAATTAAGCTCGCAAAGTACTTGGCTAGGGTTTGATGCGGTGGTTGAAATAATACGGATAGAGATTAGGATTCTTTTGTTAATGTAATTTTAATTAGTTTAATTAGGGTTTTATTTTTGTATCATTTTCCCTATTTAAATGGTATTAGCCGTCTCGTAGTAACACAGTTGTTGATTTATAAAAATATTGAGAATTCATTTCTTTTTTCTTGAATTACTAGTCCGATTTATTGGTGAGATTTTTGACGCCTTAAAGAACGGGTATTCGTTCGTCGAATCAATGGTGTTTAAAAGGGTTGTATTACGAGAGGTTCGTGTTAGGGTTATAAGTTTGGGCTTCCGCTGACTGACTGCATCGATAAAACTCCTACTGCTCTCCATTTTATCCTCGTAACCGAACTTGTTCTTCTCGTAATGGGATGAAGTATTTGTTATTCTCCAGAAGGGAATCTTACTCGCCCAGCTCTTTGTAATACTTTGGGTATTATTACACTCTTGAACAATTTTAATCCGTTGGATCGGAGAGTAATATTTTGCATATTAGTACTTTTTTAAAAAAAAAAAACTATTTCGATCTGTGAGATCGGAGAGTTAAAAGGGAAAATGATGTTAAACATTTACTCCGATGAACCTTATTCTATTAGAAGCTCAGAGAGGTGGGATTGCCAGAGGTCAAATGTGCTACAGTCGGGACGTTACTGATTAATCCGAAGAAAAGGAACACAATAAGGAACAAACGTAGAGGCAAGGCGTAAATATGGTTGCTATACAAAATTTGACCACGTCCATATACTATTACTTGGTCTTGTTTTCCGGATATATCGAGGACAAATCTTTATTCACAATAAGATCTAACTTTATGCAGTAAATCACTAAATTGCTATGTGTTTGTACAATTTTCGAGTGTATATACGTTCGATTCCTCTACTTTCTGATGATCAATCCCCATCATGTTTATGTGTTTATGTACACATAGCCGTTTATCAATGCAGAGAATGATTGATGGCAGGAAGGAGAAGTGCAGCCTGTTACAAGCATCACATTGCATTACACCTTTAGGGTGTGAGGTTGCTTAGGAATCAAGTCAATTTGTTGTAATAATAATAAAAAAAAAAAAGCTGCACAAGATGGGGCATAAGCATTCGCAATAAAAATCATATGCCATCTGAAATCAAGAACTTCTTTTCCACATTTTTGCAGCTAATTAAGCAGAAATGTGGATAACCATCAAACGAGGTAAAGAATCACACCTGAAAGTGAAGTCTTGGAATTGAAGATTCAAACGAGCTTCTCTGTCTCTTTTCAGCTTACCTGTTTTGCCTTAACTTTCAAGCAAATATTCACACCTACAGTACTAGCTACTACCCAGTACCCACCTTCACTATGTTTCTATCCCTTTGTCTTAGCATCATTTAGTTCTTACATAAAACCACCTCGTTACAAAATCACTGAAACTTTGAGAAAAGAAAACAGGGAAGGAGTCCGTCTCCCTGGGATGATCATGAACCAGAATTAAACTACTTTTGGTTTTTTTGCTCATTCATTACCAATGGGATCTTTGCAATCACCAGATGGGGAAAAACAGCCAAAAAGCTCCCTGTTGTTGGAGAATTCATGTGGATATTTGCTTCAGGAATTACAGGCGAGTCTTTTTTCTGTATATTGCTTATAATGTGACTGATTAAATTAATGAACTTATGCATGGTTGTTTATTTAATTACTGTAACTAAACAGATGATATGGGATGAAGTTGGAGAAGATCAATTTGAGAGGGAAAAAGTTCTATTGGATATCGAACAGGAATGCCTGGAAGTTTACCGCAGAAAAGTTGACAATGCTAACATTTCAAGAGCCAGGTTGCATCAAGAACTGGCTGATGCTCAGGCAGAGTTTACTCATCTCCTACTGTCACTTGGCGAAAGGTCACTCCCAATGAGGGTAACTATTTATTTTCTTCGCCTTTTTTTCAGTAATAATATCAGCTTCCATTTTATTTACAGAATCAACCCGCTTGCACTCATATAGTACAATATGAATAAATGACCAACTAGTGACTAAACCTTTGTAGTTTATACATTGATAGGCGGTTATAAGGTTATACATACATTCTGCTTATTGGAACTGCGCCTAAATAGCTAACCATCAATTTCTGATTTCTCCATATTAGCCAAGCAAATAGTAGGTTGTGTTGCATACTATTGAAATCTTTTAAAGATTAAATGAATAAGCTTAAATCACCTAATGCGAAATGACAATATATAATAGTTTGGGACCATGACATCTTTCTGGAATCTAAGCATAGGTGAAAAACAGGTTGTGATCTGCAGGCAAGAAGGAGTTGCAGATCGATTTTACAACCAGCTAATAATAATTAATGATGCTAAACTAAGGGACCTTTTTTCCCCCATGAACAGCCAGAGAAAATGACTGGAACATTGAAGGAGCAGCTCAATTCAATTAGTCCAGCTCTAAGAGAGATGCAGTTGAGAAAGGATGAAAGGGTCAAACAATTCCGAGCTGTACAGTCACAAGTTCAAAAGATCTCAGCAGAAATAGCAGGTCGATCAGAATACAATGACACATCCTCAACTGTTGTAGTAAATGAAAGTGATCTTTCACTTAAGAAGCTAGAAGAATACCAGAACGAGCTTCAGAGACTTCACAATGAAAAGGTAGTAGGCCTAAGAGTGGCGATTATAATGCATAGATAGCATTCAAATATCATAAATTAAAAATAACAACAACAGAAGCATCACATATGGTTAAAGTTGACCTTTTTTTTACTTCTCTTCTCAAACTATTGGCATCAATACAGAGTGACAGGCTCCAAAGGGTTGAAAAATACATGAGCACAATTCAAAATCTGTCAGCCACACTTGGTATGGATTCATCCATGATTATCACAAAGGTTCATCCTAGCTTGAATGCATTGTCTGGCCTTTCAAAGAATATAGGTGATGCCATCTTGGCAAAACTACACAGCACAGTGGAATCACTGGAAACAGAAAAGCAAAAACGGCTAGAAAAGGTATGACACCGGCCTTGTCTTTTTTGGTTTGTTAAATCGTTCTCGGTTCAAGATTTAAACCATGTTGTAGATGATGATATTTGTGAAGACAATACAAACTTAAGGGGAGAAAAGTAAGCCAAAAGGCCAGCTGACATATCTTTTTACTGATTGGGGTCTATTTATTTTTATTTTTTTTTCCCTTTAAACAGCTTCAACAACTAGGGAAAACACTGATAGACTTATGGAATCTAATGGATACTCCCTATCAAGACCGTGAACGTTTTTCACATGTCACTAGTTTATCTTCTGTTTCCTCATCTGACCTATGCAGTCCTGGAAGCCTCACCCTCGACATAATCCAGAAGGTTTGTTTTTCTATACTCTTAAAACTTCTAGGGAGAGTGCCGAGAGTCAAACTCACATTGCCTTGATTTATTCGTCTATGTTTCCATTTTTGTTATATAAGGCCGAGGTCGAAGTCAATCGGCTAGATCAATTAAAAGCAAGCAAGATGAAAGAGCTTTTCCTCAGAAAACAACTTGAACTTGAAGAGATATGCAATCAATCACACATGGAAATCCCTTCAAGATCAGAGATGGAGAATATGATGAAGCTCATAAATTCAGGTTGGTAACATAAATGCATCTTTTCCTCCAATTACTACAGTCACTTAACTTAATTACCTATATATTGTGTTAAAAACTAACTGGCAAAACTCATATACAGGAGAGATTGATCATGCTTATCTCCTGATGAGCATGGATGCGCAGATATCTAAGGCAGAAGAAGAAGCCTCTAGTCGGAAGCCAATAATGGAAAAAGTAGAAAAATGGATATTAGCAAGTGAAGAGGAACGGTGGTTAGAAGAATATAACAGGGTGAAGCTTTCCTACTTTTCCTGTAAACATAATAATTTCCTACTGCATCTATACTTAAATAATTGCTGTCTTTCCCTAAAATTCCTAAACTCCCAAAAACCTTTTCCAGGATGAGAACCGATACTCAGTAAGCAGAGGTGCTCACAAGAATCTGAAAAGAGCCGAACGTGCCAGATTGATGGTTAACAAAATACCAGGTGTGAGACACAAGATTTGTATAAGATACAAAATTTACACAACTCTTTGTAATGACTTTCATGTTTTAAACACCTAAATTTCTTTTACTGCAGCCCTCGTAGATCTGCTCATAGCTAAGACTAAGGACTGGGAAGAAGAAAGGAAGAAAATGTTTCTATATGATGAGGTAAGCTAGGTGTTTTCTGCTATCCCTTAGGGAAAATAATATGAAAAGAGAGAAAACTTGCAAGAAATTAGTGTCCAAAACCAACAACTTCATTTCGACTCTAAATTAAATGTATTCTCTTTCTAGGTTCCACTACTGGCAATGTTGGAAGAGTATAACAACCTGAGAAAGGAAAAAGATGAGGAAAAACTCAGGCAGAGGGTAAGGACCTACACTCCTAGAGTAATAAATTCTGTCGTGTATAATTCTAAAAATGCAATCAAAATAGGAATCATGAAAGAAATTGGTAAATGGCAGAGGTGTCACCAATGTGCCAACCAAAATAGTTGTGTTAGTAACCACAAGGATTCACTGTGATTTTTTCCCTGTGCGTATCAAAACTCCGCAAATCAAACAGCATTTCACGGCCTAGAACTCTACTTTTTTCTCTACAGGAAAAAAAGAAGATACAAAGCCAAGTAAATGCAGATCAAGGGAATGCATTTGGGCCAAGGCCAAGTACTGCCAGCAGGCGTTTCTCAGATGGAGGTTTTGGCTATGAAAGTCCAGCAAATACCAGAAGGCTTTCAACAAATTCACAACTTTCTGGCCAAGGACCTAACACCTTGACAATTTCCACAGTTCATGCAAACAACATACCTTTCAACAGAGGAGTGAAAAAACCGCTTAGAGGACAGAGAACATTTTCTCGAAACGGATTCGCGTCCCATTTAAGAGATGATACAGCTTCAGTAGTCTCCTCCTTTTCTGGACCAAGATCTCCATAGTTATTCTGCATTGGGAGAAAAGCATGATAGATAAAACTAATGTGTTCTGTTTCCTTTCAGAACATAACTTATGTGTAGACTTAATATAATGAATCATTAAAAGAAGTTGGTGTTTACAGTTAAACCCGTGCCAAACTAGAAAGGATTTCATTACCAACTCGAAGCATAAAAGGCATAAAAAGAATTGGAGCCAATTCTCAGTTTAGTGCACACAAAATACGAACAATTCCCTAATAATAATCGATCCTATCCCTTAGGTTTGCCATCAAAATACGAATACATCCGGATTGCAATCCATCAGCATCATTGTCCTCTAACACTGACGTTTCTGGAACGGAAGATGGAACTATTTTCCACCAAACATACAAATGAAAATGATAACAATTATTCATCCGATAATTGAAGCAACCATACCATTCCATTGAAACAGAAACAGTCATCAGATCGGGAGAGGGGTCTTCTTCGCATATGATTAATTACACACCTTTAGAGCTGTTTGACAAAACGACCAAACGAAAATCCTAACTGCACTTATTGAAGAAAGCTTCAATCCTACGCGTCCCAGCGGGAGGAGGCTTCGGATCTGAGGACGGTCTTTTGGAGATTTGATCGGACGGCTGAGGTGCAGCAGGCAGGGGAAGCGAATCGAGGAGGAAATCGCTAGTCGGCTGGTGCCTTCTGACCGCGATTCTCAAATGCTCAAGCTTGATAGTCTTCTTCTTCTTCTCCAAGGCGACTTGAGCTGATTTCTCGGCCAGCAATTGCAGAAACAGTTCCGTTGATGCGGAGACCAGGAACGCGGCTTCTGAATTGATTTTCTTCACTTCCTTGTCGAGTTTCATGATTTTCTTCACCCTGTGTGTCGGAATCCAGCAGGCGAGTGGTCGGTGGGAAACTTCATCGGCGGTGGAGTTCGGTTCTTCTTCTTGTTGATCTGCCATTTGATAACGCCGGGACTGCAACGGCAGCGTTTTGATGTGGAGTTAGGATTAATTAAGCGGCCTTCGTCTTCGACCAATCTTATACAGTTTCGGATGGCGGGAAATCCTGCGTTTCCACTGGCGGGAATTTCTTCAAAGAGTAAAAGGATTTGGTGCTGGACAATCGCTAATGGGATTAATATGAGCGGCCCATAAGGCATCCAAAAGTCCAAAACAAACAATTTTGGCCCATTTATAATGTAGTGCTTAATAAGTCCATCATCCTGATAATCGCCGACTTATCTGTCTCTGATAATATATATATAAGACGTCGTCTCATCGAATCGCGGGAGACCTTTCCCGGCGGCGAAGAAGTTACCGGAGCTAATCCCGAACTCCTATTTACATACTTTGTTCACATTAGATACATCATCAGTCTTCATTTGTCGTTATTAATTGCAGTATAATAATGTAATTATCAAAGATGATTTTTTTGCCTGATAATTTTTACTTGATTTTTCAAGATGAAGATAAATCTTCTTTGTAATATCATAAGATTGATGTGAATGGTATTTTTTTTTTGGGTATGATGAAGGAGGTCCTCAGTTAAACGGCCACCAACTCCGGATGTAGAAGAAGAGGAACAAGATCGTCAACCTAGCCTTCAAGAGATCATTAACCTCAAGGTTCCTCCTTTTTCTTTTGAGTACTTTTAAGATTCTGATTTTTGGGGTGTCAGCTAGTTAATAGTTGTATGGTGTGAATTCGTTGATTTTAATTCCTTCCGTTTGGTGTGTAGTTTGCTGAGAGTGGAGAAAAAGAAAGATTGAAGGAGCTTTTGAGGGAAAGGCTTATAGAATGTGGATGGAAAGATGAGATGAAATCTCATTGCAGGTACTTGTTCTGAAACTGGGTCTGTTAATTTGATGTTTTTCCCGTAGTGTTAATAATTTTGAAGCTGCTGAAGCTTATGTTTTAGCCTCCCTGTTTATGAGTTGCTTGGACGACTTATGCCTAATTTGAGAGAATTTGCTAAGGAATGGAGTTTCAACCTCCTGTTGATTATTTCTGAACTTACATGTTTCTAGTAGATCCTATCGTTACATTTGTTTAAGAAGTCACTAAAGATGGATGGGTTTCGCCATAAAGTAAATAATTAAACTATACCGCCGCAAACTATAATCTGCATTGTAATGTAAAATGGTTAGATTTTGCAAGTATAGAGGCTGAAGAAGGAGTGAGCCAGAATAGTGCTTTAGTGTACTTTTGTTGGCTGTGGTCTGATGAATTTGTGGAATTGAAAGTTGTGGATACTGGTTTGTTGTAACAATTTCTATTTTCGAAGCTAAATGTTATTATTTTGCCGCTTAATAACTTTATCTCCAAAGATTTATGTATTAGTTCCTCCGTCCTGTGGGGAATTGTATTCATATGTGATGAGGGTGCTTATGAAGCTTTTGAAATTTGATCAATTTTCTCTGTTTTCAGGGCACAAAATAAAAATTAAAAATGTCCACGGCTTAGCTGTTTAACTGTTTGCATCATATTTAAAATGTGTTCTACTTTATTACGGAAGTAAAAGATGATTAAGTTTTCTCTTGCCATCTTGCTTCCTCTCATACTGATATGACCTTTCTGTTTCCAAACAAGGTCATTTGCTAGGAAAAGAGGACGGAATAATGTTACTGTGGATGATCTTGTTCACGTCATAACCCCAAAAGGAAGAGGTGCATTCGTTTACTTGTTTATTTTGTAACTTTTGATTCTATATGACTGCAATTTTTATCTCATCTATTGTTGTTCTCTATTTTTCTTTCTTTGGTATTTAGAGAGCCAAATCTTTACTTTTTGTCAGGGACTATCTTTTGGGTTTTTTAGAATATATTGATAGTGTAACATTTGGCATTGTTCTTCTCAACGACTTCTCCTTTCTTGCTTAAATTTAATTTTCAACTTATAAGTTTCTTCAGTCAGGCTTTGCTGTAGTAGATAGGATGCTTCCTTAATATGTTTGCTGTATTTCATTAATGCGGTTGATAATTAAATATGAGATTTCTTGTCGGTGGCCTTCACACCTTGGTTGAACAAATTTAGTCACATATAATGACAAAGTAAGTTAATGATGAAGAAAAAGAAATTCATTCTGGCGATGGTGGTGCTATGGGATTTTGCCTTTGTTCGCATGCTATACTTGAGGATGAAGGAGTTGTTCCTTACAACCGAGTGTTTGGCCCATAATGTTAATAATTAACCAATTGCTGATGACTGCATGGAGATTCACATTCATGTCCACCTGCCTAGTTTAATGTGTGTTTACATTTCATTTTGCCAGCATCTATTCCCGATTCAGTGAAAGCAGAGCTGTTGCAGCGTATCAAATTGTTTATTGAGTCCGTTGCTGTTTAAATTTTGCCAATACATAGAGATCAGAGATTGAAAAGCTGGCCGGAAAGTATCAGAATTCAGAAAAGGCCATATGATAAGATGTACATGTTGTCGTTTTGAGTTTGTCATGGGGATGTCTCTACCAGTACATGAACTGGAGTAAAGGGTAACTACCTTCATTTTCAGATCTCTGCGTGTCAATGCTTGATCAAAAAGGGTGATTTTCCTCTGTCCATTTAGGAAAAGTGTAATTGTGAGTTCGCATAGAGTCAAATTGTGAACTGGCAATGTTGGAGAACCTATCCTTGGTATTAACTTCAGTGATGTCTCTTGTGATTATATGTTTCTCTTTTTTTCTTTTTTCTTTCTTTTGTTCCCTCCCGCTCTTCTTTTCTAAGGGTGCATGGATTTGATTGATCAGTCTTGTAACTGCGTTTGTACAATGTTGGGCTGTGCTTAGTATCTTTTATCTTTAGGCACCTACCAATGTTTCGTGTAGTAGTATTTCATCAGGCTTGAAGGATTCATCTTTGGGCAATTCTATTTCTACTTCATCTGAAGTTTTCACACTGCCTCCATATACAATGTGGTTGAAGGATTTGATTAGAATTTCAGTGTAACTTAGAGAGCAGATTGGTCTGTTTTGATCACTCGAACTGGTTATCAAGCTTGCTCAAGTTTTTTTTTTTTTTTTTTTGGTGATAATTTTGTCAATCTCATGTGAGAATGCGAAAATCAGCACAGCATGAGGTGAAATGGTAAATATACTCATAATGATTATTTTGTGGATTTTTACTCCTGAATGGATGGTGAAAAGGAAAAACTTTACGGGAGTGGTTGAGTGGAAAAAAATTACTGACTTGAAAGAATCAAGGAAGACAAAAGGAAAAGTTCAATGTACACTTATGAGAGTCATGAATCTAGCGTAGTTAGCAATGATGAAAGAAATTGAACCAGTCAACCTTCAGAAGTTCTCTTGACTTCACACAAATGGGTTTTAAATACAAGATCACATATGATCCATGGTATCTGATCTCACATGGAGATATAAAGGCTCATTTTTGTTGTGGTATTTGAATGGCTTCCAAGTAACAACTATTTGTTGAATCACAAAGTATGTTTTAAGTGTGTGATTACATTGAAATATAGGAAAAGTGAAGCGGCTATATTTGGGACCATTAACTGGAACATTACAGACTAATCAACTAGCTTTCTTAATCCTCCTGGCTTGACAAGTGTAGTCGTCCTCGTGATTACAATAACTAATGCAGGTTGGGAGTTTTTTCATTTCCAAATTTACATGATATATATAAAATAATCATTCTGATACTGAGATACTTTCGCCGACTCACTACATCGATCACCAAGAGAGGATACAAATGGACCAAAAGGGATCGAATCGGATTGTCAGAAGGAAAACAAATTAATCGAATAGTACTACTAATTAAGAGCTAGAGGGCCCTTGTCAAACAGAATATTCTTTTGAACGGTACTCTCAGTAAAAGGGCAGGTTAGATTCCTGGCGTTATGGTATAATTACGTTTATCAACCAAAGAATAATATACACTTCCGATGAAATTGTCCAGTATGATAATTATACTATATAGACTATCAAAAAGAATTACTCCCTCCGTCCTATAATTATTGTTCAGTTTGGGTTTTCATTTCTAGTTCAAATTGTACTAAAAGTAAATTCTGAAACTGGATAATAATTTTGGGACAGAGAGAGTACTATTTTATTGGATGTGATCATTGTCTTTATTGTTACTCAAATTATATAGTGTTATATAGATCACTTTGGGTTTTCATTTCTAGTTCAAATTGTACTAAAAGTAAATTCTGAAACTGGATAATAATTTTGGACAGAGAAGAGTACTATTTTATTGGATGTGATCATTGTCTTTATTGTTACTCAAATTATATAGTGTTATATAGATCACTTTGGGTTTTCATTTCTAGTTCAAATTGTACTAAAAGTAAATTCTGAAACTGGATAATAATTTTGGGACAGAGAGAGTACTATTTTATTGGATGTGATCATTGTCTTTATTGTTACTCAAATTATATAGTGTTATATAGATCACTCTTTTTTTTTTTTCTGAGAGGTATACTGAGGATCTTATAGCATGACTCCGGACACCGGGTGCATAATTTACTAGAAAAAAATTTAAAAAAACATAATTTTCTGGTTATCTTTATTATCTCCATCGGTCATTATTCAAATTATTATATACAGTAGACTTGCGTGTTACTGCTTAGCAACTTCTCGATTGGCTATATAATATCTAATGTCAAAAAATATTTCCATGTTGAATAAAACGGAAACCTCCAATGAACAAGTGAAAGCTCAAGCTTACTCCCGACATTTTGGACGTAGGTATAGCTTTTATGATTATACGGTTATACCAGCCATAATCAAAGCCCCAATTTGGAGAGATTACAGTGGAGACTCGTAGTTGACTATATCTATATAATCAAAGATTCAGTTTTGAGTTTCTGTTTCTTTCTTTCTTCTTCTTCTTCCAGGAAAATCAGTTACCCTCCCCCACTTCTATTGATCCACTTTCTAATCAAAGCAAGGTAGTGGTAATCGGAGCTGGCAGGTTCGTTAGGATCACCATTCCATTAGTGGAAAGAAATCTCTTCAACCAAGCGTTCATAGTTGTAGATTCCTTTTCATATTCTCTAACCCAAAAAATTGATCTGTTTAATTTATTAATTATATCAAAATGAATTAAGATAATCAATAGTGGTCGTATGAGCTTCTCCACTCTCCAAGAAGGTTGAGGAAAATTCCCGAAAGGTACTATCAACACTACAAATTATGAGAAAACGATATAAATTGTAATAAATAAATAAATAAATCATATATAACAGAATGAAATTGATAGTGCACAACAGATGAACTGATGGAATCGATTCAAAATATTTTAATAGATACTGATAAATTAAGAGAGAATTATATTTTGTGGATGTAACGTATTAATCGGTACCTCATTTCAATATGAATTTTCACTAGTTTTCTATAATTGTTTTTCTGTAGTGCACCTAGAAAATGACAGAATAAATTTGAATGAATTTGGCCGCAAAGGTAACTTCATTTCCATTGTATATATATATATATATATATATATATATATATATATATATATATATATATACATTATAATATATAGATCTCTCTCTCTGCTTTTTTCTGAGGAAGATTTATTGGCCGGATCTTATGTGCATGGTACAACATAGCCATATTTTAAGAGGCAATTCTCCAATTGGCCTAATTAGGGGCTACATATGCTTTTTGTGTGGTGAATGTTAGTGGGGAAATAGCTAGGCTTTATTAGGCGGCTTTTTAATGCTTTTGGTAAAGTCTGTTAAAATAAATAAAAGGAGGGAAAGAGTGCTTAAGATTTTGCGTAGGTCAGGGTGCCCACGCGTATAGTCTTACGTCCTTTTTGATCTCTTGTTTCTTCATAAATTATTCAAAGATTATGTTAATGCATAACATAGCATCCTGTTATGGGCTGCATATGTGAACCATACGTACGAATGTTTGTTTTGCGAAATTGATATTGATTTCAGTAATGTGTAACGCGTTCAAAGTATATTATCATAGCATTTCTAGCCAAGAATTGAAATCAAAATGAACAATAAATTCTTTTTTTTTTTTAGAAAGTACCTATTTTATTATGTTAAAGGTACTAATCTATTACATTGCATACAATTAAAAGCTAAATTATTCATATTTTTTATTATGTTAAAGGTACTAATCTATTACATTGCATACAATTAAAAGCTAAATTATTCATATCTCGTACATCCCATCTACTTTGTAGCGTTACTATTCATACATGTTATAACATTTGTAGCGTTACTATTTAATTGTTGAAGATTAGGGTTATTCTTTTCTGTCTTACACTGATGATATATGATGAATGAAGTGTGATTACATAGCACGAAGCAGTACTAAAGTGCTTGGTTTTGTCTAAAGATGGAAACCTTTATCTCTATGCTAATGCGGCTTTGGATATAGGAGTACATTATAGTTATAACCTGCACTGAAATGGCACTTGAAATGATGCTGTAATTTGTGTGCACAAAAATGATAGATGCCAATTTTCACCCTTTGATTACTTCCTGGTAAGAAAGGACAAATTTACCATGTTTTGTGTCATAATAAACTAAAAAAGAGTCTCTATTATCCTCTGCTGTAAGCTGAAAGATAACCGAATTTATTACCTTTGAAGTTAAGCCATTCAACTCTCATCCACGTCAAACTCAAACAGTCGTGAAAAATGTATTCACTAGTATCCGAAACACAATATGTTATATCCTCGTATCCTTATTATAACACATTTTGATTAGTCATAAGTTTCATTTATCATATTTTTTAAACGACTAAAATGTCCAAATGGTCCCTTACATTTGGGCCTACTTGAATTTACATCCCTTACATTAATATTTCAATATCGTAGTCCCAAACATTATGTTTTTACACTTTTTTGGTCCCATTTCACTGTTTCCGGCCTTTAACATGCCGGAATCAGGGGTATTTTTGTCTTTTAATTTAATTTAAATTTTTATTAAAATTTAAATCATTAAAAATATTTTAAAATTCAGATTTCATTATTTAATTGTTAAAATATTATTTACTGATTAAAAATATTATTATAAAATTTTAAAATTTACATTATTTTCAAAATTAATTTTTTCATTTACCATTTATCTTAGGTTAAAGTAAATAGTAATTATGTTACACTTTTAACCTTGGACCCAGTGTAACTTAAAAAATTTATCGAGTTACAGTAAATAATTCAAAATTCAGTTTCTTTTTTTTTAAAAAAAAAAGCCAAAATATTTTTTTTTACTCTGACAGCTATAGTAAACCCTAAATGGTAATTATATTACACTTTTAACCTTGGACCCACTATAACTTAAAACATTTATCGAGTTACAGTAAATTAATTCAAAATTTATTTTTTTTAAAAAAAAGGGAAAAAACAAAACCAAGCTTTTTTTTTACTTTAACTGCTACAGTTGAATTTTGAATTATTTACTGTAACTCGATAAATTTTTTAAGTTACATTGGGTCCAAGGTTAAAAGTGCAACATAAGGGTTTACTGTAGCGGTCAAATACTTTATTTTGTTTTTTCCTCTTTTTTAAAAAAATTAAATTTTGAATTATTTACTGTAACTCGATAAATTTTTTAAGTTATTGTAGGTCCAACGTTAAAAAAGCAACGTAGCGGTCAGGGTAAAAAAAATCTTGATTTTTCCTTTTTTTTGGAAAAAAAAATTAAATTTTGAATTATTTACTGTAACTCGATAAATTTTTTAAGTTACAGTAGATCTAAGGTTAAAAATGTAACATAATTACCATTTAGGGTTTACTATAGCGGTCAGAGTAAAAAAATCGTGGTTTTGCCTTTTCTTTTTTTTAAAAAAAAATGAATTTTGAATTATTTACTATAACTCGGTAAATTTTTTAAGTCACAGTGAGTCCAAGGTTAAAAGTGTGTTAACATTACCATTTAGGGTTTACTGTAGCGGTCAAAGTAAAAAAAAACTTGGTTTTATTTTTTCTTTTTTTAAAAAAAAAATTTGAATTATTTACTGTAACTCGGTATATTTTTTAATTTACAGTGGGTACAAAGTTAAAAGTGTTATATAATTACCATTTAGGGTTTACTGTAGCAGTCAGAGTAAAAAAAATCTTAGTTTTGCTTTTTATTTTTCTTTTTTTAAAAAAAATAATTGAATTTTGAATTATTTATTATAACTTGGTTAATTTTTTAAGTTACTGTGGGCCAAAGTTAAGAGTGCAGCATAATTACTATTTACTATGTACTTAAAGTAAACAGTAAATAAAAAATATATTTTTGAATATAATGATAAATTTTAAAATTGTATAATAATATTTTTAATTAATAAATAATATTTTAACGATTAAATAATGAAATTTGAATTTTAAAATATTTTTATGATTTAAATTTTAATAAAAATTTAAATTAAATTAAAAGACAATAATACCCCTGATTCCAGCATGTCAACGGTCGGAAACAGTGAAATGGGACCAAAAAAGTGTGAAAACATAATGTTTGGGACTACGATATTGAAATGTTAATGTAAGGGACGTAAATTCAAGTAGACCCAAATGTAAGGGACCATTTGGATAATTTAGTCTTTTTAAATTTGAAAAAAAAAATTTAAAAATATTTCTAATAATTAGTAGAACACAATTAATCTGAAAATGTAATTTTAAGGTGTTTTTCTTTTCAATCGAAAAAGCATACTAGCTAACAAATCAAAACTTGTCTTAAAATAAGTACCGGAGGAAGTATATAATTGTGATTAAAATATTTGACGAGAGAACTTTATCTCTTGAATAAAATTTATCTGATTTAGAATTAGTTTTTACCTCTCTAGAACTACTTCATGGTTCATGCAACCCAGAAAGAAGAAGAAAAAAAAAGCAACAACAACAAAAAGAAAAAACAGAAAAGAAGCACTCAATAAGTAAGTCTATGCCGGATTATTTGTAATACTTTGTTCACAAAAATCATCGATAACCTTGAATGTAGATCGGATCCGGGACTCGTGCATGTTTGGATGAAAAAATGGATTATCAAGAAAATCACCTCTACTGGATACCCAATATATAAGGTCTATGAGGAATGAAGACAATAAAATCGGTAAGAAATAATGAGTTGGTGGTCCTGTGATTTGTTCTGTTTCAAAAGAACAAAGGATTGATATGCATTAGAGGATCTCTCTAATTTTCTTTAATACTATATTAACTAATATTATTTGCATATTGCTTGCTAGCAAAGATTTTTAATTAATTTATGCAAAGAGGATGAATTGGAAGTTGCCATGCCGACTTCTCCTTTTTCTCCTTTTTATTCGTGGGGCAAATGGGACAAGTACATATACTTCAAAACCATTTAAAGAAAAATAAAGGGAAAAAGGAAAAAAAAAGAAAAAAAAAAACAGCGCACAAAGAAATTAGTGTACACTAACTCGACAAATATGTGATTAAGAGAAGGAGTATTGACTAAGAGATTGTTATCTTTTGGGCGAGATAAGTCGGGTTTGTTGCACGTATCAACTCTATTAGTATCTGAGTTGAAAAAAAAAAATTCCCAGCTCGATGCTTCTAATATTAACTCTAATCCTTTTCAAAAAAAAAATAAAAATAAAAAAAATATTAACTCTAGTATCAAGGCAAGTTGCGTTGTTGATGGATGAACATTAGTTTTTAAAAATAACGAAATCAAAGAGTAAAGCGAGAAGTATAAGAAATTTTACCTCGTCGAAAGAGAAGGTTTTTCCATTGTACCAAAAAAAGAAAAAAAGAGAAGGCTTTTTTGAAATAGCAGCCATCGACGAATACGAATAAATCGAGTTCATTGTCAAACTAAAAAAGAAATTCAAAGATTATAAAATGTATACTATGCCTGGACTGCTATCCTATAGTTCCAATTGTCAAACTCATTCTAATAAATTGAAATTGTGCTGATTCTAATTATGTACTTAAAAAATTGCAACAGTTGGCCAATTAGTCAAATAACATGGATCAAATCTCGCAAATGTCAAAAATAATACTTTAAACTTTAAAGCACTCTGATTGGAACAAGATTTATGCTGCCGCAAATCTCAGCTGGATTCCTTGTTAATCAATGTTGATACCCAAGACCAGGTGGTCTACTGATATGATAAAAAAAAAAAAATTACAATGATAAAGTTACATTTTTAGTATACAAGACTTATCTCCAACCCACATTCCCTCCAATTTTATTTGCCATTTCTTGCAATGTCGTTATGCACACGTACGTATATTAAGCACTAACGGTATCAGGTAATTATAATTAATCAGAATGAGTACTTTTTTGGTACATAAAAGAGGTCCATATCTAAAATACCTGTTACATTATGCGAGTGAGAATTTCCAACTAAGTCATATATGAAAATAATAAGTAAAGTCACAGCTCTTTTCTTTTGAAAATAATACTCCCCCGTCCCATAATTATTGTCCAATTTTACTAAAATGGAAAATTTTATTTTTAGTCAAACTTAACTATATTTTACCTTGAACAACCAGATATATCCCCTACATAAGTTATTGTTTAACCACAAAGATTTTATGGATAATGTTTTTTACTAAGGACAAATGTGTAACTTGATCCATAAAAAGTCAAATTGGACAATAATTTTGAGACAAAATTTTTTGGGCAAAGTGGACAATAATTATGGGACGGAGGGAGGGAGTAATAGAGATTATACTGTAATTTTACGAATCAGTCCATACTCAATAGTCTTTTTGTGGGATCACCAAAATGACTATCTTAATTTTCCGAAAAAAATAAAAAAAAAAATGAAAAATGACTTTCCACCAACTATAAATACAAAGCATCCCTTCATGCAAATCCTTCACACCAACACAACCAACAACAACAACAACAAACATTATCCTCCTCCATTTTAATTAACCGATTCAAAAATGAATCTCTTTCCGCAACTAACCAAAATCTCCTTCCTAGTATTCTTGGTCCTATGTTTCGGATTCACATACATCGGAAAACGTCCCCCTGCCATATTTGTACTCATTGTTACAACTATTTTACCTAGTTTCCTAAACCTATGGTTAATCCCAGGAGGCTTTGCTTGGAGAAATCACCCTGGTAAATTTCGTGGTCCTTTTTGTTGGCCCTTTCTTGGGCTTTTACCTCAGATGAAAAGTCCAATCGCTCATCGTAAATTAGGGTTCTTGGCTACTTCACTCGGAAGTAAGCGCTTAATGCCATTCAGTCTTGGAGCCAACACTCGGGTGATCATTAGTAGCCATCCCGACACAGCTCGGGAGATTTTATGCGGGAGTTCATTCTCAGATCGTCCCGTTAAGGAATCGGCTCGAACATTAATGTTCGAACGCGCCATTGGATTCGCGCCATCGGGTAAATACTGGCGTCACCTTAGAAGAATTGCTGCCAATCATTTGTTTAGTCCAAGGAGAATTTCTTCTTTAGAAGGGGTTAGACAAAATCTGGTGGATGACATGATTAAAAGAGTGGAGTTTGAGATGCAATATGGTGGGAGTGGTAAAGTGGAGATAAGGCCAATCCTGCAAAAGGGTTCTTTGATTAATGTGTTGGAAAGTGTGTTTGGGAGTGAGTTTTTAGGGTTAGAAGATGGGGTGAAGTTGGGAGTGATGGTTGAGGAAGGATATGAACTCATTTCTGAGTTTAATTGGGCTGATTATATTCCTTTCAAGTTTCTAGACTTTGGTGGGGTGAAAAAAAGGTGTCACAAATTAGCAGGAGAGGTTAAAAGTCTTCTGGAAAGGATCATAAAAGAAAGGAAAAAAGAGGGAGGTTTTGCCTCCAAGAATGATTTTCTTAGTGTTTGCCTATCTTTGCCTAAAGAGGATCAGCTTTGTGATGCAGATTTGGTCGCTGTTCTCTGGGTAAGAAATCTCTCTTCACCATGCAATGCAATAATGCATGATAACAACTTAATTATTGTAATCCATACATAATAAATAAAATAAAATATAATTCACACAAGTAGATATACTTTGCAAATTTGGTCACTGATATTTATTATTATATTGTTTTAAATTAATAAAGTTCACTTATTTTTTCAGAACGGAATGAGTATATATCGTAACTGTGATTACTATTTATTTCGTAGGCTTCATATAAAAATAATATAAAACCTTATAGTCATCATGAGAGTCGATACTGTTTTCTTAATTTTTAATATTGGAGCCTATGTATAGGTTGTCCTTTTATTAAGAAGAATTAAACAAATTAATAAGTATAGCTTTACCCCCAGAACTTAGGATTACTGTACGAGTCAAAAGTTGAAAGGTGGGCACCATCCGTGGAATTCATGAAGACCTAGGAACTAAATAGGTCATATGATTATCTAGGACGGGTGATATTGACATCATGACTCACAAAATCGTTGTTCTTTTTTCTTCTCTACCTGACATCCAAATACTACTTACATTACATCATGGGAAATTGAAACCCTAACTTATTGATGATCTTATAATTAATGTTAATATTTTTTTGTCTAAATTAACTTCATTACAGGAAATGATATTTAGAGGGACAGATACAGTGGCTCTTCTTTTAGAGTGGATATTGGCTAGAGTGGTTTTACATCAAGACATACAAATCAAAGCGCAGCTAGAAATTGATAATTGCATTGGCTCCGGCAGAAATGTACAAGATTCGGACATTGCAAATCTTCTATACCTTCAAGCCATAGTCAAAGAGGTGTTGCGACTTCACCCGCCCGGTCCATTGCTCTCGTGGGCCCGTTTAGCAATCCACGATGTACATGTGGACAAGTTCTTCGTCCCGGCTGGCACCACGGCAATGGTTAACATGTGGGCCATAACCCATGACCCGGCTATTTGGAAAGATCCATGGACATTCCGACCTGAAAGGTTCATTGAAGAAGATGTACCAATCATGGGTTCGGATCTCAGGCTCGCTCCATTTGGTTCGGGCCGTCGAGTTTGTCCTGGTAGGATGCTCGGGTTAACCACGGTTCAATTGTGGCTTGCTCGTTTACTTCAAGAATTCAAATGGATTCCCATATCATCCTCTCAACAAGTTGATCTTTCGGAGTGTTTGAAGCTTTCTTTAGAGATGAAGAAACCGTTGGTTTGTTGTGCAGTCAAACGGGCTCCAAGTCGGGTTGAATCCCAGCTGTAGCGGGAACCCATATGCATGCATGGTATTTCTAAGTAGCTTTTAATTTCTTCAATCTATCAATGATGGTTTATTTAGTACTGAATGTGTATATATTGGTCAGTTATATATCCTATTCAACGTGTTTAAAACCTAGCTAAGAAGTTTGGTTAACATGGAAATAAATTCCAGAAAAAAACCTTTTATGTTGTTATTTTATTGGTGAATTATAGTCTCCTACTTATTCGTTAGTACGTGTTCTTCTATTTCTCCTTGCAATATTTACTCTTGTTACAAACAGTAGAAACAAACTCTAACCTATATATTTTGATGAGAATGATTTAATTGTTCATCTTTAACTACGGGATATAATATTTTTAAAGAGTGTCTAAAAAGGCACAGTAATACTGAACATAAACAGTGTAGGGTGAGGACAGGAGAATACATGGACAAAGCCGCAGACACGTAAAAAGTGAATAACCTCAGTTAAATCAAATCAACTTTAGTTCGTCATTGTCCAAGATTTTTAACGATTGAACAGGGTAGAATTTGGAAGGACAGCTAATACAGTTTCAGTCACATACAATTATAAGATCATTAAAGCTTCTTTAACAAAATTGTACTAGGAACACTTCTTTTAAGGGATTCTGTCGAGCCTAATCAGCACTTAAATTAATACAGTACTTGCAAGCATGATTGAGTCTGGATGATATTCTGCTCCCACGTACAATTATAATGAAAAAAAAACTGATATGTATGTATTTTAGGTTTGCTCAGTTCTGACATATAGTAAAAGTAAAATTTCGTATTCAGAAGTTCATAATGTTAACGCTAATATGTGAATGAAATCATATATAATATCATGTCCAACCATAATTTAACGTCAATGAATTTTGAATATCAAGTCATATTCTATCTACACATCAAAACAGTAGTAGGGAATATTCAATAGCTCGACAAAAGCAGATGCTTTTCTTTTGTTACACATCAAGAGGTCCCCTACATTGAGTACATTGTGTGCTCATCAAACATCCAAACGATAATTTTCCAATAATTCTTAGGACAAATCAACCTCATCATCTTTGGACTCTAGGCCTAAAGTTTCGGCTTTAAGACATTTGAAATATATATAAGTTTCCTTTAAGACTACAACCAGGCATGATGGCTATGGCTTCCACAAACTTCACTCTCAAAACTAGCTTTAAATTAATTTACTTTCATCAATGTTATTCATCAACATTTTCATTAGAGAATGAATTAGGGATTAATCAGATTGTACCATTCTTCATATACTTTCCAAAGCATTTCAAGCTTTGACAGCACGCTTATGTGTCGTTCCAATGTTGGCCAACTTGCATTATTCCACCACCAAAAATCAAACAATATTACAACGGCATATAAATATAGGTGACACTATCAAAATCGATCGTACGTGTTCTTATATACATATATGACGATCCATTTGATGATTGATCACCATATCCTACTTATAAAAATATTTTGCGTGCTCTGTCTACGTGTTTGTCTCTCATTTGTTCTGCCGTCATGGTTACATTCATTACTAATGGGAATTCGCGAAGTAATTAAAATACATATGATAGTCTGTCGTCTAAATTAAATAAGACAATCATTTTCGTACTAAATAAAAAACAAATATTTTCAAGATCCGACTATTTTATATTATGGTTAATTTCTTAATGAAAAAAACTATGAGGGCTTAAAAAATTGGGAAAAATGGATGATCATTATATTATTTATTAATTTTTATATTTTTAGTACTTGAGGCTCTTCCTTCTTCGTGTACTCCAGTACGCAAGAATAAAGAAAGTGATATCATGATCGGGATTGGAAATGATGTATCCTTTTTCCTTCGTACGGACAGGTCTATAATTTGGACATAATTAAAGGACCATACATATATAAATTGGTTCAGTTGCTCCAGCTCATGACAATGATAAAGCCAAAATCATTACTAATTCATTGTCATCCAAACATAATCCAACAACAATTTTACATATCTTAACAGCCGCCACCACCAAAATCTGATACTTTATGGATTAGGTAAGCAAAGGAGAGAATTAGCTAAGATGTTTTTCATCCAATTTATCGTTTTATTCTCTATGTCTCAAAATAATTACTATCTCTGTCTCAAAATTATTGTCCAGTTTGAGATTTCACTTTTAATACAATTTGAACTGTAAATAAAAACTCAAACTTGACAATAATTATGGGATGGAGAGAGTATTTAATTTAGATTTTTATTTTAATATAATTTGTAATAAAATAAAAGTTCACAATTGAATAATCATTTCGAGACAGGAAAAAATAATTTAATGGTTTAAAACTTAAAATTACGTAAATGGTCCAAAAACTATTTGGGATACAAACGGAGACTGGTAATTTTTTTGTAGACTTATTTTTAGTCACTTATGAACTTATTTCTCCCATTTCTAGTTGTTCCATATTCTGCGCGGAAGATTACTAACACGCATGGAATTTTCCCTGGTAGTGTCATACGAACTTTAGTACAAGTACATTTTTTTATTTTTTTACTTTACGAAAAAAAGAGGCTAACGCCTAAACTCGCAAAGCTGAACCAAAGTGTAGTTTTTCTTCCATATCACAAGGGTCAAAAACATCTTAAGGATGTATGTGTTTCGAGTCCTCAACCATAACTTTTATACTTACGCAATTACGATCCCTTTCGCCTTTCGGTTAATTTATCAACCACAATCCTATTAGTTAAAATTGTGATGTTAGTTGTATTAACCAAAAAGATAGATCCGTGCTATAATTTTGTACTCCCTCCGTTTCATAATTATTCTCCAATTTTACTAAAATGAAAGATTTTATTTTTGGTCAAACTTAACTATATTTTACCTTAAACAACTGGATATACTCCTACATAAGTAATTGTTTAACCACTAAGATTTTATGGATAATATTTTTTACTAAGGACAAATGTGTAACTTGATCTATAAAAAGTCAAATTGGACAATAATTTTGGGACAAAATTTTTTGGATAAAGTGGACAATAATTATGGGACGGAAGGAGTAACTTTTATGCTTTTAAATGGCTTAAAAAAAATCTAAAATAAACCATCATTTTGGTACGAATTTGTATTTCTTTCATTGAAATAAAAGTTGTTTCATTCCCATATTCTATTTTACTTTTTCTTTTACCATCATTTTTTTAATGAAGTAGAATTTTCATAATTTGCAGGTATACGCTTAATAGTAGTGTAGCGAAATTTACAAAATCGCCAAGAGATTTTAAAAACTCAATAATACATGTATGAAAGCTCGAGCTTTAGTGTTCCAAAATTTATTTAACAATCACAATAGAACTCCATAAAACAAGTTAGAAAGCAGGTTAAAATAAAACTAACTGCGGCGGTGGATTGGGTAAAGTCCAATAACCCAACATCACGCAATTCCCGAAGAGCTCAACGTGATGAAATAAAGCCCAACCAACCGCATCCATACAGAAAGCCCACTTCTTGCACTCTGAGCTGTTTTGAAGAAAAAGCTATAGTGTGTGGACTGAGATCCAAATATGGTAAAAATGACAAGCTTGGCGCCCTGTAACATTGGATACCTGAAATTCAAATTCAAATCCCAGAGGAAAGAGAGGGACGAAGGCTTCGGAAATTCACGCAACTTCCACTGAATTTTGTATTTTTGAATTATGTATTAACCTTCCAATAATTTCAAACTTAGAAAGATTCTCTCCCACGAGGATTGCCCATATTAGCGACCAAATACTTTGACTTTGAACGTTGTGAGCCGTGGACACTGACAAAATGCCGTTTCAATAATTCGTTTGTTTGCTAAATAGTCCTCTGTCTTCTAAGTTATCATATTCACCCCCCTTTTTTTTGAGTGATCTTTTAGCAAATTTAGGATTTATACCCCAAATTGTTTCGCTTATATTCCCTCCATTCCAAAATAAGTGTCATCTTACACTTTGTACATAGTTTAAGAAAATCTTAAATAGAATAATAAAATTACTTAAATATCCTCAACCAACCTCATTATAAAATTGTCCACCAATAGCATCAACTCTTTTGAGGGTAATTTTAAAAATTTTTGACAAAAAGTGCATTGAAATGTGAGAACGACGCTTATTTTGAAATTTCTCCATTTTGCTAAAACGACACTTATTTTGGAATGGAAGGAGTAATAAATAAATGTTTCTTGAGATTTTATTAATGTAATTGTTTGGGAGTGATATATGAGATAACAAGTGTAGCAAGCTAACAACATACAAGACACAATGTACAATTTGCAATACAATTATTGGTGATATGAAGTTGATTCCTATTTTCCAAGGCATAGTTTTATATTTGTGATAAATATACTAAGTTCAGTGTATAAAGTATATAAACATCAAACAATTATTAGAATTTACAGTAACTATTGTTACAAATCTTGCAAATTATATAAGTATATTAAAATATATTGTCCTTCAACCTTATTTTATATGTATAAGAAACAATAACATAATTTTTTTTTTTTGAAAATATGAAGAATAATGGATTAAGTCGAATTGCCATTATAAAAATGAGAAATGAAACATGCATTTAGGGGAAAAAATAAATGCAAATCACATCTTCTATAATCGTTATCCTTTTTTTAAAATGAAAAACAATGTATATTTATTAATGAACCTCGAAACATCTCTTATTTCTTATCGTCTCGTGAAGAAAATGCTTCAAAGTGAAAAAAAAAAGAAGGAAAAATGATTACGGCCTACTACTGTAAATAAGTACTGTATAAAGGTTCCCCTTTATAAATTGCATTTCAAATATCCATCGTACGCTCCACCGTTTGCCACGTTCTTTTTTATGACAGATGTTTCCCGATTAAGACGAGTACAAATCAAATCATACACTTTGTGGAAATTTTAACATATTAGTAAAAGACATTATTGCGAGACAGACTCCTCAATTTCTGAAAGCCATAAATTAAATTAAATATTTTATCTATTTTATTTTTCTCCCAAAATTTTCATTTTTCTTTTCTCTCACTCTCTTCATTTCCAATATTTTCCCTCTCATTTCTCCATTTTCAATCTCAATAAATCGAAAAACCTAGTTTTAATCTTTTGTTCTCACAATCTGTAGATTAGTAATTGGGCCTCTTCTGAAGAGCTTCTGCTGCTGAAGAAGCTGAAATCTGACCTTTATTCTGTCTAATTTTTCTATTCGTTGGTTGTTTGATTTTCACCTATCAGTTTTAAGCTAAAGGCGAAGAAGCTCTGTAGTTGTCCGCGTGTTTTTGCTGCTTCTGCTCCAGAGGAGACCACTCGTATGAACTTCTGGTTGTGATTATTTCGCTTTAGGTGAGTTGTTGAAGTGTTTTTTTTTTCCTATCGGAAATGAGCTTTCTTGCGGGTTTGTTGGTGTGAGTTTTCTTGGTTAGAAAAGGCTAGGGTTTTGATTATGGTTTTCATTTATTGGGTTATTTGGTGCCCTAGGTATTTGATTTTGAAGTTTAGAGGTTGGATGCAACTGCATGTGCCAATTGAGTTGGGTTAACTGTACTTATCAGCTCAATTATCGGTGTACATGGTAGTCTGTTTTAGTGTATTAAGTGAGTTGGAGGATATGCATACGTAATTTTTCAAAATGATGACGAATTAGTGGATTCGGAGCTCAAAAATCAGTGCTTTTTCTATCTGGATGAATGATCTAGTTATGTTTGTGTTATGAAGTCAATGCCTAGGGAATTTACATGTATTTTTTTCCCATCATTCTTAATGTAATTGACTTCAATGAATTCCTCCACTTTAGATTCAAATACTCAATTGACTGTGGGGACTTTAGATAGTATGATGTAAAGTTACAAGGTTGGATGACATCGTTGTCATGAATTTCTGGAGCTGGTAAAAGGGGGAAGCTATACATTTTTGCTACAAATGCCTTCAAGTGCAAAATGTAATTGGGATTGAGGGAAGCGTTTAGGAACCAGTGATGGTAAAAATGATTTATTGTAAAAAAAAAAAATTACTTAAATTCGTATACTTTGTGGTCTCAAATCAAAAGAATCTATCCTCACCAATACGGCTTGTCTGCTCATGTTGTGGTCAGTACAGTGTTCTTAGAATTTGCTGAATTTCTAAGATGCAAAACAAGAAGAAAGTTGGTGGAAGAACTTCTGGAGAGATTGCTAGTGCAAAAGGTTCAAGACATCAGAAGAAGGTGTCCGAGAATCTGCATGTCCAAGTGAAGAAAGTCTCGGACATAATTACTTCTTCTACTAGGAAGCAGAAAACTGGTAATTTGATGCCTTGAACCACGTGTTAATACTTTTCTGTGGTGGATGGATTTATGTATTGTGTACTACTGGTGTTACTTCAGGCCGAACTCTTTTGAAAAATATTGAGGATCCTGTTGCTGCGGCAAATTTGGACGCAAAATTTGAGGTGGTCAATGATGAGACGTCGAATTTGCGTATGGATGACAACGAGAACAATAGCACTGTGATCAATATTAAGGTTTAACTTCTTTTTTGGAGATGTTCTTCTTCCAAATTTATAAACTGGATTTCTGTTTGGGTACTGAGCTTTAGGTTGGAATTTGGATATAGGTCAAAGCTTTTCTTTTCTGTGTCTATAAAAGTCTGACAGCTTCTAATGTAATTTAGTCACTTCTGACAGGATTATAATGATACAGTAGTTGATCAAATGGTTGACACTATATTTTCTTCTCCTGCATTCCACATTAGAAGCCTTGGAGGGAATGTTACGGATGGAGGTAAAGATATTCGGTTTGTCTTTTATTTTTTAATTTTTGGGCATTTGTACTCTTTCCATATTCTCATAACAAGAATTTATTGGGTTCTTTGAGCCAGTGTTGTTTTGTATCACTTATATGGCCTCCTTTCTGTATGTTTCTATCACTGCCACTCTCCGATTAGATTTCTTGAAGATTTTCAAGCATGAAGATCCTCACTTTGAGGACCATGGGAAAGAAAACTTGCAGGTTGATTTTCTTAGTGCACATATGCCAGAAAAGAATTTCACTGAGGAGTCTCTAGGCTTAACAAATCTTACATGCCCAGGTAGCGCATGTGTGTGTATTGTCTAATGCAAGATTAAGAGTTGTTGCCTCATTTTGTCCACACTAATGCTTTTACAACCAATTCACAGACTTGGGGAGCACTCTGTCCTCTGAAATTTCTGCAGTATATCTTTCAATGAAAAATCAAAAATTAGAATGCGCTGACGAATATAATCAAGCGGAATTGCCTGCCAGTGTTTGCTACGATGATGAGGAAGTTGAAGAGTTTGATGACTTCGATCCATACTTCTTTATGAAGAACTTACCTGACTTGTACTCAGTTGTTCCATTATTTCGGCCGGTACTATTACCTAAGCAGACAAGGAGTTGCCCTTCAACTACTCTTGTTTTGGACCTGGACGGTAAGGATTTTCATAACCTTTTTGTTCCGTTGCCTGTCCAAGTTTTATATCCAAAGGATGAAATGCCAATTATTGAATAGCAAATCATTTTTTTTTTGTTTTTGGGGGTTGGACTTGGTATTTTTGTCTGTCTCTGTCATTCTGAATTTTGGTGTATTCGAGCTTAATCATATCGAACTTGCCTTGTAAATGTGCTTATCCTATCTGCATTATCATCGTAACATGCTAGTTGAGTGTGTTCAATTTCAGATAGATTTTGTATGAATGATGTTTCGCTTGTTCTCATAGTTGTGTTTTGTTGATTGTGGGGTGTTACCTATGCTGACAAAGCTATGTTTGAATTGGCAGAGACCTTGGTGCATTCTACACTTGAACCTTGTGATGATGCGGATTTCACTTTTTCTGTCAATTTTAACCAGAAGGAGCATACCGTATATGTTAGATGCCGTCCTCATCTCAGAGATTTTATGGATAGGGTGTCTGGCGTTTTTGAGATTATCATTTTCACAGCTAGTCAGAGTATATATGCCGAGCAACTTCTGAACGTATTAGATCCAAAGAGGAAAGTTTTTCGCCATCGTGTTTTCCGAGAATCCTGTGTTATTGTCGATGGGAATTACCTCAAAGATCTGTCAGTTCTCGGCCGTGATTTGGCACATGTCATTATAGTTGACAATTCTCCTCAGGTATTTCGCTCAAATTCTTGTTTTGTGTATACTTAAAAAGTCATGTCGAGTAGGTAGTGGGGGTAACTAATTGCCTAGTTATGTACTCGTTCATGTTTCACGTTGTTGGCTTGATTGTGGTGTCCAAATATTTTGCAGGCATTTGGGTTTCAAATAGACAATGGAATACCGATTGAGAGCTGGTTCGACGACCGTTCAGATAAGGAGTTGCTTTCATTGCTCCCATTTTTGGAAAGTTTGGTTGGAGTTGAAGATGTGAGGCCGTTAATTGCCAAAAAGTTCAACCTTAGAGAGAAGGTTGCTGCCGCAGTTTGTCCAATGAAGCTATAGCAGGAGATTTTTGTATGCAAATGATGCTCTCGAAAAATCAATTTAAGCAATGCCTCTTTTTGTATAAGAGAAGAATAGTCTTAAGTTAGTGAACTTTTAGCTGCCATTTACATCTAGTTATGGCTGCCAATTGAAATACTATGAAATTTGTGATTCTAAACCTCTCTGTTAGCTTTTCTGTACTTGCTTAGGATAGAACAAAGTCAGTGTGACTTATCATAGTTTCTGTAATGCAAATGTTCCTTTTTCTCTCTTCTATACTCGAATGAGCTGGGCCGGATTGGACCTTTGAGTTTAGCTTCTCTTTTCCTTTGCCCCAATGAACTCGATATGTAGGTGGAGCAAAAATTTTACTTTTGGTTTTTCCTTTTTCTCTTAGTAAGCTCAATGACCTCATGTATAAAAGTGGAGTAACATTATCTCAAACTGAATAAATAATTTCGATACGCCGAAAATTTAGTTTGAAAGAATTTATGTAATTATAATTACGATTACTTCCATACCACCAAAAAAAAAAGAAAGAAAGTTTCCTTCGAGATATTTCGAAAGGCCCAAATAGTGCAGTGTAGAAGAAACAGAAAAGACGCGTGTTCTCCATTTTACATAATTACCCTTGAAATCACACCATTAGCGCTGTGTATAAAATCCCGCCATTCCCAACACTTCTTTATTCACTTCAAAGCATTTTTTTCATTTCAAAAAATTTTCTCCCCTCTTTCTTTCTCTTCAAGTTTATATTTCAAACCGGCGGAGAAAAAATGGTGAGCTCCGTTCATCTTTCCGTTTTTCCGTTAGTTTCCGATCAACGAGGGTGTCAAATTATCGAATTTCACCGTTTATTTGTTTCGAATTCCAGGTAGCTGTGCAAAAAGTGAAGGAAGCGGAGATTACCGAGCTCGATTCTCTGCTTTTGGTAAATTTCTACTCATTTCGTTTAACGATGATATAGCTTGTGATTTTCTGTGCTTGTCCGCTTAAATACCGAGACATTTTTGTTTAGCTGTTCGGTTGAATGGTTTGAATCAACTTGTTCTGTTATTTCAACGTAATCTGGTCGTTTCTTCTCCTTTTTAAGTTTTTCTTTTCTGTATTCTTCGTTCGCATGGACTATTGTTGGGTCAGTTATACGTGATTTTGTTCTCTGCGTTTCGTATGGTAACAGTATGTTTAATCCGAAGAGTTCATGATTTTTGGATATCATGTAGTTTTACAGTTCGCAATTTTGGATCTGAAGATGTTATGTCTATTCGAACAAATTGTCAAACAGTTGGAGTGTGGTAGAATTCGGCTGTTAATTTTGTGATATCCTTACCATCATACGTTGCTTTTGAGTCCTGTTGGATTCTAGGCTTCATGCTTTATTCATCTGTCAATATTATGCGCAGGGTGAATTGTTGATAACTTGATATATCTAAAAATGAAATCGATGGTGTCTCCCTTGCAGATTACTCTGATTCATTGGTTAAAATGAAAATAGGATTGTGTTTGCTCCTTCAATTTTGTCTGTAGTTGATAATTGGTTTCTTGAATCTGGAAGTGTCCTTTATTTTGATGAGTTTTAATCAATTGTCTGATCCTTGTATATCTATGTCCATTAGTGTTCGTAGTTCTCCCTGTCTACTCCATCCTCTCACCTGATCCTTTTTCTTACCCATGGTTGTGACTGATAGACAAGGAATCTGCTGCGAATTGCTATATTCAACATAAGCTACATCAGAGGGCTGTTTCCTGAGAAGTACTTCAATGACAAATCTGTTCCAGCCTTGGGTAAATTTAACTCGATCATTTTACTTTAAGTGCTTGTTATCTGTCCCGAGATTGATGAAATCAGTTTTGCATTGTAATCAGACATGAAGATCAAGAAACTGATGCCAATGGATGCAGAGTCACGTAGACTCATTGATTGGATGGAGAAAGGCATGGTTATTTACTTATTAGTTTGATTTGCTGATCACTTCTAAAAAGACTCTTTGCTCATTTTGTTGATTCATACAATTTTCTGCACTCTTAGGTGTTTATGATGCGCTCCAGAAAAAATATCTCAAAACACTTCTGTTCTGTGTGTGTGAAGCAACTGGTGGGCACATGATTGAAGAGTATGCATGTAAGATTTTTTGAACTTTCTGGTTTAGAATTCGTGGTTTTGCGGTTACTATTTTCCTTGGATTGGTTTGGTTTCCCTTTTTTCTTGATGACACAGTAAAGGTTCCTGGCAATCGAAAACACCTTCATAAGCAGAACATTGATGTTGCTTTCTGAACTTTCCACTCTTCATAAGTTTAGTTCTGTTTTTCTTCAATATTCTAATTTTTTTTTTGCACGCTGCAGTTTCTTTCAGCTACTCAGATTCAGATACACAAGAGGTTTCAATGAATGTAAGTCGTTCTGGAAGCAAGAAGAGTGGTGGAACCTTCAAGTGTGATTCAAAGAATGAAATTACTTCCAATCAGATGAGGTTGTTAAGTACAAGATAGATTAATGTTTTTCTTTTTGTTCTTTATTTGTATCTCAAAATTAATATTGGGGGGCCATTAATTCAGGAGTTCTGCTTGTAAGATGGTTCGCACACTGGTTCAACTGATGAGAACTCTTGACAAGATGCCTGAAGAGGTGATAGTTTTATTCTTGGAAAGACTGAAAGATAGTGTCACTTAGTCTTATGTTTCTGTTCATACAGTACTAACCTAGATGTATCTTACTTTCTTTCAGCGTACTATACTGATGAAACTCCTGTATTATGACAGCACGGTATGTATTTTACTTAACAGGATTACTGTTAGACTGCAATTGGTCTGTAAATTTCTTAAATACATAATTAACTGAATAGAAAAGTCTAGACAAGTTTAGTGGTGTGTATCTTAATGGTATTCAGATAGTGAAATGTTTGGCCCAATAAATTATCTGGTCTTTTTGGGTACATGTTGATGATTTGGTTATGAAGAAGTTAGAATTATATCTCTGGATGCCATTACTATGGGACCATCTTTTCAACTAGTGGTTTTGTCTGGTCAGATTGTAACATGTCCCTTATTGATTGATTAATCTCCATAAGCTCTTCGTCAGAGTCTCACCTGATAGCATCTGTACAAACTTTGAATAAGAAAAGGTTTTTGATTTTGCAGCCTGCTGATTACGAACCTCCCTTCTTCCGAGGCTGCTCAGAAGAGGAAGCTCGTAATACTTGGACTAAGAATCCACTGAAAATGGAGGTTGGAAATGTCAACAGCAAGCATGTGATATTAACTCTCAAGGTGAATAAGATTTCAGAAATAGAAGGAATTTAGATCTTTAAAATGACTGAGTCCATATTGTCAATAATTTGCAACTATTTGCAGGTTAAGAGTGTACTTGATCCCTGTGAAGATGAAAATGATGAAAACCATGAGAATACTAGCTCCTCCGAAGGTGGTTGTGGCGAGAGAGATGGCGATAGCGATTCTGACAGTGATGTAATGTGCTCGTATAAAGCATCTTCTGTTCACCTGCATTCACATTCAATACATATTGCAACTAACACTTGCATCTCCTTGACTTATTACAGACAAGTATGTCAAATGATGGTCAGTTCATTGTTGCACCAATTGGTAAATGCACATTTACTCAAATTTTTCTTTGCTGCTTGTGTACCTTCCTAGAAGTATGGTAGTATGTTTAAGTGATGGTACCTTGTGCAGAAAAGCAACAAGAGCCCGAAAACAACACAATGGTGAATGAAGGTATGCCTTTACTTAATTAAAGCAATGGCCAGAACTTCTTATGAGATCAGGAAATGATGCATAAGGTGCTGTTTCTCCAGATGATACACAGGACCCTGCAGAGGATGAAGAACAATTGAGCCGAGTGAAGGACTGGATCAACTCTCATCACTATCAAACTTTAAATCTCACAGACATTGTCTCAAATTTTCCTGATATCTCTAGAGTAAGTACTGTTTTTTCTCTGCAATTTTCTCTGTTATCTAAACACTTATCTTAATAATGGTTTAAGCTCACAACCATTTTCGATTGCAGGTCTTGATTGAAGGTAGCTTTCACATCAGTTTCCTGCTAAAGCTGATAATTGAACGAATATGGGTTTAAATTCTCATTATTGATCTTGTTTTGCATTTCGATCATATTAGAAATCATGGACAAGCTAGTTAAGGAAGGTGTGATTTCAAAATCTGGTGCAGATATTTACTCCGTCACCAAAGAAAAGGTTAAACATTGTCATTTTCAAGACAGCATTTGTGAGTCCTAAGAAGCTGGTGATCTTACTTAGTATGTTTGTTCTCCTTTCTGTAGAAGTTTGACTATGAGTTCGATATTGTGAAAGAAGAACCTGATCCTCAAACCAATGGAAAGTACAATACTGGTGATGATCATATGTACATGCAGGTGAGTGGATGGGAAATTTAATCTAGGGGTATCAATCTTTTCAATTCTGAAAGTTCCTCATGCATAGTTTGAGCATTATCTGTTACATTTTTGTTTCAGGCATTGTATCATGCTCTTCCAATGAACTATATCACTATTGCAAAGCTTCAGAATAAGCTTGAAGCAAATGTGACAACTGTTCGCAAGTTGATTGATAAAATGGCTCAGGATGGCTTTGTTGAGACTAAATCTAACCGCAGGCTAGGTACAGAAAACTTTTTAGTTCAACCATCATTTTCCAGATTTATTTACCAACACACATCATTTTAACAAGCCAGCATCCTTTCCATTTTTTATCTCTGCTCCAGGGAGGCGTGTCATCCACTCGGAAAAGACTGAGAAGAAGCTGTCAGAAGTCAGGAAATCCCTGAGCTTTGATGCTATGGTAACACACTTATACTCTTGCCAGTTTCGAGCACTTCATGCCTCTTTTGAGTTTCCCTGTTAACATTTCCTTTTCCCAGGATGTGGATATGGATCAGAATGATCTGAATGACTCTGGTAAAAAAGCCAACAACTCAGAACCTGAGGCAAATGGTAATTCCCTCCCCCTTAGAGTTGTGCAGCACTATGAAAGCTTCAGGGAAGAAACTAACACAACTGTTTGCTAATTAGGTAACACTTACAAGGATTTGTCAACCTGTGGCGCTTTGCATTCAGTTGGATCAGATCTCACACGCACTGTTGCTCGATCTGCTGCATATCCAAATGGTTCTATAAGAAGTGATGACTCAAAAAGAATGGATAATGGAAACACACCCATAAGCAAGGCTCAGGTTTACATCGAAAACCTATATACTAGAAATTATGCAACTGCACTTATTATTATCTATCTAATTGCTTTGAGATTCCATTTGGTGTTTATACAGCCAGCGGCATCCAGGGAAAGTTATGCAGCAGGAGCTGAAAATGGAAGGGGCACTGGAAACGGTAATCAATGTGATGACAACGATACAATCATGAGCAGCAGGTTAACTCAAGAAAAGCGCTTCAGGAAAGCAAGCACGGTATAATGTTCTAGCTCTGAACTTCTGTTTTCTTATCCTTTCTATGGGCGTGACTTACTGGAGTGCTCATCATCTTTCTGAAATATTTCCACAGGTCAAGGAACCCATTCTCCAGTGCATGAAGCGCCAGAAAAGCCAAGCTGTGTAGAAGAATCCCTTGAAGCAGACTTCAGACAGTTTCAGGAGAAATTTACTTATCTAATTTAGTCATAACCTTATCCTGCAGCTTATCTTATATGTATACAGTACTTTACTTCCAGCTGGAAACAAATTAATTTCAGTACCATCGACTTTACTTGAATGTAATTAAAATGCATGCCAAATGTTGACGTTATATTATAGTAGGTTGGTTTTTTCCTTGCAATTGGCTCATATCTGTATACTCATTTTGTTTCCACTTTCCATGAATTCGAAGTATTAGGCCATATATCTTGTTATTTTTGCTTGTTACTTGATCAAAGTAACTACACTACTATAGAGCTTAGTGATATTTTTTGACTTGGTTCTCTTTTAGTTTTATATTAAACGCAAACCCAAAGCAAACTGTGTTTTTACATTGTTAACATGAAAAGCTCGTATATGACTGAGTTTCCATCGGCATTAACGACAATATGATCTTTCGGATTTTGCCTTCTGCTGTTGATCATCATCATGCTTCTGACTACGGTGTGGAAGCCATTCAAAATTAGGCGCTGTTTTTTTTCAGGCACAATTACTACCATCCAGTTCCAAGCTGCGCCATTATCATCAACAACAGCAACTCACTCTCCCGCCATCATTTCAAGATTCAAACCCAAACCCATTTTAGAAAACAACAACGTTAGCCTGCATCTCCAAAGCAGTGATCCAACCCGCTTTCGACATACATCATATGCGCAGCTCTTCCGAGAATGTGCTCGTGATGGTACACTCGACCTAGGCCGATCCCTCCACCTTCGTATGCTCAATTATGAACCCAGCATTCCCATTGACCTATACACCACCAACCATCTCCTCAACATGTATGCCAAATGTGGGGACTTAAGTACAGCACGGAAGCTGTTCGATGAAATGCCCGACAAGAATTATGTCACCTGGACTTGTCTTATTTCGGGTTACTCTCAACATGGGATGGTGGATGAATGCTTTCATATGTTTCGTATGATGATAGCTTCTCATTGTAGACCGAATGATTTCGCTTATACGAGTGTGCTTTCGATTTGTGATAGTAGTGGTGGTCGGCAAGTCCATGCTATCGTGTTGAAAACCGGATTTTGTGCCTGCGTGTATGTTGCCAATGCTTTGATAACTATGTATTCAAGGAGAAACAGCAGCCCAAGGATGGAGGAGGCGTGGAAGGTATTCAATAGGATGGAATTCCGGAATGTTGTTACTTGGAATGCTATCATTGCCGGGTTTCAAGAACGAGGAGAGTGTATTGGGGCTATGACATTTTTCATCACGATGTGTAGGGATGGTGTTTGGTTTGACCGTGCTACCATTTTAAGTGTGGTTTCTGCATTTTGGGGGAGTCAAGATGAAAAGCTTTCAGGTTGTCTCAAGTGTTGCTTACAAATGCATGGTGTTGCTGTAAAGACTGGATTTGTTTTTGATGTGTCTGTGGCAACTGCTTTACTAAATGCTTATTCGCGTCTTGGAGGAGGAGAGGTTGTTGGTGCGTGTTATCAGTTGTTTCTAGAGACAACTGAAGGTTATCGAGATATTGTTTTGTGGACTGGAGTTATGACTGCTTTTGCTGAGAGAAATCCTGAAGGAGCCCTTATGCTTCTGAATTGTTTGCGTAGAGAAGGTTTGGAGCCAGACTGTTATGCCTTTTCGACTGTACTGAAAGCATGTGGGAGTGGGATGTTTGTGGCCGACAAGCATGCTTTGGCTGTGTACTGTCAAGCGATTAAAGCCGGTTGTACAAATGTCATTGTACTTCAGAATGCCTTGATTCATGCGTTTGCTAGGTGTGGCTCGATTGCCTTTGCCAGGGAAGTTTTTGATGGAATGCTTAAAAGGGATGTAGTTTCTTGGAACTCAATATTGAAAGCTTATGCTTTGCATGGGCAAGGCAAGGAAGCATTGGGCGTCTTTAAACTTATGGTCTTGGATGATGTTGAACCTGATGCCACCACTTTCACTGCAATTCTTTCGGCTTGTAGCCATTCGGGCATGGTGAAAGAAGGGACGGAGATTTTTCATAACATGTTTAAGAAATACAGAGTTTTTCCCCGACTTGATCACTATGCTAGCATGGTTGACATTCTGGGGCGAGCAGGCCATCTACAAGAGGCTGTAAAGATGATAAGGGAAATGCCCGTGGCACCTGATTACGTTGTCTGGAGTGCTTTTGTTGGTGCATGTAGGAAACACGGCGAAACTCAGCTGGCTAATTTTGGGCTATCGAAATTGAAGGAGTTGGATCCAGAAAAATCTCTAGGATATGTTTTACTGTCAAACTTATACTGCTCTTCTGGCAGTTTTGACAACGCTCGTTTGATAAGAAAAGTAATGGAAGGGCTGGGAATAAAGAAGCAAACTGGTTTGAGCTGGACAGAAATTGGGAATCAAATACATGAATTTGCTTCTGGGGGCCGAACACACCCTTTAGGTGATACTATCCTTGCGAATACGAAAGATTTCATTGAGAAATTAAAGAAAATGGGATATGTTCCAGAAACTAGTTTGGCCTTGCGTGACGTAGAAGAAGAGCACAGAGAGGAGGAATTGTATTACCACAGTGAGAAGCTGGCTTTGGTGTATGCTTTGATGATGAATGCTGCTGATTTTAGTGGTTCTATTAAGATCATGAAGAACATTCGTATCTGTCCAGATTGCCACAATTTCATGAAGATAGCATCAGAACTGGCCCAGAAGGAGATTGTTGTGAGAGATTCGAATCGTTTCCATATTTTCAAGAAGGGGCTCTGCTCTTGCAATGACTTCTGGTAACCAAATTCTTTCACAACGAGATTGCTAAAGGAAAATGGTTTTGGGCTTTCGATCTGGGTTTGGGATTGAACTGTCCAGAAAGGCAGCCTTCGTTGCTCAGGTAACATAATTGTTTGTATGATCTGACAAGTTTTTAATGATATAGTTGCTTCTGTTTTCTGTGTGTGTTTCAGTGAAGAATTTGGTGGAACTCTTTCTTTCAATGCAGGGATTTGAGATTTAGAAGAATAGTGTTTAGGAACCAAAGCAGGGATTTGGAAGGTGGCTGGATGACCCAGTCTTCGTCTTCTTAATGGCGGGAAATTACTGCATTTTCAAGAAGGATGGACTACGAACAATATGTTGAAGACATATATACTGGTTAGATGATCCCTTTCACTCGTTAAGGTTTGCAGTTTCACTATTACATAATGGCATGGCCGTAGGGCGTAAATAGAACAATAATTTTGAGACGGAAAAAATAATAGTGTTTGACCGAGAACCATTTATAACAATTTAGTGGCCCCCATTTTCCACACCCAACTCCTAAATAGCGCAATTTATTTCCCAAAAGATATTTATATGCCGTCACGAAATTAAAAATAAATGCCACGTGTAAATCCAAGTGCCACTAGTCCCTCGTAAAAGCGAATCTCATTGAAGAATCTTTTGGCACCTTCTCCACTTCGTCCACGTGTAAACATTTCCTGCCGTTGGATGTTAGAAATCTCCGCCCGATCTATATAGTCTATAGTCCTTGCCACACCCAACCAAAACCTTCACTTTCATAAGTTGATTTGGATGTTTCACTGCTACCGCACCTACATAATACAGTTTTGAGAAAAGTGTCCAGAACCTTCCTCCATTGCTTAGGTAGTACTGTTAGTTAATATAATTGTGAACTTAATCGTTCTGTTTTCTATTTGTGTTTCGTGAGCGGATTTTGGTGTGATTTCTTTTTGTGTTTTTGTTTTCGGGTAAAGGGAATTGAGAATTGAGTTTGAAGAAATGGAGAAGAAAAGTGGCGAGGAGGAATTGAAGCATTTGGGTTTCGTGAAGGTGGCGGCGATCAACGCCGTCGTGTGCATCTCGCACTTGTACGATTACGCGAAGCAGAATTCCGGATCCTTCAAGTCAACCTTGGAAACTGTGGAGAACGCCGTCACGACGGTGGTGCGTCCCGTTTACGGGAGGTTTAAAGGCGTTCCTGACGATGCTCTAGTTTTTCTCGACATGAAGGTAGAAGTTATTTTTGTTTAGATTATTTTTTGTTACTGCTTATAAGTGAGGTGTGATTATGTCAATCCAATCTGATTGATTATCTTCCATTTCTGGTTTGATTATTTATGATCAAGTGAATCGATTCAAACTCGATTTAATTGTTTTTCTGAGCAAATAAACAACTATAAACTCTAATTAAGAAGTAAAATTGAGTATCTGAGGGACTTAGAAGGAAACTTTTGAAAAAGACCGTTTCGATTGACATGTAATTGAGGCAAATAGCCTATTGAGTGTTTTCTGGTTATTGTTGCTTTTGTGCCAAAATTCTGTGAAATTATGAATGTGCCTGAATGATCACCTGGATTACAAGAGAACGGAGATGCTTTAAGTTATTGAAATTCACATGAGAGTTAGTGTGTTTGTGCTTTTGGTGCTTCTTGTTCTGGCAAGGGCTTTAGTTCTGAATTTATGTGGAGTTTCCTGTGATCACACAATAATGGTGCGTGTTGTTGGTCTTTTATGGACATCGTTGTGATTCCATCTTGTCGGACATTTATCATTTACTTCTCATTCGAAAATTGTACATCATGCTCTCAATGATTTCTTTATTTCCTCAATGACTTTTTCACTTCTCCAATACAACTTAAAATCATACAATCATGTACTCAATGGATTTCTTTAATTTCTCAAGTTGACTTTTTCACTTCTCCAATACAACTTTAATACTATCTCTAAGTTAAAATCAAACAAAAGTGAAAATGCTGTCCATGCATACCCTTCATCATTATGTTATTCACTTTCTTCGTGTTTTACTTTTTTGAACTTCAGTAATTGTGCATTGGAAATTATAATCTTTCTTTCAAGCTATGATACGATTTTAGCTGCTTTATCTTCAGCTTATAATGACCGAGTCCTATTTCTAGTTTCTGTCTCTGTTTCTGTGGCTGCTTCATAACCTAAGCGATCGTTCCTTTTCATACTTTGTTAAGCTATGTGTGTCTATCTTTGTTATTGTGCTGCTGGTGCTTCTGATTCCTGGTGAATTTGGCAACAGTTTCTCTTTCTAGAAAGAAATCCATTATTGTGGGGTTATCTGAAGATTAAGATTTTCTTTGCTGAAACTATGTGTTGGGACCTTTTCTTTTCATCCTTTTTACCCTTTTTACTCTGATATGTGGTTTAACCTTGTCTTGTTTGGGTTTTTGCATCGTTTTGAGACTGCAGAATTTGTATATTGCAAACGATCTCTTTCAGCAATTGTGTGGGGATCATTTTCCTTTTTGTTTCCAGCCCTTGTTTTAAAATCCCTGGACATTCACTTTTGTAACTGAATCCATCATTCTGTTTCTCTCAATCTATCTTCTGTGCTGAAAGTGAATTTGTTCCTGTGGTAACTAGGTTGATGAATTATCCAATCAATTCGATAAATGTGCTCCTCCAGTGGCCAAGTCTCTTGCGAGTAAAGTGCAGCAGTTAGTCAAGCAAGCTTCAGAGGTTGCCGCATACTTGGCTCGGGAAGTAATAGTCAGTGGCCCCTGTGCGACCTTTTCTAGTGCCGCATCTTTGTCCAAGAACTTTTTTGTGAGCAAATTAGCCTTTTTATGGTACGAAATCAATCGCTTCCCACCGGTGCACTTGGTGGGAAATATGGCCTTGCCAACTGTTGCTTACTTTTCCGAGAGATACAACAACTTCACATCCAAGATGGATGCCAGGGGGTATCATGTCTTTGGATATTTCCCATTAGTTCCTATAGATGATTTTATTAAGGCATACAAGCAAGTTGAAGCTGCTGCTGTTGTAAAGAAAGATGATTAATTGTGATGTGTTGCTTACTTGGTAATAATAGGACCTTATGTACCCCATGGTAACGGTGGTTATGAGAACTTCCTGCTGGAGAATTGAATGGGAATGTGTTGTAAAGAATGGTTTTTATGTTCTTCTGATATACTGTAGTAATATCCATGGAGGTCCGTGTGTCCATTATTTTACCCTGTGATGGTGGCCGCTATCAGTTGTTCACACCTTATTTATTTCTTACTTGTCACAAAATAATTGTGTATTTTTGGTAATGTTCTCTTGCAAATTAATTGGGATCTGTAAAAGAGGCTCTAGTAATAGTTGCAACAAGATTTTAATCAGGGAAAATTTGGTTAAAGCACAGTAGAACATGTCAAATTAATAAAAGGGGTATGACCTTAAAATATTTTTTATGAAAAGCGCATAGTTTATTTGTCAAGAATCACAAAATAAAAAATCCTAAAAAATTGACTATACCATTCTTATAATTTGGGTTACCGGAGTGAGATTACTCTCCGGAAATCAACCTAAAAGATGTCCCACAGGATGCTTTGATTGGAGCAAGCACTCTCCATGCCTCTGAGTCTGATGAAAGTTCGGGGCCTGTTGCTTCGAGTCAGTTCACAACATCTCAAAGCTATGTTAACCAATTATTGTGCTTTAACAAATGGCCATTCCCATCGATTCCCATTTCATCTTTCAAATTCATTGTTACATGCTATTTCCTGGGATTGAGAGAACTTATAGAGTCAAAATTCCTGAGTGTTTTAGGTGCTCTTGATCTTCATTTTTGCTTGGATACTAACCCGTTTTGTTGTGGGTTATTCAAATAAAGTTTTTCTTTGTAGGCGGCAAAAGTCTGTTTAGTTATTAAGCAGTTGAAGAGGCGGCAAAATCCTTTTATTTCTTTGCCGCATTAGAATAGATCTGGACTTGATCTCTAAAAGACTTTTGATCGTCTTTCCTGGAGAAAATTCTTTTTTCTTTTTTTGTTAATGGTTAACATCCTTCATTATTATTTCAGTGAAAGCTGTGCTTTATTTACCATGGTTTGCTAAAAAGTGTATGCAGAGTTTGGATTAACCAGGTGTAAGGTATTGTACTAGGGTGAGTTATGATGATAATGCATTCTCCAATGCTCTGAAGATGTATGAAGGATAAGGCAATTTAGTTCTTAAAACTTATACTGAGTTTGATAAATTATCCTGACATTTAGTTCTTAAAACTTATACTGAGTTTTTAATGGCTTTTCCTATTGCAGTGTTGGGCGTTATTTTATGGTTTCCAACAATGACTGTAGTATAATAATAATAAAAGGTAATATTTTATGATTTTAAAAAGGTAATAAAAACATAAAGGTAATTATATCATTTTTAAATTATATTGATTTTGTTATTTTTGACAAATAAACTACCGTATTTTATATAAAATATTTTAAAGTCATACCACTTTTATTAATTTAACCTGTTCTATTGCCCTTTAGCCTAATTCTCACTTTCAATTGCACATTAGAAAATTGAATGTTCCCCTATTTCTCAATCAATTCTAGGGGTTTTTTCTAGTTTGTTTAAAAATAAATAAATAAATATGAGGACTGACCAAGTAGAAAATCGAGTAACATTATATTAGGTTCGGTCCGCAACGACTTTACACCGTCTTAAAATGTTATATTTTAATACTTTTCACATTTTTTTTATACAATTAAAAAGGCAAAACGCCTTAAATTACGACAAACTGGGGGATGGATTTGGAACTGTACAGCTAGGAACGTAAATTACAGGAGGTTGATGTAGTTCTGTTCACATTTTTGTCCTCTTGTAAGTATATTTCTTTGATACAAAGTAAAAATTTATAATCTATGTAGATTAGTTTTAACAATTGGAATTTGTTAGAAGTAAAAATGACATTTATTAAATTCTAAACCATAAAGTAAAATAAGAATATTTTGAGAATAATTAAAAAATTTTATTTTTGTTAATTTTTTTGTCGGCTTTAGCTACGAATACACAACCCAACCATTTCAACAAAAAAATCGACATTTTTAGACGTTTACATTGATATTTTTTAAATCAACAAATACGTCCAAGCAACAAAATTTTAAACTCAAAAATTTTACTTAATATTAGTCTACATTGATATTTTTTAAATCAACAAATACGTCCAAGCGACAAAATTTCAAACTAAAAAATTTTACTTTATTAGTTGCGTCAGACTTAGTCTACTTTGCAAAGCCAACAGTAGAGTCGACGAATACAAAAATTATTTGCAAAATTTCACTAAATGGTCAAAGATTTAAGCATTACAACTACGATTAGAAGTGTTGAAAACTCCGAAATCTAACAAAATTAGATTGACACTTCTCATTTATCATATTTTGCTTCTTTTTACTTTTAGTTGCTAGGATAGAAATTAGAAAAGCCACGTTAAATTTGCATAAATGCACCTTGAAATCGGACGATGCAATATAAATGAAATTTAACAAAACTCATATTAAACCAATTCTTGCCAATGACCATTAAACACGTCACATTAACCTTCCAGAGAGTCTTTTATTAGATCCTAATATCAATCTGGACCCGGGGGGTGTAAACTAGCATCATGGGCATGACTGCACAGTTCAACTGGATGCTTTCCACAAGTTACAAAATCACATTTCATAATGATTGGCAGACACCAAGAAAATAATAAAAGCAAACAAAATAAATATGCGACAACATTAACACCTGAGTCCCTTATTTGAAGTTTAATCGGTGCTAGAAAGAAGTCACATGTGTGATTACAAACAGGCAAAGAAAGAAACATGAAGACTCCACCTCCTTGCTCCCCCAACAAGGCTTACCCATCATTCTGCAAGCAGAATAAATTAGTAAGAATCTTCTAGCTACAATCAGAGCTACAATTTCTTCTTTGAGCAGGAAATTTATGCAAAATACAGGAGCTATAACAAGAAAGGCTAGCTAAATAGCTTTTATGGAAATTGTTCGATTTTAAAGTCTTCACTTGCTCTATATTTTACACCTACATTCTAGTTCCATAGTTACTAGTTGTGATCAATCAGCAGGTATGACACCGTTAACTGTTCATACATGGCAACCAAATACAAAGCTCAATATAATACGGCAGACAATCTGAACAGCTCCATATCTCAGATACAAAGAGTTATTTTCAAGTTCATAAAGCTCTGCCTTAATGGTCAACTAATCCGACTCTTCGTACAGCAAATACTAATGCATAACAACCTTTGAGAACATGCTAAAGAGACTCCTACCATAATGATGCAAGTCGTCACATAACTCAAATATGCACTTTTAACAGTAAAAATTGATGCACGACATAAGGAAGTAAAGACAAGCATAATGCTTAATGACCTCCGGAAACATGTTAAAGACGCTGAAATATACATGATCCTCTTAGACGAATTAAGGCAGCAAAATCATCCACAAGAAGGGAGAGTCGAATGTGGGATGATATTAATTATGGTAAATCTCATTCCACAAACGACAGCAATTAAGCCTTCATCTCAATACATCAGTTCAGCTACATTATCATACTTCACTCTTGTGTTCTGTTAAAATCCACAATTTCTCGCTTGTCCCCTTCCCCATTGAAAAGTTACATACCACATGGATCTAAAAATAAGGGAAACAGTGCAGCCAGCAGATTATGAAATAAAACACAAGGAACAACAAAATTCAAACTGGAATGAATTAAATGAAAGAAACAAAAACTCAACCTAAAGAATCAAAAGTCAGTATCGGAAATACATACTATTTCTTAGTTGAAGGATCACTGGAAACGGGAGTCGGTTTGGTGGCCTCCTGAAGGAGGTCATCATAGGGATCACGGCGGCCAGCAACTTGACTGATCTGAGCATCCCAGAAAATCTGAGCATTGTGGCGTTCAAAGGTCCAGAATCCGTAGGGACGCAAAGGCAGAGCCCACATCTCCTTAGTCTTGTTACACCTGTCTTTCAAATGGTACAAGTGTTCCCTAAATTTCTTATCCCTTTCTTTTGGATCCTCCATCATCCTCAGAATTAAGTTCTCCGCAAATTCCATTATAAACTTCATCCTCTTTCTTTCCTTCTTCCTTTTTCCTAATAAAACACACATCCACAGACAATGAGAGAAACTTAAGAAGGGAAAATATCAACAATAAAAATACACTTCATCCCATATCTCGCCATTGTGCTCGGAGAAATAGAAAATCTCATTTGATTCCATTACGTGATTATATCTTTTTCCAGCTTCTTTTAGAAAACTGAATCAACCGATACCCAAGAAAACAAAAATTGAGACATAAATACAAATCTGTAAGTTCTTCCTTAGAATATATAGCATCAATTTCAAAGCTTTCCTTCCCAATTAATTCGAGAGATATTTATGGTAAAACCCAACCCAAATAAAAAATGAAGACTCGGAAACAGTAATTTCATCGAGAGGCTTTCATATCGGATTACACGGAATACATACAATTTCATCAGAATTCTGATTGTATTGCGTTCTCGAAATTGAAAAGAAACCCTAGGTAGAATTAACTCAAAATGCATCAAAATCTACATATCCATTAAAATCATGGAAACGCAATTAAATAGCTGAAGATTGAAGTTCTTTAAAGGAAAATAACAAGTGAATTACCTGATGATGATCGGTCGGGAGATTTGTGATTGAGCAGCTGAGATTTCTATCAACTGAATGAAAATGGAGGTTGAACTGTTGAAGAGTTCAGATTTATGGGCCTTTTGGATTAAATACAGCAGAAATGTTTTGGTCTTACTGTTTCGAGTTTGACTCTAGAAACTGGCAAATGACTACATCGAACTTGTAGTAAACCATCTAATTGGGCCAATCTAGCCCAATGGACTCATTCTCCATAGAGTAGTACACAAAAATAAAACAAGAACGAACCATATGATGATGGATCATATTCTACAGAAAATTACATTTTTATGTTTTGAAATTAATTTTCATGTCTAGGAAAAAAAGAAAAAAGGGTAATTATTAGTGAGGGAAAAAAATAACAAGTAATTGATCATAACCATTCATTCTTAAAACTTTTCATTTGGGGTTTAACCATTTAAGGTTAGGACATAGTTTTAATGAATGACACATCATTCTTTGTTAGTTTTCCTTGTAATTTCTCCCTGTACCTATCACTACTAAAAAAAAAAATTGTTTGCCACAAATGGAAATTGAAATTTATAACCTTAATACTTCCTCTTTGAATTGGAGTAAAGAGTAAGGAATGCTATTATTTTTTTCAAAATTTGACTTGCGGTCTTAAAAATAAACACATAAGGCTCATTCTCCAAACTACAATGCGAAGCTAACACTAAAAGAGGAATAAAAGAGAAAAGGCAAAAGATTGATTCTACGACTAGCATGGAATATGGCCCATCAAATACATGGAAAAAAAGAACCGCGAGATTTAATATAAATATTCGATTGATATTAGAACTTTTTCTTTGGGCCCTCTTAGGAGACTAGCATATTATGAGAAAAGCCCATTACTTGTAGGTGCTAAATGAGACACAAAGAATGGAACATTTGTGGTAGGGTAAAAGGAAATGACTTTTGGTGTGTATTAAGCATTCCTTTCTTGATTGATACATATGCATGACATAATCACAACAAAATTCGGATTCTTTTATTTATTTATTTTTTGCACTCTGAAGAAAGTATGGTCTTATAAAATCTAAATATACACATTAACGGAATTTGCTATTCCGACAACATTATACTCCAATCGTATATACTTAGACCGTCGCACTTGTAGGCACTATGTCTATAAGACTATAACCCTCTTGGGCATATACTGCCATAGTTACTAAATTATCTATTGTAAAATAAAACTCTCAAAAAGAAAATATGTGCCTCAGCTTACCTGATGGAGGGTGCGGATTTTTATTGTAAGGTTATTTTAGTACTAGACCATCAACTTAGAAACCTTGATTTTCGATATTTGTTTGGATTTAACATTTCGTCATTAATCGGAAAAATCACTATTTATTGGACCATAAATTAGAAATAATTAGTGATTCGGTTACCTGTGTGTATTTTTCGATCAATTAATATAGGTTCTGCTGTGTCACTATCTAATCTCGACAAAGTAGCTGATTCGTTGCACAGACATTGCTAATTCCAAACATGTCGTTATCCCCGTAAACCATCATCCTAATGCTTTAGTTATCTACTTTCGCCGTTACCTTCACTATAATCCAGAGATTTTGAGTTTGTAATTTGTTAAAGGATGAGTTCTTAATAGTTGGTTTGAAGGTTCTTCATAAAGTTTATGTATCCATTAAAAATAGAATATCCTTCCAGAACTTGATGCCTACGACGACTTTGAGCAATACATCTATTCTTAACTCTTCTACTTGTACAACCAAATAATTAGTTGTACTTTTGTAGTACTTAAACTCACTCTCCCTGTACTAAAAATATGATTGAACTAATAAAAGTCTACTAAATCTTGTACATCGACCTCTACTTTAATCAAGTGCAGATGGCCGACTAACGTCAATCTTTTTCTTTTTTTTTTTATCAACAATTAATTCTAAAAAAAAAAAATGTTAAGAAAGACAATGGAATGGGGGTACTAGATCGACGTGCAGAGATGAACATGCTGTTTGATCATTCAATTTTCAGTACGCATGTCAAATGAAACCAATGCCCACCTAATTTTTTTGGTGAGAAGTCAGCGGTTCGAATAACAAAAAAATGAATATAATTAATTAATGTAATGGTACGTAATTAACATACAAAAAGCATGCACTATATTGAATCTGGATTCTGGAACAAACAACTAATGTGTACTGCTGCTGCTTTCTACCAAATCGACAATAATTACGACTATACGCACGTATTCGAAGAGTTTGTTGGTTTATTTTGTTCTGCTTCGGACTTGCTTACGTAGTTGTTAACCACCGCGAAGATTATATGTTTTTAACAATATATTTTGGAATTCATTATTAGTTTTAAGCTTTAATTTTTACTTTTTACTGTAAGTAAAAGAGGATCGATACATTGATTTGAAAACATACCAGCGTGCGTTGAGAGTTTTATTGCAACAATAGTGTTTCATTCGGTGCATTTTCCCGTTGCAAAAATATAACACTATTTTTCTATGTGCAAATTTCGGTTCAAGGCAATCTATTTGACCATTTTAATGGTACATATTATTCATAAAATTCACAATAAAGATCGTTTGTACCTTTTTTATTTTTTTCAATCATACGAGATTCAAGTTTTTGGATCAATTTTAATTTAATCCTCCTTGTTTTTTAAGGTATACAAGTGTTTTCATTAGGCCTGTTGGCAAAATTAGGAACAACTATCTCAATATATATATATATATATATACATATATATATACACACTTTGTTAATTGTGAAGCTAAAATCATATTAACTTTGCTAAGTTAGAACAGTTCCAAGAGAATTCTTGTGTCTACTCCAAAAAAAAACCAACAACTTAGCCGACGTAAACATTTTATTTTTTTCATCGTTGTATGGATTAGTTTGCGGTCAAGACTCCAAGCAATAAAACAAGCGTTTAGTTGTCTATATTTAGGTACAATTGATGCCATTGTGAAGATGATTCGATTCGAACTTCGAAAGATTCCGTACGTAGTTTCTACAAAGGAATGATCTATGTTATCTTTTCGGCAAAAGCTCTGCATTTGGATACCAGTAAAGTCGATGCAATCCCAAGAAGAGCACATTTTGAACTAGTTGATGATATCCATTATTCATATCGCATCAAATGTGTCTGCAAAGTAATTATTGCACAGTTTGAAAATGTATATTTTTTTTAATTTGGTCAATACACCAATTTTACAACTCATTTTATGCCTCTAACTTCCACTAATGCCGCTTCTAGTTATTTCTATAAAATTTAACTACATATGCATTTATTTTACAACTTAAATTTAATCAAAATTTTTATCTCAAAAGATAAAGATCTTGATAGAAAGATCTCGTTACGTAGATTAATTTGATATATAACATATTTTTTAATTATTCATGTATTAAAAGATATAATCATTTGAAAAAATGAGAAAAAACTAAAAAAAATGAAAATCAAAGGAAGTGGACATTGTTTTCCTTACCACTAATCTTTTAGATATTTAAATCATTTTAATTCAATTAATTTTGACTTTTGTAAAACTGGACTATTTTTTTGGGGATAAACTTTTTTATTAAACTGTACTATTTTTGTGAGAAAGAGGGAATATATCCGAAAACAAGGAGCTGGATTGAACTTTGCGTTTCGAAGGAAGGCAAGTCAAATTCAAAATAATTTTACTCCTTCCCAAAATAAGTAATATATAAATTTACAATTTCTAACACCGTTTAAATCATTGATGTCGAGAGTTCCTTAAAATAAAATTGGATTGTGGGATCCAAACCAGCTGACGGATGAGATAGTGGAATTGAACCGTCTTTATAATTCGATACCGTATTTTTCATAATTCAATTTCAACAAAAGATTGCACGAATTGGTAATGAGTAACACCGTCGATAACACTAGATATACCGTATCCAAGTATAATTTGGGCTGTCAGATCGGGCGGGTTTAGTCGGTTCGGGTGAATTTGATTCGGGTTAATCGTTTTTTTAGTCATATGAACCGTCCGAAACCGAACCGCAGAAACTATTAAACCGAACTGAACCACCGAATAAACACTCCGATTTGGCGGTTCGGATTCGATTCAACCGAATCAATACAATCGTAATTTCAGAGATTCATTCCCTGAATTGAATCCTTGAATCAGCAAAACTTCAATCCACCAAAAAAACACATATTTCAAAAATCACCCCCAAAAAATCACAAAGGATCAGAAAACACAAATCTCAATCCACCATTCGACATTCGATAATTGGAAATGAGGTCGTCAGCTCCGGTAGGCGAAAATTGACAAGTTTTCCGACAAAGTAAACCCCGGAGACAGACTAACAGGGGAAGGGTATTGACAGATCAGATCTAGTGGTATGTGTTCGAGGAGATGTATGTGTTGGTGATTGAGTGACGTGTGAGCAATGGGGAAGTGACCGACTGACGCGCCGACCGAAATAATTAACTTTTGAAACTACCAGATCGGGAAGGAGCAGCGAACTAGAGTATTAGATCTGGAAGAAAAAATATTGGTTTGAAGGAGATTAGTGGTCAGCCGGATTTGTTTAAGGGGATGAGCAGATGGTCGGATTGTGGAGGTGGAGGTGGGAGTGGGAGAATAGCGTCGCGGCATCTGCACACAACAATCAAAAAGAAGAAGAAATGAAAATACCCCCAAACTGATCAGCCCTAATACATTAGTATTTATATTTTTAAAAAAAATTAATTAATTAAAAAATTAATCGGGTTGAAAATTTTTTTTTACAACCTGCACCCGCACCGAAATGTCTTTGCGGTTTACCAGGTGCACCCGCAATCCCCCGAATTATCCGATAAACCGAACCGTTTCACCTAAATTGGGTTTGGTGCGGGCGGGTCTTCGGATTCACCCGTTTAATTGATAGTCCCGAGTATAATAAAGGAGAAAAAAGAAAGAAAGAAAAAAAAAGAGAGAGAGAAGAAAATGCCATAGATAAAAATATTGGCGGTTTTTTTCCCAATGATTAAAAAAAAATAAAAAGGAAAAAAGATAGACAACAATATGGGTGTTATTATCAATGTTGGCCACACAAAGAAGGCATCAGGAAAAGCTGGAATCATAAAAGGGATTATGTATGATGTGTGTGGGAGAGTAGTCATTGATGATTGAATTGCGGTTATAGAGATTCTCTCATCTTTCATTATCAAAATTTCTCTAAGTGAAACAACCCAACAACGCAATACGGTCCTTTTAGTTACAGAAATGAGCAGTACAAATTTGCCCAAAATATATGAAAAAAGAGATAGGGATAGATGGCCAATATAACTCTCCTCATTTATGTGAGACAATTATGTATCCCATTCATCTAAGCAAGATGGCCTTAGCCGTCCCGAAAAGAGGATCTAAGTATATTGGTGAGACAAGATTCCCCCGATTTTGCAAAGTTTACAGCACAAACCTAAAAAACCACCTCACTAAAATTCTTCCATTCTAAGTGATACATGTGTACTATTAGTACTACATTATCCTTAGTTACATGAAAGTTACATCCGACCTTAAAATATGACCAGTTTTTGTGATCGGCTTGCCTGATGTTTTTGAAAGGGAAAAAATTAGCCGTCTTTTTTAATCCTTTAAATTATAACCCTCTTTCGATGAGTAGACTGAATTCAAACAGGTCGATCCAAAACTCGTTTAATTTATTTTGCCGTTTTGGGAAAAAAAACAAAAAAAAATTTATATTAATTTGGGAGAGAATCACTTTTTAAGAAAGTAGTGTCATATACTTCAGGCAGGCCCAATGCCAGAAATGCTCAACATAAATGCCGAAATCGAAATGTCAATGGTGGTTGCTGCTGCTATGCAATGCAAGCTTGCTTCTAGAGGTGGGCGCAAATCTGAATGAAAAATGATAGCCACCCACCCAAAATTCAAAAAGATTTTTGCAGTCCCCTAGGAAAGAGATGGTACAAACTGCAGAAACTGGAAACGTGAAAGTGGTTATAGCAAAAAGCCACAAATGTATGTCTCCCCTCTTCAGGTTAAGGTGTTGTCCTTCGCATTCTTATAAACCAAAAAATTAGTTGCCCACCTCCAACCAACACAATATTATGGGATCCCTTAAATGAAGCATTGGCTTCTTAACCACTGCTTCCCCCTGCTTTTATGTTTTCTCTCCCCCAATTTGGGATAATTTGATTTTTTTTTTTTTTTGTGTCATTGTTAGAACTGGTCATGCTATAATATTCGTTATATCGCTCCATTTTATCAGATGTTTATGAAGGGACGGATTATGAAACAGAATCAATCATTGAAGTTGATGAACTAATACACTTTTAAAAACTTTTTAGAACCCAATTAAACGAAATTCTTAACTTAAAGTTGATACACCAAGAACAAAACATGCTCCACAACCCACATATATTACTATTAATTAGTAATGTAGATAATAATCATGATAATTGAAGAAAGAAAGAAAAGAACCAACATGTATAATAAGTGCATCACTACTGGCAGCAGTAGTACTACTAGCTAGCACCATCAATTCAAATCAATAGAATCAGTTCTTCTTTTATATAGATTGCTTGCAATTTTTCTTCAAATATTCAGGGGGGTGTTTGCTTTTACAGATTGGGTTACTTATGGACCTCAAAAATCCCCGCTTAAAAAACAAACCAACCAACCATGTTCTTCCTTTTCTTTTTTTCTTTCTCCGCTTTCGAAAATGCACTCTCTGTAAACCTGTTCCCCACAAACCAAATTCCTCACTTTCTTTACTTTAACTTTCAATAAAATTGTGTGCAAATAATGAATGCTTCTTTTTTAGCAGTATTTTTTTTTTTTTGGTACTGTTTTAGTAGTTGGTCAAATTGGTACGACCTTTTTTGACCAATCCATTGGCATTAGCTTCAAAAGGCAGAAAAAACTCAAAAAGGGAACCACAATTCCTTGGCAAGTATAGTAAATTGCTGTTCTTCTCTGGTCGGGAAATGGAATTCATTGATTATATATAGACAGCAGTAGTTTAGTAGGAGCCCTGTATTCTTCATTTCAATCACAATACATTCTGACCACCTAGGATTCCATTTCCCAATTCCACATCCCATCCATCCATCTTTCTTCCAATTTTTTTCCCCATTAAAGAAAAACCATATAACACAGTTAATCTAATGTTCAAGATCTAAATAAATTTCTTCATATTATGTTTCAATAGTTTGTACTAGGTGCTAATCTACCCCTTCTCAAATCGTTACTCATACCAATGTAAGACACTCAAATTTGAATAGGGTATCATACCTATGATAATGTAATAGGGATATCGTAGGCTAGGGATAATGTAACCGTCTAGTATAAACATTGTCTCTTTATGTAACCAAAAAAAAACACTGAAATTTGAAACTAACTCTGATCTTATGCCAAAAAAAAAACTACAATTTTGAAAATCTTGCTTCTAAATAAGGAAAATTAGACTTTTTTTAAAAAAAAACCGAAAATTAGTCTGTTAAGGAAAATTAGTCTTTTTTTTAAACCGAAAATTAGTCATTACGTGAACCTGAATGTTGGAGAGTCTGAATTGAACTGTTTTAGTTCATCAAATTAATGTTTTTAAAAAATATTATTGAACAATTAAAATATTATTGAACAATGAGTAATCAAAAGCCAAATCACTCTTTTCCTCTACTTCTATCAAGTTTTATTGGGATGCCAATTGGAAGATGTACACAAGTTGGCTGCATTTAGCGTTTGGTTTTTCTTCTCTGTGGCCTACATATCTCTAGGATTCTCATTCTCAGAACAGCTCTCACATTTATTGCAATAGGAAAAAGAAATCAAAGAATGAAAGGGGAAAACAAATAGAAATCCAAAATTATGAGTTGTTAACAGTATATAGTTCTAGCCTTCTTAAGTTGATAAGTTTGAAGTTTGAACTTCACTTTCTCTCACGTTTAAGTTATGGGGGGAAGACCTTTTCTTACCTTAAGGTAATGGGAAAAAGATGAAACAAAACAAAACAAAAAACAAAAGCAGCCCAATTACAATTGTTATCGTTAAATGCAGTCCTTTTTTCACCTATATATCTCGTTTTTTTGTTTGGTTAGTATCATGTTTAAGAGAAGATCGAAACGTGTTTATTTGGTAACCCCCAATTTGTGCGCCCACATTCACATGTGAACCTGTCAAGAACCCAAAAGGTTTTTAATCAAAATCAACAACTAAATCTTTTTAGTCTTCAACGTTACATGCAGTCTTAATTAGAATGCTTAAAATCAATAAAACGCTTAATTTTTCCTTAACAGAAAACGATGAGGGCCAATGAACAGATAATTTTTCTATGATGACAACTAAAAATTCAAAATATGTCCTAACGGAAAAATAACTTATATAATTATGTAGATTCAGAAAATACATTCATTCGAATCCCTTATCAAAATGATAACGCAAAATTCTTCTCGAATGTATATGATCACAAGTCACAACATATAAGATGATTTGTTAACCTCTCATGAAGTTAATTCAATGGATCACATATTAACTTATTATGTTAGAAAAAGAATTAAAAAAAAGTAGAAGTACTAGGATGACAAAGTAAAATCCCCAGCAAATGAAGCATCTCTTTGATGATTTGGTCAGGGAAGGAGGAGACATCAAGATTCATACCTTAGAAGCACACAAGGCATCATCATCACCATCAATTTATCATCTTTACCCCCTTTTTTTTTCTTTATCCCTTTTTTTTAGTATTACGGGTCACAGCCGATTAATTGACGATATCCCAAAAATATGTAGTAAAAAAAGATTAATTTCCAAACATCAAAATAAATTTTCAAATTTCTATTTTTAACCTTTGTTCCATACTTTTCAAACGATATTTAACAAAATCAATAATATAGATTGTATTCACAAAAAATAAAGAAATTTTTTTCCAAAGGAAGGGAAATAGAGCAGGGAATGTGACAACTTCCGAATTTACTTTTCTTTTTTTCTTTTTTTACAAGGCTCATGATCGAATATTTCCTCTCTTTTTTTTCCTTTGTTCCCACACAAAATTGCCTAATTTCTTTTCTTTTTGTTTTCTTCTCCTTCCATAATTTTACCAAAGACTCACGTGCCGTTACCGTCACATTCACAGTCTCACGCCGTCAACTCAACTATCCATTTCCACCCGCATTTCTTCATCCCCAACGTTGCCATGTACGTTATCATCTTCCTCTCCCTCTTCTTGCTCGTATTCCATGTCATCGCCGTCAATTTCTCCGTTAACGTCACCGTCAACGTTGGCAACATTTCCGTCCATGTTTTCTCCTTCCTCGCCTATCAATTGTTCGGCTGGTGTGCACTCAGCTTTATGTCGCATCTTCCAATCAAGCGCCTGACAAGCGCGTGAGCAATAATTCACTGACCCACAAACGGAGCACCGCCGGAACTCATGCTTCCTAGTCTCCGGCCGTCCACATCCCGAATGTGAGCACAGCCTCAATCCCGGACCCGGATTTCCTCCCCGAGCTGCGTACCAGTCCGTTAAAAATCGGTTGGCCGGATGTGCTTCCGGCACCGGAACATTGCATCCAAAATCACTCAGCAACGGGCAGCCGGTAGCTACAACCCCGTTACGTTGGTGAGCTGAGGCATTCAATGTCATCCAATTTCCGTCACCTTGTAAACGGTAGTTGGCCGGAGTGCTCAAGCTCAACCAATTATCTGAAAATGTCGAAGGTGTGGCCGACAAAACAGCGGCCAATTCACGCGCGTTGGCTTGTACAAGAAATCGCCTACCTTCGGATATATTTTGCTTCACACCATACCCGTCTTGCAAGCAATGACCAAGCTCCCGGAGAGCGTCGATGTGACCAAGAAAAGCGGCTCTAGCACAGAGAGCAACACCGGCGCGGAGATCCTTATCATTTTTTGACCCTCCGCTCCCATTAAATTGAATAACAGACAGTGAATAAAGTGCCGGCGCGTGTGAGCTAATCGCCGCCTTTGCCATCAAGGACGCTCCACTCCCGCGGTTTTGCAAGCAATAAAATCTAATCTGCATTTATTGATTTCATTGCCACATTAGATTAGATGGGATGAATGAGAGGATGAAAGAACAATAAATAAATAAATAAAAAAGATAGAGTAGCAGATGTGTACTCACCATGCCGAGGATATAGGAAGCTTCAACATTTCCAGAATCGACACATAATTTTAAAAATTGATGAGCGTATTCCGACCATTTATCTGCTTTAACAGTTAACATTTTCTGGGACGATTTGGAGAGGACCAAGGAGCTAAATGCTAATTCATTAAATCTTTTGCACCTGTTCAATTCAAACAAGAATCCGAGTCAATATTGTTTTCAATTCATATATGGAAAACAATTACAAAAATCAAAATTCGTCGAGGAGACTATACACATACGTTATTAAAACGTTAATAAAATCGGCTGGACAAGTGGCGGTGGCGGTGAGCTTGGAGAGAATGAAAACAACCAGATCGTCTGGTAAGGCCTCAAAAAAGTCAGAGCAGCCCATTCCTCCATCTACCTTATCTGCTCTATCTGTGGTGGCAGGTGACGAAGAGAACACCAACTTGGCCGCCTTTCTCCGGCGACCATCCATCCTTTCCGCCACAACTCGCCGCCGACGACCAATAATCTGTTCAGCCACCAAAATCTCATCTCTTCTCCTCTTCTTCTTCGTAGATGATACCGATATTCTTCTTCTGTCGCCATCATCTGGTTCACACGATTCACCAAAATTTGCAATAAATCTTGGATAGCAAACACCACTCCTCGTTCTCATGGGTTTAATAGTAAAGGACTTAATAATATAGAAGATGAACACGGATAATATACACTTTGAGGAATTTATGTTGAATAATATGTACGCCAGAACTAAGAGAGAGTGTTTGGCTAATTTTTATGGTCTGAAGATGAGAAAAAATCTTGTAAGGATAAAAAAGAGTTGAGAATGTAAGGCCTATATATAACAGCAGAGGATTGGGGACAGAAACAGCAACAACGACATGGCCGATCGTTAAAATGATTTAAAAATTAATTACAAATATAAGTGTAGTTGCCCAACAAAGCTGACTACTGACTCCTACTTATTTTTGGAAATGACTTATACGTCCCTCATTTTTAACTTATTTGTGGTTGTTCCCATTTTACTAGGATTCTGTGTCCCTGACTCCTTTCCATTTACAAGCAGGAGGAATACGAGTCAGTCCCATTTACTACTACTTGGTCAAACTTAGTTGACCAGATCCGCACGCTCGTCTCCCACGACGCTTCCTCTTTTTTTATTTTCTTTTTTTTTTCTTTTTCTTTTGTTTTTTGTTTTCTTCCTTTTCTCTCTCTTTTTTTTTTTCCTTTTTTAACTCAACTATTTTCCACCCTAAGGAACGTATGTACAGTTCATTTTTTGTACAATCCATGTACTCGCACATTATACACGTGCATAGGTGAATGTATTGTATTTTGGTTTCTATTTTCAATCATTTAATTATTATATATCTAAGTTTTTTACAATTTTAATCATCCTACCCTATTTGTCCTAGATGTAATATGAAGAGGAGACATTTTAATTATCCAAAACATCGTGAAAATTAATGATTGTTTTAGTGATAAATAGCAATGACAGTCAGGGTAAGAACATAGTTGTGAGTTTGTTGTGATTACTAGTGTATAACATATATGTCAATGAAGGGGTGGCCTAATGGTAGAGGTCTTGGCATCAAACTGCAGTGACGCGAGTTCAAATCCTCACGACATCGATTTATTCTTAGTCATGTTTTCCTGCAAGGTAGGAGGCAGCAGTAGCCAAAAAAAGTACTTTAACAGTGAACAAGCGGACTGAACATGAATGTGTAGAGTCTCCTTCGTAGTAGTATTATCCCCCTCCTCATGTACCCCACCTATGTAATAGTCTAGTCACTTGTAAGTTGATTCTTAGAAAAAAAAAATTGTATAACATATCTCAATTAATTTACTTGACAACCCTTGACTTGTTTTTTTTTTTCCTTTTTTTTGTCTTATTTACAATCCATGTACATGATTTTCACATGTTATAAACAGAATAAGGTGTGGAATAACTTTTTTTAGAATGTATTTAGATTTTACAAGTGCACGAAGAATGTTTTCTTCAAACTCAAGTCGTTTCATACATGTGTATCTAAGTTTGTTACAATCAAGAATCTTTTACTTCGTTTTACCAAGTTAAAAAATAAATTTAAAAATTTCAAATTATGCAAAAAAAAAAAAGAAGAAAAAAAGAAAATCAAAACTTACGGCTCTAAAATCACGACTCTAACCTGTATGTTGGGTACAATTAGTGTCATTAACGTTGTACAATCAGTGTGGGAGTTTTGGACAGTGAAAGACATGCGCAGCTAGTGAAAGAAAAAACGAAAAATGATAAGAAAGAAAGTGGCTATGCTAAATGAATTTTAACAAAATTCAGACATCTAACCAAAGACCACTGATGAAAATGGTCAAAGGTTGTGATTCAGGAATAACAAAGGTTCAGTCATTAAGGTTCGTTTTGACATTCTAATTTTGAAACTTCCTATCTTAATTTTTCTTCCTAATTTTGAAATTTTATTTTTTAGTCTTTGGTTGTGGGTGCCTTTTTAGTTAGTAGTTGCCGTAAGCTTCTCATGTTTCTCGGAAAAGGAGATTCCAGTAAGAATTGGAACAAATTTACAAGCTTTTATGTTGTTACGTGGGAACAATAATGTGCTCTCTCCATTTATATTTTATAACCTCTTTGTTATATTAGTATTTTCCTTTCATTATCTTATTCGAGTACTTTCACCTCTCCATTTTTTTAATAAATATAAAGAATTTAAGCAGTATCACATTTTAAATTACATTCTTCATAGTAATTACATGTTTTGGATTGATTTGTGTATCCTCTAATTTTCTTTGGTTTTATGATGAGCCCCTGCCTATCTAGTTAATTTTCCTTATTATACTCTATATTTCTTTTGGTATATCTGAATTCGAGTCGAGTAAATTTTTTTTAGGAAATCTTATATTGTATATAATTAAAGATGCACAGATTGTAAAGGTAAACGTTAAAAAAAATGGACGGGGCTCATTAATTCATTGGCTTTTAATTATAGATTTTAATCCAACAACAAGGGTGGTAGAATAAAATATTTGATTATCATTTTTTTTCTTCATCTGAGACCACATTTAAAGTCAATGAAATTTGCCAATTTATCTCAAACCCTATACCGTAAATAGGTCAATTAAACTGGTCATTTGCGTACGATATGCGGGATTGATTTGTTTCTCGAAAGCTATTTGGAAACAGTAAGTCTTACATTGTCAAACAAGAAATTTGATAATCCAAATTGACCACAATTAATTAATGACATAAAGAGTGAATAAATATTGATTGCAAGTAATTCTCTTAGCTAAAATCTACTCTCTTCATTTCAAAATATAACTCACTTTAACTCTACACGTAAACTAAGTAAGTAATTATTTAATAATTAATTTGTGTGCTAAATATCTATTTTATCCATTATTAATTGTTTTGAAATTATAACCAAGACTAGATGAAAAGTGGTTAGAATCTATTATTGGGGGTAAAGTTGGGAAGTTAACCTTTAATTTGCTTTAAAATCCTAAAATGACCTATATTTTGAAATATTTCTCTAAACCTAAAACGACCTACATTTTGAAATAGAGTGAGTAACAGATATGGCGTAGTCCGTCGAAATATTTAATGCTTGCAAATTAATGTACTTTAAATCAATGTCAAACGCAGTAATTTAAAACAGCATAAATTTTGTTTTGGTAACTAAGTGATAGCACGAATTTTCACCTCAAGGATATCGCTACTGCTCGAGGCTATTGACATTTAGTACTACATTTACGAACTTTTCCAAATCTGACGAAATGAAAAACTCGTGTTGTAGTCAATGTTTTTAAACAGGACTGTTTTGGCGTTTCAGAATCGGATCAAATTTTGAATTGGTGGGATCGGATCGATGAGACCGAAACCATTTAAAATATTATAATAATTCTAAAATTACGAGTTTCAATTCGTTAATTCAATTTTTGTTTGATTTTATGGAGGAGAAGTAGACTAGTACTCACATATGTATCATTAACTCAAAATTTCAACTTTTATATCTTTTCTAATCATTTTCCCCTCTTTTTATACAAAATCAACAACTTGTACAAATATCAACAAAATCAATGGGATCGTTGGATCGTAGGATCCTACAATCCGGATTGGGATTTTGAAGGATTCCATAAGATCCCACTACAAAGAAAGATTTCATAAAATCCAAAATCGATTTCCTAATTTCGCATCGCAGGATTGTAAGATTCTAAGATTCGGATCGGGATTTTGAAAACTATGGTTGTAGTTATAAGCTTGTATATATGCACATGGTAATAAGGATAAATGTTGTCTTAATTATCGACGAGTAAATCACAAAACACGAACAATGAGAACCTAAATACGAAGGTTTTTTTTGTTCCCCTTCACATGAAACCATTGATAATACAAATAACTAATAATGTATTAGTCGAATACCGAAAAAAAAACCTCACTCAGTTTAATCAAATTTATATTGACTAATGAAGTAAATAATTAACCGTAGTCTTTTGATCATTGCATCGGTGACAATTCACTGTTTGCCTAATCGATCAACTTGTTCGAAAAATTGTAAAACTTGAATTATGAATTTCCCACAAGTAGACGACAATCAAATCAAGTTGGAAAAAAAGCAAGAACTTGAAAATTTGTCAGAGTAGATTCATTGAAAAGGTAGGCAAACCTGCCTTCCACGTTCACGATCAATATGATCTCTCACTCAAAGGACACACCAAGAAAGAATTAATTTAATTCCATCCATAAATGTGAACTAATTACTAGTTAAGATTGAGAGAGAATTATCCATAAGACTTGGGATCGACCACTTGAGGACGATTCTAACACGTTTTCTAAAACACCCTTTACTTACATATTTATTATAAATGCATTATTCGATTCGGACAAAGACACGACAAGTTGAAATTGCCTCCAAATTTCCCAATTTTAGATTTGTTTAAGATTAAAAGTGTTTATTTGAAAGGCCCATTTTTGTTGAATCATTACCTTTCATTTTCATGTGTTGAGTACGGAACTTGTAATTCTCAGGCTAATTATGTACTAGTATGTTTCTTTTTACGCTAATAATAGTAATTTTATATGTTCTATCTCTTGTTGCCATTAGAACCTGTAATTTAGTGCTACGCCTGCCGTTGAAGGAAAAATGACCAGAATATTCAAATTCGCTATGTACGTTATTATTATGTTTATTGTTGATTTTAATGATAGTTAATATTAAAACTTTAAAAATACAAAGGTGGGAGGGTTGGATAAGGTGATTAGAAGATTACGATAGGGAATGGTTATTACTAGAAGGTGAAGAGTTCGATTCTCACGAAACTATCTAACATTAAAAACACGACCTCGATAACTTTCGTCGCATTATATGGCTAATAAAAAATAAAAATGTTTATAAATAATATTTTTTTAGACGGAAAGAGTAATATCGAATCGTCAATCGTGGCTGGAGAACTTTTCATGCAAATCTCAATTCAGTACATTTGTTAAGTTAAACTGAGTTGGAAAGGCAGAATAAGATAGCAATTAAGACACTCTCTCCACTAATTTAATCCAATTAGACAAAAGAAAGAAAAGGAAAAAAGAGTTTCATATTTCAAGGCATCGCAGTCGCGTAAGATAAGTGAAAACGCCGGCCGGATGTCACGTTGCCGTTAAATTAAACAATTTGTAGTCACATCAATTACTGACGTGGATGACAGTATATTTTTCCCGCTCCCCATTTCACTAACGTTAAGTCATAATAATTGTATTATACAATTCATATTACTTCCTCCTTTTTCTTTTTTTCTTTTTTTTTTGTGTTTGCGTAAGTAAATGAGATTGGAAAAAAAAAATATCGAAGGAATATTGTTTAATTTACTATTCATCGTCATTCTGTTTACACGAAATGATCAAGTGTCAGAGAAATGAATGGCCACCCAAACAGTTTGGAAGTGGAAGACAATGATTAATTCCCCCTTTTTAATTACAGAGTCATTCATTATCAGAAATTCTTGTAAATAAAGATTGTTTTTCTTAGTATAATAATTATGAACATACAATTTCAGCGGCGATATAAAAATTCCAAGAAATAAGAAAGTCCACGCAGATCGAAAAGGCAAAAATCCTAGATGGTTCAGTTCATTTCTTCACGTCACCTGATCAAAAGCCAATTTGCGAGAAATATAAGAAAGAGTGAAACACATATAAATCACAATTAAAGCGACTTGTGGAAAAATTAGATGTTAACACCAATAGTATTTCTTTTAATCTTTATGATAATTCTTTTATTTTCTAATATTCTAATTAAAGATACATTAACCTCACAAAGATGGTTAGGGAAAACGAAACGAAAAGGAAAGAAGAAAAGTTGATCAAATGGATGGAAGCTAATGAATTTGCCAGCAATTAAACAGGTAATTAAATTTGAGTTTGAGTAGACAGAATTTTTCTGTTGAAACCGAAATACCATTCCGACAGAAAAAAATAAAATAAAAATGAAGTCCATCCACCGTTTACTACAGCTTGCAAGTTGCGTTTAATTAAGTTTTAAATAATTTCTGATGAAAAGTCTGTACCTCTTTGAGTGTAAGCAATGAGGATCTTGATGCATGATCCATCCACCTCCATTGATATTTTTATTCAATTAATAGTAATAATAAAACTTCCATTTACGTAGATTTTTTTCTAAAGGTATATGAAAGGAAATTAAAGTCAAAAAAATATAGTATTATTCTTTTTGAAGGTGCGTGTATAGTTTGTATAAACGAGATAAGAAGTTTAAAAAATCAAATAACTTATGTTGAGACCGGATGGCGTACAACATTCTAACATACTATCAAACTATTTACTACAATGTAATTTGTAAATTATACTAAAAATAATATAATTCACTAATTATAATATTTAAATTAATTTTTTTTAAAACGGATGGAATATTTATAAAAGGAAAATATTACTTCCGTGTTTTTTGCCTATCAAAATTTACAACATTCCTTAGCTCGACCACAGTTAAGAAGTGAAAAAGAACATTTTCAAAGAAAAAGAAAAATAAAAAGAGAGAAGTAAACAAAATGTTTGGAAGTTAAACTGTAGAAACTACGTATAGTGTATAAAGTTTGATGGCGAGGATAAGTTGAGAGATGACGTGGATCTCAAGCGGTGACGTTCATCACTCATGTCAACCTTAGTGGGGCCACCATGTCGGCTCAAGCTCTGTTTACAAACAAACATGTAGGGCTCATACGGTGGCTGGACCCACCGCACAACTTTCTTCTCCCTAAACGTAAAATGGGATTAGTTTTTGTATTAGTTTTATTAATCACAATCAAGCCTGATGATCCAACTGGGGAGGAATAACTTCCTTACAACTTATCAGTGATTAGGTAAAATTGCAAATGGAATCCCAAAACAAAAACCCCACTTGTGCATTTTCTCTCTTTTTTCCCCCCCCCCCTTCTACGTTATGGTGGTTTTCCATCCAAAAAAAGTTTAAAAACGAGAGAATAAACGTATATATTTCACGAAGTTATTAATTACAACTTTTTCATTAATACCTGATAATTAATTTGAATATGGTCCGTAACCTTTTAGCACAATCAGGGATTTATGTATCTTTGAAAAAGTTTTTAGGAGGTAATGTTCAGTTAATTAGTGAACGTAGAAAGATGACAATGTATAGCTACTGGTTTGATTAGACTACTAATTTAGTTTATCATGGAAACACCTATCAGAATCGGGGTCTCCGGTTAATTGGTCGGCATATGTTGGCAAAGCATGATTTGGACACTAATTATTAATTATTCTAAAGCCGATTGATTTCATTTCACTAACCTACATTATGGATTAAAGTAATGACTAGTGAAGTTGACCACGTTTTTTTGTGGTAATAAAATCATGAATTGTGGGCAGAACCAACTTTATTAGTTTTAGGTGGTTGATTCCTTAACTTAAAAGTTGGGGAGCTTAGCTTAACGCCTTAAACATGTCATTCTCTCCATGGCGATGAGTCAAAGACGTACCAATTCTAAGTTCCTACAAGGCTACAACCCTTTTAATCTTCAAAACTATAATCATTTTTATCCTAATCTGATCAGAGTGGGAAATTGTGCACGTCCAATTGTCAATCCTCTCTTTGAGGGGCTGAAATTAAATTTTTAGTTGTTAGTCTGCTTGATTGGATGTTCTTATCAATCAATCATTCTCCAATCTCCCCCCATTATTCTCAACTCAAATCAAACTACTTGTTAACAATGATAATAATAACCATAATCTCTACATATAAAATTGTTATAAATTGGAGGAGAAGTTTGTGAAGATACGTCAAGGGGGCATTTAATTCTTACCCGATTCATTTGACTAACTAGTAACTAGTAACTCATCATGCATGCTTGCCTCTTGCACAGTTTTCAAAGGCTATTTTCTTGTAATAAGTCATTGAAGATGAAAAAAAAAAGGTTATATATATATATATATACACATATATAGTAAGTTAGTAATACTTGGTTGTACAGTTAATCGGAATCAATTTCACCCATCCATTTAAAATTATCTACTTTTGATAATGAAACAAGAATCAACATATAGTACTTATGGTATTTGGAAAATGATAAAGTTCTAGCACAATTACTTAATTAGACACCCCCATAAAAAAAATTTAAAATAATTTTAATAAACAAACAAAGTTTATATTTTGAAATTGAGAAAATACAGTAAACGGTATATTTAAGTTATGAACTTAGTTTTCCAAAGATTCCAAGTATCTTTTTTTTTTTTTAATATTACGAAGGGGTACTGTAGTTTGTATAAATTAGTAATAATAAATACCTTTAGGTGAATCTCTTTATCTACCATGGTCATCCTCAAATTAACAACTAATTCTGTATCAATTAATCATAAAGCGTGCTTGGTTTGTTCTTAAGTAGTTAGGGTTTCTCTGATTTCTTGTATTGAGATGGGACCATTGAATGAGATGTTTTTTGGGGCAGTTTCATGCAGTATTCTGGAGCCCCAAGTCAAGACAAAGTAATACTCCCATATTATATTAAGAACTAGCTGGAATTAGTACTCTAACTGAAACCGCAAATGCATGCAGTTTTTGGTTTAGACAGAATCTGACTTGTCGATGTATTTAAGGGGAGGCCAATCCGGATTAGGTTTTTTTTTTTTTTTTCTAAGTCAGAGAGTTGCGACACGTGGCGGATTTCTCTGAGGCGATGCTTTCTTGAGATCGACAAAGATAACATGGTAGTAGTAACTTACGAAGTCTGGATTTGGAAGCAATGGTATTGAATAGAGTCAAGTGGCTGCTTCTCGTGAAATTGTGATAAACTTTTGCGTTCGTTGGATTTTCCGGATAAAGCTTCCTCAGCTGCTTGTTTGCTTTTTGTCTTTTCTTTCCAGTAATATACGTAATATGTTATAATTATTGTTCAATTTAAATTTTCATTTTTATTGTAATTTAAATTGAAAATGAAAATATAAACTGAATAATAATTTTAAGACGGAAAAAATATAAAGAATTATGATTGAGGAAAAAAAATTCATCATAGTTAAATATTGGTAGGGAGCAAAACCGCATTATAGGTTAACTCATTTAAATTAACGTATATTATTTATGAGAACGTGTTATCTCAATAATATATTAGGCTATAGTTTGACACCAATGAATTCAACTAGGCACCGTAATTCAGCCTAGTCCCTGATCACTTGTTGAAATACTCGTTTCTTCGGGAATCATGGGAACTTTGCGCTTTGCATTTAGAATATATTGAACAAAAGTGAAACAACAACGCGGTGGTTTGAATCGAAGTCGAAAATTACTACGACTGCTAAATGTGCAATGTTTAATGTACTGATAATAAAGGGAGTGGCCTCCAACCGCACCTAGTTTTCTTTATATGATTTTTATTTGTTTAAAAAAATATTCATCTTATTGTCCGAAAATGAACATTTCGAATTTGTAAACTTCTTTTTGTTTGTTTTTTTTTTTTTAACTACGTATTTGTGAAAATTTTGCCTTCACACGAGAGTGCTATAGAATATTTATTTATTTATATATTTATTGGTACAACAAAGGAGACAAAAGTTTATACAATATTTCATGGGTAGGAAAACATATTTATTTTTATATGACCATACAAGACGAAACTCATTGAATGAATTTCTGATTTTCCAGTAATTAAAGCTTTACTTTACCACACAACCGGTGATGGAAGAAACAAACAACTGCAGTTATATCTTTTCAATTTTTGTATTTATGGTATATGTATTTTAAAATTTGTACATAACCATTATGCATTTTACTTACTTTCGCACATATTTTAAAAATATTTTAATAATATGTTTTCTATTGTTGTGTTTGTAACTTCTACGTCACTAATTGTAAATTTATGACTCTATTTTTGAGCATAAGTTGCTGCATCCTGAATTAGTGATATTTAGTTTCATTTTGTTGATTATTCAATTTCACGGGTGAAGTAGTCTTCATGCATGGGTCCAAAGCGTCTAGAAGGATGTTTCCCATTTTTTATTATAATTTTTTTTTTACTAAATGCAAATTAATATGAACGTCATGCCACAAGAAAAAACAAGCACTAAAAAGATGGCAGATATGAGATAAGAAACAATTTCAGTTTCATGCGAGGAGGAAGCTTCTCCAATTCGCATATATATATATATATATATATATATATATATATTTTTGTTTGATAAACAATTCGCATCATTTTTCACATAACTTCACACTTCATACTCTTGTAAGACTTTAACTAAGAAACTAACAACAAAATTTCGTACAACTTTTTCCGTCCAAAAACAAAAAGGAAAAATGCACAACTGAACACTTTCATCATATAATTCATACGTGCATACGAAAAAGACAGTACAAATGTACGTTAGTACGAACAAGAACGTTTTCAAGAATCAAAAAGCGAAGCCAAAAGATTTATCAAACTTATCACGGTTCGGAAAATGGGTGTGTCATGATCCTAAAAATAGAGTGGGGTTTGTTGAAACCTTTTTTTGTTAGGATTAACCCGAATTAAGGAATCCATACATAATACATATGACTATGATGATGAGAAAGTCCAGATTGTACAATGGGCGGGTCCCACATTGGTGCGGGGAGGTTTGTAGACAGGTGGATAGTTCTGTTTCCTCCCGACGGTGCACGTCTCTGCTTCATGCTAAGACACGTGGAGGGTTTACGTGCCGCCACGAAGTGACACCGTTCCACGTGAAGTGAGACGAGAGGCGTTTGTGTGTCAATACTCAATACTGCTAATTAGCTTTGGTTTAGTGAAGTCAATACAAAACGGAACGTGACGACACTTTGAAACGACTATTAGTTGTGCCAAAACCAAAAAAAAGAGAAAACCAGTGGTTGTCAAATTTTTGTGATCAATCAACCATCAAAATTACTTATTTTTATTCCGTCTCACAAAATGTGTATATATATATATATATTATATCTTAAATGAGAAAAAAAATATGAGAAAATATTATGACATCCTTTTTTTTTTGGTATATTATGTATCTGGTGTTTGAAAGCATTGTTCTGATTAATCTGGATTCGAGCCAGATAAGTCCTTTTCGAGAGGCAAAACTCTCCCAACAAGTATTCTGATATCCTTTTAGTACAAAAAAGGAGGCCAAGAAGCCTAAACTATATTATTACATTCTATTGAAGCTAAAGCTCTCCCAACAAATATTCTGATATCCTTTTATTTGAGTAAAAGTTGAGCTCTTTAGAATTTCATGGAGCTAAATTAACACACCACCATTTATAGAGCTACCTTTTTTTTTTTCCCTCCTTTATTTGGGATAAACATTTTTTTGACGCTATAGAATATATACATATATGCTGAAGAATAATTATTTATATAGTTTGGTATATATCAAGTTTTCAAAAGCCGTCTTCTCACTTCAATTTGTCATATAGCTAGTTTAGTTTTTCTGTTTTCGCTTTCACTCAGGTCTCATAGACTAGGTGACTAATTCAACATCAGTAAGTAAATTACTATCTCGATCTTATGGTTTCTGACCGAATTAAACATGGAGTCACATGAACCGTTTGAACTTTTGAACAAATCCTAAAGTATAATTGACTAGAAGGAAAAGTGGCATCAAAATTTTCGTATACAAAACTTAAACTTCATGAAAACCACCTTAAAGATAAGTGACAAAAGCTGAAAAGGAAACAGGTACCCGGTAATTGAAAGATTAAAAAGTGATCATGACGTGTTGAATGGATTAGTTCGTACGTTAATTGTTGTTGTCAAAAATATTGAGACAAAGAGGTAATAACTTACGGTTGCGGGCGGTATATAGGGCCGGCCGCAAGCCGGAGATCAGGCCAAGATCATCGATCTATATCGCCAATTGGCTGGATATGCATGCCAAGGATGAACGAAATTTGCAGTGTAAAACAAGTAACTGCATGCTCGAAAAAAGACTTTGTTGATTGTTATCAGATCTTTTCTCCAATTTCTTCCTCTTCGTGGATTGTAGTAACAATTTTGATGCGTCCACTCAAAGTTTCCGTTTGCAAATGTCTCGATCGATTCTATTTTTGGAACTAACAAAACTCGCTCCATGAAGGCAATGCAGGCCGTAATAGTGCAAGTTCTAGTATGATACATTCTCTTGATTCGTGTACAAAGTAGTAATATTATTTTCACAGTGAATTAGTATTTCCTTTCGTTCTATAAAAATAGTAATATTTTATTTTATGAATTTTCTTCCAATATATATATATATATAATTCACAAACTTAATTTTGAACTATTTTTTGGAGAGAGTGGAAGGATTTTTTATTGTTCTCAGTTTCAAAAAATAAAAATAAAAAATGAAAATGAGAAGTCTCGGGTTAAAAAAAAATGGTTATAAACTAAACAAATTGAAGTCACAAACAAGTTATGTAGTACGTACAAGAGGGACAAGGTTGAGAGTCAGTTTGACAACATGTCAAGAAAGACTTGGATTACGTAAAAATGTATCAATCAATCTATCATCAATCCCACAATTCCTTAATTCTCTCTAATATATACCCTGTGTTTGTCGTCTTCTGAATACATATTATTATTAATCTACTCAGCCGAACGACGATGATCAATTCACTCAATCTTAGTTTTGATCAGATCGGTTACTTAACAAATATGCCAAAATTTGAATTGTAGTTTTTTTTAATAATTAATAATTCCTCATAGTTGGCGCTGGGCAGAGGATGTTGCTTAACGCATTTACTACTTACTTTCTCTCTTCTTTGCACATACAAACTTCATAGAAGTTTGAGTCAGATACGATCAGACGACTACTCACGTGAGGCTGCACCCACTTTCAGTTGATTTCAGTATGGTCTAAATTGAAGCTAATGTCTTTCTTGCTTTCTAATCCTTAATTATTTTTTTCAAAGTAAAATCTTAGTAATTAATTTAACTGTTTCCTTGTTTTCTCTTAATAAATTAACTAAATCTATATCTGGGGGTTTCGAGTACTACTTAAATACTTCCTCTGTCTCAAAATTATTGTCCATTTTGAAATTTCACTTTTATTACAATTTGAATTAGAAATGAAAATTTAAATTGGACAATAATTATAGGACGGAGTAATACCGGAATTGAATTCTGGTCAAAGCTAGGTTGATGGACATTGGACATGCAAGGTCGGTTTTGGGGGTAGATATGGTGTTAAAATAAATATATAAAAAAAAAGGAACTACATTTTGTTTTGATTTTGGGTGTGATGATGATCGCATGTGATATGAAATGGATGGATGCATAAACTACGGTGGTGATGTGATCGACCGACTTGACTATTGACATATGTAAAACAGGAATAACATACTTCCTTTTTCTTAACATTACTGTCCATTTTCACTTTTAATACGAATTTCTTGAAATAAAAATAAAAATTTAAATTGGACAATAATTTCAAAATAAAAAAAATATATATTTTGTTATTAAATTACATAAGATTGATCATTTTTACCAAATAAAAAAAAACTAAGAACTAAAAATTTAGGGTGTTTATTTTCAAAGTCACCACCTTTACTACTTGAAGCCACATATTTTATAATTGGATCATTTTACCCTTATAATTTTTTTAAATCAAATAATTTGACTAGAAAGAAAATAAAAAATTTGAAAATTTAAAAATAAAAAATAAAAAATTAACACGGGACGAGTGGATTGCTCATCCGGTCCCGGTTCGGTTCGATATGGTGAACCGGACCGGTCAGGCCTTTTTTCTTAATTCTTAATTTTTATTATTTGAGTTACATTAAATATCACGAATCTTTGTAGTACAAAAAATAGTTAATCTATTTGCACATATTTGTCACAATCTTTGTGGTACAATTATTATTTTTCATTATAAATGTATAATTATTATTTTAACTAAAAATTATTTTTAAAATAATGATTAAAGCAAAATTTATATTTTAATATCAATTCAAATAAATTAACTTAACAAATAATCTTAAATTTTTTTCAAGTAAAAATTAATTACTTGTTTATTTTCAAGTAAATATAAAATCGAGAGTTTAAGCACTAAAGTATAAATATTGTTAATAATATTTAAAGTACGAGGTATTTAACGTGTAATGATACTGTGAATAAACTAACATTAAAATAAAAATTAATAATTTGTTCATTCTCACGTGGATCGGACCGAATGACTTGCCCGATTCGATCCGAGTGGCAGGAGCAAAATGACAAGGGCAAAATGATCTAAATTTTTTTTCGTGACTTTGACTACTAAAGTGGGTGGCTTCAAAAATCCACCCCCAAGATTTATATTTGATTCTTCTTCTTTCTTTTTTTTTTTTTTTTAATTTCATAAACTAACTATGAGGTAACTAATTTTAAACTGATACAGATCTTATTTGGACTAAATCATTAATTGAATCTTTTAGGAAGGCTCAAACTCACGCTTTGAAGGAGAAAAATTCACTTAGCAATTATTTAAACATAGGGCAATGATAGAGATAGTGACTAATTATAGTGAAAATATAGTGACTAATAAAAAGACAAATATACCGAACTTACTAAATATATTACTTATTAATTAAGGGTAAAAAGGTAATTTTGGAGGGAAAGAAAAATTTTCATCGATACAGTGGAAACAAAATAAGGGGTATACATCCGTCACTATTTTTTTACTATATTATTTCACTAAGAGTATCATTTTCCTTAAACATAATAGCTCACATTGCTAATTAAATGCTAATACAAGCTTCCGAAATCTGAAATAAAATGTACTCAAATGAAAAATCATGAAAGAACTGTTTGTATCTTTGTGCCATGCAATGAGTTTCACCTTTTTAAGAAAGGTGAAAGTCCGGCACGCCAAATAGCAGAAGCCACGCTTTCTGGGAAACAGTAGTTTGCCTCATTCACCACACAATGTTGTGGACTTGTCTCTTTTCTCCACATTTCTTCAAAGCTCGTATGCTTTAAAAAATTTGCCTTCTTCCGCTGCACATTTCCGTCCTTTTGTTTGGAAAAAAAAAAAAAAACTGTTTAAAAGTGACATGTAACTTCAAGAAAATCGTAATCGGGAAAGCTGCGACATATAATTAAATGTGGAATATGTAATAATGCCACCCGAATTTGTTAAGATGACGAGCGTTCTCAATTTCCTTACGTTTTTTCTGTGCACTGAAATTCATATTTCGTTGCATAATATCGTGACGATTGTTGTTATAGTTTGTTTGGAAAATGTAAAAAAAAAAAAAAGGCGGCCGCAAATGAAAATGTACGTACGAAATTATGTATGTATTTGGGATGATGCATGCAATGATATGTACCGTACGGGTTTTCTGGCCGAAATATATAGCTTATGAATGAGTGTAAGCCAAACCCAACCACCCCAAGAAAAAAAAAGAGAGTGTATTTTTTGATGATTAATTTCTCCACCGTTTGGCCGTGTAAGCAATTGTGAGTTTGCTTTTTGCCTCCTCGTTCAGGGACAATCTGTTTAAGCTTCACTTTACGTACTTGCCAAGTCAACTCCCAATTTGACCAGCTCTAGTTCCGTCATTTCCACCTGTTTCTATTTTCTACAGCTAGCCGTAAGTTCAAATTGTTCAATGATTTCTACTTCAATGGTGAATCTAGTTACTGGCAAGATTGAAATGAGACACGATCGATCTAATTATTACTCAAATTTACTTTAGACAGCAGTTGAAATTGGATAATCTGTTTCTTTTTTCTTTTCTTTTTTTTCTTCCTTGGAGATCGAGTGTAAAAATGATATTTGTGTGTACAAAAGAGCCAGGTTTTCCAATAATTATTTAATACCGTAGGTCCCTTGTTTACGTATGAACAAATTAATTTTTGATATTGTGAAAGAATTAACCAAATGGGGATATAGATACCACCAGATTGACAAAACAAATAAGGAACCGATTCTTTTATAGGTGAAAATGATAAATGGATTGGGATAAGGATTGGATGGATGGATGGATGGATATTGTGGAGTTGGTGGAACACATATCTTCCTTTTTTTTTTTTGTTTGCAACTTGTCGTGTTGGTTTGTTAGGGATTGCACAATTGCAAGATTCTGGAGGAGGAAATGCAAATGTGCTTATATAAAAATAAAATTGCATGGTGAATATTGAAAGAAAATGCAATAAATATTAGTGTTTGAATATATTATTATTTTTGGGGACACCAATTATGTAGTGAAAAGGAACGCGTGCATCTCCTATGTTACGTTTGTGTTGTGCTTTGCTTGCTTTATAGTCAAGAAATGGGAGGCTATGCAATTTGACTGAGATGAAAGTTGCATTCTCATCTCCTTCTTCTTTTGCTTCCTCTATCTGCTTCTTCTGCCCACTTTTTTACACCTTTCTTTTTTTTTTTTTTTCCCTTTTGTTTTTGTGGTTGATGAGACTCCTCTAGTTCTTTTTCCTGCAACTTGATTCTGTCAATTTTTTGATATAAATATAATGAGAAAAGCCCGTGTCGTATTTAAGAACAACCATTTTACTTTCATTATGTTTTAATTAAAATATATATATATATAATAGTGAAACTTATTAGGCCAAAAAAAAAAAAAATGATAGTAATGAATTCGGATTCTAACTGCTATGTGTGGTATACAAATGGCTTGGTGCAACTACCTTATTTTCTCAAATTATTTCTACAATAAGTGTTGCTGCTCAACATTTATTTCTTTTTTTCGTATATACAATGCTCTACTTTTTAATGTACTTAGGCCTACGGTGAAGTAATCAGGCTGAAAGGTACTTCCATAGTTATCCAAAACGTAGATTTAATTGCTTAATTAGTCTAGTTACATCATGCATGCTCCAACCTCTCCCCTAAAAGATTAGAACCTTTTTATTCCTCAGAATGCAACGTTTCCACGAAAGCGGAAAAAGATCTCCAACACTATGTTTTTGGTAGTGATCATGATTAGGGCGCTATGTTTTTTGGTTTACTCAAATCCTAATAATAATGACAAAATAAACTAATCAAATTCATCGTGAAAAAGACTGGAAGTGGAATTAATCTTCCACTTCCCTTGATGTTCTTCAGCTAAAAAAAAAAAAAAGAGAAGAAGAGTAAAATATATAGCATTATTATTATTTTACTGCCGTGGGTTAATTAATTGCTAAATTAGTACTACGTACCTCCGGACTTGAATGAATCATTCTACAATAGAAGGAATAATGTAAATAAATATTCAAATCGAAGATACTTTTAAGTCAATAGCCATAAATTGATATAGTATATGTTATAACCTAACAAGTACCAGTTCATACTGATCCTCTATTTCTGCTTCTTTAGTTTGATGCAGCAAGCAATGATTCACAACCAATAATTGTCGTACAAAAAATTCTCCAGAGTCTAAATATCTTCCTATCTATAGTCTTCGACAATATCTAATTGCTTTTGAAAAATTTCTTTAATTTTGGCCAGAGTAGAAAGTAGATGAATTTTGGGCTCTACCATCCATCTCTATCACCAAGTGGGAAATTTAGCCAAAAAGTATTGACAAAATTAAATGGGGAGTTAAGAAGTTGGTGCCGGATTTTTATTTGTTTCAATTTGAAAATTTTAACCTCCATTTTTAATACTTAGCTAATGCCCTAATATGCATGGTATAATTTAATTGTTAAAAATATAATTTCATGTAGACATTTTATCCATTTCATGTTGTCCACTCCTGGAGGTTGAATCCTTCTTAATCTCTGCTGATATTTTCTTGCCATTTGTATAGGGATGATCTTATGAACATATTTTTTTTTAATTGGATCAGTCGTTCCCGTAAGGCCAACATTTGTATTTATTATTTTGAACTCGGTCCACAATTTCAATTATTGGGTACGTAAAATTGGCTTTTGTTTGTTCTCAAAGGACAATACACTCATTTTAGCCAAAATAATAATTAAAATGTTATGTTGGACAAATCTACTACATTATAATTAGTTTTCTCTATTCAAAAACATGCCGACTAGTAATTTGGAAACATCCCCTCTCCCAAATTCTTTTATTTCTTTTTAAGAAAAATTTGTATTTTCCTGCTTCAAGTTCTTTTTGGATCTTATTCTTTATACATTTTTCATTGGGACATATATTTAATTTTTTTAAAACTAGTTCAGCGTGATGAGATATCAGCATTGAATTGGTAAAATTCAGACCAGCAGCTAGTAGACTAAGTATACTAACGAAGTGATGTGAACAATTAGTTGACAAAATTTTGAAGTGACAGAAGATAAAAAGCGGCTTTTTGTTAACAGGAACTTGTGTATGTCTGGAGGCAAGCAGGATTTTAGTTGTAGAATTAGCCAAAAAAAAATTCAAGCCAGTAAAGCCAAGTAATTTTTGATGTTTTTATTTCTGTAATTCGTTGGAGGCAAGGTTGTTCGAAATGTGCAGCTCCACATTACATTTTAAATAAATTCGGCTGAATTTCTTCCCCCTTCCCTTGTAAACTCTGAGATTTACGAGTTTTAAAATTTAATCATAAGAAAGATTTCTGATAAAACGCATGTAACCAAGTTATTTCCTTAGTTTTGATTATCTGATTGAGTCCATGTGTAATAATGTAATTATGTAAATATTTACTCCTACATTTTTTTTGGGGGGCCAAATAGGGAGCTGATAAAAGGCGGCAGCAAACACAAGTCAAAATGTAAACAATTGTCCCAAAAAGGGAGGGGGAAAAAAAAACATTAATTAAAAATACTTGGATGGAGTCAATCTTATTCCTAGGTAACGTAAAATCCCATCATTCTCATTCCCTGAATTTTCTCAAAACTAGCGAAATTTGCTGCTATAATTGGATTTCTTAACCTGATTGGAAGGGTGGATTTGTTAGTTAATCGGGATTTGTGAGGATTAAGCGTCACGAATCAACATACATTTCATAACAATATCAATTAAATACTACTAGTACTAAATCTTTTACTTATTTATTCACAAACGATTAAAAAATTAATAATGGGAAGGGAAACAAAGGATGTTGCTTAACGCATTTGATCTTTAAGTGTGCTTAATTATTATAATAAACCTAGTTTTTTTTTTCACCTAGTAAATTGTGTAGAATCCCAGTGCGAAGAGCACACACACGAGGTTAATAAAAAGCCTTGAGTAAATTCCAAGCCATCTATCTTTATGTAACATTCTTTTGTTCCTTTATTCCATTCTCTTTTGATTATTCCTTTCCATTAATTTAATTTTTTTTACATTCCCCCCTTGTTTTTTGGGGATCTAAATTTCCTCGAAAGCAAATTATACTTTTTTTAAAGTTTACGACAACTTAATACTAGAAAATTAATTACTATACTACTTGTAAGAAACTTTTGGTCTAATTTGGCCAGCAAAGCACGAACTGTTTAGACCTTTGTACTTTGTGGACTCGGCACCCGGCAGCTAGCTTCGTTAGGAGTCAAAGTCAAAATGCATGTTTTTTGCTTATTTATTCTACAAGACAACGATTTAGGAAAAAAGTTCATTTAAGGGCTAGCTAATGACCTTTATTATTATTCTCATAAAAAGTTATATAGATTTCATAGGCGTAAGACGAGATAGTGAATTTTGAAACGATTTCGTAGTACATGAAACTTCAAATTGACTACCCGTATTCGTTAATTTTTCTCATAGTTTATGTTCAGAACACAAATTCAAACACAAAATTTTCAAGTCATCCAAAAAGAAAAAAAAAATGTACACAAATAATATATTTTTTTCAATTTTATCTTTCATATGATATTTCAATGTTCAATTCGTGTATCCATACAAATTTCTTGACCTCTCTCAGTCACAGTTTCCTCTTATCCATGGGGGAAATTCAGGACCAGTTCTAAATAACATTTACAGATGTTTGACATGTCCACTTCCTGCCGTTGCAAGAAAGAAACCTCAAATTTTCCAATTGTTATCGTCGCTTTCATTGACTCTTCATGTCTTAGACCCCTAAACTAAGTTGATATCAACTCTCCTTTATTTTTTCGATATGAATAAGGAATTTTTATTTTATATCCTCCTATCTCAAAAGAAATATTTCATATTGAATTTTGAAATTTATGTCATGATACATATTCTTATTGCAATACCTTCTTTTACTATGGCTGAAACGAAAATACTTCTTCTAGTCGTTATTATAAAGTACTCCCTCCGTCCTATAATTATTGTCCAGTTTGAATTTTCATTTTTAGTTCAAATTGTACTAAAAATGAAATCTCAAACTGTACAATAATTTTGGGACAGAGGGAGTATTTAAATTTGTCTTAAAATTTTATTTATTGTGTTTTTTAATTGAGAATAAAACTTTTAAAATTCATTTTTACATTATAATACGTTATAATAAAAAACGGAGGGAATAGAATTTATTGTACGTCTATGTTAAACTCTTGTTCGTAACCAGTCAAAATGCTAGAGGAAAAGAAAAAAACAAGTGGTATAGACCTGTGGGGTTCATGCATCACTCCTGGAAATTAAACTGAGATTAGCATGCGCAAACCTACTATTACTATGTTAAGATTAGAAAGTCTAAACAATAGAGTTCGATTACATATCCCAGTGATGCATCGTTAACTTCTGTCTGCAAGACACTGATGTAATTAACCGACCATAGTAAAGAAATTAATTAGTTGGGTCTTGTTCACTTTTTTTTCCTAATAATTAGGGTTTCCGCCTCAAATTGTACGTTTCAGAGGTTTGTGAACTTTAAACGTTTTGGGTTCGATTCTTATCATTATTAAAACGTACGAATTCTACAGTACTTTTTTTTTCCCCCCAATCCTTGTCTTGGTTCTATCTAGTACTTGACGAATGTAACAATTTTCTAGTCTTGCTCGTAAATTCGATAATGCAAAAGAGTATTTAAAAAAAAAAAAGATAATGCAAAAGAGTAGGTGTTAGAAATATGTGGTTTGTTGCCAGTTTTTTAGCTCAGTAATTGTCTTATCCTTAACAAACATAAGCTGTTTAGCTTATAAATTCTCGTTGATTTCTTACATATTAAACGTAAGAAAAAGGTATACTGACTCAATCCTAGGGCGGTTAATAATAATCTAATGAGTTAGTCCAGCTAATTCCATCACATTTTTTTGTTTGTGACTAAATGTGACTCGGATAACATGCAAAAAAGACATATGCATGCTGAAAGTAGCTACAACAATTTTTATTTTTATTTTTTTTATGCCGACTTTCGATCAGCGTTTTCTTTAATCCAATTAATCCGTCATGTGCATTCTTTAAATAGCTTTTCTAATTACATAATAGTTGGCTACTGGGATTTAATTTTGCATTTTGGTACTTCAACTGAGTTCAACACATTAACTTGAATACACATACCTATAGACTCCATCAAATCCGAAAAAAATAAAAATAAAAATCATTAAGTTAAAACCGTACAATAAAAATATGTATATGTGTGTGTATATATATATATATATATATATATATATATTTTGCATGTATGCATCGTAGTGCTTCATTGGCCAGGAAATTAATGTGGAAAAATGGCTTTGTTGGGAGCTCCTCCTTATCTACTTTCTATTGGTGGGAATATTGTCTCGACCTGGAAATTAAAGATATGTCAATTAGCCAATGACGAAATCCTTGAGTACTAAAAATTAAAGACATGCATATGCTAAGATCACGAATAATCATCGCAATGATATGGAGATTTAACGATAATTAGTTTTAATGATAATGTTTTTGACTATGATAGGTAGGAAAAATACGCAAAAAAAAAAAACATTGATAGTAATAATTCTATATGGCCGTCCAAAAATCCGACACAATATAACTACGTTAAAAGTGGCTTCAGATTAGTTGGTATAATAAGCAAAGCAAACCTTAACATCATTGGTTTTGTATTTAATTTCTAAAACAAAACAACCTGATGTTAGGCCGGTGTCTAACTCCAAATATAACGCCACTTTTATGTTGTCCCTTTATATTCAATTCTTATATGTATGGTCATCTTAATTTTCCTAGTATCTGGATCCTTCATTTTTTCTACCAAAAGAAGTATTAATAATTGACCTAATCTTGCTTGGAAAAAAGTGAATATGTTAGGCACCGTTAGCCATCTAATTTTGATTAATTTATTGTCTTCACGAACTAATATTCTTGTCCAGTAAATTAAAGGTAATTTTGAATATTGATTCGTGTAACTATTTGTGATTGACAAGCTAATTAATATTTAGTTTATGTATGGCTCTATGTTGAATGAAGAGACATTGTCATTGACAAGGTTGAGAATTGTAACTACGAAATCGACAATTAAATATCAGACGAAGTAATTAGGAATAATAAAAATGAAAAGTGGGATTTTCCTAAATAGCAATAGAATTGAAATTTCCATTTTTAATAGAAAGTGGGAGGGGAATAAATAGCAAACTTGCAATCTACTCATGAATCAATTAAGGAGGAGTAGTTGTGATTGAAGGCATTAATAATTGGGATGTTTGTACTTTGTACTGACAATACTCTCTTCAGTAAAAACAGCAGTAATTAGTCTTCCTGTTTCCATGTGAAACCACATAATTGAAGCCTTCTGTGCTCATATGAACACAAACACACAGATTTAATTGATGCATCCATCATCATATGGACACAATCCTGAGGGGCCTGCCTCCGCCTTAATGGAGGATAACAACAAGATTAATTTTGTGTTAGTAAATCTTTTGGTGAAAAAATTTAAAAAACAGTTAGTTATTTTTGACATATTGTAACTACTAACGCATTTGACCGATCCGATCACATAATTTTATTAGGTTTAGACTTAGTTGCTATTGCAGTAGATTTATCTGATTTCAACATCAGTACTCATGGGCAGCCACCATCATAACTAAGTGTTGCATTATGTTATGGTTCACTTTTTGGGACAACAAAATAGAGAAAAAAAGACTCATGATCATTACCATGAGGCAGAGGTTATGTTCAAACATGTTATTCTCGTCCACACAATCCAATTATGTCAAAGGGATGCCTATTTTGCTTGTTGACTCCGCAACTAAGGAATCAACCCAACAAAGAAAATAACGCAAAAAAAGAAAAAAGAAAAGTAATGTGCGCAAACAAGGTTTAACAGTATCATCTATCTGCCCTAGTGATTTTTGTTTATTGCGCAACAAAAACTTAACAATTATTTTGTGATGGAGGATGGATAATATATATCGAAAGGGTTTTACTAACTTTCTTCTTTTTCTTTTCTTTTCTTTTTTTAAAAAAACAAGTTTCGCAAACTAACTTAATTTGTTACTCCAATTTTAGGATGAGTACGGAGTCATTACATTATACTACCTCCGGCCCAAAAAAATAAATCACATTGAGTTTTAGAATTTGTATAATTTTTAGTACAAATCTCAAAATTCAAAGTGGATTATTTTTCTAGGACGGAGGGATTGATTTGTAGTTCAAAATGAGTATGTAAACAACGTCTATCCATCCCTTCTCATAGGATAATCGAACAAAATTATTAGTACAGATTCACAAGCAAAACACCAAATGATGAAGAAATTTAGTGTGTAATTAATTAAGTGTACTCCAAATAATAACAACAATTGATCATGATCATTTGTCTAATACATTAGTTGGGGGATCGGATCATTGCATAGTACTCATTCAGATTTGAATATAAATCTTCTTTCTGCTTCCTTAACAAATATGATTACACGGTGCAATTAATACATAGCACATGCATTTTCCCCCTTCCCGGATGGAAACAAAGCAGCCAAATTAATAAAAGGGATCATTTTCATTTGATGAAGTTAGTCTGCAAAAAAATTATAGCATGTCCCCGGTCCCCCAATTGGACTCAGGAAAATTCATGCTGCCTAAAATGTGATCCAGAAACGGTTAATCGATTGAGTATTATTGTTAATGAAACTTCGGACCATTTCATTAAGTGTTCCCCAACCAAACTGATCACTAGTTCACTACTCATAATAAGTCCCTCGTTTTTTTTAATTATTTTTTATTTCCCAACTCTTTAATATCCTAAAACGCCACCACCAATACATATGATCCTTCCGTCCCCCCCCCCCCAACCCCAAAAAAAAGCAAATTTAACAATTCGAACTTATTTTTTGGAACAGAAACAGTAATTAAATCTAACATAATTATCATGCAAGGCATTTTGATACACATAAGAGAGGTTTTTAACAAGGGAAAGGGTGGGGGCGATGGTAAGACGGGTAGTAGCTTTCATTTGGAATTAATATGCATGTGGTGTGGGGTTTTGCTACCAAAATTAATCATTTGGGAAGCATGGCATTAGCATGCATGCACTAAAGCCCATAGTTCCCAACATTAATTACAAGTTAAGCTTAGTCGACGTACATGAAAGTTATATTATACCATTGCCCCCCAACCCAAAAAAAAATGTTGCACATGATCAGAGTTGATCCTCCACCTAAAATTCAAAGGTCTAGCATGTATGTGTTAAGATCAAGGAATTAGAAGTCATACGTTCGAATCTCACAAACACAGAAAGTACACGCTATTTTAAACTCGGTCAAGAACAACAATATCATAAAAAAAATAGTGATACAGATTGAATTTAGATTAAAAAAAAAAAAAAGGACAATAATGTGGTTTGAGATTGTGATCAGGATTCAATTACTTGCGAATTAATCCAAGACATGGGAACCCATGTAAGGGCCCTAGTTACTATTATACTAATTATATTACAAATATTTGAACATCTATTGAAGAAGATAAGATCAAATTGCCGTGCTTTGTGAATTACTTACTTCTAACAAAGACTAGATTCTTCCTTTCATTCTGAATTTCTTCATTTTCTCACCAAACATATTAGACTCTCCAACTATAATGGCTGCTGTTCATGATTTGATCCATACTTTGGTTGTTGTTGTTGTTGTTGTTGTTTTCATACCACTATACATCTATCATTCTAATCAGGTTTCTTGTGTCTTTAACAAACTTTAACTTAATAATTTTTTTCTTTTTTTCTTTTTTCTTTTTTTTCTTTTTGCGTCTCTGGATTTAGGGGTCAAAACTTGAACGCCCCCACATTAGAGATTTCTGATGATTTGTTTGGTCAATCGCGTGGTCAACTACAACTCGCTTGTACTTCAATATCAAGTGACATCATTACTTTTATACCAATATTTTTTGCAACTGGCTACACTACTTGATCGGTGCCCTATTGATATAAGTCTTCTGTAACTTGATTAACAGGTTCCTGTGACCCCATGAATCGATATATTCGCTGTTATATAAACGTTGTTTAAGTGGTTTGTTATTCCATTTTTGGTAGTACTAAGATTTACAACATACTTTATTGTAAACTTTATAATAAATTTTGAAGTACAATTTTGAAGGACACACACTCCTGTACAACTCAACAAAGAATTCACTGAGAATAGCTATTCTCAATAATAAATTTTGAAGTACAATTTTTGGTATTCATAAGATTTACAACATACTTTATTGTAAACTTTATAATAAATTTTGAAGGACACACACTCCTGTACAACTCAATTTTGAAGTTCCAAAAGTTTGATAAAAAAAAAAAGCCTACTGCGTAGAGTTTTTTTTGGTCATAAAAAAATTAATTCCCTGAAGACCCTACTAACTCATGTAATTATCCAATCATTGAGAATAGCTATGGTGGATATTGTACGCGGTGCATGTTGGTCCTGCTTTGTTGACGTCTATATTTTTGCATTGCATTAGCCATACGTATTCTAAATGTCATCACCGGATCAAACAAGCTTTTTATCCTTTTATATATATATATATATATATATATATATATATATATATATATATATAAACGCATTCAGCAATGGTATGAGTATCTGTATAACATATTCTTTATGATTTTTAAGGAAAGTTTTATTGGACTATAGGCCTATAGCCCATAACCTAAACTCATCTTGGGCTATGTGATGTACTACTACTGATAAAGCCCATTCTCCAACTAGTCCAAGGATTTCGTCTTTTCCTCCCCATAAATTCCTTCGCTACTGATACAATGATACAAACCTAAATTACATATGCAGATCTGCTGTACAATTCAATTAATTTCTGTAAATTTTGTAACTAGAATGCCTAGTCAAAAAGCTCAAATGGCATCTTGGTTTGTACCTTTCTGTTGTAAAATTTAATCAATTCGTGTGAATTTCTTAATTAGAATGCCTCCTCAAGGAGTCTGATTGCTCAAACCCAACACAATCGAGGCATTTTGCAAATAAAGTATGATATATTAATATCGTCGTTCCTAGTTCTAGAGTCTCGTGGTAAACTAGTCTAATTAAGGTTCATCTAATTATTCATATTCAAAAAAACAAAAGAGAAAAATTACTCTTTTCCTCAAATATTTTTATTAATTTTAGTGATAGGTTGTCCAAAACTTTCATTTCACATGGTTGAAAAATACTCTTTACATTTTTCCAAAATTTTTACTTGGTTAAATTTAAACAATACTACCATCTCTTTGCTGTAATAGGCCCAACAAAATATGTCTCCATTGAGCCCAAATGCCCCTATCCTGGAAACTGGAGATTTGAAGACAAATATGGTGGCCCAAAACGTGCACGTAACTTTAATGAACCAAACTAAAACATGTAGGCATGTAACATACGCTACGTAAGATTTGTGGTTTGTGTGAGACCGGACTCTGATTTTTGTTTTGCATTTCCCACATTCGAAAACGAAACCCAATCCCAATTTTATTTTATTCTTTGGTTTTCCTTCTGCTCTCTTTGACTTTCGTCTCCAACCAGACCCAGTTGCAGAGATTGTAATCTCACCATTTTCAGTTACAATTAAAAGAACAGTTTCTTAGCTGATTCAGTTATTCAGGAACTGTTCTCTTTCCATCGAAACCTACACATATAAGTCACGGGTATTTGATGGAAGGTAATTAACGAGTTGTGAAGATAATTAAGGTTTGGAAGCAGAATTCAAGGAAAGGGGAAAAGGGATTTCAAGCTGAAGAACTGAGCTCCGTGAGCTTTCTTTCTCCTTTCTTTTTTTTTTTTTTTTAAATTAATGTTTGGATATTGGTTAACTGTAGTTTATAGTGAGGCACCTAATTCAATTTATATTTTGCACGACTAGCAGAGTTTTAATCAATTCGGTTGTGTTAAATTACTGATTTGATCAATTATTCGTGTAATTTAGTTAAATTCTATTGGTTATGTAAGTTTACATTTGATAATTGCTGATGATTCATTTTCTTGAAAGACCGTTTGAGTTAAATTTAAGAAACTACCAGACCAGGGCCCGAGTAAAATGAATGAGGGGCACAATGCGTCTTGGAAATTCGGTTTGGCGTACCTTAGATATTTGGTTAATTTGATTATATTCGTGAATATTAGGAAATCCGGAATGAATAATGCCGTGGATATGTCATGGAGGGTGTTGGCGGGGCAGCCACTTGGTTTTCCTCACTTTCCCTGTAGAAGTAGATCAAAGAGAAGGATGAGGGCAAAACCAGTCACTCCCAGAGTAGCCTTAGTCGAGGCAAGGCCTACTCCACCTCCAGTTCCAGTTAACAGAAACAACCAAGACGGTGATCGAAAACCACAAGTGATTGCTTCAGTTACAGCTGTAAAAGAGGATTCCTCTCTTCGATTCTCTAGGGACCGAATGGAGGATATGCAAGCCGAAGCCAGGGCTATGGCTCGTGCCGTTAATGCATCTGTTTATAGTCCCCAACTCCTGTCCAGTAAATATGGCTCCCGGCCCGTTAAGGTACAAATACATTTGTTCCCAGTTCTCTAGTCTCATGCACATCTCTTTTTTCTGTGAGTAATGTACAGTTGAATTGAGCAATTAATCTGTATAGGTACTAGGCAGGGCACTGGAAATACTCACAGGACTGGGTTCATTTGCCTTAAAGGTTTGGCTGGATCAGTTGAATAACGTGGTTGATGTTAACAAAAGATTGCGAGCCGTTGAGCTCCGACAAGTTTTGACTAGGTTAGGACCTACTTTTGTGAAAATTGGACAAGGCTTGTCAACTAGACCCGACCTATGTCCTACCGAATATCTGGAAGAGCTTGCGGAACTTCAGGTATCTTGAAGGCCATTATATGATTCTTGTTAAAAAATCTGTGAACTAGTGACACAAAATTAACAGGAGTAAGAAGGAACTCAAAGCCAAATTTCATCTTGAATGCAGGATGCTTTGCCTACATTTCCGGACGGAGAGGCATTTGCTTGTATTGAACGAGAGTTGGGACGACCGCTAGATTCCATTTTCTCAGCAGTATCTGCATCACCAATTGCTGCAGCAAGTCTGGGCCAAGTTTATAAAGCTCAGTTGAAGTACTCTGGCCAGGTTGTTGCTGTGAAGGTGCAAAGGCCTGGTATTGAAGAAGCCATAGGTTTGGACTTCTATCTGATACGAGGTTTAGGGTTCCTTGTTAATAAATATGTTGACATTATTACCAGCGATGTTGTCGCACTTATCGATGAATTTGCTCGTAGAGTTTACCAAGAGCTGAATTACGTGCAGGTTTGTTGCTTTGATCTTGGGCTTTAGCAAGCTTAAGCTCATTTTCTTTGATAGACTCTATTTCTTTATGCTAAATAAACGTGTTAAGTAGTTCCTATGTAACATTCTACTGGAGTTGATTTAATTTTTACAGGTTTATGCAGGAGGGGCAGAATGCACGGAGGTTCAGGAAGTTGTATGCTGATAGAGAAGACGTGCTTGTCCCGGATATCTTTTGGGACTACACAAGTGGAAAAGTATTGACGATGGAGTGGGTTGAAGGTGTTAAATTAAACGAGCAAGAATCTATCGAGAGACAAGGGCTAAATGTATTGGAACTGGTGAACACAGGCATCCAATGCAGTCTTAGACAGTTACTTGAGTATGGTTATTTCCATGCCGATCCCCATCCTGGAAATCTCTTAGCCACGCCTGAGGGAAAGCTTGCTTTTCTTGATTTTGGAATGATGAGTGAAACTCCCGAGCAAGCTAGAGTTGCTATAATTGGTCATGTTGTTCACTTAGTTAATCGAGACTATGAAGCCATGGCCCGTGATTACTATGCTTTGGACTTTTTGGCACCTGAAGTAGATGTCTCTCCGATTGTGCCAGCACTGAGGGACTTCTTTGATGATGCACTTACTTTGACTGTGAGCGAGCTGAACTTCAAAACTCTGGTGGATGGCCTGGGTGCTGTATTGTATCAGTATCCATTTAATGGTGAGTTGCTGTATCAGTGGCCATTTCTTTACCGTTTCCAAGACGGATACTTTTCACTCTAGCTGCAATCAGAATGACTCTTATTTGCTCTTTGTGTGAATAGTGCAATAACTTATGATAATTCATAACTTTGTGGAATTTATACTTGCAGTTCCAGCTTACTACGCGTTGATCTTGAGGTCCCTTACTGTATTAGAAGGTTTAGCTTTGTACGCCGATCCTAATTTTAAGGTGTTGGCTGCTTCATATCCATATTTTGCTAAAAGGCTTCTCACAGATCCAAATCCATACCTTAGAGATGCTCTTATAGAGTTACTTTTCAAGGATGGGAGGTTCAGGCATGTAACATAGTGTCTTTCTTATGTATGCATTTCAAATGTTGGTATCTTGCTGGTGGCCGTTGAAATTCACATGTCGAAATGTTTGATATTTTCAGGTGGAATAGACTTGAGAACCTACTTGTTCAAGGGAAGAAGGACAAGGATTTTTCTGCAAAAGACGCGCTACAGCCGGTCCTCAAATTGTTACTTGGTGAGGAAGGCGAACCACTGAGGGCATTGGTGGTGAAAGAGGCAGTTCTTGTGACTGAAGCAGTTGTTTTGGGCACAGTGCTCGACTCTTACAATTCTGCTCCTGCTTTTATAAAGAGCTTCATTTCGAGTAATAATGGAACTGATCCTTTCCCTATTGGCACTGCTGATAAGGAAAACATGCTGGAGCTTAGGGCACAAGTAATACGTGTGTGGGAACTTTTGCGAACTTCTCAGAATTTTGATCCTGCTCTATTACAGCCTATACTGCAGGTGCGGTTAATATGCACTCGCTTTTTTGAAGGTTATAGTATTGCAATGCCCACGGCTTGTCTTTGAATTCATGATTCTGATAAATTGGTACATCTTTTGTCTGGTCTTCAATGTAAAATTTTTCAAATCCAGGAAATTTTAATCTGTTGATATCATAAGAGCTGCTAATTTGATTTGAATTGAGTTAACTGCATCAAATTTCATGAGCAGGTGCTTCAAGAACCTGAAGCTCGCAGTCTAGGTGGTCGTGTATTTGGTGGAGTAACCCAGCGGTTGGCAGCACGCTTTCTGCAACAAGTTCTCAGAGCTCCGCCGCCACTTCCTGCTCCACTTTCATAAGTAAATATGTTCTAGAATTGATTGGTGGATTTAAAATTTGAAGTCAATTCCACTTCCTACAGTACTACTAACAATTTCAAAAAAATTTCCCGTTTGTATATGTTAGAGATCATACTGTATATGATTTAGAATCGATTCATTCAATAATAGTAGAGTTATGCTACAAATTGATTGTAAAGATGTGGACACTCAAAAGCATAGGGAAGACTTCCCTTATGCTACACTACACCCACTTCATAGGACGTTCTGATTCTGTTATTTTTTAAGAAATGTTTTTTTTTTTGTTTTTGGTGGGTATTAGCTCTTTACGAAGGCTTCCGTTTGAAGCTAATTACTTGATGATGGCTTGTTGGACTTGGTTTCTGGTAACTAGTAGTTTTGTGCTATCCGGGTGTAAAATGGAAAGATTGAATCTGAAACTTGAAAACATGAGTCATATTTTTATGCCTTTGTCCAACTAGAATGAAATGAATTCAGCAAGAACTTTGAAGCTGGTGGTTTGATCCTTGCATTTCCCTCGTAAGACATATCCTCCATTTCGGTGAGCCAAGATATATCAAACAAATCTGGTAATCAAAATAGGTAATCCCCAAGCTGGGAAGGTGAGCTGGTTATTCAACATTGGTAGAAACAACCAAAATAAAACAAAGCTCCAATTTGCAAAATGTATAGGAAACAAGAAAGCGAATGGTGAGTCCATATGGTTCAGGGGATACTATAAGAAACAACAAATGTGGACCACCAGATCAAAAGATTATTCCAGGTAAGCTGAAGCAGCTGAAGGATGGAGAGCCAAGTTTTAGATTCCTGTAATCCACATGGCAACCTCAGCAGCCAATCACCAATTGACATCCCTATCCTTTCTTGATAAACCCCTCCCATCTTACATCCTACAAAGTTGTTATGTCAAAAATTATTTTTTGCTTACAACCCCTCCAAAAATAATCTAAACTTTGTTCATCTCAAAGGAGAAGGAAAAAAAAATTCGCCGACATGGCCTCTGCTTGTGCTCCTTCCACCATTGCTGCTGTTGCTTACTCTTCTTCTCCCAGGTAAGAGTGTGTGTGTGTGTGTGTTCTTACTTCCATTCTGTATTTTTCATTCAAGTTATGCGTGAACAAGCGCTAGTCATATGGCCAAATTATTATTCCATCGATTTTTATCTTGTGGTTTGTAGTTCCATTCATTCTTAAACCATTTCTAATAATATTAAGTGTTATTCACGACATCACACATAAGTATAGTTATTACGTAACATATGTTTATTATATAGGTGCCTCACTCACTAAATTATAGTACCCTAACATTAAATAAATCAATAAAAATTAACCTGTTATTGTTTGTAGTTGTATACTGATTAAAAAAATAAAATAAAATTTTTCTATACGATAAAGGAGGGAAAAGCCTCATACTCAAATTTAAACATTTGTTTTACAGCACACAGAAAAATGGTTCCATTATAAAAGCTTCATTCCTTAGCGGGAAGAAATTGAGAGTGAGCAAGTGTTGCACTGCTCCAGCTGGAGCACGATCTGTAACCGTCTGCGCCGCAGCAGATCCTGACCGTCCTTTATGGTTCCCCGGCAGCGTTCCTCCTCCATGGCTCGACGGCAGCCTCCCAGGCGACTTCGGATTTGATCCTTTGGGTCTTGGTACGGTCCATTCTTCCACGGCCCATTCCCTTTAATGAACCAAAAAATCAACCCTTCCGGATTGAAATTGTTTGGCTTTGTTTGACAGGATCTGATCCAGAGACCTTGAAATGGAACCAGCAGGCGGAGCTGGTCCACTGCAGATGGGCCATGTTGGGAGCCGCCGGAATCTTCATCCCGGAATTCTTGACCAAGATCGGAATCCTCAACACACCTTCATGGTACACCGCCGGCGAATTGGAATACTTCACTGACACAACCACACTGTTCGTGATCGAATTGGTCCTCATCGGTTGGGCCGAGGGAAGACGGTGGGCTGACATCATCAAGCCCGGAAGTGTGAACACTGACCCAATCTTCCCTCAGAACAAGCTTACCGGCACCGATGTCGGGTACCCAGGTGGCCTGTGGTTTGACCCATTGGGCTGGGGAAGTGGATCACCTGAGAAAATCAAGGAATTAAGGACCAAGGAGATTAAGAATGGTAGGTTGGCAATGTTGGCTGTAATGGGAGCATGGTTCCAACACATCTACACTGGTACAGGCCCAATTGATAACCTGTTTGCTCACCTTGCTGATCCCGGTCACGCCACTGTTTTTGCTGTAAGTTTTCAGCTGCAAAATTGCGAATCTTTGTGTTAATTGTGTTAGGACTAATTGGTAACCAAGTTTAATTGGTTTTCTTGGCCCTTTTTGTTTCAGGCTTTCACCAACAAGTGAGTGAAGCTAGGATGAGATGATGATGCTAAGCAGGAAAAACCCGTGGCGAAAATGAAGGATGAAAAATTTAAAACAAGTGTGTTTTTTCTGTTGACGTTGATGATGATGTATCGAAGTAAAAGATAGACCTGTTTTTTGTGTATGTCTGCTGTAGAGAGATGCTAAATTGCTAATTAATGCAGTGTACAAATGAAATACATCCTGCTTCACTCCTCAATCTTCGCCTTATATTCCTTGGAAATGTGTTTTATTTGTTCTAAACCGAGTACATGTAAAAAGAAGGTGTCGAGTGATGAATATTCTATAATCTCCAAAACTCAATGAAACTAATCTTAAGATAAATATACGAAATATTCCTCCGTCCCGAAATTATTGTTGTTCAGGTTGAATCTTGTTTCTAGTACAAATAGTATTAAGAGTGAAAATCCAAAATGGATTAGTACAACAGGAGTAATTTCAACCCAATTTTACAAGCGGAAATTGTAACATTCGTTGAGGAAGAAGGCATAACGACTCTATTTCTTTGGACACCTCACCAAATACCACCCGAAACGTACCAAGTAAAATGAGCTTGACCATCTGATTTACAACGAGAACGTGGGGGAAACCCGCATATAAGGTCGATAGGACCCTATGAAATGCCCTAAAAAACCAAAGTTAAATGAGTGTTTTTTCTTTAAGTAAATGATGCACAAAAGGGTTAATATAAACCTCTTGTAGGGAAAAAGAGAGAAGTTGAAACAAAAGTCTCAACGGCGAAGTCATGGCCGCCCCCCTACGGTTGCAGCTGCTAGACTCCTTTGGGGACGATGAACCTCGTCTTTATCAAGATATCTTGGAGGCCTTCGGCTTTGTCAAGATATCTTGTGAAACATCCGTCTCAAAAAAAATAATTAATTTACTTTGTTATATTTTCTTTGATCCTAAAAAAATCTGCATCGAATTGTAAGTATGAATTACTTTTCAGGACGGAGAAAGTATTAAATTTTGAACATATTGAATAAAGCCGAGAACCGTGGTCAATTTTGAGAGACTTCCCAACATTACTACAAAATGTAATGGAGAACCTCGTTGGATCCATCTCCACCAAGGAATAAATCGACTCAAATGACAACCTTGTAAAATTAGCTCTCACGTCCAACTCTTTCACCAAAAGAACTGATTGACTCCACAAAATGAACACTGATTAAGCAGCATAATAACAGCATCCATTTCATCACAACATCCCCTCGATTCTCATTTGATTCGTCGAAGACAAAAGCTGGATTGTTCCATTTCCGCAAGCTCGCTATTTCATATCAGAGCTTAAAATGATGGAAATGAACCCAATATACGACACAGTACACACATGGAATCACCCTCGGTAAGCAGGGTTGACAAAAGTTGGATGACCAAAAGCGTTTTCCGAAGACACTACATTCAAATTAAAGAATTAAATTATTAAAGTAGTAATCATAAGAAACCAATATAGAACGTTCTCCATTGACAGCAGAACGGAACCTTTGACTGTTCGTAACAACCAAATTAAGTAAACAACTAACCATTCCCACAAATGGATAGAGAGTATTGAATTGTAAATTGTTAGCATAAACAAAAGATGGTTCATACTTCATACTACAACTAATAAGGACAATGCAAACCATTATGACAAATTGAATTGTCAAACAAACAGTAAATATCATCAAGAGTATACAGAGTATATATCATTACAATTAATTACAACCTAATAGGAACCAAACCAAATCCCAGTTTTTGATCGTTTCCATTTGACAACAAATAACCGTGTAGCTCATTTTCTTCCATGGAATATAGAATACACAAAAAGTATTCAATTTAGACTCTGGAAGAAGACTGGAAAAAAAAGCAAAGAAAACAAAGTGAACATGGGATTGTATTAAATTTACTACGTAATTGGTGTGTTCTTCTCTTCCTAATTCTCCTCAGGAAGGTCGGTTAGGGGGAGGAGGGCGGACAGATATATTAACCGGAATGGGTCGACCCGTACCAGACCCACCGCAGCTGTTGCAAGCCATACGACCCGACCCGGCACAAGTCCGGCAACCGTAATCGCCGTCCGACCAGCGAGAGCACAGGCAGGTAACCCTTCCGGTACCGTTGCAAGTGGAGCACCGGGGAAACTGGCCACCATTTCCAAAAGGACCGAACATAGACTTGGAATCCATCATCGACTTCACGAACACCGCACCGGCCAACACGCTCAGACCCGTGGCCAGCGGAGTTAACACGATTGGACCCATCTCTGAATTTACTAAAGTTTCAGCTGCCAATTATTAGCTGGGAATGTTGCAGATGAGTTTTTTAGTTTTTCCCCAGAAGAGGGAGAGGAAGAGGAAGAGAAATTGTATGTGAGGAAGTTGTGGTAGTTTTGTTGACGCGGTGGAGAAATCTGATTGTGTTGTTGTTTTGTGAAGGATTCAATTGATTTTTTTTTTTTGAGAAAGGGGAAGAAGAACTGTGAAAGCGGTGGTGGTGGAGTTGTACACGTAAAGGAAAGTTCATCTGGTGGTGCAGACTTTGCAAAGGGAGACAGTGGAGAAATGAAAAATCAGTATAAGAAGAACATGTGGATTTGGATTTTTGTTTGGAAGTCGTTTGGGCCAAGGCTTCGTTTTCTTTTTTGGTTCTGTTTCCACGGCCGACAAACACAGGCCATTTTAGGCCTAATGCCCGATTTTAGCATGAGTCATGTGCAAAGGTGCAGCAGGCCACATGCTCCACTCCACAGGCCGAATTCTGCCCAAACCGTATTATTCTGGTTACAAACCGGAATGTACTATCATTAGCCGGAAATGTCTGTATCATTTACAATGTCATTCCATAAAATTGCTTGACTGAAAAAGTAACCGCAAGCCTGTACATTACAACCGTGAAGTTACTACTTTGTGATTGCCTGATCACGAATCAAAACTCGAAAAGGTAATGCAATGCTTACAAATGCCCCTCCCCCACATCCCCCGCCAGCGAGGCAACAGAGAAGATTGAAGCTATGAAGGAATGTAGTTTCGACAATACAATATTGAGAATATAAGATTTTTTCATTCCTTGATGGAAAGAGGATTCAAAATTTCATGGAATAACATTTTTCATTCCATTTAATGGAAAAAGGATTCAAAATTTCATTGAATAGCATGACAAGATGAACAATTCTAATCGGGCACAATCAAAACACTTGTCTGATATTTATGTTGATCCTGGATGACTGAATGTAATCCAGAAATGGAAGACATTCTTCTTTGGAGAACTGTAGTTCCAAATCGGCTATCTCAGCGTTTTCTTTGTCAGTGAATATCCGAGGAACACCTGCAGAACAAGCAACATCAACAAAACAAGAATTCCAGAAATGCTACAATGATGAGATAAATACTATGAGCACAACTACATCCTATACGATCTGTCACATTGATTCACATGACAACAAGAAGAAAGTGGATTCCGTATACAACAGATTTCTATTACCGTGAAAGCATTCCCTTGCTTCTCGAGCCATTAGTACAACATCACCACTTCGAAGGAACATTGCAAGAGGTGGATCTTCTCTAGACTTTCCCCCAAGCAGGAAAATCGCCTTGCAGCCCAAACTGATGAAAGAGAAAACAAATCATACTAAATTAGTATGCTTCTATCCAGGTTACACATAGAAATCAGAAAAAATACAGACAGAAGAAGCACAAACCTTATGCTCACTATAGGTTTACTCCAATCTTTTTCCATATCATCAAGGTGCCCGCCTAGCATATCTCCTGGAAATAACAAGTAATGCACACAAATTTCAGATTGATACAGTTCCATTGTCAGTTTAACGCAGTAAAATGCATGTATTCATCACAATGAAATAGAATACTCGTTTTAAAACAAAAGAAAACCAGTCCCCATGACAGTGATGGATTCACAATACCTAGGGAAAAGTAGTTCACAATTGCAGCTTCAGGCTGGAATTCTTCACCAGGAAGCATTGCAGGCGCAGCCAGCCTTTTGGCAAGGCAACAGAGTGCATCGGGGATCTTGTTATGAGGTAGGGAAATATTGTAGCTCCTCTGGAATAAATGAGTACCAGGAAGAAAACGGGGGGAAACAATATCAGTTGTGGAATTACTCCAAGACATAGCACTTTGAAAAAGGGTAGAAATGATAACAAAAAAGATCAGAAAACATGAACTCCAATATGTGAACGCTATAGCCTATATGTACCATACCAATCTCCTTAGTATACTTAGATTTAACTACCCAGCCCCTAATAACTGATTCTAGGCCATCAATATATACAAAAATTTAAAGAAACGAACGGCTCAAAAAAATGTGCAGAAGGATGCAAAAAAGACCTTAGACCAATCAAATTGCAGGCCAAGAGTGCTCCATCGTAACTTACGCAGCAAAACAGAGGCTAATACCGGCTTGCACGAGTCTCCCTTGCATGATTTATCGACTACAGAAGAAAATCTCCACCGAGGAACAAAATGTTCTCCACGAACCAAATCACCATCAAAAAGCACCTCACCAGACAAGGGCTCATCTTGAACAAAGACTTTGCTATCTTTGGCAGCATCAAACAAGTTCTCTATGGGGCCATAAACTGCATTATGATTTGTTCTATTTGGAGGTTGAGGAAAACTTTCTAAACTCTCTCTGATCCACTGGCATTGCTCATCAAGACTTAAAACTCCGGGAATGAAATAAAATCCTAGCTCCAAACGGAAAAAAAAAAAGAACAATTACTGATCGAGCCGATAATTTCATACTTTCAGACAAACTTCCAGCCACAAACACTAAGATATGGAATTGTAGAGACTGAAAATTTCAGATAATCAAGATGATTTACATTCAGATTCTGTGCATATAATTAAAATGCAATCAAATAAAAATGGAAAGCACCATATATCAGTAAAAGAGTCTCTCATACCAGGTCTACTTTCTAAACCGAAAACATGTCCTTGGAAATCAGAGTTAACCGCAAAAACTCCATCTGGAAGTCCACCGCCTCGTTTATACGACTCCAAAATTGACCTAAAGTCGATAACCTCTGACAAATCAACCGGTCTTGGTTGCTTCTTCCTACATCAAAATCGCAATAAGCGCTCTTCTCAACGGATAATGCAGATATATCGTAATCAGTTTATGGAAGAGTTACGAGTATGATAATAATAATACCTTTTCTTGTTATCGTAATAGAGTTTGTATTTCTTCTCCGCTTTCCGGAACTCAGTACGCTCCAAATCGTCCGCCGCGGTAGCCGAGCCGTACATTTCAGCCGTCCGGGAGCTTCAACGGTGATCTGATTTGGGAATTTTGTTTTCCAAAATTAGGGTTCTAGTGGGTCATTAACCAGTGCTACTGAAACCGTGAAAATCTTGGCACCTAAAGATCACGCCTTCTCTACCAAACTTTGACCGTGCTTCAAAGTTCCAAGCCTCTCTATTGTCATTTGTCAATAAGCTGAGGGCTTGAGGGAAAGAAACAACTTACAACTTATATAATATCGTGTTAGTGTGATACATGAATTGCTCACAATAAATATTGTTGACTTGTTACAACTTACACAATTACACATTTTCAGTAATATTTTGTTGTCCCAAAACATTTGCCTTGTTTCGATTTTTTGATACGATTTGCATGATTAAATGAAAATCTAAACATGATTATTAATTTTAGGATGGAAATAGATATATCAACGTTTAATATTCAAAAAATTCCAATATAACTTGAGGTACTATATTGGTTTGGCCTAATTGACCAAAATCATTTAAGTATGATATTAGCTCAGAATAACTTCATGTCTGTTTTATTTTGATTGCGCCATTGCTCAATAATCCAGTTTAGACATGAAACTCAATCAATTATTTGCTCCGTTCAAAGTTGTAACAACAGTAGACTACTCTCTTTGTCCCAAAATTATTGTCCACTTTACAATTTCACTTTTAGTACAATTTGAACTAACAATAATTATGAGACAGAGAGAGTATTTCGTATTTTAAAATCTAAAATCCATTATGAGAATGGTATATTAACATGAGCTAGAACCATGCCTATATGGCTATCTATTAATGTCATAAACAAACAAAAACGCAAGGTCAAGTCATTAGCATTAATGACGTAGGTATTACTCATTGTCCGGCCGATAAAAGTATGAAATCCTAATAATACTAACAGTAACAACTCATTTAAAATTCTACCTTTGAAAATGCAGCTATCCATTCCTATTTTAGTAAATTAGTTACTGTTAGTGACAACGGATACCTTGCTATTTGGCCGGAACAAAACACACACTATTAGTCGGAACAATCACATACTGGACCTTCGGACAGTGAAAATTCCAGATTTGCTATGTAAAATTGGATGCATTAAACTCATTCATAAATAAGAAGACTTGTGCCTTAGCTTTCCAAAAGGGCGATAAGCTACGTAATATGTGTCTAGACCAGCGCCTATGTATATATATAAAAACCAAAAAGAACAAACCGTATCATGATATCATCTGCCTCAATTCAAAGCTCCTGTTTCATCCAGCCTCACATAACAGAACAAGAATTGGGATTCTCATCGCTGAAAAGCGAAGGAGCATACACCAATTCCGGGTGGAATTGGCTGTAAAACTTCTTCAAATCTTCATTTCCTTTGTCTTTCTTCGGCTGATCTTCTTTCTTTGGTTCTTTTTCCTTTTCTGTCTTGACAAGTTCAGCATGCTTCCCTTCTCTCCTGGACACAAATTCCACAACCTTGGCTCCCTCAATTGTGCCCTTAACTTTCACCTGATTCTTGTCAATGTCCGTCTCCACAGTATGAACCCCTGTTCAGCCCAAAAAACCAGAACCCATTATCAGCAATATAATGAAGAGAAAAAAGATTCTATCACATTGGCCTCCCCTGGCTAAAACTTAGCATTACCTTCATCAATCGCTGGGCCAACTAAATATGAATTTACTCCTCCAAGAAAACAAAATAGTGGTAACTGATAATCACAAGTTCACATTGATTGAATGAATAGTAATTAATACCATTATATTTCTGCCAGGTTTCAGATAAACTGCATTTAGCTTTCTGGTCTCATAGAGTAGTTTTCACAAACACAGGGGTGGTTCATCTAGTTAACCCAATACTGAAGGAATTGTACTGTAAATCAAAATACCTGGCATCTTATGAAGAGTTTTTTTGACAGAGATGGCACAGCCTTCGCAATGCAAGTAAGTCTTCAGCACAACTTCAACGATTTTGGGCTTTTTTTTTCCCCCAGAACGGCCGGAAATCAAAATGAACAAATCAGCATCTAATTTGACAAATCAATAAGGGAAGAGGAAGAAATTTAACATGAACTCACTGACTGACCTCTTTCTTCTCCTCTTTCTTAACCTCCTTCTTTTCGTTCGGATTGATTTTCGGAGAAATCAACTCAACATGCTTTCCGGTCTTCTTCCTGACCCGTTTTGCAATTTTGGTCGGGTCCGTCTTCTCTCCTGCTTTCACATTGACCCTGTTCTTCTCCGAATCCACCTCCACAGTCTGAACTCCTGATGGTAAAATAACAACGTTTTTTTTTTTTCATATAAACAGAAATCTTCTTTGTCGTAAATGAACTAATGGGATGAGATTATTCTTACCGTTATAGCCCTTCAGCGACTTCCTCACTCGCTCAACGCATCCTTCACAGTGGATGTAAACTCCCAACACAATGATCCCCTTTTTGTTGTCGTTCTCCTTTTTCTCATCGTTCGACATTTCTGTTGTTTTTTTTTTCTTTCTGGGATTTTCGTGTTCTGTCAAGATATTGAGAAAAAAATGGCGTAATTCTCTGCCTCTCTGGGTTATATAGATAACAAGAACCCGAAAAAGTAAGTAAAAAAAGCATAGGAATTTAATGATGCAGGAACTTTATCTGTTGTACTTTGGGATCACTGCAGTAGTTTGTTGTTACCTTGGAAAAGAAGTAAGAAATGGGGCAGTCTGTCTCTGAGCCACTACTGCGTGAGTGTGTGTGGGTTGTTGGGAGTGTGTGTTTCTTGGCGCCGGCGGGAGCTCGGGACAGTTTCAGGTCCTTTTTTTTTTGTCTGTTAGCTTGGGAGTTGTACTATTGGTTATAATTACAGTGCAGATAAAGGAGGAGATTTGATTGGAGAAATTTTTAATTTTGATGAATGTTAATGTTATGAAGAACAAGAAAAACGTTTTAGTTTGTACTAACATTAATCCTTGCTAATCATGAAATGATTATGTTACCAAACAGAGATTATTCATGATCTTACAATATTGGCAAATTTTTATTTTATTTTTCCCTCTTTTTGGGGATTTTGGTTTTTCCATATGTTGTTTCTGGGTTGGGAATGGAGTGGTTTTAAGGAATGAGTAAGTAGTGGACTAATGGATTTATGGGAAATTGGTTGATATTTATAATGATACTAATTAGTGGTATTTATGGCAGTTTGTGGTGTCCAGGTGCTCCGAGTTCCAAATCGATCAAAATGCTGATTGCTGTCTAACATTAAATTAATTTGTTAAAGTATTTTGGTATCAAATCAGTAGATAAGTCGTACGTTAATTTAGCGGAGCCTTAATTGGAGAAGTAAAGATTGGAAGCAATTGAACGAATTGATGATCATGTGGGCTGTAACGCTAAACATAATATCAATGCCAGGGAAACAATATAATGGTGGTATCACGGTTCTTATATTGCATGGTTGGTGCTTGGTACCATATTCATTTCCTGTTAACGTCGTTATAGTAGCTGGTTTAACCTTTAGTGCTTAATACTGCTTAGTATTGTTCAGTCCTTGACCTTGACTGTTTGACATAAATCGTGACCAAATCGATTTTTTCAGTCTGATAAAGGAGCCACGATTTAAAGGTTAAACTAACATATAATATGATAAAATAAATATACAAAGTAAGTCATGTTTTTAACCAAGAGTGAACTCTCAAGTGTCAATTGTAAATTATATATAACCTTGGGATCTCCCAAAACTCGTCGCTATTGAATTGGTGGAGCATTAATCACAAAAATTGATTCTTGAAACATACTCCATGTATCCAAGATGTTCGTAAGCATTTTTTATAACTCAGATACAAGAATGCAGAAAAACAAGAAAAGCAAAAAGAGAAACGTAGATGCCTAATTAACTAGTGCAGGACAATGGCCTTAGCCCATTTTCCTATCTTTTTGGGCTACTTCAACTTCCATTTGGTTGTATAAATCCATTTTAACAAATAATGAAATCTAAATGAGTACTCCCTCCTATTTCAAAATATAGGTCGTTTTAGGATTTCAAAGCAAATCAAGGATTAACTTCCTAACTTTGCCCCAATAAATGATATTAACTATTTTTCATCTAGTTTTGGATATAGTTTTAAAACAGTTAATGAAGGGCAAAATAAAAATTTAACACACAAATTAATCATTAAATGATTGTCTCATTAGTTTACTTGTAGAGGGTAAAAAAGACTTACATTTTGAAATAGAGAGAGTAAATGACTTGAAGTTGTGAACCTCAATTCCTAAATCTTTGATTCTAGTTTGGATCTGCAATCTAAATGAACCATAAAATAATTAGCAACCGGACCATTTATGAACATAATGACTTGCTTTTCTTATTGTTTTTTTTTTTATTATTATCATCTACTTTTCTACAATTTGTTCCACACTTATTCACTGTTTACAATTACAAACACTAATGCCTTAAATTCATTCCAAAGAGTTATCAAAATTGAATATACTGGAGTATTATAATTATTGAATTTTATGTACGTATAATAAGTAGAATTGGCAAAATTGTACTGGATGTGCAGAATGGTTTGTGATAGGCAGTAACATAAACTAGATTATCTGTAGCCATATGTGCTGGGTTATTTGTTAGTTAGGTAAAAAAGGGTTAAAATAGACGGCCACAAGAAGGTCCATACGGATTGACACGAGGAAAAAAGCTACGGAGCCCACGTGGTGGACAGAGCAGGTGTTCCGGTTTAACTCGTTACACGTCTCGGGGCCGCGACTCTGTAAACTCTTTTGATAATGCCGGTTTCACTACCATTCTTGTTCCTTCCAGGCTTCCAGCAAATTAACCACAAAGAACAATTTGACAATATTCGGAATCCTTTCTCTTCAATCCATCCGTATCTTCTTTTGTTGTTTTGTTTTTCTTTGGGTGAGTTATTTTCCGCAAGCTATGTTATAAACTCCTCTGTTTTGGGCGTTTGTTTTGCAACGTCTTAATTGCATGATTTATGGTCAATTATGATGTGTCTGGTTAGTACTTTCCTTTTCTAGCAGTTGTAGTGTTGCATTCATTTCACCAATTTGATTCCATGTTCACGAACTGCATGGATTTAGTGATCCAATTGAACTCCAATTGTATGATGACGATCATGAGTTTTGGCAGAGCATCTTACATGGCAAAGAATGTTCAGTTCTTGTCAGTGATCTTACCAGATTCAGTTCCATGGAAAAATTAATTATGGTTATGGTGGATGAACCTTTATCTTCCTGATTTTAGCTTGATTACCCCGTGTCGTCACATGTTTTAACAATTTCATGAATTTAAAGAACTTTCATTTTTGAAGATCAATGATAATCAGCATTACCCATTGCTTGTGCAGTATTTTGCCATCGTGTCCTGCGTTAATCTTCCATCCAAAACCTGCTTATGAATCACTTGGTCTTAATTGTTGATATTAGGCATGCTTATGATGGGTTTTGCCGTTTTGCTATTTCTTGATGGGAGGTTTTAATTTTTGATTATTTAGGCATCGATTTTCTTTAAGGAGTAAACAAAGATGTCGGGTGTATCACTAGCTACTGGTCATCGGTCTGATCTCGCTCATACGACCACCACCACCGCTCCAGACATGAAATCCGACCAGAAATCGTGGCCCGACCAGCAGCGCCACCAGTCGGCCGCTGCCCAAGCGGCCGGAGGCGGCGTCATGGGTTCCCTACGCATCATTGAGCTCCAATTAGTGGCCTTTATAATGGTGTTCTCAGCTAGTGGTCTAGTCCCACTTCTAGACATCCTGTATCCAGCATTCACCACAGCTTATCTGATTGGATTGGCCCAATTTGCATTCCCATCTCACCACAAAAGACTTGGTGCCGATTCTAATGCTGCATCCCAGGAAATATTTCACGGGAGCCGGATGTTTCGATTTTACGTGATTCTTGGAACAACGGTTGGGCTGTTCTTGCCGCTGGCTTATGTTTTAGGTGGATTTGCAAGAGGGGATGAGCACGCCGTTCGGTCGGCCACCCCTCATTTGTTCTTGCTGTCCTGCCAGATCTTAACTGAGAATGTGATTAGTGGGCTTTCGTTGTTTTCGCCTCCGGTGAGGGCACTCGTGCCGTTGCTCTATACCGTGAGGCGGATCTTCGTCATCATAGATTGGATCAATGATGTGTGGATCAACAAAGCATTGCCTGCCAATGCTGATATTAGGGTAACTACTCTGAAACGTCGTTGAACGATTCATGATTATATCGTTCCTATTTTTTTTGTCACAGTATATTGATTTTCTGTGTTTGAGCCCATTGAAAGTACTGTTGATGTGTGAGCGGCCGATGCATGATGTGGCCGATGCATGATGTGATATAGCCAGGGACGGACCTAGGGGGGAGCAGGGGTCCCTCGACCCTGCGATCGGCAAATTTTTTTTAAAAAAATACCTTTGAATTTTTACATATTTTTGGGGAAAAAAATTTTCTAGTTACCTGCCAATAATTGGTCCGGTTCCATCACTGGATATAGCCATAACGCAACATATGCATAGTAATTGAAATGAATGATTTAATTAACATTGTATTTGTATTTAGTCGCTGTGGTCTATAGGTGTTATGTTACACTAATCATTGTAAGAGATCTTGCAATCTGTTTCAGTGTTGGGTATCCATATTTTTCTGGCTATTGAACATTGCTTGCTTAAGTTATGTTTCTACATAGCTTAGTATAAGGGAGGTGGAGTATGTTCTTGATGATTGATTTGGTTCGGATTGTGGATGTAGGACGTGATATGGTTTTGGTTTGGAAGAGGGTTGGCGGTTGGTAATTTTGCGTATTTCTCCATCAACCTGTTCTGTTTCCTCATCCCTCGGTTTTTGCCAAGGGCGTTCGAGAGGTATTTTATGGCAAGAGATGAAGTTCACTCCAAGATGGAAGAAGACAAGCGTTCAGCTGCAATGAACAAAGCAGAGAAGCAAGACAAGAAATCAAATTAATTATCCTGCTGTTTCCTGTTTCTGTAACGTTATTTTCTTTTGTGGACACTGATATTTCTCTTTACTACTGAGCTTTCAAAGCCCTGTATCTGTGTGTATTCCGATCAGTGAGTAAAATTCTAATACGGACTAGTTAGTTCACCATAATTGCTTTTGTGATGGAAAGGAGGAATTTTATGGTTTTACAGATGAATGCGGCACTAGTACGTATTCTGGATGCTACAAAGCTACAATCCGCATATGATTTCGTTGTTTGAGAAAAACAAGCTCGGCATTGAAAACTTGTGCTTACTATCAGTACAATATAATTTACTACAAAATCTGGTTTAGTGTGCAATTGAACTGATTGATTTCCTTGGTAGTCTCTAGTCTCTACTGAACCCATTTAGATGATGATGTGCCAGGATTTCCCAGAAATGTTCTTAGCTCACATTTGACCCAACTTAAGGCCAGATTATCCTAAAGTTATGTGGGCTTCTGTATGTCTGGGCTGTAAAATGATCCTTACAAAATGCTGGGCTGCAGGGCCTGAATGATTGATTATATCATCCTGTTCTGTAAGTAGGCTTGCGGAGAGTGAGTTTGAGAAAGGTACCTCGTAAAAACGAGACACGCCTAGAAAGAAGAAGGGTAACATAGAGATCCAGAATCAAAGGTGTAATTCCTGAATTCGTAGGTTCTATGGATAAATGTTTGTTTTTATCTGCGCTCTATTTTTCATTGTGGTGAGCTTCACTAATTAGGCTTGCTTTCACCTTTTGTTTGGTTCTTTTTCAATAGTTTTTTTTTCATAACTTTTTAATAATAAATGTTTAATCGTAGCATATTTTTTTAACATTTTAGTACATTTTTTTTTATAGTTTTGACATGAAAAATACTTAAAAACACATACTGGAAAAACGTTCAAAACTCAAAACATATCTGTAGTTTGAATTTTATACAATAAATGGTAAATTTCAAGTTAACCAAATATTTGTCCACTTTGCTAAAATGGGACGGGGTCAACACTTTTATCTAAAATGGAAGTTGTTATTACTACGTTGCTCACTCGTACTGTTGTACAAATTTCACAATCAAGAATCGTCAACTCATCCTGGTGTAACGAGATAGAAGAAGAAACTAGGATGAAATGCCAGTGGAGTAGTTTCTTTCATGGGAAATGATAATACGGTAAGGAAGAGAAGAACATAAGGGGCCAAAGCTAGTTAGGGGTCACATCAATTGTCAGCCACCTTCTTTTTAATTTAATTTTTGGCAATTCACGAGTTTCCCAAGATCCCCATTTTCAGAACTTTGTTGCCTAGCACCAGATTTTCTCTCCCTATATGGAAGTCCCGCCAATCCGTAATTTCGGTTCACTGTGGTAAGTCACCTATATCTGAATGATTTTTTTTTTTCGGGGGATATTTTTATGGTCACTTTTGAAGCTCTAATTAAGAAGAAGATATTTGTGTGCTTTTGCTAGTTGAGTGGGTTTTTCATTGAGGTTGAAGCAAGTGGCATGATTGGTATGGTTTCAATTTTGATGAAAGGGTGCCCGGGCCTTTTTCCTATATTTATATACATTTCTTGGACAAAGTTGTGCGATAAGAGACCCTTTTGATCTATCTCTTAAACTTTTCGGATTCATTATAGCGATCTCTCATCAAATTTGTGATACCATCCAATCACTTTATGATTATAATAGTAATCTCAATTACGGTGTATTTTTTCCAGTATTTTCACATAATATGGCTGAAATTTCAATTATAGAGGAGGTATTAGCCTATACGAGCATCTATCCAAAACCAGTTTTTCTCTTTTTTCATACTCCCTACTTCCCATAATTATTGTTCAATTTTACTAAAATGAAAGATTTTATTTTTAATCAAACTTAACTATATTTTACTTTGAACAACCGAATATATCTCCACATAAGTGATTGTTTAACCACAAAGCTTTTATGGATAATGTTTTTTACTAAAGACAAATGTGTAACTTGATCCATAAAAAATCAAATTGGACAATAATTTTGGGACAAAATTTTTTGGGCAAAGTGGACAATAATTATGAGACGGAGGGAGTATTAATTTGGTTGCTACATGATCGAAAAATTCAATCAAACAAAAAGACGATGATTTATACTAATATTGGTAGATTTAATAAATTCCAATCATTTTGAATATCTGAGGGCAAAGTCACCGTAATTAATAATAACCTTCAACTTTAATACAACTAAGGCCACGTCATTTTTTTAGACTTTAGTAAATGATGAAATGTTGCATTATGAGAGATGGACTGGTGGTGATGTGCAATATTTAGTGGTGAAATCGATACCAAAAGAGAGAAAAGTGGGGGCCGCGGTGATAAGTGTGATAACATCATAACAAATGAGTAACAACAACGAAAATTAAAAATAAAGAATGGTGTAACATAAATAAGTTTGACTGCTTTTGCTGCACATTGGCCTACTTATCCCGTGATCACACTTCATTGGTCCAATGCCCTTTGCCTCCGTCCTTTACAAAATAATGTTTCATTTCATCCTGCCAAAAAAAAAAAAAAAAAAATTGTTTCGTAGGTACGAGAATGGATTCGCTTATGCTGGCCACTGTCCCAACTTTAATCACATTACAATTACATGCAAGTAAATAACCCTCATTAGTTATTAAGCAAAACATTAGCGCTAAAATGCGTTGCACCATATTAGTAATAAAAAATCTGTTGCACAACTTTAGCCCTAAAATGTCGAATTCTCGCATTTTGAATCTAGTGTAGAAATATCATTCTTAAGTAGATGAATATGCATACATCAAGTTTTTGCACATAGAACTTTGGGTTTGCCGACTCGAGTATAGACCTTGAATTTTACATTATTCGTGAGATTAAACTTCAGCCCGTGCCCATCATAGTGCTAATGACAACAAGTGTAGGCAGGAGATGAGTTCGTAATAGTAACAATAAGTAGGCAACCAACATAGGCGGGCCACTGGTATGATGGTGTTTTTTGAATTTTCATTTTTAGTATGATTTTAATTAAAAAAATTAAAATCTAAATTTGACAATTATTTTAGTGAAGAACCAATAATAAGTACTATATAATATATGTATGGGAGTGACACACACAAAAATATTACCTATGTAAAACTTACGCCCAATCATGCCAATATATCAGAATTTTAAGAAACGTGTAAAGAAAATTTATTGGTACTATACTTGCTTAAGTAGTTGACATTAATAATTTAGGAAGGAAGATAAGTGTAGTCGAAAAACTTATAGGATTTATATGTAATTTCTCTAAACCCTTAGGGAAGTTGAGTTAATAGAAGCAATTATGAGTAAGACATATAAATATGACAATAAATTATCGAGAGGCGAGAGCGATAAACACGCGCCGAGAGATTACGTGGAGCAGAAAACCTCATCTGAAACCTGAAATATAAGGAAATATGTCCCCTCTTTCTCTATCTTTCTTGGTCTGCCGTGGCAATCAAGATAATCAAACCCTACCTTCCTTCCATTTCCGCCACCCTCCTCCTCCCCTTTCTCTCTCTTCCCCCCAAAAAACACCCAAAAAAAAAGAAAAAAAAACCCTCAAATTTCATAATACCTAAAGCTCATTATCATCAATCAATATCCCAAAAAGATAACAAAACTACCATATTTCTTTGCCACCAGCAAACCCACCCAAAAAAAAAAGTTAAACTACAATGAAAATGCGCAGCAAAGGCAAAGTTCATCCCTCTCCCACTTCTTCTCCTTCATCCCCTTCTCCAGATTCCTTATCTGTTCTGAAGCTATTGCCAGCTGCTATTTTAGCCTTAATCTCGGTTCTTTCTCTTGAAGACCGTGAGGTTTTAGCTTACCTTATTACCCGCTCACTCAAATCCACCAACCCACCTTCCTTTTTTCAACCCGAAAAAACCCCTTCCAAGAAAATTAATCATACCCATCTCAAGAAATCATCTATCACTGGTACTAATACTGCTTCTGGTGGCCGTACTAATGCTCATAGCAATGGTGGAAGTAAAACGCCTCTGTTTGATTGCGAGTGTTTTGATTGTTACACCAGCTTTTGGTTCAGGTGGGATTCTTCGCCTAATCGTGAGCTTATTTCTCACGCCATTGAAGCATTTGAGGAGAACTTGAACTTGGGCGAGCAGTCCAAGAAAGGTGGGAAGAATCGGAAGAAGGACAAATCGGGTCGGCGTGGGTTGGAGAAGAAATTGGATTTTTCCGACCCGGAAGTTTTCGGATGTGGTTCTTCGGGGTCTTCACCGGCGGCGGTTGCGCCGGTGGAGGAAATCAGCTCGTTAGTTCTGGGGAAGGTCGACATCGAGAATGGAATTGCTCTGCCGCCGCCCCTGTCACCGGAGAAGGATGAGGGGTCGGGTCACGGCGCTGGAAGTGGCCGAGAGTTGGTGAATACGGTGGTTGACTCGCCGGAGCTAGCGGTGGTTAAGGACGGTGGAGAAACAGCAGCTGCTACAGTAACCGCGGCGGCGGATAACCATAAAGGCCTGGCCAGAAAAGTACTGCCGGACGTGATGGGGTTATTGAATTCGCGCTTATGGAATCTTTGGAGTCCGAATGTATAAAGAAATGATAAAAACCAAAAAAAAAAAAAAGGAAAAGAAAAAAAGAGGTGGGAAAGATTAAAAAGAAATCTTCAAATTCCACTCTTCTTTTTTTGTTGTTTATTAGTTCGAGGAAGAAAAAGAAGGGGTTGCATTATTGCGTTGTGGTAGGCATTTGCCATTCCTTCTCTCTCGAATATATAATTCCCTTAGTTGTTAAAAAAAAAATTTGACAGTTTCTTATATTCTAATTGAGTTTTAGTTATTACTCCCTTTGTTTAATTCCTCTTTCGGTGTCAAATTCGAAAGAATCTGAGTTTCAAAGTGGGGGAATTTTTTTCCCGTTTGGGCCGGCAATGTGTCATTTTCACCCTGCTGACAATGGAACAGTAGCTCTTTGCTGAAACTACCTCTCAGTGATTGAATTTGCATTTGGATTTTGCTTAGTAGTTAAGAATTGCATTATGTATGTCTTGAGATTTTGTTCGATGCAGATATTTTTTTGGGTTTGTTGGGCCATTTGTTTTTTTTTATTCATCTTTGAGATGATTGAAGGGAATATATGGTTTTGATTAGTGGCCTATTTGTTAATTGGGTGTCGTTAATGTTCTGTAATGGCCTAATGGGTGCAATTTTTTTTTTTTTTTTTTGGGTATTGTTTTTTTATTCCTTTTGGTAAAGAATCATCTGAAATCAGCAACCATAATAATGCTCTTGGTGAACAGATGCTCATATCTTGTATACTCTGTGTGTGTGTGTGTGTGTGTGTTTTAATTTGATCAACTGGTTTTCCATTTGGCGGACTACAGAGTTGTTTTTTTTTCTTTTCTCCCCTGTAAATATTTTCCTCATTTCTTTGTTGTTTTTTCTTTTGATTTTGAATGTGAGCCACTGATGTATGTCTACTCACGCAGTTTGTAAATGTGAGTGCAATTTGTAGTGTTAGTTACAGTTATTGATAATGGGTACTCCCTACATTTCAAATTATACATCGTTTTAGTTTTAGAGAGATTTTTCAAAATGTAGATCGTTTTACAAATTCGAGACAAATTAGTGACTATTTTTTCAAATTTACCTTAAATAAATGATGTTAATTTATTTTCATTTAGTCTTGTTTATAGTTTCAATGTAACGAATAAAGGGTAAAACAGATATTTAATATATAAATTAATTGTTAGATGATTGTCTCTTTAGTTTACGTGCTGAATCTAAAAAGACTTATATTTTGAAATGGATGGAGTATAAGTTAATCACAGGCTCCAAATTCGAACCTGTGGAACAATTATTCATTGAATGAAATTCTTCTTCAAAGTTCAAAATGACCATTTGGAGTTGTTGAATGAGTTGTTGGCGACCGAGTAAGTAGTGATGTGGCAAGATTGATGGTGATTAGACTCTGATTAATTAATGGGGTTGATTATTTAAGATAGATCAGGATGTTCATTTTTGACATTTGGTTCAGTACGAACTCCAATTAATATTTTGAATAATGCATATTGTATATGTTCAGAGTAGTACGAACGAGAGTACCCTTTTCTTTATTTTCCTTTTTTGAATAAACAATAATAGTAGAGCAGAGGAGGTCCAGTAACGCAGCTTTGGTGCTTATCCATTCCCCAATAAATGTGATGCTGCTGGTTTATTTATTTTCTGAATAATATTTAGAATAGTTAAAATTACCTTACAAATAATAGTCAAATATAATGCACATTGTAATTAGGCATTTGGTAATTATGGGAGATGGGATGTGAAAAATTGGTAGTTTCAACTTTCATGATTTCACCAGGTGGTAAATGATGAAATTTCGGTTGTTGGGACTGGGGTGATAGAATCTACTACCCCGCTTGCGTTGGTAATTACAAAAGCTGCAAATTTACTTTAATTGCATGTCATAAGGTTAAAAAAAAAATCCCTCCGTTTTGTTTTTTTGGTGGTGGTGGATGATTTACTATACTACTGTTGTACTACTAGCCAGTATTTTATCATTTGCAGTGACGAAAAAAAGTACAGTAAATTCTGTGTTTTTGCTCTTTACTAACTCTTATTAATCGAAGATTTGATTTCGGCAAAATTGTGTAATCATTATGGTGCTTTACCTTGGTTTAATTTTGACCTCTTACTCAATGAAGTTTTGCATTTTATGATTAACTTTGTAAATACTATTGTAGTATTTAAAAGGAATTACAGTGAATTATCATAATGACTGGATATAACGTCCACATTTTCTCTTCCTTATAGTTTAATGAGATTCAAATAAAATATAAAATGGATAAGCCTTCCTATTACAACAACGGGATTGAAGGAGGAAGTGTCCCATTCTTTGGTCCCCCATCTAATGATACCTGATCATGTGCAGAGTTTTGTTTCTTTTTCATTTTTCTCCCATAGGTATCTATATATTTATAGTGCCTTTTTTTTTGTGTCTTTACCAGTAAAATACTACTCTCTCTGTCCTAAAATTATTGTCCAATTTGAGATTTCAATTTTAGTTCAATTTGAACTAAAAAGGAAAACAAAAACTGGACAATAATTATGGGACGGAGGGAGTACATTTTTTACGGACGACGCCAATTTGAAAGTACTGTTTCTTCTTTTCCTAATTAGGAGCCACAAGTTTCAACTAAATTTAATTTTGATCCCTTGTCTTAGGAATAGGATTGGAGGAATTGACACGACCATTGAATGATTAACACAAAAATTTAGCGGCTAACAATTTGCAAGAAGTAGGACATGTTATGAAACATGAAATTACATTTTTATATGGGACCAAAATACGAGTCATTTCCAGGGTCGCCCCCCCCCCCAATTTGTCATAAATCCTTATAACAATATCAACACACAAAGATACTAAATTTAGTGTGGAGTTTACATTCTTATGAACACTAAATAATTATACCATTTTGATGCAATGTATATTATTGCATCAAATTTTGTGTAAACTGTTAATTACACTATCTTTGTACGCTATATTTTTGTTTCGATATAGATACATAATTTACGGTATAATTAAACTTACAAAAAACTTGGGTTTGTATTAGGAAATTAATGTTATATTTAAGATTTTGTTGAAAACTTCGAAATAAGATAATATTGACTATAGTATTTATTTATCATCTTAAAAATGTTTTTTAGTCATCATTAAAATTGAATATATAGCGATTTCATTGAAATATTTTTGACACTTTTACAATTAAATTAAAGCAACTGTCTAATAACTTACACAAAATTATCACTAAATCACAAGAACTACAAATACAAAATTCAGACAAAACATTTAAAAAGTTTGGTGTATCAATGTTGACGGAAAAACATGTTTGAGAGATTTTATTCCTATACCAAATTTTGAACAAATTATAATGTAATGTTAGAAGAATAATCAATAAACTAGCATCCACTACCAAATACCCACGAGGAACTTCACAGAATAAGGGAAATCATCAACAAAATAACTAAGTAGTAGTAACATTAATACAAGAGTATTTTGGGCTTTAAACAATTGATCGGACGGTGCTTATATTCTTAGTTCTAACTTCTAACTCCGCGCTGTTAATTTCTGACGCCTAATGCAAAGTAGCAGAATACGAAATAAATGCCAAAATTGGTTCGGGGAAAAAGGAAACAAAATGAATTGGTATCGGACAAAGATTCTCTCCCATCCACATTTGTTGGTTTTGTGACGGACAACATTTGGTGAGTCAGTGTTCTGAAGATTTTGGTATTGATCCAAACTTCCAAACCCTTTCCGCCATGCGGCCCAGTAAGGTGAAACTGCACTCACCATCAAAAGGTATGGTTTTGTGGATAAGGCCAACCTAGCAGTTTATTAGATACAATAGCCCACCCAAAAATATTATTAAAAAAAAATTATTTCCACCCGCTTTATCAAACTCTTATCACCTCCAAAATGATAAAAGAACAAATATATAATAATTATTCAGAACGAAAAGACTAGTTATTATATAAGTTAAATCGGGATAAGGGGAAAAGTCTCGTTTATGATGTTGGTGTCATAATTTGCTACATTTGAAAATTTCGGCTCTTGTAATGAATCATCTGCTAAGCCCGTAAAAAAAAGTAAAACTAATGACTGGAATATAATTAAATTAATGTAAAAAGATGGCATAAGATTGGTAAAAGTAAGTAAAAGTAAAACAAATAGGTAAGAGTATGATTGTTCAGGGAAATGGCTTTTTGGGCGGGGCGCAAATGAAGAGTCTCCAGGCCCCCGCTGTTACCCAATCATGATTTTATTTATGATCATGATCTAAGTGTGTCGACCGGGACCAGTAGAGTTGGTAATACGAGATTGGACATTTAGCGACCTATCTATCATAGTCTAAGTGGAGAAACTGGTTTGTTTGCTCCCGCGGTGAGCTTTTCAGCCATTCTTATAGCCAACTGGTATTTGGTTTTGATCGACTAATATCATAAACCAAAAAATTGGGTTCATCCCAACCTCTATTGGCGATTGTGTCAGTTGAAATCCAAACGATAAAAGATTTTTTTTGTCAGTAAAGTGAAAGAGACAAATGCCTAAGATTTTATATTACTCTCTTTGTTCCGAAAAAAAAAATTTAATTTACTTTAAAATTTTAAATTTATACTAAATTTAGCAGAAACTTGAAGATTCAATTTAAATTATTTTTCTAGTATAAAAGAAATAATTACAAAACATTAATATGATACACCAATGATATTATGTTGCAGCCATGATAAGACTGATAATCCCAAAGATATTAGGGAATCTGCGACAAAGTTCTACTCCCGAAAAATGTGCTCTATCTTCCTCCATGAAAGCCAACAGCTTCCTCGTCGATCCCCTCTATTATTTTAATGACACTAGAGCTGTTTACCTCTACAATAATCTTATGCATCCTTTTAACTACCATGCAAGTTGTAAAATAACTCTTTGATAGGGAACTTGATTATTGACAAGATGGAATGCAATCACGAATATGTTTGCATTTTCATGCAACCTCGCATGCGTCGCTATATAATGTCATTTAAGAGTTTCGCTGACTAGATAAACTCTTTATGATTCACTAAGCGCTATTATCTTTTTTGAAGGTAAACGAAAATGTCTTTTTATTCTTTTAGAGAATCTTATTTTATCAGATTTCTAATGAAGATGTAGATATTTATTAAGACATCAAAAGTAACCGCAAAGATCTTAATACAATTCCAACGAAAAATATGATTGTAGAATTTTAAATAACATGGCGCCATAATTTCTAGTCCAATATTGTCCCATTAAACTATTGCATTAAAGTTTGTACCGAACATTGAGTTTGGAAACAAAAAAAAAAAACCACTTGTAAAATCCAAGTAGAAGTAACACAAATTCCATCTATTTAGAATTCATTAGATTTCAATTTGACATATGTATGTGATTACATAGCACCAAAAAAAAAAAAAAAGAGGGAAAAAAGGGTTGCGATCAAGGCAAGCTCCCAAATGAGATAGGCCAACAAATAAGAAATGAAAAATAATTTGAGGAACCACAACATAGCTCATGCAAATGGATGGGTGTAATATCTGTTGAATTGATATCCCCCACTCACAAATACACAACTTACTAGCCGACCTTTGCCACTAGTTGGAGCGCAACCCACAGAGGCCATCCATGGAGTTTACTCCTTTGGTCTTTCCCGTTGTCCCATGTCCAATATACACACTACTCATTCATTGAGATTTGATCAAATTGTTCTTAACAGGATCGAAAAAGTATTTTGAGTAATGAGTTTTATTTTCGTTGCACAAACTTTATTTTCGGTGGGTCATAAATTATTGCGTGGTCAGCTCAGTACCACCAAAAAAAAAAAAGGAAAATATATGGAAATATGAAAATAAAATATTTATTTTATTGCCGAATGGAATCTTTTAGAAGATAGTAATCGATTAGAGAAATAACATACTGCAGATGGAAATCTTTAAAGCTACATTTTTTTAATATTTGGAAATGGTAACTGTTCATTAAAGCTACATTGTTGAACTTGAAACCATCCAACACATATATTGTTTTCTCATGAAGCGGAGTAGAAACTAGAAGGTAGATTTATAGCGATGCAGTTTATGATAAATAGTGAAACTCCTTGGTGTAATGGTATTTACAAAGACAAAAGAGGTTGATCAAACAAGTAAATACATGCAACAATCAATAGGTTGGTCGAAATATAGACAAAAGGTCTTTGAAATAATGGATAAACCCGTTTAATAGTTTAGAATTTGTATGTTCACTAAAAACACACGTTGTGTAGCAATTACCAAAAAAAAATAAAAAATAAAAAATAAAAAAATGGTGATGATAGCTCAAGGAAATCAAGTCAGCTTTCCAACATGTCGACCTTGAAGACCTTGACGGACACGTCGACAAGTAGGACCTCAACATCAACGAGCTGGTTGTTGTTAATATAGATGAACACGTGATGAATACCATTTTAGATTTCGGTTGATTGAATGTACAGCTGTAATATTTGTATATATGTGTATAGTAGTAGTTGTTTTCTTTAGTATACAAACAACAAGAGCTAAGGTGGCAGCTTGCTCTCCACGGAATTATATTTGTACATATATATATGACCAGAAGTACAACTCAGAGTTATGAGCTTCTATTTTCCTCAACTGTTGCGTTAAATCACACCTTCAATATGTGTTCTTGGTTTACAAACCCTAGCTCTTCAATTCTACAATAGGGAAACCAAAATTAGTGGATTTTATAGATAATAATCCCTTAGTAAATTATAGAGAAAGAGCTCAATGGAAAGTGCCAAAAAGATGAAAAGGGCCCCCCAAAACTCTGCCTTTCTTCTCGAATTAGGTCGCCATCCCCAACTACTATCGCCCCCGCTATAAGCACAATCATTTAGATTTTAATAACAACCCAAGGCTAATGGGGAAAAGTATAATTTATATATATATTCTCAGTTGCCAGATTAAAATCTGTAGAATGTATCCACAATGCACTTTTGTAGATCAAAGCACTTTTGTCTATATTTAAATAAAATTATTAAAAAAAATATCACATTAAAAAAAAGGAAAAGTAGGGTTTGCAAAAATATCTACTTCCGTACGCATTAAGTATTTAAACTTGGTGTGATAGAAATGGTGAAAGGTGAAAACTGAAAAGGATGTGTCTGGAATATTACATGAAAGTTTTGAAGTAATTCTAGAATTATCAAAGTGAAAGTGGTCAGTGTAGTTAAAATATGTGTATCGTGAAAAGAATTTTGTAATTGATTGACTTGTAGTTTTGGTAGCTAATAGCACTAGAGACTTAATTTAGTTAGAAGAGTTCCTCTATGTGCTTAGACCATGGTTGGAACATGATATTATTGGGGTGTCATACTACCGCTCTGTAATAAGTTAGTTTTAAGTATCTGCCTCATTTATTATATTAAAAAAAAGAATATTGTGTTTGGAATTTTTCAACAAAAGAAAAAACACTTTTAACTCAATCAAACATTTGGAATTGCTGCTTCTTAAACATAATCGTTTCAGTGAAACGCTTAAGCTTTAGGAGTAAAGATGCCAAACAAGTAGAAGAAACCCAAAACAAAGCAAAGTGACATAATGCATGTTTCCCAACTTCAACAAAAGAAGTGGTGGAAGAATTAAAGAGTCGTTGGTTTTCCACCAAAAATGGTACAGCAATAGGAGCCCAAGGTGTACACTAATATGTGCATTTCCATTCAATCATGAGGCTCAAATTCCCCTTAGCAAAAACCCCTTCAAAAACTCAACACGTATGCAAAAAATCTCGCGAGTTTGGCACATAGAAAAATTGGAATTGAAGCCTAGATAATTAAGTGTGGATGTCGAGTGGCTGCGTCCTTCAACACCAGCATATCCCGTGCGTGTGGGTAATGAATTTGGAGGCACGACTTATGAGGCAAAACGTCAAACACTTTGTGACAATCCAATTTACGAATGCATTATTTTCTTTTTCTTCCGAATAAATATATTTTATAGTCCTCATTTTCTAGTACGTAAAAAAAGATACTTCAAGAAAACATTTTAGGGACAGTTAATTTGAAAATATATTTATACTTTTTTGCACATTCTTAACCCTTTCAAGTCACCAACTAACAAGTTATTAGTACTATAATTAAATTTTTACCTATAAATGTATACATGGTATATGCCTAATTCAGCATGTCAAAAGAAGATGGTCTCAATCAATCAACCAATATCAGCCTCAAAGTGCCCTATGCTCTCATGGAAAGTTGACCCAAAGTTGTACAGCTTTTTGTGCTGATGGGTGATTATTGGACATGACATGACATTGTAATCTCCTTCCTAGTCCTGTCCCATTACCAAAATTTTACTAACCACAAGATATGCATACAAATCATACATTGGAGGGCCTATTCCTTTACCTCTTTGATGATGTCCTATAATTAATATCAGAAATTGAATAAGAAGAAGGAATATAGACTAAAATTAACTGTAGAGTCCAAATATTAGCGATATAAAAAGTAATTTTTGTGTCGATAATGAGATTGTGTCGATAATGTTAAGGTGCAACAAAAACCTTAAGACCAAAATAATTCTATAATAAACTTGGTCGTGTAGACTATTGATAAATATGCAATTTTAGATTAGACGAGCGGGATTGAAAAACGATTATCATTGCCCATGACTAGTAAAGATACGTTCAACCAATACATACATGTGAAATGTGAAATTATATCATCCTACCTTTATCTGCTTGGCTATTTATTATTAAACTTGCATAGGTCGATCTAAAGGGAATGATATAACACTTCCTTGCATGCCAACGACAAAGATTTGGAGAACATCATATCCATATCATGATGAGTTTTAAGAGCTGATAATTGAGTTGCGAGGTTGACCACATATCCATGCTCACGTATTTCTAAAAAAAAAGTACATATTTTATTATGTTTGCTTACCGTAGAATTGAACCTAAATGCCTAAATTTAATTTTCAACTAACTATTCAATCTTGAATTATGTAACTGAACTATTGGACTAGGTTTCTGCTGTGTCATAATGTGCGGTCCTAAGTCCAGAGTCCGAAGTACTTTATCGTATACTACCTCTATCCCAAAAAAAATAATCCACATTGAATTTTCAAATTTGTGTTAAAATAGAGGGAGGGAGTATTTAAGAGTCCACCAAAACCACACATTATGCATCTCAGCTCGAGGGCCTTCTCATTTTCCGTATATTTTCCTCTTAATTTCTCCAAAAGAGAAAGCCGACATTCACAAGCTTCTGGGAAATACTGTTGAACGTGTCAACAAGCAAGTGAAGATATATGTTGTCATCAAAATGTGAATTGTCTGTCGCTACGTTCACACCAATTCCTCTTCATCTCTCACACTCTTTTTTTTTTGGTTAAATTAAGTGGGCCTTTTGACGCAAATAACAATAGCAACTGATAATTTATCTCGTAATTCAGTCTACATTAATAAGAATTAAGATCATGTGTAGTTGTCGTTTCAGAACAATGCGCAGACTGCAAAGTTCTGTTCATCAAGTCGGCTTTCAATGGTGGGACTTTGTACTTACTACAGATGTTATGCTAGCCAGCCCAGCATTGATACATGCATTTGTTGTATTACACATCTAAACATGACTAATAACCGAATGCTTCGACCCTTCGATGATCAAACATATGATCCATTTTTGACAATACTTACTATGTTTCTGGGTTCAATCTTCTTCCACTTTGGAAACTCTTTCTCTTCCTAATGAAGGGTGTATAATGCACTCATAAGTATATGATGAAAATCCAGTCGTATGATAACACTAACACATATCTAATCCATATCTTGCTTCAAAACCATAAAACAGACAGAATGGATATCGGACAAGATATTAGGCAGGCCAACTTTTCGTCTAGTTAACTCATCAAAGCCTAACTAAAAACTGGAGCTGGACAAGAAGTTTATTAAATCCTTAATCACTGTCTGACATGTACATGAAGAAATATGCAGTAAAAACACATTCTCTTTTACACTTTTTTTAATGAACAGATAATTGAGAATAGAAGTGACAGTAACATTTGGTAATTGAGAGAAAACATACTCACAAACTGGACCATTAGGGAGAGAAATTACTATCCTACTCTCTGATTGATTAAGAGTGCATCATTTGTTAAAGTTGATACGTTCAGATCTCATGATGCCATTTTAACTATTTCTTTCGTTGCATAGTTGTTGTCATTTCCCCCTAACTCTTTCCAAAGTACTAATCACAGAGAGGAAATTAGAAAGAAAAAGCGTCAAATATGTCGGATAATGCTTGAATTAGAAGCTTTTCACACAAAGTAAGGAACCCTATTAAAAAAAAAAACATGGACAAAACCAAAACAAGACTAAATGACATGTTTCAAGTGCCTAACCATTTCAACAGAAAAGACGTGCATGAGCAAGAACCATTCGTCAATCAATTGCACTAAAACAGTAAACCAACCTGAGGATAAGCAAAGGGATTGCGGTCGCCCCCAGATGAAAATTAGAAATAGACTAATGCGGATTCAATAAAGGCAACTCAAAATTGGTTTTTTCTCCATGTTGTCTAGTACCCTCCAAGTTGTTTGCATGGCTTTGAGGCTTGCAAGGCTGGTTTGACTATATACCTGAACCTCTATGGTCCTATATAAACCACAAATAAATATTTTAAAAGCTTCAATTTCTCTCATCTACTGACATCACATTTCCGCTTTAAGGGACACACCAAAAGATGAAGGTAAATTGATATTTTCCCACTTTGCATTGAACTTGAAAAATCGTTGCTATGACCTGTATTTGAGAATCCCTTCTGATTCCAATGTTATTCATGGCAGTTACTTGGTTGGATGCATCGTAAGTTTCGGCAGAATAGCCATGAACCCTTCAAAGAGTTCTCCATCGGTAAGTAATGAAATTGATATCATATACGCAAAAACTCAACGTTGAGTCCTCAATCTTCCATTTTATATATGGTCTCCACGGTTTAAGAAACACGGTCCCGTTTCATTATTCTCAGCTGATGATCAACAGAACGAACAGCAGTTGATTTTTGATCCTTAATTAAAAAAAAAAAAAATCTAGGAAAGTTGTTAATGACTGGATCACGTTTTCAAGTCATACTTAAGATAGGAATGAACCGGGCTATGATTTACCTTTGCAGCATTGCTAGTTATTTGTACATTTCTCCTGTCAGGGAATTGTTATGCTTGTCTTACAGGGCAGTCCCCGCTGGATGACACACAATACCACCCAAAGCTAAACTGCTGCAATAAACACTTGATCAGAGGCCAAAGGGATAACCAGCTTCGAAAATCATTCGCCAGTTCAGATCCTGATGATTTCGAAGAAGAAGAAGAAGAAGAGACATCAGGTGCACTTTCTGAGCTCTTCCATGGGTTCCTGGCAATTGGAACCTTGGGCACAGACCCTGTCATCAACAACGACCCGTCTTCGACGCCCACATTTTCCATCTCCGTGGAAAACATCATGGAGAAAGAGACAGAAGTAACAGAAAATGAACTGAAACTAATCAATGATGAACTGGAGAAAGTGCTGGGAGCAGATGAAAGCTGTAACCTCTCATCAGGACGGAACAGCCATGTGAGCACAGGGAGAAACAGTCACGTCAGTGTTGGAAGAAGCAGCCATTGCAGCACGGGAAGGAACAGCCATGTCAGTGCTGGAAGGATCAGCCATTGCAGCACGATTACATTGGGCGGGAAGCTGATCGAGAGCAGCACAGAGAACAATGTCTGTCCACTTCAAAGCTATCTTCTTGGATCAGCAATTGGATTGCCGGAAACGACGCCACCAGCTGCCAAGAAAGAACACAGGGTATCACTTGGAGAGCTGTTTCAGAAGAGTAAACAGACAGAGGAAAACTATGGATCGAAACCAGAAAAGAGAGTGGAAAAGGATACTGACAAGTTGGGAGCATTCCTTGTGAAGAAGTTGCTCAAGAGAAAATTACTTCATGCTTCCAACAAAAACAGCATGGCGTTTTCTGGAGGAACAAGTGACTCCGCTTCAGCTGAGACAAAACTGCACAAGGTGATATCCCTATCTTCGTTGAAACAAAGGAATGTCTTTTATTGGCACTAAATTCAGCAACTTCAAGGAATTACTTTTCATTGACTTATTTTCTTATGAACTGATGAAGGCGGATCCCATTGCCACAAACTTGAGCAGAGAATGACCAACTTGCAAGACTCACTTGAACAATCAAGTTAGTCTTGCAAATAGTACTTCTGCTGCTGATATATGGGATCCATCATCAGAAACATTGATTTATTTGGAAAATAGTTTAAACCTGTCCCATTAGCTGATTTTGTTGACACACTTAAAAGCAGTGTGTTATACTATGTAACAGTACTCTAAGGACTATGAGGACAAGGCAGGCATTTAGTTTACTGTTTCCCACGCTCCTTAATGCATCGATGAGTATGTTAATCTGTTTGCAGTAGATTCTTTCATACATTTCTAATAACGGATAGTAGGATTTCTGATTCTTTACGTCTGCAAAATGCAGATCCTACATATTTTCCATCGGAAAGTTCATCCAGAAAGCTCATCTACTGCAGAGAAATATACCCATACTAAGCCAAACCAGGTGCAGATAAAAACTGATGCCAGGCCATACATCATTGAAGCCCCAGAATACACTGATGAAGATATCATCATTACTCCATATCAAGCCCTCTCGAAAGAACGCATGCGACAATTGAAGGGTCAGCCCAATCAATCCCATCTCTCCCTCGATGATGACAAGTACGGGGAACATTGGATCAAAACAGATTCAGACTGTAAGTATAATATCCACCTACAAATTTAGAGATAGTCTACAAGTATCATTTGAAGTTGGTTAACTTTATCAGGATTTTCTGATGTACGTGGTTTTGTGTTGATCATCTTGTAGACCTGGTGCTGGAGCTCTGAAATGTGAAAACCTAAGCAGAAGTGTCAAGTTTGGCTCAAGCATACTAAGCAAGTTAATATCAAATGTTATTTTCTGAGTGTCTGTGTTGTGTGTATGTAGTCTCTTACGAGTACTGCTACTATGTGTGTTCTGGATGTATAAAATAGGAAGGTGGATCAAGGCTACAGTTGTAAACTTGAAACTCTTACCTTCCCAGTTCCCATATAGATACGGTTGTTTCCCTGATGATAAGTTTGACAACATGATTAAATAAACTCCATCGCATGTTGCCAAGAATTGCATGCTGTATTCGAAATCATGAAGTGTTTAAATGCCAGAAATTACTCAGATACGGATAGACGCAGATACAGCCCAGAATAACTGTTGGCTAACAGTTCAGAATGTAATCATAAACGATCAGTTTCTCTGCCGGAGAAATAGCAAAATTTCGTCAGGATCTTACTATTCAATTTAGTTTAAAAATTGCCGAGAGGACGAACAATAGCCACACGCAAGATAAACTAGTGAAATGAAACCGAACCTGAAAGATGAAAAGCTGAAAATATATTTTGCAAGTCGAGGTTTACACTTTACAGTAGATTGTACAGAGCAGTGTGATACAGTTGCCACATTGTGTAAATTTGGCCATCAATGATGCCAAACTGAGTTCTAATTTGACCTTTACAAAAAAGAATGAGGTAATAGCAGTACACAGACCCACAACAGCTCCAATATCTGAGGAAGAATCTAGCAGGAGTTATCCATGTAATCAACCAACAAATCTTGGACCATTCCTCTATCGGGCATCCTCCCGGCAGCGCCATAAATTGGAGCAAGCCCTCCACTAATAGGGCCTGGATTTTCTTTCACCTGACAAGCAAAAGTAAACCAACTATTTCAGCAACTCTTCATGAATGAGCTTACGGTCATACGAGTTGCAAAGATAGTAAAGTTACCTTACGAACAGCATCCTTCAGATCTTTCAGGAAGTCTTCAACAACGTGTACATGTTGAAGAGTCACACAGATGTGAATGCTGCCAGCAAGTAATATCTCAGAACAATAGTCCATAAAACTCAACATTATGAGGAAAAGAAACTGAGTCATGTGAACAATCCAGCAATGCACACACCAACAATATCAGAGGGAAACATTTAAAAAAACAAAAGTTGGTAACAGCAGAAACAAACAAGGTGATCATATTTAACAGTAAAATGATTCCTCCAAAATTAATGTATGGAAAACTTGCAGAAGGTGATTACCTGTTAGGCCTCTGTAAAGCATTCAAGTGCCAGTTTTTGGCTGACATTAAGTCATTCACTTCAAAAATGTCCACAACATCAGATCCAAAGGCCACAATCGTCATATCAGGCCGTCCAATAACAATTAGTTCCGGAATTTCCTGTATTCTGCATTGAAACATTTATTATTGTGATGTTGATACCCTTAAAGTTAAATAACTGGACGTCTGCATCTTCTGAGCATATGTTTACCCCTTCTGTATTCTCTTTGAAGCTTCCATAATGGCCCTGGTGTTTTCCATGTATCCTATAAAACAGAATGATAATTATCAGTGCAATCTCCACCCAGGTTAAATAGATCTCAGCAATAAGTTACACGTCACCATGGACAATAACGCACCTTCTAATCCAAGAGACATCATTGCAGCCCAAGCACCAGCAATCAAACCTCCAGGTCTGCTCCCAGCAATGGTTGGAGATACATAAAGCCCACCAGACCACTCAGTAACTAAAAAAGAATAGAGTGAAACAGAGGTTTCCAGCATGAGATGGCCATGTTTGACATGAAATCAATATCAGAAATTTCATTTAAATTATAAGTGCTACAGATTTTTTTTTTTTTTTTGTATCTAATAAAACTTACAAAGATAACGTAAAAAGCAAGTATATGTCGGTGATTGATTCGACGACTAAAGGGAAAATGAGATGTAGAACTCACCAGCAACAAATTGATGCTATAAATAACCAATCCAACAAGCCATGTCACGGCATTACAGTATTCAGATGCATCAGAACCATGTCACAGCAAAAAAAAAGAGCAAAAATTAAGCACAAGAAAAATTAGTTTTCATAAATTCAGTGAAATAATAGATCTGATTGGTCTGAACATATTTCCCAAAATTTTTGCAAACCTGAATCACAGAGTAAACCTTACAGTACCACCCAAAAAAGAGTAAAGCACACCTTTTGGGTCCCATCCCATGTAAAAATACAAACAAGACATTCATCAACTAAGTTGTTTACCTTTCGGATTTCATGGTTCCTGTACAGAACAACACTAGTTCCCTTGGGAGCCAAGCCATATTTGTGTACATCCGCTGATATTGAGGTTACTCCTTCGACGGAAAAATCATATGGTGGCACTGGATACCTAAGTTTACAAGTTTATCAGAGACACCAGAAAGGAATTCCTTATTAAAAGAAGCCTAAAAAACTCAGATACCAACTGCAAATTATTCGGATAATCGGCTACCAGATGCTTCCAGTCCATAGTCACAATTGAAGGAGAAAAGAAAGCATTGGCATTGTAACAGATTTCAGCATGACGAAGGGAAAAAATTAAAGTAACTAAGATAAGAAAAGCACTCCACAAATAAAGAGATCAAGGAAAAATCTAGAAAGGCAAAAAGAAAACACAGAAGCTGGCGATATAACCATAAATATTTGAATCAAAAGAATGCAACAAATAATTCAAGGTATGAAACAAGTAACAGGAGCCAGTCCGTTGCTTTTTCTATGGTACACACCCAAGTTTGCGGGCAAATGGTAATACAAAGCCACCCAAGCAGAGGTCTACGTGTAGACATATTCCAAAACTGGAAGCTAATTCACCAAGCTCCTGTTAGAGAGATCATTTCAAGTTATGTTTAGAGAAAAACAAGTATCAGTCACGAAAGCAAAATGAAGAGCTCAAAGACATGCCTCAATTGGGTCAATAATTCCATGTGGAAATCCAGGCGCAGATCCAACAATCTGAAATTCAGAGAGTTGTAATCAGCTTAAGGGTAGAACGTACGACAATTATGAACTGATTCTTAGAATAAAAACACAGTCATGAGAATGATAGATGGGATAAATGAAATACAATGACAACAAGAATTTGAGAGAGTTATTGACTGAATTCCTTAAAAGAGAATAAAAATTGGCTGATATTTCTTCTAATGTCTTTAGCACAGGAACAGCAGATGAGCAGACAGCAATTTAAGCTCACCATTATAGTATTTCTGTTGATGTTTCTTTTAATATCTTTCACATCTGCTCGAAATTGGTTGTCCACTGCTACTCGCCGAAGTTTGATTTTAAAATATTGAGCAGCTTTGTCATACGCTGAGTGGGCTGACACTGGTATTATCCTAGGCTTGCAAAAAAGGTAGTTCAGAAACAAATTGACTGGTTTGCCAATTTATAAAAATGCAATGGTAAAAATACTTACATTTCCGGTTTGGTTATCCCCTTTTTAGCTCTCATGTAATCACGTGATGATTTCACTGCCAATAATATGCTTTCTGTCCCTCCTGATGTCATGTTGCCACAAACTTGTCCTCCAGAAGCCTTTTCCTTACTTCCTAGCAAAGTGGCAGTCATAGCAACCACCTCAGCTTCAAATCTTGCAACACTTGGGAATACATCAAGGTGCAGTGGATTAGTATGTGCAAACCTGAAATACAGTCCACCAGCAGTGCAACGTAATTAGTACATCTTTCACGTTATGTTCAGTAAATGATGGAAATCCAAACATTTGGTGCAATAATACAGAAATGAGCTAGCATCATACTAACATTGAACATGCCTCGTTTATTAGAGAAAAATGTCCTTCCTGCTCAGTTCCTCCAATGTAGCTGCAGGAATATACCAAGTTAGCCAATAGTAACAAGACAACAACACAACAACATATATCAGTAAGCACTATCTTAGTAAGGAAACCCACATATAGATACGATAACAGGCTAGCTAGACATTGACTAAAAACATACACTGTACCAGAACATCTACCCTGCCAGACCACATCCTTTTGTTTCTCATTCTTCATTTTCTCAAGGGTTCCAACTCCAAGTCCCGTACGAGGCAACTCACTAATCAATCCATCCTTTTTTGACTTTCCAGAAGCTTGCATTTTATCAACAACCTGCAACCTTAAGGAATTATCATAGCTGCACAAAAAGGCCCAAACGATTCCAGATGGCCCAAAAATAAATAAATTGATTACAGACCATATGCCTGAGGAACATGACAAGATGCTACATAGGAGAAGCAAGAGTGCAAGATTCAAACTGAAACTTAACATAAATATTTATAGGAAAGTGACTAATGTATATTCAGAATGACTGATAAAAATAGTTTCCGCTATCCCCAAGCAACAATAGGAAACTTTCCCAAGTAATTCACAGTTAGTAACACTGCAAGTGTTTCATGGAACCTTGCTGAAAGTCTTAGTGAAATTACAAGCAACAAACCAAAATGTCTCGACTGAAATTACAAGCAACAAACCAAAATGTCTCGACTGACTGAAAGAAAAGGTTTCGCCTCTCAGATCTTTTCAGATCATTCGAGTGGAAATGCGGAACAACTTTTAAACTACTAGTTATTTTCTGCAGTGTTCCAACATATTATATCGCAACTAATCCAATCTTAGGAAGATCAACAAGACTAAGAATACCTTTCAAACTAAGAAGCTAACTCAATATTAACAAAAACGCAGTGTAGAAACAGAAAGTGCGGTAAATGAATAATAACCTTTTGCTTTTCGGCGTCGATATATCGCTGTACTCCAGGAATTAATCTGTCGTGAAATGAAACAACATATTAGCAATAAATTGAAGGAGTAGACGAGGAAAAAGGAGAAGTGTAAAAAAAAAAAAAAAAAAAAAACAGAAGCGGACGAATGAAGGCAGGAAAACGAGGAAAAAGGAGAAGTAAATTACTTCAGGAAGCTCATGAAGAGGCCTATAACTGTAGCTTTAAATCCTCTCTCCGATACAACGTCGACAGCGGATTGGAGTATCGAAGCAAGAAGAAGAGTGAGAATCGGAGCGGCGAGCAAAGCGAGAGGTTCATATTCCGATAGCAAAGAGTTCGCGGAAGCTCTGAATCGATTGAGAGAAGACGACAGCTGAGCTAACTTCTCCGACGCCGATGACGACAACGACGACGACTCCATAGTTTCTCTTCTTTCTTTCTTTTTTTTTTTTCTTTTTCTGCCGCTCCGGATCGGTTTAGAAACGGAAAAAGGAAAAAACGAGATTTTAACAAAATGATTTTTTTCAATTCTCAGAGAGGCTTAAATAGAAGAAACAACATTTTCATGATTTAAGATATTTTCCTTCTGAGATGGTAAAATGATTTTTATTTTTTCTTTTATTATTACGATTGGATAGTCTGCAGTATATTTTTTTTTCCTTCCTTCTTTTTGGTTTTGGTTAAGCGGTAGTATATTTTCTAAGCCTAATTAAAAGGGGATTAACCGCTCAATTGTCTTCTTCTGGAGATATAAAGATGTTAGAACAATATATTATACATAAATAATTTTCTGGTAAATAATTTTGCCGCATCTTTATCGAAATTTTCCCCTCATTGATTTTGTGATTTGCAAGGCGTACAAGGCAATATGTTTGCGGGTTTTGTTTTCTTATCTTGTCGTGACACTTCAACTCCCTAATCCGTCCAATTTATTGTTATGAGCTTCCCAAAATTGGAGTAAATTATACACTTATTTGTTGTCGTTTTCATATTTGTCTTCTTTCTTATTTCTTTAAAGGTTCTGATTATTTTAGTACATTAAGAAAGCTATTGAAAAATGATTTAATAGCAAATGAAATGATATAAAACACATTAAAAATGGTAGATTTTTATTATAACTAGAAATATTCGTAATCACTATTCTACCTTTACTACTCTCTCCGTCTCACAAAAATAGTCATATTGAGTTTTGAGTTTTGTAATAGTTTTAGTACAAATTTGAAAGCTCAATGTGGATTTTTTTTGAAACGGAAGTAGTATTTATTATTTTGTGTTTTATTATTTTCATGACTTACAACTACGTTATGATTTATTTTCTATCTAAGAATTTACAGGATCAATTTAACAAATAATGTTCTTTTTTTTTTAGGAAAAAGAAGTTACTATATCAATTACCAGGAAATTTGATGTGACGTTAAATCGGATACTTGCACGCAATAATGTCTGCTGAAACACGTATTTTGTGCAGCTGATCCATCCACGGAACGCCCGAAGTTTTGGGCCAAGCCATTTCCTATACTGGACGATTCAATGTGGGTTACTTTCCATCTACATAGGGCCTTCTGGACTCTGGAAGCCATCTCATTTTTATTTCAGAACCTTTCTGTTATGATTTTCTTTTCTTGTTTTTTTTTTCCTTTTGGGGTACAAAGTACAGTACAAACCTTTGTGTGTGTGTGTGTGTTTTTTTTTTTTTCCCCAGTTTTGTAATTGCAGTTAAAGGGTACATTTCAAACAAATAAACTGAGTGAAACGCATTCCTGAACACAATAAAATCATAACAACTCAGGGCACTCCCTGCAGAGTCATTACAGTTTTAAACAACTAAGAGAGCTGTGTGTATACAGGGCATGAGTTTTGGTCATTTACAACTAACGAAATGTAATTTAAACACGTAAAATGAATTAGCACTTTTGTTCCTTCAAAATTTTGGTAGTGCCATCAAGAATTTTGACACACATCATCAGTCATAACCATTCTTTAGCGCGAGTTTCTTCAAAGCGGCAAGAGCGTTCATGTGAAATTGTGAATGGTGAGAGTTTTTAATGTCAAAATTTTCCCTGATAAAAAAAAAAACTCACCCACAGTTCATCTATTTCCAAGTTGTGATTATAATTTATACCAACGTAAACCAATAATTAAAAAGCGATGGAAGAATATGTGGTCGATCATTATTAATTCTGCATCAGCCATGCATGCATGCGTACATTGACATGTGAATTGTCTAATTCCAAATCAGTTGATTTTCGTCTTCTAGAACATTCAATCCCAATTGTTCTTTATTTGCCGTAATTATTCATCAGGCAAGTAAAAAGGATCCATGTATTTACCCTTGGTAATCCACTGCTATTAAATGAAAATCCATCAAGTGTACAACATTTTGTAGATCACACTAATTGGTTCATTATACTTTTAGTTTTATTCCCTCCGCTTGCTTCATTTCTATAAATTGAAAAATGTACTCCCTCCGTCCCATAATTATTGTCCAGTTTTACTAAAATGAAAGATTTTATTTTTGGTCAAACTTAACTATATTTTACCTTAAACAACCGGATATACCCCTACATAAGTAATTGTTTAACCACTAAGATTTTATGGATGATATTTTTTACTAAGGACAAATGTGTAACTTGATCCATAAAAAGTCAAATTGGATAATAATTTTGGGACAAAATTTTTTGGGCAAAGTAGATAATAATTATGGGATGGAGGGAGTATATATGAAAAGGTGTGTAGGTTTTTAGATCGCACGTGATTTTGATTTTTGACCGGGAAAATTTGAGACTAAAACGCAGACGCTAACAGACGATGCTGCGTCCTATATACACACATCATACCAACCAAACCGACTAGGTCTCTCTTATTTTATTTTACTTATCTTCCTCCTTACTACCCCTTCTCACTTATTTATTTTTTTATTATTAAAACGAAGCATAAAATTAATAAAAATTACTCTATGTTACATGGTTTTAATTCAATAACTTAGATTATTTTTTGAGCACGATATGAATATTTACTAGTAAAAATAATCACTAACACCCCCTCAACCATCGGATTAAACATTGCAGGATATTCAAAATAAAATAAAATCCATAATATATTTATATGTGTATAACTGTATATACAAACAAATTAAGCAGCTTGATTGCACGTTTTCTTCATCATGCGAGCACACATGTATTTATCTCATCATTAAAATGTATGGAAAGTTGGAAACTAAAAGGGGAAAAAAAAAACACGTACATAACATATTGTTTCTTATTAGATTTTCTATAGACTGTTGTTTACCATTGGAATTTGGAAGGAATTCCACAAAATAAAGTCGTAAAATTAAGATTGATTTGTCAAATTGCAATCCATACCTAAACTGGAATTAGTACTCTCATTCATCCCCTTTGGTCTTCAATCTGTGAAAGCATGACGAATGAACTTACCAATGAATGATATCGTCATGATTCTGATTATCGTCAGATATATAAATATTTTTATTTGGACAAAGACAATATTCCTGGTAAAAAAAAAAAAAATATGAGACAACATCTGAGTAAGTGAGTATAATCTTGAACTCTATTTCGAAATAATTTTTCAGTTTGAGTTTTTACTTTTAATACAGTTTGTATTAAAATTAAAATCCAAAATGAATAATTATTTTAACAGAAGTACTCCCTACTTTTTATAATTATTATTCAGATTGAGTTTTTATTTTTAGTTTAAATTATATTAAAAGTAAAATTTCAAAGTATACAAATACTTTTGGTACGGAGGGAGTATATAATTAGAAAGGCTTCACACTCGAAATCTAAAAGCGTTAATGCATTTGCTAGTCAATTATTAGTGAAATTAATGCCTTTCAAAACATAGTACCACTACTAGTTTATTTGTTCCACAAGAAACCCTTATTATATTATTAGACACAAATTGAAACTAAAATTCATGCTAATTTTTTAAACAGAGAACGTAAATAATGTTAATTTTTTCCTCTCGCGTGATCAAAATCGTACTTTCGGTTTGGTTTATCACTCTGTTAATAGGCCGTTAGCCAGTAATAAGTCCGGATATCACTGTCATCAATTTAGGTGATGCTCCACCGACAACGAGGATACATGATTTCTAAAATTGGTTTGTGTGTAAAACTTCTTGTTAGAAGGAGTAGATTATAATCATTGTTAATTTTACCCTGTCCAAAAAAGAATCTTCATCTGACGAACCAAAATTTATTCTGCCCAAAAAATGAATCTTTATTTGATGAACCAAAATAGTATTAACAATCACTCTCTCTGTTCCAAAATTATTGTCCAGCTTGAGACTTCACTTGAAGTATAATTTGAACTAAAAAATGACTGGATAATAATTATGGAACGGAGGGAGTATTATTATTTCATTTTCTTGAGACGAAAGAAATTTTTTTCAAACAAGTAGATTAGTTGTCTTCCAAAATTTCATATATACTGCACATAGTAACATTTTTCTGAAGCACATAGTTATTGAGATCGTGAATATTCACATAATGTGCTTAACGAGTAACGAACAATAATGGACTGCATCTTAATTTGTACTCGATGGACAAGTAGTTTATTTAATTACATAATTAATCACGAGAATCACGCAACCTAGTTCTATACATTATCATTCGTTTTAATCAATTATTAGAACTATAGAAAGATATATTTAAAAAATTTAATTGGTTGTGCCAAGTGCCAGCAGGCCACCGGGAAGCAGGAAGCTCACACCAGTCTTATTCTTATTGTTTTTAGTTAAATTAAATACAATAGTAATTGTGGTACTTGCTAAAAGAATCTACAATATTGTTATCGGAGTAATCTTATATTCTTATTATTCACTCTTATCTTTTCATTGTACATCCTCATCTTAGAAAAATAATTATCAAATCTTAAAATTCATGTTAATTATTTTATTGGGACAAAGAAAATGAAAATTTCAAAAATTGTTTATACTTTCTTATCGAGACAGCAAGGTATATAAGTAATGAATATACTAAATGGTAGTAATTTAATTACTGCAAGAACCAAAAAAAAAAAAAAAGATCATATGTTACTTGTGTTTATTAGTGGGGAATTTTTTTTATATGCACCGAGGGTATCATTTCACGAAATAATAATTAACAATTTTCAGTAAAGTTTAGTGGTCTAAGCCTTGTTCAGATTGCCACGTACAAAAATTACTACTTACAATAATTTTGAAGCCCGGTGCAAAACCCAGTTTCCTTGCCAATGGGTAGTAGTAGTACTTTGTGGGAATTTAACTACCCATTAAAGGCTCCTTAATACAGCCAGTCTTTGTTGACCTTACGTGCCGTTTACGACATCAAAACTTAAAATAATGTCATAAAGTCTCATACTTGATTTATAGCCATCCAACTCCAGCCGCCTCTCTCTATACTATACACTAGTCCAAACTTCCCCCATGTCAACTTAATAATCCTTTTCTTTAGCCAAAAAGAAAGATAACAAATCCTTTATCTTTTTCTTTCCCCCAAAAGAATATTAAAGAGTGATGAAAAAATGTTCATTTGATCCAATTATAATCGAATTGTTTGAGCTTAATAACCCTCTTTAATAAGGAGTACTCCCTCCGTCCCAAATTTATTGTTCAGTTTGGATTTTCATAGTTCTAAAATTATTATCCTGTTTGGACCGATGGAGTATTATAATGGTTAGATTTTCCTACAGCTCACATATATAATTTATGTACTTTTGGCAAACAAAATTTACCATTATCGCCTAGAAACCGCAAACTAAATACAGATAATTTTTTTAATAAATCAGTCATCTTCATCAATAAATTCATTATGATGCTGTAAAAATTATCAAATTTCAATTATCTGAAGACAAAGAGAGGAAGGGACCATTAAGGCGGCTGTTCGCCTCTATTTCGATATTTTGGTAGAGAGATATGAATTTTTTTTTTCACTAATAATTTATGGCCACCATTTTCAAAAGATACAATAATATGAATTATTGATTAATTCAACTCATGCAGTCAGGCCTATGTTTTGGATACGAAATCCTACCTCCCTCACCTTGTTAAATACAACTATTAATTACCTATAACTCTTCCATTTTTAAGATTATTAAAAAGAATAGGTATTAGCAAAGACAAACCAGCGTTATAAATACACCCCAATCTTCCTTTCTTCACTTCTTGGCTCTTGATCATTTTTACCAAATCTCCTCCCATCAGCAACGACCCGCCACTGGATATATTGGATAATCACTTCTCTCTTTTTCTAACCTCAAATATTTTTATTTTTACTTTTTTTTTTTGTTTGGTCATGGAAAACTATGCACATAGTTTCCATTACTCATCTTCTAGTAATCCTCCCTTTTCAGATTTCCCAATCATGACTACTACTTCTGGTAATATTGTTAACGATATTATTGATCATCATCATCATCACCATCATCACAGCAATAATGTTTTGATGGTTTCTCCCACTTCAGATGTCATGAGCAATAGCTTCGGCGCCGGCGGTGGCGGCAATAATAGTACTACTCAAGAACAAATAACAACAGATCATCATCATCAGGAGGAGGTGAAATCCGGGAAGAAAAAAGGGGAAACTAACAACACTAAGAAGATGAAGAAGCCTAGATATGCTTTCCAAACGAGGAGCCAGGTGGATATTCTTGACGATGGATATCGATGGAGGAAGTATGGTCAAAAGGCCGTCAAGAACAACAAATTCCCCAGGTAATTAATTAGCCATATATCCTTTAGAAATTAAAACTCTATATTTGTTCGGATGATTTATGGTAAAGTCTTGATGGCATATTATATATTAGTATATAGTTTGTTGGATTGATTATTAGTGGGTAGGTTGTTTTGATGGGGAGCTAAATCAGTACTGAAGTTTGGATGTTAATCTCAGTCAAAGTACTAACTGAATATAAGTGAACTTTTTCAATTCCTCTCCCCTCTAAAACATTGAGTTCATCAAACAAAATAATTAAAGTTCCAATCGAAAGAAATGTCTGTTAGTAAGTAATTTTTTTAAAAAATTCTGAAAATTTAATTACTTCATTGTTATGAGTTTTTCGGTCTTCTCTTTTGGATTGAACCTACAAGACATCCACTATTAACTCTCTTGAGTCTTGACCATCTCATTCCAAGGTCTTATAAATTTTATGTCTCTAAATAATTCTGAATACAAATACTTGCTAAGAATTCGTACAACTGTGGTAAGTGTGTATATTTCTTAAAAAAAATTAAATAAAAAGAAATATCACTGTTGTTAATGCTTAATGTATAGGTTAAATGCAAAGATAAATAGCGGTCTAAAATGTAAATGGCCAATTAAAATGTGTAATCTCCCCCAAAAAAAAAAAAAACCCCAAACAAACAAACATAATATTAGTACCGCCGTCAGAAGTAATTACATGTTTTAGAAATCTTTATAAAAATCTTTATAAAATAATTACATTAACTTACAAAGAATTATAACCTACTTTCCATGTTAATCGTCAAACTAATAGCTCATCCTTTCTTCTTCACTATTTTTAACTTGTACGGGTTTGGCTTTCATTGTCTAAAAATTTCATTCACGCAACTTACCATAAAAAGACACCAATTTTATCGTACTTTTTTTTAAAAAAAGTTAATCACGATCTCGTACTTTTTCATTTTGTCTCAAAAGCTAGCACTAATTAACAAGCGTCTCACAGCATTTTGAACATGTTTTTTCAGTGAGTTTGATCTATAGTCGTAAATGTCCGACAAGGTTTCAAAAAAATACGTTGAACCCAGTGAACCTGGACATCTTCTTAGATCGTGGATTTATCTACCTAAGTAGACAAAAAAAAATTGTATGCACATTTCTTTTAAAGCATATTGTGCTTAGATTTTAAAAACATTTGAGGGGACAAAAATAAATAAGGGGAGGTTTTTGTTTGTTTTATAGGACATTGATACACAAATCCAAATTACGTTATCAACATATGATTTATTCTTCTACTGCAAAACGTGCATATATATATATTGTATTTTAGAAATTAATATTACCTTTTTAAATGTAGTTTAATACTGTAAGTGAATCATGCAAATGCAATGAGTAACGATCGATAGACCCGTTTTCTTTTCTTGGTGGGGGGTTGTGAAACCACAATTTAGATATATTGCTGTACTTACGTTCTATGAGATAAGGTTAAATATTTTCATACACACTATAATAAAAAATATGTAATGGTCCTTATTAATTTACTTCGAAAGTTCTTCAAAATACAATAGAACAGTTTAATATAAACATAAGTCATATTTTGAAACGGTGATAATAGAATATATGAACCCTCCATAATCTGGATATGGACGGCGCTAATGCACTCATTAATGTATTGGGTAGGTGGGTATATTCATGCATTAGTCGATCTTAATCAATTGGTTCGTGATTAAGGCCAACTTTAAAGTTTTGATATTCCTCTCCCTTTTTGTGACTAAAAGCGTTATCTGATAATTACCACACAAAAAAATAAAAAGAGAATAAGGCATTGTCTGATGTCCCGATGCATTTCCAAGAAGTTACTACTTCAGAAGCCGCCAACGTGCATAAACTGGTCAAATATTTAATACAGGCACCACATACATATTTAAAAGTTAAAACAAAAAAACAAAAAAAAAGGACATCAATGTAAATTATGTAATGTATTTGAAAGCGAGATGAAGTTAACCTTGATATTTCTTTTACAGTTAATCCTTACTTTTTATGTTCGGATTGGACCCTCAGCTAAGTTTTACTTTTTAGCTTAGTATTTTTCACCTTGTGAAATTTTAAAATTGCAGCAGTTGTAATGTGACAACATTTTTAAAAAAGAAGAAAAAAATCAGGATGATATATGCCAGGTGTATCTCTCGATTTTATTAGTTTAATTTTTTAAAGTACAAAAGGCAATGCCAAGATTTTTAACGGTAATATGACTACATTTTTCCAATCTTTTTGTTACAAGACTTTTTTTTTTTTTTACTATCCTCCAAACATTAACGTAGGTTTTTCTTGACAAAACATAGTACATTTCAAAAAAATACTCTCTCAACCTAAATAAAGATCATGTTTTGTACGTGTCGTTATTTTGTAAAATAAAGAATATTATGGTGTTCTAATTATTGCAAATTTCGAATTGTTTTTTTTTTTTGGGTGGTAAAAGTATATGTACATAAATTAAACAAAGAAGATCACTTTTTACATCAGTTTTTGAGTACTTCTACTCCTATCTTCACTATCTATTACATCAAACTTTCAAGGAAAAAATTGTCTTAAAACGGAGATTTCAGGTTCAGACAGTTTCCTCTGAATACAACCATTAAACCTAATTTGGATATCTTCATCGCTTGTTCTTCTGTTCTGACTTTAGCAGCAAATAGTCTCTGATTTCTCTGTTCCCAAATGGAATATATTGAGGCATAGAAAATCTTTGTTTTTTATCCTTTTTTTTAGCTCCTTCTCCAAATATCAAGTTGTTACAATTTTTTTTTTTAATATTGGCTTGGCTTGAATAGCTAAGCGAATTTAATAACCATAATTATCCACCAAGATTTATTTATACGTTGTATTCCAACGAATATGTAGGTTGTTACTTCTTATCCCAATCGTAATATGCATAGCTTAACAAGCACATGCATGTGTTCTTAGCATGTGTTCTTATGTGGTTTGGTACTGACTGCTAAAATTATTATTATTATCCCCCTTCCCAAAATTATTATCCAGTTTGAGATTTAACTTTTAGTACAATTTGAATTAAAAATGAAAATCCAAACTGGATAATAATTATGGGACGGAGGAAATATTATTTTGAAAGCAACGTGCGCGAGAATCTCCGGTACAAGTTGGGAATTTTTACGATTATTCAAACATAGTATAATGGAATTGTATGTTGATTGCATGAATCATGACGAATTATGGTTGGTTAGGAGATGCTTTCTATTTCCTCGTGGTGGTGAAAATTTTAAACGCTTTTGGGACCCTTTTGACCCACGTCTCTGGCTAAGGTTGAATCGTTTGAATAATGCAGTTTTCTATACTCTTATTCAAAGGATGGGGGCTGGAATAAAATTTCCTTCTCTCTCTTTTCCACAAGGGATAAGGGTAGCTAGCAAGCATGATACAAATAGTAGTTAATTAATAGCTTAGTATGTAATAACTGAGTAGTCCTAATTAATTTTGTTACGTTCTTACAAGGTGAAATATCAGTGATTCCCTATGATTTCCAATGTAGTATTATATTATTTTTCTTAATTTACATTTTCCATCAAATATTTATTACCGCATACACGGGTGGATTTTGGGTAGGGGTCACAAGGACCATTGTACTCAATTTTTTTATTTATTTATTTTTTACCATTTTTGTCTAATGTTGACAAATTTGTAATGAGAGATGTAATATATGCATCTTCTTACACGTCATTGCATGCATCATTTTAGTACGTATTATCATAATTGATGATATAGTCCAAGTCCTATTCCTAATGTAGATTTTTTTTTTTTTTTTTTTTTTTTTGAATGTGTGTGTAGGAGCTACTACCGGTGTACACATCAAGGGTGCAACGTGAAGAAACAAGTGCAAAGACTATCAAAAGACGAAGGGGTAGTGGTGACGACTTACGAAGGGATGCATTCTCATCCAATTGAGAAATCAACTGATAATTTTGAGCATATTCTGAGTCAAATGCAAATTTACACTGCAATGTAGATTTAGATTAATTTAATATATACATATATATGTAGTCAGAGAGTACATGAATATATATATATATAGAGAGAGAGGTAATAATCATCCACGTATTTAGAAATGTTCAACTCCATCAATAACGATCAATTTTTTCACCCCTTTGGTTCTAGAAAGCCATTAATTTATCAAAATGTTCAAACGGAGTCACTCTTTTCCATTTACCATTTGCAGAGTTGATTTTTCTTTCTTAGTGTCGTTGAATGTATTGGCTCATTGATTACGTCTATCTATATCTAACAAACAAGGTTTTAACTTTTAAGTTTACCTTTTTCTTCAATCGACATTAATTTTCCCACCCATCCCGGCCTTACCCCTCTCAAATTGACAATTTCACGAATTCTCGATTTGTTGCAATGCATCATTTCTGTTTTCCTAAATACTTAAGTTACATTCTTATGATCCTTTTTTCCGCTTCAACCTCTTGCAGTTCGTCTCCACAATATATTACCTCTTTATCGTTTAATAAGTGAGAAGAAGTTCTAGTTTTCATCTTTTTTTAGAATACTATTTTCTTATGATATTAATTTTGATTTCCTTGTAAATCAATTATACATTTTTACGTCCTTTTTGCAATTACTTAGTCGTGCTTCTCATCCTAGTTCTTATCACCATTCACCACCACTAAACAATATCTTTTTTTTTTTCTCTTAATAGTTGTGTAATGTAATATGGAATCTATATACATTTACATTACTTTACCAACAACGTAATAAGTTTATCGTTCTAATTCTTTTGAGTACGTTAGATTGTGACTTTGAGTAAAGTTAGCAGTTCAGCATAACATTTTTGTTATTTGTCAGGCCAATCAGCGTACATATATTGGCAATGATCTGATCGAATATAGTATGTTCTATCCAAACTTCAACCGCATGTATTATTGTGTATACTTTTAGTATCAAAGCTACGTTATTACTCAAATGTTCTTAGTACATGCACGAAAATCCTTATTATCAGCAGAAATTACGAGACAACACAAATTTTTTTCCCCTATTTATTATTGCGAATATTAAAAAAATCTCCTTCAATTATTGGGTTATTAATAATAACAAAGATAAACATCTCCTAATTTAAGTTCTGACAATAACTCTCGATACATTTTGATGGCAATCACACAATAAGTATTAACGTGCAGATTATAATCCCAACAAAAACCCTACTGAAAGTGATCTGTCACAGTGCTGGTGCATATATTATACTGTGTCGACTGGAGTGGACCTGACTTCTGGGAAAATAAAATATTATTTACTTGATTTTCCAATGAAAATATTTCATATTATAAATTAAATTACAATGAAAGTAGTATAATTTATTATTTATAATGTAGACTATTTTTATGGTATAGACTATTATGGTTGGGAATGATTCAGCCAAAATTGCGAAACTTAAGCGATATCTGCATGGTGAGGTTCACATTAAAGATCTTGGACTACTTAAGTATTTCTTGGGCATTGAAGTTGCGCGATCTTCTTCTGGCATTGCTCTTAGTCAACGTAAATATGCTCTAGTTATTCTCGCAGAATGTGGCCTTACAGGTTGTCGACCTTGTTATACTCCAATGGAGCAACATCGGCTAGATCCTGATTTTGGGGAATTTCATGATGATCCTGGGCAATATCGATGCATTGTTGGTCGCCTTTTATATTTGACGATCATATGTCCTAACATCAGTTATGCTGTTCATATTCTTAGTCAGTCCATGCAGTAATCACGACGGCCTTATAATGATGCTGCGATTTGAGTGTTGCGTTATCTGAAGAACGCACCTGGTCAAGGCATTTTTCTTACTCCTGTTACTTTTTTGTGCTTATGATCTACTACAGGTTTTATGGTGTTTCTGGGATCTTCCCTGATTTTTTGGCGGTCTAAGAAACAAATTATAGTTTCTCGATCTACTGCCAAAGCAGAATATAGAGCGATGGCTACAACAGCTAGTAAGTTAGTGTGGCTTGTTCGATTACTCTCTGAATTACAAGTATCATCCACTGATCTTGTTCCTCTCTACTGTGATAATCAAGTAGCAATCCATATTACTGCCAATCCGGTGTTTCATGAGCGCACAAAACACATAAAGATCGATTGCCATTTTGTTCGACAACATTTTTAGTCAAAGCTTTTGATTCCTCGGTTTATTTCCTCTCAGAATCTAATTAACGGATTTTTTCACGAAAGATTTAGGCCATAATCAGTTTTATACGTTGTTGAGCAAGTTGCGCATAGCGAATTTATATGCACCAACTTGAGGAGGAGTAAAGGAATTACTAGACAGTATATTAATGTAATTACCATATGATTATAATTATTATTTACCATAGTCTAGAGTTTATGTAAACTTGTATAAAAGCACATACAGGATCAACGGAAATACATACTTTTTCGGCCAATCTCTTTACTTCACAAATACTTATCTGGACCCTGCCGGTGGAAAATTTGTCAATAAATGATTTCAGCAATTATAGATTTAGAAATTAATCAAGAAGGTCACTATTTCTTCAATGACCATTGATAATATGGCATTGCGTTTTTGTCAATTACTGCCAGATCTGGTTAATTATTTACTGGTTGATTTAAAATAAACAAATAAAAAAATACAGAAGGTTCATCCTGTAGTTGATTATGTGGTAACTGGTAAGCACCTACAATCGATTTAAAATGGCCTTGGTCAATTTTCTTGAATCGGGATCTGAAAGAAAATTCCAAAATCTTTGACGCACAAAATGTGACAACTGGAAAATGACGTTCATTTGGAATTCAATCAAGGGATGATGCCATGATGCCTTTAACTTATATGGCGCGGTAGGTTAATGCATTTGAAATTAAGGCGTTTTGGAAAAGGGTTTACTGTAATAAAAATCATAGTGAGATCTTCAAATTCAATCATCCATTTATTTATTCTCATTATTTCCTTGTTCATCTAAAATTTATTTTTTTTCCGTCTAAAAAAAAGTACATTTTGTTAACCTTAAACATTACTATCTCTGTCCCAAAAAAAAGTCCACATTGAGTTTTGAAATTTGTATTAGTTTTAGTATAAATTTGAAAACTTAATGTGAACTATTTTTGTGAGACGGAGGTAGCATAATATAATGAATTATATTTAGAAAACGAAGAGAGCATAATATCACACCAGTCGATAGTCTAATTCAATTATTCGAACTAGACTAGGATATGCAAATTATTCATTAGTTAATATTCTGATATGAAAATTTTATTTTCTTAAAAATATTACTATATTTACCTTTAAGTTATTTATCTGAAAATACCCTAATTAATGGAGTAAATAGACATTTATGATTCATGAAAAAAGCCGCCATTATATTGTGGAGACAAGGCATATGTTGTTTATGCAGTCTTGGGTAAAAAATTATGAAATTTAGGTTTGTTGCAAACAATAAAATATTAAAGACTTGTTTGGCCAACATTTTGTTTTACTTTTTGTTTTGGTTTATGATTTGGGTTTGAGATGTGATTTAAAATGTGGTTTGAGATAAAATTTTAAAAATTATTTGGGTGATATTTTAAATAAACTAATAATATTTTTAGACTACCACCGGACCACTCCCACCACCGACGCTGCCGCCGGACCGCCCACGGCGGTCCGGCGGTGGTGGGCGGTCCAGTGGCAGCGGGTGATGGTGGAGGTGGTCCAGTGGTGATAAACGAAAATTGTGTAAAAATAATTTTTAAAATATTTTTTAAAAGATAAATTAAAATATTATTTGAATAGTATTGGAATTTGTATTTGAAAGGTGTTTTAAAAGGTAAAATAAGACAAAAATACAAAATAAGTGTCGGCCAAACAAGCTCTAAATCTGCTAAAATTCCTCAGAATTTTACGAATAATAAAGATGGGCTTCCATAGAATAGGCCAACGAAAGCCCATTTCAACAGTTCATGGATCTGCAGCCATCGAATCTCAATAGAACTTATGAAATGGAGTGGGACTTTGGTGGTCAATTCCTCAGAGCATATAATATACGAGGAAGTTAGGCAGAAGAAGTAGCGATAAAAAGCTTAGGTGAAGATATCCTAATTCACCTATTCTACGGTGAATTGTTTTTTACCCAAGTTTCGGCTTCTCCCATTCCGTATACAATATTACTATTCACCCTTAGAGCACGGCAACTTAACTACAGAACACAGACACGATCTGTAGCAAATTGGGCCCAACCCAATCTCAATCCCCCAAAAGTCCAAAACTATTAAACGGGAGACTCGCTTCTGGAACAAGATTCAGCATAAAAAATTGTTTGTTTTTTCTTTTTTCGTTAATTTGACAATAGGGTTAGAGACGAAATCCTTCGTGTTCTCCAAGCTCCCCGTCTGCTTCACTCTGTTGTTCTTCTTCCCTAAAAAAATCCTAAAATTATCTCCTCCTTCGATTTTCTCTTTCACACACTTAAACAATAGATTACCTACCATAAAAGCCCTTGGCTTTGAAAAATTAATCACTGAATTAATTACAGAAGAAAGGACATGATTTGCTTTTGATATTGTTTTCCCCTTCGTTCGTTTGGTCGGAAAACGGGAAGATGGCCTTTCCGTTAGGCAAGATCACTATCATTGTCGGAGCAGGTGCTTAATCTCTACTATTTGGCAATTTGTTCGATCGTGTATTACTCTGTTTTAATTTGATTACACATGTTGGTCTCTATGCTGCTGAGGGTTTGTCGTAAACCAGAAATTTGATGTTTTTACTTTGAATTTTTGATTGTTGTTTAATTGTACATGGGTTCTCTTAGTGAGTGATAAAATTAGGGTAGCTTCCGGTTGAACTTGGCACCACTCACTTTAACTTGGGACTTTCACTTGAGAGGATTTTGAAGGGATTTGAAGTGAATTTTGGCATTTGCAGTGCATTTGAAATTGTCTGTTGGCTGGTCAGATGTGAAAATTTCATGACACAAACTTTACTCTTTTCTGGTGTTTGTCAATTTTATTTTTTCTTGTATCTGTGAATGAATACCTATCCTCGAGAGTTCACTTGACCTGCAAAATAAACCTATGAGCTGCGTGCTCGATTTTCTAAATTGTCACTTTTTTAGGGTTCTCGTAAGTGTCACCTCTAAATATGGAGCTGCTTACTCTGTTTAGGTCATCGGGAATAATTAGGCCAGTAACATAAATAAGTGTTTTAAATGGGTTTGCTAGGATTAAAGTGTCACATGATGCTGGTTATATTACATGAGGACCAGTTAACAATGTTTGTAGGATTGTAGATGTTTATCTAGTCTAGAGAATTGGATTATCTGTGTTAGGATGCAGAGTCTTTGATCAGAACAAAGCATTAATGGCTGCAATAATGTGTTACGTTTCTTGCAGGCCTTATTGGGTCTGTATTAGCTAAGGAAGGGCGAATGCCAACTGTCTCTGATGCCTTCTCCGGTGCCTTTAAGGTATATGATTTGTGTTGCAATGGGAATGAATAAATGATTTTGGTATCTTGATTTCAGCACATGTTCTCTATTCAAATTAACAATCATTATTCACGGCTTGCAGGTTTGGCGGCAAATTAGTAATGGTGAATCTGGCACTTCAAAACCTAAAGTTCGAGATGATGCTCTGATTCAACAGGTGTTTATTTCGCTTTCTATTGACGCAAGAATGATCTTTTTCCTATTGCGATGGTGGATATAGTTCCTTTTAGTGCTCTATCCTCCTTCTGTCATCATCAGCTCTTGGCAGTACACATTTTGGAAATACTCATCATTCTAACTCAATATTCCACTATTAATCTGTTGCTTTTAGTTTTTGCTATTGTTACACTTCATTTATTCAGTACTTTAAGGGGATTAAATCATTCATAGAGCCTAACAAGAATCTTTTGTCCTAACAGGTTAGTAACCTTCGCGAGCAGATGCAACTGATGGTTGCAAACAGGTCAATCACAGTCGTGACATCAAATGGCACTGGTTGGTTTATTTTTCAATTTTTTCTTAATTGTTTTCAGTTCCTGCACATCTGATTTTTGTTGCTTTGTAATTTTGATGGAACCCGGGATTGATTATTATGCAATTTTGATGGCACTGGTGGTAAAAGAGGACTTGTTATGCTCATTCTTTGACTAAATTTTGCATGAGAAATCATTTGTAATATGTGATTCTATTGTTTTCGCCTGCACTTGTGAGATTGAAAGCATCTGAATTTTGAAGCTGACCTGATAAATAGATTCACTTTTTATTGGTGTTAGTTTTTTATGGAGTTTTGCTATTTGTCTTTATCATTCACATTCCATGTGAGGTTGAAGAATTTGCTTTGATTGTATCTTTTCCCCCCCATTTTGAACGCAAATGCAGGTTCCAACAGATATGGCATCATTATAGTTGTTATAAGCATTGGATATGGTTACGTTTGGTGGAAGGTAATGCTTGTATTTTCCTTCGATAATTTAAATATTTACTTTCTTTTCCTGTTTGAAGCAAGCATAGATTCATTTCTCACATAGCATGTCATTTCAATATCAGTTTACCCAGATTTCAATCTCACCTGCTTGAGATTTTCTTATTAGATTTTCCGATGCTTCTGATTTTCTGCTTTTTCATTGTAGTGTATTTTTCTTTTTGATTTAGTGTATGCTCACTGCGGCCCATTAGGCTTGTAATGAGTGTTTTCATCTCAGCTACAGCTGAGTGCATGTTCCCTGGTGGGGAAAGGAGAAGTTTTCGCAGATGACTGATGAGATTCCCATATTTGTTGCACACATGCAGGGTTGGAAGCTCTCTGATATGATGTTTGCAACAAAACGCAGTTTGTCTGATGCTTGTGATAATGTATCAAAAAAACTTGAAAATGTTTACTCTTCAATTGCGGTAAGTTCTTTTCTTCCTGTCTTGTGTCTCTGTAGATTGTAGAATTGTGAGTGGGATGATCAAGTGATGTATAAATGCTATGATTTCGGTTGGGTGCTGCAATGCTTTGTTAGAAATGAATTGGGAGATACAAAGCTGCTAACCAGGCCACTAAGTGAGATATGAGCGATGTTTCATATGCTTCCACCATGTAATTTTCACTATATTTCTGTGTTTTCCAGGCGACGAAGCGTCATTTATCTTCAAGAATCGATGGTGTGGATGGCAAACTAGATGAATGTGTGGGTAATACTGCAGCCACTAGAGAGGAGGTGGGGGTGAATCAAAGTCACTGTTGGTCCAAGAATTTAACTGCCTTTTTACTCTTATTTGTTACTGTTCCTTAGTTTATTCAGGGAGTGTTTATGATTTCCACAGGTATCTAAACTTAGAGGGGACCTGAAAGTGATGGGTGTTGATGTTGAGTCAGTTCACCATGTTGTCCGATCCCTGGTGATTTTTCTACAAAATCTCTGTTCTATGTATTTTGTTCCTTTGTTCCTAGGTAGAAGACTAATTAGAAGAGCTTCTACTGTCTTGCAGGAAACCAAGATCAGTAGAATTGAAGGAAAACAGGTTTGCTCTGTTTTTTCGGTTCATAGTAGATATTTATATGAATTGCAGTTCTCTTTGATTCCCTATTAATTATATTGGTGAATTGTGTCTTCTGCAGGGTGAAACACTATTTGGGGTTGGGAAGTTGGTCACCTTTGTTAAAAACCTTGAAGCAAGCAGAGGCTTTGATCCTATTGAGGCAGGATATTCTGTTCGTTAATTATTTGGCGTTTTATAGCTGGTATGTTATTTCCTGAGTCTATTCTTCTGATTGTGTAGGGCGCCTCACGAACTACCTCGCTGCCGGCTCTTGAAATTGCACCAGGAACTCCAGATAGGGTATGTTAATACACAGGAGGATTTTTGCAGTAGTTTTAAAATGGATTCTGAACACTGATTAGGGCTCGAACCATGTACTTTGTGTGGCAATACATGCCCGATACACTGATTGCTCTCTCTGACTCCTTTCTGCTTCATTGCAGGCTATGTCATTGCCTCACAGTTCTAGACTGGAACTTCCATCTCCCTCTACTTCAAATGGGTCCACAAAGGTATGCAATCTGTCTGTGATTCTGTAATATGTACCTTTTGACAATAAAGGAGAAAATATTTCTGATTCCTTTTTGGAAGCATTTTCCCTTTTTCTGCAATGTTTCATGGCTGAAAATATGGGGCCACCTTATATACAGCTTTTTTCTGCTCTTGTACAACTATTTACTTATCACTGGAACTGTTTTAATATTGTAATTCTTTCTTTCAGCCTCCATTGCAAGGATCAATCAGTAACTCTGGCCTCAAGGTAATTGAACACTCCTCCTCTGTCAATATGTTTTTGTAAGTGCTTTAGATGCTCGGGTAAGACAAGGTTGTAAGACCAAACTAGTCTCTTCTCCAATCAGGTTCGTGAGTTGTCAGATGGCGTCGAGGTAGTGGAACTATCAAGGCATCAAAGCAGTCCTCCGATTGTCAACGGTATTGGCCCCTCAGATGTGGGAACGAGCGAACCTTTTCCAGGTTCTGGTGGTTTCTTTAACCTGAAGTCTGGAGGCAGTGCTACTACCATCAACATGGTTAGAAGAAGCTGTAGTGCGAAGCTCTCCTTCAATATCTAAAACTTGTAGCGATAATTAAACTCGATGGGTAAGAAAGTAAAAACTTTATTTTTGGCCCTGGAAAGTTCTTACTGTTGGCTACTTAGCGGCCCGTCATGCGGCTGGAAGTATTGCGCAATAGCCATATTCAGGGTTTTCCAAATTTTGTAGAGCTGCCATTCTATTTATATGGTTGTTTAGGAATTAAGGATATATAGTGTATATTCTGGATGGAATAGTACTTTTCTGTAATGAGACTTCCGACTTTCCTGGTGGAGAATAGTATCTAAGTCCCCATTTTTCCATGACAGGACAGAACAGCACCCTCATTATGTGATTGGTAATTTTGCTCTCCACAGAATAAAAGAGAAGATAGAACTGCAATCACACTTGTTTCAATGTACTTTACAAACGTTTGGACTTAACCCAAGTCCTCATTTATTTTCTCATTCTGCAAAATCTGTTATTCTTCGTAACTTCATTCCATCAATAGAAGCTCTGCTGGAACCTGGAAGATAATCTCACCAACAGGTCTACTAATGCAGATCAAAGTAGCTTTTCCTTCTCTGTCAGCATGTCAAACAGAGGCTACCACCTGCCTAATGGCCCTCCAGGAAGCTTGAACATTTTCAAACTAACGAATTTCTTCTTTCCCTGTGGAAACTGAAGAGGATTGTGCAGAATTAACTTCAAACTAACGAATTTCTTCTTTCCCTGTGGAAACTCAAGAGGATGTGTTGAGTCTCCGACAATTAATGTCCAAGTTTCATTCGTGTGTATTAGTTAAAGTTAGGTATGATGTTACGGATATGCAAAATCTAGCATATACTAGAATGCAATGTAATAATGTAGTTACTTTTTCATAATAAACAGGTATCCGTACTCCCCTTGTCTCATAATTATTATCCAGTTTGGATTTTCATTTCTAATTCAAATTATACTAAAATTGAAATCTCAAACTGGACAATAATTTTGGGACAAAGGGAGTATTTTTTTTTTTTTAAAGAAAAGAGAAAATTCATTTTATAACGGTTGCCATCTCCAAGACTCCAACTTCTCATCCCAAGTCCGCACTAGTCTTTAGCATAGATGTCAACGAATGTATGAGGCATTTTTTTTTTTTTTTAACGAATGTATGAGGCTATGAGCTCATAAACAAGGAGACAAAGATTAACAACATGCTAAACATTTTTCATTCAATTCCTTAATTCAGAGCTAATATTTTCATATTTTTCAACATATACTTTGATATTGAGTTTTTTTTTTTTTTTGGACCGGTGGTATGTAAAATTGCTAGAGCTGGGTCAGATTTTTTTATCGGCCCGGCCCGGGTCTTAGTTAGATTGCAATTTGCAGTACCGGCCCCTCTCATACAAATTAATGGCGGGAAGCAATGACTCTTATCCCCGCCATTTTCCCGCGCTTCAACTAGCAGATCCACGAAACGATCAACACAAACAACTTTCAGAAGGAAAAAAAGAAAAAAACAAAAAACAAAAGAAAAAAAGAAAGGAAAACGAGAAAAATGGAAGTGCTCCGATCACAGAGGAAGACCGCCGAATCTAACGACGTCGTTTCCTCTCTGCCACTGTACCGTTCTGCTCCGGCGCTCGAAGTTCGACTTGAGGACTTTGAGCTTTACGCCATCGACCGCCTCCGAGGTCAATTTTTTTTTTTTTTTCCCTTGTCTTCCTTTCTAATTCAGATCTTTGTAGATTTGGTTGAAAATTTCCTGATAATTGTTACTGATAACTGTTAAGCCTACTCGAATTGATATATTAATAAATTCCAGTAGGAAACTAATCAATTCTAAACCCATTCAATTCTTGCTTTAACAAACAAAAGCACCGTTGAAATGGTGGGATTATTCAACAATTTTTGTTTCCTTTTCATGAACTAAATGGAAAGTTCAGCTCTTAGTGTTGATGTTGCGTTTTTTTTTTTTTGAAAAATAATGTATGTACTTATCTGATTTTGAATATACAGTTCTGAAAGGGATTTCAGATGGTTTATCACGAGGGAAGAAGCCAGATGAAATGGAAAAATTGGTACTTTGCTCATTTTCTTTTTAGCTGCAAATTAACAGGCTTTTTGCCTGTATTCAGTTTTTCCCCCCTTTCTTTTTTGTTTGTTTTATTCCTGTTCGATTGACTTGTATACCGGGCTTTGATTAGGTGGACAACTTGTGGAGGTTGCATATGAGGCATCCACATTCATCTGAAGATCGCAACAAAGATATAATTTCCCACTTTGTTCTTCGTCTCGTTTATTGTAGGACGTACGTTTTTATTCTTTTTCTCCCTTTTTTTTTTCTGCATTTTGCGAAATTGATTTGAAGTTCTTCTTTGGTAGCTGTTAATGCAATGAAATGTTTCAGGGAGGAGTTGAGAAGATGGTTTCTTTCCACGGAGACTTCTTTGTTTCGTTATCGTTTTAGGCTTCAAACCATTGAATCCCAGGTCTGGTGAAGTGATTTTATAACTGCCATTCTACTTTTCACTTTTTGGGGGTTCCTGTAATGGCTATTCTGATTATTTCTGATGGTGAATTTCATTACAGAGAACACTCATGTCAGAATTTAATCTGCCTTACAAAACTGTGAGCAATTCAGAGTTTGAGGTACTGTAGTCACCACCTTATGGTCGTTACTTTAGACATGGCTTCTTACAGTTGCCAAAGATTTTTGAGATAGCTTGATGGTATGAATTCCCGAAGTCTCACTTGTTTTATTTCATATGCAGAATGTAAAGGAAAAGATAAACCAAGTGGCACGCTCCATTGGCCAATCTCCGTCTAGTGGTACTCCCCTAGTTTCTCTAATTCAACCACTTAATGATGACTTCTTATCATGATCAAATTAACCTAAAAGTCTTAATGTGAATGTTACTGATTATTCTCACATCTTTCAATTTCTCTTTTGCAGCTGATTCTATATTTTACAAGGTAAAACTCTCGTTCTTGCTTTTCCCTATCAGTTTCATTTGGGAATGCTTCATTGAATTATTGGATCTACAGCATATGCTAGAAAACAAAAATAATTCGAAAGAGTAAGGGAACTTACGAATTCCCTTACAAAGACTTGCAAGTTTTGGAAGTCTTCTACTGTATAAGCCTAATATCAGGCATTTTGTGATCAAAGCCTTGGACTTGTCTTCATTTCAAGATTAGTGTTTTTTCAATCAATGTTTGAAGTGACATTAGATTAGTTCATGTTATCACCAACAGAAGAGTACCTTTACTGTCATCTTTGTACCTCCTATTCTTTGTCTTTGTATCATAGGAACATTTGCTATGATGGAGATCTATTCATTTTGACATCTACTAAATCTATCCTTGTTTTTGATAAATGAAGGTGCCATTTGAAGAAGTTCCTGATCTCGTGGCAAGTAGACGAGTTTATATCCTAAAAGGTCAAGCCTATGTTGCTATGAGTCAGGTGAGTTTTGAGCCTGCTGGATTTGATCGTAACATGGTTTCACCTATCCGATCTGATCAGTTTCCAATGGATGTTGCAGTTGGTATCTCTAGTTGTCACACAATTTCGGACACTTCTTTCAAAAGCACTTGTCTTGACGAATAGGTCTGTATCTTTTGGCTAGCTTATATTAGTTTTCCTTTTCTTTTCTGGGAAGCAGATAATCTTTATCTTCATGAGGTAGTGAACTGTAATTGTTACTTTAAGAATAGCGAACATGGTTATGATTTATAAAAGCCTCCTTATTCCCCATGTGTCACTATTATTCATTTTTTTGCATTCTTTTTCTTTCAGAAAATGGACATCTATGATAAGAGAACAGGAAAAAGATCGTTTGACTCCTGTGAGTGTAAATGAATTCCCAAGATTCCCCTTTACAAATATTTTTTAGTCTGACTATAATTGTTATTCTGTAGCTGGTTGAGTCCCTATCCTCAAGCTATTTGGGTCCTGATTATAGTCAGGTATATTTCAGTTGAGTTGTTGGTCATCATTGATCCTTTTGAACTGAATGAATTGGAACTTACATAAACTTTGACGGTTTGACCTATTGCTTGAAACTTCTTTTGCAGCCAAGCGACTTCGCGGAAATTTCCTTGAAAGACATTGACCAAGTGGCTCAAAGCTCCTTCCCTCTGTGCATGCGTCACCTGTTTGAAAAGGTAGGAAGTTTTTATATTATGTTACTTTTTCTTTTATATTTTGTACTTTGACTTTGTAGTGAAAGGTTACTTTTTTTTCATTTGTCTCTTTTTTGTTTGATTTTCTGAAAGTAATAACATGACTTTTGTCACAGTTAAGGGAAGATCATCATTTGAAGCATGGTGGGAGGATGCAATTGGGTCTATTTCTCAAGGTTTGCATACTACAGGAACTATCAATTTAAATCCAAAATGCAGGATTCAATAGATATACATGGAAATGTATTTGGTTTGTGGATGGAGAATAACTATTAAAGATGCACGATAAAATTCTTCCAGCAAAAAGCCATGTCACTATAGAAGTTTCTTTATTCTGAAAGTGGCTTCAAATATTCTATTGCTTCTGAGAACTTCTACTTCTGATTGCTTTGTTTGCTTTTAGGGTGTTGGGCTCAAGTTGGATGATGCTCTTGCATTCTGGAAAGCAGAATTCTCCAGAAAGGTTAGACACAGTTTTGCGCATCTTCAAAACCATTTTAACTTGTTTTTGTTGTTGTTGTCATCATTGTTGTTGTTAATCATACATTCTAGAGGATACAAGATTGAACTGCAAAAAGCTGAACTCAGGATACAAAATTCGTGTCTTAGTGAATGACGTTGTAGCTCGTTGTTGTATTCCATAACAGTTGATAAGGCAAAAACACACAAAAATAAAATAAAATAAAATAAAATTCTGATTGATTTTAGTTTCTGAGGTAGTAAGGGAAGTTCTCTATTGCAGGTTGGTGCTGAGAGATTTGACAAAGAGTATGCTTATGGCATACGCCACAATTATGGAAAAGAAGGGAAGAGAACAGTAAGTTCCATTTGATAGCTAAATGTTGCAGATAAGTTAATTTGCTCTCTTCTGTTAACCATGTTCTGTTAATTATTTTCTGTTTATTGCAGGATTACACACCTTACTCATGCCAAAAAATAATATCTTCGGTGCCAAGTGTTGGAGATCACCACGGATGTCCTTATCGGCATTTCAGGTCCGACCAACTTTTGCTGTTAGGTGCAACTGAATTTTGGCAGCTTCCTAATTCTAAAAATGAGAATTGATGTGATGTTGGGCTATAATCTTTCTGTTTGGAATCTTTCTTGAGCAGTGAAGAGAATTTGAGAGCTGCCCTTGGTAGGATGGGTGTAAGCAATCGTGCACTTGAGGATGTCATTGACAGAGTGCGAAATAAACATTACCAGGTATGATATTTTGATTGCCTATCATCAGTTAAGATCTTGCTTCGTTGGATAATCAAATAATACTATGATATGATATTATCAGTTGGCCTGCACTTTGACATTTGAAGCTGTTCACAACACATCTTGTGATGCTGGAATTAATCATCCAAATCAATACTTCAGTGACAGTAAAAGAATCTTAGAGTCAAAGGTAAGTTCTGTTTTATGCACGTCTACAAGATTTTGATCGGACATATTAAGTTTTCCATTATGTTAATCATATTTGTCTAATATTGCTTTTGTGTCTGCAGAACCCTTCCAACCCTGCATGATTTGCTGCTATAATTGCACTGAAAGATTCTCACATTTCTTTCCTTGAGCAAGGGTAGGTTTTGCTTTAAGAGGCTTCCTAAGAATCTGACATCTGCTCCCTAAATTGTAGAAACATGGACATCTATCATGTTGATGCATCATGAATTTGTATAAAAGTTTGATGTGGTCTTCTTATGCAGTCAATTTCAGCTGGAAGTAGCCTGGCTCACTATGGTAGCTCAGGGCAATCTCGAAAAAAGAAGAAAAAAAGAGGTAAATATATGTGGTTGCTGTAATTAGGACTGAGAAGATTGAAAGGAAAAGTTAACAGAAACCAAAGAAGGAAAGGTAAAATGTTTCTGTGCTTATTGTGCTGTAAGAATTGAGGGTATTTGACAACATATTTGAGCTCTATTCAATCAGGTAGTTATGTTGTAGTAGTCATGCCATGTAAGAATGCAGATGACTATAGAGATTATGCAGTAGCCAACTTTTATTTGTGTTGTTCACATTGTTGTGGTCGACTACTCGACTCTCATGAAAATGAAGATCCATCAACTTTTGTAATTTCAACTTGTCACATTGATGAACTGTAAATAGGGACAGTGGGTGTTGCTGCTGCATCACAAGTGAAATCCTAGGTTAGTTGATCTGTTGTTGGGATGACCTTTGCCTCATTTTCTTCTAAAACTGCCCTGATGGTTAAGCTACCACTTGCTGCAATTGGCCTCATTTTTTAATAGAAAAAATGGGACCAAGCTTATAAAAACTGATGTTTCTAATTTGTCCCACAATTGTGATTGACACAGTACTCCACAATCATTAACTTACTGTTTGTTTTGGTATCTATTTTATTCCTCACCTATACTAACTATTAAGTAATGCTATAATGAAACTACATAACCTAATTAAGTCACTAATGCAGACAAGAAAAGTAAGCGCCTCTCACTTTCAAAATGCTTATTAGCTGTACTTTACAACTTAAAATAAAGCTTTTAAAAAAGGGTAATGCTCCAACTCCAAATGAACCAATACAATGTTGAGGAAAGATTGTGGCATTATTTTATTTATTTTTTTGTGTGTTCTTAATATTTTTATTTTTTTTAAATCACAATGTGTCTTTCGGCTATTGGGTAATTTTGATGAGGAAGAACTACTCTACTTTGGAAATTCCCACTTCACTCTGTTTTTAGTAATTTTATTAGAAGGTGGATTTGAGTCAATGATTGCAACTGTTAAGGATTCTATACATATAGGAATAAAGGGCATGGGTGTCAATGATCTAAAACGGTAAATGATTTACTCATCCATGACAATTGTGATCTAATGATTTTATGTATGGATGTAAATTGTGATATAATGATTTGAGTAAGTGATTAACCATTCAATCACGTCCCTCCCTGTAGAATTTCTTAAAAAGTAGAGGCCTAACTGTGCAACCAATTCCATCCATCCATTTATCCATAAAAAACATTCAAACCTTCATAATGTAATGAATATTCCTGTGAAAGAAGGATACCTAAACATGTTCAATTTTTAATATGCAATGTCAAGGAAAATCCGAAGCAAAATAATAATAATAATTAAAAAAACTTTCTTAGAATTCGATAGGTCGGTGGTGTTATAATTTGTATATTAAAATAAGTAAAGGAATTTTTCTATAATCTGATTGGCCCACAAAGTATTTAGGATAATAAAATAGTGAGTATGTTTGATATTCTAGTACTTGGATTCTCAGATTCAATAATTCAAACGAGGAGAAATTCAATGAATGAGAGGAAGGACAAGAAGTAGTAGTAAGCATGAGAGGTTGATCTGGAACTTCACAAATTGGGAAACAGTTTTTGCCTCTTTTTGGTTGAACGGTTGGTGCAATCTGCAAAAGTTTGAAACTTCTTCTTGGCATTTGGGTCTTAGTCAAAACTAAACTCTTCTAGTAGGAATTTTGTAAAGCCCCTTTTTCCCCTTCTCCCCCTTTACATTTTCTTTTCTCACACATTTAGCCTAAGCCCCCTCTGTTTTTGGTACAATTACACCAACGTTCTTCAAAATAAAATTCAATATGACCTCTATTATTCCGCCCAAAAAAAAATAAAAAATTAATATGACAAATAACGTCTTTTCCTTTGCGGAAGTTTGCTCATCATTCTTCAAAATAATTCAAAGCTCTCTAATTGATCATCGTCGGAGTAACAAATTGTTGGTCGTAGGTCGTAAAAATGAAATCTTAGTTAAAATCAAAGTACCAACTATACGAACCTAAACAAATCAAAGTACTAAAACTGCAATTTAAGGTTAGGTGCTGGCTTACTTAACATCTAGGAAAGACAGAAAAACTAAACTAAAACAGGTGGGGACAGATTACAACTCAATAAGCAAAAGCTTAAAAATAAAAATGATGCCATTTTGAACACAAAATCTAGGTTATGAAGTTGCTAAAAACACTTTCCAATAATGGCATAAGTTTATAGTTTCCAAGAAATTATTGATACTGCTGCCAATAAGCATCAATCAGAGGGTTGGAACTTGGAAGCATAAGTACTAAACACACACTTAAAACTCAACAGTAACAACAGTCCAAAAAGCTCATATTGATTTTTGTAAACACAGATATTTTTTACTAGTTTAAAATGTGGATGCTATTTTTTTAATTTCTTTGAACCAATCAAAATGACCCTTCGGTCGGCTAAAATTAGGTTTTGACCGAGTAAAATAATTATTTATTTTGTCATATTAACTGTAAGCATTAGCTTGACAGTAGTAATAGAGACAAATAGGCCAACTCAAATTCTCCCTGTGGTAGAAGTTGTGTGCTTTTTAATCATTTGATTCACACAGTTGTACTGTAATTGAACTTTTAATACTACCATAAGTAGTAAACTGGTCATGGTCACCATAAAGAAGCATAACTTACTAACTACTAAAAGAATTTCATCTTATTTTAAGACCATCCACACATGGCCTTAGAATAGTATACTAGAATGCTGACTTTATGGGACATAGCAATATTCCATTCCATAGAAAAATGATCCCCCCCCCCCTCCCTTGTACTAATAAAGTAATAATGTCATTTGGGTTTTTATTTATTTATTTATTTATTTTTTGTGATGGATGGCTAGACACAAACGATCTATATAAGAAGTCATTGTGAAGTTACTACATACTACCAGGACCAGTGTCCTGTTCAAACTCAATTACACTAGTGTAATGAACTGGTTATGCGGATTTAACACGATTTAGAATGATCATAAGGAACAAAATACAATATGAATGTTAATGTCATATTTCATTCATCTAAGAATAATATACTCACCATTTATGAGTATGAATGTTTCATATGTCGAAAAATTGTCATCCCTAACTATAAGCATTAAGCAATTCAGACAGTAGTAATCAGAGTGCAGAAAACAACAACTAGAATCCAATCCATCATTCTATTATGTTGTGTTATGAGTGAAAAGAATGGAAAAATATCCAAGCCCAAGGGGGACATGATTCTGCTGCAATGGGACACAATAACTGAGGAGGAAAACCAAGCCAAACTTTTCTTTCCAAGTTAAATGTGCCTTTGGCTCCTTTATCTTTTCCCCCCCATCCCTTCCATATTAAAGGTGAAAGCTACGAACACACCCTGTCCCTATCCTACCCACTTGTATTTATTTGCTCTTCCCCACTCTTTTTCTCTTCTCTAATTATATATATCTATATAGAGTTTATTTTAGCTTAATCACTAGTTTACTTCCAAATTTAGTCTCTGTTGATCACTTGTGACAAGCCCCATTTTTGTACCTTAAAAAGACCAAAACTTTCCCTGTTTCTCATGTCTAATCTCTATGAAGATTTTTAGTATAAATTCTCTCCTTCCTCCACACATGCTTTTCTTTGACTGTTTGAAGATGAGACATCATCCTTAATCAAGCAAATTGATTTGTCAGTGTAATACTTAATAGACTGTAATGCTTATTACTTCAATGATGATAAGTATTTCAATACCAAAAATGTTATTTTCTTTTTTGGGTCCTTTCACTCATGAATCATGCTATTAGTACCATATCTAATCTTTGTTCAGCTCAGCTCCAACTACATAGGCCTTTTTTAACCTCTGTCACTCTCAACAGTTATCATCTCTGCATCTCTCTATTCTTTTTCTCTTTCTTTTCCTCTTTCAAACATACGCGCAAACTCACACACACACACACACATTCACAACATAAAAGGGCCGTGTCTGATTGTCTATCCTTTTGCCACTCTACAACTTTTTTCGGTTTTTTCCTACTGTTCTAGAGTCCAGACTAATGTAAATGGAGTCATTGTCAGAGAATGAATGGCTGAGAAGGAGACCCAGTCGACCTTTTTTTCTTGCACTTGTCTGTAAGTCCCTTTTTACTCTTTAACTGTTAAGTTTATTAGTTTCAGATGGAGTATGAAATGTATAATCTTTCATTTCTTTTCTGTTCTCTTTGGTTGATGTTTTCCTCTGCATAATCCCAAGTGTTGCCTGATTTTAGCATATGCTGATATTAAATCTTCATGCATTCTCTTTCATGCCTTATCTGCGGTTGAATTACCCCAGCCAATCGACAAGATTCTTCCCTATTTGATGTTGATTTTTTGAGGTGTAGTTTCCCTTCTCTCTCTTCCCCTGTAGCTGTCTCTAGTGTTCTTTTAATTTAATCTGTAAACTGGGAAGTGGGGCTGTTCAGTGCAGTGTTATCATCTTTCAGTTTAAGTACTTTTTTCCAATTTTCTTTTTTTCCTTAAAAAATTTTGTGCGTGTGTTGGTTAAAGCCTCAAAGGCTGAAACTTTTGGAGCATGTCATTAGAATTAACTTGAATGGTGTTGATGGGTAGTGATTGGATTTTCTACTAGGATTGCAGTTTAATTATATAAAAGATACAAGACAAAAGACAGCTGTTTTCCCCCTTTTTTTTTTTGTGTGTGTGTGCCTTTCTTCACTGCTGCATTTCTTTAGCTTGTTCTCCTCCTCCTCTCTTTTTCTGGGGCTAAGGGGGCTGTGACCAGTAAGATTCATAACTGTTGTTCTTTCTTCTCTTCATAATTGGACAAAGGTGGGGTTGCATTATTTACAACTCGCACATGGTCTATGGAGATTTTTCCCACTTTTTGGCAGAGGAACTTGAAATGAGTTGGGAGACATTTCTTTCTGAACAACCATCTGTAACCCTCTTGCTCAATCTGTGGAAGTCGTCTTGAATGACATTGGCCCTACAAGTTCTGTCCTTTTTATATGACATTGACCTTTGCTTTATGAAATTTTTAGAATCTGACCTTTGCTTTATGAAATTTGAGAATCTCCTCAAGAAGCATTAATATATTTATGTGTGTTACCTTCTTTCTTCTTTGGCCTTTTGTATCTTTAATTTGTTTTTTGGTGGTTGTGGGGTGGTTGAGGGTTGGAAGATGGTGTAACATAACCACCCCTTATGTTCTTAAGCTCTTTCTGGGTCTGGCCGACAGTTTAAGCTTGAAATGGTTAGTTATCCTCGAAATACCTGATATTGTTTCAGCTTGAAAACTATGTTCTCACTCAAAAGAAAGAATAAGACCTTCCTTTTTTAGCTTTGTTGTTAATCTGGAGACTGGGAATCAGCTTGCCCAGTAACTAACTTTGTTGATTTTTTAGAGTTATTTTGTCCTCGTGGAGTCCATTTAGAAGACCTTGATTTTTTCCACGTGAAAATAGATTGGTTTTTCACGTTGACTGTTATAAAAGATAAACCTTTTTTTGACTGCATGTTGTACTGCAAGTTGTTCTAATAAAGGTTAGATTCTTAATTAACTTTTGGAGTTTTCAGTTTTGTTTTTCCAATGATGTGAAGCCAAACCCTTTTTTTTTTTTTCCTGTTAGCAGTCAATGGTTCTTGTCCCGTTTTCCCCTGATTTGAGAACGTTTTGTGTGTACTCATGTCCTACCAGGTGCATAGTTATGGTAAGGTATTATTTGACTGCAAAAAGGGCAAGTGGAAGAGGTTTTGTATGAGAAGAACTTGACTAAGAAGGAAGGAAAATCACTCTCTTTGGACAAATTTCTTGAAGTTTAGCTGTATCTTGGGGGAGACAATATCCTTTTGCCCTCTTTTACAGCCCTGTTGATTTTTCTTTAAGTCCTAAAGGGAAGTACTACCATTTTTGGAGCCAAAGAAGCAATTCAATTGGGAAATTTTGTAGCAGAATCAGGGGAACTTTATATACTTGATTGATGGAATCATCGTCGTTATCGTCATTTTCGGGAACATCAAAGAGGGCCAGGGCACCAGGGCATATCTCCCAGAATGCTCATTGCTTGGTCGATGGATGTAATGCTGACCTAAGTCAATGCCGGGAGTATCATCGCCGCCATAAAGTCTGTGAAATCCACTCCAAGACTCCGAGGGTCACAATTGGGGGTCGTGAGCAACGGTTTTGTCAACAATGCAGCAGGTAATTTGCTCTTGTTTTTAGATTAGGTTGCCTGATAACCCAATATTTGGTGAAAGGACTCGTGATCAATTCAATTATCCTTCCTTTTGTACATGTTCGCTGTTGCTACCAATGTGCATTGTGTTCTTTCATTTTCGCGTTACTGCTTCTTTTTCGACCTAATCTTTGCGTTTCTAGTGGGAAACTTTCTGATTTGTTGAGGGAAGCTTTTTTTGGCACCATGTTTTGCACATAAGAATTGTCTTTAGCTGGTGTTAGGTTATCAAACTACGATTCGTTCTTGATCAGTTCAAATTAATGAGATAGATTGCTGCTCTGAAGTTTTTGTATTCAAGGATTTATTTGCTAATGGATTTGAAAATCAACAAATTTTCATCGAATAAAATATGGTGACCTGGTTGGCCTGCAGTGCGGTTTTATGGATCAAGGCATTGACAAGTAAAACTATGGTGACTTTTTCACACGAATCATATTCGTCTAACCTGAAACCATGAAACAATAGTGAGGTCTGGAATATATGGGAGAGTTTCATCCAATATTTATCTATACTCTTACTTCTATAATTTAATAAAAGATATCTTTGAGTTCAATCGATTTTCGAGGCATTTTCATTGTGTCAGCATCTCACAAATTTTCCATGTTAATGTCTCCGTCTGCTATTAAATTTTACTTCCAAAGAGTGTTTCTAGTGTGGAATTCCTGTAGGTTTTACTAAGGGGATGCATTGAATTTCATTTTTTCCATGTTAAATGTGCAATTATGATTGAGCAGCTTAGAGGAAAAACAAGAATTACTTAGTGATAGGTTGGAGATTTCTGTCGTATTTTTTAATCCATTTCAAATGTTTTGAAATAGATACTTCATTCATGTAGGAATCTCTGACACGCTGTCAACATTTTGTAGATTTCATTCTCTTGGAGAGTTTGATGAAGGAAAACGTAGTTGCAGAAAACGTCTTGATGGCCACAATAGGAGGCGAAGAAAGCCTCAGCCAGAGCTTTCTAGAAGTCCCGGAATGCTATTTTCCAGTTCGCAAGGTTTGTATCACTTGATTTAGAAAATTTTGTTCCATTGATGTCAACTGTGGTCAAAATCTATAATGCCTAGTGAATTAAACACATTAGGTTGCTTCATCAATCCTTTCCGACTGAATCACCTCAAATATGGAACTCTTTGCAGGTACAAGAATTCTGTCATTTAGTAGTACGCCACAAATATTTCCTAGTGCAGTCGTGAGTTCCAATTGGACCAGCATCATCAAACCCGAGAATGATGCCATGCTGTACAACAACCACCAGTCAAATGTAAATTACATAGACAGACACACCGTCTTCCAGGAGCCCTCATCGTCTAGTGATTATAGTAAAAGTGCAAACCAATATCAGTTTATGCAAGGCACCAATCAACCCTTGAGGGAAACTTCTATCTGTCAACCGCTTCTCGATCCAGATTCAGCATCAGGACATACTAACAGCAGCGGCCAGTTGAATCAAGTCATCAGCTCGAATCATCGTGCTCTCTCTCTTCTGTCATCTGCACCCGTTGTAACTAGGGAGATCAGTTTTAGCCACAACCTGGTGCAGCCTGACTCCAATATTTCCTCGGCGCAGTCATCCGTAGTACACAACCTGCATTACAGTGGTAGTCTTCCTGCAAGCCAATTTCATCAATTTGCTCGAGAAATGGAAAGTAGTAACCACAAGCGAGTAGTTGTTTCTGAAACGGATTCCCAAGCCAGCAATAATATCGGGAACACCCTCCATTTCCCGGAAATGTTCCATCATAACGGACCAGTCGAGTCATCTACAAGTGGTGGGCCATCTCATCAGACCCTCACATTCCTGTGGGAGTAGCTTCTGCTTATTAAGGTTCACTCTTTTTTTTTTCATTTGTTTCCTTTTGATATTTTTCCCCCCCTTTTCCCCCTATTCTAACTGTGTGAATAAATTCTGTACTGAGATACCAATTCTTTGTCACTTTCCTCTAAGAATGTTCATTGTTTGGCCTAATGTAGTTCCGGGCGTGAAAATGTGTAGACGAATAACTCATTCTTCTTGTTGCCCGTAAAGAATAATGAATATTGTCTTGTAACTTGCTGCATTTTTGCAGTGAGCGTGCATCTTAATGAATTGAATATAAACAGAAGCTGCCGAAAACGACGACTGAGCGAGCCATTTGGCTGTCTGTTGAATGGCAGCTAGTTGGTTTATTCCTTGAAATGTTGTTCGTATGAATGATCAGAAGGGCAGGCATGACTGCATTTCTCTCTATATTTTTGTTTGAGACTTTAATAGTCACTTTCTCCTGTTTCTGGACCACATAAATGCTTGACATTGCTGTAATAGACCATCCTTGAAAATCACAAGTTGTAATTTCTAATAATTTTTATATTTAGTTCCGTAGGCTAGATATAGGAAAGAATATAAGTTAGAATAGCCTAATTATCTGAATAGAAAAGGGTTCAAGAGGGATCTGTTTATTCCTTCTTGGATATGATTTAATATAACTCAAATGGGATTCTCTGCATTGACCATATCTCAGTAAAGTGTCCAAATCCCCTTATGAAAAAATATAAATGGAGGAATATATCTCCCAACTTATTTAATCAAGTTAAAATTTGGGACCACTTTGGATTCATTTCTATCTCAAACTCACTCAGTCCTATAAATATGCATTTATGGGGCAAACAGCTAGTGTAGTTAAGTAGTTAACGAACCCTAATTTATTTTGATCCTTCTTTTTTTTTTTTTTTTCTATACTATAAATTGAGATGGAGATGGAGACTGGTAATAAGAAGCAACAAGGAGGGTTTATGAAAAGCAAGCTGGTTATGTCATTTTATAAGGTTGCTAAGCCTGCTTCATCATCTGGTGGGCAATATGGAGCAACTTATAAAGTTGAGTATCAGAAAGAGCCATCTTGTGCTGTTGTTCACAAGGTTGAGTATAAGAATCCCCAAGGAAGAGGAGGAGGAGGAGGAGCTCTTTCGAGTCGGGATGGATATGTTCACGGCCCTCGTGGTCTCGGGGGTGACGAACACGTGGACACTAAAGCCACAAGCTACATATTTCAAGTGAAGGAGAGGCGTCGGCTTGAAGAAATGAACATTATGAAGGAAGAGAATATGTGATCATCACTGTTGATCTGTTTAAGAGAAAGAAGAAGATTGTGTTTGGCTTACAAGTCTGGTGTGGCGTTTGTTTGTGTTTTGTGCGTTCCAAGGAATATTGTAACTGTAAATAAGTACGATGATCTCACAAGATCTTTCTCGTGTGCTGTTGTGTCCTTTGATGATCTCCAGTCTTAAGAGCAGATCTTTCTCTTGTTTTGGTCTGTAAACTTTGGCTAAAGTGTTGCTTAAACTAGTGACAAGGAAGATTTGCTCACATGTTGAATAATAATGACATGGCCAACGCTATAGTATGGCCAGTTGAGTGTGACCTCAGTCTTAACATCAATATTATTAGGTTTGATGAAGAAAGTCGTGAAGAGTTCAATAAACAAGACTTCTTTTGGGGCTATTAAGAGGGAAGTTTATATATTATTATTACTACTTCTGTCCTAAAAAAAATTGTTTTTTGAATTTCGAAATTTATTTGAGTCAGTATCATTCAAAGTGGCATAAACATGAAGATAATGACATTCTTCAACTTTTATCCAACCTCCATCGTCATTTCTTGGTCTTCTTGTTGGCATGGCTTGTCTGTGTCCTGAAACCCTTTTGTTGATTCAGTTGGGCTTTCTCTCTACTTCTGAAAGGAATTGAAGGTAGCATTCTTGGGCTGTTAAGTTTTGGAGAGGGTTCCAAATCAAGGGATTAAATGGGTCTTGGCCATTATCACTTGTTAGTATGTTGGCCCAATCCCTAATAAACCTTTGATAATAACGTTTTCTTTTGTAATAATAATGCAATCTCCCGATCTTAAAATAAGTGTCTTGTTCATTTTAATTTTTTTTTTTAACATAATGAATAATACTCTTATCTTAGGACATAAACATTGCTATAACTGAATCATGCTTCTTAGTGTGTATTACCATAACCCTCCCTTTCCATTTTTTAATTGACAGGGAATGGACATTCGACACGATTGCCATATACTACATGGAAAAACAAATGACCAATTATTTGAAATACAATATTATTCAATAAAAAAAAAAAGAAAAATCGGAGGAGATATAGTAAAGCTGTGTGATTTATTGAAAGGTTCCAAAAACTGTTAGATGTAACTTGTCAATTGCTTTGAGTTTCTTCTTTCCGACCCACCTAAGTTATGATCACATGCCTGATGCAGACATCTCAATAACATTCCTCATGGTTTTCACTATGTTTCAATTTCCTTTTATTGCACACCAACTATTATTTAACCTTAAACACCTCTTAATTTGAAAACCAAGTGTACAACTATATCCTACACCGCCCCCAAATAATAATAATTTGTCACAATTTTGTTCGCAGTATTTTCCCAAATAAAGAGCAAACCCAAAAACTGTTAGCCACCAAATTAGGGGTTTCTTCTTCATTTCAAAAAGGCCCCAAATAAATAGAGGAATTATAAAACAATTAAAAGTTAGCTAGCTAGGTAGCACTTATATTTTTGTCTTTTCTATTTAATGCAGCAAGTCATAAAATGCATACTTGTTTTTCCCTAATTTTACAAAAGGGAAGACAGATTATAATTCATTGCACATGCAATTTTAATCTTCAAGAAAAATCGAACTAAAAGTAGTTTGTCATGTCATTACGGGTTTGGACAATATATTATTTTAATAAAACTAATAATTTTATAAATAATTAACATTTAAACAAGTGTTAATTACTAATTAAGTTCAAATAGCTAGAGATGTTGTTCTTTCATAAAAATGAAGAATATGATTCGTTAGATATATTCTCAAGAAAGGCAAAAGGAAATTGGGTTTCACATGGTTCACTCTATCACAAGAGAATATTTTACCTTTTAGTTAGTGGTTTTGTTTGTTTGGTGTCAAAGTTTACCAAGAAAAATAGGAACATCTTCCTGTTCCTTTTTCCGAATGCAGATAAATATTTTGCCATGGATGGCAGTCAAAATAATTTTGTTTGGAGTGGGCATTTCAGGCCAAATATATATAAGAAAAAAAATGTTACTCTTTTTTTCCTTATAGGTCCTCAGCTTTGAAGGGGAGAGAGGTTGAACTCCATTGTTGCTTCATTTCTTTCTCTCCTCATTTCTGTGGGTCAACTTTACAATTTTAGCATTTCTTGTTATCAAAATAAAGAAATAAATGCTCGTATTTATGGAAACCATGAGAAAAGCATAATGAACCCAATTGAACCGGAAATTCAAGCCAAAAAAGGCGACAATTTTATAGTCTAACTTATTTCATTCAAGGTTTATCTTATATTTTCTCTGTCTCAAAATTATTATCTATTTTAGATTTTTATTTTAGTGAACTAAAAGAAAAATCTAATCTAGACAATAATTTCGAGACGGAAGAAGTAATTAAATTCCGATAAAATCATACTCTAAGAACAAAGTTTTTTTCTTGCAGTGCATCAACTAATTCTGCTTATTAGCCGATATCAATACATTATACAAATTTCTTAATCATCGCTTCATTAGACCCGCAACAAACTTTGAGTCTAAAGTCAAGTAGAAGCAAGCCCTATGGTATACGCATCTAAGATCAAGACATACTCAATTCATGCAACTTAGAATTTAACACATCGGTTTTGTGACATTGTGCTAGCTTCAGTTTTAACTATAGATATAGATCACAAATAGATATATGCACGTAGTTATTAGTAGAAATTAAGGGGAAAAAACTAAAAACATCCACACAATTTTTATTTTTATTTTTTCCGAAATGAAGACAAAGAATGGTTATTTTTTGACTAATTAAAATTTAGTACTCCCTCCGTCCCATAATTATTGTCTAGTTTGAATTTTTATTTTTAGTTCAAATTGTACTAAAAGTGAAATTTCAAAGTGAACAATAATTTTGGGACAGAAAAAGTACTATTTTTTTTTTTTTGAATAAAAATCCTTCAAACATTATAATAACAACAGTATATCACATCGTGAAGTCAATTGTAAGGTCATTCGTCCCCCACATTGTCTCAGGAAATTTATTCACATGTTTTAAAGCCTATAAATTAAACTTAAAACGCAGAAACCTACCTAAGGCTAGACGATGTGGACTTCCGTCTCTTTTTTTCTTTTTTTTTTCTTTTTTCTTTTTTCTCCTCCGTTTCAAAACTCCTATACTTGCTCTTATTCGAGCGGAGTCCACAAGGAGTGACGCTATGCGGGAAGGTTTAAGTGTAATAATAATAATTTTATACTCCCTTGGTCCCAAAATAATTATCCAATTTGAGATTTCACTTTTAGTACAATTTGAATTAGAAATGAAAATTCAAACAGGACAATAATTATGGGATGGAAGGAGTATTATTTTTTAACCAAAACCACATAGTAGTATATCTTTTGTTTCATGATGAGAACTGAATGTGAATTAACTGAATTGTGCTCGATCGGAAAGGCCTCGTCACTGGGAAGGGGACTATATTCTATAGTTTATTTCAAACGTTGTCATCTGTCATAAGGAAAATTGAATTTCAATCACTTGAAAAAGCATATAAATTCAAGATGCGCCTATTTCAGCCTCTTGTCTCAAGATAACGATTAGTTTTAGACCGAAAAAAATATAATTTTTATTAAAAATAAAAAATTTAAATTAAATAATTATTTTAAAACGAAAGAAATATAATTTTTGTTGTTTTATCTTAATTCAAATCTTTAAATCATCGTGTATACGTACGCTCACAAATCAACGGCAAAAATTACATGGCCGAAAGGCAAAATACCAAAACGGTGGGGCGGGGGACTTCATAGTGCCCACTGCCCTACCCCACTAAAATGAAATAAATGGAGTTTGGGACAAAGAAGAGAGAGTGACATTTTCAATAGACAACTGCCTCCCATTCCATTTATTGAATGATGGAGTTCTCTCTTTTGTGGTCATAGTCTTTCCATATAAACAACATAGACGGATTAGAATTGGACCCCTTTTCGACAATTTCGACTTCAAATGGGGTTGATTACCGTACTACATTGTGACCAGTGAAACAAATGCGGTTTGAATTGAATATTTGAAATAAAAACTTACAAACATTTCATAATGAATGCGTAATGTATTCTAATGTTATTAGTTCGTCTCCGGCTCTTTTTTTTTCCATTTTTTTTCTTTCTTTCTCGCATGCATAGAGTTCACTTCTTTACTGTAATCTGATCTCAAATTTTGACTATTTCACCTTGTTATAGATTAAAAGAAAAAGAAAAGAAAAAGGAGGTTAGAGAACAATAGAGTATGAGAATGGGGGCTAATTGGGAATGGAAGGTAATGTCAATGTGAGGGGGACTAGATAGATAGATGGGCCTATGGGTATAGATGTGCTACTATTAATTTATCTTTTTAAAAAAATTAAATGAAAAGTGAGGGGTTTCCTAAAATGGAAAGTGGATCCACGTGTCCGATTTGTGAAGTTGATGGTGCCTGCCCGTTTAAGGTTATAAATCTGACAGGATTTGTACTCCTCCTGGGGATGGTGGGCCCCTACACTATTTATCACTTTTGCAATCCCACCCCCCCCCAATTATCTCGTCTCTCTCTTCAATTGGTTCGTGGTCCCCCTTATCAACAATACCATTGTGATAATAATATCTCATTTCTCCTTCTCTCTTCCAATTTTGGTTTGGTTTCTATATAGTTTTTGGGTCTTGTGTTTTTTAATTTATTCTTGGTGTTAGCTTACATTTAACGTGTAACAGCATAAAACTAACTGTAAAAATGTCAAGGCATAACAAAGAATTATTTGAATAATGACTAATGAGAACATATTGGATTGATTTATAACAGTCATTCAGTGATTTCGCCAGATGAGTAAAAGAGTTCAAGTCGCATAACATAAGATATTTTAGGATGATGAAGTGCACAAAGTGCTCACTGAAGTGGTTAAAAAAAGCAAAAGTTAAAGATAGAGGGTGCCCAATAGCTAGTTAGACGGGTAAAAGCTGATTATGTGGTGGTTATTTGCAATTAACTCTTTTAAAGTAGTTTGCTTTTGTCATCGTATGTGGCCCATAAACTAACACAGCTACTTATAGAGACACCATAAAAGTAATTCGTAATGTTTAATTTATTCTTTTTAACAACAAATTAAAAGATGGAGAAAAGAGTTTGTAATTTGGTAGTATAATACTCTCTATCTTCCCTAACGATCATCAAATTTGCGATTCTTTCACAGTATTTTAGAAGGAAAAGAGTAATTAATTAAAGTAGAGGTGAAATAAAAAAAAATTCCCCGAAATCAGAAATGGGATTTTTTTCGGAATTAAAAGCAAAGTGCGTACGTTGCGTGTATTTTATCTATATAGTAAGTTTATGTGGTGTCCAAAGGTAACATAGACGTGTTTGTTTGCTACAATGTGGAAGAAATAGAGGTATGGTACAAAACAAACTGTACAATATAATAACAACACTATAGTTGGATGATCTATGATGTTCCAAATTTTCACCATTGTATTTGTCCCAATGTGTATAGCAGGGAAAAGAAAGTACACATATACAAAAGTATCAGACGTTAAAATCTATTTCATGCTTTTCTATTTTTCTTTTTCAACACAAAAAGGTTCATTTCAGTTCTTTTTTGCATTTTTACCTTAATGTTTTATTATTCTTCTTCTCCTTTTTAAGGTCTATATATTAGTACTCCCTCTGCCTCAAAATTATTGTCTAATTTAAATTTTCATTTTTAATTCAATTTGTACTAAAAATAAAAATCTAATCTGGAAAAAAGTGTAGTAACATACACACATTCTCCCAAAAAAAAAAGGATCTTCTTTTGAGACTGTGAGTATAATGTGAAATGTAATTAATCTTTATATCTGTATAGTAACGTTAATAACATTCAGTTTTCGGTAGTTGACTAAGACTAAGAAATGACTTTCTTTTAGATAAATGAAAGTCAGTTCCTAGTGCAAATTAATTCTAGCGAACTTAAGAAAGTATTAGTCATTGGCAGACCAAATTTGGTTCAATTCCTCCTGTAGTTAGCATCATCCGAAACCAAATAATGATCAAGTGGTCTGGATATCTTTGCTCCATATTTTCATAGGATAGAGCCGATAAAGACACCAACTTTGCAAGTTACACATATTTGGTAGATTGGGTTTTTGATATATTACTATTTATTCGATGTTTAAAATTATTTTCTGACGGATTTGGATATAAGAAATTAAACAAAAAAAAAATGCGAATTCATATTCATATATACGCTAATTTAGTTTAAATTTTCAAGGTTTCACATTAGAATATTTGATTGAATCTTCCTCTTGGTATGCACCATTACATACGTACATATGTGTGAACGTTTGCATTTTTAGGAAAATACCACATTTCTTAGGTCATCCTTATATTTGGCAATTAAAATAAACAAAAACGTGTTTCTATTTTCAACTATTATCTGTTAGCTGGTCAACTTCAAATTTATTTCCATCGTGTTGACTGTTGAAGTTCAAGGAAACATCTAAGTATATTACTCACAATTAGTTTGTCTTTCAGTTTTGTTTACCATTTTTTTTTGGTTAAAGTATATAACAAAAGGGTCAAAGGGAGGTGGAAAAATGGGGAAATGCAGTCTAGGGTTCCCTCTGTTGATCTTCTTCTCCTTCTTCGTCCTTTTTTTTTGGAAAACATGTGAAAAATGAGATTACGAAAGACTAGTTATAAATATTTTCTTGGTTATATCATCATTCTTTTTCTTATTTATTTTTCATTTATAAAAGCAAGCATCAAATTAATGACCACAACTATGTTAATTATCTCAATGTTTTAATTAGTTAACAAATTTCCATTTGATTTGGCAATTCACATGAAGTTTCTTGAAGCTTGAGGCAATGGTAGGAAAGTTTAGCTTCCAAACACACCAAGAAAGAAGAACAATTCTCTACGTATTATCTTAATTGAGTAATTAAACTGTAATGATCACACTAGAACACGCAATTGTATGCAATTCAAATTAGTCATGAGTTATAAGATGGGTCGAGATAAGTACAAGTCAAGACGATTAATAGGAATGGAACACCTACTTCACATTAACCACACTTAAATAAAGGTTAACTAGCAATTTGATCATATATCTGTCTTTGCTCCAGCTGACCAATGCCTGTATCACTATATAAAACTTGCCATGTTAGCCTAATCGAAGGATTACTATTTTGATCAGAATGAATTTGGCTGATTAATTACCTATGTCCATCGATCTCCCTCGTGGTTAATTTTTAGAATTACTAGTTTCCCCTTTAATTTGTCTTGAAGAATTAAACTAACTGACGTTGTTTGTCCCTCATCAATTTGTTTGCAAAGTAATAATTCTCTTTCCTAAAAAAATACTCCCTCCGTCCCATAATTATTGTCCAATTTTACTAAAATGAAATATTTTATTTTTGGTCAAACTTAACTATATTTTACCTTAAACAACCGGATATACCTCTACATAAATAATTGTTTAACCACTAAGATTTTATGGATAATGTTTTTTACTAAGGACAAATGTGTAATTTGGTCCATAAAAAGTCAAATTGGACAATAATTTTGGGACAAAATTTTTTGGGCAAAGTGGACAATAATTATGGGACGGAGGGAGTAGTTCACATAAAATTTTGAGTTTTATAATACAAATTTAAAAACTAAACATGGATCTTTATTTTTTGGATAGAGGTAATAGTAAAAAAAAGGTTGTGAATTCATCGAAAAATAACCATAATTAAGAGAAGCCGTATGAATGCATGCAAATTTATGCTTACGGCGTCATCTATTATCTTTTTATAGTCTCTAAACGTTAGGTAACTCGCTATATCTAATTAGGGCATTGATAGTTTCCTCAAACCGGTGGAGGTGAACATAATACTATTTCATAAGTATATATCGGGGGAGTTCGATATAATAAATCAACACAATTAGTTAATCATTTTTTGGTTCATGCATATATTTGTTTAATTCGCTTAATAAAACCATTTTCCCATAAATCATGTAGTTAGAATATTCGATTGTTGGCACTTACAAGGAACTAACTGTCGGTATCACCGTTATTCATACAAAAACTTTCGTCTTTAAAATTGAATAATAATTGGAGAACTTTAGTTACTCAAGAAAAAACTTTATGCTAAAAAGAATTATGAAAAGGGAAAGAAATCATAACTAAAACGTACGTGAGCAAAGTTGATTAGCACAAATTAAGATCAATGCATAGGTCACACGACAAAATAGCATGATCATCGCTTATCCGCAGCAGACCAGAGAATAAAACTCAATTTGGTGAAACATTATGGATTCCATATATACTCTTTGCGTATTTAGAATATCCCCAGTTACATGTTAATTCGTACTTTATGTTTCATTAGGAATGGATTAACATGAGTATTTTAGTATATCCTTTATCCCTAATCTTCATATGAAATTTAGGTAAACCTCGTTTTTTTTTTGTTGTTTCTTTTTTAAGGTTATTATGCGCGCGCGGGGGGGGGGTGTAGTACTGCATACATGTATTTTTGCAAGTTTCAAATTACTTCACCACATTTATGAAATACTTCCACAATTTTGTCTTTATTCTTAAATGGCGCGAGACATAAAAGATTGGTGTTTGATCACCATGTTTCTTCTGCCAAATTAAACAAATTGAGCAAGTTTTATTCAGCATTTTTTTAAATTATTTTTTTAATCTTGTTGCTGTTTTTCGTTTTCTTGACATGCTTCGTTTGCAGATAGTAGTATATATATATCCTCGTACTCGCACATAATAAGTTTAAATAATTTTAAATCCTTTTTTTTTTTTTACAAAGGAAGAGAGAGATACATATATATAGCTCAATCAAAACATCAATTCATCACATAGTGAGGGTGAAAAATTAACACCTAGACGAGTATCAATATCCCTATTGAGGAAAAATTAATTAGTGGTTGAGTTACATTGTGTTGAAAGAACTTAGTAATGCATGGTTAGGTTAGGTGTAATTGCACTTGGCTGAAGGAGTCAAAGTTTGGTTTACTGATTATTGTTTTTAGGTTCATTGAAAGTGGATTTTGGAGGAATAGGTAATCTTCGAACTCCACGAATAATCCACCATTCACATGTACGTACTTTGTATGTATATTGTTTGTGATTTCATTTACTTTATGCCTATATACAGTATATATCTAGATTAGCAGGGCATATAATCAAATTCAATTTCAGGAGGTTGGAAAACATGTTCATATTACAATTTTGTACTAAAAATTCAAACCAAACAATCATTTTGAGGTGAGAGGTTAATTATGTACGTATTTGTTCTAAAATAAATAATAAAATTCCGGCTTTTATAACTCCCTCTGTGATTGCTGGTTGTTGTATGAGCACTTGACTTTGTTCACTCATCATTTTCCTTCTATAATTAATCACACGCGGGGGGAGGGGGGGGGGGATGGTGGCGGGGGTCATTACTTTTTTAAAAAAAATTGTTTGGAAATTTATTTTCAAACCTTTTTTTTATATTAAAAAAAAAAGTGGTTAGAGTGTGTACGATATATTCTCTGTCTTTAAGAAAATTATAATTTATTATTATTGTATTATTTTAGTTCTGTCTTTAAGAAAATTATAATTTATTTTTATTGTATTATTTTAGTTCATTAAATTAGACTATTTTTTTCGGATGGAACACTATAAATGGGAAATAAAATTGAGAAAACCCTAAGCTAATTTGAAACCATTAACAATCATGGAAGGTGTGGACCCATAGGAAATTTACTGCTCTTAATATGTTTTCATCTACCAACAACAACATGTAGCATACAGCCAATTTGGCTGTCAATTATGTACCGAATGGTCTCAACAATAAAGGGGACCATCCCATAACTTGAGAAGCCTTTAACTTAAAATGGTTTGCATCAAACATTTGCATATTTGGGTGTTCTGAAAATGCAACCCTCCCTAATTAGTTCTGATAAATTGTTCAGAGATAAAGTCAGCCTTTATTGAGAAGGATTTCATTTGCTTTTAGTTTACTCATTCATCAACTTTTAGTTTGTTAAAAAAAAAAAAAAAAAAAAAACTAACTAACTGCTGTAGGGGGTAAAGGGGTGTACGTTTTGCGATACACAATAAGAACCTTACTCTAGAAAGAAGCGTATTTTTGCAAATTATAATTTTGGAAATGTTTTATTGAGGTCATTTGATAAAAGATACTGTATTGTTAGAAGTTAAAAACTAACGCCGTTTAATATTGGACACGGGATAGATAGAGCCCTTTCGACAATGGTACATATTTCTCGTGATTAATCATTAATCACTTCCCCACTATTTAGTATACCAAACTTATGCTGTAAGGTCAAAATCAGAGTGACAAAAGAAAAAAAAAAGAAAAGGTCATTCTCGTATACATGTACTATACTACTCTTTTAAAGTTGCCCAAAGATTCTTGCAGCCAAAAACATCTCATATGGTCAATTTTTTGAATCGGTAGCTGTAAGCATGTAACTCAATTATTGACTTCTCTCGTTTTACCAAACACCACATCTCCGCGTATAATGATTTTAGTTATTTTTTCAGACTCAAAATAATTGTTACGTTTGAAATTTCGTCACAAATGCGTAAACAGATTATCCTGCTTCCCATGCATGCACTATTTCAAACTCCTTCCAAATTAAGTTACTTATAAAGCATGATTTAATTATAAGGAAATTTAGCTTAAACATTGTGTTGTATTTATAGTAGGACATGAGCACATTGGAGAACAAACCTTCTATTTAATCATTCATTTTCCTAAAAAGTAACAATTAAAATGTAATAAGAGAAGAAGAAAAACTGTAGTCCAGTAGTTCCCGCCAATTATCCAGAGGGCAAAGTGGACCGTTCCAGCTAGTCTAGAACAGTGACAATTGACAAACCATGAAAATCCAAAAGGGCAACTCAGACTGAACACTTCATTCATCATCATTCATCTTTCTTCAGTTTTCATTAACGTTTTCTCTCGTCAGATATGACACGATTCATGATGACGATCATTGTATTTAATTAACTGCAAAGACCTAGGATGACGATTTATGTTAATATATACCATAATACTAACATCACTTTAACTCAAAAAAATAATAACCACAATATACTCACTTTATTAATCATAACTCGACCTAAACAATAACACGTTATCTCCTTTAAACAATCTCACCTATATTGCAAACACAAAACTCAACCGACTAATAATTTTCAGGAAAAGAATCTCAATCGGATAACAAGAATTCAACCAAAAAGAAAGCACTATATATTCCCGTTGACACGTAACTTTTATCAAAGCAAACCAACATTGAATTACCTCATTGGGTTTTTAAGGTTTTCCCATCTACCTTTTACACTCCAAAACTCCCACATGGGTCCCACACAAGTACGCAGACAGAGACCTTACCATGCACCTAAAGCACACACAACCATTCCCCACCCATTCTCCACTTGCATACAGAGAACAACATTATTATCATCTCATCATCATCATCATTTTTCTTTGTTAGTGCAGCTAGGTTGATGAAATAATATCCAGAATCTTCACAAACCAATTACTTAAAGAGAGTCTGAGAGGAAAGATATATTCCCCCACAAAAAAAACAGACTTCTTGGTTTGCTCCGAGGGGCTCTAAATTTATGCAAACATATATACAAGCCACAAGTGATCAATCAGCAGTACAAAAGTAAAGGGGATATTATCATATTTGTGTTTGGTGAGGTTTTTGGGGTCAGTACTGATAAGATAAAAAGAAAGGAAGGAAAGAAGGGAAGGAGAAAAAAAATGGGAAGAGGGAGAGTTGAGCTAAAGAGGATAGAAAACAAGATCAATAGGCAAGTGACCTTTGCAAAGAGAAGAAATGGGCTTTTGAAGAAAGCTTATGAGCTCTCAGTTCTGTGTGATGCTGAGGTTGCTTTGATCATCTTCTCCAATAGAGGAAAGCTCTATGAATTTTGCAGTAGCTCTAGGTATACAACCCAAAAGAAGGGATCAAAAATCCCAACTTTATTCACTTTCAGTCATTCACCTGGCCCTATATAGTACATTTTAGTACTGTACAACCTGTTTTGTTATCTTTTCTTTGCGGGTTTTTTTTTTGGGGGGGTTTTGAGATCTGAATGAATTGTGGTTAGGAAGGAGAGGAATAGAAGGAAGTCTTTATGGTTAATGTTTATGGATTGATGGAAGGAGGGTGGTTGTTTTTTTTCTCTTTTTTTGATGCCAAGGGAGTTGCCATTTTGGTGAATATTTTGGAGTGTATAGGACTTTGTGCTTAGGGATGATGTTAGATCTGCAAGGGGAAACCATGAAAAGAAGATCATTTCCATATTTATGTTCAAGTTTTTTTTTTGTTTTGTTTTGTCAAGCTAGCTCTCTCTCATCCCCTCTTCTTTTCTGCTTTCTTAACAATTTCAAAACTGAGTTTGCATTTCTTCTTCTTTTAATAACACTATTGAGTTATATCACAAAAACGTCTGGTTTTTGATCCAAAGGTGTAAGAGAATCTTTACATGTAGGCTGTTGGGAGCTAATCATAAAAAGGCTATTCCTTTTCTCTAAGTACGAGTTTCATTTTAATGATGGTTGAGGTAAATGCCTCTTCTACAAAAGCTTCTAGGATGGATGTTTCAGAATCTGCAAGTTTTTGTTTTGTTTTCAGATTTAAAAAGAAGAAATTTTCAGTTTTGAACTGATACATTGGAGAAAAATTAAAGAATTAGGTCAGTCCACCAATTTTCAATCTTTTAGGGTTTTTAATTTGATTTGTTTCCTTTGCATATCTGCTCCTAATTTTCCGTCTCCTGTCCTGATTTATTCTTCTTTTACCCCCTTCCTACTTTCTATTTTCATGGTCTTTAAACAATTTATACATTTGAAGGCTCCTTTTGCCTTCTTGTTTTGCTGATTATTTGACCGCTGTGTAATACGAAGGCCTAATTAGCTTACAATATTCTGAGAAATCATGAAAGCTTTGAATTTGAGGGGTTTTTCTTTTCTTTTTTTTTTTGGTGCGAAAGTAATTAGAGAGATAATTAAGATGAGACCCGTGAGACTTGCTCGTGGTCTAGGATTTGAGTTGATGAAGTATTTAGGGTTTTGTGTTTGTTTCTGTTTAAGGAAGGGAGAGATCCGTTGTTATACAGTTTCAGTTCCTTGCTGTGAATTCTGTGCATCAATTTGTTACTTTTTAATATCTGCCTGATCTTTCATAATCACAAATTGCTTATTTATGTTTTGTAAAGATTCATGTTTTAAGCTCATTTTAATTATTTTAATACTGAAGACAAATTTGCAAGATTGTCATCTTTTACAAGATATGACATCTCAGGCCAATCTGACTCATATCAATCTGTTTTCTTCAATCAAAAAATCATTACAATCATGCAATTATTACCATTAGCAAAGCTATTTTGAATCCAACAGAAATCCAAATGCATCCCATCTAATAAATTACCTTTGGATATTAGCTGGTTGTGTGTATCTTTAAATTGTATTTTTTCCTCCTTTTTTTAATGTTAATTGTACAAGGAAGTTAAGTTATTTGACAACACGCTGCTAAAAAAATAAATCTATTTCGTGTGATTTCTTTCTCTTGGCCGTTGAATCTTTCTCTTTTCTGCTAATTGACTGGTTTTAATGGTGCTGCAAACAGCATGCTGAAGACTCTGGAGAGATACCAGAAATGCAACTATGGACAACCTGAGCCCAATATATCCGCAAGAGAGGCACTGGTAAATTAGAACTGCTGTGATTATCTTTTATTATAATGCCCCTTTCTGTTTGTTTATTGAATCAACAAACTGAATATTAAGTTAACAATATCAACTTTTAAAACCAATTTAGTCATTACTTAAGTCAGATTTGTTACCTTGGTGAATCCTTCCTCTTTCCCTAAAAAACTGTTTGGTTGTCACAGTTTCTTATCTGATTTGTAGGAACTATTTCTTCAACTCTTCAAGATCTCAAATTTATGCGCATTCGAATTGTTCTATAAATTGCTTACCAAAAAAGTGTTAAAATTTTCACCTGCTATGAAAAGATTATACAGACATACATACGTACATTCTTTTTGGACTTGTTAATTCACTATAAAAGGGGGAAATTATAGTGACAAGTAAATTAGGTCATGGATGAACTTAACAATGAATTGGTTTGATGTGACATTCTTTTTGCCTTTGGAATGGAATTGTGGTACTTTCAGAAATGTGATAATGCTACAAGAGAGAATACCACTGTTTACTTGGTTGAAGTTGCCATGACTACAAATCATAGTGTACTGATAGCACACACCTCAACTGTTTAGGACTGAATTAATTAAGCTCTAGTTAAGTTGGTATCCGAGTGAATCAAGCTGTCTTTGATTTGATCATATTTGCATAAGAAACTCTGATTCAAGAAAACTTGCTTTGACCTGGGAGTTGAAGAAGTTACATGTATAACCTGATGAACTTTTAGTTGTTCCACAGACCATCGCATCAAAACGCTCAACTTTTTTCATTCTTGCTGATTCTTTTAGTTAGAAAGGACTTAAGGGAGTACAGTTTCGCTAAATGATCTGTTGGACATAAAGTTGGACCCAAAAAAGGATAAGTTTGGACTGTATAAAATGATGAAATTTGCTAAAATATTAGGAACGTGAATGTTCTTCTCATCTGTTTAGTTGTGGTGACGTTTTTTCCTTTGTGTTCGATTTTCATATGGGCTGCAAAAGTAACCATAAAGTAAAGTCAATGTTATGGGTTCTTGCACTTTACAGGAGATAAGTAGCCAGCAGGAGTATTTGAAGCTCAAAGCTCGCTATGAAGCTCTTCAAAGATCTCAAAGGTAGTACTCCAATCTAATGATCACTAGCTAGTGTTTCATACATATACAATTTATGGGTATGAAACTGTAAAAAAAAAAGGAAAAAAATGGCAAAACTCAAATAATAACAATTCACTTCAATCTTGTGATGCGCTAGGAATCTTCTGGGAGAGGACCTTGGACCTTTAAGCAGCAAGGAACTTGAATCATTGGAGAGGCAGCTTGATGTGTCACTGAAGCAAATCAGAGCAACAAGGGTACTGCTCCATGATACTCTTTCTTTGTCTTATCTTTTTGGGATCAAAACACATCTCGATTCCAAAGTTGAATGGATTAATGCTGTTATCTCATAATGGCCTGAGTTGGACACTGTTTTCATCATTCATTTTAAGATCCTACTGAATATTTATTGTTCACACTTCATACCTTAATTACTGCCTTGCATCAACGTTTCTAACTGTACAAATATTTCCATAAGATAGTCCAATTGATTAATTTGAGGATCAACTTTCAATCAACATCTTGATAAAACTGCTTTGAAGTATCTTCTGCAAATTGAGGACTACAATAATAATAATATACGCACACATATCACATGTGTATAATCTTAAATTTGTCTTGCAGACTCAAGTAATGCTGGATCAGCTCTCGGATCTTCAGAGAAAGGTAAGGATCTTAATTAAGAAGATCGAAAAAGAAAAATTAAATTGTTAACAGCTCTGAATTCATCTAATCTTCTTGCTGCCTCCTTTTTTTTTTTTTTTTTCTTGTTCCACCTAATAAATGTGATGTCATCATCTTCTGCAGGAACATGCTTTGAATGAAGCAAACAAGACTCTAAAACACAGGGTAAGTTTTTCAAAGAACCTTAACACGTACAAAGGTGAAATTTGATTGAGCAAACTAGCACTTAGCATCACATGATGAGCATAGGCATTGTGGTTATGGAAACTAGTGTTCTGGGGAACTGCAGAATATTGATCTTAAAAGGAATTTATATGCATGTTCTGGGGTTTTGGTTTTGGTGCAGCTGATGGAAGGGAACCAGGTAAACCTGCAGTGGAATCCAAATGCACAGGATGTTGGGTATGGAAGACAACATGGTCAACCTCATCAGGGTGATGGCTTTTACCATCCTTTGGATTGTGAACCTACTTTACAAATTGGGTATGTTCTCTTATATACCCCTAATATTTAGCCCTCATTTCATTCGTCCCAAAAAAAAAAAAAAAGATTCATGTTTGTTGAGTTGCTCATATACAACAAACACAACTCTTATTGTCGAACAGAAAAAAAGTATATATATGACTGCTTCTTGTATCTTCAAGTTGGGGGTCTCACAAATTTGATTGGGAAAATTTTGCAGATATCATCAGAATGATCCAATAACGGTGGCAGCACCAGGACCCAGTGTGAATAACTACATGGCTGGCTGGTTACCATGATAATAACCAATGTTATAAAAATAAAAGTATAACCATAATTCCATATATGAAGATAAAGAGAAGCAGAAAGAGGCATTATTCCCTATGTGGGTGTTGAATATTTGATAATCTCCTTCTCATAAAGCCTTTCAAATTAATGAACCAAAACGTTGGATCTTTTCATTTTTTTCCTTTGTTGTAACCTATTCTCTGTTCTATGAAGACAGAACTCAGATCGTGTACCTAATAGTGTGAAATTTTCGTAAGACCATTGTTATTATATATATTTCGAATTTTGTGTGGAAATTACTTAGAGCCTTCTCTATTGGTCTGCTCGAATTCTTTTGGTCCATTTTTGGCTCTAATCTGTAATGACTTTCTATATATGTTGTGATTGTCCTCCATGCGTAAGACGCACAACATTTACGATAAAACAAGTTACCGTTCATAAAGTGCATATCGTTTCTTCATTCATTGGCTAATAATATGATAGTTGTGATAAAACTTTGTATCGCTGTGGTGATGAACAGGTAAAGGTTAGCTAGCGACGCCAACTACTTATGAAATTAAAATTTTGAGTAATATTACTCGTAAACCCAAACAAAGAAAAAGGAATATATTACTCTCAAAATTATAAGGTGTTGCTAGTGACAACATTATTGGATGGGACATTCTGTCAATTTTCATGATCATTAATCCAAAATTTACTACGACTTACCGTATTTACCATCATTGATCTCTCGGTAACACGAAGAATTATGCCTTCTTTTCTTGAAATCCTTTATACATCAATGTAAGAATGTATTGTATTTTGAAATAAAGCAACAAAATCTAGAAAAAAAAAAAAAAAAACGACGAATCGCTCGCAATGAGGGAACAGCACTCGCATCAAAGAAAAGATGCAGTGTTTAACACCTCACCCTTGAGGCCTTAACTGTAGGATTAGTAGATTTTTATTACTTACTCCTAGGTCCTATTTATAAGATAAAATTAAACTTTTATTTAGTTTAATTCATACCTTACAAATACTATATTAAATAGTGCTGGATGGGAAATGGGAAGCAATAAAAAATACTACCTCAGTCCCAAAAAAATAGTCCACATTGAGTTTTCAAATTTGTACATAAAATAGTATAAAACTCAAAACTCAATGTGGACTATTTTTTTGGGACAGAAAGAATACTCTCTATGTCTCAAGAAAAATCCACATTGAATTTTCAAATTTAGATTTTTTTTTTTTGGAACAGAAAAAATATATAAAGATTAAGCAAAAGTTTACGATTATCTTAATAGATAGGGAAACTCGCGAAATGAAGTACGGAATACGTAATTTTAATGAAATAGTAGGACCTAGGAGTAAGTAATGAAAATCTTGTTTGTTTCCTTTTTTTGTTGGTTTTTTCATAATTTAATATTAATAACTGTCCCATCCTAACATACTTTTTTATATTTCTAATACATTTTTTTATATTTCCAATACAAAAAATACCTAAAAATACACACTAAAAAACGAAACAAACAGACCCTACTGGTGCAGAGAAAAGAACAAGATGTCTTGAGAGTGGGCCAAAATTTTTGAAGCCTATGTATCCTCAAGATGTTGGGCTGGACAGACTCAATAAGTGGTTGGATTAGATTCTTAAGTTTCAGATTTGGACCTCTGTCTTTAGCAGACGTGCTTTTCAGAACTTGGAGAATTGCCCTAAACCAACATTTTGGAAGTTAATTTATTATGATGTGGTTAAATATGCAATGGAAGCCCGATATAATGGCAACAACGTCTGGGAAGGCAGCAGCTGGAGGTGTCTTCAGAAACTGTAAGGGAGGAGAATGGATTTTGGGTTTAGCAGCAAACTTGGGCTGATGCAACGTGTTGGAAGCTGAATTCTTGGGGTCTTTTCACGCACTCAGAATTGCTCGGAATCTAGATTTTAGAATTATACACCTAGAATTAGATTCCTTAAAAGCTGTTGAGTTTTTGGCGAACAAGGACTTCTTGTTTATAAATAGCAACGTTTCTATAGAATTAGAGAACTTCTCAATTTTAACTAGTAGGTTGAAATCATGCATATGCGACGAAATCAAAATGAGGTCGCGGATGCTTTGGCCAAGTTTGGCTTCTCCTGTCTGGTTGGATTTCTATTTTGTCCATATCACTGTCTGAAACTAAGAAATATCTATTAGTAAATAAGTTAGGATCATTCCACGATGATAGAGATGTTTCGCAATCCTAAACCAACCATGTATATATATCATACAAATTTTCAATAGAAGTATACAGTTTTGTTTCTTCACTTTGTACCGGCATTTATTTGTTTCTTATTCCATTTGTTACAAAATAATAATTTAATTTAAATTTTTCGTTTTATTATTTTTTTGTCTCGAAATAATTGTCATGTGTATAATTTTAATTTTAATATAATTTGTATTAAAACTTAAAAAATTTATATTGATAATTATTTTGAGACAGTGATAGTATAAAACTGTAAATTATATTAAAAGTAATTCAAGTATTGAAAATGTACAAATTAAAATGTCTCACAATAAAAATTGGAGGAAGGACCGCTTTGTAACAAAATTAACTTATTAGGAAAATACACTTTTAACTTCACTACCTAATTTCAGTGTAGAAAATGGTACGAACTGATCTCCCATTCATACCGAAGACATTCTTTTGACCCAACGACCGTCTTTACCACACGCCCTAGTTGTCGAAAAATACAATAAGTGTATCTCCTTTTTAGTTTTGATTTCTTTTTAAATTTTAAAATACAATCTAAAGTCAGTTGAATTAAATTATAATACATTAAAGTATACCAATAGATTCTATTTTAATCTATGCGAATTGTTTAATTTTTTTTTGAAAGATTAGTATTAGTTAAATAATCTTATTCTTTAGATTGAAAAAAAGAGATTAAAAAATAGTACCATTATTGTAAAATCATATTATTAAAAAATTAATATGCTTATGTAAATCAAACATGACATACAAATATGTAATTAAAAATTTGTACATTAAAGTTTAAAAATAAATATTTTTTTAAAAGATCATATAGTATATTTTTATAGTTATGAAAAATAGTAAAAAGAAATAAAAAACAGAAAATTTTATATAAAAACTGAAAATAGACTATTTTATAATTTTTATAAATTTTTAGGGTTATTTTTATAAATTTTTAAAACTATTAGGATATTTTTGTAATTAAAACAAATAGAATTCCGTTAATTTAAACGGAAAATAACAAATTCGACAAAATCGGCTAATGGTTGGATAATTTAGGGTAATATTGACTAACCAAAAAAGAATAGGATAAAATTAACGAAACATGTAAAGTTTTGAGTAGCTCCGCTAATTTTTTCAAGAAGATCACCCCATAGTTCCATACATACTCTCCCCGCCGATTATTTATTCTCGAAAGAGAAAGTCTTAAATTTGTTGGGTATAAAGCCAACCTCGAAATTCTCTCGCCATATATTTATATAACGCATAGTTGAAACATTACAATATAAGTTTATTATATTATAGAAAATAAAAGGAGGCAGAGTGGTGAATGTGACATCATAACATGAATACTAAATTTAACGGGTGTTAAATATTAACTTCATTTTGATTTTTCACCCAAAAAAAAAGTATTATTATAATAGCGTAACAATAATTATTACGAGACAAAAACAACATATATAAGTGAGAGATATTCTTATATAATATTCACTCTGTCCTAAAATTATTGTCCACTTTAAGATTTCACGTATACTTCATTTTGAACTAGAAATGAAAACTCAAATAGGACAATAATTATGGAACGGAGAGAGTATTATTTTCTTTCAAAATAAGATAAACTATATTAAATTTAATACGAACTTTAAAATTTGAATGTGATTATTTTTTTTGGGGAGAGAGAGTAATAAATTGAAGACGATAAAACGTGTGCTGGTGCGAAAAGAAACGTTTGTGAAGCCAGGAGATACACAACATATACTGCTAAAAAAAAAAACTAATAAGAAAACTGGGGGGCTGGGGAAGGATTCAACTTGACGAGTGTCGTTTCTCAGCATACCAAGTACCAACTCCACCAGGGTCCTTCATTTCTCAGTGCTTTAATTGATTCATTGCGGTCCAATGGCCAACTCAGTTATGGTTGCCTATGTGAACTTCACATGGGCTTTATCCTTTTGTCTTTTTCTTTTTTGTTTTTATAATTTGCTGCTCTTTAACAAATTTGGAGGCGCGACCAAAGAGGGCTATCATCCATTTCAGGATACATTTGTTTCTTTTGTTACCCAGCCTGAATTGTTCTATTTTGACTCGGTAAATTATTCAGTTTCCCTCTACAAAAAGAAAAATTCACACATTCAATTTTACAATTTGTATTACATTTCAAAATAATCTACTATATTAAATTTTAAGTTTTTTTATTATTTTAATATAGATCTCAAACTTACATATGCACTAAACAAACGTACCAGCATTCACATAAAAAATTTGTTAATTTTCTTTTTTCAGCTTTGCAAACAACAATTTAGGTACGAGGGAGAGAGATGTATTAAAAGAGTTGCGTATAGATGGTACACTGCTACTATATTCCAAGAAGAAATCAAGAAGAAAATCTACTCTTCGTTTAAGCCCCGAGAAACGAGTAAGTGAGATTACATGCAAATAATAATGAGTTGAGAGAGTTTGATTAGGACTAGTTGAAAACCAAGCGAGACGGGTTTCCAAACTAATCAATTCAGCTTCTTTTCTGGACGTTTTCACTTTTCTGTGAATCAAATTGAAATCTATAGTATCTATAGTACTCCCTCCGTCCCATAATTATTGTCCACTTTGCTCAAAAAATTTTGTCCCAAAATTATTGTCCAATTTGACTTTTTATGGATCAAGTTACACATTTGTCCTTAGTAAAAAACATTATCCATAAAATCTTAGTGGTTAAACAATTACTTATGTATGGGTATATCCGGTTGTTTAAGGTAAAATATAGTTAAATTTGACCAAAAATAAAATCTTTCATTTTAGTAAAACTGGACAATAAATATGGGACGGAGGGAGTATATATTATACTAACTACTAAGAGAGAAACCAAAAAAAATTTCTAAAGGTGCCACATAAGATAAAATTCTAGGTGTTATTTTCTCAGAATTTTGAGAAAAAAAAAGTTTCAACATTTAGAATTATTAGCCCCTAAAAATATTAGTTATAGCATATTAGCACATTCATTACATTTACCTAAATTAATTAACATTAAATATCTCCAATTACATTTGATCTTTATCCCAAAAATCAAGGTAAAAATTGATAAACCATCCCATATTTTTGGTGCAATTAATTAATAATAAATCACTTACGTAATACAATTAAATCATTTATTACTATATTTTTGAAATTCAAAAATTGAAAGTCATCAAGAAATATTGAAAATTAAATCTCTATAATCTCGCATATTATCGCATATAAATAACTCTATGAATACTTCAATCCCTTTAGTTTCTGCTTCAAAGACCATTTCAAATGGGTGTTGTGAACTAAGGTTAGTTTAACTTCGAATTTATGTATACCGATTTTTCTGTTTAATCCATTTGTACCTTTGTTTATTACATGATAGAATTATGGGTTTGATATTCAAGAAACGCTCTTCTCCTTTGTACTTTATTTTATTATTGTTATTATTTTATTTTATTTTATTTTTGTATAAAGGGGACAAATCAGGTCAGCTCACTCCAATTCATTGATGTGAATTTAGCAGTAGAAGTTGATTAAAAATTTTGTACTATTGAGAAGAATATTACAATTAGTTTTTCTTTTTTGAAAAATCAGGCATATAGGCGTGTTGGCATACGTGTTTAAAGACCAAAAGAAAGATCAAAATGAACCACGACGTAAAATCATCTTCTTAGGTTCCTTTACTTCGATGATTTTTGGAGTTAACAGTTCATGACATTCTCACAATAGTATTTTTGGGGTTAACAGTTCATGACATTCTCACAATAGTATATACCATTGTGGTTACTCTAGTCATATTTATTAATATCTCATGAAAAAATAAATGTGAATTTGTTTTGCCCCCCACGATGTGCGGGTAACATCGAGCGAAATGAATCTGGAATTTTTTGATTCCAACTATTAACTTTCCATAAGACATAATTTTGCATGTATTACTTTCAAAAAAGGATAACAACATTAAAAAATGTTATAAATGTCACCCCTATGTGCGAATAACCAACTGAATTTCACCATTATGTTTTTATTGCGTTTTTTTGTATAATTGCTTTATTCTTTATTTTTTCCTCAATTAGAATTTACAATTGGTGTAATATTACATTTTTTCCTATTTACAATTGAATGATGTTTTCATTATATTATTTCAAAATACAACAATTGTAAGCATTTTCCTTTTAAATTTAATACGTTATTATTCATTAAGTACTTATTACGCTTTTTTTTCACCATTTTCTTATTTTTAAAATATGTAACTTATAAAAACATATACATAAATCCCGTGCATCGCACGGGTTTAACAACTAGTTTAAATAAAGATAAAATACACTTTTCATCTCCCAATTTTTGGAAGAAACAATATCAAGTCACCATAAATTTTTAATTGACAAAAATAATCTCCTAAATATTTTTGCCATCAATTTTATTCAATTTAATAGAAATTTTTTCAACGTTAACAGGTCAATCTTCTTTCCGTTAAGTCTCCAATTTTTTTTATTAATTTTCTGAATTTGACCCACATTTATTCTTTTTTTTTCAATTTTACTTTTTTAGATTTTTTTTTTCATTCCTCCGTTTAAACGACAATTTTTTCTTCTTCATGCCCCATCTGGTGCTAACCCTTCGCCGCCGACCTTCTCACCCTTCGCCGCCGAAATCCTCTCCATAAACAGAGATCATTTAGACCCTAAATTCTTTTGGGACATGCTGAGTCTCCTTCGTTGTCTCTGTTGCTGTTGGATCCACCAATTGGCTTGCTCCGCCTTGATTCTGCTAGAAGGGGCCGACGTTGCCACCGGCACAATTTTTCTAACCCGCGGCTGCTGGACATATTTTTTCTTTTCCTCCTAGCTGTTGACCGCTTTCTTTGGCTGCAACCATAGATTTCACTTGTTTCAAATTTGTTCATTTGTTGTGAGCTCGTTGGTTGCTACCACAAAGTCCATTGTTTGGCTGCATCATCGTCCCAAAAAAAAAATTTCTTCAGTTCTTATCAAAATCCCACCACCACCTTTATTTTTTTCATTAATTTGTCTATTCGTTGTTTTATATTGCAAAAAAATTGAGAATCCTGTCTCTCTTGGGTGCGTCTTCCCTGAGCTCTTGGCCTAGAACGGAGTCAAGTTCGGTGAAGCCATCTGGTTCAAGGCCGGATCCCAAATCTTCAGCGAAGGTGGGCTTGACTATTTGGGCAACACAAGCTTGATCCACGCACAGAGCATCTTAGCCACCCAGGTTATCTTGATGGGTGCCGTTGAAGGTTACAGAATTGCCGGTGGCCCGCTCGGTAAGGTGACCGACCCGATCTGCCATGCTGGAAGCTTTTGACCCGTTGGTTATTGCTGATGACCCGGAAGCAATGAAAAAGAAAAAGAAATGAATATTAAATCTTAATAAAAAAATGAAAAATCTTAATTAAAAAAATGGAACTAATAAAAACGAAATCTTATAATCTTAAATAATCTTAATATTAAATCTTAATAAACAGAAATGAGAAAGGAAAAATTTGTTGGGTCAAATTAGTGGACCCCACCATTCATAAGGAAATTAATAAAAAATAAAATACTTAACGGAAAAAAAAGTTTGACCTTCAAGTCTTTAAAATTCTGTTAAATTGACCTAAATCGATGACGAAAATATTTTAGAGTATTATTTTTACCAATTGAAAATTTATGTTGACTCGATCTTATTATCCTCAAAAGTTGGGGGACGAAAAGTGTATCAAGCCCTTTAAATAATACAGTACTAAAACAAATCTTATAGAAATAGAGATAGAATGTGAGTATTTTCTTTCTTTTTTTTTTTTTGGTCAAAATACTATTCTTCCTCATCCCAATTATAAAATACAAATTAGGAAAAAAAAAAAAAGAAAAAGAAAAAGAAAAGAAGAAGCTGAGTCTCATTTCATGTTGGTTAAAAGTTAAAACTAATCATTTCCGAATTCGTAGAAGTATACTGAAAGTTATTTAAATATTTAATTAATGGCCAGCAACGACAACAACTTCTTTTTTGGTTGTCCAAACTCCAAACATGCAATTCGGTTGACATCAGCGGTTTTTATATTTGGCAGAGAGAGGAAAACCTTCAAGTAAGGTTTCACATTGTTCTGCAATCTGCACTTTTCTATGATTATTTGCGCAGCTAGAATTAATAATCTTTAATATCTCGTAAACTTATAATAACATTGATTTTAATTTTGACAAACGAAATTGTAGAACAATGTGACTACAAATATCGCTAATATGTAACTACTAAAAGTAGAATTGACTTTTAAAAAAATCAAAACGGAAAACGATGCCCAAGGCAATAACAAAAATTGCAGTTGTTCAACTAACCTTTTAATTTGGCAATATGGTAAATTAGTAGAAATCCCGTAAAGATTTGCACATGACTCAAATGTCATTCTTTTATAAAGAATTACTACCATGTTTTAATCATGGTTTAATCATTATTAAATGTTATTGACGCAACAAGAAATGACGATTGACGAAACGATATGAAGTTTGTTTTTGTGCGCGCTGAAATGACACTTAAATTAACGGATTTGTGTACGACATGACTTGTAAATGATACGAATTACTCACTAGGCATCCCATCATTATACTACTCCAATCAAAATAAATAAATGATTATATGTATCTTAAATCTAAATTTGAATTATTTTTTAAAATAATTATATTAAAATAATATAAATTTTAAATTTAATATATATTTCTTTAATTTGAGACACTCTCACAAGTATGGAAGTTTCCGAGGTGAGTTTAAAGCAGTACTAACTAGGTGTTAGACCCGTCCAGTATAGGTGAGAGCACATATACATAGACATTACTACACAAACAAATCAAAAAAATGTTAATATTTGTATAGATTTTTGTATTTTTATAAAATACATAATGAATTTATTAAAAAATATAAAAACAAACATCGATAACACTTTACCAAACGAATACACTGGTAATTTATTTAACACAAAAAGATTGTTAAGAAATTTTAAAAAATAAACTTTGAATTAAATAATTATATATCTTGCAATATTTCTTGGTAGACTACATTGGTAGTCTGGGGCGGAAAGGTTGGCTAGGGTGATTAAGAAATTATGATAAGGAATTTTTTATTTTTTTTTGAAAAGGTTTATGATAAGGAATGGTTACTACAGAAACAACAACCCTAACTTGTTGTAGAGGCCATCCAATTTTTTAATAAGAAAAATTAAAAAAATTAGATATCGGGACCTTTATTCCTTGTTTCGGTGTGACTTTTGATTTTAGTGTTTTTATTTTATTATTTTATTTTTTAAATAGGATGCATTCTCTTCCTTCATTTTTTATATTTTAGCCTCATTTGTTCGTTTGATTTAGTTATTTCTCATTACCTATCTAATAATTTATCTTTAATTAACTTACCCGTTGTCAAAAATATTTTATTTAAAATGTGAGGGTGGGACTATTTTTTTACCCTTAAAGAATATCATTTACCTATTTTTTTTCTTCATTAATATCTTTCTAGACACTTTCGCAAATGTTAAATCTATCCTGCTCTTTTTTTTTCGAATTAAAGTTAGATTTTTTAGCCCCGCTACATCAACCCATCACCATAGTATTTTAACTCAATTCCATATTTGAATCTAAATTATAGAAATTTCAGGTTTGCATAACTTCTTTAATTATTTTAATAAATTATTAATATAAAATTCTTTTACAGTTGCGTTTTTTTTTAGGAGGAAGAGATCCGTCTATCGGATTTGCAAGGATTTGGTCGAATCAATATAGGGTTTGGATTTTTTCAGTTGCGTTTTTTTTTTTTTTAGTTTTTATTGTTTTGTTTTGTGCATTTTTATATCTGAAAAATTAAGAAAATGCCACATAGGATTTTTATCTTATGTGACATTTGTATTCCTTAACTTTAGATTTCTCTCTCTGGTTTTTGTCTTAGTATAGTATATAGAAGATAGATAGATAGATTCTACCTATACGGAAATTCTCTTCCAAGTAAATTTATTCCTTACGAAAAGAAACGAAAAAGGTGTACAACTAATTCTACCTATACGGAAAGCCTGTACAACAATTTAATAATTAAAGCTGTTAAATACTCCTCCGTCTTCCGTCTTGAATAATTAAAAAAGTAGTAGGATTAGTATGTATGTCTAATAGGCCTTTAACAGTGACTTTTTTATTTTTTATATTAAGTATATACTTAGAACCCTACACATCAATTCAATAATCCCATTGGGAAGATTTTAACCCTTTAATAAATGAGTTTGCTGACAAGATGGATAATTATACAAAGATGAAGAAAAGCGAGGTCATTTTTTGTAATAAAAATTCTAACATAGTTACTAGTTACTACGATCATTTTGATCATTTTATGTCATAGTATTTCCAATTAAAAAAAAAAAAAAAACAAGGAAAGAGTACTTATTCCGAGAAAGGTAAGTAGACTAAAAGAAGAGAAAAGGAAGTTGACCGACTTACGGCGGAATCCATAGCCATGAATCGAAACAACTGGGTTTATTTAAATGAGTGGCCGCAGTAATAAAATTAGTAGTACTACTACTAAATAAAGACACACAGTAGTGAGTGAGGGAGGTAAAAGTAAAACAGAAACAAAATCAAACCCGTAGTTGTTTTTTCTGTTAGTAATTTCAATTTGCAGTCGAATCGACGCCGTCTAAAGCCTCGTCTTTATGAATTCCCAATCTCTAATTTTACCACCCTTGCCGATACACAGACTCAGCCACAAATTCGCCAGTCACGTCCAATTCCTCTTTCTCCACTTCCACTTCATAATAGGACAACAATTATTAGGGCAAAAAAAAGTTAAAGAGTAGACACGAAAACGAGCAGAAGAGGCGGTTCCCGGAGTCTGATTCTGACTAATCGGAATGGGGCGGAGGAAGGTGGAGATTAAGAAAATTGAAGACAAGAACAGCCGCCAGGTCACCTTCTCCAAGCGCCGCAACGGACTGATGAAGAAAGCCAGAGAACTCTCCGTCCTCTGCGACGTTGACGTCGCCGTTCTCATCTTCTCCAGCCGCGGCAAGCTTTACGACTTCTCCAGTTCTAACAGGTTATTCTTTCCCGTTTCCTCATTTCTTTTTCAATTCGACGTTTTTCCATGCTTTTTTCTTTCTTATTAACAGTTATTTTGATTTATTATCGATCGTCTTTACTTACAGATCACTGTTTTTTCTACTTGTTCTTCTTTCTCTGTTTTTTTCTGGACGAATATTCATATTGCCAAGAGCAATAGCTCACTGTAGAACCGAGTACTGACACGAAGGAGTTTAGTTCATAATTCGATTTGAATTTTTATCGATTAGGCATTAGTTTTTTGGCACGTGTAAGATAAATCCATATCCTATCAAAAAATTTAATAGGGGAGGTTGAAGAAGATGGAACCAAGCCTGAAAAGCCGTGCGTTTTTGTTAGTTTGTTTAGCCAGGTGTAGCGCGCTCCTGTTGCATCATCATAAATAGAGAGGAGGGAAGGATAGTTGATTTAGGGGAAATAGAATAGAATTGTTTCTATTTATGGCTCTCACATCACTTTTCCTAATATGGTAAAATATATACTCCCTCCATCCCATAATTATTGTCCAGTTTTACTAAAATGAAAGATTTTATTTTTGGTCAAACTTAGCTATATTTTATCTTAAACAACCGGATATACCCCTACATAAGTAATTGTTTAACCACTAAGATTTTATAGATAATGTTTTTTACTAAGGAAAAATGTGTAACTTGATCTATAAAAAGTCAAATTGGATAATAATTTTGGGACAAAATTTTTTGGACAAAGTGGACAATAAATATGGGATGGAGGGAGTAATACTGTTGCTGTTGCAGATAAGTTTTACCTTTCTCTTTTTTTGGGGGAGATTCTTCAGACTGTATTCATTGCATTTGGATTTGGATAAATACAAGTACACACAAGTACGGGACAAAGTTCTTTCATTCTTTCCTATTCCTTCAACCATGCGCCCACACACGACACACCCCCTTTGGTTTTGAGAGTCTTGTCCATTATAGCCTTTAGTGTTATCTCTTTTCTTGCCCCCTACATTAGCCACAGCATTTCTTCTAATCTAATATTGGAGTAAGGGGAATAAAATGTTTTGAATTATGATATGGAACTAAATTGACAAAACCACCATTGCGTAGATAAGACCAATGCATCTAGGTCGGTTATTTGCATGAGCCTATTAACCGGCCTTTTCAATTGATGACATAGTGAATGAAGGGGCTTGCTCGTGCTATCCCAACTTGACAAATGTTCGAGGTTTTATATGATAAATCGCATCTTTTGTTGGATCACTCGCGCATTTGAGGATAAGCTTTTCATATTTACTTGTTGATAAAGTATCATTAACTCATATTCACAATTCACCTTGCTCGGGTGGGGATGGGGATGCTATATAAAGAAATAGCAACCACGGTCGTATTAGATAACCATTCTAGTAAAAAAAAAATTATCGTGAATCTTTTGCTTAAGAGTGCATCCATAGGTAATTGTCCATTGCGTACTCCATAAAATAAATTTGATCGTAAAAGACAATCATCGATGATTTATGAAGTTGAAGTGACTTGTTTTTAATCATCCACAAATACCAAACACGAAAGACAAACACCAATGCTTGAAATGACTTATATTTAACCATCACCAACAACTAATCAAGTAGGTCAAAATTTGTGTCCATTGGTTAGATAGCATCTTTAGTGGCTTGGTGAGAACAAAATAACAATGATGGGGACGACATCGCAAATTGTATTTGAGGCTATGTTCTTTTTGCAATAAAGGGTATGGAGGTAATAATTACTTGATTCCTATTTCTTACTATTATTGTTTTGTTAAATATAAGGGGCTGATTTTACCTAGTAATGAGATAAGTTATACGAAGTGACAAGAACCCTATGTCATCTCTTCAAATTCTCTTTCATCTTAAAGTTTATTAGTAAGAATTAAAATAAAATCAAAAGGCCACCCAAAATTGAGCCCTCATAATTTGTGCTAGAAAATTTTGGCTTTCCCAAACCTAAATCATCAACTCACTTTTTTTATTCTGAAGAATTTTCATGCAAAAATAAAGTCGATGAGGTAAGTTGAATCATTGATATGAATGGTAGTGCAAATTCACTTGATTAAAAATTATTGTAAAAGATTTATTTTCTTAATTTATTCAAAATTTAAAATTTCATTCGTATATTTATGCAAAAAAAGAAAAGCAACAATCATCAGATAATAACTAGTTTGACATATATTTAACATGCCTAACGTAAATAAAGGTTCTTTTAATGAAGAGCTATTCTTTTCATCATATATGAGATCCTTTTCATGATTTCCTTCTCAAAATAAAGAACACCTCCTGAGGAGTGACCGTGGAAATATACCAGTCTATGGCCTAAATAACAAATTCTCCCGCTGATCAACTGAGACTAATTTTCTTACATATCAAACTTTGCCCAATTGTAGATAAAACATAGAGACGATCTTCTCATTTCTAAGAGAATTTTTTTTTTTAATTAAACAACCATCTGCTATTACAATACGAGCCATTTTGAAAACCTACACTATATGATTGGATACATTTCATTTAATACGATAAAAATGACTTCATGGCACCTTTTAAACTTGAATAAAGATTGTGATACATTATATGAAAAAGATCCTTGAATTCAAACCAGAATAAGCAATAATAATTGATAGTTCAATTTCTCAATCTTTTAGAATTATGAGTGGCATGGTTGGGGATTGAAAATAAATCAACCTATACACATTAGTGGAAGATATTTCCAAAAGTTAAGGATTAGAATTGTCCCATAAAATGTATAAATCGAATTACAACCATGCATGTTCTAAGAGTTGCTTAATAATTCATCCTTCAGTGTTAGCCGCTATTACATGTTTATGAGATTGCCTTCAAGGCTTACACAACTTGGCATGTCATAATAATGATTGGCAAGGCGGCCGCCTTTTGGAGCTAAATCTCTAGGGCTAAAACTTCGGCCAATCATTTAATAGCTTTAGAGGCTAATCAAGTAGAGTAAGTTAATATCACATGTATGTACTAATTTTCTTGAAAGATAGGTGACTCAACCAAATGGTTTATAGGCTTGCATGTGGGAATCAATTGTTCTCGCTATTCATGAACATGATGGCTCGTGTTGTACTATGTATCCTTCTTTATCACTGCAGTTTTCAATCAATTCATAATGATTTCTTTTTGGGTGATATAAATGGCAGACTTATCGTGACAAAACATATCATGAGTTGCAATGTTGGTTGCTATCTTCATCCTTTTTAATTGCCACCTTCTAATTTAGCTCAACTTCCAATATTATGTTGAAGTTATTTACTTGAAGAACAACATATTCTCGGCCTAGATGCAACTTTCATGGTACAAAATAAGAATGCTACAATCTAAGCTAATATCGTGAGATTAATTCTGAAACAAAAATTATGTACAAAATCAAAATTAAAACTGTAATCGAGAGGATATTATTATGAATCTTCTTTTATTCTCCCCGTTCCTAGCTCATCCTCAAGAACTTCCTTGGATATTTACATAAGCCACTTGCATAGTTGAAGTTTTATTCTTTACCTTTCCCATGTTAAAATATAGTCTGATACACACTACAGATCGATACATTGCACAGTCGGAGAAAATGGTCACCATCAAAACTTACGGAAAACTAATTGAATGACAAAGGAAATCAATTTGTTCCCAGTGTATAACCCTTATAGTATTTCAGAGAGCGAAGGTATATATTTTGATACTAAAGATTTTGGCAAAAAGATCCAAAATGTAAGAAAACCCTTTTACAGCTTCGAAACTAAGAAGTGCAATGACTGGGAAAAAACCAACTAAATGAAATTACACCAATAATTTTCTTTAAATTTGGAACTAACTCGAGAACTTTCAATATAATTGAATGACGATAGAAAAGGCAAGGGAGAAATAAAATAGGCAATTACGGTAAAGGGCATCTTTTTTTGGAGGGGGGGGTGCAAAACAATGATTTCTTGACCCAACATTTTGTTCCAACCAAATTATTAAACCCTAGTTTGATATGGTGTATCTATATTAACCCTTAGTTCTAACAACAACAATAATTCAATCTCTTTAGTGTCGTTGATCCTACACGTGTTCATGTAACAAATCATAAGAGTTGTAGGACATAAACAACTACATAAACTACGGCAACAACTAACCTTTTTGCTATACGCTGAAATTGGCTATAAGCATCATATGTGGTCATTGTACTTGATCAATGTGCATATCTTTGATGAAATCAAAATATTTCAACTACTTACTGGTATCAATCTATCTCTTAGAGGTACATATACCCAAGGAAAAGTTACGTTCACCTTTTCTTTTTTAATAACATCAGATGATTGTGTACATTGTTCAATGTAGATTAAGTTTTGGGAATTTACAATGCATTTAAACAATAGTTTCCTATATTATACACCTTTTATATTCATCTCTATTCAAAATCACCCGAACAAATCGGGCCATGAAGTGAACAATGTTTCTTTAAAAAATGAAATAATATAAAAAAAATTTGGACCTTATTCACGATCATAAAAAGAAATTATGAAATTACTTCTTTCTAAAAGTACCAATCATCAATTTTTTTTTTTTTTTGCACTCATTGCCAGTTCTCCCAACTCAAAAAGAAATTTGTCCATGAGCTTAGATTCTGTATAATCAACCTAGAGGAGTTATGCCATTTGGCAACCATTCAGTGTTCTACGTTAGCAAGAGGAGAAAAAGAACAAGAACAAATTAATGTTAAGAACAATTTTTTAACTTAGAATTATTTTCATTCCCATTTTACATCTAAGATGAATTCATATAATCTATTGTGAGATCTCAGTTCACGTTCACCAAAGAAATTAAAAGGGCAAAGCTAAAAATATAGTCTATACTATTGGCAGGATGAGAGATTACAAGCATGTTTCAGGATTGAATGCCAAGTTTCATTGAAAATTTAGAATAAAATGTTAACTGACCTTGTCAAGATGAATTTCCTAGTTTTTTCTTAATATCCAAACACGAGTTCTCACTAGTTTTGACTATTAATATTAACCATTTTCTCCTTTCAGAATGTCTGAGATGTGGCACAAATTTAGAGGGAAAAGTACCTTAATTTAGGAGGATAACTAGTATTTGGATTTTGTTTGATAATATTTTACTATCTTACATTTTGATCATGTTTCAAATAACACTACTTATATGAAACTACTACTTCTATCTTCGGAGAAATGTAATAGGTCTGATCACGAGATCCTCGCATCATTCCCATTAGCTTAGCGTAGCGAGGGTTAAAGACGTTTTCAAATTTCCTGTTGTCAATAGGAAGCAAAACATTGTACACCTCAAATAAAGAGATCTTGTAAACTTTTAACTTCAACTAACATTGAGTTGCAACATTTAGGTTGAAATAGATCAGATACTCAAGAAAATGAGAAAGTCATTATTTATCCGACCAAAAAAGAAAAAAGAGCCCTTAAATAATTATGGATGAAATTTAGACGACTGGGAACAAATAGAAAATCCTCCACTCTTCATAAAGGTAAAGTACTCCCGCTAGAGGGAATTTCTAGTTATTTTCGCACAAGTAAATGTTTCACAAGTTAAGTCTTCCAAAGCTAAACATGCGAAACGTAAGGCAAATACAAACAAGGAGAACATGAAATTTCTAATAGCAAATAGATTGGGATTGCGAAGGTTCACTTAGTTTTTGTCTTCTTATTTCGCTTAGACAAATAAATCATGGAGGTCCATGCAAAAAGTATGGGGAAAAAATAATATAAAAGGTTCCATATGAGCCTTGTCTATCACAAACTAAGTTGTGTAGAAACCCTAAAGTTACTATCTTGGAGATTGCGGTTTGAGTTCAACGTTGTATTAGGAGCAGCGGCGGAGGGAGATATAGTTCAAGTGGGGCAATTGCCCCAATTGGGAAAAAGTTTTGCTAGTAACCCCATGAAATTCTAGAAATCTTTTTGAAATCACTTTTTGCCCCTTCTGAATTGAAACTATTAAGGGCAAGGTTGTTAATTGAAAAGTTTTGAAAATTTTGCCCCATAATATCTAGAGAGCATGGCTCCCTGACCTCCGTCCCTGATTTGGAGACTAATTTTGAAAGACTCGTATAAAGGAACATCTATTAGATCAAGATTAATGCAAACATTGGGTAAGCTTTAGCCTTCTCCATATGGAGGAATAGTTGTCATCCTAGTAGGTATTTTCAAATTATGTTATGAACTTCTTTCATGCAGCCCTTTCAAGGCTTGCTTCATCATTGCGCAACCATCAGAATGTTTATTCATAAATTGTCTTCATATCACTTGATAATTACTGAATTTATTAGCAGTACAGCTCTATATTCTCTATTGACAAACAATGATGTTCTTATAATGTCCTGAAAATATCACATCACAACAATTGATAATATATTGCATCCCTCTCTATTGGACTGTCTTTGATTCTACAAGTAGATTGTTCATTGGTCTCAACTTAAAGACTTAGCTAATATCTTGCATTTGTGCAGTTTAGCTAGAGTCATTCAGCGGTATCACAGCCACATGCAAGTGGAAGGAGAGGAGTGTGCCGGAGTCCATGCCGAGGTAAGGCTAGAGATTTTACCTAGCTAGAGGTTTTGATGTTGAACACCACCCCCCCGGGTCAAGAAATTGACATGACGCTTAACCACTGCAAAACTGTGAGCAGTCTTGACTTTCACAGCATCTCCTATAATGCATGTTCTGTGTCTACTCCAATAAAGATAAGACTTTTAGTTTTTCGGGTTTTTATGATCCCTCACATTATTCAGGATCTGTAGCCACTTAACTGGTTAGTGAGAGACTCCAGATAGCAGCAGTTGATTATTAAGTTCACCTCTGGCTATTGCTTCTAGGTGGTGTGGCTTGACATGCATGATCTTAACATCCATTATATTACACCCCTGGGCCAAAGAGAATGGCCATCACTTTTAAGTTTGACTCATCTATAGCCTTCTTGCATAGCCAATAACCTTGGACAGGAACTATGCTCTTGTCCTGATTCTAGCTGTGTGCAAATATCCTTCTGTTTGCTTAAAAATTATTTAACCAGCTAAATAAGTTCCTCTATGTTTGATTGTGTTTGGTTCCATAGTTAATTTACTAGTTCCATTTATCAACAGCAGATATGCGATCCTGAAGGGAAAAGTCCCCTGACAATCAAAAAGATGCTGGAACATATAGAAAGGCAAGCACGACACTCTATCATCTTGAACCTGTGTAACTTCTGATATTTTATTTGCTTTCTACAGGGTTCTTGAGGAGCCAGATGTTGATAAACTAGATCTGAATGACCTGGTGCAGTTGGAAGAACAAATTGAGGACGCGCTTTCTCAGACAAGATCTAAAAAGGTTAGGCATTCTCTCCATAAAAAGATCGCTGTAAAAAACACGTGTTGAAGCTAGTGTCATGCATCCAAAAATACGTACTGTTAAAACCATCATTGCATGTGCATGAATCTTGCAATGTGTTGCTACTAGTGCCTATTTGTGTGGTTGTTATCAGATAATAATGCATTGAATACAAGAATTCTTGTAGTTCTAGTACTTAGTCTTTGATGGTGACCTTGAAAAGTCTGTGACCACCTTTGGTTTACGGGTGGATGCTTTTATGGCCCCTTTAGCTTTTGTGGGAGTCAATATCTTTGTATTAGCCAGTTGTTGTAATGGCAAATGTGGAGAATGGCAACGCCCATTATCTGAAGCTTTCTTTTTTCACCTTACAGTGCTGGATACTGTAGCTTATGCTTGCTTGAATTAGTTAAAATGATGACCACAATGATGTCTGTTTCTCTAAAGATTCAACCCCCAATGTCTTTGCTTAAAATTATTCAACTAAGGTAGTTTTGATTTCAGCATGTTTGATAACAAAAAAGTGAACCTTCTAATGGATGAAGTGGTGGTGAAACTGCAGTAAAAAATTTAAACAGTAAAAAGTTAGCTTATTACTTGTTACGTAACTACTTAATGAATTCAGCAATTCTATTTCAGAATTATGCATTCAGAATGTCAGCCTTTTTTCCTCACTCATCTAACTGAAGTGTCAATTCTAGCATGTACATGCCCTTTAGTCCTCTGCAATTCTTCCATATGCATGAAGTTTTACCTGGTTCCCTGCTGTGTGGTTTGTCTAGTGCTCATGCTTCTTTGTTTGGACAATCCTAAATGAATTGGTTTTATTATGCAGACACAGATGTTCAAGCAATCCATAGCAGGTCTCAGTGAAATGGTACGTCCATTCTTTGTCTCTAATTAAGCAGCTGACTCTTACAATTCTGGAAACTTTTAGAGTTTCCCTCTCCCAAGATGTCTAATGGTTTCTGTTTGATCTGCACTAATGGAAGTTTCCAGCTGAATGCACTATCCATGCTTTTTTAGCCAGTCCATGGTTCAACAAGCCTAAAATTTGTGCCTAATGAACCTAAATTTCTTCATGATACTCAATTCATGCCCTGATGAAAATTATGTATTGGAGGTTTTGTTTAGTGTAAACTAATGCCTAACTAGCTTCAGGAAAATGTTCAGTCTTCTCTAACGCTGTTTTTACTGCCTATGTTGTCTAACCCAAAAGCCAGAAACGATCTTCTTGCAATTAAATTAGACTTTAACTAAAGTTTTGCTGCTCTTAAGTTTCTTAACAGTGAAGTTTTGCTGTTCTAAAATTCCTTCTCTTGTTTCTTCTGTATTCCACTCGGGGATGCCAGAGTCTGAACATACGTTCTCCATGTTGGTAAACATAAACATGACCACCAGGAATCTAAAACAGTATGAATGAAATTGCGCTAGGGAGTCTTGGAGGCTGCTGCCATGGATTTATGGCTTTTTTTAAAAAAATAAAAAATAAAAACTTTGTTGGGATTTTAGCGTCCCTGGGTCTAGCACCAAACCCTTTGTTTGTAGGTAACGAATTCTCCCCTCTCTTATAATGTTAATATGAAATGATCATTCGAGGAGTCAAGGATTTGCTGGGCAAACAAAGAAAAAAATAAAAATAAAAAGCTCGCACAACTGAATAATACCAGTGGTTCCAACCTAGTTGGTTCATAACTTTGCTTGGACAATTTGTTCTTGTTACACAAGAACCCCTGCAAAACTGAGATGTGGTTGGTTTAGCCCCTCCAGCAGATCATGTTGAGGCAAAATGTCACCTGAACTTGATCTGCATGGATTGAGGTAAGTTTGTGATGCAGAAGAGGATTATTGAAGATTCATCATATCCATGGTTTTGTTCTGCGATCTAATCATCATCTTTAAAATTAACAATTACAATAAATGGCAACAATAGTGATGCAGTCTTTTACCTTGCTGTCTGGAAGTGCTATGGTATCTACTAACCTTCCTTATTTGAATCTTTTCCGAAGAGTGCCCAAATTTACTCAAAATGACATGTAAGTGACTGAAATGGAATGCCTGTCGGAAATTGGTATCTTTTGGTTACCTCCATTTCCTTGCTGCAGGAAAAAACGCTTAGGGAAGAAAACAAACATCTGCAAGACCAGGTAAAAAGCATAGCTCTAATGGAATTGTTACTATGAAAATTTACTCAATTGAAATCATCACATGCAAACGGAACTGCAGTTAGCTGGAGCTGGAAATCCAACAAACAGAACTAAGGACGGCATCGCTCTGGAATTTAGGGATCTTGCGCATGGTGAAATGACTTCTGGGCGGCAGCGACAACAGGTGGCTCTTAAACTACTTTAAACAGTAGAAAGCTATTATACCAGTCCGAGCTTAGCTACCATTGGAGGCTAAATACAAAGAAATAATCATTTAGGGATTCTGTCCCATGGCAAAATTCAAACTTTGATGTCTCACCATTCATGTGATCTAACAGTAACCAAGTGATTGGTTATTGATAGCCATTATGGTTTGATTGATTGTGCTTCTTGTGTGATAACTGCTTGTGCTTCCTAGGAAACCAAGTTCTTCTCCCTTTCTTTCTATATTTCGTGGTTATGGTGGCTTATTTTATAGAGCATGTCGTATACACTATATTTTTAATACATTGTTTAATGCTCCCAATGACACTTGGATTGATCTGGGAGGCAGGGCAAAAGCAGAACAGCAGAGCAGGAATCTTTTTCAAACTTCCCAGGATACGTCTTGGGTTTTGAATTTGAGGTAGGTAAATGTTCCAACTTTCATAACCCAGAACATGTGGCACTTGAACTGGGGCTAGTATAGTTTGAAATGGTCCCCAGATGATATGCTCCCCAATCACTAAGCTTGAAAATCCGAGGTGGAAGGATGAGAAAGTGACAAAAGGCTTCATGTATTCAAGGAGACCTACAATTAGTAAACAAACAGTAGGAGTGTATTTTAAGGGCCTTTAGAATAAAAAAAATTTGTGAGATTTTTGAAGAGCCGAATCATCATGGCTTGTGGATGAATCGAATGTAGATAGGTGAATGGTAACAAGCAGTTACGTGAAAAACATCTGATGAAACGGTGTATGAAGTATATTTGATGCTTGTAGACGTATAAAGGAATTCTTTGAAACTTTGTCCTGCTCTTCATACTGCAGTATCCAAAACTAACCTGAAAAACCCTCCCATATCCTAGTACTTTATGTAGTGGACCAGTTGTGACTTTAATGGGGCTCCAAACCCACTCACGAGATCTTCATGGGCAAATGCCTAGACCTTGAAAGATGACATTAAAAGGACTTACGTGTCAGGTTGAATCCTCTGTTAAAGTACAGAATTGTATTCCAGATACTGATACAGTTGGCAAAATGCCTTCATACAATTTCTAAAATGTGGTGTACTATCTTCTGGGTACCAAGTGTCTTAAAATTTGGGTGGCAGTTTGAACCAATCTATTCTTGAAAATATTCGCAGTAGAATGGAAATCTTCTTCTTTGTTAAAGATAAGAAAATCGAAATCTACTTGATTGCAAGTCAATTACTGTGGATTTTCTTTTCTTTTTTTCTTTTTTGGAAAAAAAATATAGTTCTCTCTTGTTTAGAATAAAGGGAGTATGTTAACAAGTTTCATGCTCATGTTTCGTTATGAGTAAACTTCTCACTATACATATTTTTTTGGACACCACATTGTCAACCATTCTAACTAATTGAGCGCAAGAGGTACTCATAGGAAATAAAGTAGGACAAAATCAAGTAACAAAATAACTGTTTTTTTTTAATTGATTTTAACTCTTCCATGCAAGACTATACTGCACCATTTGCGTACCAAATGTGCCTTTTGTTGAGCTTCCAAGTTTTCTCATTTACCTTTTCAAGATCATTTTCTTGGAGCCCTAGCCAATCTTTTTATCTCTACATGAAGAGAGGCTGACCACTAACATGAAAATGCTCCGACTTTCCTCACCGAAAGAAGCCTTTTCACTTCCTATCTTTTAGATGTATATTTATCGTGTATGCATGCATTTTTGAAGGTAGATTTATAATCCAATACGTGCATTCTAATCATAACTCTCAGAACTCAAGCTAGCAAGACTAAAACTAACATTGGAACCCATAGCATGTGAGCATTAATTGTGGAGTTGAACTTATGTTTAAATACTACATTTGGGCACAAAAGAAAAAAGAAGCAATAATACATCTGGGCGAAAAAGAAGCTATCTTTACTGTTTATATGCATTCATCTCTCATTTTAGGAATTGGGTGGTCGTAACAACAATGGTAGTAAACACCACTGGTAGTAACAACAACAATGTAAGTACGTATATATTGTGTGAATGCTTTGAAACCAAAGAAGCAAAGATCCAAGATTTGCCAAAACGCATATACATGAGGAAAAAAAAAAAACGAATAAGTAAATGCCATAATCATGCATGGACAAGTTATAAAATTTATAGAAATACCACAATGAGTATTTGTGGACAAAGCTAAGTTCAACAAGGAAAGAAAGGGAAAAAAAGAGGACAACTATAACTTACTGATTTTTTAACATGTCACGGCCGAGTTGAACCAACCTTTCTCGCATGCTATAATCCGTATTGGTTTTGGCATCTCTCTTGGTCTTGGTCCCTCTATATATAGTTTTCTTTTAACATTGGATTTTGATGCTTCGAAAAAAAAAAAAACATTGGATTTGAAGTGGGGCGACTAATCAGAAAAGCTAAAGCGGTTTCTTTTCTTCTTTTTTACTCGCCGAGAAAATCCAAGAATTAAATGGCTGGAAAATACGGTGGGTTTGCTATGAAAACCACTTATTGGGTCGAGGAACAAAAATTTTACTAGGAGGCGGTGACGTCCCACGTGAAGATCAAATATTTTATTATGGGATTACAAAGAGATACATTGAGTTTGTACGAGGAAACCAGATCCATTTTTTCTTTTTCTTTTTAGAAAATACTAGCTTACTTAAGACGAGGGAAAAGATGAGTCGGTCGCACCCCTTTTTTTTTAACCTAAAAAGGAAAAATAAGACAGCCTGTCTCTGCGCTTAAAAAGAACGAGAGACAAAATTGGAAGGGAAAAAAAAAGGGGGAGGATTTTTCCAGCCGCCCCCTTTACTACTTGGAACCACTATTTTTAAAAAATAACTATTTTACCCCTATCATTTAACAATATTTATACTTTAATAGTTAAACTCTTAATTTTATATTTATTTGAAAATAAACAAGTAATTAATTTTTACTTGAAAAAAATTTAAGATTATTCGTTAAGTTAATTTAATTGAATTGATATTAAAATATAAATTTTACTTCAATCATTATTTTAAAGATAATTTTTAGTTAAAATAATAATCATACATTTATAATGAAAAATTATAATTGTACTACAAAGATTGTGATAAATATGTGCAAATAGTTTAACTATTTTTTGCAATACAAAGATTGGTGATACTTAATGTAACTCAAATAATAAATTATTTATAAATTTAATGACCTAAAAAACTAGATTAACTAATTACCAAAAAAATCGAAAATTTTAAAAATTTTTAAAAAATTTGAAAATTAAAAAAAAAACGGCCGACCGAGCGGTCCACCCGTCCCGAGTTAACCCGAGACGGGCAAGGAACTCGTTCGGGTGGACGAGTTCCTTGCCCGTCCCAGGTTAACTCGGGACGGGTGGACCGCCCGGTCAGCTGTTTTTTTTTTAATTTTCAATTTTTTTAAAAATTTTTAAAATTTTAATTTTTTTTGTAATTAGTTAATCTAGTTTTTAGGTCATTAAATTTATGAATAATTTATTATTAGAGTTATTTTAGTTAAGTTATTTGATTTGAAAAAGGACAACGATAAAATGGTCCAAATTTGAAAGTGGTGGCTTCAAGCAGTAATTTTGGTGGATTGAAAAATAAACACCCAAAAAAAACAAAAGAAAGATTGCTTAAAAAGCCCATGATCTTGCAGCTCTCGCAAGCTCGAAAGGACGACGATTTGTCAATATCTTTGTTTTTTAAAATGGTACAGAGAAATTGAAAATTGTGAAGTAATTTCAACAACTATCTAGCTTTTGATTAAACTATAGGATTCGCCCTAACACTTGGCTTTCGCACGTATTAGCAGGATGTTAATTTGACGGAGGGACAGATTCCATTCATGTTTTGTGTTTCTTCAATTATGAAATAGCATTAGCTTGCAAGTTATAAACATCAGAGGTTCCAGATTTGTTCTATAGTATGTACAGTAATAGTACTACGAGAATATTGTTGATCTAAAATAAATTGTTTAGTTTAAAAAAAAATAATGAAATTAATGTAGTAAACGTGGGCATTTTACGATTAGATCGACACAGCTGCATTATCCGAACTAAAAGTAGTATGAGTTTATATCCATTCTTTCCGTTTCATTCCAATCATCTATATCTTATTAAAACCGAATAGAGATTAAATTACGACGACAACAATAATAAATCAGTGTTGAATATTTGATGCCTTTTAAATTTTTACCTAATGTATTATCATATACTCTTATCATTGTTCCTTTTGTATTTCTTCTTTTTTTTTTTTTTTTGATTTATCACTATCTAATTTTACCATATAGTTTCGTTATCTCCTCGAATATGGAAAAAATATCGTTCCTACCCAAAACTTTGCCCTCGTCGTCAATCATACCCAATAGATTTTCGGTCAGTCAACTTGACCCTAATGTTTGAAATTTTCGTCAATTTTGTCCAATCGGCCTATTTTCCATCCAAATTAACGAATCTCCGTTAGATTTTTAATTATAATAAATTTAAATATAAAAATATCCAAGTAGTTTGTAAAAATTTTAAAATAACCCCTAAAATATATAAAAATAACAAAATAGTCCCTTTTCACTTTTTTATTTCATTTTCTCTATTTTGTTCCATTTCTCTCAACTACTTTTAATGATCATAAAAATATATTCAGTTTTAAAAAAAATATTTATTTATTTCTAAAATCTACTTCAAAAGTTAATCTTTGTATAGTTGTAACCCATGATTGTATTTCTATAAGCATGTTAATTTTTTTAATAATATAGTTTAGCAATAAAGATACTATTTTTTTTATTTATTTTGTTCTTCCTAACGTAAAGATTAAAAACATTTAAAAGAAAAAATATTCCACATAAAAATAAAATATTAGCTAAAATAAAAATTAATATATCAGTGTAGTTTGGTATATTACAATTTAACTAGAGAGACTACATGGCATAATATAATTTATAAAAAATATGTTTATACTTATCAATACGAGGATTTAATATTTTGTAATAATTATTTGAGATGTTAATATATTTAACTAAGAGGAAGTCCTACTAGCTTATTCTATATGATTTTAGTTTAAAATAAATGAATGGAGGTAAAAATATGATAATAAGATGTTGTGATAGAAAATAGGTTTTAGATTCAAGAAGGAAAACTTATGTATGGAGGATTTGTTTTAAGATTTTAATTATTTTATATTTTAGTTATTTTAGTATGAATTATATTAATGCAAGTTATAGTCTCTTGAGTTAAATTGTAATACACTAAAATATCTTAATATTTTTTTATTTGAGCTAATATTTTATTTTTATGTGGAATATTAGTTTCATTTAGATGTTTTTAATCTTTATGTTAGGAAGAATAAAATAAATCAGAAAAATAGTGTCTTAATTATTTTATATTTTATTTATTTTTTTATGAAGTATATTAACGCAAGTTATAGTCTCTTGAGTTAAATTTTATTATACTAAAATATATTAATATTTTTTATTTGAGCTAATATTTTATTATGTGAAATATTAGTGTCATTTAAATGTTTTTAATCTTTACGTTAGGAAAAATAAAATAAATCAGAAAAATAGTGTCTTTATTGCTAAAATATATTATTAAAAAAATTAACATGCTTATAGAAATACAATCATGGGTTACAACAATGCAAAGATTAATTTTTACGGTAGAGTTTGAAAATAAATAAATATTTTAAAAAAAACTCATATAATATATTTTTATGGTCATTAAAAGTAGTTGAGAGAAATGGAACAAAATAGAGAAAATGAAATAAAAAAGTGAAAAGGGACAATTTTGTCATTTTTATATATTTTAGGGATTATTTTTAAAATTTGTACAAACTACTGGGGTATTTTTATAATTAAATTTATTATTTTATTTAAAAACTAACGGAGATCCGTTAATTTGGATGGAAAATGGACCGATTGGACGAAATTGGTGAAAAGTTTAAACATTAGGGTAAAGTTGACTAACCGAAAATCTATTAGGTATGAATGATGATGAGGGCAAAACTTTGGGTAAGAACGACATTTTTTCCCCTCGAATATCAGTGATCGTCGCACTTAAACTCCATCCCCAAGTGTAAAGGGCGCTCTTTTGACTTCTTACACTCTACAATTTTTTATTTTTTATTTTTTTGAAAAACACACTCTACAATTCATGAAAGCACACGCATAGATGCAATTACCTACTCGACGCCGAAGTGATCACTAAATTGTTATTTTTACTTTTTCTGTCTTACAAAAATAATTTTTCACATTTGTGAATTAATTAATGGGGATACAGGGAATACAAAATTAAGAAAAAATCAGAAGCCATATATGCACGTACGAAGAGATAATTTGTGGGGTGGTTAGCTAGACATCAAATAATGCATCTGAATCACGACTTTGACATAATACTTTCATGATACTATAATTTATGTACCTAAATTTAGGCAAAATATCATCATAAATTCAGATCGAGAAACATACAGTAACCCTATTCTTAATTTTATTTAGATAATAAATATTTTTTCCATGTATGTTAAAGGTAAAAAATAATCTATGAGACGGTATAAAATCGATATTGAGACCTTACTGCGCAATATTACATATTTTTTACGAGCCCGAAACCTGATTACTCATAGGCTATGGAAATCAAATAGGTTTTCCTTTTAAATTTATAATAACAAAGGTTGTCGATGGCTCCAGATCAAGTTAACTAAAGTTTTTTCAACTGAGAAACACGAGAATCATGAATTTTGCGTAAGACCATCAAAATTATGACCACGATATTCATGTTTGCGCGATTTGATGTTGAGGTTTACGAAAAAAACAAATGAGAGTATAAAACCCCAACAACCCAAATAATTTTGGAATATGAATAATTGCATAATATAATAGCCTCTTTTTTTCAAATAGATCTACTATGTAAAGCCTTTATGTTTTATATTTATTTCGTTCCAAAATAATTATAAATTTTAAAAGTGAAATTATTCCAGCTCTTCTAAAAAATAAAAAAAGAAGAGGCGAGAAATAATTGTAAACTTTCAAAGAGAAATTATTCCAGCTCTTCTAAAACAAAAAAAAAGGAAAAAAAAGAAAAAGAAAAAGAGGCGAGAATATACATTATACTGTACTCGTATGAAAGGCCACTAAGCCAGACTGAGAAGCAATGAGTTGGATCATTTGAGCATAAAAGTCACGACATAGCTTTCTCAATGCTTAATTATTGCTGTGTGTGTCACATTCACAATAGCTCTTTTTCAACACTTTCAAACCAAGTAGCCCCCTTAGCTTCAAAACGTAACCTTTAGATTCAACACTTCGATTGTAGTGGCCCATTTGGGGATCCACTTTGTTAATTCGGGTTCTCAACTACACTCTTTAATTTTATTTTATTTTTTTCCATATTACAGGGTGTCCATGGTCAGTAACAGTAACTAATCTCCGCTCATGGTGACTAATGATATCAGAGCAAATTGATTCATCCTTCTTAAATGTCCAACTAATTTCTTTCCTTTTACTTTTTCATTTATGTACTATTATTAATTATTAGAAAGAAATGGGTGTGAGGTGCTACTTCCGGTCTTATATGTATAAGATACAAATTTTAATTATACTTAATTTTGTATATATTTTCTGTTAAAAACATATAGTCTACATTCAGTTGTGAATTTGTTTGGGACAAAAGAGTAAATAAGATAAGAAAGCATACTTAATAGTCTAGTTGGCTTAAACTTTGATTTTGGATGGAGAAATATTTTAACAAGGACACATTAAGAGCTTCTTAACTTATTAGAAAATATTGTTCTTGGAGAAAATAATTAAGTGACTCGTATAGAAAAGTATAATAAAAGGTTTTGTATTAAAGTACATGTTAATCAAAATCTCTTCTTGATTGATTATAAGTTATAGATAAACAAAAAATAAAAAATCAAATGTGCTCAGGAAATGAAATATCGCAAAGCGCAAAAAGCTGGGGACCAAAAATTCATTTACATTTTTACCTTTTTAGTGAGATTCTATCGTTTTTGTTAGCAAACGTTTAATATCATATTCTTTTTTCTGGTACAATGAAAGAGGTTAATTTCAGAAATAATTATAAATCATTATATTTCGAAGTTCTAATCATGATATTACGTTTAATATCATGATAATGTCCTTTTAAGATGTCGCAGCATTGCGGCAAACTGCTATTGACCGGGGGTAAAATCATAAACATTTATGTTTTCGTTTAAACACAAAAAATAATCGATTTTCTACCCTTTTTCTAAATTTTGTATTATTACATGACTGAAAAAGCTAGCTTAAACGTTTTCTTTGTCAACCGGAAAGCTCAATGGTCAATTAGCACTGGACACGCAAGTCGACCGTAAGCAAAGTATATTAGTACACGCGCCTTCACCAAGGCGGTGATACGAACTTGTGGACATCGCTATCCTATGGCCAAAAAGTTTGGACACTAGCGAGCGTTCAAATCACTCGCTCCTACAACGTGTCATCCTTACCATCTATCTCTATGCGCCTATCCAAATCCAGCACAATACGTTATCTTCTTCTTCCTCCGTAAATGGATAAAACTTTGTAGTATCGAAATGGCATCCATGTAGATAGATAGACAAACCTACCCCCACACAAAACAAAAAGTAACAAAAAGGCCTCACCTTTTAGTCCCTTTTTAACACATTGGACTTTTGATTGGTCCAAAATTTATATGAATTTTAGCTTTCAAATAAACGGAAATTAATTTCTTTATGATAACAGGCAATCATTGTTTCCCTCCAAACTAATTAAAAGTACGTTTGTATCGTTTTTTTAGTGCGTGTTTTTAGGTAATTTTTGTAGTCCTTCTCTTTGAAAATTATTGTTTACTTTGATATTTCATTTTTAGTACAATTTGAATTAGAAATAAAAACTTAAACAGGACAATAATTATGTGACGGGAGGAGTATTATAAATTTAAAAAGGTAGATTGATAATATAAAAAGAAATATTGAGACGGGAAAATTATTAATAAATTAATTTGGAAAAACCATCAAGAAAATGAAAAAAACATAAACTTTCTCCTGATATTTTCAAACTTATTATCTCCTCCTGTAGAAAGTAATAGAGGATATTAAGATGAAAAAACTCAAAAAAAAAGAATACTCGTTAATATAAAATCTATCCGTCTCAAAAAATACAAATATCCTCCCACATGATTTTATCATAAAAATCTGCTATAAAACACGTAAATTACTAATAAAATACTAGTACTAATTATGTCAATAAATAATTAAAAAAAATACTACTAGAGTTAGAAAATCTATATCAATGTCATTTTGACATTTTTGTCTAGTGTGTGTTCTATGACAGGAACAGCACTCGTCAAATATTGCCCCCATGTCCCATCATTTTTGCACTTTTGGGCTTTGCTTTCTACGAACTTAAAAAAGAAAAAGAAAGAAAATCTAATTTCCACAGTGTAAATCATAAATTGCCTTTAAAGATTTAATTACATGTGCTAATGTACACTATAATAGACAATATAAGTTTAACATTGGCAAATGAGGATCTGATTCAAAATTCCTCTATAATTAGGCAACCAATGAGCGGCGATCTATTCATTTCTAGTGGTGTCTTAGATTTTACATATAAATTTATATTATTTACTCATTCTCAAAATAATTATTCAGTTTAAAACTTTATTTTAGTTCAAACACTAAAAGCAAAATGTAATCCAGGATAAAAGAAATAATTAGTGCTATATGCATGAAAAAGTTTGACAAAAAAATTTACAGAAAATGAAGTAACTATATCTTAATTATCCCTTAACCTTTAAATAGATAAACACTAAAAGAAGAAGATATAAATGTAGACGGTTATGATTTAATCCTGTATTTTTATTTTATTTTATTTTTGGCAAGAAATCATTATTGTTAAGAAAGAAAAGAAAACCAGGTATAACTACACAAAACCAGGTAAAGAAAAAAGAAAAGAAAAGAAAAAAAAGAAAGGAGGTGCATTCGGAATGCGAGTCGATCCGGACCAAATTAAAGAAAGGAAAAAAAAAAGAAAAAAACCACTAAAGAAAAGAGGAAGCTGATGAGTTGTGTATAAATATGCTAAGATGGACAGAACAGAAGCATCCAATATCCAGTCATTCGTTTTATCATCGTTCTATTATTTTGATCGTTCAGTTCATTTTATCCCAAAAAAAAAAAAAAACATTTAGTTGGAGTTTTTAAAAACCATATTCAAACCTAAAGGCAAAACTCCTACAGAAAAGGGAAAAGAAGAAGGAAAAAAGAGGATAAAATCTCCCACATCCTTAACTCTATCCACTTGCCTCGATTCCCTCAACCCCAATTCCTCCCTTCGCTTAAATTCTTTTTCCCCTGATTTTTTGGATAAAATTTTTGGACACCCCCCAAAGGAACAAAAATAAAAAAAACAGGAAAAAAGTTTTAACGATGAGGAGCCAAGATCAACATTTTCAACCTCAACAGCAAGATAATCAGCAGTCTAAGGTGTTTTACGAGCTTTCGGCTATGATCCTCAACATCCTCCGATCTCCCCCGACGCCTTTTGACTTTCCCGACGACGTCACGTCGGCTTCCGGCGTCTCCGGCGGTCAGTCATCCGCCGTCGGTGTCGGCGGCAGGAGGCAGCAGGTGGGTCCGATGGGGGCCATGGGGATGGGCCAGATTACGCCGGCGGGATTCGCGTCTTTGTTACTCGGGATTTCTCTGGCGCTGATGCTGTGTGGATCGGTTACTTTTTTTATTGGGTTCATGTTGATGCCTTGGGTTGTTGGTTTGGTGATGGTTTTTTATTTCGTCGGGTTGGTTTCCAGCTTGTCCGTGCTTGGACGCGCTATTCTTTGTCACAGCTCTTCTTCTCCTCCTTGTTCTGCCCCTCCTTCTCCCAGAAAGGATTGTTCTTGTAAGATTTTTAAAATCTTAGTTATTGACCTTCGCGTATTCCTGTCCTGATCATCTTGGTTTTTTGCTTGTGTCGTTTTGAGTTTTGTTGGAAGGGGAAAAACTATTATGAAAATGGGATTTTGTTTTTAGCCTTGATCGATTCTTGAGGTTTCTTGTTTTTAATGTGGGATATAGATTGAAGTTGTTTAATTTAGAAAGACTAGGTTTCTAGTTTCTAAACAAATTACTTGTTCTAATTTTTTATTGTCGCGATTAACCGAATCTTTGATATGATCTTTCGTTTACGCGTCCTTTTTTATTTTGCCTTTTTATTTTGACGGATCTTTGGATTGTATGTATTTCGTGTTTAAGTTAGGAATATTGTTGTTTGAGCACCAGGATTTAAACCTAAAATCCAAACTCACCCGATAGTGGCATTGATTGCCTTGCTTTTAAATTCACAATCTTTGCTTTATCCAAATTTCAGGGGATTTATTTTTCTTTGGTCGATTTGGAGTTTATTTTCTGTGGATTGGCTTATATGGTTCTACTATATTGTCGCTAATTGGTTATTTAAGCTAAGATATGTCTACCTTTTGAGGGGTAATACCATTTAAATGGTGGAATATATCCTGAATGGTTGATTTTGTTGTTTGAAAAGGGCTATTAAACACACACTTAGATGCATCTGGCACCACTGGACACTGTTCTTGTCCATTCTTGAACTCTATTGGCTGAGCATTTAACTAAATTACATCCCCTATTATGGTGAGCTGTGTAAGAAAAATGTTGGGTTAACAATTCTAGTTTACTATCTGAAACTCCCAAGTGCGAAGTGGAACTAGACAAGGTCATGGCATGTTAAAAGAACTAAATTTGGAAATGTCTCTGTTACCAAATAGCATGCTAATTATATCCATACAAGCTCAAGTTCTGTTTGTTTGCTTTATATTTTTTCTTCTGCAGAGTGTGCCTTTTAAGTCTAGGCAGAAAGTACAGGAGTATGTGTTTGGCAGCCAAGGGGAATTTACATTGTACTTTGTAAGAATGATGTTGCCTATCATCCCTTCCTTTTGGTTTTCTTCCTTTGTTTTGTTGTGTTGGGGCGTCTAGGCACTCTTGCTAACAAGGTGGGTTTTGTTGGGAAAATATTGTTTTGGAGGATTGTTCAATAACTTGTTGCTTTGTCTTCCAAGATTGCTTCTTTTATTTAAGTTGAAATTGAGTTGAATAATACGTGCAAAATGTTTGCTAGTGCAGCCTCTGTTAAAGTCTTTACTGGTATTGCTTCCGTTTGCACTTTTTTCACCCGACTCAAGTGATTAGGAAAAAAAAAAAAAGAAAAGTGCTTCTTTTGGTTTCTTTGAGTTGATTTATATATTGATCTAAAATGCTTGTTATCTCATTATCCTTTTCCGGATTTCGTTGTGAGAGCTGCTTATGGTTGCACAATGAATTCACTGAACTGTTACTAAAGAATTTTGTTTAAACCTTCTGCAGCTTGGAAATTCTCATAGGCGGAACATATACACGGCTTGTTTGAGCAAGGGTGAAATTTGCTTTTTGTTGGCTGCCACAGCTGCTTTCAGCGATATAGGAGTTGGAAGCTTCAAGTTGCTCGATATTGGTTACCAGACAATGGTGTACCTTTCATTGGTCAAATCGACATGTTGATATGTATGGCATCTTTACCTGATGGAACTGAGTTGTTCTGTTCTGTGCAATATATTGAAAGAAGCATACAGGGTTTAGTTATTATTAATACCCACCTAAGAAAAAAGAGACCAAAGCAAAAGGGGAAGGGAAGGAAAATCGATTTCTGCTGTCATTTATTTTGACAACAGGGCAGAGTATATTTTTCTGCTAATGCTTTTTTGTGCTCTGATTTATATAAAAGCATTAGTACAGTAGCAATAGTTCAATCTTGAATCTTCCCACTGCGTTACGATTGTGTGTGAAAAACATAGGCATGTGATCTATCAGTGAAATTATTTGTGCCTTCTCCTTGGTGTGAGTATGAGCAAATACAAAGTTTCAGAATTGGGAATGGTATTGGAATGTAAATTATAACATCAAGTATTCATTTCTGTCTCCTAATGTGAAAAATGGTTTCACATGACCAATAACTGAGCAAATGTGAAGAGTTCCATCAATTAGGCGATTCTCCAAATGCTCGAGCAAGTTAATCAGTAGTTTGTTTAAGCAATTTAGTCTCCGTGACTGACTTTCTACAAAAATCGTCTAAATTTTGATTCTAGCTTGCAAAATGTGAAATGAAGAACACGAATTGCATTCATACAAGGCCCTAAACATCGACATATTCCGTGTGGTATTCAGCCAGATGCCCACATCTACATCATCAGCACCGCAGTAGTGATTATTTTGCCGTCTCTGGCACTTTCTACTCTATTCGGTGAATGAAAATGAAACGCTGGACGTCATTTGTTTTCTCCACACACTACGAAAGAATGGGATTAATAATGATGCAAATCACGCACTCGATAGTCCATACCCGAACGAGCCATTTGCGCATATTGATTGATACACGCATTAAAGGTCAATTGGGATGTCATCAGATTTTTCTGCGGGGAGATCATAAGCGAGAGCGGTGTCATGAGTGGATAAAAAATGGAGTCAAGCTCAGGACAGGGGTGAAAGATAGATTCCAAATTCTAAAGTAGAAAAAGAATCTATGATGGAACGAACGAAGACGGAAAGAGGGCATTATATAACTGTTTGCAAGTGGAGACCAAACTTCAGACCATCCAATTTTCACCTACTAATAACCCAATCTTTCAGCATGAGGCAACCAAAAATTTGAGATCCAAGCCAAGAAAGCCTTAAAAGAAGCAAACTACTCCTTTTTGTATATGTCTTCCAAGTTACATAGGAAAACAATCCAACTAGCATGTGATTTTCATTCACCTAGGAAATAACTCAAACAACATTAACACCACTTCACAGAAAACTAGCCCGAAAGATGAAAACACACAGACCCACTTCAATATTCAATCTTCTGGAACTTACAAAGAGAACAACAACAATAACAAAAGAAACCAGAAAATTTCAACATAAAAATAAACAGGAAACTAACAGAAGAGGGGTGATGACTTTGATTAGATTAGACAAAGTAAATTTCTAGCCAGTATAGATGTGAACCCCAATAGCAATGAGGAAGATGGTAATGAGGCCGAAGAAGATGATGGTGTGGACTAAAATGGAAAGCCCACTGGTCTGCATATTCCCAAACTCCACAACTCTTGATCTCCCCGGCAGCTGAAACAGCAGTCCTGGACTGAGCAGCACGAACAGCACCACCGCAATCACCACCGGCCCCCAATCTGCCATCTTCAATTTGGATCAAACTACCCTTCAAATTTCGTAACGCTGGCTGGATTTAGCCCTGTTTATTATATAGTGAGGTTAAAGCAGGGGAAAGAAGTGTATATTAGTACAAAAGCTAGGCGCAGGCACCACCGACTCCTTAGGATTCTTGCCTTCTTGGAAGTGTGAAGAAAGAAACGAATATTAATAGCAAAAATGATTTTAGGAGTATGGGAGGATGGACAAACGGCTAAACCCACAAGCATTTATACAAAGGGTGTTTTGTTAATGTGTAACTGCAGTACTTTGTCTTCCACATTTTCCCGAGTTCATTTTCAGTCCTTCATATTTAAACGATCCTAGGAATTAATATCAATATTTGTTGTGTTGAGAGTTGCATAAATTACTTCAAAATTGAAGACTCCTGTTAAAATAGAGGCATGCAACATGACATTCCAGTGGATCAATTCAAGCATCCTTAGGAGTTTATGACGCTATTTGCTTAAAAAATTTATGTCTTGATTGTCGTTTTAAAATGATTCAACAGACTAAATAATTATTTTGCAGCAGAGACAATAATAAAGTTTACATTGCAATATGGCAATACAAGAATTCATGTAAACTTTGAAATCATTATACCTACTAAATGATGACCCTTGGCACATAATTGAAGTGTCATTTAAAAGTTAAGACACTCATTAACATACAAAAAACGTTTTGAATTGATAAAGATTCAAAGTTGAGAGTACATTATGCAAATCCGTGAAAGTTTAGGGAAGTAACTCCAAATTATATAAGTAGTCTTCATCGTCACAACTCACAATAGAAAAGAAAAGCTTTTCAATTTTTTTAGTATTATTTCTGGAGGGATGAGTTTTGTTTTTGCATGGTGAAGGGGTGGACAGATGCCAAAGCAATTTAACACTGCTATCTTGATGCTGACGCCAACTAAAATCAAAATTGTTTAAATTAAGTTAATTCCACCGAATGACTTGTAACGAAATCCGCAACTTTCTTTTCTTTTCCTTTTGGTAGTATTCATTTTTTCTTTCGTAAAATATTGTCCTTTTAATTATTTAGGTTATTGCTTTCAGTCAGGTCTTTGCTCCCAATATTCATGTGATTAACAATTTTGCGACCAGACAGTTGTTATTTGTTATAGCATTAGGAATTGATTTTATTTTATTGCTTCTAGTTCTTACCTTCCTTTTTTCTGGAGTACAACTTATGATTGATTGTTTTTCGTGTGAAATTAGTATAGCTTTGAAATAAGAACTTGGAAGAAACTACTTGTAACTTTTCATTTGTGAGGTTACACCTGTCGAACTAGTTGTTTTACCAGGACAAAAAAATAGCAATAATAATAACCCGGTCTATATATATTTTATCTATAATAAGCTATATCTATAAAAGCTACGCTTAGGAAAATAGTTTCTTACAATCTAATTGACCGGGCGGTCGTCACGTGACATAAGTCTTGCATCACAGTTACATCATTTTTTAATTGTGAGCGAAATTATCTTTCAATAAATAGATATAAATCATATTTTAAATTACGGGCAAAAGTGTCTTTTAATAATTAAACATTATAAACATTAATATTCCAGGACATTGTTTATTATTTTATAATTTTCATATAATAATCAATAATAATTTTTTCCAGATCTTAATAAACAAAATCCATGAAAATTCAATAACAAATTAAGTATAATAAATTATAAGGTGTGTTGCACATCGGGCGGCTCAAGCACTAGTTTGTATTAAAAAGGGAGGCTTAAACCAGCTAATTAGCTTCAACGTGGCATCTGAAATGCACCGAAAGTGATCCTGAATCCCCCGAAGTAATTTAATTGGCAAAGGTGACGGTCAATTTTATGAACATAATGCCTACGTTTTATATTGGGGGACTTTGGAATGTATAGATGTCGAACTCCTAATCTTGCCATGTGACCATAACTGAATTTGGATTAAGATTGTAAGAGATGATGAAATGAGCGTCACAGCTCACAATTTTTCATCAAGTACTTCTTTCTTCTTCTTCTTATTTTTTACTAATATCTTTTTTTTCTTATATTTATCGGTGTTTGATAGTTTCTCGTATTATTAAAAATTTAACAAGAGTTTAAAAATAGATTGATATAAGGATAGAATGTAACACGCCCCACTAATTTGAGATCTAGCTAATCGTGGATTTGTTTGTGTTATACTGTGTCTTGTACAAAAGATAAGTACATTTTTTTTTCTCATATTTCACATTTTAACAGATATAATTGATTAGGAATCGAATTAATTATCATTATGGTGTCTACAAACAACTTAACCCCGGACCAAAAAACAAATCATGGTGTAGCGGTTTGCGTTTCTGTTTGAAATGAATCGTCCAGTATCAATGGCCCAAAATTTCCAAATTACAGGAAAGAGCACAATCTGGGATTTATTGCTGGGCCCAAAATTTCAGAACGTAGACTTAGGATCCACTAAGGCCCATCACGACAAGAAAAGTCTCCACCTACCTAACCTTCACTTTCCCACTCCACTTGACTCACAAAGAAAGAATCCAAACCGATCAATGCATTGAAAAAAAAAGGATTCCTTAAAAATCCGTTAAAATAAAGGCTAAAGAGGGGTTGTTGAGCAAACAAGGAAGATGCGATTAAAATGCCAATAGGTAATCGATAATATAACTTTGTAGTACAAAATCAAAAAAGCGTTTCATACTCTCAGATGAACATCCAAAGTAGTAGCGTGTATATATATATATAATTGTGGTCGATCGGAAGGAGGTAGAGTCTAAATCAATTTAGAGGTGTATACATATATGTATATGTATATGAATAAAGAAATTAGTCAATATACAAGTGGATCTTGATGGCAATGAGGAAGACACAAATGAGAGCAAAATAGAGCAAGGAGTGAACCATGATGGCGGCGCCGCTGGTCTGGAGAGTGCCGAATTCAACAAACCTATGAGGTCCAGGCACTTGGAACAGCAGCCCCGGCGACAACAGTACGAACAGTATCACCGCCACAAATATTGGACCCCAATCGGACATGACGATGAATTGATGATCCCTTTTTTTCACTTATGATGAATGAGAGAGATAGGGAAATTAAGGAGGCTTGATAGGGATTAATATAAGTAAGTAGAAGAGGGAATTTTGATTGGAATTTGGAAAGGGGAGAAGAAACTTAGAATGGAAGAAAATGGGAGGAATGAAATGGTGGGATTGCATCATAAACAAACGTAATACAAACAAAAGGGTGGGAAATTAATGGGAAGTGGAAGCTGATGGAAGATAGGGATTGGGGGAGAGGGGTAAAGTTGGTTTTGTGGTTCTAAGTTGATTGGGATACTCTTTCCTTACATTTCTCATCTAAGAGTCCATTGCTTCTTCACATTTTCTTCCCTTCACGTGAACTCGGCACCCTTCCAACTCCCAATCTGTCTTTTTTTTTTTTTCTCCCTCCCATTGATTTTAGGCCACAGTATACTGTATATACGCGACCGACATGACTTAAAATGTCCACCAGTTTACCAATGCAACGAAGAGATTACTTACTATATCATACATGGTGAAATTAAATTAAAACAAAGTTACATTATGAATTTACGATACACTTACAGCAAAAGCACGTGTCCTCCATAAGGTCACAATATCATTATTACTCCACCAGTAAAATTGGCTCATTATATCTGTTTGACGGCTACTTTGCACAACGATGAAGATGGGCCTCGTACGAGAACTCATTGGGTTACGGCAGATGAGTACCTTGAATGGGCTCGTTGTCAATCATTGATGGGCTTCAATAAAAAATCTTTCTAGGAACCACTAACAGTATAAAAACCAATTTTGTCAGAGTAGAGAGAATCATCATCAGCTGAGCTCGCTGAAGTTCATTCCTTTATGAACGGAGTCCACTTGTGACTTATGAGTGCGACACTGTGACCGTTTTTGAACTCTTAAAAAGTAAACCTACGCAAGTGGCGGCAGTATATGTTGACAATGCGCCTGCCACGTCACGAAATGGATTCAAACATTAAGCCCCGAAAGAAAAACCCCGAAAACCATTAATTTTAGCTCTGTTTGTTTGCATTTTTTATGATTTTTTCAGTATATTTTATTAATAATTGTCCCATCTTAGTACACTTTTTTAATTTTTTAATACATTTTTTTACATTTTCAATACAAAAAATACCTAAAAACACACACTAAAAAAACAAACCAAACATATTTTTACATTTTTTTTTCTCACAGTTTTACTCGCTAATTTACTCAACACGGGTTTTCCCAAAATGCGATGATATTGGCCTGCATTACCATCAAGTTTCCCGGCTATTTACTCTTTTTTTTTTTTCCATTTTAAGGATGAGAGGGGATATACAAATAGTAGAACGTGATAAAAAACGTGATTAATTTATTCCATAAAGTAAGACACCCGCTTGTGGTATTTGTTGGAGATCAACAATGGTGGTCCCTCACTGGTGTCTACTTTTCACTTCTTTTTCTTTTAGTATATACTACCATTTCAATCAGGTTCAACTTGATCTGGTTTCTACCAAAAATTCCTCTCATTATTTCGATATGGGATAATTCTATATGGATGAATCTCCTTAATTTGAGACAATGGCCCTGGCCCGTTGTTTGTCTGTTAATGTACTCAACTTTCATCATCTACTTTGTCCACTTCAGGTCTGGTTAGTACTACCACCAAGCACTGGTATTTTGACCATTTTTTATTGGAGTAGCTTTTTTTTTTAAAAAAAAAAGAAAACTACATGTTAAATTTTAAGATTTGTGTTATTTTTAATACAAATCTTAACATTTGATGTATGAATTTTTGTTTTGATAAAAGAGAAGTATTATTAACTATAACTTATATTTAATATTGGGTGATGCCGTAACGGTATATTTTTTATCCTCTGTGTCATTTTCTTATGACATTCAGTATGACACAATCCAATTACTCCTTATAAATTATATAATTTGTGTTAATATATATACCATTCACAATTATTTTCGACCTTATATATTTTAGGGCTAAGGGTTCACTTTTTTTTTGAATTAGGACTTATTTATTTTAAATTTTATTAGGAGTGTCAGTTCGGGTGTAATTCGGTTCGGTTTAATCGATTTTTTCTCTCCCATGAACCGTCCGAAACCGAACCGCACACACTATTGAGACGAACCAAACCAACCGAATAAATAATCGGATTTATCGGTTCGGGTTTCGGTTCACCCGCATAATGGCTTCTTTCCAGTCAATTTGGTGCTGTGTGTTGACACATTGCCAACGATTTGACACTTTTTTTCTCCCAAAAAATAAAGAAGAAATTAAGCGCAAACAGCTTCCTTCGTACTGAAATGGCTGCATAAATATAACAAATTTAACACAAACTCATCCCTACAAAATTCTCACTCAAATTAACACAAATCTAAACTTAGAGCAACATAGCAAATCCATCTTTAGCATATGAAGTCAAAACCCCAATTTCGAATTACAAAATCTCAAATCCAAACCCAAAACACATATTTCCACCACTCCTCATTCCAATCTTATTGATTTGCTATCTAACCAAACAAAGACAAGAAGGTATGTTGGAGAAGATAATAGCCACGGTGAGGTATGGGTTGGAAAAAGAAACTGGAGAATGCGACTTTGATTTTGAAAATTGAGGATAAGGGGAGGAGGATTTATAGATCTGAGATTTTGGGATTTGATTGATGGACTCCAAGATTATACGAAAGCAAGATGGGTGAAAAAGATCTCTGGTCGACGAGCGGTGATGAGGAAAGGAGAGGCATCGGCGGATGTGAAGAAAGAAGGAAAATAAGAATGGCTAAACGGGCCAAATGAAATTTCTAATGTATTATAACTATAAATATATAATACAAAAATTAGTAAATTATTATGTCGGGTTTTTGGGCGGTCCCCGAATAAATTTTTCTCCAACCGTACCCGAACCGTCTTATCTCACAAATTTTCGGGTGAAACCGAAAACCCACCCGATAATACAATTAACCGACCCTTTAGCCCCGAATTCAGTTTGGCTCGGGCGGATTTTCGGGTTGACCCGTCTAGCTGACACCCCTAATTTTTATAGTTAAAAAATCAATAAAAATAGTCAAATTTCATAAAAAATAAAACATTGATATAAAAAATAAATAAGAATATGAAAATTATCTACATTTAAATATGTGACTATGGTATAAGTATTAACATAAATTATATAATGTATAAGAAATAATTAGATTATGTCATAACGAGTGTCACACAAAAGTGACACAGAGTATCCTATGTTCCTATGTTAGACTATACCCAATTGGCATACTTGTATTGAAGGAAAAAAAAAAAATTGGCCGTTCATTTTCTTTAAATTTCCTAACAATTTTTGTTACATTTTTAATATACTTTTTTTTTTATATTTTTAATATATAAAAATACAAACTGAGAAAATAATCTAACCATATCCAATAAAGGATTTCACTATTTCACACACACGCACACATATACACAAAATTTGAAGGATTAGGAAAGGAAAAGCCAACTCATTTTCCCCTCGTCTTCTTGGTGGCTTCTTGAGAGTTCAACTTACAGCGCGTAGCCGGCACCCAGCAATCTCTCTCTAGTGTAATCCAAATACTACTTCCGTCTGCTACTCCAAAAGTTATTTTTAAAGTCAATCATTGACTTACTTTTTCGCTATTTTCTTTTTTTTTTTTAAATTTTTTTTTCTCATAAGGAAAAATAATCTGTAAAAAACGACGCTGCCTGTAAAGTCTTCAACGGCCATTGAATTGGAGACGAACAAAGAGGTACTGATCCTCCATAAATTCGGTCAACACGCCGTCGTTTTCACTTGATCCTTCGGTTACTGCCTGGTAAAGGCTGCGCGGGAGTTACACTTTTGTGCTGAAAAGTGAAAAACCTTGCTGAATTGTCTGCTGCTGTGAGAAGTGGAAAGTTGCCGAGTCGACGGTTCTTGCGGAAGATTTGTTCTGTTCTGAATGCTTAATTGGAAGCTATGTCAGGTGAAATTTGTTCCTGGAAGCAGACCAGGAGATTTGTTCACTTTATCTTTCCATTTCGTGATTTTATTAGCATATGAATTGGTCGCGGTTTTAATTTGTGAACTCTGTACCGGTTCTTCCACCCCACCCCCACCCCCGGTAACAACGAAACGGACTCCAATTAGTTTGAATGAAACGATTTCTTTTTCTGTTCTGGAATTACTAATCATGCGAATTCAAAACTTTTTTTTGTAAAAGGTGATGAATTCTGCATCGAACTTTGCCGTAAGTTGTAGCTTCATTGTAGAATACATTAATTCTTTTCTTTTTAGTTGATAAAATAATGCATTTATTTTATTAACTGATATGTATGACTAGGAGTATGCTGTGGTTGTTTGTTAGTGTTTTTTTTGTTAATTTTTAGGATTTCAGCAGGTATTTCAATTGTATAAATTGATTAGTTATCAGCTAGTATTATGAATCACTTCTAATTAGCAAACTCGAAAAACCTGATAAACTTTTGCCAACACTTGAGAGTGGCCTGGGTACATTGTTCTGGTCTTTAAGTTTGTATGTGCAAGGAAGCCTGTATAATTTGAGCTGTATGAATTTTTGAATAGGATCCTTCAATCCACACTTAAATTTTTCTTGTTTATATAGCTTTGTGTTTGCCCATTGATCCGAGCAAGAGATCAATGAGTTGCACACATGGTTCTGGTTCCCCTTATAAGTTGTTTTCTGAAATGTGAATGTGAGTTAACCACATCTTTTATGTAAATGTGAATGTTAGTTGCCCGCGACTTGAGATGGAAACAGCTTCTCAGTGGTCTGTTCTGACGTTACGGCTACTTTGTTGGTGCAGCTTATAATATAAATGATCTAGTTAGAGAAGCTCAAAGCCGGTGGTTGAAGCCTGCCGAAGTATACTTCATACTACAAAATCATGAGACCCAAATGATTACAAATGAGCCTCCTCAGAGACCTGGAAGTAAGCAATGTTCTTTTCTATATGCATCTTTAATATAGTGAAAAGCATGGAAACCGGGATCTAATTAGTTTGGGTGACTAACTTTATCCTGGACTTGACAGGTGGATCTGTATTTCTTTTCAACAAGAGGGTCCTTAGATTTTTTCGTAAAGATGGGCATAGCTGGCGTAGGAAGAGAGATGGAAGAACAGTTGGTGAAGCACATGAGCGGCTTAAGGTTTAATTTACAAGATCCTTTATATTGCTACTATATTCCCTATTCCCGTCAAACTTCTTATTTTTGGTTGAAGTGGTTACTTTCTCCTTTCTTCAGTTGCTATTTTGATGGGATTTTGGAATCTAGTCATGTTAACTGTATTAACACCATACAACTATTTAAATCACGTCACTTCATCCAGTTGTTTGGGGTTCAAACAAACATCTCTCTCTGAAATTGGGATTTCTCTTTTTAATTCCTTCTTCCCCCCCCCCAATCCCCAAATCATATTGCAACATCCACAGACCTGAATTTTGTGTTTTTGGTTTTTGGGAACTTCAAAGTGATAACTTCTCCAATCAGGAGGAGAAACATGTGATTTGATATCTGTGTAAATATGGATTAATTTAACAATCCTATCTTTTATTTTGTTGTTATTCCGCTCTAATACTGTTAAGAGAATTTATTCAAAGCTGATTTCAGATTATTTCAATTGTTGATTGGTTTTATAGTTTCATCTTGCAACTACTGTTGTCTAGGTCGGAAACGTTGAGGCTCTGAATTGCTATTATGCGCATGGAGATCCCAATCCTAATTTTCAGAGGCGTAGCTATTGGATGTTAGACCCGTAAGTGTATCACATTCATGCTAGCTTTTTCCTTAGAAAAACAATAGCGGGATATTTTATTTTGTGAGGGTATATTAGGATTAAGATTTGTCAATAATAAGTTCAGAATAATCTTGAAACAGAACTTATCCTGATTAGATTAGCTTATTCCTATGTTCGCAAGTTTACATTTTTTTTTCATTTGATAAAACTCAATGAGCATGTCAGTAATTATCATGTTTTTTCATGATTGGACAGAGCATATGAGCACATTGTTCTGGTTCACTACCGAGATATACAAGAGGTGAGGGTCCCATTTCTGATAGGAAAGATACTTCAATTACAGAATTTATAGTTACCCGCAAACGAGCCATCACAATTGTTCTCCCTGGTGTTTATTTCACTTTCTTTTTAGTTTTAATATGCCGTTTTGTGTTCATTCCTCCATCTTCCCTGGGGTGCTTTCCCTGGAAACTGAGCATTTGATTCTTAATAATTGTAGCATAGCCTGTACAAATTCCAAACCCCCAGGCCTTTGAATTGCAGTCAGAAACTGTTTTTAGGCTATATCTTCTGTACTCAGACCCGATACTAAATTATTTCATTTGTAGAATCAATTAATACAGGATCTTTAATTGAACTTTAATCAACCTTCTATTTGCCTGCCACTGACCCTGTCTTCTTTGCTTTAGGGAAGGAACACTGCCGGAACAACAATACAATTTTCTCCAGTATCCCCTTCTACTTTCAGTCAGAGCCCCATCTCTTATAACTCCCAGCAGCCTGGGTCTTCTACTTTTTTCAGTAGTCTATCCAGCTCTGGATCTGCCGAGACCGGTTCTGATGTGGCCACTAGCAGCCAGGCGTTACCTTTGAATAATGTAGAGAGAGCTGAGGAAGCCACTAGCTCATCAGGGCTTCATATTACTCAAGCATTGCGGAGGCTTGAGGAGCAATTAAGTCTAAATGATGATATCGTGGAAGAAATTAGTTCAGGTTACACTGACAATGACAATACATATAGTTTAGAGAATGTGATACTTGGTCAAACTCCATCAGCTGCAACACAAGGTGAACAAAACATATTTATATTGGATCCATTCAGGGTTTCGTTATGGATTCGCTAACTTTGAGCTCCTGCTTGAGGAGTTTTGTTCTTTGTAGTAATGATGATGAATGCTAGCATCTTCTTCTCATGCTTGACCTTGGTATCTTCATACAAATGGTCTTCTGCAGTTTGATGGACAAAACTTTCCTGGATATGGGATGGCAAATTTTAGTATTGTTGCGCATAGTAGGAATTGATGACGTATATTCATTTCTTCCTTAAAAATGCTGAATTGAGATATTTTTAAAGTTCGTTTGTCATATACTGTTTTATCTTGTATTTGTCTATAGGCTTTATATCTGTCACTAAAAGTTTTCAATATTCCCTTTCACTGTTGTTTCATAGAAGTTTTCAAAATTCCCTTGCACTGTTGTTAATCATAGAAGTTTTCAAAATTCCCTTTTCACTGTTGTTAATCATAGTATTACTGATCGTGGCAGTTTTTTTTTTCTTCCCTCTAATCTGTCTCTCACTAATATGAAATTTCAGTTATAATAGTAACTGGATTTTGGTCTAAAAGAGAGCTAACCATTCCATTTTGTAGGTTCTAACCTCGAATATCATCAGCAGCTGTTAAGCCAAGCTGATTGGAATCAGGTAACCCAAATTTTAAAGAAATGTGAGAAAAAGTTTCCCATCTGAGAATCATTTGTATCTGCTTATTGTGTGTGCAATCTTTTTATGATGGTGTAAAAAGATTTCTAGATTGTATCACGTGAGTTGCTACATGTGTTGTATTTAGTGTGATTGTTGGGCGCATATGATCACTTTGCTGAGTGCGTGGTGTGTTTCTAATTTTCTGTCACCTAAATGTGGTGGTTTTCTTCCTTTCCTTAGGGTATTGAACAACCTGAATGGACAAAAGACCATGCGCCTGATCAAGATGACATTTGGTTGAGTTTGGGCAGAATTGATAGTCAAAATTGTAAGAATTTGATTATGTTAGTTTCTTATTTCCTTAACCTGGTATTTTGTATGTTTGAGAGGCTGAAACTCCTCATTTAGTGCCAGTTGCTCAAGAAACTGAAGATTTGACCTATCCCGAGTTTTCAGCGGATGTAAATGCTTATGCCCCTGAGCTTGACAATTACACATCACTGTTTGACCAAGGTCATATTGGAATGCCTCTTCAAGATAATATGGGAATCACTATTTCCCAAAAGCAGAAATTCTCCATTCGAGAGATATCTCCAGAATGGGGTTATGCGTCAGAAGTAACTAAGGTGCATGTCTGTATATTGAATTCCAGTTGTGAGATTTCTTTTGCTTTGGTTAATGTCGTTTATGTTAGAATATGTTTTGGTGTTTACATGTCTAACAATAGAGCTGCAGATATGTTTAGCAAGTTTGGCATTCCATGCTTTGAATAATATCTTTACCCATCTTTCAGTGTTTAGTTGCTTCATGTAATATGCATCTTCCCACTGCTTCAGGTAGTTGAGTCATGAGTGCAGTACTTCTTTTCCAAGTACTCAATTTGTACGCAGAACTGTTGGACTTTAGTAGTAATAGGATTATGTTGCAGCTGATTATTAACCGTACTGCTGTATACTCTTTATATCATATTCTGTTCAATAGTCTGCAAGTACCTGCCTGGAAAGGATGGATTGCCGGTGTGTGACATCTTTGCCTTCAGAAATCACATCTTCAGAAAATGTGGTGGAAAACTTGGCCTTGTCGTAACCGTTTAGTTGTAGTTTGGTGAACACCTTAGTTCCTTTTCTGATTCGTACATCGCAGAGCCATGTTTGGGTTTTCCGGTTGCTAAAATATTTTTCTGAGACCTCTCCTTAAGTTGATATGGTTGGAAACCGTAAATATTTAACTAAACAGTTGGGGGTATCATGAGCCTTTCACTTAGTTATCCTCATAAACCAACCTTTACCAATTGATGCAACTGTCTTTTGTTTACTAAAGGCCTAAGATATCCAGTTCCATCTCTGTATCCGCTTCTGTTAGTGTAAATCAATAGTTGGATCTGGTGTCTGCTTTATGTTTCTAGTTGAGCCTGTGCAGTTAGTTTCATATGTTCAACATCAAGTTTCGTGTTTCAGGTTTTCATAATTGGGTCATTTCTTTCTGATCCATCGGAGTCTCCGTGGACTTGCATGTTTGATGGCGTTGAAGTTTCAGCCCAGATCATTCAAGAGGGTGTCATTTGTTGTCAGGCTCCTCCACATTTGCCCGGAAAAGTATCAATTTATGTTACTTCTGGTAATAGGGAGTCCTGTAGTGAAGTCAGGGAGTTTGAATATCGTGATAAACTAGCTGTTTGTAGTAATTGTAGACAGCCAGAAGTAACTAGTAGGAGTCGAGAAGAGTTACTGTTACTTGTCAGACTTTTGCAGTTGCTTCTCTCCAATTCTTCACTGCAAAGGGGAGATAGTACCGACTCAGGAATTGACCTTTTGACCAAATCCAAAGCAGGTGAAGATCCTTGGGGTCAGGTCATAGATGATCTTCTGGTTGGCACTTCAACATCATCTAATACCACGGACTGGCTTTTAGAAGAACTTCTGAAAGACAAGTTGCGAAGTTGGCTTTTGTCTAGATCACAAAAAGAAACTGACCAGCAAAACAGTTTCTTGTCAAAAAAAGAGCAAGGAATCATACACATGGTTGCTGGATTAGGATTCGAGTGGGCCTTACCTCTAATTCTGAAGTCTGGAGTCAGTGTAAACTATCGTGACATTAATGGCTGGACTGCCCTTCATTGGGCTGCACGGTTTGGAAGGTATGTAACTAAATCCATGATTTTGGTTTTACTTAGGGGATCTTTCTTCAATTGTAAGTTTTAGATTCAAAGTTTTCCTGTCTGTCTTCAGGTCATTTATGTAAAAATTCCTTAATCATGGTTCACGTGGTATCAAAAGATTTCATCACTCAAATGTATACATGTATTTATTTGTTTATTATTTTTTGTAACAGGGAGAAAATGGTCGCTGCACTCATAGCTTCTGGTGCATCAGCTGGAGCAGTTACCGATCCCACTCCACAAGATCCTACTGGGAAAACTGCAGCCTTTATAGCTTCTACTTCAGGACACAAAGGACTTGCTGGATATCTTTCAGAGGTGGCACTAACTAGTCATCTTTCTTCTCTCACCCTGGAAGAAAGTGAGCTCTCCAAAGGATCTGCAAATGTAGAAGCAGAAATGACTGTGAATAAAGTTGCCAATGCGGATCCCGTTACCAATGAGGACCAGCTTTCTCTAAAAGTTACCTTAAATGCCGTACGGAATGCCGCACAGGCTGCTGCACGTATACAATCTGCATTCCGTGCTCATTCTTTCAGGAGGCGGCAGCAGAGGGAGGCTGGTCCTTCGAGCACTGGTGGTGATGAGTTTGGGATTCTTGCGGATGACATTGAGGCGGTTACAGTAGCTGCCTCTAGGTTGGCCTTCCGTAATCCAAGAGATTATAACTCCGCGGCTGTATCTATACAGAAGAAGTATCGGGGTTGGAAAGGTCGCAAGGACTTTCTTGCATTGCGGCAGAAAGTAGTAAAGATACAGGTACCTGATCTTTTGGTTAGAGACAAGATTTTTGTGTTTTGAATTGGTTGCACCCAAAGAAAACCATTCCTGTATCTCTTGGTACATGAATATACAAATTCATTTTAAGGTTTCTATAATGGCGACGGAAGCGTGATTGAAATTGGCAGTGTAGAATCTAGTCATTTTGCACCAAAGATGATGCATGTGAATTTTGAGCATGTTACATAATACTGTACTGTGGTTATCACAGTACTATGAGAACTGAGTTGTATTCTTTGCTGTTACCCCCACAAGCCGTTGTTTGTCTTTCTGTTTTCCAAGTTTACTGTAAAACTTGTTCATTGGTCATTAGTTTTGATAACTTTGTAGATCCTTGTGTAATAAGAAAGATTCAAAATCCTCATTTTATTCTCTGTATTTTTGTGTCAGGCGCATGTGAGAGGCTATCAAGTGAGAAAGAACTACAAGGTATGCTGGGCTGTTGGTATTCTGGAGAAGGTGATACTAAGGTGGCGTAGGCATGGTGTTGGGCTGCGGGGTTTCCGGAATGAAACGGAAGTAATGGATGAAATTGAGGATGAAGACATTCTCAAAGTCTTCCGTAAGCAGAAAGTCGATGCAACTATTGATGAGGCTGTCTCAAGGGTGTTGTCAATGGTTGAGTCACCTGATGCACGTCAGCAGTATCGCCGCCTTCTTGAAAAATATCGTCAAGCTAAGGTAATATCAAGATTGTGGTAGTTTCTGGATGATGGTGGCATGTATTAAGAAACCTGACCTAGTGTACCAATTGACATTCCTAGAAAGTCTTAAAAAAATGCCGAAAAAATTAATCATATAAATAACAATCTGCTGGTAAATTTGCTGTAAAGTTTAAAGATCATATATTGCGACTTTTGTTTTGCAGGCTGAGCTTGCTGATCAAGAGGGGAAACAAGTTTAACATCTCAAAACCATTGAACCAAAAAAAAAAAAAAAAAAGATTACGTTACCAGGTTACTTTGATGATTAGCATGGCTTCTGATTGAAAAGTTTAATACATGGGTATATGGAAGATGTTAGGAAAATCTGATTGGTATGTGAAAAGTAGCTATTTTGATTAATCATCCTTTTAAAGATATTGGAAGTTAGTAAATTTGCTGTACATGTTGATGTAAATGTCAGGTGCAAATACATTATGTGTAGAACAACTGCGATTCACTGCTTTGAAAGCAAATGAACTCTGGCGGATGTTGTGATTACGTCTCTGTTAAAAGATAGTAATTAAATTTTGTTCGGGCAATGATGCCCAAAAGTTTGGCCAACATTTGATGATTTTGTTTGGGAAAGGGTGCCTGGTTGTGTATTTACTATTTACCATGCCTTCCATTTCCTTTCAAAATAGCATGACAAAGTGAAATATTAAAATAAAATGAAAGAAGGTTTCAGCTCACCGTATTTTTGAGCTGACCGTACCATAATTTGCAAATTCGCGATCTTGGATCGTAGGAACGAATTCTTAAATCGATCTTAGATCGATCAAACTCGAATTTTGCAGTGGGATCGGTTAAGATCATAAGATCGGTCCGAGTTTACTATTCATCCATTACAAAAAATTAATTGACCAAATTGAAATTTTTTTCTTTTATTTTTTTTGATTCACATTCAATTGAAGCTAATATTCTTTGAGAAAACTTTTATTGGTAGAAAAAAATATATTTTAGAAAGTTTTTCTAATAAAATGAAAAGAATAACGGTAAGAGAAGAGTTTTTATTAAAAAGTTATGTAAAAATATATATAAGAAAATTGAATTTACCCATTTCTTTTTGTTTAAATGTTAAATACTTTATCTAAAGATAATTGTAACTGCAAATTAAGTAATTAATTATATAACATGTATAATTAATTTTATGATTTTACTATTTCGATCCTACCGATCCTATTTACGATTCGATCCTATGATCCCATTTTGATCATACGTAAGATTACAATCCTGCAAACATTGGAGCGTACTAAAATTATTTGGTTCAATTTCTGAAATCAAATTATTCAGACTAGTAAAATTGGTTCACAAAATTTGCACAAGCAAATTGGCTGAAAATAAAACTTAATGTAATTACTTACACACAAGCATACACCATTGTTCAGTTAGTTTGGGCAATGTGCTTGTAAATGGCATCACAAATGAAAACCATTGAGTATAATAATTGTGATCATTTTAGATAAAACTGCTCAAATATCGGCGGAACAAGCCAATAAGGAACTGGGGGACGCAGTAAGTGAGTGGACAAAGCTGAGCGGTTGACTTTACTAGATTTTTCTTTTCAGTTGCCCTTTCCCCATCAGGAAGGATCCTTTCCCATTCACTACACACTATATATCATTAGCATCAGCTTTTGATTCTTCTTCTCCTTCGCCTGCTCCTCCTTCGCAATTGTTAAAAATAAGAAATGGGATCGAAGGATAACAAGGTGGAGCTTTTACAGACAGCCATTAAACAGTTAATCGATGAAGAGAAAGCCAAGACCAAAAATAGTGAAGACAGTTTTGTTGCAGTCAGTGGAAATGAAGATGCTGGTGCTGTTGATGATGATGATGCAGCTGACCACCGCCTCCTCTCCAAACTACTGTCGCAGGTAACATTTCTTCCTTAACTTACTTGTTGATGTTTTTGCCCTTTTGCTTCTTTGTATTTGCGTAAAAGAAAAAGAAATTGAAATGATCCTAGATTTGGGATTGGAAGGTTTTACTCCCTCCGTCTCAAACTAGACAATAATTTCGGGACAGAGGCAGTAGCTAATTCTAGCCCCTTTAATTGCTGAGTATGTGGTATCAAAGCCTAGAGGGACAGATGGATCGTGTTCCTGATTTCTTTACCTGCATGTTTGACACGTTCAACTTGGGATGTTTTGAATGTCAAAAGATAGTGTAAGACGGGGTGATTTGGTCAACGGAACTAACGTTATTATCGTCTCTGCTTCAGTTGGAAACGATGAAAGATGATGATACACCTCCGGAACCCAACATTCAGAATGTGAATTTGAACGAAGTTGGCGAGAACATTGAGGATTCCGGCAGCACCAGCTCTGACATTAGCAAAGACGACATAGTTGGGGAACTGAAAAAGATCCGTAGGCAAAATTTCATCACCCACTGTCTTCTGTCAGCCATGATTGTCCTCACGATTACATGGCAAGTTTCTGAAGTCTCACTCATTTTGAAGGTCAAAGATGGATTGAGCAACCCGTTTAGAACCTTAGGTGGCTTGTTTAAAGGGATGATTATGAAGCCCCAGGCTTCGACTGATCATGAAGAAGACAAGCAGGTTTCTAGCGCTGATAAGCAAAATCCCCTGCTTACAACCTCACCCCTTCCAGGTCTCAAAATCCCGAAGTTGCCCCATGTGGAACTCCCTGCCTTTGATTTGGATCATGAAGACGACTAGTTAGTTAGCCTGGTCTTCTATGCTGCTTGAAGTCCAGATGAGCAATTGTTATTCTATCCTGTTTTTTAATGTTCTTTCATTCTTGTTAGCCAATCTTGCACACGAATTTTGAAACCTCAATCGAATTTTGCGGGATTACCACAGAATCAGGTAGATCATTTAGTTAATCTAATAACATCATCCATTCATCATAACAAAGAAATCTCGGATAGTTTGAACTTCCAAAACAGATTCATAAACTTTCAATTGACAACTTAGATCCCAAGGAAATATATTCTAAACAATTCCAGAACCATGCACGACTGTAGTAGAGAAGAATCACAAAATATCCCCAACATTCTGTGTACTGATAACATAGGAAATATTCTAAAACAAATAATGGCATAGTCTGATCACAAGCACAAGGGAGACGATTATTTCCCTTCATCTAACACACGGATCATTTCATCACGCATAATTCAACCGGAAAATGTCATTCAGCACATAGAAGCTACCCTGAGGGGTTGGCATCAAATGGAACATCTGCAATAGAGAAAAAGGACAACGCAAAACATTAGGCACAGATAAAAGTAAAACCAGAATGGTAGTAGATATACAGAGACAGTAAAACAGGAACCCAAATCCACAGAAAATCCATAACTCAACCAGTATACTCGAACAGATGCACATAAACCACATAGCAGTAAATAAACAAGTATAAATCAAAGCTCCACCAAGTGTTCAAATGATCCAAATTACGGCAAACCTACAATTGAGACTTAACCAAACAAGAAGAACCTTCTCATAAAAAGATTGAGCAGTAAGTACCTTCAAAAACCGCATTTCAACCAGCAGCACAAAGGGGAAATTCCATAAGGAATACTTATAAGCCAAAATAGAAATATACTATCGTAATGTTTCTCCAAAATGACTCAACATGGGTCCCAATTTCGCTACATTGACTACATACAGCTCCATGTAATCCAAAGAGTTTTCTTAACTGCAACTTACTTTTGAAAGAAGAAAGCTTAATGACACTGATTTCCTATGAAACACAAAGTGAAGGGTGAAGGGACTATATAGTTGGTCTACAGCATAATTCATAAAGTCAAATCTTAAGACATTTTTCAAAGAACTTGCAACAAAACTAGTGTGACATGGAGAAAATAAGCAAAAAAGGCATTGGTATCAAGTGAAAGAATTATGATAGATACTTGTTTATCTAGTTCAGATAGAACCAAAGATACCCACATCACACGCTTTCCAACGACACCAAGACAACAGTTTCCCAACGAAAATATACAGTCAGCACAACAAAATCGAAGCCTGATGATATCAGTTCCCTCCCAATCCGTCACATGAAATTGCATACTAGGGTATTACTTGATACAAACTGTAGTGCCTAAAGTGCACATACTCAGTTGTCATCACATTAATCATTATTCACAAGGTTACAACTTACAAGGTAAACATGTCTAGTTGTCTTCTCTATTTCTATAACCATTACACAGATTTAAGTACAAGGTACCAAAACCAGCTTCGCATCAGACACAATCTATAACATGCACCCATTGGAAGAAATAAGCAACCCATGAGAAATTCTAATAGTAGTTAACATGGAATAGCAAAGATATATTTTCACAGTGAGTGAAATCAAATATACATGGCAACCGGCATTCTAAAGCAGACATGCATTACCCAGTAAAACACATACACAAAGAATAATCATATAGTAGATAATGATAAACACCAACTCCGAATAATAATAGATGCAGTGATCAGTCATCTACAAGCTAAAACATGTATGAGTAAGCCAAATGATAGCAAAATCATCAACAGTGAATTATCAGGACAATAACCATATTGAATCACCCAATCATGATTTCCCCATATTAACTTACTTTCACCCCGATCCTTGCGAATTAATAATACCCAGAAGCCCCCACAAACAATCAAGCGCACAGAACCAAATCCCCCTACCCCCGCGCAAGTGCACATGGACACATTTAACGTTTCTTTTTCATCTCATCATTCCATTTTTCCAACTGACTTCAATAACAGACCTCTTAAATCTCTACAAAATCTCTACAATTGGAACACCATTTTATACATTTTAAGGACGAACCTTTGACATTCCAAAATCAAAAAGGTCACAGCACAGACAAGACCCACCAAATTCCTCAACCAAATCACAATACTCATCACACAAACCCTATAAACCTTTTTTAAGTAATACCCACACACAAATGAGTAGTCGTACAGTCTGAATAATTACAACCAATATAACAGATCAACCCATAGAATCCTAAATTTGCCAACAGAAACCATCCAGCCTAATTCAATTAGCAGAATAAACTAGAGTTGACATAAATAATGCCGTACGTAGATACAATCAACCAAAATTCGTCCAAGCAAATCACAATATTTTCAGCACATAAACCCTAGAAAGGCTGACGACCCCCTTTCCCCCCAAAACGAAACTTCAAAACAAACTTAATAATACTATTATAGTATGAAGAAAGGACCTGGCTGAACTTGAGGGCGTGCTGTTCACCGGGGAGCTGAAGGGTGCCGGAGACGAAGACGAGCATACCACCGGCGGGACCAGAGGGCTGGCAATCGACGGTGGAGATGGTGTGCTGGCACTGGGGGAAGGGCAAACTGGTGAGCTTAGCAACAATGTTCTGAGAACCCTGAATCTTCTGGCCTTCAAAGGTCAACATGGAGGACTCCTGATATAGATTGCCCAGCGAGTTCCGGTTGGTGTCGAAGGTTGAGTAGTAGTGCTCCACGAACGCCTTTGCCACCTGATCCGGATCCATTTCTTTGATCTTTCAGTTGACCGATTGGAACGTAAGGGATTTTTTGTTTCTTTGGCCCGGTCCCCCTTTTGATTCGGGTACGGGTCAGGGATTCTGTTCGCTTAGGACTCACGCGGTACTTTGCTAGAGAAGAAAGACGAACGACTGTGAAGAGAGAAGGGATACTACTACCACCAGAAATAATGGTGGGGGAAGGAAGATGCGCCTTGGATATGGGTTCAGGTGAATTTGGGCTTCATGGCTTACTTTTTATGGGCCGAATTATGGTCTGGCCCGATTATTTTCTTTTTTGCCGGCAGTCTAAATTTGTTATGATTGTAAAAACATGTGTACATTCAATTGCTATATATTTTAGGTTGAAAATAATATCTAGATATACTCCCTCTGTCTCAAAATTATTGTTCAGTTTAAAATTTTACTTTTAGTACAATTTGAACTAAAAATGAAAATCCAAACTGGATAATAATTATGAGACGGAGGGAGTACAATTTTTAAATATAGTCAATGGTGTCGTGTTTACTTTAGCTCGAAGTTAAGAGTATTGTGATTTGATAACCATGTCAAGTTTTTTGAGATTCATTTATGGAGCGATAAATACTGTTGAATTCTCTTTTCGAACCCTTCCACCTTGTCACTTTAGGAAAAGAACAGTATCAAAACTAGTACTAGTATGTGGTATGTTCTTGAACTGAACTTTAATATCTTTTGTTTTTCACCCATGAATATGATCCAACAAATAGCTATTATTGTTCACATATTTTTGCTTTTTCCAAAACACTAAAGTCAAGCCAGTTCAGTTGGGCCCTTTCCATCTTACTGGAGAAACAGGGTTTTCAAGTTTTGAAATAAAAGAAGATTATATCAGCGTTGAAGGTGGCCATTTTTATTGAATAAAAAATATTTTTATTGCTGCGCAAACTGCAAAAGGTCATTTCAGGTGAGTCAGTGAGTGCCAGCCAATCCCACATCGCCTTCATCAATCATCATCGTGCTCAGCACGTTTTATCACACCATTGAGATGATTCACTATTCTGCAAAACTATAAGGAGTAAGGCCCACTCGAAGTGGCCCAAACAAGAAAGCCACATCAACCCAAGCAATTTCCAGCCTGGATTTCTACCCACACTGGTCCACCATTAAAAAATCAGGCAAGGTAAAATGGGAATAACCAAAAAAAAAAAAAAAAAAAAAAGAAGCGGGAAAACACAGACAGTGCTAGAGTTGCTACTTGCTAGTGCCTTTGCCTTCAATCTATATGTTCTAATCTGATGACAACACCAACATTTTAATCTACTTCAGCTAACACAAGGCAAGATCCAATAACTACTTTATCAAAAGCTGAAAAAGATCGGCTATATTGCTCATATATCGTCATTCTATTCCATCAAGCTACACAACAAATTAAAATTACAACACACGTGAAAAAATGGAATGAGGAGAAACTGCAACTGTACATGGATTGGCCCGTATCATTGCCCTTTTGGTTGCAAGGGAAAAGCGATAAACACAGTTGCTTAATGAATGACCTAAAGATTGTACACTTCCAAACCAGTATTTTTGCTCTGTTTCACTAAAAACTATTTATTTACAATGGAAACATTTGTTGTGGCTAAGGCAATAAACAATGGTCATTCTAAACGAGAGCAAATGTCTGTGCAGTATATTGGACATGTGGGAGTATGACAGGCTAGTCTAGCTGCTTTTATTATTACATAAGCAGAGATTTACAGGAACTATATATACTGATTCTTCTCTCTATCCTGCAGTGTGTATAACTATCAAGACATGCGGAAATTCACACCAATTAAGTGCTAGTCTCGGAAATGTATAACTTGTTAAGATTTTTGACGCAGAAGATAAAGAGGGATTAAAAGAAATCAGACCTCTTCATCCCAACTTATTTCTCCATCTCACATTGGGATTAACCGGATGTGGGATGCCGAGATCATTTCAGCCCTTAGATGATAAGACTCGATTCTCCAAAAACTTCCTCGAGCCAGGTCAGTCTGTACTCTCTATCTTCTCTACTCAAAAATCAAACCGGAGTCGGCGAGGGGAACTGAATCAGCTACCTATATGGATCCATTGATTGGTTACCCTACATAGATCCTCTAACGAACCAAGTAAGCACTCCAATACCAATGAATAAGAAGATTTCCTGCAGAAGCAAGAACAAAAGAATGAACAACATCATCACATACATATGCAGCAGGATCAATGGCATGTGTACTCCCTCTGCGCCGAAAAATTAGTCCACATTGTAAATTGTGCTGTTTCTAGTATAATTTTAAAAATACAATGTGGACTATTTTTCTGGGACAGAGAGAGTACTAAAGAACAATTACAACGAATAGTAATTTGATAGCATGAATAGGAGGCAAGAGTCACTTGCAAGAAAAGTTCAGCCAGGAAAGTACCTACAGGGGAAATAATCCACAGAGCTAATTGTAGCCGAAGATGCCTTGTACTTGAGTCTAACCATGCAACGAGTACACCCTCACAAGCTGAAATTATCTTAGGAGCTTTCATCTGATACAATATCAAAAAAGCGGGAAACTTCATGGTAAAGTTGCTCCGCGTCAAACGGTTTTGAAACATAGCCGTCCATGCCACACTTGAGGCATTCTTCATTTGTAGCTTGGAACACATCAGCCGTCATTGCCAGGATGGGAACATGCCAGGTAGAAACATTATCATAAGCTTCAACTGAGAGTTCTCCATCTTGGATTTTAGAATTGATTCGCGATTCCACCTCACGAATAGCCCTAGTAGCTTTAAACCTGCCGTACAAATTCATGCAATTTGATCAATATTACTCACTTCAAAAAACAAAACAGTATACTGCAAAAGAAGCTTTTCCAACAGCAGCTGATGTCAAGAGACACGAGATGACACAGCATGGAAAATAGGTAACTTTCGTGAAATATTGAGAATAGTTGCAATCTTAGTATGTTGACTCAAATGAATTAACAGAACACAAGTACATGTAGAACAAATGATGCATACCCATCCATTTTTGGCATTTGAATGTCCATGAAACAGGCATCAAACTGATGAGGTGGCTGCAATAAAGCGACAGCTTCCTCACCGCCTTCTGCTCGGACAACATCAGCACCATACTTCTTCAAGAAACATTCTGCTACTTTAAGATTTACTCTATGATCATCGACCACCAGGATTTTTCGCCCGGCAAGCAGATTGACCAGAGTTACCCTAGGAGTTTCTCCATTGCGTGAATTCCCCCTGATACTTACACCCATGGCACGCTGTAGAGATGCAGCAAGCATACTTGCCCGAATTGGCTTCGCAATTATCGCTGAGGTTGAAATACCACAAGCTGAAACAAAAGCTCGCGAAGAACTTATAGAGTTAGCTAAAAGGAAGAGTCTTGGAACAACAGTATTATTAACGACCTCTCTTAATTTGCGGCAGAAAAGGGTTGACGTTGCAAGGTCCTTATCCCAAACATCCTGTTCAATGATAACCAAATCTATAACAGCATCCCCAGAGCTTATTCTTGAAAAAGCTTGGTTGAAATCTGGAACTAATTCAACGAATAACCGAAGCCGTTGGAGATGATACCGAGACACCTTTGCTCGTACATCTCTCGGATCAATAACCAATGCCCTCAAGCCTTGGAACTCTGAAGATAAAGAGCTTGATAGTTTACTATTCGTCTGTTGACTCTTCGGCTCACTTGTGTTGGACAAACCATTGGCAAAAATGGCAGTAAAGGTGAAAGTGGACCCAATCTTTGGTACACTAGAGAACCCGATTTCACCTTTCATGAGGTGAACCAAACACTTGCTTATGCTTAGACCAATGCCCGTCCCACCATGCGTTCTGGAAATTGATGGGCCCACCTGCATAAAGGGAGTGAATATGCGAGGTTGAGCTTCCAACGGGATTCCTGCCCCGGTGTCTTCTACTGACACAATTAAATTGATTTGATCAGTCGAGGATGATGCTTGCAAAGCAGGCAAAGGAAATCCATCTGGACCAAAACACCTAAATCCTCTCCAACTCTCTCGCCTGTCGGCTACAGGGAACCCGCTCAACGTATCACTTGAGCATGATTCTGTCTCGTCTTTAGCATAATCCGCCACTTCTTCAACTAGATGAACAGTTACAAATATGTGCCCTTTTTCTGTAAACTGCAGACACCATAATATTTAGCTCCTCGGAAAAACCTCATTCACCAACTTGAATAGAAATTTTCTAAGAAATCATAAGGAGACCTAAAGCCAATTCTATAAATATACAATTTGCATCCTTTATCACCATGATCAATCATGTCACTTTTTGTAACAGAAAGTGGAGAAAAATAATCAGACAACCTAGCTTAACCTTTCGGTCAATGCCGGGTAAGCTTGTGTGGTCAAGCATGATCTTTGTGATTACTACAGTAGTCAACTTTTACCAAAAAAGGAGATGAACTCTCCCTCTAAAACTTACTTTGATTGAGTTGCCGATTAGGTTCGTAATGATCTGTCTAAATCGTCCTGGATCCCCAATAAGCATCTCAGGTACCTTGTCAGATATGTAAACAGCCAACTGTTCCAAGGAAGTTTGTTGCAAAAAGAGATCAGCAAAACAAAAACAATCTATTGGTAAGGATAATAAGTTTAAATACACAGGTCAAATCATCGACGACAGGATCTTTAAAAGTACCTCAACACCTTTCTCTTGCGATTTTCCCGAGAAAAGTGACAATACATCATCCAGAATCGCTCGAGCGTCAAAGCGCACTGCTTCAAGCTCAATTTTACCAGATTCAATCTTCGCTTGATCCAGAACCTCATTTATGAGAGAAACTAAAGCCCTACCACTACCCTGTGCAGTTCTTACATAATCTTGTTGAGTAACATCTAGATCCGTGTCCATGAGCATATGCAACATTCCTGAAAAAGCATATGCATACAGCATAAGAGTGAAAATGATACTCAAGCTTAATGTAGCACACAAGCCGATATAGCATATCGAGCAGACTTACCTAGAACACCGTTCATGGGGGTCCTGATCTCATGCGAAACTGTGGCAAGAAACTGAACCAAATTGAAAGTTAGTGAGATATGCAGACAAAATTATCATGGCTCACAGAGACATATGCAATTAAAGTAAAAGCAGTAGATACCTGTGATTTTGCGACATCTGCTGCTTCAGCACGTTTTTTGAGCTCCATCATTTCATGGTAATCATCCTCAACCCTAGCAATGCGATTCATTGTAGCTTGGAAAATATGCGCCACTAGCAAAACAATAACAAGAATGCCAAATGAGGTCACCATTGCTTGCACTGGCCAAGGCGGTTTATGTTTGAATCTGCATTCATTGTTAAGCTTGATTAGATTGCATAATAGAACTATTATGAATAGTCAAAAAGTGAAATCATGAAGGCACGTTAAAATGATGGAGCCGATGATCAGGATTCCAACAATAACAGATCTCTAAATAATTATATTGTAGTATCTGAAGTACACACGTCATTAAGGAGACCAAAAATGTAACAATGACCTGAAAAGGATTTGTACAAGACAAATGAGAAAGTACATTACCTGCATCGCATCTCATGCTTGCGGAATGGATCCCCGAAGTTAAGGGTACTAACATGCTCAAGACCCTCATTTGAAACACTTGAACCATACATGCTGATAGGGTTGGAGTGATTCGTTGTATCAAAAACATTGACCAGAATAGTTTGCTTGCTTGCAAGTTGTTGAAGTAACTTCTCTACAAGTGACTCAATGTCAAAGACACCACCAAGATACCTGCTTATAAGAAGTACAAACTTTAATGCCAAGGATAACTAAGGAACAAACAACATCCTATCAGAGTAGTTCACTAGTCCCCCCTTTTTTCTGTCACCGAGGGTGTTATACCATGATAAGCATAATGTTCCTTCCTTCTACAACCCCACCCAACCAAAAAAATTCTCAACGATGAGACTGTGTTAAAGGGTATAGGTAACTGTATCTCAAACATACCCGTTAGTTGCTTTCGTTCTCTCGTCTGGCGTCGCATTTGAGGGTAGATCTGTCTTGTAAACAGCAAAAGTCAATATGACACCTAGGCGATTTGATTTGATTAACCTGAATGGAGCAGTGAGTACACCCTTTCCAGACTCTCGAGCACGCAAAATATTACTACGATCTTCCTGCAAGCATTTAATCTGTGGCATCAAAAATCCCTTTTTTTTTTTTAACCAAAAAAAAAATCCCATCTTTCCTTTCCTGACCCCAAAGCCATTAGGAACAAAACATTTTCCAGAATGCATACAAGAATGATATACATTGGCACAACCAAAGAAACAAGTAATGCCCTAAACTTTACCTTGTTTACACTATTTCTCAAGAAACGATGAAAAGGGAAAAAAAAAAAAATCATGAAAGATCAGAATTTTAATAGAATGTGGCACTAAGCTTACTTCGCCAGAGAGCATATCCAGAGATATGACGTGTGCAATAGTATCCTGAGCAAAGATGACAGGAGCATATTCCTCCTGGACAGGGGATGGCTCGGGGTTTTCTGACCAGTACTCATCCTTATGAACAGGGGTCTGTTCAATTACATCCATTCTCTTAATAGTCCAACCTTGTTGCTTCTCAAATTGCTCTCTTTCAGAATGCAGCACCTTCACGGCATACGCCACTCCACTAGTAAGAGGTCTTTCAAAGGCAGTTCTTTCCGTGTAGCTTGCAAATGTCGTCTGCAAGTTGAATAGATTTGGTTGTTACTTGTTACTCGGCAGAGCAGTCTCGAAATCAATAAAAAGGCAGTTCTTTCCGTAAACTACCAAAAAAAAATAATTTTACAGTGATTCTAGTAACCGATAGGCAGCTACCAAATAAGCTGTTCAATTAAGACATCAGATCAACTATTTAGCAGGATATAACTAGGATCTCATCACAATATAAGTAATAACCATACAGTGTCTCTACCTATCAAAGAGAAGGAAGAAATAAGCTTCAAACAGACCAGTTACTGTTTCCCTTAAAAATTGAAGCTGCAACATCAATGGGAGACAGTGTTACCTGGTCAATTGCGGGCGGACTCTTATTGTGGTAGAATGTTGATATTAAAATAGACATGGCCTGGATGTGATTCATGCTAACATTGAATTGATCCTGCAACATTCTGGCCCTCTCATCACACATGCTAGCCAAAGTTTCTTTCCTCTTTTCCACTGCTTGTGAGCTTTGATACCAAAAGTTACCAATTGAAGCTAGAATCCCAAGTACAATCAATGTAAACCAAAGCTTCTTCCACCAATTTCGTATTCCTTTCTTATGGGACCCGATATAATATGGATGATGATGGATCTTGATGAAACTCTTTCCTGATATCTTCTCCCATAGTTTCACCCATATTTGCTCTCCATCAGTTAAGAAACCAGTCTTTGAGGTCATTTCTCCACCATTACTAATCCAAACAAAAGAAATCAAAGACACAAACCAGCAACATAGCATCAAAATTAGATGCCCCACCTTCAGCCCAAATCCAATAACATGGAGCAGACTCATCCAAAGAAGAATAATAACAGCTGGTAAAACTGTGAAAGAACTTCAAACCGACTTCTTCCCCGTCAACCTTTCCTATAAAACTCCAGCGGTTTTGGCCTAGAAGCAGCAACGAAATTCAATCTTGAGAACTAAAATCAGAAGAACTACAATGAAATTATGCGCCCACCAAACGAACTTCATAAATCAGCAGACAATAAGACTGATAAGGACTAAGAAGCCCGAAAGAAATTATTCTAATCTTATCCAAGCAAATTGCCTGCCAGAAGGAGGACCCTGAATTGAGGAAGATAAGAGAAATCCCACCCAAAAAAAAAAAACACAACCAGGCAAAAGAATGAAGGAATCCCTCCAAGAATCCAACTTTTCTGACTCCAATTACAGAAACAGAATTTCGATTTCTATCCAGTCTTCTACCAATCAGAAAACCCACAAGGAACAAGAGGGCCAAACCAAAGATATATTCTCAAAACTAAAGCAAACAGTACCTCATCATACAGGAACAGGAGTTTCCAAACCCCAACTATTGAAGAAACTAACTCCAAGTTATGGCAGCAGTGATTTGCTAGTTAACTAAAGTTTGACTCTTGGAAGAGGCTCCAAAGTTAGAAGCTAGAGTTGAGAAGTTGTGCATAGTTTTGGAGACATAGAAGGAAAGCAATAATTCAGGAAAAGGGGATTAATGATATGGAATAGTTAATCTTAAATGTCACCACAATGAATAAAGGCAACAAGAAAGGAAAGGAAGGAAGGGAAGGGAAGAGGGGGGGGAAAAAGGAAAAAACAAAAAACAAAAACTGGATTCAATGGACACTATGCTACAAGAATCTGTGAAAGCAAAGATGAGAAGAATATGGTGGTAGAAATGTCTGCTTGCACAGGGCCATTATCTCTATCCATTTCTATCTCCATCCAACTCCATAAACTACTAAATAATAGAAAGAAAAAAAAAAGAAAAATCTGTATTAATTATATTCAAACCCAAAAAAAGAAAAGCTGTAAATTATTATTATTAAAATTTTGGAGGGAACTGACAATAATAATTACATTATATTATTTATCATTGTCCGAAGAAGGTAACAAATTTCCAGTTCGCCAGAAATTTAAAAAGGTAATAATAGGTGGTACACTACTGCTACTACTTACTAATGCTTCCAACTCAGCAAAGATAAAAATCACTGCTTTTTTATTTTTATTTTTTTTACCTAGTACTAAAATAGTCCAGCATCACATTTCACAACGACTGCCCACTTTTGCTTTTTCTGTGTTCACATTATCACGTTTCGATCTTAAAAAAAAAAAAAAAAAACCCCAATTTCCTAAATATCCAAAATTTCATGTTTCTTTTTCATGTTTGTCCTCTCTTTTTTTTTTTTGGGGGTTGCGTTTTCTTCAGTGTACAAGTCCAACACGTTTTTATATTGGATGGTTTGAACAGTTTGATGAATGACAATGGTTGCGTTTTTTTTTTGGATCAAACTACCCATTTTAAAGGTTCTAATTTTGTAGTATTGTGCACGTATCTTCGTATTATTAAATGTTGGGTTGATTCCTTACATATTTATGTCATGAGTTAAGTAATTTTTCCTCGCATAGTATGTAACTTTATTGATTTTTCATATGGAATCGAAATTTTTTAGTATTTGATTAGTTGTTATGGCGTCCCAATTTTGTAATTTCACAAGGCATACAAAATACCGACAAGAAAAACAAACTAAACTAGTTCATCAAAAAAAACTACATCTAGTTGGAATGGAATGGAATTCACAACAATAAAAGAATGGGCATTTGGGAAGAAGTAATACTTGGAAAAAAGTGGGAAGGGATAGGGAAAAAAAAAAGGGTTCAAAATAAAGTTAGGTGGAAACAAGGTCCCATTGATGGCTATCCTCGAGGTGTTATTATGTTTTGCCTAATTTTTTTTGTTTTTCCTCTCTTCTTTTATAAATTTTTTTTTTTTTTTTTTTTTGGTTCACCACTGATATTTGGAATCTCATATTGCTGCTCAAACAGCATTATTGAGTTTAGATCATCAAATGCCAATCGACAACATAAAACAATGAAAAACTAAGCAAAAGTTATGATACTCGGCCTTTTTATGATTGGTTTTCCATAAAGATTGATTGTGACAAAAAAATTGTTTAGGAATTTTGATTAGTCCAGTAAACACGTACTTTAAAAGTCTCTACTACAAATCAGAAAATACCTAGATAAGTTATACGAGTATAAACATTGATTCTAATTTGTTCCATGAAAAATTTATAATTAGTGAGTTTTACCTTAATAGTCACATACATTTATGTTAATTCTAAATTTTTGTACTTTTTTTTTATCACAAAATGAATTTCCTCATGTACCATTTGTTGCGAAAGTTATTACTCTTTAATTAAGAAAAAAATATACTTCTTGTGTACCAGAAGAATATACGACCATATACAATCTTAAAACTTAATAAGACTAATTTTTTTGAGTCGCAATGAGTAAAATTTAGAGCATTTGTCGTTGTCAAAGTTAGATTTCTCTTGCATCTTATCTTCTCTCTCTCTATATATATAGTGGACTTCTCTTGCATTTTACCTTGTTTTTCTCATCATACATTTACTCTGTTTTAAATGTTTTTATTTTTATGTGTATTTTTTCATATGGAAAACATAAATAATATAAAAAAAAATTGAAATAGAATTGCAACAAAACCTTGGTAGTGAAAACAAAGAGATCATTTACGAAATAGATATATTTGTTAAAGATCTTTTGAGTAATGACTGGGATTAGTCGGAGCAATGATTTTAGACACTGATACGTAATATACCAAAAAAAAAAATCTTTTGAGTAATAAGTTAAGGGAGGATTTTTTTGAAAAAAAAAAAAATTAGGGTAAACAAGGCTTCCCCTGATTTTATCTAGCCATAATAATTCGAAAATACGCGATCCCAATTATAACAAAGTTGTAATTAATAAATAATAGTTTTACCGGGAGGTTGGTTAATCAGGTATTTGGAGCTGTTAGTTTTGTTGGATGATTTATATCTTTGCGATATAACATAAAGGAGGAAATTAGGACAAAAATGTAGTTTACATGGCTTAATCCAAATATTTTTCATAAAAAAAAAAAAATTAAGGCAGAAAATTAAACAAACGTGCGTTAGTGGAATTTGTCACAAACTCCAACAGTGTGGGCAGTACATTGTGTTGTGTCATGTGTGGGATACCGGATACCCACAAGGTCACAACATTTGCAATAAATTTCAGACAATCAATGCCAAAATAAAATGAAGTGTGCTTCTAATTTTGTTCTCCTTTATTTTATAAAAATAATTTACATTATTAATTTATAGAATGTGTAGTAAAGATTATTTTTTTTATAGGAGAAAGAGAATATATATATATATATATATATATATTATGATAGGATATTCATCATTAGTAACAATGACTCTAATTGTTAGTAGAATTATTTTAAAAAAAATTATGATAACTAAAGAAGTTAGTGTTCAAAGCCGAATTACCACACCCGACTTTGATTAAAATTGATGAGTCTATTTTTTTTTTCCTTTAACCACAACCCTTTAGTTATATAGTAAAGTATACTTACTTATATTTCTATTATAAGACATTTTGATTTATCTTAAATTTTATTTCGTATGATTATAATTAAAAATAAAACTTTAAACATATATTTTCATATTGATTGTATTTTTTTAATTATCGTAAAGTATTATTATAATTTTATTACCAATTTAAATAACATATTAAATTAAATATAATATAAATTAAAATATTTTATAATAAGAATAGGAGGAAATAATTCAAAACTTGTTGCAAAATGGGATGAAAATATTATTAGAAACAAAAAAGTAAGAGGAAGAAATTAGAAAATGATGTCCAGCGAGGCTGGGGCTGGGGAGAGTGGGGATGAGGAAATTGACGTTGACGTTCCCACGTCAGCAACTGCACCGGTTCTCTTGGACGGAGCAAATGGGATTGTCCTACGTGTAATATCCGTAATGGGCTCCACTGCATTGCTACGTGGCAGTTCCGAAGTAGGCCGAAACATTTCAGAAGCCCTTGTCTGCCACGCGTCAAGCTTGTGAACCATCTACCAAAAATATTCTATATATATTTTTTAAACTTTTCCTCCCTTTTATTACAAAAAAAAAATACTACATCCATAACTCTCCAATCAATCCATACGAACGCACGCACATAGTCAGCTTTTTTTTAAAAAAAAAAAACCAGAATTTATAATTACACAGAAAAAACTTACAAATTACACGCTGACATTAATGTTGCCTTAGCCATTTTATCGGCATTCTCTACAATAGATCTGTTACCCTTAATACAATTGCTATTTGGAATAAGTTCTAGTAAATGCACAATATCCCATCCTATGCTCTGGAGGTGGTGAGGAAATTTTGTTCTTTTAAAAACCGAATCCACCAGGATGGTGCTATCAGATTGAAGTTGACAGTTAGCTAGTCCCAATTAGTGTGCCTCCTTCAAAACCTTAATAAAAGCCATGGCCTCTGAATCATCTGATGATGATGAATAAAAGCTCGATGAGCCATACTTTAGTATTTTCCCTGTTGCATCCATGATCTCTCAAGCAGCTGCACCCAAATTCATATCATTGCGAAATCCTCCATCCACCCGAATAAGAAATCCGATGTGCTTGCGACTCCAGCCAAAGTTGGAACTCCCAAATCCACATCCTTTACAAGATTCTCTTTAGTCGGCCAACTAACACAATTAAAAAAGAACTGCTCCTCCTTCATAGCCCATTCCAAGTTTTGGAAAGGATGTTGATCTACTCCTTTCCATACCTTTTCGTTTCTGGAAATCCATATTCCCTAGGAAATAAAGAATGAATATTGAAGCAGACTTGTTTCTGGAACCCGTATAATCCAATTATCCAACCATTCACAAAAGGATGTCTCTGAATTACTACTGAAATCAAATCCAAAATTGGAGCTTTTCCATATGATTTGAGAGATGTGACAATAAAGTAGAAGATGCTTCACTGATTCCTCTTCTCTCTGGCAACGAGGATATAACACCTCCACTGTTATTCCTCTCTTGTGTAAACCCAGATTTGTAGGAAGGGCGTTGTTAGCTGCCCGCCAGACTATCCACTGTACTTTGGCCGGTAATTTAGTTTGCCAAAAGATCTTCCAGGCCTTTTCACTTAAATTGGTAACCATCAACGTTCCAGCATTTGTGATTAATGAATTTGTGCCATTAAAAGCTTCATAGTATCCGCTTTTGACATTATATTTACCAAATTCTTACTTTTCTCAAAACATGGAGTCTGCTTCTCTACACGGTTGATAAGAAATGTATGTTGCTAAGATTTTCTGAGCTGTTTCATTAGGAAAAAGTGATCTAACCGCCAATTCATTCTATTGATGGTTGGAGTCCCACAAATCCCTCACCTTCAATTTTGGCAAACCCTGTCTTGCTGATTGGTGCAAACTTAACGGAGTTAATGTTTCTAGAATCCAGGAATCCCTCATTTTCGAACATATTTCGCCTTTAAAATTTTGGCAAATGACGAATTGGGATTCATGTATACTTTCCATTGAAAAGCTCCATAGCTAGGGTTTGGTAGATAAGTTTCATGAACACATAATGAATTTGGAAAATTTGGAAAATTTCTGATTGTATTTTCGTCAGTCAATTCAGGCGTGGAGTTCCAGTATATATACATGAAGATCTAACTAAAAATAAACTAATAACAGCCGACATAATTAACATACAGCAGGTCAACTACTTGGTCTACCTATACAAGTCTACACCTATATTTACAGGCATTGTCAATTGGACCCCTGATTGATCTAATCTCCTGGATCATGTACAAATGTCTGATCTGATGTAGGTGGCAGTATCAATTCTGTATAATCCTTGATCCCCCCCTCCCTCAAGCTGAGAATGGTGTTGATGAAGATCAAGCAAGCTCAGCTTGGACAGAAGGAAATGGAAATGTGGAGCATGCAAACTTTTGGTAAAAAGATCTGCAGGCTGAAGTTTTGAAGCAATATAAAGTGGCAAAATGAAGCCAGCTTTATATTGATTTCTGACCACATGACAATCAATGTCTAAGTGTTTAGTTCTTTCATGGAATGTAGGGTTTTCAGTAATGTGTAATGCTGACTGATTATCACAACCGAAAGGAATAGGAAGAGAGAGTGGTACAGAAAGATCGCATAGCAAATAAGAAATCCACTGAAGTTCACATACCGTAGAGGCTATGCTTCTATATTCAGCTTCACAGGAAGAATGAGACACGGTAGTTTGCTTCTTGGTTTTTCAGGAGACAAGAGAGCTACCCAAAAAGATACAGTAACCAAAGAGGGAAAAACGAGTGTCTATGCACTGGCCCCAATCCGCATCACTAAATGCAGTGAGATTAAGATCAGTAGAGCTGGAATAGAAGAGACCTAAAGAAGGTGCTCCCTTGAGGTACTTCAGAACATGCTGAGCTGCAATCCAGTGAACTTTTTTAGGATTATGTACAAACTGACTTCACTGTTGAGTTGCATGAGTGAGATCAGGCCTAGTAACTCCAAGATATAATAACTTTCCCACCAACCTTCTATATTGTTCAGGAGAAGCATATGGTGGACTATGGTCATCTTGCAAATTGAGCCCCTTTGGAAGAGGTGTATTAACAGGCTTGCAGGTTATCAATCTAGCTTGTTGTATGATGTCCAGAATGTATTTTCTCTGGTTCAGGACCAAACCAGAGGAAGAACGAGCTATCTCAACCCCAATGAAATACTTAGCATGGCCAAGATCTTTGATAGAAAAGACCTGATGAAGAAATGTCTTAGCTTCGAGAATGTGCTATTCTCAGGAACCTGTGATGAGTACATCATCTACATAAACTAGAAGAGTCAAAAAATAGTCTGGACCTTTCTTGTTGAACAAGCAGTGATCTGCAAAAGATTGAGCAAAACCAAAGGATTCAAGCTTCTTAGTGAACTCAATGTTCCACTGCTTAGAAGCTTGTTTCAGGCCATAAAGAGATCTTTGCAGTCTATAAACCTGATGTGGCAAAACTTTACTGTAACCAGGAGGAACCCTCATGTATATCTCTTCATCAAGAAACCCATGTAGGAATACATTATTAACATCCAGCTGGTGAAGAATCCATCCTTTTGCAGCTGCTATAGCAAAAGAATTCTAACAGTGACCATTTTTGCAACAGGAGAGAAAGAGTTTGTATAATCTTCACCTTTTACTTGACTGTATCCTTTAGCCACAAGTCTTTCCTTGTATTTATCTACATTCCCATCAGGCAGATACTTTACCTTGAAAACCCATTTACATCCAATAACATGCTTACCAGGAGGAAGACCAGTTACAATCCAAGTCTGATTATCCTCTAAGGCTTGTAATTCTTTGTTCATTGCCAATTCCCATTCAGGAATTCCTTGAGCTTGTGCATAGGAGTATGGTTCATTAATCTTGGAAATATTGGCAAGAAAGGACAAATATGAAGAATGTACATTTGGATTATGGATAAAAGGATAAGCAGGTGGAGGTAAAAACTTGGGTTGACTGTTGCTGACAGTGAAAGTATAATAGTCATCAAGCCATATTGATTTATGTTTTGTTCTAGAACTGACTCTTGGAGGTGGTGGATTCTGTGATACAGGAGGAAGAGAAGAACTGACAGGAACTATGTCAGAAGTGGTAGAAGAAGGTAAGGAAACTTCATATGAATGAACATGTTCAGGAATATCAAAAGAAGAGTCCATCATTGATTCAAGATTATCAGAAGGCTGAGAGTATGTAGGTTGATGTAATAGATCAGAATGATAATCTAAAGAAGTAATGATAGGAAAAGGTACTTGAGTTGTAGTAAAAGACTGTGATTGATAAGGAAATAGATGCTCTTTAAACACAACATCTTTGGAAATGTAAATCTTATGATCTTCAAGGCTATAAATCTTATATGCCTTTTGACCTGTTGGGTAACCAATAAAAGCACCTTTAAAGGCTCGTGGAGCAAACTTGTCCTTATGTGGAGTATTGTTGGTAAAGAAGCACAAACAACCAAAAGTCTTAAGGTGCCTATAGGAAGGAACGAAATCAAAAAGAATCTCATAAGGTGACTTCCAATTCAGAAGAACTGTTGGTAGTCTATTGATTAGATATGTGGCTGTCAAAATTACATCTCCCCAGAATTTCTTAGGTAATGATGCTTGAAACATGATTGCCCTAGCTACTTGGAGTAAATGTTTATGCTTACATTCTACAACACCATTTTGTTGTGGTGTGTAGGGACAAGATTTTTGGTGTATTATACCAAGCTTAGAAAACAAAAGCTCACAGTCATAATTTATAAACTCTGAGCCATTATCAGTTTTGATAATTTGAACTGATTTTTGGAACTGAGTTTTAACCATAGCATAGAAATTATCAAGAATTTGAACTACTGTGGTTTTATGTCTAATTAGAAAAGTCCAAGTGCATTTGCTATAGTCATCCACAAGGGTGACAAAGTAATGAGTTTGAGAAAGATTTGCATGTGAGTAAGGACCCCAAAGGTCAATATGAACAAGCTGAAAACAAGAAGTAATAGAAGATTGACTAACAAGAAAGGTAAGTCTTTGCTGTTTTGCAAATATAAAATGTAAAATACAGTTTTGCTGATTGTGCTAAGGATTTCCCTGAAATCAAGTTATACTTGAAAGTGGGCACATAAAGGACATTAGGAAGAGTGATTATAGAGCTTATCTCTACTGAACCAGTTTGTTGAACATGTTGTATACTACCATCTTGTAAGATTATGGGAGTTAAAATATTGACTGGTTTAGGCTTTATCAAAAGAAAGATTATGACTCATACTCCCAGTTGCAACAGTATCAAAAAACCACATATTAACAGCAATAATGCACATATTTTTGAGCTTGGGAATTATGGAGCTACCTGTAAAGTCATTGAGATGTGCAAAATTAACAAACTGAGCAGGAGGATTAGCTGCTCCTTTCCCTTTAAGCAATTTGCTGAATTCCTGTTGTAACTTGTTGAATTGCATTGCCATCACATTGAGATCAATATTAGAAGACTCTGCAACATCCAATGGGATCTCAGCAGCAGCAACATGTGCAAAGTTCTTGACTGGAGCATGCTGTGACTTGATTCCTTTCTGAGCATTCTTCCTTTCTCGCAGCCATTCAGGGAGTCCATTGATCTTGAAACATGCACCTATCTCATGACCAGGTTTCTGACAATGAGTACAAAACCTTGTAAGATCTAAAGGTTTCTTCCTTTTGAATGAACTTTGAGACCTTGCCAATAAAGTTGTATTATTAGTTACACCATTACCAGACATTGAACCATTTGAAGACGAGACCAATCCTTGACCCTGGGAATTCTGATTCTGAGAGACAGCTACAAATGCAAAATTATCAACAATGTGAAGTTCAGAACCACCTAGAACCTTCTTCTCTGCTTTGGATAACATGTTATAAGCCTTCTTCACAGTAGGAGGTGAATCCATCATTAATATTTGGTCCTTTTTAGTTTCATAACACTTGTTAAGTCCCATCAAAAACTCGATTAATTTATCCATATTATCCCTGGCTTCCAAAAGCCTAGCTATATCAGGGGGACAAATAGGGAACGACCTGTAATGGGCGTATTCATCCCATATACGTTTCAGAGAACTATAATACTTGATCAATGACATATCACCCTGAACAATTGCAATACGCTCTTGTCTCATTCGGTACAAAGTCTGACTATTAGAAGTACCATACTCTTCAGCCAAATTCTCCCATAACTCTTGAGCAGTTAAATTGTGCATATAACTATCAAAAACATTAGGAATTAAAGCAGCCACAATCCAAGATTTTACCGTGGAATCGACTCGCTTCCACTGCTGAAATTCTGGTGAGGCTAGTGAAGGACTCACATACGAACCGTCAATGAATCTGATCTTCATTTTCGATTCAAGAACCGTCTGCATAGATCGACTCCAATTAAGATAATTAGAATCTGTAAGCGGAGTTGAAATGAGAACCATACCTGGATGCTCTGACGCATGAAGACTCAGAGTATCATCTTGAGATCTTTCATTACCATTATCACGCAGTTGCTCTGCCTTGCGAACATCCGTAATTTCACGATCCGCCATGATTCGTGACGGAGAGCAAAAAAAAAATTTGAGATGGTGAAAAGGAAAATTGAGACGGTGGGAAAGATCGAAGCAGCAAGAAGAAGAAATGTGCGGAAGCAATTCCACAGTATCGAGCCTATGGCTCTAATACCATGAAAAGCTCCATAGCTAGGTTTTGGTAGATAAGTTTCATGAACACAGAATGAATTTGAAAAATTTGGGAAATTTCTGATTGTATTTTCGTCAGTCAATTCAGGCGTAGAGTTCCAGTATATATACATGAAGGTCTAACTAAAAATAAACTAATAACAGCCGACATAATTAACATGCAGCAGGTCAACTACTTGGTCTAGCTATACAATTCTACCCTATATTTACAGGTATTGTCAATTGGATCCCTGATTGATCTAATCTCCTAGATCATGTACAAATGTCTGATCTGATGTAGGTGGCAACATCAATTCTGTATAATCCTTGATCCATGCCAATCTGGCTAAAAGAGCTTGATTAAGCTCTTTTGCCGTTCTTAAACCCAAGTCTCTACGGAACTTAGATTTGCACATATGCTCCCATGATCTCCAATAGATTCCTTTTCCTTCATTGTCATTTCCGTATGAATTTTGACACTACTGAATCAATCTTTTTAGTGATGTACACCGGCAATCTGAAAATGCCCATCCTATATATTGGTAACTTTTATAGGGAGTGTTTCGCTAATGTTATTCTCCCCATGGTAGACAAAGATCTACACTTTCAAGTGTCCAATTTCCAAGCCATTTTTTGCACTACACTGTCAAACAGTATTGATTTCCTTTGCATGAAATCAAGTGAGATTCCTAGATATTTGCCTGAATAAGAACCATTCTTGATTCCCAACCACATTGATATGTTATGCTTCATAACAGATGTCGTATTCGGGCTGGCGAGAATCATTGATTTTTATATTTACCTTCTGTCCAGATGCCAATATATATCTATTCATAACCTCCTTGAGGGCCTTTACATGATTCTCCGTACACTTAGTGAAAATGATTCTGTCGTCGGCATACATCAAATGAGATAATAAAGGGGCTCGCCTAGCCAGCTGAATACCAAAACGTAGAGCACCGTCTTCCAATCCTTTCAAGGCCAGAAAGAAGGCTTGCTTGCAGATTATGAATAGATACGGAGAAAGTGGACATCTCTGTCATAGTCCACGACTTGGCTCAAAAAAGTCTGATTGCCGTCCATTAAAATTTATTGCATAAGTGACCAAAGAAACACATTGCTTAACCAAATTGATTATATTATGAGGGAAATCTGTTCGCTCCATAACCATTTCCAGAAAAGACCGTTCAATTCTGCCATACGCCTTGGACATGTCTATCTTAATGGTAGTTCTCCCGGTGTTTCCTTCCTTCTTTAGTCTGATATACTCTATCACCTCATGAGCCAACATAACATTTTTCCCGATATATCTTCCTGGGACAAAACCGTTTTAATTTTTAACAATTAGATCTCCCAAAAACCTCTCAATTCGGTTGGCTATGACTTTCGCGATCACTTTGTATTTTACATTGCAGAGATTTATTGGGCGATAGTCGGCTGGTTGTTGTGGATTTTGTTTTTTTTTTTGGGATGAAGACCACTCCGGATTGATTCCAGTCTTTCTACCATCTCCCTTGATTTAGTATCCCAATCATGGTATCCAGAACCGAGTCTTTAATCTGTTTCCCACAGAGTCAGCTTGAAGTATCTCCAAAAACTTAAAAAATACTTTTACAGTTTTACTCCAGTTTTACTTCCTCTTCTTCCATGAGAAAATAATTTTCAGCCAATTCAATTTTGTGCAAAATATAAATTATTGGCCATGATATGGCAAAACAATGATTTGACTTCCGCTTATAGAAGAAATATATATATATATATATATATATATATATAATGATTACAAAACAAAAGGCAAGCCAAATTCGGCAAACTATTGATATAAAAGAAGTAACGTAGATTAATGTATTGGTTGCAAAATTTGAGTTATCAAAATTAAGTTGCTCCTTTTTTTTTCTTTTTTTTTTTTTGAAGGAATCGCGCAATTCGTGATTTCCTTCTTAATGTCGATAATTCCATCCCTTCTTTGTAGAATTTGTCACAGTAACATGTAAAATGAAAACTTCAACTAGAAATAAATTCTCTATTTGCTAATTAGTAATTTTCTTCGTTTCTTTTACAATTTTTTACTTATTTATTTTTATATCGAAAATGTGAATCCTTACGAAGCTAATATACATACGATTGACACACCTCATAACTGTTCTGATTCATGTAAACAACCAAGAGAGTTTAGTTTGGTACTCGGTTGGCAGAAAGTCGCTTAACAAAACCCTAATGTCATGATTATTTATTCAAATTAATAGTGTTGACATTAATCCCAAAATTTGGCACAATCGTCGGCATGCGCGTAAACCCCGAAGTTCTTTTCTTTTTTTCTTTTTTTTTTTTTCTTTTTCCTTTTCCTCTAAGTACATTGATTTTTTTTATAGCATTTCAGTAGTAATTTAATCAGATGATTGACTTTTTTTTAATAAGATAATAATTATCTTAAGTGGTCATAAAATCCAATAATAGGTGCAAGCCTTGTCCATGTTTAATTTACATATTGCAAATACTGTGAAAGATATAAATTAATAGATGTAGTATTTTTTTTAAGCCAATAAAAATAATATATAATAATAAAAAGGAACCCCCGATGACCAAATATATATACCAACGATTGTGAAGTCAAATATGTATGTGGACGGTGTAGTTTGATTAATATAATAAGATAAAATAAATAAATAAATACTGCTTTTACCCTCAAGCACCCGGCAAATAAAATTATGTAATTTCCAAACTCAAACTTGTAACTTTCTTTAAACATCTGTATAATTTATTGGTTAGAGTTAATCAGTTTCTCCCAACAACTATTTTTTCCCTTTTTGGGTGCGCTATTTATTTTATAAAACATTTAGCTAACGTCATTACTCACAAGGGACAAAAGAGAAAGCCTCAAATTTCAACCTATTAAGTCATATGAAAGCCACATCCAAAATAATTTACTCAGTTGATCTAATTCATGTCGGTCTTCTTTGTTTACGAATGCAAATTTAAGAGAAAATATTCGATTATATTCGTAGCACCACTTAGATGATGCAACATGATGTCGGGAAATTTATGATAATGTAAGAAATAAAAAGAGCGCAATTTTTTTTTTCTAATCGGATTGACTTATTGAACTAAAACCGTAGATACAATGAACATATATTCTTATATTTTCTTTACAAATTAACCAACCCTGTTGGAAAAATTGACACCAGGTTTGAAATGGGGATAATGGTCGGAGGTACACGTTTGGTCTAAATTACAATTTGTTTATGTGTAAGCTGTCATTAATTGAAATTCTCAGCCAAAGTGAATGGCTTGTCTACCGAAACACATAACAAATTTTGCCGACAGTGAAGTTGAAACATAGTAAAATTTGTCATTAGAAAGCTCGACAGGAATTCAATCAAACAACCCCCACACCCCCTTTTTTCTTCTCCTTTTGTTACTTATTAAGATAATGCTCAAATTAAGTCATCACCCCCAACAGATAAAAAAATTTATTAGGAACAATTGTTGTATTCTTGTTTTTAGTAGTGTAACAAGTACTAGTATTTTCTTATTCTGTTGTTAAAATTTCGGTTGAATTTATCACTTTCCTCTAAAATTACTGTTTTACATTGTTTATTGTGTCTGACCGCACAGTCATATGTGGTAAAGTAACTACACAATTTTCTCCAAACGAGAGAGAGAGAGAGAACAAAGAAACTCAAAGTCATTTGCCAAAGAATGCATATCATTTGCCTATAAATTTACTCGATCATGTTTACTATTAGTAATTAGTTAATTTTTTCCCATTGTGCTAGACTACTAGTACATGGTTTATGCTACATTTACCTGCTACTATTCTTTTTAATTAATTGTGTTTCATGCAAAGAGAGTTAAATTAATGATTATGTATATTTAAGCTAAAAAAGGGACATTTAGAAGCTAATGTGTTAGATTAGAGCACGTCTTTTGAGATTTTACTAGTGTAAGTCTGTAACGAACGTATTGATGTAATTGATCCAACTTGATTAGGAGGACATGCAACCAATGAGAGACTTTTAACAGCTGGAGATCACAACTATTATGTGAAAAGACACGAAGCCAATCAGGTCCTAAAATCTTACGTACGTACGTACTTTCATCTTGTTCAGACTTATAGATTATTAGCAATTTCTTTTTATTTTTTTGGATTAAAATTAAGTATACTTCATTATACCACAATGTTTATAAGGAAAAGAAAACAAAACTAATCAATCAGCCGGATGAATGTGACATTGCACCCAACCCGCGAACGTCAGTAGTGACGAGCGGCTGACATCAAATTATATTATCATAATTTAGAGCATTAATCTGATAAGAACGGTATTGATGTTAAAATAAACATATGTACGTAAAAGAAATTGAGTTGAATCTATTTGACTGATATAAAGTTTATCCTATAAATCAGTTTAATTGCCTGATTTATTTATTTATTGGTATGTACTTATTTTGCTCTCTTGTTATTATCTTTATCTCTTTGAATTACTTCAATATTTTACATGGTTACCAAAACAAAAAAAAAAAAAGGAAGAAAACCATAGGCTCCACTTCAATTGATTATGTCACTAAAATATTTACATTGGACAATCATTTTGAGACAAAGAAAATACATAGAGTGATATAATAATTTATTTTTGAAAAATATTATACTCTTATGAAGGGATATAGTCGCTTGATATACTACTCCATCCGTCCCATAATTATCGTCCAGTTTGAATTTTCATTTATAGTTCAAATTGTACTACAAGTGAAATCTCAAACTGGACAATAATTTTGGGACAAAAGGATTATTTAAATTTAAAAAGGGAAAAATCTATTAACGTATGCAAAATTTACATTTTATATAGCGTCTTAATGTGCATGTGATGAGATGGAAAAAGAAACCCATTCCAATTACTTGGACTAAAATTAATGTTTGCTTAGATATAATGGAGATATTACTATGCCTTTTAATTAAAAGAAATCATTAGCAATTATTTTTTCCTTTTTTTTATATTAGGAGAGAGGTGGGCTGTTCGAGAATTAAATTGAATATCTATTCCCATTAACGGCATTTGGTGATAAATAATAAATGATCCATCAACCATATATGGTGGGAATTGGCCAAACTATTTTTTCCCTCCTTTTTTTTAAGCCACTAAACAATTAATTACTAATTATTATGCCGCTGCCACGACATATATTCTCTCATTTTATATATTCCCATACATTAGTTGTCCAATACTGATCACTACTGTGGACTAAACACGTTCAAGTATTATTCTTCTACACTTAAAATGAACAAAAAAGTTTTGCCAATTAATCAAGAGAGCTAGATCGATCGAGTACAGATTCATTTAGCTAGTCACGTGAGTTTCTAGATGCTTGGTTCTTGACATTGATGATCTATGATTAATTTCTATGCTAATTAAAATTTGTTAATAATATTTTTAACAAAGCAGACTTTAATCTTTTTATTAAAAACTGAGAGAATATATTTCACTTATTCCTTTTTTTTTTTTTTACTGATGAATCGTTTCATTAATTCTAAAACGACACTACTCTTATAATCGTGTCATAAACTCATAAAACACTTCATAATTGTAACTAATATCTACTTTTGTGGCAAAGCATATGAAATAGACATTTGAATACATATATGTGAGTATATATTCTAGCAGCCAATGGAATAAGACGATGGAGCATGGATTAGCCGTTTTGGAGTTTTTTGGTCGGAGATTTGTGCGTAATATAAAATGAGGTACGTACGTACGTAGAATTTTTTTTTTAAAAAAATACATATATAATTATTTATTAGTATTTTTTTTAAAAAAAAAGAAAGAAAGAAAAAGGGAGATTACTGCCTCCATTATTGACTTTGAGGAGAAGAGGCAGATGACAAAAGCATATATGAAAAACGTAAACCATGTCTAAACTTAAAAATAATGAAGCTAATTATTGTAATCATTCCGTCGGTCTTTTGTTACCCAAACCCAGCCTAACCCTCCAATGGGTAACCTCCAGGCTCCTGCCAACATTTTGCTTTTTTTTTTTTTTTTTTTGGTTTAAAGCAAAAACATTGGACCCCTATTATGCAGTTTCAGAATTTACTTTAATCTTGAAAATGAATAATTAATTTAATTTAACAAAAACAGACAATCTACTAATAATTTGATATATTCTTCTTTAGACTTTCAAATTGTCAATAAGATTCTCTAATTTGATATCACTTAATACTCATTTATTTTGCGCTCTTATTATTATTATTATTATTATTTGTGTATTATTTGCCTTGAACAGAAGGAATTTATGTCACTAAGTAATGGCCTTTTTTAAAAAAAAATATATATATACATATAGAGAGAGAGAGAGAATATTAAAATAAATTACCCCGAGTGTATCGATCACACCCATATATAAGACCCTTAAAGGACATTGACATCAATGTTAACGGACACAATCCAGTCACAATGAATATGATTAATGGGAATATATATATGGCTCATGATTTTTATTTTTTTATTTTGAAAGTAATTATTTCATTCGATTTCAGGTGGATCATTTTACCTAGAGGAAAGGCACAAATATAGTTTTCTTACCAATCATTTTAATAATGCACATCCGTGAACTTGTTTAAGAGAAAACAAATCAACCAATCTCCGCACTAATGAACAATGACCCCAATAAGTATTAACAGTATAAAATGTTATGCTCCGATCTATTAACCCTGCAATCATTAGAATGATAAAATGGGGAAAGTGGGAGCATTCTTTTTTTTTTTTTCCCGATTAGTATCACTCATATTTTATCATTCTAATGAAGTAGTCATAGTATTTAATTAGCGGTAGTGTCAAAGTCCAACCATCTTTTTCGATTCATCATCATCTCTCCATCTTTTTTTTTTTTTTTTTTCAAATCAAACTAACACGTTGCAGTTCTTCGTTCTTACAAATGGTGCTATATAAGGTAACTAAAAGATTACTGTACTTCTTGCAGAATTCAAAGCCTATCAAAACCTCGACAGCTCGACTAGGTGTAGTAAATTGGTTGGGAAAACACTTTCACTGCCCATGCCGTACTTACACGTACGTACTTGGTTTGTCTTCTTTTATTCTTCTTCTTCTTCTTCTTCTTGTTTTTTTTTTTTAATTATTATTATTATTTCATAGTTTCATTATGAAAATAAATTTGACAGATATAATTTCATTTCGAAAACGTATAATTTGTTATACTCGTAGATGACGGAAACCCAACACTGTGTCGATTTTTGGTTAAGCCAAAATAACAGAGAACATTCTTAATGTAATCTTCATAATCAACGTCAAACTAATAAGTAATATATAGTAGTATGTTTTAAAGACTGGGGAAAAGAAATAAAAATAATGAAGCTTTCAATTAAAATGCTTCTTATGAAGTGAATAGTGAAGATTCACGAACTAGTTTCGAAATGGAGAAAAAAAGTATTACACGTAATTCAGTATAACTTGCCGCGCAGAAACATGGCAGCGTATTTATTCATCATCATCATCAGCGAAGCACTAAGATATATGAACTTTCACGCTGGTAATCACAGCTTTAATATGCAGAGAATTATGTGGCTTCCATAAAAACAAAAGCCACAAAAAAAAAAAAAAAACAGTCACGTAGTTTCTCATCATTATAAATTAAGTTGTATTTTTATTTTTATTTTTATTTTTTTTGCAAAACTTTCCAAAGTAATTACACAATAGAGGGAAGAAATGTAAATCGGCTGTATTTTACAAACCAAAAAAAAAAGAAAAAAGTTTGATTATGTATTGTAAAAAGAAGGAAAAAAAGAAAAAGCTCTCGTTACTTATTGGAGGATGAAGGGAAGTGTATAAATATATAATAATGGATGGGTTCTCTTCTCTCGGCTTTTTGAGTTTTGAGGTTGTGATTGGAGAGGAGGAAGCACGGGGAAGCACTTATGAGTTCCTTCCAGCATTATGTGTAAAAATCTCTTGTGAAATGTGGTTCCTCCATCTGTAAAATTACGTGATGATGAAATAAAGGTGCAAAAAAGTTTATCAATTAGAGGGGTGGGAAGGAAGTTCATTCATTCATTTATCAATCGATTGATCAATTTCAACTTTTGCATTGGCTTTCCACGTCATGGGGTCCAACTTACCTTAGCTAGTCCCAATCTGCAACAGCAGAACCAAAGGAATGATAAATACAATGATGAATGGGATGAGATGATGAAATGGAAAAAAAAAAAAAAACTTTTTCTATTCTAAACTTATTGTCGAAAAGATAAAGAGAGTGATTAAGAGAAGAATAATATTAATTTGTCGTCTTCAAAGAGTTGAACAGTGACTTAGATATATTTTGAGATAGAGAAGTGTTATATAAATTTTACAAAACAAAATAAAATAATAACATTTAATTATTCGGATTACTCAATTACAATAATATTTTTTTTTAACTCTTTAAAGCACATTTAGCATCCATAACGAACACGAAAATGTTCCACATGTGACATAATCGTCCCATAATCTATGCCTTCGTTTATCATATCCATTCCTCACATTCTGTTGACTTCAAGACTGGGTAGAAAATGAGGATTCAAATTCGACTCTAATAGTGGATACTCTAATAATAGGTAAACGGGGACACAGTTTACCTCTAATTCACGTAATAACCTTATCCAATACATATGCCTTTATGAAAACCACGGCTAAGTTGGCTATGTGTGCCACTGTGCCTATATTTCCGACATCTAGCTCTCTGATTCCGTGCGCCAATCAAACCAATTGGTCCAATGAAATCAATCCATCGTCTCTGTCTCATTCATTCATCGAGTAACGTTAAGCTTCTACTCGTTTCCTTGAACAAATTTGTCTTTGTTTTCATTTTATGTTTCTTCTGGACGATATTATTTACTTACATCCCTAACTATGTGAACGTATTTGACGAAGCATGGATTTGTATGGTGCTTAGGACGGGCGGCGATGATGACCTAGCCGGCGGCGAACGGTCTAAAACCTGCAAGACAGAGGCTCAGATGTCTCCCGATGGTAGACTCTCCGATACTTGAGTCAATAAAGGAGTAGAGATAAGAGAGAGAAATGTGTATCGTGTGTAGAAAGTGTAGAAGATAGGTAGAAGATATGTATTATGAGAGGCGCACCACCTCTTTATATAGAGGTGGTGTTACATGTTTCCTGAAACCTAGTCGTATTAGGTTTAGGCGGTGACTTAATCTCCAAGTAACCTAATTCTAGGCCCAATAGGCCTAGGGTTAATTTATCACTCATCAAGTGCCCCTAGCAAGCCATATTCTCGAGACTTGATGAGAAGAATATGAGTTACTACGAATGTTGATGTCTTCTCGAGTTTCATGGTGTTGCCCCAGTTCTCGAACTCTTTCGTTCTCGGGTATCACCTATATAAGATAAAGATAATAAAATGCTTAGAGGAGGTCTTTGTGTTAGCGAGTTCCTTATTAGAAGGGGGAAGCCTGTTTATGCCGAATTAGGAGGATGACGCCTAGATTCTCTTATTTGAAGGGAAGAAGCCTATTTTCTCTTATTTGAAGGGGAGAAGTCTTTATTGCCTGTCGTGCAGGTCTTTCGTCGATATGCAATTTCACTCAAAAGGAGAATAATGGTATTAGTAATATATGAATATAGATTCGAGAAACATATTTAGAAAAGGTTTGAGATATACCTCGATCTCGAGATAAATTAATTATTCGAGAAGGTGTTACCTCGATTCTGAGAATGTAGTTGTTGAGTAGATAAAAGTCGAGATACATCTTCTCGAACACTTCGAAGAGTATTATTGTGCTCGAGGTATGCTTGCCCCATCGAGGAGATATATCTCTCGAAACTTCAATCCTCAAAATTGCCCCTTGTTTCGAAGAACTTGAAAGCTTATATGGATTTGCACATCAAATCGACCCGATGATCATCGTAAAGCACCAATAAATTTCAGCTTCGTTTCAAGAAATTTATTTGGTTGTGAAGACCAAACAAATCGGTCACATTGGGCGTGCCACTTGACGAAGCATGGATTTGTATGGTGCTTAGGACGGGCGGCGATGATGACCTAGGCGGCGGCGAACGACCTAAAACCTGCAAGACAGAGCCTCGGGTGTCTCCCGAGGGTAGACTCTCCGATACTTAAGTCAATAAAGGAGTAGAGATAATAGAAAGAGAGAGATGTGTATCGTGTGTAGAAGGTGTAGAAGATAGGTAGAAGATATGTATTATCGGAGAGGCACCACCTCTTTATATAGAGGTGGTGTTACCTGTTTCCTGAAACCTAGTCGTATTAGGTTTAGGCGGTGACTTAATCTCCAAGTAAGCTAATCCTAGGCCCAATAGGCTTATGGTTAATTTATGACTCGTCAGTATTCAATTTCACTTTAGGTCTGACGAAGCACTTGTGACATGCCACATTTAGAAAGAAATGAAAAAGAAATCTCCCTAGGCCTCATGTTACTTCGAAAGCAGATTAATAACTGATCATGAGACATGTCAACTGGTGGAGTAGAAAACATTTCTCCATTAACCGTACATCGAGAGTTTGAAACTCGTTATTGACATGAACCAATTTAAAATGTTTTAGTTAGTTGTCTCATTCATCAAAATATCTATAAGTAGGGATTGCCCACAATAGATATATGTTATGGAAAAAAGAATATGGTTGATAGTTATTGCAAATTTCAAAGTACCGACTGAAGAAGATTGGCCCATTAGCGATCCTAGAACACTCGGAATGGGCCTTACAAATGTTCTAGCCTTTAAGGGTTACAAAAATGTGGGCTGGAGTGACCACTGTAATAACATTGCCGTATCACCGAAATGCTTATCAATTGAAGTAGAAGGCCCAAAGAGGAGGATGATTGGGAGAAACTAACACCAGGTCTTTGTCAAAATTGGAAACCAAAAAATTTGATTTGGTCTACATCCGTATGAAGCTCCAGTCTCCAGCCACCTGATTGATATGAATAAAACTAGTAATAGCTTGACCTTTCTCTTACCACTATTTACACTTCTAATACCTTTTTACATTTTTTAAAATTAAAAAAAGACTCATAAAAGAATGTTTCAAACACGCTAAATTTTGGTCTGGTTTCTTCTTCTTCTTTTTTTTTACTCCCTCCGTCCCATAATTATTGTCCAATTTTACTAAAATGAAAGATTTTATTTTTGGTCAAACTTAACTATACTTTACCTTAAACAACCAGATATACCCCTACAAAAGTAATTGTTTAACCACAAAGATTTTATGGATAATGTTTTTTACTAAGGACAAATGTGTAACTTGATCCATAAAAAGTCAAATTGGACAATAATTTTGGGACAAAATTTTTTGGGCAAAGTGGACAATAATTATGGGACAGAGGGAGTATTTTATATTTCGAACAGAAAAAAAGTATGCATTGAACAATTATTCTAATTAGAAACATTTATGATACTTCATTTGATGCATATTACAACTTTACAGATGTCGCTTAATAATCACAATGTAGACCATAAATATGGACGGTTAGACAACTTTGGCGTTATGCTTCAAGTTGCGTAAAAAGGAAGATTATCCGTGAAAAGAGAGAGGAAAAAAAATTTATAATATAACCCAAAACGGAAAACAAGTTTGTTCCTAACAAAAGTTCCTTTTAAAAACGTAATTTTTCATCAATTTAGTATGACCGGAAAAAAAAATCCTGCGGAAAGAAATTAAACCTTCCTTCGAAAAACAAAAAATAGTAATCCCTTCGTCCATAATTATTGTCCAATTTTACTAATATGAAGGATTTTATTTTTAGTAAAACTTTACTATATTTTACTTTAAACAACCGGATATACCCTTACATAAGTAATTGTTTAACCACTAAGATTTTATGGATAATATTTTTTACTAAGGACAAATGTGTAACTTGATCCATAAAAAGTTAAATTGGACAATAATTTTGGGACAAATTTTTTTAGACAAAATGGATAATAATTATAGGACGGGAGGGAGTACGACAAATTCCAACATTAAGAAACATATTTGTCCGTTTTGAATATCTGCCTCAATTATTATTATCGTCAAAAAAAAAAAATCTGCGTGAATTATAATCCACTCTCCAGTATTTTGAATTTTATTTTCTTAATAAATCCACTCCACTATTTGATTAGGATTAGGAATACTAGTGTCACCGCTGACAGCTGACGGTGCATATCAAGAGCCAATCAGAAGGGTCCACGTCATTTGAAGGAACGAATTAGATCCAATCACAAAGGTCACTGTGACGCGATTCTAGTGAATTCTCCCAATTTGGGCTGCCTATAAATATCCCACATCTTATTGAAAAGAGATTATAAATAAAAAGAGAAAAAAAGGAAAAGAAGACAAGTCAACTCGAGATCTTGGCGGGCCTTGTTTCTAATCGCCGGAGCTGTAGGTCACCTGAATAATCTCCGGCGTTCCTGATTTCGTTTGTTTCTAATAACCGCCGCCAGTCCAATTCCCTGCAAAGAAAATGGTGAGCTTTTCCATCTTAGTTTCCCTAATTTTCTTTTGGCGTGGAAAGTTAATTGCATGTCCTTTTTTTTTTTTTATATGTTTCGTAATTTCGGGAAAGGCATGCGGTATTTAGGTATGTTAAGTGAATTGCTCCGTTTCTTAATTGGATGATCGATTGTTATCTTATACGAATTCCTCTGTTTTCTTAATTGGATGATCCGTGGATCAGATCTAGAGGAACGGATACAGTTAGGGTTCTTTTAATTTGCCGGTGGACGAAGAGCCGAGAAAACCTTTGCTTTGTTTGAGCTGGCTGTTGAATTGTGAAATAAAAGGATTACTTTTTAACCGGGTTGTTTTAGGTCGATGTAGTTGTAGCTTCATTTTTTATGATCTGTAGGAATGTGAATTATTCCGTAATTTTGTGATACAGAACATTATGTACAATTGGGCCATTGGAGGATTTTCTTTAGTTTTCTTTTAGAGATCGGTATTTTCTGGGGTTGGTGTAAAGAAAGTAATTTGAATGCAATGGGTAATTTGTCGGCTTTTGCCATTTCCAGGATAAAATTGCCTACTTTTGTGTTTAATCTGATATCACACAGGCCAAAGATCGACTAGTAGCTGAAAGATAGAAGGCATTTTCAATACATAATTTTGCAGTTTCTCATAGTGAATGTATCCTTATTGTGTGGATAAGTGCTTTCATTATTATTGTAGCTTACAGGTGCGATTTTCATCTTGATTGTGATTGGTTACATTCATATTGTTGGGTTACTCTTTTTGGTTAGCATTGTGTATGATCAAGACTATACATTGAGTTTAGATCTGATGGGGATGCTTTTGAATATCTGCAGACTACATCTAGGCGCCTCGCTGATAGGAAGGTGGAGAGGTTTGAGAAGAACATCACTAAAAGAGGAGCTGTTCCAGAAACTACTGCAAAGAAGGGTAGCAACTACCCCGTGGGCCCTATCCTTCTTGGATTTTTCATATTTGTTGTCATTGGATCATGTAAGACTTTAAAAGACTAGTTACCTTTTCCTATTTCCTATTAAATGGTTTCAGATCAATATTAGATTTTAGTAATCTGATTACTTTTCTCCCTCATTTCAGCTCTGTTCCAGATTATTAGGACAGCAACAAGTGGAGGAATGGCTTGAAGGCAGAGAATGATGCAATTTCGACGAGAGGGGCTGCAGATTAGCTGCGGCTTTTCTGAAGTGTTTGTTTTTATCTTTGTTATACTTAGGTCAAATGTAGAAAGAAATCAAACCAGACACTGAACTAAGTTTTGGTGTCTTTTCTTATAGACCTGGATATGTGGAACATCCATTGTTGTTCTCCTCGTGTACTTAATAGAATTTTCTTTTTCTTAATATTCTTGTTTTAATTGGAATTTAGCCCAGCCTGTTGGCTCCGTGTTTCTCATGGTTCCCAAACGCACTCCTAAAAGTATCTTGGTTTCATCCTTCAACCCAAGTATCTTGGTTTCATCTTTCAACTCTTTGTCTGTTAGGATAGTTAAGCAAGGTGTTAAACTGATTTACCAACATGGAGTATTCTCACAGAAGCTAGTCGGGTTGTTATTCTCACAGACGCTAGTCAGGGTGCTTTAGACTACATGAAGCAAGTTTGCCTACGTCTTAACTAAAAGTCCATTATGTTTCAGTACAGATTGCTTTGGAATGGAAAGTCCATTCCATTTCAGTATCTGGGCTCTTTATGAGCGAGCATCAATTCACTTGAGCTAGAGACTATGTAAGAGGTAGGAAATGCACATATGTTCGATATCCATTACCCGCTAATTGGTATTCTAGGATTGATACTTGGAGTTTTCTAACCAGGTCATCAATAACATTCATCAGAAGTTGCCGGAATCCTCAAAATATTGTTACAGCTCAAATGAAGGATGAATATAAAACTATGAAGGTTTCAGGGTTCTGAATTTGCTTGCTTAATATCAAAAAAGGGTTGATAAATAGATGTTCATACAGATACAACAATTTGAGATAAGTGTTATTCACTTACATCTTCACTTAAGTGGAAAATATTTGGCTGCAGACTATGGCAATGGCAAAAAGATTGCAGCCCATTCAAACAGCCTGAGTTTGAAAATGTTGATCAAAACAAACTTACCGGAGTAAACTAATACATCAAGCAACAGCGGTCAAACAAGGATGAAACGCTGTTCCACAAGCGATCCACTGCCTTTTTCGGCCACGGGGTAGAACACACCCAGGAACCTTGAGCCATTCCCTGCTTGATAAATCATAAGTAACGAGTCGATTCATTTGTCTTGACCTAAGTGATAACATGAGCAAACCTTTGTTACCCAAGCATGTCATCCTAACGTGCTTTCCATAAAAGTCCAAGCACCATATGTTTGGCATTCTGTCAACCTCCTTCCACAGCAGAGTCATCTTCTGCAGCTCCCATATGCAGACACATGTGGCAGCATTTTTTGTCAGCAATCCGACCAGCATTATCCTCCCCCCTGACTCTGCAAGTGTGTGGTCACTTAAATGTTGAGGGGCCGGAATTATGAACTGCTTCCAAATCCCAGAAACCATATCATAAGACACAATCCCATCAGGATCCGAACGCATGAAGTAAAGAGTGGTACCAATGGACACTGCCTGTGACCTAAAATTGAGCGCAAGTGGGAGTTTAATATGAGAAGGCATGTTTCCGGGGCGTGTCCAATTGTTCCCAGTGGAGTCATACACTTCGAATTCCCCATTACAGCCGACCCAAAGAATTTTATAACCACCACTTATGCATTTCCCATTTAGGGTCATGCCAACAGCGACACGAGACCAAACCTTGACGGATCTACCCGGCAGCTCCCGGAAAGATCTCGTCAGAGGGTTGCAAACATAGAAACTTCGGTGCCCTATATCAAGGAAACATACAAGGCCACCCACTGAAGCAACTGGCAACACAATAAGCTTAGTTGGCAATGCTGGAACTGTCGGGTGGTGCCATTTCCTTGATGTTGGGTCATACATTGCGCCCGTGTTCACATTTTCATGTGTGATAGTGTAAAACCAAGGTTGAGCAGGGGGGACTTCAGCACAATGCTGAGAGAAACTTTGAGAAGAAAGCAAAGAGTTCCATTTCTTGCAGACTGACCGAAAACGGAAAAAGGTCGCGATAGGGAGCCTGGCTATAACGGCATCAAAGAGGTCTTCTGGAAATTCTTTCCAGATAATCTGCTCCATATTTTCACTGCAAGTAATTTCAGTCAGTCTTCCCCGGGCTCGCTCCTTTCGAGCCTTCTTTGCAGGTGGAGGCTTGCCTGGATCTAACATTTTCAGATTTTCGGTTTTTCCGGCAGTCATTATAAGATTGTAGCAGTTATCTGTGACAGAGGAATCATTGAAATTCAAAAGGCACCAGCTGCATGCAAGGATGGTGATAAAAAAAAAATGAGAATTTACTTTTAACAAGCTTCTGACAATATTCAAGAAAGAAAAATGTAGATCGAGTCAACAGTACAAGTTAAATGAGGAATCAATTAAAGCCTTCTACCAGGTATATTCGACAAACCAACAAAGGGAAAACGGAAGCAGTCCAAATATTATGAACGATGTCAAACCACTAGTTGAAATACAATAACAGACTATTTTTACCCCGAACATGAGTCACTTTAATATGCAAACTATTAGAGGCCGTGACAAGTGTAATAACAAGTGATAAAAGCAAACCGTAAACAAAATAAATGACGGAGAAAAGCAACCGTTGTTTCTAGAGTTTTCTACGGTAATCTAAGATTTCTGTCCATTGCAACACATACATCATGGGCAGGAGCTCTGAATAAGCAACGTAAAATTTTAATTTTTTCAATGTCATAGAGAGTATTTGTATAAAATCAAAATCATTAAACAATGTACATCATAAATGTATGAGTTTTGACCAGCAATTAGTGTCATTGGAGACAACATGGCCAATATGGAGCATGAGCACCCAAGAATTGAATGAACTCACAAGGAATAACGATAAACCAAAAGAGAGGATGAAAATGCAAAAATTCAGATATTTTATCAACATAAACTTCTTTTAAGAGACCCAAAACAAGTTGGCATGAACTGAAACAGAGCTATAGTACGTTAATCTTATCTCCCTTTTTTGGGGGAGGGGGAATAGTGTAATACTTTCACATGCTGATAAAGAGAGTCTCCACATTAAAAAACCAGAGTGAAACATATAAAGTCAGAACACATTCTTTCTTTTAGTTTCGTAGTTATCACAGAACAAATATGTCGAGTACTGCAGCTTCCGCACGTCAGTTTGCTCATTACATATTGAGTCAACAAACACAGCATAATTGTAATCATCAAGGACACATCAAGCTCGAAGCCAAGACTGACAGATTCGAATTTCAAAGTAAACATTTTTAACAACATAAAAAGGTGAGCCACCAACCCAATTCACCTTGATGAATTACCGAACATGGATATCTGGAAAGTAAAAAAACCATGATTGTCCACCCTAAGAAGTATAAAGTTCAGAAAAGATCCAAACTTGATCAGAAGGTCTTAATCGATAAGAAAACTTCAATAAAACAAGAGGTTTTCCTATTTGCTTTTCTGTACATTCAAAGGAAGAACTTGGCTTCAGAACACAAACGTTGGAAATCCAGCAATCACATCATTCACTTAGCCAGAGCTTCAATTGGGAAGTTGGGATTCGATAACCAACCAAGACAAAAGCCATGTTGAACATTCTTTCTCATAGACTGAAAAAACAGAAGACTGGCTTTGAAATTCCAGTCACAGGAAAGCACAGCTCAAATCTGAGTTGGGGAGTTCATTCAATTTCCCGCACAATTTTCTCCCATGTTGTATGACTCAACAAAACGGACAATTCAGCTAATACTCAACCAAACAGATGTACCAGAAAATCGAAAGCCAAACACAAAAGACAAAAACAAAAACAAACAAGCACGCATACACGCACACACGAACACGCATATCAAGGCAATTCAGCTGGGCAATTGCACCGTGATGCGAGAAGAAAAGTTTGAAACTTTAGGCTAAATTCGGGACTGACTTAGGAGAATAAGCAAGAAAAAAACAAAAATCATCCCAAATTCAATTGATTACAAATGTAGAAAGAGGTACCTGCGATGATGACGATGAGGGTGGTGGTACGGCGGAGGAGGCGGAAGCGGTGGCGGTGGTGGAGGAAAAGAGAAAACGAAATTAGGAGGAGGAGAGGGAGGAAGAGAACCGTAGAGTTCAAAGAGCTCTTCAATTTGTCCGATGAGCTGCCTGAGCATCGTCAGCCCACCAACTTCCATGCCCCTTTTGTTAAACTTACCTACTCAGCTCAGCCCTTACTCCACCGCCCCACCCATCCTTCCTCCCGCCCCGAAACCCGAAACCAACCCAGCTCTTCCTTTCTCTCTCTCTATATATGTATCTATTCTCTCTCCTTATCTTTCTCTCTCTATCTCTATCTCTGGGTCTCTCTCTGGTGTGGGTCTGTGTGAATCTTTAAGCAAGTGTAGCAGCAGCAGCAATGAGTAATGGTTTGTTATTGTTGTTGTTAGGAGGAAAAGGCATTTTGGTCCCTCATCTTTAATTAGTATTGAATTTTTGGCCTGTTGTCTATTACATTTTCGCATTTTCTTGTGTTTTATTCTTAAGTAAATGGTCATCACCTTTAATCCAAGATGGAAACAACTTACAAATTCATGCTTGACTTCTAAGACGAATCACAAATTCAACGATTCTTTCTTAGTGTATTATGTTTGGGTGTCTGTAATGTCAAATGCGTGTCATCAAAATAAATAAATGAAACTTTTTATTCGTGTGTTATATTGTCAATTTATCTAAAATAAGAAAATCATTTGAAAATTTGAATTAGTAATTGGGTCATACAATGTTATTGTATGTTTTATGACTTTGATATTATGGTTAAATAATCATCCGAAACCTTATTAAGTTTAATTCAGTTGATAAATGATCGTGAACTTATGTATTTTTGAAGTATTATATGAGGTAAAGTTAATGATAATTTCGGAAGTAAGGACCAAAAAGAAATAAGTTAAAAAATTGAAGACCGAAACTGAACACTACGTAAAAGATGAGGAGCCAATAACAATGAAATTGTTTTGTTTTTCAATAGTGGAGGGGAGAGAGAAGGCTGGAGAGAATGATATGTTTTGGTGTTGCAGTTGGGGGGTTACCATTCTTAACGTCCACTCATCTTCTTCCACGTCACCATTTCACCCAATAATACGATGATTCTACTACTTGAGTAGTATTGACCGTGTACGCAACACTTTTTTGCCTCTTTGGACTTCTCCTCACAGCTCACACTTCATTATGTGTTCATTTGTTTATCAACCACATCCCTCAATTTTGTTCTTTCGTTCATTTAATCCTCATGTTTAAGAAAGAGTTCCCAATCCAATAATCCATGACATTTGATGTGTGTGTGAAGTGAGAAATAATCTATGCTATTGATGCTTGGAATGAAAGTTTTGCAAATAATGACCTCGACTTTCTTTTTTTTGCCCTAACGCTTCATTTTTTTTCTCTCTATTTGCACTAAAAATGGTTTAAAAATGTAATAAGTATTTAAAACAACAATTTATTGCTTGTTTTAATATATTTTAAAGATTTAGAACAACATAACACAAAACACCAATCTAGTCCATATACAACATAAACTTATTCAATTAACTAATTTTGGAGCTTTAACACATGGTATAAATTGATGTGTTTAAAATCTAACTTATCAAATAAGATGTGAATGATTTGTACGAGTTCATCAAAATTGATAGGCGAAGTTGAAACTTTCTAAAAAAAAAAAACTGAGAGGAAGGTATTAATTTCATGACTATTCTATATGGACTACAACGCAAATTTGTCATTATCATGACAACTTTTATTTCTCATAGGAGGTCAGTCGTGATAGTCATAATTTTTCATAGAGTACATTTGGTGTACTACATACTACATACGGATAAAGTATAAACCCCTAAAAAGATAATAAACCTTTTTGAATTTTCCTTTCCATTTTCCTTTTCATTGCCAGTAATTTTACCTAGTCCCCCTTTGGCCCTTTTTAATCTTTTGGACTAGTCTTTAGCCCTCCATCAATACGAGTAGTAGTCTCTGGTAAATCCGTAAATGTTACAGCAGAATCATTATTACATCTAATGAATTCTCCCGCCCCCAAATTGTATTCCTTCCGTCTCAAAATTATTGTCCAATTTAAGATTTCACTTTTAGTACAATTTGAACTAAAAATGAAAACCAAATTGGATAATAATTATGGGACGGAGGGAATACTAAAAATAATAATATAAATTAGACAATAATTTTAGAACAGAAATAGGTGTAACTTCATTTTTGTGGACCGTCATATGCTAATAGTACCACAGTGATTTTCTCTACCACGCGTAGGGGATATTTTTGTACATGTTCAGAGGGATATTTTATGTGGAAGTAGACATTAAACCGATTAGTCTTTTTTTTTTTTTTGTGATAAACAAACCGATGAGTCAAATCATAAAGAAAATTTGTGTTTGTTTTTTTTTTTTCCTTAACTCAGAATAAATAAATTTTGGACGTTTTGATTTGATATGGATGTAATATAATAGGATTAGTAATCAAAATGAATAAAATTAGTGTACTTAATAAAAATTTTATGGGAAACCCAAAAATACAAATTGCTTCTTAGAACCTTCTTTTGTATCTTTGCCTTCTGGACAGAAAGAGAGAGTTCAAACACAATACGGCCTTTTAGGCTGGGGATCAGTCTAGCGACAAACGAGCAAGTACCTAGATAAGTACGATATCATCAATCAACGTTTCGTAAGGTTTGGTCATCACGAAATAATTCTAATCGCAACTTAATTATCAAATACTCCAGCATTTTGGAGTATAATCCAAAATGGCATAAATGGGAAAAGAAAAAGAAAGGAAAATAAAAAATACTCCTTCCGTCCCAAAATTACTGTTTAGTTTGAGATTTCACTTTCAATACATTTTGAATTAGAAATGAAAACTTAATTTGGATAATAATTATGGGAGATGGAGTACTAAAAAAGAGAGGAAAATCATCCAGAATGATGATGGAAGCCTGCAGCATGGCATCATTCAGATGTCATAGTATTCATGGCCAATGAGTATTCTTGTGATCACGAGGAGAACCATCCAATTCCCACACATACAATGAGCTCACAGTCCCTCACTTTTTCACTGATAATCGCTTTTCTCAAATTAATTACATTCTCTATTTCAAAATAATTGTCTTGGTTATCCTGTTAGTCAAAGTAGTGTCATCGTTAAATCAAGACTTGTCATATTAGATTAGGTACTATTATTAGTGCCATGGTGGCAAGGTTATTGGATTTATTAAATATAATTTTTATTTGAAGTTCGAGAACTATTTTTCGAAACCAAACTACACAATTATTCCGGGAAAAAAATGTATGTAAGTTTTTGTATGGTTCTCACATGGAAGTTCCATGCCTATGCATGGAGATAAAAAAAAAAATTATGATTTTTTTTTTTTTTTGTACGAGATACTAATAAGGTTGAACACCAAAACCCTATGTCCGGGTTCAAACGTTCACTGGAGTAATGAAAAGAAGTAACGTATGAGTAATTTACATAGGAACCCCTAAATCTAACAAACCAAACTACGTATTTGGTATGCAACTATGCATTATAGTAAAGGAGGGTGATGATGAAGGTAAATCATGAATAGACGTGATGAGTTAATATAATATTGATTCAAAAGCAGGTGTGAGAATCAAAAAAATAGGGGGGAGAAGGTTAATTTCATGATTATGTTTCTTTCAAAAACCAAGGGGAAGGGGAGTGATTATGGAGTATGGAGTGTAGAGAATGAATGAGATGGGGTAAGTAATCATTTCTATACATAGGGAAGAGAGGCTTTTTGGTGGAAATTTCGATCATAGCTCATTATGTTCATCATTGTTAGAATCCTTCTTTTACGTGTGCATTTTTGGTTTTGTTTTTGTTTTTTTTTTTAATATAAGTTTTAATTGCTTTTTGCTTCCTCTTTTTCCAATCTTTGATGCTACCAAAGGCATTAGGTCATTGTTCTTGTTTTTGTGTTTTTTGGCTAGCTATTTATCTTGGTTTTTTTTTTTTTTTTTTGGTTGTTTTCAAACTAAGATGACCATTCTTCCTATTCAATAAAGAGACTGGCATCATGACTATCAACATTGCTCGAGTCTTAATTACTATCATTAGTCTCATGACCAGTTTCGGGATTGGTCCTTTTTAACTTCTTTTGCAGTAGTCATCTTAGCCTACTTTCCAGAAGTTGGATATATTTCACAACAAAATCTCTTCACTAACCCAAAAGACAGAAATGTAAAGGTGCTCCCAATTAAACGAGATACGTTGCAAATTAAAATTTCGGGTCTCAACAAAATACTGTATTGCAACTCGCAAAATTTGTCCGTAATTAAAAATAAATCATGACCACTGACTTGGTAACAAGATAATATTTGTGGCAGGATGACTTTATTGAATTTATATATATATATATATATATATTTTGACAGTAAACAAGTATTTTGCATTTCATTCAACCAGATCATTGACAACGTCCATTTGTACATCATTATTTATAGCAACTAATAGTACAGTCTGCGGAAAATTATCATACCACAAAATACTACCATTCAGTTTTAAAGCTAGTTTGGCTGTTAAACGTGCAACTCTATTACAAGACCTTTTTACATAATTAATTTCAACGCTAGCAAAGTTTTTCATCAAACTTCTAATGTCCTTAATGATATGACCAGTCATTGAGAGATCTTTGTCCTTGTTCAAAATCTTATGTACAATGTTGACAGCATCTCCCTCGACTATGCAGTGCGTGATCCCCTGGTCATGTGCAAAATCCAAAGCTTTAAGAAAAGCTAGACATTACGGCATCAGCAACCTGGTTCACAGGCTCAGCCATCAAAGCTTCAACAGCCCCTTTGTCATTTCTTACAACTATCCCAATTCCTGCCTTGTCATCCTTGTATGCAGCCTCAACATTTAATTTCAAAAATTTGTGTGGTGGAGGATTCCAACTTGGCCTCTGCATTTCTTTTAGCTCTTCCCTATCTTCATTAAACAGTTTATATTCTTTTACCAACTCCTTGGCAACTGATATGATTAATCTTGAATCCCTCTGTAAACCTCAAAAGGTGACATCATTCCTCCCCTTCCATATTAACCATAGAACTGTAGCTTCTTTTTTTTTCCAACTTCCACGGGTGATATAACTTCGTCATGCCCTAAACCAATCTAGGAAATTCGTAGTTTTTTTGAAAAGTTTTACTTCTGCATACTCGTCCTCATTCCAAATATCCTTAACCCAATAGCATTCCAAAAATAAGTGCTTGTCCGATTCAACTTCAGTTCCACACAAGCTGCATTTTGTTTCTACCCATTTCAACCTCTTTTTCATATTTTGCTTGGTAGCCAAAATTCCTCTACAAGCTCTCTACGGGAAGACTTTAAAATATTTTCGGGGGGACTTGTAAGTTCCACAATTTCTTCCACACCCGCTCTGCTTCCTTTGTCGAACAAGATTCTTCCAACCTTTCCCTTTTAATACCCATAGCCAAGTGATATGCAGATTTTACTGTGAAATCTCAGTTTTTATTATAGTGCCAGACCCATTTATCTTCTGGCCAGCTGGATGACAGGGGAATTCTTTTGATTAATTGTGCTCAAACTCCAAAAAGTGCTGTTGCAATTTCTTCATAGACCATTGTTGAGTCTCAAAGACTCAAAGTCTATAAGGTCTGCAACTTTTAACTTCCTGTATCTCCTGATGTCGGGGCTTATAGGCTTCAAAGAATCAGGCTTAGGAATCTATGGGTCCTTCCACACATTAATCATTCTTCCATTTCCGACCCTCTATCTTAACCCTTCTTTGAGTAGTTCCCTGCCGTTGAGAATACTCCTCCAAAGATAAAAAGGACTAGATCCCAACTTGGCCTTCAAAAAAGTTTGTTTCATTATAGTATTTTGCTTTCATGACTCTTGCAGCAACGGACTTTTCCATTCTTTAGCAGCCTCCAGCCTTGTTTCCCTAGTAGCGCCAAATTGAAAGATTCCATGCCTGTAAAACCCATTCCACCTCTCGCTTTAGGCTTTACATAAATCATCCCATTTAGCCCAACACATCTTTTTCCCTCCCTCTTTACTTCCCCGCCAGAATTTCCTTACCAATACCGATATTTCATTGCATATGGATTTTGGCATATGTGAAAACATGACATTACATAATTTGTTATGGCCTGTATCACTGATTTTACTAGGATTTCTCTCCCGGCCATAGTGAGAGTTATCTCCTTCCAACCTTCTTCCAGTTTCCTTCTAACTTTCTCCTTGACATAGGCAAAAACCTCTCTCTTTGATCTGCCGATCATAAACGGCAATCCCAGATATCGACCTTTTCCTTCATCCATTTTCACCCCATCTTATTAGCAAACTGAGCTCCAACCTGAGGATCGACATTCTTCCCACATTATAATCTTGATTTATCAAAATTAATTTTCTGCCCTGATGCTTCTTGACATACTTTTAGGACTTGTTGTACAACCTCTTGCCTTGAAAAATAAAATACAATCATCAGCAAATAGCAAGTGCGAAATTCGGAGTCCCCCAATCCCTATCTTTATCCCATTCCACAGTGTAGTTGCTTCATATTTTCTAATGATTGATGACCACCCTTCAAAGCATATGAGAAATAGATACGGAGATAGGGGATCTCCTTGCCTCAGTCCCCGACTGGGCACAAAAAAAGGTGCTGGGGTTCCATTTACAATCACTGAATAGGAAACAGATCGGACACATTTCATGATCTTCGACGTTATACTGTTGGGAAAGCCTAGTGACCTCATCATATTCTCCACAAAATTCCAGCTCACCCTGTCATAAGCTTTCGACATGTCAAGCTTGAGTGCACAATACTATTTCCCTTCAATCTTCTGCATTACATGAAAAGCATCAAATGCTATCAAAATATTGTCCGTAATTAATCGCCCTTTAATAAAAGCACTTTGTGCCTCATCAATGATATAAGGCAGGACTTTCTGTATACGATTCACTAAAACTTTAGCAATCACTCTGTAAAGTACATTACATAATGCAATGAGCCTGTAATCAGCTACTTTAGAGGGGTTTTTTATTTTCGGAATAAGAACAATATAGGTTTGATTAACGACATCTATTTGTGAATGGAGGGAGTACCTTGTATATCATGTTCATCGTTTAGAAAAGAGAGCACCAATTTCTTTACATCTTCACCGACAATCCTCCAGTAATGTTGATAGAAACCTGCATGAAGGCCATTAGGGCTGGAGCTTTCCAAGGACTCATCTCTTTTAATGCTTCGTAAACATCCTCCTCCTCGAACTTTTTGTTTAACTCATCTTTCTTGGATTCTGGAATTCGGTCATCAATGAGTCCAGTTATTCCATCAAACGCATCCACTGTCAGCTTTAAATAAATCTATGTATTATTTTAGAATAATCTCTGTCAACTGTGCCTCATCATCAATCCAAACTCCTAACTCCGATTGGATTTTGTTAATATAATTTATCGCCTTCCGCTGGCTCGCTTTTTTGTGAAAATAACTTGTATTTCAGTCGCCACCCTTGAGCCAACTAATTCGTGATCTTTGCCTCCAATAGGTTTTTTCCTGTTCAAGCAGATAATCCAATTCTTTTTTCATTCTAGCTTCCTCTTCCCAAGCCACCCCAGGCCTATTTTGGACTTCTTCTAAACTTCTATACAATTCATTTATCCTTTTCCTTCTGTTGCCAAACTTCATTTTCTCCCACCTCTTCAAAGCACGAAGAGTTTCATTTACTTTGATCTTCAGTAGCCCCGCATTAGAAGCTCTGACGGATCCCCAAATCTGCTCAATAATCTCAGTACACTCATCATACTTGGTCCACAATTCTTCAAATCTTCAAATGGCTTTCTTCCCTCTACCTCTAATCTGTCGAGTATTTCCATCTTCAACTTCAATTCTTACAGGAATATGATCTGAGTAATTAGTTGTCAGGTGAGATACTTTGGATTTTGGGAACATAATTCTCCAATCCGAATTTGCAACACCTCTATCCAATCTTTTCAAAACTCTCTCTTGCCCCATCTTACCTTTTGACCAAGTAAATTTGCTTCCAGTAAAACCCAAATCTTGTAAGCCTGCAGCCTCCAGTGCATTTCTGAAGTCATTCATTTGACTCCAACACCTTTCGGCCCCTCCATGCTTTTCATCATTTGAAAGAATTTCATTGAAATCCCCTGCACAAAGCCAGGGCAAAGAGTACTAACCTGCTAACCTGCGTACCAGCTCCCACGAGAATTTCCTTTGATTCAAAAAAGGATTGCCATAAAATCCTGTGAATCTCCAACATTTGTTTCCCAAATCTTCATATACAACTGCATCTATGTGATCTGATGAATAGCTTTTAATTCTGACATCAATATTGTCTTTCCCCAACAAGAGTAAACCACCACATCGATTCCTTGCCTCTACCCAGAAACAATTTTGAAAACCAGTAATCCTCTTAATTTTCTGTACTCCATACTTTAGTTTCCGACAAAAATAATATTTGGGGACCTTCAACCCTCACAAGATTCTTGAGGGCTCGAATTGCTCGGGGGTTCCCAAGCCCCCGACAATTCCAAACAATGGCTCTCATTGCATTCGGCGGGATGCAGCCTCCGCCGCTTCAATATCTAAGGAAAAAACATCACTCACCTTTATTTTTTGGAAGACCCGAATCCATCCACGTTCCTTTCTCCCGCTAAGAGGTTTCCATCAACCTCTTTCCTTTTTCTATTCAGCTCCAACCCCACTTCATTCAGATCCGCGAAGAGATCCTCATTCATTTTTGTTAATTAATTCTTCTTTGTAGTGTTGTTGGGTCTATTTTCAATATTCTTGAAGCTATTCGGAATGAGCATATGGGCTGCACTCTCCGCCAAGTCTTGATTCGTTGGACTATTAATGTTAGAGCCCAACGTGACTACATTATTATTTGTAGCCTCATTACTAAAAATAAGTCCAAGCCCATAACTAGAATGAGGTGGGTTTGCCTCGATTTTTTTCCGTCGTTAGATGTCACGTGGCCAAAATATGAATTCTTCGGTGCCCCTTGAGCCACGTGTTTCTCTATTGTGGATGATTGACGTGCCTGGTTCCCTTGGCGGCTCATGGTTGTTTCCGACGACTGCTCCTCCTCCTGTCGATCGGAATTCTCTCCCTCAGTCATGAGCCAAAAACTATAATTGTTGCTGATGTTTCCTCCTACACCGGCACTCAGCTTCTCACAGTTTTTCACCCATGTGTCCCAAGCATCCACAACTGAAGCAAAAAACTGACAATCTTTCATATCTTAATAATAGCCCCATGAATTCAGCATTAGCTGGTACCTTTATTTTTATGACCCTTCTTAAAGGAGATTTGATGTTCTTTCCTTCAATTGTACATGAGAGCATGATTTAAAGCTTGCATTCACCTTTTTCGCTACCTCCACGGTATAGAATTCCCTAGGCAATCCAACAATGTTTATCCAGAAATATACTTTGTCGAAGTCCATGTGAGAATAAGGAACACCAGGTTGCCATCTTCTTAAAATCAACAACCTATCTCCAACGTTCCAGGATCCCTTATCCAACACAAATTGCAGAGCATCTGGTGAAGAGAAGAAGCATTGATACTCTAAAGACCTTAAAGTCCTTAAAATCTTCCAAGCTTTTAAAAGACTTCTCTGATGCCCTTCAAATTGAATCTTTCGATGCAACGAAGTTGCCGAAACAGCTATTTCTACAATCAACTAGCCCTTGGCTGATCTCTTCTTCGGATATCTCAACTGATAGTTGTTACTCTTCCTCTAATTGCACACCTTCCATGTGTTTGATAATCTCTTGTATGCTTCTCATATCTTTCCGATCTCAATTGCCTCCAAAAGATTGATTCGCGATGACGAAAAGTTTAAGAGTTTTTACTGTTAACACTCACTTAATGAGAGAGTATTTGCCCAACACAGTAGGGAGAAATCTTATGTCAATTTTTCCTCTTACTCTTGAATCTATTATTATTATAAAAAAAAAAAATAAAAAAAAAACGTAGTTGCTGCATTCTGCTGCCACAGGCTAAATTCACAAGCCCAACAGATGACAGTGCATTTGGGCAATGTTTGGTTCGGCTCTTCGATAACTAGATTTAAACGCTTCAAATGTTAGGTGAGGTGAACGGTGATGAACCCAAATAGTAAGGCCTTATAACTTCCGAAACCCAAACTAAGAAATGGTTGTTGAGAAGAAAGACAGCAAATGAGAATTGACATACTCTCCCGTGTCTTTATTATAAGTCATTTTGATTTCGTTTTATATTTAACTTATAATGTGTTTTTAATTGAAAAAAAAGACCTTTAAAAATATATTTTCACATTCGTTATGTTCTTCTTTACAAAGACAGTTAAGATAGGCTGTACACTAATCTAACGTCCTCACGTACAGTTGTAATCCTTTGAGCCAAAATGACTAGAAAATCATCTTCATTATAATTTTGATCCTACAAATTTGTTTAATTTCACTTGGATCTCAACGCGTAGCAATTTCCGTAATAATAAGGTGCTCAAGCCATTTCATTTACCACGTTTGGGCTGAATAAGTGTAAAGTGTAAACCAATCTGTGCACGGCATTTCAAAAAAGGATGCTCGATGGTTATTTATTATAATATTCTTTTAAGAAATAAATCATAGAAAAATTTACCTCTGAATATTGGGGATATCCAAATTTACCTCCATTCACTTGCAAATATTTTTACAAGGACCAAGGATCCATTATAAATTAACTGATACATACAAATGTTCAAGGGCATTTCGTGTACCACACCAAAAACAACAAACACGTGAGTTAACTAGCAAAACTCCGACCAATAATAAAGAGAATCAAATCAACTACATGGTCATCGATAGCAATGGGAGCAAACAAACAGAAAACTTTGTGGACCTTTTTGTTATTCATGGTTTTTTTTTTTAATTTTTTTTTTTTTAAGCAAGAAACTTACAGGTCTTTATTATCTCCATACAAAAAAGTTCATATTCATGAAAAATTTACCTATAAAGGTTAACAACAAAATCGCTTTATAAAGGAAGTCTGAAGGTAGATGAGCTAAATACTCTCCCCAAGAGCCAAGCCATCAGATACGCTCACGTGGTGAAGGGTCGTTGATTTAGGAAGAGAATGAGAGATCTTGGGATACACTTTGGAATTGGGGAATCAACAAAATTAACTGTTAACTGCTGCCGAGTTTAAAATAAACCTTAATTTTCACAAAACTTGCGGTTCGATTCGTTTAAGAAAAAGGTGTTGTCAGAATTCAAGTTGCTGTTGGTCTGCCACCATATTTTATTAATTGTTTTTATTTATTGACAATAAAGGCTTAGTAGTATGAATTACATTAATTATTCCGCCTACCTAAGTAGTTGTTATTCTAGGACAACCAACCTAATTCTTCTTCTCGTTTTGGGACCGATCTTACTTCAGGTTTTGTGGACTGTGTTAACTGTTGATCATCCTCAGAACTTGGAACAAATTAGTAAAGAGTGTATTTGATTGGTGACCCAATTTTAAGAGGGAAAACAAAAGTATATTGTGTGTGTGTGTGTGTTTTTTTTTAAATGGTAAAGTATATTGTGCTATGTAAGCATAATTCAAGTGTCTAAGTTAAAATTATAACATAATTTAAGGCATTTTGATTTGTCATAAATTTCACATAATACACATTTTTATTTACTAGAAAACCTTAAAAATATATTTTCACATTCATTGTATTCTCTTGATTGTTATGAAATATTTTAAAGATTTTTTTGTCAATTAAAAATACGTATTATATGAAATTTAGGACAAATTAAAATGTCTTATGTTAAAAAAACGGAAGGAGTAACTTATAAACAAGTTCGAGAAAGTGTAATTAGTTTTTAACATTCTTCAACATTTATACGATCGATTTCGCTCCGGCTAATCGATCAAAAAAAGTATTTAGATGTTAGCTCAAGTCTCAACCATAAAAGTCTACGAAGCAATGAATTGAGTTCTCCATTGAAGAAAAGGCTCTCAAAAGTTTTTCTTGGCCATAAATTAGTACTCCCTCTGTCTCAAAATTATTGTCCAGTTTGAGATTTCACTTTTAGTACAATTTGAACTAAAAATGAAAATTCAAACTGGATAATAATTATGGGATGGGGGAGTATAAAAGTAAGGCCACGACAACATCCCGATCTCAAAGGCCTCAATGTCAATAATGTAGCTTTCGTCTCCTGGATGTTAATGTAATCTATATTATTATTTCAACTTTTTAAAACAATTACTAATTCATAAAAATTCCTCAAGCTAGCCTCCGACAAACACATTTGTTTAACCCACTAGGCCATGTTGCCTATGGGAGTTAATATTATTATACTTCTGATGAAATGCTCCTTAATTGAGTGTTATTGTGTTAATCACACTTTTCTTTATTCCTTTATCATTATTTTTCATCTTTATGGGCTGCTCAGGAGATGGCATTTGATTAATATGGTCAACTAGTAGGTTTTGATGAATAAATTATAGAAGGGAGCACGCTGAGATCTGAGAAATCCCTCAACGGTTGCTGTGCAAAACTGAAAAATAAATTAAATAAAAAAAAAAATCCCCAAACCCACACTTCTCACAATATTGATTCTGCTCAGGAGATGGCATTTGACTCTGCATGGTGAAATATGGCACTAAGCAGAATCAATACGCATCGCCTTATTTCCCCATGTGTGTTTATTATGATTGTCACTTTTGCTGTACATTTGCACGTTTGATACAGATCCACTTGATCCATTCCATCTCGATCGAATTGACTATTGGGATTAATTCCAACTAGCTATTTTGAGATTCAGTTCCTACTATAATTTGATGCGAATTGCGAGCATAATGCAAAATTATTTGTACCGTATACATGTCTGCAACGTAACAGAAGTAGTGTTCGTAAATTTTTTTTTTTTATAGGTATGAATTATAGGATACAAGTGTATCGTATTGGATTTTATCTTCTTTTGATTTTTATTTGTCTCATATTTAAAAGTATTACTCCGATTTATCATAATTTCGTTGTTTCTTACATTAAGACCCTGTGATTACATTTGAATTCTAACTTTTTGTGATTTTCGCGTTTCGCCTTGGTGTTAAGGATCGCGTTCATCTTTCCGCAAGTGCGAAAACGTAAGAGGTTAGAATAATAATTTGTTTTTTCTAAAAAACAATCAATATATCATTTCAATTCGTCTTCATCTAACGTGATGTTGTTCTTGCTACTTAAAAATTTCTTCATTGCAAGACTATGAGACACATCTCTTTCAGTTAAGTAATTATAATGTCATGATCGAAATTCACACTTCATTCTGGGATGGCAATGGCCTGACTCCTAAGATTGCCAGAAGTTCAAAATTTTATTCTCTTCCGTACTTGATATAAGACATCTTGATTTGTTCTAAATTTCACATAACACATATTTTTAATAAGAAAAAAATCCTTAAAAATATATTTTGACATATGTTATATTCTCTTGATTGTTAAAAAATATTTTTGAAGTTTTTTTTTTTCAATTAAAATGCATATTAAGTGAAACATACGATAACTCAAAATGCCTTAACCGGAGGAGTATTTCAAAATTTTAGACCTTAATTAAATCATTTGTAGCGAGAGGCGGTCATGATTTTTGTTTCTGGTTTTTTTTCTCGTCCATACAAAAAACCATAATAATAAAATACATTAATAACCAAGCATACACTTTATACGATATTAATATCTGATTGAGAAAGTATCTTTTTGAACTCAATAAGCTTTTCAGTTCATTTAAGTTCCACGTTGAAAGATCGAACTAGACTTACTCTGCACAGTAAATATATCATCTGCTATATATATTCTTTATTACACATTTGTGGATATAGATTAAGTTGAAATTACCCGGAAATTTCTAAATCTTAAACGAGACTCATGGATAACTTTTTGTTAAAGGAAAAAACATAATGTAGAAAACCGACGATAAATGATTCAACCTATGTACAGAAGTTCATGGAGTTCCACCTCAAAACCAATTGGCAATGAGGGGAGTAGTACATGGAGCTTATATATTGACACTCAAAGTTTCCCAACACCGATGTGGGATTGAGACTCTTTAATACTCCCCCGCAAGCCCAACGTATTTTTTGGGTTGAGTTTGTCCTATTTTTTTCAGTCCAGACACCGCCTCACGTCTCAGTCATATTTTTTTATTGGGTTTTTTTGGAGTTCGAATGTCGGCAGGCTGGCTCTGATACCATATAGAAGTCTATGGGGTTCCACCTCAAAAGCAATTGGTCATGAAGGGAGTAGCTCATGGAGCTTATATATTGATACTCAGAGTCTCTCAACACGGATATGGGATTGTGACTCTTTAATACTATGAAGATACATGATTAGAATCGAATTCGTACGGTTTGTCAATTCCCAACAAATATACTACTATGATTCAACCAGTCCTAGAAAGATTGTCTTCCTTTGACCGTATAGAAATTCCTTCGTAGGAGTTGTGGTGTCCGATACACTCTATTTTGTAGTATCAGACTATTAACTACGCAAAATGTTTTATTATTATTTTCTGGTATTTAAGAAGAACAAGGAATTAATAATCACAAGTCAACACATATGATATTCAGACAAGTCGTCACTTGAATCGGTTTAAGTCTCGCTCATCCAAAACGTACTGCCTGTTATATTTTAATTACTGTATATACATGATATCAGCTTTAATTATAATCAAACTTGTAGTCCTAGTACGTTTACTAACTAGATGCTTGTTAGTTGTTAATAAAAAGACAATAAATGTTCGATGACTTTTAGATACATGAGTAGTAGTATGTTGTTGTCATCGGCAAAGGGAAATTTTCTTTTTTTTTTTTTGTCATAATAGAAAAGGATTCCTCATATACTTGATCAGTTTTTGCAATTGTTAGGATCTCACATGCGCTCAAAAAAACTAGCGTTTTTTTTTAAAAAAAAATATGTACGATTCTAAACAAATAGGAAAATCACAGTAATACATATCACAATATATAATGACGTTGATGTAAATTGTATCCTCTTCGTGTATAATTGATTCCCGTATTTGATACGATGGTTGTATGTAATCTCTTCACTTTACATTATAAATAAATCATGAAATGTTGTAATAACTAAAAATATTTATTTCTCTCCTAAATTATATATTTATTATACTTAGAGCCGATCAAAATCGATTTCGGCAAATGTGTATATGTATATATATATATATATGTATATATATATGTATATATATATATATATATATATATATATATATATATACTAGATGCTTGGCCCGGACAGATGCCCGGACGCCCCCTCTAAATTACTATTTTATTAAAATCTAATTGAATTACTCTTTTTTAAGGAATTAATTTGGCGTATATATCATTTATGCTATGGTTTGGGGCTTAAAAAAATATACCTATAAATCTGAGGTTATAAGGGAATAATAAATAATTAGTTTATAAGGCATTATTATTAATTGCTGGATTTAGGTATTTTTATTTTTTGTTTATATTAAGCCTGCAAAACTATATGATTGGACATTTGAATTTGAATTAATATATCCATTCGTTTGAAATGTAACTGATCCTTATTTGTAGTAAAACATGTGTTTTTTTTTTTTAAAAAAAATTATATAACTTCTAATTAAAAGAGACTTACACGTGGCAAAAAGACTTCTGAAATCTGAAATATGGTGCATTGGAGCCAAAACAGATGCATACATGGTTGCCACATAAGCTTCATGTCTTCTGCTTTAATAAGGTAAAAGGGATATGTGTGTGTATGTGTATATATATGGTATATATATATATATATATATATATATATATATATTCCTTAATAAAAAAGTAAGTAATTGTTCAAATCCAATCCAGTAATGTATGAATAAGGTGATCTTATAATTTATCGACTCGATCTCTTTGGTTATAAACTGAAACTTCATGTCCATCAACAAACGCATAGAATTATCTTCAACACGACTTATTTATTTTCTATTTTTCCTTTTTTCACTTATGATTTTGTTTTCTAAAAAAAGAGACAAAAGTTTATGCCAACAAAAAATGCATGCAGAAAGAATTGGAACATGTTCTGAGCATGAACTCTTGAAATAAAAGCATCTTGTTTTTTTCATTTAATTTTTAAACACATAAATTAAATCTTTTAGTGATTATTATATTTTTGTATCAATATGAAATATGTATGTATTAAAGGATGTGAAAAAAATATTATGTTGACTTTAAAAATAAAAATGTTAATAATTCTTAATTGTTGATAGGAGATTTGTTTTTATAATGTTAATATTTATAAGTAAATATAATATTAATATTTTTTTATTTTTTTAAGTGAATTTTTGTTTTTCACTTTCGTATAATCCCCTCCCCCTCCCGAACTTGTACTTCAAACAAGGCATACAACATATTTACCAGAGTTAATTAAATTACTTCCATGTTTTGAAATTTTTAAATATAATAATATCAAAAAAGATTTTATTTTTAAGTATATGTGGTCACTGAAGTATTTTTATATTAATTAGGCTAAACAAGAAATTAACTTTCCAAATATTTAGATTCATATAATAGGATTTTATTAATAGCTAAATTTAAAGTTAATATAAAGAGTAGCCAGCTATGGCTTCTTATTCGTTTATACACTCTCTCTTATGCATCTTTTTCTGAATTTGTTGTTTGAATTTTCTATCTTAATTTTGCTGTAATTTTTATGTTTTGGGTTAAAAAAAAAGCTAAACTTAAAATCATGTTTGTTTAGATGAATTGATATGTCCTTAATATAAATTAGATGCTTGCCCGGGGCGAATGCCCGGGGTGTCGCCTTTATTTTTAAATTGATTAAATAAAAAATAGGAATCATTCTTATAAGAATAAAAAGAAAAATTAGAAGAATAAAAAATCGATTGAAATGACAGAAAGTGAGCTATTACACATAAATCTGTGCCCAGATTTACAACATTTAATTTATAACAATTATTTATGCATGGGTTTACATAAATCATAAACCAATATCTACAACAGAAGAATAAAAAAAATCATACTTAAAAAATTAAATTTCTTTCATTACAACTTATTTTTTCCCTGTTGTAGAAAGAGATGGATTGATAATTGATATCAGATTTTAAGTAATTGATTTAAAGGCTCGGGTGTGAGAGAGAAGCGGAATGGAAGAGATTCTTTGAAATTGGAGATTGAGAAGACATTACTGGTGTTTCACTTTTTTTAAGGGGATATCTAAGTATTTGATTTTATCAACTAAATATTGTTATTTTAAAGGATTAGTATATACTTATAATTAAGATATTTTTATGTAGCTATAATTAAAGGATTTATGTATTTATCTATTCTATTCTTTTTTTCTGATTAGTTAGAGTGCCACGTGTCAAAAATGATTTTGTACTGAAAATAACTTTTGGCGGAAAAATTTTCATTGTAGTGCTAACACATGTCCTTTTTGTTTGCTGCTTTAATTAAGTATACTATAGATTATTCAAAAGTGTCCATTGCCCCTTATCCAAATTCCCCGAATAATTATACAAGTCTCCGTTGATAAACATGCACGACTAACTTTCTACATTTCACGACTTCAACGTGATAGGATATGAGTAAAGGGAATGCAAAGGCACAAATAAAGCATAATAGTAGTATTGACTCTTATTATTGTTATTATTATTATTATTATTATTATTATTATTATTATTAATTTTACAACAGGAATAATTAAAAAAACGACAGAATTAACGATGTGACATTCACAGAGAATCACTGACTCTGGGTTCTCAGCCTTTTGAAATTTAATTTATCGAAATTTGGTCAATATGTATGTGCGTTTCACTCCGTAAAATGGTGGTAATTCCAAAAAAGAAAATCCAAATGGTAAAATTAAGAGAAATTTCACAAGAAATGTTTTTTTTTTCTGTATTAATTTTGTTGAGAATCAAAAGTTCATAATTTTATTTTTTTTATAATACAAAAACTGAAAAAAGGGAAAATATATAATGATAAAAAAGTGGTAAAAATTTGCCCCCCCATTCTGTTATGTCCTTTCTCCTGACCATTTCGATGCTGCCAAAAATATCAAAGAGAGCCAGCCAGCAGCTACTACTACTGCGGACTAAGCTGTCATTTTTAACCCCAGTCAGTCCTACAAGCTTTATCCTCATCCATCCACGTGTCCCAATCTCAACTCCCCCCGCCTCATTTCCCTACACCGTCCTCCACCTAATCTTTTCCCACCACCTGACCCCCCTTCCAGACGGCCCTACTTCACTTATACCCACTCCAGTAAAAAAATAACCTTCCACACTCTCTATCTCTCTCTCACACAGTCACGCACTAGCGTAGCTGCCTGCCTATTCTTTCTTTCTTCATTTAGTAAAGGCGAACATATTCTTCCTCCCCAAACTTCCCATTTCTCTTCTTCTCCGTCGAAAATTCATCCCTGAAAAATGGATTAAATATGCAGTCTTGTACAGTAAATTGAGGGAAATAAGAAGATTTGCTTTGACAAAGAACTGTTCTTCGTTTTGTCACCGTTAGTAAATTCCTTGCGGCTTGACAGTATCAGTTCATCAGTATGGGAGCAGAAATAAAGTAGAGTTTTTCGTGATTTGGGTTTTCCTTTTTTTGGCTAAACAGCGGAGGTATTTCGGAGAATGGGGAGATGAGGTGAGATCATAATTAGTAAACTGAGTTGAGCCACAGTTTTGGTAAAAATGGTAAATTCCCTGTTCTGCTTTTCTTCTTCCACAGTGATTTTTGGGAAACTTTTTATTACTACTGCGTTGGAAAAGTAAAAAAAGCAGAAGCAGAGAATACTGTTGTAGATTAGTATTTCTGTGATTTGATTTCTCCCCTGCTTTTCTTTTTTTCCCTTTCAGTTTGTAGTGTTCTGTCTTCTTTGGGGTTTTTTTAATTGAAAATGGTTCGTTGTCAGCGTGTTTCCACGTCATGGAGCATTTGCGTGGTTTACGAAGTGTATAATGGAAGAACGGTGCCGTTTAGTCAGTTTTCTCGGGAATGATTATTGTTTCATTATTTTTTGCTTGCTCTGGCTCCTTTTTCTCGTGATAATTGAGAAATTTACCCCTCTTTCTTTGGCTTTTATGATTTCTTTTTCTTTTTTTTTCCCCCCATTATTGGTGGAACTAATTTGGAAAAGATTCTGTTTGCCTTAAAGGCTAAAGCCCACTGTTTCGAATGTGAATTTAGTTTGGACACGAGGTTAGTAATGGAAGTTGGACCTTGTTGAAATGATAAACTTTTTTCTAGAGTATTATAATCTGGTCTTTGTTTATTTAAACTTATTTCTTTATGTGGTCATCGTCAACTATGCTCCCTGAAAGAAATTTTTTATTAATGGAGATGACATTGCGCATGTAGGGGTGAAAAAGACGTATACTTTTCTATTTAAGTACAGTATTGTATTCAGATAGATAGATAGCCATGGAAAGGCAAAAAAAGGTGGAAACAGATGGACTTATTGTATAGAAGCTATCCAGGAAGGTGAAATTGTTGGCCTTCGGGATAATTTTCTTTTATGGGGTTGATTTTTGGTGGGGTTGCATGAGGAATAGTGACTTTTCACATCTGGGTTTTTTCAGTTTTTGTGTGGTAGCTGTTGAGCAGAGGTGGAAAGTAGGGATCGTTTTTAACCTTGCCCTTTTTTTGGGGGGATGAGTACTTAAGGAATTGAGGTGATTTTTGTTGGGTCTGATTAGTTTGTTACTATTTTGATTATGTGTTTCTTGGGGGAGCAGAGCATGAATCTGATGCTAAGCAGTTAGTTGGTGGCTTTCCTGGGTCGAAATAGGTGGGTAATTCTAAGGCTTCAAAGAAGCTGTGGCTCTTGATATTTTTTTATGGATTCAGCTGCCTTGTTAGTTGGGTTGGTGGGTTTTTTTTTTTTTAATTTTAAGCTGATTTGATCTACTTAATCTCAGCTCTGTAATTGGAGCTGGTAGTTGTTTCATCAAAGTCAATTAATCCCGGGCGTCTTCCCAGTGTGTGCTATAATCAATCTTCTTTGGTGTGTTTTGTTTTGTAGCTGTTTTATGGGTTGAGTCTAAGGTGAGGTTTGAATTACTCTGCTGTTGTTTGATTGTTGCTTGTTATAAATTCTCTGTAAAATTTTTCTAATCTGTAATGATATTCTCTATGTGAGTGTACCTGGATTTTGTTTTGCTACCCATATACTGATGATCTGACTATTATTCTCAGTTTGCCTGCTGGACGGTCAATGCTGAGAATTTTGAGTGAAATAAATATATGAAGTTCTTTACCGAGATGGAGTGGAATGCTGCTAAGTGGGACTGGGATAACATAGTTTCATTTAATTCAAAAGCAAGTGACAGCCTGAAAATGTTGCAACTAACGGACTGGGGGATTGTAGATGGCCATGGTGGGGAAATGGATGCCGCCAGGTCCTTTGATCTGTCTGGAATTGGAGGAGGCAGCAGTAGTGGTGGTTCTGGCTCCGATTTGGGGAATGGTTCTTCTGTCAAAAGCTCAAAGTCAGCTGCTTCTACTGATTCCTCGCCTAAGGACGAAGGAAGGATAAACACATCCAGAATCTCATCACCTATGGAGCCTTTATCCGGGATATCTGTTGAACCAGTGATTGGATTGAGACTTGGGAAAAGAACCTATTTTGAGAACTTTTCTGGAAGCAGTACTATTAAGGGCAGTGCAGTTACTGTTGCTTCAGTTGGTGCTGTGGCAAGGAAATCAAAGTCTACCTCCAGCCAGAATGGGAATGGAACTATCCCTCGCTGCCAAGTTGAGGGCTGCAACCTTGATCTCTCTTCGGCTAAAGACTACCATCGTAAGCATAGAGTCTGTGATAGCCATTCCAAGTGCCCAAGGGTGGTGGTGAAAGGCATAGAACGACGATTTTGCCAACAATGTAGCAGGTATAAGGTTTTGATGTGAAGAAATTTTTGTGTGTTTTAGGGAAAAATATATGTGATTGATGACTAAAAATGCTTCCAATACTGTCAATTAAAGTTCTTTTGTTTTAGATCAGAAAATGCTTTTCTGCAGAGTTGGTGTTCATGATTTGTATATATGAGCATTCAAGAGTCTCCTTGTCACAGTAAGATTAAGGTTTTGATGCCTGATGGGCTTGTTTTGATAATTGAAGGTTTCACAGCTTAGCAGAATTTGATGAAAAAAAGCGAAGCTGTCGTAGAAGGCTTGCTGATCATAATTCTAGACGCCGCAAGCCTCGACAGGAGACTATCCAGTTTAATTCAGCAAAGATTTCATCATCATTTTATGGTATTGTTCAGCAAAGCTTTCATTATTGTTTACGGTGTTGTTGTAGTCAAATTCTACTTGTGCTAAAAGATGAGCTGCTAAGAGGGAAACCATATATAGTATTAGAATCAGAATACCTACTAGGAATGGTTGTGAGAACTAGAGTCTGAACTGGACAATGTGCATCTTTAGAGCAGTATCATCCTTCCTGAGTTCTGGAACTGTTTACTTACTGTTTGTCAGCACCATCATTGCTTATCATCCTACTGAACCATTTTGTCTCTTTGCGCTAGCTAGGAGGGTCATTTTATGACATACAAGCTTATATCTCCACTTCCTTGTTTTCCTTTTGTTTCTGTAGATGGCCGGCAAAACATGAATTTTTCACTGAGCAATGTAGGAAGTGCTGGTAATTCAACCTGGGAAAGTATATGCGGATCAAAGTTCACTATAACCAAATGCTCTCCGCTGAAGTCTGATAAAATTGCACAGCCACCTTTGCCAGGTGTTGAATTGCCCTATGCCATCAGTTTTCATGGTAATTCACCCAATGAACTCTTGATCTCTAAGGGTGGTGACACAACTAATGTTTTGAAACCAGGTTTGATTTCCTACCTTCTTAATTGTTTATCACATACCTCCTTTCTGCTTGCTATGCTTTGATGTTAAAGCTTGGAAATATTCAATATCTTCTCATGTCCTGTTGTCCCATTATATTCATTCAGTAGATTGCTTGTTATACATTTGCAGATTGGGTATTAGTTCCCGAAGCCTTATGGTATCATCTTTTTAGTGCCACTCATTCAACCAGTGGTTTTTTGCCTTTTATTATTATGTTCTTTTGCCTCTAATGTGTGCTGCCGTACGTAACTGTGTGTCCTTGATCATACTTTTCAGTAAATAAATGTTCAAAATACATGCTATGATCAAATTGGTGCGAAATTAGACAGTATATCAGTTCCAAAAGTTACCCACTTTGCAGCACTGGTGGAGTAGTTCTACATTTACCATGTGTAACATCAAAATTTTGTGGACTGACGTTATGTATTATGTATTTGTGGACCTGGAACAATGTTCTTAATTCTTTGGATAACCTCATTTGTTCTGTCTGACAATGTGATGACTTCTTAAAGAATCCTGAATTACAGGATATTTCACAAACTTGAATTTCCTAAACCACCGGGGATTGGAATTATCTTTACCCAGAGTACTGAAAGTGTTAAATGTGATGGATTACAAAAGACTGCGCATGTGAATTGTGAACTGTGAGTTGTGAACTGTATTGAAATTACTCGTCATGTTGGTTTTAGTCATATCGGAGATTGTATGTCAAGCTATTAATTGGGCCAGATATCAGTTTCCAATATGTGTAGGTGGATTGAGTGGCTTGTTTTTTCCAGTTGGCTGCAGTCAACTATACCTTGTTCTCGCTTAAATGATATATGAAGTACTAGTAAGATGTGCCTTAATTGAAAGAAAAAGAATTTTTTAACAAAACATTGCACTTATTAGGTAGGAGTTCCATCACTTTCACTGAAGTTGGTTTAAGTACCTGAATCCATGCATGCTAATTTAGGACATGTTCTGCCTAAGAAGAATCATTTAAATGCTAAAGTTTGGGTAGAAAACGATTTTGGAATGAGTCTCTAGCTGCAAGTATATCTGTATAGATCGATTGATTATACTAGCTACTCCAGTGGTCCTAAAATGTTTGCAGTCCTCTTTGTAACACCAAAATCGTTTTAGAAATGATATCTGAGAGATGTTGAATCTCTATCAAGAAATGTTACTAATATTTTGGTATAATTCAACGAAGTTGAAGTTGTATGTATTTGATGATCGAAATATCTGCCATTTCAAATGAGAGATCAATGTGGCAATTCTGTCAAGATTACTGTTTGTTCCAACTCTCAAGACGTTTCTGCTTTTTGTTTCCAGGGTTCAAGGAATCAATTTTCTCATCCAATCTAGATGGCGCACCAGAATTTCCTCGTGCTCTCTCTCTTCTGTCAACAAATTCATGGGGTTCATCAGAGCCAGAATGCATTTCATTTGATCAACCCTTGCACCATGCAAATCCAGCTGCCGGTAGCATGCCTTCTCTTTCGGTGATCTCTCAAGGCCTACCATTTACTTCTTCTTCGGAATACTGGCAGGTGGAACAGCAATCCAGCAGTTCACATTTGAATGCCTTCAATACCTTCACAACTACAACCGGCACTAGCAGCATCAACACAGGTGGCCAGTTCCCTGGTGTTCAACTTTTTAAACAGCAATATCATCACCATGGCATTTATTAGAAGGAGAATGCTTGTGAGCTGCGATCTGAATTCAAAACTAATGTTTCCATTATTTCCTTTTTTTCCAATGTGGTCGGGGTTGTGAAAACTTGCAAATTGGTCGTAGCAAAATAGTAATTAAGTAGTTTCTGAAGGCACATATTAAGGGCATAACTATTTAGGTGGTACAAATTCTTGAATGATTTCCACTTTAGTACTCGATTCAAATCTGGATCTTGGTATCTTGCCTGAGGGATGTTTGAATCCTCTTCAGTTATTATGTCTTTGAAGTATTGTACATTCTGAGTAATTATTCATATGCTATGGAAAAATCCAATTTTCGTGGAGAAGTCTTTTTTTTTCCCCCTCCCCTTTGTGTGTGATTTGATAACCAGGTCTTATTATACACACCGGTGTTTATGTTAGATGATATACTTGGAAATTAGATGATATACTTGGAAAGAATTGTGGAACAGGAATATGCCTGTTTATTTTGTAAACCATATATACCGGAAAGAATTGTGTACAACGTAACATGTAGTATTATCGAAATGAATTGAAAGTACAATTTAAGCTCAAATCCCAAATCCCTCAGTCCCACGTTAAGGACAACAGGCAATTGGCGAGGCCGGATTCGTCGACAGTTGAATCGGAAGTGTAGTCCAAAGACTTACGCATAAATGCAAAGTGGAATGGCCGATTCTTGTCTGCATCATCAAGCTCGGACCAGCAAAAGGACCATAACAATTGCACCGGATCTGATCGGAGAAACCTCCTTTGAATCCTTCGTCCATCTGGAAGCCTGAACCCAATTCGACAAACCAGTTTCGCGTCATCAATGTTTGGTTCTTCTGGAAGAGCAGGAAAGCCCAACTCCGTAACCTCATCATCATCATCAGCGGCATCCTCGTCTGTTTCCTCCTCTGTTCCATGATCTTCAACAACAACAGGATTGTTAGACTCGGGAAGTTTGTTTCTTTTACGAGAGAGATTGATGAGGTATTCTAATGGGCTACTTTCCGTATATTCTAACAATTTCTCCAGCAAGTGTTCCGGCGGAACCATTCCGGTCAAATTGCGAATAAGTGCCCCTGTCATGGGCTCAATCACCATAATAGCGGGAAGCGATTCTTGCTGCTGTTTGTAAAATCTGCAAACTTTAAAACCTTCTGAGGCATCATAATAAGGATAAACAACTTCCCGCCAGAATATGAAGCTGGATTTAACGAATTCGACCACGGTTTTATGGTTCCAAGTATCCCTATCAAGCTCTAAAGAAGCCAAATTCTCATTGTGTTGCAAGTTCACCAAGAGCCATTTGTTCTGTGATCGTGCGGCTCGAATTGCATCATCAAAAAGGCCCGAAAACATCAAATCAGCTGGAGGAGGAAACAAGGAGCTGTCGTTTTGCGTAGCAGAAGAACCAGCGTCTAATTGGGCAGCATAATCACCGTATCCGGCTAAGGAAACAGAGTCTTCTGGATAATAATTATAGTTGGGACCATTGAGAGAAGAATTTAAATCGGGTTCAATTTCGCCAGCGTCAACAACCTTGTCGAAGGCTTCGTCCGTGAAAAACCGATAAAGAGCGTTGTCAACATTCCATGCTGAAGCCTCAAGAAACCAGCGGGCAGTTTCAGAGGTTTGGCCCTCTGCAACGCCCAGAAACGCTGAGATCATACCCTTCTGCTGCTCTTCTTCTTCGCTGTTGGCCATTATTCAAACAACAATAACTAACAAAACCCAAGCTTTTTTTCTTCTTTCTATCAATAAGTCAGAACAGAGCAAAGCTATTTATAGCACACTCAGAAATCCTAGAACCGGAAGGAAAAGGGTTTGATTATATTATCTCAATCAGGGAGATTTCCCTCAAGTTAAAATATACTAATAATCAACTAATCAATTAAATTATGGCTCTCTCAGTTTATATAGAGAGATTATTAACCCTTATTCTACAACTAATAGGAAACTCTCAGCTCTGAAGTCAAATTGCCTATTCCTAAAGGATCACCGAAAACCGAAACAATCTCTGATATATTTGGGCCGGATCATTAAGCCCAATGTACAGGCTACTTGTGATCTTTTAAGAATCTTCTGTTTCAGCCCAAATTGATTTCACGGCATTGACTGATTGACTCGATCGAGAAATACCGATTTCACCAATTGTTTGTCCCTCTTTTCTCTCGTGTTTGCCCTATCACCGTACGGACGGCAGCCTCTCCTTACATCCCCACCGGAGCGAATAAAACCTCTTCGATCGATCTCGCTTTGTTTCGAAGGGCTTACCGGCGAACATGTCTCAGGTTTAATTTTTGTTTATCTGTTGTTCTTTGACTGTTTGTTTTCTGAGTATAAACTCAATGAAATTTCCGTTTTCGTTTGATTCCGGCAACCATTTATTCCTCCTTTTCCCGCAATTTTTGTTTTGGTGCCGTAAAGATTAGGTTTTTAATTGATTAAATTTTACCTTTTGTTCTTTAGTTTCTCGCTTGGTTGAATTCGAGCTTTTACCGTTCAGCTATGGCCCTAGGGTATTTACTTTCGGTAAACTTATGCTTTGCTTCAATGTTTTACAGGTTGATAACAGAAACTCCTCGGCAGCCAAACGTGCCCGAACTGATGGTACGCAACTTCATGTTTTGCTTTCCTTTTCCTTCTTTTCTTTTTTTCTTTGTCATTCCGCATCCCCGTTTGCTGTGTAAAATTTTTCTATGATTCTGTTATTAAGCTGTGATGAATAACTTCTGCGAAACAATGTGGAATTTGCTGTTCTTGGATAGAATAATTGAAGAGACAACGGCACATGAAAAGTCGAGAATTGGGTCTGACCTTGGAGTATTTTTGTATTAGTGACTGAGAATTCTCTGTTTCTCTATCCCCTTGTCCTTGCTATTTTGATGTGAATCATTCTTACCTACGGCTCCAAAGATGTTCTTTGAACATTGGCCTCCTATAATAACGTGAGAAGGAATTAAGTTGGCTAACTTAAGAGGCTCTAGTCTGTGATTTTCAGATATGGTCCGTATGATATGGCAATGTTGCATCCACAGTTGGTGGCTAGTATGTAACATTGGATGAACTTGATTGACTCCCCTTCTTACTCTGTAGTTTGTTCTTTGATTAAGAGGGTCTAATTGGATTGGTTGGGGCATAAAAGTTGTGCTAGTTGTTTAAAAGAAGCATCGGTATCATTTGTCAATTTGTGAGATTATGTTATTTATTTATTTATTTATTTTTTATTTTTTATCGAGATCTTGTTAAGAGTTACGGTGCGTTTTAAAAGTTTTCTATCATTTCTTTGTTTCTCTGGCTACAGAGTTGCTGATTGCTACAATTATGTTAATATATCTGTGATTTGTTCATAGGTGGTCGCAGGGAAGATGACTGGACTTGTCCAAGCTGTGGGAATGTTAATTTCTCTTTTAGAACAACCTGCAATATGCGCAATTGCACCCAACCTAGGCCTGCTGATCACAATTTTGTAAGATACAATAACCACTTTCTGTTGTTTCAATTTTGGAGGAGCTTCTATATCATGTTTGTTTATATGACTTGTAGATTTTTATCTTTTTTTTGGGCTTCCCCTCTGTGCATCCTCTCACTTAACCTGGTATTGTTATGAGTTGCACCAATCTTGGATGTTCTCTTCTCTTCGTGTCCCTACTCCCTAGTTTAAGGATAAATTCTTTAAGTTAAGAGGCTTGGTGGAATTCTAAGAAATGTACTTTGTTCTTGGTTATGGAGACACCATTTTTTTTTCCCCTTTTTGTTTGTAATCCTTATGTTCATTTTGGTTTTTTCATCTGTCCTCCTCCCCAGGCTCCCCTTTCTCCATTTTCATAGGGTATATTGTTTGATTCTTAATGTTAAAATGTCTTACCATGTAATTTTCTTTTCAGAAGTCAGCTTTAAAGCCCCTTCAAGCACCACCCAGCTATCCTCCCTCAGCTCCATATGTAAGCTCTAATCCCCCGTCCTCCATGTATATGGGAGTGCCTCCTTATGGATCTTCTCTTTTCAATGGGTCATCTGTTCCCCCTCCTTATGATGTTCCATTTACTGGGGGATCCGCCTATCATTATAATTATGGCAACCGCCTTAATGGAGGCAGCCCATATCGACCACCCTTGCATATACCTGGTCCTCCTCCTTTCTCTGGTGGATCTGTGATTGGAAATGGTAAACTTTGATTTCTTCTTAATTATTAGGCCACTGTTGAATTCATGTATTTTTTTACTTTATATTTTTTTCTCTTATTTTTGATAAGTTCACCTTGTGTGTTGGTGTGGCATCTAATTTCGTTATATCTTTTCAAGTTTGGGAACTTCTCCTCAAATGATTTGCTCTTGAAGACTTATTTTGAAGCTTGCTGCATATGTACCCTTTGCAGGTGGAATGTATGGTGTGCCACCTATTGTGGACCGTTATGGTTTGGGGTTACCCCTGGGATCTCCTTCTATGGTAATTTATTTTGATTTTTTTTAGGTGTTGAATATTTCGCTTGAGCACGTTACTTTGCTTTTGTTTTTATAGTGCTCAGAGTTATACCCCTTGAATTATTATTTTTTTCACCTTCCAAGATTGATGTCTATTAGGCATCCATTTAATGGTTTCATTTTGTTGATAATAATCTGTATGCATGAAAGTATTTGTCCATCTATAGAACTTTTCTTCTGCATCAGCTTGTTCATAAAAAGTTTGTAGATGGAATACCTTCTGGGTGTGAACATATGAACATTCAAAATTTTAAGATTTTATAAGAACTGCTTTTGGTGTGCTTGAGATTTGGCTGTTGAGTTGACAATGCGAAATCCTTTTGATGCTTTGGATCACAATTAAACTTGGGAGTTAAAAATGATGTTTTAGTGTGCAGAAAATTGTTGATGAAAATATATGTTAAGTGATTTATCCTCTTTATTTTCATTGGACATCGTGAATCATAGAACTTCTTTTCCAGGGGCCAAGACCAGGATTTTTCCCCGATGACAAGTCTCAGAAGAGAGGTGGGTTGATCATCCTTTTTGTCATTTTTTTTGCTCAATAGCTTTTTGAAATTTAAATTCTGCACTGCCACTCCAAATTCATTTTGTTTATATATTACTGTGACTTTCAGATGGAACACGTGATAATGACTGGATATGTCCCAAGTGCAGTAATGTAAACTTTTCATTCAGATCAGTTTGTAATATGAGGAAGTGTAACACTCCGAAGCCTGGGTCACAGGTATTTCAGGATTTCTGTTTATATAGGAAATATACTAAAAGTAAATGGTGATCATTTTAGTTTATGGGCTTTGTATGTATCAATGGAAAAAAGATGCATCTCTTAATTTAACATCTTGAATCGTTTTTGTTCTTAAATCATATCTCATCTCAATTATACTATGTTTTACTACTCTCTGAGTTTATTGGCTAAAGGAAATTTTTCTCCTTGTGCAGGCTGCAAAACCAAATAAAAATTCTAGTAAGTCCTTTTTTAATCCTTATTTTACGTTGGTTGTGGAATATATGTGCTAATATTCGTTTGTTTTAGAACCAGATATGCCAGAAGGAAGTTGGAAGTGTGATAAATGCAACAACATCAACTATCCCTTCAGGACAAAATGTAATAGACAGAACTGTGGTGCTGATAAACCAAATGAATCAAAAAGTTCACCATCCAAACCTGCTGATGAAAATGATCAGGTCCGACTCCTGTGCTTTTCCCTGAACTGTTTTTAGGAGTTGCATTTTGGCCTCTGTATGTATGTGCTTGTCTTAAGGTCAAAATTTGTTAATGTCAACAAGTACATCCTTATTGAGAATTTAAGGTTACACGCTTTCTTTACCCCCTTCATATGTTTGATGGATTCTGTAAATTTTTTGATGTCTTGTTTGCTTTCCTTTTTGTGTTGCATTCATTAATTCTCAGTTGTCTAATGTTCCAGTGAGTTCTAGGGCATGTTTGAGGTTTGAGAAGGTCCAGAGTTGTCGTCCAGCATTGCTTCAGTCTGGGTGTCTGAAAGTCAGTCTGTCACCTTCCTGTCGCAGCAGTTTTCGAGTTGTTACTCTACCTTCTCTTCATTCAATCGTGTCCAAATTGTTGTATTTTACTGGAATGGGATACTATGGGTCTGAACTGTTTCTTATTTAGTCTACCGTCTGTCTCTGATCTACTTGCCAGCTGATCCTGGCTAGATTTTTACCTGTTTGTGGTTAACTATTTCCTTAGGGGTTTGTACCTAAGTTTGAAGTCATTTTATTAGTAGTTATGGTAATATGCTCTTATGCTATGCTTCTGGTAGCATGTTTGGTCCCCTGTTTTCCGGTGCGTTGTTTCAGCGATTGCAGTGCTTAGTGTTGTGTCAACTAACAACCCTGGATTTTCACATTTCAGTGGGTCAATTAATAAGTTGACGTCAAAACAGAAGTGTTTGGTCCTCAATTAAATGTTTGGTGTAGAGTTACCACCGCGTTTACAGAGTTTAGCACTGCCATCGCCGCTTTCTTTTCTATGTATGTGGCTTCTTTTGATTCTATGTGCTTCAAATTCATGTTTGCTCGTAGAGGTGGGATCTATGATTGGAGTCATGGTAGTTTGTCCAGATTCTGTTATTTCATTCAGAGCTCTCATATTTATTATTCAAGGGTTGTGATCTCCATTGATTTTGGTACATGAAGTCACATTTTTGTGACATCTTAAACAACTTATCACTTCCAACTTACTTTGAAGCGTTTACTTTGAAAACGTGTTTTTCCACTAATAACTGGAAACCTTGATTATTTCGTTGTGGTTTGGGAAAATAAGGTTCAGTAACTATCATGGATGTATTGTGATGTTTATTATTGTTACTTTTTTTCTTTTTTTTTTATGTTTCTATCATTTTGATCCTTTTCTGGCGGAGGTGGAACTGGCATCGTTTTCTTGCCTGTTGGTGGAAAGGAAATGATGGAAGGGAAGAATCTATGGAAGTTCATTTCTGGAGTTGATCGAAGAGGAAGTTCGGTGCTCTCTTATTGTTAAGGCTCCGGTGTAAAATGTATAGGAAGATGCTGCCTGCTAGGAACAGTTCAGAAGATAGAACGGGTCTTTTGGTTCCTTTTTCTTTGTGAGGGGTAGGAGAGGGTTCTGAAATTGAAGTACTTTTTGCTGTTCCAAGTTTTGCTGCTTTTCCTGTTATTCGTTTAGAAACAAAAAAAGGACAAGAAAAAAAAAACATTGCAAACATTCCCAGTGGCAAATGAATTCGGAAACGGTAAATGCATATAAACTCTTAACACTGGGAGAGAGAGAATGATATTAAGACATTTATACGACTTCTATAGTTCACTTTGTTAAAATTAAATAATACTATAACAATTTTTTAAAAAATTTAAATAAGATAACAAAATAAAGTTTTTCCTGATGCAATTTTTTGAGCAAAGACTAATGTTGTTGGTAATTGTGACTTCTATCAAGTGTCGAGTTGTTAAACGACGTTATGCAAACAAAACCCATAATTTGCGATAGACAAGAAAGAAATAGCTAAAGATCAATGCTGCGCAGTTCTAGCAAAGTATCTACCTGCCGTGGGCATATTACATTTGCAGAATACTTGGGGAAACTACACAGAAGACAAAAAGGGGAAATGCGAAAAAAACAAGAAATAGAGAATTAACAGAATGATGGTGAAGAAGAAACTCTAGGGGGGTAAAGGATCATGAGATTTTATGATGATCAGATAGAATGGATGGGCTTAAGACTTCCAGTAGGGAATGCAAAGAAGGAGATGACGAAGAACATTGCGATCACCACAGCAGCTGCAGGGGGTGTGTGGGCTCCAGTATTAGCATTATCAGACTTGGTGGGTGAGGTTGTGGTGGTCGGCGCCGCGGGTGTTGCGTTGCTACCTCCTCCGGAGGTGCTGTTGCTGGTAAAGATTGCAGCATCAGGTGAGTTTGGAGGCAGCCCCAGCAACTCTGCAGCACAGCAATAAATTAAAATTTAATATAATAATAATCCCAGGTGGTTGTTTAATTAGCATCATGCAATCAGAGAATTTAGAGTGAAGAGAATATTTTGAATCACGAAATCAAATATTGACAAATGATGCGTAATTGTTAGGTTATGTGAACATAATAATAGAGTTCAAACAAGAATCAGATTGACTTAACTGACTGACTCGTTCAATGTAAGGTTTGGATAAACTTTGAAAAGGTGGAGTAAGCCACGAGACACAAACGTGAAACAGTTAGGTCATTTTGGCACTTTTAACATCATTATTAAATTTAAATTCAATAATTTAGATAACTTGTGCAATTCTACTGAATTCCCAATTTTATTTTTTATTTTTTTTTACAATAAATGGAATTTAAAGGTACAAGTAGCATTTTTCATTTTACTTAGGTAGGCATTTGCGAATTTTTTTTCGTTCCCCCCTAAAAACACCTCGCGTGTATCACACATTTAATAAATAGCAGAGGTAAAAAAAAAAAAAAAAAAAACCAGCCTATTAATTAACCAACAACAATTAACAACACTTTTAATCAATGAACGTTACGTTATCCTCTCTTGTACGTTACCTAAAAATCTTTCATGTCCTTAATATAAAGGATTTTAATTTGTCCTAGATTTCATCTAATATGTATTTTTTATTAAAAAAATCTTAAATATATATTTTCACATCGCTTATGTTCTCTTAATTATTATGAAATATTTTTAAAGTTTTTTGTCAATTGAAAATAAGTTTAATTTAGAAAAATCAAAATGACTAATAGTAAGGATCGGAAAGAGTACTAGTAAGATTTCATTCTTGCATGCATCATCTGGGAAAACTAATCCCATCTCCTAATGCACACAAAATTACTTTTATAGAATGAAAAATAGTTTATCATGGTTGATTCGGTACTAATCCAGAAACATAAACTGAGGGAGATGAACGGTAAAATAATCCTGCCAAATTGTGAACTTAATAACATAATAAAGTTTCAATAGACATGAAACCTCTCTAATGCATGTTATGTTATGAAGAATTAAACCCAAAAATCAAATAGTGCGAGAGAAACTATAAGAAAGCTTACTAGGGCACTCGGCGGAGCTGGCGTTGGTCAACTTGCAGGCAGAAGGCAACTGAAGCAAACGCCCCTCCTGGATCCCCATGCTCTTGATCTGGGGATTAGTGCCGTCGTGGATCTGCTGGATGATGTAGCACAAACACACCGGCTTCCGCTGCTTCAAGTCGGATACCGACCCGCAACATTCCTTGGTCGGCGTGTCCGCCTTCCCCGTCGCAAACGTCAGGCATGTCGTCACCTTCGGGAACTCCTTGGCGCAGTCGTCTTGCACCGTGTCTCCGGCGGCAGCCACCGCCATCGCCACCAGCACCACCGCCACCACAGTCATGATCTTCCCGCCTTTCATTTTTCTTCTTTTTTTCTTGGGCTGGTGCTGGTTTTCTTTTCTCTTTTCGGCTTCTTCCTTTTGTCTTGGTTCTTTCTTTGCTTCGGTGTGGGAAATGGAAAGAAGAGCCCAAAAGGAAAGAAGATGATGAAGTGAAAATGGTTAGTGGTTGGGCTGGAGTTAAAGTTGGGGGGGAGGGGGTGCGGGGGAGCATTAAATATAGGGTTGTTGGGCTAGCGAACTGTTGCCTGTTTTACTACATTTTGTGTCTTACGTCTTAAATGAAGTTTGAGCTGTCTATGCTGTACTAATACGAGTTTGACGATTGTTTCTTGTCTTCCCACGTGTGAAGCTGGGTGGCTCATGGCTGTGTTTTCTTTTCATTTTTCGAAAAAAAGAAAAATCTTTCTTTCGTGTTTTCCCACATTCATTTTCTCTTTGTTGTTGTCTTTACTCTCTTGCTTTTCCCACTGTTTTTATGTCAAGACAAGAATTACGAGAGATAATTTTCTGCCAAATCCGATTTCGTGGAATTCCGATAAGAGTGAAACTTTTTACAAATGTCGTTTTCAGATTTATGAAAAGTGTTTCGACTTTTCAAAGATGTTTATTTGGTTGTCTAAGAAATGTGTACTGATGTGGTCTTTTTTTTTTTTTTTCTGTAAAAAGCGGTATTCATTTCTCATTAAAAAACTGAAACATAAGGTAAAAGATTTACAATTGACTAAAACAATCTGCCTTAAATGCTAAGTCCATCCACAAAGGGGGATTGTTGATCCAAATTTGTGAATTTTTGTTTGACAAAGCTAACTTAACGAGATTGTATCGCGAACAGTTCCACTCTTTTCGAATATACAAAAATTTATAGTTAACAAAGAGTAATTTCAGCAATAAAATGTTCCTGACTAGAGTAATGACATGTGAAACAGGTGCAAATCTTTCCTATAACCAAACCACTATAGTCTTGTCATTCAATTGGATTTCCACTTCCTCTGCTCTCCTCTGTTGCATCTCTCTCATGTGGTCTTAGTTAGACATATATCTTCTACTCCTTTCTCTTTCGTTCTGATGATACACTTTATTAAAATAACACAAATCTTTTGACGAAGTTAAAAATAGTAGAGTGAGGGTAAAATGAGAGGGAAATAACGTGCGATGTGGGGAAGTGGAAGAATATTTATGTGATTCATTTATAATTTTGGGATGTAATTACGTTACACATAGTTTGTGATTTATGTAGTCTTCATTTGATAATCAAAGCTTTAGTCAAATGTCTTCAATGTGAATTCTCTAGTTCGGAAAAGGTGGGGTGTGGAGACGGAATAATTTCGTTCTTCTTAGGATCCATTTCTTTAAGGCTTTGAATGCTTTCAGGTTTCAATGCGTTCCTACTTACATATTTCTAACAGCATCATCCCTTCTCCATTTGGTAGGAATTGAAACTTGGAAGTCGGCAACTCATCTTTAAGGACATTTTATTACTGGTAGTATAAATTTATTTACATTGTCCATCATGAAAATAGTGACATTGAGTTTCAAAATTTCTACTCTTTTCCATATAAATCTCAAAATTTTATGTGGAATATCTCTCCAACATGGTTGTAAAGTAAGAGTCGCGTGTATTCTGTTGTTAGTGTCACAACTTACACCCTTATATTACGACCCGGAAAGTCACTCGCCAAGACTATCAGCTGGCTATGAGCTAGTACTACTAGTCTCCTACGGGTGCATAACTGGACAGATGCATCAGACTTGAAGTTCCTAAACATTTGGACTTAAAGCACACAGAAAGGAAAAGGCTGTGGCATTAATTACTGCATTGATGGAATTAGCTGGTTCAAGAAGAGAGGTTCGGTGGACTTAAATGGCCCTTTTCTGCTCTCTCACCTATCTTCTTCACCACATTACTCTCTGCCTTTGAGAGCTGCTTACAGACCGGATGCCGATGTCGTGTGCTATGTCGGTGCTAATTAGTAATTACTGAAGAGTAACGATATTCTTCTCTATAAAGATTTGTCCTAGGTTTAACCTAATACCTATTTTTAATTGATAAAAAAGTTTTAAAAATATTTCAAAACAATCAAGAGAATATAACGAATATGAAAATATATTTTAAGGTTTTTTCGTTAATTAAAAGTACGTGAAACTTGGACAAAATCAAAATACCTTATATTAAGGACCGGATGAGGGAGTATTATTTTTTCATTTTACTAAAAGGAAATAATTTTAAAAGAAATTTCATCCTTTTCTTTTTTCCCTCGGTTCTTTTCTTTTCTTTTCTTTTTTCTTTTTTCTGTTTTACCATCGTAAACGGGGGATTCCTCTTCATGAAGATAGTCGCTCACCAAAATTCCCCAAATTCTGAGAATTATCATCGCATTCTGATTCACCCAAAAAATCGAATTAATTCAAGTGATGCAGAATTAAGGGTTTGTTGCCATTGTGGGAATCTCTTGGACATTGTTTTATTAGTCTTGATTCTAAATCAAATCCTCCCATTGTTGGGGTTCTTTGTCAAATCTCCTAAGCAGTGGCGAAAAGGGGAAGTGGATGAAACAAAACTTCGATTGAAATTGGATACTATTTTTCACAGAAAAGAAAAAATAATAGATTTTATTTTTCAGTAAAAAGGAAATTAATAATTAAAAAGATGATATGGAATGATAACTAGATAATCATGTAAGTAGAGTTATGAGTAGAGTTATATTTGTAGAAAAGAATATCATTATTCTTACGGAGAATGAGATCTTTCGTGCTGTATTGGTTCTGTTCATTTCATTTTTTTCTTTTTCCCTTGGAAATGTAAAACTGTGTCTTATAAAATTATAAAATAATATATTATAGTAAGAGTACTGATACGTGCACATAAAATTTACAGGATATTCTTATAGAGAATAATGTGTCCGAATATTAACTATTTTTTAATCTTAGAGATAAATTTATAAAGATAAGTTTTAATTATGAACGGTTAGTATTTATTCTATTTATATTTTACTTATAAATTTTTCATTCAAAATCATGACTCTCATTGTAATCATTAAAAATTTAAAATTTTCTTTGCTAAACACTTAAAAACAATAAATTAAACAGATCTTAGATATCTCAATTTGATATCCAACGTGTATTAAGAGACCTAATTCCCAACATAAAAATGGAATCCTTTAAACCAAATCACTCGATGCACAACTATTCATTCATTAATTCGGTGACATGCTAGTAGTATAAAACCAACTCCGCCTCTAAAATGAGTTAATTCGGATCACTTCACGGTTTTTTTTTTTTTTTGTAAATATATGTATTTGACTTACTAATAATGATGAATGCTTATGCTGCTGCTGCTCAGCTGCTGGCCTTGAGCCCTTGACATCTCATGGGCTTAAATTTTACTAGCAATCCAAATCCCAACAATATATTAAGGTCTTATGAACAGCTATCGGCCTAACAAAAAGCCCATTATTGAACTTCATCTTGCCCCTACGTGTATTAATGTAATAGTTGTTAGGGAAGCTGCATGTATAGCGTCTAACAAGTAACAAGTAAGTGCTTGTTTGGACGTCATCTTACATTTCATTTTATCACTTAAAAGTAAAAAGTATTTTAAGTTGAAAATTAAATAAGAAATGAAAATGTTGTTTGGATGGTATTTTGAGCAAAAAGTTGTTTGGATGTTAGTTTTGAAAAAAAATATTTTGAACTATATTTTAAAAATATCAAGTACGAGTCATCACTAGACAATTAAATACTATCAATTACAGTCATTGCAAAAAAGAAATTTTCCAAAAATAATCACTCAACAACGGAATCCTGCCAAATTTGTCACTGAACTATTTGTAGTTCTAAAATGGTTATTACATTAACAAAAAGTGTTTCAAGTTGGAATTTAAAATGTAAATCAGAAAGTTGTTTGGATAATGTTTACTTTTCCATTGAGTTTTGTGTTTAAGAGATAAAATGAGTTAAAATATAAAACGAGTACTTGTACAAATAAAGCCTAAAGTTTTAGTGTGCTTAACAATAAATAAATAAAATAAAAATGTTCCGGTACATGATATAATGATTTATTGAAAATTCTCTTTATAGCCCTCTCTTCCATTATATTCACTTTTATATACTATCTCCGTCTCACAAAAATAATCCACATTGAATTTTCAAATTTGTAATAAAAACAGTATAAAACTCAAAACTCAATGTGGACTATTTTTGTGGGACGGAGTGAATATATATTATCAAAGAAAAATCTTTGTGTTGAAATTTTGTACAGTACAAACACCAATGCCTCTGAACTGTTTCTTTGCTATACAACTAGTCAGCTATCAATTCTGTCTGATTCCAAGCATTTCTAATAAAAATTTAATATGATCGTTGCTACTAAATCTATCGTAAAACCGAATTGTCCAAGTAACCTCTCTTACAAGTTACAACATCTATTTTCCTTTCATCCATAGTCGTATGTTTTTCTCCAAACTTTCTACTGTTGGGTTCTACCTAAATATGATGAATTGCTGCTGCAATAGTGGCAAATAAAGTCATTTACCTTATTTGCTTAAATTTCCATATTTTGAGCAATATGGGAATCTGATTCCCAAGACTCCTTATTGTGATGTCATTCCCAACCATTTCAAGAGCTTTTGAATGAGTTCTTTTGCATACTGTCAATAAAAAAATTTTAAAAAAAAAGGTGTTTTGTATCTTCCATATTTCCAGAGCAAAGCTCACATTTGACAGGATCCCTTAGAAGTATGAGTTTTTCAATCTTCCTTGTATAAAGAGTCTATCTTTCACAGCAAACCAACAAATTAAATTTGTTTGGGCACAACATAAGGACTCCAAACTAGTTTGTATTCCCTCTCTTTGGGTTTATCTCCTATAAACCATTTATAACCACTTTTGGTGCTATAAGTCCTTTCTGCACTAGCCATCCATTCACCATTCTACATATCACCTTTTAGCTGGTCTCTAATACTCATAATTTTTTTCAATGCTAATTAATATTTTTCGGTAATGGATACTCTCATATATACTTATTTTTTATGGGAGAAAAATGAATTAAAAGAAAACCCTTTCCTTGAGTATAATGTATATTAAAATTTTGACATTAATTTGTCGTTGGAACATTCCAGTACGGATAGGTTCTAAGATTCGGTAAAAGATCTCCGACATTATAATATTGCTTCACATCCTACATTATTCACTAAGATTTTGACACGTGACTTGTTCATCTAATGGTGGATTAGAGTATTAGTAAAATTCTTAAAAAAGAAAATAATAATTAAATTGAAAATATGTGATTAATTTATATGGTGATCTAAGAAATGTTATAAGATTGTGTTGAAGGATATCCTTAGTTGAAACTTATAGAAGGATTCAACAATTTTTGTCCTGTGATTGGGAAATCCTTAGTCGAAACTTTTATATATATATATAGAGAGAGAGAGGGGGAAAATTTTATAGTCTAGTCATAAATTTTAGACTGAACTATCTTGAGTCCATTCACTTAAATTTTGACACATCACATGTTCTAATAGAGTGTGCAACACCGAAACATATCTACATTGATGGGTAACCTGTTAATAAGGTAATTTTACGGGATTCTTTTAAAATAATTACCAAGATAAAATTTAATTAACTTTACTAACCATAATTGAAAGATTAACTCTAGAGATATATCTGATTATTTGTTTTACTTTTAATTTTTTTTTTTGAAAGGTAAAATCTGATTATTTATTTTATGATAACGAAAATTTTCACCATTTTATTTTTGCTTTTACTTTGTTGATGATGTGTAAATGAGAGTTTTTTTTTTTTTCTCCAAAGAATCCATATCAAGTTTTTTTCTCCGAAGCACTTGAAACTTCTCCAGGGTACCAGTCCAATTTCCAAACAAAAAGCTTCCTACAGGCTACAGAGAACTACATACATACGTTACATTTGATTACTAGGTGATAATAAAAAGTTATCATCATTATAAGAAAAAAAAGGAAAAAAGAAAAACAACAAAGAAATGAGAACACTAACAGCAACAGTACTACTAGTCTACTGCTTCTTCCACCGCCAGTAGCACTATTGTCACCGCCACCGCCACCCCTTCAGAGTTCAGAACCTTATCACTTTTTCCCCTTTTCAACTCCTCTGCAATTTCAGCAAAATATCTTATTCGTTTGAATGTGGGGATTATTCATTTGAAACAGAACACGAATTAATGCAAGAATTATCATTTGAAATCATCTTGTGTAATTCTTTAAGTTTAAGTTACACAACCCTTTGATAGTATGATACAAGAAACATACACAGATTACATTACTAAACAACATAAGAACTACATCATACGCATCTATGAAGTTTTGGCAGATGCATATAATGCTGCAGAAAGTGGCTCATCTCTCATCAAAAGCTACCTTATATTAAACCTGTTGAGAATCCTTCTTTGTATTTTCAATTTGATAATCGTATATTCAACTATGCCATTGAACCATTTCGACTTATGAGCATCGAACATTGAAAATCCTATGAATGATCCAAGAATTAATCCACTACCAAGAATTAATCACCTCGCCCTTCCCTTTACTTCTTCATCATCACTGTTTTCTTCTGCGTCCATTTCTTGATTATTTTCATCTTCTTCTTGGTTGCCGCCGCCGTCATGTTCGGACTCTGGGTCTTCACTTCCCAGGAAATATATCGATTTGTTCTCTGATGAATGCGTTACGGTCATACAAATCAATCCCGAACTCCTCCTCAAGCTGGCGGCGGATGGAGCCGGCTGTGGCGGGCAAATTGAAATGTGTTCACAAGGCCAGGTAAAATTTCTGGTATTCATTAAGAATTTCTTTCTTGTTGCAAATGCAACCGGGTTGATAGCTTACTAGTGGTAATCAGTAATTAGGTGTGATGAGGTGCTTTTAAAATTTAGTACACCTTATTTAAATCCAATGGTTGATGTTAATTTTAGTCGTCTAACGGTTATCAAAGTAAACTGAACCATTCAGTCGACTTGACTATAATCACTCCCATATTATATATATATATATATATATATATATATATATATTATACTTTTTTTTCATCTTGCCCCTACGTGTATTAATGTAACGGTTGTTAGGGAAGCTGTATATATAGCGTCTAACAACTAAAGTTTTAATGTGTTTAACAATAAATAAAATAAAATAAAAATGTTCCCGTACATGATATGATGATTTTTTGAAAATTCTCTTTATAGTCCTCTCTTCCATTATATTTACTTTTCTCTCCCACCCCCCCTCCCTCCAAAATAATTTAATGATATTATTTTCTCGTCTAAAATAATTATTTATTCAAAATTTCTATTTTTCATGTAATTTATATTAAAAAAATTCAAATTGAACAATCATTTAGAGACAGAGAGATTACTTAATTTCGATAACGTGAACTATTGAAATGGGAGATGAGATGGTGAGAGTATTGTGTGTACTCTCTGCAACTAATAGTCTCGTTTCTATACCGTTGACAATCCCATTTGTGTAATATTTAATTTTTTTATTCAACATAAAATACTTCATCCAATCCTTAATATAAGACATTTTGATTTATTCTAAGTTTAACTTAGTATGCATTTTTAATTGACAAAAAAATCTTAAAAATATTTCATAACAACTAAGAGAAGATAACGAATGTGAAAATATATTTTTAAGATTTCTCCGTCAATAACAAACACGTACTAGGTGAAAATTAGGACAAAATGAAAATACCTTATATTAAGGACCGGAGAGAGTAAATTTTTTTTTAAAAAAAAATCCACCGCAGTGGACCCCACTTAAATGTGGGTAAAGCCTCCCTTTACAACTCCTGGTGGGAATCGAACCCTAATTTATTACCAGGAAAGACAACAACCTAACCATTAAACTCTCATTCAATTCCGACCGGAGAGAGTAAATCATAAACTACATTAATAATTTCTCTATAGCTTTATGTTAATAAGAATGAAAAAGTTGACACTAAAAGACACAAGAATAACACAATCTTGTTTCGTTAAAAGAAATAATTGAAACATTGTTTTAGCAAGAAAAAAATGAATATTATATGTTAAACTCATTGAGCTGATTTTGAAGAGCATAATAAAAAAACAACAGTGGCGATAAAAAGAAGACAGGTACCTTGGTGCAGTTACAAGTCCTTTGTTTTTAGTACCAATATTTATTATAATAAACTAGTTTTCTTACGGTCTTTATAAATCGTGTGCATGTTATGTAAAATTTCTTACTACATCACCGATGAAAATGGATTCTCCCTTCATTTCAATTTGTAGGACATTTTAGGTTTGGAGAGATTTTTCAAAATGTAGGTCGTTTTACAAATTTTAGGTAAATTAATGACTATTTTTTCAACTTTATCTTTAATAAATAATGTTAATATTTTTTTATTTTTTATTTTGTTACAGAAAGAGAGGCAACAAGCCTAATTACAACTTAGCATATTTCTAGGGTATGCAACACCTAGTATCTCATGTTTCAACCAAGGTTTAACTCCTGATGGCGAAATATCAAACCGTTGTAAACCATCCGATCCTTGATCTGCTAATGAAGCCAAACAATCAGTCACAAAATTGTCACATGTTTAAGCTCCACCATCCATTCTCTATTCAGCAAATCACGAATGTCATAAACTAAACCAGTATTAAGGCCAACAATTTCCTTCATGCTTTGTACCATGGAAATAATGCTTGAATTATCAAGCTCGGCAATCACTCTCTTGCCGCCCATCTCCTACGCAAGTGTCAATCCCTGAAATGATCCCTACAATTCGGCGCTTGTAATTATACAAAATTCGATATTTATGATAAATCTTCCCAACCAGCGAATCTCTCACCACACCTCCGGTACTTGCCATTCCCGAATCTCTACTAAAGCTCTCATTCATGTTAATGAGGGGTAAAATAAATAATTAACACATAAATTAATTATTAGATAATTGTTTTTTTAGTTTACGTGTAAAGCTTAAAATGATTTAGATTTGGAAACGAAGAGTACTAAACATAAGTGTTGTGATTTGGGCGTTCGTATCTGACATTGGGTGGGTTATTCTTTCATTATGGAAATCAATACGCTAAAAATGAGGATCTAAAAATGTGTGTTCCAAAAAAAATAATAGCAATACTCTATGGTTGATGCATCCCCTCCTCCCCCAACGATGATCCAACGTGAGATGTAAGATATTTGTCTGGGATGGGGACTTGGTTTTTGGGAACTCTTCTCATTTCTGTGGGTAAAGCAAGCAAACCTCAGAGGCTCAGAAGAGCTGAGACAGAGAGATCACGTGGTTCTGACTAAGGTTTTGACCACTAAAAAATATTCACTCCTGTTACCGATCTTTAAAAAAAAATTAAAAATTAAAATTAAATTGAATAATGATTTCAAGCGGAGAACCGAAGTAACATGATTTTGCGAAATAGACGTTAATTTATTATTCACGGTGGGATAAGCAATTCCTTTTCCACATCTCAGCCTTATTCTTTTTATTAGGTTTTTTTTGAGTCCGAATATTGTTGGACTGGCTCTGATACTATATAGAAGTTCATAGGATCCACTTCAAAACTAATTAACAATGAAGAGAGTAACTCATAAAATTTATATATTAATACTCAGAGTCTCCCGACACTGACGTGGATTGGGACTCTTTATATAATAAGTTGATAACTACACTGTAATCTTTCAACTTTATCGGTTTTCTCCACTACATTACTCCATTTTGGCCCAAAATGGAGCTGAAAAGCAGCAAACGCCGCCAATTCATCAGCTCTGCAATTAACCGGTGGCTCTTCAGCATTACAGTCGTCGGCTTATTTTCCGGCGCCTTGCTCGTCGCCTTTTTTATCGGTTTAGCCGTAACTCCTCGCTCTTCCCTCTGCAACCACCACCACCACCCCAACAAAATCTCGCAAACCAAGAAGACAAATCTAAAATCCAAACCCGCACAACTCAGCCCGGACTTCAACTCCACCACCTCATGGACGGAGCTCCACATGGACGCCGTCGTTCATTACGCCACCTCCCGCTACGTCCCACAGCAATACCTTCACGAGATCCAGGTTTCCTACCGGGTACTCAAGGCCCGATTCCCATGCAATTTCCTGGTATTCGGACTCGGGCATGACTCCATCATGTGGGCCTCGCTCAACCCGGGCGGCACAACTCTGTTCTTGGAAGAGAATCCCAAGTGGATGGAGACTGTACTGAATCGGGCCCCGCATCTTCGGGCCCATGCCGTCGAGTACCGGACTCAGTTGTCCCAGGCCAATGAGCTTCTGGAACATTACCGGGCCGAACCGGATTGTTGGCCCGGCAAATCTTTCATACGCGGGAACGATAAATGTAGGCTGGCGTTGAACATGCTGCCGGAGGAGGTGTACGAGAAGGAGTGGGACTTGATCATGATTGATGCTCCGAGAGGGTCTTTTGCGTCGGCCCCGGGGAGGATGGCTCCGATTTACTCGGCGGCGGTCATGGCGAGGAACCGGAAGGGACCCGGTGTGACCCACGTGTTCGTGCATGATTCCAACCGGAAGGTGGAGAAGTTTTACTCGGATAAGTTTTTGTGCCCCAAGTATTTGACGGAGACCGCCGAGAGACTCCGGCATTACGAGATTCCGGCGGCCACAAATCCCGACGACAAACAGCCGTTTTGCTGACCTGTTAAACGTGTCTTGTCGCGTAGTAACAACTTGTAGACTATTTTTGTAGTAGTATGGTAAAATGTCACATGATTTTCAGTAAGTTGGGTAAATTGTTCTTTTTCTCCTTCACTCATTGAATGATTTGAGAAATCGTCAAATTGATGAAATTCAATATCTGTCCGTTTGTTCCTCTGATAAACATTCAATATTAATTGTGCTGGATCGGCCAAAAGGAAATTAATTTGATTTAAAACAAATAGGGGAAACCTGTTGATTTGTTGTTTCATTCTATGCAATATGCATCTATAGCCCCCACTCTTTTCTGTAATTTGCTGAGAATGGTGGAGCGATAAGGATGATCATATTCAAGTGTAACTGTTAAGGGAGTTATGATTTGAAACTTGAAAGTAATCCAATCCTAACGTTTTCTTCGAGAGAGTTGTTAGTGATCGGATAGTTTAAAAAAAATAAAATAAAATCACTAGTCACAAAACAATTTAAGTTCTGAGGACATGTTTATAAATATAGGTATTCCATGCATTCAATCTGCAGTGAAGAAAATAAGCACCCAATCCAATGTTCTCTCCTTTAGTCTCAATTTCCCATTTTCTGCTTTACTAAACTTCAGAAAATCGTTAAAATTTTACCCGTATCCCTCTTTTCATCCTTGTAATGGTGACATTTACTGCATTAGAATCGGAAAATGTCATTCTTTGATTCTATCAGCAGAAATTATGATCTCACGACTAATTAGAGAATAATATGAATATAAAGACAGTTTATTCTAATCCAAAATATGATGTTGACCATTAGCAAAATAAAATGTCCACTTTTGCACAAGGATAATAATGTACAATTCACCAAATACAATTCAATTTCCATGTCACTTTATTTAGCAGTTAGCAACTTAGCATTCACCCACCATTCAAAATTTAACGATTTTCTTCTTCTTCTCCTTATTTTATTTTTTTTATTTTATTTTTTGGTTTTTTATATTACATCAATCACCCGAATAAGACATGTACATTCCGAAATTGGGTAAAATTTCCCTGCCTAAGATGGGCTACCGTGACCTTCAAGCCACAGCTGGCCTAATGAAGAGCCCATATAGTCACCTTTCGTGTAAAATTTGTATCAAATGGGGAAACAAAGAGAATACTACATCTACTTAAAAATCATGGGTCGTGCTGTTGAGCGCCCTAATTTTTTCATTTGAACGCCCGAAAAAGACGTACACGCCCCTAAAAAAAAATATATGGCGAGGGATAAATGAGCCACCCCCTTAAGGGGTGGCGAGAAAACCTTCGCCGCATGGCGAAGGTGTGGCGCCCTTCTGGGCGCCACATTTGTGCTGGTTGGCGAGCAAATTTCTCGCCAACCAAAGGGTGGGTGGCGCCATTTTGTGCGCCACCCACCTTAATTACTTTTTTTTTTATTTTATTTATTTAATAATCTTTAATTTAACTATTTTTAATGTATTTAATTAATTTCTTTTATTTATTTTAATTATTAGTTTAATGAATTTATTTAATTCATGTATGTTCTTAATTTATTTATTTATTAAATTTTATTTATTTGTTTGGTGGTTAAACAAATAATTTTAACTTAAATATTTAGAGAATATTGCTTAATTATGTAGTAAATTTTTATAAAAATTTATCATTTAGTTATGTAAAATTTTTTAAACGTAAACAAAAAATTATCATTTAATAAAAACTAAAATTTATGAATTTACTATCAAACAAATTAATTATTCATCATCGGTGCATCTAGTCATTCTGGAAATATTTTTTGGAAAAAATATAAAATTTAAAATACGTTGAAACGAAAATTAAAAAGCATGGAAAAATATAAAATAATTTTATTTATTTTTTAATATTTTTAACTTCCAAATAGATAAATAAAAATAAACTTAAATAAATAAATAAATAAAATAATTAATTAATTAAATAAATTAAAAAAGAAAAAAAAAAAGTAATTCGGTTTGGCGAGCAAAAGGCTCGCCAAACCGAAGGGGTGGCGCCGATTTTGCGCCACCCCATTTTGGGGGTAGTTTCCTCTCGCCTCCCTTAATTGGGAGGCGAGAAATTGTGCGCCACCCTTTAAAGGGTGGCGCATTTCTCCGCGCCACCGTGAAAGGTCAAGCAGATCCATCGCTTATACCCTTTTTTTTAAAAAAAAATATGAATTCAGGGGCAAAATAATCTTTTTGAGATTTTTTAGGGCGTTCAAATGAAAAAATTAGGGCGTTTAGTAGACTCCCAGAAAAATTATTGGTATGTGGACTTTTTGCACACCCACAGAAATGGTAATGGAACTGCAGATTCGTTGGTCAAATTAGGCTTTTCTTTTCCAACGGGGAAGCATGTCTTGAAGTTACCCCCACCTTCTACATTAGAACTATTACATCTAGACAAAGCCTCCTTTGTTCCCGATAGGTCTTTGTAAATCTTAAGCCTCTGACTTCCCTTCGTATATTAAAAAAAAAATGGAGAAAAAAACGGCATAAGAAAAAAGAAAAAAAAAAATTTATCCAGTTGCGCATAATTGGTTCTGTTCGTTTCCTTTTTTTCGTGGTTTTTTCAGAATAATATATTAATATCAGTCATATTTCAGCATACATTTTTACATTTCCAATACCCCTTTTTACATTTTCAATACAAAAATTACCTAAAAACATATACTTAAAAAAACGAAACAAACATTCATATTTATATCTTTGGCGCTTATAGTGATTTGAATGTAACATCCTACCCTGGCGCGAAAGTTTATAAAAAATAATTGTACGAAATGTTGTCCATTTGTCTTAATTTGAAGTCTGATCCTTGAAAATGCTAGAACGGTTGGTTTGAGGTTCCATTGCACCGATCGGTTGAGTGGTAGAGAAGCTTATAAACTATCAAGAAAAGAATCAATTATTTTCCTTGATGTCTGTTTTTTAAATTATATAACAAATAAACTCCTATTAGACAAATGATTCTCGCTTTGTTTCAAAAAAAAAAAAAAAATCGCAGTATAATATCGTAATATTATACTAGATGCTTGTCCCGGGTAAATGCCTGGGTGTCGCCTGTATTTTTAAATTGATTAAATAAAAAATACGAATCATTCTTAAAAGAATAAAAAAAAGATTAGATGAATAAAAAATCGATTTAAAGGATAAAAAGTGAGTTAATACACATAAATCTATGCCCAGATTTACAATATTTAATTTATAACAGTTAACTTATGCCCGGGTTTACATAAATCATAGACCAATATCTACAACAGAAGAATTAAAAAAAAATCAGCCTTAAAAAATCAAATTTTTTTCATGATAGTTTATTTTTGCTTTGTTGTAGAAAGAGATGGATTGATAATTGATGTCAGATTTTAAGTAATTGATTTAAAGGCCCAGGTGTAAGAGAGGAGCGGAATGGAAGAGATTCTTTGAACTTGGGGATTAGGAAGACATTAATGGCGTTTCACTTGATTTAAGGAGATTTCCCTATATTTAATTTTATCAATTAAATATTATTATTTTAAGAGATTAGTATATACCTATAATTAAGATATTTTTATGTAGCTATAATTAAGGGGTTATGTATTTATCTATTCTGTCTTTTTTTTCTGATTAGTTAGAGTGTCACGTGTCAAAAATAATTTTGTACTGAAAATGACTTTTAGCGGGAAAATTTTCATTATGGTGCTGACACATGTTCTTTTTGTTTGCTGCTTTAATTAAGTACTATAGATTAAAAAGAATACGATTCACAAATTGTGTTGGTGAAATTTTTTTTAGACGGAAGTAGTATAATCTTGTAGTATGGATATCCATGACAAATAAACTCGTGACACATGATCGGTTGATGGAATTTTTTTTTATTTTTTATTTTTTTGTGTGTATAAGTAGAAATATGGTGACGGATAATGAGAATGTTTCGGTACAACTGGAGATCAAGAGGACTAACAATTTTATTTTATTTTGTTCTTTACAAGTAAGAAACATTAATGTTTTGGGAAACTTGGTTGCATAACTCTCTCAAAACAAAGCAGCTCGATTACTTGAGTTGGAACAAATCAATAAAAATGATGACCACCACCCAAAATCATATCAGTAAATGACGTCTTTAATCACTAGTCCCACGCCGTAACGAAGAGAGAGAGAGAGAGAGAGAGAGAGAGAGAGAGAGAGAGAGAGAGAGAGAGAGAGAGAGAGAGAGAGAGGTCTAATCACTGCTAAATGAGACTTTTTCCGGCAGTGCTACCTCCGACATATTGATTCTTTTAGGCATTTGTCGATCACAAATCGATGTCAATTAACTGCAACACTTTGACCATTCTCTTATATAGTGTACTACTAATTAAACTCTAACCATTCCCTAGGTAACTAACATGCTAGTCATCATTTAATAATTTCATTCCAGTTCGAAATTACTGTAAGACAAAAAGAAAGTCATTCAATAGACTTTCCCCCTCACGTACGTACCTACAAATTCATCTTTCTCTACCCTTCTTTTGTTTTGGTACAATAAATAGGAAATGCCAAACGAAAGTCTTTCTCCACGCTTGATTTCTGTTAAGCAATGGATCAGAAAAATAAACGCCACATTGGCAGCGTATCAAATAACCGGTTTCTCGTCGGCATTACCGTCGTCGGATTATTTGCCGGCGCAATATCCATCATCCTTTTCATCGGCATTGTCGAAACTCCTCTCTCTTTCTTCTGCAACAATACCATGAACTTGCAAGCCAAGAAATCAAGTACTAGTATCAATCCATCCACGTGGATGGAGCTCCAAAGGAAGGCCATCGTTCATTACGCAACCTCCCGGGTGGTCCCACAACAATCTCTCAAGGAGATCCAGATTTCGTTGCGGGAACTCAATGCCCGAACCCCATGCAATTTCCTGGTGTTCGGACTCGGGCACGACTCCATCATGTGGGCCTCGCTCAACCCGGGCGGGTCCACATTGTTCCTCGAAGAAGATCCCAAGTGGGTCGACACGGTCCTACGTGGCGCTCCGCATCTCCGGGCTCACACCGTCAAGTACCGTACTCAGCTGTCGCAGGCCGACGAGCTCCTGGATCATTACCGGGCCGAACCGGAGTGTTGGCCCAACAAGTCTTTCATTCACGGGAACCAGAAATGTAGGCTCGCGTTGAATATGCTGCCGGAGGAAGTGTACGAGAAGGAGTGGGACCTGATCATGATTGATGCTCCGAGAGGGTATTTCCCGGAAGCCCCCGGGAGGATGTCGGCGATTTACTCGGCGGCCGTCATGGCGAGGAACCGGAAGGGATCCGGTGTGACGCACGTGTTCTTGCACGACGTGGACCGGAAGGTGGAGAAAGTTTATTCCGACAAGTTTTTATGCCCCAAGTATTTGAAAGAGTCCGCCGGGAAGCTTCGGCATTTTGAGATTCCGGCCGCGAAAAAATCGGAGGACAAGGAGTTTTGCTAGCCGAAATTTCCAATTTACGTTCTCGATAATTTACTATGCCGTGATATATGTTTTTTTGTTCTCTCGTTAGCACTAAAAACACTTTTGATCAAAAAAAAAAAAACACTTTTATACATTGTGGGATTTCAAAATGTCAACTTCACTTTTTTTCATTAACTTGGATAGACCAATACTAAGAACTTGATTACGACAAATGTGCAACTTCTAAAAGCTGTGTTATTCCATTTTTCATTTTTTATTTTCTATTTATTGGGTTGTGGCAAGTGGCAACAACTCTCATCTCATCCATCAAATTTTAAGCTTTGCCCATTTAAAATCAGATGCAAGATTCTGCTTGGATTGGTATTCTTTCAAAAGCATTCGTCGATATAGTCGATTGGAAATATTCTACTACTCTATCAGATTCAGATCTGAGTTCATCAGAGAAGTAGTTACGAACACTGCTTCTATAATATCCTAAAAATAAATTATTTACGTACTGTATTTAGTCTGTTGGGAAGCTAATTTACAATGCGAGCCTTGGGAGAGAGGAATCCCATACAAATGAAGTCGAAGTAGACGAATACCGAAGTCAATCTGGGATTATTCAACTGAAGTAAACCAAGTCAAACGTTGGGTAATGGGAAGAGCTACTAATTTGAGTCAACATCAGTACACTAATTAATTAATTAGGAAGTTGCAGACGATGAATACTATCTCTATCTAGTACTGATGCAACGCCTCTCGATATTAGCGACTAGGAAGGATTAATTAGGGTGTGTTCGGCTACATGTTTTTGAGATTCAATTGTCATTAGAATATTTTGGAATTCAATTGGCATTCAAGATATTTTAATTCAATACTAATTTGTCCGTTCGGCAAAATCATGGAATTGGCCACAAATTCAATTAGGATTCCAAATTCTCTGTTCGGATAGTGAAGTAATTGAGTTGGTTTTGTCTTTTACTTATTTTTTACAAAAATAAAGAAAAAAGAAAAAAAATTGATTTCGAAATTATTTCAACTTTTTATTTTTGTTTTAAATAGTATCATTTCTAGAATAATATATTTTGTTTTAAATAGAATCATTTCTAAAATAACATTTTTTGTTTTAAATAGTAACTTTTAATTCTATCATAAAATTATAACAATAATGCTTACCCACTGGAACAGAGGCAGCAGAAGAGAACAAACTTTACTCTTCTCACCATCCCGAATATTGTACTAATATCGAACTGTAATGTTAAACAAGAAAGCAGCTCTGTGGTAAGGTAGACTTGAACAAATAATGTGTCTGGATGATTCTTCAAATAACAGTTTTCTCATAAACATATTACTTTTGAAAAAAAAAAAAAAGGGAAAGGCGGCATGATCTCCCCCGCTCAGATGAAACAGTCACGAAACAAGAAACTAAAAAGAGAATGTTCAATCTCTACTTAGGAATTGTCTAACACCACTTGACACATCAAACACAAACTGCAGCCAAGTTATGAGAGCAACATTTGGATCTATAGGCAGTTCTTAAACTACTCTTGGGCATGCTCTGGTGGTGTCCAGCTTCAACAGAGGCAGCTTCTATTTCATTTCCAACAAGTCTTTCGTGTCTTCATTATCAACGACCATCGTCCACTTCCCATCAACTCCAACATGGTAAGCTTAAAATGAAGATTGAAATAAACTCATCAAGGTGGGATACAACAAACACATAACAGAGTAACCGTTTGGACCATTTTTTTAGTTTTTGCATTGAGAACTATGTAACAAGCTGATTAAACAACTTGAAAAGAAAAATTACAAAAACTCTTTACTGTGTAAAACCAAACACAGGGTTGACAAACCATACCACTAGCAAAACCGCAGTACTCTTTAGCTCCCATTGCACCCATGCAAATCGCCCTTCTACCAACTTCTGCACCTTCATCAATGGATATATCGTGACTACCACTAGAAAAGCAAGGATTGACTAAAAAATAGGATGACTAAAATGACTATAAAGTGAAACAACAAAACCACTAGCTGATCATATCAAATTCGAAACAAGCACAAGGAAAATGGGGCATACCATAACTGCATAAAGCCAAAAGCAAGATCATGACTAGACCCAACGGCAAAACCATTCCCTTGAAGCACTTCCCCCTTCCCATTCACATGATACAGAACAGGAACCTACAAGAAGCCATAAACTCATTGTTTTTCTTACATAAAGTGAGGTTTCAGCTCAACCTAAAATCAGATGGCAAATAAAGAGTGCTGTAATGATTACCCCTTCGTCCCACCCAGCAATCAGTACTCCAATTGGCAAACCTTCAGAGTCCTTAGTGACATTAGAAGAAGACAGGGTGCTGGCCACCCTCGTGGTTGCCTCATCGACAAATATTCCTCCTGTAATTTAGCATGTACATGAAAGTAATCGTTATGTTGTTTCAGGAAAATGAGAATAACAAATCTATCAACGAAAATTAAAGTTGCAACATGTTTTCCTCAATCTAAGAGCTAAATACCAATATTTCTCCAAACAGTCAAGACCGAAGTAGTATTGTTATAAGATATAAAAATAATGCAGAATAGTGAAGGGACATGGCAATAGTTACCTCCTCCCTTTGCAATTTCTCCAGAAACAATGACAACCAAGCGATCACTAAGTTTAATAAGGTTATCAACATTGCCTCCTAATAAACCAAAGAGTTAATCAGTACCAAAACTAAAACATTAAACTATAGACAAACATCTGAATTTTCAAACAGTAGTTAAAAAGCTCACGTGGATGGTCAGCAGCTACGATAAGCCCATATTTGAAAGTAAAGCCGGATCGTGATCCCCTTCTTTCCTTATCGTAGGAACACAAATCTACCACCTGAATAAAGATCCCCTCTTTCCTTATAATAGCATAAAGATCACCACCAAATAAGTCCATTTCGAGAACAGAGGAACATCTTTGCACAACCCAGAGTACGAGCATTCAAAGATCGCTAACAAACCAAAGATCATTATCAAACAAGAAACCAAAATCAAGACAGGGCTCATCAATACTAGCAACATCAACAAGGCATTTAATTCCATAAAATTCAGATTTTTCACTCCATTGGTTTAACATAAATTTCTCCGGAAGATTTAAAACCTCTGATGTTTTTGCAATCATAAGAACATACTCATTGTCCCCATTTTTCAGTATACACTCCTAAAGAGTGACACAAGCAACACGAAAGGTGCAATTCTCAATCAATGTAGCTCTTGGGAGCTCATATTTCATTCCTGGTAAAACACAAGTTGCCCAGGAATTTCCCACCTTATTAAATAATTTCACAGCTTCATGGATTTCGAAAATTCCAGACAAATCATCTCTTTGAGAAATACTGTCCCAATCAAGCTGCAGGTTTCTGTCAACTAGATTATGTGTAGCCATTTTACCAGGGTCAATTGCAAAAATACTCAGACGACTTCCATTATAAAAATGACTTAGCAAACTATCATCAACTTCCACTAATTGCACTAAATGATTCAATTGGATTCAAAAGTCCACAGAAAATCCATAAAATACACAGAAGATGTGACCCCTTTACACATACACGGACTGTGAAGTACAAATGACATCTTCACGGCATCAAAACAGAAACAAAAGCCAAAAAAACTTAGCATGACAAAAAAAGAACGTTCATTTCCAATAACAACGAAGTAACAATGGCCATGAATAATACAATTAATCCAAAGCAATCAAACAAAAACCCTGATCAAAATATATTGTGGAATTAAGTTCAACATACCCTTTAGAGCAGTAAATTGAAACCCAGTTCTCGAGAACTTCCCCAGTGAAATGCACACGGAATGATGATGATGATAACTTAAAAAGGGATACGAAATATAAACACACTGTATGGAAAAGATGATGGCTACCCAATAAACCTTTGCCAAAAAAAGGAAAAAAAAGGAAATTATATAAAAAACTAAACTCATGAACCAGAGAGGACATCTCCAAACAACAAACATCAGAAAATGAGTTGAATGGAAGATCTTTTGCTTAGATCTATACCAGAATTTAGTCTATCCCTCAAATCATCGGAACCCAAAATTCAGAAGGAAGAAAAGAAAAGGAAGGAGAAGAAGAAAACATACAATATGGTAGCCAAAGCCGCTGCGGTGACGGAGATTATGCTCCGGTAATTCCTCACCGCCGTTCAGTACCACCAACTTTGTGTTGTGTTTCTTGTACTCTTGAAGTCGAACCCTCCACCGCCGCCCTTGTTCTCTCCAAGTACCCTCCCTTGTCGCCTCCGCCGCCAACTCCTGCTCCTTCAGTCTTCTGTTCTTCTCCTTCCTCCTCCGACGACGATGAATCTGTTTCCCTCCAAATCACGCGTTCTGAAACATGATGTGTTTTCTTCTCTTTGCCTCTTGTTATTGCTATTAATCACGCGTTCTGAAACAGGTTGAGAGCTATTCAGATTGAATTGATAGATGAGATATTTTTGTGATTTATTCATCAATCTTAAATGGGCTAGCTGTAAAATTGAGATGGAAAAGTTTGTCTCATCGATGAGAGGAGAAGAAAAAGAAAAATAACAAATTAGGCCGTAAAAAAATTTAACAGATCCGAATAGCTTATAACCCGGTATTGACCCGATAAAAACCCGCGTACTGTTTAAGTCCATGAGAATTTGGAATACCAAATAATAGTTTCAAACTCGGAATTAAAATCATGGTATTGGAAGCCTTTTGGCATTGGGCCAATGCCAATGCCATCTTATTTTTAGATAGCCGAATACCGGATTTGACATTGGGGGCCCAAATTCCAAATCCAACCCCCAATGCCATGCAAACAAACAGAGCCTTAATGTAATTGAAATTCCAAACACTAATACTAAAATCACGGCGTAAATATATATTATGTGTCTTGTGATTTAGAAACACATAACCCCTTGGTAGCATTAATCATGGATCTGAATTTTGAAGTGACGATATGTACTCATTCGTTCCAAAAAATTATTCAATGTAAATTTTTATTTTCAAATCAAAATTGAGTAATCATTTCATGATAGAGGATGTACAATATTATTATTGATCAGATACGTAATTGCCGCGCCAAGTTAATGAAAAGTGAGCAAGAATTATTATTGGTCAATAAGATCTAAAATGGGTATGTTGTTAATCCTAGCATGGTTTTTGAACATAAATCCCCTTAGTTCAATACTTTCAAACTCACATCAGAACAAATCTATTGTACTTGCTTAAAGTAGCAAATACGAAAGACACATGTCAGTTCCAAAATTAAAATTTTTCCTCTAAAGCTTCTCAGTGCAAAACTGAATGCAGAAAATTTTAGTTCTGAGTCATGTTTAAATGTGTAAATTAAACTGAAAGATTAAAATTTCGAAATACTTTATTTTAGGGAAGAAACTAATTATCTACGTCTGACTATTCGTATGGGTTAAATTTTCCTATAAAACAGCAGTATAACTTGAGCATGTAACTGAATTAAATAATATATATCGGCCACAAAATTGAAACATCAAAAAGTAATCCGTAAATCTTTAAGATTTGATAGTCTTTTACTACATATATTATTCTTTTCACAATAATCATCCCATGATTTTATCAACCATCTTTTCATCAACTTCCCCAGAATCAACATAGTTAACGAATTTCCATCTTTAAATTCCTGTGTAAAAAAAGAAATGATCACATCATATCCCTTATTCAATGGGATAATATCATCAGTTAACACAAACTGAAAAAGAGCATACTTTGTATAATTATCACCATATCATTTAATTTATATGGCGACTTATGGAAATTGTAATGCATTTAAAACTCTAAACGGATTTCTCTGAAAGGAATTATATTGGAGATCAAAAAACCAATCAATATGTATTTTACACAGACTTATATATCTGCAAGCTTTCAGTACATATCAACAACTACTTTTCAATCACAGAATAAATTTCAAAATCTTTACCTTTCAGTAACCATTATCATCACAAATTTATAAATAAATACGAATGGGCTATGAGGCAATATGTTACCTGTATAAATACATCTACTCTCCTCACAGAGCCTGCACCATACCATTCCTGTAGTTCATAAAAACCAGTTTTCCAGATTCGTATATTAGCCATATTTTACTAATGGCTGAAACAAACCAAATTGCAATTCCAGTTGTTGAACCTGAAGGTTCTGTTGAAACTGTGAATGAAAATGCTGTGGATAATCTAATTGTCAACCCATCTAAAGATGTCATTGTTACACCCCCAAACCAAAAAAAAATGCCAGTTGTTGAACCATCAGATACTGTTGAAACTGTGAATGAAAATGCAGTTGACAATCCAGTGGTGAATCCATCTGAAGATGTCATTGCTACACCACCAAATGATGTTGGTGCTACAGGTATTCCCATACTTGCTGCACAAAGATACATCGTTGACACCAATGGATTGATTGATACAAAAACAACCATTTCACCATAGTTGTCAAAGTGATGACACTTTGGGAGGTTTCAGAAGTATCCAAAAAAAACAAAGTGAAGTATGTTGAAATGTATTTGATTAATGCTCAGGTATTCACTATTCTACCATAATTGGTTTTATAGTTTTTTCATGCACAATTATTTTCTTGCAGTATATGTTATAATCTATTTGTATGAATTAATCAGGGTAGCAAAATTCAAGCAACCATCCCTGGAAGAATTGTGAAAGATTTTGCAAATTCTTTCAAAGAAGGTTGTATTAGAAGATTATCAAGATTTGACAGTTGTCTCAACATTAGCAAGTGATTCAGGTGTGCTAAGCACGAATACAAAATTGTGTTCATGTCAAACACAAATGTTGAAGCTGCATTTGATTTTGGCATCCCAGATCATGTATTTGAGTTCACACCATTGGCAGAAGTTACAAACTTTGTGGCCAACTTTGATTATTGTTTTGGTAAGATGCATTTAAAAATGTGGTGAAATTCCCGTATACAAATCTGATACAAAAATTTAAAATATTTTCAATTATGTAGATTTGATGGGCCACATCATGGCTTACAGCGATCCAATTGTTGAATGGAAAGAAGGGGATTTCAGTAGAGCTTGAAGATGAAAGGTGAAATTTAATTTTTTTTTTTTAACAGTGTAAACACTAATTATTTATATTGCATTATACTGTAGGAATTAAAACATACATACTAAAAAAATATCTTGTGTTTTACGGGGCTGACGGGCTAAAAGTTACTTTGGGGAGGGGAGGGACACACTGATCAAGTCACTAAATACATGTCTAAAAATCTCCCGTTTCCTGTGGTCCTGATTGTTCAATATGTTAAGTGCAAAAAATACTACTGTGAGTAATCTTTTTCCTTTGATGTAATTGAATGTACTCCTATTCAAGGGAAATTTCATAAACTGATATCATCATCATGTACTTTTTAAATATGTAACAGCAAAAGCTTCTGTTACTATTAATCTTTTCAATGTAAAGATATATCTTGATGATATGGCAATATTCGACATATCATAGTACAAAGACAGGTATAGTTATTCTTACGACCTAATATAACTTCTATATAGTTGCATAAGTACTGTTTTATTCTCATTGTAATTAATTGGAAACAATATGTACAGAAGTAGCGCCAATGAAATGAAAACTACAAGTATCCATAAAATTTTAATGCTATCATCCATTTCTGGATACACATCTTATGAAAATTTCATAAATGGAGCAAAACTTTTGTCATTAGGTGACATAGATGAACTTGATGAGGTAACATATTAATAGTGATAATCCCTTAAACAGTATACATTAGTATTTTATCTCGATGATCTATGAAAGTATAAACACATGGAAACATATTTTTCAGGTAGGATATGTTGTGATTTTTGGCAAGATTACAGGTTTAGCAAAAGAATATGAATGGTCATACATTGAGTGCAGAGATTGCAACAAGAAGGTGGAGGAAATTGAAAAAGAAAAAGGTACCCGTATTATACCATCAGCAAAAGGAAGAAATACGAGTGACAACAAGAAATTTGGACTTAAGAAAAAATAGTTTTGTGGTAATCATGGCCCTGTGTCTGCTGTTGGTCCAAAGTATATTTTAATAATTTATAATCTGTTTTTGTAATTAGATTGATTTAATATTTCGTTATCAAACTTCTTAATGTTTTAGTTACTTTATTATTAATTATTTTCCTACATAATTTTATCAGTACCAGAAGAAGTACTGATAAGAATCTAAATTTGCATTAAGTAATTTATCAGTAGCTCCTGGAATGTTAGCGAGTAGCTTACAGAGTTTTAAGATGTTAAAAATACAAGACTGTGTTTGGTGCTCGTCGGACCTACAGGTAATGAGGTAAAGTAATCTTTGGCTAAAGAAGTTGAAATTGAAATCTCTCGATTGCCAGCCCTTCTCTCACATGGTTGGCCCAAGATGAACCCTCCGGATTTTGGGATCAGACTGGCGCTACATTTGATGAAGTTGACGATGGCTTGCTGCCGGTATGTCGTATGTGACATTATTCTGTCATTAAATGTTTTCCAAAAATTTGATAATCTATATATGTACACATATATTTTGTTTGTTTGTTTGTTTTTTTAATTTTTTGGCAAGCAATGACCAAGGAGTAATCATGACCGCAGAAACATCTATCGATTGTTGTTATGGCAGAGACGAATTGCAGGGGACATTGAGAAATAAGAATTTTTGGTATCCAGTATCCAAAACCAAGAGCTAAGCTTAGAAGCTAGCCTTTTGAGTCTTGCAGTGACTAAATTGGCAAATTAATAATCCTCTTTTTATCACGAATTTCATGTCTTGCTTCGTTTTTCTTTTTTAAAATTATTATTTTTAGTACTCTATTTGTGTCGTAATTCGGATAAATGTGATGAAAGAAAGGAAATGAGAATACCAAGTTTATCTACCTGTATGATGAAAAGAAGAACCCCCATGCCTTACTCGATTGAGTCATACAGGAAAATAACAAAATACATATGTTAAACCGAACTTCTGCAGTATAAGACTCTCCCCATGCGCGCACTTCTACATACATATAACTAAAAATTCCAGTTTGATATATGCATGCCCATTTTCATGGCGTAGTTGAAACTCCTCTCTCTTTCTTCTTCAACAACAGTCATGCACAAAAACTTGCAAACCAAGAACTCAAGTATCGATGCCGACCCCAACTTCATCAACTCCGCAACATCCACATGGATGCGCCTCAAGTATTTGAATGAGTCCGCCGGAAGGCTTCGCCATTTTGAGATTCCGGCCGGCTGCGGATTTTTCAGACGACAAAGACTTCTGCTAGCTTATATCTCAAATTGTTTGTGAGTTCTCTCGTAAACACTGCACCTTTTCATTAATGTGGATAGATCAGTAATAAGATCACTTGATTACAAGAAATGAAATGTGAGTAAAACTTGGAAAACTGTGGTCCCGTCTCCCCCAAAGAAGAAGAAAAGGGAATTTGTAGTATTCCATTTTGTGTGCGTTTGGCAACAGCTCTCATCTCATCCATCAAATTTTAAAACATTGTCCATTTTGGGAAAGCAGATGCAAGATTTTGCTTGGATCGGTTCGGAATCCTTTCAAAAGCATTCACCGATCAGCTGTCACAAATATAGTGGATTGGAATTATTCTACTACTCTATCGGATTCAAATTTGAATTAATTGGAGAAGTAATTTCGAACACCCCATGCATAATATACTGAAAATAATTTACTTCCCTAGTTCTAAAATTATTGTTCAGTTTGAGATTTCACTTTTAGTATAATTTGAACTACAAATAAAAATCTAAACTGAACGAAAATTATGAGACGGAGAGAGTATTTAAATATTTAGTTTTGTCCGTTGGAAAGCTAATTCAGAAATGGGCCTTGGTTGAGAGGATTAAAAATATTAAAAATAAGCTATAGGAATCAAGAAAGAGAAGCTAAGAACTGAAGGGTGTAACCTCTGGAATGTACGTAACATGCCTATACAAATTCTTAGCCTGATCGAATTCAAAGTCAGAACAAAATATTCTAATCTGTTCAGTACTACTTCCTTCATCCTTAAAAATTAATAACCTAAGTATTATTTCCATGACACAAGGTATGAGGGACATCGTTGGGCTTAATGCTGGTATTGTTAATGGCATTCAAGATACGTTGAGAAGAGATTGAAATATTGAAATTAAATATGTGTTTTGAGAAGTTAAATTTGTTGCAGACTATTTAGCTTCTTTAACGGCACAAGAGGCAGGCATATTACAATGGTTGGAGGCTCCACCATTAAAAATTAAACTGTAATTAGAGTATGATGTAATAGGGATTGCATACCTTCGGAATGTTTTAGTTTGAAATTAGGTTTCATACCTTTTCTACTGTAACAAAAAAAAAATAATAATAATAATCCACGTGGTAAATTATACTATAAATGAGTAACTCTGTGAAAGATAAATAAATGGAACATATAAGGGGGGACAAGTTTACAATTAAATTAAGGATTCTGTCATATGATCTTCTTTTAATTCCTGATCGGAAAGAATTAAAAAAAATAAAAAAAAAAAAAAAGAGGAGACAAGGCAACTTAAACCAAAACCAATGGATCCATGTTTTCAACTTAGATCAAGCAACAAGAAGTGTACATGTTAACATTTTCAATTGCATGGACATCTCAATACTGACGAAAACCAAGGATGATGAAATGACGTCTAAACTTAGTTTGGGAGTAGTAATTCTCTCCTGTACATTCTTCAGATTAAGCATTCAAATGATCTGGTCCAAAATCGCCGTTGCAGAACTTCAAGATACTAACAAATGACTTGCTAATTCTGCGTTACAAGAACACAAAACACAAGGTGATCATTTATGCTATAATGGATCCTAAGCATTAGTTACGAAAAAACTTTTAAGAAGGTATATTGGCAATTTTTTTTAAAAAAAAAAAAACTACAAAAAATTAAAAGAATTGTAACAAGATAGTGAAGTACATTGCACCTTAACTCAATTGATCGAGCTTGTACGTGTTCCAACTCTATATTCAATGAGTTTTGATTTTACATTTGAGATTAGAGAGCTCGACCCTTTTCATTTTTTTTTATTTTTTTTTTGGAAAATAAAGAAATTTTATTAACTGTCGGAACTGTCCAATAACCTCCGAGATCGACAAAGAAAATACTATTATCGTTACATTATAAGACTTGCTAAGTGAAAGTGGGGGCACTAATGTCAAATGACTTTCTTCTCACCAGAAGGCAAGTGATCCTGGATGGTTGCGCATTCTGTGGATTTTCCACGGAGCACAACACAAAGTCTGGCCTGTGTAGAGCCAAAGTTAGCCGATCTTTTCCCAAGTCCAGTCCAGTTGCATCCAGAAGAACATGCCAAGAATTCCTGTGGGCTTCTGAGATCCAATGCATGGAGTAACGTGTCTCATTTACATGAGCTGGGTAAGCAAATAGGCCCTTTGGACTGTATTTACATTTCTTCCTGAAATATTGACTCAGTTGGGACCCTTTGATCCTTAAATCCAACCATTTTTCCGGTGCTACAATTACTTTGGAGTCCTTGGACAACACAAATCCCCTTATGGAATCATACTCTTCCCCAAGGATTGTCATGTAATAATTCCCTCTGAAAAAAGGGTATGATTCACCTATTAACATGGTGGCTTCTTTTGGTGTTGTAGCAAAATGGACCAAATATTCCTCCTCGGATAGCCCACAATGCTGTAAGGCCCGGTTTCGGACTTGGATTTCTGGGATGGAAATGAAATTCCCTTGAAGGGATGCCTTCTTATTGAGGATGTCAAGTAATTTTGATGGCTCAAGCTGGGTTTTGTCCAAATCAGAGGTGGGAAAATTACCAAAAGAAGGTGACGACGACGGCAACGAAGAAGACAAATCCCTTGAGCCATGACTTTTTGGGGATTTTCCTTTTTCATGATCAGGGGTGTTTGTACCAGATGATGATGAATCCTCATTGATGCATAGTTTGTACAGATCAATCTTGTCTCCTTCCTCTACAAGTCCATTGCAATACTCTGGATATTTTGCTAACACATATTGCTGCACATATTGCCTTTCGCTAGGGGTGATTGGGCCTGACCATCTTAGATCCAGTCCATGCAGTGTGGATATGGCTTCAGCTACCAAGTGGGCTGGAATCACTGTGTGTGGTTTCTGTTTGTTTTTCACCGCATCCGAATTCATTTTCAATAAACATCATTCTTATATGAAAAAATTAGCAATTCGAAATTATCCAAAGAAAACAACCACCTAAAATATGTTGGATTAGGATGGTAATAGCCGATACAGATCAAATTTACTTCTTTTTTTTTGAAAGGGGTACTTGTACTAGATGAGAAAGAAATTCGTAAACTATTACAATGCATCCAATGATATGTTAGATTATGTAGTTCGTTTATATTCGACATGTCTATTTTAATCAGTTGACAAGATTCAAACGACTCAAATTTTCTTAGTATTCAGAATAATAGAGAAAGTTTTAGGCCTGTTGTGAATATCACGGCTTTTCATGAGTTTAAAACTAAGAATTATAAACGCCTAATTATTATGAGTTTGAGAATTTTCTTTTACAAACAAATATGGTATGGTAAAGGCGGGAAATTAGAAGCTTTGATAATTAGTTACAACTTGCCTTGAACACCATGCTGGCTGGTCTGCTTTGATTTGGTGACCTTGTTTCTCCAACTTCGCCTTCTAGCACCAAATTCTAATACCCAAAACAAAACCATTTTAGAATAGTATTCATCAAAAACTAAAAGAAAAAGAGAGAAGAATAAAGATACTGAAAGTCTTGAACTTAGAGGAAGGATTGAGATCCAAAACATACAATTAAAAAGAAAAAAAAAACCCAGAAAAATTGATTAATCCCATATATACCTCGAATTCTGCGCTTAGGCTTGTACTTAGAGTTTGATGGCCATCGAAGTTTCCTCCCATGTTAACTCTGGTCAACATGATGAATACTGCCGAGCAAATTCTGGGTTTCAAAGCTAGAAGAAAGAGGAAGAAGGGGAAAGGTTTGAGCACATAAATAATTGTGATTTATTTATAATCATCAGCGTTTCTTCTTTGATGCTCTCATTTGGTCATCACCATAATTCACAAACCACGCGACAAATTGAGAAATGACGAATTTGACGATAGCCAATGAAGCACACCTCTAGGCTCAAATCTAAATTAAAATAAACACTGGATTCAACAATTTATCATAAATTAATTCCACTAACACATAAATCTATTATTTTTATCAAAAGATTAAGATAAAAAATTAAGTCTTGGCACATCAGGGTTAAGTTAATTAAGAGGTTGAGATTGTTGAGATCATCTTCTATACTCTTTTCTAGTTTAACCATATATTAGTACATCACAGCACTGTACTAAAGGTGTGGAAACTTTTTGTGCAGAAAAATGACCATTTTCTTTTTTTTTTTTTTTGAACAGAGAGAGTATCTAAAATAAATCTTTATATTTTAAAGAGAAGTTAATTAGGAAAGAAGAAAAAGCGAAGCTGCGATAGCCGATACTTATTGTTTTTTGTTTAAGTTGAAAGACCATTTCTAAGTATGTGAATGCATTCAAGAAAACAAAAGGGAGGACTAAATAAATCAACAAAAATGAATTTTAAAAAAGGTTAAATGAAGGACCAGCCTGACCAATTATTGATCGAAAATTAATATTAAAAGAAGAAGAGTTATTAGTATAACTCAATGATCCCCAAATTCTCCCCAGTTTTTGTTACTTTGCAATGGAGATGATTAGCCATCCAAGATTAATGATTGTGATAATAAATATATTTAAATGACGGTGACCATTAAACCATTTCAAGACGTTGATAATATTTCAAGAGTAATACTAAATAAAATAGGTCCCTACTAGTGGGGAGCAGTTCGGAATCTTTTGATGCAGAGTTGATTATATAATTTTTTTCTTAATTAACAACTAAAGATAATGATCATAATATGTATTAAAGATTGATAATCGAGAATATTCTTAAGTATTATTCTAACCTATAAGATGAATCGACCTCCTAAGGGGTTTAATCAAAACATAATTGTTATTGAAAACAATTAACTTAAGTTTTACTAAACACAATTTGGTGTTATCAAATTAGTTTTGTTATCTTCAAAAGGGGAAAAAAATTAAAATATTCGTCACAACTTTGGCCCCTTTTTTTTTTTTTTTTTTTCTCTCTCTTTCATTTTGATAATGGTTCGATTGGTTTTTGCATGCAGGTCGACGGGCGCATATATTACCTCAAGCAAACTGTCGGTCGTTGAACCAAATATCAAAATCACAAACGACGTATGCCATTCAACAATTTTATAATTCTATTAATTAATGCCAATTAGTCATAAATATATAAAATATAATCGAAGAAGGATCTAATTGGTATTTAGTGAGACACTTTCTTAGCAGAAACAGCCAATTGGCCAAAATCTTTCTTTAAAAAAAAATGTTTATTCCACTATTTTAATTGAACAAATCCATTCCTAATGAGAAGGGAAATAAACCATTTCTGATGTTTTTTCTACATTTAAACAGTGTCCGTGAGACTCAGCATAAGACATTTACTTAGATATCATTCTAGAACCCTCAATCATCTTTATTGCCAAGAGATAAATATATCCATGAGGACCATGATCCATCCTTACTTTCACTTGGTGTGTGTGTGTTTTAATAAAACATGGTAATTTCGCTTTGTTATGCTAGAAGAGTTTAGACTTTTATTATTTTAGCTGATTGAACTACAAATGCTTTCAGTTACACCCACTGTTCTTAACCTTCTTCCATCCATCCCTCCCGAAGACGAGAGTTGGAGTGTTGTATTTCCCCAATTGAAACATTCGACTTTGATTCACGACGTCAATTTAGGGACATTCAAACTCCTGACATAGATCATAAACCTTCATGCTTCAGTTAACCACTATGGCAGACACCAAGCACCTTTTTGATATGTCTAGTACCAGTTTTCTATTAACTGTAGTTATAAAGTAGTACTAGTAGGTAACTACAGATGCCTAACAACACTTTTGGCCCAATCAAATTCCCCTTTGAATAGGTAAAATGAAGGAATGAGCAAATGCAAATACATTAGTATACTTACTACATATAACAGAATCTACAACTGGATATTAACAGATTATAAAAAGTATTTCATCCGGTCATCCCTCCTCATCGCGTTGTACACAGCTTGAACCTGCAAACAACAATGAGATCAACTCGTCTTTATACTATATATATGCTGGAAATGTGTATCCGAAGACAACAAAAGCTAAATATCATTTCAGACGCACAGAAGAGGATGGAATTCTCCTCTTTGTATACAGGGTTAAGTTACCACAATATCAAATTTGATTCAATAAATAGACCCAATTTTTCTTTCAAGTTGGTTAAGTCTACGAAGTAACTACAGCATCTTGTCTCAGGGGGTAAATATACAGGTTTGTTTCATCGTGTGACAATTAGACCTACGTACTAAATTGGCAAAAAGGGTTGTTATGCGGAAATGAAAACATTCACATATGAGGGAGAGGGACAGACAGGCCCACTGACCTGCTCACTCGAAACTACTTGAATAGGTCCAATGTTTACCGACACATATTTGCCTCTTGAGGAAAGTTTCTGTTTCACCTGGCCCTGCTTGCAGCAAAACAGAATCAGTTCCGTCAACGGGAATAACTAGGAAATGTTTGCAATCAATTTGAATGGACAAAAGCAGCAGATTATAGAGGAAAAACTTTACTAGAAAATAAATCAATTTAAGTAATATTATTCTACTGAATAACCCCCAAGCACCTTAAATAAAATCTAAAAAAGGAGGATACACAGCCCAAAATCGATAACCATTTTAAACATAAATACCCCGAATAACTAACAAATGCTTTCCTTGACAATCTATCCTGGTAAAAAAAATGGTATATTACCTCCGGAATTGGCTGTTGGATTACGGATTCAACAGCAACAACCATAGCTTGAACAAAATCATCACCTCCAGTTCCTATAGCGGTGAACCCTCTGACTGTTGGATATGAGTTCACCTGCAAAAAGAATATCCATATACCAGTTAGGTTCAGAAAGTCTTCAGAGGTTCTTCCTAATACACAACTGTCAACTTTATCAACAATCATTATCTATCCCCTTACAAACCCGATAGCACATATTATGCTCGTGATTGAATTAAATATCAGCTAAACGCATCAGCTCATCCTTTCCAAAATATTGCTGTCTTCGTGCATAAAATACATTAGCATTGTTCTGAGAGCACTGTTGATGTTAGTTCTTCAATCGCTCTTGATTGACTTGTATAGGGGCTCAAAGCTAAACTTACTTCTCCCAAAATCGTTCTCGGTATATACAATGACATTATATACATTGCAACGTAAGTGTAAATCCTACAATGAACCTCTGAATTGATTTCTATGGCCCTGAAATACATGCGGACAAGTAACTAGAGCCATGAGCAGCTAAGTCAGTCTACCTTCTTATCCAGAGCAAGCCACTCATTAGTGGAATCATCTGTGACGGTGCCTCCAATAACCACATTTGTTGTCTGCCCTACCCTTCCTTCAGCCTTAGAAACTTCTGAACAAAAATTCAGACCAAACTTGAAATAAATAAACTTTCACCACTACCAAGTAAGATTGAGGCTTTAAAAGTGATAAAGACGCAACAATATATAAACTTGGAAGGGAAAACGCCTAATTAGACATCATCCTAAAAATACAAACCAAAATAAAACAACACACCATTATGCCCACCTGCAACTCACTAACCAAAAATACTATACATTTATCAATCTTGCTCAATCCCTCGGAAATTTTAGGCTACATTCCGTAACCAAATAAGATTAAAAGAGCAGATAGAAAACCACCAAATAGAATTGCAAATATCACGAAACCAAGGACAATACAATCAGTGCTTCTATTTTCAGCTAAAAAATTTCCTTAATTTCTACCTGAAATAGCCTTGAGAACGGCTTCTTGAGGAGGGTCTTGGTCTCCATCGTCATCTGAAGAAGGGTTTTCGTGGTTGGAGCAATTGACGTGGGGGATTCCCTTACGAATGTGGAAAGATCGAATCTTTGGAAGATAATTATGGCAGAGTCCACATCTCAAATTCTGTGGAGTCGAAATGGAAGAAGAAAAAGATGTAGCGCTTGTGCTGCTTTTTCCAGGCAAAGGACGCCATGCCTCCATTAATACCGTCCGGAATACAGCCCTGCACCCCATATTTCTTCTGCTCGATTGATTCCAATCTTTTTGGCCTTAGGTTCTTCTTTGTGAGTTTGTAGATTTTCTTGTTCCGTCTCAGTGTGTTTTTTCCCGTTTTGATTAAGTGTGGTTTCAAAGGGCTTTGTGGCAGCTGAACAGTTGGCGCAAGTTAAGATCGGGGAAATTGGATCGGTTCTCTTACTTCTTTCTTTGTGCTCAGATTTTTTGTGGCTTTGGTCAACATTATGTATGGGCCTTGTGGCGGTTCATCCCGCCCTTCTTCATAAGACATCACTACCCTTGGATATTGCCAGTATTACTTCCCGAACCAAAGTTACTGTCTAGTTTAGATTTTTCTTTTCTAATTTAATTAAATTAAAAGTGAAAATTTAAATTGGACATTAATTTTGAGACACAGAGAGTATTTGTATTTTCTATTTTTTTCCCCTCGAGAAAGTAAACTAAGTACAAGTAGTAAAATCATAATACTACTATGGATTTTAGTAGTGCCAAAATGTTCATCAATGTAAGAAATGGTAATTTGAGATGCTTAAAACATTATCTTCCATTTAGACTCATGCCGCTAATTAAAAATCACAAACAATTTATTGATTAAACAAAATGCTGACATTAAAATGCAATTTTTAGGGAGAACGAATCGAGGATAACACTCTAATTTTGGGATTAAATGTTGAAGTAACGCTGACTGACTCCAGTGATGAAATTCTAGCAGACATTTGGTAAACACGGAAAATTCTTATGGATCAAACTCAGAAGAGTTTATGCCTCGCAATAGAATGGACATTGCATATGTACAGAGTTGTTGGCAAAGGGCCAGAGCTGAACAGGCCCGTGTTCATATCTCTCTAGGCCCATAACCTGAAATTTTGTTTTTATTTTTTATTTTCTGGAATTGCATTATGATTTTCTTTTTCTTTTCTTTTGGGTGTGCATACAGCCTATATTCTGATATAGTATCAATAAGCAAGGTATAGAAAAAAAAATTTGTTCATATATAGGATTGTGATTTATATTAATTTTAATATAATTTTAAAAATTCAATATAAACTATTTTTTTAAGACAAAGAAAATAATGTGTATTGCTTGTCCGACACTCTTTCGCGATCTGAAGGTAAGACAGAGAAATTTCAATGATTTTTTTAGTTAATACTACGGGGTTGGGGATTTTAGCCTACTCGAAGCATTGTCGGACAAAATTCTTGACATTAAATTCTACTGTAACATAATGTACTTGGGTACTACTAGTATATAGCGCAATTCATTTTGCTTCTCGAAATCTGATGCCATTAGACATGGACTTCTTTTCACATGTACCAAAGCAAAGACATGGCTGATAAAAACAGTTTCAGACAAATATAACAACGATAAAGATCATGTTTCCTCTGTTTGGAATCTACTTTCACTTGATTTTTGTTAAAATTTGTAATTAATATATTTTTACTATAACATAGTTGTTTTTCGTTTTTAATAAAATTTTTAATATTTCCAACCCCCAAATTAAAAAAATACCCCACACTACAAAAAGGACGGAGGTTTTTTAATTATAGAACTTTCAGGTGTAGAAACACAAGATCAGAACTCAGAAGACAGGACGAAAATGAGGATCAGGATTCAGAAAGACAAGAGCTCAGAGTATAATCAATAAAAGCAAATGAGCTTTAATTGTATCACTTTTTGACGTATACAATCATTAAATTTTACTAGTATAACTTTGGCAATCAATTCAGTGGATATCAGATACGACGTCCTGCATTTGCAAAGCAAGTTTTTAAGTGGACGAGTCAATTATAAATTTATAACACGTTTACCTTTACCAAGTACCAACCAAATTACTTACTTGCAGTTTGTTAAAGCTGGTGGACTAAATGTGTGACAAAGACACATATATATTCTTTTTCTTTTTCTTTTTTCAAACAGACACATATATATTCTTGTGGTCAATGCACGTACACAAATATGTGAACCAAATGAAAACACTAACAAATACTAAAAAAAAAAAATGAAAATTAAATAGAGGCCATATATTAAGAAACTTTTTTCAGTTTTTATCTAATTATTTATTAAAAAATAATTCCCTTTGAAGTTTAAACTTTTTTCTCAGCAACACTGTACCAACTTTCTTTTGTTAGCATACCTGTCCTATCGAAATGTATGAAAAGTAGAAGTCACCGTGATGCAAAACTAGCATTTACTATTTTTAAAATGAATTTTCATTTTGTATATGTTTACTAGAGTGTTACCGTAGTATATTAAATGTTATGAATATGAACGCTATAGTGCAGCGTTATTCACGGGACAATCATTTTAGAATAATAAATTGTCTATGCCGATAAAAACAGTCATTAAAATATTTTGCAAATTAACGAGTTAGTATTCACATGTATGACGTGAAGGCTGAACAAGCCCATCCGAAATGCTACAAAAACTGACCTGAATTTTACTCATTTAGAGTTCACATTTATGACGTCAAATCTCACGTAAGCCCGTCTGGAAACCCGCCAGCCGCAGCCCATCCTTCAGTTTCTCACGTCTTACCCACCTCGAAACGCGCACTTAACGTTCACAATTAACACCAACCAATAATATCTCTCCACGTCATCCACTGCCACTTGTGTCCGGTCAAAGCCCTCTATTTGGTCCAACCGGTTGACAGTGTTACGCTTCTCGGATACTGCCACGTGTTCAAGGTATCTCCCGCCTCGTCAAAATCTTACCGTTAACACCAATTTTCTTTCTCTCTCATTCTCCTCTTCCCCTCATTTTCTTTCTCTCTCTACTGTAAACTCACCCTCCGCCGAACAACACGAAACAAAGAAGAAACCAATAAACAGAAAACAAAGGAGCAAAAATCGCCATTTTACTTTGCATTTTCAATTTATTGGACAGAATGGGTAAGCTGATATGTGATTCTACGACGTCGTCTCCGGTCATTCCATGGAGAGACCCAACATCAACCCCCACCGTCGATCTGCACGAGCAAACAACGCTGCTTCCGCCGCTGCCGGAGACCACCACGTCATCGAGTTGGGATGACGTCTCCGGGTTGGAGGAGCAACAGAAAAGGTACCTGAATAGGCTACAGACAAAAGGGGTTCTTTGGAAACACCCTAAAGATCCGAACCGGTCGCTGGTGTTCCGGCTGAGCCACGGCGGCGAGGTGGATTCCGACGGAAACTGCCTGTTCACGGCTACGAGAAAGGCGATGGGCGGGTATTTGTCGTCGCTGTCGGCGAAGGAATTGAGGAGGAGGACGGTGAGGAGATTCTTGGAGGATCTTGGATCTGCCAGCGATGAGTTAAAGGAGAAGACCGAAACTTTGATTAAACATTTGTACAGCCCAGATCTGAGTGCCGGCTGGGGGGTCCACGTCATTCAGGAGGTCAAGTTGTTGGCCAAGAAAGATGATAGATTGGGCCTTGATTCCTCCATAAACGAGCTACTTCAGCTTGGAATGCAAAGGTTTTTTTTCCCTTATTCCTTTTTGATATTTTTTCCATTAAATTTTGTGGTTTTCATTCCTTGGGCGTTATTTTTTTTCTCATCAAGATCTTTTTTTTTCTTTTCTATTTGATGGGTGCTTTTGTAAAATTTGACTGTTTTTGGATTGCAAGAGGATTGGAAATGTAGGGATTTGCGGAAACGAAATGAAAAGGATTTCCTTTCTTACTTGCCTGAATTATTTACAGTCAATGTACCATGCTTGTTTTCTTGTCTCCACCCCCCCCCCCCTTCTAATTTTGTGGCTTCCCGGTTGTGACCGATTGGGTTGAGAATGAAGGATTAATGTCCGCCAATAAATTTTACTTCAATAAAGTATTATTCATCCCTTGTTGAATCGTTTAGTTCATTTCTCTCTGAAGTGTCAGGTTCCACAATGAGACTTACCGTGCTACATCTTTGCTACGCGTTCGTTAATGACAATATGTAACAGTATCTGGTTGTTGGTTGGATAAATGGCTAGAATGGTTTGTTGTAGTTATTGGCATGATGAATAGACTAGCCAAATGACTAATGATATACTTGCCTGTCAAGCTTGCTTGTTGAACTGGTTTATAAAGTGTTTGCTATTTGTAAGGTGAAGGTGTGACTAATACGAATGTATTTTGGTTCAGGATTTTTATGTTGCGTTTCTTTGAATTGTTGCAGAGAATCTGCCGCCGAGTCAATCTACAAGGAGAGATGTGTAGCTGTAGATGACGGTCCAAGCTGGGCCAAGTACATGTCGATCTCTGGTTCCCCAGATGACGAACATGACATCATCACTTTGCAGTACACTGAGGAGGGGTTGTTAACTGTAGATGAGAATAGGGATGGCCGTGCTGCTGCCTTTGGAGATGATATTGCTATTGAGTGTCTTGCAACAGAGTTTAAAAGAGAAATTTTTGTGGTAAGTTGGTTTTTTAAGTGTGATAAATTGCCTTTTTATGTCTTCTCTCTGCGGCTGTACTATCTTTTAGGATTGATTCTCCCTGATTGCTTGAGCATTTAATCCAGCTTAGTTTCAAACCTGGTCTGGGCCATTTTATGTAAGGAATGTTTTTGCTTAGGTGTTATATTGTATTACTCGTTAAGGTGTTACCCCTCTTACTGTGTTTTTATCCTTCCTATCCTCCTATATCCATTGAAATTGTTGGAATGAACATATGTGCCATTGCCTTCTGTCAGCCCCAGTACTTATTTACTTTGGTGATTGGGTAAGATTGATAAAGGAAGTTTTGATGAAACAAACGGATATTATAATGGAGTTAAGGAATGGAATCATCTAAGACTCGGGAACAAAATGATATATTGCTACAGTGCTTAAATAAATAACATATTCACTAAAGGAGCAACTTATTGGTGCGTATCTAGCCATCCTAATGGAACTGCTGGTCGGCATTCAGAACTGATTTATCTAATCCATTTGTGTAGTATTGTAATATGTTGATTGGCTAAGTTGAGATATTGTCTCGTTTTACAGGTTCAAGCACATGGATCAGATGCTATGGTTGATGAGGATAATTGTGTTTTCTTCTTGCCACATGTACCAAGCAGCGAAATATGTGAACCTCCATTGTTTCTTTTCATGAAAGGAACAGGTATGATGCCATGATATTTAACGGATCTGTTAACTGGGAATTTTGAATCCCAACAATCGCAATAGTCTAACTAACACTATTTGTTGGTGGAATACTGGTTTTATCTGATCAGCTTTCTTAATCTTAAATCCTTGGTGTTGTTACAGGATGGTGCAGTGCTGGTGCTGACCATTATGAGCCACTTATTGCTCATGCGTCCTCATTTGTCTCCCAGGAGAAGGTTGCTCTGGTTCTTTAGGCTGTTAGTTTTCTCATAAGAAGTTTTGTTTCTCAAGAGAATGAGTTTAGAATTAGAGATTTTGAAGAATGTTTCCTGATGAAGGCAGCTGAAGGCTGTTTTTCTTCTTGCTGTTGTTGTTTTTGTTGTTGTAATTGATTCTTTACTATGGAACAACGATAGGGATAGGGATGATGACGAATGTCCATTGCACGGCTTGAATAGCACGTTGACAGTTTAATAGTCTCAGAGATTGGAGGGATTCAATTTTTTCATTCTTGCAACAACTTTCAGAAGTCGGAAATTCTCAGAGTGGAGCCCGACAAAAGCAGATGTTGTTGCATCTATATCTCCATTGGAGAAACTTTTGGTAGTCATTCGGCATTTTTTGTTGTTATTATGAGATGTTGCAGGTGAGTCTTTTGAGAGTAGCAGTAGTTGATAGTAGTAGGATTTGGGACGAGGAGGTGCCCTTGTGTTTTCCTAGGCGGAAAACTCAAAATTGTACCTTTATGTTGTATTGGATGCACCAATTATTTTTTGTACCTTGAATTGAAGAAATGAATTTGTAGGAGCATTCATTACGAAGACCATTATAACTTCTGTCTTTGATTAAGTCATTGCTCATTGCTCAGCATTTCTAATTCCTAAAAGAACATGTAAATGGGACAAAAGATTACCGGGAGAATATATGCGGAAGCAAAGCTGCTGATAAATTGTGAAGATGAGCAGAGGGGTGCAGATTGCAGAATGGAATTTGGCTTCTTGGTCTTGGATATTCTCTCAGTATAAGAGTAATCTGCTCAAAAGGTCTTTTACATTTGGTAAAAAACTAATTTGATCTTTTACATTAAAGACTCACTCATTTGGCCTATTACATTTGTCTTTTCAACTAATTTGGTCATTTTTATTTTTTTGGCCCTTTAGTCATTTTTATTTTTTTTGGCCCTTTACATTTGTGGGTTCTTGAACTGACCAATTCTTGGTCAACTCAACAGGGACATTTTCGGTAACTTATAAATATCAGATGTTCAAAAAATGTTTAAAATAAAAGATGTATTAAATAATACTAAATATATTATATTAATTTATAATTTATTATTAAATAAGGAAAAAATTCAAAAAATCAAAATTCAAATATAATATTATTAAAAAATTAAAAAATTAAAAAATAAAAAATCCAAAATCTAATTTATTTTTTTTACCTGTCGGCCCCAATCAAAATTTTTTACACTTGAATTATTCTGTTTTTATCATGTGGGGCCTGAATAAGGTAAATTAAAAAATTAGATGGGCCCCACATGATAAATCATATTTTAAATCAAATCTCAAACTCAAACCAAAAACTAAATCAAAAATTTAAATAAACCATTGTCCATATAAGCCCTCTATTTTTATCATGTGGGGACCACATCTAATTTTTTTCTTTATCCTTATTCAGTATTTTGTTTCATTATAACATAATAACTCACAAAAAAGAAATAATGAATAAGGGAAAAGAAAAAAAATTAGATGTGGACCTCACTTGATAAAAACAGAATAATTCAAAGGTAAAAAATTTCGATTGGACCGACGGGTTAAAAAATATAAATCAAATTTTGGATTTTTTTAATAATATTATATTTGAAATTTTTAATTTTTTTCTTATTTAATAAGAAATTATAAATTAATATAATATGTTTAGTATTATAAATTAATTTTTTCTTAATATTTTTACACCACCATCGGGTCACCTTCACCGTCGTTGCCGTCGCCGGACCACCTACCAACGTCGCCGGTCGACGGCCGGATTCCGGCCAAATTCCAGCCAACTTGCAAAAATCCGGCCAGAATCTGGCCGGCCAGTCGGCGGTGGTCCAACGGCGGCAGTGGACAGTTCGGCAGCGGCGGAGGTGGTCCGGTGGTGGTGGATAAAAATTAGGTAAAAATAAAGTTTCGATTGAGGCTAAGGAGGATTTTGATTTTTTTTATTTTTTAATTTTTTGATTTTTTAATAATATTATTTTTGAATTTTGAATTTCTAAATTTTTTTAATAATAAGTTATAAATTAATATAATATGTTTAGTATTATTTTAGTACATTTTTTATTTTTAACATATTTTAAAAATCTGAGATTTATAAATTACCGAAAATGTCCCTGTTGAGTTAACCAAGAATTGGTCAGCCCAAGAACCCACAAATGTAAAGAGCTAAAAAAAAGAAGAAGATCAAATTAGTTGAAAAGACAAATGTAATAGATCAAATGAGTGAGTTTTTAATGTAAAGGACTAAATTAAGTTTTCTACAAAATGTAAAGGATTTTTTGAACAGATTATTCCGTGTATAATAAACATTTGGATGAATTTTTGTCTAAAGAAAACCAGTATAATAAGAAAGATTCTCTAAGTTGGGAAGCTCACATGTTGCCAGGAAAGCATACATCTGGCAGAATCTCATAGACTATTCTTCAAAAGAAATCACAATCACTTAATCGGAAATTTGGAATATGCTTTTGTTGGAGGACTACAATTGACATTTGGACTTGTTTTATTAAGATTCTGAGAACTGAAAACTGAAAAGGGTTGCAGTCCAATTTCAATGAAGCTTCAATGCTTATATTACCACTAATTCTGGTTTCTTCTGGACCAATGCTGTGCCTTTTTAGCTCATTCCTAAGCTTAATAAATTCTCTTCCTATGGATCTGTGGGCTGAGTGGAGAAGCTTGAGTGCTAGTATGAAGTAACTACGGCCACTTTTTTCCGCCAACAGATTGTTTGAATCTTTTAAAAAGTTCTTTATGAGGGTTTGGCCCAAGCATAGTTTTTAGGAGCAGCTTAGTGAAACTTAATTGTCTTGAGGTTCATTTAATACGTACTCCTTCCGGTTAATTTGTCTTATATTTATCCTAAACTTCACATAAAATATCTTTTTAATTAAAATAAAAATCTTAAAAATATTTTATAATATTTTTTTTTGAGTTGAAGAGAATTTTATTAATTTTGCTGGGAAACCGCCCAACACACGGAAAGAGTTATAAAATCAGGAATGATGTCCCAATATTTCTCAAAATCCTTTTTGAATTTTGCAAATTGTGCTAAAGTATGAGAAAATACATTAAATCTATGATTGATCCATTTGCAGCTGAATTTTATAAGGTCTTGGAACCGAGTTTTGGTGTCCGCAATAACAAGTCCTCAATCTGATAAGTCATTCTCCGCAATAACATTTTATAATAATTAGGAAAACAAGACGAATGTAAAAAAATATTTTTAAGGTTTTTTTTTCAAATTAAAAATATATCTTATGTGAAATCTAAGACAAAATTAAAATAACTTATAATAAGTATCGGAGAGAGTGTTTTGTTGGAGGCAGGAACCAGAAGTTGGAAGCTGGAATGAATGTGGCCCGAACCTAAACGTATCATTTTAGAATAACATCCTTGTTTTCGTTTGCTAAAGGTTGCAAACTAATTAGGAGTTTTTTTTTTTGAAATGGAAATAATTAGGAGTTCAACATTTTCTTCAACTTGGATACTGCTCTTTTTTTCTTATTTTCCTTCTCCTTCCTATATTCCAAAAAACTAGTGCATTTTATTGAATTTAAGTAATACTCCCTCCGGTCTTTATTATAAGGTATTTTAATTTGGTCATAGGTTAAGCTAGAATGTCTTTTTAATTGAAAAAAAATCTTAAAAATATATTTTCGCATTCGTTGTGTTATCTTAAGTATTATGAAATATTTTTAAAGTTTTTATTCCAATTAAAAAGACATCTTAGGTGAAATTTAGGACGAAATCAAAATGTCTTATAATAAGGACCGGAAGGAATATAATAAAGCAACTTTTTTTTTCTGAACTAGAAAGAGTATTATGTATCACATTAAATGCATTAATAGTAATATCATTACAAATGTATCATACATGCATCAATGATACTGTATTCAGATTGATTTATTGTTTAGTACTTAAGGGTAATATATGAGTAGGATCTTTGAATTTCATATCCAATGTCTGAAGTAATTAGTCCGAATAACTAAGATCCGAAATAAGATGGTCGTTTCAAAAAGTAACTATCCTTGCAAGTGAAGAATTTCTGGAGTTACTGAAACGTGTTTACGATTGTCAATGTGAGAAGACTGAAAATTGGTTAACCGGCCGTCAGGTTGAACTTGGAGCGGAAAAATGTTAGTGATATGTTGTGAGTTAAGACATGTCCCTCGAAGAAGGTAAGAAAAAGATTGGAATTATAGTTCATCTTAGTTACATATTAGTTTGTTTGTTTATGCATGACATACATTTCATCGTAGTTGACTAGCTGTCTTCTTGAAGATGCACCTTAATATGATTATTATCTTTTCAAAAAAAAAAAAAGTATCCTTTCAAGTTGATTTTTATTTCATATAATATATAATTTTCTGAATTCTATTTTAAGGTATAAAATTAATTTTTTTTAATGCCCAAATAGTGACAACCATCTTGTGTACACTAAGTACATGCACATAAAAAGATTGGCTTTAAGCCACCTTTTATAGGAGTGGTCTTCTTTTTGCTACCCAATGAACTGAAGCTTCCTTTTGTTGGTGTGCCTAATAGTCACGCAGTTAGTATCATAGTACTTACGAGTATGGATAATGCTTGTAACAATCGACCACATACATACTGAACTTCATGAAATTGTGTAAATTGGCGAATTACATACCAATATGATGGATATAATCCATAAAATACTCGAATCACTTTATCCTAAAATAATATTAGTTCAATTTAAATTTTAATTTTTGATTAATTAGTTATCTTGAGACAGAGAAAATTCGAATTGAATTGACATGCAAAATCTTACTCCCTCCATTCTAATTCAATAGTTCCATTTTGAGATACACGGAGATTAAGAAAAAGTGAGTAATGTAGTTTATGTGGTTAATTTTAAATGAAATTCCTACTACACCCCTATTAATGACTAGTAAGTTATTGGTTGATATGAGAGAGTAATTGTTAAAATTAATAAATGTTCTTGATTTCAGTAAAAGTAGAAAGGGTATATTAGAGAGTTTATAATAAAACTTAATTAATTGTCTGAAATGGGACTAAGTTTTGAAATATCCCAAAAAGGGAAGTGAGCATATTGAATTAGAATGGAGAGAGTAATATGGAAATCAAAGGTTATATAAGAGAGTATAGTAGCTATTGACTCCGCGATTTAATTGCTTCACGAATGACGCATATTGTTGGCTTCCGAACAGAATTAGGGTTATTACATTGATACAATTGCACTCTCCTCCACGCATATTGACTGATTCAATAATCTCACAGTAATCAGAAATTAAGGTACAAAATCCTGCGCCGCCCGAACAATGTAGGAAAAAAAAAAACGAAAAACGAAAAGCAAATGTATATGTAATTACCCATGAGGAAACTAAAGCAAATTCTGGAGAAAAATTAGGTAGCCCACCATGAAATCTTTTTTTCAACAAAGTATCCAACTTTAAGATCTCAATTATTATTATTTGATGAAGAGCATATATGACTTAAAAATCCACACAAACTTTTTGAACCTATTGCTGCCACAGAGCCACTGCATGGAGGAAAACAGTACAAGTCTCCTTCTCGTTGCTATATTACTGTTCATTTCTTTAGTCCGTTTTGTCAAACTAAAACGTTAGAGTGAAATATTAATTGATAATATTTTATTTTTTTCCAAATTATTGTCCAGTCTAAATTTTTATTTTTAGTTCAAATTGTAATAAATCTAAAATTTTAAACTGGACAATAATTTTTAAGACGGAGAGAGTAATTTTTTGAGCATGTGAAACATAAAAAGAAAATCCCACTATTGTAGACAGTATATCTTTTGTTCCTTTACACCAAAGCAACCGAGTACCCCCCATAAACCCCAACACCACCCCTCCTTTCATCCCCAAAACTACTATATAAACGCCTGTCTTCCACTTGCTCTATGTTCCTTCAATTCTTTGGGGAATCACTGAAGCTTAGATAAATATTCATTCACATATATATTTCTCTAAGCTTTCTTCTCACCCCAGAAAAATTACTGAAAAAAAAAATGGATTCAATCCAAGCACAAAAGCTCGAAGCCATGAAAAGCTACAAGAGGGCTCAGTTAGTGTACAACCTAATTGTCTACTCTCTCACAGCCTTCCTTTCTTGTTTGTTTTATTTGTATCTGTTCTGGTTCCCTTCTCTCTCCATGAACCAACTTCTATCCGTTTTGCTTCCCAATATATATGCCCTAATTAGCCCTAATAAGCTGTTGTTTGTATTGGGAAACCTCATAGTCCTCTTCCTCATAGTATCATCCGGTTCACACCATTCGTCGTCGGCTTCCTCGCCGGCTGACGAAATCTACAATGAGTATGTACGAAGAAGCCGAAGTATGAATAAGGAGATGCACAAGAAAAATAATGGGATTATTCATAGGAAAAAGAGTGTTAAAATGGATCATTATCATGCCGCTGCCCGTGTGGATTCGATTAAGAAGGTAACATTGGAGAAAAAAGAGAAGGAAATAGAAGTTGATAACAAACATATTGGTGGGGAGGTTGAAGTTGTTCATGATCATATTGTGGGAGAAAATCATGATCATGATGAAGTTGTGACTAATGAGGTGGAAAAGCTAATTAGCGGTAGAGTACCAGAAGAGATCAGGCAAGATGCACTAGCTGTTGTAGTTAGGGATGAAGATCAGTTGAAGAGAAGAGTTGAAGATTTCATTGCTAGGGTTAACAGACAAAGGATGCTTGAAGAAAGCCGAAGTCGCTGATTGATATCCCTAGCCAAAAAAATGGAATTCTAAAAAAAAAAAAAAAAGGAAACATAAATTGATGAAGAAATAAACAAGAAATTAATTTCCTACATGTACGTACTGACGAGAGTTAGTTATGTGGATAATCAAATTAATGAAAGGATGACTGTACATAAATATGAATCTAATAATATTGCTTATTTTAACACGATATCTGTGATTTTTAGAGCAATCTCAAAATATCAGTGGAAAGAGGAAACTTCCTTAGGGAGCATGCACTAAAAAATTGAAAGGTCATGATCTAAGACTGGAACTTGCACGAAGTTGAATCGGATTTTGAAGTGTTAAAGGATATGATGAATTCGGAAATGGTATATTATGCAGCTTATGCTCGATCACGCTTATGAAGAAACCAAAATATACTTCGTGGATCCAAAATGCAAACAATGTGTAGTGTTGTTAGCTGGATTATCTTGTGTTTCACTTCGATGAGCTAAAAAGCTTTTTTGGGAATTATAAGTCGATGAAATTAAGAAAAAAAGAGTATTTCTTCCTTGCTTCCGGACTAATTCATGGAACCCATGTTGTTCTTGGCATCACCTCAAACTCGAAACATCTGATATAGTTTTGGGACAAGTAAATATTTAATGCACATATTGTTAACCTCAAAAACCCGATATAATTTTGGGAGCTGATTTTAGAGGGAGTGAATGAGCATTCTACAAGAAGATCGCAGTTGTCTCATAACGTAATTGGGATGGCTTCTTTCTTAGTAAATCATACCCCCTCCGTCTCACAAAAATAGTTCAGTTTAACAAAAAATCTTATTCCAAAAAAAAGTTCACTTTCAAAAAAATCAAAATTAAAAGACATAAAATGACTTAACTATCCTTTTTGATAAGGGGCTACGGGAAAACGAAGGGAGAGGGCATCGGCGGAGGAACTTTGTTCTTCCAGATCTACTAAGGAGAGGCGGCAATTTCATCGGAAACCATGTGAAGATTCATTTCCAGATCCACTAAGTGCTTGTCCAAAGGATGTTGTGGGTGGCACGATTGGCACACCATATTTATCCATTTCTTCCAGTCGTAAGCTTCGTCGGAAAAAGAACTTAGATCCATCATATATTTAAGGATAACCGGTAAAATCCTCACCGGTCTGCCTTGGCTTGACTCCTTTTCGGTATTATGAGATGGGTAGAGGATTCAATTGAACTAACCTTCAATTCTAACGATAACGGTGCCAATCGACGATGAATTCTTAAGTCAAGAATTTTCCGGTGACGGTTCTTTTTTTAAAAAAAATTATATTTAGTATGGCCTAAATTAATTTTCGATCAAGGGTAAAAATGGAAGTTAGAAGGAAAAAATGAGTTGTACTTTTGTATGGTTGATTAAATTAAAAAAATTGTACATTTTGAAACTGGACTATTTTTGTGGGACGGAAGGAGTAATAAATTTTTTTTTGGTAAAAGAAAAACTAAACTGGAATTTGCAGGAAACTTCCTATAAAGGGAAATAAAGAAGGCTTTTTGGTTTAAAATTACTATCCAAAAAACAAGGTGGGAACTGGGAAGTGTGCTTTTAGGTATGTGGGTGCTTTTGCTTGCCAGTGCTAATTAGTGCTCAGCTCAATCACTTCAAATTTGTGTTCGAACTTTTTTGAAAAAAGGTCGGAAAAGGAAGAAATATTTTTGGACAAACTAATTTTAAGCATGTCTTTTTTTGACATTGTAAAGGTAAGGTTTCAACCAATGGCTGATGATCGTTCCATTTCCTTAGCTCATAAGGGAAATTAGTAGTAGTCCAACACACATTCCCACTTAAGCTCCTATAGGTGCGCATATACTACGTACGTACGAGGTAAAAGTGAAATACATCTAAAGATCAAATAAATGTTTGAATATTTCTAGTTGGGATATATATTGTTGGAAAATGTTCGTTGTTTTAATATAAGGGGGGCGAAAAAAAGAACACCCAACATCAAATACACTCTAGAAAGGTTTTCTTTTGAGAATTAATCATGTGTCCTCCATGAAAGCAGTTGCCTGTTTAAAATGATTTCAATGATGATGTGATCGATTTTTTCTCACTAAAAAACGTAAATGATTTAAGTTTTACTTTTTTTTAATGTACCTAATTAAAAGGGAACACAAAGTTTGAATAGCAAAATTTATTTCAAAAAAGGGGTTATAGTGGTGTAATTTCTCTTTTATATTTACACAATTTAATTATCTAAGTCATAAGTGAATACTGCTATTACGAGAGCAATGATATAAACACTAACACGTTATTTTTGCATTAAAATATCAAATAATCAATTTTATTTCTTATAAAAGTGAAATGACATAAAGGATTTGAAATTTATAAATGGTATATACATGTAATTAGTCTAATTAACTGAATGTTTATACTGTTTTTTATATTATTACTCCATTTATCTCGAAATGATTATATGATAGCGTTGAATTTTCACTCTTCTCATTTTGTTATATTTGTGTGGGTCTTTGCTTGGGAAGCTTAATGGGGTCATGTTTACAAACAAACTGAGATCGGCCCATGGAGAGAACGTTTTGTGAGCATGGGATGGATACTAGTTGGGCTTAGTTTGTTGTTCGTAAACTTTCTTCTATCTGGTACCTATTAGTTATGGACTTTGGAGTTTTGAGTCTTGTCAAATACCCCAATGTCACCTTCCCAAATCTCACCTACCTGGGCGGACGTTATATAGAGACTAGAGAGATATTCCAAGATGCCAAATTTGGCATATCTGGTAAGAGTATGACCGCCAATCCATGATGCTTTGTCTAATTGTCCCTTTCTTAAGTTCCTTCCAAAAATTCCAACATTATTCTACTCTTACAAAAAAAAAAAAAAACAAATAAAAGGTGTTTACAGTCTACAACAGTAATGAATTCCGCAAAGCTAAAATTTTATGTAACTTGATGGGTGAACCCATTTTCCATATTCTTTGAGCCAATTATAATCTTTAAGATGTTACTATGTCACTTTGATAAGAAAAACGAGCTTCAGTCTCATTTTATAGTTGTAACTTGTAACTGCGTGCGTCACGAGTAGCTATTTGTTTAAAGCCTCCCACAACCCTAAAAACTGTCCCCAGATCCAACCTCCAATCACAACCAGAACACACCCTCAATTTGTCAATTTGTAGTTTTTGCTTTGTCACCAGTATTTCAATGTTTTATCATTAGCACTAAGTACTAGCACACCCGAATTTCGATTTGTTTTGCCATTCAAAGTTTGCAAACTCTATTAGTGCAAATTTATTAAGATTGTATATTAATTATCCAGTTTCAGATTTCACTTTTAATACAATTTGAACTAAAAATAAAAACTCAAACTAGACAATAATTATGAGACGGGGATAGTATTAGTCTTCGCATTATTGTACTCCTTCTTACTAGTGCTTAAAACCCATGATCCAATTCTTCAACCATTTTTATTTCACTCCTTTCACTTATTTAATTAATATACAATCTTAATAAATTCAATACAGGTTACAAGTTACACAATATATATGTATGTAAAAAATTCAATGTATGCCCTTTCCCCCAATCGCCATAAACTGCAAGAAGGAATCAGAAATCACTAATCCAATCAATTACTGTCATAACATTTTTAGTGTCATCATGGGTTTTTTTTTTTTTTTTTTGTTAAAATTCAATCAGTTATTATTATTATTTTCTTGAGGAAGTCATTGGGTTGAATACTAGCATAACAATTGTAGAAGTAATTAAAAAAGATATAAAGCATAGGGGCGAGCCTGGCTGCTCTCACCCTGTTCTTGATTGCTTAAAATATACAAATAATAAATGACAGTATTATTGATTCAGTATAAAAAAAATTAAGATGAGTCAAGCTTAAACACAACAGAGAAAAGACGAGCAGCCTTTCGGAGATCTCAAGAGACTAATCCCTCGACGCTTCCGAACGTTATTCTTCCTTAATCTCATCATCATCATCATATTCAAACCTACAAACTGACCCCTTGTTTTTGTAGTTCTTTCTCGCTGTAAAGTGTGAAACCCCCATTACATTTGTTCTTTTGGGTTATTGAATCCATTTTCTATTCAAAGGCGGAGGCGTTAATCACAGAGCGCCATAGCATTCACTAAAGTCAAACCAAAACACACAAAACAACAACAATGGCTGCTGCGCTTTCTTCTTCATCGCCTCACTGTTCATCTTCATCTTCTTCATCAATTGGGTTTTCCCATCACAGAGTTAGAGGCGGCGGAGGAAAAGGGGTGATTGTTTCTGCCGTATTTCCTAAAAAATTTGCTGCTGGAAGATGTCCCTTGCAATCAAAGCCGAATCTTCATTCCTCCAATTCCCAAGTCCTCTGCATGCAAGATGGTTTGTTCCCTCTTCCCTTTTCTCAATGCAGTTTTTCCATTAACATTCATCTGCTGCAAGAATTTGGCATCATGTATAAAGTATATATTTTCGTTCATCACTGTAAATTCGCCCGTGTACTAGTGTGTTTCTTTTCCCCCCAGTTTTTTTTGGCTCGATGTTGAGATTACCTGTATTCTTAGATTGGGAGTTTTCGTATGATTTTGATTTTGATTTTTTTGGGGAAAAAAAGGGTCAAGGAGGTGCTTGAAAGATTGGATTTTTAGCTGCTTCTCTGAAGTTTGTTTTTTCCTTAAAGGTTGTTGCTTTATCAATCACTATACTTAAGAGTTCTGCATGCTGGCTTTTGTTTCATTGGTTTAATCTTGTTTAATGCCTCGTTTTTTTACAGGTGCTGCCGCAGCTACTATAGCACCAGTTGAAAAGGATACTCCTTTGAAGAAGAAGCAGCTCAATGAGGGGTTGTTGTCTGTTCCATCCCCAGAGGACCGCATATCCCTGACTCCTACTGATGGAAATAAAGGTGAATCCACTGTCAGTATTACTGTAGTAGGTGCCTCAGGAGACTTAGCCAAGAAGAAGATTTTCCCTGCTCTCTTTGCACTTTTTTATGAGGGTTATCTTCCAGAGGTATGCATTTTATCTGATTTCTCATTGGTTCAAAAGATAATGTGCTCGATTGTTCATTCAATTTGATACAGTTCAGTTTCTAGATGGTTTATTAAAATGTTTCAATTGCCTTTTTTTTTTCCATTTTGTTTCTGGTGTAGCATTTCACCATCTTTGGGTATGCTCGGAGTAAGATGACTGATGCTGAACTTCGACTTATGGTTAGCAAGACTCTTACTTGCAGGATTGACCAGAGGTGATCTATGCCCTCTTTCCATTTATTATGTTGTGCCTACTTCTTATTTTTCCATTTTCTTTCGTGGATAATGTAGTTGTTATTCGCCGTGTTTGGTTGTGTAGATGTCTTTTTTTGGTTGCCTTACAATGTATCTCACTCTTACAGGGAAAACTGTGGTGCGAAGATGGAGCAGTTCTTAGAAAGGTGTTTTTACCATAGTGGTCAATATGATTCCCAAGATCACTTTAGTGACCTTGATAAGAAACTGAAGGAACATGAGGTAATTAGTTTGCATCTTGGACTTAATTTAAAATTTCGTTAGTGCAACTTTTTGCAAGCTCTTTCCTTTTGCAAACACTTGTCTCGAGAAGAGTTGAAACAGTTAATTATGCCAAATTGAATATGCATGAGGTGTGAGCTATTTTAGAACCAGCTGGATGATGTATAATTTATTTAAATAATCTTGTTGAAGTATCTTGCGTGCATTCATCAAATTTATTGATGACTACAATTACGCAGTTGAATACAGCTTGCATTGCCGTGTTTTGGTATTGAATTGGTAATCATTAGAATGTCATCTTTATCACCGTAAAAAGTTACATGAGATGTCCATGTGCTATGTAGTTCAGGCCTGATTGGTTGTCTGATTCTTTGACAATTTAGTTTTAAGAAACTTTTCCCATTCTGTAAATGCCATTGATTCTTTCTTGTCAATAACTACCAATGAAGATTTTCTTGATGGAAATGCATAGAATTAGTTGCAATTACATGGTGGACTTTCTGCCGTATTCCCTGTGCTCTCTCTCTCTCTCTCTCTTATTCATTATTTTTACCGCTCAGAACTTGGCTGAGAATCCTGCCCTCCTGTTGTCATTTATTCAATTTTTTACAATGCTTATCAGTTTGCAGTGTTTTGAAGTATCAGAACAAAGTCTATACTTCATTCTCATTTCTGACAGTTTATGATTTTTTGTAGGCTGGGAGGGTATCTAATCGACTTTTCTACTTATCAATACCACCAAATATCTTTATAGATGCTGTAAAATGTGCAAGCCTCTCTGCATCTGCTGCAAATGGCTGGACAAGGGTCATAGTTGAGAAACCCTTTGGCCGAGATTCTGAATCTTCTGCGGCTTTAACAAGAGCTTTGAAAAATTATCTGGAAGAGGATCAGATTTTCAGGTGATTTTTACATTTGATGTTATTGTAATATTTGTGAGAACCACAAATAATATGTTTCCTTGAATTGATAGTTTCTTACATTTTTGGTGATTCCTCATGATAAACAGAATTGATCATTATCTTGGAAAGGAGCTCGTGGAGAATCTATCTGTCCTTCGCTTTTCAAATCTCATTTTTGAACCGTTGTGGTCTAGGCAATATATAAGAAACGTTCAACTGATATTCTCTGAAGATTTTGGTACTGAAGGACGCGGCGGGTAAATATCCTTTCCTAATGACGCCTTAGGCTCATTTAAGGTCAAATCGGTTTTTTTTTTTTTTTTGAAAAGGAAGTTAAAATCGTGACTTTCTGGTCCATTATTGTTGTTCTAGGTATTTCGACAATTATGGAATCATAAGGGACATCATGCAGAACCATCTGCTTCAAATACTCGCGCTCTTTGCCATGGAAACCCCCGTCAGTTGTGATGCGGAAGATATTAGAAATGAAAAGGTGTTTACCATTCTTTTACCCTAATGCGTGTTATTTGTTGGATATACATTTGGCATTAGTTTGTCACTCATGGGATCTCATTTTTGGTTCATTACAGGTTAAAGTCTTGCGTTCCATGAGGCCTTTGAAGCTTGATGACGTGGTGATAGGACAATATAAAAGTCACACTAGAGGAGGGGTTAATTACCCCGGATATACCGATGACAAGACTGTACCCAAAGACAGCCGGACCCCTACATTTGCTGCAGCTGCTCTTTTCATTGACAATTCTAGATGGGACGGGGTGCCTTTTCTGATGAAAGCTGGGAAAGCTCTGCATAATAGGAGGTTAGTGTCTTTCTGAAATGCATACTGATGGCCAACTTCCTGTACTTTCAACAAGGGTCCTGATTTTTGGGGCTTGTATTTGTTTTCTTTGCAGGGCTGAGATAAGAGTGCAGTTTAGGCATGTGCCCGGTAACTTGTATAACAAAAACTTTGGTACTGATCTTGATCAGGCCACAAATGAGCTCGTCATTAGGGTTCAGCCAGATGAAGCGATTTATCTGAAGATTAATAACAAAGTCCCAGGTTTAGGAATGAGACTGGACCGCAGCAATCTTAATCTTCTCTATGCAGCGAGGTATAATTTCATTGTTACGGTCTTGTTTGTCCAGGATTAGAAAGCAAGGGACTCGTTTCTGAACCGCTATTATATATGCAGGTATGCAAAGGAGATTCCTGATGCATATGAGAGACTTCTTCTGGACGCTATAGAAGGAGAAAGAAGGCTATTCATACGAAGTGATGAACTGGACGCTGCGTGGTCCCTGTTCACACCAGTTTTGAAAGAAATCGAGGAGAATAAAATCATTCCTGAGTATTATCCATATGGAAGCCGTGGTCCCGTTGGTGCTCATTACCTTGCTGCTAGGTACAATGTACGGTGGGGTGATCTAGGACTTGATGACCAATAAAGTTGGACTGGATAAGCGGGCGTTATTTCTTGATGAGAGATTCTCTGGTAAAAATTCTGTGTGCCACTTTATGTTCCTACTGCCCAAAGTTATGTCAGTTTTGATACTACTTGCAAATAGCAGATGTGAATCAATATCTGCAAGTGTTATTAAAAATGACATTGTAGTGGTGGTGTGGTTCAGAAATGGCACATGACAACCCGCAAGAGAATCTTGTCTATTCTGCACCTTGTTAGTAGCATTCTTTCTTGGTGGAAGCTCTACTAATATATACACACAAAGGTAGTCAGATAAAGAAGAGGGTTGGGGGCTCAATTGTTGTATTTTCAGGCAGTTTGTTTACATGAGTATGCCTTGATCTTGTGTCCTTTTTCCTTGTATTTTGTAAGCTGTAGAAGCAAGCAACTAGAAAAATCATTCATCTTCACAAACTAGGCTTGAGGCTGAATTCTGAGTTGTAAGTTTTATTAGTTTCCCAACCTTCCCATATGTTAAAGAGGCTTGGGCCCCCGATACAATAAGGGGAGTTAAAGTTTAAAGGAAACTTTTGGGCCTTATTTCATTTCGTCTGTTAGAATTAAACGAGCTAACTAGATTTTGATGGAACTTGGGTTAATTATAAGTATCTAATTATTTAAATATAAAAAAACGAAATAAATAATATAATAATGTAATAATAACTCCAAACTGCCTCCAAGTAACTGACCCAACCGTAACCATGAAAAAGGGGTCGTTTGATTGACACTGTTTGATAGCACAATCTTGTAACAATCTAATTGAATGAGAACTTAACTAATTAAGAACTTAAATTTTAAATGTGTTTGATAACTCAAATTAGGATATCTTAATAAATTAAGTGCGTCTGAAATACTAGTACAAATGTGTGTCTTAAAATAAGTGATACGCCTATCACTTATATCTGAGTTGAATTCTTGAAACTATAGTTTTCCCTATTTATTTACTTTTATGTTTATACTTTTGATGTTTTATCTCGAAACATTTTTTTTAATCTTGATGTTTAGTTATAAATTAAAATTTATACAAATTATTTTTTATTTACTAAATATTTATTTTTTAATAAAAATAATTAAAATACGTCAAAATTCCATGATAATTATATATTTACCATAAAGATATGATTCTTTTTTCTTGATAATGATAAAGACATGATATTATTATTAACTAAAAAAATAATTTCAGAATAAAAGTTATATATTTTTATTGCATGGTTTTATGATAATACAATTATTTTTATTATCATATTTTCACGTACATCAAATTTTTTTGGATAAAATTAATAAAGTCAAGATATTTTAAATTTCAGTGTTCAGAGTTCAGATTTCCGACATTTTATTCAATCTTCAGATTTTGACTTTCATCAAACAAGACAAACTTAAGCAGTTCAGTACTTATGATTCAGTACTCAGATTTTAGACTTCAAACCCAAATTAAGTTTTATCAAACGGCCTAAGTTCTAACTTCTAAGATAGATTGGTGTTTTCTTTCACTTTGACACTTCAAAGAATCGGTCAGCGAGCTTAAAATTTGGGTATTGACTTTTCACAAAATTTAATAAACCTGTCAATTGTCATATAATTTTCTTTCCCCCTTCTTTGGTACAAAGAAAAAGGCAACTAACTACTCTATACATGGGTGGATAATACTATCTCATTACGTCGGGTTCCAATTACGATTCTATTTCCAATGGTGAAAAATACATTCTCTGAAAATTGTTAGGCCTCGAGATGTTAAAATATCAAAAGAATCCGTCACAGAATTTGACTCACTACGGATATGTCTCAGTTCCACATTTCAGTATTTCACAGCTAGCCCAGAAGCTCCTTAATTGCACGGACAAAGCGCCTTGTACTCCCATGGATATCATCTTGGAATAAACCCGGAAAAACAACACTCTTCTATCCGATGAATTTTTATAGCTCTACTAGTAAGACTCCATCAAGTCGCCAACCGATGAGTCCGACAAGTTTAAAAATATTCAGAAATCGGAATCGGCATGATCATTTGCTCCCCTCCCCCAAAAAAAAAAAAAAAAAGAGGAAGAAGAAGATGGAAATAGTCAATTCTTTCATGTACTCCCTCCGTCCTATAATTATTATCCAATTTGAATTTTCATTTTTAGTTCAAATTATACTAAAAGTGAAATCTCAAATTGGATAATAATTTTGGGACAGAGGAGTATTTATCAGCGTTGCCTTCAATTCTCAAACTCATAGCTAAAGTCTTAAACAACATAAAATATAACATCCATGACGCTTTGAACTTATAAAGCCGTGATAATAACAGTCTTCCCCCTTACCATTTCATTTGACCTAATTTCTTTACGAACAAATTTGCACATATTTTAATGCTATTGGGGGAAAACAAAACTGAACAGTAAGTTTATTGTTTGTCAATGAAATTCCGAAGATATCAAATGACTACATCTTAAAAGGTTAACCACTAATTTGATATGTTATTAATAGTTCTTCATTATTGACCACATTTCCGTATGCAATCTGGTAAACGGTTGGGGGAAATAATTTTTTGGCTTGAAGATGAAGTTTAATTGATAAATTAGTGCAACACGTCAAGAGCTAGCTTTGAAAAAAGATCGTCCCCATATGTCTCCGGAACGCCAAGCAACTTTGACAAAACGATCATACTAAAGATGTGAAAACCCAAACAAACGAAACACCTAAAAAAATTTTCATCTTGCGGAAAACCTCTGGACCAATAATTATCAAACAAGAGCTAAGGAGAGTCTTTTATTGACATTCACGTCAAACTTTTGAGCATAATTTCTCAAAGGCCAAGTGCCTGCGTAATTATGTCATAAATGTGGAACCATATATACTATTAACTCTAGTTTGTTTTGTTGCTATCCAACGTGAATAGCGGAGATGACAACATTGAATTGGTCAATTGTTGTTTGCTTGCTTCCACTACACCTGGACTTGAGGAGTGTAATCCATGTTGATTACTTTGTGACTCGAGTAGGGTTTACTGACTTACTATGTGAACGTCGTGGTAAATGTAAAAAATTGTAACCTAGCTAGCTACATGGATTTAAACTCGGTTGGTAATTTGAAACCTTAAACGAAAGTAATATTTATCATATAGAAATGCATCTGAAGTTTGAAGCTCTTTTTATAGTGTGTGTGTGTGTGTGTGTGTGAAAATCATTTACAGTGCTAGGGTTTAACTTTGGAATAAGCAGACTTGTTGCAGCAGGAACTGCAAGAATGATTGATGGTATAATATGTTGGGTGGGGGAATCATAAGACCAAAAAGCTACTATATGGATTATTAAATCACGACCAATTAATTATAAACAACAATATATACTCAATACTTCATGCTTCAACAGACACTAATTATAAAATGCCTTTTAAAACAATTGGTTACTTTACCCGGAAGTTTTTTTGATGTTGTACTCAAGTAGAACAAAGTAGAAGATAATTTACAAAAATCACTGCTTCTCTAGGAAGATATCTTTGTGTAAACATTAAAGAGAAAAAGTAATTAATTGGCTTAGCTTTAATTATAATTTTTAGGTAGATATTTTGCAGTGGTGGAAATTTGTGACACAAACACGCACACATTGCGTGAACATGCTATGAAAAAAAATTACACTTTGATATTACATATTACAATCTATACCAACGCGATATATGTTTGGAATCTTTAAGTTAACTAACATCTGGATCTTTAATTTGAAGTACCACCTGATTTTGTTAAAAGCTCAATGGGATTCATTTTTCTTTGAGTTCTACTGCTTTTTGGATTGGCTATTACCATGCTTTTTAATAATTACTCCCTCCGTCCCATAATTATTATCCAATTTGAGTTTTCATTTTTAGTTCAAATTGTACTAAAAGTGAAATCTCAAACTGGACAATAATTTTGGGAGAGAGAGGGTATATTATTCCCTCCATTCTAAAATAAGTGTCGTTTTAGCAAAATAGAGAAATTTCAAAATAAGTGTCGTTTTTGGATTCCAATGCATTTTTTGTCAAAAATTTCCAAACATACCTTCAAAAGAAATAATATTATTGGTGAGCATTTATTTTAATGGGGTTTGTTGAGGATATTCTAATAATTTAGTTACCCTATTTAATGTTTTCTTAAACTGTATGCAAACTCTAGAGTGACACTTATTTTGGAACGGAAGGAGTATTTCAATATCTAAAGCAGCCATAAGAATTGAGCCATGTCACCCAAGTCAATCATCAAAAATAAAGTAGTGTCACTTCTCGATCAAAGGTTTCTTGGATCTAACACGCATTATTGACTACTAGGATTGTAACAGCAGCTTTAAAGTACATGTACTAATTGGAGGGGTAATGATGATAATTCAAAGTGAATATGACTAATTGAGTCTGGGTAAATATATACTCTCACAGTATCAAAAGAAATAAATTAACTTAACAAAATAGAGTATTTTTCTGGAATAGAGAAATACAATTTTATTTAGGGTAAACCACATTTTACCCCCGAGTTTTGACTCAATTTATCATAAATCTCCCGAATTTTAGTAATACTACCATATACCCCCTTGATTCCTAGTCAACCTACCAAATCCCCCCTTCATCATACTAACATTATCATCAACTTTGAGCAAACGGTCAAAAATACCCTTTACTTTTATTTTTTAAATTATACAATTTAAATATTTTTTAAAAAATAAAAAATAAATTAAGTTAAAAAATACTCCACATTAATTCTTTTATGTATGTTAATGCACATAATAATAAATTCTCAAACTTAACTATATCATGTATTCTAAAATAAAATAATCTTCATTAATTAATTTTTTATAAAACATAATTAATTTAATATTATTAATCATGAATTAAATTTTATTTATTAACTTGTTGTAATTAGAAGTAAAATATCAAATTTTAATTAATTTTCATTTTTAATGGTCAAAAAATCAAAAAAAATAAAATAAACCAAAAAAATAGAAGGAAATAGATTGCACGTAAACCATGGACATTTTAGTCATTTTCATGTTTGACCTTGCTCATGGGGTAAATGGTAGTATTACCAAAACTCAGGGAGTTTATGGTAGAAGGGACTAAAACTCGGGGGTAACTTGTAGTTCGCCCTTTAATTTACTACTATTATTTGGTTAATCAACCTGGCCGGGAAAGTAAGAGCATTCCTTAAAGGACACATGAAGATAGCAAAATTTATTGTGACAGTAATTATGTCGACAATTTCTACTGCAGACCCGTGCGTGTAAGTTTTATGCACTGTAATTGTAAACTTTGTTTATCAGTATATTTTTATAAAATTAGAAGCTTTTATGTACTGCTCTAGTTCTCCAAAAAAAAAAAAAAAAAAAAAAAGAAGAAGAAGAAGAAGAAGAAGAAGTAGAAGAAGAAAAGAATAGAAAACTAAGTACCGTTCGTTAGTTAGATATTTATAATGTGCATGTATATATTTTATTGCTTTTAGGTGAAAGAATACAAAGACTAGTAGTTAAGTTTTCACTCAGTCGATCGTTAAAATTCATCACATGATATGCTAGGGTTTGTTAAAGTCTACCATACTTGCAGTTTCCGTGGAAAACAAGAATGGTAGAGACGACACCATATGCATTTCGTAATGCCTAATTTGAAAATTACCAATCATTCCTCAATTCCCAGTTTTCTCCCACCTATAATTGTGGCAGCAAAAACACCCAATTTCCCTATCAACCAAGTCTTTCTTGGCAGTCCCTGCAGTTGCATAAAGTAAAACTTCATTTTCATTCACTTTATAGCTGCTACTTGTTCTATCTCTTTGCGGAAACTAGGGTTTCAAGATTGTTGATTTCTTAACTCTTTCTACTCCAGTTTCATGCCCATTAAAACCATTAATCTTTCTTCTCTTCCTGAATTCTTTTCGTAGTGGTGGGAAAATTCATATTCATTAGTATATATCACTATTCATTAATTATCTCCTTGTTTGAATAACCTTCCTGCCAATAAATTGTTTAATACCCTTTCCGTCTCAAAAGAAGTGTCATATTTTTAAAATTAAATTAACACAATAATATGACTTTCATATTGGGATGGATAGAATATAAAACTACTTATTGTTCTAAAATTATTTTCTATTTTAAATTTTAATTTTCTTGTACTATTTGAACTAAAAATATAAATTCAAATCGGACAGTACTTTCGAGATGGAGGGAATATAAATATATATGTTCCTTTGACTCACACACAGAAAGGGGAAAAAGAAACGGTATATAGTAGAGTGCATTATCATCACCTGTCGATTGTCGAATGCAATGATTGGAATTGTGAATTTGTAGGAGAAATGAAACCCTATTCTCTTTTAGGTCATTACATTACTGGGAACAGCCTTTAGTTCTGCTACTGATCCAGGCACTGGGCGCGCATGTCATGTGTTTGAGAATAGTTTGCAAAAACTGACACAAATGCACATGAGAGACGATCGGCCACCATTGTTTCTTACTCTTCTTATTTAGTGCATTACAGTAAAGAGGGTTTTGTTTCATTTCCGGTGTCAATCAAATTGAGTTTTGTAAATCTTTTTTTTTTTTTTGTCACATAAGTGTATTTGTCATTTTACAACCATACTTAACGTGTTTCTATAAGTTTCAATATTCATATTTTGTTTTCATTTCACTCACAAAATAAGCAAACAATATATATATTCATATTTATTACCGGGAACGTTTCATCTAGTTTAGTTTGTTTTATGCTCCATATATACTAGTATATTGTAACTCATAATTTCACCCACTGAAAAATGACAAAGCTCGCTATAAAGTGTCAAGTCTGTCCGAAAGGTGAAGCCAAAAGAGTTGTTACATCTCATAAAGAGTAAAATGCCAAGTGGAAGCATGAAAAGAATTTGAAGATATCTATAAAATTCACTTCACCATAATGCGAGAAAAAGCTATTGGAATTAATTTGGATGGATCTCTATGTGGCATATCCGTTTACCTAAATGGACATTTTTGTTGGCAGTAACTTCCACGTACAATTTTAGTCTTTGTTGATTCACATAATTCGATTAAATGATAATTTGATATTCATTTACTTTCTATGGAGTCTAAAATAAAAAATTTGCAAAGATAGGGTACAATTATTTTAAACTTCAAGTAGAAAAGAGCAAATGATGCACGGATCACAGTGATACACAAAGGTAGGATCCTTACAAGAAAGTAAGAAGTTAAACTTAATTTGAATAAGCATTATTTATCTTGATAGTAATAATATTCGCTAATATTTATTGTGATACAGAAAACGAAAAAAAGAGAATTCTCATATAAGATAATATGTTATTCTGTTTCTTTTTCTCTCTTTTTTTGTGGAAAAAGAAAAAACGCTTTTGAATTGTCTCATTCAGTCCTGCTAGCTTTACTATTTTATGTCAATGTCATTTATCAACAAGTATACTTCAAGGATCCAAGAAAATTTATCTATAAGTATTAGTTTTATGTAACTGACTAGTCTCTCTACATTTAGTTCTTTTAATCAATAGGAAGTTCAAAAAGGTTCAACACAAATAAAGAAAGTTATTGGAGCTAATTGCATATTCCCCAAAAAAAAAAAAATGTAAAACAATTCCTCGAAAGAATATCAAATAGACAGAAACATTTTTCGATCAAGATTGATCGAAACACATTCAATTCATTCGTCAAAATAATAGCAAAGCCTCACTACTAAAGTCATTAACATTTTTTTTATCAACCTAATTTACTTTTTTTCAAACTACACCTCTTAGAAATCCATCTTAGATTTATCAACAAAATTTCTTTCCTCTAAATTACTGAGACAATTCTCGACTCTTAAAGTCGTAACACTTAATATGCGAATATTAAACACGATTGATTGTCACCACAAAGCACGCACCAGTATCGCTCACTTGATGACAAGTTTCAAGTTTTGTTACAATATTAGTTTTCTTTCCCTTACTTTTTGCAAGTGCTTGAAATCATGAGCTGCTGCTATTTGTTATTGTTGTTGTTAGTGCGAACGCAATCTTAGATATGGTGGTGGGAAAGGGAGGAAAATAATCAAATAAAAATGAGGGAGGTGTGGGATAGAGACAAAGCTCAAAGCAACAATGCACTTTGTTTTACTTTTCTTTTATGGCCCTTTTTTTTTTTTTCTAGTTTTTGGATCCTTTCGCATTCATTTCAGATCTATCTATCATCCATTCATATATCTTGGTGTCAAAATTAAAAAAAAAAATCCAGTTAAAATGTTGGTGGTAAATGTTTTGGAAAAGTTACCATTTAGGAAATGTTACTACATGGTTGGTGCCTTCACTGTCCTTGGTAAATTTAGTCCTACTATTATTGAAGATTTGAACAAGAAGCTAAGGGGAAAAAAAAACATTGACAAAAACAGTGAAAGGTCATGAAAGCCTAGGACTTTTCATGTCCCCTTCATCAATCAATAGACCCCATTTTTTTTCCCCTTCTTCCTTTATTTTAATTTTGATTTTAATTTTTAGCCCTTTTCTTTTTTTTTTTTTCTTTTCCTTTCCCTATTCTTGGGGAATTCAGGGAAGAAGAGAGGGGGGGCTTTGGCTCAAAGCAGCAGCCACACACAGAAACAGAGAGGTGCCCACTGCCCTGCCCACCCTTTTTGGTTTTTCTTATTATTAACTCCCAGTTTCCCACCATCGGACATGGCTGAAAACAAGCCAACAACAGAACTCAAAGACTTCCGAATTTTGCCCCCAGATAATAGTAATACTACTCCCTCTTCTACTACAATCAGCAGCAAAGATGACAGTAAAAAACAATTAGTTCCCAAGAGGAGTTCTAACAAAGACAGGCATAAAAAGGTGGATGGCAGGGGAAGAAGGATTCGGATGCCAGCTCTTTGTGCTGCGAGGATTTTCCAATTGACCAGGGAATTGGGTCACAAGACGGATGGCGAAACAATTCAGTGGTTGTTACAGCAAGCTGAGCCTTCAATTATAGCTGCCACGGGTACTGGGACAATTCCAGCTTCTGCTATGGCTTCTGCTGGTTCCTCTGTTTCTGCCGACCAGGGGAGCTCTGTTTTGCATCATCCCAAGTTCGATGAAGTTGGGCCGGCTGGGATGGGGATTCGGATGAATTGGGCTATGTTGGGTGGTGGGAATTTGGGCAGATCCCAGGTTCCTATTTCTGCATGGCCGACTTCCATGGCTGGTTTTGGGGCTGGATTTCTCCAGAATTCTAGTGTTTTGAGCCCCAATTCAGGTAACCCGAATTTGAATTCTGTGCCTAAGTTTGGGTTTCATGGGTTGGAGTTTCAGAATTCGGGTGGGTATGGACAGCAAATGCCGGGTTTGGAGCTTGGACTTTCTCAGGAGAGTCATATTGGATCCCTAAATTTGCAAGCTTTGCAACAGTTTTATCAGCAGATGGGACAAAGTGGTGGTGGTGGTGGTGGTGGAGGAGGAGGAGGAACAGATGGAGGAAGTTCTGGAAATGATCAGCAGGTCCATCAGCATCATGGTGGTGATGATTCTCAAGGATCAAGGCAATAGTTATAATTTCCGGGGGGAAAAAGAGGATCTCTTTTATCTGGGATTTCTATTTAAGCTTTTAACTATTGAGAATAGCATCAAATATAGGAGCTTTTGGTTTATTTATGTGCTAAAATAGCAATATTTGAAGGTCATGGATGAGAGATGTAGTCAAGTTTACATTTTTACTTGAAAGATGACTGCAAACTGCAAGGTGGCCTGCTGCTAAGCTTATCCTAGTATCCATATATTAGGTAACTAAGATTTTGTGCCAACATGCGAGAACTTTTGAAGTTGCACTTGTGTTTATTAATCAAGATTGAATCTTTATGCTCTTGCAGGGTTGAAGTGAAAGAGAGCAAGGTGCAGGTGCCTTAAAAGATTGCCTTGTGATTGTTGTTATAAAGTATATGCAGTTTGAGGTGTGTGCGTTTTTACATTTCAGATATGGATTTCTGCAGGCACATATGATATAGTGGTGGTTAGTTTTTGCAAGCTGGATGTGGCAAATTTGCCCCCTTTTCTTCTCTTTGAGCTTTTTGAGGTTTTCTTTTCAGAGTTTTTATAGAAGTTAGGATATAATCAATCAGCAATGTACTAGTTAACTTTGCAATTTTGTTTCATTTCATTGAGTTACTCAATGGATCAGAAATTGTTAACTCTGGTATTGGAGATTTGAAGCTTTATTCTCTTTCCTGCTTCCGATTCTAGATGAAAACCTTGTTGATTTAGCTGCAGGGGCCACAAGTGTTTAACCTTCTCTTTTTATCTTGTTGGGCAAAGTTGTTACATTTAATTGTACCTTCCATTTCTTGCTGTTCATATGGTATAGGTATATAGGTATGTTGAAAGAGATCCAGTGGTATGCCTGCTTGTAGAAAATGTAGGTTTTAATGCACCACTGACAATGGTGCAGGTGTTCATAATTTGATTAATGATTAATACTCAGATGGCAAGATCAGGGAGCTGCCTCTCTGACTAGCAGTGATCTTATTATCATGCCAGACCTCTCGAGTCTTCGTGACTGAAATGTTGTAGAGAGTTAGCTTTGCAGCTATCTTCTGTCTTCATTGCAACCTGCCTGGTCATTTGTTGGATCAGTTGAATAAATGGTGAGGAGAAGACAGTCTAGAACTAAACCTAGCTAGGCCATTAAATCATTTGCGAAAAATGTTAGTTTTGGAGAGGGAATAACAGCTGCTTCAGAATTTTCTGAAGTAAACATTTCTGTGCTTAGCATAAGGCGGAAATGTGCAAAAGAACAACATAAACCTCCTTGCTTGGGAGGGGCTGACGTCTTGATAAGGGAGAGTGATGGTTCGTACTTGCCACCATGGGGTTGTATTATATATATACTGCTTGTTCCATGTCATTTTTATAGATTTGAGTATTTGATGATCTCCGGGATTCGTTGAATTTAGAACTGAATTTCCGTCATGGGAAAATGTTTGTTCATCTATGTTTAGGAGGGGTTGAACTTCCCCGCCTAGTACTGCGATACCATCCAAATGTGGCTTTCTTCTGTTTTAATCTTTTTCTTTTGTTTTTTCCTTGTTTCCAAGTTGTAAATGTTCCTAGTGATACTTTATGTATATGCCATTGTTAAAGTTGAAGAAATCTGCTGCAAGTACACATTCTTCTTGTTTTTGACACTGGTGTTTGCCCCTCAGGATGGTTGAATCCTTAAAAAATCTGGGCAACACAGTGGATATCTGGACATAAAAAGTTACGTGTCTTAACAGCACGAGAGAAACATGACCTGATTGATATACTCCATACTTGATAGTAGACTTAGTTCCAATTTCTTTTATTATTACTAGTATCATTTGGTGCTCTTTACATCTGCACTTTCGTATATATATGCTCATCTTCAGAAAAGTAGTTATGGCTCGGCTTCTACTGGCAGAAGTTTCTGATCATACCACCCAATAGTTATCGGTCTACGAGGTGCTTGCTTCAGGCCGAAATGCGCCATAATATTATTCATTTACAGTTTACACTATACAGTTCTATATAGAGTCTTCTCCAGTTTTCTTCTCGCAGACTTTCCGAAAGGGACTCTGTATGTAGGAGAACGTGGAAAGAAAAGATTACTGATTCGGCTGGTAGCTTAACTCCATCAACACAACCAACTAATAGTTGTGGCTTGGCAATCCCGCCTGCAGAAAGAACATGATATTACTTCTCCGTTGATTCAGAAACTTTCTACTCCGTATCCTTTTTTCTTATACTAGAAACACGCACTAAAAATAGGTTCCAACCCATCCAGAACCATTCGACGAACCTATGGATATCCACAGTCCACAGTCACAAAGTTGGTTTTAAGGCTCTTAATGCTTAAAATTATTTCATTAAGCATGTTTGATAACAAAAATAAATTTTTTTAATGAATTAAGTGTTACTGAAACTGCAGTACAAATTATATGCAATAAAAGTATTACGTATTCAAAATTAAGTATTAATTTTGATAAACAGGTTCTTAGTCTCACAATCTCTCACCTTTTTTTTATACAATTTTTCAAACACCTAGGCTATTACATGTGTGAGTCTGGGGGAAGGAGACCTACTACTAGCCTAATCTAGTGGGGAACGACTCCACGCTTACAACGCCTCTTTCCGCGTGTCCATCGAGTGTTTGAAGACCTTCCAATTGCAACCTGCAAACAAAGCCGGCATTTTGCTGTCATAGAGTTTTGATATTGAGATCTCCAGGTTGGATGCCTAGTCTATCAAATGCAAATTGACACGGATGAAGAAGTTTAATCCCTACTATATATACAACCTAGAACTGCAAATGGACAGGACCTACTCGAGTTTCATTGGGCTCGAATCGTTAGAATTAGTATCTTAGAGGCTTCATAAGGAATGGGCAAGAGCATTTTATACGGACAAGCAAAATCAATGGTCCATTTGTAATATGGGTTAGCTAGTTGGGAAGTTCGTGTTAATGGGTTATGAAAAATAATATCGGCCAGAATGTTATTGTCTAAAGTTTTTCATCCAAAAAAAAAAAAAGAAGAAGAAGAAAGCTTTTCTTTAAGAAACGCCAGTGCATGATGAGTGTTACTTTTTCTCTGTTTTAAGTTCATGTTCCAAAATGATTGTGGGAGTTTAAAATTGAAATTTTAAGACTAACTTGTATTAAAAGTGAAAATCTAAATTAGATAATTATTTTAGAACATATAAAGTAGTGTCTTCCATAACTTCAATTCACTTCTCTTCAAAATCTCCTTGCTGGTGTCGTACTTGCATATCCAGATGATACCAGACAAAAAGAATAACACTAAACTTTCTTTAGGAGGGTTAGAGAAAATATAAGGAATTTGAATCGCACTGGTTATCTAATTTAGGATTTTGTTCCCCAGTCCCCCATCCCACAGTGTAAGTGTTAGTCTTCCACAAAACGAAAGAGGTTAATAACATTTTGTCATCAAGTACAATACTAATACTGATGGAAACCATTTGTGACCCCAAAAGACATTTTTGAGTCTTTGACAATGGAAAAAGAAAGAAAGAAAAAAAAAGAGTAAAAGAAACACTAGTTGAGGCACTGATTGAAATAATCTAAACAATCAAAGTATTATCGCCGGTCATTGTTGTTATATTAAGGTTCGAAAAGATTGAATACATGATACGATTGTTAAACATAAAATTTTGGACTTCAATTTAAAGACTAGGGATGTAATTAATATTAATTTAAAATGTGCGAACTACATTTTACTCCCGTGTTTAGCCTGTTCTACCATAAAAACCTCAAGTTTCTGTAATACTATCATATATCCTTTGAGCATGGTTAAACATTAAAATAACTAAAATAACCATGATTTATATCAATTTACATACACTTCCATTTTCTTCTTTTTTTTTCTCGGTTTATTTTTTTCCCATTTCTTTGACCATGTAAAATGAAAATCACTTAACATTTGTCATTTCACATTTACTTATAACATAAGTTAACAAATAAAATTTAATGGATGATTAATAATTAATTTTACTATGCTTTGAAAAAAGAGAGTCAATTAATGAAGATTATTTCATTTCAAAATACATGATATAGTTAATTTGAAAAATTTATTATTATGTGCATTAATATAAAAGAATTAATGTGAAGTGTTTTTTAAAACTTAATTTATAATTTATTTTTAAAAAACAATTAAATTTTAAAAATATAGACTGATATTGACCATTTACAAAAAATTGATGATGATATTAGTATGATAAGAAAAGGATTTGGTAGGTTAACTATGAGTCAAGAGGGTATATGGTAGTATTACCAAAACTCGGAGGTTTTATGATAGATTGTGCCAAAATTCAGGGGCTAAAATGTAATTCGCCCATTTAAAAATTTTCACCACCATAATCTCACAATACCTCTTACATCATTAATCAGGATACTGATATGGTCTTGAGAGTTTATTCAGTTCTGAAAAAAGATGTTAGTTAGATCATAAAAGTCACATGTATCAATATTAAAAAAGTGTCGATGAGTGGAAGATATTTAGCTTATGAAAATAAACGACGAATTAGCAAACTAAATAAAGTTTTTTTTTAAAAAAAAGAGAGAATGTTGATGGCAATCAGTACATTGAACTGTACAGAAGTTTGAATAATTTTGAGGTTCAAAGATTTAAATGCTAATAAGAAATGGTTGATGATGGTGATTAAATCCCGCCTTCACATATGAAAACCGAAACGGAAGAAAAAAAAACTAAACAATAAAATAAAAAGGGCACAAGCGTATTCTATTATCATATGAGGCCCAACATTTGTTACTTTGTGGAAAAAAGAAACTACAATTATGTAATGAAACAAACCTGTTGTGTGTCAATTCCAATCTGATAATCCACTCAAATCTGATGCGATTCCAATTTTGGTGATTACCTTGGTAGTATACAATTGATTGTGTCTCGTGGTATTATGTTGAAGATTCCAAAAATGAAAGTGTTGAAATGACATGTACACAAGTCATGTTGAGGGAGGGAAGGGGGATCTAATCTCCATATCTATTCTCTCATTCCACTCATCAATGATCAATCGTCATTTTATCTTATTAACTATAAATAAAGAGAATATGAGTGGACAAGTACAATTGGGACAAGTTATGCTCGTGTCCCCACCCCCCTACATATTTGATATCACAATGCAAGTGCCCAATTTGAGCACCATTTTTTTTCTTTTGTCTATATATATTCTTTAATGGGCTGTTGGTATAAGGATTTAAATATGTGTAATTGACTTTTTTGTTTTATTTTTTAGTAATATTGTTGGGATAACATAATTTAACTATCTACAGTATCCTTTTTTGTTGTTTTAAGGATATATGGTATTACATTGATGTGTAAAGGGATTCGTAAAACACGGAGTAACTAATTTTTTTTTATTATGCTTATATATTTTTCCCCTGAACAAGTTAAATTTAAGTGTAAGAGAAAAATTATATAAATTTCGTATCGATTTAATTTAACTCGTTGAATATCTGAATGTGAATTATACGCCGCGAATATTTTGAATCGGAGCCCCTACATAAATTTACAACTAATAATTAAAAAAGTTTCACAAGGAGTTTCCCATGGAGGTATGTGCAGAAGCAATCTCAAAACAAATTGATAAGGTTGATTGAAAAATCAAAAAAGTGAACTTTGGCGGCTAAAACGTACATAGCATATGGTAAGGGGGTACAAACTACACCAATCAATGCTTATCCAATGATGCAAATTGCAGTGGCGCAAAAGTTCATTTCTACAATACTGTAATTTTTTTTTGTTCCAAATGTTATGGGGATGCCACTTGAAAAAATGAGCAAAAAGATATTTGTCCCCACCATCAGAATTATCAAAATGAATCATTTTAGATTGACCTTTTCTCATGGATCAAGTGATTTTTATCCAGTAAAATGTTTCTTTTTGGGTCATTGTTTATCTTTAAAGTGTTAGTTATTCATTTTGTTCTAAAATAATTATTATATTTTTTGTATTAAATTAGAACGAAAAGTTGGATAATTATTTTTTGGAAGATGAAAGGGATATAATTTTTTTTTTACAAACATTTTTTTTTAAAAAAAGAAAACAAATACAGTAGATATAATTAGGCTCAATTAATTTGGGAAAGCAGCCAGGGTGAGAGGTGAGAAAACACTTTTCAAATTTATGAGATTTTTTTTTTAAAAAAAAAAATATTTAAAAATTAAAAAAAAAAATATTTAAAAATTGTGCACATGATGCATGCAAAGATTCTTCTGGATGCTTGCAAAAATTGAATCAGAAATAGTAGTAGTATTTTTAGAGGAGTTGGCATTTTGTGGGATTCCTTGTATGATATGACGTGTTTCGCGGCATTATTGAATCATTCATCACATCATCACTGATCATACCACCGAAGCCCCAAAATAATAATTAAAAAAAAGGTAGAAAAAAATACAATAAAAATTCCTACTTTTGTCCAAAAATAAAAGTCTTGTTCAATGTTCATTATCACGTTTTAGTTCAAATAAAAAATTATTTATTTCGGAGGGAAAAACATTTAATTCTGTATCATTCGCAAACATTTTGATTGGACAAATTTAAATCTAAGGAGATGTCAATTGCACTTAATAGTGATAGTTTTCAGGGAAATGGGTAAACTGTTCAAAGAAGGAGACTACTACACTTTGAGTTTAGTCTGATTAAATTGAAGAAAGACAAATTAACAAAGTTAAAAAAAAAACAAAAAATGAAAAAGTAAAATAAATAAACTCTAAACAAAATGATGTATTTGGAAGGGTAAAATAAAATAGAGCAACAAAACACAGAAGTATACTCAAATCAGAGAGGATTCAGTTAGAGACAGATCAGTACAATAGAATCAAAAAAACCTTGACCGCTCAGAAGTATCTATCAATTCCACTGGATTCCCTCCCTCCACACCCACACACACACACACACACTTGGGAAATTGGGGGAATTTTGTACCATACATAGTCACTGCTCCTATCAATCAAAAAAGTAGTTAAAATTCAGCCAAAAAAAAAAGAAGAAGAAGAGGATGTAACATGTCTTCCATAATTCAGGCAAAAAAATAAAAAATAAAACAAAATTGTAGCTTAGGTTACCCCCTAAGACTAGCAATAGCATATATAGGCCATAATTTGACCAAATCTTGGTGAAAAGATTTTGTCACCCTCTGCCTCATAGAAACCATAACTGTGGCACTTTTTGCCATTTGGGCAGTTTTGCATTTGTGTTTGCACTAGATGTGGTAAATAGTGAATATAGGCAGGCAAATAACGATCGAAAAAAATGAAGGAAAAACAAAAGGGCACGAGACAAAGCAAAATTGCTGTTATGGGGGATGAATAAGGGGAAAAAAAATGAGGCCGACAATAGGTTGGTAGAGACTCTAGTCAATCAGAAGAATATGACCCCATAAAAAAAAGTGTTGTCTTCTAATTAATGTATGGTTGGAATTAGATAGATCAATACCCCAATTAGCTTTTTCACCCTACCACCCTCTATAAATTAGACTCTTTTCCGCCCAATTAGTTTGTAATTAACCATCACCACGTTTCACAACTTAATGCAATTTATTTCAGTTGGAGTAAAAATGTGATAAAAACTCAAATCGGGTTAATTGTATCATGTCGAATTGCGAGATTTTATTGTGTTGTCAGAAATTGATACCGTTAGTTGAAGGTTGTGTATATCCATATAAAATTTTACCTCGTCTTAAACGGGTTAGGACTTAGGATAATATTTTCAAATGTATGAAGTTTGGAGGACACACACTTTCAAGTTTCAACTTCTATTCATTCATAATTATTTCATAATGACATGTGATGTGATGCATAGACTGTTTGCATTAAATATAATTTCTATCACAACAGCCATGTCCCATTTGCTTACCTAATTTAGTTACTGGGCTAGTAGATAGTAGATTCTACTCAATTTCACTCCCCCATCAATGCCCTTGTGTCCCGATTCTCCTTCATTTCGCCCAAAAAAAGACATAGTATAATGATATTTTATAGTGATTCTTGTGTATTTGTGATTGCACACAGTCAGCAGATCTATTATTTCTATGATTTTCTTACGATAAAAAATATTTATTCCAATGTAATTGCGGAAACTGTCACCTATTTTTTGTAACATATTGAAAGACATTTATTAATTACTAGTATTACCTTTTCACTATGGAATGACCTGCAGGATGGATAAAAAGATAGTAAGTAAATGATGATATATATATACATAGATCCTACCTATTCATTTCAGGTGTAATGCCAACGTAATACTAAAGGTTGTGACCTCTTGCAAACAGAATAAACTTATTTTTTATTTTTTAAATCGACATTACTTACTACTAACCCATTAAAAGAAAAGTTTACGACATTTTTATTCGTAAATACGAAAAATGTATAACAATATACTCGGATTATAAATACGAGAATTACATAATAATTTATTGGGATTAGACAACGTATCAACTCGTAAACACGAAACACGTTACTATTTGAGACTCTATATATATGGGTGGGGGGATCCGAACCAGAGGAATTGTCCCTTGACAAGTTGAGTCTCACACCTAATTCCAGCAGGCAGGCAGAAAACAAGAACAAGAACTCCTGGTACACCTCAAAAGCCACTCACACACACACACACACACACTCACACTCACTAGCTGTCCAACAACACTATCTATCACTTTCCCCCTATTTTTCTCCCCTCTATTTATTTTATTTATTTAATTTTGACAAGTTTACTTGAACCAAATCCTACATCACAATTCACAAACAGAAGCCTTTCCCACCACCACATTATCTCCCAAAAATATTCATTCATTCACTCACCACCTACACATTCACACCCCCTTATTTAATTCTTTCAGAAATAGTATTAGTATATATATAGACTCCTAAAAATAAATAAATGAAATAGTTGTTTCTTTCTCATAAACAAACTATCTAGAGAGAGCTACACACCCAAACAGGGCTGGGCAGGGGCGGGGCAGAAGAGGATCTTGAGTTTTTGAAGGAAATAATTTTCAAGACCCTTCATTTTTTATATACAAAAAAGAATTAATTTTGATTTCTCAAATCCTCTGATTTTCTTCCTGTTTATCTTCACCCTTCTGTTACTCACAAGAAGAAGGGGAATTCAGAGGTGGAAATTAGAAGAATTTTGGTTGTTTGGAGATGGATTACTGGACTCCATCTGTCAGCGTTGATGATGAATTTGAGAAGCTCGTCCTTCGAATCAACCCTCCAATGTAACATTTCTATCTCTTTCTCGTTCTTTTTGTGTGTTGTTTCTTCCTGTTTACTTGAATTGTCCCAACACGCCTTTGTTTTGTTTTTTTTCTCCCTCCCCCAATTTTCTGATTGAATGAAATGGGGTGATTTATGATGAATTCGTCATCCGCCACACAAGGGCTTGCTGTAGAAATGTAAAATTTGATTGCCTGGATAAGTAATGTTGTGGGTTTTTTTTTTTTGGCTGTAAATTCTGAAGTTTTCTCCATGTTTTGACTCGTGACCAGGGTTACAGTAGATAATGAATCAGATAAGAAAGCAACTTTGATCAAGGTATTAGAAGAATTCGCTTCTTCTTTTTCTGTACTGGAATTGCCTTTATTTTTTATTAACGTGTTTTTTCACGTGGACCAAGTGGTAAAGAAATTTTTGTCTGTCTTTGGAAATTGCAGGTAGATAGTGCTAATAAGAGAGGAAGTCTGTTGGAAGTGGTTCAGGTTCTTACTGACCTGAACCTAATTGTCAAGAGAGCTTACATTTCTTCTGACGGGGAATGGTTTATGGATGGTAATTTAGTATTTCCCGCACCCTTTTAAAAGTAACTAAGAACGGTTATCACTTTCCAAAATTTTAGTCTAATCTATTCAAATATGATTTTTGTTGCAGTTTTTCATGTCACTGATCAACATGGAAATAAGTTATCTGAGGGCAATGTGGCTGAAAGTATTCAGCAGGTGATTTTCAATTTAATTACTCTCGCGTTGTCTATTTTAGATTTTTGGGTTCAATTCCGCAAATATGGTTTGTGCTCCTTTTGGAAAGAAGATTAATTATTTGTCAGTCACACGTAGAAAGTATCGAGTCTACAAATTTTGGCCCTTTCTGCTTTAAGTTCTCCATAGACTTGAGTTAGTGTTTTCATACATTGGCTTAGCTTGAGTAAATTTGCAATGGAGATGTATTTACTTATTAGTTTATTTGTGTGAATTTTTATAATGTAAATCTTAATACATAAACCTTGTGTGCAGTCTTTAGGACCGAGGGGACGAAGCTTCCGATCTTTGAGGCGATCTGTTGGTGTCCAGTCTGCTTTGGAACACACCACTATCGAATTGACCGGAAGGGACCGGCCAGGACTTCTTTCTGAAGTCTTTGCTGTTCTTGCAGACCTCAAGTGTAATGTGGTTGCCGCTGAAGTATGGACTCACAACTCTAGAATGGCTTCGGTCGTCTACATAACTGATGAAGCGAATGGATCGGCAATAGATGACCCTGAACGACTGGCTAAGATAAAGCAGCTGCTCTTCTATATATTGAAAGGCGATAGGGACAGGCGAAGTGCCAATACTGCTGTTTCGGTTGGCTCCACCCACACTCAAAGGAGATTGCATCAAATGATGTACGCTGACCGAGATTATGATAAGGATGTTATGGACTCCCCATCAAAAAGCGACCGTTCAAAACCGCTTGTGACAGTGGAAGATTGTGCTGCTAAAAGTTATACTGTAGTAAGCCTTAGTTGTCCAGACAGACCTAAGCTGCTCTTTGACACTGTATGTACATTGACAGATATGCAATACGTTGTATATCATGCCACCATCATTGCTGAAGGTCCCGAAGCTCAGCAGGTACTCGTAATATAATTGATTTAGATGCACATTAATTGTTTTTTTTTTTTTTTAATTGCATTGCATTACAAGTCGTGGCCTGTGTGTATTAGTATGGACTATTCGATTGATTTGGAAATATACCCACTTTAGCACAATAAAGAAACTTTATGATTGTTTATCAGTTTCTCAATCGGTTATCACAATTTTTAATCGCCTTTATGCAGGAATATTACATCAGACATATAGATGGGTACCCCATTAACTCAGAACCCGAGCGGCAACGCCTAATCCATTGTTTGGAGGCAGCTATACGAAGGCGAACGTCAGAGGTGAGTAGTGCTTGTCAAAAAAATTGACAGATATCTCTCGTGATAACGTGGTCTCTCTTTAACCATGCTTTTGGCCCAACTCTTTTTCGGTGCTCTGATGTACACGTTTATGGCAGGGTATCAGACTAGAACTATGCGGCGAGGACAGGGTTGGCCTTCTCTCTGATGTCACGCGCATATTTAGAGAGAACGGGCTTTCGGTTACTCGTGCTGAGGTGACGACAAGGAACAATCAAGCTGTCAATACATTTTATGTGACGGATGCATCAGGCTATCCTGTGAAAAACGAGACAATCGAGGCCATCCGTAAAGAAATAGGTATTACAATCCTGCGTGTAAAAGATGAAGCGTACTCAACTTCTCCACCTCAACAGTCAGGAAAGTTCTCTTTGGGCACCTTATTTCGGTCTAGGTCCGAGAGGTTTCTTTACAACTTAGGACTGATTAGATCTTGTTCATAAGCGCCGAAAATGGCTTAATTAGGTTGTGTTAAAAAACAATGCCAGTAAATCCTTGTATGTGTATACATAGGATTAGTGGTAGGCGCGAATTATCGTGCATGCTTTTGATCAACTTAGTGTGTTGATCACAAATTGTGTATCCTGTGAAAAAGCCTTGTAAATGCTCCAGACAGATATGTACATTCCCTTCCTGTTGTCTTTATAGGTCTTTGGTGAAAACAGTGTAAATATTAAAAAAGTCTTTCCTGGATCATTTCTTTGTTTAATTAGCTGCTAAGTACATTGAAAAGTAAGCATGAATGGATGATACTAATGTTTTAGGAGGCCATGAAGAATCTCATGCGGATCAAATGGTCTCCTGAAATACATGTTAGTCTGTCCTCCAAAACAAAATGAAGTGAAACATGTAAAACGCATCATGAATCAGAGGAATATTTTGGATCATTACTGGAATTCAGGATTAAGACTTATGAGCTTGCATTTTTAAGCCTGATAACTTCTTCAAGCTCTTAACTATTATAACTGCTGACGGAGCCAAGCCGGAGCTCCCCGGCACCACCACATGACACTGTGTCACCCGTCGCTGTCCTCCAGAGGCGGCGGCGGTGTTAATAGAGAGAAAACACCATGGTAGCAGTAGCCAGGCTAGCTGGCGGGCTGTGAAGGCAGTACTAGTCATTGTAGGCCAGTCACAATTACGTTGGGCCCGCATTTCTGCGTTTATTCAGTCAGGCCCGGGTCAACTTGGAACGTTGGTCCACCACCCAGAAAAAAGTCACATGCCGTGGATTCTGTCGAATCCATCTCGATCCACGTGCAGCCCGATCGATCTATTTAGAGGTCGTAATTATTGATCGCTGTAAAAGGCATATTCCAATCCGACCAGCCCACGCCTTAGCCCAATCCTACCCGTCTTCATCATTGATTCATTATTTTGCATTTACCTCCGAATCCTGTCATTCCCTTTTTCTCTTCTGCATTCAAAAACCTTTTGAAGATTCTGCAATTTCGGCTTGCATTCCTATTGATTGTAAAACACCTTTCAAAGCATCCATCATTCATATCTTGTAATTTTCTGGGCGGAGAAAACAGATATTTCCTACCTTTCATTTGCTCACATTATCATTCTCGTTCATCTGATAATGGAGTTTGAAAATTTTGATTACCTTCTTTTCATTGTGATATCAATATTCTTAATCAAATGAGCTTAACAAATAAAGACGTAACTCGTAAATAGTTGTATTTACTTTTACGATTAGGGTTTGGTAAATTGTTCAATATGTGTATAAATATATCCCTGTATACATCAATACAAGTGTGATTTTACCAATTCTTTATGGTATCACGAGACTAAGTTTCTCCGAACCCTAAAACTCTCCCCTATTCGGCGGCTGTTTCACACCTTCTTTCTCCGCCGCCTGCTCAAGCTTTTCTGTCCGACGATGGCTGACAAAACCGCCGGCTCTTCGGACACGGTTCCGGCTGACCACACCAGACCTGCACCTCCTCTGTTTCACTTCTACATACTACGGCAAACTCAAAGCAACCTAGAACGAACTCCAGAATTTGCGCCCCTTTCCTGCTTGTGAATGCGGCGGCTGTACGTGTGATCTGAACAAGCAGCTTCAAAGCTTGACTGAGGAGGAGAATGTTTTCGATTTTCTGATGGGCCTTGATGATACCTACAAGACGGTCCGTTCCCAGATTCTTGCTCTCGATCCTCTTCCTACACTCGGCCGGGCGTATGCCATCGTTGCTACCGACGAAAAACAACGCCGCTTCGCCGATTCTCGGCTTCCAATTGTTGAAGCTGCCACTCTGGCCGTGAAAAGTTCCCCGGCCCGTCAAGCTTCTCGCGATTTTGCCGGCGCGAAGTCTCCCTGCAGCCACTGTGGTAGATTGAATCATTCCCGGGATTCATGCTATGCTCTTGTCGGGTACCCCCCTGGTTGGCGCAAACCTTGACAGAAACGGGAAGTGCAGTCTCCATCGCGTGGTTCGGTTTCCAACCTCGTTGCTCCTGCTGATCCGGTGTTGCCTCCGCCTTTATCTGCTCCCTTGGCTTCATTATCCGCCGCCCAACTCTAGCAATTATTCCAAATGCTTGGCCAACAAGTCTCTTCCGACGTTGCTAAGTCTTCCACTGCTAATCAATTGTCTTCCACGGGTAAGCCGGCTGCTTGGGTGTGTGATTCGGGTGCTACCGATCATGCTTCCAATCAGTTGCAATCTATGACGGATGTCAATTTTCCTCAGGGTTCTCTTTCTGTTCAAATTCCTAATGGTACACAGATTCCCGTTCAAGCAGTTGGTCGAATTAAACTTGATGACTCTTTACACCTGGATAATGTTTTGGGCGTGCCTAATTTTCATTTCAACTTGCTCTCTGTTAGTCGGTTGACAAGAGATTTGAATTGTTTTTTCACTTTTGGCCCTGATTTATTTTTCATACAGGATTTAACCTCGAGGAGGCTGATTGGAATGGGTAAAGTGCGCGATGGATTATATTACCTCGAGCACATGTAATGTTGGTGGTGCGAAGCGGATTCTTCTGTTTGCAAAGGAGATACAACAACTCTCTGGCATCGCCGGTTGGGGCATCTGCCGGTTACCCGTCTTTCTTTAATTCCTAGCATTTCCGTTGTTTTTAATCCTTCCAGCACCTCTGCCTGTGATGCATGTTGTCGTGCTAAACAAACTCGTTTACCATTTCCTTTGCATCAAAATAAAAGTTTGAATATTTTTGATTTAGTGCATTGTGATATTTGGGGACCTTATCCCACTTCGTCTAAATTTGGTGCGTATTATTTCCTTACTATTGTTGATGATTACAGTCGGGTCACTTGGGTTTTTCTTATGCGCTCCAAATCTGAAACTAAGCGCTATTTGTTACTATTTTTTAACTGAGTTAATACACAGTTTAATGCCAAAATTAAAGTTTTTCGTATTGACAACGGTCTCGAATTTTCTCATTCTTCCTTGTTGTCTCATATTTTTGATCATGGGATTGAAAAACAAACCAGTTGTCCTCATACCCCGCAGCAAAACGGGGTAGTTGAGCGCAAACATAGGCATCTCTTAGAAGTTGCACGGGCCTTGCGTTTTCAGGCAAATTTGCCAATTGATTTTTGGGGGGAATGTATTCTTACGGCTGCATACTTAATTAATCGTATGCCCTTATGTGTTGCAAAATAAGACCCCTTATGAACTTTTATATGGCCATCCACCTTCCTATGATCATTTGCGTAGTTTTGGTTGTTTGTGTTACGCTCATGTTTCTGCCAAACCTCGGGACAAATTTGCCTCTCGTGGTTGTCCGGGAATTTTTATTGGTTACCCACAGGGTCAAAAGGGGTATCGGGTTTATGATCTTGATCGCCGGGTAATATACACTTCCCGCGATGTCATTTTCTTCGAAAATATTTTTCCTTCCACTACCCCTCCTTCGCCTCCTACCCCACCCGTTGCGGTTGATCTTACCTATTCTTCCGCTGATCCATTTCCTCCTGTGGTTCCGACTGTGTCTCTGTCATCTCCTTCCTCTGATATCTCTTTAGATCCACCATCTTCTTCCTCCTCCCCTATGACGGATGCCCCTCCTCATCCTTTGAACCTTCCCTCTAAGCGTACCCGACAGGTTTCTCAGCGCCTCACTGGATATCACTACACTTTGCCACCTTCTTTGCAGTCCGGTCATAATCCATCGTCGCCCTCTGCCTCTCCTTCGGTCAACTCGACGGTACATCCTCTCTCTCACACTTTGTGCTATTCTAGCTTTTCTAAAGCTCACACTGCCTTGTTAGCAGCCATTTCTTCTGTGGATGAGCCCACGAGTTTTTCCCAGGCAGTCAAATATGCACACTGGCGCGATGCTATGGCCAAAGAAATCTCGGCTCTTGAGGCCAATCATACTTGGAAGCTCGTTCCTTTGCCTCCTGGTAAGCGAGCCATTGATTCTAAATGGGTGTACAAGGTTAAGTTTCTTCCTGATGGCCGGGTTGAGCGCTACAAAGCCCGTCTGGTTGCTAAAGGCTATACGCAGATTGAAGGAGTTGATTTTCATGAGACTTTTGCTCCTGTTGCTAAATTGGTTACCGTTCGTTGTCTCCTTGCTGTTGCTTCCATCCGTCATTGGGAACTTCATCAGCTCGATGTTACTAATGCCTTCCTTCATGGTGATCTTCATGAGGAAGTATACATGAAAATTCCTCAGGGCTTTTCCACAAAGGGGGAGCAACGTGTCTGTCGTCTTCAAAAGTCTCTATACGGTTTGCGTCAAGCCTCTCGGAATTGGTATCAGAAATTCACTCAGTCACTGGTTTCTGCTGGATTCAAGGAGTCCTCTTCTGATTCTTCTCTATTTATCTACAGTAGTGGGTTTTCTTTTATTGCTGTTTTCATATATGTCGACGATATAATCGTGGCTGGTAATGATTCCCTTAAGATTGGTCGACTTAAGAGGTATCTTCATGGTCGTTTTCATATTAAGGATCTTGGCCCCCTTAAGTACTTCTTAGGCATTGAGGTAGCCCGATCTTCTGCTGGGATTGCACTTAGTCAAAGAAAGTACACACTTGACATACTCACTGAATGTGGACTTACTGGTTGTCGTCCGAGTTCCACTCCAATGGAACAACAACATGGCTTGGATCTTGATTCCGGGACGTTGTATGATGATCTTGGTCGATACCTACGTATTGTTGGTCGTCTTCTGTATTTGACCATTACACGTCCGGACATTTCTTATGCGGTCCATGTCTTTAGTCAGTTCATGCATAAGCCACGTCAGCCATATTTCGATGCTGCAATGCGCGTCATGCGCTGCTTGAAGACAGCGCCAGGGCAAGGAATATTCTTGCCATCTGATAGTTCTTTGCATCTACGTGCATATTGTGATGCTGATTGGGCCGGATGTCCTACTACCCGACGATCCACCACAGGGTATATTGTCTTCTTGGGTATGTCTCCGCTTTCATGGCGATCCAAGAAGCAGACAGTTGTTTCATGTTCTTCAGTAGAAGCAGAATATAGAGCTATGGCGGTAGCTACCAGTGAGCTTGTGTTGTTAGTACGACTTCTGATTGAGTTGGGAGTTCCTTCAGATAATCCAGTTCCTTTATTCTGTGATAATCAGGCGGCACTACATATTGTTGTTAATCCGGTTTTTCATGAGCGTACTAAGCATATTAAGATTGATTGTCATTTTATTCGACAGCATTTTCAGTCGTAACTTCTGGTGCCTCGACCGATTTCTTCTGCTTTGCAGCTGACAGACTTGTTTACCAAGGCTTTGGGTCGGGATAGGTTTCATACTTTGCTTAGCAAGTTGGGCATTAAGAATCTACATGCTCCAACTTGAGGGGGAGTAAAGACGTAACTCGTAAATAGTTGTATTTACTTTTACGATTAGGGTTTGGTAAATTATTCAATATGTGTATAAATATATCCCTGTATACATCAATACAAGTGTGATTTTATCAATTCTTTAACAAACAAGCGTTTAAGATTCTCAATGTCCAAATTGCGACTCCATTATCTGCAACAAGTCTTTGTTTTTTGTTTTTTTTTTTGCTTTCCTTTCTTCGTGTAATGCGTTTCTTTCCTTTCTTCTCACACTATGAGAGTAAGAGGAGTATTGAAAGCTCCAATCCACGTGTATGGCGATTCTTCTACAGTTTCATACTCTAGAACTTCCTAAATTCTGATTTCAATCTACAACAAAAACAGAAAAATATGACGTAGCCTCACCCTTCAGATATCATCTTACAGCCGGACCTGAATAGACATCTCACATTCTCATTGCCTGTATTCAGATTTTACCCCGTTGGAGCAACGAACAAAACTACATTTTCTTGAAAAGCAAGAAAAACAAAAGTCATGCAAACAAAAGTGCTGCCAGAACAAACCAAAATCTCGATAAAAAATGGCAATTCCATGAGGAACTAAACTAAAACCTTGATGGATATAACATTGTTTCAGTAACAAAAGAAATACACCAAGATGGTTGTAAACTCTGTCATAACGCAGCTCCAATGACAGCCGTAAAAAGGCCAACAGGAACCCACTAAGGCTCAGAAGGCAAGCAAAAACAGTCCTCTATATAATAAAAGCATAGCCGCATAATGTTGGTTCAAGCGCACTTAGAACTATACTACAGGAAACAAGATCTCTTGTCTTACACCAATGGCAGCTCACCGCAGTCACTGACGGTAACCTTCTTTAAAGGCCGATCGCCTCTGTCAGTTTCCTGCGACTCGACCAACTTGACAATATCCATTCCCTCCAAAACTTGCCCAAAAACAACGTGCCGCTTGTCCAGCCATGGTGTCTATCATTTGCCAAACAAAAACATCAGAACTTTGACCCAAACTCAGCGAGTATCTCACTCAGATCAATTTATTTTCTTCTGACTATCGCACTACTCCATTAATCTGGGTTATTAAACATATTTTTATCACTACGGCTAATGCTTGGCCACGCTAAACGGCAGCAATACCATAATCTAATACAGACTTTTGAGACTCTAATTACTTTTCAGACACCAGAATTACATGTACGTCCAATAGATTGAGTTGCGTTGATTGCCTATTATTATATCATTAAGAATATCCCACTATTGGAAAATATCTAACAGGTAAGACGTCTGGTGATACTTTAATAAAGAAAAAGATGTTCTCCAATTCCTCTTTCAACGTACCTTAACAGTACAGATAAAGAATTGACTCCCATTCGTGTTAGGCCCAGCATTTGCCATGCTAACTATTCCAGGTCCAGTATGAGTCACTGCAGAATCAAACAATGTAAGATCTCAAAGATAGGACTTTCTATTGTACTAAAGCATTGCCTAATGGAAAAGAGATACATACAGTTGAAATTTTCATCTTTAAATGTGCGCCCATAGATACTCTTACCACCAGTACCCTGAAAGAAAGAGAAGCTTCAATAATGAATCAAACACAAAGTCCACCAATACCTATGAGCAATTTCATATGAAAAGCAGATATGCAACATCTCACTTATCTCTGGCTGTTGGCAATTCAACAACAGAATAAGCCATGATTTTGTTATTCCATATGGCGAGGCCAGGGTCATTATGATAGATTAATTGCACCCCTAAGTTACTCCACACAAAGTGGAATTCGAAGTTGATAAACGCACATTACCAGGAATGGCAACACTATAATGGTGAGTACAGATGTTAATAGCAACTTAAAATATATTTTCCATTTCCTGTATCAGAAGTATTTTGAGCTAGACAAGTAATGATAGATTTTCTACTGAGATGAATTTCAACAGTTCTGAAAAGCGAACACTTACATTGCCCTTGTCAAAGTCTCCTCCCTGAATCATGAAATCCTTAATAACACGATGAAAACTGGACCCTTTGTATCCAAAACCCTTTTCACCTGATGAGAATACAAAACAGAACCACATTAGATCATTAAAGAAAAGAAATAGATAGAAACCCATGCATGGAGCATAAACAAAGTGAAGCAAACCTGTGCATAAAGCACGGAAGTTCTCTGCAGTTTGTGGCACATCGTCACCATACAGTCCAATCACAATCCTCCCAGCAAGCTTCCCTACTGGATTCCCAATGCTTATGTCAAAATACACCTTGTTGGTCACCTTTGACTGCAATGCGGCAACTTCCTGAATTTGATTTAAATTTCCAAGCTTGTAAGGATAATCACAACATTCTTTCTACTCAAAATAATCACAAAACACGACAACTTTTCTATTCATATTTCATAGTCAACCAAATGCAACCCCTCCATTATCTGAACTCTAGCCTAGCCATGATAACAATATTTCACATCCTTGAGGTATGTTTAAGGTGTGCCTGGTGGTTTCTGAAAATTGGGCATAGGATGCACAACATCTGATATATTCTAAAATAATTTCACAGTTCTAACAAACTCTCAACCAAACATTCATACTATAAACAAGTTCCAAAAGTTTTTTAAAAGATAATATAGGTTCACAATTAATGCATATTTGAAATCTGATGTTGTCAGCAAAGCAAAAAACCACCATGTTTAACTAATTCTTATTATCATTTGGACAATGTTATCCATTCCCATTCACAATGAACTTATTGCTTTTAGTTTAAAAGGGTGAAGTTCCAGAAAGGCAAAATAGAGCTTGTATTACTACCACTCATTCCCGAAATGTCCACAGAACCCAAACTAACTATGCTGCTATGCATTCCAAGTAAGCCCAACCCTTTGTTGCTACGGAAACTAAAGCCAAACCCGAAATAGAAACCCTACAAAAACAACAACAATAATAACAATTCGGCAATATAGAATTGTAGTTCTTAAACTGACCTCAGCCATAGCGCGAATAGGACTTGACTTCGAGAGCCTCGACTGGGTAGGGATGGAGGATGGTGACGCAAGCCGGACTGAACCGGACAGGAAAGTCGACGACTGTGGAAAGGAACAAGAAGAAGAAGTAGCTCGCGCCGGAGAAAGACGGCTCGCCGCCGGAGTTGGTGAGACGGAGAGTGCGCCAACATTTGACTGCAACAAGTTCCACAGAAATTAATAAAGATTGAAACAAAAATTTCACAAAAAAAAATGACATAGTTAATGCTTTTTTTGCCTTACCAGAGTTGCAAAGGAGACGGCCATGGTTCTGAGCTTAGCGGAGTGTTTGGTGAGCTACTGTGTGTGTGTGTGTAATTCAGGAATATCTCTCGCCCCTCCGCCTGTCAAATATCTAATCTATTCTATCTCCCTCCTGTCTACTAAGTGGCGGAAAGGTCGAGCGAGTCTACGTCTGAAATTACCGCAGTGCACTTTGGTTTCTTCGTTATGACGAGACTATCCTACGCTCTTGACCTCATTTTTCCAGTCCAAACCAAAAGGTGCAATTAAAATGACGTAATTACCCATACCAGTGAGGGCAATGCAAAAATAATGGCGTCGCCCGGACTCGAACCGGAGACCTTCAGTGTGTTAGACTGACGTGATAACCAACTACACCACGACACCTTCTTGTTGAGCTGTTTCAACCAATTCTAATTAATCCTCTTAGTCTTGTAGAAGCTTTCCCAACGCAGATAGAACAGTGTTGCTGAATTGATGAAAGCAAGAGAGTTAAAGCGTAAATGGCAGTGAGAGTGAGCTGCCTGAATTCGATGCTATGGCATTCAAGAAATGATTACTGCAGGCAGCCCAGCAAATCTCTGAGACGACATTTCTTATTATCATCCTCATCCTCAATTGCTGCTGCTGCATTTCCAAGTGGCAGGGCAATGGCAACATCTGCTACTCTTGAGTCTGATCAGCCCAAATTTTCATTTCCAATAGTAATCGACTCCCATTTGCACGTCTGGGCCTCGCCCCAGGAGGTAAATCACAAAATTTGAACTTGGTTTCATTAGTCTTATTGGACTTGGTTTCATTAGTCTTAAAGAGGGATTTTTTTTCGTGTGTCAGGCTGAGCAGAAGTATCCTTACTTTCCAGGCCAAGAACCAACTTTACCAGGCGACGTAGACTTCTTGCTCCAGGTAAATACGAATCCCTTTTCTTTATTTACTCCTGTATATATATGCAACTGATTCCAACAGGAGTAGGCCAAGTAGGGTTGCTTGTGTTTCTATAAAATGGTTCCCTTTTTGTATAATTTGCAGTGCATGAACAAAGGGGGAGTGGATGGTGCACTCATAGTGCAGCCTATTAATCATAAGTTCGATCATTCCTATGTCACTAGGTCAGTTAAATTATTCGTGTCCCTATATATGGTTTGGTTGTTGCTTACAAATCATCAATTTTGATACTTTTCGGAAATGGAAATCTGCATTAAAGCGTGCCTTCACTTAGATGATGATATGTAATATTGTGTTTATTCAATGCAGCAACTTTATTGTCACCAAAAAAAAAAAAAAAAAGGAAATCTGCATTAGAAGTACCAAGTTACAAGGAAAGCTTCTTTTGTGAGCCTGCAGACTGGTTGTGTAATTAGCAATTACCACATGTATGTATGGCTTCAAACTGAAACTCAGATTGCCACATTCAAAAGTAGTAGAACGTTATGATATGATTACATAGAATATATGCCTATCATCAGAGAAACAACGGCGACAAACTTTTCAAAGAATCAGTTTAGTTCATTCTTATTTTTTTTTAAAAAAAAAATTGGATAGCCCAGGTGAGAATCGAACCGGGGACCTCTCCGTAACAACCATCCCCCATCCTAATCCCCTAACAACCCCACCCAACCCTCCCACCCATCAGTTTAGTTCATTCTTATTGCTTTAAGCATACTGAACTTAGGAAGTGGTTTTTCAGCCATTGGGTTACATGTTACAGTGATGCTTCTTTGTGCTTTGCATTGTGGAACAAACAGTGTGCTAAAGAAATATCCCTCGAAATTCGTTGGTTGTTGCCTTGCTAATCCAACTGAAGATGAAAAGGGTGTGAAGGACTTTGAAGATCTTATTCTGAAGGTGCTGATGCCCGAGCGAGAAACTACTTTTTTTTCTTGGGAAAGAAAAAAAAAAAAAAAAAGGTCTGTCTGACGAAGAACTTTAACTCATGTAGGATGGCTACCGTGCAGTTCGCTTTAATCCATACTTGTGGCCTTCTGGTCAACAGGTACCATAGATTTCCTATATCCACCTGATTTGTCCTTAGGATTGGCATAAGATGTCATGCATTTTTTTTTTTAAATCTTTTTGTATCCCAACTGTTGTGATTTTACTGTAAATCCTTCCATAGATACAGAGGTGTATTTAGTATTGAAAAATTAAACAAATTTTACCACTTTGCAGATGACAAATAACATAGGAAAGGCTATTTTCTCTAAAGCAGGAGAACTTGGAGTGCCTGTGGGTTTCATGTGCATGAAGGTACTTTGCTTAATGGTTCTGCCTTAAAAATACACTTTGAAATTACATTCTTAGCATGATAAATCAATTGCTTCTCGCCTTCTTTCATTAATTTTAAAATTCAAATGGCAACACGCCACTGCGGTGAGCACCTTTACAGGGCCTTAATCTGCATTTATTAGAAATCGAGGAACTGTGCACTGAATTCCCTAAAACAACTGTTATTCTCGATCATCTGGCTTTCTGTAAGCCTCCAACGTAAGTGTTTATGCCTATTTCAGCACAATGCAAAAGCGCTTTAGCCGTTTGGATGAAAGATGAGATAACTTTTTTCATCTCAAATCACACTTTCCGTCTTTCAGAAATGATGAAGACAGCAAACTCTTTTCGGCACTGCTAAAGTTGTCCAGGTTTCCTCAGGTGAAAATATGCTGCCAATGTGAACTTTCTTTGATATTTGTTGAACACGTCTTATTACCTCACATCTACACAATTACATCCTATTTGCCATGGTTGTTGCATTTGTCCTTTATCTTCCCTTAACCTCTTCAAGGGTTTACCTGACAGGTGTATGTAAAATTTAGTGCCCTTTTTAGAGTGTCAAGAGTTCCGTATCCCTATGATGATTTGTCAAAAGCTCTGGAACTAGTAGTCTCCAGCTTCAGTGCAAACAGAGTCATGTGGGGAAGGTAATACGAAATCTATTTGTCTTTGAAACTTGAATGGTTATCTTTTACTGTGACAGGTAAATTTGAACACAGTTTACATCTACGGAGTAATGAGTTTGCTGATGCAGTGACTTCCCATATGTTGTTCCTGAATGTGGTTACAAAGAAGCAAAAGAAGTTGTGCTTAGGCTCGGCCAGCAGGTTCCATTGTCAGCCTCAGATATGGAGTGGATCATGGGTAAAACAGTGGCTCATGTATTTAATAAGACCGAGTGGCTCGCTTGAAGCACCTCCGAACAGGCTCTAATCCATTGATGGGCTGTAAAGTGTAAACATCAAGTTCCAACTAGAATTTGCTATTTGGTCTTATCAGATGACATCTCTCAATTTACTTATGTATTGGCATCTAAATATTCTATTAAAATAAATATTTTTAATTTCTTTTTCATTTGAAGAGGAGGAAATAAATTGAGATTTTTTGGGTCTGAATAAAGGGTAAAAGAGTACTAACATCCTCCTTTTTTGAATGACATCATAGTGACACGTCATCTTTCTGGCACCTGAGGATGAATTTGATAGTTGACTGGCCAGTCAAACAATGTGTTCGACATTGCTTCAAAACCCAAGGAAGTTTTAGATATTGGATCAAACTTTTAGGGGTGTATTTGATATTAACCACAAAAATTATGAATCAAAACTCAATTTATGATCGAGGAAGTGTGTGACTAGAGAAATCATTTTAAAAATTTTATTTTTTCTACAAAGTTTATTTGAACAATTATTAAAGTCAAAAAAATTTTTCCGAAAAAAAAGGTCTAAAATTATCTACTAATCAAAGCTGAATTATTATTCTCTATCCCTCCTAAAAAATAATTTACATTTTACATAAATTATAAACGTGAGAGAGTATAAAATATTATTCCTTTTGTCCCGAAATTGAAATTTTATTTTTAATATGAATTAAATTAAAAATAAAAATCTAAATTGGATAATAATTTTGAGACAGAGAGAATAGTCATTAGTAATTTAGAGGAAATTGAGAGAAAGTTTGACATATGCTCGCCTCTTCCTACTCGAAATGCATCACATCTTTCTTGGGCAAATCACCTGCTTATAGTCTTCAATATTAATGAGCATCAAGACCCAAATCGTTACTCGATTCTTAGTAGCAGTAGTTAATTAGGTTTTGTAATTGTAATTGATATTGATGAAAAGGCAGGAAAAGGCAATGCAATATGGAAACAGAAAAAGAAAAAACGAAAAAACAAAATGTACGAAAAAGTACAAAAGATCCTAGGCCCAGGTCGCTGGATTCAAAGTCCAAAGAGATCACTGCACCATAGAACCCATTGACTATTGATGATATGTACGGCCAAAAATCCCTTCTAAACAATCATAAACAATTTTTAGTTTAACTTCTGGAGAAAAAGTTTTCTTCTTTTCCCAGGTTACAAGGCCTGACAAAAGATCCAGTGTAGGTATTACATTTGTTTTTCTTTCAACAAAAGTTTAAATTTAATTTGGACATTCATCAATATTTACTCTTTGTAAAATAGCAAAATAAATTAAAAGTGAAAAGGGATTATTTTGTTTTTCTTTTACATATTTTAAGGATTATTTTTATTATTTTTTGAGACTATTGGGGTGTTTTTATTAAATTAGTGGAAATATGCTGAACTTAACGAAAATCAAGTCAATTGGACGAAATTAACAAAAATATCAAACATAAGGGATAAAATTAGCTAACCGAAAATCAATGTGATAAAATTGATGAGGTCAAAACTTTGGGTATATTATTTTTTCCCGACATTAATGTATCACACATAACATCCCAAAGAAAAGAAGAAAGATAAGTTTCCATATCCTGCCTTTATGTGCGTTAATTATTTGGTTACAATAAAATACGGATTATACTAGGTGTTAGACCCGTCCGATGGACGGAGAACACATATACATAGATATTACTATACAAACAAATCAAAAAAATATTAATATTTGTATAGATTTTTGTATTTTTATAAAATATATAATGAATTTATTGAAAAATATAAAACACAAACACCGACAACACTTTACCAAACGAATACACTGGTAATTTATTTAACGCAAGAAATTAAAAAAATAAACTTTGAATTAAATAATTATACATTTTGTAATATTTCTTGGTAGACTACATTGGTAGTCTGGGATGTAAATGTTGGTTAGGGTGGTTAAGAGATTATGATAAGGAATTTTTTATTTTTTTTTTGAAAAGGTTTATGATAAGGAATGGTTACTACAGAAACAACAACCCTAACCTGTTGTAGAGACTATCCAATTTTTTAATAAGAAAAATAAAAAAAAAAGTTTGGATATCATGACCTTTTTCTAAAAATTTGGATTTCAAAACGTTTAAAAAGAAGAATAAAGAATAGCTATAATTGAAGCCTTTCAATATTTTTATTCTTTGCCAGAGTCATTCTTAGTCCCGCTACATCAACCCATCACCATAGTATTTTAACTCAATTTCCTATTTGAAGCTAAATTATAGAAGTTTCAGGTTGGCCTAACTTCTTTAATTAATAAATTATTAATATAAAATTCTTTTTCAGTTGCGTTTTTTTTTAGGAGGAAGAGATCCGTCCATCTGATTTATAGGGATTTGGTCGAATCAATATAGAGTTTGAATTTTTCAGTTGCCTTTTTTTTTTTTTGGTTTTTATTGTTTTATTTTGTTCATTTATATCTAGAAAATTAAGAAAATGCCACATAGGATAAAATCATATGTGGCATGTGCTCCTTGAATTATTTTAATAAATTATTAATATAAAATTCTTTTTCAGTTGCGTTTTTTTTTTAGGAGGAAGAGATCCATCCATCGGATTTGTAGGGATTTGGTTGAATCAATATAGAGTTTGAATTTTTTCAGTTGCGTTTTTTTTTTTTTTGGTTTTTATTGTTTTATTTTGTGCATTTTTATATCTAGAAAATTAAGAAAATGCCACATAAGATAAAATCCTATGTTGCATGTGCTCCTTGACTTTAGATTCCTCTCTTTGGTTTTTCCCTTAGTAAAATATATAGATAGATAGATTTTCATTTTTATTTTTTGAGGATTGCAAGTAATCCTATCTTTATATGTTCATGCACAACTTTATATATTAATCATGTGCAATTCAGTCCAAATCTCGTGCAAATCGCGTGCAAATATAATCTTATAAAGTTGATTAGAAATTAATTGATTGATTATAATTTTATAATCTTATATTCTCCCGGTCCTTAATATAAGACATTTTGATTTTGTCTTAAATTTCACCTAGTATACATTTTTTGTTGAAGAAAAAACCTTTATAATATATTTTCACATTATGTTCTCCTAATTATTAAAAAATATTTTAAAGATTTTTTCTCCAATTAAAATTATATATTAGGTCAAATTTAAGACAAATCAAAATATTCTTATATTAAAGTTTCTGGAAGTATGATGTGAAGAAGGAATTTAAGGAGATTTTTTTTGCAAGCGGTAGACAATTTATTTATCACGAAGAAAGGAGATTATCCTTTCACTGGCCTGAAAACTCGAAACAATTGAACGACGAACTTGTGAAAATGACTGTTGCCTCTACAATGTTTCTTTTCTTTTTCCTAAAAAAGAACCTCTGTTAGGGTTTCGATCTATACAATAGCATTGAAGGGTTGAGCTATCTTACTACTAAAATAGTTTTCTAACCTTTGTAGCTAATCACATCACCTCCCATTGTCGATCTTGCAGTTTTGGCGCAAAAGGTGATAGAAAAACTAATACTGCAAAAAGCTTTACACGGGGAAAAACATGAGACCTGTACAGTGTACTCCTAGAAATGATTGATACAGAGTAAATGCTATTCGTAACCAACTATTTTCAATCTTCTATACGCTGAATTTCTCCCATCATTATACGGTTGCTTGTAACCTTGAACCCAAGTAATGCAGGGTCAATTTGTCTACCTTTCTTTCCCTTCTTTTTGTTGCTCCGAACACCCTGTCCTTCAGCTGAATCTGGAGCACCAAATCCTTGAGTACTACTCTCTTGAGGGGCTGGCTTCTTGGTACTGCTCTTGAGCATGTCGCTAAATGAGGTCTCTGAAACATCAGCATCACTTAAAGACGCAGTGCGCCTGTATCGTGCATCTTTCTTCCCAGATGTGTGAATATCCACAGCTTGGTTTCCCTGATTGGCAGTTCCTTCAAGCCTACCTCCTACAGAAATTTCAGGGAAAGATTATTATCACATTACAAAAAAGCAGACAACAGAGAATTTCCAATTCTTAGTATTACAAAAAAGCTTCACATTATGGTTTTCCAGAAGTTGAATAAACACCATCTACGGGATTTTCATTGCAATGATATTCGTTGTAGATACAAGGCAAGATATTAGATATGCAGAAAAAGGAGATTAGATAATCAGTACCTTCAGCTGGTGGTACAACATTTGGAGGCATTTTCCCCCTGATTCCTGAATCAGAATTAAGCTCTGCCAAACCTTCCTGGGACGATGTTGTCCGCGAGACGGGGGGGCGTTTCAGCAAGATATTTTCAGGCCGTCTTGATGCAGACAATTGGCCCCTACCAAAAGCAAAATAATGAGAACATCAACCATATCACCCAAAACCAAAAAAAAAAGAAAAAGAAAAAAAGTTACTTTGACAAAGGACAACTATGAGACAAGAACAAATTGTTGCATCAACTTCATCCTGTTTATTCAGGATTTTTGTTATGGGCTGGAATACACTACGCCTTTTATACTGTTCTATAATCCTACAAATCAATAGCTTAAGTAAAATACAACAGTAGAACATGTGTTTAAAACAGACCCATTCTCTGAGGAAGAAGAATATTAGCAAAAGAGAAAACAATCAATCTAAACTATGTGCAATAAACATTATGCCACTTACGGAGGTAAAACATGGTTTCATGGCACCTTGAAAGTATCAGATGAAGGAAAATATAACTCATGATTCACTAGACATTTCCTATCAAAAAAAGAAGGGTTCCCCACTATTCCCTGCTTAAGGTTACAAAAATCAATTGCCTTACCGGTCCTTGGCAAGATCATCTGAAAAGGGATCGAATGCTCCAATCTTTTCACCGTAGAATCCCGAATTACCACCTGAAGCCACTAAAGCGTTACCACATGTCCACATCAGTCAGAAATTACCAGGAACAGAAAGAGGAGCCAAGGCTACCTGCACTACTAAAAGAGGAGTGTCTGCTAAGAATATTAACAGGCATTTCTGCTCTATCCAGCGAAGCCATAGATACTGGCTCACACATATCATCTCGAACCTCTGAAGCTGAACCCTGGACAAGGTCACCATTCTACATAAGCACCAATCACCCAACAATTTGCCAAGTATGCAGAAGTTCACAAAAATTACCTGTGAAAGACTGTTGACACCAGAGGAGACAGCATCTCCATCAATCAGTGCAGCAGAATTGGATCTAAAAGGCAATCTTTCAACACCCTCCACAGAACCAGCCACTTCAGCTCCACGAGCCTGTGGGAGCCCACCTGGATTCAAACCATAAGACCCGAGAGCAAATGATTGATTCAAAGCTGCTTCTTGCTCTGAAAGATGACTAAGCGAATGGTTTGAAGAGCTAGTAGCAGAATAAGGACCAGGAGGAGGTCTTCTATCAGAAGGCATTCCACTTATCAAATCTACTGGCTCAGTTGACTGATGTCCTGATTTCTGATGAAGCAGTTCCATGAGTAACCGTTTTGAACTGTCCTCATTTGTGCCAGCCGACATCCATAAACTTGAATCTTCTGGGGCCCTTCTGACCTCTATATCCCTTTTCTGTCTCTCACTATTGATTAGCATCTGCTGCATTCTAGATTCCATCCACTCACTTGGCATCTGTCCGTTGCTCTCAGGCCAGTGGCCCTCCAAGACATCAGAATTTGAAGCACGAAACTGACTGGGAAGATGCTGAGAGTGATGAGAATAAACACCTGATGAGAACCCCCCAACTTGACCACTAGGGTGCAGTCGGGCACCCAATTCCTCTAAGCCTTGAGCACGACCAAGCGAATTAATAACATCCAAATTCGCTCCAGCAGGACCACCAGGTAGCGACATTGATCGTTCAAATGGTAGAAGGCCAGGGTCATAAAGCCCGGAATGGAGTCTGTCTCGTAAGGAGAGATTTCTTTCCAGATGACTGAGATGCTCATCAGGAGATGGGATCTGTTGTTGCTGGAAAAATTCCAATTGTCCATATCCGGCAGGGTTAGGACGATGAGAACCAGCAGGATTCCGGAGAAATTGACTGTTTTCTTCAATAGGCCATGCACCACCAGCTTGTCTATCATCTTCCATTTCCATTCGATGTCGCAATCCCATAGCCAACTGCCTCCCATGAAGCTGCTCTTGCTGAAGGATCTGTTGCTCTAGTGGGTGCAATTGTCCATGTTTTGCACGTGATAAGAGCTCCAATAGTTCATTTGAATGCACTTGGGGAGCTTGACCAAACTTAGCCTGAATGAGATGCTCAAGGGATGCTTCTGGGTGTCTAGGAGGAAGATGGGAACGCTGCTGAAGTTCATTCAAAATTTGCTGCTTCAAGAAGACCTGTTCGAGAGAATTCGCTCTAATAGCATCATTGCGTGATTGAGCACGAATAGATTCACGCATTTGGCTCTGCATCATTTGTTCAGCAAGCAGCTGTCGAGCGTGAGCCTCCTGCTGCTCTTTTAGAAGCATTTGATGATGAAACTGCTGTTGCTGCTGCAACTGCTGCTGCTGCTGTAGTTGCTGCTGGTGTTGAAGCTGCTGAAGCCTTTGCTGTTGTTGCTGGATCGCGAAAATCTGTTCAAGCTCAGCCTGAGCTGACAAAGGTTGATGCACCGGATTGTGATTTGATACCCTTTCAAGCATAGCTTCTTCCAGGTGTGTATTCTGAGATGGTAAGTTATGCTGCTGCGAAAACTGTGAATATTGTTGAGAAAGCAGCTTATCTGGTGCGTCAAAGCGGTTAGACTCAAGATTCATACGAGATATTTGTTGCTGAACATCTAATGTTTCTTGATAACTGTTGGTTTCAGATAGAGAAGCTCTGCGACGAAAATCCGGCCATGAATCAATAGCTCGAGTTGATTCAGCCATTCCACCAAAAGGAGCAGTCCTCCCAGAAAGAGAATTAATAGCTTGCTCCTGAAAACCTCCATTGAAAGAAATATTTGATGTCTGATCATTCCTTGTATGGCCACCTTCTAGCTCAGACCACAACAACCCAAGAGGATGTAGCTTATTATTTTGCTTCGAAATACCAGGCTCTGTCAATTCAGCTGGAAAAGACGGGTTGGTATTAATTGAAGATTCGGCCATGTTTGAAGCCTTCCCTATAGGATTACCACCACTATCAGGTCTTCCTGGAAACAAAATCTCTGCAAAATGTGTGAGAGGCAGTTAGATCCAATCACGACAACAAGCATATTAACTAGTTTGAAAGGGGAAAAGGAAAAGAAAGAAAATAAAATGAAGATGTCAACCTTCATCCTGGGACACAAAATTTTGGAACTTCTGACCCTCTGAAAATGGAAGGTGTGATTGACTTTGGAGCTCAATATTTTTTAGACGAACATCCTCTGGAATACCATCAAAATGAGAAAATTGCCAGCTTGAACCATCCAAAGCACCAGAAGAAATACTGTCAGGATGAGGACCAGAAGTACGCATGCCAGCCTCGGATTTCAACTCCAATGCCGAAGACTGTTCTGCAACAGAGTTCAAATTACTGGTACCAGCTAAATCAAGGCCAGATCTAAGATGCGGCATCACATCACCTAATTCATAAAAAGGTGAATCTTCAGGAGCATCTGCCAAGCGCACAGGCAAGTCAGCTCCAAAAAACCCTTCCTCAAACCATGTGATAATATCAACTCCAAGAAATGGGCCTTGAATTTCTCCTTGGGGATCACGATAGAACAAAGTTAATTCCTCAGGTGGGATACTCTTGTCTAAATGATTATCAAAAGTTCCACCACCCAAACTATGTATATTTCCATCCCAATAACGATCTGAAGATGGTCCAGCAAACAGAGAGTTAGGGTCATTTGAAAGCCTATCATCATCATCAAAAGATCCACCAGGTCTAGCAACATCCAAACCAGGATGATGTCCAAGGTTGACGTTGCCGCCACTGTCGAGTTTAGCTACATTCAATATCGCTTGCTCAGAGACAGTCCTGAGACCCTCTGACACATTTCCTTTTTCCCGGTGGATGGCATCCCTCTCTGGAGCAAATGTGCAGGGTTAATTATTAGAGATTACAGCAATCAGATTTGACATAAAATTCTTTCTTTTTTCCGGAATTTTCAATTGTAATAATAAATAACCCGCCCCACCCCAGATAGGATGCAAAAAAAACCTTAAGTGATCCCTTACCATCTACCAAGTTAGCAGAACCACTGATGTGTAATTTGCTCTGAATACTGGGTCCCTGAATATTCTCATTTGGCAATCTGATGAATGTATCTAAATTTTCTTCGGCAATATCTGCAGGGAAGACCACCTGCTTCTCATTGCTGGCTTCTAGATCTACCACTTCTGGACAACCCAAAAAGAAGAACACTTTTAAGAAAGAATCACAGCAACACAAACTAAAATTAGATAGAGCAACAAACTCGTCTTTAACCCAAAATAAATAAATAATAAAATCACCTGCAACATCATCAGTTGATCTGCCCTTTCTAAACGAACTGTATGACACTCCGCTACTGGTAATTTTACCCTTTGACACATCATTTAGGATAGACTGCAAAGTAGGAAACCAATGTAAATAGGTATTCAAGTTTTGATTTCTATCTAGAACCCAAATTCATAACAGTCTAGCAAAGCACTGTAATAAAAAACCAAAGCCATAGAAATCAATATTCTTGCATGACTCACCTCCTCTTCCACACTAGGAACAACAAATGCTATTGGCTCAACGTGATTTACTTCCGTAATTGAGGGTACATCATCCATATGATCAGGTTTATTAAAGAAGGATGAATTCAGCTTTTGCCTGCGGTAAATATCAAGGAGTTTGCCCCTTGGATAAAAAAATGAACCAGCTGATAACTTCGGCTTCCCTGGAACACTTTCACTGGCTGTTAAACTTGAAACAGGTACACTACCCCGTCCACGCCCTAAAGTGAAACCCACATTTGAACCCTCCACTCGCCCCCTCTCAGGTCCAAATCCAGGTGCAGCACGGTATGAGCCTGAAGCACCAACATTTCCATCCATTCTATGCCGAGGTCTCCACTTATCACGAGAATCAGGTTCGCGTTCTGTAACGGAGCGACCAGTAACCCCAAAGGACTGATTCTCATTGGTAGCATCTTCCTTCTCCACATCAACCTTCTTTTCAGGTCGAGATTCTTTCTCTTTTTCATCAGGACCCCACCTGTTTGACCATTTATTATCACGCCTGGCCTCAAGCCCAGAATTGCGGTTACTACCATCATGCCATCTCTCAGCAGCCGGTAACACTCTATTTTCAGATGTCTCTCTCCCTGAAGCAGCATCAACTCTACGCTCTGGCTTCCTACGGTCCCTTCGACCAAGCAAACCAGTTTCCCTTTCTTCTTCGCGCCAACGCCTACCGCTATCAGCCTCAGTCGTACTTCTTCTCCAATCCTTTTTTTCTTCCGTTGCATCTCCGCGCCAACCATCCTTTTGATTTGAATCAGCAGAGCTTCCAAGAGACAGAGAACTAGGTCCACGGGCTTCCTGTTATACAAATGAGAATATGCATAAGAACGGCAATAATGCAGGGGGGACAGGGAAAGCAGCTTAAATACTGGGGGGAAAAATCATATAAAAGGTGAAATAAGCATTCAATGGTGGAAATCTACACAGAAATATTCATTCAAAAAAAATCAAAGCTAGAAATAGGCAAAGCTAGAAATAGGATCTAACGTAAAGAGAACTCCATGATCTCTGTTCTTAAGTATCTAGGAATAAGCCAATAAGCTATCAAACATAAAACGAATGCCAAACATCCGAGAGAACACAGCCATGAGAGACAGGATAAACACATTCAAGTCATCAACTAAACAAAACCTTCAATTTCTTGACAAAAAATAATAAAAGACTCCAAGAAGACTTCGAAGTTTCCTAGGTGTGGCAGCATACAACTATGGAACTGAAGCTAGGATTCCTTTCAAAATATGTGCCACAGAGCATAAACTACAGCCCCTGACAAGGAAAAAATGGGATGAAGTTCCCCATGCTTGTGCCAAGACGCAAAATGACACAACCAAAAAAAGCGAATCACGGCTTTGTTTGGAACGTTTCTTCAATGTCTGTTTTTTCTTTGTAGGGAACGTAAAAAGGCCCACAGGCAAACAAAGTACAGTAAGAACATACACACAGATATATATATATATATATATATACATATATATAATATATATATATAAAGAAAATTCCAAAAACAAACAAAGCTCAAACACTGACCCCTATAAGATGCCATGAAGAGTAAACTACGTTTAGAAGAATAATGAGGAAAAAAAACCCTTAACGCATTTGTTTAGTATCCAACAGGATCTTGATAAGCACAAAAGTATCAGAGACGAACCAAATTCATGACAACAAAACTTCTTTTTGAAAAAACCTGAGGGCACTCATTATTATATATTCCAAAAGTTATTACAGGTCTATAAGTACATTCCAAGGATAAACAAGCAGAAAATTCTTACCATTTTGGAGTCACTCGGTTTAGCATAAAGCCATTGTGGAGACAAAGGAATGCTATCCGAAGTTTGATCTGTCAAAAAGTGGATCAGAAATTAAATTATCAATCGAAGATTGAAGTTGGAAACGTTCAAATATTAGATAATTTGCCAGAATATCAAAATAAGCAACAGCGCATTACCCTTGGGATCGTCAACTAACCCTAACATGGTTTTTTCCTCATCATTACCTGCATAAATTCAAATGAAAGGAAAACAAATAAGTAACAGTAGTTCCAGAAATTCAAATAGTGAATTCAAACACTCGATGAAGCTAGTCATGAACCCAATCCAGGAGACCAGAAGTAAAATAATCTACGAACCAGAACCAACGGATAAGGAAACAAATAAACTCAGCCTTAAACAGATATTTTTAGAAAAAGAAACCAACTCCTGCACTAGACCAAAAAAAAAGAATTTGAAAGTGTCCATTACAACAAATGCTAACGAAGGAAATACTAGTTCAAGAACTGAATTGAGGAGTTAAAAGCATCTAACGAAGATCTCCAAGTCTCCCAATCTTTAGTTAAAGCAAATCAATGAAAACAAACAATTGCATGAGATAGCAAGGTCACTCGAAAATAACTTGATCTGAAACCCTAGAATTCCAAATAAAATACAAACACAAAAAACAACTGAACAGATAGCCCACTCAGATCAATAAGCCCTGACTTCACATTGAGTCAAATCCAAAGGAACCGAAAACAACAATAAAAATCACAAGCTAAACCCGAAACAAATTAATTAACTAAAATTCGAATTCAAACGCTAGAATTTTACCACCTTTGGGAGTCGAGGACTGATCGGAGGACTGCTTAGACGGGATGATGAGATCGTCGGGGAGATCAAGCTTCTTATCCGCCATCGAAGGACCAATGAGATCGAAAATTAAATCAATTGGGGGGAGGAATCCAAACCGCAGCACCAACGAAGAACAAGAACAAAGCAATAGGAGATTGATTTGAAAGTAACGACGTTGGAAATAACAACGAAGAAGACAGCGGGAAAGAAGTGAATCGCACGCGAGGGAGAAAGAGTGAGAGAGAGAAGCGAAGCGAAGCGAGAGAGAGCGGGGAGAGATGGAAGAGCTTTTTGCAGATGGAAGAGAGAGAATTTAGTTCAGGGGATACGTCGTCGTCTGAAATAGAGAGAGTGGTGAAGGAAGGACGTGGGAAGAAATTGAAGAATAGGGTAAGCCTGATGAGGAGAGGAGGGTTTGTTTGGGTGGTCAGAACTCCCAATTCGGTTAATCCAGTTTTGCAATTGTAAGTCTTTTCTTTATTGGTTTTTATACCTTTTTTATTATTATTTTCCCAAATTTTTGTTAGGATCCATCCACCTGAAGAATATTCACTTATTTGAAATTATATTAGGTTTTTCCAACAAAAAGAATAACTAAAAAAATTTCTACATTTCTACTATTTTCATATTATGGAATCATCAAGGTGATGAGACCAGTCCCGACCATTTGTGGACCGAGTATAATTATAATATTTTTCTCATGTAAAAATTTTAAGGTATGATTTGTCAATCACCGACTCTGATTAATCTAGTCTCTTAATAATCATTAAGAGACAATCATTTGAGATATATTTTTAAAGAAATTACCTTAGTAACATGCTGATTGTGGGAGATTAAACTGGACTCCCCTCAGACTTTTGATCCATTTGGTTATACCAATGATCAGAACCTGTTAAACCATTTTTTTTTTTTTAAAAAAAGAAACAATCCGGCAATAACCAAACCTTTCTTTAAATCCTTTTTTCCAATGCTATTGCATAATTTTTCTTAATCTGTCAAGAAGGACCGAATAAAATATTTATTAGTAATTAGGTTCAAATGTTGAACCTCTTGTATTTATATGTTTTATATATATATATATATATATATATATATATATATATTTTCATATTACTGAAAATTCTATCATATCAATGGGTAAGTCCTGCATGAATATTAATACTAATCTCAACTGTCATTTTAAATTAATTTCTAATTAATATTATAATGATTCTAAATGGTCCATTACATTTAGACGACAAGTAATTTGGATCTTTAACAAAGGAAAGAAAAAAAAAATCTTTTGCATTACCAGTTTTAGTTTTTTGGATCAAAATTGGGAATTTGTTAACCAGCATGGTACTCTTATCAGAAAATATTATGTATCAAACTAAAAACACATTTTTGCGGATGACCAAAACTATCCTTTTTCTAATAATGATGAAGGAGGCCAAAAGATTAAAATATTCAATTAAAATTCTATGTGAGTGGAAACTCCCAAAATTATATTTGGGAGTACCAAAAATTACTTCATTTCTTTTAATAACTACCAAAATTACTTTATGATCACATGTAGAGAGTAAGAGACTAATAGAACTTTATATAGGCTCTCTTCTTTTAAAAAAATGGTAGTCTTCTTGGATTTGCCATTCAGAAGAACTTCACTCCATAGTCGAACCATGTTACTTTCTGAATGCATGCTAATAATACCATGAAGCAATTTCTTTTATATTGCCCTGTCCCAAAATTATTGTCTAGTTTGAAATCTCACTTTTAATACAATTTGAACTAAAAATGAAAACTCAAACATGAGAACAATTATGAAATTGGGGAAGTATAAGATAAGGTGAATAACATTTGTAAAGTATTTTACTTTCTTTTCCTTTTTTCTTTTTTTCTTTTTGGAAATCATTGTAAAGTCTAATTGTGACTATGTTAAGCGTACTTTTAGAGTTCAATTAATTGTTCGTCTCATTTGCACATAAGTGTTACTAGTCGAAGGCTATCTAGGAGTATTCATGGGGCAAGGCCACACTAATTAGCCTACAAAAAGTGAATACAGACCGTGGTCTTCAACAATCCAAGCCTTAAAAGTAACTTGTACTTCCTCTGTCCTCAAAAAATAATTCATATTGAGTTTTGAGTTTTATACCGTTTTTAGTACAAATTTGAAAACTCAACGTAGACTATTTTTTGTGAGATGGAGCTGGTATTAGTTATGATATGATATGATCATCGTTTGAATTTTGATCGGGGCACACAGTAGTTGTTAAAATAATTATAGGGGGATTTAAATAAGTTAATCACTATAAATAAAAATACAAGAACAAAAGCCTTTTAAAAAGATACTAATAGAGTAACCACTGAAAGATTTGGGCCAGATCGGATAAGAGGAAGGTGATGATGTAAAAAGATACCAGCAGCAGCAGTAGAGGTCATATGGAAATGGGCTACCAATTAAATATATTTTCGAGTTCATTTTATTCGCTGCTGGGGTAGTTGTGTTGCTAATCATTTACATGGGCAAAATTGCCCAAAGGGTCCTACTAACCTGGATTTCATTTCAGAATTAATTGCAAAAAGACCCCCTTCAAAGTTTAATAGCAAAAACATCTCATAAAGCATTCAAGAAATGATCTACAAATTCTGATTCAATCAGCAGATATATAAGCTTCTATCTATAGTGTGATTAAGAAATACAAGCCCTATACTCCTCTTCACGCATAAACACAGGTTTAGGATTTATCCCCAGGCACACTAGGATTATCAAAGTAAAATAGGAGAAAGCAAACAGGATTGAAAAGATGAAACTATGGGAAACATTGTAGGAAGGTCTGGTCCTTGATTTGCTGAATAAAATCTCTCACAGAATAAAATGTATAACCAAAACTAACAAGATCAACCATTACCAATAAACAATTTGCTCTAAACATAATCATTCAGTCAGAAATCCGCTCATCACTTAGGAATTAACAGTCAAAACCTTTACAATCTAATGATCTTAAGCAAATTCTCAAGTCTATAACCTCTAATAACCACTATAGATTTTTTCATAAAAGGCAAAATGTCTCTGAAGACTCAAATCATCGAAGGCTAATAAAAGTAAAACCTTAGCAGAATTGGATACTTCAACTACATTGCCTCTTCTTCTTCCTCCTGATTTTATCACACAGGAAGGCCTTCTCCAGCTGCTCCAACCTCAGGGTCAACGTGTTCAACATCTTAGCTTGAGCTTCAGTCCGCTCAAACAGACCACTCATCATCTGCATCATCTTCCCATTGTCCTCCACTATTTTTTCCATCAATTGGTTAATTTCATTTTTCTTATCATCACCGCCAACATGTCCTCCAGTCTTCTCCTTATCATTTCCATCTACACCCTTCTCTGCAACAGCAGCATCAATCCCTTCTTCAATCCCAGCCCCATTGTCCGCTTCATCATCCTGCTCCATTTTCTCCTCAGTATATTCAGCCTGGGCGCATTTTCCTTCCTCATTAACCTCAATTTTCTCGTTCTTACCACCATCCTTAGTTTCATTTGTCTCCTGCTCTGGCATGTCCACTACAACAAATTCATTTACAGCTGGATCCTCATCAGCCTCCACTTCCTCCATTAAACAGTCAACAGAGCAGCTCTGTTCATCCCTTCCCAGCTCCGAATCTCGTTTACCATTTTTCTCATCCACATTTTGCTCAGGAGATTCAAATTCCTCGTCTGAAGAACATTCCCCACTATCGTCTTCCATCTTATCACAAACGATCGAAATTGATTGTGGCTCCTCACTGTTTAATGCCTTCTCTTCGGGCTCATTGATCGTCTCATGTTTCTGATCATGGCCGTTATCATTAACAGCGACGGCATCGGACTTTTCAGCAGTCTCTGGATTTAGATCGGTGCAAAGTGAATCGACCTTTTCCTGCAACGCGATTGCCTTCTTAATTACGGCCTTCCTGCAAACCCTAACCCCTGAATCCACGGCGCCGCCGCCCACGGCGTCTAATTTCAGAAGCAAAGACATCAAGCTCTCGTTCACCTTCAGCCGCTCCTTCTCGTTCTTTTTTATCAGATCCGCCACCTCCCTCCGCGAAACCCTAGCTTCGATGGCGTCCACTTCCCGCTTAATTGCTGCAATTTTCCTCACGCTCCTCCTCACCAGATATCCCCTGAAAACCTTCTGAATTTTCAAGGCGGATGCAGAGCGGGACAATTCTGACCGGACGAAGTGTACCGGGATCTGGACCACCCTCGGAGACCTCCTCTCCGGCGTTTTGAACTGGAAATCCGGACGAACAGACCTCGCGGGGGCCCACTGATTTCTGAAGAAATCCATGAAATCAAAATATAATTGGAGATGTGCGTAATTGGAGTTTTGCGATGAATCAAATATCTGAAGATATTCTTTTTCCCGTATTTGAGATTTGGATTTTAGGGTTGTCGAAGATGATAATTTATAGTGATATGCGGCGGAATGGAGGGAAAGACTAAAAAGAAAGAGGAATTTGAAAATTCCAGAATATTCACGAGACGAGAGATATTTTATTACGCCCTTCTGATAATTCTAGATCTTTGTGGACTGTTCTGGTAAATTTTTTGTGTCGACTGCCGTTGCGTCACATGGATTTTCAGGTTATGCCCTCAAAGTTTTAGTAGACGTTCTCTTTACTCCCTATATATTATCGAGTATTCCCACGTGATCCTTCTCTTCTACTAATACATATTTGACCATATTCTGATGTTTCAATCAATCATATAAAACGCCATTAGACTTCGAAATTCCAATGGAACTCAACCTTTCCCCTTATTCATCCATATTCTAACCTCTAACTCTTACATTCCCTTCAAAAATTGTTGTTTCTCGTACCCGATAAGCATACATATTTTGTTCAGTCCTCTAATGAGATTGTTGTGACTCTGATAAATTGTCAGCCTTAACCTTAAAGGGAACAAGTGATATGTGTAATTAAACTCTTACTGAATACATAAAAAAGAAACTAGCAATGATTTGATTACTAACGTTTGGACTTTTAAGTTACAAATCGCAAACACATTACTCGGCAAAGGTTTGCAAGATCATTCTTCGTTTCTCTTTTAGAGTTCTACACTTCTACTACAACATTTGAAAAACAAACAAGTCACCCCACCAGAAATGTAGGCAAAAGCCTACTCAAACTCCAGTTGGAGAAAAGCAATCACATTTTACAGGATATTCATTCTACTTGGCATCTGGATACCAGCCCTCTTGATCAGTTCTGCAGAAGCCTGCTTAGCCATTGAAATCACCTCCTTCTGTAATAAAAACGGATCAAACCAGTATTTTACCAGTAAGCATTTTTCTGCACTTTGCCCTTTTACAGAAGAAAGTTTGGGAAGGGAATGAACGGATTGGTCTTCTAACGTACCTCATCCACTGTGAGAATCTTATTGTCCTTCATAATCCATCGACCATCACACATAACCGAAACAATATTTTCGGATCGCATGCAATACACAAGGCTGGAAATGCTGCATATGATCAGTTGAAAGGGTCACTTCATATCAGCACATGTAAAGATATAGGGCCAAATCGAGGCAACATAGAGCTAACTCTTTTTAAGGTGAGCCATTTCTGCAGCCCATGATGAATTTGAAATGCCACAAACAGATGAAGACATTAGGTTCAAAATGATCTCCGCACATCTAGAGATATTATTAACTCATTGAAAGTGCTGGCTAGGAAGAATGGCTGATATCCATTATTGGGTCAAGGAGTAGATTAGTTCTACATACCAGTCGTGAAGAGGGACCATAGACCACAACGATGGATTCACAACAATCATGTCAGCCTGTAAATTATGCAATACTTGGTAAGAATCAACTTATGATGGAAGAATAAGACATGAGGAAGCTCTAAAGCTCCGCATAAAAGTGCATAAAAGAGCACTGACAAACAAACGGCTTCAACACCAGATCATAAGTATTGAAATTTGTGAAGTCACAGCTTAAAATTACAGAAATTAATGCATTGTAAAGAAGAAGTATGATACTAAAGCATCGGCCCACCAGCTACCAAAAACAAACCTTTTTTCCGATCTCTAGAGACCCAATTTCATTGTCCCAGAGAACTGATTTTGCACCATTAATTGTCGCCATTTTAAGAATTGTTTCAGCAGGAAGAGCAGTAGGATCACAAGCTCCTTTAGAGAAGGCATCCCGTCCTTTGTTGATCAGAGATGCTAAGTACATCTCATCAACTGCAGGGAAAATGATCAAATCAAGAAGGAGTTTTGCCAATAGAGAATACCCCGAGAGAACAAAAACACTACATATAAGGTTTCTTACGAGCAATTACCTATGCTCATCCTGTTATTTGACGGTGCACCATCCGTCCCCAAGGACACGCATACTCCAGCATCAAGCATTTCTCGAACAGGTGCAAATCCAAGCATATGCATTGCAGCAGCTGGACAATGTGACACTTTAACCCCTGCCTTTGCTAGAGAATGAACCTGAAAATAAATACTTAATTCAATGGGTACTTGATTGTTCATACATCCAAATCATCCTGCAAAGCTGATGTGCATTGCATTTGATAATATAGAAGACTCTAAATACTGTTTTGAATGAGGAAATATGGAAGTTGAACTGACCACAGTCAAAATATAGATGAATGACCAAGACAAGGACAATCACAAAATTACAAAGCAAATCAAATTGTACAATTAACTATCCAAAATTGTTACCTCACCCTCATTCACCCAAACAGAATGAGCTGCCAACAAGTTATCTTCTAGGAACTTTATCTTTTCAAGATATGCAACAGTTCCATGATCAACTGCTCGGGTGCTTGCAACGTGTTGATTCTCAGAGGCAATCTCTGCAACATGCTAATGCCGATTCGCAAAATGAGTCCAAGTGTTTCATGTGTCTCCATGTCAGAAAGCAAGAAGGTCGTACCAAAAAGAAAAGAAGGGTATACCATTTGGATTCCAGTTTTAAGTTCTTTAGCTGCATCTCGTGTTTCTTTGAGTAAAAGATCAGTTGAATTCATGATCTGCCTGATTCCGAACCATATCCTGATTCGCCCTTCTGCACTATTATTGTGCTTCTTATATAATTCCTTCTGAGACTGAGCCCTTGAATAAAATAGACAACTTAAGTCAATCTACACAACCGTAAACACATGATTAAGATGCCCAAACATCCCAAAAAACTCTATGGATCACTCATAGAGTTACTTAGACATCAAACATGTTGGATTCCCCTATAACCAAAACAATAATCCGCATCAAGAACTACAAACTGCTATAACAGGTCACCAAACCAACAACGTCAAAGCATATGGGCAATGCATATACCACTGACATTGCAAATGAAACTGTGCGACGATAATGTGTGATTGTGAATACTTTTAGTGATCCTCATAGTCAATGACGAGACGCTCATATAGCAGAACTTGCTAAACTACCGTGAAGTGTGACTTTGATGGAAAATTTATATTGAGAGTATCATTTGCTCAATACGGAAAACGCATTCAACCTGAATACACTGTTGTGCGGTCCTATTGGCCCAAGCCACAGGCAATCCTTCCCCAGAGTCCATAATTGACTCGGCCAAGCAAGCTCGCAATCCCAGTTCTTCTACTGCCCTTGCCATCCCGGACACATGCTGCCCGCCGGCCTCCGCAAAGCATGTCACCTTGGTTTTTATTTCCGAAAAGGGAACAGAAGTTAGAGTACTATATCTTTGTACCATAGTCTCGTAATGGAAGATTCATTAGCAACAATTATTTCATAATCACTCAAATTAAACTCTAATTGAACCTATTACGAAGTTTGTAAATCATTTTGTGCCTCCTAAATAGGATAGGAACAAGTAGATACAGAATTCGTGATATTGATTACAGAGAAAGGAGAAGAATAAACATACACCGGAGTGGATAAGTTCGATTCCGCAAAGCAAGGTGGAAATGTAAGAGTCATGGGGGGTCATATTGGACTCGTAGGGCCAAATGCGGCGGTGCAGCCACGTCAGCAAGTCGACGTCGTCGGCGATACCTCTGCCCAGCTGCTGAGAAGTGTGGACGTGGGTGTTCACGAAACCGGGGAGAAGGAACTGCGATTGGAGATCCACTAGCTGTGCTGAGGAGAATTTGTCGAGTACCTCATCGGACGGGCCGACGGCGACGATGGTGTCGCCTTCGACGGCAATTGCGCCGCGACGGAACACGCGGCTTTCGGGATCCATCGTGACGATGAAGGCGTTGTGGAGGACGAGCAAACGGCGGTAGGTAGTTGTGGACGCCATCACAGACTAGGGGGTCACGCGACGGGGAATTCACAATTAGGAGGAAATTACAGGAAATTTTGAAGTTGATAATTAACTGTGGAAAAATCTCGAGAAGACGACCACCGTAACAATATTTCTTTGCCCCCCTTAAAAAAAATGTACAGTATTTTGGAATTTGGACTTTTGGTTTACATTCATTTATATTTAATAATTTCCTTTTCAAAAAAAAATATATATATACATAGTATCCCGAAATAATTCAGTAGACTTTATTTCTTTTTTATTAATCACAATCAAAACTAAATAATTTATCAGGATAAATTTATAGATTTCTCATTCTTTTTTATAAGACATTTTGATTTACTTTCACTTAAAGGTTGTTGTGCGCACTAATGCCGACTTGAAACATATTGATATCGAAAAGTTGGTTACTATCCTCTTTTAACCAAGGTCTTTCCCCTCCCCCGTCCCCTCCATCCCCTATATCTCAATTTGTTCTTTTGTTTATATTCATTTCTCTGCTGGATTACTCCTTAAAATGTGCTAATAGTTATTCTTGGGTTTTTTTTCACTAATCATTACAATTGGGGAGGCAGCATGCTGTTAGTGACTTCCTGAAGCTCATTGAAGAACTAATGGCTATTCCATCCATTTCAATTTGTAGGTCGTTTTAGGTTTGGGAGAATTTTTCATAATGTAAGTCGTTTTAGAGAATCTAGGCAAATTAATTATTTTTCTTCCAAATTTACCCCTAGTAATGATGACAGATAACCATTAGTTATATAACTTTTGACATTAGGAAGGAGTAAAACTCTTCAAACCCTCCTCAGTTCCAATGCTAAGCAAACGAAACTACGACAATTGAACGATGCCAATTTGGAAGACGCATCATCATTCTTTTAGTTTATCAAAACATATTCAGAGTATGTTCTCTTCTAATATATTTAACTAAATTTCTCATTCTTCTTGTGTGCATAAACTTGAATTTATGTGTAAAATGAAACGGGATTGTGAAGATGGGTTAAAAGAAATTGTTGATGCTGCTTTTGAAGATGACAACGTGAAAAAATCTTCACAGAAGATCATTTGATTGCTGATTCATTTGAAGATGAAGTTGTTGAAGACTCATTCAACTATGAAGTTGTTGAGGATTCATTTGATAATGAAGTTGTTGAAGATTCGCTTGAAGGTGAAGTTGATGGACATCCTTATGAAGAAGCAAGAGAAAGAAATAATGATAAAGATGAAGTAAAAGGTACCAAAATAACATTACCGTTTGATTTGAATGAATCGGGGACTCTTGATTTCGACTTGAACGAAAGACCTGATGAATTAGGAGAAGACTTCGAACCAAAAGGATGTGAAGATCCAGTCAGAGAAATGTTAAGGATTAATCTTCCCAAATTTTTCTAGATTTTGAACCAAAAGGATATGAGCGAATGTCCAAATTTGATGAATTATGTACTCTTTTTTTTCTTATCTTATTAGAAATTGGTATCAACTGAAGAAGGTGATTCATGTATTTGGTTGATTTTGTCACTGGTTTTTTATGGTTGCAAGTTTTTTTTTTTTTTTTTCAATGAACGAGAGATCATTAATTTTTATTTAGCTTCTCTGCAGCTGTAATGGTATTCATTATTGTATCAAGAGAATGGTGCTTGTCTCTCTGTAGCTAACTGCTATCCTTAACGGTTCATTTTTCTCTTTGTGTAAATATGAGTGACTACCTTTTTGGTGCAGGGATAGTGTTATGATCGGGATTTTTGTGTAAGTAGTATCCTTGGTGGTTCAAGATAGATCTTTGTTGTTTCTTCTACCACTAGTGGTGTGGTGATGTGTAGTTTTCTTAGGAGAGAAGAGGGGCATTCGTTGTTTACTGTTTAGTGTTTTCAACTGCTTTCATGCATATTTTTGTTAGGGGGCAAAGCTTTCGTGGCAAGGTGCTTATATTTTTGTCCCATTGCTGCTTAGGATGGTCAATTTTGTTGTGCATTTTGTTTCGGTGAGTTAATTTCTTGCATTGTCGCATTGGCAACATTTCTTGCTTGCAATGTCCATCAATAGTGGCATTGTATTCAGTTGCACTAAGTTGTTGACTTTGGTTACTCTAATATTTTTCTCCGAAATTGGATGGTTTTGCATATGGTTTTTTTTTTTTAAATTGTATTAAGGGTTGGAAAGAGAAATTGTGAATTTTGTCTATGTTCATATAGTGTCGTCTACATCTGCCATGTATATGGATGGACTACATATAATCAAGATAAACAAAGATAGAAAAACAAAAAAGTAGAAAGTTAAACTGGAGGATGGGATAGCAAAGTTCATAGCAAAATGCAAAGAAAGTCATGATCAAAGATCAATAAATTAAAAATACATCCATATAAAATATCAACTGCAAGCCTATTTTAAGAAATTGATAACTGCTTGAACCACGAGAAGATCACATTTCAATTGCTTGGGAAGTTGACCTTGTCTTTCTAAAACTGCTTTCTTCATGTGTCTGAGTTTAGGGCTGATTCACCAAAATTCATAAGTTATAATAATCAAATATGACCATAACTAAAGCATTAAAGGAAAGTGAAAAATAAAACCTGTTGCTGCTCATAGCTTTCATAACTTCAATCATACATGTCTGGAAGGTTAGAAATATCTTGTTGACTTTCATTGGTGGATAGATCTCATATGCTCTCACAATAGCTGCAATAAGCTCATCATACGTTCTTGTTGACTCTTTATCTTTTATTGATTGAATGGCTCTAAAAAATCCAAGATCCAACACATTAAAATCCGGAGAATTTGGAGGTTGATTCATCAAACAAATATCAAAACCATCTTGGGTAATTGCTTGAGCAAACTGCTGACTGTTTTCAATAAGATGTGGACTTGTGTTATCTTGTTGAATGAAGATCGGTGTACCCAAGTCCTCTCTTGGTCACTTTGCCTTTATTGCCGGTGTAAGCTTCTCAATAAAATAAGATCTAAATATTTCTCTCGTTACTGAGATTATTGGTTTTGTTTCTAACGTTCCCGCAACTCTATTAACACTTGTTCTCTTAGCCGGCTCTCGGGTAACAAAAGGCCAACACCAATTTTACCGTAAAAAATACAGTTATCTTGGGAATCATATCTTGGTCGAGCAAAAGCCACCAATAACATAATCTTTTTAATGAAATTTTTGTTTGGAACCATGCGATTTGGATCTCGCTCATTTGATGACATATAAATACACGAGTTCTTCTTTGACATATAAAACCATTTTTCATAAACATGAACCATGTTACACATACCTTTAAAAGTTGAATCTTCTACTACGTTAACCTCTTCTAACATTGATAAACAAAAACGCAGTCGTGATTGCTTCTTTCTCTCATCCAAGTAAGGCCTTAGTTTACTCCGATGAAGTCGTATTTCTCCCAACTTTCGCTTCCTACACAATGTAGATTGACTCATCTCTAAAGCCTCATATAATGAGCTGAATGTTGTCCTATTCAACAAAGGTAGTGCACAAAAACGATCAAAATTAATTTCAACTCTCTTACACCCACAATGTTTTGTTCTCCTCTGACGAAAATCCCCAAAAACTTATTGATGCCTCCAAATCCGTTGTACAGTTCTTATGGACACAAAATATGCCAAAGCCACTGCTTTTGTCACTCCCTTTTTTAATTTTTCATCTTGACTCTTTTCTAGAAGGGCATGATATATGGCCATATGTGTATTGTTAGACGTAAAAATTCTTCTATCTTGATTCCCTTCTCCGCCCATAGTCTCTCCAGTGTCATTCTCTAACAAATCATTGGGTCAAAAGTTGGTAATCCTTGAAAAATTATCAAATAATGTATGCATACATTAAAATATAAAAATCAATAAAGATTAAGCTTAGCATTCTGATTTGGAAAAATCTGTCTCATCCATAGATTCATTGCTAAATTCCACATTTTCATCCGTAGTAGTCTCACCATCCACACTGTGATCTGTTGTAAGTACAGGAAAGTAAGTTAAATTTATGTCAAATTATTAGACCTCAGTTCAAAGTTCATAACAAAATCTATGCCAAAAAGTCACGCAACATATCATCTCCTCCTGGCCCCCATGAACGTTAATGGTTCCCCACCATTTTTTTTTGAGCAAACAAAATGTTCAAACAAAATCGGCTATCTAGTAAAATCAATAAAAAAAAAAAGATTCATATAGCCAAACAAACCTACAGTTATCAAAGAACATAAAAGCAAAACGATTTTCCATAAATCATTATAGCCTAACAAAACCGAAAGCACAAGCATCCCTCTTTCATAATTGCTTTTAAAAAAATTTGGATTAAGCTACCATATGCAAAAACTATATAAAGAATGCATTACGTACCATTATTTTCTTCAGAAAACGAAATTGGTTCTTGATTGAGATCCAATGTTGGATGCGTTGGTTGAGGCATACCATTACTCGGTGAACTTGGAGTGACATTGAGGTCGATGACGAAATTATCCATCGCAACATCGTTAACATCCTGCAAATGATTGTAGATTTTCCTTGGATTATTTCCATCTTCAATGTGTGATTGTATGAATTCAATATTTAAATCTATTTCATCAAGAGGGTGATGATAATTTGAAGCCATGTTAACAATAGCAAAATGATTGTTTTTTTTTCTTGAGAATATACTAGGCTATATAGCTAAATCTGTTAAGAGTACTTCAAAAATTTTGGTGGGAAATTTTTCATAGTTTTGGCAAAACAAGCCAAATTTTAAGTTTAAATTTTTAGATATGTGCTTGATTTGGTAGGAAATTTTCATTGTGGCAAAATTTCTTCAAATGATAATTAAGGAGATGACTATAGAAATTCCTTATCAAAGAAACCTTGGCCGACGACATTAGCTTTTTCTTCATCACTTTTATTCATTACCGGAGGAGTACTAATCAACTTCGACTTTCGGAATGGGACATTTGATAAAAAAAAAAAAAAAAAAACGCTTTAGATTACCTTTGTTTATGGTTGGTTAGCTGGAACAATAGAAACCTTGGGTGTGTGGGATACTGGGATTAGTAATTATAGTTAGCTGTAATATTGATGTTTGACTTGTGATAAAAACTAGAAATATTTAATTAAGGGTATGAAAGGGATTTAACACATAATTTTCTTGGAGTATCCAACCAATTATTGACTCCTTAGTTTATATGTCATTCCTTAAACGACTTACAAATTGAATTAGAAGGAGTACTAAAAGCTACTCCCAACATTTATATCTATGTCGAATCTTTTGTTTAGATGAAAACAAAGTTTGATTCATATCTATCTATAATCATAACCTCCATTATAACAAAACCACTTTTCTCCTAAAAAACAAGTGTCCTAATATCCTTAAAAGTCTCCTCACTCAAATCCATATAATTAAAAAAAAAATTAAAACAAAGGATAAAAAAAAGGCCATTCCTAAGCTAAACGACACTGTTTCCCCCAATTTTTTTTTCTGGGAAGCCAGACTTAACTAAACCATACCACTCCTCCTCTCCTAATGGTGGATAGTCACCTCAAATCTCACTTTCTCGGCAAATTTTGGTCTTCCCCTCTTCTAATCTATAATCCCACAAAACCTAGAATTCTTCTCTATTTCCTAATTCATAAAATCCACTCATAGTGCCTCAATCTAAATCCAGCTCATTGATGGCCGATTTACTACCGATTCAATACCAACACCTTACATACATGCGTTGCTAAATTGCTGCCATGAGATCTTCTCCTTCCCGTAAGAATTTTCTTTTTTAGATTTGTTTCTAATGAATAATTTTTTTTACCCCAATTTTCACATGACTGTAATTCATCAATTCATTCATGTTTGTGCTTCATCTTTATAAATTACCTTCGTGAATTAATTTTAATTTTTTTACCTCTATGTTGATCCCTCAGTTATCTCCGTCATTATAAATCAATACAACCGTCAAATACTCCACTATGCCAATACCTCCGCAAAACCGCAAGATACACTCCACTATGCCAATACCTCCGCAAAACCGCAAGATACACTCCATTATGCCAACATACAATTACTTGAATTTTGTATAAATGCTCCTTAATCGATATGTCATGTGTGAAATTTTATCGTGGCTTTCTTTCATGGGTCACCTCTAAAATACCACTCGCTTGCTAAACCTATATCATCACAAATTTGTAATAATTCAGCACCACACACTACTGCAATGGCTTCTTCTGCTTCTGAATTCTTCATCGATGATGTTGTGTCGACTGAAAATAATGGTCCTTTGGGAAACTTGCAGTCATCATATTAATCAGGCGCCAACACATAGATAAAGAAGGTAATTATCTATTTATGTTTTTTGTAATGTCACCTTCTCAAAAGTGAATTTAGTAATTTCCAGATGTGTTAAGACAATCTTCTCAATTCTGAGAGATTGATGGAGCAATAGAATGGAGGGTACATGTTGGTCCTCAATTGTCAGATATTTCATTCATTGAGGTTTTAACATGACGTTTGTTAACATGTTCTTATACACATATATTGGAGTGTTTGAAACAGTTTCTAATAAATTTTCAACTATTATTCGAACTCAATTCATAAAGTCCATTTGACTGAATATTGGCTATCTTGGATCCTTTTTGGCATACAAATGAATCTTTCTGTAAAGAGTACATGACCAATCATCAATTAAATACCTACATGATTCTTTTCAGGGCTAGCGGAGAACCTAAAGAGTTGATATGAATTCATCATATCAAGTGCAGAGCTCTGAATTACACATGGAAAAAAGGTACCTTAAAACTATAAATTCTGGAAATAAAGCGTTGTTGTAACCAGAAAATGCCCCTTCCGACAAAGTAGTATTCATTAAAATAGATTTATCTCCATCTAATAAGTATAGAGTTGCTAAAGATGCAATGATTATGTGTTTGCCTTTGCAATGAGATTGCATATTGTAATAATCATATGTGATTTTTGCTCGATTTTGGAAGCTTTTCTTTTAAATGTTTTTTTTTCTTTTCAACATTTTTTATATATGTCCATTCTTGACGTAATTGTTTATATTTCCAATTTTCTTTTTTACATTTTTAGTTAAAAAAATATCTAAACATGCACTTTAAAAATGATCCAAACAAATATGAAGAATTCCATTAGAACTGATTGCGTTATGATGATTTCTATCAGAATTGTGAGTTAATATTGCATTATGTTAAAATTTAAAAAACAATGAAAAAATTTAATTCTACTATATCGTTGTGATGGAGTAAATAAAGCGTTACTTTTGATTGATTTTGCCACCAACAAAATGACTTAACCCTCGCTAAACATTTGTTTACTATATTTAAAATTGTTAGAAACAAAAGATCTCATACACCCGTGCGAAGGTACGGGTCCAGAACTTAGTACTTCAATTTGTCCATTACTTCAATTTCCTTACACCCCACGATCCCCAAAACCACAATGAAAATAAACGACCAAAGCCAACTTGAGGATAGTGGGCATATTGTTGTTTCTGTATTCATTCGTAAAATGCATCAGAGTCACCGGCAACAAAAGCGTAATCAAAGTTTCCGGCTGCATGGAAAAGTATTAGAGCCAATGCGACAGAAGTTGAACACCGCGACCCTAAATCACGGGCTTAGGCTATTTATAATTTCCGAACTTTAATTCTTAAACTATCAGTAGAAGCCCACGTTCTTTCCTCCATCAAATCTTCACGTTCACACCAAGAAAGAAATTCAGTTAGTTCTTTTGCAAATCAAGAATTCAAATTTGACGCAGAAAGCAAACACAACAACACAAACACAACAATTGTCATATTCTATAAGGATCAGCGGGTTATGCTATAAGGATCAGGAGTTATTGGTGGAGATTTACTTGGATTTCCAATTAGTTTTTCATATTCTTTTGGCTAAATATACTTGCCAAACGTGAAGGTATTAGTCATCTTGCTCTGTTGATTGACATGGCGTTTCTTTCTGTTGATTCCATTGATCATGCGGTATTTTTTTTATTGAGTAATTGTCTTCCGTTTTTCGTCGATGCTTGAAAACCATCAAATTTCAGAGACAAGACAATCAAAAAATTTGTGGAAGCAGCACACCATCAGTGAGTTTTGCTATCCTTCATTTGAATTTTGAGATTTTCGATTTTGAATGGTCTTTTGAATGTTGTACACATATATTTAGTCAAATGTATTTAGCATTCACATGTAAATGTGTTTTGTAAAGTTTCGGTTTATACGGTATAAAGTTCGAAAATTAGGCCAACATGTCAATTTCGTATTGTCAATTGTGTTACTAATGTATATGTCTTAGAGTACCATTTGCTTTTTTCGGTCCCTACAGTTATGAAATGTTTGCATATTTCTAAAGACCATCCTTCTTTCATTATATCTTTCTTTTATAGGAACACAAATATACTTTGGGTGTGTTCAGCTACATGTTTTTGTGATTCAATTGGCATTAGAATATTTTGGAATTCAATTGGCATTCAAGATATTTTAATTCAATGCCAATTTATCCGTTCGGCAAAATCATGAAATTGACCACAAATTCAATTAGGATTCCAATTCTCTGTTCGGATAGTCAAGTAATTGAGTTGGTTTTGTCTTTTACTTATTTTTTACAAAAATAAAGAAAAAGGAAAAAATTTGATTTTGAAATTATTTCAACTTTTAATTTTTGTTTTAAATAGTATCATTTCTAGAATAATATATTTTGTTTTAAATAGTATCATTTCTAAAATAATATATTTTATTTTAAATAGTAACTTTTAATTCTATCATAAAATTATAACAATAATGCTTACCCACTGGAACATAGGCAGCAGAAGAGAACAAACTTTACTCTTCTCACCATCCCGAATATTGTACTAATATCGAATTGTAATGTTAAACAAGAAAGCAGCTCTGTGGTAAGGTGGACTTGAACAAATAATGTGTCTGGATGATTCTTCAAATAACAGTTTTCTCATAAACATATTACTTTTGAAAAAAAAAAAAAGGGAAGGCTGCATGATCTCCCCCGCTCAGATGAAACAGTCACGAAACAAGAAACTAAAAAGAGAATGTTCAATCTCTACTTAGGAATTGTCTAACACCACTTGACACATCAAACACAAACTGCAGCCAAGTTATGAGAGCAACATTTGGATCTATAGGTAGTTCTTAAACTACTCTTGGGCATGCTCTGGTGGTGTCCAGCTTCAACAGAGGCAACTTATATTTCATTTCCAACAAGTCTTTCATGTCTTCATTATCAACGACCATCGTCCACTTCCCATAAGCTCCAACGTGGTAAGCTTAAAATGAAGATTGAAATAAACTCATCAAGGCGGGGTGCAACAAACACATAACAGAGTAACCGTCTGGACCATTTTTTTAGTTTTTGCATTGGGAACTATGTAACAAGCTGATTAAACAACTTGAAAAGAAAAATTACAAAAACTCTTTACTGTGTGAAACCAAACACAGGGTTGACAAACCATACCACTAGCAAAACCGCAGTACTCTTTAGCTCCTATTGCACCCATGCAAATCGCCCTTCTACCAACTTCTGCAGCTTCATCAATGGACATATCGTGACTATCACTAGAAAAGCAAGGATTGACTGAAAAATAGGATGACTAAAATGACTATAAAGTGAAACAACAAAACCACTAGCTGATCATATCGAATTCGAAACAAGCACAAGGAAAATGGGGCGTACTATAACTGCATAAAGCCAAAAGCAAGATCATGACTAGACCCAACGGCAAAACCATTCCCTTGAAGCACTTCCCCCTTCCCATTCACATGATACAGAACAGGAACCTACAAGAAGCCATAAACTCATTGTTTTTCTTACATAAAGTGAGGTTTCAGCTCAACCTAAAATCAGATGGCAAATAAAGAGTGCTGTAATGATTACCTCTTCGTCCCACCTAGCAATCAGTACTCCAATTGGCAAACCTTCAGAGTCCTTAGTGACATTAGAAGAAGATAGGGTGCTGGCTACCCTCGTGGTTGTCTCACCGACAGATATTCCTCCTGCAATCTAGCATGTACATGAAAGTAATCGTTATGTTGTTTCAGGAAAACGAGAATAACAAATCTATCAATGAAAATTAAAGTTGCACCATGTTTTCCTCAATCTAAGAGCTAAATACCAATATTTCTCCAAATAGTCAAGACCGAAGTAGTATTGTTATAAGATATAAAAATAATGCAGAATAGTGAAGGGACATGGCAATAGTTACCTCTTCCCTTTGCAATTTCTCCAGAAACAATGACAACCAAGCGATCACTAAGTTTAATAAGGTTATCAAAACTGCCTCCTAATAAACCAAAGAGTTAATCAGTACCAAAACTAAAACATTAAACTATGGACAAACATCTGAATTTTCAAACAGTAGTTAAAAAAACTCACATGGATGGTCAGCAGCTACGATAAGCCCATGTTTGAAAGTAAAAGCCAGGGCTGTGATCCCCTTCTTTTCCTTATCAGCAGGAACACAAATCTACCACCTAGAATAAAGATCCCCTTTTTTCCTTATAATAGCATAAAGATCACCACCAAATAAGTCCATTTCGAGAACAGAGGAACATCTTTTGCACAACCCAGAGTACGAGCATTCAGTATCGCTAACAAACCAGCATCATTATCAAACAGTAAACCAAAATCAAGACAGGGCTCATCAATAGTAGCAACATCAACAAGGCATTTAATTCCATAAAATTCAGATTTTTCACTCCATTGGTTTAACATAAATTTTCCCGGAAGATTTAAATCCTCTGATGTTTTTGCAATCATAAGAACATACTCATTGTCCCCATTTTTCAGTATACACTCCTAAAGAGTAACACAAGCAACACGAAAGGTGCAATTCTCAATCAATGTAGCTCTTGGGAGCTCATATTTCATTCCAGGTAAAACACAAGTTACCCAGGAATTTCCCAACTTATTAAATAATTTCACAGCTTCATGGATTTCAAAAATTCCAAACAAATCATCTCTTTGAGAAATATTGTCCCAATCAAGCTGCAGGTTTCTGTCAACTAGATTATGTGTAGCCATTTTACCAGGGTCAATTGCAAAAATACTCAGACGACTTCCATTATAAAAATGACTTAGCAAACTATCATCAACTTCCACTAATTGCCCTAAATGATTCAATTGGATTCAAAAGTCCATAGAAAATCCACAAAATACACAGAAGATGTGACCCCTTTACACATACACGGACTGTGAAGTACAAATGACATCTTCATGGCATCAAAACAGAAACAAAAGCCAAAAAAACTTAGCATGACAAAAAAAGAACAGTCATTTCCAATAACAACGAAGTAACAGTGGCCATGAATAATACAATCAATCCAAAGCAATCAAACAAAAACCCTGATCAAAATATATTGTGGAATTAAGTTCAACATACCCTTTAGAGCAGTAAATTGAAACCCAGTTCTCGAGAACTTCCCCAGTGAAATACACACGGAATGATGATGATGATAACTTAAAAAGGGATACGAAATATAAACACATTGTATGGAAAAGATGATGGCTACCCAATAAACCTTTGCCAAAAATAGGAAAAAAAAGGAAATTATATAAAAAACTAAACTCATGAACCGGAGAGGACATCTCCAAACAACAAACATCACAAAATGAGTTGAATCGAAGATCTTTTGCTTAGATCTATACCAGAACCTAATCTATCCCTCAAATCACCGGAACCCAAAATTCAGAAGGAAGAAAAGAAAAGGAAGGAGAAGAAGAAAACATACAATATGGTAGCCAAAGCCGCTGCGGTGACGGAAATTATGCTCCGGCAATTCCTCACCGCCGTTCAGTATCACCAACTTTGTGTTGTGTTTCTTGTACTCTTGAAGTCGAACCCTCCACAGCCGCCCTTGTTCTCTCCAAGTACCCTCCCTCTTCGCCTCCGCCGCCGACTCCTGCTCCTTCAGTCTTCTGTTCTTCTCCTTCCTCCTCCGACGATGATGAATCTGTTACCCTCCAAATCACGCGTTCTGAAACATGATGTGTTTTCTTCTCTTTACCTCTTGTTATTGCTATTAATCACGCGTTCTGAAATAGGTTGAGAGCTATTCAGATTGAATCGATAGATGAGATATTTTTGTGATTTATTCATCAATCTTAAATGGGCTAGCTGTAAAATTGAGATGGAAAAGTTTGTCTCACCGATGAGAGGAGAAGAAAAAGAAAAATAACAAATTAGGTCGTAAAAAAATTTAAGATATCCGAATAGCTTATAACCCGGTATTGACCCAATAATAACCCGCGTACTGTTCAATTCCATGAGAGTTTAGAATCCCAAATAATAGTTTCAAGCCCGGAATTAAAATCATGGCATTGGAAGCCTTTTGGCATTGGGCCAATGCCATCTTATTTTTAGACAGCCGAACACCGAATTTGGCATTGGGGGCCCAAATTCCAAATCCAATCCCCCAATGCCATGCAAACGAACAGAGCCTTGGGGTTTCCAATTTGGTGAATTTGAATCACTAATGATTCATTATTTACTCTGGACTCTGGAGAGTTTAGGAGTTCTCCCTACTTCCAATTTATTCATGTTAGTGAGGCGTTTGATATCTTCAAGAGTGACATCATGCATGTTTTCGTAGGTCCCAAAAAAGTGCCTTGCTGATGAGTTGTATGTAAAGGTGAATAAGTTAATCCTAATAAGTACATAATGCATTTTAAAAAGACTTTCAAATCATGGTCTCTGAAGTTGAGTTAAAGTTTTAGTTTTGTCTCACATTATTCTTTACTAATAAATTTGACACCTCTTTGGTGGAATACATATTGCCTAAGGTGTAAGGTGTAAGATGCTAAACATGTAAATGTAAGGTAATGCCCATTATATGAATCCAACCATTAAAAAAAAAGTCAGGCTTGATGGTCTTGCCCTTTGCCTAATGATGGTGACTAGAAATAACGATATTGTGCAAGAATTTTATTGCTGAATGAATATTTTTCAGCAGCATATATATCTTTTTTCAGCAGCATATTTAATGGTAACTTTGATACTTAAAAAGAATGTCTTTCTTTTCTCCAGTCCAATAGATGATGATGTTAATTTGAGTGGTGCTATGATTTTCTTATCAAGAGTCAGGATAAAGTGTAAGGGCTAAATCGATTCCCTAATGTAACTAAAAACCTTATTTTAAAGATCTACATAGGAATTGATGAAACCATTGTGGCTGAATTCATATTCATGTATTTTCTTTTCAAATATTCGACGCTCCTCCTGATACTAATAACATTCAGGATTATTAAATTCAGAAATGCATTTTCAAATTACAACAATTAATCACTTTAAGTTACCATTAAATATAATTAATCCTTTGCGTTTAATGTATATGCTCTTCATGATACTAATAGCAGTCATGATTACTAATTTGTTTGCTTAGATAATTATATGCATTTCACGCATTAATTTATACCCCAACAAGATTGCATCTACTGGAACTGAGAGAGACCTAATTGATTGCGAAGTCACTTTCGGTCAAGTTACATTCAATTGATTCCAGTTTACAAAAGGTGTTGGTGCCGCACAAGTATTATGATCAGACGATGAAAAATAAGCTTGAACAAGTTCAACACCTTCCAACTTTACTGTAGTAATTTTGTTCTGATTTCTTTTGTCAGTGATGAATATCTTTCATTTTAGTTGTACAACATAGTTTATGTAAACAATACATTGAATTATATTTCTACTTTTGTATCTTAAAAGAAAGAGTTCTTTTGTGAGACAATATTTTTACAATGATATAATGTATTACATAACTTTGTCTTTTTGTTATTGCATCAGTTTATTTTCAATGGCACCAAAAAATTCTTAATATTTATCAGCATATATCAACTCTGATAAGGAATCAGTTTGAAAAAAAATCTAATTATACAAGAAATCAGTTTAAAAATATAATAGCAACCATTTTCTTCCCTTTTTTCCCGAGTAATTTTTCTTCTTCTCTCTTTAGTTTTTTTTTTTCAAAAAAATATTTAATTGGCTTATTGTAATCTACTTAGTACATATATTGTGCTGTAATTTGTATACATTTATATTGACACCACAAAATAGCATAATATAGAATAATATGGAGAGACTAAATTTATATAATATGGTGAGACTAAATTTATATAAATATAAAAGAAACTTTCAATGCTAAAATTTTTCTAGAAGTTTTCGAATCGCCTCAACTTTTTCTTCGGATTATGACGCCAAAAACCAAGTTGAAAATGTATTGTTTACTGTTTAGTATTAATGTTTGACAAGGAATTTCACATTAGTCAATCAAATTCAACACAATAATCTACTTTCACCATTTTTTTAAGAAATACATGTATTATGTTCTTGCAAGATTCATAATTTATATACTCTTAATTTATTAATGAAGTTTTTGATAAAAAAAAATTATTTTGAAATGATAAAGTATTTAAATTATTAAAAAAACTTGATAGTTCTACTACGTCGACATAATCGTCTTTTTCGTTAGGTCGACAAAAATGTCGACGTAATGCGTCTACGTGCTCGTCTTCTTCGATAAGTCGATGAAAATGTCGACGCACATAGCTTCTAGCCAAAAAAAGAAAAAAAAAGTTGCGGTAATTTACTAATTTTCCACTGATTTGAGTCTATCACATACTAAAAAGATGCGAGGAATCAAGACAAAAGTCGATGCTGAATATTTTTAGTTATATTTCATATAGCAATACCTTTTATGCGAGTTAACAAAATTACCGACTCATCCGTGCGGGTAACATTTTCGTATATTGACTGCTTTCTTGATTTTTGAAAAAAAATGACAAATTTTCGCTTTTATAAATCTAAAAAAAAAAATTTGCGTAATACATTACTTTCGTTAATTATGTAATGTGTCCATCTGCTTGTATCATGCCAAGAGACTAATTATTTCCATTCATTATTGTGTAAAGCAACATCTTACTTTGTGGGGAAGAAGAAACTTTCTTATATACAGTCGTCACTGCTCTACCAAAAAACGATAAAGCTCTTGATCATACTATACTAATTCATAGCTTCACATCAATTAATTAACCTTACTGCTGCCATCAGCCCCTCACCTTTTTTTTTCCTTCTTCTTCTTTCTCTATAGTAGATGTTTTGTAATATCAAATTTTGTTGTCAACTGTCTTTGGTTAACTGAATCTAAGCCCGATTTCGACCAAATCTAGTAGACTATTACAATTTGACAAAATTTTAATATAACCCAACGAAACCACCCTCAACCAACAAAAAGAAAACAGACATCTCTTGATTGTCGTTATATAGAGGAAGAATAATATGTAGGAAATTAAATCTATCGATGATGCTGATGATGTAATAGCATATACTCCCTCCGTCCCCAAAAAATGTTGGGATAAATATAATATATGTTGAAGCATTCGTCATATAAAATTACTCCATTTTTTTTAAATTGAAATAGTACGATAAAATATTTTTTCTGTCTGAAAAAAAAAATTGACATTGAGTTTTAGAATTTGTACTAATAAAAAGTGAATATTCCAAGTTTTTGATAAGGAGTACTAAAAATGGTCCACATTATTTTCCTGGAATTAACTGAGGAGTATATTTGTTTTTATAATTTACAACAATTGCTTTTAATTAGTCGTGATCAAGGTTTAATTTTTAATTCCTTGTCGTTGATTGCGATTGGACAACAAGCATATAAAGCATGCGTGCTTGCTAGGGACTTGATATTTATCTTCGAAAAAGGGATAACAAAACAAAAGGAAAAGAACGAAATAAAAAGTTAATAAGTGACTAAAAAAGAAAGAAAGAAACTAATGAAGAAAAGATGCAGAAAAAAAAAGTGATAGGTCAGTAGTTCCGTGAAATGACAGCAATAATCGAGAACTTTTGATTTATTTTGATTCAGTGACAAGCTGATTAAATAAGACTTTAAAATCAACCGAGTAATCATACATGTCAAATAGTAAAAAGTTTACAAAATCATTAATCAACCTGACATTATTGATTTATCTATTGAAGTAAATAGAATGTTTATCCAACTTAATCATTTCAACCCATACCCCATTGGTAACAATTTCATCATAAATCTACAAGTGAATATCGAGTAAAGTAGTAACTTAATTAGATCATTATTAATGCATATGTAGTATTCTCTTTGGTCCTTAATATAAGACATCTTGATTTGTCCTAAGTTTTATCTAATACTTATTTTCTATTAACACAAAAACTTTAAAAATATTTCCTAACAATCAAGAGAACACGACAAATGTGATAATATATTTTTAAGGTTTTTTTATCAATTAAAAATGCGTAAGAAGTAAAACTTAGAAAAAAGTCAAAATAACTTATAATAAGGACCGGATGGAATAAGAAATAGTACATACTGAACTTTGAGTTTTGTTAATACAAAACATGAAACTCAAAATTCAAAATAAATTAGTATAAAACTTAAAATTCAAAGTAAGATAGATAATTTTTCTGTTGATCATATTTTTATAAGTCGACGAAATTAAACAAAAAACTCACATCAAACGAACCTTCTTTACTTCAAACAAAATTTGTTACAGTCTCGAATATACTTTTTGTGACACACACAAAAACAAAACGGCAAAACATGATCCATACAACGAACAATTACACATTCCCTCTGCATAGATCTTATAATATGCAGGATAGTGAAACAATGTCTTTGACAAATTAAGACATTGATCATCAAAGTTGTACAAAGAAATTAAAAACCCAACAGTTCAGACTTTAGACAACATCAACTTCAACCAAAACAAAAAAAAAAAAAAAAAACCTATATGTATATATTAATGAACCTTGTTGAAGGCAAGCATTGATCTTGGGGAAGGAAGATGGTGATAGGAAGTGGAAGACCTGGGAGAAAAGCTAGCACATCTCCTCCTTCTAGAACCTCCATCCTTAACATCATCACAATCCATCTCCATTAACACCTTGATAAACAAGCCAACCTCGCAAGGGAGCTCAAGAGGTCCATCAATGGTGAACCCGTACTCGGATTCAGCTTCCTCAAGCAAAATCTTGAAGAGTGGGTGATTCAAACACTGGGTTTTTATGCAAAATTTCTGCTTCTCTTCTCCAACGTACACCCAAAAACTACCTTCGGGGGCAACCCGGTTTCCGGAAGGCCACGATTTGCTCCTCTTCATTCCACCACCAAGTGATTTGCAATATCTATTCCATGCCCTGAAAATCAAACCCTTCTTCTTGCTCCTCCCGACGCCGCCGCCACCGCCGTCTTCTTTCTCCTTGATACTCATCAAATCCATGTCTTTGTTGAACAAAAAAAAAAGTCTAGCTAGCTAGTATAGTATTGTATACACGTATGTGTATATACACTTGAGTTGTGACAATTTTTGATGGTACAAAGTATGAAACTACTGAGTACTTAGAGTAGAGTTTAAGCTAACCTCGGTCGTAAACCAAATTAAACATGACCTGGGATCTTGGTCTCATGGTGTTACTCATGGTTTCATGAAATTAGTTATATTGGTTTTTTTTTTTTGTTTTTTTGTTTTGTGTGTAAGGAATGATAGAAAGTACTACTACTAACTATATAGGGATTTGAGGAAGTGAAGCAAATTGAGATTTGTAATAAGAGAATCACAAGAATTCCAAGGGGCAAAAAATTTAGAAGGGGAGCGCTGGAACTTAATTGGAAAGGGGAAAGAACAACTCACGGGAACAATTGCGTTCAGTGTAGGTTATCAATCCAACTAGCTTAGCTTGGTCCTCTTTTATATAGATGGTACGAGGGCTACTCTTGGTTGCTTATTTTCTTTTCTTTCTTTTTTTTTTTCATGAGGCCGGAGGGCTATTATTGGTACTTTCATCTAAATGTCAACTTGGGTCCGAAGTCTTTGTTTTTTTTTTTTTTTGGTTTCTTTATTTTGTTTTTCCTTTTCTCAAAGAGTGAGTAATAAATTACTAATGACCTTTTCTTTAAAACAATAATGCAATTAGGGCTATTCAACATTTAAATTAGTAATTTTCCAAAAAAAAAATAAATTTACTATCTGATATATGAAGCTAGCCAGGAGGATACCTTCCAGTGTGCTAATGACATTAAAACCAAATCACATTGACTAGATTAATGCTTTAAAACTATAGTTTCTTATTTTCGTTAGTCACTTTTTAATGCGTATGTGTTTGTCCAGTGGAAATATACATATATAATGTGTATGTCCTTTGGGTTACGCGAGGGGGCCATTAGTTGGTTGCTCAACTAAAAAATTCATTAGTAAGTTAATTTGTCATTTTTGGATAGACTTCTCAGCTCTATTATGCAAGATTTGACTAAGCAGCATTTTTGTATTTAGACAGTTTAAAATACGTAGCAATAAAAAAAGGAAGAGAGAGAGAGAGAGAGAGAGAGAGAGAGAGAGAGAGAGAGAGAGAGCTGAAGCGAGATTGTCAACAACCATACACAAAGCCCACAATCTCAATTTGGATAGATTCTCTTTTTTGCCTCTTTGGTAGTCAAAGGGGCTGTGTTAGTACTTACAACTCGTTTACTTGACTAGCTTCCACACTCACTGAAACTGGAAACCACCAAACCACCCGGCGGCGGACAGTCTTGCAGGTTTGATGGATCACCAATCCGAGATTGGAGCGTGCTTCCGCCTTGATGTAAATGGGATAATTAATTTACTTATGCAATATTGTAATCGTTTCATTTTTAAGCTTATTGTCTAACCTCTCTATCTCTTCGTTCCAGTAATAATATAAAATAAAAAACACACACCACCATCAAAATTTTCCTTCTTAAGAAAAATCATCAACTTCAGAACTAACCAACAGAAAATAAAGCTATGTGATCCAATGAACAACCGTCCGTCAAATCAAGGGGACAACCGTCAAATTATCTCAGGGTTAATGGCTCCTTATGTCCATAATCAGAGTTTTATTCCATATTTGTTGTTCTTCATTAACTAAGTACAAATGAAGCATTCGTAATTATTAGCCTCGCAGTTACCTTACTCGTCCGGTTAATTAACAACCCTTTTTATTTGTTGCTTTTTTTCTTTTTTTTTTGGTTACGAAGGCACACTGTAGTAAGTTATAATATTGTAAAAAAATATATAGTACATAACTGCTTGACTTCAGGTCGATCGAACGGTTATTTTGAGACGATATAATATTTTTTTTAATATAGGACGCGTTTTTTTGAATTGGATACGTAATGAAGAGGCTTAAATAATTAAATAGAGTTGCAATTGTAAAAATTATTAGAAGGATTCCGATTACGTGTGTGGATAGGAACAATTTGCCGGCCGACGTCGATTGAAATTTTTATATTCTTTCAATCTATAAACCAACTTCTTGATTATTTTTCATAGAAGCAATGCCAACTTATCATTCTGGGGGGAAGGGGGGGGGGGGGTTCAGTATAAAAAAAACTAAAACCAATTAATTACAGCAGCATCCAGATGTTACCGAATGACTGATCAAATTTCATTAGCAAAAATTTAATTAAATATATTACTTGCTATTGTCGGCTGTGGATATTAAGTTATTGAAATGATTAAACAAAGTTGAATAAGTCCACATCATTTTAAAAATTATGCAGCTAATTCCGGAGTTTTTTTTTCTAAACTAACCTAATCTATCAAATTATGTCCATAAGTAACACAAATTGAAATTTTATTCCTTGACTTTTTTCACAGCCTCGTAAGTATATAATTGACAAACTTTTACTTCTTCATCTTCTTTATTCTTCTTTCCGCCGCCGCACCATCCCTCACAGTCCCTATCTAAAAATTCGTCCGCATCATTCCTTCAAAATTCAGAACCCCAATGGCATCCTTGTCCTTTTTGTCAATTTGGCTCAATCATAGACTACGCCTACTCTTGTGAATTGCTTTATTTCATTTGGAGTAAAATATCCAAATGGTCTCTTACATTTGGATTTACTTGAATTTATATCCTTAATATTAACAATTCAATATTGTAGTCCTAGACATTATGTTTTTACACTTTTTTGGTCCCATTTTACTGTTTCGATTACTTTTCCGTCCAGCTCGATGTTAATCGGCAGTTGACACTCCGGAATCAGAGGTATTTTCGACTTTTCATATAATTTGAACTTCTATTAAAATTTAAATCATTAAAAATATTATAAAAATTCACATTTATTATTTAATTAGTAAAATATTATTTACTAATTTAAAATATTATTTTAAAATGTAAATTATTTTCAAAGTTACTTTTTCTTTATCATTTACTTTAATGTTAATTATGTTGTACTTTTAACCCCATCCCACCGTAATTTTAAAAATTTATCGAGTCATAGTAAATAATTTAAAATTCAAATTAAAAAAAACCAATAAATCCTAAATTATTTCTAAAATTTTACTGCGGTATAGTAATTAATTCAAAATTCAAACTTTTTTAAAAAAAAAATACAAGAAAATTATGGGGTGAAAATCCATATAAAAAATGGTTTATTTAAATTTTTGGCTTTGTTATTGGTTTGAATTGGAGATATAATTTAAAATGTGGCTTTAGTGAAAATTCAAAAAGTTGTAGGTATAGTATTTCAAATAAAATAATATTATTTTTATACCACCATCTCCACACCTCTACCACTGGCATCCGTCGCCGGACCACCCACTGCTGCCGCCGGCCGGCGACCGACCTGCAAGATCCCAGCGAGATTCCGACGACTTGGCTAGAATTTGGCTGGAATCAGGCCTGCCGGCAGAGGCCCGGCGGCGGCAGTTGGTGGTTCAGCGCGGGCGCCGGTGGTGGAGGTGTGGAGGTGGTTGCGTAAAAATAATATTATTTTATTTATAATACTATCACAACAACTTTTTAAATTTACACTCAAAATCATATTTTAAATCATATCTCCAATTCAAACAAAAAATGAAAATAAATTTTTTTTATCCGGATTTTCGCCCCTCAATTTTCTCCCTTTGGGCCCGCTGAATTTTTTACTTCGACCGAATAAAAAATTAGAAGGTGAAAATTCAGATAAAAAATTTAGTTTACTTTTCCTTTTGTTTTAAACAAAAAAATGAAATTTGAATTAGTTACTGTAGTGCGGTAAAATTTTAGAGCGATACAGGGTTAAAAATGAAACGTAATTAATAGTTATTTTGTATCATAAATAGAAAAAATTAATATTTTAAAATAATGTAAAATTAAATTTTATATTAATATTTTAAATTAATAAAATAATAGTTTAAAAATTAAATAATTAAATGTAAATTTTATTATATTTTTAATGATTTAAATTTCAATGAAAGTTCAAATTATATAAAAAAGATGAAAATGCCCTTGATTCCGGCAGGTCAACTATCGGTCAACATCAAGTTGGACGGAAAAGTGATCGAAATAGTGAAATGAGACAAAAAAAAAACGTGAAAACATAATGTTTGAAACTACGATATTGAAATATTAATATTAGAAACGTAAATTCAAGTAAACATAAATGTAAATGACTATTTGAACATTTTAGTGTTTCATTTGAGGTATCTCATTCGTTGCAACAGCCAGGACACACAAAGTGACTTTTTTTTGCAGCGTAAAATTGGAGTTTTGGCGGAAGAGTGGAAGACAACTTCTTTTACGGTTTAGTGTGATGGTAGATTGGGAGTGATGGTTTTGGAATTTGTTGGTGGTTGTTTGCGCCATATTGTTCATGGTCTTCTTTTTCTTTTTTTTTTTTTTGGTGTGTAATTTATAAGTAATTTCGAATAGATTTTTCAAAAAAATTATTGCTGAGTCTCTTTTTCAGAATTGGATTATTGATTGATGTGTTGAGATGTTCTTTTAATTTAATTTCAAGATGTGATTTTGTCAATGGGGTTGACATTTCCTTATTAAAACTTTGTTTGAAACATTTCATCGAAGATGGTGGCTGCAGTTTTGCTTTTGGTGGGCTGTAATGGAGGCTAAAATGCAATGAATTCGAGTCAGAACTGCGAAAGAATTTTTTTTTAGATGTGTGGAAGATCATTGAACATGCATGAAAGGAAAAAGAAAATAGTAAGAAAATGTAATCAAACAAAAAAAAAAAAGAAGGAAAAAGATAAGACAAGACACAATGCTACGGTTGAAAAAGCAAGAAGAATGAAATTGTAGGAGATTTGGGGAAAAAAGAGGGACTGTTTGATGTGTTCATGTATCCATTCATTTATAATTCCACAGTGACGATACATGGTCATGAAAAATTAACAATTTCCACAAACTGGAGGAAAGAATGGTGGTGAGTCACCATGGAAGAGAAAAAGATGAAGATGGGGTAAAACTTTGACAAAGGTAAATATAGTGGCTGTAAAAAAGTCAAGTATGGAATAAAATATGAATTTGTGTTATTTAAGGACAGTTTCATAGATTGGGTTAATTTAGAAAAAAAAAAAAAAACTCGTTAATTCCGCACCACATTCTTTGATGTTTGTGGCAGTTAATTATTAGCCTTGCATAATGTCACCGTGCCTTGTTGTATGCTAAAGCTAAATGATTTATTTTGACTAAAAATTGAAGGTGGATCTAGGGCAAATAATATTAAGATCCTAAGTACACCTTGCAAGGTGTACTCAGGCAGTGCGTGTATCACAAATTTAGGAGAAAAAAGTGATCATTTTAGTCCAGATTTTTAGTTTTCATACGCGCATTTAATCATCGAATTTTATCCCCATTTTTTTGGTATTTAATCCCCATAATGTTATCCCTTTTTTTTGGCATTTAACTCCTTGATCTTATCCCCTTTTTTTTACGCACGTTTAATTTTAAACCTTTTTTTTTTTTACATATCATGTTAGTTTTTATATTATTTTATTTTATGAGATAATTTTTTTATAACGATGGATTTTATTTTAGTAAAATTGACTATGGTTAATCATTGAGACTTATGAATATGGAGAATTAATGTGTATTTTCCCAGTAATGAATAACCAACGTTTTAGAAAATGAATAATGTTATGCAATTATTGAAAGATGATTGATGTAGAATGTATTCGTTTTATTGATAAATATACATGCGTAAGGTAATGCGTATTATATGGTTAATGATGAACAGGAATTTCATTGTTGTTTTCTGACAGATGGTGTATTATCTTATTACGTTTTTGTGATGAACATCTTACGTTAATTAATGAATAACGAGTTCTTATTGATGAATAATTGGACTATGTTTCAACTCTTAGGAAGAGGCTTTTGCTGCTTATAATTCTAGCGCATTGTTTTTTCAATAAAAAGGTTCAAAGATTGGAAAATGTCCAAATATGGTGTTGTCCATTGGAAACAATTTGCATGTAGCAAACAAGGAGTAAAAAATTCATGAGGTAGATGATATACAATAATGAATAATTATACCAAACTGATGAATACATCAATTTCAACAATGAATAATTATACCAAACTGATGAATAATACAAAGATCTACTAATTTATCAAAAAAAAAATACTAGTTTACAAAACTGCTGAATAACCCTCTATATCAATGCCTACACTTATTATGGTTTGGTCTTTTTGCAGATTCAGATATCCTGCTTCTTTCGGCTTCTGATTGATGTTCTTCGCTCATGCTTCTTTTAGATTCTGTCTGATATTCTTCGCTCATGCTACAAGATGTTTATAAATTCCATGAATAACTTATCAGATGTGATGAATTTTTTAGTGTGTTTCTTAATATCAACGTATCAGATGTATCACAAACTTAATGAATGTCTATTCGATGAATTAATGAATAAATGTATATAGATGATGAATAATCTGGGATTATGAAATCGAAAAATTAATAATAATTGCTGACCCAATGAATAACATCCCTTACGGATGATTATCCCAAAACAAATTTTACAACAAATTATGATGAATACCAATTACCAAATTGATGGACAAATTTAACGAATAAATAACACATAGTTGTGATAAACGATGAATCTGGCAATTTCAACAATGAATAATTATACCAAAAATTGATGAATAATACAAACATCTAGTAGTTTACCAAAAAGACAATACTACATAGTTATAGTAAACGATAAATCCGATAATTTTAACAATGAATAATTATACCAAACTGATGAATAATACAAAGATCTACTAATTTACCAAAAAAACAATACTACAAAGTTATGGTAAACGATGAATCTGACAATTTCAGCAATAAATAATTATACCAAACTGATGAATAATACAAATATCTACTAATTTACTAAAAAAAATAATACTACATAGTTATGGTAAACGATGAATCTGACAATTTCAACAATGAATAACTATACCAACCTGATGAATAATACAAAAATCTACCAATTTTCCAGAAAAACAACATCCAACAGAAGAACAAAACTCTAAAATTGATGAAAAAACATCGTCAGTCAAATGAATATACCTTACATTTACAGAATCTAAAAAAAAAAAAAAACACCAATGGTTGAATATGAAGAAAACTTTAAACTTGATGAACAGATATGCATAATCGAATGCATATACAGTAAATCTACAAAACCCATCAAAAAACGCATCAATAGTCCAAAAGATTAATAGTATTACCTTCATTCATCTTCACTTTCCGAACTGCTTCTGTTCGGTTCAGGATCCTCAATCAGTGGTTTCTGCGTGGATGAATTTTGTTCATGTATTACCTTAAATCACATCTTGAACAGAGTATATTTCCGCAATTTCTACTGGATTTGACGCACAATCTGATTCCGTCCCAAAAATTCCAGCCGACGAGAGGTTTTCTGGCCAAATCGCAGTAGAGAAAATTTAGTTTTTTAGTTTTTTTTTTTTTTGTTTGAGACGGCTTGTGATGAATGGGGTGGAAGATGGATATGGTTAATGGCTGAAAATTAGGAAGAAATGGTGGGATTTAAAATTCCAAAAATCACACAAAATGAGGAATTAAATGGAATTGTTGTAAATATTGAAAGATGTCTATTTTTGAGTTGCGTGAGACTCACAGGTGTACCTAGGATCCCTATATTATAATTGGTGGATCTAGTATCTGATGTAGTAAATAACACCTTCTTAGTCTCCAAATAAATAAATAAAAAATGATACACAGTATTTGTTACATAATTAATCGAATAAAACTCCAACAAGTCTCATTTTTTAAGACATAGTATTAATTGAATATTGACAACTAGTAGAACAATTGTATACAACAGCAAAAATAAATAAAGAGATTACCCTCACCAGTCACGAATCACAATCTATGGGCCAAACGGTTACAAATTTCTACGGTATCTTTGTATATCTCAATAAAATAATTCAACGTATTTTTTTTCTTCTTCTGTATAAAAAACCAAAACGAAGTACATTTTCCAGATGTGTCCTCAAAGCGAGATTTTATGAGAAAAATATTGGTCGGTGATGATGAATGTGTGATACATATACAGTACTATTTGATTGTGATTAATTTGGTTCGGTTTTAAGGGGAAAAATTGATCAAGGTATTTAACTTCGGAAAAAAATTACTCCGACATTTGAGATTATTATCGGAATCCACTTTGTCACGAATCTTCAAATTACAGAACGTGGGACCACTACATGCCAACGTGGTAATAGTTGAATAGTCAAACCGCTATTCACCGTCTACTACACAGTTTATATATATTGCGAGTATAATAATATCTCGCGCCTTAATTCTAAAAAGTAAAAACCCAAAACCCTAGTCCGAATTCCTGAAAATCCCCCTCATCCAATCATGGAAATTAAACAAGAAGAATCCTCATCGGGATTCTCGCCAGAATTGGAAAATTCAGAGAAACAAACCGCGAACAACAACAATGCTTGTGACAATGTTGGTCCTGGTTTCTCCAGTCCTATTTTACTGGATTCCGATTCCGACGACACCGACGACGATGACGAAGGCCGGTGGGTTTATCAAGAGCGGCCGGAAAAGAGACAGAGAGTTCTGGCAGCGCTGCCGGTTGGGTTTCTCGATCCTCTTAAACCCGAGGAACGTCTCGCCATGCAACGTATTCTTCCACGTGACGATGATGATCATGATATGGAAATCAACCCAAGTGGCAGTTTTGTAAATAAGGAGCCTTTGGTGGTGGCGAAGGCGGCGGAAAGCCGCCGTGATAGTGGTGGGGAAGTTGTAGTGAAGAGGAAGAGTAGCAGTGTTAGGGAGTTTTGGAAGGCTGGGGATTATGAATTATCCGGTGGGGAATATTCTTGCACCCCTTCCGAATCACAAACTGGTATACAAATTAATATACACTCAGTATCAAATACTAATTCGTTAAAATATATATAGTCTCTGATGTTATGTTTATTTCTTTTTGGTTCTTATACGCAGTTGGAATTGATCATGTTAGAGTTCATCCTAAATTCTTGCATTCCAATGCCACCAGCCACAAATGGGCTTTAGGAGGTGAATTCTTTTTTTTTTTTGCCCTCTTCCAATTTGGTAGCACGTACATATTTCTGCTTTTGTATATATATATATATATATATATATATATATATATATATATATATACATATATATATATATATTTCGCTGATACGGATGGTTTGTTGGTTTTTCTGGACAGCTTTCGCGGAGCTCCTGGACAATGCTATGGATGAGGTGAAACAACTGCATTATTAAAATCTCCACTTTGTTTTCTGATTCGGATTTAGGCTGTAAACTAAATGTAGTAAGTACTTGTTTGCTAGTTCTCACTTCACTCTTGATCCAGGTACCTAAGGGGGCTACCTATGTCAATGTGGATGTGTTAAAGAGCAAGAAATATCATAATGCAATGTTGATGGTACAAGGTACGGGCATTTGCTTTTTATATATCTTTCTTGTTAATTTGTGAACCGTAAGTTGTCCGATGAACCTAACATGTTTCTAGAAGTCAAAAGCTTTCATGTAATGTTTGTGTTAACAGAGAAACAGATGACGAGTCGTGACACATTTATATATAAAGACTTAAGTTTTTCAAACAAGATTCACATCTTGTCACGGATTGAATACATGATATAGACTTAACCGATATAGAGTAGCACTTGTGTTTAGAGTTTCATTGGATACATGATCTGTAAATAGTGAAAATCATAATATATTTTCTTGCTTTCAAAAATCAAATTAGCGGATATTACTTGTAATGGTTACACAGTATGTTGCCTTTTTGATGAATTTTTTCAATTGCATGTATCCTTACCCTTTGTTCGTAATTAACTTCTCAAACCGACTAAAAATGCAGATAATGGTGGTGGAATGACTCCTGATGACATCCGCCGATGCATGTCTCTCGGCTACTCAGCCAAAAGCAAGTTAACAAATACCATTGGACAATGTGAGATTCACCACTTTTTCACTTGTTGCACATAGAACTGATGAAACAATGTCATCTGTCACATAATTGAAGTATATATCACATCGATATTATAATTTCTCCAGCTTAATTTGCTTTTTCCTTCCCTTAGATGGAAATGGTTTCAAGACCAGTACAATGAGGCTCGGGGCAGATGTTATTGTATTCTCACGCTGTGGAGGGAAGGATAATAGAAGGTAGTAATAACGTAACTATCAAAAATTCAGCTTCCTTTTGTTTATAACTAATCACATATGCATTCCTGTACTTATGAGAGCTGACATATGGGGTTTTCTCTTTTTATCTGTAGTTGCACACAGAGTATCGGAATGTTGTCATATAGCTTTTTAATGGAGACAGGGAAAGCAGATATAGTTGTTCCCATGGTATGTGCATTTTACTAGCTACAACTTGCTTACGTGTTGTTATTCATGTTTCTTTGTCGCTTTTTATTTTACATTTTATGTCTTTTTTTTTCCTTAATAACGCTATATTTTTGTTGGAAATCAAAAAGATTGATTTTATGAAAAAGGGAGATGACTGGGACATTATGATACGTTCTAGCCTAGATGATTGGAACCGGAACCTTGATTTGATATCACAGTGGTCTCCGTATGAAACTGAAGAAGAACTTCTTCAGCAGGTGAGTAATCTAGCATGACTTGTAAATTACCAATTTGACATTTTGACCACCCCATTTGACTTCTCTGTTTTTTATGTGGTGGGTGAAGTTTGATTATTTGAAAGATCAAGGTACGCGAATCATAATATACAACCTTTGGGAGGATGAGCAGGGATCACCAGAGCTTGATTTTGACTCTGATGAACATGTAATCCAATTCTTTTTTTTTAATCTCATTTTCACATTCACTTTTCCTGATTCTTACTGTACTTCTCCAAATGCAATTTTCAATGTCTTTAATTCCCTCGTGTTTCTGACTTCAGGATATACAAATCAGAGGTGTAAACCGGGATGAGAAGAAGATTCAGATGGCAAAAACCTATCCTAATATCAGGCATTACCTAACTTATCGGCATTCCTTGAGGGTATAACTGTTTTTCTTAACTTATTTCTACTTGAGGAATAATAGCTTCATTTTCCCTGATGAGTTAGTGTCACTTGTGGATACTAAACTTGGCTTGTTTGTTTTGGGTTTAGCATTATGCTGCCATGTTGTACCTGAGGATTCCACCTGGCTTTCGCATTATCCTGAGAGGCAAAGATGTCAAGCACTACAATGTAGTCAATGATTTAATGCATTCAACATCAATTACGTATTGTCCAAAAACCAATCCTCAGGTAGCACTGATGATGTATTCAAACGTTATGCAGTTTTGTTCATACATTGTATCTTTTGGTATCGTTTAAAAGCTAATATAGTTTTGTGTCTTTTCCACATCACTCTAGGTATCTGCAGAGTTGCATATTGGCTTTATAAAGGACGCACAATATCATCTTGATGTCCAAGGATTCAACGTTTATCACAAGAATCGGCTTATTAAGGTTGACTATATAAATAATCGTTAAAATGCAGACTTTGCACTATATGTGTGTTTATTGTCTGCTCTTGCTGATGAACCTGAAACCTCGTTTTCTACAGCCTTTGTGGAGGGTTTGGAATCCTGCAGGAAGTGACGGCCGAGGCGTCATTGGTAGCATCTGATAATTCCATCTCATGATGTATTTACTTTGTTATGTCAATAATTTGGAGAACAATTTCAGTGACTTTTGTTGAATGATACAGGTATCATAGAAGCTAATTTTGTTCAACCAGCTCATGATAAGCAAGGATTTGAACGTACAACTGCCTTTGATAGGCTTGAAACGCGTTTAATAACCTACCAGAAGAATTTCTGGTTTGTTCATCCTGGATCTCCTTTTTTTTTTTTGGTCTGATCATCCTGGATCCTATTTCTTTGTGTGTTTGTCTTCTCATAATGTTCAAATGTGACTAAATGATTCAATTTAGGTCTCAAAATTGCCACAAAGTTGGCTATTCTCAAAGAGTGTGGCGACAGAAGCCTGTATCGGCAGAGAAAAAAGATACAGCTTCTCCACTAACTCAAGTTCCAGCCAAGGTTAGGCCAAACTTAAGGTCCGACAGCAGAAATGACCACAGATCAACTGTTAAAATAGAGATGACAGATATCCAGGATACACCAACAGAAACACAGTCACGATGTGTGATGGTAAAAATAAACTGAAATTTTACGCTTTCCCTGAAGTTGATTCGGCTACATGCTAATCTCTTACATTTTCTTGGATAACAGAATTGTGAGGATAATGAAGTTCCCGTAAATGACTCACAAATGATAGCCAAATTAATTGCAGACAATAATTCCCTGGAAGAAAGGTTTCTTCTCAACTTTATTGAATATGACACATCTGTTTCTCTTAGTTCAATGCATCAGGAACATATTCTCGTCGATTTAATGTTCCTCTTTTTATTCTCTCTTTTTTTGTCAATGCGTTTACGTAGGTTAGACGAAGTCTTACAGGAGTTGCAACGTGAAAGAGAGCGAAACCAAGCACTTGAAAACAATGTGAGTCTTTCTTTCGAACAAAAAAAAAGGGGGGGGATGTATACAAATTGCATAGTCATAGCATAATTTCTGTACATTATGAAAATTCGTATAGAAGTTGTATTGAGTGATTATCTTTATTAAACTCTCAAGTTTAGAAGTTGTTCTGATATTTTGTATTAAGTCAAGTTTGCTATTCTGTTCACAGCTTCGAGAAGAAAGGGAACAAAGAGATTTGACAGAGCAGAATTTGAGGAACGAGTTAAAGGTTCGTTTGGATTTTTTTTTTTTTGCCCCCCTGCGCCGCCCCCCCCCCCTTTTTCAGAGATTAAATTCCTTCACGTTACCATCTTGCACAATTTGTAACTCAAACTTCTGTGATGTCGTCAAAATTGCAGGATCTTACTGGAGTCAATAGGAAGTTATTTGAAAAAATAAAATCATTAGAAAGTCCAAATACCAAAATTAAAAACTAAATAGTTGTGTTGTATATACATAATAAGAAGAATATGGAATTTGATAGATTTCAATTCATCTGCAAATAGCAAGGAGGTGATTAAAGCACATTTTTATGTAGATTGTATATGAGGGCTATTATTGGCACTTCCTATATTCTATGAATGTCAACTTGTGTGCGAAGACTTTTTTTTTCTTCTTCTTCTTCTTCTTCTTTTTCGTTTTTTCTCAAAGAATACGCAAATTTGGACAATTCAGTATTTAAATTAGTCAAAAGAAAAAATCCAATTGTTATACATAGCATGAGGACATTATCACCAAATCATATTGACTCGATTAGTGAATTAATATTGATGTGCATATATATTATACTGCAAATTATATTTAAAATTGTGACGTATTCAGGTTCTAAAAAATATATATAGACATAAAATTATTGTTTCTTTTTTTTAAAAAAAAATTAGTTGTCACTTTTAATCTCAGAAGACTAATATCTATTTACGCTATTGGAATACTTGTCTATGTTACTTATACTTATTTTATTTTAACTGTAAGTCTCTTAAATTAAGATATTTTTTAACTATAAGTTTCTTAAATCAAGATATTTAATCAGTTAGGAAATTTCTTCATCACGCAGTTAAATTTTAACCAGACATCATGAATAAAGCCTTCGCCGGTTTAATTTTAACCAGAAATCATTAATTTAAGTGGGATGAAACTGTCAAATCATTTTTTTTCGAATTCAATTCCTTCAACTTTCCGTTTTACATTAAAAAAAAAACCCCCCCCAAGTCACCAATTCAACGTCGTTTCGGGTGTATAGAAGTTGGTTTTCCACCCCAACAGATCTCCGTTTTTTCTGGGTTTTGGAAGAATTTAGGCGGCTGGTTCTATGGCTATGCTCTCTCCTCAATTGATAAAGGTGGTAGCCATTACGAGTGCTGCCTCCCCATCCTCCAACTGAATTAAATATGAATCCGAAACACATTGTTCCGTGGGACTTGAGGTTTCCTAATAGATTCAAAAGTTAGCGACGTAGTGCTGCCTTCCCATCCTCCAACTGAATTAAATATGAATCCGAAACACATCGTTCTGTGGGACTTGAGGTTTCCTAATGGATTCAAAAGTTAGTTCGTCACTTCGAAGTTTACAGAGCGCTATAATAACTAAGGGAGAGAATCCTGATTTACCATATTCTGAATGGTCATTTGATCGAACCTCAACATCCTGGAAACAGGGAAAATTCAAAACAAACTTAAGGAAAATAAGCGTACAATTAAAATAACAATCGGTTTTATAATCAGGACACAAAAATACTTGTTGTACGTATTGAAAAGTTTAACCTTTTCTGAACTGACGTAGAAACATCTGTATCCCCTGCTCCTTCCTTAACAAGCTCTTCAGCCATCCCTAGTATATAACCAAACATCAAAACAATGAAAATAGATACTTAATGGTGAGAATTTAAAACCATGAAGTTTCTATCACTGGCTTTAGCAAGGTTCAGTTACAATCTTCTAAAGAGCCATCGCAACAATTATTAGTATCATTACTCCATCAACAGTAACAACAAATTAAGGAGAAAGACTAAGGGATATTCAATGAAAGTCCAAACTAACACTCACTCTTTCCTCTTCGTATTCTCCAATACGAACTTCGAGATATACTTCATTAATTTCCTTTTCGTAAGTTAACATCCTCTCCAAAGAAAATTTGGCCACCATAAATGGAGTAAAAGAGAGCTACTTCTCAACCTAAAATTTAAACAAACAAAGTCGATAATCATTAGCAAATAAATACGGAGAACAAAGTCAATGATCAATAGCACTAAACAGGCCCATCAAAAGTCAATGTTTAGTAGCACTTAAATATGCCCATTAAACTTCCAAAGACAGCTGCCTTCTATAAGAAAGAATCCATAATTAATGTATCAACAATATCTAAACTAATCGAAATTCTTCTTTTAGTCTTTCAGATTGCTTGGCATCACCAGCACACATGACAACTGTGTGTTAGTTCAGGCATAAACCTTTATCAGCATCAATTGCAAAAAAAAAAAATAATAATAATAAATAAATCATCAAATCCGATGAAAAAAAGTCAAGATTAAAGAAAACAATAAGACTAAGATTAGATTTGAGAGGGATCGAAGGAAGAATTGTAGAAAAGATGATGATTAGAAAAAGTTTCTGGAAATAGATTCCAAGAAGCTATACAAAATACAAACGGTATTTTTTACATGAGTAAAACTACAAGCAAAATTACCCACCACGGTGAACTATTAGTCCATTCTCGTTGATGAAAGTTCAATGGGAGTCGGTAGCCAATATTAGTGTTGCCTCCCCATCCTCCAACTGAATGAATATGAATCTGAAACATGTTGTTCCATAGAACTTGAGGTTTCTTAATGGATTTAAAAGTTAGTTCGTGGCCTAGGAGTTACAGAGCGTTGTAATAACTAAGGGAGAGAATCGATGATTTACCACATTATGAATGGTCATTCGATCGAACGTCAACATCCTGGAAACAGGGAAAACTCGATACCCAACTAAAGGAAAATAAGCGTACAATTAAGATATAATTAGTTTTATAATCAGGACACAAAAATGCTTGTTGTATGTATTGAAAAGTTTAACCTTTTCTGGCCTGATGGAGAAAACATCTATATGCCATGCTCCTTCCTTAACAAGCTCTTCAGCCATTCCTAGTATATGACCAAACATCAAAACAATGAAAATAGATACTTAATGGTGAGAATTTAACACCATGAAGTTTCTGTTACGGCTTTAGCAGGAAACATGGAGGTCTGAAAGGTACCTTCTACTTCCAATCGGAACATGCAATTGATTAATGATTGTGAGCTTAAAGTATTGTGATAAAAATGTTTAGGTAACAAGGGAAATTGCAAACAAAGAATAGTTGTTACCATGGTGATCAGGAACATCTGATAGACAACAGCGAGAAGTTTAGAGGGAGTTTTCAGGGGTTAGAGTTGACCTGTTCCTTCTTCAAGAGGGTCAGTTGCTCTGCATCTGCAAAAAAATAGAGAATCATAGATTATGATCTCATCACAATATACCGGCCCTCTAATCAAGTTAAGGTACCTTTTTTTATTGCTCTAAGTCTGAGAGGAAATAGAGAAGGAACACTGCATCTCTTGGGAAACAATGTTGAGGTTAAAGGCTTAATCTGGGTGCATTGAGAGTGGTAAGGTAGAGAGGATGACTTCAATTGTGGAAGGCAGTTAAACATTTTCAGGCAGCCGATCACCATTTTTTCCGTTCAGGCAAGATGTTGTCTAAAGTGTAAGTAAATCAATCTTAACGCAGCGGAATAAACACAGACTGATTTTATGCCAAGATCACTTTGTAATCTACGAATAATATAAACGATGAGATATTGTGTACCTTAACAGCAGATTCATCCATCATGATCAACATACGGTGAAGTTTGATCACGGAGCTGTTCAAGTGTCCAGTCTCTAACGGTATCCACATGAACAATTCTTAGAACACAGACACAATACATGACGGCTAGTTTTCTGGATTATAACTAGGGTTTATAGAACCGATCGATTAATTCTAGAACTTGTGTCTGTGACTTATTTATATAAGTCTACGGGTTTGGATAATTACTATGAAGCCCATGACTTATTTATTAATAAGTCCTTATAATTAATTTATCACATAAAATAATCCGTTAACTATCTCAAGTGATTGTCCTATTGTGTTTGACCCTTTAGGTTCTTAAAACACGTTGGCAATAAATATAAATTCTAATCCTAGTATTAATTGACTTTTGGACATAAAACCAACAAACTCCCACTTGGACAAAAGATAATTAGCCATGAGAATTTTAGGATTAAAAATTTATATTTATATATCAAGATTGGCCTCTAGCCAGGCATCATGACCACCCAAGTGTTAGAAAAAGTCATGGGATCGACTTCACCTTTCCATGCACAAATTTTTGTAATTATTATCCTTTCACCATCTTATATCCAAATTAGTTCAAGAATATGGGTAAGTGTTAACTCTGTATGAACTAATCAATTCTTTCTTGTTCCAGAAATATAACTCATTTGAAGTTGAAATTAGAACAATTTCTAAAATCACTTCTAGTTTGCACAAACATTTCCGAGTCATGATTCCAACAAACGGCCATTAAAGGATATACTCTTCTTTACTAGAAGCAGTGAATCCTTTATTGATCATAAACTTCCTTCCATGCTTTATACTATATTCAACTCTAAAACCACACATAACCAACTAAGATTAAGGACCAAGAGCTAGAACATAGTAATCCACACTCCGGAGACTCTTATAATCTCAAGTTGAAGGATCACTTACACTACCACCATGTAGAGATTATTTCCATTAGCACTCAAATAGATTACCTTGTAGAAATCTCTAAGCAGGTCAATTCAATGTACTTGTCCTCTAACAAGTATCCACATATTTGCTTTTGTGTCGCTACACAATAGTCAATGAGATCAACTAACTCTTACTTTAAGAGTAAGCATAATATGTGCTAGTTTATTTGTATTAACAATATCCCATTTTATTAATACTATGACTAGGGATGATTTAAGAATAACATATAAGTATGTGAAGAATCTCATTATCATAACCCTTATGATTACTTCGATACAAATATTATTCTTGGGATTTTATCATTTATTTATGTAACTAAACATGTAAAATGAATGATAAAGAAATTCATATGTCCATATGGTATAAATATAAAGAAATATCAAAATTAATTGGTTTTTGTCCATATATTGAATAAAAATCTCCCACTTGGACTAAAACCAACTGATAAACACATTTACAATAAGATTAAATTTATTCAACTAGGATTTCTACATTGACTCATTGATCAACTTGATCAAATGATAAAACCATACACATCATCAGATCATTGATGAGACAAAGTTTTTCATACAATAAAAACTACTGAAATTCAATAAAGAATTTCATGATCCAAATGTGTTCTAAACTCTTTTAGAAACTTGATGTAATGGCATAAGTTGTAACTTAACATAGTATTATACTTGGAACATTTCCAACATGTAATACTATCACTAAGAGTAAGTACCTGCAAATTGTTATCATCTTCAAAAGATTGATCAACACATGTGAAAATCTACTATCCAGCCAATGAGAATGTTTAAATTCTCGAGTATCATTTAGTGACTTTCACTATTAGTTATTCAATATGCTCTAAACACTTAGATCATGATGGCTAAGGTCTAGTACTTATGTCTGCGAGCAAACTAGATCCAATAGTGAAACTATACAGAAATAGTTGTATGAATAAGAACTAACCCAATGATAATAAAGCTATGAAATCAAGGTGTTTGTTTTCTTTCTATACAATATGTCACACATAAAGTGACAGAAAACAAACTAAATTCTCTCATTCAATAAATTAAATATACGAGACATCCAATGATTTTGACAAAATCAAACACTTTAATTTTCAAATCAAAATGCATGAACAAACCTTAAATTCATGCTTCTTGCATATCACTTATAATTGAACATAGAGCTTAACATTATATCTTATATAATGAACTCTTTTTGCAAAGAGCAACTTTGATATCCTTTTATTATAAAATGCAACTATTGTTGACGCACATCATTATGTGGTTAAAACTGATGTTCTATAAGTTGAATTTACCATTTTTTGGTTATGAACACCTTCACAGTATTTTATCACTTTCATTAATCTTTTTGAAATAAACACTCCATTTCTTAACGGTAATGTACAACGAGAAAATAAAGTCTCGCAAGAATAATAAAATAAACAAATAACCAAACTCTTTTTGGATACTCCACAAACTAGTTAAGGACTAATCAAATGTTAACATAAAAAGTGGTAACCCAAACTTTTCATGTAAATTTGATTGACCTATCTGACCCATATCTTATATGGTCTATAATCAACCATTGTAGTAAAACATTCATTACGTGAGATAACAAATAGCATAACTTAAGACTATTTATCAAACACATCTCATATATTTGATCTTATTTTATACAATACTATACTTCTATAGCTTGTATAACTTACTTAGATGCCATTTTTTTTTATCAAGGTAAGAAATATCATGATCATATCATAATATTATAAACCTTCATAAAAAATTCTAACTTTCTTTTATACTTTGAACTCTTTCAAAGCCTCAACTCTATATTTGAAAGTATATTTTAATCATCTAGTATGATTAAACTTGAGAGTAATGAAGTAAAAATCCTTAATAAATTCTCACAAGACTAAATACATCAAATGCATTAGTTAAGAGAATTCATCAAGCAACTCATATTTTACTATAAAAGGTATTTGTGTATATAACAAATGATATTACACAAGACAATAGATTTAAAATCAAAAGATCCAAAATATCATACATAATTGGATATGTGTAATTTTTTTAATGTGACCAAATTATGTTTTCAGAGGGATGCTATCTAATCTGATAGCATTTGGACTATGTGATATCATCAAAGTAAACAGTTCAAAATTGGATACTTAATGCAAAAGAATAATTTTATTTCTTTAATTTGAAAAATTTAATCGTAATATGTCAGACATAATATAAGAATTTATAACAAACTAAACGTGCATAGTGATCAATTCAAATTGTCCAAATGTAGAACGTGCATCACTTGTTCAAGTTAACAAGTATAGAAACACTTCTTTCACATTTATCATTCTACTTACCTTGTGAATCATATATATTTCAAATATATATATATATATATATATATATGTTCTTCATATGATATCAACATACCATAAATCTACAGTAACATGAATGATAAATATCAATAAAAGAATAAACTAAGTACATTTATCCTTCATAAGGATATCTCAAACTTAATATAAATTTTCAAACAGGGGTAAGAATGGAAAGTTAAAAAATAAAATGAGTTGTACCTTATTATCATTGACTAAATTAAAAAAATTGTACATTTTTCAAACTGGACTTTTTTTTTTTTTGGACGGAGAGAGTAGTGAAGAAAACAAATAATAAATGTACGGAAAAGGTCCGTAAATCCCGAGCAGCGTGAAGGCAACCAGGCAGATGATAAAGTCCTGCGACTCCAGTCATGATTCTCACCTTCAATCAAAGAAAAGATAATCATAAGTAGTAGTTAAACTAACAAGAAAAGGTCAATTCAATCGATGAAGCTCATTGCCCTAATTATTCTTCAGATTTCCCATTCGAGTATCTCGTGATGAACAAGGTACGTATATCCGGAGCGCCAAAACTTCAGGTCTTCGGGAGCGCTTCCCTTATCTGTATATGTGTTGAGCACTAACCGAGTCAGTCGAGGATTTTTTAGAACCGGAAAGGAGGAGAAGCTGCCCTAAGTCTGATTTTATGACCAAAAAAAAATAAATAAATAAGGAAAGTGAGGAGGAGAAAGGAAAGGAAGTGTTGATTGATGACAGAGTGAGGAGTTGCAGAGGTATTTTCGATGATCGGTGCCTGAGATAACCGTTTATTACTCTCACAACTTTTAGAGAATTACAACTTGACTCTTCTATTTTTTAATTTCATTTTAACTTTGATCCTAAAATCATGACAAAGCAATACAAACTTTCAGACCTGATCAGCTATCGAGGTGTCCACAATTCAACGAATGAGAATATTCACTGTTGTCTACAACGGACATCCAAATATGAGAAAAAATAAACAATTTAAGAGAATTCATTTCTATTTGCACCTCATCGTTCTTTTTGAAAAGCGTATCAACCACATCATTCATGTTTCACATCCAACTAGATGTTAAATTTTAAATATGCTAAATAAAATGAAGATATTGGTTTTTACTAACAAATATTACATGATTAAAAATTAATTAAACGTTATCCTAAGGTGAGCCCTTGAGATGTTGTCTACTCTATACTGTTGTTAAGATTACTATTGTACATATAAATATATACACAATAACTTCCTGTGTTTAGCATATTTAAAATTTGAAATGAATACATGTAAATACTGTGACAATGCTGAATTGAATGCTGGAATTTTGTTCACCAACAAAAACATATTTCACGATAATGTATAATCATATAAGATACATTTACAACTGTGAATAAATTAGGAACAAAACGATTGTCGCGAGATACACACGTCGTGCAACGTACACACTTAGAATCTAATAGTACTAATACTTTGTTGTAATAGAAACTGATACAGAAGTATACAACACGTCCTGAACTCCTGATGTCCATCCCTTGAAATCAACCTTTATTGTATGTAAAACGTCGACATTGGCCTAATTAAGTTGAGGCTTGAATATCTGTGTTTTTCATGGGTGTTCTTCTTGAGAATCCGTAGGAGGGGATGGAGGAAAATGGGGTATCCAATTTCGAGGATCTCCTGGATTGTTGAATGATGCAGGGGGGGTGGGAGGCACCAAGTTTGGTAAGGGAGGGAAATTGAATGAGGGAGGAGATGGAGGGAGAGGAAAAGGCCAAGGCCATGATGTCAGAGGAGGTAATGGTGGCAATGAAGGCAACGGGGGAAGCGATGGTAACGGCGGCAACGGTGGCAATTGCGGCCATGGAAAGGTGTAATATGGTGGGAAAAATGGGAAGAAGGTCTTGGATGAGTTGAAGTCAATTCCTGGATGGTCACATATGGTTGCATTCCTTGCTACCGGTTTGTAACTCAATGGACTCATGCTGTATATGCATTGGTTGTTTCGTTTCGATCTGAGGTACATCTTGTTGGTTGAGTTGGTTAGCCCTGGAATGTTGCATTTCAGAAGCGATGATTTCGATGATGATGATGAAAGTGATGAATTTTCTCTCTTCAAGCTTGCTTCACAGGACAGTTGAATGTCTTTAGGCTGATTAATGCAGTCAATTCCTTCCACATTTTGTATATCCAGCCTGTAAATTCCGTATCTGTTTGTAGTCCTGTTGACTATGAACTCGATGTCTTCGTTGGTTCCGGGCGAATTCGCCCTCAGTTTGCATCGAATGTGGATTCCTACGCCGGGCAAGAAGAAGCTGTGCCGCGAAAATGTGTGGTTATGGCATGGATCACAGAACACAGAGCCTTGAATTGTGATGTGGGATGTTGGTTTTTCGGGCTGTGGCGTTTCTTCGGGTAGTGCCAGAAGAAGAATAAGGGGGTGTTGGCTGAACAAAGTGGCAAAAACAAGAAGAAAAATGAGGAACAGAAACGTTTCTTGTTGTGCCATTGAGGCTTTTTTCTATGATGTGTTTTGTGTTTGAATTTGATCTGTGAAATGAATCATTTGTCTGTAAATTGGAAGCTGGAGGATAAGTAATATAAATAGCATGGGTTGGAAACTGGGGGAAAAAAACCCGTGAAATGCAATTATGATGAGCCTGAAACTGAAATTGAAACTGGAATGAATACGGAAGAAACAAATTGATGGCTATCATGCATTGGTTCAATCCCTTTTTGGTTTGTTGTTGTTTTTTTATGTACTTGTTTTCTAGGGGGGCCATTTGTTACTATCACGAATTAAAGAGTTGCAATCACGAAGCATAAATAATGTCTTTTCGTCTCCACTGGTAGAGTATTAGAATTTAGAAGGCATGTGAACTGGGGAAAGATGGCATAATGCGAACTGGAGGAGGAGGAAAGGAGGTTGAGGCGTTTGAAGCATTGATGAGAAATGTTGAATGCCTTTTTAGTTGGGAACTTGGAGGAAGTTGGGAAGGAAGGAAGGTGCTTAAATAGACTTGGAGCCGCATTTTGGGTTAAGGCCCAGTACCACGTGTTACAGTTGAACTGTTTTAATCTTGGGCCTCGAATTAATAGGGGTAAAATTAAATTATGTGATATTTCATCAGGAAAAAAAAAAAAAACAGAAAATGCTGGCTACTTTTCATTTGAAATAGACGGTTTGATACGTAAATCAGATAAATTCATTGTGATGGTTTCTAATTGGGGAGTTTCCAAGAAAACTCAGTTGAAGTCAACTTCCTGGTAAAATTATGATAGAAAATTGCATGAAAGACAAGCTAGTGAGCTACTGTGTATTTATAATTTTCTTTTGAAAACCATCTGCAACAAATTTCGCTTAGTGAGAAGGGAATAAAACATTATGCTCAACACTAATAAACATTATACGGCGTGGTTTTTTTTTTTTTATTTTTTTGAAATGGTTTAAGTTAAAAGTTGAAACCACATCATCAATGAATAATACCTCCCTCATTATCTCATGTTTTGCCATCAAAATTTGCTACTTACGTTTCTCCCCATTAAACATCATACGTCCTTGTTGTTATAATTAAGCCTGCCATGCTGTATTGATCATCTACCACAATTTTCTCAGTATTGCAATTAGCAATTTTCAAATGGTACCCAAAAAAAAGAAAAAAAAAAAAAAAGATGAACTGGCAATGTTTCATCAACTTTTGTCTATACAAAAGATGCTCTCCATCGAGTACATAAGTAAGCCAAAGGAAAGAAGAAAAAATCACCCTCTCACACAAACTCCACACAGAACTAAAAATCTCCTTCTGAAATGGAGAAAAAAAAAAAAACAACCACAGAAAAAAGAAAAAGAAAACCCCCCCACGCAGGCTGATCACAATATAATTCCAAAATGGGATTGAATTGATCGATTCGTAACAAACTAAAACAAACGAATCACACATTACATTCATCCCTGCAATCAGCCTTTTTTGAAACCCTTTTCATTTTTTTTTTTTTTTTGCTAAAATATGATTAACAACCCTCTTAAATTATGATACTACGAACCAACCATCTATATTAATTATATATTTCAAGTCACTAATTCTGATCAATTGTTGTTGTAATTTTTGTTGGATTGACTTCTTAAATGAAGTCAAAGCCAAAGAGCACCGGCTTCTTTGAGCAAAGGAACCAAAGTCCCATTAATATGAGAAGCCATGACCCGGTCCATTGCCCCGACAAGCTTGCCGCCGATGAAAACCACCGGAACGGCGGGAGCATTCCCCAGAAGCCTCATGAGAGCCCTTTCAATCTCCTTGCCTCTCGGGTCCTGATCCAACTCGTAAACGGTCGGGTTAACACCCATCCCACAGAAGAGCCGCTTGACAGCGTGGCACATGCAGCAAGAGCTCAAGCTGAAGATCACCACCGCACTCCCGGACGCCAGCCTCACCACCCTCTCCAGCGGGTCCACCGCCTGCTGATGCTTCGCCGCAACATAGTTGCTGTAACCCCATGCCTGATCCGCCGACTGATAATGATACTGCATGATGATAAATGGATAAGATCAAAGGGAGGAAATTAAAAAGAGATTTTCTGACTCGATACAAGTATTTGGACAAAGGGGGGTAAAAACAATTGTATGGGAGAATATTGTTTGTACGAGGAAATTGAGGTTTTGATGATGGATGATGATGGGAGGGGGGTTACGTTTATATAAAGAATGGGAGAATGGCAATGTGGTAAAAATGGTGGTGGGGAATGTCTGATGTTGTCGCAACGCGTGCTGAGCAAAATCAAGCGTTAATTTAAGAGTTGTTTATTTCATTTTTTGGGGGGTTGCTTTAAGAGGATGGGTAGACAAGAGTAAGACATTGGTCCAACAGGGACAATTTTTAGTGATCAGATTTAGAAACTTCCTCATTAATTAGGGAATCATGACGGTCTTACGTAGTGTGTCCAAATAGGGTCTCAGACGATGTCACCTATGAGCGATGAAGACAGAGAAGTTAGCTGCTTTGGTCATAGGTTTTTATTGCATGCAAGTTTTGTAGCGAAATGATCACCGTTGCCATGTCATTTTTTGCTTCCAGTTTTATCTGAATTTGTTCCTCCAATGTAATCTTATTACACATCCATCTTCTTACCATTATTAATGTATTGGTCAACCTATCTGTAATGTGGTTGAAATGGTGTCAAATCTTGTAATATTGATTGAATTTGGGCAATCTCGTTCAAGGCGATTCATTTGGATGACATGTTATATATACTACTAGTATTTTTTGCTTATTATGAACAATTTGATTAACGAGAAATCAGACTCAGATATAGTACGGACTTGCGTCACATCATCAGGCTGAAAAATGAACCAAAATAGCTCATGTTAGTATAAAATCGAGATCCACATTCTCTTCAATTAAGAAACGACGAATAACAACGTTCCAAGACTAAATTATGTGCTATTTATTTAGATAATTTTCTGCATTCCGCCTTCAGATAATGACTTAATTACAAAATGTTTATCTTACAAATAGAAATCAAAGAACTATATTTTTATAGTGTTCGGTTCACTTCTTCCTGTATGAAGAAGCACAATAGTGGTGAAGAAGTCAAAAGACTTCTTATTTTAGTCCACAGACTCTAAAGCTAATTAATATAAGAGGGCGCAATATTTTTCATTCTTTCATTTTTATTAACGCTTTTAGCTACTTAAAACTTAAGAATAAACACATTAACTTTAACTCAACTTTTAATTAATCTATAATCACACTATAGCTTTGCATTTGTTGTGTATTTTAGGAGTACAGGAATTAAAGTATAATAGGTTGGAGGGTGGAGGAGAGACATGAAGACAGGCTTTTTCAGGGGGAAAAAAAATGTTTGGATAAATGTGCAAATGGAGTTAATTGAATTGTGAATACAGTCGGCTGTCTCCGTCCTTGTTGTCGGCTCATTGTTGTCTTCCTTAATTTTAATCTACACACTCTATTTTTGCCATGCATCTACCACGTACCTGATGCTAACGCATGTTGTACTTTCTTTTTCTTTTTGAACCATATAAATTAATAGTAATATATCTACTGCTAGTACTTTTTGCGCTCACACTACAATATAAAATGGGTAGATTAAGAAAAAGTAGATATATCTGATTTAAAAATTTAATTAAGTAAGTAATTGCAAATAACCCCTCTCAAGTTTTACTATTTTGTGACATTATTAACAAATCAAAGTTTGACTAGTCAATACATATTTTTCAATCAAGAAATGAGTTTTTCCTTAATGAATTAGTGATATTAATCATGTGTGATGTGGTTTCATTCAAACCCCCAAAGAATAACACACGAGACAAATGTTCATTGTTGAGTTACATAAGAGAATGGTGATTGGTGATGAATGAATAAGAAAAGCAACAAATGGCAACGACGTAAAGACAAACGAATGGTGATAAAAATTGATATTTGTATTCGTTAATCTCGCGAGTCATATACTACAACAACAATTGATCTTTCCAGGAGGTGTTTTTGAAGACAGTGAAACTTGAAAGGGATTATTTGAAATTAACAAGGATGTTTTTGGGGTTGGTTTTTATACTTTAAATAGGCTTTTTAAGAGGATTGCTGCAGAAAGACCCTTTAGCGCGCATGCAATGTAAGGTTGTCCTTCTCCTTCATTTGTTAATTAAATCTGATTGGAAGATCACTTTTTGGTTTTACCGATGAATGGATTCAAAGACCGTGATCATATTAACGGTCTTAATGATTCGGTAGTTACTTAAACTTAATAAATTAAGCTTAGTACTGTTAGTACTAATGGGGGCGTGATTCTTTGACTGGATTTGCATTCTGCAGGTTGTGTGTGTGTGTGTGTGTGTGTGTTTAACAGGCAATTTGGCAACACCCATATTGCTGACTAATTGGGATTTGGGTACACTCCCATGATCTCCATCAAATCTCTATGCCCTTTTTACCACTTTTGTTTACTTGACTCGTCGTATGTTACCTTTCCCTGTTCCTTTATTTTCTAATCTAATTTACGTTTATAACTTTCTGTATGTATACAAAACTTTGTACGCTGTGGCAATATCTAACTAATTTAATAGTACTATCAAATAAAAATGTATGGAACATTGAAAATTTATGTGAGGAAGGTGATTTGATATTGCAACCAAGTAGAGTTGCTTTCTTTTCGTACAAGGATCACAACCTCCGGTTCAAGGATGCATTTAGACAATCATGAGTGAATTAAATCTTTTTCGGATACGAGAATTGTGAAATTTGTAAATTATTGGAATTGGACAACTACATTATTGTCCGATATCATTTCCTTGTACAATTTCAGAATTACACACAAACATATGTTTGTCCAATATAATACTACATCATTGAAGCCAAGTTACACGATTTTGTTTTATCCGAATGGAAAAGTTACACGAAATTTTTAAAAATATTCGAGGTCAAAAAACTATAAGGCAAAATACATCATTGTGTTATGAAAATATTGACGAATCCGGATTTGTTAGAGTAATGACTTCGGACATCGGATGTATAATATACCCAAATATATATATATATATAATATATATATATATATAATATATATATATATATATATAAAATGTTTGTGACGGAATGCAACGTGTAGTATGTATTAAAGCAAAGGTGTTGGTGTGGTTGCATGCGATTAGGTAGTTAAAGTGATCAGCGTGAGCTGAAAAACACTGCTAAAAGTTTCTTTAATTCGTACTAATGACATGAGGAGATTAAAAAAGAGAGAGATTAAAATTGAAAAGACAGACAAAAGAATCGAAATTATAAAAATTTGGGTACTATATACTGTGGGGGGGAAAAGAAGAAAAGCAAAAGAAAACAGAGGGAGTTAATGTGGGAAGGAAATGTGGAGTAAAGAAGAGACAATAAAGTGGAGGAGGAGTTCCAAGAAAGGTGGCTGCGCGTGCGTGTGTGTGTGTTAAACCATTCTGCAGTCGTCGGGCGGCGGAGGTGATGAGGTGGGATGTTGTAAGGATTCTCATTTCTCAGTCGTCAAAAGTACGGAAGCGCCGAATCCCGGCGAAACTTTAGGACTCCCTCACACATTACTCCTTCCCTTTTCTTCCTATACAGCTGTATTTTCTTTCGTAATATTACATATTGGATGATGAATTGATGATGGTAGTGCTGAATTGATGATGTAGAAATGTTGGAAAATGGACGGAACCAATGAATGAAGTGAGACAGTGACCCATAAATTAGAAATATATAAAATGATTTAGTTAATTAACTTGTAAGTTATTACTTATATTATGAGGGATAAGTGCAATCGTGTATTTTACTCGTTCACTAGTTACTCGAATAAAATTTTTCGTTTGTCTCAAAAATATTTTCTCTGTTTCAAAAAAGGTAATTTACACTGAATTTTATCAAATTTTAAACCTAAAAAGTAATTTTTTATATCGACATTACATATGTTTGAGAATATTAAATTCAAGTGACTAATTTTAAACTGCTTCATCAACCATGTATGTATGAGATTGATGAAGAAGGACGACAACCATCGTGATCGTCAAACACACACGACACGCATATTCACACACACACACACAATGACACAACACATAAACCCTGCATATTCTGCAGGCATGCATGGCAATCATCTCTCTCTCTCTTCTTGCTTTGGTACGTTTGACCGGACTTGACGCAGAAAAGTAAAGAATGGAAAGACATTTGGATCCTTCCCCTTTTTACACCATGTGATTCGAGATCTCAGTCCTCCTCAATTCTCATGTCATTCTCTCTCCCTCTTTCTTCCAATCTTTTCTGTTCTTCCCCATTTCCCAAGTATTTTTGTTTCACAGTTTTTGACTCAACGACTTATTGCTGCAATTTTGACCACTAAAGCTTCTCCAATGGCCAAGAAAAAGAGGAAGAAAAAATAAACTAATCTACAAAAATTTACTAACAAGTATGAATTGCGCCCGATTGCATTCATTCTCCTTGAAATGTAATCCCTCGCTCCCAAAAAAATAATTCATATTAGAATTTGAGTTTTATATTATTTTTAATATAAATTTGAAAATTCAATACTGATTATTTTTATTGGAGATAGATGTAGTAGTTAAACATGTAATCTAATACTCCACATTACAATTTATAATTTGTACTATTCACAAATTATTTTTTAGGATCGAAATTCCTTGTTAATAATAATTTTGTTTCAATCCGGAACATAAAGTTCATTATTACGTACACACGCCTATTTACTGTTATATGTTCAATTAACTACTGAAAAGTTTATCAGTTCTCACAAATCTGATTAACCCTAGACCGAACAGATTACTGCTGCTCGTGATTTTACTGTACTGCTTTGTTGTCTTGTTACTTTTTCTTCTTTCACTTTTTCTCCTTCACCAGTTGAAATTTTGAATTAATTAGCCCATGCCAGAAAGATAGTCTTATTCACGTAAGAACCCACTGGGCCTTTCATAACTCAAACTCACCACCAATTATAAACTGTTTGCTACTAGATATTGTACTACTCCCTCCCCTCCAAAATAAGTGTCATTCTAGAATTTGCATATAGTTTAAGAAAACATTAAATAAGGTAACTAAATTACTAGAATATCCTCAACCAACCCCATTAAAATAAATGTTCACCAATAATATTATTTCTTTTGAGGGTATGTTTGAAAATTTTTGACAAAAAATGCATTAGAATCCGAAAACGACACTTATTTTGGAATTTCTCCATTTTGCCAAAACGATACTTATTTTAGAATAGAGGGAGTACTACCTTTCCCATGCATCTTGTCCTAGTACATGAAAATTAACTTTTATATGTACAAAAAAAAAGAAAATAAATTTTATCAAATGGGTACTTCCAAATTTTATTGTTTTCTCTCTAACTATCTGTAAAATCAAAAGAATGTAAGTGTTTTCAAAATTAGCATCAACATTCCATTTTCAACTTGATTGGCAGCTTTCAGTCGGGTCAAGAAAGATGACGACCAAGTTAAAAAGGGATCTTCGCGCTTGGGGCAATGGCGCAGTTTATGAGGTTCTAACCGAGGCGCGTCTATTGCTGGTTGAAAAGGGATGTTTAGTACTAATTTTCATGGAGAGTTTACTTTTCAACTGGTCACAAAAATTCAATGCAATACTTTAGTTTTATCGATGCAATATTTTCATCTCACAACCGTTTTTCAATACAAACGAATATGGATTAAAATTTTGATTCTTGTAGAACTTTAGAAAAATGTATCCACTGTTTTATTGATCAATAAGTTTTGAATAGCTAATTTGAGACGTTTTATTTTACAATGAAAAATCAGAATTCTTTTCAAAGAAGTAGAAAATCAAAATTCTTGTAAGCGTCGACTTTTTTGTCGACATTTATAAGTAGACGCATACGTCGACGCTCACTATTTCTTCTAGCTAAAAGATAGCTGCAGTGAACTTTTCCAGCGATATCAATCTATTGCCGAAAATTAACCTGAGAAATTTTAATATTCAATAGAGAAGTTAGTGTTGAAGAAATTTTCATACCCTTTATTAGTTCGTTTAAAAGAAACTTACGAACAAGTTGAAAATTAAGTTTTTTGTAGTCCCTCCGTCCCATAATTATTGTCTAGTTTGGATTTCCATTTCTAGTTCATTTTGTACTAAAAGTGAAATATCAAACTGGATAATAATTATGGGACAGAGGGAGTACTAATTTTGTAGTGTATTGAATTTTATAGCATTAGAGCCTTAGAAAAAATTCGCCGAAAGCCGTATCATATCTTCATTTATTGTTTCGTCCCTTCTGGATGCAAACGAATACGTTTATTTTCAATAGATATGAGATAATGAGATATTGTAGAAGAAAACATAACTCTCTTCAAATCATAAAAAAATTATGATTAAACCATAACATTAATAAATTTTAATCAGTTGACTTGTTCGTCACCCTATAAGTAGACAACAAAGTCAATGCTCACTATTTTTAGCCAAAAAAGAAGTGCCATTATTATTTTTTTATATCATATTAATCTATGACTAGATAACAAGATGCCAAAAAATTTCAATAGTCAATAGAAAGTTTAACATCAAAATCTTTTCAATAAATTTTCTTTGTCGTAACTTTCTAGTCGAGTTAAGAAATCAACGAAATTGAAAATGGAGCTAGTGTTTAGTAGTAATAATTTTACGGTTCGTCGACTTTTGTAGAAAAAATTGACGCAATATTTTACTTCCAACCGGATAAGATTTTTATTATCGAACTGTTTTATTGAATTTTTAGAGCAAATGAGTACATGATAAAATTCTGTTCCAAATATGTCTAAAAAAATCTAGTAATATGAATTATTTTATTGCCAAAGTCGTATACATTTTAATTCTTAATTTCGTCGACTTAAATTCGACGTTTATAAGTCGAGGAGAAAGTCGACGTGTACAATTTCCAGAGAAAACATAACAGCGGCTGGGGGTGTGTGCGCGCGCGCGCGCGCGTGTGTGTGTGTTTTTCTTTTCTTTTCGATATCAATCTATTCGGGGAAGGCTTGAAGCAAAATTTATTGGAGAATGTGAGAGAGCATATTTTTCGAAATAGTCTTAAATGATTATGCTTTATTAAATCAAACTTAGTTAAGGCCCTTCATGGAAGATTGATGAATATTCTGGAATTCTGAAAATCCCTTTCTCTCCTGTTCTTCGACATAGAACCCTAATCCCCAAATTCAACGTTGCTGTTCTTCAAGTTTTCTTCCCCTTATCTATGCCTCTGAAATCCAGTACGTGACATATCGGTTTTGTTATGGATTTATAGAAAACCTAATCCGGTCCGCGAGCCCAAAAGAATTAAAAAAGATCTGAATAAATTGTCCCTCCAGTGCGCATGCCGGGGAGGGACCAGAATTGTTTTTGGTTTGTTTGGGTCTGATCGACGATTCTAGTAGTCTCTGGTCGTTTGTCTAACCAGCCGCCCACCGTCCAAACTTGGGTCTGTCTGGCGGTGGAATAGCGAGGCCCAAGTGTCCACCTCGACGCCGAACACGGTGGTCGCATAAGAAGCTTGATTAGTAGCAATAAATTATAAGCTTAATTGCTAAAAGCCCTTATTGTCATGGGAGAAAAGAGGAACCTTACCTTGATCTACCACCCCAAAATCAACCACCCATAAAGCGGCTTAGAAAGTGTACCAAGAATGAGAAGGAAATACTGGATCGACTTAGTCAGCTCCCGGATGATATTCTTGTCTACATTCTTTCTTTGTTGACACTGGAAGATGCTGCCCGGACATCTATTCTGTCAAAACGCTGGAAGGATCTTTGGTTGTATGCTGATAGACTTGATTTTCATTGCACAAAAATGTGGGAAGGTATGGAAGGAACAGATGAGGTAAACACAAACAATCGCAGAGAGTATGTTAATTGGGTGAACAAGGTTTTGCAATCTCACGACGCTGTCGTTATGGATCTGTTCCGAATTCGATTTGATTTCGACAAGTCATCAAAGGATGATATTGATAATTGGCTTCAGTATGCATTTGCTAGGAGAGTTCGGAGAATTAGATTTAAAATTGTTGACGTATGGTGATAAGCATCGTAACACATCAGCTTATGATTTTCATCATACACTCATTGGGCAAAGTAATGACAGTTTCGTATCTGTCTACAATTTTCTTACTTCTTTAAGCTTTAAAAATGTAAGTGTGTTTGGGGAAATTCTTGAAATTTTCTTGCATAGTTGCCCTTTTCTTGAATATCTGGTTGTAGATGCCTCTAGATGTCTAGAACAACTCGAAGTTTGTGGTCCATCTCTTGCATTGGAACATCAGAGATAACTCGGTGTTATGAGTTGCGTTCCACCATTGTATGTGACACAAACATATATAGTTTCACTGAAAGTTACTGAAGGGGACGAATTGACGCTTAAGAATGTTCCTTTTCTTGTGGATGTATTTATTGGCGGATGTTGCTACAGAAACCTTGTCGGGGGTACCATTTCCTGGCTCTCCTGTCTATCAACACTGGAGGTCCTTACCTTACGAATCACGGAAATAGATATATTATAAGGGAAATGGCTAGGGATGCCCCGCTTCCCGAGTTACCTTATTTGAAGCAATTGACTTTTGTTGCTCGTGCGTCAAGTGAAAGCAGCCTAATAGAATTTACTTGTTTAATTAGGGCATCCCCCAGCTTGGTGACATTTGTCCTTAAGTTAGAATGGTTGAAAAATATTGCAAGGATACGGAGAGAATCTAAGAGATCTTTGGCTTTTCCTCTTAAACATCTTAATGATCTTATGATGATCATGCTGACCAATAAGTTTCAGTTTGTTAAATGTAATTTATAGTACTTCTTTGGTTGGTGGGAATGTAATATATGTGTTAAGATCAAAAAGAAAAAAAAGTTTAGGCCCTTCAGTTGTGGGCGCTTCAAGTTCATTGGTTCCTTATTACAATAATAAAAAAACAGCCGCAATCATAATTCGGTAAGTAAGTCACATACAAAATTCTAACTTAATTTTATCAGCTGCTAATCAAATACGATCAATTTGCAGTGATAATAGGACTGCGAAGTGAAGAACAACATCGTAACGGAGGAATTGTTAGCATTGTGCAATAATCACTCCAAGTCATAAAGAGACGAGAATAGTCCTCACTCACATAATTCAAACAAAAATGTTGACTGTACTAAATTTTACACCATTTGATCGACAAAATGTGTATAATCTTTTGCATCCTATGCACCCTATACATTAAATTTCACGTTATCTCCAACTTGCTCTACGTACATGCACAAAGAGAATCGACTTAATAACTACATCCAAATTACACCAAAACGTATAAATCTCAAACCCGAAATCACAAAATATGGAAACCTGAAAATGCGTAGCCATAAATTTGGAGACGAATCAAATGCCCCAAGAAAATTACACAGGTAAAAGCAAGGAGGCGATTTTGATTATGTTCTTCTCCTAGCCATTGAAATAGCAACACCTTCAAAAAGCTTATCAATGTGTCCCTCCAATTCCTCAGGTTGATGCTTGATATACTTATCGGCTTGCTTTGAACTATCTAGATGTTGCCTAAACCTCCCTAAAAACGACCGGTACGCCGGAATCACCACCGCCGATATCGAAACCCGGAGCTCCGACTGAAGCTGCTCGTCACTCACCACCCAAGTGTTCTGCGTCTTGACAATTTCATCAAACATAGTGTTGAAATTCTTCAGCCGTTCTTTCAATAGCGGCTTGTTGACCTTCCCGTTGACCATCAACCCCTCGTGATTCAGGCAATGCAGCAGCCGGACCCACGTCTCCCGTTGGTAATTCTTGTGGTATTGCCTCACCACCGTTGACCTCCTCCGGCACCAGTTGTCTCCCATCACCTGGTGGATCTCGGCTGAGCCCTTCACTTTCTGGAGGATGTAACGGCCGTTGTTCATCAAGAAAACGTACCGGAGAGATGGGTCTCTGTAGAGCATTGATTTGGCTTCGATGTTGCCGTCCAGCAGATCCATTACCTTCACAATCTGGTCGGAAAATGGTTTCGGGTTCGGGTCACCCGGGTGATGATCATCCGGACTTTCGGATTGCTCCAAATTATCCGGAGATTTCTGGAAGATTTTCTCTAACGTTGATTTGTACTCGCAAGCGTATTTCAGATAATTCAGGACGTAACGGGTCAGCGGATGGACTGCTCCGCCGGGGACGGCGGTTTTGGCGACATCGTTTTTTATGGAATTCTCCAAATCCAGGAATATATTCATGGCCGCCTCCCCGAGTCTGTCGCAGGCAGCACTGATTTCTGATTTCAATTCATGCTCGGAATTTTCACTTTCAGTACAGCCAGCGGTACTGATTGCCGGAATCACATCCTGGAGGGTTTCGTACATATCCAGAAATTTAAACAGCTTCTCAGCCGATCTCTTCGTCATCGCCACCGCGCCGGCGAAATCCAGGAGCTGAATCACCACGGAACGCGCCAGGTTACTGAAAATCGGCGTGAAAATCATGGGATGATCGGAAAACACCATCTCCCCGAGTTTTTTCTCGGCGGGGAAGAGTGTTTCCGAGCAAGTCTTCACCATTTTGACCCACCGGTTAATCTCTTTCTCCAGGGAATCCCATGACATCCGCCATACGTCGTCCATGTTCAGCTTCTCGTGCTCTAGCTTCTTCAATTGCTCCTGAAACAGAGTCCTCCGCGCAATCGAGTAAACCTGGAAACATTCCTTATCGTATCCGCCGGAAATCATTGTCGAAACAATCCGTCCCATCTTGGTCACCACATCCGGCGGATACCCCGGAAGATCAGAATTATCATTCATCTCAGCAACAGGGGATGATTGATCAGAGGATTCCCTGATCAAACAAAAATTAGTATTACCGTTGGATTCCCTGCATTGGGTATCCTCTAACAGGGCACGTAATTCTTCCTCCAGGAAAGCCATGGCCTTCTGTAAAACAGAGCTTGTCCTGTTTAATGAATCAGAAGTAATAACCGCCGACGACATCGACGACGACGAAAGCTCGCTGAATGCATTTGTCAGCTTGGACAAACGGACAACGGCTTCAAAGAAAAACGAATCTTCCTCCGTCATCTTATGATTATTAGATCCAGGATTCTGGTTCCTGGAGGATGCAATTCTGGATTCGATAATCTTGGAGAATATCTCCACAGTATCCGACGGGACCTCAGCCGCTGCATTTTCGTTAGAATTCAGGAGGGCGTCGGTGATTCTATCAATGTCGTTGGAAACTTGGTCGGCCGGAAATGTTCCTCTGTCATTCACTGTGTTTGTACATCTGGAGAGACGATCCGGGCTGGAAACCGATTCAATGGGGCTCTTTGGACTGGAAAAACTAGCGGAATTCATGATTTCCCCATTCTTGTTCTCCGTTGGCTGCATCATTTATCAATTACCTTAATTTCCCTCCTCAATCGTGGGAAGAGAGCAAGAGATTTTTTGAGGAATTTTTATTTTAATTTTTTTTGGATGTGGAATTAAAAGAGAAAAGGGAAGCTTTGGGGGAATGGAGGAGAGAATTGATGAGAGGTTTGAAGTTGTTAACGTTGTTGTTGTTCTTTTTTTTGGTTTGGTTGCAATTTTCGGGAGTGGAAGGTGGTAGTTCAACGTAGACTCCGCTTGCCAAGCTTGGATCATCATTTGTGCTTCTCACGATCTCAAACCAAAACTTATTAATGTTTAGTTACGTGTATACTTAAGTACTGGTTTACCATTAAGATACACATGTACATCATTTTATTTTCACATTTCTCTTATAATTTTGGGAAAAAAAGAGTACAATTAAAATTGATTATATAATAAAAAAGAAAACTCACAATTGTTTTCATTTGTTTTATTTAATTTTGAACATAATATATATGTGTCCGACTACAACGTGCTACTAAGTAACCCCCTCTTTCAAATCTTAGCAATTCCTTCCATGTTTTGTTTTGCTTTTTTTACCAGTTGGCGGTGCCTAAAGTCTTGCAAAAATCATAGAAAAAGGAATGACGTTTCTTTATACTTCTCCTGTCTCAAAATTATTGTACAGTTTAAGATTTCACTTTTAATATAATTTAAACTAGAAATGAAAAATTCAAACTGGACAATAATTATGGGACGGAGGGAATACTTTTTAGTAATTTTATATAATTTTTTTATGTGAGTTCTGCTTCAATATTGTTGTAGGGCTGCACCTCCCTTTGTTTTTATTTTTAAATTTTTTTTCTATCACGAGCAAATTTGATATGATCGTATCAAAAAAGAAGATGGTGCATTTAAGATACTCCCTCCGTTCTATAATTATTATCCATTTTGCCAAAAAACTTTTGTCCCAAAATTATTGTCCAATTTGACTTTTTATGGAATGAATTACACATTTGCCCTTTTGTGTATCGGATTCAACTTCATAAAATGCATTTGCTCAGTTCATTCAAGCCCAACGCAAGACTCCTTCCATGTCTCCTTAAGATTTAATTCTTTTCTAGCCCAAAAAACAGAGAGATTTTTCATCACGATTTTATTATCTTTTTGGCTTCTCATTCCAGATATGGATTCCGTTTGTGCTTATCAACAGCAACAACCACAACAACATAATTTTCACCACTCTCACCAACTCTATATTGGCGGCAAGAAAAGCCAGAGAGAAATCAACATCCCACCCAGGAAGCTTCTCAGCCGCCGTGCTGCCACCGCCGTGAGATGATTCCAACGGTAAATTTGATGACCCCATCGATGGCGTGGCTAACCAATTCCAGAGATCCATGAGCTATCGACGCCCCAAACTCGATTGAAGATGGGATTTCCTTCACGGCTCAGTTCGCCACCTCACGGATGATTTCAGTTTCCTTCTTAAGACCGAACACGAAATCCTGCAAATCCCGACAAGTCTTCAGCACCGACTCAGATCTAGGAGCGGGTCATTCAACAAATCACCGAAGCTGGACAATAATTATCTATAAATCCATAATTTTTTTGTCGGTTATACAATTTCATAGACAAGGGTATATTTGGAAGTTTAGCCAAAACATTGTTAAGTTTGACCAAAAAATAAATTCTTCTATTTTGGTGAAACTGGACAATAATTACGGGATGGAGTGAGTATAACACAATTGGCCTTAAAACACATCTTGAAGCCACAAGGTAACTTTTTCCAAATTCGTGAACAACCACATAAAAGCGCTAATCTAGTTGATCTAGCTAATACAATGAGTATTATATGAGCTTCAGAAAAATAATTCTGCAGAATTTTATTATCTAGGTTTTTTTTTTTTTTCCCTCTTTGGTACCTTAACCCCTTTTTCTCCAAATCTTCCCCTCCCCAAATATATCTAAGACATTTTGACCAATCAAGTGTAATGTTTTGTCACTACTTCTGTCTCACGATTACTGTTCAGTTTGGATTGTCAATTTTAATATAAATTGGACTAAAATTTAAAATTCAAAGTGTACAATATTTTCAAAACAGAGAGAGATCAAAAAGATAACATTTCGACAAAATCATTTTAGGGCTCTTTCTCTGTCTTTGAGGTGGATTTCGTGGTATTCATATTCATACCACAAGACGTACTTAATGACTTAAAGAGTAGAAATCCACGCAACCCCGTATGTTATACGCAAGATTGAATGATTTAGGTGGATTGATGTCAAATTTTCCTTTATCCCAATTACAGGATTTTATTAAAAAAAAAAAAAGGAAGAAGAAGAAGAAAAGAAAGAAAGCCAGTCCGTTCTTTCACAAATATTAGCTACTCTCGTCGACAGACATCCCTTGCAAAAATATTTCCGAAGGAATTCTATGTGTTTTATTAAGTATTCACGAATCTGTTGAAATTTTTTAGGTGAATACTCCTTTCTTCTACAAAAATAATTTACGTTATAAAAATGCAAATTATAATACTTTGTAATTTATAATGTGATTTTTTTAAAACAGGAAGAACATCAATAAATTTATACGTATAATAAATAAAATATTGCATTGCGATTCGATAGTCACGTAATTGTGTTGTCGGATCTCTCCAAAAATAACAAAAATCCAAAACCAAACCAACAAAGTGGCCAACTTGGCCAGTGGAGATAAGCCGTGTTATTAATTATTATAGCGCAAAAAACTTCTCAGCACGCTGATTTATTCAAAATCCAGACGGTTCCAAACTATCGAACGATCTTAAGAGTGTGACTACTAGTGTTACTGGTGAGGACCTGAACTGAAAATTTTGGCCATCATTTATAAAGCTTTCATTGTCATTTGTCAAAATAAATAGTAACAGTATACTTTTTTTTTCCGAAAAAAAAGAGAGGGGATTTTTACAGCACCCCAAATCAATACTTGAAGCCACCAATTTTGAAGAATTCTCATTTTACTCCTGTCATTTTGTCCAAACCCAAATGAAGTAGAGAGAGAGGGAGAGGGGGAGAGAGAGAATAAGCCACTCAGACCGAACTGGGCAAGTCATCCGGTCCTATTCACATGAGAACGGACAAATTATTAATTTTTATTTTAATATTAGTTTATTCGCAGTATCGTTACATGTTAAATACCTCGTATTTTAAAAATTATTAATAATATTTATACTTTAGTGCTTAAACTCTCGATTTTATATTTACTTAAAAATAAACAAGTAATTAATTTTTTACTTGAAAATAAATTTAAAATTATTTGTTAAGTTAATTTATTTGAATTGATATTAAAATATAAATTTTGCTTTAATCATTATTTTAAATATAATTTTTAGTTAAAATAATAATTATACATTTATAATGAAAAATAATAATTGTACTACAAAGATTGTGACAAATATGTGCAAATAGATTAACTATTTTTTGTACTACAAAGATTGGTGATACTTAATGCAACTCAAATAATAAATTATTCATAAATTTAATGACCTAAAAACTAGATTAACTAATTACAACAAAAAATCTAAAAATTTAAAAAATAGCAATGAATCCGATTGAAATTTTTTAATTTTTAGACTTTTTAAATAACAAATATTGCTATTTTTTAATTAAAAAAATTAAAAAATTAAAAAAAAAAAGCCTGACCGGTCCGGTTCACCATATCGGACCGAACCGAGACCGGCCGAGCAATTAAGCCATCGCGAGTTAACCCGGGACGGGCAATGAACCCGTTCGGGACCGACCGTCCCGAGTTAACTCGGGATGGGCAATGAACCCGTTCGGGCGAACAAGTAGGCGAGCTCATTGCCCGTCCCGAGTTCGGGACGGGTGGACCACCCGGTCGGTCAGTTTTTTTTTTTTTTAAGTTTTCAAAAAATTTTTTTATTTTCTCTCTAGTCAAGTTATTTGATTTGAAAAAATGATAGAGATAAAATGGTTCAAATGTAAAATATATAGATTCAAGTGGTAAAGGTGGTGGCTTTGAAAATAAACATTAAAAAAAAAATATCAAACCAAAGTGGAGTTTCTGTAACATGGATATTCACCGTGAGTCCGTGGATATTCCATCATGGGAATAGTTCTATGTTTCCTAAGACGTTTTTGGTAGTCTTTTGTTTTTTTTTTTTGGGGGTGAACCATTTTAATATGATGAAGAGAAATGTTTTTTTTTTTAATATATATTGAGGAAGCTACATAGCTTAGTTATACAAAAACTCCGGGAGAAGGAGTCGGAGCATCAAAAGATAGTTTTTCTAGTACTATTCCCGGAGTGTTGCCAAAATATATACTCCGATATGGCCGGATAGCCCATTTGTGCTGAGGCGTTTGCTACTTCATTTCCGGTTCGCCTGATGCGGATAATATCTACTGTCCACTGTCTATTTAACATTAAAAGTAATCTACTTAGTACAGATGAAGAGAAATGTTCTTTAACTTCTGTTTGAATGTTGTAGGCCTCGAAGCCCAGCTTTCTAAGACATCGGATCGGGGGTATCCAAGATGGATATTCAAAGTGTACTTTCATTTCATGTATCTGGTGCAGAAATCTCCATGAATGATCTCATACCAGTTTGACCCTGACTCAGTTGGATTCAAGGCAAAGTTTTCATGATCCAAAATTCCAAATTACTACATGATTCGACCATGCGTGACATACACGTGAATTCTCCTACAGTACTTGTTACTCACCACCTTACCTTACTAGATGATAATTTTTTTTTTTCGATTTAACTCATAAAGTTTGAGAAATAATATTATGGGTAAGGAGGGTTTTGATTAGTGTACATAGTACGTACTATTTGTTATATTGTTTTATAACTTAATAAAGAGAAGGATTAATTTGAAGACAGAAGAAATATACATTTTAAAATAGCACATTTTTAGTAGTAGATGATGTGTTGTTTTCTTTATCATATCTTCTCATTCTCTGAAAATAACAAGTTAAGGAATTAATTTACAACTGTATTACTAGGCAAATGGACCAACCTGGGCCAGTTGATATTCGTAGCAGAGAAAATAACCACCAAAGACACACCACTTTGCTGGGAACAACTTAATGTCTCAATCACAATGGGAGTTATGGATATTTTTCGAATTTGAGATGAAGAAATGTGGATTGATTTATAAAAAAAGGGCAACCTGAGACTTGAATAATTTGGCCATCATTTATGAAACTTTTGTCATATGCGGATCATTGTTTATTTTCCATTTAATAATCATGTCGGTGACAGACCAAAGTACCCTTTTCTGTTAATGTTAATTCTCACAATGCGACTTTGCGAAAATTGGAGACCAGTGAATCCCAGTCTGTCCACCATCACGCGGTAGCAGCACCGTTGGGTTGGATTGCGATTTGAGAGTTCTCTTCCAAATGTAAATATACATTTTCCTGCTTTTATAGTTTGTAGTATTTTCTTCCGGCTACCTCTCAATTATTTTCTGTCTCGTAAAAATAATCTATATACAACTTATAACTTGTACTAAAATAATACTCTTACAATTTACAAACTATATGAATAATTATTTTGAGATAAATAAACGATTGATTTTCTTTTCCTTGAAAAGTAAGAAAAACTGGATTTCACATTATCCCAGTGTTCTTGTGGATTTCATGTTTATAGATAAGAGTGGTAGATGAACACACATAGTAGAGTGGTTAGGCCATTTCTTATGGACATATACGTTATTTTGTTTCTAGAGGAAAATTAAATTAGCAATCATCGGTAGTTGTTATGTACAAACCTTATTTTTCCCGAATAAGAATCTCTGATCAGGTCGGCATCACATGTTACTTCATGAGCCCTTCCACATTTATTCAACTTCTAGAATTCTGATACAGTATTATTCTCTCTAGTTTCCATTACTCTTCTCTTTTTTCTCTTAGTTGATAAAATACTGACAATAATTTTGAAATAAAGAATATTTTTTATGATTGAATTTATAGAGGAATTTAGTGGTCAACTATTCAGTTAGGTCCAGTGTGGAAGGACAAATTATTCATTAGGTTTTTTTTTATGGCTTTCATTGTGGTCAATTCATTGCTTTAAATGGCTGTGGATTCATACCGTCCATGTTCCCTCCATTGGAATATTTGTTACTCTATCTCTACCTCCTGCTTTTAGTTTTAGGTTCACACTTTTTCGAATTTTTCACTCATGATAACGCCCACCAATTTAAACTCCCTGCTTTCATTTTTTTTTTTTTATATTGCAGGGTGTCTACCGTCGACAACAGTGATTAATCTCTTTTGCTCATGGTAAGCACCTCAGTGGGTGGGAGAACTCCAAAGGATTTAAGGTTGCTCCATACCCATAGCGAAATTCGAATCCTCGACCTATGATTACGGGTGAAAGAGTCCTTACCACTCCACCACAACCGCTTTAGTTACTCCCTGCTTTCATTAGTTTGTATTGGTTAGTTTCATACAAATCTTTCTTGTTCATAGAGAAGGAAATAGTGTAGCATAAACTCACAAACAATTTTTTTAATAAAAAAACTAATACAGCCATTAACTATCATAACTGGAAGGTCAATTGTTGAAGGGGAAAAATATGTAAATTTGTTGAACAGATGGAAGTCGATTGGAGAAACCTTTGGACTTCCTTCCCCATTCAGATTAATCCTAAAAAAAATTTTCCTACCTGCAGCCAACCGATTTATCTGCCTCATGAGGTGAATAATCATAATTTTAGGTACATCCAGAAGAACATTATCCTCTGCACATAACAAACTAATCAAAAGTCTTGATATTTTAATCAATTCGTAGTTAATTTAGTAGCGTTCAGACGTACAACATGCCCATGTTTGACAGGGTCAAATTCCAAGAATCAAATTAAGGAAGAATTAATTGGGCCATGTTACTTTGGTTAGTTAGTGCCATTTAATTTATCCCTTTCCTATTTTAATTTGTTACACGCATCTCCTTTGAGATTTGATGATATATATATATATATATATATATATATATATATATACTAAACAGTGGTGCACCGCACGAGGTGCGGTAGTTCATACTAACCCGATCGAGGATAATCTATACAACTACTATTTTTGTACAAAACAACAGACCCTTGTAATTCTCTAAAAATGAGAATTAAGGTACAAAGTCTCAAACTTTAAACAAATTCGACTTCATCTTTCATGGCTACAATTAAATTATTTTCAGTTACATTCAATTAGGTTTGGAGACCTCCGAAATCTCTGCATTATAGTTGAACTTCGCTCCAATCATTTTGAACCAACATTAGCACATAAGATGCTAAAAGAATTGCTTGTAAACTCCTATTGAGAAAGGAGTTTAAAGCAAACGATAAAATTTACAAAGTATACTTACTCTAAATAGCTTCATCATTTAAATCATTTAGATAGGGGCAAGATCCCGATCTTAAAAAAAAAACACAAATATTTCAGACTTGCATCATTAATTAGCTAATTTAGAAACACCCCAACTATATTGTACTCGAAATTTCATTTCACCATTTTCACTTATAGAATAAATGTTATGGTATCCAAATGATACAAACGATGCAGAACACCATAGCAGGCCCAAGCTTCGAAGTCAAACAAATACGGTGCCTTTTGACTTTTGAGAAATTCATTAACACCTAACATCATACTCTTAACATGCAAACAATGTACACCACCATGCAATGCCATCTTCGGTATAAGGAATGGACCCTATCCACAATATACAACTATTTAAATAACCTTTCACAAACACACGCAAAATGAAAATAAAAAATAACAGAAAAATATCGGCACAATTTTCTTTTAAGTTTCAACCTTCCTGTAATAACATTTTAGCACCCACCAGCCACAATACATTGGAAGCTTTTCTACTGCGGTTAATTTAAGGAATAAGAATTATCAAATTGAGTAGTCAGCACCCTTTATGTTGGATATATCGCAGAATCTTGCCAAGAGAAGACCAAATTGGACTCAAAATTAACAAATACAAGGAAGAACTTTATCCACTTGTGCTGGGATTTCTTCAATTTCTTGTCCAATCGAACTTGGGCTCCGCCTAATAATTTGCAAAGTAACGCTAAAATGCCCGTTGGAAACCAACGCTCCTAGTATGGTGGTGTCCGATCAAAACTTAAATACAATAAGGTGAAAAGGAGAAAAAAGGAGTGGAATACAAAACTTAAATACAATAAGGAGTGGAATTAGAAAGAAGAAAGAAGGGGGAAGGTGCGCCGGAAAGAAAAGAGCCAAATAAACCCAAAAGACTGTTTGATGATTATAATAAAGCTTTATTTTTGTCAGGTACGAGGGGAGAGGAATGGTGCAACCGGTAACGGGAGATGGGACGATCGAATCAATGAGGGAGAAAAAAGACAAAAAAATGCATGTCTAATACGTGAAAGACACATAGTCTATTATGACCATTAACTTGTAGTTAACCGTGTCAAAAAATGACATTCTCCCTTTATATTACGTAGATATATTTGTAACTTGTTTTATACAAAACAGAAAAAAGGAACAAAATTTGTAAGCTTGTAATTCAACGTAATGAGGAGCATATGCGACTCAAATTATTACTCCTCTCATTCTAAAGTTATTGTCTAATTTAGATTTTCGTTTTTAATATAAATTAAAGTAAAATTGAAAATTTAAACTGGACATTAATTTTGAGACATAGAGAATATAATTATTAAACTATCATAATAGAATGGAAAGTGAAAATGGCACACCATATAGCTTTTGCAATTGACGCAGTGGAGTAAAAATGAGTCAAAACCACATTATTTCAGGGTCTTCTGTATCTTTTTTTTCTACATCATTTCGCAATACCCAAAGATTTTTATTTAGGGATTTCAAACCAATTCTCCATTCCCTCCCAGGGTTTCCGCCTGTCCCGCCTTTTGACACGTAACTTACGATAAAAAATATCAATCAATCATCGATTACATTAACCAATGTTTTTTTTCCCCTTTTATTTGATTCCATATCGTTTTAGATGAGATTGAATTATCAAAAGGAAAGTAAATGACCAAAACATGACACTATGTTGTTTGAGTAATGATTTATTACTTTCCTCAGGGGAAAAAAAAAAGATTCTGTTAATTGTCTAGGATTATCAGAATTGACTGAAAAGAGTGGTGTACAGAGATTTAAATATTAAAAAGAATTTTATTGAAGGAAAAATAATTTTATGGCAGTCTTCATTCAAAATTTGACCCGCATCCTCCCGAATTCGATTACATATCAAATCTTTAAGTATTTTGTTGTTTACTCTGTGAGCACAAATATAAATTCCTTATTTTTATACTCATTCTTTCAAGAGTACGTGGAAATTGAAGGGGCGTGTCGACCATATTAGTATGTACCAACAATGAAAACAAATTCGGGAGTTGTAATTAAAAATTATATAAAAGGGAAAGAAAAAACACTAGTTCTATGTTCTACCAAATGTAGTAGACCCATTTCAGGATTTTAGCTCAATTTCTTTTTCAAAATTATTATTGAGGTGAAAAAGATTATTCAAACCATTTTTATTCCTACCAAAATGAAAAAAATCTAACAAAAAGATTTTAAATTCTAACTATCTTTAGATTATACTCACTCCGTCTCAAAATTATTGTCCAGTTTGAGATTTCACTTTTAGTAGTATTTGAACTAGAAATGAAAACCCAAACTGGACAATAATTATGGGACGGATGGAGTACTATTGAATAATGTATACCAAATTTTGAACCGCGAATGCATATCATTATTATTCATTAACGTCACCAATCATTCACAAAAAAAACACAAAGAATTATTATTACTCAATAATATTTTACAGGGGAGATGGAAAGATTGAACCCGTGTGTTGTGTGTGCGTAAAAATGGCAGTAAAAAGCCGAAGACAAAGCCGGCTACAACTCTGTCACACCAACAACATCAACACCAAATAACACTTTTAATCCTACCATTTTTCAAAGAGCCCAATATTCCCCCTCGGCTAAAACCATCCAAAGTGCTGTTCTTTTTCCTCAAAGTTTTGATCTTTTTTTTCTATTATTCCTTGCTTTTTATTTGTAATACTGGTGCTTCTCTTCTTGTTTTCTTCCTCCCACCTCAGTATTTTTTTTTTTAATTTTTTTTTTGGGCGTCTTTGTTCCAGTTGATACTAATAAGAGAATAAGTTGAATTTTCTTTTCATAAAGTTTGGATTTTTGGGTATTTACTATCCAATTTTGTACTCAAGCGCTGAAAGTCTGGAAAATACTTGTTTACCTTATTGGGATGATGATGGGATTGTTTGGATTCAAGAGAATGATCAGCTAGTTGATTGATTTTGGAGTGCATCTGATAAGATTCAAAGGGAACAGTATTGAGTTAAAGTTTTGATCTTTGGAGGATTGGATTTCAGAATTGATGGGTTGTTTTCCTTGTTTTGATTCAAGAGAGGAGGAAAAACTGAATCCTCAAAGTGACAGAGATGGTCCTAAAGAAGTCCACCCAGCTATCCCTTCTAATTTTAACAGATTATCTTCTGGTAAGACTCATTTCAGTATTATTTATGTATTTATTCGTCACTGTTCTTTGATCTGATCTGATAAGCTTTTCTATTTTGCTGGTTTTGATGCGTATATTTAACTTTTCACCGTAGAGATTTGGAATTGGTGAAACATACAAAGCAGCTTACATTTTCAATTTCTATTGTTTAATTGGGATCTTAATTTGCAAATGATTGATGTAGTTTGATTAAGTTTTGGTAATTTGAAGATATTAGCTACCTTGAAGAATTGATATGGCTTCTCCGGAAACTAAAATCTTCACCTTCTTAAAAGTATTGAGGGATACAGTAATTTTGATTATCATGGCTGTTTTACCATCCCAATGTTTTATGCATTAGTAGTGTGGAATTCTGAATCTTGTCAGTTGAAAGTTGCTTATGGCCATGGGGAACTAAAATCTAAGTGCTCCGCTCTTCTGTTATGATGGAACTTGTAGGAGCTGATAGACTGAAAACGAGGAGCAACATCGGGTCAAGGAAGGAATCAATTGGGCTAAAAGATGCCCCTGATGTTCAGATTGCTGCACAAACTTTCACTTTCCGGGAGCTTGCTACTGCTACAAACAATTTCAAGCAAGACTCTTTCTTAGGCGAAGGAGGATTTGGACGCGTATACAAAGGGCGGCTTCCATCAGGACAGGTGAAATAGTTAATTCATTTTACCATTCCGGATAAAGATTGGGATATAAAAATCATATATGTGCTAAGAGATGCAAATTGTACAGCCGATAAAATTGCTAGTCTAGGTCACTCTTGCCCCATGGGATTACATTTTTTGGTAAACCCCCCCAGAAGGGATTACAAGTTTAATTTGTAAAGACATGTTAGGAAATACCCATCTTGGGTCTTTTGGGATGTAACCAAGCCTTATGGCTTCCTTAGTATGTAAAAAAAAAAAAAAAAAAGAAAAAAATCATTTTACCATTCCTCCTTGAAATACCATGTGTTGCTGGAACTTCAAGGTTTTTATGCTACTACTTACTTCATAGAATAGGGCCGGAAGATTGGAAACGAAACATGATGTTAGAAAGTTGCATGAGCTGTCAAGATTTAAAAAATGATAGAGACTATGGAAAACCTTTTCCTGTAGTTGAAGAATAACAAGATCATTGTTGCATGAAACTAGCTAGGCTAGAGTTCAAAAATCATAGTGGTTGTATTATGGTGTGTGTGTGTGTGTGTGTTTGTGTTGTTTTTTTTTTTTTTTTTTTTTGCATCATCTGTGCACATACAAATGATTCCCTGAATGAACAGGTGGTTGCAGTAAAACAATTGGATAGAAATGGGCTTCAGGGTAATCGGGAGTTTTTGGTGGAAGTTCTTATGCTCAGCCTTTTACATCATCCAAACCTTGTAAATTTAATTGGTTACTGTGCTGATGGAGACCAGAGGCTGCTTGTTTATGAATTTATGCCCTTTGGATCATTGGAAGACCACCTTCATGGTATAATAACAGTTGTTACAATTTTGATTGTCAACTTATTAAGGGTTTGCCTCTTTTTGATGCAATGAAAGTCTGTGAGTTTCTAGTTTAACTTTCTTGTTTGCACTCTGTCCACGAGAAAATATTCTGAGGTGCAAACACCAGCATTGCTCAACTTGCTTATGTCCTGCCTTTTCTTTCTTTGAATGGAGATACCGAAGAATTTGGATGCAAGATCAAACTTCTCATTCTTGGAACTGTTGTAGTTCTTCCAAGTTACGAAATATGAAAATGTTTTTGTTGCGTTTGGCTGATTTTAGCATCCTCTGAACCTCTACTCATGCCAATAAGATTACTGGGTTAGTGATGCCATGTTTAGCAGTTGTTTTTATCTGTATGTGCTGAATTTGTTTCTTTAAAAATTAAGGAACATCTAAAACTATTGTGGATGGAAAAAAGTGTTAAAAATGTAGTCTTGTGATTTGTGATACCAATTGATGGATGTTTTGGCTTTTAGATTCTGGGTAACCTTCCTTGCCCTGCCTCTTTGGATAACTCATGTAACTTTGGTTGATTCTGCGCAGATCTTCCACCTGATAAAGAACCCCTGGATTGGAATACAAGAATGAAGATTGCGGCTGGTGCAGCTAGAGGTTTGGAATATCTTCATGATAAGGCAAACCCTCCAGTAATCTATAGAGATTTCAAGTCATCTAACATATTACTCGATGAAGAATTTGTTCCAAAGCTTTCCGATTTTGGACTGGCGAAGCTCGGTCCTACTGGAGATAAGTCACATGTTTCTACTAGGGTCATGGGAACTTATGGTTATTGTGCTCCAGAGTACGCCATGACCGGGCAATTAACGGTAAAATCAGATGTCTATAGTTTTGGGGTGGTTTTCTTAGAGCTCATTACCGGGCGTAAAGCTATTGATGGTACCAGACCTCAGGGAGAGCAAAATCTTGTCATATGGGTAAGTGCAATTGCTTTTGCTTAGTTTTGTAATCCAAGTGTTTCTGTCAAATGCTGCTTCTTTGTGCATGGACTTTTTTTATTAAATGTAAAGTGTTTCAAATATAGGCTCGACCTCTATTCAACGACAGGAGAAAATTTGCCAAGTTAGCAGATCCAAGATTGCAAGGTCAATATCCAATGCGAGGTCTTTATCAGGCACTGGCTGTGGCATCCATGTGTATCCAGGAACAGGCAGCAGCTCGTCCTTTGATAGGGGATGTGGTAACTGCCCTTTCTTACTTGGCAAATCAGGCATATGATCCCACGGCAGGCCCTGGACAGGGTTACAGATTTGCTGCTGCTGCAGCAGGAGATAAGGATGATAGAAGGAGCCGAGATGATCATCGGAATGGAGGCAGAATATTAAGAAACGAAGAAGGCGGTGGATCTGGTCGGAAATGGGATTTAGACGGATCCGAAAAAGAGGACTCTCCTCGAGAGACTGCAAGGATGCTCAACCGGGACCTGGAGAGAGAAAGAGCTGTTGCGGAAGCTAAAATGTGGGGTGAGAATTGGCGAGAAAAGAGACGACAGAACAACGCGCAAGGAAGTTTTGATGCAAATAACAACGGTTTGTAAGGATCATAAAAATGTGTATAATTCACGATGAAGAGGCCACCCCCATCTTCCACCTTGGCTAATGATTTTTCCGGTTTGCTTTGCTGAGGGAGGTGAAGAAAGGATCCGAATTTTCGGCCAAATGGGGAGAGCCACAGGCCTCCAGTTCTTTTTTGTTTCTTTTTTTCCCTTTGCTTTTAAATTGTCTACTTGTTGGCAATGTTTCTATTTGCCAACAAGCAAATGAAGAGACCCCTACTGTACATTTAGAAGCATTTAGAAGAAGCGCAAAGCTGAATAGAAAAGCTGGATGTTTTCTAGTGTAATTTAAACAGATTTCTTTTTTCTCTGAGTTAAGTTAACTTTAATTTTCTTTTTTTTTTTTTCACTTGTTTACTGAACTATAGATATTAGTACTACCGTGTCATGGGATTTTGGTGCACTGTGACTTTTCCGTATACTACACTGAATGGATGAATGGTAAGGCTTTTATATCGAGTACCGCATCTTTCGCAATGAGTTTTACATTAATTTTTTGTTGTTCACTCAATTTGTTATGTGGCAGATGTCTTTAGTTTGCCATTCCACTCAAGTGCGAAAGAGGTATGTGTTTGTTACCCTCAAATTTATGGATGCTAATGTGTACTACCAGATTTGATTCAAGCTATGTATGTTTGTTATTGTTGCAAGACAGAATTGACAAGGTCGAACACCAAGTAAAATAAAGTAGAAATCAAAATGCCATATATTAAGAACCAACAGGAGTAATTTGTTTAATAGCATGCATATCACAAACGTATTCCTCTAATTGCCCAAACCAACAACGTTTCAACGGCTCTTTCAAATAAGAAAATAAAGTTAATGCCCTTTTCAGTGGGGGGAAAAAAAAAAGAAAAGGAAAGTGGCCAAAGCTGGGAAATCTGGACTTGTTTAAGCAATTGTCTACGAAAGCTGAGAGCCAAGTTGACCCTTTGTGTCAGACAGAATTTTGTGTGATACGAAAGGACATCATTAAGAGCGCAAAGCCTTATGGTTCTAGATGACCAGTCATCTAAACCGCGGGCTATAACTCATAGGCTTTCAAAACGTACAATTTTTTATTATGTCATCGATTGATCGCAATTCTTCATTGCACAAACGGGAGGCCTTATATAGGAGAATTCCTTATTATGTTACTTTTGACATAAATGTTTTTTTTTTTCTTTTCTAATTTTAATCAAGTTTTAGGAGCTGCATTATGGTTAACAATTTCTAAAATCTATATCGTGTATGCTTTCACATACATTTGTTTATAACGTGATATACATTTAAAGTGTCATTTTTCCGCTGCACGGGTAACATCTCATGTATGTATATATAATTTTTGGTATTTTTCCGCTTTTGAATGGATAATATCAGTGTTCTCTTGCTGGATTTCTTGGCCTGAAATGGTTGTGAATATGTCATCTTGACATGCATGCAGAAGCAGTATGTTGCATTGGTCTGGATATCTCGTCCACTAGAGGATGTAGATTTGTAAGTTAATCTCTCCCACCAAAAACTATACCTTTTCTCACACCACTCCCCTTGAAAAGGAAAGAAAAGAATCCACATTCTGGTGTGTGTTTGACTTAAAGTAATATCCATATAGAACTTTCTTAAGGAATAGTTTGAATATAGCTACCGCTGTTGCAAATAGTATCAAATTTACTTCAAATGTTCATGATTCAAGAGTAATTTGGGAATATACAGGGTATGTTGTTGTTGTTGTTCATGATGCAAGAGTAATTTCTAAGCTTTCCATGCCTGTTCAGTTGATTTACCGAAATGATATTGCTCCGAGGCCAAAATTCGATACCAATATTTGATCCGTTCTTTTTTCCTTTCCTCCTAAAGAAAATTTGTCAGACGACGCCGATAAGAGTTCTACACCGTCGAAGTCCTTTAGCTTGTGAAAAAGTTATACATTGGTATGGACTTTATTAACTGGTGTGCTTTATAGGCAAATGATATAAGATTCCTACACTAACAGAAATTTTAACGGGAGTCTGTCTTACTTCAGGATGAAAGTGGAGAAAATAGTGGGTAGCCGTCAGTATTTTTTACTGCATCTATGTACTCAGGTATGGGGTAAGTAACCAAAACATATTATGTTATGAAGGTGTTTTCATTTGTTTTTTCCCAGCTTGTATATGACAACACATTAACCCTTTAGACTGATGTTGTACACAAGGAAAAGCTTGCAGTTGGTTTTAATGTAGAACTGATCATTATGACAGGCTGGGACATATATCAAGGAATTTGTGCATGGGGATCTTGGAAGAATGCACCCCAGGTATAAAAGTTTCACCCATTATCCTTTTGGCAGGCTATTTGTAAGTTAAATTCAGGCTATTCCAGGTCATAGTTTTCATGAAAAGTTTTCCTAGGAAACGCACTAGTCACTGTGTTCGTGCATTTAAGTCTTGAAACCCCATAAAAATTTGCACAAATGGATGGTTTTCTGAGTCTTGGCCCTATCAGCAGTCCCTGGTCAATACTAGAAATAAAGGAAGATATTGAGCTTGAGAGAACAGTTTCATGACTTCCTCAGTAATAACAGTTCTTTCCATCGCACGTTGAAGAGAAAAGAGTTATTCTTTTGTTTGTGAGTTAATTGGCACAGCATTCTGTATTTATAAAACCTCTTTGAAAAGTGAAGCAATTTATTAGTTTCTCCAACATCTATAATGTGCTCAGAGCATATACTTGCTGTGTCATAAGTTTTTGCTATATCCCATTCTCTCGAAAGCTTTTCTTGATTCTATCATGTTTTATGCTGCAGCATCGGTTCAATACTTGGGTGCAGAGCAGTAATACTACAACTTGATGTCACAGATGTGAAAATGGACTGCTTCTAGTTCGAAGAGGGGACAAAGAGTGGTTCCATAACCTGGAGGATTGTCACTGTAGTTGGTAACGTGCTTTATGCCATGAACAAAAAAATGAGCAGTACAATGCTGTTTTGATGAGATCATAGATTTTTATTTATTTATTTTTAGCAAGTCTTCTACTATTTTCCTTGGCAAGCTTCGACCGCAACTTCTTAACAAGAGAATTAATAGAGGAAATGGCTACAGGAAATTAAAGTGAGATTAGTTCAGTTTCGATGAGGAGTTTGCAATTTTCATGCATGATCGGCATGTTGCACCCGTTTCTGGAATCATTGATGCTGCTAGATTGTAGTGCATGGACAAATAGGAGCCATTTTCCTTGTAACTATATGAGTTAAGGGTTTACTCCTGGAGATTTCAGGATTAGAGCTACAAGCCCTCTCCACATTTATCAGGAGTCAAGCTCTTCAACATTGTCTTAACTTGCACTGAAACGTGATATTTTTATTACTTATTCCCGCTCTACTTCTACTTGTTTATATAAAGCAAGGTTTTGTTGAGAAGTTGTATGAATCATTCATTCTTTTTTATACAGCAATGAAAGACTTGATTTCTTCGAATCCAAATTTTATTTCTTTGGCTCTTTAGTATATGGATTGTCAAAGGCACAAGTCTGAATTAATCAAATTCATTGTTTCTGTAGTTAAGGCATCAAATCCAGAAAACCAAAAAATTCGCTGCCAATATAGCTTAAATCAAATCTAGTTTTTGGTAAGTCTTTGGGTAAGCTAATCCCACGTTGATTTATCCTCGTGTTGGAAGAGTATATTTGCACACCACTGTTCAATGATTCTACTAGGAAAGTAGTAATACTAGTTCTAATATATTTATATAGAGTCACAATTAAGAAGATTTTAGAGATCACCTTGTCTAACTTTGTTGGTAGTGAACCAACTATAGCGATCTTAGAGGGAGGCACTGTTTGTAGGCCGAATCAGAAACTGCAACCACATTAAAAGTACTACTAGTACGGTGGTAAACAGCCAAATTAATTGGGAACGAAATAATTAACCACCACTATTTATTTATAATTACAGCTGAGATTTAAAAAAAAAAAAATGACATTCGTGAACATATTTTTATTAACATTCCATTCAAATTTTTACTAGCATTTTTCCCTATTTAATATATATATATATGTGGGAGTAAATGTAGTATGCAGGTTTTAATTTTAAATTTGTACATGGAAAGTCAGTTTCTCTGTATCAAAAAGGTAACAGTTCCCTTTAAATATAGATAGATTTATGTTTTATATATACTTAATTTTGCACTTCATGATCGATAAAATATTAAATTAAAATACTAAATCAGAGCACTAGTTAGACGTATGTCTTCCAGGGTGAAGGAGAACCAAATAAAGTTGTATATAACATAGAACCAAATTATTGATGAATGTCCACATTAAATTTAAACTTTTTAGTTGAAAGGGAAAAACAAGTGTACTAATATCTATGCTGGATCTTTTGTCTGGCCCTGTGACGTGAGAGAAGAAGAAAACTTCTTTCCGGAGGACAGAAGTTGAGCCAAATATTTGTACTATAATATACGTTGTGCCCACTCATAACAAAACCAGCCAAGTGGTTCTATGGTGTAGTGGTTAGCACTCTGGACTTTGAATCCAGCGACCTGGGTTCGACTCCCGGTAGGACCTTTGTTTTTTCATATATTTTTTAATCTTTTTTTTGGCCTTTTTTTTTTTTTGTCCCACTCTGGACTTTGTTTCGCATTGCCTTTTCTGCTCGCTTAACAAAAAATTAAATACTCCCTCCGTCTCATAATTATTGTTCAGTTTAACTAAGATAGAAACATTTATTTTTGATTAAACTTAGCTATATTTTAGCTTAAACTTCCAGACCCCTGTCTATGTAATTGTTTAATCGGTTACTCTTTCTCAGACTAGCACCGACGAAATGTAAAAATCACCCCCAATTCAAATATTCAACCAAAGCTCAAGAATTCACCCTTCACTGTCGAACAGTGAATCAATTTTTCGCATGACGAATTTCGAAATCTTCCTTCTCTAAGGTCCAATTTAATGTTTATGAACATAATTCTTATACTCTAAGATTCTGCAGACGATGCAGTTGAGGAAACCGACGATGAGAACGACTCCGGCCGGATTTCTGATGGAAAAAATATTACCGATGGTTGGTACTACTCCTTGTTCTGCTACGAGTGTCGGTGGATGGAGTTCCGGTGGTTTGGTGAAAACCTTCGCTACTCGATCCGACTCGGTACTGGAGACTTATCGCCGGGATCCGCAGGAATACAGATCCGGTCTTAGGAAGGAAATTGAAATCATCCGCGAGGCGGGGAGTCAAGCCGTGAAGGAACTCCCATCTTCAATCAAGGTTGGGGCATTTGTAGCTCATAAATCTCCGGAATTAATTAGCCACGTCATTAATGGGGTCATCAAATCCACTGCCGAAATCATCTCACAAGGTATGGAAGCTACTGCAACAAATGCATACTCTGATGTTGAATCCAATACACCAATTTAATAGCTCAAAAAAGATTTCTATCCCATATTCGTTTCCGACAACTACACCACTCACCTTGTCCTTTCCGCCGCTTTGAGCCATCGGAATATGGGTTTCTTTTCGCTTTGCATTGAGTTCACTTCTACTGGATGTGTTGTGTGTGGATAAAGGGGTTTCCAGTAAATAGATTACAGGACAAATATGTAATTTACTCCATAAAAAGTTAAATTGAACAATAATTTTGAGACAAAATTTTTTAACCAAAGTGGATAATAATTATGAAACGGATAGAGTACTAGAATATTATTACGTGTGTGTGAGATTTTTAGGGGGTGGGGGGAGGCAGGGTATGTAGGCTGAATCGGAAATTGGAACCACATGACATTAGAAGTAGTACCAGTATGTTGGTAAACAGCCAAACTCATGGGGGGAAACAAAACCCAATAATGAACCACCACTCTCCCTCTGTTGTTAACCACAGTTTAATCATCATTCCCCCAACTAATTTTGGATCTTCTCCGAAAAGCAGTCTACCATAAGTCACGCGGTGAAGTCGACCGATATCTTTTTAAACAGAGTTGTTCCCAGTAAATATGATTGACCGTTTTTGTTTTTGGCTCAAAAGTTTAGTTTTAAAGTGAGTAATTAAAAAGATTCAACAAGATAATAAGTTTCAGATGCACCATTATAGTTGTCCGAATCGATAAACTTTTTTTCTTGGGGATATGTGAGTAATATATTGCCAATGAGTTATTTTTTCTTTTTAAATTTTAGACTTTTTCTAATTATTATTTTTCAGGCATAATAGAAAGGATGGGTGCCAAGGTTGATGTGCGAAACAATTGGTGATCACGTGTAGTGGCGGAACCAAAAATATTTTTCGGTAAGGGTACAAGATGAATATATATCATTCAATCAATTTTTCTTTAACTTTAAAAGTATACATATATACGTAATTTGCGCATGTTTCACACGTGATTTGAATGTGAATTGTATATCATTAATATTAGTTATATATATATATATATATTAGTGAAAATGATAGTTCCAAGAATGCATCCTGTGTGCGCTAATGGGACATCCTTATGGTTGTAGGCGAAAAATAACATGGTTCAATAGAGCATATTGTTAACTATGTGTAAACATCACCAAACCTAGAACTAATGTTTAAGGTGTTTATTTTCAAAGCCATCAACTTTATTACTTTGAAGTCACATATTTTAAAATTGGATCATTTTACCCTTACAAATTTTTCAAATCAAATAATTTGATTAGAAAGAAAATTAAAAAAAATTGAAAGTTTAAAAAAAGAAAAAATTGACCGCCGCGCATCCCGGGTTAATCGGGGACGGGCAAGGAACGCGTCCTCTTGTTCGCCCGAACGCGTTCGTTGCGCGTCCTGGTTTAACCCGGGACGAGCAATGAACGCGTTCGGGCGAATAAGGAGACGCGTTCCTTGCCCGTCCCTAGTTAACCCGGGACGAGTGGATTGCTCGACCGGTCCCGGTTCAGTCCGATATGGTGAACCGGACCGGTCAGGCTCTTTTTTTTTTAATTTTTAAATTTTTTTTAATTAAAAAATAGCAATATTTGCTACTTCAAAAAGTCTAAAAATTATAAAATATCAATCGGATTTATTGCTATTTTTTAAAATTTTAAATTTTTTGTTATAATTAGTTAATCTAGTTTTTAGGTCATTAAATTTATTAATAATTTATTATTTGAGTTACATTAAGTATCACCAGTCTTTGTCGACAAAAAATAGTTAATCTATTTGCACATATTTGTCACAATCTTTGTAGTACAATTATTATTTTTCATTATAAATGTATAATTATTATTTTAACTAAAAATTATCTTTAAAAATGATTAAAACAAAATTTATATTTTAATATCAATTCAAATAAATTAACTTAACAAATAATCTTAAATTTATTTTTAAGTAAAAATTAATTACTTGTTTATTTTCAAGTAAATATAAAATCGAGAGTTTAAGCACTAAAGTATAAATATTGTTAATAATATTTAAAGTACGAGGTATTCAACATGTAACGATACTGCGAATAAATTAACATTAAAATAAAAATTAATAATTTGTTCGTTCTCACGTGAATCGGACCGAATAACTTGCCCGGTTCGGTCCAAGTAGCAGGGGTAAAAGGGAAATTCTTCAAAATTCGTGGTTTCAAGTACTAATTTGGGTGGATGGAAAAATCAATCCCATGCTTAAAGGAAAAACAAAAAGATGACATCCACACCACCAGGTTGTAGGCGTCATTCAAGTTCTCGAAGAAACAAAATTTAACACAACTTTAAATTATTCTATGTAATTTCTTAATTTCTTCTTTTTTTTTATATACATATTAAAAAAAACTAGCATAATCTGCACAACGCGTTGGATAAGTACTAATTTATATAAAATGTAAATCCCTTTTACCCTATTAAAGCAGAAAACAGGATGCTGATGTGACAATTTCTTATTAAAATATTTTGGCTCCAAATGCACCATATTGCATAAACCATTTTGCCACGTGTCACCCCCTTTTAATAACAAAAAATATATTTACAATATTAACGAAGAGATCAGATGGCCATGTTCATTCAAATTTTGAATTTTGACAGTGAATGAAACTTTTCTTATCCACTTATTTAGGACTTTCAAAAAAATTAATTTTTGGTCAATCAATTATCTTCATAAAAAACTAAATTCATTCCTAATTAGTTTTGATTATTCACATATCAATTTATTAGGTGGGAGGACGCCCCCGGGCATTTGCCCGGGACAAGCATCTAGTTGTTATTATTGGAGGGAGAGTAATAATACTCAAATGCAATTAGTAAAAGTTTTTAAAATGACTTCTCCAGTTACATAGTCCCGCCATCACAAATTGAGTCTTGATTCAGGATTTTTAATACAAATTCAACAAACATTTGGAAGGAAAAATATTGTTTACTACTGCAATACTCCCTCTTGTAGCCTTTTTTGTCTTTTTTTTTTTTTTCCTTTCGGGTTAGTTTAGTTAAGAGTCTTATCTTGTTTCCCTTTCTTCCTAACTGAAAACAAAATCCCAGGGGAAAAAATAAAAATGGATAAGGGAAACTACAAATCTCTGAAAATCGTCCGAACATCGTCCGGTTCTAATGTCTTCAACCTAATCATCAATCGCCCTTCCCACGTCAACGCTCTTTCAGCTGACTTCTTCATCGAATTCCCCCAAGCCCTCTCGTTCCTCGATCAGAACCCTGACGTCGCCGTCGTCATCCTCTCCGGCGCCGGCCGACACTTCTGCTCCGGAATCGACATACAGGTACTCAATTCTAATTTTGCCGATCGCCCTTTATCGGATCGGGGTCGAGTTGGCGAGAAGCTCAGGCGGGACATCAAGTTCTTGCAAGATGCAATCACGGCCATCGAGCGGTGCCGGAAGCCGGTTATCGTTGGCGTCCACGGCGCGTGTGTCGGCGGGGCAGTTGATATTATCACGGCTTGTGACGTCAGGTATTGTTCGAAGGACGCTTATTTTTCTGTGAAGGAGGTGGATTTGGCGATCACGGCGGATCTCGGAACTCTTCAGAGGCTTCCGGGAATCGTTGGGTACGGGAAAGCGATGGAATTGGCGTTGACGGGTCGTCAATTTTCCGGGTCGGAGGCCAAAGAGATGGGTTTGGTTTCAAAGGTGTTTGATACAAAGGAAGCTATGGAAGAAGGAATTAAAGCCATTGCTGAGGGTAAGGGAAACTTTCCATTCAATTTGAATAAAAATTCCTGAATCCATGATTTATATTACCTTTCAACAATTGGGATAGTTTTTTTTGTTTCACATCAATCAAGATTTTGTGGAATTCATTAGTTGTTTTCTTTCTGGGACCTCTGGGTCTTTACTGGGGCAGGAATAGCAGCAAAGTCGCCACTTGCAGTAACAGGGACAAAGGCGGTGATGCTGAAGAGTAGAGATATGAGTGTGGAACAAGGTCTCGATTATGTGGCTACTTGGAATTCTGGTGTGCTTTTGTCTGATGATCTCAAAGAGGCTGTTATGGCACATCTCCAAAAGCGCAAACCTTCATTTGCCAAGCTCTAATGTAATGTATCAACTTCATCCCTCCCAGTAATGAAAGAAGAATAAGGAACATTTAATTTGGGCTTTTAACGATGTGGGCTGTACTGTGTAGACTGTAGACATTACAAAAGAATGAAGAAAACTGATGAATGATGTTTTTAGGATTTGGTCTGTACTGTGGTACGCCTTACATTGCGCCATTGCTAAATGGTAAACCTTGAATGATCAGTACTAGTTACAAACACCCATGATGTGGACATACACTTGTTTAAGAGATTGTGTTGTACTCCATGTGGTCCTTAATATAAGATATTTTGATTTGTCTTTTGTTTCGCCTAGTATGCTTTTTTAATTGAAAAAAAAAAACCTTAAAAATATTTCTTAACAATCAAAAGAACCCAATAAATGTAAAAATATATTTTAAAGGTTTTTTCATTAATTAAAAATACATACTAGAAAATAAATCAAAATACCTTATATTAAGGACCGGAGGGAAGTAAGATGTAACACCACAAGATAGAGTAGCATTTCGCATACGAAAGCTGAATTGTGTGGGTGGGATTAGGGTTTGCGATTCTCGTTTACACTGGATTGCTCCATTTACTTGAAAATTGAAATGTTTATAAGTAAATACGTTAAAGAATAAGAGAAATGAAATTCGAACGAGAATCAAAATGATGCGATCAAATTGAGTTTTAAGGCCTAATCGAGTTTTTACAACCTCAACATATTTTCATTCATCCCCTCGTAGTTTTGTGTAATGTAAAGCGTAATAGCGAAGAAGAAGCTGAGAGCTTGAGACGCATATCATTTCCCAAACCCCTACATTATCATGGACCAGGTCTGGGCCTACAACAAACCATTCAAGAAGGCCAGCCCAATTCCTTAATGTCCGTTCACATTTTGAATGGGATTCTACTAAGGAAGCTTCCATTTTTCTTTCCCAATCGTCAAAGGTGTACATCATTTGTACTACAACCATCATGAGATAAACTATCCACATTGACTTTACCCATATGAATAATGTTTTTCTTCTTTAGTTTAACACAAATGCACGTTCGTTCGTTAGATTCTATCATCTATGTTGGAAGTTTGAAACAAACAAGGAGATTCTCACAAATCGTAATGATGAATTCCCGAGAAATGAAAAAGGTAACATCATTGTTACTAATACATATTTGCATATATTTTCTGTCCAATTTTAAATGCAAGTAAAGTAGTGAAAGCAAAAACAAAAGGAGCCACACGCATGCCCTTTAATATCTGAAAAAAGCATAAAAAAAAAAAACAAGTGTCCTTTTTTTCTTTTTTTATAAAAGAATTCCCCTTCTAAAATAGTCAATGGTTAAAGTTGCTAAAAAGAGAGGAGACAGATAGAGATTTTGCTTTAAAACTTACATGAGCTGTTTCGGGGCGCTAAAAAATTAGGGTTGATTTATTATCATTGGGGATAGATTAAGAGTGTGAATTTTATCATTATTATCGTATAATTAAATTGAAGTTAGTGGGGTGGAAGTGAGGAGGTGATGAGGTCAATTTCAAAGTGCAAATCACATGGCTAAGATGCTTTGTCCTCTTTTTTTTTTTCTTTTTTTTTTTTTGTAATTGATTCTTTTTTGTAGTCATGTATGTATGCTTGCAAATGACTTTGAAAAAGAAAAAACAATAATGATGCCCTTTTCTCTGCAAGTTTTTTCTTTTAGGCTTTTGATTGCCAATTAGTATTACTATAATTTTCCCCTTATAATACATTGATTTATATTGTATAAGCTAACCATAACTTGTTGTATCTTCTTCTTCTTTTTTTTTTCTTTTTGAAACAAATAGAGTAGTTAAGTTTCTCATAAATCATCAAGAAATGTGGCTTACTTTAGTTTAAAAAAGGATATAAATTGGTGATGCATATATTTGAATAGATGTTTAGTAATTTAGTACGAAAGAAAATAACAAAAACAAAAGCATACTATGGCATCAATGTAACATGTATGTTTGAATCAACGTAACTAATTGAACACTTGTATGGCTTTATCAATAAAGTTTACACATTTCAAATTGAAACAAAAAGTGACCTTTTTTTTCTCTCTAATTAGGGGATTCTTAATCACCTGCATCATGAAATGCGCATAAATGATTTTTTCAAACGGATTGCCTCTTGATGAAGAAAGGAAGCGATCCCATTTTTCCAATTTGTAGGGATCGACGAAGATAAAAATTCGTAGCTTAAGAAGATGCTTTTGTTCGTAACAAAAGTCTGCGGGATGACAAACTTAGCTTAGCTTTAAATTTACGTAAAAGCAGACATTAATTCCACAAATTGTGAGCTATTCAGATTTACACACACTGACATGTCCAAACCCCATCTCTCTCTCTCTTTTTAATAAATTAGATGGCTCCATTGAGAATCAAAACTCTCCGCCTTCTAGTAATAACTATCCCGGCCCCATTCCAAACCCCATCTCTTTTGAATGTAAACTACAATAATAAAAAAGAACATTGCGGTCAACTTTGAAATTCATCGCATTATTTTTTCTGAAGTCTTCTTCTCTATTAATGGTGTGCTGCTTGTAGATATTTTTACTTCTTCTCTTTGTTTCTAATGGAAGGGAGCCAAAAAAATGTTCTATACTTCTCCTAATTTGAAAACACTGCTATTTTTATAATCTAGGTAATATTATTAAACGCATCTGATTATTTCGTAAATCAAACAAAGAATGGTACTATTTGTTGTTTGATTTTACGTACGGACAAAAAATTGAAGACTTTCCAATACAGAATTTTCATCATTCCAATTTATCCTCGTTAGTTGCTAAACACGTATCTGCTATCTAGTATCATTGTATCAACTCCCTGTCGATAGAAATAAAAAGAGTTGGGTCTTTAGATCACAAGTATAAACAACCCCTATCAGTGCCAAGGGTAATTACAAAGCTTATAAGTAATTTAATGGATTTATCAGCACTCAAATGTGGATTAACAATTCTTATTAATTAATTGCCGCGATTGCACTTTAACTACTTACAAAAGTTACAATGAAGTGTTTTAAGGTCTAATTTCTGCTTTTTTTAAAGAATGATCGATGAATTAATCCTCCTCTACTTAATGATTTGATTATGATAAGCACAAATCTTTCAAGTCATGGGATATGTAAATTCTTTTACCAAATTATTCGAAGTGGGATTTATACACTCAACCGTAGTTGCCACCAACAACAACAAAAAAAAAAAAGTAAAAAAAACATATAAAATATCGTTCATCAAAGAATGTAGACGACCCCCATTCGAAAGTTGAAACACATGTAATAATGTCATTGGGAGAAAAAAGTTGAAATATAATTCATTAATCATTGTCATAAAAATAAAAAAAGAAGAAGCAAAAAGTACACCTACAAAGGCAAATATCATTTTCATTTGTAACTTTAAAATTGCATCATTTTTCTCCAAATAATCATACTATCATAGTACTATATTAATTTGTATTTACCCTAATTTACTTCATTTCTTGCTTACGTTATTAAATCGATTGTTGTATGCGTGGTCTTCCCCTAAACTAATGAAGAATGTCTGCTTACCTTGGATTGCTTTTTCTAGTGGTGAACCTTAAATAATCTTGCATAGCCTATATTTAATTAATTGATATTATCATGTACATATTATAATTGTCTCAACCCTCTAACTTATTCTTAGTAAGGCCAGTTTCCTGTTAAATCACGACATCATACAAAATGTTTGATTCTTAGCAGTTTCGGTCAGCTGCGATTTTCTCCCCTAAATCAAGGGACAACATAAGTATAAAAATTTTATTTGGGTTGAAATAAAAATGCCTATTGAGTTTATTGGGAATAATTAAGAGTTTTAAGATCGTGATTGAAATTTGAACACTTAACATACATGGTTAGTATAAAAAGTATAATCATTTAATTAATCTCATATTCTAAAAAAAAAATTGTTTGTTGCATAAATGTATAACAAACATAATTATTGTTTTGAAATGCAGACATAATTAATCAATGAAGTGGATTTCGAAAGAGGAAAAAAAAAACTAAATTCATAAGTAATGTAATTTATGTAACAGGAACAGCATAAAGACATGTTCCACTGAACAAACATTGTATATAGGTCTAAGAAACGCAATAATTGCAACCTTTGACGTTTCTTTATTTATTTATTATGTAAATAAATAGTAGTAATATTTAAATATCGGGGTATAAATTTTTTAATTAAGTTGGAAAACCCTCTTCAACACCCTCACGCAAACTCCTTTGACTCGCAACCTAGCTAGCTACAACTTGGACGTACCAATAAATTTTGAAGTTAAAAAGGGAAAAAAAAAAAGAAAAAGAAAAGAAAATAGTAGTAGTAGTGAAGAAAAGGAAATCACAGCCGCATTTTAGCAGCTTCCAAAAGGCAACTCTTTTCTTCTCATTTTCAAACTTTTACTTGCAAATGGGGAGAACACATTTTGCAAATTGCTTGTTGGAATCTCTTTATCCTTTCCACCACAGTTTAAATTACTGCTCTTTTCATCGTTTCTTTTCATTTTTTTTGTTTTGAACCAAACAGCAATTTCCAGTGACTGCATTATACTACGTAGAATTAAGATGGGATGTTAAGGGATGAGGTATTTTATAATCACAAAGTTTAAAATTTTAATTTTTCTGGAGATCAATCTATAAATTTTAAGAAGAAAAAAAAAAGAATTTGTCATTTGACTTCAAATTATCATGAGAAAATTAAGAAACTTTACTGCAAAACCAAAACTTAGTAACGGTTGTATAACCTTTGTAAATGTATAAACTCGTTTTCAGTTCTTTTAATTTTTTTTTTCTGAATTCTGTGAACTGTATTTCTGTCGACACAGTTGCTTTCTTCATACGGAATCCTGCGCTGATTTTCTTTAATCCCAATTAAAATTTTCATTTTTGTCAACGTTTGAGGCTGGCGTATTATGATTTATTCTAGATTAACCATCTGAATCTCTGAAATTCAATAATAATTTTGAGCATTTACACCTCCAAATATCTCTAGACAAAAGTTATTTTGGAATTTGTTTTTTTTTTTTTTTTTTGTGAGTAGAGAAATTTAATTACTTTGGTCATCGACCTCACATGGGTATACGATTGTTGAGTCCATGTCAATCGGCTTTATATTATTCTTATTATTATTTGCTAATACTCTAATTACTAGTAGATGCATATACGCATACTTCTAGAAATTGATTAGTTATTAATAAATCCATGCACCCTGGCCTGGCTCTTCTAATTTTCTTTTAGTTTTTACGAAGGGAATCTTATTTTATGGGCATCTAATTTCTTTTTGTCAAATTCCACCGCCAAAACTGCAGAAAACAATTGTGAAAAATACCAAGAACACGCAAACACCAAACCTGCCATCAAAAATTGGAGGGCCAATCACATTAAATAAATCAGCGGGACAATAAGATTTCTTGAAATCTTTAATGGGGTATATCCATTGAAGTTAACCTTATTGGTCCTCAATCCTCATTCCATGAATCCGACGTGTTTTTCTGTCGTTTTGAGAAGTGGAAAATCACTAATTTATTGCCTCTTTCCCCCAAAAATGAAATAGAATCCAATTCACACAATCAACCAATACATATATATATATATATATATCTAAAAACATACATGTATTTCGGTAAAGTTTTTTAAATATAATTTAGATTCAAATCGAATTAATTCATTTAGTGAGATAAAACTCCCTCAACATATTTTATGATACAATATGTACATGTAGACGGTAAATGCATGTATTTTATGCTGTATCTTGAGGTAGATTGTCAGCATAAATGAAATAGAGAAGGCCAGGGTAATGATATTTGCAGAAAAAAATTTACAAGAAAATATATAGAAAATAAATCATAACCGTCGATAATTGAAATTCATTTTATATATTTATTTATTTAGATTAAAAGATAGCTAACGTTCAACCACATCATTCCTTGTTAAAATTTCTTATAAATTCTTTCTGCATGTATCTTTACTCATACATCAATTTATGTTCACTTATTCCTTCCAATTTATTTAGTAAATATTTATTTCAACGTTCACAAATTAGATGTTTCTTTCTTTTTTTTTCTTTTTTTTTTCATATTGTAGAGCGTCCACTCAATGACAGTGACTAACCAGTAATCCCCTCTTTTAAGATATTTCAACCATGTGTATAAAAGGTTTCGACCCGTACAAGATCTCGTAACTAAAACTAATAAAAACCAAAAAGAAGGGAAAAGAAAATTAAGTTGACGCAACTTAGGAAATCGTGAGGTAACAATTTATATACTACTCTCACAACTGGGCAAGCAGCTCAACTTAAATATCCTTATTTACAGATAATGATTTTGCCCATACTACATTTTCTTTCTTTTTTTGCGCGAAAAAGAACAAGAAGCAACCTCCGCAACCGCAATACTTGTTTCTCAGGCGCATCACATTTTGAACGCTTTCATTAAGCAAACAATTTTCTTTTTCCCCCCATTCTGGGGGGGGGGGTGGAGGGGCGTGTTATTTCAATTGCATTACATTGAACGAAATAACAGCGGAAAAAAAAAGAGAATAAAAAGAGGTTTGAAAAATCATAGCGCACAAGAATCTTGTACCAGCCTAAAGCATATGAGGACTTCAGTCAATTAAGTTATCCCATCTTTATCAACACTCCATGACACCGGCGTAGTAATAAAATTAATAACTAAAAATTTACGATACTTGATGTGCAATATCGAACTGATGATAAGTTGCCAAAAAAGTTGCCAGAAGTTTTTCAGATTTTAAATTTTTTCTTTCTTTTTTGGCATATTACAGGGTATCAATTGTCGCTCAGATATAAACGTTCTAACATCTAAAAAAATGTATTTAGAAACGACCATGAACCAGTCCATATCAAGATCGACCATATACAAAATCAATAATTCTCCCACCCATTGAGGTGTCTACAATTCAGCGAGAGGGATTAGTCACTGTTGCCGACGGTGGATACCCTGCAAATATGCAAAATAATAATAATAATAATAATAATTCTCCTGCTATCTCGAAATGAAAAAATTAGATAAACATTAGGAAAAGGAAAAAGTACCATATATCAAAAGTAATTAACAGATTAAATGGTGGGGATTAGATAAAATTTGATAAACATTAGGCAATAAGCATGATATATGAATACTTAATTAAAATGGTTTAGATTAGGCTACTTTGCTTACTCCTCCTCGCATGCTAGCAGTATTTAAAATGGATACGAACTGCTTCTACTTGTAAGTCTATAAGGGCTAACTAATTTTTTTGTTGGGAAAAAAGTGACATATATACGTAAGATGGTTATTACTGGGGAAAGAAAATTCATGCATGTATGCATCATCACACCCATACCCACCTCCCTCTAGTTTGTTTCGGTTAATTAAGTACTGATGGAATGTACTATTTCCATCTTGAAATAATTATTTTATTTAGGATTTTTATTTTTCACAAATCAAATCGTAATAATAAAAATACATAAAAATTCAATCTCGACAATCAATTTAGAAAAAAAAATCAGGGAGTATTATTCCAATTTAAACCAAAGTAGTATTAATAGCTATGGAGGAACTGCGGAATACTCATTTGATCTACATGAGAGAATACTCCTTAAACTACATTCGATTATTTTCATATTGACGAATATACACTCAGCTGGCATCTTGCATGCTGAAAATTTGAGGCTGGTTTGCTCGCATGGCCTAATATAGTATATATCTAATGAAAATTTTTTAAAATTAATCTCCCTTCTCTTGAACTCGGTGAAACTCGAATTTTCACAATTATTAATTTTTTTTTCCATATCTTATGATTAGGACGAGAGATTACTCCTAGTGTTAGTGTGTAGTATAAAGTACAGGTCGATCGTTGGAACTAGTGAAGCTTATACAAGTCATGTTTAACAGCACGAGTACAATAGTAGACGTGCGTACGTGTTTCAATCGAATCAGCATTGTAGAAAATATTGGAAGAGAGGATTGCAGCCAATGTAAGTTGTTAGAAAGCATAGGGCAAGAGGACTTTGTGCGTGGGTAGTCTACTAGTTATGGTAAAAAGCAATTTCGTGAGGTTTTGGTCATTTGGGTGTGGTCGGGAAACTCATCATCAACTAGCTAACTTAAGGTGATCCATCATGGATCCATGGGTAGTGTCATTCGTTTGGTCATTTGTATACAACGTACTCGTGTCGTGACACACACGTACACACACACACACACCACCATATATGACCACTTACTTATTGTTGGTATTGTATATATTGACATTTCTTTTGTTATTTTCTAAGACATTTATGATTAGATTGAAACGAAACAAGAAAATGAAGACAGAGATGGATTAACCATTCTTCCACCATTAATTGTTCGGATACTAAACTTACACTTTGCAGTTTGCAAGCACCAGTCTAATGAGAGTAACTATAGTAACTTAAAACGTAAAATCACATTAACTTGCGTTTGGCTAACATTGATGAATAATAGTAGTAGTACCGGATGACGATAATTGAAGCATTCCTTGTGGGCATAGAAAAAGATAAGCTAAGCAAAGATCACTACAAGTATACAAACATGGGGGTTCCAAAAAATCCAAGCATAAGATACGAACGCAACCTTCGAAAACCCGAGGGAAAAAAAAAGAAAAGAAATTGTTCAACAAATAATCGTCAAAGTGGTATAAGTTAATTGATCTTTTAAATTTAGAATATAACACAGGTACGGTTATTCCCAGAAGCTCTTATTATTTTTATAAGCAAAGAAAAGAAAAAGGAAAAGAGTTGAACATAGGTCATGTAATGAGGTCGAATAGTGAGTGAACTTTAATTTAATGAATTTTAAAGAAAAGAAAAAAGAAGAAGAAAAGAAAGAAGAATTTGGTTCCGTCTAAGTTGTGACAAAATACAATAACCTTTTTTTTTTTTCTTCCAGAAGATAGAGAAACCAAAATATACTTTTTATGTCCCCTCTGAGAAACATAAATTCGTCAAAGTAAAAAGTGGGATTGAGTCTTGTTTACGCAAACTTTCTTCTCTCTTAAAAATCATCTTCTACCCCCCAGCTTTAATTAATTTAAGTATTTATTGCCCTGTTGTAACGCCCACATTTCGTATATCATTTTCATTATTTTGAATTTTATCTCCTCCTTATCAACAAAATTTTTATCTTATTAAAATTTGTTCTGGGAGAGTGACCTAATATATTTTGTCATCTTATCTCGCAAAATTTATAAATATAAAGGAGGAGTATGTATTTTTGCTATATTTTCATTAACACAACTTGCAAAAGTGATTATTCGTACACAAAACGAAAAAGAAAATCAAATGAAAAAAAGGAGGTCCACCCTGACATAATAAGACAGTTGAAGTAGTAGGAAGAGTTTTTATCTCCAATTTATTTATTCATTTTGGTGTTGTTGTTCTTCCAACAAGGTAAGAGAATAAGAAGAAGCAGAACACCTTTTTTTCCTTGCCTTCCATCCCAATCCCACATTTCCACTATATATAAAATCCAAGCCTCACTATCCCTCTTCCATCTTACCCTCACACCACACCGCTTCCCTCTCTTTCTTCTCTCCATATTTTTTGCTCAACTTCTTTCATGGATTTTCAGTAAAATAATCATCCATTGAATCCAAGCTCAACCAACATAAACCTACTCTGTTTCGAATTGGGTCGGGTTTTAAGTTTGAATCAGTTGATTAAAGCTAATGGGGATTGAGAAAATGAACTTTGTTAAGGATGGAGTGCTGAGATTGCCACCCGGGTTCCGGTTTCACCCAACCGATGAGGAGCTGGTGGTACAATACCTGAAGCGCAAGGTACTCTCTTGGCCTCTCCCGGCCTCCATCATCCCTGAGGTTGATGTTTGCAAGTCTGATCCTTGGGATTTGCCTGGTAATTTCTTGTGTTTAATTTTAATTCCAACATTTCAATCATATTTTATATTTTTTAGTCCTCCTGCAATGCAGACATAAAAAAATAAAAATTGTCCCTCAAAAGAAAAATCATTTCTTTTGTTTTTTTTTTTTTTTTGTGACCCTTAGGAATTTGTAATGATTGATGGGGTGATTGAAAAAATGGAACAGGTGATTGGGAGCAAGAAAGGTACTTTTTCAGCACGAGGGAAGTCAAGTACCCGAATGGGAATCGGTCCAATCGGGCTACCGGGTCCGGGTATTGGAAGGCCACCGGTGTGGACAAGCAGATTGTCACGGCGACCGCGGCCACCGCCGGCGGCAAGCAGGTGGTGGGTTTGAAGAAAACACTGGTGTTTTACAGAGGAAAGCCACCTCACGGTGTCAGAACCGACTGGATAATGCACGAGTACCGCCTCTCCAACCTCCAGCTCCCCGTAAGAACTTCAAACTCTCAATCGGTTATTTTATTAGTTAGTGATTGATTAATGTAAAAAAAAAACAGAGGGGACTATATTAGTCAGTAAAAATTTGACCCTTTAGTTTGGGATGAATTTATCAGGGGAATTGGGTGCTGTGCCGTGTATTTTTGAAGAAGAGAGGTGGCAAATCGGAAGACGACACTCCAGAATTGCGTAATTGTGGCGGCAGGAGCTTATTCGGACAGATTGACGATAACAATGAGGCGATGAACAAGAAAAAGGGCGGCGCCGGTGGCGGTGGCGGCGGCGGCTGCAAAGGTGGGCTGGTTTACTATGATTTCATGGCTGAGGACAGGAAAACCCAGATGGGTTCTCCGGATTCGTCGAATTCGGGTTCGAGTGGGATAACTGAGATATCCAGTAAAAATGAGAACAAGAGGAAAAATGGATCAGAAGCTGATCGGGAAGAAGAAGAAGATGAAAGTAGCAGTTGTTGCAATAGTTTTAACTCCCCCAGCAGGAAAGCATGGCTCTGAACTCGGAAGAATCAGAAATCCGTCAAAAAAATGTCGCACAATAACCATTTTCTGTTTTAGTAGACGTTTTAAAGTTAATTAACCAAGTTTCTAGAGCCTCTAGTTTTGGCATTTCGGAATCAGTTGGCTAAGATGAAATTAGAAGATGACATGAGCTCCACACCAAATATTTAGAACAATGACAACCCAAAAAAAAAAAAAAAAAATGCTGGGAACTGCACTAAGAAGGTTGAGTAGTTTAGACCAAGAAAATCAATGTTAATTTCTGCAATTAGTTCTTTTGTCCAGTCTCGTCTCGCTCCAATGTGCATCATTATATTCGTGAAACTCATCATTGATCACAAACATAGTTGAAATCCTTAACGAAAATCTTCCACGACTCAAAACTCAAAATGCCTTTGGGTAGAACACCACAGTAACTCCTTCATCGGCAGAGTTAATTATTTTGGAACGATTGAGTAGTCACAGTTATTTATGCTTAGCACTACTACAAATGGTTGCACAAAATAGTCACAGAATTGAAGAGTGTTTTGCTTTTAGGTTTAACTGAATGTCTACTTATAAAATATAAACGAATAAGTTGTGTAAGTAATCAACTTCAATAAAGTTGTAGAAGTGTGCTTCAAATTCGACACATAAAGAGCTAATCAATATGTGATGTCACAATTGTTTCTAAAGAGTTTTCCATGAGCATGTGAAAAAAGCAGTGGAAGAACCTAAATTGGAGATAAATAGAGATAGCCTATACAACATACATACATGTAAGTACAAAAAGAAACAAAAGTAAGAAGCACGTGTATTGATATTGACATAATTAGCTCTAAGCCGGGATTTTCATTAAAAAAAAAAAAACTCAACCAAAAAAGAAAAGGAAAAATAATTTTTTTAAAAAAAGAGGTGTGTATGAACGTAGTGTTTTACTCCGTGTAGTGTTGGATGTCCTAACTCCCGAATTGAATTTTGAGTAGCAACAGCAACTTGGGTTGAAAGTGAGTTCCTTTTTAGTAAACAAGCACCAAGAATCAGAACATGATTTTCCCCGAAATCAACTTTTGGCAATTGGTATTAGGTTCCCCTCCCTCTCTATTTTTTTTCTATCCATTCAGAATCTGGCAAAAAGACAATTCGTTTTAAACAGAATCTCTTACTTCCGTAACTCTTACTCTATCATCTTTTGTGCGTCTTTCGCCCCCCCCCTTTGCATCATTTATACCATTTGTTTCTCGCATTTTCAACCTTCGAGTCTGAATTTCTCCAGCCATGAAATTGGAATTGAGAAAGACCTCTTATAATTGACTAAAGGCCAATCAATTTTGGTTTGGTCCCAAAACTTTCATTAGGTTTCCTCTGCTTGATAAATTTTGGTTCTGTACTCAAATGTTAAGAACAACTTGATACTTGTTTGTATCCTAACTTAAAAATTACCCCAAATTAGTCCAGTTGTTCTACTATTTCGACGTCTCTAGATCGTCACAATTTGATATATATGATCACTAATTGACCCTATAACGTATAATTTGTCCTGATGTATTGGAGTCAAGTAAAAGAAGTAATAGATGAATTACTAAATTGTGCAAAAGATTCCTTACATCCGTCTGCAAGCAATCTTCACATGTTAAACTGTAGTTTTTACAACTACACAACACCTAAATTGACCATATTTGAGATTAAACACACACACACACACACACACCCCTTCCCTTTTTCCACCCTTTTGGTCCACATTGCCTTTCTTTTTTTAAGGTCTGAAAGTCAATTTTGATTCCCCACTATATTACCATCCAACATCCAGAGTTTCTCATCCTTCAGTCCTTCACCATGTAACACGATTCGTGATACGCATAACAAACTTTCAGATGTTGTGATGAATTTCATTATGAATTCGTTAAAAGTCCAAGAATTTGATTTTCGTAAATTAGATGTTGAAAAAGTTGATACTATTGTGTGATGTATACATAATTTAATAAAGTTAAACTCAAATGCATTCTCCATTTGATGCAATGAAGCTGTGTTTGTTAAATCAGAAAATCAAGTTCGTGACATACTAAGGAAACCTTAAATCGAAACAGACTGACGATCTGAATGCGACCAATATGCATGCGATAGTAGTATTGAACTCTTCTTGGTCAACTTTGATGATGTTCATAGCTTGTAACCATTTCCAAATGACATTGAACTCTTAAGCCTGCTGACCCAGGCCAATTAAGGCTTTTTTTTTAAAAAAAAAAAAATTACTCCAAACACACAGCAACCTTTAGCAACACTTGACCGCCACCACCACGTGTCAAGTGACGGGAAGCTCGACGGCATTATTAATTTCTCTTAATTTTGCACTAATGAGAAGGTAACCACTGTAGGACAAATTGGAGAAGCTGGAGGAGATTAATTTAAAAGCATTTTGGATATATTTGTAAAATTTATTCAGAAAAACACTTATTGCTGACTAAAGGTTTCTTGAGACAATAGCTCACCATCCTCTGATCTGATCTCTGTGGGCTAGTATGTGTTAGCTGCTGTTTTTGGAGTTCTTTACGTCAGGCTTTTCTTGTTCGTGTCCATTTTCCACGTAACTAAAACTAATTGAGTATACTCCTATTTAATTATACAGAAAAACTAATAATATACCATTTATTATAAGTATATATTTTATTTATTGAATGTCTAGTTATTACGAAAAGAGGACGTGCTTATCCTCATCACATAACATCTAAAAGAAGGCAAACAATCATACATTACTCATCCAAATTGATCTCAGAGGATGGATGACAATCACACTTTTTTGTGTTATTTATGAACCAAAAAATCATTAGTACCACCAATTTTATGATAAAAATGAGATTAACCACTTATGAATAAATATGTAACACTATTGTTTTGAGGGGATGATGAAATGTGAATTGGTTGCGGGGTTGAGAGGCTACTTCTGATGAAATTGTTGGTCAATCACGTGGGTTGGTAGGCCAACACACCCATAATAAAAACAAACAAACATTTTGCACACAATTACCTAAAATAATGGTTCCATTCACAGTTTCGGTCCTCCAATTTGTATATCCCCTACAAATACATCAAATTCTTCACAACTGTCACCATTTTAAGTTTCAATTCGAATCCTTGGAATAGACTGTCTATACGTATCATGTAGGTATCATGTCCTACTAGATTACTTATGATGCTAAAAAAAGAATGTGTAATGAAGAATTCAAGCCTTGCTCCCATCTAGTGATTCTTGACCAAACAGAGTTTAGTCGTCCAGTAGCTGTTTTATGTTCGGTTTTTCTATTAGTTCTTTCCAATTATTATGAAATCAATAAAAATTGTAGGATCAATCAGAGATTTATCTTTGATAATCATTATGCCAACTTTTTACTTTGATCAGTTCACATGACTATATGTTTTATAAGTATTTCAATTTCCACGATAAACAACCACAAAAGAAGTACAAGATTTGATGAGTAATAATTAAGTCAACGAGCATTAAAATCAACTTGAAGAAAAAAAAAAAGAAAGAAAATGAAAAAAATATTACGAGCATTCAAATTTGTACGTATAATTATAATTAGAACTTTTGTAGGGGGCTGAGGTGGTATATCTATGATAAGGGAGGACATACATAAAAAAACACAGAATTTAACACATCAAAATCAGAAGAGAGTTCAATCATGGATGTTGACCAATTCAAAAATACAGACCAAAAGACGTACCCAAAAGCAATTGATGTATTGGGTTTTTAGGCAGAGGGACAAAAAATCCCCGAAGAAATATATGTGGGAGGTTGCTTAGAATCTCTGCAACAATGACATGTCCATTTTCTTCAAATACCATTTTTCTTTCTTACATAAATAAAGAAAGAATTTGAGGCCTCATCAGCCACATCACACCATCTTGAATTCTTGAATTGGTTCATTCACAGACAGACGAAACACACAATAAATGTCATTCATCTATACTTTCAACTCAACACTCTCTGCCACACGACACTCCATGGTTACCAACACCCTTTCCTGTACTAAATACCATCCATCTATTATTATGCCAAATCATTTACGTACTCCGTCCCAAAAAGATTATCTTGTTTCTAATTTTAGACGAAAATTAATTCTTTTAAGTTAAACATGTCCAACTAAAAGTAATATCTTATACCACCAAAAAAAAAAAAAAGAAAGAGTAAAAAGTATTCCTTTCGTTATAGAAATCTGATCGGAATCAAACTTAGCTAAGTACTTAGATTTCATTAGTCAGTAAATTCCTTTCAATTTTGTTTAGGCTCCGTTTGGTTAGATTGAATTGCAATTGAATTGGAATTACAATAATATTAAATTGAAAATAAGATATTAATATTATAATTCAATCTCAATTCCTTTGTTTGGGAGATCTTGAAAATTTACTAAAATTAAGGTTCTAATTCCAATTCTTGCGTTTGGATGCATAAAAATTTGGATACCTAAGAATTAAAATTAGTTTGTTATTGTATAACTAATACTAGTACAATTTATATTTCTTGTCAAAAACTAAAAAAAAAAGTTAATTTATTATGGATGTGTAACACACAAAAAATAAATAAATTCACTATGTAATGTATATTTGACTAATTTGTGGTTGTTTAACTAATACAATTTTTACTTTTTTTGTTAAAACAAAATATTTTTAATTAATTTGCTATATCAATTTTGTAATTTATTATGTACACAATTTTTGTTGGAAACAAAAAAAATATTATTATGTATAAGAATTATTAATATGATACTTAAAATTCTCAGTTAATATACAAACAACTAACACGCCTTGTTTCCCTCTCATTTTTCAAAATTTTAAATTTTTGATGTTTTCATTGATATCAAAAATTTAAAAAAAATTATTATATAATATTTTAAATTCATTTTATGAATATTGAGGTTCATTTATACATAGATTAACATTAGTATATAATATATGCTTAACTTTTTTATTTTTAGTATATAATTATATATGAAATAATAGATACTTAAAACTCAACATATATAAATTTTAGTGAAAAGATTCCATGAATAGTTTAAAATATATATGTGTGTGTGTGTATTATAATATAGGTGTATATATGGAACAATTTTTATTAAAAAAATTTTGAAAATACTATGTTGTTTACTATGTCATCATATAATAAAAATTTTAACCCAAAACTAAAATATTTAGTTATTAATTTTTTTTGGATACAACTATACTTTTGATTTTTTTTGTAAAAAAGATACAATATTAATTTTAGATTTTGATTTCGTTGATAATTATTAAATTGATATATACGAAATAATAATAATAATAATAATGAGACAAACAGCCCAACAAAAAAAAAAGAAGAAAAACAAATAAAAGAAAAATGCCAGGAAGCGCTCAAAGCAAAAAAAAAAAAAAAACGCTGAAAGAATAAAATATATATATAAAAAATGCCAAAAGACAAAAATTGATAGAGCGACCCGTTTAGGTTATAGCCCGGAAACGACCCGGTTATGACCCACGTGTTTTTTTAAGTCTCTTGAATTTGGATTCCAATTATTTGCTTCCACAAAAGAATTGAAAATAAAGAATTGAGCCCATCTTAAATTATAATTCCAATTCTTGAGCCTCTATTTTTAACAACGAAATACAAAAATTGGAATTAGAGAGCTCCAATTCCAATTCCTGTCCCAATTCAATGCAACCAGAGCCTTATGCATATTGGGGAAAGAAATATTATTCCAATTTGAACAGTCAATTCTGTTGGTTTCACTTTTTCCCAAACACACAAACCCAGTTTTACCAGCTGCTGGATCCTTTTTTATGCTCATGTTAAGGCACGCAGACAGGAATTGAAGTGACTCCACACTCCAATGAATGCAGCAGAAACAACTTTTTTTCCCAAATGATGGATCTCTTTCAGCTTCCAGTCTTCTTCACCTCACGTAAAAATCTTTTTAACTTGGAAGTTGATATTTGAATGGTCAAAAAAGCAATCTGGACCAGAAATTCATGAAATTGAGGTCCAGAAGAAAGTACACCCTATTGAATCAAACGTGTTTGATGTTATTGCTGACCCAGTTCTCAGATTTTAGGCACCATCATCTGCTGCTCTGTAAACTCCTTTCCAAATCTGCAACTGTTTTTATTGGTCCGTACTTCTTCCACAGTTAAACTAAACTAGGATAATTCCGTTCCGCCCATATGGGATTGGGTTAGCAACTTAGATCCCAATCAAGCTTTCCATCCAGGGTCATATTGGTCGGATATGAAAACAAAAAATCTCTGTTTTTGTATTAAAAGATGGACCACAAAATCCAGTCACAAGATTCAGCACAACCCGAACATATGGTTGTAATTACAAGAGCAAATTACATTGCTTCTTACTTCTTAGCTCAACATCACACATCATCATCATCAGTCCATATCAGCAAGTTTATTAGCAAGTAATCACACAACGTAACAAACTTCCTACACCAGTTTAATTCAGCAAGACAGGAAACCAAACAATCGTCATTAAAGAAACATTTGACATCTTATCAAACTGCTCCCTGTATAATGTAACTGATCTTGTTTCTGGAAAAGAAGCATTGTCAAGTTTCAAACTTTCAGAAAAAATATCTCTTTGGAGATAGTCCACAATAGCTAAATGCACGAGAGTGACAACCAAGATATGATTGGATAAACCCAATACACTTTGATGAGTTCAAACACATTAGTAAGAGAGGATGTCTAATGTTCACATAATCAGTAATTTTGTCTATAATAGAAACTAATACAAGATACTAACATCCTCGGCATATAATTTGAAATCCAGGCATATCTCCATAAGGGGTGAACAAATAAGCCTTTTCACTCCAACAAGATGGGATTCATACTAAGCTTATTACATCTTCTTTGCGGCAATTTCTCCAGCATCAGTAAGTGCCTTTCCGGAGGGAGGTGGTTCAGAACATGCTCTCAGGACAGCTTCGTTCTGCAAGTGAGGAAAAAAAAAATCCACACCACCTTGAATAACTTCGCCATTTTCATCCAAGAGCTTAATTTTAAGCAAAGCAATTAAAGTAAATTAAGAACTCAATTCTCAGTCAAACAATGAAAGTTCTACTAATCGTCCAACACAAGAAAATCAGTGTGTGTCTCCATGTAAGCAGCAGATCATGAGAACTACAGTTTAAGAAAAAACTCCAAGACGAGGACTTAATATGGTATCACTCACTCAGCACTCCAATGTGTCTAACAAGCTATAGTAACAAATCTGAGCACATCAATATTTCTAATTGAGCTCAAGGAACAAAGATACAAATCAATAACTACATTACAAGTTAACTAGATTAACACTTTAACAGTTAGGGAGAAGGCCAAAAGGTACAACTTCTGGCCGAGTGCGAATTCGTATAGGAACATACCACACTAACCAAAACGTGACATGAGATTATAAATATCTTTCATATACTTGAATTACAGGGTATTAGGAATCTCAAGACAGCGTAAGGTTGATCTCATCGGGTGAAAACAGTACTGACAATCCTACAACAATCTTCAAACATTCGACCCGCCCATATGAAAAACCGCATGCTTGTCACATTTCAGCTCACAGTATCAACCCTAAATTAATACTATTAAACAGTCGGAGCGTATGAACATCTAATTGAAAGAAGTTTTTACTAATTCAGGAGATAAATAAAATGATTGAAGGGGTAAAGCATTCACAAGTTTACAGGGGAAAATTAATCAGCGGATCAAGGAAACTAAGGGACAAAATCTAATCAGCGGAAAATTTAAATTGAAATTGAAAGGACGGACCTGCCAGACGCGGCGGAGACGCTTCTTGGCGTTGGCTTTCCGGGTAGAAGTGAGCTTAATTCTCTTCCAAACAAGGCCGCCGGAATCGTGTTTCTTCACTATCTCCATTACAGGGCTCTTCCAGAACGCACCCCATCTCATGTTGTTTGTGTTTTTTTCTTTTCAGCTGATCACACACACACACGCACACGCACTAGCGGTATCTCCGGTCTTTGGCTTCCTTTTTCCGCCGGCCGCCGAACCCCTAGGAATCTCTCTTTCTTCCAACTTTGTGGACTAATGAAATCGACGGTCATTCTTTCACAGATAGCCAATAGTCAACCAATGTAGTGGATTGGGCTGAATTGAAAGCCCATTATCCTATTGGTATTAAACCCATCGCTGAGCATTTGTATTATTATTATTTTTTTATCAGGAAGAGGAATTAAGGATTTTGTAGTATTTTTTATTTTATTTTATTTTTCCCTTCAGAGCTCTCGTTTTTTCACAAATGAAAATCCTCAATGGTTCACAGAACAGACATACAAATGTAAAAAGGAGATCACAAACTTGTACAAGATGAATGCCTGGAAAAAGATACTAATTCGGGACACAAACCATTTTCAATTGGATTCTTCCATTAGCCATAGAATAAATCATCGATTAGGTACTGATAATAGAATAACGCACATCACATTTTGGTCCCTCTTCCCCGACCCCCTCTTCAATCAGCACCATACCTATTAAAATGCTCTTCTTCAAGCTACGTTAATAATTGCATAGATAACACTATTATTAAAGTACTAATGCCTGAAGTTCTTAATTAAATAACCGCTTGATGTTACTGGAAGTCTACGCATATAGGCTGTAGCTAGTTTTTCTTGAATTTTGGCTTCAACTTGGTGAGAGCACTTGGTTCGCAGATGCGTGCTAACTCCTTTTTCTTCTTCTAAATTTCCTTAACCTTAGGAAGCTTGTTAGCATTCAATCACTGAAAAACGTCTTCAATAGCATCCTCCATCTTTTTCTTGTTGGCTGAAGACTTCTTAGTTGATGTGCCAGCCATCATTTTGTAAGCATATTCCTCAAGTGCATTCCACGAAGCAGTCTTCTTTTTGTACTCATCATCCTCGGCCTTCTGATCCCTTTTGATCCTCCACTTAATCTCCCGTCTGGATCCCCGCCTCCCACTCATCAAACTGATGCTCTTTTTCCAACCCGTACTTCTCTCCTGAGCAGTGACATTGAGAATCCCATCCGCGTTGAGATCAAAGGAGACGTCGACCAATGCAACTCCTTTAGGGGCTGGTTGTATGAAGAGCAGCATTTCACCTAGCCAAAGGTTGTCTTGTTTTTGGTCTCTCTCCCTCGAATACTCGAATACGCATTCCCGCCTGGTTGTCTAATACGGTTTTCAGTACTGTCTTCATTTTAGTTGGAATTCTGGCGTTCCTAGGAATGACGAACGTCATGACTTCTCAAAATAGTTTCGACACCTAAAGATAATGGTGCAACTTCTTCCACCGACTGAACATCCTTAAGGTCATCATTGCTCCAGCCGCTTAAGATTGATGCTTGAACAGCTGCACCGTAGCCAACTGCTTCATCCGGGTTAATGCTTTTGCACAGCTCCTCCTTGTTGAAAAATTCTTGCAACATTTGCTGAACTTTTGGAATCCTACTTGAACCACCCGCTAGAACGACATCATCCACAGAATTCTTATTTATCTGAGCATCCGATGAACACTTCTCCACCGTTTCCATGCATTTTGCGAGCAAATCCATGTTTAGCTCCTCAAATTTTGGCCTAGTAATAGTGGTTGAGAAATCAATGCCTTCAAATAAGGCATCAATCTCTATTCTTGTCTCAACAGAGAAGGACAGGACCCTCTTGGCCCTCGCACAAGCTGTTTTCAATCTTCTCATAGCTCTAGGATTGGAGCTGATATCCTTATCATGTTTCCTCCGAAACTCTCCCACATAATAATTAACCATACGACTGTCAAAGTCGACCCCACCAAGGCGAGCATCACCGGCAGTGGCCATGACTTCGAATTTGTCCTCTTTACTGGCAACAATAAAGACATCGAGAGTACCACCGCCGAGATCAAACACAAACACATTCTTCTTGCCTGTACTAGTGGACTCACTGTTGAGACCGTAGGCAGTTGCAGCAGCTGTTGGTTCACTGATGATGCGAAGAACATTGAGCCCAGCAATCGATCCGGCATCCTTGGTAGCCTGACGCTGAGAATCATTGAAATATGCAGGCACTGTGATAACCGCATCCTCCACATCTGATCCAATGAACGATTCAGCAACTTTCTTCATTTTTACAAGAACCATTGAAGAGATGTCTTCAGCAGAAAATTGTTTCTCTTGGCCATTAAGAGTAACCACAACAACAGGCTTGTCCTCTGTTCCACAGATGATTTTGAATGGCAACAATTTCATATCAGTCCTCAACGACTCATCGCCGAATTTCCTCCCGATCAATCTCTTAGCATCTGGATCGAAAGCAGAAGCATCAGACACAGTAACGTATTTATCCTATTGGAATGTTTAAAAGCAGACATTTTTTAAATATAAGAATGCGTTGAAAATTCTTCTTCCACATTAGGAAAACGATTCGCCAATAAGCAAGAATTGACACTCAAAGACATAAATTGAACTGAGCTAGTAAGTCTTAGTTTCCTCTTTCCTTTTGTTTTCTCCCTAAAGAGATGTCACCCGTTGATTCTTTTCATGAAAATCCCCAATTTCGTACTCCAAAATCGACGTATTATTCATAATTTTACAGCGGAAACCGACACGATTGATGGTCAAAACTCAAAACTGAAAGTGGGGGGTATCGAATTAAAAATAACAAATAAACCGCCAAGATCTGAAATCAGAAGTAGTGTACAGTTAAATAAGTTTTTTTGAATTTACCGAAGATGGTGTTGAGGGGGGGGATTCAGGGCAGCCTGAGTGAGTGCAGCTTCACCAACAAGAGCCTCAACCTTCTCTGCTCAGTAAAAGCAACAGCAGAAGGGGTCGTTCTGTTGCCTTGGTTATTCGCTATTATTTCCACGCCGGTGATTCTTCCAGATACCCACGCAGGAATACGTCGTCCCCAGGTCGATTCCGATCGCCGGTTTCCTACTTTTCAAACCCATCTCCGGTGCGATTAATTTTGGGATGAATCGCTAAATAGAAACGATGTTTGTTCCCATCCAACTGGACAACTCAATGATCACAACCTTTTTCGTGCAGAGAACTTCTCACACATTATTACAGAAGTAAAAACCCGAAAAATTCTCTCTCTCTCTCTCTCTTTTTTTTTTTTGTTTTAAGGTGTAACAAACCCGAAAATTCTACTTGTGTATCTCGTACTGACAAAAGTCACATTCATGAATCTGGGATTCTCGTTTTATGTAGACATTAAGTTCATCATATATAAAAGGACTACACCTTCAATTTCCTCAAACTACTACAAATACAAATACAATAATAATAATAATAATAACACAGAAGGTACATTCACAAAACAGTCGTACGGAAAGTAAGTGATTAATGTGCGAATCCAACACAAGTAGCAATTGATTTTATCCAACCCATTTAATTAGGTGCCCTTGGGTCATGGAATTAAAGGGAATTCACAATCTTTTGCATGCCAACTGCTATGTGTGTTTTGCGCACACCTTTAGGGAATGCTCTTGCAAAAATGCAGCAGTTGATATTCTCCCAAATTATATTGCTATATATTACTTGATCATCACACTGGAGACCGGAAGTCTTCTAGCTGTATTAACTGAGGCGCGCGTTAACACTCTGTTTAAGTAAAAACATTCATAGACTAAAAAGAGGAAAAAATTGATCGTGTAATGAGCATTTTGTAATTTAATCTCCCGTCCCACAAAAATAGTTCAGTTTAATAAAAAAGTTTGTCCTTAGTCTAGTTTTGCAAAAGTTAAAATTAATTGAATTGAAATGACTTAAATATCTAAAAGAGTAGTGGTAAGGAAAACAAGGTCCACCCCCATTAATTTTCATTTTTTTTAGTTTTATTCATTTTTTCAAATAATTATATCTTTTAATACATGAATAATTAAAAAATGTGTTATATATCAAATTAATCTACATAACGAAATCTTTCCATCAAGATCCTTATTTTTTGAGATAAAAATTTTGATCAAATTTAAGTTGTAAAATAAATACATATGTAGTTAACTTTAATAAAAATTACTAGAAGGGGCATAGTGGAAGTTAGGGGCATGAAATGAGTTGTACTTTGGTGTGTTGACCAAATTAAAAAAATTGTACATTTTTAAACTGAATTATTTTTTTGGCAGGGAGGGAATAATAATCAATAGATGCTGAATTTTTATTTTTTTTTTGGGACCAAATATGCACGGTAGACGAATTAGGGGTCTAATCTTCGTATGAACGGAGTTAATTTTAGAGTTGGCAAAAATGCCTCTATTTGATTTGAAGGGTCATGCTCATGTGGCTTGACCCTCGTCCGACGAGAAGGAGCAGCAAACATAAAATGCACACCGTACAGTACAAAAAATGTAACTTCTTGAATGTAAAAGGCGGACATTTATTTTTTACCAATCTAAGGACCAATTATAAGGTTTTAGAACCCTTTTCTTTTTCTAACTATTAATATCATGTCTTAAAAGGGGTGGTTTTTTTTTTGGGGGTTGGGGGATACAAGGGGCGTATTTTTTATTTTTATTTTATTTTTTATTGAATTAATGGATAATGAAGGTAGCACATTTGGGAGATAGTCACGAGATGGAGGGTCCGATGCTCGTAAGAATAATCCAATTAATGATTTTTTATTTTTATTTTTTCCATCTTTGATGCTGACTAGGAATGCAATTATACCTTTTGGTTTTTCATTCCATCAATCATCTGTTTGAGATAATTTCTCTAATCTCTTCCCCGTACACTTAAGGAAAACTTCAAATTCTTACTGTCTCGCTGATGGAGTAATTATTACTTAATTAGTAGAAGACAACCAAAACCCTACTTATTCTTTTCGTTTTTCCCCTTTTGTTTTTTTGGGAGAAAGAATTAGTGGTACGTAGTAGTACGTGTATTCAAAATTGGAATTGGAATCGACGTGTCAATTAATCTCCGGGGTTGCTTCAGTTTAAGTATTTTGGCTGAAAGCTTATTGACCCACCCCACCGCCTGCCCAGGATGGGGCGCCGAATCGCCGCCCGAATATTTTGGCTACACCGTTGTATACACACACACACACACAGTCCCACTGTGATCACTGCTGGGCCGGCTGACGCCCATTGCCCTGCTGGTGTATGCGGCTGTTGGGTTCCTGCTGATTTTGCAGATTTCAACTAAACTTTTCCAGAATTCCATGCTAATTTTCGACACCAAAACATCATCTTTATCATCTGCTTGCACACGTGCTTTTTTCCTGGATTTATTCGGTATGCTTTGCCACTTGGCGTCTTCACTTATCTCTAGCTATCCTGGTTTCCCATCCACTTTTGTATATTTGTATTTTTGATATTTATTGCATTTTTGCATGGCACACCTTTGGCACTGGGATTGTGATTATTAATTTACTATCCTCCAATATCTCTCATTTTGTCTTGCGTTTTATCAACGCCATGCATCCGTATTGTGAAAATTGTATCGCATGCAAAACCCCAAATTTAGTTAGCTAGAAATTAACGATTTGCACTGCGAGTAAGCTTTGATCTCTTGAGTATCCACCTGAAGAATATTAGTAAAAAACTAAAAATAGTGAAAAATAAAAATAATAGACACTTTGATTGATGTGAATTAGAGTTGCTATTAGTTATATTATTATGATCTTGAATCTAACTATATTTATCATTTTCCCAAGTTAAATCGGATATTTCTTCATTGTAGATAGTTGCTTATATTGGTTTAATTTTTGCATCTCATCGATCGGATTCGACAACTTAATGTAATTGTTCCCTTCGTCTCTTTTGTAATAGTCATTTTTTAAGAGTCGGTTTTGCTCATTTAATCTTTCAAAGAGTTCATGATTCGCGGTATCTTATCTTTCTTATAATAATGTTCCAGAGAAAATGAATCACTTTCTATCTCAATCAAAGCACTATACTGAATCAAATTTACGCTTCCATTATTTTGGGTCATATTTAATTTACAAAATTTCGAGAGGTTTCCATTTCGTTATTTTTACTTTAACCACATGTCAAAATTAACCTGGCTCCAATCGTTAATAATATTTCATTAGCAAGCTATGGTGTACTTCATACTCTTTTCCATCGTGAACTGATTGTGCATTTTAAATTTTTATTTTCAATTCAAACTGCACGATAATTTAAAATCTAAAGTGGATAATTATTTTTGTCAAGAACAAGTAATTATTTAAAAAAAAAAAGAAAAAAGAAAAAAGGAAAGTGGAGCAGGGGAGTCAGATGAAAGGGTAAGGCCAAAATCAACTCCAAACCACATGGGTATTGTGTATTTTAATTGACTAGTCAAATCCAACCTCTCTATATATACATACGAAGTAACCACAAGAAGCATTAAGCTCGAGTCTAGAAGTAAACAGAAGATGGACTGGAACAAGCGTATACTTACGACATAGATTACTTTGAAGCGAGGAAATGAAGCCGATCGAGAGAGGAAAGATTGACGGATGAATCAATAAGAAAGATTCATATATATGTACTTAGAAGAGGTGTTTGATACGCACACAGACGTAGCACCATCCATGAATTGGATAAAACTAATTACATACATTGACGGTGCCATGCTGTGTGCGTCTTAAATACTCTTTTCGATCTTTAGTTTGATAATATCATTAGACGGACGAGCTTTTAAAACATATTTTGATCCATCCACTCTCTTCTTTTTTTCCGTTTTATCATTATGCTGATAGTAACATGTGTTTTAGTAGCATAAGTTTTCGATCGAGGCCTTTCTTCCATTTCTGTGTCTTGCTTTTTCCCTTTTTCTTTTTTTCTTTTCTAAGCTGTTGAGAAAAAGAAAAAAAAAGAGGAGATTTTTGGATGAAAATAAAGATGAATGAAAATATATGTAGCACTTAAAAGGACGTCCCTGTGACATGCATGCATGGGATGGATTGATAATAAGTGACTACCCTATCAAAATTGAATTGGTTAGCCCCTTCTGGTCATCTTGCATCGTAGCGACCCCAACAAGATTGCTAAACCAATCACAAAGAGTTTAGTTTTGGTGTGATCCGAACCACAAGATCTTTAATACAAGATGAGCTAGCTGAGCATGTATGCCAGATGAATTTAGAACATGATCAGAAGAACCCACCAACCACCTGTCATCCGGGATGAGATCTCTCATTGGAAATGGATCCATATGGTGGGAAGTCAAAATCCAGTTATGCAGGTACTACCCAGTGTTACTTTTACGTTTGTTCATGAACTTGATTAATCTCTCGTTTGTTCACACCATGAGTCTATGCTTGATGTTACGGGCATAAATTACTCAAGTAATATATTTTACTTACTAGTTTAACTAGGCCCTTTACCTTCTCTTTGAATCGAAAAGAAAAAATTTTATAAAAAAAGATCTTGAAAGATTATCTCTATTACTTTGGACTCTTACTATTGAATAATTTTTTTTTTTAACCAGATGCTCACCATCTCTAAGGAGTAAGACATAGACTAATTCAGGAAATCTTAAGCCAAATAGGGAAAATTACAGAGTAATTAAGTCCGTCAACACGAGTAGTTATAAGTAAACTGGGATCAACGCCTTGACGCCTTTCTTACGGCTTTAAACAGGGCTAACCCTATTTATAATACCATGGCCAGTCAGAATTAATTTTAAATTTTATTTTACATGTTATTTTTATTGAAAATAAAATCTTAAATTTAAAGAATTTATTTTCAATATAAGTGAAATTTAAGTCAGATCAAAATGTTTTATTTTAAGGAAGTATTTTACACACAAATACAAACAAAACTACGAAAATTGGATTTCGTGCGCTGATATTTGTGTGGGTCCAGCCGTCACCAGGGAAGTGAGGCGGCAGGAATCAAACTTCTCTCACATGACATGTGGCAGTACATAAAATGCAAACAGTTATTTTTAGTACGATAAAGTGGAAAGTTCTGTGCCACGTCCACCATTTTCACTTAACATAAAGTAAAAGATACCATTGTCGAGAAGTCTCTGGCTTCACCAGTTCACAGCAGCTGTTGAAATTTCATTGATTTTGAATTTTTGATCGATTGATTTTGATTGATTTTGGCACTGCGTAAACTTTTTTCTGTTCAATCCATCACTTCTAGTTTCTAAAGGGTAAACCTTGCAACCTATAGTTTTTGCTCCAAATCAAGCACCAGCAACTGGACCTTTTGGCTGTCTTTAAGTAAACCAGTTTAGCTGCAGAGTTGATAATTATTTTATTGCTACTTGTGAAATTCAATTTTGATCCATGTTTTAACACACATTATCTGATGCTCGTGCAGTTGGGATTCTGGTTTGTTTGGTAAGGAGGAGAGGAGAAAATGTTGAGGATCAAGAAATCGTGCTCTGCTGGTTCTTCAACACTGCAGCAGCTGGTTATTAATCTTTGAATATATGGGCCTTTTTCTTCTTCTTTTTGATTCATTTTCTATTATGCTACCACCAGAGAAAAGGGGAAGGACAAAATGAGTTATAATCTATTACTCTTTACATTTTTAGGTAGCAGGAGCTGGAATTTTAGCAATGAGAACATACTCAACTGCGACTAAACAGGTTATTAACATCACCATTTTTTTGTTTATAAGAAATATAAAATAAAACAACTTCCTGTTTTTCATCAGGGAGAACGAAATAATTTAGTTTAAGCTCTTCCATCCCCTCCCCTGCAGATAACAATTAGGGAAGCTCTCAATTCGGCCATTGATGAGGAAATGGCTGCTGATCCCAGGGTCTTTTTGATGGGTGAAGAGGTAGGTACACGTGTGTGTGTGTGTGTGTGTTTAGAATGCTAATAAGTTGAAAATTCCAGCTTGATGATGGTTGATTTCATTTTCTGTTAAATGTGATATTATAGGTGGGCGAGTATCAAGGTGCATACAAGGTCAGATTACTTTGTCGATAGTTGTGTTGATTTTGTTGATCCTGTTTCAGTTCAATCTAGAGACAATATGCCCAATTGATTGCTGAAAGGTCTCCTCTGGTTTTTTTCTTTGTGGAATTGGTAGGTTTCAAAAGGACTCTTGCAGAAGTATGGTCCTAAACGGGTTGTTGATACCCCAATTACTGAGGTGTTTTGTTCATTCTATAACCGACAAATGATCAGTCTATCAACAGCCTTTTGGCTTTTGGAAGTCACAAAACCATTCATTAAGTTATTTATCCTTGGTTCACTTTGCAGGCTGGTTTTACTGGTATTGGTGTTGGTGCCGCATATCATGGGCTCAAGCCTATTGTGGAGTTTATGACATTCAATTTTGCAATGCAGGTTAAGAAGTCTTATTTTAAATGTCAAATTATCTTTGAATTTATCTAGATTCAGTTTTAATGATAGGTTTATAAATGTGGATTCAATACATCGATGCGATTTTCTTATTAATTTGATGTGAGTTTCATTTGGATTGCAGGCGATGGATCATATCATTAACTCTGCTGCTAAAACATGTTACATGTCAGCTGGAAATATAAATGTTCCTATTGTTTTCAGAGGACCAAATGGTGCTGCTGCTGGTGTAGGTGCGCAGCATTCGCAGGTATTATGAGCAGTGACTGATTGAGGCATGTTGTGACTATTGAGTATTGATTTAGTACTCACATGTAGGCTGTAGCAAAATGGAAAGACTCTGAGTAGAGATGATTCCGAGGGTCTAATTATGATCTTGTACTTGCATTAGTGTTATGCAGCTTGGTATGGCTCCGTGCCTGGATTGAAAGTCCTTGCTCCATATAACTCAGAAGATGCTCGTGGACTCCTGAAGGCCGCAATCCGGGATGATGATCCTGTTGTTTTTCTCGAAAATGAGTTACTGTGAGTTTAGCCGCTGCTCTGTAGGAACACTCTCATTCATGGTATGGCACACACATTATTGATCCTAATTTTCCACTCTTGAGCATCAGATATGGCGAAGCTTTTCCTGTTTCAGATGAAGTTCTGGACTCGAGTTTTAGCCTTCCCATTGGAAAAGCTAAGGTAAAGTTCACAGTGTTCCAGTTCCCATACTTAATCACGGTTTTCCTTGCTAGCATTTTCTACTTAACAGCCTGGTTTGACTTAATATCCTGATCCTAAATATGGGTGATAGATTGAGAAAGAAGGAAAAGACGTCACCATAACAGCATTCTCTAAAATGGTGGGCTATGCTCTCAAGGTTGTGCCTCTCCAACTGTGCTCACTCATTTTGGTACTAATGTTTGCATGATGCATCAGTGCAAATTAGTGGAGTAATGCAATGCATTTAACTATGGTGCAGGCAGCGGAGATCCTCAAAAAGGATGAAATAGATGCAGAGGTAGGTTCTCCTGGTAATTCTTTTCTAGGAATGAAATGTGGCCACTTTTCCAACGTGGAATATTTTTCATGGAATGCAGGTGATAAATCTGCGCTCTATACGTCCTCTAGACCGCTCCACAATCGTAGATTCTGTTGTTAAAACAAACAGGCTTGTTACCGTTGAGGAAGGTTTCCCTCAACATGGTGTGGGTGCTGAAATCTGGTCAGTAAAGTAGGTTAATTGGGATTAATGGTGTTTCATTTTCAGGAGTAGTAAAAATGTTGTTTTTTTTTTAAAACCTAACAGCGCGGTGGTGACTGAGGAAATCTTCAATTACCTTGATGCTCCTGTTGAGAGGATCTGTGGAGCAGATGTTCCTATGCCATATGCAGCTAACCTTGAGAGGCTTGCTCTTCCACAGGTTGGTTGTGTCCAACTAGTGTATCCTGATATCGATCCAAATGTTTACTTTTGAGAGTGCCTTTTCAAAGATTAGCCGTTTATGGTTTTCTGATGTGCTTTAACACAAATTGATGAATTCTGATACGTTGCAGATTGAGGATGTGGTTCGTGCAGCTAAAAGAGCGTGCTACAGATCTGTTTAGAGTCGGAGAGACTTCTTCAGTAGTTGTGGAGTTTGATAATAAAGCATAGTTATGAAAGGCATCAAATCAAGGCGGACACAAGAGGCAGTATTCAGATATTGTATATAGCACTGTCAGAAACTAGTTACTCCATATAGGATAGCGCATATAGCACTGTCAAAAACAAATTACTCCATCCGATTTTGGGACGAGGAAGTAATAAATTTCAAAGTGGACAATCATTTCGGGACAAAGAACTAGTAATTTGTCGATGATGGTGGTGGGGTTATGTGCAATAGGTTTTTTTTTTTTTTTAATTGAGTTTAAAACATTCCAAGAATTGCTTTGGAGCACCCACTGTATGACAAAATAGAGAAAATGATACGAGAACATTCATTGCGCTCGACTCGATATCCGTATTTACGAAAAGTATAATACTAGTTTCAAGCAACGCTATACTACATCACTACAGTACATACCACAAGAAAAACATCATACAATATCCAGGAGGAAAATCTGATGGTTATACTGAAAGTAAAATGGGCTACTCTTGGGTTGAAGAGTGAACCGGGCCTCCTTAACTAGCCCAAACAAATAAAGACCCGGTTTCTCCACCCGATACTTTCTCCTTCGCCCCCAATCCATTCTTTTTAATTGGTTTAGGCCGTGGTAAACCAGACTCAAATGAGCAATTGAATGATCGAGTCGGGGGGATTTGAGATTGGTGGTTGGATCTTCCGGTATTGACAGCCATTGTGGTGGTGGTGAAGGGATCTCCGGTGGCAATCCGCGGTTGGTGATCGAAGATTCCAGAATCCGACGATCATTATTTTGGCGCCTGGTTAATCATATGTTCCGTCACATCGAATTCGTTTGGACATGTGAACTCACCGGCATTGAATTGAAGATAAAACAGGAACGGAATTCGCACACGTGTGTCCATTATTAACAACTTTGATACTAACTCCGTTGGGTGTGGGTTTTTATGTGATTTGGAGCAATGGAACTCACCTTTGCCCCAGAAAACAGAGAAAAACGTCAAACACTTTTTCGTTTTTCTTGGAAAAGATACATGTGTATTAATTAAGGGATATCTAGACTATTACAACGCATACGATTATAGGCCAGATTATGCATTTCTAGTGCATCCAGGCGACTCACTTTATAGTCAAACACTTCTTATGTTGCAGATTGGTGCAGCTATTGCAGTCTCTTTTACTACAATAAATAAAGCTGCCACTTCTCTTATGAGGCTTTTGGAAGTGACTTTGTTCATCTGTGATGATTGGAGGAGGAAGAAGCGACAGGAAGACTTTAGACATCCAACGGATCATCTAATCCATTCCAGGATGTTTTCCTTTTTCCTTTTTCCGTTTCTTTTTCTTATATGGGTTTGCTAATGGTCTTTTTCTGTTTGGATGATTTTTTTTTTAGTGCACTCTACAGAAATATCCCACAAAGAGAGGAAATTTGCAATATATGAAAATGGTGAAAACGATTGTTAATAATGAGCACAAACCCTCTATTATCAAAGCACGCCTTTTTTTTTTTTAATTCACTAATTTAGAGGGCTTATCCAGTACATTACTATCCTGATCGTCACAAATCAAATTTTCTTTTCTTTTTTTTTTAAAATTTTTTTTTATCAATTCTTTGGTACTACTAGTCTTTCTAAATTGTTGTGTGATTCCGTAGCTCACTGTCCAAAAGAAGGAAGCAGATTATATATGATGATGGTTTCTTCTTTCTCGGGACAAGCTGGTCCTGCAATTTCTTTAATTTATTTGTTGGCTAAGTATTATCTGTAACAACAATTTAATCTTGTTATCTACTTCTAACCCCTGCAGGAATGAGGCGATGAGAGTTAGTATCATGGATCAAAACTGGAACTGAAACAACTTGCCAAACGATAAATGCCTAAAGGGCAGAAGCAGTACCGCCATAACTTGAAGCATGATATACATTTCCCTGAGCATGGATGTAACATTTCATTTTTCTTTTAGTTTATATTCCCTCGGTCCCAAAATTATTGTCTAGTTTGAAATTTCATTTTTAATACAATTTGAACTAAAAATGAAAATCCAAATTGGACAATAATTATGGGACGGAGGGAGTACTTTATAGAGTGCATGTAGAATGTAGATATACTAATTTTAATGTCACCGTAATAACTGAGTCAATTAATTAAGAGGATTGTTGACTTGGTTCCTGATCTTGAACCCTTTTAAACCAACTTTATTGTTGGAAGGAATAAATTAATGTTTATCTTAAACAAAACAGAAAACATTTTTATAATGAAAACCCCATATTTTGTTTAGATATGTTTCTATATAGTTGTGAAAAGAGAATGACAATGAGAAAGTAGCAGAAAACTCATCATTAATAAAAGACAGTGCGAATGGCAAGAGAAAATGAAAAAGAAAAAAGAAAACGTTCATATGTTGGAAACTATAAAGGGTGAAAGGGAAGAACTATCTTCCGGACTTACAAGCTAACAAAACTTTTCAAAGATGCAAACAAAGAAATGAGTACTAGATAGGCGAGAGGTAAAAGTTGTTTCGACCAAAAATAATTAAAAAAATCTTGAGAGAATTATAAACTAGTTATCATATATTCATATCCTATATATATTTCCTCCAATCCTCAATAAAAGTAACTAATTATCAATAATTAAAAAATATTTAAATTAATTTTTTTTTTGGTTGAATTACCTCTATTACCATTTCAAGGATGTCCCTACGTTTATAGGAACCAAACAAAAGAAAACTACCGAATGTAATACCTACTTCAAAATACACCATGGTTTACTGAGAATAAATAATGTATTTTATCACAATGTATTATTATTGCAATATGACCTCTTTTTTTTTCTAATTAACATTGGAATATGACACAATTGGCTTCAATCTTGTTGACTGATTAATCAGTAGAGATGAAGTTCGCGACTTACATAATTTAACATATTCTAAAGTCCAATATAATAGTGTTGGTACTTTAAATTAATATACATATACTACTTAAAAAGAAAAAAGCATTGAGTTTGTTGACTTTTTTTCCCCTAATCTATTATCTTGCTAATGTTAATAGCAAATGTTTCTTTTTTGGTATAAATATCAGGGCAATAAAACCTTAACTACAGTAAAAAGAAAAAGAATCCATCTAAAAATTTGGTGGAAATCTTAATAAAAGGTTCAACCAAGTTATGTTTCATCACTTGCATAAATTAATTTTTAAATCTCATAAAACTAGGTAATTGTGAGGGGAATGTAAAAGCACTACGAAGTCATCGGATATTGCAAAGTACTAAAGGGCCTTTGAGAAAAAGATGCTGACAAGAAAATAGAAACAAGAAGGAACAGAAGAAAGAAGGCACGCACAGATATAGATTCTCAATTCCATTTGAGTTCGAACAAATCACAAATGGATTAAATTAAACAGCCAAATTGTTTGGTGGGAAGAACTGCTTGGTGCTCTGTGCTCACCCTCCCAGCTAGCTAGCTTCTCAAGAAAAAAAAAAAAAAAAAACAAAAATACACACACAAATACAACAGCAACAAAAGCCGAAAACATTGGGAGCCATGTAATTCTATTTCTAGTCGTACAAATAGGAAAAAGTGTTTAAAGCGAACACATACTTCATTTATATTACTCCCTCCGTATCATAATTATTGTTCACTTTGCCCAAAAAATTTTGTCTCAAAATTATTGTCAATTTGACTTTTTATGGATCAAGTTACACATTTGTCTCTAGTAACAAACATTATCCATAAAATCTTAGTGGTTAAACAATTACTTATGTAGGGATATATCTGGTTGTTTAAGGTAAAAAATAGTTAAGTTTGACCAAAAATAAAATCTTTTATTTTAGTAAAATTGGACAATAATTATGGGACGGATGGAGTAATTAATTTTTTTTATCAATACATCCAAGATTGTGTGTGTGTGTGTGTGTGTTTTCTTTCTTTCAATTATGTTGGAACGAGGGGAAGAGAGTAAAATTGTTAATGAATATAATAAGTATTTGGACAAGATTCAAAAGAATTTAATTTCCAAGAGCGAAAAAATAAGGAAGGGTGTTAGAGAAAAACAAAATTGAAGTGGTAAAATGAGAATGAGTTCCGCTACATATAATGAAAAGAAGAAGATGAGGTACCACAAATTTTAATTTTAATTGGTATAGGTTTTATAAATGTACACCTCATGAAACAGTAGGTACAATCTGAAAAATTGGCCCCCCTAATCTTGAGTCTTTCCATCTATCCTTTTCATTTTCATCAACGGTGCATGGTTCAGAGATGCAACAGTTAAAAGAGTTTTTAGAGAGAGGGCTTGGGTGAGAGAGGGGGGTCTTTCTTCTCTGCATAGATTCCTTTTGATGATCGATCAGCCATGCAAAGTACTGATAGAAAAAGAATGCTTCCTTTTTGTGATTATTTGTCCTCTTTTATGTCTCTTTTCTTGAGTTTTTCCCCCTTTTAGATTCTTCCCATCCTTCCTCTTCTCTATCTTCCCCATCTAATATTCTCTCTTCCATGTGGTGGACCGCTTTGCTGTACATCCATATGTTGATGCTTAAGAGGCAAACAGCGAGATTGTTTAGTTTCTTTAATTTTGGCTTTCTAATTTTCTCTCTTACATATGTATATGTTACGACTCTCCATATTTCTTAACTAGTGAGTTAATCAACATTCACGGTCAGACGGGGATTTACAATGGGGCACGTACCCCTACTTAATTTCATGAATGGTAAAAAATTATAAAAATTAACTCATTTATTTTTTTAATTAAATCTTTTTAGATGATATCTTATATTTTGCTATTTACGTAAATTTTTATCACCTTAAGTTACTACTATGTGTCATTTATTGTTTAAATAGAGTATCAGTACTAATAAATATATTTATCCATTTGATGATGATATGTTATCTTAATGATTTAAAATTGTACTTAAATATATATAACTTATATTAGTCATGTACAATTCACGTGCAAATCAAGTGTAAACTTGTGCAAATCACGTGTATATGTTTATTTATAAAATTATGGAAAAATAGATTGATTGATATATGTTAGTCTCGTGCTCATACTAAAAATATTTATGACTCCGCCATTGTTCACAGTCTCTAAATGTTGTAACAATACCAAAAAAAACAATAAAAATAAATCTAATAAGCATCATTTGTACTCCCTAATAGTTGTCCAATTTGGATTTTCATTTTTAGTTCAAATTGTACTAAAAGTGAAATCTCAAACTGGACAATAATTTTGGAACATGAGTGTGTATTAGGGAACTAATTACCTCGCAGGCATTACTCAAATATTAAGATTGATTTTTGGTTCTCAAAATTGTGGAGGTTGACTTCACCCGCGGGTTGGCTAAAGGAGTTGTTGATGATTTCCAAATCTTACGGAATGTCAATGTAATTTAGTGATCTACTCGAAACACGTCTATACACTATAGATATATAGTTATTAACATAACCCGGGAATTGAGCAACCTGCCTATCGATATTGAACATGCTATACAATGAATGCACGAGCTAATGATCGATAAACATGTAATACCACCTTGGAACAACATTATCGATCATTACGTGCTATTCCAATTTCAATGGATCCGAAAATTACAAACCACAACGGAAAAGCTACGTAGTCTATTGATTTAATACTCTCTCCGTCCCATAATTATTGTCCAGTTTGAGTTTTCATTTCTAATTCAAATTGTACTAAAAGTGAAATCTCAAACTGGACAATAATTTTAGGACAGAGAGAGTAATTTTTTTTTAATCGAAGTACACTATTTTATTTTTTTTTTGAGATGTGGGAATAAAAAAGTTATCCAATTAACTTTACAAATGAGAAGTTGTGCACTAATGAATTCCAGAAAAAATTTGACATCCAAATCCTTATGATGAAAATGGTTACCAAATGTTTCCTACTCAACAATAAAACAAAATTGATGACATAAAGAAGAAGAAGAAGAAGAAAAAGAATGATACCAAGACAATTACATTACTCATACAAAAAGAACTAACTAAACTAGGATTAAGGGAATTAATAAGAATAATATATAATACTAATCTCACTATTAATTAATTGATTGAATGCCCGTCCAAAGGATCAAAACGGAGAAGTTGGCCGGAGCATTTGGGGCATTCTTCCACCTGTTTAGGCACCATGAAATAGAGGTAACACCATTTGCATCCGGCCAGCACCAACACTTCTTGGCTCCTCTGATTGATGCAATCATCAATATTATTATTATTATATGGGTTGATGATGCTGCTTCCTGGGTTCTCCAATTCAACCTCCCCTCCTTCCCAAAATGGATGAAGGTATGTGGGACGGCATCCCGCCGGTGAAACTCCGGCGGCGGCGCTGGCGGCGAATTCCTCTACAACTGTATTAATGGTGGTGGTGGATGAAACAGAGGAGTCTCCTTCCTCCTCCTCCTCCAGCTGCTGTTGCATGGCCTGGTCAATCTCTAAACTATCTAAGCTGAGGACATCGTCGAGGTCCAGTTCGGAGGATTCTTCTTCGCTTTCTTCTCGCCGGAAAAACGACATCTTTCTCGGATCTTCTTTGGTTTTCACCCCGGTCTTCCAGTTAATGTAGTATACTTCCCCAGTCTGCACTTGTTACATATTTTTGTGTCACCCACGTTACTAAAGCTAATTTAAAGTGTGTTTTTTTGGTAATAAAAAGGTACTACTTTGAAGTTTCTTACTACTACTATTCAACATTGTGCATTTCAAAAAAATGGAACAAAAAGCATTCAAATAATGATGAAATCTTTAGATAGCTCTTTTTAGGGTTTGAAGAAAAAGTCAAAAAAAAATAATAATAATATTACCAGGCCCCCAGTGTAACCATAACACCCAGAAAGAGAGCCTAAAATTGATGCCTACATAGTTGAATGTTCTAAAAAGAAGATCCCATTTCTACTGGATAATCAGGTTTTGCGAGAATAAATACAGAGTTATTAAGGAATAAAGGACAGATGCAGTACAGGAATTAACAAAAAAGTATTCATTTGAAAACGGAATTCAGGAATCCTTAACCATAACCCAAAAAAAAATAATAATAATAAATAAAAAAACAGAGACACAGAGAGAGGAGAACATTACTTGCACATCGAGGCATTGTTCCCATGGGTAAGGCATTCGGATATGAGAATTGAGTTCTAAGGATTGGTTTGGAGAGGATTCATGATTTCCAAAATTGCTCCCCACAGATTCTGATGTGATGATTGACTGGTAATTCCCTCCGCCGCCGCCGGTGATAATGTCACCGGTGCCGCAGTTTAATGACAAATTCTGAAAGGAAGACTCAATAGATGATGATGTAGTGGTATGTGTGGAATGGGTTGTTCCCATGTTTATAAATTTGACCCGTGATTGTCGCTGACCCGAAAAGAAAAAAAGAATCAATCTTTATGGTTGATGATCATCACCATATGATTTCTGTTAAAAGGGGGGAAAAATAGATGAACATGAACAACTCAGAAAGAGCAGAGCAGCCCACAGCAGGATGAGAGAGAATGAGGAATTATTCTCTCTTGGTCCAAGAAAAAAAATATAATGAATAAATTAAAACACATACAAGAAGCGAGTTAACCCAAATATAATCCAGAAACAAAGAGGAAAAGAAAATGCTAATATTCCACAAAGAAATACTAATAAAATAAATGTTGAGAAATAAAAAGAAAAAAAAGGGAGAGGTGGAATTGTAGTGGAAATAGGAGTGTATGATTTGTTTGAAAATAATAGTAGTCTAATAATAATAAGATTAGAGATATATTATTGTTTGAGAAAATGCGCGTCACGTCAAGGGAATCTTTCAACCGGAACAGGTGATAAGTCACAGGAGGGAAAACAAAACCCCACCCATAACCCAAATAAAATTTCGGGTTCTAGTTCGGATTGGCCCGAATTCCTTTCTGTCTTCCAAATTAGTACTACTTCTACACTTTGTCACTTTCACCAAAATAGTCCTAGGCACATGCAACACACGTGACTTCACTTTCTCCACATTTTATTCATTTTCGTTTCAGGTTTCTGTTTTGGAAGAAACTTCCTACACTCTTAAAGGTCTAAGCTTAAGCTCATAGGTTTTGCCTTGTCCTATTTCGATTTTAGAAGTAAAGTTTTCTTCATAAAAGCACTATTTGGGTTCTTTCATTTAACTTGTGACAGTATTGAGCGTACAAGGATTAGACAAAGTTCAAACATCGAGCAAATACAACTTCTGATGATACCAGTAATGTCTGGTCGCGCATTGCGCGACCCTGGCCCAATATATCTGTAGATCTTAGAAATATTTGTATCTGACAAAAAAATTTATATTTAGCCTGATATATTTTAGAAATGTTTGAAGAATTTAGAAATATTTTATAAGTGTGATGTTTGTATTTGGCATAAAAAGAAATTGTATTTGGCCCGGTACATTTTAGAAATGTTTGAAGATTTTAGAAATGTTTTATAAGTGTTATTTCTTAAATATAAATAAACTTGATTAAATATATCTCTTGAAATAAATGCTAGACAAAATATAAAAGCATCCTAATTTTTTTTTTTTTGTTTTGGCGAAAATAGGAGGTGGAGGTGGATTTGGACTGCATTTGCTTTTTAACTCTAAGAGATGTGCAAATAAAAATTTATTTTAAAAATATGATGTGAAAATGCCAAATGACAAATGGTGGTATTTTCTCTTAAGTGTGGTTTTTGTTTCTAATATAGTAAGATATACTTCCTCCGGTCCGTATTATAAGCCATTTTGATGTCGTCCTAGGTTTCACTTAAAATATCTTTTTAATTAGAGAAAAAATCTTAAAAAATATATTTTCACATTCGTAATGTTCTCCTAATTATTATGAAATATTTTTAAGTTTTTTTTTTAAATTAAAAAGACATTCTAAGTGAAACCTAAGACGAAATAAAAATGCCTTATAATAAAGAACGGAGTATAATTGGGAAAAGCTCGTAAACAAAAATAGAGAAATTGGAAGAGTGATAAACGGTAACTTGGAACTTGGAGGTGATACACTATAAGCAAGTTTGATGTCATGTAGTTGCTGATTTTTATTTTTTGATAAATATAGTTGCTGATTTGAGTTGGTATAGAAGTTGGTTTAAATTCCAGTTGTCTCACGAGAATGCTTCATATTATGAATTGTATTAAAAAAAATGGTTTTTTTTTTAACCGCTTATATCATTTTTTGTATTAAAATAACACTTCAATTTATAATATAAAATATGAATTTTTTTATTGTACGAACAGATTATAATTTAATACTATTAGAAGATCACGAGTGAAAGACCATAGCCAGAAATTCTAAGCGCAGCCTTAGACCGGTAGTGTTTACAGGCGAAATGTGGAGTTCAAAACATATTTAACATTGTTGTATAATGTTAAAGTTATAGAAAAATAGTTTATTTCTTAATTTCTCTATACTAGGAATGAAAGTCCAAACTGAATAATAATTTTAAGATAGAGAGAGTAATTTTATATTATACACTTAGTGTATGAAGTCATTGTTATAATTAATCCTAATTCAAATTGGGTAAATTCCTTTTATCTGATAAAACTCTTCCAATAAGAATTTTAAAAATACTCCATTTGTTATACTTAGCCACGAGGACACGATTAATCCATATTGCCCCCGAGACACAAGACAGCACAACAGACGTTTAAAGCAGCAGCGGCAACATTAACAATCGGTGAATACACACACACACAATTACCAAAATTATTAAGTGAATGAAAAATAAATAAATTAATTGTGTGTGTGAAAAAAAATGTGTTTCGTTGATGCCACCCTTTGATCCAACCGCATGGTCCGGCCCATGCCACATTTTGGGGCCACATCATCATATTCCGATTTCCCGGTTTTTACGCTGCGTTTATAGAAGATTACTCGAAGTCGAAACTCAAAAGGGTTTGCCACACTTATACCTATGTGCGGGAAAGAAAATGTTGCGATTTGTGTATGTGAGTGATACCAAAAGCCGACAAGGGTTGTTCGAATGATAGTGGGCGTGATATCAAAAACTTGAGGTTCTAAGAAGTCTCAGGTTCAAATCCCGTCAAGAACACTTTAAATGCTGCTTATGCAGGCTTACAGTTAGGAGGCCAGAGACAGTTTCAGAATTCAACTTGTAGTCCAGGAGGGCGCGTAACAAAAGCGTGCACGTATAGAATCTCTCCCTAGTAATAGTATCCCCTTTCTTTATTAGACTTCACAAGTGTAATAGCCTAAGACTAAACAAGTGCAGGGACTTACCAGCTTCGACGTGGAACACCCATCAGCAATATTGATCTCAGTTGCAGCTCAGTGTAGAAGCAATTTTTTTTCATTGAAGTCTTGGGGACAAGACTTATTTTAGGGGAAGGGTTTGTCATGTTTTAAGGGTCTTTTTAAATTATTTTATAAATTTGAAGGATCAAGGTGTAAATTTGACAATAGTATTTGCTAGGATTAAATAGCTGTAAGCAGCATTTGTGAGGGATTATCGATGAATTCATGAATGCTAATGCATTTTGATCTGAACTCTGATTCCTCCCCCAAATTCCCTGTTCTTCCCCTTCACTCTCATCTCCCAATTGTTTGGGTTCTAATCTCACCCTCTATAGATCTGAAATCTACTCTCTCCACTTCTAATTCTCCCCTTTCACCCTCTTTTCTTCGAATTTTTGGAAATTTTAGGTCATTTCGTGACATTTGGTATCAGAAGTAATACCAAAAGCAAATTGGTAGAACTCTTTCTTTTATTTTCCATCAAATATTAGTAATTCATGTTTTCTTTTTTTTTTCTTCTTTAAAATGACCTCCAAGAAAAATTCAAGATGTTGGATATTTGTTCGTATTATATTGAAATTATTGATTGGGCTATGGTAATCAGAATTTGGATAAAATCCTTCTGAGTAAGAACATGGCGTCCTTGAGAATCTCTGGAAAGGTTGAACTGTTTGTTTACTATCCTGCAGAATACATAGACGCATAAAAAGGTGGCCTTTTTGTCCCTTTTTGCTTGTTGCTGTTACGTACCTCTGTGGAGCAACATATTTAAGAAGCAGGGAATAAAGTTTCAACAGTTTTATGCAAGGACAAAAATGGACGAAATATTCTTTCCTGTGACTTGATAACAACACTACACCATTGAAAATGAGAATTAGTTCCCTTTCTTTTGAAAATTTCTCTATTTTTATGCCACCATTTCAACATACTAAATACCCTCAAACTAATCCTTTTATCTTTGACTTCACATGGAGAGTTCTTACTATATAAAAATATTAAAAGAGATAATACAAATTAATTGGGTAGAAGCCTCAGTCCCTCGTTTGGTTACACATCTTCGTGGTTTTTTTTTTTTTTCCCATTATTAAACTTGATTACAAAATATTTCTTTGCAATTGGGATGACTTAGATCGTTGCCTTTACGGAATCTACATTATACTCCGGATGTAGCTCGTTGCCATTACCTACAAAATATTTCATTGCAAAGGAGTACATTGGTATTACATTACACCTTTTATATTCTGGATTCATCGTAATTTCTGTCAAAATCCAGCCAATTGGGAGGAGCAAGCCCAAGTAAAGTACATTCTCCAGTTGAGGTCCATTTACATATTCGAGCCCAAGTAAATCGCTTTTGTTTGTAAACGTTCAAAGGATATCTCCACAATTCAACTACAAATATGTATACAGCATACTACTCTTTCCTTTGAGTAAAACACATTAGAGCCATTTGAATATTTATTATAGTTCTTAAGAAAAGGTAACTAATCAGTCTAATCTAGTTTATGTGGTTCATTTTTAAGTCAAATTTCTAACACACTCCTACTAATGACCAATGAGTTATTAACAGTTAAAATTAATTAGATGTTGTTGATTTTAGTGTAAGTGACAAGGTTATATTAGTGAATATACAAATAAAAGTTACTCCTAAAAAAGAAAGTGAGTTCATTGAATTGAAACATTACAGTTTTTACATATAGAACCTCTCGTTATTTTTACTTTCTTTTTTTCTTTTTCTTTTTTTTTTAAACAAATAAGAACATATTATACTAATGTTAAATGAATAGTTACAGGGGATGATTTGGAAGTCTTTTGATCTTTTCCTAGTTCTGGTCTTTAGAACCTCTCGGTCAATATCAGAATTTTTGACCTTTTTTCTAACGCGAATTGGCCAGCCAATGATCAATGTCAAACACGCTTTTGTTCACCAAAAGTCCAAAATTAAGGGACCATGCTTTTGTTTTGTGAATAAAGGGACCATTTAAATGGGGAAAAAAAAAAGTAGGAACTAACGAAAAGAATTAAATTATACGTATTATTTATATTCTTCATTTATAGTTTATCAATTTAGGATTTGGAGGATAAATTTAAATTTTGTTACTATTTTCTAGTAATCTTTCCTTCTCCACGTGGAGAATCACTACTCTTATTTCATTGACTAGTTTTTTTCCATTACATTTCCAATCAGCTCATAGTAATGAAAGAAAATCAGAACCGTGTGTGATGGGAAACATCTAATGCATACTTTTAGATAATACTCCTTTTGGTCCTTATTATAAGTTATTTTAATTTGTCTTAAATTTCAACTAATATGTTTTTTTAATTGAAAAAAAAAACTTTGAAACTGCATTTTTCACATTCATTGTGTTATACTAATTGTTATAAAATATTTTTTAATTTTTTTTAATTAAAAGAACATATAAACCTAGTACAAATCAAAATATCTTATAGTAAGGACCGTAAGGAGTAGATTACACTTCATTGAATAGTAAAATCATTCCACTTAGCCGTGCTACACTATTAATCTTTTTAAATGAAATCAATATTCAGCTATACGATCGTTCGTCCTAATTTATTTTGAAGAAAAACGCACCTTTTTTTAAAATCATCTCAAGCTATTCCTTAAGAATTACCGCTGATGATTGGAATATCTTTTTCAATAGAGTAAAAAATAACTATTTGCATCAGAAATTTTTAAATGTGAAGTAATGGCGAAAGAAGAGAAATTAAAATGTCTTTTGAAAAAGTAAAAGGGACTTTTTAGACGATGGTCCAATGAAACATTCTGAAAACTTGGTATATAAAGGTAAAGAGATGGATGACTAATTAAAGACATCGTTATTTTTACAAAGAAAGAAAGGAAGAAAACATTTCCCATCTCCGTGTTGGTTCAAAGAAGATTTCTTCTCGGTTGACAGACAAATCAGAGATGGCCGCCAAGACGACTGATCAGGAGCCGGCGATCGGAATACCCTACGATCCGGCCTACCACCAATACAACAACAACCATCCTCCTCCTCCGCAATCATTCTACTACGTCGGCGCTACTGAAAACCCATACCAAGCCGGGATGATCCCGCCGAACGCCGTCTTCGGAGACCCCAAAGGGATACCGATTCAACAGACTATTTACAGAGATACACCCGCCCCTTTCAATTGCCTTCACTGTGGTTCATCTGCTCTCACCAACATCAAGTAATTTGAATTTTTCCCTTTCTTTTTTGATTTATCTTGATTTTCTTTTTGGTTCATTTTCCCCTTCATTGAATGATCGATTGAGTTTGGTCGGTAGTCTTATTGAATTACCCGACTCTTGTTTTTTGGTATGTTGCAATCTTCTTGACAAATATGTGGCTTCTTTTTTGGGTATAGTTCTGATGAGATTTTGATAACGATTTTTGTTAGGAGAATTGGTATAGGTTATTTTCCTCGGTTTTATTAGTACAATTATCCATGAATTATCTGTGTTATTGTAACTGTTGTAAACCCTGTTTTGCTGGTTGAAATTTAGGAATTTTTGTTATGAAATTTGCAGGATGTTGATATCGTTCTTACGATACAACTTTTTTTGATGACTACTTCTTACTTATTAGCCGTTGTTGTTTACTAAAATTTCCAACCAATTCTTCCCTCTTCCCTTTAGTGATGCACTTGCCACATTCTACTCTTCATGTGTCTTATAAACCATCCCTCACATTATAGTCAGAAATATTGAGTAAAAGTAGTTGTTGATATAGACACCATGTTAGTGATTAATTAACTTTAGATTTTGCTCGGTTTGTTTCCTTGAGCTTGGAACAGTAATAGGAGAGGCAGTGTGGTGCTATTGTAATAACTTATTGGTTTCTGATCACACACGTAGTGATAACTTGTTGCGTCTGAGGATATGTTTGTGAATTATTTTTCTTCATGGGGTATGCAGATCAAAACCGAGCCTGGCTGCACTTGTGGGTTGTATGATGCCTATGATGCTTGGAGTTTGCTTTCTGTGTCCTAGCATGGATTGCCTTTGGCATAAGTATCACTATTGTCCAAGTTGCGGAGAGAAGGTAACAAATTGTGGCTTTTTTGATGTTTAGTAGAATGAGGACCAATAAGTCCCCATGTTAATGTGGTTTTTGATATTTATGTTGTTCCCTCTTTCTGTAGGTTGCTGAATTTGAGAAGTCAGATCCGTGTTTGGTGATGGATCAAACTCAATGGAGCCAGCCGAGTTTTGCCTTGCCTGCCTGAAGGATAAAGTCCATATCAAAGCCAATCTTGTAACTGCTATACTGTAATTTGTATGATACCATGCTAGTGTCCTCGTTTCATTTGAACCTCAGAATCTCTTGTCAAGATCCTTGGAAATTTTTTCTGCCATTGCTTTGTATAAAGTACGGTTCATATTGTTAATATGGTGACTATTGTTTACCTTTGGTTAGTGGTGATAGTCAAGTAGATTCTTCTTGATCATGTCAAACTGTTCTCTATGTTAGCCTACTTTCTTTTGATATGGAGTTGCTTTGACAAATCAGATCCTGGCTGATATTGTATGCCTTGCACTTTGTACTTGTCCTCTGTGTGCATAGTTGTAGCTATGAATGAAAAGTGAGGTTATATGTTGGATCACTTGTTATCTTTGCTGATAGACGGAAAGTGATTGCCTTATGTGTCCAACACGTTTAAAATCCTCTCCCTTCAGAATATGACCTTGAAAATGTTAGATCATTTGATGGAAATGGCCTTGAGTTGTGTATAATTTGCAAAAATTAGTGGCTGCTTGGTTGTTGAGATTGTTTGGAAAGCTGGGGAAGTCATGGATTACTATTGAATTGGATTTATTCTATTCCTTTAAGTAAATAGAACTGAGGAGATCCTTTTTGTTGGTTGTATATTGTGATTGAGTTGTTTGAATAAGCAACTGGTGAAGTTACTGGCTTACTGCTTTGGTTGGGGTGGGAGTTGTTGTTACAGTATGTTGTGTGTTTTTTTTTTTTAATACGTGGGAAGCATGAAGCTTGAATATAAAACATCCTTTAAGATGGGGATGATGAGTTCCTATCTAAAACTAACTGCTTGGGAGCGTTTGACGAGAGTATTGACAAATCTGTAATCTGTTGCATAAGAAAAACCTAATTTCGCTAGTGAATCCGCCGCCTCATTTGGTGTTCTATGAATGAGGCTAAAATGCACTGTCCAATGTTTTTGAAGTAGGGCCACAATGTGTCACAGCACATTGCTGACAGGTATGAACTCGTCATAGCACCTGATGAAATTTAGCGCCTCTGTTGAATCCATCTCCAAGATGACTTTTCTAAAGACAAGATTCCAAGCAATTTGGAGCCCAAATAGGGCCCCCAGTACTCTCTTCCAGGGAATTCTAATTACCCAAGTTTGCTGCGAATCCCGTGATCCAAAGTCCTTTATGTTTTCAATGAGGCATCCGGTTGTTGCCTTTTTAACTGTAGTGGATGCCGCTCTGTCGGTGTTAATTTTGACCCATTTCAATGGTGGGGGTACCATTTGAAGTTGTGATCTTCCCCAGCTCTTGTAATCGGAGCAAAAATTTTGTTTTTTTTTTTGTACATATTTACAGGGTGTCTACCGTCGGCAATAGCGACTAATTCTCCTCGTTGTTTTCAATGAGGCATTCGGCTGCTGCTTTTTTAACTGCAGTGGATGCCGCTCCGTCGGTGTTTATTTTGACCCATTCCCATGGTGGGGGTACCAGTTGAAGTTGTGATCTTCCCCAGCTCTTGTAATCGGAGCAAAAATCTTCTTTTTTTTGTGCATATTTGCAAGGTGCCCATCGTCGGCAACAGTGACTAATCCCCCTCACTGAATTGTAGGCATCTCGATGGGTGGGATAGCTGGCCAAAGTATTTAAGGTTGCTCTATACTCATGGCGAGGTTCGAACCCTCGACCTACGGTTAAGGGTGGAGGAGTCCCTTCACTCCACCACAACCACTTTGGTTAGCAAAAATTTGGTTTGATCTGTCAATTTCTTGTATGTTGTTTCATAAACAAATTTCTCATACACGTTTTCTCATCCAATGATGTTTCTAAATTTGATGGTTGGACCTAGTGCTACTGAAGCCCAAGGATTCGGTTTCTAACTTTAGGTTGGGCCAAGCACTGCTAGAGCCTAGGGATTGGCTTTCCAACTTTTGTTTTGGTGTTAAGCTCTGGATTAGAAATGATGATTTTATTGACGGAAATGAAACTCACCAGCACCGGAATGACGTCGGATCAGTTAAAGAGTACAAATCGGAGCTATCTACGGTAGTAAACTGAGAAAAACAACTTCACACAATTCTTATGACTTATCAATAATAATCTAGAACAATCTTACTTAGATATTTATAGCTAAAAGACAAAATCAACAAACGGATCATGTGCAATCCATCGACCCGACCCGTCTGTGCATGACGCTACTGTGGTTTCCTGCGCTGCGCCAAAGTCGAATTCAAACTTCCATCGACTTCCTGAATTTAGCGGGCATAACATTCCCTCCCCCTAAAAACAACACTTGACCTCAAGTTTGGAATCCTAGAAATTGGCCTTTGATGAAGCTACAATCCTCTCAAGAAGCATCTTCTATATCCAATTTTTTCCACTTGATCAACCATTGAATCACTTGCTGTCCACCCCTACAAATGAATCTCCTTTGCAGCACTTGTTCAAGCTTCAATGCACAAGATTGAGGATAATCCAAATCTGGCAGAATGGTAATAGAAGAAGGAGCCGGTCCATGATGTTTCTTTAACAAAGATACATGGAAAACTAGATGAAGCCTAGAACTAGGAGGAAATTCCAACTTGTATGCCACACTCCCAATTCTTTCCAGGACCTTGAAAGGACCAAAATATCTGAACATAAACTTCAAGCAGCTTTTAGAAACCAAAGTTTGTTACCTGTATGGTTGTAGTTTCAGGTAAACTATTTCTCCAACCTGAAAACTCCTTTCAGTCCTCAGTTAGTGAGCATACCATTTCATCTTTTCTTGAGCCTTGATCAAGCTATCCTTTAACTTCTGCATGATCACTTGTTGCTGTTGAAACATATTTGCAGCTGCTTGAATGATAACATCATTGTAAGTCCCCAGAGGTATACCAGCAGGTTGGAAACCATACAGTGCCTGATATGGAGTCATCTCAGCACTAGAATGAAAGGCTATGTTATTACACCATTCCGCTAAAGCAATCCACTGTGACCATGTATCGGGAGGTGAATGGCAATAGCACCTCAAATAGCTTTCTATACACTGATTTAATCTTTCAGTTTGGCCATCAGTTTGTGGGTGCTAGGCAGTGCTCAAACTCAATTTAACTCCCATGACCTTAAAGAGAGTTTGCCAAAAATGACTGGTGAAAACCTTATCCCTGTCAGTCACAATTGGCTCTGGTAAACTATGCAATCTATACACTTCTTTTAAGAACTTATCAGCCACTTCTTTTGCAGTAAAAAGATGCCTGAATGCTATAAAATGACCATATTTAGTAAGTCTGTCAATAACCACCAACAAGCAATCAAATCCGTCAAGAGATAAAGGTAGTTTCTCAATGAAATTCATAGAAATACCTTTCCAAGCTTTCTGTGGGATAGGTAATGGTTGCAACAACCCAGAGGAATGAACATGTTCCACTTTGCTGGCCTGACATATAGAACAGCTTCTCACAAATCGCTCCACATCCTGCTTCATGTTCACCCACTTAAACAAGCTTTTCAATCTTTGGTAAGTAGCTTTCTGACCTGAATGACTCCCTAAGAAGAAGAATTAAAAGATTCAAGCAATAATTTTCTGATGTCACCATGACTTCCCACATAAATCATACCATCTACCTTCAACAGTCCCCCAACATACTGCCACTAAGGGTTATTATCAGCATCCAAGAAAGCAGCCAATATCATCTTTTGTGATTCCTCATCACCCATGTAACTGGTGGCTAACTGTTGTAACCAAATTGGTTGAACAGTGGTTACAACACATAACTGATCATCCACAGGGCCAACACTCCTAGAAAGTGCATCAGCTGTCACATTGCCTTTTCCCTTCTTATATTGAATTTCATAATCCAATCCCAGCAATTTCACTAACCATTTTTACTGTAAAGGAGTAGTAATCTTCTGTTCCAACAAGTATTTAAGAGCCTGATGGTCAGTCTTTATAATGAAATGATTACCTTGTAGATAATGCCTCTACTTAGTATTAGCCATTACTAATGCCAACAACTCATTTTCATAAGTGGATAGAGCCTTATTCTTCTCACAGAAAGCCTTGCTGAGATAAGCAATAGGTTGGCCATGCTGCATTAGTACAGCCTCCATACTATCACCACAAGCATTAGTTTCCACCACAAAAACTTATGTGAAATCAGGAAGCTTTAAAACAGGTGCAGAAGTAAGAGCATGTTTCAGCTGTTAAAAAGACTTAGTTGCCTGCTCATTCCACTTGAACTCCCTTTTTTCCTTAATAAACAAGTGAGGGGTTTACTCAACAAACCAAACCCTTTTATGAACCTTCTGTAGTAACCTGCCAAACCTAGAAGTCCCCTCAATTCCTTGACAGTTTGAGGAACAAGTCATTCCACAATTCCTTGAACCTTGGAGGGATCCATATGAACTCCTTCTGCTAAAATCACATGGCCAAGATACTCCATGGATTCTTGTGCAAATGAGCATTTAGACCTCTTGGCATAAATTTGATTATCCACCAAAATCTGTAATACTTTTTCAACCTGCACCACATGATCTTGCAATGTGACACTGTAAATCAGAATGTCATCAAAGAAGACTAACACAAATTTCCTGATATAATCCTTGAAAACCTTGTTCATGAGGTTCTAAAAAGTTGCTGGGGCATTAGTAAGCTCAAAAGGCATTACCAGGAACTCATAATGTTCATGATGAGTTTGAAAGGTTGTTTTTGGGATATCCTCTTTACGGACTCTTATTTGATGGTATCCTGATCTCATATCTATCTTGGAAAAGTAGTGAGATCCATACAACTCATCAAGTAATTCTTCAATCACATGAATGGGATACATGTTCTTAACAATGAACTCATTTAGGTGCCTGTAATCAGTGCACATCCTCCAACTGCCATCTTTTTTCTTAGTCAACAAAACAGGAGATACATAAGGGATGTCACTCTCCCTAGCAGTTCCCTTTTTCAACAAATCATCCACCTGAGCTTTAATCTTATTTTTGTGGGCATGGGGATACCTATAAGGTCTCAACTTAAAAGGTTCAGCTCCGGCTTTCAATATGATCTAGTGATCCACAGACCTTTTTGGTGGTAAAGTGGTTGGCTCATCAAACACTTGTTTGTACTTTTCTAAAAGAACTTGTTTCTCCTCATGAATTTCTTTCTCTTCTAAGCAATTCAAAGCTGCAACAGTTGGAGCATTCTTTTTTTTTCCCTGTTAGTCTCATCTTCACACCATTTCAACCTTGTATCAGAAAAAGTAAACTGTATTTCTCCTCTTTTTCATTTTGGTTGAGCCTGTCTAAGAAGTCCTTGTATTTCCTCTTCAGCTGCCAAAGAATGCCCTTGGATCATGAATCTCCTCCCTTGCCATGACATCTCAACGCAACACATGTCATAGTCAAAGAGTATGGGACTAAAGTGGGACATCCAATCAGTACCAAGGATCATTCCCCAAGGACTGAGATCCATAATTCTGAAATCAAATTAAAAATGATGCTTTTGTATGGACCACTTAGCTGCTGGACAGATTAAGTTATTCTTGATTTGATGATGATTAGCCACTTTAACATAGTAAGGCTTAACCACTTTCCTCACGAAACCAAGTTTCTGTGCTAGTGAATTATCCACAAAACTTCTTATTGCCCCAGTGTCAATTAAGATCTTAATCAACTCATCATTGATATACCCAACACCACTATTACTGTTCTTGGTTCTTGCTCCTCTTCACCATTCACTGCCATATATTGATCCCAACACTAACTGGCCTGTACTTGCATTTCAGGAACATATTCTAACTCCTCGCTTATCCAATTAACCTACTCTAAATCAACATCATCCTCCACAATCAGCAAGTTAACATGTTCCATTTTACAAACATGCCCAGGACCCCATGCACCATTATATTTCCAACAGATTATTCACTGTTCTGTACTCCTTTTCCTCAGGTGACAACCTTTTAAAGACTAGTCTATCATTTTTCTTTACCCCTTGAGTAGCTACCTTACCACTAGCATTGGAAGTTCTACTTACTGGGGAAGTAAAAACCTTAGGTTTAGGAACCAAGGAATGAGTAGATTCCTAAGTTCTTGTTCCTTCACAAGCTCTTTGCACTGTCTTAGGCTCAGCAAACCTCATAAATGGCTTATACTCTTCCTTTAAGCCATTAATGAAGCTGGATATGAGATAAGTTTTACTCAGCCTTGGATCAACACACAGTACTTTAGATTTCAATTTCTCAAATTTGTCATAATACTCTCTTACTGTTCCTTTCTGACTGAGCTTGTTGAATTCCTCAATTGGATCATCGCACTGATCCTTAAACCGTTTGAGCAATTCAGTTTCAAACAAATTTCAATCAGCATAAGGATAAACTGATTTGAATCCTTGATACCAAATATCTGCAACTCCATCCAAATAAAACTCTACAGAATTCAATTGCTCATCCAAGCTCATTTCATGCATTCGAAAGTACTTATGACATTTCATTAACCAACTTCGAGTATTTTCCCCACAGAGAACAGGCAATTCAAGCTTAGGCTTCGGTTTCCACTTGTTATGCTGTCTAGTATCCCCCAACACAATATTATCCCCAAACTCCTCACCTCTAGTTCTTTGAGCAAAATTAAGACCACAATTCATTGAGTTCTATGCTCTTTTATCACATTTAACACCAGAAATCGAAGGAGATGAATGATTAAGAGTATTCTTACCCACACAGGTCGGAGAAACTTGGAGAGGTTCCTTTGATCTTTCAATTCCTGAAACCCTAGCCTCCACCATGTCCAACCTTTCGCCCAACTTCCTATCGATCTCTGGCTGAGACTGAGTGAAATCACTTCTCATTTGCTGCATCTGTGCACTGGGATCCTTAATCTGTTCAAGAATCATCGCCATTGACGATCACCGGAATCCACCTGATTCTGATTCTTCACGTGTTTGGACGCCATAATTCCAAACAGGCCAAGGAATTACAAGCTCTGGATACCAAATGTTAAGCTCTGGATTGGAAATGATGATTTTATTGACGGAAATAAATCTCACCGGCGCCGAAATGACGTCAGATCAGTCAAGGAGTACAAATTGGAGCTATCTCTGGGTGTAAACTGAGAAAAACAACTTCACACAATTCTTATGACATATCAATAATAATCTAGAATAATCTTACTTAGATATTTATAGTTAAAAGACAAAATCAACAAACGGATCACGTGTAACCCATCTACCCGACCCCTCTGTGCGTGAAAATATTAAATGCTGCTGTGGCTTCCCACGATGTGCCAAAGTCGAATTCAAACTTCCACCGACTTCCTGAATTTGGTGGGCATAACATTTGGTTAATTCGAATTTGATCCGTGGCCTCAAAAAAACATAAAATAATAGAATAGAATAGAATTTGATCTGTGAGAACTAGTATCATTGGCAGGCAAAAAACCATTTTTTTTAACCGTGAAGAACTTTAGAAAGTATTTTAGCCACTATAGCAACATTGTTGATTGATGGAGTATTATTATTATTATTATTATTATTATTATTATTATTATATATATATATATATATATATATATATGAGGAAGCAAAAGCTTAGTACAAAAACAACTCCAACGGGTTGAGTCGGGCCAATCGATGACCATTTTCTCAGTCGTTTCATCTAAGGGCATTGACAAAAAATGCAACCTCATAGCATATAATAAACCTAACTTCGCTAGGAAATCTACATATTCGTTACCGTTCCGTCCTATGTTTGTGATTTCTACCACTTATTGACAGTCCAAAAGGTTTCTAATTCTGTACAAAATGTTACTTGGGGATGAAACTTGACAATTGTCATTCATTTGGTTGACAGCCTGCGTGGAGTCCAGCTGCAATTGATTTACTATGAATCCCTAAATAAGAATTTGATTTTTGCTAGCCTATGCCCTTTTGACACTGATGATGATTTAGGGCCCATCAATATCTGCCGACAATCATTACTAATTTATTGTTAACTAATCATCATGTTTTGCATTTTAGTCATGATGCAGTATTCCTTTAAGAATTCTTTTAGTAACCCAAACAACAAGACCCATTCATCCAAATTAATTTTTTCATCTTTCTACAGGCTATCTTTATATATCTGTGTGTGTGTATTTTTCCAATGCGAATCTCATTGATTTTTATCAAAATTCTAATTTCTTCTGGTCGTCTCCTCCGAACTGGTTATTATTCAGTGCTGTCTCATTTCAGATTATAAATGAAGTATTCTTTCAAAAAAAAAAAACTCGGGGGACGAGTACTACTTAAAACTCGATTCAAATAAATATAATCTAATAAAATTGAAAATGTGGTAATTTTCTCCGTCCAGAAATGGATTTTAAAGCCGAATGGGTGGCGGGCCTATTTGTTTTGGATTTTTAATTGGGATAAAGGCTTTATCATAAAGCCGACTCCATAGTTTTGAGCCATTTTGATGGATTTTGGGCTTTGAATTGTTATTTTGGGACATCCCATCAGAAAAGAAAGAAAAGAAGAAACGTTGGAGTCGTCGCGTCAGGTTCCTCGAGGATGGTGGCGGTCAACATTGTCTCTGTGAATTTGACTGAATCTGAATTCTGATAATAAAATAATCAGCTTCAGAGTAATAATGATATGATTACAATTATAGTCAGACAGACAAAATCTTCAATAAACAAATCCAGTTTTGTGCAGCACGCAATAACAGAAGATTATGAGGGGCAAAAAGGTGACCGGACGGTGAACCGGGACGATGTCAAACGGAAAACCGGCTAGATACTAATATTATGTCATCCCTGACGTAATTAGCGGGGCCTAGGGAGCCGCAAATCATATATTTTAATTAATTATAATAATTCGATTAAATACTATAATAATACAAAGCGACTTTTAAAATAGATAGACAACCAAGAGAAAGCTGGGTAGGTTCAATGCATTATATTCTCCCCTCTTGTCTCGATTTCCCCATTTCACTGATGCACGTGATTTGCTATTTTTGGTATTTACGTATTTTTATATTACTATTACTATTTATTAATTAATACTACTGACTTCTTTTTTTTTTTTTTTTTTTGTATAGCTACTAAAACTATAGTGAAAGATGATTGTAATTGAGCAAGCGGACCCCGTAAATTGTTTTTTACGTTATACTAATTGTTAAAGGAATATTACTGGTTGGACGATTTACTTCGGTCAGTTAATTAGTTGGAAGAACCAAAATTTCGACATTAAAAATAGCCGTGAAGTTTGGCGGGTAAATATGGAAAGTAGTAGTACAAATGTACAATATTCAAAATAAAAGAAGGAATATTCCAGGAATAAACCAAACCCATTACCATATTGCCAAATTCAGGATGGAGAGTAATATTCATGTTGGAGATCAGGAAATGTCTGAACTATGTTAGAATCAGTACATTATGGGAATTGAATTCTTTATACTAATTAAAAAATAAATAAATATCATACTGCAGTTGGAAATTATGAGCTAGTCGACTAATCAAATTGAAAAGCCATAAATTGTCATTATGCTCGCCAATAATTGGTTTACGATTGTAAAGTTGACTCATTCCTTCTATTTTTCTATAATCCACTTAAGTAATTTGTTAGAAACAAAAAAAATACAACCACCAATATAGTTTTGCTCATCTCCTTTAGCACAGGAGAATTATTAGTATTTGGCAAAATTACACGTATTCAATACGTTACATTTGGTTTTACTTCGAGTTGAAAATAACTTAGACATCAAAATAATTAATCTATTCTATCTAGATCTTACGTTCACAATCCAATCAAAATCAAATCTGTCGTACCAAAAATAAAATAAAATTTGTAAAGGCAACTTTGCTATTTGATCATTCAAAAACTATTAATTAAATATATTAGAATCAGTTGAATTATTAATAATCTTCTGAATATCAACTCAACTGTCGAAGAGACAGGGACAGCGTAGCTTCAACTAGATCATTACTAAAATAATTAATCTCCTAATCACACCAAAGATACAATGCATACGCGAACCGTACACTCCCTATATATCTTTCAGCACGATTTTGGTTGCTTTCCGAAAGGGAAAAACAAAATAATTGGTCCCGCTAATTTGACCCGTAATTACCATTATTATGAACTGTAATAAATCAATTTCACATTTTGCTGGTGGAATATTCTTATTTCCTTACAGTAACTCGTATACTTAATTATATATTACCATACAATTTTATTCCCACTAAAAATTTAGCCGATTAGTGAAACTAGTAACTGTTTTGCAACTCTATAATCCCCTTAATTTTCAATACTCATTTGCACGTTTAGTACTACATTTCTAAGATACCTCCGCTGTCAACTTTCACGACAAGTTGACGGCGTGCATATTTAATTTCAAAAAGATTTACTGTTAATCTAGTGTGGCAGATTTATTTATTTTTAATGATTTTTTGGTACTCGTATTTAACTTGCTATGTATAAACATCAGATTGGTTATTTCATTATTTGTAGCCCGAAATTAATCAAAAATAATTAAAGCTAAACCGAGGCAGTAACTCCAACTCAAGCCATTTTCTTGTTAAGATTATACAATAAAATAAAATAAAAAAAGTAATACAAAATCGTCTACTCTTGATTCCTTGAAAGATGGAGCAATATGTTAAGCTTTTTACCTACTTGTGTCACAAAATCTGGAGGAAATGTAGCTTAACTAACGTGAAAAAAAAAAACTCGTAAATGTTAGTACATATGTCACTAGAAGGAATATGCAACAAATTGTAAAAGTTCCCCGACTAACAATGCCGCACATTGTTCATCTGTTGGTTGTTTTTTTTTTTTTTTTTAAACTAATTACCACTCAACTATTTCATTTTATAATATTATTCCGTTATTTCTTCCTACGTAAAATAACAAAATGCTTGTTACCATTAAGTATGTGATTTACATCCAAAATAATAACCTTGCTTTAAATTGTTCTTCATTTAATTTTGAATGCTTGAATTTGGAAATTGACTTATTAAATCATGCATCTGATTAAGCGAAAAAAAATCGATAAATAAATGTGATATTCTATCAAGAAATTCCTTCTAATTCATGATGTGATGCTATCAACTCGGGTGGACACGTTAAGAGAAATGAATATTGTATCTTAATTCTAATCAAATATAATTATTTTCATAATTAGATAATTGAAATGTGAAAAAATGAGGTAAATAAAAAGGTGAACAATGCAGTAAATAAGCTAGTTGAGTATTTCTAACACACTGATTTTTTTGCACCAAATGTAAAATGAGTACTATTAATAAGTATATGAGCTAATAATGAGGAAGTTAAAGATTATGATGCCAAGTCTGCAAGAAAAAAAGGATTAACAAACAAAATAGATATTTTTTTTTTTTACAAAGCCAAAAAGGAGAAGTAGACCCCACATGCAATAAAGGGCAAAAGTACCATCATCATCGTCATCATCTCCATCATCACCATTCCCAAATTGTAAAACCTTTTTGCTCCCTCCTCAGCTCTTACTTTGTACTTCTTCTGATAAATTCCCTCAAATTGAGTAGTTTCCTAGCTCCATTTCCTCCATTTCTTCTTCCCATATACTTTGACTTTCTTCACTCTGGCTTTGACCGTGTTGGAAGCTTCTGAAAAGCTTCAAAAATTCCTGGGAAAAAAGTTGTGAAGGAGACGTTTAGTAAGTAGTAATCGGAATAATGGGGTTGAGCCCGAATGAGACCGAAATAAAGTCATCAACTGAAACTGGGAGGAGGGACCGCGTGGCTTGTGATTTCTGTAATGACCAAATTGCCGTCTTGTACTGCCGAGCTGACTCCGCGAAGCTCTGTTTGCTCTGTGACCGCCACGTCCACTCTGCCAACGCCCTTTCCCGGAAGCATCTCCGGTCTCAGATCTGTGACAACTGCGCCGCCGAGCCTGTCGCCGTCCGGTGCACTACCGACAATTTAGTTCTGTGCCAGGACTGTGATTTTGATGCGCATGGTTCTTCTGTTTCCGTCCAACATGATCGGACTCCGGTGGAGGGATTCTCCGGCTGCCCTTCTGCTTTGGACCTAGCTTCCGATTGGGGTCTGGAAATCGATCAGGAGAAGAAACAGCAGCAACATCAACCCGGGCCCCATTTCCAGCTCCATGACTCTAATTGGGGTTCCTCTGCTGATTCTGGTGCTCCCTTCTTTCGTATGGATTTTCTTCGGGACTTGATGGTCCCCACCGGTCACCATAATCTTCCTCATCATCCTGCTACTGCTGCTGCTGATGGGTTTATTTACCCCGGTACCGGAGATGGTGGTAGGCCCCACGGGGACGACGATGCTTTCATGAAGAAGCGTAGTAATCAGGATATTATTATTACTCCCAGCTGCGGGAAGCAGAGGCAGCTCATCTTGAAGCAGTTGATTGGGTTGCTAGAGAATGATGTGGTGGATGGCGGCGGCGGCGGCGGTGGCGGCGGCGGCGGAGGGGATGATTTGGGTCCCGATACCCCGAATGCGAGTGGTGGTGGTTGCGGGGTTTGGCACCGAAATGAGGACGTTGGTGCAGGAGGAGGAGGAGGAGGATTATTGGGAAATGAGGAAGTTTCAGACATTGTCAATCAGCAGTTTCAGCCGCCACAGCCGCCGGAGAATGCACCATTTATGTCGTTGCTGATGATGCAGAACCCCAAGGATTCGAATGATCGGTTTTTTCAAAGCGGCAACATGTGGAACAGTAGCAGCGCTTGCGATCAATCATCCACTCAGGTTTTTTTACCCCCTGATTCCCATTCTTTGATTTTTTTTTTTTTTTTTTTTGGCTCTAATGTTGGTTTCATGTTATAACCTTAGTTGTCTTGTTAGTTGGATACTTGGATTGATAAACACCGTTCTTCAAGTTCTTTACCCTTCTAAAATTTCCCACTCATTCGTTTTGCTGACATGATTCATTTAAGTTCTTACTACTCAATTCAAATGCCACTTTTACAAGTCCTTAAATCCCATAGTGGATAGTTTGCGCCTAATTTTGGAGATTCATTTTTTTGTTGTTATTTAAGCTGTTGCAGTGTTTTTGATTGTGGTTTTGATTATCGAAGTTCTTGTAAGTGTGCCCATCTTGTAGACTCGTTTCGAGCTGATTGATGGGCTGTAGACTATATACCACTTTTCTGTTTTCCTCTTCTTGTTGCAGCATATTTCTTTGGGTTGAGTGCCGCGAACAGAAGGGCTTCGATTTTATTTTCATGTTGACTTGGTCAAAAGTTTTATCGGAAATGTGAAAAAGCTGTACTGAAATTAAAATGTATGAGCAATATGAAGATATATGTATGAAATGATCAGTAAGATGAAAAATGGGAAACGAGGTGCCCTGGAGGTTGTATATACAAACCCTAAATGTCCAGTGTGATAATTTTTTTGTGGAAATGGTTTGTGTCTTTTCGATATAGTTCCCTCAGTGTCCTTGAAAGTAAGGCTGACTATTCAATGGAGAGATGATGGTGAGGCAGATTCAGATGTTAGAAATATGGGGATGTGTATAATGTTGTGTCAGGATATATATGGGCATGGATGTGAGATTCTAATGTTCTGTTCCTTCCTTTTACTTTCTGAATTTTCGTTTGGCCATCTCAAAAGAAAATTAAAAAAAAGAATTTTTTTGTTTGGCCCTTTTCTTTGGATAAAGGGGTACAACTAAATTAGAAACAAAGGATACCACTAACATACTCCATTCAAGTGTGTCATCACATTGCTCTTTTCTTTTGCAACTTGGAGTTTCAGTTTGTAGAAGTGGCTCGTTGAATCAACCTTCTGATTTTTCAAGTGCTGCTGTATCAAACCAGAAATGGATTTTGGAAGTAGATAAATACTTGGTGGACTTGTGTTGTTTCAGTCTAAACTAAAGTTAACCTAATGCATTGAAAGCACTTCCATCTTCAAACGAATTATAATCTAGTTTTGATTTGATCTCCTATGAAACTGTTTGTGTTTTGACTTGCTCGACACCTTTTATTCATTTGTTTTGTGGTCATCTGGTTAAGTATTTCCTCTGTTGCTCTTTTTGCCCCAGGGAAGGAAAAATTTATGTGGTGCATTCAACTTTTAACTATGTAGTGTTTTTCTTTATAGCAGATTTGGGATTTCAACTTAGGACAGCTAAGAGACAACGATGACTCTAATGCATTGGAAGCGGGCTACAGCGCTAACGAAGTGGGATATATGATGAAAAGTTATGGAGAACTCCTAAAAGAAGCATCCTTGGGAACCACAGGTGGATTAGAACTATCTACATTGAACTGCTCTATTACACGCGAGGACATGGCAGCATTCAACGTAAGTGGATTTGCTTGTCTTGAAATCTAAGCTCGTCAATTAAATAACTTAATCAACATTGATGAAGTTTTACTAGCTATCACCTGACTTTCGGTTTAACTGATGCGATAAACCATAGGCCAGATAAAATTTTGTTGTTAGGCAATCATGCTTGCCCTTTATTTCTTGGTTGATTTTAATGGATCGAGAGGGTTCAATACGGACTTAAGATTCCATATGCATAAGGTGGTAAAGAGCATGATTAAACATAGAGGTTGTCTCTAATGCACAAAAAGCTCTAGGATGTTTTACTCTGAATACTGCTTAGCACCTTTACGACATTTAGGGTTGTATTGGCTGCTTTCTAATTTGCATTTGCACTATATATTGTTATATTCTTATTGTACTGAGAATGTAACCTCGAAATAAGATTATTGCCGTAGTGGGCATAGCGTCTGTAGTACCTACCTGTTCTGCTTTTACCTGCTGATAATCTTCCCATTTTGGTGATGAAAATTTTGGGCCTTCTATGCAGAACTCACACAATCCTGCCTCAAGCCAGGGACCAGCAACATCAGAGAGCAACAATCTAACTGTAGGGAGGGGAACATCAGGATCTGGTTCCAACTTGGGCAAGCGAAAATGCTTTGGAAATCCAAAAGATTTCCACCTTATAGATCAAACCATCCTTGTTCAAAGTAACCGCACTGCTGCAGCCATGAACAGCGCTGATATGGAGCTCTTGGCTAAGAACCGAGGTAATGCCATGCAGCGATACAAGGAGAAAAAGAAAACAAGAAGGTATGCAGGACTTACTCGCTACCGTATTATTACATTTTTCCACTAAAATTGCCTTTGTCAATTGTATTTTTTCCAAACACAAAAACATGATTGGGATTTCCTCTTGTTTTGGTGAAATCTTCTCCCTTTTCTAGATATGATAAGCACATTCGTTACGAGTCAAGAAAAGCGAGGGCTGATACTAGGAAGCGAGTGAAAGGACGATTTGTCAAGGCCAGTGAAGCTCCTGATGGATGATGAGAGGGGTGAGTTGCTGAGGTGGATGAACCATTCCCCTATTTTGTGTATATGTTAGGTGTTTTTGCTATGAAGATGTTGTATAAATTTCGTGTAGCCAGTCTATCTTGCTTTAGCCAATGATTATTTGATTTCATTACAGATATCTTTTGCTATTGCTCTGTGTTTGTGTGTGTTTTGAGATAAATTTATTGTACATATTTTTTGTATTATCTCACAAATATCATTCATTCCTTCTCATTTTAAATGTTTAACCGTTTAACAAAATAAACTATTAATATAAAAAATAAGATGAAAAAAGTAACAAAAACCGTGGGTTTGGTTTGGGGTATGGACAAAACTCCAAAAAATCTCCAAAAATCTGATACGAATTTGAATCAAAAGGAAAATTTCAGGATTGAGGGAACCAAGGAAGATGGATTGTGGAGGGCCCCTAATAGACAAAAAGACAGAATATGATGGAGTGCCTCTAAATGTTCATAAAGTACAAAAAAAATCTTTAACGGTCAATTTTTCTGTTTGACTTGGCGGAAACCAGGCCCGAGGAAAAGTGATTATGTTGGGCCATACCACTCAGAAGATACTCTTATTCTTTGGAACAAAGGCCCATTTCTGTTTTCGGCCATTTCAATTGCATCAATCGTATGTCCTACGATTGATGTAGGACATTTCAATTGTATGTTTTCGGCCATTTCAATTCCAAAATTAGGTCTATCATGTAATCCGAGGTTGCATATTTTGGCAACATCCCCAGACATAGTCTTAATAAAACTATCTTTTAACTATCTGCCTTCTCTTCAAAGCGCGGTCATGTAATTCTAAACGCAAGTTTCTCCTGTATGAAAAAAAAATTCATGTCCTACAATAGAGATTGATTTTTCATTTCTTTCTTTCTTTCTTTTTTTTTTTCGGCCATTTCTTTTTTCTCAATATTCGTCTAATTCTATTAAAATTATAAAAATAATAATTTACTTTGTTGAGATCGGTAACATATGGTTCATGACACAAATATCACATTACTCGCTTAAATTTATATATAGCAGGAAATTGTTTCCAAACAAACTAATCGTGTTTAGTGACAAAAATAATACCTACTAGCAGTGTTGTTAGTATCGTACGATACGTGATACATATCATACGATCCGTAACGAAAATATTAAATTTCGATACGAATCGGTTGGTCATATTGAATTTGACAAAAACTTGTACATTTTTTTTCTAGTATGGTACGAGTCGATACGTATCGATCGATACGGTCGATACATACGATATAATAGTCGAACCAAATTGAATAATTTTTTTCTATTTTATTGGTTGGTTTCCAAATTCCAGCGTCCAAGTAATTTCTAATTTTTTCAATAAAATAAATTACTCTTTATTAATTCTATGCGTAGAAGTTTAAAAGTCCACCACCGTCAAACTTCAACTTAATCTAATGGTTTTTGGTTTCCCAAATCAAAGAATTCCTTATAAGTTTAATTTTTAAGGTAAATTATCTAGTACACCCGGGGGTACCGTGTACCCCTCTGCGCGCATACTTTATTCTCTTTTAGTTTACTGTGAGCTTGCTAGATAATTCGGCTTTCTTTCTTTTTTTTAAAAAAAAAATCTTCTGTGGATAACCAGTGTGCACACTATGGATAACTAGTTAAACATAGCTGGATAACCAGTGTGCACACTAAGAATAACTAGTACAACATAGCTGGATAACTAGTGTGCACACTATGGATAACCAGCTACACACTATGGACAACCAGTGTTCACAATGTGGATAACCAGTGTTGGCAATATGGATAATTAGTTATACACAGTTGGATAACCAGTATTGACAATATGGATAATAAGTTATACACAATGGAACGTACCTTATTTTCATCATTTGGCAAACTGCCCCTAATTCATTTTTTGTTCTCCATCATTTGGCAAAATGCCCCTCATTCAATCAAATACTATTTATGAAAGTGTTCGGCAGGGGGGGTAGCGCAGCCGCAAGCACCGGTGCAGCCTGGTCGTTTAGTTTATCACGGGGATTTATACAAGTAATTTGTGTCCCCTCTTAACTCAATAACACACTCTCCTTACACACACACGAAAAAAGGATTACCTTAGCTAAATTGGCGTGTTCGGCGGGGCGGCGCAGCCAGGGTAGATTGGTGACCTGTGATTCCGGTAGCCGCAGGAGTCGTTTAGTTTATCATGGAGGGCGAAACCCCCCCAAGTATCATGTCGTTTGCTTCTTTACCTCTGGATAACCATTTTATAAGTTGTGGATAACCAGTTTTCACCTTCTGGATAACAGTTTACACCTTCTGGATAACCAGTTTACAACTCGTGGATAACCAGTTTACGCCTCGTGGATAACCAGTTTACGCCTCGTGGATAACCAGTTTACACCTTCTGGATAACCAGTTTACAACTTGTGGATAAATTATAGATAACCAGCAATTGTGTGTGTTTGTGCGTGAGGATGAAAACAGTAAAATGGATGAAAACAATTTTATTTGTGCATTTAATGTAAAGGTGAAAAATGTTGAGCGCATGTAGTGCGTGTGTTTGGTGGGGGTATACGGTATACCCGAGTGCACTTGTACTGACTCATTTTTAATATTTAGAATTAGAAAAAAGAAAAGCGGCTCATCTCTCTGTTCTCTCTAATCGAATTGATCACCATACCCCTTAAGAAAAAAAAAAAACTGATCACTATAGAAAAGTGGAGCAAAAAAAAACACTTTCCCCCGGCAGCCATCGTCAAACAAACTCCAAATAGTTATATGTTCTTGGAAAAGTTATATGCTTTTGGGATTGAGATTTTATTTTGTTGAATGTTATTTTTAAATTAATAGTTTATGAAAAGTCAATCGGATAATTAGTATAAATTTATGTAATACATTTAATTTTAATATTTATAAAAATCAATAAAAATGTATTTTACGATACAATATTTGATACGATATGTGATATAAATTTAATAATTTCGAGACATGATACGTATCTAGATTTGATAACTATGCCTATTAAGTTCAATTCAAAGTTCAAAATGCGCAATGGACTAGCTATTAAACAAATGACAGATTTTATTTATTTTTATTTCTTTAAAGAATTACTGTTGGTCTTTTGGTTTCTTCAAGAATCCAGACCAAGTGAAAAAGGCATGGTATTATGGGTCCCTTTTGAATGTGGTGGGGGAATAGCCGTCTAATAAATTTTATAGTACTTACCACTAACCAAACCACGACAAACGCAGAATAAAAAAATAAAAAAAAAAATCGTCTCTGCCTTTTTGAGAATTGAAGAACAAAGAGAAATGATGATTTTGACTGATTGACTGACTTCAAAACAAACTCTACTTTACTACAATAGTTGTATCTGGACTACACAGATTTAGTGGAGTAGAAACACTAGCACTTGCCTAGTGGACCAAACCATAAGTCATCTATTCTTATTTTTTCACCGACAGATTCCCACTCACCTTGCAAATTGATTCCTAACCCACTAAGAAAGCCACACTCTCTACCTGACTGTAAATGTACTAGAGCCTATATTGAGGGAAGTTATTAAGGGAATGAAGAAAATGGCACTTCTTTTTCATTTTTTCATTTTCCTCCTCCTCCAACAATTATCACCCGGGAGTGCAAATCCAGAAGGTAAACTTCAACAAAACCAGTTGTTTGTTCTTTGTTTGAATCGAAAAGTCTGTGTAACTCTTTTTTGGTCATGGGTTTTATCAGGAGATGCTCTGTATGCGTTAAGGAGTGGCCTGAATGACCCGGATAACGTGTTGCAGAGCTGGGATCCGACCCTTGTAGATCCTTGTACTTGGTTTCATGTCACCTGCGATGTTGATGGCCACGTCACCAGGCTGTGTGTAACACTCTAAAGACTCGAACATCTTCTTTCTTCTTGTTTCCTTTTCTCTTGCATTTCACATCAATACCGTTTGTTTGTTGTTGTTTTTTTTTTTTTGTGGTAGTGATCTTGGAAATGCAAACCTGTCTGGGAATCTGGTTCCTGAATTGGGAAAGCTGGAGAGGCTTCAATATCTGTGAGAGTGTTTTTGGGTTCTTTTGGGAAATTGAAATCCCCTGTTCTTCTGTGAATCTGATGTTTGTAAGAATCTCAAAGTCTACAATGTTCATTCATTTCAACAGGGAACTGTACATGAACAACTTGGGAGGAAGAATCCCTGCTGAATTGGGAGGACTCAAGAGTCTTGTAAGCCTGGATCTTTACCACAATAATCTCACCGGCTCCATCCCACCTTCCTTATCCAAACTCTCCAATCTCAGATTCCTGTAAGAAACCTCTGCTGCATTCATGCTTATTTTTTCCCTTCCATTCCCTTCTCGTGGGTTACAAAATATGACCTGCAGAAATATATGTGTGTAGTAAACTAACTTGGGTGATTTTAGGCGACTCAACGATAACAAACTGACTGGAAGAATACCAAGAGAACTCACCAAGCTTGCAAACCTTAAGATGCTGTAAGTACTAATACTAATAAATATACACTATATATATACTTCTACTATTGTCTATTGCCATCCTTGTATCCTTATAAGTTTCAGTCTCTTAGCTCATTCAACTCTGCTTTATCAATTATTATTATTCCAGTGATGTATCTAACAACAATCTGTGCGGTACAATCCCCACCGGCGGCTCTTTCTCTAAATTCACTGAGGAAAGGTGATGATTCTATTTTTTATGAGTCTTCCAAACAGACACAGTATATTTACGCAAATGAATGTTTTTTACGGTTCAGAAGAGAAGAGTTCTTTTTTTTTTTTTTTTTTTTGGGTACACTTTCTGATGATGTGAAGTTATTATACTGCAGTTTCAAGAATAACTCAAGGTTGGAAGGTCCTGAGCTGATGGGTTCTGTGAGATATGATGTAGGAAGTCGCCGTTGATGCGGCTGCAATTGCTGATGATAGAAATCATCCCTCCATTTGGACTAGAGGATGGTCTTTTCTATTGCTTCACTTCAACTCTGTCTCTATGTACTTGGTGTTTTCCAGCAACTGAAATAGTAAATGAGAATTGAGTTGGAAACTATAGCTCCAAAAGTCATGCTCTCATTTCAGGGCCATTTTTATTTTTTACTGATAGTTACTGCATTATCAAAGAATATATAACCGATCCCCGCCCATGTGAATGGAGCAAAATTATTTGGTCAGTCTCCTACCGTTTAGTGCGCTGCGCCGATCATAGGGACGGAGGAGCGGAGCTTCTCAAACCATGGTAGAAAAACGTGAGAAACTCAAATAGTTGGAGTGTTTAACAGCTTATAAATAGCTAACACGAAGAAAAAGCTCCTTCGGGGAACAAAAAGACAATAGAAGTATAGTTACATAATTCCATAGAGATCAAGCAACCTGGCAAAACATATTGTGGCTATCGGCTTTCTGATGTTTCTTCCGAAGCCAAAGAACGTTTTCCTCGTGCAACCACAAACTATACAGCTTTACCTGGAAAGCAAATAACATGCACAAAAAAACTGTAGTGGACACGTTGTCCATTCCCAGACATCATCTCGAAAACGGTATCCATTCCCTCCATCAACGAATTCCAAATGCGTTACTGAGCTCACATTATTCTCGCCATTGCCCTGATTCTTTTTTCCTGTGGAGATACATCAAAGCGATGGAACTCCGCATAAATTTCTAACATCAAAGTGCTCTCAGGAAACAACAACCCATTTGGTCCGAACCAAATTCTCACCTTCCTATGCTTCTGTCCATTCATCATAACAGTCTTCCGAATTGTGCCCTTTGAATATTTCATATGCTTCTTTAGAGGACAATTTTTTTTGGAGAGGAAACTCGAATTTGAGTCTGTAAAGTTTGTATTGGAAATCCATCATCAAAAGAAAAGGGAAAAAAAAAGAAAAAGAAGAGAAGAATAGAAATAGTTGAGAAGTACCTCGGACTTGAAAAAAAAGAGAAGAATCCACTCATTTATCTTTGACCCATAGATTCTAGTTTCTAACTATACTCCTTGATCGAATTCGGGTTCGTCCTTGCTGATTCTGTTCCGAGGCCATTAATTTAAGAAATCGTCATGGATTGAATTGAACTGAACTTTTCCTTGTTAGGATCGCTTCATTTTTGTGGTGGAAATCATGGCCGGAGTCAGAGGACTTTATCATCTGCCTAGTTGCCGCCTTCACACTGCTTGCGATTTACAGACGTTTTCAGTACGTTCATTTCTTCTTTATTAGTTAAACAAATTTTAGTACTATTTTTTAGTTTTTTTTAAGAACGTACCTGATATTAGTTAAAAGAACCTATACTATTAATCCATATCATGTAAATCGCTAACATCAGATCTGTTAACTTTAATTAGTTGATATGACTCAAAAAATGAAATTAAAACTAATAATAACGCAATAACTTCTTTGCTGCACAAGTATTGTCCAATTTTAGTACTATTGAAACACACTTTGTTTTCCACTTGATTTGATTTTTTTTTTTTTCCTTGCAATGCAGTTTCTTCGTTTACGCATATCTTTATTTTGGGGTTTTTTCTTTTTCCCCTTCTTTTGAAAGCAAAACGTACTATCATAACACAGCACAACATTACAACCTATGAACCTCTTTTATCTACTATGGTAATACTACCCCTAACTAACCTCGTCCTGGGAAAAACCTCCCTCAGGCCTCAACCACTGACTACGCTAGGAGAAGATACACAGAGATTAGTCTCACATATACCGAACTGTACTATTTGTAAGGTTAAACGAGACCTAGGCGAGAACTCGCATAGGATGGCTAGAGCCAGTCTTGATCAAGGTTTCCTCCTCATCTGTCAACGCAATCAGTTAAATTTTCCAAAAAAAAAAAAAAAAAGGGAAAAGAAAAACATAGTCTCGAGGGAGAAACTTATTCAGCTATAGAAACTTGGTTCCACAGGGAAATCAAGTTCCCAGAGAGAGTCGTTGGGAGCTGCAACCTGGGTAGAACTTAAAACCCCTCTACCCCAGCAACAGTTGAAGAAGGAACCAGAAATGCTTTCATCGTTTAGCCATTGAATCAATACGGATTGAACAAATCAATTTGAGCCTGTACACTCCTTTTCCTCCACCGCTTCTACCCTGAACCATAGCTCTAGAACAACACGGATCGATTCCTCCTTTCCCCACAGTTCTGATCAAGAGAAAGAAATTCAAGAGGCATACCCGTGCGTTTCCCCCCCAAAAAAAAAAAAAATCCAAGAACTTTAAGCTTGCTTCTGTATGAAGTTTGCCACGTTGATTTGGATCAGGTGATGAAACTTTTCATGCTCCTGCTGCTGTCGTGATAGATTTAAGGACCCAACAAAATAGATTTATGCTGTCATTTCCCACCCGTCAGAAATATATTCCATCGCTGGGTACACCCAACTTAGTGGAATTTGTTCCAACTGATCTTGCATTTCTGGGGCTCTTTGTTTCTCCTGAATCTCTACTTCCTCACCAGAACCAATGAAATACGTTAATGACGGTTAATGCCTGAAGAAGCGTTGCTTAGAGCTCCAACACGACTTTTATCTTCTGTTTTCAGGTCACTAATTTTATATTTGTATCAAATATCAAAAGCCCGAAAATCACAAAGATAATACAAACCTTAAAACTCTTCTCTTATTCTTCTTACAAGCAGAATTGAGTAATAACCACCATTAAAAATGCAAAGGAGATATATAGCCAGGGTAACCTGGCTAATCTTTTGCACTCCCTCTGTCCAAAAAAAGAAAAAAAAAATAATCCACTTTGAAATTTCAAATTTACACTAAAAACAGTACAACAAAGTTTAATGTGGACTATATCTTTTTTGTACAGAGGAAATACATTCTATCGCTGGGTGCACCCAACTTAGTGGAGCGGCACAGTTTGTTATAGCTAGTTACTCATAAAAATAAAAAGACTCAGTATACTAGTTGTGTAATGCAAAACACAAATGCTGAAAACTCTACACTAGAACTATAATATAGCCAGTAGCATATGAAATGGTACAAAAAAGATGGGAAAAAGAAACAATTAATGCTACAAAATTTACTTTAATCCATCATGATACAAAATTCCCCAGAAAAACGAGACGAGATAGTGTTTTCATGTCATGGGAGTCAACCTAATGGTTATACTAACCAAAAAAAAGGGGGGAGGGGGGGGGGGTCAATAGACAAGAAAAGAATATTTACACATTCCAGTTTCCACGAAGATCAAGCAACCTGGCATAACGCATCATGGCCATCTACTTTTTGATGGTTCTTCAAGTTGAAGAACAACTCAATGTGCAACCAGACGCCCCAGAAATCGGAATCTACTACAAACTATACATCTTTACCTGAAAAGCAAAAAAAGAACAAAAAAGGGAGCACAAAAGTGTCTGAGAGTCCATTCTAAAATTGAAAAGATGGTAAAAATATAACATGAAAAATGCAGACACAGTATGAGATCAAGATAACAACATCATAACATAAAGAGTGAATACAGAAAGGACTGAAATCGTCCCAGGAAACACAATTAAATTGTAATATAGTCACATGGTCAAATTCAAGTTACTTCGGGAGAAGGCCAAAGAATAGGAACAAAGTGCAAGGAGGGGAAGAAAAAGTTCGAAACCACCAGAAGTATAATGTCGTCATGCCCATTAAGGAAGAGAGCACTCTTCCACTTGACTACACAAGCAATTTAGAATTCCATCACATGGTTCAAGCATAGATTCAGATGATTTTCCTTCATAAAATAAAAAGCACCAATGACCCCAATTCCTAACTATATGACACTAATGTTTCAATAAGCTACTGTCACTTCGAAAGGAGCAAATCAAGATTGTTTGACCAGAAAAAGTGGGGAGGAGATGACATGCTAATGCTAAGATATCATGCAAAAGTCATCAATGCCTGCCAAGAGCTACATTGTTTTCAAATACCTGAACACAAATTCAATACTTCAAAAATTCAGTAACTTTTGTCTCATTAAGCAACTTTTACAACAGTAACAAAGACCAATCCATATGATAGTTCTTGTTCAAAATGTACAGAACCAAAAATGGAAAGTCATTGATTACCTGACTTTTCACTGGCTGGTTGATCTAGGAAGCAGGTGATATAGGATCCACTTTTGCTATGCTGATAGGTGTCAGTGGCGGTGAAGGCATCACTTCGTTGATCTTTAAAGTTTCAGGTGTCTCCATTGGTTTTGACCCATGCAATGCTGCCTCTATTTGGCCTCTGGATGGAATAGAGTAACTTCGAGGAATCACCTCCGGAGGCACCGGAAGGGTGGATGCTGCAGTACGCATCACAACCGAGTTCTTAACCGCAGGAAAGTCTCGTCCCTTGGAGATCAAGGGCCCTGAATGAATGATTCGATTTGGAGGCCTAGAGAAGTGAGCAGGGGGCCTTGGAAGCTCATGAAGCTCACTAATTTTGGGCGATGACACAAAATTTGGAGAAACCCGTGAAGATAATTTAGCAGTAGAAGACAAGGAAGGCACAGGGTTCCGCAGAAGTGACACAGAGAATGGATCAGGGTAACTGTTTGCCGTTATTGGACCACTAGCAGATAATACAGGCTTGTTTGGCCATGACTTTCCAGTGAGTGGACCAGAGAATGCCCGTGTTTTGGCCTTTTTATTATCAGATCTATGAGAATCGAGGCGAGGGGGGGAGAGACCTTCTGTTGAATGAGAGAGTACCCGGCTGGATTTTGTATTACCATTGCTCTCTTTTAGTATAGGACCAGAATAATGAGTTACGATCTTCTCGTACTTGTTCTGCTGCAAAGGGGACGAGTGCCACAAGTTAAGAGGAATATTACTCAGGCTAGCTCGTCTCGCTTGGGGTATGCTATCAAGCTTTCCAGAAATTGGAACCTTTGCTTCCTGTGGCGTAGGTAAAACATACGAGTTGAACCTTTGTGATGGTGAATGCCGCATTGAAGCATCAAATTTCTTTTCGGGATATATGGGACCGGATTTGCTGCTGATCTTGATTTCTTGGCGGAAAGTAAGAGAATTTGTGCTTGAACTTCTATCTAACTTTTCCTGCAAATAACGGCAAAACCACAGGAATGCATCAGGGTGACTTTGAGAAGATGTAAAGAATCATGATTTTTCTTCTCCATTTAGTCTTCTAAAATTCCACATCAATGGCAAATAGGGAAACAAAATAAAGCCAAACTGACATATAATTACCTTAGCTGTAGCCCTTGAAGCAACTTGAGGGAATGTTACATCCAGATTATCCAGCTGCAAGAAAAAACACGTTAGACTTCACCAGTCATCAGAGTTAATAAAACAATCATAGCCATTCAACCCTCAACCCAGAATCTAAAACAGTAATATACTTAATTTATACAAAAACAAGTTCATTTTCACACACCATTTGTCCTTAGGCACATTCTATGCTATAAAATCATAACAATACCAGCTCTCTGTGAAACTACTTTCTGTTTCATTTTATTAGGAACTTCCACGGTAAGGAACCCTTTAGGCTGGTGGCGTTCTCAGAGCAAAATTTTAAAATTTTCTTCCAGAGTTAAATTTAACCATTCAGACAAAATCATCCTTTGTTGTATCTTGAAGTTTTCAAGGGTAGATTTGGTCACAGCAGAAATTAGCAAACTTAATGCTTACCTCCATTGAGGTTCTTGTAGCAGAAACATCTTGGCCCTCATCACTCTGTACATTGTCAAAACTCAATTCACTGTCATCCTGTGATTCAGAGTCAGTCTCCGCATCACCATCATCATCATCATAGTCCTCATAGTCATCATTCCCATCATCTTCAAGCCCATGAAATTGGTAATCTATATGTAGCTCCTCAGCAACGAGCTTGACATGAGGCTCAATTGATTCGAGAGATTTGAGTGCCTTCCTCAAGAAAGATAACTGCTTGAAAACGTACAAAATCATTTCCCCAATCAGCCTAATCTAAATAAGTGCAAGATACTGAAAGTTATCTATCTAGAACAGAACCTGAGCAGCATGATGTCGTGCTGCTTGCGTTAACAGACTGCGGGATTGTCCTTGCTTCAAAGATTTCATTCGGAAAACAAAAGTGTTTGCCTCTTCATCATACTCATCTTGAGCAACTTCCAGCTGATGAGGTGAAAGACCCTCACCCTTGCTACTTTTTATCCTCCCTTTATCTTTTGATCGCTTCACAAGGTCCTCATATATTTCTCTGAATATTAGACACCAATAGTGAGAACACCAAAGGTTTATGTTATGATGGAGTTCAAAAAAAAAAAAAAAAGAATAAGAAGAAGAAGAAAAGAACTAAAGTAAAGCAATCTATACCTCTTCTCATCACATCGCTTCTTCATTTCCTGCAAAGAAGTGAAGTCATTAACTGTCAATGTAGAAAAGTAGAGAACCATACAAAGAATCCACAAATATTGGTTTATACACCCAAAGATAATTATCACTGTAAAATCATGGGGATTATGCTGATCCAACAACTGGAAGTGTAAGCCACTCATAAGAGGGATATGCAGAGAAAAGATAATTGAAAACCTATTCTCAACATAAAAGAAACATTAATCATCACGTCAGCAGGGACTTTAAAAGTTACAGTAACGGCACCACCCACCTCAACTATGCGTAGTTCATTAAGAATGGACTCGGATGGAATTGTGATGGTCTGGAATATATGTGCGCGCTGGAACGTAAGAAAAAAAGGGAAAAGGGGGAAAAAAAAGAAAAGAACATTAAAACTGTACCAGAAAAGAAAAGTTCAAAATACTATGAACAAATTCCCGTCTTACATAGCTATCAACAAGTTTCTGTAGTTCTAACTGCACCTTCCCCAGCATCAGCAGAACCCTACCTACAGAAAAGCAGAAAGGCGTATAATTTTGACAGATATAGAGGCAAAAGCATGTGGAAATACTAGGCACCAAAATACAAAAAATAAAAGAGCCATAATCAATATCTTTAGCTACACATGTGTAAGTATAACAATGAAATTGCAACTCAATTTTGTTAAGTGCTAAAATTTTCCGTTGTTGAATGATTCTTATGTCCTCCTTCATTCAGAAAGAAAAGTCAAAACTGAGTATGACAACTACTAAATCATTATGAAGCCGAATGAGTGAAAATTGAATTAGAAAAAAAAAAAAAAGGATGTAAAATATGCTGACCATAGATGGCCATTGTTTAACATAATTAGAGTATAATTGTTGTTTTTAAGCCAAGAGCTTCAGAATGACATAGTTAAGCTGAAGGTTACAAAATAAAAATTGAGAATTCAAAAGAGAAGTGCTTTTATTGTCCATTCCAGAGAGGCTGATTTGAGTGATACCATGAAAGAGTCTGCTCGGAACTATACTGCAACTTCAGATGACTAAGCTGTAAATTGCTATAAAATATTCCACTAATTAAGGTGACCAAAAAACTTAAATTAAGAATCCATGTGCTAGCAAATAAGTTAAAAATATGAACCTTTTTAGCAGCAGAAGAAAGGGGGAATATTTCATAAGCTAGCAGTGATTTCAAAAAATAAACACTGAAAGAATCATTTGCTTACCACATTCCTCATCATCAGTCAACGAGTTTTTTTCGAGCAGACAATCCCCCATGTCTCCTAGTGATTCTGAAAATTCTGAAATCACAGAATTAACAAGTACAACTTTTTATTATCAAGCAAGTTGAAACAAGATGGCAAAAATTTTCAAATCTCAAAGAGTATAGCAAATCTTCAAAAAACAGAAAAACAAGTTGGAAAAAACAAGATGGGAAAAAATAATTAAAAAAAAAAAAATTACGAACAAAACACAGAGATAACATAAGAAATGAACTAAACATATTCATATTAACTGCTAAAACATAATGTCAAAAATCAAGTTGGTTAGTGTAAATTTTAACATTTTAAGAAGTTCATGTTTTCTTGATGTCTTTGAGCAACTCAAATAGGGAGGAAAAAGAAAAGGTACAAAAACAGCAGCACTGACGGAAGAGAACAAAGTCATCAAATAATACATGCGGACAAACAGTTAGGAAACCAAGAGGGCATAAGATTTGCATCCTTAAAGTAGTTATAAAAGCTCCAGCAATTGGATAAAATAGCTTCACCCTTTTACCCTTTCCATCACATTTACGCTGAAAATTGCCTAAGTAAGAGGTTAATAACAAAAGATGCAGCAACATAGACAAAAGAATCAAATCAGATTCCAACTGCGAACAGAAGCAGCGCACTATACACTTTAGCAGAGTAGTTACCATAAACAATGTTAGCTGTAGCAGCAGCAGCTGAGAGTAATCTGTCATAACAACCTCTTATATCTTTCATATCCTGTAGAAGATACAAGAACACAAAACCAAAAGCAGAGACAAACCAATCAGAGGCCTGCTTTTCTCAATTGAAAGTAATGAAGAAAGAATCTTGTACAGGGTAGGGAGGTGGTACTTAGAGGCACGATAAAAACTGACGACACAAACCAATCCAAAAACGTGACACGTTAATAGAATGAACATAAAGGTGGCCTGTTTATTCCAAGGGTAACATGAAAACAGCATGAAGATCAGGACTCAAGGTATCGTGTTAAGTTCACTTAGTGAAAACAATATTGATACCCTTAAAAAATTAGATCATATGCAAACACAGAGTGCCAGTTAAAACAATCCCACGCTCTCTAACTAATTGACATACATCAATAGGCTAAAAACACCTAAAGCAGGTCAAATGCACCCTCGTAAGCATTCAAAACTCAAACCACTGTTATGAAAACCTACAACTAAGAGTGCTATAAACACAGGGCTTCTTGTGTATGATACACTAAGGGAAACCGAAAGACCGATTTGTATTATTCCTCATTACTACTGAGTTAACACTAGTCTGAGTGATTTGTCCCAACTTTTGAAGTGGGGCCGCCTGTGAATGAAATATACTACTCCTACAGATGTTTTAACTTCAAAACACGCGATTTCCAAACCCCAAACAGACTTTCACCAAAATTAATCCTTCTGGTAAAAAAAAAAAAAAGAGGTACATTCCAATTTCACATCAAAAATAGAAATTAAAAAAAAAAAAACGATCCAACCGTTACAATAATCGTGGGCAAAAAAGAAAAAAAAAAAAAGGAATGGCATCATGAGGGAACGACCCCGTACGCGTAAGAAAAAAAAAAGAAAAAAAAAAAAAGGAAACCTGGGAAGCCTGATCGAGCTCGTCAATTTGAGCCCGGGATTTAGAAATCCGGGGATGGTGCAGTTTCCGGTCGTGATGATGGTGTTTAAGAGCTCCTCGCAATTTCTTCAGCGACGTCTTCATCTCCTGATTTCTTCAACAATCAACTGACCAAAAAAATGATGGGATTTTTTTAAAAGCAATAATATAATCCCAGGGGAAAAAAATGGCACAGAAACAAGTATAGAAATGAATCAAAGGATGTGAGCTGATGTAAATAAAGGGGTGGAACAGAGCAAATCAATGGAGGACACGGAGAAATTGAGAATATCAATATATGATTTATTAGGTTTCAAAGGAAGAGAGAGAGAGATAGAGAATGGAGGAAGATGGAAAAAAAATAAAAATAAAAATATAAAAAAAATGGGGGGAATGGTCAGTGGTCAAAAAGAAGAGGTGAAGAAGATTTTTGGTCTCCGTTCAAACCCTTCCCCCAAATTGTTCTTTCTTCCTTACCTTCACTCTCTTACCTCCTCCCTTGTCTACACCAACAATGGCGCCATTTTCATTTTCTTTCTTCCTTTCCCCCCTTTTTTTTTTTTATTTTCTTTGGCTCTTTTGTTTTATTTTTTCTGTTTTCCCAATTCGTGTAAAACTTCTTTTCTTAAGTGGACATTTGGAAAGGTTTGTTTCATACTACCATTATTGTTACTATTATTATCAATGTAACTTTTAGTACAAGTTTTGTTGCGGGAATATGGTTTGATGGATCGTGTCACATTTATAAAGGAAATTCATCCGTCCTAAGAAAAATTCACTTTGTTGTACTATTTTGATTTTAGAATGAGATTATTTTTGGAAACGTAGACATTTTTTTAAATGATTATTAATTCATCTAATTGTGATTAGTCATTTCACTATCACAGTTGGGGTTTAACTATTGGATAAACCCCGGATAACTAATTTTTTAACGGTCGTTTCGTTAGAATCTTTACTAAGAATATTACAAAGAAAGTATATATATATTTTTTTGTTGGTTAACAGTATAATTTATTTCAATGTGTAATAACAGTTATTATTACTTTTGCAGGGGTTTTTATTCTTTTGGAAAGAATTCTAATGTAAAGCGAGCACTTTAAAGAATCGGTTAATATGTGATTCATTGCATTACTTTAAAAAAATAATCCCTCCATCCTACAAAAATAATCCACTTTGATAAAAAAAATCTTGTCCAAAAAAAATAGTCCAGTTTCAAGAAAGTCAAAATAAAAAAAAGATAAAATGACTTAACTGTCCTTTTTATAAGCAAATTCAATCCACCCAATTTTCAGTTCCATCGGTAATTTTCTTCCCAAAAAAAAAAGGAAAGAAAAAAATTTCATCGGCGATGTTGTCGGGCATCGACGGCTATGAATCTTAATGCTAAAATTTTTCGGTGATAGCATTGGAAGATGTCAAGTCACTGACGAAGAAAAATGTAATATGAAAGTCAATCGAAAATGAAGAAAAGAACGTTTATCGATGATAACAAAGCAGTGGCGGGCATCAGCAGCGGACGGCAGCGGCTAGAAAAAATGAAAAGCAGTGGCGGCGGCCGTCGTCAGTGGCTGTTAGAGATGTAGCTCGATCCGAATTATGGCTGACGGAGTTTTTTTTGCCACCGTGACAATTTGAATTCACGGTATCCCATCTTTTCCAGCCGGAAGTTTCCCGGAGACATTAAAGGCATAGATTCAGCCTTGCTTTGCGGTAGCGGACAGGAGAGGCTCTTCTGAAAAATAATGCGGTTTGCTTTTTATTTTTTTTTAAAAAAAAGGAAGAAAAATAGTATTGGCTTAGTGATGTTAAATTAATTTTTAATTAGGGATAAAGTTGGAAGTTTAAAGGATTCAATGAGTTGTACCTTGCTTAAGTTGATTAAATTAAAAAAATTGTACATTTTGAAACTGGACTATTTTTTTTGGGACGAAGGGACTACATCAATAATAATTTTATCATACCCACTTCACCGTATGTGTTGTGCTTTTGCAAAATATGTCATTATTCATACTAGTAAGTCGTTAATGTACATTGTTGAATAGTGGAGTACTTGATATTAAAAGTACTAACATAAAATCACGAGAATCTGTCTCTATTTAAGAATAACTACATTCTTATACAATAAACATCATAATCATTTTGGGAAAGTAAGAATTTTGTTAAAGTGTGAATGATAAAAATGAAAATAAGGTTGTTTCTTTCGTGGTGAAGAATTTTATTGCCAATGTTAATTACTAATGTTTTTTGCGTGTTCATTTGAAAAACCGAGTTCCGTGTTATTTTATCAAAAAATGCGAATCTTATTTGACAAACAATTTAATAAATTAAGATAAAGTAGCCTAAACGAGTGCTAAACGAGTGCTACCAAACCGAGTATACATTTTTTTTAATCCCACATTATAATAACACAACAGGCCCAGCCCAAAATTTTTCAGTGTAGAAATTTCCAAACAGTGACGGTTATAGCAATATCTGGTCAGGATTAAGAGATTTCGAAGTAACTAAAACAAGTCTTAATATAGTAGTACTCCAGTATTATTGATACTTACATTATTAATTAGTTTGTTGACATTTTTCGTCTTTGCCATATCGGGCCTACAGCTGACTAATGATCGAGCCCAAATTGTTGGGCCTTTTGTTTTGAATAGTTAACAATAAGGGGCGGAATGGTGTTAGGTCCGTTCGAAGAGAGAGGGAGTAAAAGAAGATTCGGGAATTCCGGCGAGGAATGCAGACACGAAGTGTGTATCTTCCCGCCGGTCAAGTTTGTGCCACCGGTAGTTTTAAGGTTCCACTATTCTTCTGTTATCTTTCTTGATACATTTCATTAATCCAAATTCATCTGTTCTGTCTGTAATAGTATTGCCCAGCTACGGTGTTTTCCGCTTTGCTTGGGCTTGATTTTGAGTCGGTTATGTCCATTTGTTATTGCCTTGCACTTGTCGCTATATGGTTGAAAAAACTTACAAATGTCTGAGTTTTGAATTCGATAAAATTTTATGTTAAAATTCAAGTCTTGATTACTCATATCTGTTGAGGATTTTTCTGGTTGGTTGAAATTTTTTATAATGCTGAATTTCAGTTGTTCTTTGTTAACTGCGGTGCTGATCATACTCAGAGGCCAGTTTAATCCGGTAAAGCTGGAATGGCAAAAATTTAGAAGAATTTATATATGATTTAGGTCAACATATTTCAGTCTGTTGAGAAAATATGAACTCTATAAATTCATTGCACATTGATAATATCTCTAGCAATGCTTTTTATTTCCAAAAAACGGATTGTATTTCTAGGGATCGAATCAATATAAATTCAAAATGTCCAGTTCATCGGGTAATGCTGGAAAGGCAAAGATTTAGAAGAATTTATTTGTGATTTATGTCAAAGCATATTTCAATGACTGCTGAAAAAATATTTTCAGTATAAATCCTGTGACATTGGTCCCTAGCAGTGCTCTTTACTTCTGGTTTGTATTTCTAGGTATTGAATGGATACAAATCCGAAATGCCTGTTTGATTGTGTTGATGTTGATTATTGTTTCAATTTGGTTTCCTTTTTTCAGGAAAAAAAGCTTTTGCTATGTAAAGCCCTTGTATGTGCAGGGCAATGGAAGGTTAGAGCCGTTAAGAGGTATTCTATATAACATTACCATATATTTTTTTATTCTACTTTATGACATTTTCCACTGATTATGCATGAGTTCCAGTCCAAGGATGCCAAAATACCTGCCTGGACTTGCTTCCTGAACATAGCTACCTAACAGTAATCTCTTGTCGAAATTTGAAAACCTTAGTTGTCTTGTTAGAGTTGCTATGTTCGCTCAAATGGTTAATTTCCTTTTGATATAGTCAATTGCTGTCTGATCTTCTCTTCCAGGTTATTCCTCCTGTTTGTCTGTGATATTATTTTTTATTGTTTGAAGGAAATTGCTATTTACAGGAAATCTTACGCTCTCCTTGGTTTCCTATACCCTTAAGACAGAATGGTGGTTCGTTATTTTTCACCTTTTTGTTACTTGTATCATTTAGGATAACTGAAAATGGTTTTCTCCTATAAACCTGGAAAACACCAATAAATCTTGAAGTTTACTCGGTCTGAAATTTATATGTGAAGTGTCCTTATTCTCGCTTCTTTCACTCATCTGGAAGAGTCGTAAAGTTAAAGTTGGTACAAGTGTTTAGTGGGGTGATATTTAGAGTCTACTCTCAAAATCATTATTGGAAGATATTTTTGTGCATGAGTTTTGAAAATAATTACATACTATTGAAAGATACACTTTGATAGAATTTGAGTTTTGTGCTCGGCCTGGGATATACTGAGGCCCATGACAACATGTCGGTTGTTTTATTTGAAAGGAATTTGAAGCCACATCGTTCACATAGTATGTTTCATCGTTAACTTGTATCTCCATTCTTCTCAAATGACATGATTTTAGCTTGTAATCCTTTTCACAGCACTCTTTATTAGAAGCATGCGCAGAGCAAACGCAAACTGCCCACTTACATTAACCAATAATGTCCTTAGACGTGGAAAGTGAATGTGCGTTTTGAGAATACAAGACTTAATGGACTTTCATGAACAGAATTTGGTGGCTGAAACTTGTCAACCATCACTAATGTTGGACGTTGACGTGTAACTGCTCGTAAAATTTTCTATTGTGAAATTGAAGAAAATGGAAGCTAGTCGGCAGAATCTTTTGTGGTAATGATCATGCTGCCATTATCATTTCTGCACTTTCCCTTTTTTTAGCGTGTTGGTAAAATGTTAGACTTGATCTTTAGATAACTTCTATAGTTGTCAATCTCCTTACCCTATTAGATTTAGTTTTCGAAAGCAACTGATCACCATGCTTCATGGATATGGTGTAAGGTTATACTCAGGGTGCTGATTGAAATTGACACTTGAACTATCGAATTGTTTGTTGTTTCATGCATCTATTGGTTGACTGGATCAAATGGTTATTGAACTTTTTGATTGAGTGAACAAAGTTCCTGGTTACTAATATTGTGAACATTGAATTATGTGTCTAGTTTTAGACTTGGTAAACGTTTGCCGTTGTTTGTAATTATTGTTACCCAATGTAGTAGACATTAATCTTAAACACTTTGGGCCCCGAAACTATTGTGTTTTGAATAACATAATGCATGAGTAGGAAGTATGAACACTGTTGTTCCCTGGCTCACAAATTGTGCAAGCTTTTTACATTCAGTATTTGTTGCAAGAATATCCTGGGTCTCATTGTTTGAAATTGTTGGTTTGGGGAAGGACTGGGTAGGGGAAAGGCTGATTCAAACATCATGTTACTTATGTTTCCATCTCTTGCCCAAATGCAATTGCCTAATTGTGCTGTGGTGAAGGCATTCAGTTCATCCAGGACATAGAGGTGCTCACTGATAATGCAGTCTATCACACCCCGTCAAAAGATGCTTGATTTATAGATTGTCTGTTCCTCATAGCCTCAGCTTGCAATGGTTTCCTAGTTTTTGCAATAGAGAGCAACGGCATGTCTTAATGTGCTCAAGAAATGCATGGTGATTGGTCAACCGTTCTTAGTTTTGAAAAGGAAACATGGTAGAATGGCCTTAGTAAATATGTATGAGTATGAATTGACCTAAGCTATTTCATTTGAAAATAAATGTATACTCCACTGTTAAGCTCCGTTTGATATAGTCTTTTTAGAGATCATGAAGAATTGAAGATCCACTGTTACTTCGTACACTTTTCTGATGAGATATGAATACTTGGAGTGAGGGAGTCATTCTTTGGCACCCATATCCAATTCCAGTTATTTTGAAGCTACAACGTCCTCTCCCCTTCATGAACATTGGTGCAATTGTTTTATATTCTCTGTTTTTTTTTTTTTATCAGTGGATTAAGCTTCAGTGATTCATTCAGTTTATTGGACAGAATACTCCCTCCCTTCCATCCTTAATCAGGCATTTTGATTTTTTCTAAGGTTTCATTGTGTTCATCTAATTGAAAATAAAACATTAAATATATCTTATAATTGCAAGACACAATAAATGTGAATATATATTTTTCAAATTTTATTTTAAATTATAAAAACATGATAAATGAAACTTATAAGAAATTAAAATACTTTTTAATAAGGACTAGAGGGAGTAATAAGTAGTATCTCGAAACCCCCCCTCCCCCCCCAAAAAAATACCAAAAAAAAAGAAATAATAAGACTGCTGTGTAATGAACCAGTTGCGGTAAAGGTTAAGAGTAAATTAACATTTGACAACATTGCTTGCGCCAAAACTCAAAAAGTAAAAATGTGACTATCATCGGATGAAAAACTCAAAAAAGTACCTTTTTTTTTTTGAAATGGTAAAAAAAAAAGGGTATCAATATTTTTAAGTTTTATTTTTTATGTTTGAAAATACTTCTATTTTCGACTTAGGGCCTGTTTGATAATAAAACTTAATGCTTAAAATTATTTCATTGAACACTTTTTCAATTAAGCATGTTTAATAACAAAAAATGAATTTCTTAATGATTAAGTGATGCTAAAACTGCAGAACAAAATATAGACAATAAAAATTAGCTTATTGTTTATTTCACAATTACTTAATGAATTCGGCATTTCTAATTTAGTATTAACCATTTAGAATTAAGCACTAATTTTTATCAAAGAAGAAGGGGTGAAATTTCATATTTTCAAATCGAACGGCAATAATGGTGAACCACCACAGTAAAAGCTCTATGAATTAACAAAACCTGTTATACAGTTTTGCCGGCCTAATTAATTTGAAACAAGTAAAAAACATAATACTCCCTCTGTCTCAAAATTATTGTCCACTTTGAAATTTCACTTTTAGTACAATTTGAACTAAAAATGAAAACCCAAACTGGACAATAATTATGGGACGGAGGGAGTAAAATTGATAGAATAAAAGGACGATGGATTAATTTTTCATATTAATACCGTGAATAAATAATAACTTACCAACAGGTATATACCAAAAAAAAAAAGGAAAAATTTAGATAAGAGATAATGAAAAATATATAATTCATGAGGGTAACACTTTTAAATAATTTGTGTCAAAGGCACGACAAACTCCAATCCAAACATGATTTTAGTTATAATTTTCAAACAAATTTATTTTTTACCCCTAGTACATTTGAAAGTTTATTTGGTTCTATATATGAGATTATTTTCATGGAATAACTTTTTTAAGCTAAAAAAGAAAAGGAAAAAAATAAAAATACGAAAATAATAGGTGAAGGAAAGTGGAAAGTGGACCCCGTGATACTCCCACCCATGACCATGAGGTACGGGGTAAAGCACGCGTAGTCAGGAGAAGACCGTGGGCCCGGAACCCAAACAAAACAGGCTATACACATCAGCAGGGCGACCGCAGAAGGCGGCACCGCGGCAGATGTGGCAGCGTGGAATTCCATGGCCTGAAACCCCATCGGAATGTCGGCGCTGATCTCGAGCTTCCCAATTCCCTCACTACGTGTGTGTGTGAGAGAGCGAACAATGTACTCCTCCATTTACCAAAATCCATTTCCTAGTGGAGTAGTAAAAACATCAATAAGTTGTGTCAGCAATGTACGTATATCCTCATCTTAGGGATTTTGAATTTTACTCACTATTGTTATTCACTTTTCCCTAAATTTACTTCAATTCATCGTCCAACCTAGTTTTTATCACTATTTTTACACATCATGACTTCCATTCTTACTTTGCCTGGCCAGGGCATGGAAAAGCCCTTCACTGTGATTCGCAATGACTCGTGTGATTGAAATGATAATGAATAAACACATTTATGTGTTTTATTTCAGTCTCGAAACAATTGTTATATTTTCGGGCACAGAGATATATCGTTGAAGTCTGAGATTAATAACTTAATCGTACATGGCCAACATTTTATTTTAGAATTAGTGTCTAGTTTAAAATTTAAGTTTTAATAGAAAATTAATGAAAAATAAAATTTCAAATTACACAATAATTTTTGAAATGGAAAAAGTACGTATATAACATAGTTAGAAATTTGAAGTGAATGCAATAAATATAGTTGATATGGCCTGTGTGGCTGGACCAATGCTTTGTTTTGGAGTATTAATTAAAGTGCATGCGTCCCATCCCATTTACTATCATCTTGCATTGCTTGCATGGCTTGACAAAAAGGGGGTACAATTTATCATTACATTTCACAATCACACTCACACCCTCAAACACAGATGGATCCATCCAACATTTATTCCATACTAGTACTGATCTCACTTAGTACTAAAAAAAAGAGTTCTATTTATTGAACCAACAAGAAATAAAATTAGCTTAGCAACTTTTTATATGGATATGAATTATGATGATAATCACTTGCATAAATAACCAACTAATTTTTTTAATCAAGTGATTATCATAGCAATCATGCACTTTCACTATAATAATTCACCATGATTATCGTTCCTCTTCCCACAAATAGTGACAAGGTTATTATTATGGTTGCAGAAATGATCACTGATTTTTTGTATATATATCTCTTTTCTTTCTCCTTGTATTATGATCATTAACTCGGATCGAACATTGTATACCCCTACTTTAGTGCTGAAAAAAATCAATGGATTGCCGCATGCATACATTCTTATGGTTATGGGGGGCACAAACACACGTTGAAAGTTTTAAGTTGGGAGCATTTGCATGCCACACCAACCAAGAATAGATTTTTAAATTAATATCGTGACACACAAAAACTTTGGGGTATGATTGAGAGAGAGAGAGAGAGAAGAAATTAAAAGGGAGAATGAAAAAGTGATTTTGTGGTGAAGTCAAATTGAGTTTTAATTGCACGTACTCTGTTTGTGTACTGCTTGGTGGTGAAGTCTTAATAATTTCATTCGAAGATCGATGGACGTAATTCTAATGATCAAAAGTAAGAAAAAAGAAAGTCGATGGGGGAAAAGGGGAAGAAAAAAAATTCAATCTCACCCGGCAAGTGAAAGTGTGTTGGTGCGGCCAACATAGTAATACTACTCATTTCATCCTTAGATATAAAGGGAATTGTCGTTGAAAACTCTACTCATCAGTTTCTTCATTTTCGATATTACGTTTTCTACGGATTAATTATTTCTAGAGCTATAACTCATAGAATGTAAATTGACATTTATCATTTTGTATTTTCTTGTAACACTCGGCCTTTTCAACGAGGAAGGCCACCTTTTTAAGGAAGAGGTATTAAACTAATCAAGGGTTCGAATCTTGCCATGTCATGAGCATGAAGCAACTTTAAATTCTTTGGTCAGTTTTCTCACTCATCTAGCTATTTATCATGAGTGAGGGGAATTAGTAATTGTTTTTTACGGTAGACACGCTGTAATAATACATGTATGTTGGCCAAAAGAATACTGTCCCTTACATATCCTGATGGTGGTGATAATTTATAAGAATCAAACATCCATAAAATATTCGGAGTATTCATAGGATTCAAACTGCTCGACCAAACAGAATATGCGTGAACTAGGTTGATGAAGCTAGAGGTATTCAAGAAAGGAAAAGGGTTTATGCATGGGGAAGAAACATGGAAGTTGGAAATGATGAGGGTTGAGGGCAATGATGTCTGAGGTGGGGTAATTTGTAAATGGACAAATTAATATAATTGATTGGGGGAAAGGTGTAGAAAAGAATGGAATATTTAGGGGTTGGAGACATGCAAAAGAGATACAGTGACATTCAGAAACCACATTTGCCTTTTTTTTGCCCCCATTTCTTACACTGATCAAACACATTCGATTATCTAATAACAACTACTATGATCACTTTCTACCTCATTTTCTAACTTAGTAATACGTGTCGTGTATTATAGATTTCAACAAAAACACAGAATTATAGACACAAATTGACATTGGAATTCGCCTCAAAACATGCGAATCGTCCTTTCCATGCATGCCTGCCTGCCCTAGACAGGTTAAAATTTAGAGACCTGTGGTTCTCTGAGTGGACTGCCCATTCTTAACCATGCATGCATCATATTTCAGGCATATACACTTTATTATTTTTATCATCTATAACAGTTTGGATGCTTTTTCAATTTTAGTTTTCAGTTCCTCGCAGTTCTAGGCATGCATGCTTTTGGCTATAGTTTTCTTTCTCACCAAAATTAATGTTGTAGGAGTAGTATGGTAGCTAGAGACAATGTTAGGGCTTTAGGGACACCAGCTATCAATCACCTGATCAATCATTAAATTTCTAAACGCTATGTATTTTTGATGATATATGTATCCAACGGTTTTTTTTGTGTGTGTGTGGATACATATTATTTATATGAAAGCAGACAGATTGAAAACTTAACAATGTATTTTATCCCTTTTTCCTGAATTTTTCGAATTTGGTCTACGATAAATTACATTATTTTTGGGGACGCCAATTTGTACACGTTTTTACTAGTTACTACAACAGACTATTTTATAAAGGAAAAATTTGTGCTACGTACACAATATGTAGCAAGTGTTGGTTTATGCAAAATATACGCCTGCAAATACAAGTATTCCCTTTTGTCCAAAATTATTATCCAGTTTAAGATTTTAGTTTTAATACAATTTGAACTAAAAATAAAACTCAAACAAGACAATAATTATGGGACGGAGGAAGTATCTTTGGTTAAATCAGGATATACTACCAAAATTTTTTGCGCACCAAACACTTGCTAGTAACCCGAACCTGATATAATGTGCTAAATTCAGACAAAATATGTCAACAAAATAGTAAATACCCAGTTTAGAGTGTTTAGATCAAGTGATTGGTTTCCTCTTTTATAGTAACATGGCAACGAGTATGTCCCTAAATAAGCAATAATTAATTAGTGGAGTTATTGTTAACGTTGGGGGCGTGGGAATCAACCAAGCAGTGTATATTGAGGCCTTCCCCCCTTAATTTTTTTTTCTTTTTAAAAGTTTTTTTCTTCATGGAACGAAACAGTGTCCCACATTCCACATTCCACTATAGAGTATGTAGCATGAAAATGACCGGGAACACACTTTTCACTAAGGCCAAAAATCAAGGAGCTAGGAAGGATGTGCGGTGTCTTCTATATGGACGTTGTGAAACTTCTATCTGGGATTCAAGTTGAACATATGCGACGTTGCAATTTGCAAGGAATGGTGATCTAAAAGTGTTGGGGGAAAAAAAGGGACGATTGAAGGAGCGGAGATTGGGATTCGGGGAGTTGTGTGGAAAGTTGTCCCCCTTTTTTAAAGTCTTTTTTTAAGCCTTACAATTAAAGTGATTTCTTTTCATTTTAATTAGAGAAAGGACTATCTGCTATAAACCTCTTAATACTACACTATACTATTAGAAGTCCAAGATTATTAAATTTATAATTTTACGAAATATGGATGTTTATCGTTGTCATTCAATTTTTTTTAAAACAATTAGTATTATGCCCGCACGTTGTGCAGATTTTACTATATTTCAGAATAACATCAATATACCATTATTTTCTTATGAAAAAGTGTCATATGTTTTAGTTTTCCCTTTTTTGGTATATTAGGTGTTTGGAGTCCAAATTCAAGAATGTCATATATTTTTTTTCTCGTTTTTGATATATACTGCATCCGGTTTTCGAAATCATTATTCCAACTAATTCGTCTTCAAATCGGGTAGATCAGTTTTGGAACACAAACCTCTCTCTATAATCATTACCACATGCCCATGCATAGATTTAATCATGGATTATAGTTAACTTGGTCCAATACTGTTACCACTTTGATATAATACTTCTTAGCCATATAGGGTATTTTAAAATACAATTAATATGTTCAACTATCTAATATGCTTATTGTTTAGGAGTGTTAGTGTATCAAATAAAAAAAGTCTAAATACGAATTAATATGATCAATTGTTTACTATCCTACTTTTTTTAGGGATATAAGTATATAAAAGTTATTTTCAACAATAGAAATTAAATCATGTATATTCTTAAAATATATTGACTAAAAAGCATATATTGTTTACTTGTAGTAATTGAATCAAATATTATAAATAATTTTTTTTACGCATAAAGTAAAAAAAATTTTAAAAAAAGAAAATTCAAACGAAAGTAAATAAAGCACAAAAAATAGGGAGAAAAAACCATTAAAAAATAAATAATTTTGAAATACTTATTCATACTCCAAACTTTTTCTTTAGTTTTTTTTTAATAACAAAACAGGTTGTGCCTGGCGGGTGCAGAACCCATTTTATTTATATGGACTTATAACATTTTCCTTAGTTATGAGTGCTTTTTGAGGTACTTATCCTCTTACCATCACGGTGCCACACTTCTCCTGTAAAACCAGAACACATAGATAATCATGCACTTAAAGTAAATATATTTAACTATTAATATCTCAAATAAAGTATATATTTACCTTCAGACTCTAGAGCATGAGCAATTTCATTTTAGTCTATCTAGCTCCTTTAGACCGAGATTGATGCATAACTATTTTTTAACTAATTCATTGAAATTCTATAAAAGCAACGGTACAAAACATACCAAAATGATACCCTCGTGATTGTTTAAAAATAAAATCATCGATACTCATAAATATTGTCAATAACATATAACAGAAATAATCCTTAACATGGAAAAAGCACGTGCTAAAAATGATGCCTCCCATCTATAAAAGAAAAACTATGTCAGTAGTACCAAAATTTTCCTTATAATGTCGAAGTTCAAATGCAAAATAAAATGATTAGTTAACAGTTCAAAACAAAGGAAAAATTATATAGATTTTTTTCATTGATGAACCTTTTGCGATTAACGATCACATTTCCCATTATTAATCATAAATCATATGGAAGGTCATCCACAAGTATCCACACTGGAATAAGCTAACGAACCTTCTTCAAAACAAGCAAAATTAAGAAATCAAGTGAAATTTTAACAATCACTCTAAACACTGACTTAATAATATTAAAGTACAACTTACCATGTCAATTGAAACCCATCATACTCTATTTTCGACCAATAAATGAAAAATATCCATCTAGAATTACAATTCAAAAAAAAGAGATGCCAGTGTATATCTTTCAGACAAAAAAAGGAAATTTCGATTGAAGGGGAGGAGGGAGGGGGAAGAGATAGAGGACGAAGGGGAAGGGAAGAAGAGGAGAGAATCAGAACGTAACCTCTTTATTTTTTTTTTAGTAACTAATCTTTTTTACTTTTGAAAAATATATCAATGGGAATTATGTGAACAATAATATTACTTGGTACTTATCTCTTTTTATTTTTGATAATCTAACTCTTTTTATTTTTGAAAAATACATTAAATAGAATCATCTTAAAAAAATAATACTGACCAACATTAAATTTGTCTGGACTTAGTTGCGAGTTGTATTCGTAACATAATAATTTGATAACTAAATCTCTTTTATTTTTGATAACTAATCTTTTCTTTTTAATTTTTGAAAAATATATGAAATGAAATCATTTAAGAAATAATATTAACCTACCTTTAATGTATCTAGATTTGGTTTCGAGTTGTATTCATAATATAATATTTTATAACTAATCTCTTTTTACTTTTGAAAAATATCTCAAATAGAATCATGAAAAATTTTGTTAATCTAAGTTTAGTGGATATAGACTTGGTCCCAACTATATACAGATGTAATATAATTAATTTGATAACTAATCTCTTTTTAATTTTTGTAATTAATTTTTTTTTATTTTTGAAAAATATATCAAATGAAATTATTCAAAAAATAATATTAGCATATGTATGATATATCTAAACTTGATTTCAAATTGTATTCGTAATACAATAATTTGGCAACTAATCTTTATATTTTTGGTAACTATTTTTTTTATTTTTGAAAAATATATCAAGTGGAATCATTTAAAATAATACTAATATACATTTAATGTATCTAGAATTAGTTTTGAATTGCATTCGTAATATAATGATTCGGTAACTAATCTCTTTATTTTTGTAATTAATCTCTTTTTATTTTTGGAAATATATCAAATAAAATATTTTGAAAAATAATATTAATCTACATTTAATGAATCCAGACTTGGTTTTCAAATTGTATTCATAATATAATTATTTGTAATTAATCTCTTTTTACTTTTTAAAATTAATCTCTTTTGATTTTTGAAAAATATATTCAATAGAATCATCTGTAAAATAATATTAACCTATCTTGCATGTATACAAACTTGGTTTTGAATTGTATTTGTAGTATAATTATTTAGTAACTAATCTCTTTTTATTTTTGAAAAATATATCAAATGGAATAATCTGAAAAATAATATGAACATACGTTTAATTTAACTAGACTTAGTTTTGTATTGTATTCGCAGTATAATTATTTGGTAATAAATATATTTTTTTGTTATTAGTAACTAATCTATTTTTATTTTTGTAAAATATATCAAATAGAATCATCAGAAATATATTATCAAATCATGTTTAATGTATCCATACTTAGTTTTGAATTGTACTCGTATAATTAACTGGTAAGTAATTTCTTCGTTTGGTAAGTAGTCTCTTTTTATTTATGAAAAATATATTAATCATCTAAGAAATAATATTAACATACTTGTAATGTAGGTAGACTTGGTTCGAATTGTATTCGTAATATAGTTATTTGGTAACAATCTTTTTTTGGTAACTAATATCTTTTAATTTTTGGAAAATATATCACACAGAATCATTTGAAAAATAATATTAACTAACGTTTAATGTATCCAGACTTAGTTTTAAACTGTATTCTTAATACAATTATTAATGTGATGATTAATGGTTCCTTATATGATATATTTGTCAATAATTACCAAAGACGTGTTTATTTTTTCAAAATTAACTATTAGTTAATTACTTAATTCAATTTAAGAATTTTACGTATTATTAATAAACTTTTAACTGTTTTATGAAGGAGAATTTTGGTGACGACACGTGGCACAATTGGTTAAACTTGCTCCCTGGGCGACACGTGTCGATTAAGAACTCTGCTTTAATATATACTAGTTTTTACCCCAGACAAGATATATATGAGGCTAATGAATTAACAATTATATAAAACTTTCGACGGAGCGATATATGTTAAAAAATATTATATTAATGATATAAATTGTAATTGTGTAATTTAGAATGTCACGTGTTTTTTATTTTAAGTATATTTGGAATATTTTTCAATGTTTGAAATCATCGATTATAAAATATTGTTCACCTTTTTGCATTTTATTTGATTGATTTATGATTTTATATTTTTTAAAAGTATTCTCTTAATTTTTCATAATAATATCTCTTAATGTTTCATATATCTTTTAAACGCTCACTCTAACATGAAAATTTTTTACTATTTCTTTATGTAACTTTATTTTCTATCTCTTTGTATACCTTTTATAACCTTTCTTTATAATTTTGTTCGTATATTTTTTCAATAATATAGTGCTTACTATTTTTTCCTAAATTTAGTGACCTCTCTTTAAATATATTTTTTTGAAAATTAACACATAATTATCAAAATCAATATTGATTGGTGAATTGATTTTTCTCATCTTAACCGTCAATATTTTATTTTACATCAATTGGTGTTTTTTTTTTGTTGAACTTTTTTATTTGCCAATCTTTGGGTTTTATCAGTTTAAAATTTCTTTTTGTCACCTTTAAATTATATTATGTAAAGGAAAGTACTTATATAGAGGAAATATTTATTATTAGTTTTAAACTATATTATCTTTGGACTTGTTTGGCCACGGAATCTTTTTTCTCATAATTTTATTTTTAGTCCACGTAACATAATGGATGAATTGGAGGGATGCGGCAATTGTTTTCTTTTCTTGTGTTAATTAGGTAATTGGTGATTGATATGGCTGGTAAAAAATATATTAATTCTTATCTATTAGAGTTTTGAGAAATCTCCAAGTTAATTTAGTTTTATCTATAAATTTACAATCATTAAAAATTACCACTAAATGATAGATTGATGTAGTTGCGACATGTGAATTTGGGTATTTAATTTTATGCCACGTAGATTAGCCTATCTAATATCATGCCATGTGTCCGATTGAAAACTCTCTTTTCATATATTAAAGATATAGATACGATTTTGTTTTGTGTAGCAAGTCTTACACATCGCCTAGACGCCTACTACATACCTTGTGATATGTTATCAGTAATTAATGAAATTAGGGCAATATCCGTCAAGTGATGTTCAAATTCCTTTTCTAGAAAAATCAAGTAAAATTCAAAAATAATGGACAGTGTTATCACTTCACCCCACACTCCACTGATAACTGCAAGAGTGAGGACTAGTAGTAAGTAGTAGATCGTCCATTTGGGCATGGAAAACAACAATCCAAACCCCAAAAACCATATGATCCAACGATCCACCTTTCCTTCCCCAAAATCAGTCCCTATCACAAAGATAGCGAAAGGAAACCATACAAAAAAAGAACATGATATATAGTATTTGCCTGTCTTTGCATGCGTAAAGTTACGTCAAATTCTTTCTAAATATATCTCTAAAAATAAAACTATCCGCAGCAGCAGCATCTCATACACATAGTATCTGTATCCGGAAGGGTACTAACGTATAATGTACAGAAAATTTTATTTCAATAAATTATTACTTTTTTTTAAAAAAATTGTTTAACAAATTAAATCATTAAAAGAAATGAGACTGTGGAAGCAGTATATAAAAAATGTGCATTGTGGAAGGATTCGTTGGGGAATTGGATTGTGTGAGGAAGGGAAGGGAAGCGCATGCAGTCGTCAGTGCACATGCAAATGGGTATTGACTGACATTACTTATTTTTACTGATCCATTCATTGTTCATCATAGTTTTTTATTTTTTTTATTTTTTTTATTTTTTACTGTTCCACCACCAACACCAAACATGCACCCATGCAAAATTTTAGCAAAAAATTTCCCCTTTTCCCTCTCATCCACTCTCATCCATCCATCATAAATTAGCCTTTCTAAATTTTCTATAGCCTCCACAACGCATCCAATGTTATGTAAACTAGTGAAGAGAAGAACTATATATGTGGGACTAACAAAGAGAACTGATTCACTCTCCCCAATTTAATGTTATAGTGTTCCTCTGCAAACACATTAAGGGTTGATGTATATCATGCTTCACCCTTTGTAAAGAATTATGAGACAAAACTATTAGAACAAAGAAAAAGAAAATGATTCCTTTTTACACAAAAGAAATGAAAGAAAGAAAACTAGAAAATAAGATTATATAGGGGCTCAGTTCCATGTTCCTTAATTTGGAGATTATTGATTACCATTGATGATGACAATATGACGAGAGTCATTACGGAGCTCCCATTTATGTCAATTCGTATTCATGTTTGATATACAAGTGCTTTTTCACTGTTCATGCGGAAAAAATATACTAATTGTGATAATACAAAAAGGAAACGGCACCCCAGAATGATGTAAAAATTACGTGTAAATCAATTGGCCTCTAAGATGACTATATTTTTTGTTACAGTATTCATCATGAATCATAAACTGCTAAATACCACACTTTTTGTCAAGAAGTAAACATGATTAAGGAATATATATATATTTATTCTGTATATTTGATCCTATCATGTTAAATATTGCAAGAGAGAGAGTTAGCAATACGCTCCGAAATCTTTGAAAATTTTTCGAAATGTGCGAGACACTATATGCTTTTAAATTCAGCATTTTCTAACTTAAAACTGTGCAAGACATATCTCGTGCAATTTAACACCACCACCCAACCCCAACCACCTAAAGAGAAAAGATCTTTAAAAAAAAAACTTTGTAGAATTGAAGCAAATGAACCTTCAGATCATTATTATCCCGTGCATTCATTATACACTGGAACTATACAAATATAGTTGAGTGATGTAATGTTCAATTTATCCCATTTGCATGCTCTATCCCTTTTATGGTATTGTTGTTATCATCACTAACATTGTCGACAGAGATGACCATATACATATATATATATATATATATATATATATGTACCCCCCAAAAAAAAGACCATTTATACTGAGAAACTAATATTTCCTTTTTCTAGTCTCTCTTCGTCTTTCTTTCTATTTTTGTGAATATCCACCAAACCTCATCATATTCATATGCTCTGCATTAACTCCACTTTCACTGTCAGTCTCGTCAATTGATTTCTTTCGATTAGTCAATAGAAAATGGACCAATCTTTTTTATTTATAGTCTTCCTGAGAATTCAACGACGAGATCGATTTTATTTTTCTCGGACAAAAGACAAAACATATCACTTGTTACCCGTATTTAATTACGAGAAGAGTGTTTAGTTTGAAAACTCAGATTACCACTTGATTTCTAGAGAAGTTTATGTATATTTCTATATATGTTATTATATACATATCTATATATCTATATATATATATATATCCTTATTAATGTAATCATTCTGATTTCTAATCCACATGAGGCGGATCCATTGTAAATTGGGGAGCTACAAAATTTGGGGATGCCCATTGTGTATTGTCACAAAACAAACTATAGCAACATAATAAAAATTTAATGTCACGAGAAAAAGGATTTGTTGAAAAATGTCGTTACAACCTCTATCACTCTGGTAGTGGAAGAGAGAGGGGTTAGAATTGTAAAAACATCATGGGTAGGGTTAAAAACCAAACTTCGTCATCATTATCACAAAGCCTGCAGCTCGCGCGATCAACACATAAAGTAATAATAATAGTAGAAAAGAAACAAATGAAATGAAGTTTGATTAATTAAAAGCAGAAAGGCAGAGCTTGGATCCCAAAGCTTGTAATTTATGAATTGATTTTGAAAGTAATTCTATCTAATCCATGCCCATGCAGTAATGCACCCTCCCCAATGTCACGCCTCTCTTCAATTGTTCCCAACCAGCTCATTACTTTAACCTATAAACATTCCTTTCAAAAAATTTAAAATAGTCAAGGGGTTATTAAACATCTGTATCGAGCTGGCTAGGCACTTATCCTATGATCAAAACTTAATTAAGTGATTTATTTCAGGACAATAAGTCGTATTAGTTAAGTCCAACAATACGAAAGATCTTACATTATCGAGATCGAAAATTATTTAGTCTGGCAAAATGAAATACGTTGATGATGGATCAATAAATTTAGTCTATTTAATTTTGCGTTATTCATAATGTAATACTTAGATCAATAAATCAGTCGATGTAATTTTGTACAACTATTTTATAATTTTATATTTTCTCCGACTTTTTATATAAGACATTTTGATTTATCCTAAATTTAACTTAGTATACATACATTTTTAATTAACAAAAAGAAATCCTAAAAATATTTCGTAATAATTGAAAGAATACAACAAATGTGAAAATATATTTTTAAGATTTTTTCGTCAATTAAAAATATCTTATATTAAGATCTGAAAGGATTAGTACTAAGTAAATTATCTGTGGTACTGATTTAATTCAATAAAGCGGACTCTGTGTTAGGACGGATGTAGTATTCTGAATAGCACAATAGAGGAAGGGAGACATCCGGTCGCTGGGCTGCTGCAGTGATCAGAAATGGCAGCAGAGAAGGCAGAGGAAGCTAAGGGAAGGGTATAGATATTTGATTTGATTTGATCAGTGTTTTGTGTTTGACAATTCAGAAAGGATTAATAGTATTACAAGTGCAGGGAAGGTGGGAGGCACATGCTTTGTGTTTTAATCCCAGAGTGTCATAAAATTCTTACCAATAAGTTTTCTTTTCTTCTTTAGAAAAAATAATAAATAAAATAAGTAAATAAACCCACACGTCCCTGTGATCCTTCTGCAGCTTCTTCTCGGGTTTAGGGGAAACATAATCATCACCATGCATACCCCCTAACCACCCCCCCCCCCCATTCGTTAATTTAATAATCATCACCAAGTACCACCTATCAAAACTTAATTAATCAATATAATACTATTTTCTCTCATATACTTCTTCGTCCCATTTTAATTTTTACTTGAAATTGTATAATATAAGCTGTTGAAATGGAACCGAGGAAGTACTTCATTTTTTAATGATTAACTACCACTAATTAATAACCTAGTACCTACATATGCAGGCCTATGGTTTGCTTGTTGTATTTGTGCTTTTCTCAATGTCACCATAACAGGTTGTAATCCTTATTCTAATGTAACTAATCAGAGCAGTCACTCATGTCATGCTAACCATTCGGGCAGTATTTTAAGCACCAGTGACGTACTATTATTAATAATAATACTTTTATATATTTGTTAATGTTAATCAGTGCCTAAGACCTTTTGTATCATGTTCGTTCTTATAGTACTTACTGGTGAATGGTGAGTCTCTAAATTTATACGTACTTAATTTATGCTTATCGGACCATGATTTATACCTATATTATCCCTTTATTCTAAAATAAGTATCGTTTTATTAAAATAAATAAACTTTAAAATAATATAATAATTTACTTATCATATTTAAAAGTTTCTTTAAACTATAAATTGTCTAATGATATTTAGTTTAGAATTAAAAAAGTACTCTCTCAAGTACTCTCTCAGTTCTAAAATTATTGTCTACTTTGAGTTTTCATTTCAAGTACAAATTATACTAAAGTGAAAATCTAAATTGGACAATAATTATGGGATTGGAGGAATACTATTTTTAATTTAGCAACATTAATAGCAAGCAACACGTAATGTTCATTGATTTGGTTCTCTGTGGAAAAAGTAGCACGAGCTAGTTTATATTATGCGAGAAAATACGTCGTACAATTGCATACATTGTAAGAACTTTATAATGAAATTCATTATTAAAGGTGAATAATAAGATGCAAGTGGTAGTCGACCATTCGTGAAAAGTTAATTAGAAACCCATATGGCTTGGAGAGAAATTCAAACAGGTTACGGACTTCTGACACAGTGTATAGAGTTAACTTGTTCCAATTTTACAAAATTTTCAAACTTGACCTCTATTTGGTTATCAGAAAATAAAAATTGAAAATAGATGAAATTAATGATTAGTGTTTTGAACAACACCAAAGAAGCTAAAAGGGATTGGAGGGCTTTTTGTGATATCTCATAAAAGATGGAAGTTTTGTCGTAATTTTTTTTGCACACGATGGGAGTTCGCCCACAATACTGTATTCTTTTTTTCTTTTGTGTGTCAAAAAGAAAGAAGAAAATTACTTAATAAAGAAAGGAAAAGAAAAAAAAAAGAGTGGAAAGATTGGAAAATAGCAAAGGGTACGTATTGTTCATGTTGATGAGACTATACTCAACCTCCATGAGGATGATCCATGGATCCACATCGACACAGAATAAATGAACAAATCAACATTGAATATAAAAGTAAATAAAATATATGAATGACAGGCCACCATATACACTATTTCATCATTCCCTCCGCTCTCTCACTCTCTCTCTGGCTTTGATGGGTCCTCACAAACTTCCAAACTAAGAGAATTAAGAGAAAGAGAGATTTGGAAATATATATTTATATATAAATCCCCAAACTACCTGTCTGTCCAAACTCATTTGTCTTTTTGATTCACCAAAAGAACATAACACACACACACACACACTTACACATTCAAATTCCCAGTCGGGTTTTTTGGTCAATGGCTCATTCTCTGTTGTCATATTTTTGTACGTGGGAATATCTGTGTTGTTGTTGATTTAAATTCCCCGTAATTATTTCATCCACAATAAAAACATGTCTGCAGTTGGAACATACTTGTACTTCATCTTCTCCATCTTGACCAACATCATCAAAGTTTTTTGATTGATTAATTTTGGTTAAACATCTTGTGCATACATTTGTACCTCACATCTACATATGTATATATGACCTTTTCCATCTCTTCATCTCAATATTCCAGTTGATCTTTTATTAAATTCCATGGCTTATGAACACTTTGATGATAAGCCCAAACAGAAACTTTTAATCATCAGTAGTACCACTTATTTGAAACAGCTAGGAAACATCATAGGAGAAACAGGAGATTTGGTTTTGGGGTTTTCTTCTTCAATATGACCATGATTAATCCTAGTCCTGCATCTGCTTCTCCTCCTCATCATCATCATCATCAAGGTTTTTCCAAACAGCAATTTTCTTGTATCAAAAGGGTTTATGTTGTTCCTGAAGACAATAACAACAACAACAACAACAACCACAAAACTAACAAAGAAGATCGTTTGATCAGTGTTATGAGCCGGATTGAAGAAGAAGAAGAAGAAGAAGAAGGTGGATATGGTTGCACTAATGCTAGCAAAGTCGTACCTGAAACCACTGCTAATCTTCTCATAGATAGAAGATCTGATATTTCAGAATCAGAATCAGAAGGAGAAGAAGAAGATCATCAGCAAAATATACTAATGGCTGATCAACAACAACAAGAAGAAGATGATTCCAGAACTAAAGAAAGTACTATGAATATTGAAGCGACAACAACTGCATCTGCACCCACAACTTCTTTACTATTAAGGGATATTGCGGATGATGATCATCAAGAGGATGAAAACTGGCTTCAACTTAGCATTGGTGGTGGCAGCCGCCGTGAGACTTCTCATAACGGCCGCCACCATCGAAAAAGTTCTTCCATGGTTGAGCTTGATTTATTACCGGGGATCAGTTCTAGTAGTACTACAACTACTAGACCTAATAATAGTACATCAGCTGTTCCTACCTCTTCTAGTTCTATGTTTCATTCGCCGGATTTCGGAGCTCATCTTGCTTTGAGGCCGCCGCCTCCGCCGCCGCCTTTTGCCAATATAGTCGTAACTGGCGGCAACGGCAACGGAAACGGCGCGTCTTCTTCTTCGACTAATTACTATAATTATTATTACAGTTCGGGTATTACTAATAATAATAATACGTCTTTGTTTATGCCACAATATCATCATGGTCATGGAGATCAGCTTGAGTTCAACTGGGGCGCCGGCTGTTTTAGGCCGTTTCATCTTCAGACGAATATGCTATCACCATCTTCTTCTTCTTCTAGATTAGTTCCAACGGCATCATCGGCGGGTTCTTATTTTGCACCAAGGCCCTTCTTATTCCATGCCGGACTAGGTCTTCCCGCCGGACCACCGCCCCGGCAGAGTACCATTGATTTCAGAGTCATTGATCCACCTCCCCGGCGACCCTTTTCTGGCATTTGGTTCACGCTGCAAGCTGCTAACCATCAGTAAGTTAAAACAAAATGAAGCAGCCTTTTTTTTCTGTTTCATGTGCTCATTTAATTTGCTCGTATTTTTCTTCATTTTCTAATAGAAACAATATATTGATAGTGATGGTTTTTTTTTGCTTTTTGGTTCTTGGCCTTACACAGAGCAAAAGAACCGTTTCTTCCTCAGATTCCCAAGAGCTTTTTGCGAATCAAGTAATCCATCGATCTCTTATCCGTTTCTTCACAATTGATTTGATTTCCTTTTCGTGTTCCTCAACTTGGAAAATGAACTAACGGGCGTATATCTTCGTTAATTTTTTTTGTTTAGGGATGGAAAAATGACGATTAGATTAGTAATGAAGTATCTTGCTAAAAAGTTAAAGCTGGAAGATGAATCCGAGGTACGTACACGTATTTTTTTTGATTTTGATTATGCGCCATTTGCCTGCTATATGTGAGATTAATTGCCATGGAAGTTAATACACTTTTGAACAGTATTAATGATTTAGTTCTCATCTTCTTTTTGGGGAAAGTCTTTTTTTGGCATATAATATATGGGCCATTAATTGTTCCAGTGTCGAAAAATTCAATTGAAGAAGCTCAAACACCAAATGGTTGACATACCCATGTACTGATGTACATGAGTGATGGTTGGTGTTAGAGAACGAAAGAAACATAAGAACTAAAAGGGGTTATTTTCCTCACATATATTTATGACTCGTGAGATAACATCAAAATTAGGTGACAAGTTCATTTCTGGCTGGGTAGAGCCACTCATCGGTCTGGTCTTTATGATATTATTAGCTAATTAGGACTAATTTAGCTTTTGATTAGAAGTTAGGTCTTTGCGAAGAACGATTGAATTAAATTGGTGTGCTTGACCAATTTAATTAATGGAAGAACATTCTTGACCTCGATATCCTACCTATTTTTCATAAATTTCATAATAGATGTAATTATTATGTAGTTATATAGGAGCTTGTGGGGGGTAGGGGAAAAGGGTTTAATGCAAAATGCATGTAGTGTAGGGGAGAAGTGAAGAAATGTGAAAATTGTAGTGGGAGAAAAGAAAACAACATTCCACCTTCTTCAACATATACGTATTAACCCCATTCATGAAAGGTGTTTTATAGATAAATAAATAAATGTATTTATATATTGAATTGATAATTATATAGTCAGCCTAGGTAGTGATTGTTGTTGTTGGTGGTAGCTACATTAAGTACAATTCCTTATACTTGCTTCCTATAAATATGAAACAAATCTTCGTATTCATATTATTGTCTGGCCTCTGCATTCAAAACTTTCATCATTCCATTCGATTTGCATGTATTCATCACCAGCCCTCAATTGGAATAATTAATTGCCCGCAGAGACTATCCAAAAATACTCTTTCTTTTTCTTCCTTTTTTTTCCCCTCTTTACCCGTAAGCACACACCTCATCCCAAACAATATCGATTCACGTACTCAAAAACTTATCATTAGTGTTCAGTACGTACCTATATATATTCTCAATCATCAGAAAAATACATTTCCCCCACTCGCTGATTAATTTAGTCATGTGGTTCTTTTATAAGGTTTAGTTAGACTTCAGGAATTTAATTTTTTGAACTGGTATTCTCTAAGGAAAGACATTTTTTTTTTCCTTGTAATCTTCTCCATCTTTCCGGTCGCGTCCTATGAAATACATATACTCATTCTTTGAGATTAAGGCTAAGTACAACATATAACAAGGCCATGCATTATTTTATAAAAACCTTACTTAACTCATGGCATCTTTTGTGTTAGACCATATTATTTTTCCTATTAGAATAAAACATATAGTTTTAAAATTATCTGACCGGGAAGCATGCCCGTTCATTAATCTAGAAGAAGTCCATAAATCGACCATCAATAATAATAGTTTGTATATAGAACCAATTCTGAAAATAAGACTTCAACTAGCTAGCGCTCGTATTTCTCTCCGAAATTTTGTATGGCCAGATGGAAAAATGATATAGTTTTGGCACGAAATCATATTTGGGAGCGATATTAAAACTATATACAGTTCAGAATCAATTTTGGCCACGATCCAAAATAAATTAATCTTCCCACCAGCTAGTAGTTTTATCTCTACTTTTTGTTATTGGAAGAAAAACATGTATGGTTGGGGCAGGATAGAATTAATGTAGAACAAGAAGCGGAAGGAACCGTATTATATCTTACTATATGTTTATTATATATTCTCCAACCTAGGCATTGACTTTAAAGTTTTTAATATATAAGAGACATGCAAGGAAGTTATATGGCCCTAACGCTCCATCTTAATTTAATTTAAAAACACCTCAAGGGACATTAGTTGTGTTGTTTCTATTTGCTAAACAATTAATTAAATACGAATTTTGATAAATCAAAAGGACCACTTCTGACGACTTATTAATTCGATCCATCACTGATACAGAAATTTTCTTCTACGTTAAAGATTCTTTCTTGTAGACTTAATCTTACGTCTCCTCCGAAATCAATTATCGTAAATCGATTTTTATTTTATTTTTTGGGTTGATAAAGAGAACTTGCATGCATGTTTACATCAATTGGAAATTTGGGATAAACTGATCTAAGTACCAACCTATTAAAATATTATGGTGAAAACTATCTGTCATTTGTCAAGTATGACGTGAAAGAATGAATTGGCACAACCAAAATTCATATCTTAATCGATTTCTAGTTGGAGAGAATATTGAATGCATGTTCTCAAATGCCATCTGGTGAAGTTGGTCATTAAGATATATATTGTTCTAGTTATCCTTTGAAGGCATGAACGTATAGTTTGATAGAACCTTGATTGACTCTGTGTATTTTATCCTATTTGTAGCTTATAAAAAGAAAAATTCATCCACGTACAAATGTGACCTACGACATTCCCTTCTTTTGTCTCATTACAGATTTGAACATTCTCATATGATTTGGTCAACTCTGTACGTAAAATCTCAGTAATAGAATATAGTTTTGGATGCTTCCACGTAATTATAACCTTAATACTTTAATTCCATGAAGCAAGGAGTACGTTGTGAGACCGACGACGTTGTTGCATTTCTAAATTAACTAGACACCCAAGAGCATTATTCCTGCAACCACTAAGATAATTAACTACAGCTAACAAATTATAAATATAAATGATCCTCCATGATCTCACGATAAGGAGTAACATATATATAAATGACTTTGTTAATAAAAAAAAAAATTAAACCGACAGCCAACCATATATTCTGTTTACTATGAAGTAATTATATAGAAATATTCAACCTGCATAGATTAGTTAGAACACATAAGCTACCTAACGAATGAGGAGGGGTAGCTAGCTAGATAATTAGGAAAATTCTTTATGCACGAGAAATTTATGAGAGGAAGAGGAAAGAATAATTAGTTAGGGAAAGGTTGCATCTCTTTCAGGGTCCAACCCTGCAATGCCTAAGGCGTTTGCCAAATCCTTTTAAACTTCAACGGATGATATTTTATCGGACTTTAGAAGTATTACGTTGTTGAAATTACTCGAGTAACTATATGTTTTCGGAGGACATTCATTCAACTTAAACGTAGGAATAATTTTCTCATTTAGAAGTTAGTGTCAACCAACGTTAGAACGCAAGTTTTGTCCTAATGCATGGTTTGGGTTTGGCCTGTAGCGGCCATGGTTGACTATCTCCTCGAGTCACTCAACATATAGAGGACATTATTAAGGTTTATTTCTTTTCCTTACCCTGTTCTTTTTGTCTTTGAAAAGGGCGTAAACAAGAATAATATTGTTTTTTTTTTTTTGTTGAAATAACAAGAATATCAATGTGGGTTTATAAACTTTTCATGCATGCGACTGCCCAGAGTGCCAGCTTTCTGGCTCCGACCTTGGCATGCAAACGAAGTTACCCAATGATTGCGGGGGCGACTCGTTAAGAATGGAGGGGTTGGATTTTAATCATTCGAATATATGAGAGAACAAAAAGAAAAAGATAAATCATGAACAGAAATTTTCCTTCATTATTGTTCTTTTTTTTTTCTTACTAAATGGCTTTTTTTGGGGGTGGGGGTCGATCTTTCTTCGCTTAATTTGCTTCTTTGATTAATTTGATGTCTCCAAATCTACAAAAGATATTACCTTATAGAATCATAATATTATGAATTTTTATGTGCAACATACAGTACATATTACATTTACGACTTGAAATATATATATATATAAAAGCTCATAATTCAAGTCCTGAGTTTGAGTTTGGTAGGGGAATAAGTTGACGCTTCTACTCTGTTAGGCTTATGGGTATTTCTTTGCTTCACGAATTCTTGTCCATGCATTATGGACATAGAACTTAATGATTTGCATGATTAGCAGCAACCAGAAGAAAGATCTTAGGATTGGAATCAAAATTGACTGTGCTAATGATTGATACAAATTAAGTAGGCACGTTCACTTGTGATAATGAATCCTATATGGCAATGATTAATAATATTAGTAAAGAAATATGTAGATGAGTTATAGAGTGTGACAAAATCTACTCAAGGAATACAATAAATTCAATTGATTATGCTCCATTATCATAAACTTATGACATCAAATTTAAAATTAAAAAAAAACTATTCTATCCATCCCAAAAAGTGGGGGTTTATTTTTATTAAGTCATTTAAATATAAACAAAAGACTTTCTTGTCTTTGGACGGATGAAATGTTTTTGTAAAAATAAGCAACTCACACAAAAGATGTAATCTCCAAATTAAGTCAAGCCAAAAGTCTCCAATTTTTTAGATTAGGGTTATCAATAATGATGATTGATGAAGGAAAGCTAAAGAAGCTACCCTTTTTGTATCTTTATGTATTGACTTTATTATGTGCCAAAAGAGAAAAAAGAATAAGGCCCTATAGCGCTCTCTATTGTCGACGTACACTTATCTTATGGCTAAGTTGACATAAAGTTAAATTAGACGTTAACTGTTCGATCCAAAGAAATCACAATCAAATCATAATAATAATGTCTAGATTTATTCTTTGAGGGCCACAGATTTCACACACGTGGACCCGTCGTTCTCAATACTCAACCCTAATCTGCATGCGTTATTATGGCTCTATTGTGTTCGTCATGCTTGCGATTGCTTCAACTCAGCCTCTTTTCTTCTCTACTTTCGTCTATATAAATCTTTTTTTTTTCTTGGTAGGACCTTAATTTCATATTCTCTTTTATGGTTTCTTTTTCTCATTCCCCCTTTTGTAATTGAGACATGGATTGTGTGCTTTTCCAAACCTTAAGTGGTGCACTTTGGCATAAGTTTTATGTTCTTTAGGAAAATTTCAGGGGAGGAAAAAAAACACGCACACACGCACCACATATGAAAAATCACCATGATGATGATCAAGACATCAATCTCTTCCAAAACAAATTATCCTCTCTCAGCTACATATATATATACTTCCTTCTTACCGTGAATTTAAAGATTGATATCTTTAAAGTTGAAGAATTGTTATCATAGTATTCTTTTTACGTTGATGGAAAGCAATGCATGGGACATGTATCAATGTTCTCACCTCAATCATTTCGTATTGCATCATTGCCTCTATGCATGATTAATTTATATGTATTTTATGTTTAGCTAATTGGCATAATATTGAATGAACGTGTATTACATTAATTGTAGTATTCTACAACAATAATTTTGAGATAAAGGAAATCGTTTTATTATTAGGTACATAATCGCTTACCTAGGTTTCTTGCAAATGTAATTATGAAAAGAAAAATTATTTTAGAATGATGTTTATGGCTGAAGAAAAGGAAGAAACTAGGGTTTGTGATAGGGAGATAAGAAAGCAACGTGAATGGGACGTGCATGAATTAGGAATTGGCTGTAAATCGATGATATGTGGTGCGTACTATAGTTGAAAATAATTAGGTAATTGAAAACTATGTGTATGAAGAAAGCGAAAAACAAAGAGGGGAAAAAAGTAATTAAGTAATTGTATAGAGCCGATTCCACGCCGTACTTTCTGGATCCCTCACCTTTTCATCTCATTATGTTTACTACTTGTATATTATATTATTATTATTCTTGAGTTCTATAGCATTAATTTGTTTTGTTCTAGAAATCCATGATTAATATCGTAAACACCTTAATTAAACAATTCCTGTTACATTAATTATATTAGAATATAGTTGTAAAAAGTCTATGGTATAATGATTTTGGCTTGGGAGTAAAGTCTAAGTGGGTTCATATCTCGGAATGATTAAAGTAAGTTGATTTTTTGTTTTTTTCCCCTTCTTCCATCGTGGGATGGGGCGGCAGCCCCTTAATTGTGTGTGCTGATGCTACACGTACATATTATCGGTTTATGAAAAAGAAACATATAATAAATTATAATGCTTCAATTTTCTTTTTCCCTTGGAGTAAAGCAAATTAACAAAAAGTAGAGAGACAAAAAGAAAGCGACGTACATAATTATGGCCTTGGTGAAAGACGTAAGCCTCAACGAAGCATGACTTCAACATTATGAATTAATAGAAAACATTGAAACTGATGATAATGATATCTCATCACGTAGTGGTATAATATGGTATATGAAAGGATTTAATCATTCCGTCGATGAAATTACAGACTATTTTACTACCTCCGTCTTATAAAAATAGTCAATATTGAACTTTTAAATTTGTATTAAAAACAGTATAAAACTTAAAACGTAATGTGGATTATTTTTGTGGGACGGAGGAAGTATATAATTTATGTGTATGATGAGGCTGATTTTTTTGCATTATTTATAACTCACGTTGAGGTTGGAATATCTAATTTCTGAAAAATTGTCACTGGGATGATTTCAGGTGGAAATAAAATGCAGAGGGCAACAAATGCAACCAATGTTAACGTTGCAGCACGTAAGAGACTGCATTTGGACGACTTCTCCAACCCACATCGTAACTTTGCTTCCAGAATCCTCTCCCACTGATCACATTATGGTGTTACACTACGGCAGAAGCCCTAATTAATTTTTGCCATTTTTATTTTTCTTTATACTTTTCTTCTCACTCCATCAATTTTTTTTTTTCATTATTATCATTCTAAATTATTATTAATTACCTGAGGGAAGAAGAAGAAGAAGAAAAAAAAAAACATAAGTTCTTCCTATTTAACCTCACCACACGAGTAAATCTCTTTCTCTCTCTTTTTTGTTTTTTTTTTTTTTTTTGGGGGGTTTATTAATTATTCACGTGTATATGACTATATTCAATGACTCAATGTGGAGACTTTTGGATAGTATAGTTTTCAATTAACATCAAGTTTCATTCTGAAGACTAGAAAAGTTCATATCTAATTTGACGGTGCTGACTGAATGGATTGCAGTGCTTTATTTTATTTGATTATTTTGGCAATGAGTTGTAATTAAAATAAAAGAAAACCAAGGAACAAACGAAGAAGCAAACTTGTTGTATACCAGAGTCATGGGTTTTAGTGTTCTTTATTCTTTTTTGTTTCAAATCAATGTTTCATTTACCAACACTTAAAGCTGTTAAGATTTAACTGAAAATATGTATAACAATTGAGAGAAATGAAGAAAGAGATGCGAATTTATATTTAAATCAACATTTTTCCCGATGTTAAGGATTAAAAAACTATGGTCTCGCAGGTAAAATCTTGATAAAACATTGGCGTACGTATTCCATTTCCACCAGCTATAATGCCCCCTTTTTTATAAATTAAAATTTTTTTTAACGATAATGGAGTAAAGAACTTACACATTTTAGTAAAACTAGGCTTGTCTCGTCGCACGTTGCGTGACAAGTGCGGGTGTGAATTCTTTTACTCCGTTATTTTTGCTTAGTATTTTATGGATTATATTTTGAAAAATGATAAAAACATTAAATCACCTTAAATCCATAGTGATAATACAAGTATCAACAACATTAACACGAGATTGCCAAATTTGAAGGCTTTATTAACTAAAATAAACCTACTTGTAGTCGTCAGCAAAACTCTTTATCATACAGATAATTTCAATGTCTCAAAATTCATTTAAGTGACTCACTAGACTCACTATCCACTCAAACGATCACCATCGACAAATGAAACAATACCAAAATGGCTCAAATCTTCGTATATGCACCGAACTATGATTGAACTACTTACTGATTTGCTTTTCGAGTGAGGCATAGCCCCTTCGAATCCATATTAGTATGTATAAAGCGTACTCAGAACAATGGAAGAATACCTCAAAACAAAGGTTGGCAAATTTTAGCTCTGTGGGTATGAATGATTCCAAATATGTGTCTTCGGTGTGCAGAAAATCATTTCAGAATAGTCCAAGTACTCAGCACTTTGGTGTCATAAAAGAAACTTCTCAAAGCCTAGAGTAGGATCTAGTGTCAGTCGATCTTCCTCCAATGGTGGCGTGATAGTAGTAGTACTTTCCATTTCTACAAAATCTAGGTACGAATCTCCAGTTAATATGGAACTTTAATGAATTTTTGTTGGATCAGTTACCTGTCTGAAGCTGCTAGGCCATAACAGCTCGAGGTTATCCTCCATGTATTTGCTGAGCGACGAATCCAAGGTCCAATCTCGGGCTTGATCAAAATTCAGGAGGACTTACAACTCTAGCTGCTGTACAACTTTGATGCACTGAAGAATGCGCTTCAAAGTGCTGGTGACCTGAATGAGGATCCATATCATGGCAGAGATGATAAATTATATGCCAATCTGTTGACTTAGTTCTAAAGAATAGAGGAACGAATAGAGGACTATTGCTATAAATTATTTCCAACTTAAAAAGTAATCTTACTACACCTATAAATTAAAAGTAACAACAAAAACAAAAGGACCTCCAAGGGTAAGCAAGCAATTGACTCAATTCATTACTCTCTTATTACCTTTGATTGCTTTCTTTAGAGGCACATCATTAGCAATGATTGCATATATATGAAGGTGTATCCCAATTGACTCAACTTGTATTGGTGGAAAAACGACATCAATAGACCAAGATCCTCCTCTAGCATGTCTTCTGCAAAAAACGGTGTCTTTTCCAGTTGCCTTAACTATCTCAGCAATCCCCATCATCATCGTCATCCATCATTGGCCCTAGGCCAAAATGCAGTATATAGACAGTAGCCAGCTTATTTTACTATTTACAAATTCGCATCATCCTACATCATACACCAACATTTTTTTCCCTTCAGAATTAATGCAAAAAGGAAAGTTCAAGTTATGTTAGAGATAAATCAAGTATTAGTGCACACTTGGGTTTCAGTTCTATTTGATTTCATTATAGTCTGTTGATTTCAGTTCTACTTTCGAGTATCAGATATTGCTACTTTGTGTGTGTTCTATTTGGAGGGCTTCTCATGCAGACAACCAGGCGGTGGCTTTGGATACCTTTGATTGTTTCGTTGAGCGTTAATGCCTTCGTTGACAGTTATGTTTTGGGTTAGTGTAAATAAATATCAAGGAATGAAGAACTTAACATTTCAATTATCAAAAAAAAAAAAAAAAGACACTTATACTTGATTATGATTAAAGGTGGTCTGCTTAAGGTAATATCTTCTCCAAGTGTGCAATGGGAAAATGTCTAAGAGTGTTCAGTATGAATACAATAAAAACATACCATAATGGTTAAGTTTTTGAAATGTTCAATCCAAATCAATCAAACTTTAAGCAAAAATAGATTAAAGCAACCACATAAATTCAATATTGATCCAACACACAATTAGCTCAAACTGATCTGATGCAAAAATAAGATTTTCTAATGCAGACTCATAGAGGATAAAGGCGTCTGAATAACAAAAGTAATTTTCAGCGTTACAGCAATTTTCTAACCCTATCACCACAGAGAATCGACAATTCGTTAACTAAATATCTATTAATTAAGGAATTATTAAACAATTACGAGATCCTAAGCTATTTTTATAATATTTTATTATAAAAACATTGCAATCTTCTCTTCCAAGGAGCTTCATGGGAATCAATATATGAAGTGAAACCACATCAATGACATTACGATTAATAGTAATGTTGAAGAGTTGAACTCCTAAAAGGGCCTCACCAGCCTTGAGTGAGCATAAATTGTTCAGTTTTCAAAATCCCTCTCAGCTACATGAATTTAGGAACATATTTTCTAACTAACTCTCCAAAACCAGACTACAGTGTTCCAGTCTCGCACAGCCAGAAACCAAAGAACCAGCACCTCTCTTGAATTAGTAATGTGCCCAGAAGTTGATCAATTAATATGATCAAATAATTAATTGGTTAATCAATAAGCTTCCTGCCTTTCTTTACTGTTGCCAAATTAAGAAACCAACAAACCAAATACATAGCTGCACTAATCAAAGATTAAGTGAATTCAATGCCAACACCAATACCCAAACTTCACCAAACAGACACCTCAATGACCAACCAGAACAAATATAGTTTTCAGGGAATCAAAAGGCACCTCCTGAACTCAATTCATGCATGAATTTAAAAGCCAGACGCAGTGTCTGATACCCAAAATTGAAACATACACAAATCAGAACCAAACAGAGCAATAAACTACCACCAATAAAAAAACTAAGATCAAACAGAAAACGATTAAAGAACATAAAATTTCAAACCAAACAAGCAAAGAAGAAGCTGGAAAAAAAACGCAAAACTAAGAGAAGATGTTGTTTGTCTTACCACAGTTTTTTTTCCCCTGCCGGATTGAAGCTTCTAAACTTGAAATTTTTCGTTGAGGAAGTGGCGACGTCGAATCATAATTGCAGCTAAACGTTTAATCAAGAAGTTTCCACTTTTCGATTCCAATATGAAGAGAATTGCACTGGAAAGGAGAGCCTCCTGCAACATCATCAATTCAAAAAGATTACCACAAACCCAGAATATAAACTAGATCAATTAGGGCAAAGGGACATTACAAGAGAAATACTAAATAGAATTGGATGTGGTATTGAGAGATCTAAATCTAGGGCTAAATAGAATTGCACTCCGCCGAAGAATTATCGGCTCAAATTGTTTCAGATTGGGGATTTTTTCTTTATGTAATTCTAGAGAACGACGGGCTGTTCGATTTGTTTCTACCTTATATTTTGGGAGCCGACACAAAAAACGACGTCGTTTATCAGATTGGGGGATTGAAAAAAATTGAAAAAATTCCTAAGTAACGACGTCATTTTTTTTTTGGTTGGGGGATGTAAGGGTTTTTTTGTTGGGATTTTTTTCAACAAAATTTCTTTTTTAAAAGAAAATATTGATACAGAAACGTCCTCGTTGTTACTGCTGGGTATAAAACGATGTCGTTTTGATATTTGGGATTTTTTTATACCAAAAATTCAGATTTTTTCTCATTTATTAATTTGAAATTGAATTTATGCATTTTCCTTTTTGCCCTCAATAAGTCGCTGATGTAATATCGACCCCATCCGACGTACGAGATCGCTTTGAAGGTGGCACTGAATATATTTTGAGCATTTAATTTCTTGCGTGCTGTAGTAATATCAGGCATGCTAAATATCGTACATTGCTTTTATCGAGTTATACTAAATGTTTCCTTATTGTTTCATGAAAAGAGATTTCAGCTCATTTAAAGTGCAATATCGTGCATCTGCATCAAAAGGAATTTCTCCATAACCAAATGGCTCCTCATGCACCAAAGATGATTAGGAACAAAGTTGAAATTGACAAACTGAACGACTCTGATCAGCCTTGGAGTGTTGTTGTTATTGTCGAGGAGAAGCAAAATCCTTTTGGCAACTACACTAAAACTCAGAAGATGATATTCAGTGACGAAAAGGTGAATTAACTTTTTTATGTTTGATATTTGAGATACTAACATTGACATTTAATTTCTTGCCTACTTTGACTTTATATTAAGTATAAGGATAAAGAAAAAAGTCCGTATCGAGAAGACCCCGACTACCTATGAAGTACCTACCAAGTACAGTAATCACGGTTTAACTAATTAAAGATCCCACATTCTAATCAGTGCTCATAAACTGCTTATGACCCCGGATCAGTCCACCGTGATGAGTTCCTGGCTATCGTTGCTGGCCTCGGACTATTGTCTTATCACCATGATCAATTGATCATCAATTAGTTTATTCCTTTGTTTAACTCTTTAGATCAAAAGTCAAGTGAAAGCTACCTCACAAACATTTCATTTTCATTTAAACATAATTGAATGTTTTATTCAAAATACTTAATCTATTTTCTGTTCCTCAAATTTTTCCGATTTCTAGTCTGGTTGCCCCAAAACAAGTCAGAAAATCTGAAAATGACAACAAAATCTAGGCTGTAAAGTCAAATTGGGCCAAGACGTATTTGCTATCTAACTTTATTCGCCTACCTTATGGGCCGGTCTAAAAGGTTCTAGCAAAAACCGAAAAATGGAGGGCTTTAACGCACCCAAAAAAAAAATTCTACCTAGATTCCATTTCGATTTTCAAGAAGTGATCACTAGGAACAGCCATTACTCTTGATCTAATGCAGTCTTCTGAAAAGCCATTCGTCAATTTTGCATGCTTTGTTTCTAATCTAATGACATAATTAATCCGCAAAATTTCTTGCTTTATCTCTAGCAAAAATTACTACTTCATGCTTTACTACAAGTCCATCCCATTGCTTTTGAAGAAAACTCCTTCAATTTCGGCCTAACAGACAGTCTGCAGCAGCAGAGCCAACTCAAAGACCCCTGCAACCTGTAGTTAACTTCTCAAGATGGAACCATGAAACTATTGCACCATAAATGAGGTGCGAGATGAAGCCTTTATATTTCAGCCATACCTATCACACCCGGGTTTGGATACTTGGACATCTGCAACCCTGGCAATCTTACCTTGTTCTCTCAGTTTCATCGCCCTCGGCCGTCCCGCGTGGAGTATTACTGGAAGTGATTCGAGCAAATTAATGCTCATTAAGATCAGAAATCCCAAGTCCCAACCAAAGACAAGAACTTTGTTTCCATCTATGAAGGACCAAAATGTATCAATGCTAACCTTACAGCCTCCAATTCTGCTGATGTTCTGCTTTGTGAAGTCCCCAGCTAGACTGCCTTCGCAACAATCTAACCCCCCTCCTCAGCCCTTACTACAGATCCCAACCCAGCTCTGCTGCTGTCCTTTCTGACTCAGTATTGATGAAGCTCAAAATCCGTAGGCACACATTTTTTGACATACTTCAAGCAAAGTTTTCAGAAGTAATTATAATTTTTTCTAGCCAACCAAGATAACGACACTCTAGTCAATGATGAAAAGACCGAAAATGGGATATAAGTACCTCCGACTCCAACAACATAGAAGATCCCTCCTTCCAGATGAAAAATTTAACTTCAAGTTCTTCACACAACTTCTCCTTTTCACACCAGTGTGTTCTTATCACTAAATCTATACTTATTTCACCAAAAACCTATTTCAAAAATGATTACAGACAATATAAGTGTGGTTTCTACCTTCCTTACATCAATCCAGTTGCAATTTACAGGAACTTCCTTCAATCCATCCATCACACATATTTACAAACATTCCTCTCTTGAACACAAGGCAGTTTTCAGTCACTCCCTTAAAATTACTCGCACAATCATGTTCCACAAACCAACATGACTACAGTGTAGTGCATCATGATTTTCAATCCCCTAAATGGAATAAAAAGGAATATATTGCCAACTAATTCACACAAGCACCAAACAAGTTTTCTCCATACACTTGCTTCGAGCATAAACTTAAAGAATGCAGACGACAAGCTTAACGAGATCCTCCAACAGAACAGCTCCTTTAACATCTCTTTTACAACTTTATATCAAAGGTATAAACAGAATTTCCAAAAGTAGATCAAACAACTATGTAAATTCAAGTAAGATAATGAGATACGCCAATCAGCAAGTTAGAACATGGACTACTAGATAACAGAATAAGTATTTGGCAAAGAAAGTGTGTAGTCAGGACTCAAAGGATCAACTCCCCCAATTATACCAAAAATTGTTATGCAAACTGAGTAAACTGACCATAAATACACAAAGCACTTAAAAGGTACACACAAAATGAACCAAATCAAAACAATGACATAAAACAAGAAGGGAATACTAATCAATAGCCAGTCTTTATTCTTTTCTCTATCTCTTCATTTGCTTATTGGATCAAGTTTCTGTATTGACTAAGAAGTTACAAGGCAACGAAAAAAATGCCAGTTCAACCAAGTCATCCGACAGCTTTCCTTCTTTGCCTACACGTTTTGCTATATCAACTATTTTACAACACAAATCTATGACAAAATAACAAAACCAACAACAAAAGAAACAAAATCTTACTCCAAAACTAACCTTGATGCATACTCAACTAAAAAGCCAAAAAAACTAACATCAAAAAGAACTCAAACCATCTCAGTTCAGCTGAAGTAAGGACTGAGAGGATTTCGAGTATATCGCCAATAAACAGGCCCTCAAGAAAAATCTCTCCTCAGCTTAAGAATAGCGGAGTACATTTTCCTCCTGGAACCCACAGCATTAATGCCCATGTCTTTCAGATCTTCTAGGGTTAGCAAGTGCAGAACCTCATCATCAACCTCGTGCATCTCGAAAACAGGGGCATACCTCCCGAGCCCCAATCCAATCAACCAATCCCTTACCCCAACACTACTGCTCCTGTTGTTCTCCTCGTCCCCGGAATTCATCGCCATTTCGTTGTGAACACCATTTGTTCTATTATTACTGAAGTTTGTATTTTTCCTATTGGTGGCGGTGCTCTGGCGGATATGTTGTTCCAGGGTCTCTGAATTGGAACGCCGGTGACCTCTTACCACCCGCCGATCCCAAAATTGCAATCCCATATTGGGCTGATTATCCATGGAATGAACAGGGCTCTGGCTGATCCTCAGCTGTTCATCAATTGGACTCTGGGACCCGGCTTCCCCCTCTTCCTCCTCGGCCTCAACCAACTCCCGGAACTCATCTTCGTTATTACTGTTGTCATTATTGGCGTCGAGATTCTCGTCCCTGAATACGGCGTCGTTTTCGATCATCCCACCGGCGGCACCAGCTCCGTTAGCTGGGGAAGACTCGTATTTGACAGCAGAAGAAGAAGCCCAATTAGAATTAGACCTAGCTCTCTTAGTTGGCCTCTTGGATTTGGGCTTTCTCCCTCCGGCGAAATCGTATCTGTAACCGTGAGGGTAACTGTCTCCGCCGCCGTTGACTCCGTTGACTAAGTTGGTTAAAGGTCGCGTCTTGGAGGTCTTGGCAGCTACGGATGGGTCTTTATGGTACCGCCAGGAAGTCTTGGGCCGGCGGGGCTGGGACTGATCGAAAGTCTGGTCGCCGATCTCGCCCAAACGAACACTCGGGCGCCGTTGGCGTTTCGGAGCTAATCCCGGAGCCCCGCCCAAGTTGCTGGCACTAGTGACGGCAGCGGAAGGGAGGACGGCGGCAGATGTGAGGGTTTCGGCAGGAGGTGGGGGTGGGGGAGGTGGTGGAGCTGAGGAGGAGGCGGCGGTGGCGGAAATGGGTGGTGGGTCGGGTAGAAGCGGGTCGACCGGTGGCAGGTCAGCCATGAAGGTGGGAAGAAGAAAGGAGAAGAAAGTTTAATTATTATGTAGTAAGGTGAGAAGGGTAATTAATTAGTGGAAGTGAGGGAAAAAGTTTTTCAGGGATTGCATAATCTAGTGCTGCTGGGTCGTAGGATTTGTTGCGGTGTTGGTCCTTCCAAGTTCCAACTTCAACTCTTCATGGGCTTCTCTTTTCTTCTTTTTCCCCCTTTTTTTTTATGGGATTTTTTATTAATACCATGCCAAAATTTCATCTCAAATATACATTTGTCCCATGAAAATATCATATTTTATAAAGAATTTTATCTAAAAAAATATCTAGTTTTAGAGAAATCAAAACTAAGATATACCACTAAAATATTCAAAATTTCTCATCACAATTCACCATCAAATTAACATACATAACTTTTTCTTCAGTAAGGTATTGTCCGAAATGTAGTGCAAATGTGCATTTTTTTGTCAGTACCACCAAATTCTCATCCAGCCAAAGGCACGAGAAAGTGGCACAGAAAATTCCTTGCCCGTATATGTACTTTTCATATTATTGTGAGAATCATTCTTTATTGCAGCATATTCTTTAAAAATGTATGAAGTTGTTTAATTTCAAATGACTATTTTTCATAATTGGTTTAAATTATTAAAATTTTCGCACTAGTAGATCAGCACGGTATTTTGAATTTGTGTATATATACTTCTCATATTAGTAATTTAGTTGTTCGACTGTTTTAATCATATGGTTCGAAATTCGGAAACAGTTTCTTTTTTTTTTTAAGTACAGAGAATGAGGCTATACGCCTAAGAAAAGATGATTAAAAAGAGTTGAAAAACTGTTCTGTACACTAGAACCCACAAACGGACGAAAGGTTTAACAAAAGCTGCTAAAATTTTTGCATGGGACACATTAACCCATGCAAAATGGATGGCAACACCAAACCAGAAAGATAAAAAAAAAAATCTCTCCCAAAGTCTTCAAGAATTATGTCTCCAACAAAACTTGAAAGAAAACGCAGAGTTTAATAAAGCTCTCTGAGAAGTCAGATCAAAGCTTTGAGGGAGCTGGATATACCAAGAACAAGGTACTCCAATATTTTGCTGTAACCAAGCACCAGGTATGTTAATTCGACATTTCTATTAGTTCTATAGCTTCATTTATAAGATGAATTTGATTGGAAATCGTACTGTTAATGAGACCATGATTTTTTTTTTTTTTTTCTTTTTCAGTGTCAAAATTAGAGTTTAATTTATACTGAAAAGCATGTAATCTCATGAACCCAGCTCTGGCTAGGTCCTTTTGAACTCGGTTTTGGCTTATTTCTTGTTCCATCTTGATTCTTGCCGTGTTCCATTGTCTTATAGAGTAAACTCTTAATTTCAACTGGTTCATGACCTTTATCTATGTTTGTTGATCATAATTGATGCACTCTCTATATGACACATTCTTCCACTTTAAACTTGTCATCAATTTTCCCCCGCGTGATACCTACTCTTTGATGTTGCGTTCTAAGAGTTGTTTACCCTTTGCACATCCATCCTATGTGTTTCAAATGAACTGTAAAAAAAATTGCAGGTTTTAAGATGCATAAATTGAACAAGGATCATCCTGTGTTACTCAGTATTGGTATCCTAGGTGATTGTATACAACATATTTTAACTTTCAACATGTTTCACTTCAAGTTTTCTTTTTTCCCTTCCTTTCCAGCAATTTGGTATTTACATCTATTTTTTTTTTCATTTTGAGGTTTTTTCAGGGAACTTGACTTCTGTTGCTGTGTATCTTTCACCCCTGTACGTTTGATTTTAATTCTTTTCTTAGTATCTTGTAATTTATAGTTTGATTTCCTTAGTCGGTAACTCAAAGCTTTGACTTTTGATTTGTTGCAGTCCTACATTTCGGCGAATTGTTCAACAAAGAACAATTCAGGTCGTTCCCGCCCGGGTTGTCCAGGCGGAACAAGCTCAAAACCTCCCTTGCTTGCCATATCTGGCAGCGTTCATGTATGCGCTGCTCTAGGGCTACTACGGGGTTCTGGAAAAGAACCTCGTGCTTATAATCATCAATGTCATAGGAGCAGCAATTGAAGCAAGCTACGTACTGGTGTATATCTCTACGCTCCGGCTATGGTGAAGGTATACTTCCTACCAACTTATAAAAGTAATTTGTTTAATTAATCAGAGTACCCTATAAAATTACGTGTAATTAGATTGCTAATTGAGTGACTAAATATACTCATTCTGAATGTCTTGTTATCACACATTAGTTGATAATGCCTTTCATTTTCTTCATTAAAAAAAAAAAACCCCTACAGGAAGACCATTCTCCTCCTAGGTACTGCACTTGGAGGCTTTATTGGAGTCGTCCTGGTGACCTGGTTAGCTTTCCACTCAGGATTACAATTGTGGGTTGGATTTCAGTTGGATTTTCATATCTTGCCTGTGTAGCGCCTTTGAGCGTTGTGGTAAGTACTTTAATTTAACTCTTATGTCTTGTCATCCTTGGTAGCTAGTTTTATTAATATGCATAGCTGATAATATTCCAATTGTAAAGTTTAGAGAAAAGTGATAAGAGATGGCAATGCGCAATTGATGCCATTCACCCTATCTTGTGCTCTTACGACTTGCACAGCTGTGTGGTTTGTCTACGGGCTGTTTGCCCTTCAGTCCTTTCACCCGCAATTCATCTTTATATGTCTGACAACTCATCTAGGTTACTTTGTTTGTCGTTGCTTCGTTTTCTGAAATATAAATAGCAAATAAAAATTTACATGTAGCTTCAAATTCTGGCTAGAGGTCTGCTACAAACCTTAAGGAATGGGACCTGTTTCATTAATTCTCTTAGTTGTGTTAGTGTTCCTTACACATCATTAAACACACAACCAAATTACGCTTATCATAGAGGAAAAGGACAAAACTATGTTAAACAATATTTATATTCCATCATTCAAGAATTCTTCATAACATAATGGCTGAATATATCTAAATCTAGGTTGTTCATTACTAAATTGGAATAGCCAAGATTGAACAACGGGAAAAACAATTCCGATAATCTACAGCAAAGAAGCCACCATAAATCCTAACTTAGGCCGTAATTAACCAAGTCATCATCAGCGACTACTCCAACCTACCTGTCAAAACAAAACTGATCAGAAAAGTTTATTATTACACCCTATCCCAGATTTAATTCGATAAGCAAAGAAAAAGCATATTCTTTGAACTTAAAAGTACTTTTAAACCAAACACCTGGGAGGAGCTGGAGTGAAGATTTCACTCAGAAATCAAACTCAATTCAATTATATATTCATATTTCCATATACAAAGCAGAACTAACACAATTTACAAAATGCTCTGACCAAAAGCAGACATTGTCAGTACATTGCATCCTTCTAGAGCGCAAAAAATGAATGATCAATTCACTTTTGAATTTGAACGGCAAGAAAAATGCTACATAACTGTAATATTCTCAGGTACCCAGCTCTGACTCTTGACAGAATGTTGTATTTCATGCATGATTGGTTCAACCAATACAGTATTTTCCGCAAAAGAAACCGTAAGCTGGGATGGTAACATCTTGTATGGATATATTTCTCTATAAGAAATCAGAAGCAAAGTGATTAAATGAACTTGGAAAGCATAAACTTACATTGTAAAAACAGAAAGAGTTAACATTTTTATCATGGTAAAATAATGTTGATTGCTTTAAGACGATATCAACATATGAATAGCAGAATGTCCACAGTTGGTTTTTCTTTGTGAGTTTGCTCATGTATCTTTATACTGAGTCAACCATTAAATTATGATGCCAAAAAGTGAAAATTACAAGGAGTTCTAACAGCATACCAATTTAGACATGCCATGTCAAAAATCATTAACACTTTCTTTCCATACTTGAAACAAAAGAAGCTAAGATGCAAATTCAGTTGCCCCACTGCAGATGAAAGACCATTTGTTAGTCCTTGAAAAGTGTTTACTACAGTCTTGCAAAAGCTCATTCAATTCTGACTAAACTGGGAAAGGTGTATTAAATCACCTTTTTAATATTCAAAAAAAAAAGGACAAATGATGTAGAGCAGTCCAACCAATAGCAAATAAAACAAAAGTAACCCCTCGCTCAACGAAATTTATTTCCTTTCAAAGTAACAAAAGTGGGACATAAAAATTTTATAGAGCAACAACAGTTTCATAATGTTGGCAGAATTCAATAAATTTGAAGAAATCCGGACATAACATAGTTCAAACAGTTGACTAACATCTTTCTTCCACAGGCAAACATAGAGGGATTTATTGTAAGCAAAACCCATGATTAATTTCTTTTATTTGCAAGATCTGAGGAAGTGGAATGTATCATTAAACTCCACAGCAGCAGCAGATGATTCTATTCCAATCCACAAAATCTTAACTTGTTGTTAATATCCTGAAGAGAACCATCATTGACAGCGAAAAAAATCTCTACAAATTCAAAAAATTTGTATCATGCACTTTGTTCAGAATGGACTCAATTACTGTGGCGAACCTATAAACTGACCAAAGGTACAAATAAGCACCTCTGCATCATTAGATAACCAGAGAATCAACTGAGAAAAGTAATTCAATATCATGTCATTTTATGCAGGAAAAAGACCACATAAAATCAAAACACACAAGCACCATTGCCACAAAAAGATTTCAATAAATGAATTTTCATCTATTTAAGAAAACCAAATATAATCATTAATTGGATTAAAAAATGATTAAGTTTACTCGTAATTTTCACATTCCACAAATTCAATCATAAAGTATATCAGAATCTTCTATGCAAATCCAATGCAATTCCTGAATCATAAATAATTCCTATCCTTAGCCATGCAAAAATTGAAAGCAAAAAATTAATAATAATAATAAACAAAATCTACTAACAAAATCAAATCACATACGACTGATATTAACTCAACTTAACAGATCTGTAATACATGTTAACGTTGTTACAGATTAGTAAGAAAGAACATGGACACTTCTTTTCAGATTAAGAGTGTCATATGCTCATAAGTCAGAACTATACCATCCCGAACTATTGCATCAGAGAAGAAGCATCAATTTAATATTGAGATCAACACAAACTTGTAAGGAAACTTTTCTAATTTGTGTTCTCTTCTATGTGATGCATTACCGCAGTCCATCGAGATTAAAGACTGAACATTTATACTTTTCTAATTTGTTGTTCTCTTCAATTGCAGCATTACTGCAAAGTCTGCAATCCATCAAGATTAAAAGCTGAACATTTATAATTTTCTAATTTGTGTTCTCTTCTATGTACAGTATTACCACCATCCATCAAGATAAAGGTCTAAAAATTTAACCCAAATAAATTTGACATCGAGGGTAAAAGTCTAATTTAATGGACACAAATTAACTTGAAGAATAGAAAAATAAAATGCTTCAAATTGCCAACTCATGTAACAAAGTCTGAAAGGATAGAACAAAAAAGCTCCCAAAAGAAAGCAAAACATAATGTAAGAGATGATATCCACGTTGTAAATCTCGTTCTTTCAAACTACCAAAAGAGACTAAACTATAATTATTGAAGGTATCTCCTTATCAACTACTTCGTTGTCCTTTTGATTCATGAATGAGAACATGATGCTTGGTTAGGACGGAGTATCATCTAAGTTTACCTCTATGGTCTTCTCACGGAACCGACCACACATTAATAAGGTAGCATCGAAGATCCCTTTTTAATTTTTTCAAAAAATAGGGTAGCACTGAAGATTCCACAACTAACAACCAGCAAACAAAAGCACAGAGTAAACTTTCAATTAGCACCACAAGGCATATCAGCATTACCATTATAACTATTGAACAACTAAACCCTTTTTAAACAGCTTTTACACCTTTGAACAACAAATAAAAATCTAAATAAATGATTACCTTCGATTAGGGCGCTGCCAGTCGACTTCCCCACTTCCACAGCTATGACCACCTCCTCCACCATGTCCAACACGATCACCCTGGTATCCCTGACGCTCTTGATATCTACCGACGGCCCCTAAAACACAGAGAAGGCCGAAACTAATTAGAAAGTTAAAAAACTCAAGGATCAACCAAAAATTGGAGCAATTAATCGACAATGACTAAGGGATCAATACCGAATAAAGATATAATAAGTTGATTCCATGCGTTGCTTTTCATCGATTTTAGCGGAAAGAAAATCACTGCCAGACAATTGATGCGAAGGAGAGAATCGAGGAGAGAGCCAGAAATCAAATAAAAGGAAACCCTAAATCAATTCTGGTTTTCACTGTCATCCCCCTCGACATTAGCATCGTCTCGCTCACAATGAAAGCTAGAGAGGGAAAGGGCTAATCGGAGCAATTTGTGAGGAAGGAGCAGAAAAAAAAGTCAGTCTATAGATTATCTACAAATCCAGTTTAAAAATTGAATTTGCGAACAACAATTCATCTCACCCTTATATGGCGAAGTCGCCGGTAAAGTGGTAGTCGGCGAGGGGAAAGAACGGACTTGTCTCCGGCTGTAAAGAATCGGCTGGGAAAACGCAGGGGATGAAGTTCGAAATGGCGGAGGAAGGGAAGAGCCACGTCAAAACGAATTGCAAGTTTTATAGTCCATTGGGGCATCAAAACGACATCGTTTTCATGTTCAAGCTGTAAATTTTTAGTTTCGGGAAATAATCAAAACGACATCGTATTGGATTTTAAGGTTTCAATATTTAATTTTGAGGAATTTTGTGTTTATCTATTGACCGTTATACATTTTTTTAAAATCGCTGATGTCATCAGGAGTCTCTCAGTCAATCAAAATATTGTTTTATCATTGAAATATAAATGAAGGTGATTCTTTTATAAGAATAGAGATAAATTACTCATTATCCATGAAAATTGTGAGATTCATGAAAAAAAAATGTCATCCATAAAACACGAGACCAAAAGGCCCAACACAGATGGACAACATTTTTAATCCTTAGTCCTTGAAAGACCAGGCTGGATCCAGCCTAGTGAGAAGGGTAGGACGAGCCCAATTCCAATTTGACAACACTTGCATAAAGATAAAATAAAGGGCGAATTACATTTTACTCCTGAGTTTTGACTTAATCTACCCTAAGTTTTGGTAATATCACTATATATCCTTTTTGACTCCTAGTTAACCTATCAAATCTCTCCTCATCATAATAACATTATCATCAACTTTGTGTAAACGATCAAAAAAACACTTCAGTTCTATTTTTAAAATTATACAATTTAAATAATTTTGAAAAAATAAAAAATAAATTAAGTTAAAAAAATACTCTACATTAATTCTTTTTATGTATGTTAATGCACATAATAATAAATTCTCAAACTTAACTATATCATGTATTCTGAAATAAAATAATTTTTATTAATTAATTTTTCATAAAACATAATTAATTTAATATTATTAATCATGAATTGAATTTTATTTTTTAACTTGCTGTAATTAGAATTAAAATATCAAATTTAAATTAATTTTCATTTTAATGGTCAAAAAATTAAAAAAAAGAAAAACCAAAAAAATAAAAGGAAATGGAATGCATGTAAACTATGGTTATTTTAGTTATTTTTATGTGTGACCCTACTCAGAGGGTAAATGGTAATATTACCAAAACTTGGGGGATTTATGGTAGAAGGGACTAAAACTCGGGGTAAAATGCAGTTCGCCCTAAAATAAAATCAACAACGACCGAATCCTAGGTCTAATTTCATTAGTTAACATTTTCAATTTCTTTGACTATCCAATCTCTTCTCTTCCTCTCACTAGAATTTTTTTGATCTTCAAACGACCTACTGAAAATCAAACAGGGGAATTGGTATATACGTAATCGAATCTTTTGTTACAATTCTGTGAATCTGACTGTATTCCGGATCGATCGGTGTGATACGACGAAGATGATAAAGGAGCCCTAGTTGAATCTAATAGCCTTTGCTTTTTGATTAGGGCTGATTTTAGGGTCTCTGAAAGATCTGGATTTGCTATTGTTGGTGATTATATTCGATCTTGTCGTAAAGAATAGAGCTGAGGTCTATTCGCAACTCAGAAGCCAAAAGAAAAGAAAAGAAGAATTTTGGTTGTATTTAATAAATTAAAGAATTAAAGAGAAGGGACCGGAGAACAAAGGAAGAGTAAGAAGAAAACCCTAGGATTTGGGGGAAGAGAAAAGATGGAAGAATGTGCGACCGTGCAGATAATTCACGATGTCGAAGAAGGGGAGATCTCTGATTCGGCTTCCTCTGTCGAGGAAATCAGTGAGGAAGCGTTTAAGTCGCCAACCTCGCAGCCACCACCTCCTGCTTCATCCGGCGCCGCCACGGCTGCTAATCCGTCAGTTTCTCTATTAAATTCTAACTCTGTCAACGAGTTTAATAGCAATGCTAACCTTAACAATAAGCAGCAGCCGCAGCAGAGGGTGTGGACGATGAGAGATTTGTATAGTAGTTATCCCATGTCTAGAAATTATTCTTCCGGTTTGTACAACTTGGCTTGGGCTTCCGCAGTGCAGAATAAGACTCTGGATGAGGTTTTGGTTGTGGAGTATCAGAAAGCCGAAAATAATGTTGGCAATTTTAATTTGAAGCGCGGAGGCGCCGCCGCTGAATTTTCAGTTACAGCTCCGGCTGCAGAAGGGGAGAATCCGGAAGACAATGGTGTAGGGACTGTAGTTTCTGGCGCAGGAAAGGATGAGGAGGAGGAGAAAGAGGAGGGGGAGTTGGAAGAAGGTGAAATTGATTTTGATTCCGATATGGTGATTGAAGTCAATGTGGATTTGAGCAAGGCTGAGGAGAAGGAAAAGGAAGATCAAAACGAATCTGTCCTGGGTCAAGATCAAACTTTTGATCTAATCAGGAAAAAACTGCAGACTGTGACTACAGAGGAGGCTGAGAAGTAAGTCCCTTGATGATAATTTCGGAGTCGGGTGTTCTGATTTAACGAATAATTTTTTCATGTTTTTTTTTTTGAATTTGCCTGTGTAGATCATTGGACGAAGTTTCATCTAGGATTGATAATGTGTTGGACAGTATTGAGGAAATGACGGAGAAGGATTTATTGACTGCTAAAGATGTCATTGCTCCACTTGCATTTCACGCTATCAAGACCGTGAATACCGTAAGACTACTACTTGGATGATGATTATTCAGTCCGCCGATGGTCTCTTGATAGAGTCTTAAACATTTAATCACTGCATCCCATGCTTAATTAATTTTTTCTGTATTGTCATAGTGGCTGAAATTTTTGTGCTGATTTTAGGTTTTCTACTCCATGAACTACATTCTGGAAGAAAGCAACAAAGAGACAATGTTAAGGTTGCTACTTATTCATTTTTCTTACTTCTTCTTGTCTTGCAAATGGAACTAGATGGTTACTTATATAGACTATTATTGCTAATGTGACAGGTTATTAGCTCATGCGTCTAACCTCAAGTGTCCTTTGTTCTCTTTGGAGCAGCTGAAAGAGGTTGATTATTTATTATATGACATTTTTATAATTACTGTATCTTAGTTCGGCAACTTGTAATCTCATTGCTGGCAATTGCAGATAGAAGATATGGTTTCTACTCTTGATTCTTCATTCATGTCTTTGGGTATGAAAGATGCTAGTCTGGACAAAAATATTATAGAAGCAGAGGGAATATCAAATAGTGATGCTGCTTTGCTGTCCGGAGTTCCGAAAGACATTTTTGAGTCCGTCAAAGTTCCTGCTGAAGCATCTGATAAATCCGAGCTGCGAACATTTCAAGAGAACACAAAATCAATTAATTCTAAGTGGAAGGGATTTTCCCTTCCTCTACTAGATCTTCACAAGGATCACGATATTGACAGTCTCCCGTCACCAACACGGGGAGGTGGACCATCTTCTTTCCCCAGTGATAAAGGGATTGCAGTGGGTAATGGGTTATTGAAACCAGAGTGGCCTGTTCCTAGGGTAGTTCTTGATAGGGAGACTGTTCCTTTACATCCATACGAAACTGATGCTGTTAAGGCTGTTTCTTCTTACCAACAGAAATTCGGAAGAAGTTCCTTTTTTATGAATGATAGGCTCCCAAGCCCAACCCCTTCGGAAGAAGGTGATACTGGGGAGGGTGATGTTGGTGAGGAGGTCTCCAGCTCTTCTAACATGCATATGAACCCAGTCAGTACACCATTGGTGGGTTTATCAAATATTTCTTCTGCTCCCAAGATGGACATTACTAGTGGGCGAGGACTTATTGGTGCTTTGTCCAATGCAAATTATGGCTCCAATCCTTCTTTAAAACCATCTTCAGTTAAAAGTAGAGATCCTAGGCTTCGGTTGATCAGCCAAGAACAGAAAGTGGACTCTGCCGGTGGCATGATAAATTCAAAAAAGCAGAAGGCCATTGAAGATCTTGCTTCGAGTGGGCCTGCACTGAAAAGACATAAAAATGAGCAGACTGAGATGAATATTGTGCAGACTGTGTCTGGAACTGGTGGTTGGTTGGAGGACAGAGGCATAGGAGGTTTAGGGGAAACGAACAGAAGCCACGAATCAAAGAGAAGTGTAAATGATCCTCGGAGAAGACCTGAATTTGCCGTGACTGGAGTCAGTTCTACCAGCAGCATTCCGAATATAACATCCAACTCAAATGTGAAGTTGCCAGGGACAAGTTCAATCCCCACAACATCCCTCCAATCTTTATTGCAAGATATTGCAGTTAATCCCTCTATGTGGATGAATATACTTAAAATGGAACAGCATAAGTCAGTTACTCCATCACAAACTATGACTCAGCCCATTATGTTGAATTCACATGCTGGCCCTGTTCCATCAACAAGTGTGGTTGCTTCAAGGCCTCCTGCCCTTGGTGAAAAAGTAGCAGTAATAAATCCGACGACTCCACACATCCCTTCGGTGGTGAGCTTGGTTTTACTATGTGAATCTTATTAGTATTATTTGAATCTCTTGGCTTTTTTTACCAGGGATGACTAACTGATGCTCTGTCCAAGCGATAAATGCCCTATTTCTTTTGGGTCTCTCTTAGACCATGCTTGAAAAACACTCTAAATGATGTTTGCTCTCAGTATTTCTGTATATATTTTTGCATTATGTTCATTATACTAAATGTTCTGTGTTAAAGATAACGGAGCTGTTTTGATTGAAGGAGCCTTGTAAATATACTTGTACTTTGATCTGTTTGACTTTCTTTTTCATATTTATTGCCTTGTTCTCCTTTATGAGAGTTTAAGTTTAATATAAATTGCAGGAAGAACTGGGAAAAGTTCGCATGAAACCTCGTGATCCTCGCCGGATTCTACATAGTAGCACAGCCCAAAGAGGAGGGAACATGGAATTGAATCAAACTTTAAACAAAACCAATACATCCAACACTCCGGGGACTATGGGCATCACGAATATCCAAGGGCTGGATGATCCACTTGATAACAAGAACATGGCTTCCCATTCCATTGCTCTGCCAGATATCACTCGGCAGTTCACTAAAAATTTGAAAAATATTGCTGATATGTTTTCTGTTTCTCAAACAACTTCACCTCAACCAGTAGTTCCGAAGAGTACTTCGCCCCCACCAGTTCTGGAGTCAGGTAATGTTCAGAATGTGCCTGGACAGGATGGTCAAGTTACCTCAGGCTCTGCTCAACTACAGAATGACTGGAATGATGTTGAACATCTGTTTGAGGGTTTTGATGACCAGCAGAAAGCAGCCATCCACAAAGAGAGAGCTAGAAGATTGGAAGAACAGCGAAAAATGTTTGCCAAACGGAAACTCTGTCTTGTCTTGGATCTGGATCATACTCTTCTCAATTCAGCAAAGGCATGGGGTTTTTACTTCTTAAAACAGTGTTTGATATGTAAACACCATATTAGCAACTTTTTAGAGTGGTATCATAATCGCAGCCCTTTTGTTTTTCAGTTTGCCGAAGTTGATGTGATGCATGATGAGATGCTGAGAAAAAAGGAGGAACTTGACCGTGAAAAATCGCATAGACATCTATTCCGGTTTCCTCATATGTCAATGTGGACTAAACTGAGACCAGGGATCTGGAACTTCTTAGAAAAGGCAAGAAAGACTGCCATTGTACAGCCTACTTTGTGTTTTTCTTTTTGATGAATGTGCTGAAAGTCTTTTTTTTGCTTTTGTGTCTTAGGCTAGTAAGCTGTATGAGCTGCATCTCTATACTATGGGAAATAAGCTCTATGCCACGGAAATGGCAAAATTACTTGATCCAAAAGGGGAATTGTTTGCTGGACGAGTCATTTCAAGGGGAGATGATGGAGATCTTCTTGATGGTGATGAAAGGGTCCCTAAAATCAAGGACTTGGAGGGAGTGATGGGTATGGAATCCTCCGTTGTGATTATAGATGATTCTGTTCGAGTTTGGCCACACAACAAACTAAACTTGATTGTTGTTGAAAGGTAACAGTTGTTTTGTAATGTGTGTTTGGACATTCTTTTTACGTATCCTTTTGAAATCTCTGGTTTGTCTTGCAGGTATATTTATTTTCCATGTAGTCGGCGCCAATTTGGTCTTCCTGGTCCATCTCTTCTTGAGATTGATCATGACGAGAGAGCGGAAGATGGTACTCTAGCTGCTTCTTTGGCTGTAAGATATCATTTCTTTTTCTGTTTGCATTATTGTTTGTGTAGTTGTTGATTGCTTTCCTAATACCTTTCTGATATCTGATACATCTAGGTCATTGAAAGAATACATCAGATGTTTTTTGAACATCAGTCATTAGATGAAGCTGATGTTAGAAACATCTTAGCCTCAGAACAGAGGAAGATATTGGGTGGTTGTCGAATTTTGTTTAGTCGGGTGTTTCCTGTTGGTGAAGTCAATCCACATTTACATCCATTGTGGCAAACGGCAGAACAGTTTGGTGCTATTTGCACAACGTCTATAGATGATAAAGTCACTCATGTAGTCGCCAACTCACTTGGAACCGATAAGGTAACTATGTTTGTTGAAAGTGAAATTCTTCCCTATGATCTGTATGAAATGATTGCATGTCATGTTAGTGCACTCTTAACTCATTGACAGTTAAGATGATGATTAAAAATGTGTTATAGGACTTCGTCAGTTATTATTATGTAAATAATTCGGGGCTATTTAGTTATGAAGGCTAACTATGTGATGTATTGTACAGGTGAATTGGGCTCTTTCCACTGGGAGATTTGTGGTACATCCTGGCTGGTAAGAACTGTTCCTACTCCATTAAAACACATTTTACCTTCGATGTTCGAGTAGTAATCATTTTTGAATGTGAAACTGCCTTTTATTTTTGAATAAAAACTTGTTGAAAGAAAGAAAAATGAAACCACGTTGCAGGGTTGAAGCATCTGCGCTGCTATACCGGAGAGCTAATGAGCAGGATTTCGCTATTAAACCATAAAACATCAACATCTGATTGAAGCATCAGCCCTTTTGATTTTTTAATACTGGGTTCTGGAGTTGAAATTCTCAACTCGGAATCGGCCCTCAAAGCTCACCTGAGCTGGTGGCTGACCTTACCGGGATGATGCCCTTTTACTTGGACCAAGCTGTTCTTTGACAGCCTATAATGCTTGGGATTGCGGTGCTGACCTGGGAGATTCCCTGAAGTTTAGTTTCTCATCAATGCCCCCCACCTTAACTAAATAATTTTGAAGTAAAATTGGAAAAGCAAAGGTTGGGAGCAGTATAAAAATGGAGAATGATCCATAAAATCTCCATGAAACTTTTGACCAATCAAGCTAACCAAACTTGAGGATCTTAACAAAAAGGTCTAAACTGAAAGATTATGCAAAACCCTAATGAAGGGAAATGTTTTCAAATTGTGTAGTAGTGCATGGGGAAGAGGAGGGGGATATGTGAAGCCTTCAAAAAGGAGGGTGAAATGTATTAAATCTTGAAAGCATTCAAATTTGATGCCAACTTAATGTGGGGGGTTCTAATGTGGAGAGAACTGAAAAGATCCATTTTTCACTTGTTAATTTTGTCCTGTAGGGTTCATTCTTGTTGTAGTGTGATTGTAATTTATGAAGAAACCAAAATATGGTACTGGGGAAAAAAAAGAGGCAAAATAATCCACCATTGCGGTCTAATTTAGGGACAAGGAATATATAATTTTCTTCTTCTTCTTCTTGTCTGTAACTTTTACACGAGCTTGAAAGTGGTCAAAGTCTTTGGCCTTTCCTTCTCCGCGCCCGCTCACGCTTCGCTGACTTATCGCGTGGTAAAAAGAACAAAGTACAAAAGAATAGATCGAAGGAGGTTCGAACTCCCCTTGCTTGCTTTGTCCCAGTGACTGAGATATAACTTCAAGTAGTAAATTCATGAATATCCTGAATTTTATGGAGAGAAAAAAGGACGGTATTTCCAAGAGTATTTTTATCCATGTACTGTTCCTTATCGGCTACCGCACACACTGAACTAACAAGGCCAAAGTTAACATCCATGAACATCCAGAAGGGAAGCAAAACTTCTAAACATTACAAGGAAATTTTTTTTAATCACTACCACCTACATGATGGATGAATCAATGATCTTTAATATTTTAACAGACCATTGTTTTTGCAACAAAGATTGCGAGGCCTGTGTTAATCTGATTTTCAGGCTACCATTATGGTAAAAAGTAGTGCTGAAGAAACATAACTGATTCTTATAACAGATATATAACAGATTGTTACAATAAACGTGACTTTTATTTGAGGAAAACAAAAACTGTACTACATGTATTGTTTCTTATAATATCATTATCATAGTTGAGTAAATGTGACTTTTTCACATATTTGAATGAACGTGACTTTTATTTGACAAAAACAGAAGACTTCACTAGTCACTTCATGCCTTGTTTTTTAAGATATCATATTTGAGTAAATGTGACTTTTTCTAGAAGAAATGACTACAACGCATGGTTAAATGTTTCCCAATAAAACCAAGAGTTTGCCTTTAAACTTGTGGGGGGAAGAAAGCTTTTTCAAGAGAAGTCGATATTCCTTCCATTCTAAATATAGATAGTTGAAGAAATACAAATAAAAAAAAATAAAAATTAAAGCATGTGCCATTCTAAAATTTGACATTTTGTTCAAAACTACCTTAGGAGGAAAAAAAGGACCATCAATTACATCCGTTTCTTAGTAGTAATAAATTGTTAGACGGAGTATTTTATTTTAATAATAAGATGATGGAGAACTGTAGCCTTAATGCGGCAAGTAAGAGATAATTTTAGTGATATAAATATTGTAATTTAGAGCTCTTTAAATCGTACAAAAAACTTTTCTAAGGAAACTTATTTTTGAATGAACGAAATACAAATGAAGATTTATTCCAAAAAAAAAAAAAAAGGACTAATGCAAGATGTACTCCGAAAGCACATTTTATGCATTATATAATTATATATGTACTACCTCCGTCCTATAATTATTGTCTAGCATGAGTTTTTATTTATAGTTCAAATTGTACTAAAAGTGAAATTTCAAACTGGACAATAATTTTGAGACAGAGGGAGTAGATAGCATCACAAGTTATGCAAATTCAAAAACTAATAAATGAAAATGGTTTGATGGAGTGGATATGTGCTGGATAACGTTAAATTATGATGGAGCTATAATCAATCCTGATTGCAGGCACTTAATTTCAGCAAATCCGATCCTCAATATTGATGGTGATCATTTGACCAAATTAATGAGGAGAACGAGAGTAAAATTTGAACTAGTTTTGAATGAATTCAAAAGAAAAGGAAAAAAAGAAAAACTTTAAAAAGACACAAGGATGACATATAAATATACAGTGAGATTATGTTAACTTCTCGGGGAAAAACGAGCTTTAAAAAGGTTACAGAAATATAACAGCCGATATTATAAACAAATCAAATGGAGAATAAGATAAAAGCATGTCATGATTCAGAGCCTTCCGATACCAATACTTCCCCTCTTCATCACCATCAACCTCAATGGTCTTTTTCTTCCCTTTCAGGTACGTAGATGATCCAAAACCATAATCTTCGACTTATATTTCTTTTTCCTGTTATGTGTTTTTTGTAGTTTCCATTTATTCCCTCCGTCCCAAAATTATTGTCCAGTTTGGATTTTCATTTACATTTGAACTAAAATTGAAAGCCCAAGCAGTACATAATTTCGGAACAGAGAGAATATATATTTAAGGGTTTTATTTTGACTGCAGAATGGTTTTTTGAGTTTGGTTGATACATGACCTTTTGTGCTTGCAAAGTGCAGAGATGGACAAGACAAAAACAAAGTTGATGTTAGAAGAGATGTGGGAATTGATGGAGGAGAACTTGAGGCAGCAGGAGGAGTTGATAAGGAGGAACGATGAGAAAAGAGAATGCATTAAAAGACTAGGGTTACAATTGGATCAACTCCAGAAGGAGAACACTCGGTTGAAACAACAGTCTTTCTCACTTACGAATAATCATCTCACGTGTAATACTAGCACCAACCTAGATGATGATGTTGATCTGTATGAAAAGAAGCAATGTCTCACTGTTGTTACTCGTCAGTTGTCTAATAGGTTGAAGGGTTGGTTCATTTTTTTGATGAGATCAACAAATGCTTACTTAAATTAGTTCTCCTTTTTTTCTTTTCATGTTTACTTAATCGGCTGGTTCATGTTTTAAATTTATTAGCTTCCCTGGTTTGTCATACTTTGGTTATCTATGTGTATCATTAAGTTGCCATCCAGTTTAAGAATACATCGAGTTGCAAGTTTACGACTATTTAATCAGCTGAAACCAATTATGCCATTTCTTGTTTCTAAATTGGCAGATCAAATATATTAGGAAACCACACAGTATTACCGAATTAGAGGAACACAGCGGGCAGAAGTAGTTTCTGCTGCTAGGATTCAAACATCCAGTTAGTGTTGGTCTATTACAATAACATGTTCGCATTCACATGTCACTTGAGCTCATTTTGATAAATTTTCAGATAAGAAAAACGTCTTTGTTATTCTCATGCTTCTGTCACTTAGGCAACGATCCTAGAAAACTTAAAAGATGAAGAAGAGCAACTTCCTATATGATCATCAAGAAACCCTTGAAAATAATGTATTTTGTGTTGACATGGTCTCTTTGTATTGTGGCGTAATGGGCAACCGACTAAATATTTCATTCTCCTCAATTCAGGCAGGCTTATACGTGTGTGTGTGTGTGTGTGGGGGGAGGGTAGTACTTCACGGAACAAGTGATAGAAGGATAAGAAAAGCTCAGACTTGATCAGACAGTACTTGTATACTAATCTCTTTCATTTCAAACTTTTGCATTTAAAAGACTGGTCTTCGTTTATTCCATTTTGATATGCTCTCTTTTCTCCGTCACGAAATTATTGTTCAATTTGAATTTTTTTTCAATTTAAATTGTATTATAAGTAAAATCTCAAGTCCAACAATAATTTTGGGACAGAGGAAGTGCATGTCAACTTTTATCCCGCTAAAAAAAAAAAAGATAATGTAAACATTTTTTATTCGTGTAACATTCATAGATTAAATGTTTTAAACTTCTTGATCAAGGGATTGCAATATATTGTAACCATAATTTATTCCCGTAATGTCATAGATTAAATGTCATTCTAGCCGTTTGCCTCGCTTACTAATTCAAAAAAGAAAAGCAAAAGAAAAAAGAATAAGAAGCAGCATGTAAAGATCAATTCTCCACCCTACCTGAACACGGACTCTTCCTACTTGCGGATTCTGTTCAAGGTTTTCCCTGTCCAAAGTCTGGCCCTCGCGGGCAGAAATAAGACTAGTTAAAAGCACAACTAATATTTACTCACTTTGTCCAAAAAAAAATTTACTATGAGTTTTTAAAATTTATTTTTGTTACATGACGCTCATTTGTAATCGTAAAGAAATTTTCTGTAGTAGCATTAGCCATTAGTTAAGGGAAAGGGGTGAAATTAGGAGGAAAAGGGAATCTGGGGAAGAAACTGATTTCAAATATTTTCTTCCACGATACAGGAGACATATATTGCCTAACAAGTAACAACTATTATCAAATTACAACTAGACCATCTAACTTGCGTACATTGTGAGTGCAATACTTGTTCCAATAAAATTTTAATCAGCACAGAAAATGAGTATGCTGCAATTCGTGTACAGCATTCTCCAACCCAAGAATTCACACAAGGGCCAGTTTCAAATGACCTTAACAAACCGCCAAAAAGAAAAAAGTAAGTTCAGGTAACCGGTAATACAATGAAACTAATTGCCCTAAATCTACCAAATGGCCAAAGCCAAATCACCCCAACTAGCACCTACTATTACTGAGGAGACCCATACTAAACGACTGAAGAACAAAGTACCTCAGCTAAACATCACAAGAACAAATCACTTGCACCAAAAATATACAGAGCAATGACAACGATTCCACTTGCTATCTATATTAAAGATACTGCCAAACCAGCTATGTGCATATCAGTGGTTCATGTTTAGAGATGTACACAACAATACAACCCTAGAACATGGTAAAAAGAACTGCTTTACAATTTAACCGATGCAGCTTAATTGCCATTTAAATTTCCTGACCTAAACACGTTAAGTCAAAAGGAACCAATATAGCTAGACAAACCGAAGAAACAGTCATAAATCTTTGTGAATATTAGAAGAATAAAGCAAAATAACTTCCCAAAAGAAATTCCAAATGGTGATAAAGGACAACAAAACATTCATAACCAATATAGGATCCAAAAGATTGTAATTTCTCTTAATAGAAGCTACATGATTAAAAAAGGGTCTTACATTCACCAAAATTATATCAAATCTAGACCTCACTTTCTAACAAACTCAAGACTCAATATCCACGCTGCTGAACATTGCTTCTTTCTTTCCATGCAAGAAAAACATCAGAAGGGGAAAAATCAATCACCCTTTCTCCTGAAAGAACATCCCTCTGTGAGCCTAGCACGTCCACCAGTTGGCTGGCACAAGACGGTCTGGCAATTTCCACACACAACCACAGTCTGGGAGTGGCTAAACACGGTTGTTCTGCACATACAAACATCAACATCAAATACAAATACAATTTCCACCACCGAAAAAGAAACTGTCTAGAAAACCCATCAAGACCGTAATACAAGTGAGAGTTACAATAACAAGTAAGCTACATCATCTTATACAGTGGACAAATAGGTCAAAACAGAACACAGCTTTTAAAGCCATTTTCCTTACAGATCTGATTCCAGATACTTTGCTCATTTGGAACAATCGAACACTCCCCTGCCTTGCCCAAATAAAAAGAATAAAATAGAAAACTGCCATGCAATATTGACACAATATGGCAGCTACACTAGTGCTATGCAGACACCAAAAAAAATCATGCCACCATGGCTGAATGAGGTGGTAATCTAATTGCTTCTTAATTAGATAACAAGCGAATATCAAATGTAACCGATCACTGTGCAATTCAGTTTAAACTATGTAGTCAAACACACAGGGCAATGCAACTAGAAACAATCTGCATAGCTACAAAAGCCTATTCAATTACCTGATTACCAAATAAAAAGGAGAACATATATAGAGGTAACTCATTTCAAAACTTAATCAAACCCACAAATGCCCCAAAACAGGGGAAATATAAACAGAAGCAACTTCTAAGCACAAAAACCACATAAAAAGGACAAGGAGGGAAGGTACTACTTACATGTTAAAGCAACCTTGACATTTCACATCCTGAAACAACCAGACAGAGTGTTAGCACATGAAAGATCACAATATGAATGCTAATAGCACAAGATCAATTTAAATTACGTTCCTCGGAGAGCATATGATTGATAATTCGAAAAATTAGGGTTAAGTACCATGAAGAAAGAGTTTGGAGAAGCAACCAAACGCTTGAGCTTGTGCTTCCTCTTCTCCAACTCTGCTGGTGGGTTGAGCAAATCGACATCGTTTGGAAGAACCTGCAACGAATAATAAAAGTACAAACAAAAAAAAATTAGACACAAATGAAATAACCATTCCGTCGCCATAATCCACAAAAAAAGCTTCAGAGAAATAGATACCATCTTTGGAATTGGATCCCGATCGAGCAACAAACGGTGCTGTGATGAAACAGAGAGAATTAGCAAGGAGGCACAACTGGAAGCCCAAATGCAACACTCGCCAAAGATGGAGGGGAATGACGGTTAGGGTTTTGCCTATTCTTTTATACTAAATGGTTTATAATGTGAGCCGTCGGATGTGTAAGGTTTCATCAAGACCCTCCGATTTCATTCCCATAAGGCGGCATCGATGTAAATTTACCAAAAACGTCATTGACATTATGTAGGGGACAAATACATAATAAAACTTAATTATGGAGAGGGAATTGGGGAAAGAAAGAAAATAAAAGGGCACTTACCTTAATTCTTTTTTCCAACCAATCAGAAACGTCACTCCGCAGTGGGGCCAGGCTTAATCGAAATCGGACGGTTAATGTACTCGGAAACACGTCAATACCAAATTACACTGGACAACCGAGATGAGTCTCGACTGGTAATGCAGTCAAAAACAGTCACTTATTCAGTCCCGCCGGTGACCGTTATCTACTCATTCCCCCATCCCGACCATGTTGCCGCCGGAGCTCCAACCCCGTTCCTTCCGGCCTTACATCTCACCCTCCATCAGCGCTCCTTCATTCAACAGCAACAACATCAACGATGCTTATCCCAGCCCTAATTATTCACCTTCCACATCATCTTCCCACACCAGGGCTCGCAGCGCCAGCACCGGTGGAGGTGCCGGAGGAAGCTCCCCCTTTCAGTCCCGATCTCTCAAGAGCAGCTCAACCTCCCGATTCTCTCCTTCCTCTTTCGTCCACAACGCCAGGATCGCCGTCGCGTTAGTTCCTTGTGCCGTCTTCCTCATTGACCTTGGCGGAACTCCGGTGATCGCAACCCTAACGCTAGGTCTCATGCTCGCTTACATCCTTGATTCCTTGAACTTTAAGCCAGGTTCTTTCTTCGCCGTGTGGTTTTCCCTAATTGCTGCACAGATCGCCTTCTTCTTCAGCTCCTCACTAATCTCCACCTTCAATTCCGTCTACCTCGGCATTCTGGCATCCCTCGCGTGCGCGATTACAAACTTCCTGATCGGCATCTGGGTCTCCCTTCAGTTTAAGTGGATCCAAATCGAGTATCCGACCATTGTATTGGCCCTGGAGCGCCTCCTATTTGCCTGCGTCCCAATCATAGCTTCCTCCATCTTCACATGGGCCACCGTCTCTGCCGTCGGTATGTTCAACGCCGCCTATTATCTGATGGCTTTCAGTTGCGTTTTCTATTGGCTGTTCGCCATACCTAGGGTTTCCGCCTTCAAGGTCAAACAACAGGTCAGCTACCACGGTGGCGAAGTCCCGGACGAATCACTCATCCTTGGTCAGCTGGAAAGTTGCTTCCACACCTTGCATCTCTTGTTTATCCCCTTCCTTTTTCACACTGCCTCTCATTACTCTCTGATATTCTCGTCTGTTGCTTCGGTTGTCGATTTGGTTTTACTCTTTTGCATTCCGTTTCTGCTTCAACTATATGCCTCTACTAGGGGCGCATTGTGGTGGGTTACTAAGAATGAGGGGCAGCTTCGAAGTATCCGGTTAGTTAATGGGGCAATTGTTTTGGTTGCTGTTGTGATATCGTTGGAAATCAGGGTTGTTTTCCATTCATTTGGAAGGTACATTCAGGTGCCGCCGCCTTTGAATTATCTTCTTGTTACTATCACCATGCTTGGAGGTGCAGCAGCTGCTTGTGCTTATGCCCTCGGAATGGTTTCGGATGCTTTCAGCTCTGTGATATTTACTTCATCGGCTGTGGTTGTTAGCGCTGCCGGGGCTGTTGTTATCGGTTTTCCTGTGTTGGTATGTGTTCTTCTGCTGATTCTTTTTGTTTTTTTAGTATAATACGATTATCTCTATTTCATGGTCAATTTTTAGTTTGGCATATCCTGGTAAGAATTCCAATTGTAGAATGCATGAAAGGCCTGCACTTTTATCAATTTAAAGGGAAGAAATATGGTCTGTTCAAAATTATCAGCCTTAGTTATTGCCTTCTCTTTCTGCTTCTTATATTTATTCCGTGCCCTCCTAAGACAATGATGGTGATTAAAAGACTGCATACACTGTGATGAATATTGCATTTGCATTTGTTACCTTTTCTGTTCTACAGGAGCGGATAGATAAATTTTATTTATCTTACCACACCTCTGTTTATTTACTCCGAGCGATGGAATTTTGTTCTGAACCACTTTTGGCTTTTTGTTTGCAGTTCATTCCTCTTCCATCAGTGACTGGTTTCTACTTGGCACGGTTTTTTACGAAAAAAAGTCTATCATCATACTTTGCCTTTGTTGTGCTTGGCAGTCTGATGGTCACCTGGTTTGTGATGCATAACTACTGGGATCTTAATATTTGGATGGCAGGCATGTCATTGAAATCTTTCTGTAAGTTAATAGTTGGTAGTGTTATCCTAGCCATGGCTGTTCCTGGTTTAGCTCTTCTTCCTCCAAAACTTCACTTCTTGGCCGAGGCTGGTTTGGTGAGCCATGCTTTGCTCCTATGCTATGTCGAGAATCGCTTTTTCACATATTCCAATGTTTATTATTATGGAATGGAGGATGAGGTAATTTATCCAAGTTACATGGTCATCATGACTACTTTCTTGGGATTGGCTTTAGTGAGAAGACTTTCTGTGGACAACAGAATTGGGCCAAAGGCAGTTTGGATTCTGACTTGTCTGTATTGTGCCAAACTGGCTATGCTCTTAATGGCATCAAAGACCGTTGTGTGGGTGTCAGCTGTTCTTCTGCTGGCCGTTTCACCACCTGTACTTCTATACAAGTATATACTTAACCTTTTCTCAAGTTTGTTTTTGTACGGCTTTTCTGATGTTAAACTTGACCAAATCCTCCCTCATTGTAATTTGCAGAGATAAGTCCAGAACTGCCTCAAAGATGAAACCTTGGCAGGGTTATGCACATGCTGGTGTGGTTGCTTTATCAGTTTGGCTCTTCAGAGAAACAATATTTGAAGCTCTTCAATGGTGGAACGGCAGATCTCCATCTGATGGTTTGTTGTTGGGTGCTTGCATTCTTTTAATGGGGGTAGCATGTGTCCCAATAGTTGCGCTTCACTTCTCTCATGAAATGGTACTGTGCTTTCTTTTCTGTTCCCCCTTCCTCTACATATCTTTTAACATGTTCAATAATATGTTTTGAAATTTGATTGAAATAAATTAGGGCCCTTGTTAGGTAAATCCTTTTTTAGCTGTAGTTGCAACTTTTGCTCATTTCAATGTTTTGATTTAAGTATCGCAAGTATTAGTTGCATGTAGATCATCAAGTTTACTCTTGAATGTGTTGTGCAGTCTGCAAAGAGATGCTTGTTGCTGGTGATAGCAACAGGAGTACTATTTATCTTGATGCAGCCTCCAATTCCCATGTCTTGGACTTACCGCTCCGACTTAATCAGAGCTGCTCGGCAATCTTCAGACGACATCTCAATATATGGTTTCATGGCATCAAAGCCCACATGGCCTGCGTGGTTGCTCATTGCTGCAATTTTGCTTACTCTTGCAGCCATCTCCTCAGTACTTCCTATCAAGTACTTTGTTGAACTGAGAGTATTCTATTCCATTGCCGTTGGAATTGCTCTTGGAGTATACATATCTGCAGAGTATTTCTTGCAAACTGCAATGCTGCATATCTTAATCGTTGTTACCATGATCTGTACCTCGTTGTTTGTGGTCTTCACACACTTGCCATCTGCCTCGAGTACAAAGCTTCTACCATGGGTGTTTGCCCTTCTAGTTGCTCTTTTCCCAGTGACTTATTTACTGGAAGGCCAAATCCGAAATAGCAAGAGTTTGCTTGTAGACGAAGTAGGAGAAATGGAATTGGAAGACAACAAACTTGCCACTTTACTGGCAGTTGAGGGCGCAAGGACATCCCTCCTTGGTTTGTATGCTGCAATCTTTATGCTTATCGCACTTGAAATAAAGTTTGAGCTGGCTTCACTTTTACGAGAAAAGGTTACAGAAAGAGGGGGTCTTAGACATAGTCAGTCCAGCCAAAGTGGTTCTGCTGGTGCCCCGCCAAGATCAAGGTTCATGCAGCATCTCAGGTCCTCCACTGTACCAACCTTCACAATAAAGAAAATAGCTGCAGAAGGAGCGTGGATGCCTGCAGTTGGTAACGTTGCCACTATTATGTGCTTTGCTATATGCCTTATTTTGAATGTCAACTTGACAGGTGGGTCAAACCGGGCAATATTTTTCCTGGCCCCCATACTACTACTTCTAAATCAGGATTCTGATTTTGTTGCTGGATTTGGGGACAAACAGAGGTACTTCCCGGTCACTGCAGCTATCTCAGGGTATTTGGTCTTGACTGCCTTGTATACTATCTGGGAAGAAGTATGGCATGGGAATGCTGCAGGTTGGGGAATCGATATTGGGGGACCAGATTGGTTCTTTGCAGTAAAGAATCTGGCATTACTTATTCTCACCTTCCCGAGCCATATCCTTTTTACTCGGTTTGTTTGGAGTTACACGAAGCAGACAGACTCAGGGCCATTGCTTACAATTCCTCTGAACATACCAGCCATCATTATAACGGATGTACTGAAGGTTAAGATATTAGGGTTGCTTGGAATTATATATTCCTTGGCTCAATATCTTATTTCGAGGCAACAGCAAATTTCAGGGATGAAGTATATTTAAGGGATAGAGAAATGAAAAGAAGTTGTAGAATAGTTCTTTTTTGTCTTGTACTATTTGTCAATGAGTTAGCATGGAAATTTTACCCCTATCCTTCTCTTCCTTTTTTTCTTTGCCTTTGTGAGTAAAAGGAGATCACCGGTGGCAGAAATTAGGTCTGTACGATAGTTTCTTTTGGGCTTTGGATGATGTTGCCTTTATACACTAACTTTATGTTGTTAAGACTAACTGTTTGCAAAATACAGAGAGGTGTTGCCATGTAAATTGGCCAGGTGATGTGAGGTGATACACATTGACGATGTGGAGGCGGAGTCAATAAAGAATTTGCAGGATAGTTTGTGTCTGCTCGCGCATTCCTCAATGGAAACGGAGAGAATGAATTTCTGTTGATGATGAAAAATTGAAAATCGTACCTTGTCAAGTTTTGCGTTTTTGGTAGAATCCCTCGTATACTTGGTTTCACTCGAGATGGGTTTGTTGTATAAATAAATGAATCTAGTATTACTTCTTCAGTCTTCGATAGGCTAACCAAACCGGCAAATGATTAGCACGAGATCAAATACCAGAAAAAAAACATTTCTAATCAATAATTTTACAAGATTTCAAACTCCCATTTTATTAGGGAAAAACATCAACAATCCCACATTAATGAAACAAAATAGCAGCAATACAACGTGAAGATGGATTGTGTCTTTTCCCCCTACCTAAACCAAAATGCCACAAAACTAAGTTGAAACCTGAAAAAATGAACTACAAAATCTGATCGGAAAGAGGGGGAAGCCGCCGGAAAAAGTTGATGGGGACAGAGGGCATGTCACCACGGAATCTAGGATGTCGGAAATAGTAGAATCCAGAACCCAAAACCAAGACCTTAAATGGTACAGCATAGAACACCAAGGAAGCAATCAGGCAAACCACAACAAACATTCCAGTCGCTCTTGGATCCCTCCAGTTGAAAAGTGCTTCCAATCTTTCTCCCTGTGCCGCCAAATCACCCAAAAGCGTTTGGGCCCTACCAGCCAGGGCCCTCAACCTATCGTATCTTATGCGCACCTGGTCCCACGATCGTCCGGTTGGGAAGCCATCAAACTCTTCATCAAGCTCGTCGGGTCCCACCCCATCGTACTGAGACAATCTACCGTCCATGGTGATTGCAGCTCTTTGCCTGTACCGGAACCTTAACGCAATGATCAGGAAAGAATACATGCAAATGGTGGGCAATATTAGATGTGGGCATAACACAATGGCCATCAACAAAATATGGACCAAGATTGTGGTGGGTGGGTGAACCCAGGTCCGAATTCCGTCGATCCATTTTGCAAATGTGGCTGCTTTAGACAAACACCTCACGACCCGGAACCAATTTGCTTTACTCCGCCTCATGCTCCACATGTGAGTATCTGAATCCAACATGAACTGCACCACTTCTTGTCCCAATGCGGGTTCGGATCTTGCCAATCTTGCCGTCACAAGTCTCATAGCCATGTGCCTCAAAATGTCCTGTTGGGCAGGACCAAATGGGCGAACATAATGCATCCGGGGCAACATCGGGTTGGTGTAAAGCTGAACCAAACTAATCCAAGAGGGGCAACTAAACCTGAATGCAATCTCAATTTCACCCATTTTCTTCGCCCCACCAGGTAGCAGCACCATCAGCGGAAACGTACCCATGTAGACCCGATTCGTATCCAGTGTGGAAAGTCGTACCCGGAGCTTCCCGAGTCGGACATCCTTCCTGTCGGGTTGATCATGCTTGTACCTTCCATTGTCAAACACTCCAATGGTCAGCACGGTGCAGGGATCATATACATCCCAAGTGTACTGCTCATTCCATCTGGGGTTAAACCGGTCAAGGATGGTACGGGTACGGACCCACTTGGGCCCATATTTAGCAACCACATACGCATCTGTGGTGCCACGTGTACCGTCCCTGGTTTTCACCGGAAGCAGATTTGTGGCTCCTCTCAGACCAACCTCCAGCAATCCGATCGGCGGCTTACACAGTTGTTTGGCTGTGGCTCTGACGTCGCTTGTCACGTGAGCGGCTTCATCTAGCACGTGATATCCACCTTCCAAACAGAGCCGCACGTGTATTCTACCCGCATATGGCTTTTTCTCATCCCCGCACAGATTGAACCACATCGATCTGGGCTCTGATTTGTCGTCCATACGCTTATCGATGGACGCGACCTGCACCTTAGCATACCCCACTGAATACCCATTAGCCACATCTTCAACAGTGATCACTAAAAACGGCTCAAACGGCTCAGCTGCAACGAAGATTAGATCCTCATTCCACGTAGGGTTGGAAGAAGCCGGGCTGGATAGGACGACATTCGTTCGGCTCGTTTTGAACAGCTGTGGGCCCAGCTGCGCTTTCACATAGAGTTCCGGGTTCCGAGCCTTAGCCTCGGGTGCCGCTCCCGGACCTCCACCTAGCTGCAAATCCTGGGTTTGGATAACCGTTAGTCTCAAATACCACAGCTTTGGAGAAAGGTATACCTTTGCTCGGGTCTCCGGTATCAACCCGCCTGAATCCGACTGCCACGCTTCTTGAAAAGCTTCATCCGCCTGAGTACCCAGCCAAACCGACAGCATGACGTCATTCCCCGGCGATGGCCCTTCCCCGCCGCCGCCTTCTAAACTGTACCATTGAGGAGCTAATGGACTGTCCGGAGGAACTCTTTTAGGAACTTCCTGTAAATCAAACGACACCGTTCCCAGGCAAAGTTCACTTGTTTTTTCATCAGTTTCTGCAGCTTTAAATCCTTCTGCCCAAATCGCGATTTCTAACGATCCCGAATTCAAGCTTTCTTTATCAAATGCAAACACTTGATCCCATCCTTTATCCCCACCAGGGGTTGATTTTGTTTGGATAGTATGTGTCCCAATCACGAGCTTCGCGTAGGTTGACGAACCCGCCGGCGGATTAGTCAACTTTGCCTTGACCACCCGAACATAGAGAAAAGGCATATGGTCGACGAGATCAAACGCCGTTCGCCGGTCAATATTGGACAAACTTTTGTCAAGAACCATTTCCACATCCTTTCCGACAGCTGTAACTGATTTTTCTCCGCTCTGGAGTTTTGGCGGCGGAGTCTGGGACAATGGAGCTGGAGCGATTGCTTGCTCCTCTGCAGCAGGCGGAGCCGATGGAGGCGGTGGATCAGCCGCCGCCGCAGCTCCTCCCTTGTCCTCCGGCGGCTTTTCTTCCTTTTTCGCGTCTTCGGCCGGTTTTTTCTCATCATCTGGGTTCTTCTTCTCAGCTTCCTCATCCTTCTTCTTTTCCTCAGCCGGTTTTTTTCCTTCTTCCTTCTCTGCTGGCTTTTCTTCCGATGCGGCCGGAGCCGCCGCCGCTGCCGCCTCCGCCTCCGCAGGTTTCTCCTCCTTTGACGGCGGCGGCGGAGGAGGAGGAGCGTCGTCAACATAGCAAATTTTGAGCCCAATCTCCCCTTTAATCTGGGAAAAAACGCTTCTTTTCTCCAACGGATAGTACACCAAAGTCTCAGAACCAGCTTTGACAAAGGTACTCCCTGAAATTTTGACTTTCCCGAGAAAAGGGCTCCGTTTACCCGACTTTTTATCGTTGTAGACATTGAGCTCTAATGTCTCTGAAGCCATGGACTCTGCATCGTGAACTAAGAACTCGAACTTCTCATCCCACTGCGGGTTCAGATCTCTGAACTTGGTCTTGGTACGACGTCGCTGACCATCAAAATCAACGAGCACATAAGCACTCGCGGTACCCTGCCCATCTTTTGGCATCAGATTATTTGCATTGCAGACTTCCACCATCAGTTTTCTGATGACACTCTGTTCCGTCATTTTTTCTTTCCCAGGAATTTTTCCTACAGTCGGTTCCGATCTGTAGCTGAGATTGGGAATCAAACGATCGGAAAAAGTTGATGGGGGAGTTTTTTGGCCTTTAATTTGGGTTCTGGGAGTGAAGAATTTGATCGGTTTTTTTTAGTACAACAAAAAAAGGATTATATGAACAGTGGCTACAGAGGATATGAGTGTTGGAATATAAAATGAAGGTTAAATTTATATAGTGGGGGCCGAGGGGAGCTAGTGAGCTACTTTCGAGACCATTAACTATCGTTACCGTTGAAGAATTCCTGTACTATTGTTTTTTTTTTTTTTTAATCAGTGGTCTGTTTCTTTACTTTCTTTCCTCTTTTGACGAGAATGCTACGGTTAATTTTAGTTTTCTTTTTCCTCCCCAATGAAGGAGACGAAATGTCAAGAGACTCAAATCAAACACATTGATCTAGTAAAATACACCAATAACTTGTAATGGAACCATGGTTTAACTTTCGAGAAATGAACCAAACCGATAATCGTAAAAGTTACTAAACAATCATCTACCAAACTTAAATACATACAATATATGCTTCTTCTATTCTAAAATATTTATTCAAAATAAATTTTCACTTTTGATACAATATATATAATAAAATGAAAATTAGAATTAAATATTTCGGGAGAGAAAATATATATATATTTCAACTCTGCCTGCTCTAGCTCCTACTAAACCATCATTAATCAAATGCTATTCCAAGCTATAACCTATCGAATATTTTAAATATATATGCCATGCATAGTATCTTCATTTTTCACTGTGTGGAGATTAAAGAAAACTAGCACCAAGCGCTACAATTTTCTCAACCATTTTATTTTTACTGCTTTGAGTTTACTGTACATTGCAATTACCATAAGCAGGTAGGGACAAAAGGAGGACACATCAGCGGTGCGTGGGAGTGCTAATAATTTTTGGATTGGACAAAAAGTATCTGGGAGTCAGAATTGACAGTAGATACTGTACGTGTACGTGGTAATAACGGATTAAAAATCAGGCTAAATGGCAAATGCCCAATTGGCCCATGGGAGCGGAGCTCACTGCTTCCTGACTTGGGCCAGATTACAGCAGCATAAATGTTTTTCCGCCATTTTGGTGACGTTACTGTTCGAACTGTTAAATGTGTACCAATTAATAATACTTAAATAAAACCCATCTAAAAAAAAGTTTAAAACCATCTCTTTGGATACCAGTATCACTCAGTGTTTGGTCGATTACTTTGTTCGAAATTTATCGAAAAGGTAATGTGAGACCATCGGTTACAATAAAATTTTCATAAATTTTCCAACGTTCCAATTGTTCTTTCCTGAAAAACTCTAGATATAGGAGTACAAGAGAGCAAAGACAACCACAGTGGTGGGAATTCAGGGTCATGTTACGGGTTTTCCGAAGAGATGAAACAAAAAGAAGAAGAAAGTAGTAGCTTTAGTATTTGTTAATGGGTAAATTTTTTCTTTTAGTACATACTTGAGTTCATAGAATAAAACTCATACGGAGTTTCAACTTCATATGCCATTTGATTAGATCAGTTCAACTCGTTCAAACCTCTAACATAATTATTCAGCATTTTTTTTTTCGAAAAGGTATCTATATATTAATTATTACCTAGGCTATTACATCACATACGATTATAGGCTAGATTATGCATTTCTTTGGTAAAAAAAATTTCTTCAATGGGTCATGTTTTAGCAGCCAATTGGCAACCGTCTCATTTGCACATGTCTCATTTGCTCATTTGGGACTTGGGAGTTGGGACATCCATGTATAATTCGAAAAGAGTGCTCAAAGAATATATATATATATATATATATATATATATATTTAAGCACTCTTTTTTAAATATAATCAGTTGATGAATTCTTAGTAGGAAAGTTGAAGCGTGTTTTTATAAATGAGAAACATTCCCAAGAGAGCTTCCTTGAAAGTATTATTTTATTTTATTTCTTTTTTTTCTAATTTAATAATAAGAGAAAAGGATGGATACATTCGTGATGTTGATGTTAGATGTTGTTTTTATAAGTTTAAATTATGTATAGACGAAGCCTAAACCACTTCTATACTTTAAGAACTCATATAATTGAAAAGTGAGCTAACGCTCTTCATTTGTACATTTTTTTAGGCATTGATAAAATGTATTTAGTTTTTCTAGTGTAAAGAATTTCCTAAGTGATGAAAATGTATTATTGGATGTTGTCTGAGTTCTTGCTTTTCTTACAAAGAAATTCATAAGTAGCATATGTTACACTTATAAATCGCATAAACACTCACAGATATACACAGTTGTAAATCATGAGCAAGACTCTATGAATTCATTAACAAAAGGTAGTAATACCTGAACTTTAAAACAAATCTATTGTACTTAATTAAAGCAGCAAACAAAAAGGACATGTGTCAGCACTACAATGAAAATATTCTCGCCAAAAGTCATTTTCAGTACAAAATTATTTTTGACACGTGACACTCTAACTAGTCAGAAAAAAAAATGGAATAGATAAATACATAATCCCTTAATTATAGCTACATAAAAATCTTTTAATTATAGGTATATACTAATCTCTTAAAATAACATATTTAATTAATAAAATCAAATGTAAGGAAATCCCCTTAAATCAAGTGAAATACAATAATGTCTTCCCAATCCCCAATTTCAAAGAATCTCTTCCATTCCGCTCCTCTCTCACACCCGGGCCTTTAAATCAATTACTTAAAATCTGACATCAATTATCAATCCATCTCTTTCTACAACAGAGAAAAAATAACTTGTTATGAAAAAAATTTGATTTTTTAAGGATGATTTTTTTTTTATTCTTCTGTTGTAGATATTGGTTTATGATTTATGTAAACCCGGGCATAAGTTAACTGTTGTTAATTAAATGTTATAAATCTGGGCATAGATTTATATATAATAACTCACTTTCTGTCCTTTCAATCGATTTTTTATTCTTTTATTTTTTTTATTTTTTTAAGAATGATTCGTATTTTTTTTTAATCGATTTAAAAATACAAGCGGCACCCGGGCATTCGCCCGGGACAAGCATCTAGTAACAATTTAAAATATGTGCAAGGCACGGGCATAGAACTAGTGTTGAAAAATGAGAAAGTCTCAAGGGTTAGTAGAGCTTTAAATTAAATGTGTTATTCAGGGAGAGTTTTTAGGGTTATCGTTACATATGCCATCACTCAATTTGTCTTTCATTAAAATAAAAAAATGTAACTAAGTTAAATTAAATTTGTAACTATACTTTGATGTCAAAATAATTACTATATTCCATCAGATCATACATTAATGTTGACGTTAATGAAGGCAACTATTTACGTAATCAAAGAAAGCGGATTCTGATCATGAAATTTAAGCAAAGATTGTTCCGGATCTTATTCACACAACTATTCAAAAAATTAAAATCCTGATTATTATGACTTCATTTTAATTTTTTTTTACATAAAAAAATTTATTACATATCCTATTATTACTTGAGTAGGATTAGTTTTGTTTGAATATCTAAATATATTTTATTAATTAGAATTAGTTACAGTATCTAAGTATATCTTATTATTATTTTTTTTGTAAAAATTAAAAAGATAATGAATTCGATTGAAGTTGCATCTTAACTATAATTTAAGATAATTTTTTGAAATCTTTATTTTTGCCTATAAAATTCTAAAACACCTAAACATACATACAAAAAAAAAAAAAAAATCTTTTTTCTCTGCCAAGAAATAGAGAGCCAACTAAGTTGACCATTATATGATAAATAACTTTTATCCATACATTGTATGTATTTTTTTTATGTCTTCTATTTTGGACCTCTTTTTGTACAGTGAGAGTAATTTTAGTAATCTATTTTTAAATCGAGCAATGCTAGGAGATAAATTGTTCGCCGACAATGATATTTGAAATATTTATTTACGTTTTGTTAAACTATTATCTTTCATCTTTCAACAAATTATTTTCTCTATGTTTATATTTTATTAAACATACACGTACATCGTATGGCTTTAACATCTAGTACTAGTACTGGCATTAAAGATAAACTCGAACCGTGGGATTTCAAATTAAGGTTGACTTACTTGTATAACTGTGATCCCCAACAAACTCAAGAATGGATCCACCTTTGAGCAATTTGGCAACATATGGTTTAATTTTGTTTCGTTTTAGTTGTTCAATTTCCCATTGAATTAGTTGCTTTTCCGATTTATCTAGCCAAATCTCAATTGGAACTCTTTGAAAGAAAAGAAAAAAATAAACAAATAAACGAGAATTATGCCTTAATTATAACAAAAAACAATAAACTCTAGCTTGGTTTGATAATGGACATTGGGAACTTGAATTTACTACAGAACAATCTCGCACATTATAATCTTTTTGAGGACAATGATTCATTAATATATCCCCATAGAAAACTCTTCTCTCATTCAAACTATTATAAAATGTCTTTGAAGCATAAAATTTACTATAATCATATCTCAAACCCAAATACCCTCCTTTATCCGGAGTACATACATCCTTATAAAAGCCGTATTCCCTGTTGTATCCGCGTCATGTTTAGTATCATCCAAACTTACCTCCAAAAATATTTTACACAGTTTTCAATAACCGACAACTCGAGGCTGATGTTTTTTCCATGGCCTATACTCAAAACTAATCCTAATCGAATTATAACAGGATATATACTAATTTCTTATATATAAAAAAAACTAAAATAATTGTGTGAATCAGATCGCCTGACTATCTTTGCTTTAAATTTCATGATCAAAATATGCATTTATTTGATTATGTGAATAGTTGCCTTAATTAACATCAATATTAATGTATGATATAATGAATGATTGTCACATCAAAGTATGGTTACAAACTTAATGTAACCTATTTTAAATCTAAATTTCATCTCATTTTTAATTCTACACAGTGACAATTTTGATTCAATTCCAATTCTAGGCAACCAAACAAAGCCTAGAATTGGGATTGGAGGCTTTTGTTTGGTGGTACAAAAGTGAAGTTAAGTAATTGGAATTACAATATTATATAGGTCCGATTATATGTTTTGAACCGATTATATGTTTTGAATTCTTTTATGTGAGCTAATAATTATATAATTCTAATATCAGGGACCTAAGAAAATAACACGTGTCCAAACCGGGTATAATCCAAAATGTATCATTTTTATCCTTTTTCTCTTTTTTTAGCATACAGGCGCTGCTTTCCTTTTACTTTTTCTTTCTTCCTTTTTTTGTTTTAAATTTTTGATTAAACTATTATATGTTTTTATTAAAATCAATATTGCAATTTTCTGATTTTTTAATCACAAAATAATCCTATATCCAAAATTTATTGAAAATGATTGATAAGTAATTATATTTGTCTTAAGTTAAAAATTTTTAATTAGAATATGGTATATTAATAAGTGTAAGTTTTTTGATAAACTTTTTATAAGAACGATTCAAACATCACACATGTATATGCATATGCAGTATATATAAATTTTAAATTACACATGACATATTTTGCACTAAATTATAAACAAAGCAATTATGATTGAAGTACAATTTCAATATCTCATTTTTAATTCTATAAGATTGTAATTCTAGTTCAATCTAACCAAACGGATTCTTAGCTCAATTGATAAGTTTTTTCACTTTGGACATATCTGGGAAGAAGAGGACAATAGCAATTACTCGCGGAAATTTTTGACGCGAATCTACTTTTTTACTTGCACATAGCCGAGGATAATCAACCAAAATGAGCAATGAAAGAGTTTGAATTCATTTGTATTGTAACACAAAATAATTATTTAATTGAAGCCTCAAAACTTTAAATAGAATTACGTAAGAGTCAACAAGTCTTTTCTAGTTAGCTGCTTACTTCTTTTTTTTCCGGTAAGTCACAATTTCACGTGTAATCATAGTATGAAGGATTGAAACTCTACTGGTCTAAATGCCAAAATAATTGAGCTTGTTCTGAATGTACACAAAATTATGGGGTGTTGATGAGTGATGACAATTTTGAAAATAATTTTTGGTACGTGCATATGGAATTGTGAAGATACATTTCCATAATATTATGACGAATAATTATGGGGTTTCTTTTTTTAAAAAAAAAAAACAATTAAGATTGAATGTAACTTAATAGTATGCCTATTTCCTTCCGAAAATCAGAATGCACAATTCTCGTTAAAAAAAACATGATAGAGTACTCCCTCTATTTTATTTGTACTAAAGATTAACGCAATTAATAGGCCATGGAAAATCCAAGGGGCCTCGTGTAACAGACCTTTTTTTAAGTCTAATCAAGGTCTTTTCAGGTTTAGGGCTTATCCTGACCCGTGTGGCATTTGGCCTTCAACAAAGAAGTATAATCACTTGTGATGACAATACCATTTAGAACAAATTGATGAGATAGTTGCTAAATTGTGTACAGATTCTAGTTTCAAAATTTCCCTTCTTCTTTTGGTTTATGATATTAAGTAATACTCCTACTGTGGGAGTCTTTAACATAATCTGGGAATTTCCTTGGACTCTATAACTGGCATGCAAGTTGGCACAAGGAATTCAGCTGACGTCGGTGTTTTTTTTTTAACCTTTTTCTCGTTATGAACCAACAGAGGTACAACACAATTCAAACAAGAAATGAAAATTTGCCTACAATGGAAAAAGCTACTGTACTGTTAAGGAGTTTCGAGGTTAATTACATCGATTGGAATCTTATGAAGTTGTAGCCTTAAACATTTTGTGCTCAGATCTACCAAAACCAAAAGCCAAAAAAACATAGATGCTAATGCTGGTTCACATTCATTGATCCCAGTACTCTATTTTAGACGCAGAAGGTCACATACGGATTCGACTCCACCTCCCCCTCTTGCTAGTAGAAATATTGAATCACTGTCAGAAATTACTTTTGATGCGTTCTTCAACCTTCACAACTAACAGGTAGTAGGAGCCTGGAAAATTATCTCATCCACCGGGATGCTAATGCAAATCAAGTCAGTTTCCATCAATTCATTGTTCCCTTTCCAAGCAGAAGTTACTACCTGCTTACAGGCATTACAAAATGCCTCATTTTTGAGGATTCAAAGCCTCAACATCTACACAGACTGTGAACTCTTGACCACCGATCATGAAATTTCTCAGTTTCCGAGTGAAGCTCAGGAAATAATAGCTAATATACGTACCCTAATGTCTACTTTTCGGAATTGTTCACTGTTTAAAGTCAGCCAGGCGGTAGTTAAGGATCTATATAACTTAGCCTATGCAAAAATATGATGTAATAGTTTAGGTATTTCTTAATTAATTAATACATGTACCATTTCAAAAAAAAAAAAAAAGATGCAATTTGTCATCGGTTCTCTCTTCCTCAGTTCTCTCACTCAGAATCGGAACTCTCAATCATGATGTCCCACATCATTGATGAGGCCGCCGACCAGCGTCCATTAAGCAAACCACTTTCTGAATCTCACTCTCCTGATTTGCGTCTCTAATTTGCAACAATATACTACTACTTCTGTCCCAAAAAAAATAATAGAAAACTCAATGTGGACTGTTTTTTTTTTTTGGATAGAGGTAGTACTATATAAATGGATTATGGATAGGTTGATGCAAGCATTAATTTTATGTCCTTTGCTTTTGATTTCCATGAATCTCCCTCTCCTGCCACTTTGAAATTGCAAAATCTGAAATTTGAATTAATAGGCAAATCAGAAATCATTTGGTTATAAGATTTCATTTGATTGGCAAACCAGAAATTGCTAGGTTAATGGGAGAATCCAAAACTGAGAAGCTGTTGAGCGCCCTAATTTTTTTTTCTTTGAGCGCCCTTAAAAATTATATTTTGATCATTTTGCCCTTATTATTATTATTATTCTTTTTTAAAAAAAGACTGTGGCGAAGGACATTTGCACCAGCTGTTCATGGCTGGCGCAGGAGAAAGGCGCCACCCATTATTTTCTTGCTTTCCAATTAAAGGAGGCGAGAAAAATTTTGCTGTCCAAAATGGGGGTGGCGCACAAATGTGGCGCCACCCCCCCCCGGTTTTGCTCGCCAAACCGAAATTACTTTTTAAATTTTTTTTAAAATTTTTTCTATTTTTAATTTATTTATTTAATTAATTATTTATTTTATTTAATTCATTTATTTATTTAAGTTTATTTTTTATTTATCTATTTGACGGTTGAACAAATAATTTTAACTTAAATATTTGACTTTGTAATAGTATAAATTAAATGACAACGAGGTGCGGTCTAGAGGTAAGACATCTTATCTTTGACCAATAGGTCACGGGTTTGAGTCACATAGGGGATAAATGGGGAACCACTATTAATCCTTTTTTAAAAAAGAAGAAAAAACATTAAAAAATTAAATAAATAAATAAAAGTATTTATATTTTTTCCATGCTTTTTAATTTTTCGTTTCAACGTATTTTATATTTTATATTTTTTTCCAAAAAAAAATATTTCCAGGACGACTAGATGCACCGATGATAAATAATTAATTTGTTTGGTAGTAAATACATAAGTTTTAGTTTTTATTAAATAATAATTTTTTGTTTACGTTTAAAAATTTTACATAACTAAATGATAAATTTTTATAAAAATTTACTACGTAATTAAGCAACATTCTCCAAATATTTAAGTTAAAATTATTTGTTTAACCACCAAACAAATAAATAAAAAAATAAACTTTAATAAATACATGAATTAAATAAATTCATTAAACTAATAATTAAAATAAATAAAAGAAATTAATTAAATATATTAAAAAGAATTAAATTAAAATAATTTAATAAATTAATTAAAAAATTTAAAAATTAAATTTTTTTTTTAAAAAAAGTAATTAAGGTGGGTGGCGCACAAAATGGTGCCACGCACCCTTTGGTTGCGAGCAAACATCACAAATGTAGCGCCCAGAAGGGCGCCACACCTTCACCATGCGGCGAAGGTTTTCTCGAAGGGAGGCGAGATTATTTCACGCCACCCCTTAAAGGGTGGTTTCTTCCTCTCTCGTCTTACTTTTTTTTTTTGAAAAAAAAACCAATGTAACTCCATTTTACAGGGATGTGTACATTTTTTTTAAGACGTTCAAATAAAAAAATTAGGGCGCTCAACAGCACGACCCAATCCAAAATGATTTGATTTTAGTATTGTTGTGCCTGAGCAAATTTGGGCCAGGTTCATACCCAAAGCCAGTAAAATGTTTCCCACACACCGTGAAATAGTTACATACTATTAAGTATTCCTTAGTTTGGCCGTTTACGTCGTCCGAAATTCATCGAAAAAGACAGGGAGATTATCGGTTTTGGGCTGTCTTTTCTTTCTTTCCTTTGCCAGTAACATATATAATAAATAAACAGTATGCTTGTTGATTAATTTAATTTACCTTTTTGTACAATATATTTGTGTTGCTATAACAAAACGTGATCATAGTCGTATCGATCGAATTAGTTCAAGTACTGACTACCTTATCATGGATTCTCCGGCCAACCTTTTCCGCATGTTGTGGAAACTTTAGAACCTTAACACTGTCTGTCAGAACCTCTAAGGTTGACCATCCATGTGTGAGCGCCTAGATGTTAGAACTTTGTAGCAACTAGATAAAATTTTTGTAGCAACTAGAACTTTGTTTTTCACCTCCTTCTTTGTACAAAAAAAAAATAAAAAAAACTTTGTTTTTCAGGCTTAGGGCTTAAAAGACTAGCATAGAAATTTTTTACAGTGCTGAGGTCCTTGAGGACTTGAGATTATATTGGAATCTTATAAAGTCATAGCCTTAACATTTAGTGCTCAGATGCCAAATAACAACTTTTCAAAAAAAAAAAAGGAAGTGAAACAATTTTTTTTTTAGTTTTTCTTTAAAAAAAAAAACACACAATTGTATTTATGGAAAATGGAAAAATATTTATTACAGCCGACAATGTAGTGTATAATTTTTTTATTTTTTTATTTTTTACACTTTGGTGAAAATAAATGTAATTTCACCCACAATTCAACATTCAACAGCTATATGAATTTTAGGCTTTTAGCCACCAGAGGGTTGGGGAAAATGGAAAGCCCATCATCATTATACGTATACATAATGGTGAAGTATGAGAATTGAGGCATTTATTATCATTTACACTATTTTGGAAAATATAGGAGAGCCTAATATAACTCTCATCACTCATCAGTTCTCCACTCCCTCACTGCCTCAGAGACTTTGAATCAAACCTTCACCGCCATTCCCTCCTCTCTCTCTCAGTGGGTTAATATCTTTATTAGTGCCGAGTTTTAAGTGCCAAACTCTGAAAAAGTAAGTTCCCAGATCACCGACGAGGAGACAGCCGCCTCCAGCCAGCGTCCTTTCTACGTACACACTCCGACTGTCGCTGGACCTGCGGCAACTGTGATCATTAGGAGAGTTGACCCGATCCGAGAAATGGTAGTCCTGCCAGACGCCATCCTCGGAGACCCCAAAGGTGTTCCCATACGGCAGACCATTTTTATGGACACCCCAGCTCCTTTCAACTGCCCTCACTGTGGCTCGGTTGATCTCACTCGTGTCAAGTACAATTTCAACCTAAAACTCTCTCTTGTTTATTATTACTATATTTTATATCTGGGTTCGTGATCGAGTTTAAATTTGGAGATTCTTTGTTTGTCTCTTTCTTTTTAAATTATTATTATTGTTTTTTTTCTCTTTGTGTGTGTAAGTTGCAGTCTTTGTGTGGGAAGTGGGAACTCATTCGAAATTAGGGTAGACTATATAAGTCAATCATTATTAATCTGTAAAATTCATGGTAGATCAGAATTGATGAAAAATACAATTTCTACTTCCTTGCTATTCTGAATCCTAGCTCTTTTCTCCCTTAATTCTGATTCTCAATTGTAACTCCGTCTATGTTTAACTCCGTTTCCGGCTGCCGGTCTTTGGCTTGGTTGGCTCCTGTTATGGTTTAGGTGTCAAAGAGAAAATTAAAAGCTGTAGAAGGTCTGGATGTAAGTGGTTTATTGTTAGGGCTTATGAAATTCTTAAACAGAATTGTAATCGGGAAATCATGAAATTAGTATCCCAACATCCATCTACATCTGTTTTCTCCCTTAATATTTTTGCTCCTCATCCAATTCACCATTTCTGCCTTGCTTCCCCTTTTTCCTCTGAATTCCGATTCTATTTTTGGTTTTACAATTCCAAAGGTTATTTGCTATGCTTCTGTTGCTAATTGACTCCTTGACTACGAAAGTCTCACATTTATAGACGTACGTGTATATGTCCGCCTTTCTTAAGAACATGACCTTGAAAATTTCAGACCATTTCAAGGGAATGGCCCAATGCATACACAAAAGTAGGAATACATAAATTAATAAACGTTGAATCTCTATCAACTAGTAGTATTATTAAATCTTAATTGGCTCCGCAAGAAATACCATACTTCTTTTTTTTTTTACCGAATAAGTCAAGAAAACTAGAGCAACAATCTGACTAAAGAAGTGGCTACATTAGCAGTATCACGAGCAGCTTTATTAACATTGGAGAGAGGGGATGCGGTGGACTTGAAACCATCTTCACATTCTTGAACCAAGAAGCAGCATCCGTTGTGGCTTCCTCTGCAAATTTTGGATTACCTTTGGTTAATGCCTCAACAGCTTCAGTGATATCAAACTTGAGTATGAAATTGTATTTCTTCAAGCACTCGTTCAAGGCCACTTTCAATTCTGGTCTGCTCTTCAAGAGTTGGTTGATTGTTGAGAGTGCGGAATTGGACTTGGATTTGAGTGAGTCAACCACGATGAGGGCTAGCGATGTGACATCTCTAGCTCTCGAGCTTTTTGGGTCAGCTCTGATAATTGCGACACATCTTCGGGAATTAGGGATTTGTTTGCACGTGTCGTCTACTAAATCCGCTGAACAATTGGGAACAAAAATGGTGGAAACTGCCAGAATTGCTATTACTAGGACGGCAATGGAATGAGGTGCCATTTTTGTGTTTTTGGCTTGTTTGGTGGTGAAGCACAAAAAATAAAAGGGAACAAATTAGAAGATGTCGTCAAACAATACTAAAAGGGATGGATGATTTTTTATTTGCGTTTCTCTAATTTACAACATCATATTATACTAGTGATGTCTGGTCGCGCAATACACGTCCCTAACCCAATATATCTATAGATCTTAGAAATGCTTGTATCTGGAAAAAAATATTTTGTATTTGGACTGATATATTTTAGAAATGTTTTATAAGTGTGATCACAAAAATGTTTGTATTTGACATAAAAAGAAATTGTATTTGGCCCGGTACATTTTAGAAATGTTTCAAGATTTTAGAAATGTTTTATAAGTGTTACTACTTAAATATAAATAAACTTGATCAAACATATATCTTCAAGTAAATGCTAGACAAAATATAAAAGCATCCTAATAAGTTTAAATATTAGTAAGATAATGTATTGATGTTTTCCATTGGCTGTGCCAAATCAATACTTAGTTTTGGAAATTTATAATAGCTTTGTAGTAAGTTTCGTCCAAAGGGTAAACGTTTAATTGTTGGAACTATTTCTTCCAAAAGTTTATAGGTAGTAAAATATCAAAAATATGATTTTGAAACTGGTTAATTGTTGAAACTGGTTGATCACAAATATCAGATGACAATAATATAAATTTGCATAGGTTTCAAGTTATAGCAAAAAGGAGCTCACCTCACCATGGCAAATAAAAAAAAAGAAAGTAAAAGATAGCCCATTAAAAATTGAGAAATTTACTTTTTTTCTGTAGGTAAAAATGATGTATAAAAATACAAATAAACGTAGAAACATCATTTCTCCTTCTCCACCTCAAATTCATAAAAGGCTTCCCCATAAATTAGTTAGAAGAAGCGACATGAACTATTTATACGATGAGTAACTAAAAAAAGTCCAAAAGCCAAATCCAAAAAAGTATATTCTTGAAAGCTCAAACACAAAAAAAAAAAAACGCACTTCATTTGCAAATAAAATAAAATAATAATAATAATAATTGGTCAACTGGGAGTATGAAACAAAAGCAAAAGCAATTAAACAAAGAAAAAATACACTTCATAACTGACCATATACGAAAAAAACCCGAGAATCCATAATTAAAAAAAGAAAACCACTCTAATTGAATGAAACATAAAAAAAGAAATTTAAAAAACTACACTTTTATAACAAAAACCCAATTAATCAATTCAATCCAAACCAAACTAAAATCATACAAAAATTCTTGGCTAACTAACCATATAAGAAATCACATCATATTACTTGACAACGGCTACAATGCTGTAACGAATGGACGCATAAAAATAATAGTAATAACACTATTTTTGAACGGGAAAAACAAAAAAATAATAAAAGTCAAACAAATAATCCGTGGAAATAAAATCATTTAAATTTTAATACCTGTAATGGCACAAAAGCCGAAGCAAGATCAATGTGAATCTTTTTTTTTTCCTTTGTGTTTATATAGAGAGGTAAAGAAAATAATTTTTAAAGTCGAAATTCTATCCGATTAGGATGTAGTTGATCATCACTAATAAAAAGATTGAACATGTTAATAGGAAAGGAATATATTTCACCACATATTCTCAATTGATAATTGATGAGGAATTTGTTTTTTTATTTTTTATTGTGGAGAAAAGATTGATTAGGGAGTCGATTGTCGTGGAGATGAAGATAAGGATTTGGGTTCTTTATGAACCCGGGGTATTTTTTTTTTTGGCAAAAATAGGAGGTGGAGGTGGAGGTGGATTTGGACTACATTTGACTTTTAAGTCTATGAGATGTGTAAATAAAAATTTATTTTAAAAATATGATGTGAAAATGTCACATGGTAAATGATTGTACTTTCTCGTAAGTGTGGTTTTTGTTTCCAATATAGTAAGATATGGATTATGGATTATGTTTGGTTTGCGAGCATTAATTTTATGTCTTTAAATTTTTTATTTCCATGAATCTCCTGCCACTTTAAAACTGCAAAATGTATATATGTTAGAGATTTTATGTGATCATAATCACAGAGGATCGATGATTTGGGAAAATTTGTCAATTAGGATATTATGACAATATACGTTAAGAGATTTGATATGATCATAATCACATAGGATGATTTGGGAAAATTTATCAATCGGGATATTATGACCATATATGTTAGAGATTTGATATGGTAATGACTGTAGGATGGTTTGGTAAATGATGTTTCGTTCTCTCAGTTTTTAAAAATGTGATTTAAAATATATTTTGGGTAGATACTTAAGGTATTGTATATATACTAGTACTATAGTATGTTTAAATAAATTAATCTTTTCCGGATAATTGCCAGACCAGTGCAATGTGGCTGAAATTCGGCGAGTAGTAACTTATGAGTTGAATAAGAAGAAAACGAAAATACATACCACCTTCCATTTCCTTTTTTTCTTTTCTTTCTATTTTTGTGGGTTTAATTGAATCGAACCCTGAAGAATCTCCGGGCCCTAACTTTGTTTCTGTTTTCTAGGAAAAATTGGCGTTCATAATCAAAACTTTGGACTCATCGTCAATTCTATTATATTGATTTTCGGTTAGTTAATTTTGTCCTTATTGTTTAAAATTTTTGTTAATTTTACCCAATTAGTCCGATTTTCCTTAAACTCAACATACCCTGATAGTCCGATTTTACCCAATTAGTCCGATTTCCGTTAGTTTTTTTAACCAAAAATACCCTGATAGTTTTAATGAATTATAAACATAACCTTAAAAATATAAAAATAATAAAATCATCCATTTTATTCTTTTTTTTCTATTTTATTTTATTTCTCTTTATTACTTTTCATAACCATCAAAATATACTATATGATCTTAAAAAATAATTATTTATTTTCAAAATCTATTTTTCATGTACATTTCGGTTGAGGGATAATTTTGTCATTTTAAATTTTTAAAAAATTTTATTTTTTTATTCGTTATTTTTCTTATATTTCCTTACTTGTATATATTGATACTAGTATAATTATTAAATTTCAATAATTAATTTAATTTTTTATTTCATAGATTATAAAAAATAACATAAAGAAAATAAGAAAGAAAAACTCAAGTTGAAAATAAATTTAAAAATTAATAGTTTATCATTCTAAACAAAAATCGAAAAAATCTTTAAAAAAAAAATCTGCAAAGAGAAGTCTCTCCTTCTTGACTTCCTCTAATTCATAGGTGAGTTACAAAACATAAATTTTACTTGATCTAGACTAAAATAATTATTTAGTTCGTTGTAATAAAAATAATATAAAAATTAGACAATCATTTGAAACATGAAAATGTGCTAATTTAATTACTCCACAACGATGCATTTCTGTAAATTTTGTTAACACTATTTTTATTTTTTTTTAATATTTTTTTTTGGCGGTTGCTAAACTGCATAAGCAATTATTGAATTTCATGAAAAAGATAAATACGTATATTTTTTTTAGCAAAATAATTACTAAATTATACTACATGACTTGTATTATTTTTATTACAAAGAAAAAAATAATCATTTTAGGCTAGATCAAGTAAAATATATCTTTCGTGACTTACCTATGCAATAGAGGAAGTTAAGGAGAAAAGATTTTTCTTTGCATTTTTTTTTAAGATTTTTTTTAAGAATGATAAACTATTATTTTCATGTTTATTTCAACTTAAGTTTTTCTTCCTAATTTTCCTTATGTTAAAGTTTTTATAATCTATGAAGTGAAACGGTAAATTAATTATTAAAATTTAATAATTATTCTAGTATCAATATATGTAAGTCATGAAATATATATATATATAAAGAATCTAAAAAAAAGACGAATAAAAAAAGAAATTAAAATTTTAAAAATTTAAAATAACAAAATTGCCCCTCAACCCAAATTACATGTGTTGTACATGAAAAATAGATTTTGAAAATAAATAATTATTATTTAAAGATCATATAGTATATTTTGATGGTTATGGAAAATAATAAAGAGAAATAAAATGAAATAGAAAAAAATGAATGAAAGGGACTATTTTATCATTTTTATATTTTTAGAGTTATTTTTATAATTTATTAAAACTATCAGGGTGTTTTTGATTAAAAACTAACGGAAATTCTTTAAGTTTAACGGAAATTGGGTCAAATTGGGTAGAATTGACAAAAATTTCAAACAGTAAGGATAAAATTGGCTAACTGAAAATCAATAAAGTATGATGGACGATGAGCCCAAACCTTTAGGTATGAATACCAATTTTTTCCTGTTTCCTACGTGGTACTCTTTTTCTCACACGTACGATCACCATTCTTTGACAATAATTTTATTCGTCTTAAAATAATTATTGTACTCCCTCCGTCCCATAATTATTGTCCAGTTTGGATTTCTATCTTTAGTTCAAATTGTACTATAAGTGAAATCTTAAATTGAACAATAATTATAAGATAGAAGAAGTATTTGTTATCCATTTTAAAGAGTAAGAATTGTAGCAGTAAACAAGTCAATTCTATTTTACCATCTTAGCCTGCCAAAACCTCAAGCTGGTTTGAATCCAAGGGGCGACACTGCCTAGCCAAAGAGAAGTACATTACCAAAGGGGCGAAACTGCCTAGCGAAAACGTTATGATATGTTATAGGAGAAACTCATTTAGAAAAACGTTATAATTCGATAATCTAAGTTTTAATTTCTTTTTTTACGCCTAGGGGCGGTTTAATATTTTAGAGACTCTTTCATATAAGTATGTTTTTTCTTTCTTTCATCAACGGATTTAAATCAAATCCCAAATATAAAACGTGCAACGTGACGATTGCTTGCTAGATAAATTAACCCTCAACACCACAATTTTTTTTAAAAAAAAATTTGAAAACAGAAAAAGGAACCAGAAAAGGTAATAGTTCCATTTCCAGTGAGTATATGTCAGTAGCTACTCAATGGAAGGCAAACTTTACCACCGATTATATAAGTAAAAAAAAAGTTACAAATTTGCTGTATTTAAATACTAAATACAGCAATGTGGATGAAAAAGTAAGTTTTAAATACTAAATTAAAAGATTACATGGATAATGTTAACTTTTGCTCAACTTTTTTATGAGTTTTTTTTTCAACTTTTTAAATTCATTAAGGAAGGATAAAAATGAAATTACATTAAAATATACTTGGTTGCAACCTGCAAGTCAGTTAATCAATATGTAATAATGGTTGGATCTGATTAGGATTATAAGTCTATAGTCACCACTCAGGACAATTATCGTGTAGTTAAATAATAGTGAGACGGAGTTCTATTATTTTGATATTTATCGTATAGTTAAAGGAAAATTGTTGTGTGAATACAAAAACGAAAACATTTATAACTTCAAAAAGTAATTGTATGCAAAAACTGTGGAATTTTTTTTTATTCCTCAGTCAACTTATTGATTCTTTTGTAATGGTGGTGAAAACTGCTCTTCACTAATTTCAACTTTTCGTATTGTTGCCAATGTCAAATAACTAAATATTTGACTTAGGAAAATGACATAGATAGTGAGATAAAATAGTGATTGATGTGGCACGTGTATAAATATATAATTACCCCCTATTTTGTTGATAGTAATTAGGAGATGTGTGTCTTTTTTTTATCTTTTTATTAGTCGCTATTTCATTTCACTATATATATCAATGCTCTTTGACTTGTTCATTTTAATTTGTCATTTTTGCATATGTTTATATCGAAATCATTGTTAACTATATACATAAAAGGGGAGTTTCTCCCTTCTCACACGTGAGATTTTGGTAGTACCTTCTCACGTGTGTGAAATATTATTTATGTAATTTTAACATACATTATTTCAAGTTTGATTTGTTTTTTCTTTTCTTTTTTTTTTGTTCTCTTTTTCTTTGTCCTTCTATCAATCCCACTTTCTTTCAATTTATGCATGCAATCAATTTTTTTTCTTCATAATAATGAATTTACTACATCATTTGCTAATTCTAGGTAAAAATTACTAACTTTTTCAATTCTTCCAAGTAAAAAGAAATATAATTTCACAATATGAACCTGCACAATCTTTTTGAATTCATCTTTTTCTTTGCCTTTTTCTATTTTTACAGATTTTCTCAAACTTTGGTAGTACAAAACGCATCGTTTTGATGAATATCTAATAGTGGAGCAAACATTGATTTTATTAGCATTCAAATCTATTTTTATTGTCTTTAGCTACTCCCTTCAATAGTAACTGAGAGGAAGAAGATCAACTGACCTCCTCCATTATCAAATCTATTCATTTATTAATAATTATTCCCATAAAACTAATGTTCATATGTATTTTACATTTTTCATCTTCTTCCACTATCTAATCTTCATATGAATTTTTAATGATGTGATAATTACATGGAGGGCGGTTACGAACTGATCATGCATTTCAAAAGATTTGTTTTGCCTTTCTTCTTCTTTATGTGAACTTTGGAATCATAAATGATTCACTATCCATTTTGACAGTATTTATTGAAAAGAAAGAAAAGAGTCCAAGCAGTTTTGGATGAGCAATACAATTTATTCATATTGTTTTACACTTCAACTTTCTTTCTCAAAAAAATTTATAGATATATAATACGTACTAGCAAATTTACTTCTGGAGTGCAATAGCGATACATTGGGAACGGAGCAGTGTCATGGAGAAATTTCTTAAGTCGATGCATTCACTGGATGGAGAGAATTGGCCTGTTAGAGGTATCAATATGATATTAGGTACTAAATTTGCTATTCGAGTTAGCTTTTTTGGTTCATTCCGTCAAGAATTATGCCGATTTCATTATGGTGTGGATTATCTTTAATTTACAAGTTACGAAATTCCCCATGATTATGACTAGTTACTCTTTGGATATTTTTCTTCTTCTAAAAAAAAATTACAATAAAAAGTTCTTTATGAACATTTGCTGTTAATAAAGTGAACTTCTTCTGAAAAAAAAAACAAAGAAGTAGTTTTGCAGTTTTTCAATATTAAGGAAATATATGTTCAAGATTAAGCATACATATGTTTATGTTCTTATGATTTTTACATTTTGTTATTTCATGTATATTACTCCCTCCATTTCAAAATAAGTTCCGTCCTACATTTTGAATATAGTTTAAGGAATTTTTAAATAGGGTAATAAAATTACTTGAATATCCTCAACCAACCTCATTATAAAATTGTCCACCAATAGTATCAACTTTTTTGAGGATAATTTTAGAAACTTTTGACAAAAAGTACATTGAAATGTGATAACGACACTTATTTTAGAATTTTTTCATTTTGTTAAAACGACACTTATTTTGGAATGGAGAAAGTACTTAAGATACGTGCGAAGCGCGTCGGATTTAGCTAGTAAACTTTAATTGTGTTTATATCTTGCAGGTTTCACAATCACCGGGATGGTTTAGTTGAATTCGCATCAGTTTCAGTTCCTCTGGATGGATATTCAATGACACTGATGAAGACAAAAACTTCGTCTTACAGTTATTTTTGTTTGTTTTTTTTTCTTTTTGGATTAGTAGCGATCAATTTTATTTATTTTTAAACATTTTATTTTTGGGAACACTAGAATACATAATATTGAGTAATATATTCATCTCACCAAATTTATCTCATCTTGTAATTTACCTTATATGTCAATTATTTATTGGACAATAAATTATCTGCACTTGGTGCACCATTTCCTTCACCACATGTAAATATATCAATTTAAATATTATATTTCTTATCAATATGATCCAATTTATAAATCTTTTGCATTATTATAATTTTTCCTTTAAGGGTTTTTTTTTCGGGGTTAGGTCTATTCATTTTAAAATTTTAGATGTAAAAATATCCAAAAAATCTATACATTTAATAAAAACTAATTGAATTCACTTATTAAATTTCACCCAATAATTAAGTGCCATGTAAGGTGAGATAATTAGATGAAATGTGTATCATTACTCAATAATATTATGTTACCAAAGATTCTTAGGGTTTAACTCACACTACTGTCTGTATTTTAAATTTTTTTTCCCCCTCTTTTGAATCTGTTTGGGTAGCATAATATATTTCCAATGCAAATCTGGGTAATATTATATAGAAATTATATTTTTAATATTATTTCAACCGATAATTAATACGAAGTACTCTTAAAAGCACTGATTTTCAACTCCAGGTAATTTAAAGCACTCCTTTTTCAGATAATTTAAAGCTACAAAAAACTGTAGTTTCTTTGAGCCCATTTCAAAGATCGAAATATTTTTACTTTTTACCATTTTACTGAGATTGAATAGTCTAGCAAGTAAGTGGTGGAGCTAGAATTTCATTATAGAGGGTGCAAAATAAAATTATCGAAACAAGTGTATTAAATACTAAAAAAGTATTAAGTACTAGAAATTATTAAAATATCATTTTTTCCTCATTCAAAAAACCTACACCAATTTAATTAGTTCCGTTTCGTTAATATTTTATACATCTTTTGCAACTATTATACCTTTAAGATGGTACTAAAATTTACTATATTTTCTATCAATTCCTAGTGTTCAATTTCAATTATATGTTTTTACAATGTGAAGAAAAAAAAAATATTTGTGAATACACATTTATTTAGTCATTGAAATGGGACACTGTAGGATGAAATTTTAAATTTGGCAAATTAATTTTTACAAGCTCGAACTACGAATTAAACACTCAACGGTCAAACCTGATACATTTTAAGGAAAAAAAAGGAATAAAAAGAAAGTTGGGCCAAGTTATAAAACTATATAAATTGAGATATAATTATGTAAAAATTTTATTGGTTTCGAACTTAAGTTAATTACCATTTTTGTTATCAATCTTTTTCAACAGAAGATCAAATCCAAAAACATTAACTATCATCTTCTTCCTAGTAGTTATTTAAAAATCAAACCAGTAAAAAAGCAAAAAAAAAAAATAGTGTTAACTTTGTATTGAGAAAAGAGATACGGTATACTATAAATACATATATTCACAGCGAAAAATGTTTTCTTTATCTTGTATCATTCAAAATATTTTAGAAGGGGGTGCGAAAATTTTAATTTTTTTTCAACTTAATAATTTATAATTTCTTAAAATATCAAAAATCGGAGCCCGCACCGGCTGGCCCCCCTCTCCCTCCGCCTCTGCAAGTAGTAACTATGCCGACCTCTGAAGCTCATATCCTTTCTTCAATTTGTTATAGAGATTAGTAATAGAAGATTGAGAAAAACTGATTTAATTAAGAGAGAATGTTTGTCGTCTCACAGATAGTACACGTCTACATGCAATTCACAATTTTTATATTTCCATTTTTCTTTTCTATTTAAAAGAAGGAGCACACAATTAGAGAGTGTCATCTTCTTTACCGAGTGAGTGGAGTCGGGGTAGTTGGATAATCCGACAATGGCCGCTCTGAATTCGCCATGGTTGAGCATTCGCCTCCTTATCTTATTGACTTTTCTCCGACTAACCTTTCCCGCCGCATCCACGCCGACTCCGACTCCGACTCCGTGGCCCCACCAATTTCACTCCCTACTGTTTGTCAACTTCAGCGGTTCTCTCAGCCAAATTGACCTCTGGTACGACTGGCCTAACGGCCGGAATTTCAACATCATCCGCGACCAGCTCGCCGGCGCCGACTCCATCGTCTACGACCTCGAGTGGAACAACGGCACCGTCTTCGCCTACAACGGTTCCTCCTGCCGGACCTCCCAGGTGGATGTTGGGATTCTCCGCCCCGATTGGCTAGTCGACGGCTCTAACTACCTTGGCCAGCGCCATGTCGACGGTTACCTTTGTAACGTCTGGGAGAAGGTGGAATTCATTTGGTACTACGAGGACGTCCTCACCAAACGCCCCGTTCACTGGGTTTTCTACACCGGTAAGCACACACAGCAGCTGCTAGGTTTTTTCGTTTCTGGTTACATTTGATTTTCGCGGGTAACAACTTGCTTCCCCTATTTGGCCGATGATAATTGGTAATTGAAACTATGTTGACAATTGAGTGAAGAAAAATCACCGCGAATTATCGCTTTGATGTGGCAAACATATGCATAGAACGACTCTGCATATAAAGAGAATATATCATTAAATTTTCGTTCTGCTTTAGTTGTTTACTTCTATAATTCATTGGTGTGAAACTTGGATTAAAATTAGAATCTGTTTGAACGGAAGATAAAGCACGAATACAGATTTTGACTTGTCACGAGCATTGGAGTTGCCTCGGATTTAGATTTTTAATTTGAGGGTAGGATTTGGTTCAAGTCTGTGTAGCAGCACCTCCAGTTCTTGCTCAATTTTGATTATCATTAGATAGAACCTCTTAAAAACCGCGGAAAGAAAGCCCAGCTCTGTTAGGTAAATGCTAAGGCCATTAGGGTCACTATGACCTGACTTGGTATACCTCTGGGATTTCAATTTTATGAGGTGACTTCCATATTTGTGCTCCCCTGTATTGCTGGTCACTTGTTAGGCTATCACCAGCTCTAATGCTGTGTCTGTGTATGAGTGATTCCATTCCTTTGTTTTCCTTCTTCTTTTTACTTCCAATAGCTCTCTTAAAAGACTTCGTTATCTTGGCAGGAAGGTCGATCCATGTCATGACATTTGAAGTAGGGGCAGTACTTGAGGATGAGAGATGGCAAGCTCCCGTGTATTGTTTTGACAAGAAAGCCGGCAACAACGACACAAAATCAGGAAGTGTTTTGGATTTGGATATTCGGGAGCGTCGTTGGATGACTTCTTAAATTCGTGTCCGGTTTGAGTTTTCTGAATGTACATGGATGTATATCATGGCTGCACATGACAAAGTTGATTACTCGACAGGGATTAGTGTCAGATCAAAAGTGCTGTTGTAGTTGTTCCTAGATTGACGTCTGGTGGCCAACTTGTTTTGAAACCTTAATTGTTATGCTAAATAGTTGTTCCTTGTGTATTTTGCTTTTTGCAAGCCCCATTCTTAGAAACCCTATCATTAGTCTCTTCTGTGATAAGTTTGGGGATGCATTCTAATCTTGCATCAATGTGTGAAAAGATTGAGGATATACACGTGTGTGTGCATTGCTTTCATTTGAATGGAGTTCGGATTGGTTCATTTCCTACTGCAGCGATTTCTATCCCTGCTTGTTTGCCATTTTTTTTTATTGTTGCTCGAAACTGTCTCTGAAGCAAGCCTGAGGGAATGGGGAATTGCAAAACATCCTGCAACTACTCAGACTTTCCTCTTCCATAATATCTTGTGTCAAATTCTGACAAAGATCTCCTCGGTCTGCTAATCTAACTTCACCTCAATCTAGTCCTCTGCAGTTTGAGTAATCATACAGTAGGTTGCCTTTAGCACCTCCTTCTTATAAGCTCCTTGACTATCAGGTGCACTTTGATCAGGTAGAAGCTGTCGGGGTACTAACAACTACTAGTTTGGTGCCTTAATGGATTTTATTTAACTGATGATGCATTTGGTTTCTATTTCCTGTTTCCTTCATTTCTTTCATACATTCCGAAGAGGAAATTTTCTTTTTGCAGAATATCCTGGTGATAATTGTCGAAGCATAACATGGTAGTGGTAGGTATTTATGAGTGGATGGGGTGATTTGTCAGCTTCCAGTCTGTGGCAAGGTTAGTCAGTGCCCTTTGGTATGCTTTAGTTGGTTTTATTAGACGTGATTGAAATATGCAATTCACTGTAAAAGATAAGAATACAGTACATGAAAATCACAAGGAGCTGCATTCTCGGAAAATTACAACTAGAGATTTGGCATGATGCGGTAAAGCTCCCTATGCTTCCTATCTAGTGAATTAAGAATTGAGCTATGATTTGAATCATGAAATTTTGCTCTTGTTAAGCAATAAGCAATATGTGAATTTACACATCCATTTTTACCCCCTCAAGAAATAAGCTCTTCTGGTCTTTTCCTGTTATCCTGTCACAGTATCAAGGATGAGTAGATTGTAGTTGTACGTTTGGTAGTTCCTTCATCTCAATCCCTTCCTTTTTCCTGTACTGATATCTACGTGCTGTGTACAGAAAGGCAGCAAAGTTGATCACAGCCAACACTGTAAGAAGCCAATAGAAGTAGTCGAACCGCCCCGTGTTTATGTTCTGAGAAAGCCATGATTGTTCTCTGTTTTCTGCACTCCCCGTTGCAGATTTCACGATGCTGTTCAATATAGAAGCGGCAAAGCAACCTAGGCCTCCAGCTACTGCTGCGTAAGCAGAACCGATACTTCTCATGGCATCGGGAGCTTCTTCATACAGAAATTCCAGCAACCCGACAATACAGAAGACTTCAGCAATCCCAATTAGACAGTACTGAATCAACAACCAGTATGCGCTTAAGTCCGGCATAGGAGTCAGGAAACTGACTTCAAACCCCTGTTTTATGGCATAGTTTCTCCTGTACCTCTCAAATACCCCGGCCCATGCCACTGACAAGATGGAAACTGCCAAACCAATCCCAACCCTTTGGAGCTGAGAAGCGCCGTGGGGGTGACCTGTGATTCGCCGGCACAGGGGGACAAAGACTGAATAGTACAAGGAGAGTAGTAGAAATATGCTGATACAAGGAAATACCGGCATACAAGTTACAGGGAGCTTCAAACTGCCCATTTGAGTATTCAATGTATATGCTTGCTGCACTGAGAGAGTGAGGAATTCTGTCAATATCAAATTGAGCATTATAGTGCATGCTGGAATCGGAATCAGTTTCATGAGAATTTTAACTTCTTCGACTTGGGTTACAGTGCAAAGCCGCCAGGGACTTGGATCAGCGCTATCTTCTTTTAGCTGTAGAGCAGCTTTGTCCAAACATCTGATGGCAACACTCAGAGTAAGTGAGAAAGAAAATTGCACTATATTTAGGTTATTTTGTAAGTGATACTAACTGCACAATCACCTGAAATCATCAGTATGAGCGATCTTGCTGCTTCCTTTTATAGCAGACCTTTTCCCAGGAAGTTCATACAAGCCTACAAAATCACCACTATCAAAAGAAGCATTCCTCTTCCGAAATGCAGCCACCAGAACCTGAGCCACCCGAGTCAGAGGGCTGCCTCCTGGTAATCTGTGCCTGTATAAGGGTGTACCTAGAAAGAAAACCAAGTTGGATATGGCCATGGCGATTGCCAAGGAACCAAATGCAGAACCCCATCCATGCTGCATTTGGATGTAGACGACAGCTGTGAAGGCGATGATCGCACCGAGGGTAACAGATAGATAGAAGAAGTTAAAGAACCGGTCTAGGTGGGCTTGGTAATCTCTACTCCTCTCATCGAACTGATCAGCGCCAAAAGAAGAGACGCATGGCCTAATACCAGCTGCACCAAACCCAGTCACATAGAGTACTGTGTAGAGGTAAAGCATCTGCCATGACTTTGCTGGTTCACAATTACCCAATAGTAAGGCTATCTGGTCGCACTGGTCTTGATTTGGCACAAACATTTTCATTGTTGCACAAAGGGTTATTCCTGTTAAGCCCTTCAATTTGCATGAAAAAGGAAACTAATAAGAGGCTAAATGAACTTAAATTAAAATACAGCTCTAGACTAGGAATTTAAGATAACTTGCTTCCTGAGCTGCTCTAGGAAATTATTATCAACTAATTGAATTGGAATTGATTATATGATACCGCAAGGTAGATTGTTGTGAAGATGGCAATGGTCCAGTATCTACCCAGGTAGGCATCAGCAAGAAAACCACCAAGGACGGAGGAGACCTGTGATATCCCGAGGAAATTATTGACTGCATTGGCAGAACTTGAGAAGGGGCGGTGCATCACATAGAACATAAACACAACCATGTTGACCGATAGCCCAAAGTAAGCCATTCTCTCTGCCATTTCATTCCCTGCATCCACAGCAGCATGTCACCTCAAACTAGCTATAACAGTGTCACTGGCTAAATCTACATTTCTACTGGATTGCTCTACTCACAACGATGTTTTACATTAATAGTAACTAATTGTTGCAAGACTCTTATATTTAAGGAAAAAAAAAGAAGATTTCTGATTTTATGTTTAGTTCTTATTTTGTAGTTCAAAGCTTTTACTTTGGTTATTTGATGATTTCAATTAAGATTGAAAGGTGTAATTGGGAAGATTACACTCCATAGTTCATGTATGGTACCTGAATGAGATCAAAAGTTCTACATTCTCAAAACATAACTCTTAACTATAAAATTTAGGGAGTACTTTTCTATTTTTACAGAACTGAAATTTTGAAAACGTTTGATAAAATCGGAATTCCGAAACCACAGGTGGATTAAAAGTACTCTGCTTGGATCTGATTGATGCATGAAAGAAAGGAATTTATCATATAATCATTTACTAACCAAAGATGAAGAATGCTGCAATCCAGCCGCCAGTCTTTGATATAGTGGAAACAGGGATTGGCTTTCCATGTATATTAACAGGTGTAGCTCCTCCAATGTAACCACCACCGAAAGCTGTCCGCCTGTCGTCAGACTCGATGAAGTAGACACCCAATTTCTTACTCCGGTTATGATGAGAATGAGCAGATTGTGGCGGCGTTGGTGAAGGAGACACAGGCAAGGCTTCGGGAGACTTGATTTCTTTTTCACCAGCCATGATGATGGCACAGTTTCAGTGAGTTTTTTCTCACTTCTCTTTAATTAACTTCTTCAGTGGTAGTACAAACAGTACTCCAGCAAATGCCTCTATTGAGAAGGAGAATTCAGCATAATGAGATGGTAGTACTTTGCTAGCAATAGTCTACAAAATATTCAACGCCATCTTATGATATGTTCAGTTTTTGTAGACAAACAGTTAAGCAGTAAATTTAATGTTTCATCTGCATCCATCATCATCATCATCATTTCATCATGTCATGATAACAACAAAATTGATGACACTCCTAATACTTGAGAAGAGGGTGTTTTGGCTTTGAGTTCTTTCATATATCTAACATAAAATAAGGGTACATATATGCCATATGCATGTTGACAGCAAGCATTAAATAGTGATCCAACTAACCACATTAAATTAGATGCCAAATAAGATGGATGAAGCACCAGCTGGTTGGCTTCCAAGATGAATCATTAATGTTGTGAACAAACTTTGAGGCTGAAAGATTGAGAGTCACAGGGACTTAATTCAGTATTTTCACTGGTTGGATTGTCAAATTGTCATCAAATCATGAATTTTGTGCATGTAATTCTTTGACCTCTCTACAATCTGGACTAGGATTGTTATTAATACTCCCGTTAGAGATTTTAGTGTGAAAATTTGAAAATGTTGATCTGTTTACCAACAAAAGGATTGATTGTGAAATAATTGTATCCTCTAGTGTCACAAGCAAAGCATTCAATGCAAATTTGCAAAATGCCAATTACGGGTAGTTGTTAGTTGGCTTGTTGACCTCTAGCCCACTAATCTGGCTGGTCCGCTAGGACCGCTACAGTTATCTTTCCATCTCTAGAACTTTGGGCCAACCTCGATGAAATGTGAACGCTGCATCTAAACGTTCATCAGAATTGGGCTCTGGTTTTGGGTTGTTGAATAAGTTTGAGAATGGGCTATCGTTGATTGCAACTTATGTGTTGTTTGTTACCAAATTCATTGCCGTTTCAAACTTTCAATACACATTTTGGAGCTTTGACAAAACCTTACCACCATGTCCTTTCAGAACAATCACACTAAAGTCAATATCTTTTGGGCAACTTATTGGGGGGTCAATGTTTTGGAGTAGTGTTTATTTTGGCTGGCCTTTACTTTCCATATGGAAGGCCCAATGATGCTAACTGCAACTTTTATTGTACTTTCTTGTAACCAAGCCATTTGGACAGAGAATGAAGCAGTTGATTCTCTTTTAGTGAAATTTGAATTTTTGCTGTCTTGTGGAGTTCTATATTTTGTTAATTCCCCAGCTGAAAGCTAAAATATTACTATTTCCTTTTCACAATGTAAGTTCACTTTGAGTAATATTAAGAATTAATTATTAGTAAAGATGAAAGGTTTATTTAATTTTTATTAATAAGGCCAATTACTACTTTACTCAAAAATCGTTATAGACATAAAGGGTAATTTAGGTAGTATAAATAAAATTATGTATTGTGATACAAAATGAACTTATTTTTCTCTTTAAAATCTACTCCAGTGAACCATACTTAAATATAGGTAAAACTCCCATTATATATCCCTTGATGGGAATTGAACCTAGATCTAATATCAAGAATAACAACATTCTAATCACTAGACTGTCCGTTGTCATCCAATTCTCATACAAAATTAACTTATATTTCGACATAGTCCAATATAAAAACTGGACTTACATAGTGAAAAAGAGGCAGTAGTCGCAGTCAAGGAGAAGTCTGGAGTTTAGGCCATCTCAGATACGTAACTAAGTTATTTGGCTTCCTACATATATTTAAAAGAATGCAATCATTATTCATTTATGCCAACTTAGATGTTCTATTTACCTTTTTATTGCCTCACAACGTCACAACAGCTAATATTATTGAATGAGGTAACTACTTTGTTTTCTAAGTATGTTAAGTTGTAAGAAAGCTTCTCTGCCTACCTTTCATAGTTTTAAATTTACTAAATGAGCAATAATATTTTTATACTATTCCCAACTTCTTGCACTTGGGGGTGATGGCTCAATTGCCCTTAACGAGTACATTTATAACTTGATTGAATATACTATTAGGGTACTAACATTTAGATAGGTTAATGGTAATTAGTGAGATTTAAACTTTCGTGCCTTAAGATAAAAGCACCCAAATTCTTTATTTTGGATAAATGATTGAGGAAGATGAGCAAATTAAACTCAATAAGTGACGGCAAAAATAACATTTGCTGGGAGGGGGAGAGTACTATTCATGATAGTAGTCACGGGAAGGCTTTGGTCCGGAAAAGCGACAAATGAACGAATGACTTATACTAATCTTTTCCAGCTGTTCAATGACTTTGTCCAGTTGATTCTTCTGCTGCTACTAGAGATTGAAAATTACTTTAAAAATTCGTATCAGTGTGAGTCAGTAGTAGCCATTATTATAAGCAAATTACACATTATGTTAATCTTTTTTGACTAATTGTTTGTGCTTATTTCTTGGATCAAGTGAATGAAGAAAGCCGAAACACTAGAAAAAACCGGGCACACTCCATGTGGGCTCTCCTAGGCCCACTGTTTTTTTGCCCTGGCGCCCACCCTTTCCAATCCAAAAATCCGCACCACTGGAGACTCTTTTTCTTGTTTTTTTTTTGGTTCTTTTTGGGCAAAACCACTCAGATCCACACACAACTCATAGCTGTCCACTACCGATAATGATTTTTCTGTTTAAACCATTTTAATATCTTAATCATCTTTAATCATTTGTTATTAGTTCCCCTGATTTCGATCAATTTAAGAGCGGTTTCTTTTGTTGGGATTGGGAGATTTACCTCCATACTCTAAATTTCCCTTATAATTTAACGGATCTTCTGTGACACTTTTATATTTAATCTTGTATAAACCTGATTGAATAATAGTCGTAAAGTCTTTTATAACGTCAGCACACCGAATATATAATGACTAGTGAGCTAACTAAAATTAGAACTAATGGTTTTTTTTTTTTTTTTTTGGGAGATTTTATGGGTAATTGCACGGGTGGTCCTTCTTTGAATAATGAGTAGTATCAATAAATCGCAGAGTAAATCACTTCACTCCAGCCCACTACTATCAAACCTAGTAGAAGACTCCCACCACTACTATTAGTAGAACTAGTATTTCCCCCATTTCTCGTTTCCCACCTTTTTTTTTTTTTCTTCAATTTTTGGCCAGTCAATCCGTCCTCGGATTTGACGACGGACGACGGACGCCGGCCGGTGGCGATGACGGACGACAATAACACATACCTGAATGGGGGCCTAATCCTGGTGGTCACCCTGTTGGTGGCGAAACTGATTTCGACCCTCGTAATGCGGAGATCCAAGGGCCGCCTTCCTCCGGTGGTGAAAGCGTGGCCTCCGTTGGTCGGTGGGCTGATGAGGTTCTTGAGTGGGCCGGTGGTGATGCTTAAGGAGGAGTATCCAAAGCTGGGAAGTGTTTTCACCCTTAAGCTGCTGACCAAGAACATCACCTTCTTCATTGGGCCTGAGGTTTCTGCCCATTTCTTCAAGGCCCCTGAATCCGATCTCAGCCAGCAGGAAGTGTACCAGTTCAATGTCCCCACATTTGGGCCCGGCGTGGTATTCGATGTGGATTACTCCATCCGGCAGGAACAGTTCAGGTTCTTCACTGAGTCTCTCCGAGTTAATAAACTCCGGGGATATGTTGATCAGATGGTTGTCGAAGCTCAGGTCTCATCTCATTTTCCTTTACATCGAACCTCTTTTTTTGTTTGGTTTCATGGGAATTTGCATGTGATTATGCATTTGTATTGATCATAATATGATTTAAGGATAGATTAGAACTGTGAAATTGCATCTCAATAATATTCAAGTTTTATTAGATTTGTAAATATGCATAATCTGTTTCTTCTACTTGCATGTAGCTGTATTTTTGTCCAATTGATCAGGATGCTCTAGTTTTCATCACGGATTTTGTTAAAAACTATAGTGTGGTGACTGATGTGATTGTAAAGGTAAAGTTGGATTTGGAATGATGTGATTGTATAATAGGGTTTGATTTACTAGTCAAAGTCTGAAAAGAGATAGTTAACACAGTTTGACCCCTGTGAAAGTATTTTACTTGATTGAGATATTGATTTGTGACCGAATTCAGAAATAAAAACTAAGCAAGTGATGTTAGTTTATCACTTTCAGAAATTGAAAAGGGGACAGATAAAAGGTTTGAAAGGTTACCAGATGGGAGTTGGATCATTGTATTTTCACCATGATTCTGGATCTGACTGTTGTCCTTGTGCAGGAGTACTTCTCAAAATGGGGAGACACTGGGGAAGTGGACTTGAAATATGAACTGGAGCATCTGATTATACTGACAGCAAGTAGATGCCTTTTGGGTGAGGAAGTACGCAACAAACTCTTTGACGATGTCTCTGCCTTGTTTCACGACCTTGATAACGGCATGCTCCCCATCAGCGTGCTAGCTCCTAATCTTCCTATACCAGCTCACCGCCGCCGTGACAAGGCACGCAAGAAGCTTGCGGCTATATTTGCTAGCATTATCGATTCAAGAAGACAAAGTGGCAAGTCAGAACACGATATGTTGCAATGTTTCATTGACTCGAAATACAAAGATGGACGTCCCACAACAAAAGATGAGGTTACTGGTTTGCTCATTGCGGCCCTTTTCGCTGGTCAGCACACCAGTTCCATCACTTCCACCTGGACTGGTGCATACCTCCTAACCAACCCTCAGTTCATGTCACAAGTCGTGGATGAGCAGAAGAATATACTGAAGCAGCATGGGGATAAGGTCGATCACGACATTTTGTCTGAAATGGAAGTCCTCTATCGGTGCATTAAGGAAGCACTTAGACTCCATCCGCCTCTGATTATGCTACTTCGCCAATCACATGCTGATTTCTCTGTGACCACTCGGGAAGGGAATGAATATGACATTCCCAAGGGCCATATAGTTGCCACATCCCCTGCATTTGCTAACCGCCTCCCACATATCTACAAAGATCCTGATACTTATGATCCCGACAGATTTGCTCCTGGAAGAGAGGAAGACAAGGCCTCTGGAGCATTTTCTTATATTTCGTTTGGTGGTGGCCGACATGGATGTCTGGGAGAGCCGTTTGCTTATTTGCAGATCAAAGCTATATGGAGCCATTTGCTGAGAAACTTTGAGTTCGAACTGATATCACCTTTTCCGGAGATTGACTGGAATGCCATGGTGGTTGGCGTGAAAGGAAAGGTCATGGTGAGATACAAGCGCCGACAGCTTCTGGTGGAATAATTGTGCATTTCCTGCTAGTATAGTGACGAATCTTCTGGCACGATTCTTCTAAACACTTTTTTCTATTGGTTGCCCTTATTTTATTTTGATGTCATTTTTTTCTTCTGCACTTTATTCCTCCGTAGATTGACCTAGGTATTTTGCCTGCTCCAGTAGAACTGACACGTTTTCAGTTGAATATCTGTAATCATTTTGGCATTTCTGTTTCCCATTCCCTTCTTTTTCTTTGATGATTTGCAACTGTTAAGTTGGCGAGTAATGATGTGTTCTGGCTAAATGTACTGATGTGAAGCAGTGTTTTATCCAAGAGTTTTTCTTTGGAGTAAAGAGCTTTCATTGGACAAGATTGATATTGCCCAAATGGGCAGTTTTTTTTTTTTTTTTTTTGGATGAAAGTTGAATTTCATTCCATGTTGGTGATAAAATACGTACATAATAGATAGGATTCGGTACTTATCTACCTGTAAAATTTCGAAAGTAAGTAGAAATAGGGTTAATGATGCCCATCAAAGGGCTGCTGCTCTATCTTGTAGTTGACAGTTTTTAATTATCAATGAATATCCTTTTTTTTTAAAAAAGGTCCTTTTGTTTTTTTTTTTTTGGAAAAGCGAAATGTCCTTATGACCAAGGATTTACAAGGCTGCAACTCTATATAATAGTACATGATTACAAAAGGTTCCCACATAAGGAGTACCAAAACAACTCATGCTAGTGTCATATAAACTGTGGAGAGATTGACATCCTGCTACACCAACTTCTATTCTTGCTTGTGTTTTTCATTTTGACAATCTTGGACAGGTTCATTCTTAAGGAGAATGAAATACTGCATTACCTCATAGATGAATTCTGACTTCGAGGAAATTATTGGAGATGTGTTTATTGTAATGAACAACTGAAAAGGGAGAAATACATGGAGAAAGAACCAGATTTACAAATGATTTAAGTACTGTACTCTGTAAACTAGGACTTGATATTGGGGAAACCGGCCTTAATCAAGGAACGGGCCCTGGTAATTTAGCACAAAATGAGTTGAATAAACTCTGATAAATGATTCAATTACATCATATCTATTGAAAAGAAAGTATCAACAGCTAGTTGTGATATTCAGGTGTACATATCAAATTCTTTCCATCTCAAAACCAAGTTGATGGTTCATGGAAAGGCCTCAACTTGAAACAATTTTCAAGAGTTCAATATCAAACAAGAGAGTTTTGTCTATCAATCCCTGGTTTCTCAGCACAAAATCCAGCGCTCGCTGTCCCTGGACAGTGGAACAAGATATATTAGCTGACTATTGGAAAGCTTCAAATATGCATATGTGTCAAGTAAAAATGCTGCGGCAACAACTTAGTTTTATCCTCCCACTAGGTAGGATCAGCTAATAGATCATTTACAATCATCTTTGTCAAAACATGAAGTTTCAATTGAATTCAAATAAATTAGGCAAGTTGTAAGGGATTACAGAAAATGTTGTTGGCCTGGGGCCCTTCTTGTTGTAGTCATTGTCAGGATATCCTAGTTCTGGAGGAACAATTATCCTGCACGAACATGGACAAGCTCTTCAAGCATCCACAAAATTTTATCGCATTATTAGATTGAAACTAACAGAAAACTACACTAAGCTGCTCACTGGTTGAGTTCTTAGCAAATAACATACCTTCTCACACCACCAGGCGACATGCCTGAAACGGCTTCCTCAAATGCGGGTATAACCTAAGGTTTTAGGAAAAAAAACTGAATTACCATCAGGAAATATAAACTTCAACTGAACAATACGACCAATAAAGCTAATATGGAAGCAATTAGGCACAGCATTAATCAAAGGTAATCCATTCTAAGGTAGATGGAAACAAAGTTGTGCTCAAAGCTTACCAAATGTAGGGCAGTATAGAAGACATGCAACTTCAAAGATGATAAGAGAAGTATAAGCATGAAGCATTGATTCTTGTTAGTATTGCGCTTTCAATTTTCTTACTCAATCTTTTTCAAATTACACGCAATTGTTACCTCGTCAGATCCGATTTTGAATTTGTAGAACTCCTTCTCACTGCCCTGAATATGATACAAACAGCAAATGATTTATCACAAATGATACATGCTCTGGGGAACAAAGAAGAAGAGAAAACAGTGGCATGTTCCATACAACTGGAAGACATACCTCGAAGGAACCACCTTTTGTTTTGTTGCGAGCTTCAAAAATGCGGCCATAATAACCAATGGTGTAACCATCCCAATCAACCTTTAAAAATATTTGATCTTAAGAAATCATCAGAATCTTTCATCTTTTCATTTAGAATAACCAACCAATGATGATTTATAGCAAACTAATTGCATCATTTCCCAGGAAATTAAAAATCAAGGCTAATCAAAGAAATGCAGATGTAATGAGCAAGACAACTTTTATCTGTGGTATGAAGTGACGAAGCATGTGATCAAGCTTCAGAGGGTGCTTCCAAGTTCTATAGCTGGTCTTATTTGATTTCTAAATTGTCCAGTTATCGAAAAGCCAAAATAGTTCAAAATAAGATGCAGAAAGAAAGCAGGCTTACCACGACTGTCTCTCCTATCTTGGGTGTTGGCCCATCCCCAACTCGCAAGTCCTGCACTATTTGTCATTTAAAGAGTTAAAGAAACCAAGGTTCTTCTAGGAGAAGACAATGAAGAACGTCACACAAAAGATGGTTTATGAATCACTATAAGACCTTATACTGAAGACCTGAGTTTGTTTCAACGTAGTCAGGGTACCGCATCTTGGTCTTCCCGTAATCCTTCCCCCTCAATGCAGGCACTGTATGCTCAAACAGTGAGGCTGTTAATTAGTCTTCAGATCTACAAGAGGTTGCAAATATAACAATCAGACAATTACACAAGGACAAAACAAAAGTGGGGTTCAAGAGCTTATGTCGTGAAGCAAAATATTCAGTAAGTGGCGACGAAATTCTAATTTTTATTTGGCCATTTTGCATCATGTACCGAAACTTGGACGAGTATCTCATAATATTGAAAAACTCCTGGTAACTTTGTGAAGGGATGAATTCTTACTATACGATGGTGTCCTATACGGGAAATGATGAATCAATGAGTCTTGGAGGTGAATTGGAGCAAAAAGAGGAAAAGAGAAGAAAAAAACAGATCCAAAGCAGGAAGTGAAAGCTTGTGAAGTTCAGATGCTCAGGCTAGATACCATGCCCAGCATAAGATTAAGAGCCGCTTCCAATTTGAGGCCAAGCATCATGCATAGTAGTATGACAGTAGTTGCCAAGCTGAATCTCATGCTAGGCCCAACGCCGAGCCTGGCCTGGGCGTGATACTGGAATTTTCAATGCTGACACGGAACAGAATCACACAACAATGTAATAGAAATTTAAGGTCAAAGAAGTTATAGTGATGAATCTGAAGCTTGAAGGCTTCATAAATCACAGAAGGGACAAAGAATAAGGGTGGGGCGAAAGCTCAAAATTTGCTTATTTTGATTAGAATTAACAGGCAATGCTTTCAATGGTAATCATTGGAGCACAGTCATGACATGCCAGTAACATGTCGATGGTAAAAGGAAGAAGACAACAGCTACAACATTTTTCGATAGACTTAAACCGAATGACTGAGAAATGGATTAAGAGGTTTCTAACAGGACCTATGGAAACTCGATGAGTAACAACTACAGAAATACAAAGAGACATTAGGGCAGAAGTGAAGAAATTACTCACTGTCAGCATACTGAGAAGCGGCCAGGGCAGGTGCATCATCATCTCCATTGAAGTAAGTGAGTGTCAACACCGCAATAGAGGAAGACATGAGAAGTCTCCGACGATCAACAACAGGCCAATGTATCTCCAACCGGTCATCATCTTCAGAAGCTGAAAAGCCGAAAAACAGGAAAAAAAACATTCAGCTTTTCATCTTTGGTGCATCAGTGAGCATTCTTAATCAGAGTTTTTCAAGCATGAACTTTGTTGTAGTCATCATATCAGGTAGAGTGGAAACAACCCAAAATCATCATACGGAAATAAATGAATTAAGAAAGATACAGAGGCGCAAATAAGATGTAAGAGTCACGTTATACTGTTTCTGAACAACCAACAGGAAATGGAGAAACCAAGTGATAAGTTATAATGAAAAAACATGAGGCACAACAACCTGAGGCAGGTGCTTCACTGCTTCTGCGCAAGAAGGACTTGGGATTGGTGATGAGCCACCTCTGAAATTGATGCTTGTGCCACCACTGAAATGCTAAAAGGCAATCATATCACTACCCCAATTAAAAACCCTTCGAAAAATTTGGCTGCAATTCGTAGAACCAGAACCCAAATTCCACAATGCTTATGCATGCGTACCCAAGATGATGATGAAGAACAAGAGATTGGAAAGGACCCAACTGTGAACGCCATTTTCACGAACTAAAAATGTGCACAAAACTACACCAGAGCTGCTGCAATCAGAAGCGAGAAACGACGGATGGATAGAGAGAAAGAAGAGAGAGGGGTAGAAGTTTCCAAGTGATTCTAAAGGAAAAAGACGTTTTGGGGGAAGAAGAAGATAACCACCTCAGAATTATTCACATCCACTCATCATCATATTAACTAATTTACTGTATCATGCCTCTTACTTAAAATTGAGCCCTCTTATCCTCCTCCCTCCATTTACATCATACTCCATAATTTTCTTTCCCCAATCTTTTCTGGTCATTTACTAAAGCAAAAACTTGTGATTTCCTCAGATGATTATACTGTCCATTTAGCTCACAAGTACCCTTTTTATTAACAGATCAAAGCACCAGCTTTTGTGGGTCAACAAAAATGGTTTCAGCACTTCATCTCATAGGATTGTATTTCAATTCAGAAACGCAATTTATAAATACCAACCAAATCAAGATGAACTACATCATGAAAAAAGTTTCCAAAAAGTAAATTTTTTAGCTCTAATACACACAATATTCATTCATGTAGCTATTCCACTCTCTTTACACAACTTTTCGTTCATCTTACTTCATTATTTCATCATCCGTCCAAGTAAAATCAAAAGACAGCTCATTGCAATGGGGATTCTCTTCAATGGCTAACAAGCTTAAGACTATTTGCCTTCTCTTGCAGACTGTCTAACAGGCTATCAAAGCTTTTCTTGAAAGAATCCACTCCTTCAACTTCAAGTTGAGATCCCACGTAGCCCCAGTCAATTCCCAACTTCTCAAGGGCACTGTAAATACCCTCTGCTTCAGAAACATTGGCATCGATGGTCCTTCCAACAGTGCCATGATCAATGAAAGCTTGGAGGGCTTGGTCCGGCATGGTCGACACCTATGTGGTTAAAAACAAAAATGAACACAATCATACACAAAATTTCGGAATTATCATCTCTATGGAAATATACGACAAAGCCTTATCCACATGCCACTGTTGGGTTCGGTAAATGGACTTACATTTCAATATTGGGAGCTAATGGGAACAATACACCACAAACAAAACAAGGAAAGCAACTAACTAAAAAGTAATACAATGTCATAAGGTATAGAGAGATATACCGTGTCAGGTCCAATGAGAGGAGCCACATATAAGGTATCAGGGTATGCTGGATTCTTCACACTGGTTGAGGCCCACAGCAACCTCTGCTTCTTGGCACCCTTTTTCACCAAAGCCTCCCATCTTGGTCCAGAGAACTTCTTCTGATAGAGCTGATAAGCAAGACCAGCTTGCGCATTTGCAGCCTGTAATAGTCACAATTATCACATAAGACATTCCCATGCGACCATGATAGGAAAATTGATATACTAGTGTTATGTTCAGTTCAATTACCTTCCCACGGAGATTCAGAGCTTCGGGTGTTCCAATTTTCTCAAGCATCTTGTCCACCAAGGTGTCTACTCGACTAACAAAGAACGAGGCAACACTTGTGACGCGAGAAAGATCTGATAGCCCGGACGCTTCAAGGCCATCAAGGTAAGCATCGATGACTGCTTCATATCTTGCAAGAGAGAATATGAGCTGTTTGTCCACCAAAACAAAAGGATAGGGATTAGATTAGAAAAGAGAAATGCTTAAGCTTAAAACAATGCATGATAAGATAATTTCTTCCATTTTGTTATTCAAAGATATCTAAACTAACTAAAGCAAAAGATGCCAGCAGTACAAATGCATTTCACTTCCAAGTATGAAGAGACGAATATATTTATTTAACATACCGTGACATTGACACTTATCCCATTTGCAATCACTTCCTTTATCGATGGGATGCACGGAGCGGTAGCAGGGATTTTTATGTAAACATTCGGTCGAGAAACTACTTTATGAAGCCACTTTGCAGCTTCGATCGTCCCTTGAGTATCATCAGCAAGTCTTGGTGACACTTCAACGGAAACGTATCCATCACCACCATCTGTTTCATCATAAATTGGTTCAAAGAGTTTACACGCATCTTGGATATCCTTGATAACAAGTTCCCAGTATGCACTTTCTATGTCCTTCCCAGCTTGAACTAGTTCCCTGGAAAATTTGACATATATGATCGAATTTTAGTAATTTGGAATATGATAATGAGGACCCTCATTAGATCATTAAACAGTAAATCACTTGTCATCAACTTCATAAGGAAACTGAGCACACTAACCAGTGCCAGCTGCAAGATTATATGCATAAAAACACTTTAAACTCCAACAGAACACTGACATTTTAGTCTTGTTAGACAAGAAACCAAAGCCCCACAAAATACTATAAACTAAATGCAGTGGATTGTGTCTCCACAGGAAGATGAAAGACTAGTACGTGAGAGAACAAAGAGTCTTAAGGACAATTCCCCAACCACACGGCTATAGAGGTGACATATTGACACTAATTTACAGTGATATTGAGCATAAGATACCAGATTACAACTATAACTGGTTCAAAGTACCTGAATTGGTCATTATAGGCATTTGATGTAGATATTGCCTTCTGGAAGATCTGCAGTAAGAAATGGTATCAGTTACTACCAAAGAAATAAAAACCACAGGAAGATAAATTTTTTCTGTTTCTGAAGAAATACATATAAGCATGAGGATAGAAATATTATAAAAATTACCGCAGGGTTGCTCGTTACACCTCTGACGCCACTTTCAATCAATGGAATCAGGTCAGTAACAGGACGGCACAAATTATCATACCAAGGACTTTGCCCTTGCTTCTCATAAAGGTCGTGAAGTGTTGTTCTCTTGATAGGGCTTCCATTTCCAGAAGCACTGGAGCACCTAACACTGTCAAAATGAAGCATGCTTGTGAATCAAATAGATAAAAAGTAGCAGAGCAGAAAGCAGGAAAATTGAGCCGATGCAACCAAATGGCAAGTACCCAAAGAACCATTACACATAAATACAGGAAACAAACCCATGAATTGGCATCTGCATGGTACTCATAAGAAATTTGACATCAGACATAACTCTGCTTATATTGCAACAGAATATGATGACAAGTGCGCACTAGGAATAAATTAGCGTACTGCTTCTTAACCAAACCAATATATATACGACGACAAGTGTTCCATAAGGAAAAATGATATTCAAGTTTTATAATACAAAAGCTATAGTTACCAATGCAAAGGGTACAGATTAAAAGCAAAGTCAACAGCCTAATATGAACCTTTGTGTTTGTATTCCAGTAAACATAAGATCGCATAAAATGACCAAAACAAGTCATTCTGCTTCTAACACAAAAGCTATAGTTACCAATGCAAAGGGTACAGATTAAAAGCAAAGTCAACAACCAAAATGAACCTTTGTGTTTGTATTCCAGTAAACATAAGATGGCATAAAATGACCAAAACAAGTCATTCTGCTTCTAGATATATAAACAAAGATTGGGACTTTTTTTACTTTCTCAGAATGACGGGATAACTCAATTGATGTGAAATAGAAACTTGAAAAAGGGGTGGTTGATCCCTTTGTTACTCTACTTTATGATCTTACTAAACCTAAAGAAGTTTCAGAGAGAGAATCAGGGATATAAACAGCGAATTGAAAATTCAAGAATCGACACTTTTAGCGTGCTGAACTTATTTAAATGATTAAGTATCAACAAAACTTAGAGAGATGAAATGAAAACATTACATCAAGGAAACACTGTGAGGAGCAACAGGAGCAGAGAAGGTAGTTGACAGGAGAAGCTTTCTGGCATTAGCGTTGGCAAAGGGTCTGTGAAGAAGGGACAAGGAAGACGATCGGGTCCGTCCACCATGAAGATCAGCAGAAACCCAGCTCGCGGAAGCAGTGGCGGCGGTGGAAAGCTTAGAAATGGTAGCCATGGAAGCAGAGAAAAAATGATCTGAGATCAAAAAAGAAAAAAAAAACCCTTTCGAAAATCAAATTCGGAGAATTCGAAGTGAAACTCTAAGATATAAAGTCCAACCGCTCTTCTTCTCTCTCACGCACACACGCACTCACCAACCCCCCAATTCAGCTTTTCTTTCTCCAAGGCGGTTTTGGTAAGAAAGGCCTGTTCAAAGGTTTTCCTGGTTTTTTTACTTCTCTCTCTTTTTTCCCTTGTTCTTTCTTTTTTTTTTCTAGAGCAGCGAAGTTAGACAAATCACGAGTGGATCATTATCTTTTTTTCTCCTTATGATAATGTTTAATACCACAATGTATTGTGGATCATTATCTTTCTTTTTGCATATTATTTAATTTTGGGGTTTTTTTTTTTTTGGTGCACATTTCATTCAAGACCAAGGATTTTTTTTCATAGGGCTAATTTCCAGTTACAATAGTACAATTATTTTACAAAACTGCTATTATCAATAGTCAAGGCATATGTGGCAAATTCAGAGCCGAGTAGAATAGTAATTTGTAATACTAATACAAGGAAAGATATCAATCAAGTAAAAAAAAAAAAACAGAAAGTGTAATTGAATCAAGGCTTGGAATGAAATTTCAATTTCAAAGGTTTTGACCCTTTTGGGTTTTCATTATTGAGATTTGTTTTGTTGATCATGATGTCATTGGTGAAGTGAAGCTGAAATCATATTTTGATGGCTAAAGCAGATTAAAAACATTTCATTAATTTTTTAATGATAATAATAATGACTAGCCATCTTCCGATGAAGGCCAACTTTGAACTGTCTGGAGAGATGGCTTCCGTTATGCAATAGCAACCTGCGGGCGTACCAACAAGACGAGCCATTTTAGCAGAATTGGTAGGCAGGTGATATTTGGTGATTCCCAAAGGCCATATCTTTTTTGAAAAATGATTTCTGATTTTTAGTGTATTAAGTACTAGTATCCTTTAGAAATTATTATCTTTTTCTCTAAAATTATTATTTTATTCTATTATTGTGTCTGGTTGCACAATCTTACATGGTACAGTAGCTGTACTGAATAATTTCTCATATTTTTTTGTTGTGTTTCGAAATCATTATTATATTTCTTATTAAAAAATTATTTAATGTTTAGGATAGAAAAAATATAAAATTGTTTTATAAACAAATCAGGATTCAAATACATGGCTCTTTTATTGTTTATTTTGGTAAACACCTGACCTTTTGGATAAGTGAAGAGTAGAAAAGAATCTTTTGTTCCCGATTTCGGCTGCTAAATTAGTTGTGAAATGGAAAAATATCCCAAGTTCTACACTTCATCATCAATAAAGGAGAAGAAAAAGAATATCCAGATCACGTGGGGCGCGTGCGACGATACCGCAGGCGTCATTTGGGTTGGATTATGCATGGACGTAATCCGTTTCTCACAAAAATTCCAAAGCACAAGTCCAAAGTCCAAACCCATTATGTTTGAGGAACTAAATGGGCTACTTCAACAAAGGATGTCATAAGTATTGGGCTTATCAAGTTCGGACTGGACAGTGACAGTCCCTACAGAGCGGATTTTTAAAAGAATTGGGCTTTGGTTTAGTCCTCCTAATCACGGATTCTCAGTTGTCTTGTGAGTTGGGGGAAGTGAACTTTCATAATTTAATGCTTTGAATAAACAATACTAGTAATGTACATCATCACATGGCATTTAAATACGATTAGTGATCTCTTCCAGTTCTTTAGTTATGATGAACATGCTCAGTTGGGCATCATTAAATGACGTGTGTTGGTTTCAGAATTATTCAAAAATCAAACTCGAATATTTCACTCACGATCTTTTGATATCATCTCTTTAAAAAAAAAATTTACGTTATACCGAGTCATTTTGTATCAAAATAGTGACACAATGAAAGCGCACTTTGGTGTGAAGATTAGAAGTTGAAACTCCCCGCTTTATGTTTTTTTTTTTTGGCCTTCTCAGCAGTTCTTACAGCCAACTCAACAGAAACAGAAAATGAATAGTATAGGATGGATTTGATAAACTTTCTTATTCGATTATTATCGTAGAGAAAGTTGAATCCTCTATTTGTCCCAAAATTATTGTCCAGTTTGAGATTTTACTTTTAGTACAATTTGAACTAGAAATGAAAATCCAAACTGAACAATAATTATGAGACGGAAAGAGTATATAGTAAGCCATCATTTGTGCCTAATACTCATAGCAAAATAACAATACTTTATCTGTGCCAACGTGATATACTTCGAATGTGATTTCCTTTCTTTAATAATAGTTTCATCTTATCAAAAAAAAAAAAACAATTACTTTATCTGTCTCATTTATGAGAAGTTTAGAATATTTTATTTGTCATATTAAAATTGTTGGACGGGCCGACGGGGTGACTTTAACTTGTTAATCAGCCACAGATGCTGATATATATATATATATATAGAGTAATAATTTGCAAGTGTGACTGAAAACAAAAATAAATAAAGCAGCAAAGCTGGATGACCAGAAAATTGAAGTATATGGGGAGAGAGCATTGAATATAAACTTGACTGATTCCAACAATTTCCATCACTTGTCTCGTATCCTATGTGTCTTAGTAGAGAAAGAAACCCAAACCCCCCTTCTTCCTTCCTAGCTCATCTACCAAACCAAACCAAACAAATAATTATAAAAAGCATATTTTAAACTAAGTTTTAAGTACTGGTATTATTGTTTAAGTCCTTTCTTTCTTCAAAGCTCCAACAATTGATATAAATGTGTGTTTGAGTCTGACCACACACGTTACCATTATTTTTCATTCAGTCATCTAATTCTTTTTTTTCCTCCAAAACCCCCCAAAAATAAAAGGTTGTCATTTTTCTTTTCTTTTCTCCCAATATATAATTCTTTTTTTTTCCTTGTTTTTTTGGGGCGGTGGAAATTTGGTTAGTTAACAGTCTTTAGAAAATGAGTTCATATTTCCGGCAGAAATTCCAAATTTCTTCAATATGGTCATCATCATCGTCTTCCTCACCAGAAGAAGACAAAGATGAAGGAAAAGTGAATCATCAAGAACTTAAACATGAGGATGATTATGAGGAGGAGGAAGAAGAAGAGGAGGAGGAGAAGCTAGAACTGGAAGATCAAAAAAGAGACGAGATTGAACGAAGTAAAATCAAGATCATGAGAGCCCGCCTTCTAACTCAAGATCCTTCTTCCCAGGTTCACAGTTCTGCAATCCCAACTCACTTGTTTCGTGTTCCTTTCCACTTCTTTTTCTTTCCTGCTGAATACTGCTAATGCTGCATTTACCTCCTTTTTAATTTTTGCCTGGACATTGGGGGGAAGAGATGAAGTTCTCTGTTTTTTAAGAATTTAGGACATGAATTCAAGTTTGTACTAGGAATGCTATTGATTCATTATGCAGCTTTTGGTCAATGTTTGACTTGAGTCAGCTCACCATTTTAAAGACAGCTTCGAACTGTAGCAAAATCACAGATCCACCGATGATTAATTGGGTTGAATAAGATGAAATTCCAGCTATAGATTCTTATTTGAAGCTTCATTACATTGAATTTTGTGCTTTCTAATTGGTTGTTCACCTAACATTATGTGTTGTGGTATAGTGGAAGCAGCTATCACTTTTTGACCAAACAAAAAGGGCATTTTAATTTTATGTTTGTGTTGTTCTCATAGAATAACTTGGGTTGTTGATTAACTAACCCTTTATACTGTAATCACAGGATCTAGATGATCTTATGATCAGAAGGTTTCTGAGAGCTCGTGATCTTGACATTGACAAGGCTTCTGCTTTGCTTCTCAAGTACTTGAGCTGGAGGAAAGAGTTTGTTCCCAATGGCTCCATTTCTCCATCAGAGATCCCAAATGAGCTTGCTGATGATAAGTTGTTCATGCAAGGACTGGATAAGTTGGGCCGTCCCATTGTAGTAGTTTTTGGTGGACGCCATAAGCCTAAGAATCTCGAAGAGTTCAAACGTATGCCCCAAATTTTTTTCACTGTCGGTGGACATATTCCCTAATTGGAAAGAAAGTAACGGGAAGGGCACAATTCATTGAACTTCAATGAGAAGAACGTGTAAATTTGTAAACCACAATTGTGACGTATGGTCTGTAGAAGTCACTTCACATAGTAGAATAAAGAATTAGTTGTTGCTGCTGCATTCTTCTCTAATTTTTTTTCTTTCCTGTTTTGAGTTGCACAGTATGTTTCTAAATCTGTTTAATGGCTTTCGCCCTGGTGTTACTTTTGCCCTTGTCCTTCAGCATTTCTTCTCGCTAATGCGTAATGTGATTGGTGTTTCACCTATGCTAACATCCATTATTTATCCCTTCTTTCTCAACAGGCTATGTCACTTTCAGCCTTGACAAAATATGTGCCAGGTAAATTTACTTCTATACATGCATTTCAATGTCTTTGGTTTTTTAGAGGGTTCTTTGAGAGTTCTTTGGAAATTGAAAGAAGAACCCTCAAAGTACTTGTAAATTTGCTCAGTATGATATAAGAGAATAGACCCCTGAGTATTCAAGAAACAAATTATTTTCCATTACGTATCTGTTCAATGAGCGAATATACCACTCGCGTACACACTAAGCATGCCTAGGCACTTGCGCCTGTGTTCTGTAAGGGTTGTTATGGAGATAAAATGTTATTGTCACAACCAAAAAAATGTTGCCTTTGGTGGAGCTAATAAGGCTTGAGCCTCTTTTATTGTAACGAAAAAAAAAAGTAAAAAATTGTTATACTGTGCAAATGACAGAATGCCTACTGGACAAGAGAAGTTTGTTTGCATTGCCGATCTTGAAGACTGGGGATATACCAATAGTGACGTCCGCGGTTACATTGCAGCTCTGTCAATTTTACAGGTTTGCTCACGTGTTTCCCAGATCCTCATTGCTGATTATCTTGCGATGGAAATCTGATCTTTCCAAATATCAGGATTGCTACCCGGAAAGACTAGGCAAGTTATTCATTGTTCATGCTCCTTACATATTCATGACGGCTTGGAAGATGATTTACCCGTTTATTGACCGTAAAACAAAGAAGAAGGTAGTGGATTTTCTGATCCTGTCTTTCCTCTTCCAGATGAATGATACCTTTAGGGTACATGGATTAATCACACACCAGAAGTCTAGCTTTCTAATGTTTTGGCTGAAATGTGATTTGATTTTTCCTTTGTCACCAGGCATCATGATGCACAGAATCACGGCTTAGATTTCTGGTTCCTTTCTTGATGTAGTTTCAGGATTTCTAATCTTCTGATTGGTTGTTTGTTTATGCAGATTATGTTTCTCGAGGACAAAAAACTGAGATCAAAATTGCTTAATGACATTGATGAGAGTCAACTTCCTGAAACATATGGAGGCAAACTACCATTGATCCCGATTCAGGACTGCTAAACTGATGTTCCAATTACAAACACTAAATGTGTTTTCCTATGTACCCTCCATTATATTGTTTTTATTAGCCATGTCCCATTTTCAAGATCATTTTATTACCATTGGGATATGAACCTGATCAGTATTCAGTACCTCGTTATCCTGTACCATTTGTAACAAAAACCTATATTATTGTGGTTATACTACCGAATGCTATCTGTTGTTGAAACAATACGAGCTAAACTGCTAGTCTCTGCTTATCGAACTTCTGTGCATTCCTCATTTCTTGTTATTAAGGATTTTTTTTTTACACAAGTTCCACATACAAACAATGCCAAATCAAAGCAATAAAGTTATTGAAAGAACAATCCACATTTGAGGCAATTTGTTTTCTCGTGACAAATTAATACTACGTGTGAGGCTGGGAGCATGGGACGAAACAAAAATTGTTCTTCACCAAATTTGTCCTGATTTGAAAAGAATGTCTAAAATCAGGTGTTCATCCACGAGCTTCTATAGTTCTATCCACAACCTGACGTGATATTCATCAATAAGGTAGTCGCCTGATAATTTGGTTCCAAGGTGTTCGCCCTGTTTCCTCCAGAAAACTACTATACCGCGTCCGACGACAATCATTCCAGGAGAGAGGGAACACATAAATTCATGATTCTACCATCAGTTCTTCGAAATGCATGATTACTAACTACATTCAGAAACAAATGAAGGAATCGAAACAACTCTTAAAATGAAGGTAAGACTTCTAAACCTTAGGTTCAGGTATATATATCATCCAATCCAGCTAAAAACATGATTATAAATATCAACCTAACCCATTTCAATATGGTTCTGACAGAAGCCAGCAGAATTATTCATGACAGCAATTCCATGCCTTGACTGGCAGGTCCAAACAAAATCCACATCATGTAGAATGTGATTGCAGTAACCATAAAATTAAAAGGAAAGAGCAAAAATATAGAGAAAAAGCAACTCGAGCTCAAGCCATTCAACTAAAACAAAATAAATTCAACAGTTACAGATGACTTTGGTGATGCTGCAGTAATCCTTTAACCAATAAGTAACTTGTTCTCGTCCAGGAAGGTGTATGTTGGAACCTCCAAATTGTATGGTGCAGGTCCTTTTCGAATTCTACCGGAGATGTCATAGTGCGACCCATGGCAAGGACAAAACCATCCACCAAAGTCACCAGCATTAGGTAAAGGGATACACCCCAAATGGGTGCATACGCCGACAACCACAAGCCATTCGGGGTTCTTCACCCTAATAGCATCTTCCTGGGGATCACGCAGGGAACCAACATCGACACTGTTAGCCAATTTGATATCATCGTCAGTCCGATGCCTGATGAAAACTGGCTTCCCACGCCACTTGACTGTGACAGTTGTGCCAGGTTCAATGCTAGATAGATCAACCTCAAGGGAAGCAAGAGCAAGGACATCTTTGCTGGCAGACATGCTTAGGACAAACTTCAGTACGAGAAGACGGATTAATGAAGCATAAACAAACCTCCCTCCGGTCAAAACAAAGTATGCAAATGCACGTTTACTAGGGTCACCAGGAGGAAAACGTTCATGATTGGACTCATCATAGGTAATTTTTGCAGTTGGATTCTTAATAGCAGCCACTGTTGATGGGATGTCTTGAACTAAACCCATTTCTTGTGGTGAAGCAAGAGAGTTGGAAGACAATCCTGTAAGAATTTACGATTGAACATTAGGCAGAGGATAGCCATCAATATTAAGAAACCATAATAATTCCTCATGATTACTGTACTTGAATAATTGAACTGAATTAAAACATCATCAGTAATCCACCAATCTACATTAACTATCCAGTGTCCACCACTTAACCTCCACTCACATTGAGTAAGACAGAGTTTCCAGTAAACAAAAAGGCACATTGCGACTCGAGGTCCAGGTAAGAAAAGGCTATCATAAGCTTTGCAAAAGAAAACCAAACCTCCATACACAATACTTGCACCCTTGCCAAGATAAAACGTCTAAACTCAACTCACACAGAAAACAGGCTTTTTCATACTTGGAGAAGACAAACCAAAATGCTCTCATATTGATAAAATTTAAATTCACAACTTATGATATGAACAAAAGAAATCAAGTGCCATTGGAAAGCAATTCCACTATGCGGTAAAGACCATTATTAAGCTTCGTGAAAAGAAGAAGGACCCTCCACCATATACCATGTAAGCCATTTCAAAAATGAAAGCAAGCATGTTTATACTAGGAAGAGCACAACAAACCCCGGAATTCAACAACTTCAAGTTAAGATAACTCATCCGCTACTTACGGGATTATCAGAAGAAATCAAATAGTCACATAATTCAAGTTCATAACTGGCCATAAAGATTTTTCAGCCTGAAAAGATATCATTTTTCACATAAGGGCAATGAAAGAAGTGTACAACTTCGACCCTATCTACACTGCAATCCATAAAAAGGTTCAAATGAACAAATCCACGAACACCAACAAAATAGCTGCATCATAGCTTCAAAGCAGGAGATCAAATTCACTAGTTCATAATCCAATTAAAAAATGAACAAGAGCAGAACGGGAAGGAAATCCGGAAAAAAAATCCTAAATAAGTTTTAAAATTAGTAGGAACATAATTAAAAATGACCAAATTCAAACGAGATATCTATGGCATCCTTCTGATCGATGAAAATGAATTGAACACATACAATAACGAAAAATAACGAAATAATAATCGCCGAAGATCCGAATGGAAAAACAAACAATAGCGAAGAGAAAAGAGGAAGACGATTTTAGGGCAAGGTAAAAGTGATAGAACCTCTGATTTGATTGAGGAAGGGGGATACGGTGAGAGAATAGGCTTGTTCTGGAGAGGCGAAGGAGGATCTGGAATGGAAGGATGAGGAATCGACGGCGTGGAAGTGAGAGGCGGTCGAGCCGGCTACCAAAGCGTCATTCGCAGCAGGGCTTCTCCACCAGGGGAGAGGAGAGTGCCTCAGCCTCTTCCCAGCAAATCGAAGCATTTTTTCCGCCGGAGATTTCAATCGGAAAATGGATTTCAATTTAGGGTTTGAGTTAATGGTGAGCGCTACCACCACCGTCAGCTGCTTTCCGCACCACCGCTTCGGGAGAGACTTCTTCTATTTGGTAGAATACATTGATGTATTTTGACGCTATTATTTTATTTCTCCGAGTTTTTCTCCCTTCTTGTTTTTATATATCTTTTATGCAACAATAGGCACCGAAAGCCGTCTTAGCTCAGCCGGTAGAGCGCATGGCTTTTAACCATGTGGTCGTGGGTTCGATTTCCACAGACGGCGAAAATTCCTTAAACAACATACTATAATATATAAATTTTGTTCTTATTTTTATGATTTCAGACGCCGTTTTCCATTGTTCATACCAGTGGTTGCCCAAAAGAGAGGAACCAAATACTTGTTGGGATCTTTAAAGTTTGTTTACCTTGCAAAATTCATGTCAAGTGGAACAAATTGCAGGATTCTTCTTTTGATGTATGATGAACTTTGTTGCAGTCAGTCTGCTGCAGTTCAGCTCAGGACCGAAGTTTATAACTTATCAAGCATATCAAGTTGACAAAATGAATTCAAAATGAGTATACGCAGCATAGAAAATGGAGAAAGATGAGATTGAACAAGACAGAGTTGTTTGAGCACAGAACATTGATGTTTGATGGCGAGAAGAAAAGTAATGGTAGTATCATTGTATTCAACATCTTGACATGTACAATGACTATACAGTTATCTTAGATACCCTCCCTACTAGACAGGAACAAGTATAACCAAATTCAGTCTTTGAAGAGGTTTCGATCCACCATCCCATAAGGTCATCCAAACTACCCCTACTCACAGCAAAGGTCACAAGCTCCTTACAAGCAGCTGCAAGTCTATTACCAGACAGAGGGATTCCTCTTCCAAAGCAGCTATTTTCTTGGTTATAGTGCTTACTTCTCACTTACGATTGATTCCTGAATGAAATGCACTGAGCCTTGGATGGAGGATAAACTAAAATCATTTTCACTCTTTGCTTGGGGCTGGAAAACTGACTACTTGCCCTTTTTGACTTGAGTGAAACTCCTCGCAGCTTTGGGGAAGGACTCTTTAGTTATATAGTACAAGGCCCTTCTGATCACCAACCATTTTCTCTTCACCAGAAAACAATTTCTGCAGCTTCCCTGCTGATTGCCAACCAACACCAAGATAATACATAGAATGTCTGTATCAATTAATTACCACATATTATTGCTTTTGAAAATGATACCCAAAACAAGGTCTAACCAGTGTGGCTATGTTTGTTTCGTTTTTTTAGTGTGTGTTTTTAGGTGTTTTTTATATTGAGAATGTAAAGAGACATATTGAAAATGTAACAAAGTATGCTGGGTTGCACAACTAATATTGAATTATTTTGAAATTACCATAAAAAACAAACCAAACAAAGACTTTGAATGTATCGAGCATTTTGAGTTGCCGCTTCTCAAAGCCTGTCAGATGCTAAAACAAGATAGTCCATGTCCTTGGTTAAAGATATGATCTTCGTGTCTGTTTCAGCAATAACCCACTAATCCTTGAAATGTGCATCTCCTTTGCTTCTCCCTCCACAAACCCCCCCCCCCAAAAAAAATAATAATAATAATAATAAAATTTAGTTTACAGTCAATGGGGTTTTCCTTTTTTCCACTTTGAAGTTATGACTTTTAAATGGAACTGCTATGAAGACACCCGAGCATGTAAAGTAGTTTGCTGAGAATTAGAAAGAGAAGTCTAAAAACAAATGAAGTCTTAAGCTGATGAAACTCAAAAACTCTGTTAAGACAACACCAATGTGATTTACAAAAGTATAAATTGGTTCCTATTAAACCCAATGCAGCATGACATGGATAGTTGCAAATTCTAAAAAAATTCTGTGGAATTGGCCTCTGATCATCTGCTAGAGTAAACTTGCAGTAAACTTCTATCCATATACTTCCTTTACAAATCAACCCCTCCAACAAAACACCTTGTGAAACCCCTTGTTCTGAAAAACCTATGTCGGGAGTGACATTACCATAAATTACAACACCTAATGCATTCAGAAATAATCTCTGCATGAATCATTTCTTTTTCTTCTAATTGTTTAACGAAATGCATTGTAACCTCAAGAAATGAGGAAATATAATGTATTACAAAATTGTAAATAAAGACTAATTAAATGTCTCATGGGTCTGACTTCTAAAAGACCGAAGGTCCGAGGCTGACAAAAGAGAAAAAATAATACCATGTTCTCAGCGCAAGTTAGTGCACAACGATTTCACTCATCTACAGATCCAGAAGAATGAAGTGGGTAGATCTTTAAAACATCATCCCATGTTGTGTTTCCCTCAGTCACCTCCTTCACAACTAAAGCTACCTTTTCCACATCAACACGAATTTGGTCCTTGCTATCTCTCTCTCTGATTGTCACTGATGATGCCGAATCCACTGTAATTGCGAAGGGCACACCAAGTTCATCCGTTCTGGCATAACGTTTTCCTATAGAAGTACCTACAAGAGTTGCCAACAAAGAGGTTCAAAAGACTAATTACCTGTTTTTTTCTGCTTCAAGACATAGATATTCACTACGACTTTCCCAAGATTAACGAACAAAGTTAGAGAAAACGAAAATGTTAAGCCATGCCTACACAAGTATATGTCATTCAACTTCCCAGAACATGCATGAATTGAATGAAAAGCCTAAGTAAATTCCATGCTACAAAGGTTAAATACCTAGTTTGGTTGCATACCTGTTATGTCAATCCTATGTGAAATTCCACAAACAGTCAACGATTTGGAGATTAATTTAGCAACTTCTTCATACTGTTCATTCTGAACAAGAGGGAACACGGTGCATTTGATTGGGGCCACAAGAGGAGGAAAACGGAACACGTTCAGCTGCTCATCCCCAGCTTTGCTTGGCCTCATGTAGAACGCATGCTCAAAAAGACAATATATAATACGCCCAATTCCAAAAGATGGCTCAATGACAGAAGGTGTAAAAACTCTCTGGTGTTCTTTCTTTATTTCCTTGGAAATCGATACCATGTTTCTCTTGATAGTCACATTCTTCCCAAGAGTGCATACATAAAACTCCACCTCACCTTTTGTTTCTAGATTAGCCTTCATCTCCAAGGCTTCTTTTTCATCCATTGCCTACAAAAGATAAGGGACCAAAGAGAAGCATTATAAAACCGGAAAGAATTATCCCTCTTGTTATGGGGTCTCTCTAATTCACTTCTTGGGTTTCTATGCTGAATTCGGCAAACTATTCTTTACTTCTTTCATTGTTCAGTCCCGATCCTCTCAGCCATCTTTTTTTTTTTCTTTAGATGATGCACCAATACACATTGTTCACTAGGCATTCAAAGATATGTTAGGATCAGAGGAGGATAACATACCTCCAGGGATTCAATGACCATTTTTTGGTTCCCTTTGAATGCTAGGCCGAGTTCCTTCTTAACTGGAGCAATAATGAGTTTCTAGCAGTAGAAGGGGTATCGTTATTCGTTATGAACATCAAAGTTGCAAACAAAACCATATTTTTCATTAATGCAAGTTAAGTTAATCAGCTACCTCGACTTCCCTGGGTTCTGAAAATTTCTCCTGAGCAACAAGCGCAACACCACTTTTGTCCTATTACCAAAAACAAAGTGAAATGTTTTCAGCAGGAGAAGTTCAAAAGTATCTGTATTTCAGTTCTAATAGAAAAGAATATTCATGGCGATCACTTTTCAACAAGACACTAATAGTAAAGAGAGCATTTGAAGAAAAACAAAAACAAAAATGCACACATGCACAAAAATTTTGCAGGAAAAACTAGTAAAGTGCTTACAGAATGTGCACGCAAATCATATGCAGATCGATCAGCAATTCCAACACACTCAATCCAGCCATGAGAACATTCAATTTCAGCATCCCAACAATCTGCAGCATAATGAGCCATCTCATTTGCAAGATGCTGCCTGAATCTCAATCGTTCTTTGTCTATTCCAAGCCGTGTTAAGAACAGGTAAACTCTTCCAATGAAATAACCAAGTGTTTCATTGTTGACAATTCCCTACAACAAAATTTGGATTAAAATGATTATATGATATATTCTACATCATGAATAATTTTCCACAACAAAGAACCAACCTTTTTGACTGCTTCACCAATCTGTAATCTCTTTGCTGATTGCCCAGACGTTTGATCCTCCCTTGGGAACATTAGGAACTCTAAACTCGCAACTTCGGAGAATTTTGGGTGAGACTTGTCGAGGGGATCAACAAAGTGCTCAATTTCTGCTAAAGTGAACTCACGGACTCTTAACAGGCCTTGCCGAGGGGAAATCTGTGCATTATTCGTTACAGGTAACAGAAACAAAGCAGATATCATAAATGCTGAATCTTTTACTTTTCCACGAAAGCATCCAGCTATGCTGGAGAAAGTCTTACTACATAGAGAAGAGATGCAACTCAATCCACACATAGTTTGCATCACAATACAAATAAAACCACAGTTATTATATAGTTTTGCCTGATCCTGGTACAAAAAACAAACTTGCATAGCAAACTACGGTAATCCTAGGTTTGCCTGGTTCAAAAATGAATAACAAGATACTATAACAGATACACCCCGCGGGGACGAGTGCTAACCAGAGTAGCTAAGATAACAGGCAATATAAGATTTAATGAGAAGATGCTCTGTTTTAAGCCAAGGTACCTCGTTTCTAAAAGCCTGGCCAATTTGAGCAGCAGCAAAAGGAAGCTTGTTCCCATTGTAATAATAAAGATCTTTGAAGTTGACAAAAATGCCTTGTGCCGTCTCAGGGCGCATATACCTAACAAAATCAAAATGAGATAAGCCACAAAGATCATCCAGATCCCAAAGATAGTAACCACTTGAGCATTAAAAAAAACTCCATAACATGACGTACTAAAAGCTTCAAAATCAAGCCGTCATGAAGTGAAAATTTTTAGGACACAAAAAAATCATGCTCACCCAGGGCTCAGGCCAGAGGGCCCTATTGAAGTCTGGAACATCAGATTGAAAGGATAAGGATCAGAAAGCTGGTTTTTAGTGTCTGGTGCAGTAATTCCATACTCTTTTATCTTTGCGCCAAGCTGCTCAGGAGAGAGATCGTCAAGAACTGCAAGAATATGTTTCAACTCTGAAGCCTTATCAGCCGGCATGGTCAAATCCTTCTCAAGCTTATCTTTACAGTAATCCTTTATCAGATGATCAGCTCGATAACAAGTACCGGTCTTGATATCCTTTACCATAAGATCTGTGAACTTGTCGACATGCCCAGATGCCTTAAGGACAACTTCAGGTGTAACACAAGGACAGTCAACCTCAAGCATATTCTCCTCCAAGACAAAATGCTGAAACCCAACAGAGAACAGTATCAGATGGTTGAATTAAAACCATCAATGATATGACAATTTCCACTTCGAAACCACTAACAGGTTTGTAGGCACATAATTTTCCTATCAAATCTCCAAAGCAAGTAATGCAAAAGTTATCTAACATGCAAACAAAAATCGAAGCCAGATACCATCATACCAATTAAGAAACTTAATCTGCTATCCATTTTTACAGCACATATCACTAAAATTATTAAAACAGGATCCAGTTTTACAACACATATAACTACAATTATAAATGATTAAAATGCTTATTCCAGTCTCAGTGTAAAAGTCTCAAACATGCTTGATCATGATTTGGGAGCCATATGATAATCAATACAAGAAAAATAACACCAAATTACTAACTATAGTTTTTAATGATGCAAAACGATGGAATAAAATAAGCCAGATCAACAGAGAACAAGAAAATCCTAATAGATAGAACTCCTTAGTCATGTTCAAAATTCAAACAATGAGTTTGAGAACAAAACAAAAATTAATATGGTCTCCCTATGCCAAAAATCCAATGAATGGACGACCCTATCCCAATAATTACATGAAAGAAATAACGAGCAAATACGCAATGCAAAACAAATACACGATTGTACATAGGCCGGGGTAGAGGATGGAGTACCTGCCGCCAGAAACCAAGTACGTTAGACTTGACGGCACAACCGGGAGGACCATAGTCATATAGACCGGCAACGCCACGATAAATTTTAAAGGAAGGAATATAAAACAAACGGCGTTCCAGGGTGTTAACAACAGCCTGACGGAAGGCATCCCTACTGCCGGAGGAGCCTGAAGATAAGGCTGATTGGAGCTGGGACTCAATGGAAGACTTCTCGAGCTTCAAAGCATTAAGGGATTGGACGGCGGCGTCGATATCGGGCTTGGGAGCACCAGACGCTTTCAATTGGCGAACGAGATTGCCTTGGGCTTGGATGTTGTCTAGTTTCTGGGCAAGTTCCTTGCGCAGAGAGTCCTCCATTGCTGGGATTGGGCGGAGGACGGCGGTGGTGGAGTGGAAGAGGTGGCGGAAGGAGGTGGCGGAATGCGCCGAGTTAAGCAGTACACGGAAAAACGATGAAATTTGCAAAGCTCCCCGCATGCGCCAAATGACGTCAGTCTGGGTTCTGTTTCACAAGAAGCCGGTTATGGATGTACTATATATTTTTAGGGTTTTAGGAGAGCCTTATTCTGTTTTAGCCTGTCCAGGAAACCGAACGATGGCGTTTCAGTAAAGTCCTTTTGTTTTCCCTATTAATTCTCATTTCTCATCATACCGCAAGTACATGTACATCTATATCCCAGAGGAGGCGAGTAACAAATGTATAGTACTACTGTTTTACTTTGTCAAATGTATACAGGTAATAATATCCACTTACGGACAGTGTTCTATTTTTGCTGGTTTAAACAGTGCATACATACATTCAACATTCACATAACGCCCCTCATTTCCTACTCAAAAAGAAAGGATATGGAACATCTAACAGTGATAAAAGTTGCTCAGAATGTAGATTTTTTTTCCCCAAATCCCATCTCTCTTAATCAATTCAGTTCATCTGCTGCTGCTGCTCCAGTTTATTGATGAGGGCTTTTTTCCCTGCTTCTGTTAAACTGTTGAACATGAACACCGACTTGTCTCCAATATCATCCTACCATTACACATCGAAGACAATAAATCAGAACCAAAATGGTGCTACTGCAAATAGTAAAAGTGCCAGATGTAGGGACGGTCTGTATATACCTTAATCGGTTGAAAGAATTTCCTTCCTGCAAATACTACAAAGAGTGCCATCCACACAACAAGCAGATTTGTTTTTGTTCCTTCATCCATTAGACCTGTCTACATGTAATTCAAACAAAACTCCTTTTAGTAAGTAGGAAGCAAATGCTTTTGTTCCTATCACTACGTATTCGTACTTCAAGATAAAGGTCTCTTGGACTAGAGCAGGTGCATAATCATTACTTGGTAAGCGTAACTTTTAAATTCGTCGTTATGAGAATTACCAAGTGTCCAAGCAGAACAGTAGGAATTATGAATGTGAGGATACCCGCCTCCAGCTTGCCATAGCAAAGACCTGTTCAACTCAGCAAGAATGAAAGCTCCAGATCACTCCTTAGAAGCCGAAAGGACAACATTTGTGAAAACTCGAGATACATGGAGAACACAGAATTTGCTATTTATATTTATAGTTTCGACAGGGTTTACTCCCAATAGTTTCTGCTGAATTATAAAGGTTGGAATGGGAGGAATGAAATTCGCAAGGATCGATTCTCCATCAAAATGTGATGTAATTTAGCCCTTGGTCTCTTACCAAAATAAAGATAATTACAGAACATTAAGCATACGGACATTATATCCATCGATTAAATCGAAAACATCTTTTCCTATTACATCCATCCATTGAAGAGCAAGAGGAACAGTACTGTTGGAAACACAAAGCATACCTTCCTTGAAGACAAGTCCAGTGAGGGCAGCAAAGAGCGGACCAACAAACCAGGTAGCCATAGGATTTTCAATGACATAGTTAACCAGCTCTTTTCCAGCCGGTTGGGCAAAGTTTGCATAGGTAGCCAAAGATCCTAATGCACCAAGGACCCAAAGTGCTTGAAGTGTGCGCTTGATCTCAGTCACATAAATGTGAATGAGGTACAGGGACAATCCCAACCCAAAAGCTCCAGTTGCATAAAAGAGATCGATATTCCTTCGAATGAAATCACTAATTTCGGATTCGTGAGGTAGATAAACTGCAGAAGATGCAAGGACAAATGAAGCCGCAGCAGTGACTAGACCTGATCTGTACAGTATCACCTGCCAGGAAAATGATCATAATTAGAACACAGGCCCCAGCAAATATGTCAAAAACATAAGACAAGTGCATGGAGTCTCTAGTTAGTCATCAATTTTCTATAACTTAAACCAGAAGTCTAGCAATAATTAATCTCCTCATAATTCAGACAGCGATTGCTACATGAACATAACTTGAAAATGAGCCAGAAGATCATTCAGAGCTAAGTGATCGATTTTGAACCACACTTCATACATTTAGAACTCGTGTGAGATCCTTTTAAGAAGTAAACGAGAATGTTCTGCAACACTTTCTGCGCAAATTAAGACGCAAATCAAGAGGACCATTCATTTCAATTGGGAAATTCCATTAAGATATTGATGGACCAATCTGAAACATTCATGGTATACAAATCACAATCGAACGCGATGCATCAAGCAAATAACTAGCAGGAAATAAATTCGCCACAAAACAAGCCCTTGAAACTAAAGCACCAAGCTAGACAAAACTAACTAAGAATGATTATTAGTCAGGAAATGATGATGGTTGATGGGATGAGAAATTAGAGGCAGAAGAAAAAGAACCTCTTGAACATCGGCAGGCTCAATCGTCCAAGGGCCATAAACTCCTTGATAAACCACCTGCTCCGGCGGCTGAGATGAGGAGGCGCCACCGCTATCAGAAGAATCGACATTTGTGATGATAATCCTTGTCTTCTTGGTCCTAGTAATCCTAGAAGAAGATTGTAGTAGCCATGTATTATTATACCCACCACTACTAGAAGGAAACCCACCAGCTGGACTTAAGTGACATGGTGAATACTTTGGAATCAGTGCTGGCAAACCCAAAACACGAATGCTACAACTCGAGCTACTCATGATGCTGCTATATAATTTAATCAACTTCCTCTTACAAGCAATTGGTTTCCCAAATGATAACCCACGAACAAAAAGCCAGTATGAGTTTCATCCGTTTGATTGTACTGCTTTGATTGAGTATTTAATTACATTATTACGATAAATCTGATAATTAGGGGGGGTGTTGTTTGGATTGGATGCTTATCAATTGAGAATCATCTGAATTAGTCTGTGGCTGGAAAACTCGAGGCTGTTTGTTTTATTTTTCTGGGGTACAGGCCGAAGTTGTTATTGTCGTTTTGATATGATCCAATCCAACATCCAGTTTGGGCCTAGTAAAACCAAACAAGTGTCAAGCATATCGGGTCTTTGCAAGCGGGTCGAATCAAAATTAAAATCAGGGCGGGAAGAATTTGGGAGCGAACTACGTCGTTTGGCAGCTCAGGAGAATCCAAAGCTGTCACATTCAATGTAGCAAAACTAATATTCATGTGGTCTGAAAATATGAAAATGAAGGATTGTAGAGCTGATGAATGTATTGGATTTATCAAGTGCAGGTGAGGTGATGTGTACTTTCAGATCTCTTGTTCGTTTTTTTTTCTCCTTTTCTTTTCTTCTTCTTTTTCCTTTTTGTGTGTGTGTGTGTGTGTGTTTTAACGATATTTCTAATGGAATGTACACCTGCCATTTGTGGATGAAGTCGTTAAAAAAAAAAAAAAAGACACCGGGGAGATAAATTATGATCACAAGAATAGTCAAATATCAAGCTTGGGCTATTGAACCAAATCAGCCCAATTTATTTTGCCAAATAACCCAATCTTAGAAACGACCGTAGAATTGAAAATATGTTTGTTGGTGGGAGACTAGTAGTCCATTTTCAGAGGTGATTTGAGTCCAACCAGAAAAACGTAACTCTACTTTCCCAGAGTCCAGATCCGTGGTAGGTTGAGGTTTCAAACTTTCAGTTTGATGCTTACATAAAGTTTGGTAACTAAGGATATATTTGTTTCGTTTTTTTATATATGTTTTTACCTATTTTTTGTATTGAAAATATAAAAAAATGTATTGAAAATATAAAAACGTATGTTGGGATGGGACAGTTAATAATATAATAATTTAAAAAAACCATCTAAAAATTGAAACAAACAAAGCCTAAGGCAGCGATTCAATTTTGCACTTGTAACGAGCTGAGCAATGATAACATTTTGTATTAACGTTTGATGCAATTAATCCAAGTTTTTGTGTTGCAATTATGTCTCCTTTGTACACAAAGAAAGAAAGGCGTACCATTCTTATGTAGTATTAACACAAATTGTACTCTTTCCATTCCAAAATAAGTGTTTTCATACACTTTACACATCGTTTAAGAAACTCTTAATAGAGTAATAAAATTACTTGAGGACCTCAACTAACCTCATTATAAAAACGTCCACCAATAGTATTAATTCTTTTGAAGGTAATTTTAGAAATTTTGAATAAAAAGTGCATTGAAATGTGAGAACAACACTTATATTGAAATTTTTTCACTTATTAAAACGACACTTATTTTAAAACGAAAGGAGTATAATTTATAAGAAATAGAGTGAGTGTCACACAAAAGTATCACAGGATCATGTGCCCGCTCTATATCCATTCTCTCATTGTAATATATTTTAATAATTATGTCTGAACATCAAATTCAAACTGGCGAGGGACAACAAATGTTAGTTAGTACTATACTGCATTACTAAACACTACTACTATTAACCTTAACCAACACTAACTAGAAAGGAAGATTGCAGCATGAATTCAAAACAGCAAAGCCAACCAGTACAAGTTCGCTAAAAAGGTATGTTTGGGGGGGGGGGTTCACATTAGATAGACGAAATCTTTCATAAATCCTTAAAATCAATAACTTTTGGGTCTTTATTCAAGCGTGGTCAGAAACTTCGTTTTCTTCAATCCATGATCCAACACCACCGACCTTTGTGTCTTTTCAGAGCTGCAATTTGACCATCATTCCCCCTTCCACTTTTTAAAATTTATTTATTTTTTTTGGCAATTTGCCAAAAGGAAAGTTCGTACGAGCTAGATAGTATGCGATTGTGAGAGAAGTGAAGAAAGGCTGGCCGACTAATTAAGATCTGAGCACCGTCAGTTCAGAGCTGAGTACCTATCCTCATCATCATCACTTACAACAACATATTTTCATGCACGTCATTTCCAGAATAAGCATCCGCCGCAAACCTTGACATTTTCACCCCTCTCTTTCTGATGGAGTATTTGTATTTCCTTCTTCTTTTTTTCTTTTTTCTTTTTTTAAAAAAAAAATTCTCCAAGAAGAAAGAGTATTACTAATAATATACAATGTGCATATATATATTGTAAAGCTTTTAGTACTAGTAATATAAATAATTAAGGAGTCAAATGGAATGTCATTCAATTCCGTACCCGACAAAGGGTTTGGTTTTCTGGACTTGCGAGCTGTATGTAGTTTAAACCGAACGTTGTGCCAAATCCCACAACTACATTTTCAACGCTTCTGAATTTTTTAAAGAAATGGACACAAGTACATCATCCATGATATATCCTCTTTGTAGTAATGTCTTTGTCATTTGATTTCCTCCCATAGAAAAAATTTTGTTAAGAAGAAAGTCTTCATCATTTCAACAACGTTTTCATATTAGATAGATCTCGTCATTGTCGATCGTCCCAATTTTTATTTTATTTTATTTTGTTTAAAGAAAATTATGATGAGTTTGATGTGTGAATGAACAAATTAAGTGCTTGTTTGTTTGTTCACTCATTTTACATTTTAACTTATTTTACCTTTTAAACACAAAACTCAATAGAAAAGAAAATATCATTCAAACAACTTTCTGATTTATATTTTAAAATCCAACTTGAAACACTTTTTTTTAGTGTAGTGACTATTTTTTTGAATTAAAAATAGTTCAGTGACTAAATCCAAAACTTTGTACATTTATTTCAATTTGCTTCTAGTCAAAAAACGCTTTCTACAACTGATGGTGGTTAGGAAAAAAAATTTTTGGAATATATATTAAAATATCAAGTAAAAAAATATCACTAAACAATCGAAAAGTGTCATTTTTTGTCACTGTAAAAAAAGAATTTTAAAAATTATTACTAAACAACGGAAATGTGTCGATTTTTGTCACTGTAAAATATTAATTTTAGAAACTATTCCGTGATTTTAGTGATCATTTTACAGTTGTTTAGTGATCATTTTTTAAATTCTTTTTTTACAGTGACTAAAATGGGATTTCCGTTATTGAGTGATTGTTTTGAAAAAATTCAACTTTGTAGTGACTAAAATGGGATTCTCATTGTTGAGTGATTATTTTTGGAAAAATTCTTTTTTTGCAGTGACTTTAATTGATAGTATTTAATTATTTAGTGATGATTCTTATTTAATATTTTAAAATATAGTTCAAAATATTTTTTTCAAAACCAACATCCAAACAACTTTTTGCTCAAAATATCATCCAAACAACATTTTATTTCTTATTTAGTTTCAACTTAAAACACTTTTCACTTTTAAGTAGTAAAATGAAAGACGTCGAAACAAGCACTTAATGCTTTTGGTTAAGCATTAATGGAAGATATGTATATGCTTTTGAGTTTAAAGAAACAAAAAAAAAAAGTTCATCGTCAGGTTAAGCATTTAGTTAATTGGCATACTTTTCCGGGCATCGGGGTAAAAATAACAAGTTGTGACGACTTTTTCTCTTTTTGCCCTTTTACATTCTGTTGGAGACACTGTATTGTATAGCATACGATATTCACTTTATTTCAAAATATAAATTTTTTTAACTTCTACACGATCATTTAATGAGTAATTTGTGTGTTAAGTGTTTATTTTACTTTTCATTAATTGTTTTGGAATTATAAACAAAATTAGATGAAAAGTAATTAGCATCGCCGGGGATAAAGTTGGAAGGGTAATTTTTAATTTGCTTTAAAATCCTAAAACGATTTACATTTTGAAATATTTCTCCAAACGTAAAACGATTTACATTTGGAAAGGAAGAGAGTAGCCATAAAGTGTTAATCTCAAAATCAATTAATTAGGTCACTTATACTAGTATGAATGTAGTTTTCTTGTAGGATAAAATTCCAAATACTACTGGTTAATTGTTCCTCGTCCTGGTTTCATTAGGCAAATAATACTACTATTATGTTTTCATCGTTTAAAAGTGATGATGATGAATAATGTCCCAAAGGAAAGAAGGGAAAAAAGGAAAAGTTAAAGCGAGGGGGATTAGGATGGTCCAAGGAAGGTCAGTAGTATAGGTTCACGCTTGCATTGGGATCTGCAACCCCCCACGTCATCACATCACGCAGCACCGCAGGCTAGGTTCATTCTTCCTTGCGGAATCTTCTTTCTTTTGAGATCATTAGATGTGAATTTCAGAAAATCCAACCCACATTTGTTCTCCTTTTTTTTTTTTGTTCTGCTGCTACTTTTTAAGACTTTTGTTTCTTCTTTAGCTTTGGTTTCAGCGGCGCCCCAGTTTCAGTTTGGTACTCTCCCACAAAGCCCAGAATCCAAATCCATAATTCCTACTTTGGACGGTCAAGTTTCCACCAAATTATTCTTGACTAACTCATATACTACTTTTTTTTTTCTGTCAAAATAATTTGTAGATACATAATATGTTGCACAAGCTAGTAGAAGGTATACACACTATATATAATTGATGGAATGCATCTAGTTTCCGAATTTGGAACACAGAATGTAGTTTAGACCGTCAATACATGCACATATCTTTGTGTCATATATTCCTTACACTCTCTGTATGTGTCTGGTATTCGAAATTATTATATTTTTATTAAATTCAAATTTGAATTTGGTATTCTTTTTTGAAATATACACATCAAATAAGTAGCTAGTCATGATTGGACTTGGTGCGACGGGAGGAAGATAAAGATAGATTTGTTGTGAATTGTGATCAATATGAATACAGAACGATCATGTTCATGATCACGCGAAAACAGAAAAGGTTTCATGATATCTGAATATTGTGATGCAACATCCGATATGCGATCCAAATTTGGAATCCAAATTATTCCTCCGTAGAAAAAATAAAATATATATATGCTTCTTCTCCTTTATGGATGCATATGCCATATTGTATCCTTTTGAGTTGGCGTGATTGGTTTCAATCATTCGAGTAAAAAGGTGATGAACTTAGTTACATTTATGTCATTTCCGGTGATACCTGCACGAATATATTGCACTTGCAATTTGCCAAATTAGATCAATCTTGTCACTCTCCAACTTTGATGATGAGGAAGCTTCCACATATTTTCGGCGCATTTCTATAGATTTTGGGGTTTTGGAAAGGGGGATATAAACCATCAGAGATTATTTTGTTAGATAATATTTTGATAGCGATACTAGATTGACTGATGTGATAATTATTCTTTCCTTCAAAACAAAATTATTATAACGTTCAGTTTCATGATTATAATTTATTTATTTATTTTTATACTTGATTTTGTAGATGAATGGAATACTAAGTAAAATGAAATTGTCATTTTCCATGGAAATTTACTAATAAGGCTTAATTATCACTAAGGAGAAGAAGATATAATCTAGTTATGTGAATAAAAAAAGATTAATTTATGCGTCTCAAAGTTTTCACATTTAGGTTAATTTTTAGTAAAGAGTTCAAACCGAGTGATTAAAAAAAACGTATAGGAATTTGAGATCGCAATGTTGAACCAAATATGAACAAAATTTGAAGCCGTAAAATCTAAATTAACTGCAACTTTCATTTCATGCATGAATTAAGATTGCGGTACATTTGAAGACTACTAAAACACCATGCGCTACAGCTACATCGACGATCAAATTAACCAACCAAAAACCGATCGATCTATGCTAATCACCATAGCCGCTGCTACCGGGATCGAAATGATTATTTCCATGAGGCGGGAGGTAATTATAATTGATAAAATCCGAAGAATAATCGTACGGTTGATAATCAACTTGAGGAGGAGGATGATCCGACACAGAAGACGAAGAAGACGGCGAGAAACTGGGAGAATATCCAGGTTGCTGTTGTTGCTGATTGTAAAGAGCTGAAGTGTAGTAAGGCAACTCGGCATCGGAGCTGGAAAGCAACTGCGCATACTGATAGAGATGAGGGTAACTATCAACGGCGCTGGCAGCGGCTTGAGGAGCAGCTGATTCTTGCTGCGGCGGCAGCGGTGGTGGACCTGGTGGCCGTTGGGTTAAGTAAATGGGGTTGCCTTGCTGGTAACGTTCGGGGAAATTGAGCTTAGCTTTGGAACCCTTGAATTTGATGGCGGCATCGTCGTAAGCCATGGCCGCGGCCTCCGCGGTGTCGAATGTCCCGAGCCAAACCCGAGCTGCTTTCTTTGGATCCCTGATTTCGGCTGCCCATTTCCCCCATGGCCTCTGTCTTACTCCTCTGTAATGCCGCCTTCCTCCTTCTCCGCCTTCTGCCATTTTAATTTCAAGTTTCAAATCAATTTTCGCATATTTTTCATTCGCCTACTTATAATTAATTTATACAATCTCTCCTCTATATATAGTCATCAGGAGTTATTCGAAAAGGAAAAAAAAAGAAAAAGAAAAAAAGAAGAATGCAATGTGTATGCAGTAAAACTAGAGGAAAATACGTAGAAGCAACCGAGGGACAAAGTAGCATTTATTTTTTTTTTTTAAAAAAAAAAAGAGGCACCGACTTGCATGCATGCAGCTTCATACACTTCCTAACCATAACAAAACAAGCATATGATCCAACCGTAATCATGATGCGCCACCTCTAATTTCACCATTAGTACGATTCTACTTTAATCCAGATCTAGATTACTGATGAAGAAAAACATTACTTTTTTCTTAAAGCAAAAAAAGCAAAATATAGAATGCAAATTTAATGATTCAAAGCTAAGTATAAATGGTGAAGACAATTAGCGGTCATCCGCTATGTTTCTAAAAAGTAATTATAAAAAATCACAACAAGTTGATACATATTCATTGTAAGTACATTGGACAATAATCACGATGACTATTACCGCGACTGATTTCATTTGAATTACACGAAAAAAAATATAAGTGTAGAAAATTGTGCAGCTACCATACATCAATTATCAATTATGTAAGAAAGATAAATACACGTATCGTGTTGTTACTATATACAACCAAAATAATGCCCATGTGGAGCTATTATTGATTGTCACTTATACAAGAAAAATAACAATTAAATCATCACAGAAGTTATTACTGCAACTAATTTGCGCGTCATAAGCTAACCATAATGAGATTACTACTGCGTTGTCTACCTATTTATTATAAAGTGTATGCATAATCAGTTCTTCACATATGCCATGATTTGGGCATTCGTGGGTTAATAACAGGTTCAGAGACATTATCAATTTACACAAGACACGTATTAATAAAGGAATCAAAGATTTATTATAGAGTGACTGGTGTCATATACTATATTTTTTATCGCCTGAAATTACAATTTTATTGTTCTTTTTAAAAGATTGTCATCATGTCGACAATTCACCAAAATAAATGGATGGCACAATTTTAATATATTTGGCGATAAACACATTGCAAATTTAACCAGGAAAATGCAGATAAATATGGATAGAAATGAATGGGTGTGAAAAAGAAGTCCTAGAATATGCATACGCGTGGTACTATACTGATTTGGTCGGCAAAGGCTAGCTGTTCGTAGCTCATTTACTGACCATACTTGTAGTCAAATTAATTTTATAAAAATGTTAAAAGCACTGGAAAATTTCCAGATTTAGTTCTAAATCAATTGTAGTGATTTGGAAATCCACCGATCAAATTACTCGTTTGAGCTACCTACGTACCATCGGATGGGACTGCTGAGGTGATTAATTAATCTACTAGTAATTAAACAAACAAATCATGTGCCATACATCTAACATTAGACAGATAAGAACACCTTAAAAATTATGATTTTTTTCCCTCGGATAAAGTATTTAATAAACTGGTAAAACCGTGTCATAAAAATCAGCACTTCACGACTTTAATTTTGTTTTATTTTTTGGTTTAACAACGGACACGAATCCGGAAGAAATACCTGGATGAAAAAAAGAAGGGAGGGAATATAGGATAGAAATGGTGTCATTTTCCCATGTATAATTTGGGGTTTGAAGACAAACAAATAGATATATATCTATATATATATTTCCAGAAGATTCAAGATTGCTGAAAAGGAATGGGATTAATTATAGGAGTTTCCAAAGGTTCAAAAGAGAGATGATTCATTACGGAAAGTTATATCAACACGTACACACCTAGTACAGCGAACCTGACCAAATTATGCATTTCTAAAGGTTTGAATAATCATTTTTATTGTTCCCGTGTAATTATTACTTACTTCAAGTTGAGTCCTTTAAGGAACAATGGGATTTTTAGTTCATTAAGCTTACTTAATTCACTGCTTTAATTAATTTGATCAAGGAAAATAATTCCATCAAAATCTCAGAACTCAGGATTTTTCTTCAAAGCTTGCAAAATCAGCAAAATCAACCAAGGAAATTGATGGAAAAGTTAAGGGGTTCTTGAAGCTAGCTAGTAGCACCCATCATTCGATGGGGAAATCAATTTTTTAAAAAAGAGATTAATATATGTATATGTGTTGGTTTAACAGCTAACAAAAATTATAAATTTTAGTGTAAAAAATAAAATAAAATAAAAATTACCTCGAGGGTTGGCTGGATTATTTTGGTTGTTGTTGTAACCTGGAGGAGATTCTTCCATGGATGTTGTTGTATTTTCTTCTTTGGAAAACCAGAATTGATCATGGGATGAGTTTGATCCTCGGATCTTTCCGTTTAAATTGGATCCACCTTCCGGAAAGTACTGCCTAGCTAGGGTGTTCGGCGGTGGTGGAAGTGGTGGTCATGTGGTCGATCTTGGAATATTGAAGAAGGTTGGAACAAAAAAGGATGTGGATGAATTGAAATTCCGATGTCAATCTTAGCCAATTTATACTTGGGGAAAGTGAAGTCAGCAGCTAGATATGTATATGACTAGGTTGCTAGATGACTAAGAATTTAGAAGGTCCATTTTAGCCCGGGGCGTTATACGCGATACTTCTTCTGTACCGAAATAATTTTATTTTTAATATAAATAATATTAATATTGAAATTATAATTTTTACAAAATAAATACTCCCTTCGCCCCATAATTATTGTCTAATTTGTCCAAAAAATTTTATCCCAAAATTATTATCCAATTTGACTTTTTATGGATCAAGTTACACATTTGTCCTTAGTAAAAAATATTATCCATAAAATCTTAGTCGTTAAACAATTACTTATGTAGGGGTATATCCGGTTGTTTAAGGTAAAATATAATTAAGTTTGACAAAAAATAAAATCTTTCATTTAGTAAAACTGGACAATAATTATGAAACGGAGGGAGTATATTTTAAAATATTTTATGATTCATGTACCAACTACTACTAATAAAAAACCACGATACACATATACATTTATTAATGAATATCACTGAATAGATTATTTGTGATTGATTAGTTGGAGAATTTTCCGATCACCATCGAGACATTTAATTGTCACTTTTCTTTTCCGTCATACCTCATGCTAAGTAGTAAATAGGCTTGGTAACTATCGAATTATTTTTACATTTTAAAAAAAAATCTTGGTGGTCATGGAAATTGGAAAAGACTAAAAATATAGCATTAGCATTAACAGAAATATATACGCCTTGATTTTTCAGTACATTATTTTACAGCTATAATGTAGGAAATCCATCCAAAAAAAAGAGGTTTCAAAGGAAATGATTGAAATTATATTAATTGCGTATATCTATCTTCGTTTTCCAAATTCCACATAGTTTTCTAATTATTATTATTTGTTTTTGGAACATCAAATGTGTATATGTAAATAAAATTAATTGGTATTAGATTATAATAATCTCAATCTATATTACTCGTATTATTTATTTTAATTTAAACACGTACATTTCACATGTCACATGACATTCGCTTTGAAACTACTTCGTTGCTGATGATCTAAGACTCTCGTAACGGATGATAATTAATACTCCTTCAGTCCCATAATTATTGTCCGGTTTGGATTTTCACTTCTAGTAAAATTCAAAAGTGAAAATTCAAACCGAACAATAATTATGGAACAAAAGGAGAAGAATAACTATAAGAAAGAAAAAATAAAAGAAAAGAAGAAGAAGAAGAAAAGATTACGTAGAACGTAGAAATACAGAGTTGTACTTAATTGGGCCTTGATCTTAGCCGAAGCTTATTTGGGAAGATGAGATCAACCGAAGCCTAGCGGCAGAATGATGTTAAAAGAAGGCCCATATAACATAATCATGAGCTTATGCTGACTAATCCAGCCGATTACCGATCTAAGAGATATAGATGGGACTATGTAATATTGACGTCATTTTCTTTGACATATTTATCCTTTTTTTCTTCACTTCCCTTCGAAATTGAGCTTTCATTCTGGTCTTAAACAAAAAATAATTAAAATAATAAAAATAAAAAAAACTTTTCATTATTGGGGTTGATGAGAATATAATGTGGAATCTATCAGGCACGATTCTTATTTTTTAACGCATCATTTTCTGTTAGTTGCGTTAATTAGTACAACGATGTGTATTATCAAACATTCTATAGTTGGGTTGGCATTTGATGAGATATGGTTTTTTATTTAAACACAATAAAAGTTACTCGAGTTTGAAAATCAGATTTTCGCTAAAAGTTACTCGAGTTTGATGAGATATGGTTTTTTATCAAACATTCTACTATGAGAATATAAAGATAGGCTTGTAGCAATTGATTAGAAGACATATATTGGGTGCACTTCGAAGGCCCATCTGTTGAAACAAAAAGTTCGTATCTAACTGTAACAAGCATGATTGGACAGCCCACAATTTTTGGGGCACGTTTTAAATCTTAGTGGCTCATCCATATCCCAGTCATTTTACATTGAGCCTCTTTGAATCGGGCCATGATTTTGGATCAGTGAATTGCTCTAATTCTTTCTTGTTAGTAGAGTGCTCTTGAAATGATTATTAATGCTTTGAGGTTTCACATCTATAGTACTACAAAGATATTACTTTATCTGTCGAGAAAAATAAGAATAAAAAACAAATATATATATATATACATTTATATATATATATATATAGAGAGAGTTTTGAGATTTATATTATTTTTAATAAAAATTTTAGAATTCGTTATAAATGGAGTATTACCATATACTGTTGCACTTGTTTAAATCTTGACCAACATTGTCGGTTTTGTTTTTGGTGAGCATTTTTGTTTTGCAATAAGAGAAAAATTCCAAAAAAAAAAAAAATAAATTGAGAAAAGAGATTTCACATAGGATATGAAATGAACCTTTTAATACTTTTTTATAATTTTTTCCCAAAAAATGGATTGGTCTTATCATGAATATCCCATAATATTTAACTCAGTAAAAAATAAATGTGTTGGAGTGAAAATGATTATAATAGGAGAACCTAGGTGTGTTTTGGATGCGATAAAACAATTAGATGATGTGGCCATATTGTGGGTCCCAAGCGAGGCCAGAGTGGAGTTTTTGGATTTGGAGAGGATTTTTAGAAACAAAACGAAAATTTACTGAAAAATTCCACTCACCCAAAAAAAAAAAAAAAACAAAGAGAGAAAACGGAAGCGGAATCCGCCAGAGCTAGACGACCTTTCCGGCGGGATTCTTGATTGAAATTCAACTCCGTCTTCACATTCAGACAACAGAAGTTATCCACATATTCCTCTTCTTGCCCTTCTTGCTGCTACTGTTCTTCTGGTACTTCAGAATCCAATTCTCTACCCCCGCTTTTTCTTTCTTTTTTTTTTTTTTTTTTATTGCTCGTTCTGTGTGTACTTGTGAATTTTGTATATGAAACATAAGCCTCTGCGATTTGATATGATCTGGATTTCCTATCTTGAATTGTTTTTCTCTTTGGAGATCGGGAAACCGGGATAAAGTTTTCTTTTGCCTTGCTACTGCAATGTGTAAAACCCTTTGATTGTTTTTTATTTTTCTTTTTTGATAGTGATAATCTGATTTAGGAACTCTGTTTTTTAAATGGCATTATCACCTCATCCATTTTGTGCGTTTCATACTAAAATTGGTTCCACTTCTTCTTAATCCGGCCAATCCTGTAATCCCCTTTCCCCCAAGATTTAAGTTGTATTTATCCTAATTGATTTCCTAGTTGGGCTTTCCGAGGGGTTGTAACCATATGATGATTTGCTTAGACTAGAAATGTGAAGGAAATATCTGAAAAGAATTGGAAAGCCATTATTAAGCTGGAAATTATCTATTTGAAATTAAATGGAAGTACATGTTTTGACAGAGCATGATGGCAAAATATGATGCATATAACCTGGCTCACATTGGATAGAGGATATTTAGTTGTTGTCTCTTTTCACATCGGTATCGATTTGTCTTTTCGGGTTGGCAGGATTGATTGTTTTATCAGAGATGCAGAGTAATCCAGATGCCCGCGTCGACAATGCTGACGCGGAGAGTAATCTGACCTCTGTGGAAGTTTCTCTCATTGACGATTGGCAAAATTTTAGGGATGATGATGTTATGCAACAACAGTCGGATATCCAAGCAGTTGAATCAGAGAAAATTCCATTTGTTGGGGACAAGGTAAAGTCACCTTGAAACGGGACTACATACTTGTTTTATGAAATGTATTATGCTACTCTTCTGTTAGTACTGATGGTTATTGACTCCGAACATCAGATTTTGTGAATGGTAGAAGTTCTTAATGTTTTTATTTGCTGCAGTCTTATGGTAATTTATATTATCTAATAATTGGAGATGCTTGATCCTACATGGTTTCATTGAGTTCAAGTTTGAGCTTGTAAGTGTTCGGGGTTATTCTTTTTCTTTTGAAGGGGAAGAAAAAGCTTATTTAGTTTGTTGGTCCTAGGCAACAATTCTCCCATTTATCAATGAGATTTAAGATGTGGTCTAATACATATTTTTACTGGTTTTGTGATTATCTGGATCAACTGTTGTAGCTTTCATCGGTTAGACATAAGTATCTCCTTTTTAACTATGCTATGCTTTTTATAGACTACATGGGGTAGGGGGTAACGGTTACTATCTCAAGAATCTGATTTCTAGCTTTGAATAAATCCTCAGGACTTTAAAAGAGCTATTGCAAAAAGAAAATAGATTTTATCGAAGGGACAGTACTTGATATTGTTACATGCCAACTTGATTTCTGTTATGTCAGTTGACTTCAACTGGAAAAACATAAGCCAGGTCAGAAATCTTTAGGTAAATATCTAGATGTAGTAAGGATTCCTTTAGTTTTCTCGTGGAGAATTGCAAGTTTCCTGGTTGGTCAGTGTGAGTGGATCTTTTCATATTTAATGATCTCTTACAATCAGCCACTGGTCTTAATGTTCTAGTCTAGAGTTGCTTCCTCCTACCATATGCTTGCTCTAACTGGCACTATGATTGCAGGAGCCCCTTTCTTCATTAGCTGATGAATACAAGACAGGAAGTCCAATTTTGCTTGAGAAAATAAAGGTTCCTGAAAGATTTTATTGAGATCCTCGTCATTGCTTCTTGACTGATCAATAACACTGTTGAGATCTGTGCAGATATTGAATGAGCAATATGCAGCAATCAGGCGAACAAGGGGTGACGGGAATTGCTTTTTCCGAAGCTTCATGTTTGCATACCTTGTATGTGATGCAACACCTGACATCCAATTGTATTTTCAAATTGTGAAGTCAATTTGGATATTTTGCTCACTACTCTCTGTCTCTCCTTCTCAAAACTAGGAGCATATAATGGAATCTCAAGATAAAGCTGAGGCTGATCGAATCAAAGCTAATGTTGAACAGTGCAGACTGACGCTGCAGAAATTGGGTTACACTGAATTCACCTTTGAGGATTTCTTTGCAGTAAGGCTCCATTAATATAGTTATGTGTATAAGAAACTCCTAGATGAATGAACAAACATATTTGAGCTCGTACTGGATTTTAAAGAGTGCCTAGGAAAAAGTGAATTTAAGAATTTGAGAATCGATGGGTTACGAATTGTCAAGAACTACTTTTTCTTTGGAACAAATAGTTTAATGCGGGAGCATTAATGGGTTTTAAATTTGTGTAGTCTGTGGATTCTTTGGATATCTAATTATAAGAAGAGTAGTGTTTGTTCTATTAATGTAACTTTCCTTGAAGTTCAGTCATTCGCTCTTTTCTGTTTTCCCCTCCCCACTTGTCTAGGGATTGCAGCACCGTGAAATTATTAGTTTTGATACCGTCAGTGGTAACTGATAATTGAAGTCTTTTTGTGAATGGCATGAATTCTAGTGAGCACATATGATAGTTGTGGAAATATGGCGTTATAGAGGAAGTCAACAGTCCAGGGAGCACAGATTGTCTTCACAGAACAGAACTTCTATATCTTGTCAATAGTTTATGACTAGTTGTATAAATTAAGTGGAAGGTTTGCACCAGACGTTTTCTTACATCATCATCCAACCTTATTGATTTGTAGCCCTCCGTTGGAATTTTTTATCTCCGGTAGAAAATTGGTTTGAAGTTCATTACATAATTACTACTGGTACTGGGCATCTTCAAGTCTGGTTTTGGTTAAGCATTTTGATTTGGTGTGAGTGGATTTAAGCTGATTTCTTCGTTCTTTTCCCTTCCTTTCTTTCCTCCTTATTCTTTTTTGACTTTGTTGTTACTGGAGTTTCGGACTATCCTGAAGTTATTTCACGACTTTTCAGTTGTTCCTTGAGCAGCTTGATGATGTTATTCAGGGCAGCGATGCTTCTATAAGGTTTGATGTGGAACTTGTTCATCCACTGCTCTTTAAGAAATAACCTTACATGATCTGTGATCCTCATCTCTAATTGTTTGGTTGCAGTCACGATGAACTTGTACAGAGGAGTAGGGATCAGTCAGTATCTGATTATGGTGAGTTTTATTGTGAAACAATTAGTTGGATGAAAGCTTCTTGTTGCATATGTATATTCTCTGTCCTAATTACTGCTTCTCTGCCAGTGGTAATGTTCTTCAGGTTTGTTACCTCCAGTGAAGTTCAGAAACGATCTGATTTTTTTGAACCATTTATTCAAGGGTTGACAAGTGCATCGGTACAGCAGGTTAGTTTCTATGACTTGTGTATCTTAGCAGTTTACTTGTGTAACTTTGAAAGATGATAATGACAACTGTGGTTACTAAAAACCAGCAGTATTTCAAGATCTAGGATTCTTTTGAACCTGAGCTCATACTAAAACGTTGTTCTAGAGGCAAAATACTATTAGCCCGATTAATTGACATGAGATTAAACAAGATAATGTCACTATTCTATAGAGTTTTATGTTCTTGTCATCTTTTGGTTGATAGTTTTGCAAGACTGCGGTGGAACCAATGGGTGAAGAGAGCGACCATGTTCACATCACTGCACTTTCAGATGCATTAGGGGTTCCCATTCGTGTTGTATATCTTGACCGCAGCTCCTGCGACAATGGCAGTGTCAGTGTAAATCATCACGACTTCGCTCCTGCCGGTAATGATCAACCCAGTGCTCAAAATGGTAGCCTGGAGGCAATATCTCCATTCATTACCTTGCTATATCGACCTGGCCATTACGATATCCTGTACTCCAAGTGATCATCTAGTTTCACCTGTGCCAATCAAGAAGATTGTGTCTATGTTGGGCGTTCCTTAGATGAAAAGTATGATTTTTGCTCTAAGAACTCGGCTTCTGTAAGACCTGTGGTTCAAAGATATAGAACTGGTTTTGTATCTAGAAAGGAAGTAGACAGAAGACAAAACCCGAAAGCAGCGCTCCAGATGAACTATTGTGGCATAACTTTCTGAGATTTAGATTGAAAATTGAAACTATGTTCTGAATAGTTTTGTACCTTTTATTTCACCATTCTATTTTTACTTTTAATTTTTTTTTTTTTTTGGGGAAAGGCAATTTAATTATATCATAAAGTTGTAACTTGTTCTGAGAAGCTACGATAAGGCCTTGCCGACAGAAATTAACAACAAGGTTCTTCTAATTCTCAAGGTAAGATGAACGGGAGGAGAAAGATAAACAAGGGAAAAAACAGAACAATGATATCCAAGCTAAAGAGGCAACAAATTCCCATAAAACATTGTAGAGGTGGTTGGTTAAATGGTTACAAAAGACAACAGTTATTTCACATCAAAAATGGTTTTTAACAACACTAAGAATCCTCTCTAAGCAACCTTGCAGAGGAAAAAAGCAAAATGCCAAGAGAAGCCAAAAGCCGCCTCTGTTGCAGCAAATATTCACATTGCTGTTGCTCCACAACTTCTATACACATTGGAATTTAACTTCCTCAACATCCAAAATTTTGAAGCCCCATCATCAAATACTTCTGTTTTGTTGATAGCCAGCCTCAGAAATCCTGATCAACCCACTTTAAAAATGGGGAACAAACTGCCCTCTCCTCAAGCATTACACATCTAATTCAGGAGAGTTGTTTCCGTCCAAAATCACAAAAAATGGAACCATTTTCTTTTTGTGGGTTTTTTACTTCCTCTACTAACCACCCTAATATACATCAGTAAAATTTGGGTGGATCAACTTAAAATTACTTAATCCTACTTAGTTAGCGCCGTGAAGGGACAATGGTGTATCAGCTTTGGTTAATCTGACTCCTTGAGAGAACTTGAAAGGGAGTCCCCATTAAAGGAAAACTCCTCACCATTCGCAAAATGTTTAGGGCTTTCTTGGTTATTTTCATCATTGCTGGTTGCTCGATTCTTATTGGCTCTTGAACGAACATGAACACCCATGGGGAAAGGCACCTGCAGAGTGGAATAAGAAAAACATAAGCTATTCTTTTCCCATAATCCTAATCAGCTGTTATTTACAAACTTCCATTGATGTCACAATTTGAAGGTTAATGTGCTCAAATGTGTTCAGTATCAAAAACTAGGGGCATCCACACCAGTAGAAAGTAATTTAAGTTAAAACATAAGCCAGGTAGAGTTCTCTGACTCTGATGTCATAAAAAGAAGGAAGCATCATCTAGTTCATCTAGTAGCAACAGTACACTAAAGAAAGATCTCGCCTTAGATGAACGGATAAAAGGCAAAGAGTACATTGAGTCGTAAAATCTTCAAAACACACATTTCCTGACCGGCTAAGTAAAAAATAGCAACGATGCAAATACCATCCTACTTCAGTTACATACTTGCAGATAACATCCAGTCCCATGAAAAAGATCATATTAATTCTGTTTTCAGGCACAGACTTAACAAGGAAAAATAGAAACTACAAGTAACGCAATCTTATAAACATATGATTGCTTTGCTTATACAGAGAGATCCACTGTTGTACCTGATCGCCAGCATTAGGACCATCAGTGTGAAAGAGTATTGGCCTGCATCGTTTATCTTCATTCATCAAGCTTGAGTTCTGGAAGTGAGCAATAAGAGCTGCTTTTCCCTGTATACGAGCATATGCAAGGGAGGCCACTTTTTCACTGTTAAATTTCTCCCATTTCTTGCCATTGAATGCCTGCAATTAAAGGAAGTTACTCATCTGCCACAAAGAATCCAAATCAAAAAGATTACTAAATTACAAAAAATTATCTGATTAGTTTTTTTTGGAAAATGGTTCTGATTAGTTGGAATGTACCTGGAAAAATGGGATTATTAATGATGGATCGGTCATGTTGATAAATGCATAACCAACATTACACTTATTCTGAAACAAAGGTGAAAGAGGCAACAAAAAGCTTCAGATATCCATGTAGGAAAAGGACAACAACAAATTCATCAGTGTGTGAATAAAAGATCTACTTGCCTTGAAATCAATCGGCAAGTAAATAAAATCATAAGTTCCCCTGTGACGCTCATCAATTGCAGCTAACAGCATCTTCGAAGTGTATCTACCAAAGTAAGAAAGGGAAAAAATTATGACCAACAAAATCGAGGAAACAGAATGCATTCTGTTTGATAGATGATATGGCCAGGAAAAAACATGAAACCAAATCCATAACCCCACTTGCTACGAGTCAAGTCTTACTTGTTAGGTATATTCTTTATCATAAGAGTAGTCCGTTTATCTTCTCCTCGCATTATTCGGTCAATGTCAAGTTCAAACTGCTTCTTGTTGTCACCCTGACTTGAATTACCATCATTCCTACGGTTTCTCGTCCTTTCATTTGGAGAATCAAATGAATTCATCATAGGCATCATTTGGCCTCTTGAAGGAAACATCATGCACCTCTGTGGAAGTGGGTTGAATCCGACATTCTTGGAAGGAACTGCAAGGTCTACACAGCTTCCCCCAGAACCTGGAAAAACATTACGGGGAACAAACTCCAATGGATGTGGTGAGCTACCAGAAATCCGAATATTTCCAAGAGAACCTGGGTGAAAAACAGAAGCATCAGGAGATTCCCCAGCAAATCCCGCATGTCGTCTATCCCAGATAGAAGGATTCACAGACGGTGCAGATCCGACATGGTGGTTGTTGATAGGTAGAATTGCATTCAGCATTTGGCTTGGTGCTCTAGGAACGGCATGCAGTTGTGGAGGATGTGGAGAACAAACCCCATTCACAAATGATGGTGAGTTTGGCCACATCATGCCAGCAGGTTGGGGATGGTGCGCGTTACTCCACATATAATGACGTCCAGGTGGAGGGCAGCTTCCATTTCCAGAGGAACCAAAAACTGGGAAAGGCGAGGACAAAAAAACAAAAAAAAAAAAAAAAAGATTTACGTTAACTTTGATTATGTTTACAGATTTTGCTATGACTAATAAGAAGTAATGAAAGGTTTCAGTTCAAGTCAAGCAGTTTGACTGGTCTTAGATTCCAAGAGTAATTTTTGCAAATTTGGCAAAATCCCCCGGATATATCAGAAATCAAACCTGACTTTGTTAATTAGAGAACACTTTATGGGGGAAAAAGGGGGGTAAGCTCCAGTAATGAATTGAAAGTTTGAACAACATCAACCAATGAAGATTGCTCCAAACACCAATAAAAGGAAAATCAATAGACCATAAAATGAACACAAATATACATACATTGAATTGTGGAACCAATACCTTCATTCAACTCAACAGCATGCCCATTTGAGCCAGTTCTAACAAAGGGTGAGTTTTCAATCATCTCTGAAGCTCTCGCACCACTCACATTAGTACCAATGTGACCAGGAGAATTGCAGGACAACACAGTTCCACCAAGCCCATCATGAAATTCTGGAAGTGAATGAGGATGGAAATTCGGCACGGCTCGGAAATCAAATTTCATGTCCCCCTGCTGGGCATGGGCTGAGTCATTAACACCAGCATGATTACCACTAGATCCCACCCTAGCCAATGAAGGTACGCTGTTAGGAACTGAAGAAGATACCCCATGGTGGAAGGCATTTTCGAAAAACGTAGTAACATTATTTCCACTGGCAGAATGGGACCCAAAGATTGTTCCATTGTCCACACCAGATGTGACGACCCCCATTGGAAATGAACCTGGTAAGAAAATATACAAAAGCTTCAGCATCTATGATTCTGTAATATTCACTAAACAATTTTGGCAATGACCCATTACAGTCGGAGGCACGTAATGATACCAGAGAATCCAGTTGATGTGTTTTGAGGGCTAGCCTGCTGTAAAAGAAGGCCAGATTCTTCTTGCTCCGAGTCCGAAGTAAAAGGCTGTGATAATCTGCAAGAGGTACAAGTGAAATCCAGGTAAAACATTTTGCAGCAGGAAGAAGGGGAGAAAAAAATTCCGTAAGCAGTCCAACAATGGTTCTCAACCCATTGCCAGCATAAAAAACATAAGCACCCTCTCTTCATCAACAAGAATCAACGAAGGTAAAAAAGACGCGAATAAAGATAAGTAATGACATGCAACTCACCGCCTAGCACCACCTGGACGACTAGGCTCTAGCTTGATACGCTTCCCAGCAATGTCACTCCTGTTCAAAGCACGAAGTGCGGCCTCTGCAGCTCTCACATCATAAAATTCAATAAATTTGTAGTGACTTCTGTGTGGAGTCTCGCGGATCTGCATTCAAGATAAAAACATAAAAATTAACTCGAAAAGCTATGTCACCTCACTTTGAACATTAACTCCGAAAAAAAAAAAGGAAAAAGAAAAAACCGTAACTGAATTTCTTACCTCCTTAATTTCACCATAAACCCCAAAAATTTCCCGAAGTTCATCATTGGAAACAGAAGAGTCAAGGTTAAAAACCACAAGCGTTCCTTGATTGATATCTTTTTCAGATGGATTGTCCTGGAATTAAGAAATAGCAGTAGAAAAAACATTTAATTACAATTACATGCATAAAATTAAATGATGAAAACATGAAAAGGAAACAGCTAGACCTTGAGATATATACTGAACTCCATGAACAGAACGTTGAAAAACATACCTTCGGAATAGAGAAATGTATGTCAAGCTTCCTCCGCCTCAATGGCTTATTTTGAAGTGCCTTCATTGCATTCCGAGCTGCTCTGATATCAAAGTATGAAATCATGACGAAACCCCGATGCTTACAGGCAGTATATAGCGTACGAATATCCCCATATTGCTGCAATCAAAGTCCAAAACAGGAACCAATTCATGAGGACAGGTAACGAGAGAATGATAATTAATGGTTCATGCACAGTGTATTGGCAAGCAATAGACCTCCATACCTCAAAAAGAATTCGTAATTCAGAATCTTCAACATTGCTATTGATATTTCTGACAAAGAGTGTCCTAGAAGGGTGTTCTCCAAAAGGGTGCTCCCCTCCAACTGCTCCTGCAATCTGCCCATTCCCACTGCCACCAGAAAGATCAAGATTACTTTGTCCTGATGGAAAACCATCATCCCCCAGCTCCATTCCTCCGATATTGCTAAATACATCTAACTCTTCTATGTCATCACCACTACTGGGATGGCCCATAGCATCCATCCCATCAGTAATGCCAGATAGCAAATCATCATCATCAGGAAGGAGGTTTCCAATGGTGTGAGCCTCGAGTTCTTCAAGTGACTCAAACGGTTCCTCTTCCTCATATGGGAAGGCAGTAGCACCAACGGAGTGGCCATAAGGTGGATTATTAGAAGATAGTCGCACTGCATAAAGAGAAAATGAGTAAGCCCCTGTTAATGTAATTCAAAAATTCTATAAACAATACCATGCAAATGCGTAAACCTCGAATAAATAAAGATAGATAATTATCTGGTGAAGATGACCAAAGGAAAACATCAAACATATTACTGCAGATGTTAAAGAAAAATAAACTCACATTTTCTGCTGAACAACTCTGAAAGCGAGCTCGAAAATAGGCCATTCTCACGTTCAGAACCAACCAAATTCAGTTTCTCTCCTTGCAAGAAGTAAGCAGCAGGCTCCACACTAAAGTTGATTCTTCTACCGATATCATGGTCAAGGTTTCTTGGTAATGAACGACTGACTGACCCTGCTGCTCCACCTACAAGCTTATCTATGCTAAGGGCACTTCTCTGGTCTTGGTTGTAAAAAGTATCTTGAAGTCCAAAAGATTTTGCAGATAGAGAATCCAACGCAATCCTTTTCTCAAGGGGTGATGAAACAATACCATCTGTTCGTAGGGAACCATCAAATTTGGGATCTGCATAGAAGTCAGTCATATCAAATTTCAAACATTTGCAATCAAACCAATGCCATTAGAGTGAGATATCAAGATGAGAAAAATGAAAACAGTGACAACAGCCCTCCGGCACCGAAGGAAAAAAAAAACACTCAGGCAAGCAGCGGCAAGAACGGATAAAGGTTCTTTACTTTACAGCACAAACGCATCATATAGGATATATCTCTCTTCAGAAAAAGGCTGAATCTTAGCAAGGTAGTGTTGCGAGCATAACAATATTACCTAGGATTCTTGAAAACACTGAATGCCAAGAAAGTCAGATTAACTTCAACATGTTAAAAAAATCAGCGACAGAAGCATATCTGTACTCAACGACAAAGTTATTAACAACCTAATCAAGAATTAGCATGATCTCACTCTTAATAACTTTACTTAAGTTCATTCAATTAATCGTCACCTCCTATTAAAACAACTAACTAATATCTGGGAACAAATCCTGAAACCACAATGTCCTCTTCTTTCCTTTTTTTTTTTCCCTCAGTTTCTTTCTCTCTTCAGTTGTATGTTAACATTTCACGTAATCTGCAGCTAGGACACCATGAACTTGTCCACTATTCACCAAAGTATATTATACAGATCCTCAGACAAGTTATCCAATATTCTTTGATCAATAGGTAAAAGGTAAGCTTAAACAACAAAGAACAACAGAATTTATGAAGCTTGTCTCAAACCCCAATCCTCTACAAGAGATACAACAGACAGAACAGAAAACGTTCACTAGTCAAATTATACGATCACCAAAGTTCCATTTGCCTAGAAAAGCAAACTGATGATTATTTTGGAACCTTTTCTCAATAAATACGGCACAGATTTTTCTATAACAACATTTCCAAACGAAACAATTTTCCATGAGATACAACAGACAGAACAGAAAACGTTCACTAGTCAAATTATACGATCACCAAAGTTCCATTTGCCTAGAAAAGCAAACTGATGATTATTTTGGAACCTTTTCTCAATAAATACGGCACAGATTTTTCTATAACAACATTTCCAAACGAAACAATTTTCCATAAAAAAAAAAGACGCTTCGAAGTTTGAATGGGGTAATATTCACAATTAATAGCTGCAAATACTAGCGAACATGGATATCCATTGCATAAAGACAAACAAAAACAAAGATAAAAGCGAAGAATGTGCAAACTCACCAAAGTGTTTGGGCATGGTATCCATCTTCCAGAATCCTACCTGTCTCTGCTATGTACAGAACAAAATCATAAAACTGGCACATATAACAACCAATTTCTTGTTTATAACAATTACCACTACACAATACCTCATCACGAAGACGCAACTCCTCGGCAAAAAATGAGGACTGGGAGAAACCCTGTGAATCCATCATTTCAGACGGCATTGCGTGATCACAACTCAAGTAGCAGGGTAAAAGTTGAAAAAATCCAGTCTTTGGCTATGAATGAAGGACAAACATCTACTATATATCACGGGGAAGGGGAAGAAGATCTCGCTTCAAAGAAGACCTGCAGTTAGAACACAAAATCTCATCCATGTGTTCAACTAATTGCGAATTACAAAAATGAAACCAAAAGAAAAAATCCAAAAGCTTTAGTACACTAGACATTCCATAAAATGCTACCGGCAAAGGAGAGAAGCCAATTGTCAAAAAGAGCTCAAACGAAAATACACATGCAGACAAATTACAAATTTACGGAACAGTCAGCATGGAGGCTGAGTAAAAGGATGATCCCGAATGGAAAATCTTTCAATTCCATGGCACACACAATTAGGGGCAGTACAATTGCAAAAGAGCACGGGTGCGGGCGGAATTGGAACTTAGTTGCATATGAAACTGAATAAAAAAAACATCTTTTAAAACCTCAACAGCTCTAAAGATTGAAACTTGAAGGGATTACTGTACGTGTCCCGAAAAATTTAGCTCAAGAAAGGGGAGGGCAAACAGATGTGGAAATTGAACAGATCGGAAAAAAGAGAGGCAGTTTCGCGCACTAAAATTTCAAATTCAGAGGGGGGAGAAACAGAGAAAAACAAACAATTTCAAAATTTTGTAAAAGATCAAGGGGGTTAACTGAAAAAGGGAAATAATCGCACGAGGAAGCAAACAAACCTCTGGTAACCAAAAAAAAAAGGCAAGTACGGCGACTCCAACTAAGAAAACTACAATGCAAACCAGAATTCACAAACGGAGAAGAAAAACGCAGGACATATGAGGGGAAGCAAGGCAAGGGCGTGGAATTTTATATCTGACAGAAAAGAGAAGAGAAGACCGCAGAATTTAAAAAAAGGGAGAAAGGAAATTTTTGAAGAAAGACAACAAAAGAGAATAAATTACGGCATAAGGCAAGAAGAGAAGATTGCAGAAGAGATCTAGGGTATCTGTGCCGTGCAAGTACCTCCAACTTCCCCACCCAATTTTCCCCCTATTTCTTTGATCAAATTTTTTTTTTCTCTCTCTACCTCCTCTTCCTCCTCCTCCTCCTCCTCTGCAGCAGTTTCCTACAATGCACGCTAATTGCGCTGTCTTTCTTCGATATCCAAATTGTACCAAAAGCACCGCGGGAAACTACGAACAAATTCGTGAAGCTCCACGCGCCGCGGGATGCCGGATCGGAAAGAACAACGCAGGTGGCTCTCCGGCGGAGAATCCTAGCTGCTGCTGCTGCTCCTCCTCCTCCCACCTCCGGGGAGAAGGAAGAGAAGAACAGGAGAGGGAAAAATGGTAATTTGGGGAGAAAATTTTTGAAACCAGACCCAAAAAAGAAAAGCACAAAAATTTTTTTTGAATATAAATATACACGAATGATAGATCGCTAAATGGTAAGAAAATGAGGTTTGAATTGAATTGAATTGAATTGGAGTTGAATTAGACCGAAAAAACAAAATTTGAGCGGACCCAAAAGGGAAAGAAAAAACACCGACCAACCAGATACCTCTTCCACATCTTCCGAACCCGATTCCGATTCCTCTGATTTCTCCTCCGACGACGGGTTGTGGCTTGAGATCAAGGAAGAGTTAGTGTGAGAAAGAGAAAGAGAGAGAGAGAGAGAGAGAGAGAGATTGATTTGGAGATAGAGGCCACGGTCTAGAGAGAGAAAAAAACTGAGGTGACCCCTCCAAAAAAAACGCAGAAAATAATAATAATAATTATTTAAAAATATATATCTATTATTATCGTACTCCTATTATATTGAGAATAAAATAATTTAATTTCTATTTTTTTTTCCCTTTCCTAAAAGAAGTGGAAAAAGAACATCGTAGTTATATGTTCATCATGAATCATGAGGCTCTCTCGCACTCTCTCTCTCATGTCTTGATGTAGGAGGAAGGAAGTAGAGAGGATAGGGATGGGTGGTGGTTCGCCGTTATTTCCCTTTAACGGCGTTCTGTCTTTCTATTATTTCGCAAACATTGCTGTATATATATATATATATATATATTTTAAAAAATTAAATAAAGTGCTCATCTTCTTCTTTTTTGGCTTTTAATGCCAAAAATAAATACCGAGTAATTACTTCGTTTGTTGTATTTTTAACTTCTTTTTCCCCAATTAAAAAGTCATTGTCTTCTTTTTTATAACTTTAAAGCGTATTTTCATATTTGCCACCATTCTTTTTTCTTTCTTTTTTTTTGAAGAAGCCACCATTCTTATTAGTATAGGAAATTTCGGACTTCTTTACTTTTTCAACAAAAAAAATTGTGTAAATAATACTAACATAATCCCGTTTTGCTCGGCTAATCATGAATGATTAAAGGACTTTTTTTCTTTTTAAAGGAAAAAAGGACACGTTGGCCGCATATATAGCTGTTCTATCCTCCTAAATATGAGTCCTGACTCATTTATCTTATTCTTATCCATTAATTAAAAATACGCAATGCTCCCTCTGTCTAGAAAAATGAAAATCCAAACTAAGTAATATGTTTAATTTGTTTATGATTTTCGTAAAAAGATTTACGATTCTATTTTTTCTTTATATCCAAATAGAATATGTGATGCCCCGAGCAGATTAATTATTTCGAGTCTAATGAGAATAAATACCCAAATAATGAGAGAAAAATTTAGCCCCTGGGGTGTACAGTATGGCTGGAATTGATTCATGATAGACTTTTTCATTTGATGTTTAGAAAGGCTTTTTGGGACTCCTTAACAAAATCATAATTACAACACGGATATTTTACAATCCCAACAATTCTGCTGGCTATATAAGTAGGTAAATTTGTTTCAAGATGTGAGTTAACTTCTCACTTGTTAATACTTAATACATTATACTCTATCTTTCCGAAACAATGTCCAACTTTGATTTTAAACTTTTTTAGTACGAATTACACCAAACATTAAGAAAAATAAATAAATAAATCTGAATGATCATTTTGAGACAGGAAAAATAAATGAAATTTTTTTTAAGACAATTGAAAGAGTTTTTGTATGAAAACTAACCTCTTACTGCGTGTATATGAAAATGTACATTATTTCCTTGTCCGTTTGATAAAATTTCACTTTGTTATTATATCATTGTTGTTTTAGTTCAATGAATTAGGTTATACTACTAATAAAGTAGTAAAATGGGGTTGAGTAATGACTGAGTATGGTTCATAATAGTATTGGGTCTAAATTGCGACGTTTGACTTCAGAATGAATGGGAATATATAGTAGAGTGAAAATTGCTAATAAAGAAAGGAAAACTACGACAGTAGTAGTAGTAAAAGATGTTTAGGTAATGAAAAATGTTAAAAACATGGTCTGGTTGTTATGTTATGGTCAAGTTTGGTTTGATTCTCCCCTCCCTCCCTCTAAAATAAAAGGATTTGGTTGTTTTGGGATGCGAGCCAACAATTCCCCTTTGCCTGAGCGACCTGTCTTTATAATTAAAAATCAAATCCATTTCGCACATTGACCTAATTTTTCCCTTGATATTTGTCCATAATTTATTTTTTTAAAAAAAAAATGGTCAAATGGTTGGTACTGAATATAATGGAGTTGTGCTTTATGATCAAAAATAGATAAATGTACTGGGCTGATAAATATAAATTGGCATTGGTAAATTCCTCTTTTTCTTTTGTTTGTTTAAATATGTTGAGTCAATGATTAAATGAAAAATCATGAAAGTACAGCAGTACTGACCAGAGTTGATCAGGAGATGCAGATCTTGTGGTTCAGGAATGGTTGATTGTTTCAGACACTTTGTCTATGTGTCTATCTCCCACTGGGTGAGGTTTTAGTACTTTGTGTCCGTTTTCGAGTTTCCACTGCTACTTTCTTTTCTTTTTTTTTGGATTTTTCCCCTTTCATTTTGAACTATTGATAATTTGTGTGGACTCTGGAGGATGATATAAATTGTGAAGTACTAGTACATACTTGTTGAGTTTAAAGCTATTTTTTTATGGTATTTTCAGAATATTTAAATAATAATTGTCCAATCTCAGCATATCTTTTTACATTTTCAATATATCTTTTTACATTCCCAATACAAAAAACACCTAAAAACACACACTAAAAAAACGAAACAAACATACTCTTTGTAACTCCCGCTGGCCCATGTGTGGACTCAATGTGTACAAATTATTAAAGTTTAATATAAACTATTTTTTGAGACAGAAGTTAAATCTTTCAGTAAAATTTTATAAAATTAACCAGTTAATAAAACTATAATCGTTCTTCGTTTGATAATAGAAACTTATAAAATGGTAGTTCAACATGTAGACTATCGTTTTTTCCTAACTTTCAATTGCTGAAATTGTGTTTTTAAGGGAGAAAAAAAGAAAAAAGAAAAAAGAGTCATCGTGTAATTAAAATACACTCGATCGGCCCAGCAGTCAGATTCTTGTGCCCATCCTAAAGTAGAGCGGCATATTACTCCAAGAAGTCCAATATTCCAAAGCCCCCACAGTTTGTAGTTTATTATACAACATCGTGACTCGAGGCTCTCTTTTGTGCCTCGTCTTTTAAGTAATTTCAATTTAGATCCATCGATTTTTGTATGTTGTAAACTTGTATTTTGTTCTTCTTCTTAATATAATTCCTTTTCGGGAAAAAAAAAATCAATTTAGATCCATCCATTTTTTTTAAAAAATAAATAAATAAAATATAAGTCTTGAATTTGTGCATAAACTTTGGGGCTCTATAAATGGAAGTTTAAAGCAATTTGAGTGAGTTCATAAAATTTGTTTTTCTCCCTTGACTGTTCCCAGGAGTTAAGTTAGTTCAGCTTTCTGTTTCTAAACTATTTTTGCATACTTTTGAGTATTTTAAGCCTTCGGATTAACCACTTTATTTGTATATAAGAAATAATCAAATACTCATTTTGAAGTGATTTACTAAGAAACAAAAAGCATTACATTTATGAAGTGAAATAGCATGAGATTAACAAACAAGACTTTTCTTGAAACGGATAATTATTATTATTACACACACACACAAGATGTTTTTGATTTATTGTCATTTTCCCAGTTGAACACAATTTGTATGCTAAGAATAGATGGGGCTAATGTCTATCTTGTGCATCCACGTGGCTTCGTGAGTTAATGAGTTTAGCTTCCTGACTAAATGATCCATAATCTAACAGTTAATATATAAATTGTACTACTTCTCACGTACTCCCTCCGATCTTTAATATAAGTCATTTTAATTTGTCATAAGTTTAATATAATACATATTTTTAATCGACAAAAAAACCTTAAAAATATTTCATAACAATCAAGAGAACACAACGAATGTGAAAATATATATTTTAAGATTTTTTTGTCAATTAAAAATATGTTCTAGGTGAAATTTAAGAAAAGTTAAAATGCTTTATAATAAGGAGGTGAGAGAGTATAATTCACATGCAAAACAAAAACCAAACAACTACTAGTATTTAACAACCTTGAACTGCACACGACACGTTACTTATGTAATTCTTTCGTCCCTAAATGAATATTTACAACAGATGGAACAATTACTTTAGAACTATGTAGGATTTTTTTTTTTCCCTTTTGAATTGATTGATAAGAATCACAATTATCAATTAGGGGCGATTACAATTAGTTTAAGCTGCAAGAAACTATGTTGTATTCAGAGTGACATGCTCGGATCGATCTGGAAACTATGATAATAATTTTAAAATAATTCCATAAAACAGTTATCTGGCTAACAGAATATGATTGAGTCATTTATTATGGAACAGTGAATTATAATATACATTGGCAGTCTGAATTTTGAAATATGAACATGATACTAATTAATTTAGGAAGTATAAAAAGAGATTAATGATTGGATGAAGAACGTGGAGGGCCAGTAAAGTTTATTCATAATTGGGTTTGCTATGTAAGTTCCCTGATTTAAAAATTTGCATTACAATCATATATTACCAAATGATTTTTATATAATACTGTATGTAAGATTGATGAATAATCAGAAGTACATAATAATTAAAACATAATTCCTTGTATAAAATGTTGTTGCACGTGCCAATTAAAGGTGGTCAGGGTTTGCATCCCTTATCCTGATAACCCTAAGCAGCTGTTAATGGTCCCTGTTCCCTCTGCTGCCTTCTTTCTTCCCCATTTGTGTTTTCTGCTGGATATGACCATGCCATGAAAGAAAAAAAAAAAATTTGTTGAATACCAACAAGCACTCGATCCATATGTTAAATGTATCGGTCCGGTTTAATTATGACCAAAGTCTAAACATGACTATAAATATATAGTAGTAATTAAAAAAATAAAAAAAAACTTGTTGAAATTATAATGTCTCTAGAAAACAATTATACAGTAATTTCGGATGATGCCTAGACTAGAAGAAGCTGACTTTTTTACTCCCTCCGTCCCATAATTATTATTCTGTTTAAATTTTCATTTTTAGTTTAAACTGTATTAAAATTGAAATCACGATATGAACAATAATTTTGGGACAGAAATACTATAATCCAACTTGGGAAGCAACAGTTACCCTCAAGCTGACTTTTGCACAGAAATATTGCAACCTCTGACATGCCCACTGTTAGGCTCGGCTCAAGTCAACATGAAGTGTTGAGAATGATAAGCTGGGCCTGTAGGTTTATATCTAAGGGGCTTACAGCCCAATGAGTGAAATCAAGTTTCATCATCATCAAATTTTATCATGCAGGCCCTTGAGAATTTTAAAACCAGCCATTGGATTCCATTTTAGTTTTCAATACCTATGTCAATATTCTCTCTCTTTGTACTACTGTCTTCCTAGTTCCTCCCATCGGCTCTTTCATTTCCTCTTTCAGTCAGACCTCATCTCATCCTTGTCTCTACTATTATTGTCTTCATTCCCTAATTCCGGTAAGAACCCTAACTACAACTAAAGACCAACAACGTTACACACAAATCACAATGGTTGTTTCTGTTTCATTCTCATCAATTAGTATTCACAACATCCATAATAGTATTTATGTTTCAAGGAAGTCGACTAGTTTAGATATTTTTACTCACCAGAATAATATAGAAGAGTCTCAACTCAATCCAGCAAAGCCTAGATTATCAACGGAGATTCCAAGTTAGTTGTTCTAATCAGAAGTGACAATGGCGGCGGATGATGAGGTTCAGAAAGTCAACCAGAAGAAGAAGAAGAAATCAGTGGAATTCAAGCCCAAACACTGGATCTGGGCCATTTCGGTCTTAGCCGCTTGCATTTGCGCTCCGCTGGCGAATTATTTCTGGTGCGGGGTTGACAAGATCAGATACGATCGATTTGTCAACCCCCAGCAAGAATTGGAGCGCTATGAACCGGTGAACAACCTGTTCTTCGTCTTCTTGGGCGTTGATTCCGCCGTCGGGATCTACGCGGTTATGTTTTTGCACCTCTTGATACTCGACCTATTCGGTGAGGAGGAGATTTCAGTCCCAAATCAGAGTGCCTCCACCATCAGCACAAAAGACAGCAAATGGGATTTACTTGCTGCCATTGCCCCCATTATGATTCTAGTAACCGTGGTGATTGTTTTTATTGGATTCGGAATCACGCCCACGTCACTCCGGAAAAGATGAAGGAATTTCAATACAACAACAGTCTCTTCTGTTTGCTTTTGCCATTTTTCCTCTCCGGGCTACTCATTCTTGTTGCCCTTCTCTCCTGGAATGAAGCAAACAGAAAGAAGCGTTCGGACTCCGTGGTCAATGGAGAATCAACTCAAGCCAGTACTCCTTAATCAGTATGGGGGTATTTTAATTATTTGGGGTTAATAACTATTGGGATTATTTAATCTGCAGTGTTGGTAGTTTTTTTTTTTTTTTCTTTCTTTTTGTTTTTCTGTCCTTTTCTGTCTAATTAGGCTTCGCTATGTGGTAATGTTTTCATGAATTAACTAGTAGCAATTGAGTTGTAGTTGTTTTTTCATTTCCTTGTAAGATATATTCATATATGTATTCTATGATCTGGTCCCTTGGTGTTGTAAATAGTCCTGAATTATTTAAGCAATTGAATTGGAAGTACCATTTTATTTAATTAAAGAAGAAAAACCACTCTTTGCCATCTATTTATACTTGATGATTTCAATAAACAAAACCCAAAAAGAAGAATTTTTTATTATTATTATATATACTTGGGGAGCATAGAGCTCGGAATATAAAAGTCAACTCATTAAGGTGGAGTTGAGCTAGGGCCAATCTATTCTTACTTTTTTTAGGATTATTGTCGGGGGTGTTGACAAGACGTATTTCCCCGATACAAGATAATCTTAGTTTGGCTAATGAATCAGTCGGCGGTTCATTGCCGTTGCTACTTCTATGTAAGTAGTGTACTGCCCATTGCTGCTGTAGAAGTTGTTTTATCCTATGAAGGATGTTGCTGCCCATCGCCGCTAGGACCTTCAGTGTTAGTTCTCGGCTGCTGCAGTTCTCATCAGCGAAGATTTCCTGATTCCTCGCATTCCATATTTTCTAGCACGCTGTTGCGGAGCAGGTGGCCCATTGATATCCTTCCTACAAAAAAGAAGAAGAAGTGACTTGGGAGATGAAGAAAATTGGTCGGGCGAGGTGAATCTGTGGACTTTGTCCCTTGATCGTTGGGTATTGGAATATGGACAAAGTAGAGCTAAAAATGCACTTCATTGGGCTGCCCAGTCTTATTTCCAGCAATTGAAAAAAAAAAGCGGCCCAATCAGGAGACGGAGCTGTCATATCAAAATGATCAATGATTAGCATCTTAATTACGCCTCCTTGGGTATGGCTAATGAATTATTCCCGCAAAAGGTATGGAAATTTTTTGAAAGGTGGGATATTGAAAGATTTCACTTATTTTCATCCTGGGATCCCAAATTGCCTATTTTGCAATTTATAATCAAAACAGCCATACAAGTGTTGAACTGAATCTGGGTTGCAAGATGACATAACCAAATAAAATATAAGTAAATCTTCTTTTATTTACGTTGCAAGTTATAAGTATTAACCTCATGAATTCTCAAATTAAATGTTAACTGATTCATGTTTCGTATCGTTTAGTCAAGTTACTATCTCTAGATTAACTTTTGTGTATAACATTTTCACCAATTCAATATAAGAATGGGGGATTCAGAAAAAAAAAAAAAAAAAACCAACATTAAAAAATGGGAAAGGGTCAGTTGCGGATTAAAAAAGAGGACCAAGGCCACAAAGGTAAGGAATTGGAAACTAAAATGCGTGTACAAATTGGAAAGATACATATTAAACACACTAGGATAGTGACCCCCACCCCCACTCTCATCTCATCACAGACAGTCCTAAACAGAAAGAAAGATTAGCAAATGATGCAAGGAATATGACTAATTAAGGATCTCTGTAAACGCATCCGTTCAAACATCACACCTAGAAACTCCCCTAATTTTAGTATTAAACAATTAATGCCCCATTGGCTAAAGGGGTATCCCACCCCTTTCACAAAGTTATACTATTTATTTAGCATTACCAAACAAATAATGGCCTACTACTATAAGAATTTATAAACTTTCTTAATTAGCAGATTATGAAAAAAAGAGATAAGAACGTGATTATCACCTCAATTGGTCATCATCATTTCATCATCACAAAGCTTGAATGGTCATAACTCATAATCCCACCCTTGCTTCAAACTTCAAAGGGTCCATAATCATTACCCAAAACAATTACATATATTGTTAGAGCCAATAGGTCTTGCATACTACATAGTTAACAAAAAAAGATAAGTCCCTCTCTTAATCGCAACCAATAATCCCCTCTTTAATTCTTCTTCTCCTTTCATATTATCACTTTGATGATTTTATTTTATTTTTTATTTTTTTGTGTGCAGGTGATGAGATTATGAGTGCTCTCTCCCTTTTTCTCCTCGCCCTGTTTTTAAAGGTCACACACACACACTGACTGTAAAGCTTCTTAAAAAACAGTTAATATTTAATAACATAAAAATGTATATCTCAGTCAACAATGTGATGAATTGTAAGGTGAGACTTTGAAAAAGCCAGCATTGGATTCCTTTTTACTTATGTAAAACTGTTGATTATAATGGTAACTAAAGAGATTTTACCACTAGTAATAATCTGTACTGTCTTCCTTCCCCTCCGCTCCTTCTTTACCACTTTCTGCTAATTCCTATCTCAATCTCACACACTCTCCATGTGTTGTCCTTTATTCCTAAATTCCTAAATTAGGAACACTCTTAGTCTTAACTACAGCAAACAGTATAACGTCACAATGTCAGTTTTATCAATTCATCAATTCATTCACAGAGAGAATACAGTCGATAGTAATGGCGGCCGATCAAAAGCTCAACAAGAAATCAATGGCTATCAAATGGATCAGTGGGATCACTGTTTTGATCTGTTGTATCGCCGTTCCTCTGGCGATCTTCTTCTGCGGTGGGATTAACCAGATCAAGTACGACCGGTTCATCAACCCGGAGCAAGATCTCAAGCGGTTTCAACCCCTCCACAATCTGTTCTTCTTCTATGTCGGGGTTGATTCCGCCATTGGGCTGAGCGCTTCTTTGTGCTTGATGGTGTTGGTGATGGATTTTCTCGAAGATAAGTTTCCAGATCCAGCCGCCCCAATTCAGAGCACAAAAAAATCTGGGGCTATTCGCAAAAACTGGTCACCATCACTCTGTTCTGCAATTACATTCGTTGTTCTGTGTTATGTTTTCCTGATAGGGCTGATTGTGATGACTTATACCGAGGAGACGCGTCCAACGCGGATCAAAATCAGGCATCATTCCCACATCAGCCCGGAGGAGATGCGGGATTTTCAAGAACTGGACATGATGTCGTATTGCGCTGCGGGAGTTTTCCTCGCCGCTTTGGTTCTGAAAACTGCTTTTTTCTGTTGGTTGGATGGAATTTTTAAGGGAAATCAACATTCTGAAGGTGGAGGTGAAGGTGATGCTGAGCTCGTCTAACTCCAGCCCAGGGCGGTTAGTGGTGATTAATTTGCTTTGTAGTAGTAGTAGTAGTAATAGGGTTTAATAGTTTGTTTATTTTAATTTATGTAAGTTTAGAATATTGCGAGCTGTTCTGTTCTATTTTCTTCTCTCTTTCTTTTTTTACCCCTTCTGTCGTAGACTCGTAGAGGTATCTCTACTATGTAGTGGAACCTTGATTTTATATTTAATTATTAATCGGGAAGTTTTTTTAGATAATTATTATGAGCTGTTCATTTTTATATTTATTAATTATAACACTCCTCTAATTAGTGTTATAATCAGTGGCGAAATTGTGACGGAGTTAATTAACTTGACAATATAATATATTAACTTGGTAAAATGGCCAATTGAAAGATAGCGACCACTTGATAAATTAGGTTCAGAAAATAATTTTTAATTTTTTATAGAGACTTTTATAAAATTTTATTATTATAGATTACTATAAATGAACTGTAACCCAATTTATTTATATTTATTATAGTCGGAAGTACCACCTTAAAACCCTTTGCCCTCTATTTATATTTGATGATGGTCAATTACAAAACAAAAACCACGAAAAGAAGAAGTTGTGAGACGAAGAAAATTGGTGGGGGTGTGAAGCTGTGGACTTTGTCCCTTGGCCGTTGGGTATGGACAAGTAGAGCAAAAAAGGCCCTTCATTAGGCTGCCCAGTCTCATTTCCCGCAATTGAAAATAACGGCCCAAACAGGAGAGACAGAGCTGTCATATCAAAATGATCGTGATTAGCATCTTAATTACGCCTCCTTTGATTAAGATCACAAAGCCAATCCAATAATTAACTTCCAAGTATAAATAAAATTTTAATATGCCTAAAGGAAAAGAAGGACGGGGGATCAGAAACGGATAGGGGCCATAATGAGCAAACTTACTTAATGGGAGGGCAATCTTAGCACTAACTACAGATGATCCATTTCCACCATGACCAAAAGAAACAAAATAGAAAAAAAAAAAGAGAAAAACCTTAGAGGGGTGGCCCTTTACCTAATATTGGAGGGACCATTAAATATAACCAAACAAATATGGAGGATTAAGTATTCGATTTTTTTGTATGGCTAATGAATGATTCCTCCCAAAAGATATGGAAAATTTTTTGAAAGGCGGAGAAGCAAAGGAGAATAGCCCCTGTAGCCAGATTTTGCTTATCATCCTAAGATGTCAAATTGACCATTTTGTAAGTTAATATCAAAATAACCACAAGTGCTGAACTGAAGAGGTACAATAATAATAAGATAATAATGTATTACATAATAAAAACAAAATAAATATACAATTTTTTCTTTAATTTTCATTACAGTTATACGCGTGAATCTAACAAAATATTCATTGTTTCGTATCGTTTAGACATTTTACTCTGTCTACAATAACTTGTAGGTGTGTAAAATTTTGACCAATTCAATGTAACAATGGAAAAAAAAAAAACATGAAAAAAGGTTTTAACAAATGGGAGAGGGTCAGTTAGGGATTAAAAAGAGGACAAAGGAAAGGAATTGCCAACTAAAATGCGTGTGCAAATTGGAAAGATACATATTAAACACACTAGGATAGTGACCCCCACCCCCACTCTCATCTCATCACAGACAGTCCTAAATAGAAAGAAAGATTAGCAAATGATGCAAGGAATATGACTAATTAAGGATCTCTATAAACGCATCCGTTCAAACATCACACCTAGAAACTCCCCTAATTTTAGTATTAAACAATTAATGCCCCATTGGCTAAAGGGGTATCCCACCCCTTTCACAAAGTTATACTATTTATTTAGCATTACCAAACAAATAATGGCCTACTACTATAAGAATTTATAAACTTTCTTAATTAGCAGATTATGAAAAAAAGAGATAAGAAAGTGATTATCACCTTAATTGGTCATCATCATTTCATCATCACAGAGCTTGAATGGTCATAATCCCACCCTTGCTTCAAAGGGTCCATAATTCCATTACCAAAAACAATTACATTTGGCCATTTAGTCAGAGCCAATAGGTCTAGCACTCTACATAGTGAAAAAAAAAAACAAAAAAAAAAGAATAAGTCCCTCTCTTAATCACACCCAATAATCCCCTCTTTGATGATTCTTCTCCTTTCATATTATCACTTGATTTTCTTTTTTTTTGTGGAGGTGATGAGATTATGAGCGTTCTCCCCCTTTTCTCCTGGCCTTGTTTTTAAAGGTCACACACAGTCACACAGTAAAGTAATATTAAACCTTTGGGGAACGGGGCGCCGTTCTAAGCCCCCCCAAGAGGAAACGCCGTTAACCCCAAAACCTCCCCGTTTGGCCACGTGCCATTTTCTAGAAAAAATTCATTCGAAAAAACGAAAATTATTTTAATTTTTCCAATTTTTAAAATAAAAAGAGTACGATTTTGTTCCACATGGCGGCGTTGGAGCAACTGAGCTTGGCTCCTGGTCCTCAATCCGACTCTTCTCCTAACGGCCGTCAAATAACGGCGGCGGCAGCCTTAGAGGGCGGCGATGAAGGCGGGAAAGTTCCCCGGCTTCCCCGTTGGACCAGGCAAGAGATACTCGTGCTCATACAGGGGAAAAGGGTTGCCGAGAACCGGGTCAGAAGAGGACGGACGGCAAGTTTGGCGTTCGGGTCAGGGCAGGTGGAGCCCAAGTGGGCATCGGTTTCGTCCTATTGCAAGAGGCACGGCGTGAACCGGGGTCCGGTTCAGTGCCGGAAGAGATGGAGCAATTTGGCCGGGGATTTTAAGAAGATCAAGGAGTGGGAGTCTCAGATAAGGGAAGAAACAGAGTCGTTTTGGCTGATGAGGAATGATTTAAGGCGGGAGAGGAAGCTTCCTGGGTTCTTTGATAGGGAGGTTTATGATATCCTCGACGGCGGCGGTGGCTCAGCCGCCGGCAGAGACGCTGGTGAAGATGCACCCGAGGAATTGGATTTGGCTTTGGCGCCGTCGACGGTTGCTGCCGCTGCCGCGGCTGAGGCGGAAGAGGCGGCGGAGACGGATGCAGTGTTTGACAGCGGTCGGAGTGCTGGGGCGGATGAGGGGCTGTTTTCCGATTTTGAGCAGTCAGTTCAGGAGGAGGTTGGAGGAACCTTCGACAAGGACTTCCGGCACGCCAGGGAAATCCCGGTGACTACTCTTCAAGCTCCTACGCCGATTTCAGGTAATTATGCTGCACTGAAACAAAATCTACCACATTCCTGACTATCATCATGCTTCATTTTACACCATTTAAGGGGGGACTGATATTGACTTAACCTTCGTATGGCGAATTCATAATTTATTCATATAGATTGTCTGTAAATGGTTTGACTTTTGATAAGTATGTATCGCAAATGTTACTGAAAAGTTTCTCTCTTTGCTTTGCCTGTGACACTTTTTTGTGTCTTTATTTGTTATTGGTTTATTCTCCGGTATGATCAGGTTGTTTTGACTTTTAATATAGACATAGATGATGATGGTCATGTGAATGATTTTTGTTGTCTTCTGAATTTAGTAGTTAGTACCATGTGCGTTTTTGTTATTTGGTTGATCTTCAAGTGGCGATTCATCATCCCAATATGGAACCTAAGTTTTTTTTTGAAAAGGGAACCTAAGTTGATACATCATACATTGTTAATCTATTCAGTTTATTGATGTTTGTTTTGCTTACGTATATTTTGGGTTGTGTAATTTGCAGAAAAGCAGTATCAACCATTCTCTCAAACACATCCGACTCAAGGTATGTTCCCCCTTGGAAGATTCGGTTATTTCAGTAGTCATCTGTTGTGTTTAGATGTGCTTATTACTGAGATTGTTACCTTCGACGTTGGGTGATTCTGTTGGGAATTTTTCATCAGTCATTTTGAGTGTATTGTAGTGTGGTTCAGATGATCACCAACTGCAGCATTATTGTCCATCGTTTTCTCAAATTCAGGACTGAAGATTGTTTTGAGTTCTTTTTCCTCATGTAGTCCATTGATATGCAACAGCCCAGACAGTTCTTTATGTTATTGAAGAGAATTTTCAGGGCAACTGGTATCTCTGAAATGACCGTACAAACATGTTTCAATGTAGGAATTTGCATAAATTGTTGCTGTAACATTCAAAAGTTCTACTACTTACTAGACCTTTTTCCTGAGTTTTTGACTCGTGTTTAATGTGTTTCCTTGAATGTGGTAACTGCTTTTCTACAACATAGTGTTACCTGCTTTGCCTTTCTTATGGTATGTGTTCAGATGCAGGCACCAGTTTTGAGAAACCCTCTAATGTGGAGTCCGAAACAAGAGGAGGTGAAGGGAAGAAACGAAAAAGACATGCAGAAGAACAAGTTGACGAAGAAGATGAAACGAAGTCGCTGCAAGATCAGTTACTTGAAGTGCTGGAGAGGAACGGCAAATTGCTGAGCGCGCAACTCGAATCCCAGAACCTTCACTTGCAGTTGGACCGGGAACAGCGGAAGGATCACGTGAATAGCTTGATTTCTGTTCTCCATAAGCTTGCAGACGCCATGGGAAGAATTGCCGATAAGTTGTAGTAGTAAATCAATAGCAGCAGTATGAAGAAATTAATACATGAATTATGACTTTAATTAGTTTTTTAATTTTTTATAAATCATTGAAGGTGGAGGCGAATTCTTTGTATCTAATTAGATTTTTCAAGTAGGAATTTTGTTTTGCTTCTTTCAGTTTTACCTTTTTATAGGGGTTTAAGTGGCCCTAATCCTGTACAAATGACTGGAAGATGTGATTCTGGGCCGGGGGTTTACTATATATGTGATCAGTAGGATTTGTCAGACATGATTCACATGAATATGAGTGATAATATGTTACAAAATGTTGGTGCATGTAACACGTTTTCTGCTGTTTTTGGAACCACACTTTCTTCTGATTCTCAACCTCAATTGGCTTCTACAAGGCTAGGTAGGTTTAACAAAGACAGGTTTGAACTTTGAAGTTTGGTCGTTTCCATTGTTTCCATTTGAAGATTTTCACAAATAAATAAATAATAAAAAAGAAATCCACATTCAATGGCAAAAGCTCAGGTTCAACACATTACACATTCGATTTTGTTGAGTCAAAGATGTTAGAAATTGCACCCAAGCTGCGTGGCATTTTGTAGTTGGTGTCGTTTGATCGATTTTTAGCTATTTAATTTATTTTTTTTTGATGATAGGGGGCATCATCAGAGTCTGTAATAAGTAATAACCAGATAAACGATTTAGAGCTAAGATGTTGAAATTCGGCAACATCGATTTAGTAATGTTTTTGTTCACTACACTTAATATCTGGAGTCACGGCCAAATTAATTCGGAATCATCAGTCCCTGGAATTCGTTAATTAATACTACTAATAATAGTCTGACGTTCATCGTTGCAGGTCATATTTATCTTCCTCGTCTTTCAAGATTTACGGTACCGATTTATTTATTAGTCTATTTTCCGTCTTTATTTGTCTTTCGTGTTTTTGAAACTTTGTAATACAACAAACTAAATGACTAATATTATTAGATAAATCGTCAAAATAATAATATACTCCCTCTGTCCCAAAATTATTGTCTACTTTGAGATTTCACTTTTAGTATAATTTAAAATACAAATGAAAATGAACAATAATTATGAGACGGAGGGAGTAATAAAGTTTATTAATAGGAAAAAATGTGAAAAATATTAAGGAGCTTGCAAAGAAAAAGTGTAGAGAAGCTGGTAGTTAAACATGTAATTAAAAATAACTGGATAGATTAGATGCACTTCGCGCGTACGTTATGTAAAATTAAGTTACGTAATGTACATTATATGTAAAAAAAGAATTTTTTATAATTAAAATAGTAAATTACATTTCTGTCTAATACACTATCTACAAAATATGTTAACAAATTTATCAGTAGTAAAAAAATTATACTTTTAATTGTAAGAACAAAATGATATCACTAAAATGTGTCACTTCTTTTCAACTGAAGTAACATATAGTAGCTGATTGTGAAAAAAAAAAAAAAAAGGACAAGTCGGTGAGAAATAAAATAAATCGAGTTTATGTATTACTAGAAAAAAAAAGAATAATTAAAAAAAAAGGAAAAAAAACAACTAAATTTGAGAAGGAAAAAATCAAGAAAAAAAGATGGAGATGAGCAATGAAAGATGATAACCTCCAATAGATTTGAGATTGAGGTAAAAATAAAGATTCGAAAGGAAAAAAAAAAGAGAAAGAGACAAGTGATTGAATATTACACCCTTTCAAATTATATATATGTAACTTTATACTACATGACTTTTAATATTCTTTTGAGTCGTGGAACAATTAAAACTAGTACCATTGAAGAACCTATTAAATTCAAAGGGAAAAAGAGAAAAAGAAAAGATTTAAAGAATTCAAAGAGGTTAGAATAACCGAAAATTGCTTTTAGGCCAATCAATTTCACACAATAATGAGAAATTATTTTTGAAATTAATGGTTAGAATCATCATAACCATTTTTAGACTGATCAAATTCACCTAATAATGAGAAATAATTTTTTGTAATCTTAAAAATAAAAATTAATGGAAGAGAGATTAAAGGGTCATTATATTGTTTGGTAATAAAGGATAATTTATTATTATAAATTTAGATATAATGGAGTAAAATATAATAAATATAATAATGAATAATAAATAAAATAATAATGAAATAAATAGGAGAAAATAGGTATTACAAAATGCTTTTGACAAAATTCAATGAGAGACTATAAAATTTATAAATTGCATGCAAAAATAATTAACCAAAAATAAATAAATGGGAAGGACTACCAAACTTCAAAACTTATTCATCAATTATAATATAGTATGAAAAAGAAAAAAAACACTCATCCGGAGGAGGCCCTTCAATAGTTCAATTAGATCCTTTGTCCACCCATTCTTCTAACGTTGGATGGACTGGTGATGGCCCAATTAAGATTTTCCCTATTTTTCGTTGACGTAAAATTTTACATTCAATTCGATAATTCATGTGATACTACGTAGTAGTACTAACATTTTGTCCTTAACGTCTGGCTTGTTGTAAACGTCTTATGTTTCTTTCTGAAGTGACAAAAAGAAATAATCTTAAATTTTGTTGGGTTTTCTTCCTATTTTGTTTTATATCTCTTTGTCAAGGACCTCAAGGTTCCCTAGAGTAGTCAAATGAGCATACGAATTTGTTGAACTAAATCAATTATTAATATCGCAATTTATAATTTTTTTAAAATTATTATGAAATTTTAGACGAATTTTGGGATAAGCATTACAATGTTTAATAAATTAGTTAAATATATATATCCGGAAATTTGACTTCACAAATACAACTACGCAAATGGATGAATGCAAATTTTTTGGACTAGTAAACTGGGAAAAAAACAATATGAGAGAGAGGAGGAAAGAGTCTAAAGGGGATTTGAAAAACTGGGAAAAGAAAAAAGAAAAAGAAAAGAAAAGGAAAGAAAAGTTTATTACTTTGTCTTCTTTATTGAAAGTGTAATACTGTATGTTTTTTTGTCTGTCATTTGTCCCACCATTTTTTTTTTACTTTAAACACAAACACACACACACCCGAGTTAAATATTATTTCTTAAAACTGTAGAAATTCCATCAAACTTCCAGTAAAAATCCTTGAAATTCCCAGTTAAAAGTTATTTATTTACAGTGACAACAATAAAGATGCTTATGCTGCTACTTTCTCAGAAACGTTGCCAGTAGCATTAAATTAAATTAATTGAAATAAAAAAGGGAAAATTCCTCATGCCAGTCTGCCATTTCATTGCCTGCCATTAATAATCAAAATCTTTGTTTCCGAAATTTAAATTAATTTTCCTAACCAGATATTTTAATCATAATAATACTACTCATCATCAGTAGTAGTACTAGTACTTTAGAAGTAGTTGATGTTTAAGGTTTTGAGTTGATGAACCTCTTTCAACTTTATATTACACTCTTTTATCTCTTATTCCTATGTTAGTTACTTGTTTGTTCTAACACACTGCAAAAAAATTGCCTTTTTTTTTTTTTTTGGTTCAGTGGTTTTCTTGTTTTTCTTAGCTTCATTGCTTCCGCCATTCTTTCCAATTCCAAAGGGTTTCTTTTCCTCTCTCTGTCTAAGCTTCTAGGGTTTTGTACCACCACAACCAAAAATCATAATCTATTTTTTTTCCCCCTTTTTACCAGACCTCACATTCTTTTCCCATTATACTCAAAAATAGTTTTTGGCTTCTGGGCTCTGCAAATAATGGCTTATACTTGTGATTAAACTAAGTTAATTGATTTTTTGCTTTTTAATGGGTTCTGCTTTTCTCTGTGCTTAGCTGGCCTGTCTTACCTGAACAGTAATTATGTTGAGATCGGAGTGAAAGGAAAAATGAGAGATCTTTGTTGGGTTTTGGAGCAATAAAGGACTGCTGAACATCAAATTTCCCCTCATTTTTTACGTTTAAACTTTGTTTCTCACTGGAAAGAATAACGAAGGGAGCAAATTGTTGATGTACTTCCTGCAAACATGCATTTCCCTAAGCTTGATGACTCTCCTATGTTCCGTAAACAGGTAACTTTCTTCTCGCCCCCCCCTCCCTTTTCTGTAAGAATTTCTTATAATTCAGTTCCCAAATGTGAATGCCCTTTTATGTCTTTACTGGAATTGGACCTTCCGTGAGTTCACTTGTAGTTTTTCTGAGGTTGATGCCAGCTGGGTTTTCTCTTTCCTTCTGTTGATTATTTTTATTTTGGTGTGAAAAATTAGGGAATTCTATTAAGCAATGCAATTTATTGGTAATTCAGATTAAATTGTCGCTGTAAATCCTGAATATCATTGTCAAAACTGTGTGACGTTTTTTATATAGTGTCTCAAGTGTTTTTGTGTTGTACTGTGCACTACTGAAAACTTAGCATTTTGTTTGTTACTGAAAGGAAGAAGCTTTTTCTGTCCCCTGGTTGTAGCAGACTTCAATTCATTAGCCGCTTATTGAAGTATGTAATGAATTGTAATTGGAACTAAGGAAATCCATGTTCAAGTTCTATTCTCAACACTGTTTTCCCTCTCCATGCTCTGCCATTCTAAGGCAAATGTGTTCCTCTTTTACTATCTTCTTTTTGGTTAACTGGCGAAAAAGTTTTAGTGTGGACTTTTGTTATCTTTCCTGTGTATTAGATACAATCATCGGAGGAAAGTGCTGAATCCTTGAGAGAGAGATGTTTGAAATTTTACAAGGGATGTCGAAAATACACGTAAGTACAATGTTTTAATTTTTCGGGCTATTTCTTGCATTTGAAATTGTATATAATTTTTTGCTTTCCTCTGCACCATTGTTGTAGTCGACATGGTTTCTACTGAAAAAATGCGAACCATGGAAGCATTTGTTGGCCTTGCTTTACTGTTTCAAGGAAGTTGACTTCATTTGGCATCATTGATTGAATCATACTCTATTCCATTTTGTTTCATATAGGAAGTGCAAACTTGAACTTTAGGTGGGTTATAGGAGTATTGTGCTTTAGATGAACATCAATACTGTGTCTGAATATCCCGAGGAGTATTGTGCCTTACAAATGCTAATATGTTTTTGTTTACTCTCATTTTTCTCTGTTAAGAAATTTCACTTCAAGAGGTGTGATGATCATTTTGATTCCAGAATTCATTTTTCTTTATTCTTCATTTTTTTTGGTTTATTATGCTTTACTCTTTTTTTTCCCTCTTGTTTATCAATCATATTAACATTCTTGTGTTTAAACTTGCAGTGAAGGACTTGGAGAGGGATATGATGGGGACATTGCTTTCGCCAGTGCACTGGAAACTTTTGGTGGGGGGCATAATGATCCGATCAGTGTTGCCTTTGGGGGTATGTCATATCTTCTAATCACTTATTTGATTGATCAAAGTAAACTTTGGTATGATTTTGATGCTTTGAAAGTTTTAATGCTTCTCAGTGGCTGCTTTGTAAATATAAAGGAATTTTGCTTTCTTTAAAAGTTTTGTGTTCTCTGCTCTTTTAATTTGCAGGCCCTGTCATGACGAAATTCACCATTGCGTTGAGGGAGATTGGTACTTACAAGGAAGTCCTTAGGTCTCAGGTTAGTTGCCAAATTTTGAAATGTGCTATATTTCCACCTCAATGTAGTTGCAAACTTCCAAGTGCTATTGAGTTACTTGAGTTTCTTTTAAGTTAGTATGCCAACTTTGTAAACGCAGAATTCACATATATTTTTTTTATTCCCTATTTGCAAGCCAAAGAAAATTCATAGATTGTGAACACATTCCCCTGCTTCAAGTATTTAATTGCTCTCATTTTTGCTGACTTTTATTTCGAATTCCTTGCTCTGGGGAAAAAGAATGGGAAATACTTGCAAAGATACAAGGATGGTTATGATTTATTATTTATTTATTTATTTTTAAATGATAACTTCTTTCGCGGTTTAGAAAAAGTTTTGTTGCTTGCATTTCAGGTTGAGCACATGCTGAATGATCGATTGCTGCAATTTGTTAATATTGATTTGCTTGACGTCAAGGTAAATACTCTTCGCTTATGCTTTTATTGCCATGCAATCTACTTTACTTCTGATCATGAAAGGAGTCAAAGACCAACAATTTATGCGCAGTTCCTTTGTGAGATTACTTTTTCTGGAATTCACAGTTGAAAGTTTCTATTCTCTAATTTGTCAAATTTTCTTTTTCATTCTCTCTGTCTCTCTCTTGAAATGCAGGAAGCACGTAAGAGGTTTGACAAGGCTAGCCTTCTTTATGATCAGGTGCTTTTCCACTGTTAAATGCTTGAAGTTCTTGATGGCATTAACAAAGGATATAAGTTTGTTGAAAGTTAAGAAATTTCTACCGATTTAAATTTGCCTTATAAGATATAAGAGTTTATTGGTAAGCACAGTGTGATAAGAGCTTCATGTTTGTAGCAATATGACCTACAGATACATGAAAAAAAGGTTGACTACATTAGATTTATTGACCTGGTCCTTCCCAGAACTTGCACATGCTGACATGCGGAAATTTCTATGCAAAAGTTTCTGTTTCATTAATATTCCTTCACCAGTAGTCCTTTGATGGGTGTTCTTGATATATTTTGGAGGCCATTATCAGTGTGGGACACTGATATATGTTTCTAATGCAGGCTCGGGATAAGTATCTGTCTCTGAGGAGAGGCACGAAGAATGATGTGGCCGCCGCATTGGAGGAGGTATGGCCTTGCACCCTAATCAAAATATTATTTTTTATCTGTATACTGGTATGCCTGATTATGAAATGGTTCAAGTATCATTCTAAACATGATGGGGTTTGTGCAGGAGCTTTATACTGCAAGGAACACTTTTGAGCAGGCTCGTTTTAATTTGGTAATCATGCTCATCACTTATTGACCAATGTTATGCTGTTTTTGACTCAATGATAAGAGTTCACTATCTAACATAATATGCTTGGTTGTTGCAAATGACCAGGTAACCGCTCTTTCTAATATTGAAGCCAAGAAGAGGTTTGAATTTCTGGAAGCAGTGAGTGGTACTATGGATGCCCACCTTCGCTATTTCAAACAAGTTAGTACTTTACTTGATTTGTTTGTGGCTAAGAATGCTTTACACTCTTGAGGTATCTCAAAGTTTCCTTTTTCCAGGGCTACGAACTATTGCATCAGATGGAGCCTTATATTAATCAGGTACATCTCAGTTTCTCTGTTTGGTTCGTTTTTTGGTTGGTTTTTTTAGAATTTTTAATTAATATTTGTCCCATCCCTGCATACCTTTTTACATTCCCAATACACCTTTTTACATTCCCAATATATCTTTCTCAATACAAAAAAAACGCACTAAAAAAATGATCCAAACATAAGATTAGTTACTATAACCGTCTAAGTTCTTATTGGATTGTATAACCATGCCCTATATGCTTCCTTTTCAGTGGTTTTGAAGTTTTTTGTGTAGCAAAGTTTGAGTGCTGAACATTTTTTCTTTCCAGCTTTGGTAAAGCTGAACAAAGAGGACTTCTTGTAGCTATAATTCTGTGTTCTGTTCATAAAAACTGTAATTAGTGTATGTCTCATTGTGGATCGATGAATCTGAAAACAATTGATATCTGTAGTTAGCTGCCTATGTATAATGGAAAAACTTGAGAGTTATTTGCAGTTGTGCACGTTTATGCTGTTTGTAACTGTTCTTTGGATTAGTTACTCAACAATCTTCTCTTCTGTAGGTGTTAACATATGCACAACAGTCAAGAGAACGGTCAAACTATGAGCAGGCAGCCCTTAATGAAAGGATGCAAGAGTATAAACGACAAATTGATCGTGAGAGTAGGTGGTCTGCAAATGGTTCTAATGGCTCTCCAAATGGAGATGGTATACAAGCGATCGGTAGAAGTTCCCACAAAATGATTGAGGCAGTAATGCAATCTGCATCAAGGGGAAAGGTTATATCTTGCTTACATGCACAGGACATATTATCTTATGTTCATAATGTGTAAATTACTGTAGCTCTTCCATAACCTTGATTATCCTTTCAGGTTCAAACCATAAGACAAGGGTATCTATCAAAACGGTCGTCAAACCTTAGAGGTGACTGGAAAAGAAGGTTCTTTGTTCTTGATAGTCGGGGAATGTTATATTATTATCGCAAACAAACTAGCAAGCCATCTGTAAGTGATTTAGAAATGTCCAGTGTTACAGATGAACTTAAGTTCATCGTGCTTTTGATATTTGAATTTATTGTAATCTTCGATTCAATCCTTAGGGGTCGGGAAGTCAACTTTCTGGTCAGAGGAATAGTTCGGAATTGGGTTCTGGATTGCTAAGTCGATGGCTCTCTTCTCATCATCATCATCATCATGGAGGAGTACATGATGAAAAATCTGTTGCTCATCACACTGTTAACTTGTTGACTTCTACAATAAAAGTTGATGCTGACCAATCAGACCTGAGATTTTGCTTTAGAATAATTTCACCCACAAAAAACTATACCTTGCAGGTAAAATCACCTTTTTAAGCAAAAAAGTTCTACAAGAAAATGGTTTCAGTTGTAAATTGTTTCAAATGGATTATATTGTGTTGCCATTCTAACTTGTTTTGGTTGTAACTGTAGGCTGAAAGTGCCCTGGATCAGATGGATTGGATTGAGAAAATAACCGGAGTGATTGCTTCCTTGCTGAGTTCTCAGGCTCCAGAGAGGGTAATCTAATTGATAGATGGTTATCTCTAATGGTTGTTTGTCTCATTTATGTTTTTATTTTATTTTTTTTCTTTTTTGGGTTTAATTATGTTTGGTTTTGGGTTCAGTGTCTAACTGCTAGCCCTATGGGAAGTGGGCATCATCGATCCGCTAGCGAAAGTAGTTCTTTTGAGAGTTCTGATTTTGATCACACAGCAGTTGATGACTATGCGTCCGAGAGGCTTGCCTCGGTCCATCTCGAAAGGCCATTTAGAAACTCACAGCAATTTCGATCATGTGTTAGAAGTGAGAAGCCAATTGATGTTTTGCATAAAGTTTCTGGGAATGATAAATGTGCTGATTGTGGTGCCGTTGAACCAGACTGGGCATCATTAAATTTGGGTGTTCTTGTCTGTATTGAGTGCTCTGGCGTTCATCGTAACCTCGGTGTGCACATATCAAAGGTATATGTCAATGTCGTACGGTTAGCATGATTAATTCTTCTTCACACTCTTGTACACAGGATGTCTTAAACCCAAATCCTCGTTAGTAACTAATTAACTTAGGTTGTATTTTGGATGCTGCAGTTCCACATCTACTGAAATGCTATAACTTTTTTTGATGCTTAGTGTGGCTTGATATGTTTCGAAATTAATGTCTCTTTTTTCTCCTTCTTTTCCCTTGTGGTTAACTTCATTCAGGTTAGATCGTTGACCCTTGATGTGAAAGTGTGGGAGCCATCTGTTTTGACCATGTTTCAGTCTTTGGGCAATAACTTTGCAAATTCTATTTGGGAGGAGTTGTTGCAGTATCGGAGCAGCTTCCAAAGTGATTTTGGTTCCGCAGGGTACATAACTGTCTGAATTCCTTATTACTTTCATCTAGTACACTGAGATATCAGCTGAATTTGAACATGGTTTGGCTTATTCTGCTGTATTTGTGATATTAAAAGGTCAACCAAGTCCGAAAGACCTCAACTGATATACATAAGCAAGCCAAGTCCTGCCGATTCCATTGCAACAAAGGAAAAGTTTATCCATGCAAAGGTATCTCTTTATGTTGATTGAGCTTTGGATTGAGTAAAATGCCCTTTAAGTTGGCTAAAATGTCAGGACTCATTGAAAGTTTTGTTTACACCCCCCACCCCTTTTTCTTTTCAAGTTATAGATTTTTTTTGTTCACTGAAAGTTCAGTAAATTCTCTGTTCAGCTTACATGAATATGTTCCTTCTTGGGGTCTGCAGTATGCAGATAAAGTTTTTGTGCGAAGGCTTCGGGATATGCGTCTAGTTGCTCAACAGATATGGGAGGCAGTACGCGCAAATGATAAGAAAGCTGTATACCATCTCATTGTCTGCTCTGAAGTTGATGTAAATGCTATTCATGAGGAATACACCAGCAATTCTTCTTTGACCCTTGCCAAAGCGATGCTTTTGCCAGAGCAGACTAATCTTGATCATAGCTCTAGTTACTCGGAGGCCTGCCAAGAGTTGTGCACTAGTTCTAATGCTAAAACATCGACAAGTGAAAGCCAGTCAGGCGAATATCTCAATGGTATCAGCTTGCTCCACCTTGCGTGTGAAACTGCGGATATTGGGATGTTGGAGCTTCTTCTACAATATGGTGCAAACATAAATGCCTCTGACTCAAGAGGTGAGACTGCCCTTCATCGTTGTATAGTGAGAGGCAAAACAGCGTTTGTGAAGCTGCTCCTTTCCAGGTAACTTAATTTTCATTACAACTGTTATTGTGACAGAATACTTAATTTGTGTGTATGATAGTATCCATGCCAACGTAGAACGCTTTAGAATATGAAGTGCCTTGAAAGTCACAAATATGTACCAATTCACAGTAGTGGGCAGCTGCTGAAATGGCAATGCTAATTGCTTTGCTGAGAGTCATTTCGAACGGGTTTTGTCTTACATATTGCAGGGGAGCTGATCCACATGTTCTGAATGGGGAAGGTAAATCACCATTGGAGCTTGCCGTGGAATCAAATTTTGATGATCAAGACATCCTTGCTATGTTGTCAGACTCGAATCCGTGAGTAACTCAAGCATGTACAGCAAAATCCCAAGACATTGGTGCTGGAGAGCTCTGGGAATGAAAATTTTGAATTTGTTGTAAACTTGTAATTATGTATTCTTACTGTCTGCTGTGTAGTATTAGGAGTAATGGTGGGTTGATTGATGGTTGGGGCTATGGAAGTAGTTTGATATTGTTGTTTGTTGCTTCACATTAGTGAAATTGTAACTAAGGTTGTGACTTTTTGCTGAGTTTAATCTGTACAAATTTGAAGGGGAGAAAAAAAAAAAAGGAAAGAAAGGAAAAGCAAAAAAGTGGATTAAGCTATGGAAGCTTAAGTCCCGGGATGTGGTGTGTGAAACTGAGACCATGGCAATTATGAAATGTGGGTATGTAACATTTGTTTCTGCCTCTGTGAACCTTTGTTGGCATGGCAAGGTAGATGAGATGCGTGATTGTACATCAGCAGTTGAACTTCATCGCCATCTCTATTTTATTTGAACGAGATTCAACATCATCTTTAAATCTTGAAAGCAATCTATGATGATATTATGAGAAAAACCATTATATTTTTAGCAGAAAAAAAATGGAAAAAGAGGGCCTTTGAGACTTGAGACTCAAAGTGGCATTTCAGTAACCAGTTTCTTTTTGTGCTTTAATGGTGAATACAAAGAACTTCTTGCCTTGAAGCACACGGTTCGATGACTGCTTTCGGCAGCAAATGGGAGCGGGGACACAGGACAGGGACAAGGACACCAGGGAGCATGTCACATTTTGTGTAAAAATTATGGCTCTTTCAAAAATGTGCCCCATTTGATGAAGGTGGGCCTTAACCATGCATCGTTGCAAATGGCGGGAACACCAAGGCCTCAATAAAATTGCTGTTTGTTTTTTCTTTTCTTGTTGCACTTTTCGCTCACCTTCTCTTTGTAGGTTTTGGAGTTGGGAATCTGCCCCAATTGATAACTGTCATTTTCCATTACAAAATTTTGAAGTAGTATGATGCCAAAGGCAGGATTTTTATCCAGAGATATTGGGTATTGTTTTACTTACAGGGGAAAATATATTCATATTCATATTTTCCTTGATTGAGAAGATTTGGTGACAACAACAGTCGAATTTATTCGATATAATAAGATGGTATAAACTATAAACTGCAGTAGTCTAGTAGGCAAATAGTATTACTATTTAATTAGTACTCACAGTTATTAAAAGTTACTAGCAAGATTGTTTCTTTTCGTGCCTTCCTCTTTTTCTCTCTGGTGGGATAAAGTTGCTGTCTTTGGCACAAAAGGCATGTTTTGTGAGGCTTTCATGGTCAAAAACCGAAAGCCCTTTTTGACTTACTGTGAAGTTTTCCGTCATCCCTTAATAGTTAATAGTCTTTTGGAGAGACAAAGGCTTAATTTTTCTTCAGTTTCATCGTGGTAGTTAGAATGAGAAGGTTTTTCTGGGGCTTTTGATATGTTCCGTGAGTATATTGTAGCTATTGAGCATTTGAGCTGTGATGATGATGATTAGTGTTAGTTCATACACAAAAATAGCGTGTTTCTGGTTCATTTTTGGCTTACTCTTCTGCTGTGCTCAATGTCACTCGCCCTCTCATCAGTTCAGGAACAGGTTCCAGAGAATCATTTTCAGCATTTTTCTTGGTATTCTGACTGGTTTAGCATTCTCCCTCCTGTTCGTCTTTCTAGTGAGATGGTTTGTAAGGTACGTAAATAGGACTCCGATTCTCAAAGGCCCTGTGGTTTTTTCACCAAAAATTCCTCCAAATACACTTCAATTAGCTCTTTCCAGTGAAACCCAGCTTCTAGGTTCAAGCCCAAATGGAAATTACTTCAAGGCTGTTCTTGATAATGGCCTTACTGTAGCCATCAAGAGGCTGGAGCCTTTTGAGCCTAGCTCACCTGAAATTCAGAGCAAATCCTTGAAGAGAAAAGTACAGCAAGAACTTGAAATGCTTGCTGGATTAAAACACAGGAACTTGATGAGTTTAAGGGCTTACATTAGGGAACTTGATAGGCTCTGTCTGGTTTATGATTATGTGCCCAATGGAAGCCTTGAAGATGCAATGAGAAAAGTGAGGGATAATCAGCTGCAACTTAGCTGGGAAATTCGACTTAAGATTGCTGTTGGGATTGTCACTGGGCTACATTATCTTCATTTCTCTTGCAGTAATAGAGTGTTGCACTACAACTTGAAGCCTGCTAATGTATTGTTGGATGCTGAATTTGAGCCTAGGTTGGCTGATTGTGGCTTGGCAAAACTCATCCCTAGTTTTAATTGGGCGTCGTCCTTGGGCTACAGTGCTCCTGAGTCTTTCCAGAATTGCAGGTGACCTATTTAGGATGGCTAAATACTAGTGGTACTTATTATTGAGTAATGATTTCCTTTGCTTTATTGCTCCCTCTTTTTTTTTTTTCCAGAAACCTTTGATGATCTTTTGATCTGAACTCTTCAGTATAACAAAAATTAACTAATGATTTCCATGGCCTCAAGGGAGCTATAAATCATTTATGAAAATGCTTTCTTTATTGCTGTCATGCTCTTCTTGGGTGGATTCTTAAGAAAAGCACTTGGTTAAGGAGCAAATTAGTCTGCAAGTTTAAGGCCACGGTAAAAAGTTCAAGTCTTCTTGATTGGAGTTTTATCTTTTTCTTTCTGATTCTGCTATGACTAGTATCTTTCTCAGCATGGTAAAAAAGTGGGAGTCTTTGTACTCTTAACCCATCACTATGGTGCTAGCTGTTAACCTACAAATAAGAGTTTGTTTGAAGAACTTGTGGTGATTTGCCCAGTTATTTAACTGTCAAGTTTGGTTAGGCCTGTTCATGATGACTGATTTCCGGCTGATTTGCATTAGGTACACTGATAAGAGTGACATCTTCAGTTTTGGAGTCATCTTGGCTGTTCTATTGACTGGGAAGGATCCGTTGGACAGTTTCTTTGGGGAAGCTCCTAATGGAGGAAGTTTGGGACAATGGCTTCGGCATCTGCAGCAGGCAGGAGAGGCTCGAAAGGCACTGGACCAAAGTATTCTCAATGGGCAAGAAGTTGAGGAAGATGAAATGCTGATGGCTGTTAGAGTTGCTGTTGCATGCCTCTCTGACTTGCCTGCAGAGCGACCCTCAAGCGACGAACTTGTCTCTATGCTCACTCAACTGAATAGTTTCTGAAGAGTGCATATGAAAACTTGTGAATATGTTCAGGTTCCTAGATTGATTTGGGCATTTGGCTTTTGCCATAGCCAAAGCTCAGAGGGGTCTTGGTTGTTACAGCAGCTATACCTATCTAACTGCAGTCTGATACACCGGCTTGTATTATGCTGTTGGAGCAACCAAAATGCTCTTCCATCATCATTTACCAGATCTCTGAAGTGTTTGCAGCAATGAAGGCCATCCTGTTCTGATCTGTGTCCACTTCATCTAATTGTCAAGTTATCTTTTTAGATTAGATTCTTAATTCAATTTTTGCTCTAGATTATACTTGTTATTGTGGCAATGTGGCCTGAACTAGATGATTATACCAATTCCGATTTGCAATGTTAGGTTGGATATGAGACCAAGGAAGTTATTGTAACTAGTCATAAATTTGGTGAACGGAAGAAAGATTGGAATGCAGCAGTTCTACATTACTGTTACAGGGCATATTACATTAAGCAATGGGACTAAGAGACATTGTCGATGGACACACACACACACACAGAGTAAAAGCTTAATTCTCAGAACAGAGTAGAGAAAGCTCAAAATGTACTAGAAAAGAGGCTTCCTAATACAGGCTTCAAAGTTCCTTCATAATTGTCTATCATCTTCTGTAATACTTTCCAGGACCAAAAACTGAAGAGATATGGAATACTTGGCTGATTTGGTTCTACGAGCAGCATCGGTCAGTCCAGACTGGTAGGTATTCTTGAGAAGGAATGATCCAAGACCATCACCTACCATGAAAACAACGGATGTTACTGATTTCAAAGCAAAAGATGGGTCAAAGAACACAGTTACAGAGAACTTTAGAGTTGAATAAAACCTTGAATGTTGTAGATTGATGAAACCCATCGCTTGTATATATAGAGAAACCTTGGGGAATCACCATGCTGCGAGTCAGAAAGTAATAGCCTGCACGGCCATCCTGCTTCACTGTAACAGTAGAATGCAAGAAACAAAAGAACATGAACATTTTCCGAAACTGGAATAATTTTAACCGGAATCGAACATAAACTGCCGAATTGATAACAGGGAAGAAGAGCATTACTTGGCATGAGATAATGCATTTTGACAGAGAGCCAGAACACGAACCATGGCCAATTCTCTTCCCCTTGCATTCCCATATCTCTCTTGGCAATTTCTACAAGCGAAAAAACAAACTCATTTTAGGAGCAAATTCAATTATCCCTAATGAAAAAGTAGCATAATTTGACCCAAGAAAGCACCTCTGATCAAAGAAATCTGCAAAATCATCAATGACAACTAAAGCAGGGAAAGTAGAGTTATGCAAGTGAAACCCAGCAAAGTACTTCTTGATTCCTTCATCATCATCAACATACCTAGAGAAAAACATACAGAATGCAAGATTAACATTCAAACAGTTTGACCTAACAGCCACGAGAAAGACTAAAAAAAGTCGGAAGTTTATTTATTTATTTCTTTTTAAAGTCTTACTTCATCTGGATACGTTCAAAGACTTGAGAAGATGGATCAATTCCCTGAAAATGAAAAGTCAAAAAACAGGAGTAAATTCAAATTGGGCTAGGAGGAATAGCAGCAAATTACCTGAGAGAGAAATGGAGGGTTAGTTTCTAATTTGCGCCGGTTGCAGAGAAACACCACAGTAGAACAAGTAGAACTGCTGCTGGTGCCATGGCTAGCAGAATTAAATGCAAACTGGAAGAGTAACGAGGATTTCCCACTGATGGTCAATCGGATTCAATCGCACAAACATTAGGAAAATGTCAATCATTTGTTCAATCGATCATCCCAGTAGAAGCAGGAACTAAAATGAGGAAAGAAAAAAAAACTAGAAAGAAATTTACCAGGAAGGTGGGCCGGAAACGAGCAGGATTTGGGGTTGTGAGGGATGGTTACCATCATCACGAGGAGAGTGAAAATCAATTTGGGGCAGACGAAAGAATCTTTCCACCATTGTTCTGGTTATTTAGGTTTAAAACCTCCTTCATTTAATATTTTATGGAGTTGCCCCTGTTTCGTTCCCGGGTGGTTACTCTTGGTATTTCCTTCGTCCAAAATGATTATTTATAAAAAAAAAAAAAAGGATGAAAATGTAACATGTATATGTTGAGGTAGCACAATTAAGAACAAAAATTGGAATATATAAACATCAACAGTATTAACATCCAACACAAAATTTTCCAATCTTCGGTTCACGAATACAAAACATTGACTAATTGAAAGGCTAAAACTAAAGGAAGGAGTCCTTAAGATGTACATGGAATTGAACTGCCTTTAAGAGCTAGTATCATATTTATGGAAAAAAAGGCAAAGATCTTCTACATTCCATTCCAAACTGAAAATGGCATTCCACAATTTGCATACAGCTACAGTTGGAAGTCTGCATGCCGTAGTGAGGACATCATGTGGCTACATCAGACCGTGAAAGGCTGCAGCATCCTGAAGTGTAGCTTTGATCTGGTCCTGGTGAAGCTCCATAGCTTCATTGAATTTCTGCATACTCAAAACCATAGCGGGATGTTAATGCTAATTCTACTCAAGATGCATTAATTAAAGCAGAAAAAGAACTAGGTAGTTAAAAGTTCAAAGCAGATCTGAAACAAATCACTGTTACAAAACTCGTTTCCTTATAATTATAACCAAAAGCTACATAATCCAAGGATTTGTCGATTTATTACTCAGCAAACAAGGTAACTTATGCGACATCTTCCATTTTTGCCACCAAAATACACAGTTTATCTACAAAATCTTAAGAAGCTTTGAAATTTTTGCATTCCCTGAAAATCCAGTCCTTTAATTATGAGATTATCGTATCATCACTTGATTTTGAGACTTTCAGAATAGCTTGCAATCTCAAGTAAAATCAACAATATCAATCCTGCCAACAATCATCCAAGAAAGAAGTGTACCTCAGCTTTAAAAACATCTAAAGCAAATCCATTGAAACAGCTTATGACTGCTTGCTGAACATCAAGTCCAACATTATCCAAGGCCCTGAGGGATGAAAGCAAGAGACCGGGTCTTCGGGCACAAAACATGTGGATGTTAAAGGCATTTTCTTCTCTTATCTCAACATGTATCTGCGCAGGAACCGGACAAAATCAGCATGCAACAAAAAGCTTTGAAGAGAGATAACCTTTAACCCGAGGCATGTGGTTTACCATTGGTGGCTGATTGATCTGATTTTTGGTGGCTTCTTCTTTAACATGATAGGACTCGATGGGGGTGGCAGATGTTTGTTGAAGAGGGCTTGAACTGGATTGCAGAGAAGAATTTCCAGCTGCTAAATACTGCAGTTCATCGTTAATGTCCTTGATTCTTTGCAAAAGCTCTTTTAGGTAATCAATGGCATCAACAAGGATGGAGGCCCTATCCATCTGTAAATTGAAAAGAACTCAAGTCATTTTAGCAAGCAAAAATCATATCTTATATGGAACAGAAAAAGTAAAATCAAGCCTGTAAGAGCCAATCAGACAATGCAATGAACAAGTTCAAAGGAAATAGACAGTTACTCAAATTTTCACATTGACCATATCTATTTTTCATAGTCCACCTAGGAAGCAAAAAGCTTCACTTGAATGATTACGGAAGTGAAGAACTGAAAGAACTAATAACAGCAAGATTTGAAAACCTGATGAAACTTCTCTCCTTCAACACATACAACAACAAATATCATACATCACTATTGTGCTCCATCAAAACATACATTTTCCTCTTCTGTTCTACATAGCCGCAAAGAAGTTCAGAGGAAGACTATCACTTGGTGAACTAGAAGATAACATGCAGTATGCACTAAAATGTGAAACTAACATTGTCTATCTCACTAAGTGAAGTCAGTGAGATCCGCTTTATGGATCGTGTATCCATCTTGCTCTGCCATTAAATCATTTCTTATACACGATCTTTATTCATTGAGGTAAGAATACCAATTTTACAGTGGTTGTCAACCTAACTCAACTTCCCGGGTTTAAATCGGAGGATCCATATCCTGGATTCGAAATTGAAAACTCCACATTGGACCGGCAGCTACAAGCCGGAAGCAAACTAATTTATCATACAGTAGTAGCAAAGTATGCACACAAAATGTACTTCTATGAAAATATGCAAAAAAATGGATCTGAAAAGAAATGAGGGTTTGTTTCAGACCTTGCTGATTTTTGGGATGACAGAACGCAACATGTAAAGTCTGTCATTAAGCTTTTTTCTCCTCCGCCTCTCAGCCATCAGATTCTTAGCTGGAAGCTTTCCAGCCACCTTCTTTCCCCCCTTTTCCTGTTGTTCTCTTCTGTCCGTGCTGAAAACAACCGAATTAGCATTGGAAACATCATCATTCTCTTTCCTCTCAAACTCCAACATGCGGCCCTGATTTCCATCTTCTTCCCTCCGAAAATAGTCCTCCGCCGACCCATCCTCCCCTTCCTCTTCTTCCAACTCAAAGCTCATATTAGTCTCACTTCCACCACATTCCAGCTTGTTGTTAAATCCGAAAAACGGTAATCGGCTTAGTCCATCAAAAACAGGAGGAGGCATCTGAAAGTTTTCTCCAGTGATAGAATCAGCAGCATTAGCCTTTTGGCTAGCATTAAAGCAGGGAACAATGCCGCCATAGTCGTCATCAGCAGTTGCTGCCCAGCCGGAAAAAGGACCAAACTGGGTCCCGGAATTCCGTGGAACAACTGAATTGGCGCCGTTACCAGCATTTGTAGTATCATAATCAGCCAAATTAGAGGAAATAAAAGCTGGGTTTTGATCTTGTAGAGATCCTAAGAAGAACCCAGAAGGAGTGGAAGAACAGCCACCGGTAATTAGAGAATAATTCTCATCCTCCACTTCCTGGCTGTTGTGGTTGTTGCTTTGCTGCAACAGAAAAGGGTAGTTCCCGGGAGCGAGAAGAGACGGCAAGAAGAACGAAGAAGGTTGATCCATACGGTTGTTGAAACCGGAGATTCCAAATTCAGGCGGCCGTGACGGTGGTAGAACCGGTGGTGGTGGCGGGTCCCCTCCTATCTTAGTCTCTCTCAAGAAAATGGTAACTGTAACAGTATTACAGTAATTGGTTTTGGTTTCATGCAAACATTGCTGAAAGAGGGCTCAAAAATGAAAGCTTTTTTGGAGGGATTGGATTTTGTCCTGTTTTGGCGGGTTTAATTTAATCTTTTTGGAACTGATTGAAATTTTTTTAAAATTGATGTTTGAAAGATTGTAACAAGTTCCCAAAAAGATTAAGGTAACTTCAACAACCAAACAAAAAAAAATCACACAATTCCACGTTTCAATTTACAGAGGCCCAAAAACAGAGTACGCAAAACAGCAAACAGCAAACAGCTGAGTAAATTTTCTTTTTCCAATTTGGGTATGAATTGTAAACAAATGGTCAGACAGAAGTTGGTTGGGAATGAATGCAAGTAGGCAGCTTTAACCTAACATTTACGAACAAAATGAGGTGTGTAAGTGAAGAGGAGTATTGCAAATTGGGAATAAATTTGACCAAAAAGTTTTCTCCACAGTCCACACACCCAAGTTTCTCGTGATTTCTTCCGTATCACCGCAGCTACTACTAACTAGTAACTAGTAGTATTATTGTAGTTGGCTCTCTTTTTAGTTTTTAACCCATTGAATTCTATATTATTATTATTATTATTATTATTATTATTATTATTACATGAAAGGTCTAGGAGAAAGTAATGGATGAAACTCTTTAACATCATTACAAGAACTTGTAAGAATTGGTTCGGTTATAAATCGGGAATAATGAACAGTTGTTCGACTAAGTGTACTTGGAAGATACTATCACATCATAGTATAGTGATGTAAATTAAAACGGTAGATCTAAGTGTATTTTATTCTTTTCAAGTCGAGACAATGACTCGAAGGAGGTATTACATTTAGGAATCACTCGACTTCATGTTTACACGGACTGCGAATCTTTGGCTGGAGATTTACGGCTTGCTTTAATCTCTTTTGAGGCTCATGAGGTGATTTATTTGTTAATTACTACTATTTTTTTCATTTCAGTCTTGCTCACTGATTTAAAGTGTGTAGACAAGATGTTTTAGGATTCTATAATTTAGCAGTTCATAGAATGCGTCATAATAAATTAGGTATTGCTTATATACCTTTTAAAAAAAACGGTAAAATCAATTTATTAGACCAAAGTAGGGGAATAGTGGGCACACATCCTCTCTGTAGCTATTACCTCACCATGCACAACGCATATCCATGCAAATATGCAATCATAATTAAGCTGCTGATCAACTATCAAGAATAGAAGTTGGGCCTTCAGGCTCCAGAGCTTCGGCTGAACATGCCCGCGGACCATTTCAACAAGAAATGAAATGGAAAAGAGATGGTTTCGTTGGCCCATTAGTGGACACAGGCCAGGCTTTCAAACTGCAATTACGAAGTCCAGAAAAACGTGACAGAGAGACATCGTTTTGGGTCCCAGATCAATGTGTTGTTTATATAGCTACTACTACTAGTTTTTAATAAGATAAAAGTTGATTACTTTGTTTGAAAGGAACTTCAAACATTAGTTTAATCGTTGCAACAAACATGAAGTTTAATCATTCATTAAAAAAGAAGAAGAAAGAAAGTGAAACTGGGGGTGTTTGAAAGCCAGAAGTCCCCAAAAAGCAGGATTAGTTCTGAGTGCTCGGAGATTCTCAAAGAGATTATACTGATTAAACAAAACCATCAAAGTAAGAAAGAAAGAAAAAATAGCAGCCCACATGAAGCACAGTGGATTACTAAAAACCAAATAGGGGAGGGATGGTTGGGGGTCCCCTAATACGCTGTTTGGTGGAATAGCACAGTGGGTGGACTCCTTTAGGATGTGTTCATACTTCAAATGTTTAGTTTGTTGTTGATGATGATGATTGATGAGGTGATGATATAGAAGAGATAACGGCAGCAGTCAATACCATCCATTCTTGACTTGTCATCAAATCAGGAGTGCCTATTTTAGTATTTTGGCCTTCTCTATCTCATTTGGTGGGATTGCATAGGTGAGTGGGACAATCCATTCCTCCTCCATCCTCCCACATTTCAAATTCCCCTTACTCCTATGTTTAATTTAGTAAACTAACTCGCATATTAAATAATGCTACTACTGTTACTACTTTGTTTGTATTTTACTAAGATAGTTTTATCCACTTAGAAGCATCATCAATGTCATCACCATCCTCATATTCCCAAAGCAAAACCCAGTGGTGAAGTGAGCTACTCTTCTACTCTCTCCTCAGTCTTCACTTGTTGTCGGTGGTACTAACCCTCTTCCTATTTCATCAAGATTCCATTTTTTTAAGTGCCCTCTTTTTTTTTTTTTTTCAGGACTATTAGATTAGGCCCTGTTGGTTTTTGTTGCTCTTTTTTAATCGGCCGCCAATTTCCCTCCTTTTGCTACGGTACTGTGAGTATACTACTACTACTTGTTACTTTCACTCAAGTTGGCTAGGTTACAGTTCTAGAATTTATGATTTATGTTTGCAAGTAGCTAGCAGCATATTCTCCATACTGAGGTTGTTTTAAGTTGTAACTCTATATATTCTTGACTTGATGCTCTGAATTCTCATGATAAGTTCATCTTAGTTTTTTATTGCTTCAACTTGCGCCCACTTTTTCAATCCAATCAGGGCGAAGCTTAAAAGTTTGCCACTTGCTTCAAAACCATAATTTTAACACTAGTTCAAAACCATATTTTTTCTGGGAAAACTGTACTTGTGCCACTTGCTGAAAATTGGCCGCATCTAGGCTGAATATGAAAACGTGACCCTTTTCTATGTTCAGCGCATTGCATTGCTTGGATAAGCCTATTTGTCGAGACTGTGCAGACATTATTGAAAACCACTAATTTCACTGTTGGATTTAGGATTTCTTGCGCGGTATTGCACATTGTAATTTGCCTATTTTTCTGGTTTGTTACTGGCTCTACAGTTCTTCTCTGTGGCTGTTCATTTACTGGGAGATAGATGCAAAAGTGTGGAGTTGCTAAACTGACATCTGAACCAATGAACCATAAAGAAACTCATTCATCTTCTTCAGTAGGATATGCCAAACCCCCGTGGATATTCAAAGGCAGGCTAGTGAAGTTCCAAACTCCTTTCAAATGATTTTTTTTTTTTTTTTTTCCTTGAAAAAATTGTCTTTTTGTTTTTGACATGCAATGTTGTTTCAGTGCACTGTACCAGTTACATCTTGTCAAAGCGGAGACTGCTAAAGCTTTCATTCCCAAGGAGTTCAGATTGGTTGAAGCTTTTGGGTACACACGATTCTTCAACTGACATATTACTAAGTATATCTGGGACGATGTTTACATGTTTAACGCTTGTTAACTAATACGAATTTGCTTTGGCTTCTGCAGGTATACTCTTGGTGGATTCTTCCTCGCTAGCTATGATGACAGTCCTGCTGGAACGTTTGATGAGGTATCTGAACTAAGTTGTGTATAAATTTTTCGCCAGGTTACTGTAGGTAAATGGTGACAAACATCCTAGAGAAGATGAATTTTGCTAGTTTGAGAAAATGTTGGAAAGTCTTTAACTTCGTAGGTTTAATTGAAATAGTTCAGCTTGTGGTGATTGCAGGCATTGTATGGAACCCACCTACATCTTGCGCGTAAGTTTCTATGTGGTTCTTCTTCTTCTTCTTCTTCTTCTTTATTGATTTTTGCACTGATATAATGGTAGGAATGATTTGGTTGCAAAAAATTATTCTAGGAATGATGATATCCCTATATATTCTGTGATTCGGGCTCATACTTAAACAACTGTTGCAAAAGATTTAACTTTGAAATCAAGTTCTATCTGTAAATCAACTCTGTGCTAAACTTGATGACGAAAACATGATATGGAAAAGAAAAGTATTACATGACCAAATGAAGTTTGCTTGTAAGAATTGGTTAATGTGACGTTAGATTAATAATCACAGTATACCATTCAAACAGATGGGCTGCTAGGGTGCTGGTGAACAGCGATGAAGCTTGCATTCATGGAAGAAAGGTAAGAAGCTGTAACATGCAATACATGGAATTTCCGAAACTTTAGTTTTGCTTTACTATGAGCTTGTATTTGGCTAGAATCTTGTGGAAATGAAAAAGGAAATGGTTACTGTCTTAGGTTTTTCATATTTTGGGGCGATCTAGTGTTCCTTTCCCATTTCCAAAAAAAAAAAAAAAAGGTGTTCCTTTAGCTTTTATTTGAAACGGGTTCATTATAGAGTTCTAATGCATTTTTCACACAGGACATAGGGCTTCCAAGCCAAGTTGCCAAATTTTCAAAGGTCAGTATTGCATCTTTCTTCTTTTTCTCCTCATATTATCTTCACTGAGTAATTTAATGTTATCGTGGTTGCATCAAACATTTTAGTCCTGCTTTTATATCTATGAAGAGTACAAGTTGAATGGCTTTCAGGCTATGATGAAACTAGTTGATATCTTTTATCTGTCTTATGTGTGTGTGGCTTCTCATGGAGCAGACTATTAAAGCAGTTCCAAAAGCAACAAAATCTACTAGCAGAAGCTTCCTTGATACATTTGGCGCCTTTGTTCCCAGTAGCCCAAAGAGTTCCATGGATATACAAGTGACTGAAATTAAGGGCCTTTCAGCAATGAACTTATGCAACATCAACTTAAGCATGGCTGGTTAGTTGAAATGATTGCATATTTGCATTCAAGTCATTAGTTAAAACTTCTCTCACCCAGAGGCAACGTGTAATGATTGATAAGTGGCACCAAATACATATGTGCTTCATTGATCCTTTTTCTTTTTTGGCAGGAGTTGAACTATCCAGCAAGTGGATGGGTCCTCATATCAAAATGTCCCTTCCCAGCTTTAGGTAACAGAAAGACTAGTGAATTTTGGTTCCCTTCTTGTTTTTTTGCTAGCTTCATATCATTGAAACTAATTCCTAGTCGGATTATGTTTGTAGTGGCCGTACCAAATACAACTCAGACCTTCTCAAGTATTCCTGCGAGATTGAATGCAGGTTTCTACTTCTACTTCTTCTCTGTTTTTATTCGTTGGTCATTTTGGGGCGGAAGGAGTAGCCACTTATCTAGTAGTGATACGGATGTTAGTGTAACTGTCGGGATCAAGTTTTTAAAACCTTTTGTCCAATCGCCAGTTGATCCTTTACATGATTTAGATGACAATTTTAGGCCCTTAGATATGAAATGAAGAAGTGGTCCTTCAAATGCTACATGAATCACGTCATTGTAACAGTTCTTTTGTATTGTTTGTGATTGTGGAGAACTTTGTTGACGGGGTTCTCTTTGTTGATTAGGGTGAGGGCTGTAGCACCTGCAAAAGTATTAGCACTTTCTCCACCTCTCCCGGCATCTGGCGCAGTGGATATGGATGAAGAAGAATCAACCAAAGGGTTGAGAAAAAAGAGAAACCTCAGCATTTCAGTATTGCTATCGAAGCCAATATTTGCTCTGGAGTTTAATTGCCTCAAAATGAAAGTTGAACCACCTAAAGTTATTTCCACTCCCCCTAAGAACTCTTTAAGACATTAGCCTTCCTGGTTTGTTTTGACACTTTTTTTTTTTTTTTGGGTATTTGTTTTCATATATTTGTACTGCCTATAGTGGTAGGCATCCGTTTCAAAGCTCATTATTCGTTTCTTAAAAGGCAGTTCCATTTCCAAAAGAAGGAAGGTTTCAGATGCCCAGTACTTTGGTTGATAGGTTTCATTTTTGAGTTAAAATTTGTATTAATTTTTATATAGAATTGGCAATTAAATTTCTTTTTTCCCCCCGAAAAAAAGAGAAGGTAATCTGTAGCACTAGAACGTTTATTTGACTTCCACTAGGTCGTACTCTGATTTTCTACTTATCTGCACGATATAATATCAAATTCTATCTTATATTAAGAGATAATCAACTGGTAAGCCAAACAGTTTGAAGCAAATAGAGTAATATTTAGTAAGCAAAATTTACACGGTAAATTTAGTTTGTTCTTCATCCCGCTCAACAATAGCCGGAATGAATTACTATACAACTTTCAGCTTCCGTGCAACTCTACAATTGTACTATATTCATATAGTAAGAAACTACTTCGACCATTGTTACTGATGCAAGCAACGGCCATCGGATTAATCATCGACTGGATATATATATATATATATATATATATCTATATATATATATATATATAGATATAGACCATGATGACATACCCGTCTGGAGGATCGATAACACTACATAAGGATCTCACCACATTATAATAAGGGCTCAGCTACCAAGCCGATCTCTTTGGTTGCTCCCCAGATTTAGGACCATTTTGAAGGGAAGAGCTATGGTCTGTCTCTTTGCGGGATGTCTCCCATAATCGTTGTTCGATATCTAATTTCCTCAGTTCCATCAGCCCTTGCTCCACTGAAAGAGATGAATTACATGTTACGGAATATGCTATACTGTTAGCTAATTAATTTTCAAAGTTTGAGTAAATTGTGACAAAATTAAAGCATTGGGCATGCCAAAGCATAATTTATAATCTTTGTTCTTCATGACATTCAGATATTTGGAAAGGTAGAAAACCAATCAAAATGATGAGCTAGACACTTTGGATAGAAAAACTTTAGCAAGTCACTGCTGATGCAACAGTAGCTTATCAAATGACAGGAAATATCTAGGTATCATCCATGCAACAGATTTCCCAGAACTACGTATGATGGTAGTAATGTTAGTGAATTAGCAGAAAATTTCCAGATCTTACCATCAACAGCATCATGAGACGTTGGAGAGTGGGCGCTGCGGCTTATCCAAAATTTAACTCTTTTTTCAGCTATTTCCTCCTCAATCCCGTGCGCTTTCGCTCTCTTCCAGAAGTAAGTAAGCCAAGCCTGTTTATTGTAAAATTAAAATTAATAAGAAAAATGGACAAAAGAGTACAATTTGCTGAATGAAAGGAGAGTTTTGAACACTGATCATTAGTTGATTGGTAACAACTTCGATTATCTACGCATTGTGGAAAGTTTCTTTCGAGCTATCAACTTGAGTGACTTGATTGTAATTCAACACAAAGTAGTACAAGAAATAAAATATTTGGTAGTTACACCATGCATACCATAGAACAACAAGGAAAACTGGAAAAAAAAGGTGTAAAGGATGGCATACCTCCTTGAAAAGGACATCCTCAGATTCCTCGGGACTCAATTCTGGAAAAGAGAAACAAAATTATTTATTTCTTTTCAAGTACATAATTATAGTTGTGAAGACATTTGTATGAAAGAAGTGTCAGTTCCATGAAGTAGTACTAGAAGAACAATAATAATATCCCTTTAGGGTAACATCAGAAGTTTTTAATTAAGCATCTTCAATATTGTTAGCATTGCACTTTGGCCCACGCCAAAGCCCAATTGGCGTATGAGAATATGAAAAAGTGGAGATGGTGTTGACGAGGGCTCACCAAATGCTTCCATAAACTTCGGGTCCCCTGGTGACTTGATATCTGACAGATTGACACAAAAGGCAGCAAAATCACATCAAAATGTCAAATATGCAGTTTCTGATAAGCTATATGAAAAGTTCACATTTCATACCCAGCCAACAGATTACAACATAGCACATAGACATTCTACATGACGGCACAAGTACTCTTATTGGAACGACCATACACTACCATTTGACAGAGTTTAATTTATGCCCAACAGTTAGCAATCTCACAGTATGCAAGGATAGAGAAGAAGCCAAAATTAAGTATATGATGGATATGAAATGATTGATTAGACATCAGAACCTACTTTTTGGCTCCTGCTGGATGAGTACGATGGACCAAAAAAATCAAAGGCCTGAAGTGTGCTAGGTATGTTGGGACAAACTTAAACTGATAAGAGAACAACCAAGGCATATATGATGTTATAGAGACTCATAGATGAAAGGACAAATAAGTAAAGTCAGCAGCATTGTGGCATCATGCATTTAAACAAAGCTTCAGTATCTGGTCTTCTTCAAGAAAAGACTTCATGAAATAATGCAACGAAAAGGAAAAAATATGTTTCATTGATGATAAGTGGAGTGGGAAAGCTTCAGCGACACAGTGTAGGAGCAGGTATTTGACACAAAGAATTCGATCATCGATATTTACATCCAGACAGACATTTTAGATCAGAAAAAAGAGCCAGCAAGCCAACACAATGACCTTTTACCTGAAAAAGATATCCTGGAAGAATTTGGACGCCTTGTTTGAGCCAATGAAAGCACAATGGCATCTTCAACCTTCAAAACAAAAATATAATAATAGCATTAGAGGGGGATAATATCCAACAAAATCATCCATGTAACAAAAGCAGGAGAAAACCTAAATAAAACCGCAGATTGGAGAAAAAGAATCAGCAAATGACATCAATCTGTGTCTAGTCGGATAAAAGCATGAAAAAAGTTAGAAGTTCTTAGAATCTCGACTGATACCTTCAAAGAAACAAGCTCCTTCAACCCCTTTTCTACAGCGAGCATACTCTCAATATTTCCTTCTCCTGTGAGATCATTGAAGTCCTGAACTAGTTTTCCTCGCTCTGGGTCAGAATCGCCTGCTGAACATTGAAAAAGTGAAAGAAACTTGGTTAACATATTAGAATTATGTGTTTGATACAAATAATCATATTCCATATGGAAACTTAAGAAGAAAGTTCCTCCTGCGACCTTTGTCCAAGGATGTCTCCTTAGCCTTTTGTCCAGCCGAAAGGACAACTTCAAAAGGAAGAGGTGCTAATGATGACCAGTATTCATACTTCCCAACAGCAATATCAGAACAGATATCTGAAAGGCATGCAAAGTAAGGGATAAGCATCTTTAACAAATCCAAGATAACACAGTTCCACCTGAAAAAAGATCCATATAAAGGATACTCCAAAGTACAAAATAAAGAACCAGCAATACATTAAAATAAAAAAATAAAAAATAAAAAACACACACACACACACACACAGTTCAACAGCATTATTTTCAGAGCTGTGTTAATTCAAGCTGGAGCAGGTACACAGAAAGTTCGGATAATTAGGCTTTTTCAGAACCAAAAGTCTTTAGCTTCTTAAATTGAAACAGTATATGTGAAACTAAGTTTATATGTACCAATCCGGAACATATCACGACATTAAAACTAAGCATAGGAAAGAGAAAAATCTTAACACCGATTAAAGATAAAAATTTGAGCGAGCTTGTTTACCATACTTCACAGCTAGACCCCAATAACGTGCAAGCCAACACCTTTTAAGCACAACTTCCTCCTGAAAATGAAAGAAAAATGTCATTAATATTACTACTTATGAATTAGAGTCAAATGTAGGAAATTTTTTACTTAAGACACAGACCATTTCACTTTGTGTCAGGACCATTCTCTGTGTCATTGATTGAAGACCTTTGACTTCCAATTCAGCTTCCCGAAGCTGATCAGCTGCTGCTTCTGCTTCACTCTTTGCATTCTAAATCAGAAGCACCAAAATGTTAGAGTGGATAGTTAAACTGCAGCGTAGCAGGTACATAGAGCAGAACCTTTTACCTTTACAGCTGATCGCAGTGATGAAATTTCAACATCAGTTCCATCTTTTGCCTGTTTTGCCTCTTTGAGTGCAGCCTGTGAAAATCAGTTAATGAGAATCTCAATATCTTTGGTTATCAATCAAGAATGGCAGCAAGAGTTAAGCAACTTGTATAGGAGTTCCTCTCAATCTTCTTGTTTCCCCTTCTAAAAAACCCCTATCAATGTACATAAGATTAGACAACAAAAAGTCCACCACTAACCTCTCTTTGGCGCAGAGCAGCTTCTTTTCTGCCAAGTGCCAATCCAAATTGATAAATCAAAACATATTGAGATTTAAGACATGATGTCATTGAAGATCATTATTGTACCTGCTTAACAATTTAGCTTCCAAAGACACTCCTTCACCTAGAGCAGCAACCTATAACACAAGCCAAAAACTATCTAAAATGAGAACCATGTGAAGCATTTTCCACGAACATCTATGAACCAAATCATTCTTTCCATAACTTCACACGAACTTCTTTGTTAATTTATAGCCAATTATCACTCCAGAAATGAAGCCAGGGTGGGATCAACAGAATATAAGAGCAAGCAATATTGGATATTTCTGGTGGGAAAAGAAAGAAAAACCATTTCACTTTACCTGTATGGTACATATTCAAAATTTAAAATGAGATCCTGATAAGAGAGGGGAGAAGCATGTAAAAGCAAATAATTAAATCAAACTCAATATGGCAATTTCAGTTTGATGAGAATCTATCAATTAGAGAGAGAGAGAGAGAGAGAGAGAGAGAGAGAGAGAGAGAGAGAGAGAGAGAGAATATGACCTGCTTCTCAAGTTCCTTAACTCTAGTTTCTGCTTCCTCACAACTCTCTTCTGCCACCCTCAGCTGCAGAAGAAATGAAAAGATTTGTCACCAATGGAGGCCGATTTTTTCTTATATATGTTTTTTAAAAACTTTTTTCAATAAAGATTGTTATTGCAGTAATACTGGTACAAAGAACTAAAAATAATAGACTCGTCACTGTAATAAGGGTGCAAAAACTAAGACACTAAGATTTTACCTTTTCAAGAAGACTCTCATTTTCTTCTTGTAGCATATCTAGCTGTCAAACAAACAGGGACTCAGCAGTCAATAACACTCAAGTGGAAAGCAGAATGCAGCCTACCAGCAATAGGGTCATTACTTCAAAAGGCCTATGAAACCTTAACACAAATATGTTGACATACCTCGTCATGCAATGCAGATGCCTCGCGTGGATCTCCTGCACCTTTTATGTTCAATTGGCCAAGATCGGGTGAAAACCTGTAGGTTTATCAAGAATATGTTTACTTCGTAAAACAGTTCATAATAAGAGAGAAGCATGGAATAACGTCAAAGAATTAATTTGTTTCCAATAATCGAAATGGTTCCACGTCAGCAAGCAGGAAACTCTTGACCATTTGCACTTAAAATGGAATGATCAAGAATATGAAAAAGATCTTGTTAAAGAGATGCTATAACCACAAAAAATTACCCAGAAAAATAGAAAATATAATAAAACAATAGACAAGAAAATGCAACCTTTTCTCCCTCGGCTTGCTAGTAGGAGGGTCAAGTGGTGGTATTGGAGCTGCAGTCTTAAGTGATGGTTTTGCAAGTGGTACGGATGGTGTCGTGCGAATGGACATGGACGGTCTTCCAGTTGATGCTGACCGATTTGAAGAAGTATCTTCCAGTATATTGCGAGTTAGCTGATGAGACACCAAACAACTACGTAAGAAATTAGAAAACCCAGCTGGCTTTGAACGTAGAAAACCCAAAATAATTGGAGCATGCAAATTACAGGCAAACAAACCTTTGCCATTCATTCAGCAACCAATATAATAAATATATATAAATGTAGCATGTAGAATGCATATAGCTTATTTGCATCAAAATTAACAAGACTAAACTTGTCTGCTACATATAAAGTAATTTTTTGGGGGTTTCTGTGAGTGAGTAAGAAAGTGATAGTGATTTGTATCAACGGTATAATTTGAGATGTGGCATTGCTGCTCCACAAGAAAAGAAGTCAGTTCCTGGAAATCAAACCAAGTCCAGGATTCATAATTAGATTCTGTTGGATGTATGTAGTGAGATCCTCCATTTGATTATGCTAAGAGGTTTCATTCCGCGGCTAAAGTTATGAAGCACAATATGTACATAACCAACCCACTCTTGCAACAAGGACTAACTAACTTTAATTCCTTTTTATGTTTACTTTTCAGAGGAACAAAAACATCATTAATCGTCTATTAGTTTCTAAACTTGATCATAATCTTCCTCCACTTTATGAACCTATACTTCAAAAGAGAGATCAGCAATGGGTAAATAATTACCACACTTACCTACACTTGGATAAAAAAAAAATAAATAAATAAACGGAATTGAATTGTACTTTACTTAAATAGGTAAGTAAATAAACAATTTTGGTCAACATATTCAATTCAGAAGAAAACAAACATTAAAGACAACTACCTCAGTTGAAGAAGATCTATTGATCTTTGTGGACGTGACGCCAGAAGGCCTCAAACTAGCAGCATCACTTCCATTAATGCCGTTAGAGCTGACCACATTTCTCGGATGCGGTCTCGGAGGAGGCAGAGGAGCGCCGAATCTGAAGTCGAGATCAAAGTCGGTGCCACCGTTGCGGTAGTCATCAATGTCATCGCCGTCAATGTCGTCTGAAGCTGCTTGAGAAGCCATAACCTGAGCGAGGCGCTGAGCGGCAGCTTTGGCAGCATAGTTCTGATTCCGCTTAATGGTGGAAATGGAGGTCACAGAAGAGGAACGAGAATGAGTAGGAGCAGCAGCAGCGGTGACGGGAGAGGATGAAGCTGAAGAAACGGAGGGAGGTGGTAGCGCAGTGGTAGTAGTTCGAGGTTCGCTGCTCCATCTCCGGCCATACAGCGGTGGCGGAGCATCACTTCTTTGCTGCTTCGCTTCCATTTATGATTAAAACTTAACTTCAAAGTGAAGTAGAGGAAGTTGCAGACAAATGTAGGTTGAAATGTGGTCAATGAGATGAGACCATAAGTCAGTCTTGCTCCGCGGACGACGTCGTATTCAAGCTCTGGATATCTTGCTTGGGTTGTGATGATGGCGAAAAAGATCGGAGGTAGATGAGACAGTGTGATTCGGTCGGTGTCCCAGCCTATTTGGGCCAGATTCTTTCTTATCTGGGCCAGTGATTAAAATGGAGTGGAAATGGGCTCCTTGGGCCCGAAAACAGTCTTGTCTTTCCTCCCGCCTAATCCTAATCCCCTTCCAATTTCAGAAAACCGTTTCTTGGTCGCTCATTTCTGGTTCAAAAAAAAATCTAATCGGGAAATAGCTCCGGCGACTCACCCTCTCCCATAAGCTCGGCCGGGCGGCGTGACAACGGGAGCTCCTTCAATTCTCCATCTCCCCCGACTAACATCCTTGGCTCTCAATTAGGTTTGATTTCTTCTATCTTTTTGGAAATTTTGTTCATATCACACAACCTCCTGGATTGCTTCCCGTTACTTTCTTTTTACTTCGCCTTTTTGTTTCATTTTTGGAAACTCGTCGAATTAGTAATATTACTACCGTACTTAATGGATTGGATTAAGCTTCGTTTAGTTGATTAGGAATGGAATGTACTTCATGACGGGCGTACCGAATTTGTTACTTTCTTTGCAGCTCTAGTCTTTCTTTTTTTTTTTTTTTTTTGGGAATATGCAGCTCTAGTCTTTCCTTTCTACCTTGGGCTATTATTTTCCATGGACTACTTTCTTCAGCTAGTTGTTATTCCTTCTCTTTTTTCTTTTATCTAAACTGCTAGAAAATTTGATTCTTTTGTCAAAAAATATGATCAAATATTATATGTTTTTCTTGTGAATGTTAGTGTTTTTAGTTTTATGATTTGGGGTCTGTTTTGGATTGTAATGTAGGCTCTTTCTGATTTCCTGCGGGAAAATGTATTCGTCTGCCCAAGGAAAAGAGTAAACACGAGATGAACAGACTATCTAATCGTCGCTTGTTGTCAGTTACTATTGAAGTTGGCCTCAAATTTGTAAGATTTATGTCGTGAAGTTAGGTAAGGGAGAGAGTGAGGCAGCACATATTAACCCACCAATGTTCACTTGGACATCAACTCAAGCTCTTCATTTTCCCTTGATTCCAAATCCCCATTTTCACATAAATTCATCTCTGCAAACTCAATATCCAAAGACACTTAAACAAACTAATCATCTTCAACCACTATCAACATCCCCAATTTCTCTTTCCTCTCCTGCCATTGCTGAATCCCCACCAAACCCCACTTCACAAACTCCTTCCCCTGAGTCATGGATCAAAGAATTCCGTTTCCTGGCGCAATCCAACCGCTTCAAAGAGGCCATTGCCGTCTATATTCAGATGAATATAGCAGGCGTTATGCCGGACAACTTTATTTTTCCGGCAGCTTTAAAGGCCGCAACGGGCCTTTGTGACATGCATCTTGGCCAACAGTTACATTGCTCTGTTGTCAAAATGGGGTACGATTACTTGTCTGTCACTGTGGCGAATACTCTAATACATTTTTACGGGAGTTGCGGAGAAGTACGTGAAGTCCTCAAGGTGTTTGAAAGGATGCCCGAACGTGATCAAGTATCTTGGAACACCATGATCAATGCTTTGTGCAAAGCTGCAGAGTGGGAATTGGCACTAGAAGCATTTAGGTTGATGGGATCTGAGGGAACAGAGCCTAGCTCTTTCACATTGGTTAGTGCTGCGCTGGCTTGCAGTAACTTAGGTGGAAGTCATGGGTTGAAGCTCGGGAAGCAAATTCATGGGTATAGTTTGAGAATGGAGGACTGCAAGACTTTCACCCAAAATGCTTTGATGGCTATGTATGCAAAGCTTGACAGAGTTAGTGATTCAAAAGCAGTGTTTGAGGTCTTCCCAAATCGAGACTTGGTTTCTTGGAACACTATAATAGCTGCTTTTCAACAAAATGATCAATTTTATGAGGCTTTAGGGCATTTGAAACTTATGATTACTGAGGGATTCAAGCCTGATGCAATGACAATATCTAGCATCCTTCCAGCTTGTGCCCATTTGGAGTTGCTTGATGTTGGGAAGGAAATCCATGGTTATGTTACAAGGGATCAAGATTTGGTGGAGAATTCTTTCGTGGCCAGTGCTTTGATTGACATGTATTGCAATTGTAAAAGGGTTGAAAGTGGGAGAACTGTATTTGATGGTACGATGGAGAGGAGACTTGGGGTTTGGAATGCTATGCTCTCTGGATATGCACGAAATGGACTTTATAAAAGTGCATTGGTGCTTTTTTTGGACTTTATGGAGGTCTCAGGGTTCTTTCCGAACTCAACAACATTAGCTAGTGTCTTGCCAGCTTGTGTTCACTGTGAAGCATTTACTGGAAAAGAAGTCTTTCATGGGTATATAATAAAATTAGGATTTTGTGGAGATAGATATGTGCAGAATGCATTGATGGACTTGTATTCTAGGATAGGAAACATCACTGTTGCGAAATATATATTTTCCAGCATGGAGAGCAGAGACCTTGTTTCTTGGAACACCATGATCACAGGCTATGCAGTTTGCGGACGCCATGAAGATGCTCTAAGGCTCATATACAGAATGCAAGAAAAAAAACTGAAGGATGACAGTGAGAAAGGTCTTACAGCTTCTTTTAAACCGAATTCGATAACAATTTTGAGCGCCCTTCCTGGTTGTGCAGCATTGTCAGCACTATCAAAGGGTAAAGAAATTCATGCATATGCTATCAGAAATTTGTATGTTTCAGATGTTGCTGTTGGCAGCGCATTGGTTGATATGTATGCTAAGTGCGGTTGTTTACATCTAGCAAGGAAGGTTTTTGACCAGATGCCTACCAGAAACTCCATCTCGTGGAATGTTATTATCATGGCCTATGGCATGCACGGGAAAGGAATCGAAGCCTTGGAACTTTTTAATGATATGTTAGCCGATGGATCTAGAAATGGTGAAGTGAAACCTAATGACGTTACTTTTATCGCAATTTTTGCTGCTTGCAGCCATTCTGGTATGGTTGATGAAGGCCTGCATTTATTTCACAAAATGAAAGAAGATCACGGAATTGAACCTGGAGCAGACCACTATGCATGTGTGATTGACTTGCTTGGCCGAGCTGGACACCTTGAGCGAGCAAATGCCCTCATAAATTCAATGCCGGCACACCACGACAAGGTTGGGGCTTGGAGTAGTTTGCTTGGTGCTTGCCGGATCCACCAGAACATGGAACTTGGTGAAATTTCAGCCAAAAATCTCATTCAACTGGAACCTGATGTTGCTAGCCACCATGTTTTGCTGTCTAACTTGTACTCATCCATGGGAATGTGGGAGAAAGCAACTCAAATACGCAAAAACATGAAAGCAAAAGGCGTTAAAAAAGAGCCTGGATGCAGCTGGATTGAGTTTGGTGATGAGGTCCATAGATTCTTTGCAGGAGATACATCACATTCCCAAAGTGAGCAGCTATACAGATTTCTCGATAAGTTGTCTGCAAAATTGAAAGAAGAGGGTTATGCCCCAGATACTTCCTGTGTACTTCATGATGTTGGTGAGGAGGAAAAGGAGAGCATGTTGTGTGGACATAGCGAGAGATTAGCTATCGCTTTTGGTCTACTTAACACTGCTCCTGGGACCACTATCCGGGTGGCTAAAAATCTCAGAGTTTGCAATGACTGTCATGCTGCTACTAAATTCATTTCAAAGATTGAAAGGAGGGAGATCATCGTGAGAGATGTTCGAAGGTTTCATCACTTCAAAGATGGTGCTTGCTCTTGTGGAGATTACTGGTAACATGCATCCTGCAAAACTTGGAACGGCTTTATTATATAACAGAGTTCTGTGAGTGTTTTATTCTACCTGTTATTGTATGCCCACATTTATATGCAGATCCAAATGATTGGGAAGTGAAACAAACTCTGTAAAAATCCGAGCAGTTGTGCAGAACATTAGGAATCTTGTTTCCATATAAATGTACCAAATCTTGTATACATGAAGGCTGAAGCACAAATTGTACAGAGGAATTTACAGTACAATAGAGAAATTTTTTTTGTCTCTCTGATATGTTCCTTGACCTTTTCAATGATGGGCCTCGCTGACACTATCAGTGGCTGTGTCATTTTCTACCTTTGGGGACATGAATTTACATTATCAATGCATATCTACAAATTTCGCTATAAAGTTTTACATATTAGTATTACTTTTAAGACAACAAAAATTCAAGCATTGTCTAAAAAAGCATTAACTTTACAGAACCCTGCCACTATATTTCTACTTTCACACCGCGGCTGTAGGAAAAAGAGCAAAACGCTTGCTTTAACTAGAGTTCCAATTCCAGCGCACTAAAAACCATAACCTACCAAGTGGCTATCGGATCAGGGCTTCAAAGCTCTCAAATTTGTGTTTCCTCTCATCCATGACATTATTACATTGACAAGGAGATCCACGTCCTTGGAGATGTCTGCACGAATATTTATTGATTCCAAGCCAATCGTAGTGCTGAAATCTTTAGCAAAGGACTCCCACGGTGTCCCTGCAGTTAAAGAGGCCAAAAGTTCTCCACTGCGATTTACAGCATCCGCCATGGCTGGGGGAACATCTGGCAGAGCCTGGAAAATAAAAATTCCTTTCATGTTCAGCAGACCACATAAGAGGAATATTATCAATCTTACCACGACAAGAACTTTAGTATGTATTGTATAATAGAATATGCGAACTATTGGCGACATTTAAGCAAGGGGTTGGGGGAATGGGGTGCGAGAGAGTAGAATGTTAATTTATATTGGACACAAATTCAACCTGCTGTAGAGGCAGACCATGGTCCCCAGGTAGTGAACGGATGGACATATCAAGCATTGAACTGACAGCAGCATCTGAGCTAAGCAATTGGGCTAGAATCGGTGTTTCATCAATCATGTCGTCTTTGAACTTTATCAATAGATTTCTCGAAATCCCATAGTAGGACCTTATCTGCAAAGCAATATTATCATCCACTGAAACCACAACCGAATATCCAACAACCATAGATTATTCATGCTGCTAAAACGCAACTAGGATGCATGCAGTAATTCCTATAATAGCATTACATACAACAGAATTTGAATCCGAGAAACTGAACACAGAATTTGAATCCGAGAAACTGAACACAGTGCAGCATGGATGTTCAATAATCTACAGTAATAACCAGGCTGTTAAATTCCGGTCCAATTGACCAGGTTACAAGTCTGTGACAAACAAACAATTTTCTCATGTACGAGTGCAACAAAAGTGGAAAGCCAAAATAAGATTTAAAAAAATATAGAAAATGGGGAGTGCCAGTGAGTCAAACTCAGACAGCTGGAGGATAAATATAGAGTTCACCAGAGATAACAGCAAAAATTTCACTACAAATTTCAGCAGAAAGAATGTAAACCAAGCTAAAAAATCACACGAGATGTTACTTTAGAGACTCTTGATAAAATTCTTAAAACACAAATTCGTAAGATCACCAAGAAGTGTATACCAATCGCTTAGTTTCTTCCGGCCTCGGGATAAAATCTTCCCTTCCATTAACCAAGTCCATATATAAAGGTGGCAGTTGCTCAACTAGAGGAAGAACCTGCTTCATGATGGGGGGGCCAAGATTCTCTAATTGCTTAAGAGTCATCTCTGCCTGCAGTTTTCAATACACGAGAAAATAACTTATTCTTGAAATGAAGTTTTGAAAATCACGAGGACCATTCCATCTATTAACATAAAACCCTTAATTTCTAAGAAACATAATATCCTCATAAAAAAGGGGCACCAAATGAAAATGAATTATAAGGTCAGTCATGCATTGATGGTCTACCAAACAATAAATCCCAATCTACCCAAATAAGCACATAAATCAGTTTAACCACCATAAATTTTGCATAATCAAGATTCTGACCCCCATGCGTATGGATGGTGATGCAGCAATCTGTGATAATAACGGCCCAATGCTCTGAGCCATTGGTACAAGAACAGGTGAGAACAATGGAACTGCCACACTTGCTTCCTGAAAATTGCGATAACAATAATGAGTACCTTGTCGAAATTTATATTTTCAGAAAAAGAACTAGAATGGAAAATCAAGGACCTTATTGTTAAATGACATCAGCACATTCCCATTTCTTTGCACAGCATATCTTGAACCTGACAGCAACTCATTGAGTTATTTACAGCTTATGTACCCCCCCCCCCCAAAAAGCCGTTTCCAATAGAAATGGGACTAAAATGGAAAATTAAGGACCTTATTTATTTAATTTACCAATCAAAAGGTGAATGACAGATCCAAGAGAATGACCAATGCCAAAACTAGGTAGACCTTGTTCCTACAAAACCATTAGTAAAGTGAGTAGATTAAAAAAAAAAAAAACCAAAAAATACACATATATGCAAGCAACCATACTATGACCAGAAGTCAAAACTCACAATTTCAGGAAGAAAACGAAGACATCTGTCAAATTTAAACTGCACTTCATCTGCAATATGGAAGTGGTCAAATCCACTGGCATACGGTGTTGCGATCACCAATACACCTCTATATCACAAAAACAAAGAGTAATGAGTTAGGGGGCCTTATAGCTGCTTCTGATCTTTCAGCACTACCCAGAACTTCAAGAATCACCTCTGATTGTACCCCCAGCCCCACCCCCCCAAAAAAAACCCAGAAACCGAAGGAAATAGCAAAAGAAAGAAACGTGAGTATTCTCATTAAGAAAAGGAGGGGAAAATAACTGGTTACCAAATATTTATAGATTTAAAACCAACAGTAAGATTGTAACTGATAACAACTGCGTAACATTTCAAAGATACAAAGAGGATGACAAAGAGAAGTTTATCCGAATACAATTCCAGTGCTCAGAAATCATCAAGTTTGTCCTATATTTATAACAAAAAGACAATAGTAAAACCACTCACTCTTCTGCAAGGCGCTCCAAGAACAAACGGTAGGTAAGCTGTGGGGCTGCCCCAACAAATATACCACCAATGAAATGTACAATCAATTCTGGCTTTGAGTTTCTTGGTCTCAATATCCATGCACCCTGAGAGAAGTAGTAGTTAGAAGAAGTTCTGGAACATATAGACATATTTTATTTACCATTCTTTCTCGTTTCAATGATCACTTTGAATTTACGGAGAAAAAGTCAACTCACAGCAAAGGGAAAAGAAAGGTCAAAATACCAACACAACAGCTACTTTCTGAATCTTGTGCATATTAGTTTCCCAAATCGTTTGTGTTGTGATGTACCACATTTTTTATGCTATGAATTAGCAATGATACTGACATGGTACCTAAACGTATGTTCAGAAAGAGCAGAAAGATCATGGTACCTCACTCTCAGTCCAGTCACCTGAACTCCCCCAGTCACCTTGAGATTGCTTCACAGTTTCTGTAAGCACTCTGAGAAGGAAAACCGAAAACATAAAAAAGATTTGATCAAAAGTTCATTACCAAAGAAACTGAACAAATTAGACATAATTCCTAGCAAACTTTGAGGATGATGCTTCCAACATTGTTAAGAAGTTAGATAATGATTAGTACTTCCTATTTTAGTTCCCCGGCAACGACTAGGCTAGGTTAGTCCCAACTATTATTAAAGATTAAAGAATAAAGAAAAACAAAAAACATGAGAATTTGAACACAATATTCAAATTACAAATAATTAGAACAAATCCAACAAAGTAAAGAACTACTTCTATTACACAAATTCAAAAAGTCTGCCTTGTTTCACTGCAAATTTTAATTTCGCACCAAAAGATACATATGATTGAAACGTTGATTCGTGAAAATCGAACTGTGCTTGCTTAGTACAAAAATTGTGTAAGATTAGGTAAGTTCAGATAGTCCAACAAACAGACCTCTCAATATCTCTGTAGAGCTGAATTCCAGTTGGGCCCGGTTGATTTCTGTCCTCGTTGGAACTACAACGGATTCTGAAGCGCGAAACGGAAGTAGAGAATTTGGGATTCCTCAGAGATTTAACAGTACAATAGCTGATTCTTCTGCTGTCGGAGAAATGTCCAGAACCAGTACCCTGCAGCATCGGTAAGGTTGCTGGCGGCCATAGCCAACAACTCGCCATGCCCGTTTCAATCTTATATTTTCAAAATCACAAAAGTCGAGATCTTTGATCAAGAATCGGAGGCAAGAGGAAACTACAACATCAAATTAGGAAGGAGAACTGGAGAAGTGCACGCATCTGTTTCCATTGATTGGGAGCGAAAGGAGGAAATGCGACTTTGCGTGACATTGTTCTGGACTTTTTGGTGTTTTATTATTTTCATTTTCATCCCAAAAGAGAATGACACATTTTTACAAATAAATCTAAAATTGATAAGATATACTATAAGACATTAAGACTTATAGAAACTGGGGATAGAGGGCAAGTTGGTCTTAACAGTACAAGTTAATGAAGTCGCCCACACAAGGTTACCCTTTTGTTCCTTGCCTTCTTCATTCCGTCAGTCATTTCTCCGAGGGAAATATGCAAGTGAAGTTGCCGCCAAAAACTGCCCTGGTATTTGCAGCAAAAAGAGAGCTCCATTGTCCTGCTGATAAGCCTAAGGTAATTCATATCTTCTAGGAATATTCCTTTTCTAGTTTTTTTCTGTCTTACCACAAAACATGTTTGTATATATGTTTTAAAACCGTAACTTTAGTAAAAAAAATTATGTTAATAACAAATGCAAAGTTTTGGCTTTCGTTGAAACTATTTTGGGATTGATTGAATTGAGGATATGATAATGATGTGATAGCGCTATAGAAAATTGGGTTTTTCTCAAAGACAAAGTTAAGTGGGATTGGATTGGTAATGGATAAATACCTGGACTTTTAAGAAAAGATTGGAACTTGAATTAGGAGTTTCATTGATCATGTAGTTTATTGACTTAATTTTTCTTCTTATAAGAGAATATAAAGCTGTTATCTTTTTCCCCTAGGAGGTTTCGAGGTTGAAGCTACCCAGTGTTGAGTTTGTGTCAAATTTGCTGGACCGGAGATGGGCGTTGAGGAGCCAAGATGCTCAAATTCACCAAGTAATGGTATCTGGGACTGGCAGCTGTAAAGAGCTGGGAACTGGTTACAATTTTCGAAATAATCCACAACCAGTTCTGGGGGAGAGCTTGTTGGGGAGTAGCTTCGGACAGCCATCATTCTATGTAGTGAGGGATGATTTGTTGCATCCTTTGGTCAATGGTAACAAGGCCAGAAAGTTGGATGCGTTGCTCCCTTTGCTGGAGGATAATTCTGTGACTGATGTGGTATGATCTTATTATGGTAGCATACCTTCCCTGAGTTCATCTGTTCAAAGTTCTAGCCTTGTTTGATATTTACCATCAGACATTGTGGTTCTTGATTTTGTTGGTTTGTTCACATTGTGGAAATGGGACTTTTTTTTCACAGCATTTAGAATTCACCTAATGAACCTAGTTCCTTGTTACAACAAACGAACATCACTGCATCTTTTCGTTTTTGTCAACTGTCCACTTGATGGGTTTCTAATATTTTCACATGCCAGGAGGAACGATTATAGTCACAGTACCAGTTGTTTGTTAACTTGTTTCCTTCTGGAAAGTGATTAGTCATCTAATTACGGTAATTTCTGTTCATTCTATGGATAATTGTAGGTCACTTGTGGAGGCTGTCAGAGTGCGCATGCCGCAGCAGTTGGTATGTAATGGTACTGTTAAACCTGCATACCCTGCCTATATCTTTCTTCCTTGGATCAATGTGGAATTGACAATGTGATGAAGCTATAATCTTTTGCTTGGACTTAATGCAGCTATTTCATGCGCGGAGAGAGGAGTGAAGGCACATCTGCTACTTCGAGGAGAGCAGCCTGAAACTCTTACTGGTTACGCTCTAATTTCCGCATTGTATGGAAATGTAACTTACATGGAGAGGTCATTGTATGCCAGAAGGGAGGAAATGCTACTGAGGCATGCAAGCTCCATAGCAGACAGTAGTGGAAATTTTGAATCTCTCAACAATTTGCTGGAGGTAGCCTTTTCTACCTGTCCGGCATATCAGCACCAGAACCTTTTGCCTCCAACTGTTTCTAGAGAACTTATAGATAAGAAAGTCGTTATCATCAATGAAGGGGCAGCTGATGTTGTGTCACTGCTAGGTAATTTGTTCAGTATACATTTTTTTACCCACCCTTTAATTTCATTCTTCAAACGTGTATATCGCTTATGCTTGAAGAGTTGTCCTTTGCATCTTAGTTTTTCCGAGCAATTATTGGCATTTGCTTTTAGTGCATTGTGTTTAAATAAACAGGATAAAAGTATGATGAATTAGGTCATTTCTAAAATTTATTCTCTCCATCTTACAAAATATATCAATTTCAGTAACAAGGATATTATTAACACTAAATTTTTGCTGAGAATCCTTGTGAGTACTTTATTGAAGCTTAATAGTTGTGACACGTAGTCCATATAACCCATGTGTCCTGTCGTGGGATAAATGATTTAGTCGCTATTTTTGTATCCGTGTGATGGCCTTGATTCTTGTAGGTGTTATGCGCCTCGTACAGTACTTATCTCAAAAGCACATATTTGGAGGAGTTCAGACCATCAAAATTGTTGTAGATGCAGGAACTGGAACAACTGCTGTTGGTCTGGGATTGGGTGCTATGTTTCTAGGGTATGAACCTCTATAATGCTACAATTATGAGCTTGTAACACTTCTTAGATGTCCTACAAACTATCTGAATCGGAGTGTTGAAAACTTGTTTGTCAGGTTACCCTGGGAAGTTCATGCTGTGATGCTTGCAGACACAATCGATGGCTATAGGAAAAAGGAGCAAACTCTAATTTCAGAATTCCACAAAATTTGTAATTCTGGAGATGTCAACCTTCATCCACGTGTAGGGAACGATAAAGTTGTGCACTGGGTCGAGCGAAGATCTCCAAGAAAGTAAGTATTAGTCAATTTACATCTGCTAATGATCTTAATTGGTGTAAGATGATACTGGCACTCTTCATGATAAGGTATAGTCACGAATCATGATAGTTTTAGAAAAGAACTACATTTTGGGACAGAGGAACTACTATTGTGTTCTCTCTTATCTAGTGGATTCACTAAATTTTTTGCCTTCCGTGACTGACTTTCCAATAGGATATCATGTTCGGTTTGCAAGTCTTAAGTTTCTTAATTGCATTCTTCATCCAGATTTGGCAATGTCTTGAAAGGAGAAGTTGAAGAATGCCAAAGAATTGCACAACAAACTGGCATTCTGGTTGACCCTGTGTATACTTTGGCTGGTTGGGAACTAGCCACAAGATTTAGTCAAGATGAGGGAACACATAATGATGCCAAAGTGGTGATGCTTCACACAGGAGGCACACTTGGATTGTTTGGACTTGCACAAAGGTACAAGCCTTACTTCCAAAATCTAAAGTGCAGTTCCTGATAAAAAAAATGAGTAGTAGTTTATGTATGAGTCATAATTTCTCATATTAACATGATCATTTGTACTTTTATAGTTTTATAAGTACTTTCTCCGTCCCACAAAAATAGTCCACATTGAGTTTTTAAATTTGTACTAAAAATAGTACAAAACTCCAAACTCAATGTGGACTATTTTTATGGGACGGAGGGAGTAGTATTCATATGAGTAATATACATGATGATCAATTATTTTACTTTGATTCAAGACTGCAACTTAAAAACAAAAAATAAAATAAAATTCTGATCATGTAATCTACTTTACCGGAACACGTTAAGAAGCCGAGATTAAAGAAAAAATCGTGTCAAATCTCTTACAAAAGAATACTAACTGAAAATTTTAATTCTGTAACAATTTGTCAAACTCTTACAAAGAATATACTAAGTTCAGGTCCACTATTACTATCTAGATTCATCATATAGTAAGTTTCCGAGTCTTTCGATCCGACCATTCTCTCAAAGCAAGCTCTCAAGTACGTCAACTCTCCGCCGCCCCCTTCTGATGATGATGAAGAAGTCCGAGTATGATCTCCACTGGGGAGCACTCCAGCACCCATGGAAACTGCCTGAAGCAATTGTATGACATGCACATCCTCATCAGTTGGCTCCCTTTTCACAGCATACCCAACTTTTCTACCATTACAATACATAGTCCATATAGGCTCATCAACAAGCTTAATTTTTTCTGATGGGTGGCGCTTTTCGCATTCAAGTGCAATTCTGACCAAACCCAAGCCCATGTCATGAAGAAGCTTTCCGGTATTGATGGAAAGTTCAAGAATGAGGATTGGAAGGCTCCTGGGGCTTTCCTGTAAAGCCAAATTAACTCTGCATTTGCGATACCCAAAAAGTGTTCCCGTCATTTGCTTTCCTCCGTGAATGTTGTGGTGGCCGTCGTGCCTGCCGCCGCCACCACCAATGGTTGGCATATTAGGCATCTTGCATGGTGTGGTCATGATGGGTAGTGATTTGAAAACTGATCTGACTCGACGGAATAGCTTGGTTGGTTTCAGTGAACCTTTCCTGTGGTGATGATTATTAGAATTTTGTTGTTGAAGGGGCAGAACCTGGCGGCCACCCGCAGACGAGGGCAAAGAGGAAGACCGTGCCGTCGCAAAGCCACCATTGATAATGGACGGTGAAGCTGGAGATGGAGGTGGCGGAGGTTTACGTGTGGGCATTGTATAGACTTTTGGATAAGAGAGATTTTGGTAATGCCAGAAATGAAGTTGTCGAAGCAGGTATTAGTATTAGATTGATGATGGTTATAATGCATCAGTGTGCATGTTCATAAGAGTAATGGAGGACACGTTTACTGCTCATTGTTGAATCAGGGAGGCAGATTGGAGCCCTAAAGGCTGTTTTTGACTTGAAACCTTAACACCTGTGTAGTTGGAACTCAGTTTAATTTAATAGGATAGAAATTTGCAAATACTCCCCACTGTGAATGAAAATGAGGGAGATAATGATGCGCACGTTTTTGGTCACTGGGTAATATTCAACATGAAGTTGCCATTTTTGATCAGTGATAAATTTGAACTCTCTCTGTTAGTCAGTTGCATACCAAGTCCCAATCTGAAGGAATGCGGCGAAAGTTTACGAGGGGCATTTATTTCTTCTATTGTGTTTAAAACAACTGTACTAATACGAGGGGTGAAATGATTGTGAGTGATAACAAAAAAAAAAAAAAAAAAAAAAGATTCCCGGCAGGGTTTCGAGGCTGGAATTTGGAAGATTTATTATACGCGGATGTCTTACAGTCAGAAATAATAATTAAAGTAGCGGAAAGATATACTCCCTCCGTCCCAAAATTATTGTTAAATTGTACTCCCTTCGTCTCATAATTATTGTCCAGTTTTACTAAAATGAAAGATTTTATTTTTTGTCAAACTTAACTATATTTTACCTTAAACAACCGGATATACCCCTACATAAGTAATTGTTTAACCACTAAGATTTTATGGATAATGTTTTTTACTAAGGACAAATGTGTAACTTGATCCATAAAAAGTCAAATTGGACAATAATTTTGGGACAAAATTTTTTGGGCAAAGTGGACAATAATTATGGGACGGAGGGAGTACTAAAAATGAAAACTCAAACTGGATAATAATTTTGGAACAGAGAGAGTAAGTTTTTCAGGAAAATTGAACAAAAAAAATAGCTTGAACATTATTATTTTTTGCACAAAGACCACGGGATGTAGCAGTTTGGAAACAATAGTTTTCCAGAATTTTGAATGAAATGATAGTATGTAATTTTGTTCCAAACAATTAAATGGGTGAAAATCTGGGGCTAAATCTTAATGGGCTTACATCTGTTGGGAGAGAGATAGGAGGAGGACGTCAAACCAATCAGTCAGCTGATCATTTCAACTTCTGGGCTTCACATAATTTTTCTTTTTTCCCAACAAATACTCAAGTTTTCATAACAACGAAATGAATGAATTCCGTCCCTAAAAAAAAAAATCATATTAGTATAATTTATGAATTACAATAGTAAAAATAATACAATTAATTAATTGTATTGTGGACTACTTCTTGGGACCAAATAAGTAAAATATTTTTAACTTATATTATTTTTTGTTGATTGTTTATAATTACAATACTAAAGGGATAAACATATATTATATTCTTAAAACAATTACAAATAAAATTGCTGAAAAATATTCCTTTGTCTCACAAAAATAGTATATATTGTAATTTTTGAAATTTACTAAAAATAAAAACTATTCACAAATCATAAATGTGGATTATTTTTCTAGTACAGAAAGAAAGAATAAGAGTTCTCTTTTGAAGGCAAATAAAATAGAAATTTTATATTGTCAGGGATTAAATAATTCAGTCAATCGTCAATTACCGAAGTACATGATGTAAATAATGATGCAAATAGACATATAATCAAACCAGTGTCGCTCCTTTATTTATTTTTCTTTCTTCTTTTTTTTTTTTGGCTGAGGAAAAACGTTTTCTTTAACGTATTATTTGTTCCATTTTGGATATATTGAAACTTTCCCAGTATACCATGAAGTAGGTACCTTGATAAACATCTTATTGTCCTTTTGTTCAAAAAAAATAAACACCTTATTGTGACAAGGTAATAAGGTAGTTGTACTACATTTTTTTATTTTTTTTATATACGAAGGATACCCACAGAACGACTAGATACAACAAAACCTAACTAGAGCGACATATATTAGCCTTATCTAATTCTAATGCCTCTCTGACTATAGAAGGAGGAGTTGTCAAAATATGTTATCCAACCGAACGAGATAGGTCAAATTGGGCATCAGCGACAATGTAGTAGTACTACATTGGATACCATGATTTGGATGTATGGAGAACCATAATTGGGTATGATTGTTTATATTCATGGAATGGGAAGACAATCTCGTTACGAGGAATGACATTTATGATCCTGCATGGAACATATATTATTCCAATTAAGAAGTGTTGTGTACGATGATTATTACAATAATATAAGCTAATGTCGTGATCGTGGCACATATAATGAGAAATGTGTTTGATTATTTTTTGGGGAACAAAGAAAACCGGAAATTGAAAACCCTCTCCGGAGCACTAATGAGAAGCTAGATACTGATCAATATACTCATGAATGATTATGGAGAATTTTCACTGCCATAAGTGGTGCGTGACTGTGTGACATCTTCTCACTTTAAAATACTCGCCAAATAGAATTTGGTTGATTTTGTGGCGTGCCATTGTCCAAAAATTAAAAAAAAAATAAAAATAAAAAAATCAGTGGTGGCAGCAACAACTTTTGTATATGTTTTTATCATTCCCTGGTAACAAGGGGAGCAAACCGGGATGTAGATGTTCCCCTTTGGGGATCCCCCCACTATTCTTTTAGTTAGTTGAACCCTCTAATCACTCTTTAAATTATGCAAATGTGTCATTTCCACTCCATGTTCATCCTGCATGCCTCGCGAAAAAACAAAGACCAAAAGGTTATTCATGGATCATGGCTCTAGTCTTCGACTAATGAACTGAACAAATTATTTTAGAAAAAAAAAAAAAGGAGTAATTGATTCATTTATAAAAATGTAAGATGTAGTTGCATCATTTTAAATCACTCTAATGTATAGACCGTATATAACTTCTAATTAATTTGTAATAATGTAATTGCATCATCTTAGGGAATGATGGATGGGAATGTTTGGACAAATATGTGGACTGGGATTAACCGTACGTGAAATGGCAATTTGTGGACAACTATTTTCTCTGATCATCCACCCAGAACTGCCGAAATTAAACCAGAGGTCGGTTGTTCTGTTTCTAATTACACACTGAGACAGTAACATGGAGAGCTGGAAGATGATCGGGAATCGATAGGAAAATCGGATGCATGTAATTTTTTTTTCCCCCCAAAATAATTAATTAGTTTGAATTTTCATTTTAGTATAATTACTTATGGACAAAAAACTACTCCTTCCGTGCCAAAAAAAAGTTCACATTGAGTTTTGAATTTTGTACTATTTTTAGTACAAATTTGAAAACTCAAAATAGACTCTTTTTTTTTAACAGAGCTAGCATTAAATTAAACAATTATTTTAAAATAAAGAAAATCGATTTACCGGTATCGCTTTCATATACCTCCTCCTTTTTTACGCCATTGGAAAGGCAGCTTGGGAAAATGGGATTTCTTTTCTTAGCAAAAAGAAACATAGATTAAGTAGTACTCCCTATGTCCCACAATTATTGTCTAATTTGAGATCTTACTTTTAGTACAATTTGAATTAAAAATGAAAATCTAAACTGGACAATAATTATTGGACGGAGAGAGTAGTATTACGATACATGTACTAAAACAATTGTAGGGTGGGTGGCCCCGTTACCTTTGCATATGGAAATGGGGAACATAAGCTAGTTACTAGTATCCTATGCACTGGGAATGTTTAATTTGGACTAGACAAACTATGTCAAAATAAAAAGCCTATAAATTCTGCGATGTCATTCGTTTGAGAGGACAAATATTAGACAATTAGGCATTAATTAAATGTTTCCGAGCAGTTATATGTACATATTATTATGGTCCATATATGCAAAGTACATTTTTAGTCTTCAATAAACAATTACATGTAATTAGTACTTCCTCTATTCTAAAATAAGTGTCATTCTACACTTTGCACAAAGTTTAAAAAATTCTTAAATTGGCTAATAAAATTATTTGAATACCTTTAACTAACCCCATTAAAAACAGTTCACCGATAGTATTAATTTTTTTTAGGGTAATTTTGAAAATATTAGACAAAAAAATGCATTGCAATATGAGAACGACACTTATTTTAAAATTTCTTCATTTTACTAAAACGACATTTTTTTTTGAACGAAGGGAGTACGAAAAGTTAAGGTAATTATCGCAAAAAATGAGTACAAATACTCTAGAAATATGTCGTTAACGCTAAAGCTAAAATGAAATAATGTGTAGCTAATGCTAGAAATGTTATAATCAAGTCTATAATTTTATTAACGAGGATCCATTTTTCAACCGAACAAAAAACAAAAGAAAACAAAAACAAAAGGAGAGACCAGAGGCAGAACCCGAAAAGGTAACGAGGCCCCTGCGTAGATATAGTTCCATCAAATAATATTTGTTAATTTGTTACCCGAAATCCAAAATTGAAAAGGCTATTCTGTCAAGATCATCTCGACGGGGAGCTATAACCTTAAAATCAGGATGGAGGTTAAAGCTAGCAAACCAGAAATAGCAAGATGCATAAGCACATCCAGGATGTGGATAAATAAGAAATGTTTAATTCTAGTGGCTGAGTGCTCTCTTAGAATCAAACTATGACATTTTAAGTACTTCTTTCATTTTAAAATTAATATTTCGTTCGAAATTTCATTTTTAGTAAAATAATATTAAAAATAAATAATTATATCGGATAATCATTTCAGCTGGAAAGAGAAATTATTTATTATTATATTATTTTGCCATATAAGTTGAACATTAAGGGTTTTGCCTAATTGTCTACTTGGTAGATTTCATGCGCGTAATTACAAGCGCTCGTATTCATCTTATCTCTAAAATTAAGCTTGAGTTGTAAGCACTCGTACTCAATGAGTGATTTGGTATTTGCCTGGTTAATACATGCAATGGCATTGCTATTTGATATGGTCGTCTTTGATCTATCCCTCCAAGAATGATAGTCCGTCGGCTTCCAGGTCGACTTAAAACATTCGACGAAAAAGTCGACGGACGTTTTCCTGTTTTGTAATATCTATCCGTTTTGAGCTGGATTTGGTTATTAGTAATTTCCTCAACTGTTTTCAGTCATGTATATAACTTACCTGTAGGAGTATTATAGTAATAGTAACAATTGAGACGTTTGCAAGTATTTAATTTTAGTAATTTCAGTTTAAAGAACTTCATTTGCCTGTCCACAAGTTGTTACTTGGAGAGAAAGTTAGGATTTCTCGTCCAAGGGTGGTTGCACTACTATATTCTACTTTATCCGTCCCATTCAAATAGTTCTCATTGAACCAGTACAAATTAAAACTCAATATAAACTATTTTTTTGGATATAGAGAGTAGTAATATGTGATTTGATGATTTTGATCATAAAGCTTGTCAGTTCTTTGTGAATTCTCGTATGTTGGAATTAAATTGATTTTGATGCATGAGAAACTAATCAATTACTAACAACTAAATCTTGCTTTCAAATGTTACAAAAAAAAAATTACTATCTCACTCTTAAAAAAATAATTCACATTATAACTAATAAATGAAAATTTTTTTTTATTATAAAACTTAAAAATTACAATATAAAAAAAAACTATTTATAGAGACATAAAGAGTATAAAATTGGAAAACTTCTGTCAACTTTGTCATCGGGTTTCCTAAGTGGATGGACATCTTGACAAACTTCTTTTTCACTCAAATCCCTCTAATTTAGATTTGTTTTTCATTATCTTTGATGCAAACATCATAAATAATAATAATAATAATAATAATAATAATAATAATAATAATAACGACGAAACCAACATAAAGTGAATGTCATTGTTTAAAGGACCGGATGCACTTTTCGTCCCCCGACTTTTGAGCGTAGCAAGATCGAGTCATCATGAATTTTCTATTGGCAAATACAATTTAAAGGACCGGATGCACTTTTCGTCCCCCAACTTTTGAGCGTAGCAAGATCGAGTCATCATGAATTTTCTATTGGCAAATACAATCCTCTAAAATGTTTTTCTCATCAATTTTAGTCAATTTAACAGAAATTTTACAGAATTGACGGAAGAAGTCAACTCTCCGTTAATATCAAAATATTTTATTAATTTTTCTGATTGTGGGCCCCACATTCATTTGTCTCAAAAAAAAAAAACTCAAATAAAAAGGAAAAAAGATTTCTTTCCTCCTACTTCTCCCTCTCCAAGAATCAAACAGTTAATATTCATTTTAAACATCCCCCACACTTTCACCATGATAGTCCGTACCGAATCCAATGAAGCGGCGGCCGGCCACATTTCATCTCCTCCGTCATGCCAATATCCAGCCATCCCGATTTAAAGTAGAAAAAACATCAACAATAGGGTTTAGGGTTTAACATTACTATGGTTATCACCATTGTGCTCACGCGATTAAATTGTTCATACACTCACTCAACCCCTCCGCCACTCCCAAATCACCTAATTCCCCTCCTCTAACAGGACCAGCCAAAACCAAATAGTAAATTTAAGAACCCAAACAATTATAATCACAATAATTTCAGTTCACAGACAAAAATTACAATAATGAGTGATGATAAAAATACATCACCTCCAATCGGACTGCATAATAAAAACCCCACCTCCAATTCGGCTGAACACTCCAAATCTAAATCCCGGAAATTACACTTCAACATCAGTAAAAGGAGTTAAAAGTCATGAATTTCAGCCATCTCGATGTTTCTATGAGATTTTGGATAATTTCATTCCCAAAAACCCGGAAATTTGGACCGAACAAGATCATGATTTTTCGTTGAATCAATCATCTCTGCAGCTCCATCATGCGAGAGAAGTCTTCGAAGCAGATGAATCCGTCCCTATTTTTATCCACACCGTTAATCATCTGCCGACAGTCCTCAAAGGCGTCCAAGAGTTCCGAATCACAAGCTGGAGGCCCAAAAGCCGAGCTGATGGCTCCGAATTCCTCCAAAATTATGCATCCATCCCCATTTCTGTCCACTTTGGTAAACAACAAACTCAGCTCCTCCTTGTTCGGCGGCTCTGTTCCGACCTTAATCAACAACTCCTCCAGCCCTTCCCTCATGATTTCCCCGAGTTACCAAATCCTCTCCATGAACAGAGCCCATTAGATCAAAAGGAGAGTGTTGTTTAAATGAAGGAGTGAAAAAAAAAATCCAAAAAAGTAAAATAAAAAAAGAAAAAGAAAAGAAAAAAAATATTGGGTCAAATAGTGGGCGTCACCATTATGGAAATTAATAAAAAATATAAAACTTAACGGAAAGAAGAATTAACCCCTTAAATTTGAAAAGATTCTGTTAAATTGACTAAAATTGATGAAAAAAATATTTTTAAGAGACTATTTTTATCAATTAAAAATGTATGGCGACTCAATCTTACTAACTCCAAAAGTTAGGAGACGAAAATTACATTTTGCCATTATTTGAAATAATTCTTAGCTATCTATCCACCATCATGTCAAGTTAATGAAATATGTTCCCAACAAAACAAAAATAACTCTATATGAGCGGGTTCGAAATCGAATGATTAGGAAGATAATAATCACCAGAAGCACTAGTCGAGAGATTTTGTATTTACCTTTGAGAAAAGATAAAAGGGGGAAAAAATTAAGGAGGAGACAAAGTAATGCTAAACGCAGCGCAAATAGCTGAGCAGACATGATTGCGTTGGATTAATAGAAAACTGGATAACAAATTCAATGTTGGTTGAATTATTAAAATACTACTTCTCCTGTCCCAAAATTATTGTATTGTTTGAGATTTCACTTTTAGTACAATTTAAACTAGAAATGAAAATTTAAATTAGACAATAATTATGGGACAGAGGGGTATTAAAGTGGGTAGAAACGATTAAAGCATTACTAATAGCAGCATTTGGTGGAGATTTTTTTAAAAAGAAAAAGAAAAAAAAAAGAAGATAAACAGAAGGAAAACAAATGGGGGGGATTAGTTTAATTTTAATAGGACGTGGAAAACGGTGGGGGCATCGGAAATCTCCAATCTCCATGTCTGTGTGTTCGACTACTCGAGTCAATGTAATCAAATCTACGGCACACGTGAGACTCCCCCAACTTTCTATGCTCAACTCCATCACCCATTTTTTTTTTTTCCTTCTCTTTTTTCACAAAGGTATATAATTGGTCATATTTTTCAGTCGATTCGAAATGGAAACGTCCCCATAAGACCATAATGTCACATATTGTATCAACGTTTTAGTTTCATTCCGTAGATAATGTAATCGCAAAACCCCCCATGCATGCTGGGAAGAAGTCATTCGTGTCTTGAAAAACTACTAAACTCTATTGACTGCAGAGACTCGACGTTGAAATTCAGCTCATATATCATATCCGATTTGATCCCACTGTAGTATTTTCTTCTTAATCACTCATAAATCACCTTCATAATCCCTCTATGATTACCAACAATATTCTTATTACCTTCAACCATTTTACCCACACGCATACTCAAGTCAAATGGACTATCGTCTTGCCATGTCTAGAGCCGGCATTGAAAGGGTAGACGTTCTCAACTATATCAAAATTATTTATGTTTCAATAAAATAGTCCAAGAGTAATGTTTTCATTATAAAAAAATTCTAAATTCGATGTGTATTATTATTTCTTAAAGACAGGAGAGGGAGGAGTATAAAACCCCTTTTCCCTTGGCTTCGCGGATGCCTCTCAAACTCAAACGTGCCACCAGCTCTTATCGAAGCGGCCCAAAACGAAACACAAAAAGAGTCCAGAAAATTCTAAAGAAGGTCAATTCGAACGTGGTTCTTAATTTATTTATTTTAAAACATAGTATAAGGCAAATTATATGTAGGTTCGAGTAATCATTTTTGCTTATGTATTGTCCCGTCATGTGATTCATATGACCCCAAACGGTGATCTTGCTTGGACCTACTTTTCCTTGACCCCTCGAAAGAAAAATAAAAAATCCATTTAATTTATTTTCTCAAATTTATCGGGAATTATATTATAATTTACACAAAACATGTCGGGATAAGCTATATATCATAATTCAAAAACATATGATGGTAGCGCATGGAGGTCTATTTCTCGATAAAATTTACTGTACAATACAGTCAGAGACCAAATTAGGTAAAAAAAGATATTAGTAATTTTATCAAGAAAGTTGGGGGAAGGAGGGAATCGTGATGTGTTTAATATAAAGTGGGTATATTTGTGTTGTTTTGCGCTGAAAAAGAGAATACAACTGTTGTACAATAAATTTTTTACATTCGTCAAGTTTTAAAAATTTTCATCTTAAACCTCGTCTTATCATTCATTGCTGATTGCGAGACAGCAAGAATACAGTTAATCATACACCATTTTGGTCCTGGTAAGAATTCAGTTGATCAATGTCCAATAATATTACAAGCCACACCAATAACTATAGTGGAAGAATGCAAATGTAGTAGTACAATAATTCAACCTGAAGGTCCTGAACAAATGACTATAAGGCCAGAAAGTCATAGATTTTAGTAAATTAAACCTGTCAGGTGCTTAAATTGTGTTACCTAAAATAGAAAACGTTAATCATGGTTGACATGCACCCCAAATTATTTCTAATTCTTCTTATTCGGTTGACCAAATATTTTTTTGGGGTCTAATGCTGACATATATATATATATATATAGATTCTCAAAATCTCATCTGAGGAAAAGATTTGAATGGGAATTGGAGATTAGAAAAATAACAAAGAGTCGATCATTATTATCACAAAGTGGGATTCTAATTTTGGGTGGCAATTCAATTTATAAAACTTATTTCACCGAGTCAAACTGATATACACCCAAAAATTGTCCCAGGAACAGACAAAGAACAGATTAATAGTTGGTAAAGCACTAGGAAGTAACGTTAACAGTCGGCAGCACTAGTGTTACATTACGTTACGTGTAAAAAGACACTGACATTTAAAAAAGAAAAAAAAAATTATGTTGGACTATTTAGAAAAAGAAGGAAGGGCATGATACCCAAATAAAGACACAGAAACGGGTCGAAACTCGAAAGAGTTAATAATGTACAACAAAAAACGAAGCAGGGAGAGGACTACTTACTACTGCGTCATACTAGCCATCTGCTTCAGTCAAACTAACCCACATTTCTGGAAAAAAAAAAGGTACTCCTTCCTGTCACTCTTCAAAATTAGTAGTATTATTGTTGTATTTCATTAATTAATCACCCCAATTTTCCTTTCATATCACAAACATATCATTCTTTTTCCCTGTGATTTTTTACACATTTTTTCAAAATTGATTTCCCCATCTGACTATTCAAGTTGAATTAAAAAGTTTATCATCCCTATTCGTTTCTGGTCAACGTACGTACCTTTTGAGCTTTTTAGTAATCTGGTTTTCCTCATATAAGCAGTATATATAGGTAGGTTTGGACCATTGCCAATACTGTTCTCCAGAGTTACCATATTAGAATTTTCAACGCCAATTTATAGATTTCCTTATTGGTGAAGTTTGACCAAAGGAACAGCAATATTGCTCTTCATCTCACTAGGATAACTATCGCTTATGTTGATACCCCAACTTGAAAATCGAAAAGAAAATCTAAGTGATATTATTATTATTATTATTATTATTATTATTTGTGCCTGTGTCTGAAATTACTATCTTACCTAAATAGATATGAACCTTATAATTTCCAAAAAGAAAAGAAGTGAAAATTCAGAGATACTAATAACTTGTTCCGGAACAGTTCATGCCGTTTCATGGCATTAAGTAGCAGCATTGTCTAAAACCGAAATGACTACATCCATTAAATACAAGTCCTTACAAGTAAAGATATTTAAAAATTCTAGTTGATTCCAATATACTCCTCACATTCAAGTCAGACTGAATACCTTTAACCTAATCAGTATCACTACACAAAATATTGCAACTGCTTCCTCATTTCTAATATCACATCATTAAATCACCAGAAATTAGCGAAAAAACAGATTTTTCTTTCCAATGTTTTGTTTGGCATTTTTGGGAAACAGATATTCATGGAGGGCTATTTTGGTAAATGAATCGCCATTATTATTACTAATTAACAAGAGTTTTTTCCATTCTGTTTTGTTTAACCAAAGCCTTTTTGTATATTGGTCCGACAATGTAAATTGGGAAAGACTAGTTAGCCGGTTGATATATGACTCATTGTTCTTCTCAACATTCTCAAACTCTCCATCTTCTTTCTCTCTATCCCTCTCTCTCTTCTCATCTTCTCGCTCCTCTCTTTCTCTCTCACATAGTCACACACTAAAACTAGATGACTATGCAGAGTACAAAGATCCTAGAGATAGAGAACACGCGTTAAGGACAACACATATATATTAGAAGATGAAGTGTTTGGACTTTGGATTAGTATAGCTTCTTCAATCGAAAGCCCATGACATAAAAAGCTATTTCTTCATCTACATATCTTCGCTTGCCAGAAAAACTGCAGTCTGTTGCACTTGTGGGTGGTTTTCCGGTGAATTCCAACATGGGAGACGCCGGAGTTTCCGCTTACCCGGGAAACCTTGACCCGAGAGCTCGAGAATTCATTCCGGTTTTTCATCAGCAGCAAATCCATGTAGAAATACAAACTTTGGTTCCTCCCAACATGTACTATTCATACCCCCAGCACCATTTCCCGACTCCTTCGCCGCCGCTGTTTCCTACATCTCCGGCGTACGTCGGCGCCAACCCATCTTCTTACTCGCCGCCGCCGTCGCGGGGGTTAACTTCTAGAGCCTTGCTGTTGAGCATGGTCCCCACCGAGGCGAGCGAGTCGTTGGTGAGGAGGGAACTGGAGGTTTTCGGTGACGTACGGGCGGTTCAGATGGAAAGGATCCGAGAAGGGATCGTGACCGTTCATTTCTACGACCTGAGGCAAGCTCAGGAAGCTTTGGTCGAAATTCAAGCTCAGCACATGCAACAGCAGTACCGGTTGCGGAGGCACTACGATGCCGTTTTGGCAGCTCATCATCATCATCATCATCATGCTTTAATGTTCCACTCTGCTCCGCCTCCGCAGCATCAGCAGCCACCGCAGCTCCTCCCGCCGCCGCCGCCGGTGCCGCCACCGGCACGTGGGCTCATTGCAGGCCGGGCCGTTTGGGCCCAGTACACTGTTCCGGTGACTTCATCTATTCCGGAAGGCACAAACCAAGGGACTCTTGTGGTATTTAATCTGGACCCGGAGGTCTCTCCTTTCATGCTGACACAGATTTTCCAAGCCTTCGGTATGATGAAGGATCTCCTCCTGCAAACTCCTCTTGTTTTTGGGGTCCAATTTCCCATATGTAATTTAATAACTAATGTCGATTTGGTGTCCTAATTTCTTTTTAAAAAATAAGATGGTGTGAAAACCGTCAAATTTCCAAGCAAAGCTTTATTTTTAATTCATTGATTGAAACAATTTGACTGGAGAATAGAGAGACTACTTGTGATCTTTGCATGTTTTTTCCTCATATCTAGGATTCGGTCCATTGATTGTTTACTATGAAGTCTTTTTGACTGGTTACCATCAATGAAAATGAAATGGAGTACCATAATTATGTTGGGACCGCAAAATAGGTCTATTTTTTTGTTTTGCTAATGTTATTTTTTTAACCTTATTATGCATTGCAGGCCATGTTAAGGAATTGAGAGAGACACCTAGGAGAAAGCATCAGAGGTTTGTAGAGTTCTTTGATACAAGAGATGCAGCTAGAGCGCTGATGCATATGAACGGGAAAGAGATTCATGGAAGACAGATTGTGATTGAATTCAGCCGTCCCGGCGGTGGCTACAACAAGAACAAGTCCCTATCTAAGTCCACCGCCAACCTTAAATTAAACTGCGCAACAGGGAATCATACTCCTCCCTCCCCGGCACCGGTACCGCCGCCGCCACCTCAGCCTTTGCAACGTAGAACCTCCGGTCGGTGGCTCCCCATCTCGGACTCTTTCGACGACAAGAAAGACGGGTTTCACCATTCCCAAGGAGGAAACCCTAATGGGAGAAATGATGAGTTCAGCAGGAGCAGTTCGAATTCAAGCCGGAGTTCGCTCACTAATTCAATGGGGTCTTTCAGGCTTGGAGATGGTCATGAGGAACGAAGTTCATCTAAGTTCCGGCTTTGGAGTCCGTCAGGTTCAAAGAAGAGTTGCAAGGGAAACGGCACAAGTACTACTCATGGTAGTGGTGGCAGTAGTAGTAATAATAGTAGCACAAAGCAGCATCAGCTCCTGCATAAGCAACGGTCTAAGGGTGGGAATCGACCATACAAGGGGTCTTCAAGACAGTCAAAGGAGTACGATCCTCGGTTCTTGATCAACGAAGATTCCGTCATCGAAGCCGATTCTAGAGATACCAGAACCACTGTCATGATAAAGAACATACCCAATAAGTACAGGTTTGTTCTGGTTTTCACATTTCACCTTCTAATCCAGTTCAATTTACTGTTTTGTTTCCTTTTCTGTGTGTTTTATTTTATCTGTCTCGATTGAAAATATGAAGTATTGTTTCATTGACCCTTGATACATATTTTTTTTTTTTGGGGCTTCGAGATACAGTCAGAAATTATTGCTGAACATGCTGGACAACCACTGTATACATTGTAACGAGCAAATTGGCGGTGATGGGGATGACCGGCCATTGTCTTCCTACGACTTTGTTTACCTCCCCATTGATTTCGTGTACTGTTTCAACTTCCCTCATTTCTCAATTTTCCCCCAGTTCTCATTATTTTTGGGCGTTGTGATTGATTTTGATTTTTTTTTTCTGGAAATTAATAATTGAAGGAACAAGTGCAATGTGGGATATGGGTTCGTGAACATGACAACCCCAGAGGCAACCTTGAGACTCTACAAGGCATTCCACCGTCAAAGCTGGGAAGTTTTTAACTCCCGCAAAATTTGTGAAGTTACCTATGCCAGACTCCAGGTAAATATGATATAATCACCACCAATTACCGCCCCGATAAAGTTGTGTTTTAATAAAGTTATTATGGATTTCACGAACGTTTGTGCGTGGACTATTTTATTTGTATTTCATGTTGATTAAAATCATGATATGGATTATGGAATAATGGTAAAAAGGGGGTGGAAGCTCTGAAGGAGCATTTCAAGAACTCCAAGTTCCCGTATGATATTGATGAGTACATGCCGGTGATTTTTTCACCGCCCCGAGACGGGCGGCTGATGACTGAACCCGTTACCATATCTGGCCGGTCCGACACAGCTAGCTCATCGAATGTTCAGTATTCTTCTTGTACGTCCTCCTCTCCCGGCGGAAGTTCCAACTCCAAAGAAGATCATTTTTATTACTCCGACGAACTCTCCGGGCACCTTGATTTCTGTAACGATGTTGATGGAGATGGCGTAGTCGACGGTGGGGATCCGGTTGATGGTAATCATGATGTGCACAGAAGCGGCGGTGGCAGCAGGTGTTGCAGCAGCAGCTCAAACGGCGGCGTGAGTGGAGGATATGATGATAGTGATGACGTTGAATGAACAGTGGAATGGATTTTAACTTTACTTTGTACCAAAATTACCGTTCCTTTGGGAATGGTTTTAACTGTTTTCTTTTTTTCTTTCCTGATTTATTAACCCAAGAAAATTAAAAATATTTGATAATAAAAAGGGTAAAAGCCAAGAAAAAGAAAAAGAGAGAGAGGGCTGCTACTGGCTATGGAGACTGGTAAAAGAATGGCTGGACCGACCAATCCGGGTTGATGTTGAGCTCCGAGCCCTAATCTCAGAGAAACCCGGACTCTATTCTTCTGCTTTGATGAAATCTGAAATCTTATGCTTTAAAGTCTGCTTTTTCTTCTGTTGCCAATCCATGGCTAAAGATTGTGTCATATGGTTGGCTGGCTTCCTGGCTTTTGCTAGTTATTGATACTATTGTTGATGTTGAGAACTGAGAAGTTGGGCTTTGTTTTTTAGTAGCTTTTTTTAGGCTTCCTTTCATTTCTAGTATCATTACGTCCCCTGTATAGTTTCTCTTCTCTAATCTTTCTCAATATATGAAACATTTGCCACTTCCCTCAACTTTATTGGAAGAATACCCAAGGTACATATCCCTATGATTTTGTTTGTTGTTTTCATTTGTTTAACTCACTTAAATCTCGTCCAGTTTTAAGTTTTATGGATTGATGTGTTTTTATGATTGTGTCTTATTTTTATCAATCGCTGCGAGACGATTTCACTAAATAAATGAATTTATCTTTATTTTTCAAAAAAAAAAAGTTCAATTACTGAACATGAATAAAGTAAATTATCATCTCCAAAACTGTACCACCATGTTAAAAAAAATTCAATCAAAGTTCATACACTTAAAATTCGATATAGCAATGTGAAAAAAAGAATGTATTAATTACAAAACTTGTTTTCCACAACCGTTCTCTTGCAGATTTTCATTTCTCGGGACTTAAAAGACCATTTCTTTTTTACTTTTCAAAAGCATACCATTCGTTTTCAAGAGTTCAATACCATTTATGGTAAAACAAAAAGAAACCTTTTGGCACAGGAGATCAGAATAAGAGGAGCGGATTGATTTTCTTCAATGTCAAATAATTCAATTGAAACATTGCAGTCAAGTCAAATGAGAATATTGATATATAGTTATAAATTTGAAAACTGAGTCAGGGAGGGAGAGGATGATCCAAAAAGAATGCCCTATTTCTGGTAGGTATCAGGGAGTAATCCAGCATGTAGTGTTCTTTACTGGAAAACAAAATTATTTATTCAGATCTCTGTATGTATCTTCATCATCCACCCATCAGTTTCTTGCTTTTGGGACATCAGAAAGAGAGAGAGAAAGAAAAAGTGAAAAAAGGAGAGCGGGTTTTGGTTTGCCTGCCCCAGCATTGAGGAGATGAGGTTTTAGGGTTATGACTTGTGAGAAAGTGTCAGGGAACAGATGAATGACCACTGGATCAAACAATGTTCTCCTCTTCCTTGGATGATGATTTAGGGCTCGGTATTCCATATACTGTGTCCGCATTTCCAAATATTTTGCTAGTAATTCATTCTTTGCCACCTAGGAAAACTATTGCTGACGTGGCAGAGACATTGATTAGTAGGTTAACAATGTTGTCTCTTCTTTGTTTATCAGCACTATATGACTAGAAATATGTAAAAAATATTTCATTTATCGTCATATTCTTGGCAAGTTAATATTAAGATAAATTATTGAGGGTGATGATGGTAGTTGTAAATCAATTGTTTGCTAGTCGTAGAGTCAATTTACTTTTCGGAGAAAAACAACTTTTAGTAATAGGATGAAATCGTGACGAGACGCTCCCAGTAAGGTTCATGGTTAAGATATTAGTTCAGGTTCGGTATATTCATATCGTAAAGAAAAATGATATATGTTCCAAAAAATACATAATAATGTATTGTCTCTATTCTAAAAAATAATCAGCATTGAATTTATACAAAATATAAAATTTAACGCGAGCCATTTTTTTTTAATAAGGAGGAAGTTGAATACTGAATAATGTGGTACGTATGTTATACATAACAATTGTCATTGTTAGAAATATTTTCTTGGCTTTTATTGTTCAGCTTGTTTTTGGTGATTTAGAGAGACTCGCGGGAAATGGTGGCAAAAATTGTGTCCGAAAACCCTTTAAAAATTATACGACCCGCTCCACTGTCCTGAAACCAACAGCTTTCTGTGTTCGCTAGAGACTGGGCCCGCTCGTCAGTTTCCAGTTGAACGCCACCCAGTTCTTTGTTTCTCTCCTTTCTGCGAAAAAACACTTTCGTACTCCGGTTGCCATTAATATCCAGGACCCTTTTTTTTCTTTTTTCTTTCTTTCACATCTTGCCCTTCTTTGGGGTTTTGACACGTGAACCACTGCGATCCAACTAGATTTATGGAGGGATGTCAATATTTGAGTTCTAGTTTTGAAGAATTAATTAATAGCACTCAATTTAACAATGGTCCCAAATTAATCAATTAACTGACCAGCACAAAACTTCAGTTCAGGTTATCATCAACCTTAACATATACCTTCACGTATATATAATCAAGCAGGGGTATGAGACAGTTTTACCTTTGTTATTATACAATGAACCTGTTTTAACTCAAGTCATAATCAATATATAAGAAAGAAACCTCGTACGTTATCGCGCATGTACTTTGAAATGATCAAGTGTCATCTTGTTGAATATATCCCTGGATTTAGCTAACTTAAGGTGTGGTTATAGTTGAATTAATATATCAACTTGTCACAAATACTCCAAATTAATTGTTGATAATCTTTTACAAATCAATTCAAATCTATGAAAATTGAAAAGAAAATTTGGAAGTCCACAGTTTGCTTTTTGATTATTGTTGGTGCTCTTTTCTTTTTCCCCCTCTAAAGATTGATCAATCTGATGAAAAGAATAATTACCCTGGATCCGAGGCATGTGTAGCTGGTTTGTTCTTTTTAAAGGATGGAAGTTGCAGAACTCGTGCTCATTTTCGGCAATAGGATAGGTAGAATCCATTATCTCTCTTTGGATAGGAGTATCGTTGGTATGCAGAAAGAAAATTCATCGTTGTGACTTGCAAATCGGAGGATCGGAGGTTTGGCGGAGGCGGCGGCGAAGGCGGAGACGGAGACACAGACGGAAACGGGAACTTAAACGGGTTGGTTTGGACTTGGACGAAATTAAAACAAAAACTCTTACACAAAACGACATCATTTTGGTCTCTTGACATAATAAGACTAGTGTTGTCAACGAACCGAGCACTTTGCGAGTAACTTGGTTAAAGCTTGGCTTGAATTCGGTTTTAACCGAACTCGAACCGAATCGAGCAGATCGATTAAATAGACGAGTCGATCACGAGTATCAAAATACTTGATTCGAGAACTCGTCGAGCCTATTTGAGTTTATTATGAATAACACTTAATTCACAAACATTTTTCTTTTTATTCTTTAAAAATTATTGTCCACTATAATTTGAGGCGATAATGGGATATACATATTTTTTATGATTTGTCAAAGAATTTTTCCCATAAAACACATAATTTGAACTTGTTAAATTAAAAATGACAAATATTAGAATTTATTTAAACTCAATATTATCAAGTATTTGAACTCAATATTTATCGGACATAAAAACTCGAACCAAACGAGCCGAGCGCGAGATATTTATTTTTATTTGAATCAACTCAAACTTCGATTTAGATGTTCACCAAAATTTTCATTGAACTCAAGTTCCAACACCTAACTATTTGAACTTGGCTCGGTTCATTGACAGCCGTAAAGAAGGCAGAGTTAGGGTGGACAGTGGATCTGCTCTCGGAAAATCGGAATACAGAAACGTTACGTTCACATTTTAAAATATAAGATATTCAAAATTAGAACCAGTCTTGTCTCAATTCCTATGGATATTGAAGTTCAAAAAGGACATTGGAGTGGTACTAGTAAATTCTAGAGTGGTTTTCATTTCCCTCCTCAAGTAGGGGTTGATAGGGGAGAGGGGATTTGATAGAAGTGGTCAAATCAGATGAAGGGAGTTTTGCATTTCAGTTCTCACAAAAAAACAAGTCATGAGGGAAGAACAAAGATCAATTTCCCCGACTACACCCACTTTTGGTCCTTTGATGCAGACAAATATTAACACATACGAGGAAAATGAATCATAACTAGGCACCCTAAACCGAGAGACAAAGAGATAGAGATTGCTTGTGGCGGTAAAGATAATAAAATACTCTAGGGAAGAGGAAAAGAAGTGAAAATGTCAAAAATCATCATCATTGCCCCTTGGTACTCTCACTCTACCTCTCTAGCTATGCTAAGTAGTAGTAGTAAACTTTTTTTGCACTACTAACCATACTATTTGCCATTTATAGACTCAGACATTTCGACGGCTGTTTTTATTTACTGCTAACCAAGTACCAAATAAGTCCGAAACTACACGAAAAAGATATTCCATCATTCCATTTTATCTCTTCTTCTTCTCCTCTCTTGCACACATTTGCAATTTGAAGCATGCTTATCCATCATTGAACGTTCCATCATTCCCATCCATTTTTAAGTATAGCTAGTATGATTAAACATTATTCAAATGGCATGGAGATTGTGAAGTGATGTGGTGTGATTTACTGATTGTTCAAATTTAATGATTTAAAAATGATGTTCGGTTCAATTAGTAAATATAAACATTTGCTAGAAATTATTTCATTATATCGGACTGCTTTAAAAAAGAAAATTCAATTTTGAAATTGATATTAGTTAAAATAATAAAATATCTTATTTAAAGTTGGATTAATTGAAAATTAATGTTTAGATTGGGGTGTGAGGGTTGGGTGAGGTGGTTAAGAAATTAGGATGGGGAATAATTACCAGAAAGTCGAGGATTCGATTCTCACTGGGCCATTCAATTTTTTTTTAGAAAAAAAAATTTAATGTTTAAATTATCGAACGTGTCATTATTAAAAAAATTAAAAACACTGAAAAGATTTATAATGGGCAGGTTGGAAATGACATTTCACCTTTGAGGACTGAAGATAATGATGGGAAGAAATTGGCAAGTAGCAGTATGATTTAATAACAGCAAATCCAACTCAGCATTACTGGGAAAGAACAAACACCGCAGTAAATTACCGGTTGGGTTCAACATTCTTCACAATTACTGCTTACGGCGGGCCTTACAGCACAACTTTTACATATTTCAAAAATAATCATATGCCTCGTAAATGGAAGAATACATGCAAATTAACAGCTGCCCTAGAACTACCTTTCTCCTGCTCCCTCTTCATTGAATGCCTTGTGTACAAGATTCTCGATATCTATCCAACTCAATATCAACGGGGATGATCGAAATGGTTCACTAATCTGGTGTACATGTTATTTACTGCATTGAATTAGTTTTTATGTGTTGATAGATTGGAGTGTTTTTTTTGTGTGTGAACTATATTTACTGCATTAAATTACTTATTTGTTTATTTTTAAAAAAAAAAAAGAAACAGGCAAGCTAGCTAATTTAAGAAATTGGTTCACCAGTGAAAAGGCAAACAAGAAACTGAAAAGGCCAGAATATGGGGGGCTAATGACCCAATAAACCCGACAAAGAAATGAGATTAAAAGTTATTGTAATCAAAGGCATTAACCTAAAAAGTGAAAACAAAAAGAGGGTGTAAGCCCCATGATGGTTAACTTTTCGCGAAAAATCCCCCTTTTATTAATCAAATTAACTAAAACTGGGCTTATTTCTGTCGTTTCGTTAGTAGCCACTGCCCATTTTCTTTTTCCGATGGTTTTCTCAGGAATAATATAAGATTAACTGTCCTATCCCAACATAACTTTTTACATTTTTAACAAAAAAAACACGTAAAACACACACACTAAAAAAACGAAATAAACATACCCTAGTGATTATTGTTTGGATGGTTTTAAGATTTAAAAACGGTTTTAAATTTTTTTTGACCAACTATCTAATTGTAATATTTACAGTTGGACGAGAAAAGATTAATACACCAGTCAATTTAAATGGAGGGTAAAAAATGACTTACGACATTAAAAAAAAAAGAAGAAAAAAACTGCAAAAAACAGGAGTTTGACCGGAACAGTGAATTGAGTACAAAACAAACTGGGATGGGGACAAAGGGTCAAAGATTTTGGAGGCTTAAAAAAGAGGACATAGGAGAGAAGGGTTTCAGCACGATTTGTCCACCTCCACCATGCGCTTTTGTAGAACTCTGTAGCAACGCAACCGTACGGGGATTTTGGCTTTTTCTGCTAAGCTTTTTTTTTTTTTTTTCGTTTACTTTTATAACTCGTTTATTAGATTATTAAGAAGCTCTCTGCCTAAATCAAATCTTATGTCCCTTTCTTTTAGTTGATCAAGACCACACGGTTGGCCTTTGGTCCCCCACCTCAAATTAATCCATTTAAACAATTACGATAGTGATACACTTATTATCGAGTGTTGTTCGTTTTAAAAAATATATTATTATTTCTTTCGTGCTAAAAAAAAAATCATTTAAATGATACAATATCATTATATATATTAAATGAAACAAAAATAAGCGACACGTGTCGCTTATTGAAACCATCAAGTCTCATTTTAACTTATTTTCATTTTATCCCTTAAAGTTATATTTATGTGCTACTTAATTATTAAGTTTATCTATTTTATATTTCTAAGGACGGTTAATTTTGTCTAATCCCCAAAGTCCCTTTGCCTATAAATAAGCTATAGGCATCTAGATATAATTTAAGTATTTTTTAAATATATTTTTTAATCCAAACATAACATTAGTTAGTGGTGATAATTTTTATTATACAACTTTTGAAAATCTTTGTTGTAATATTTTTTGCCAGATCCTACAAATATACGTATTATAAATAATATCAATACCTCTCATTGATCTAAAATTGATTAATCAAAAAAATATTACAGTTTTAAGAAATATTAACAACTACATTATCTAATTAATTCTTTTGAAATATAAATTTTCAACATTAACAAATCCGCGCAACACGCAAGACACGTACTAGTATGAATAAAAGTTGATGATAATATAAATGGTTAATTTAGTTGATTCTATATTTTTTTAGTAGAGAAAAATAATTTTTATGGGGGCTTTTCGGAGTAATCTTTAGGTGTAATTTTTATGGGCTAATTAAATGTACGTATTCTTAGCTGTTTTTGAATTTTAAAGGCAAAAATAAAAATTTCAAAAAATTATCTAAAATTAAACTTGAGGTGCACTTCCAAACAATTCAATATGTTCTTACTTTTCCACGAGAAGAAAATTTTATATAATATATAATTATTCTAACCAAAGAAACCTAATTAATAAAATATTTTTAGATATTCCAACAAAATTTATCATAATTAAGTAATAACGGGATATATACAAATTTTCTCCTATGAAAAAAATTCAAATGAAGTCATAATAATCATAGTTTTAATTTTGTTAATAGTTGCATGAATAAGATTGGCGGACAATCTTTACTTTAAATTTCGTGATTAGAATCCACGTTTCTTAATCGTATAAATAGTTGCCTTAATTAACGTCAACGTTGATGTATGCTTCAATGAAATATTATAAATAATTTTGAAGTCGCATAATGGCATTAGATTTAATTTATTCTAATAATAATTTTTCAAATACTTCAATAAAATACGAATATAGTGATAACATTTAGCACAATAACCCAAAAAAGTTATCTGTTTTTCTATAATAAAAATAAGCTTTATTAAGATGAGAACCATTACAATGGTACAAGTTGATTCAGGGTAGCCTTGAACAATATGTAAGAATTAAAATTGCATGTAAATCTTTATTTCATGTCATATAATTTATATATACAATTCGAACTCTAGGTAATTAAGGAAAGGAAAAATGTGAGTCACATGTGGGTCGTTTTCCGAATTATAATGAAACGTGTCTTTTTAAGTTTGAAAACTTGATTTTTTTTTATTTTTTTTTTAGCGCTGCAGATGCGCTTCTTTTTTCTCTTTCATTTTTTACCCCTTTTCTTTTAGCATTGAATTTTTTATTTATTTATTTTTTTTTGCGTTTTGTTAAATTAACATGTGTTTTTATTTATTGTGCAAAAGAGATATACATCATATTAATAATTATTAATGAGATCTATACATTAAAATTAGTATTGTACTCGTATTTTTTTGATAGAAACTATCAAATGTATAACCATACCAGTAATTTATTTAAAAAATGAAAGGTATTAATTATGGGTTAACAATTTTTTTTTGATCAAATGTATAAATAATTTTTGAACTATACTTGAAATTTTTTTACTAAAAATTATGTAAGTTTTCAAGAAGTTGAAATATATATTATTCCATATGTAATTATATACTAAAAATAAAAATAATTAATTAGCACTATGTATTAATGTTAATCTATACATAAATGAATGGTTTTTACTTTCAACTATATAAAAATTTTCCACTAAAACCCAAAAGGAAAACTAGAGATTAAAAATTTATAAAATAATAAAAAGGAGAGAAACAAGGATGTTTTACATGTTACTTGTGAGAATTCCAATCATCACGTTAATATTTCTTACGTAATAATAATAAATTTTTTTTTCCACAAGTATGTATGTATATAAAATTAATATATATTACTCAGACAACAAAAGTTTTAATATAAATGTACATCATAAATTTATTTTTTTATCTTATATATATGTAAGTAATAAATTGCTTTGATTTATAAAATTAAGTATTTCTTTTATTCAATGAAATAAAGTACTAAATTATAGTTAGATAATAAAAAACTAATTCTAATTCTAGATTTTATAAATTTATAAAGATCCAAACACAAGAATTGGTATTAGAACCTTAATTCTAGTCAATTCTTGAGATCTTCCAAACGAAAGAATTAGGATTGAATTGCAATATTAATATCTCATTAAATTTTAATTTAATAGTATTGTAATTATAATTTAATTACAATTCAATTTAACCAAACGGAGCCTTAATTTTATTATAATCCAATACAATACATTACCTTTCTGGGCCATTTTTCATGAATGCAGCTTAATTTAATATATACATACAGACGTTAAGGCCTGTTACACTCTTGCTCTCTCTTTTTTGGGTGGGAAATAGTGGGCTTAAAGCCTTCAGTTTCTTTTTCGTTTTCCGTTACTTTAAATTGCATAAATGAAGGCCTCGATTAGAAGAAGTTCAATACTATTACTATGGGCTGGACTCGGACAATTCTACAGTTGTGAGTTAGCTCGTTTCAATGTGTAACAATTTGAATTCTTTTTAGATTTCAGCTCTTTTATTGTACTACTCACTCCGGCCCTCATGACATTTTAATTTATTCTAAATTTTATTTATTATATTTTTTCGATTGAAAAGAAATTTAAAAATACATTTTCTTGAATGTGTTCACTTAATTATTATGAAATATTTTTAAGATTTTTTTTTTCAATTAGAAAATACTAGATGAAACATAATACAAATCGAAATGCCTTATAATAAGGATTGAAGGGAGTATATAAATACACAGAGAAGTAGTTGAAAGATATCAAATAACAACCTTTATTGATTCAAACCAATACAACAACTAACAGTAATATAGTAGTAGTAAGTACAACATAAATCTGCCTGGAAATGAAATGAAATGTTCCCTCATAAACCCTCTTTCCTTCCTTTAACAAACTGCATAACAGATTACATCTGAGCATAACACAATCTGGTAATGAAATTCGAGTCTTGATTCTCTAGAGTTCATCTTTAGTTCCTGGAGCTGGCGTCGGGTTTGAGGATGTTTTCACAGGATAAGAAGCCTCCATAGCTAACCCACAAAGGCCTTCTGCTGCATCAACACCTCTTTGCATCCTGATGTAACCTTGTTCTCCCCATCCCTCTCCCCACGAGTTCTTCACTATCCAGTATTTCGTTCCATCCAAAGTCGTTCCATACCCGACAATGGCCACCCCATGATCAAGCTCCTTCCCGCAGTCTCCACTGAATACTCCCTGCAAATTTTTTCAGTGATCCATTGTTAAATTACCATAATGCATGTTTTTCACCTAGATTTTAAAATTTTCTTCAGAAGGGAAATGATGGCTAATTTTGTACCTCTGAGTAGAATTGCAAGTCAGAGCCTGATGCATCCATTGCGATCGATACTGGCTGATTGGCGACGGCTTTCATCAAGGCATTCTCATCGTTTGCAGGTACCATTTCATGCCCGTCAATAGTCACAACTGGTGCATTCATCTGCATATACATAAACAATCAAGTCAATTGCGTGCTTACATTAACAGTTCTGAGGTTTGTGTGAGAATTTCTACCTTTGCCAAATCACAGTGCCCATCTCTTGCTGTGTACGGATACATGCGCTCAGTTGTGATTCCTCCACTTTTTTTAATGAACTCGTATGCGTTTTCCATGAGGCCTCCATTGCAGCCTTCATTGTCGCGTTCGCAGTCCACGAGTTCTTGCTCAGATAAAGAGACTAGTTGGCCAGTTTTTAGCTTGTTGATTCCCTCTACTCCAACTACAGTCGAGAACGCCCAACAGCTACCTATAAAACAAATCACAAGCACATTATATTTTGTATTAGAAAGTTAAAAATTTGTAAACACATGTAGATTGAGAATTGAGTGAAACTCTCAATAAGCAAAGCAAAAAATGGTGAGTGAAACATTAAATACAGAACTAATCTACAGAGCAACCAGGACACTGATGTTTTCGTTTGGAGGAAGGAAAACTTACCACATTTGCCTTGATTCTTGACACCAGTGACAGCACCTTGCTTTCTCCAATCAACAGACGCCGGCGGATTTTCAGTATTGGCATGCATGAATCCAGTTTCGCTGCGGCTTCCTTTGAGCATCCTGAAATGTTTGATCTTGGAGCTGTAGAAATCTCTGAACTCATGATTGGTCATATCAGCAAACTTGTTGAGCTTCAACTTGTAGGGCTTGTCCATCTTGTTAACCTTATGAATGTGATGGACATTGGCCTTGAAGACATTGAAACGTTTTTGTTTCTCAGTAAGATCTCGAGAAACAGTATGCTGACTTCTCCATCTTTCGTACAAATTCCACAAATTTTCATCAGAAGCCAAATCCTTTTCTGTGATTTCTAAACTGTTTGCGACACCGATGAACACGGCCAGCAAAACAGCAAACAGGAAAACTTTTCCCATTTTCATAATCAATCAGTAACTAAGTCAATAAACTTATGGTCATCAACAAAATGAGCTAATAATGTTTGAAGAGTCTGGTTTAAAACTCAGTTCATGGGAAAGCCTGTGAATGTAGCCATGCTTTTTATAGGTGAATTTCAGGATATTACACGACATGAAATCCTGGTCATGGCTGAGACTTGGGTCTCAGCAGTATACAAAAAGGCTTCAGAAATTGAGGAGAAAGTCGGCTTCTTTTTCATAAGGCAGTTCTGCTATTTTTAGAATTGGGATTGTAATCTAACGGGAAAGAGTATTTGCTGAACTTGGTAATCACGTTTATTGTTAGTTTGTTCAGAAAACATGACGAAAAAGCTTCTCGCAAGTAGGCTTTCTAGGCATGGTTTCTATCCTTCCAGGGGACAATTAGCTTTTTCAAACTCAAGTAACTCATTTATATATGAATCATATACGGACATCGTAATATATGTATATGAATCTTTTAGCATTTGCAAACACCATTTTGCACTGCCGGCTATATATATGAATCATATACAGACATCGTAATATATGTATGATCATCATCATATCCATTACAATGTATGGATTAAAATTGGGGAGCTTGCATTAATGCATGGCCGCAGAAACTTAGAAATTGACGGTATCGATGTATATGGGTACCATATTGGTAATGTCAATTGCATAAGGTAAAGCTAAAAAGAATCCGAAAATGCACAAGGTTTCGATTTGTTTCCCATCTCATTTTACTGTTTAATCTCTCCAACAATTTTACTACACAACCTCATACCAAACTAACCAAACGTAGTGGTAATCTCATCAACATTAACACAAACAAATCAATCGAAAAGTGAAGAGCTTCTGCTGAAGACATGCATCATACTACAATTGTCCAACTAAACCACCTAACAAGACAATATGGAGGCATGCAGAAAGAGACCTCAAAGACGATGCATCCAGTCTCCTGTTCCATATCTAGTATGAATTCAAAATGAAAGCCGCACCCAAACTTCCTTAACAACTCATCTTAAACAGAAAGTAGCATATAACAGTTGTAAAAAAGAACAAAAAAACAAATAAATCTCAATCATCTGGGCATAACAAGCCAAAACTATACTAACAGCAACACACTTTGGAAGTGCTCAACAGATGCCAAAACTGAAGGATAACAGATCAAACGCTTCTCTACATCTGTACTGTTAGCTTGATTTACTTCTCATAAAGTGGACATGCAATAAATTCATCAAACTGAAACCAAAATGTGAAGAAAATGGTCTACACTAATCCTCTGAGAACTGTAATAGGTGTTCTGCAATAGAGTTCAGTGTCAAACTTCAAATGCTAATCAAATGAATCAAAAGCATAATCTATTCAGCTGCAAGCACTAGTTGTTCACTATGAGAATACTTGGCGATGTGTAATAAAGTATACTAAACATTGGGCTTCAAGTAGAGTAATCAAAATAGAACTAGAAATTAACAGTAGCAGTGCTGACCAGAAACCAGCTCAAGTACCATAGAATTCAGCTTATTATCAAATGAAAATAGGAAAGCCGTCTTGTAAGTACAAGTACAATTGAAACAAGGTTCATGGCCGATAATCCCAGAATCACAATGACGAAAAATCACATCTTAGGATAATTGGGCGACTGTAGATATAACAGTTTCAATGGAGGAAAAGACATGAAGAAGAGAAGTACATGACATTTAAACAAAAAAGGGCTTCTGATATCAAACATTCTGAAGCTCAGAGAATAGAATCCCCTCGTTCTTGGTTCTGTCTCAACAGTTCCTCCCTAATCCTTTTAATCTCAGCTTCCTTTGCCAGTTTCTCTTTCTGTACACAAGGATAGGAAGAAAAGTTAAAAATACGAACAACACACACACACACACACACACACAAAGGACGCATTGCATATGCCAAGTCAAAACACCAGGAACACACATAAAAGGGCAGTGATCCCAGAACTCATACATAGGAGATTAGGCCTTATTGATAATCCGAAGTTACAAATAAGATTAATTGACTCATTTCCGCGAAAATCCATCGCAAACACAGAACCACATCAGCAAAACAAAAGAGAGGGATCTAATAGCACCAACTAGTTAAAAGAAAGCATTTTTCACCAGTAACCAAGTAAACCTCATCCAAGAAGATGGAAAACCACAAAATTCGACCTAGGAAGAAATTTCACATCTTTCTCAATTTAATAGCGAGAAATCAAACAGAAAATGAGAATCCCAAACCAGTTCCACGACACAAAGATATAGTCTTTAAAGGATTCCATTTCATGATTCTTCAATTTACCAAAAAAAGAACGAGAAAATTTAACAAACAGTAAGTGAACATGTAGAAAGTATAGGGCGAATTCATTGAATTGATTAATGAAGAAGCTAAGACCTTTTCGTCTTGGTGGAGAGCGATCCAGACGTGGACTTTGTCCATAGTTTGCCAGAATGCGAAGGCCCCAAGTGCCATACCGAAGAATGTTACCACTCTCACCATGATTTTCTTCTGTTCTTCTCCGCTAATTGGAATCTTCGAACCCTAATCGGAATGGCTTAGCAAGTTTGTTTGTTCCGTTTGAGGTTTGGACTGTACACGTTTTAACCGAATCAGGCTGGCAGAGACGGAACGCAGCGTTCCATTGGTGTTTGGAATTGGGGAAATTTTAATTTATTTAGGTATTGCTAAACGCAGCTTGATTTTATTTCGCGCAGCTTGTAAAATAGACTAAAATATCCCTATAAAGCTGTGTGAAGTAAAATCAAGCTGTAGTTAGTAATAATCATTTTTTTAGACTTCGATATTCAAAATTCCAAGTTCGTTGTTTCATTGCTCTAAACCGAACAACAAAACTAGAATCACACTTGTAGTAAAAAGTCATTCATGGGAATTTCTTAGACAAAAATCCGATCAAATCAAAGCTGCCGATCACATCCAAAAAAAAAGAAGAGGAAAAAAAAGATCGTATTAATGTAAATACGATCACCCATTTCACACACAAAAAAAAAAAAAAACGATTGGTGATCACCGATACTAAAACTAAAAATTTATCCTAGAACATTTCTCAAAAAAAAAATAAAAATTAACAAAAACAAAAAAAATCTACTAGAGCCCATAACCCCAAAGCCGCCCAATTAAAAAAATTCGCCCAAAATTCACCTCATTTTCTCCTCTTTCACATGTTTTTCGGTTCTCTGATGTTAAAACCATAAAAAATTGTTAAATTTTGACTGTCTCTTAAAAGAATATGTGTGAAGTTGTAAAAAAATATGATCTGAAAAAAGATTTGGGAAGATTTTTGGTTCAGTGGTATTTTAGTCTATTTTACAAGTTGTGCGAAGTAAAATTAAATTGCGTTTAGCAATCTACTTTATTTACAACAAAAGTGAAATGCATCGAATTAGTACAAATTACACATTAGTTTCCTGTTCAATTTGTGAAATGACAAAAATTCATTCATCACAATCAGACTTACATTTATTTTAATTTATTAATACTACTGATTACTAGAATTGTGTTGGACATAATTTTCGAATATATACTAGTTATATTAGATGTGTTTTCCACGCCCTCTAATAATTCTACATTGATACAAATCTTGTCAAAGTATATGGACAAACAAATTTATTCAATAAAATATTCTTATAATCATACGTACTCAATATATTAATACATATGAATGATAAAAATTTTTTTTACCTGAAAATTTTTGTATTCTTAAAGTAAATACAAAATAGGCATCGATGAATCTTTCAGTTAGTTTTAACTTTTAAGCATATCTATAAACATCATACATGTATTTTGCATAAGATCTACAATAAATAGTAAAGCAACTGTTCTAAGAGTTCATTTTTATTTCCAGTGATATATGTTAACAATGCATGTACTCCCTCCCCCAAAGAATAACTTTTATTAGGACTTGAACCGGTCTTGGATGATATTTTCAGATCACGAATCAAATTAATACGGTATAGTTGATTTAAGAAATGGAAAAAGTTGATGATCGTTTTGTTTCTATGGTACTCCGGGCTATTGTTTTGTTACGTGCGTCACGCGTTGCAATTTTTTATTTATTTTTTAGTTAATGTACTTAAACACAATTAAGAATAACTGAAAAGATATATTTACACCTTTAAAAAAAAAACTACGCTTTACTACGGATCACCATATTGCCACTGCCATAAATCCGGCGAACTGATGGAAAATTCAACCAATAAATTAATTCTTAAGCCAAAGAGAAAGTTATTGGAAATTTTTTGTACCGGAAAAAAAAAAAAGGTTCTTGGAAACTTTTGATGGTAAAAGAAAAAGTTGAAAATTGAAAACAGAAACAAACATTCAACACATCAACTGGAGGAGCAGTATTTGTTTGACACAAAAACAATCTTCCAAAATCCTGCAAAAGTTATTAATTTCTTCTGCTATTGTGAAACAAGTCAGTTTAAGACTGCACCCATGAACCAGAATAGTTGTGCCGGTCCATTTCGTTGGAGGTTAAATTGCCTTTTTTTGGAAACGAGTATCTTTCCACACTATTGCCCTAGGTTTGGCCAAACAATAAATATCATCCTTCATAACACAAAAACAAGATTAGTCCGTCACTAACTGATACCATAATAACTAACATCAACCAAAACTAGTTCGACAATCGAATCCAAAATTCACGAAATCATACACCAACAATTTGGTCATATAATTTGATCATTTTTTTCAACATCCAGCCGTCTACGTAAACTCTAGTCCTTTTGATGATCGCATAAAAATGTGATGTGCTTGAATGTTACATTATTCGTTTCGAAAAAAAATTCATAAGCGAAATACTTTTCAACAAAGAAAGAATTCATTGCTATTCCCGCGCTGTTTGTAGTCCGTTAGTGGGATAAAAGATGGGTCGAAAAGGACTCAGTCCAAGTTTGGGCATCCAAACTACATATTTGGACTTCTTCAGCAACCAATCAAACTGTCGTCAAAGAAGTAATATATTCTAATGCTTGGACGTTCTATACCAACATATATACTATATAATATATAATCATTGAAATTCCATCTAATTACTATTCGGCGAACTAAATGAGGATACTTTATCTTGTCCTGATATGAAGAAATCTAGTTTGTTTCACTTGTTCCTGTTTTGCTATAAATACTCGACCTTATTTCATCATTTTAAATCATCGCACTAGCTTCACTTCCATCACATCTCATTTTGATTTAGTAGCTTTCGAAAGGTAAAAAAAAGGAAAAGGAAAAAATGATGGAGTTACTCATCCAATATCTTCTGCCATTAGTCTTGTTTCCGTTATCATTTTTAGCCATATTTTTCTTCAACAAGAACCGGAGTGATTCCAAAAGCTCGAAAAATCTTCCACCGGGAACAACCGGATGGCCAATGCTCGGAGAAAACATCAACTTTGCATTAGAAGGGTCGGAGAAATTCGTCCGCGATCGGATGAAGAAATACTCTCCTGATGTGTTCCAAACCTCTTTGATGGGAGAAAAGATGGCCATCTTTTGTGGTCCTCAAGGCAACAAATTTCTCTTCACAAACGAGAACAAACTTCTCACTTCATGGTGGCCTCAATCCATGAAAAAAGCTTTGCTTTTCCCCGAATTCGTCGAAGAGTCGTTGAAGGAAGTATCCGCTTTGAAACGCAGTTTTATGCACGAAATCCTCAGGCCCGAAGCCCTGAAGCAGTACATTCCCGTGATGGATTCTTTGGCTCGTCAGCATATCGAACAAGAATGGACTCCAAATAATGAAGTGAAAGTTTTTCCGCTGTCCAAAAAATACACCTTTGACTTGGCTTGCAAATTGTTCATGAGCATTGAAGATCCAGCCCACATCAAGAGATTGGCTGATCCCTTCCATCTTGTCACTAACGGGATGTTTTCGGTGCCGATTGATCTGCCCGGAACTGCTTACAACGGCGCAATTAAAGGCGGAAAAATGGTGCGCGCCGAGCTTTTGAAGATTATCAGGGATAGAAGAAAGGAGATGTCCGAGAAGCAAGAAACGGAAGGACGGGATCTCTTGTCGAAAATGCTTCTCGTCAAAGATGAAGAAGGGAAATTTATGAGTGAAATGGAGATTTCCAACAACATTATAGGTTTACTTGTGGCCAGTTACGAGACTACTAGCAGTGCCGTCACCTTTGTCTTGAAACACCTTGCAGAACTTCCTCATATCTACGATCAAGTCTACAAAGGTACTGCTGCTGTGTTAGTACTTTCCGTTCTAAAATGATTATCTTTTGTATATCCTTTGTTAACAACAGTTATGTTATTTTGCCATTCGTGTAAATTAATAATATTTAATTGGAGACGTTGGAACTGTTTGATTAATTTCTCAGAACAAATGGCAATCGCAAAGTCAAAAGGTCCGGATGAGCTATTGAAATGGGAGGATATTGAGAAAATGAAGTATTCATGGAATGTGGCACGCGAATCGATACGAGTAACACCACCTGCTCAAGGTGCATTCAGAGAAACAGTAACCGACTTCACCTTCGCAGGTTTCACAATTCCAAAAGGATGGAAGGTATATATATATAAATCCTTCGGTCTTTATTATAAAATATTTTTAATTTATTATAAGTTTCACCTACTATGCTTTTCTAATTGAATAAATAATTTTAAAAATCTTTCTGATTATTAGAAGAACACATATTTTTTTTTAAAAAATTCAATAGAAAAAATATTTTAGATAAAATTTAAGATAAATCAAAATGTCTTATTATAATGTCTGGAGGAAGTATCAATTGAACAACATTTTTTGGTTCAAAAAAAAAAAAAAAAAACACACACACAGAGAAACACAAATGTCTCGTATGTTATTCAGTTAGTTAACTAACATTTGGTTGATGTGTAGACGTTTTGGAATGTGTACACGACACACAAGAATCCCAAGTACTTCCCGGAGCCGGAGAAGTTTGATCCGTCGAGATTCGAAGGAAGCGGACCGATGCCATACACATTTGTGCCATTTGGAGGAGGACCACGAATGTGCCCTGGAAAAGAATACGCTCGTTTAGAAGTATTGGTGTTCATGTACAATGTGGTGAAAAGGTTCAAGATGGAAAAGGTGCATCCTAATGAGAAGATAGCTTTCCATGCTTCTCCTACCCCCATGAAAGGACTCCCTGTTCGTCTCCACCCTCATTAGGGTCCCGCCCGCCTCAAAGTTTAATCTCCACAAACTAAAAACTGTTTCATACATAAACTTGGCAAAAAAATATCAACTTTTTTTGGGTTATTTTTCTTTTCAGTTTCTGCATGCATTGCTGTCGTCATTTGTGCAAAGCAATAAAAGGCTTTTTGCCTTCAGCCCCGTTGTAATATTTTTTCCATATATGATTTTTTATGTGACAATTATTGATTCTTACGTATTACAGTATATATATATTTTTAATATATAAAGACTTTTTCGAAGGTTCTCTCGTCAAAACGACGAATTCAAACAGAATTGGATGATATCATCTATCAAACGACGAATTAAATTTAATTTTGAGTGCCTAGCTAGAATCAAACGAAGATCTTTTTATCTTATTTTCTTTTATTGAAAATGAAAATGATTTTCATCAGTTGTGTCGAAAATGGTCCAATATATTCAACTGTGATTGATATAGTCCGAGGATATATTTAATAAAACTTTCCAACAGGCTACAAACTACAAACTTCAACTGATGAATTGATCTGTCGTTTTCATTGTTCGACAAAACCTTAATTTGTAGATCTGGAAACTGAACTATACTTTTGTGGCTTCCTGAAATTACTAGAACGGCAAATCTGAAGAAACTCATTTCCCGAAATTAATTACTAGAACGACGACAAGTTTGAATTTGATAAAAGTTGTGGAAATTAAGAGATCAAAAGTTGGAATAAGCGGAAAGGAATTATGAACCAATTGACAAATCACATCAAATTTTATACTGCTGTAGTATTAAGTTGAAAACGCTTTCTTTCGCAAATTAAGTTGTTGATTTCTTTTTTCTTTTTTTTTTTCTTTTTTTTGCCCTTTGTGAGAAACTAAGCAAAAATGATTATTAATGCGCGCATTGACTAACGGCGCAGAGATTTAAGTGTAATCAGTTTTGTTAACTATTTGTTTCTTTTTTCGTACTTTATTTCTTCTTTTGCGACATTAAAAATGTATTCCAGTCACTTGATGTCTCATCTTCTTTATACATCAAACCAATCACAATATGCCTTCCATGAAATTTTAATCAATTTCCTCTAAAATTATAGACTCCCCAGAAACTATATGTTATAGTACATAATGATTTACGTTATGGGTGTAGTGAATAAGTTCCCTTGAGACGTACGTAACTATGAATCAATTTAACTCAAAATAAATATTATCCCACTCAAAAATCATTCGTGGGCAAATATTTCCTAATAATTACTCTTTCCGTCTCGAAATTATTATTTAGTTTGAATTTTTATTTTTTTTTAATACAAATTGAACTAAAAGTAAAAATGTAATTTTTAAGAAATAGTATCTAGTCAAAATTGTTTGATGGGTACATTACCGAAAATCCAATTATCGCCTTTCTCGGAGTTACAATTGTCTGAATCTTCTTCCAAAGTGATCCTTTTCCCAGTTCCCCCTTACTTACAAGTTCCTCTAACTCTCAATAAGTTACGACACTAATTTGTCTTTTACAGTCTCCGTCCCTAAATGATTTTTTATTTAAACTTTCATTACACAGTAGAATTTCTAAAATTTAATACTGTCAGGATTATAAAAAATTATTAATTTAAGAAATTATTAATTGATTGATAACTTAATAAATTATTAATTTAAAGAGTTTATTTAAGGAAAAAAAGAATTCTTACTAAATTACGTAATTTTTAATTATTTTTACAATCTGAATCAAGCAAGTATTGAAACTTTCTCGATAATAAAATCCATACGTAGTCAATATCATCTTTAAGCATTAAAAAACAAGTACTAATAGTTCATATTTAGCTATTATTATTATTAATATTATTATTATTTAGAATAAATATTAATTTATAATATTACTGATTTTTTAAAATATTTTTATCTTATTATTTTATCGTTTTTCTCACTTTTTTGTACTAGTCTTAAGTTGTGACTAGATACATTTATTAATTACTCGAAATAATTAATTTAGCGATATTAGACATTTGTGTGTATGTAATTTAGCGACGTTTTAATGTAATTGTAACATAAATATATAGTGATATTAAAAATGAACAAATCACCTTATACCATGACTAACAACACGGTTTGTCCCAATCAGAGAATTACCTGCCGTCTACGCACGTTTACTCTTACAGTATCGTTGAATAAGCATAGAAATTAACGAAATTTTGGCTGTTTTTGAAACAACATTCAGATTGAGAAATGATTTGTTTCGTAGTATTTCCTTAATTTTGTTTATTTTTATTTTTTTGGAATTATAATGAGTTCATATTCTCAGTATGATGAATTTCTATATCTTTTATAAATGTGAAACTCTTTCAACAAGTGTATGATTCCCATTTTCTTATGGTATACGTATACTGCTTTGTCGTTTTACTTAGCCATGTGTCTGATAATTAACAATACGCTTTTCTACATATCTTAGATCAAGTCAGACGTATTTATGACCACAAGGGAATGAACTCTGTCAACAATGAAAACTTACAACTATTGGTAACCGATCAACTAATAGGAACAAGAGAATATAACATAATCATAGTTTTTTATTTTTAAATATTTCAAATTCTAAGTAAATTTTAGTGACCAATTTTGCTTGAGAAAAAAATGAATTCTTCTACTGAATTAAGTTAATAGTTTCTTCTCGTTACTTGGAGTTTATTCTCCTTTATTTTATTATTTTTTAATTATGATTGTGAGCAACAAAAACCTGATTTTCGTTATGATATGTAACAATTTTTAGAATTCACATAATTTAATAGGATTGACATAGAATACCCAGTAACATACTGAGATTCTTGATCATTGATACTCCTTCCATCCCAAAATTATTGTACAGTTTGAGATTTCATTTTTAGTGTAGTTTGAATTTTTCACTTTTATAAATAAATAAATAAAATAATTATTGTGATACGAGAAAAGTAAGTGACAACATGTTGGTATAAGATGTGCAAGGATTTTCGTTTGTCCACGAAAAAAGAACCGAAAAGAGAAACAATTGCCGGCTGATAACATAAACATATATGAGAAGAATTTGGGAAAATGACAGTGGTCCGACTTTTTGTATATGTAAATTCCAAATCATCGTTTCGTACAAATTTAATCCCACTTATTCGAAACAAGCCAAATGGATGCCGCATGTCTTAGGACATTATTGTTAAATATATAGAGCAGAATTGCAGGCCATCGTTCTTTCTTGTAATGTGCTCACTTCATTAACGCAACTGTGATGGGAGAAAAGAAAGGAGGCGGCGGTGGCGGGAATATATTCCGATGTGCTGATGGGGTGGACAAGTTACTGATGATGCTCGGTGTTTTGAGTAGCATTGGTGATGGAATGGTGGTTCCACTTATCTTGATTACTCTGAATGGCATCATTAAGAATTATGGGAGCCCTAATGTTTCTTTTTCCAATGAGATCGTCAACAAGGTCCGTAAACAAAATTCTTATTTACGGACGGATACAGTATACTATTTAATTTGCAAGGTTATTAGGCAATGATGAAGTATCAAATTTGTGGTATGGAATGCTGATATTTGAGTCTGTTTGGTACTAACAGTTTTCACTCAGGATGCTTTATGTTGCAATTTTTGTTGGGATTTCAGGTTTTATTGGTAAGTCCCCTGTTCCCAACTTCCACATAGTTTTATTTATATCTTTGTCTTAATTTTCTGATTCATTTTTAATTAACTTTTTTTTTTAATTTTTTTTTTTTAAAAAAAAAACACACACACACACACACAGAGGGTATGTGTTGGACTAGAACTGCGGAGAGGCAAACATCTAGGATTCGAACAGAATATCTGAAATCAATACTGAGGCAAGAAGTTGGTTTTTTTGATAACCAAGATGCTTCCTCTTCAACAACCTTTCAAATTGTCTCTTCCATATCTGCTGATGCTCATACCATTCAAGATGTCATTGCTGACAAGGTCCATTTTCCAATCATATGATGACTACTAAAATGACACATATTTTAAACAGAGTAATTTTAATTTATCTCATAATTCATTCCCATCAAACACTTTATAAGATATCAAATTAATTTTTCAATCTCTTCATATGTAGATTCCAAACACCATTGCCCGCCTCTCGGAATTCCTGGGTGGCAATGTACTTGCCTTCTACCTTTCATGGAGAATGGCATTAGCTTCCATCCCATTTGTAGTTGCATTTGTGGTTCCAACTGTAGCTCTCGGCAAATTATTCATGGGTCTCCAAGCAAGATCAAAAGACACTTATGGCACCGCAGGTAGTATAGCCGAACAGGCGATTTCGTCGATTCGGACAGTTTACTCCTACGTGGGAGAGAATCAAACACTTGATAGGTTCAGGCAAGCTCTTCAGGAATACATGAATTTTGGGATCAAGCTAGGAATCATGAAGGGATTGATGATTGGAAGCATTGGGACAATGTTTGCCTCTTGGGCGTTTCTTGCTTGGGTTGGAAGTGTTCTTGTCATCAACGAAAACGAAAGCGGTCCAAGAGTTTTCATATCCATTTGTAGCGTTACTCTTGCTGGGCTGTAAGTTCTGTACTTCCTCCAATTTTTATTTTATTTTTTTCTTCAGCATTTTGTTTAAGAGAAGAAAAATCATGATTCATTAAAAAATTTCAGGTCTACTATGAGTCTTCTACCTAATCTTCCAATCATCTCAGAAGGGAGTTCAGCAGCTAAACGAATGTTCGAAATGATTGACCGTGTTCCTGAAATAGATACTCAAAGTAGAAAAGGCAAAGTCCTGGATGAAGTAAAAGGGGATATTGAGTTCAGAGATGTTCATTTTCGGTATCCGTCTAGACCAAATACTCCAATTCTTCAAGGGCTAAATCTAAGAATTAAGGCAGGTAAAACTGTTGGTCTTGTTGGAGGAAGTGGTTCTGGGAAGTCCACAATCATAGCTTTGCTTGAGAGATTTTATGACCCAAATGAAGGAGATATTCGACTTGATGGGCACAAGATTAAGAAATTGCAGCTTAATTGGTTGAGGTCTAGGATGGGGCTTGTCAATCAAGAGCCAATTCTTTTTGCAACATCAATTAAGGAGAATATATTATTTGGCAAGGAAGGAGCTTCAATGGAAATGGTTATCAATGCAGCTCAGGCTGCAAATGCTCATGACTTTATTATGAAATTGCCTGCAAGATATGAAACTCATGTAAGTCCTTCATTTTCCTTGAAGACAAATTATCTCAGCGGTTATAAAGTAGTAATGTAATGTTTGCAAAAAATTTCAGGTTGGGCAATTTGGGGTACAATTATCTGGAGGGCAGAAACAAAGGATTGCTATTGCAAGGGCACTACTTAAGGATCCTAAAATCCTTTTACTTGATGAAGCAACAAGTGCTTTAGATGCAGAGTCAGAGAGATTAGTGCAGGAGGCACTTGATGAGGCTTCATTGGGAAGGACTACCGTCGTTGTTGCTCATCGACTTTCCACAATCCGTAAAGCGGATAAGATCGTGGTTCTTCAATCAGGTAACGTTTGGAGATTTATATCCAGCTTATAACTGCTCAAATTCCGTTCTGACATGGTTTGATCTCTACAGGTAGAGTGGTTGAATCTGGTTCACATAATGAACTCATGAAAAAAAGGGATGGTGGAGTTTACTTTCAAATGGTTCAAATGCAGCAATCAGAAACGTCAAATCAAATCACTAATCCTGCTATTACTCCCTACCATGAAAAGGGAACAAGAAGCAAAAGGAGGAGCCCAATTCCCCAAACTCCCAAATCTCCATACAGCGCAAGATCAGGCGGCCAAAATAGCCCATTTTCTCCTTTTAGCCCGGCATTATCCATGTCAAATTTAACTCCTGAACTTTGCTCTTACTATGACAGTGGCAGTGATGAATCTGATGATGATTACAGTGACTTTGGTGGTCAAAGTAATGCGTCGCAATGGAGATTGTTCAAGATGAACGCTCCGGAATGGAAAAGGGCCTTGCTTGGTTGTTTAGGAGCTGGTGGATTTGGTGCATGTCATCCTATTCATGCTTATCTTTTGGGATCACTAGTTTCAGTGTACTTCCTTGAGAATAGTTCAAAAATAAAGTCAGAGACTAGATTTTGCAGCATTATTTTCGCGATTCTGGCTGTGGTGACACTGATATCAAACTTCATTCAGCATTACAACTTTGCTGTGATGGGAGAGCGCGTGACAAAAAAAGTGCGCGAGGAAATGCTTCGAGCTATGTTAACATTTGAAATCGGATGGTATGATCGCGATGAGAATACAAGCGCAGCGATTTGTGCAAGACTAGCCACTGAGGCGAATCTGATTAAATCCCTTGTGGGAGATCGAATGGCGCTATTTGTCCAGGTGTTTGTTAGTGCAACACTTGCATTTGCACTAGCATTAGTCCTTACCTGGAAAGTTTCAATTGTGATGATTGCAATGCAGCCTTTGATTGTGGCAAGCTTTTACTCAAGGAGCGTTGTGATGAAGAATATATCAGCAAGTGGTCAAAAGGCACAGAATGAAGGCAGTCAACTAGCTAGTGAGGCTGTGATCAACCATAAAACAATCACTGCATTCTCTTCTCAAGAGAAAATTTTGAACTTGTTCAAAGCAACATTGGAAGGGCCTAGAAACATGGCCATAAAACAATCATGGATTTCTGCTATAGCCTTGTTCTGCTCCCAATTCGTTAATGTTGCAACAATGTCTCTGACATTTTGGTATGGCGGGCGGCTTATGAATAGAGGTGAGGTGAATTCAAAGCATTTATTTCAGGCTTTTTTCATCTTGATGAGCACAGGTAGAAGCATTGCTGATGCTGGGAGCGTGACAAATGACATATCCAAAGGTAGCAGTGCCATTAAATCAATATTTGCCATTTTGGACAGAAAAACTGAGATTGACCCTGAAGATTTTGACGGGATCAAGGTTGAAAGAGGATCATTGAGTGGACAAATTGAGTTGAAACATGTAGCATTTTCCTACCCATCTAGACCTGAACAAATCATTTTTCAGGATTTAAGCCTGAAAATTGAGCCAGGAAAGAAAGTGGCCCTTGTTGGACAGAGTGGTTCAGGAAAATCCACTATCATTGGGTTAATTGAAAGATTTTATGATCCAATTAAGGGATCAATTGTGATAGATGATCATGATATTAGGAGCTATAACTTGAGAAGCTTGAGATCACACATTGGGCTTGTGAGTCAAGAACCTACACTTTTTGGTGGAAGCATTCGCGAAAACATAGTGTACGGGAAAGAGGACGCGACAGAAGCTGAGATCAAGAAAGCTGCAATTCTCGCTAATGCAGATGAATTTATAAGGTAAACAAATAACACTAGTTCCCTTTGGTGAACTAAAAGTCTTAAACTGTACAAAAAAAAAAAAAAAAATAGACTATTAAAATGGGACAGGATCCAAATACAACTAATCATAAAATTTCTTGTGCAATGCAGCTCAATGAAAGATGGATACAGCACATACTGTGGAGAACGAGGTGTCCAGCTTTCAGGGGGGCAAAAGCAAAGGATAGCTCTGGCTCGAGCCATTTTGAAAAATCCGACGATCCTTCTCTTGGATGAGGCAACAAGCGCCCTCGACAGCGTGTCGGAAAATTTAGTGCAAGAAGCATTGGAAAAGATGATGGTTGGTAGAACTTGTGTCATTGTAGCACACAGATTGTCAACAATACAGAAATCAGACACCATAGCTGTGATCAGGAACGGAATGGTAGTTGAGAAAGGATCACATTCGGATTTGGTTGGACGTCAAGGAGCTTACTATTCACTCATCAAACTACAACATGGACAAACCCCATACAGACAATGATGAGGATGCCAAAGTATTGTTTTTGTGTTAAATGTGAAGTTTTCCATTTCGTCTAGCTCCATGGTTTCATTACGTAAAAGGGGTGTTCATTACAAAATTAAACCAAAGGACTGTTGAATTGAATATGACATTTGGAAATTTGTTCTTTTGGTACGTAATTGAGTTACAAGTTTCATTTGAATCTGCATATACACATACATTAATAATTCCACTGGAAGCTACTGACCACTGATCAGTGATCTAACAATCTTACACAATTACACACTAAAATACTTTCAGTTCTATGAAGATGTTATTCACTCCTTCCCACTAGTAGCAACCTTGTGTCTGAAGCTATTGGTGAGGCCCAAATTCAAAAGGATGCATTCTACATAATTAATCTATAACACATAGTTCAATCTTACTGATATAATAATTGGGTGTCTACAATACAACAAGGAGATTAGTTGTATTGTACACTTTGCAAATAATGATAGATGATCATTATTTTTTTTAAAAAAAATAGTATTAAAAAAAACTTACCTTCTGATTTATCACAATTTTTAATGAAAAACTTAGTTCTGTATTTTTATTATTTATTTTTTTAAAAAATGTAGTAAGTGAACGAGAAGATAAAAATTGTTTAAAGCTTCATTTTCATAGCAATTTTCTTTTTCTTGAGCCTAACGTTTTCTAGTTGTGAAGGCTTAATTTAATTATATGTTACTTTGGCTTATTTATTTGTAAAAGCAATATTCTTTTTGGCTTATGTAACTTCCTAGCTAGTGACCAATGGTGACTGGTCCATGAGAATGAGAGGTAATAAAATGAAATCCAATGTTGAAAAAACTGTATGCTCAGTGTTCCAAAATAATGAACCTATTTGTTATTATATTATTTATTCTGTTTCAAAAAATACTTCATATTGAATTTTGATTTTTGTACTAATGATAGTACAAATATCGAAACTCAATGTGAATTATTTTTTTGATAGATGAAGTATTTTGAAACATTGAAAGCATATAGGTACGTAGAGTGCAAAAACTTATTTTTCTAGAGGAATTATTTAACCCAAATTGTAGCCTTAATATTTTCAACTTTCATGTGAAGACAACATGAAATGAGCTTTATCGTCAGGGCCTTAAAGCAACGGATGACAAAGAACAACATGCTAATGATGCAAGTAAGTTTTATTGTTAAGTTAGTAAGGTGTCCCTTTTAAGCCTAATCAACCGATGTGATCAACTCTAACATGGTAGTACTTTCTTTATACTAAAGACTTTAAGATCTACAGAAATCCATGGATAGTGAGATTATGCTTGTTTAATTAACGCTTTTAATTACTACTTCCGTCCCAAAAAAAATAGTGCACATTGAGTTTTCAAATTTGTGCTAACAATAATATAAAATTAAAAACTCAATGTGGATTTTTTTTGGGACGGAGGGAGTAGTTAATTTCCTCTAAAGCGTTAGACTGATTAGGATGTTTTCAAACCCTACTTTTTGTTTTTTTGTATTTAATTAATTCACCAGGTTATAGGGGGAAATGATGAGTGAGTTTCAAGACGGCTGATGCGGACTCTTGTCTTGTTCAATTTGCAATTATTTTGACCCCAAAAAACAAGTTTTCATTTTCAATGATTTCATGGAACAGCTCAGATGAGTGATGACCAATTTCACTTCACACCAAAGTTTAACTTTGTTTATACTTTATACAATGCGACTACTTCTATCACTTCCCGTATTTAAGAAAACTTGTTAGACGAAAAGTGCCCTTTAGAAAATCAATATTTAGTCACCTAATCATAGATATTTTGTTCCAACACCCATACATCCGGGTGTATATATACAATTTCTTGGTTCCTACATTAATACTTACTCCCTCCTAAAATTATTATCTGATTTAAAATTTAATTTTAATACAAAATGTAATAAAAATGAAAATTCAAACTAAACATCGTTTTGAAACGAAAAGACTACATATTAGTGGGTGCATAATAGGACAATCTGGTTCCGCTAAGAAGTGAGCCCGGTCTGAAATTTTTAAGAGATGATTACTTTGCAAGTTCCTATATAATTCCTCTACTTTTGATCATTGACCAACACGCTGCAGCAGCAAAGCACTCCAAAGAACACAGTTGGCCGACAATTTGCACCCCAAACACATAAATTCGTTCCCTCCCTTAATCACATTACTTTGCTTTGTGCCAATCGAGTTCCAGGTAATATATATGCATGAAGTGTATATACATATGTTTCAGTGTTTCACAATTATTTTGGGACGAAACAACTAATGAAATAATAATTATACATGAGCCATATTTTATACGTGTCCTATTTCAGCGCGGCAATCTGAATGCGTACGATGCAGCGACGGTAGCTGAAATATTAAAATAATTAATGGCAACCCATAAGCTGAATTGAAAGGGTTACTGGGGGTTCGTGTGTCTGGATCCCATTTAGAGAGAGCACGAATTTATGCACAAAATGTTCAATTTGATTATTTGCAACTTGAAAAGGGATTTGTTGAATTTTGTATCTTCGGTCTAGATTCTCTTATGGCACTAGTACAAATTGCACAATCTACGGCCATGGTAACTTGAATAATTCTTTTGGTAGATGGTAGATGCTATATATATAATATAATATATATGCTGCTGGCCATTTTTATTTTTTTTAAAAAAAAATCAATTGGCTTTTGCTTTTGGAGCCTTTAATTTTTACTTTCACCGGGAACCGAAATACTTCCGTCCATTCGAAATATTCAAAACACGTAAACATCTAGTACTACTACTTCATAATCACCTCACCCTACTACCTTTTCTTGATTACTTTTCTATTTTTAAAATAGCGTAGACTTTGTCTACTGTTTTGGCTTTTAACTTTTCGAGTTTAAATCCGTTATATATAAACAAAGCCCTAGTCAGTTGATTTCTCTTTGTCCACATTACAAATAGATTACAACAATACAGAATGTAGAAAAAGTGAAAAACACATTTAAGGTTAATTTGGGGGGTTTTTCTTGACCACCATAATAGTAGGGTGTAATTTTCTTTACATATTTGACCGGTCTGAGATTAATGCCTAAATTGGTTTTTCACTTTTGATTAAATTCAAACTCTTATGGTATCTTCAAAAAGTTTCATTTGTTTCCCACACACTTTAGTTATCTCGGCTTTAATTAAGTCCAATTATATATCTATCTTATATGACATAACATTCAGTTACTCGTAGTTGATGCGATGAACTTTTCGATGTAAACTGTTTAATGATAAAAGTTTTACGATTTTTTTATTTTGATAAATTTGACTGACTGGGCTAAAATTGAAATGCTAACTGAGATTTAGCCATTTCAGGTACAGCTTTTAATATACTCAAAAACTGAGAGATGAAACTGAATCTAACCTCAAAGCTGAGGGGCCAACTCAGTGATTTACACTAAAATAAAATAAAAGCTTCCATTCATTTCCTTCTCATTCCACATCTTCTTCCAGGCTTCTTGTGCAGGAACATGCAAATCAACACCACATCCTCCTCTTTCTAAAATCTAAAACCTCACACAAACAGACATAAATACACATCTCCAATGCTACAGAGCCTACAAAACAACCAACATCGATCGTTTATTCCTTTAATTCCCCTCCTTGAACCCATCGTTATATTCTTTACGTTGGACCTAAATAAAACCATCACCACCTTCCCACCTTTGAATGATTAGGAAAAATTAAACAACCCTTTAATTTCTTCTTTTTGCTTCACGTTTTCTCCATTTCTTTTCGCACCTGCAGAAATGAAGCTCCCATCATGGATATCATCATCGTGTTCCTCCGAAACAGCAACTTCCATAGCAAAACACTCCATGATTAATAGTATTCCGGCTCAAAAATCTGTTCTGTTTTCAGATTCAAGCAGTTTTTCCGACATTAATCAAGGCAACGGATCATCATCATCATCATCATGTTCTTCAACCTCACAAGACTCAAGCGATAGTAATAGCAGCCTGCAGAGCAGTCTATCCATCGCCACTCACCCATCCATCCCATCCCTCCAAAAGCTCTCCCCTGAATCCTTCAACCTCTCCGTCAAAACCCTCTCCATTACATCCCTCAAAAGCCCCGAAAACGCCGCCATCGTCAACTCCCTCCAAGTCCACGACAACCTCCTCTTCGCCGTGTCCGGCAGCCAAGTCAGTGTCTTCGATGTTAACAACAATCTCCAACTCCTCCACACTTTCAACAACCCTCATAACAAGAAGGAACCTTCTCCTTCTTCTTCTTCTCCACGTGGGTCCATTAAATCTCTAGCCTTTATTGATGGGAAAATCTTCACCGCCCATCAAGACTGTAAAATCCGTGCTTGGGAATTAAAACCAAAGCAACAACAGTACTACAAGCAGATTGCCACACTCCCGACAATGGAGGATTTCTTCAGGAATTTCATATTACCAAAGAATTACATCAAAGTCCGGCGTCACAAGAAGAAATTGTGGGTCCAACATTTCGATGCGGTCTCAAGCTTAGCCGTGGATAATAATAATTTGTTGTACTCTGTTTCTTGGGACAAATATTTGAAGATTTGGAGTGGGAAAGATTTCCGTTGCCTGGAATCAATCAAAGCCCACGACGACGCCATTAACGCCATCGTTGTATCTCACGACGGTTTAGTTTATACGGGGTCTGCGGATAAGAAGATTAAAGTTTGGGGGAAGCCGTTAGGGGAGAAGAAGAACGTTTTGATTGCGACTCTGGAGAAGCACAAATCGGCGGTGAATGCGTTGGCGTTGAGTTCGGACGGGTCGGTTTTGTTCTCCGGGTCGAATGACCGATCCATATTGGTTTGGGAAAAGGAGGACAGTGCGAATCATATGGTGGTCTCGGGTGCATTGAGGGGTCACGGTAAGGCCATCCTGTGCTTGATCCATGTGTCGGATTTGTTGTTCAGTGGATCCGCTGATCGTACGGTTAGGATTTGGCATCGGGCTTTTGACGGACGTTATTGTTGTTTGACGGTGTTGGAGGGGCATGCTAAGCCGGTGAGATCCTTGGCGGCGGCTGAGGGCGAGGTTGGTGGTGGGATGACGGTGTTTAGTGGGAGTTTTGACGGGGAGATTAAGGTTTGGAAGGTTGTGGTTTCGTCCGATTTGAAAACAAGCGAAGAATCTGAGGACTACTGAAGCGATGAAATCCAGGGCCGGAGATTAAGAAAAAAAAAAGAAGACAAAAAGAATAAAATAGTTAGCTTTCGTGTATTAGAGACAGACAATATTGTTCTATTTTGCATGTATAGACTTTTGGTACACGAAAACTTGACCTTGTTTTTTTTCTGTGGTTGAGTGTTTCTTTTAATTCAAATTTATATATCATTAAACTGATTTTTATGTACATATTCGTTTTTCTTCTCAAACTTAGATTTTGTGTGTTATATATATATATATCTCTTATATGAATTTAAAGGAGAGAAGAATGTGATCAAAATTTTTGCCTTTATTTTATGGATCATTCGCAGTGCAAACTGTGCAATGTCTCACAATATGCATGTGCAGCTCGATTAATTACTTAGTGAAATTTTAGTAAATAGATAATAAAACTAAAATATTGAATTTCTTAATTTATAAATTTAATGGCTGTAAGCTTTGGGCATGATGTTAACTTTGAAGTTTCCATTTTTGCTTAAAAATAAACAATATATACAGTCTTCCGCTTATCACAAATTTCAACAAACCATTATTTCCAAGCACACAGTTATTGTGCATGTAAAATTTAATTTTTGTGTTGATAGAGACTGTATCGACTGACCGTCTTTGAGATAAAGATGTGTTGGTAAGAAATGCAAGGAGCAGGCGCCTGATTTTACATCCCGGCCGCTTTAACTTAATAGGGATGGAGGCGGTGGGAAAAATGCTCCAAAAACCAATTAATTCACTCAACTGAGAGACGGACGGAGAACACTTTGAAGGGGACGGTAAAACCAAGTATTTCTAAGATCCAGCTGCAAATGTGTCCATGCATCCTCGATTCCAAAATAGTTTAATATAGATATTCTAAATACAATCCTTTCATTTCGATAATAATTTTCCAGCTTCGTTGGAATTGAAAAGCTGTAACCGTGTCACACATGCGTTTCGTCTCTTTTTCATGAATGAAAAACTGAAACCCGTTGTCTTGTCCACCATAGTTTATGCGTAAAGCACCTCATTTAAAACTTGTTTGGAGATATTTGTCTATCGGAAGAGACTGACTCGATTAAAGTTGGAATACTTGAAACGGTGAATTCAGACTATATATATATATAAAGAAAAAACTTATAAGAAATTGCAAGTTTTATCGTAACATTTGAGGTAAAAAGCATATAGAACGGGTGGACTATTCATTTGGAAAGGTGCAAGTTCTCAACTGTCCTCCTCCTGTTCGGTTGCATGAGACACGTTGAAGCGATAAAACTGCTTAGTATCAGTGGCAGTAGAAAACGACAACAACTTTGTATAGTAAAATTTAGAATAAATAACCAATTATAATGAGCCTCTGACTAACAATTAACCGAGTAAACTAAGAAATTTTAATTATTAGTGATTAAGTCAACATCTCGAACCAATCCACAATCGATGCTTATTACTATGTGATCCATTCCATTCACTTTCTGTCTACACTGGCTTTGTTTACTTTATTAGTACTCCCTCCCTCCGTTTCAAAATAAGTCTCGTTTTGGCAAAATGGAGAAATTTCAAAATAAGTGTTGTTTTCTGATTCTAATGCATTTTTTGTCAAAAATTTCTAAACATACCCTCAAAAGAAATAATATTATTGGTGAACATTTATTTTAATGGGGTTGGTTGAGGATATTTTAATAATTTAATTAATTTATCTAATGTTTTCTTAAACTATGTACAAACTCTAAAATTACACTTATTTTGGAATGGAGTAAGTAATTAACTCTACAAAGTACATTAATAACGACCGTTTGTTTCAATGCATATGAACACGATGACGAACATGAGGCTTTATTTATTATTCCCATTTAACTTTAGCACTTTAATAGTATTACACTTTTAATATGTACTTTTACGTTAAAATAACCAAATCTCTAATTAATTAAGCTAAACCATACATAAATAACGAACAACGTAATATCATATTCCAAGCACTGAACTACAATTTTAACCATTAGATCACGTCTCAGCTGCAATGCGTTAGATTTATTAGCAGTTTGATATTACGTGCATTCCATTTGAACTGTACGTAATTGCTTTGTATGCAATTAATCCATCCTAGAATTTAATTATCAATAGATAATAGTTTACTCTCTACCGCGCCACCGCCCATTAATTAAGGTCAAGTGCTGTCGGAGTGGAAATACAAACAGTAATCAAATTGCTGGAATATTTAGTGAGCGACAGAAATGAAGTACAAACTATAGATTTCCCATGTATAGAAAAGAAAATTCGCCCATACCTTTTGATTTTTCACCATCATTTTTTTGCTTTAATTTGGGGACCTAAGCTAAAGTAAACTATAAGGAAAAATAAAATAAGCATCACAACTCATAATTCCTTGTGTCAAAAGACAGACAAGTTGCACTACTTCAAATATTTTTTCCGTAAAAAGGACAAAAAGAAAAAGACATTGTTCTTCAATTTTATCCATAAGATCTTCCCACCCCCTAGAAGGTTTCAATATTCAAAAACAAAAAATGAACCAGAGCTCCCACGCACTACCCATAAATTCCAAGAGATGGCCCTTGCGGAGGGGATAAATGCCCCCAAAATATATGCCCATACTCCCTCATTTTCCGTAGCGGGGAACCTACACAAACATAAAAGATATCCCCAATAACATAAAAAATAATTTACTTAATTATAATAATAAAAAAAAAAACACGCACACACACAGTGTAGTGTCTGTAGTCAATCGGCTGTTTTAACTTGCAAGTTGTAAAGTGCCTTACAGATATGACAAATGGACAAAAGAGGAGATTGATAGTCTAGACTATGGAGACTCTACATGCTCTGGTCCCAAACTCCCAACCCTTCTAAGATGAACTACTGGAAAGCAGAAGCTTTGCTTGGTGTGGCATATTTGTGTCGTCAAAAAAAGATCAATTATATTTGAGACTTCCCAATACTTGAATCGTGCATATATAATATATATATATATATATATATATTTTTTTTCTTCATTTTCACGTTTTCACTAATTCATTTCCTTTTTTTTTTTTTTATCAATAATAAGTACAAAAAACAAACGAAGTTAATGAAGTTTGTGGTTGATATTACTCAGCAGCCATGATACTTTAGTTAACGTACTTCATCGCAATTGCATCGCCAATTTACATTACCTTTTCCATGATAATGTACACCGCAAAATTTGTAGCGGATCATATAATATCTACTGAAGTTTTGGATTGTGGTATACTATTTGATGCATTGGGTTGAACACGGACTATAAGAATTGACCACACAGAAGCATTTGTAGAATTCAAATCTATACACAAATCACAGGGGTGTATATATTGCAGGTTGAACAATGAAGGATGCAAGATTAACTAGTTCAACAAATCGAAATATTTTTGCCAAAGAGAACATTGATAACATTGTTTTTGTTAACTAGTCCAGAGATTTTAAACGTATTTCTGATCAACCATGGCGCTGGAACTAAGCATCTTCATTTAGGAAGTGAATGAAATTCTATTCGAAAGTACTACCTTAACCTAACTCCCAAACAAGAAAGAAAGTAACCAAAACAAAGTGGCAATTAATCATGACTATACAAAAAAAAAGCAGCTTCATTTCATTCGCAAAAATACTAACAAATCAAACAATAGTGGATGGGATATGGATGAGTAGTATTTCGATCTAGAGGCCCTCTTCTGACATGCATAAAGAAAAAGTTTGACGACACAAAAGGAATGAAGAGAAAAAATGGTCATTCCGATTGGAGATATATATGAATGCAAGTTGACAAGTTGCAGAATGTTGGGAGATGCAGAGCCAGAGAGATAGTGTAGCTTCTGTCATGTAGTTAGTTCTTCCAAAGTGCTCTCTCATTGCATGGCCAACTTTTGTTTCTGACTACCTTTTCTTTTTCCCTTCTTCGTCTTATTATTATTTCACTGTCACATACTACTTCCCAATTCATCTCCCTCGTCGTTAAATTCAAATAGAATTTAATTAAAATAGAAAGAAAAAAAATCTATTTTGCTTTCCAGCCTGGTTGCTGCGAAGGATTGATACCGGTATAAAAATTTTTTCAATATGTGACGATTATCGTTTCGGGACTCTAGCTACTCAAACCGTTGAAATCCAGGCATAAAGTCGTATCCAAATTATGCAGTGTGTGAGCCTGTGAGGCAAAACGTCAAAGTGTCAGTTGTACATGGTGCAAAATGACAGAGGTAGTTGTTTGCACTTTGTGTGGAAGAAGAAAAAGGAGTAACAAGTTGCCCCCATGCAGGATCGAACTACAGACCTTCAGTTTACAAGACTGACGCTCTACCACTGAGCTATAGGGGCCTCTTTGTTCAAATGTTTTTGTCAAAATTAAAAAAACACGTGCGAAGTCCCGCAATTTGAAGCTAATTTAGCATGCCCCCATAAAGAGAAAAGAAAATTCCAGCAGTAGAGACTAGAGTTTCAATTGCGTATAGATTTGAATTATTGAGTAACTAAAATCATGGATGTTTAAAAGGATGAAATAATATGCTAAGTATAACCGATTGAATATTATTTATAAACTGTGAATTAGGACTCGGTATCTAATCAAAAGAAATCAACGACTTACATAAAGAGGACAAAATGTTGGTTAGATGGATATACAACAGCACGACCAAGGGAATACTTTACCGTAGGGAACTTTTCTTTTTTCACTTAAGATTCCTTATTAAGATCACATTTTTCAATAATGAATGTGGAAAAATTTAATCAAGTCATAATTTTTATTTTAGTTTATTATTAGTTTCGTGTGTGTTAAAAGTCTCTCTTTTGGTGGTAAGTTTTACATAATGATGATACTTACTTTTGAAACTAATTCGGATAGCCTTGATCTTGAAATATGTAGTAAGTGTTTGTAATATCCCCGATATAAGCGGTTAGTGTGTTTATCTCGTATAATTGTTTTTTTTTTATTTTTATTTTTTTAATATGAGCTCCACAAATTCCAAGCACTTTCGTTGGAGAGATTAAAGTCGTAATAATCGGAGCAAATCACATGGGAAGCCAGGGAATAGAAGTAGTTGACGGCGATGATGACGACGACCAAGTGTGCTTCTTGTATGCCGAACCAATTTTGCACAATAAAGGCGGTAATCCAAGTAATCCCATCTCAATTGAAAGGTAATTTAGCACAGAAAGAAGGCTTAAAAGGGGGTAATCGATCCTGATGATGATGAAGTTCAAGTTGTTGCGCCAGTCCCAAGAACAAGAAGAAAGACATTCCAAGGCGAGTCTTCGAATTCTAAGCCTAAACCTACTGATCTTGATGACTCTGTCGATGCGACGTTTCTGTACGATATTTGTGTAGATGAAAACCCCCAAATTGAATTGTTTTCCATAAAGGGGTCTAATAATCACTCTTACTGTTCTGAATGTGTAATCAAATATGTAATCCTCAAAATTGGAAGAAAACAACACGAAAATTGCTTGTCCTGTTCCGGGTTGCGTTGGTAGATTGGAGTCCCAATTTTCAGAAGCTGAACGAGGATGTAACGGAAAAAGGAAGATATATTGATCAGTATCTTCTGATTGAATTAGATGGATTAGTAAATAAATAATTATTACCAATATTCTGTTGGCCCGTATTCCCCTCGATTGGGTCAACAAGGAAACAAATAAAATCAAGTCAAATTTTGCTTTGGTTTTAGGAAACAAAACCCACTCCAATTGGGTTTTTGTTTTTAGGTTTTTTTGCTCTATAAAAGCAAGGTTTTGGCATAATTTTTTATGTGTGTGTTTTCAGCCAAGAAGAGAAGAAAAGTTTGGCAGCCGTGCATTGTTTTTGTACGAAAGAAAAAGAAAAAAAGATAGGGTTTAGTTTTCGGTTTAGCTCTCTTTTGGTTAGATCCTTTCAGTCCTACTTTGTGATAGGTGTGTGTGGAAGAGTATTGTTGTAATCCACCTTTGGGTGAAGTCATGTGTATCCACCGGTTGGTGAAAACTGTTTTCCCATTATTGTGATATTGGAGATTTAACTGTTATTACAGTCTCGTGGTTTTTCCCGATTTGAGTTTCCACGTAAATTCGTGTGCCTCTTTTATTTCATCAGTTGCTTGTTTGGGTGGTTGTCCTATTTTATTAGTAGTATGAAAGGAAATTTTCTTCATCAGTTGCTTGTTTGGTGGTTGTCCTATTTTATTAGTAGTAGGAAAGGAGATTTTTTTGGGGTTCGCTTCCGTAATGTGTTGTGTTTATGCCCTTTCCGCCACAACATATTCATATTGTAATATCTATTTTCATTATTATTCTTCTTTCCAAATAAAATACGTATTTCACTCCTAAAAATATAACAATTAAAATAAAGAAAATCAAAAAATGACATCACATATGGAAACACTTCAAGTTTGTTTTTTAATCAAAGCCTAGCAACATTACGTATTCGAGAGTAATTCGAAATGAATTGGAACTACCACTTTTTTCATTTCTTTTGTTTTAGTAGTTTCATTTATTTTATTTTTGTTCTTGTAGGAATATCAAACGCTTAATTTTCTTTATCTTGCGTATTGTAATGTACTCCAAACTCCATCACGCTGGATAACCTCATCGTTTAATTGAGGAAATCTTTAGCCCTAATTTGTTGGGCAAAATCGCACATGGCAAGCCAAGCAATAGAAGTGGTGAATCTTGAGAATGATTGAAGAACTGTACGTTTTGTATGCAAAGCAATTTGCACAATAAGGGCACTAGTTCGAGCAATCCAATCATAGTTGAAACCACAAAAACAAGGCCCAAAGCCAAAAAAAGAGGTATTCATTGATCTTCCTTCCCCTGATTATTGTTGGTTTATGCCCTGAGCTCGAATAGGTTTTTGTTACTACCATATTATGAGAACCTATTGGGTCGCACTTAATAGGTCGTTGGTTTTTGTTTTATGTTCTGGATTTGATTTAATTACAATTAAAAGTTAATGCGTAATTAAATTGACAAGTTTTCAATAGTAACTATGGTCATTAGAGTTCTCGATATTGTTGTATTATTAATAGGTATTAGCAAACGTCGAGTGAGATACCCAAAAGAGTACTGTCCCGGCTCTCTCGTGATTCAAATTGTGCACAAGCAATTTTTCGGTAAAAGGTATTCGATACCGTTATTGTGATAATAATTGCATGAATCAATGGCTAGGGTTCTTGCTTTTATGCACTGCGTAACATGTTTTATATGTATGGAACCCAACGAGAACTTTTACTGTCCCTATAAAGACTGTTCCTCTGTGTTTCTGATTGGTGAGGATTTTGGTTGCGAGGAGGCTGAGTGCCCGAGTTGTCGGAGGAGTTTCTGTAGGATTTGCAGAGTTCCACGGCATTCGGGGTTTTCGTGTTCCGAGTTCCAAAAGTTGAAGAAGGATGAACAGGAAATGGAAGACATAATGCTGATGAATCTGGCAAAGAACGAGAATTGGAAAAGGTGTCCTAAGTGCAAGGTGGTGGTGGAGAGGGCTGCAGGGTGCTCGGTCATATATTGTAGGTGCCAAGGTCAGTTTTGTTACGAATGTGGATCTCTTATTCAACCCCGTCCCCATTGGTGCTCTACCTGCAAAGGGTATACCATCTACATTGGGGGAGATAAGCAATTTTACTGGCGTTTGCCGGGGCGGAACTATGACTCCCCAACTTTGCACCTCCTCCTCCTCTACTAGAGTAGTAGGAAAAAAGTTGGCGTTTGATTTAAACTCTCTTATCTTTATCATTAGGATTGATTAGGCTATCATTGAAAGTGTCTTCTTTTTAAAACTAAATTCTACTGCATTTGCAATAAATACCTTGTTAGGAGAGAAATATGCACAATTGAGGAGATCCACTAGATGATTGTGTTTGTCGAGGTTGTACTTGTCGGTTTCAATAGGATCGGTGGAAGGGATAACAGAGGCACAAACTCATTCAATTTCTAAGTGGATTAAATAATTGTGTTGTTGGGGGTTAAGTCTCAAAAATTTTGATGATGGATTCATTTTTGAAATGAGAGACACATTACTTAATGGTGAATAAGATATAGATCATAGTATTACTATCATAGCAATAGCACAGAAAGAAATGGTAAGGATTATGCTTAATCGTGCAGTGAAAAAGAATGCACAATGGAAGAACGGGGCTAAAAGACTTTTCAATTATGAAGGTTGTGCAAGAAAATGGGGATATTCCAACGCACACACACACAAAGGGAAAAACTCTTTGAAGGGTCGATCTCCTTCCCTAACCAATCAAACACAAGCTACTATAATTTGCTTCAAAAGAAATGAAAAGGATTATCAATTTTCTCAATACTTAGGCGGCAATATTGAACGACGTTCCTACCATGTAGCTCGAAACAAGAATCTTTAAGGGTGTTCATAACAATCTGGCATGAAATTTTACACCTTGACCTGGACTCAAAACTTAGGCAAAAATGTCCGCAAACTCTCTAATTCTAACGTTCTAGGAGGAAGAACTTCGAATACCAGTAGAATCAATTGGTAGTTAATTCATGGCCACTGTTCGTATCAATTAAAAAAATACATAGACACTGCCTATGTTTCTGAGGTTTCCACAAAAAAAAAAAAAACAACAAATTATTGTTGGGATAGTTTTGTCTTTTAAAAAGAGACATACTTAGTTCGAATCCTAATTAACTATAAAACTAATTTTAGGTTATAGGAACAAAAAAACGCCAGACTTCAGTTTACAAGATTGAAACTCTGCTACCAAGCTACAGGGACCTTCAACATTCTAATCCCCATGAGAAATTCTTTGTTTGTTAAAAAAAAAAAAAAAGAATAATAAAGAGGGAAAACGATAAAAAAAAGTCGGGAAATGCCCCCATGCAGGATCGAACTACAGACCTTCAGTTTACAAGACTGACGCTCTACCACTGAGCTATAGGGGCTTGTTGATTCGCTCATTATTGTTAGTCATTATAAATTATTTTGCCATTAGATTTGATATTTCAATATCGGGCTATTATGGGCCGTAGAGAAATGGGCCGCTAAAGGAATCCATGTTCCACGATCCTCTGTTTATAAATTGATTGAAACTTTGAGCATATCTGAGAACATTAACAAGAAACCCTGCCGCCGCTCCGCTTCCACAACCCTCTGAGCTTTGCATTTTTTTTTCTTAAGTTGTAGTAGTTTCATAGGTTTTTGTTTGTGATTATTATGGGTTTTTCATGCTTCGGTGAGGCGTTGCGTTCATCGGTTATTTGATAACCACGGACGCGTCAGCAGAAGCATAGATTAAATTTGATTCAAAATCCAATCTTGACCAACTCTCCTTTATTCATCACTCTGCATTCACCAATTCTTATTGGTGTTGTTGCGGTTTTGAAATGGTCAGATCGTGACATTCTTGGTGATTTTATATCCCTCCAAATCCTCCAAAGATAAAGTTGGTTTTTTTTTTTAATTGATTTTGTTGTTCAGAGTTGCTTCTTATGGTGAACGCTCTCTAATTGAATGGGGGCTGTTCTAGTTTCCGAAGCATATATCAAATATATTTATATATATAATCAGTATTAAACAGCTCGATGTATTCCCCTGTTGCATCGTGTTACCTGTCTCCTGGTACATTTCTTCAATGTTTTCGCAATTTCCTTAATTACCTTATTATGACAATTTTAATCGGGACCCTAGTCTGGATTCAGCATTGATAGCTGTGAGCAGCTCTCTTGTTATGATTCATTGTTTTGGTGAGGATTTGGTGCACACCAATCTTATTGGGGAATTTTGAGTATTTAAGAGTCTATTGAAGACATTAAAATCTGCTGTTTAATTAATCTGATTAAATCACTGCACATTGTTGCAAACTGGGAACAATGTCATTGAAAAAATTATAATAAAACTTGGAAGATGTCTGAGAATATGAAAGGATTGGATTCAATGTGAAAGAACTTGGCCTCATACAGAATTTTGTGTAATTGGCCAAAATTGATGGCTAATGGATGCAGTTAACGTACATAACCCAAGGTATACACTGGGTTTGCAATCCTGCCATAATCATCTTTGAAGACTGTTACTAGAATTTGTGATGATATCACTACTATACCAGTATTAGAGACAATTTTCGCTTCTAATTGGAAAGTAAATCAGGAAGAAAACCATTATTGCATTGGTTAATACTGGAAATTTTCATAATACAATACACAGCAGTCTCATATTATAGGAAAGGAGACTGAAAAGGCATGAGTGATGCAACTTTATTGTTTTAGTACATATAAATGGATACAACATAAAGAGTAGCAAGGCTCCTGCATCAACTGCTACCAAAGACCTCATTACTTTATTTTGCCAAGGTAGACTTGGAAATTCAACTTCAAAAAGCTGCTGCTGATCTTTCAAGAAGAGGAATTATTCATTGCAGCAGCGGTACATAATGAACCTCTCCATCGGGCGGGTGCATTCAGCACAAACAACCCGCTCGGGAATTTGCCCTGTGGTTCCAGGCAATATGAGCCTGTTGCAATGGTGTGGTGAATGAAGTTCCTTGAGCTCTTCGTTCAGCGCGATCACAAAGCCGTCAGGGTAGACGACTTTGTCCTTCCAGCGATCGTACTGGCTCACACATGTCAGAACTGTCTCGCCTTTCCCTTTGGCCATCTCATGTGCTCCCCTGGAAAACACTGCCCAGCCTTGATCACTGCCATCAAAGCTGAGCATTGTCACAATCTCTTGCATGATGGGATCATTCTCAACGGTCATTCCGTGTTGCATTTTGGAATGCCACATGCTTTCCAGCCTCACCCAGAAAAACCAGATAAGTGTTAAGTCTGGCAAGACGTGGCTCAGGTTTTCAACCTGGATAATGGAATTGTTTCTTCTTACCCTTTCTTTCGGGTTGCTTTTGCCCACATAAAGCATTTCTAGTGGAATTCGTGCAGCATTCGCGACTGCCCTCATTGTAGTTGTGAATTTCCTGATCCATTCTATGTCCTCTCCACCATACAAACATATGTATCTGTTTTCATTCACCTGTGGCATCAGAACAACTTCATAAGTAAGCAAACTCAGGCTAAGAGAATCACATGGCAGATTGTGGTAGCCTGATTCATTTACATTAGTTATGGAACACAAGAAAAACATATGCATTACCCAAAGGAACAGATTTTGGTCAATGGAATCAGCTAACAATTCCATTCTCCAAGTTTCTTCTCTCCAGAGTGCTTCTTCTTTTGACTTAGTGAAGGGGAAAGCCAGACTACCCCAAATCCACATCATATGCAGTGCATTGCGATTCGATTCTTTGCCCTGAGGATCCAGGACTACAAGCTGAGGTTTCTTCGTGAATCCCCAAACCTCCTTGATGAACCTAATGACTGCAGGATCCAGCATGCTTGGATGAGCTACTGAGTACCATGGCATGGAGTTTTGGACAAGTTCGAATTGTTTCTGCTTTGCATCATTCCATGGAGTTACTCTGTCAACAACTGGAAGCCAAACAACCTCATACTGACTCTCTGGCCTATTCGGCTGTTGTTTGGCCTCACTATACATTTGATGGAGGATTGACAGTTCTTCATGAGACATGTCTAGGTCTGAAATGAGCAGCAAAACATGTTTCCTTCTCAAGATATCAAGGCTAGCCTGCCATCACGAAGGAGATATATTAATGGGGAATTCGTTTTATTTGCTTGCTTTGCTTGTATAAGATGATGGTAAATAAGAGAGAATAAACGAACTCTTCTCTTGTGAGTTCCATCATAAAGAGGCAGCTGATCCTCTTTGGCGTAAATTAAAGCCCTAAGAATCTTCATGTTGTCAATATGAGGCGTTTCAAAGAGTCGAATCAGTGCAAGATATGCATCATTTTGCCTCCTCTCCTCTGCAACATTAAAACATTAAATCTTTTGTATACTCTAGTAAGTTTTCGACAAGTTAGATGTCCTGGAAGCTTACCAATCTTTTGATTTATATTTCCCATTTGACCTTCCAGGTGGGCTTTTATGTTAGCAAGTTTGTGAGCCAAGCTGTTGAGTTCCCAGGTCTCAGAAGCTGAAGCAATGTACCTGTTACATATGTAAAATTCAGATTGCAGGAGCAATGAAGAGCAAATGCTCTTTGAAAACCTTAACACAAGTTTTAAAACGATACAAAACAAAAGCAGAAACATACTCATGTCCAAGGGCTATGAGGTTGAGTAATATGGTTGAACAAGCTACAATGCTACGAACCGTCCAGTAAGCTGCAGTGGGGATATGAGCAGCAGCCGCCATCATTTCAGGTGACTCGATGCTAATGTACTGTGAGGGGAGCTCCTTGAACCTAATAATACACTCGGTCACCTCCAGCATTGCATGAATGAGGTTATTAATTGCCGAGAACTTCTGTTTTAAAGCTTCAGTATGCTCCATCACTTCTGGAAGTTCCTTAAGAAGTGCAACAGACTTGGCTAGTGGATTTGTGGTGTAAAGCTGTGCAACGAGCCAGAACTCGCCATAGTTCACAGCAAAAGCAGCGAAGGCTATTGTCACTTTAGCCTCCCAAGTGTAGCTTGATAGTGACTGGAAGAGTGCCATAGTAATCAAGTGTGCATCTCCACCAGCATTGCACTTGCATATGATCTACCATTTTTACAATTGGAGTCAGAATGTAACAAAATCCTTATGGATAAACTCATGAAGTTTGCCTATAAAAGATGGTTGTGAGGGCATACCTCACAGCTTGTTTTGTTGATGGGGTATGCGAGAAGTTCAAGTATTTCATTGTAACCAGCGTGAAGTGCCTTCTCATCCCATGCATCAATATGAGCTTGACTTTGTTCCGTCTACAATGATCAAAAGCAGGTGCAGTTTGTCATGTAAAGTGAAACTTCCCAACAAAAAGGCAATTATATGCTAGGAATAAACATGAAATGCATGCACACATTGCATGTTTTGCAACTGAAAAAGTAGTGGTTAGCGTACCGCTCCAAGAAATGCCGGGGTAGAACGGTGCATGATGTCCTCAATGATGACAAAGAGTGGTTTGACATCAAAATCACGGCCATCAGGAGCATGAGTGGCTAGAATTTGCTTCATCATGGCGCCATCATCCGAAGTTGAGAACAAATGGCGATCGCCCCTCATTAAATGGCTACTCCTTGTAGAAGACGGGACAATTGCAGTACTGGTCGGATGAGGCTTGAGAATTCCTGGCACAGTTGTGGTTGGATGGCTCCTAACAGGAGGCACTTGACCAAGATGACTAGCAGGCACTTCATTAAGGTGGGTAGCAGGCACTTCACCAAGATGAGATTGCAGCGCATTCAATGCCTGATTCCTCAAAGCAGTAGTTGCCGGTACACTTTCAGGAGCAATTGATTGACCCAATGCCTGGCCCCTTGTAGTTGGTACGATTTCGCTTGCCGGCCTAGCCAATGGCTGAATGGGCTGCAACTGCTGCATTGGTTGTATTGGTTGCATTTGTTGGCCCCTGGTAGTTGGCACAATTTCAGACATTTTGGAAGGACTTGGAAGGCCTTGAAGCAAGGACTAATGAGATGAAAAACTGTATAAGTTGCTTGGTCTTTTCCAGTTCTCTGAAGCCCTTTATATAGCTCTGTCATGATGGAATAAAGGCGGGATGAATCAAGTACCTTGCTTCCAGTTTAGATTAAATAATGAGGTTTACCAGAGGTTAAGAATTCATTTCATACTGCAAGACTAAGTAATAAAAAAATGGTGCTTTTCCTCCTATTTTTCTATCCTTCTTTCTCAAACTTGCTTAGGAATCTGCCCCTTCCAACAAGGAAATGACAACAAATCCTTAAACTTCACTACTTTAGTTTACACAATGTGGCATCGGAGAATGCTGCATTTAACTTTGCTTGATACTTTGGGTTTTTGTTACTGGACAAGAATCCAAAAAGAAAGCCTCAGAAAAGCAGGAAAGCACATAAGAATCTATAGCAGTTGTTGCTATTTTTGGTTCGGTTTAAGTTTCTCCAATCCTGTCACTGAAAAGCCTACTAAACTTTACGCCGGATACAAAATATACTATTGATGCAGAAGGATAATTACAGCCTTTTCTTTTTAGGGGGAGCTGAAATTGTAATGAAACCATAAATTAAAGAGATTTACTCATCTTTGTTTCATTGAAGAGACAATCAGAATATCATTATGTTCTTCAGTATAACTTCTGTTAAGATTTTGAGGGGAAAGCTGAAAATTCGGTTTGTCTATAAATTTTTCAAAGCCCCCCCAAAAAACAGAAATCCCTGAATGATTTGTTCTGGCTTTTAGAGTTCTAGTCCATCCTTGTACAATCTCTACTTTACAGCTTACACTTGTTTTGTTCTTTCCTTCTTCCCTTGTTCTTGTCAAACAGTAAAATTGATGGTTCTATCCTTTAGATATATGATGCCTGAGTTTTGATGAAGAGTGATGATAATGCATTTGTATTTTCTGTCACAAACAAGTACAGTAGTTCAGTACAACGTACAAAATGTTCGATCGGTAACGTGATAATTTAAGAAACTTGCTGTCAGTAAAAACGTAATGCAGGAAGATGTTGGCCTAGCAATGAGAGAAGAAAGGAGATAACAATCTTACGAGAAACTATATAAGCGCTTTCCTCGCTGCTATTTTGAAGCAACATACAGTTCTCGCAATCTCACACATTAAGTTTTAACTTCCAGGAAGGGTACATGGGATTAGATAGAATTGGTGAAGAAATTAAAAGGTGGCTGTAATCACTAATCTCATCATTCTGTCAGGTGCTGCTTGTGATGTCAACAGGCATATCACTGTAAACTCCTTGTTTGCAGTGATTTTATGCATGCCTTTATATATGACCTTAACTAACTGGAATGTACATAAAATAGTTCTTTGCAAGATACAGAAATCACATTCTAAACAAACTCCATTCTAGCTTATAAATCTTATAGTAAAATCTGGAATTATCATTTTTATTGAACATATCCTTTAAAAAAAAAATCCAGAATATTGACATTCAATCGGAGTTCTTAAATAGGAATTGTATCAACCTATCACAAATGCATTCTCAATGCTTGCTTATTATTGAGTTGATTCGCATTTGTACAGTAAAAACTTCTCCATTTGGCGTTTACATACCGGACACGACACTTGTCCTGGTGCAGAACCTTCCTTGTACGGAAGAAGAACCTCATAGTGATTGCACGGACTAACAGCTGAAGGTTCAAATGAACTTCTAATGGCATCCACCAATCCCAATTCTTCGACATTCTCAGCCCATCTCGAGAAACTATTAAAGCATTCTGTGGCTTCCCTTCCTTGAAGCTTTATTAGCCCTGGAAAAGACCCTTTTCCTATGAGCACCCAACCATTATTATTGCTGTCAACATTTACTAATTCCATTACCTCTTTCAAGATACTATCAGAAGCTCCTACATGCGGCCCCCCTTCGCGAGTGATTGAATTTTTCATACACTCCAATCTATGCCAAAAGAACCATTGTTGTGTGTACGTGAGGCAAGCGCTTAAGTTTTCTTTTTTGATGACATCTGATATGTTCCGTAATGTTTCACTTGGATCTTGATTTTTCCAGCCAACATAAATCATCTTCAGCTGAAGTTCAGTTTCTTCCTTAATTTCTTTAATTTTAGAAGTGAACTCTTTGATCCAATCCAACTTGTCACTTGCATAAATACAGATGTCCATTTCTTCTTCAACCTGGTATCAAAAAAGAAGTTTTGAATCATGTATTCCATGAAACACAAAGATAGGGATAATAAGTTGTACTTGTTAGGTTCTTACCCATTTTGTTAACAAAGGGTTAACGCCACTTGTAACAAGTTGTAAGGTCCATGTTTCAACTTCCCAGAGCTTCTTTTCTCTTGATGTTGAAAAGGGAAAAGCATCAGCTCCCCATATCCATATCAAGTCCATTGCATTTGAGTTGGTAACCATGCCATTAGTATCCAAAACAACTAACATGGCTTCCCCTTTATAGCTCCATTCTTGTGTGATGAAGTCGACAACTGCAGATCTCAGAAACCATGGCTGGTGTAAAGACCAGAATGGCAGCGAATTTGATAGAAACTGGAAGCTGATTTCTTCAGCCCGACTCCAAGTATGTGAAGTTGAGATTGGCACCCATAAAATCACATAACTTCTGTCAATTTTATCCTGGTTGGGATGATCATATGTCTGCTGCACCAGCAGGAATATCTGCTCAATGGGGAGGAGATCAGCAGGGGACAACAGAAGAATAACCACCTTGTTTTTTAGCTCAGTGATTCCATGCTGTTGAACAAGAAATCAATAGTGAGATTAATCAGCATCATCAGAATTCTTCTCAGATAGTAATTGTTGGATCAGCAAGAGATGGAATTATCAATCACCAGAGAGAAGCGATCCTTCAAGGGATAATCATCCGCGAAAGGGACTAGCTTATGAAGAGTTTCTTGATTGTCAGGATGAGTCTGCTTGAAAAGATCGAGCAGCTTCTTGTACAATTTTGTTTCTGAAAATTATGAGGAGTGTAATTATATTAACATACAATTCAATCACAAGTAAGCTCTATAAAATTTGTACCTGTCTCCTGATGGCAAATTTCAAGCTTCTTTCTCAGTTCAAAACATAAGCCAGTTAACTTGTGGACTAAACTAAAAATGGTCCAAGTTGAACTTGAATTCCTGAAGAAAGAAGTCACATGTCTAGGTGTAAGATACTTGCAATTTGAGACTGTGCTGGTGGTTGATGTCAATGCATGGACAATATAAACAGAACACTAATATGAATAATGGGAAAAAGGAAAATGAAGAGGATGTTAAAGGGAAAGAACATGCACTTGGTCATGTTTTGTCATCCGCAGGTCTGTCATCACAGAAAAGCAAACCAATGCGCTCCGGCAAATCCAGTAGCTGGCTATGTAAATCTTTGACTTGGCATTAGATAAAATCTCGGGCTCAAGAAGTTCTTGTTGCAAAGGCAGGTTTTCGAACTCTATGATGACTTGTGTCAAGTCCAACATATTCTCCACCAACACAGTCAATGCCTTGAACTGTGACCTGAAACACTTGAAGTCACAAGGCGCTCGTCCTAGTAATGCAAGTAACTTTGCCAAGGCATGATGAGACTGGAGTTGCACTATGAGCTGAAATTCTTCATAAACCATCACGAAGCCTGCTAGGATTAGAATCATTTTGGCATCCCACTTGAAATTTCGTAATGTGTCAAATAATGACATTGTCTTGGAGTGTAAATCGCCTTCCTCAAAGCAATTACTGAAGACCTGTCAGTAGGTCAATCCTTTGTCATACTGACTACAAAACACAAAACTCAACACTGAATAAATTACAGCCAATGAGAGTATTTAGAATTAACCTGATGTGATATCATATAAATGGTGTATCCCAATGTTTTCTGTAGTCCAATAGCTTCAACATCGCTTAAGCTGGTGGCCAATATCTCCGGATCAGAATCCTGGACAAATTCATCATCAAACTATCAGGAGTTATCTCTTCTGTTAGAAATCCTGATCATCATATGACACATTCTAGATGGATCAAGTCAAAGGAGGCAAGAGACATACTTTTCCTGACACAGGACCAGCATAATGAAAGATATTCTTCAAAACACGAAATAAGGGCCGAGAATCAAGCCGAGAACCATCAGGATCATGAGTCATGAGGATTTTGCCTATCAGAAAGTCTTCTTCAGTGGACACTGACAGTGAAAACCTACTAAGCCTACCTGAGCTCATTGCGAAAAATCAAAGTGGGAGTGTCCTGAAGAAACCAAACCTGAGTAGCTAAAATGAAAATTCTGTGCCTAAGAATCTTATATTAGCAGCTTCGAAATGATTCATGGTCCATATATATCTAATAAGGATAAGAAAAGGGAAGAAATGCAACCCTGTTTCATGAAGATGTGCATTTTATTTTATATTTCAAGCAAGATGAGATTTTGAGTAGTGAATACAATTTCAGGATTTCTTTTCTTCCTTCCAACTGTTTTTACTTTTTACAGCACAATCTAGATTAAGTAGCATTAAGAAGACTAAAAAATAAGGGGGAAAACAGTCACGTGCAAGTTTACAAACCATAAAGGGAAAATACAAAGGAGATTCCCAGTTCACAGCGTCCACTTTAGAAGAAATATAGCCATATAGGAGAAGCGAAATAAAGCCAGCCAAACACCCAAAAAAAAGATAGAATAAAGTCAGAACTCCATTGACAAGAAATTCAAGATTCACTCACAAAGATCATTACTTGGAACTGTACTTAAATATGCCTTTAGTTTCGTAAAGGTACACCTGCAATCATGATGCTTCTGGGGTTCAGGGGAAGAATCAAAATATCAAAGATTGAAACTTTTTCATCCATTTTAGCCAACTGTACATTTGTATTCCTGTTTGATTATAATCAAGATGGTTTTTTGCTTCAAGGATCTAGCAACATATAGGATCCCTTTGCTGCCATCCTTTTCTGGGCATTCCCATAATTCTTACCAATCCGCTGAGACGGTGGCAATAAACATCGAATTCATCCATAATTAAGGAAATTGAGTTAAATATATACTCCCTCCGTCCCATAATTATTGTCCAGTTAGTACAATTTGAACTAAAAATGAAAACTCAAACAGGACAATAATTATGGGACGGAAGGAGTACAATACTACGAGTGTTAATGCCAATTGACAAGGTATGTTTCATTGTATCAGTCTTGAACGGAATTGTAAGTAACTTGTATATGTTTCGGTCTAAAGGATGTTTCTTTCATCAGTCAAATGCTACCAACTCCATAAGTTCTCGGCTAACTTCTTCACAACATTAAAGATAACAGAGTTTTTAATCTGCAAAGTGGATTTTTCTTCTGCACAGGTTGTTGGTCTGCTACTGTCAATAATTTTGAACCATTGGCTTCCAGGCTCGCATTTGTTGTCTTTACTCAAACATTTGCAACTGCTGGTGACAACAACGTTGTTAGAATCGACATCCAAGCAAACTTGATTCCCATCTTGAAGCTTGGAAGAGAGGTGCATTTTTGAGTCAGAAATGGCCTCCCATTTAGAACTTGGGTCGGTGCAAATCAACCCAAGGGTTGCTGGTTGGCCAAGTTCATCTGCTTGCAAGCAATAGTATGTTCCTTTAATTGTAAGTACTTGTTGAGGAGTGTAGCTCCATGCCTCAGCTTCAGAACATGGTCCTAATTCCAGTGGTTTGAAAAATGATTTCCTCAGTACACAAAGCCCGGTTGATGGATGGAAGATTAATTTGTGTGGACGAGATTGTGAGACTAATGGTCCTGCAATTCCACAGCAAAAATCATAATTTGCAAAAAAAAATATTACTCCTTTCGTCCCAAAATTAAGTACATCAAAAAATGCAATACACAAAACTGATTGCATTCCAACCCAACCCTTCTAAACTACACTACTTTTGTTATGTAAGTTTGCTTGGAAAACATACCTTGGAATGGAGCTTGAAGAACAGAAATTTTTTGTAGTAAGCTTGAATTCCTGACTTCACACCAATTCCAATTGTAAATCCCATAGAACTCATTCATCCCAACAACTCCTTGCCTCAAATAGTAACTTCCAACCAGTGTCCAAAAAGCCCAATCAACATCATACTCAGCAGCCCATCCCATGAAGCAGTCAATGTACCTATTGTCATTCACATTGGTCCCTCTAAGATCCAATCCAAATTCACTCACGAAGATAGGGTACCCTTGGTCCAGCAAGAACCCTGCCCTTCGCATCATGTTACCCATAACTTGTCCACAAACTTGGTTTGGGTTACCCGTTTTCCAATCCTGTCCATCACTGAAACCGTACCAGTGGACCTCGAAAACAACCTTGCCAGTGAATGTTAAACTGATGGGCTTTTGGCGGAGAAATGAGAAATCTTTGTCATAGTTCAACCCAGAAAGAATGATCAGAACATTTGGGTTTGCTGCATGCACTGCTTCAGCTCCCTTTTGCATGTACCTTTAATCGCGAGTATTAATTAACGAATAATTGTTCGAACAGTCAAGAAGACGATTTTTAACATTCTTCCTTTTTATAACTTAGAAAAAATTGCATTTTTCTATGTGATTGTTACCTGTACCAATCGTTGATGTTTTGTTTTGGACCTCGAAGTTCATTCCTTAGACTCATTCCGATCACATTGTTGATGTCCTTGAATGTGGTAGCTACTTTGGTGAGCCCTTTGATCCAGAGGTCAGGATTGAAGTATTGATCACCAAAGAAGCCATTGCCATCATCGTTGCTACAACACCATCCTGGCTTGCTAATGTGATTGTCCAAGATGATCATCACATTGTGATTTGCAAGACTAGCTACCACTGCCTATTTTACCCACAAATTTCCTCAAATCATGAACCACATAAACCACAACGGTAAACCACATTTTCCTGATAAAATTCAAAAACTTTTAGATGGTTTTTCTTATGTTGTGTATTTTTAAATTCAGGATTTTTTTGGGGGGTACAAAATTTAAGAAATTTTTTAGAATGAATAAAAAATGGTGAAGAATGACGAGAACAAAGGTCCAACAATTTTAAATACAAATTTACATAAAGAAGTTAATTTTTCAGCAGATTTCTCAGCCTCCTAGGCAGTTTCATGTGATTTTGGTTTGATAGCCCTTCCAGTAGGAATTATTATGTGGCTAAGACATGATATCGTAAAGGTATTATATTATATTCTTGTAACATAGTTGTATAATTCTTTGGTAATTAAAAAAAAAAAGAGATGAATATGTATGTACCGATTTTGTTTACCCAAATGATCATAATTAGTAAATACATTCAATTCGTGATGACCAATAACTTGCCATTATCTGCTGAACTCTTGATTTGTTTGATATCTTTGACTTTCACCAGACAGATTCTTGTATATATTATCTGGCATTATTTGAGGTTGTATTGGTTCTACTTCAATTTTTTTTTTAAAAAAAAAGCTCTTGTAATGCAAAGAGGAAGAAAATTTAATTCCTCTGTCCTATAGGCCATGGAGACATGTTATTGTCATCAGAGTCATAGTCAAACCATGTTGTTCATCCAACCCACTAATAAAACAACTAAAAAGATATGTGCTGTATCATTACAGGTGAGGAGTTGAAGACTAAACAGATAAGGTTTGGAATGGTTCAAATAAATCATCTATACTCCATGGGAAAATGACATGTCCCATAGTGCATTATTGCATTCACCAAACTCCATTTATATCCCTTGATTTTTTTGGATAAACTCTTGGTAAAGATCTCAATACCCGATCCATGTAGCTCAACGAAAATTATATATACATTATGTTGGAATAGTTTAATAAAAATCATGTTGTTTATAAAGTCATACTTCCTTTATCCCGAAATGATTACCTATTTTGAATAATTATTTCTAATACAAATACTATTAAAAGTGAAAACTCAACAACAATAATTTTTTGAGATGTAATAATTAGCTAGCTTACTGAAATTGCACCAAAGTGATGTTATTTTGAGAGAAGAAAATTCTTCTTGCAAATATACTATCTCTGTTCTAATAAAAATAATGATTGTGTTGTTAATGAGTATCAAAAAATGAATAAGAATCCTGATCTTACCCAAATGCACACTCAAAGTAGTAAAATTTTAGCCACGACTTTTGTATTAATCCTCAATTGTTTAATGCAAGTTAATAATGTACATACTTAGACCGAGTCCCGACATGACAAGAATCTCCATTCCCTTCTTAACTTGAACAACAATCCAAAGCAATGATCATTCCAAAAACACAAAATGATGAATAATTTACTCAATCAAATAAAGATTAACAAATTTGATTTTTTTCTATTAATAAACAAAAAGAACTACTTAAAGTGATAATGGTGACGATGATGAATTGATGATAAGGATTAATTAATTAATGAATGAATAAAATTACCTGGTAAGCATTGAAGAGGCTAAGATCGAGAATGGAAGGATTATTAGCTTGAAACCCTGCGATGGACTCGGTAAGTCCAAGCTTCAGAAACGACTGCCTAACGGTGACGGAAGCCAGAGAATCATCGGTGAACAAGAAAAGCGGCCAAGTTAGCCTAACGCAGTTAAATCCCAGTTCCAGAATGTTCCGGGAGATGACGTCCACCGGCTGCTTGCTCAGCCCTTCCGCCACCACAACTTCCAGGTGCGCCACCCAGTTGACGCAGGCCAGCTTCACCCGTTCGCCGGAGTCGTTCACTATCCACCGCGAATTCGCGGAAAGCGGCTGCGACGTTACGACCTTTTCGTGGGGGCTAATGATGAGGAAAACCATCAACAATGTCATCATCCACTTTATCATTACCACTACTTCCATTTTAGTGTTTTTCATATTTGTGGAGGAGTAGCACTTGTTTTCTCCAAAGCGGGGGGAAAAAGGATCTCCAAGATAGACCCTAAAGGGCCGATCTTTATTAATTTATATCATTGAGATGAATTAATTTGTTAGTATGATTACGATGGTTTGTTGTGCTTTCAATCTTTTCTTTCTTTACGTTTCGGTAAGTAAACTGAAGATATATATATATATATATATATATCAGTATATGTTTCTTTTTGGAGAGATAAATGTAGTTTGACGTGTAGTTTGACGTGGAGTTTGGAATAAGGGATATTTATCCTGGAATTTGCTTATCCATCTTTTTTCCCTATATTTTATGTGTTAGGCCCTGTTTGATAACATAATTAAGTGCTGATCCAATTCCAAGTGTTTGATAATGGATTTTTCAAAAACTGATTTAATTAAGTGCCACTGAAACCCACGTTCAACTTAGGCCCAAAAATTAAGTGATTGCCCTTTCACTTAACACCTCTCTCTGAACGCGGTCAGTCTTTTGAATTTTAAGTCAATTTTATTATGTCAACATTATCCTAAAATCGTCTCTCTGCTGTCTCTTCTCCTCTCTTTCTGGGTTTGAATCTCCGAATCAAATCTTCTGCAATATGCAGAAATATATGATCTTTCAATTTCTTCTCCACTAAATTTTGCGATTAATTGGTCGATGATCCTTGTTACGGACCGATGAGAAAGGGAATTGAAAAAGAATAGAGGAATCCTTTCTTCATTCGCCTTTTAGTTCATTAATTTACTGGTAAAGGGTCTGAATAGTCTTCCATGAAAATTCTGAAAATTGGTGGGTTATCAGTGAGCAATAAATCAATAGCAGCAATAGAATGACAAAGCCCGGTCTAGATCGGCATCGAAAAGCCAAACTTAGCTTGCCTCAAAAAACAACGATTTAATTCGATTAGTTTGTGCTCTTTAACTAACCTCTCTCTCACACAGAGGGTAAACAAAACTGGTTTTGCTTCTGTTTCTTTTAACTACTGGGGGTGTGTGTGTTTTTTTTCAGACTAGGTTGATGATGGATACTCTTTTTATAGAAGCACAAATTGCTGCAACTATGGAAATTTTAGAAACTTCTTCGTGTCTTTATTTTCTTTTAAGGTTTGATTAGTATGATTTAGCTATGATTGATATGGTATTAAGAACTTTGGTTTGTTTGTGATCTTTTAAGAGAGCAATACTTGATGTAAATTGATGCTTTTATTGCTCTGATTTTTCTCCATCTCGTTGAAAGTTGAAACACCAGTGCATCAACAATATATTTGCTTTAACCATTGTTTCTCTTTTTTTTTTTTGAAAGAAAAGAATAAAATTTCATTATGTAATTAAAGTTGCAGCTTGATTATTGTTATTGGTGCTTTAGATTTAACATTTATTTAGCTCTTGATAATTTTATAACAATAATTTTTTAATTTGTAAACTATAAATTTGTATCGAGTATTATTTTTTCTAAATAAAAAATTACATGGTTATATTAAATATTCTCCTTAAGTAAATTATGGATTTACAAGGTTGTATAATATAATTATAGTATAATCAAAATGATCAAAATAGGGATACATTGGTAAACTTCTCCATATTCAGACTTTAGTTGTATAATACTATCAAACAACTAAAATCGAATCAGTGTTCAGATTCAGACATCTATATATATATATATATATATATATATATATTAATTTCAGACATTCAGATTCAGTCACTTAATTGTTTCAGCTTTCAGTTTTCAGACTTCAGATTTCAGACTTCAGTTTTATCAAATAGGGCCTTAATGTCCAACAAAAAAAAAAGTAAAAAGATTGAAATGATATTCATCTATTAGACAATAACTTTTTTTTTTTTACATTTAGTGCACCTCTTCCTACATTCCATCTAAATAACATAATTTAATAGTGTGAGTAATAATACACATAATAAATATTTATAGTGAAATGGAATAGGAGATAGTTATGAAAAGACAAAAAATCACACCACTCTTTCAATAACTACCAACAAAATAGGAGATAGTTATGTATTTACACACATGCCACATCAGTCACTATCCCATTTCACTACACATTTTCATTATGTATATCATTTTTTAATTTAATATTATATTTCTTATTAATTTTGGTCCAATTAATAAATCATTTGCATTATTATAATTATCGATTTTAAAATTTTAGATATAAAAAATATATCCAAAAAGTCTTTACATTTAATAAAATATAATTAGATTCACTTATTAAATTTCACTCAATAATTAAATACCATATAAGGTGAGATAAAAAAAAAATAAGTTGTATATCATTACTCTATTTCAAAACTAAATTAAAACCATGTTTCATTCTTGAATGGTGAGAAGAGCATTCCAACGGGAAAAAAAAAAAAAAAAGAAAAGAAAAGAAGAAGCAAGCTTTCTCACTTTTTTTTTTCTCATTCTTTTTTCCCTTTTGCTTCTATTGCTTTTCTTGTTTAAAAGCTGACAAAACGGAATTTCTTTTTCATCATAAGCGTTACGCCAAAGAACCTTCTATGTCGAATTCAGAGAGATTAATAGTACTAGTATATACTCTTCACGTTGTGCGATGATATAATATATTATATATTAATTTAATAATTTGAAAAATATATTACTCTGGAAAAGGGTTGTATACTTAGGGGAAAAAATAGTATTACTAATAATAAAATGTAATCGTTGTTTATTTCACTTTGTATTCTGGTTTGGTTAGGAAATTTTTTTTACCCTGTGTGTATACGTATACAAATACTAGCTGCTTGGCCCGGACAGATGCCCGGGCGCTCCCTCTAAATTATTATTTTATTAAAATCTAATTGAATTACTATTTTTTGAGGAATTAATTTGACGTATATATCATTTATGCTATGGTTTGGGGCTTAAAAAAATATACATATAAATCTGAGGTTATAAGGAATAATAAATAATTAGTTTATAAGGCATTATTCTTAATTGCTGGATTTAGGTATTTTTATTTTTTGTTTATATTAAGCCTGCAAAACTATACGATTGGACATTTGAATTTGAATTAATATATCCATTCGTTTGAAATGTAACTAATCCTTATTTGTAGTAAAACATGTGTTTTATTTTTTTAAAAAAATTATATAGCTTCTAATTAAAAGAGACTTACACGTAGCAAAAGATGTCTGAAATCTGAAATATGGTGCATTGGAGCCAAAATAGATGCATACGTAGTTGCCACATAAGCTTCGTGTCTTCTGCTTTAATAGGGTAAAAGGGATAAGTCTTTTGTTTTATGAACATAGATGTGATGGTTAATTTTGATTTAGTTATCCTATTTTAGAATAATTTGTCCACTACTTTTTAAAACTTGATAATGCTTATGTTTTAAAAATAATGTTGTTGATGCCAACAATACTTTTTTTTTTCTACCCAATAAATAATTGTTTGAGTCTTATTATTATTATTATTATTATTATTATTATTATTATTATTATTATTATTATATATCCGAATTTCAACCACAGAAACGGAAAACCTTATAAACTCCCATATTATGGGATTCTGTGGATGTATAGACCTCTTTTTTTGTCAAAAGCAATAATAATATTTAATATAAAAAGGAAATGTAAATCAACTATATGGTTGAACAGTACAATATGAGAAACAGTACAATACAAGGATTGAGGTACACAATCCGATAATTGAGCTAACACAATATGCCATACACGACTTCTCAACCCACAGAGTAACAGACGTGCCACCATCTGTGTACAAGTGTTAAGAAGGTTTAAACTGAACATATTGAAATAACTTCTCTGATAACTAAGGTATGGAATTTCCAAACAGATCTAGCGAAGAAAAATAATACTGAGAGAACTAATCTATAGGATAAAGTTCCAACACCAATCTAATCCGAACAAAACTGAATGCAATAGCAAATTTACCAAACAAACTTAGAAGTTCTAGATATGAAGATTTTTCTTCATCCTTGTACCTTGGACTCCATGATTCTCCCTATACAATGATTTCTTCTTCAGTGTCACTTGGATCCATACTTCCTCCATCAGATCTGTTGGGAAACTACCTTAAAACAATAAAATAAACAAATAAAATCTCCTATGAAAGAGGAGCAAAACACCCATCAAAGGGTGAGAGAAACTCCTGAAAGGAGAGCAAAAGCATAAAACAAAGAAGAAGAAGAAAGATAAATTTGAGCTCCTCCATCCCCATTAATGGTGTATGGGGGAGAAGGGGGAAGAAAATTTTTTAAAACTTAGAGAGAAGAGAGACAGTTTGAGTAGAGAGAGAGAGAAAGAAGAGAGTTTTGATCGAGTCTGTGGATGTATAGACCTCGGGGACCCATTCTTACCATTTTATTAAGCAAAATGGATTATAAATCTGTGCTTTTTATAAGGGCATAATCTGCTTGGTAAGGTAAATGGAAATAGATATAGGGTAAACAAACCATTTAAATTGACAATTCCCTTCATTATTCACCACTCCCGTTAATTAATTAAATCACTTTCGTTTTCATTTCTATTGAGCAAAGTTTAACCAACAGTTGAATTAAATATTACTCTACTACACAATGACCCACCAACACAACCTTCAATCCGATCAAACTGTTATACTCCCTCTGTCCCAAAATTATTGTCCAGTTTGAGATTTCACTTTTAGTACAAATTGAACTAGAAATGAAAATTCAAAATGGACAATAATTATAGGACGGAGAGAGTACTAATCAAGTCTGGTTTTGTTAGAGTAAAATTAAAAAAAGATTTACTCTAAATATATACAATTAATTCAATATTAATCTGCTACACAATGACCCACCAACACAACCTTCAGTCCGATCAAAGTGTTATACTAATCAAGTCTGGTTTTGAAGAGTAAATCTATTTTCATTTATTATTATGGAATTGTGGAAAGTAATATAAAATAGAGATAACCAGAAAAAGAAAAACCTAATACTCATCACTTTTGCTGCCGCCGCACTCTTCATAATTTATTCTTCCATCGTTACCATGATCTCGCTCACAACATCATCATCCCCATTATCACTCATTACTCCATCATCATCATTCATCACTCCATCCCAATCGTTATCCTTTGAAAAAATCCGATGTAAATATGTGATCATGTTGGCATCAAAACTTCTAGAGTTGGTTGCCGTTTGAAAAAAATCATCGTCAACTTCAAATATCCATGTTTCTAATTTTCTCTTCAAATTCATTCCTTTTGAGCTGCATCTCTTCGCATCGGACTCCAAAAACAAAGGACAAATATGTACCCTGAATGCAGTGGTCGGAGATGGTGAGGGGCCGGCAGGTTAGTTGGCTACGGCGGACCTTACGGTTGGGGGTGATTGAAATCTCCTTCTTTAAATGACGGTGACGAGGCCCGTGATTTATTGAAGTTTTGATTTTAACCGTGAGAGTAACAAAGAACCGTTGTTGGAGGATTGAGCGGAGCATAGTGGTGGTGGGTTTGGTGGCCGCGCCGAGTAAAGAGAAGAGAAATTTTAAATGGTAAATATGTGTAAAAGTGAATTTAACAAAATAACCATTTAACCTTTTTATTATAGCCATGTTACTTGTATAAAATACCCATTAAAAAATTTACGAATTAAAAGATGACATGTGTACTGCAAAAAATTCTCAACGGATGAAAAGATGACACGTGTACTTGAAAATTATCGAATTGACTGACATGTGTCTTTTGAAAAAAATTCCTTTAATATATAGTACATTTTATAGAAATCGGGTTGGGCGACTTTATCATCAGCTGTTTTAGTTTATGATTAAAACTAACTTTCAAATTTCACATCCTCAACTTATTAAAGAATTTTTTTTCTTCAACATCATTTTTTAATCACTATCAAATCTTTCATTTCACTGTCTTATTAGTTGATACATCTATATCAATGAAAATTCAGAGCAATTTTTTTTAGGCGGGAATTGTGTATCGGCTCTTTCGTCACGTCATCAAAGTCGGGGAACAAGTCGGCACAATAAAATTTTTAGTTTTATAATTTAAAATTACAAAGTTTTTATATGAATTTCGTGAAAAATAGGCCCGAAGTGAAATTGTGATGATTACTTGACTATAAATCACATTCTAGTTATACTTTCTCCATTAATTCATACTTCAGATGGACCACGTATAAGATGATTAGTGGAGTATTATTTTGTGTGGAACAATATTGTGTATTGTTAACAGTAGTAATCATTTGATACGAGAGCACGCCAACAAAAACGTTAAAAGATCTAACAACTGAGAGGTCCCCAACCTCAAAGCATTCTCACTATCACGCAACATTGATAATAGGAAATACGGTTGCGGCTGCCTTATTCCTTAACATTTTTGTGCATTTCTACCTTTAGGATAAGTTTATGAAAATGTTTGCAATTTGGCGAGTCTTGTAAGGCAACCCATACGATGCAAAGCGTGTTAGTTATTTTATTTTAATTTTTTCCAGAAAAAAATTATGCCGAAAAAAGCAAAAAAGGACCAGTAACATGTATTTATGTTAGAAACACTAATAATATCATGCTTTACTTATAATACTTTAAAAAATTCCGTCAAAAAAGACCAAATTAATAACCAACTAATAAATTTTGACTTTTCAATTAGGATGTTGCTGCTGAGCGCCCTAATTTTTTTCCTTTAAGCGCCTTAAAAAAATGTAAAAAGATAATTTTACCCTTAATTTTTATTTTATTTTTTTAAAAAGGGGTGGGAGGACGATGGGGAATTGCGCCTGCCTTTGCAAGGTGGCGTGTGATAGAATATGGAAATAATCGAAACCCTAACATGAAAGAATTATTGTGTATATTATTCACATGATACATTGTGGTATTTATAGTACAATAGTGTAACAACCCTAGCCGTCTACATAGAAAATCCTAATTAGGGTTTTGATTATTTTCATATTCTATCAGCATGGAATAATCTCGCCTCCCTTTACAAAAAGGCGAGAAAACCTTCGCCTCTGACGAAGGTGTGGCGCCCGTTTTGGGCGCCACTTTTGTCCGGGTTGGCGAGCCATTCGATGGGTGGCGCCACCCATTTTATTTTTAATTTAATTATTTAATTATTTTATAATGTATTTAATTATTTTCATTTATTTATTTAAACTATTAGTTTAATAAATTTATTTAATTTGTGTATTTATTTAATTCATGTATTTTATTTAATTAATTGATTTATTTTATTTGATTATTTTTTTGGTAGTTTAATATTTATTTAGAAAACGTATGTTAATTGATAGTTAAATGGATAATCTATCTTAATATTTAGGGTTTATGGGATTGGTAAATAAATAATGTTTAACTTAAATATTTAGAGAATATTTTTTAATTAAGTATTATGTTCATAAGTTATAGTTTTTATATTAAATAGGTAAATTTTTTGTTAATTATGTATTTAGTTTGTTATATGTTTAAATTATGTTAATTAAGTAGTATGTTCGTATGAAATAATTTTTTTTGTTAAATACGTGTTTAATTTGTTGTTAGTTTCGAAAGAATTAGTTAATTAGGTAGTATGTTCATAAGTTATAATTGTTATATTAAAATAGTAAGTTTTTGTTAATAATGTATTTAGTTTGTTATTAGTATATATTATGTTAATTAATTATCTTTAAAGTATAATATCATTATATTGGATTATATATTATATTTTTGTTTATAATGAATTATTTGTGGTTTAATATTATTATAATTAATTTAAGTTATGATATAATTCATTTTTAATGTTCAGGATAGGTTTGATCAGGGGGATGACACTGATTATAATTCAATTTTTGCTATAAACGAGACTTTTGTCAAAAGGCCTGACGCTATTGCATATGTGAAGGGTATTGCAAATATGTACAATATAGAGTTAAGTGTATACTCCCATAAGGATAATAATACTATACTTCTTTGTCATAAAGGAGGCCGGTACCAAGGTCAACAGGTGGACGAAACTATGCGCGCCCGACCCAATACGAAGACACAGATGACCGGATGGCAGTTTCGTATTACTGTCTACAAAATATGTGATATGTGGACGATTCATGTATATCCCAGTCCGTGGGGATTGAACAACCATTCTTTGACAGATCCGCCTCGGGTTAGGAGCGGACTGAGCGCACAAGTGACAGTCCGTGGGGAATGCACAATCATTCTAAAGTTGGGACTAAGACAGTTCACATTTTACGGGCGATATGGGGACAATTTCCTGATGAAAATGTTACCTCCAAACAAGTCTGCAACTACATAAATAAATTGCATAAGGAGGGGGTTCTAATTCTGGATGACATGGCTTCCATTGGGTTTTTTCTAGTAAAGGTTTTAATGAGCCATTATCCTAAGAAATTTCAACGTATTTTACATTTATTTTATGATAAATATGAAATATAAAAATATGAAATTAACGTATTTTATATTTCATATTTTTTATTTTAAATTTTTTCAAAAAAAATTCTCAGGACGGCTAGATGCACCGATGATAAATAAATATTTTTTTAATTTAAATATTTAGAGAATGATAATTTTTTAGTTGGTAGTAAATGATAATTTTTCATTAATATATAAATAATTAGTGTATTTTTATTATTTTATTATAAATAATTTGTTTGGTAGTAAATTCATAAGTTTTAGTTCTTATTAACTCTTCATTTTTTTATTTAAGTTTAAAAATTATAAATAATTAAATAATAAATTTAATATGCAATATTAATCAACATTCTCTAAATATTTACGTTAAAAAATTATTTATTTAAGTTAAAATTATTTATTTAACCGTCAAACAAATTAATAAATATACTTAAATAAATAAATAAAATAAATTAAAGAATTAAATAAATAAATTAATTAAAAAAAAGGTGGCGACCGATTGGACCCCACCCAATCGGTTTGGCGAGCGGTTTGCTCGCCAAACCGGAGGGGAGGGTGGCTCATGATTTGTGCGCCACCCCCTTTTTAGGGGCAAAAAAAATGCTCGCCACCTCAAGAATGGTGGCGAGAAAAGTGCACGCCACCCGTGAAAGGGTGGCGTGTTTCTCCTGCGCCGGCCGTGAAAAGCTGGCGCAAAAATGCGTCGCCCACTCCTCTTTTTTAAAAAAAACATATATGCGAGGCTAAAATAGTCTTTTAAAGTTTTTTAAGGCGCTCAAATGAAAAAATTGAGGCGTTGAGTAGGCTCCCAGTTTCAATTAACCTCAAAATCCCTACCCAACAATTCTCCAATAGTTCGAAACTAAACTAAAACCATACGTGAGTGGTGGACAGATTCGAACAGAAAAAAAAGGAGCAAGTTTTGGTAATTTCTGTTATCTTTGTTTCTGCCCTTTTTGGGTCTCGCCTTCATAAGCTTTTGTTATATATATATGTGTGTGTGTGTGTGTGTGTGGGAAGTCGAAGCTTAGTTACAAAGCATCATTTTCTATATAGTTGTGTCGGGGGCGGATTCATTGCCGGGTCTTTTGATATGAGAGACATCTACAATCCATTGGTAGTCTAGTAATTTCCTAATTCTGTAAAGGACTTTGCTTGAATTGTAGGTTGGGCTTCCTTCATTTAAAATATTAATGGCCTATTGATTATCAAACTGTAGTTGAATTTTCTTTAAGCCCAACGTCCAAGCAATTGAAGATGAAGAATGGAACTCCGGTATCCAAGAATGGGAATACTGCTTGGTTGGTTTTGTCTATGGTGACAAATCCTCACTTGAAAAGATTCAAAGGTATGTAAAGCTTAATTGGGGAAATGAAAATATAGTCACTGCACATCTAATTGAGAAAGGGATATTTCAATACTAAGGAGAAACTTGATGAAATTCTTGAGTCTGGCCCGTGGAGCTATTTCACCTTCCCACTGATACTCCAACCTTGGACGCCAGAAATGGACATTGACCCAAAGAAAATTTCAAGTTTTCTGATCTGGGTTCAGCTGCCACTGTTGAAATTACACCTTTGGCCTCATTCAGTTCTGAGCAAAATTGCTAGTGCGATTGGTAAGCCTATATGTACATACAGGATTACTGCTTCCAAGGGGAGGCTTAGCTATGCTCGATTTTGTGTAGAAATTAACCCTCTCTTTGAATTAACTGAGGAGATTACTTTGAAAGACCCAAAAGAAATCTTAATCACGCAGAAAGTGGAGTATGAACAACATGATTGTTGTAGATTGTTGAACAACATGATTAAAAAATATAACATAACTTGTTTGGCAAAAATAATAATGAAGCAAAACATAATAAAGACGAACAAATCTTGCATTGACCTCACTAATACAAATAAACTCGAGTAACTTGAGCATCCTGGGTATATTTTTTGCTCTGCCACAAGGAGGTTCTGTTTAGAAGAGATTTTGCCGTCACGAGTTGGGGCTCAAAGAGCTCTGAGCTGTCCTTGGAGCGACTGATAGCTTCAGCTCGAACGAGATCAAGCAAGGTACAGTTGTATCTCTCTACACAAAAGTATATATAATTATCATCTTCCAAGAATCCCTTGGGATATATGACGCTTCCTTTCCTATAACTTGTACAAATTTGAAAGAGAAAACTGCAATCCCTGATTACAAAGTCGCGATAAAGACGTGGCAACTGCTGCACAACAACGGGTTGGTTGAAAGGAAGTCTTCCCCATCTTCCCTTAAAAACTACCAAATCGTGGCTGCCACAACGAATTCTTTTGGAAGACTTGATGCGTAATTCTTTACCAATCTCGGTAACTGGCTGCAAAGGAAGATTATAAATAAAACACACGTCAAAGAATGGATCCGAAAAAATAATGCAAATTTGCCATCGGAAAGTCATAGGAATGACAACTAATCTTTTCAGGGATACACAGTAGATGAAAAGTTTGCAAAAGAAACAAAAGGAAATATAGTTGCATATAACAAAAATCAGCTTCGCATCACCAAAATTAGTCTGTGCGCGAGGTACATACAACACATGAGATCTACATATAATTATAAAGTAGACGTGTACCATCCCAACTTGAATATGAGGACTTGTCGTCCTTTTAGTAGGTACGATAAAGAACAGGACCCTGGTATTTGAGGCCAGGTTCCTGGTATTTGAGGGCGGGTCTCCATTAACACGAACCCTTTCCAATTGCGCCGTTAGCAAGCGAATCAAATCTTTCAATTCCTTCAATTTGTTCCCTTGTTTTTCTCGCGCCCTTTTGGCTTCACGTCTCAACTGCCTCGGCTGCTCCTTATCCGTAGGGCTCTCTCAGATGCATGTCTCAACGGATACTCAGTCTCCTCAGCCGCCATTTGGGCTTCCTTTAAATCCTTTCTCAACTTCAAAATCTTTTCTTTTTTGGGGTTCACCTGTTCATCAAACAAACCAAATTTTAAGAAAAATGATACGAAGACATATTCTCCAACCGTACCTAATGTCAATGCTTCATATGAATTTTAAACTAAGAAAAAAGAATGTGTAAAGTATCTGCAATATCCCAAAAAAATGTGGTACAAGTGGCGGGCTATTAGTCATTCTTCCCTGCCTCTCAACCAACGCCACAAATATATGAGAATCCAGATTAAATAAAAGGGAAGCTTAATTAAAGGGTGAAACTGTTGAGCGCCTTTATTTTCTCATTTGAGCGCCATCCAAAAAATGGATACGCCCTCTGCACAATGAAGGTATATATTTTTTTTAAAAAAAGAGGCGGGGGCGAGGGACATATGCGTCAGCCGTTGAACAGTTGGTGGCGTGGAATAATCTCGCCTTCCTGAAACCTTCGCCTCTGAAAGGGTGGCGCCATTCCTCACCAACCAACCGATGGATTTTTTTAATTTAATTATTTATTTTATTTTTTAATGTATTTAATTAATATCATTTATTTATTTAAATTATTAGTTTAATAAATTTATTTAATTCATGTATTTATTTAATTAATTTATTTATTTTATTTGAGTATTTTTTTGGTAGTTTAATATTTATTTAGAAAATTTATGTTAATTAGTAGTTAAATGGATAATCTATCTTAATATTTAGGGTTTATGGTATTGGTAAATAAATAATGTTTAACTTAAATATTTAGCGAATATTTTTTAATTATGTATTTTGTTCATAATTTATAGTTGTTATATTAAATGGGTTAATTTTTGATTAATTATGTGTTTAGTTTGTTATATGTTTAAATTATGTTAATTACGTAGTATATTCGTGTGAAATAGTTTTTTTTCTTGTTAAACGGGTGTTTAGTTTGTTATTAGTTTAGAAAGAATTGGTCAATTAGGTAGCATGTTCATAAGTTATAGTTATTATATTAAAATGGTGAATTAGGTAGCATGTATTTAGTTTGTTATTACTATATATTATGTTAATTAATTATCTTTAAAGTATAACATCTTTATATCGGATTATATATTATGTTTTTGTTTATAATGAATTATTTGTGGTTTAATATTATTATAGTTAATTTAAGTTATGATATAATTCATTTTTAATGTGTGCATGATAGGTTTGATCAGAGGATGGACATGATTATAGTTCGGCTTTTGCTACAGACAAGAATTTTGGCACGAAGCCTGAAGCTATTCCATATGTGAAGGGTATTGCAAATATGTACAACATGGAGTTAAGTGTATCCTCGCACAAGGATAATAATATTATACTCCTTTGTCATAAAGGAGGCCGGTACCAAGGTCAACAGGTGGATGAAAACATGCACGCCAACCCAATACAAAGACACAGATGACCAGATGCCAGTTTCGAATTACTGTCTACAAAATATATGATAGGTGGGCGATCCGTGTATATCCCGGTCCGTGGGGACTGCACAACTATTTATTGAAAGATCCGCCTCGGGTTAGGAGGCCACTGAGTGCAGAAGTGAAAGAGCTTATTCAAGAGTATTCTAAAGCTGGGACTAAGGCAGTCCACATTTTACGGACGATATGGACACAATTTCCTGATAAAAATGTTACCTCCAAAAAAGTCTACAACTACAGAAATCAATTGCGTAAGGAGGGATTTCCAATTTTGGATGACATGGCTTCCATGGACGTCGTGAGAAAGGTGTTAGAGGTTGCAGAACGACACAAATACATCATCTTCATGGAGTGCGATGAAGAGACACAGAGGTTATCCCACGTGTTTTTTGCTTATTCGGATTTTTTGTTGCTGTTGCGCACGTATCCTTGGGTTGTTTGTGTAGACTTCACATACAACACAAACAAATATAAAATGCCTCTCGTGGAATTTGTTGGAATGACCCCGTGCAATCATACCTTCCTTATAGCATATGCTCTTCTGAGTGATAAGACGGTTGACAACTATCATTGGGCACTGTGGCAGCTCCGTAACTTGTACGGCGATGATCTGCATACGAGTGTCATCGTGACTGATCGGGAGCCTGGACTGATGAGGCCTCTTGATGATGTATTTCCATCATCACATCACTTGTTGTGTACGAGGCACGTTTGCATGGATGTTGAAAAAAATGTGAAAAGAATTTTAAACGTAAATGTGAGCGTAGCAAAAACTTTCGCATACAAGCCCTTTAAAACAGTGATCGAAGCTGCAAATCGGGAAAATTACGAAGAAAAAAGTGAAGTTTCTGGAGCATAATTGGTCCCAATTTCAACCCGTTCTAGAGTATGTCAAGAAGACATAGTTAGTCGTAGGGTTGTTCTTTTACATAAAACTGACCCGAACCGAACCGTTAGTTTGGATCGGTTCGAAATTGGGGCAACTTTCTTTTGGATCACTATGGTTCGGTTCGGGTTAAATTTCAGGTCTGAACCGAATTGATCCGAAAAAGAACTATTTTGTATCCGACAATGTCATCAAAATATTACGATGACATCATCTTGCCGTCGCCGGTTACCGGTCGCCAGAAAAATCGATCTTCCGGCAATATCGCCAAAATTTTTGGCCGGAAAAATCAATTTGCCGGCAACGTCGTCGGAATTTTTGGCTGAAAGTTGTTGCTGGCGGCTGTTGGTGGCAGTCTACGGCGGTCGATGGCGATCAACGTCGAAAATTATTGAAATTTATTATTTTTTTTGGTTTAAAATAATTCGGTTCCATTTGGATATTTACTTAACCCGAACCGATCCGAACCATTCTACTTTTTTAAATAATTGATCCAAACCGAACCGAAACTAAATGACCAGTCGACTTGAAATTTTCGGATCGGTTTCAGGTCGGTTTAGTTCGGATCATCGGTTCGACTCGAACCGTGGGTCAAAATGACCAGTCCTAGTTAGTAGTGGCAGACAAGTTTGTGAAGGCATTGACCAACACTTATTTTCATCTTAGCAACACCACTACTTATAGAGTGGAGAGCGCACACAAGTTGTTAAAGGTATGACTCGGCACAGCAAATGTTTCTTTTGAAACGGTTTCACACATGGTTCACATATTATTGGAAACACAGTTTACACAAGTACTGGATTTCGATGTTACATTCAAAAATATGGTTATAATATATATTATGTGTTTAGTTTATTTAAGCATTTTTTTTTCATTCCTCCACAGGGAGAAATTGCAAGAATCAAGGCAGAAAATAGGGAGGCAACACAACAAGTACGCTTTCTACCAATTGAAATGCAACGTTTCACACTACTGCTTGGATCTGTTGAACAATGAGTTGGAAAGGGCACAGTCACTCGGAGATGATGTGTTTTGGGAATGCAATCGCTACCTGAAGCGAACTCATTCGATCCCTTGTGCATGTATTCTGAAGCGGCTAATGGAGGACAACGAGGTTTTGACTCCAATACTTACACCAATTTTGGAGCACACTCGACATCGGTCAGGTTGCAAAGAAGGATAGTTCGGATATTGTCCCCTCACAGATTGTTGTTCAAGCAGTTAGTAGAAGAATTGGACGCTACTGAGGAGCCAATACAGTTCAAGATCACTAGATTGATGTACAACAAACTTCACCACGGCCAAGCCGAATCGAAACAACCGCGGGTTGGAAAGAGAGGCAAGAGCAAGCCGAAAAAATGAGGAATCTCAAAAAGAAAGCAAAACAAACCAAATGTGTGGGCTTACAGGGACGGCAGTCAGGGTGGACGAACACTAGCGGTTCCAGTAAAGCAGGTACCAGCAAAGGTACCTCGGGTCAAGGTGGGACAAACACTAGTAGTTCCAGTTGAGGCCATACGTCGGGATTTGAAGCTCATGTCGAAGGTATGATTTATATTTATATTTTTAAAAGTGCTAAATGAAACTAATTAAATTCATCATTTATATTTATATTTATATTTCATTATTTTATTAAATTCTTATATTTAATCCAGAGATAATGAAACTAATTTACTTGGTGACAGATGTGATGCAGACAGAATTTTTCAAATTTAGGCATAAGAATAAGATTCCATGTTCAGCCATATCTTGATGTCCAGCCTGACGGCAATTGTGGTTTTCGCGTCATTGCGAGTTGTATGTTGAGGGCAGAATAATTATGTTTTGTGCAGACAGATAGTGTTCGATGAGGTTATAAATAATCTTGGGCTTTACGAGAACCTTTACGGGCATGACAAGTTTTATTTTGAGATCCTATTTAATACACTTGCATCAATGTGATTTTATTTAACACTTTTCTTTACTTGCCTTTGTAGATGGGATAAATTACCTGAAAACCAAGAGCATATACAGTGGACTGGTATAAGTGAAGGTCACTTGATGTCGACAGAGGACTTTTTATCCCATTGTTACATATTTCAATGATATTGTGTACTACTTCAGGACAAACGGCGCTACAAATCTAAACGGCACATGTTGGACTGTGCTACCACTCATCGCACGGGCGGGGCAACAAGACCAGAGTTCCAGATCGTTATTTGCCACCTTGAGCCCTACCAGCACTTCATTCGAATCAATCTGCAGGGTGATTTTCCAATTCCACCTATTCACCCTATTTAGCATCACGACCGTGATAGTAGTGTTATTGGTTGAGAAGTACCTCTTGAACCCCAAATGCAACTATGGCGTACTTTGGTCCCACTGGATAGCCCGAGAAGACCCAGACGGTCATTTGTTGATCTCGGGTGATATATTGTTTTACATTTGTTTATACAAATATGAAATATTTTATACGTTCTTTCCATGTCTTTTCATTCATTTTTAAATGAAATGAAATTGAAAATCAAAATAAATCCAAAATGTTTACAACAACGAAATCGTAACATACTTCAAATCAGCACAATACGTGCAATTGATTAAAAAAAAACAAGAATCAATAAATTTCCATTAACCAAATTCTTGATTAAAAAAAAAAAAAACAAGAATCAATAAATTTCCATTAACCAAATTCTAACCAAAAGAGTCGAATGTCATAGGGTTTGACTGTGACGAAAGATGACATCATTCAGGCGAGTATCCCACTGCAGACCAAGATCCAGATCGAGTTTCTTCAAATCTTCGATACAACCTCGACTCAACCTCTCCATTTCACGCATCCACTACAAATATTATTTAAAAACATATTAAACGCTATCATATTACGTGTGTTATTAAAATAAAATTCCATTGAGTGTTGAACTTACGTAAGTGGTGCAGTTCTTAGCTGGTATCTCTGACGTATACGAGACGAACGTCGGCAGTATGAATGGATGTGAATGACTCCTGTACCAGTCGAGGTACTCTACAGCTGCATGTCCTACCTGCATAGACGATACCGGCATACAATGATTGAGGCTGATGCACTCCGATTCCGGAAATCTAACCCAACAGTTACTGGTCTCAACACTCGGACGATCAACAAAATACTTGCGCGCATTTTTCCCTCGAAACTGAGTGACCGGTGTGAGCGGCGCACGGGGTATATACTGTATGTAACCGAGCTGACGTAGCACTCTCTCCGGCATGTATGGCTCCTGGAAGTTGCGGTACATAATCCACCCACTGAAGATGGTCCTCGGATGTGAGGCTGCCTGTTCGCGACCGAATGGCTCCCATTCGACCTGCGAATGTTAACAAAAAATATTATATAGTATAATAAAATACCCTTTACGCAATACAAAGAAATAAAATATAACCATTACCTCTTGCTCAGTCATCGCATCGAGTTGTACACGAATCTGCTGGAGTCGACTCTGAATAGACTTCGGGCCCTTATAGCTAACTGGTGTCCAGTCTCGGGCTCTGGGCCAACCATCAACACCTCGACGTCCCCGCCTCTTAGAGGGCTGAAAGCATGGAAAATATTCATATATCCATGCCTGGAGAAGGGTCAAACAACCAGCCATCGTGGTACACCCTGCTCGACTAGCAATCCCAAGCTGACGGTAGAGAAATGCTAGCGTACCGGATCCCCATGAGTAAGTTTCAATATTTTCGACACCTCCGTGGAGCTCGTTCACAAGCGAAGCACTAATCCTGCCCTCACTCCCGTCGAGGAAGAGTGTCGAGGCTAACAAGATCCACATCCAAGCTTGAACCTGAACAACGGGAAAGAACTTGCGACAACTCTCCTCGACCAATATGTCACTCACACCTCCGTGGCTCCATGCACGCTTTAAGTCAGCCATCGGCAACCCAAGCAATCCTGCGACCTGCATCTTCAATATTTCCACTTCCGGAGGTTCGATCAACAAGTCACCCTCAACTGGAATCGCCAAAATGTGTGCCACATCATGCATCATGATCGTCATTTCCCCAAACGGCAAGTGAAAAGAGTTTGTGTCGGGCTGCCACCTCTCTATGAATGCAGAAATAAGCGCAAGGTCAATGTCATCATACATGGTATCAATCAGATGATACAAACCGGTATTCTGAACTTTCAATTGGGCGTTCTCCGGCAACTTCTTATACCATCCACGCAATCTAGACAAACTCTTATTCGCTGGCTTCATCGTCAGGTAATCCCTTGGTTCTCCATTCCACAACTGATAAGCAGTGTGCCCAAGAAAACTAGGAATCACTGACCCATCATATGGCCCGCCAGGTACGTCATCCGTCACAACCCAATCATCAATTTCGTCATTAGAAACCTTAGACCGTCTGCTAGTACCTGAAACCGAATAAAGAATAGTTGGTTAATACTTAACTTTAATGCAATAAAGAAATTGACATCGCAATAATGAATGCTTAAATAATTACAAATACGTACCTGATGACGTCACAACTGCCTCAGGACGGCAAGAGGCACCAATGGAGGTAGCACCAAAACGGGAACGGGGCTGACTAGTCTGAGGGGGGTGCGACGAAGTCCCGCCAAAACGATGCTGGGGGTCGACATTGTGAAAAGTACTATTAGGACCTCCAAACAAAATGCCCTGCGGGCTGGTATCATAAAGAGTAGTACTAGGACCTCTAAATAGAGCACTCTGTGAGCCGGCATGATGAAGAGTAGTACTAGGACCTCTAAAAAGAGTACTCTGTGGGCCGACATGATGAAAAGTAGTACTAGGATCTCTAAAAAGAGTACTCTGTGGGTCAACACGAAGACTAGAATTACCGAGAGTGTAAGCTGAATTCAACCCCGATAATCCAACAAGGGTCTTCTGCTCCCGATTAGGGTGAACTGGAGTCTGATCATCAGTACGACCAATGGGATTCAGTACTGGGTTACCTCCAAAATGTATATCCTTCCTCTCAAGCGAGGAATACTCGTCTGACTCATCCTCCTCATCCACATCGTCCCCCCCACTCTCAAAACTATCCTCATCTTGTTCTTGCTCTCTCTCAAACTCATCATCATCATCATCATCATCATCTACGTTCGCCGACTCACCAGGTGGGGCAAACGTAGGATGTACATTTTTCTGTTTCTTTAAATTTTTCTCTTTTTCTATACGATGTTCAGCATATAGATTGCGCCTAACTGTATGACGATTACCAGATCCCTCAAGAGGCAATATCCCATCCTACAAAAGTTTTAAATTTTACATGTAACTTTAAATAATGCTGATTACTTTCCAAAAAAAATTGTTTTTATACCTAGTTAATAAAACTAAATAATAAGTTATTAATTTAGGTTAATTACTTTAATACATTGTTATATTATTTAAAAACCTAATTATATAAAATTATCTATTATACAATCTTAAATGTTTAATTTATTAAATCTACTAAATACAAGTAACAATAATTCAAAATATACTTCAATTAATTAAATTATCGACATATTTTATTATTTACTTTTAACCAAAATATAATTTAACTTTTTTTATATTTAAATAATTTTTATTTATTTAATTTTCATATACTAAATATTTAATATCTACGTATCACATATTTTTTAAGGCTAATTATAATTAAACTAACTAATCCTACAAACAAATTTTCAATAATTAAATTAATTATAATAACTTTCATAATTTTTCAAATTAATTTAAAAAAATTAAAGCTCCCTAAAACTACTATTGAATTCCTAAATATGAATATTATTAATAAATTATTTACTTAAGATTAAACATATTAATAAAAATGTTTCTTAAATAAATTAAACTAATAAAAACAAATTCGTAAGATTTATAATTACTAATAATAACAATTAAATTAAAATAAATAATTACAAAATAAATACTAAAAAAAATAAACATACCCGGCACCGACACAGACCAGCGCCGGATAATAACGCCTGGCGAGATATTTCTCGCCCCACCCCCAAAGAGTGGCGAAGATATCTTTGCCACCCTCGCCCCGTCCGGCGAGGAAACCGTCGCCGAGGTAAGAAGAGCCAGCGCGGAGATCCGCGCCAGCTCTGTTATGGGTGGCGACGAATTTATCGCCACACCTTACAGAGCTGGTGCGGATCTCTTGCGCCGGCTCTATTTGCCCCAACGAGGTTCTCCATCGCCGGTCGGGAAAGTGTTTTTTTTAAGAAAAAAAAAACCTCAAATTTGAATTTAAAACTCAGATCTGAACGTAACTTGAGCTTCCGTATTTTTTTCCGTAGCCGTTTCATTCGTTCCGCTATAAAATCTGAGTTTTTTGGCTTTAGGAATGAGAGAATTTGAAACGAAAGATTAATTTAAGAATTGAAATAATGAATTAAAACTAAAAATTTATAAAATTTGATAGAGGTAAAATGATCTGTTAATACTCCCTCTGTCCCAAAATTATTGTCCAGTTTGAGATTTCAGTTTTAGTACAAATTGAACTAGAAATGAAAACTCAAACTGTACAATAATTATGGGATGAAGGGAGTATTAAATTAGGGCGCGCTCAAAAGAAAGAATTAGGCGCTCAACAGTCCCAAGTAATTAAAATCAATGACATCCTATGAATTTCAAAATCCATAGCCTACAAAAATTTAAATCAAAGCCCTAAAACCAGAACATCAAAACACGGAAAAGAACAATATTCTGAGGCATGCAAACGGCACTTGAATTCTACTTACAATCAATCAACAAGGAACCAGTGTACCTGGGGAGAAGCATAATAATTTTTGCTAAGAATACGTCCATGACCCACAAGTCCATTAGCTTCCTCCCAGATTCTAGATTGAGATTTTATGGAGGAATTCTTCCGCCTTAGGTTGCGTAATCCTTCCCTCGTGATTGCTTCTGCTCCTAGATCCATGGGGGAAAACTTCCTCTCTCTTCAGGGGCTGGCGGAGATGGTGTTCAGATTAAATATTGGGAAAATACGGACAAGTTATCAAAACAAACATTCCTACCTAAATTTTCAGACCGATACACAACCGAATATTCCGATTAAGTTTCCCATGAGAAAGACAACTTGTGGTTACCTCAACTTTAAAGAAATCCCAAATTGAAACCGAAAAAAATTTAATAGATAGAGAAACGCGGGAAGAATCAAATTGAATCGCATAACCGAATAATACCGCAACCAATTAAAACTAATCAAAAAAAATTACGATAAAAAAAAAAGAATGACAAACCCGATATTTGAAACCCAAAGCCACGGCGTAGAGGGCGGTCGCCGGCAGGAGAGCTGCTGTGTGTGTATATATGTAATCGAATCGCACGCGGACTATAAAAGACGGACATCCAAAGATCGGCTGGCCCATATGGTGACTGAGCCCAATCCTCAGCCCCTTTTTATGTGTAATGGAGGGGTTTGTATTATTTTGGGAATTCTAACATTTAGTAACAAACTATCCTACAGGGATAGATATGAGTTCAAAATGTCTCATCTAATCATGACCCAGACTGTTTAATCAAAACTAGAGAAATTTGGACTTTTGGCAAATTTCTATAAGGCATACAAGGCGATGGAACAATGTCTTGGCGAAATTTGGACTCTCTTATCTAATTAGGAAACGTATTTTGCCAACGCTTCCCTCTAAGATTCAAGAGAAACTTGTTAAGAATAGAGCATCGTCATCCCTTCCTTCTCGGGATGCTTTTGTAATATTAAGCCTTTTAGCTCCATTATATATACTCCTTCCGTCCCATAATTATTGTCCAATTTGAGTTTTCATTTCTAGTTCAAATTGTACTAAAAGTGAAATTTCAAATTGGACAATAATTTTAGGACAGAGGGAGTATTAAAAAAAAAAAACAAACTAGAGAAATAATACGAAAGTTGGTCCTATACTCTGATAAGTTTATGAAAAAATTGTTTTGCATTTTGGCAAGTCTTACAACGCAATCCATAATTCCATACAATGTTAAGTTTGTGAATGCCATTTGTTTTTTTTTTTTTTTGTTCATATCCATATTCCAAAATCAAAACCAATATCTAGACTAACGGTCTAAGATTTAATTACTTTGAAGTTATAAATGTTTTCATTTTTGTACTCATATGACAATTTTCTTTTAACTACATGATAAATATCAAAAAATAGAATTTCACTATCTTTTAACTATACGATACTTGTCTCGAGTAATAAATATAGACTTGTAATCGTAATCACATCCGACCCTTATTACATATTAGGTTAAATGACAAGTTGCAACCAAGTTTACTATACGTGGGCCGGTATATTTTTAGCATATTGAGTCTTAACATAATCTCATCTTTTATCCTTCATCTCTTAATAAATTATAAATAAAAAAGTAGATTTTTTCCCCAAAAGTTGAAGCAAAAGTTACTATTATCCATAATTTACATGTAAAATTTATTTTCTCAAAATCAAATTTATATATAATTTTTTTTTTTCACAAGAAAGGAGGCAAAAACCTAATTCAATAAAACACTACGTGGATCAAGACACTCCTATCATATAAATCACCCATTATAGTGGTCTGGCAATTATCCGAAAAAGATTACTATATTCAAAAATACGGTATCTAAATAACATAAGACGGGAATCCTTATTTGTGGCCGTGAAGGTGTCTAAGTTAATTTGCCCAAATCGATTTCTTCTCTCCGACAACCCATCTTTTTCCTCTCTACAGGTTTCTCCAATGTTGGCCACATCCGATAGGCAACCACACCAACTGGCTAACGTACCACCGCACAAACGTATTTATTCATCGGATTCGTAGGGGTGCTTGGCTTTTCTTCTGATGACCGCGCGGCGGAGGCGGAGCAGCCAATCTTCTGTTCCTGGCCCCATGTGTCAATGGATACTTCGGCGTTGTTTTCCCCAATATAGAGGTCAGTAAGGTGAGAAATTTCTCTCTCTAGGTTCCTAATGATTGGGAACCTACAATTAATTTATTAGAGATTTGAAGAAATTATTTGTTGGGTCAACTTAATTCTTCAACAAAATGATCGGTTGGGTTCCTCAAACTTGTTGCATCTGAGTTTAATATGTTGCGGAGACTAGATTAATCATCTAGAGTAGAAGAAGAAAAGACTACAATTTACGGAGCTTTTCTCTTCCATTTTCGTTGGATTTTAGTGAGCATCGATTTCCTTCTACCTTAATTGTGGGGTTTGAAGTAAATGGATCCAATTAGAACCAATTTTTAATTTCCGGAAGTGGAAGTCTTGTTTGCATGTTAGTTGTTTGAATTTAGGTCTTAATGATTTTTGATAAGGATTATTTTACTATTTATCTATTCAGCGTGCTTAATCGGAACTATTTTTGCTCTCACTGTGAACTTTTCTTTGGCTCCCTTTTCAGTGTTGCTCGATTTTTTAAAAATGAAAGTCAATATATTTCAAATACGAAGTGAAATTGAAAACAATTAAATTAGATGCGATTTCCAAATTATCCTTTATCCCTGGTATGTGGATTGTAGTTGCTACATATTTTACCAATGTCTTGGGGCTACATTAGTGTATGCTGGGTGTTGATTCACTAATTACATAAAACGGTGAGAAGAGTGATTATACTTTATTTATTATTCACTGTTACATTTTGAACATATTGTGTACACGGTTGATTATTTTCCAATCAAATTGCAATAAATTAGCCAAATGGCAGCAATTTAGTGAGTATTTGATTATTGGTATTAGAGAAACTTTTTGCATTAGTTTTGGCCTATATTTGGCGAAAAAAATATCTTGTTGCTTGTCATTATTTTCTTTGAAAAGTGTTTGCTTTTTGGTGCATTTGAAGCAATAAGGTTGTGCACTCTTCCTCTGTTACAAAAATTAGCTAATTTGAAAATGATTAAGGGACTGTTAAATGAGAATTTGACATACTCAATTTAGTTTGACTGAAAATGTAAGAGGATGTAGAGTTAATGGATTACTGCACTCTTTTTCCTCCATAAAGCAGCCAATTCCATGGTTCAAATGAGTGTATCAAGTTACTTTTGATTTGTTGTTCAAAAGAGAATCCTATTCTCTCCAAGTTTTCATTTGGTTTTCTTTGATTATTGTCCAGACTTTTATTTAATTTGGTTCTAGAAATTGGAGCTCAACCAGCATGTTATTTTATTGATAATTTTAGTAATTCAATGATGAACTTAGTAAGAAGTTTATTCAGGGTCTTAATTGGGCTTTTTATTTCTTGATGAAGTTTTCCCGTACCGTGATGTGTTTGATCCGAGTAGTCTAAAGTTATTGTCTATAATTATGAATTTTGATATAGAATTACAATGCTTCAACTATTTAAATAGTGAATTATTGCAAGTTTCAGTTGAATGAAATTTTGGAAAGTCTAATTTACAGTAAGGATTGGATATACCTTGATTCTTTAAATTTTTTCATGTGGTTATAATGATATGGGATTCGCATGAAATTTTCCTTAAGTTATACTTTAGAAAGAACTTCAAATCAATATTTGGAATCAGCGGAACATGTCTTGGCGTTGAATTTAATTTGAGTTGTAGTGGTGTCACTCAATTGTGTCAGAAATGGGAGTCCATTTGGTTGCATGTGAGATGTTTCATTATATGCGTTTTATAGATGAACAAAACCAATATCGGTGAATCCAATTTATTTATAAACACCAAGAGCTCCTCTTTTCATTTCATGCAACAATCTGATTATTCATAAGTTTGGGGTTAGGACGTGGTATTGTAATCAGAGAAATTCTTTTGTTGTTAGCTTTTGTCCTAAACTGGCATAGAGTTTTTAATTGGGTTTTTTTTTTTGGTGTGGAGTAGCCTTCCATTAGAGCTAACCGTGTTGCAACGTGAGTTTGATTATTTGTGTGCTAGATGTTTGATTATACACATGAACAAAGGTATCGTTATAGAATTTTGATTGTGCTAATTTATGTGATTGAACATTCTTTGTTCCAGTATCCTGTACCTTTGGAATCATTTGTGCTGGTATAATGGACTTCCCTTGTGCTTATTGGATGCCTGATGCACTGAGCTTCCAATTCAACTACATTCCTCAGAAGTTGCTCAATGGACAATGATATCTAACCAGTCAGAGCTTCCAATTTCAAAGGCTTCTGCAGTTGATTGATGTCTCGGATTCCCGCCAGCCTCCAAACTTAAGACGAGAATGAACATGTCCAAAAAAGGTGAGCAATAGAGATGTTAGCTGGATTCCAGAAGGTGAAGGACCATTATTGCATCAAGCTTAATTAGGTTCTTTGGACCTGACAGGGAGCTTGTACAACAAAACCTCCATATGAAATGCTTAATGCGAGGAGGGTTTCGAAGTTTCCAAATGTGCTTCCAAATATGATCTGTGCTTTAGGTAGCCAAAAATTCCCAGACATGATCTGTTGCCATGATTTTGGGTGGACTGGCTTAAAAATTGTTGAATGGAGCAGAGACAAGAAAGAGAGTGCAGTTTGGTTTTGTGAAATCTTTATACTATTTATTGTCCTTGATGTTGTACTCATACAAGAAAAGACCGAACGGTATATTTGATTCAATTTGATCATAGATGTGGAAAGTCAAATAGTGGCAAGAGTGAACTTGAAAGCATAATTTCATAAAGTAAAAATACCAGAGCGTAAAAATACTAGAGTTTTTACATTCGACTTGAGTCTACTCAAAATTAATATTTCTAAAGAAAGTCAATTACTTCAGAGTGTCACTGCTCGACTTGAAATAACACATCCGTGTCACTGCTCCCCGGAAGACCGCACCTCCACCTCATCTAGTATATACAAGACCTTAATAAATTTCTACCCAAAATATATTTTAAATCACATCTTTTAGGGGTGGGAACCGACGTACATTGCGTTTTTTTTCTGCCCAGACTTCCCGTCTTGTTTTTGCCTCGAACCACCACCGCCACCGCCACCTGCACCGCGACCGCGACCGCGACCGCCACCGTCACCGTCGTATCCATAGCCGTCTCTATTTGAGATGCTGAAGTTTTGCCACCGTTAACGCATTGGCCAAGTCCGATAATCGACGAGGTGAGTCTGCTATTTTGCCCTTTAGGCTTTCCTCATCCTTTTTATTGGCAAGGGGAGAAGTTGGTTTGTTTTGAAAATTGCACGCGTTTAGTGGTTTTGAAAATTTGGATAGATTCTGAGTTTCAAGGTCATTGCAGTGCACGAATGTATGCGACTTAGCTCGTAATTTCATAGTCTAGGTCTAGCTCTGCAATTACATTGTTCCCATTATCTATAGTCACCAGCTGTATGCAGTTCCTTACTCACCATCTTTCATGTTGCTCAATTTCTCTTTTTTTTTTTTTTTATTAACAATCGAAATAACAACTAGTTATCTTGTGCAGGTAATCATTCCATCCAAAGTAGGGTTTGAAGGCTGAGTTGAAAGGAGGGAAAACAATGTAAGTGAAAAAGCATTCATCAATTTGTTAAGATTTTCTCTACGTTGTGAATCTGTGGTGTATTAGGTTATTAACCAACATGTTTATTGAATGGTTTGTGATTTACAGTTTACCAAACTTGTTTGTCGATGATTGTTTGTTTCTGAATTTTATGATTTTTCATATTAATGTTGGCTTGCTGTTCTGGTGATCAGGGGCCGCATTCATTTAGAAGTTCGGTGTTCCAAGGAAGTTAGAGGAATTGCATGTGATCCTGACCCTGATTGGAGCTTTGAAGGGCTTATTTCGGAGCTTAGTGAACTTGAAAACAAGCTGACATATAATTTAAAGATTTCCTCTTCTTCTGCTAAGACTGATGGCCGGTATGCATGTTTTTTGGGTATAGTTATTTGGGATCCTAGGTGTTATGAGCCTTTGGTTTTAGAAGATTGCATATAATGTATTTGTTTGGAATGAGCAGAGAAATTTCCAAGTCAAAGAACAAAGAAGTTCAGAAGTCAAAGGACAATAATAAAGGTTCAAGGGCTTTTGTGATGCGACTGTCAGATGAAGATTTTGAGTTTGATGATCATCGAGATGAGAAAGTTATTGTTGGGGGTAGGAGATTTGCTTGTGCGGAACTCTTCCTCAGGTTTGCTTACTTATTGTTGTTGTCTTCTGTTATTAAGATTTTGCCTCTGTTGAGGATAGATTATGTAAATTCAGGAACTGATACCGAACTTTAATTTACTTGTGAATTATTAGTTGCATCATGTGTTCGTCGCATTTTTAACGTTAACATTCTTCATCATTTTCATAGCTAAAACATCTATAATAATATGAAGATGCTATTTCCATTTTCTTCAGGTTGCTTATCATGACCTCATTCTTTGTTACTTATATTATCTGTATGTTCTTGTTCTAGTGACAATGAAGATTCCGATGATGATTCAGTGGTTGGGGTTGAAACCAAGTTGATGCCTCGTGCTAGCTTAGTGGATCGTGCTCTTTCAGAAATAACTAATGACCGACAACTTGCCATCATGGTATAATTTACCTACTGAGATAAGTTTTTCAGTGAAAGATTTCCTTTTCTTTTCAATTGTCAAAGCATGCCATGAATATCACTCAGGTTCTAACATTATCCAGTCGGCTTTGGTTTCTTTATGTCTCTCTTGCATATTACGGTATCACTAGATTCTAGTTTTCTTCTTTTTGTTTCCTTTTGAGTGTTTATTTTTTGGAAGCCTCCTGATTCTGATATATAATTTTATTCTGTTTCTGAAGTTACTCGGTTGTAGTTTTTCATGTTTGTGCTTGCTCAGATTTTGAAGTTTAAGTGTACATCCAATCTCCTGATCCATTTGATTGATTTTTCTATCCTATGTTTGGGATTTACCAACTTATTTCATGATGTAAATAGGACAAAATTAGAAGCCATAAGATGGACTTGGAAATGACTCTGCTAAATGAAAATGAGAAGTTTGCCTCTAATCTTGCTAATACTGAGAAAAACGCCGAAAGAAAACGTGATAGAGAGAGGAATTTTGATCGGCAGTACCAAAGGAAAATGTAAGTATTCTGATTCTTTCTGTGAACGAAAATATGCTAGTATCTAATGAAGTCCAGATTAAGTTCCCTCATATTCCCTATAAAAACATATTGCTAGAGTAAGAGAAAAGTTGACAATGGATTATATTCTTTTAGTGCAGAAGCATTGGATACTCATTTGACCGCTGTACAGAGGGATCATGAGCAAAAGTCACAAATAGAAGAAAGAAGAATAATAGATGCAAAAGTTCGTGAAGAGGCCCAGAGAAAGGAAAGGGAGGAAAGGGAGAGAGAAGAGAAAAGGAGACAAGAAAAGATTAAAGCTGACTCTGAGGTTTGTTTACCTAATTTTCTCTAAGATCTGAATTTGCTTACCTTTTTTCATCTCAAATGTTGCATATGCTCCATGTTAAGATACTCTAACTCAAATGCTCGAGCCAGATGTCTTCCCCTGCTCTCTTTTGTGTTACATTGCATTGATATGCTTACTGAAGTATTCGGTTTTACTTTCGGTGGGTGGTTATCTTTACTGTACTAGTAGTTGTCGCAAAGAAACTAATATCCGGCCTCGAAATAATTGGGTGGAGTGGATTAGCTAGTTGAGGGATGCAATAAGTTTTAGTTTAGTATTTTCTCTGTTCAAATGTTTTTTGTGTCTACTGTTTCTTGCTAATGGTTTTAATATAGGATGTGATTGTTTTCCTCTTCCTTTTAGAAAGAGAACCAATAAAAAATGCTTTATGATTTCTGTTTGTGTTGTCATTAAATGAATAATAAATTTGAGATCTGGAAGTTGGAATGAATGAACATTTGTGCTTAGGTCCCTCTGCCTTCCCTTGTTTTTCACAATGCAACTATTTCATGGGGTAAGGCCTTTGTTATCATCTTTGTTACAGATTTGTCCGCGGTGTGTTTCATGGTTACTATTTGCCTACAAGATGTGCTTTATTTATTTATTTATTTTTCCCCTTCCATTTCTTTAATCTTTTATGACCATCTAGTTTTTTTCTTCCCTTTGGGTTGTTTATTTGTGCCGATGCTTTAAACATTCTATTCAGAGACGATGTCAAAATTTCGCTGAAGATTATGAGAAACATTACTTTCAGTTACATTTTTCAGCTGCAGGCGAGAGTAGAGGCTGAGAGAGCTGAAGCCGAAAAGAAAGCTGCATCATTAGAAGCCGAAAGGAAAGCAGCAGCATTAGAAGCCAAAAGGAAAGCAGAAGAAGCAGCACAGCAGCAAACTTCTGTATTGCAGAGTTCTCTTTCTCAGTCAACCGAAAGCGTATGGCGAACAGGTACCTTATGCTCTTTCTTTGTTTGATTTCTAGTTTGGAAATGTTAAACCTAATTTTGGCATTGGAGAACATGATAATTTGGTTTCATCTGTTTTTCATTCTCCTTATTCCTTTCTACTAGTTCTTTGGTCCCAAAATCTGAACAAGAGGAGGAGGGTCGTGTTAGGTTGACATTAAATAGGCTGGCAGGAAAAAGACTTCTTGTTGTATTTTATAAAGTCAAGGACTTTGGTTCAGCATTAGAGTAGGGTGGTTGTCTAGGATGAATAATGTTCTGATTGTTTAGTTGGTGCTGTCTTGGTGTCACTTTAACTAAATAGTGGTTTGTGGCTTCTAAGTTGGTCCGAACAATATTTCAATGCGAGTAATTGGTTTTGCACCTCAGGATCAAAACTATAGTTCATCTTCCTGCATCAGAGACTATGGGTACAAGATGTTTAATTTTAGTTTAAAATGTTCATTTGGTTGCAGGCAATCTCGTTAAAAGTACAGAAACAGCTATAAAAATTGAAGAAAAAAGATTGCAGATGTACGACAAAGTTTGTGCCGATAACCGTGCCTTGCAAATGAGTACTAATATGGTAGGTAAATACAGAGTGACTCAATGACTTCTGCACTCTCTTTGATCCATGTGTTGAAATATATGACTCAAATGACATTAGGAAGAATGCCAATGTTGATGTTGCTATAGAAACAGGAAACTTGTACAATTTTGGCCCAAAACCTATGTCATTTTGAAATGTATGACTCAAAGACCTTAGGAGGGGTGACAGTTTTGAATTGCTGTAGTATCAGGAAACTTTTTATGTTTTGGCCCGAAAACATAGACCATTTATCTGCCAGCTTTGTGTCCTTGAACAACCCATTTCGCATATTCTCTTACGTATGCAAATCTATAGTTCATCAGTACCAAAGTCCTTATCTAGATCACTGTTTGGTGAAACTAGTGAAGAATGCTGCCTTTAATTAATAACTAGGCAGTCTGCACTCAACACTAGTTTTTGTAGTTATTTACTATACATGAACTGATGGTACTTTTTTTTTTTTTAATGTTAAACTCTGTTATGATTCTACCTTGCTGGATCACGTTTTATTTGCTAGTGATGAGAGGTATATGTATGCAGGATTATAATGCTCATGAACGGAACATAAAAAGAAATATCCGGACCATGAGGGGATCACAAAAAAGTGTCAGGTAAGTTGTTGAATCATGACTTCAAAATCTCCATTCTAATCTTGTCCAACTCTTATGAAAGAGTAGTTTTAATGATTTTGCCCCCTTTTCCCTTCTTTTCTTTTGCAGTGATAAAGCAGAGGCATTACTTCATCTAATTAATCAACAATCTGTTCCCCAGTCCATCAGTATCATGATGTTTGTGGATATGGTAGTATTTATTAGTTTCAGATTGTTATATTTTGTGTGATGTCTGTGGCATTCATATTTTATGTGTGCATATTCTCAGAGCCAAGCTTTATACAAGTGAAATGGTACCTTACTGCCTCTTTGATCTTGACGTGACAGATCGTTGCCCAGTGCAATAAACCTACGGACAATAGATCTCTTTATGCTTATGGTCAACTCGCTGTCCTTGTTGCTTCACAGGTGAGGTACCTGTTTTTCTTCAGTTTGATATAGCTAGTACGAGAAACTTGACATCCCTTTTTTCTTTCACTTAAGCATTTCACATATTTGATCTTTAAAAGGCTCAGCTTAAAAGTCAATAGTAATTTCCTGAAAAGTGAGTGCAATCTGATGCAATTAGCTAATCTCAGATGGTTACCATCTTAGAATAAGTTTTTTTACAGCATTGTGTATTATTTAACTTGACAATAGGTGCCACCTGTCATGGACATGCTGATTGCAAAGTTGAACAGAGTATGCATCTACACTGTTCCCAAACACATATCTTACTCGAAGGTAAATACCACTCTATTGATTTTATTTCACAATCATCTTATTGCAGCCCCATCTGTGAGGCCTCAGTAAGAGACATCTAGGTTTTAACCATCTTTATATTTCCAGTCTGTATTTACAACTCACGAAGAATACTACAATGCAATTGGTTTTGAACAAGAAGAGGACGGAAAGATTGAAAGTGTGGATAGTTTTATTGGGCGCATGACGTCTTGCATGAAACTATATGGTGCCATAGTCCAGGTCTGTCATCTATTTTATTTTATCTTGGCACAGCTATTCCACAATTGCATAGTGACGTGGCTGACTCAATCTACCTGTTCTGCCAGACTGAGGTTCGGCGTTTCCAAAACTTGCACGGCATTGAAGAAGGTTGGGCATGGCTTGCTAGGTTTTTGAATGCTCTCCCGCCAAATTCATACACAGCAGTTGCGCTTTACTCGTTTATAGAAGTAAGTTGATTCAGAAACATCTCAACAAATTCCTTACAATATATCTTATTTTTCCTTGAATTTTAACAATTATTTTTGTTTTTCTTGACCAGATGGCAGGATATGCTCTGTATAAAAGGTTCAGAAACCAATTCATGAAAGTATTACAAATTATAGAGCGAGATTATCTGGACGTATTACCAGAAGACCTAAAGTCGACCACAGCGATGCATAATTTTCGTGATTATCTGAGGTCAAAACAGTTTCTGAATGAACCAGAAGAAAGGCAATTAAAGACCGAGGTCTTGTCTAGTGCTGTTGAGTTTTACTAGAACTGGCCATCATCTTACTTTCTGCATGCTCGTCTGGGAGGTTGACTGGGCTGGATCGGATGAAAGCGCAAAATCACTGTAACCTAGTTTCTGGAAGCATTAGAATGTAGTATAAAAGTATGGTGTTTCATTAGCTGAAGATAGTGTCGTAGTTTAACAAACATATATATATATATATATATATATATATATATATATTTGTGTTGGTGGAATACTAATCTTATCAGAGCTGGACATGTAACTTCAGTTCATACTGTTTCCATCATGCTGTATAATTTAAGCATGCAGTGTGTGTTTGTCCATTCGATAAATTTAGTAATTATGATGGTTTATATGGAAGAAAGTTGCTAACTATCCAACTTTGGTAAACTCTTTTTAAGCTGTTTATATTGTTCAGAACAGTGGATGGGAGTGTGATTCTTACAGCTGCGCAGCTATAGCAACCCGGTTCCCCCTTCTTCCAAAATTAAACAAATAAAACTCATCCTCACCAAAAGTAAGGTAGAAAAGGGGCTAAAAGGAAACATATAGAATCAAGAAGGATGCTGCAGGGATGAATCCTGATCTAGCAAAATTCTACACAGATAATAGCTAACCCGGAGTGAACCAAACACATATGAAATGACCTTTTCTGACTGCTGAAATAAAATGTATGTCCCCTCGGGTATATAGATGATTTAGGATGGCCCTTGCGCAAGGATGACACAAACCGAGGTAACACAAATCCGATCTTCTGGCCAAGCTTCTTAGTACAATCGATGACGTACAGCGGAGCGATTTTGAGGGTTCTTATGCCCAGTTTTGAAAAAAGAGTCGAGCTGGTCATCTAATCCATAGCCATCCAAGTCAGTCTTAGATTAAACAAAACCTCAAAAAAGAAAGACTGCACTAAAACTCAAGTTACACTTGAAGAAGCAAGCTAGAAGATCGTGTACACATGCAACTACACTGAAAGATAATCCTTTCAGACTTAGGTACAAAATTGTATCTGTGGCCCTCTCGTTAAGTCTTTTCAATCAAAGTAGAGATCTCTAAATATGTTCTTTCTGCAAGGATTGTAAAGCCACCAATATTGGTTGTTCAAACCCATAATTGTTCCGCAGCTTGACTCAACAAGTCCTTCAATATTGAAAGGCTGCTTGAACCAGGATGATCATAAGTCTCTTTTTTCCAAGTTGCTACACTGTGCATGCACAGCAGAGCGCCCTTTGGAAAATCTGCACGGGCCAAGAACACTGTATAAGTTTGTCAACCGTCTGTGCATTACATTATCTCGAACGCATGCTTATCCATAAGGTAACTTGGCGATGGCGCCTTTTGGACGGTATGATCTGAAACTGCTGCTAGAAGAAGCTGAGCCATGGACAGGCGGAGGCAGAGGCATCCTGTTTGGGGCCTTGTAAGTTCGACATCTGAGTGATGATGACAATATTACTAGTGCGTACATCGATTGACATTTATATAGCAAATATCGGAGTTTTCTACAGCTGAAATGATTCTATAATTTTACGTACCCTAGTAGGTTGAGTTCAATTGTAGCCTTATATTGGGAAGGTACTTCCATGAGGGCGGCAAGTGCAAATTCTGCCTGTTTCCTCTGTGGATCCACATTTTTCGACATTATCTCCGTAAAGTTCACAAACTGTGACCAAAGAAAAGTGAGAGAAAACACATCCCAATTTCAACATATATATATATATATATATTTTTTTAAAAAAAATAAATAAAAAATAAAAAATCACCCCATAGACCCCACTTAAATGTGGGTAAAACCTCCCTTACAATCCCTGGGAATGAACCCTAGTCCATTACCAAGAAGGACATTAACCTAATCACTGGACTGCCATTCAATTCTCCTCAATTTCAACATATTTTAGTGCGGTTAAGACAAAGAAATAACTGAAAATCTTGCTGACCTGAAAATTATCGAATGCTCTTGCAGGGATGTTGTCATCAAACTCCCTCATCATATCCCAAGGACCATCTCCCACACCAACTAGAATGATAGACAACGGATATTCACTGCATTGTTGATGCTGATGAACATTAGTCTGGGTAAATTAATGCATTTTCATCACCTTTTCCCTTGGGGAAAGAAAAGAACTTTATATGATGTACCTTGCTTTGACGATAGCATGAACTGTTTTCTGCTCCTGAGGACTAATTTTACTTTTGGGAGTCTCAGAACTTCTCAGCTATACAGCAAAACACAAGTATCACAATGGTTTCGTTATTATAGTCCTAACAGTCTACAAAGCCATTTAAAAGGTTAAAATGCATAGACAGTGTAGGAATCACCTGGCCATCAGCAATTATCAACAGGATATGGTACTGGCCACCGCTATCCTCTACAATTCTCATAGCCATTTCGATTATAGGTGCAAAAGATGTAGGTCCTGGGCCATCGTTCAAGATAAACTGAGTGACATTGTAAACCAACACTTGAGCTAATAAATCTAACAAATTCAGGTTATGAGACAGTACCTGAAAGTCGAATCTGGGGAACTAATTCCCGATATCTCCTAACAACTTCTTCAAATCCATTACAGACCCTAGAATCTGGATAAAAGCTAAATACATCTTGATCACGAGTTGAGGCTGCACACAGAAAAGAGAAGAATTTTCAACTCAATTGCAGATGATCCTTTGTAGAATCAAGAAGAAGCTATAAATTTTCGGACATGGATGTACCATCTCCAAATCCAAAACATGGGATCAAATTGTCCTCATCAAAGGAGGATAACGATTTCCCAATAATTGAGATTGCTTGCTCATATGGATTCTGACCACTTCCAAGGTGATGCAAGCTTTTGTGCTGAAATGACCTGGAACCTAATACATTCCAAACAGGTTGATCAACTCACTAAAAGTGTTAAGACCTCAAAAACTTGGAAAAAAATTGAAGAACTCAGGGTCGGGGGGATTGCTAGACCTGTCCATTCATTGCTCTTTGTGAAATCAAGACCAATAATAAGGTTGGATGACTCTAATCCTGCCTCAACGAGTGCAGCTCTTACCTGAGTTACCAATTATAATTTCATTGCAAACGAAAGAAAGAAAAAAAAGTTATTGATCGATTCAGTGCACGTTTGTGAACAATGTAGCAGTTAGAAACCTTCATATGAAAAAAGGCCTTAACTCACCTGGTCCAGGGATTTGTAGTCATCAAATATCCTGGAATATCTTGTGTCAAACCTCCGATGATGTGGCTGAGGAGTTCTGAAACCGTAGTTGAAAGAAGGCGGCGCTAGGTGATGCTGAGGAGTTCTGAAACCGTAGTTGAAAGAAGGCGGCGCAAGGTGATGCTGAGGAGTATAATGTGTAAGATAAGGCCGCTGATCAAAGTGTGGTGATCTTATTTGGTAGTCATGATGATGATCATCAAACGAAGACAAACCGCTACTGGTTGAAACATTTCTCCTACCAGAACATCTTCCTCCCATGATTAGCCTATCAAAAAATCAACTCAATCTGCTCCTAACACCAAAAATGATAGCAAAATGAAGCAAACGGTGGGAATGAATTTGGAATGTGGCAAGTTCAACAGTTCAAGTATGAAAGTACATATAAAGAAATCCATGAAGGGTTTACCTTTGAATATATAAACTGCATTGAAAAGAAGTGGTTGAGTTGACTTAATATATGTACATTTTTCTTCTTTTTTTTTTTTTGGGGGTGGGAAATTACCAAGAAACGGCGAAAACCCCTGAGCAAGAATGCAACGAGGGGTTCAAAGAAAGAGAGCAATTAACCAGAACTGCAAGTTTTTCTTGACAGCCCGAAAATGGGTCATCCATAAAATTGTCGACATTGCAACTGTATGCATGAACGTTGACATAAAGTACTTAAAGCGTCAACCTTTTACCTAATCAAAGTTTATAGTATTCATTAGGTACGACCAATACGTCGGCACAAACATCATTCCAATTCATGTTAAATAGTGCATTCCTTCTAAAATGATTTCAATTTTTTTTTTTTTTTTGGCAATAATGCCATTTGAACGAGTCTTGTGCAATATAACCACAGTGTGTATTGTTTGTGGAAATTATACATCTCAAAGTGTGTATCAATATGTGTTTTTCCTTTAATTAACAAAGAAGTAGATCAATTAAATTGGAGTAAATCATTCCCTCCGAAATTAAGAGTGCAAAAATTATTCATTCAACAAACTAGATAATCAGTGTGTTAATGGAGCCATACAAAAACCGCTCATCAAATTCGTTGATATGTTTAAAATTAATATTTAGTAATGTTCCCGAAAAAAAAAAGGGTTAAAATCTGAAATGAAACTGAATATGGTCAGGATGATAAATATTTTTTTTCCCAAATAAACAGTTCTATTTGTCCTAAAAAAATAGTAATATAAATCACAAAATATGATACACCTCCGTCTCACAAAAATAGTCTAAATTGAGTTTTAAGTATTGTACTGTTTTTAGTACAAAATTAAAAACTCAATGTAGACTATTTTTGTGGGACGTGAGTAGTATTATCTATTTTTCTTAGACCAAAGGAGTAGTAATTAAAACCTTTGTTATCTTTCAAAAAAATAAAAAATAAAAACCTTTGTCGAAGTCTTTTTTCCTTACTAAGGATATTAATTACAAACAAAAAAAAAAAAGAAGAGAAATTTGCTTCAAGTAGTGGAACCCGCAAGTGAAAAAGACGGCGGCTTCTAGTGCTGACGTTCGTTTCCCCTTGGGTTCAGTCTGGCCGGAAGCTTCCTTCTTTCGCGGCCCGTTTGTTAGTTAGTCAGTCTCCGTCACCGTGACTCCGGCTCCCAGAAACCTTATTATTAGTGTATTATTTATTTATTTAGCTTATTAACTAAAATCCATTCCAATTACAAATCGCATACCTTCCCTCAATCACATCCAGCCGTCCAACGATCATTACAAATACCCACGTGTCACCATCTCAATAAAGTCCATATTTTTTTATTCATTCCAATAACCAAGCAGGAAAAACCAAGGATCCCTTCAGACTGGTGGTTGCTCTGCTGTCTTCCTTCGGCGGAGATTCTGGTTGTTGACAGCCATTTTGCTCTCCGGAGTTTCCACAATTTTAACCTAGATATTATAAATCAGGGTGAAAAAAAAATTGAAAATTCGATTTCGGTTAGATTGACCTAGTTTTCTTTAATTCCTTATTTTTATTTGATTGATCGGGTCATTAAGGTGTAGGAATTTTGCCGCTTTTTTTCGATTGAGTGTTTCAGTGTGAAATGTCGGTTGCTGCTGGTGATGAGGAGCAGGACGCGGTGTTGAGCGACGTCGAGGAGGATGATCCGGTGTCGATTAATATACAGTCGCCGGCGCCGGAAGATGTGTCCATCGGTAAAGTTAGGGAACTCCTGGCGGAGCTCGATCGAGAGCGGAAGGAGCGGGAGGCGGCTGAGAAGGCTAAATCGGAATTGCAAGTGTCGTTTAATCGGCTTAAAGCTCTGGCACATGATGCTATCAGGAAGCGGGATGAGAGCTCCAAGCAGCGAGACGAAGCTTTGCGTGAGAAAGAAGAGGCTTTGAAGTCCGTTGAGAGAGTATCGTCGGAATTGACTGAAGCGGCCAAGGGCAAAGATGAAATGTTGAAGCAATTGGAAGAGATGACCCGATCCAAGGATTCGTCTAGGTCGGAAATTGAGACTGCCGCTTCGATGCTCGTGAGTGGGATTGAAAAGATATCAGGAAAAGTGAGTAACTTCAAGAATTTCATGGCTGGTGGTTTGCCGAGGTCTCAGAAGTATACAGGGTTACCTGCGGTGGCTTATGGAGTTATTAAGAGGACGAATGAAATTGTAGAAGAGCTTCTTAGACAGATTGAGTTGACTACAAAGTCTAGGAATGAGACTAGGGAATTGATGGAACAGAGAAATTATGAGATTGCTATTGAGGTTTCACAGCTTGAGGCCACCATCAGTGGATTGAGAGAGGAGGTCTCCAGGAAGAGTTTGGAAATTGAGAAACTTGAGAAATCAATAGGTGAGAATGATGAGAAATTGGGTGAATGGCAAGAGAAGCAAATGGCTCTGGAGAATGAAGAGTTGGGTTTGAGGAACTTGATCAGTGAGCAGGATGAGAAGTTGAGAAGTATGGAAACAAAGATGAGTGTGCAAAGGTCGTTACTGATTGAGCAGTTGAATTATGTGACCAAAGTACACCGCGAGATATCTAATGTTGTGAAAGTAGTGGATGCCAGTAAATACTCGGAGTTATCTGAATCTATGTTTATGGCTAAAGAAACAGATGCTGAGGAAAACATTAAGGCATCTTTGGCAGGAATGGAGTCCATATATGAGTTAAGTCAGTTTGTTGTTGAGAAAACTAGGGAGTTAATAGAGGAGAGAAATCGTGAAGTCAGAAGTAGAAATGAAATGGTTTCTCAATTAGTAAAGGAGAAGGAACAAATTGGATCATTGTTGAGAAGTGCTTTGTCAAGAAGAACTTCTGCGGATCTGTCGTCCAAAACAAATGAATTGTTTAAAGTAGCTGAAAATGGGCTAAAGGCAGCTGGCATAGATTACAAGTTCAGTAATCATCTTGGAGAGGGAAAAGTAAATAAGGAGACCATTTCTGTGGATGCAGAAGAAGATGAAGTGTACGCATTGGTTAGTGAAGTGTATCTTCTCTATAGTGATTCTGTTAATTTTAAGTTTTTTTTTTTTCCCCATCCTATTCAGACCATCTTTCAACATGTGCAGGCTGGTGCTCTGGAGAATATAATAAAACAGTCTCAGGTTGAGATCATTGAACTGAAGCATTCTTTGGATGATCTAAGGTACCTTCTTTCGCACTATTGTTATTTGCTCTCAATGGCATTAATAACTGGTTGACAAGCTAAATTTTGATAAAAGATTTGGGAATGATAACTGGTTGACAAACAAATTTCTGAAAATATTCGGGGATGCGGAAGGTTATGATTTCCTTGCTTTTCTCAAAGAAGGTTATGAGTTCCTTGCTTACTTTCACGCCATGCTCATGTTTGTGTGAAAGAAGATTTCTTGTTGCTTATAATAAAGCATCCATTGTTATGAAGAGGGTATTGCTTTTTTTTTCTGTAAAGAGAACATTGATACAAGTTATCTATGCTCTTCCTAGAAATTGCATTCTTTTTGTATTCATTGTTCATGGATATCAAGATTGTTTTGTTCCAAGGCCTATTGAATAATCCCATCTTTCCCTCTGATCTGGGCATTATTTTTTATTGAATTAAGGGCAGAGTCAAATGCTCTGAAGCAGCAAGTGGAGACTCAAAAAGAGGAACTCAACCACTGGCGTCAGCGTGTGGATGAGCTTGAAGAGAAGGAGAGAGTAGCTAATGCAAATGTTAGTCTCTGCGTATTGTACTTGCTGTTTGTTTGAATTTGATTTAGGGCATTGTTTTATGGTCCTCTTCGCTGTTCCCAAAATAGCCTCAGCTTGACTATTTCTCTGGAATGTAGGTTGAAGCGCTTATGCTTGACATCGCAGCTGCTGAAGAAGAAATCACAAGGTGGAAGGTGGCTGCCCAGCAAGAAGCTGATGCAGGAAAAGCTGTTGAAGAAGATTACTCGAGACAGGTAAAATGAAATTCCTGGTCTCCTGAAACGAAGTTTCTTACACATCACTTCCGCATATTTTATCATTCAATGTAGCATTTCCAGAATTTGGTTTTACCTACAAGGTGGAATATAGCAATTCTGCTCTCTGTTTGTGTGATGCATGCTTTCAGCCTTGACGTATAGTCTCTGTATCGAATTTAGCAACCTGCTCTTTCTTTATTAGAACTGAAGTTTTGGGCTTTCTACTGCTGCTTAGGATCCATGTAAATATTTGGTTGCTCCATGTTGCTGGAGCCTAGATGCTTTAACATGTTAAAAGTAGGTGCTTTTAAGTAGCAATAGTTTCTGATTGTAATTGCTTCCTATCCTCTCTTGCTGCTGCTGCTGTTCACTCATTTCCTTGTAGGTTCTATCCCTCGATTGAATAACCCTAAATGCATGTGTTCATATCCTTCTGGGATCTGAGAATGTCACTCTAGAGAATTATTGCCTTGCGGATATGGTCTCACCTAAGCTCATGATATTGATCTTTCTGTTTCTGTGATTGCTGGTAGCACAAACTCCATTTATTCTATTTGATTCCTCTTTCTTTGGCAGCTCTCGGTCGTACGGCAGGAACTGGAAGAGGCCAAGCAAGCTGTAATTGAGGCCGAAAAGAAGCTCAAATTCAAAGAAGAAACTGCAACAGCAGCCATGGCTGCTAGAGATGCGGCCGAGAAATCCTTAAGATTGGCAGATATAAGGGCGACTAGGCTTAGAGAGAGAACAGAAGAACTGACCCGTCAGCTCGAAGAGCTGGATACTCGAGAACCTTCCCGATCAGGCCTGTCAAGACCTAGATATATGTGCTGGCCTTGGGAATGGCTCGGCATTGATTTCATCGGCTCCCAGCGTTTGGAACAGGCACGTCCGCAACAAAGGACCAACGAAATGGAGCTCCTATCTGAACCTCTACTTTGATTCTTTCTTTTCCCCTTTTTATTGATTTTTTTTTTTTGTTTTACAATTTTATTTTGACACTTAAGGTCACCTGGGTTTTCCTTGCTTGCTGGGTGTACTTATTATAATCGTCCCAAATTAGAGCCGTCAGACAGGGGGGGTTGGTAGATGGTATATATAACATTGTTGATATTCTTGTAGTGAGGTTAAATAGTCTTTGATTAACCTGTAAAAAAACACGCGAGGGGGTTTTTAGATGGAGTGATTTTCGTGTTGTGAAGTTTTTGGTTATCCACAGAGATTTGTTGCTTTGTTTTGTAATCTCCCTATAAATCATAGAATGCTTTGACTCAATACGTAGTTAAACATCCTTTCGAGGTTGGATTTGTGTTTCAAATTTTGACGGAGTTATAACGATATCGGCATATTATGAACATCAACTTTTGCAAGCTTGTAGAAATCAATCGGATGAATTGAAGCCTACCGCTAGCTAGATGAAGATTGCTGGTGTTTCATCGTTTTTCCTGCTCCCTTGAACAAGTAATACTCTTCCTCTGGGATGGATAAGAGTATCTCAAACAAAGACTAAAAGATTCAAATTGAGTCGCGTATGAAAAGCGTAAGTTTCATAAGAACTTGATTCTTTTTAGTGCTGAGTTCCTACAGTTTCCAAAGAAAATTTAAATTGAGTGGTTTCCGAAGAAAAGAATCTAATGTAATAGTGTTTAAAAAAAAAAAAAAAAGGGGAAAAAATCTAATGTAGCTGGACTTTTGGGAGGAAAAACAAAGGGGAAAAGTTTAAGGGATCACATCTAATATTCAAAAAATTAGGGGCTTCAGAATAAATAACCAAAATACCGAATCCAAAAGGGAAGGAATCAACTTAACCATGGTTCAAAAACCGAACCACCGTTCATAAAACGGTTACCTCGGTTCAATGGAGCTGCCTTTGATGACATAGGGTTAGGGTTTGAATCCTCAATTCAGTCGCTCTGTCAAATTTAATCTATGGAAATGCATTACATGTCGGATTATTCCTACTCTCAAATGGATCGTCGTCCCAACAAGCGTCCTAGATTAGCCTGGGACCTACCTCACGCCCCAAAGGTGAAATCTTTAGCTAATTTTTTGTGATTTCTTTATAATCTTTTGTTAGGTTTTTTTTTTCTGTTCATCAATTGATTTTATGAAGGGGAAAGACGAGTTTTGTGGAACGAATTTGCCAATTTGGTGTTTAATGTTTATGGAATGGAGTTTACATTAAATCATAGGCGTGTCAATTTCTTGAGAAAGATGCTTTTGACTTTTTCATTTGTGTGTGATGTGCTTTATGTCTAATTGGTCTTTCAGGTGATAAATTATTTGTTGTTTCCATAAATTCGTTTTGACTTTAGGGGAAGACTGGGAATTGCTCCAGATTATTTTGTGCCGGAACTGGCAACATTTGTGCTTTTCTCTTTAGTTTTGTTCAGCTAAGGTTTGGAATGGTCGCATGAATGGGTGTGTGGGGATCATGATTATTTCTGTTTCCTTTGATGTTAGATCATCAGCTTGCACTTTGAAAAGTTTGCCAAGGTTCTTGCTGTTAGTTACTTTGATTAGTTCTGAATCATGTGTTCCAAATCGACATAGGATGAAAGTGTTTTCTTTTGAATTCAGCCGGTAATGAGAGAGGGCTTCTTATTTTTCTTTTTAATTTAGCAAGAAAATGAATGATGGCTGTGTGTAGGCCCAATCAGGAATATATTATGGGCAAGAGGTTGGCAATGTATCAAGCTTTGGGCATTCAAGGGTATCCTCAGACCATGGTAATCTTTATGTAAAGGGAGGAGGTGCTCAAAGAGGATCTCCCCCGTGGCGAGAAGATGACAAAGATGGACATTACATTTTTGAGCTTGGAGAGAATTTAACTACTCGCTGTAATGATGATTTATTTTTTTAAAATTCACGTTTGGGCATTTCTACTTCTTTATAGCTCAGTGTTCATTTTTTTTCTACCGCTGTTTGTGTTTTTCTACTTCACTCGAACTCCTTTTTAATAAAGTTTTTAGTATGAGGAAATTGATGACTTTGGAAAAAAGGTTCGTGAATGCAAAAAGATTTTGGTTTACTTTATGTCTGCCCTTTCTTTCTGTCTCCTTCATTCATAGCCATCATGCAATATACTGGAGGATTGAGAATGGCAATGCTTGGATACTATACCACTTTTGTTTGATATATAAGGTAGATGAGAAGAGAGTGATTTATTTCATGTTTGTTGTAGTGTCCTTGTTATTATTTTTGGTTTTTGTTAAAGGTGTCTTTAGACCTGCAACAAAAAAACTTAGTTGTTCTAGAAATGTGTGCTTTTTTATAAAACAATGTTGTCTGATATCAATTAATTTGACGTAAATTTGGATGTTTTAGTCTATCTATGTTAGTTTTAGCTACTTCTTACTTGGTACTTGTTCTTGCAGATAAGATTCTAAGGAAAATTGGAGAAGGTTGGTTTTGAAACTTATTTACTGGATTGCATGATTTATATACATGTATAATCGTTCTCCAGTTTGTTAAACACAATATTTCACCCGTTTTTTAAGGTATGATTCTTTTTGTCATAGGTACCTTTGGTCAGGTTCTGGAATGTTGGGATAGGGAAGCAAAAGAAATGGTTGCCATAAAAATAGTCCGGAGCATAAAGAAATATCGTGAAGCTGCAATGATTGAAATTGATGTGCTTCAGTTGCTTGGGCGATATGATAGGAATGGCAGCCGGTAAGTGTTGTGTTGCCATTTTTTATCATCTATAATGGTTAATTGCTTTCTTCAGAGAAACCTCTGTGTGGGTGGTTAAGTGAGTTGATCCCTTGCAGTTGTGTACAATTACGGAACTGGTTTGACTATCGTAACCATGTTTGTTTAGTAAGTACTTTTGCTGATTGCTAAAAACATGACTTTCTTTTTTCATAAATTTTGTTAGGGGGTTTTTTGGCTAGTTGAATGCTTATAAATCGTCTTAACAGGTGTTTGAGAAGCTTGGACCAAGCTTATTCGATTTTCTACGGAAAAACAGTTACAGCTCATTCCCCGTTGATCTAGTCCGTGAGATTGGGAGACAACTTTTGGAATGTGTAGCATGTGTGTTCCAAACTTGATATCAAACTCTCTTAGTAAATATTTAATCCGTCCACTTTTCATGCCTCATGTGCTGCAGTCTCCCATTTCAATCTCTTTCCTGTTCTGAGTTGCTCGCGTTATATTCCAAAACAATTTCGTTTTAGGATCCTTCTCATTTCTCTTATGAGTTTCTGTTTCTCTTTTGGGTTGCTATTTATCTTCGCTAGATTGTGATGCTATTATAATTTTGTTCTTTCTGCAGTTATGCATGACATGCGTCTCATTCATACTGACTTGAAGCCTGAGAACATACTGTTTGTCTCTCCTGAATACATCAAAGTGCCTGATTACAAGGTATGTTGAAGTTCTTCTCCCAACTCCCAACTTTAGTTTCATATTTGGAGTTGATATAGAATTCAGAATCCTGCTGGTCGCATTTTCCAGTGTGAGTAGTTTCTCTTTTGTTCATGCTATCCTTCTGCCGTTGAAATTTCAATTGGCATTTTAGCATTTGCAGGCTGCTCCCTGGACTCAAAGAGGAGGAGCTTTGTTCAAGAGGCTGCCAAAGTCAAGTGCTATTAAGGTCATTGACTTTGGTAGCACTGCATATGAGCGCCAAGATCATAATTATATCGTCTCCACTAGACACTATAGAGCTCCAGAGGTTATTCTTGGTAGGTTTAGATGTCCATTTGCTCCGGTTTGATGTCAAAAAGTATTCTGGAAATGACTGATTGCTGTATTTTTGTTATTGCAGGACTCGGCTGGAGTTATCCTTGTGATATGTGGAGTGCTGGTTGTATCTTGGTGGAGTTGTGCTCGGTAATGACTTAGAATGTATTGACTAAATGATTAACTATAGCAATTTACTGTGGCTTAGAACATCTTATGGACCCTTAATTGTCTAGATTTATGGTAATTTGTCAGGGCGAAGCTTTGTTTCAAACCCATGAGAACTTGGAGCACCTTGCCATGATGGAGAGAGTATTGGGTCCACTACCACAGCACATGCTAAAAAGAGTGGAGTGAGTGCCCTGCTTATGCCTTGAGAACCATGTTATAGTCATAGTGCAGCTCTTAAATATGATCTTATTTTTCCCATTTCCATTTGTGCAGCCGGAATGCTGAAAAATTTGTTAGGAGGAGTAGACTGGACTGGCCAGAAGGTGCAACTTCGAGGGAAAGTATTAAGGCAGTGATGAAAGTACCACGTCTTCAGGTACGTGTGATCAAGTGTATTTGCTCCAATGTCATCTGGTTTTTTGGACATTGCTTTCGTGTATTCTTGTTCTTGCATTTTTTGTTTCATTTACAATGTTTTCTTTATTGCGTTTTACTTTCGACAGGTTTCTATGAAAGTACTACTATTATTTAGCCATCTCACCATGTGGAGTTTGAGGGATCATATGTAGCCCCTGTATATGATTATATCGTTTTAATATTTTGGTATTGCAGAATTTGGTAATGCAACATGTGGATCATTCCGCTGGGGATCTCATTGACCTTTTGCAAGGGCTCCTAAAGTTCGACCCTTCAGAAAGGTTAACGGCGCGTGAAGCTCTGAGGCACCCCTTTTTCACCAGAGACCACTACAGGAGATCTTGACATGACGTGGTCAATCTGGATTGCAATAACTGTTGGATTCTCTTTGTATGCACAAAAATGTTGTAGTGGTGTTTATAGGATAGTGAAGATTAGGTTGTTCCAAGCTGTCGAGATCTTGGAATCTTTATTGCTCTGTTATACGAACACACCATAATTTTTCTATACGTAATTGGCAGTAAAAATGTGGATCAAAATCACAATAAAATCCTGCCTAGCTTTGTTGGAATGCCCCAAAATGTATTGGGGTTGTCATGAAGATTTGGACTTACCTCATCTGGATCACTTATTCTGCACTATTTTGTTCTTGCATTTAGTAATCTGTGTTGCTGGGTAGGGTGTGCATTATTCCCTCCGTCCCATTTTAATAGATTAGTGAGACTCGGTATTCCTTTTGTCTCGGATGAAAATTCTGAATTATCTTTTTCATTTTTCCTTGGAACACACAAGAATTGATAGTCTCAATTACCGACTCCTGCACTCATACGAGAAAGTGAACATGTACAAAATATGATCATTCACTAACCAAAAATATAAAATAATGATCATTCGGAAACAACTCAGATTCTTTGATTATCTCTCACTAACAAAAATCGTACTGAACAACGTATGAAATGAATACTCAAGAAAAGGAAATCAATGATACATAAAAACATCGAACAAATATTGGCTCTACCAAAACACAGATCCTTTACCCAACAAAAATAAATAAATAAATAGATCCTTTGATCACCATTCAGCAACATCACCAAATTTCACCCTTCATTGAGCCTCACTTTTACCGCTTTGTTGAGCACTTCTTACTGACCAAAACCCCAGTTGGAGGACCTGTTACAGTGATGGTACAATGGCTGTATAACCAGTAAGAATACTTCAACACACCACCCAACATGGACCTTGTCCTGAACAAACCTTTAACTTCAAAATCGACCCTACCCTCATTGATTTGCATTGTAAGATCTTGGGTGGTGGAAAAGGGAAGCCTAACCTGACTTGTAACCATATGAACAGTTTGAAATGTGGACACACTCTTGAATGCTGTGAAGGGCTCAATGTATCTTGTGGAAATTAAGTTGTTTTCGTAATAAAGATCCAATATAACATAACTGAAGTCCACATTGACTTTCGTATTTGGATTGGTAAAGTTTGCTAAGATGGTGAAATCAGCATTGAGGAGATACCCCATGTCCAAGTAGGCTGCATTGAGAGTTGCAGTTGAGATGTCGAATTTTGGAAGCCGCGGGCGGTAGACTAAGAAAATGATCAGAACTGTTAGGCCAACAACTATGATTATGATCCAAAAAAGTGCACAAAATGCTGCAATGAACCATGCTAATGGCCTAGTCTCGCCCCCTGTTATCACTCTAAGAGAAGAAGGCCTTTGATGTGGCTGCCGGGGTGAATGTTGCGGGTGCTGTGAAGGGCCGCTATCATGTTGATCCCGTCCTCCAAAATGAACTTGTCTTCCTGGGATTTCGTCACTATGTTTGCCATGATTCCTGGGTTTTGTATTGATGATTGGACGTGGCTGTTGAGGAGTCACCGGTGGGACATCAAAGCGAGTATCATATGCTGGAGGTATCAATGGATCCGGCGAACGTGAAGTTGGGGAAACATTCTGGCCGTGAAATGGTGCTGTAACATTCGGGCCCTGAAAAGGTGCCGGAAATGGGGCATTAGTACGAGGTCGCCTTGGCCTCTGATCGGGTAGTTGCAGAAAATGTGGTTGAAAATGAGGATTGGTTTCCTGTTGAGGGTACATGGCTGTTTGCCTATAATTATGCAAAATTGAACTGGGAAGATGTTGGCTCTGTTAATTTGACATTGAAAGAAGTGTTCTAGTGTAGTGAGGAATGGAGATAGATACAAAAGAACAGGATGAAGATGTATCATGTACCAGTGGGAGACAGATTGAAGGTTAGGCAAAGAATCGGAGTTTAGCTAAGCATAGAAGGCAAGTAAACCTTATTCCTTTTTTGCCTGCTTCCTTTACACGCATTTCTCCTTGTGTTACAGAGCATCATTCATACACTGTTCTGGAGAGTTTAGAACTCCTATATACATTGGCAACAGGAAGTCTATAGTCTATACTCTATAGCGTAACTCTTCAGATTTTCTGACAATCTTTACTAAAGACTTCAGAAAGTATTTCTGGAAATAGATTGATTCAGAACGAGTCGGGCCATTTTTTATCGACTCATTGGAGGTAGGGACAACCCAAAGCCACACTCAACAGTTGCTAATCTACAAGTAGGCCCAGCAAAATTTCAAAATTGAACTTCTAATCCACAGCCTAGCTATCTAAGCAAGGATTCCTAAGAACTGGGTGAACACTCAGTCCACCACTCCGATTCCACCAACAGGAGCCGCAGCTAATAGCTAACCTGCTCACGCATAGTAACACCTTTCCTCACCTTCCTTTCGAATTGAAATATCAACTGCAAGCCCCCAGTGGCTTGATGCCATCCTAGATGAATACACACAGCAGATGAGTAACCGGAGCATCTTGGCAAGGATGTCAACGTGGTAGGCACATTGCCTGGTTTATTTGGGGCAGTTTCAAGAAAATGACAACCGGCAAAAATAGACTTCAGATAGGGATGGGATCTTTTATACCCATTAGCCACATATCCACACAAGGGATTGCTAATGAAACTTGAAGAGAAATCTTTTTCCATGATACCAGCAAAGGCTTCTGTTGCCACATTATCACCTCCAATTAGTTCTGCATGTCGAACGTACAACAAATCATGAATATCTAGGTAAGTAAGAGCACAAAGTATCTGCAGTCTTTGAACTGCCTACCAAGCAAACATGAAAACTGAGATAAATCATAAATCCTTACCTTCTGGCCTTTCTGCAGCTTTGAGAGAATACAACAAAAGGCTTTGGGAGGCCGAGTGCAAAGGTCCTCCAGGAATGACTTTTCACAAGATTATCAACACCTCAACCTGACATTTAGAGCAAACATTTTAGCCTTGAATGATGCAACACGTAGACAGCTTCATGCCATTCCACTTAGTGCAGTGAAATGCACTAGAACCAAAAAACAGAAAACCGAAAAACAGAAATTAGGACAAGATAGAAGGATTCCACAAAAGTAAAGGAACAAACCATTTGTGATATCCGTGCAGGATGCATCTTTCGAATTAATGGCTTCAATAAGAGTACTTGACAAATCACTTTCAAGTGTGAATCCCTTCTCCATCATCTGATCCCACACTGAACATGCCAGCGAAATCTTATTTTCCCGAATAAGACCTCTAATTATCAATCTGAAAGTCACCCCATCTGGACACAAACCTCTAGAATGCATCTCCTCGTACAAATGCATGGCCTCATCAACTCTAAGAGCCCCACAAAAACCACAAATGAGAGCATTGTAGCAGACAACATCAGGCACTTGTCCCTGAGCAATGATATCATAGAACATACCACGGGCGATCCCTACTCTGCCACTCTTACACAGATGGTCAATGATTACAGTATACAATACATGATCAGGATACAAACCCATCTCAGTCATCTGGTCAAGAAGTCTTTTAGCTAAGCTGGAATGGCCTTCTTTAAGAAAAGCCTCAATAAGAATTGTAAAAGTAACAACATCAGGGGATATCCCCTTGAGTGCCATCTCGCTAAATAGACTGTATGCCCTCTTAATGTGGCCGGCCATGCACAACGACCCAATTATTGTGTTAAAGGTCACAACATCAATTAAACCTTTAATTTCCATCTTATTCACCATCAACATATAAGCCTTATCAACTCTATTAGCCCTGCAAAGACCTTTAATCAGCTCATTATAGCTATAACTATCCAGTTCCAATCCACCTTTCTCCATATTTGCCATTAGCTGCTCAGCTTCGTCTAACATAAGTTCATCGCAACAAAAATTCAGTAACACGTTGTACGTAACTAGATCTGGTTCACATCCATTTTTCCTCATAAACCTCTTAATCGCCTGCGCCTTGTCAATCCTTCCAGCTTTGCAGTACCCATGAATAAGTGCATTGTAAATTTCGGTAGAAAGTTTAACTTTATCCTTCATTTCTCCCAATATAAGCTCATAAGCCAAATCAACTTTCCCATTTTCAATTAATCCTAAAACAAGAGCCCTGCAAGCCTTATTGTCCAAGTCACTAACTTTCCTAACCATCACACGCCAGAGTTCAACCGCTTCATCAATCCGGCCAACACGGAGCAACCCATTAATAACTGTAGTATAACTTACCACATCGGGTTCCCTCCCTTTCTCCCCCATTACTCTCAAAATCTCCAAGGCAAAATCCACATATTTCTCGCTACATAAAAGATTCAAGTATATATTACAAGCCCAAATATCCGGGACAACCTCGAGTCTATCCATGTCAACCAAAAGCCTATCAATAAGTTCAAAGTTCTTAACTTGGCACAACCCAGAAATGAACCTGGAATAAGTGAACGAGCTCAAAGAGAACCCTCTTGGCTGCATGTCACGATAATACTGTTCGGCCAAGTCAAAACGACAATTGGCAATCAACACACCAATGAACCTGTTGTAATCAACGCTGAAAACTCTGCATTCCGATTGGGTCATTTCGTCGAACACTTTGATTGCTTGATCTAATAGACCAGTTCGGACGTAATAAGCTATGTGAGCCCGGTAGATAAGGCGATTTCTACCCAGAGCTCTGTACATATTACAAATGGGCTTCTCACAAACGAATGCATAGCATCGAATTTATACAGCTTTATTCCTCAATGGGACTTCTCAAGAGAGAAATGAACAAAAAGACTATATTCTGTTTGCAGTAAAAATTAAAAAACAAAAAAAAAAAAAGAACTACACACTGAGCTAAATGTACAACAAATTCAACATGAATGTATGTTAGTGTAGCAGTAATGGAGGCAAGTGATGAAACCTGGATGCTGCAACAAAGGAAGAAGACGGCGAGACAGGGAGGAAGGGAGAGAGGAAAGGGAGGACTTCTTTGGGCGCGCGGCCCAAAATCATGTCCCGTAATCATAAAAGACTGCAGATGTATGGATTCGGTATAAAATCAAATGTCCAAATTCCAAGTTTGTTAACTACTATTGGGTTGGATTGATCATATAAATAGATGGGCCTTAAAGAACCCACCATGGGCCTATGCAAAATTAATCAACCAATTTGCTTTTGGTTCTTCGAGTTATGCCATCAGTTTTTTTTTTTTTTTTTTTTAATAAAAAAAAAATATTCACTTAATTCTTAGAGAATTCGATTCAAAACTGCGAGTCTTGCAGATAACCGAAAGTTTGTAACCGTTGGGAACAGAATTGCTTTTAAACGTGCAAAAAATGTTTTATAATTAGCTCAGTAATTGGCCGATCATATATTAAGTATTCAATAAATGAACAGTATATAATGCATTCTCTTTCATGTGATCAAAACATTGTCTTTTATGTTATCCGGCCAGGGTAAATAGATGATTCCCAAGTGAGGAAAATGAAGGAATGTTGAAGAGTATTTTTTGATATCATGCAATACTACAAATTCCATCAATTACAAGAGAAAATATTATGGTAAGTGATAACTGGTCGGTCATATAACAATTTAAAATATTTTTGTAATCAAACATATTTCTACATTAAGACTAATAATTAAATGAAACGAATCTCTCCTTTTCTCAAAATAATTATATCAAATAAACCAATGTCCTTGCGAGAAAGAACTGGCTCTTTAATCAAATCCTAATACATTAGTACATAAAAAAAAAAAATTAAAAAAAAAAAGAGAATGAAAGGGTACATCGTTCATGCCTTGCTGCATGTGCTGAGAATATATATATACGCCAGTGCTGAAAATTCTAGTAACAGGGTATTTAAAAATTTTACTACAAATTTTTTTAAAAAAAATTAGGGCTGATTCCCGGCCTCCTTCCTTGACTCGAATGCGACTGCCTACCCAATATAGTCTTGCTTGCACTATTTTTGACTTGGATTTACTATTCTTTCTTCTTTTTCTTTCTTTTTTTTTCTTTCTTTTTTTTTAATTACTTGGATTTATTATTCCTCTGTCTTCTCCTCAATTCTTTTTTTCTTTTTTAAGTTGTCCGTGGGTTTTATTTACATCTTGTTAAGAACCTTTCAATGCTTAAACATCATAACCACACAAGTACTAGTTGAAAAATTCTTAATGATAAGGCTGAATATTACTCCGTCCAAAGAGAGCATGTTAGATTATAAAACAAGATTTTTTTTTTCGGAAAAGAGATAGTAATATTAAGTTCAGAAATAATAAACTAGCATCTCCTTTATTTGGGGGAAAAAAAAATACAACTTATGAACAGCATACTGTATTTCTCTGGCTTTTAAGGAAAAGTAAAATAGAACGATGATACTCTACGTTAGTGTTGAAGTAAATTGATGATAAAATAAAACTGTAATGTTACTCCAGCAGTTTATATTACTAATATTTTAATCCATTTTCTAGAATAAAGTGACCAAGTATATGCAAGATAGAGTTGGAATTTTCGATCCGCAATTAATTTAGTCGTACATTGTTGACTGAATATAAATATTCATTAAAAAAAAAATAACGCGAATGAGGTAGTAGTTTAGTGATAAAACTATCATTACCTTTAAGAGGATGTTCAAACCCCCACTCCAACAAATAGTGAAGGGTGGTTCTAACTTTTCCAATTGACACCTCTTGAGGGCTTGTTATGTCAAACTCACTCATGAACAGTGACGGATTTAAGGGGGGGTCACGGTGGTCGATCGACCCCCCGGCCGCCCGGATTTGGCCAATTTTTTTCTTAGTAGGGTGTCCGTTAATTGAAGTTTTTTCAGTTCGACCCTCCTGTGACGGTTGAATAATCCTATTTTCGACCCCGCGATTTGAAAATTCTCGTTCCGTCACTGCTCATGAACTTCCGATTTTGCATTCGAGCTTGTCACCTTAGGTTTTTCTAGGGTGGTTTGCAAGCTATTGTAGTGGGTGTGGGTTTACCACAGATTTCGCACTCGAACTTGTCATCCCGAACTTGCTTAGGGTAGTTTTCATTCCACTGTGGTTTGCAAGTTATTGCAGCGGACGTGGTTTTACCCATTTCTGATGAGGTTCTCGACGTTATCAAAAAAAAAATGACGAATTGAAAAGATTGAAGAAAGAGTGAGGGGTGGTTATAATCTCGACCACTGTAGTTTGCAAGTTATTACAGTGGGCGTGGATTTACTCATTTCTGGTGGGTTCCCGACGTTACCAAAAAAAAAAAAAAGACGAATTGAAAAGATTGAACAAAATGAGAGGTGCCTTTAATAATATCAATTGATACCTCTAGAGGGTTTGTTATGACAAACTCACTCATGAATCTCAATTTCACACCCAAATTTGTTATCTAAACTTGCCTAGAATGATTTATCTCCCACTTGGTTTGCAAGCTATTGCAGTAGGCGTGGATTTACCCATCTCTGATGGGGTTCCCGATGTTAAAAAATAAAAAACAATTGAAAAGATTGAACATTGTTTAACAAATGAGTTATTATAGTTTAGTGATGTTCTAAAATCTGAATCGGTTCAATTAAATTTGGTATAAAAGGGTTGTGGTGTAAATATAAACAACTATGTTAAACCATCGTTTGATAAAAAATGTGATAATGATACTCTTAATGAAAATTCTCATGATTTTTATTTTTAAATGGAGAATTATATGTCCAGATTTAGAACTAAATATTTAACATTAAATGGATGAGCCTTCATGAGTTTATATGCAAAATTTTAGACCTTTAGAGACAAAAGTCTCAAATACTGTAATCTTATGCCGCACTAGTCAAGATTTTGACACATTGTCTTAACGGTTTTATCGGTGGATTGGAGTGTTAGTAAAAAAATTTTTTTAAAAAATAAATATTGAATATAGAAATTTAACAAATTTTATAGGGTGATTTAGAAAATTTTGTAAGATTGTGATGTAGTATATCCTTAACTAATTTTATAACATCATTGGCTAGATTACAATGGTATATATGCTACTTTAACATTTCCAACACTAAAAATTCATTCAAAAAGTGTTTCAAACACACCTCAATTTTCTCTTAGATTGTTTTTCAAGAGTCTTAACCAAGTATTAAATAAAATAAACTATTATTAGTTTCTGGTCAAAGAAGATTAATTATCTGATAATCTCTAAAATTAAATATGGAGACCTTCAAATATAGTGAAAATTAGGATGAGCAGGGAATATTTGACTATATACCCTTGAGTTGGGTGGACAAGAATATAACAAATTATCCGGCACCTTTGACCGTCAAATCTTCCTCATCGACTAACATATTTTGTTTTCCCGAATTCCATGGATTCATTAATAATACTCATTCTGTCCAAAAATTATTGTCCAGTTTGAGATTTCACTTTCAGTACAATTTGAACTAAAAATGAAAATTCAAACTGGACAATAATTATGGGACAGAGGGAGTACTAATAATAGTTTCTTGAATTCAATTCATGTACAAGCTTGCCCCTAAAATGTAACAACTTATTGCAACTCGACACCACATTTTGCAAGTAATACAAGTAAACCACCTCCGTCCGAAGTACCTTTGAGTTTTGGGTAACATTATGGACATAATAAAATTATGATAAACAAAGGACGATGAAGATTGCTCTGTTCTGTAGTAATAAGGCCAAATTCTGAATTTTCAACAAACTTTTGCTCTGTTTCTTAAAAATTGCTCTATCCAATCATCACCCTTTCATTTTTTATTTTTTTTTGGTTCGAGTTTCCAAAAAAAACCCTTTCATTTTTATTTTTCATTTTCATTTTTAATCAATTTTCTGGACCAAAATGAAGGAAACGCCAAAGCTTTGAAAACTTTATCTGTAAGCAAGAAAACCACTCGGCCACGGTATGGTCAAATGCATTTGACTCAAATCGGAACAAAACTTGCCGAAATTTGCAATGGAAATATTTATCCTTTGGAAGCGGAGGAGTACATCAAGTTACATGATAAATACGGCAAGTACAAAACTATGATGCCAAATGATACACTTCATCATGCATTGTGATTATGAATTTTAATTATTTATCATATCAGAAAAATGTTTATTTATTGAAGTAAAACATTAAAATTTATTCAATACAATGGAATTTTGATTAGTGAATTGCTAAACGCAACATAATTTTACTTTGCACAACTTGTAAAATAGACTAAAATACCTATGAACTATAAATCTTCCTAAATTTTTTTATAAGACCATCTCTTTTTACAACTTCATACATATTCTTTCAAGATACATTGAAAATTCACCGATTACTAATAGTTTTAATGTCGGAGTACCGAAAAACTTGTGAAAGAGGAGAAAATGAGGTGATATTTGGGCCAATTTTTTACTTTTTCTTCTGGTGATCAGGCGGCTTTGAAGTTTTGGACTTTTTGGCGGATTTTTTTTTGTTTATTAATTTTTTTTTAACGAAATGTTGTAGGTTAAATTTTTTGGTTTTGGTATGGTTGATGATCATCGTTTTTTTTTTTTTTGCGAAATGTGTGATCGTTTTTTCTTTTGTTGCGACCGCTTTCTTTTCTTTTTTCTATGTTCTTTTTTTTTTTGGATGTAATCGGCGGTTTTGATGTTATGGAGAACAGAAGGTTTAAATTGCCTCTTCTGTAAATATTCAATGCAAGGATTATCGGATTTTCGCCTAAGAAATTTCCATGGATTATTTTTTTACTACAAGTGTGATTCCAGTTTTGTTGATCGGTTTAGAGCAATGAGACAATGAACTTGGGATTGTAAACACTGAAGTTTGAAAATTTGGATATTGCTAAATACAACTTGTTTTTACTTGCGCAACTTCATAAGGGTTATTTAATCTATTTAATAAGATGTGCAAAATAAAATTAAGCTGTATTTAGCAATATCCTTTTGATTATAATGTTGAATGACTACGAATAGCTAAATATTGACCTAGTTACATGATAACATCATTTGGCATTACATTTTTGTCACTAAAACAAGTAAGGTCTTCAGATATAAGCTCCATATTTATAAAGTTTTATTTGAATTACAGTCGATATGACAAATCACCATTTATTTATTTTTTTCATATGAAATTATATATTATTATTATTATTATTTTGTTTTTTGGCTTGTTTCAGAAATTTTGTGATATTAATTGTAATTATGAATTTTGCTCGTGCAAAAAAAAAATTGTTGTATTTTCCCTGTTTTTGAAATAGTAATAACTGTATTTTTTTTTCTTAAAAGAAAAAAAAAAACAAAATGATAGAAGAGGTCACTGTCCATCCATGACGTGGCCGTTTGACCGATTCTGTTCAAGTCAATGAACTGCCATGCTGTTGTCTTTTTCGCAAGTGTTCTGTTGGCTTACATGCGAATCATCCTCTTCTTCAATTTTTTCTTATTTTTATTTTTGTCTCTCCAAACTTAGAAGCAGCTTCAGCTAGGCTCTTCTTGCATCTTTACTATTTCTTCCTTTTCATTTTATTTTTTTTCCCACCGTATTTCATTAATTTAAGGTTATTTAATTGGTGGGATTTTTCTGGATTTCATTTTCTCTACAAAATCTAATGCCTGGGGCAAAAAATCATCTTGGTCATCATCACAGACCAATCCACAGTTTCAACTTCAAGTGAGTCTTCCTCGTGTATATGATTTGTTCATGGGAATTTCTTCATGCCCTTTTTCTTCTTTCTTGATTGGTTTTTGTTTGCTGTTTACCGTTGATTTGATTATTGGGATGATGGCTTTCTTTTCTTTCTTTCTTTATTTTATAAGCAGCAAGTTTGCTCGGTCGTATTCGTGTTTGATTTTTTCTCCTCCTTGTTTTTCCTGTATTTAACATGTTGAAACTGAGACTTGGTCAAGGGTTTTAGGTGAGAGGAAAGTTCACAAATGTTGAATTGAATGGGTAGTTGGGATGTTTGAATTCGCAATAATAGGTGGATGTATTGTTTTCCTTTGACTGCTTTTTCTCCATATTCCACATGATATTGGTTTGATTTTTCTGCATTTCAGTTAAAAATTTAATCTTTTTTCCTGCTAAAAATACTTTACTTTTTGCCATGTCCAATCTGGGATTTCTCATTTATTTTCCTTGAAGTTATGTTAGTCTCAATTGTATTTGTTCCCATTTTTCGGCTATTTCAAAATTTGTTTTTAACAGTCTGAATAGTCAAAAAGGTAATCACACTTGATGTTCTCTATTCGGGCTTCCAGGAACAAACCCTCAGTTTCTCTGATTGGGAGTGGAGGAGGAGTGTAATTTGTTCTTTTCAGATGTTGGGGGAAGGGGACAGGGAGAGGCTTTCAGCTTCCAACAGGAAAACGTATTCCCGCTCTGTCTCTTGGACTGGCCGGTCACCTGCACAGTCTAATTCTAAACCACAATGGAACAGTAAAGCTCGAGCTTGTTTACCACCCCTTCAGCCACTCTCAATCACTAGGCCAGCCGTGGAGGAATGGCCGAAACCTGGGTCAGATGATCTTGGCATTTGGAATAGTCCTCCTACTCCCAGTGTGAGACCTGGATCAATCACGCCCCGTGAGAACTCGGTTTCAGGTCACAAAACACCTAGAGAATTTGAGTTCAAGAAAGATAAGCTCGCATTCTTCAACAAGGAATGTTCGAGGATTGTAGATTACATATACCTAGGAAGTGACACGATTGCAAAGGATCGAGAAGTTCTTCGTCAGAATGGGATTACTCATGTGCTGAACTGTGTTGGATTTCTTTGCCCAGAATACTTTAAAGGTGACCTGATTTACAAGACGCTCTGGTTGCAGGATAGTCCGTCTGAGGATATAACTAGTATCCTCTACGATGTGTTTGATTACTTTGAAGAAGTTCGGGAACAAGGTGGCCGGGTTTTTGTCCATTGTTGCCAGGGGGTGTCTCGATCGACTTCATTGGTCATAGCGTATTTGATGTGGAAGCAGGGGCAGAGTTTTGAAGATGCATTCCAGCATGTTAAGGCAGCCAGAGGGGTGACAAACCCCAATATGGGTTTTGCTTGCCAACTTTTGCAGTGCCAGAAAAGGGTACATGCTCTGCCTGCGAGTCCTAGTTCTGTGATAAGGATGTATAGGATGGCTCCTCACTCACCATATGATCCCCTTCATCTTGTACCGAAGTTATTGAATGAGCCAGGAGCAGAAGGACTTGATTCTCGTGGAGCCTTCATCGTTCATGTCCCTTCAGCTATTTATGTATGGATTGGAAAGCAATCGGTGTCAGTCATGTCTGATGCGGCTAAGGCCGCAGCCAATCAGGTGATTCATTATGAAAAAGCTAAAGGTCCAGTCATAATGGTGAAAGAAGGTGACGAGCCATCTGAATTTTGGGTTGCTCTTCGTAAGGATGGTAAAGTGACTGTTGGAAGCTTTTCTGACGGCATTAGAAGTGTTCCAGGGTATGATTTGGATTTTGAAATTTTTCAGAAAGCACTTGCAGGAGGGGTTGTACCGCCGTTCCAATTATCCGGAACTGGGTCTGAGACTCATCTCCCTGCACGTCAAAATGGGTGGAACCGGTTGAGATGGAAATTTGCGAGTGGAATTATGAAAGAGTTTATAACCTCAACAAAATCTAGCTTCGAGGCTGTTCAAACAGATCATGGACAGGGTGATGAATCAAATGAGCAGACTTTTGGAGAACCTGAAGATACATCATCACCCGTTGACCGTACTCCTCCCTCAAGTCCTCAGTGTGATTCACCGTTAGCCTTTCCTCCTTATGTTGCTGCCAGCTCTAATTGGATCAAACATTCAAGCCCCCTTGATAATCTTTCATTATCTCCTTTTGCTAGCAGAGCGAAGTCTGATACTACATCTCCTTCGCTCTCACCGTCAACTTCAGATTATTCCAGTTCATTTACCTTCTCACCCACTTCTTCTAACTGGTCTGACTTGTCGTGTATGTCCACTCAGCCTTCTCCCTCAGAATTGGAGTCCAAAAATTTAGATCTCCACTGTAGTGATGCCTCCTTAGAGGAAAGTGCACCTTTACTTTGTGATGGAGTTTCATCTCCAACAGAAAATGTATTATCTGGTTCACGTGATTTGCGTATGGCTTGTTTTCCAAGCAGAGGAAGATCAGTTTCTCTTGCAGAAAGAAGGGGAAATATTCCTCCTCCTCGGATGAGGCTGCATTTGATTGATGAAGCATCCCAAGTTCCAGTAGGCTTGACTAGATCGTGGTCATTTACTCGTCCTGATCTTGATGACGAAATGATTACCGAAGCAGATTGTAATAAAGGTTCTGTTGAAAGCTCTTCTGAAACAAGTAGAGAAGAAACAATGACTGATGCTGATATCTTCGTCAGTGATGATGAAGCCCAAAGTGGAGATCAAGATGAGCTCTCTGGAACCCACTATCTATCAAATTTAAAGCATGGATTAAGCCTTTACCGGTGGCCTTCATTACATAAAGTGGAGAGGTGTCATGGTGTCCTTGATTCGACATCTGTGTACATGATGTTTGTACCAGGCACGAGTGATAAGAATGTTTTGTATGTCTGGTTAGGGCATGGAGCTTCAAGTGAAGGGGGTAGAGATAGTGATAGTAGCTCATTTAAAGACATTGAATGGGAAAGAGTCGGGCATGATTTCATTGCTCAGAAAGGTTACCCTACAACCTCTTTGATTCAGGTACATTTCTTGTATATACACCCACATGATAGTATCATGTTTCTTGAAACAAAATCATACTTTTGGAGTTGTGTTTCCATGGACGATGATGTCCAAAGATGTCGAATCAGAGAAGTAAATGTGAAATCTTTATGTCATTCATCTTTCTGTTTGCTTTTGTTCTTTGAGTCTTCAAAATGTGTTATTGACCATTCATGTACCTTGATGTTTGCAGATCGTCAAAGAAGGGGAGGAACCAGAATTGCTTTCAAAGCATCTTCCCTGTTTCTCATTTCAGGACATGTTAGATACTGGAATCCAGTAGGAGAAAATGAGCCTAACCCAACCCTTCCAAACTTTGGCCTGATTTTGGCTTTGTGCATACGAAAGATTCGCTTCGATACTAGCAAGGTAAAGTCTGCAATCCAGGCAGTACAGGTTTTCTTTTCTACTTAGTGTGATGTAAAGAAAGTAACACAACATGCCTGAGGTCATGTGTAGATCCAGTTGCAGTATACCAAAAGCAGGAAGTACAAAAGTTCTTTGGAATTATCAAAGTTTGTAAACTACAATTGTTTTCTTATTTAACTTGCATCAAATGAGCTATTAGTAACATTAACCATCAAAGGTGTGGTACCGATGATCTTTGCTGGCTTCAAATACAATTGTTGAGATACAGAAACTGCAGAGATCTACCAAGGAATAAAAGAAATCTACCCGGTTACCCTATAGAAGAAGCTCTTGCTTGTGGTGGGAAATAAGTTGAGCAAAGAGTCTTGTTTCTTTTTTTGAAAAGGAAGTGTCTTGTTTCACTTACTATACAATGCGTGTATCTCCTGTAATGTATGTATCAAAAGGAAAAGAAATGATACTTGAATGGTTATGTTCTTTTTCTTTTGGTGGTCAATGGAAACGTTCTTTGGTAAGTGCAGGAAATTTTGCGCAACTTCACTTTCTGAAGATGTGCTAAATAGTGAATCAATTAAATAGGCAACGGTCATAGGTTTTGTTGGCATAAATCTCTTGGCTCATAGCTGCGAAAACGATATGGAACTAAGGATGAGATTTTCCCTTGTACCCAAACACCAAAATTTTTCATAAAACTAAAGTTCGATTAAACAATGGATTTCTCAGTCATCAACTGTTACTGTACCATAATAGGTGGACATGTTCCCGGGTGCAGATTCCGCAGCATAAATCCATACATAGAATCTCCAAGCGCGTCAAGCACAGAATAAAGCCGCCCTGATGGCATCTTTCAATGTGAAGTTAGCCTCCATTCGGTAAGGGAACTGGAGGGTGAACCCATCACGATATAGCCACCAACACGAACCCTTCTTCACGGAAGTGTCTATGCTCATAAACTGCATCCTGATATTCCACGGGAGACCATGGACTTTCGGCCGGGCAACTGAACGTGATTTCCAAACCTGGCTGAGGAGTAACTGTTTCGGAAGCTCGTTAACTTACAGCTTTTAGTTTCGTGAGGTCCTTCGAATAGTTGCACTAAACTAACCGTCAGTCTTCTTCTTCTTCAAAAAAACTTAGTAAATAAACGCATCTTTTTTATTACTTTATGTTCTTGTTCACCTCCTGATTTGTAAGCAATGTGAACAAATGCATTTTAGGTACTAAAACTAATCGCCGTATTCATCGTCCGAGTTGTGGGAGCTGTGACAAAACGCATTTTTTAGGTACAGAATACCATTTTCTTTCATTAAAACTGAATGCATTCCAGGTCATTTACTAGCACTCAAGCCTACTACTGAAAACATGATTAACACAATGCAGCTACAATATCGTTACATAGCATTCTAGGCCTACCGATAATTCGAAAGCCAGACTTGTCATAAATTACTTTCAAGTTTGCAAGGCTAAGAAAAAAGAGTTGGAACTTTTGCACGTCAAAAGATGCAAATATATACAGGATTAGTGCCACCGAGATTAGATTAACACTGCTGAATACCTACTTAAAGGATTAGAGGGGTATTAATCAGCAAACTAAATCCATCCGAAGAGTGCAAAAGACATAAAAATCTCTTTTTTCTACCCAGGGCATCATCTCATAATTGGTTTTTTGATCTCAAGTAAGCCATGGTAGGGCCAAGTGCACTACGCCTTAACCAGGGGGATCCCTTTCCACCAGAACTCGGACTTTCCCATGTCTTCACGGCTGACAGTTGTTCCTTCTTAGCACTCAGTTCTTTGCTTAACTGATCCCATATGTCTGTTGCTCCCTTCCCATTCTCTGCATGAGCCAAAACAATAATAAGTATTGTGGCCAAATTTCATAGATCAAAAATGGAACTTAGATCACAAGTACCTGAACCGTTTGTTTGTTTATCGCCATTTGCCAGTTCGGTTCCTGTGTATAGTAACAAGAAGGTTAAGACTATGTACAATCTAAGATGATGTCCCGAGCATGCTAATAAGAGGGGAGGAAAATTTAGGGTAGTGAGATGGATTCAGACTAAAAGACTTTCTATCTATTTAAACTCCTGCGAATTACATTGTCTTTTTTCTCAATTAGAAGTAGAAAAATGTCTAGTTGAACTGAAAGTACTGAGAAATATCCTATTAAATGCTGCTTCATATCTTGACTTACCATAAAGACATAACATTTGTTGTTTCTAAACATTTACTAGCAGTTTATATAAGTTCCAATAGCACTTCTTAACAAAGTAGAATCCACGAAGAGCCTAAACTTTTAAATTTACGAACTTACTATTTTTTCACTTAAATAGTCACATTTCCCATGTGGCCTTTTGGGGGCGTGAGTCTTAGATTCAAAAGGCCAGGGGCTAGGGTGATCATGGGATTAAGATTTAAGAGACAGGGGCACATAGTCAGTTGTTCCTTACGGAAAATCCTATTTATGGAAGCTACATATAGAGATAATAATTGAAAATTCAAGCAAACACTGCATACCTATGGTAGAGGCATGTGTTTCTTTCTTATTACTAGCAGGCATAGCATTACTAGCGTCAGCCAGATCTTCATTCACCTCAACAGTAACTCCTTTAGCCGAGCCTTCATTGCTATCTTTGATAATACGAACATCAATAAGAGTCCGAAAGTCAACCTGCAAGTATTCACACAGCTTTTAGTATAAGAAATGAAATGAGACATGACTTTCCATTACAATACAACAAGATGTTCGTAAGGGTAAAGAAAACTTGAAAAAGACAAATGCTAATGAGTACCTCCAAAGATCCGTCTTCTTTGTATAGGGAATCTTGCTGTGCATCAGGTTCTTCTTCATCTGAGTTCTTTGAAACAATTGGATGCCCAGGAATTTGCATCAGAACTAGCTTACCAGATTTATCATCACACCATGACACATGCCCAACCTACAGCAAACATGTCAGATTCTAGCATGAATGGTTAGTTGTTCAAACAACTAAACGAGTCGCAACATACCCGAAAGGCTGAAACCTCAGGGGTCCAGCTTGAGGACAATTCAAGAAGACGGTAAGCAATCACATCACCAACCTGCTCAAGTAAAAAAGGGACTTAGAAAAAATAGGACACTCATTTCAGTTTAACAGTTTGATTTTATTAAGCAGATAAGCTGGCACTCTTGCACCGAAATCAAAACAGCAAGAAATAAACCGTCTCTTTTGGAAATAAGGAATGGCATTATAGGTCCAAATCTACCCAATTTAACCATTATGTCAAACTTCTAATTACATTTTCAAAGTGGTGGCTCACTCTAAAGCCGGCTGACAAAGGAAAGATATACAGACAGTAAAACTGAAGACGTGATACAGACCAAAACGTGCAAAATAATACATCTAGCCAAGCACCAACCTTAGGCAACTCGGGAAGGCCACGAAGATTATCAAAATCGATTGGGCCATCCAGATTTATTTCTTTTGGTAATACTAATGTTTTAGGGATATCTCTATCAAAATCTTTATGATTACTTCGCCGAGAAAATGAATTTCTTTCAGTGCCCCACTTTTGGCCCTTTCTTTTGCTGTTGATTCCATTCCAGTGGCGAGGCACCTAACATGGACAAGGTATCAATATGTGGTGAGCCACTTAAAAATCCTCAAAAAGAACATTGTACAGAAGAATTCCAGGGAAGAGTGTGCTATAAAGCATAACGCATAGAACACCTAAGTTAAACACAAATGAAAAGTTTGCAGAACCATATATATGAGTTACATTCACCAACAATAGGAATTCAAAAGCAGATCCAGTACTTCACCAAAATATCAATTAACTAGCTTCATCATAGTTACTTAAAGAGAAGAAAGCCTAGTCAAATTGGTACCAGACAAAGAAATCTATAAGGGATGTAAAATTACTACCAGATGTAAACGAACTACCAATATGACATCCTCCTCTAATTACTTAAGCAAACAAATATTCTCCTATATCTAGATGCTTGACCCCAGCCTTAGAAATAATCTCTATTATAGTGAATCAAATTCATTAAACCTTTAGCTCAAAGCTCATGATGACGACTCTTCAAAAATACTTTAAAGTAAGGTAAATGATAACAAAATGTTGAACAAATGAAGCTGAAACACACATCACCCACCCACCCACCCACACGCGCGCGCGCGTGCACATAAAAATGAAAATGAGGGTAACGGTATCTGAACATATAAAGTTTAAGCACCTAGCAGTCCTTCAAACAACAAAATTAGCATGTTATATATAATGCCAGAGATTTACAGAAACTTGATCCTCATTAGAAATATATCAGGATGTGCAATAATAAATCAGACCTCAGGGACTTGATTGCACACCTCAGGGTTTGATTCTGCATCACATCATCTTCTGCAATTCCAAAAACAAGCATTCAGAGAGGACAAGTTATCGACTGCTTAAGCAGTAGATGTGCCAAATTCAGAAAGTTATCAGGTTACACAATATAATTTTCACAAGAGTCATGGTTGCTCGCAACAGGAGTTAGAGTATAATTTGATTGCTAATCTTCAATGGGAAGACAATTCTATTTCTTAGTTTTATAATTCAAATAGCACAGTCAAACGACAAGGACCAAGGCACAGATGAAGTGATATAGGAGCAAGAAGGAAACCCTGCGAGCCTCTCAAATTACTTGAACAACGAAAGATAGAAAAATCTAAGAGAAAAAGGTTTTTTTTTTTTTTCGGGGAGAGGTACTAGAGCTTAAAAAAATCTGTTCTTGCCACTAAATGATAGAAACCTTTTTTATTTATATGCAACTACATGTCAAGAAACTAGGTCAAAGGATTGACAATGTTGCAAAGATTAGTATAGAATGAGGAATCATGTCCCCAAATCATCTCTGCAGCCATCTCGAAATTTAATCACTAAGATAAATCTTATAGCTCTGTCCCAACTCCCAACAGAGATGAAAAAGCAGTTTACTTCTTGGGGTTCGACATGTGAGTAGTATATAATATCAAGAAATGGAAAAAAGTTGATTTAGGAATCTAATTTGCACTTTTCTTTTTACTTCAGAATAACTTGATATCTGAATCAACAACCTCCTACAGTGGTCTCGAAGTGTATATAATACCTGAATTTATAGCAGCCCACAGAGAGAGAGAGAGAGAGAGAGAGAGAGAGAGAGAGAGAGAGAGAGAGAGAGATGACTGAAAACCAGACCTTTCTCTCGAGGTTCAAAGCGGATATGCCCTGGCCTTACTAGAACTGGAACAACTTCATCATCTACATCTGTAGTTTTATGGGATTGATTAGATAGAGTACCATTTTGACTTGTATCTCTATAAGCTTTCTTATCTTTATGTGTATCCCTTTGGGATGACTGCTTCCAATATAACTGCAAATAGAATTTGCATTTTAGAAACTGGTGCTAGAGATTTACACGAATATGAAGCAGTTTTACATTCACTTACTAGACCCTTTGGTTGGCCATCATCTTCTTTGTCATTGACTTGAGCCGATTTTTGTTTCCAATTGTTCTTCTTTACATCAGCTCTGCCAGATTTTTGTTTCCAACTCTTCTGCAAAATCCAGCAAGTTATTAGAATATAGATTCTTGAAGCTACAAAGGCTAATCATTAGTGTTTCTTTGCTCACAGTTTCCTTGGTTTTAGAATCGCTGCTCTTTTTCTGAATTTTTGCCATCTCACGTATCCATTGCCTCTTAGCTTTTTTCCGCCGTGCACTTCTGCTTGCACGCTAATAGACAAAATTGAATGACACATTTAGGTTTGAAACAACCTTCATCAAAGCAAATTAAAGAGATTACAGACTACAATTTTCATAGAAGCACTGCATCTTAAGGAATTACATTGATCAAATATGTAGTAAAGTACCTTAAAACTCGACAATAGCCAATCTTTTACATGGTCTATTTTTCTGAGAGTTCAAATTGTTATGGCTTTGCTAGAATTTGATTTATTCATATTTTGTATTTATTTCCCTTATGAATAGGTATATGCTACTCGAAATCCCCGACAAGCAAATTAGTTCCCCTAGAAATATTACAGGTATTACTCATTCAAATTAGAATCTGATTCAATTAGCTTTACAGGTAAAAAGCGCGAATCTCCAACATAAAGAAATATATTCCAACAGAACTCAGACACTCATATATGCAGTTTGGCAAACCTTTTCTTTTTCTCCAGCTGCTTCATTAGGTTCTTCACTTTGTGGAGCTTGGTCAGAGCTGCAAAACAACTGCATCATTGCCGGAAGATAACAACATATAGATACTGTATTGAGCAACATTACTATAGAACAAGTACTCACGCACATGTAAGGAACAAAATGGATGGAGGAAAAGTATTAAGTAAAAAGAGGCCAAACCAAAAGAGATTTTGGACTTTAAGAAGCATAATAGCAAACTCTTGAACTGCATTGGTGCTCAGTAATGCTGCTTACATTTAAAAGCTAAAAACTAAGCAGCGTATGAAATATGAATAGTAACCACCAGCGCAGAAGTTCAAGATGAAACTAATCAATTGACAGGGGTTAAACAATGGAAGTCCCAGAAAATGCATATAGGCTGCGTCCAACACAGTTCACAAGAAAAACCAATAAAAAAGAGAACATAACTAACTGAATGAGACAATTCTAATGTTACAGTGGCACTAAATGCAATCCTATCATACCTCGGCTTAACTGGAGAGGCAACCAAGCTTCCATCACCTGCTTTAGTATTCTTTTGGCCATTCTTTCTCTTGAGCTTAGATCCTTTTTTCTCCTTTTGTGCACTTTCATTCCCGACAAGGATCCCTTCTTGGTCAGTATTCTCAGCCTGCTTTGTCGGCAGATCATTTTCAAAATTTCCCTCAACTCCAGAGCGATGTTTCTTAACTCTGTAATTTACCAGAATGAAAGAAAATTAGAATTAATATACTTCAAAATTTGAAGCATGGAGAGCATGAGGAATCCTAGTAAAGCATCAATAAGTATAAGAATATTCACCTTGTTGCTTGAAGATCCTGCCCAGCTTTTCTTTTCTTTGAGTTTGCATTTGTTTGGGAATAATTTTCCATTTCTCCCTCTTCCAGTTCATCCACCAAATCCTCTTGCTCATCCTCATCCACCTCTTCGGACTCATCTTCAGGTTCATCACTTTGATAACCTCCGGTTTCTTTTTCAAGCTCATTGTTAGCTAAAAGTAATGTTCTGGTTTGTGCATTATGATTCTGGATAGCTCCTGACCCCGCAATTAAGCCGGAACCATTGTTTCCTTCGAGAGAATATGTGATCTCTTTCTTCCTCACACTATCACAGCAAAACAAATGAATTTTTCTTATCATACTAACATTACTAGCTCATCGGTATCCATAAAAGTTAAACATTTCAAAATACTAATATGAACTGAAGTTGAAGAACATGAGCCTAACCTGATGACATCTTTATCCTTCAAAATGGTAGTTGATTCGAACCAAGGCAACACGAAGCCATCCATCTAAAACCAAAAGAACTCACCATCACACATCCATCACTAAACTTATAAGACAAACAGAGCTGAAAGGAATGCTGGTAAATTAAATGAGAAAGTATCGATTTTCTTTTTTTAAAAAAAGTAAGGAACAAACTCATGCCTTTTGCCTTTCTCAAAATATTTCAAACAAACAAAACCTCATAAATACAAGTTTGATCATGCAACCCGGTGAAGTAGGCATAAGTTCCTCATTAACCTATTTTGAAATTAGTAAAACTTTTATTTTATCAACATCAAACCCACCTGTCCCAACTACATTGCTTAATCATCAAAGCCACACTCTTCTCATAACAAAGAAAACGAAGCAAAATGCACCCAACAACGAAGCAAGAAATACACAAAAGTAAAAGGAATAGAAGCACAAACATAGAGAAGGAGGCCATGAGGACAAGTGGGTTGAAGGTGAAAAGCCTGGAGGATATGTTGAGTGAGGTCGGAGATGGTTTGTTGCTGCTGGGGTTTAAGGAGAACCCAACATCGCTCAAGTCCTTCTGCTTTCTGGGCATCGCTCAAAATCGCATCTTTATCATCAAACACCAAACGAACCCTTGTGATGGCTTCTTCCATTGTTCATGCAAAGTTGAAAACCCTTATTTTATCTCGCTTTCCAATGGCTTTTTTTGTTGCAGACCATGAAGAGGCTTCTCAATTGGGATCCCCCTCTTTCTTCACTTCCTCCACAGTGACAGTGGCAACTAGTAAACCCCCACTACAGTTTGTATGTGTTATTTTACCCAGTTAATTTCACTGTTTTACCCTTCAATAAAAATAAATGAAACTGTAGTATAATTTCAGTTACATGGCATACATTTCTTTTTTTCTATTTCTCTTTTTGACGGAGATAGTTATTTATCCCTTTAAATCATTTGAGGCATATGTTTGGTTGGATTTTGGGTAGCTTCTCTTTTCTTTTTTTTTTTTGTATTTTAAAAATATTTAATAAATATATTAATTAAATAATTTTTTTAATAAATACACCTTTTCTTTTCTTTTTTTGACATTCTGAATACATACCATTTTAGGTTACAAACCCACCCCACAAATAAAATCATGAACATGAAATAACAAACTGTAATAATAATACTAGTAGTATTAATGGTGCTTTTTCTTTTATTCCTTATTTTTTAGCATTGTACTGACTATTCTTGTGGATTGTACTTATTATTTTTGTGGATCGAAAGAAGCACAATTAAGTGAAATATTTTGGAGTGAGTATTATTTGTCATTTTTTTTTCCCAACACATTACTTTTCTTTTTCAAAACAACTTCTAACATTTTCTTTGATTCTTAAAATTTCAATCCTACACGCTATAGTAATTCTACTGCGTAATCGTATTGCACTATTGCTTCAAGCCTTCAATTTTTATTTCTTTATTTATTTTTTAATATTGCAGGGTGTCCACTGTCGGCAATAATAACTAATCCTTCTCGCTAATGATAAGTATCTTGATGGGTGGGAGAACTGACTAAAAGATTTAAAGTTATTCCACACCCACGATGAGGTTCGAACACTCGACCTATGGTTAAGAACCGTTTTGGTTGTTCAAGCCTTCAATGTAGTAAAACACTTTTCGATTTCCGAAGTCAATTAATTACAAACGACATTTCCCAAAGCAGTTTTGAGGCATCAACCTTGTGATTCTCGAAAAATTGGAGGGAAAATAGTATAATTATAGGATGAGCAAAGGAGGTAATTGGCATTTACAATTAAAAAAAGGGGGAAAATGTAAAAAAGGAATAAACAGTCCTGTCTTAACACTTGAACCCGATCTGAAGTCACAATTTTCTTCCACAGTCAGCGCTAGACATCAAAGAAGTGAAGTGTTTGTTGCTGGAAAAAGAAAGAAAGAAAAAAAAAAAAAAGATTGTGAAATTAGCAAGAAAGGCCCATCGGATTTTGTATAATTAAATAGTTTAAGCTCGCCGGACGGGAGTCCTCTGCCGTGAATTCTCGAAGCTGGCGTTCAGTCCGACGAAACGTGCAATGGTAGAGCTCCGCCACTCCAGTTCAATCGGAAGCCGGGCCTCGACGGGGAGTTCGCCGATGAAAAGGGATGATGTGTCCTTAGCTTCCTCCCCTTTGTCCCCGGCTAATCTTCCGTCTTCACTGGCTGCCGCTGCCGTCGTCGACGATGACGATGATGATAATAGGACTCGTCATTCCAGAGATCGCGGGCTCCGAAATCTCTTTGCCAATCAGTTGCATTCCCTCTTCCCTTTTTCCTTCACCGACGACGTTAGGGTCCACACTCACAATTCAAGGATCTCAACTTTCGTGCTCCTCTTTATTTGTTTCACCCTCATCATTTCCGTTTTTTCAGTCGTTAATCGATTGGTGAGTGTGCTTGATTTTTCAGATACTGTTCATGAACATATTCTTCTTTTCAATTGATTATTTCCTTTTTGCGGGCGTAGATTAGTTTTGTGGTTAATGGAATGATAAAGTGGTGACATTTTCGGTTTCTGATTCTGGGTTCCATTTTTTAGGTTATTCTATTGTATTTGGCTTTTAAAATTTTCCTTTGATGTACTTTGTAGAACTCCCCATATCTCTGCAAGAAAGATGGCATTACTCTCCATTGTCCAAGGGTAAGCTCAAAAGGGCCAAATTTTTGTGCTTTGATCCTGTTTCTTTTTGAGTCTTAAGTGAATGAATGAAGTTAATGATATAGAGTAATTGTTTTCATGTCATTTTGAATCAGGTGAAGGAGCATCCTTCACTATGGGAAAATCCATACTCGGCTACCACCTCGTGGAAACCATGCGCCGAACGGCGTGTTGGTGTATTTTCAGGTACTTGTAGTGTTTTTATCGCATTTCTGAGGCTGGATTTATTTCTTCTTGATTGAGACTTTTTTTCGAGAGGTAGAATTTCCATCATTTCTCTGTTTTATTTTGATCCTTTGTATTTTGTGTTGCAGATCTTCCTGCTGAGAATGAAACAAATGGATACATATTTATACATGCTGAGGGTGGTTTGAACCAGCAAAGAATTGCGGTAGGGCTCTCTTACTTATATTTACACATTGTTTAGTACCAAGCAAAGGAAATTTCTTTTGTTTTGTCCAATTGGTCAACTTGTGTCGTGTGTAACGTAAACTTGAGTGTTGTTCCTTGTGATATCAACTGACCTTTCCTCATCTTCCACGTGACTGTTTTTTTTGGGAGCTATTATTGTAACTTGTTGGCGGTTTGATTCCAAAGTTTTTCCCCGAAGTAAACTCATGCTTGGTGTCAGATTTTTGCTAATATATTTCTTATTGAAATGTTATCTTCCATTCCTCAATTTCATACATCCCATGTGTTTTTGTGCAGATTTGCAATGCTGTAGCTGTGGCCAAGATCATGAATGCCACCCTAATTTTGCCAGTGTTGAAACAAGATCAGATATGGAAAGATCAAACGTGAGTATACGTTGGATAGAACTACTAGACAATAGTGTCCCATGCTTTAGAACTTATACTTGACAATTAGTCAAAGTAATGTTGGCATCTAGTATTTCTGTGCTGTTTTTTTTCCAAGCTGCTGTTTCTTTAGGCACTAATATTTTATTGTGTGACTCATGATGCATGCAGTGTGCACTTTATGTTACCACTTTCACTACCATATAAAGATTAGCGTTTATCTATTTTAGTTCTTATGGTTTTTGCGACTGTTAATACTTAATTGCCTTACATGTGCTGATGAATTCTTTTATGGTTAGAGATTTTTGTATTTTCCTTGTGAAAAGAATGCACTTCTATCATAATCCTTGAGATATAATTTTATTCTGTCCTTGCCGTCTCTCATTTATGGCTACTTCAGTTATTTCTTTTTTGATACTTATATTGCTCGATGTAGTATCCTGAAGCTTGGTGGTCACACTGTTGGTTTCCTTGATCTCTGCTTTAATTTTCATGCTTGTCATCTTGTGCAGGAAATTTGAAGACATTTTTGATGTTGATCATTTTATTGACTACTTAAAGGATGATGTGCGCATTGTTCGGGACATTCCTGAATGGTTTACTGACAAATCGGAGCTGTTCACGAGCATAAAGTATGATTCTTGCTATTTTTTCCCTTACAGGATTATTGATGTTATATGCCACAAATCATGATGAATGAATATTCGAGTCTTTTCAACAATATACCATAAAATTTATTCAACACATAAGATCATCTTGTAATTATATTAGTGTACCTCTTATTCCCATTTTGTATAGGACTGTGTACTTTGGTGTTTCTAGTTCAAAAAGGGGATAATGTTTGACCTTAACATGTTAGGTTTGAGTTTAAACTTTAAAAAAGCATGGCTTTTCCTTAATTCATTTGGTTGTGATCTATGTACCTTAAATGACAGACGTACTGTGAAGAACATTCCCAAATATGCACCAGCACAATTCTACATTGACAATGTGCTACCTCGGATCAAGGAGAAGAAGATAATGTCCTTGAAGCCTTTCGTTGATCGACTTGGGTAAGTTATTCCACGAATGACACTCTTAAATCATTTGATTATCTAAACGGGGTTGTTCCCTTTATCGCTAACACAAGTAGATCTTTTATTTAGGTATGATAATGTTCCCCAAGAAATCAACAGGCTGAGGTGCAGGGTTAATTATCACGCTCTAAAATTTCTCCCTGAGATTGAGCAAATGGCTGATCAACTGGTATCACGGATGAGAAACCGCACCGCTGATTCAAATCCATTCATGTAATACTTTCAATAATTTTTGTGTTCTGTTGATTCAGTGATCGTTTGTGTTACTCTTTTGGACTAATCTCCGTTCTAAAAAACCGCTTCTCAAGCAGGGCTCTTCATTTGAGGTTTGAGAAAGGGATGGTAGGCCTTTCATTTTGTGATTTTGTGGGAACAAGAGTAGAGAAAGCTCTCATGGCTCTGTACAGGCTTAAAGAATGGCCTCGACGTTTCAAGGTTCTCTCTAGATCATGACTATCTTATAGAAAATGTAAAAGATTAACAATATGGAACTAATATATGTTGGGGGCTAATGGCAGGATGGTTCACATCTGTGGGCTCTAGCCCTCCAGAAGAGGAAGGAAGGCCGGTGCCCACTTGAGCCTGGAGAAGTGGCAGTGATGCTTAGAGCAATGGGTTATCCCAAGGAGACTCAGATATATGTTGCTTCGGGACAGGTCTATGGCGGACAGAACCGCATGGCACCATTAAGGAATATGTTCCCGAATCTTGTAAGGATAGTTGCACATTTTTTATCTGGCTATATAGAATTCTATCACTGAGCCTTGTCTTTTTGTTTGTTTGGTCATGTTCTTTTACATAGACATTCTGCTCCTGTATGAAAACTATTGTAGACATTAGCACTTTGATCACACTAAACTGTTTCGAATTTTAGGAGGAAATATTTTCTGCTTCAAAGGATTTTTATTTGCAGCAGAATGGAGACTTCTTTGTCATTTGAGTGAACAGTTGTTACTGCATTTAGTTGGGATCTATGGAAGCTGGTTTTTTTTTTCATGTTTATTTTTTTATAAGAGAGGATTGAAGTAATTAATGCGGAAGTCTTAGACGTTGAGTTTTAATGGTAATGGATTACTGTTTTGGGTTTTGTTGGAATCTGTTTTTTTGAGTAGTGTGCTTGTAGGAGAAGCATTCTGTCTTGCTCTTTTTTATTGCCATTTGTCATAGAAGTCATTGCTTTTATTTGGATATTCATTTGAATTAGCTAGCTTGTCTGTTTGCCCTCGCAGTTGGTACTTATTTTTGGGTCTTCTGTAACAGGTTACTAAAGAAGAATTAACAACGAAAGCAGAGTTAGATGGGTTCAGGAAGCACGTGACAAGCTTGGCAGCCCTTGACTTCTTAGTCTGTTTGAAATCCGATGTATTTGTTATGACTCATGGAGGGAACTTTGCAAAATTAATAATTGGATATAGGCGATACATGGGTCACAGGCTAAAATCCATCAAGCCCGACAAGGGACTTATGTCCAAATCATTAGGGGACCCGTATATGGGGTGGGCTAGCTTTGTGGAAGATGCTGTGGTCACACACCAGACCAGAACTGGATTACCTGAAGAGACCTTTCCTAACTATGATATCTGGGAGAACCCCTTGACACCTTGCATGTGTAGAGCCTAAGTCTGATAGCTTGTATAGTGGCAGTAAACACTGAAGAGTTCTATTTAAAGTGCATCTGATCAATTTGTGATCATGGATTTGGAAAGCAATCCAAGAAGCTGTTCCCAGAAGTCACTGACTCTGAACTCCATGACGAGAACAACCATAGAAAGATGGAATCTACTTGGGTATGCAGAGTGCTGGTTGCTGGAATGGCATACTGGAGCTGCCTGCTGGTTGCCTGACCTGGTGCCCTTCCTGTGAAAGAAACATACAACAGTTTTGTATCTCACCGCTACCTTATTCTTGTTGTTCAATTAATACTGTACATTAGGATTTCTTGGAAATGTTTTAGTTTAAGAAATTTCATCAAAGAAAATGGCTATAAGCTCCTGATGATATGTTGTTATTTGCAGTTACAGGGCCAGTGTTTTATCTAACTTAATAGTTACTAGTTGTGTGATAGAATCAAACTCTCTATTAGAGCATCCTTGCATATATATATGAACTTTGAGGTAGTTATTGAACTGGTGTGGTTTTCCAGGCTCAAGTAATTGGCTCAAAGCTTTTCAATATCTTCTGCTTCTTCTTTTGTTGTTATTGTTGTTGTTGTTGTTGTGTTGAAAACATGAAGTGGGCTAAACTTATCAATTGTGAATTCATCCTGAAGCATCATAAGTCCACTCCTTTCTCCAATAATGCAAGGGTAACTAAGATTTATTGATTACCCAAGGAGAACAGTTACTAATTCGTCTAGGAGTGGAATCATTACCCAAAAGCTCCAATAATTCAGACCCCCTTTTTTCTTTTTCTTTTTTTTTTTTTGTAAAACCAAGAAAAGCAAGACAATTCTTTGGGGTACAAATGAGGATATTAGCAAAAAAAAAAAAAAAAAAAAGAAGAAGAAGAAAGGGGTAAAACGAGGAGTTTGGCCGAGCGAATTCTGCAGGCGCCATTCTCAAAGTTTATTTACAGCATTGAAAACCGGAAAGTTAGTTAAAGTAGTTACGCTACTGAACACTTGCCACGACAACGTTGTTTAACAGATACGGCGTTCAAGATTATTTAAAAAAAAAAAATACTCGTAATAAATGTAAAATACAGACTCTTTTCACTGTCAGTTTGTCACCAACAAAAAAATGATGAATTAGCCGCAATGAAAAGCATGCCCCCATAATAATAAATGATGATGATTCTCACTGCATTATCTGCATCGTCAGCACTCAAGCTCTCATTCTCTCTTTTTCACAGTACAGATCATTTGAATTTAGATAGAGATATGAAGCAATTAATTGATTGCCAAAGAAAGAGAACAAATCTTTGACTACTTGTTTGAAACTTTCTTCCGGGTTTTTCCTTTTTGGTAAGCCACTAATAGTTTTGACTGCAACCGTTACTCCCATTGGCCTATAAATTGATGATCTCCATCAATCACTGATACAGGTGCCATGAACACGATGAAGTATTTGTCACTGATAGCTTTCCTCTTCCTTTTCTGTGATTTCTCACCCAGGTAACCTCTGAATTTCTTGTTTGGTTTGATTGATCATTGAACTTCATAACCTTTTTGTTGATGGCCCTGATTCTTGAATTGCGAATTCTGAATTATTCTACGTCTGCCCAATTCATTTGGGGTATTTATATGTTTGGTTGTACTCTGTTCAGCTAATCTAATTCTAAGGTACTGGTCTGAGTGATGACTAACATCAGCTGCTGAGGAGCTTCTCATAATCTTATTATTTTTGGGCAAATTTTTTTTTTTTTCTTTTCCCTAGGAACAGAAATTTGATAGCGTGTTTATGTTGTTTTTGGTAGAATATTGGGTATACAGCAAGCTAATGTCCCACCCAGAGGTTGGAACTCTTATGATTCATTTTGTTGGACAATATCTGAGGATGAGTTTCTGCAAAATGCTGATCTTGTTGCTAAAAAACTGCATCCTTTTGGTTACGAGGTGATGTACATACATGTTTATGTGATTTCCGTAGCAATCTTCATTGCTTAATTGGCTAATTCATAGTGTTCCTGTTGTGAATGTTTGGCTTGTGTTTCCAGTATGCAGTGCTAGACTATCTTTGGTACAGGAAGAAAGTGGAAGGTGCTAATGTTGATTCACTTGGATTTGATGTGATTGATGAGTGGGGAAGGGTGATTCCTGACCCGAGCAGATGGCCTTCTTCCAAAGGCGGGAATGGGTTATCAGAAGTAGCCAATAGAGTGCATAAGTTGGGTTTGAAATTCGGGATTCATGTAATGAGAGGTATCAGTACCCAAGCGGTCAATGCTAACACCCCAATTCTGGATATCAGTACGGTAAACCTACTCATTCATTGTCTACAATTTACTCCTTGCACCCTTTTGTCGATTTTACAAAATTGTTTCTTCAATGAGAGAATATGTAACCTTTGTGCTGGTGAGAAGAAGGGAAAGTTTCATGGCTAGTGACTCATATGCATGAGAGTTGGTCATCATTTGTACACGTTTGAGAGTCCTCTAACTGCTTATTTTCATTTAGGGCAAGGCTTATGAAGAATCTGGAAAGAAGTGGTATGCAAAAGATATAGGTTTAGAGGAGATGAAATGTGGCTGGATGCAAAATGGTTTCATGAGTGTGAATATGCATTTAGGAGCTGGAAGAGCATTTATGAGATCCCTCTATCAGCAGTATGCAGACTGGGGAGTTGATTTTGGTAATCATCTTACATTGCCAGTCAAAGCTGAAGACCTAATATAAACATCTGATATATTCTTCGAAGCACTAAAATTCTCTGTTTCTGTGGTTTTTGAAAATTTTACTTTTATCAGATTTCGAATATTATACATGCTCACTTTCAAGTCTTATATCAATTTCTTAGTTTTGCAATGTCACTCAGTGGATAAAGATCAAAGTTGATGTGCTCCTTCTTTGAATGCAGTGAAGAATGACTGCGTGTTTGGCGATGACTTGAACATAGATGAGATAAAATTCGTTTCACAGGTATCCGTTTCCTGCATTGTCCGAGAGATCAAAAGTTCTTTTGAAAATCTGACCAACTTAAGAAGCGATTTCTAATTAAAACCTCATCAACAAATGTGGCATTTGGCAGCTGTTGAATGAGTTCAGTCGCCCAATTCTGTATTCATTGTCTCCAGGGACTAGCGCCTCACCAAGTATGGCTAAGGATATAAATGGCCTAGTCAACATGTATAGAGTAACAGGGGATGACTGGGATACGTGGGGAGATGTTTCATCCCATTTTAATGTTGCACGGTATGAAGCTAACACACACCACTTGTTCAAAAGTTTCTTACAGTCTACTTTTTCTTGAAATTTTTGCTCCTTTTTTGATTGTTGTTTATGAATTTTTTCACTTCTCTTGCAGCGATTTTGCTGCAGCTAAAATGATAGGAGCCAAAGGTTTAAAGGGGACGTCATGGCCGGATTTGGACATGTTACCTCTTGGCTGGCTAACTGATCCAGGTGACGTATCTTAAGCATTGACATCAGAGACGCTATGATTCTTTACTGTTCCAAAAGTCTCTAACTATGTATACTTATCATACTCTACTACAACTGAAATTTATGATACCACAATAAGGTCTCAGGATGAAAGATGTTGATGTAAAATTATTTGCACATCTCCTGAACAGGTTCGAATGATGGTCCACATAGAAATTGCAGGCTCAGTATAGATGAGCAAAGAACTCAGGTATGTATAACAGATTAGTTCAGGAAGTTAGATTTATCTGACAAAATTTCGGTTTTTACCATCAAGTTATTTAACCATTTTCATTATTTTGGCAGATGACTCTGTGGTCCATGGCTAAGTCTCCCCTAATGTTTGGAGGGGACATGAGAAATCTAGATGAAACAACCTTCAGTCTCATTACCAATCCTACTTTGCTGAAGATCAACTCTTTTAGCTCAAATAACATGGAGGCAAGTGAATGAAAAGGCCTTAATGCTTATAGATGTATAGAAAAAAGATTATAGTACTGTGCTAAAGCTTTGAATGCAGTTTCCATATATTACAGGCGCTAAACATCAAGAATTTAGACGTTATGCTCTCGCTAATCAAGTAGAAAGCTACAAAGTTGTAGATGGCTTAGAATCAGAAGATCGTTTCTTGGGCATGACTAGCTGCAGAGATGTCAATGCTAATGGCTGGTCGGCAGAAGCATATGACGATGAGCTTGAGAAAGTTTGCTGGAAGGAAAACTCGCCAAGTGAACAACAGGCACCTTTCTGCCTATACAAGAGAAAACTGCTTTTGGAATCGTAAATAGTCTATTTATTTGTTTGGTATTGACACACAAATTGTTCTAGCTCAATTGCGAATCCAAGGTTTGATATTGCAACTTTGTGGTAACGTGCAGAGATGGAAATATGATGTCTAACAAAAATAGTCGCTGCAAACTACATCTGCTAGCGACTGAAAGAAGAGAATTCTGCCTTGGTGTATCTCCAAATCGAAAGCTTGCCTCTAAAGAGTTCAGAAGAGGGTCATTTTTGCCTTGCAGACGAGATGCTAATCAGGTTACTTCTAGTTTAAATTTCGACATCATTCATGTTCGACCTATTAGAAGGATGACATGGATTGATTGAAGTGAATGCTGTCAAAGAATTATGTCGATTTTTTTATTCTCTTTCTTTTTTCTTCCTTCTTCTTTCGCTATGGAAGTGTGATATTTGATGCGGGTTTCATGACCAGATGTGGGAGTTAAGTCATAACGGAACCCTGAAAAGCCATTATTCAGGACTATGTGCCTCGGTGAATGCTATAAAAGGTGATGAACTGAATCCTAGTATTGCCATTTGTCATGAACAAGTTTATGTAACGATAATGCTGAAATTGTTTCCTGTTACCCGCAGCTAATGAAGGGGAAGTTCGATCGTGGATTGCTACTGGAACACAAGGTTTGATTTCTGAAACTTGTAACTGAGTTTTATCTTTATAATGACCAAAAACTTACAAAAACAACTGCCCATTGGTGAACTTCTTTTGCTAGCTGAAAGAACCCTTGATTAGTCTTGAGCCTCCGCCTTCCCTAGTTACTTTTCTAAGTTTTCACAGATATGACAGACAATTGTCCAACTATCTCGTGCCTGATTATCCTTCCTTCAATGCAGGGGAAATATATCTTGCATTTTTCAATCTGAACCCTGAGGCACACACCATCTCCACGGAGATATCGGACATAGGAAAGGCTCTTCCAGGAGGAAAAGTTTACTCAGACTGCAAAACCACAGAAGTTTGGACTGCGAAAGACTTTGGAGTTGTAACAAAAATGATATCAATGGTTGTACCACCACATGGATGTGCATTATTTACACTACACTGCACCTAATATACATGCTGAAGCATCAATTTCTATCATCTTCATTTTGGTCCAATTATTATTAATATTATATGTATTGCATAGAGGAAAAAATGAGCTTAAACATTAAAGTAACAAAATAATCATCTACAAAAAAAAAAAAACAAATTTATATAGATAGAGTCCTCTGATTCACAAAACCTCAACTGTTACCATTAACAACCAAATCTTTTATCATGTTAACAAATGCCCGTTCCTCATTTTCTTTTTTCCTTGAATACAATATCGAGCAACTTTCAGAAAAAAAAAAAACGAATATATTAATATTGCTTTTTCATTCTGGAACAACATAAATCAAGTCCTTTTGACAATGTCACAAATCAATCAAGTTCTTTTTCCAAACTAATTTTTCAACAATGAACAACTAGCAATTACTCCCTCCCTCTGTTCCAAAATTATTGTTCAGTTTGAGGTTTCACTTTTAGTACAATTTGAACTAAAAATAAAAACTCAAACTAAACAATAATTATGGGACGGATGGAGTATTTGTTTTTTTCAACATTAAATTGTTTTCTCACTTCCTTCTTACAAGGTAAAAAAGGGGCGTGAAGCACTATTGCTTTGTCAAAAACTCAAGCTTTAAGGATGTAGCTGTTCTTGGCACCTCATTCAGCCACTCGTCATGTTGTGTTTTCCATTCTATTATGGCTTCGCGTAATCTTTTGTACTGTTTTCATGCTTGGCTTACCTAGTTCCTATCACTGTAATCTCAATTAGTGTTGAACCGTTTTTTCAACTAATAATGAAAATTTTCTTTTACCTTAGGAAAAAAAAACAAGACAAAACAAAAATTTAGAGCAAATTTGTTATATAAATAGCAATTCTTTCAAAGTGCCTATGTTGCGCTTGTACAAGTTTTTAGTGCCTTTACCATATCTCTCTTTCCTGTCTTCTTTCATTCTTTATGAATGAGGATAAAAAAATTTCACCATACTGATTAAGGTTTACTTGCCTACCTCCCATTTCAATACAATTACGCATTAATCAAATCATGAATTCCAGAATTAAGGTTTTGATATTGGAATTCTACGACTTATAAACCAACTCCCATCAACTGAACATCAGTCCTCTCCGCCATAATCAACTTCCCTTCAAGGTAGCATTTCTGATCCAAGATCCTTGTACGAGCAACCCTTAACCTACAGTTCAGACTTTATCCAATTCCAACACGAAAAAGAATAAAATTAAAACCGTTATCCAATTCATATGGAACTTTCTCCCCCACCTCGAGACCTTCACATTACCACATATGCCTACTAAATGGATACTATAAGGCTAACTGAAGGCTTGTAGATTTACACCTAGAAAGAAAAAAAAAAAAAGAAAAAGAAAAGGAAAAAACAAATTGAAATTGAAGGGCTTGCAGATTTATAAATGCAGCATTTTTTTTTAAAAAAAAAGTTGGAGACAGGAACCTAATGGATTTGGAATAGAGGTAGCTAATAAATATTGATTTGTGAGTGGTAAGAGGAATTTTTATTATTATTCACAAAGAATGAGAAGAAAGTAAAAAGGACACAACTATTATAAATATATTAAAATCTTGTAATAAAATGGTAACATAGGTATTTTACAAAATTTTGCTCTCTCTCTCTATATATATATATATATAACAAATGTATTTTCAATTTAACAATTGCCTTTATTTCCTAGTGATTGGCTGCACTAAGAAAGTGCATACATCTACCGTAAATTAGATTGTGCATAATAGACAATACTAGTGATTAACCTTCTATAACATGTAACTTGGACATTTTCATAAAATTCAATCTCTACTATTTTTTAAAGCAGAGTGAGTATACAACAAGTCCTTAGCCAATTTCAAAATGATAATGTAATTCGATTGCCTTGGCTACTTCAATCATCTAATATATAGCCACCAAAGTTGCATCAAAATCAGAAACAATAAAAACCTACCAACTGATCATATAGCAAAATTGAATGTTCCAACAAGGTACTAAGACAAAGGTCGTATTTTCAATTACACCACTAACAGAAAATTGAATGAACTAGCCACAATTTCACAATAAAATGTTGGAAATTAGAGATATACAATATTTTCTTAGGTCTTAATTATAAATCACAAATCTTCTATATATATGATAGGAATTATTTTCCAGGAATACGTGTCGCTCAATTAGAATATTAATAAGTTTTTTAGTAAATGTTTACCTTAAATACGTGATATTACATTTACTATTTACTTTAATAAAATGTTATTTTTTATTTACTTATTATTTAAATATTTACTGTTTTATTACTTATTATTTCATTATTACTGAGATAATAAAAAATTTAACCAGACATAAATTTGCCCTGTGATTGTCCAGTTTCAATCCGGCAACTATTGTATGTCCGTCGGCCGATACCACGACAATTTAAAAATCGCTATCAATCCGCGACTCAAAGGACGAGTACTCTTTCTTCTTCTTGAAGACTCATTTGTCTCCCGAAAGATAGAAAAACAACCGCCAAAAAAAACAACGATGATGACGCCATCAGAGCCTCCAACAGAGCAATCAGTCATACCATCTGTAACGCCCACGAGGCTACGATAAGGTGCCCTTCGCCGTTCACGCGACTCTTTTTGCCTCCGGGTTCGTCCTCCGCACCACCGGTCCGGTCGCCTTTTCAAGCAACAACACCAACCTTCCAATCCAAATTAATAAACGAAAAGACAAAGAAACAAAAAAAATGTAGAAAATAAGAAAGGCACAGGAGAAGGGAAAGGGAGGCGGGGGGAAGAAGAAGAAAAAGATGAAACGCTAGGGGAGAAGGGAGGGGGGTGCCGGATACAGGGAAGAAAATAAGAAAAGGGGAGGGTAAGGTTTTATTAGTATATATATTATTATGTTAGGACTTATTATTTAGATTATTAGTAAATTTCACTCTATTAAGTTTCATAGTTCATAATTTTGACTTCTAAATTTATTGAAAACTTAAATAATTACTGTTGAAATGTCAGATTTCATTGATAAATATCTGTTATAGATTTAATATATTTATGACATCATGATAATGTCGTTCGGTTTTTTAAGCGGTTTAACCGGTTCAACCCAATGACCCAGAAGAAAGAGCAGTGTTTTTTTTTTTTATCACAGGTTTATATTTATTTTCATTTATTTCTATTTATAAATAATGTCACTACTTTTATCATTTTATGTCAGTATTTATCTGTTATATCTTATATACTATCTTCTCTTAATAGTTTCTACAATGGCGGTTTTAAAATAATTTTTTTTTTAAAGGGATCAATAGTAGTTCCCCGCTTACCCTTGGCGTGACTCGAACCTATAACTTAGTGGTCAATAGGTGAGGCGTCTTACAACTAAGCTGCGCGCATAGGAATTTTATTTTTTTTATTAATTGGAGAAATTTGTAAGAATCAAATCTCTACTTATCATGCAAAGCACGGAAAAGTACTATTTTGATTAATTATAGTATAAATTTGTGACTTATAATTAGAACCGGAGAGTATTTCTCATGAAATATTAGATTTTTTTCATAAAATTTAATTTTTTTTACACAAGTTTTTAGTTTGTTATGAAGTGCTAAAAAGCTTTGTTCTTTTTCAGAGTTTGATGATCCCTGAATGCATAAGATCTCATATTTTTATCAAGTGGAACCAAATCATCTTAAAGAATCAAGTTAAGAATGCTCAATCTATTTGAAATAACTATTTCTTCTACAGATATAGTACATTATATAGTCATTATAGATACTTATAGGTTTTACTTCCAGATCAATTGACAATAAGGGAAATATTCCACGATACTTATAAAGTATAATAATAATCTTCTTCCAATAGTGATGTGGAATTCTCAATATTCTTCTGTAAGTCTAACATATATATTTTTTGGTTTAGCTTGGTCTTTTTTTCTTCCTTTTTTTTTTTTTTCTATTTTTGCTTTTTAAGCCCACAATATCGCTTCCCGTCTTCGTCCTAATAGTTTTATTATATCAAAGTTGCTCTACTAATTTTATTACATCAAGTTTGGAGATTCGACCGACCTACTTTTTTTATTATCAAGTTTGAAGATTTTTTCTTGACGGGCTAACTATGATAACATATAAAACTCATTATCATGCACTGAGTATAAAGTTTTAAACAAAATAAATTTTATAGGGGAGAAATAAGATTTAAGGGAATAGAATTCAGGTCTTAGAAAATGAGAATTAGAACTAAAATTAGGGAAGAAGAAGAAGAAGAAGGGGGAAGATCAGGGAAGTTTGGAAGAAGCCAGATTTTCAGTATTTTTGATTTGAGCGATAATTTTTTTACAATTATTATATTCTACTGTTATACTAATCTAATCAAGTAAAACTAACTACAATTTCAACGCCTTACATTTTTCTAATTATACTTAATCCCCAAAGGCATGATATCTATGGTTGTACTTTAACACTAATTAGCAATGAGAAGAGTAACCCTTAACACTTATATATTAATATCGATGTTCTCTCATATCACTGATTTGAGATTCTCAATATTCATATATTTAGAGATTAAAAAACATTGTTTTCATATCAATTACATTTTGTAATATAAGAATTGCCATAGTATATTGAAATTGACTGTTGGGTTATTAAAATAACATTTTTTTTTTTGTCATAGTCCTTCCTAACAAAAGTATATCAATTTTGGAACCAAAAAAAAAAAAAACGGAATAATTATAGTATGAATGTTTACTCTAGTTCGAGTTCGTAACAAATACATTGAATTTGAAAGACCAAAAAAAAAAAAAAGAAAAGAAAAAGGGTCGACATAATCAAATTATTCCCTCATTTGTGTTTTTTCAGCTTTATCCACACTCTGGATTAAACCACTTTTACGGCTAAACATGATTACATGACTTTTTTTTTTTTTTTTGGTCTCAACTTTGAAATTTGAATGAGTGTTTTTGTTCATCACCTTGCTTTGGATCCCCCTGTTCTTCCTTAGGCTCTCTCTCGGAACTGGGAAGTGCCCAATTGATATTTTGATAAGTCACGTGTATATATTTAAAAATTGGATATAATGCAATTTGCCTCTCAATGGATGCTAAGGTAAGCCAGTTAATACGTAAGCACGTACATAAATTACTACTTATTGGAGTGCTGACCACTAACAAATTAATTGCTTTTGGTATAGGTAGATAGATGATCGTGTCTCCAATTTATATTTTAATTTCAAGACTAAAATCAAGATAATGCTTGCAATATATCTTATCGCTTGTTTTAGCGCATTTTTCCAATTCTATAATCGGGTGATAGATTTACTGACTTGTTGTCCTTCCTAAATTTGCCAGTTAATCCATGGATGTTTTCTACCTTTTTTTTTTTTTTTTTTTACAATTTGCATTTCTTTATTGAAAGAAAAAGATTTAACATCCAAACAAATTTCGATCAAACGAGAGTTTGGTAATGATTAGAGAAATAATCAGATCTTAATGAAGCTTCAATATCGATTTTGGTTGCCATAGTTGACTAGTGCTAATGATTTGCGAATATTCTAGTATCCTCCAATGTAGTTGGTAGGTTAGGTTACTTTCTTTAAAAAAAAAAAGAAAAGGGAAACACTTAATAGCAAGAAACTCCCTTCAAGTTTGCCAATTCTGTAAATTAATGCACAAAGATTGAGTTTGGATAGAAACGGTTACCACAAAACTATTTTGAGTTGTCTTTTAAACACCATTTTAATATTTTACTCCATCATTCTACTTTGTAATATATTTCAAACTTAATCCTATACCTTTTATAGTTAAAAATTATGGCAAAGGTATTATCAAATATTATGAATGAATGTGAGATAAAATGGCATGAGCTAAGATGACACCAATTAATAAAGTGATTTTTTATTTTATTTTTTACAAAATGAGATTTATTAACGTCAAAAAGAAAAGGATAAATGGTAATTTCTGAATATTTAGTTCATTAGCGTGCTTGTTTCAATTTGTGTAGTTATCCTAGTATTGTTTAAATTTACATTTCTTCTTTAAATTAGAAGATAACAAAAGAGGCATCTCAGGTCATTCTAATATTGTGTTCTTCCATTCTTAAACGTTAACGAAATTGTTAGTTACTACAAACTCTTTTTAGAGGTAGTAATATTACAAAATAGACAAACTGGAGGAGGGTAATCTGCAATTAAACAACTCCTTTTTTTGCCGCCTTGCCTTTTTACATTGAATATTCTCCTTAAAAGGGGGCGACTCCGCCATTCTCTGTGTCTTAAAACCCCTCTCTAACCTACTAGTACTACTGATTACTGACTGGATTGGGTCCGCATTTCAAGGATCTCCATTCTCCAATAATATCCTTCCTCCAATTCTACCGGAAAACCCACAGATTCCACTTCTCACTTCCATCCACAACCTCAAACTTTTCAACAAATTCTGACATTGTTTCCCCTGTTTTTTTGGTCCTGATCCCAGAAAAATATGCACTCTTTAACCTCTTCAAACCTAGTACTACAATTTCCCCCTTTACTCCCAAGAAAATTCCCGCATAGAACTGAGCCTATGTTGTCGAATCGGATGAAACCAAGAAAAGGGCTCCTCAAAGATCCAATCTTTTTCACAACCCTGAATTCTATACACGCCCCTGACAATCTAATTCGGAGTAATTTTCAGGAAGATTCTTGTTCAACCATAAACCAAACGGGAATTCCATTTTCCCCGACTCTGACCGTTGCTGAAAAAGTTCATTTTTTGGCTTCCGAATTCAGATCATTGTCAGAACCGATTGAGAGAGTGAAAAGATTGCTGCACTACGCAACGCTTCTTCCTCCATTGGATGAGTCGGCCCGGGTGGAAGAAAACCGGGTCACGGGTTGTACCACAATGGTTTGGTTGAAGGTGGAAATGGACAGTGATAAGTTAATGAGATTTGGAGTAGATAGTGATTCTGTAATTACCAAAGGGTTCTGTTCCTGTTTGATTTGGTTGTTTGATGGAGCGGTTCCTGAAGAAGTTCTGAGTGTAAATTGTGACCATTTGATGGATATGAATGTGGGATTAATGCCCAGTAAAGGTCCTTCCAGGGTGAATACCTGGCATAATGTATTTTCAAGTATGCAGAAAAGGACTAAAAGTTTCATTGAGTTTAGGGATTCAAAAGATCGGTCTTTGACTCGTTTCCCACCTTCAGTTGCTTCTCCGGACGCCATTAATGGAAGTTTCAAGGAAGCTCAGGTTTGCTGGCCGCCTTACTTTTCTTTGCAGTTTTTTTTTTCCCCTTCTTTTGTTGGTAGTTCTTGGATGCTTACTTGGATGAATTATCTTCTTACCTTTGATTAGTTTTGCAAGTATCTTGTCTTCATTGTTTTCCTTGCTCTTGGCCTTGTTTTGATTTGGATTTTTGAGTTTAGTTCAGCGAAAGAAAAAGTTTAGTTTTTTTTTTTAGTATAAATCATGATTTTGAAATTATATATAAATAAAACTTCATTTTAAAGGTGAGAATGTAGTGACTAGTGAGTATTGAAAGAATTGTTGTCATTTAAAAATATGAGTGGATCAGTGGAAAACCAAAACTCGTTGACACTTTTGTAAAGTCATAATTTTTAATTTGAGTGAGTGAATGATTAAGTGTAGCAGTATAACTAGGTGTTAGACCTGTTCGATGGACGGTGAAGGCATATACATTTAGACATTTTTACATAAATTTTCTATTTTTATAAAATATGTAATGATTTCAGTTTTAAACATGATTACCTATGGATTTACAGGAATTTATTTTTTTAAATGACATTTTAAATTCACTGGTGATAAGGTTTATGCAGATCTCTCTAAAATTTATTAGGATTTGGTACTCTCTCCAATCAATCTCTGTGTTAGGATTTGGTTCATGAAAATAAGGGTTCTGTTTTTATTATTTTGTTTTTTTATAATTATTTTAGTTGTTTTTTTTTTTGATTTTATTATTTTGTTTTGTGTATTTTTAAATCTAAAAAATTAAGAAAATGCCACATAGGATTTAATCCTATGTGACATGTGCTCCATGCCTTTAGTTTTCTCTCTCTGGTTTTTGTCTTGGTATAATATATATATATATATATATATAGATAGATAGAAGATAGATAAATATAGATAGATAGATTAATTATAAAAACATTCACGTTTGACAACAATTTTTTATTTCTTTCTCGCATCTTAATTATAAAAAACAAAGTTAAACATAAGGTTGAATTCGGGACTCTTGGAAGCATATGCATTTTTGTTGAGTGTCCTCTTGAAACACTACTTCTAATGGATGGTCTGCTTATGATTCTACAGAATCAGATGTGAAATTCGTGTTGAAATGTGTATTGCGTACAAGAAACTGAAGGGATTTCTCGCCCCCCAGTCGTCGGCCATTATCTGCACAAATTCAAAGCACCTAATGTTCAAGGTACGTATGCAGACAATAATTACTTTACTTACTTGAACTGTTGTCATTCGATTAACCATTTGAATAACGCAATCGCACTGTTTTCCGGTTTTTTGATTTTTTTTTTTCCAGCCAACAATCAAATTCCGGCTCAATTCTCAACGTACAAGACTGACTTGACAACATCCGGCTAAATTAATCGCCGGAATTATCTAGCAAAAGTGTGAACTTTTATGGAAGACGAATGTCTATGTGATTATTATGTCATTTAACAGGATTGACTTAACTCTGTGCACCTCGTGTATCTTGATCATCTTTTTATTTATATCCTTTTCTTATAAATGAGCATACGCACTAATGCTTATATTAGTATAAAACAAGGTGATACACTGAAAAATAAAAATAAAAATCCCAGCGAATTGTGAATAGTTTGATTGGCTTAGGATTTGGTCCTGGACCAAACCTTAAGGACTTGCATGTCTTCAAGTTAGTTTCCAACGTTGTTCCCCAACATATTAGTGTAAATTCTTCTGGCCTTAAAAAGATATCGTACTAGTTCACGGCAAGAACGTCTTCCCGCTTTCCTTGATAAAATTTCATAGAGAAACCAAAAAGGGGGACAGAAGCCGTCGATTGGAACATTCTGAAAGCAAAGGAAAATGACACCCTATATTGTGTTGATGAAGAAGTTGGCCTCGCATTTTGGGCTCAGTCATTTGATATTGATCCGAATTCATACATCATTACAAAAAATGGTGAAAAGGGTAGTGGACTACTAAAGGTAACGTAGTCGTCGTAAACTTGTGATAGCTAGCCATTAATTAGAAGGGATGTATATGTTGATGTTGTTTTATTGCCTGAGCAAAATCCAGTACTATATTTAGCAGTAACAAAAAAAAGATCGGACGTTCATGATTATAAGATGGATAGATTTCTTCCTTGAAATTTTTATTACGTCTTCTTCACAAATCACAATCACCTTATTCGTTACTCCAATTGCATACAAAATTAAACATTGACCATCCATCCGCAGCAACATTCCTAGTTACAATCTCGTCATTTACCACTAATTGATTGATCTGATCATTCCCTTCTGCGGCCATCCATTTTCCGGTAAACAACCTTATATCGGCTTGTTCTCGTTCGCCGGAATTTCCAAACTTTGCCAAAAGGAACCACTTTTCTTCTGTTGAACAAAAATATTTTCCAAGGAACCCAAACACATGAAGGGAATAAAAAAATGCTTAAAGCTTCTCAGAGACTTCAAACACTTCTACCCCACTAAACGTTGACAACAAAGCCAGCCCAGAATTAAATACACACTCCACTTTTTTAAGATTCTCCTATTAAGTCTTAACACTTTGCTAATAATATAGTACTCCCTTCATTCCAAAATAAGTGTCGTTTTAGCAAAATGAAAAAATTCCAAAATAAATATCGTTCTCATATTTCAATGCACTTTTTGTCAAAAATTTCCAAAATTACTCTCAAAAGAATTGATACTATTGGCGGACAATTTTATAATGGGGTTGATTGATGATATTCAAGTAATTTTATTATCCTATTTAAGAATTTCTTAAACTATGTATAAAGTGTAGGATGACACTTATTTTGGAATGGAAGGAGTAGTATACAACTTTGGCATGGGAAAAAAAGAGAGCTCAAATTGAACATCAAAGGTAGTTGCATAATTAAGAAATGTTCACGCACATTATATTATTCATTTTAAATCCAAACATCATTAATCACTTCAAACGCATAAATTACTCAAGTTGCCGATTTCAATCTAAAAACTAGTGTTCGATCGATTGAACCAAACACTTGGTTTATTCCACTAATACATCAAATTTATTAGTTCATATTTCCGGTTTAAAATAGTCCTTCTAATCAGCTAACGTCATTCAACATGACACCACCAAAAAAAGAAAAACCCTTGTACCATCATCATCAGGGCACACAAGTGATTATAAGAACCAAAAATTCCAAAATCAGCTAAACACTGGGAGAAAAACTCAAAAAACTGAAAAAGGCCATGAATGATATTTTTTTTCCAAAAAGGCCAACTCATCCTTCCCTGACCCTGCGTTCTGAACCAGTCATAGATATCCACGTCATCATTTTCAGGTGGGTCACAGCACATCACCCACCTTTGCCTGGCCCCCCACTTTTCCTCCTATTCTATTGGGCCATTTTCTTTACCAGAGTTACCCCCAAAAAAATAAAAAATAAAAAAGGGAAAAAAAAAGAAAAAGAAACCGAATATCTTCCATTTCTTCCATCTATGGGTATCGGAGCCCCGGCTCATTTTTAACAACAATTAACAACAATTTATTTATATTTAAGTGAGATATCTCTTTCTATTTATATTCTCTGGGATTTAAAAGGTTGGGAAAAAGGAAAGTTTTTTTAATTATCATTTCGAGATCTCGTGTTGCCACTCTTCGGAAATGTCGAAATCACCATGGGGAAATATCGGCGCCTGGGCCGCCGAAGCCGAGCGGGAGGAGCAGGAGGAACGGGAGGAGGCCGCCAAAGCTGCGGCTGAGGCGGCTGCCAGGGGTGTTTCCTCCGGCGCCGGCGCCGGCGGCGACACCCAAAATTACCCCTCCCTCAAAGATTCCGTCACCACTGCGTCCAAGCAAAAGAAGAAGACCAAAATGACCTTGCAAGAGTTCACTTTGCAGAATGCCTATGGCTCCGGCTCGGCTCAGTCTCGCTTGACCCCGGAGGAAATGCTCCGTCTTCCCACCCGCCCGAAAGACCGCTCCGCCGGAGATGATATGCAATACGGAGGAGGTGGTGGTCGCCTTGGGGGAGGGTTTTCTTACACGAACCGCCCCGGCCCCGGGCGGATGCGTGATTCGGATTCTGGCGATGGGTCCTGGGGTGGAGGACCCCGGAGATCTTATGGGGGTTTTGAAGATGATCGTCGGAGGGGGCCACCACCCGGTAGGGTTTCGGATTCTGATTCAATTTCGAGGGCAGACGAAGTCGATAACTGGGCAACAATGAAGAAGCCTCTGCCGTCATACAATTCCGGTCCTGCTCCTGTTGGTGGCCCGGGTCGCCCCAGTAGGTATGCTTCTTTGGGTGGTGGCAGTGGAGGGTTTTCTAGGGCTGATGAAGTTGACAATTGGGCTTCCATTAAAAAACCTGTTCCGCCTCCAGCAGGTAGATCTTCGAGTTTCGGGTCTGGGTTTCGTGATTCCAGGCCAGACCCCGATAGATGGACCCGGGAAGTGACTCAGGATAGGCAAAGATTGGTGCTTGATCAGCCCAAAGGAGGTGAAGATGGTGAAGAGGTGGCGGTGAAGGTGAACAAGCCTAATCCTTTTGGGGCAGCTAGGCCAAGGGAGGAAGTATTGGCAGAAAAGGGATTGGATTGGAAGAAATTGGAGTCAGACATTGAAGCAAAGAAGGTTTTGAGTAGGCCAACTAGCTCTCATTCTAGCCGCCCCGGGAGCTCGCAATCAGCAAGGTCAGATGGGCAGGCATTGCAAGGAATAGCTGATGCCGTGAAGCCGAGGCCGAAAGTGAATCCTTTTGGAGATGCTAAACCAAGGGAGGTTTTGTTACAGGAGAAGGGTGTGGATTGGCGTAAGGTTGATTTAGAGTTGGAGCATCGGCGTGTTGAAAGGTTTGGACTTTCTTCTCTCTCTCTCTCTTGTGATATAATGATTTTCAATGCTGGTATTGGTGGAAAATACTAGTTTTGCTTCATTGTTTCAAAGTAACGACTGCAGAACTTTTTTGTTGTGAATCAATGTTGTGTATTAGTTGATTTATAGGACTTAAACTATGAGGTGAAGAACTTGGCTGGTGCAGTAGCTCTACTAGTAGTATTTATGTTGATTCGCTGGTATGATAGTGTGTTGCGTAATTGGTAATAAGTGTTAGGAACATGTAAATTTTAGGAGGCTTTGAATTGTGATCTCCAGAAAAGATGCTGTGACTGAGGCATATACATGAACGGCACTCCTCTGCTTTGCCATTCATTAAGAGAAAGTAAACAGATGTTTAGATATATACTCTTAACGCGGCGTATTTGATCTTATTGAATGAGAGTTTGATTAACACATCATTTGTTACCCTTGAACATCATCTTCTGTGTGGTTCCAAATTATCAGACTTGATTAGGATCCTATTCTGAACCATATGATAATGAATAAAACTGTCTTTTAACTTATAAGTATGTTGTACTACGTAATATTTATATCTTTCCTCATCTATTTTTGGGCTTGGTAGGATGTGAATGCACTTTCCATGATATTGGCAACTTTTGGTGTCATATCTGTATAGAATGGCAGAATCTGTAGAATGTGGCTATTGGACAAGCCATATTACCAATGTAGTAGATGGGCAGTTAGAATTTAGTATCAAAACAAAAGTCGCTTGAAACTTCATCTATTTTCTTGTGAGGTGTGCTGTTGGTTACATGCATTTTGCAATAAATGTTGTCTTCATAATTTTTCACTTACATGTAATGCTGATGTCAACAATTGTGTATCATTCTCCAGGTCTATATTATTTCCTGCAATTAATGAAAACAAATGATTATTTAATCAATTTATTTTAGCTGTCTGTTTTCAGTATGTTTCCTTCTTAAGAGATTCACTTCATCTTTTGGCCCTAATAGCTGCCAAATTGTTATGTCCAATGTGGACTTCTTTTACACTTTTAACGAAATAAATAGTTACATCCAATGTGGACTTCTTTTAAACTTACTTGGTTGTGTACTTTGATTTGATGGTTTATACTTTTGCATGATTGGTGTTTTACACATGTATATATTGTTAATAACTGAGAGTAACAAAGAAAGCCATCTTCATAGTTGGCTGGATGCCTGTTTCATCTTTCATATGTATGTGAGTGGTTACATTAAGGCATGAAAATGCTGTCCCACAGGATATTAATTTACGTTTGCGCAAATTATAAGAAGTAACACTTTGAATCTCCTTCCTTTTGCTGAAAGTGGACAGTTTATTTCAGGCCGGATTCGGAGGAGGAAAAGAACCTGAAAGAAGAGATAGAACAACTGAAAAAGGAATCCACGGAGCACTCTGGTGAAAGTCAATCGAGTATACTTGAACAACTACATCAAAAGGAGAGAGACTTGGAGCTGCTGATACGCGAGTTGGATGACAAGGTTCGTTTTGCACCAAAACCAGTTGAAAGGCCCGGTTCTGGAGCAGGCAGGTTTGCTGGCCATACTGAGAGGCCCCCTTCTCAACCGACCGGATATCATGATGCAAGAGGTGGTGAATTTACAGATAGGCCTCGCTCACGTGGCACTGGAGATTATCACTCAAGGCCAATGGATGATAGAAGAACATACCATGGTGGCAGGGGCAGAGGCTTCATGAGCAATAGAGATGTGGACAGGTGCGCTTTGTTATATTCTTTTTTATTGTTTTCTTTTTGTCGCTCCAAAGGCATTTATGTGGTTGATGTTTCCAATAGTTGGCCTATTCAAGTTCTTTGAATTTTTTGGGATAACTCTTGTTTATGATTTTGATCGTTCAACTATGAAAATTGATCTCTTTTTTCCTGGTAGAAACTTTGAAATCGATTTAATTGCTACCTGATGCATACCAATCAAATTTGCAACACACTCTTTAGTTTGTTCTGTATCTGAAATTTCACTTCAACGGTGATTTGATTGGCTGTAATCCTTGGTATGGACTCCTGGCAAGGCCTGTAAAGCATTGGAAGGTTTCAACCAGGGTTAACCTGAGCTTCTTTTTTGGTCCATGAAAGATTGGCTAGATATGGATGTTTTCCCTGTTGGGCTTTATGTGGTCTTTCCCTGTCCTGTTCTTCTTTAGTGCTATATGCTGTACAGAGCTCATTTCACATTCAAGATCTTTTAAGATATGCATGCTGATCTGACTTCATTGTTGTTTTATTCGAAATTGCTATGAAGAGTTCTTAATTTCTGTTTCCATGCTAAAAATGCAGGTCAACATCAAGAGACAGATGGTGAATTTCACTTGCCGTTGGTTCTTAGAATCTCGTCTAGCCTCTTGTGCCTTCATCTTGGTCACTAATTTAGAAAATAATACGTATTAATCATCTTTCGTATTACTCTTTTAATTTGATGTGAATTGGAGGTAGGAATTGGTAGACTTTGAAAATCTAGAGTTGATCAAATTTATCGACTCCAATCTGTGTAAAAATTGCATTTCCCTCCCTTATTTTGCAACCATCTCGAGGGAGGAACTTAAACGTATTTTGCATTGTTCTTCATAAAGACTCATGTAATGCGGGCAGCTTCCAACCCTGTTTGATTTTATGCTTTTAGCCTTTCTTTGTTAGTTTTTCTTTTCTGACAGGGTTGTGAATCTAGCGAACAGCTTCTCAATTTTGTATATTTTTTCAACTTTAGAAGACTAACATTTTGCTGTCTTTATATTTTCTACTATTTCATCTGAGTTTGTGTTATTAAAGGAGTGAACATCTTGTTTAATTTAATTCCGCCACTATTTTGCCACTGAGTTTAGCCCAATTAAACGAGTGTTAATTTTTCTTTCTCCCCACCCCTCAATCTACAAATTAATGGAGTTAGAAACGTGAATAATCTTCAAGGTTTGACCAATTTTGCAATTGGCTTTTATTTGTCACGATTTCAACTGCTTAAATAAATTCAAGACTATTTATAACAAGGCAAGGAAAAAGCAAATCAAGTTCAGTTCTGCATTAGAATTGTCTTAGGATAATACTACGCTATTACAGAACTCAACTTCAAAACCACCGCCTTTACCACTTGAAACCACATATTTTAAAATTGGATCATTTTACCCCTATTATTTTTTCAAATCAAATAATTTGACTAGAGAGAAAATTAAAAAAAAAATAAATTAAAATTTATAAAAAATAAAAAAAAGTTGACCGACCGGGCGGTCCACCTGTCCCGGGTTAACCCAGGACGGGTTCATTGGTCGGTCGGTTCCGGTCGGTCCGATATGGTGAATCGGACTGGTCATGCCTTTTTTTTAATTTTTTAATTTTTTGATTTTTTTTTTGATTTTTTTGTAATTAAAAAATAGCAATATTTGTTATTTAAAAAATTTTAAAAATTAAAAAATATCAATCGGATTCATTGCTATTTTTTAATTTTTAGATTTTTTGTTGTAATTAGTTAATCTAGTTTTTAGGTCATTAAATTTATTAATAATTTATTATTTGAGTTACATTAATTATCACTAATTTTTGTAGTACAAAAAATAGTTAATCTATTTGTACATATTTGTCACAATCTTTGTAGTACAATTATTATTTTTCATTATAAATGTATAATTATTATTTTAACTAAAAATTATCTTTAAAATAATGATTAAAGCAAAATTTATATTTTAATATCAATTCGAATAAATTAACTTAACAAATAATCTTAAATTTGTTTTCAAGTAAAAATTAATTACTTGTTTATTTTCAAGTAAATATAAAATCGAGAGTTTAAGCACTAAAATATAAATATTGTTAATAATATTTAAAGTACGAGGTATTCAACATGTAACAATACTGCGAATAACTAATATTAAAATAAAAATTAATAATTTATCTGTTCTCACGTGAATCGGACCGAATGACTTGCCCGGTTCGGTCCGAGTGGCAGGGGCAAAAAGAAAATTTTTCAAAATTGGTGGCTTCAAGTACTAATTTTGGTGGCTGGAAAAATCCACCCGCTATTTATAGAGGAAATTACAGCTTGTTAATAATTCAATTGCATAAATACAAAGGACTCAATTCATTACTTTTTTCGAAAAATAAAATTTAGGACTATTTATAAGTATTTCGTAGAACAAAAAAGTAAATCAAGTTCAAGTTCAGTTCCTGATCTTGAATTGGAATAGCCTTTTGGATTTACATTTCTTTTTTTCCTAAATTAATTGTAAAATTTGGATTTGTTTCTATTAGTAAAATTTGATTCAAAAGTGAAATTTTAAATTGAATAATAATTTCGGGAAGGAGGGGAATATATTATTCTACACGGAATTGCTTAAATACAGAGCTTCCAACTCATAATTTTCTTAATTAATACCACCATGGTTAAACCATTACATAGAGCCTAAGACAGAAAGCGACAAACAAACCAAAAAAAAAAAAAATAGAAAAAGAAAATAGATGATCTACGGACAAGATTAGGATCAGACACATGCGAATTAGATAGATACTACTAACTCTTAACCCCATGTTAATACCCAAACCCTACTAATTAATACTAACAATACAAATCAGTCACACACACAGTCTATGGGATGCCATTGCCACCGCCCTGGCCAGAAATCGACTCAGCTTCTGAAAGTTGCTGCTTTGTGCTTGGGATTTGGTCTAACCAGGAGAAGAAGGCCATAACAATGAGCATGGAGGCAAGCATCATTCCCGAAGCGCAGAATGTGGTACTGTTGCGCTGTTGAAATTGGTCCATCTCCAGTGGGGTGATTTGGGCATGATGGCGGATCTTGCTCAGTATATCACGGGTGTCTTCAATTTGGAGAATCCAAACTAATGCCATCACCAAACAGAACAAGGAACCTACCCAGAAGATTGAGGTTTTTTCTTTGTTGCTCTGATTGTCAATCTTCTTCGGGCTGCTGGAGGAGGCTGGAGGAACCCCGTCAAAGTAATCGAGAGCCAGGGCGTACAGAAACACCAGAGCGGTGACCCCGATGGCAGAATCAAAACCCAGATAAAAAGAAAAAGAGATTGTGTAGGCTGAGGGGGTGATATAGGGTTCAGATCTTGCCGCCCGAAATGGATCTTGTTGATCCCGTAGTGGAAGCAGATCACAAGAGGAGCGCAAACGGAGCAGATAAGCACCGCGATCCCACATACTCAATTCCTCACATCCCCAGACACGGATTTCTGCTTCCCCATCCACTTTTGAATCTTACTGGTTTCTTCTTCCCTTTTTTTGGCTCTGTGCTTCTCTGGAACAACTCTAAATTGAGGAGGGTACTGAACAGTGGAAAAATGAGTTGCTGAACACTGCAGGAGTAGTAAATATCTACTTGTTTTAGTACCAAAATTTTTAATGTTTGGAGTTTGGACATACACTGTATCCCACTCACTTCAACTGCTGCTGATGATGACATGATCAAACTTCAAAGTATCAAACACACTTCTTGATTTTCTCTACATTATGGGCTACAAGTATTTTACATGCCCGGTCTATTCTCCCTCCCCAACCAACACCCCCACACCCCCACATTACTTGTAGTTACTTTTACTTTCCATGTTCATTTCAACCGGCCCAAATATGGGTCACTTAAAAAAGTTACATCATATTTCTATCAGCTTCGTCTTGCTCCATTAGTCTCCGATGTCCGAAATTAGTACTCCTTCTGTCCCAAAATTATTATCTAGTTTTAAATTTTACTTTTAGTATAATTTAAACAAAAAATGAAAATCCAAACTAGACAATAATTATGGGACGAAGGGAGTATATCATAATTATTAAGAGTCACAATTATTTCAACGAATATTTAATTATTATTATACACTTATTATATTCATGTTTATTGTTTCGACTCGGGTCATGCTTAAAATGAGCAAATGTATTCGTTTAGCCCACTACTTGTCGTTTGAACTGGCCCAAACAAGGGCTCACTTTTGCATCATTTTTTTTGTGCAAATTTTAGCTTCGTAAGGGTATTTCCATCCATAAACCAACCCCATTCCTATAAATGGTCCACGTCAATCTCTCACTAATAACAATTAATATTAAATTTTATTACACGTCCTTCCACAATAATATAAACCATCCTAGTTTATACCCAAATTTATAGAAATGACCCACCATGGACCCACTATAAAACTACATCAATTTTTATTACGAATTATAAATTTTAAAATAGAAAATAAATTTGGAATAATTAATGAGTATTATATGATATTTGACCGTTGGAATTTTTTTTGACCACAAGAATTTTAACAAAATGAAAAGAAAAAAAATGGCCATTTTGTTGTCAAAATGAAAACAGCCGTTTGCATAGGAAAAAAAAGACAAAAATGGGCTCAGAAGATGATATAGTTTGTCTTCTTTTGTTTTTTTAAAAACATGGCCTGTCAGAATTGACTTTCTTCATATTTATGGGCATTAAATTTTTTTTTTCCTTTTAACTGCCCACAATGACAAATCACCCGTTTATGTAGAATGAGTGGGCCAATTGTCAGAATAAACTTCCCCATAAACGGGCCATTGGGGATGCTCTAATGTCCAAAATTGTTATACTATTTATTTTCAAGAGTCATAATTATTCCAACGAATATTTAATTACTATCGTACACTTATTATACTATGGGTCATGATTAAAATGAGTAAATGTATTCATTTAGCCATTTGGATCGAGTGTTTGTTGGAATTCAACATTAGTTTTTTCTTCGTGTCTTGATATAATAAAATGGAGAATCATCAATTTGTTTACCAAAATCATAAACAAAGAATTATGATGTATTTTTAACTAGTGGATAAAAACAAAGATAAATGGATTAGGATATTTAGGAGGATATATATGCGGTCAACGTGTCCTTTTTTACCTTAAAAAGAAAAAAAAAATTATTCTTCAATCATTCATGATGATTAGCCCAGCAAAACGGGATTATGTTAGTATAATTTACGCAAGTTTTTTTTTTTTTTGTTCAAAAAGTAACATTCCTATATTTTCTATACTAGACTAGTGGTGGTAACTGGTAAATATGAAAAATTACGCCTTAAAAGTTATAAAAGAACAAATAATGACTTGTTATTGGGAAAAAGAAGACAAAAATACAACGGACGAAATAATTACTTTAAATTTATTTTTGGAAAAGAAGTCCCGAAAGAGAAAAAAAATGAAAACTTTATTGATTTTTGAAAAATATTAAATATAAATACAGAGGCATCATGATACAAGTCTTCTTCCTTCTTTCCTTGTGTGGAAAAACTCCAAAACAAAAGAACGACTCCACTGGGGATCGAACCCAGAATCTCTGGTTCCGTAGACCAGCGCCTTATCCATTGGGCCATGGAGTCCTTTGGTCAGTGTGAGACAACATAAATAATAATATAGAGCTTGATGAAGTTTGAAAAGTGGCATAAAATATGTTAAATTTATTGTACCTAGACACAAAAGAATATACACTATGCATGAGTAGTATTTTGTTTTTTCAAAAAATAAGTAGTGTTTTAGAGAATGGTTTATGTAGTTCTTGAATTTTAATTATGGCCGTTATTTTCTTAAAAAAATACTACCTCGTCCCAAAAAAATAGTAAATATTGAGTTTTGAATTTTGTATTATTTTTAGTACAAATTTGAAAACTCAATGTGAACTTTTTGGGACGGAGGTAAGAATTTTTATTGAGGATTGTAGGAACTTTTGGTACTTGCCCCTCAGCAAGATTGACACATGATGTCATCTGAAAATTTTTTAAAAGCTAATATATTTCAGAATGAAATGAATATCTACAAAGCGATAAATGACTGTAAAATTCTTGCCAAAACGTAGCGTCCTAAGCACTTAGGAATAGGATAATATTTATGTAAACGTGATGTGGAGATGATTTGTTTTACAATTTGGATTTTGGAGAACCAACCTGGTGTAATCCACTTTTAGATCTTCAGATACGATACGTTTGAGATAAGCTCATTAATATAATCAAAGCCGGGTATGTATAAAAAGTAATGCCTACCCCCATCATCAATCTTAGAAGGTCAGTAAAAATATATATATATATATATATAGTATAGAAAAAGCCCCAAGGATGAAGGGCACCCAATGATTGGTCGTATACTCATATCTAATCAGCCATTGATTAAAGTGAAATCACTTAAGTAACTTATCACCAAACAAAGATGAAAGAAAAGGACAAGGAAGAAGAAATCACAAATTAATTAACATAAACATATACTTTTCTTATTTAATAATCATAAATAAATTCTCTCAAATATAGAAATTGGGCATGTCCAAAAAATGGTTATGGATAAGTTCTCTTGTACTTAATATTCGTATTAATAACATTATCTTTATTTTGTGTTAGAGTAGTGATAAAATTTACAGGTAATTTTAACAAAGAAATCCTTTGTGTTAATATGGATGTTTTTTCTCAATTACCTATAAGATCTAATCATCAATAAGTGATTGTACATATCTCAAATAACATATAGATTTGGACATGCCTTAAAAAAGTTTGGTTATGGGATAATGTTACAATTAATCTCGGGGTGGGGGAATGGGTGTTGCATACGTGGTTTTCCTCAAAACAATGAGTAAAACGACAGTTCCATTTTCCATATAAAGGAAACAAACCGCAAACACCACTTTTCTGAAGCCTTAACCAAATAAAACACTCCATAAAGTATACTGCCTTCTTCGTAACCCCAATCATCACCATTTTCATCTTCTTCCTCTCCGTTTGAAGTTTCTTTCCATACGAACCAAACCAAATCCAGCCAAAACCAATGGCGGGGCTTCCCAGTTACAGAAATAAAGTTTTCCCGTTTCCACTGTTAGTAGTGGTAGTAGTAGTAGTAGTAGTGGCGACGATGATAAGTCAGGCAACAGTAGTTTTTGTGTCGGCAGAATCGTCGGCGTGTGAATTCCCGGCGATATTCAACTTCGGAGACTCGAATTCCGACACCGGAGGGTTGTCAGCGGCATTTGGACAGGCGGGCCCACCCGCTGGGGAGACGTATTTTCATGCCCCTGCTGGTCGCTATTGTGATGGCCGTCTTGTCATTGATTTTATAGGTAAATAAATCGTCATTTCATATTTTAGTACTTCTTCTTTATATCATTTCATTTGGTTTAAGAAATTTTGTTTTTTTTTTTTCTCCTCATCAATATAATGAAAGGCTGAAAAAAAAAAGTCATATTAATTTCACAAATGACAAAACAATCAGCTAAGTAGCCTTGTACCAATTTTAACCAGCATCCATAAGTTGGTTAAATCAACTTCTCATATTAATTTCCCACTATTATTAGCATTAATCGGCAGACCTTGCTAATGAACTCATTTTTTGGGTTTACATTTGCGGTTGAGTTGGATGCATGTGGGCAATCAACTTGTATGAAATAGGAAGAACGGTCCGACTTTTTTTTTTTTTGTTTGGGGGACCAAAAAAGCCTGACTGGGGCGTGGCGCATGCTATTTATTTTGTCATGTCCCGTTAGTTGCAGCAACGTGACAATTTCAATTAAAAATTTCTTCCTCTAATTCATCTTCCCACACTTTTCTCAGTTTCTGTTGTTTCTTTTCGTCTAAGGTTTTCATTTTTTTTTTTGGGGGTTGTTTCTGCAATACGAGACGTTGCGAGCAGAATTATAAAAATTCAATAGTATCTACTATCTAATACTCATCAAAAGTGCTATGTTCTATGTTCAAGTGGGGAGGAGAGCTCAAATATTTTCTTATAGCGTTTTTCTTTGATTATTATATCCTCCATTCCGTTGATGTTAGCCTGAAATTTTCCTCCCATATTTATAAATGCCATTTCTTTAAAAAAAAAAAAAATCCTAATCCAAGCTAACTGCCACACGTCTAATTTGTAACACGTACATTTTTGCATACAGCTGAGAGTCTGAGATTGCCACATCTAAGCGCTTTCCTGGATGCGTTGGGTTCAAACTTCACGCATGGAGCCAATTTTGCAACAGCTGGTTCGACCGTTCGACCCCAAAACACAACTCTACATCAAAGTGGGTTCAGCCCCATCTCCTTAAATGTACAGTTCTACCAATTCAGTGATTTCCATCGCAGGTCCCAACTCATCCGCACACAAGGTAATTAATTATTACTCTTCATTCATTCATTTGAGCCACATTTTCATTTATTATATAGTTTTTGTTTTTCCATGTAACTTTTAAGGTTGAACACTTGAACTTAGCCAATATATACCAATGTTCTTTGTTGTAGGAGGTGTGTTTGGGGGATTAATGCCACATTCAGAGTATTTTTCTAAAGGTTTGTACACGTTTGACATTGGTCAAAATGATTTAACTGCTGGGTATTTTCTCAATATGACCACCGACCAAGTCCAAGCATACGTTCCTGATGTACTTGACCAATTTACCACCATTGTTAAGGTAAAGTTTTCCCATACATATATTTTATACTCCACAATATCAGGATGAAAAAATCATGAATCCCAAAACAAATTCTCTCCTTTCATTAAAATCGAAAAAGATACATGTTCTTCTTCTTTTTTCTTTTTAAAAGTTCTATTTATTTGATGTATTTCTTGCATTATTATGTGCAGAATATATATGATCAAGGAGGACGATCATTTTGGATTCACAATACGGGTCCCGTTGGTTGCCTGCCATACGTATTGGACCGAGTTCCAATAACGGCAGGACAAATTGATGAAGTTGGATGCGCAACTCCTTTCAACCAAGTTGCTCGATATTTCAACTCCAAATTGAAGGAAGCTGTTATTCAGTTGCGACACCAACTCCCGCAAGCCGCACTCACCTATGTAGACATTTACTCCATCAAGTATGATCTCATTAGACATTCAAAGAAGCATGGTACGTCATATTCACAAACACCTAGTTTTTTTTTTAGTCTTAATTTTCGAGTATCGATGATTTTAGTGATATCAAATAGTAACTAATAAAATGTCAAATCACCAAATCACGTGCTATTTTACATGATTTTTCTGCTATGTGTATTAATCAATAATTTGGTCACTACATTCGCGGGTTAATTTGCAGGTTTTGATCATCCTTTGAGGGCTTGTTGTGGGCATGGAGGAAAGTACAACTACAATCTACATGTTGGTTGTGGAGGCAAAATTATGGTGAAGGGCAAGGAAGTATATGTTGGATCATGCAAAGACCCATCATTAGTGATAAATTGGGATGGAGTTCACTATACTGAGGCCGCTAATAAGTACATTTTTGATAAAATTGTGGATGGTTCTTATTCTGACCCTCCAATTCCCTTGAACATGGCTTGCCATAGGCAAAACTAGTTCTTTTTTTTTTTTTTTTTTAAATAGGATTCAATTTCAAGACTCCCATATTGATTTGGTCGAATCATGAGCTGCAAATTTCAAAACATTTCTCATTGAATTCTTGCGCGTGTAGATGATTAGTTTTATGAGCTTATGTTCCATACGGCTCAATATTTACGGGATTCAGCAAACAAGGAGAGAGAGTCTGGAGTATCAAATAAGGGAAGAAAGTTTAAATGAAAAAATGGACAAAAAAGGATAATAATCCTGTGCAATGTAATAAACTAGTCACGTTTTTGGCATGGAATGACTAAAAAATAGCAACTAAATAGTGCACAAATGGCAAAATGATAGAGATTTGAGACAATATCGCATGTTACATATAGTAAGACGGAAACAACTCATAAAGTGTAGAGAGTAGACTGATTCATCTTCTCCCGTATTCGTTCTTTGTAATGGATGCTCACACATTTTCGAGATTTCCACCTAACGCTTTCTTGTTCTTACTTGTGTTACTATTTTCACTTCATTCATATGTGAAGGTAGTTTGTTCACCGGAATCCTTACCCCAATGCACTTTTCCGGCCATTTTCAACTTCGGAGACTCCAACTCTGATACCGGAGGCCTAGCAGCGATCTACGGCCAACCTTCTTCTCCATATGGCGAAACATTTTTTCACAGGCCTTCCGGTCGATTTTCGGATGGCCGGCTCATGATTGATTTTATGGGTAAGCATAAATCAACAATGATCATTCCATTCTTATTATTCCATTCAAGATGGCAATAATGCTTGCGATTTTGTTTCCTTAGATTTTTGTTTTTCTTTGACTAGTACGTAACGTACCATAAGTTTAGCTTCAGGAATAAAACTTTGTTTGGTTACTGTTTTTTTAATTGGTTTGGTTTTGGTCAGCTGAAACCTTGGGATTGCCATTGATAAGTGCCTACCTGAGTTCGGTTGGTTCAAACTACATGACCGGAGCTAATTTTGCAACGGCGGGATCCACAATTAGGCCGCAAAATACAACATTTTTCCAAAGTGGGTATAGCCCAATTTCCCTGGATGTGCAATTGGCTCAGTTCTCTAATTTTCAGGTCGCATCACAAATTGCACGTACACAACAACAAGGTATCAGCGAACTTTTAGGCTTTGTTTGTTAGGTTTTTTTATAGTATTTTTAAAATATTTAAATAATAACTGTCCCATTTTATTATACCTTTTTTATATTTTCAATACATCTTTTTACATTTTCAATACAAAAAACAGTTAAAAATACACACTAAAAAAATGAAATAAACATACGCTTAATTATTTAGCCTTTTTTTTTGTAGATAATTAATTGTTTGACTGAAACAAATTTTGAGACTTGTAGTATTATATTATTTATTAGGGGGATATCCTGAGAAGTGGTTGCCATCGGAGAAGGAATTTGGTGGCGCATTATACACAATTGACATTGCTCAAAATGATTTCACGGCAGCTTACGAACTTAACCTGTCCATCCAACAAGTCAAGTCTAGTATTCCTGATCTATTACACCATTTCTCCAGGGCTATCAAAGTACGTATGTTAGGACCACCAAATTACTTCAATTATGAGATCTTATATATACACAAGTACTCCTATATAATTAGAAAAATTATTATTACTTTTTTTTGTAATTTCATTTTACGATGATGGTTTTATATATATATATATATATATATATATATATTTTGGGTACACCTGCGCAGGACATATATGCAAAAGGTGGAAGGTCATTTTGGATTCACAATACGGGACCAGTGGGTTGTTTGGCGTACGTTATGGTTCGTTTGCCAATCACAGCAGCTGAGATCGATGAATATGGCTGCGCAACTCCTTATAACCAGGTTGCCCAGTTCTACAATCTTAAGTTGAAGGAAGCCGTTGCCAAACTTAGAAAATCTCTCCCTTTGGCTGCCATTACTTATGTCGACATCTACTCTGTCAAATATTACCTCATCACTAGAGCCAAAAAGCTAGGTAAGTTATTCCTTCTTCTCTCCATTCTTCATTTCAAGTATATTAATGTCAAACTCACTCGTACTCCCATCTCAAAACCAATTGATATTGTGTAGGATGACACAATGAGTATATTAATAAGGATTCCCTTCATTCCAATTCAATAGGTTTACTTCCCTTTTTGGATGTTTCAAAACTTAGTTCCACTTGAGACAATTAATTAAGTTTTACTATAAACTCTCTAATATACCATTTCTACTTTTACTGAAATCAAGAACATTTATTAATTTTTAATAATTACTCTCTCATATCAACCAATAACTTACTAGTCATTACTAGGGGTGCAGTAGGAATTTCATTTAAAATTAACCATATAAACTACATTACCCACTTTTTCTTAATCTCCGTGTATGTCTAAATGAGCCTATTGAATTGGAATGGAGGGAGTATAAGATCTTTCACACGAGTGATGTGAGATTATTTGTCCTAACCATTAATAATCTTAATTTAAGTGACTTAGTGCGATTTATATCGATCTCAACACACGTGTCAAGTTGATTCAATGTGGTAAGCAACCATTTTTGGATAGTTTTGGACTAAACCACTCTCTTTAATCAAACACCGGTCAATCGTACGTGTTACATTAACTATTTCCGTTTTGGGCATACGTTTAATGGCAGGATTTAAGAAACCGTTTGAGGTTTGTTGTGGACACGGAGGGAAATTCAACTTCGACAGACATTTGTTTTGTGGGAAGAAGAAAATGGTGAATGGGAAGATGGTGATGGCAAAAGGTTGCAGAAATCCATCAAGAAGGATTGTTTGGGATGGGATTCACTTCACAGAAGCAGCTAACAAATGGGTGTTTGATCAGATTGTCAATGGCTCCTTTTCAGACCCTCCTCTACCTTTAATTCATGCCTGTCATAGGATACATTGATCCTTCAATTTGATTAATCCAACATTTTGTTACTGATCACTTGTCACCCCTTCATGAATTGTACCCAAAAATTTATTCAGGTGAGGGTTGGACTTTCAAAAGTAAAATTTTGTCATTTTTTTCTTGTCCACCGACTTCGTACCCGATGGCGCAAGCCGCATCTTGTAATGAAGGAGCGGCGGATCCTCCTCTGAAACAACTAATAAATTCTTTCTTGTCCACCACAATTTCGCGCAAAACATTAGGGATCTCGATCTTGGGTGGCCTCTTTCTTTTCAATGAACAAGGCGGAACCGGACCAAAGACCGAACCTTTATTATGATTATGAGTATCAACCTCTTCCGGGTTTTCAAAAGAAACAAAATCAAGCTTAGTTGAACAAGACCCAGAAAGGATTGCTGGCGGAGTCTCTAAAACATTAGCCATTTTGGGGTTATTAGGTCAAAGAACACTCTGTAAAATGGATAATGAATGTGGCGAAATTACAATTACATCTGGAAGAAAGACAGATGGGATGTGAATAAAAATGGCGTTTCTTTATTCAGTTCCAACGGCTACAATTTTGGGAGAGCACTGTGTGTGTGTGAAGTGGGGAGAGAGGGAAGAGGGGAAGGTTGTGGTCAAAGTTAAGAAAACTGTAGAAATGGAGGGCAGTTAGAAGGCTTTTTTGAGGGAGTCAAAAACCATTTGATCTTTTTGTCTCCGAGCTGTTAGGAGTACAAGTTTGAACATGTTTGTATTTTATACTAATAATTTGTGTGATTCAAAGTTACTACAACCATCTTTATTTTCAATGTATAGGAGTAGTAAAATAATTCATCGGGTCACTGAGACCAACACAAATTAAATTACAACTTTTAATCAACAGCCAAAACATGACATTTACTTGTTTTGTTTCCTTACAATAGATTTTGGTTGTGCTTGCCGCATTTCTTTACCGTAATTTTTGTTATGGATTACGATTTCGAAGGACTGCATAATGTAAGTACATCTCTATAATGAAATGTGTTTGATGCTTACGTGATTCATTTGTTGAAATCTTCGTCCCTCAGATGTGATAATTCTACAATTTTAATGCTGTTATTCTGCTATATATGATCGTGTATATCACGAGTGAACAAGTCGATTCTGCCTCTTTTGAATTGGCATCCCCTTAAAATCTTAATAACGAACCTACTAATATCTTTTCCCATTCAAAGCCTTAAAAGTGGAACAAATAATTGTCTTTTGGGGAGTACTATATTAGGATTTCAGAAGGTTTTGTTGTTGTGTTTTTACTTTTGTTTCTTTGTAATTTTATCTTTTTTTTTTTTTTTAAATATTTTGAGTTCTTGCTGCTGTATTGGACTTCACAAACTTCATTTAGGCATCAAGGATATAAGATAAAACCAAGTTTCAAAGATATCGTTGTTATCTCTACAAGAAAAAGGGACATTTTGCAAAAAATTGTTGTAACAAGAAGGAGAAATCAGCAAAAAATGGCGTCACAAATCCTACAAAGTACTAATGATCATCTTAATGATACAGATATAGAATCCATCTATTCTGAGCAAGAAACCATCTTGCTGTTCAGGATGACTCAGTTTCAGACACAGATACAGATGATGATATTCCAGTATATATGATCCAATCTTCCTATTTCCAACATGTTGTACCAGATTTCCACTCATATTCCTACAAAGATGAACAAGAAATCCCTACACCTCATGTTAGAGTACAAATATTGCCTTCATCATATGAACGGCCAATAAAGGTGATAGATTTCATTGATACTGGTTCCATGAGAACTCTGATGAATCCATATATCCTTCCAGCAGAAGCTTAGAAAACACACCATGAAATTTTCAGAGCAGCTGACGGACAACAATTCTCTACATCCTTGATCTCAAAGAGGAAAATTAGAATCAGGATATTCCAAGAATGCATTGTATGGATCAATGTCAATTAGAGGTCTTTTTGCTTTTTCTTTTTGAAATTCCATATTTTTAAGACTGCAGATTGATTTGGTTGAATAATAAGTTGTAATTTTCATAGTACGTATTTCTGATTATAAATATAATTGCGTGTGTAGATGATTAGTTTTGTTATAAGCTATGTTCCATAGACCATACAGCTCAATCAATATTAACGGGATTCATTCAGTAAACAAGAAGAGATATTCTCCTTCTCTCCCAAAAAATGTGGACTATTTGTCTGGACGTGGGCTATTTGTTTGAGACAGAAAGAATATCAAATAAGGAAAGATAATTTAAATGAAAAAAAAAAATACTCCTATGCAATATAACAAACGAGTCAATGGTTTTTTTTTTGTTTAACAAAGAGTATTAAAAAAATGGTGTATTGTTGTCTTTCTGTGATAAATAATAGTGTATAATTTGTCCATTCATAGACCTGAATCTTAGACTAACATTGATGCATTATTACATTTACTCTTGTTCATTTAACCACATTTCTTTTCGATCACTGTCATTTAACTTATCCATAAAAATGTTCATCTCTATTCTTCTTTTCAGAGTCTGTCTGTTGAGTCCTTCTGTATGTGTCTAGGTCAGTAGGAGTGAAGTCTGAATTTGTTTGCGTGAGGACAAACAACTTTTCAAGTTTGAGGGAGTTGATAACACTAGAATTATACCACTTTTGAAAGTAATTCTTACTCATTTTTACTCATAAATTAATGTCAATTTAGTAGAATTAGTTTACTTTGGGGTCAATTGAGTATTTCAGGGTGATCAAAGGGTCTATGTAGAATTTTGTGATAAATTGGAGCCAAATTACAGAAAAGAGCATCAAAAGGGACCAGATGTGGAGCTGCTGGAAATCGAGGGCTGGACAGATCAAATGGAACGGATCAAGGGAAGGAATTCTTGCTAATGAAGTAGAATTGGATGCTGCTTGATAACAAGTTGCTGAGCTAAGCAACAGAAAGACCAAAGGAAGAAGAAGAAGTTGCACACTCTGCTACAACCACTGATGCTGCTGCTGATGTTGCTGACAATCCGGAAGAATCAGAGCTGAAATCTTGGTGCCAGATGAAGGAATTGCTCCACCATCACTGCAAGTTGCTGCTACTGCAAGTGGAAGAAGAGAAAGAGGGAGAATATGCAGAAGATAGTAGATACTGCTCTATTACTTGCCACCTGTTGCTACTGTTTGATTGAAGTGAAAGAATGGCTGCTGCTGGAGGTAAGAAATGGTGCTGCAAGTGATCCCGGGAAACAAGGAAGAGAAGAGCAGAAGATGGGAAGCCAAATTGGGGGCTGAAAAGGAAGAAACATAATGATGGAAGGAAAGCATGCTGCTGATGTTGCTGCTTGCGTTGTTATTGCTGCTGTTGAAGATTAAAGAATGAAGAAATGGAGATTGTGGTTGGAAATTGGTTAAGAAGCACCGGAGAGAATACTAAGAAGAAAAGGAATGATGAAAAGAAGGTGGCTGATTACGGTTGAAGAAGGAAAAGAGCTGCTAAAGAGAAGACAACAACTTGGCAATTGGACAAGTTGCTGAATAAACAAAATCTTCATCTGCTGCAAGTTGCCAACTGCTCTCTGCTGCACAGAAGAAAGACCAGAAGAATCAACCGATCCAAACTTCTCCAATTGTCTATAAATAGGACAACCAATAGCAAGTGAAGAACAACAGATTGGATAGTTAGAACAATCCTAAAAGAGTAGTTAGTTAGTGTTAGTTAGGACAGAACTCAGAGAAGTAGCTGCAGGGAAAGTGCAGGCTGTCACTTGGACAAGTGACGAAGTACACTTCTCCAAGTGAGCAGACAGATGCTGCTCTGCTACCTCTTTTCTTTAATTCTGTCCTCTAATATTTTGAGCTTTATTATGTCTTATCTTTTGTATTTTGTTACTCTCATGTTTAGTTCAATAAACATGAGTAGCGAAATTTTCTTTAGGGTCTAATCTCTGCTATCTTTATGTGAATGTTTTGATCCCTAAGTTCTTATATGAGTTGTTGTATCTAGTTAAGTGATTGAATTAACCTTTTAATTGAACTGACTATTTAGTTAATTGTGCAACGTAGTTATGAAATCCTGAGAGGGTGAACATAATTATAGAACTGCTTAACTTAGTCTATCACAACCGAAAGAACAATCCTTAGTTTCAGTTATTAACGAGAGTTAGTTGATTGACATAGGTGATCAATAAGGTTTAAGAAATTAACGGCTCAGAATCATGAACAATTACCATTGAGAGATAGAAAATTTAGAGTGTTCTGGGACTCTTTACTGGTAATGAAGGGGAAGGTAGATAATACGAGCGCCTGATTAAACAATACTCATATGTTAAAAGAATTACAATGTATCAAAACATGAACATATAGATAGGAAGGAGGATGAGCCTACTGCGTACTCGCTCGGTCAAGTGACTTTTCTCACTCTCTCAAGTGACAATCTGTTCAGTTTACTTGTTTTTGTTTGCACATTAATAAGATTTTATTGATTTTCTGCCATGCCTGTGGATCGACCCTACTTACTGCTAGCTATTGGTTTTGAGTAGGTTAATATTTCTTTTGGAAGTGTCAACGACTGCCTACTAGTGATGATAAAGGGTTGTAAAGATCCGTCAAGACGGTTAGTTTGGGATAGGATTCACTTCACAGAATCAGCTAACAAATGGGTGTTTCATCAGATTGTTAATGGCTCCTTTTCAGACCCTCCTCTACCTTTAATTCACGCTTGTAACAGGATTAATCAATTGAACCTTCAATTTCATCAATCCAACATTTTGTTACTCACTTGTAAACCTTCCCTAGCTAATTCATGAATCGTACCCAAAAATGTATTCAGCTGATGGTTGGTCATTCAAAAGTAAAACTTTGTCATTTTTTTTTCTTTAGTGACTGAATGAAAGAGGGAAAAATTGGCGTTCATACCCAAAGCTTTGGACATATTGTCAATTCTACCCTATTGATTTTCGGTTAGCCAATTTTGTTCTTACTGTTTGAAAAGTTTGTCAATTCCGCCCAATTGGCCCAATTTCTGTTACACTTAACTGATTCCGTTAGTTTTTAACCAGAAACACCCTAATAGTTTTAAAAAATTATAAAAATAACCTTAAAATATATATATATATATAAAAACAATATAGTCCCTTTTAGTTCATTTTTTTCTATTTCATTTTATTTCTCTTTATTACTTTTCATAACCATCAAAATATACTATATGATCTTTAAGAAAATAATTATTTATTTTCAAAATCTATTTTCATGTGCAACACATGTGATTTAGGTTGAGGGGTAATTTTATCATTTTAAATTTTTAAAATTTTAAATTATATTTTATTCGTCTTTTTTTTGAGATTCTTTTTCTTATATTTCCTGACTTGTATATATTGATACTAGAATAATTATTAAATTTTAATAATTAATTTACCTTTTATTTCATATATTATAAAAAATTTAACATAAAGAAAATGAGGAAGAAAAAATTAAGTTGAAATAAACATGAAAATTAATAGTTTATCATTCTAAACAAAAAGCAAAAAAAACCTTTAAAAAAATGCAAAAATAAGTGTTTTCTCCTTAACTTCCTCTATTTCATAGGCAAGTTACGAAACATAAATTTTACTTGATCTAGTCTAAAATAGTTATTTTGTTCTTTGTAATAAAAACAATACAAGTCAGGTAGTATAGTTTAGTAATTATTTTGCTAAAAAATACACGTATTTATCTTTTTCATGAAATTCAAATTGTTTACGTAGTTTAGCAACTGCCAATCGACAAAAAAAAAATTACTAAAAAAGAATAAAAATAGTGTTAACCAAATTTACAACAAATGCATCGTTGTGAACTAATTAAATTAGCACATTTTCATGTTTCAAATGATTGTCTAACTTTTATATTATTTTTATTACAACGAACAAAATAATTATTTTAGGCTAGATCAAGTAAAATTTATGTTTCGTAATTCACCTATGAATTAGAGGAAGTCAATGAGGAAAGACTTGTCTTTGCAGATTTTTTTTTAAGATCTTTTTTCAATTTTCGTTTAAAATGATAAACTATTAATTTTCATGTTTATTTCAACTTGATTTTTTCTACCTCATTTTCCTTATGTTAATTTTTTTTTATAATCTATGAAATAAAAAGGTAAATTAACTACTGAAATTTAATAATTATACTAGTATCAATATGTACAAGTTAGGAAATATAAGAAAAATAATCTCAAAAAATAACGAATAAAAGAATAAAATTATAAATTATAAAATTTAAAATGACAAAATTACCCCTTAACCCAAATCACATGTGTTGCACATGAAAAATAGATTTTGAAAATAACTAGTTATTTTTTCAAAGATCATATAATATATTTTGATGGTTATGAAAAGTGATAAAGAGAAATTAAATGAAATAGAAAAAAAATGAAATAAAAGGGATTATTTTATTGTTTTTATATTTTTTAGGGTTATTTTTATAATTTTTTGAAACTATCTGGGTATTTTTGGTTAAAAACTAACGAGAATCCGTTAAGTTTAAGGATATTTGGCCAATTGAGTGGAATTGACAAATGTTTGAAACAGTAAAGACAAAATTGGCTAATAGAAAATCAATAGGATAGAATTGACGATGAGTCCAAAATTTTGAATATGAACGCCAATTTTTCCAATGAAAGAGATATGAGAATGATGTCCATACTTACAATAGCAGATACATCATTTTGATATTCCCTCTGTTCCAAAATTATTGTCCAGTTTGAGATTTCACTTTTAGTACAAATTGAACTAGAAATGAAAATCCAAACTGGATAACAATTATAGGACGGAGGGAGTATTTATGATGATGAACGATTAAATGCATTTTGAGATGAACTTTTGTGCAGAACCAAATTATATTTGCACAAAAAAATATACCAAAAGTTTTTCCTCGGAGGAATGGTATTAATTTACTTAATTAGATACTCTACCTAAGAAAATACGTCTCCTTCTTTTCCTCCCATGACTCCTTAATCAAGCAAAGCTGGATAAACTCGTCTTTATAGGACAGAGATTTTGGATTATAAATAGTCAAGATTCCTGGAAAAGTAGTAACTGGCACTTTCATGGCTTAATCAATTACAGTTCTTTCATTTTTCTCTCTTTCAAAGAAAAAAAATTAATAATACTCATAATAGAGTTAAGTTTTACTCTTCTAATCAACGTGTATATAGCTGGTTGAGATTGTCCTTATTATCAGAGAAAATATATACAGATGGAATATTTTAAAACATTTTTGAAATCTTGGAAAAAGAAAATCAGGATTCTCAATTAATTTTTCCTTATGTAGTACTTTTGGTCGTTTGTTTCCATGTTAAGGTTTTGCTTTCTCCTCCTCCATTTTCAAGTTTCACTTCAACCCATTTGATTATTTGGGATCCAGCTCCTCCATTTTCATTATTATTATTTTTGGGTCACATTTCATGGAATCTAACAAACCGCTTAGATTTCCATCTTATGTTCTTTTCCTCTTACTTTTGTGTATGATACTTGATGATGAACTGATATTCGCTTCAAACGCCTCAACCTTATCCAAGTGCAAATTTCCGGCAATTTTCAACTTTGGCGACTCCAACTCCGACACCGGCGGGCTCTCGGCAGCCTTCGGTCAAGCTCCTTTTCCCAATGGTGAAACATCTTTTGACAGACCTGCTGGACGTTTTTCCGATGGGCGCCTCATAGTTGATTTTATCGGTATGTGTATACATGGATACTGTAAATCTGATTACAAGTTGCAACCATTCATTGTATATCTTCTCATCTTTTTAACCAATGCAACCCGGTTTTTTACTTTATTTTTCTACTAATAATCTTAATAAATGCTTTATGGAAAAATCACATCTTTATATATACATCTTCCCATTCGGGTGATTTTGGACTTATTTGGTAGTTGTAAACTTTAGAGCCGAAATAAACTTTTTTTTTTTTTTTTTTTGCTTAATTTGTTATATTTCCATGGTTTGTTCTCTTGTATCACGACACGGGAGCAATAAATAGCATAGACATTAACGTTGGACCAAGTTCAAGTTAGTGATGATTAGTGATTTACTTTTGTGAATCACTTGAAACAATTTCTGAATTGCCACTTCCATGGATTATCAGCTAAAAGGTTGGGACTTCCGTACCTCAATGCCTATCTTGATTCAGTTGGTTCCAACTTCAGTCATGGAGCTAATTTTGCATCTGCTGGTTCAACAATCAGGCCACAAAACACCACCATTTCCCAGAGTGGAGTTAGCCCTTTCTCCCTAGATGTGCAGTTCACTCAATTTTCTGATTTTCGCCTCAGATCACAACTTGTACGTAAACGAGGTAAACTATTTTTGTGATACAGTACATGTTCTCTTTTCCCCACTTTGTATAATGTTCATAAATCCACTGACCATCTAGTGCGATTTGATGATGATATTAGGTGGAGTTTTTAGATCATTGTTGCCAGAAGTGAGTGATTTTCGTCGTGCATTGTACACATTTGACATTGGCCAAAATGATCTCACAGCTGGTTACAAACTTAACATGTCCATTGAACAAGTGAAGGCATATGTTCCTGATGTATTAGATCAGTTCTCCAGGGTAATCAAAGTAAGGAACAAATGGAGTGATTAAAAAATTTTAGTCCTTTTGTCTGCTTTTTGGTCTTTAATTTGATGATCTTTTAAATCCTATGTTGATCGATGTTATGTATGGCACACAGAACATATATGCTCAAGGTGGAAGATCATTTTGGATTCACAATACTGGACCTGCAGGCTGTTTGCCATATGTGATGGATCGTTTTCCAACCACAGCTGGTCAGATTGATGAGCATGGATGCGCCAGTACTTACAATGAGGTGGCTCAGTATTTTAATCGCCGGTTGAAGGAAGCTATTGTCAAACTAAGGAAGGCTCTTCCAAAGGCTGCAATAACTTATGTTAACGTTTACAACGTGAAATATTTCCTCATAAGCAGAGCAAAAAACCTAGGTAATGTTCCGGGATTCTTGACTCTCGTTTGGGATCTTTAATTTTGTTTACCTTGCGAAATTCATTTGTAAAGTGGAACAAATTGCAGGATTCGAGGACCCATTTCTCGCTTGTTGTGGTCATGGCGGGAAGTACAACTACAATAGGTTCGCAAAATGTGGAGCTAAGAGAAGTGTGAATGGAAAAGATGTTTTAATAGCTAAGTCCTGCAAAAATCCATCTAAAAGGATTAATTGGGATGGCACTCACTTCACTGAAGCTGCTAACAAGTGGATTTTTGATCAGATTGTCAATGGCTCATTTTCAGACCCTCCTGTACCATTATCTTCTGCATGCCATAAGATGGATTCCCCTGATTCTTTCTAAGATAAATCGCTGAATATTTCTTTTGAAGTATGATGAACTTTGTTGCAGTCAGTATGCTGCAGTTCAGCTCAGGACCGAAATTTGTATCTTATATAGTTGACAAAATGAATTCAAAAGAGCGTGCGAAGCACAGAAAATGGAGAAAGATGAGATTGAACAAGACAGATTTGTTTGAGCATAGGACATGGATGTTTGATGGCGAGAAGAAAAGTAATTGTAGTATCATTATATTCATCAGTAATGTACATGGTGGTTAGATTCCAAAATCTTGACATGTACAATGACTATACAATTTTAGGCACCCTACTAGACAGGAACAACTATAATCAATTCAGTCTTTGAAGAGGTTTAGATTGACTATCATTACCTAACCACCATAATCAATTCAGTATTTGACAGGAACAACTATAACCTATTCAGTCTTTGAAGAGGTTTAAATCGACTATCATTACCGTAATGTCATCCAAACTACCCCTACTCATAGCAAGGCTCACAAGCTCCTTACAAGCAGCAACCAGTCTACTGCCAGACCCAGGTGTTCCTCTTCCAAAACAGCTATTTTCTTGGTCAGAGAGCGTATTTCTCACCTTGGATTGATTCATGAATGAAATGCGCCGAGCCTTGGATGGAGGAGTACTATCATTTTCACTCGCAAAGTTAACTTCAGTTCCCATTGATTTTTCATCTCTTTGCTTCGAGCTGGAAAACTGACTACTTGCCCTTTTTGATTTGAGTGAAACTCTCCGCAGCTTTGGGGAAGGACACCTAGTTATTACAAGGCCATTCTCATCACCGGAACATGACCGCGAAACAATTTCTGCAGCTTCCTGATTGCCAACCTACACCAAAATAATACATAGAATGAGTACCAATTACCATACTATTGCTTTTGCAAATGATATCAAAAACAAGATCTAATCACTGAATGTGTCAAAGTATTTGAGTTACCTCTTCCCAAAGTCCGTCAGATGCTAAAACAAGATATTCCATGTCCTTGCTTAAAGATATGATCTTCGTGTCTGGTTCAGCAATAACCCAATCCTTCAAATGTGCATCTCCAATGCTTCTCGAAACAGCTAATATGCCATGAACTCTCCATGCTCCACGATGATTCTGAACAAATCCCCCCTGTATCATAAGTTTTAAAATCAGCTCTAACACAAGCCCATCATCTTTTTGACACTTGTACATATTCAAGCACGATTTCAATCGTTTACCTTATCTTCTATTCTTTTACGTTCATCCTCTTGCGCTGCCCTGTGGTCTTTTGTAAGAGCCTCAGCTGTTCCACCTCTGCAAAGAACTGCTCTACAATCTCCCAAATTTGAAACTACAATATCCTTGCCTTCAATTAAGGCAGTAACACAGCAAGCACCACTACCTACACCCTGTTAGTAATTAGGACAAAAAATTAGAACTTTGAGGTTGTCTAGAAATGAATTCAATTCTTAAAAGATGACACGATGTGTCATTTTAAACTGTAATTGAACTACTACAAAGCCTGCTTCACTTACAATTGACAGATAATGAATTTTCTATTGGTACTGCTAAGGTCCGCACAGTTCCTCAATTAACAACTAGCAGTACATTTTCCATAACTAGCCTAAGATATCAATGTGGTTTCCAATGCCAAGAATATACAAACAATACTTCATTACAAAAGAATACAGTACAAAACCATTTCTAAGCTGAATTCAAACCCAATTTCATTCTGTTCTTGGATGGTCTATTATCCAAAATGTGCGAATTATTAAGCCTAGCATGAACCCTTTGCAGGATTGCGTGCAAATCCAAGATTAACAGGTATGCAAAAGAGGTTAGAATCCAGAAAACAAAGCATTATATAATTTAACCTTCAAAATTTCCTTGATCTACAGTTCAGAAGCTATCATGGACCATGAATGAAGTAAAAGGTAGTCAGATGAAGGACACCTAATAGTAACCTGGTCAGCACTCTTATTTTAATACCTAAAATAACCATGTTTTGAATGAAAATCACCGTCCGGATATTCAAAGCAAAAAATTGAACAAGGCCAAACTAACAGGTTGGTATGATTCTTCTCAGTATGTCAAAAAGTCTTGCACTAGTTAAAACTTAAAATAAAACAAAACACGGATGACATCATTAAAACAAACCCAATTTTCACCTTACCTGCTTTAAGAAGTCTTGGTCGGTTTTTAGATAACCAGCTTTAATCTCTTCTTCCTTTGGAGCATTCCCAGAAGAATTCTTCAGCACTTCTAAGATATTTGAATGCAAATTCTCTGCAACGAACTCGGCAGCTTTGCTTCCCCCATGTCCATCATACACCCCAAAAAATCCCTAACATTTATCAATCCAAAAGTTCAGCAACTCAATTGAAAATATGTGAAAAATGTTGAACCATAATTGAATTGATGTTATGAACTGAAATGCAACAACTTAAAACCAGAACAATTCCTACTTTTTTGTCAAGCGGGCAAGAAACAATCTTGTGGGCATCTTCCATGAACTTTTTCTTCCCTTTGAGGGAATACACACCGACTCCATAACCGGTGGCGCAAACCGCATCTTGTAAAGAAGGGGCGGCGGATCCTCCTCCTCCTCCTCTGAAACAACTAGACTCTTTCTTGTCCACCACAATTTCGCGCAAAACATTAGGGATCTCAATCTTGGGTGGCCTCTTTCTTTTCAATGAACAAGGCGGAACCGGACCAAAGACCGAACCTTTATTATGATTATGAGTATCAACCTCTTCCGGGTTTTCAAAAGAAACAAAATCAAGCTTAGTCGAACAAGACCCAGAAAGGATTGCTGGCGGAGTCTCTAAAACATTAGCCATTTTGGGGTTATTAGGTCAAAGAACACTCTGTAAAATGGATAATGAATGTGGCGAAATTACAATTACATCTGGAAGAAAGACAGATGGGATGTGAATAAAAATGGCGTTTCTTTATTCAGTTCCAACGGCTACAATTTTGGGAGAGCACTGTGTGTGTGTGTGAAGTGGGGAGAGAGGGAAGAGGGGAAGGTTGTGGTCAAAGTTAAGAAAACTGTAGAAATGGAGGGCAGTTAGAAGGTTTTTTTGAGGGAGTCAAAAACCATTTGATCTTTTTGTCTCCGAGCCGTTAGGAGTACAAGTTTGAACATGTTTGTTCTTTATAGTTTTTGGAGAGAGATACCAAATTTTGATAGCTTTTTGGTTTGGTGATCAACAATTTGTTTGTCAGAAGTTTGATCAGATCCCCATGTTCAAATTCTACTACTAATTTGTGTGATTCAAAGTTTCTACCACCATCTAAATCTCTAGTAAATTCAAACTTTACTTTTTTTATACACTCACATTCTTTGATTTTTATTTTGACCGCTTGTTCAAAAGAATGTTACATTTGGACCATTATAGTATACTTTTCCTGTCTCATAAAAATAGTCATGTTTGGACCATACACTTTTTGTTACGTAAATAAATTGGTCATGCACCATGGTTCTCGCAAATGTCATATTTTATTTTTTCTGATATATAAAAGTAGAAAAAGTAATAATTATAGAGAGACCCTAAGACCAACACAAATTATTGTACAACGTTTGATCAACAGTCAAAACTTGACGTTTGCTTGTTTTGTTTCTTTAAATCAGATTTTGACTAACGCTTGCCGTATTTCTTTAGCATAACTTTGTCATGGATTACGAGAGTTTGAAGGACTATGTGGTGTAAACAAATACCACCCTCCAATGGTGAATGGATTTGATCCTGATGTGTTATTTCGTCCCCTCAAATGTGATATATCAACAATTTTAATGCGCTTATTCACAGCTATAAATGTCACGAGTGAACAAGTTGATTATGCCTGTTTGAATTGGCATTCCCTTAATAAAATCTTAATGACGAATCCGAACGAAAATCCTTCACCATTCAAAGCCATTAAAAGTGGAAAAAGCGAGTGTTTGAACAATATGAGTTTTTATTGACCTTCTAAAACAATGAAACTTGGTAAGCGCTTGGATTCCGAAATTTTCATAAGCTTTTGAGCCGTTGGTGGATATGACGAGCAAAGCCAAAGGGGCTTTGCTATCTTCTCCAATTTAGTTAGTAGTTTTACTTTCATCTGTGTATGTATCTTTGTGTTAATTTCTAATCGTCATACTTTCTTTTCTTTCCGGGGATGGATTTTTAAAGCCCCCAACTTTAGTACTCAAAGCCACAAAAAAAAAAATTAGACGATTTTGCCTCTGTCATTTAATACAGTAGAGAGAGAAAGAAAATGAGCAATTCAGTGGTAAAAAAAAACTTTAAAAAAAAATCGAACCGGGCAAGAAAACCGTCCCGGTTGAACCGGGGGCGCGCAACAAACGCGTCCGGTTTAATGGCCGGACGCATTTGTTACGCGTGTGTTGCGCGTCCGGCCAGTGAACCCGATTTTTTTTTTAATTTTAATTTCATGCATGTTATGTTAATTTAATTAGTTATGTTAAGCAATTTAATTAGTTGAATTATATTTATTTATTGCATGTTATGTTAATTTAATTAAGTAGGAATGTTATTATTTTATTTGTTAATTTAATTAGTTATGTTATGTAATTTAATTAGTTGAATTTTATTTATTTATTGCATGTTATGTTAATTTAATTCAGTAGAAATATTATTATTTTATTTGTTAATTTAATTAGTTATGTTAAGTAATTTAATTAGTTGAATTATATTTATTTATTGCATGTTATGTTAATTTAATTAAATAGAAATATTATTATTTTATTTGTTAATTTAATTAGTTATGTTATGTAATTTAATTAGTTTAATTTTATTTTATCTATTTAGGTTTAATTAATTAGAGATAATATTTATTGAGGCGGGGAATTAAATAATTAAAGAATTTTGTGGAATAAGTATTTAATTATTAAGTATTGGAAATGCAATTAATTAAATATTTAATTAAGCGCTAAATTAATGAATTCTAGCTTTTTAGGTTGGTATTGGGAAATTTAATTTAGTAAATAATTAATCTTCTTACTGTAAATATATATTTTTTTATTATTTATTATAATTGTATATCTTTTTTAAATGATTGGAATATGTGTTTAATTTAATTTATTATAATGCAGTTTTTTATTGTGGTAATTTTATGTTTAATTTGCAGGATTCTTTAGAAGATTTTGGTGGCGATGGTGAAGATTATAGTATATTGTTTGCTACAGATGAGGAATTTTCAGAAAAGGATGATGCGATGGTGAAAAGGCATAGGCATGGCAAATGGTATGATAATAAACGTAGTTTCTAGCAAGAGGAAGAATGTTGTTCTGATGAGATGCTGTAAAGGGGGAAGGTGTCAGTTGATGATGGTGAATACTATGTCACATCAGATTCGAAGATACAAATCACTGGGTGTAAATTTAAGTTATATGTGCACTTAGTTGATGGGAAGTGGCGCATTCGGGTGTATCCTGGTGAGTTTGAAATGCATAACCACGAGCTATTTGACGAAGATCATCCCACGAGGGGCCTTAGCGATGGAGTGAAACAACTTATACAGGATATGTCCAGAGATGGGTGCAGACCGTGTCAGATCATGGCTGCGATTGAGAGGATCTTTCCTGATGAAAAAGTTAACAGACGGCAAGTGTACAATTTCAGGAAGAAATTGCGCAATGAGGGGTTCCCGGTCTTGGGTGACTCGACTGCCATGGATGTCGCGACGAAGATACTATCGTGGCCAAGCATCATCGTTACATCATCATGACAGATTGCAATCAGGAGACAGGTGTGCTGACTCGTGTTTTTTTTTTTCACATCCTGATGCTGTCAATTTATTTTGCAGTTATTTCTGGATCGTCGAGATAGACTCAACATACAAGACGAACAAGTACAAAATGCCGTTGGTTGAGTTTATTGGGATGACAACGTGCAACCAGAACTTCCTGATTACACACGCCCTCTTGAGTGACGAGACTGGTGACAATTATTATTGGGCTTTGAGACAGTTTAGGGATTTGCTTCCTAGTCATCTGTCTCTGGCTGTTATTGTTATTGATCGGGAACCGGGGTTGATGGCGCCGCTGGGTATGGTATTTCCAGATTCATGCCACTTGTTGTGTGTTTGGCATGTTTATGAGAATGTAAAGCAACATCTCAACAAGGAATTGAAATTTGAGGCCAAGATTGCAAATGATTTTGCATATGGGTTGTGGAAAGACGTTGTGGAAGCTAATAATCAGGATGAGTACAATAAAGCTGTTGCCGTAATAAACCGTCATTGGCAGTCTTTTCCGAGAGTTCTTAATTATATCCAGAAGACATGACTAGTGGTTGACTACAAATTCGTCAAGGCATGGACGAATCTGTGTTTCATATGGGCAACACTACTACAGGTAGGGTGGAGAGCGCGCACAAGTAGTTAAAAACTTGGCTGGAAACATCCACGGCGTCGCTGGATACACTTTGGGCTAAGGTGCACTTGAAAATTCAGAGTCAGCTAACCGAAATACGGTAAGTTCTATTCCATTATATTATATTTATTATAATATATTTAGTTTTTTTTTTTGTTTTTATGGCATTTTACGTAGAATGTTTTACACTTTGTTTGTGGCTACATTCAGGTATAAACTGGAGTACTCAAGACAGAAAATTGGCACCAATTATTGCGATTTTCCACTAAACCGCTTGAAGTGTCAAGTTTCACATACATGTTTGCAAAAACTGAATACTGAGTGGTCGAAGGCGCAAGAGTGGAAAGAAGAAATGAATGACAGATGTGATCATGTAGTGTACTGGACTTGTCGAATTCCATGTGCGTGTGCCCTAAAAAAGGCTGCAGATGCCGGCACATCGATTACACTTAAGCATATTCACCCATTCTGGGCGACCCTTAATATCGGTGAACAGGTTGGTACGAGTGCTCCTAGCGATGTGGATGACGAGGTCCTTTATACCAGACAGTTGATGGAAGAGCTGAACGAGTGTCCTAAGGTAGTACGACGAACGGTAAATAGAGCTCTCCACGATATTATGCATTCAGACCAGTGTGGGTTCAAACAACCCGAGGAGGTCAAGAGAAGGAAGGGGCGGCCTAAGGGGGCTAAATCAAAGAAAAAAGCAGAGGTCAACACTCTTGCCTATAAACAATCCCCACAGAAAATAGCAACACCTAATGTGTGGGATTACAGGGACGAGGCTCAAGGAAAGTCAACCATAGTTACTAGCGATTCAAGTAAGAAGCGCCCCTCGTCTTCAGGTAGTCATACAGATGCATCCACAGGTACATGTTAAGAAGTAATTTTTGCGTCCATTATTTATTTATTATCAATTGTTCTAAATAACATTTATTCTGTGTAATGTACAGATATCTTTGCGAGTGATATTTCACGGTATGGTTGCTACGACCTCATTCCATGGCTCATTCGGCCATATATTACCAGTTACATTGATGTTGGTGCCGATGGCAATTGTGGATTTCGCGTCATCGCGAGTAACATGTTTTTGTGCCAGGACAAATGGGCGATGGCGAGAGAGGCAATGGCGAACGAGCTAGAACAGAATTGACATCTGTACAGTAGAATGTACGGGTATAAAAACTTTTCATTTTCTATGTTATGATGTTTGCTGAACTTGGCAGTATTTTCCACAAATAATTGTATATGTAAATGCAGGACGTCCTGCAAGGAAGAAGTCAGTCGTATACGGTGGAGTGGACAGGGTTTCGCACCTGATCGCCATTGGATGTGTACGACGGACTTGTTCGTAGTTGCGACTATGAACAATGCAATTGTGTACTATTTCGGTGCAGGGGAAGAGAACCAGTCACTAAACAGCTCATGTTGGACTATACTAGCTGTCACTGCACTCGGTGAGGCAACATGTCCGGCATATGAGATTAGGGTATGTCACATTGGTATTTACAAGCACTTCATTCGGATCAATTTGGACGGTAACTTTTCAGTTCCACCGATTAATAATCGGTGGACTAAGGAACATCAGCCTAGCGTTGCTGGTTGGGAATTACCACTTCTTCCTAGAATTCAAGATTGGTATAGGTTGGTCCCCTCCAATCCTCGACGACCCGTGAATTATGATAATGATTTCATTGATCTTAGTTTCTTAGATTAGATCCATGTAGGTTTGTTTGTTGTGATGATGATAATGGTATTATCTAGTATCTAATTTGTTTGGTTTTTATGATTTGTGCAATAACAAACCTTGTTGGACATAAAAAAAAAAAAACTTACCACACGGACACCAAATAAGCTAACTAATCTATAACACACAATTTGCGCATAAAAAAAAAAACTAAATGCAGTCTAAGAAACAGAAAAACAAATAAATCCAGTCCAATAATACGACAATGACAATGATTATGGGGCCTTGTAATAACGGATCATCGTATCCTGTAGTTTCTCATCATATTCGTCAGCTAGGTCGCGATCGGACTCTTTGACCTTTCTAATCTGGTCCGTCATCAGCTTCCTCAATTCATTCATCCACTGAAAAAACAAAAAACAAAAAAGGTTAAACTATTTATAATATAGAAATATATATCTACAAAAATACAACTTACATAATCCTGACTGCTCCTAGCTGGTGTAGAGACTGCAGATGGGTCAGTTGTCGGCAGCAGAAATGGATGTGAATACTGCCTGTACCATTCAAGGTACCCATCCTCACACGCTCCTACGATTTCACCGATATTGGGTCGCCATCTGGTCAAATTAATACACGCTGACTCCGGGAATCTCCTCCAAGTATTGAGTGTGTCAACAACAGAATGCTCTACAAAGTACTGGGTAGTCCTGGGTCCTCAGAATGCATCATCAGGGGACGTGGGCGAACAAAGAATACTCTGTACGTAGCCAATCTGACGTATACATCTGTCCAGCATGTATGGCTCCTGCACGTTCCTATACATTATCCACCCACTGTAGATAGTCCTCGGAACTATTCCTTGTTAATCAGGTCCAAATGGCTCCCACTTTACCTGCAAAATATTATTTAGATTATTTATAAATATCATTTTTTAAAATGAATTACAGTCAAATGAAGCAATCATGTACCTCTAACTCGGTGAAACGGTCGAGACGCTCCCTAACCGGACGAAGACAATCTGGCATAGATGTCGGCCCCGCAAAAGATGGTGGTATCCAGTCATGTACTCTGGGCCTGTCATTACCCCCACGGATAAGTCGCCCTCCCTGGGGGCGGAAAATCGGGAAATACTCGTATATCCAGGCCTGCAGTAGGGTCAAATAACTACCTAACTGAGTGCACTTTGCCCTACTAGCCATCCCTAACTGACGATATAGGAACGCAAGCGTAGCAGAGCCCCACGAGTATGAACCCATATTCTCGATCCCAGCCATTAGCTCATGTACAAGTGAAACACTGCACCTCCCACCACTCTTGGCCATGAACAACGTCGAGGCCAACAATACCCATAAGAAAGCAGAGGGATGGGTATTCTCGTCCACTTTCTGGCATCGCTCAAGGATGACCCAATCAGAGACACCGCCATGACTTTATTTGTAACCATTCACATCCAGACCAAGTATCCATGCTGCATGTCCCTTCAACACATCTGTCTCGGACGTATATGATACTAACTCTCCATCAACCCCAATGCCCAAAATATGATAAACATCATGCATCATGATGGTCATCTCCCTAAACGGGAAATGAAATGAGTTGGTGTCCGGCTGCCACCTCTCAACAAATGCCTGAACTAAGCCAAGATCAATATCTTCATACGAGGTATGAAGAAGGTGACCTAATCCAGTCCCCCGAATCTTGCCTCTCACTACATCATCTATATCTTTATACCACATCTTCAACTTATTTAGAATCTTTTCGCCTTTAAAAATCTTCAATGTGGGTTTATTGTATCCATGCCAGAAATGATAAGCAATATGCCCAAGGAAGCTAGGAATCACGCTACCATCTATCGGCCCACCAGGTACTTCATCTGTCACTAGCCATATAGTCGGATCAATTTCATCAGAAACTCTCGACTGGCTGCTGCCGCCTGTACCATGAATGAGTAAACCAAATATTATTTATTATATTTTATACACATACAACAATTCAATAAATAGAAGTGAAAATAATTAATTAAAAATAATTACATAATATTAAATAATTACAACAATTAAATATAGATATTTGGTACCTGATGATGCAGTAGTGGTAACTGGACGTGTAGATACTCCAGTGGATCCGAGACCTCGGCTAGGGTCCACGGGATCAATGAGAGGGGGAGGACATGTACATACTCCAGCGGAGACGGAACCTCCGCGAGGGGGCACGGGATCAATGTAGGGGGGAGATGCATGAGCGGGGCAGGAGGGACGAGGCCGACTACCGGTGGATATACCCTATGGGAATTGACCGGAATGCGGGAAAGAGGGACTATAATGTGGACTGCGCCACTCACCACTCATAGGAGAAAGGAGAGGGGTAGGGGGAGAGGGTAAACCGCCAGGACCAGGCCGGGGACAACTGGAGTACCGGGGAGGAGGATAACTACTAAGATTGTACATAGGCGTATCTCTGTGATGCGCACCCATCCTAACACTGTCCTGCACATCATCCTCATCAAACTCATTCTCCTCATCCTCCTCATCCTCATCCTCCTCTTCCACGTCGTCCTGAGAATACTCGGGTACATAAATCGGCTGACTAGACCGAGTCTGAAACGGTACACCACCCATATTGACCTGAGTCATTTTCATTCGCTTCTTTTTCTCTTTTTCCTCTTTTTTCTTCCGACGACTCATGGTCAGATAACGCGCACGAACCTTACGCATACTAGTATCTTCAGTATCACTAGTATCACTATCATCATCATCATCATCACAATAAACCTATAAACAAAATTTTATTCATCATCATCATATTTTCATAGTCTAAACAAATAATTATACACATTTCCTAAATCCTAAATAGTTTAATAATTAAGTACATTTTGATTAAACGTACAATTCATATAATAATTAAGTAAACTAAAGTACTTTACCAAATTTTTAATTAAATTACTATTAATTATAATTAATCCAAAATACTCAACTATTTTACAAAATATTTATATTAATTTAATTAATCATAAACTACATTACACACTATTTAGATTAGCTTTACTAATCTACTATTACTTAAATTAAAAATAATTTAATCAATTAAACTAATTAGGTAGTGAACTAATCTACTATAAATTAAATTAGTTTTTAAAATTCAACTAATTTACATACTATTTAAATTAATTTAATCAATTAAAATGAGTAACTTTACTAATCTATTAATAATTAAATTAAAAATATAACCTAAATACTTTAATAACAATTTAAATTAAGAGTAAATCAATTAAACTAATTAGGTAGTGAACTAATCTACTATTAATTAAATTAGTTTTTAAAATTCAACTAATTTACATACTATTTAAATTAACTTAATCAATTAAAATGATTAACTTTACTAATATACTAATAATTAAATTAAAAATATAACCTAAATACTTTAATAACTATTTAAATTAATGAGTAAATCAATCAAACTAATTAGGTAGTGAACTAATCTACTATTAATCAAATTAAATTATTTACACAATTAAACTAAATAACCATCTAATAGAGAACCTCAATCTAAATCACAAACTATTAATTAATAAATAATTACTTAATAACCCTAATTACATTAAATTAAACATAATTAAACACTAATAATGAATTAAACAAATTCTAAAAAAAATTAAAAAAAAATAACATTCTGGACGGCCAGAGAAGTCGGCCGGCGGTGCGACCGACGCCTTCCATGGCCGTCCGGCGGCCACACAAAATAAAAAAAAAAAAAAAATTTCTACCCGCCGGACGGGCAAAGAAGCTATCCGGCGGCACGATCGGGACGCGCAAGAAACGCGTCCTGGTTCAACCCGAAACGGGCGTTTTGCTCGTTCGGGTTGAACCGACGCGCTTCTTGGCGTCGGATCATCTTGCCGCCGACGGCATCATTGCGCGTCCGGCGGCCAGAATGTATTTTTTTCCTACAATTCACAAATTTTTTTTTTAAAAAAAACGTACCCGTGATGAGATCTGCTCTTTCCCACTTTGATTCTTCCGTGTTGCCATCAACGGTGGATCAAATTAGATTTCAAATTTGGGTTTAGAAGGGAGGTGGCTTCAAGTTTTCTCTCCTTTTTCCTTTGGTGGAAGTTTGAAATGTGAGGGACAAAATAGTCCAAAAATATTTACGGTGGCTTTAAGTAGTAAAGATGGTGGCTTAAAAAACTAACACCCTTCTTTCGTACACATGAATGCAATACGAGTATAAAAGTAAACTAGATGCTTGGCCCAGGCAGATGCCCGGACGCCCCCTCTACTTTAATTTTGTGTTAATAGATAAATGAATTTTTGATTTGGAAAAAATAAAATAGCTACACAATTATTTTTTCCCCTTTTTAGCCAAAAATAAAAATAAAAATAATAAATCATCTGCAAAAGAAGAAAAAATATTGAAAAGCACACCGATGCAGAAATCATACAAAAGAATGTGGAGTAATAAAGGGGATAAGTTTATGGACAAATTTAAATCCTATCTTAATTTGATTGATAAATGATAAGTGTTAGGAGTTAAAATTGTGTAGCTATTTTTGTAAATTAGCTTTTGTTTTTCCGGATAAGAAGTTTTTTTTTTCTTTTCTTTTAAAAAGGGATGACATGTGGCAGAATGGTTAAATTAATATGATGTATTTGGAGCCACAATTTTTTAATAAGAAATTGTCACATCAACATCCTGTATTTTAGTTTAATAGGGTAAAAGGGATGTTCATCGCCGTCACTTCTTTTGAAGGCTACTCCCCATTCCTCATCTTAGTTATCCATCCTTTCTCATAGGTACAACAAATGAAAAGGAAAAGAAAAAAAAAAGAAGCAAATTACACGTTATCTTCTTCTAGTTATCCCTTTTACCCTATTAAAGCAGAAGACATGAAGCTTATGTGGCAACTAAGTATGCATCTGTTTTGGCTCCAATACACCATATTTCAGATTTCAGGAGTTTTTTTTACCACGTGTAAGTCTCTTTTAATTAGAAGTTATATAATTTTTTTTTTTTAAAAAACACATGTTTTACTACAAATAAGGATCATTTACATTTCAAACGAGATATATTAATTCAAATTCAAATGTCCAATCGTATAGTTTTGCAGGCTTAATATAAACAAAATATAAAAATACCTAAATCCAGCAATTAAGAATAATGCCTTATAAACTAATTATTTATTATTCCCGTATAACCTCAGATTTCTAGGTATATTTTTTTAAGCCCCAAATCATAGCATAAATGATATATACGCCAAATTAATTCCTTAAAAAATAGTAATTCAATTAGATTTTAATAAAATAGTAATTTAGAAGGGGCGCCCGGGCATCTGCCTGGGCCAAACATCTAGTAACCAATTATATAACGTTTCATATGCTTTAAAACTAGAATAATTTCTTATAGAATCCTAAAAGTTATATAGAGAAATACCTAAACGTTCTACTAAAATAAACATTCACTTACCGAAAAAAACTTATCGACTTGAATCTAGATTAGTCGTAACAATGATTTCGGACACCAGAAACGTAATATTATTTAAAAAAAAAAAACCAACTAGGCTGACCAACATGAAGAGGATGCTTTTAATCTTGAATTAGATGTTATTTCTGAAATTAATGTATCAAAAACAAAGAGAGTACACAACAATACTGGAGAACTAGCAAAAGCAATGAATCAAGCCTTAGAAAAAAAAATAGAGAAAAAACTGAATCAACAATTGACATCCAATGAGAGACGATTTGGCGCGCCCTGCAATTGTGAGCCGCAGCTTCGTTAGTGGACCCCACCAGATGTATTGGGAAGAGAAAATCTAACGCTCAAATTTAAACGCGTCATATCAACCGCCATATCTTCCTCCATTCATCATCATCCAGAGAGTGTGGATTTAGCAGTAAGTATCTGCAGACCCGACACAGAAAACTCAGACCCGAACCCGATTTGTTGGCTTCTCTCTGAGTGAGTGATGTTGAAGCAAGTAACAGAAAGAAGAAGAGGAGGAGGAGGAAGATGATGCTCCATGCAATTCCCATTCCCAATTCCAGCAATCCATTCCCACAAATCAATTCCAATTCCATCTTTCTCCCCTCCAAATCCCACGATTCCTTCTTCACCGCCGTCTGCCGCGCCTCCGCCTCAAGTCAAAATCCTCTGTTTCTGACCAACTATGCTTCTTCCTCTGCTTCGTCGCCGCCGCCGTTGCCGTTGCCGTTGAGGTACGTGAGCAACACCAGTTACCCGTACGACGAGAACCAAGATGTAAAGAGAGAAGAGGCTGAATTTACTGACGACGGCGGAGGAGGAGAAGTTGATGAGGAATATATGGTGGAGTCGGCTTCCGCTGTTGCCGCCCTTATTCGGAAAGTTTCCACGTCGCCGGTTGAGTTCGTGCATAGAATTGAGAACGCCGGCGGCGGCGGCGGCGGTGATGGTGGAGGAACGGGATTGGTGCTTCCCAGTGTTGACTTTCGTAGACTTTGTCTTGAACAATTGAACCTCTTCCGCCGCATCGTCCACCCTGATGCCATTCTCTCGGTAATCAACGTTTATAACTCTTTAATTTGGCTTTCAGTTCTTTTTTTTTTTTTTTTGCTAGTTGCCTTTTTGCTTTTGGGAAGTTAGGGAAATGACAGTACTTTGTCTGAGTTTAGAGTTTATACCAGGCTTGAGTAATTCCAGCAAAATCACTATTGGGTCACTCTGAGGGCTGATGTTTCCTGCTTCTTTGATATTTTGTCTCAGGTCTATGTAAGGCCAGCTGGTAGCTATGTTATGGATCAACTAGAGTTGCGCCGCACTACAGTTTATCCTTCTGTGGATAATGCAGCTGATATTGTGATCCTAGTGGGTAATTTTAGAATCACAGCAGGGCTCAGGACTGTAGAAGCTGCCCTTTCAAGTGGGCATGTAAGTGTGATTATATGCTGCTTAGCTAATTTTTGTTTGTGCTGAGTTTGAGTTCCAGTCGGTTGGTTATAAAGCAATTTTCTTTACTGTTGCTCCTTTCTATGGAAATTCATCTTCCTTGGACTTCTGATGGATGTTCCTTTTTAATTCTAGGCAGAATTTTTCCCTGAGCTTGGATCAGTGGTTTTTCCCCTGGTGAAGCATCCATTTGTGGTAGGCTTTTTAGTTGCTGAGTTACCTAGGATGACATCTGGACGAGTAGAACCAGAACCATCCCCAGCTCAATCTTCTTTACCGCCTCCTATCTGTGATTCAAAATTTTTGGAACTGCAAACTGGCAATGGCAAAACCATTGAGATGTTTAATCTCACAAGTGATCAGATATTGAATGCAGTCAATATTTCTCATTCTCTTGCTATGGCCTATGTCATGGATCAGGTGATTTTCTGGGATCTTTGTAAACTTTGACACAAGGTTCATGGTGTTGGTGGTCTTTTATGTAATCAATGCTTGTATCTCTGACTATCTGGTGGATTCTGCTAGCCAAATCTCTAGCCTCAAAGGCATAAATTACAACTTTTTTTGTATCTACATATACTAACACATAGAAAGCTGTTAGCAGTTTGTGAATTTGAAAGTCCATTATTGGCTTTCAAGTTTCAACTTAACAATTGCAAGCTGGTGCTCCCAAGGAACACACCAGAATAGCATATTATTAAGAGATAAAATTTAGTCAAGTTTCCACGATGCCATTTGTGGTGCTCTTGTCGTTTTCTATGGGTTTAGACTTTTCTTGTCATGATCGTATATTCAAATTTGGCTTTTCAGAAAGCAACGTTGCTTCAGCAATCGTCCTGGCAAAATAATGTCAGAATGAGTAGCCTGGTTGAACAAGTAAGATCTCTTTCTAGTTGTTTCCGGTAGTCATAATTTGAAGCCTGTTTCTGGTTCTGATGGCCCTTCGTAAATACTCAGATCCGAGGTTCTCTTTCTAGTATTAGGACTTTGAGCAAAATGCTTTCTGTTCAAGTGAAGAGAAGTGAGGTACATTTAACCGTAACTTGGAGTTGATGTTTTGAGATTTGGCCGTTTCTGAAAGGTTCCTTTGTCTCTTTCTAATATGCTGTTAACACAATGCTGCAGATTGCTTTTGATCTTGCAGAAGACATTTTGGTGCAAGGTGATCATATGCAAGATATCATTCAACAACTTCAAGATGCTGCTTACCTGACTAAGGTTGTCCTTTATCTTTGTTGATCAAGCATTTCAAGCTTCCCTTTCAATGTGTCACCTTAAGCAATCAAGTTCATGTGCATGAACTAAAGCATATGTGACTAGACCTTACACTGAAGAGTTTTTTGGCATTTATCTTTGATCCAGGGGGTTCTAGTAAATTTAACATTGAAGCTATTCTTTCTTCATATTTTAATGTCTGATTATTTATCTGTCAGTTATTCGCTCTAGTTCTTACTAAGTACTCATACCTGTTTTTTTTTTTTTTTCTATTTCTGTCCTTTTCAGGCTAATATCATTCGTAATAATGGAGGAAATTTGAAGAAAATACAAGAACAATCTCATGGTCAACCTACTTCAAGACTTCAAAATTTACAACCTTACAAGGCAGTTTCTCTCACCTCAGCGACCAAGGATTCAGAAATTTCCATGCCCCCTCTTGCACTTGCACCTTTACAGCAGAAAACAATCAGGTTGACTATACCACTGTGCAAATCTTTTATACTTGACGGCATCAAAACTTAATTTTTGCTTAGCATTCTCGGGAGATTTGATTTCTGTATCAAAAGATATATCAAATTTAGTTTGTCTGCTGTTAACATTGATATTTGATGTGTTCTCAGAAATCCATGCAATGTTTCTGATGTTCTGAATGATCTGGTTGGGGCTGTTGAACCTTTAGCTCTTATGCAGCAGAGATCTCTAGAAGTATCTGAATTATCTAAGCCTTCACAAGTTGCTGTTGAAGAGCCTGCTTTGCGGCAGGCATTGAGCAACTTGATTGAAGGTGCATTGTTAAGAACAGAAACTGGAGGAAGTGTCGAAATTGTTTCCACAGGAGCTCCAGCAGGTGGAGCTCTAATCATAATTGATGATGATGGGCCAGATATGCAATACATGGTATCTCTTTTGCTTCTTTCTCACAAACTAGTCTCATTCTTTGAATTTGTCCAAAAACATTCCAAATTACAATGTTGGTTTAATTTGCTCAAGTTTAGATAACCCGAAACTTATGAAGATCAATAATGGTGATTTCACTAACTTCGTGGTACATGACAATGCAGACGCAGATGCATTCCCTCACCCCTTTTGGGACAGATCTATTTTCTGAAAACAAGATTGAGGACAATATGACATGGAATTTTGTGGCTGGTTTGACTGTTGCTCGAGAGATCTTAGAGAGTTACGGATGTGTTGTTCGGGTTATCTCACCACGGATCTCTGATGGAGGCGGTTCTGGTGGAGCCAGGGGAACTCGTATAGAGCTTTGGCTACCTTATTATACATCTGGGGCTACAGGTGAATTTGATGACATGCAATGATGGAACAGAACCAATCCCTGCCACACAGCAGAAATCATGGAATTCAAGTTTCTAGTTTGTCTAAATAATGTACATAACAGATTCATATATTGATAGGTTTATAAGATTATTATATATTAACAAATTTTGTACATAAGAGCTGTAGTTATGTGTAGGTAATTTTCTTCTTCTTTTTTATAATCACATTTCTTTTACTGTTATGCTTACACTGTGATCATGCATGTAACAAACCACTCTATGCTCAATCAAATACTCCACTTTATGCTCAATCAAATACTAGATTGATCGTTTTCAAATATCATGAATTTTCCTTTAATAAGTCAACGAAATAACAGAATGAATTTAGGTACAAATGGCAGTGCTAAATGTGATGTAATTTTCATTCAATTACTGTTAACAAAATGGCTTATACAAAAGTAGTGGCAACATCAGTGCCAAAATTAGTGGTAAAAAGTATATATATATTTTTCATATGATGATTATCCCAGCTGAATGCGTCAAATATAATATACCCCTACCCCCTCCAAAGTATGCTGTACTAAAATAATACATCCAAATTTTGTTTTGAGATCAGAAAAAACAATGTACAACATACATTTTGGGAAAGAATAATTACAACAAATATAATTTTGCTGAGACAAATATATAAATCACAAGATATGATGTAGACGATTTTTGTCGGACAAAGAAAATACACCAAATATAACTTTTTTTTTTTTTTTTCCCCTTGTTTTAAAGAGAGATGGAAAGGATGTACGGTAGAAGGAATGGTCCGCTCTGTAGTTAGGCGAAAAGTATTGAGCATTAAAATTGGTAGACTAACATGGTTTGTTGAAAGAGCACAAGTCTTCCTAAGCAATTATGAAGTCACAATAGTCTTGAAGCCTCTATTATCCAAAGTTGAATTAATCAACTCTTTATCATTTTGGAATAGATTGTTTTGTTCCACTATATTAAGCTGATGAGTTACTGTCTTCCTTTCTCCACATGTTAAAACAATTTTCACTTGCTGATGTAATTTTGTCAACCAAATTTTACTTGTAATGTTACTACCTCCGTCCCATAAAAATAGTCAAATTTTAAAAATGTAAATTTTAAAATTAGAGTTATGCGATTATTATAACCTAAAATTGATTATTAAATTGATAAATACCCATGAAACTTTATTCAGTTTTTTCATATTAACCTTTTAATTTACAAGATTAAGTCATCTAATTTTTATATTTTAGTCTTTCAAATTCGACTATTTTTTTTAGGACGGAAAGAGTAATTTATTTGATTTCTGGATTTCTTTCCCCTTTTGAATTTGACTGACTGTCAACAAGAAAAGTTACTTCCATGGTCTCATGGACAAAATATAAATAACATTCATTTCTCTCCATATTAAAGTCTTTGATTTTCTTAATCACAAAAATATTAAAGATCTTTAATTTTGGAATCAGTAAGATTTAATATTATTTCCCCTCCTCTAATCTTTTTCAATGTTCATAGTATCCGATGACAATATAACAAGTAAATATCTTTTCAATTATTAAGTATTTTTAAATTATAAGATTACCAAATTTTCACTGACTTCAATTTTCTTAAAAAAAGAAAATCCAACACTGAGAATTTAATTAAGGAGGATATTGCCCAACCTTTTTGTATCGCAAGAATTGTATTATATGACCATAATATGTAATTTTGATGAGTTTTTAATAGGTCGGAATTTCATGAAATTTTGTAATTAAAAGCACCGTGTTTTTATATGGCACTAGGACAGTAGGACTAAGTAACCGAGCAGGCCAACAAATCAAATAGAGAGAATTCAAGTCATCTCCAAAAACAAATTGGGATGGGAAATCATAAATGGTCATAGGACAAGAATTAGAGTCCTATTAATATGAGACGTGTTATTGCCCAAAAAGATCCAAAAGTTAGCAAACGCGAAAACAAAACAGGGAAAATAGTTATATAAAATTAATGGATTCTCAAATTGGCTTCAAAGTGTCAGTTTTGTTTTTCCCTCTCTGTTCTCTCACCCGGGTTCATTCACACAATCTTTAAGTTCTTAAAAAGTGGACGAGATTTTCTCGTCGTTAGCTCCAGGAGATTTTGTTTCTGTTTTCAGCTCTTCAGATTCTATAGACTGTTCTTTGTTCGGTTCTTCTTTTGTGTAAATTAAAGCAAAAATTATTCAGGGAAGAACTTCTGAACATTACCATAGAAAGGGGCGACGCAAAAACGTTTTCTTTTCGTCATCAGAATTTCGCTGGGTGAGTAGTTTGTTCTCGTGATCCTCGATTCTTATAGCCTGCTCCTTGGTGCGATCTTTTGTGGGTTTTTTTTCTTGTGAGTTCTAAAGCATCCGTTGTGGAAGTATGGAATGATGTTCGTTTTGTTTGCTTTGTTTGTTGTATTTTCTTGTTACGTTACATAAAAAAGTGATCTTTTTCTGTATTTTGATATGCTTTTTAAGAAAGAACTGATTAATTTTCTGAAGTGAGTTAATTCTCGTGAGTATCGAACGTAACAGATGGGATAGGATCATAAGAGTTTTGGTTTTAGCCGACTTTGTCGGTCAATTACGTCTTTGTATTGACTTGCAGCTTCCATGTGGAAGGTTTTGAAAGGATGTGCCACTTGGGATCATCTGAAAATTGGGTTTTGTGTTTCGGGTCAGATTTACAGAATTGGATTGTGTTTCACTGAGTTTTGGTGTTTGCTAAAAAGTAGTACCTGCATGAATGGTAATTGTGGAATTGCTTCAGGCCTGGTATGTTTCGAAGCTTTAAATGCCTGCTTAGCTGTGATACAATTAGAATTGATGGTGAAAAGGGCTTTAGCCTTCGATAAAATTGGCTAGTTTCTTAGTTTTTAAACTACAAGAAGTTCAAGTACTAGATTGCTACTTTTTTGGGTATGCTGCTATAAAAGTGTTTGTAATACAAGTAGAATTCAGGTTTTCTCTTTTCTTTTTCTGGTGTTTTATGGTGTAGAAACTTTGAGGTTTGCTATCCATTTTCCCCAAATTTTAGTTCTGCCTGTGTTGGTTGGTGATTGGAATTGTAACTGTGTATAGCTTTCTTATATCAGTGGGTTTAACATCTAATGAATTGCCAGCAAAGTTCTAAGCATTTAATAGTTAGATTTGATTCTGTATTCTTATTTCACTTGACTTCTTCAATATCAAGATGCTCATGTTTAGCCATGATTATATCTTCTGCAGGAACGATTCTCAAATGTTCTTAGGGTATTGAAAGAGCCAATTGAAGAGCCAATTCAGCTTTTAATGCTACTATGAATTTGGATTCTTCATATCAGAAGAAGGGAAATTTGGTGCGCAGGTTCGTATTTTCTATGATCTCGTTGCAGCTCCATGAATTGGTCTTAATTTATGATGGATTTCTTATTTTAATTCATATTGTCAACTTTATACAGTCTTGCTTTGAAAAAGCCAAATGAAACCATGAGGATCTTTGTTGCCGCATTTTTTGGAGTTCTTTTGGGGATCATAATTGGAATAACAGTTCCGACTCTTTCATCAACAAAGGTGCTGAGTTTTTTCTACAATGTTATGCGATGAGTTTGAAAATTCAGTGAAACATTTAATAGACATGTAATTGGTATTCTGTCACTGCTATTTAGCAATCATTACTGACAAAAAAATGTTGATGTTGCAGCTAAATATCTCATCCAGCATCATTTGTGATTTCACAAATGCAGGGAATGAAATTAAAAGTAACTCTTCTCAAATAAGTGAAGATACATCATCTTTAACCGTTGTGAGCGAAAACCAAAGTCAAAACAAGAGTGAACTATTAAAGGTACTAGAAACTCTTCTTATTCTCATTAAAAAACAATGGCAAACAAGCAAAGCAGTAGTATGTTATGGCACAAAGCTACATAGTTTTTATGATAATCTTGACAGAAATAGACTATTGAGATAGGCCGTTCCTTCCTTATTGTTCAATCCAGGTTTGGGTCCCTTCAAACCCAAGAGGTGCCGAAAAACTACCCCCACACTTCGTCGCAAACGAATCAGATTTATTTCCTCGCAGGTTGTGGGGTAAGCCCAGTGAAGTAAGTGCTCTGTCTCAAGTTCTGTTCTTTCTTACTAGTGAATTATCCAGTCACTTGAACTTATTTTGCTTGCAAGATGTGTAAATTTGAGATCCCTGGACTATCAGAGTATTGATGACAGGAACGTTTGCCATGTAACTGTGTGCGTTTTTCCCTTTTGACAACTGAGTTGCTGCCGTTTCACCTAATAGAGTATGAAAACCTTTTGTGCAACTTATGTCACATTCAAAAGTATGAACTAGTGGCAATGGGGATCTCAAAGTGTGCATCACTACTAACTGTGAGAACCTTAAGAATTTGATGATAATTGGCAACCTTGGATCTTAACTTCAATTTTCAATGCATTTCTTTTGTAGGACCTTACCCACATACCAAAGTATCTTGTGGCTTTCACTGTCGGTGTAAAACAGAAGCATAACATTGATACAGCTGTCAAGAAGGTAAGTGCAATTAGAGGTTCTCTGTCCATTATGCTTGCTTTGCTTGCTCTCCCTCTTAATTATCTCCTCCTGTGTAGTTCTCAGAGAACTTCACCATACTTCTGTTTCACTATGATGGAAAGACATCTGAATGGGATGAGTTTGAGTGGTCTAAGAAGGCCATCCATGTTAGTGCTCGTAAACAGACTAAATGGTACGAAATGAATGATGTATACCTCGTTCTGATATGTTTTATTCTTTCTCACTTCGTCTCTCTACAACAGCTTTGTCACTCAATCTTCAATTGTACAGGTGGTACGCCAAAAGATTTTTACATCCGAGTATTGTTGCACCTTATGATTACATATTTATATGGGACGAGGACCTTGGACTTGAACATTTTAATGCTGAAGAGTAAGCCTTTGGTTGTGCACATTTTTCTCAGAAGTTGGTTTATGGCCATTGATTATTTGGCCGAGCTAACCTCATGAGCTTCCTGCAGGTACATACGACTTGTAAAAAAGCACGACCTGGAAATTTCCCAGCCTGGTTTGGATCCTTCACGAGGTACAACATGGGAGATGACAAAGAGAAGACCTGGTCATGAAGTGCATAAGTAGGAAATCTTAACTTCCATTCCCTATTAACATACTGCTTATATTCTTCTTTTATAAAAAGATATAATAAGAACTGCATTAAGATTTCTTATCAGTGAAAGTTTTTATCCTTGATCAGAAATACGACAGAGAAACCAGGCTGGTGCTCGGATCCTATTCGGCCACCATGTGCAGCGTATGATCTCGTCTCCTGTTTTCTGCATTTTGCGTCCTTTACCTATATGCATAAGTTACATTTGGAAAGAGTATGAAATGATGTTCTGTTTCTGAATTTCAGTTTTGTGGAGATCATGGCTCCTGTGTTTTCTCGTGATGCATGGCTATGCGTTTGGCATCTGATCCAGGTATATGCTTTGATATAGGTTTCCATAATTAAGTTTGGAGCCTGAAGTGCTTGCAATTTTGCTGCTCAGAAACCAACTGATATCTGTATGTGAATTGCAGAATGACCTAGTTCACGGTTGGGGACTGGACTTTGCCCTCCGGAATTGTGTTGAGGTTAGCATTGCTTTTGTGGCATTTCTCTCTCATGTAGCTTTAGTACACAGCCTGTATACTGTATAAGTTCCAAGATGTGAGAAGCTTTTGTTAATTTTTTCAGCCTGCTCATGAGAAAATTGGAGTGGTGGATGCTCAATGGATTGTTCACCAATCTATTCCTTCACTTGGGAATCAGGTTTGTCAATTTATACTACCATTTTGCTATTAAGATTCCTTAAGATACAACTTATGAACATGAAATAATTCCATCCCTTTACTTGTCTTTTCCAGGGCCAGTCAAAGGATGGAAAAGCTCCATGGCAAGGGGTAAGGAGATTTCGTCGTCTTTTTGTTTCTCCCCCACCCTAGTGACACGAAACCAAAATCGTTGATACAAACTCAACTTCAAAATCTGCTTTTAAATTAATGCAACATGAGTACGACATTGTTTACATCACGAGTAATATAAACCAGAGACCAAAAGCAAAATCCCTAAAAACGTATTGGTTGTCTCGGATTTGACACTCGGGTCCCAAAAGGACCTTACCTTGATTCTCAACAGTGAAACACAACCCGAAAGCCACCTCTAATATTGCCAGTTTACTTGTATTTTTGGTGTTACCAGGTACGAGAAAGGTGTAGAAGAGAATGGACAATGTTCCAGACCAGGTTTTCGAATGCAGAGAAAGCTTATTACATGGAGAAAGGAATTGATCCTTCCAATATCACAAATCATAGAATACGGACATAGTTTATCTATTACATACATGATCCGTTCCCCTTGCCATTACCCAGGGGGAAGAGAGCCTTTTCCATAACATTTGTTATAGAAATAGGGTTCTAGCTCTGTAGATATTATTATATCTTTATTATAGAGTAAAACTTTTTGGGTTCATTTTATTTTTGTATTTTTATTTTTTGGGGTATCCTCACGTCCTTTGGAGTAGTATTGTCAATTCCTTCTATTCATTTTGAACAGCTAAATATGAGTGATTCGGGAAGCAACACAAGGCTTGTGCCAACAATGCACATTTGTGCTTCGCGAACTCAGATGAGAGATATGTTGCTTCAATCGCAAATTTTTTACAGCTCACTTTAATTTTTCAATAAGACGAGCTTGTGTACAACAAACCAACCCTTTGACCGCCATCCATGCATGAACTCACTTGATATTTTTGTGAATATCAACGTAAACAAATGGGGGTAGAAGACCATAATTGCGTGTCTTGTTGTTGGCTTGCGCTGACTTTTCCTGAACTTATGTCTTTCAACTTAAGCAAGAACGTTCACTTTTCTTCTTTTTCTTTTTTCTTTCTTTTCTTTTTTTTTTTTTAAAAAAAAATTTGACTTTCAACTGGTTGTGTTTGGTAATATGGATTTGGAGCACCAAAATCAAAATCCAAATCCAAATCCAAATCAAGCTATAGTTAACACAGTGAGGTAAGGTCTATACATTCATAACAACTTGAACATCAATTAGTTGTTTTTGGTGACACGAAGAATGAAATTCAAAACAAATGACTTTGGACATCAGGAGTCTAATATATCGAATGAAAATTCAAAAAGTCAATAGACTTAAATCATTGGACTCAGCATTTAAATTCTGCCCGCAGTTGAGGCTAAAACATTGGATTGAGTTGAACTTAAAGTTAGGTACTTTGTTGGCAACAAGTGTAAATTGGTCAAATGTAATTTAGGCTAAGTAGCACATGCATATATATATATATATATATATGAGCAGTGCAAAGTTTTTGAGTTGCTTGTGGAGACTGTTAAGGTGTAGAAAAAGTTCGATATTCCATTGGCCTATTTCACCAGTTTTGTTTCTGCAAAGTCCACCAAATTTTTAGTTTTCTTAACATTAAAATTCCACCAATCCCTACTTCTATTTCACAATGTAAACTTCCAACATACTCAATGGTTCTCATATAAAAAAGATCAACTGATATTGAAGGTTAGTTAATGGTGTTATTATTCCACTATGACTTCTGAATCTCCATATAAGAAGGGAAATCTTGGACGCAGGTTTGATATTCTTCTATTATCAACTGTTGCATTGCCATGAAACAGAAGCACTAGCCTTAAGCTGGATCACTGATTTCAAATCTCTTGTTTCTCTCATATATGTGTGCAGTCTCATTGTCCAGAAGCAACACCAAGTTATGAGGGCTGTTGTTTCCATTTTTTTTGGAGCAGCTTTTGGGTTCTTCATCGGAATGTCTTTTCCAACTCTTTCATTCACCAAGGTGCAGACTTCAATACTTGAAAATGTGTGTGTGCGTGCGTGCGTGTGTGTGACTGTGTGTGTTCCTCCTCCTCATTAGTTTTATGGTGCTGATGCTTACCAATTATGGCTGATGAAATGTTAATGTTTTATTTGGCAGATATACTTTACACCCTGGATCACTTGTAATTGTTCAAACGTGGGGAACCAAGTTACAAGTCAATCAATCCAGATAAGTCAAGATGTGTCGCTGTCTCTCTCAAATGAAAGCGGAAGCGATTCGAATCAAAGCCAAAACCAAAGTGATTTGCTGAAAGTACATATATTTACTTCTTAATCTCATAATAGTTGTTCTGATGTTATGCAACATGGTTATTCATAAGTATGATCATTTTGATAGAAACTTTCCTCATTGCTTTAGTAAATCCTCTGTAGACATGTAATGCAAGATGGTCTGGTGAAGATTTATCCCTCTATTGCTGATTCTGTTTATTCAGATTTGGATCCCTTCACACCCGAGAGGGGCAGAAACCTTACCCCCACGAATCGTTGCAACTGAATCAGACTTATTCCTCCGCAGGTTGGTGGGTAAGCCCAATGAGGTAAGTGTTCTGTTTCCAACTCTGTTCTTACATGTACTCAGGGTTTTGAATATCTTGTTTGACCCGATTTTCAAGCAATCTTAACTCTCAATAGCAGAGGCTAACTTTCCATCTCCAAATGCATTTTCTGTGTGAATAGGACCTAACTCACATTCCGAAGTATCTTGTGGCATTTACTGTTGGTATAAAACAGAAGAAAAACATTGATGCAAATGTCAAAAAGGTGAGCTTTTGATTTGTTTCTCAAATATAGGGGCTTCCTTTGTCTCTCTTGCTCTTCAATTATTGTCTTTCTCTACAGTTTTCAGAGAACTTCACCATAGTTCTATTTCACTATGATGGCAACACATCTGAATGGGATGAGTTTGAGTGGTCTAAGACGGCCATTCATGTGAGTGTTCCTAAACAGACTAAATGGTAAGAAATGATCTGTGCAAACATATGTTTTGTGTTCTTTTTACTCTTGGTTTCTGCACAATGACTTTAAGCTCAATCTTCAATTCGCCGTGGTCCAGGTGGTACGCGAAAAGATTTTTGCATCCGAGTATTGTTGCACCATATGACTACTTATTCATATGGGATGAGGACCTTGGAGTTGAAAATTTTAATGCCGAAGAGTAAGCCATTTTTAGTTGACCAAATTCTTCTGAGAATGAGGCTTATGACAGTTGATTGTGTTCCCACTGGACTTACCTTATATGAGGTTTCTGTAGATATATTAAACTTGCGAGAAAGCATGGCCTGGAAATCTCCCAGCCTGCTGTGGAACCTGCAAGGGCAACAGCATGGGAGTTGACACAGAGAAAACCTGATCATGAAGTGCACAAGTAAGACCTTTTTTCTACTATTTGATCACCTAAACAAATATAAACACGATTTTTCTTCTTTATAAACATTGTTATGCTTTGATCAGAAACACGCCAGAGAAGCCAGGCCGGTGCCGTGATCCCTTTCATCCTCCTTGCGCAGCGTATAATTTCTTAACCCATCTTTTCTATCGTGCATTTGTGCATGCTTCTCTTATTTACCAAGTTCTGTAATACGCTTGAAATTTTCTTTTCTGAAATTCAGTTTTGTGGAGATCATGGCTCCGGTTTTCTCACGAGATGCATGGCGATGTGTTTGGCATATGATCCAGGTATACACTTTGAGACATAAATTTCACATTTAGTTACATTAATCTGGAGGGAAAGAAGTCATTATGTATTAATTTTTGTTTTTCTAACGAGTCAACTGCAGAATGATTTTGTCCATGGTTGGGGACTTGACTTGGCCTTTCACAACTGTGTTGAGGTTAGTGGTTGTTTTTCCAAGCCTGATTTTCTTAAGTCATTTTATTATTATTATTATTATTATTATTATTATTATTATTATTATTTTTAAGAAGGTACCTAATTATATTAAAATTTACCTAATCTATTACAGTTCATTTTGTTATAAGCTAACTTATGAACTTCATCTACTTCATTCTACTAACTTTAATTATTTGACAAAAATTAAAACCTGAAACTAGACTTCGTAGTAAAGCGACAATTTCTTGAGCTTCGGTCGGAATTAAAGAGCTACTAAGAAACCTTCCTTTGCCTTTGTTTAGCCTGCTCATGAGAAGATTGGAGTTGTGGATGCTCAGTGGGTAATTCATCAGTCTGTTCCTTCACTTGGGGCTCAGGTTCGTTTTATGTCCTACATTTGCAACCATTATCTTTAGATTCCATGGTTACCACTTACCAACACTTGGACATGAAAATAATTCTAGTTCTTCAAATGCGGTCTTTTCCAGGGTCAAGCAGAGGAGGGAAAAACTGCTTGGCGAGCGGTAAGGAGTTTTTTTTTTTTTTTCGTCACAAACTATTCTATTCGAGAACTTAATGTTTTAAAATGTCTCGTTCGTGATATATTTAAGTGAGTGTTACAGGAAGCGGTATAGGATATCGTAATGTTGTGTTGGCTAATTGAATCGTTACATTGTGTTTGGGGTTACCAGGTACGAGAAAGGTGTGACAAAGAACGGTCCATGTTTACGACTCGGTTTGCGACTGCAAAGAAGAATTACTACAAGTCCAAAGGAATTGATCCTTCCAACATCAGAATGCGTTAGTCAGAGGGCGACATATACTTGATATTATTTCATCATATACTCGAAAAGTTTACCAGTTTTGTTCCAATACATATATTGTACTAATAGAACTGTAGATATTAATTCTTTCTTCTTTTTTTTTTTTTTTTTTTTCTCTCTGTGATCTCTGTTTTTTCATCTTCTTTTCTTTTCTTGGTTTTTGATCTTCACATTGCTCGCCTCAATCAAAGCAAGATGACCTTGATTGAAGGAGACGAATAAATCGCAGGATCCAAAGTTTGTCGTTCAAATGAAGCAAAAAAGTGATTTCTTTTTTTCTTATCTTTTCAAATGTTGCATTGACCCTTTCAAGTTGAAGTGTCAGTTGATAAATTGAATCTTTTATGACTTTGGGAAACCTCAAACTTACGAAATCAGATTCACTTCATCTCTCGAGTTGAAGGCATTTATTCATATTTATAACAGGTGCCAATGTGTGCTGCAAAGTTGTTAAAAATTCAGAACAACTCTGGCTGTATTCGCCATTTTACCGGATAGAAACGACTAGTGATTGGTGACTTAATTGCGGAGGCTGTTGGATTTTGCCACTACTTTTTTTTTTTTTTAATTATTCGAATTATAATAATCACATTTTTGTAGCTTTCTTCTTATAAAAATCCAAAAAGTACAAGGTTTTAAACTAATTAGATTGCTTCTTCTTTTTTTTTTTCCTTTTTTTTTGGGTTTTTCCCACACTCCCTTGGAGATGATGCAAATAGAGACGATCATGAAAACGGGCGGTTTTTTAAAGCATGGACGAAGCCTACAAGTGGCCAACTTTTTTTGTTATTTGTGCAACCGACAATAAATAGAGAAGATCCAAAACGTAAGATTTTTTCAAAGTGAATGTAACAAACAGAACTAATAAGCAGCTCCCCGACAAGCGTGCTTTCCATTGTGTTTCATTTCCTTATTCTTTCTACTCTTTCAACTTAGCTTCAGAAGGACTAATTCAGTAGCATTCAATGCAATTAGGATGATTTCAGAATCCCCTCACCTGTATCACAAAGGACAGCTTGGACGCAGGTTTTGTAGGTATTCATTCATATGTATTCAGCTGTTTTTTCTGCATTTCTCCCATAATCACCAGGCCTCAAAAGCTTGATCATGACTTATTTTAATTCCTTTTTTGTCTCATCATTTTATTCAGTCTGATGATCAAAAAGCCGAATGAAGCTACGAGGGCCATTGTTGCCATATTTCTTGGAGCAGCTCTCGGGTTCTTTATTGGAGTCTGGTTTTCAACTCCTTCATTGACCAAGGTTTGAAACTGTTATGATTTTCATCCATCTTTTATCTGATCACTTCAACTGATATTCAATGCATTTAATTACCTGATTGTATTGTCTTTCTTTTGCAGCTAAACATCGTATCCAGCATTGTTTGTGATTGTGCAAATGTCGGCAAACAAGTCAGAAATGACTCTAGCCAAAATAGTCAACCTGGATTGTCTTTTCCGGTTGAGAAGGGAAGTCAAAACAAGAGTCTGGACCCTTTGAAGGTACAGCATAAATTTCTATTTGGCTGATGATAGTTGTTTTGCAGCAGCGCATCATAAATATGATGATAGTTTTGATAAATTAATAATCTGCAATAAAAGTGTAACACAGTGTAATCTGATTCGGGTACTGATCAGATTTGGGTCCCTTCAAATCCAAGAGGTGCAGAAACATTACCTCCAGGCATTGTTGCAAATGAATCAGATTTCTTCCTCCGTAAGTTGTGGGGTAAGCCCAGTGAAGTAAGTGTTCTGTTAACTTTCATCTCTAAATTCTGAGTAGCTTGCTGTTCCAATTTGGTGCAACTTAATTAACTTTCATCTCTAAATTTATTTCTATATTGTAGGACCTAACTCACATACCGAAGTATCTTGTGACTTTCACTGTTGGAATAAATCAGAAGCATAACATTGATGCAGCTGTCAAAAAGGTGTGTGTGCAAAGTATTCATCTATTATCGACCTGCTATCTACCCTCTATATCGTCGTGGCTTGCTTCGTCTCTGTCGCCCTCTTTTGACTACATCCTTTTGTGCAGTTTTCAGAAAATTTCACTATACTGCTGTTTCACTATGATGGAAACACATCTGAATGGGATGAGTTTGAGTGGTCTAAGCAGGTTATTCATGTGAGTGCGCGTAAACAAACAAAATGGTAAAAAAGGAATGATTATCGACAATCAAGTACCGCCTTCTGATTGTGTTTTGTGTCATTTAAAGGTCACATTAGCCTTATTATGCCCCAACTTAATTTCAATTCCAGGTGGTACGCTAAGAGGTTCTTGCATCCAAGCATTGTTGCACCGTACGACTACATATTTATATGGGATGAAGACCTTGGAGTCGAAAATTTCAATGCTGAAGAGTGAGCAGGCCTTTGGCTTTCTTTACAGAAGTAGGTTTTTGGAAGCTGGTTTCTTGCCCCAAGTTAACCTCAATGAGCTTTCTACAGGTACATAAAACTCGTTAAGAAATACGGCCTTGAAATTTCACAGCCTGGTTTGGATCCTTCTTCAACTGGTACAACATGGGAGATGACAAAGAGACAAGCTGGCCAAGAAGTGCACAAGTAGGGATCCTCATTGATCTTCTAAGAACAATCTAAGAACTGTTTATGATTTTTCGTTCATGAAAGTTGTTGTCTTTGATCAGAGAAGCGGAGGAGACATCCCCTCCAGGCTGGTGCTCCCATCCTCCACGCCCTCCCTGCGCAGCGTATAATTCCACTCTCTTGTTTTGTGCATTATGATTCTCTTGCTGTCTAAGTAGTATTTGACAATTAATGAATGTAGAGTAATATTATATATGCTTATCTCCTTTTAATTTCAGATTTGTGGAGATCATGGCTCCTGTTTTCTCTCGAAATGCCTGGCAATGTGTTTGGCATATGATCCAGGTACCAACATGAGGCATTAATTCCATTGTTTGTCAGGCCACGTGTTGATGCCAAACTCTATAGGCTACGTTTCTTTCGTGATTTTCGGTTATATTCATGCTGTGATGCAGAATGATCTTGTTCATGGATGGGGTCTTGACTTTGCTCTCCAAAAATGTGTTGAGGTTGGTGTTGATCTTATACATACACCACCTGAATTCCAATGTAGTATGTGAATCTAAAGGTGTACAACTTTCTAACTGCGAAAAACTCTGAAACATGGCTCTCAACTTTTACAGCCTGCTAACGAGAAAATTGGAGTTGTGGATGCTCAGTGGGTGCTTCACCAATACATTCCATCACTAAAGGATCAGGTCTAACCTTTATTTAGCCCTTTGCATTATGCCTCCATTTTGGGACCTGAAATGTTTGTAGTTCTTACATATATTTTGGCCTTCTTTTCCAGGGTAAGGCACAGGAAGGAAAAACTGCAGGGGAAGGGGTTAGTAGTTCCACTCTTTCCCACTATATGATACAATATTTACAAAGTTTAACTGATGTCCAATTGTTGTACTCTTTCCGTCCCAAAATTTGTTTACTAACTTGTTCCATTTTAATGTATGGTACTAGGTATATGAAAGGTGTATGATGGAATGGAAAATGTTTCAAAGTAGGATGGAGGATGCAGAGAAAGATTACTACATGGAGAATGGGATTGACCCTTCAAAAATACCAAATCATTAGATGGATTGATGTATATTGATATAGAAAACAATACAGGAATTTTAGAAAATATATTTAAACTTTATCAGGGGTTTAATGTTGAATTATCATTACAGCATATTAATTATGAATTTTGTATGAATATAGTGGAAGAATCGAGTCAAAATTTTAAGATATAAAAGAACACCTCCAATACCATCGATATTAACACAAGGGTTAATGACTTGAAAAGTGAACTTAGATTTACTTTCTTAATTTTTAACTAATTGATTAACACTTGATTAAATTAGCATTGTATCGTAGATATGATGATTTTTTATATGAATATAGTGTGAGTGGGAAGTTGAAACTGTGGAGAATTTGTGAACACCCCATCAACAAAATCATGATTGAGCATGTGGTTGTATGGTTGGAATTAACTAGTATTTAAAAAAAGATATTTAAACTTTACCAGGTTCAATGTTGAATAATATTACAACATACTAATAACGAATTTATATATAAATAAAGAGCCTAAAATAAGTCAAGATTCTAAGATACGAAGTAACACCCCCAATATCAGCGTTATTAGTATAAGAGTCAATAACATACAAAATAAACTTTGGTTTTTTTTTTTAAATCTTCAACTAGTTGATGAACACATGATTAAATAAGCATTATATCGTAAGATTGATGATTTTGATATGTTGTGTAACAGGAAATCTAAAACAACTTAGAAACACCCCCATTAACAAAATCATGATTTAATATGAGGTTTGTGGTGTGAATAAACTAGATTTTAGAAAATATATTTAAATTTTGCAAGGTATTTAAAGTTTAATTATCATTATCACATACCAATTACAAATTTGATAAGACAATAGAGCTAAAACTAAGTTAAAATTATAAGATATGAAGGAACACCCCAATGCCAATGCTATTAACATTAAGGTTGAAAACTTACAAAGTGAATTTTGGTTTTCTTTTTTGATTTTCAATTAATTAGTGAACATATGCGTAAATTAGCATTTTAATGTAAAAATGATGCATTTTGATATGAATATATTGTTAGAGGAAAGCTGAAACCATGCATAATTTTGAACACCCGATCAGTAGAATCATGATTGAGCTTGTTGCTTTGTGGTTTGAGTTAACTAAAATTTTAAAAATATATTTAAACTTTACCAGGGGTTTAATGTTTAATTAGCATTAGAACATTCTAATTACAAATTTGATAAAATTATAGAGCCAAAAATAGGTCAAAATTTTAAAATATAAGAGAACACCCCCAATACCCAATATTATTAGTCAACTTGGTTTTTCGTTTTTAATCTTAAATTAATTGATAAATACATGATTAAATTAATATTTTATTGTAGAAATGATAATTTTTTATATGATTATAGTGAGAGGGGAAAGATGAAACCTTGCAAAAAGTTTCGAACATCCTATTAGCAAAATCACGATTGACCATAAGGTTGTGTGATTTGGGTTAACTCGTATTTAAAAGATATAATTAAACTTTGCTAGGGTTTAAATGTTGAATAAGCATTACAACATACTAGTTACAAAGTTGATATCAATATATTGTCAAAAATAAGTAAAAATTCTAAGATGTATAAGAACATCCCCAGTGCCACCGTTATTAACGTAAGAGTTAACAACTTGCAAATTAAACTTTAGTTTTCTTTGTCAATCTTTAACTAATAAATAAAAACATGATTAAATTAGTATTGTATCATAGCTTTATGATTGTAGTGTAAAAAGAAAGCTAAAACCAAGCAAAATTTTCGAACACGCTATCATCAAAATTATGATTTAGTATGTGGTTGTATGGTGTTAACTAGATTTTAGAAAATATACTTAAAACTTTTTTTTGTGAAAAAGATAAATTATATACATTAACACCAAAACAGTGAAAGCATAATACATAGTTGTTTTCCTGAACTCAGCTTACAAAATTTCAGAGGTTATTAAGAACTTCAACAAAAAAAAAAACCTGCACTAGACTAACACTCTCAACTTATACACAATTAAATTTCAGAGAAGAAATAGCTATAGATCTTTTCCTCAGCTGATGCTTTCTTCGGCTTTACTCTGGAACCAATTCTGAATTTCGGTTCCAACTGAAACTGTTTAAAGATGTCACTTGGGGTCCTTTCCTTCTTCTCAAACAATCTCTGATTTCTTTCCTAAATTGATGATAGATGGTAGCTGCTATGGTGGCCAAAAGAATCCTTCTCTTGAATTTCTGTCCTTTCCACATAGATAGAACTGGACTTTCCACCTGGAATCTTCTTCAGCAAACTTTCCGGTTTTCAGCCAACATTTAACCGTTTCCAGTAGTTGTTCTGAGAAATTACAACGGAAACAAAGATGATCTATTGTTTCTGGTTGACGATGACAGAGTAAATAGGTTGTGTCCACAACCACCATTCCCGTTTTGATCAATCTGTCTTGGGTTAGAATCCTCTTCCTCTAAACCAGCCACTCAATTAATGCATGCTTGGGGAAGTTATCTCTTGACCAAATACATTTAGCCTCCGGATGGTGAGTCCCCTTTCCTGATAGCCAGTAATAACCATAAGCTATTGTATATACACCAGATTGAGTCATCTTCTATTTTGAGCCATCGAATCCAGTTTTTGCGAAGTCCTTTTCCATTGCCAGTTGGTGTCATTTTTCTGCTCCATCTCCCAGAAGTTGGCCTTCTTAATGTAGACACCGTGAATCCACTTAAATTTTTTTTGTCCACTTATTCGTCTTTTCAACAAATTTAACAGGGACGGATCATGAAAAAAGTCAACGAAAACTAACTCCATTATAAATTATGATAGACTTTAGCCAATCAAAGTGTCAAAATTTTAATAAAACTCAAAAAATTGTTAGTTTTAAAGGAAAAGTTATCGCGTCGACTTCTCCATCGACCTACCGACATCAACGCAAAAGTCGACGAGTTCCAAAACGTATGTTGAATTACTATTAAGACATACTCTTTACAATTTGATATAAATATAGAGCCAAAAATAGGTCAAAATCCCAAGATATGAGAGAACACCCCTAATACAAGTGTTATAAATGTAAGGTTAATAACTTGCAAACTGAACATTGACTTTCTTTTTTAATTTTGGGAAAATTTGGTTAAAGGGGTAGAAGAGATCAAATTAATAAAAGTAATATGATCAAAAAATATTTTGTGTAAAGAACAGTAATTTATTTGTGAAAAATTTTAAAATAAAAAATACTGTGAATTCACAATGTCACCCTTATATTTCTTACACAAAAAATACTGAGCATCATTTGGGTTGACTTTTTCTCTTTTATTTTTCCTCCTCCCCTGCACCGCAACAGTGCCTAAACACCACTACTATTTTATTTTCCTCTTGCACCTCCATCCGTCGGCCATCACCATCAAACTCCACTCAAATTTCATCAATTTAATTTTATTATCCAAAAAAAATTATCGAATTAATAAACGTCTAATGTCAAAATTCAAAATTAATCCAACCCAACTCAAAAATGAAGGCAAGTGAACTCCTAAATTGGAAATCCAGAAAAGCTTGACCTGGATTTTCTGTGAAGATAAGAAATGGATATCAAAAGTGGAGCTTTAAATAGGTATGAAAAGGTGGAGTTCTTCTGGTGGATATAAATTTTGATTAGCAGTTACGAAAATGGATGAATTATGCAAGCAGAAAGCAATTAATCATGAGATAGTTTGGTGGTTTCACAGATTTTTAATTATCCAATGTAGTTGCTTTGATTTTTTCCCCATCACGAAGTTAATATGTATGCCTAAATTTGTGAAGCCCACGCTAATTGGATTAGATTGAATTGGGTTTAGTTGTGGCGGATGGCCGGGCAAGTGGGAGAAGGCGGTGGAGGAAATTGCGCAGGAGGGGTGAAAAGCGCAGAAGGAAATGACCAAATTCATGGTTATCCATCCTCATCCTTCCTCCCACATTTTGTTTTTGCAAAAAAAGAAGTGATCTTGTCTATTTGCTCGAAATTACTGCTGAAATCAGTGGTTTTCCGACTTCACTTTCTTTATAATTTTTTCTTTGGTATATGGCATCATCAATCAGATTAGCTGGCATTGATTACTGGACTAAGCTTCAAAATTGGAGTCATTTCATGGTTATTCCATCAAACAAAGGATTTAGACTTTCATATTTTTTAATGTTTTTTTGTGTAAAAAATTGTACAAGTGACATTGTCAGTTCACAATATTTTTCATTTTGAAATTTCACAAAATTTTTTTTTGGTCATGTCCCTTTTATTAATTTGACCTCTTTTACTGCCCTTTAACTAAATTTTCCTTTAATTTTCAACTAGTTGACGAACACTACTTTAAATTAGCATTTTATGGTAGAAATAATAATTTTGATATGAGTATAGTGCGAGAGATGAAACCATGCAAAATATTCGAACACCCCATCTCAGAATTCATGATTGAGCATGTGGTCATTCGGTTTGAGTTAACTAGCATTTAAAAAATATATCTAAAGTTTGCCAGGTATTTAATGTTAAATTATTGTTGAAACATGCCAAATACGAATTTGATACAAATAAATAGTCTAAAATAAGTAAAAAATTTTAGATACGAAATAACATCCCTAATACTAGCATTAATTAATGTAAGGGTGAATCACTTGCAAAATAAAATTTTTTTCTTTCATTTATCTTCAACTACTTGTTGAACACATGATTAAATTAGTATTACATCGTAGAAATGATGTTTTTGATACAAAAATAGTGTAACAGAAAATATAAAATAATGCAAAATTTTCGAACACCCCATTAGCAAAATAATGATTTAGTATGTGGTTTTGTTGTGTGAATTAACTAGATTTTAGAAAATATGTTTAAACTTTAGCTAGAATTTAATGTTGAGTTATTACAACATACTATTTACAAATTTGATGTAAATATAGAGCCAAAAATAGGTCAAAATTCTAAGATATGAAAGAACACCCCCAATACAAGCTTTATAAATGTAAGGGTTAATCACTTGCAAACTAAACTTTGGTTTTCTTTTTTAATTTTCAACTAGTTGACGAACACTAATTTAAATTAGCAATTTATGGTAAAAATAATGATTTTGATACAAATCTGTATGGTGTGAGAGAAAATCTGAAACAATGTAGAATTTTTGGACATCCCATCTGCGAATTCATGGTTGAGCATGGGGTCATTCGGTTTGAGTTAACAAGCATTTAAAAAATATATCTAAACTTTGCCAAGTATTTAATGTTAAATTATCGTGAAACATACTAAGTACGATTTTGATAAAAATAAAGAGTCTAAAATAAATAAAAATATTAAGATACGAAGAAACATCCCTAATACCAGCGTTATTAATGTAAGGATAAATAACTTGGAAAATTAACTCCTTTTTTTTCATTTATCATCAAATAGATGATGAACACATGATAAAATTAATATTATATCGTAGAAATGATGATTTTGATATGACAATAGTGTAACAAAAATATTTAAAATAATGCAAATTCTCGAACACCCATTAACAAAATAATGATCTACTATGTAGTTTTATGGTGTGAATTAACTAGATTTTAGAAAATATATTTAAACTTTGACAGGGATTTAAAATATCATTATCATTACCACATACCAATTACAAATTTGATTTAAGTATAGGCCTAAAAATAAGTCAAAATTTTAAGATATGAAGTTATACCCTCAATATCAGCATTATTAACATAAAGGTTGATGAATTTTGTTTCTTTTTTTTATTTTTTATTTTCAACTAATTAATAAATCCATGTTTAAATTATTATTGTAATGTATAAATGAATTTTTTTTTATACGAATGCGTTGCTAGAGGAAAGCTGAAATTGTGCAGAATTTTTGAACATTCCATCAATAAAATCATGATTGGGCACGTGGTTATGTGGTTTGAGTTAATTAGAATTTAAAAAAATATATAAGCTTTGCCATGAGTTTGTCGTTTAACAATATACCAATTACAGAAATGATACAATTATATATAGAGTCAAAATGTTAAAGTATTAAAAAAAAAACCCCTAACACCAGGTTATTAACGTAAGGGTCAATAACTTGCAAAGTGAACTTTGATTTTCTTTTTAAATCTCCAACTAGTTAATAATCACATGATTAAATTAGCATTGTATCGTAGAAATAATGGTTTCTGATATGATTATATTGTTAGAGGAAAGCTAAAGCCATGCAGAATTTTCAAACACCCCATCCACACAATAATGGTTGAGCATGTGGTTTTGTGGTTTCAGGTAACTAAAATTTCAAAAATATATTTAAACTTTTCCATGGGTTTAATGTTTAATTAGCATTACAACATACTAATTACAAATTTTATATAATTATAAAGCCAAAAATTAGGTCAAAATTTTAAAATATAAAAGAACACCCCAACACTAGCGTTATTAACGTAACGGTATTCAACTTGCGAAGTCAACTTTGGTTTTTCTATTTTAATCTTAAACTAGATGATAAACACATGATTAAATATTAACATTTTACGGTAGAAATGACGATCCTTTTTTATATGATTATAGTGCGAGAGGAAAGATGAAACCATGCAAAACTACGAACACCCCATCAGCAAAATTATGATTGAGCCCGTGGTTCCGTTATTTGGGTTAACCCGTATGTAAAAAGATATTTAAAGTTTGTCTGGGGTTTATTGTTGAATTAGCATTACAACATACCAATGACGAAGATATAAAAGGACATTCCCAATACCAACGTTATTAACGTGAGTGTCAATAACTTGTAAAGTGAACTTTGATTTTCTTTTTAACTCTCTAACTAGTTAATAAACACATGATTAAATTAGCATTGTTTCATTAAAATTATGATTTCTGATATGAATATATTGTTAGAGGAAAGCTAAAAACATGCCAAATTTTCGAACACCCCATCCTCATACTGCTAAACCCCAATTGAGTTCTTTCTCCTTCGCTTCCCAAGTTTTAATAGCTCCATAATATTAAGTTATCTAGTATCTTCTACTGTTGACTATCTCTGTTTACTATCTCTGTCCCAAGAAAAATACTTCACATTGAGTTTTTAAATTTGTACTAAAAATAATACAAAGTTTAAAACTCAATATGGACTATTTTTGTGGAACGGAGGGAGTACTATATAGAGATCACCATTTATAAGGATTAAAAGAGTAATCAAAAGTCATACTCTCTCTATATATCTAAAAATAAGAGTTGTATCACTTAAATTGTTATAGTATTATTAACAGTAAAAGGCTCTTATTTTACAATAGATGGGTTTTAAAAACAATAACTAATCCCACGAAAGAATAAAACAATATTTTTTTACTCTATTTTAGTAATTTGTTTGGCTTGGTTGACCCTAATTTTGATAATACAACTAAAAAATTTCTCTTTTAATATAAATTCCTAAATTTAGCAGAGCTTACAAAATCAAGAACTTTCTTTGATCATCAACAGATGTAATGTATAATATTGTCACAGACCAGGGGCCTCATGTGACATTGTTTGTGAGACAGGTTAATCACAGGCAGGCAAAGCTGCCTCCGATCCATCCCCACAATGTTCCAAAGGTCGCAGACCTAAACTCGTAATTTAATACTCTCCATTTTCTATTTATAGGAAGGAAAATGTAAGTACTATAATCGAGCAATATGAATTCCAATACCTTAATGGAAATAATTCTTGAAAGAGCGCCATAATGCTAGCCATATTTTTTTTTAAAAAAAAAAAAAATTTCTCCTCATTTGCTTAATCAAATCAGTAGATCAGAGACACACCCGCCTCCACCTTACACGTGTTGCCACGTGTTGCATGGTCAAAATCGGGTCACCCCCTTTGTTGAACAATCGTTGTTCTTCGTGGGATACTTTTATTATATAATCTCTAATCCTGAAACCTGTTTAACCACCATCTTCTTATTAGGTTGTAAGATTGACTTCATATATAGTTGCACTACCATTTTTTTGGGCTCCAGAAATTTGTGGTGGTACTTTTTCTCTTCTGGGGTCCATTTTTTATTTTGCTCATCTATCAATGGGGCTCTGTAACTTCAATTTCCAATTTCCAGCAGAAGGAGCTCTGCTAGCGTTCGCTATGTACACATTTTGGTCCTTCACTTTTGTGAAGCAAACCCTGGATTCGATGCTGGAAATGGTTGGTTCAGCAACTCCAAGTTCAGAGGAAGAATCGTCCAATGGTAGAAGATTTGTGGGTTCAATTAGAAGGAGAAGAGTTACCATTAGTGGTTATGGGTCTTTACGCAAAAACAGATTCAGAATTTTTGAAATCAGCACAAGTATTGGAAATAGTACTACTGCTGCGGAAATAGAAATCTGCTCTGTTTGTCTCTGTAATTATGAAGCTGATGAAGAAGTGAGTGAGTTATCCTGCAACCACATCTTCCATAAGGGTTGTCTGCAAAAATGGTTTGACGGCCGCCACAGTTCTTGTCCTCTTTGCCGCTCAACCATTTGATATTTCGACTGCGTTTCGCCGCACTTCTTCTCGTGTTTTTTTTTTTTTCTCACGTTTGAGCTGATTTTGTCAGTCAGTTTGTCCCCATTGGAGATTAGAGAAGGAGGAGGCAAAGATGATTTGACCTCAGAATTTAGAAACAGAGTTTGCTGATTCTTCTTTATTCATGCAGTAAAAACAAATTTTAGAACATAGTATTCCTGATAAGATACAATCAAACTGTTTAGCTGTTCAATACAGCATTGAAAAACCAAAAAAAAAAACAATACATAAGGAAACAATCCACACTCCAAAACAGGATTCATCAGCCTGTTTTTCCTTCAAAAATAAATATCTACCGTGCACTATATTGCACTATTAGAAACAAATGTATGAAACCAAATCATCATTCATCCAATTTATTTAGCAGCTTCTTCTCATTCTCCCAGGTTATTTCTGATCTGGAAGGTAAAATCCCTAATCACTTTCTTGATTCTGGTAATAACTGAAGGAGCTAGTAGACATCCATTTCATCAAATTAAGCCTCTTGTGCTCCTCTTCAATGAACTCCTCAGCTTCAATGTTGATGTCTTCTCCTTCTCCATAGCCATTGTAACTATTTTCTCTGCTGTATTCCCTGCCATAACCAGTCCTTACAGCTTGATTTCTGCCGGGCGACACGCGATTTCCATAGCTCTTGCCAGTATTATAGTCTGTTCTATGGGAATTTCTTCCCCTGTTCTTCATAGCTGCAAACTTTTCAGATTGGGTCCTGAGGGCCTCAATCCCATGATTTGTCATATAAATATCATTATATGGAGGTTCATCTTTCATCTTTCGGGCTTGGGTGTAATCTGTGTTAGGCTGATCGGCGTTATCGGGATGCCTGGCTGGCCAAAGATTCCTTAAAGTCTGCATATTCTTATAGCAGTTCTTGATGAGTTGATGATGTCTAGGCACTGGAAAGAAAGCAAATCAAAGAAGTTTTATTGGTGGTTGTTGGTGTTTTTTTTTTTTTTTTTTTCCTGTGGGATGAATTACAAAGGGTTACATCAGCTTCATATTTATAGTGTGTTAAGATATTTTCCCATTTCTCATTTGCCTTTGATCTTTGCTGGAAAGATCAGAGGGAACCTGATTCCATTTTTTGTTGCTTTTGCAAACTCTTTTGAAAATTAAGAAAGTAATGTTAGGCCACTTTGCATGATCAAATTATTCAAACATGCGAATTAATTAGGACAACTATCATCAGAGTTGCATATTCTTGTAAATAGGAGGGGACGTTTGAGGAATCATCTAAAGCTGCAGAATGGGTGGATGGAGGAGTTCTGGAATTATAGGTTATCTCCTTTCAACATTTGGAACTAGATACTGTGCATCAAACTTCATGCAAGTTGAATACAAAGAATAAATGAATCATACCTTTCTTTGAACAATAATCTCTATTGAGTATAAGCAGTGACGCAATTAATTAGTTAATTTTAATATACTATTTGCTAAAATCATGCAAGACAACCATTATGAAACATATGAAGTACTCCCTCCGGTCTTTATTATAAGGTATTTTGATTTAGTCCTAGATTTAACCTAGGATTTTTTTTTAATTGGAAAAAAATCTTAAAAATATATTTTTAAGGTTTTTATTTCAATTAAAAAGACATATTAGGTGAAACCTATAATGAAATTAAAATGCCCTATAATAAAGACCGAGGGAATACTTTTTTGATGGTCGGGTTTCTAATATCTTCATTATACACAGTTGTAAGCGTTTTGGTAGTCATGTTTTAATAGTATGTCATTAGGCAAATTAAGTCTTTGGGTTACTCTTGAATAAGTTTTGGAAATTGTGTAATCAATTTTTCATGATAATCTTATTCTTTTTCGATACAAGAACTTGAGGTGTTTGAAGCAGGTAAATACCAGTACTGTATAAACTAATATTCAATTTCATTCGACATGGAATATGAAAATATAATGTCAGTTCGGGAATTAAGATTTTGCTGTCTCAAGAAGGCTATCCTTAAAGATAGCCATTTTCAGTACATATATGTTTTCTTTCTTTTGATCCTAATCGGGTATCTTTTACCATTCTCATTTGGTTCCACCAATTGGTTAAGTTTTTATTTCCAGTAATCTTTTGACTTTCCTTTATTGCGTTGAATTGGATGGCTTGACCAGTCTGTATTTTTTCAAGTTACGTGATAGTATAACGGAAATTAAAATAGAAGGTTCTACGCAGCTCTTTTTAGTACTCGTCAAGTTGCGCAAGGGAAAGAAAAACCTGTCCGATCCTATCTTCTAACTAAACCTGTAGTTCTGAAAAATTAAAAAATTAAACAAAACCCTTTCTATATATAGGAAAAACGGGAAACATCTAGAACATTAGCTAATCGATTAATATAATATTCTTATTTTGAGATGGATGCAAAACTACGTAAAGAGGAGTATTCAAACCTTTGAAGATTTAATCATAGATTGCCCCTTTTACCATTAGTTTCGGAACTACGGATAACATCAGCAATGATCCATGATAGGTTTTCTAGATATAATTATGTAATCGTTGTGTTTTTCCCGGTAAAACGTGTTAATTTTATAAATAATTAGATTAGAATAATAACTAAAAGGTATCCCTTACGGTATAAGAAGATTTTGCATAATGAACAATTTTATGAATCATATATGTTCCCCAAGCAACTTACCCTAAAAAAATATGTCCGTGAGATCGAAAAGATTCTGAACTTCTTGTATTATCTACAAAGTTAAGGACTGGTGTCCGTGCATCTGAAGCAAATGCATGAAGGAAGCTGGAGAAGCAATATATACACCTAATCCAACAACTTTGCTCCGGTGAGAAACGCTTAGATGTAAGAATGTTATACTTTAATGGTATATCTCAAGCTATATGAGGAAAATTGACAATTCTAGTCAGCCAGGGATCTAGAGTTCAGGTCGAGCAAAAATCAAATCGGCAGTTAAGTTGACAGGAGAACGTTGACATTTTGGTTGGGAAAAGATTCTCGAATCTCGACAATGAGATCGATGAAAGATGTCGATTCTTCTGTCAGCCGACGACAATGTCGACACAGATAAGGTTCTAATATCTAATTTTCCCTATTTTCTTATTAAATTTTCGGTTCCCCAAACGGATTTTGGGCTATGCGCCCTGTGATATCTGATTGTACGAGGCAGAATCCAATTTGCAAATAAATTGGCTTCAACTCAAAGAGTGATGAAAATTTTCAATAAATTAAGTGGACTAAAAAGCCAATAGTTTGATATGAAATTTCATCATTTACGTTACAAAAAAACAGGCTCTGTGATAATTAAGTCGATTTAATTGAAAATTGAAGCAAGATCGGAAAATATGACAAGTAGACTAAATTTACTTAAAATGGTCCAAGAGCGATGAAAGCTATTAAATGGACTTAATTAATATTCAGTACTTGTGAATCATTTACGTCATACCGAGGTGTTTTGAGATTATTCTTTTTATTTGATTTTAAAATTAAGCAAAAATGGAAAGAAAATGACAAGTAACCTAAAGTTGACTTATGATGATCCAAAGAGTTGTGAATAGACTAAAAAGTTTATGCGTGAAGTCTACTTCATACTGAAAGATTCAGGGTTCATCAGGCATATTTTTAATTTAAAAAAAATAAACAAAAATTAAAATGCAAATGGCATGTTAATAAAGTTGACTTAAGATGTACGAAGGAGGAATGAAAATATTCAAATAACTTTTACCAAAAAAAAAAAAAACTGATTTCAATTAAAAGAAATCAATTAAAAGAACTATAAAGTTTTACTCGTAGGTAAAATGTTATCATTTATGTGATTGTTCTGTAAATTATAAAATGACAAGTTAACTAGCTTCTTAGTTCCATAGATGAGAATGAACATTTCTCGATATATTTATGTGTTCCATCTAATTACCTGGAGCCGAACTAATAAAAAAAATGATATTCCTTAGCTGGGATGAATTCATTTTCATAAAATCCAAGAAAATTGGTAGGGACTAAAAGTATTCATTTTTCAATATGAAGGACTAAAAGAGCTCAATCTTGAGGATGATTTTTGTGCTATCATGTGTATTTCAATTAATTTGCTGTGGTTTGCAGGATGCAGAGGACCATCCCATTTCCAACGGGATTGAGAAATAAGCGATTTCCATACTCTGAGGTTCTGCAGCATATCCGGATATGGAGTATAGAGATAATGAACATTAGGGATCTGGCAACAAAGCGACAATGTTTGTTGCCAGTGTATGTAATGAGGGCTGAAGAATATGTGAAGGGGCAATATGTTATGGACCATGGAGGAGGATAATTATATAAAACTATGAAGGAAGAGGTTACCTTGAAACCAAAAGAAATACAATGGCCCTTCCAACAATATAAGTTAGCACAAAATCTTGCTAACCCTGAAGCACTTGAGAATTTGGTGGGAGGTGAATGTTATCCAAATGTTCTGAATCTTACAAAGGATGATACAGGAAAACCGAAAAAATCGATTCAAGGTGTGGAACGGCACGCGATTGAATCATGCGAGGATTGATCACTTTTCCACAGTCTCCCTAAAAATGAAAGAGAAGGAAGGTTGGGTATCAATGTCACTTTCTGGTCTCAATCAAGACTGTCTTAATGATTTGAAGCTTTAGCGAGGAAATTAACTAGTTTTAGTGGTCCTTATTAACATCACAGATTCCGAAATATATATAGTTTAATTATATCTCCGCAGGCATATAGTCTATGCAGATGAAAGGATAACGATCTTGATCATAAATTTGGATAATAAGCACAAGCAATACGCATATTTCACATCTCTGGTTTGCAAAACTGGTCTTCATAACTTAACCACGATTTTTCATTAGAATAGATACATTCGTTGAATAATTGTAGTACTAGATTTCACATATGCAGCAAGACGTTTAGCTGATATATATATATATATATATATATAGGAAATTTGTCAATGTTATTTATGAGGGCTGATTTTAGCTATATATGGCAAAACCCATTACAATCACGCATTATGTTATATTAAAGTTATTATTTTCAGTCCGGGAGGCAGAGATTCATTAACAACATTCAGATTCAGTCATCTATTCCCCTGGCTATCCACTTAGCAACCTCAGGACCCCTGTTGTTATGACCCATGCGCTCGTAGCTGAATCCCATGGATGATGATTCGACCCGAGCAGGTCCATTCGGGTACATATTTCCATGTCCATGTCCATGTCCTCCATACATGTGGCGGTCATAATCATAGCCATGGCCGTGGCGATTTGGACTGTATTGACCATTGTGATCGCCATAGTAGCCGGCGTCATAGTTTGATGGCTTACCATAGTTGTAATGAGGCTTTTCATAGTAGCCATCATGACCAACTGGTTGTTGATGATGATGCGGGGCTTGAGGAGTAACAATGTTGGGATAAGGCCTCACCATCTGCATGCTTGACCCACTGTTGTTGCCGTGAAAGCCATTCTCTGGATAGTGATCATAATGGCGCTTCCCATGTCCGGGATTCGGGTAGTATTCATCGCGATGCTCGCTATAATACTGCTGAGTTTCGACATATCCACCATGGCTTTTTGGTTGAAGTAGAGAGCTAAGTCCCATTGTTGTTCTACTTCAAGATGTTCTGAGTATTGTTTTCTTTGTGTTGTGATTTGGATGTTTGTTGATGGTCTTGAGTGTACAGATTTATAGCTCCCTTCTAAGATTCTCTTAGAGATAAGAAATGCATCTCATTCCATTTTAGCAAATAGCCAAATTGGTGATGTTTTCTCATTTTTGGTTCCTCTCACAATTGTCAGAATGTGAGTGGGGTATTTTTCATATTGTGGCATATGGCTTTCAGAGTGGAACAAAACAGTTGCTACAACTTTATTCTCCAATTTAAGTGGGTTAGAAATGGATTCTATTCATCTTCATCCCCTCTTGATCCGAAAGGCCGGTCCGAAAGGCCGGTCATCCATTTGGTAGTACTAATAATTTGGACATATCTACAAGCATATAACATCAAAAGGATCTTCTGGAAAGAGGACCCTGTTCCTAGTGGGAATAATATTTGGGCCAAATAGCCCAAATTACACTAAACCTAACCGAAATAAAACCCTTAAACCCTAAACACTAAACACTAGACCCTAAGGTAATTGAAATTATTAAACCCTAAACACAAGACGCTCAACCCTAACCCTTCTTAAACCTAGAACCTAACCTATTGAAATTCTTGAATCTAATTGAATTAAAAAAATTCAAAAGTTAATCATGTTACGTCACACACTATACCTTAAGCTAATTGAAATGTTTAAATCCTAAATCCTAAATACTAGACCCTAACATAATTGAAATGCTTAAAGCCTAGACCTATATCCTAACCTAATAGAAATGCTTAAACCCTAAACACTAAGCACATTATGCTTTTGATTTGATTTAAATCTTTGTAATTCAATTAGGCTAGGGTCTCGTTTTACCCCTATAGAAATTATGAGAGTATTGAAATGCCAAGAATGTAATCTTGAAGAGTAATATAATGGCTTAAGCATTATATTACTGTTAGAATCTAGTATTTAGGGTTTAGGTCTTAAGCATTGAAATTATGAGAAGAAATCCTATAGAAATTGAAATATGATTATTCAAAAAAGTGATTGAGAGAGTAAAAGGTAACCCAATTTTATCGTGGGTTGCGTCGTGGACGGCGAACCTCGTAATGAGGATCGCGGCAGCCACAATCCCTCCCAAGGTTGACAAATACAAGCAGATTCTCTTCTAATAGAAAAAGACAAAAATTCTTAAATTAATTTGCAGAAGTTACACACTTTCATATTGGGACTGAAACTATATCTTATCAAAATTAACCAGGGAATTCAAAGTCTCAAGCAATAATCGTAGGTGAATCTTATCAAATTTTCTATTGATCCAAATCCATAACAAGAGAAAGAAATATCAACAACTGGATCTAAACCAATAGACGATCAAGCAAATTTCCAAGAGTGAACAGAGACAACATTCTCAGGATCAATTCCTAAAACAAACTTCAGTCATAATAATCCCATCCAAAAGAAACCAAAAACAACAATGACCCAACAACATCTCCTTCCCAAACCCTCTCTAAACAGCAAAGATAGAAGGAAACGCCAAAAGGGAAAAAGTAGATTAGTAGTACAAAAGTTACTTAGTATCATTTATTATTTAAACAGAATATCACTACTAACAAAATATGTTTATCCATTTGATGATATGTTATCTTAATTAATTTGTATTTAAATATATATAACTTATATTAGTAATGTACAATTAACATGCAAATCACTTGTAAACATGTACAATTCACATGTAAATCATGTGCAAACTACGTGATATATGTAACTTTGGTGTCTCTACTAAAAAATATTTCTGACGCCACCATCTCTATTTAGGGGCTTTATAGGTTGGTGTTTCTTAAACTTTGAGCCACTAATCAGCCCGTTTAAACATGTGTGTTTGGTGGAATTCCATGTTGCTTAGAGTACATATTGTTTCTCCTATGCACTTCTTATATGCACGTCCATGCAAAGAAATATGATATTTTTTCCGACCAATCTCATAGCATTCATGCAAAATATCCTTTTTGAGTTTCAAGTTCATCCGTATTTTTTATAACAGTAAACATGATGCCTTGTAGGGAAACTGTTTTATAGCGGTAATTGGTACCTGGCAATTAGTAGTAGAACTTGATATTTTCTGTTATGGGATGTTGATTATTTTCGATAATTAGCAACTGATATATTTATTTAATTAAGACTTACTCTTTTCCCTCCCTGGTCATAAAACCAAAACATAACAAGGTAAAACAACTCACTCATGCACCTTGCCACATTGATCCAGAGAGTGATGTGATTCCACTCGATGATTCCATAGAGAACTACTGTCATCCTCTCTTTTCTGTGTGCCCTTGCTTTTGTTGGTGTTCTTTTGGGCACCCTGTTTGGTTGCAAAAGAGCAGGCCGCATCAAAGTGGTAGGATTGATCTGCATGAGTGTCGGTCTTGCAGTGTTCATCGTCCCAGGCATCAATCTGGTTCATACACTGTATAATATTTTCTAATTTTTATTTGTTCTGGTTCAAATTATGGTTTGTCCATAGTTAATAATTTTCAAAAATCCAAATAAATTACAGCGGGAAGTGCTGAAAACTAAGGATGTGACTTCTATTCCGATTTTAGTATCATGTGCACTTCTCGCTAGTGCTGCTGTGTGACTGGCCAGTGGTATAATGATAATGGACAGCCACATTTGGGTAAAAATATTGATTAGTTATATTAATTTTTTTATAATTGGTTATTTTTTGTTAATTTATATAACTGTGTTTTGTTTTCTAATCTTGTGACAATTGTGTCTTTCTAATGTTAGACACCAAATGTCATAGGTATTCCTATGGATTTGGCACAGATTATAATCGCCGTGCGTATCGGGAAAAAGCCAGCAACAAGAAACAAAGTGTCGCTTTAGGTCCATTCGGTATTATTATATCTTTTAAATTGCATTATTAGTTGAACTTCAGATATATTTTTTAAGATCAAAGTTTGACAAGTCTGTAAACCCAAATTATGACTGTTAAACCACCAAATTATTCCTCAATATATATATATATATATATATATATCTTATCTCCAAACTTAAGTAGGTCTCATGTTAATTTGTTTTCTTAGTAGTGTATGCCTTTTTTCCCCCTTATAGGCAATTTAGTGGAGTTCTTTTTTTGCTCCTTCCCAATAATCCTCATTATTGTTGACAATCAATGTTGCTTGCTAGTTTTCCCTTAGATAAAGCATCCATCCATCATTCATCCAACCATTTTCACACTTTTTTTTTCTTAGATATAGAATGTCAATTAACGGTCAACCCCTTGTCATACTTTTTCCTACATATATGATGACTAGGAGATTGAAATAAATCACAAGTAATGTAACATGTTAAATTTGTGATATTGTGACATTTTTTTCTTAGTTATATTCAATCTAAAAAATTATTTTGCATGTCTATGATTGACACAATCCAATACGTAGGAATATGAATTAAATGTGATCAAAGATAATGAAAAAATCTAGCTGTCCCATGTGGTTCAAGAATGTCATGGAGATTCTTATTAGCCATGATTAGGGAGATTGTAGCAAAATTATCTCAACATATATATATATATATATATTCTCACTTAGTACAAGAAAACGCACGCACAAAGACTCGAAAAAAAAAAAAAGAAGAAGAAGAAAAAAGATGGAGCATGGCGTGTAACAGCTAGCTAGTTTTTTTTTCTCTCTTTAGTAAAATATTACTTCTCACATTATTTTATTCACGGGAATCTAATTTGGATTTCCAATCACATACCCGAAGAAACAAGAGGTAGTCTAAGCCCTTGAGGATTTGGGGTCCAAGAGAGCAAATCGGATACTAAAATCGAACTTGGAATTGAGAAATTTTGTTTCCTTATTTATTTCTTTTCTAACACGTGTAACTGGTTCTTTTGTCTTGAGCTTTCTCTTGAAATCCTTTTATTTCTTCATGCACAAATGAAGTTCCAACTTATTGATTCAATGTACTAGATGAAAAAAAAGAAATTTTGCTGAGTGCATATTGACTATATACGGAAAATTTGTTTTAGATTTTGTTGTTTTGTCATTTTTGGTGAATAGACCAAATGATATTATGATAGTGTGCAATAAGATTGGTTGCATGTTGGCCACTTTCCTGATATGGTTCCGAAGAGAAGGTAAATAGTATAAATGTTTGTAGCAGGCTTTGGAGAAAAATTGTTGTTGGTTTGGTACTTTGGTTCTATACCAAAATTTCAGTCAATAGACATAACTCCAATGTGCATTATGGTTGGTTGTATGTTGATTATTTGAATACTTTCCTAGTATTCCCAATTAATGGAAATATGATTAAGGATTACTGGTATTTGCTTGTAGGTTACTTTTGGCTCCTAACAAAGGTTTATTTGGTATTTGTAGTTTGCAATGTTGATGACGCTGGAAATGGTATTCTCTTCAAAATAAGTATCCAAAGTACTCGCTTGACAACAATTTGGATAGGCAGTTAATGGAATGAGTTGTGGTCTTATCTTTGTTGAGCTACTAATCTCCACCCAATTAAGGATATTGTTGACCCAACTAGTAATGTATTGAACAAATATGGTCATGCACACAACATGATCGAACATAGTTAGGGGAATGATTTGCAACTTTAATTTAGTATCTTTGGTTGTCTTTTTGAGCTTTTCAATTTATGATTTTTTTTCTAAAACGTCAGGCAAATCCTTGAATATTCATTTATTGTTATATTAACAATATTGATTAGTTATATTAAGTTTTCAATCATGGACAACAACGTTTGTGTAAGAATATTGATTAGTTATATTAAGTTTTTTTATATATTGGTTATTTTTTGTTAATTTATCTAATCATGTTTTGTTTTCTAATCTTGTGACAATTGGTGCCTTTCTAATATTAGACACCAAATGTCATAGGTATTTCTATGACTTTGACACAGATTATAGTCACCGTGCGTATCGGGAAGAAGCCAGCAACATGAAACGAAGTGTCGCTTTAGATTCATTCGGTAGTATTATATCTTTCAAATTACATTATTTGTTGAAATTCAGATATAATTTTATAATCAAAGTTTGACAAGTCTGTAAACCCAAATTATGACTATCAAACCACCAAATTATTCCTTAATTATATATATGTCTGATTATCCAAACTTAAGTAGGTCTTATGTTAATTTGTTTTCTTAGTAGTGTATACCTTCTTCTTCCCCCTATTGGCAATTTGGTGGAGTTCTTTTTTTGCTCCTTCCCAATAATCTTCATTATTGTAGACAATAAAATTGCTTGCTAGTTTTCCCTTAGATAAAGCTTTCATCCATCATCATATCAGATCCTCATCCAACCATATTCACACTTTTTTTTCTTAGATATAGAATGTCAATTAATGGTCAACCCGTTGTCACACTTTTTTCTACATATATGATGACTAGGAGATTGAAATAAATAATAAGTATGTAACATGTTAAATTTGTGATATTTTGACTTCGTTTTCTTAGTTATTTTCAATCTAAAAAATCATTTTGCATGTCTATGATTGACACAATCCAATAAGTAGTGATATGATTTAGATGTGATCAAAGATAATGAAAAAATCTAACTCTCCCATGTGGTCAAAAAATGTCATGGAGATTCTTATGAACCAGTATAAGGGGAATTGTAGCAAAATTATCTCAACACATATATTCTCACTTAGTACAAGAGAATGCATACACGAAAAACTCGAAAAAAAAAAGAAAAAAATGATGGAGCATGGTGTGTAACCATTAGCGGAGCTAGGAGGGGATGGAGGGATGCAGTCGCACCTGCTCAATTTTTAAAATTAGTGGAGATATGATAAATTTTCAATAGAAAATTGTGTATTTATAATTTTTCTCACCCCCTACATTAATTTCCAACCTCATATGCAATTTTCTTCAAATTTTGCACCCCTAGACGAATTTCCTGACTCCGCCACTGTGTAATAGCTATCTAGTTTCTTCTCTCTATAGTAAAATGTTAATTCTCACATTATTTTGTTCACAAAACTCTAAATTGGATTCCTAATTACAAACCCTAAGAAACGAGAGGTAGTCAAGCCATTGGGGATTTGGGATCAAAGGGAGTAAATCGGACACCAAAATCGAACTAGGGATTGGGAAATTTTGTTTCTTTATTTATTTATTTTCTAACACGTGTAACTGGTTTTTTTGTCTTGAGCTTTCTCTTGAAATTCTTTTATTTCTTCATAACAAAAGAAGTTTGAACTTATTGATTCAATGTACTAGATCAAAAAAGAAAATTTTACTGAGTGCATATTGACTGTATACGAGAAATTTGTTTTGGATTTGTTGTTTTGCCATTTTTGTGAATAGACCAAATGATAGTGTGCAATAAGATTGGCTGCATGTTGGCCACTTTCTTAGTGGTTCCCAAGAGAAGGTAAACAGTAAAAATGTTTGTAGCAGACTTTGGGGAAAAATTGTTGTTAGTTTGGTACTTTGGTTCTATACCAAATTTTCAGTCAATAAACATAACTCCAATGTGCATTATGGTTGGTTATATGTTGATTGTTTGAATACTTTCCTAGTATTCCCAATTAATGGAAACTGAAAATAAGTTTTCAACAGGAATCGGAAATGCTTTACTGTATATGATCAAGGGTTACTGGTATTTGCTTGTAGGTTATTTTTGGCTCCTAACAAAGGTTTATCTATTGTTTGTATTTTGCAATGTTGATGCCACTGGAAGTGGTCCTCTCTTCAAGATAAACATTCCAAAGTACCTTTTTGACAACAATTTGGGTAGGCAGTTACTGGAATGAGTTGTGGTCTTATCTTTGTTAAGCTACTAATCTCCACCCTATTAAGGATTTTGTTGACCCAACTAGTAATGTTTTTAACAAATTTTGTCATGCATATAGCATGATCAAACATAGTTAGCGGAATGATTTGCAACTTTAATTTAGTATTTTTAGTTGTCTTTTTGAATTTTTCAATTTATGATTTTTTTTCTAATACATCAGGCAAATCCTTGAATATTCGTTGATTGTCATTTTGAATATCCTTGAATATATGTTAACACTATGAAACTACTTTTTTGAGAGGAAAAAAAACACTTCCGAGTCTTAAGCTGGAACAAATAATTTATGCTAGTTAGGTCAACTTTGCATCAAGGTGTTGTGCTTCCCTAATTCATTATCTGTTTAAGGTTGTGGATTTCAATCTAGCAGTAGATTTCTATTTTCTGAACTAAATATGGTTTCAAAGTTAAATCATCACAGCTACACACTGTTAATAAATGAAACAAACACAACTACACAAGCCTTTTATAGAAATGACTAGGCAAAAAAGAATTTGTCAAAAAAGACCCCTTTGACTGAGCCATTATTGTGATGATCTGTTGTTCATAATATCTTCCAAATTTAGTCTGATGGTTCACTTGCTTTGGTTATGAAGATATTGTGATCTTTTGACCAGGAAAAAAAAAAGACTCAAGGTAGTTTTGTATGCGAACATTACGTGTTAATGTCAACTCAATTCTAGGATCCAGCTATAAATTTGTCATTTCAGGGAAATTTTCCAACTTCATGCATGGTATAACAGAGTAAATCTATTTTACTTTCAGTTTTTTAATTACGAATGTTATGTACAAATATCGGACATCATTGGTAGAGTCTAGTGACTGGAGATCAGTCTCTGGTTTAAGCGAACTCACGTAGACCTAGCACACAAATCCACCTTGACTTTAGCGACTCCGGAAGATAGGTGTCACAATTCCTCATCAGTAGCTACCAGCTCTTCATTGAGTAACACTTGGTTGACGGCCAACGTTGTTGGTTGGCGGCCAACCGTTGTTGTCGCGGAGGAGGATTTGGATCTCCGGTTGTTGGGCCTCAATTACTGTGGTAGGGTAGGCCTGAGTTTGGTATCTTATTTTAAATTTAATCAGTTTTTGATAAATTAATATTTCACGTATCCGGTGTCACTAGTGCGGGAGTACTTGTTTTAAATTTTACAGTTACATTTAGGGTGTTGCTATTGGACGTCCTAACTTTTCTTTAGAGAGTTTCAAAATTATAATTTTGCCCTTGTTTTTCTTAATTAATTTAGTAAAGTTAATTTATTTTTAAGAAAAAAAAGAGTGGCGTGTGGCACCCTTTGAAGGGTGGCGTTTGGTTAGCTCGCCACCCTTCAACGGGTGGCTCGTGGTTCGCTTGCTAGTTTTTTTTTTTAAAAAAAATCATTTAGTTAATTCATTTTTTACTATTCTCGTGGTTCGTGGTTTAATACTCTCTACCTATCTACTATAGGTGTGATAAAGACAAGTAGTATTCATCACAATTTGGGGCTAAATCACGTTATTAGCTTTATAATTTTGGGCGACCCGTAGATAGTACTAGTACTTATTTTTCTTCTTTTTTTCCCCGCTTTCAGCTAAAGTTTAGATGTAATTTGGACACTCGTCAATATTTAGCTACGTGATATACAATTTTATTTGGTTCTCCTTCACCTTGGAAGACATTGTAATTTACGTCTAACTAGTGTTCTTATTTAGTTTAATAGCCTAAATAAGAACACTAGTTGTTGTGTTTCTCTCTCTTGTCACTTGCTAAATTTTAGATCGATGTTATTGTAAAATTATAGTTCAAGTTTGACGAGTGATAGCATTACTAGAAGCGTAATTACATATAAACAATCGATCACATATGGGAAATTTCGAACTGAGTCCTTGTGTCCTATCTGAGTTTTTTAAAAAAAATTTAAAAAAAAAAAAATATATATATATATATATATATATATATATATAGTGATCATCGACTTCTCCGTCGATGTTATTAACTCGATGAATTTAGTGGACTTTGTCGACGACTTATGTAGGTCGACAATTAAGTCGATGAGTACGGTTTCTAAATTCTAGCAAAAATTTGGTGAATTTCTTAATTTTTTATGGCCTTCAAATACTATAAAATAAAAAGAATCAGGAACGCATTTTCGGGTCCTAATCTTTCAAACAGTAAGTTGACTTGCATCGTACATTTTTTGTTTTGTAAGTTCGTAAATCTAGTTATTTTTGTAATCAATATTTGAATAAAAATAAAATTTTGAATAGACGAGAAAATACAGGCTACATTGATTATTTCTTTCTCCACCTTCTTATTCATTTTATGGGTAAGTACCAACGTGCAATGCTAATAAATTTTTTTCGTTTATTCAAAATTTCATTTTTATTCAAATATTACAAAAAAAAAAAAAAACTAGACTTACGAACTTACAAAACAAATAATGTAGCATGTGACTTATTGTTTGAAAGATTATGACCCAAAAATTTGTTAAATATCAAAATTAAATTTTCTAATTCCTATTATTTTATAGTGTTTTAAGGAAACTAAAGTGTTTTTTTTTTCTTTTGAAAATGGGGAAAATGGGGAAACTAAAGTAAAAATTACAAATTTTTTTATTCTTTGTAGAAATTATTGGGCTGACTTACTCGTCTGCCAAACAATTATGATGGGAAAGTTTCACAAAAAGAAGTCATGATTGCTAGAAAGACATTGGAAATTAGGAAAGAACTCCAAAGAAATAGACTTTGGTTTACTAAAATTATTCAAAGTTTACTTGACGATTCAACTAGTTTTTTGTATTCTGTTCTGTGTTGTATACAACATCGGTAGAATATTCTATAATTTCTTTAAAACTTGTGATTGAGAGATTTTTTATATTATTTCTCATATGAAATGCAAAAATTAATTTTTTGTCCAAAAAAGATAACGTGTTTATGTGATTTATTGTACTATTATTCGTCCCAAAACATCAAACCGATGCGGTATTTGAGTCGATAAAAAATGTGGTCAGCGGTCAACACTCATCACCATTAGAGTATTTGATTAAAAAAAAATTAGTGCGTGATGGCATAGATTGTTAGTTATATTTTGTCAATTTGACATCGTAATCTGAAATTCAGCCTTATTGAGGTCTTTTCCACCATGTTCTTGCCATAAATTAAAATAAAAAGTGAGGAAATTAAACTACCTTTAACCATAAAGCAAAGCCTTAGATATTTTGTTTAAAATAAGTCTATTTTCCTTCTTCCTTTACTCATAAAGTAACATGTTATCGATTGAAACACAAACAAAGGCACAACGTGATATGATGTTGTTTAAAACAAGTGCAAAATGTAAAGAATTATTTTTTTTTCCTTTTTTTAATTTTCCACGAAATATAGAAATTCAGACAAAAACATAGGGAACTAGTAAAGAAAGTAGCATGTTGCTGTTTGAGATTGTCTCTGTTTAGCTTTTCAATTTTTATTTTTTTTATTTTTTTTTTATTTTTTTTTTTTGTCCGTTGGAAGGCTTTACCCCGCTTTTTCCTCCCCGTGGCAACGATCAAACAATTAAGTCGCTATTTGATATGTAACAGTAGACCTTAATAAAAAAACCCTACTAATTACTACTGAGTTGTCTTAGTACTACTAAATAAATCAAGAGCTAGTATACGCCTCGAGCAGTGTAGTTAGTATCCAGCTCAAAATTTTGGGTACAATTTTCGAATTGTCCTTCTCCTTATACTTAAATAAAAGGCATAGTAAGCAAGAAATAATACCCAAGAAATATTCAAGGACCACCGTCGAATTGATCTCGTCTGTCGAATGGAGTTGATATGATGTCAGCGACTTCTTAGAGGTAAAAATGAGATTTACTAAATTCAGCATATTCTAATTTTTTTAAAAAAAAACGTAAGCTTTTGAGGGAAGAAGAAAACCCCCAAACAAGAAAACGACGTGATACAACCTCGACATTAAAAAGAAGTAAAAAACTTGTGTTGTCTCTAGGTCTAGGGTGAAAACGAAAATTCAAAAATCATAATTCTCATTAATTTTAAGAAAAAAAAAACAAAACGAAATCTTTTGGTATAAATCCCCCTCCCACAAAATGATTTGACTCACCGCCCGATATATTAAAAACCCAATTGACAATCGCTTCGTTCTCGTCTTCAGATTTGGGAACCAAGTATAGCTCGGAAAGAAAATCGTCTGGTAAGACTTCTGTTTCCTCTATTAGAACACAAAACGGCGTTTACGTGTTTGTATGAAGTCCACAACAATCAAAACGATGTTTCCGGCTTCTGTTTAACCTAAAACACTGCTGGTTCTCTTCGTTCCTCCACCCTTTCTGTTTTCAAAAATTTGACGGCCTCGAACATGAAGGACTCAGCACTGCTACCAATTTTTATTAAGGAAAGCCGCTAAAAATTTTGAGACACTGCTCTGGTTACGGGTCTCTAACTTCTATTATTCCCTCGAACTTGCATCAGTGTTTGTTTAACTATTGAGCACGCCGAGAAGCCGAAAAATATCAAGATTGTTTAAGATTTCAATAAATGATTCGTCAGAAGATTTCTTTATCGAACTGACAAGTAAAAAGTTTTTTTTTTTTTCCTTTTTGAGATTTGGTTGTTATGGAATTTTTGGTTTGTTTGTGATGATTTTGTAATAAAGCTGTGATTTGTTTCCTTTGGTGAGTACAGAGTTGGATTGAGATTCTGAAGATTGAAGTGAGGTTTTAGAGGAAATGTCTATGTAGACGGCAGAGCACTTTCATGTTCCAACTCTCTGAAATTCTACACTGACTACCTTGGAGGTATTTAGTCTTGCCAGAGTTTTTTCATAAAGAAATACTGTTGTTTTAAGATATCATCTGCTGTTGTTTGTTGTTTAAATTTCATGTCTTAAGTTTACTTTATTTGGATTGTTGAGTACATGTAGCTCAAAAGCTTTGTTTGATTCGGCCATTGCCAAATAACTAGATGAGATCAATTTAGTTTGAAGTAGTGGCTTGTTTATGTGTATTTTACATGCTTTAGTTCCTGTATTTCTTTTCCTATGCGTAGTTCTGATCTAATGTACATCCTTTGCAAACATTGCTTTACTGAGCATCTTCATAACATTCTTTATCAACTTTGTGTTGTCGTGACTTTTGGTTTTTGGAACAATAAATTTGCCTTTAGTTGTTGTCATTTGCAGATGGCATGTTGTAGCTGTTAAACTTGAAGACTCAAAAATTTTGGAGGTATACTACCGATGCTGGAAGTGGGGTCGTTGAAAGAAAAGGTAAAACTAGAAAACTAGAGGTGAAGCATTCTGATTTGGAATTATTGTACTCTTTTGGGTTTTTGCCGGTTAATTTTAAAAGAATTAGAACAACAATAATGTATGGAGAATTTAAACCCACGATGATCTGTATTTTGGGGTTCGAAAAAGAAAAAAATGGCGTCCGAAATCCGAAGTGAAACCATAAGATTCCCGCTACATAGGCAAACTTGTCTCATAAGTAGCGAGTGTGTTTAGCGTTTTCGGAGATGGATTTAAGACTATGAATTTTTTTTTATTAGCAGAACACCATCAAATCTCACAAATAGAACCACCCCAAGCTCTCTCTACAACTTTGCAACTTCCGCTTCGAAATCGGTAAAATCTATGGTTTATGCCATAATTAAGTGGTTGCCATAGGTTTTGAGTTTTGAGTTTTTTATTCCGATTCTATAGTTTTTGAGTTTTTGTATTTTGATTTATCGTGGTTGGTTTGCTTCTGTGTTTTTTTTGAAATTGAATAATTTCCTACTATTTGTGTCTTATTATAGTTATGAATCATGAGCGTTCAATAGTATAAATACTTTTTCTGTTTTAGAGATGTGTTAAATTCAATACTCAACTGTTAGTATTTCATGAAAACAGATTCCGTCTCCTCTAAAGTGCAATCTCATTCTTCTGCAACCCTAGCAAAGAATTTTCTTCAAATTCAAGCTTCCATCCTCTTACGCAGGTAGTTTTCCATCCTCTATCCTAAGATATTATTATTGTTTTTATCCTTCTTGTTTAAGATTAACAGGGAGTTTGCTATTATCAATTTGCTATAACTTGATGTGTTCAATTATGCGTCAACATTGGTAGTTGGCATTGATTACAACTTGGTTTGCTTAGTAGTCATTGACAGTTGGCATTGACCGTCATATATAACTTGGTTTTCTTGATTACAACTTTTCTCTTTTAATCAGACATGATAATTGACATTGATTAATTTAATCTGTTCTTACTCTCTTGCTCAGAATCGACTGAGCTGCTTTTTGGATGTCTGACTAATAATGCTGATTTACATTAAAGCTTGTCTAAAGCACGATCAATGTGTAGTTGTTGATTAAATAATTTCAACAGCACCCGTGCAGTTTCTACGTATGTCGTTGCTATTGTTGTTTTGATCATTTTCGTACTGACTAATTAATCATGAAGAATCATAATTACAATAATGATTAAGTTTGATGACCTACTTCCCGTTTTGATTCTCTGATTATTATTGTGTCTTGTTGTGATTGTTTTGATGTGCTGTTGTCGCTCTTGTTTTTGCATCTCATGCTTCTTTGTGTATCCGAAAATCAGGAATTATATATGTAATTTTTAGTTCAGACAAATCATGCATGCTGAATACTATGTATACATATATACAATAGTGTATTTCTTAGGCCTTATATGGTGTTAATGTTCTTTATTCTTGTTTTTGTTTTTGAAATTGTATGGCAATGATATAGGCTAGAATAAAGCTTATCTGAATACGTGCAGTTTCCCAATATGTTGGTGTAGGGAAGTGGCTAAAGAACAATCGAATCCGTGGGTTCAGTTTCCAATTGATGCATTCAAGTTGCAAGCGCAATTCCATAGGAGATAGCTTCTTATGGTTTTTCCGTAAAAGCATCGAGTAGCACGGTAAAAGATTGATTCATTTTGAAAGAGTTAAAGTTTAAATAAGAACGCTGTTATTTGCTGCTGCATCAGGCTAGCAGCAGCTTATATGCTGTTTTCTGGCCTGATCATTGATCGCTCGATTTGAAGATTGCATTAGTTAGGGAGTCGCAAGTTGAAAATAGTGATAGATAATCTATCCACAAATATATTATATTTTTGATATTCCTTTGCATCTTTCTTTTTTTTTTTCCTCCTTGTTGTTGGTGTCTATACTTTGATCCATTCAATCAATCCAATTTTGTTTCTGTAGGAATTTCATCCTCTAAAATTTTTAATCAATGATTATGTGTAGAGATTGCATAATCATAGTGCTTGACTTGGAAATTATGGTATCAACATCACATTTCATACTATTTTTACTCGATGAATAAGCGGCTACGGGGATGATGGCTATTGCTAAACTGTATTGACATTGGACAAGTACTTTTGTCCCACAAACACACACAAGTAATTTCCTTTCGATTTTCTTAGGATAATTTGTAATATTCATTTTTTTAAAACAAAACAATTTGGACAATATTCTAATATTTTTTCCAGAAAAAAATAAAAAACAATTACTTCGCTTTTTTCCAGAAACTATTAAGTTTGTTATGGAACGTGTAGTTGAAATTAACTATAACATTCTCAAACACAAAAATCGTAAAAAAAAATCAACCGAAACACTGGTCATATAAGACTAGTATTTAAATAAAAGGCACAGTAGGCAAGAAATAATGCCCAAGAAATATTCAAAGACCACCATAGAATCGATCTCATCCGTCGGATGGGGTTGATATGATGTCAGCTATTTATTATGGGTAAAACCGGAATTTCATAATTTGTTTTCTTCTAATAAATAATACAAAATCTGAATTTTTGTTTCCAAATTTTATTCCCCCTCGATTAAAGAATAGCACAGGTTTTAAGGAAAAATCCACAGGCCAAAAAAACAACATCGTCGTTCCTCCTTGCCCTCCCCCATCCTATAAATATTAACGATGGCTGCATAAGCTCTTCTACTCCCGACCGGCGACAACTCCTTTTTAAACCACCACGCCCATTGAATCGGCCATTCAATCTCGTACATAGTCTTAATTCTCGTCGATTGAATCGCAATACCGATTAAACGAATCAAACTTGGAACCCGAATCCTCCGCCGCTCTCCAAGGTCTCCTCGTTGTTTTCCTCCATCCTTTGCAGACACTAGCCGCCGGCGAAGGTGGTAGAAGCCAAAGATTGAGATTCCGGTGGTGATTTGCCTACTCCAATCTCTTCAATTCTGAGGTAATTCATGCAGGTTGTTCATCTTCTCAACGGGTTCGTATTGATTTTTTTTAATTAATTTTTTTATTAATAGGTTTATGATTATATATGATTCTTTTCCTGAGCTTGTGTTGATAAAAGTAATTCGGAAGATGATCTGAGTTATCTTTTCTTTTGGCAGTGAGAAGTGCCAGTGTGGTTTCGTGCTTGATCTTTTTGCCTAGAATTGATTTATGGGCCTTGGAGACATGCAGTGAACTGTGTGAGAAATCAGAATGTTCTCCAAGCAACATTGAAACTGAAGAGTTTGCCGAGGGTTCAGAGTCTCAGACGGCTGAGAAAATAGTTACATATCTGTGGAATTCATTTGTTCATTTGTTGGAATTCATCATGTCTCTTTGTATTTTTTGGTTTCTATTTATTGAAACATTTTTTTTCCTGGGATTAATATGAAATAATTGAATTTGGTAGCTCTAAATCTTTATTTTAGAGTCAAGATGATATATACTGTTTGATGATAGATATCGCCCATTGATTGAATTCAGGTTTTGACAGAGCTTTATAATTCAGATTTGAGCACTTTCACCTATATCTTTTTTGAAATCATGGAATTACTTTATTATAAGAATATATGTGAAGCTAAGCAGGTTCCAGTTCGTGAAGACAAGGAATTGGAGCGAGAAGTTGTTAAGAAATTGAGGAATAAATGCCCCAAAGCAGAGCAGCCACAATCTTTGGCTTTGGAGATTGAATGGAAATCTTCCGTGGTAATATGAGTTGGTCCTGGAGATTGAATGGAAATCCTCCAAAGATTTTGAGTTGTTTGGTACTATGTTTTTGGGTTTTTTTCTCCTCCCCGGTTATGTTAATGTTGGGTTCGATCATAATGAAGTTTCCAGTTACTCCCGAGCTTGAATTATTAAAGTTTTTTTGCTAACTATCATTGGCATGTATACATCTGATGATTACTTAGATGACGACTGAGAGTGATTGGGTTGGGACCCGAAAATTACTAAAAAAATCAGTATTGCATAATTTCTTTAACGTGTTTGTTGTTCCATAATCAGTTTGAGGTTAGCTGCATAATTATGGTTTCCATATTAGAGTAGAAAACTCCAAACTCCAAAACAACAACGTTTTGGGGCTTTATGGTTCCCCCTCTAATCCTTGCTGCTTCCCAATCCCCCAATTCCGGACGTCCGATGCCCTTGATAGAGTCGGCACGCAATCAGAAACTTCCACGGTAAGCTTCAAGGATGAAAGAATAGATGTGTAAACATCTAAAAATATCACAATCAGAAACTTCCCTTGATGGCATGATCAGAAACATCTTTCAGGCTCCGGTGACATGTGAAGCTTCAAGGCAGGTTCGAGTGCGGTTTGTGACGAAGCTGAAACCTCCATATAAAGCACCAACAACCTCTATTACCATTCCTTCCAACCTCACCCGCTTGGGTCTCTCCACTATTATTAGTAGTTTCCTTAAAGCTGGTAATTATTCTAGAATGTTTTTTCATATAATTATTATAAACCGTTTACAGCTGCTGTGGGTTTTGATTGTTCCTTTTGGAACTATTCTACTATTTTAGGTTGTTTCATTTTGTTGGTATTTGCGAATAAAAGTAGTAGTTTTTGAAAAATTTTGTTGTCCAAGTTGCCAAATTGATTTTGCAATATATATGTTAATAAAGCTTTGGCTAATTATTCCGTGATAAATGATGATTTGAAGACTGAAGTTTTTGATTTTCTTATTGATGGGAAGCTTGTATAGATGTCCTTGGAAGAATTTCTAAATGCCAAAAGTATCTCAATGAAATGCGGGCATAGACCAGATTGATGGCACAAAAACACAAACTAATATTGTCTCCTGTGTTTGTTTTTTTTCTATTAGACAAAGATCTTCATAATAATAACCTATTGTCCTTTAAATTAATCTATTCAAACTGTTTTCAAGCTCGGCAATAAATTATAATCTATATTGCGTAACTGATTATACAGTTCAAAATGTTACTACTCCTCCATAGCTCACCATAAACAACACCGTAGTTAATTTACTCACCAAAGAGTAATAAAAGCGTATAAGGATAAAGATAATAAAAATAAAAAACAACACCGTAGTTAATTTACTCACCAAAGGGTAATAAAACGTATAAGGATAAGGATAATAAAAACCATAAACAAGAGATATTACTAATTAACAATAACACTGAAAAAAAAAGCATATTCATTGATATTAAAATAGTACTTTGCCTCTATTGACTAGGAAAAAAAATCAGAAGTTCTACGAAAATTTTAAAAATGTAGAATCTTGTATATAAATACTATTAAAATTTTCAATTATAAATTAGAGTTCTTGAGATTTATACTATTTCGTAATTTAGTTTTTGTTGTGATTCCTATGTAAAAAAAATGTGTTATTATTCTGAATTTAATAATTAAAAAAAAACACTTTTTGTCTCGAATAAGGTTTAAGCAAAAAATTTTACTATTCAAAGTCTGAATTTAATTTTTCCGAACAAGAATAAAATAAAATGCTTCTATTGCATTTAATATTCCCCGATTACACATTACTAAGTCCAACAGAGAAATATATTTTTTTAAATATTCTTAATTATGATTCATATTACACAAGTATTAGTAAAGACTGGGACTAGTTTTACATAAAAATTTGATTGGTAAGGGTCAATAATTATTTAATTCGAAACGGAATGTCAAATTATTTGGTTTGCACATGTCTCAACGGATTAAATATTTGATGAAACTAGGCCTACAATAACAAGCGGGGAACAAACTGAAAAGAAAAAAAAAAATTAATGCAATTGGGGATGTTTCCGGTAGAATAATTAAATTTAGGTTTCCATTATTATTTTTTACAGGAAAAAAAAAACATTTTAATTGAAGTAACAGATGGAATGATACTTTTCCGGTAGAAAAAAATGGGAGCATTTATGTGATTGTTTTTCTAACTCCTTCATTGTAGGTTGTTTAATTCGGCGAGGCAATGTTCTCAACTTAACCAATACTGTCACACCTGCTACTGGAATACATATATGCAGTAACGCAAAACACACAAACTGGTTTCAGTTGATAATAGATAGACAATTTCCAAGCCTTTATTTAGGAGGACTGATTTTGCTTAGATCGCAAATCCCTCTACAATATAATAAAGCATAGTACAGAGTTGGACAGATTTGCTGTAAGGGAATCAATGATTCTCTGATTCATCATCTTCAGTCATCCATAGCCCTGCCCATCCACCTAGCGACTTCAGATCCCCTGTTGTATCCGAACCCGTTGTTATTCCCTTGAGGATACATATTGTTGCCGTTTCCAGGGACTCCATATTGGGGCCTTCCATAGTTATTGTAGCCGGCTTGATTCCCATAGTGGCCTTCATTCAAAAATCCCTGAGGCTTATTCCCATAGAAATCCTGACCCTGAGGAGGAGCAACCATATGATGATGATGATGATGCGGATTAACGACGTTGGGATAGGGCCTCATCATCTGCATGTTTGTGGCATTGTTGTTTTTGTAAACATAACCTTGATTTGTGTTTGTGTAGGTCACCTCCTCTGATTCAACATACTCTTCCTCGCGGGAGTACTCCTTAGTTTGGACATATTCAGCAGGGCGACGCATTTGAGATAGCATTTTTTTTTTTTTTTGGGTTCTGTGTCTTTGGATGCTTGTTAAGAGCGTTGAGACAATACATTTATAGGCAAAAAGTTATGGGATTTAGCAAGATAAGAATGCATCCAATTCTATTCTGGCAAAAAATTGGCAAGATTTTGATGATGCTTTCAAATCTTTTTGGTTCCTCCCACGTTAGTCATTCAAGTATTTTGCATTATAAGGCATGCATATGTGGCCTTTCAACGTGGTTCCATTTCAATAGGTTCTCTATAAAACTTTATTCCCCATTTTGTGGAGATGGAAGGAAACGAGTCCATTCGATCGTGTTTGATGATGATTCCCCCACTTCCTCACTAGTCTTTATCCCACCAAAACCAAAGCCAATTTCATTTCACCACTTTGAATTTCAAGTTAAATGCCAAATTTGGTTCTGATGTTTTTTAAAGCCTTTCAATATCCTTTCCATTTTTCTATAGCTTTGAAGGATACAATATTCTTCCTAGTGTTGGATGTACCATTTCAATTTCTTGTTCATTTTAGCAAAAATCTCTATTAGTATTTCATGTAGTCTGTATGTTAGAGTTTTTGTTTTGGATCAAAAACAACACAAAAATCACAATGAGCCCGAAATCGAATGGTGTTTAATGTTGACGCATGAGTATCTGCTGGGCCGATCGCAAGACATATTTATACGGAGGTTAAAAACTTTTTGGATCTAAGTTTACTTGTCTGATGTGACAAGAAGTTTCTCATTAGTTGTCCCTCTCTCTTGTCACTGGCCATAAATTGATGGTACTGCAAAATTATAGTTCAATTTTGACGAGTGATAGCATTACTAGAAACGTAGTTACATATAAACAATCTGTCACATGTCGGAAGTTTGGAACTGAAATCCTCGTGTCATCGAAGCCTGATTACAAAAAACGAAAAAAAAAAAAAAAAAAAGCAAAACAATTCAGTGATTGTCGACTTTTCCGTCGACGTTATTAGCTCGACGAATTTCGTCGACTTATGTATGTCGACGATTAAATTTCTTAATTTATATTAGTATTAATGATGCGAGACGTTGGATTTTAGCATCTATGACTTTTTTCGTGAACCTTCCCATCATAACTGTAGGGCAAATGAACAAGTCGACCCAATAATTTCTACAAAGAATCAGAAATTTATAATTTTTACTTTTCTTCTCATACTTTGATTGCTTCAAATACTATAAAATAATAGGAATTAGAAAATATAATACTAATATTTAACGGATTTTTGGGTCATAATCTTTTAAACGGTAAGTTTACTTGTTACATACATTATTTGTTTTGTAAGTTCGTAAGTCTATTTATTTTTGTAATACAATAATTGAATAAAAATGAAATGTCGAATAGACGAGAAAAATTTGTTAGCAATACAAATCGGTGCTTCAGATACATCGTCGACCCATAAACGATTAAGAAAGTGAAAAAATAAATAATCAAGTGTTAATAGATAGTTTGGTTTAACTTATGATTTTTCAAAAATGTATTTAGTATTAAAAATTGATATGATAATTGGAAAACATAGTAGTTGAGTTGAAATACAAGTTTTGCATGGTAATGCTCAGTGGAATTTGGCCTCCGAACTTCTTCTCGTTGAAATCGCAAATGGACATATCTACGCAAATAATAAAACAGATATATAACCTTTTATAAATTTTACATACTGCACATACGTTAATCCGATACAACACAATAAAACCACAAAGAATAACTCAAAATGATTAAAAAAACAAAACAAAACCAAAAAAATAAATAAATAAAATTATTGATAGTCGACTTACCCATCAACGTTATTAGCTCGACGAACTTCGTCTACTTTGTCGTTGATTTATGTATGTCGACGATTAAGTCGACGAGTTTGTTTGAAATATAATTTTTATTCAAATATTGTATTACAAAAATAGCTAAACTCAGGAACTTACAAAAAAAATAATGTAGCACTTCAAATTACTATTTGAAAGATTATGACCAAAAACTCCATTAAATATCAATATTAAATTTCATAATTTCTGTTATTTTATATTATTTTAAGCAATAAATTAAATATATGAGAATTAAAGTAAAAATTACAAATTTCTGACTCTTTGTAATTATTGGGTCGAATTGTTCGTCTACCTAATAATTATGATGGGAAGGTTCACGGAAAAAGTCATGAATGCTAGAAATACATTGAAAAATTAGGAAAGAACATCAAAAAAAAGACTTTGGTTTACTAGAATGGGGGACTCCTTCAAAGTTTACTTGAAGATTCAACTAGTCTTTTGTATTCTGTTATGTGTTGTATACAACATCGATAGAGTATTCCGTAATTTCTTTAAAACTAATGACTGAGAGATGTTATATATATTATTTCTCATATGAAATGCAAGAATCATTTTTTGTCCAAAAAAGATAACGTATTTGTGTGATTTATTATACTATTGTTCGTCCTTACAATATCAAACTGATGCGGAATAAAATGTGGTCAGCGTCATCACTAACATTAGAGTATTAGATTAAAAAAAATTAATGCGTGATTACATAGGTTGTTAGTTCTATTTTGTCATTTTGACATCGTAATCTGAAATTCAGGCCTTATTGAGAGGTCTTTTCCCACCATGTTCTTGCCATTAAAAAAAATGAGGAAACTACCTTTTAACCATAAAGCAAAACTTAGATATTTTGTTTAAAATAATTATATATTCCTTCTTCCTTTACTCAAAAAGTAACATGTTATCGATTGTAACACAAACAGACCAAGAAAACAGAACGGGATATGATGTTGTTTAAAACAAGTGCAAAATGTAAAGTATTTTTTTCTTTTTTTAATATTCCATGAAATACAAAAATTCAGACAAATACATAGGACCTAGTAAAGAAAGTATATTGCTATTGTACCAAAAAAAAAAAAAAGAGAGAAAGTATGTTGCTGTTTGAGATTGTCTCAGTTTAGCTTTTCAAATCTTTTTGTCCGTTGGAAGGCTCTACCCCGTTCTTTCCTCCTCGTGTCAACCATCAAATAACTTATTTGGACAACGTTTTATTTTAGTTTTGATTTGGATTTTGGAGGAGATTTAAATTATAGTTTAGTTTTTAATTTGGAAAAGTATTATAATACAGTGGTTATTTATGAAATTAAAATAGTTCAGTGACTAAAATAAAGACTTTACAAGAGTGTAATGACCAATCGCAAGACTTTATAATAGTTAAGTGACCAAATGCAAGAATTTACAATAGTTCACTGATCAAACGCAATAAAGACTTTATAGTAGTTCAGTGACCAAAATGAAGACTTAACAATAGTGTAATGACCAAACGCAACATTTCAAAAGGTATATTAAAATGTTGTTTGGATAGTGTATTAGATTTTGTGTTTAAGAGGTAAAATGAGATAAAAATTAAAATAAGGCCAAGTCACTATTGATATGTAACAGTAGACTTTTTAAACTTTTTTTTTTTTTAAAAAAAAACCCAAGTAATTACTACTGAGTTGTCTTAGTACTACTAAATAAATCAAGAGCTTGTCTACGCCTCGAGCAGTGTAGTTAGTATCCAGCTCAAAATTTGGGGTACAATTTTTGAATTGTTTTACATAAAAATTTGATTGGTAAAGGTCAATAATTATTTAATCCAAAACGGAATGTCAAATTATTTGGTTTGCACATGTCTCAACGGATTAAATATTTGATGAAATCGGGCCTACAATAACAAGCGGGGAACAAACTGGAAAAAAGATTTAAGGCGATTGGGGATGTTTCCGGTAGAATAATTAAATTTAGGTTTCCATTATTATTTTTTACAGGAAAAAAGAACATTTTAATTGAAGTAACAGATGGAATGATACTCTTCCTCTCTGGCATCTAACCATTTAACCATTCTTAACATTTTTATTTTTATTTTTTTGTGAAAAACAACTTATTTAACTACTTTAATTTCAATCTTTCTTTCATCAGTTGAATGAAGAATATGTCTACGGAGTGCATAATTACTGTATTCTTCTTTTTGCTATGTAAATTTCTTGGGTATGATAAGCAAAAAAGTTATTTTGGGTGGCACTGTATTTTTAAATTAAAAGACCGTAAGTGATAACAAAGATGTGACTTTTGCTCAGTTGAAAATGTCAGATAAACAAACGGACCAATAAAAAAGAAAGAAAAAAGGACCAACAGGTCGTTCACATTTCAGAAATTCTCAAAAGGGACAATTATCCACCAGACTAAGTAAGCTGCTCCCAGAATAATATCCATCCTTAAAAGACTGTTGAATGTATGTATATCATCACCAATTCACAATGATTGAGCAGCACGTTGCTGATTCTTGATGATTCCGGTGAAGAGGATATGACCCAACAGATGTGCCAACCTTATAAGTTGTAACACAAATAAACAATCAATCAAAACTTTTAATTAAATGTTGAGGCATCTGATACTTCCTCGCTGGACTCCTCTACTTTTCCATGTCAAAATCTCTACCATTCAACCTCACATTATGAATGGTCCAGGGTTGAAATGTTCAATTACATCTTCTGACCCTCCAAGTGCAGGGTTGACCAGGATGATGTTGGTCGGGTGACATTCACCCAAATCCGGGTCTGAAGAGTTCATAGAGCTGAATTCAGCAGCGAATCTGCATACAAGTATCAGGGGTCCCTCCCCCCAGCCTTCCTCGCAAAACAAACTTCGAAGAAATACTTTTCGCAGAACTCATCCTAACTTGGGGCCTGAGGAGGGGCTATAGAATCAAATAAACATTTGTATCTACCATACCTCAGTTTGTGCACCGCAAAAACCCTATTTCACAGGCAGCAAGAACACATCGTCCCGAGCTTTTACAGATTTCGTTTACAGTGATCAAGAGACTTCAGGTAACTGAAGGTTAAGTCTGCAGAAAATGAACAACCTTACCTACTCCAAACTATACCAAAAAGGGAAGGTTACACTACAGGAGCGCGCACACTTTCACATAGCTCAACAACTAGTGTACTGTACCAACTCCCTCCCCAGAAAGAAAGGAGGTCCCATCTAAAGGAGCATATACAGTACTTCTAAGCTAAAATTTGAGTAGATAAACTATCCAGATAGAGGTTAGAAGAAAGTTAAGCAACGCCACAAGTTGGGAAAATATATGAATAAATTAGTCTGCTTGTCCGCAAACAAAATTTCCTAATATCAGGAAAAAGCCTAGAAACCAGAATGTATCTAGGGCACATTTTTAAGGGGTCATATGGTACACAGGTACAAAGTCATCATAGACAAGCCCCAAAGCAAAAGGGACTTTAGCTCTACTACCATGACAATTCCCCAGATTGTGAAACAGATTATACTCCATATTCTGCAGGAACATCCGATTTCTCAAAAATATATATATACAAAATTTCACCTAGGAATCTCAGAGCATTCAGCAACGCTTCCCAAACATGTCCTAAAGAATGGTGCAAATAGCTCAGGGGAGCATGGTAGCATGATTCCAATAGTGACAAGACTACCATCATGAATTGTTAACAAACACTATCCAAGAGGAGCCACCTAGCTGCTCTGCAACCAAAAGCCTTTACAAGAAGAACGCCATCCAGTCAAATCCGGTCAAGTCAGCCACTTTCCCGCATGCAATTTCCCGGCAAAAGAAATTTATACTTGTCGGCGTTCTCCAAAAGAAAAGCTGGTAAATGAACAGCTGAATAAGAATGAGGAATAGGTCCCATTTTCCCTATGATTTCCTTGAATGTGTACTCCTCAGGAAGCATGTCAAATAGATCAGCACCTTCACAGATTACCCTCTGCAATCGTTTGGGGTTCAAAAACCTTTTAAACCTAACCCTGTCGAAGTGACTATACGCTTTCATCTTGAATACGAACTCACTGATCCGACGGAAGCAAAAACTACAATGCCAGCCTGCATCAGACAGTATCACCTCAGCTTGCCGATAGTGAGCATATCTTGTCTTTCCAGACTGATATCGATGGATTGAAGCTCTCCAGCTATTATTATCCACCAAAAACTCAAAAGAGTATAAATAGTTTTTTAAACGAAGATGAAGGACTTGCGGAGTGTCATCACACCATCTCAAAAGATCAATTGTGTGCCGGCTAGGTATCTCATCAACATCGGACATAATCAACAAGTCATCATCCTGAATACCAGCTCTTTTTAGAAGAAAATCCAGTGCAAGTCGCTGATAAGCCTCCTCAATGAACGGGTTTTCTCCTTTTTTAAATCTCCCTGGAATTTGACCATAAGTCAATCGTGACTCCACAAATTTAAATTGATCTCGGACACTGTTGAACACTAAGGGCTTTGGCAATCCAGTAAATGTTGAATTTGACTCAAGCAGAACAAATTCTGTCACGAAAGGGTAAAGCTCTTTCCATCTTATAGTAAGAATATCCACTTCATTACTGAACAGAACTGCATCAAAGACACGCCGTGGGTACTCCCGTATCCCCCAACCGTGAAGCTTGCAAAGGTTCTCCATTGACACATTTTCATGATAATAGTGTGGAATTTCATGAAAGGGTTTTGGTGGCGCTTCCCATAACGGACGCAGAAAGTATGTAATCTTTTGACCATGAACATAGACAGCAAAGACTAATGTTGGCACTAAAATCAGTAGGAAGATATATGTCTTTATATCCAGGCCACGCAAAATACATTTCAGCCTTGTCATGCTTAGAGCTCGACCTGAGTCCTGCAAGCAACACCCATAAAAAAAGAATCAGAATCAATAGAGCAATGGTGAACAGAATATGCTGAAGATAATGCAAAATCAAACTGGAAGAATGACAGACAGTATAGCTCACAGGCAAATCAAAGCAACACAAGTTTATCGCTGGCATTTAAAGCTCATTATTGTTAATATAATTTCTTAGTGTAAACGAAGAATCTAAAATTTGCCGGAGGGCCTCCACAACAGAATGTTGGATAGTGGGGAAAGGGAGAATCCAATGCACAAAAAGCAACTTAGTTTTTCAGAAGTTGAAGAAGGAATATGCCAATGTCAAAAGCCAAAAAAAAAAAAAAATTAAAAAAATCCTGATATTAATCATCAAGACCAAATTTCCTGATTATTGTAGAACATTTTTTCGCTACTACCCCATTCAATTTTTGATCTTTAGAAACAAACAAAACCTATCCCAACAAAAAGGAAACTATTAAAAATACATTTAATTGACAGTTCAATGGCTCGACAGCATAAGATTCAACGCGAAAAGATGGGCCCTTCGCCAGCCAAAAGGAGCAAGTAGATTAAGGAAGAAGAAAACAAATATAATCCCAGAAATTATAACCCTCCTGGACTTTTTTCCGCCCAAATGAATAAGCAGATGAAAGGAAAAAAAGGAATTTACTCTTTTGGAAGACAAAAAGCTAAACCTTTTTACTTCTGCACCTCAATTTTTACCTAGAAGATACATATGAGAAACACCAAGAAAAAAAAGGAAATCCATAAAAATTTGCCAGAAGCAAAACAGCAATGCCATAAAGGTCGGAAGCAAAAAGGGGCCAAAAAAACATCAACAAAGTTTGGAACTTGCCCTGGATCAGAGTACAAATTGCAGAGAAGAAATTGCACAGCTAATGATGCAAAATACAACCCAGAGAAAGGGGAAAAGAAAGGGCAAAAAATGAAAACAAAAAAAGAAAAAAAAAAAGAAACGGAAAAGGAAAAAGAGTTTACCTCATCGCAGGATTCACCGCACATATCATCGGACTTTTTGGAGCAATAGCGAGATCCCCCTTCAGCCACCTTACAGAGTTTCTCCCAAAATCTGGATAAAATCCACATATTTCTCCGCCCTCAACTCTAAATATAGACAAATTAATATCTATCACACAAAATTAAGCTCTCCTTTCACAGATCAACCCAAAATCGAACACCCCAGAAAATGTAATTAGCTGAGATAAACCCAAAATATCCAACTAAAAATTACCGCAAAAGCCCAGAGCACCAATGTGAGATCTCCCCCGCTACTAAGTAGGTATTTCAACCCCTTGAAACTTCTCACCTCCCAGCCAAAAAAAACACAAAATTTCTGAAAATCCGAGGAGTGGTATTGGAAACTCCGATGCCAGAACAAATTAAAAGGCACCCCAAATCCAATAGAGAATCGATAAACGAATTGTACGAAATACAAGGCAAAAAAACTGTTGTAGAAATAAAAATTAAAAAAAAAGAAGAGAAATTTATTAGGAAAAACCCAACAAAGGAAAAGGAAGCAGAAAAGGGGTGGTGTTGGTGCGTGTTTAGGGAGGTGTAATAGTGTGTGTAATGTGTTGGAGCCTCTCTGTTAAATGGGTGGCAGTTGTAAAAGATTTCAAGGAAGCCGTTTCTCTTGTCTTCTACCCCACTTCTCTCCATTCTGCAAACCATTTAATATTTTTCCGAATGGAATTTCCCCTTTCCGTGTTGACCAATATGCCCCCGGTGAATCCTCCATCCTCCCGACACATTCTCCGTGGACAGTTTCGTCATTTCGTGTGTTTTGTGCTTTGGGCCGGTTCCTTGTTTAGCTTTCATTAATTTAAGATTTATAACGCGTTTTATTGACTGGGCTCATGGTAAACTCAGGGGTGTGTTTGTGTCTGTGTGTCCTTTTTGTTTTTGTTTTTGTTTTCTCCGAGAATTAGTATTTTTTTTACTCCCTAAATTTTGATTAGTAGGATTATAATTTTGATTTTTGAAAAGGTTTTCCTTAAACACCACTTCAAAGTCGTCTTATTAAGTTTTTTTCCAAGACGTGAATTAGGATAATGTTTTTCTTCTTTTTTTTTTCTCCAGGTTTTCGGATTAGGATTAGGATTATGACTTAGTTTCACTAATTTTACTGCTAATTCGGGGTTTAGGAGTTTTTATTGTAACGGCTCGTTGTTAGTTAAACTCTTCTTCGCTTTTGACATCTGGCCTACCACGTGTCCTTTTGCTGCCGACTTTGCCTAGGTGATTTAGATCAACGGAATGTTTAAATTTCAGTGCCTGCTTTGGAACAAAAAAGAGAAAAGGAAAAAAATAATCATAATAGTAATAATCGGTGATTAATAATTTAATATTCACTATTCAGGCATAAAGAAGAAAATAAAAGGTTAATCTAAACCCTCAATTTCGAAAATGTAATCATAATAAGTACTGTGTCTTTCACGAATAAACTATTTCGATTTAATCATCTTCGTAGCGAGCGATCCCTAATAAAATGTATTCGTTTCAGAAAAAATTATACTCTTTATTGAATTAGAACAATGAAATGATAGATCATTTTCTTGATTCAGATAAAGTAAATGTTAGAAATCTATTTTGAAATTTGAGATAACCAAAACATATTAAGTTTAAAATAAATAGTAAAATAATAAAGAAAAACAAATTTGAAATTTTTGTAATCCATCTGTAGTAGGTACAGGGTCTACCTTTGCCTTGACCCTAAATTCCAGTCCTGTTATTTGCTCCCCAGATACACTATATTTATACACTATGATATTCTTTTTTTCTTTTTTCTTTATATCTCGATGGACGAGTTTTTGTGAAAGGAAAACACAAAATCACGGTAAAGGCTTACTTCTCTGTTAATATAGAAATAATTTAATTTAGATTAGAACCAATCATGTTGCTCTAAATGCAACGCCTCTACGAGGTAGTACCACGGATGAAGTCACAGTGAGTCATTGTTAAATGGTTAATTCCACTGCTTTACTAGGGAAGGTTAGTGTAGGTTCGGTCTCTCACTAAATTGTCAAACATTTTTTTTTAATTAAATTAAAAAAAATGTCATAGGGCCAATATGGCATTCTATTTTCTTCAAGTGGAGTTTTTTTTCATATTCTCTTTTTGGTAAATGCATATTTACAAGCGAGTGATGCTTCTATTACCCTAGTATGTATATGTTTAATTGCACAATATTAAGGTCAATTTTTAAAGAAGGTGACAAAATGTTGCTCTAAAAGAGAAAAATTGTCCATCTATTCACTATCATAAGAAAGTCACCGAGCCACGCATTATTGACTGCTATTTTCTACAAGAGAGTTAGGAACTGAGGAATCAAATGCGATGGAAAATAAGAAGAAGTCCAAAAAAGAGTATATATATATATATATATATATATATATATATATATATATATATGCATCATCAATCAAGGAGGGGCAACAGGAGCACATGGTCTTAATCATGGACCGTCCATCAAAACCCCTGATTTTTTTTTATCCTAATCATATACATATTCTTTTAGATTATTTTCTTCTTCTTCTTCTTCTTATTAAAAATTCATTTTCTATATTGACTCTGTTCATTCTTTGCTACTACATATGACATACAGTACATATCAAAAAAGTTTGTTCATCAATAAGTGAGAAGAAAACCCAATAATATTGTTTGATTAGGTTTAAAGATTCACAGGTGCCATTCCAGCATAAAATATACTCCCTCTATCCCATACTTATTGTCCAGTTTGAATTTTTATTTTTAGTTCAATTTGTACTAGAAGTGAAAACTCAAACTGGACAATAATTTTGGGACGGACGGAGTATTGTTTACTGCCTGCGCGAATAATCATTATTCGTCACAGCATCATTTTTTTCGGAAAAATTATTGCCACATGTCAATAAGCTTTCAGTTGGCTGTTAATGATCACAAATGGAGAAGTTTGTTTGGACTTTGGAAGGGGGGAAGTTTTGCCAATTTGCAAAAAGCACAATTGCGTTTTGGGGGAGCCAATGAAATTGGTCACTAATTGCTTTAAAACGTTATTGGCATTACACATGTACTAGTTAATCAGTTTGTTTACAGACGTAACCTGTTTGTTAATTTGTTGCCCCCAAATGTGTTGTACTTTCATTTGAGGAGAGGCATCCACATACTACTTAAATTTATCCACTTGAAAGTTACGTTTTTCTTTGGGTTGTTTTTTGAGGATAATTTATTAATTTTCATTATCTTTCAAGTCTGAAAAGAGTCTCCTTTCTATCGAAAAGCCACATAAAAAAAAAAATTGTTTAGAATATTCTTACTCCGATCTTTCATATTTATAGATCATGCAATAAATTTTTAATAAGAGAAACAACTAGTTTTAACCTAACTTTTTAATTAGTTTTAGTGATACATGTACACAATCTCTAGCACTTCATAAAAAGGACTAGAAAATTTGATGTATAAATTCTCCGTTTCTGTTTGGTGTTGGGTGGAACGTTAGGGAATTTCGATTAATTGTGTCACATCCACTCATTTATAACCCATTTTATGCCCATTCATGTTTAACTTTGTCTATGTGTAATTGTGTATGCCGTAACCGTGTGCACCGGGTTGTGCCGAGTATTAAATGGTTGCATATATTTGTGGTTTAACGAGTATTATGAATCCACCTTTAAGTCACAAAATCAATTCTTAGTTACGAAGAATTCAACTAATATGTCTATTAGAGAATATGTTAAGATGGTATAAGGGCTAGAGCAAGCATAGAAGTTTGGTAATGGCTATCCAAGATCTAATGAAGAGGACATGGTGTGTGGAGTTGAACCACTTACATTGGTAACCGAATTTTGCTGCGGATTCCTTGACAATCTTAATTATTTCAATCCCAGAAAGTGTTATCATTTAAAAAAAAAAAAGAAAAGAATCACCTTCGATTTTAAAACTTAAATTACATCATGATGTAATTGGTATTTCATACCGATAATCTAGAATCTCTAGGCATTTTACCTCTTTTATTGTAAAAAAAAAAAAAAAAGAAAAACAAAAGTATGTGTTATCACATTTTCAAAATAAAACTATAGTGACAATACAATAAAACGGACTCTTATTCTTTGAAGGGATGGAATATAATTTAACCCACAAAAAGGCAAAGTCTTTGTACGCCTTGATTCCTGAAGAAACAATTTGAACCAAACGTTTGGCATACACACTTTCGGATGTTAAAAGTTAAAACTATTGGTTATAAGTTATCAATTTAATCATCAAATTGAACAAGGTTCGAATTTGGTAACCATGGACATTGGGGAATATGTAGTTTGAACTTAAATCGTTATTCTGTAGTACATGCTAGGGAAAAAAATTTTATGGAATCAAATTTATGTATCAGTTCCAAGGTAATTGTACGTAGTAATATATATATGTGTAACGTTTACTCGTTTAGCTTCAGCTCCCCCAAGGTTTGAATTACAAATTTTCTCTCTTGCATATATCACATAAACCCGAGAACCTCATCAAACTCCCAGTAGTACAATTTATCAGTTTACTTTCATGTATTCCTCAATTTTTGTTTGCATATGAAGGGCGCGTTGAATTTATGTACCTTGATTAGTTAGATTACTAGCTAGCCAAAATATTTAAAATTATCATATACTAAAAGGCAGATTCAAATACCCAAATTTTTGTTACAGCTTAATGAGTCTTTACATCACAACCTTTCTCATATATGTTTCCAAAGACTAGAGAGGTTTTATTGTGTTTCAAAAGATTAATTTTTGTGTCAACTTAACAGTATTTGGTTCTTTCTTTTTATGTCCTTCGTAATTTGGGAACAATTCTCACAACTTGGGGATGAGTTTAGGGTTATAGACCGAGGTTGAAAACTTGAAGCGGAATGATTTTTTATGCATGGGGACTGGGAGGGAGGGGCAGGTGTTCCACGCTGATTCCAAGTGCGTAAAAACTTATAGCACAAGTCGCCACATCCTGGATATTCGGAGGTTCAATTTTGACACAGTCACACTTTCTTATCAATTTTGACACAATCACAATTCCGATGACTGATATGGATAATTCATTTACATCACAATGTATAAAACGTTGAACTTCATATGTACGCCGTACCTCCATGCTGAATTTTTTTTTTTTTTTTTATGACGCATGACATTCAATTACATGTAATTGCTTCTCGGTTAATATTATTTTAAAAAAAAAACCGGGGTTAACTTGATTTTCTAAAACACTGTTAGTATTATTTAATAAAATATCAAAAATATCTCTTGACTACTAAGTAAATTATCAAAAGAATTTTTCGGCGATTTAAAATTCATGTATGCATGTGAGACACAGTTATAAAAAAATATTAAAAAGATATTTGTATCTTCAACAAAAAACCTTCTGTGATTTTTTTTTTCAAATTTTCATAAAATCCATTTGGATGATGAATTAATTTTAGCTTCTGATGGAGACTTTAGTAATTTGAGGAGGAATGGCTACGTTCAGGTTTTTGAAAAGCGAAATTTAGATTTAGAAGAGACTATTAATCTTGTTAGAGTTTTAAAAAATTAATGGAAGATTTGTTAAGAGTACAAATATCTTAGGCGGCACTTTAATTTTTAGTGTATTTATATACATACGTATGTCATTTGCAATAATTGTAAGTACTCCTTCCGTCCCATAATTATTGTGCAGTTTGAATTTTTATTTATAGTTTAAAGTATACTAAAAGTGAAATTTCAAACTGGACAATAATTATGGAACTGGGGAATATTAACTTCATGAACCGTTCTTCCACCATGCATGTCACTTTCGTCCGACTCTTCTCTCCAACATATCAGTTTTTTATGCATTCTTTCTTCTCTGTTATACTTTGTGCGTGTCGTAGATTTTTCCGTAAAACCTATTCCCACAGTTGACTTGATGTTTAGTTGTTTACAATTTCAAAGTCCTCCCAACCCCAAGGCCCTAAATAAATAGTTGTAAAAGCCATAGATCATTGCTCGGACAAAACAGAACGTAAAAATGAACGTAAATAATTTAAAAAATCGTCTTTTTTTTTTTTTTTGGAGATAAAGAGGATATTGCACAATATTAAAAGACTAGTTGATGTTGAATGTCAACAACCCGAAATGAATTCTACCTAACAAGAATTAATCATTTGCCAAAGGGGCATGAGCTTGGCGTCAAGTTGTAGGCGTATGAATGTGATGTTAGCTCTTTCTTGCTCATTTCTGTTTGATGAAGTCTTTGGTCTTTTCATAGATTCAGTCTATTCTTCTGCCGATAATGTGAGAATTAATTGAGAAGTCGCTGCGCTTTTCATCATATTATTATAGTGGTCAGTCAACTACGTTACTGCGTAGACTCTCGTACGTCGTGTCCAAGTAGACGTTATTAGAATTACTCAAAAGTAGTGACATTGCAATGGTTATAAAACAGAGAATTCGACGAGTTGAAGATGTCCAGAATTTACAAGGATTTTAATTGGTGAAGATTAATTGAAGAATGTTGTGAATAAGAAAGGAAATTAAAATTATTGAAACTTTCTCAAGTCAAAAAGCTAGTACAAAATTCAGCATTTCAGACTGCGCAAATAACGAAATGCACGATTATATTTATTCGTCATTCAAAAAGTAGCAAAGGAGAAGAAAATTAAGTCATAGGCCAAGTAATTTTATCACCAGGGGAGTACGCAGAAACATCACAACTGCGTTTTTTTTTTTTTGTATTGCTTTTGAGAGAGTAAAAAAATAATTAACCAATGATGGCATTCCATATTATAAAATTCTATTTTTTTCCTACTCTAATACAAGTGAGATAATGTTCATAAATAATAGAGCATGGTTTGCCATTAGAACTCTAATTGTGAATAAAACATGATATAATTGATATTTCTCAAATGTAACGTTTTTACTATTTCAGCTTCTGTTCTTGTATCAAACATAACGTATTCTGCCAATTTACCCAACTCTTTTTTAGAGTAATTAATTAAGATGTGTGAGTCAATTTCAGATGACGAAAGAAAAATAGACAATAAAAAAGGCAGATGCAACATAGCTAGATTGTTACTTGTTTGTCCAGGAAAACGCAATGCAAGAGCTACCAAAGTACTAGGAAAATGCTTAGAATTAATCATTAAGAAATCCTCCTCAAGTAGAAATATATATACTGGATTTGTAAAAGGACAACGACATCTTAATCTATAAAATTGAATTCACACGTATTTAGTTTATTATGTCAACGTCTTAATTTTGTTTGCTAACTAAGCTTAGTTAATTTTACTCTCTCTTTTTTTTTGTTTAATTATGATTGTTACAGATGTACACATATTGAAAACAACGTCGTCGAAGTAATCACACATATTGTTGGCAAATAGAACTGGAAAGAAGTAGTAAGTTGATAAACCGACGAGAATCTGCTGAAAAGAAGTTGAGCAACTCTTTCTTCCATTTCGTGTATGCGATTCCATTTAGTGTGGTTTAACTATCTTCCTTTTGTAGTCATTTGATATTGCTTGCATGGCTATTTAGCATATAAGTTGAAAAAAGAAAGAAAGAAAAGAAAGACTACTTCCATAGCTGATCTTTTCAAAGCAAATTAACTGCATCCTCCGTCATACAAAAATAGTCCGGTTTTAAAAAAAAATTTATCCCAAAAAAATAGTCCAGTTTCACAAAAATCAAAATTAATTGAATTGAAATGACTTAAATATCCAAAAGATTAGTGGAAAGGAAAACAAGGTCTACTTCCTTTGATTTTCATTTTTTTTGTAGTTTTCTCTCATTTTTTCAAATGATTATATCTTTTAATACATGAATAATTAAAAAAATGTGTTATATACCAAAATTAATCTACGTAACGAGAACTTTCCATCAAGATCCATTATCAATATTTTTTGAGAAAATTTTGATCAAATTTACGTTTTAAAATAAATGCATATGTAGTTAAATTTTATATAAAATGTAGTTACGTTTTAGAAGGGACATTAGTGAAAGTTAAGGGTATAAAATGAGTTGTACATTTGGTGTGTTGACCAAATTAAAAAAGTTGTAGATTTCACACTGGACTATTTTTCTGGGATGGAAGGAGTATATTTTATTACTACTTGGACGACCTAATTAAAGTTTGATTAATGTTGAAAAGCAAAGAAGACATGTTCTTCTAAAATCTAAAGAAGTTGAGTAGTTGACTAATGAAGTTTCAAACCATGAATTCGTTATAATAAAAATAATATAATCTCTCAATTTCGTACTATCCACCGTAAATATTTCACTCCAATTTCTAACCCGACTCTTGCCTTTTTGTTTTGGTTTGCTATAAAATGTGCATTTGGCTTGAATAACCGAAACCTTGCTGGTACAAAAATCCAAGTTGCGAAATTATCATATTCTAATCATCCAAGAACTAAAGGCCCTTTGTTGGTGTCTTTATTTTAAACTTAGTAATTGATGGTACATTCTTTTGTTCTTTTTATTAACAATAAATTAAAATCGAAAGGCCAAGGAAATTAAAGATATCAGGAGTCAGTCTCATTGCAGTTTATAGCACGTGTTTAGGGGGGTTGGGAAAGGTACGTACATATGGGCAAAAAGGAGGCCCAATGCAGGGAAAGGGGAACACATTGGACCATTTTTGGCTACAGAGCCTACAGTTATGATGCTTTGCTTTCCAGAGGAAAAAAAAAAAAACAGACCACGTGCTTTGCTTTTTCTCGCCTATGACCATCATTTTCTTCATCGGAGAGACCGAAGTGCCTACAAATAGAGGGTTTCAAGTGAGATCACAATTTAGGCAACAAAAAATAATTTTGTCCCTTGGCATCTTAAGTTTCCAGTACATCACCAGATTATATAATGACAAGAAATGCAAATTTTGGCAAATAAATTTTGCGCTTTTACCCTGTACAGGGGAGCGTCAAGTTTTATAATGCAACCACATATAAATAGTTCCCGATCGTATGGATATATGTTGCCATCGTACAATGTCAAAGCAGTCCATTTATCGGAATCAAAGTTTAAGATTAAAAAAATGATAATAATAGTTAAGATAGCTCGCAAGCCGCAGAAATGTGTCGACCATTTCCACAAAGGCTTCTAAGTTGAAGAAGATTATGAGCCCATCCATATTTTTTATTTGAATCTGGAAATGTAGAAATCTTAAGGTATATTGCTCTCTTCAAGCCCACTTTATAAAGTAAGTCCATTTCACCAACGTACAGAAAGCTGAAATAAGATTCTTGGTCGGCCTATTGAAATCTGAAACTACAACGCTAGTCCAACAGAAAGCCCAAACAAAAAGACGGTAATCTCAATTCTCATCGTCCACAGACCACCCTTTTCATAGTATAAATGTGTATTCTATGTGTCTCCAAATTATTGTCGAGTTTGGATTTTTATTTTTAGTTTAAATTGTATTAAAACTAAAAATGTAAAAAGGACAATAATTACTGTTGACTTCTTCTTCTTCATCTTGAGTTTGTTAAATGATGACCCAAAATCAGTAAACTTTATAGCAAATGGGAGGCTTGGGCCTTGAATTTGTACCTCACTACCTCAGTACCTCCTCCAGCTCACAGATTTGATGAATTTGCATCTTCTTGTCTCAATTCTGATACCCTAGAATCCTATTAGTTTAATTTTAGACGTTTAGCCTCTCTTATTATAATCCAAAAAAAAAATATTGTAACATACTGACGCTCAAATCGTTCCGAAATAATAGTTACATTAATATTTTTTTATTGTTAGTACAATTTGAAAATCTAAATATCAAGGAAGAACCTGTTTTTTTTTTTTCTTTCTCAAACTCGCTTAAATGTAAGAAGATTGTTGTTTTTTCCCCGCAAGGATGTATCTAAGATTAGATCAAACATAACACACAAAATACCAAATAGAGGAAGCAATGACTTTTGACACCGAATGGGTAATATAATACTCTTGCCGGTCATTAATATAAGATATTTTGATTTGTCTTAGGTTTCACCTAGTATGTTTTTTAATTGACTAAAAAAAATTGTCAATTAGAAATACATACTAAATAAAACTTTAGACAAATCAAAATGTCTTATACTAAGAACTGGAGAGAAGTACACAAAATGGCAACTCACGACTCAGACAAAACCTTGATGACTTTAAGCATGGGGAGATTTGATTTGGGATCATGTACTTTAGAGTTTAGACAACCTCCATTAAGGTATTTTGTCTTGCACGTATAATTTGAGATTCGGATCAAATTAAGGTTGGTGTATTGATTATTGTCGGATTTAAGTAAGCTTCAATGAACAAAGTGACAAATACGAACGTAATCTAATGATTAATTTAACATCAAAAGTTTCAATCACCACATCTTAACATCCTAATACATTAAAAAACAAACAAATTGCAGAGAATAAGCTTACCAAAAAAAAAAAGTGGTCATCTTTCCGATAACTTTGCAATAAAGAAAAATATTTAGGTTGTTTGATGCTTAATTAATGCACGTGCACAGGCCAAATTGAGCTCTAAAACAGTAAAACTTAGTACTACTACTATAGTAGAACAAAGGCTGTCGATCGAATGTGTCCTCACCAACAGGCCAAATTGACGACTTTACATGATCTGATAAAGATTTGGATCCCAAACAAATTAACAAAGAGGAAATGCACAACCCTAAAATTAGTTTCATTGTGCCCAAATTTATAAACATTTTAGGGTTGGGTATATCATATCACACCAAACTGGGAAATTGATCAAATGGGAATCTATCATTCATCTCTCTGGGATTGGTTGGGTTGGTTGGTGCTGTCGTTTCTTCAAGCTAAGTTATAAAAAGTCATGTCCAGAACCAACCACAACAGCAATGGCCACAACACCTTAAGCATAATTTTTTTTTTGTGTAATGAGGCTGACACACTCCACTTCCCCCCAACTTTATGGGGCACAAAATCTTGAATGAACTGTCACATGGAGCCCAAACCCTCTGATCCATTTTGATCTTCATATACTTTTCCAATTGTATTATGTTTTTGAGTTTGGACATATTAGTTCTTTTTTTTTTAATTCTTCAAAAAAAAAAATCACTTTATTTACTTTGTTCGAAATTAATCAGCCCAAAATTGATGATACAAAAATGTTGGCAGACCCTGCCAAGATATAGCGGATTCAAGTTTAGACTTAATACTCCCTCCGGTCCTTAATATATATAAATCATTTTGGTTTGTCTTAGGTTTCATTTAGTATGTATTTTTAATTGACAAAAAAAACTATAAAAACATATTTCATATTCGTTGTGTTCTCTTGATTGTTATGAAATATTTTTAAAGTTCTTTTGTTAATTACAAATGAAGGTTAGGTGAAACATAAGACCAATCCAAATGCCTTATATAATAAGGACAGGAGGAAGTATAAAGTTTGTACTCCCTTCGTTCTCAAATTTTTTGTTTAATTTTTAGATTTTTTTATAGTACAAATTGGACTAAAAGTAAGAAAAAAAAATCAAACTGTAAAATAATTATGGGAGAGAGAGTAACTTTTAGTTTTTAAAGAGATTTATCCGTGTTGCTAGCTAGATTTTTAACTTTGGATTGAATACTGTTTTTACCCTCTAATTTGGCTACTGTTCTTGGTATGTGCCACGTGCATTCCTTCATTTAAAAGTTGATTTTTTGTAAATTATTTTCAGACGACTCTATTCTCCTTCGTTAGGAATGATCAAAATGTGTTTTGTGCTATTTAAACCAAATGGTCATCAAATAGTGGTGAATTTTGTATATTAAGCATTTCTATCGCGTTAGAAACTATGGTCCATAATTTTCTCTATTACTCCATTGAATTCCATTTTGCATCGTGATCAACTAGCTAGTCTGGCGATTGATCGTGGTTTTTTTTACGTCTTACTTAAGAAATAATCATGACCAGTGATCCGTCACTCATGCTCTAAAAATCGACTTAATATTGGCTGGGTCCTGATTCCTCCTCTATAACCTAGCTAGTTTTGACATTTGAAAGGAGAAGCATTTTGAGGGTTCCGTTTTTTACGTTATTTTGTTCTGCTTTTCACTTTCCAGGAGGCAATAGTTGGATAATCATCATCGATGTGGTGAGTTAGGGTGGCGTTTTTGTATCCACCAGTTTATATACTTTATAATATTTGAAGATTGGACTCAAATTAATCATTAATGTACTGAAAAATTACGTAGGATCTTAAGCTAAACCTCAGAAAACGACGAGGACGTGCATGATTGTTGAAAGAAACAAATTAAAGGACTTTGACAAAAATAAAAATTCCCAAGAGATTGATGTTACGGTGAGATATTTAATTGAAGAAAATATTGGGCCAACAAATTTTAACAAAAAATTCGGGGAAATTTATGAATCAATCTTTTGTTTTCAACAAAATTAAAAAAGGTGTTTCTCTCTAAATAAATACATGAGGGATTCAAAGTTCCTTCATCTTCATGTTTAGTTAGGGTCGTGGAATTTCCTACTGCAATAATTAGTGGGGTTATCTGCAAGTTGAGTGTTGAAAGTTGAGACCACTGTTGTGTAAAGGCCTTAGAAGACGATTAAGGCCTCAATAATGTCCCACTCACTTTGTATACCTTATTATTCCTCCTATGATTTATTCTCCAAAGTGATGAATGATTTTTTGAATTAAAAAAAAAAAAAATCTTACTCTTCAACTAATTATGTCGATAGATGGTATTATTTTTGTAAGACAATACTCCCTCCGTCCCAAAATTATTGTCCAGTTTGGAAGTTCTCTTTTAGTACAATTTAAACTAAAAATGAAAACCCAAACTGGACAATAATTTTGGGACGGAGGGAGTATTTCTTTTTGATAAATTTTAATCATCAATGTTATAAAACTATAATATGTACGTGATATGTCTATGATACACAGTCCAAAGAAATTAAAAAGAACAACTTTAGTTTAGATCTTCTTTCACTAAAACAAAATGAATTTATCGGGTGATTAAAAAAAAGAACCGTTGAAGTTTATTGATAATTTCACCAAAAGGGGGAAATATTCCCATTTATGCACATTTTTATTTGTTATTTCTCCTTCTTCTTCTTTTTTTTTTGTTGGGGTGGGGGGTAGGAAACTCTTATTTTTGTGCGTCGGAGAGTAAATCTATACATTAATTTGCTTTCATGGTAAAGAAATGGATGACATATTTCATGGCGGTACATCGTATCGACGTAGGTGCAGGAATGAATCTATATATTAAGTTGTGTCATGGTGACTTCATGTAAAAGAAGAGGCTAAAAACTCTGCCGCCCGCGTATTGATAAACTTTTCGAAGATCATCGGACATAATCGCTATCATCATACCACATCAATGCTTATCTATTTATATTCTTTTTCACCAAAAAAAAAAAAAAAAGAATGGGGCATAAATTTATTTGGGACCCCATCCTTAACTACTTTATTAGCTTTTTGACTCACAATTTCTTGATTCATTTTATACTGTCTTGATTTTGCGTTAATTATTTTGGAGTAAAATCCAGTCTCGTGCAAAAGGGTGATTAAAATTTTACAGCTTGCTTTTCCAAATTGAACACAACAAACGTTAAAAAGTATCAAGAGTGTAATGATTGACAACAAAGCTTTTCCACCAAGAACCACCCACCTCTATCTGCCGCCTTCGGACAACACGTAGTTTTGATTCATTCTCTCCGATCCCCCCGCTTTTTCTCTTTAATTAGGGTTTTCTCAAGGGTTTTCCAACTTCAACTTAGCTTTACCTGTTTGACAAATGTACCTCTTGCCAATATTTTAACCTCTCATTCCTTAACTTTAATAAAAAGATAAAACATCAACTTTGGAATCATATCATTAAAAATGTCAAGATCATCTTTTCCTTCCGTTTTTTCTTTTTTACTCTGTTAGTTTTGTTTAATTCATTCATCGTACATATACATTCCCATTGATACAATAGTATATAAGTTTTTTTTTTTTCTGAAACAGTAATAGTATATAAGTTAATTAATTGTGTTAGATTCTTAATAACCGTGTTCCCTTTTTTTTTTTTTGTGGGGTGCACTTGTGAAGCATTATTTATACGAATTCAACTAACGCATAACGGGTATCGTTGCAGTAGACATCAGATTACATAATTTTGAGAAGTGTCATAATAAATGTTACACTATTCTTCCTTTCTCTCATTAATTAATTTAGCAAAATGGATTTTTAAAGTGGAGCGGAAACAAGCCATGCTTAGGTCTAATGAAAAGAGAACTTACAAAATATGTAAGTTGGTTAGCGTTGACCCCGAATGAAGTTATAATAGAGCAAAATATTATACCAAGCGCGCAAAGATAAAGATATGATCAAAGAAAAATATTATTTTCACACATGGCTAGTGTGTAGTGTGTGGAAGACCAAAAGGTTCTGTTACAACTTACAAAGAAATACGGGAAGAGTGCGTAAGATCGAAAACTGTGTGCTAGTGCTTCTAATGATCAAGAAGAATTAATTCATGCAAATGATTATTCAATCTATATTCAAATACATATTTAATTCACCCCCTGGCATGCCCAACTTTGTCTTTAATTTGGATCGATATAAAAAAATTTAAATAATTCTGTATGTTATTCATAGTATATTCCCATGATTAACATGACGAGGATGAGACTAAAGTCAAATAAACTGGAACAATACTGTATACTGAATATTTTCCACGTACTGATCATGATGACTGCGTTCATCGCTATATTAAAGGAACTTGAATAATTTCCCTAGTTTCTTTTTTTACCTCAACGTAATTTTCGTTTGTTTAGAAAAAAATAAAGCTAAGGCATCATTATACAAGAATTATCTAAATGTTTTGAAATTTCTATTTGCAATGAGGCCAATTTCGTGGAAGTGATTTTTCTTTTCCATTCGAAGCCAGCAATGTGAACAACAAGATCTCGTGAGACAATTTCAAGAATTGAATAAAAACATTAACATCTCGTTATGGGTTGGATCGTCGGTCTATTTTCATAATTTGATGCATGATACTACTTTTCCAACCAAAGAATAAAAACCATGAGCTAAAGCAGAAGCTTAATCGACCCATCCATCGAGATGTTTATAACAAGTTTGCGAAAAGATTAATCATTACTTTTAAAGATGGACAACATGTTATATATGTTGGGGGAATGCTCCAAAGTTGCTATATAAATAAAATACTTGAGTCGCGTGAAGTTTCATTGTCCTAAAGAAACTATTTCGGTGTAACGAAATGTTCTCCCAAGATAAAACAAGTCTTCCTCTTTTAAATGTTAGAGGGCACATGAACTAGCAAGTATATAGATCCAATATTTGTAAAACTGTTTAAAAGCAAAGAGAAAGAAAACCAAAATAATTTAGTCGTGAAGAGTGATCTCAAAGAGAAAAGTTTAGAAGACTTTTAAAGTTGTAGAATGGTCTATCTGACTTCTTTTGCAAACTTCTATTTAAAGGAGAAAAATCTAAAGGTAGCATTTACGAAAAACTTTTACTTTGTTGTTACAAATCTTTAATGCCAAAGCAATCTCATAGTGCAATAACTCAAAACCTGCATGTTCATCTTTCGGATTTAACACCGAAGATACACTGCATTCAACTCTCTTATGCATTATGTGATTTAAGGTAAAAAGCATTAAAGGAGTTAACATCTTAAAACTTCATCTTTTGAAATAAATTAACTAAAGTGCCAACAATATATACATACAATAAAGGGAATAAAAATCGCAAAGTTAAATGAGAAACTGAATTTTGAATTGTCACCCACTTATGTACGTATAACTTAATTAAACAAGTTAGTTTTTGTTGTCGATGATGTACAATATACAAAATGTGAGAGGAAAAAAGAATAAAAAGAGAAAGAAGGAGAAGAAGAATGAAAATCATCAAGCTTAAAAAGAGAAGCTAAAATTTGTCTCAAGTGAGCATAAATTTCAAACTCCATCAATGGTGCCTCTCCATGCGTTGCAGGGGAATCATTGAAAAAGTGTACGTAAGATCGAGTTGTTTGATTTTGGTGGGTAAAAATTAACTTGGGGAAATCATTTCGATATCATCATTTTTACCAACCAAACTACTTAGGCCATAACTACTGTAAATTTCAAGCTTTTTAATCTTTTGGATTGACTTCCCTCCAAATGCAATAACATTTCAGGCCCACTCTCTTTTTCTGTCTCCAGATGCATCAGACACCTAAAAAACACTCTCACACATACATACACAAATTAAAACTAGAAGAATATTTCTTTTGGAAATTGTCAAATTTACTTGCTGAAATGAAGAAACTAATGAAAAAGTTGTGGTGCAGTGAATCTTTTTTCACATTTTTCTCATGTTTAGTTGATTTTGGCAAAAATGCTGTGGGATCTTGGTTGTCTTACATATTCGTCAAAACACATAAAAAGTGATGGAATCTTTTCAATTCTCCAAGAAATTTGTATCGAGTTATTCGATATGTGCTTGATTGGTTTAGTGCGTACGATCGATTGACGACTTAATTTGTACTACTACAAAAGTTTTTGGTGGATTTTAATTTTAATTTCTCTTTGTTGCTATATTTTCAATTGTGGTGGAGTCGGGACATGTCACAATAATAGGCACTTAATAAATGTGGGAGATATTTGATCAAAAAAAATAAAAATAAAAAAAAATAAATGTGGAGAGACACATTAGAGAACACAAGGACCCACGCCCTGAAGGCCAAAAAAATCCAAAACCAGCAAAGAAAAAAAAAATTTGTCACCCTAAGTGGGGTTTACAAAATTCGAATCATGTAAACGTTTTCAGTTACCTGTGGCTCTCATGAAGTGTTCTCGTCCAAGCTATCTAGTTCAACTTTGTTCTATAGAGCTTAACTTAGCATACCAAATTAACAACTTGTAGCACTACTGCATGTTTTTATGCTTTTAATTAATCTGTTATGAGCGTATATAAAATAATATTCTTTTCGTTCTATATTAGCAAGATAATCATTTTAGAAGGATGTAAGTATCAAGTCTATGAGGAAAGGGAGGGAGGTCCCATGGAGATCACACAATTCAGAGGAACAACCCATTGTGTAAAAGTTGAGAAAGACATTTGCATGGTCAAATCTGGGCAGTTGGTTTGGGAAAATGAGAAAAATAAAATAAAATAAAAATCTCAGGCCCTATTTTCCTCTAGAAAACACGAATGTGAATGCAACAACTCATATAAACAAGACAAAAGAAAAGAAAGAAAAGAAGATACCCCCCGTTATTTGATTTCTAATGTAGTATGATTAACCAAAAGAAAAACATCAAAATCAGATTAATATGAGGGAAGATTCCATGGCAGTCTAGTCATTGTGCATGTGTGTGTGCATGCGGGTCGATCAGTTAGTTAGTGGGGTTTTTTATTGAAAAAAAAAAAACAAAGGAAATTAATCGTTGTGATTTGTGAGTTACTACTACTAGGAAAACAAGATCTTTAAAAGCGAGAATAAAACCAAAACACAGGAAAACAAAAAATGGGGACAGAAAGTGATGAGTCGTAATTCCCATATCTTTTTGCGTTTACAAACCAGACAATTAGGGATCATGAAATGAACCCAAATTTTGTACTGATCCGTCGATCGAGCAAACAAAACAGGGCAGCTAGCAGGGCACCGACGAGTGCGAGGAATGAATGAATGCGAGAAATTTCAATCAATGCGTTGGCTCTGGCCGGGTTCTCTCTGATCCATCCGATCCGACCATAGGCCTGACCTTCCGCTGTCATCCCTGAGCTCTTATCTTTTTCAGGGTTCTCTGTAATATATTGGCGCTTCGCAATTATTCACAACACCAATACTACAACTTCCACTACACCGTTGAAATTTATTGTTGCTGTACTCGATTCCTTCACTCATGGGTCAATCAATAATTCTTGTTTTTAAAATTTTTTATTCTTTTTATTTTGGATTTCAAAAATATAAAATCGTCCGAAAATAATTTATCCAATTCGAACTCAGATTAGTTGAACCGTTTGCGCTGAACAAGACATACATATTATACAAGAAAATGCATTTGCTTTGGATTACTCCCTACGTTCTATAATAGTAGTTTCGTATCATATGATAATTAAGTCATGATAGAGTATCCGAGTATGCATTTTTTAATCATAAATCATTTCTGAAAACATCGTTGTTACGCCCAAAAATGCTAAGTAAGACGTACTATATTATTATGAACACGTGCATTTTTGAAATTTAATTAATATTTTTGATAGTATGCACTGTGAGTCTGTGAGATATTAAAAAATGAAAAAAGAAAGCATACACGGTTACGTACAAAGTTAAATTTAACATTATAACACACAAGAAACACACACACAAAACAACAATCCAAATATAAGCGAATCACTTTTTCTTTGGTCTTTTTCTTTTTTGGTTATTCACTTTAGCAGATTACAAGAATACCAAAAAGATTCTTGTATATCAATTAGTCTTCGTGGATACATGACAAAAGAACAAAAGGCAGCCAAATAAAAAAAAAAATTCAGGTGCAAAGGATTACGAGTACTTGATGACAAATGAATCATTGCATGCATTTACCTATATGTATGCTGCTTAGGCTTTGAGGATAAATTTGATCCTTATGGCTTCGATCTAGAGAGGCGTATTATTACAATAGAAAAGAAGTTTTTTCTTATATACAAAAAAAAATTCCATTTTTTAAGCCTATTAATGTTTTGGTCAAACATGCATTTGTAAAAATGTTTACCCTTGAAGTACTCATGCAGATAAAAAAAGTCACTTCAATCTCCTCAACATTTTCATTTACTATTTATGTATATGTCTCGGTATGGCCTTAGCTTCTTTCGTACGAAAAATCCAGGGATTATTGACATTTATTGCAATGGACGTTCAATCCATTTAGGAATTTTTTTATTTTTTTTTAATTTTGGGTGCAATGTTAGCGAGCAAGAGAAATCCCAAATTACATTAACATATTCCTGGAATGCATAACACAATCTATATATAGTATGGTGAAACTATTGAACTCTTGGCTAGTTTCTCCAGTTGCTAGTTATGAAGTATGAACTAGTGATTACGTATATAGTATGTGCTTCATTGGTCGTCTGAAAACACGATTTCTTTTAATCAGTGATCTTCCGGCAATATTAGCAATAACATAACAATAAAATAGCTTGTTACGTCAAAATTAAAAACCTTGAAAAATAATGAATAAAGGAAAATGGTGAAAAAAAAAAAAAGGTTCAGCTGAGTAGGACCATCATCATTGAGAGGAGGGAGATAACAGTAGGGACACATCAAGAAAAATAATATAGTGGAGAAGGAAGAGGGAGGCCCACATGTCGAAAATGGTAACCCCGTTGGGTAGCACCGTAACGTAGATGAGGACCCCGTTCACCGTCGAAGATGGTGGCCTTTCACATTTACGGATTGATGATAGTTGTTGATTATAAGTGGAAGGCAGCAAAGCAATACAACGCCCAGAGAAAAGAGTGACTATACATTCCTAATGTGTTTTTTTTTTAAAAAAAAAATGAAATTATTTTTTGTGATGGTATACGTCCAAAATCATTATTCCGTCTAATTAAGAATTGATGCGGTAGGTATTTTTTGTGAGATATAACTTTTCTAATGAATTTTTTTATCACAATCCTGAATTTAAATTATGATCATAATTAATTTGATTTAATACTTGTATCACTTGAATGAGTCACGTATTTGTGTCGATCGAATATCCCTAATTTTCAACAATTTTTCTTTTTTTTTAAAAAAAAAAAACTTTGTATACCTTACAACTTTAACCCATAGACATTCTAACCAAATGTCCAGATTGCCAAACTAATTAATACTCCTCCGTCCTGAAATTATTGTCTAGTTTAAATTATCATTTTTAGTATAAATTAAAATAAAAGCGAAAATCCAAACTGGACAATAATTTTAGGACAGATGGAGTACTATATTATACAATACAAGACATGGTTCTAATAATCTTTATTTGCTTAATATGAGTGGTTTAGTTTAGTGATTACAAATGGGGCTATTAATGTTCGGCATTTTTTTAGATAAAATTACCTTCAATTAAAAACTAAAAAATGACACAATTGTTGATTGTGAGGGAGCGATAGGGTTGTTAGATTATTGGTGTCACGAAAATAACATCACGTCGTCAACCTTCCCATGCGAGTCACAATCCACTAACATGTACTAGTAAGGTTAATTGGAGAAATCTTCATCAAAATCAGCAGCCGGGTACGTGACATTTCTGATTTCATCATCTCTTAGATATTGTGTTGTTTGGATTTGAAGTCCGAATAATTTCTGATCGGAGGCCAGCACATATGTATGTTTCGAAGACAGTGGCGAAGGTGGTGGACCGGTGGTAGAGAGTGGCGGAGACAAGGACGAGGTGGCTCGCAGAGTTTTCCAAGTCTAAGGCGGACAACGATTGAGCCAATACGTAACTTTGAGGGGCTCACAGTTTTCACCTCTGCTCCGTTCCGCATGCCTATTGCCCCCCAAGCTCTACTTGGCAAGTGGTAACATTTTAGGTCCACCCTTTTCCTCAATGGAGAATATTTTCCTCATTTTCTTGAATATACACTTTTTCCTTGCATGTTTTCAATTTCCACATGCTTTTTAGAATCTTTATACACATTACCTATAATTTATTAGTGAATTTACATTTACATGAGGAGTCTACTTTTATTGTCGATATTTTAGTATTCAATGATACTAATTAATAGCTGGCTAGTTTAATATCATTAGATGAGTTGCGTACTTATCGAATAGTGTTTAGTTGTGACTTCAATATAAAACTAGAGAGATTTTCTATATTTTTGCGAGTTTCATGAGGAGAGGTATAAAAAAAAAAAAAAAACACTCTTATGAAATGGATGCAACAAGAATCATCATTCATCACCATTTCTTTATGTTGTTTTTTGCCTCGCATGTAAAATTTAAGAGAAAGAAGTTAAGGGGGGAAAAAAAAAAAACCCTACAGTACATAGAACATCAAGATTTGCTTCCTAGTACTACTACTTATAAAGGGGGGCAGCTAGAGGAGACATAATTTCCAAGTATGGTAAACATCATTAATATATTTTGTGCCTTTTTTCAGGAAAACAAGTAGCATGATGATCATTTGTGGTGTGCTCACATAAAATCTATGCTGACTAAACTGTTGTTTAATTATTCCAATCATTAAGCTTTCAATCATATAGTTTTTTGAACTGCGAGATGATGATCAAGATGTGAAAACGTTGATTCCATATATATATATTCCTAAAGAAGTTTGCAACTTACGAGCAGCAGCTTGTTTTTGGAGATCATTAATAATTTAGGCATATGCCGCTAGAGGGGGGTAGCTAGCTATAGAGGCAAAAGTTGATGATGAATCAATTAAACATAAACAAATTCAAAAGGACTTTATTTAATTTGTAAAAAGAAGGAAAAAGCCTTCAATCTCCGAAGAACTAGATGGATATTGGGTGGTCAGAGCCGCATTCCTGATTGCTAGTTGTCATTTGATTATGAAATTGCTGGCTTGTCGTTGATATTCCAAGCAATTTTTCTTTTCCTTCTTCATATTTAGAGGATCAAATTATTAATTAAGAATAAGTCCTTTGCAACCGAAAAAGGAAAAATTCATTATAACAACAATAAAAAACTATAAGAGAAATGTCGCATCTTATATTTAATTTTAAAAAATGTTTGAACAAACATTCCAAATTTATCAAATCCAACAGAATTGTTGCACGAGATAATTCTTTATCACTCTCATTATTTCTATATATTATTTACGTCCCAAAAAAATTTACTAATAATAATAACAATTGGACAAATTTGACTATTTCATTATTTGTTACGAAGAGAACCCGTCATTTGGTATTAGTCAGGTTAAAAAATCAGCACACAGAATGAGCTTCTAGTAGGTCAAGAAAAGCGTACATTTGTAAACAATTTCATTATTATCTCAAATTCCTCATCAAGTCCCTACCAAAATCAGCTAATCGACGAGGAATGTTTATCTTTCGACATGGATGTGATGCTGCTTTACGGCTTGCCAGTTAAAAAGATTAAGATCGATTAAAATCTCTTTCCAATCTTCTTAGGAAAAAAAAAAAAAAACACACTCAGATTACTAATTTTAATTTGTGTATGAAAGCTCAAAAGTTAGGGGAACAGATTTGTATGTCAATGAAACCACACATCTGTAGCCTCCTTTCCTTAGCGAATATCCTACATTTTCTTGTGAGTGCTTCCTTTTCTTTTTCACCCAAAGTCAGTTCTTATCAGTTCTAATATTATCCATAAAAATATATTCATCTTTAGTTTCAAAAGGTTTTTTCCCGTAATTGGATATTTTTTAAATGGAAGAAACATATGAAGTTGAAGTCAAGGATAATATATATATACCACCAAGTCGAGATTTAAAGAATCCAATGCGAAATCGAAATGACAAAAACCCTCAACCTCCAAATTAATGCATCGTACGCAGCCAGCAGTTAACCAGGAAATAAAAATTAGGACCATTTTTATTGTTTTTTTTTTTCTTTCTTTCTCGGAGAATAGAAAGACCAGCACAAAAACTAGAACTAAGATCCAATCAAAAGCTATCCGGTTATCTTTTCTTTTCTTTTTTTCACACACAAAATATGAAGGCTAATTAAATGGTCGTGGCCCTCAAGCTATAATAAATAATGCATGGAAAAGAAAAAAATTGAGAAAATTTCCGCGCGTAAACCCGCGTACGTACTGTTACAATGATTTAAATTGTCAAACTGAAAAAAACATTGTCACCTTATTATTATAATCATGGTCCTGCTTTTACAATTTTTTTTTTTTCCTGGCATAGAGACAGATATATGTAGAGTATTAGAGCTTAGACTATATTAATTTTATATTATAATTACGTGTAAATAAAACAAAGTAAACATAGTTCAATTTCTAATGTTTGTCTCTGAAATGAAAATACAATAGTTCAGCTAGAGATTCAAGGCAGAAATACATACGTATAGGTATGTTAAAAATTATAACAATGTAGTAATAACAATGTATAAAAAGCATAAAATAACGTTAATAAGTGTTTTGGACACTTTGACTAATAATATATAATAGAGTTGAAGAAATAAGGAAATGGTGGAAGGTGCAATGATGAGGAAGTGGGGCGCAGGATAAGCACGTGGGCGTCGCCTTTCTCTCTTTGCTCGCACGCTGTCATGGACGCTAGCAAAACATCCTCCTAAAAGGGTGTCACAATTCATGCTCAGATTAAATTACTCAAATAGTAATCCCTCCCTTAAGGCCTTAACTACTTTGAAAGTTGATTTGTTCCGTCCTTAGTTTTAAAAAAACAATTGTTATTTTGGGCCCAAAACATTACTTCGTGTTTAGTGTTATCAATTGAGCTTGAGTGGGTGATTTTTGTTAAAAATGATAAGTATAACTACAACGTTGAAAACAATTGTGCATGACACAGTTACAACATACTTACTTTGCTAACCACATCTACGTCGCAAGTTGTTAGTTTGAAATATTTAATTTCGATATAACTATTTGATCGGATAGTAAGTGAAAATTTTGGAAAGAAATATTATAGTTAACATTGAATTTTGAAATTGTTGTTAAGTAATAAAAGTTCCAAAATTCAATGTGAACTTTTTTTTTTACAAGGGACCGAGGAAGTATGAATTTCCAGTCAAATTGGGCACAAAATATGTATAAGACCAAATTTGTAGGACCATTATCATTAATTTGCGCAATGCACTCCGTATTAAACAATTTCTCTAGTAAACAAAAATAAATAATAAATAAATAAGGTGCGCAAATTAGCGAGGGGGAAAAGATAAACTTATATACTAACTTTTTTGGTATGGCATTGGGATTTCCAGAAGGGAATGATTGGGAAATATTTTTCAGCCAACCAAACAACCTTAACACATTTCAGGTTATAGCCGTTTTTATTTATTTGTTTATTTATTTTGCGTGCTTCCCAACTGGAGCAGCATGTGTTATATTGCAGTATGGTGTATTTTGATATCATATTGTCAAGTCAGTAGTTCAAAGTTGATTTTTAGTATTTCCTAAGTACAAACTTGCGGGCAGTTAATTTTGCAATAAACAAATATATAAAAAAAATCTTGGATCTTTGATTAAAATGGATATTGGTTGTGCCCTTTGCGTCTTTCTGTTTGCATGTCCATATCAAAAGGGGTATAGAATGTGACCGAAATGACTTGGATTTTACAGCACTGGATTCATAATTTTTTTCTTTGTTTTTCCCTTCCATTCATGCAATTTTCTTGGTAGTTATTTATATGAGCTGCCTTTTTTGTACCATTCACATATATTAAATATAAACCAGTTCAATAGGGGGACCAAAAAAAAGGGCAGAAAAACAAATTGGAGTTTCTCCCTAATTCAATTCTCCTCCTCTCCACCACTAAAAATTCTCAACTTTATTTTTCCTCAAATCTTTTGGTTCATCCCTTTAAACTTTAAAAGGTTGTTTGGTGCTGAAAATTTCACTTTATTGTGTAAGCAAAATATATTATACTTATATACACAGGTTTTGGCACTCCTGAAATTTTACAGGATCTTTGATTTTGTACTAAGTGTTTTATCTGGGCTTTCCGACAAAGTCTTATTGCATGCAGCTGGAAGGAGGGAACCTTCCAAAGTTAATGGTGTTGTTCTTAAAAGTGAGGCTCTCTGGAAGAATGAATTTTGTTTTGTCTAGCTCTGTCACCTTCTATATCTTGTGAAAGTTTACAACTTTATAAACAAGGAGTTAAAAAAAAAGAAGCTCTCAGAGATGAAGTTTATGAAGCTAGGATCAAGGCCTGATACTTTTTACACCACTGAGGCTGTTAGGTAATGTTTTTTACTTCTTTTTTTTTTTCCTTTGATTGTTGGTTGTCCATGGTTTTTGGTCTAAAAAGATGGGCATATTATAAATATTTTGCTGTTCTTGATGCAGGTCAGTCTCCTCAGAGGTCTCCAGTGACCTCATAATTCAGGTCAAAGGAAACAGATACATGCTTCATAAGGTAAATTTCTTCATAAATCAGTAATCTTTGTAGAACAAAAGAAATGAATTGAACTTTTTGATTGAGTTTTAGTTGGTTTTGGAATTGCAGTTTCCCCTGTTATCCAAGTGTTTGCGGCTGCAGAAACTATGTGCTGAAAATCAAGAATCTTCAAACCACCAGATAGTCCAGTTACCTGATTTTCCAGGAGGTGATGAAGCATTTGAGTTATGTGCAAAGTTCTGTTATGGAATCACAATCACTCTCAGTGCCTACAACATTGTTTCGGCTCGATGCGCCGCAGAGTATCTCCAGATGACAGAGGATGTTGAGAAGGGGAATTTGATATACAAACTTGAAGTTTTCTTCAATTCTTGCATACTTCAAGGGTGGAAGGACACTGTTGTTACATTGCAAAGCACAAAGGCTTTTCCTTTATGGTCTGAGGAACTTGGGATCACAACCAGATGTATTGAGGCCATTGCTTCAAAAATCCTTGCCAACCCATCAAAGGTATGTCTGTCTCACAGTTACTCAAGAAGAGGAAGAGATGATAATATATCTTGCAATGGGTCAGAATCTCAGAGGCATAATAAACAGCCTAATTCAAGTAAAGGTTGGTGGGCTGAAGAGTTAGCTGAATTGGGGATAGACCTTTATTGGAGAACAATAATTGCCATAAAATCTGGTGGGAAGGTGCCATCAAATGTTGTAGGTGATGCATTGAGGATTTATGCAGCAAGGTGGTTGCCAAATATATCAAGATTCATTAATCCTGAGAAAAACCGAGATGAGTTTACGGATCCAGTGAAGGATGCTACTTCAAAACATAGGGTGCTTTTGGAATCAATTGTTAGCCTGTTACCAGCTGAAAAGGGTTCTGTTTCTTGTGGTTTTTTGTCCAAATTGTTGAAGGCGGCTAACATACTTAAAGCTTCTTCAGCTACAAAGAATGAATTGGCAAGAAGGATTGGAATTCAATTGGAAGATGCCACAGTTGGTGATTTGTTGATACCTTCTTTATCCTACAAAAGTAACATGTTATATGATGTGGATGCAGTGATGACCATATTAGAACACTTCATGTTACAAGGGCAAAGTCCTCCCACAAGTCCTCCAAGGATTAAGAAAGGCGATTTCGAAAGGAGGAGGTCTAGGTCAGCTGAGAACATTGATTTTGAGTTTCAAGAGAGCAGAAGATCATCCTCTGCATCACACAGTTCCAAACTCAAAGTTGCAAAGCTTGTGGATGGTTATCTCCAGGAAATCGCCCGCGATCCACATTTGCCCCTCTCAAAATTCACAGCAATTGCTTCATCAATCCCAGATTTTGCCAGGATTGATCATGATGATCTTTACAAGGCTATTGACATCTTTCTCAAGGTAGTTATTTTCATGACTTTTTCTTTTTTTTTTTGGGCCTTTTTTCTCTTTATTTTTCTGTTGCAACAGAGGTCAAATGAAGGAAATAATGAAGAGAAATTAAGTGTGTTAGGCTAATCAACAGTTGCAAATTAGGATGTTTGTCAATCTCATTCAGTGGATTACCAACCCATCTTGACCTTTGGATATAGTGTCCAAGTCTGGTTTGGTTAGTTATATTAACTCTGTCGTCGCTACATTGGTCTAATTTGTCTGAATGTCCGAGTAAGTTGGAAATCACCAAACCAAGATTGAACTGCCTTAATTTGACTTGATTGAGTTTTGAGTGTCTATGAAATTTGAGGTTTATTGGGGGGTGTTTTAATCTATTGTTAACTGTTGCAAAATTCTACTGCCTTCTCTGAACTGCTTGACATGTCTCTTTCTGAATACTTAGTGGTGCCTGCCTTCTTTTTCTCTTGTGTTACTATCTATACCCACTTTCCCTTGGATCAAAATATCACCTTTTTTCTTTGGAACATTCAAGTATTATTATTCCAATTTAGTTGTATTTGACAATGTAATCATAATCTTTGCTACAAATGCAGGGACATCCAGAACTAAACAAGAGCGATAGAAAGCGCTTGTGCCGGATATTAGACTGCCGAAAACTATCCATGGAAGTCTGTATGCATGCTGCACAGAATGAGTTGCTCCCATTAAGGGTTGTAGTGCAAGTTCTCTTCTTTGAGCAAGCAAGGGCTAATTTAGCTGGTGGCCAAGTTACAGAACTGCCAAGCAACATTAAGGCACTATTAGCTGCACAGGATGATCATTCATCAAAAGCTAATGCATCTTTCAGCAACAACAATGCTGCAGTGACACCAGCAGATGATCAGTGGAGTGTGTCTGGACTTAAATCACCGAAATCAAAGCTTTCGACGCTGAAAATGAAGCTTGCTGAGGATGAGGATTTGGAGGATAATTACCAAGACGGATTAGGGAAATCGTCATCGAGGGTAAAAGCATTTTGCATGATCCCTAATCGACCTAAAAGAATGTTGAGTAAGTTGTGGCCAAGCAATAAAAGCACAAGTGATCAGAAGAGCTGAAAGAGAAAGAATTCTTTTTCCCCTCCATTTCTAGTGGAACATGGTTAAATTAAAGGGTTAACATATACTAGCTTTGCCTTAATTTCTTCAAGTTAATTAGCTTTTTGTTCTTCCTAGTTCTTGTCTAAAAAACCTTGTAATATGCTAGGGAAGATAAACCAATGTGCAATATAGTTGTACGTACCTTATGCCTAATAAAAACTTTTAGAGGTTGAAGGGGCCAAAAAATAGATAGTCTCTCACTGACCTCTAGTAGTGCAAATTGTTGTAGGACCCTTGTAAGTTAGGCACATTTGGGACCAAGAATGTGTGCATATCAATGTATTATTCAAGAGCATCTACATCTTTATATCTTAAAAATGTAGCTCATTACTACCTCATTAAGAATATAGTGAACCATTCTTGAATCTTGATTGTGAACCAAAGATTTTTATTTTTATTATTATTTTTTTTGCTTTTGTTCCGCATAGTCCATACGGATTAACAACTATATATGGCTTTTGAGAGTTTAATATGGTGTGGCAACTTAGAAGACTTGGAGCAATAACAAGTCTGAGCAAATGTAACTGTGATGTCTGAGTTCCATATGCATATATGCAATCTAAATGTACAATAACTGCAGCAGTGCAGGTACTTTATTTTAAACAATTGTTAAAGCCACAAAGCTTATTTGATAATCACCATCTCCATTTGTTTGTTGGTACATCTTCCTTTATCCGACAATTAGTAAAGAAAGTGGGAAAAAAATTGCTAATATATCTACAAGATTACTATTAAAATATTCGCAAAAAAGAAGTTATGGAAATCTTCATTATTGTTTGGATTTGGTACAATTGTCTTGTCGCCAGACAGTTGTATTTGGGAACTTTTAAGTGATAATGTCTACTCAGTTAATTAAATAAATCCCTTTGTCCCATATAAGCCTTTGATTGCATTATATTACTAGGGTAATCCAGCAACCTTTCCTGTTGTTTTTGTCCTTTGTTTATAATGCTTAGCTGAAACTTGTTGCTTTTTTGTTAATCACTGCTAATAATTTGATTTGACAGGTTTTCATGAGCATGGATCATAGCGAAATATGACAAATTAGTGATTTTTTTCTTAATTATTACTCGTTAGATAGTTAACTTTATTGTATTCACAATCAGTTTGGGGTGGAAGGAGTATTCTTCAATAATTTAGGTGGTAATTAGTGAAACATTAAACATGGTGTTACTAATGATTTTTACGTGCATAAAGTTAAACACAAACCAGCTAGAATCAAAAGAAGCATGGGGACATGCGAGGTTGTTATCATCATTGAATTAAGACCACTATATACAAATACATACACTGTTTTAGAAATAGTAGTATTATTATAACTATTTAAAAGTTCTTTTTTCCTATATAAAAAAAATTGTGTTTATTTAATTAGGGCAAAATGATTGCTTTACCTAAACCTGGACCAGCCAAACACCTAAAACTGGTAGAACAAATCATTTCCAATTTTATGTTAGCCACTTGAAGGATTGTCATCATAAATTTTTTGATGAGCCAAGTTTTTCATGGTCCAACTTAATATTTGACTTGAACAGGAGTTCGAACCACATCCCTACACAAAAAAAATATATATTTGTAGAGGACCATTTGATTGTGATCATCTTGATTATCAAATTTAAGGATTAGGACCATTAATGGTTAATGATGGGAGAATAATATCTTCACATTAAGTTATGGATATATGTAGTCACCACTCAACCACACAGATGTTAATGATCATACACATTGCACAAGGAATATTGCTGCAATAATATCTTTTGCTTAACAAATTTCAATCTTCTTCTAAATATTTATTTTTCTGTTATAGAAATTGAAACAATGTGGGATATAGATGACAAATTTTTAATGAGTATTCTTCACTAATGGGATATAGGGTTTTTTTTTTTTTTTTTGGTCATTTTTCACATATTAATATAGAGATTCATTAGACAAGCCATATCGTTTCCAAAGGTCCTAAAAAACTGGATACCAAGTGATGGACCATTTGCCATTTGGTTTTCATCTCATCGCCACTTTTTGCAAATTTGCAGAACTACGCAAAATGTTCGAAACCACACACACAGCAGAAACGCTACATGTCAACTACTTCAATTTGTCTACCAAATCATACTTGCCATTCTAACCCTAAATAAATGAAAACCGATTTTCGAAGAGAGAATTCATTAATTAATTAATTAATTAGGTTTGAAAAGGAGAAATTGTCTCTTCATCAACGAGGACCATATATATATAAGCGTGTTCTTAAAAAGGTTACATTGAAAAGTATGTACTCCATCCGTCCTATAATTATTGTCCAATTTAGATTTTTATTTTTAGTTCAAATTGTACTAAAATGAAATCTCAAACTGGATAATAATTTTGGGACAAATGGGGTATGACACTTCGAACCGGTTGACATGCGATACGAAACCTACATCATAGATCGATGGCCTTGCAGATTAAGATCTTAACTTGATCTCCAAGTTGTTTTGAACTCATAAAATGTTATTATTAACATCATAAAAGCAATGCAAGCATGTATTAATGTCACGTTACATCCGTGGTCATTGTTTTGTTTATTGTATTAAGATTTAAGACAAATATGTATTAAGATTTTTTGAAAAGAATAATATTTTTTTTTTTACAAAAACGAAGAAAGAATCCCAGATCACGATTATGGCTAAACAAAACCAAATTTACAAGAACACTAATGAAAGTAAATATATAAAATCTTCATTAATAGACAATTCAAACCAGAAGTTTAAGCCATATATATGATGATGCATGGCTGCTGGTATTAATTCATCTTCACGTGATTAATTAACTAACAATTGGGCTTAGATTGGGAAACTTGGACGTCGGTGGTGGAATCAATGCTTTTGGTCCGGTGAAGACCCGCAGGCGGTGCCCGGTGAAGCCTACAACGAAATGAGCCGGCATGGGTGGTGGGGGAGCACAAGCAGCAGTTCTTGTTCATACTTCCCTGCCTAGCAAGCCCGCCACCACCGCCGTTTCCCGTCGTCACTGCCACCACCTCCGGTAATGCCACTTCAACTCCTCCACCAGATACCTCCACCTTCATAATACCCTTCTGCTGGATCACTCCTCCTTCCATTGATTCTTCAATAATCACTGTAAATCCTCCCACAAGTTAGGGGTTTAAAAATATAAAACAAAAAATGTAACAACATGTTTTCTATGTGTATCAAAATTGAGCTAAAATCCTTCATCAAATTTCAATAAATTTAACCAAAAATGAACACGTAGACAGATCAACATATCAAACAAAATCTTACCACACCCGCCTAGTATTAGAATTAATTCTAAGAAGGTGAAAAAAAGAAGAGAAAATAACTAATGATTGAACTTACAGATTAAGAGGGTCTATCTCCGGATTAATTATGTAGGAGCTAGCTACGCAAGGAAAGAGCTCAAAGAAGTGACTAAGGACATGGCTGGTGCACTGAATTTGCTTTAAATAAAGAAGTGAATTTTTTTTCCCAATAAAAAAGTAGGAAAATTTTGTTTAAAAAACAAAAAAAGATGATAAAAGGATAATGGAATTGAGCTATGGTAAAATGAAGTAAAGAGATAAGACAAGTGATGGGTTGGGGGTCGGGTAGGTCTTTGCCCCATTTTTTCATTAAAATGATGATAGAGATAGCAATACTACTGCAAAAAAAAATAAAAAAAAAAATAAAAAATAAAATTGTAACCATCTTTTAGGCTTTAATGGATAATAATAGGATAACTTTATCCCATGGTTTTTCTTTTTAATTTTGCCTTTGTCTCCGTATCATCACGAGTATGGTGATGTTGTTCATTAACGTCCCAACTCGGGTTTCATCAACTTTATGTATTGCTTCAACCACTAAAAGCTTACATTATCTAACCAGCATAAATATGCATTGTTCCTTTCTTTCCCCCTCCTTTTCTTTTTGAAGACATGAATTTCTTGTTTTTAACTTGAAGATTGCTCCAATTGGGAAATCTTTTGACCACACTCTCTCTCTAATTATGAAAAATGGAATTGCTTATTCATTTTGTAAGGGTGTGGTACGCATATGGATGTCACATTATTCATGGTAACATTCTAGTAAAGATATTTCAAAGTTAAATCAAAATATATGTAGCCAAATTCAATAGCCAAAATAAAAAACATGTTTAGATCTTCGAAGTTCAAATTGTTGAAGCACATGATCTTCTAATAACTACTAACTATTAAAATTGTGTGCATATTTATTGGGGGATTATCATGATGGAGTTCTTTCTTTAAAAGATGGCTATTTTGTTATGGGCCGATCAATTAATACGGGATCCACTAAGAACTCAGTCCACTAAAAAATTGTTGGGTAATGGAATTTCATTTTTGATCTTACTCAAGCCCAGCTCTTTTGATCAGCCTTCCAACCCCATCTCCGCCACCTTTTTTTTTTCCTCTCCGCCACCTCCCGCCACAATGTTCAATTCCTCCCCAAGTACAGTTACCTGGGGGAGCAGCAAGATATCTTAATTGAATAACTCTGATTTTCAATTCAGACTCTCCTCCTCTTCCTCTCACGGGTACTGCCTTTTCGTTTATTTAATTTCGTTTTTTTTTTTTCTAGTTGCTTAGACTACTGCTTTTTGTCTCAACGGTGCATTGGTTGTCAAGTTTTCTGGTGTTAGTGGGAAGCTTTTATATCCATTGTTCTTTCTTTTTTTCCTTGAAGTGATTGTTGCTCCTAAAATTCGAATCTTGTTATATAGCGTTTTAGAAACTCGACAAAAAACAGGCCCTTTTTTTTTTTTTTTAATCAATGTTCCCCAGATGGCCAGATTCAATTGTGATCTGTGGACTAGGTTTTTACTTGATTTAAGTTTCTATTACACATTTTGTAGCAAGGGATTCATTAGTTCTTACAAGGGCTAATGCATGATCATGCATCTAGTTTATAGTCATTTGAAGTAATGCCAAAGTTTACCTGTCTACTTTCTATCTGGCTCTCAGACTTAGCTTTTAATTTAGTTAAAACGCACAAATTTAACTTTATGTAATGATTGAAATCATATCACAGTGCTTTACCATATGTGCTTACATGGTTCAGCTTCTTTCCTTCTGGGTATATGCATATATCAATCCAACTATGTTCAGTCAGGATGCTTCTATGTGTGTCTCTGTTCTGCTAGACATTGAGAAAACCTTTCTGAACTTGTATTCGAAAATTAGTTTTTGGCACTATTTTGGTGTGCATGTTTCATGTCTGATTAAAGTTTTGTGTGCGTACAGGGTCCATCTTTTGTTGGATAGTGACTACATTTTATGTTGATTTTGATCGGGTTATACCATAGTGCTATTTCATATGGAGAAAGTATTCAAGAATAAAATCAGTGAATTGTTTCAATGTGTTTCTAGTTTGTCAAGAAAATGCGTCTTCTCTGTTCTTTCTATTGGACCTCTTCCTGATCACATTGCATTTATTATGGATGGGAATCGAAGATATGCTAAGAGATGCAACTTGTTAGAAGGGGCTGGCCATAAATTAGGTTATGCAGCTCTAATGAATATGCTTAAATACTGCTATGAGTTAAATATTAAATTTGTGACTATATATGCCTTTAGCATTGATAACTTTAGGCGACGACCAGAAGAAGTTCAGTCTACTATGATACTGATACAAGAAAAGATTGAAGATTTGATCAAAGAAGAGAGCTTGGTAAATCAATATGGAGTTAGGATTTATTTTCTGGGAAATCTAAAACTTGTGAGCAAATCAGTCAGGTTGGCAGCAGAGAGAGCCATGGCAGCTACTGCTGGGAATTCAAAAGCAGTGCTATCAATTTGTCTTGCCTATACTTCTACAGATGAGATAGTGCATGCAGTTCAAGATTGTTGTGATGAGAAAAAAGAAGAAATAAGATCTTTGGAGTCAAGTGGGACTGAAAATGGTTTAAGCGCAGTGAGAGGGAACGGGAAGGACAAAAGAAAGGATATCATTGTTGTTCATGATGTCGAGAAACACATGCATGCTGCAGTTGCACCTGATCCTGATATTATAATACGTACTTCGGGTGAGACCCGTTTAAGCAATTTTCTTTTGTGGCAAAGTGCTTGGTGCCTTCTCTATGCACCCTCAATATTATGGCCACAGATTGGTTTTCGGCATTTAGTTTGGGCTGTTGTGGAGTTCCAAAGAAATTTCTGTTATTTGAAGCAGAAAATGAAGCTATCTTAATACCAAATGGATATTTTCTTGCCACTTTGTAACTCATGATGCGGACTTTGGTCTGAAGCTGCTTAGGTTATACTATGAGACAGACTCTACGAAGGTCGGGACTGGTTTTTTCTAGTGTCCTTGTCCTCAAAGTACTGTTGATCTTTTTCAGCTATAGAGGAACATGGTGTATAATTTCACTGGTGACATGTTTCTCCATCTCTGATCATTGCTACACACTGTTGCATCTATATATACTGATAGTGGTAAGTTACCTGTGGCACTTCATGGATGAAAGCAGTTTTGTTACTGTTAGGCATATATTGAGAAAGTTGTGATGGAAGCCTACTAATACATTTCCTCCTTGTCCATTTATTATGTGTTTTCATCATGGATTTTTGTCTTATTATGTTTCAACTCATAATGATGGCTCTTATTAGGATAGAATCAAACAATTGACATTGGTACCCTCAGTTTTAAGATATTCTTACTGTGGAATGCATGGGTGAAGACTGTTAGTTACCAGATTAGCTGCTGCTTTTGTTTCTGCCCCTAATCTTCTAAATATAAGACTTACATTTGCTGAATTGCATTCTTTTTCAGTTTTTATGATAAGCTTTTTCAGTTTCAGCTGCATCTGCCATATCGTTGTTTCTTAGAGATCAACTGTGTTGAAGTTGTTTTTGTAATTCTTCATGCTTGTACACCAGCTATCTCTGGAAAGAAATTGCCGCGTTCTTCTTTTAACACATCGAGTTAGATGAAATGGGTATCCTTTCATTTAGTTTTTATGTAAGTTTGTCTTGTGTAAAGACATATTAGCAGATCAACCTTCATCCCTTTCAGTCTGGTCTTTAGATGCTAACCTCTGACACTCCAGCACCATCAAGAGATTCTACTTCTCATGATATGCGGATGTCACTTCTGAATTTAAGATCTGCAGTTGAAACATAACTGGGGATACACACTCCTTATTTTGGTCCCTCTTCCGGCCCCAATAATACTCTTAATTTGGATTTCATCACCCTTGCTTGAAACAAGCATGCTTAGAGAACAATAAAGAGAAACAATTACCTGCAAGCAGACTACCTCGCTGAAGGTGTGAGTTCAGCTTAGGCACTGTGTGGTCAAGCTTTTATGTTTTCTGCAGTTTAGGCTGAAGTCAGGAAGATAGAGTTTTTTTAAGGTTAAAGTGGTTACAGAGTTGTTGTTAGGAGAGCAGGCACTGCAACCAGATGTGTATCCAGTATAGAACTGCCTGCTCATAGCTTCTCAGTAGAAATTTACTCAGCCTCTGATGCGGTCATGAGTAAATTCGAAGCATTCTTTGACCCAATATCATAGCAATTTGCTTTTGTAGGAGTAAACAAAATAATGCATGCCTCCATTGAGAAGTTTGCAAACTCTTTACCCTTCTCCCAGCTTCTGGCTATCCTGAAACATGACACTGGATCAGTAGTTAAGCACCTGCAAACCAGGACCGGTTGTGGATGGCCGTGGAACACCAGTTCTACCAGTTCTCAGCAGAGGAGATTCACAAGGGCAAATGCTAAGGGGAAGATTACTGTAGTCCAGTGGACGGTTTGCTGTGTGAGCAGTACAACTGCATATTGAAAGATCTGATTAACAAATAAATCCAGGAGCTGCTGCTGTAACGTACATCTTATCTCTGTCCATCTTTTAATTCCGATGCATTTCAAATTTCAATCTAGCTTATGTTAAAGTTGCATATGAGTCGGATGGTGTGGATTGGCAATGATTCTTGGTTTAAGTGTTTTGGGTTATTGTTCAGTTGTCCATGTACTTTTTACTGGTTGATGAACTACTTTGCTATCTACGTACATGCATAATGGAAATATGGGATAGTTTATGGTCTTTCGGCAACTTTGGTTTTGGAGTTGTACGTCAGGAAGTGAATTTTATGAAACAGTTGATGTTGGTGCGATTGAGACCCTCTGTTTTATTTGATACTCTAACTGTGGAATGTAAGACCAAAATCTCTGAAGCTGTTAACTTACCAGATTAGCTGCTGCTTTTCTTTCTGCCCCTAATCTTCCAAATATAAGAATTACATTTTCTGAATTGCATTCTTTTTCAGTTTTTATGATAAGCTTCTTCATTTTCAGCTGTGTGTCTGGCTGTCTGCCATATCCTTGTTTGTTAGAGATCAACTGTGTTGAAGTTGTTTTTGTAATTCTTCATGCTTGTACACCAGCTATCTCTGGTAAGAAATTGCCGAGTTCTTCTATTAACACATTGAGTTAGATGAGATGGGTATCCTTTTCATTTAGTTCTTATGGTAAGTGTGTCTTGTGTAAGACATGTTAGCAGATCAACTGACTACTTCAGCCCTTTCAGTATGATATTTAGATGCTAAATTCTGACACTCCAGAATCTTCAAGAGATGCTACTTCTCATGATATGCGGATGTTACTTCTCAATTTAAGGTCTGCATTTGAAACATAACTGGGGACACACCTTGTTTTGGTCTCTTTTCCATTTGGATGCTATTCTAATATCAATGTGTACTTCAGGTCCCAATAATACACTTAATTTGGATTTCATCACCCTTGGTTGAAATAAGCATGCTTAGAGAACAATAAAGAGAAACGATTACCTGCAAGCAGACTATCTCACTGAAGGTGATTCGGTGAGTTGTGCTTAGGCGCTATGTGGTCAAGCTTTTTTCAGCAGTTTAGGGTGAAATCAGGATGATGGAGTTTCTTTAAGCTTAAAATGGTTATAGAGTTGTTGCTAGGAGAGCAGGCACTGGGCAGCCACATGTGTATTCAGTACAGAACTGCTTGCTCGTAGCTTCTCAGCAGGAATTCACTCTGCCTTCTGATACGGCCATGAATAAATTGGAAGCATTCTTTGACCCAAGGTCATAGCAATTTGCTTTTGTAGGAGGAAAAAGAAAAATAATGCAAGCCTCCATTGCAAAGTTTGCAAACTCTTTTGTCCTTCTCCCGGCGCCTGGCTGTCCTGAAACATGACATTGGATCTGTAGTTAAGCACCGGCAAACCAGGACCGGAGAGAATAGCCATGGAACACCAGTTCTCTGCAGAGGAGATTCACAAGGGCAAATGCTAAGGGGAAAGATTATTGTAGTCCAGTGGACAGTTGGCTGTGTGAGCAGTACAACTGCATATTGAAAGATCTGATTAACAGATAAATCCAGGAGCTGCTGATTGTAACACACATCCTAAAAAATTATAAAGTAAATCCTTGTAAAAGCTGTAAGGATTCTCTTATCTCTGTCCATCTTTTACTTTCCTATGCATTTCAAATTTTCAATCTAGCTTATGTTGAAGTTGCATATGAGTCGGAAGGTGTGGCTTGCCGGTGATTCTTGGTTTAATTATTTCGGGTTAATGTTCAGTTGTCCATGTACCTTTTACTGGTTGATGGACTATTTACTACGAACACGCATAATGGGAAATTGGGAATATGGCATAGTTTCTGGTCTTTTGGTTACTTTGGTTTTGGAGTTGTATGTCAGGAAGTGAACTTCTGGTAAAACACATATACTGTCTGTGTTGTTACAGGGTGCTTGTTAATTTGGATGATTTCATACGAGCAGGGAGTTCAGTTTTTCTATTTAATCCTTTTACTCGGGGTGATCGTGACTTTTAGTCCCCCCTCAAGTTTTATTTTACCAAAGTAAAGATTATGGTACCAAAAAGAACTTTGTACATCACGAACAAAGGAGAAAGGAAACCAAAAAAATATGATTAAATTGCTCTCTAAACGATGCATGACCTAAAAATTCAATCTCTCGCTTTCTCCAGATGGAATCCAAATACTACTTATGAACAGCCGATCAAATATTTCCTTGTATCCTTCCAATCTTATCGACTAACCGTAATCCAAATAATTGAAAATAAATATTATGTAGAGACGTTAAGAGATATTACCTCCGTCCCAAAAAAAATAATCCATATTGAGTTTTCAAATTTATACTAATAGCAGTATAAAATTTAAAACTCAATATGGACTATTCCAGAAAGTATTAATAATAACATTTGAACTCTACATGCGCACAAGCCAATCTCATTTAACCTGACTAGCTTAAATATCAGTGTAGATAAGTGTGCAAAATGCGACACAAAGTGCACTGCATAGATGTGATTGAAATGTGAAACCTAAACATAACTGGAGAGAAGAGTAGGGTTTAGGGCAAATATAGGGGGATTCAAAAGAAATGTGGCAGTTTAGATGCGTGGTAAAGCCTTAACAAAGGCCACAGGCTCTTTAGCACGCCCTGCCTTCTTCTAACCATAACTCATCCCTGACTTCACTCACATCTCTCACTCCACCAACCAAACCATTTATTTGCCTTTTCTTTTCCTATGAAAAATAATTTTGATGCTCCAGTAATTAATTTTTAGGGATTATAAAACACTTAAAAAAGGTTGGATAGCAACCCAAAAAACAAAAAAAAAACAAAAAAAAAAGTCAACTAGTAAAAATGCACGGGCATGCAGCCGCAAAATTCGTAGGTAATTCATTTCATTGTCCCAAACAAAAAAGCTGCGTCATTAAAAAGTGAATGAAGAGAGGGTTCGAAGTTTAAGAGCAGTTTGTTTGTTTTGATTGTTTTGTTTTTGTTGATTGGTCGTCGATCACGACCTTCTATATTATTATTGAATAACATCTGCCTCCTTGTCTGATCTGGGGATCTTTAAGGATAGCTACGTTTCCTTGTTGTCATTTGGGCACTACCCCGACAATGCTCTAAATTTTGATCTCCAATTTCCATACGTACTAGTAGTACTTTATAAACCCTAAAAGTCAATTGCCCTAATTAACAAACTTAATTAGTAGTTTTAACCCCCATCTGATTCCATATTTGATTCCGTTATAGCAGTGGTGGAGTCAGAAAATCAATATTGAGGGTGCGAAATTTGTACAAAACTAGTACTAATAATATTAGGGAATCAATGTAAAAGGTGCGGAAATTATTTAACATATAATTTCTATTAAAAATTTAGGATATTCCTATTAAGTACAAAAAATTGAGCAGGTGCGACCGCACCTCTGTGTCCCCCCTAGCTCCGCCACTGCCTTATAGATTGAAATTGATATTATATGTCACTAATATGGTGTGTTACCTCTTTGTGATTTCGCTGTAGTGATCTGTGATCATGCTGTCGTCTGTCGATCCATGAAACTGATTACCCACATAATTGATAAGTTTCATGTGAGTTATTGCATGAGATAGGTCTTGATTTTACATAATCCACATAAATCACAAATTAACTATAACTTTTTTTTTGTCTTTTAGTATCACCTCTATAACACAATAACTATTTCTAACCGATCTAGTTAAATTAAGCAGGTGAGGATAAATTCTAATATTTCCTCTGCCGATTTTAAGTTTTTACTTTTAGTTCAATTTGTACTAAAAATGAAAATTTAAATTGGGTAATAATTCTGGGACGGGAGGAGTAACAATCATTTAAATAAATTGTGACTAGACTGAATAACTATAATGTGGTGGGAATTTTCAATATCAGATCATATGGCATTTTGTAAAGTGTGTATATATATATATATATATATATATATATATACAAGTCAAATGCAATAAATGAAAAGCATGCACCACCAACAGCAGAATACGTTGTGACTGTTCATCCATTTATATATATGTGAACTTTATTCAATTATACATTGACAAAATCTTTTAGGACGAAACAATAGTAAGTAGTTTCAAACGGTATACAGAAACGTGTCCATTTTTGGTTGAGGATACATCATATACATAGGAATACAATGTTTTTTCGTGTATTAAAATTTTACACATCGAGAACGACGAGAAGGAAAGAATATGTGGGAAAGGATCGAAGTTAAAAAGAAGAAGAAGGAGAAAATGGCACTGCCAACAAAAAAAGGGGATCGAGGAGCAGTGATGTCTTTAAATAGATTGATCGCCAAAAGTGGTGACAAAACTGAGGAAAAAGAGTACAATTATCACAGTAGTCATAACTCATAAGCATGCATGATGGACAATGGTATGAATTATGAAAAACCCCCAGTCACGTTGTAGTAATAGGGTTGGCGTGCGTGCCCATGCATTTAATTCTTCCAAGGCTTTCATTTTTAGTACTACCACCACCATTTAAGCTCAATTGTATTATCAACTTATTCTAATTTTTTTTTATGAGGGGTTTCTTTTTTGGTCAGTTTCAGAAATAAAGCTGGGTTTTTTTGCAGGCTTTATTTATTTATTTATTTATTTTTAACGGAGGGTTTTGTTGTTCATGACTGGGGAATGGGTAGATTAGACACTGTAGAGTAGTAGATTAGACTATTAGAGAGATAGAGTTATTAGTTTTAAGGGGACAAAATGATCAGGGGGGAAGACTGACACTTTTTAACCCATTTCAGTTTTTTTTTCAGACTCAGTAATTTTCCATGTTTTCTTCTCTCCATATCAACGGGTGATATGAAATCCGGATTATACGGTCTTTGCGATGCAGGTTTCTTTTTTTTTTTTTTTGGGCCTAAATATGATAAAAAAAATATTTCAATATATACGGAAGCAGAAATTGTTTGTCCACTGAATAATAATGCAGCATCTCTAACTTTGAATTCCAATCCAATATGATTTGATATGGAAACAATACGTTCTCTTCTTGTTTTTAGTTATGTTTTGATTTACTTATCTTCCCCGTTTTGTTGTACTTCTAACAAATTGCATGATATTCATTTTGAAGGGATGGAATATAGTTTTTTCACCTAGCACAATTTGGATTTAAAAATGTAGAAAATCATTAAGATGAAATAGACTATTTTTGTTCATGACGCACAGAATACAATAAACGGGAAAAAAAAACGTATTTCTTTCTAGCTGAAAAGAATAATTCATTTCAGATGATACAACAAAATGCATCATTTTTATTTATTTATTGGAGGAAAAAGAGTACCCAAACATGATTAAAACTTGATTGTCCTTCCTACTAAAAAGTAACAATAATAAGAAGTCGAAACTCAAATTCCGTAGGGTGCACATATCGTAAAATGCTAGTGTAGGATTACGTGTCCGGTATAATAATAATATTAATTATCAAAAAAAGCCAGACTACATAGGCTGGCCTTCTGCCGCACCTTTGGTTCGCAAGAATTTGGAAAATCCCAAAAAACTATTTAAGTCCTTGAGTTCTTACCATTTCTGTCGAATTGATTTCTGCCAGGAGGCTTAAATTTGATGTTTGCCATGCATGAACATCATCATCATCATCCAGAAAAGTGTTTTCGCTATAAATGATGAACATCGCAGAGAAGACGAGATGTGTACTATATAATAAATACATATATAAATTCGTAAAAACATTAAATTAACACCCAACATCATCATGATTTCGCCTTCTTTTACGTACTGATGAAATGAGAAAATAAACTGTATCCACGGTAGAGAGACAGCTAGCTGGAAACCCTCTCTAATATATCCAGACCCAAATGAAAATGAAGCTTATTAAATAAATGGGAAATAGTTTGATGATAAAATGGATGAACTGAAGAGCCACTTTTGTTGATTTTTCTTTGCTTATGGCAACCCAACATGGTTCAAATCCATTTTCTCACACAGTCACACAGTCAGTCACAGAAGCTAGCAGGGGTTTTCTTTCTTTCTGAGAGATTGGGGTGGCATATTACATATATGCAATAATAATAATAATACTCAGTTCATTGGGAAGATTGTGCTGAAAAGAAGAGTGTGTAAGCCGACAACAATACCCAGAAATCAGACTTGTCAAATCTCTAAGATCTTCCTTAGACCATATTTTCAAAGCTCCGTAACATGCTTCAATAGTGGATCTCTCTACTATACTGTTCACCATTTCACCATCCAACATGTTGTTTAATTACTTTCTAGTTACTTTTAAATGAACACTACTATTGTACGTAACGTTATTCAATGGGTTACAAAGTTACTAATATGTGAATATTTAGAAAATGTTGTAATTTGGAATTTGTCTCAAATTGATGCTAGGGTTTACATCCTCTGACACACTGACAACTAACACTGAAACCATCTCATATATTGTCGTTAAAATCAAATCTATACTTTGCTGCCTCAATTCCTTTTCCCTTTCCCCGGTTTCTTTCTCCTCTCCCATGCACCAATGGCCCTTTTTTGAACCTGGATTTTGGCGTCTCAACCTTTTCCAACCGTCAATTAGTCATTACCACCTTTTTCCTACTCTCTCTATCTCTCTGGTGGATATCTTTTTCCAATGCTGCATCGAAGTACTACTTGTTTTTATGTCAATCACTTTTTTGTCTCTTCATCATCATCTCAGAGGATCATCCTTAGATGGACCTTTTTCTTCAGTAGCACTACCAATCCATGGCCCTTTAAAAATTTTTCCTTTTTATGTATTGAACCTTCGATTGAATTTCTCTATGATGTTTGAAATTATTATTCTGAGTAATTCATATTCAAATGTTACAAGTCTGTATCGCAATAACACTCTTTCAATAGACATGAAGGTGCCACATGTATCATCACCATCTACAAATTGATTTTATAAGAAATCAAGGTTATTACAATTGTAAGCTATGTTTTTTTTTATTATATCTTGCTTTTGTCCATTGTTTTTACGTTTTTCTAACTTTAGTATTATTTTTATTTCTGAAAAAAAGAAGAAGAAATCAAGGTCATTAAGTGGCACACTACAAACAATTCCTTGAACTATCAATCTTCTTCCCGCTAAATGCAAATTACCTGCGCAAGGGGCAATTCCTTTCATCTTGTGGCTACTGGAATTAATGATTGCAGATTTTTCTGCGATTTAATTAACTTGTTATTCCATGATTTGAATGGAGACTTTTGAACTATCGCTAATGGCTGTTCTAAGTTCTAACTTTGGCAGGTTTATTAAATACGCAGAATTTAATCAAATGGTCACAATATCTAGGTCTAATTTGCTACTACTACACTACTGCTTGGAGTGTCATTTACTTTGATGTGTGCTAATACTAGTATTATGCTATATGCTTGGCAAAGTTGGCACTCTTACGCATTGTAGAACATTTAACAGAATACGGTTATGCATATGTAGAACTTGTATACTCGTAATTTTATGAGTAGTTATAGTTTTTTCAAAAAATATACGCTTTCCGTCCCGAGGTGATGATTAGCATTGTACTTTATTTTAATACGAATTGTGTTAGAAATTAAATTTAAATTGAACAATTTTCAAAACAGAGAGGATATGTATTGATCTTAATACTGCTTGTTCCAAGGAATGGAGCCAAATAAATAGATTGGAGTATATTAATTCAACAAATGAAATTTGCTGGTTTCATTAGGCTCTGTCCTTATATACTACTTTTTTTTTACACTTTTATACATGTTTTCATATTTTAATATCAAAAAATACTTAAAAGCACACGTTTCAACGATATAAAATAGATAAAGAATTTAAAATGCCACAAAAATTTTGAAATAATGGATCCAACTTCTTGATTAATTTGGCCAGTAATGAATCGATAGGCACGTGCTAAAGGTTACTTGATGTGAAAATAATTGGCTACAACACCAGAGGCGAGGCAAAGAGGCAAGGTGTGTAATGCCAGAACGCCCCAGTTTTGCATAATTCAACAATTAGCCACAACTTTTAAATTCAGCATTTATTCTAAACCTGTATTCCTAATTATTATTATATTAGCTCATATTACAAGTGGCAAATTACAACCCTAACTATCCCACTGTCAACGCAATATTCCTTGGTGATATTTTGGACCATTTAAATTAATTAAGAACTGGAGTAGTAGAACAAACGTAGGGGGAATTATGGAGATCTTCCCAAAACTAGAGTAGTACTATATAGCTATTAATTTATTGACTTCATTTATTAAGTAATCAAATTGGAATTTGGTGTCACAATAATCAAATACTACATCGAGTTCAAACCCTGGCCTTTAGCAAGTAGCATATTGCATGTAGTTGTAAAGGTTTATTCGCCTATTCTTTTGTCGTCCCACTTTGGTTCGATTATGTATATTGCACGGAGTATTAATCTACGTTTTAAAACGGTTTTCAACAAACAGGAAAGTATTTTGAAACGAATTAAATTATATATATATTTTTTCCTTTTTTGTTTCAAAAATGAATATCAAGACGAGTCGTATAAGTGTCAATATCTTGATTTCCTAGGACTTGAAATTGTTACTTGTGTTCTTACTATGATTTTCGTTTAAAAGGATTTCTTTTTTTTGTTTTTTTGGGTGTACGAAAGTTTTATTTTCTCGGTATCAATTTAAAAGGGAAGTTTGTAGTATTAATTTTTTAAAGTTTCTTTTGCTTAAAACCTTTCAGACATATTCCATATTTTCCCCGGAATGAGTTCACCTCTTCTATCTATAAAAAAACCACCACCCAGAAGCAGTAACCTCCAAACCAGAAAAAAGAACATAATTAAACAGACAAGGTAATAAACTCGCCCAGAGAGCCAACAACTCCCAAGTTGTTACGAGCCATTAATTAACCCGCCTTTTTTTTTGTTTATTATTCCCAATATATTTTTATACTACTAAATTTCGGCTATAAATACATTACAATCCTCTCAACAAACTTCCCCCAGCTGCACATTTCCGCGTACCAGTACATACATGAACTAGTTCCAACTTCCAAGTAGGAAACTCAAGAGCCACACCACTCTTACTCTCATCATCATTATTTTTCCTTTTCTTTTTCTAGGTTTCTTAAAATTCCCATCTTTCTCAAACCTTCCTCTTTTCCTCATACCAAAACCCAACAACCCACCAAAAAAAAAAAGAAGAAGAGAAAAATGGAAGAAGCCATGAGGCGGCTAGGCTGTTTTCCACAAACACCTTCCGAATCCGACACTTTCTTCAACAATTTATCAACCACCTCCCCTGCATCATCAAAGAGATGCTCCCCGGTAGCTTCCTCCGCCGCAAAGAAGTCACTCATTAAAGACGGCGGTAGCACCGGCGGCGGCGGAACCATGAGGTACCGTGGTGTGCGCCGCCGTCCGTGGGGACGTTATGCGGCTGAAATAAGGGACCCGCTGTCCAAAGAGAGGCGGTGGCTTGGGACGTTTGACACCGCGGAAGAAGCCGCTTGTGCTTACGACTGTGCTGCGAGAGCCATGCGCGGCGCAAAGGCTCGAACCAATTTCATTTACCCAGCTTCTTCTCCTCCTCCTTCCCTTCATCAGTCCACCCTTGATACTAGTAATCATCTCAGTAACACTTCTTTCCCTTTCCCTACAAAATCTTCCTCGGCCCAATCTTCTCGTAATTGGGCTGACTTATCTCCTGCATCCACCAATATTAATCAAAGGAACAGTATTAATGGTGGTAATCCGGTGAACATGCTTTTCTTGCGTGACTTTTTCAACTCTTCTTCTTCAAACACCAACATTACCACCAATAATCCCTCAATCAGTACTAATAACAAATATTCCGGGCCTCGGAAATCCAGCAGTTCACGTACCAAAAAGCTTAATAATATTCATAATCTGTCATCATCATCTTGGTCTGCTGCTGGTACTACTACTACTAATAATAGTATGATGAGGAATAATAGTAATGATGTTAGTGAGGATAATAATAATAATAATAGTCAAGTGAACTGCTTGGAGTTCTTTCCATCCGAGCCGTCGGATTCTTCTTCTGGGTTGTTGGAAGAAATCATTCAAGGGTTTTTCCCTAAACGCAAAGCTGTGAAGCCTGAGCCGGAACCCGAGCCGGAGCCAGTCATCAGCATGGACAACAACGGTGACGTTTCCACCATGTCAATCTCCGGTGGGGTGAAAAAGAGGATCGGGGATTCCGCCTACTTTGATTGTCACGTTCCAATTCCTCAGCAGCTTGACAGTTTCATTCATTCCCAGCCTTTGGAGCCCCCGCCGCTCTACGGCTTTCCTACGCAAAGCCCTGGAGGATATGTTCTGCAAGGTGGATCCTCGTTTTCTTCTTCTCATGAAATCATGTTGGGTATGGGTTTAGCCGACGGGTTCCATCACTACCCGGATCTTCTAACTGCTTTGGCCGCCCGGATCGAAAATGCTTCAAGTTCTACTTGAGATCATGTACTGTTTACATTTGTATGCAAAGTGATTTTCTCTTTATTTTCATGTGATCTAATTTCAGTTAATCATGAGAGTAGTAGTTTATTATACCAATGAAAATGCTAGTAATTAGAAGTATAATTTGCTACTACAAATTAGTACAATGGTCTCTTTTGAAGAGGGTTTGACCTTTCTTCGACTTGGGAGCTTGAATGGAAGTCCAGGCCAAACCTTCTTTTCATTGGCCAATAATGTGTGTACTTTGGACTTTGGAGGAGTACTTTAATGAAAAAGCAGTTGCACTTTTTAGTTCAGTTTTTCTTTTTTCATTATGTATCTCTTGGATTTTGTAGGACAAGGGAATTTCACAGATGGGATGCGCTGCCTTTTTTTTCTCTATTCAAGTACATCTAGTAGTAGTAAATAGCACCCCCCCACATTTTACATTCTTGGCAGGAAAAATGATGGTCCAACTTGATCACATCCTGTGAAACGTAACTGTAGAAGAACTTTCTAGGGTTTGGTACAAAATTGTTGTCAATGGGGCTGCGCTTATTTATTTCTGTTCATTAACATTCCTCTACGCAAGTCTTCTTCAATAATTAAGGCCTTTTGGGCTAGAAGGGAGAACAGGTCAACTTGTTATTTGTTAGGATTTTGATCTTATGAATCTGTATATTTAAAAGTAACTTGTTAATAGTAGGCTAAGAGTGGTTGTATAAATGCATCAACAAAAAAGAAAGCATCTTCATCCAATGAAACTTATGTTTTATTTATAATTATGGATTTATCTTTTTCTAGTTGTAAGTTATAACTTTAATTTTGTTAATGTGGGAATCATAATGTGTGGTACAAGTGACATAAGTACATTAAATAAAAGAAGTGGAGAACAGAGAAATATGACTTTGAATCTTGATGGAGTAATTGAACTGCTCAGGCAAGATCAAAGACGAGGAGGAAAAAAAAATGAAAACTGGACAATCTCTTGAGACAATGAAAATATAATCTATCCGGTATACACTATACTTAAAATAATCAAAATACCAAAAAATAAAAAATAAAAAAAAAATCTGGGGATGAAAAAATGACTTGGTTAAAGTGCGCCATATGTTAAGAAAATCAGTCAAGCGGGCCTAATTTTCTTTCTCTTTAACTTGAGCCCAAAGTTTAGATCAAGAGTACACCCTTAAAAGTTTAAAACAAAGCGAAAACATAGAACCGACTTAATTTGGAAAATTCGGTTTTTGTGTCCCATATTGGCTAAGAGCAACAACAATGGTTGAACCAAAATAGGGAATCTCTCAGTACCACGTCATTGGGCCACTATACTATACCCTCATTCATTATTTTTTTTTCAATGGTTGAACCAATCAAAAATGGGTCCTATATTGTCTTTTTGTTTTTTCATTCTAGTACAAGATTCTTTTACTTCCTATATTTATTTTTTTAAAAGAACCTTCTTGTACTGTGGGACCATCTGTCATAAAACTTGACCACTTTTTGGAGTTTGTCTGTACTATCCGGTGTAGTTTCTTTACACCCACTCCAATGGCTAGCCCACTAAAAAGGTTGTGTAGTGTCAGATACTACACCACCATTGTGATTGCTCTAAATCTAGAGGATACTGAGGAAGTCATAGCTATAAAAAGCAAGCTGGCTGCTTGTGAACCTTGTCTTTGCGCTTGGGGCAATGAGGCAGCTCATGAGGTTCTAACCGAGGCATGTCTATTGCTGGTTGAAAACTATTTCCAAACCCCTTCTTCGGCCTGGACTTAGTCCTAGGCCGTCGAGAATTTCTGGAAAGGGCTCCCTTCTGAAAAGAAAGCCCTACAATTTTTAATTCAAAATCTTGATTCTTTATTATGTTAAAATAATAGTAATATTTAATAGTGTAATGACGGTGCTTAGCTTTGCCTACAATTTTAGTTCATAACTCCATTTTTAATTTGATCAGTAGAATAACCAAGGTTGTTTATTGAGCTCCATTATCGTTGAATAGTGCAAACAAGTGGCACAGAGAGGATCCCGTGCCTTCTTTTGCACCCGAAAAATTGAGTTAATTAGTAATTTTTTCAATATCATTTTTCCCATGCTAAATAAAAAAAAAATTAGCTTCCAATATATCTCGATATGTAGTTATGATGAATGTGTTTAAGTTCTTTGCAGATTCCCATATAATCTGCTAGTATTTCCACTTATTTTCCCTTGAAAGCTAGTGTGTAAGAGCAAAAAGCCTCCACATGTAAGAACACCTGGATCGATGAGAAAAGGGGGAATAAGAAAAGAAGAAAAGGTAGAACGATGAAAATGATAGTAAAACAGAATGAAAGAATCATCATGAAGACGAGAAGCGAAATCGGAATACTGGTTACTGCTTGTACTAAAATTTAGATAGCAAAACAAAGGAGTCAAGAATATAGTAACTGATTGTCCAAATTAAACGAATATCGATCGGACTTTGATTACGATTTTGACTTCTTCCTCTTGTTGTACTGGGACTGTGCGACACATTTTGGTGGTTTTAGGAAACTTGACACAATCGTTTTCTACGACGTGAATAATAATCATATTATTAAAATCACAATTAAATACTATTAATTATTTCTAAACTATTCCTACAAAATTGATGTTTAATTTTGAAAAAATTAAATCGATTTTTTTTTATTTTTCGCGGGATGACCAAACCGTTGATCCCCCTCTAATTTTAGACTTCCGATTATTCTACAGGGGTGGTGTTTAGCAAACCACAAACAAAAAACATTAGAAACAGCGAAAACTCCGGTCGACTTTTATTTTTGGTCTTTTGCTAATACGAATTACTAGCGGACGTTGATTTTGCTTGCCTTCTGTTCCAGCCAAAAATTTCCTGCGACACTCGGCATTTTGTTCATCTTATTAAAGCTGATCCTTAATTGTAGCCATTTGTCTCGCTGAGAAAATCTCAGATGTAATTATTCGTACGGTGTATATTTTAGTTTCCCTGTTACGGTTGATGCGTTGATGCAAGTAAAATGCATTTTCTCATCGAACTATTTAGGGCTTCATTTTTTCATCAATTCTGATAGGATTCTAGTCTGAGTTCTGCACATCTATTTCGTGTCTAAGGTAGGTGTTTAAGCATGTAATCTCCAACCTTAATTATCGTTTTCTATCGATTAAATTGACTTTTTGGGGGCTTACATTAATCAAAGGGTTTCTTTCCCCCTTTGGAAAACCCACAACTTCAATTGTCAAAGTTTTGCATAGCTGAATTAGGTCAAGCTCGTGGTAAAAGTTCCAGAATTTGAATGTAGAAAAGCAAAAAAAAAAAATAAAAAATAAATAAATAAAAAATTTGAGCCCAAATCTTGACTTTTCAGGGGACTGTATTTGCTCACGCATGGTTAACTACTGTTAATATTGATGGTGATCAATTGAAGATTTTTCCTTGAAAGGTGTATCCCTCCGACTAATCTTAAACAGTTGCTGGTGGAATGTGCTAGAGCATTTCATAGTAACGAACTAGTAGAACTTTTCAACAAATTTTGGTTGAAAAAGCCAAGTGGCTGGTCCCAGTTTTTTGCACCTGATGTTGCAAAGGAAATGCTGGATCCAAGGCCTGGTGAGGCTCTAGCTGTGAACTTTCCCCTGCAGCTCCATCATATATACCCTAGAATTGAGAGTGTTGATGTGACCAATCCAAGAGATGGGCTCCTTAGAATGGTGAAATCACTTTTGTCCCAAGGTGGAACAAGAATCCAACAAGAACACTGCCCCATTTCTCCCCAGGTTTGTTCAAACTCTAGACTGGTACGATTCGGCAATGTTTGAGTCTATATATAGATGTCACAATGCCAAGGGACAGGAAGGAGCGAATCAACGTGGAGATACATTGTTTGGCCAGAGATTTAGTGAGCATCATAGCATGTGAAGGAAAAGACGCCCACACGAGCTTTTTTGGCAAGTGGAAATCCAGGTTCACAATGGCTGGATTCCGACAATATCCTGTGAGTTCTTACGGTTAATTTTGTGATAAAACGGTTATTGAGGTGTTACTCAGAGCATCATATATACTCTGACAATGAGAGGTTGTCCTCTGAAAAAGTGGTATTAGGAATATTTAGTTTAATTGATGATGACGACAATAAAAAGGAAGATGATAAATCCGTTTGAGAATGGCTAACAAAATGGTTACCAAACTCTCTAATTATATAAATAGGTTGATGATAATCTTCTAATGAAAACTACTTGCAAAGTTTCCTACCGTTTCTTTGCTTTTCATCTCTCTTCTGCATTCTAGATGTGAGCCAATTTCCGGCGTTCTTCCAGCACGAGATCCTTAACTTTTCTCTGAGCATGTACATTATTTATATCATAGCCAAGACACTCCATTCCCCAATCATTTGCCACTTGGTTAATTGATGCTCTAATCTTCTCACCGATTGTCTCCCTTTCCTCCAAAATGTTGTCCGCACAGCTGATCTTCAGGATCTCATTTCGCACGGCCCTTTTCGCAGTTTCAACCACGGAACATATTGGATTTGCAACCCCATAGCCATAGGAAGCCAACTTAATTAGGGTCAACAACTTTGACCCGAATAACTCCATCTAGCGACATGTACGACGTATAGTTGTTCTCCCCAGTGATAACATTCCCATGGAGAGTGGGTATAGAATGGTCTTTCAAACAATATTCATACGCTATTATTTCATCTTCCCAAGGATCACATAGATGAAGCCCTTCCGTCAATGTCCTCTGATACCTCCCCGATTTCTCCACAATGTACGCTTTCATCTCCGGCACAATCTCAACCTCTTTTGGTTTCCTCATGTGCTCAATCCGAATAATCTCCGGGTCAATCTCGACAACATCATCCTTCTCCTGGAGGATGCCTCCATGCTCCACCTCCTTAACCTTCTCGACCGCCTCCAATAGTACGGATAACCCTCTTGCTGCAATAGTTGATACGTAACTTGGGTATGAATAGCTTCTTCTTTTTCATCCAACTCCGCAACCTTGAGTTCCTTTGCGGTTTCACGAATGACGTCAGCTACCGTTTTATCGAAATAATACATGGCCTTGTCACTGCCGGGTTCTTCCCTGATTCTGTCCAGTTCCATCTTTGCCGCCACGCTTTGCAAGGTTTTGCACGCGACTTCAAACACAACATCTATCGGATCCTTAATCTTGTACTCCCTCCATTTCAATTTGTAGGTCGTTTTAGGTTTGGAGAGATTTTTTTCAAAATATAGGTCGTTTTACAAATTCTAGGCAAATTAATGACTAATTTTCTAACTTTACCCTCAATAAATGATGTTAATCTATTTTCATTTAGTCTTATTTATAATTCTAATGTAATTAATGAGGGGTAAAAGAGATATTTAATACATAAATTAATTGTTGAATGATTGTCTCATTAGTTTACGTGTCAAGTCTAAAAAGACTTACATTTTGAAATGGAGGGAGTACGAGAATAACTTAGGGTCCTTGATTTCGATCATGAGCTACCGTTCCAATGAGATGGAGACATTGTCTTTAGTAATGGCTATGATTTCAGGATACATATTCTTTACACCCAAACTGTGAACATGAGCTATTTGAACTACCAACGAATTGAAAAGATGTATTCCTCGCCTGAATGTCTTGACGTATTCCCCGGAGCGTTCAATAACGTATGCTTTTTTCTTCGGCACAATTATCTGAATGCCCCAATTGGTCGGAGGAGGGTTCTTGTATCTCTCTTCGAAACCAACCCTAGGGTCACGTCCGGTGCGGAGGTGGCGGACGCTGGAGGTAGAATGACGTGGAGGATGCTGTTTGTGGAAAGATGACCGGGAACGGGATCTCAGAGTATTCATGATCATCATCATCTCTTTTTTTCTGGGCACAATGGTTTCGTATGAAATTTTTTTTTGTTAATTTTCTTCTTTGGTTTTATTGGATGCTCTTGAAACCCTAGTTGCTGCTTTCACCGCCCTCTTTTTGATCGCCCGTCGGTCCAGTTAGTTGAACATAATTATGTTAGCTCATAAGAAGAATTAAGAAAATAGAAAAACTAATAATAGGGGAGTAAATAACTGAAAAAAATCCTCCTTGACAAAAATCTTCTATAGATTTGGCCACCCAAAATCTCTAAAAAGAAATTGCTCGGGGAGATTCAAGTATTAGAAAGAAGGCTGACGACATTGTCAATACAATTTTTAGCTTCCAGAGCAAAAAGTTACTTGTTGGTCTAATTTACCGTTGTTGAGTTTTCAAGCAATTCAGCTGCGCATTATTCGCCATTGTCTTCTCTGAAGGTGGGTTCCTTCTCTCCCTTCAAATCTTACAATTAATATCAACTCAACTATCCCTGCAATTTTACGCGAAACCAACTTGATTCTTAGAACCTCTAAAGCTGCATCAGGAGAACCTATTAATTCTGACTTCTTTGCACAGAATCACTTAGATCTGGTTGATTTGGTTAAAATTCAAAATCTGAACTTCCTTGGAAAAAATGATGTCGTGTTTTTCCTTGTCTTTAGGAGAAAAACAAAGTTAGGTTTTGCCATTTAATCACAAGAATGATTCTCAAACAGTTATAATATCTTGAAATTTTTGTCAATGAACTATAGACTTCAATCCAAAATAGCCCACCTTTATCTTTATTCTTTAATCAAGACTAACAAGCCCCAATACTATATCATTTCAACTGTACGCATGACTCACCAACGACGAAGAAATCGGAAAATATTATTTTCGGCAAAAACAGAGTGAATGCCTTGGAGCAAATCACCGAGGGATCTCAATCAGTGAGGGGAAATGTGAAAATATAATTATTTTTTACTCTGAAAACTACAAATTACGCTGGAAATATCGCTAGCCTAAAAAGAAATCGCCATTCTCTTTTGCTGTCATTGTTATTAGGGTTTTGGCTATCATATGATCAACAACGACGCCATGGGGCTATCAGGAAACTTCTGGGATTTACTAACACATCTACGCCGCCAATGGGGTTGCTGTGGATCTATCGTCTTGGATTTTCCAAAATTAGATTCATTAGACTCATCTTTTTCGGTACTATTAACCTCTTCTCCAAGGTCAGTTTATTGCTTTACTCTTTGCAGTTGTACACTAGCATTGTTTTTTTTAAAAAAAAAAAAAAAAAACTTTTTTTGGTTTTGATATAATTTTTTCACAAATTTAATTTGCTCCTAAAAATGGGAAAAACGGAAAATTTGGTGTCTTTCTCTGGGGGGGCTCGTGTCTTCTTGCAGGATTATGATTTTTTTTTTTCGAATCTTAATGCTTCGGATCATTAGTTCCCTGATTTCCTTCTTTAATTTTTCTCCAGCGGATTTTATTAACTGAGGCAGCAAGCTTCTTAAGGATGTGATATGGATTACTATCTGCTTTCGCAAAGTAGTGGAGTTTGTAACTAAATCTCAAAACATTGTAATGGATGAATGTTGATTAGAGATCAACTCTTTGTGTCTTTATATGTGCTTGACTCTTTAAGAAGATTTCAAATGGGCGAATCTGATCCTTAAGATTTCAAAATTGCCCTTTCTTTTTCTTTCCCCTTATTGAATTCTTAGTAAGCATAATTTTAAATTTCCTGATCCTCATCATCGAAGAATACTCCTTTCTTCAGCCGTTCAAGTGATTCCTTTTCCAAACTCTATAAAAAATCACTACATGAGTGACACACGGAACATCCCTAAGATACCACTTTAGGAACTCATCTGTAGACAGAAAAATTACACATCTTGACATTTTACACATTTTATTATAGAATAATTCCGTGACAATGTTCAAAAACGTTGTCTTCATATCCAAGTTATTCTTAGACTCTCATCATAACTTTTTATTTTTTATTTTTATTTTTTAAAAAAAGAGAATTTAAGAGTGTTTGCATTTATTTTTCTTTTTTTTTTTTGCAAATCGATAATTATTTAACTCAATATTATCTTCCACAATATATATTGAATCTTGATTTTAAGCCAAGTGGACGAATGAGTAATGACTATGATTCTGTAATGTGTTTTCCCCCTTTAGTTTGTAGTCAGCTGGTTTTACACGTACGGTTTAAATAGTTTTTAGCAATATTCACATTGTATATATACATATCTATTTCACAAGACACTATTCATAATTAGTTACACTAGTTATCGGAGTAAAAGACTATCATAGTGTTTTCTTTGATAATATGTCACAACTTTTCGGGCAAATTTTAAGGATCAACACGCTGGATTTTTACCCTTCCCCCAAAGCCAATATGGTTTGTGTTGAGATTGAGATGTATACATTACCACATCATCAACAAATCAACATGAACTTGTTTGATTATCTTGGAATTTCATAAACTGTGGAAAAGGATTTATCAAGAAATATTTGGACCAAGATCAAGTAGACCATCCATGGAAATCCTTTATTGAAACAACGTCTTGGACTCTAGCACATCCCGAATCCAATGATATCTCATATCAATATGTTTAGATCGTGAATGGAATGTGGAATTTTTCGCTAAGTGAATAGCGCTCTGGCTATCACAATACACCACATACCTCTCTTGCTTCATGCCAAACTCTTGTAGAAACTTCTACAACCAAAGTGCTTCCTTACAAGATTCAGTAGCTGCGATAAATTCTGCCTCTATAGTAGACAAAGCAACACACTTCTGTAACCTACTCTACCATGAAACTATTCTCCCTCCATAAGTCATCAAGTATCCAGAAGTAGACTTCCGACCATCAAGGTCACCAACACGGTCTTCCCATTGCCAAAGCAAAGACTCAATCTGAAAGTACCCCTAAGATACCTGAGAATCCATTTCACAGCATTCCAATGCTCCTTACCAGGATTGGAGAGAAACCGACTAACAACACCAACTGCATGAGCTATGTCTGACCTTGTGCAAACCATCGCATACATCAGGCTGCCAACTGCTGAAGCATAAGGAACCTTTTTCATCTCTTCCTTATCTTTCTCACTTTTAGGAGACTGCATTTTGCTTAGCTTAAAATGTCCCGCCAGTGGAGTTGAGACTTCCTTACCACCGTTCATGTTAAACCTATCAAGAACTTTCTCGATATACTTCTGTTGAGATATCCAAAGCTTCCCATTCTGTCTGTCATGAGAAATCTTCATCCCAAAGATCTGTCTAGCCGAACCCAAATTGTTCATCGTAAAGGACTTATTTAAGTCCTTTTTTAACCTGGCAATCTTTGCAGTATCATGACCAACAATCAACATGTCATCGACATAAAGCAAAAGAATTATAAAATCACCATCAGAGAATTTCTTCACAAACACACAATGATCGGCGGTAGTCCTTTTGGTATCCCTGCCCTATCATGAAAGTATCAAACTTCTTGTACCACTGCCTCGGAGCTTGCTTCAACCCATACAAGCTTTTGTTGAGACGACAGCTTTTCTTTCCCCTTCTCCTGGAACCCATTTGGTTGCTCCATGTAAATCTCTTCTTCCAAATCACCATGCAAGAATGTTTTCTTCACATCAAGCTGTTCAATCTCAAGATTCAAACTGGCCGCTATCCGAAGCACAACTCGGATCAAAGACATCTTCACAATATGAGAGAATATCTCATCAAAGTCTACGCCCTTTCTCTGATTGAATCCTCTCACAACTAATCTAGCTTTGTACCTCGGTTGTGAGCTGTTCTCACTTGTCTTCAGTCTGAACACACATTTATTCTTGAGTGCTCTCTTGCCCTTAGGCAGCTTCACCAGGTCCTACGTGTTATTCTCATGCAAGGATTTGATCTCATCTTGCATGGCTGCTAACCACTGATCTTTCTGCTCATGACTAAGAACCTCTTCATACGACTCTAGTTCTCCCCCATCAGGAAGCAACAAATACTCATGAGCACTGTACCTGGTGGAAGGTTTCTTGTCTCTGGTGCACCTCCTTGGCTGAACAGGAGGTGATGAAACTGGTGGTGTCTCTGTTTCAGAAGTAGGATCATCATCAAACTCACTATTCTGCTCTGTCTCAGCTCCCGCTTCAGGAAAATCATCTGATTATGGAGGAACTAGATCTAGATCATCAGGATTCCCAGGTGAAAATTCTGGCATCTCGCCCTTTTCCATATCATCAATGGTCTGGTCTTCAAAGAAAATCACATCTCTGCTTCTGAAAACTTTCTTCTTTATAGGATCCCAAAGTCAGAATCATCATTGCCATACCCCAAGAATATACACTACTTGGATTTTCCATCAAGCTTCGACCTTTCGTCTTTGGGAATATGAACAAAGGCACGACAACCAAAAACTTGCAAATGTCTAAATGAGACATCTTTCCTTGTCCAAATTCGTTGTGGTAGATCACCATCTAACGAAACTGAGGGAGATAGGTTGATCAAATTAACTGTTGTCTGCATGGCTTCACCCCAAATAGATTTAGGCAGCTTTGCATTCAAGAGCATATACCTAACCTTTTCGGTAATAGTTCTGTTCATTCTTTCTGCCATGCCATTCTGTTGCGGAGTCTTCGGAACACTTTTCTGAAGTTTAATGCCATGGTCTCGACAATACTTCTCAAACGGACCCCTGTACTCACCACCATTATCTGCTCGAACACAATTCAACTTCTTGCCAGTCTCTCGTTCAACTCTAAGGTGAAAGTCTTTGAACACATCTAATACCTGATCTTTAGATTTTAAAGAAAAACACCAAACCTTTCGAGCATAGTCATCAATGAAAGTAACAAAGTATAATGCTCCACCCAAAGACCTATCTTTCATGTAACATACATCTGTATGAACTAACTCTAGAGGGCTGGACTTTCTAGATGGAGGAGAATTTTGAAAGGAAACCCTATGTTGTTTACCATAGATACAGTCAACACAAGGTTCTAGAGCAGTACCTTTCACCTCAGGGAGAAATTGCTTCTTACCAAGAATCTGGAGCCTCTTGACACTAATGTGTCCAAGCCTTCTGTGCCAGAGATCAATGGAAGCATTGTGAGTTGTATTCACCTCTCCATTCTTCAACTTTGCATTCAACACATATAAAGAGTTCAACTTCTTTCCTCTAACAATAACAAGATTCCCTCTAGTAATTGTCCAACGGCCACCACCGTCAGTGCTATGATAACCCTCATCATCAAGTTTTTCAACGGAAATAAGGTTCAGACGCATATCCGGAACATGTCTGACATTCTTCAAGACAAGATTACAACATGTATCCACTACCAATGATACCTCTCCCATGCCGACAACATCGCATGAGGTTTGATTGCCCATTCTTACATGACCAAAATCTCCAGGTGTAAGAGGTAAAGAAGTGTCTGTGAGGCATCACATGGTAAGACGTACCTGAATCACCGAACCAATCACTGTCGTGACTCGCAACATTAATTGTATCACAATCACAGTACACAAATACATCACTGGTAGTTACTACTGTAGTAGTGTCATCATCACTTGAATCATCCTTCTTACATTTACCTTTTCTCACTGCTAGTTCTCTCTTGAGAACCCTGCACTCCCTCTTAAAGTGCCCATTCCCTTGACAATGGTAGCACACGACATCTTTCTTGGATTTAGACCGTCCTATGGACTTGTCATTCCGATCACGTGGCCCTCTGCTTTTACTTCTCCCTCTTCTATCTGGCTTTTCTGTCACCAGAGTCTGCGACTCAGACTCAATATTCTGCTCTTTTCTTCTGACTTCTTCATTCATCAAAGCCTCTTTGACCTGATCCAAGATCAAGACACCATCCTGGGTTGAATTACTGATTGACACAACCAAAGTGTCCTAACTGTCTGGAAGAGAACTACACAATAACAAAGCCTGCACCTCATCATCCAACTTTATAGATATAATGTGCCCTTTGATGATGCTTTGAGATATGCCAAGGACTCGATGTGCTTTGGTGCATTGACAGCTAGAGAATCTGGTGGTTCCTTTATTGGTCACTCGGTTGTTCTCTCTTGTTCTATTTTTTTTTTTTTGGCGTGATAGATTAGTAGATGCATATACTTTCTTCTGACGACGAGCACATTATGCTCTTCTTTAAAAGTTTACCATGTAGGACCTAAAGGGTGGGAGAAGGTTTATGATGAAATACGAGTGGGACATCACTTTGTAGCGATGGGGTGACTGAGTAGATGCAGTGAGCATGAACTGATACAGTCACTTCCCTTAAGCTTCCCTTCTTAAGGGAATGTGATCTGGGCTTTTCAGTTGCTTTTGTGAAGTGCAGTTTGCAGTTCGATCTCAAATTATGTAGGATTGCATTTGTTAATTAGGATCAACAAGTGTTGTCTATTAAAGAGTGCCAATCCCACATCGGTGTTGGGAGACTCTGAGTATCAATATATAAGCTTCATGGGCTACTCCCCTCATAGCTAATTGGTTTTGAGGTGGAACCCCATGAGCTTCTGTGTGGTATCAGAGCCAGCCCGCCGACATTCGGACTCTAAAAAGCCCAACAAAAAAATAAAGTTGAGACATAAGGCGGTGCCTGGGCTAAAAAAAATTGGACAAGCCCAATACGTTAGACTTGTGGAGGAGTATTAAAGAGTACCAATCCCACATCGGTGTTGGGAGACTCTAAGTATCAATATAAGTTTCATAGGCTACTCCCCTCATAACCAATTAGTTTTGAGGTGGAACCCCATGGACTTCTGTATTGTCACATTATGCTCTTCTTTGCTTGCGACTCTTAGAAAATGTTACGTCGGGTTAAGTTCAATTTTGGACCAGGGCTCTTTCTCATATTGGTTTAAGAAATGGCTCAGGAAAGCTCCTGATGACTATGCTGCTACATCTATCTTCTATGCCGCTAATTATACGATGGGGCATCTGGATTCAACGAAATGATATGAGAGTTGGAACATTTATTTTTTTTTTCGGTCGCTATTGTTTGTATGCGTTTTTTTTTTTTTTTTTCTGGCTCTAATACAGGTGAGTAAGGCAGTATTCAATAAATAGTATTCCATAATGTGGATAATTTTTTTGGACAAATGAAGAATATTATTTTATCCTTTTTTTTGGTACAATAAAAATGACAAGAGCCTAAATTAAAAAATAACACAATTATCAAGTGTCATTTTGGTCCAACTACGACTCAACACCTAAGAATGAGAAATCGAAATCAGAACTCCCTTAGAAACATCGAAATTTTTTTTTTTTTTTTCCAGTTACGCCTAGAGACGTACTTTAAACAAATCTTTACAAATGGACATACAACATTCAGTAAAATATAAAACAAAAACAAAAACATGGAACATAATTATAAACTAAATCGGAACTTTAAGATGAATGCACATTGTTGTTAGCGTTGTAGCAGACACGCTCAGACCACTATGACCCTTACATTGTTCAAAGTGCATGGCCGATGATGTTGAAGATTTGCTGTGTTGAAGAGTAAAAAATTTCACGTTATAGACCGTGACTTCCGGGTAAGTAAGGCAGTATTCAATAATAAGCAGCGGGAGCATGGTAGAGGTTGCAAACCACCAAAGGGCTGAGAGTATTCAAATCAAGTCAGCAGCCTGAAGTCATACTCCTTTCGTCCGAAATTATTATCTAATTTTAAATTTTATTTTGAGTACAATTTGTACTAATAATAAAACTTCAAACTAAACAATAATTTTAGAACGGAGAAAGTATTTGTATCACCATCACCCACTCCGTAGCTACATCCACGGAAAATAATTTCTTTTTGGTGGGAAGGGGGGTTTTTAATGGATGGAAGGCTAAACTTTAGTTTACACGATTACGAGTACACCCTGATTCTATAATACATGGTCTAACTCTATTTGGGGGCAATTTAATTTGAGATTCAGATGCAAACCATCCTCATCCCTCTCAATCATCAGCATACTCTTGTTTGATTATCTTGGAATTTTTGTCTTCTTATGCGGCCGTCATTTCATGTACATCAGAAAATGATTTACCAGGACATATTTGGATCAAGTCATCTGTAATACTCTCCGTTGGAGGATTTTTAGTACTTTGTTAGCATTAGTGATTTTGAATTCTTTCCTCTTCGGAGAAAACTTAACAGCCGTGTAAAACGGTTTAATTTGATTAAAGTACATTTGAAATAGTAATAGTTTCTCCTTTTTTTCTTTTTTTTTTTTTTAACAGTACTCCTTGTATCTCAAAATTATTGTCCAGTTCGAACTTGCACTTTTAACACAATAAGTATAAGTTCAAGTTGGACTATCATTCAAGATGGAAGTACTTTCCTTGCTAAAGTTGCCAGGAGAGAATTTTTTATCTTAACGATTGGTCATGTTTTCAGTTTACTCCTCAGAAAGAGGCGTTTGGTAGGAGGAAATGAGAAGCATCGAATTTGAAAGAATTTTTACAAACCACCCAGAAAACGATCTCATCGGATGATATTATATGCAACAATGAGCTTCCACCGCGTGAAATGTTTACCTTTACTGATTGAACAGCTTCAACAGGGGTTGGCCGAATCTATCTCATAGAAAACTTGACAAAATCACCTAATAAACTGCTTGCAACACACTTCGACATGCGATTGTTCCCATGAGATGTTACAAGGAGTCGAAAAGTCGATACTTTCTTATCAGTACATAATCAAAATTTTGACTATCTTGATGAACAGCCTATTTGCACAACTGCAGCTACATCCATCGACCATCATGAGGAAACCCAGTTTTAGACCGTTTACTAACTATTTGGTTTACAACATGCCCAGTACCTAAGTAGACAGGAGCCAAAGAAAAACACATGCTGATATTGATCCTAATGCATAGTCGTCCGTCTCTTGCTTCCACCTTCATGCTCGACCTAGGGAAAAAAACATATGCATCATGTTATGACACAAAAAATTGCCTCTGAAATTGCATCACATGGAAAAGGAGAAACGCGGGAACATGCGTCTTCCTAGATGTCTAACCTCAACAAGAACTTTGGCTTTCTTCTTTGACTTGGATCCAGGTTCGTCTTTCCCAAGCTTCCCATGAGACAAGCCAGAATCCCTCCCCTTTCTCTTATGGGATGCTGGATGGTATTCTTCTTCATCATCAGTTCCAACTGCATTCATAATCATCACAGTCAGAATAAAAATTTCCCATCCAGTTTTGTAATTTCAACTAGCTTGAGAAAAGCTTTGTATCACCATTTCCAGTCAACATATACAATCCAGACAATGAAAATTTGCTGCTTATGTCTATTTACAAACTTAAGGTCATCCAGTAACTGTTGATAAGCATAGACTTCAAGCAAAAACATGCAACAAAAGTCACATACAGGAAGAAGGAAAAAGAATTAATTTCAACCTAAATGAGAATAACATCACAAGAAACTTGTAGCAGGTTTACCAGTATCATCGTCCTTGCCAGATTGAAGGTCACCAAAGTCTTCTATATCATAGTCCTCTTCAAGTAGATCATCGCCTTCAACAAACTCTATCTCAGCTTCCTCCTAGTAACGGAATGAAATTAGTTTGGACAAAAATAAAAACCCAAAAACCCCAATCAATGGAAAAAGCCACTGAAGGAACGAATATGAGCCCTTGCAATTTCAGACCTCTTCTTCTTCTTCTTCTTTTTCTTTTTCTTCCAAACCTTGCAGAACTTTATCGAACAATTTGAAATCATCATTGTAAATACCCGAAGGATCATAGACTCCACGCTTGAGACGCTCAGTTAATTCGTTTTCAATACCCTGCAAATAATCATTACATGAGTAACACAGGAGGAATCATTGACGCCACTTTAAAATCTTTCTTTTTGTGGGATTTTTTTTTTTTTTTGGGGGTGGGGGGAATTGGTAAGGAAAACCAATATAGAGAAACTCAACACTTGAAAGACGGTAAATTATATATCATGACTCTTTATACAGACCTTTTCCAAAACAGCGGCTCTTAAAGCCTTTTCTTCCCTTCGAGCCTCTCTCTTTGTCTCTTTTCTAGGCACTGGTATTAGCTTTTCCCTGTAAACAGATACATAAAGGAAACAACTTAAACCTTAGATGCACATACCTATGTAAAGACAGGAAAAGGGCATATGACAATAACAGATAAATGCTTGGCTAGCTTGGGTCAGAATTTCAGGTCAAACTTCAAGGTAATCAGGCTAACAACTAGAAGGACCCGCTGGAAAAACATTTTGCAGCAACAAGGCGAAAATTAACACCCTTGTATACGGCCCTTCTGGGATTGGTCTCAATCTAATATAACATAGAACAATCCTTTCACGACAATGTTACCAAACTCACTCACATATACAAGTGCATCACAACTTTTTCATCACAAGGCAAAAACCGAACAGTCTGAACAGCTTTGAGTAAATTTTATGTTTTTGTTAAGAGAATATTTACTTCATTCATTGTTATCAGCAACGACAGATCTTTCTTTTCAACACCCACAAGCTTGTTAGCCAGCAAACTTTACACAGGGACCAAATAGTTTAGTAGAATTTTCAATGTACAGAGACAAAGCAGCAATGCAAGCTAGAGAATTGGTCGAATGACAAAAAAGAAACAGAAAGATGCATTTGTAGGTAGAGATCGTAACCTTGTTTTCAAAGCAATCTTCCTCATGCGTATGCGCATCTGAGTCATCTTTGTTAATCGTTGTTTTATTTTATGAATAAGTAACTTTGGCCAATAAATCTGTCAGAGACAAAGAGAGAGAACTACGGAGTTTAGATAAGCAAATAATTGTAACTTAACTGAAAATAACTGGTCATAGTCCAATATATTTATGTTACCATATGTTTGTCAATGACTTCCAGGGCTTTCTCATAATTCCGGGGCAGTTTAACTCTTTCCCACAATTTGTTAGGCATATGAGCCCTTTCTATTGTTTTCATGTATAAATAGAACACTCCTGCAGAACCGAAGGTCACGAGATGGACGTTTAGACATCTAACTAAAGAACCACATTGCGGTCACTATCATCAACATTAAGAGGCTCCACAAAAGGTCTAGTTCACAATGTCAAATCTTCATCAATAGATAGAAGTATCACTTAGTAAGGATTAAAATAGGCTACATCGCACTGTAGAAGACTAAAATACATCAATTTGAAGTTTGGACATGCGTACTAAAACACACTAGCCTTCATCTGCATGGATCATACAGTTTTCTCTTGCACAAAGCTAGTCCAAAGTTGATCAAAATAAGTAATGCAAAGCCCTTTACAGTTTCTCAGTCCTCTAGGACAAGGAAACAAACAAACAGCGGAAAACCTACACATTTTTCTCATATACAACCTGAAAATTAAAAATCCATGGCCTCTGGCAAACTTTGCTCAGAGTTGATCTTATCCGCCCTTATTGCAGTATTATAATAACCCAATCCTGTTATCACATTTACACAATAAAGTCCCAACCCAAAATTTGGCGAAGCATAACATAAACCTAACATTCCATAACTCTCAACTGTATACCATCTCACATTGGAACATTGAAAGGACTAGCACTTAAAAATTGTCCATGTAAGAGAAATGGCCACTAACAAGGCAAACAAAATGAAGATTTGTACCCAATAAAGATCCAGAAGAAAATGCATAAGCTTCCAAAATAAAGCTTTCCTAGAGCTATATAACATGAGTAGTTACTCATCCATTTCCTCGAGCTCTAAAACAATAACAAAAGGCAATTCATTCCAAAATAAGCAAAGCCCATTACAGAAGAGAGTTGAAAATTCAAAATAAACAGCCGAGAGAAAATGGATTACCCTTATCTTCACGGATGGTGGCGTAACGACTATTAGCTAGAGGGCAGGAGCTCCGATTACAAAGACCAGTCACGTTATACGGGTTGCGGCAAAAAATCTTTGTTTCAATTCTACATCAAACAATTAAAACTGACTAGATTAAAACTGGTAAACGTAAAAACATCTTCATCGATTAGATATTGAGAAGCCATTAAAAAGGGGAAAAAAGTTAGGAAGCTTACTTCGACATATAACTGCAGTGATTGTGTCTAATGACTTGCCATATAACCTCATCATGCTGCATTTTGCTTCGGTTTGATCTTCAATTGATGATTTTGAGTAGTTTCTGGGATTTCCAGCGAGTGATGAGAAGAAAGGGGACCAAAATTAGGGTTCAGGGTTTAAGCCTTTAAGGAACACGGTGTTACGGTGTGATTCGGGTAGGGCGGTGATGGACAGGTCAACCCGGGTTTAGTTATTCTCATTGGTCCCTCGTTTGTAGACAAATTGTTTACTGACCACTCCCTATACTTATGTAAGCTATCAAAATCCCCCATAGTTCTTGAAATCACAGAAGGATCCTCCCTATTTTCAAAAAACAGAAGGACCCTCCTTCTTCACCCCTTTCTCAAGTACACAAATTAGATTAAATATTCAAAAAAAAAAAAAAATCCCTTGTGATTGTTAAAAAGTTATTTTCTATCGTTTCTCACGAGAAAATGGAAGGGAAAAAAAAAAGTTAATTCATCACCCCTAAAATGTTAAAATTTTCAATCATAAATTCAGATTTTTTTTATCACAACCTTAACATGTGGAAATGCTCATTGATTGACACCGAATTAGTACTAATTTGATTTCCTTTAATCTTTGAACGAAAAGATCAAGAGAGAAAATGCTCAAAACCTTGGATGGCCGTGTCATGATCAGTTTTATTCATGGAATGTACACTTTTTTCATTATATTTTACACTGTATCTTTGATGATGGTCATATATTAACGATCAATTGAATATTAATTTTACGACGAAAAGAATATATTTTTACAATTAAATTAATGCATCCCAAGAGGAACATCAAATCATACTTTTTCTTTTTGTCAATTCCTAATCTTTTCTCTTTTTTGTATGTTTATAAGTGTATTTTTCTATACATTGGGAACAAATCGATCACCTGATCTCATCTTCATCGGATAAGAGAATTGCCTTTCAGCCAAAAAAAGATATAAAAAACAATACGGGTTCTTTTTATCCTTAATTGGTTCTCTGATGTAATGGCCAACTAACTGAGTTGCCCTCTCTTATCTAGCAAAATTCGGTTTAATAGTTTTTTCCTTTTAGCATACGTTATTGTCTTCAAATTAATTTGTGGCTATACATATAACGACCCCATACACTTTTTTATTATTACTAATCATTAAAAGTATTTCTTTATCACGTAGTATACGCAATTTAAGGTCACTGTCTACAATGGTCACTTGTTGATAATCATACTGAAAGTATAAGTATATCCAAATCCCTTATTTAAATATTCGATACTACGATAATACTAAGTACCAATTGGCGTTTGTCAAACGTAGCTAGCTATTCCTATGATTCAAGGTATTATAATATTGCATTGTTTGTTTTTCGATAACGATGGATGATTTTGTAATTTAAATTAAACAATTATTTTAAGACAATAAAAATATTATCTCATATTAGAATGGTGGGAAAGAAGGCGTGAATTCTGATTTTTTAACTTTGGAGCAAAAGAGTAGTTTATGTTGAATAGTTGACGATGATCCGTGTTAAGGGGGGATTTGACTGTCTTTTACTTCAAGATGAGAAAGATGAGAAGAAGATTAAGAACGAGATTAATTAAGATCATTGAACCCAATACTAGCTAGAGAGACAAAGGTGACCAAGAGGACTTCTCTTTTTGGTGGGTCAAAAGATTAATTAATGAAACTAGGGCCAAAATTCGTCATGTGATTTTGATAGGCTTATAGGGCTGCGAAATAAAATAAGACTGTTTAGCAACGAAAAGGGTGATCTTATCATATGATGAGACCCGAATTTTCTATTTGCAGCTTTGAGTCCCACTTGTCCAGGAAAGGATGGATGTTGAGAGCTTGATTAAAATGTTGTGAACTTTTTTTCCCCACACATTTCTTTTGAATTGAATACATTTATGCAACTTAATTACTACTGAAAATATTGAAATAATCAAGTAATTTTGGTTTGATGTTCCTATAGAACCCATACCGATAAAATCTTACTTGACAATGAGTAACTAATTATGGTCTTTGCTTGTGATTTAAGTAATCACGCATGCACAAGAAGGGTCACTTAAGTTTCTAATGATTCGCTATTTTGATTATTCAACTATATTTCATTTCTAATGCATACATTTTTCTTAGATACTACTCCCTTTGCTCCTTATTATAAGGCATTTTGATTTCGTCCAAGGTTTAACCTATGATGTCTTTTTAATTTGAAAAAAAAAATTAAAGATATATTTTCACATTCGTTGTATTCTTCTAAATATTATGAAATGTTTTTAAGGTTTTTATTTCAATTAAAAAGACATCCTAGGTGAAACCTAAGACAAAATCAAGATGTCTTATAACAAGGACCGAAGGGAGTAATTTAGTTACGACTTATAAATTGTCATTTCTTAAATCAACTAGTACAATTTGAAATGCAATTCTGTTTTCCTTTGAAAGCAAAAAATAAAAAATAAAAAAAAAATGTTGAAATGAAATGGAATAAAATTTCGTCTGTATCGATTCATCCTCAGAATGCAATCTGACCAGGCCAAACATGCACCACGTCATTTTTTTGGATTGATGCATGTACTGAAGAAGGAGGATGTGATTGCAATTAAAAGTTGAATTCCGATCGAGACTTCATTTTTAATCGGAAAAATAAATTGCTAAAAAAAAATTCGGGTAGTGTATACAGCAACATGACCTTATACCAATTTTTCAGATTATGTTCCTTATCCAAATTTGCTACATTTCATATATACCCGATCGGACAATGCATGAACTTGAACCATGAATGGTGGATTGGTGATGGCAAAGCAGGTCAATCACACTATATAGTAAATTGATGCAGACAACCTTACATCCCCAACACTCCATTATATTGCCACTAATAGAACGACATTGAGTGGAAGTAAGGTCACATATTTATAGGGTGTGAATCATCCTTCTCGCTCAATAATAATTATTTTAATAAGTAAAAAAATATGTACTTGGCATATTTTCTCAATCTTTATTTTTATTTAAAATATACTTCATCTGTTCCAAAATTATTGTCTAGTTTGAGTTTTTACTTTTAGTACAATTTGAACTAAAAATGAAAATCTAAACTGGACAGTAATTTCGGGACAGAGGGAGTACCTACCAAAATAGTCGGCCCTCCCAATTTAACAAATAATTGTTAGGAACAATTGCATCTAAACTAAATATTTTTAGTGTCTTATATTTGTACAATTATGCTATTTGATAAAACGAGTCAGCGGTCGATAACATTCACACGCGAAGAGGAAGAATGAGATTAGAAAACTTAATGTGATTTTTTTTTTTTTGACAGAAGTGATATTATTGTCATTATTATTATTATTATTCAATTGTAACTTTAGAAAAAAAAAGGTTCGCATTTTTTTTTTAAACCCTCACTAGCTGAAGTCGTATATTAAGTGTGATCCATTTGAATTAGAGATAACCTCCATAAATCACACTTTTATAACATGCAAATCTAAAGTTGTTTGTTTTCGCATGTAAAGGGCTAAAATTCCAATTATTAAGATGTGGAGGATAATTTTGGTGACAATTATAATACTTCTTCTTATAACTATTTTTAGGGTAAGTTTTGATTTATCTTCCAAGTGACGAAAAAGATCAGGCAAAGGTGGGGTAGGATAACCTTAAACCACTTTCTCTTTATCTTCAACAATTGATTCCCCCTCTTTATATCTCCTAGTCCCAATTTTTATTTTTATTTTTTTGCATAAATTACATTAATAAAAAAAAAAAGAATTCTTCATCGCCACCATATCTCATCATCTACAACACTTTTGTTTGATCCATTAAAATGAATGCTACTTGAGTGGACTCCCTTCCTTTTACACCCCCCAAAAAATATGGTTTCGTGATTCGCCTTCCTCCACATCCTTCTTTTTTTTTATTTGTTTAATTTGAGGGGAAAATAACAAGTCTATCTCGTTTTATTATTTATTTTTATGAAAATTATTTTCTTAAATAATTGGTCCATTTCTCCCACCAGCTGTCTCTGAGCCCACTAGCATAATTCTCAATGTTTCCACGTCCAATTTGCTTCGGAATTCAGCCTCATCTTTTCTTTTTGAGTTTTTTCTGTTTACTTTTTTTCTTTTTTCCTAGGTCATACCTTTCTTTTTGTTCGTATAATCGTATAGCATAGTATAACTATAATACGTAAAACATATATACTCTATTTTCTGTGGTATTTTTAAAAATATTTTTTAATTAGTAATTCTTCCCAGATCTTCTTGGGCTCCATAGCTGCCTGACACAGGTAATGAGAACATGACCTGCAAAACAATTTAATTTCCAGAAGATCAATTTAAACTCAATTTCACTTCTTTCCCTTTCAGGAAAGACAACAAAAACAGCATTTAACACTGAAAGACAACTTTAAGGCAAAAGAAAAATCACGAATTTTTTCATACTGGTTTACGAAAAAGAGGAAAAGCAAACAAAAAAAAAAATAAAAATCCCACCTTTGATCATACTTGTTGCTTCCCGTCTTGATTCGTCTCAATTCTTAACAAGTAAACCTGCAAGCAGTAAAGATCCAAACTTTTACTATCAAAATTCCTAACTCAAGAGATTAAAATAATCATTGTTTTCTCTTCCTTCAAATTGAGGCCAAAATGGAAGTACTTAGGAACTCTGGCTGCTGGTAGCCTGGTATGGGAATGGAACTTCATCAAATTTCTTCTTCCACCTGCAACAGAAAAGACCAACCCAAAAAATCAGATCAGCTGTGAAATCAATGCATCAATGTTAACATCAAACAAACAGAATATGGATTTGTATAACTTTTGCTCCAAAAAGGGACAAAAACTGGAAAGCCTGAAAAGACAATGATAATGAACTAACGCGTTACACTGAACATATATTCCCGGAAAACACAGTTTAGGGGGGGTAAACACACAGTACACGCAATATCACACAGTTGAAGAAGAATCAACGGCCGGAATCAACGCCAAGAAATGATCATGCAATTAGGCTATATATGTATATCTATGGTGTCCATTAATATATGCTGGGAAGAATGGCCTAATGAACGAATAAGGAATATATGTGTCAAATGGCACTCACCAATCCCATTTGGTGGATAATTGATGCAATCCCGGAACAAAAATTGGAGGTAGTACTAATAAATGTATATACACAATCCATGGATTGGCATTCTAAAGGAATCATAAAAAAAAAAAAACAATCCCCTTCTGCAAGATGGATCTCATATACAGTTGCTTCTTACTTCTTACAAAAAAAAACAATTATCAATTTATATGTCTTCTTTTCGCTTGGCAAACCAAAGCTTTTCGCCATCTTTGTTTTCTTCAACATAGGATTTGTATCACCTATTTAAAACGAGTTTCTTTAGGCTGGCTTCAAAAAGAAAAAAAAAAACTTTTAGAGTCCTTTGTGCAATATACAGAGGGCCCCTGTTATTGCCAGTGGTTGCCATGGTGAATGAGATATATAGGGCTGCTAACTTTTCCGGCAGGGCCGTAATGAGGAAGCCCTTTTGCAGTAGATGATGGACCATACTGACAAGGATATCCCATTACTGCAACCGGCCTAGACGTGATTTGGTTTTGATGGACGCATTTTGGCCCTTTGGGTGGCTTGGTACTCATACAAGAGGACGATGATTTCGGGTAAATGATTGTAGGAGTTGAATCACTGGTGCTAGAAGAAGAAGAAGATGATGATGCAAGGGAGGAAGTGGGCGAAAGCTTCGATTTTGGGGTGGAAAGAAAGGCTCGGACTTTGAGAGAAGAAGAGCTGGTGGTTGGGGGAGAGGCTAAAGCTGCTCGATCATATTCCTCAATGAGATTAGCAAGATCTTCATCGGAGGTGATCGACACTAAGGCATCCATGTCTTCCGTCGGCAATTGACATCTCAGGCTCACTGTTAACGTTCCACACATCTCCCCTAGCTTCCTCACCAACTCTGTTATTCAATTCATGCATAAAATTTTAAAAATTCAATTCATAACCCCAATCAACATATCAATAGAAAGTAATGAGAAAGATGGATGAGGAGTAATGAATTACCAGAGAAAGAGATGGAACGGTGGACGGCGAGGACACGGGTTTGGCCGCCATGGTAACGGAGTTTGCCATCAGGGTAACGGGGAAGAATCTTGCCACCATAGCTGCAAAGAAACTTGAGGGTGGAGGAAGAAGTACTGGATTTGAGGGTCAAACTATTGTATGAACTGATCATGGAAGGGCCAACCATTTCTCCTATAATAATTGGGTGGGTGGCTGCTAAATGCTAAATGGGTCCAATCCAGGTGAGATCAAAAAAGATATGTTTCTCGTGAAGATTGATGATGAAGTAGTTTAGTATATACTAAACAAGATACTAAAAATTTAGTAGTTGCCAAGGAAGTTGGAAGAGAGGTGTGGGAAGAGGAGAAAAGATGCTCTCTGGATTGGTCTCTCTTCAAGCCTATCCAAGGTATCCTCTGAGCATTATTTATAAGGGAGTTTTTGGGTGAAGGCTTTGGGGTTTTTTGGGGGCTGAATGATGTCAATGGGGGGACCAAATTTAGGGATAGAAAGATGGAAAGTTTGAACGAATCCTCCCCAGTCCCCAGCCCCCCTTTAGCAGCTCGGGTCATCATTCTCTCTTGCAGATTCCCATTCTTGTGGACCTTGACATGGTAAAATTTGGCAGAGGAATAATATATCAACGGGAATCAGCATAAATTTGCTCACCACTGAAACCTTTTATTAATTTGGTCTTTCATTTTTCTCCCTGGAGATTGGTGGAGTATTAATGGACAACTTTTACTACCTCCTAAAAGCTATGTTTTGAAAATTGGACCGCAAGGTGAACCGGCAATTTAAGTGGTTAAGTGGTTATTAGCTCAACCGGTTTAAATCGATTTTTAAACCGATAAAAATCGATTATAAAAATTATTAAAAAGATAATTACTTTTCAAAATTTTGATTTAATCGGTATCAATTTCCGGTCAAATTGCGATTTTACTTCGAATTTGACAGAATTTGATCAATTTTGAATTCTACCGATTATTAATCCAAATTGGACCGGAAAGACTTCCGATTTCCGGTCGAACCGATTCGACCGTCCGATTCAGACCGGTTTTCAAAACACAGCCCAAAAGAATACTCTCCCAACACAAATTCGAATCCTGAATTAGTCAGTACAAAGACTTTAAACTCTAAATTCAAGGAGAAAAAAAACTAGAGTGGTCTTTTTCATTTTAGATTGATGCCATTTGAATCTGTAAGTTATTGTTGTAGCCTGGTGAACTGCTTCTGTTAACCATTCGTTGTTTTGACCAGTTTTCCATGGCTATTCTACTACTTGCGCTTAAATAGACTGCAACCATGTGTAAGCTCTTCTTTTTTAAAAACTTTTTTTTCAGCAATTCCTTACACGATTATTGGTCCGAGTAAATAACTACAATTCATCTTCTTCAAAATGTTTCGGATCAGTCATCCATTAAATGGAAATGGAATTCTTCTGTGTGAAATTTAGAGCATCTAAAATGCACATCATTGTACGATTTCAAGGACGAACTTTTGTCAAAGATCTTGCCAAATTTAGGAACTCTGATTCATGAGGCGGCGCAACTCTCGTAACGGTCTGAAATGAACGAAATGGAGAATCTCCATATTTATTCATTTATTGGACGGAGTTACCTACTTTGGCTATAAAGAAAGAATGTTCAGCATGATTTAGATCGAAAATCCTGATTTCGGTTCAACCACCAGTTTTGTATTTTTTCAGGTTGTCAAAACTGAAAATTGAATTGAACAATTTGTAAAGAAAGATGAACCAAGAAGAGGGTTTAGAAATGAAAGTTAACGGGTCATGTGGACAGTTTACTACTTCTTCGCTTAATTAAGTTCATAACATGTTTTTTTCCAAGGTTTGGAAAAGTATAAGAAAACCCCGGCTTTGACATTAAATTTAACACCACTACATCAATACAACTCTTGTCTTTGAAGTAAAGCATCTACTATTCGGTCCTACTATATTGATAGGAGAAAAAGGTTGCATTGCTGCAAAGTGGTATATCCTTAGAATCAAGAAGATATTGTGGTCATATTCTTGCTTCTTTTCTTTTTTTGTTGCAAATTTTTTTTGGGTTTAATTTTGGTTGATGTTTCAACCTCCACCATTTCACACGTTAGATTTGCCTTAATTGTGGAGTAGGAAAAGAAGGGATTTTTGATGGTCCATAGGGTTGAAGGAAGGCAATTTTGTCTGCAATCGGATCGGACTGAGATGCTTTGGTTCCTTCAAGATTGCTAGGCTGACATCTGCGAGGATATAATTGGATTTCTGTTAACTTTCAGTGGCAGATTCGTCCACTTTGTTTTGCAGCGTATATATTATTGATAATTTTCTTTCCAATTTTTCCTTTTTTTTTAAAAAAAATAAAATTGTGAATGGTCCTGGTGCTTCTGTTCAATACCATTAAGAAATGTTGAAATTCCATGAAATAAATATTTTGGATATTCTAATTAGAAAAGCGATTGATAGTATTTAAAAAACTTATTAAAATTGACCAAGTTGCCTCGAAAAACTTCAATCCACCACAATATTGTCATGCAATTTCATCTTGTTATCACAGTTCATCACTTCATTGTCACAAAAACGCACCCCATAAATATATATATTTTCCGTAATCATTGTCTACCAAATAAAATTGGTTAAGTCAAAAAAAAAACAAAAAATAAAAAGAAAAATCAACAACTTCAATTTGTCTTAGTCTTTGCCCCTCCCAGATTCCCAATGGGTTCCACTCCACCATTGCCATTTTCACATTTTTAGTGTCTCCTACGTTAGATAATTACCCTTCGTGTACAGATTATAATTTGTTTTTGTATTTTTTTTTCAAGGACATTATAGCATCATTGATACGTTTTGGATAAATCTCTACTCTTTTTATTATCAGGGAAAAGTACAGTCCGTTTCCTGTTTAAATAGATATTTGATGGAGCCCCTTTATCTTTATCCTTGTCAACAGTGAACCATTTGACGTTGATAAGGTTTTTGCTGATAAATGAGGTATCTTTAATCTTTTTTTTCTTTTTCTTTTTTTTTTGTCGGTTTTGAACCACAACTGCATGCATGGTTATAATAATTTGTATTTCTTTCGTTCTTAATTCCAATTTTGTTATTATTAGACTCTTAGTTCCTCGTATAAGCAAAATAAATAATTATAACTCTTATGAATTTCATTGTTCTAAAAGAAATTCATTCAACAAAATGGTTTTTTTTTTTTTTTTAAGTTCTATCCAGTATTTACAAGTTTAGAAGAGATCACATAGCTAATTCTTGTATTCTTTTAAATTTCTTCTTGTCCATTTTTGGTCATTTCGATTGTGTTAACTATTGAATAACTCAATCCACAACATGTCAAACTGGATTCGAACCTTGAATCTTTCACATATAGTTACTGATGACAGATTCACCAGTAATAGGCTGACCAAATTACTTACTATTTGGAACTTAAAAGTATACGTGATTAGGATGCAACTGTGTTACTTTTATTTAATCATTAATGTAAATCTTCATTTCAGAAAAACAAAACCCCTTAAAAAAAAAGACTGCAATGACTCACCAAACTGGATAATACGTGATTAACAAAGCGATTCAGTACATATCTTATACGTGTGCAATGCATAAAATCTTTTAATAGGCTAATGCGCAAAAATAATCAATGTTGTAATTTGTACTGTTTTTAGTATAATTTATACTACAATATAAATTATTTTTTATGGAGAAAAGAGGCTAAGATATAATATTTGGAAGGTATGTATTTGCAATTTTTTTTCCCTAAGAATATATTACATTTTGAAAAAATGTCTGGCTTAGAAATCGTACCTCGAAAAATATGCAATATAAAAATTCTGATCGCAGACATAAAACAATAAAACGGGAAGCCTGGGAACTGAATTTGTTTGCAATCCACTGACACGTACTTGCTAGGTCACATATTTTAATTTTAAGGCACAGAATTTGAGCAATTATTTTATCCCTATTATTATTTGAAAAAAAAAATTGATTGGTGAGGTATGATGTGGGCAACACAATGCAAACTCCACATTCAATCATCAAACTAATTTCCACACTGCCCATACACCCAAAATTAATAGGATACACTGCCACCATGCCTGTTGCATTCTTTGAATTTTCATGTATCCCAAAAAAATGTTCCCACAACAAAGGGATATTCTCTGATCTTCATCATGAAGTTCCCCATGATTGTTGTTTTATTTTCACCAATTAGCAACTGTAAGAAATAGTAACAACAGTAAAAGTAATTACAGCAGTAAATGTGATTTTAGGGGATAGCGTATTCTCAAAAACTTTCATGAATATCACTCTCAAGCAAAACTTAATTCATTACAATCGGTGATCGATTTGGTTTAAATTATTTCCTACGTACCGGCAAACGTTGATCAATATTAACGATGACGATCAAATGACAAATTGACAACTTTCACACCTTGCTGTTACAAGATCTCAAAACCGCTTGCTTTTCGTAAACCTTTATTATTAAAATACTTACCATTTCCCCCCTCCTAATACATAGTGTTTCAACATCTCTCTTTTTATTTATTTAAATGTTACACGTTAAAATGAAGGTTTGGGGGTAACGAAAGAGTTAGGGTGAGTTTGGGAAATAAATTAAATCTAAATGGGGGTGATTATAATATATATATATATATATATATATATATATATTATGGGTTTTGGGGTCATTTCATCAGTTTTGGCAGTTCTCATTAGCGTGATTTAATCTTAGTTCCCCTAGTCAAGGGGGTTTTAGCAATTTCTAGAACTAACTATAGGGATCTCTTTGTATTTTAATCAAATCTTGATGGTTTGTTATGTAATTCGCCCAAGAATACTATAAGAAAGTGGCAGTGTTACTGGGGAGGAATTTGGCGCGCCTGAAAGTTTCTCAATATGAACAGCGAAAACGTAGGATTAAGCGAAAATTCAAAATTCCACTTTCTAATATAGCCTTGTTTCGCTGTTCAGATCGGTTTCCTTGTCTAATTCTACGCATATTTTCTTAGCCGAGGCGGTACTTAATCACGCATGCCGTCAATTTGAATTAGCTTTCAAAGGAGGAGTTATGGTAGCTGTTGATCATCCATGTGCTAGCAGACCAAGTGAGTTGTTTTACTTTGATTTATGTATGTCTCTTTTCTCTAGATTTATTTCTTGAAGTAACTAATTAACTGGCCACTTCACATTGTCACCATCAGAGCCGTTACCCAAGAATGTTTTCGTACTCAATGATCATGCTCTTTGCATCGTTGCTGGAGATCTTAATGATCAAACACTTGCCACCATTTCTGAAGCTATTCAACACTACAAAGTTTTGATTGCAGACTTCCGCAAGGTTCCTTTTTGTCAATCTCTTTTAATCAGTCTTTATAATTTATGTTACAGATTATATTGTATTCTGTATCATGTGTGTCTTTTCTTGAATTGTCAGCTCCAATCTAAGAAATATTGTCTGTTCTTGAAGGACAGTATTTCAGTTGAAGTGGAATCACGAATGTTGTTCGACACTCTCGAATCTGGCTACGATGAAGGGTTTGGCAGGCGTAATGGTTGCAGGGTGGGATGCAATGGTATTGTAACTATTCTTTCTTTTGGGATTAGCTGTTATGATTTTAATGTAACCCTTCTACTATTACCGTTGGCTTGTCTTTGTTTAGGGTCCTTGGTTGTATGGCATGAATGGTGAGCTGAGACCTATAGAACTGCAAGAAAGAAGTATATTGAGCATTGGGTCTGGATCAGAATATGCTTTTGGTTTTGGCGTCATCGGGTATTCGTCCTTTTCCTTGTTCTTGTGTAGTATGCGATACAACTACTTAGTTCTTTTTTGACTGTTTTGGGCTTTCTGATTTTTCTTTGTTTGTGTAGGTACCGTTACTATAGGTCCTTCGATGAAGCTAGAGATTTGGCCGCAGATGCGATTTCCAATGCTGCATTAGCAGTTAGTGAAGATGGTGAAACTGGTGGTTTCTTCAGCGGTACGTCTGTTTTTGTCCCGTCTGTTTTCTCAAGTGCTTGTTTCAACCTGAAGATTGATAGGTCCGTCTATTTTGCTTCTGACAACGAGTTCATTGCTTTCTCTGTTTAAAAGTGTATCATATAGGACCTGATAGGTGGAGCATCAAATACGAAGAAGCAAGTGCAGTAAACTTCTTGCAGAAGACTTCTTCTGCTCCAAAGTCGTTTACTTACAAGTCCACCGGATCATCTTGCTACTCAATAGCATCTTTTGAAGCCGTGTGATTCATGAAACGAAATGATGCAGTAAATTTTTTAGGACATGGATATGTAAATTTGATATCGAATATGGTAGTTGACTATTCCTAGGTGTTGTCTCTGTTTTGTGATGACTCTTTATAATACAAATAGAAATACTTGTTGGGAGAGCTTTACTTACCGAAAGGGACCTACTGGCTCGAAATCTGGATTAGTCGGAGCAATAACTTTGGACACCGGGTGCGTAATATACAAAAAAGAAAATCTTTTGATTTTCATAATTTTGTAGGCAGATGTTATCAAAATTAAAGTCAATAGTTTTCCGTTCTTCCAGTCCATTCATTAACTATAAACTTTAAAATGAAGGTGTGCGGAGTAATGCCAAAATATCATCCTGGAGATGGAGTTTCGGCGTCAAGGGAGTTTTGAAGTTTTAACGAACCATAGAGTTCTATTTGCAATTTCTCCGAAGCCGAGGGCTTAAATATAAAAAAAGATGCGATGTTGGTCCCTCTTTTGAGTTTTGGCGCGGAAGAGAACTTCTTTAGACTCTAGAAAACCCCAAATGTGAAAAGCAGCAAAAAGAAACTCAGATCAAATTCAAATGCCCATTTGTTCATCGATTTAGGGCTTATTTTGCTGTTCCGTTCTGTATCCTAATCGAATTTTAAGTATGTTTAGGAGATAATTAAAGCGCTCGATCTGAATTTTGAATTAGGGTTAAAGAACTTGTATCGATTAAATTTACCTGAAGACGAAGGCGATGGAGATAATTTCAGTCCACCTGATCAAAGGCCCTGTTTTCCCGGCTCTGAGGTCAGTTACGATTGGGTTAGTTTCTTTCTTATTCCAAAATAAGGTTTCTCCTTTCTTTTATTGTTTTTATTGTTTTTATTCTTTATGGTTTTTCGTTTACTTTTTCCTATTTTTGAATTGTGTGGTTGTACATTTGTAGTTTGATCTCCCTGGAGGGTTATTTGGTTTTCAAAATGGGTCTGAAGGTTAGAGATTGGCTCAAGAGTGGCTGAAGCAGGTAAAATCCCTATTGAACTTATTGAATTCCCTTCTTCAAACTACAACTTGTTTTTGCTGTTTCATTTCCTTGTTGATTCCACATTTATATTCTTAATTGAGGAGGTCTTAGTGCCTGTGGGAATTGTGGATAATGATATATGTTAGTTAACCTCACTTACTTTGGGGCTTATTCTGATTTGATTTTTTTTTTTTTTCTAATTCAAATTGAAGGGAAAGATAGTGTTAGCGAAAAGAGAAAAGGGGGGCAGATAGTTGAGTTCAGTTCTCGAGTCACTGGGCCCAATCTTAGAGGAGATGGCCAGTTTATCTACTGATGATGATGACCAGATTATTGAATTTGTAAGTTATCTTCTATGTTTGTTTTTTCTTCATTTAGAGTCTGGCGGTGGAGTTTTCAGCATAATGATGAACAACCTGAGACAAAAAAAGGAACCACATGTTTGTCTGTTAGTCATCCTTCATGTCCTATCAGACCGAGTGAGTTGTTTTACTTCAGTATATGTTAGTTTGTATGTATTGTGTTGTAGAGTTATCTAAGTGAAACTCTCTGCTCTCCACATTCACCACCTGAGAATGTTTTTGGACCTGATGCTCACACGCTTGGGAGTTGGGCCTTGGCATATTTTCTGGGAATATTGCAAACTACGATATCTTGCTTGGAGATTTTGAAAAGAAGGTACCTGGTGTCATGCTTTGGACAGTTTATGTGTACTATTTCTCAGATTATATTCCACTATAAAGTCTCTTTCATGTATGTTTAGCTGCAATCTAGATAAGATCCTCCTCCCCTCCCATGTAGTTCTTTATTGAGCAGAAAGATCCCCACGGGGTACCTTCAGCATTGTTTGTGTTCTTAAGTTCATTGGCAAGAAGATTTATTTGTTTTTTTTGTCTATGTTAGTGCTGTTTACATGGGCGCGTGGAGGGGAGATCTTCTCTTGCGGCGGTCAATGGTTGACGCGCTGTCTTCTTGCCAAGAGGAGGATTTGTCAGAATTAATGATCATAGTGTGGGATGAATCTGTATTGTTACTTCTTTTGGAGATTAGTTTCGAGGATTTTGGTCCAGCCCTTCTATTCTCATGTATCATGAGTTTATGTCTTTGTGTAGGGTCCCAACTTGTATGGCATGTATGAAGGAAAGCTGCTTCAGTAAAACTTTTTGGCTTTTGGACGTGGGTCAGAATCTGCTTTTTATTAGTTTGGAGCTCAGGCATGCCTCCTTTTCCTTGTTCTTGTAGAGAATGTGATATGATTACTGAATATTTTCGTGGCTTTTCACTTTTTAGTCCATACCGATCTGTCTTACTTTGTATAGGTATGATTACAATATGTACTTTACTGAAGTTATAGGGCTGTTTGGGCATGCAGTTAACATATATAATTTGCTCAATGTGGATAGCAAATTTGATTAAGAAAACTGTACAACCCAAGATTTATATTGGGTTTACAATTACAATGCTGCCATGATCTTGTAGAGATGATAGAAGTTGTGATGATAACACTACTATACCAGTATTAGAGACAACTTCTATTGGACAGTAAAGTAGAAAGAATACCGTTATTGCATTCCTTAATAACTTAATACTGGAGATTTTCATAATACAAGTTATACAACATGCAGCAGTATGCGATGTGCCTTTCTCCAATTGATACTTTTAGAGCTGATGGTGAAAGTGATGAATTCTTTAGTGCTGTTGTTTTCATACTTGTTAGTTATAATTTGATGAAGATTGGGAGGTTCATCTTTTTTTTTTTTTTCCCCCTTACAATGCTTTTATTTTCGGTTTAAAAGTATGTATGATGGTGAAGCAGTAGGAAAATAGTACAAAAAGGATCAGCTCTTGGTAGAGTCAGCATACATGAACTGATCAGTAGCTTCGGAAACTGTTCATTCGCAAAGGTGATCCGATCGAAACTGTTTGTGATAAGTCAACCAATACATGACTACTATGTCTGGAAGAAAAAGAAAATCAAGTGAAGAAAGGGTCAAGTCGACGCGTAAATGGTATGATAATTTGCATTAAAGCTCAAGTCTAGAAAATAAGGCCAAAATTGACCCAAATGGTGGATGATGATGGAGAAAGTTGGTTGGCAATTATCAAGGAAAAAATAGTTTTGCCCGAGGAATAAATACCAAGCCGCCAACTTTGACACTTGCGCAGGCTTAAGAGTTTGGTCATAATTTTCACATCTGAGTTTTGACCAAATATTTTTCAGAAAGAGCAATGAAGTTTGATGTATATACTGTGTACCTCTGAAATTAGATTTCACTCTTCTCCCTGGGAAGGTTGCAAGAAATGCTGATCCTGTTTTTGATCATCTACCTATATGCCTCCCTTTCTTCTGCCTCTGTTGACGTTTTATTCAATTCTTTCACTTCCAATCAACTGATTTTCACCGGCGATGCCACCATTGATTCCTCAACGATCAAACTCACAAAAAATGTCAACAACTTTTCATTGGGTCGTGCTTTCTACCCCTACCCAATCATTGGCTCAAACAATAGCACCATTCCATCTTTCTCAACCTCATTTGTCTTCTCAATTCTCCCTCAACGTAAAACGACACCTGAATTCGGTCTTGCTTTTGTCATTTCCACCTCTGCCATCCCTCCAGGGGACTTGCTTGCTGGCCAATATTTTGGCATCCTGTCAACCAAACACTCTGTTGCTCCAATCTTAGTTGTAGAATTCGATACAGGTCAGAATCCTGAGTTGGATGACAATAACGATAATCACGTCGGGATAGACTTGAACAGTCCTATATCAGTAGTAAAACATGAGGCGGGATTTTACGATGGTGATGAATTTAAACCTGTTAAATTGAGTTCGGGAAAGAACATCCAAGCTTGGATAGAATTTGATGGAAAGGAGCTTGGGATAAATGTTACTATAGCTCCAGTAGGCACATCAAAACCGCTTAAGCCTTTGCTCAGTTATTATGATGGTGTTATTGCTAAATACGTTTCTCCAAGTATGCTCGTTGGATTTTCAGCTGGTAAAACAATCTGGAATGAGACACAGAGAATACTGGCTTGGAGTTTAGCAGACAAAGGAGCCCCAAGACAGATAAACACTTCTGATTTGCCCATCATTCTTCCTGAATCTTCACCATCATCATCATCGTCATCTTCCATATCATCAGGACTCATTGTGGGGATAGCAATAATTTGCGTGGCTGCTCTTTTGTTTATCTCATTGTCTGGCCTATATTGGTTTAAGCTCAGGAAAAAGAGAGGAGATAAATCAGATGAAGTGGAAGGATGGGAGATTGATTACTGGCCTCATAGATTTTCCTACGAAGAGTTAGCCCGAGCCACAAACCAGTTCTCGGATGATGAAATACTAGGACGTGGAGGTTCTGGAAAGGTGTTTAAAGGGCTTATACAAGCAAATAACATCTTTATCGCAGTTAAATCCATTAACCGTGATTCTAAACAAGGCTTAAGGGAGTTCATGTCTGAAATCTCAACTATAGGAAGGCTGCAGCACAAGAATGTGGTTCCTTTACGAGGTTGGTGCAAGGAAGGCCAAGAAATGTTGCTTGTCTATGATTACATGCCTAATGGAAGCCTTTACAGTTGGATTTTTAGCAATTCTAAGACACTGAGCTGGCACAGAAGGCTTATGATTCTAACAGATATTGCAGAGGGATTAAATTATCTGCATCATGGCTGGCTTCAATTGGTGCTGCACCGCGACATCAAGTCCAGCAATATCTTGTTAGATTCAGATTTATGTGCAAAACTGGGTGACTTTGGCCTAGCGAAACTGTATATACACGGTCAGGCACCCACGCCAACACGCTTGGTTGGAACTATTGGATATATGGCTCCAGAGCTTGTGAAAGCTGGCCCAACCATGGGTAGTGATATCTTCAGCTTTGGGGTGGTTGTTCTGGAAGTAGTTTGTGGAAGGAAGCCTACAGAAATGCATTCAGAATATGCACTAGCTTTGGTTGATTGGGTGAGGAAGCTTCACAGAGATGGCAGGCTGAGTGAAGCTCCAGACTTGAGAATTGCTAGGGAAGAATATGAGGTTGCTGATATGGAGAGAGTCTTGGAACTGGGATTAGCTTGCTGTGATGATGTCCCTGAATTGAGGCCAGATATGAAGGAAGTAGTAACATTGTTAATGAACTTGAAAACAAAATATACCTCAGAGCTTCAGGGAGTTGATTGTTCTGATTTTGGAGACTTCTCAACAATCTCAAATTTATCAGTCACCTCTGATTATGGTCCAAGAACATGATAAAGTATTGAAGATAATGTGGCAGGATTCAACCTCTGTTTACCAGTAGTGAAGTCAAGTATCAGTTAACATGTTCTTGTTTTACTGTTTCTGGACAAAGATTACAGTTTGTACAAAGCTTTCAAAATTCTGGGAATCCAGTAATTCTCAGGAGTCAGGATTGCTTATGAACTCTGCAAATTCTCAGGAGTACAAAATTGATTTTATGTGGATTTGTGTCGTTCAGATTAGCATGGCACATGGAGTTGGTCAATAATGCCAAGTGGGCTAAAAATTTTGGACTTTTGACTAATAAAATTACAGTGGGACTAGAGAGTTGATCATTAATTTGCCAAATTACTGAGAAAATTCTTGAAGTTTTGAGGTTAAGGGCCACAAGGGGGCCTCTCTAAATTCACTTTGCAGAAGAAAAAGGCTCTACAACACAAATTCTCAATGCTAAAATGTTTCAAGGAAAGAAGAAGACAGGATAGATTCTTTGTGGGAAATTTTCTGGATAGAATATATAGCAGTGTTAGTTGTGGATATGGTATCATCTGTTTACTCGAAAAATTCTTTTTAGAGCTAAAACTAGTGGACGTGTATTGGTCATAGACATGACAAAATTCATCCACCACTCATTATGCTCGACCAAAGTTGAGCTCCCAAATCTCTTTACACCAAACAAAAAAATGAGACCCAAAAAAAATGTTCACTGTTCTTCAACAACTCTCTCTTTTCTTCTTACTTCTGAGCTTTCCATGGCAAGGGTTCTACCTGAATAATTCTTCAACATTCTGTGCAAACTCACTGCTCTTACTACATTCCTTGAACCCATTTCTTTTTAAGTCATGACTTCCTCTTACTGCTTATCTTTAGCTAGAAACAGGGCTGCTTCAGAACCATTAGTTCAGAATTCTCATCTACATCTCCCCAAGAACGGATCTTTCCGTGTCTTTTCAAATGAAACACAGTTTCTTAAAGGACAACCCTTGATTTTGAAGCCTCAGATATGCCTTATAAAGCCATCTTTTCAATCATTCTTTCTAAGTTCAAGAAACTCTGGCTGCTTCATACAGCCTTTTTCTGCAGCCTTGTCATCTTTTGCTGAAGCTGAAGGCCAAGAAGGTGGAGATGTAGAAGTCCACCAGGGGCATGAAGATGATGCAAAGACAAACAGTGAATTGCCTGGAATGGCACAGGCTTTTCATATATCATCTAATACAGCATCAGCTATATCAATATGCATAGCAATGGCTGCCCTTGCTTTTCCCTTTTCCATGAAGTCACTGACTCAAGCGGCTGGATTGAAGATTAAGCTGTTGACATATGTTACTTTGCTATCTGGATTTTACATGGCTTGGAACATTGGAGCTAATGATGTGGCTAATGCAATGGGCACTTCAGTTGGCTCTGGCGCTTTATCACTCAGGAAGGCTGTGTTGATTGCCGCAGTTCTGGAATTCTCTGGAGCATTGCTGATGGGAACCCATGTTACCAGTACAATGCAGAAGGGTATTCTTGTTTCCAGTGTTTTTAATGGAAACAGCACTTTGCTTTTTGCAGGGCTCCTGTCTGCTTTAGCTGCTGCTGGCACTTGGTTACAGGTGCATTTCTAAATTATTTGATCTCTTGATTAGAGAGGTTCAGTGCACATTAAGTATGACTTCTATTAAAAGAATCTGGGCTTTTATGTGGTTTCTTAGAGTAACTAACTGATTCGCAGTTCAAGGAAAAAGAGAAAACCATGCTTTATTCTATTTGGATAGTGTTGGTGCGTTAGCAAAAGATATTAAACGGATGGCTAAGTTGAATGAGAATGGCTTCAAGTGGCTATAAATTACCTTCCTTCATGCTTTGTTTGCCTTTATAACATGAAAAAGTATTGTAGATGATAATCATTTAGGATAATTTGAAGCAGCTCATAACTCTTGCAACCCGCCAAAACAATTGACAAGGAAAAAGCAAGAGTATTCTGGACTTTTTATTTTTCTGCAGTAAAACAACCCCAAGAGAACTCATTTACTAGGAATACAGTACCTAGGAAGTTACAGGAAGTTGGAGTGTCAATAAGAGTTTCAAACCTGTAGTTACCTCTTCAATAAATCAAGACATAATGCAAGAAATCTTAGATGGTTACTTCAACCTAATATCTATATTCTCCCGCAAATAGAACTAAACCAATCTCGTAAAGTAGGGAGTATGTTAAGACTACACACTATTTTAATTTTTCCGAACTCCTGAACTCCAAAAGTGATAGCTGGAACAGTATTCATTTATTTGGATATTTAACCGAAATGTAACTTGAGGATCGTAAAGAGTTCAACTTATTTCCTAATTCATTTTGTTCTCCTCCTCAAAATTGCGGATATTTCAGTGGCATGGATCCGTATCAACTGTTTTGTCATTAGTATTAGTGCAACAGAATGTAATTGCCCCAGACTCTGTCGCAATGTGATGCAGAACCTTAAATACCATAAACCTTTCATAAGCTGTGGACTTTAGATCATAAGAAGGCCATCTCACATCCACATGTGGTAACTAAATATCCTTTCTCTATTATGTTCAGACTTCAATATCTACTATTAACTGCTTACTGTTGTTATCTGACACTGCCAAATATTAGTTCTTAAAACATCACGAATGAACAAACTGATGTTGTTCAAAGCGTCTCTGGCTTTAACTCGTAAAAGTACTTGACTTTACATTATTTAAGCTCTGCCGCTATTTCAATTTCTTGAAAGGTATTGGTTCTGTACTCAGGTTGCGTCGTATTATGGCTGGCCAGTTTCGACTACTCACTGTATTGTAGGATCTATGGTTGGCTTCGGTCTTGTTTATGGGGGACCTGGTGCTGTCTTTTGGAGTTCATTGGCAAGAGTAACTTCCTCATGGGTGATCTCACCTTTAATGGGAGCAATTGTGTCATTCCTCGTCTACAAGTGCATTCGTAGGGTATGTTCTTAAAAGCTAAAGCTTAATTCTTGAACAGCAATGGCTGTGCTAAAAAGAAGAAAACAAGAAAAATTTGCAATTTGAAAGTTAATTATAGGGAATGAATACCAACAAACTGTTGCAATGATAGTCTCTTCCAAATATTACAGAAAAATCACTAATTCATCCCTACTGACATCCTTTAATATTTTTAGTTTGTTTACAGTGCACCGAACCCAGGACAAGCTGCAGCGGCAGCTGCACCAATTGCTGTGTTTATTGGCGTGACTGGAATATCCTTTACTGCCTTTCCTCTTAGCCAGCAACTTTCTATAGCTGTTGTCCAGGCTTTAGCTCTTGGTACTGCCGGTGCGGTGATTGTTTACAGGATCATTCACAAGCAACTTGGTCATTTACTTGTGAAAGCAAATTCAGGAGAGGAATTGCCCAAGGAGGACACCATCATTGCATCCCCAAAACATCTTGGATTTCTTTCTGACATTGCAGGTCCCAAGGGTGCCCAGTTAGAACTGGTTTACGGAGTTTTTGGCTACATGCAAATCCTCTCTGCCTGTTTCATGTCATTTGCTCATGGTGGAAACGATGTGTCTAATGCAATAGGTCCCTTGGCTGCAGCACTATCAATTCTTCAAGGTGGTGTAAGTGGAGCAGAAATTATCATTCCTAATGATGTTTTAGCCTGGGGTGGATTCGGTATTGTTGCAGGACTAATGATGTGGGGATATAGAGTGATAGCCACCATCGGTAAGAAGATCACTGAATTAACACCAACACGAGGATTTGCAGCCGAATTTGCTGCTGCATCTGTGGTTCTGGTGGCCTCTAAGTTGGGACTTCCAATCTCAGCCACACATACACTTGTTGGAGCTGTCATGGGGGTGGGATTTGCTAGGGGACTTAACAGTGTTAGAGCAGAAACAGTCAGGGAAATTGTGACTTCTTGGGTTGTCACAATTCCGGCAGGTGCTTTCTTTGCAGTAATATACACTTGGATCTTGACTAAGCTGTTGGCCTATATACTTTAAGTGTACATTACCGGACTATAGTGCGAACTCCACCCGACGCCAAAACTAAGAATCACAGTTATCTTTTTGAGTGATTGTAGTAGACAAGATAGAAATTTTGTGAACTTTTTCTGACATTTCTGGGATGGAGCATGCATGATGCTCCAGGGAAAATATATAGAATTATGACTGTTGTTCGAATATAATTGTTGAACTCAGCATTCTACATGCCTCAGGTAACTGCACTTGGGGAATAACAGAATATGCATAAAAGCTACACATTTTTGCAAGTGAATCCTTCTTGTTTAGGTTAACAAATTTAGTTGTTGCAAATGCTCATGTTACCCATCAAAAAGAGAAGTTTTTGGTAGCCAGAATTTTAAAATGATTTCTATTTTCATGGATTTGGCAGATAGCAGTTTCTTTCTGAGGGGATGCCTTCTGATTGATTATAATCATAAAAAGCAACTCAAGTACCTCAGAGATTAATCTTCTCTCTCTCTCTCTCTCTCTCTCTCTCTCTCTCTCTTTTTTTTTTTTTTTTTTGGTAAAAGCAAAGATTTATCGTTATAAACTGTATCTTTCATATAGAAGCAACGGACGTTCATAATTTTTTCTGAGCTCAGACCTTGGATTAACATGCATTCAGCAAAAGAATGAAGAGAGAAAAATTAACTACTCGGAGCCTTTAAATAATCTACAGTCTAAGGACATTTTGGTGTTTGGTCTACAAGTAACAATACTGTAATTATAATAAAAGGTTTTCACATACCACAAGTTTCATCACAGCTACAGATTTCAAAAGAAAGAGAGAATCATGGAGAAACTTCCCGGATGGATGGCAGACCAGGCTCCCATTCTTTCTGTATTCTTGGTTTTTGGACTGGAGGTACAAATGGTTTCTTTTGGCGGGTTCTTTTTTGCAGAGAATCAGACCGTTTTTCATTGCCAATAAAAATGTAATTCGCGGAACAAACAGTGTCCTCTGATACACCTGAGCCTACATCTGAAACATCTTCTATGCCCAAGCTTGGCTCCTGTCTTCCTTCAAGTTGTCTCATTTGAGTTTTGCGCAAGTATCTTCGTTCCAGTTTCTTGCGAGTCTTGGATGGTACCAACAGATATTTGTTGCCAGGAAACAAATAGTTTTCTGCTGGAATAACAGCACCAAAGGGACACTTGAAGACATCTGGCCTAGTGACCTCCATCCCTGGATAATTTTCCATGAAATAGGATGCAGGAACTGGATACTGATATACCTCATATTTGCCTCCTGGATGAACTATCCGGAAAGAGGTATTTCTCAGTTGTTTGTTTGATGTAACTTTGATATTCGTCAATGCGAGTTGATTGTTGCACTTGGATTCGCATTCAGAAGAATCAGAACGCTTGAGTAATACTAGCAAACGAGCCCATATCTTCAGCATTGCCAACCACCTGAGGCGACACCCCACTCTACTCTGAAAAGTTGCAATATATTCCCAATCAGATGGGATGATTCAATCTGGTTCAGCAGTTTCAATATGGTTAACTATGTATGTCCATCTGACAGTATCTTTTCTTTTTCATGGCCGGCTTTCGTATATATATCACCATTTCTCACATGGCATCAGTGATGAATCCAACAGCTAGTTATGAGAGAATTTATCTTGTCCGAAGAATATACCACTCTTTGAAATCTCCACCTCGTGAAAATCAATGACACCATATGCAGAAAAAGTACGAAGAAAACACACATCTTGTTCAGAAATAACTTGTCAATCTTATCTTGTGCCATTGCTGTACACACATTCTTGTATTCATATCATACTCCCAAAGCCCTGATGATACCTGGCGTTCTAATTTTTTCCTTCTACCACTACTCCAGTTGTTATGAATGACAAAACAACCCTTCTCCCTACACACATCTTTCACACTTTTTTCCAGCCATAAATCTTTGTATGCACCATTTGGAAAGAGGTCTCTCTCCAAGAATTGAACACTGACATTTGTTTCAGGTTCTAGGCATCTGTTATCACCAATACGATATGATCCTCCTTCACCGCATAATACATCATAAAAGCTTGGCTGCTCCGACAGATTGGATACTAATGCATGTTCCACTACTTTTTGCAATGCTGCAATAGTCTGACTGTCCGAGTTAACATAATAGAACCCAGAATTAAGGCGTCGGGGAAGGTTGATTGGTCCTGGAGACATTAGCTCGATATCAGAATATACTACTAACAAAGCAGAGAAAAAAATGACACAAGTTACGTAAGGAAAGCTACATAGTTTGGAATATAGGATTCTAGAGTAAGCACCTGTTGTTTTAAACTCATCAGATTGTGCCACAAGAATTGCAGGACCAAAGGAGCTCAGGAAAGGCAGTGGATTTTTGAACCAATACACATCAACATCGCTCATGAGGACATTATAGCCCAGCTTCAGTATCTGCAACACCACTCTTGACTTGACCTTGGTTACTTTCTGAAAGCATTCTGTCCCGAAATGACAGTCATCAAAGCTGATGTTGGTTGGAGCAGCTTCATAGGCAAAAACCGGAAGTCCCTATGCAGATAGGACCATTTAATAGACCACTTAAACAACATAGTTAGAGATAAAAACTATTGCAAGACAATCAAACTTTCCTACAAGAAAGTGCACTAAAAAAACTCATTACTGACTTCAGATCAGAATCAAAACCAGAAAGTGATAAATAGAAAGTCACCTGCAGGATAGAAAATTCATAGATTTCGTGATCAATAGCACCAACCAAAAAGTTGGAAACCTTGAGGCGTCTTAGCCTGCACACCCAGCTCATTAACAAGTCCTTATAGCTATATCCAGCCAGAGCTAGCACAATTGTCCTATTCAGGTCTGCGCGCATTGAAAGAAGTTGTTCAAAAGAGTGTGGGAGTGACAATGAGCTTGACCAGGGCAATCGGTCCTTTACAGAACAATTTTCAATCCCTTCATCTGACTTCAAGGCATCAACACAGTCCAGAATCTTTTTTCCATTCCTGGTGGTGGAAATGGCACGATCCCTTAAACTAAATGACACGCGACCTCCCAGCGGATAAACAATATCTTGTTCTCTATTTGTGAAAATATAGTGTCCATCACACTTAGAGAATCTAAACAAGTTAGAAAAGTTAGCTCCACGAAAAGAAAATGAGCCATAAAGCTTCCCTAGATGGACATTTCCTGTGAACTCCCAGTTTATCTTTTCAGTGCCTGAATCTGTAGAAGCTTCTTTTAGCTGGTAGTACTCCTGGTTGGGATCACTCACGAAGGTACTTGACACAGTCCAACTGACATCAAATACAAACCTATAATCTGAAGACAAAGCTTCTGTTACAATCCATTGATTGTGAATTCCTTTCCCATACAAAAAAGGAGGGATGACACCATTATGTAGAGGAACATCTCCGTTATTCCACGCCAGAAGCATCCTTCTGTCACAATGTTCCCACTGCAATTTCCGAGCGAGAAATCCCTGCACAGAAGAGTGTAAGTTCACTATAAATTCGCCTTTGGTCCAAGCTGCGCCGAATCTACATTAGTTTCCTTCGTACCTTTTCATATTTGACTTTCTTCCCATCAGCATCCCACATAAATGATAAATGGGTAACATTTGGGGATGAAGCAACAAGGAGCCAATCATGATCAAGTTTCCCAGCATATTTCAATGTGGAAAAGAAGTCAGGAAAGAGAACCATTTCTGGATCAATCATAACAGAAATATCTGATGCTGAGGCTTGAGATCTCGCAACCATTGAATGAAAGAATGGGCTACCTAAAAACCTACACAAAAATTTGGGCAAGGTTCATGGACCTCAAAATCTTCTCCTTGAACTTGGCAGAAGCTATTTCAACATTTTTTTGAGAAAGTATATCATCGCTGTACTCTCATTATCGATTCATAGTGATAGCTAAGAAGCTTCAGTAACTACAAACTGATGCCTAAAAACAATAAACTTACGAGAAATCAATGTTGGACTCAACCGAAACCCTTGAACCAAATGCCGATGCGAAAGAGACTGCAGAAGAATCTTGGCTGAAAAGCACCACATTGATACTTGATGACAAACCAAGCCATGATCTAACAGCCACTTCCTGCCTTTCTCCAACTGAACCGACAAAACCTTTTGGTGCTGTGAATATGGTGACTGTGGGATCAATGGAATACGTAACTCCATGACCAAAAAATCTAGGTTTCTTGAAATTGTCTTTGGTGGAAAATGACAACATCTGAGTGGCATAAAAAGAAGCACATATGAAGAAAATCCCAAAAAGCCATATCAACCATAATCCAAACGCCAATGCCTGCCAGTTGAGTAAAGATCACATTAAAACAAGTAAAACACAGTATAAAATTAAAACAAACACACTCTTCTGGGAAAACGATGGAACAGTAGACCATACCTTCTTGTTATAAGAACAAGAGAACAAAAGGGTCCTGCAGAGTTTCATGAATAATGGCCTTGATTTTATTTTATATGTTTTCTATATTTTTGTTGGTTAGAGAATGGCGTGGTTCATGGTTACAATTCTGGGTCGAACTTGATTCTAGAGCTGATTTTGTTAGAAAGAAAGGCAACTTTTACGAATGGAAGTAACTGAAGAAAATGGAGAAGGTGAAAGAGCAGCAGGGCAGCATCTCCATTGCTGAGTTACGGAAAAAAGTCTACAAAAGTGTCTGAAAGAACATGTGATAACACCATTTTCACGCTCCTCGAATCTCAACAAAGCATTTTTCAATAATTGTTTGTGCAGCTGGAGATGTATATGGAACTGCATTTTTAAGTCAAAGAAAGGGAGGGAGAAAATCTTATTACCGAGTGGAGTAAGAACTGAAAAATAAAATAAAAATCAAATGTTCGGTTTACTTTAACAATCAGTTCCACTTCCACTTCAAAGTCAGACCTCAAATGCTGACTTTCAAATTCCCAGGTCCTCCAGGATCTCTGAGGGGACCATAGGCTGACAGTACTTAATTATTGACCCAAATCCAGTGGTTTTCTCTGATGATCCTCTGTATTTCGAGAGCAAACTTGCGATTTTGCAGTTCCATTTGTGTCAGCAGTATCCAAATTCCAAAGAATGTTTCTAACGTCATTCGTCGGAAAAGAAACTATCTTTAAAAAAATAATAATAATACTACTCCTCTAGTCCTAATTTTAAATAATACTCCCTCCGTCCCAAAAAAAAATAGTCCAAATTGAATTTTGAAATTTGTACTACTTTTAATACAAATTTGAAAACTCAACGTGGACTATTTGTTTGGGACAAAGGTTTTAATATACAATGAAAAAGAGCAAGTTACACAAATCTCATTATCGGGAAAGTGAATCGGTAATTGAAATCATAATTTTAATTTTCTTGGCATCCAGCAATTCACATTAGGAAACCGAAGACCCCTAAATGTTCAATTACAGCTCAACAATACCCCAAACCAACCAACCTGCACACTGTAACATGTAAATACACGGCCACTTGGGCCATAGAGAATTAAGATTCATGCAAAATTGACCTTGAATACTTTACAGATACTAAACAAACCTAGGGAAAAAGGAACTTCCTTTTCACCTTTTCTTTTCCAGCATTCAAGACGTCAAAAGCAAAAAACAGAGGCGAGGGTGAAATGAGTGGTCGTTGGAAGTAAATTTTCAACTACTAACTAACATACTATCCTACATAGCTCACGTAGACAAGGTTAATGCTGCACAATACCAAACTATTGAGCTCCAGCTTCCATTATCAAGCAGCTGCAGTATATCATCACTCTGATAAGGAAACAATTGCATAGCCATCTCAGCAACAACCACTGGCAGTCAATCTGAATTTTGATGACTCAACGTTCCACTGCTTTAATTCTCTGTTAATTCATGCACACTCTGAGGCTTGCACAGGGTTCCAGGCTTCATCACACTCACAAGGATTTCTATCACCTTTTCCGACGAATAGGTGACCTTGATCTCGATCTGGATCTCGACTTTTTCCTCCTGAAAATCAAAACAAACCAGTTCAATTGCGAGATAAGAATGGCCTGATTTTGCGCAGATATTTCCTTTCATCCCTCTTACAATTCTGGATTCACACTAAAAATAAAAATCACAACTCTATGTCCCTCCAGAAACATACCTGGAAGTCTCAAGAGAAGAGTAAGGAGAATGCCTGCGCTGAGAGTGCTTGCTATGAGGTGACCGCGAAACATGTCTATAAATGAAACATTACATACTAATCGAGTTAAAATATAAAAAGTTTGAACGTAACTCGTCAGCTTGTAAGCTTTCAAGCTGAACAAACCTGTGAGTTAGAACCTATTATTGTTCTTAAGAACATTACTACAGTGAAATTCGAAATGATCACTTGAGCAGGTTTTCATCTTAATAAAACATAATCATTGGCAAGTTTCCTAGGGCTGCCTTTGAAACGAAAAATCATGACTGTAAAATTAATCATGTTGTACTCTCGAACCTTGAAATATTAATTACTGAAAATATCATATAAGTATAACCTACAAGGAATGTGATTAAAGAATGACAATTTCTACAACGGTTTCTTTAAGATCAATAAACGTGTACTGCATTAAAATAAACAGCATTGCTAGATAGCGAATGTGCACAGCCTATCACTGTTCTTCCTTCCTGCTTCTGCAAAGTAAACTATACAAGCAAACAAGGTACAAAGGAAAACATGCGAAGGAAACCGTTGTACTGGCGGCTGCTTATCAACAATGACAATTAAAAAGAACCAGGAGAAGAAATAACAGCAAAACAATATATGCTAAAAATAAGAGGCAACAAAAGGAAACAAAGCAGTATCACGGAAATGACCACAATATAGTTACAAACAATAAAGTAAACAAAGAAAAGGAGGCCAAATACTGGAACTAAAACTATTACAGAGAACTGATATAGGTATAATTACTGTGCTCACAAAATTACTGTCCCCAATTTCATTTTAAACCAATCGTGAAGATTAGTAGCATCAGGTAAATATACGAGTATGCAATCTAGTCTCCTATAGAAAGGTGTCCGTTTGAAAGCACACTTCCGCATAGCTCTCATTCACAAAGCACACGTTTTAGACCCTTCCCTTCAACATCCTTAGGTGAGATAAGATATTAAAAACCAACTACGGAGCATAATACCGATTAGTGAATAAAATGACGTACATCTACTCAGAAAACACTTCTACAAATAAACAATTCAAAGCACGAGCTACATTGAAAGAAAGAACCAATGCAAGTGATCCAAAAGATCTCTTCCACATAAGAACATACCTTTTCTTAGATCTAACAGGGGATGGTGATCTCCTTCTCCGGGAGTGCAGCTTTCTGCAGGTTGAAATTAAAAGATTAGCAACTCATGAATTTCAAGGCCTGAAATGTCAGAAAATTGAATATAAAAGAAAGGGTGTCACATTTTAGCGTCGTCTGAAGATTCATCACTTGATTCATGGGCATGGCCACCACCTCTGTGGTTTCTGTCCTTACCAGAGGCTGACGATGCAAGGTGCTTGTTCTGCCTGCTAGAATCAGTTGAGTCTCTGTCTTTAGGTTTTTCTCTTTTGTCCTCCTTCCCTCTTCCCCTTTTTCCTTCACTATCTTCTTTAACAACTGCTCCACTGTCTGTCTGCCTCTCCCTTCTACTCTCCCTGATGTAATCAGGAGATCGCCTTTTCCTCGAATCAGAATCCCGTCCTCTTTCAGCAGACTTCACAACCTTATCTCCCCTACTTTCCTTTGAACCACTCTGATCATCTCTCCTTTCCCTTTTAATTTGTCCCTCATCATGCCTGCTACGCTTCTCCTCTGTTTTTTCATGCACACTTTCCTTAAAAGTCTCCAACTCTTTGACATTATTGCTTTTAACAGAAGAACCCCTGTCATGCCCGTGCCTATCATTCTTATCTAGTTTATCTCTAATTTCGTCACTTAAATCATCATTCACTACTGATTTCCTGGAAATGAGATTATCAACTGGTTTTTCACTTTTCCCAGCGTTATTTACACCTAGATTGTTAGGTGCATCAACATCCTTAAGCTGTGCTACACCAGACTCTCCATTAGAAGTAGTGCCCTCATCCTTCAACTCAGTGATTGCAGCAGTATTAGAATCCATATAGACAGGAACCTCATTTGCTTTACCATTTGAGCCACCATAATTGACAGCATCCTTACTCAAAATTGCCTGCCCCGGTAAATTCTTCTCCTTGGAATTAGGATTACCAGAGCTCTCAGGTTCACTCTCATCATCATCTGAGGCATAACTACCAAGACCCAACACATCACCACGAGAGACATCAAACTTTCCGATACCATCAGAAGAGACAGTTTCCTTGATTTTCACAGGTATGGAGGCAGTTATGGTCGATTCAGTAGTCGCAGTGGTCAGTGTTGAAGTTGAATGTTTGCTATCTGGAACGGAAACACCAATTTCACAGAGAAAAAAGAATTTCTTAACTTCAAGTAAACAAGGAAGCAAAACTGGTAAATAATCTGAGGGATGAAGAAATATAAAACAACCCCCTCAAACAAAAAAAAAAAAAAACCAAAAAAGGATGTAAATGACGTGCAGATCCACCTTCAATGACAGGATCATCTTCACTAAGAACTTTCGTTGCAATTTCATCAAAGAGCTCTGCAGTAACCTGCAACAAATATCAAAACCTCAAGCCTCCGCTCCATGCAATAGGAAAATTATAAACTACTAAATAAACTATGCGTAACCTGCAAAAGAACATCGGTCACGATGCGCTTTATCTCGTTATTTATCGCTGCCGTTCTAGCAGCTTCCAGATCATCCTAAAAAATAAATAGATAGCAAATCAGCAAACAGCACCAAAGGAATCTTGATGCGGGATCACAAGAGTCATATAACATTGTTTCAACTAAAGTGAAGAAAGACGGATATGATCTAAGCAACTAGATTGTACATTTGAAGCTAAAATGTACCAGAAAAGAATTTAACAACAAATACTACGAAAGATCCATCAACTAACTAAAAGAATTATAAAACTAACACCATTCATATCAGAAATACTAAGACCAGACTAATTGATAGCACTCATCCAACAAGCAGAATATAAATTGAACCAAAGGACGAATTCTCAACACTTAGAAAAGAAAAAATGCCCAAAAAAATAACCCTTGGAGATATCAAAAACATGCATCCTTATTAAGAATATATAAGAACATGGGTTGATTAATTGCATATCTCTTTCACAGGAATCTCAATGGTTTCCTAATTGTTTTATCCCGAGATTATTAAGAAACCAAGAAGGCAAAAGCTAGGAGCCCAGACTAAATGAAAATTATTAATAGCAACAGTAGGGTTCAAACGAATAGAATCAAGAGAAGTGAAAAAACCTCATCATCGTCTTCTTCCTCATCCGACCGAGTATCAATGCTTTTCTGATCTCCCATTCTATAGTCATCTTCTGTGGATTCGGCATCCTCTTTTGGAAGATCCATAGATGAATTAACAATTACAGGTTTATTTTTAATTATTTCCTCCCGGAGCCAGTTGGGAACAGAAGCCTGAATATCATCCAAAATGAGATCAGCTAAGCAATTATCAGATAGTTAAGCACTAAAGAGTGAATATTAATGCTAATTCCGATGATGAACACCTTCTTAGGCCGTTCAGATGCAACAGGTGCCCCAAAAGAATCAACAGAAAAAGGTGCCCCAGGATGAAGTTCTGGCCCAGCAACTATTCCAAAGGAGCCAGCAACTGATGCTACCGCAGGTTGGAAGCTTGGTCCAGTCATCCTTCCAAATATTGGCGTCGTATGTCCAGGGACAGGAGAAGGTACAGCTGCTACCGGATCAACCTACAAGCACGCAAATATTGATGAGCAAAGCTAAAAGAAATTGCGTGATTTAATGCAATCTAGGCAATAGAACCGGTCAAAAAAAATAAAAATAAAAAAAAAAATAAAAAAATAAAAACCTGTGATCCTGCTGGAACCATTGCTGTAACTGGGGGATAAACTAATGCTGGCTCAGTAGGAGGAACAAAATTATAGTCAGGAGGAACTGCTGCAACATGCTGTTCCATGCCTCTCGAGATGTCCCCTGTTACAAAACTATATAGTCAGATGGCATGCAAGCAAATTTCACTGTAAACTGCCTACAGAACTTGCAGCACAGAATATCCTTTGCCTAGGACCACAAACACCACTATTTTCTTTCTCCAAATTCTACCCAACGTACTACAAAGTCATCCTATTTTTTAACTGGAGGAGAAGGATCGAACTTAATCTCCAATAAAACTAAAGAAAGGCTTGTTTCCAATTTATTTTAACTTCTGTTCCATCAAGTCAGGGAAGTACAAAATCACAATACATAAAAGCAAATCTTGAGTAGGAGCTTCAGGCAAAAGCAACATATTGTAGCAGTTTTTTTTACCTGCAACAGAAGAATAACTAGAAGGTACCTCCTGCTGATGGACTGATGAACTTATAGATAGATCCTGCCCAGAAAATGTGGCAGCTGAATCTGCAACCATGCTTCCATCTTTAAATGCATATGCTGGATGCTGAGATTGCTGGTCACCTGATGTAACATTATAAGCAGCCCATGCCCGGGCCTTTGTGGCCCAATCTTCTTCTTTGTTATTAGCTGCAGATGAAAGAAATGCACATCGTACATCATCTACTTGTGGATACATCCGCCACACAGAAGATTCTTACAAGTTAATTAAAGTAAAGAGGGAGCATCTGATTTTGTTGCATGTGACAACCCAGGTATCTGGTGGGGGTGCAGATCTTAAGGAGAGGCTCATTAACATTGTAGAAAAGGATGAGAATTTTCCAAAAAAGTGCCACACCCAACACCCATACCCACGAGTGCCAACTCGGGTACTCCTCAAAAGAGGAGAGTCTGGGAAACATAGTAAACTACCATCCCAATTAAGCGCCACAAGTTAAAAAAGTTTCAGGGTATATGACAGTTCAAAATAAAAGAAGAAAATATTTCTAAAAAGAATGTTAATTACACTCCGGTCTCATTTATAAGGCACAAATTTGAACAACATTTAGTATCAATTTCAGCCTTATATTTAGAAAGACACAAACTGCATCAAATAACATCGTAGTTAACAAAGAATCTGTCATCAAGTTTGCCTTCATGATCACTAGTTGGAGGCAATAAATTCAAAAGTGAGCAGTATCAATGCTTCATGAAAACTCAATCGCTAGATAAAACAATATAAGTTAAGAAGAAGAAAAGAAAGGGTGCATAGGAGGCCAAGAGAAATGCCATCCATAAAAAACATGCGTATGCATTTGTAGATGCGTATTTACTACCTTGATACTCCCAACTTTGCTGATGACTCCAACTGGCAGGCCCCCACTCCTGCAAAGCAAAAATAGCATTCTACATTATTCACACTAATCCACAGCTATCGAATAAACACACAGCCAAACCTTACGGACTTCCATAATGTTATAAAACAAAGCCTTCCGAATAGCCAAAAAGTTAAAACCCTTTCCAATAATAAAATGTCTAAATACGAGTTGCCAAAGGCAATTTGAGTTTCTTTAGCTCAATTACTTTTGGTGAAGGAAGTACTGCTTTGAATCTCATGATCAGAAGCTTAGTACTTAGTTTTCCCTTTTCTATTAGCGTAGTTAATTTTTCACAATGGCGCCTCATGGCCTCCGTGATGAAATTTCAATTTCTAGTTTTCTATCTTTCATACAACAATAATCATGCAAAATTGACTCACTATAGAAAACAAGTATCCAGCAACAGGGAGAAGTATCTTACCTGATTGACCTGAGGGTAAGGCTGGGGCATAGGAGGATGTCGCGGCGGAAGAGAATGGTGCGAATGATGCGGAGGAAGAGGATACTGATTAGACGGAGCTGGATACGGCGTCGTGTATGGAGGCGGAGGTGGAGGCGGAGGTGGAGGCGCAGGATAATGATTGGGAGGAGGAACAAACTGATCAGGATGCTGCGGCGCCGGTGGCCACTGCTGATGCGGCGGTTGCTGAACATGAGGAGGAGGAGGTGGTGGTTGTAGTGGTTGTTGTGGAGAGGAAGAAGGATGTTGGTAGTGGAATTGATTCGAGTACCACTGGTTTGGAGGATGCACCGGCGGTCTTTGCCCTTGGTGGTGGTGGTGGTGGTGGTGGTGGTAATATGGATCTGCTGCCGGCGGAGGAGGTGCCGGCGGTCTCATGTAACCATGCTGCTGCTGGAAATCCATGATTTGCCCCTTCTCTTACAGGTGGGTTTTAGGGTTTTGGATGCTTTAATTAATCGAATAATGGTAGACGGGAGACGGAAGATAATCAGATAATATGCACGGGTTGGGAAAATTATTCCGCAAACTCAAAAAATATGCGGTTATTTTCCTACATAACATTACAGTGTTTATTAGGGAATATTGACGGATACATCCCAACGTTTACTTTCTGCTAGTCAATTCATCCCAAACTTTTAAAATTGAGTGATTACATCCTAAGGTTTTTAAAATTAAGTGCAACAATCCCATAACCTATTGTTAATTTAGAGTAACAGGTAAATTTTACTTAATTTCATAAATTTTACTTAGTTCGGTATTTACTTCCTTTGCTAATTATTTTTTCTTTTTTTTTTATTTTAGTCTGGTTAATTATGTCATGCCATCGGTCCATCTCTCCCAATACCATTACGGTTACTGAACAAAATATTCGGTTTTTATTTTTTAATCTGTTTGAAATTTTTTAATAATTTTTTCAAAATAGTTTATTAATAAATGTCCAATTTCAACATATCTTTTACATTTTCAACACTTTTTTTTACAATCTCAATCCAAAAAATACCTAAAAACACACAATAAAAAAATCTAAACATAGGTATTCAATTTTTGTTTGAAACAGGTGGAATCAAAATCCACCATGCATTATTTAGATATAAAAAAAATTTAAAAATAAAAAACCCAATTGCTTCTTCATAATTAATAAAGTCATAACGAGGTTTGGCAAAATTTTATTAAAAAAATATTAAAAATTAAGAGAGAGAGAGAGAGATAGTGAGAGAAAATACCAATTTTTACTTGTTGTACAGGTCAATTTTATGTTGTTTCAGGTCATGGGATGGTTGCACTCAATTTTAAAAACCTTGGAATATAACCACTCAATTTTAAAAATTTGGGATAAATTGGTTAGTAGAGGATAAACGTTGGGATGCATCAACTAATATTCCCATATTTATTATGTTGCCTTTTTTTTATACATCAGTGAAAGTATTAATATTTTAGATTTTCACCCTCGTAAAAAAAAAAATTAGATACCCCAGCTAGTAATAACCATCTTCACCCTATTTTCAAAATTTTTTACTCTTAATTGTATACTTTTTTACTCGTAAAAATTACTATATTAATTATATTAATTACACTGTGTTCAAAAGTATTGTTTCGACTAATCCCAATCCGAATTGAAAATTTTAAAATTCCTTTTTCTTTGGGGGGTAAAGGAGACAATGGAAAGTTGTTCCGCCAACAATATGATTCAGCGTATCTGAGTTGATAATAAAACGTGCACATCTGGTCATCAAAAATTTGTTTGATAATCATTTAAAAATGTTACTTTCAAACCAGTACTTACACAAATTGCAATTAACATAGACCCGATAATTGTATAGCAATTTATATTGCTCCTGAATCCTAATCAATCAATCATGAGAACCACGAAAATCATTAATTAAGCGTCCGATTGACGACTGAGAAGAGCCCCCTGCACTTAATGCATTTCTTGCTTTCTCCTTCAATTCCTTCACTCTTGCTCTAATGTCACCATCAAGCTGCATCAGCTTTCTGATCCCACCTTCAATTTCATCTGCTCCAACAACAACAACACCTTGATTCCCATTCATCCTGATTTCAACTGCGATACCCAAATCCTTCACTAACAAAAACGCATTCAACTGCTGCTCTGCATACATAGGCCAAGTCGCCATTGGAACTCCAAACCAAACACTTTCCAGCACCGAATTCCATCCACAATGTGTGACAAATCCTCCGACGGCCGGATGGCCTAAAACTAGAGATTGTGGTGCCCAACCGATCACTTTTCCGATGCCACAAGTCCGGTCCAAGAACCCTTCAGGCAAAACTTCTTCGTAATCATCATACTCACTTGGATATTCCAAAAGTTTTTTATTTCGAGCCTTCCGCAAAGACCATAAGAATCTACATCCACTTTGCTCCACTGCTTTTGCGATTTCCTTAACTTGGTCTAGCTCAAACGACCCGAAACTCCCAAAGCAAAGGAAAACTACAGATGAATTGGGCTGATCATCTAGCCATCTCAAGATGGTTTCGGAATTCTCTAAATTATTGCTGATTCCCCTGAAGTTTATGAGTGGTCCAACAGGGTAAATTGCTAGCAAACTCTGGTTTCTTAAAAGGGCTTGTATTGCATATGATTCTAAATCAAGAAAAGTATTAACAATGATCCCTTTTGATTCACCCACCCATCTTCTGACCATTTTGAGATACGGTGAATCCGCATCAAACATTTCTGGAGGGCATTGTTTAGCAGGAACAGGGTGGATATAAGTTGAGACTGGAAGTTGAAGATCTGAGTCTACATACTCAGAAAGATCGCAGTTTTCATCTACAAGGCTCAGGAGATGGTACCTGAGGCCAATTATAGCAGCACCAGAAGCGTAAAACACATAAGTTGGTAACTCAAATTCATTAGCTACATCAATCATGGCTGCACAGAAGGTGTCTACGATGAACCCTGTGACCTTAGATGAACCAGAGGACTCCTTCTTCAGTTGGGCAACAAAGTTTCTAACTTGTGGCTTTTGGCTTTCCACTATTCCATAAAGTAAGGCCAAAGGATTCTGAGGCATTAAGGGATCATCTTGTGGTTGTGGATCTGAGAGTTGCACATATTCTATACCTTTGGTGGTTTCAGTAAGGAGTGACTGAATGTATGATTTGGCACTGGGATCAAAGGGCAGATTGAAAAGGAGGAATTTGATGGAAAGATGATCATCTCTTTCAATTAGCAGCTTAGCCAACTCAACAATTGACACTAGATGGCCTGTTACAGGAAAAGGGATGATAACCAATTCTGCTTTCATCTTTAGGAAATTTCCAAATATCTGTCTTGATAAGATGCCTCAAAGTTGGAACCTCAAAAATATTGATATTTATCATGCCGAGGTAACTGGATTGATTTCTTGCAGACTGTAATTTAGAGTATAATATCGAGGAGAAGTGGAAGTGAGGTCATGGCTTTGCTGTAAGCCTTTTAAAGTAGGTGCTGAAGATCACATTATTAAAGGGCAAAGTCAAAAAGGTAATGCTGAATGATCCATTCATATTTCTTCTTGTACATCATTGTTTTTCCAGAAAACTCTGCCAACAGGTAATGCTCAAAAACTTTGAAATTTGAGAATTTCCGGTTCCAGGTTAATGCAAACAAATATGCTTGGCATAAATTTATGCTAATTGTCATAGGGTAAATCACTGGTAAACTTGCATGACTTGACTTGCGCGTCAACTTCAGGAATTAGGTACCAAGTCAATCCCTGGTCTCATATAAAGTAAGGTATACCCTTTTCACAACCAAAAAAAAAAAGTATGGTAAACCAATTAAACAGTGGAAGCTAGCTTTTATGACCAGTTGAAGATGGTGGAACACTCCGTCAACCTACATCACTCTTCCATGGATGAATGCAGGAAAACAACGATATGATCTTGACATGTTTTGAAAATACATATTGTATTACGATAAACTTATTTAAGAGTGAAAATAATAACCGTGTAATTAAGTAGTACTCCCTCCGTCCCATAATTATTGTCCACTTTCGGAAAAAAAATTATCCCAAAATTATTGTCCAATTTGACTTTTTATGGACTAAAGTACGCATTTGTCCTTTAATCTATTTACTGTAAAGTGTAAATCTATCCACGCACAACATGCACAACACACACAATAAAAGAGAACACAATGCAAAAGTAGCGAAATCAAGCTCATATTCCCACGGCTCAAAGCGAGAGAGGATGAGGTAACCGGGTGATTGTCAGAAACGAATATGGGGAAGAAATCTTTCTTGAGCGATTAAATTGGTGTAATGGATTTATTTCTGATCTCGACGGACCCTATCTCTTGCAGATCCCGACGGTGAGTCTCCGGCACGGACTCGGATCGAGTAGCGAGGGTCTTCACCAGACCCCCGAAGCTCCATCCACCAACACACGTAGCAGAACAAGGAATAGAACCACCATCACGACTGTGTCTGTTTGGAAACAGATTATGTCTTACCCCCTTCTCGGATTTCTCTCAGCCTACCAATTTTTCATCATAATTATTTTTTTTTCTCTATTCTTTGGCTGATGATGACTGTGTCAAATCAGTGCCACTGATTTTGGCATAATTTTTTGGATTCACCTCTGGGAGAATTGACAAGCATATCTTTCGTGAATCTTGGACTTCTTATTCAAGTGTTTGGCCCAGTCCCCTGGAGAATTTAGATCGTACACCTTTTTCCAATTTGCAAGAAGTGCCCGATGGGCAATATGTTTTTCATCGGAAATCTCGCCGGAGTTGTTCTCATCATCGGTTTCCTCAACTGTCTCGTCCGTAAAATCTTAGACAGAAGAATTATGTTCGGAAACATCAGCTTAGAGTGGGAAGATTTGAAATTCGTCATTTGAAAAATTGATTCACTGTTTGATAGTGAAGAATGAATTCTTGAGCTTTGGTTGAATATTTGGATTGGGTTGATTTTTGCATTTTTGTCGGTGTTAGTTTAGAAAACGAGTAACCGATTAAACAATTACATGGACAGGGGTATATCTGGAAGTTTAAGTCAAAATATAGTTTAAGTTTGACCAAAAATAAATTCTTCTATCTTGTTTAAACTGGACAATAATTATGAGACGGAGGGAGTATATAACAAAAAAAAAAAGAACTAATTTATCCTTCCTTTTTTGCACTCTAAATTTTCTATTACACACTGCACACATCCTAATAACTGATAAAATAACATGTGTAAGGACTCTCGTAATGATTTCGGGTGAATTCCCTATTACGATTAGTTTGTATCAATGGTCGGCAATTAAACCCATTACTAAACATTTACAAATCCATTCTTAAATATATGCTATTTGTCGATAACATAGTTATAATATATGAAACGAGGGAAAGGGTAAATACCAAGTTAGATACACAGAAAGAGGCGCTAGAATATATAAATTTTACTATAAGTAGAGCTAAAACTGAATATATGGAATATCATTTTAGTAATCGTAAGAGTAATAAAATGGTAAAGGTTAAAATTAGTGAGCATGAAATGAACATATTTAAAAATTTTAAACTCCTAGGATTTATCGTAGAAGAAAATGGAAGTATTGGGAGAGACGCAACACATAAAATTCAAACAATTAAAATTAGTACACATTCCAATACTCAATTTAGACTTTTTTTTTTTGAGATATTTCTTCTGTACCAAAGGTAGTCAAAATAAAATTTTGAGAATTTATATTAAATTGAGGTTTGACATTTATATTATTCTTAATACAAGTATCAAAATTTAATACGAATAATTTTTTAATAGTAGTATATAATTTTGTACCGTATTAGAGCATCTCCAACCATTCCAATATAATTTGCACCAAGTTTACTGTAAAAATAAAATATTTCAAGAATCTTTTTACACCAAAATTCTTTGTTCTTCAACCTTGATGCATCAAATGGTTTAAATATATAATGTTTTAAGTTAAATTTTATTTTCTGCTTAATTAAAATCTTCTAATTTATTGATAATTTTGTGAAATTTGTTTCTTATAATTGTTTTTTATTTGATTTTAGTAGTGTCGTTTTTTTTTCAATTTTGTTTCATATTCGATTTAAATAAAATTAAAAATTAATTTTTTAAAAATAAATTTTATATTCAATATGGGTCTTATTTTAAAGATCTCAGCAAAATATTTAATATCATATAATTTTCACAACACAATTCGTTTTACAAGTTCAATTACATAGCAAACATATATTTAGATCAAAGTAAAAAAATAGTGCACTAAAAATAGTGTAATGGACAAATTACACCAAATCTGGTGTAATATTATTCATTGTACCAAAATAGTGCAGTGATTTAGTGTCTTCGTTAGATTATAACTTTTACACTAAAACATCAAATTTAGTGTTTTGGTATCTTGGTCGGAGATGCCCTTCGTTGCCAAAGAGTTACCTAGTTCCCGTGTTTTCTAACACCTCATCCAACACCGTTGAACTCTTCACTTTTCAGCCACTCCTCTCCCGCCGATGGGGTCGCTCCTCCATTTTCCTGCCGATCAACCTTTTGCCCCCATAAATCTTGTCCATGAAAGAGGATTATGTAAGTGATTGGTTTTAGTAAGGTCAACTCTTGGTTCATTTTAGTAAGTTCTGGAAGTGGAGTGTTCTAGTGTTTCAAAAGTCATAGATTTTTTTTTTCCGAAAAAAATACAAACCAATATTTCGTAGATTGCAGCTAACCATTCAAGAAAAGACACTTACATAATACAGGATTTGTGACACAAATTATATAGATTGATCAATTAAAAGAAATGGCAAAAGCGTACCTTATCGCGAAAGTCTCCGCTCCAACCTTTGAAGCGTTGAATCACTTCAGAAATGGTCCAAAGTGCTTGATCATCATGATCTCCAGCAACGATGCAAAGCGTGTGATCATCAAGTACGAAAACATTCCTCGGTAACGGCTCTGGTGGTGAAATTAAAAGCCGGATAGGCAATTAGTAACTTCATGAAATAAACCAAGAAAAAAGACACATACACTAACATATAAATCAAAGTAAAACAAACCCACTTGGTCTGCTAGCACGTGAATGATCAACGCCTACCATAACCCCTCCTTTGAAAGTAACAGCAAAACTTGTAGTACCCTGTTTAAAAAAAAAAAAACGGATAATTAAAAATTAAGAAAAAGAAAATGATCAAGTTGATTAAGATCATCATCATCATCGTCAGGGGCAGCGAAACCTTGGAATCTTCAGGTATAGGTATAGAGCTAAATCTCCTGAACTTCATATCCAACCCCTGCGGTTTTATTAGAATAAACAAAATCAATTCCCTCAAAAAAAAAAAAAAAAAGAATGAACAAAATCAATTAAAATAAGCCCCAAAAAGGTCACCAAAAAAAATTACTCCCTCGGTCCCAAAATTATTGTTCAGTTTGGATTTTCACTTTTAGTTCTTTTTATACTAAAAATAAAAATCTAAATTGAACAATAATTTCGGGATGGCGGGAGTAAATTATTAACCCTAGTCCCCGCAATGTAAGTAACTCCTCAGCTAGAATACATGTGTAATTGAACAAAGAAAGCAAACAGAAAACAAGCTGGAGTATAAGGTGGTTTTACCTTCTCCTTCCACCGCTTCTGCTCGGCAGATGTTTCCTCTCGCCATTCTTTAGAGCCTCACAGATATTCAGCAACTATGGCTTCGGAATCGTCCTCAGGAGAATCAACCTAAACAATGCCACCACCTAACTAAATAGACTAAACCGAATGCCCAAACAAAAAAACCCAAAATCTTTTGTTTAGGTTAAAGGAAGAAGATATTCCACACAAAGTGGTTATCTTTTGTTTATAGGACCAAAACAGAGGACATTGGAAGCCAAAATCATTTGGAACTCTTACTAGACAGAGCTTCATTTGTTGCTTGGCATGTAGGAATAGATTGCAAACCAAGGATAGGCTAGCTAAAGTGATCATGCAGCCTGATACATTGTGTTAACTTTGTAGGCAGGAGGATGAGCAGATTGATCATCTTTTTTTTTGGCTGTGATTATGCTAGACAGATTGTGGATGGTACCTTTGACTGGCTGGGTTTAACTAGAAGCTGTGATCATCTGAGAAGAAGTGTTAGCAGATTGCTCAAGCAGTGGAGATATAAAGCAGTCAGACAGAGGTTATTGCATGCTTGTATTGTGTCTTGTGTCTATAACATTTGGAGATAAAGGAATGGTAGAAGAGTGGGGAAGAAGGGTAGAACAGTTCAGGAAAGAATTGCTTTGATTAAACAGGAAGTCACTTGACATATACAGTTTCATTGTAGGAAAGGTAGTGGGGATGATATACGGTTTTTGAGCTCTTTGGACATTAATGTTAATATTCAGAAGCAATGTAATAGATAGGGCATCTGTACAGTAAACAGTGAAGTGAAGTTGATGAATGAAATTTACATTTTTACCACAAAAAAAAAAAAAAAAACCTAAAAATTAACGTCGCAAACCTCATGGTCTTCATCGAGCCGTTACACAGGATTCCTCCTGTGTTACTCATGTAATGATTATTTGCAGGGTATTGAAAACGAATTAACTGAGCGGCTCAAGCGTGGAGTCTATGATCCTGCGGAACAATGTTCATTTCAAAGTACGTATTCGATAAAGTTCTGCAAGGTATTGAAGAATGAAGAAGAAGAAGAGGTCTAAAATTGCAAGGGCTCATAGTGTTTCCTTGAATGGCTTTTTTCATTTTCCATAGGGGTTTTCGGTTTTTTTTTTTATTTTTTTTATTTTTGTCCAAACTAACTTCATTCGGTTAATGTCGCTAGGAGGAAGCTGAGATAGAGTATGTCGTTGTAAGGCCATGATTTACCCGAAGAGGAGGATTATGATATAGAAGACGTCGGCGACTTTCGATTTACCCGAAGAAGAGGATTATGAGATAGAGTATGTTGTTGTAAGGCCAAGATTCGGTTATGTTGTTGTAAGCCCTAATTCTTCCGCTAAACTCAACTCACACCGTCACATGCATTTCCAGAGGACATTGGCTCTATATTTAACCCCGTCAAAGAGGTAAAATGTAGTATGGCCAAAACTTAGGGGAACGTTCGATATCATCCCATAACTCGGGTAAAATGTAGTTTGCCCATTTTAGTACAAAGTAGTGCATAAGGTATTTTTCATTTTTTACCATATTAGTTACCAAAAAGCTACCTATAGTTCTCGCGTTTCTAACACGTTGTAATCTTCACTCTTCAGCCACTCCTCTCCCGCCGACGGCCTCGCTCCTCCATTTTCCTGCCGATCAACCGTTTGCCCCCATAAATCGTGTCCACGAAAGAGGATAAAGTAAGCGATTGGTTTTAGTACGGCGGACTCTAGTCTAGGTTCATTTTAGTAAGTTCTGAAAGCGGAGTACTTTAGTGTTTCAAAAACAATACTTCTACTAGTTTTCTTTTCTTTTTTTTTCCCCCAAGAAAATAAGAAATAGAACTTTCTGAATATTGAAATTTTGAAGGTTGGCTACTCATATTTTGGTGAGAGAAAAGCTCTTGGTTCTTTTCGTACCTAAACAAATCTTGTGATTTTGACGAGCGCTGCTTGTAGTGCGGATTTTTAAATACTCCTTCCTTCACAAAATCATTTTCCAGTTTGAATTTTCATTTTTTGTTTAATTGTATTAAAAATTAAAATAGTGACAATAATTTCATAATAGAAAGAGTACCTTTTTTGTTTTAAGTCCAACTGGTATTAGTTCATTATGAAGGTTCTAATTTTTTTTTGTGTTTATAAGCTCTCTTAATGAGGTTTCATATGAATTTTTTCAAAATATAAATCAATATAATTAGTTATTGTGTATTATGCAATTTATGACTTTATTTGGTCTTTAATATCTACGTTTTTTGAGATATTTTCTGAGTTTTTACTTGTTTTTTTTTTAAGAGCTTGTGGTAGAGCTGAGGTGGAAAGAGAGGCTATCTAGGAGAAATCTCGCACTTAAATATTTTTTTAATGTAGATCCAAAATGACATTTTCATCTTTTCTCAAGCAAATTAATTAGCATCAGTACTTAAGTGCTTTTAAAGAGTCATCTCAAGCAGAGACAATAAATAGGAATAGTCTATTACAATGTTCAAGATCAAATTCAAATACCCATGTCCTTAAAAAGGTACTGCATCACTTCATTTCATGAATCACACTTTTCCGGGGTGGTAAGATGGTCCGTACGTTTGGGGGCAGTAAGGTGGTGCTGTGAAGCAAGATGGTCCGGTGATTGTATACTCGTTTTTTTTAACAGATCTTATAGCGGCTTGGATATTTTGGTAGAAGTTTGCTGCACTTTCTTCTTAAAAAATGATCTCCCACCCATCAGGCCCTATATAGTAAACTTAGAATAGGGAAATTGTATTGAATTCATCATATGTTGTGCACAATATACATACTATATATAGACAATAACAAATCCTAAACTAGAACATAATAGGAAATATACTAAATATTACAATACGCCCCCACAAACTTACGGCGGAGAAGAGAGAAGCTGAAGTTTGTCCCGGAATCGAAAGAATAACTCTTTGGACAAGGGTTTTGTCAGAATGTCAGCAAGCTGATCAGCAGCAGAGATAGAATTGACCGAAACAAACTTACGCCGAACATGATCTCGAACAAAGTGAAAATCAACCTCAACATGTCTTGTACGAGCATGGAACACAGGATTGACAGCAAGGAAAACTGCACTACTGTTGTCACACCAAATAGAGGGAGGACGATGTAAAGAAACGCCTAACTCGGACAACAGATGACACACCCAATGCAGTTCAACACAGACATTAGCAACCGCACGAAACTCAGCCTCAGTAGACGAGCGAGCCACAGTGGGCTGCTTCCTAGATGCCCAGGCAATGAGATTAGGTCCCAAATAAATGAGAAAACCAATAGTAGAACGTCGATCATCTGGACAACCAGCCCAGTCAGCATCACTAAACGCAGTAAGAGTACCCAAATCTGTAGGATGCAGAACTAAACAGCAATCAACGGTACCACGAAGATAGCGAAGAACCCGTTTGAGAGCCTGAAAATGAGAAGTGCGAGGTTGATGCATGAACTGACAAAGCTTATTAACTGCAAAGGAGATATCTGGACGAGTGAGAGTGGTATACTGCAGACTGCCACACAGCCGACGATAAGTAGTCGCATCATCAGAACAACAGAGTACCATCCAAACGGGACAACACAACATTAGCCTGCAAAGGAGTGGAAATAGGTTTGCAAGTATGCATATTTGCAAGTCGTAGCAAATCAGTGACATACTTGCGCTGAGAGAGAAGCAAACCCTTGGAAGTACGACAAACCTCGACCCCTAGAAAGTAACTTAACGGACCTAAATCCCGCAGTGAAAACTCCTTAGCAAGACAAGAGATAAAATGCTGGACCAAACCAGAAGTGCTGCCTGTAAGAATAATGTCATCCACATAGACCAGCAAAAAACACAACTGAGACCCACGGCGATAGACAAAGAGGGAAGGATCACAACGAGACTCCACAAAACCCAAGGTAAGCAAAAATGCTGCCAGCCGAGAATACCAGGCCCGAGGAGCTTGCTTAAGACCATATAATGACTTATGCAGTTTACACACATAATGGGGACGCACCGGATCAACAAACCCCCGTGGCTGAACTATATACACAGTCTCACTTAGAACACCATTAAGAAAGGCATTACTGACATCAAGCTGAGAAATGGACCATCCACGAGCCAAGGCAACAGTCAAAACCGAGCGAATGGTGACCGGCTTAACAACCGGACTAAATGTGTCAGTGTAATCGACCCCAAAAGACTGAGTAAAATCTCGAGCCACCAACCGAGCCTTATACCGCTCAATGGAGCCATCAGCATGGGTCTTAATCTTATAGAGCCATTGATTTCCGACAACATTGCCGGAGGAAGGAGGAGGAACTAAAGTCCATGTGTTATTTTTGAGGAGGGCGGAAATTTCATCCTTCATGGCATTCTGCCACTGAGGAAAGGATTTGGCTTGGGTGAAGGATGTAGGAGCTGTAGGCAAAGCTGGGGAAACAGAGGTAAGATGAGCCGAGGGATCAAAGATTTTCTTGGGCTTGGGTTGTGGACGAAGTGTCATTGAGTGCTGACGGGAAGAAGGAGGAGGAGGTGGTGGCGGAGGACTGGAATCAGATGATGAAGAACTGGATGCAGGAGAACTAGCTAGAGATGATAAGTCGGGAGAGATAGGAGGAGAGGAACGAACTGGTGTACTAGAAGGAGACGAAGAGGACGCAGAAGACGTCGCAAGCATACCAGGAGAACTGGTTACACGCAACCAAGGGGTAGCAGGAGATTCTGGCAGCGAAGAAGGAGAACTAGAAACAGGACGTTTAAAGGGAAAGAGTTTCTCATCAAACTCAACATGACGAGCAACATAAAGACGGTTATGAACCATATCAAAACAGCGATAACCAAGATGAGATGGAGAATAACCAAGAAAGACACACTGAGTAGAACGAAAGGAGAATTTATGTTTATTATAAGGGCGAAGAAGAGAATAGACAGCGCAACCAAAGACACGAAGAAAAGTATAATCAGGTGGCTGGTGATATAGTGTAGTGAAGGGTAGGTGACCTTGAAGAGGTTTACTAGGATGGCGATTAATCAAAAACACAGCAGTTTCAAAAGCAAAATCCCAAAACCGAAAGAGGGTACTGGAATGGCCAAGGAGAGCAAGTCCAATGTCGACAATGTGACGAATTTTGCGTTCAGCAGTGCCATTCTGCTCATGAGTGTGTGGGCACGCTAAAATATGAACAATACCAACATCCTTAAAGAAAGAATTGAGAGAACGAAATTCACCACCCCAATCAGAGTTAACACTTTTAATGGTAGTGCCAAATTGATTTTCTACGAGAGCTTTGAATTGCTTGAAAACATGGACAACATCACTTTTATACTTAATGGGATAAATCCATGTGAATAAAGAGAAGTCATCAATAAAAGTACAAAGTAGCGATAACCATTGAATGACAAAATAGGAGCAGGGCCCCAAACATCAGTGTGAATTAAATCAAGAGGTTTAGAGCTACGATGAAAAGTAGAAGGTAAACTAACCCTATGCAACTTCCCTAAACAACACGCCTCACATTTATCAGTGGACGTAGACACAGAGGAATGAGGGAGTTGAAACTGCCTAACCAAAGTACGAAGAGTGACATTATTAGGGTGCCCTAAACGAGCATGCCATTGACCTAAAGAGACAAGATAAGCGGCTGGAGACAAGGAACCACGAGCAGGAAGATCTAAGCGATAGAGACCATTATCAGCCCGACCGCGGAGGAGGAGTTCTTTGGTTGAAAGATCCTTGATACAACAAGTGTCAGAATAAAATTCAAAGAAACAGTGATTATCACAAGTAAATTTTTGAACAGATAACAGAGGCTTAGTAAGAGAAGGAGCATGCAAGACACGATTCAAATAAAGAGGACGGGAAAACGATGGCACAACAGATTGACCAACATGCCGAATAGATAGAGCATCGCCATTACCAACTAAAATATGATCCGTACCAGTATAATCATTGGCGGTACTGAGAGAGGACAAATTTGGCGACATGATCGGTAGCACCAGTGTCCGGATGCCAGGGAGTGACAGAAGGGGCATACTGGGCCATATGGGCTTGAGGAGACATAGTCGACTCCGGGTAAGACGGAAGAGGCAACAAACCAGCTGAATGCGGTGCAGGAGAAACTGCCTGGGCATAAGCAGCCGACTGAACGGCAGGGGGTCGAGGAACAAAATTAGCATCAAAACGTCGTCGACAAGTGGCGGCCGTGTGATTTAAGATGCCGCAAAGTTGACATGGCTCACCCGGGGCGGGAGGGGTGTACCCACGTCGACCACCACCACGGCCAGAAGCCTGATTGCGTCGGCCGCCATGTTGCGAGCGAGCGACACGAGAGGATTGAGGCGGCGTAGGAGAAGGTGGCGACTGCACAAGCATAGTCGTTGGCTGAAAGACCGGCTGTTGGGCGTGAAGAAGCACCTCATACGAAACTAACTGACCAAGGAGATCTTGATAGGAGGGAGGTTCGGATCGCTGCTGCAAAGCTCTGATGATGCCATTGAATTCGGCACCAAGCTTGCGGAAGATGATAGCATTGAACTCCGTAGGAGATATGCGATGGCCTGCAAGCTGCAATGTATCTGCGATACTCTTCGCTTTGGAGAGGAGAGCCGTGACCAACAAGTCACCTTTTTGCAAGCTATGGAGGTCCAGAACAAGCTGGGTCTGTTGAGCATAAGAAAGCGTGCTGAAACCCTGCTGAAGGGTTGTCCAGGCAGCCGCCGACGTCGTGCAGCCCTGGAGAACGGGAAAAATGTCTTCAGCAACGGAAGAAAGAATCCAAGAGAGGACCAGCTGATCCTTTTGCTGCCAGATATCAAACTCAGGATTGAGTTGGGGCGCGGCACCACTGACGGAAGGGAGAAAACATGGTGGTGCAGGGTCGGTGCCGTCGACAATACCGGCAACACGAAACATAGTCAATAAAGGAGTAAACTGAAGACGCCAAGACGAATAGTTGGCTCGAGATTGCAACTTCACAGTGAAAGAAGGATTGAAAGATTGTAGACTAGGTTGAAGAAGTGATACTGGTGTCTGTGACGAAGGTGCCGCTGGCCGAAGCTGGGTAGCCTGGTCGGTGGATGAAAGGTCGGTGATAGTCATCGTTGAAAGGAAGCAATCAAGACTTAATAAAGCCCAAGTGGTTTTTTTTGTTTTTTTTTTTTGAGTTTTTTTTTTTTTTTTTTGTTGGGTGCTGGTTGACAAGAAGCAGTAGCACGTGAGCAAAAAAAAAACAGTGAGGGCGGCGACAGAACAAAGAACAGAAGTAGGCGATGATGAACACGGCAACCGACGATGTGTGTGGCTGTGTGTGGAAAAGAAACCGGCAGGGAGGAATCGGCAGGGAGAAACGAAACCGGCCGTGTGTGGCTGTGTGTGTGTGGCGGCCAAAGAAGAAGAAACCGGTGGCACGAGAAGAAGAACCCTGTGTGTGGATGAACACCGGCAACAAGGATGAAGAAGAAACTCCGGCAACAAGGATGAACACCGGCAGCAAGGATGAAGAAGAAGCAGGCGGCAGCAAGGACACCGACAGAAGAGAAACTCCGGCAGCAAGGATGAACACCGGCAGCAAGGATGAAGAAGAAGCAGGCGGCAGCAAGAACACCGGCAGAAGCAGCAACAGGCGGCCAAAGAAGAAAAAAACGGCGGCGGGAAGAGAAAAGAAAAGAGAGAGAGAAAAAAAATTTTGGTTGTTTTAAACCTTGCTCGATACCAACTTAGAATAGGAAAATTGTATTGAATTCATTATATGTTGTGCACAATATACAGACTATACATAGACAATAACAAACCCTAAACTAGAACATAATAGGAAATATACTAAATATTACAATACTTTTCAACACACAAAGCAATGAACTCATTATCAGAAACAAATGGATGGACCTAACAATCTTCAGGTTAAACAAACACTTAAGAAAACAACGCCAGATAGAAACAGACATACCGCTGAAGAAACCCCCAGTTTCACCATCGTCACTAACTGCTAATGCAGCTCTGGACAATGCACCAGCGGCCAAAACTCTAGCTTCATCGAAAGACATATCGTAATGGTACCTACACAAACAAAGGAAAATCAGAAAGCCCAAAACAGTCACAAAAGAATTAAGTTATTGTATCACGTACTAAACAAGAACAAGGAAAAGGACGAATACCCGACAAGAGCAGAAGCATATCCTGATCAGACCCAATGCTCAAATTACTTTTTCTCATCAGTTTTTTCAGTTTCACCTCACCATTCATGCCATACAAGGCAGGACCCTACACAAAGACGAGCCCATGGTAAATAGTGGTAGAAGGGCTGAACCAAAATCGTTAAAGCTGAAAAAAACAAATAAGAAAAATACCATTGCATCCCACCCTGCAACCATTACTCCTGACAAACCCTTCAAATGGCCATATATATGAGAGGGCTTTGACCAACATCTGTGATTTCGCTGCAAGAGAGGTACTGCCATTCGTATCTCCATCCAGGGAGAGCTACCATATAGAATAAAACCATTTAATCTTAGCCATATGAACATAAGGAAAACAAAGTTAGAGAAACTCCAGTTACACATATAAGCATTTTTCCCCAATACAAAGCTAACCATTCAAAAAAGACACTTACATTACATAGTAATATAGTAACACAAAATATATAGACTGATCGATTAAAAGAAATCACGAAATTCTCCACTCAAACCTCTAAAGTCTTGAATCACTTTAGAAATGGTCCCAAGTGCTTGATCATCAAAATCTCATTAACTACGTCACCGTTTGGACATATCATCTGTAAGGCTCTGGAGGTAGAACCTGAGGCCAATCATAGATGAGTAAAAAAAACGTCCAACTCATTAGCTACGTCAATCATGGCCGTGCAAAACGAGTCTACGACGAACCCTGTTAATCTGGTTGAATTATAGAGAAGGAGAAGGTTTCAATCGGTCTCGGGTTTTCTCGCTCTCTCTATCATTAGTCCATCGATCTATCCTTTATTCTTTTTTCTTCTAATTACATTGTTTTCCCAGAAAAGTATCATGTACTGTAAGGTAGTACCAAATATTGTAAGCTAGCTTTTTATTGCTGGTTGAAGATTTTGGAACCCCTTCGTCATCACTTCTTCATCATTTATTATGGCTAAGATTTTGCCACTATATTTTCAGTGACGGTAGATAGGTTCAAAGTCGATGATGTAACGTGAACATAATTATAATGAATAATTATCCATTGATTTTATCCTCCTCTCATCATGTCACCAAAAATGGGAGGCAATAAATATTAAAATATATATAAAATAATTGTCTAATCCATGCATACTTCTAGAAACCATAACAATAATTATGATCAAATATTTAGAAATCTAACATCCATATTAATACATGTTCTAGAATGTTACGACGAAAAATATTAAAATTGACTCCACAAACCATCACAACATATCCAAAAAACAAGCTCCACCCTTTACTATTTTACCAAGAAACCACATATAAAATAACGATCTTGCGCATGTCCAAGTTTCTTAAAAAGAAAAAGAAGAAGAGAAAGAAAGAATTATTAGGAGATATGGGAGGAACAAGCAAAATGGTAGTATTTCCTTGCCTTATTGTGATAATGCTATTATTATGCCCGAGTTTTGGAGAGGGTGGGGACATTTCGAACGGTGCAATTATACGAGATGACCCAGACGACTGTCATAAACATCCACAACTTTGTCAACCAGGTAACCCGGAAAATCATTACAACCGAGGTTGTGAACCAGCCGAACGTTGTCGAGGCGGTGGTTCACGGCGTCAGCGTGATACTCATTCAAACTGAATTTCAAACTCACAAATTGTTCTTAATCACTTGAGGTTATTCTCTCTTGAGACGATGTTCTCCTTCTTCCACATTCAATTTCTTTTCTATCGGGATTTTGTGATTTTTTTTTTTTTTTTTTGGGATGCCCTTTTGTAGGCTGTTTAGTTTCATTGGAGTTGGAAGATAATGTACACACATTTTTTTTTTACTCTGTAATAATAATCTTGTTTATTGAATTGTATTATCACGTTTTATCCTTTTGTGACAGTATGAGTGTATGACTGTATCCTTATTTCATGTCATTGCAGAGGATTATGTGTATGAGCCATAGTTATCAAATCGTGATACGTATCGTGTATCGGAAACCTAAATTTATGATACGCATATCGTATTGTGTATCGTATCGTAAAATACGTTTTAATATAATAATATGTATAAAATAAATAATAAATATCATAAAATCCATATGTCATTGATATATTTATACTTTTTTTTATTTTTCAGCTATAAACAAATAAATTGATTAAGTTGAATTCAAGATTATTTGAAAGTCACAGAAATTACTCATTCATTGCAAGAATAATGGTCGTACAACATATGTAATAAATATCATATTTCATGATAATTGTTATTATAGCCATAAATTTAATAGTGAGAAAATTAATATAAACATGTATTGCACTTATTCAACATGCTATTAGTTATACTTGATTTGGAAAATGATATTATGAATAAAATAATATTTTTAAATGTATTATTTTTTAGACTATGATAATTTATTAAGCGCTTCTGTCTTAAATTGAGAAAAATTATGTTTGCGAAAGAAATAAATCAATAATATCTATTTAAAATAAATTGTAAATGAAATTCGCTCTTAATTTAAAATTCAATCGGTTATTATAAAAAAAAAGTTTAAATTTTTTTAATAATATTTTTTTCCCTATGTTTTTGTATCGTACGATAAACAATCGTATCGTGTATCGTATGTATCGTACGATACGTATCGATAATTGATCGATATACAAACGATTGCGATACGTAACATGATACGAATCGAAATCCTTAATTTTGATACGTATCGTGCGATACATATCGCGTATCGTACGATACTTACTACTATGGTATGAGCCCATTAACGAATACTCCCTCCGGTCCTTAATATAAGGCATTTTGATTTGTCCTAACTTTCACCTAATACGTATTTTTTATTAATAAAAAAAACCTTAAAACTTTTATCATAACAATCAAGAGAACACAACGAATATGAAAAAATATTTTAAAGATTTTTTTATTAATTAAAAATACGTACAAGGTAAAATTTAGGAAAAATTAAAATGCCTTATAATAAAGACAGGAGGGAGTATCTACATTTTAATCCAGTAAATAAATTAATACTCTCGCCTTTTTTTTTTCCTTAATTGTATTGATCCATTCTCATTTCTCAAGTTTTCCAACTAGAGGATGATGGTGTGCAGCTTGCATATTATTAGTTATTGTCCCAATGCTAATTTAATTTTATAAAATTAATTGGTTAAATTGATTCGAGAATTCGAGAGTACAACGCATACTCATGGTGCTGATTTTGAGAGAGCTCATGGTTTTCTCTGTTACTCCAACTTGGTGCAATTTTAAAGCATTCCCCATCTATTTTGGTGATCAGAATTGACCCATATTTTAAAATTGTAACCGGAACCATCAAATCTTCCAAAAAACAAGCTCTACCTCTTCGTAATGTGGCTCCTTTCATGTAGTTAATATCCCTATGTAATACTAGCAATAAGAACAATATATAATCATCAAGGTTGTCATTAACAAACCTCTATATTATTCACAAAGAAACAGAAAGAAAAATGGCTAGAACAAGCAAAATAATGATCTCTTGCCTCGCTGTAACGTTAGTATGCTTAACTTTTGCAAATGCAGTTCATGCAGAGGATATCTCTGATGGTGCTCTTGAGAGAGATATTCCAAACTGTGACCCAGAGATCGGCGACCCGGAACTTTGTCAACCTGACAAACCGGAAAACCCTCATCACCGAGGCTGTGAAGCTTCTGAACGTTGCCGGAGCGGTTCACTTGATCCACCACCCAAGAGCCGAAAGATGAAGCAAATCCAATCAAAGTGATTGCTTTTTGAAGTTCTCCTATACACATGTAATTAATTTTAATCAACATTTGACCTGATTATTTATCTCTAATTAACAAAATTTTATAGTTTTTGTGCCATTTTAATCCACTCTTGACTATCTTTAGTTATGCTTTTAATTAAGGCATGTTTTTGTAACAGCATCGCTTTTATTCGTCATTACAGGAGAATGTTCATTCTATTTATTTGTCGTTACATTCCATCAGTTCAAACAAGATGGGATGTTGAGATGTAGTTTTAGCTATCAAGTATAAACTGCGGTTTCTCGCTTAACTTGGTAATCAATAAATGGTTTATGAGAGTCATGAACACAAATTATACACAGGCCGTCCTAAAGTGCCAAGGGCAAATGAGTAGAACTGCCCACATTTACAAATATCTCAATGTCGTCCTGTAAATTACAACATTTGACTATTCCTAAAGTAAAAAAAAAAAAAACGTGGAGAAACAATGGTGCTATTATCTTAGAGGCAGTTACTGTAATTAGCAACCCTCTCCAAAAGTTGCCTCTTCTCTTCCTCAAAATGACGCATATCACGTGATTTAAAGTGCCCCGACAGAAGCACATTTATGCGTGGGTAAGTATAGCAATATATCTAATCACTTCACTCAGTATTGTATGGCGCTGACAGATACCTGAAGCCAATCTGGTATTGGTAACTGTCAAAAAATGATGTAACCAACTCTTCACGGTATACCTAAGAAGTATGAGCTGGAGCAGCTAACATATAGTCCAATATTAGGAAGGTACAACAGCATCGGCCTGTCTTCTTGCCAGTCGTGAATATAAACCGTCTTTGCGCAGAAGTTCTGAGTGGCTGCCAACCTGAATTTAGAAAGAAAGCAACGTTAGTAAGCTTTACAAAGAATAGACTTCATATTTCAAACGCCATCTGTTTACCTAACGGCACAAACCATCTAAGATGCAGTGACAATAGGTGAAGAACATTGGGAGAAAGTGAATTGGAGGTTGCCTCATATATCACAGCATAAAATTTAAGCAACATGCATACCTCCACAATTGTACCATTTTCCATGACGATTATTCTGTCTGCAGCCTGTATTGTTGAAAGCCTGCAGAAAGTGTACCATGTAAGCATGCTGTTAGCCTCATTTCCCTCAAAATGTCACAGGAATTCAAGAGACCCTAAATGTGTCGAAATATACCTGTGTGCGATGACAATGACAGTTCTCTTTGTCTTTCGGTCCTGTCTAAGCGCACGAAGGACACCCTATACAATGGACAAAACCAGAAGTAAGCAGATATCCAAGTTTTACGAACTTTGTGCTCCAAATATCCGACAAAGTACCTTCACATTGTGCTCACTCTCCGCGTCAAGTGCACTAGTGGCTTCATCCAGTATCAAAATGTCTGGGTCTCTGAGAAGTGCCCTGGCAATGGCAATTCTTTGCTTTTGCCCTCCACTAAGCAAGTCATCATCAACTAGTGTTTGATATCCTTGAGGCAAAGCTAATATGAAGTCATGAGCATAAGCTTGTTTGGCCGCCCATTCAACATCCTCCTGAGTGACAATCCTAGTACATCCATAGCTTATGTTTGAGCTGATGTCCATACGAAAAAGACGAGGTTCCTGTAAAAGAAAATCCTAGTGAGAAAATACTAAATAATTACCAGCAACTCAACTGTGTAAGGCCAAGAAGTGTACCTGTCCCACATATCCGACCCTCTCCCTAAACCATTTGACATCTAAATCCTGGATTGGGTAGCCATCAAGTTTTATCTACAATGAGAGAAACCCCAAATACAACTGCACTGATAAGTTCCTTGCATGTGGAGCATAAATATTAAAGAATGAATCTAGAGACAATTTAGCCTCAAATACTACCTGGCCACTTGTTGGCTCATACAAACGAAGCAGCAGACTCACTAGAGTGCTCTTCCCACTTCCGCTAAGCCCAACCTAGATGAAGTAAAGAAATGTGATTAACTTCTCAAGTTTTATACAGCCTAGCTAATACAACAAGAAGCAAGAATTGATATATCTGTACCCATAATCAAAATAAGGTCATTTCACAAGAGGTTTCAGTAAGAGATATAAGGCAATAACAACTGCTGTAAGAATATTACTTTCACGTTTTATATTACGTATAAATCTCAAGTACACAATTTTTCTCAAATAGTGAAAAGCATTCAAATATAGGCATTTTATACATCTAAAGATACTTATAGGCAAAAGAAAAACCTACAATTGCAACTGATTCATGAGGATACACGTCAAGATTGATATGTTGCAGAACTGGCACCTGTTCAATGGTCAAAAAGTCAGCCAGGAAGCATGGGTGAAAACAATTAAGTATCTGGTCTAAATGAGCATGTGTTTCAGAAAAAAAGTAGGTTATATGACTAGAATCCTGGATTAATTAAAGGCTTGGCCTTGGGCTTCCTATGTTTTACTTCTCACTCATTAGAGAAACAACGATCACAAGCCAATAAGTGTGACAGACCCCAAATGTATCCAGATACGAAGCCTACCGTAGGCCTGGAAGCGTATCGAAACGATACATCGGACAATTGTATGTGCCCTGCCAGTCTCTGCAATTGTGATCCTGTAAAAAAGATAACATTTATTGAATATTGTCAACCAGAATGCCAATTCCAATTCATCCAACATGCCTCTAAGAGTAAACATTTGTTTGAACAACACCGTCAGGTGTATACCTTTTGCCTTACAATTGTTTTAGCAGTGAAAATTCAGAACTAAAGTTTATACAATGGTACAGTAAGATTCTGCACTTACCCTCTGACACGAACTGATTGCTTGATGGAAGATCCATCAGTTGGAAAACTTTTTCACTTGCCCCTACAGACTGCATCAACGATGACAAGTTGTCCCCTACCCACCATGTTGAATAAATCAGCCATTCACTGTATAATATGAACTTGGTAAGTTGCTCTGCCGTTATACGACCAGTCAGAATAAAAGTTCCTCCTATCAGCACAGCGATAACCTAGAAATACATAAGTGGGGTAGATCAAACACGTGAAAACACCTAAGTCTACTTGGATCATGTTTAAATAAATCCTACCCTCACATGGACATATATACAGTCATACTACTTGAGTTGTTTCAAGTTAGCAGCATTAGTGTCTCTGCATAAATGATACTCTTTTTGAGTAACATTATAGGGACAAAACCTTTACCTGGGTTGAATGATAGAGTGTGTTGAAGCTGAAATTCCAAAGCCCATATGCTGCACTCTGCTTGAAACTTATATCTGCTACTCTCTCAAGCCAGTGTTTATATCTTGTGAAAAGACAAAAACGTTAAATCATTATCGGAGAAGAGATAATTGAAATGTTTATAATTCCATTAAATATGTGTCAGGTACCTCTCTAGTTCTTGTTGTTCAGTACCATACACTCTAACTGTCCTCATTAATGATAGAGTCTCTTGCGCGACCTAGACGACATCAAGAGCAACATTACAACACGTTAACTATCTTGAACAATCTAGTCATTCGAGTTCAGCTTTTTGACTTACTTCATTGGCTGAAGCCCCACAGTCTTGGATTAACTTTGCTGCTTTCTTTTGGTACCTAAGAATGACAAGAACATAACCAAGAGCAATATGAATAGAGAAGAAGAGAACCAACACAAACCTATGTGTGTGTTTCTCCTAAAAAGCTAAAAAAACACTTTGTAAGCCTAGTTACACTTCCAGCTCTGAACTACTTGACTAAATAGCTTAGACGGATTCAAATCCTATAGCCAAGGTCTTATAGACACCATCAGTTTCTGCATTTATTATCTTCGACCCTTTTCATTGGACAGGTCATTTTGACATCACTACTATCGCAACTGCTAAGTGCATCAAAATCTTACACGCCATATAACAGCATTACGGTTGCCAAAGTAGAGCATATCACAAAGGTACACAGTGCAAGTTGCCAGGACAAGATGACCAAGTAGATGAATGCACCTGTCCCCTGAGTAAGTAAAACAGAATGAGCTTCTTTCATTGTTAAAAAAATCAGGACAGATACTCGAGATAACTAACCTGTAGAAGATTACGTGATATAAGATTTAGGTCATTGCCAATAACACGGGACACTTGCTGGCAATCTGCACTAAGCCTACTTGTCAGGTCACCAACTGTCTCAGAGTCAAAGAAGGAAATATCCTACAGCGTAGTTCATGAAACAAATAAATAGTGGTTTTTATTTCAAAAGTCCAATTGCGACGAAGACAACAAACAAATGTCTGAAGAAAAAAGAAATTAACATATGATAGAAACCTGTAGAAGAAGAGTAGAGTATAATTTTTCTCTCATTCTTTTGACCTGCACACATAAATTGAACCATTCAGTAACTGAACGAAGTGACAGTACAATAAACTAGTATCAAAATGGCCACCAAGATGGCTAATCAAAATGAAAAGACATTTTATCAGAACACAATTCTCCTATTTCATTAGCCTATACAAACTACCCAAGGAGAATTTGAGTTGGTACTCCCCGAAAAACTTGCAGAAAGCATTCCACAATCCAAAAAGAAGGATCATTCTCAAAGATGGCACATCTTATCAGATGCTAAACTCACCAGAATCATATTGGCAACACCAAAATAGAATCCCCGTATACCACTGTCAATTTCATCAGAGGAAACATATGAGACAACTGCAAAAGTTATCATAGATCTTGCCAATTTGAAGTCACATACAAAAGCAGCAAATATGGACGAAACTGCTGAACATTGATTGCAAACATTTCAGTAGCACCCTAGTTACACTAACAGAATCAGGGAGGATTGACCGTACAAGATCTTAACCTGCATATTCCTGAGGTAATACATAGAAACATCAAAAGGCGCACATTTCGATGGAACACCGGGACATTCTGACTTTGTGCAGAGAAGATTGATGCTGTCAGATAATGTGGAATTGTAATCTCCGAAAGCTGAACCAACAACAGAATAAATCTCGAGTCAAGCAAATGTTCACTAATGAACATAACAACACCCTTAAAGAAACACCAATACAGTAAGCTCTATAAAACTTTTACCGCTTTTTTCCCAATATCTTCTACTTATTCAAATATGTCTAACAACTGAAAGAAAACAAAAAGAGAAGTAACTTACAGCAGTTAGAATCAAGGTGAGGAAAGCAATAAAAATGACCCAGCGATCTTCGCTTATCAATTCCCACATCCGCTGAAGAGCACGAACCACAGTCACCGGCTTTGCTGTCAACTTAAGATCAACGTTCTGGCCGGTGGGAGAGAGCCTCCACCAGTTGCCACCTGGCAATCTGTCTCTGATAAACTCAATCAAATTCTTCGGGTTCTGAACCAATTCCCCGCTACCCTCATTCAAGAAATCATCTTTTGGATTACTGGGGTTGTTGTTTGTGACATACCCATTAAATGAAGCAGATTTTACAGGAGAAAAAACGCGGGATAATCTGTGACTACTGGGAGGAACGAATTGGGGATTGGTTCTGGTGGGGAAAAGGGAAGGTCTGAATTCAGTTCTAATCAAATACAGTTGTTTTTGATGAATTGGTGAGAGGAAACTTGTTTGAAGATTGCAAAAAGTGAGAGGAAGAGCCATAGTCGTGTTTTCCTGTGAGTCTCTCAAGGACTCGCAAGATGAAGAAAAATAGAAAATGATTGTCTTCTTCTCCTCTTTCGTAACCGCTTAAAACTAAGACCCGATTAGAATTTAGTGATTTCCCTTTCAATGGGTCTGGTGACTGGCGGTTGATTGTACAAGGAAAATGTTCATCTCCGACATCTGCATCTTCAGCATGTGAAGCAATAAACTACACTAATTAAGGAAAGGCCAAATAAGAAAAGACTTTGATGATGTGTTCTCACCACCCAAAATAATACTACCTAGTTTGGCTGAAAATTAAAAATCCATTCTTTGAATCTCAAAATTTGAAACTTCTTCCCTGTTTTTGATGCCCAGGTTACCATAAATAAGAAGAACTGCCATTCATTAGTTTGCCTTTTTGGCTTTTTGGAGCAAAGGTTGGTCTGGGAGGGCATGTATCACCATTAGCCGCCACTCATTTTTCACAGCAAAAACACGACAGCCTCTCTGTATTTTCAATAATAATTTATTATAAATTCTGAAAGCTCTTTTTATATTATTGTTCTCTTTATCTTTTTTGAGTTTTTACGGTAGAAAGAATGAACTTGTCCGAAAGAGAGAAATACACACAGTCACACAGAGGAGCCAAAGCAATCACTGTTGCCGAGTAAATTCAACTTTGAACACTGTTCTGCGCCACGTATCCACACCACACCAAACATATCCGAAAGGTCCAACTAAAAAACTTGCCCACAATTGCTTGCTTTCTTCAAAGAATGTGCTTTTCCGTCTTTTCACGTACTCCTCCAGACCTCTGGTCGTCCTTTTCCCAGAAAAATATCTCCTCAGATTGATACTTCTTTCGGTTCTTCCTCTTCCTCTTCCTCTTCTTCCTCATCGACCGTACAAACTTCGATTCCTTCATTACGGCGGCGTTTCGATCACCATGGCTGTGGCGTTAGGCAAGATAGCACTGATACTTGACCCGGGTCACGTGACTTCTCCACGTATTTGTACATTACCGGACCGGAAATCCCACCACCGTCCCGCCGCTGCCGTCACACCAATCCTCTCCGATATCGTATTGAACCTGTTCAAGATAGAATCTTTTGATGGTGGGGATGTTCGGAAGGAGAAGTATTTTGTGAAGAAAGGGAAGGGGTTAAAGTCCAAGGTGGATGCTGTGGACTATGAGAATTCCAGCGACGACGAGAATGGGAACGGAAACGGGTATAACGGGGATGGTGATGAAGAAGGAGAGAATGGGTTTGATTGGGAGAAAGAGATGAGGAAAAGGGTAAAAGAAATTGAGGAATTCAGGGAGCTGGAAAAGAAGGCGGAAGAAGTGCAGAACAGAGTGGACGAGGAGTTTAAGGAAAGTGGTGAGGAGGATAAGGAAGAGACTGAGGAAGAAAAACGTATGAGAGTCCGAAAAGAGCTTGAAAAGGTAAGTCCCTGTTCTTACTTTTTGATTCTCTTATTCTTTTGTTAATTGGTTGTGCCCCTTGTTTGAATTCTTGGGATTAAGTAATAACAACAGTTGTTAGTAGAAAACGTATATTTCAGAGGCTGTTAATTATTCTTTATAGTTTTTGATTGACTTGTTCTTGAATGATCCGAATGTGTTTTTGTCGTAATATTGCACTTAGAATCGAGTTTTGGGCAGCGGCTTATTTTGGACAAAAATGATGGCTTGGGGTTTGACGGTTAGGGAAATGTTGATTCAGAAAGTTCGCATATTTCTTCTAGTAGATTGTTACAATTTCCAGCGTGCAGAAGTTTTGTTTGTAATTGTATCGAGTCTGGATAGTAGTAATTGTGCGTTTATTGATCAAAATGCTACTGTTTTTAATGATTGCTATGCCGCAAACTTTTGGTGGATTTATGATGTAAGATAGTGAATGTACTTTAGTGTTCTTGGCAGCTCAAATTAAAGTGCAAAGCCTTGTTCTTTGTTTTTACTTGAAAATAGGTAGCAAAGGAGCAAGCTGAACGAAGAAAAATGGCTGAGTTGATGTTTGATTTGGGCCAGAAGGCTTATGGGAGGGGAACGTATGGACGTGCCATTGAGTTTCTTGAAGCAGCACTAACCATCATTCCCCGGCCAACTTTGTTTGGTGGCGAGGTTAGAAATCATCCACAGACAAGCTGAAATTTGTCATTTTAAAGTAGAAAGTTTCCCTTTAGCTTTTATCTGTACCGTTGCGACTCTTCTTTCTTGTTTAACAGATACAAATATGGCTTGCTATGGCCTATGAAGCGAACAATCGCCATGCTGATTGCATAGCTCTTTACAAGCAGCTGGAACAAAAACATCCATCTGTCAGTATCCGGCGGCAAGCTGCAGAGCTGCGTTACATTTTGCAAGCTCCTAAAATAAAGATTACTCAGGAAGAGATGGTCAGCATACCATTGATAGGATCAAGCTATGACAGGTAGTTGTTGCATCTATCCTCGAATGCTTGAAAGTTGTGGCGGTTCATGTGGTGCATGCTGGTGTCTTTTAATATCTATATTCCAATAAATTACTGATGTTCTTACAAATAAATGTCACTTGTTTCCAGATTTGACTCCATATTTGTTGTCTTAGGTAGTTTGATGTGCCTCAATATTCAGCAAGTTAGCATCTAAGTTGTATGATTTGCTTCTATAGTGAGGTGTTAAATTGCAAACTCCTTCCCTTGCTTAGATTTAGAGAGGATGTTCTCATGCGCATGCAAACAGATCTTGGTTTGTCTGTCTAAGGTTCACGGCCCTTTAGCTATTAAGATAAGACATAGTTTTCATTCCGTGGTCATTCCTTGTTTGCTATAACCGAGAAATTGCTTGTGTTACTCATTCATTTAGAATTTTGCAGTTATGCAGGAACATGGAGTGATAAATACAAGGACAAAGATGAAAAGAGAAGTTACTCCACCACGAATCAGCTCCCATCGAACAGAGACTACTTGGGGGACCTTCTGCAGTGGAAGCCCCCAATTGGTCTGGAAAAAAGCCAAACTTTTTGGATAGCTTTGACACTCTGGGTAGGGCTCGTTGGAGCTGCCTTATTTCTGCAAAATTAAAAACGCTTCCATTCTTTTCCAATGGTATCTTTTTCTTGGAAATTAATGAGCAGGCAGATTGGTTGCAGATAGAAGGATGTCTGTTGATAGGTGTATGTAATATTGCCGACCTAATTTCTTGTTCTTGTAGATTCAATGTAAAAGTTGTTGCCCTACTTGTATATTGGTCATCTCCAAATACGATGTATACCTTCACCATTTGGTCGTTCTGCAAGTTAGTATTTTCTAACGTTTCATTGATGATAATATTAATGGTTCGCTTCATGAATGAAGAAGAGTCACGTAGTTTCATTGATGTGTATGGTCGTTCTACAAATTGTGGGATTTGAGTTTTTGTTAGCAATCCTTTTACGTCGCGAGTTAAGAGTTTCACTCGTTAAGTTATAATCATTCTTGAAACTGCGAAAAATGGCTTACTCTTGCCTATCCTTCTTCCATTGACGCTCAAAACTGTTTTGCGAACCCTTCCTTGATTTAAAAATTGGAATTGTTTTCTTCCGGAAAAGGTTTATGGTTAGGAAAGCAAACTTTGCCGCTGATCATATGGCGGAGTTTGCTACAAAGAGTCCCGAACATTTGAAACGTTATATTACACATTAGTTAGAACATGATGTTGTAGGTGTATATTTTTTTTTTTAATCCCCGTAACGTTTTATTTTTTACTCTCTTGCAATTAGGTCTTGGCATCAATCATTGTAAAAAAAAAAAAAAAAAGTCTAGTTGGGAACAACCAACAAAAAAAAGGGCCTATACATTCATTTTTCAAAACTTTGGAGTTTTTATCTTATTAAGGGGAATCATAAAAGACTATTTTTTTATTTATTTTTTATTAAAAAAAGTGAGATATTGTAATCTTAATTAATTCACGAGGTTACAGTTATTCTCCAAAATCCAAATTGACGTGAGATAAATATCTGAATGGAAAATGAAATGAGAAATAGAAAAAGTGTTTGCAGTGTAGCCCAAGTATATAGCCCGGCTACATTAAGGCCCATATCCATTCATTTGGTTAACCAAAAACCCTAATGGGCCTAAAAGAAAGCAACGCCTCCAGCTCCACCCTCGAAGACCTAGTATAAATAAAGCACAAACCCTAACTTCACCATTTCTTCATTCCGCTCGGCCGCTTCCTCCCCAAAAACCCTCACACAGTCACACACTTCAGGGTTTCCGTCATGACAACCAGGTTCAAGAAGAACAGGAAGAAGAGGGGTCACGTCAGCGCCGGACATGGGCGTATCGGAAAGCACAGGAAGCATCCCGGAGGTCGCGGTAACGCCGGAGGCATGCACCACCACAGGATCCTCTTCGACAAGTACCATCCAGGTTACTTCGGTAAAGTTGGTATGAGGTATTTCCATAAGCTCCGCAACAAGTTCCATTGCCCCATCGTCAACGTGGACAAGCTCTGGTCATTGGTCCCCCAGGAATCCAAGGATAAGGCCACCAAGGACAACGTTCCCTTGATCGATGTCACCCAGTATGGCTACTTCAAGGTTCTCGGCAAGGGTGTTTTACCGGAAAACCAGCCCGTCGTTGTTAAGGCTAAGCTGATTTCCAAGATTGCAGAGAAGAAGATCAAAGAGGCTGGTGGTGCTGTCGTACTTACTGCTTAGGTCGTCTCGCTCTAGCTTTTAATTTTTGAAATAGCCTAAAAACATTGCCTTTTATATCTCTATTTGGATCTTTGAATTTTGTTTTAATGGACCCTTTTGTGGAGGAGAAATGTCAATGAGTTTGCTTAGCAGGTGGATTCAGTATTATTATTATTATTGCTATTGTGGATTTGGTATCAAATGGCTTGCGTTGATTTTGAATTTCTTTAGCTTTGTTTGATTAGTTTACTGGTGTTTACATACCTGATTGTTGGTTGGATTGGTTTGTGTATCAGGGTTGTTCATCTGTGGTTATTTTGTTAGAAATTATGACTTCTATTATGTTCTGTGAATTTGTTCATGGTTTATGTTTGATCGTCTAGATACCAGTTGAAAGGTGATGGATTACTAATCCAACTTGTCTCTCTTTTTATGTGTTAAGGCTTTAGATTAAATGAAGAGTTTGAGACGGGTTGATGAATTTGATTTTATTGTAGACCTGCTAACTTTGGGTTTATGTATATGCTTGCTTGCACTGAATTGCACTGAATTGCTTTTGGTGCTTATCTTTTTACAAACTGTCTGTCTGTTTTATGCCTGTAATAATCTAGATTGATGGCTGTTTTTGTTACCGGATCTGTAGTCCATACTTTTAGAGTATATAACAATGTAAGAGTTTTGCTTACCTGAACTGGGTTCAATATATTCTTTCTTGTATGTCGGAGTTCCTTCTGAATTGTCAAAGAAGGTTTATCACCACTTCTTGAAATACCGTTAATTAGGAATTCGTCCAGAAAGATTGTTGACTATGATTTTTCCTCTACAAGAATTTGTACATGTTTTTCCCTGGAAATGGAATTTGATTTGGTTATGATCCATTTTTAAATGTTTAGTTCTCTATGTGGGGGTATTTTTCTGTGCCTTGACAAGATTCTCTGGTGATTATATGTTTGAGTCTTATCAATATACTTATGCTCGGTTGTTGGAGGTTGTAGATGCTTTGCGTTTATTTGTTAGTATTTACACCTTACTCAATGATGATGTGTCGAGTCTTGTTTATTTGTCAGTATATACACCTTACTCTAGATGATTTGTAGAGTCTTTTGCGTAAAATTCTCTGATTGTAGTGTTTGTAATCAAACTATCATAGGAATCCAGGTGATCGTCAGTGGCTAGATTAGTCATGATTACTGTTGTTTACATTTCCTCCACACGTGGCTCCCTATATGAATTTCATTGTTCTGATGAATTACTTACTGTACTTGTTGTGATTGCTGTCTCTAGTCCTGATTTCTTAATAAGTTTCAGAGCAAACACTCAGTTTAGTTAAGGAAAATTTGTGGGTAATGTTAAAACTGATCTGATGTCTGAAGGGTTTCTTTACCTTTTCTTTGGCCCTCCTGCAAAAGAATGTGTGGACGAAAACGTTTGTACTGTGTCTCTTTGTTTGGATATTAGGTTCAAATGTTAGGTTTTATTGGTTATAAATGGAATCTTGACTGTGTTTGCATCTGTAAATGAGATTATAAAAGAACACGAAATCAGTCTGATCTGATTGACAGCGTTTGGCCTGTTGCACTAATTTCGCGAAGTTGTTCCTAATTTTTTCTTGATTTTCAAAGATGCTAACTGCAGCTCTGTGATTGAATAAATGGAACAAGAACATTGTGATCATTTGAGCAGTTTATTTTATTTTCTTGAGGTTCATTTGAGCATGTTAGTTGACTGTGAAGCACAAATGGAGTTGTCTGATTACTAGTACTACTGCGTTAAAAGTACAGATTTTCTGTGCATAATTTTTAGGAAAATTGTTGTATTATCTTTGTTTTTTAAATGTTAAAGAATTTCTATACACAATCATTTAAAATAGGTGACTAATTAATTAATCAATTATATTTTAATACTTGTGTTGCTCAAAGTGGACTTTTACTGTATCTTGAAAGTAGATAATCATTTTAATCAATCATTTAAAATAGCTGACTAATTAATTAATCATTTTATCTTTCATTTTTGACTAATGACCACGCTAAAACATTAGTGGGACTATTACAAGCTCAAGGTCGCAGCAACCCTTTCAGCTCTTGCTAATCTATGAGGCCTTCCAAAATCGTAGTAAGCAGTGCAAGAATCTGAATATGCCACATTATTGTCACAGACTATAAAGTAAAAAGTGCTTGGTGTAAATGCTCCGGCCACCCGGTTCGTTACAACTTCCAAAAACAAGTACAAACCATGAACTTCCAATAGCAAGTAGTAACAAACTCATATAGTGCCTAACATCTTCCAAGTTCCATCTTCTAGTAGTAGGGTTTAAGGGACACAGGAAAATAAATTACTAGTGAAACTCATGAAGAATAAGCTCTTGAGGAAGAGGAAGAGGAATATGACTAAGGCAAAAATGGCAGGCATCCGAAGTGATGAGCTTAAAGCTTTTGATTGACACCAAGGTGAAGAGGGTTCTTTTGCTGAAGCAGACAAGACCGCTGTTGATTTCCTCTTCCACATCCTTACTGCGGATGCAATCACACGCCTTCTGACCAAGCAACAAAAAATGGTGGGTTGCTTAGGAAACCTCACCTTCACGAAATCTATATTCAGCCAAACCAAACCAAAGACACACTTCTCCAACCCAAAATCCCTGTTGGCCGAACCACCTATTCAACTACCCTTCTTACCCTTTCCCCTGAAGACGTGAAATGGGAAAAAGTCGTTTACAGATGCGGCAACTGCGGTTACTCTCCAGGGTATTTCAGCGAGGAGCCTGGTGTTATCTGTCCTAATTGCAAGAACTACATGCATGACAAGTTGAAATGTGTTCCTTCTCCGGAAGTGAGTGAAAGACAAACAAGTACTGGCGGAAACGTGGAGCTAGAAAATGCCGGATTTGTGAAAGGGATAGTTACCAATATGGTGATGGACGACTTGGTGGTGAAGCCGATGTCTACCATTTCTAGCATCGCTCTTTTGAATAAGCTGAATGTGCAGGAAGTTGGAGCCCTTCAAGAGAAATTGGTCGACCTACCGCATTGATGAGGTACCTCAAAATCAAAGCTATAGTATTTTACATTTTTGGATACTCTGCTCACAATCTAGGGTAAACAGTTTTTTTTCCTCCTCAATGTGGATGTCAGGCTCTGGAGTTGCGTAAAACATCCCTGATGTCCAACACAGTTCTTACAACAGTGTTCTTGAAGAGTGCCACCAAGGGAAAGTGATGTTATGAGTATCACTATGGTACAGCAGGTGAGCAGGGCTCTACTTCTTTTTGGATAGAAAATGATGTATGAAGGAACGCCTAATTAGTTTAGTGTTCTGTATGGCATGGCCATTCCTGGTTTTGAACCAGCTTAGTGAATTTCGATTACTGAATGTTGTCGGTTGTTTTGTACTGTTGTAGTTCCTAGCAAAAGGTTGTAGAGATGAACTTCATGGCCTTTATTTTGAATGTGGTGGACTGTTAATTTGTGTAATGAAGTAAATGGTCCTGGTATTCAAGGCAGCTAAGGTGTTTGAAAGTTAGAAGTTGCCTTACATAACCTTGTTTGGTCGGGAAACTAGCTTGTTAAGCTTGCGCAACTGAGCTGAGTCAGTGGTTTGCTACTTTTTTGCTTAATGAACCTGAGACGTAACGGATGGCAATTTGGTTCAAAATGCAACACAGCAATACTTCCCCCTACTTCAATTTTTTCTTTCCCTTTCAGAAAGTGTTTGAACTTTGAACCAGATAGCTTGCTTGTGGGGAATATTGCTTCACAAGGTATAACTGGAATACATTGATTCACGACTGTAACAAATGCCACGGGTTTACAAATTATTAATTGTGCAAAATGGTGCTCGTTTCCCTCGCGAGAAGCCAACCTTTTGGGTTAGAGCCAAAAAAAATAAAGTTAGGATTTGCGGATAATGTCAAGTGGGACAATTCGTATTTTGTATTGAATGGCCCCCCCAGAATTATTTTGTCCATCTGGAGTAAGTGGACTAATTAGAATCATTTTCCTCGTGCTGCCCCAATTTCATGGCACAGTGAAAATGAACAGCTTACATGTTGTTTTCGTCCATCTATCATTCTTCAATCTCCTCTATTTCACCTCCCCATATCTTCAGCCTCTTCTCTGCACTGCGTGCCTGCATCGTCACGTAAACATGAATGAATTGAACCCTGCTGTTGAGCCTCGTTAACTTGAAGAAGATACATAATAAGCAACATACAGCATGGAAAAAACTTTTTGAGGTCACCAAAATGCAAAGTGTTCTTATAGTGCATTAAGCTATATAAATTAACTATTAGTGTGAAGATAATAATGTACCTCCTGATTCCAATTTGTGGTGCAAGTCACCCAGAGCAGTGTCCCTGACTGCAGTGCTAATCCAAGCAACATTCCATACCAGATCCCCTAAAGAATTACAAGTTGCAAATGCTCGAAACGTTTAGCATCATTTCCATTAATTCTGGGCAAAATGAATGAATGCAACAAATGACTGGAAAATTTTTAACCTTCACGCCCATATCATAAACTAAGCCCAGTAAAATGCTCAAGGGGACACCCAACAGAAAGTAGCAAGCTGCATTGATATATGCTACAAAGTTCTGCCACCCGGCTCCAATGGCCACCCCTGCCAAAAAAAAAAAAAACCATACCCAAATTTTGTCACCATTAAATTTATCAGAATTTTTGCAGCAAATGATTTAAGAAAACAACTCTTGCGATTCTACAGAAGAAGTACCTGAGAGAGCATACTGGAGAGCTGTTAACAGTATGCTGACTCCCAAAAACGGGGTCAAATCCGCCACCAAAACTTGAACTTCTTTGCTAGTCGTAAAAAATGCAGGGAAACGGTATCGTCCCACAAGCAGAATCAATGCAACGAAAAGACTCAGCAGTAAGGAAGTTAGTCCAACCACAAGGACTGAGAATTTAGCAGCTCTGGGCTGTCCAGATCCCAATTTATTGGATACCCTAACACTGCAAAGATCAGATTAAGAAAACGGGTTACACATGTATAATGAGCTTCACTTGGTGAAGGATTTCATGATTTTCGACAAACCTTATGGCCACGTTGAATCCCAACCCTACCATGGCGCTCCAGCCAACAATGTTCATACTGCCAATGAAACAGAACAAAACGGTATAAGGGTACAAACATTGATGTAATCTTTTACTCCTCCATTAAGTTTGTAGGATTAGTAGTAATTAGACTTACCATATTGACAAAGCAGCCACAGAGATTTCAGCATTGGGTAAATATCCAGCAACAAGAGTCAGAGCCATGATATACCATATCTCCAAGCTGCAAAAATACATTCGCAATTTGCATTAGTCTTCCATGATCAGAAGTTTTCCACCATGAATTATATGTTTTAAAAAATAAAAACCCTTTTGGAGTACACTTACCAATACATTATGGCAGATGAAACAGATAATTTAACAAACTCCCAAAGATTAGAAAATGCTTTCCATGAAAAACCAGACCAAGCTTGACCACAGCTTCCAGACACAGCATAAAAGAACTGCCCAAGTGCAATGAACCACCAGGATGAATTCAACACCAAAGCCGCACCGGAAAGTCCCCAATTCAGCTTCAGCATAAGCAGCCAGCCTAAAAAAGCGTGCAAACAGAGCGCAGCCGCGGCGATAACCGCCATTTCCAGAACCTTACTCTGTGCCTGTAAGAATTTCGCCAGGGGAACCGCCAATGCGTATGCGAATTGTTGCGGAAACATCATCAGCGAATATTTCCCTGCTTCCACTGATATCGATTCTTCCTGCCCGAGTAATCTCAAAATCGGGGTTGCGAAAAAGAACATGAAAATGGTTCCCAGGCAAGTTGCATTGAGAATAAGCCATGATCTTTGCATATATACTCCCAATACATCAAAATGTTTAGCTCCAAATGCTTGCCCGCAGAGCGTCTCAAGCGCACTTCCCATTCCCAGCTGCAAGATGAAAAGAATTAACCAAAATCAGGCCATCAAATCGAAAAGGACGATTTTGCTTTTCATCAGAAATCAAAAAACCGGGAAAATTACCAGTATGCCACAGCCTAATCCGGCAATGACAGAGTTTTCCATGGAAACGGCGGCGAGTTGGATGGTGCCCAGTTGGCCGGCGTAGATTTGAGTGAGAGCGCCAAGGCCATACTGACAAACGGTGGTGAGGATGGAGGGACCGGCCAAGTACCAGACTTTCTTAGACTCAATGAAGAATTCCCGGAAAAAATCAGTAACGCCGGTGATGGTGCCAGTGTCACTTTCTTCACTCTCTGCTCGACTGATAATGCTGGTTGACGTTTCGTTGAGTAGAGGAAGCTTATGAGTATTATGGTCCTCCATTAATGGTCACCTTCAAGTTGTGTAGTAATCACTTCTGCAATTGGAACCGAGGAGAAGTGATTTATATGAATTAAGAAGGAAAGGGTTGTTCGCATAATTGAGTTTTTGTTAGTGACCAAAAAAAAAAAAAAAAAAAGTGGCCCACGATGAATTTTCATGGCCATTTTTTAACCAAATTATTTTTTGTCCATTTTTAATTTTTTTTCCCCCCTCTTTTGCAATGATTTTCCAACAGTAAAGTCTAGTGGGATGATACAATTATTGGATTGCTGTTGTAACTTTCTTTCTTTTCTTCTTGTTTTCTTCGGAAAACATGTATTTTTCCAAGTCTACTACTTGATGAAGAATGTGTATTCCCTCTCTATCCAAAAATTATAGTATGTTGAATTAAAATAATACTATTTACCCTCTTTTAAAAAATAGTTCAATTTATTTCACTATTTTAATTTTGAAAAATGGATTATTTATTCAAAAGAAAAAAAAAACAGAAAGAGTACAATTTACATGATATTTTTTTTTTTTGTTGGACGAAACGGCAAAAGTAGCAAGGATAGTCAAATTCAAAGAAATGAAAAGGGTACACACAAAAATGACCGATGCGCAAAATGGTTTGCTGACCTTATAGTTGCTCTAAATTTTATCCCAACAAACTAACGTGGTTTTGATATTTGTATTTTGTTCGGACGGTTCCTTGAAGTATTCTTGAGTTGTGGTGTCAATTTCCGGTTGTTTTTGTGGAGTGAAAGGTGTTGTATGCGCCATTGTATTTTTTCATATTTTCATAATATCTAGGGCGAAATATATTTTGCTCACCCAGTTTTGACTAGATCTACTATAAATTTCCTAGTTTAAAATATACTACCAAATACTTCTGTAATTCATAATCAACCTATCAAAATCGTTTGACATAATAACACCATTAGCAATTTGGTGTAAACAGTAAAAAAAAAATACCCTCCATTCTATATTCTTGAAATTATACAATTTAAAAATATATCATAAATTAAGTTTTAAAAAAATCCCATATTGATCTTTTTATAATAATGCACTTAAATGATAAATTTTCAAAATTTAACTATATCATTTATTTTGAAATAAAATAATTTGTGTCAATTAATTTATATTATTAATTAGAGAGTAACTTTTATTTAGTAACTTATATTATTAATAGTGGATTTTTTTTTTGTAAATTTTTAATATGATTAAATGTAAAAAAATGATAAATTAAGTAAATTTTTATTTTAATTGTCAAAATACAAAGAAAAAAACCCAAAAGAAAAAGAAAATAAAATGAAGTGTATGTATGGTTAATATAGTCATTTCAATGATTAACCCCAAATCATGGGATATATGGTAGTATTATTAAAATTCAGGGAGTTTATGGTAGATTATGCCAAAACTCGGGGTAGAATGTAGCTCACCCTAATGTCTAACATATTTTCTTTTTTATATTCTCGGTAGTTTGGATACAATTTTTATCATTTTTAACAAAAAGAAAAGAAAAAAAAACCATATACAAACGCCTTCCAAACAGAGGTTCGAGTCTAGAATTTGTGTGACTGGCATCTTTTTAAACTTTGGGTCAAGTGATGATCAACAACATTACACACTTTTGGTAACAAAAAAAAAAAAAAAAAAAACCTTGCGCACTTGTTTGTATGATGCTTCACTTTTGGTACAATTTTGGTATAAAACCTTGTAATGTGGATTGTCAACTTTAACTAGAATTAAGTGGACAATTTGTCCACAATTGAAGCAACCTAAAAGTACAATATTAGCGACCCTAGTCCATAATAAATCGGACTTTTGGCATTTGTACCATCCTTAGAAAGCCTTTTTCCCCACCTCTTGGACTAGGTCCAAATACTTGATTGTTTACATGTAGAAGCTCAGCTCATATGCGAGTCTTTCAATTCTTCATCAATTGATCAATCTTCACATCTTGCCCAAGAGTTTGAGTCTCGCTCGAACAGTATCCGCCTGCATATTGTATTTGACCAAAGCCATGAACTTTGAAGTTTGAATCATATCAAATTCATACTAGGAAAATCATGTCAGGTTACTTGCAACCGAGTGCATTACAGAATAGGATCGGAAGGAGTAAATATTTTGAAAGACAGTTTTATTTTTACCTCAACTTCCCAGTTTTTGTTACAAGCTACCAGCAGTATTGTTGCCGCCTGTAGGAAAAGTCCTAGCAGCAAACCATACCAAATCCCCTGAACCAGAAAAAGAATCCAAGTTTAAAGAAATTTGATTGCAAATTAACTCAAAATGACTCACCATGAAACAAAAGAGGGAAATGAACAAGAAAATTAGTGCGAATTGAATGACACCTTGATGCCCATATCAAACTTGAAACCCAGTAAAACTCCCAAAGGAACACCCAAAAACAAATAGCAAGCTGCATTTATATAGCCCACCAAATTTTGCCATCCTGCTCCAATTGTCACCCCTGCAATTAACATTAAATTGATCTTATTGTTATACAAAAACCATTACATTCAGAATATTTTTTGAAAGAACAATGACATTAACCAGAGTGACTAGTTAGGTTATTAAAATGAGAGAATGAATGAAATATTTCTGATGAAAATACATATTTCGTAGAAAAGAATAACTGATAATTTTGTAATTTATCGTCTAATAAATCATTTACACTTTCATTTCATTAAAAGAAAAAAAAAACTCAGTGTCTGTAATTGGATTTACCATATAAAGCATTTTGAAGACAATTGAGGACAATGGTGACTCCCAAGAATGGAGTCAAATCCTCCACCAGCAGCTGGATTTGTTTATTATCAGTGAATAATGCTGGGAATCGCTTTCTTTCCAAAAGTAAAATTGAAGCAACCACAAAACCAAACAGAAACGATGTCGCTCCGACCACTATCACCGAAAACTTTGCAGCTCTAGGATGGCCTGACCCCAGTGTGTTGGATACTCGAACACTAGTATGCAAAAATACACATACATGGAGTACAATGTCAGTAATTTTGTTTTTTACAATTATTTTTCTTTTTTTTTTAAAAAAAGAAACCAACTAATTATGAATCATGTATCTGTAGTTTGCAATTAAGATTTTTAACAGGGATGACTACAAAAAAAAAAACATCACGCGGACATAAACCGACAAATAAGATTGAATATATTGTCAGAGGAAGAAAAGTTTAAAACACGGCCATAACAAAACATTGATTCTGTGACAAAAGGGAATCTCTCCTTACACTCTGAAAAATTGATCAAAGCATAATTGAAATTTTCTAATAACGAAAAACGTCGTAAAGTGCAAAACCTTATTGCTGAATTGAAGCCGATGCCCACCATACCGCTCCAGCCGTTTATGTTCATGCTGCAAGAATAAGTCAAATTGGGTTTAATTATTCTAATTCCTAAGCTATACCTTGCGGAATACAGAGTTAGTCAAATGTGTTTAAATTTAGTCGTTCTTGTTTAACAGAGTTAGTAGTATAATTGATTGATTGAAAGGAGTAGTATTACATTAAAAGACAAGTTGTCTATGTTTGTTCATGTTTAGACAAAAGTACAATCATCAATGTTTCCATTGTCCAAATAAAAATTGCAACTAACCAGATTGACAAAGCTGCAACTGAAACCTTGGGATTGGGCAAGTATCCAGCAGCCAGGGTCATAGCCATCACATACCACATTTCCAAGCTGCAATGATCATGTACTAATTATAATTATTACTCCCTTTGTCCCAAAATTATTTTCCAGTTTGAGATTTCACTTTTAGTACAATTTGAACTAGAAATGAAAACTCAAACTGGACAATAATTATGAGACGGAGGAAGTACTATGTATTGATTGCTTAAAAAAAAAAAAGAAGAAGAAGAAGAAGATGATGGCCAAAATACAAACCAGATCATTAAAGCTGCAGAAATGGAGAGCTTGAAGAAGTCGAAAAGATTGGAGAATGCTTTCCATGAGAAACCAGACCAAGCTCCACCACAATATCCAGACACAACAAACAACAATGGACACATTACAATGAACCACCAAGTTGAATTCAATACCAAAGCCGCACCAAAGAGTCCCCATCTCAGCTTCATCATCAAAATCCACCCTGAAATGGCGTGCAAACAAACTGCAATTCCCGCTATCCCAGCCATCTCCAAGACCTTGCTCTGTGCCTGCAGAAACTTGGCCAGGGGAACATACATTGCAAAAGCAAAATGCTGCGGGATCATCATTCGCGCGAACTTCCCTGCCTCCACTGATATTTCAGGATCCTGCCTTAGCAAATTCAAGATCTGGGTCGCGAAAAGGAACAAAAAAACTAATCCAATTGCAACAGAGTTGAGTATAATCCAAGATTTTTGCAAGTATATTCCCAGCATATCAAGATGTTTAGCTCCGTATGCTTGTCCGCATAGAGTCTCCAATCCACTCCCCAATCCCCCCTAACAAAAAGTTTCAAAAATCATCACATATACTCTGTTCAGGATTAGTGTGGATGATACATAATTGACACTCAAGTTAAGACAAAGAAGTAACGGTTTTAAATTAGTTTGCTTACCAATAAGCCGACGCTGATGGAAGAAATGACAAAATTTTCCATGGAAATCGCAGCGAGTTGGGTGGTGCTCAGATGACCGGAATAGATTTGAGTCAGAACACCACAACCATAAATGGCCACATTGTTGAAGATAGTTGGAGCAGCCAAGTACCAAAGCTTTCTTGATTCACTAAAGAATTCTCTGAAGAAGTCTGCCACGCTATTGATTTCCCTGATGTCCCCATCGTCCAAGGATTCGATTGGTACGAGGTCATGAACAGTGTTATCTTCCGATAAAAGCGGCTTCTTATGTTCATGTTCCATGGAAAGCGAGCTTCTTGGAGGAGAAACAGAGTAAGAGGTATATTAGGTGGTACCTTTAAAGGAATATATTATTTTTAAAAACGTGATTTTTTTTCTTGGTGGCATTGGTTCATGTGGCCCAACTCAACTAATCATGTGCTTTATTATGCATTTCTTAGATCATTAGGACCGTCTGAATGTGTTTGATGACAAGGAAGTGGTTCGCTCAGGATTCCTTTCCCAATCATTTTTTTTTAATTAAATATAAATTTTGATTCTTTATTTGAAAACAAACTTAACTTTTTGGGATAAACTAACATTTTAAACGAATATGACGAACGCCACCATTGCTTTTTATTCGGTATTGATTTTAAATTTGGTTTGGCCATTCACCTTCAATGATTAAAGTTCAAATTTTTATATATTAAGGAGGCTAAATGCCTAAAGAGTTCAATTATTTCCTACCATAACTTCCCGGATACTATTATCGTCTAGTAGTTAATTGGTGAGCAACATCCTACTATTATCATAAGACATTTCAATTTTTTTAATCTTATGTATAAAATACTAGGTTTTCTCTGCCCGGGATTACACGAGGACGGTTTTTTCACTTTAATAAATTTAATATATATTAAAATTATACTCTGGCTTCATTTTTTTAATTGAGTTATTTAAACATAATTTTTAAATTATTATCTTCAGAATAATATTTCATACTTATCCCCCATTATTTTTGTCATATATGTATGATTTTGTATTGAGTGTTGACATATTCTTTGAACAAAATTATAATTTAAACTTTTGTAACGCTTACTCCTTGTAGAATATTTTTCTATTTATCTTACCATTTTCTTACCACGTCGATCAACTAATTCATATTTCTCCCTTTTTTTAAATACAATATATATATATTTTTTTTGGGATAACAGCATTATCCAAAAAACAGATATGAAGGTTAATTATTTTTATTTAATCATATTTTATCCACAGATTAGTTATTAAAAAAAACAGAAAAAAAATAGCCAGTTTTAAAAGGGGGAAAAATAGAGAAAATGAGATTTATTGAAGCTCAAAAGTTGAGGTTAGAAAATGGGATTTAAAGGCCTACGCTTTTTGTCCAGACTTGAAAAGATTTACCATCATCTGTGCATAATTTAAATGTAAAATTATAAAAATATTCTCGTTTTAGTAATAGATGTTCCAGCGACAAAGGTACTGTAGTTTTTTGGGTTCTTGCTTTTATATAGTAGGAGATTTGATGCCTTAAGGTCAATTATAGTGTACTTTTTTTTATCCCACTTTAAATTGATTAGACTTTGATTTGATAAAAACATTTTTAATATGGATAGTAATATGGAAAATTCACCAAAAAAAATAACTAATTAAGGATCAGAAAGAGCACGACATAGAAGTTTTAATTTCATAACACATCTTCTAAGGTATTTATTACCTTAGTCCAAAGGGATTACAGACCAACGAGGTCAACGTAAGTCCAAAGCGATTACCTTAGTCTCAAGGATTTCTACATTAACGTTTAAAATGTTGCTTTTTGGCCGTACGTAGAGGCGCTTGGAAGAATGCTCTTCTGCGATATAATGATTGTCAAATGTTTCGAAATATTCTATGATTTTTCATTAGAGCATCCTTATTTTTACCTTTACTCGTGTGTGTCCTGCGTTTTGCGCGGATTTGTCAATGTTGAAAATTTATATTTCAAAAGAATTAATTAGATAATGTAGTTACAAATATACAGTCCTTATTCTATTAAAAAAATATAGTTACTAATATTTCTTAAAACTGTAATATTTTTTTGATTAATCAGTTCTAGATCAAAATAAGAGGTATTGATATTATTTATGAGAGATATATTTGTAAAATCTGGCACAAAGATTTTCAAAAGTTGTATAATAAAAATTGTCACCACTAACTAATGTTATGTTTGGTTTAAAAAATATATTTAAAAAATATGTAAATTACGTCTAGATGCATATGGCTTATTTTTATAGGCAAGTGGACTTTGGGGATTAGATGTAGTTCCAATAAAATATGAGACACAGTTAATCGTCCTTGAAAATGTGAAATCGATAAACTTGAAAATTAAATAGCACACAAATAGAACTTTAAGGGCCAAAATGACAATAGGTTAAAGTTTAAACTCATAAATTAGAGGACTTTTGAAGTCGGGAGTTTCTCAGCAATTTTTAAAAATATTCATTTTCAAGCTCGCAATCAAGAATTTGTAATATCTGTAAAAATCTTATATACTCCCTCCATCCCACAAAAATAGTTCAGTTTGAAACTGTACAACTTTTTTAATTTGGTCAACACACCAAATGTACAACTCATTTCATTCCCCTAACTTCCACTAATGTCCCTTCTAGTTATTTCTATAAAAATTAACTACATATGCATTTATTTTACAACTTAAATTTGATCAAAGTTTTATCTAAAAAAATATTGACAATGGATCTTGATGGAAAGATCTCGTTACGTAGATTAATTAGATACATGACATATTTTTTAATTATTCATGTATTAAAAGATATAATCATTTAAAAAAATAAGAGAAAATTAAAAAAAATGAAAATCAAAGGAAATGGAACTTGTTTTTCATATCACTACTCTTTTGGATATTTAAGTCATTTCAATTCAATTAATTTTGACTTTTGTTAAACTGGACTATTTTTTTAGGACAAGATTTTTTATTAAATTGGATTATTTTTGTGGTACGGAGGGAGTAGTAAATAATTTATTAACTGTGTACAAAAAATTTTAACTGATTAATGATCAACTAATTAACAAATAACACGTGTTAATTGAGACTTTGATGGTCTCAATGAGCGATACGTGTCGATTATTTTTCTTTTCTTTAATATATATAATGACTCACCTTAACCTTGGAGAGAAATTATTAAAGTTTAAAATTAGTCTTTATAATTCATGTGAACTCCACGAAAGAAAATCAATTTAAAAAAAATATAGTAGAAAATGAAACAAAACAAAACAAAAGGAGCAAGTATATCATTTTCCTACAAGCTAATATCAATAGCTGGGCTCGGTTGCGTGAGCCTGTAACCCAAGTGCGGAGCGGGGGGCATTAAACTGGTGGAATAGTGGACCACTTAGCCGGTCTACATGCTCTGGACTCGAGCTCGGAAAAAAAAAAAAAAAAAAAAAAAGAAAGAACCTTCTCTTTTTCTCTAGAAAAAAAATTCCTCTTCAAAATTTCTTTCTCCTCTCCCATCCACTACTAATGATGGATGGGGGAGCTCAATTCTTTTACTATATTTTCTAGTTTTAATTTTTGCTCTTCCCGTATGTGAAAGTTTCGCTCTCCCTTTATGGGGTATTGCTCTTCCCTATGGAAGTTTTGGTTCGTCCCATTTGGGAGAGCTTTTTTCTTTAGATGTACTTTTAGTAGGTTTTCTTTAACAGATCTGATCCAGAAGAAGAAAATCCACAACTCTTTAAAGAAATTGAAGAAGAATATGAGGTTAAATGATTTTGCAAATGAAGGATCTATATAGATCCAAGACTTCTAGCCATATAGATCTAAATTATCGATTTAGATCTGGAGTTTTAGTCCCTTCTGAGCGATGTTTGGATTTAATTTGTAAAAGTGTATTATTATCCTCTTTATATTTTTTGAGTTCTTGGAATTTTCTCACTCTGTCATTAGAAATGTTGCTACAATTTAGCCAATTTAGCTTAGCTTAGGATTAAACACAGTGTTGGGATTGTCCATCTCTTCTTCTGTGGCGAGATATAGCGCGTAAGGCGAATTGTAATATATCAACCGTAGGTTGTTGTAGCTTAACACATTATGATTGTATTTACTTATTTTCTTTATATATGATTATCGCTTTTGATAAAATAAAAATATCAATAAAAAGATAAATAAATAAAATTCAAGTTTGTCGGGGTTGACATTTAAAGATATGGACACGTACGGTCACACATGTACCCATGAACGAATAAATGGCCCGCAGGAATAAATTGATGACGGGCGTTGCTAATCAACAAAGTCGGGCTTCATTTCCTGCTTTTTCCTCAAATGAGTAAAATTGTTTCTTGTTTAAAAAGTTTTACCATGTGTCCATGTCGCTTAAAAAAAAAAAAATGTTTACCATGTAGGACATGATGTTGCTTATTAAAAAAAATAAAGCATCAATCAACTTAAAAAATAAAAATCTAAACTAGAAAATAATTTCAGGATGAAAAGAATAGTATCTAGCATCTTAGTAACGTGATCCAGATTTATTTGATTTCAAATATTGGGAGCAATGAGTGAATTTGATCTCAATTGTTGTGAGTAGATATCAATTTTTATATCGTTTCATAATCTTGTGTACGTGACTCTTCATCAAGAACATTAACAAGAAACTAATTAGTTTGTCATTGGTTCATACTATCATTGATTTTGAGAGTGAGTGAAAATTAAATTTGTGTAATTCGGGAGCACTGAATTCTTAACTGCTTTTTATTAGTCCAGAGAGCGAAAGAGTACATTATCCGGTCTCAACCCGGGACTAGTAAAAAAAAATGATAAAAGTTGATAAAATAATAATATTTTAGAAATTTTTTTAAATATCTATAAGTCCCAACAAAATTAAAAATTAATAAAATAAATACCACAAATGCAAAAAAGAAAAGAAAAGAAATGATAATAACTATAAATATGTTGTAAAATATAACTATTGATACTTGTCTTTTAGTTCATAGAGATAATATGGACTGTGTATGGATTTTTTAGTATTCAAAAGAATTTTAATACTTCTTCTGGTCCTTATTATAAGGCATTTCGATTTGTCCTAGCTTTAACTTAGGATATTTTTTTAATTGAAAAAAAAAGACCTTAAAAATATATAATAAGGACCGGAGGAGTATTTGATTAATTTGGAAGTAAAGACAATTGCAAACTAAGTAAGTTAGTGAGAGTTCTTTTTTCCTCATACAAATTCTTTAAATAAATAACTTATTAATTTATCAATTATTTAATAATTTTTTAAATTGATAGATTTTGATGATCCCAACACTATTAATTTATAGAAATTCTAATGTAATTTGCTGGTACATCTTGTCCAAACAACTGTGGTGTCCACAATGACCACAAAAACTAACCTAGATTAACAGTACTAGCTAGTATATTAAAATACAATATGGTGAAATACTACTATTTTTTTTTTCATATTTGTAGGGTGTTTACCGTCGGTAACAATGACTAATCTCACTCGCTAAATTGTAGGCACCTCAATGAGTGGGACAACTGGCCAAAGTATTTAAGGTTACTTCATGCCAATTGCAAGGTTCGAACCCTCAACTTATGGTTAAGGGTGGATAAGTTCCTTTCACTCCACCATAACCAATATGGTTAAATATTACTTATTATTACCACCGAATCAGTGTAACTACAATGAAATGATTATAGGATAATAAATTTTAAGTTACTAATCTAATTTTAAGTTTTAACTTAAACAAGTGGAGACATAATTAATTTCAAACTCGGGATAATTATTTAGCCCAAATTGACTAAATTACAAGTCAAATCTGGTTTATGTAAGAAAGGAACTCTTGTTGATGCGTCATTGGCAAGTGGCAACTAAGACAGCTACAGTTGTGTAGTCTTCCAAATTAGTATAATTCATTAGCGAGAAATAATAAATAGTATAATTAGGCGCAAGTTTTACTTCTCCACTACCTCTTCTTCTTCTTCTTCTTCTTCTTCTTTTTCTCTCGTTTTCTCTAACAATGGCTTTGGATCAGGATTCTAATCTGCCACTCTTATACAACGTTGAAGATCAAAAGCCAATTAGTTGTAGACATAATTTCGCATTCGAAGCCGATGAAGATGACATCGACCCCATCAACGGAACTGGAGATTTCTTCAGAGAATTCGTCATCGAGTCCAAGAAACTCTGGTACCTTGCCGGCCCGGCCATCTTCACTTCTTTTGCCCAATATTCCGTTACCGCCATGACTCAGGTCTTCGCCGGCCAAATCGGAACAACCGAACTCGCAGCTTTCTCCATAGAGAACAACGTTGTTACCGGATTCGCATTCGGCATTATGGTAAAAAAAAAAAAATCAACATTTTTTTCTTGTTGTCTTATAAATTATTACTAGGTTTTGGACCCGTGCACTCGCACGGGTTTGACATTGAAATTTCATATAATCAATTTTAAAAAGATTTTAATAAAGGTTAGCTGAATACATGTTCAAAGTAGTTGAACCATGAATACAGTCTCTATTTTTTTTTTTAAGATTAGTAAACAACCTAAAAATACTTTTATAATAAATATATTTCATTTAATGTCAAATAGTTTTCAGTTTTCCTATAACTTTTTTCCCGAAACTACCATCGTGTTCATTAACTTGACACTATCAGTAGAAAAACCCTTACACAATGTAGACTACATTATGATTATTTACTAATTTAATTAATGGCCGTCTAAACTAACAAATGAACATATTGGTGTATAATTTCACTATGGCCTTCGTTATAATTGCCATCATTTTTTAATATTTTTTAATTTTTTTTTCCTACAATTAGATGTACACTTGGATGAAAAGGCACTGGAGAAAACTGGCTTCGAATTTTTTAATATTTTTTAATTTTTTTTTCCTACAATTAGATGTACACTTGGATGAAAATTAGAGCATGTTTTTTTTTTATTTTTTTTAATTTTTGACAATGGCAAACTACCCTTATGAGTTCTATATTATGCTGTATAAAACTGTCATTCGGATTTTTATTTATTTTTAATTTTTTTTGTGTTTTTCTTTTTAGAAAAATTGAGAGAGTAGATTTTTAAGGAAATAATGACACTTGGATTTTTATGAGAAAAATGGTTTTTGTTATAACGGGGGTTATAGATTAGGTACAATTATTATCAATTATTATCAATATGAATATTGCAGTTCGGAATGGGAAGTGCATTGGAAACTCTTTGTGGGCAAGCTTACGGAGCCGGGCGGCTAAATATGCTGGGAATATATATGCAAAGATCATGGGTTATATTAAACGCCACCGCATTATTGCTAATGGTTTTCCAGGTTTTCTCAGCTCAAATATTGAGACTAATCGGACAAACACCGGAAATATCCAAGTGGGCCGGGACATTTGCTATATGGATGATCCCTCAAGTATTTGCCTTTGCATTTAATTTCCCGATCCAGAAATTCTTGCAAGCTCAGAGCAAGATCATGGTCATGGCCGTGATTGCCGCCGTGGCTCTGGCGGCGCATACCCTCTTCAGCTGGCTGTTTATGCTGAAGCTGCGGTGGGGCATGGTCGGCGGCGCGGTGGTTCTGAATGCGTCTTGGTGGTTTATAGTGGTGGCTCAGCTGGTTTACATTTTCTGGGGGACTTGTGGGGAAGCGTGGTCCGGTTTCTCGTGGAAGGCGTTTCAGAATCTTTGGGGATTCGTTAAGCTGTCGTTTGCTTCTGCTATAATGATGTGGTTAGTCCAATTAATCCCTGCTTTTTTTTTTTTACCTTCTTTGTTGAAAATTATTTAAGTTTATCTAAGAAAGTATATACTTAATCTAACAACGTAGCCTCTCTGCTAAACATACTAAAACTAGTTTTCACTACGTAAAACTTTGGTAAACAAATGCTCAATTATCGCAAATAGTTTATTGTTGGATGATTTTTCAGTTCACTTTGTTATTTACTTTATTGAATTGAAATATTATGATAATTAAAGTACTCTCTCAGTCCAATTTCAACTGAATTAAAAGTGAAATTTCAAACTGGACTATAATTTTGGGACGGAGGAAGTAGTATTTTTGATAAATGGAATACTATATTAGACACTTGATGGGAGTGAAAGTTATTTAAACATATCTTGGGTCAATGTTCATATAGTTTTAGGGTTTAATAAGTATACACGAGAGGTTGTTTGTAATGTAATAAATCCCAAAAAGTTGACTTTTCAAAAGTGCTAACTGTGATTCTGATCTGATTTGACCAAATTAAAGATTTCTTGGGAATTTGTGTATTCTATTCATGCCGACGCCTTTAGATCCAAAACTCGGGGAATTGGAGACCACGATCCACATTCCACATGGAACACGATTCACTATCTATATGTGTATGTCCAAAACCATTAATATGCATCCTCGTAATTACACTTTTTCTATCTTAAATAATACTGGTTGAAATATTTTTGTATCCAAAGAGGCTCATTTATTTATGTATTGTATACATTTAAATATGGCATTCACACTGAGATAGAGTTTTGATTATTATTTTTTAAATTAAAAAATATACTAATAATTAAACTTTTATAAATTTTAAATGTTTAAATGTTTATGCTCATTGATCTATAAATTATAAGAATATATTAATAAATGTGGTATTATGGGGATGGACGATTCTTACAAGCACTTAGGCTATTACATGTGTGACTATGGGGGAGAGGGACCTACTACTAGCCTAGTCTAGTAGGAGACAACCCCACGCGTGCAATGCCTTTTTTCATGCGTCCATTGAGTGCTTGAAGAGTTTTCAAGTGCAACCTGCAAAAAAAATAGCATTTTGATGTCGTGAAATTTTGAATTCGAAATTTTCAAATTAGATGCCTAGCCCTTTACAACTTAAGTAATTTATTGGCGTGGGGATGGACGATTTATATATGCTCCATCGATCCCACACTGATGATGTTTGTTGCAGTTAGCTCCCCATTTAAATGTTTTGTGTCCAATTCCATGTCAGTCACTTCATCCACCAATAAAAGTAAAACTACTGTAAATTAACTAGACTCAAACTAATCAATGTGGCTGTGTATCAGTTTTTGTAGCAAGACATCTCACGTTTGTTTTTATTTTTATTTTTTTTGGGGGTCTGAAAATTGACTCGATCAGCTTGGAGTATTGGTACTTCATGGTATTAATTTTGTTTGCCGGATACTTGAAGAATGCCGAAATCGCGGTGGATGCCATCTCTGTTTGGTGAGTTTTTCATTTATTTTGTACACCCTCTTTTCACAATTTCAATTTGCTCAACTGCTACTACTTGTTCTCATCCTTGTTTCTGGCAAACAATCTTAAGTTTGGAGTTGTGAGAAATGAACATGGTATAGTACACAAAAATTTAGCCTGATGTTTCAATTTGTTATTGCAGCATGAATGTATTTGGCTGGACAATCATGGTAGCAATTGGATTCAATGTAGCTATAAGGTTTGTACTAATATATTTAATTTTCAGATTATGACACGAAATGACTCATAACCTTCTATACTTACACTTTACTTTAAAGGATTTATATATTTAAGAGTTAGGGGACTTAAGATTCAGTAATATTATTCTTTGTAAATTTTCGTGTCAAATTTTCCTGGCATGTATCATCAGTCTTAATTTTCCGCTAATAATCAAACAACATAAGAATGTCATGAATCACTGTGAAGTTAAATGATAGAAAATAGTGAAAACTCAAAATTACCAACCTTTCCCTTCTAAAACTGTGAAATACGTACTATAATAAACTGTGTTTTTATATCTTTTCAAACATGTCAAAAGTGGTTATTAGATGATTTTAGTGCTATCATTACTCTACCGTACCATCCTGTCTTTAAAAAAATAATTCAACTTTAAAGTGCATAATTTATCTTTCTTTTTTTTTTTTTTTGAGACTGTAGAAATTATTAGTACTTAGAAAAAAAAAACCAATATAAAATGGTCTCTCCATGTATACAGCGTGAGGGTGTCCAATGAACTGGGAGCTGGGCATCCAAGAAGCGCAAAGTTTTCAGTGGTGGTGGTGACAATAACCTCATTTGTTATTGGGATTTTGCTGGGTTCGGTTCTAATGGTGACCCGAAATCAGTACCCGGCATTATTCTCCAACAGCAAGCAAGTTCAACAAGTTGTATATGATCTCACACCTCTACTGGCAATGTGTATTATTATCAACAGTGTGCAGCCAACTCTCTCAGGTACCATTTGTGCAACAGTTAATCACATCGATATGAAAAACTTTACGTGACAGAGACAAAAATTTGAGAAGAAGCAGCTCTGAAATTTACAAAAATAATATTATAATACTTTTGAAGCAGGTGCAAAAATGAACAAAATGTACAATATTCCAGTAGGAATTTAGTACTACATCTCTATTAAGTACACAGAAAACATGGAGTTTTTTTTTGTTAAAAAAAAAAATTATAAGAAAACATGAAGATAAAAGATATTATTATATATTGCTACATTTATGATTGAAGATTCACGAATTTCGTAATGGATGGATGGTAGGAGTGGCGATTGGAGCAGGATGGCAAGCCTATGTGGCTTATGTCAATATCATTTGCTATTACTTCTTGGGCCTTCCAATTGGTTTATTTTTGGGGTACACGTTGAACATGGGTGTCCAGGTACCCCTTCCTGTATATCTGTTTAAGAAGTCGAGTTAGTTATCTGTTCTTTTCGTCTCGAATAATTGTCTAATTTAAATTATATTATAAGTGAAAATTTAAATTAAATAATAACTTTAGGACATGAAAAATTTTATATTAACTGCATGGAGGATTAAATGGAATATGATACGTTGTGAAAAAGTTACTATCGATAGGTTCAAATCTCGTCGGGATCATTAAAAGAAACTGTTGTTTTCTGTATTTGAAATCTATATATACTTCGTTGATCTCATTCACAATTTTGATCATTTCATTTAAATTCAGGGCATTTGGATCGGGATGTCATCCGGGACAGTAGTCCAATCTTTAGTCTTGCTCTGGATGATATATAAAACTAATTGGGAGGAAGAGGTTAGTCTAAATCTCTTGCATTACTTACATTAAATTACTCTGCAAAATATTCGCCCCCGTCTTTGTTATAATTTAACAAAAAATTATTGTTTTTGGAGGAAGGAAGAAAATACTAATTACAAATGGCACTTTCTTTCTGTCTTTGCCGATATGATTGTGTTCTAATAAAATCTACGCCGTAATTACCTTATTATGTATGCAGGCGTCTGCCGCGGGAGACAGAATTAAACAATGGGGAGGAGAGAAATAAATTCACAAAGAATTATAACGAAGAGATAAGGGACTCCCAAACTTGAGTGCAATCCCAGGTATCAGCAAATGTAACGCCTAAATTTCATTCATGAGGTGTAATTTTTTTGCCAACATAAGAGAAAAATAAAATATTAAAAAGTAGAAATTGGTCGACTTAATTAATGTGTATGCATGGGTTAAAAGTTTCAGCAATTTGTTTTGAGTTGTATTATTATTTTGCATTAAATCATTTTTGTCTCACATAATTTGGGGTGAGACTCCCAATTAATACAATAAAAATACAACCTGTACACATATAAACAATTTCTTTATCAATTTTGTTCAACCAATCTATACAACAATTTTGGACTGACTGAAGAATTTTTTTTCATGTTTGTATTAAGTAGTAAAATAAGAAACAAGTATAAATTTAAAAAACGATACAAATATTGTACTTGTTGAACAATGTCTGACCTTTTTGCTTATTTTTCTTCATCTAATTGAGCATCCATTTCTCCACCCCATTGCTTTAGTCTCTCTTCAGCAACCTGCGCCTGTGTGTACATGGTCATGAGTTATATGTAGTTATTTATTCCATTTGTAAAATGCTAGTAATATCATAATCAATCACGACTCCATCTTCATGCCATGTTAGTTGATAATAGTTAAATAATGAATTCTAAGTAAAAGTGAACCTAATCTGGGGAAGGCTGCATTTATATTTGTTTTCATTGATTAACGAAAGGATAAATTAAAAGTACCTCTTTTCTCCAGTTTGTGATGCAAACCACCCAGAAAATAAGGCAAGTCTGAAGGCATAGACCTATCACCATTCCATACCAAATCCCCTGAAACACCACCAACAAACATACATAAATTGTTCAAATCTTCTTCTTCGTCTTCCATGGTAATGCATATTTTATTTTCCTGATTTAACAAGTAACAACTTCCGCATGGAAAATGATCTCTTATAGTATCATATTGACACTATCAATATAACTAATTTTAACAATAATACTTGAAATTCTTTTTTTAAAAAAATTCTAAAAATATTAAACTTCTTCTAAACCAAAATTATCATATTTATTATACTAAGATAGCATGACAAACATTATGATCCATTGTAATGCAAGAATTAGGGGAGGTCACCTTAACCCCCATATTGAACTTGTAGCACATCAAGATTCCACAAGGAACTCCTAACAAAAAGTAGCAACCGGCATTGATGTAACCCACGAAATTTTGCCATCCTGCTCCGATCACCACCCCTGCATCATTCAATCAAGCATTCATTAACCAATGAAAATGAAAATGAATTCTTCCAGAAAAGGGTTTTGGATATCAAATGCATAGTTATTATCTAGGGTTTAGGGTTTATAAAAATGGCAAAAAAAAAAAATTGGCAAAACAATTACCCGATAGTGCATATTGAACACAAGTAAAAATGACACTAACTCCTAGCAGTGGTGTGAGGTCTTCCACCAGCAACTGAACTTCAGTGCTATTTGTGAATAAAGCTGGGAATTGCTTTCTGTACAGAAAAAGAATGATGGCAAAGGCTAAACCACATAAATAAGAAGTCATTCCGGCCACCATCACTGAAAATTTTGCTGTCTTGTAATGTCCACATCCCAATTCGTTTGACACTCGAACGCTGTTAATTGATTAAACCGATAAATTAAAATTTTGGCAAATCACGTAAAAATTTGTCAAAATGAGTTAAAAGTCATATCTACACATATAGCTGAGTTATTAAGGAAAAAATGATCAAAGATGATTGTTTAATTATATTTAAGAAACTAATCAATTATTATTAACCTTATGGCAACGTTGAACCCCAAGCCCACCATGCCGCTCCAGCCGATGATGTTCACGCTGCATTCATCATCAACGGGGGGATGTCACAATCAAACGAATACGTTATATTAATTTGGTTGCCAAATTACACTGTACATTTTGCTCAGCATTTTCTTGGATAAGCATCAAACTCGTCACTGATAATTTAATTAACTAACCAACCGCAATTGGAGTGTCACAAGGATAAGTACGTATTGCGATTGAGAGGAATACTTCAATTATTAATAATAAATATTAATACTAACATTCATCAGTGATTTTTTTTTGGTATTAATTTTTTAAAAAAAAGATTCACTAATTAGTGACCTTTGATGATTTTAAATTTTTTTTTTTCTAACTTCCGGGGAAGGAAGAAAGCGAGCCTTTAAAGTTTCAATTCACACATTAGCCACTTTTCCCTCTTTTATTATTATCATGGTTTTGTTAGTTCCACCTACAATTGTTAATGAGTTGGAAGCAGTAAGGAGTTCTCCTTTGTCAATGCTTCAAACTATACTACTTATTAGCATCTACCTCCAGTCAATATCTACAGAATTTACGTGCATAAATCCTTTGACCTAGTGATCAGGCTTTTCATCAATCTAGTAAGAGCAAATTTATAAGTTTATCTTCTTTCGTTAGCTATCTTAAGGAAATGAAGGGAAAACTCCAAAAAAAAAATAAAAATAATAATAATAAATAAGAAAATAAGAAAAAAACTAAAATGAAGATCCGGTAGATGGATTCATTTCATTACTTCTTGAAGGTGTCTTGCTTTGGTACTCATGTTCTAGTCAAACAATATTGCTCTTTATTTCTTTCTTTATTTTATGTTTAGTTTTACAGGGAGGCTTACATTTATAATTGGCCCTTAACAGAAAATATGTAGACATTCAGGCGGCTTTTCAGTTCTTAGTTTATTGCAGAAAGAAAAATATAGGAAGGACACGTTTTAGGTCGATATATTGCGTACAGAAATGGCTAGTGCAAAAAAAAAAAAAAAAAGTCATTAAAAATTGAGAAATTCAATCTTCAAACTCACCATATTGACAAAGCATCCAAAGAAACTTCAGCATTTTCTAAATGACCAGCAACAAGTGTCAGCGCCATAAGATACCATATTTCCAAGCTGCAATCATTTGTGACCACTTGATTCAATGATAAAATTTGTGTATGTCATCACATTAATTCTAGACTGCTGCATTATCATCTAATCTCAATGATTGTATCAAAACGGAAACTTCAATATTTACTTTGCTATTTGAGTGGCAATTAACTCTATACAACAAAAATTCGAACCTTTTTGAAAAACGGCCAAGCAAACTGAAAAAGTCTAAGATATGATCTCTTAAAATCAACAAAATTTTGACAAAGCTAATAAGAGCTTATCTTGAGACGGAAGTAAATGTATATAATATAATTAATTACCTAAGCATTACAGCTGATGAAATGGACAGTTTGACGAATCCTGAGAGATTAGAAAATGCTTTCCAAGAAAAACCCGACCAAGCCCGACCACAACTCCCCACCATGACGTACAAGAACTGAGCTCCGGTGATGAACCACCACGACACATTCAGCATCAAGGCGGCGGCGGCCAATCCCATCCTCATTTTCACCATTAAAATCCACCCCAACATCGCATTCAGGCAAAGTGCGACCACTGAAATCAGGGCCATTTCCAACACTTTGCTCTGTGCTTGTAGGAATTTGGTTAGTGGGATCATCATTGCATAAGCAAATTGTTGTGGAATCATCCACAAGGCAAATTTCCCGACTTCACGGGAGATGTTACTGTCCTGGCCTAAAAAGTTTAATATTGGGGTCGAAAATATGAACACAAAAACCATCCCAATTGCCACGGTGTTGAGCACAATCCAAGCTCTTTGCATGTATATTCCAAGCATGTTGTGCTGGTTTGCTCCATATGCTTGTCCACATAGTGTTTCAAGTGCACTCCCCATTCCCATCTAAAATATATGTCACACTCAAATGAAATATTAAAAAATTTATAAATTGCTATGTCAGTCACTATATATGAACGTCTTCAAACAAGCCATATTATATATTCTGTACGTACCAGTAGGCCATAACCGAACCCCGCGACTACGGAATTTTCGACGGAAATCGCCGCAAGTGTGGTGGTGCCGAGATGGCCGGCAAAGGCTAGAGTGAGAGCTCCGATTGCATACTGGCATAACAAAGTGAAAATGGATGGACCCGCAAGGTACATCAACTTCTTCCATTCATTAAAGAACTCGAAATAAAGGTCCCTGATTCCAAGAATGATCCCAATTTCACCTTCATCTCCAATAATTAAGGACGATGATGAAGTTGAAGGAATGTCTTTGGAATTTCCCACATGGCGTTGATGATGATGATGATGATGAATATGATCCTTGAAATTTTGGAAAGAGGAAAGAAGTGGTTGCTCTGCATCCTCCATTAGAGTTGACTAGCAGAGCTTGTTTGTGCGCACGTAATACTTTGTTAAACTACTAAATAAAATGATGTCACAACAAATTTATGTTTAAAAACTTGTCTGCAATTTGGGGTGTTTGATTTGTGGTGACTTATATAGGTGAACAAATTTGTGATCAAGGAGAATTTAATTGGTGCAGGCCCTTAAATTTTGGAATAAATTACAACACCCCCAAATTAAGCAAAAAACCGCCCAAATTCATTCTCTTAAAATCAGGTATAGTGCGTTTCGTCAAGGTCAAACGACCCGATTTCTAACCTATTTTATTTAGACTTAGAGAGTCAATTTTTATAGTTAGGAATTAGGATCTAAAACAGCCACTTGTACCCCGATTAGTTGGTTTGAAACTTGGAGTTAAAACAGCTCCATTTTCTATTTCTTTGAAAAGCTTTGAGAAAACGTCAAAATTAACAGGAAAAACGAGAAAAAGAAATTTCAGTATTCTTACTAATTGCCATAATATGCAATATTAAGAAAAGCTAAAAGCATGAGGTATTAATTGGTGATTTAGTTAAAACTAGCAAGCTTCAGTTTTCTAGGACATGGATAATTTCTTTCCGTCCCAAAATGATTAGGAATAAGAGAAATAATTAGGGGAATAAAGTTGTGATTAGATGCAGTGTACAAGAGCTTCCATTTATAGTTTAATCCTTGAGGGTGTAGTAATTTATTCAGGCCACATGAGAGTGAAAAAGGGTTGTTATTTCGGTTGAGTCAACGACTTGTTAACCACCGTTTGACTTCGAAGTTCCATCAATGAACTAATCTCAATTCCTTAGAAGATTTCAGTATCTAGAGCGACTTTTGAAGAATAAATTCCTAAGAAACTTTTCCAATTATTTGGTACTACAAAATTTTGGTGCCGCGTGAAGCCGTGAACTGATTTTGATTCCCACAAAAATTAGAAAAAAAAAATGATAATAAAAAAAGTCGGTTACCTTTAAAAGAAAATCCACTAAAATATTATACATCATGACGAGCTAACATTGTAACATTTCGCTTTTTACATTGATGGATAAATTTTTAAATAACCATCAAGAATCAACCAATAATGCCTGTAAAAGAAGTTGGTCGGAATCATCAAGCCTTTTGTTTGGGGGTAGTTTCCCCGAGTAAAATTGACATGTACAAAGTTTTTTTTTTTTTGTCTTGGTGATTTAATTTTCTTCATCGCCTAGAGCAAGGGTTTCTCCTTCAAATTTCTTCAGTCTCTTCTTAGCTACATGTGCCTGCAACCAAAATTAAATCCATCCTAAGTTAATTCTTTAATAAAAGAGATAAAATATAAAAGCATCTTTTTAATCCCACTTCAAAAAAAAAAAAATAATAATGCATTAGTGAATAATAAAAATAATCCTATCGATGTACCTCTTTGTGCCAATTGGTAAGGAAAATCAGTAACAATACTCCAAGTGTTTGAAGGCAAACTCCAGAAAGCATCCCAAGCCAAAGCCCCTGATGAGTGTTGAAGAAGAAAACCATTAAAGTCAATGGGCATATATGCTACATCAAATTTTCCCTTAAAATCGAAGAAATGTTTAAGAAGCAATTAATCAGCTCACCTGAAGCCCTTTGTTAAACTTGTAACACATTAATATTCCGACAGGAGCACCAAAAATAAAGTAGCTCCCCACATTCATATAAGCAACAATAGTTTGCCACCCTGCTCCCACCGCCACTCCTGCAAGTTAATTAATTTCCTCGATTTGTTACTCTTATAAATTGAAAAAAAAAAATCAAAACAAAGTTAGCCATATTACTCTACTATACTCTATTTCCTACGCAAATTCCTACGTTTAACAACTTGCTGTCCACCCGCAACTAACATATTATGCGATGACTTCGTTGTCTAAATTCATATCCAATTGTTTTCTTTTCTCTTTTTTTTTTTTTTGAAAAATAAAAAGAGAAGAAAAAGACTTCTAACGGCTTAAGGGCCTGAATGACTAATTACATTGGTATAACCATGAGTTGTTGGAGATTGTAGCCATTGACACAAATCAAAACGGGGAAAAACGAAGCAAGAATTAATAAAGGGGAATGTATCATAAAATACCATTTAAAGGAATGCAACCGAAGATGATGCTGACGGCCAGCATTGGTGTAAGCTCATCAACAAGCTGCTTAACTTCATTATCATTAGAAAATAATGCCGGGTATTGCTTCCTTTGTAGCAACAGCACCAGAGCAAACAAAAGACCAAACAAAGTCGACGTTATTCCCACCACCATCACCGCAAATTTTGCAGCTCTTGATCTTCCAGAACCCAGTTCATTTGACACTCTCACACTGTGTCCCATTCATTAATTAAAAGTTTATAAAAATTGTGTTCAAAATATGGAAAAAAAAATAAAATAAAATAAAAGTAAAGTATGATTTTCAAATCCCAACATATGTTACTCATTGAAAACATTACCTGATGGCAGCATTAAACCCGCTGCCAACCATGCTGGCCCAACCCAGAATATTCAAACTGCAAATGTAACGGACACACAAGAACTAACAAAAGTCAAAAATCGTGATTAATTAGCAATTAACGTAATTACGCCTGCTTAATTAACTTTAGTTGTTCATTTTGTCTTATAATTTTTTTGGCCACCTAACCTTAAATACTAGCACATTGATCTTAAGTTCTTATCCAGGGAAATGGCGCTGAAATGAATACTATAGTGGATGCAAACTCACCACGTGGAGTTGATTTCGTGCTTAATTACATGCTTGATTTCATTAATCTGCTTGTTAATACTTTCTTAATTTCGGGCTAATTCTTTTTTTTGGGGTTGACAAACGTTACTTGTACACAAGGGAATGACGTTTCTTAATTTCCGTGTGCGGTGCAACAAAAGACAGCAGGCTCTTTTCTAGCATATGTTGCACGCCAATTACGTTCGTTCGGAATTAGTATGTGCATATCATATCAAATCATCATGTACAAAGAAGAAGACGAAGAAGAACTCACCATACAGATAATGCAGCCACTGAAACTTCTGCATTCTTCAGAAAACCAGCTACAAGGATCACTCCCATCATGTACCACATTCCCAAACTGCCACCATTTTTTTAATCACTCATATATTACTACTATTTCTAATAAAATATTTTATTTGTTTCAAAAAAAAATAATTCACATTTACTAGCGAGAGATTATTGACCAAATCCAAAATTAAGTGAAATTATTTTGACCAGGTTCCACTACATTTACTGAAAAGTCAAAGTGGATAGTAGTAAGTGTCCAGTTCAAGGTAGATCGAACCCACTCCACTACTTCATTCCGATTTCAATTTTTTTTTAAGTAACCGTATGATTAAAGCATAATAAATCATCCTTTTGCTACAACTTTCACGGTTTCACCTAAAATGCGTAGCAGGAATTAATATTAGTTGTATTAAACAAAGTGAAATATTTTTGTGGGATATATAAAGGGAATATTAATTCGTAAAATGTTTGAATTACCAGCTCATTAGAGCGGAGGAAACCGAAAGCTTGAAAAATCCGGAAAGGTTTGTGAGAGCTTTTGAAGAAAACCCGGACCAAGCCTGAGCACCGCCGGTCCAGAGCACAACGTACAAGAACTGAGCCACTGCCATGAACCACCAAGACGCGTTTAACATCACGGCGGCCGCCGGAAGTCCCCATCCGAGCTTCAATATCACAAACCAACCCAAAATCGAATGCGTGCAAAGCGCGAAAGCCGCAATCACGGCCATCTCCATCACTTTGCTTTGAGCTTGCAAGAACTTAGAAAGTGGAATAAACGTTGCGTATGCAAATTGTTGAGGAATCATCCATAAAGCGAAAGTTCCGGCTTCTTTGGAAATGGTGGCGTCTTGGCCAAGAAATCTTAAGACTGGAGTTGCGAAAATGAACAGCAAAATCATTGGTACTACGGAGATGTTGAGGAGAAACCATGATTTTTGCATGTAAATTCCCAGCATCCTATATTGTTTAGCTCCATATGCTTGTCCACATAGTGTCTCTAATGCACTTCCCATTCCCGCCTATATATTGTTTATAACACCACCAACCAAAAAAAAAAAAAAAAAAAAAAAGTAGTACCCTCAAGGAAAAACAATAAATCTCCGAAAACGCACTAAAAAAACAAGACAAGAAATACGATTTTAGTAATTTCTGTCCCAAAATTATTATCCAGTTTGAATTTTCACTTTTAGTTCAATTTGTACTAAAAATAAAAATCTAAACTGAACAATAATTTCAAGACAGAGGGAATATTAAACTTTTAACTCTGTAGTGGGAATAACGAATTATATCGGAAGTGAGTTTGATGAAACGGAATGAAAGAACTAAAAATCAACCAAACTACCATATGATCTTTTAATGAAGGATCTCCATTTTCGGGTTTTTTTTTTTTTTGTTTACTTACCAGTATGCTATAACCGAAATCAGCAATGACGGAATTTTCGACAGAGAATGCAGCCAGTTGAACGGTTCCAAGCTGACCAACGTAGATTTGAGTGAAAGCTCCGATCCCATATTGGCATACGGAGCTGAAGATGGACGGACCGGCTAAATTCCAGACCTTCTTCAATTCAGCCAAGAATTCTTTCAACAAATCCCCAACGTTACCATTCTTCAAAGGATCGTCTCTACTATAAGATATGGATGGCATCGAGTGAGGTTCCTCATTTTCTGGGAGAAATGTTTTATGATCATCTTCGTGAATAATAATTTGGCCATCTTCTGAATTTGAAAGAAGGGGTTCATTGTAATGATCCTCCATTATTAATTGTCTATAAGAAAATTGAAATGGGAAAGATGGTCGGTTTTTTTTTTTTTCTTAAAGGAGTATATATGACAAGAAAGAGAGATTTAAAAGGTTAAAAAAATGGTGTCGAAGGAAAATAAATAAATAAAACTAGTTCGTTAGTGTCATGCAAGTTTCAGCAGATGCTAAAAATGTTACAAACGTGGTGTGGACGAAAAAACAATGACTTCATAATCAAGTCATCATAACTTTGTCTTCTTTCGATTTTTCATCATAAAAGTCATGATAATTTCTTCTTGTGATGACTTTTAGATGCAAACTGTAGTTGAATTCACATAGTACCAGTTAACGTTATTGTTTGATATTACATCTATATGTTGGTAGGATTCTTGGACATGGTTAGATTCATTTCTTGGCAACCTTGGCTTCCACGACACATTAACCGTCGTGTTGTGTACTATAATGTATTCGCTACAATTTGCATACACTATACTGTAATGTATAGCATTTTTAATTGGCATTTTCTTCGCTTCTTATACATACACTGCAATGTATTCGCTAAGTTCTTTTGAAATTTTAAATTTTAATACGTGAACAGCGAGATAATCCTAGAGGATCGCATATACACTTATATTAATCTCTTCTGGAGCTGGACATGTTTACCTTTGGAAAGAAAAAGTTTCTCAACCAGTATTTTGATCACTTCAAAATTGATGTAGTAGGAAAAATGTAGTTTATTAATGTTGGTAAATGATAACTGAGAGTCCCTTCATCTGAGGAAAAATAACCGCCATTATATTTTAGTGAAATTCACAAATTCTAACGTGGACGTATTCTTTTGTGATAGTGAGAGCACACTACTTTTTAATATATTAAGATTTATATTAAAAACAGTACAAATTTTAAAATTCAAAATAGACTTTTTTTTTTTTTTTGGAGAGACAGAGTGAGTAATAAAATAAAGAAATCAAGCGTGCAAGTCTTTCTTTAGCACCTGAAAGAAGTTATAAGCTTGCTTCTCCGCTTCTCCCTTGAGGATAACCGTTTTCAACCATTATTGTCTATTTCTGAAGCATTTTTAGTTACTATTGTTGATGTATTCTGAATTCTGCTTGCCTCCATAGGTACTTTTGAAGGTAGTAGTACTCTTCTCACCTACAAGAAAGAGTAACAACAATACCTGTACATTATACTCGCATCTTTTATAAATATTTTATTATGTTTGGACGCAAATTACGTACTCCCTCCGTCCCATAATTATTGTCCAGTTTTACTAAAATGAAAGATTTTATTTTTTGTCAAACTTAACTATATTTTACCTTAAACAACCGGATATATCCCTACATAAGTAATTGTTTAACCATTAAGATTTTATGGATAATGTTTTTTACTAAGAACAAATGTGTAATTTGATCCATAAAAAGTCAAATTGGACAATAATTTTGGGACAAAATTTTTTAGGTAAAGTGGATAATGATTATGGGACGGAGGGAGTATAAGATTTGTTAGAAAAACATGAAGTCGGAGATTCACTATCTACAACCTTTGATTTATAATATACAATACAACCACGAGATTGATGAGTTATGAATATGAATTAATCGTTTTTTTGAAAAAAGGATTAGAGCCAAGTTTGTTTTGCCCATTTTTTATATGTAGAATTTACTTAGAACAATTCCTGACTAGATGTCAAATGCAAAATTGATTCAAGAACTGCAGTAAAGTCGAACAGCATTCTCAAACTGAGTTGTTTACAGCACACTAGTCAAACGCCCATTTCACTATGTAATACAAAGAAATCATTTTGAAAAATAAATAAATCCTAGAATTTATGAGAAGTAAAGAAAGTTACTGTGAAATGATATGTACTGAACACACCAAACTCGAGCAGTAGAACACCAGGTTTTAGATAGAAATCGTGATTACTGATTAGGAATGTCATTGGTGACCATTTCTGGCGAAGAACAGGACAGCAATACTCAAGACTACTCCAACTATCCAAGCCAAGACCAAGATATTCCTATGATGGAACAGAACCAAACAGCTACTTGCCTACTTCTGTTCGAAAACCTTGAAAAATCCTCTACCAGCCATTTTAGAGGACATCAACACAATGACTTTTGCTTTGAAAAGCTTCCAGGGCTCAGAATTCTTAAAAAATGGCATTTACTCTGTTATAACAACAAAAGGCAGCAAAAAACACCAGAAATAATAAATTAGATTTCTCTTTACTTACATACATGTATTCTCGCAAATGTGATGAATTTGTAGAGTGCAAGACTTGAACATAAATCTTTGAGATAACATGGAATTCAGCATGCGTAACTTTTCCAATGAGTATGGAGATCTTACCAGTCAATTCATTAGCATCATCCCTGTGATGGAGCTGAACTTGCAAGTGCATTGGGAAGTGGACAGATCTTCTCCCCCTTTGGGCATGCTAAGCCCTACTCAACTGAGCCAAGTAGTTATGCAGTTTGTTAAGGTTGGAGTCAGGGAATAATTTCCAGTTAAATTCATCAAATCTGGTATCATCAGTGAGTTGAAGGCTAATTTTAAGCCTGAATCAACATCATTGACTGCTAAAGATCTCAGGCTTTGGTGCAGAGGTGCTTTTTGTGGAAAAGCAAACTCTCGAATACTCACCTAAACTCTAGCAAGTCTACATTTCCCAGATCCATTTTGCCTCTCGAATTTGCTCTACCATATCAGGATCTTCAACTCTTCTCAAGTCCCTGGTTTCAATCACCCATCTGTTGTCCTTGAATTTGTTCTCTGGACACAAAGCGGAGTCCAAAGGCATAAACAGTTAGTCACTTAACCAGATCCAATTTTTGCCGCTTCAGAAGTTACAGTCTGGGGAAATCTTCTTCCTCCACATCCTGCAGGCACAAGTTCTTGATCTTCCAGGCAATATCTATCACTAAGATCTGTAGACGACCACAAAACTTCCCATACAATTTCTTTCTGACCATGATATATGTAAACACCAGAACTTCTTTCATTATCCATATACCTTGTGACTTTGATATACGCAGATGCTTTAATGTCTTCATATCGAATATCTAACCATGAACGCAATGTTCATGGTATCAAAGAAAAAAAAACTCCAAATCCGAGAGCCTACTCGGCTGCTCCACATCATGCCCCATGCCTCAAGTAAACCAGGAATTCCATTTCACTCTCAAATCAGAAACCATATCACCATGCATGCTTAATTATAACTAAACTTCTCATAGTCTTCACTATCATACAATCCTCTTAGTTTCTCGGTGTTCTCTGTAAAACCTATGACAAGGATTATTAGGGGAGTATAAAGAAGGAAAAAAACTCAAAATCTGAGAGCATACTCGGCTGCTCCACATCTTGCCCCGTACCTCAAGTGAACCAGGAATTCCATTTCAGTCACAAATGAGAAATCATATCGTCCTCCATGCTTAATCATTACTAAACTTCTCATAGTCTACGCTATCAAACAATCCTCCCATTTTCTCGGAATTCTCCATAAATCCTCTTAGGATTAGAAGGGGAGGATAATAACAAAAGCTTTAAATGCTCCAAAGTAAAGAAAGCATGACTTCTACATAAGTTAATATGTCTGATATCAAACCTATTCATGCATTGTGCAAGCCATCTTTTTTGATAATTGCAAGTAATATAACATTAAATATGCGGGCGGTAATCTCTTACAATGTTAGCCAACTTGTATTGCAATTCTACTTGACCGTTTCAAACAAAAATTGATTGGAGGACAGGCTCCCATCTTTCTCCGGGGTAACTCCCAACCCTCAAAACAACTTTGGAATGAACAATGTACATCAAGAGGTAGAAAAGGAAAAGAGTGCATCAAATCCTTCAGCGATCCAACCACTACAAAATCCAACCATGCAATACATTAAGAGAAACAGAACCCCCAATTTTGCTATGCTCCCGCACAAATCATGATGGCCGGTAGGAGCATTATTATAAATTCTTCAAACATAAGTTGTGTTACCAAATCCAGACCTAAGTAATTGAAAGGAACAAAACCCAACGAATTTCTTCTCCTCCTCTTAAGCCAATCAACTATCTTCTGTGCCTCATCATCAAAATCTCCCATTCCATTAGTATCTCGAGTACTACCTAATGATGCCATTTTAAAGCTTATAGATGTCGTTAATACAATAAACTTTCACTTCGAAATGCATCAGAATCAGAAACACATTTCATCTCTTCTGCGATTACAATTTAACAGTAACACAAAGTGAAAACCATATAGAGAAGACAAATGAAAATCCTAGTTACATATCAGTGCAGATTCATAAAGAGAAAATCTTTTGAGACGAATCTGAAAAGTTTATAAGTGCAGATTCCTGGTTACATGGGATTGAAAAATCTTACCCAGATTATCATCACAATCATCAACCTGCGGCATAGCTGAGCTAGTCAGTGAATATGAAAAGTCAACGTATCCGCCATCCTTAAGGGATCGGGAACTAAAACTTCTGGGATTTCACAAAACTCACAAAGACTCTGATCAAGGTCAACGAGATTAGACTAACGTTTGTCGGGCTCAGTAACGCGAGCCTATAACCAAGTGGGGGAATTAAATTGACTGGAGTAGGCTGGGCCTCAATTGGGCCGAGGCCAATCCAACGTTTCATTTCTATACTTTTTCATATTTTTGTTGAGTTAGTACTTTTGTAATCTAAGTGCAAGCTTCCCCAGTACATAAAAGAATATATATATATATATATATATATATATATATATATTTGTTGAGATGTCATTGATTAATTAAAAAAAAAATGCATTTGAGAATAATTTTGATCTTTCTAATGTTCTTTTCAGTAATTTTCTCTTATAATTTTTCATAGTCCCTTGAAGCTCTCATATAACCATCGGCGAAGGAAATCACAAATTCCGGTGACTCCACTGCCGTGATGACACCGAATTCGGCACCGGCCTCCGCTGGCCGAGGACTTACAGTAGGTAATAGACATTATCCCCATCCAAAATATGTACTCGGTGTTTCAGCCGGAGTATCAAGAATTTGTGGATTCTCATATTGAAAATGCCCAGACTGAAGCGATTGATCATGTGGATCGCCCTACTTATTGTTGGTCAATTGATCTATAGCAGTAGCTAAGGTCTTCAATTGATCATTAATCTCTTCCCAAAATGTCTTACTTTCAGCAGTATTTCGAAGCTCTGACTTCTCTGGCGTGTGTTGCTCCCGCCAGCGAAGTTCAGCGTCTGTGTTCGCCGGAGGTTGCGAAGCCACCGACATTCCATGTAGATGATCAAAAGCTCTAATTATTTATTTGTCATGATCGAAATTTAAGGATTCCGTATGCAAATAGGAATTAGGATTAGAGAGAAAGAAAGGGGGAATAATTTCATACATTTTTTTCAATAATCCGTTCGATACAGGAATGACGTCTTTTATGCCAACGAGAACTACCTCACTATTACATAATTACACCTTATTCCTCCTAATCTGACTAATATCAATTAAAACTCTCTATTTCATGACACGGACTAAGAAATATTTTTTTTACCTATGAAGCAGCAATTTTTGGGCCTTAGTCCTAAATCCGTTTTCATTAGTTTTTTTGCCCAATTTTATTTTAATTTCTTTTGGTCTGTATATTAATCAAGAAAATCGCTGTGGCTATAAGGGAGGCATCATTATATTCCCATGGGATTAAAAATAGTAAAATGGGTGACATTATAAGATGTGGGATTCAACGTCTTCAAATCCTTAACAGTTTCAACAACCAAAATTCAATAATGAAAGTAAAGATTTTCAACACTCTTCCATGTGCACTTAATTTGATTGATGAATGGTGAGAACAAAGAGTTACTACAATTTACAAGGCCCGGGACGATGATTCTTAAAGTTTCCATGAAAATTATTTCTTGCGAAAAAAAAAAGTTCTATGTTTCCCCACGTAATTTTCAATCAGTCAAATTAGTATTGAAGCTATCCGGTTCAATTCGATCCTTCAGTCTAATTCCCTTAATTTTTTTAAATCAAAGATCTAACAGAATTCAGAAGTTAAGAGCAGAGAATCGATAACGAAAAGATTGAAACATACAAATTCATCATCAAGAGAAACTAAATTGAAAATTTCCTTGAGATTGAAACACTCTGAGACACTTTTATTAAGATAAAAAGAAAGACACAAACAACTCCTGTTGAAAACGAAACTACATGCACACTTAGAAAACTAGCAGATTCTATTAAGAGATTATTCAAACGAAACGAAACTAGACTCTCTCCACAATTACATAATTAAACAAAGAGAAGTAATAGAAATGATAATTGTAACTATTCTTGTCCAAAGAGGGGATGATATCAATGCCTGCATGAAAGCCGGCCTGCATAACTCTTGTAAATCCAGCATGAGTCACTGGTTGGACGTTCCAAGTCGGCAATCTCCCTACAGCTTCAGCAAACTTCCACACATCCGCCTTCTTGGACAGCCAAACACGGTCAAGACCCATCAGATGCTCCTTCACAATGATCAGTTGATCGTCCAGAGTCCTTCACCCTGCCATTAGCTCATCATTCTCGTAGTTGAACTCTTGAGCCCGATCCCATGCTGCCATAGTCCTGGGGTAGACATCTGAATACTCTCGCAGAGTGTTTTTTGATCCATTGAGCTCATCCCAGATATCCATATAACTTTTTCCGAACAAATAATAAATAATAGGACCGGATGTACTTTTCGTCCCCCAGCTTTTAGGGGTAGCAAGATCGAGTCAACATGAATTTTCAATTGACAAAAATAGTCCCCTAAAATATTTTTTTTAATCAATTTTAGTTAATTTAACAGAATTTTTAAAGACTTAACAGTAAACCCTTTTTTCCGTTAACTATTTAATTTTTTATTATTTTCCTTATAAATGATGGGGTCCCCTAATTTGCCTCAAAAAAAAATCTTTTTTTCTTTTTTATTTTTTTTTTCGGTCGCAATTTTAATATTGAGATCTTGAGTTCGAATTACACTGAGAATTGAGAAATAGACTGTAACTTGAGAAATCTAGTTTCAAACATTTGTCATTCCAAGTTTTGATCTCTTTGGAATGAGAGGGAATATTTGTATTTGCACTTTTTTTTTTTACAAGGCGAGGCAAAGATTACATCTAATTACTTCTTACTTGTTCGTGATTTGAGTATGTACAACAATGGAAGATCCATCTAGAGTTTAGAAATCTTGCTATATGAACACCAAGACAAGAAGCAGCGTATGATTACCGTCCTGTATTTCAAGTCATGTGAACCAGGACTTGCTTCTGGCATTTTTGAATCCCCAAATTCCAAATGGTTTCTTCTGCTTCATTAATTTGCCATTTGCTCCTTTAGCAGGGAGTCAACATTTGATCTTGATGACCGTTTTCGGAGTTGTCACGGTATATCTCAGGTCCTGCAGAGATACATGTAAAAACCAATGGTTTGTAATGGTGCCTAATCCTTCAATTTCTGATGGGAGCTCACGGGAAAAAAAGACAATACACGCAACGACAAATAATCAGCCACCGCACACTCTTCCGCCGTCGTCACCACCACCGTCCATCGCAGACGGCGATCTCCATATGAGAAGCTCAACCAATTCAAGAAGAAAACCCACCAAATTTACTGAAATCAGATGACCAAAATAGCCTCTTATCCATTTTATCTGCTTCTTTCTTTCCAGTTACCAAATCCAAAAAAAAAATATATATTCATTCCAAAAACCAAAACGAAATGATTCATTCTCATCCTTCTTTTTCTCTCTTAAACTCAAAATCCAACCAAGAAAACAATGGTAAAAGTCTCTCGAAAACCTCCCTATCGGTGAAGGTCACACCCATAGAAAATTAATAAAGTATTCAGATATGAACGGAGAGTGGACATCTCCAGTTAATTTTACAAAAATTCTGTCAAATTAATCAAAATTGATAAAAAAATATTTTAGGGGACTATTTTTACTAATTGAAAATTCATAGTAGCTCGATCTTACTACCCCCTAAAGCTGGGGCACCAAAAGTGTATTTTGTCCTAAATAATATAACTTTTATTAATCTGAAAGTTTTAGAGAATGTTTGTCGAAATTGTTCCTTCGAATTAATTTTGACATATACAATTGACATATAAGGTTGACAAAAAAAATAATAAAATAATTCATAAGTAAATAAAGTTTTAGAATTTTTTTAGAAATTGTTAATTTTGACATACCTCATTCATATATTCAATTACGATACTATAATCTTTAACCTCTCAATACTAAAAGAAACTCAATAAAAATTGTTTTTAAAGATAATTATCTCAGCACCCAATGTAGGATTTCCAAAAATGTATGGACTTCACTCAATTTTAATTTCTTTTATTGTGTTATTATTTTTAAGTAATATATATATATATATATCTGTATATATATATATATGTGTGTGTGTGTATTATATATATATATGTATATATATATATATTACTAAAATTTGATTGGATGTTCAGAAACTATCGACTCGACTGTAAAATTTTTTGATTGAGAAATTGAAATTGAGTCATGACGAAGATTAGTAAAAACCCTGCAAATAGGTCAATATTGTTTCTAAAAAAATATATTACACAAAATATATATCAGAAAAAAATAAAGAAAAAAACCACACAAAAGAATGAATAAAAGTTATTAAGTCTTTTTATTATCTTGCCTAATCTCTAAACAATATAAACTTTTATATAACTCTTTAATTGGTTTAAACTTTCGTTAAAACGAATGGAATTCCAAAGTAGGGGGAGTACATGCATCGGAAAATGGTTTTATCATTTGAATGAATCAACAATTAGAAGAACTAAAAAGTTTGTTATAAAGTGATGTGATGTATGACAATGGGCAACAAAAATTGCTTTCATCCATTCATAACTTCATATCTTCTTTTTTCGTTAATTGAGCATGCTTAGCCATGAATGTCATGATAATTACATACTTATAGTTAATCAATCCGTACAATTTTTAAGGTGGGTAGTATTATCTTTGATCCATTTGCCACTTTTTGTTAAGAATTTTTTATCTTATAATAATTCACTTAAGTTATAATTTGCTATTTTTTCAAGTTTTCGACATCCAATTTCATTTTCGTGTTCTTTGGTTAAATATTTTTGTAACACTGATTTTATTAAAATCATAAAGAATCCAAATTAGTAAATTAATTAACATTGATTTTGCATTAAACAGTGACTTTATAAAATTATAACTTTGATTATAACAAAGTCATTTGTAAGATTGATTTTTCCCTTCATTTGCGTGTGTCATGGACGTGTATACTTAACACACAAATGGCTTTCGTTAATTTGTAAGATTGATTATTTGATTTTCTTTTTCATTTGCATGTGTCATGGACGTGTATACTCAACATACAAATGACTTTCGTTAATTATGTCCTTTGTTTCTTTGTTTTGTCTTTTGTTGCTATTGTGTTTCTTCTTTTATTTCTTTGGTTCGATTTAATATGCAGATGATATGGTCCACCACTAATATTCGAGAGAAAAGGGTAATTGCTATTCTTCAAAATGTTAACCTTTGTAAGTTGATAGGTTTTTACTACAAATCTATTTAGATATATATATATATATATATATGAAATTTTTCTTCAAATGACACAGGTCATTGTTCTATTTGTGGGTTATTTAATTGTAATTTTTAAAATATTTAATTAGAATAGTGACTGATATGACATGTATATAAATACATAATCACTTCCTATTTTATTGGTAGTTATTGGGAGTGTTGTGTGTTTTATATCTTTTCATTAATCACTATTTCATTTCAATAGTTACTATGTGTATCATTGCTCTAATATATTTTATGAATAATGATTCGTACAGAGAAAAAATGATAAGGAAAAATGACAATGAATTGATCATAACCATTCATTTTTAACACTTTCCATTTGGGACTTAAGCATTTAAGGTTAAGGCATAGTTTAGATGAATGACAACTCATTCTTTGTAAGTTTTCATTGTAAGTTTTTTCCTTGTAAATTTTCCATGTACGTATCATTACTCTTATTTATTTACTATTTATCTTTTGTTACCTTTTTTTTTAAAAAAAAAAAACCATCAATTTTCAGTTTCATCTTCCCAATTTTTCACACTTTTTTTAAAATAAAAGATAAATTTATTAATTTACCAAGTACAAACCAAAAATATGCGAATTTTGTCAAATTTGACATAGAAGAAAAAGAAAAAAAATCATTATAAACCAAATTCCTAAAAAGTCTCCTAAAAATTTTATTTTTGAATGTGGTATTATACTGTAGATGATAAATTATCTACTTATAACAAAATCAAATCTCTAGAGTCCTCCAAATAAAAAGCAATCTCTCAAAATTATAAATTTAAAGTTTCCTCAAAAGATAAATCAAGTCTTAATAATAAGATAGCAATTATGTTCCTTAAATATAATAGAATAACTATGATAAATTTAAAATAATTTTCTAAAGTAAATATATTTCTTCCTCAATTCTTTTATGTAATCTTCATATTTCTCGGATTTGCAAATTTATTCTGCTTTTTGAATTTCTTCCATTGCTTAATTTTTTAAAAATATTGCATATATCACAGAATAATAGTGCACATTGAATTGTGAGTTTTGTATTAAAAATGGAATAAATCTCAAAATTCAATATAAACTTTTTTTTGACAAATGGCGTAATAGTGAATTTATTAATAAAATTATAATCTCTATGATGTAATAAAATTTTATGACCCCAGCATTATGAATTTAGAGAATTTTATTATATCATAAATTTGTGTACAAAAAAGTCCTACCAATTAGTGAAAATAATTAAATTTTGAACGTAAACCATAAATATGAAAATATATATCAGTTTTTATAATCAAATGATATAAAAAAACAAGTTAACATATCTTAAAATTAGAGATATCATTATGCAACCAAAACATAATCTATATATAAAAATTATCCATGATTAATATGCCCCGTAACGCGCGGGCACAATACTAGTATTGTCACAAAGTAATAAAAAAATAAATAAAACACCACGGGAAATAATCACCCTCAATGAATCATAAATCACATCCTTGCCCCGGAAAAATAGTACTCCCTCCATTCCAAAATAAGTGTCGTCCTACACTTTGCACATAGTTTAAATTATCCACCAATAGTATCAACTCTTTTGAGGGTAATTTTGGAAACTTTTGATAAAAAGTGCATTGAAATGTGAGAACGATACTTATTTTGGAATTTCTCCATTTTGCTAAAACGACACTTATTTTGGAATGGAGGGAGTAAATTTTACAATTTGTATATGATAGTCCAGACTCCAAACTACGTAGTTACAAATTGAATGTGTGAAGCAATATGGCATGATTGAATTTATCACTCACGAAATGTATTGATGTAATATTCCAAAAGAAAGAATGATAAAACAAAACAAAAAATCAAAAAAAAGTTACATTACATAATCCACACTTAGTTAAATTTTTCAGTTTACTTTGCTCCTCAAGTTTTCGTAAATATATTGTTGTCAATTTTAAGCCTTAATAAAACGGATATAATGGCTATTAGAAGAAGCTAAAAGTGCAATTATTAAGAATTTACAATAATTACATATGACATATCATGAATAAATAATTGATGTTCATAGTGCATTCGGCATTCTGGCTAATGTGATGTCATTAACCTAATAACCTCGTAGTACTGCAGAATCCCTTCAAATTCTTTACTCAAAAAACAAAAGAAAAAAGAAAGAGGATTCTTTATGTATTAGAATTAGTATTCATGAAGCTAGTACATAAGTGGAATCATGGAACTCAGCTCCCAAATTGCTTCAAATGGCCACTACTACATTTGAAGAGAGGAAGCATTAATTACAGCGGCTAAGCTAAGAACTTCAAATGGAGCTCTGTTCTTCACCTGTTTCACGGTCTGTGGGCATGAATCCGTTATCCAAAAGTAAGCCATTCCATTTTCAGGATCGCCTGCAAAGTTTCCATGGAATCATATATGCATGTTAAGGTCACACAATGGCTTGAAGATAGCAATGTACTCATTATGTAAGCAACTTTCACATCGAACAATCAAGCTCAAGCGAAATGACTAAACCGAAGAATCAACAAACAACCATTGGGACATGCTAAAAACATGATGCAGTAGTAAGGAGAGCAAAAGTGAAGCTTGTTTTAGCCACAAATAAATAAAGGACATAACAAAGCAATAATTCAAGCAATACCTCCTTTGTCATGATCAAATCGCTCCCATGACCTGTTCGGGAAAATGCCATGGGTCACATAGGCGCTTATTTTTGTAGCTCCATGCTTTGCCAGCACTTTCTGGAACAATGGGAGTATGTCAGATACGAATTTAATGCTATTACACTAGCCGTTTTCCAAATGACAATTAATAATCAGACTCTTACCGCCAGGTGAGTAAATGAGGAAATACAAGTTTTACTGAGTTCAGCCTAGTTGCTTACTTACAAGTAAAAACGAGGGAAGAGAATATTTGGTTTCAGAAAAATGGGCAGAACCAGAAATTTCCTCACCTGCTGGCACTCTATCAAAGTGCTACCAGATTCTTTGGTACACCTTCCCTAACTTTAGCACAAATAATCTGCCAAACAAGTAGTGGACTTCAGAATGATACGCACATAGATTGATAAAAATTAAAAAAAATTAAAAAAAATCAGTTTCCAGAATGCAGAATTTTAGAGAAAACACTCCACATCTAGCGAGAAATGAAAAGTAGACTGAAAACTCATTGCAAATTACCCAAAGAATCCATTATAAGATCATGGCATTTTAGGAATAAAAACATAAAAACACACGGTCAGTGAACTGGAAATTATTTGTGTGAACCAGCGAGAGTACAATAAGAGAGCTGATAAATTGAGAAAACTTTTGTTATATTACTAGTTCTGTTTTTGTCGCGCTATGCACGACCAGTTCTTATTTTGAGGTGAGAAGGGACAAAAAAATAAAATGGTGTAAAGAGATTAACGGCACAGATACATAGTGTGACCAGCCATCAACGAAACAAAAACTTGACACAAAACCAAAAAACCAACAATTATACACCAAACAAAGTTCTGCGAGCAAATTATACTTTAGTAGATATTAAATCTCCCAATAGCATTTGAGAATCATTCTAAAATAGCAAATTTTCACCATGAAGCTTAAATCTTGAATGATACCCAAAACTCTTTTATTGTTTAAAAAAATTACAATACATTCTCATCTTGCAAATTTATTTTTGTTATTAGTAATAGGAAAGTTTTATTCTTCTACCTAGAACAATAAATTTAATTGCTTATAAGCACCAGAATCCTAAAGTTAGATTCAGAACCAAGAATAGATGCATAAAATTGAAAAGGTTCGGTTTAGTAAGGAAGAAAGAACACTTACATGCTTAGAATTGAGCTCCACAAGGACCGATTGCTCCTTCACCTAAAAGAAGTTGCCGCAGCCTTGATCTTAGCTGTTCCACCATATCCAAAACAAAAAAAAAAAAAAAAAAATAATCAAACCAAAATACAAACTGAAATGATTCAAAATTTCAAATTCGACAATATTAGAACTAAGTTACTGAAAAAGAAAAACTAAAAACTAATATTACAGTGAAAACTGGTTGGCTTTCAACCAAGTTCCTAAAGTGACAAGCGGTGCACTAAAACAACCTCTCCAATATGGTTGCTTTGGATAAATCTTCTGTTCATCTGAATTCATCGAACCGAAATACATGCAAAAATTGATTAATTTAAACTGAATAAACAAAACACACACAAAAGGGATACAAATAATTTCAACAAATTAGAAGTGGCGAACCCTTTTCAATATAATTAACCTTTGCAAGATGGATATAAATTGGATGAGCAAAAAGATCAAATAGGTCTCACCGAAGTGCTCTTTGATTTTTTTTTTTTTTTCCCGTTTTTCCGCCAGTGGTTGCTTTCATTGCCTTTTCCTTTTCATTTGAGAATCGGAGGCGAGAATCAGAATTGGAGTTTAGCTTTGAAAGGAAAGAGATGAAAGGAAGAGGAGACGACCTGGGATTAGAGATTTAACTTTATTTTTACACCAACGTAAACGTTAATTAACCAATTAAAATGTTCAATTTATTTATTGGCCAATGAGGTCGCTCAAATGAAACTTAAATAACTCCTAACCAATTCGGATCAAGATTCTAAACTCACCAAGAGACTTTTACTTGTGTACAGATAAGAGAATAATTCTAATAATTACCCATATTACCCTTAACTAAAATTTAGAGGTATTTACAAAAATGTATTTATCTTTATTTTTCTCATCCCTCAAATCTGGTCATTCTTGGTAACAACTTTGATTTTTTTTTTAAAAAAAAAAGTAATCATTTATTTACTGCAAAAACCAAATCACAAAAGCCAACTACATCTTTAAAAAAATGCTTTTCCTGAGAACAATTTCATAATTTAGAACTTCTAAAAGAACATTACTGTACATTACTTCATCAAATAAAACAACCAAAAAAATACATTTAATGAAATAAAATGAACCCAAATACAATATCCCCTCATTCTCATTGTCCACCGTATCAACTGCCAAGGAAAGTACACATTCATCAGTATGGGTCAAATAGAAAACCATTGTTCTTTAAATTACTACAGTTAACGGATTCTTTAGTGCACTATAAAAAAAATGATGCATCTTGATCAACAAAAAAACAAAAGAAAGAAAAAAGACAAAAAGTAGTAAGGCGTCAACTATATCCGTAAACAAGCAATCTTTAAGGGGAAAAAAAAAGAATTAATACCCCTTTGCCTCAAAACTGACCATTGGCGACTATTGCAACAAGAATAGGATTTTAACCACATTAACAAGAAATAAGCAACCCAAGGTCAAAATATAAATTGATATGTAACCACAAAATTTCAATTTGATCCCAATCTTTCACATGTCCCGTCTTTTAAACAAATCAGTTACGATTTAATATGTACTGGTAAATTTATTACGTTAGACAATTACCCAGAAAACTCATGACACCGCACAAGGGATGATGCGTCGGCGCTTGCTATCACTGAGTCAAAATTTCTAAATTGAATTCGGTAAAATATACTCTTTTTGTCCTAAAATTATTGTCCAGTTTGAGTTTTTACTTTTAATTTTTTTTATACTATAAATGAAAATCCAAATTGGACAATAATTTTGGGACGGAGGGAATAGAACTTTAGAAAGTTAGAGTTAGAACCTTTTGGGTTTGAGACCAAAAAATAAATTAAGGTGCCATGGATGAATGAATGCGCCCATTTCCCTGGTGAAGGAGAATGGCCGAGAACGAGGGGAGAAAATTAAGGGGGAAAATGGATAAATTCCCTAAAATTAACATATTTTTGCTCTCAATATAACAAAGGTGCTCTTAGTTTATTAATTCCCATACAATAAAATGCATGTACCTATAAGTCTGTACTTGATGCATTTACCACAATATAAGTTTCAATTTTTCTTTTAGTTTTTTTGTCTATCTTATTGGGAAAAGTTACAATGAATATTATAGCAGGTCCAAGTGGTAACAAAATTTTCAATGGCCAAATTCAGCAATATCTTGAAAGGCGGATTTTAGGAGTTGAAAAACAGCATGCCATCCTGCTTGTGTTGGATGTGCCTTGTCCCAAAAAAATGCGGACTCCGGTTTGTCACACAATGTATACATCTTCGTTCCATTGCTATCCACGTCACCGCAATCAAATGACCCTATTGGTAAACAACAAGGCTTCAAGGGAGTCGGCAATTCTAAGTTCTCTGCTGAATAACAATAAACACTTGATTAGTTAGAACGAAATAAAGGAAATGTATTTTGAAAATATTCAGTTGTATTACTGAGGGACAATAGAAATAATCATAGATAAAATTAAAATCGTTCTTCATAGTGATTGATGTATCGTTCACTTGTTGATTACTTTTTATAACAAATTCAATGTTATTGTACATAGACACCAATCCTTAATTATTGAAAAAAGAAATCATTGTAAAATCTAATTAATTAGGAGAAGTCATTACCATTAGGATCTCCTTTGTTGGAGAGGATAGTATTGAATGCAGCTTGAAGATTAATAACTGCAAATTCCGTAGCAATGATCTCGTCATTCAACTTAGACAAAGTTCCATTCAGTAAGACATTATGTTCACTCATCAAATTTACGAAGGAATTGCATTGTTGGAAGCCACTCAATTTTGTGAAAACGGGTAGACAACCCAAGGGTGGAACCGACCCCACAGCAATCCTCTTTATTCCCAACCCCGATATTCGTCTCAAGCAGGATTCAAGCTCATTCACCACTTTAGGGATGAATTTGGTAAAAATTTCCTGCCATGGATGACATATTTTCAGAAGACTTGTATCTAAATAATGCAGCATTGAAAAGCAAGGGGTAAACTTTGCCTTCCAAAAAGTAATATCTTCAAATTAGTCTGAGACGATGATTAAAGATTACGTGTAATATTAAAGGGGATTTAAACCAAAAAAAAATAATAAAAAAAGCAATGAAAATGGATTATACAGTGTAATAATGAACGGGGTAAAAGAAAAGAAACAATGAAAAAGGATTATGAACTTACGCCAATATTTCCTCCATTCAGAATATAAGAAGAATAATCATTTCCAGAAAGAGTGACAAGAGCAAGGGAATCTTCAAGGTCTCTTTGAGTGTATAATGAATATTGTTTGATGAGCCTTTCGAAATAATGGATTTGGGAGGAAAGGTTAGGCCTCAAATTCACAGTTTGGAATACACCAGCCCCTCCAAATGCAAAATTCATCCCATTGTGCAAATGCCTCTTTTGATATCTCCTCCATCTATATGGCACTGGACTTTTCACTCCCAAGTATTGTGCTGTCCATCCAAAAAAATTCTAACAAACCGTAACTTATTGCAAACTAAACAATAAGTAGTGGTTTGGTTTTCATTTGAATATCACAATCTCTAACTGTGTATCGTATAAAATTTATTTCGAAACAAAGAGAATATATAATTATAGTGAGCACTCAAAACAAATACAATACATTAACAATGGTTGAACAAACGAGAACAGTATGAAGGAATGAAATTTGAGATCGTAGTACTGACCGAGATAATCAGTAAGAATGTGGCCATTTGAATACCGACCAGCTGGCTTCCCCGGATAAGTGATACCATAGGGTTTCTCTCGAAACATTTGTATGACATTTCCTGTGTCAGCATAGGAATCTCCGAACACAAACAACTTTTTTATTCCAAACTTTGGAATTAAGCCTTCTTGCTGATCAAAGCAATGTCCTGATCAAAATTAAAAAATAAAAAAATAAAAAAATATATAGAAATATATAACACAAACCCTGAAAAAAAAAAAATCTTGACATGTGTAACTCCAGATTTGTATGTTTGGTGAATAGAATTTGTACCCCTCATCAAAAGCTTTAAGAATAAGAAGCATATGAATGTGACTTTAACCTCCATAATAACGAGTATACTCAAGAAGTGTCGCAGGATAAGTTTCACTTTCGTTCAAATTTCCGCAAATGAATAGATAAGGTTCGTTTTGTTTATGTTCCAACAGCGTTGACTTTTAGCACGTGAATAGATTAGTTAGTTTTCCGTATGTTTAAACTCTATGATTTTGTGTCAGAATCTACTGTTAGATCCCGTATTATCAGACTAAATCTACATAAGATTGACTCAAAATAATAAACAAATAATCGTATAGGTAATTTTCCTTTAATTATAACGAGAAATAATTGGAGAAAATATGTTCTCAAAGCAGAAATTGGCAATGTCGGTGAGGTTTTTTGTTTTTTGTTTTTTTTGGCCGTTGTTGTGCTCTATCTGGACTCCACTATAATTTCACTAATAATATTTATAATATTTTTTTGAATATTGAAACAACAAAATGGCTGGAATTACATTATTTGCCAAAGATATCATATCACCCGCCCATAATAATGAAATTAAGGCGAGTTCCATCATCGACGGTACAATTTTTTTAAATAAAAAAAAAAAATAAAAAAGGAAAACCCTATCTAAATCCCTCTAGATATTAATGGGCGTGCAAACATTTTAGTTTTTTCTTGAACGCCATAGTTGGACTGTCAAACGAAATCCACATCATTTCTCAACGTCATTTCCGTTTGCTTCTGGCTCCCCTCCCCACTGTCGTATTCTCTTGGCAGCAAATGACGCCTGTAAATTTGCACCAAAATTGAATTCAACGAATTCAAAATTAATAACGTATTCTAATAATAATATCATATATATATATATATATATCTCGTCCCATTTTAATAATTCATTTTTAGAGAAAATAGAACCGAGTAAGTATTATGTTCCATCATGACACACTGCCAATTCTTAATTATCATCAGCGATGAATACAAAACATAACAGAAATGTTACCTCTTTGTTCCAGTTGGTTCTGTAGACTATGTAGAACAACACAATAGTTTGGACAACCGTTCCGGTAACCATTCCGTACCAAATGCCCTGCACACCAAATTTCAACGTCTCGTTGTTAGTTCAACAAGAATGGATTGAAAGTTTGATTGAATTTATAAATATTCCAACATCTTATAAAGTGTTGGAATGTGCTTACTTTGACGCCCATGTTGATTTTGTAACCGAGCAACAAACCCAACGGAATACCAAACACATAGTAACATGCGATGTTTACATAAGCAACCAGCGCTTGCCATCCCGCTCCGATTGCCACTCCTGCCGATACCAAATCGTAAAGTTTTTAAGTGGAAAAGTTCATCAACTAATGGAAAAAAAGGTAATTAATGGGAAAGTAGTGAAATGAGGTATATACCAGAGAGAGCAGGTTGAACGTTGTTAAGCACTATACAAAATGCTAACAATGGGGTTAGGTCATAGACGAGGTTTTTAACTTCATCGCTTTCGGAGAACAAGGATGGATATTGTTTCCGGAAGACAAGTAGAAATATTGAGAGCCCAACTCCGATGAGAAAGGCTACTACCACCACCACCAGAACTGAAAACTTTGCGGTTCTTGGGTGAGCTGCCCCCAGTTCATTCGAAACTCTTACACTGTCAAAATGTCGTCAATAAAAATACTATCAACACCTTTCCACATTATAGTTGAAGATAAATATTCATTAAGGGCCTGTTGGAAAATACTATTGAGTGCTTAAATTTATTTTATTTAAGTATATTTTTGGTTTGTATGTTTGATAACAAAAACTGAAACTTTTAATCGATTAACGGGTGCTGAAACTACAGTGTATTGTTCTATAGAGGGTTGTTGGCTAACCTTATTGCTGCATTGCATCCAATGGCAACCATGACGGCCCAACCCAGGATGTTTGTGCTGCAAAAAAATTCAATGAAGTCAGGGCAATCATTCAAATCACTGACTGTTAAAATGTGGAAATTTAACAATAATTCAACCTGTGTGCTTTTCAATTATTTTAACCACTTCGTCCTCCTTCCATCTGTATAGTGGTGACAAATTGGAAGCCAATTCCACTTTGGCACCTAACCTTTATAGCCAAAAAATTGACTATCTACACCCCAAATGATAATGACTTCTTTTTAAACCTTTTCTGAATGATCATCTATTTTCAGCATCCCTTTTTTTTTTTAAACTATGAAACATTATAGAAAAGGACAACAATGCTTATCCAAAAGTAAGAAACAAACATCAGACAAATAAACGCCGTACAACAAAAGTAGATCCTCCCCTCCAAATCCAAGTAGAATTTTCTAAAAACGTATCTGGCAATGGCACCACCTACCTTAAAGGAACCACTAATATAGAGAGTAAAAATTGCAAGGTTGAAAAGGTACCAGATGGAAAGAGCATCCACGGCAACTTCTGCGTTCTTCAAATATCCAGCAAATAGAACTAAGGCCATGAAATACCATGTCTCTAAGCTACACAAATTCAAATCAAACATGTTACCCATATAGTAAACTACAAATAATTATATAAAAAAAAAATATGTTGATTTTTAGAAGAAAAATACACAAATTGCGCACCGGAGAAAAAGTCAGTGAACATCATATTGCAATATAAAACCAAATTAAGACAAGGACTAGGCTTGACTGTGGACGGGCGCCGAAAACGAATGGTACAAAATTCCAAATTATTAGTACTATAAAAAAAAAAATCCTACATAAAACAAGATCATTTATTTCATCAGTACTATAAAGGGGAGGCTGAGTATCAAACGTTTGATGCCATGCCGGAATGGTTGGCATTCATTTATTCCTTGGTCCATTTTCGGGGGGTTTGGTTAGCAAATTATGGTCCATATATTACAAATCACATGAATCATGATATCGTCGATTTATCTCACCTCAAAAGAAAACATAGTAGTAATTGTATGTAAGGTCATACGAATCCAAAAACAATTTTTTTTCCTTTCGAGGTAACAAACTCAGAAAATACTGTCAACAAGATTCGCAATTGGAACCAGCGAAAGTCAAATCTACAACTACAAAGTGTAGTTTTCGATTGTGTTTTTTTTTTTTAATACAAAAATAACATTTTATAATCCTACATTACAAAAATGTAAAGTGTAGATTCAACCATGCAAATGTTTTTCGTTATTCTAATTTGCAATTTATAATGTTAAAAACTACCAAACCACTTCCGCCGTGAATTCACAACTTCAGACTGTGATTTTAGCTTCAATGAGAAGAGACAATAAAATTATCCCCATTTGGCGGATTGGCATGATTCATGGGAAATGATTATCATATTATTTCATAAATAAATTGACTAAATATCATATATTTCCCACCTTAAGTTAGTTGAACTGCTGCAAGTAGACAAACTAACAAATTAAATAAAAAATTATAATAATAAATAAATGAATGGAGTTACTCACCACAGCATGATTGCCGATGCAAGTGAGAGTCTTACAAATCCCCAAAGATTCTGGAAAGCCCTCCAAGAAAACCCGGTCCAACACCGGCCGCAAGTCCCGCTAAATATGTAGAGCAGCTGCGCAATCACGATGAACCACCACGACGCGTTCAGCACGACGGCGGCGCCGGCGAGTCCCCAGCCCAACTTCAGCATAAACAGCCAGCTGAAGAAAGTATGCAACACCAGCCCCGCCGCCGCAATCCACGCCATCACCATAATCTTACTCTGCGCCTGCAAGAACTTCGCGATCGGAAAATTCACCGCGTACGCGAAGAGCTGCGGAATCATCCAGACCGCCAGCGTCCCCGCCGCCTTCGATATATCCTCCGTTTGACCAATCGCTCTCAGTAACGGCTCCGCGAAGATATACATAAACATAAGCAGAATTGCTGTGGTGATTAATATGACCCATGATCTTTGCATATAGATTCCCAGCATATCCAGCTGACCCGCCCCGAATGCTTGCCCGCAGAGCGTCTCTAACGCACTTCCCATTCCCAGCTGTCACCAACAAACCAAAAATTAAAATTCAAAATTAATCAGAAGATTTTTGAAATTTGTGGAACATAATGACGACGTCGTATTAGTACCATGACTCCGAAGGAGAAACCGGCGATGACGGAGTTTTCGATGGAGACGGCAGCGAGTTCGAGGGTGCCGACGTGGCCGGCGAACGTCTGGGTGATGGCGCCGAGGGAGTACTGACAAATGCTGGTGAAGATGGCCGGTCCGGCGAGGTACCAGAGTTTTCTGAACTCGACGTTGAACTCTCTGAAGAAATCACGGGGTCCGTTGATGGGACCGATGTCGTCGGCGTCGGCGACGAAGGAGATACTTGATCGGGAAAGGAGGTACTCTTGCGCCTGCTCTTCCGCGATGGTTTCATCTTCCCCCTTGGGGGAAAGGAGTGGTATTTTCGGGTCGTTTTCCATTTTAGTTACTATTTGATCGGAAGTGGAAAGAGAAGGCGGCGGGAAGAAATGTTGGAGGGGTAGAAATTATGTGGACTTGCAGAGAAGAAGATGATTGAAAACATATTTATAGCGAGTCAGTAGTATCCTTTTACCCTATTAAAGCAGAAAACAGGATGCTGATGTGGCAATTTCTTATTAAAAGATTTTGGCTCCAAATGCACCATATTGCATAAACCATTCTGCCACGTGTCACCTCCTTTTAAAAACAAAAAATATATTTATTACAATATTAACAAAGAGATCAGATGGCCATGTTCATTCAAATTTTGAATTTGACAGTGAATGGAACTTTCCTTCTCCACTTACTTAGGACTTTCTAAAAAATTAATTTTCGATCAATCAATTATCTTCATCAAAAATTAAATTCATTCCGAATCAGTTTTGATTATTTACATATTAATTTATTAGGTAGGAGGACGCCCCGGGCATTTGCCCGGGACAAGCATCTAGTTATTATTAATGTATTTTCACAAAAAATGTACATGTGGTTGATTGATACACCGGCTGATGTGGAAACGTTTGCACGTATATCATGTTCAATTTATTTCCCAAATCTGAATATCGCTGATTTTGGTTTAGTAGTAATTAATTTTTGGTATTGGTAAGGCGGCTCAAATTGCCCATAGTCGGCCAAAATAGAAGCTACTACTTATCAAATTCAAGATGGTTTTGAAATGTTGACTCCTTTTTATTCGTGCGTTTTTTTTTTCCCCCTCTGGGTTTTGGGATTCATTTCTGAATCATATTATTATTATTTGCCATAATTCTCATTAACTATTCCAGATCAAGTTACCACGTTGTCTGTCTTTCACTGTAGTCCTGTCAGAATTTTCGCTTCTGGTCTCCGTAACTAGGTTAACATGATTTGTCAGTCTTTTTCTTTCTTTAGATTTGTCAAATACTCCATTGATTACTTCTGACGTGTGGTACTTAAATTTGCTGAGCTATGCTAATTTAAGTTGCCGTAACACTCATAGACAATAAGGTAAAAAGCATAGTTCCCTCCCTTGATTTTTCTAACAAAAGTTTGCATTATTCACATAAATTTATTTAACAAGCATGTGATTACCGCTTTTTTTTTTATCTCCATAAATTTTCATTATATGTAACTTCTTTTTTTTTTTTTTTGGAACGGAGAAAGTATGCATAAATGTCTCACCCAAATTATACAGTGTTTATACATAAACTAATATCCTTGCACTTTTCTATCTAATTAATTAATTTATTTACCAGCGGGAAAAAAAAAAAGAGAATAAAGAGCAGTGATTCCGTGGATGACACTGTGGAAGGTTTTAAAGGACTCGAACAGATAGATAGACATAAATGTAGTGAACGACTAAACGAGAGAGTGATGTCGCAACAAATCGATCCAAATCAGACGCTGTCTTTTCCATTTAATTATATAGTAGAACAGAAGAGTAGTAATCAGATTTTTATAACAATAAATATTCCAACAACTAATATATTCTATTAATTAATTACAAGAGTCCTGAAAAATAAATAAATAATGACCGGAAAAAGGGACATCTACAGTCGCTAAGGAAAGGAAAAATCTTATAGATCTTTTTCCCAAGATGTGTAAACAAGAAGTATGATTGATAATCAATACAGAGCTTCTCCCAATTGCACCAAGATGAAAATGATTATTATTGGAAAAAGATTCGAGCCAGGGGACATCTCAAATTCTCAATCTCTCAGTCATTTACTAGAGCCGCCTACCTGTGAGCCTGTCCATTATTAGAAGGGCCCATCCGTAAAGAAGCCCAAGACAATTTAGACTTTTCTCCATCATCACATAATTTTAGAGATCTCTTCTCCCAATTGCACCAAACAAAAATCTTTTTTTCCTCCTAATATGCAAATTGCCAATTTTTATTTTTCTTGCTGCCAATGAGAAGGCCAATCGCCAAATGCAGATCCGAATTATGATATAGTACGCAGATATGCAACCCTAACATGTTATAATGAAGCAAATTGTCAAATTTCAAAAATTATTTATATTCACATATTTCTTCAACTGAGCGACAATCCTGATAATGTTAACGACGGGATTTTTCCTTAAAAGAAACCAATTCATCGTATTGTGTTAGAGTACGATTGATTCCCTCATCCCACAATTCCATATCCCCTTTTGTTTGTAGGGACTACACGTGTATGAAAATAGATCATTAGTACTTCCCGTACTAAGAACATGTGTGTTATTAACAAAAAAAAAAGAAGAAGAAAGAAGTGTTTTACCGGATACAATGTTTATTATAGCAAGAGGAAAAGAAACCTCGCAAGATGAACGTACTCCCTTTCTCTTAAATTTGTAAGGGCAAAAGAATAACATATTGATTGAAGCCTCTTGCAATACCGACTACTGATTTGTAGTTAGGTCGCTTGGGCTTTTGTTGGGCGGGGCTTAACTGGATCAATAATGGCCCGTAAAGATATTCCCTCCTGATGCGGTCTGCCTCCAATTAATATGATCAATTCTATCTTATCTATATATATTAATACAGGATGAAAATAGTTTATTTAGTATGAAATTTGAAGCTCACTTAAATTAGAAGTTAAAAAAAATAGATTTAATATTTTAATCATAAAAGATAATTTTATTTTAACTTTCTGCAACAACTTTTTAAATAATTCCAAGTTATCCTAGATTACTCATATCATAAATCTTATAAGGGATTTGTTAAATATTGTTCTATTTAAACTTTATGACAGTAAACAGTTCAAAACAATCAGGTATTTATCTCTGTTTCATTTTTCTTTAAAACTTTTATTCCTTTCTTAGAATTTTTTTTTTCAACAGATTGCTTTCATACAGATTTTTTTTTATTCAATACGTGTTTATGTTCAATGCAACTACTCTCAATAGATGTGGAGTACCTGTGCATAGTGCCAGAAAATATTATCAGTGATCATAGTGAGATTAATTATGAAGAAAATGAAGTGTACATGAGATTAAGGGTCCATTTCTTCATCTAGAAATTTATACTCATTGAAAGAAAGAGTTTCGAAAGGAGTAATATGGGTTATGAAAATTGAAGAATAAAATTGGAGGTGATTTTGCCCTAAAATCCCTCAACAGAAATCCATCATCTCGCAACCATTGAAAGTTCGACTTGAAAAGATGAAATTTTTTGACTTTGTTATGCCTCTAGTTTGGATTCTGGAGTTCTATTTGGTGCAGTTTCGAATCTAATTTCTTTCAAGTATTACACCCTTAATAGATTGAATGTAAGAAAATATGGAAGCATATGAATGCTAAACCTTACGCTTTTCAATTGCGGCCTGCAAGACAATATTGTCAATTAAGAGAATTTGTTTTATTTATTTTTCTTTACTCTATATATTCACTTTTCTCATATCATAAAGATAAAATAGACAACGAAAAATATTCATCTTACAAATTTTCTGACATGAAGAATAAGAGTAAAAGATTCAAATGCAAAGATTAAAATTACAGTACAAATGTTTGACTATTACTAGAGAAGTTTGAACTTGTACTGTATTTTAGGAGAAAATTTTGGATATATTTTTATGGCTAAGCGAGTATATATAAATGTATATTTCAACGCGATTACTTTTACATTTTTTTGATAATCTTTAATTTACACAAATAATGCAGGAAAAAAATTTTATGACCTATACAACGTGCGGATCACTCACTAGTATTTTATTAAAAAAAAAGAGAGAAAAACAACGAGATTATATTGGAAATAAAAAAGATTAGTTATCACTAGCTTAACCAGAGAACGAATTCGCATTTCTTTACAAAAATATAGAAAATTCGAGGGCCACTATATATTAACTTAACAAATCCATAAAACAAATGAACAATAAAAAGGGGAAGGGGGGTCAAATGATAATACATTTGTTAGCAAGCATAATGAAATTGTAATTTTTGTGTTAGTCCAATTAGTCAGTTCTACATTAATTCTCGTAGGATCCGTCACGCGACAGTTAAAAAACATTTATAGTGAGATGATTAATTTTTATTTCAGTCCAAAATAATAGACTCCGTGAGAAGGAGTATTTTCTTTATATTGTGATACTCTATTGTTGGGAGTTTTTCTTTTTCTTTTTTTTTTTTCAATCGCCGCTCTCTTTCGGTTCTTTTGTTGTTGTTGGAGGAAGTTAGAAAATGATTATCACAGTGAAGTCGGTGAAGTTTTAAGTCCCATTCGAAGCATTAATAATATGTACTAATATTTTAACCATTAAGTTACGATCGAACTTCGCTTTCTTTGGTATTGTCATATGAACTGTAATGCTGGCCTAATGACTTACAGATCACCTAATTCTCCCTCGCAAAACATAAGTTAGATAAATAAAATTGATAAATTATAAGAAGTGACTATAAATTTATTTTACTAATTTTATGAAAACGAAGGGATTGTTATTTATATGTGGATTTGTTGTATATTTTTGAAACCTATGTGGATGTAGTTATACATACATGAACACATCCACCCATTGTCCATTGATGTCTTTACCTAAAGCTAAAATAAGGACGAAGGCGGCCGCTCAATTTGTACTTACTTGTAGCCATGATGCAACATGATGCTAAAAGGTTGAAAATCACTAGTCAAATTTTGAAATTATGCCCTTTTACCTTTACCTAAGTGACATTAATTCAGAGAAGAGTAAAGACACCTTTAATTGAGAATAAAAGTAAGCACAAATGATAGAAAATGATGTGGATCAATACACTGGTTTGATAATTTGATTTAGGTTCCTAACTAATGTAATTGTAAATGTGTCAAATCAATTTTAGTGTCACATAGTCCCTAGCATTGATCATCTTAATTTTTTTAGTAGGGTATTTCCTTTCCCCCGAAATTTTAAAAAATACTTCTCCTGTCCCAAAATTATTGTCCAATTTGAGATTTCACTTTTAGTACAATCTAAACTAGAAATGAAAACTCAAACTGGACAATAATTATGGGACGGAGGGAGTAGTTCATATCGAGTTCATAATATCATTGAAGTTCCTGAACAGATTATTGTTGCATTCTGAGTCCATGCAAGAAGTAGACTCCATAAATTAATTTGCCCATATGACTGTTGCGTGACTTGCATTGATGCTGAAACCTCCCTTCCATATTCCATATGATCTGTAATTATCAAAACCTCTTACTCTCGCAAATCCAGTTGTCGATCAAGGTCTTATTCGTCTTCTTTAACCAATCGGTGAGGAGGTGGTTTCCCAGTTGCTGCTATCAAATGTACCTCTTTCGGTCTTTCCCATCTCACCTAATAATTTATTTACAAACTATTGGGAGGGGTATCAAGCAGAAGCATATATCAATACTTTAAGAATGATGTAAGTTCCAATACTTATCCCTTGATTTTTATAATAGTTTGAGATTTCCCTGGTGCAAAATCCCGGTTTACATAATCGCGACCACGGTTTTGTATATGCAAAATACTTTATCAAATGCGTCCCAATTAACTGATCATATCAACATTAGACAAGAGAATACTGTCTCTTCTTATATCAGTGAAGTTAACTTTAATAAGTATTCCATTTCTGTCGCATTTTGATAATTTTATTAATGTGGCTAAGGGGAGGATATATTACGCGAATTATATTTAGGATTCCATTTCTGCCACATTTTGATATTTTATTAATGTGGCTAAGGAGAGAATATATTACGCGAATTATATTTATGATATCAGTTTCATTAAAGATTTCACATATAGACAGTGTATCTCCACCATAAAAACCTCTTTTGTTTGTTTAGAGAAAATGTTATACTATTTGTTATATTGTTATTTTAATTCAACAAACCTTATTTTTCTTTTCTTTTTTTAAGACAATAGGGGTACACATATTTTTCAAGTTATACAAGTAAGACATTTATTTTTTATTTTCGTTGAACATATTTGTAGGATATTTACAATTGGTATATCATGAACATGCAAAAAACTAATTGAAGTGCAAGACGAGATGATAATATTGGGCTGAAAGGTCATACCAATTTCAAAGAAATGTATCTTAATTTGATGCAATTATTATTTTTTTTAACTTGATTGAACTAATCATTTTATGTTGTTTGTGAATAAGTACATATGTGTATCTATATTTTTCTTGAAAACTTCCGATTTAGTTTATGAGAAAAGGGGTTTTTTTTTTTGTAACAAATGAGAAGAGAGGGTTTTGGACCTGGTACACTAATTTAGTACGTGGAGAAATGTCCCACAATTATTGAGTTCCTAAACGTCCAATAAAGAATGCCCGCTCTAAGTATGGAAAGTCCGAATCAGATCCGAGCTGGATAACTTTTCCTTTTCGATTTCTCCTCCTTTTTTTTTCCCCCAGTTCCTCTCCTCCCTCTCTATTAATATTTTTAAACTAATCAACTTCATCCACTTCTGAGTTTCTGATCCATCATTTCCCCAAAAACTGCTGGGATCTTTAATCACCATCATCATCATCATCTTCATACAAATTAGCCATCTGGGTTTCATTAATTTCTTCATATAAACAGCTTTCATTTAGGAAACTCTGGTGTGGGGGGAAGTTGATCATCAAGAAAGATTAGTTCTTTCTTTTGCTGTATGTCAAAGATATTCAGTCATAATAACACTCATTGTTGTTGTTGTCTTTATACGATCAAAGAGGAGTATTTCGACCGGGGATTTAGCGAGGTAGACAACCCATTACAATGGCCTCAACTTCGGAAAAAGCGACGCCCCTTTTCCCGGAAGCTTCCATCTCTGCTTCCGCCACCGCTGCTGCCGGCGGCGCCGAGGTTTGGACCACAGCTGACAATAATGACCCCATGGCCCCTCAATTAAAAAAAGATGGTCCTTTGATGAAACCCATTGTTGATGATTCCATTACCAACTCATCTGCCACAACACATCCTAGTTCTACTCCCAAAGGTATGTATGCACATGATTAATTGTATCATGTAGAGTATGAAGAAGGTTGAGTTAATTTTTGTTTTTTTTTTTAATAAAAAAAAGGTGGAATCAATTGATAAAGACTGCTGCTTTTTTTTACTTAGCGCTGTAAAAACATTGACACATTGACTGTACCTTTTTGCTCCGTTTTGTTTTCTTTGGGTAGTGCCGTAGTGGTTAGTGACTTGGTGGTTCTGAATTGGTTTAATCTTTAAATTTTATGGAAAAAAAGAAGACATTCAGACAAATCGGGGAAAAGATAGGGCAATGTCTGGATTCTGATTATTATGAATTTATCTGTATTCTGATTATTTTAGTTTGGGTTATTTTTCTTTCTTTTCTTTTGGAGGTCTTTGACTTTAACCTTTAAGACGGGTTTTCTTGCTAGTATAATCTTAGATCAAGTCTGAAAAATCTTATTATGTGGATTATCGCAATAACACGAGAAACCCAAGTTCAATTGGTTCAGCTAGGATTTAGGAACTGTGCATTTTCCCATCTCCATACTTTAGAATTCCTTTTCCTGATGAAAGAATTTATGTATCAGTGACGACATTGTCCGTCCAATAATTTGATCCTCAGAAAGATTCATGTTCCAATTTGCTCTGCTAAAATAAGAGTTGATCTTTTTAGGCCCTGGGGGCACCCTTCCAAGTATGTTGAGGGTTCAAACTCGCCATCCCTTGGACCCCCTGACTGCTGCTGAAATCTCAGTAGCTGTGGCAACTGTCAGGGCTGCCGGATCAACTCCTGAGGTTATTCAAATTTCGTCACTCTTTTTGTCCCTTTTCCAAATTTCTCTGTTCTGTGATGCTAGTTTTCCGTGTTAATTATGTAGGTGAGAGATAGCATGCGATTCATAGAGGTGGGCTTAGTGGAGCCACCCAAAAATGTGGTGGCTTTAGCAGATGCATATTTTTTCCCTCCTTTCCAACCATCATTGCTGCTTAGAACCAAAGGTGGGCCTGCAATTCCTAGTAAACTTCCTCCGAGGCAAGCTAGACTTATCGTGTATAACAAGAAATCAAATGAGACCAGCATCTGGATTGTGGAGCTATCAGAAGTTCATGCGGTTACTCGAGGCGGGCATCACAGAGGCAAAGTAATTTCATCCAATGTAGTGCCCAATGTTCAGCCTCCAATGGTATGTTGTTCTCTAAAATTTCAGTTCCCTAGATATTGTCTTTTGCTTCGATAGCCGTGAAGGTGTGACTGAAGGATATTTAAATGCGTTAACTTTTAAGGGAAGACAAGTGTTTTAAAAGTCTTGAGTTATTCAGTAATATAGTTTGTTATTGTGATACAAAACTTGTTTTCCACAGGATGCTGTTGAATATGCTGAATGTGAAGCTGTTGTGAAGGAGTATCCTCCTTTTAGGGAAGCAATGAAGAAGAGGGGTATTGAGGATTTGGATCTTGTAATGGTTGATCCCTGGTAAGTATATATATTTTTGTTTATTCTTTTAGTTCTACCATAAAGTTTGAGTTTCTTTCTGGGAATAGTCTAAGAAGAGCGTTATTTTAAAATGCAGGTGTGTTGGTTACCATAGTGAAGCTGATGCACCTAATCGTAGGCTTGCTAAACCACTCATCTTCTGCCGAACTGAAAGTGACTGTCCAATGGAAAATGGTTATGCCCGTCCAGTGGAAGGTATCCATGTATTAGTTGATATTCAGAATATGGTGGTGCTTGAGTTTGAAGATCGTAAATTAGTGCCCCTTCCACCACCCGATCCTTTGAGAAATTACACAGCTGGTGAAACAAGGGGAGGCGTTGACAGAAGTGATGTGAAACCTTTACAAATTGTTCAACCTGATGGTCCAAGTTTTCGGGTTGATGGTCACTTTGTTCAGTGGCAAAAGGTATTTGGTTAGTTTTTGATGCAGAGCCATTGATAAAGGTATATCAAAGAACTAAAAGAAACCAACTAATAATCTATCATCTTTTACCTGTTTGCAGTGGAACTTCCGCATTGGTTTCACCCCTAGGGAAGGTTTGGTTATATATTCAGTAGCATATGTTGATGGTAGCCGAGGCCGTAGACCAGTAGCCCACAGATTAAGCTTTGTTGAGATGGTGGTCCCCTATGGAGATCCAAATGATCCACACTACAGAAAAAATGCTTTTGATGCTGGAGAAGATGGGCTTGGAAAAAATGCACATTCTCTGAAAAAGGTGAGAGAGCATTCTGTATGTAGTTTCCACTTTGTTTTAGTTGCCGTATCAATGTGAATGAGTCAATTGCAAATGTTTGTGAGCAAGTCGCATGAAGTAATATTTGAACTTGCTATTGCAGGGATGTGATTGTTTAGGCTTCATAAAGTACTTCGATGCACACTTTACAAATTTCACAGGAGGTGTGGAGACAATTGAAAACTGTGTTTGCTTGCATGAAGAGGACCACGGAATCTTATGGAAACATCAAGATTGGAGAACCGGTTTAGCTGAAGTTAGGCGGTCACGACGATTAACAGTTTCTTTCATATGTACAGTTGCGAACTATGAGTATGGATTTTTCTGGCATTTTTATCAGGCAAGTTAGAGGTTCTTGTTTCCTTCTTGATCAAAGTGCACTTAGAGAGCCTTAGTTTCCAGACCCTTTCTGGCTTGTTCTAGTGCTTATCTGAATATGGGTACTTTAAACCATTAACTGAGGTCTTCAGAATAATTTACATACAATCTAACAAATTTATGGTAATTCAATACTTTCTGAATCAATATGCCTCCCCTCAATTGATAATTTTAGTTCAATCATCTCATGTTACAGGATGGAAAAATTGAAGCTGAGGTTAAGCTAACAGGTATTCTCAGCCTGGGTGCTCTTCAACCTGGAGAAGTTCGAAAGTTTGGGACAACTATTGCACCAGGACTATATGCACCGGTGCATCAACACTTCTTTGTGGCACGGATGGATATGGCGGTTGATTGCAAGCCTGGGGAAGCTTATAACCAGGTAGACTTTCTCAGGCTTTTGGTCCCTTCCTTCTAAAATCCTTCTACTCATATTCGTGTTTTGAAAGACTTAAATAAACATTTCAACTCCTAAATCTTTATTATCTTTGCTCGTCAATTTAGAGAAACCTTTGTCCATGTCCTTACGTGGTTGAATATATTCACGAAATTATGTCAGAAGATTGTGTGCTAGTCTATCTGTATGGTGTTCCATTGCATTGTGTTATTGAGAGCTTTATAGATTATGAGCCCTATGGACATTGGACAGGCTAATGAAATGTTTCCTTTGAATTATTAAAGGTTGTTGAAGTAAATGTTAAGGTTGAAGAACCAGGAAAACATAATCCTCACAATAATGCATTCTATGCCGAAGAGAAACTGCTCAAAACTGAATTGGAAGCAATGCGTGATTGCAATCCTTCCGCTGCCAGGCATTGGATTGTAAGTTTTCTCACAGTTTTGCTGGAAGTTTATTCTTGCTATCCAGGCAAATATACTTGGATAAGATAGTACATATCAAAAACAGAAGCCTGCTATGGAACCTAGGTTTTTTTTTTTTTATTTTTTTATTTTTGAAAACTTAATCTTAGTACATGACTGACAGAGTCTTATGGTTCTTATTTTTCCCTTTTTGATATTTCAGATCAGGAACACAAGAACTGTGAACCGTACTGGCCAATTAACAGGTTACAAGTTAATGCCTGGTTCAAACTGTTTGCCGCTTGCTCGTGCTGAGGCGAAATTCCTGCGAAGAGCTGCTTTCCTGAAGCACAATCTTTGGGTGACACCATATTCACCAGACGAGAAGTTTCCAGGAGGAGAGTTTCCAAACCAAAATCCTCGAGTTGGAGAAGGGTTAGCGACATGGGTGAAGCAGAATCGGCCACTAGAAGAGACAGATATAGTTCTTTGGTTAGCATTGTCCATGCTGCATTTTTCATCTGCCATTTCAATGCAGTGTCATGTTATACTCTGAATTATTATCTAAAGTTTCCTTTCGAAATTCGCAGGTATATATTTGGAATTACACACGTACCACGCCTAGAAGACTGGCCAGTGATGCCAGTGGAGCACATTGGTTTTACCCTCATGGTATACCACTTTGATAAATCTAGTCAACTGTTTTTCCCCCTTTCATGTTCCAAGTCTTCTGGGAACTGGAAGAATATCTAGATAGAAAATGGCTGATTTTTCTTCATCTTTTTTTTTTTTTTTTTTGTGGTTGATGTTGCAGCCTCATGGATTTTTCAATTGCTCCCCTGCTGTGGACGTGCCTCCAAGCTCAGGTGAGTTTGATGTGAAGGAGAATGGGATAATGGCCAAACCCTGCCACAATGGAGGAGTAATGTCAAAGCTTTAAGAACTATTACTATTCATTTTGGGAATTGGTCCCTCCATATGGCTCAGCAATTAACATCCAGTTTATATGTTCCTAAATCCTAATAGACTCAGAACTATCTATATTTGGGTAGGCACTCTACGTGTTACTTCTATGAATGACCAAAAAATCCTTCAATCGCATATATATTGCAGCTTGCGCGATTCAAACTTGTGGTCTCTTATTGAGATTTTCGAACATCTAATGACAGAGCCAAAGGTTCGTTTCTATATGTGAATACTTCAACGTTGATTCTTATTCCCAAAAAAAAAAAAAAAAACTTTAACGTTGACAATGAAAAAGACTTTACATACTCTGAAATCATCATCTTACCCTATGATGCTCATTAGAAGAGAACGTTACTATCGGAATATATATATATATATATATATATATATATATATATGTATACTCCCTTCGTCACAAAAATAATCCATATCTCAATTTGTAAATCATACTGTTTTTAGTATGATTATCAAACTATCACGTGGATGATAATCCACGTTTTAGAACAGAAGAAGTATTTTAAAAAATAAAATAACTGAAATTCAATCAAACTTATTTGGAAGACCTCCCCTAATCCTGCCTCACCGAGTCTAAAGTATTCCCTCCTTTTTTTGTTGATAAGGCAAGTGCTTAACATTACACCATACTTTAGTTTAACTTCACAAGGCGAACTTTTTGAAGACAATGTGGATCGAGTTGTGAAGGCCGTCCAAAGTCAAAGGATACACACTGATTTCAGCTAATCATGAATGTTTTTTGTTATACAAAGAAACAATGAAACACACTAAAAAAGAACAAAAAAAAAAAAAAAAAAAAAAAACCAGCTAAAAAAGATACGCAAATCATGCGCCAAAAATACAAAAATAAGATCATCACCATGCAAATTGCTTCGCATAAAAATATTTGACCAATTTGTGTATAGTGCTCCACCACCTTTTGTTGAAATCGACTTTTCCCGGTTGATGTTCTGTTTGCTCCACATTGTACAATGAATGTACCCTCTAAAAGGGATTATATATATGTGGCCACATTCTGTAGTCCATATTTGCTATTTGACTCCTTAAAGTCAAGCAATTAACCTAAAGTATAATTATTACAAATCCACAATGTATATTTTAGAAAGTTTGTCATTCCGAAGGTTGCCAACATCATTTGACATAGCTCATAGTTTATTCTGCTTCTTCTTATTATTATTATTTTTTTTTTGGGGGAGGCTAAAAATAATTATAGCTGACAACCAATTTTAATCCTCCTGATTAGGACATTTGACATCTCAAAGAAGAGTACGAGTTTGATTCACACCAAGTGTAAATATGCAACTATACGTCTTCATTAAATTCACAAGAAATGTTCAAAAAAAATTATAGTTTGAAAAGAAAAAAAATGTCACTATCAAAATACTAAACTTATTTTAATGTAGAAGAATACTCACTTATTTTATGAAATAAAACCAATAACACATGACTATTAGTTGTAAGCTATAACTAAAAGTCATGTGATGTCTACAGTTTCATGTGTAATTTTGACGAGTAATATTGCATCATTCTAATGTCACTCTCCACTTATGTTAATTGTGCCCCCAAGCTGTATAATTCTTTTAAGGTTAAAACTCATTTTGACTTTATAATTATAAAATTGTCATCATATCCTCCACTTAAGGTAGTTCAAACATAAAGAAATTGTTTTGTCCCCTCTCGTCAATTGCGCGTAGTTTTCATAAAATGCATAATACATCTGTGTCAGCAAAAAAATAAAAATAAATAAAAATAAATAATGTTATTAACCTTTTAATTATTTGTTGTAAATTGGGATAGCTTAATTTGTTTTTTTTAAAAAAAAAAAGAAAAAAAAATTCTCATTCATAAAACCTCGTACATATTATAGACATATATTTATTTTTCCAAACAATCTTAAAAAACTAAAAAATGATAATTAAGAAAACTTCAATGGATAATAAATAACAAAAAAATACTGTCATTTATTTTTTTTGGGGTTTGTATAATATCTTTTTGGCGCTAATTAATTGGTCGAACCAAATCTTGCCAGACGGAATGGAGAAGACAGATTTTTAGGTTTGGATGCATTGATAACCTTTTTTGACTTTTTGATGATTTGATTGCCGCAACCAAACACTATCCTACGAAGTGCTTTCATGTTCTAAGCACCATTTTCACAAATGTATAAAATGTGGGCAGTCCTGTAACTGTGGTTTATAAAGCTTTTCTTATCTCAAAACAACAAAGGGCTCTCATTCATCGAAAAAGAGAAAAAAAGATTGTCCGAAAATGGCAAGGAAAACTTACCTTGTTCGACTGCTTATGTTGCCGATTCTTCTTCTCTGCGTTTCTCGCAACCTCGTTTGCTTGAACGCCATTCCAGTCACAAGTAAGTTCTAACATTCATATTATTGCTTATTTGATCACTGCCTAAAGTTCTACACTTTCTTCTTACTCGTGTGTTTTTAGTTATTAAATTTCAATTAATGATGATAAATATATATCATTGATTTTGGTAACAGGACTAAGAAGTCTAGAGCATAATCTTCATGGCGGTTTTCAATTCACAGAAGAGATCACCAAAGTGACCAAGGTTTGCAGCCCTCATCATGACAATCTTTTCTTCTTCGTCTTCTTCTTCTTCTTCTTTTTTTTTTTTTTTTTTTAATTTTTTCAAGCAAAGGGCTGGAAATTTGAAAGGAGATATATGTAGCTCCGGATATAGTTATAACCAAGATTTTGATGTTCCGTTAATTCAGAATAATTTTTTTTTTTTTTGGGGACGAACGAAATATTACAAACTACTAACGAAATCTCTTTTGTTGACATTGGTTCAGGAAAGTGTAGAAATTTTCAGGCGGCCGGAGAGGATGGATCTTGAGCTAAATGATTATCCAGGCTCTGGGGCTAACAACCGCCACACTCCGAGGGCACAACTCGCTAAAGTTTGCTCATCTGAAAATTGCTAGATAGATATGCGCCGCCGCACATCGACTGATTTGTGTTTCGCAAAGTTCTCCACTTTTCAATCTTCTTTATTTATATACAGAAGTCCGTTATCTAAATCATGACACTTGAGGTCGAGTTATATACATATATATATATATAGATATGTTAAGAATATTGTAATCAAATATATAGTCGCACATCGCACATGAAGAGATGTAATTAGGAATGTTTTAAGTAAAAATATGTAGATTGCGAGGAAGTATCTATCAGGCCATAAGAATCTAGCGGCTTGTGCATTTTTGAGTTTGTGTTGACTTATGACCAAGTAGTTTTTAATTGGATGTTCGTTATTTGTTCACTAATCACTACTACTTTTGCTCGAGATTTCATTTTCTTTTGTTATCTACCTTTTATTGTTTGTGTTTCGTTTTGATTTGAACCAGTAATTTCTTGATTACAATTCTCTGTTCTTGTCACTAAATTTAATTCCCAGTCGACCGTCGCCTCATTGATTATCTTTCGATTTAATGAATATACTTGTCTAGGGAGTTTGTAGGCGTTCCACTAAAGCATTTCATCCTTGAGACTTGAGATGAAAGGGTCAACCGATTTAAAAGGCTGAAAAGAAAAACGCCCATTGATTGAAGGTGGTTTTTTTTTCTTTTTTTTTTAATATGCTGTGGAAGTTTTCGCTTGGTATAAAAGGTTCTCGCTTTTAGGAGGAGGCGGGCAATCAAAAGATAGCGCATTTAACACTATATTCGGGATGATGCAAAAAATATGTAGTCCCGGATTGATTACAGGAGAGTCCTAATTTTTTTAGGGAATCTGATACGTCGTTTCCCTGGCTTTCTGTGTGTGTGATTTCCACTTGCCAGCATAGATTGATTAAAGTCCTAATTTTAAGTCATAGTGTAATACGTTGCTGGAATCAGAGGAGTCCGCATATGATATATATGCCTTTCACCGCCTTAGAAATGTCCATCTCAATCTGCAGCTGGCTGGTGAAGGTGACATTACTCCCTGTGGTAACATTATTTCAGAAGAAATGGACAACATAACAAGTGGGCTTTTAAAATTAAGGGTCCAAGGCCGAATATTCATGTTTGGATTCTTTGGGCTGATGTCAAAGATCTCACATAAGTCATAAGTGACCCCCGCACGCCAAAAGGGCAAAAATACGACTTGCCTTCTCGTTAATCACGAGGACAAAACATATTTTATGTGCAACTACTCTAATCTACACCGTTGAAATTAGTCATCAAATCTAGCTGCCCAAATCATTCTTACATGGACAAATCTTAAAAGGTACTGCTACTGCCTACTTGTGTATTTCTTTTGCACCTCTTAAAGTTTTCGTTATTTGTCATTTTGCACACAAACTTCTCATTTACTATTATAGGAGCAATTAATTGGATAAAAACGGTATAAAGTTTGAATAATTTGTAAAACAATCACTTTTTTTTTTTAATGAAAGAACCTTTATATTGAACACTCAAAGCAATCACCTTATTTGAACATGTAGTTATACACGTTAAAGTAATAACATGTTCAGAGTCTGACTGATGGATTCGCAATTTACAGATGAATATTCACTTAGTCAGGATAGGTAATCATGATTTGGAAAGAAGAAAAAAAGAAAAAAGGTAATCATGATTCGTTCGTATATGAAATGCAAACGTTGCTTCAAAAAAAAAAATTGGTGAAAATTTGAGTATAACTAAAATAGAAGGATCATAAAGTAATCAAAACCAACGGCTGGGATGATTCTAGAATAAGAAATGGAAATTTCATATTAAAAAAGAACAAAAAGGAAAATCCCAATCACGCACGTACCGGTAGTACCTACTCACAAACGGACGTCAGCTGGGAGGAGAACAAAAGCAGTTTGTCCATAGATTTTTCCCATCGGCGGAAATATTAATACTACAGCAATACTACCAACGAACCAACAAAAACAATCCCCCGATTTCTTCCAAACCCCCAGCGGTTATTACTAAGAAATAAAATCCCCCCTCCATTCATTCATACACACACTCGCCGTTTTCTTCGTTGACAGAAGGAATCTCGTCTTTACTCTTCACTGCCTTTTCGTTTCATTCCTCCCAACTTTTCTCTCTTCGCGGCTCTAATTTCATCGTTTTTACCGGTTAGTTTAATCTTCTTACTCTGTTCTATATTTGTTCTGAATTCGCCTTTATGATTTCATTTTTGCTTTTTATTTCAATTGTTCTATCTCAAGTTAGCTTCTGCGCGGTTAATTGTTTTTTCGCGGTTTCTGGATTTATTTGATGTAATTTTAGAGAAGCATTATTTGAATTTAGTGCGTAGCGTTTTTTTTTTTTTTTCTTGGAACTGACTTTTGGTAGATCTGTGAGTACGATTGAGTTTTTACTTCTATACTGTTAGTATTTTCTAAAATTGTTATGGTTCAGATGTGAGGTGTATTTTTCTTGCAGTTTCCCTTAGTTCTGATGGTAGATTAGGTACAGTTAGTTGGTTTTAAGTGATGATGTGGTGAGACCTGAAAGGAATGTGGTATTATTTTCTTGCTCCTTAATTTGAATATATGAGCACTGTAGTTCTAGGTTGTGGAGTATCAATCATGATTTGTTTGATACATTTAAAAAAATAAAATTCAATTAAAATTTATTGCACGCAATTTTTCTCTGGAGCTGCGTATTGCTAGATCTGTGACTGCAATTGATGTTTTGCTTCCTTACCGTTAATATTTTATAAATTAGTATAGTTCATCTGTGAGGTTTTTTTTTCTTTCAGTTTTCCCTTTTTTTTTTTTTGTTTATGGTAGATTGGGCGCAGTTTGCAGTTTATTGGTTTTTAGGGTAGACTAGTGAAGTGATAGAATATGAGAGAGATGTCATGTGGCTTTTCTGCTCATGATTAGATTTGACTTTGATGCGCCTAGTAGCACTGAAACTGTTGTGGCATCTGAATCATGTTTATATCGTTTTGCACAGCCGTTGATGTCTATTGTTCTATCCCAATTTAGCTTATGAGCTGTTAATTTTTTTTGGCATTTTTATGGATTTCTTTGATATACTTGAAAAACATTTTCAATTTCATGCATGCGATTTTTTTTCAATTATTATTTTTTTCGCTGGAGCTGCGTATTCGTGGATCTCTGAGTACGTTTAAGGTTCCTCCTTACAATTGATATTATCTAAATTATTGTTGTTCAGTTGTGATGGCTCGCCACTCTGACATGTCATTGTTGTTTTTCTTGATGATCTTGTGTATGAGATTGATGCGCGTCAAAATCAAAAGAGTTTTTTGTTTGTAGCTCATGCATGGCCAAAAAAATTTAGGCTACAAGTTTATGTTGTGTAATTCTTTGTTAATCTCCTTTGACCTATGAGGCTTTTGGTTTGTCAGTTCTTTTTTACTTTTTCCTTGTAATTTTTTTCTTTTTTTTTTTTTTGGTTGAAATTTGCAATTTTGTTTGAGGTTGGCAACGTTGAGCAGTATTAGAGGAAATAGTGCTTATGATTATTGTTCTGCTATATATAGTCCATGATCTTGTTCCGTGATGATATCTCTGTGCATCCGTTTGTTACAGCAAGGTTGTGGTGTCTAATTCATGGTTTATCTCTTTTTGACCGATAAAGTGTGTGACTTGTCAATATTTATTGCCTGTGTGTTTCAATTCTTACATATTGTCTTTTGAACTTTGTGATCATGGTTTGAGAACTTCAAGCCGTTTGGTTTTACAGGAAACAGCAAAATTTATGATTATAGTTTTTCTGTCACGTATACTTGGCATTTCTATTCGGCATATTTAGCTTGCCACATGCTAATAGTGATGGAAAGTACCATTAAGAACGTTGCATATCATGTATTGGATTGCATAATTGAGAAGATTTTGCAATTTGGTGTCTCTGAGAAGATTTTGCATAATTGAGAAGTGTTTGAGCTAGCTTATTGATATTATGTAATGAAAATATCTCTTTTGCAGTGTGTGAAATGGCAGCGACATCAGCAACCACCCTCTCAATTGGATCAACCGCTTATCTTGGTCCCAAAAGCAGCTCAGTTTCAAATGCAAAGCCTTTTGGTGTAAGATTCAATTCTTCCAGCTACCTTAGAAGTTTCAGTGGCCTCAAGGCAGCCTCCTCTGTTAGCTGCGAATCAGATTCCTCTTTTTTCGGGAGGGAAAGCTGTGCAGCAATTCGACAATCTTTTTCCACAAGGGCCCAAAAGCAGGAGAGGGATTCATGGAACTATGTTCAGCCTCAGGCTTCTTACAAAGTTGCAGTTCTGGGGGCTGCTGGTGGTATAGGCCAGCCACTTGCACTTCTGATCAAGATGTCACCATTAGTGTCAGCTCTAAACCTTTATGATATTGCAAATGTCAAAGGCGTTGCCGCTGATCTTAGTCACTGCAACACTCCAGCCCAAGTTTCAGATTTCACCGGTGACAAGGAGCTCGCTAGCTGCTTGAAAGATGTTAATGTTGTGGTAATACCTGCCGGTGTTCCCAGAAAGCCTGGAATGACCCGTGATGACTTGTTCAACATCAATGCCAGTATAGTCAAGAGCTTAGTGGAGGCTGTTGCTGATAATTGCCCGGATGCTTTCATTCACATCATCAGTAATCCAGTGAACTCCACAGTGCCAATTGCAGCTGAAGTTCTGAAGCAAAAAGGAGTATATAATCCTAAGAAACTCTTTGGTGTTACCACCCTTGACGTTGTCCGGGCAAATACTTTTGTTGCACAACAGAAAAAACTGAGGCTAATTGATGTTGATGTACCTGTTGTTGGAGGGCATGCAGGGATTACAATTTTGCCACTCTTGTCAAAGACAAAACCCTCTGTCACTTTCACAGATGAAGAAGTACAAGAATTGACAGTAAGAATTCAGAATGCTGGTACCGAGGTGGTTGAGGCAAAAGCTGGTGCAGGTTCTGCCACATTGTCCATGGCATATGCTGCAGCAAGATTTGTCGAGTCCTCTCTCCGTGCTCTTGATGGTGACAGTGATGTGTACGAGTGTTCTTATGTCCAGTCAGATGTGACTGAACTTCCATTCTTCGCATCAAGGATTAAAATTGGAAAAGATGGGGTCGAGGCTGTGATTAAGTCTGACCTGCAGGGATTGACTGAATATGAAGAAAAAGCTTTGGAAGCCCTCAAGCCAGAGCTCAAGGCCAGCATCGAAAAGGGGATCAATTTTGTTCACAAGCAACCTGTAGCTGCATAGAACACTACGAGTCTTGCAGCATTTAGAAGATGAATAAAGTAGTTTCCATTCACAGATTCGTTGATGCGAGCAACATCTTCAGATCTTTTAGGTGACTTGCAGCAAAAGGCTTCCTGCTGGCTTTGTTTTGAAGTACTTTTGTAGTAATCAAATGAGCATACTAATTGTAGAATTTTGTTTTGTCCCCATATGCGGCTTGCGATAGTGCGAAATAACATTAGTGGGGCAGTCTAGCTCCATGAGTTTCTCCTTAATGAATTTGTTTTGTTGCTTCGTCATGAGTTTGCTTATACAGATATTTGACTGGAGGTTCTGCTATTCACTACATAACTGTCATTGTGCTGCTGAATAGTATGCTTGCAGATGGAAATGTTTCAAAAACTTGTTAATACCTATGTGCTTCATAATTATGAATGGAGATGGAGTTGCCCAGACAAATAGAAGAATATTCTAGATTCCTAAAATGTTCTTGTTAGTGTACTACAGTATATGCAGCTTGTTAGATTTGATGATTGTTATTTGACACTTAAACAACAGGGAAGCCAGTATTTTTGGTTCGTCTTACTGCCACCTACTGAATGACACGTACAACATGATCGCAAGAAATCGGTCCCTGCTACTTCTCTCTTGCATCATATACTTTGGCTCGACACAGTAAGGTGTTCCAAAAAAAAACCACCACTGCTACCAATTAACTTCACAGGAGCAGCCCCCTCCTACGAAATGATGAAAACGATTGCAATCTCTGATAATCACGTGTCGATTATAAACCGCAGAAACCATTTTGGCAAAGTTGTGACAGTCGAGACATATTCGTTGGTCTTTCGCGACGTGTATCCTTGTTCCTGGTGGAGTTACAAGTATCCCGAAAGCGATTGCCAATTTCTCACTGTGGTAAGATAGTCTGGTTCTTCGTTTTTCCTCACCGTCACCACCAGTATGATCGTGGAACTCAGGTGTAATTTCAGCAACATAACCAGCTATTTTCAGTTGATGATTGATCTCATCAAGTGTTGCATAGATTTCTTTCTTCATAGGATGTGAAACATCATCAGCTACAAACTCGTGTACTTTGCCTTTATATTCAATGGTACTGCAAGCAGGGTTACTGTGGATTCCTTTTTCCTTCATCAACTTCCGCACTTCTTCAACCTTCTCAAAATTATTGAGCGAAGAGTAAATATTCAGCAATAGTACATAATCCCCAGTTTCTTCAGCCTTCATTTCAATCAAATGTTCTACAATTTTCCCTCCGAGGACAGCATGTCTATAATGTCTACATGCGCCAAGAAGAGTCCTCCATATTGCTGCATCTGGCTTGAGCCTCATCGAGCATATAACCTCATATGCTTCGTCAAGCAGCCCAGCTCGACTCAGCATATCTACGATACAACCATAATGATAAATATTAGGCACAATGCCAAGCTCTTGCGTCATGATATCAAAAAAGATCCGACCCTCGTCAACAAGCCCTGAACGACTACAACCTGAAAGAACTGCCGTACAGGTTTGTTCATCAGGAGCAATGCCACACCTCTGCATCTCTTTAAATGCCTCAATTGCCTGTCTTCCGTAGCCATGACTCGCCAAACCCGAAATCATGGCACTCCACGTCACGACATCCTTATCAGGAGAGCCTACAAAAACTTCATAAGCCTTGTCAACCCTTCCACACTTAGAATACATATTTACTAGCGAGTTCCGAATTTTTTTAGAATCATCAAAACCATGTTGCTTTATAAACTCATGAACCTTCTCGCCAAATTCTAAAGCATTCAATTTTCCACAAGCCTCGAGTAGAAGCAAACAACTAATGTCATCAGGTTGGAACCCAGGCGAATGTTCCATGATATCGAACGCAGTCAAAGCATCCCTAGACCGCTTATTACGCAAAAAGCAAGAAAGCAGGACATTCCAAGCAGTAGTGTCTCTGTTGGACATTTCATCAAACACTACACATGTTTCAAAACCTTTCCCATTGAAAGAGTAAAATTCCATCAAAGTAGTCATCAAGATGCTATCGCCGTTATACCCATCTTTTAGAATCGTGCAGTGTAACTGCAACCCACCAGAAAAAGACCCCATCTTTATACAACATTTTAGAGCGGATAACAAACAAAATCCGTCTGAAGGAAAGCCCAATTGACGCATCTCTTTATAAAACTGAAATCCTAATAATACTGAATCACGCTCACTTAACGAGTGAGCTCTAATCATTACTCCGTATAAGGAAACATTGGGTTCCGGATACTGTTGGAAGATTCTATGGCCATATTGCAAGTCCTTCAATGGAGGGAGGGAAATGCGAGAGAGGAAATGAAGGAAGATTTTCGTGTTGAGGAGATGAGACGTGCGAATAAGGTGGGTATGAATTTGTAGCAAATGAGATTTCCGAGTGGAGGATTTTATCAGAGAAATCAATTCGTTCTCTGCGTCCCTTTCAGGGTTCGGGTTGAGGTGATGACCCGGAAATTGCTGCTTCCGGTGGTTATTGTGGGATTGGGGGGATGCAGATGCTGATTCTGCAGAAAAGTAGCGGGTGAAGCGGCGGTGACGGACAACGCCGGGGTAACGCATTCTCAAGTGGCAGTGGTTTTCTGGTGGAAGAAAAACTAAAGGCGTTATTATTTCAGGGGAACCTGCATTTTAGACTTCTTCGTCGAGTTATTTGTTCTCGGCGATCAGGTCGACGAAGTTTTTTGTAGAAAAAAATCCTAACTGAAGAAGTCTGAACTCTGAATTTAGTGATATTTTTTACTCATGCATTATCCAATTGTTCTGTTAGTTCAATAAAGTGGTTTATTAAAATGAGGCGGATGGAGTATGTAGCCTTCTGTGTTCATCATCCTCCAATGCTGTCCTCTATATAATACTATACGTAGTAACATAATTTATTAATTCGTGAAGTTCAATTCCTTGTATCATACTAGCAATTCTGTTTTTCCACAATGAATAACAACACCAAATGATGAAAAATTTCTAATTGGTTTGGTCACTTGGAGTAATAAGCCTGAGATTCATGTTTACTTGGATTCATTTTTCAGTTATATATAGACATCTCTGCCATATAAAAATCATCCTAGATGATGAATCTAAGTAAATACAGTAACATAGTCCCATGATTTAAGGTTCTTAAATAGTTCTCGCGGGATCTTAGAAAATCCAGAATCCGCGCGCTAATTCTTCTTCTTCTTCTTCCCCTTCCTCTTCTTATTCTTCTTCTTCTTGTTTTACTTTCCCCAGTTTTTGCCCATGAAGGCTCATGCAGTTTCTTTAATTGCTTATCTGCCTGACACAGAGGTCTTCGGGTGAGGAGTTGTAATCCGATAGCGAATAATATTTTCTCTTATTGTTACCAACCAGAAAATAAAATTCATGTGATAAGAATAATGCGATCATGATTCCTTTTTTCTTTTTCTTTTTTTTGAGTAAACCACACCATGATTGATGATTCCTGGGCAAGCACATATGGACCAATGGATGCATGTCAAAGCATCTGATCATAAATGCATCTGTTTAATTGGTTAGAACAGCCGTCCATTCTACTAAATTAAATAAAACCCTTTGGTCAGCACCTAATTTGCTTGAAATTAGCGTACCTGGCTACGTTTGTTTTCATATTTTCTGGGGGTTTTTATTATCGGTTGAAAAAATAAAATAAACATTTGTGTGTGGGTGTGGGTGTGTGTGTGTGTTTTGTCTTTTCTGTCATTGGAAGTCCATGGCCAACCCATTAACAAATCAGAGGAGAGTTTTATTTCTTTATCGTCAGGTGTAATATTGTTATGGAACTGTCCGTAAGTCCGAACTCATCAGAAGTACAGGGAATGAGTGGGTTTGGTGCTTCTGGTTGGAGAGTTCTTCATTCACATTGGATCCCGGTTTTCCCACCAAATCAACCACATTCCCTATTCTATTCGAGAACTTTCCTTGATTATAATAATTTCAGAAGCATCATTCCATCCAATATTCATAAAGTTTTTTTCTTTGTTTTTGTGTTTTTCATTGGTTGCTCCTCAAAGATTTTGTCAGCTATAGTGAGTGACATTTCCGTATGAGTTTTACCTCATGTCACCTTACTATTCACAATATGAAGAAGAGTGATGATACACAACTCACTTAAGTTATCTCACCTTCCCATTTCACCTTACATGACATTTAGTTATTGGATGAAATTTAATAATTTAATTAATTATTAGATAAAATATAATAAGTTACTATAATTATTTTTTTTGTTAGATTCATTCATTTTTTGAATACTTCTATATCTAAAATTTTACAATAAATAGACCCTAACCCCTAAAAAAGTAAACCCTTTAGGGTAAAATTGTAACTAAACAAAATATAATCAGTAGGCCGAATATTAATAAGAAATATATTTATATTTTAATTAAATTATATAAATTTAAATAATAAATGCATTGCCTAATCAGTAGATAATGTAAGGTGAGATGATAAGGTGAGTTATTTAGGTGAGCTACCTATCATTATTCTATGAAGAAATTACATTCCAGTATTCCACAATTCCAGTACGGAAACGATCTAGGCCATTGTGGAGAGGGAGAATGCAATGTACCTCTCTTACTTAGATTTTCTTATTATCGGTTTTAATTACTTGAGCTGTTTCATCATTTACCACTCCACCATACTTTTGGTCGCTTAAGTTTTTTGTCATCCAAAACTCGAAACTTAAGCAACTACTTTGACACACCTAATCAGCAGCAGTTAATATACTAATTCTTTTGTGGTAAAAATATTTTTTATTAAGAGCAGTAACTTATTTGTCAAAAATTATAAAATTAAAAATATTTTGAATTGACTATAAAACCCTTATAATTTCGCACACATAATAATAATAATAATAATAATAATAATAAACAAAAGCCAAAATCCATCTTAGAGATTAATGAATAAGATTAATGAATAAGAACCTTATTCTGAATGTGAGAATCCAGTCTCCTCTTGACGGTATTCGATTGCGAACCTGCTGAATTCTTTCATGACATTACAAGAACCCAAAACCCACAGTAGCCAAAGGTAAACTTTTATCTTTTGATTATGTGTTTTTTCGTCTATTTATGAATCGAAAATTAATAATAGATAGGTGTTGGATTTTAACAAGATCAATTCTCCTAAGAGTAATCATGTCATTATACAATTAGATTGATTTTGTAATTTTTAACAAATAAATTACTGTCTTTCATAAAAAATATTTTAAGATCATACTCGTTTTATTAATTTGACATATTTTACTGTCTTTAGTCAAATTTTCCCATATAATTATAAGTAGACCAAGCAACGGGTGATTCACCCGGAGGTAAACATGCCAAATTGAGTCCATTGAGAGCATTGACGGGCTCACATCAAAGAGGTCAAAAGGGTTTATGCTCCAATCCAATCAGCCAATTCCAATAACCAGTGTGGGCCACCAATCAAAGACATTTTAGAAGGTGCCTCGCTTTCAGAATTAATTCGTCAACCTATAACCACAAAAATGAAATTGAAAGCTCCTTCCTCTCTATTTCCTCGTCGTATGCAAATAAAAAATGTCAGTAGTCGTCTTCTTCTTCTTTGAATTTGATTTTCTGTTTACAACGATTACAAAATAATGAGCGAGACCAAAAATCATAATCTGAAACAGCTTTACATATTATAATCGTGATCCCATCTTGCATCTTAGAAATGATCTACTCATTTTAAAATTGTATCCAAAAGAAAATAATCGTTTCGTTATTAAGAATAATAGAAATTACAAAATACAATATAAATTATTTTTTCTTCATATGAAAAACATAATGATCATATCCATGTTGGTAGATGCCTCCGCGCATGAAATATTTTTTTATTAAATTTGCTAAGCGACTTTCTTGGTCATTGTAACCAGGAAAAAATAGCACTCATTTTTTGGTTGGTGTTAATATATATATTTTTAAAAATAAAGATGATATAAATCTACCTAACGTATTAAGAATTTTTTTCATTAAAAAAATCCTCAAATCAATAAATTATTGATAATTTATTAATTTTATAAATTAAATAAATCTGGTGACTATTAATTTAGTGAAGTTTTAGTTTAACACTTAAGTCTTAAGGATGTTTTGGAGAATAAAAGGCCATTGTAAAAATATTGTGAAAGCGTTTGACTTGGAAAGACTTGTCAACAAAACCCAAAAACCACGACACTCAATCAAACACTTAGCACTAATATTTTAGTATAAAAAACATTACTTCCAATACGTATGTTTGTTGGTCTCAGTCCCCAACGCTAAAAAGCCCCCATTTTTATTCTTTCTTTCCTTCCCCAAATTTCCATGGCTACCAAAATCCTCACTAAACCACCTCCTCCGCCACCAACAATCACCCATGGCGGCGGCGACGAAGAAACAGAGCCGATGGTAATCGAGGACGTTTTGACCTACCCTGTTCTCCTCTCCGAACGTATTCGTGAGGCCACCATGGAAGCCAATTCATTCAAATCCGAGTGTTACTCCATTAGAAATCTTGCCGAAAACATCGGCCAAATGCTCCGTACCACCAACCGGATCGCCACCGGGATCAGTAACGGAATGATTTACGAGCGACCCATCAGGCGAATTGTGTCGGAGGTGACAAAAGTGCTTGAGAAGACTCTAACCCTCGTCAGGAAATGCAAACGCGGCAGTATACTCCGCCGTGTCATGGCCATCGTCTCCGCCGCCGATTTCCGGAAACTGCAACTCCTCCTCGAGAATTCCGTCGCTGATATGTCGTGGCTCCTCAACATCTTTGAGAGTGGCGGAGGTATAACGCTTTCCCTTCCTCCAATTGCTAGTAATGATCCTATAATTTCGTGGGTTTGGGCTTTTATTGCGTCTCTGTATATGGGTCATATTGATGATAAAATTGAGGCTGCAAATGAGCTGGCATCTCTAGCTAAAGATAATGATAGGAACAAGAAATATATAGTCGAAGAAGGAGGGGTTTTACCTTTGTTGAAATTATTGAAGACGGATTCCTCTGTTGATGCTCAAATTGCTGCTGCTACCACCCTTTTTCTTATAGCTAACGATGAGGAAAAGGTTTGTGCTATTATTAATGAGCTTGGTGTTCCGATCATAGTTCAAACTTTAGCAAGTTCCTCAATGAAAGTTCAAATTTTGCTGGCTTCTTTAGTGGCTAGTATGGCTAAACATTCTCCACTCGCTCAGGAAGATTTTGCCAGGGCTAATGTGATCAGGCCAGTTGTTACGCTTTTGTCCGCAGACAGTTCAATTGAAGAACCGAGTTCGAGAGTCGGCACGCATATGCAAAGTTTTCATTCGGTTGTGGATGAGAAAATGGAGATTTTTAAGGAAAGGGAAAATAATAAGTTGAACAGAAGTCCAGGATTGGCATCATCCTTGTCTATGCAATCCGTAAATGGAAGCAATGGTGGGAGTAGCCGGGGTGGACTTCACAAGAAGGAGAGGGAGAATGAACCACCAGAAGTGAAGCTTAGTTTGAAGACTAAGTGTGCAGAAGCATTGTGGATGCTTGCTAAAGGTAGTGCGTCCAACAGTAAGAGGATAACAGAGACAAAAGGATTGCTTTGTTTGGCTAGGATTGTTGAGACAGAACAAGGAGAATTGCTGCTTAATTCCTTAATGGCTATTATGGAGATAACCAGTGCGGCTGAATCAAATGCGGATCTAAGAAGGGCAGCTTTTAAGACAAATTCTTTTGCTGCAAAGGCTGTGGTGGATCAGCTATTGAGGGTCATTAAAGAGCATCATGATCCCAAGTTGAGTATACCAGCTATAAGGGCAATTGGTTTCCTGGCCAGAACATTTCCAGCAAGAGAGACGAGGGTCATTGGGCCGTTGGTAGCGCAACTTAGTCATAATAATGTAGATGTGGCAACAGAAGCCGCCGTCGCTCTTTGTAAGTTTGCTTGTCCAGAGAATTTTCTTCATGTACAGCATTCAAAATCCATTGTTGAGTTCCAAGGTGTCCAGCCTCTCCTGAGACTGTTTAAGAGTAACGAACGTGCACAAGTCAATGCGTTTGTTCTCCTTTGCTACCTTGCAATGCATGCCAGGAACAATGAGACTCTGGAACAACCATGGGTGTTAACTACTCTTAAAGGAGCAGATTCATTAATCGCGCAGCATCACGAGTTGGCAGAACTGAGAGCTTCGGCTATAGGACACTTAAATGTTTACAACAGTGGTCTACTTCGTCAAAGGCCACCTTACCCACCTTAAAATTTACGAAGTCATGCATCTGTTATGGTAGAGGCGTATATATATTATAGTCCATTCAATATGATTTTTTTTAGATGGCTGTTTTGCTTTCAAAATTCTTCTGATAATGTGATACCCTATTAGATTCAAGAACTATTTGAAAATCAGGACTTCTTTGCTCTGTAATTGGAACTTAATAATTGATTGGCGTATACCTTGAAGGTGAGTATGTACGACTTAGTCATTGTGACAGTGAAGCACTGCCTCTCTGAGTCTGCCTTTAAGATGATCGTGATTCATGTCATGTGTTGTGACCACTGGATCCAAATCTAATTAAGAAACAAGAAATTTCGGTGATGTTGTAGCTTTATGGGATTTGTTTGAGATCGTGGGAATCATGTTCAGAACTCAGAAGATCCCCAAATGTATGTCTGTCTACACCAGTCCTTAGTTTAGTTTAGATTGTGGCTGTCATGTTGGCAAACTGGAGGGTAACATTGAAATTTTTATCATGACTAGGAAAATAATAACAAGACAATTATTTTAAGACATTTTGGGATGGAGGTGTGTCACCTGTCAGTACTCAGTAGTACATCAATGTACCAAGTACTCAGAAAAACAAATGGAGAAACCTAACTTCATTTTCGGCTATCGAAGTAAGCTGGACCAATGATAGAATGGGCTAGTTTGCCTACAGATGGACATTTTATCTTTCCCAATCATCACTTTTTTTATGATTTGTAAAAAAATAATAATAATAATAAAAAAATTTATCAACCTTGACTGATATTATCGAATAGATAGATACACCAGGGCAAGTACAGGATCACAATGAGCAAACCATTGTGTCTATTTTCACCTTTATATCTTGGAAACTCCATAGTTCCAAACAAGGAAGATACCAATCAGACAATAAGCTCTTATATTACAGAATTCTCCCGGAGGGGGCTATACCACATACATCACTGTGAAACTAAAAAGGCTGGATAGCCATCAACTGCAAGTTGTAACCATTGCACAGCAGGCAAACTACACTACACAAATTTACGAGAATGAAAAATGTAGGGTGTTTACAGTGAAAGAGAGAGATTTCCACACAATTCAGCGTGATGAAGGCAAGGGGCGCCAATTATCGGCATTTCGCATGGCTTGTTCACGGGAAGCTAAGGACATCTTCTGAAGTACAACGGCTTTTACGCGATCAGCAGCTATCTCACCAGCTCGACCAGCTAGCTCCAGGTATACCACAGCCTTCATCATATCCCCTTCCTGACCAAGAATAGCAAGTGATATCAGATTTGCACGACGTTACATTTTATGGGGAGAAAAGCATTCAAGTGGCGGAGAGTATTGTACTTACAGCAAACAGACCCAGTCCATGCTCAAATTGAGCTCTGACATGACCACAATTGGCTGCTCGCTGCATCCACTTCCTTGCTAATTGATGAGACTGTGAAAAGCCTACGCCACCAGAGTAGCACAATGAAGTATTATACATAGCACGCGCATAACCACCTACGGCAGCTTGCTGATACCATCGAGCCTGTAAGAGAATGACATCAGTAACTGAAACGATGAAAAATTCATGATGCACTCCATGAAATACAACTGACATTCAAATACGACTAGCATTTCACTCCAGACGAATATACACAACTAGCAACAGGGCTACGGCAATGAAGAGAAAACCAATGATCCAAATTGGTGACTAAAATCACATAGCTCACCGATAGAAATAAAACACGCAGAAATAAGAAATCTTAAGTAAAAAGCAAGTTTAAAAAGAAACTCAAGTTTATCAGAAATTTCCAATTCGAAGTCACCATAGCAACTCATTTAAAAATTTAAACTTGAACATGAATCAAGCTTTTGTCTGGAAAACTAGGTTGAAAGAGCAAACTTACAGCTTCCCTGAGATTCTTCGGTAAACCACGCCCTTGATGTAGACAAAGTGCAAGTTGGTATTGAGCACGGACATGTCCAGACAAAGATGCCTTGTACAACCATTTCAAAGCCTCATTGTAGAATGGTGGATCAGCTGCGAAAATTAGCAGACACCACGGAAATTATCAAATGAACTATGAAATCATCAATAATGACCAGGCAAAACTAGGAATCACTGCTGCATGCTTTAACATGAACAATGAAAACACTCAGGATTATCACACATGGAAGCAAGACCATAGGCTAATAAAACCTCCTGCGATCTTTGATAAATCGAGTAGGAAACAAGAAAAACTTAACAAACACCTAACCTATCATGTTTTGGTTAGTAAGATATCAGTAATGCATCATAAAAATGATCAATAAAACATATGAAAAGAAGCAATAATAACTAACTTAATTAGTTTAAGACCAAAAATAGCGCATGCTTGACAAACACAAACCAAAAATTCATGTCCTTATATTGAACAAGCAACTAAAGATTTCAATTAGAGCATACCTTGCAAGTAAGAGAGGCCTAAATTGCACTGTCCAGCTGGATCACCAAGCTCAGCTGCCTTCCTATACAAAGCAATGCCCTTTTCTTTGTCCCCCATGTCCCAATAAAGAAGGCCAGCATCCACCATGGCAAGAGTGGACCCACGCGCCGCGCCTTTTAGGAAAGAATCTAAAGCCTTGCTCAAATTGGGCTTCACCCCACCCCGGCCGTGCTTGTACCGCTTGCCCCACCTCAAGAACAACATGGCTTCCCTCAACGGAGCAAGCGCGTCCCTCCATGCTTTGCAGGCCAGCGACGCCGCTCGCAAATCGGTGTACTTGAAAGAGGCGGCGATCTTCGAAACGACGTCGTAAGGGAGCGCAGAGTAATCGTAGCGATGGGTTCTGGAAGAAGAAGACCGGGAAGAAGGTCTATGTTGGTCGGATGAACGGGTCGATTTCCTCTTCGAGGTGTATGCGGGTTCGGACCTGGACGGCGGATATTCTGATTCGTATCGGGGGTGGGATTCTCTTCTGTCCAAAAGGAGGGCGGTGAAGCGGTGGTTGCCTGAACCGGACGGCCACGTCTTCTGCTTCATCGATGCAAGGGGATGCAGGAAGGGAGGAGCAGGTGGGTTTATGAGAGGACTCGAGGATGGACGTCGTCGTATCGAGGTGTTAATCTAATTGGATTTCGACACCATCATGTCGACATCATTCTTCTTGAAAGCGCTGGGAGAGAGAGGTGACGTCGGAGTCGGACGACACACCGTACGCGTGACTTTGTGCGCACAGAAAACATTGGGAATTCCTTTGAATAAATTTTAGTATTTAGTAATATATCTGTCCACTGTGTCCTTTACCCATAGGGAGCAGGAATGAAGAAGAAGGAGAAGGGGAGAGTTGACCCTGAGATTTATGATGTAATAATAACATAAAATAGAAGAACTTAAAAAACGAAAATTCAAACTTGTAAACTGGGTTTTTAAGGCGGCTTCAATATACTGTACTACCCTTATTCTTCTTTAGGATTTATTTTGGCTATTTCGAAACAAAAATTATCATCCACAATAACTTTTACTAAAATACCCTCGTTACTGAAAAATTTAACATCTTTTCCCGTTTCTCTTTCTGATTTTGAGGTCTCTTTTGAAAATACAATCGATGGCAATATCAACTCATACAGAGCTAATTCAAGATGAGATCAATCAAGATAAAGAAGAAAATTTGTTCTCTTTTCTTCTTTTCTTTCCAAGTTGAATTTTAAAGTCAGAGTAGAGAACCTCTAAATTAAAAATTTCATTTTCTCCTCCAATTATTTCAATTTAATTTCTTATTTGTGACAGTTTGCGCTTCAAAATTATGTCTAAACAACAAGACGGGACAATATATGAGACCTGGGATTTGAATCTTTCAAATATGTTGAAAGAAATGAAGAACATGCATAAAGGAAAACAGAGTGTATTCTCTATATTTGAATTCTCAATTGGTATTCTCTATGTTTGTTTTTTTTTTTTCTTTTTGTAATCTTCCTAAATCATTATAGAAAAAAAAATAATCTCAGTTGCGTAACTGCATAAAAACGAAGATTCTGCCAAAATTTTGGGTTGCCTATATTTGGTTATGGATATGGGAATGTGTTTGGACAATGGAAGCCGAAAGAGGAGAAAAAAAATTGAGGAAAAAAATGCTCTCCAACTGATTAAGGGTACTTTTGGTATTTGATTAAAATTTTGTTTTAGATGCTAATTTTTGTTCCGGCAGAATCATGAGCCATTTATTTCACTTTGTTGTTATTGTTAAAAAAGTGTTGCGGAAGATATCTTAAATTACTAAGTTTATTTTTTCTTTGATCATTATCGCTTTACACAGTTAAAAATTACTGAGTTTATTTTTTTTTAATCTGTATTGCTATACACAGTTCAATTTATACGGATAACTTTAAATAAAAAAAATAAACTCAGTAATTTGGCAATCCGGATCAAATTTGTGTGTAGAATAGTTTTCTATCTCAAAACCAACTGGCAATGAGTGGAGTGGCCTTTGACACTTATGGACAACATTGTGAGAGCTAATTAGTTAAGTTTTGGGTGAACAATTAGCGAAGTGAATTTAACAAAAAGAGGAGAATGTAGAATTCAAATCTTTGGAGAGTACTGCAAATTGCAAAATTTTATCCTGGCCCCTAGATTTTAGATTTTTTTTTTTGATATAAGATTCCTTCTATTAAAAAGAAAAAACAATTCACGTTAAATTTTAAAATTTATTATCTTAACTACAAATTTAAAAATTCAATATGAATTATTTATTTGAAGAAGATATAGTACCCGATTTTCAAACTATATTTAGATTTCGGATTAATTCAAATCGAATTGCGGAAATTTATTCCGGAAATTAAAATTATGTTTCAGTTGAAATGCTAGTTTGTCGATGACGTGAGCATGGATGAATCTAAAGAAATGCAAGATATTTTTGGTAATATTCGAACACGGGCGATCAATTTACTACAGAAATATTGTTATGTGTGCAGATCAATGTACATGAAAATCAGTGCTCAGCAAATATTCTTTCTTGAGGATTTGGGCTCAAATTTGGAGGACTAGACGGGAGTACTGCATTTTCCATTTGGATCTGGACTTTCCCGATCCAGTATACTACCTGTGACGTTACAACAGTCGAGTCACCTACCCACCAATGATTTTTATTTTCATTTTTTCTTTGTCGTTCGTCAATTATTGGACCAATTTTTTTGTGAAGGAATTAGATCTCAATTTAACCATACAGTGGACAATATAATATGTACTCCCTCCGTCCCATAATTATTGTCCACTTTGCCCAAAAAATTTTGTCTCAAAATTATTGTCCAATTTGACTTTTTATGGATTAAGTTACACATTTATCCTTAATAAAAAAACATTATCCATAAAATCTTAGTGGTTAAACAATTACTTATGTAGGGATATATCCGGTTGTTTAAGGTAAAATATAGTTAAGTTTGACCAAAAATAAAATCTTTCATTTTAGTAAAACTGGACAATAATTATGGGACGGAGGGAGTACTTTATTTAACATGGTCTTGACTCTGGATAAATCTTAAACATTATCTTATAAATTATTTTTTTAATTATAAAACTTGAGGATTTACTGTCACACATATACCATCCTAGTTAGTACTACCATCTTTTTATTTTATTTTTACGACAATATTTAATTTCCTAATAACCATTTTTTACCTAGAAAACGTAGGGTGACCTCCCCTCCTCTCCCTTAAGTTATGTCCCATTTTAATGTTCAGTAATTTGTCTGCATCTGGTGCTTTATTTGCTACACACTACAAAGTTTATAATGCTTTGAAATGATTTTTTTTTTTTTTTTTGCAATATATGTCATTATAAAATTTAATCACTAATGATACCAAATCACAAATCACCATAGTCTTTTTAATTGATGGCATTGCTGACGGCGACATCTGGTCAATCTCGCTCTCAAAACATTTTTCTACAGACAATTTGTTGCAAAAACACATCAAATATACATAGTATTACATCATACTCTTTTGGTTTGAAAAAACACAAAAGTACGAGCAAAATCGTGCCAAAATACCACACTTACTCCCCAATGTGACGACATATATTTGTACGTACTCCCTTTTGCGAGACAACAAATATACTCCCTTTGGTTGATGACGGTAGCTGTACAAATTAATTTGTATTATGACATAGTTTCGGGCTTGTGTCTACGGTCAACCATATATACGTAGAAGAGAGGGGGCAAATACTAATCCTTTCTATCTATTTATGCTTTTGAGGAGGAGGAAGAGTACACTTTCATTTTTGTAATAAGGAAATCGAACTCTAACCTTTTACTGAGATTGAGATTGACATTATAAGCATCCATAGGGAAGAATATAAAGTTGTTAAAACACACAAATAATGGTCCATACTCCCTCCGGTCCTTAATATAAGGAATTTTGATTTGTCCTAGGTTTAATCTTGTACGTATTTTTAATTGACAAAAAAACCTTAAAAATGTTTTACCATAATCAAGAGAATACAACGAAGGTAAGAATACATTTTTAAGATTTTTTCGTCAATTAAAAATGCATTGCAAGTAAAACCTAGGACAAAATCAAAATGCCTTAATATATTAAGGACCGGAGGGAGTATCATATGAAGAAACATGTCCCCATTGTACTGTAATGTAAAGTGCAACCGATATTGGATCTAGGGCTGGTAATCCGTGTCGAGTTCGGGTTGGCGTGTTGGGTCGAACCCGAACCCGTGAAAATTGTAACTAACCCGAACCCGACATGTTTAATTATACAGGTTAGGATTCTCAATCCTAACCCGATCTTTTAAAATCCAGCTTAACTCGGATCGACCTGTTTAACCCGAAAAAAAAAGAACATAAGATGAACAAAGAACTAAAATTTGCAGGGAGGAGTAAATAACAAAATTCAATCAATTTCCTTTGACGAGTAAGTTGAATTTAAACAAACCAACAACACAGAAAGAAAAAATCCTTACTAACAACAATCGCTAACTGTTTTTAGCCAGTAAAAACACAACTGCACAAAATAGAAAATCTAATTAAGAAAGCCTACATTCAGCTACATACGTAAACACAATATATATTGAGTACAAGAAACATGGAAAAGAAAAGCAACACAATTTTTTATTCGCTGTTGTTCTACAGCCTTGGATATGCAAAATTTCTTCGACAAAGAACAAAGGTAAATAAGGAGTATAAAGCAGTTCGACATCCGGCAGCCGAACCGGAAGGAAAAAGAAATTAGCAAAATTGGCAAAAAAAGAGGCCAAAATATTAATCTGGAAAATGGGAATGCTGGCCAGATAGTCTTTGAGCTGTACGCCGACGCAACTCTTCGAACCGCAGAAAACATCCGGACACTCTGTACCAGCGAGAAAGGCGTCGGCCGTAGCGGCAAGTCCCTGCGGCCAACTTTCTTAGATCTGGGTTTTCTTCATGACTAATTCCTGTGGTCTAAAATCTAAAATCTATGTAACAATCAGGTGATTTTTTGAAATTTCTCACTTCATGTGCCAAAAAAAACGAGAGAGAATGAATCTGAAGAAGAAAAAAGGAAACTGATTTGGGTGCTTTGGTTCGGCCGCCACAAAGTAGAGAATGAAACAAAAAAAAATGAATCTATGATATATATATATATATATATGTATATAGCCTTAAAGAGATTAGAGTTACTAATGTCTATAACTCCCAAAGTATCCCTATAAAACATATAAATTACATGTAAATGGGTAACCCGGCGGGTTGACCCTAACCCAACCTGTATAATAAACGGGTCCAACTTCTCAATCCTAACCCAACCTGTTTATTAACGATCGTGTTCGTGTCAGGTTATATTGGGTCAGGTTCGTGTCGAAATTCCGAATCGTGTCGGAGATTGACAGCCCTGGGAATGCAAAGCATATTCTTTTCATGTACATGGCTTCAATAATTGAATCCCGTTAAAAATAAAATAAATGAATAACATTCTCATCTTGTACATATATTAAATAATTTGGAAGCTTGTTAGCTTTCTAAGACGTGTTCGTATGTCATAGATTCTGAAAAAAAAAAGGGGCTCAGATCCCTACCACCCTTTGTTTTATTAATTCAAAGGAAGCTAGCCATTCTAGATAAGGTCGAGTTTTTGTGTCAGCACAAACTTAAAAAACCTCAAATGCTTTGGTCAAACTAGGTTAAACCATTTAATTGGTCCTAATGAAAATTTAAGGTTGGATCAATGTTTAAGCCTCCCAAACTTAACTACTACTAGTTTAGAACAAAATGAACACTATTTACATCTCGAGATGAGAGTCTTGTTTGATGAATTAGTACGATATTTTCCGGTGGCCGATGGAGTATGTAATTAGAGGCTATTTAATGAATCCAAATAAAAACCCAAAACATATTATAATTTCAAAGATGAGGAATAAACCAATATGGTGCAAGAAAAATAAAATAATGAAAAATAGTAATTAGTGACATGCACATCACAATATCACATTGGATTCTAATCCATCGCCCCCCATAGTTAGGTTGTCTTTTGCCCACAATCATCACCACACCAAACCACTTCTGTAAAAAAAAGAAAAAACCTTTCTTCCACTCGTTCTTGTGGGACAATCAATCATGGAAACAGAGTCTAAAAAGTAAAGCAAAAAATTTTTTCCTTTGCAGATGATGAAGGAATTAATGACAGAGTCACTAGAAGTATATAAAAAAACCTAAAAGGAAGTACAGAGGTTGAACATATGAAATGGCTTTCAAGCCTATAAGGGGGACTTGTCTTAATCAATCAGACTTTAACTCAATCATCCCTGCAGCATCAATATCATCTCATCTCTTGCCATTGGAAAGAAAAAGTGGAAGAAAGAAATTCCTGTCCATGATTCCATTTCCATCCCATCTCCTACTTTCTTTTGCACTCAGTTTAGGCAAAGCTTTTTTTTTTTTTTTTTCTGATGTACAGTATTTATCCATTATTTGACTTGTACCTCTTCATGTGCATTTATTGAGGATATGGAAAAAAGAAAACAGAAGTACTATAAAGTATCAACATTCTCATGAAGTTGCGTTTCAAATTTTGCATGGACTTAAACAGAGGAAAGGGTAACCTACACAATATCCAAAAAGGGTAAAAAATTAACCAATTGCTATTCTGATTCATCCCATAATTTTGTTGAGTTGGTGTCATTTTATTTGCCTATTATACTACATACTGCAAAAGAACTAAAGAAGAAGAAAAGCTAGCTAATTTAAGCATGGCAGCCATGGCATGGAAATAAGGGACTTTTGAGCTGTAAAAGGAAAGCAATCAGATATTCAAACATAGCTTAAGTTAAAACTTTCATCTTATTGTACATATTGACAGACTCTTCAGCCTTTGATCACAAGTCACAACTAAATCAAGAAAGATCTCCAAGTGGGAAGAAAAAAAAATGGGGTTAAAGTTAACTAAAACTTGGATAAATTAGAGAAAGCTCTGTTTTTTTTTCCCTTCTTTTGCCAGCAGCAGTTTAGGCCTTCTCAGCACGTCTTCTGAATACAGTATCCAAATCATGAGGTGGAATAAAGAATTCCCTAGCTCCAGTACTGAAGTAGTAACATGCTGATCTTGATGAAGGTTTCCTCTTCTTTGGAGCAGGTGGGCATACCAATCTACTTGGAAGTCTTGATCCTTGTGAAGTTGGAGTAGTACAACAGGACTGAGATTCTTCTTCTGCTTCTGGTGATTGTTGGATTTCATCACAAGTTTTTCTTGCAGGAATGGTTGTTAAGATGGGTTTCAATGGACCCCTTAACGCAATTCCAGAAATCACCCAATTCTTGGCTTCAGTACTATCCACAACGTATTTATCCATTTCACTCACTCCCATGACTTGACTTTTACAAACAAACCTATAAATAAGGTGGTAAATTAAGGAATAAAGGGTTCCAATGGAGGGAATTGATTCTCCAAGAAAAGAAAAAAAGTTGAAAATTTCTTGAAAGGAAAAGAGGAAAGCAAAGCGAGAAAGTTTGTGGAAAATATCTTTGTTGGGGAAAGCCTTTTTATAAAAACAGAGTAGTAGTAGGGAAAAGGGGCAATAAATTCATGAAGATTTGAAGAAAGGAAAGAAGAAGAAGAGTAATGGTGAATGTTGTTGGGGAGTTTGATTTTAAGCAGCAGCTGATTCTGAGATCTTTGCCCGAAAAATAAGAAGGAAAAAAGCACCCGAGGAAATCGTGACCTAAGGGCGGTAGCCTCAGATTTTAAAGAAGGAAGGAAATTGGAAGAAATGAAAAATTGGGTCTGAATGAAGAAAGAAATTTCTGAAAGACTGAAACCAGTGCTTGGGCCCGTGAACACAAATTCCTGACCGCCGGGCAGCTCATTAAGCTCATATGAGCTTTCATTATTTCTTTTACTTATTTTTTTTTTTATAATTTTGGTTGAGGGAATTAAAATCATCATATATAAAAAATTGAAGTTGAAGATTCCTGACGCAAATTGTATCTTTCCAGCCGTCAAAGGGGTTTTTTTTTTTTTCTATAATTCTATTATCTATCAGCTTTCCAGTTTTTCTTTTTCTTCCCCTACTATTAGTAATAACTCTGTGTGTGTGTGTGTGTGTGATTGGACATGGATTGGGCGATTTTTGTTTGTTTTTTTGCTCCTACTTTCGTCCCTACCTCAAAATAGTGTTATTCCATTGGTTTTCCACCTTCGACTGTTTCCCCTCCCACTTGGTGAAATCAAATGTCATTTTAAGATTGGAGCAAGTTTGTACAAAAATACCACTAAAATAATTGATATTCTTTTCACAACACCAATAATGAGAGAGAGTACTGTTTATCATTGAAAATTACAAGTAGTGTTTGTAGGAGGAACTTTTTGTTTGTAAATACTACTAAATCTAAATCCCGTAGAGAAGAAAAGATGTGGGCTTTTTTCCATCTCTAACTTATAATGACATTTTCATTTCATTTTGTATTGTTTTTTCAAATCTGCACCACAACATTGTTGTGAAATTTATCTATATTTTAATTATTTTGAAATCCTGAGAGTTGTGTCTTTCTGCTCATGTTGTCTCGTACTCAACTCAATATTGTTCATGCATTTCTTAAACTCAAACGTCTGCCGTTCATTACACGTCTTACATGTCTGATACGAAGGTAAAGTTTAAACTCTTAGTTTCGAAAATTTAGGGCAAATGTTTTAATCACTACGCACTATTTCTTATTCCTCTGTTTCAAAATTATTATCTATTTTAAATTTTTTTAGTACATTTTGAACTTTAACTGAAAATCCTAACTACACAATAATTTTGGGACGAAGAGAATACATATTTGATAAAGCCGATTAATATTCCTTTCGACCTTTATTATAAGTCTGTTTGATTTGTGACATGTTTCACCTTATATGCTTGATTGCAAGAAAATCAACAAGTTCAAGAATGGTGCGAGTGAAGAAGACCGGAAAGTTCAAATTGGTATCAGTGATCCATTGAACCATATGACTAGCCTAATGACTTATTCAGACAAAAGAAGATGCAAGAAATCTTGGCTAATTTAATCATTGCAAGCCATACACCAAGAGTAGGTAACCCAAGTGATAAAAGGGCCTTGGCATCAATCGAGAGGTCCAAGGTTCGAAACCCCACGTCAGCAAAATACTGCCATTTCTTGCAGGTTGCAGTCAAATTATTGTTTTTCATGAAATCTTGAAGATTACAAAGTCAATTTAAAAGACCACAAAGACAAATTGTTGTTTTCAACAAAGTCAATCTATAAGACCACAAAGCCAATAAATTATTGTTTTCCACAAAGTCAATCTAGAAGACCACAAAGTCAAATTGTTATTTTCCACAAAATTAATCTATAAGACCACAAAGCCAATAAATTATTGTTTTCCACAAAGTCAATCTAGAAGACCACAAAGTCAAATTGTTATTTTCCACAAAATCAATCCAGAAGACCGCAAAGTCAACAAATTGTTGTTTTCCACAAAGTCAATCTAGAAGACCACAAAGTCAAATTGTTGTTTTTCACAAAGTCAATATAGAAGACCACAAAGTCAACAAATTGTTATTTTTCACAAAGTTAATCTAGAAAACCACAAAGTCAAATTGTTGTTTTCCATGAAATCTTAGAGAGTGCCTGGTCCGAGGGTTTCATTGCCAAGGAATGACTTTCATATCCAATTTTGTTATTTCTCTTGCTTGATTGAGAAACTGGGAATGAGTAGGTCCCATAAAATTGGGATTCAATCCAAATAATCCATTCTTCCTCACATGGAGGATATGAATCACCACAACAAAAGTTCTCTCTACTACCCTTCTTCAACCTCTCATCTTCCCTCTACCTCTACAATTTCTCCACTACCTCCGCCTTCCTCTCTCCTCCCCACTGCATTCTCACATTTATTTTAACATAGTAACAAAACCACAATTCCTCCCTCTCTATTCCCCGTGACAACTAGCAACTTCTCGTTCATTTTAATACTATATATTAAAAAAATTCCAAATATGATTATGTGATTCCAGTTCAGATTTTGTGCAATTGGAGAGTCAGAAAATGCAATTGATTCACCGAAAAATCTCCGTCTCCGTAACACTCTCGGCGGCCGCTATCACCAATTTCTTAATTGTAAAACAAGAATTCGGATAGTTATGACTTGATTTTCATCTAATTATTAGTTTGCTCCATGATTTGATAATTAATTGTGTTGAGATTTATGTATATTTGAACTATACATATCATTGAAAAATCTTAGAAACAAATTTTGCTAGTGTTATGGAGATACATTTCTCAAAGATGATTTTGACTCTGCTGAAGCAATCTCAGGAAAATTAAAAAAGAAGAAAAAAGTTCTTGAGGAAACAAAATTACGAAGAGGAGGAATTAGGGCATAAAGAGCTTAAGGGAGGGAGGGATAGAAGTGGAATTTTGACTCCATTCCAATCTCATTAACCATGCGAACCAAGTAGTCAGAAGATTACTTTGATACTCTTTGAAAATTATTTTTTCTATCAATCCCATTTATATTCTATGAAACCCATTTCCTGCTATCATAGTAGGGTTGAACCAGACACCTCCTTAAATACCACAAAATCAGTTCAATTGTTGTTTTTCATTGTTAAAGTATACAATCTGTCCTACATCACTAACGTGAAGGGAAGTGACTCAATATATAAGTTCCAAAGGCCACCTACTCATTGCCAATTGGTTTTGAGATGGGAGCCCAAAGTATTTATATACTTTGACATGGTATCAGAGCGTGTGGTATGTGGTAATTTTATATTCTCCCATTAGAGCGTTGACTCGTAGGTTTGTTTTGAATCGATCCAACGGTGTAACTTGCTTTCTCCCACTAAAGTTAACTCGTTGGCTTGTTCTGAACCGATCCAGCAGTATAACTAGTTTTCTTCCACTAGAGCGTTGACTCGTGGGCTATTCTGTTTTTGTCATGATCCAAGTCCATTGGGCAAAAAGTTCAAACACCCATTGGACTTTAGGGTGGGTGTTAAAGTGTTTAATAGGGGTGTTTACGGTCCGGATTGCTCCGGATTGATAGCAATCCATAACCAAACCGTTCATTACGGTTTGAAAAATTTTCAATCCGTAACCGGACCGGATTGATGTATAATCCGGACCAATCCAATTCGTTTTTAACGGTTTGGTTTGGGCGAATTGGCGGTTTGAGCTTCTGATTGGACTTTTTCATTTTGGGCAAAAAATTAAACATTTTTTTATTATCAGACCTTTTTTGGGACTTTTCTTGAAATTTTTTGGGTCTTTTTCAGCCTTTTTTTGGAGGATTTTCTTGAAAAAAAAAAAATAGTTCATGGGGGATTCAAAGACACGACCTTCAACAAGGTTTAATGTAGAGGGAACAACAACAATGCCAATGGGACAACTTAACACTTTCGATAAAAGTCTCTATCCGACGCTATATATACAAAACCAATATATTATTATTTTATAATATATATACGGTCCGGTCCGAATTGACAAACGGTTTGACAGTGCCAAACCGAAATCCGGAACGGATTGACCGGTTTTTAATTTTTCAATCCGCCGGTTTAAAAATATAATTATAATCCGCCCGTTAATTCGAACCGATGACCGGATTGGACGGTTCCACCGGTTTGAGCCAAACCGTGAACACCCCTAGTGTATAATGTGTCCCATATCGCCAGTGTGAAGCGAAGTGACTTAATATATAAGTTCTAAAGGCCACTTCACTCATTGCCAATTAGTTTTGAGATTGAAGCCCAAAGTACTTATGTATTTTGACATTCATAAAATCTTGAAGACCACAAAGTCAAGTCTTGAAGATCATAAAGTCAATCTAGAATACCATAAAGTTGAATTGTTGTTTTCCACACCATCAATCTAGAAGACCACAAAGTCAACAAATTATTATTTTCCACAAAATCAATTTAAAAGACCACCAAGTCAAATTGTTATTTCTCATGAAATCTTAAAGATTACAAAGTCAAGTCTTGTCAATCTAGAAGACAATAATGTCAAAAATCTTGAAAACCACAAAGTCAAGTTTTGAAGATGATAAAGTCTATCTTAAAGACAGTGAAGTCAAATCTTAATTTTTGGAAGAATAAATTCATGTATGACCAAAAGTCACTATTTTTAATTCCTTAAATTTATCTTTAGCTATACTTACTACTATAAATAGGACTTACTTTGTAACTTTTGAAAACAGAAGATTTCCATTACAAAATTGTCAAGTATTTTCCTAACTTTGTTAGGCTCTTTGAGTTAGTTTGAGTCTTGCATATTGCTTACATTATTTGGCTTATCAACTGAATTGCTTCCGTTTAGTTGTGATGTCTTGGCCTATTCTTTCTTTATTTGTGATCTAAAAGTGATAGGTTTGATGTACCTATTGTTGTTGGGTTCATCAAAATAGGAGGTTGGGTAACAATAATCTTTGATTTTATTTTTTTTGTGATTCAAAGGTGCTATGTTTAGTATACCTACTATTGTTGGGTTCAAATATATCCTGGTTAAATTGTTTGTGATCTTTCTAAAAAATTCTAAGGTGAATTTCAAAGGCGGTAGGTTTGATATACCCATTGTTGTAGTGTTCATCAAGGTTAGAGGTTTTGTAGAACTAGATCATTTAAGAATGATCTTAGCATTTAATGGGAATTCTTGAGAAACCCTTATCAATTTGGTATTAGAGTTAAGTTATTGAATTAATCAGATACTTTTGTTTTCCGCATATTTTCTATCATCTTTCTACATTAATTCATATTTTTATCATTCATTATATAGTTACTTTTATTTTTTTAAAAAAAGAAAAGAATCGGCTGAATAAAAAAAAATACAGCTGTTATAAAGAAAAAAGAAAAAAATCTCTGCAAAGTTTTCTTGGTTGTTATCTATCTAAACAAGTGTGCTTCATTAGTTATATTGAGAAAATTTTCAGCTTCATCTTTCCTCAAATTATCTTTTAAAATATCGTTATTCCCTAATTGTCTTTGTGTGCTCTCTTCGCTATTTTCAATTTCTAATCTTCTTAATCCATTATTGTCTTGTGAGCTCTCTTTGATCTCTTCAGTTTCTAATATTGCTAAGTGTGTTTGGCATGTATAAGTCTTAGACCATCGAGAACCATGAAAATGAATCCTACCGAGAGTTTGCATGATCTGATCAAGAAGAGAAAAGATCCGAAGCCTCTCAACCCTAAACTCTTATTTAAGGGTTTTTCCGATGCTAGATAAAACTTATGAAAAATTAAAATATCTTGTAATAAGAACGGAGAGAATATCATTTCGCAGCACTATGTATGACACATTAGGTGTGCTTTTAGAAACCATCAAGGCACAAAGGATGGACTTGGTGAGAGATTTTATTTATTTATTTTTTTTGATAAGTGGTGAGAGATTTGAGATGCATGAATTTAATACCTAATTTCTTTGTTCCAATTCTTTTGGCTATGTAATCGTTACATAGGTCTCAATTCCGGGGATATATTTTTGTTTGAAAGCGGACCAAGAACATCAATTACTCGAGTTCTAGCTCTATACACACTCTTCAATAAATTTATGGTTGATTTTTTATGGCAAAAGGTGACGATTAATGCGAGTCTGTTCAAAGCTGACGAAGATATAGTATTGTTCATAAGATTAATGAGTATGGAAAGTATTTAAACCATGAAATTAGTACATAAAATCAATTTTTAGCGGAATTGCAGAGAATCGTAGTTTCACAATGGATGCAAATGAATTCCCACAAGTTGAGAAGATCTGCAAGCTTTTAAATGGCTGAGGCGAATATACACGCGCAAATGTGGTTCCTGCATTTCTTTACATTCTTGAGTAGCCTCTGTGGTCTTCGTACTGCTCCATGAACTCGTCGTTGAACTTCTTGAAACTGGCCATGATCGCAGGCATATCTTCCTCAGCAGGCAAGATCGTTGTCCTCAGGTGGAATACCCTGTTCAAGGAAATTGATAAGCAGACAACCAACCATTCTATCATACTTACAAACCTAATCAAATCATGCTTGTCAAACCAACACGACAAAAGTTTCTCCTTTAATATCAGCTTAGAGTTAAGTTTTTCACTTCATAGGTTTCACGCTATAACTGAATAGAAAGACTGCTCACCCTTCCTTTTGACCGAACCCTGAACCAGGCACGGTTGAAATGCCGGTGGCTTCTAAAAGCTTAAGACAATAGAAAACGTCGGGAACTTTTCCAGCTGCCTTAGCAGCCTCTATTGCTTTTGGTGGTAAGCGAATTTGAGGGAAGGAGTACATAGCACCTGAAAGAAACCCTCAAGTGTTCACATTCTATATCACTGGGATCACAAGAGGTGCACAAAATAATCTATTACCTTCGGTGAAATTACAAACAACATTTCTGCAGCTGTTAAATCCATCAGTCATTATATGTGCTCTCTTTCTCAGAGACTCGAGTATACCCTTGCTGTATCAAGAAATCAGGGCACATTGATTGGTCTCAGTTATCATTGTCAGATGTATATTTTATGTACAAAGTAAACATAAGCCTATACAGTACGATACCTCTCTCTAATATATTGCTCATAGGAGATATCACCAGGCTTTGGAGGATTGACCATCAGCCCCATCTTGAAAATGGGAAGGATCAAATATCAGCATTGGAGGAAATAAAAGGTAGCAAAAAGTACAACTGGAGTTGCCGGTTTTGGGGAAAACATTCTGTTATACTCGTGAGACCACATTTCAGCTTTGGCTAACTGAATAGAAAAATAACTTACGAAAATCTGGGCAGGGACGTTTGGGCTGAGCGCAATTGAAGCCACCTTGTAGATCTCTTCAACAGCCTGCAAGACAGAATGGTTCCAAAATAAAATTAAGAAGTTTTCATCTAGATATTGGAAATCGAAGTCTCAGTCCATAAACAAACACAACATGGTATGGTAAATTAGAGTGTGATGGCTTTGAAGGTTATTCTGAAAAGCCAACTATGAAAAACACATATCAAGTAGACTTCTTAAATGTGTACAACTAAGCTTCAGAATGCAAACTTGTCTATGAGAAGTCAATATTTAGGGAACACCACCATGTTTAACGGGTTCAACTTTTACTTTGGAAAATTATGGAAATACATCACACTTGTAATAAAGAACCAAATTTCTGCAAACCTTTGGATGAAGATTTGTCATCTCAAAGTATCCTCCACGCTGACCACATTCACCCCAATATCCTTTTGAGACAGTGTGAAAGGACACCAGCTGGAGCTCTTTACTCAACGGCGGTCCCATATCCATCATAACCTTTCAGCAGATGTCATAAAAAATTCTTATTGTACAAGTTTAATGGAACTTCCAATGTAAAAAGATTCAGAAAAAACTTTGACAATTTTACCTTGCGGGCGCTTATGAATGGTCTCTCATCTTGGTAAATATTCTGCTGGTAGACTTCATCAGCGAGTAATGCTAGATTTTCTTGGTAACAAAATCTAAGCACATCTTTGAGATTTGCTTCGCTGAGGCATTGTCCAGTTGGGTTTCCAGGGTTTATTATCACCATCGCTCTGACCTAATCAACATATAAATAGAGATTCAGTCTTTGTATTATGGTTCCCCCCAAAAGTGAAACATGCATTGGTGAAGCACAGAGGCTAACTTACAGTTATTCCTTTATAGCGAGCTTGTTGAACAGACTGGCGTAGGTTTTCAACATCTAGTCCCCAATTTGCAGTCTCTTCAAGGTAGTAGGGAACAAGAGAACCACCAAGTAATGATATTGTTGCGGAGTAGAGTGGATACTGGGGAACAGGAACCAATATCTGGCAATAGAAGGTAAAATGTAAATGAATAAGACCGAAAAATAAGTATTAACAGTTCCACCATAGTTCAAGGAAATTTTTTTACCCCATCACTTTGACCACGAATAGTAGCATTCAAAATCTGCATAACTCCTTTGCTAGCACCATCAGTGAGAAAAATAAGCTCCGGGTCACTGTAAAAATGACATGAACTAATCAACAATCATGTCAAAAACAAAGCTTGGTCTTTTCTAGCTCATGTACCGAGATTGACTTCAACAAAATTAGAGCATTTCGACCTGGGATAACCATCTCGTCTCTCAATGAACTCAGCCACTTCTTTTCTTACCCCAGGAATCCCACGAGAGTCACTGTAAGCACCTTTTCAAGAATCAAGAGGCAAATGTTATGCTAACTCAAGATATCAACAACAAGACCATTCACAGTTCCAACAATGCTAGGAAAAACTTTCACAAGCACAATGCAAAGAGAATACTCAGACTCAGGACCAATTGATAAGCCAAAAAGAGATAGAAATACCAAGAGAGGCAAATCAATTTTCCTGTCTTACATGTAATAGCATTGATGCAACTAGAAAAAGTTAAGCAAACCCCAACTTTGTAGAAAGGAACTTCAAAAATCAGTGTGTTGATATTGACAACAGTTGAATCTTGAGGTAAAACCATTATTTTGAGGACGTGACGTTTTCAAACCATATGTATAAAACAAAAAACTGCACTAAGAAATAGAACTAAATCAGCTGAGCATAATGGTCAACTTCGTCATACTTCTTTCCCTACAGCAAATTAGAGATCTTTATTCTGCTACACATAGTCCACTCATAGTCAATAAAGGTCTGGACTACTGAGAAGTACTAGGATAATTGTCAGCTAATAACAATGTCAAAGTGAGTACCTAGTCCTCCGGGTGCCATGGCAAGGTAATGTTTAGCCTTAGCAATTGCATCTGCAGGGAACAAGAGCCCAACATTTGGATCGTCAAGTAAAAATGGAGCTTGGCAGAGTGCAACCACCTGAGATAGTATTTCTTTCTGGTCAAATGAAACCCATTTCTAATTCAAATTTAGCAAAAGAAACATTGGATATTGGATTAGACCATACCTGGCGAGGGAAAGTCAGGGGCTTCTGGCCAAGAGCATGAGGGTTCCCAACATTTGTGAAAATGATCTAAAGAAGAACGGGAAAAAACATTAACAACAGTAAAGCTAAACAAATGGACAAAAGAAAATGTGAAGTGGGGGATAAATCAACATATTTGAGCTGGAAATTTGCAGCCTATGAAGTTCCTCGCATTCTAATGTTTTGTTTTCACACTGTGAAACTTTTCCATGAAAAAATGTCTCCTACGCCAATAGTTTCTCAAAAATATCACAGAGTAGCGATTTGAAAACTACAAAAGCAGGTGGACATGCGAATGCAACAGTAATTAAAACAAAAAGTACCTTTTTCCCTTCCTTCTGAAGCTCAGAAGCCCGAAGATAGAGCTCACCTCTAACAGCATATTGACACTTCTTAACATTGTCATTTAAGTTGTCATAATCCAAAGGCCTGGATGTCATGATAAGGACTTTATCTTCCTACTTAATCTGCATAATATCCAACTCATTAGGTAACTCTGGTAAGGCATCAATTCCTCTTAACAATAAGCCATCTATTTGAATAAGACAGTTCAGAAAACAATATATGAAGCACAGACAGGTGTTTAGAAGTCTGATGTGATCCATAAGCAGAAAAAGGGAACAATTACAAGAGATTCCAATTATCATCGTCCAAGCACAAAGCATACAACCCACAGAAACTACAAATGGACTGGTATTAGATGAATGAACGAAGTATAAGTAGGTAAGTAGAACCGAATTCCACATATTGTGCAGTAAGAGGGTTTGATACTTAATGTCGTTCATTCAATTGAACAAGATGCTGTAGTGCAATTTGCAATAACGAATATTAAACAAAAGAGGTGAATGGTTCTTGTCAGAAAAATTGTATGATTGATGACGGGTTTTAACCAACTCAACCTTTATAAAGAATCAGAATCGCCAAAAGTAACACAGAAAAAGCGAGATGCCAGAGTGAAGAGACGTCGAAATGGCAAAAATAAAGCAGCAGATGATCGATGTTTGAGAATAAAAAACAGTTCTTGGCATGACTTTCAATCAACTTATTCAAAACAAAAGCAGATTCATTAACCGGAGCCTAAAATCAGAGAATCCCAGGTATCATTGATCGAAAAACTACAAAAAGGATTCCTGAACACGACTGCCTACATACAATGTAATCTTAGGCGTTTACAGTGAAAATTTACCTGATGAACTTGGTAAAGGGGAAGAAGAACTCCAAGTTCAAAAGTGGGCTCCTTTTCCAATTGAACCCAAGTTAGGACAAGTGTTCAGCTGAGCCCTGACACTCAAACTTAAACTGGAGTAGGAAGTAGGAACCCGTGTAGTGTAAACAATTGTTGTTAAAAATGTGGAAAGCCTTTTTTCATCAAAAAAGGAGAGGATATTATTTTGATAGGCAAAAGGGATATTAATCAATTTACCTATTTTTATGTGGCAAAATGGGGACTAGACATTGAAGTGAGGCACAACCACAGCCACTGAAATAGTGGTAAACGGATTATTGGACTTTGGGGAAAATATTTTTTTGGCCATTATTATTAGGAGCTTGCAGATAAACCACATTACAAGAATTGTGGTGCTGCTTCAAACGTGGTCAATTTTCATATGCGTCGTTGGATTTTTGCTCAATTTCTTCTTCTCTTTGTGTTTGTCACCTTCAGGAATGAGCAAATTGGCCTTTCAAAATTGTGTATAAGGGAATACTTTTTGCAATGATTGACGAGAATGCAGTTTCGCGGACGAGGAGGCCAGTCCAATGAAGAACAATTGGGCCTTGTCATATGGACTGAATTACACCACTTTTGGACTAATTGGCTGATACAATCAGTTAGAGCCCAGTTTAAGTAGTCCTATTATTGGGCTAAGGGGTTCAATTGTTCAAGTCACAGTTGGTGCTGTTCTTTAGGAGTCTGATTTTAAAAGTTTTGTAATATCACAGCCTATAATTGGGTGATTGAAATTAGTTAGGCTTTGTTTGCCAACCTTCCATTTTACGTTTTGTCTCATTTTACCTCGTAAACACAAAACCTAATAAAAAATAAAATATCATCCAAACAACTTTCTGATTTACATTTTAAATTCCAACTTGAAACACTTTTTGTTAGTGTAATGACCATTTTAGAATTACAAATAGTTCAGTGACAAATTTCGCAGGATTCCGATGTTGAGTGATTGTTTTTGGAAAAGTTCTTTTTTGCAGTGACTATAATTGACAGTATTTAATTGTTTAGTGATGACTTGTACTTGATATTTCAAAATGTAGTTCAAAATACTTTATTTTCAAAACCAACATCCAAACAATATTTTTATTTCCCATTTAGTTTTCAATTTAAAATACTTTTCACTTTTAAGTGGCAAAATGAAATGTAAGTTGACGTCCAAACAAGCACTTAGTTATTTTACGAATATGCAAAAAATGATAATAATGATAATTAAGTAACACATAAGAATATGCAAAAAAAAAAAAAAAACCAACAACAACAATAATTAAGGGCCTCACAAAAATAATACTTCTAACAATTACTAATACCGTAACACACGAAAAAAATATTTCCTCTGTCCCAAAATTATTGTCCAATTTAAAATTTCACTTTTAATATAATTTGAACTAAAAATGAAAACCCAAAGTGAACAATAATTATGGAAGGGAGTACAACCAAATCGTAAATTTCGAGAATTTTAAGAAGAGTACTTTAACTACTACTTCAACTAATCATTCCCTTCTTTCAGTATAATTATTTGCATAAGCTGTACTCAAATTGTAGTACTACTCACTGCATTTTCATCATTTACCCTGAAAAAAGAGAGGAACAAAATTAGCTGTGAAGGAGGAATACACTACAGAACCCACCGATAAATCACCGAAAATACTGACTATTCGTTTTCCGTTTTTTTCCCCTCTTAAAACTTTTTTATTTATTATTTTCTCCCACTAGAAAATTACTCAATTTATTATAAAACTTAGGTCTAAATATAATAATCCAACGCGAAAGTAACTAAAATTTAATTAGTGGTGATAGTTATTTAACTTCTATATTAGAGACTTTATTATTATAATTTTCTACTACTTGAAATATTATGAAATATTTTATGAGATTTAAGAAGAAAGGGAGAAATTCACTTTATAAATCAAAGACATAAAGAAAACAAGAGGGAGGAATAAATAAGTTCTTCGGTGCATTTTTCACTCTGGAAAATGACATATATATAGGAAAATTTTGGCACATTTGCTCCTTCACATTTAATGTAACTATTTTAGTAGGTAAATATTTTTAACTTTTTGTCATTCACTTATTTACAACACAATTGAGTTTATTACTATTTTACATAGAAAAAGTGAAAATTCTTTGAAATCAGTCGTACTACCATTTTAACCGTTTTCTTCCCCTTCTTTTCCTGAAGGCTGACGAAAGAATGTACAGTTGAATTAGCTACTCATCTCCGATTTGCACGCACAGAACGACAGCGCTGCATTACAAAATGTCGTCAGCCACCGGCTCCGCCACGCCGCCACCTAAATTCTCATTATCTTCCCCAACCAAACCCCGGAATTCCAACTCCACCCTATTATTCCTCCCCACGAAACACAAGAAATTCCTTATCCGTTGCGAGCTCACGCGGGGTTTTGAGAACAATTCTTCCAAGTGGACCGTTGACTGCGTCTCCGGCGCGGACCCAATCCACATTATTCTCAAACCTCCGGCGAACTCCTTGCAAATGACATCTATGGAGTCAAGTTTGAAGAATTCCAAGCGAGTCTTTCTATACTACTGTCAGGAGATGAAGGCTCTTGCTGAACGAGTCGCCGCTCAATCTGACGCCATAGAACTCCGAAGCATCACCTGGAAGTAAGTTTTAATGATATGACAGTGTCTTAATCATGAGCGATTGTCTATATTTATTTAGCTGTCTTTTTAATCAACTTAATTCCACGTTGATACAAATAGCCACAGACAAGCGTATTTGTTTGATCCGTCAGATTTTTGAATGGCATAATTGGGCAGAAAAGTTAAATCGTGCTGGCTCTATTGTCACCTATACGTGAGTTTCAATTTTAGATACATCTACGGGGATGGTTTTAGTAAAAGTTTTTGGATGTTAAGCCTTTTTTCCCCTCTTAAGTATCTTGAATTTCACCTAGAATAACAGAAAACTTAGGTGCGTTATGGATTGAGTTTTAAATCCTGTTCTAATTTCATCTAGGAATGAAATGCCGTTTTCTTGAGTGTAAAATGTAGGTTGGACCTTGAGTTGTAACTTGCACTTTGGCTTGTTTGTTTCAAAGGAAAACTTTCAAAGGGAAGGGGGTTAGTGTTACTTTGGCTTGTTTGTTTCAAAGGAAAACTTTCAAGGGGAGGGGTTTAGGGGGTTTTTGAGGAGACCAAAGTTGACAGCTCGGAAATAGACTTAGATGCAAAATGGAAACGTGTTTTGGACTCTAAAAGCAAAAGAAAAGATATTCTAGCAACATGTTTTGGACAAGGCACCTATCTATTTTTAATCTTTGTGTAAATGTTTATGAAGTACCTCTCCCACATGATCCTATGACGACCATCTGTTGAACGTTATTTTCTGAACTCAGTTGCATCAGAGCTTGTCTAAACTGCAATCTTTTGTTTTCCAGTACGTTTCCTCGTTGAATTAAGACCTTTATATATGTGCATTACATGTATTGCCCGGATCTTAATAACTCAGGACGTTTGAAGATGGATTTCCAAACTTATACATATCTAATGCCCATGGCATTCGTGGACAGCACGTAGCTTTCCTTGCTTCATTTAGTTCTCCTGGAGTAATTTTTGAGCAACTATCTGTCATCTATGCTCTGCCAAAGCTCTTTGTTTCATCATTCACACTTGTGCTTCCTTTTTTTCCAACTGGCACATCAGAGAGGATGGAGGAGGAAGGAGATGTTGCTACTGCGGTCACACTTGCTAGATTCTTGTCAAACACTCCTATTTCAAGAGGTGGACCGACAAGTTTAGTTGTTTTTGATATACATGCCTTGCAGGTACATATAAAAATATAGATTTTTGTGCTTTCCTCAATAAGTCTGTATGCAGTCATTGATCTTTGTAAGATGTTTCCAACTTTTCAGGAGAGATTTTACTTTGGTGACAACATTTTACCTTGCTTCGAAAGTGGGATACCTTTGCTCTTGAATAGGCTTCAACAGCTTCCTGATTCTGACAATGTGAGGGTGGCTACTTCTTTTTTTTCTTTTTTCATAAAACATCTTTCTTATGGTTTTTCCCGAGTCTATTTTTTTTATGTTTTAAAACTTTCCATTTTCCTTTCTTGAAACAAGTTACTACTTTTGTGGATCCCTTCTAGAGAAGTATTAAATTAACGAGAAAGTATTCTTCTAAACTTTGCTAATCACCGCTAGGCCTAGTTACAAAGGGTGGATTTAGATTAGTTAATTGTGGTGCATATGCCATTGTTTTGTTATATTGGATGGTAATTGATAATGCGTTCACGTGAATTGATTTGGGTTCTATGTGTGCAAATGTCTACATCGATAAGGAATTAAGAATGACCTCCTTTCCAGTTCACTGACCACTTGTGCGTGCTCTTATGTTTTTATCTCTGAAATGCTACGATCTTAATTTATTTATATCGAATTTTCTGATGAGTCAAGAGCATAAATTTCATCTTGGTCTCTATAAATGTGGTATTTTATGTTTTACTTGACAGTATGGTATCACATCTAACGTTGCTCGTTTCTTACGTTTCTTATCTAGATAGCTATAGCCTTCCCTGATGATGGAGCATGGAAACGGTTTCACAAGCAGCTACAGCATTTCCCTACGGTATTTCTATATTGTCATGAATTCCTTGGGTATTGCAATGCATTTTCAGTCTACTTGTCATTTCTGCTAGATGTGGAGTGTTTTCTCTAAAATTCTGCATTCTGGAAACTGATTTTTTTTTTATCAATCTATGTGCGTATCATTCTGAAGTCCACTATTTGCTTGGCAGATTATTTGTGCTAAAGTTAGGGAAGGTGACCAGAGAATCGTCCGCATAAAGGAGGGCGAACCTAATGGTCGTCATGTTGTGATTGTGGATGATCTTGTGCAATCTGGTAGCACTTTGATAGAGTGCCAGGTGAGGAAGTTTCTGGTTTTATTTTCTCTTCCCTCATTTTTACTTGTAAGTAAGCAACAAAGGCTGAACTCATAAAACTTGTATTTCCTCATTTCCTCACCTGGGGGCAAGAGTCTAATTATTAATTGTCATTTGGAAAATTTTCCTAGTGTATAGCATTAAATGCATACCTGACATACTACCATTGTTCCAGAAAGTGCTGGCAAAGCATGGAGCCACAAAAATAAGCGCCTATGTGACCCATGGCATTTTCCCGAACAGGTCATGGGAGCGATTTGATCATGACAAAGGAGGTATTACTTGAATTATTGCTTTGTTATGTCCTTTATTTATTTGTGGCTAAAACAAGCTTCACTTCTGCTCTCCTTATTACTGCTTGATGTTTTTAGCATGCCCCAATGGTTGTTAATTCCTCGGTTTAGTCACTTCGCGTGAGCTTGATTGTTCGATATGAGAGTTGCTTACATAATGATTACATTGCTATCTTCAAGCCATTGTTCGATCTTAACATGCATATGATTCCATGGAAACTTTGCAGGCGATCCTGAAAATGGAATGGCTTACTTTTGGATAACGGATTCATGCCCACAGACCGTGAAAGAGGTGAAGAACAGAGCTCCATTTGAAGTTCTTAGCTTAGCCGCTGTAATTGCTTCCTCTCTTCAAATTTAGTAGTGGCCATTTGAAGCATTTGGGAGCTGAGTTCCATGATTCCATTTATGTACTACCTTATGAATAATAATTCTAATAAATAAAGAATCCTCTTTCTTTTTCCTTCTGTTTTTTGAGTAAAAAATTTGAAGGGATTCTGCAGCACTACGTGGATGAGATCACATTAGCCGAATGCTCTATGAACATCAATTATCATGTTTATATTGTAAATTCTTAATAATTGCCCTTTTATTTACTGTTTTATTAAGGCTAAAATTGACAACAGCATAGTGACGAAAACTTGAGGAGCAAAGTAAACTGAAAATTTAACCAAGTGTGTAAGACTTTTTTGACTTTTTGTTTGGAACAAAATTTTTAAATATTACTCCCCCTGTCCGAAAATTATTGTTCAGTTTGATATTTCACTTTTAGTATAATTTGAACTAAAAATGAAAATCCAAACTGGACAATAATTATGGGATGGAGAGAGTACATCAATACATTTCATAAGTGATAAATTCAATCACGCCGTATTCTAATCATGGTTTCACAGGTTCTATTTGTAACTACCTACTTTAGAGTCTGGAGTCTGGACTATGTACAAATTGTAAAATTGACTATTTTTCCAGGGCCAGGATGTGATTTATGATTAATTGAAGGTGATTATTCGAATTTTTAAAGAAATGGTTCCATTTCACATTGTGTGGGTAAATATATACTGTCCATTCCCGAGTCCACGCCATTAGCGTTTCCAGCTTTGAGAAAACGGGTAGAAAATATAAAATTGAGAGCAAGCATTTGAACAGCAAAATTTTCAAAAACCAAAAAAATGGCGGGACAAATTGTTTCAGTCGATAATCAGCAATTGAGCGACGGAGCCATGGCAATGAGCGCGATCGTGGACCGGTGGGATGTGCAATACGCTCGTTTCCTACGCTTTCCTCCTTCCTCGTCGGACTGTACTCAACTCCATCCTTTACTCGTTCGACGTAAATTCAGCAGAGGCGTCTGGATCTCCACGTCGGCATCGGACACTTCTAAGTCCTCCGGCCCAGCAACTGCCGGAGACGCTTCTCTCAAGCTCATCGCCGACCGCTCCGATGATGCTATTCTCAACCTCTCCGTACGTTGCAAAGTTATCGTAAGTTCAATTTCGCTCTCGGAATTTCTGGTTTAATGATCTATATGTTGGATTGGGATTCCTTTCAATTGTGAGCGTATACGTGTTTGAACTCACGTGCTCGTTCAGTAATCGCTTAGAAATGTTTTGTTTCTAATTCAATTCTCATTTGTATCGTATCGTTGATTTGCTGCGGGACGACTAAGCTTTTTGTCCATTTTGTGGTTAATTTTATCTGGATCTGAACGCGAGGTGATTCTTGTGCGTTTTTCTGGTTCATTTATTTCCCCAATAATTTCAAAAGGAGACATGGAAGGCAAATTTTGTATATGGAAGGTGTCATGTATGTTAGCTTGAAGTTGCTCAGAATCTGCTATTCATGCATCTTGATTGTTCCAGATGTATCTAGATTCTACCTAATTGAACGGTACTTTATTTTGATTCTGATTTTCCTGAGGACAGTGTTGTGATTTACAGTTTTTGTTACATTTATAGGAGGAGCACCGTATTTCAAAGCTGAATTTCACATGGCCTTGCGTGTCCTGTGTATCTGGAGTCCCACCAAGAGGAGCCAGAGTTGTTTTTGTGAGCTACAAAGATACTTTTGGACAGGCAAGTTGGTCAGGTCTTGGGAGGGTTTGAAGGATTAGTACATGCCACATGGATAGATAGACTTCATAGTTTGCCATTAAGTTTTAAAGAATAAGAATAGCTATTGAAGACATTTTCGTGGGTCACAGTATACTCCTCTCTCTAGCATGATGCCTATGGCAAAGGATGTCTAGTGGTGTAAGATTCTGGTTTCATCACGTAGGGGACTTACTGTGGCTCACTGACTTTGGTTAAAACATATGCTCAACATGGAATCAGATCGAGTTTGAAGATGCCACAGAAAGATATATGACATTTGAATGATTGCATCAAACCATTTGCATATTTTGGTGTAACTGGCAGATGTTAGGAAGTATAGTTTGATATTCATGCAAAGAAGGATGGTGAAAAATATTTGATCCTGAGTTTCTTTAAAGAGTTTCTTGAATTATGCCCATTCTGATGCGTACCTTTACAGTCATCTTAGACCTAGAAATTTCTTGTTTCTCATACAGGTCCAGAAATTCACATTGCGGTTTTCAGACACTTTTGACGCAGAAAGATTCATTGGTGTTGTTAAGGTGCAACTACAAATATCCTTGACTACATACCCTGTTTTAGTTGCGCTTTTGGTTCTCCAAAACCTTCAAGTTAGTTTGAATTTTGAATCCAGGAAATCATGGATGCACGGAATGGGGTTCAAGGTGCAAAATCGAATTCTGAGCTATCATCTCAATCTGAGTTCGTCCCTTCCATCGAAGTTCCATCCAGGTCTGTTTCTAGGACTATGCATGCTTTAAATTCTTTGCATTAAAAATAGAATGAAAGAAATTGTGCTTCATTATTGGAGTAAAAAGAATTGATGGGCTGTGATTTACCTGTGAATATGCACTTAGGGCGGAGGAAGATTGTAGAAATACAACTTCTGCTAACACTAGCACCTATCAAGGGCCAGAGAGCTTAAGCTATGAAGTTGATACAGTGTTTGCACGAGAAGACTTACAGGAGGGTAAAGCTGCAGAAATTCTTTCAGATATCATCAACTCAAGTTTTGCACAGGATGCTTTCTTGGATTTCCCTCCAAGTTTTACATCATTCCTGCAGAATATTTGCCCTGCATCTGAAAAAGGTAATTGATTCTCGAGGCTGTACTGTATCCCTTTCTTAGTTCTGGTCCATTTCTGAAGTTGGCTTTGATTGACTTTTGTCTTGCAGTGCAATCATCTGCTCCTGTGGAAGTTGACCTAAAGAGCCAAGTAGTGGTACATATCGATTTCTTTCCTTTTATTAGTTCAACAGAAATTTAAATTCTTCAAGTTTGTGATGTCTTATTAGAAAGATTTGTTGCATCAATTAACGATTGGTTTTGAAACATACTTTTGCTGCAGAGGTATCTGGAAGATTCTTCCTTTCAAGGTACATTTACTTTGTAATATGTTGTTGGTTCGATACATCTATAGAATGTGAAGGCAGCAGCATGTAGTTAATGCATTAATAGTACAGATTGGAGCAAGACTGGCTTTGTTGTCCTACCTAAATGATCGTCAAAAAAACTAAAGAAGCTATTTGGCTAAAGTCTTTAAAGCCATATAATACTATTGTTGGTGGAGTCACCATCCCTTGCTTTATTTGTTTTGTCATTGTCGTTTGGATAATTTCTTTACTGCTGATTCTCTGAAATTCCCAGATCTGTTGATCAAGGTGGAGAAAATCATCGGTGAAATCGGGGATACTTAAATTCTGCAGGCAGCTGGCAATCAGAAGGCGTGAAATGTCGGTGCAGTATTTGCATTTTCATTATGTATTTCATGTTTATTCTTTTACTAAGACCCACAATTTCCCTTTGTAATTTACTCCATAGGAACAAGAACAACAGCACTTAGATAAGAACAAGCTATGTTATTGTTGACAGTCTTAGTCTGCTGGAAAGTTACCTCCGCTAATCGAATGGTTTAGACTTTAGAGTTGCCATAGGGTTATAACTTGTGGAAGCCAAAAGCTAAAAGACCACAAGACTCAGAAGTAACTACTTTGTCAATTATAATTGTTGGTCATAGTCTCATAAAGGTTGCAAGTAGTATTTCTGATGTATAACTGTGAGTCAACGTAAGTGTTGATGATAGCTACAAATTTACAGACTTTGCAAGTAGTATATCACATCTTATAATTGTCGCCCACTCAAAGAACAAACGCTATATACATCTTGTTAGATTATAAGAAACGAAACCGAATAATTGGTCGGCCGGCAGTTAGAATTTTTTAGTGGCCCCCTAACCATTGATTCCGTTGGTATTTGTTTAATCTTGTAAGGGCGGTTAGTTTTATGCTTTTAGTTTATAACTAATGCAGTAGGTTTTGGGCGTAGATACTGTTGTAAAATATGGGTTTATTTAGTTATCCAGTAATGTCGTAATTTCTTACTTCCTCCTAGAAAACTAGGACTTGAAGATAAACTTGTTCAGGAAATCGCAGGGTCTATTGGGCTTCGTTCTGCTCACTTCACTGACCTCTTTTTCTACCTTTTGGTTCGCAGTCTTAAAGATCGAATGAGTTCATAATGTATATTTGGATCACCAAAAAATTCAACACAATCAATGCATAGAACGATGGATGTAAATTGTAATATAAGGTACTCAACCACTTCTAACATGGACGGTCTAAGCCAGAAGAATAGACGACCTTAGCTAAGAAATTGTAATAGTTTTAATAAGCATTGTGTTCCCTTAGTCAGTGATTTGGCTTTCAACTGCAAAATTATAGAGGGGATTTAAGATTGGTTGCTTGCTGTTTCATTCAGTAAGACTAGCTAATACGGCATAACCCTACATTTGGCATTCCTCCAGGACCGGACATGGATTAATAATAAGAAGCTAATTGCTGAAAATTGAGTTGTATTGCATTGTAAAGATCGGCAATATATATTAATAGTAGACTGAGGAAAAGCTTTTAAGAAAACAAAAAATTGCATTATTATTGCTCTCCATTGGTGGGCATTTCGTTAACTACAACAGATGATATTTATTGGGCTGCAATTGTGCAAGTTATTTTAATTGGATGCATGGAAGGAGTGAGAGGTAGCATCTCAACTTTCAACCAAGACAAGTTCAAAGTATGTAATACCAACAAGCATGCAGGACAAAATGGAAGCGTTTAACGTATACTAAACTCTTAACAACTAAATTCTTAATCAAAATTGGTTTTAGCCTCAAAGTCCTCCCACAAAGCACCCTTTCTTAAGCCTATTCTTATGGCTTCAAACTATCAGAAATGTCGATTTCCGATCATCCTCTCTCTGTGCATGCTGTTCTTGAGAAGTTGTGAATCAGATACCCCTCCTACTAATATCACTGGTATTTATCCGTTTAACTGCTCTGCGAAGATCAACAAATGTAGTTCTTACCTTTATCAGCACAATGGACTGACAAAAGAAAATATTAGTCACTTCTACTCAGTCAACACATCAGAAATCCAGCCGATAACTTATGGCAACGGAAATAATTTCCTCATACATGTTCCTTGTTCTTGCCAAACTGTTAACCACACTGTCGGATACTTCTACAACACTATCTACACTGTACAGTCCAATGACACATTTGAAAATGTTTCTGACAATATTTTCAGCGGGCAGGCCTGGGAAGTTGGTGGAGAAGAAAAAAGCTTTGTTTCAGGAGTCAATGTCACCATTTACCTTCCCTGTGGATGCCAGGAAAGTGATTCTGTAATTGTGGTAACCTATTCAGTTCAAAATTCGGATACCTTGTCAGAAATTGCAGATTCACTATCTTCCGATGTTGACAGCATATTGAACTTGAATAAGTATTTGCAACCGCATCCATCTTATCTTCAGACTGGTTGGTTGGTTTACGTCCCTATGCAGAAAAATGGATCTCGCAAGAAGAAAGGTCAGCATAATGTGTATTTGTTTTAATTGCTAGATTCCGCAGAAAATAATTGCCATGCTATGAACCCTTTCATCATAAAATTGAATTCAAATTTCCCTGCTGAGGCTGAAACATGCACAAGAAGAGGGATAGATCATTAGAAATTTTCCTCCTAGTACAAATTGTTGAGAACCTAAACTAGACAACCATTTTAGTATAGAGGGAGTATACTTTATAGGATAGATTTTTTTGATCAGGTATACCATCATTAGCAATGCAAGCTGGCACTCAGCAGGCCGGCAGGCACTTTTGCTTGTATAGGGATAACAGATTATTGTATTTCAGGCTTTTCAGTTCAATCATGGTCAAAAAATTTAGATGAAATCCCTCCCTCATTTTTAGTACCAAAATATCTAGAGTTTTTGCAAGATGTTCTGGAAAAATTTGTAATTTACAATCGTGCCTGAGGTACAAGATCATAGATTTAACTCAAACTTATTGTGTTATAGCAATGTTCCTTTAAATGATATGTCTGTTGGTGCAGATCATCACAAGAAGAGGGACTGGATTATATCTCTTAGTATATTATCAGTAGTGACAGTGCTCTCAATCTGCACATTAGTGATATTTATACTCAGGAGAAAGAAATTTGAGCAAATCAAGTTAAAAAATGGTTCCATGAAATCCATGATCAGCAACAGATCTTTGTCAGCCAAAAAGCACTTCAAGAATCCCGAAAACTTTGAAGGTGAAGTACAAGCTCGCATAGACTGCTCCAGGACTGACTTCTTTCGAATTTATGAAAGCCTGCAGATTTTTACTGCACATAAGACTAATTTCTTGGTCCTTCACAAATTTACAGATCTCACAGTAATTGAATCAGAAAAGCCAATGGTATACTCTCTAGAGGAGGTTGCAGAGGCTACCGAGGACTTTGATGAAAGTAGAAAGATTGGGCAGGGTGGATTTGGAAGTGTATACCGTGGGACGATAGGAAAGCAGGTACTTAAACAATAGGCAAGCTTAGTTTACTACTACCTTAGTATGGAAGAGAATTTGAATTTCTTGAAACTTTCTATTGAAACATTAGTAATCTCAGTCTGATGCACTGGCACTCAGGAAATTGCAGTAAAGAAGATGAGATCAAACAAATCCAAGGAGTTCCTTGCAGAGCTCAAAGTCCTATGCAAAATACATCATATAAATGTGGTAAGCAATCATGTCCAAAGTTATTTTTCACTTGTCATTCGTATCAGGATTAGCAAAGACCTTGCTAAGTCTACTAAATATTACTATAGGTTGAGCTCCTAGGATATGCCAGTGGGGATGACCACCTTTACTTAGTATATGAGTATGTCCAGAATGGTTCTCTCAATGATCATCTTCATGATCCATTACTGAAAGGTAATCTGGTAATAAAGCTTACTTTATAATACTAACATGGATCTAGTTTTGGTTTAAGGTCGTAAATTGCATCCAGAATCTGATTCTTTGATAGTCTCTCCCCATGATTATCAGATTACATTGTCAATGTTGGGAATGATTTTTATCAGCGTTCTTACTTCCTGTCTAAAATAATATCTAAAAGGTCATCCTTAATCAGGTCACCAGCCTCTCTCATGGACTGCAAGAACCCAGATTGCACTTGATGCTGCAAGAGGTATTGAGTACATCCACGACCACACTAAATCCCGATATGTACACCGTGACATAAAGACCAGCAACATTCTACTGGATGAGACACTAAGGGCAAAGGTGAGCAAAAGCTTCTGCGAATTTAGTATATTCACTATTCAGTATTTAGCACAGGTTCTACTCATTTCATCAGACTTTATTGGTACACTTAATGTGCAATGGAGTAGATTCGTTCATGTTTATTATGATTCTGAACTGATTATCCATCTTAAGAATTCCTCTTGTAGGTTGCTGATTTTGGATTAGCGAAACTTGTTAACAGAACAAATGAGGATGAGTGGATGGCAACCCGCCTGGTTGGAACACCAGGATATCTTCCTCCCGAGTAAGCATCCATTTGAAGTATAACAAAGAAACTCAGAATTCATCGCTGGGAATAGCTCTGAAGGATGTTCCTATAAATTAAGGCTGTCAGTCAAATGTCGTTGTATGTGGCATCTTTAGTGATTTGGCTCATTGTATGCTCTTGATTTCACAGATCAGTTAAAGAGCTTCAGGTGACTACTAAAACAGATGTCTTTGCATTTGGGGTTGTTCTGGCAGAGCTAATAACTGGTAAACGTGCAATCAATCGAGACCATCGGGAGCCTTCCAGGATGAAGTCTCTCATAACTATTGTAAGTTACTAGCCCGTCCAAAAAGGCTGCTGAATAGGGATTGCAGAATGGTTTTATCTCATTAAAACATAAACCAGATTTTGACTGCTTAGGCAATGCAGGATATTCACCTTTCGTGCTCATCTGGTGCGATGCAGGCACTTACAAGATTTCTTTTCTTCTTTGTCCCTGATTTCAGATAAACAATATTTTTGAAGATGAAGATCCAGAATCGGCACTTGAACGCGAAATTGATGGTAACCTTAAAGGAGGATACCCTATGGAAGATGTGTTCAAGGTAGGACTAATGTAACCTTTTAAAAGCTCTTGTAAGCCTGGAAATGTGTTAATTGTTCTTATTTTGTGGTGATCTTATTTTGTACTACATAACACGCTTGAATCAATGTCGCGATTTGTTGGTGGATGATCATAACAGATGGCGGAAATTTCACGATGGTGCTTGAGTGAAGAAGCAATAAACAGGCCGGAGATGCGAGAAGTGGTAGTTGGAGTCTCTAAAATCAGAGTTTCATCCATTGAATGGGAGGCATCACTTGGTGGCAACAGCCAGGTATTCAGTGGAGTATTCAATGGACGATGAAATGAAACCGTTGCCAATCCAAGAATGCAACCTGAGGATTCTTATTGTGTCTGTAATCTGCATAATTTTATTTAGTTTGGGACCATATCTCCTTTTTTTTTTCATGTGTGCGAATGGCCCATTTTTCATCCCATTTAAGACAAATCTTGTTGGTGTAATGTAAACTAACTATTGTTCTAGGAATTTGTTTGACCCCTGCTTGTACAAAGACAATTGTTAGTTTGTGTTAGCTAATTTCTGTTACGAGTTCAGAAAGGAAAGAAGGAAAGCATCAACAGTTATTCTCCTTATGATTAAAGAATGGGTTATACAGGGTGATCATACTTCTTACTCTTTCCCGTCCTTATATATTTTAATTTCTTCTAAATTTATTTTTTCCAATCGAAAATAAAATCTTACGACTATTTTATAATATCTAAGAAAACACAAGAAATATTATAACTACTTTATAATATTTAAGAGAACACAAAAAATATTATAACTCAATTTTAAAATTTTATTTTTAATTAGAATTGACAAATTAAAAGCTCGTTGTTGTTGTTGTTAGATATAAAATTTAGGAAAACTCAAAATGTCTAGTGGAAAAAAAAAATTGTTATTACTAAATACTAGATGCTTGCCCCGAACGAATGCCCGAGCGACCCCTGTTAACTAAAATTTTGCTATGCTGTAACAAAAATAACAAAAAAAAAAAAACAAATTTTTTTTAAAAAAAAACCTCATATATTTTATCATGAATAAATAAAGAGAGTTTTTACAAAAAATAAAGAAGGGGAACAATGTCTAGTCAACATGATAGTGTTTCGGCTATTAGATCAAGGAACAATGTCTCATCAACATGATTTGGAATCGTTTAGACCATCATCGATTTGGAGAGGGAAGCAAACATTATCATCCCCAGGTTGAGCTGCATTACATGATGAGGCAAGAAATCATTTTCAGTATTGTTTCATTTAACAGCTTCAACTGACATCAATCCTCCATTGCATGTACCTTTCTATACACATGATTTACACAATCTGACTGGTATGTATAGCTTAGTATCTCTAACTGGCCTGTTCTATTGGTTCCAAGTAAATTCAGTAGATTTACCATTCATTCTTTTGACAAATGCAGGAATATCATGGTCAAATTAAAATTGCATCCCAACTCTGTGTAGAAGATACTGTTCCACAAAGTCAACACCAACCATCACTGATGTTCACCAACATGGAGCAAAGACTTTAGTTTCCATATCCTGATCCACATTATTTTCCAACAACGCAAATCCTTAGATGGCAATAAAGCTACAATAATTTTGAATTGGACTAAAAAGAAGCCATCAATTAGTAATACAGATTGAATGGTGTAATACAGATTGAAAGAAGCCATCAATTAGTAATACAGATTGAAGAGCATTTTAACAAAAAATGTATCAACCCAGCAGCCTCGAAAGGGCAGTTTGGCTATTTCAAAGCTAAAAGTCAGCGTACCAGGAATTTTATGAGGAAAGAAGTTTAATATTAATGCAGCCCAAGCAAGTATTGCTCCATCAGAATGTCCAAGAATCCATATGTGCGTGAATTCACTGGTCGATTGATGAATACTTACAACCCCTGAAATGAAGAAAAAAAAAAAACCCAGGTGAAATACATCAGTCGGGCCAAAAATAAATCAGCAAAATTGTGTTGGAAATTTTTTCCAACAACTAATCAACACACATAATTTCAAAGCCATTAGTACCAAACAGATGAATAACGTCAGGATATCTACAAAAAGTTGGCAAATTAAGGTGGGATATGGTTAATTATTCAAGACATGCATTTCAATTGTCAAATTTAGTGGTATATCAAGCACAACTCGACATACATTCATCACCAGTACTACAAATCCTACCTTCAATTTTCAAACCAACAAAGCCTAAAACAGAGACGTAAAAATTTGAACTTTGACAACTATTGCAACTGAAATTCATTCAATCATCAAATGGGCTTGCTTTAAACCCTTCAATTTCTTTTCCCAAAGACCCCAAATTTAAAACCCCTTGTGTCCCAAAAAAGCCCTTGTGTCCCAAAATAGAATCCAACCAAGAAAGACCATAAACACAAAATCTTGCCCAAAACAGTTTGCTTTATGATCGATGTTCTTCAATCAACCAAAATCGTCCAGTAACACATACAATTGCCAACAATTATGAACTTAGCAAGTAAAGATAACAAATCCACCCAAAAAAAGGAAAAAAAAGAATGCTAACATTAAAGTAGAAAAACAGAAGCTTTAGGGACCTTGTTTTAGTTGACCCATTTACCTCTATGCTCTTAACGAACGCTGCTACGACTCCGTGGCAGTGTGTGACTGTGTGTGGGTTTATCAGAGACACGGGAAGAGAAGGGACAGTGACTGACCGACTATTGCCATAAAATACATAAAACAAAAATTCTTGCCGAATAATTCGTTACATTAAAGGTCTAATATTTCTCTCGCCGGAGAAGTTCGGGTTTCAGTTTGGAAGTAACAGACTGAGAAGGAACTGATATTTTATTGGTTGCTCGGATTTTGAAGGAAGGAGAGAGGAGGAAGGCTGGCAGTGGGTATTGGAAGAGGAGATTGCTCTTTTAAAGGAGAAGAATCGTATCTAAAAAGAGAATTTGAACTTCACTTATCTCTTCTTTTTTTAAAATCTCATTATGTTCTGGAAAACCCTTAAATTGGGGAATGTTTTAAGGGGATCATTTTGTATCTTGCAGAATTGTGGAGCCTTTTTTTTCGGATGTACACATGACACGTGGTATCATTCTTTTGCAAAAGATGTTTTTTTTTTATTTAGGAGGGAAAAAAGCTTATATGAAGCTGACACGTGTTCTAAGTGTCATTTGCTTTCATGAAGTAAAATGGATACTAAATTAACAGAGAAATCAAAATGATTTATAATAAAGATTGGAGGAAGTACTTTTGAGTGAAAAGATATCAAACATCAACTACTTGAAACATTATGTTACCCTTCCCCTGTATCACCTAACGAGGTGGTAGTAGTGAGTTTGTAAAAAGTATACTGATAAAAGAAAAATCAAACTAAGTAAACTGATGGTTCACCATTATGGTAAAATTTGTCACTGTTAACTACGTTAAGCAACAGGTATTAGCTTCATTTGACTCGATTTAGGAACTGATTAATTGTAAGATGTTGACTATTAGCTGGATTAAAATTATGAAATCATGAAAGATATGGACAAACAAATATAAGAATCCAAAATTGAGGGACTAAAATGACATTTGACAGAAACAGAGGAATTAAAATTGCCAATTTTTCCCCTCAACGCCACCGTTATTTCTCTAAATTACCAGAAAACCCACCTTCACCAATTTCAGTTGTATTTCGAGTAGATCTCATCTCTGTACTCCTTTTTCCCTTATGAATCCCGATCTGGTCTTTTGTTGAATTCTTACATCAAATTTACAATAAAAGAGAAGAAGAACAAAGCAACCAAAAAAAAATAAATAAAAAAAAATCATATGCGTTGAGGGAGATAATTAAGACCAATAAAGAGGAAGGCATCAAAGGATTTGCAATGGCGGGGGCAGCGTCGGCGCTGTTCCTACTGGATATAAAGGGCCGTGTTCTGGTGTGGCGAGACTACCGCGGTGACGTCTCCGCCGCCCAAGCTGAGCGTTGCTTCACCAAGCTGATTGAGAAAGAGGTACTTTTCTTCCTTTTTTTTCTGTAATTTCATTGCTTTCCCGTTAGTCTCTACTTTTTTCTTAGACTTGAATCTGTACACGAAGATGGGTTTCTCCACAGTAATGATCAGTTAATTATGCTCTTCTGAAATTCTTGAAGAAAGCTGGAAGATCGGATTGAATCAGTATGAAAATTCAATCCCTTTTGGGTTATTCTTTAGATTTATTGGGAAAACCTTGTGCCCAGAAATTCTTTTTCTAGTTTTTCTTCTTCCCCAAAAGGCTTATTCATTGTTCTTTCTTTTTGTTATCCAGGTATCTTTTCTGTTTAATCTTCCTAGAACTTGATACTTCGTGAAAATTGGACAAAATCCATCATCTATTAGGTCAATTTAGCAGATTTAGCACTAACTTACTATACATATTTAACATATGTGCTGTAGTAATCTGTTCTTGTCTTTTTTTGATTACCCAATAGTTTATATTAGCATTATGGACTTTGATTTATGGAATGCTTGTTCTGCTTTAGGGTGATCCACAGTCCCAAGATCCTGTGGTGAGTGATGATGGTGTGACTTATATGTATATACAACACAACAATGTATATCTTATGACCGCATCGAGGCAAAACTGTAATGCTGCTTGCCTTCTTCTGTTTCTGCACCGGGTAGTTGATGTAAGATCTCTTCTCAGTTGATATCCCACGTTATGATCACATTGGTTTGCTATCGTAGTGCTCTTTCTTTATTTTTGGACCAATATGTTAGTGTATTGTGCTTTGTCCAGGTATTTAAGCACTATTTTGAGGAGCTAGAAGAGGAATCACTAAGAGATAATTTTGTTGTGGTGGTAAGATTGTCTTTACTGCAGCTCTTGAAACTGGACTCTTGATCATTTAACGATATTAATGTAATAATGTAACTTATGATTATGATACTGGTGTTTTGTGCCTCTCACAGTACGAGTTACTTGATGAGATAATGGACTTTGGCTATCCTCAATATACTGAAGCCAAGATTCTCAGTGAATTTATAAAAACGGACGCCTATAGGATGGAAGTTACGCAGAGGCCTCCTATGGCCGTTACTAATGCTGTTTCTTGGCGGAGTGAAGGGATACGATATAAGAAAAATGAAGTGAGTGTTTTCTTGGTGTGATATGGATCATTTGTTTGTTCTATATTATTAGTGTACACAAGTTTCATTGATATCATTCTTTGTTCAGGTATTTTTAGATGTTGTGGAAAGTGTTAATATACTTGTCAACAGCAATGGACAGATAGTTAGGTCAGATGTTGTTGGAGCCCTAAAGATGCGTACTTATTTAAGGTATGCTTTCCTCGCAGTGCCTGTTGATCAATGTTCTAAGTTATTTATATAAGCCTTTACCGTATATCTAATAGGTTTTCTTACAGCAGCAAGTCATCTGCTAATGTACTGGTTTAGCAATTCCCATTTCTGTAATTATCTTGTACTTAATTGGGAAAGTACAGTTGTTTATTTCATGGTAAAACTCGATAGTTGGATCTTATCAATTAACATTGCGCTTGGGGTCTAAATAACCTCTGTTGAGAATCAATAACGCAACTGCCTACCATAGTGGCCTGAATTGTTTATTCTGCTGTGGCAGTGGTATGCCTGAGTGCAAGTTGGGCTTAAATGATAGAGTATTGCTTGAAGCCCAAGGACGAACTACCAAGGGAAAAGCTATCGATCTTGATGACATAAAGTTTCATCAGTATGTGTCCTCTTTTCAATAATTTGTACCATGTTGTCTGATAGATTGTTTGTCTAATGCTTAATCTTTGCGGGTTCATGTTTACTCTGTAGGTGTGTGCGTTTGGCCCGATTTGAAAATGACCGGACCATCTCTTTTATACCTCCTGATGGGTCTTTTGATCTCATGACATATAGACTGAGCACTCAGGTTAATTTTGTCTAAAAATGACTCAGTGGTTGTTTAATCTTTTGAGGACCTTCAGGAATTGTTTTGAGCCTTGTCGTATTATCTTACTTCTAGGTCAAGCCTCTTATATGGGTTGAAGCTCAGGTAGAACGACATTCTAGAAGCCGTTGGGAAATGACGGTGAAAGCTCGAAGTCAGTTCAAGGAGCGTAGGTATGGTTGCAGCTATTTCCTAGTTCAACTGGTTCCTCTTAAAGTAAATGTATAATATGCACTTTTTGTTTTTTGTTTATCATGTTTTTCTTGGTTCGTCTGAAATTTCAGCACCGCTACCAATGTTGAGATCGAGTTGCCCGTGCCATCTGATGCCACAAATCCAAATGTTCGGACTTCGATGGGATCTTCAAATTATGCACCTGAAAATGATGCATTAGTTTGGAAAATAAAATCTTTTCCGGGTGGCAAGGTATGAATTAGCTTGAAATTGTATCTTTTGCAAGTAGTTTAAGACAAGATTGTGCAATTCTTTAATACTGCTTTAGGTTTTAGTTATATTAGCTTTATCTTGAAAGATTCTTGATTTTGTCTTGACTGCTTTATGCGTCTTGAATTTCAATATCAGGAATATATGTTGAGAGCTGAGTTTACCCTTCCTAGCATAACGGCTGAAGAGGCGGCTCCAGAGAGAAAAGCTCCAATCCGTGTTAAGTTCGAGATTCCCTATTTTACTGTCTCAGGGATACAGGTTAGCTTTGAACATATAGCTATTTCTACTCTTTCTCTGAAGGCTTGCATTGGGAACTATAATATTGTGTTCCAAATCTACTTTTATGCGCATCTATAGCAAAACTTGATCCCCAACCTTCGTACAGTCCATGGTTCTCCTTGGAATTAAAAAGAACAAGAAAAAGAGAAAAAGAAAAAAGAAAACAAAAGTTTGAATACGCATTAGGCAGAGGAGTTTCTTGTATTTTTATCTAGCTTTGCGAATACTTGGTTGTGTGAATGATGGAAACATTGTGAGGGTGATCAAATCCCAACAGCATGGTGTGTATATTACTTGGGAGCTGGCTTGCCATGCACACAGTTTGCTAATGAGTCGGATAAACTTGACAAGAAAACTTCTAATTTCAGCCTAATCTTCGGTTGAAGCTTTTCTTCAGCAAATTACTACTTTCATGTAATACTTGGTCATAATTAATGTGGTTGAACTTGTTGCACAGGTTCGGTATTTGAAGATCATTGAAAAGAGTGGCTACCAGGCTCTTCCATGGGTGCGATACATCACAATGGCTGGTGAATATGAGCTAAGATTGATGTAAGGCTGCTTGCTGTATGGTATACATATGCGCTAGGTGTTATCATCCCCATTTGTTGAGTGCACTCGGTCTTCTAAGATGCCGGCTCCTAATTGTGTTATTTTGGTGGATTTATGTGGGGATGACGGTTTTTGTTTTTGTATTTTTCCTTGGTTTCATTGTAAAATGGCATGTGTTGCTAGTCCTCAATATACACATTGGAGTTCTATATTCTGGGTTTAAATGATCTTCCTTTTTGACAATTTTACAATACGATCATTTGACGATCTTACACATGCTTTAAGTTACTGGTCAAGACAAATAAAATTAAACACCGGACGTTCCTTTTTAGCGGTTGACTGTGATGAGACAATAACAAGAGAAGCCAAACAGGCAAAATCATGCATTGGTCACTGGCTGGTTTCTTTATGTCCTAACAATTCTTTGGGGGACAATGTGGTCGGGTCTTTTTCATATATATTTTTAATGTTAGGTTTATGCTCGAGTCTAGACTTGCATTGTAGTTGGGCCGAATAAGTATTTGGTTGATCAATTCAAAATATTATCCGGAGAGTCTACCCGGAGACATCCGGGCTCTGTTTTGTAGGTTTTAGATCGTCTGTCACTGTCTAGATATAAAAATCAAACTTAAATTTACAAAAATTTACTTCCATTTTTTATTTTATTTTTTAAATTTCGGATTTCAATTTTGATTATATCATGAAGAAAGAGGTGAATCTTAAATAATAAGTTTGAAAAAGTCGAACCGAGCAAATAGCAAATATTTTGGCTTCGGTAAGTAAATTCATCTCAATTGCCCCTGTCATGCATACAGATTACACATTCACTGGTTGAAGGAAAAAAAAAAAAAAGAATAAAAGATTGATGTCTATAGATGGATCTTTAATTCCTATCCACATTGATTTAAGACCCCCTAGTTAGTAACAATTCAGAAATGTCATCCTTATGCTTTGGAGATGGCTGACAATCTTTGTAAGAAGACATTGAAATCGTCTTCCCTGCTCAGCATACTGACTCTTGCATGTTTAGAATCACTCCCAAACCGACTTCCACTTCTTACAATTACATTTTGATCCTTCAAAATTTTTTCACAGTCTTGATCTTCCATGTTCTCAAACTTGCAACTCATCCATGCATAAGCTGCACAAAATTAATTAGCACACAAGGACATATAATTAGTTCATTATACGTTTTTTATGCTTCAAAAAAAAAAAAAAAAACCCTCCTGTCACAAAATAATTAAAATCAATTCTCAAGATGAAAACAAACTTTATACCTGGACTTGCTTCAACATAATCCTTGGAGAATTGGCAGTACTGGAGAGGATACTTAGGGATGATGAATCGTTGATGCTTCTTTACAATTTCCCTCAATTTCTTCCACTTGTTTGCCATTACATGTCGGCCATATAAGAAGAAATTATTCAAACCCTTTTCTTGGCAACTTTCCGAAGCCACACTAAGAATCTTTGCTGTTCTGAGTTGGGATTCTTTCGAAACTCCAATGGAATTCACCTCGATGAACTTCACCATCTTCTTAGCCACTTCTTCATCTCTCACAAGAGCCCACCTAAATATGCAAAAACAAATACCAAGAAGGAAAATCATTACATTTTTCTTTATACCTTTAAAATTAATCCACTTTTTTTTTATTTTGTGTAAAATTATTAATGATTAAATGTGTGGTTAATTACCCAATTCTGGAACCAGCATGTCCAGTGCATTTGGAAGCTGTAAACAGCATAATGTCATGGTCTAATTGTGAGGTAATGGCGGTGTATTGCGGCCAGTAATAAGCAAGATCATGGATAAGTCGTCCTCCGGGACGGTTTACCACCGGTTCTCTAATAACGCCGTTAGGGTTATTGGGTGAGGTGATCAGCTCAATGTAAGGTTCATCTTTGTTATCATATTGATGAGCATCACCGGCCCACCGGAAAAGCGCCGAGCAAAGCAAATCCACTTCTTCTTGATATGTCTGCTCAAAAATATTGGATCAAAGTAAATTATTTATTCATCAACCAAAAATAAAAGGATCAAGAGTTGATGGAGAAAATTATTAAAAAAAAAAAAAAAAAAGTAAACTCACGGAATAGTAAGGTGCGGCAGAAACCACATCAATGGGGTGAGGTTGAGTATGATGATTAGGGCTGCATAGGGCATATAAAGCAGCTAAGATCAATTGACTGGATCCGTTTCCAACCACTAAATGATGATCATCAACTTTGGCGTTTCCGACAATTCGATGAACTTTTTTTATTTCCTCCTCCAACTTTGGTTCCATGAACCAACACAAAGCTTTAGGGTTTGTTAAATAACTTAAACATTGGTCTCCTTTGAATGTGATTGAGCACCTCTCTCCAGCCTTTCTCCAGTAAGGCTCAAAAACAGTAGGATCACCTCTGCAACAAATTAAATTCATCAATTCAAAAAAAAAAAAGATTAATTAAAACACATTTGTCATCAATTAGTATTATTAGTGTCTCATTTATTTAATCGTATTTTAAATAAACCACAGAAAGTACTGAAACTTACTGATCTAGGTTGACGACTGGAGTTACCGAAAAATCGCCGCCGTCGACGATCCTGGTTGCTTGTTTCACGTTAGCAGTTGCATCATCTCCGGCATTCGCAAATATCTTTCGGCCCATTTTCTTTCTTTTAAATTATTCTTTGTTTATATCAGCTTCTCTACTCTTTTTTTTTTTTTTTTTTTCCTTTTTCACTCTAGTTTTCTTGGAAGGATTTCTTTGATGTTCAGATGGGATGATATTAGGGATGACTGGAGTGGCAGTATATATATAAGTACAATTAGACACGGTCGAGAAGGTCCTCCGATGTTTCTTTCGAACTTGGGGAGAAAGTAGATTAAAGGTAAATCTCCTGAAATAAACAAATGAAACCTGCTAGCTTTTTGAAAGCTTTTAAGGTGGATGATGATCTGGTTTCAATCAATTGATTTTTTTTTTATATGTACTTTTTTTTATGGTTTTACTTTTTATAAATAGCTCGTGCGGATTTGGCCGTAAAGTCGTAAACATAAACAAAGGAAAGAAAACTCTTTGAGCATAGTATTTGCATTATTGTTGTTGTAGAGATAATGAAGATTCCATTCCAAATGTTTCTTTTTTAAAGGTTTAGTTTAGACTTTGCCTGCGACAAAATTAAGGAAAGTTTTGTTAGGACTACCAGCCAGTGACGCGTTTCACTATTGGAAATGATTTTTATTAGATAAAGAATTTAAAAATATGTAATTGCTTTATCCCGACGATTTTGCAACCATTTTTCCATTTCTCAAACCAATCCTTAAAAGTTTCTTACATCGACCTTTTGACCAAATGTTACATGCATGCATGCACTTAGAAGTAGGATCAACAATTTAATGATTTCTATCATCATTCTCGCTTTTCTTTTCTTTTCTTTTCTTTTTTTTTTTTCCTTTTGTGTGGGAATTTATTTTAATTTTGGGTTTTGGAATAAAATTAAAGATGTTATGTACTGTAGTACTTTACTGTGCGTTATATTACCTCCAACAACCGTGTTGTTGGTTTTTTTTGAAGTTTTAAGTATTAAGATTCTGTTTCCTTATAAATTTACATAAACTGTATATAGAAATTTAGTTTCCGAAGTTCATAAGATTTTATTTTTTATCGTTGAATAAAAATTTTGTAATAAATTACAATTATTTTTTAATAGTACAAAAATTATAATGAAATTAAAAATCTTAAAAATATCGCAGCATCGACTATGCCGTCCACTTTGTTAAGTCGACATCAAAGTCGACCCTAGTGGTTTTTACTTCAAAAGGACAAAACCTTAAGCGGCTATCCACGTATCCATTGATTTTTTTAGTCTACCTAGGTTTTAGTTGGATTCGAAAATCATACAGTCAAGATGAAAACGATGTTTGTAATGAACTAATTTTGTGTTTTGATGAATTTACATTGGGTGAGGAAAAATTGACGTATTCGATACTTCAATCCATGTAACATGTGTATTTAACTGTTTCGTAAACTTTTGAAAACAAAGTAATACGTAATAAAATTTTTTCTTATAAATCTTTACAGAGATGTTAGTTTGCATTATCGTTTTGCTAAACTCAAAACTTTTTGTCGTTTTATTATTGTTATATAATTTAATAATTCACTACTCTTGTTCAATAAAAAATTATGATTGAAATAAAGAAAATAAATTAAAATTTCATTACATCAACTTATTCGTCGATTTTATTAAGCTGATGCATATAACTATTACATATAAAATAGGCGTAGTACTGAATGTTACATCAATATCGATGTATCAACAAGTAAGGTATAACATGTTAATTCAATGTAGTGAATGTTACACATAACATATTAATAAGGTATAACATAAAATAGGTGTAGTGAATGTTACATCAATATAGATGTATCAACAAATAGGGTATAACATATAACATATTAAAAAGAAAAAAAAAAACATATTAATTCATCCTATACCTATATCTAACATATAATAGTATTTTTTTTTTAATTATTTTTTTGAGTGTTTTGGATATCTCGAAAAAAAATTGTTCCTATCAATCGTAGAGATACTCTAGAATTTTGAGATGGCTAACAACCTCTGTAAGAAGAGATTGAACTCTTCATCCCTGCTTAGCATACTGATCCGTACATACTTAGGATCACTCCCGAACCTCATTCCACTTCTTGCAAGGATGTTTTGATCCTTGAGAATTTTGGCACAATCCTGCTCACCATTATCATCATCAGTTGTGCAAGTACTCATCCATGCAAAAGCTGCACACAGTTATCACATAAAATATTAGTCCTTCAATTTATTGAGAGAAAAAAAATCAATTTTAGTAATGCAAATAATCATATTTAAATAAAAATATTTTAATTACCAGGATTTGCTTCTACGTAGTCTTTGGTGAATTGGCAACACTGAAGAGGATATTTCGGGAGACAAAACCGTTGATGTGCCTCCACAATTGCTGTCAATCTCTTCCACCTATCTGCTAATAGACAACGACTATAGGAGAAGAAATTCTCCAACTCAGGCTGAGAGCTCTTATTATCTAGACAATTCTCTGAGATTACACCAAGAATTTTGGCTGTCCTGAGTTGGGATTCTTTCGAAACTCCGATAGTGTTCACTACAATAAAGTTTATCATTCTTTTCGCCACCTCCTCGTCTCTCACAAGTGCCCACCTATGTATACAATCATATAAGTAGGTAAAAAATAAAAAAATAAAAAAATTTAATTTTTAACTACAAGGTTATTCTTTCTCACCCTATTCTGGAACCAGCATGCCCAGTGCATTTAGACGCTGTAAATAGCATAATGTCATGGTCGAGTTGTGAGGTAATGGCGGTGTACTGTGGCCAATAGTAAGCTAGGTCGTAAACCGGTTGCCCTCCGGCCCGGTTCACGACCGGCTCCCTAATGTGTCCGTCAGGGTTGTTAGGGGAGGTGACCATCTCAATATAGGGTTCATCTTTGTGGAATTCAAGTGCATCACCCGCCCATGTAAAGAGTGTGGATCGGAGTATATCGGCCTCTTCTTGATACGTCTGCCAAATAACATGATGCACTAACCATTATTGTCCGTGTTATTATTACAACTTATTATGACCTAAATGAATTTTAATTGAAGCTCAAAATGTTTCCGTTTACCATTAAAAGACCCCAACTTATATCATCTGAACCGCAATGTTATCCCCTTTCCTTCCTAATAGGATCAATATAAACCGTGCATGACATGTGCAACTAATAACTTAAGTTACTCATCAATCATCAAAACTTTAACTTCTTATTTGATTTGACTTGAAACTAATGAAAAGCTTTAAATTCTACAGCTAACGAAGTACTCCCTCCGGTCCTTAGTATAAGGCATTTTGATTTGCCCTAAGTTTAATCTACTACGTATTTTTAATTGAAAAAAAAAACTTTAAAAATGTTTCACAACAATCAAGAAAATACAACGAACGTGAGAATATATTTTTAAGATTTTTTCGTTAATTAAAAATACGGAGTAAGTGAAACCTAGAACAAAATCAAAATGTCTTATATTAAGGACCGGAGGGAGTAATTAAGAAATTTCTTTTAATGCAATTTTCCCAATAGTTTGGCTCCTCCCAGAATTCATCTGAGAATAGCATATTTGGTAGAGCATACATCATCAATTTATTAACTCAAAGTGGTTTGAAAAAAAAATTAAAACTTTTCAACAAAAAATAATTGTAATGCCTCATTAGAGTAATGATTTATTAGTTTGAAATTATAATTAAGGTAATTACCGAATAGTAGGGGGCAGCAGCAACCACACTAGTGGGATGAGGTTGATCAGGAGAGCATAAAGCGTAGAGCGCAGCCTGGATCAGCTGGCTCGATCCGTTGCCGACGACAATGAAGTGGTCGGAAACGTTTGCATTTCCGACCACTTTATGCAGCTTCCTTATCTCCTCCTCCAATTTTGGTTCTAAGAACCAGCACAACCCTTTTGGGTTAGCGAAATAGCTCAGAGACTGGTCTCCGTCGAATGTGATGGAGCACCTTTCTCCAGCTTTTCGCCAGTAAGCCTCGAATATGGTAGGATCACCGCTGCAGAAAACCAAACTCCCACATTTATTGGTGGCTACGCATTTGAAGTCGTGAAATAATCACGTCCGCTTTTGATTTTTGCAGCAAATTACTAAGGTGAAAACGAAAATAAACGAAAGAAAAGAGATTTCGGAAAATGTTTAAGAGTATTTCCAAATTAAAGAAACCCGCAATACGTGTGAAAAATATTTATACATTCAAGCAACAATTGGATTTTCTTTTCCCCATTAATTAGTTCGATCTTTGTGAGATGAAGAGGAAAAAAGAAAAACCGTGGCAATTTCGCTACACCACCCGGCCCTTCAAATGACCAATCCCAAATGAAGCTTCAGAAATTCGCGTCCCAAAAATCAAATCAACACAATAACATACTCCCTCCACTCCGTCCTAAAATTATTGTCCAATTTAAATTTTCAAATTTAGTTCAATCTGTATTAAAAATGAAAGTCAAAACTGGACAATAATTTCGGGACAGAGGTAATATAAACTTACTGATCAAGGTTGATTGCAGCCTTCGTTGCTTGTGTGGTTCCGGCAGCGGAGTGTTGTTCCAAGTTGGCATTCACCACTGTTCCCGCCATTTTCTTCCTTCCGATATCGAGAAATTAAAGGGTTTTTTTTATTTCTTCTTCGGTCGATAGTTTTTTGAATATCCTCTCAAACTCACTCTTTTTCTGTTTTTTTTTTTTTTTTTAGGATTTTCTCTTGATTAGCGGCAGAAGGCAAAAGGTGGCTGAGAATTGGGGTTTTTATATATATATATATATATATATATATATATATATATATATAGGGAGGATGAAGGCAGCTCAAATAATAAGAAGAGAGAATGGTTTTTGCCAAGTTGAGTTGCTTAATTAATAACAATACTGTGTGTATGGATCCAGCAGAGATGGGGTTTTTTGATGTATATATTTTCCGTAGTTATAGACAGCACGAGACAAGGCTCTTCTCTCAAATTCAACGAACCTCACTTTTATTTGTTGTTACACTCACACTTTTAAGTTTATTAGGTTTATACCTCCTTCGTTGTATTACAAAAATATTTTTCCTTTACCGAAAATACAACGAATGTAACATGTTATTCTCCTAAATTTATGTATTCATCATGAGTGTAGCACAGCTTTTTCTTTTTCCCCTTTCGTCTTTCTTCTTTATTCATTCTTATTTTCTTCTAATTTTGGTGGCTTCATCAAATTTGTTTGCTTTAAAGGAGAAACGGGAAAAAAAAAATAATAATAATTTTCGTGATCAATTCAGTGAGTGAACCGAACTTAATTAATGAATGACGCGCATTCATCAGGGCAGGTCGGTTTATCACGTCGCAACTATTTTTTTTCTTTCTTTTTTTAGGTCATGTTGAAGAAATGTCAATTTATATTTTAATTTAATTACATTTATCTTGCATCAATCAAAGAAACTGAGACACTGATATATGTAGGATAGGGAAATATGTAAATTTTATTTATCCAAGGAAAAAAAAAAGAATACAAGGTTTGACTAATTTGTTTTTGCACTGCTCAATTATTGCACGCGTTTCACCCGTTTATACATTCTTATAAACTTTTAGTTGTCAATTGATGGCAATTGGATCATTGAATGGCATGATATTTACATACCAAATTAAAACTTTTAAAACATAGGCCATCAAAGCAAAAATATACAATTACTTTGCCATCAACCCGTATGCCGATTACACGTTTAAAAAAAAAATAAAAAGAACTGCAAATTTAGAATATCTGGACCATTTTAATAGGTAAGGTGTCTAAAAACTATCATTAAATTGTATTTTAGATGGCTCATTTTCCTAAGCTTATGTCCATGGAGGAAATGATTTGGTTTGTCCTTTCGGATTTTTTCAGTCAATCATCACAGGACGTTTTCCAGCCCATTTAATATATTCCACTATTATATTTTCAAAAACAAACTAACAAAATTGCGTACTTTAAATTTTTTTTTTAATGACTCCAATATTAACTGCCAAACTCGGGATGAAATGCATGTAAGTTAGCTAGAAATCTTATCAGCCAAATAGGTAGATAATTTAGTGCACAAGCATGGCACGGTAACGTCACAACGTTAGAATATACAGATTTTATTAATTTTTTTTTACTAAAAAGCTTTATTAGTAGATTTTTTTCTTCCTTAGATTCCCATAATAATGCAGTGAAAAGAGTAAAAAGCTTGACTTTTATTTCTATGGTAAAAAGGAAAAACAGAATAAAATTTATGGCAAGTGATAACATTAGTGACGAATTAATGTCAATTAACCACATGGTATAATGTATTAGCTGCAAAGGGGATCATAGCAAATGTTAACTCTGATATCGAACCGACGCAGGCTGATTGGGATCATAGCAGACATTAACTCTGATATCAAACCCACGGTGCATCGATTGGGATCATAGCAAATGTTAACTCCGACGGCCACCAATTGGGATCATAGCAGATGTTAACTCAGATATCGAACTGATAGCGTGCCGATTAAGATCATAGCAGATGAAATCGACGGTGCGCCGATTGGGATCATAGCAGATGTTAACTCAGATATCAAACTGATGGCGCACCGATTAACTGAATTTGAATGAATTTGCTTTATTTACATTTTTAGCGGGCGAACCGTAGCTTTAAGTATCATCTATTACCAGACAAATGAAAACAAAAATTAAAGTCAAAAGTTATTTGTACTTCTTACTAACTTACCACTCCTCAGTCACTTCTCATAGTTGTCCTCACTTAATTTTTTATTTTATTTTTTTCTCCAAATTCCAAAAGACTAGGTTTTGACTTTGGAGTAAAAGACTCTGTAGTTGAATCATGGTGGAATTGTATCTTGACCACGGTTTTCAACATCGAGCAATGTCCGTGCTGATGATGTGCCGTGTGCGTGAATTGCTTGTGCCGATCAGCTGATTTTGCTGAGAGTTAGAATAGGGGAATTGTATTTCATTCATATGTCGTTATGTACAATATACAGACTATATATAGACAATAATAAACCCTATACAAGGACACTATAGTAAATATATTAAATATTACAATACGTCCCCTCAAACTGACAGCGGAGAAGAGAGAAGCCGAAGTTTGTCCCGGAATCGAAAGAACAACTCCTTGGACAAGGGTTTGATCAGAATATCAGCAAGCTGATCAGCAGCAGAGACAGAATTGACCGAAACAAACTTTCGCCGAACATGATCTCGAACAAAGTGAAAATCAACCTCAACATGTCTGGTACGAGCATGAAACACGGGATTAGCAGCAAGGGAAATTGCCTGTAAGAATAATGTCATCCACATAGACCAGCAGAAAATACAACTGAGACCCACGACGATAGACAAAGAGGGAAGGATCACAACGAGACTCCACAAAATCCAAGGTGATCAGAAACGCAGCCAGCCGAGAATACCAGGCCCGAGGAGCTTGCTTAAGACCATATAAGGACTTATGCAGTTTGCACACATAATGAGGGCGCACCGGATCAGCAAAACCCTGTGGTTGAACCATATACACAGTCTCACTCAGAACACCATTAAGAAAGGCATTACTGACATCAAGCTGAGAAATCGACCATCCACGAGCCAAGGCAACTGTCAAAACCGAGCGAATAGTGACCGGCTTAACAACCGTACTAAATGTGTCAGTGTATCAACCCCAAAAGACTGAGTAAAACCTCGAGCCACCAACCGAGCCTTATAACGCTCAATGGAGCCATCAGCATGGGTCTTAATCTTATAGAGCCATCAATTGCCGACAACATTGCCAGAAGAAAGAGGGGGAACTAAAGTCCATGTGTTATTTTTGAGGAGGGCGGAAATTTCATCCTTCATGGCATTCTGCCACAGAGGAAAAGATTTGGCTTGGGTGAATGATGTAGGAGCAGTAGACAAATCTGGGAAAACAGAGGTAAGATGAGCCGAGGGATCAAAGATTTTCTTGGGCTTGGGGTTTGGACGAAGTGCCATTGAATACGGACGGAAAGAAGGAGGAGGAGGTGGCGGATGAGAACTGGACTCAGATGACGAAGAGCTGGATGCAGGAGAACTATCTAAAGATGCTGATGAGTCGGGAGGGATGGGAGGAGACGAATGAACTGGTATACTAAGAGGAGACGAGGGCGCAGAAGACGAAGCAAGCATAACAGGAGAATTGGTTACACGCAACCAAGGGGTAGCAAGAGCCTCCAGCAGCGAAGAAGGAGAACCAGAAATCGGACGTTTAAAGGGAAAGAGTTTCTCATCAAACTCAACATGACGAGCAACTTAAAAACGGTTATTCACCACATCAAAACAGCGGTAACCAAGATGAGATGGAGAGTACCCAAGAAAGACACACTGAGTAGAATGATAAGAGAATTTATGTCGATTATAAGGGCGAAGAAGAGGATAGACAGCACAGCCAAAAACACGAAAAAAAGTATAATCAGGTGGCTTGTGATATAATGTAGTGAAGGGTAGGTGACCTTGAAGAGGTTTACTCGGGTGGCGATTAATCAAAAACACAGCGATTTCAAAAGCAAAGTCCCAAAACTGAAAAGGAGTACTAGAATGGCCAAGGAGAGCAAGTCCAATGTCGACAATGTGACGAATTTTGCGTTCAGCAGTGCCATTCTGCGCATGAGTGTGTGGGCACGCTAAACGATGAACAATACCGACATCCTTAAAGAAAAAATTGAGAGAACGAAATTCACCACCCCAATCAGAGTTAACACTTTTAATGTTAGTGCCAAATTGATTTTCTACGAGAGCTTTGAATTGTTTGAAAACATGGAAAACATCACTTTTATACTTAATGGGATAAATCCATGTGAATAAAGAAAAATCATCAATAAAAAGCACAAAGTAGCGATAACCATTAAATGACAAAATAGGAGCAGGGCCCCAAACGTCAGTGTGAATTAAATTAAAAGGTTTAGAGCTACGCGACGAAAAGTAGAAGGTAAACTAACCCTATGCAACTTTTCTAAACAACACGCCTCATATTTATCAGTGGACATGGACACAGAGGAATGAGGGAGTTGAAACTGCCTAACCAAAGTACGAAGAATGACATTATTAGGGTGCCCTAAACGAGCATGCCATTGACCTAGAGAGACAAGATAAGCTGCTGGTGACAAGGAACCACAAGCAGGAAAATCTAAGCGATAGAGACCATTATCAGCCCGACTGCGGAGGAGTTCCTTGGTTGAAAGATCCTTAACACAACAAGAGTCAGAATAAAATTCAAAGAAACAGTGATTATCACGGGTAAACTTTTGAACAGATAACAGAGGCTTAGTAAGAGAAGGAGCATGCAAAACACGATTTAAATAAAGAGGACGAGAAAACGATGACAAAACAAATTGACCAACATGCTGAATGGGTAAAGCATCACCATTACCAACTAAAATATTATCCGTACCATGGTAATCATTGGAGATACTAAGAGGACAAATCTGGCGTGGCATGATCGGTAGCACCAGTGTCCGGATGCCAGAGAATGACAGGAGAGGCATACTGCACCATATGAGCTTGAGGAGGAGGCAACAAACCAGCCGAATGCTGTGTAAGAGAAACTGCCTGAGCATAAGCAGCCGACCGAATGGCAGGGGGTCGAGGAACAAAATTAGCATCAAAGCAGCGTCGGCAAGTGGCGGCCGTGTGATTCAAGATGCCGCAAAGCTGACACGTCTCACTCGGCGCGGGAGGGATGTACCCACGCCGATCACCACCACGACCAGAAAACTGATTGCGCTGACCGCCGCGTTGCGAGCGACCGGCACGAGAGGATTGAGGTGGCATAGGAGAAGATAGCGACTGCACAAGCATGGCCGTCGGCTGAAAAACCGGCTGTTGGGCGTGAAGAAGCACCTCATACGAAACTAACTGTCCAAGAAGATCTTGATAGAAAGGGGGTTCGGATCGCTGCTGCAAAGCACCGATGATACCATTGAATTCGACACTAAGCTTGCGGAAGATTATGGCATTGAACTCCGCTGGAGATATGCGATGGCCGGCAAGCTGCAGTGTATCTGCGATACCCTTCGCTTTGGAGACGAGAGTCATGACCGATAAGTCACCTTTTTGCAAGCTATGGAGCTCCATAACAAGCTGGGTCTGTTGGGCATAAGAAAGAGTGTCGAAACCTTGCTGAAGAGCTGTCAATGTTGTCGCCGACGTTGTGCAACCCTGGAGAACGGGAAATATCTCTTCAGCAACAGAAGAAAGAATCCAAGAGAGGACCAGCTGATCCTTTTGCTGCCAGATATCGAACTCAGGATTGAGTTGGGGCGCGACACAACTGACGGAAGGAAGAAAACGTGGCGGTGTAGGTTCAGTGCCGTCGACAATACCGGCAACACAAAACATAGTCAATAGAGGAGTAAACTGAAAACGCCAAGAGGAATAGTTGACCCGAGATTGCAGTTTCACAGTAAAAGAATGATTGAGAGACTATAGACTAGGTTGAAGAAGTGAGACTGGTGTCAGTGAAGGAGGTGCCGCCGGCCGAAGATGGGTAGCCTGGTCGGTGGATGAAAGGTCGGTGATAGTCATCTTCGGAAGTAAGCAAGCAGCAACACAAAACTACTACGCAACACTTAAGCAAATATTACGCAAAATCAGGCGGCCGCCGAATGAAAAAAACCAACACCGACAACAAACAAAGATCAGTAGCAGGCACGCAAGACTTAATAAAGCTCAATTGAGCTGTTGGGGAATTGATTGAAATTTGGCCAGAGGAAAGGAGAGAAGATGTGGTGGCACCGAGAAGAAGGGAGAAGGTGCGACGGAGGAGAAGGAAGAAAGGAGGATCGGCGGTGGTGATGGAAAGGAAAGAGGAGGCAGACGGCAAATCAGCCGCAGCAAAGATCAGGAAGGAAGCAACCACGACAACAAGGACAAAGCAGCAGGAAGATCAGGAAGATCAGGCAAACCAGCAAATAACAGCAGCAGCAAGGAAGCAACCACGGCAACAAGGACAAAGCAACCACGGCAAACCAGCAAAGCAGCAGCAACAAGAAAGCAGCAAGGAAGCAGAATTAACAGCAGGAAGCAGCAGCCACGGCAAGAAACAGCAACGGCTGAATAAAGAGAACAAGGCGGTCGGCGGCGGAGAGGGCAGACGGCAAGAAAAAGGAAGAAGAGACGGCCGACCAAAAAAAACAAAACAAAACCCTAGCTCTGTACTAAGTTAGAATAGGAGAATTGTATTTCATTCATATGTCGTTATGCATAATACACAGACTATATATAGACAATAACAAACCCTAAACAAGGATACTATAGTAAATATATTAAATATTACAATACTGAGAAAGTCGCTTGATTTTGTATGTTCTGAATTCAATAGCGTTAAGGTTTGTCGTGGTTTCACTAGTTGGAGTGATGATGATGCAGTATACTACATTGGGTATAGGGAGAGTCAAACTAGCTTACTTCCTGAGGATCCTTCCTCCTTGTCCTGCCCTCATTTGGTCAGTCCTTGACGTCAATTCACCATCATTTTACATCACACATTGTCTAGCATCAGGCTTTACTCCACAGCCTTCATGTTTGAGGGGAAAGGGTGGGTAGTTAGGGGACTATCCTTTGTAAAAATTATTAAAAAAAAAAAGGTTGCCGAATTTCCGAAATCCAGATGGGATTTCAGCTTTCATTGATCAAATGTTCATTTTTCCTAATCACTTTCATTCTTTTCCTATGACATCTGAACTGCAGAACACCAAAAATGCTAATTGTGTACTGCAGATCACTTTTCTTAACTCTACAAACTAAGTGTAAAGAAGCCCAGATATTCATTCTAAGACCAAAACATCAACAAGAATTATTCACATTTACAGCCACCTACTAGTGGGATACTAATCTTTTGCAGTCAAATGGAGGAGCAGAAGTGTGAAAGAGAGAAAACTACCACTCACATTTTCAGAAGTTTATCTACCTGTGCCTACGAATCTTCGCTGTATAGCAGAAATTGCAGCATATACAATCTATTGCGGTGTATGGTCCGGTAATGTAGGTGTTTTCCTAAATGCATGCTTCCTGCAGCGTTCAAAAATGCTGTCGTATATTAAATCAAAATGAACTCCGGCTCTTTCCCGGTTGACAATGAAAAGAATATGATCGCCTTCAATGATCTTGTAATACCTGCATTGGCAAAATAGTAATACTTTACATAAGTAATTCAGATCACTCGCCAGTGTGTTAGCACATCGAACACAGAATACATTCAGTTAGCTCTAAACTGATGACTCGTTTCAAGCTGATGCAATAACAAACTATGAAGAACTCCCTACACCGAAAAGTCTCCGCATAAAAAATAAAAAAAAATAAAAAAAAAAGCGCCCGATAGACTGACTAGTCTCTACCCTAGCTGGCGAGAAATACCTCATTTATTAAACTTTTACATCTACAAGAAATTCAGGGGCCATTCATTTAAAAAATCTGATAGTGAGCATGTCACCATGCAGCATTCTTTTCATGGTGCACACATACTATGTTACAACTATTTCAGATGGACAGACACACAGAATTATATGATCTAAGATTATTCCAAAAACAAAATCTGCATGAAATTTCCAACTTAATTTTCTATAATCACATATGTAAACAGAGATCTTTCAAATGTGGAAAGAAACTCTAAGATCAGGCTTACTAGCTAATAACAAGAATAAAATAGAGTTCATAAAAGTTAGGTAATAATCAGAGTTATCTACAGGAAAGGATCAGAGTTGTCTACAGGAAAGGAAACGGAGTCTATAAATGAAGTATGCTAAAAGAAACTTCAATGTGAAAAAACAGGGCAACGAAATACTCTCGAATTTAGACCATCTGAAAACTTGGCGTGGAAGGCAAGAATGTCCCAAGCTGAATAACTAATATACTGTAAAACTTGGATCCAAAAACAAAAAGTACCGAAAATGTAGAGAATTTGCATGTTGGTTTTAATGCCAAAAAACAATCATATGAAGAGCATCAAATGACAGGACGTTTTCTCAACTGAAAAGAGAATCCCAATTTGAAAACAGACATCCATTGCATTCCAAGAAAAATAATAAGTTACAAGAGATGGTGACAAACCAGATGCCCGGCTGCAAGGGTTGGCATTCTGAGTCCTTGACAACATGGTAACTTGGGTGTTCAACAGGGAATCGGGGGTGTGTCATTGATATGGTGTTAAGGGCACCATCATTGTCCCACCAATCTTCATCCCTACATTTAAAATAAATATAACTCATCAAGCAAAGACAAGTAAAGAAACTTACTGGAAACAACGGCAGATCCACATCCTTATTGGTAACAAAATATTTAACGATTTATGTGATGAGACACTTTTTATAAGGTTAGATAATTTCTTTCTGTAGATTGTCCTCTTCTTCAAACTAAGCCTTTATCGCTTCTTCCTAACCTTTTCGCAAGCAAATGCTGAAGAAACTCAGAACCATGTCAAATGGGAAGACAAAATATGGCCAAGGACCCACCTATAACCTTTGTAAGGAGGAGGGACATCCGTGGGGTACCGCCAAAGGCACATCTGCAGGACTCTGATAAAAAGTAGAGGATGTATACCAAATATTCCAGAAGGAATGGTATAACCCAGGAATTGTCGAGTTCGTTTGGTAGCATAACTGAAGTAGTAAGTGTTTGGATATGTTTGTAAATGGCTGTTCAATCTGATAGCGCCTTGCAGGGTAAGATCTGGAAGAATCCAATCTTCTGATGCAAATGGACCGGCATTCCCCAAGAGGCAATCGATAAGACCCCAAAGGCCGATCTTCCTCCAGGACATGTTAAAGTGATCAAAACCAAAATTGTAATAGGCTTTCAGCCACGGAATGTCGAACCAATCATAAATAATAACACCTATGCGGCACAGCTGAAGCAAGCAGATGGGTTTCAAGGACCTGCCATTTTCTGGTCTACGACCACATTGGAATGTCAGTGCTTTCAACATCCAACAGTAGTAATATAGAGGCTATGCAGCAGCAACTTGAAAGCAAGAAATGCAAAGCAGGTGGCACATTGAAGAGCTTTGGTCAGTGCAACACCATACTGAGACAAATAATGTCATGCAAACAAATTAAAAATGTCATGGAGCGGAAGCATTTACAATTACGGCAGTACAAATCTCAAATAAGTATTTATAATAATGGCCACAGAAATCAAAAGTAGCAATTTCTAGAACAGCAACTTCTGGAATCAGTTGATCATGGTTATCACGTGATATAAAAAGTAAGCATCTACACTTACATAGATAGTATCAAATAAACAAGCTTAGTTCTAATAAAAAGTTTCAGCAATCAGGGGACTTACTGCATTCCGTCAAAGTAAGTCCTAGTTGTTCCATTGAATGCTCCTGATAAGGCAGTTATGCTTAGAACCCAGTTTGCAGAAGTGTTTTCATAGCCGGGGAATGCCTGAAATTTTGTATAGATTCGCGTCAATTACATAAACAACACTCAAAAGTTAATGTGCAGAATCGATGAAGCAAACTTGGGAAAAATACACAAACCTTATCTTCAAGCATTTGCTGTAAAACCCGAACAACCTGCGCCCCAGCTGAATGCCCTACGAAGTGAACAGGGTGATCCTCGTCCCATTCAGGATAGTGCCCTAAAAATATCGGTAATTAGCAATTAAACGGATGCGAAATAGATTGTAACCAATCAAATCTTATAACAAAGGAAGATAAGTTGAGGAAAAAGGGTATGCAAAAGTTCAGACCATTTTCATAAATCCTTCCAAATCGGGAGTGACCACAAGCTTTGCTATGTTCTTCGCCATAATCAACCTGCCCTCCTTTCAGATAATAGAACAATTCCCGGGCCCTGAATCGAAATGCACTCATATGTAACAAAACCCAATATAACAGAACAAATGCAGACAAGAATAACAAAAGCTCTACTTTCCAGGGAGCTCCCGAAACAAAACCAACATCACCAGCATTTGAGCCTCGACTAATGCTCACCTGTCATAAACGCTCGTCAATGAGCCTAAATCAGGAACAAGAACCCTATCATCCTTTTTCTCCGCTCCGGCAAAATAGGACAACCCTCCCAATCTCTGCGAAAGAATACACGACCAAAATTAACATAAAACCTTAATCGGAAAACACCAGTAAACAAAAGAAAAAAGCAGAAATAACTTGTGAAACCAACATACCCCTTTACCGAAACCAAAAATCCCATGAACCAAGACAATAGGAGGAAGATCAACAGCATTGGTGGTGGCCTCGTTTGATCCCCCTTCTTCTTGTTTCAAAGACGCGTCTACATTAGGCTTATAAAGCAAATCACTCAAAGCCTGAGAAAGATCCCCTGCCACAGCCGTGCTAAATATGTAAAACCCATATGCCAAATGCACCAAACTACTTATAAACAGCTCTGTCAATTGCACAGCAGACGTCCAGCACCTAATCATCTTCCTCTCTTTTTTCCGCCTCCGACAATTATATATACATAAACGAGAAGAAGAGCCTTCTTCGAGAAAAAAAACAGAAGAAGGCCTTCTTCAACCGAAAAAAAACTAGAAGAAAACTCAAATGTAATGGGGGAAAAAATCGAAAACCGATTCAAACTCTGGATGCAATCAAGACAACCCTCATTCAAAAATTCTTTCTTTTCCTTTGCTGATTGTTCTGAAAGCCTGTAAACCTACAAATAAGTTAATATGGTTTTGGGATGCTCCCTTTTGGCGTTGGAAGAGAGCCCAATGAGAATAGGAAACTAAAAGCAAATTGCAGAAGCCGCAGAAATGGGTTTAAATCTCCACGATTTTCTCGTTTCCTGCCTCCTCACAAAGTCAGAACTACTCTTGACCAGAAGAAATGAGAAATACTCAATGTCTTTTCCTTCAAAAAATAAAAAAAGAAAAAGAAAAAGGAAAGAAACAAAAAAAAACAACACTTGTTGATTGACCAAATAGATTGATAAATTCGGCCACCCGTAAAAACGCTCTCTTTTTTTTCTCGTTCCAATGGATTGATTATCTTTCCCTCCGTTTTATGGAGGGTGGCTGGCAGCAGGCCATGGCTATTAAAGAGTTTGGTGGAGGTTGTTGCCACGTGGCATGGTGGATTACAAGAATCTTTTGCTGAAATAGAGGGAGTAATCGCTTGTCAGAAATGTGAAAAATATTCATTAAATCCATCTTAAATGTGTTCTAAAGTGCAGCCGTTTCTAATAAATAAAACTTACATGTACATAAGGGAAATTGTTAATCTCATCAATGGAATCGTGTTTAGTCAATGAGGGAACGACTAATTTTATTGCAAGATGGGAAATTGTTAATCCTATCAATGACTAAATTTAATTGCAAGATATATGCAAGTGATCTAATATGGTACTTCTGCCTCAAAAAAAATAGTTTACATTGAGTTTTAAAAATTTATACTAGTTTAAGTATAAATTTAAAGATTCAATATACATTACTTTACCGAGATCGAATACAGTATACTAAACTTTGTTGATTGAACCATTCATAATCTCTTTGAAAGCCTTTAATATCTTGAATGGAACTGGGTTTTTTTTTTTTTTTGGATAATGGAATGGTTGTTGATGTTTGATAAAAAGTCCAACTTTTGTAATGTAAAGTACTTGGAATAATTTTTGTGATTCTAATATATTTAAAATTTTTATATAAAAAAAAAAACTCTAAGTGAGATGGAAATCCCAAAAGGGACAAAATAATTGTGAAGAAATGAAGAGAATGAATATGAATAGTCCAAAGCTTTGACCTCACAATTAGCGATGGATGTTTTGTAGTGCAGTTAAGATATTTCCTAAGGAGGATAAACGATTATAATTTATTATTATTTTTTAAAAAAAGGATAGAATCTACTAATCACTATATTTAAGGAGGGAGGAGGGTCCTAAATACATTTGGGGGAGCAGTTGGTGGATGATTGAAAATTCTAGGCGTTTCTTCTTGTACTAGTACATCGTTTGCTGAGCTGGAGAGCAGCTGGAAGGTTCTGTTCCAGTGGTTTGTAGTGTATCGTATCATAATTCCAAAAATTGCCACGCATCATCGGGCCCGCTACTTATCCACACCACCGTGTCTTTCTCCTTTTGTGATTTTGTCTAATCACTGCGCGACTGTTCCCACGCTCCTAAATCTAAAACACCGTCCAGTTTTTGCTATAGGCAAAATTATCCAATATTCATTTGTTCCGAAATAATTTAAAATAGAGGTAGTATTTCTTAAACCTAAAAAATAATTGCCTTTTCTAGACCCCTTATTTAAATTTCAGGGACTAAAATGTAGGTCTGAATAGAGTACAGTATGTGAGTTTTTTTGGATCAACATCTTTTTTCTTTTTTTTTTTCTTTTCAAAAGGGAATCAAATCAATGTTGTGAAAAAACAGGAATTGATTGATATGTGTCGATGATGCCAAAGAAGAGGCACAATGAATGTTGCGTTGCTATTAAGATTCATTCACCAACAAGACTACAGTGTTTGTACAATGTGACAATTCCCTCTTCTCGAATCACATTGATTTGAGACGTCAATTTTCTTGTTGCCCATTTTGCTTGTTTTTCTCACCAATGGAACATGGCTAAATACGCAAAGGTGAAAGAAAGAATCACGTCGACCCAAAATCAATGACAATATACAATGTAATATGATGAGTGTTTTTAATCCACGTAATAAACTAAGTTGATATCGTAAATTTTATTTCTTCTAACGTAACAAAACAATTAACACAAATGCATCTTTTCCAATTAATCTTAAGTAGACTCTTACACACAAACAATTAGTAATCTTTAAAATTGTTTCATTTCACAACTCATCATCAAAAAATTAAAAGATTTATATGGCGTGTACTTATTTCATATCACCATGTTTTGAATTTATAACTTTTACTGTCAGTATGTGAATATATCATTATCTTCTTATCGTGAAATTAAATTAAATTTATCACTATGAAACTGTAGTAATTAATTACAACAAACGTGGATGTGATGATTCCGTTGATTTTTTTTTATTTTTATATATAAAAAAAATCTATCTCAATAGATCTCACTTAAATATGGATAAAATCCTCCTTATATAGTCGTTAAAGTTAAGTTTTGAGTGACTGGAAAACTTTTAATCGTTTAGTATTATTACTTCTATGTTAAATCAAGTTTACCTTTCACTGAAGTATGCATTTAGTTGATAAAATTAATGATGAGCGTTATTAACAATAGAAGAGAATTAGAGATAACTCATGTACCTCTTAAAATATAACGAACCTAATAATTGTAAAAACGTTAAAGAAAGATGTTAACATGGTATATTTATTTTCTTTATAAAAAAATATGTTGTGAGTTCTATGTAATTGAACCTTTATGGGCAAGTAGTACTATTAATTACAAAATTAATGGAAGAATGGGAGTTTGGACGGTTGAAGCACAATCGCAGGGAGGATGGTGGTGTGGCGCTGGTGATTCCATTGGGAATTGTGAAGGACTCAAAATTTCTGCGGCGCACATGCCGCAGCTACCACTTTGATCAACCCACATTTTTGGTTGGCTGTTGTTTTCAGTTTCCTTCATTCTTTTTAAATTATCGTTTTAAGATTTAATATATTTTCTAAAGATATCATTCTCATAAATCAAAGCATAATTGACCATTCTTTTTAATCAAGGAAATACAATATTGTTTATATTGAATTTTAACACCATGCATACAATCCACAGAGACAGTAAAACTCGTCACTCGGATTGGATTGGATTGGATCATGTATGTGCCAAGCATCCGATATCGGCATTCCAAACTTATATTGAGTATAATATAATATAAAATTCTTGAACTTTTCCATTCATAATTAATTGGTTTTGGCACAGATGAAATAAACCCACTAATTCCACTAAAATGTGTAAATAACAATGGAAGAACACGAGTCTTTATTCCTTGCGTATGAAATACAAACAATTTGTATAAGATGGGTCCAACGGATCAACTACAATAGGTTTATTCGGCCTGACGTACCCCAACGCTTTATATAGAAATGCTGGTCTCAATACACGTTTATATACTATATGCTTTGACTTTACAGAAAATGAACTCCAGAATTCAAACCCAGTTTTCAGGGCCTAAAGGGCACATTTTATGGTTCATCAGCCTCAACTGCCTGAAAGTATGTGTTTCTATTGCCCTATTGAACTTTTCAAAACACGCATATTCTAGTCAACTTCATTTTTTTTGCTATGGTTTGTCAATTTCCTACATGCTTCACGATGCTTATGTCGCTGCCTACGTTTCCAGGTTATTGGTACATGTGTATATATAAAGACACATGTAGTAACGGAGCTAGGAATTGTGATAAGAAGTAACAAAATGTAACCAATAAAACTTTGCAGGGCAAAACATAAAATTTTCAAAATATATAACTAAAAATTATTATTATTATTATTATTATTTTGCTTCCTTGTAAATATTTTAAGGAAGGGAGGCGATTGCCCGTACTGATCCCCTCCCTCCACCATGGAATGCATGCATAATTTGAATTTTTATTTCTAATATAGTGTATTTTATAAATAACATATAACCTGGACATTTATTTTTTCAGAAGTATAATACTTACTTTCAAACAAGATTCCACAACTTTGGTGAACTAACCATTCCAAAGCTGAGATTCATTATACTTTAGGAAAAGTGAGAGCTCGTATTTAGAACCGTCTTTAGGTTAATTTTGTTGTCACCTGCAACGTTTTGGCTGCTTTCGAAAAAAAAAAAAAAACTAATAATCTCTTAGTACCAAAAAAAATTCTCTCTGCCACAAAAAAATAAAAATAAAAATCTGTATTGAGTTTTGATTTTTAATAATTTTAAGTGGAATATTATTTAACAAAAATCTTAAAATTTATTGAGAATTAGAATATTTTTTAAAAAGTAGAGAGAGTACAAAATAAATATGAATTACTCTTATGGAACAGAATGATGGAGTACAATCCTCAAGTTGTTGTGTTGCGTGAATAGTTTATGTTGGTTGTGAGCATGATAACTGGATAAGTTAATATTGCAGTTGGAAGATTCACAATTTGATTTGTGAGTCCACAATTGTGTTGTTGGCAGATACTATTCGATTTGACCGATAAGTTAGTTTTTTTTTTTCCCTGTAACTGTGAAGTTGTGAATGGCGAGTCATCTCTCTCTCACGTCACCAATGCACAGGCTCATGCACCATGATTAATACACCTATTGGCTGGGTGATTTGCGGCCTGTGGTCAGATTAAACTCTTAGATTAATCGATAACTATTTGAATTATAGGAATAAAAGAATTGTTCAAGACAGTCTTGATATTTGCAGCTTAGGTTGAACGCATGATATAGACTGGAAATTGTTTATTTAAAGTTTATAGATCTTTATCATATTTGAACGTGTTTAATGATCTGCTTAAGTAATTTTATGGAGACATTATTGGGGGCGTCAAATATGGGATCTTTATTTGGGTTCTTAAGGAATTACTCCCTCCATTTCAAAATGTAAGTCTTTTAGACTTGGCACGTAAACTAAAGAGACAATTATCTAACAATTAATTTATGTGTTAAATATTTTTTTTACCCCTCATTAATTACATTGAAACTATAAACAAGACTAAATAAAAATATATTAGCATCATTTATTAAGTATAAATTTGAAAAAATAGTCATTAATTTGCCTAGAATTTGTAAAACGACTTACATTTTGAAAAATCTCTCCAAACCTAAAACGACCTACATTTTGAAATGGAGAAAGTAATATTCAACAACTTATATTCCATTTGTTAGAAAGAAATTTAATTTAATACTGAATTTTATAAAATGTCAAGGTTTAACTTATACTTTGTCCGTTACTTATAGTCATTTTTTAACTTTGAAGTCGGAGCTATTATTTTGAAATGTAACATATGCACAGCCCTTATATATTGCTTCCAAATTCGACCTAATTTTACGTATCAGTATTTCTGTTGGATTGCTCTCCTGAATAAAATCGATTGGAATTTGGAACATTATCAACGCATAACAATTAACAATGTGCATTGTTTCAACATAGTTAATGCTGTTTCTATCTTATTTATGTATATATAGGAAGCCAGAGGCTTAAATACAAAAATCCAGAACTTTTTAAGGACATGGATAACTTATTAAGAGCTAAATTATTTACGATTTTAGAAGGAGGTGTTGACAATATATGTCTACCTACTAGACAGGAAAAATTAAATTTGGCTAAGGCGTCTGCTAGCTTATTTGGATGGCGACGGACATAGCGTATAAAACATGCCAGTTCAATTGAACAAGCTCAAAACCTTGTGAGGAAAACAGAACGTCCCCTTGACCCGGAGTTAAGAGGCATTCACAATCTTTTGTTGTCAAATTGAGAAATACGTTTTGTTCATATCTATTAAGAGAACAACTATTGTATTGATGCGTTAGTCAAGGAGATGCTTAATATAGATAGGGGGTTTTATTTTTTTTTTGATATCGCCCCTAGGTGTATCTTAATGTTTGTAGAGCATGATCCTAGATGCTCAAATTTACGTATTAGTTAGGATAATAGCCTTCTGGCCTTATTTATTTACAAAAAAAAAAACATGCCAGTTGAGAAGCATACTTCTAATACTGTGGAGCACATTACTATGTACGAACACAGAATCCTCAGCAGACAAATAATGAACGGCTTCCAAGCAATCTAGTTCTAATATAACTCTTCTAAAACCCAAATCCTAGGCTATTTGTAGCCCAATGAAAGCAAACAATGCTCTTTACACATTCTAACTCTTCTACAGACAAAAGTTGGACTGCCTCTAGGCTGTCCATTTCTATTATAAGGGTTCTAAAACCAAGCCCCCAGGCGATTGGAAGGCCGAAAAGAACTGTGCATTTGTTTCAACACTGATCTCTCCAATGGAGCATCCATGTAAAATAGCCCTTAATGGGCTGCAATGATTGTTAATAATGGGTTAGGCCTACAATATGGATTTAGCTTCTGTGTGTCTATGACCACCAACGTCTTCTCACTAGTTCTGGATAAAATTGGAGACACTTTATGTCACAAGACACAAGCTATAAAAGCTATAGAGAAGAGGCCAACTGGATTTAAAAATACCATAAAAAAAATGAAACAAACAAAGCCTTAATTAATCACTAATAAGTAAACGACATGTTAGCTGTTCTGAAAGTCAATGCGACATAAAATGGGAGGCCAATTCGTACTTTCCTAAACTTAATGGCACATGAGGAGTCGCCCTCAAAAAATGAACAAAATCAAAGGAATTGGACTCACGCCTCCACATATCATAGTATTCGCTCATATAGGAGTATTTAAGAGGATCAATATCCTCGAATGCAGCACAAATTAGCTAAGTGCTGTAACAGTAAGTTCAAGAATGGGGACAACAATATTACTCGTAATACATTATTATCATGGTCCTTCATCATAAGCATTATCTCAAAGGTCCACATTCTTGAATATTTGATTGCTACTTTTGCAAGTACTGCACCCAATATTATCTACAGGGTACCATTTTTCAGATTTCAGGCCCACTATATTCTAATCCCCTTTGCTGCCTCTCTCTGTGAATTCAAACTTCTGGCGTAGAATATAGTGATGAGTTGTGAATTCCATATTAATTTTGTTTGTCAGTCACCATTTCTGCTGGTTGGTAGATCCATTGAAGGAAGAATGCAGCATGAAAATTTGGATCTATCTAGTAGTATTCATATTTCCGAAAAACAGTTTATTTTGTTATACTATTTGACTAATTCAACAAATTAAAGAAAACTGTTTTTCTGAGACGGGATGGATTATTATAGCTTCTGGTCGAACTAATTAATTAGAGTTAACACATAGCTTTCCCTACGTTGATCTTTTAACTGGAACCGTTAATTCCGCTAATCATGCTCATTCAATTGCCTGAATGAATCTGTTTCATTCACATTTGTAAATTACTCGATTTTCCTACGATCATCATATTCATTCACTTGTACATCAAGCAAAGAACTTTTAGTTTGTGTCTGTTTTCTGTTACCTCCTCATATATTAATGGTGAATTACTTTTTTTGGGGGGCTAGAAAAAAAGAAACGGGCAGGACTTCACTGTTGTTCTCGACATATTAATGAGAACTAATAATGACCAATGCCTTTTCATTTGTCTTGGCATGATTAAAGAACAGTATTAGGATCAATTTGGTGGTTTTGTGAGTGAAAGTTTACAGTAGAAAGATACAAATATTCCTTGTGAAACAGTGCATTAGAATTATATAACCGTTTGAGAACGAAATTTAACTCACTCGGTAAGGACATTCAAGATCTCAATAAAAATCACGAGTCCGATTCAAGTGGAGTTTACTGGGTTGTCGATATCAAATTTGAAAAAGACTTTAATTGACCGTGATATTGGCCCTGAATTCATCATGATATATAATTTATAGCTCTCTATTCATCGATGCTTGTCAAATACGTATAGATGGTTTGCATAAAAATTTGTCTTCGAAACTTTAAAAGGATGAAACTTTTGAAGCACGCTGAAACTATTAAACCAAAACCGAAAGGCAAGTTGACAACTAAAAAAGGAAAGGAGAAGAAGTTATATGCACTATTTTAAATTATAATTAATTATCACAATTTACACAAAACCCCTAATTAAACTTTGATAGCTAGCTAGCACTCCTATAATTTATGGACCAAAACCCCTTGTTAGATTGAAAAACAATAGCAAAGAATCACCCACAGTCGTTCCAATTTTTGGCACGTACCACCCACCCAGGAAAGAAAATCGAAAATAAAAAAAGATGTGTAACACTAAAGTAACACTATAATTTCCACCATATAGATATATATTTAAATTCAAGGACATCTTGAATTTCTACCAGGTCCTCCATAATAGAAATAATTACCCCAAACCCGATTAATTCCGCCCTGAATGTTGTAACAGGTAGGATGGTCAGCCAGAACTCGAAGATTGTTGAGTGGAATCAAACTATTGTCCCAATCCACAACTTGTAGATTCCTGAAATAAGAAGCTTTACCGAAACCTTCTCCGGCGAAATGTCCACTTCCCATCTGGGTTGATGTATGAGCACCAGAAACCCTTGTGTTCACAATCTCCCCACCAAATTGTACCATACTTGCTGAATTCTTAAGGTGCGTAAACAAGAATGACGGCCAGTACCCAACTAGTATTCCTGACCCGAATTCCAGCCACCAATTCCCATGTTTTGGATCCTGCAATTTAAAAAAAAAAAAAAAACACCACGTTTAATCTTTGGAAGTTGTACTATATAACCTCTTTTTGTCTATTGCAATGTTAGCAATTCATACAATGTATAATTACTAATGAAATGATCTTGAGAAGGGGTAACATGGAAAGATCAACAAATAACTCATCGTAACCAAATTTCTTTTTTTCTCTTTAGTATTCTATCTGTTTCAAAAAAATATCACCATTAGTTGTAAACATAATTATTTGGCGAGGAAAGATGGAGTAATAGCTGTTGTTGTCATTATGGTCCCTTCTCTAAAGACATTTATGAACGAGGAGGAGGTGGCAATAAATCGACTAAAGCATATGGAGTTTGCTTGGAAAGGAAGGTCGGAGAGAATCTGGCAAAGTTGTTAAAAAAGAAAAAGGAAAAAAAAAAAGGGATAAGAAATAATGGTGACATCTAGTAATTTTAGAGGGTTCAGAAGAGGAGTGGGATAGTGTAAAAAATGGCGGTATTGGTGACATTCATGGCACGCGTAAAAGGACCTGACTTTGTGTGTGTTAGCTAGTTGGCATACATAATGTTAAAGAGTATACTCGAAAAATTCCAAAAATACCTCGGACCTTTTTCAAGCTTATTACTACATTGTGCAACCACTAATACCAGCAACCTTCTTCCACACTTTTTGCTTTTGTTTTCATGCAAGCGTTGTTGCCAGATTAAGACTTTCACATTGTGAAGTAGCTATTTGTTATGCATTTTGTTAAATTTCGTAACAATTTTTCATATTTATAAGTTCGAGTTTATGGAATTGTACACTATTATATAGGATCATATTCAAAGACATCTCTTAATTAAAATCGATTTAAATTCACTAGCTATTCATGAAATTCAAGAAGACATGGAAAAGGAAAAAAAAAAAAAAGTCTAACTTCCATGTGCATATCATGTGGGAACACAATTTTGAGGGGGAAAAAACTCTTTAAATACATTGTAGTGCAGTATATGAATTTCTAAGTCAACCCCATGTTTAATTTCCGACATCCTATTTTTATTTTTTAAGTCAACGAAGAATTTATAGCATTTCTGTTAATCAGTTTTTCTTATTCCCCCTCCTTGTCTTTTACTGTTGTGAAAAAAAAAACTTATTTCCACTAATTTTCACATTTTCTTCATATTTTCCACCTACAATTACTAGTAAAGGTGATAAATACACTAATACTAATCAAGGGGAGTAAACCAAAAAAAAAATAAAAAATTACGTACCTTCCAAATTAATAAGCTGATATCAAATTGACCACCGTTGTACGCAGAAGTTGGAGAAATAGCTGCTCCAATTGCTATTTTATTATTTGTCTGAACAAAGCCTGAGCATAGCAAATTATAACACCCTGTGGCCTGATACGCATCACTCTGCACAATTACATCATACAATTATTACTCATTGCCATAATTAAATGCCAGTAATAAGTAAGTGTAACACACAAAAGAATAAAAAATGTGACGGTAAATTGACACTTACGGTCCAATATGTGAAAAATCTTGGGTAGTTGTCCCCATACAGCTCTGGACTAACCTATACAAAATTAAATGTACATTATATTTATTAGGATGTCAATTGGTACTAATTATGGCAACTAGAAACATAATTATTTTCAATAAAATTGGGGTGGTAGTTGAAAGATGTCATAAGTGCTTTTAATGGTAATAATCGAAATTGAGAGGGGAAAAAAAAAAAAAAAAACACATGCCTGCCAACCAGCTTCGATGGTGTTAAGATCATCATTGAAAGAGCCTGCAATCACCCAAATTTGTGATAAGCTGAATTCATACTGCGTTACAACTTTTGGAGCCCATACATTTATGCTTGCTTTTGCTCCATAGTACTGATCTCCAGTTACGTACCCAACTGCATGCTGTAAAAACCAGAATGTACCACCCAAATAAAAAAAATTACTACTACAACAATTTGAATATGAATTTTAGTTTTCGAAGATTATTAAGCGGTATGCAAAATACACGAATCGAAAATTTACTATTAAAATTATCTAAGATCTCGGATATTATTGAATTGTATTTTTTATATTGGTGTAAATGATTATCACACCAAATAGAAAGGAAGAAGGTAAAAAAGAGGCGTGAAAGTCAGTAAAAACTGAAAAAGACTTCTGACACAAACTTATGTATGGCAAGCAGTAAAACTAGAAAAACCTACCATAACTTGTCAATTTATTTATAACCAAATCGGAAATTGTGGGGTTTGAATTTTCCCCTGTTTTTTCAACCTTTCCAAAATGTAGTTATTAGTAGTGATGGGAGCAGGAGCACTAACCTCATGGCCGTTGCTGGTGGAATCCCTTCGGATTGGTCTTCTCAACTTCCTGGCAAATCTTCTCAAATTGCTGGCTCTCAACATATCTTGTTCGGAAGTTCTTCGGATTGGAACTGTTCCTTCAGGGCATGATTCACCAGACATGCTCCACAATTGAAAATCCTCTGATAAAATGCCAGTTGGGTCACGTCCTTTTGGCCTTTCAGGTGGATCCTACACCCAGTATTTATGAGCCTTCGTGTTAATAACGTTTCAAAAAAACAAAACAACACTGATGAATTTGGGTACAGAGTACTTGATCATCATCACAATTCAAGTTTCTTCTTTTGCTTTTTCAGCCAAAAAAAAAAAAAGTTTACCATCGGTTTTTGGCCTATCAATTTAGGATGATCAAAAGCTGGTTGTTGATGAGACAACACGCAATCAATAAGATCACCATCTGCACTCTGCCCACCAGAAAAGAAAAAACCCAAAGAAAAAGAAAAAGTTTGAGTTGCAGAATTCATCAGATAAAATAAAAAACACCATCAAGAACCAAACTTTGTAATCAATCTCCATTGAATTGGGAAGAAAATTGGGGGTACCTGAATTGTCTTGACGGGAGGCTTGTTGATCTTCTTGAGATGGGCTCGAATCAATCTTAACTTTTGCAACTCTTCCTCTGGCCGGAGAGTGGTTGTGTGATTGGAATTGTGGGAATCATGGAGTGAATGAGCAGGACAACAAACAGAGAAGAACAAAAACAGAATGCAAACAAAAACTGAAACCGTCCGGAAGTTGCTGCTGAATGATGAACTTCCCATTCTTGAGGAGTTTGTTGCTGCTGCTGTTGTTGTTTGTCTTGTTGTTTCTCCTTCTATAACCTCTGCTCCTTCTTCTCGTACTGTCAAAATTGATTTTGTACATTGGAATTGTGTTTTTGTCGGATCATCATGAAGATTGCATTTCCACCACCGAGTAGTACTATTACTATTCTCTGTATTTCCGAATTGCAAGAAATCCTCCATCCCAAACACAAATCCACCAATCTACTCAAACTCAATACTATTATATTCACAGAAGTTGTTGTACCATTTCCTAAGCTAACGAATAAAAACACCAAAACCAATAAGAACCAACAATCTACTACTAGTTGTTCTTCAAAGCTTCTATTCCTCGGTTCTGATATACATGGTCTGACAATCAACAACTTCAAGGCAGAAAAAAGAATTAAATTGGAAGGGTGGCTCTGTAAAACGAATTGAGTGTGTTTGTCTAGAGGTTATACTACCCCATGTGGTTGTGGGGGAAATAAATACTGGGTCGCTTCCAAATTGTGAGATCAAGACATGCATTAATTTAATTTTTTATTTTTGGTGTTTTGATTTTTTTTTTTAATTAAATGGTAAAAGAAAGAAATGGGGAGGGGGAAATTGAGTGGAGAGAGAGGGGCGTGTGGGGGTTGTGTTTCCAGTCTCCAATACAAAGAAGACTGGGTTTACTTTATCTTTTTTGTAGTATCAATTTTTTTTTTTTTTTGTAGGGTATTAAAAACAGAATGATTTACTCCATATTTTTTACAGGGTTAAATTAATAAATTCATGCACTACCACTGGATCCTTTTCTTTTTGGGGGTTTAAAGGCAGATAGGGAATTTGGGGGGAGTTTTTGGATTCGATCTGGGGGTTCTTGTTTTAAAGTTGTTTTAATTACTTTGGGTTTGTGTGTATGTGTTTTCCCTTTCCCACTTCCCTAGATGTTCTTTCTGTCAGCTGCTCTCCCCCTCACTCACATTCCCTCCCTCCCTACATTATTCACATTCCACCCCTATCATGTTATCTCTCTATGTTCTCTTTGCTGGTTGATTATATATATGAAATTCGTTTTTTTTTTTTTTATCGACTTTTAGTTTGAGACGGAGAGAATATAATGATATGTTATTTACTTTGTGAGAATGTATGGCAACCAAGTTAACCAAATTGAAGGATTTGAACTTGATTTTCACTTAAATGTTTTTTTTTAATGAATGGAGCTTGGAACAAAAATTGGGCGACCAATTATAAGTATTTTTAATTTATCAATGTAGCTTTGCTTTTACTCCATCCTTGTAGTGTTGTTGATACTACCATGTATGCTGAAATTGGAGATAACCGTGCATGTTTCAATTCCCAAAAAGAGTTCAAATCAATTGCATCCATGCATGGAGCTTGCAAATTTATGTAAAATACTCGCGAAAAAACTAGTATTTGTAATAATGCCTTCTAAGTTTTCGATTTTCCACGAATCCTTTGTTAGTCTTTTGAAAAATGAAAATTTAACAAACCCGGAGCTATTATAATTTATTTAATTTACCTTTTAATTAGGCGTTTCCCTTTTTCTAAGATACACTAACATTGAGTTTGTGTTTGATCTTTGCGGGTTATTCTAAATTATTTTAGTTACTCTTTCTATCCCTGAAAATTACATTTTAATTCAACAGAATTGACTAAAAAAAGAGTAAAATCGATAAAGTAATAGTATCAAGGTTGGCCACAGATTATTAGTACTAGAAATACGAAGATATCAGTACAACCCTCCGTATCATACTAGCATTTCCAATACATGAAACCATTAGGGGGGCTAACTTAAAGAAATAAACTCGAAAAAGTTGTTATTGGCTTAAGAAGCATATAAAATATATAACACAAATACTAACAGATTTTAGCTTTTTTTGAGTGTAACTGACTCACTGAGTAAGATTATGTTGCCCGTACACAAGCTTTCAAATGTGCACTTTTCTTCCTGTGGATTTATAATTATTTTAAAGATTTTAATTATCTGTAATTCTTAATGGATTAACTATATTATTATTGGAAGAAGCCCTGCTGGCATGCGGAGAATTAGCTTAATTCCATCTCACACAGAAGCATGCTTAGGTTAGCACCCAAAAGACCCATGCATGTGCATGCGCGTTAATTTTGCTAATACTACTATTATTTATGCTTCTCGGCTTGGGTGCTAATGCTCTGGTAAACCCAATGAACTCTTCCAAAATATAATTTGTATCAAAATGAGTAGATGAATATACTCTCTCTCTCTCTTTTTTTTGGTATATTAAGCACTCGGTCTCCGAAATCATTATTCATATTAATCTGAATTCGAATCGGGTAAGTCTTTTTCGGGAGACAAAGCTCTCCCAACAAGCATTTTAATCACGGTTGCATACCTATGCCCAGGTTCGAATCCGGATCATAGTTAACTTGGTCCAATACCTTCACCACATGAATCAAGTGCTTGTTTTGTTGGTGATTCTCTCTTTGATCATGTATTTTATGTATATAAGACACAAATTTGATAATTAATCAGAAAAGACTCTTTTTCTCGAAAATTTAGAACTAATTAATTGCTACGAATTTCATATCATTTAAAAGCTTACAAAATCACTACTTTTCTTTAGAGAAATTCTCTCAACACCCTTTATATATGTTGGCTGATGAAAGCCTCAAAAACATTATGCCTAGGAACCAGTTGTTGGAGAGAAAGGGGGAATATATTAGATCTCTGGAATGGGTGCATGAGATAATGGCTATGAAACTTTCGAAAACCGAAGAACTTTAAGGGTATGATGTAAAGGGGTGATGTTTGGTTTATGTTATGCCATTGAAAAAGATGTTTCTTTCTTCAATTGGTTTAAAAACATTGCTTCCGCTTCTGCCTTAGATGATTCTACACCAATATTTTGCATGGGGATCATATCTTTTCGTCATCTGTTACGTATATCTGTGTGACTAAATTTAACCAGGATATCAGCATTTTGTACCAAAAACTTTATTCCCCCTTCCTTATGGACCATTAATTAATCTATACTTACAGTAATTAACTTTACTTTTTTTTTTTTTTTCTCAAACACAACTATCTATCCTTTGTCCATCCCCATGAGACGGTTGATACCATATGTTTGCATTTGCAGTATTTCGGTTCAACCAAATGTTATTGAAGATTAATTAATGTTAGAGATGGTAAAATTCATTTTGATTCGTAATTTCATCATTTCACATTGTTCTCTTCACAGTTTCACTAAATACACAATTTTCTTACCGTTATTTCCTCGCGACTCTGCTATTCACCTACATAGCTAAATAATTGTGTTGGACGAAAGTTGAAAAGTTGTTGTTGAAGATTTAGAATGTTTTCCTGGAAGTTGGGTCAGGAAGACTTTAATTTGCACGTCGTGTTCAACTTCTAGTTTTAGCAGCTATGATTGTCGAAGTTTCAAAATGGGCATGGAAGATTTTCATCTTTTTCCCACATCTCTATTCTCTATCCCTTCACAATTTTTATGACTCTCTCCACACCATGCGCCCATCCAACCTTACTTGTCACCTTTCCCTCCCTTAATTTTGTAATTTATATCTGCCTCTATCGATTTGAAAAGATAACTGTATAGTCTGAGTGTGTTCGTTTAGAATATCACATGGATCATGTATTGTGGCAAAAAAACAAAAATAAAATAAAAATGTTTTCAACTTTCTTTTCCTTCCAACAATAGTGGATCGAGTTTAATTATTTCATATACTCGCTTAGAGGAATGTGAGAATTTAGAGTTTTTTTTAGCTTGACACCTTTTTCCATCTAAAATTATACTCCCTCTGTCCTAAAATTATTGTCCACTTTGAGATTTTACTTTTAGTACAATTTGAACTAAAAATGAAAACCCAAACAGAACAATAATTATGGGACGGAGGGAGTACATGAATTAATCCCGTTATTTTTTTTCTACATTTTTTATGGGGAAAACAATCGACCTTCTGGTTTTCTTCTATATAAAAGTGGTACGCCAATTTGAATTAATTTTAAAAAACAGGATTGCATTAGAAAAGTTGTCAGCACCTAATAGCATAAACTATAGAGACGATAGCTTAATTCATCATATATAGAGAGAAAAGGGTCTTCATGGAAACAAGTTAATAATTGTAATGTTTCAAAAATGTGTAGATACGTAGATTGATCAAGCCGGCAAGATGTTGGGTTAGAAGCAGATATATTTGCCTTTAAAATTTTTTGTTTATGAAATCTATGAAAGCAACATAAGGGGGAGTTATATTACTTTGGTACATAATACTGTAAAGTCGATGATATAAAAAAAAAAAAGCTGCTAAAGCCATAGTTACTTTTTTGAAGAGGGGACAATTATAATTTTTCAAAACCAAAAGGGGCCAGAATTAATTATAAGGTCACATGCCCAAATCTCAACTCCAATTTTATAAAATTGCAAACAAAAGTCTCAAAGAAAAGATAACTAAATACTATTTTTAAAAAATTTGAAAGAAATACTATCGAGTAAACACAAACATGCGTACAATGTTGGATTTTCAAATATTTTTTTCACTCTATCATTTTTGTGAGGTACTTTCGGTCTAGGTAATATCACAATCTTTTCCCCTTTTTCTTTTTCTACTTTGAAATCTATTTCACATAAGTAATAGTAAAATTTTTTATTTAAAATGACAAGATATAAAACCATAAATTATTTTGTATGTACTGAATAATCAAAATTATTACTAAAATGATTTTTCATATACAAATAATACGTAGTAATAGTATATTCCTTTTTTTTTTCTTCTTACAAAAAATAAAAAATAAAAAAAAATCACTGTGATCTTTTTACTTCACTTCCTGAGGCCCAAACAAGGGTCCACAAGAAAAGGCAGCCCACTAAAACTTTCACTGTTTTGCCCAGCCTTATTCCATTGACCGACCGAATAATTTTTTCAGTTTTTCCGGGAGGTGGTTTGACTAATTCTGTAAACAAATCAGACGATACAAACATCATCCAAACACATCACATAGAGAAGAATGAAAGGACATGCTCAACTAAGGAAGAGCCCACAAGAGCCAAAAGTGAGCTTTTTGAAGAGCAAATTTTTCAGATGTACTCGCTGAATCAATACCATCTTTTTATATTATTCTATTTGTACGAAAATAATTGTGACGTTACTTAACAATATACAAATGATATACACACGAAATAAAATATGTACGTAACAGATGAAGAATTTAGTTGGCTCCTTTTACACATTAGTGGTAGTGGTGACAAAAGGATTATGGTGAAAGTTTAGAAAGACCATGTTTGAATTCAAAATGGATCAACGTCTTCCAAAGATCAAATGATGACAATATGTGGATAGTTTTTCATTGACTTCAATGTCTCAAAAATCCTGTTTATGCCGCAAATTTGGTCTAGAAAGAAAGACTTCCATTAAATAGCATCATTAGTTCAACCCACGCAAAGAATATTTATCATGGTATTGATAACTAATTCTCTTTCTCTTGAAGAAATAAATAAACTATACCCATAATAATTTGATGGAATTCACTGGTAAGGCAAGAATATAAGAAAATCGGCGCCCCCCATAGAATATTTTCAGCTTGTTGAAGATCATAATCAAATGTTATCTTGGAATATTTATAGGTTGGCGTGTAATTCTTTTTTTTTTGGGGGGTTTCAATTTGTTGGTCAACTAGGTAGCTTGGCAGAATATACGCTTCATCAAGGATATAATTCTGTCGAATTCATTCCTAGTATATGGAATTATGGACGAACATCAAATCAACTTGACTTTCGAACATGATTATTAGTTGTGGATTTCGTAATTTTTTTAACCTCCCTTCCTTATCAAACTAGGACGACAGAGTCATGAAAAGTAGTAAAAATGGAATCATGATGAAGAGTGGCTCTACTATTAGAATTTAGAATATGGATTCACTGTCCAAACAAATTTAAGGGGAAACGATAAGAACTTTCGGAAGCATCTTTGCTTTTTGATGCGGTTGTCTAACAGGACTGGATGGACATTGTTAAAGAGCTTTTTAGGGTTTACTTCTACATGAAGAGAATGGTATTGGGGAATTAGAAATTAGAAGAATTGTAACTTCATCAAGACTGATTTAAATTTGTGTTGTTTTTTTTTTTTTTTGGGGGGTGGGGTTAAAGGGGATTATTTACGTTGGCATGGAAGGATTGAACTCAAACAATTCGTTCCTTCGTCACTTCGAATTCATTTTGCGTACACATTTTGGAGTAGGACAAAAGTGTGGGAGTTGATTAAAAAAAAAAGAGAGGAATATTTATACCATTTTGGGGTACTTGGACCATTAGCTAGTGTACTGATCATTCTTGCATGTGTGCATCACATTAAGGTTATAATATATTGTAATGGGATGACTGGAAGAAAACTCAAAAAAGGCAACACTTTGAGATGAGAATTGAAGAAACGATTTGGCCAAAGTAATGGGTAATTTAAGGCAATGATTATGTCTAAGCAACATGGTCAGCTTTCTAGTGTAGCTTTATAACCCTAAATAATTACTTGGACGTTGAAAAACATTAGATTAGCAAAATTTTTTTACAAATTGGTATGAAAGAATAGTGAATGTGGGAGGATAATGGGCATTGCGAGATGTCGCTGACCATCCCAAAAAGACCCTAGTCCAACTAAAGTGGACATTCTCCTAATAATTCATAAAATTTTATTTCATTTTAATTACTTCCCCAATTCTAATGTTGAGTTATGAAATTTAAATAGCTCGACTTATATTATTATAACTACCAAACCAAAACGATTCGACAAAAGGTAAAGATGTGGAAGTGGGATGGTGGAAATTTGGGAATAAAACTAGTCTTTAGAAAGAATGTTTCTAATAAGAATAAAGGATAAAAATCTACCCAATTAAGTTCCTTTTTTAGGTGTGTATAGCAATGTAGCATGCTTGCAGCATCATGATCCCATATTTCTTCTTCCTCATGGACCAACTCTTTATTCCCCCCTATTGCATCATCATGATGCACTTGATGATGTTCCTCATGCCAGCAACATACATATCCACACAAGACATTTCCTTTCCTAATTGCTTCATTTTGTGACATCCCACATTAATTATTCTCCTCAACTAATTAAGTTAACAATGGTACTGTTTATTATATTTGATTAATTGATTGTATGTACCTCATCTGTCGCCATTGAATTAAGGTTAAAGGTCGACATGCATAAATATTCTCTTCTGGACGAAAAACAATGGCAATTTGCACTTACCTTTTCCAGATTTTGCTGAGCTCTGCAGGGCAAAGTATGGTAATCAGGTAGGCCGGAACAGCCTGTTCCTTGTTGATCATCATTACATGATATGAATTATAATCATTCAAGGCCTGGGTTGGTGCCTTGTTTGCTGAAAATATAGCTTAACTTTTGAGAAGTGACATTTGACGGAAAAAAAAAAATAATGATAAAAATCAAGAGCATTAAGAGCTTTTAAAAATGGAGAGAAAATAACTAGTACTTTGTCTGTCTCAAAATTAATATCCAATTCATATTTTCACTTTTAGTTCAATTTGTATTAAAAATAAAAACTTAAACTGCATAATAATTTCAGGACGGAGGGAGTACTAGATATGTGAAATTTTTAGCATGCCAAAGGAAATCTGAGTCCAATCCAAGTGGGCAAAAACAAATCAGCGATGAGGTGCTTTGAATGTTATACCGAATGTCACTTTAAACTCCTAATTTTTTAGGTTTGTAGTGTTACATATTAGTACAATATCAATGTTAATGGAGGACAAAACTTGAACACCATGGTAAGATGACTGTTTTGTGACTGGTTGGTTAGTTAAAACCAAAATTCGTCTCTTTGTAAAATAAAACACTATAGTTCTGGTGGTGTAGTTTGTGAGTGCCGGTACAAGAGAGATTTCTCCTGAACTTTTATGTCAAAGGTCGAAAGTTTATTTGTTTGGACTTGCAAAATGGAAATAGAATAAACTCCATTAGACAGAGTATATTTATTTATTTATTTTACACACTGTGGAAGCTTTGAGAAGCTTGGACTACAGGCCCATTGTTTGAGGTACAAATGAGCTATCCAAAACTAATTTACTTAAGACTAGACTCGGGGGTATCAACAAAATATTCATCCCCGGTGGAGCACACCATCTCCCCCCATGTGTTTGTAGTCAACGTCAACGGATGATTGGAATTGAAGCTACATCTGGGTTTGGATCCTATTCGTTTAGGCCATCTAAATGTTAGACTCTGGATTTATGATTTGTGGGCTTTAAGCGTAGTGATACTGGGCTGGATTCTCTCTTATAGCTATTCTATTCAATAATAGCGGTTATTAGTAAACAGATTATGTCATAATTATGTTCCATAGGCGCAGGGTGTCCGAATGATTTACTACATGCAAATTAGTTTTCAGTTAACCAAATGGGTTGTATTGTAGTGATAAAGAACTTCTACCCTCTTAATCATTGGTCGAAAATTCAAATTTGAGAATAGAGTAAACTTTACATTCTTTGGCCAACTCTCCCAATCATCAATGTGCTTACAATGCGTAAGGAAATTAGTGATTGTTGCCGACAGTGAACATTCTGTAATAAAAAAAAAAAAAAGTAACATGAAAACAAAAATAGTTATCACTTCTCATTAATATCTAAAAACCCACTTTTAAATAGCAAAATCGCCTAATATTGTTATTCTAAGTCATAATTTTCGAACCCGACAAGTACTTAAAACCAATTCTTTTAGCTCTTGGACCAAATAAGTATAGATAGATTATCTTCATAATTTAATACCAAAAAAAAAAGTACAAAGTTGAAATTTCACAAAAAGAAATTGAAGTGACTAATATCATCATCCAAGTGAACTTATAAAGCACAAGCTGTAACTTCTTTAATTAACCGCATTATGCATCTTAAACTTGATAACGTCGTCGCCAAATTCAGCTCCATCATTTGTGTTGATTGTTGGCAGTACAATTTTATTTTAAATTATCTGATAGTCCCCTTGTCTAAAAAAATAATCCACACAGTTTTTAAATCTGTATTAAAAGAATTAAAAATTTCAAAATGCAATGTAAGTTATTTTATAGGAACAAATGTAGTACTAAAATCTACATTAATTAAATGTATTAATCAAATGCAAGCAGGTACCTTATTTATCGTGTGCTTTCTTTAGGTAGAGACGGCATAAGAGGCAGTGTGCAACCCAACGGACTTCCTATTCCTAATGGTGCATATGAACCATCTTTAAGATATAATACACATTGATAACCGAATTTTTTCTCTTTTTTTTTTCTTTTTTCTGGATACAATATCATTGAAAAATTTAATGTAACATATTCACACTTTCACGCATATAAAATTGTACAAAAAATATTTCATCCAATCTTTTTTATAATTCTGAAAATTAAAAGTAAATTAACTCAAACTTCTGTCTTATAAATAACGCGGGAGGGATTAGATTATAGAAATATCTTGTAAAACCCCGTAAATTGAAGTAATATACATACTAAATCAAAGTCTAAAGCTTAGCTGCCATGGAGATGGGATTAAGATCCACCTGAGCTTAGCGTTTGGGGGTGGTAATGGTATTGGTTTTGTCATTTGCATGTCTGGGGGGAAAAACTAGGATGATTAATTAGGAGGAACTGAGAGATTTGAAACAAAACAATGGGCGCTACTTGTGATTCTTTAATACGCCAATATCTCAATCCTCGTAGCCTTTCCAGATTCACTTGTCTGCCTCTTCCCTTTATTTATCTCCCATCATCTACTCTGGTGGAGCTTAAAAGTGGCACACTAACAATCAATTTGCTTTATGTTATTCAGATCCACAATATTGACTCTATCTGAATGATTTAATTTCCTGCTGAATTAATTCAATGTTATTACTTGAGACTTGAGAGTAATTTTGTCTTTTATATTCTTTGAATTGAACACTTTTTCATAAGTGATTAAAGTTCATTATCTTACCAATCCCTGACCGAAAAAACTTCCCACAATTTTATTCCCTCCGTTTCTAAATAAGAATTTATACAACAAACTAATATGAGCAGTATAATAAATAAAACTTCTTTTTCAAAAAATAAAAATAAAAATTTACTTTAGGATGGAGTTTGGAGTAGTAACGAACTATGTAACCTCGGATGATTGCTACACTATATTTGATCTTCGATACTAAAATCCATACACCGAAAATAACCGCCCTTACATAAAGCACAAGAAAATGCTGCTTAGTGCTACTATTAAAAAGGAGCAAAAGCCGAGACCAACAAACAACAGGGAATTTCAGAGGGAAAAAGATATGGTTGGTACAGCGGCACTAGTCAAATACCAAAAAGTTACTACTAATTAAAACCCAACTTGATTAATTTGTTCTCACAAATTGAAAACTGTTTAATATACGTTCCTATATAAAGTTCATATCAGCATGCATGCAACACAGTCAGTAGTGAGTACACAATTTAAAACTGTAGCACAGAAAAGATGAAGACCGGACGGATTTTAGCGGCTATAGATTTCATCATCTTCATCACCCTGATCAACTATGCTAAAAGCATTGAATCCCCCGAGTACCGTGTGGTGCTGCGATTGGATTCTGATACTGAGATCAGACTCTACAAAGAATCGCTGTGGGTGGCTGCCCTGGTTAAGAATTCTACTTCCTTCGAAAAGACCACCAAAGATGGTTTTCACAGGTCTCTTCCTCATTCTACATCACATTTCGGATTTTTTTCGTTAAATTTTTTCACATTTTAGTAATCACTTCGTTTGCTGCATACCTGTTCGATCACAGGGTGTACCAGTACATTCATGGCGCCAACCTCAACTCTTCCCAAATGGTGATTACTGCTCCAGTTTTAACTACCTTCTCTAGTGCAACTGGTGCCACTGATTCTTATGTCAAGTTTTATATGCCTGCAAAATTCCAACCGATGCCTCCATTCCCGATGCCTGAACTTAACCTGAACTTTGAAAGGTGGAGAGCTCAGTGCTATGCAGTAAGGAAGTTTCCTGGTTTTGCTAAAGATGAAGGCATTAGTAAACAAATTGGTGCTCTTGTTGCAGCATTGAATAACGACCTATCTGGTGTGGTGCAGATTTTGGATGATAGAGCATATTCCTTTACAATTGCTCAGTACAATGCTTCATCTCGTCTTACTGGCCGCTTGAATGAAGTTTGGTTTAATGTATCAGCTTTCGCACTTGAGGGATGCCCTTCTTTTAGATAGAAGTCTCCCCTTCCTTTAGTATGAAAAGAATAAACTATATTTCATGTATTATTAATCTGCAACATTCCCATCGTGACATGTATCAAGGCTGTTTGTTGAACTTAATTATTGCTAACAGTACATCATACCATACATTTACTATGATCTTAGAGCAAAGCAATGTTTTTGCTTTGCAGTATAGTGTGGTGTAAGAAATTCACGTGGGAGGTTTCAACTTCATCTCCAATTTACTACAGTGTCTCCATATTTCAGAACATGTACATAGAAGTATAGACTCACATCTGAGGCCTTGTCTGCACGACATATATTTTTCCGTCCTTCACAACACCTTCTATGTCCTGAGGAGACCCATATAACTTTTCAATTTCACTTCCTGTACGTGCGATGTCTGATAGGATCGATTGACGGAAGCTATTATCAATTATCAATGGATCAGATGTGTAGTCAAGCACAATCTCCTCTTCTTCATCCATGGGGACACTGCATGAAGGAAAAATTACATTCATAGTGATGTTGACTGTAAGAGCTCAAAAATAGCTAACGCAGAACACTTTGGGTCAGTTAACTCCTTTTTGTGGTAAACTGTAAAGATCTATTGACAGAAACCCAAACATAGTTCACACATAACAAAAGTCGGGGAGAATATTGACTCAGTATTTGCTATTCTGCACTAGTCAAACCTTTCCTCATACATACTGACTTGGCTGTACCTCACTATATCATGTTATGACATATTTTCCCAGCGGGCTAAACCTCCAAAATTCAATAGTTAGAAATATGCTTTAGGGATCAGAGAAAAGCTTAGGGAGGGGTTTGTTCAAGATAGGTGGAGGGCTCATCAGAATGGTGTCTATACTATAGCCTCTGGTGTCCAATTCCTGACAGGGGTGGTACCAAAGCAGAAGGCTTCAGTAGTCATAAATATCCCAAGACACTGCTGCATTGTTTGGCTGACATGGCAGGGAAAGTTACTTACAAGAGAAAGACTTAAACAACTTGGCATGGAGATTGATGATGACAGTTGCCCTCTGTGTAACCAACATCAGGAAACAGTAGAGCATCTGTTTGTCAACTGTCAGTATGCAAAGGAGTTGTGGCAGAAATTGAGAAATTGGATAGAATTCCCCGTGAATTGGTTGAGGGGGAGGAATTGGTGTAGGCTGGATTATGTTTGGAAGGGGAATTGTGTAAGGAAAAAAGTGATTATGGCGGTCATTGTAGCAGGTTATTACCATCTATGGAAGGCTAGAAATCTCAAAATCCATGAAGGTGAACTCAGAGCTGTTGATCAGATTGTGGCGGATATTGGCAGAGAATTGCGATGGAAGGTGAGAGGCAAGTTGCAGAAGATCAAAGCAAGTGATCAAGTATTTTTGCAGGCTAAAGATCTTTGGTAACTGAAGGTGGACAATGGTTAAAATCATCATATTTCGGTTCTTTTGTTGCCAGATTATATTGTATAGAGATATAGCAATGTTAGGCGAATGTATATGTGTGTAAATATGTGAACCTTTTGTGATGAGTAGCAATATAATTTACATTTTACCCAAAAAAAAATATGCTTTAAATCTTACCTGTCATAGAGACCAGCACCAGCATAACCTTCGAGGTCCTCACCATTAGAGTCGGATCTAAAAATTATGGATCGCCTTATGAAAAGTCCAATGGGTTTGCTGGGATAACCCAATACCTGAAAATTTCAAATCATGACTGATGTTAACAGAAAGAAATTCCAGTAGTATGAGCGGCTACAATTTTCACATGCATGGAACAAAACAACATTAAGAAAAGAAGTGCAATCACGACATGCATAAACAGATGATTCCATGGTTGCCTAATCCTGAGGCAAATTACAAAATCGGCTCATGTAAAGTCCACGTGCTAAAAATTACATCTGATTAGTAGTGATTTAATCAATGGTTGCTCCCCCTAAAAGTTATTAGCTATCCAAGGTTGTAGTATGACCACAATTTTTTCTTTCAAGTACTTGTCTTTAGTATGACCACAACTTCCAACTACAAAGTTCAAGATACAATAGCTATCTACCTGTGGAGAACTGAGGTCATGTTTCTTGGAGATAAAACTCAATGCCCGACCTGGATAAGCACCTACTAGCGTTTCTCCAAGTCCCTTTACAACCTGTTCCAGAAGAAAAACAAAAATATAAAGCATATATCATTAGTCACCAAGCATCAGACACAAGCCAGAAGATTCAGGAGATCTAGTGAAATTGATTTGATGGTCAATGACTGAATAAACCAAAATAGGAAGTTAACCATATACCTCTGCATATATTTCAGACGAGTCTCCTGAAGATGGGTTGGTAGTATGAATAACAAATGCATAATCAGCATTTATTATCTCCTGAACAAGGACAGCCATGCAAAGATAATCATGGTCAAGTTTGACCTTTCTAGTGCTGAAGTATGCTCTTTCATTCCATTTTGATGCCCAGACCTAGAAGGGATATTTCAACACATCAGTGCTCTTAGTGCTACTTGTAGCAACTCTGAGAAGCATATCAATGTCAAAAAAAACCAGCAATATATGGCCACCGTGCTTTACAAGCCCGGTTGTCGCTAGCAAGCTTAACACAGGCTCTAGGAAGATGAACTTCTCTGGTGCTTGGAACCTAGCAGCATAAGACCTAATGAACATACACTTGAACATACCTTCTTTATGGCGGTCCATGCTTGTTCCCACCGCTCCTGACCTTCATCACCAGGCCAAGGCATGCCAGAAGTCTTCATCTTGTCTTTGAGTTCATTGATCTGAGTGACATTAAGAAATGAAATTTCATGATAGGTACAGCAGACATTAATAAAATGACTGGTACTAGAAGATGGAAACTTAATTGCTTCATGTTAAAATCACACTCCAAAAATACAGGCAAACTTTCCAAAGCAGAGAGCACGAGTCCCAGTCACGACCAACATAATTATCAGATAAAAAACTAAGGCAAGTTAGCACGTCTTGGACCGAGCAGTCTCTTTCAAAAAAGAGGCTAAACACGAAGATAAAAAAACTTGACGATTTATGGGGGGAAAAAATGATTTACCAGCTTGGGTGGTGCCGAAAGGTCCAAAACTGTCCTACGAATTTCACCAAGGACATGGAAGTCTTCTCTATGTAATTTTTTCTTCAAATCTTCAAGTTTTGCTGCCACTTCCTGCCAAGAACGATTGCAAATCAAAATCTTTGATACAACAACAATGAGCCTTTATCCCTCTATGTGGGGTCGGTTATGATATATCACACTAATATTTGATTTCTGGTAATGATGATCAGAAAACAGCAAATTTTGTAATCTTCAAAAAGAGAGTGCCATAAAATTTTTCCTTATTTAACTAGGTATTCAAGTGAAATAACAGTAGACTACATTATAAATCCATTAACTTCACAAAATGAATGTACCTTATTTAAATCATCTGAAACCACCTCCTCAAAAACCCCAAAAGGAAGAGCAACTGAGGTAGGAATCCTGATCCAAGATGGCAATTTTCCCTTAAGATGTGCAATATTACGAGACTTGGCTCCAACCTTGAGGAGTGGAAATAATGAAAATTAAAAAGGCCAAATTGCTGTATTAGTGCATTAATTTTGTAACAGCTTTACCCGTAACAAAATAAGGGATATCATTGTGGACTAACCATTTCATTGGTGAATTCCTCGGATGATATGGCGTACCTACCAGAAAACTGTTTCTTAACTAAAGTTATGGATGGTGAAGGGCCATCAACAGTTAAGTTACTTGAACTGGTCAGCTCATCTTCATCTACCTCACTGCATTCGGGAAGTCACAAGCATAATGAATTTCATTTTAAAAGGCATCTAACTGTGAGGGAGTGGAAATCCATATCACAGAGCTTCAAATGGAGTCATACAGAAGCATACCAAAGAAGCACTAATGAGTAATGAAACCAGAGAATGTGAATCCTTCGGAGTTACCTATAAGTGATATCAGAAGAAGTAGGTTTTAAACGCAATAAACTCCCCTCTTTGGCTTGCAAATCAGCCAATATGCTAGAGTCAAAACACGTGGCGAAGCACACCTGTTTAGGTGCAGATATATTAAAACAGAATGTTAGAGTTCCTCACAACCACTAGGCATTGTAATCTTGTCCAAAGTCTAACCTTGCTGTTTCTTGCTCGAACAGAAACATGAGAGAGAACATCAGGCATATCTGGAGTTAACACAGCAACAGTGCCATCAGGAATTTCTTCCTCTCCTTTTACAGATTTTGCTACCAAAATTGTTGGTCTTTCATAAGATTTATGTTGGATGGAAAGCAGCTCATCAACAACAACAACATATCCAACAGCTTCAACTGGACTGATAACCTGCCAACTGTGTAGGCCATCAAACCCAAATCAATCAGCATATAAACCTCGAAATCATATCATATGGCACAAAAAATTCGCTACTGCTCTATCATGTCCATCCGGCATCACAAATACAGATTTCAAGCTCACCAGAAAGATCATAAGTTGATGGCACACTTCTAAATCCCATATAAATGACTAATCGAGTTATATTAAAGCAATTAAACATAAACACGAACAGATATCAGATCAACCTTCCCAAATGAGCAGTTTTCCGAAGAATGGGATCTAGCCTATTGAGAAGGGCAGATAACGAAGCTGCAGATCCGGCTCGAATCATTTCTTCGGTGAATATATTCACCTGCATCCAATAACAACAGAAGATTAACAATGTCATTTTCTAAGGTGAAATCAAATTTTGTTTTGACGTTTATATCACTTCAATAAACATACAGCCCATCGATCCACCCCAAGCTGTGACCCGAGATACTCGGCAGATGGTTGTAATAACTCATGGTACCACTCTGCCTTGCTTGCGAGTGCGAGTCTCGTGCGGTCAAGAACAGATTTTGCAAATAAAGCCGCATTAGTATCTCCTGTCTTGTACATGTTTAGTGCTTGATCCCATCCCTTGAAGGAAAACGGGTTCGTTAATCAATCACTCAAACAAACAAAAGTCAGAAGTATATTAATGCAAGGGCTAATGCATGTATATGTTCCTAATGCAGAGGTTAGTGACTAATAACCATCATTTAGAGGTTCAATGTAACAAGTAACTAAAAGCTTTTGCTTGATGCAACTAAATAAAACAAGCAATATATATAAATAGACACATACACACAAACAAATACATTTGAAGGGTAGTAGTTCTGAATTGAGGATTCAGGAAGATAAAAAAGATTCTGTTACATTTTCATTTAACTCTTCCAGACATAAGGAAAAAAGTATATCGGTGAAGCAATACCTTTGAGCAATAAACGAGGTCTTCATTGTCATCAACTGAGAGCACAAGGTTTTCCAGGACAAGAGAAATGAAATACATAACTTTCTGCAGAGTAAAGAGATACATGATACCATAATATGGAGAAAAGCAGGAAAAGCAAAAAAAGGTTTTTCGTCTCAATGGAATTTGAGACCCAATAGAATGATTATATATAGCAGTGAAAGGTAATACCTCGGGCCTGGCATTATTCAACTCTTCATAACCCCTCTCCACAGCAGTTCTCACAGAAGAATCCAGTGCAAGGTCCAAAAATATAAGGTCCTTAAGTCGGTCATTCGGCTTGAAAAGCAATGGCTTAAGCTCCTGACGGGCCTCAAGCAAACCCTAGTACAAGATTTTCACAATCAAATTTAAAAAGCTGTTAGCTAATTATACAAGTTTTTTGAAAAATAAAAATTGCTAGAAGGATGTGATACCTCAAGTAGAGCCTCTACATTTTTATCTTCAATGTGATCCAAAACAAATTGAAGCAGTTCCTGCAAAAAGAATTCAATATCCGTAATAGAATGTCCAGAACCATTTTGATTAGGTTATTATGATATATTGTGCTGAAACATGGATCTTTTTCTGTCATACCGGGAACCCAGATGGCAAGCCCGAAACAGGATTTATTTGCACTCCGACCATGAAACCTTCCCCCTGAGAAGAAAGAGATTCTGCTTAGACAAAGTGGGCATAAATATAACTTTATTGTCTAAGACTTTCTTACTCATCCAACTACCTCTGCCCTATATCCCATGCAATTTGCAACTGCGGACTCAAGATCAGCACCAGAATGCACTGCCTGGACAGATACAAGTGAACAATAGCTCAAACATTATCATTTAGGGCTAAATATCAGAATGTGGTGTTATCTGCGCAAATGACGAGACTTCAACCCATGACTAAGAATGCAGATAATATATAAGAAAAAATTTCAACTCACAACATTTCCTGTAGAAAGTCATAAGAAACGAGCAAATATAAGAAAAGGTTATTAACAGTTTCAGAATATATTGGAATGAACAGCTATAATAGCAGCTAAAGAAGCCTCAAATGCATTGGATCTCTATTACTACTAGTAGATGAGTATAACAACAAATAAAATTCATAAACTGTTTCTTTCAAAATCTCAGCAGTGAAATTTACTTTTAGGAAGAACATCACTTTCAACGGCAAACTCAAATTTATGGAAACGCGATGCTGACAATCGTTCAGGGAGAAATAATAATAAAAAAGACAACAATGTAGTATTGACCTTCAATGTTCTCATGTAATTCCCAAGATCGCGTAGAAGACCTTCCTTTTGATCGCTCCTAAAGTTTGGTTCTGAATGGATTGCGCGATCATAACTGAGGAGTCGTTCCTTTGTTATACCATTATCATTAAGAGTCTTCCAGTAGACACTAATGTCCATGTCACTTTTGATATAGTCAATTAATGCCTATGAAAAAGAAAAGAAAGGCTAAAGAAAATGGAGGAAAATGGAAAGAATGCAAATTTGCCACAATTACCTGACATATCACCACATCATCAGGGCTTGTGTTGTTATGCAACTTCTGATGCCACTCCTCCATCATCCCACCCTTGCAGTCGTTTTTCCTCTAAAGATTGGAGAACAAGGCTTATTAAAGAATACAATGTCAGGAGTCAGAACATGAGAGAGATGCATAATGAAGGATTCAGATGTTCACCTGGATAACCAGGATTTCATCCCTTATTCTCTGTCCCACATCTCCTTCACCTCCCCGACCAACTGTTGACATAATCATTCTCAGAACCTCACGATATTCTGGATGACTAATGTACGTCTTCTGTAACAGGTCTGTAAGCCTGTCCTGAGCCTTGCTAATCTCACTACACCAAAAAAAAGGCCAAAAATTGATTAAGTTTAAGATAAAGGATCCAGGGGTAGAGTGACGCAGATTAACAGCACAACTGAGCAAGAAACTTTTTAAGAGAGAAGTTAGCTAGCCTCAGCAAATGCTCCAGATAATAAGCAGCAGGGAAAATAGTAAAGCTCCAAAACTTCTCCAAAACTGATCAATTATTAGCATGCATAAAAGAGTTGTTAAGGTGCTTGTAACTTTACCGTGGCTTCACATTGTAGTTCTTGTTCCATATCAACTGTCTTGTAGCCATAAATCTCATCCAAACAAGAATCCCAGCAAAACCCAGTTCACCCCAGCGCGTAGCTTCTTCCACCAAGTCCGCTGCAATATTAAATCTGAAAAATAAAAAATGTCACCAGCAACAATAAGATGGACCTTTTATTCAGAAAGTCGAAAACCATAAAAAATAGTTGAAAGTATATCCATATATTAAAATTTCAATAACAAAATCCATAATATGACCATATATCTCTACTCAGAAGGAATATATAACAGAAACTCTAACCGAATAGCATATAAAAGACAATATTAAAGTACAAGGATGGGTCAGGAGCAATCTACTTCTTGGTATCAAAGTTATTTCAGATAAGATACTTTAACAACTTGGGAACGTTATTGGACTGCTGATGAGATATGAGCAACAAAAGCACAAATATTCGAACAAAAATCAGTACTCAGCATAGGAGCTCAGAGAAACTAGACCATGATCGTCTACAATTTCAAGTCAAGTCAACTCATCCTCGTTGAGTGCATTTTATGCAAGGATTTTATTTCCAAGGTAGAACCAGAAGTACCAACTTAGTATTTAATCTTAAGTTTCCACACCATAATGACGGTCAAGTTACAAATTTCAAACTGGCAATAATGTACTTCTGTATAATCAGACTTAGGATTTCTCGTAGTAATGTACAAAAGGCTGACAGGTACAGAACAACAGAATCCAATAAAGCTCCTCACCTATGCATGAAAGACTTCTGGGCCTCACCTTCCAATGCAGCTATTTTGTCCAGCAAAGCCTTAGCTGTCCCCTCACCATCACCAGATGCCTAGTTATCAACAAGGGCCAAATCTCACCACATTTGAATCGTGATATAAAGGAATTATAAAGTAGGTGCTGAACAGAAAAGAAAGCAGTTGTTCTTTTTGGCCATTTATGTTTGGGTGAAGTGAGGGACATAGAGAAAGGTACCGGCTGGAACTGAATTGGTTTGACATCAAACTCAACAAAAAAGTCTGAATCATTGTTCTTAATCCATTTCCCATCAGCGACAATAACAAATGGCATCCCCAGATAACCATCATCTTCAATTTCTATATCAAGGGTCTGGACCTGAAAGAGCAGTTGCTAAATGAGTGATACATCATGATTTCCTTATAGTTTTCTTGCTTTCTATCATCTAAATTTTAAAATTCAAGATACAGAATACCTTGTCAGTCATGTGATCAGAAAAACTGTGCGAAAAATTTGTTTGGACAGCTGTACCCAAAGTAACAGAACCAGGGGGCAGAACATCCAAAGGAGGCTCCTATATTTGCATCCACCAAAAACTGTCAGCAATTCACTTAAGAGGTATATTTTCTCTCATTCTAAAAAAGTACAAACTTATCACTGGGGATCTCACCTTCCACTCTCCATGGTTTTTGGATAGAGCCCAGTGAAGAACCACTGGTTCTTTAACGTCTGTGCCCAGATAAACTTTTATCATGTTAGCTGACCTCGTAACGAGCACCTTCAAATGACGAGGAATGGAATGTCAGTGATACCAAGTTTTCACCAGTTTTACCAATCTAGGCATGTAGGACACATTCTTACCAGAAGTTTCCCGTTAGAAATATCAAACATTTTTTGGTTCACTATATCACCATCAACTTCATCTTTCTTGGCGTTAGCAAATAGCTCGATTGCAGATAAAGGCTGAGGTTCCGAAATAATTATCTCTTGTTCAGACCTAGAAGCATACTTGTTAATTAATTGCTCTTTGTTCCTCTTCTTCCGCTGAACTCTTTCCATAGTAGAGTACTTCTTCTTCTCAGGTTGTTTAGAAACCTTGGTTTTTATCTCTCCCTTTTCAATCTTCTCTCTTATCTCATGAAGCAAAACACCTTTTTCAAGCTCAAGTTGAAGCTCTTTCCTTGCTTCTTCGAATTCTTTCTGCAGTCAATCAGACATTGAATGTAAACAGATCGTGATAGGTTAAAAGACTTAATGTGTGTTGGTGTTAAAGCATCTAAGTTGTTTCCAGTGCACAAGATCAAACTTAGGTTTACCATTTGTTGCTCAGGAGAATAGTTTGGCTTTCCAGCTTTTTCCCATCTTATATAAGCTTGTTTTTGCGCAAGATCATCAGGTATGCTGATCCTTTCTGGAGGTGCGTGATCCTTACTTTCATTTACTTCAGTCTTGTTAATTATTCTTGCTCGAAGGTCCTGTATAGAAGTACCCCTAGCTATTTCCTCCAGTAACTCAGTTCTAGCAGCCTCATATTCCTCCTGCAAAAGATAATAACATGCACAGAAGTCCAGCAATAATCATCTGAAACTAGGAGAGACATGGCTGAGATTCATGACAAAATACAGCATTCCCATTCATTAATCAATGTGATAGCGTAAATGCTGCTGAGATACTACGTCAGTTAAATATTCCTTACAGAAAAATACTTTTAAGCATTATGAAAGAATTGATACTGTTTTTAATGTTAAATGAATGGGTGGTCCTAAGCGGAGGAGCAAAACTATCAGCAAACCTGGAGACTTGAAAAAGTGAAGAAAAAGCCATCATTGAACAAACAAACTTATGGCGTAACATAGGGGAGAATTGAACTAAATATTATGCCGAAAAGACAAATTCAATGATTAAAACATAAATTAGGAGGAGTAACTGACCTTCTCTTGCTCAGGAGTATACATCTGTTTTCCCTTCCGTTCCCACCTTAAGTATGCATGAAGCTGCACAAGATCTTCCGGCAGAGATACGTTTGAAACGCCTGGTTCTCCATGAGGCAGAGGTAAATTAATGCAAAAGTTGCCACCATTATCTTTAAACCTAATGAATCGGTACAAAGGAACATCAATTATTGCATTCAGGGAAAGGTGTCATCAGGATAGCTGATTGAATAGACACATTACCATTTATTCCTGGCTTCATCAAAAAGAAGAAACTCGATAGCTTGTATTTTTGGATCATCAATCTCAATTCTTAGAGAAGCAGAGTCACCAGACTGCAATGTAATAGTATTAGTAATTATTACAGAAATAGTTATTCTCAAACCACAGAACTAAAACGCATGGCAATGCTGGTTTACAATATCAGTTAAAATGTACAGCTGATTATAACTTACTTTAGAAAAACGACTCCTAAGGGCTTTGTTCTTGTACACTTGAGTTTTGTCTGGCCGACGATTAGGCAGGACCCATTGACTGATCACGTAAATGAGGTTAAAATAGGTTAAGACTGCATAACGTAAAGTGGAAATGTACAAAAGCACACATGTTAATGGAATAAACTTACCCCTTCCTAGAGTGTAAAGCACCCCAATGCAGAATAAAGTTATCTCTATAAGGTGTAACTCTAATATCAACAATGAATCCAGACCCTGAATAAGGAGCCTTCACATCAACCTGTTAACGGCATAGAAATTGCATGTCAAAACAAATGCATCCTAATGCAGTAGTCAAAGAAACTAGTTAACATTCATGGAATGAAACTCAACATGATAATCTCATGCATCATATATCATCAGAAGATCTAAGTAAAATACAACATCCATACCTCCAAGTCAAAGTTCCCGTCTAGTTTGAACTTTTCTACAACCTGTTGGTAAGGATGACACATCCATGGTTAATGAACAGATCCACAATCTTTATTATCCACACAATTCTAGAGAAGTCTGAGAAGTGAAAATTTTTCAGCATTCATGCTACAAGATATTTACGAAGCAGATTGCACAACAGTCAACATGATATAATCAAACCTAAAGTTGTACTCAAACTGGCAGTACTTAAAAAACTAATAGATTGTACGATTGTACATGAGTAATGCAGTGACAGAAAGTTAAATCACTAAAAAGGTTCATCAAGTGTATTACTGTCTCATACGATTACTAAGTGCTGAAAAGGGTCTAATTGTCCATCCATACAGACAGAAGACAATGTTTATCAAGGCATGGAACAAAAATGCAAATTAAGAGTTATACAAGACCAGCTTATGATACAACGTTGGAATTCAACATTTCTAAGTACAACCAAAGCTTGTACACTTAACTCAATTAAGAATTGGTTATACTTTTCACCATAGCTAACATAGATTAAAGAAGCTAGGTTATCCCAGTTAATGAGAAAGCATAGAATCATTAAAATTACACATAAACGTTTCAGTATCCTAAAGTCTGAAAAAGGAGACAAAAGATTAATTGTGTAATTATCAAAAGTGACATCATAACTCCAGGAAGCTCACCTTGGAGGGAGGATCAGCAGCTAAAACAGCCTGCGGAAAGACCAAATGAGAACGATGTTTTCCCATAGATAATTTCTTTGTCTGTGTGGTTAACTTTATGCCCCCAAACTCAGTTGATAAAGGCGATTTCCGTGCCAGAGAAGTTGCTTGAGGTGGAATTAGAGTATTGCCCCCAGTGCAACTGGAATTTATTCTGCTCTGCGGCTCTAAAACTGTTGAAGGTAGCCAACTCTGTTGCATCAAGTTATTCCCTATTGAATTGCTCATACTCCCAAAACCTATGTCATCACCCAATATTCCAAATTAGTGAACTGTTCACACCTCTTCAATATTGTACATGTACGTATTGATGCACTGATTCTTTCCAATCATTAATGAATGAAATTATAAGTGAAACTTTCAACAAGTGAGGGTGACACAGTTACCATTTGTAAATGCATAAAAGAAAAGGAAGCTTGTGCAGATATGCAATTCACAAATTTCAGGAGCTTGAATATAGAATTTGAAGTGAAAAAGTTTAAATGTAAAACAATTGGCAATATTCCAAATCTTAATTAACAATTGAAGTATCTTTCAACAGAATTTAACACGCGTGAACACTTCAAAGACAGTCAAAGAATTAAGCAGGCATACATGAACACACCGAAAGATCGCTTGCAGGAGGAACACACTGGACCACAGAATGAATGACGACAGTAAATTAGATTCCAATTTGATTCCTCTATCAAGAAGCAAACGCGTGAATATCCATAACCTATTAGAACTAATCACATTTTACTTCGATTCCACGCAAAAGCTGGCAATACGACTAAAACATGCTCCTCCGAAGAATATGCATGGAAGCACACTTCCATCGTTCATCGATCACACCAAAATAAATAACTAAATAGAAATCCAATCGCAGTTCACCTCTAAATTCGTTCTAACATGTTAATCGGAGCAACTGTGAAACAAAGAGAATCAATGCAGTGGGAATCGAGCTAACTTTACCTTCAATTGACAAGAATTTCCGAGTGATGAAAGTCGAGGAATGAATCGCAGGTGAATGAATTGGTGTTTGAGAGTGTGAGTGTGTGAGAGAGAGTAGAGTTTGTGTGTGTGTGAAGGCCCGGAGGTTTTCTGGAGAATCGGACTTTGGAAATGGAAGGAAACAGAGACGACGTAAGAGGGGGAAGATTTTTAGTAGCAAGGAGGGAGGCGATGGGAAACGTGTCCAGATATGATTAGGACACGAGTGATTCAAAAGTGTGGGAGTGCGTACTTTGATCACGTGCGGTGGTGTAAAACGGATACCCGAAACGGAAAAGCTGGGGCGGGCCGTGGTGGGATCCGTGACTACAGGCTTCCATGATTCGTTGATATTTGGGCCCTATTTGTCCAATAATCTTTTTCTTTTTTCTTTCTTCTTTTTGTGATATGATACTCTTACTGTATTAATTTTGGCCTGGCTTGATTTTGATTGTTTGGCTGATGATAATAGAGACAAGAAGAAACAATCTTCTTTGAATCTCTGATTGATTTGTGGAATCTTCTCCCCCTTGGATATTTTATTGGCGATATTTTCAGGCGTACCATTATTATGTATATTATATGCAGTTAACTAATTTTCTGTGACATGTGGTTTGAAAATGTTGAATATTCATTTATCACCATTACAAGAGAATCACCATAATGCATAAAACCTGCAAAGGAAAATAGGAAAAATTTCGATATGTAAAAGACATCCAGAATTTAAAACTAACATTAAAATTGTACACAAATAATAACTGATATATATACCACCAAAAGAAAACATTATTCATTACTAATTAGAGAATCTTCTATAATTTTGGAGTTGAAACTTCTATGATTGTGATTACTTATAACCTGCCCACTGAGACTGATCATCGCTCAAATCAAATCTGTGTACGTGTTTTCAGACATTTAAGTTATGGCGCCAGTCAAATGGATAAAATTTAGAGCAAACGAAATTAGTCCATAATTAATAACCTTAAGTTTATTGTCCTCTCCTTCAACGTTATAAAATAGAGTACATGGATTCAAATGAATAGAGAGGGCTTAAACTAAGCTCGGCATGTTCATAAGAGATTGTCCATTAGTATCGACGTTTAAAATGAACAGTGACTAATCCAAGATTTAAAAAAAAAAAATCATAAACTGATCATTAAGAGGAAAAACTTTTCCATCGACAAATTTATTTGAAGAAAGAAAAACTAAAATTCTGCATCTGCAATAAGAAAGATCAACTGATTCCCGCATTACGTTCGAATACTAGAAATCTGCACCTGATTAATGAAGAAAAATAAAAAGCAACGTGTCGAAATTCAGTAATTCACATGAGTCAGCAATGTTCAATTAACACTCAAAACTGTTCAAAGTTAAACGGACGTAATTACAACATTTGTGGCTCAATAATCCATGTGATTTACATTTTCGTAATGTTCCTTGCGCCAACAATGCAGAAACTAACGGTGGAATAATCCGTGGCAATATCCACGTACTTTTGGACTTGAGGTGATTTGAGTTCGTTCATTTCGAGCACATCAATGCAACCATGCAAGGAAGTAGCCATAGCGTTAAGCCATGTTAGGAAATTATCGTCGAAGGTAGCTCCATTCTCTAGGATTTCGAGAATCCTAGCGATGTTATAATTGAAACTGTCCAAATTACGATTACAATCTTCCCTGAGCAATCCTTTCACCTCCTTACCCACTGAACCAGGTAGAGTATTGGGTAGATTTGCGATCTCTTGCGCTACCGGTGCCGTTTCTTTCTTGACGGCGTTGAGGACGTTTGCGAGCGCCACTTCCCTGGTTGGGGCTCCGTTCACAACAGTGTTGCAAAGTTGCTTTCTCTGGGGATCGACCCTGGAGCAAAAAGGGCTATTAATGGCGGCATCAGCTGTCTTACTACTGATCACAGCCAAGAGGAAGACCGTGATGGGTAAAAACGCATGGGAGAAAGAAATGTGGTTCACCGCCATCGTTGTAGGAGTTGTTACACCTTTCCTTTTCTTAGCTTTCCTCTTTTCTTTTAGCTTACAATAGATGTTATGTTTGGAGTGATTTTGCTCGAGGATGTTATTTATAGGTGGTGAATGCGAGGAGATCTAGGAAAAGTGAAACCAATGTGTGATACACCGATAAAATAGTTTGATCAAGTGATCTTAATAGTATATCATATCAATGACCAAATGACAACTCTTTTCATGCATCGATCACTTTTTGGAGGCTTTGAATAATTTACGGCTACCATTGATTTTTGTGCCTGAGAGATTGTGACCCATCTTTTTACTCTTTAGGAATGGATTACCTTTACAATTTTCCAAAAATAGTAAAAAGGAGAAAGTATAATTCAATCAACTCGCTTTATTTTATATGATTACCTAATCTTCTCCAATGAAAAATAAAAATTGACTAAGACTTTTTCCTTAATTTCTTTTTTATAGAATCATATTGTCAAGCAACTTAAAAAGGGTCATTTAATTTAAAGTTTTAAAACACTATTCCCAACCATCAAATACATTAGAAGATCTAGGTGAAAGACAAAAACCGGAACTGCAAGCCAACATTCTCACGTATCTAGTTTGAACTTTTCTACAAACTGTTGGTTAGGAATGTGATATATCAATGGCTTAATTAATGAGTACATCAATTATCTTTCATCCCTGTCTTCAAATTTTAGTGAAGACTGAAAAGTAATAGATGGAATATATATTTTCAGTGTTTATGCTATATTGCCACTGCATATTTGTAGCATACTGCACAATGGGGTATAAATATATATCATCCTTGACTTAGCTTTTATGTATCAAAACCTAACACTATATAGAATGCATGAAGAGTCAGAAACTTAAAAAATGAAGAGGTTCATAAAGCGAAGTACTACTATCTCGTTCTCGTCTAAATAATATTTAGGCGGTGATGGAGGCAGAGAAATAGAAAAACGTTAAAGCTTTTAATTATTACTAGGTGTTAGACCCGTGCATTCGCACGGGTGTAAAATAGACTAATGTTTATTGTTTCTAGTTAATTATAGATAAATAAGAAAATAAAAGTTTGGTCACTGTGTTATTTTATTTTGACAATTAAATTGTAGGATGATGCAATAAAGATGAATATATCATAAAATTAATTTATAAATATATACTTCCTCCGTTCTATAATTATTGTCCAGTTTGTATTTTCATTTTTAGTATTGTACTAAAAATAAAATATCAAACTGGACAATATTTTGGGATAAAGAGAGTACTAACTATAACCGTCATATAATAAACCGTTATGAGATGAAAAAGGAAACATTGAAGTAAGAATAGAAAATAGACAGAGGTAAAATTTATGTACTCGCTATTGAAAATTAAGTGTTCATTAAAATCTGAAGTGAGAAGTTTGCAATACGTACAAACTTAAATCTCTTGAATTCGGACTTATGATGTCTCTTGTAAGGGTATTTTGACAATAATTTTATACCGCCTTACTTTGCAACTACAATGGGACCTCCGAGCTCTCGAAGCTTTCTTTGTGAAGGTTAAAAAAAATCATTTGATTGGATTGCGACAATGAACCTTGCTTGGCTGTTATATTGTTTGTCTTAGTACATTTAACTGAAACAAACCAAATTACACAATATGACACTGAACAGTTTCTGTACAATTAATTAGCCATGATTATAGGCTGAATTACAGAGCAAACTTAATAATTTTCACTTATCGTCACAATTGAACAAATGAAACAAAATAAACTTCATTAAATGCTTATAATCATAAGAATAGTGCTTAAACCTATGATGAATAATTAAATCTGGACTTATCTACAGAATCAGTGTTCATAATGTAAGTTCTCATCAAGTAACAAAACACCTACGCCTCATTGTTATGAATTAGAATAACCTCATGCATCATGTTCAAGATTAACTACATAATCATTATGCAAGACTACACATAATACTAAAAAGGATTTTTAGGTGCGTGTTCAACAAAACCTTATGATCGTCGTAACAGTTAGAATTTGACCTTGACATCTGGATCTAAGAGGAAAGGCATGTGTACTGAGAAAATGACTAAAGAAACTGCATGTTGATTTCAATAAAAGAATTCTCTCTACCCGTGCAGCAAACACTTCATTCTCATGTTATCTACTATAAGTCCAAAAGTATGAATGATAACTAAAGTTAAAAATTTGTTGAATACTTCACTATATATAATTTCATACAAACCCAAAGCTATCTTCAGTGATGGAGTATGTCTTTCCATTACTTGTTTATGCATAGGCAAAAACAGTTACTGATAAGTGACAAGAGCATTTCATATACAAAAAATGTTAAAAACTGTATTAATTAGAGGGTAACTTTTATTAACCAAAAGTATGAGCACATGGATTGAGATACCAAAAAGAAGCTCAAAGTTGTCACCTTGCCATTGATTTCACTGACTACGGAGAGAGCTACTTCGTTAGCTCATACTTCATAGACAAAGCTTCCAATGCATAATTGGAGTTTCAGCTCATGAATCTCGGTAGTTCATAATTGGATAAGAAGAAAAATACTAAGCTTGCAAAGATTGAATCCTTATTAAACAAAGTTTTTTTTTTTTTTGGTTAAAAAGTGAAAACCTTTACTGCCCAAATTTATATGGAATTTCGCTAATATTGGCAATGCAATCCACGCCCAAAAATAAATAAATAAAAAAATAAAAATCAGCTTCTAAAATTAAATGGATACCTTCTTTCCTTCCTCCAAATGAACCACATGTACTGCAAAAGCTATCTTTCTCCGCTCCAAATCAATTAAATTTACAGTTAGTCATAATTTGATTATTTCATCTTCAGGTCCTGTAAATCCTATCAAAACAATAAACTTTTGATGCGAAATTCGATATCGAAAATACGGAATGTAAAATAGTATGAAAAAAAATCCTAAATTCGCACTATTTATTGATGCCAAAAAATAGAAAAATTATTGTTTTCCTCATTATTCCCTCAAACATGGGTATAATTTGTTTTTTTGCGGATGCCTAGAATGCGGGCCTCTGCAATATCATTGGAGGAATACAATTTAAATTTATGAAATTGTAATCATAATAATGAATTCGCACATACATGATAAGATTTGTAGAAAGATGTTACATTGAATCCGCACATAAATTTTTACTCTTGGGATTTATTTTTTCCTATATTACAAAACCTTAATATTTAACCATTTTTTTGGGGTCAATTTTCCCAGAATTAACAACATCAATGAAAATCAAACGGATGCGCTGCAAGCCATACTCCATAATAATAATAATAATAATAATAATAATAATAATAATAATAATAATAATAATAATAACAACAACAACAACAACAACAACAACAATAATAATAATAATAATAATAATAATAATAATAATAATAATAAGTCAGCACCGTCCTGATAGAGGTCTTATTATGATAATCAATAAAATCATGTTAACTTAGTGTAATAATTTGCCCAAAAGGGTTTACTTTTTTCGTGGCTTGGGTTTTAGTACCTATTAAAAATATATATAATTAATTTAATTAATTTTAAATATATATATTAAATATGGAAAACTTAGTTATCATAAAATATTAAATATTAAGGTTAATTTTTAATTTTTATGGTGGAGTCGGATGAAGGTGGATGAAGAGTTTTGTTTTTCTTGTTTTTTTTTTTTTAAGCTATGTAGGATTTAGGATATAATAGTTATATTGTAAAAATTATCAATATGAGTGGTTACGGATTAGAAAGAGCTAATTAGAGCTAACTAATTATTAGTGAGTAAGTAGAAACATTAATTAAAGAGGACACTTGTCACTCATTTATATAGTGTTGTAGGAAGTGGTGTAGAAAAGTGGGTTAGGTGATCCTTAGCATCAACAAAGAGGATTGAAACAAAATTTGAGGATGAAATTAATTTCTTTGACTTAAACATAGACTGTAAATAATGGGGTCAGAAGTACTCATAGGTAAAACAGAACAATTAAATATTAAGGTAAAGAATTATTAAAAAAAAAAAATTCTTACGTGTAGGTGAAGAATCTAATCAGAATACATTCACGGCAACAATTGAATCTCTCAGTTATGCAAGCCTTCAATTTGACAGGAAGTATTGAATCGGAAGGTTGCGGGGGGTTTTATTTTTTCTTTGGGGGAAAGGTTGAGGGTTTAGTTTAGGAATGGAGGTTTTTGGAAAAAATTGGGGAAAAAATGTCCTGTACTTTAATATGTTCTGGAAACGTGGGATTCTATTAGGTATAATTCCCATTATTTTTTCTTTTCTTTCAGAATTTTGTTTTTCATTTTTTTTCTTTTCTTTTAGATTTAGGCGGGGAGAATTTTAAGCAAAGGCTGACACTTGAAATTTTGTGAAAAAAAATAGTTTTTGTTATTATTATTATTATTATTATTATTATTATTATTATTATTATTATTATTATTATAGATATATTTCATGGGGTTATTTTAGTAATTTTATTATTAGTGATTAGGGTTTATTTTCGGTTGTCTTTTCTATTTAAGGTTTTAGTCGCCGCTCATTGTAACTCAACTGTTGATTTTATAAAAGTTGAGAGTTATCTCAGAAAATCCCTAGGTGTTAGAGCTTTGGTTCCTATTTTCGGATATTCTTAGAATCCATGTGATTTAGGAATGTCGTATTTCTGGGTATTCTTAGAATCAACGGATTTATGATGGGTTACTTGTTAGGGTTCAAGATCGAGGCTTCCGCTAGCTACATCAGTTGGCATCGAAGACGGGTTCGTTCTTGATGATTTGTCGGTAGCGTTTACTTTTGTTTCCGATTTGGTTTGTTTGTGTGTTGTTGGGGTTATTTTCTATTTTCTTGCTTTTAGTCGGGGATTGTGTGGTGGAACAATCGGCTGGTTTTATTGGTTTTTTCTTGGTTTATTGAAATTGGCCCCAAACTAGATCATCTTGTAATTAAATTTGCTTCAGTTAATTGGTAAGTTTTGTTCGGTTTTGTGAAAGAAAGTGTGCGGCTACATTTTGTTGAAACCATCGGTGCGAGTATTTAAAGGTTTTATTTTTCGATATTATTGTTGGTTTTGGTTGGAGTGATTTCTTAAAGTATCGAGATGCCTCCGGAGACGCACCAAACGACTTGATGAATTGGAGGGCAAATACAAGCAATTAATTCAACCCATCACACAACAAAGGTTGGATCAAATGGTACAAGCCATCATGTTTAGTATTCGGCAAGTTTTGCGACATCGACTAGATCAATGGTACTGCCGCCGGAAGACGTGTGTTGTTAAGAACAAAGTATCGTACCGCCGCAGATCATATTCCATTGAAGAACAGAAGCAATAACTTCGCAGGATGAAGCGTGCAACTGAGAAGGTTGTGCCGCACCGTGACAGGGGTTACATCATTGACCAAAGGAAACACACCGCCGCATGAAGTTTGATTCCGATGACCGCCTAAGAAATTACGGCGTCCGTCTAGTCCGCCGAACGGAGGATGGCCGTGGACAAGTTCTGCAACACCGATGCATGGATTATGGCCTCATAGAAGGGCTACAACGAAACCACGAGCATAGGATTAATGATGATCAACAACAACGGGGAGGTTGCAGTAGGCGCACTAGTGTTGGAAAAGGTCGACGCCTGTGAATGATGATCAAGAAACATTTCAAGGCTTCTGGAGATACTTCCTTCATAGATGATGATTGTGTTGCGCAGGTAAACGATTTGGTCAATGTAGCTGCCACGAATTCCTCTCTAGATGAGGAGTATACCTCCAAGAAAAAATCCCCGTGGGTCAAGGAACCCCGACAGTTGTCTTTGCATCATGAAGAGATTATTTTTCCAGAATTGGATTACGACCCTTGGGGGTCCAACTAACTTCGATTGGTGTTCCCCGCCACGATTAATTTGATGTCTATCTGGATGACGATGAAGGTGATAGCAAGGACGACCTCAATTCCTTTTGCATGGTTTTCAACAGTGAAGCCCCAAGAGAAAAAACAATAAGGTCAAGTTCTTTCCTAACTGTAATGGTCATATACATTCTACAATGGCAGCTTCCTTACCTCCGGGGGAAAATGAAGTTATTGAAGTTGAAGTTAGCCCTTTCCCGCGTAAATTGATACTTGGCAATCAATTTCTCTTTCCCAGTAGCTTATTCAATTGTGGTTATCAAGTGGGTACTTTGCAGCTACGGGAAGTTGGTGACATCAAGGATTGGACAAGATATATTTTTTCTGTGGTGATAGCTCAAGGTTCTTCTATGCAGCTGGAAGTCCACGACATCGACCTAGATGGCTTTTTCCACTTCGCATGCGATATCATTTCCACATGTTGGTGGCAATTGATATATGGCCAGCGGTCAGGAGGTGGCTTTGTCGGCGGATTTCCATTTGATCCGGGCATACCTACACCTAAACTCGAGGACGAGCTTTTCTCGTATGGAGGCGGAGAAGTAGAAACACGTTAGGGTTTTAAATTATTATTTCATAGGGTTATTTTAGTAATTTTATTATTAGTGATTAGGGTTTATTTTCGGTTGTCTTTTCTATTTAAGGTTTTAGTCGTCGCTCATTGTAACTCAGTTGTTGATTTTATAAAAGTTGAGAGTTCATCTCATAAAACCCCAAGGTGTTGAGCTTTGATCCCAATTTCCGGGTATTCTTAGAATCAACGTAATTTAAGAAGGTCGTATTTTCGGGTATTTGTAGAATTAACGGATTTTATGACGGATTACTTGTTAGAGTTCAAGATCGAAGTTCCGCTAGCTACATCAGGCGGGCTGACAAGTGTTTAGCCTAACCGTTCATACAAACAGAATGAACAATTTATCAAGCCGTGAAGAAAATGCGAATCACGAGCTATCTAATACGTCTAGTTTATTTTTGAAAAAAAAAAAACTATGAATATAGGGTGTAAATGCTCATGAGATTGGGAAGATATAAAGTATTCCCTCATGTCTTTATTATAAAACATTTTGATTTATTATATGTTTCATCTAAGATATCTTTTTAAATAAAAATTTTTTTAAAAAATATTTCTTAATAATTAGGAGAACACAACAAATGTGAAACTATATTTGTAAAATTTTTTTTCTAATTAAAAATATATTTTAGGTAAAACCTAAGACAAATCGTAAATACTTTAGAATAAGGTCAGGTGAGAGTACGACGAAGATTTGTTCCAAAGGAGAAAGAGAGTATATGTGACATATTTTGCGTATTGGAATGTTTTGCAGTGAGGAAACAAGCATTCTGCATTCACCCATCTACTGAGATCTTCGAGAGGGAGTGGATATTGTTTGTTATTCAACACTCCTGATACAAAAAATGGAAACTGTTCTTTGATATATACAATATCCACTTTAATGTTGAAGTGAAACTTAAATGGTTGGTAATTATAAGCAATAGAACCACACTTGAATTGATCACTAAAAAATTCGTTCAAGTTAAGTTTGACAAATAAATGAATCAACCGGGTATGATTCTTCATTTCCCATAAGAGTCTAGGATAAAAAAAATGCGTTCAAACGATAAGCAAAGGCCTACGATACATTCTTAATTTGTATCCAAGAACTTTGAATATAAAAATGATAAAAGAAAAAAAAGAAGAAGATACATTTCACATATCATACCGATCCGTGCTTAAACAGGTGAAGCCACATACATTATCTACATTTGTCCGTCGAAAAGACCCAAAATGTATTTGGGGGTCTAACAGGTACAATGAATCCCCCATCACCAACAATTAATATACATTTTTTTATTTTTTATTTTTTACCGTGTGCGATAAACAGCCAAAGCAAGGGTGAAATATTTGGAGGTAATATCCACATACTTTTGAACTTCAGGTGGTGGAGTAATTCCCTGACGGACAAACCCAGAAACGCAAGCGTCTAAAGTATTATTCATACCATGAATCCCTTCTCGGATATCCTGGTAATTACCAGTATCAATATCCTTCAGCCCCTCCACTCCCTTCAAAGCTCTAGCTATGGAACTGTCCAACTGAAACAAGCCACGTGGATTGACGCAGGCTTCCTGCATAAGTTTGTTGGGCCGGGGTCCGGGAAAGGCGGGATTGTTGGGTATGTTTGTGATCGCCGGCACGAGTGGGGCCACTTCTTTTTGGGCCGCATTGAGGACCTTTGTCATGGCCTGTTGCCAAGTCTCGGCTCCCTTCACGACATTGTTACAGCGTTTTAGTACGTCACGGGATTCGGTATGGATGACGCAGAAAGATTTATCCTTCTTTGCATCAGCGGCCTTTCCGCCGATGACCAAAAGTAGGACCAAAACGGGCAAGAAAATCTTTGAGAAAGAAATGTGGTTCAATTCCATGGTTTTTGGGTTGTTACACCTTTCCTTCTTTTAATGTTTTCTTTTGTTTCTTTGAAAGAGTTTTGTTCCATGATCATTTTTATAGGTAGTGAATTGCGAGATGATCATCTTGGGGGTTACCAAAACAAGAATTGTGTGGAACCCCGAGAAAATAGTTTTGATAAAGTGATTTTATCGTTGACCAAATGATTGAACACTCTTTTTTTTTTTTTTGGATTTTTGAAGAATTTACGGCTACCAGTGATTTTTTTTTTTTTTGCCTTTGATAATTTGATTATATTGTATATCATCCCTTTTTTGGCCTTGAAATTTCAGAATTCAGATATTTGGTGTAGATAACTTTCTTGCATTGAGAAACCAGAATTCAGTCTTCGCCGTTCCGAAAACAAAATGCTTCTTTCGTATTGGACAGGAAGACATGGATTAATCCTCCGGCCAATTTGACAGAATTATACTCCCTGCATTAATTCCAATTGAATAGAACCATTCGACCGTATACACAGTGATTAAGAACAACTAGGTAATATAGTTTACATGTAAATTTTAATAGAAACATTTTACAATATTCCTATGAATGATTTGAGAGTTATTAGTTATACTGAGTGAAAGTGAAATTAATTAAACAATCTTTATTTCAGTGGAGGGAAATATCTAACATTGCTTTAATACTATTTGAAAGCAAATGTTCTTACGTACATAACTGGCTGCGCATAAGTTTACATAAAGGATAGAAATAAAAGCCTGGCTGATCTGTTGACTGTTGTAATACAGGCATTGTGTATGGTAATGGATATTATCTTATTAAACACTTGTATTACATATTTTATCAGTGGGATCGTAGATGTTGTATTATTTATTTATTTTTTTGGTTAAAGAAAGTGAATTTCTCCATTTTTAGGGGAATATGTGGATTATTATATTTTGTTCTGCGAGGTTCGTACGTAAGCACATACAATCGATCAAGCTAGCCAACACGAAAAGAATATATGCAAAAAAGATATATAGGCTTTATTCAAGAATATCTTAAAACAAACAAAAAAAAATTACAGTTCACTTTGACCGGTGCCCGGACCATTCAATAAGCGCGTAATTACATTTTGTACCTCGATCACCCAATATTACTTACAAGTCACAATTAATAGAAAAACTATTGTAGTACCAATCTTGTAATAAAGGTGATTCAGTGAAGCATCTGAAAGTACAAATAAACTAATAATAATTATATTAATTGTATTCCACATTTGTTAATGTCTGTTTATTACCGTATTAAGTCATCAATGCTACAATACATTTTGTCTTGTGAACAAAGGATCGCCATAGAAAGGGCCGCATAGTCTGCGGCAATAATCTTAAACTTTTGAATTTCTGACAAATCGACTCCTTTACCCTCGAGCGAATCAGAGCAAGTTGACAAGGTACCATAGATACGTTGGGTGGATTCGTCAATAGTCACCAGATCACCTCCCTCAATGCTGCCCAAAATTTCGTTAATGCAGTCGTTTAAATCGGTCAACGAGTCGTTGCAATTTGATCTGTACTCTTCATTGGGTAACTTGGCTATCACTGCCGATACTGGTGCCAGATCCTTCTTTGCTGCGTTCATGATGTTTGTGAGTGCCGCTTTCCATGTCGGGGCTCCGTTCACGGCGGCGTTACATGAATTCTGTTGGTTCCCGGGCTGAGCCGGGGCGCAGAAAGGGCTATTAACCGCTGCAAGAGCTGATTTTCCGTTGACCGCGAAAAGGAGGACCATTATGGGCAAAATTACACGGGAGAAAGAAATGTGGTTCACTGCCATAATGATTGGAGTTGTTACACCTTTCCTTCTTACTTTGTGCTTTTCTGAAAGAATTTTTTTTGCAAACCTTTGTTTGGAATATATGTGTAGAGTTTGCTGGATGGTCGTTTTTATAGGTAGCAAATGCGATAGTATCTCGGCAGCAAAATGAATGTGTGAAACACCAATGAAATAGTTTGATAAAGTGATCTTATCACGGACACCAAAAATTATGATTGATAATGGAACCTTTTTTCTTTTTCTTTTTTTTTTTTGTTTTTGATGAATTTTTCGCTACCAATCAATGATTTTATTCCTAATTGTTTGTGAATCAACCATTTTTTCACTTTGGGATTTCATTAATCTTTTATTAGGATCCTTGCCTTCGATAGTTTTTTCCGATTACCACGTACCATTTGTCTTGCGTGGTTTTCCTCCACTCTTTTTTTTTCCCCAATGTCTTCTTTCAAAATCATATAACAAAATTAAATTAAAATTATATACTTAGTTATATATAAGATGTTTCTCTCTTTTTTTTCTCAAAAAAAAAAAAAAAACCTTATATGTGAGGAACAAAACTGAAATCGGCATGTTATTAGCGTTTTCTGTTTCAGAAGCTTTTTCCACATTAATTTTTTTTTTCCTTTTTTGTACTAAAGTCTAAATTAACACATTTATGGCATACGCTTATCGCGTTCGATTTGACGGATTCAAGGGGACAAACATCCTGGTTTGAGTTATGTTGATCGGTTTGGTAAGAAATTTGTATTTCTCTCTATTCAAAAACATTATTACTCACAAACTGGGGTTTTTTCATGATGGCGGGGTGTATCGAAATTACGAGTTTTCCAGCCTAGATTGTTTAGTTGCCATAAGAAAACGAGAAAAAGACCATATATATTGTTTAGTTGTAATATATTTATAGCTCTTAACGAGACGTTATTTCGTAACAAAACCACTATGCACCGATTGTAAAAAATTTCTTGAGTTCAGTTTCTCATTCTAATCTCGACCAACTCACGTATGAATTTTCGATTTTGCACTTGTGTCTATTACGTATAACTTTCCTAAAGTAATTTGTCTCTTATTCGATGCTATTACCATGAGCTTTACGCGGGGGAGGGGGTGGGGGAGCGGGGGAATGTTTTTATAGCTAGAGATGACAACTTTATAGCGACTTTCTTGATTTTATTAATTTATCATGTGCCTTGAGAGAGTTGCATGACAACACGGGCAATGATGGTGTCATGCATGCCGTTACTTTCACTAAATTATACTACCTCTGATCCTTAATATAAGGTATTTTGATTTGTTCTAGTTTCAGGGACAGCTTAAGAATTTTGGGGTTGGTTTAAATTTTGGGCCTTTCAAAAATAAAACAATTAAAAATAAAAAGTTAACCCTCCTCTTTTAATTGAGCTTGGAACCGGCAACTATAAACTTGATAGTCTATAACAGGCGGAGTTAAAAAACTTTTTTTGGTTTAGATTAAGTTTTATTTTTCAAGATTTTTTTAATTAATTTATGATTTTATTCTTTTTATTTCTTTTAATTAAGTTAAATTTTCTTGCTTTTATAGATGCAAATTCCTTAATGAAACTTTCATAATCTAATTCTTGTAGTAAGTCACTTTCAGTTGATAAACTAGCCAATCCATTTAATCTTTCTTGTGACGTTTTTGTTCTTAAATAATTCTTTATTAGTTTTAGTTTTGAAAAACTTCATTTTGCTGAAGCAACTGTTACAAAAATTGTTAACATTATCCTATAAGAAATATACGTATTTGAAAAATAATGAAGTTTTTTAATGTAATTAAGAATATCAATTGGAGTACTGATCTCAACATTTGTATTTTCTCATAAAATTTTTCGTGCAAAAAATAAATCCAAACTATCAATAACTAAACTGTCATTATTTTTTCCTTTCTAAATTTACATCATCAAGTGATCTCAATTTTTCCAAACTAAATAAAAAGGCAAAAATATTTTCGTACATCTTAAATTGATCTTATCTACTTTGTAATGATGAAATAGCTTGATCTACTATGTAAAGAAAATAATTACATTTGAAAGTTTCTTGAGGGGTTCGAATAGCTTCATTCTCAACATTTTCATCAAATCGTTTATTTCTATAAATGTGACTCTTTTCTTAAAATTTAGCTTTTACATTTATATTTATAGCAATTTCATTAGCTGCAACGATGGCATTCTCAAATCCATATTTTCTGTAATTTTCAAAAAAACTAATGAGATCTTTTAATTGTTCTATAACATAATCAATACACATATCTTTTGCTTGTAAATTTTTATTAACAGTATTAATCGCAAAGAATATATCATACCAAATAATCATTCCTAACAAAAACTCAAATTCTCAAGTTCAAATTTTCTAAACATTTTGCTTCACTTTTTACTTTAAGTTCTAAACATTCACTTTTTTTGATTTGGTTGTTAGGAAGATTAGGAGTAGGATTTGATTGTGGGATTCTTTTTGGGGGAGTTGCCGAGATATTTGGAGTTAGAGAGTGATTGGGTTTTTTATTTCTTACATTACGTTGGTTTTTTTTTTAATAAAATTTATAAATTTATAATTCATTAAACTAAAAATTAGGACCCTGAAATCATTGTGTGTGTGTGTGTGTGTTTTTTTTTTTTGGTTGAGAAGTTCCGTAATATTTGGAGTAGTTGAAATATTCGATTGTTTTTTTGTTTACATATAACTAGACTAGTGATGTCTGGTCGCGCAATGCGCGACCCTGGCCCAGTCTATCTGTAGATCTCGGAAATGTTTATATTTGAAAAATAAAATAAAATTTTGTATTTGGAGCGACATATTTTAGAAATGTTTGAAGGATTTATAAATGTTTTATAAGTGTGATCATAGAAATATTTGTATTTCACAAAAAAAAAAATTGTATTTCGCCATGTATGTTTTAGAAATGTTTTATAAGTGTTATTTATTAAATATAAATAGACTTAATCGAATATATGTGTTGAAATAAATGTTAGATAAAATATAAAAGTATTCTAATAAGTTTAAATATTAGTAAGATGATTTATTGATGTTCTCCATTGGTCGTGCCAAATCAATACTTAGTTTTGGAGATTTTTAATAGCTTTGTAATAAGTTTCATCCGAAGGGTATAAGCTTAAAACAAAATTTACACTTTGTAACAAAAACCTAATTGATCAATTCAATTTAGAAAACAACTCTAATTGAATGAAACATAAAGAAAAAATTCAAAAAAAAAAGTGTCAGGTAAAGTGCAAAAGGGAATTTAGTAATTTAGTTATAGTTAGACAAAAGGACAATTTAGTACTTTCTTCATGCCACATGGCAATCATATGAGATGTGTGAAAGGGAAGTTTTTGTTTCTAATATAGTAGGATGTGCCCGGGCGCCCCTTCTAAATTATTATTTTATTAAAATCTAATTGAAGTACTATTTTTTGAGGAATTAATTTGGCGTATATATCATTTATGCTATGGTTTGGGGCTTAAAAAAATATACCTATAAATCTGAGTTATAAGGGAATAATAAATAATTAGTTTATAAGGCATTATTCTTAATTGCTAGATTTAGGTATTTTTATTTGTTGTTTATATTAAGCCTGCAAAACTGTACGATTGGACATTTGAATTTGAATTAATATATCCATTCGTTTGAAATGTAACTGATCCTTATTTGTAGAATTTTTTCATTGGACTCGGGTCACATAGCAAAACATGTGTTTTTTTTTTTTAAAAAAAGAATTTATATAGCTTCTAATCAAAAGAGACTTACACGTGGCAAAAAGACTTCTGAAATCTGAAATATGGTACATTGGAGCCAAAACTGATGCATAATTAGTTGGCACATAAGCTTCATGTCTTCTGCTTTGATAGGGTAAAAGGGATTCGGTAGATTTTTTTTAATTTTTAAATTTATAATATTAATAATATATATAATAGTAGTATATAAAAATTAGGGGCCCCCAAAAAGCCATGGCTTCACCTGCTTTATGGTTAAGCAAGCTCTGCCTAGATTTAATCTAGTACGTATTTTTAATTGACAAAAAAAATCTTTATAACATTTCATAACAATCAAAAGAATACAACGAATGTGAAAATATATTTTTAAAATTTTTTTACCCATTAAAGATACATTCTAGGTGAAATCTAAGACAGAATCAAAATGCCGTATATTAAAGACTGGAGGGAATAATATGGATAGTTTACTTTCATAATGTTAATGTAGGAGACCAGCAAAGAACTCCATTAATGGAAAATTGGAGTTTCTCACATACATGGTCAATGTTTGGAGAAATATTTCAAAATATAAATTGTTTTAAGAATTCAATACAAATTAATTATTAATTTTCTAACTTTGTACCCGATAAACAATGCCAATTTCTTTTAGTTTAGTCTCGTTTATAATTCTTATGCATTTAATGAGGGGTATAAAAGATAAGTTAGACACGAATTATTGTTGAATGATTGTCTATTTAATTTACCTGTAAAATTTAAAGTGACTTATATTTTGAAATGGATGGGTATCATGCTCTAAATAAAAATTCAACCACCCTTTAAAATTATATTTAAAATCAAATGTCCGATTATATTTAATATTATATTTTGAAGTGGCTCATATATATATAGTGAAAGACTCTTTTGACCCCGTTTAAAATTATGTTGTAATCGTGACGCGAAGATATATAATGTCACGTGATGACCGCCCGGCCAATCAGATTGTAAGAAATTAATTGGTCAAGCGGCTTATATTGAGGGGATTTCGTTTTGAACTAACCGCTATAAGCCTCGACCACTACTATATGGTCTAGCTAATTCAAGTCCCGGTTGCAAAAACAAAAGAGATCAAAATTTGATGTAGGAAATTCAATAATTAGGCCTATATATGATTCAAAAAGAAAGAACATGATCTCTGTGTTTCAAATTCAGAGTCTTGTTTGACATTCTTAGATGATGACAAACTGTAGAACGGGAAGTTATCCAAAATCTTCCAACATTATAAAGGAACCAAAAATTTCTATGTTCTTAGAGTAAAAAAAAACTAACCCAATATCAAATAATGGCTCCAGAATATAGTGCTATATCTTTTTCGAAAATGAATATAGTGCTATATCGATAATATAATTATTATACCATCAGGGGGGAAATGGTTGAATTAAACGCAGGATGCGATAACAACCCCCCCCCAAAAAAAAAACATATATCCCCCAATAATTAAATTTACTTGGGCTTGGTGGCGGAAACAGCCAAACCAAGGCTGGCATATTTGTAGGCAAGATCAGTATACTTCTGAATTTGAGATGAATCGGCTCCAAATTCATTAAGGCCATCAGTGCAGGTTGACAAGCTATTAAAGATAGCGGAAAGCTCGGTATCAACGGACACATCCGGAGGCCCTCTACCCTTGAGGTTGTCCAAAATTTTGGTGATGCAACCGTTGAACATGTCCACGGATTCTTTGCAAGTTGACACCATTGATTTTTTGGTCGCGCTCGCAAAGTCTGGTGGAATAACTTTGGGTAGATTTGAGATCAATGCCTTGACTGGCGCCACTTCTTTTGCGCCGGCCTCGACGACGTTTGTGAGCGCGGCTTGCCATGTTGGTGCTCCGTTCACAAGATTGTTACAGAGGATCCTTTCATCCCCGGGATTGGTCTGAGAGCAGAAAGGGCTCTCGACCGCGGCGAGAGCTGCCTTTCCGTGGATTGCCAAAAGGAGGACCGCGATGGGTAAAAACCCTTGGGGGAAAGAAATGTGGTTCAATGCCATGATTTGGGGTTGTTACACTTTTCCTTCTTTCCTTTTGGGTTCTTTTTTTCCCTCTTTGTTTAACCTTTTGTTTGAATGATTTGTTCTGAGTTTGCTCAAGAATCATTTTATACACAGCGAGCGCCACGGGATCCCGCAAAACAGACTTGTTTGGAACACCGGTAAAATTGTTGGATAAAATTATCGAGTTGCTGGATTAAAATGATAATTAGTGGTTGTCAATTTTTTTAGGCTCTCACAAATTTACGGTCTCCAACGATACTTCTTTCGGTCTAGTAGCCGTAAAATCCTCCCTTTCTAGGCCTTGGAATTTTATCAATGTGGATGCTTTTGTTTGAATTTGTTTTGGTGGATGACGTTTGTTGCGATTGGTAGAACATTAAGTTGGTAATAGCGTGATATCTAAATTAAGCAAAAACCAGTAGACTCAGGTGATCACATCTTCCCAATGAAAAAATATTTTATGCACTTGGTGGTCACAATATAAAATAAAATAATTGAATTTCTTTTTTGCCCCCATGAATTTTAATAGACTCCCCCTAGGTAAAATTTAGAATTCTCCTCCAAACGCTATATTGCAATATATGCTCACATGGTTGAGCAGGTGCCATGAATAATCTTTCCTTCCGAATTATCTTTTCTGGCAGGGAAATGAGGTTCACATCAATTTTCGTATACGACCTACATCTGAATTAAAGAAAATCTTCTACATGTGTGTGCGTTTTTAGTAAATTTATTTCAAAAGATCATAATTAATGTTTTAAATCCAACTAGCTATTTCAATGTGCAAAAATTGATGTCTTCCTCTTGTATTTTTTTGGTTTTTGATCTTTCAAGATGTTTAATGCTGGAGTAAGATCTATTGACCTGATTAGGTGAGGTTGAATTTAATGAAGTCTTGTGTACTTTGGCCTATAAATAGAGAGTACCAAAACATTATTTTGGTCCATTCGAAAAGCAAAATTCATTTCTCAACTTTTTCTTTGAACTTTGAAATCACTCCTCACGAGTAAATTACTTTACTTTTGTTTCTCTTTTCTTTCAAATAGTTTTTCAAACATTAGATTAATATACTTGTTAATTCATGTGCCCTCTAAACTTAAAAAAAAAAAGATTTGTTTTATCTTGGGAGAACATTTTGTTACATCAAAATAGTTTCTTTAGTACAATATAATTTTATGCGACTCAAGTATTTTATTTATATAGTATTTTTTGGAGTATGACTTGACAGTACAATCATCTTGAATCAAACCACATTCGCATTAGAGCTTTAGCGTACATAAATAATTTTTTTTTCCCTTATCAATTATAATTAGATCGTATCTAAACGACAATCATATTATATACAATTAGTACTAACGTGTGGGTGATATAATATATTTTATATTAGTTTCATATTTAAAAATATATTATTCTAGAACTAAGCTGTATGTTTAGAAAAATTATTCTTACTGATTGTAGTATTTGGTTTATTCCCCTTTGTATCACGGTTTGGCTATAAGATTATTTGTTTATGTATCTAGTAATAAGTCTTCGATCTTTCATAGTTTTTTTTAGGTGTTTTAGGACGCTATTTTATAAATTTAATCTTCCAAATTACAAAATATCTTAACAAATATCACACCAAGAAGTTTGTTTTACCAGATGATTGTATATTATCTTCTGTTTATTGCTAATGTTATATTCTCTTTAAATACATTAATTTTTTAATTATCCACACATTATCCATATAAAATTGTAATTAAATTTCAAATTAAAATTTTTCTTTCACATTAAATAGGCTGACCTTAAAATTTTTTTTCAGATTTGATATTTTCAAAAATTAATATTAACAATAATAAATAGATATGAATAACTAAGTTTAAACAAATTACCATTTGTCTTTAAATATTACAATTACTATTTAATGATCATTCAATAGCCCAATACAGGTGTCAGTTAAGTATATTGATGGGGTAAAACTAATTTTTTGTTTTTGGTACCATAAAGGAGGTGTTAGGCTTGAGTTTTTAGTTTATTACATAACGTTGGTATGAAATACCAATAATATCATGTTGTAACCAAGGCTTTACACAAGTCGGTCGTTCCTCCAGCCATTTTTAGTCCTAAAAAGATGGGAAAAGAAGTAAAGGAACCGGGTTGTTATATTTTTAAATTACTAGATCATACACAATTATCATTAGTCAAAACAAAACGTTAAAATCTCTCTTTATCTTATTCAACAAACAATCCCTTATTATCTTGTTTTCTGTTCTGATCTATGTTATTAAAACTGGACCACAACGCAAAATGATAATTCTGTTGGGTCATTGGTTTACTGATTCAAACTATTCTTAAAAATCAATGACATCATTACAATGTCATATATAAATTTGAAACTAATTATGTATTATAATAAAAAAAAAAACAAAATCTCACATTTATAACACATAAAAAATACAATAATTTTTCAAGCTCAAGGAAAAAAATGACATTTTGAACAGATAAAAATAGGTATCATTTCATTCACATGAAAATATAACTACTTGAGTATCCATAATATTTAACATTCTATAATCTTAAAATCAATTTTCATATAATTGACTTGCACTATGATTAACAAAAATTAAAAGATTATGAAAAAGTTATTTAAGATTTTTTTGAATGACTAATTTTAATAACTTTAAGGATCATTAGATTTAAGAGTAAATTTCTGGCCTAATATGCAATATCTATAACAAAACCTTATCTCTTTTATAGTTTTCTTCCCCAGCCGTCATTCCCCCTCTCAATTTACTTTTTCTCATTTTCTTTTTCTTTTATTCTCTTCTCTCGTTCTTCTTCTTTTTTTTTTTTTTTTTTGTGCTGTTCTTCGTTTTTTATTTTTTCTTCTTCATTCAGTTTGTTGTTTATTTATTTTGGAATTGATCCTTATAAACAGTCTCCAAGAAGTCTTTGGTGTTCAGTGTCGGAGGCATATGCAAAAAGTTCATGAAGGCCAAATCAATTAGCCAATATGTCAGAACCACCGTTCAAACCAAAACCATTCAAACCAATGTTGTTTCTGTCGAAGAAAAGCCCATGAGATTAAGAACGACGAGGAGGCAGAAGCAGAGCAGACAATGGTGGTTGTAATAGCTTTTGAAGAGAGTGAAGAGTGTGGAGATATGGAGTTGATATTTGGCGAGGAATTGAAAACGTAGGATGAACCACCCTGTTACTGCCACCGATGATAATTTCTGGCGAAGAAGCATAAACAAAGACGCTTGTGTCGTCATTACCCATATTTAAAAAAATAACATTTTATTAAATTAAATAGTAATTATAATATTACGTATTTTACCATTTAAATTTATCACGAAACCTATTAGTAATCTAATTGAACGACACGTGTCATATGAAAAAAATTTCTTTCATATATATATATAGAAGATATGATAAATTCCTTTCATATATATACATAGAAGATATGCTAATTGAACTGTACACTAAGGTCCAATTGATTGGACAAAACTCGCAGTCCTGATTGAAGTTGGGGTATAAAAAAAAATCGAAAAATTGAGTGATATATGGAATACTAAGAAAAGTAAATAATTTTAGTTTTTATTATTTTAGTCTTTCACAATTTTAGTCATTATTATTATTAGTATTATTATTACTCAAAAGTCTTTATTATTATTATTATTATTATTATTATTATTTGAAAAGTAAATAATAATACTAATACTAATAATAATAATAATAATAATAATAAAGACTAAAATTGTGAAAGACGAAAACTAAACGTCTAAACCTCATTAATTTCTAAGAAACTTTGCATGTGTCTACAGTAAACTCTAATAACTTTTCTCTTTATATTTTTTTTCTGATGTATATTCTCCCTTCATCATATGATGATAGTTATACATTTAAGGCTAAGTTTATAATATAAGCTATTTTAGTTATACAAACCCGAACTTTGATTACTTTTCAAGTGGTGGGTAATCCGTTATCAAGCATCAAGCGAAGATATAGACGGTTCAAGTTTAATTTAATGCCCAAGTTAAGATCCTTTTTTTTTTTTTAAGTTAAGATCCTCATAGATGGGTTCGCTTGGCTTCTAAACTGTATTATGCCCTTCGTCACATAAAATATTGTACATTGAGTTTTATATTCACATTAAAAAGAATACAAATTTTAAAAGTCAATTTGGAATATTTTGAAATGAAGGGAGTACATTTTCAGTGTAGTATTTTAGTGTTTCTTATTGTCAGTATTCATTGAAGATTAATTGTAAGTTAAATAAATTTAGCAATTTTACAAAAATTTAACATTCAGGCCGAAATGTGATGGGTGATACTACTATATATATTGAAATGCATGTATTCTTTTCGTTTAAGAAAAATTGTCAAAGTGAATTTTTGTAACAAAAAAGATGTTTAAAAGTCTAAAGTATAAGTAATAAAAAAAAACTACTCAAACAGTAGTAGGATGTAATAAAAACCAAAAACCAAAGAGCTCTTCTTGAACATTCCAAAAAATATGAACAAACCAGCATCCAATCGTACAATTAACCAAAATATATATATATAAAAAAAAGAATTAGAAAAAAAAAGACATATAATTATCTGCCACCTTAAAAAATTTCATAATGAAAAAAAAAAGCGTGGTTTCTAGGCACCACGCCTTTTAATCATAATGTATATATGTTTGCTGTTTTGTCATCAATTGTTGAAGAGAACGGCCATGGCGGTATCCATGAGTTTCCCAAAGTTATCGTTAAGCTTATCCATGCTGAAAATGTGGATACCCCTTTCTTTCAACGACTCGGCGCAAGCGCTGTCGTAGGAGGCGCTCAACCGGGTCCCGGCGCTGCCAAGATCGCCCTTGTTTAGCGACTCAACGGCGAGGTTGAGGTCGTCGATGGTGTTGGCGAAACTCTCGGTGCAGTCCTGAACCAGCTCGGTTTTCGTGTTCGGGTCCAACCCGACGGTGGATTGCACCACCTCCGGCGTGAGCTCCTGGATCTGCTTGGCCACTGTCAGGGCTTCCGTGACGGCGTTCACCGCCGCGTCGTGCTGGTTGGTTGCGCCATTCACGACTCTGGTGCACAATTGCTTGTTGTCTGCGGTTTGGCAAAACGGGCTGATTCCGGGTTGAGCAGTCCCGGTCTTCGACCCGACTAGGATAAGGGAAATGGTTAGAAAGAGCATTGAGAAAGACCTCGAATTTATTTGACTGGCCATTTTTTTTTTTTTTCTGGTTTCTTTAAATTCTTATTGTGTCTTTCTCCCTGCTCTTACTTCTTCTCTTTTTTATTGTTTTCCGGGTTGCTTTTCTGTTTTGCAAGAAGACGGGAATCAATGTGAAGAATATATAATGGAATAAATACGGCGCGGGGGGAATGGTACTTGAAAAATTGTTATGGTTCACCGTAATTGTAGTACATTTGAAGTGTGTATTCAGGACCTATCTTTGAGGCCAATCCAATGAAAGTTACAATCATCGTAGGTCTATCTTAAAATGGAAGACACTAAAGTGGACTAACACATATTTCCATTAAAAAAAAATCTTTATCATTCAAAAATCAAAACCAAATGAAAGGGGAAAAAAGGATAGATTTTTACTCTATAGAAGCTTCATTTTGAGAGAGAGAATCTTGTGAGCTAGCGGTAAAACTTAAAAGGAGGAAGGAAAAATAAAAAAACCTAGTACAACACACCAAAAAAAGGTTTGCAAAAAGTAAAAAAGAAATACGTAAAAGAAGAGTAATAATAGATATGGTACTTATATAGAGTGAAATGAGATATTGATTGATAAAAAGATACAAACATCACACTACTCTGTTAGTAATTACTAACATAAGGGGTAATTATGTATTTTCTAGATGTCACATCCATCCCTATCCCAATTCATTATCTATTTTTTCTATACATATCGTTTTAATTATTTGAAGTCAAAAGGCAAATAGAGAAACGAAAAAATCATAATCTAAACAAAGGATAAAAGGAGGGGGTTTACCGTAAACAGTGCACTTCAATTTTGTGGATTCAGCTGACTCAGAAATCATAATTGTGATCGAGGGTCGAGGTGATACACATACACCTCAATTGAGTTATCATATGAGTACGGGAAGTTAATTATTCCTTCCATCTCAAAAAAAAATTCATATTATGATATGTGAATTATAATATTTTTAATACAAATTACAAATTATAGTGTAAACTACATATTTTATTTGAACAGAGAGTATTTAGTAGAGTAAGAGAAGTGAAAGTGACTTATCTTTATCGGACAAATATTAGAACTAAACTCTTTGGATAACTTAGTGGTATAGCAGGATTAGGGTCCAATCTGATTGGAGGATCTCCTGGTCCTGGTAGAGTTGAAGATATGGTCCTAATACTCTCTCCATTTCAAAATGTAAGTCGTTTAGGTTTGGAGAGATTTTTCAAAATGTAGGTCGTTTTACAAATTTTAGGCAAATTAATGATTATTTTTCCAACTTTACCCTCAATAAATGATGCTAATCTATCTTTATTTAGTCTTGTTTATAGTTTCAATGTAATTAATGAGGGGTAAAAAAAATTTAATAATACATAAATTAATTATTAGATGATTGTCTCCTTAGTTTACGTGTCAAGTCTAAAAAGACTTAGATTTTGAAATGGAAGGAGTACAGTCAAATGAGGTTAGTTAATGCTTGTAATATATATCGCCCTTGGAGAATGTGTAAAATGACACCAACCAAAAAAAAAAAAAACCCTTTTAAAAAATTGTTTTAGGAACTTGTTTGGGTTTTGAAATGATCCCTCTCTGTGTGCTATACGATTGGGAACTGGTCACTGGTTTGCCTCTTATCTCTTTGGTGAGGGCGGATGTGAACTTCAGAATAGGTGGTGACTATTTCTTTGGAGGCTTTGGAGTTTGCACTTAAAAAAGTTTTCCCTTATTGGCAAATTGCCATATTTTGGGCGGTTTGGCCTTGTGACTAGCTCAGGGTTCTTTTTCAAGTTTTAGGTAGTGGTGGCAACGCAACAAGCCATGTAGAATTTATAGTTGAAGAATTCTGATACTATATGCACATGTATATAAAAATGTCACTGTCAAAATTTAATGTTTATTTTATCGCATAATATTTACTGTTATATAATTTTAATTTAAACAATACTTAACAAATTCTATAAGATATAAAAGGTGTATGATATGTACTTATAACGTCTCGATTGGAGCAATGTATATTTTTCGTACGGACCATTCGGGTAATTAATCACAGCCCGATGAAGATGGATTACTAATCGTACAACTTTAATTATAGAAGTTTTGTTAATTTGACAAGTAGTCTACTGAATTAATTGCCAAGCTAGCTATCTGAGCAGTATACTCAAATTCCAATGGTAAAACGCCAAGAAGACTTCCATGAAGCAAAAGAATAAAGTAGTAACCAAAGATACTATCGGGTTGGAATCTTGCGCAAAGTTTGAATATTCTTTTCCACATTACAAAAATCACAAGCAGGCCAATGGGATCACCTCATTATTTTTCACCATTAATTTAACCATGGAGAAAACAGAGAGTTAATCAATTAGTTTAGAATATCTCAGTTATACCCCACCCCAGCTTGTCACATCCTGCATCAATTAATTTCAAATATGTTAGCATCACCAGCAAAGGTGACAGCCTACCTTTTTGAAGGTTCCAAATGTCATAAATATGAAAGAAAAGAATTCCAAAGTAAGAGAAAACAACCGATCGGAAAATGTGAAATGGAAAGTTTGGAAGAAGATACTCGTGCCAAAGTAATTAGAGTTTCGGCAAATTTTATCTCAGTTTTAGTCCTCAATGTTCTTGAACCTGGTAAATTTAGGTCTTATTGTTTTAGTGTTTGGCAGAATGTGTAGTAGAATGATTAACATCGACAATAGTAACACAAAGTATATTAGCCACTCATATTTTACTCAAAAAAAGAAAAAAAATAAAGAGCAAAGCAATTCTACCTAGATTTTAAATTCAAGCAATTCATTTGTGAAATAAACAGTCGTAATTAATAGGATTAGTTGATGACGAATGAACGAAAAATAGAAATCATTTCCAAAATTGTCCGAAATTGACATATTACAGACTAAATTTGTTGTTTCTCAAACATTAGCCGTTGAAAAATTTAAAACCTTCAAACATAGGGGACTAAAAGTGTTGAGATTATTTTCAAAAGCCACGGCCAATTAAAAAAAGCAAGAAAAGGAATCTTCCCTTCATTCGGCCGAGTCAAAAACTGCATATTCAATTGGATTCTTCGAATCAAATGAGGAGAAAAAGTCAATGCCCACATGCATCAAGCAAAGCAATGCCCCCATCAAGTTGGTTTCATTGTCCAAAGGAACGTCTCTTTCCTTAGCTACTCAACTATCTTCTTCTTTCTCATGGTACTAATTATAACTACAACTACATCTCTGTTAACAAGTTGGATTTTACTACCAAAAAAACACTCATTTTTTCAATTCAAATCTTTGATCAGTCTTTAACTTTCTGCTTACTTGTCACTCCCATTTACGCAAATCAAGACTTTCACAGGACAACCCCCCAATGAGACTCGGCGATTACACATCAATCTTTGGTTCCCTCAACATTGGAAAAGATACAACAAAAAGTCCAAGAATATACTTTCGTAGATTCACATCAATACAAACGTTGTTCCTTGAAATCTCCGGTACTACAAACATGAAAACAAGATCCCTTGTCTTATTCCCCTTTAACCCTTTTAAACTTCCCAAGAGGCAACCCCACAGCTTTGGATTCAAAATCAAAACTCACAAGTTTCCCCTTCCCCTGTGTCCTCCTCTGCTCTGTGTATTGAAGACTTTGTGTTCCACCCCACCTAGAGTTGAATTTCTTGCCAGCCAGCTGGTTCGGAATTTACTGCATTTAGCTAGACAGATAATTTTGACCCGGAATTATTACTCTTTTAGTGGGATGGCCACCACATGCACACAAAATTTTAACTTTTACCTCACTTAGTAATTTATATGCCCTCCATCCATCTAATAGAAGAGTTTTGATTTGTTATATCGTTTTAGTAAGGCTTTAATTTGAAGACATAAATGCTAGTCCTTGTGTCCCCAATCTAGTTTAATATTTAACTTTTAGTTGAATTTGATATGAAAATAAAAATTCAAACTGAATAATAGATTCGATACAGAAGGAGTACCTTTTTTAACTGTGAGATAAGTTAGCACTTTGGCTCTTCAAATTATTCAAGCTCTACGCATCATTGTTTGTGGCGGATGTAACGTGTATGCAACTAGTTAATTTTGCTTATTTGATTGGTGTTTCCATAAATGACCAATCACTATTTAACTTAATTTAACTGTCAATTTTCTGTATCCGGTAAATTATTTGCGGTTAAGATATACGACGACACTCCCGAAGGTGACATTTATGACAAAGTTATCAACTTAACTTCACCAATCCTAAAAAGATCTGAAATAGTAGACATTTAGTTGACTTACATTAACTAAAGCCACTTGTTACGTCAATTAGTTAGCTACGTTTCTGTATATAACCCCAAATACTAGGCTCTCTTGTTTGATTCACACTAACTTCTATACTCCACTCTAGCCATAAAGAAACAGAGGAAAACCACCGCAATTAATTCAATTGTGCCTTTTCCAAGCTTAGTTCTTTCCTAGTTCTTACTGATAATTGCTTAACCAAATTCTCTCCAATCCAAGTTTAATTCTTGTTGAAGCCAAGTAAAAAAAGAAACATGGATTTGGAGCAAACAGCACCGAAAGATTTTCCCTCCCCAAAAAAATTTGCTCTTCCTGTGGATTCTGAGCATAAGGCAACAGTTTTCAGACTGTTCTCAATTGCTTCACCCCACATGCGGGCTTTCCACATTTCCTGGGTCTCATTCTTCGCCTGTTTCGTCTCCACTTTTGCAGCGCCACCCCTTTTGCCGATCATCCGTGACGACCTCAATTTGACCTCCACGGACATCGGAAATGCCGGAATAGCTGCCGTTTCCGGCGCGGTATTCGCCCGTATCGCCATGGGAACCGCCTGTGACTTATTCGGGCCCCGGCTCGCTTCCGCATCCCTCATCCTGCTCACAGCTCCCGCAGTTTTCTGCACTTCCATCATAAACTCCGCGGCTTCCTTCTTCCTGGCCCGTTTCTTCACCGGCTTTTCCCTGGCAACGTTCGTTTCGACCCAGTTCTGGATGAGCTCAATGTTTACAGGAAAAGTTGTGGGAACTGCAAACGGGTTGGCGGGTGGATGGGGAAATCTCGGAGGCGGGGCGACCCAATTGATCATGCCCCTGGTTTTCTCCGTCATTCGGGATATTGGCTCAACCAAATTCACGGCCTGGAGAATCGCATTCTTCATTCCAGCCCTTTTCCAGACTTTATCAGCTTATGCAATTTTCTTTTTAGGCCAAGACTTGCCTGATGGGAATTACACAGCATTGCATAAATCAGGGGACAAACACAAAGACAGCTTTGGAAAGGTGTTTTACCACGCGGCCACGAATTACAGGGGATGGATTTTGGCATTGACTTATGGATATTGTTTCGGCGTTGAATTGGCAGTGGATAACATTATCGCACAGTATTTTTACGACAGGTTCAACACGAATCTCCATACCGCGGGGGTAATTGCTGCCAGTTTCGGATTGGCGAACATATTTTCGCGGCCCGGTGGGGGGATGTTATCCGATTTGGTGGCGAAAAGGTTCGGAATGAGGGGAAGACTGTGGGCGCTGTGGATTGTGCAAACGGTGGGAGGATTGTTATGTGTTTTGCTAGGGAAGGTTGGGTCTCTGGCTGGCTCTATTGCTGTCATGCTTGTGTTTTCGGTGTTTGTGCAAGCTGCTTGTGGGCTTACTTTTGGAGTTGTTCCTTTCGTTTCCAGAAGGTAATCAATTTCTCAGTTCTGCCTTTTTTTCTGATCCACTCAACTGATATCTTTTGATTCTCTCATGAAGTCATGCGATGATTCTTCTCTATCTTACTAGGATCTCTAAGCCACCTTGAATCAATAACTGTTGCCTCATTTCCTCAGTTTCCGGCTTGGTTACAAAATTAAAAAAACGCAATCAATTACATCATCATCTCTGTTGAATGTTAGTTTCCTGAGTTTAAATACTAAACATAGTAAGTAAAGGACAAGAATTTATCTTACCCGTTGACATTGTCGATAAGTATTTGAGATCATCGTGCTTTTCTCAGTGACGGCTTCTTCATTTAATGTGATGATCACCAGTCCTGAGTCCTGACAAACTGTGTAGATATAGAGGCATACTTTGTCCTGTTTTTCAATTAAAAATGGTAAAGAAAGCCAGTAAAACGTGATATTGTTATGTTTTTCCAATTGAAATGGCTCATTGATTGCATCACAATCAGGAAATCCACTCAGCCCTTTTACCTTGTCTATTATAGCCAAGCTAAGGGGATGATTTGAAGAGCTTAATTCAAAAACCAATTATTTAGCTGATTGCATGAGGTTGTCTATATGGATTATAGTTCGCCATCGTGCTCTTTCACGATCAGAGTTTGACTATGTGCGTCAGTACTAATTTTTTTTTTTTTTTTCGTTATTGACAACAGATCGCTGGGAATAATATCCGGGATGACCGGAGGCGGTGGAAGCGCAGGAGCTGTTGTAACTCAGTTGATATTCTTCAGAGGATCAAGATACTCGACGGAAACCGGAATAACACTAATGGGAGTGATGATCATAGCTTGCACACTCCCAATTATGCTAATATACTTCCCACAATGGGGAGGAATGTTCTGCGGCCCATCAGGAAAAGGGGTCACGGAACATGACTACTACATGAAGGAATGGAGTGTAGCAGAGAGAGAAGAAGGGTTCCACGAACAAAGCGTTAAATTTGCAGACAACAGCAGAAGCGAAAGAGGCAGAAGGATTGAGTCTGTCCCAACCCCTGGCAATGGCACACCAAATGCCACTCCAAATTAATTCAGTTTGAGTGAACGCAAAGTTAATCCTTCGGCCTTTTTAAGGATGTTTTAAGCCTTAATTCGTACGGTGACTATATACTATGGTCTACTAATGTGTGTAACATGAAATCCTGCAACAATGTATGTAAATGTAGCGATCTGATTTTCATTTCAATGTTTGGTTTCTTCCCATTTCCCCTGTATTTTCCTTTACCGATTCTTTCAGATAAGCTTGTACATTATGGTTGATGAGTGGCTCTATTAAGAGAACACAATGACTCCAATTTCAACTGTACCCAAAAGAAACAAAGAAAAGTCCAACATCAATGTACTTGTCTTGATGATTCTACTGTCACTAAATTGACCAGTTCTAGACCATCTTTGTATATTGCACCCTGTGTCCCAAAACTATGGACTAATCCGAATTCTAGTGAGGTAAGTTCTTTTCCAGAAGTAAAACTATCAGTTAATTAGTACTCTCTGTCCCAAAATTATTATCCAGTTTGAGATTTCACTTTTAGTACAATTTGAACTAGAAATGAAAACTCAAACTGGACAATAATTATGGGACGGAGGAAGTATTTTAATGCATGTCAATTCTAGACCTTTAGTGACTGTCTTTTATGTAAATTATCAAATCCCAAAATCCCCTAGCATGAAGAAACGGCAAACAGGAACTATCAAAGCAAAGCTAAGAATGATCCTCTACAGCTCTGGTTATATGGTCATAATTAATCTGCCAAACTTGGTGCTTCTCCTTAAAACTCAAGAATGCAGGGAAGGAACCTATTATTAGAACATATCCTGTTCAAGTAAGGTCATCTCAAATCTTATATAATGTGATCGATGTTTTTGCCTTCCACTCTAACGATGTGGGATAGTTGTCAGTCTGCAACCTAAAAGCGAGCAGAGACGATTTCTTCGACTAGACGGCTGGAAACATAATAATGTTTTCAGACAGAACTAGTGCATATTTCATAGGTTTCTCCGCTGATCTAACTTAAAAATCCTTTGGCAAAAGCTGAGGCAACTTTATCATGCATACTTGTTTCTTCCCCTAATTTATCGTCTATTTTAAAATTTTCTTGCACGCCTTCATGGAGGGACTTGTTTTTTGGGCTTAAGAACACAACTAGTTTAACAAATCAAAATTTCATAATGTGTGATGCTCTCCCTCTATCTATCTATAACTATGTCCGGGCGCCCCTCTAGTTTAATTTTGTGTTAATAGATAAATGAATTCTTGATTTGAAAAAAATAAAATAGCTACACATTTATTTTTTCCCCTTTTTTTAGCCAAAAATTAAAATAAAAATTAAAAAAAATCATCTGCCAAAGGAGAAAAAATATTGAAAAGTACAATGATGCAGAAATCATACAAAAATGTGGAGTAATAAAGGGGATAAGTTTATGAGTAAATTTAAATGTTATTTTAATTTTATTGATAAATGATAAATGTTAGAAATTAAAATTGCGTAGTTATTTTTGTAAAGTAGCTTTTGTTTTTCCAGATAAGAATTTTTTTTTCTTTTAAAAAGGGATGACACGTGGGAGAATAGTTAATGCAATATGGTGCATTTGGAGCCAAAAATTTTTAATAAGAAATTTCCACATCAACATCCTGTATTCTGCTTTAATAGGGTAAAAAGGATAAATATTTTTTTTTAAAGGACATAGAATATCTATAGTATTTAATTAAAGCAGCATACAAATTGTTGATGTGTCAGCACCACAATGAAAACTTTCTCGCCAAAGATCATTTTCAGTACAAAATCATTTTTGACATGTGAAACTCTAACTATTCAAAAAAAAAAAAAAGATGGAATAAATAAATCCCTTAATTATAGCTCCATATTAATCCTTTAATTATAGCTATATAATAATCCCTTAAAACAAGAAACTTGAGTTGATAAAATCAAATGTAAAAAAATCTCTTTAAATCACGTGAAACATTATCGCGAGTAACGCCTCTTCAATCTCTGTGAATACAAAATGGTTAAATGAAAATTGGCTCCAATATACAATTGGTTCAACGAAATATATAATATACCACAATCAAGTATTTTTGCTCAATGTAATACAATTGGCTCAATAAAAATGAAGACGATCCCCTTAATATTTTTGCTCTAGCAGATAACTGACTCAATCAAGAAGACATCAATGCTTAAAATTTGACTTAAAACATAGCAACGGAAAACCCAAGGAAATTCCATCATGCTATCACGGGAGATCAATACCGAGGAAGCAAAAGATAATTAGCTCTCCATTATGACAATCAGGATATTGTATTCAAAGATTCTACCACCGAATATTTATTTGTTAGTTCAAGAGATATTATCTCAATAGTATTATAATTTGTTATTAGCTAACGAACATGACCGCGGGTAAAAAACAAAAGATTTTTTATACGATTAGAATTGTATAAAAAAAAGAATTGTCATTTACTTATACGTACAAAATTTTATGTTATCGTGATCTGTGTTATAATATTATATTATACATATTATTACTCTAAAATATACTTTATCACTTATAATTTTATTATTTAATAATTTTAAGACACAGGCAATGCCTGCGGGGCAAACATCTAGTATATTTTAAGGAATTACAATCCGGCGGAGAATTTCCTTTCTCATATTTTGTGTATTAATTGTATCAATTTTTACTAGATACTAATTAGAAGAAACAAGTTTAGCTACAATCTTCCAATAGTGAGACATTCGGAGTAAGTCATCCCATTTAGCTATTTCAGCTTTGCATATCAATTTACAAGCTTCCCTTCAAAGTTCAAACCAATACATACGATTGTAATTATATATTTCAACTTGCAGTACCCGATCTTAGTTACCACAGTACCAATTCCAATAGTCAAGCAAATGGTGGTGGGGGTGGTGCTGGTACATGTGACATTAAACAATAAGATCCAATATCAAGAATACTACTGAAACGGATCTCCATTTCTAATTTACTAAATACTAAGTACCCATAACAAGAAAGGCAAGAAATTCAAGCAGGTATTACAAAGAAAAAAGTATTCATTGTATGGAAAAGGAATAGAAATATTAATTTCATTCACAATCTGCTTGGCAACACGTCACCGGCTCCCTCGTGCGCGTGCAACGTTGAGAACAAGAACTACAAATATTATTATTAGATGGGGGCGGTGGAAATAGAAACGGAAAACACTTATTGAGCTTTTTGAGTTAGCCACCATCACCAACCACCACACCCACCGCCACCGCCCCAGCTAGCTAGTTTCTTCCACAACCTCGTAAATTAACACTTTCTGCCATAACCAAAACCCTATGAAAAGCAGTTTGCCAACGCTTTTTTGTTAGTGGTGGTGTGGACTCCAATAATAATTATACTTGTAAAGTGTCTCTTGTACATGTCTGTCTGTTGTTTTTTAGGTACTGTACTAGTATGTGACTGTGTGTGGGCGCTTCCTTTGTGTTTCTTTAGTGGACTGCGCGCAGGCCAAAGTTAAAGCACAGACTGTTAGTTTGATTTAGTTTTGTCACCTTTACTCTGGCAAGACACTCTCTTCATGAAGTGTATGTTTTAGCGATATATCCACATGTCTCGAATAATAATTTATATTTGTGAATTGTATTGTTTCTAATACAATTTACAAATTACAATAGGGATAATTTTTGTGTGCAAATAAAATAAAATATTAGGTCGTCTTCGTGCATTTTTTTTGTTTTGGTACAAATCTTTTTGCATGTTTGAGAAAACATAATGGAAGATCGAATATTTATTTTTCAACAAAGTATTTGAGCAAGCAGGAAAAAATGTTCGTTCAGTTTCCCATTTTCGTACTTATCTCTACAAAATTGAATGTACTTGACTTGCATTTCTACTCTGGAACGATGTGCCATCCATTTTGAATTTTAAAAATCATTAATTATCATCACACAAAGAACCGATGAATATTAATTGTTGATCGAAATGAGGAACAATCACAAAATAAAAATATAGTTGCTTTGATGATGAATTATGTAAAATTTAAAGTGCTGCTATAAAGCTCAGTTCAAGTAGGTCTATCATGGTGAACTTACGAGTTACGACATCTATTCTAGAGAGACTAGTTGGAAGAAATTAGTTGGGACTTCTATTTTTCTATTAGTTTTGATACCTATATTATCTGGTGTACAGTGTGTAATTCGAACCAGGAAAAAAGTCTAACAGACTTCATCTGAACATGAATAAACTTAAAAACGAACAAGATAGAACAAATTGAAGTACTGATTTGAAATTGAAAAAACAGAACAAACTGGAAAACAAAACCAAACTAACAGATAGATTTTCCAAATTGAAATGTCAAAAGACGATAATAAGAATGCATGGTCACTAACTATCGACATAATAAAATCTAAACCATCACCATCTTGCAATATTCAAAATTAAAATATTGCTGAGGGGAAGCAATGACAAACCTAAATTTCAAAATCCGAACTAACAAACCATGCACATTTTATCTAGCTAGCTTGCTCGCAATAATTTTTATCGTGGGATTTGGCTATTTTTTGCAGCGAGCTACTTCCCTTTTTAAGGCAATAATCGATGCCCTGTGGCACAAGAGGTCCCTCCGACGTCCCAAAAGAATTCCAGCAGAATGGCTGCCGGATTTTACCGGATAGAACTCCCGGCGACGGTGTCAAATCAATGTCACTAAGAGTAACATCACTGCATGGAACCGATTTGCTGCAAGCCAAATGAAGAGGTTGAGAGGTATAAGTTCCGGTGATCTGGTCGAATGTAACTCCGGTGATCGCCACAGCTTCGGTATGATTCTGGCAGGAATGCTTGTCGCAGTAATACTGATCTATTATTACCGGGACTTTAACACCCGACACTTGAATATTGGAAAATGTCACATTCTTCACTGCTCCGAGTCCACCCTACACCATACGAATATAATAAGAATTCAATAACATATTTTAAAATACAAAAAAAAAGAGAAAAAAAGACTACTTGGTCTAAAAACTAATTATTAGAACACGATAGTGTTAGTGTGTCTTACTTACGATCTATTTTAATTTAATGTTAGGTATTTTGACTCATTGTATCAAAACGAAAAAAAAACGGAAAAAAAAATCAGAGATTAAATTACTAGCCAACCTGCCATGTCTTGATCCGTGCACCATAGAGGGTGTCGGTCATGGAGACTTTCTCAACGAGAATGTTAGAGACACAAGCAACACTTCCATCTTTCCCTAATCCTCCTAAGCTGCAATTTTTATTTTATTTTTTTGACAAAAAAATTAATTAATTAGCATATAAATTAAAATAATAAAATCAAGGACCCTTGTGTCTTAAATTAAATAACCAAACCGTATAAAATTTGTTCCTACTATTAAATTACCTTATGCCGTGTCCAGGTCCACAATTGATATCATGTATATGAACGTTGCTGCAGCCAGTTTGAATGGAAACGCAATCATCTCCTGTAAATATTCACATTTATCCACAAATCAAAATCAAAATCAAAATTGTAATGGTTACTTTTTTAGAAATTCAAAGCAGATAATACGGGGGGGAGATTATACTAAACTTTGGATACATGATAGAGTGAAAAAACTTGCTTGGAAAATAGTATACAAGTTTGTTCTAAAAATTGTATTGTGCCAATCATTTCGGGTCAAAATGAATTATGGGAAAAAGGCATTATGCTCCCAACAAGCTTTTAAGGCAAAAGGGATGTACTCTATATTTTTTTTTTTAAAAAAAAAGGAAATATTCCTCACATGCGTATCCCACCGAGTGCATCTAAATAATAATAATATTAACATTGTTTGGGACTACTTTTTCAAGTGAAACAAATCAAAGAGTTGTTTGTGGTACCACAAGCGATGTCAGAATGGTGGATCTCGACATCTTGGGTGTTCTGCAAGTGAATGCCATCAGTATTTTTGCTGTCTTCTGGGGCTGAAATCGTGAGGTCGTGGACCTTCACTCCTCCAGATTTGTCGAACTTGAGATGGCAATTAGGGCTATTCTTTATCGTAATGTCACGAACTGTAACATTGTAGCTTTCAAAAAACCTCAAAGCCTTCACAAAACAAATAACCAAAATTAACTGATACGGCACTAAATTATTTGTCACCAAAAAAAAAAAAAAAAAAAACGGAAAGTATTGGAGGGGATCTTACTGTGGGTATAGCTTCTGGACGGGAGTTGGATTTCTGGATTAAAAATAAAAGATGAAGAAAAAGAAAAAAGAAAGAAAACTGTTACAATCAAACTGGACATTAATATTGTTATATATTTCAATTACATTAACAAAGTTGAAAATTTAACCTTCATGGAATCGAGTTCATCAAGATGACGATGAGAAGAGGAAGCAAGATTCCACCACTCACAACCTTGGCCATCAACTGTACCACTTCCTCGAATTGTGAAATTTTGAACCCATTTGAGATTTATCCACTGATACATTACGTCTGTTGGACCTGACCAAACTTTTGCCGGAGCCAAAATAGTCCCGTCGATCTGTTCAGTATTAATATTAATTTCCATTTCGTCAACAGTAATTTACTATAGTGCACATTTAATTAATAACTAGGTTATATGCAAAAGTACAAACTGAAATTTGAATTCCTCCGGGAAGATTAATAATGCGGCAGATAGAGAGTAAGGTTACCTGAAGACTGATATGGTTACATTTTTTAAGTGTTACGGGCTTAATTAAAAACTTTGATTCGGAAGGAAACTCTATTGTAGATCCATTGACCATACATGCAGCCTCCCATGCAGCTAATAGTGCCTACATCAAAATAATTTTTTTTTTTGAAAATAAAAATAAAAATGATCCATTAAAGTCGAGATAAATATTTTCAAAAAAAAAAGCATAACTCTAATTAAGGGAAACGAGATAATCAAATACCTCAGAATCATCGGATACCCCATCGCCTACAGCGCCAAATGAGAGTAAGTTGAAGTTCTTGGTGGAGGTGGTAGGAAAGGGATCATTAGTTGGAGGAGGAGTAGGAGGACTTCCATTTCCAGGATCTTCTCCAGGATGTTTCTTTTTCTTGTGGTGGTGCTCTTTATGATGCTTTTTCCCCTTCTTCCCATGGTGTTTTCTAGCCTCCAAGACAGACATTTCTGAAAATATAACTAGCACAATGAGCAAAATAACAAGGAAAGAAGTTACTTTGTTTCTCATTTTTGTGGTTTTCCTAACAAAGGTAAATATATATATTTATGGATGGAAGAATGAAGCTAAGTGTGAGTGAGTTTGAACAAATGCGATCGGGGGAATGTGTCTGCATGGGTATATATAGTGGTATATTTGCAGAAATACCCTTCAAATATTTGAAATTACAATGGCAGCTATGTTCCTTGAACCATAAGATTGTCTAAAAGCCATGTAAAGTTTGCAGAGAAAAAGAGGATTAGTTTCAATGAAAAACCGATATATGGATAAGATAAAGTGATAGAGTAAACATGTTTTAAATGAATTTCTAGATTAATTAGTTCATATTATTTCTGATGAAATTGTTCCAAAATTGTTTTTTAATTGAGTTTAAAATCATTTGCTTTGATTCTTGTGCGGATAGAATTAGACAAAAAGGATTAACATTAATTTCAATTGGAGGATAAGATAAAATATGAGTACTATGAAACTAGATTAAGGTTTTCTTTTTCTCGAAATATAACGCACACTAATTTGAAATTTGTGTTTCGTAAAAAATAAATAAATTGAAAGACAAAAAATTTTCCTATTAGGCCTTTTGAGTACACGATACAGGCAAGGTGTACACAGACAACATCAATTTTAGACTTTTCAGTAGGAGACAATACATGCATTAGCAAGTTACGAAGAGATTATGTACCTTTTGAAACTTTTAAAAATAAGAGGCTTTATAGAAAACTTAAAAAACATTTGCAAAATGGATAAGATAATCAACTACTTATATCCAAATGAGCAATTACATTAGTTACCGCTGACATAGATACTCGTAAATATGGGGGAAAAAAATCTTGAAAAACCAACTTTAATGACGTTAATTCATTAACCATCGATCTATTTCATTGATGGAGGAGATAAAAACGTGATTGAATTATTATCACTTTGATAAGATTTATCACGGGCGATGACCATGTAAATAAAGCCGATGACACTTTTTTTTTTAGGTATATTATGCATCCGGTGATCTAAGTTATTGTTCCGATTAATTCGAATTCGAGCCATGTAGTTCCCTTCATTACTTTTACTTTGTCGGTGATAAATCTTCAATCTAGTTTTGAACTTTTTGAACACTCCAAAAGAAAAAAAAAACAAAGGACTTTTCTTTTCCTCACATATATATACAGGACTTTGAAGTACTTCATTTCATAAGTTTGCGACTTACAACTACGAATTTTATGCGAACAAGTACCGTCCTAATAAAAAGAAAATATGAGGATTCTATTGCAAAGGGTATCTCACGTCTTCCTTGTAATTTACTCTATATCAGCTAATTGGCCCATGAGTTCTTTTTAGTTTGTATATAAAAAAAGTGAAATAAAATATTTTCTTTGTTCTAAAATAAATAACACATGTAAGAATTATTTTAGTGCGGATGAAGTGAGATAAAAAATAAAAAAATGAGGTGCTCAGAAACAGATAACGTGTTCAACTCGAAGTTACCATTCAATGAGTAAAACAGGAATTAATCTAACCTGATCTTTCGAATACCTTCAAAATAATCAAGTAGGATGGTCTTGGGAAGACTTCAAATTTATTCAAATTTAAATGAAAGTATGAATATAGTGAGAATGGATCTCCCACATATAGCGAGATGAAGACTTGTTCTTGCACATCCAATATCGGATATCCCCTTGTGGTTGGTTATCTCAGGTGCGCCAAATAATTCAGTCGGTTTGATTGAGAGAGCTGTATTTTTTCATTCTTTTTTGAAGGAAATGAGCTCCATTCGTATTGCAGAGGTCTGTAGGTTTTGTCTTTTTACAAGAGTAAATACTGTCACATCACATGATCTGAAGTGCAGAATAAGAATTGACGGAACTATTATTGCCCATGATGGAACAAATCAGGAGAAAACTAAGATTTGACATTCAGAGGCTAATAACGTACTACATCACAAATTATAAAAAAAAAAAAAAAAAAGTCAATGCCAATATTAACTCTTGGAAAGTAGAGTTAACAATATCATCGGTCTCAGAATGATGCAACAGCACGCCCCCGTTCATAGCGGCTCAAATTTCTGAAAATCAGGTCTGATGGGAGTCTAAACAGAAGAATGGATGCTGCCAGAAAATCATTGCAGCAACTCTCTAAAGACGGGACAACAGGTACGGATATGGTGGTGGGACGTGCTGACTGGCCATGAAAAAAGGATGGAAGAGGATCTGTTTGATCGAAGGTCTGAAAAATATAGTTGAAAATAAGGAAAATTTCTACCCTCAAAATAAATTTAAAGCATAAAATTTCAATTGAAAAAAAAAAAAAAAAAAAGGAAGTCTCACCTCTTTTCCGGAACATCCATGACAGCAGTTCATAAGCTTGAGGTAAATGTCTCAATTTAGATAGATCAGGAGAAGGGCTGAGTATTTCTGATGGGAAGATGCAGTAGAACGCGAGGCATGCTAAACTGTATATATCCGTGGCTGCTGGCTTTTCCTTGTTCAGTAGTAGTTCGGGTGCAATCCATCTTATACTTTGACTTTCCTATATATGCCTTTGCCTGAAAGCATGGGATGCAATTCTTCTCCTCCATCTTCCACAATGAGGACGTTTTCAAGTGCCACACCTTGATGAATAAGCTGGCACTCATGGAAACATCGCAATCCCAGAACTGCATATCTGTCTCTCACACAGATTATTGAATAACATGATTAAACAATATACCATAACAACTTGTTCGCCCAAAATAATAATAAAGCAAAACACCATAAAGACGAACAAATCTTGCACTGACCTCAAGAATACTAATAAACTCTCAGTAACTTGAATATCATGGGTATCTTTTTCGCTCTTCCACAAGGAGATTCTGTCTGTAAGAGATTTTGTCGTCACCGAGTTGGGGCTTAGAGAGCTTGGAGCGGTGCTCAGAGCGACTGATAGCTTCAGCTCGAAAGAGATCAAGCAAGGTACAGCTATATCTCTGTCACGAACAACTGTTTTCAATTGCTCATATAGCAGGCAAACCTCCCCAACAGCTCTTTGCAATTGCTCCTGTTGGCTGGTCTCGACAGCATAGCGGCTCTCTGATTTTTATGTCTCAACTGATCCTGAGACGCCCTAACCACCATTTGGGCTCTCTCCAAATCCTTTTCCAACTTCGGAATCTGTTTTCCGCGCCTCCTCAAGCCTTGTGTTCACCTGTTCATCAAACAAACCAAATTTCAAGAAGAATAAAAGCTTATGTAAAATCAATCCCATTCTATGATTTTCAAAATCCACAGCCTACAAAAAAACTAAAATTAAAGCCCTAAACCGGAACATCAAAACATGGAAACAAAAACAACAAGCAAACAAAATTCTGAGGCATGCAATCGGGAGTTCAATTCTCCATTCAGGTACAATCAATCAACAAGAAACCAGTGTACCTCTTGAGTGGCACTCGGGGGATAATTTATGCTAAAAATACGTCCACGTCCTACAACTTCATTAGCTTCCATCCAGCGTTTCGTGGGGGCTTTCATCCGCATTGGGAGTAATCCTTTCTTCCTTGTGACTGCTTCTGCTCCTAGATCCATCGGGGAAAACTTCCCCTCTCTTCAGGGGGTGTGGAGGAGATGGTGTTCAGATTAAATATTGGGAAATATACGGACAAGTTATGAACACAAATTTCGTACTTAAATTTTCAGACCGATACACAAACGAACGAATATTCCGATTAAGTTTCCCATGAGTTCCAAACTCCAACCAAAGAAGACAACTTTGTGTTCCTCAATTTTAAAAAAATCCCAAATTAAATCCCAAGAAAAAAAATTTAATAGATATAGAAACGTGAGAAGAATCAAATTGATACCGAATAATACCGCAACCAATTAAAACTAACGAAAGAAGGGATATGTGTGTGTATATATATAGTACAACGCGGTAAATTAATGAACCATAAATTAATAACTTATAAAAATTAATAATTTTTTCCTGTCCCAACTTGGGACCAGTACAAAAAGTGATAAAAATCGATAAAATGATAAGATAATAATGTTTTAGAAAATCTCTTAAATATCTATATGTCCCAACAATACCATAAATTAATAAATATCTTAACAATAAAAAATAATACTAATTACTATAAATATTTAGTAAACTATGAACTATTAATACTTGTTTTCTAGTCCTTGGAGATGATATGAAAACTATATATGGATTTTTCTTGTTCAGAATAGTTTTAATACTTGATTAATTCGGATGTAAAGAAAATTGCAAATTAAGTACTTCAGTGACGGTCCTTTTTTTCTCGTGCAAATTCTTTAAATTAATAATTTATGAATTAATTAATAATTCACTAAATTAATAAATTTTAGTGGTCCCAATACTATTAATTCTATTAATTTATAGAAGTTCTACATATAAACGACCGACATACAAAGATCGGCTATATATATAAACGACCGACATCCAAAGGTCGGCAAGAGAATATCCAGCCGAACTACTACTGACCATTGTCAGGAATCGAGTTATCAGATTCCAGAAATTGAACTAAATTCGTGATTTAGTACTCAATTTATTGAACAGAAATTAATAATTTGCAACTTTACCAATTGTGGAGTTAAAAGGTGAAAATCACTCCAACATAAAAGCACAGATGGTCTTAGGCAGAAATTCCACCACACAACCCTCTTGGCAAGAATCTGTAAAGAAAAACTTCAAGAAGAAATAGCATAACAAGAACCCCCTAATGTAATTGTTCAAGCAAGCAAGCAACAAAAAAAGTGTAAATGGAAGGGACAACGCAAAAAGGCAGAATCACTTACAGTTATAGTCACAGAGAGAGAGCAAATGCAAGAGAACCCGATTCTCTTCTTTCCATTAATGAACTTGAAAATCAAGAAAACAATGCTATTATTAGCTCCCATTAGAAAGGGAGAATCTTTCCTGCCTGCCATATCAGTCCAGTGAACCAATCAAATTATTTAAGCTGTCATAAATATGCGAAAATTGAGAAAATCAACTGGCAAATATGGAATTGATGAAACTTCAAATTTAAAAAATAAAAAAGAAAAAAAAAAGAAAAAGAGGCCAAGAATCAGATATCAAAACAAGAATCAAACAAGCAAAATGTACCACTCACAGTGCAGTACTTTCTTTGTTTCAGGTGCTTCAGGGGATATGGCCAGGTGGGTCAAAATTGACAATGACTAATGTTACTAAATTCCAACTCCTTGTGTGAATCATGCTTTGATAAAGAAGAATACGCAATCTATCGAACCACTTAAACAAGTCTTGATCCTTTGACCTCAACTTCTGTAAGATTATAAAAATATAAACTAAGGGGGTGAAGCTACTTTAGAATCTCAGTGGATAAACTATTTTTTATGATGTGTATGAACATTTGGAAATGTGAATTCTTGATCTTCAAAAAATACTTCGTTTCATATTTGTTAGGATTTAGGAACTTATTTTAATTGGTAATGCCAAAAAGAAGATATTAATTCAAACATCTAAGTAGCTAATTAGATGTTGGATATTCAATATAAACACTATTACAGTATAACACTATACACATTCAAACAGCATCACCATCTGTAATTGCGAGAGGTGAGAATTCAGTGAAATTTTAAGACATTATTATATATTAACATTTTGTTATATTACTTTAACGAGTTATGAATTGTTGGGGGAATGCTCCAAAAATGCTATATAAATAAAATATTTGAGTCGTGTAAATTGTACTGTCTAAAAGGAAATATTTCGATGTAACAAATTTCCCAAGATAAAACAAGCCTTCATCCTTTAAGTTTAGAGGGCACATGAACTAACAAATATATAGATCCAATATTTGTAAAAATATTTTTTTTTTTTTTGGTTTACAAACATACAAGTATGAGCCTTAGCTCAAAACTTATATTCCCGTCCTTCTCGTTATCTACTAATAAAGTTATGCTACTATTTGAAAGTAAAGAGAAAGAAAACCAAAGTTATTTGCACGACTCAAGTAATTAAAGAGAAAGAAAATCAAAATTATTTACTCATGAGGAGTGACTTCAAAGTTTGAAGGAAAAATTGAGAAATGAGTTTAGTGTTTTGTGAATGGATGAAAATAATGTTTTGGTTCTTCCTATTTGTAGGCAAAGCACACTAGATTTCATTAAAATCCACCTCATCTAATTTCGTAAAAATCAAAACTTTACTCCATTAACTCTTTAGTTTGATTAATAAACCTTTTGATTTATTGAAAGATAGATACTTTACTTCACCTGCATTAAACATCTTGAAAGATCAAAACCCAAAAAATGCAAGAGGAAGACTTCAGTTTCTATACACTGAAATAGCCAGTTGGATTTAAAACATTAAATATGATCTTTTTGAAATAAATTTTAGCAGAAGCCAACATGCATGAATCACTTTCCAACCTTCTCTAACATTACTTTCACCTCTCTTAAAATGATAGTCTCTAATTTGAATTTTTATTTTTATTAAGCTTATACAAAAAATAAAAGTTCAACTAGACATGCAATCATTTTGGGACATAAAACATATGAATATAAAAATGTTTCTTATTATGCTAGAATTTGTAATGGTTAATAACTATTAACAAATACTCCCTCCATTTCAAAATATAAGTCACTTTAAGTTTTGCACATAATCTAAGAAAATAATCATCCAACAATTAATTTATGTGTTAAATATCTGTTTTACCCCTCATTAATTACATGAGAACTATAAACAAGACTAAATGAAAATATATTGGTATCAGTTATTGAGGATAAAGTTGGGAAAATGAACCTAGAATTTGTAAAACGGCCTACATTTTGAAAAATTTCTCCAAACCTAAAACGACCTATAAATTGAAATGAAAGAAGTGTATGTGTTGCATTCCAAAAAAAAAAAAAAAAGTAAACCAGATCTATTGACCATGGCTTAAGTTTGCACAAAATGAGAAGTCGCCAAAATTGGTTCTAGTTTGGGTTACTTCCGGTCAATTGTAGGGATCAAGTAAATGTCTCATATGCAAATTAGTTTTTTTTTATTATTATTAAAGGAAGATTCTATGATCTTGGATTTTCCTGGTTTCAAAATAGTTTTCAAGTGGGTTTTCAATCCATAGTCATAAGTCATAAACATTGGTATCCAGTCACCAAATCGTTACACGCCAACAGAGAAGAAGGATTTAGGTCGAGAAAGAGAGGATTGTGGTATGCTACCATTGCCCAGCTTCTACCTGTCGCGTATCTTTCCCCACAAGAAATCCCTGCAACATCTTTTAATTAGTTTAATGACAGATTGTGGCAAAAGAAGAACACATGACCAACATAAGAGTGTGAATTCATGAGGACAAAATTTACTTGAACATCTTCAAGCATATGACAAGCTCCTAGTGAACCAACATTTCAATCTTGCGGTAATTTTATCAATAACCATTTGACAATCTTCCTGTGACATAGCATTCGTAGATATTGAAACTCCTAAATACCTGATTGAAAAAGAGCCAATCTGAAAACTCATGATCCTCTCTATTTGAATCTGAGTTACAACCCCAGAGTAGATATTAGACTTCCCACATATACAATCAACCCAGTCACAGCGGAAAAATGCTCTAACTCCTTTTTAATTTTCAGCACAGATAAGGACATCAACTTCACATATTATTATGAGATCATCTGCAAAATGCATGTCAGTTATCCTAAGTTTCTCGCAGAATGGATGAAATTGAACACAAATTTTTATTTCTTTCATTTTTTTGGATTACTTCATTTGCACGATTTACTTACTTTATGATCTTTCCCATTAAAACATCCAAACAAAGACATGAAAATGTATGTGTTCAATCCAAGAGAAAACAATTATTTACTCATACCGTCCTCATGTGATTGTGTATTTTGAATTTCACTTTTAGTAAATGAAACGATTGTTCAATTTAGAGCATCTTTTGAATTATAAAATAAAAATTCAAACTGAATTATTATTTTAAAACAGAGAAAATTCATAAGATGTTGTAAATATCATTCTCGCTCTAACTAAAGTACTTAAAATTACATATCTCGTCGATATCAGCAGTGTTGCAAAACATCATATCCAGGATCATTGAATCAGTAACCACAGAAAACGAATTCCGAACTACTAGTTAAATATAAATTATTTTCCTCAAAAATCAAAATTGCGAGTCACTGGGTTGTCAGACTCGGCTTGGACCAGCCTGTTGAATCGGTTAAACCAGGAACCAAGCCTTTAATCGAACGAGTCAGACATAAACTTGCTTAATTTAGACTCGGTCAAAATCGGTCAAGATTTTGGTCAAAGCGGGAATCGGATAAAACCGGATCGTCTTTTACTTTTTGACTTTTGACCAAAATTTTTCACATTTTTCCATGGAATCTAACATCTTCCAAGGCCAACATTTTTCCTTTTATTTACAAATGGCCCAAAACTTTCAATATTTGTTTTACTCAAACTATCAATTTGGTTTTTTAGTCCCCAATTTTTAATTTTAACTATCAAAGCCACTATTTTGATTTTTTTAAAATTTAATTTTATCGTACAAACCAAATTTTATCATCTTATTAGCAAAAATTAAACTATAACTCTAATATGTTGAAGTTGATTTCAAAGCACATTTGTCTTGATATTTAAAGTTAATTATCTTACAAATTTAATAATTTTTTTCAGTAATAATTGATTTATCTTAATAACCTTGTTAATATACTTATTTACTTCATGAAAATTATAATTAAATACAAAAAAATATCAATATTAACTATTACAATAGAAAGGAATATAAATTTTAGGTTTTTTCTAATTTTAAACATATTCAATAACTAAATTTTATTTATTTAGCAAATAAAAAATCATCTTAGACGACCATACGAGTACAATTTTGTCCTAGCAAAACCCATTTGCAATATATAAAATACTAATTTGATTTTAACAATTGAAAATTGTATATAAAATTTAATAAAAATTTAATGAAAATATAATTATTAATTAATTATTATTTATTACATCATTATGACGTCATTCGAGTCAATCCTCGAATCGCTCGACTCCATGCTGAGTCGAGCTCCGGTCCGACCTTGACAACATTGCTTGTGACCTGTCAAATGCCATACGCGGAGGAGCAAATGGTTGACTAGTCAACGTCACTTTTACCAATCCCCATCCCATTTCTAAGGCATTGACTAGTTGACTTCAAAACGACAGCAGCAGCAGATTTGTACCAAAATTCAAAAAGAGTGAAACATCAGCTTCTAACGACGTAGGATGCAACCAAACCTCGGATAAATTCGTTTTGCTTTTTCAGTTTTCACATCGGCACCGAATCATAGACGATTGAGTAGAAATGATGATGAATAGTGGATACAACTGGTGGAGTATGTGTCATTTGGTCAAACCAAAAGGATTTATGAGCTTATAATCTATATTTAAAAAATTAATTTGTCTCGTATTTAATTGTTTTAACTATGACTTTTATAACTGTACATGCACATGAACTCATGAAGGGATCAAATTATCATCACTTTGATTAGATTTATCCTGGGGCGATCACCAAGTAAATAAAGCCAATGACACCTTTGTTTCAATTTCCTTCATTACTTTAACTTTGTCCATGATTAATCTTCAATCTAGTTTTGAACTTTTTCAACACTCCCAAAAACTAAAAAAAAAAGACTTTTCTTTTCCTCACATGTATATACACAGGACTTTGAAGTACTTGATTTCAGAAGTTTGCAACTCGCAACTACCAATTCTAAGCGAACAAGTACCTCAATTCTTCTTTGTAATTTACTCTACATCAGCTAATTGACCTATGAGGTCCTTTTATATATTCAAAAAAAAATAAAAATAAATTTTTTCTTTGTTCTAAAATGAATAACCCATATAAAAACTATGTTAGTGCCAATGAATTGGATATTTGGATTATTAAAAATGAGATAAAAATAGTAACATACTCCTTCTGCCCCAAAATTATTGTCCTGTTTGAAATTTCACTTTCAGTACAATTTGAACTAAAAATAAAAATCCAAACTGGACAATAATTATGGAACGGAGGGAGTACAAAATGAGGTGAGTCGTTTACCATGAGAAAAAGAAAAGAAAAGAAAAGGTCGGACTCGCCGTTATCAATCCGACGTTCATTCTAGAACAGATTGTGGCCGGATAAAATAGAAAAGAATAGATTGTACGGGTATCATACTTTCATTGTCACCTGTCTCCATTCCATTTTCTTTCTTACACGCGCTCAGTAAAAATTGGAGAAAAGTCCCAAAAAATATATAATGAGATATTCTTATCTTTTTAAACACTAAAATAAAAATTATCATCATCATTCTTTGTGTAACTTTTTGACTGTTTATGTGACGGATATACAAAGCTAAAAATCCATCCATTCTAAATCCTACAGAAAATAATACAAACGCACAATACGTTAAAATAATGATTTGTATTGAAAACTAAAATACTGTAGTTGTTATTCTTTTTACTTCAAAAGAATACTTTGTTGATGATAATAATTTTTGAAACGATAGAAATAGACGATGATACTCTTTTCTTTTTTTTTAATATTATTAGGTGTCCATTATTGTTGATGTAACTAATCCTCTTGCTCATGATAGCACTTTAATAGATAAGAAAATTAGTCAAAAGATTTAAGATTCGAACCCTCATAAAAGATGGTACTTTCATTTCATACAACTGCGCAGCAATTTCAAACAGAGACGCGCACATAATGTATCATATATAACGACCTTTTAGAGTACTTTAAGCTTAAGGCTTCATATCATCTAAACCACAAAGAAATTCTCATTTCTTTATTAATAATAATAACAGCCCATCATCATCTCAAACTCTTTTTAATTCTCAAGTATTCGTCAGACTTTCCTCCCAGGAATCAAAACAAAAACCGTCCATCAATGGCTGCTTTCCCAATACTGATAACATTACTTGCTCTGACCTTATTATTATTCCTCAACATAAGTCCTTGTTTATGTGATCCCAGAGCAACTGAAGCAGCTCTAGTATGTACCAACCGGACGGCGGCCCAATCCGATCGGCAAGTTTATGTGGCCAATTTCTTAGCTGCCATGGATGCAATAACTCCCCTGATTGGGAGACAGGGCTACGGCGGCGTTGTCAACGGAACCGGGAACAACACGGTTTATGCTTTCGGACAGTGCATGAAAGATTTATCTCAGACGGATTGTAATTTATGTATTGCACAATGTAAGACCCAGATTCTCCGGTGCCTCCCTTTCCAGAAGCTGACCACTGGTGGCAAGCTTTTCTATGACGGGTGTTATTTGAGGTACGATGATTACATGTTTTTCAACGAGAGCTTGGGTTTTGGTGATAAATCCGTTTGTGGGGCGAATGATTTTACTGGGAATCAGAGTTTGTTTGGGAGTAATGTTAGGGAATTGGTGAGGGTTTTGGATGTTGGGGGGAATAGAAATGGAGGGTTCTTCACTGGGAATGTTAGTAGAGGGAATTTGACGGTTTATGGGTTGGCTCAATGTTGGGAGTTAGTCAATGGGACTGGTTGTCAGAGGTGCTTGGCTGATTCTGTCTCAAAGATTAATTCTTGCCCTCCTAAGGATGAAGGAAGGGTGTTAAATACTGGTTGTTATATGAGGTATTCTACTCAAAAGTTCTTTGACAATTCTTCTTCAACTCCTGCTCCTGCTGGCAATGGAGGTCAGTTTGGTTTCTTTTCTTGCCATAATTCTAGTTTTATGTATTTATCACGGGGATGTTTCTGATTTTTTTAATTTTTTTCCTGGAAATTTCACTATTCATAGAATGAAATGTTGATTATGAAAGTTGGTGTCTTTATTGGTTTCGTGATGATGAATTGAGGATGCTAATTGGTTTCTCTCCCATGTATTGATGTGTACTAGGTAGATGTTCTCCTGTACAACTAATGTTATTTCTTCACTTTTAGTCATTCCCATCCAACTTAATTCATAATCACCTTATACAAAACAACTGGAAGCAAAAGCTAGTATTCATTAGTGGACTCTATGTGGAGATGCTATCTACTTGAATGGACTTTGTCCAATCAAACTTGTTACTTGGTTTATAATTTTCAACCAAGGTAAGCAAGTTAACTTGTAATGCAGGTGGATCTCGCAGGGTGGCTATCATTCTGGGCACAACCTTCTCTGCTGTTGCCCTTTTGCTGATTGTAGCTTTTGTCACCTTCTTTTCTAGAAGGAAAGCTATAAAACGAAGGATAGGTACATGTTCCTGAGCTATAGACAGCTGCTATCTTTAATGCCTTTACTGTGAAGCTTAATACTGACTACTGAGTACTGTGTTGTTGCAGCAAAGAAGCGATTAGGCGTGTTTTTGCAGACCGTGAATAAGTCCAAACTCAATATTTCTTATGAAACACTTGAAAAAGCAACAAACTATTTTAACAGCAGCAATAAATTGGGCCAAGGTGGATCAGGTTCTGTTTACAAAGTAATCTTCTTGTCACTGTATCTTCCTAGTTTTGATTCCTAAAGAAGTAAATACTGATGCAAATATTCATTTCAAGTGTGCCGAACAAACAATGTCTGATCAAAGTTTCCCTTTGTACTTGTGCGTACTGCAGGGAATTTTGCCAAATGGTCAGGCTGTTGCCGTAAAGAGGCTTTTCTTTCATACCACTCAATGGGTGGATCATTTCTTTAACGAGGTCAATCTCATAAGCGACATTCACCATAAAAATTTAGTGCAGCTGTTGGGTTGCAGCATTACAGGGCCGGAGAGCCTCCTCGTATATGAATATGTGCCAAACGGAAGCGTTCATGATCACATATTTGGTATTTCAGCAACTAAGAACCTCATTAAACTGTCAAAAGTGTATATTGTTTTTTCTCTTTTTTGTTGTTGCACTTTTGTAGTACTCACTCTTCTATTTCTATTTGTTTGATTCAGGTAAGAGTAATGCCCCACCACTTACGTGGGAGGAGAGACGTAAAATTATACTAGGGACTGCTGAAGGATTGGCATTTTTGCATGAGGAATCGAAGTTGCGGATTATACATCGTGATATAAAATTGAGCAATGTTCTTCTAGATGATGACTTTTCACCGAAAATTGCTGATTTTGGACTCGCTAGATTATTTCCAGAAGACGAGAGTCATATTAGTACTGCTATTGCTGGCACACTGTGAGTCCCTTCCTGCTTTTAATTTGTTTGCAATCCTTAAGTCAAATTTTTATGACCCTTTCAGGGTAAAGTAGTTTTTGCGCTAGAATTTGCATATAATTAGTTTTCTTTTCGGTCACAAGCAAGACTTAGCGTCACTGTCGGTTCTCAGCGTGAAACTGGTTTACATGATTAACGAGTAATAAGATTGTGATTTGCAGAGGTTACATGGCTCCAGAGTATGTGGTTCGTGGAAAGTTAACAGAGAAAGCCGATGTATATAGTTTTGGAGTTCTCCTCATAGAAGTAGTTTGTAGAAGAAAAAACACTTCCCACAGTGATAGTTCCTTTTCCATTCTGCAAAAGGTATTTTCTCTAACATATGCTTCATGTTTTTCACTTGACGGACCAACAACATCTAAACATTTTTGGTGTTTGATGTCTTTACATTTATCAGATATGGAACTGTTATGGTTCAAAAAGTTTAGGCGAAGCAGTAGATCCAACCCTGCAGGGGAAATTCAATGAAGAAGAGGCATCTAGGTTATTACAGATCGGTCTGCTATGTGTACAAGCCTCAGGAGAACTCCGGCCTGCCATGTCGGTTGTTGTTAAAATGCTGAACAATGAGCATGAGATACCAGAGCCATCACAACCACCGTTCCTCAACTCCAACAGCGAGGAAATCAGTCCATTAATGAAGCGCGGGGGTTCTCCCTATTTTCAGTCAGACTCGTACACACAATCATCTGGCAATGAGATGACAGAGAGCTTCATGGAACCAAGATGAACTGAGAAGGTATATGAACCATTTTTCATAGCCCTCTTGTCTTTGGATTGTCTAAAGCTGAAGATGAACAAACTCCAACTAACCGCATTCGGCCATGATGCATTAGTAGTGATTCCTGATTGGTTTGACACACTGATAGAGCTACCACTAGTAGTACAGTATTTGAGGCCATACTTCACCGGCACATGAATCCGATAATAAGTTTCTTGGTACATTCACGGCGACAAATGTCAACTTAGAACATAGTGGTTGACAATCATCGTATTGTATATTGTAGGTTCTTGGTGGTAACAAATAATTCCACTTGATTGATTCTGTATTCGTAAAGCCCGCTGTAAAGCATATTGATACAATCTTCCTGCCGATTATAACATAATTGCGTAGGTTGAATGTGCAGAAATGTAAGTATATTGTATTAGTTGATTACATAAGTACACACTCCTTAGTCTTTCAGGTAATGTTCAAACGTATAAGACTACTACCGATTCATTGGGCTCAAACTCCGGACCTCAAAGTTACCATTCAGTGAGTAAAACAGAAATTAATCTAAACTGATCTTTTAAACACCTTCAAAATAATCAATTAGGTTGATCTTTGGGAAGACTTAAAAAATGACACAGTTTTATTCAATTTTAACTGAAAGACTTGGTTTTTGCCCATCCCAAAAACAGAAAGAGATGCTGCAATTTTGCAAATGCAATGACTTGAGGTCCCAATATCCCCTTGTGGTTGGTTATATCAGATGCTCCAAAAAAATCCAGAGTCAAGTAATTCGGTCTGATTGCGAGAGCTGTATTTCTTTGACTTTAAGGAAATGAGCCAACATTTCTCAATTGGGGGAGGGCATTCAATCAATGAGAACTATACTACTCCCTCCATTCCAAAATAAGTGTCGTTTTAACAAAACGGAGAACTTTCAAAATAAGTATGTTTTCAGATTTCAATGCACTTTTTCTCAAAAATTTCCAAACATACCCTCAAAAAAAATACTCCCTCTGTCCCAAAATTATTGTCCAGTTTGGAATTTCACTTTTAGTACAATTTGAACTAAAACAGAAAGTTCAAACTGGACAATAATTACGGGACGGGGGGAGTAATATTATTGGTGAACATTTATTTTAATGGAGTTGGTTGAGAATATTCTAGTAATTTTGCTACTATATTTAATATTTTTTTAAACTGTGTGAAAACTCTAGAATGACACTTATTTTGGAACGGAGAGAGTACTAGATTGGTACAAGTGAATATGATGGCATTTGGCAATTACTAATCTGTCCGCATTGATGCAAATTAATGACCACACCATCAATGGAGTACATAATAATAGCTCCCCATTTGTGAAATATAATACGTCAACGGTCAACCACTTGGTCATTTTCGAATTTCTCATTCTTCACGGCCTTTCTTGCATCATCTTCTTGACAGGTATGGACCGTGGTGAACGAGTGAACTGATTTATTCCTAATCCTAGTTTTGATTGATCCGCTTAACAAGCAAGAAACTTTTAATTAGTTTTGACGAGAACAAGTGATACGATCATACTGTCCTTGAGTACATTTAAAGTATCAAAGAAAAAAAAAAAGAACTACATTGCGTAATCTGTTTGGCATTATACTATTTAGGGGTAATTGTTGTCAAATTTCCGCAAGAAAATTAGAAATTTGAAAACAAAAAGATGGGAACGGGACTAGGCTTCATTGCCATATCCATGGTTTACGTTGGCGATAAAACTCTTCCGTGTTTCTGTCTTTTTTTTGCCATTTTGTGCGTCGACCGAAATGGTTGACTTGAAAGAAGAAAACGTGCAAAAGGCCTCATTTCAAAACCAAAAATGATTAACATAAAGGTTTTGCTTTTGGTTTTTCTTTTTCTTTTTCCCCCTTTTGAAATGGGACTCCCCACGATCATTGCTGGATTATTTGATGCCGTTTAAAATTTGTTTAAGGACCTACAAACTTAACACTCCACCTGAGTAGTATAGAGATATGTCAAAGTATATAAGTACTTTGGACTCCCATCTTAAAATCAATGAACAATGAGTGAGATGGCCTTTGACACTTATACACAGAGTCACTTCTTTTCACAGTGGCGATGTGGGACGAGATAATACATGCAAAAATTGTTCTTTGTCCTTTGTTCTATTACACAAAAATTTACATATTACACGCAAAAAAAAAAAAAAAAAGACGTTAGAGAAAACTTTCTCAGCTTCTGCACATCGTTGAAAGTATCATATGATCGAACTTTCAATTACCTTTCTTCTACATCTTAATCCCCAATTGCATGCCCAAGGAGGCACATTCCAATTCGGGATGACCGCGTCAATAGATAAAATTCCAATCATATCAAGTAAATGTCTAAATCCTAATAATCATTCATCTGAATTTATGATCTTTCGCTGTCATTTCACTGTTGACGACTTCGATTCGTGACTGACTTCAACGGTTATACGCCGTCAATTGTACAGACGAATCTTGTGAATTTGCGACAAGAAGACAAAACATTAGCCCAGAAGTGGAGGACTTTGAAGTGTTACACCATTCATTTCATTCTCATACGCATGATTATAAAAGGATTGAATGAAACTTAGCCTGTAGCGATCCCAACTTGTACTCAGTGCCCGACCCACCATAATTGATTGGAACTCATTCTCGATCATTATATTAGAGATTAATGTTCACACTTACTAGTAAGTGATGTTATGTAACTTGTAATATCATTTTGTTAAAACACCATAAAATACAATACAATCGTCATCTTAGTGTTTGATGGGTAATTTAAATATTTTGACAATGTCATGTGTGGAAAGACAGAAAACTAAGTAAAATATCCTTGGCAATTCATTATTTTATGAATCATTGAAGATTTGGAGCCTATCACAAAAGAAGGGTCGGTTAAACACATTCAAAAGTCTTGCAGTATATATATATATATATATATATATATATATATATATATATATATATATATATATATATATCTTGAATTAGTGGTTTTTTGAGTTTGAAGCATCAAAACAAGACCGGGGTGGTATATCTAGAAAGCATCACTACTTGTAGATAAACTAATATTGAAGATTTTGTTTGTCTCAGTACAGTTGTAAAATGTCGCTTTTACATCTTGTGCAAGATTTCTTCAGTTAGAATTTACTGGCAATCGATTAAAGTTATCTTATTGCAAACCATATTCAACTTTTCCCTATTTTATTATATATATGCTCTTCGCAAGGCATTGAAAACACTGTCCCAATTCCCATGTTCTAACACTGAAAAATTGTAGGGACGAATTCCTTGATTTAGACCTATGTAATATGTACACCTTCTTTCTAGTAACAAAAAATAAAAAATAAAAATGATTCTGATCAATTATATAACATTAAATAACATAGTGTAATCCTCTGTTAAAAAAAAAACATATTGTAATCCCGAAATACAGGAGGAAACAGACGGAGGCTCACTCTCCTAAGAATATATTACGAAGATTATCATCTTACAAACATTACAAGTCACGAAGTCAATGCACAAGCCATAAAGTCTTTTTTTTTTTTTGGTACACTAAGTCACAAAGTCTTTCTTAACTTTACAAAAATAGACTTATATAGAAATAGCAAGGCCTAGATCAGCCTTCACTGGCAAATTTTATGAGCTTTCTAGATGCCCTTCTCAAGCACCAGCAGGCAGCGCTTAAATCAATTTTTTTTATGTTCCTCTTTTTCTTAAGAAAGTTCAATCACATTCATATTTTTATCAGTTCAAAATCTTCTTTCGGTTATTTTTTTTTTAATTCCAGTCCATCAAATGGTTAAAATGCATGTATCACGCAGAGTCATGTGTTAAAATGCCCCTTTGAAAAAAATAAAAAATAAAAAAAAATGAAAGACATTTGTTGCACATGAAAGATTAAAACAGTTGAAACCAACATATAAGTCTTATGTGTTATTCTTCTCATTGTCAACTTTTTTTTTTTTTGAAAAGGTATTGCCAGTTGATTATAAGGCAAAACCATACATGTAGGTTTATATGAACCTTCAAGAGAATTTATTGCAAATTGGTTTTGAAATGAAAACACATTATTTTATTATTATCAATTAATCTACTAAGTATTCGTCGCTATTATTCCATCTAGATGTGACAAATCGGATACATTACATTATGCAATTTTTATAACAATTTACACACTCAGATTATTAGCAAAATATTTATTGAGATCGAAACTCATTTTGAATATCTTTAGACTGAGTCAACTCCAAATTCCAAATCATGGTCTGGTTCAACCTATATCAGTTGGAGTAGTAGTACAGTTTCTCTGTTTGGTTAAACACTGACTTTTATTTTCAAAACCACCTTTCATTCAAGCAATGGAGCTGAGAGCTGAGAGCTGATTGGCATTATGTTTGGAATTTTGATGAAATACAAATTTTCTAAAAGAAGATTCATGATCAATGATATAGTAAAACCGTGTGCGAAGTTAAAGGTATTCTGGCCTACAACATTTCTCACATACGACACTTTGATATTTCACCTTTGATTTTTCTTTTAATTCTCTCTTGTCTTGACTAAAAATAGTCAATTGAGTCAATGTGTAAGAAACTTGTATAAATCAAATGATAAATGTTTAAATAAAATGGTTCACATTCTACACTCTCTTTTTTTTAATTTATTAAAGTAGATTATCTATTTTTCCGGAACAGAGGAAGTAAATGTTTGTAACAATTACTTGGAACAGTTAAATTTGTGTTTAGTTAAAGTAGAATAATAAAGTTCAAAAAAAAAAATGGTTAAGTAGGAGAGACTAAAAAACGAAGGAGTAGGCCGTCAAATTTGTGAGGTAAATAAAACAGAGTAAAAAGGTAAATTAGAGGCAATTCATATTTTGCGCAAGCCGCCAGTCAAACGTGTTAATACCAGTTTTAACAACTAAGCACTTAGAAGTTTCTATTGGAAAGAAGCGCGTTTTGCTTTCAGTCTCTTTCATCGATTATTTTGATCAGTCTTTCTTCCTCCTTTTTTGAAATAACTCTCTGATTTCAGCCAAAACCAAATTTCATCTCAGCAACAATTCCTTCACTTTGACTTCTGCTTCACTTTCTGTACCATTCCTCCACACTCGTGATCTTACAATTAATATATACCTGAGCCTGAACTCCATTTTCCCATTTTCCATTTCTCTCCATAATTTGCTGTCTTCATCGGATTTCTTCCCAGCCCATGTAGCGTAAAACAGGTAAGAAACTAAAGAACTTTTTTGATTTCATCTGTCTTTTCTACCTTCTCTTTGTGTAATTTCTTTGAGAAAGCATGTTTTGATCTCTCTGTCAACTTGGGTGGCTTTTAGAAATAAGAATTGAGAGGGAATTCACTTCAGGAAGGCCTTAAAATGTTTCTATGTACCGCTCAAATGATCATGGTCAAAAGACTGAAAACTTGATGATTTACTGTTTTCTCTTTTGTCCCATGTGATTATGAATTGTAGAATTCTGTTCCTCTTTTTTGTTATTTCTTATCGAATGAGGGATAAAAATGGAGTCCTTTATTCGTTCTTCATTTTATTCGTTCTGGACCCTAAATGTCAGTGTCTAAGTGGCTTCAATTGGTGCTGATTTCTGCCCTCAATCCATAATATACAATTCCGAACTTCACCATGTAAGGAAAAAGAATCGCTAATTTCACCAGCAACTTGGCCAATTGGGATTTATTATTGTAGTTTATTATAGCATTATCAAGTACTGAAACTGGCCCTTTTCATGTGCTTAACATTGAAAAATTAGCTGATGCTTCAAACTTCAATTCCTGCTGAAACTTAAAATGCATATATAGCGGGAGGAGTTGCAGAGGTTGTAAGGAAATTGAAACTTGGAGTCTTAATTGAACTTCACCTCCAATTAAAAGAAACACCACATAAGAGCTGAAAATGGGAATAATCTTGCCGTGTGAATCAGGAAACTGTTTGGCTTATCGCAGAGTACGAAGAATGTGAAGTCAAAGCTCATTTGGGCGGTTCTTGATGTCTACAGAACGATGTGGACCACTTTTCTTTAGAAATTCAATACCGACCTATATAATGAGTCATGAAATCTAATTTGGTTAAAACACAGTAACAAAATTGGTTAATATCCATGTTTTCAGCTAGCTGGTCCAATTATTGGATTTTCTTCTTTTTTTCTTGTTTATGGGTTTGGTCCCACTAGCCAATGCTCCAAGTCTTCAACTTGTACCTATCAATGCATTGATTAGGGGGTGGGTGGTGTAAGAGTTTGGTTTAAGACTTTTAATTGAATCACCTTTTGCCGGCAACTGGGGATTGCTTTTTCAATCAGTGTTTTGGCCTGAAAATGAAATTGGATGCTTTAGATATCTTCGATGAGTGTGAAACTAATTTCATCGGAACAGAAGCAGAAAGTGTATTGATATCATTTGTGAAATCAAATATCGGCGGTGGCTTTTTCACACCTTTGTTCTATCTCTTACTAGTCTGTTCCAAAAGGTAGGTGCTTTATCTTTGGTTGCTTGACTCTTTTTGGATTTTGCAGCCGTATGAAATGATTCTTGTAACCTTGAAAATTGAAAAGTTTGATGTCATAACTTAACAGAAATGAGGAAAATGAGTTTGAATTTCGACATCTGTACTGAGTTTACAAATAGTTATATGATCTGTTCAGTTTACTTCCCTTAATGAAAGAAGATGTGAATTCAAAAATTCCATTTTGTTATCAAGTACCTGATCAGTTTTATCCACCAGCCAGGTTGATAATTAGCTAAGTTGGATTCATCCCAGACATGGCAAAGTCAATCCAGAAAATCCCACTTGTGTTATCATCTCTTTTTCTGTTTGTGATCATATTGGTGTTACCGGATGCATCGGTCGGAGATCCAAGAGCTCAGACTGTGAAATTCATGTGTGGCAATCAGCCTGAGCACAATACCACGCTTTTTGTTCCAAATTTTGTTGCCACAATGGAAAACATCAGTGAACAAATGCGGACTAAAGGTTTTGGAGTATCTGTCACAGGCACAGGACCTGATACTAACTATGGATTAGCCCAGTGCTATGGTGATCTCTCTCTTCTAGATTGTGTATTGTGTTATGCCGAAGCACGAACTGTGCTTCCCCAGTGCTTTCCTTATAATGGGGGGAGGATTTTTCTGGATGGTTGCTTCATGAGAGCAGAGAATTTCAGCTTTTTTCAAGAGTTTACGGGGCCACTGGATACGGCTGTTTGTGGTAATAGAACCAGAAGGGATCCTGAATTTCAAGACATTGCAAGACGGGCAGTGCTTCAAGCAGTTGCAGATGCACCAAACAATAACGGTTATGCACGCGGAGAACTGCAGAACTCAGGGACAGGAAATGTGTCTGCTTATGTTTTGGCAGACTGCTGGAAGACATTGAATGCCAACTCATGCAGGGAATGCTTACAGAACGCATCAACGTCGATGTTGGGATGCTTGCCTGCAGCTGAGGCCAGGGCATTGAACACTGGATGCTTCATGAGGTATTCAGACACCAACTTCCTTAACCCCATACCGGGAAGTGGAAGTTCAAGAGGTAAAAATGAAGTCCTTATTCATCTCTTTCCTCACATGATTAAGTAAGATAGATCATAAAGTTGGTGCTTGTTTGATGATGAGTTCAAAATGATAATGATCGCAGGCACGGTTATTATCATTGTGGTCGCTGCAGTTAGTTCGGCCGTTGTTTTGGTCGTGGCAGCAATCATTGGAGCATATTTCTGGAAATTAAAAAGAATAGAGCAGAAGAGAAAAGGTACGCTACTTCTGTCGGCATTGGTCCTTTTATGTATTCTACATTGGTCTTTGAAGCATGCAACAGTCAGGAAAACCACATATTGGAGCTTCAGTTTTAGTGCTGCAAGTAATAGTTAGAAAGACAAGGACTTGCTGTTTTCTGGAGTAGATTCACTGTTAATTTAGTTACATTTGAGGATAATTGCAGCTTTTTTTATGTTTATGATGCTTGAGGATGACTAACTTTTGGTCTGATCATCTGGAACGCTTCAGGTTCAAATGATGCCGAGAAAATGGTGAAGATTCTTCATGATAGTAGTTTGAACTTCAAATACTCCACTCTTGAGAAAGCGACCGCTTCATTTGATGAAGCCAACAAACTTGGGCAAGGTGGATTTGGCTCTGTCTACAAGGTAAACGCTGTTATCAGATGATACAATTTTCTCTCACAGAAAAGATGTAGGGGTTGTCAATTTCAAGTTTTTGTTAAGCATAGGCCTAAACTCGAATATTCTGCAGGGAGTTTTGCCTGATGGTCGAGAGATTGCTGTCAAGCGGCTATTCTTCAATAACAAACACAGAGCAGCAGATTTCTACAATGAAGTTAACATAATTAGTAGCGTTGAACACAAGAATTTAGTGAGGTTATTGGGATGCAGTTGTTCAGGACCTGAAAGCCTTCTTGTCTATGAATTTCTCTCTAATAAGAGTCTTGACCGCTTTATCTTTGGTAAGGACTGATCACGTTACCGGCCGGCTGCTTAAAATTATCATGTTTGGAAGTGAATATTATATTTTTGAAGATTATGAGGATAGTAAGGTTCAAATTTTATTCATCTTACAGATGCAAATAAAGGAAAAGCGCTCAACTGGGAGAAGAGATTTGAGATAGTCATAGGCACAGCTGAAGGTTTGGTTTACCTCCACGAAAACAACAAGTGTCGGATCATTCACAGAGATATCAAGGCAAGTAACATTCTGCTGGATTCAAGGCTTCGTGCCAAAATCGCTGATTTCGGGTTGGCAAGGTCATTCCAAGATGACCAGAGTCACATAAGTACTGCCATCGCTGGAACATTGTAAGCGCCGAGTAGTACAGATTTTACTTCTTTTAACCCATAATTCCAAACACAACTTTGATGAAGTTCATGATAAAGGGCTTCTATTGAATCTTTCCATTTTGTTTAAACAGAGGATACATGGCTCCAGAATACCTAGCTCATGGCCAGCTGACTGAGAAGGCCGATGTTTACAGCTTCGGTGTGCTGTTACTGGAGATAGTTACAGGAAGGCAGAATAACAGAAGTAAAACTACAGAATACTCTGACAGCCTTGTTACCCTAGTAAGTTTCAATTCATGTTTTTCTGTGAATTTTCCCATTGGACAATCTATTCTCCGAGTTTTGAAATTTGGATTTACAATTTCTTGCTGGTGAAATTGTAACAGGCCTGGAAGCATTTCCTACAAGGAACAGCAGAGGAATTGTTTGATCCTAATCTGATGTTGCAAAACTATTACAATTCCACCTTTAAATCTGAAGTACACAGGGTCATTCATATAGGACTATTGTGTACTCAAGAAGCTCCCTCGTTACGACCATCCATGTCTACAGCATTGCGGATGCTGGCCAAAAAGGAAGAACCACTTCCAGCACCCACAAACCCGCCCTTCGTAGATGAAACTACAATGGAATTCAATGACACAATGGAGAACCCACGTCACCATCTCAGAGATGGCGATGCTGACTCCAACGCCAGCATGACCTTCAGTTCGTTTCAGCCAAGGTGACATTTCATGAATTGCTGTAAATTCAACTCAATGAACACGTCTCAGGGCTTAAACGACAAGAGCCCAATTGGCTAGGACATTGATTCTGCCTTCAAGCAGGAAGGAAGATTGATTCAAAACGAAATCATATCTTCTGTCAAACTGCTGTGAAGGGTTGATTATTTGCCAGGAAGAAGTCCTCATACCAGAGTGTTGAAAAGTGTTTTGCTTCAAAATTTTGTTGCTGCAGTTGGTTTTTGCAAATGGTTGTTTGTTTGTATATATTTATAGTCTCATCAAATGGGCTGCAGTTAATCTGGACAATATCCTTGAATTCTGATTTCTGAGTTGCAAAGCTCCATATTTAGGCTTTTATTATTTCTTTCAATGTTTAATGCCGTTTCTTCAATTTGTAAAATTCAGCAAATTTATATTGATTAAGCAAAAAATTAGCAAGCAACAGTGAAAGAAGAATTATAGATACAATCATACGAGAAAGGAGGATACATCTCCCTGGTGGAAGATATACATACACTACATGGAAAAGAGAGGAGCGTCAACTGATGGACGTTTATTTCGTAGCTACCAAGTGCCCCATCAGTCCCAGATCCAGCACGAAATGCTTTGCCGTTGAGAAGCCTGCTTCTAGAGCAAGATACTCCAACTCCTTACCTGCACGAGTAAAGAAACAAACAAGGAACTTAAGCATATACATTGAAAAGTCGACAAAAGACCAAATCTTTGACTTCTTTTTTTTTGACCAAAACTTTGACTAACTTAGGTAAAAGTCATAAAATACAGTCAAGGTACAGTATTTGCCTATTGCTTAAGAATAAAGATGAGCGAATGCTTCTGCAAGTGACATACCCGTTAAATATCCCCGAATGGACTCTTTCAGGTATCTGTACTCCTCGGCAACGCCTTGACTACTTGCAATTGGAACAACAACATTGTCAAGCGTCCATTCCTGCAGATACATGACCAATGGATACATTCAGGTGTAAGAAATACGATCTTGCAAAGGAAATCTGCAAACGCCACTTGATAAAGCCCCAACTGGCTAAGCATATATTGGCAATGCAAAGGACAGACAAAGTCTAGAATGTAAATATGATTGAAGCTATTGATTGGTTTATGCTATACGCATACCTGAAAGGACGTCATGAGTGGATTATCACTTTTATTGAAATCAAGGACAGATATCCTGGACCCTGGTTTTAGAACTCGATATGCCTCTTTTAAAGATTTTTGCCTATCGACCACATTTCGTAGTCCGTAGCCAATAGTAATGGCGTCAAAGTAAGATTCAGGAAATGGCAGATCAAGTGCATCACCCTCAACCCACCTGCACCAAACCAGAAGAAGTCATTTATCGACAAACCAAAATCTCTCTAAAGGACAAGAAAACTTAGCATCTGCAAATCAGATAACACAAAGATGAGCTTCAACCAAAAATGCACAAAACCTCCACAGGTTTTATCTACTATCATGGTTATAGAATACAATGAAACTTGATTAGTATTTCAGCATTTCATTGGCATAAAACCCTCACAAAAGTTATTCACATGATCAAATATGGATGAAGCATAGAGATCAGTGATGACTTTATAATTTTGTGGCACTTCTTTGAGTTTGACTGTTGTCGTGCTGCTGCAATTGATAATTGTTCCTTTGAGAAATCAAGGCCAACAACCTGCAGATAAATAAAAGCCAGGGAAGTGAATTAGGCGGATAACAGTATGAGGTTGGATCGAACAGAAAGACATCCGTAAAATTAAAAGTCTTCGCTGCATGAAATAAAGAATCTGATTTCCCCTTTGTTATTTTTCTTTCAAAATAGTTCATATGGATTATCATCCGCTTTAATCTATGAATATTAACAACTCCAAAATCATAAATTTTTATTTCAACTAAGAAATGAAACTCGATAGCTTAAGAGCTAGATGAATTCAAAATTTCAACATCTAACGAAATAAATGAATGACAATTTCCATAGGGACAACCTGTTGAAAAAATTGGTAGATAGTATACTAGTTAATTTATAAGTTCCAACTGGCACGACATTCAAGAATTTCAAGGAAAAAAATTGAGTGTAGCCGATTTGCTGTTCGACATTCTTCATAACTTGAATAATGTTGCGCATCCTATTAGACAGAAAAAGCATTATATAGCCCTAAGAGAAATGGAATTCTAATTTTCTGTAAGCCCACTAATAGACAAACCTAACAGATCAGCTCCCATGCCATGGAGGAGGATCAAATGACTATAAATGAGCAATCAAGATGAATTCATCCAATTTTCGCTAATTCTATTGAAATCTATGAACCCGCAACCAATCTAGGACTTATTGGTCTGATACATGCCTATATATATTACAACACTCGGAAAACTTCTTAAAATCCTTTGCAATGTCTTGATATCAATCAAAAGTATTCAAATAGTATTTTGATACCTTTTATTAAGTATTAAATAAATAATTAACCAACACAAGCCTAAGTTCATAGCCATTTCAGGGAGGTATAAAATTTAGGCAAAGCAAATTACAGAAGAGAAATAAAAGGCCAACCTTGCCATTAGGTCCAACTTTCTCTGACAATAGAAAAGCCAAATCCCCACTTCCACAACAAATATCCAATACATTATCTCCCACTTTTGCTCTACATTCATAACCACCACAAATTTCAATTTTTTAGATAAAAGAACATGTTCAATTAGAGTATTCAAAACGGCAACTTACAGCACATCTGCTTGAACAACTATTAAACAAACCATCAGGAAAAAAAAACTGCAATAATAAGAGGAAAATGAAGAAGCCGGATCATACCTGCTCCAAGAAACAGCCGTATTTTTCCATTCCCGGTGACGGCCCAAGCTAAACAAGTCATTCAACTGCAAAACGAACGTAAACCAGTTATTCTAATACGGCAGAGAAAACCAAAAAAAAAAAAGAAGGGGGGGGGGGAATGTATTGAGGATTGGTAGATAACAGAGCAAGGCTTCGGCTGACGTTATCATAGACTGGAGCGATTCGGTTGAAAAGCTCCTGGCGGTCAGTAGAAGTAGAGCATCGAACAACCCGGAATTTGGAACGGAAAATAGGCCGGGAATTGGTACCGCCGGGAGTGGAGGGAAGATTTAGCTTAAGTGAAGCTGCTGCTGCCGCCATTTTCAAAGAGACGAATTAGTGGCACATTTTTCCTTCAGGATTGAAATTATACCTTAGCATCAATTTTTTACAAAAATTTATGAACCTGAGCAAGAGGAAGAAAGGTCACATTTTATAGTTCGTTAGCTGGGCTTCTTTTGTCTATTACGTTTAAATTGGGCTTCTGAACTTTTTTTGGCCTGTTAACTGTTTTGACTTAAAGAGAGCCGTTCCTGGGCTGGCAAGATTCTCCATGAAAATGGGCCGGCATTTTCTCAAATTGGGCTAAATCTTACAGTACTAATCTCAATTCTTGAGGGTAATCTATTTCTGGACAAGTTCCCTAGAAGGAGATTACCAACTTAAAAATGAAAATAATGGGGGGGGGGGGGGGGAAGGAGGGGAACTAAAGGAAAAGTGTATGATTATATCAAATCAGAACATATTAATGTCACATTATCATCCTGTATATTTGGTTGACAAACAGCCCTATTTCGGGCGTTCAAGGAAAATCCATCAAGTGGCTATATTTAAAATATATGGTTTTGGATGGCTATAATCCCCAGAATGAATATACACGAGCCGAATCAAATTTCATGAAATTGTCAATACTTTTGAGTTTCACAATAAAAAGTATATTTGATTCCTAAAATAACTAATTATTAAACCTTAGTCATCAGCGAAAAATTGACCGGTCAGACTATCCATTACAGCTAGCTGCATGTTCTCCGATGGCTTCCAGTGCCTCTTCCTCTGGTTAATGAACCAATTGTTTATCTGCTTCTGATCAAGTCCCGTTGTCTCCGCCAGTGATATTTTATCTGCCTCCTAATCAATTTATAACAATTTTATCTGAATAAGCTTTCACAATTGTATCTCAGAATATCTTTTTATCTCGCTTATTATAATGTACCTTATCGGTAAACATGTATATCTTGTTGATCAAATGTGACATAGATTTGATGTGGTTTAATTAGTGCACAAGGTAATGTAGCAAAAGACTCACAGTAGGGTAGGGCCATTTGTAGTGAATATTCCACCAGTCCATTAAGATTTGCCTGGCTTCCTTTGGGAGTTTTCCTTTCTTCTTCTTCTTGGAGAATTCCAATTTTAAGGTACTAATGTGATTTCCATATTTTTTCATCAGCCTTTCCTTGAGTTCTCGATCTTCATTCTTGGTGTGAGCGTCTTGCGCGTCTGTCTCTCCGCCGCTGAATTCATCATCCGACGACACTTCTGCACCGTCATCTGCCCAACGCAACAACATTAAAAATTCGACACCCTCATTATTATGAAAACCTAAAAATTGGTCGAAAATATTACTACTACAATAAATTTCAATAGGCTCTCCGTTGTTTTAGAGATAGGCCCTTTGTCCACTTTTGCTTCATCGTGGCTTTCAGTCAGCGTGGTTGAGTCGTATCAAAGTCAGTAGCGCAGAAAAGTGAAAAGACAATACAACCTTAAAAATGGTGGAAGGGTGTATCTCAGTCAGTGAATCTTATGCTGGGCTTTCTACGTAAGATAACCATTATCAACCACAACTGTATGGGCCTCTGCCACCACCTATACTCTCACCACTATCATTTTGTTCCCAAAAGTCCAAAACCCTGTTTATTGATCAGCGGAAAGAAGAAAAAAGAAAGGGAATGGGAAAAATGAAACCTGCAAAATGACCTAAATCCCTACTTCATCGCAGCCCAAAAATTAGATACAAAATCAATTCGCCCGAATTAATTTCCAGCTAGCCTGAGAAATGTACTGTAGACCACAAAATAAAAAGTAAATGAAAAAAATGATCAAATCTCAAATAATGCATGCAAAAGATTTTACAGGAAGTACCGATGATCACTTTAAAACAACTAAAAAAAAAATGGAATTTTCTAACAAGCGTAAAACATGCACGTGTATACAGATTAGAGGTTTTGGAGGACCCCACGAAGAGAGCATGGGCAATGGGGGAAGAAGATTAGGTTCGATTTCGTAATTTCCAAGCATATATAATGAGATAAGAGAAGGCCAAAGGCACAGAGCCCCATATTACTAATTTCCCAGGATTTGACAACCACTATGAATATGCATGGCATCCCTCTCTGCGTAAATTGCAACTAGTAGAGCAGCCCTGACCCATTCCTCCCCTCCTCAAGAAACGTGCTTCAGACACTGGAATTTTATTTGGTCGGAACGTGTAATATTTTCGTAAGCATGCATTAAATTAACGTGTCATTTTTTAACAGTTAATTTTGTGAATTTTTGAGAGAATTGACCATATAACAGAACGAAATAGATAATATAGCACGCAGAGAATGAGGCTTTTAATAAATAATTGTATGGGATTCGGACAATGACATGAACCGGGTGTATACAGAAGTAACACACGAAACATAGGTCACATAATAATCCTATCTAATCAGTGCGGGACTGCGGGGTTTTGGAAGTGGACGGGGATGGGGAAAAGCAAGCAGCAAGAGCAGAGCTGGGTTTGGTAGTCAGCGCAAAACACGGGAGTCCATGTGATTTTGTGAGAGAACTTCGACCACCCGCTCTATCCGGGCTTTCCCTCCCCCATTTAAAGCCCCTTTCTTTCCCCTTACCCCACCGACCCACCCCGGTTCCTTGATATCATCGACCATGCAAAAACTGCTCATTCCTTATGCAGAAACACAAATCATATTTACATAAAATTTTGTGAGATTTTTTATGGTGTTATGTGCAGAATCTTGCATCAACTTTAACATCATTCACTTGTTCAAGTGTGTAAGTTCAATAGAGAAAAATAATATCAGTAATTATTACAAAGAAAATGAGACATTTTATATTGATTCTTCACAAATGCACATGACGGAGTTTGTTATCAAGAAAACTATTATCACATTGTGATCATAGGCAAGATTTTAGATGGTAAAGACCCATATACTGGTGTCTCAATTGTTATGAGCTAAAACAAAGCTGGTTAGGTGAGCCACTCGTGTAACATTCAAGTTGGAGGAGGTAAAAAGTAAACGCCAAGTATTACGTTATTGAGGTTCGACAAGAGCCATGTACTACATTTTTGCAAGAAGTTTGACTACACAATCACACATTAACACGTTGGTACGTGCACATTCTTACATAGACAAGGAAACTGCTCTTTAGATAACCAACGGTTGTAAAGAAATATCCAAATGATGGTTTTGGTAAAAATGTTGCTTCCTACCACTCGCATAATTGCCCCAAACCATTACATTTGGTCAAACACAAGCAAACACCACACTTTAGGATAGAAACTTTAAATGGCAGTTCTTTGGGGGTAAAAGGAATGGTACTTGGATGGATGTTTTTGACACCAGAAAATCAAAAGGGAAAATTTTTTTGCACTACATAAAATGTAAAGATCGGTATACAAATGGATTCCATACTGTTACTGGAACTGAATCCTAATGCTCATACCCAATGGCTTAATTAATTTGATGGATTTGACTCGCACAACTCGCACACAGAATAACAAGTCTCGTTCACTGATAAGTCTACTATATTTTTTATTATTTTGTTTCAATAAAAAAGAAGAAAAGAAAACACACTAAAGCTAAAGTAGTAACATAAAAATTCCCCTCAGAATTTATAACAAACACAAAGTGATAAAGGGCGTAAACGTAACAGCATGGGAGAAGGCACAGCAAAAGAGAGAAGACGATGAACAACTGGAAAATCAAGTGGAGAAAAGAAAACAAAAAAAAAAAAAAACAACGCAAGAAGGATTAGGCATGCAAGCCAGAGAAGGTATAGCGGCATCACTGAAAAGTTAAATTGTACTTTCACCACTTAAACAACATTAGTTTGAGATCCGTCACTAACTAAAACCGCAGCTTTAAGATGTCATTTTGTACTTAAATCAGTATGTTAATCACTATTAATGGCAGTTCCTGATAACATTGGAGACAACAAAAGCTTTTTACAACAAGAAGATGCATGGAAAACACAGCTTTACACCTGAAACAAAGTTGCATTAGGGATTCTCCCCCCAACAAAAAGAATTTTAAGGCCATATAGCAAATAAAAAAGAGTGTACATTAACACAGATCCCTAATCGTACTTGTCCTAATAAATTACACCAAATTAGCAGGTGCTTAGGAATAAAAGAGTCAGCCTTGACTATAATCACACCATAATCTAGCCAATGAGTAGCTTAGATGTAAACCAACACATCTCAGCATAACCCCTTTATAGAAAAAGCACACATGCATTTCCTATGCTATCACGTGAGACTAAAAGAAACTCTGGAAGGAAGAAATTTTAGTAAGAAAAAATGGGGATCCAGAAAGGAATAAACAAATGGACGTGTGCAGTCAGTGCTGGATAACATTTTCTGAATGACAATGGAACAACTTGATCTCAGATTATATTGGGACCGACCATAATATAATACCATCGACTGAATTCACGGTTTTCCAGGCCAAATATCTTACATGCACGCTCAGTTAAACATTATACACATTGAAACTTGGAACCTTTAATTAAGTTATCAATTTGAATAAGAATTTATTTTTTCTGTCCCAAAATAAATATTATATTAAAAGATTAGACATTTACAAACGAATATACAGGTCAACGTTTAAAATAGAGTTACAACTTTAAAGATAAAATGTGGTGTAAGGAATTCTTAGTATACAATCTGATTAACTTATTCATTATAGTAAAAAGATAGAACAAACAAGACGATCATTCGTAACATAGAGAGTGGCAAGCACCATTCAATACTTGACTAAATTCATGCAATTCTGATTTTAAGAGTGGCCACAAAATAATTGAAGGGAGAAGAAGTTTGGGAAAGTGATGATATGGCCTAATAATATATGAACTTCACAACCTAGATCCAACTAACCAGACAGGACCCAACAGAAAGAAAATACACTATACATTAACAGTTAATATAGTTTAGAGATTAAGCGTGACTGCAAGAAAACAAGAAATCCAGAGAAAAGAAAGATTACATACCTAAATCACTTCCCACCCACATGAGAATGTTTCCATTTTTGGAAACTATGATTAGTGACGACAACTACACAAACCAAGTTGTCCTTGGTAAATACTAGTTATCAACAACTAGCTTGGAAAGGAAAAGGCTATAGTTAGATTCTGTGTAAACCCACATACACATACCAAAGTTTTCTCCTTTTTATTTGGTAATAAATATATATATAGATAGTTTATAGGGGTGAAATTTAGAGGTAGTTCTATCAGACTCAATCTCACATTACAAATGGTGAGTACTGTGAGCAACCGGGTATGCCTAAAACTTATCAGTGGTTGTGACAAAAAGATGAAAGACAACATGTGCGTGCATGAAGTAAGATTAAGCAAGGAACAATTCAGAAATCTGAGACTTTTTTTCCAAAAAGAGTAGGCCTATACATACTTACATGCAAACCAACAACAATTAGATAGGGGATGAAAGATGTACAGCAGCCATGAAATCCATTTTTTAAGAAACAAAAAAGTAGATGAACTGCATAACTAAGAGTCGAATAAACAGATTTGTCAACTCCAGCAACCAGCCATAACACAACCTAACCATTTTCTTTTAGTTCATTTCTAAGAAAATATCCAGCTCTGAGGGTTTCCAAGAAATTTCCCCCCTTCATTTTCTTAGAAACATGACTGATAGTGGGCTATCCATGGAATGTCAAAATCAATAACCTCCTAGTTCGCACACGGTTTCAATTATACTGTAGTTTAGAAGGAGATAAGTTGAAAGATATATAAACCAAACGAAGCACATCCGCATGTACATGGAAATGGCATACCATATCGCATCATTCCTTCAGAATGTTTGTCAAGTACTCGTAAGTAATCTTATAAGAACACGTTGGCCCTTACAGTAAATGCAGGTCTAACGCTCAAATTGGTAAGCTCATGACAGCAAAAACTTATTTTTTTAATTAATTCCAACTAAGTAGAATAGATCAGTTGCTTCCACCATTTTCCCTTGAGGAGTTCAATTACGAATCTTACAAAGTAACAAGGCATACGCCCCTTGAAACTTGAAACCCACCTGGGTTGATAAGTTAACTTAAGTAGATAGATAGCTTGAGACCAAAGACTTAGAAAAGTACTAATAACATGAGTTCAAAACCTCAAACAAGCCCAACAACACGAAAACGAAAGAGTAAAAGCTGGGGGTATATCACACGTAGCAACATGTTAAGGCAAAGTAAGAAAAAATAAATGAGGAAAGGAAGGAAAGAAACCTCGACAAAGATGGCGGAGCTGGAATTGGATGTTGTTGAGGAAAGTGGTAGCTTCATCAAAGGGTCTGGACAGATCTGACTTGTACTTCACCAAGATGTTACAGTAGCTTTCCTAGTAGTTATATATGCGGACAAGTCAGTCACAAATGGGTCAAACAAACCACACACAAAGAAAAATCATGTACTTACATAATACACACAAAAAAAAAACCCACAGTAAATACTAACCTACTCAATCAGCAACAATAATAAGTTGAAGAACAAGAAGAAGTCAAAGGAAAACACAAGAACACAAAAGAAAGAAACGTAGTGGAAGGAAAACCAAAAACAAAGTGGAACTACTACATCTTAAGAGCTGCCCCCAGCAGCATGTCAGTCAGTGTGTGTGTGTGTGCGCCCGCGCGCGTGTGAAAGAGAGAGAGAGAGAAGGTTATATCATTTTATCGCAAAAGTGAGTGAAAGACAGAAATTAAAAAGATCTCAGAGTCTGTGGTGGCAGAGACCATGAATTCGTCGAGCTCCGGATCGGCTCCTAAACACGTGGTATTATTATGATTAGCAGCAGCTATTTCTTTTATAAACCCCCCGTTCTCTGTAATCAGCTCATCCAATATGCTAGCTATCTCCGGCGGAGCTCCCACCTGACCGAAATACATAAATTAGTAGTATTTTTTTTAAGTACGAAAACAAATGAAATAAACTAAACTGTCCAAAGAAGCAATAGAAATGAGATGGAACCTTTTGACAATCAATATAAGCATGAAGAAGTTTAGGATAAGAAGGATGAGAAGCAATCTTGGCCTTGATTATACTATATTCATTTTCTTCGTTTTCTTTTTCTTCATCATCATCATCATCATCATCATCAGCTCCGGTGCTGAGCCTGGGGATTTGTTGAGGAGTCATTGAAGCTGCTTCCGAAATCGTCGAACACTGAAACCCGCTTGCTGACGCCGCGCCTCCGTCATCCGATCCTCCTCCTCCCACGAACATATTATTATTATTAATCCGATTATGTAAATAGTGATCGCTGGACGAGGACAACATAAAGCTTGAATAACTGTTGTAATCTGCTGCTGCCGCTGCCATCATCAAGTTCTCTGGTGACATCATCAACCCCTTGTCTGAATAATCCCCGCTGGAATGAAGACCATACATTTCATCCATCATCAACTCTATATATATATATACGAGTATTTTTGTATATGTGTAGGTCTGGAATTTCTACAATACAAAATTAGCTACTACTACCAAAACTACTTCTTCTTCTACTTTGTTTATATTTCTCTTCCCCAGTATATGCTGCCTTTATCTTCAATGATAAGTTTTTGTTGCAGCTACAAAATGACGAGGTTTTTTTTAGAATGAAGATGATTGCGGTTGGGATTGAAGGAGGCACACATTTAAGTCCCGGAGAGAAAAAGAGTGTGTTATATTTGCTGTGGTTTGATGTGTGTGTGTGTGTGTGTGTTTTTGTGGGTTCGTGCGTCCGTCCGTGTGTGTGTGTGTGTGCGTGTTTAATATTTTTGGTGTACAAAGCGAGAGATGGTGAATGAAGAAGAAGGTGAGGTTCAAGGAGAAGGAGAAGGAGGAGGAAATGGCGATATTCAAGTTGGGGGTAATGATCAGGCCCCATTTCTATTTTATTGTTGTTTGTGGGAGGATGGATTTAATGTGATAAAAAATAAAAAAAAAAAAATCGCTGGTTCCTATTTTCAGTAATCTTTTAGTACCCTCTCTCACTTAAGGCACCAATTTTGCTTTTTCAAATATTATTAGTATTTTGTTCCAAAATTATTGTTCCGTTTAAATTTTTAATTTTAAATTAATTTTTATTAAAAATAAAAATTTAAATTAAACAATAATTTTAAGTTGAATAAAATATTTTTCTTTATCGTTTCGTTATTGCTTTTCCTTTTCTCCAATTGGTAACAAACTAGGTGCTTCATGGGGAGTTTACAGTGCGGCCAAACATCTTGTATGTATTTTACCTGTGTTACACATCATACAGTTACAAATGTTTGATTAATTGTGTAACTTATAAGATAATATCATTTTTCTGATAAAATGAAGAAGGCCAAAAATTTTAAAAATTAAATTAAAGAAGGAAGAAGACTAGAAGAGACTTCAAATAAAAATTAAAAGGACTTCATTGCCTTCTTCTTCTTTATCACGCAAAGTCAACAACGCATCCCCCCGTCTTCATGTACTTTGAAGAAGAAAAAGGACCATCTCGATTGTAAAGTTGGAAAGTTGAAGCTGCATTTCAAAAAAACCCCAAAAAAAATATTTATTTCCACGTTTCCCTTTTGCATCCTTTTTAATTCGAATTATTTATGTTCCATAAGGTAAAACAGGTTGTAGAAAACTTTAAAATAGATTATTTATTTTGGTGTTGTATGTTAAATCTTTTCTTTCTCAGTTTAATTTGTCTTAAAACTCACAATGAATTGAATGTCAAAATTTTAAAAAGAAAGTGTTTAACTTCCCTTATGAAAATTACTCAGTTCCATTACGTAGAAGGAATTAAGTTACAATTTTTTTTTAAAAAAAATAAAGATATCGCTCTTTCTTGCCCACAAAAATAGTCTACGTTATTGTTTGTAAATTATATTATAAACAGTACAGTTTACAATTTACAATTGTTATTTTTTACATGCTAGTTCATTTAATTACCTTAGTGCATAAAGGGAGGAAGATTCACTAAAATGCATCTCAAGTTCATCAACATTTTTTTACTTAATCTTTTTCCGGACCGAGGTTGAATTACTTAAATTGTCTAAAGCTGTTGTTCTCTCTATAACGAGGTCGACGAAGAATCGCATGTTCCAATATCTAACAAGTTGAGAAGAATAAAATGTGAAAGTGAATGATGACAAATAAGGAGCTAATGTTGGTTACTTTGATTTAGTTAATTGTATAAAATTTCAAAAAGCTAAAGATGGCGAACAACTATGTAATTGTTTTTTATTTGTTTCTTATAGTTAGTTATATTATCTCAACAAAAGGCACATCTTCATGGTATCTTTAAAAAGAAAAGGAGAGTGAGTTAACATTTGCAGGGAAATTAAGCCTTAATTTATCATTATCAAATATCGTAATTAGGCAAAGAAACTTCTATTACTAATTTCCCACTCAATTACTTCATATGAATATTATAAGTTGTAAAAAAAATCTAAAATTTTTTCTATGTAAACTTCAAAAACCTCCAAAAAGTGTAAAAGATGAAAGGCCAAAATTTACAGTAAGTCAAACGATTATTATTGCTAAAAATGTTAATATGATTCACATAAGTTATATTAGTTTATTGTGGAGTCAGAAGTGAGATGGTAAAAGAAAAGTAGAAATCATAATTTAGGAGCACAGTGTCAATTTATCGGTATTTCCATACGATATAAAATTAAGTTTTCATTTCCTAAAAAAATGAAGAATTACATATCCAAAAATCGATTTTGCGTGAATGATAGAAAGATACAAATGGATTGACATTCTCATGCATATATTGTGAAAAGTAAAGTTGCCATTCTACCACTCATAAATTCCAAGGGGCGTAAGCTGGGCTTTGTTTGTTTCATTTTTTTTATGGTTTTTTCAAATTAATATATTAATAATCGTTACATTTCAGCATATTTTTTTACATTTCTAACATATTTTTTTATATTTTCAATGCAAAAAAATACATAAAAATACACACACTAAAAAAACCAAACAAACATACCCTAAATGTTTTAAAACTGCTTTTCTAAAAAAGGTACATATTAAAATACCACAAAATTGGTTATATCGTCAACAAAATAATATTTAAAAATATAATAATAATTTTTATATGGAAATATATATCCGACAAGAGATCCTCGAGAGGTTTTGGAATTAATTCTGGCATCGTTTTATATATGTTGGCTCCAGAGTGTGTAGTTTTTAAATGACAAATTATTAATATTTGCTTTAAATAATTTTGAGGGTGGCCGACATTATTCTTCCTGAGGTGCTTTTTTCTCCCCTTTTTTTTAGGATAATGTTCCGACATAGCTTTGGTAGCTACACGTAGAAATAGAAATGAGATAGGTTTGCTCTATGCTAAATTTTGTAGTTAATGCCTGTGCTATATACTACTCCTACTTCTTCCGTCCCATAATTATTATCCAATTTTAGTTTTTATTTCTAGTTTAAATTGTACTAAAAGTCAAAACTCAAATTAGACAATAATTTTAGGACAGAGGAAATAGATTATTATAGAGTTATATTGTATAACTATTTTTATTAGACTGGAGTAGTACTTCTTACGTCTTGAAATTATTATTCAATCAAGAGTCTTTTTTTTGTACAAATTAAATTATAAATGAAAGTTAAATCTGGATAATAATTTAGGGCGGAGGGAATAGTATTATTTTTTTGTTTGTAAATTTTTTTTTTCACTACCTAAATGGTTTGCTTTCTTTTATAGATGTGTATATATATGTATATAACTCCGTATAATTTTAGTATAAATTTCAAAATTGAATGTGATTAAATTTTTAAAACAAAAGAAATGCTTTTTGGTAAAATAATTGTCAAGTTTTATTTTGGGATGGGAGCAGATAATAGTAATATACATGCATGGGATGAATCAATTGAGTTAAAATAAACAGAAATTGATATCCTAATGGAATAATCAAATTTTCACCTGGTACTTTTCCAAATAAACTACACTGGGTACAGATTTTCACTGTAGATCAGTGATATTCCCAAGAATACACAACTCACTAGTCACTATGATTGCTTACGTAGTACTATCCAACTCGTACTCCTAATCAGAATTTTTTTCCTCTCTCACACACACGAAAGTCATAAAATCCTCCTATAACTTTTTAGTGAACCCCCAGGAGTTGTACCATTGGCTAAAATACTGGTTCTAATCTTATTATCTGTTTGGTTTGGTTTTTCTTTTCTTTCAGATTTTTTTATTAATAAATGTGTTATTTCAGTGACATTTTTACAATTTTTTTTATAACGCTGGAACCCCACCAGAGATGGGTAAACTCACGCCTACTGCAATAACTTCCAAACCACAGTGAGAGGTAAACCATCTTAGACAAACCCGGGGTGACAAGCTCGGGCAGTAACGGATTTAGGGGAGGGTCAGGGTGGTCGATCGACCCCCCGGTTGGCCAGATTTGGCTAAATTTTTTCTTAGTAGGGTGTTCGTTATTTGAAATTTTTTCAGTTCGACCCTCCGGTGACGGTTGAATAATCCTATTTTCGACCCTGCGATTTGAAAATTCTCGTTCCGTCACTGAGTTCGGGTGCGAAATCGGGAATTCATTAGTAGGTTAGCCATAACAATCCCCTAAAAGTGTCAATAGGCATTTTTGCAATTGTAATGCACTTTTTTTATATTCTTAATAAAAATACTTAGATAACACACTTTTTTTTTAAATAACACACATCAAAATAACAATCCAAACATAAAATAAAATAAAGTTTAAGCTATGTCTTCTGTCACCACCTTCTCTAGAATTTTTTTTTTCAGATTTTTTAGTTAGTACAGTCTTTATCTCAACAAGCATTTTTTTTAAAAAAAAATCATTTTTACATTTTCAACAGGAAAAATATACATTAAAAAATTCATGGAAACATATTATTCCATTTTCAACACTTTCCAATTTTGAGTAATCAAACACCATTAATTTACCTAATCGATAGATGGATGATTATTACATAAGTAAATGATATAATTAACTGATCTTATTGTCAAAATCTCACTAATCTATTTTCTTAGTATATGTATTGCCTTTTAACTCTCAGATATTCCTGTCAAACTCTTGTCGTCTTTCTTTTCAAATTATTATAGTGACTCTTAATACACAAATAAATAATTCACCTTAAAGGAATTTTCAATTCCTGACATAGATCCACTACAAATTATACCAACCATTTTAAGAATAAAATTTCCGGCACAAATCATTACATAAATAGGTATTTGGAAGTGAAAAGGTAGCGGTGGTTCATCATGTTTTTAAAAATAATAAAATGTGGGGGGAGCTTTTCGCAATTACTGTTTCGTTTCCTTTTTTTTCTTTTTTTTTTTTAATTGTGTTGAGCTCTTGCCACAATCATTTTCGCTAATCTTTGATTAAAACATGTGTTGCTTTTTTTTTATTTATTTATTTTTTTTGCTATTTCTTTTTTAAGAACTCAATTGAATAAAATGTCGAATAGTGGAAGCAAGTTTTTTCCAGGAAGGGCATAATAGGTGAAGCAAGTAGGACCTTTTGATTGACACCTTGATTGATTGATTTGATATCCCAATGTTTTTTACAGTTAAAGCTGAAATTAGTGGACCCTCTACTCTGTCACAGCCTAATTGCTCTATTTTCATTGATACCGTTGGATTTCCTATAGGGGTAATATCAGACCGTTGATTGACAGTGAGGAGTTACCAAGTGATCTTTTCTCTCGATTCTCATTTCACCTTAAGTGATTTACTCTGATTTATTACTTTCACCTTAGTCAGTCGTCTAGTCGTAATTTTTTTTTTTTAATCTCTTCACTTCTGAAAACGTTCAGGTCTGAACCCAAGATTTGCTGAAAATTACTTTTTGCCTCCCCATCGATAATCTCGTCCGAAAATGCAGCCACTTACATAAAGTAAAGCCATGAAATTGAAGGCTATGTTTAGAAGGTTTTTTTAGTGTGTTTTTTTGTATTGGGAATGTAAAAAGATATATTGAAAATGTAAAAAGGTGCATTGAGAATGTAAAAAGTTATGTTGGGATGGGATAGATATTAATTAAAAATTCTGAAAAATGAGTGAAAAAAGGAACAAACATAGAAAGTTTTGATGAATGTAATTTTATACATCAGTTTGTATAAGGTACGTATAATATTACAGTTTACTTGGAATAATAACATAAATTCTTGGCAAAAAACCATAAGACAAATGGACGGGAATTATCAGGCATACAATTTATTCACGTGCATGTTACTCCGCTCAAACTTATTTAAACGAAAATTTTTTGAACTTGAGTTAATTTTCATTCATGTTTCATAAGTAAGATTGGATCATGAAGACATGAAGTACTACTTCTTCCTGTCTTAATTATAAAACACTAATTTAAATTAATTTTAGTATTTCCTCCGGACCTTATTATAAGGCATTTTAATTTCTTCATAAATTTCACCGAAAATGTATTTTTAATTGAAATAAAAATTTTAAAAATATTTTATCGTAATTAAGAGAATATAACGAATGCGAAAATATATTTTTAAGATTTTTTTTTTGTAATTAAAAAGACATTCTAGATTTTTACCTAAGACGAAATCAAAATGACTTATAATAAGGACCGGAGGGAGTATTAACTATTAGTAACATATATAAGCGCGCATGCAGTACATTCAGTATAAGCAACAAAAGGAATTAAAGATGCAACAAAATCAAAACTTCAAAACAAATACGGTAATTCATACCATGAGTATTTTTGTACCCCCAAAAAAGTGCATGTACCGTATTGCCCTCGCGCCTTGCTAATTTGAATCAAAGCCAGACCAAAGACTACATCAAAGTGGATCAAACTACTTCATCAGAAAGCCCATCGGGCCATTATTGCTTAAAGTGTTCGAGAATCAAGATGGAGCTAATAAGCTTCTTTGTTTGGAAATGATGAAATGTGGCTCTTAATTTGGGGATGAAATGAGGCCACGGTTTTTTTAAATCATAAACACTTGAGCGTGATGACTTATATATATAGATACAAACGTTTGATTAATTTGTTTATAACAAAGATTAAGACTTGCCAACATTAACGTACACTTGTCACATGGAATCTCAAATCATATTGGGGGATTTGGTGAAATGATAGCATCAATGGAGAGCTATATGCTGGTCGGTCAAAACAAAATGACTTCCTTGTACTAGAGAATATTTTAGTACTGCACTTCACGAAATAGCATACATGATACAACTTAGTTATCGTACTTGCTATGTTTTCAAAGCTATTTTTTTGTCCGGCATTAAAAAAAAGAAGAAGAAAAAGATAAAAATAAAATCCACCAGCGGATGGAGAAAAAAAAAATTATCACTTGCAATCACTATGTCAAGTCATTCATGTTTGTGGAAGAAGTAAATTCCGTTCAAGAAACAAATTTTTATATATGTTACTCTCTTTGTCCTGAATGATTATTCAGATTGAATTTTCATTTTTAGTCATTTTAAAATAGAGAGAATAATTGTTACTATTACAAGTTTAACCAATACCGCCATTAATCAGGTCCAATATCTACATGTTGGACTTAATGTAAGAGGTGTGCGCCAATTGTTTATTCTTCTGGGATTAAAAGGCCACTGCTAATCAAGAAAAGTAAATACGCTTAAGATTGAATTCTGTATGCATATAATTCCTAGTTCCTAAACGGTAAAAGATTAGATTTTATTTATGTATTTATTTATTTTTTGCATATTAGAGGGAGTTAACAGTCGGCAATAATAACTAATTTATCTCGCTCATAGTATACACTTCGATGATACAGAACAGGAAATTTATTCGGTTCGAATGATACATTTTTTAACATAAACCTGTAAAAGATGTACTAAGGGAGTAAGGGTATGTGGTAGGAACTCATGCATTAAGATTATTCATTCTCATTTCATCACCATAAGACCCTTTTATAAGAGATAGATCTCTTTGAAAAAAATATTCCGAGTCTTGCATAGGTCAAATAAAAGTTAAGCAAAAGAATCTTGATACAATTAACAAAATTATCAGGACTCATGGGGCGATCGATCACGACTTGGTGAAAGTTGAAAGTTAATATTGCTTGGTTCCAAAATTCAAAGTGTTATAGAAAGCAATTAGTAAGCCAGTCGAGATAATGCATTTCTTTAAAGTTGTAGGCTAGCTTCCAAGGCGGCCTATTAACCGCAAGCTCCCTTGACTAATGGTGGCAATGAAAAAAGGGGTAATGATAATTCTCAATCTTCAAGAAATACTTATGAAGTCAAGGCTTAACGTGGCAGTTTATAATACCTTCATAATGATCATGCCCATTATAGCAAAGTTAGCCTGATTCTTCTTCTGATAGGATTCTAGGAAGAAGAAAGAATCGACATTGACCATTGTAAGCACCTGGACATATAAGAATGAATTAGTTTATTGTTTGACTTTTCTTTTTTCCTCAATCAAAAACACACTAGTAATAATATCATGATTGGCCGTCTAATTACTATACCACGTTTCGAACTAAAAGTGGAATTTTGACCTAAATAAAAAAGAGCAAGAACATATCTTATCAGGATGAAGGTTTGCTCCACGAAAACACACTAATGTGCGCTTAATTTCTGCTATAATGTTATCTTCTTTGTATAAAACACTAGATAATAGTAATTTTTACTTTAACCATGTTAATTACGCCACGTAATTGGATTACTGATTGGACATAATCACAAAGGAGATGATATAAAATCATATTTGCTCTTTTGTGGATCAAAACCCTAGCAGCCGCCCCTCTCCCCTCTCTCTCTCTCAAACCCCAACTCCAAAAAAGAAATTTCTTCCCCCATCTTCTCATCATGGAAGGATGGGGAATTAAACTTATTTAGTCGCTTTTTGTTTTGTTATTTATCGTTTAATAAGTGAGGTTATTCTAACAAATTAGTTCCTTTAATAGGTTATTTAGATAATCTTTTGAGAGGGTAGGATTTTCTTGTCCGTAGTGTTTTTTCAGTAGGGCCCCAACTCCAAAAAAGAAATTTCTTCCCCTATCTTCTCATCATAGAAGGATGGGGAATTAAACTTATTTAGTCGTTTTTCATTTTGTTATTTATCGTTTAATAAGTGAGGTTATTCTCACAAATTAGTTCCTTCAATAGGTTATTTAGATAATCTTTTGAGAGGGTAGAGTTTTCTTGTCCGTAGTGTTTTTTCAGTAGGTTAATCTACTGAGAGGTAGGTCCGTTTGGCAGTGTTAGGTTAATCTACTGAGAGGTAGGTCCGTTTGGCAGTGTTCATTGCGGCGTTGAAGATGTTCGCAACGTTTCATATGCCCCATGAAGAATCAGTCACCGCAGATCTAATATTTAGATATGTGGTTTGGAGTTTTCAACAGAATTTTAGAAATATATTCGAGATCAGATTTGGTTTGGAGTTTTCAACAGAATTTTAGAAATATATTCGAGATCAGATTCAAACTCTGATACGTGATATGACCGTCAATTATATGAGTAGATCTGTATAGGTTTATCCACGGTAAACACAACAAAGTGATACATTGTAAGTTGTGTTTAACTGTTTCTTTGTATCAATCAATCGCAGCTGGAAATCGCGATTGACGATTTCCTGTAAATGAATGAGAGTACTATTTTATTTCAAAAAAATAAATATATATTTGCTCTCTTGTGGTGTGATTTTGAAATTAATGGCCTAGTTGGATCAATACTTCACAATCCCTGATTTTCACACGTTTTATAAGACTTTGTGCGTTAGTTAAGTGTAGGAGTTTCTCTATTCGATATTCCACACCATCATTATTCGTAAAGTTTCTGCTATATTAATTTATTTCATTGCTACTTATTACTAAGTGCTGCATTGACTTTTCTTCATCGTCTTCTTTAATACTAGCCCTTTTGAAAAAGAGAAACAGTGCTTTATAATTTTTCGTGAAATTCCCGTTTCAAAATAAAAAAAAAAAATTTGTGAAATTCCATACACCTCCATAACAAGCATTTCTGATCGTTTAGTATCGGGTTTGCTTATTAGTACATAAACATTCTTCGAGCTTAACAATAATTTCAGAACGAAAAAAATATTTTTAGCAAACGGTCTATATTTACCATACTCATTCTATCTAAAAAATAATGTTTATTGAATTAAGTTGTATGACAAGTATCTTTTTTGAATGGCTTCTTTCTTTTCTTTTATTTTTTTTTTCTCTCTCTCTATCGAGGGGAGTAAGATTTATCCTTCAAATAGACAGGAATATAGTTAGTTACAAGTGAATTAATAATGGGCAAAAAAGATAAGATGGAAGAAATAAAAATAGAAATTGGGGCGTAGATGCCCACGCAATGAGGGGGGGATAAATATTGATATCTTTAGGGAGAAGATGCAAAGGTTTCTTTTGACCATAAAAAATGAAAGTAATGATTTAAAATACTAGAAATGGTGACACAAATAGAATAGGAAATCTACTTGGGAGGGTGTTGTTGATGGTGTATCTTTTTCCATAAACTTATGATGATTATGGGGTGTAAATCGAACAACAATCCCACTATCTTTTCTCTTTTGACCATCCAAATACATTACGCACATCGAAAGAGGGAATAATTTTGATCAACTCGCAATCTAGGGCAACCTTGTGATCTCCCATGTCACACTCGGTATATTAGGGCAACAACTTTCATACATTTTTCTTCGTCAAAAATTTCAAAAATAATTTCGTTATCAGATCAAACAAAACTTTCTTCCCTCTTCGGAAACATGGAAAAATAAAAGAATACTTGGAGTCGTGGAGTTTTAACGTTTGAGTGTGTCTATGACCCAGTTAATCCTACTAAATTTACTTCCCTCTGCATCATATATATTTGTACAATGACATGTATAGACTGAAATCTAGTTAACGAGTGCTTAAATATATTTGTATCATCGGAAGTATAACATATGGTGTATTAACGTCAATAACGTAATTTCACTCTTCTTTTTTTTTTTTTTTCTTGTTCGTTCTTGAATTGAGAGATTGATTAATGACAGAGAATAATCATTTTCCACACTAAGAAGTGACTTACTTATACACTCTGATCATGCTGTTGGCCAGTTAGGCTTGATGCACAAAATAATGAAATATCTGAATAGAGTTTGGGGAAAGAATATAATATGTAGTTGATTAGGATTACTTCATGCATGGTTTATGTAGCAACTCTACCCATATCTCCGAGACATATGTAATACTCATGTTTTTTAATACCTTGTATCATATAAATCAGCTTTTGTTTTTTTCAAATGGAACGATGAGAGCAGTATGTTTCTAACGGAAAAATCTAACATATTAATGAATTATTATCACTTTGTATTTCTAAACTATAAACAAGCACATTAATCAGTGATATAGGTCTTATTATGACGTTGTTTTATTCGGATATCCTTCCGTTTCCAAAAATTAAAAATAAACAAAAAAAAAATCGGATATCCTTCAGCTTGATTTGAAATACTACAAAGAGTTTTTTTTTTAACTCATCACTCTTTTTCCACATAATATATACATGAGTGAATCCAAGGTTTTTCTTCCAATATTCAAATGGTCATCAAGTTGTAAGGGCGTTGTGATTTTGTTACATTCAAATGGTTTTCCATGTTTCCCCCCAAAGTTGCAATTGTGTGTGCAAGGCTTCCACTTGATATTTGTGTCACATGAAATTTGGGCTTATTAAGCCGCCTAAATGACTATAGGCCCATATTTCGGCATATCAATCATTTATCAAGGCCCGAGAGGTCTCTATAAAACAATCCCCCTAACTGCATTCTTCCCCTAACATATGCATATAAGGCCCAAAGTTTAAGCCATAATTTCAACTTGTTTTAGAACTCGATCTTGTTGATGATGTTCCATATGTCTAACAAAAATCAAATCAGAAGGACCAACTGAGATTCGGTCAGAGAACGTGAAGATCTTGGTGTTGGAAATCAGCTAGTTCTATGTTTGGTTGTGTTAAAGGCTAATAATGCATCCAAAAAGATTATATAGTACTCCCTCTCTCCCAAAATTATTGTCCAGTTTGAGATTTCATTTTTAGTACAATTTGAACTAAAAATAAAAACCTAATCTGGACAATAATTATGGAACAGAGGAGTACTTCTTCTTTAGTCTTTACGTCCATTATCAGTCCGTGTGCATTTGAAATCACCGTGTCTCTCATCTCTGTTCCTAAAAAAGGAAAAGAAAAGGAAAAAAACTGTTTTATATATATATATATATATATATATATATATATATAAAGCACAAACAATGAGGAAATGATTTTTTTGGGGGTTGGGGTGGGATTCTTAACAATACTACTAACCGTAGAAATTTTTCCTTATATGATGTATAACCACTCTAAAAGAAATACCAAATGGATTGAGCTGTTCGTGCTTACAGTGTAAATTACATGTGAGAGGCGGCGGTAATCCTTTGATTTTGTGTGGATAAGCTCTGTTCTTCATTGTCATGAAAAAAGCTAATTAAAGTTTAGACGATGACAACAATGTTTCTTAACATCTGGATATTACATTTTATCATACATGAGCTAAAAATGCATGGAAATTGAATAAATTTATTGAGGAGAGGTGATTTGATAGACAAATAGTTTGGCCTCATTTCCGCATAAGTATACCGTGAAAGTAGTTGTTTAGGAGAATACATTTGTTAGTGTGCCCACTGGGCACTAGCCAACAATCTTCATGAAAAGAGCTTTCCATGGTTGGAAAGCTTGACACTTGGATTTGCAAAATCAGTTGACTCAAATACATATTTGGTGGATGACTATGAAATGAGACATTAATTAGTGGATTCACTAATTCGACTCCAAAATGGGGACTAAGATAATAATCAATGAAAGAAAGATGGTGTTTTAAAATTAAGCTGCCATTAAAGGTAGCTTAATAGTTAATCAAGGGTTTGGTCTATAGCCAGCACCACCATCTGATGACCTCTGTTAACTTCAAGGTTTTGATTGCCTTTTCGTGCATCTTAGTCGCTTGCATGTGCATGGATTCACAACATTTGCTTACTTATTTTGAGTTGTATATCGACTTGGTGTGTTTCCTGTGTTAATGTAGTGCTTGTGGTAAAAGAAGTAGGTAAAGGCTAGAATGGACATATCAAGTTCTGTACTTCCTTCGTCTCAAAAGCAATTATGTTGATTTATATTTTCAGTATAACAAACTGGACAATCATTTTTGGACGGAGGAAGTATAAATACTGGAAAAAAGGAGATAAAAGCAACTTTGATGGTGAGGCCTGAAAGCCCAAAAGCAAAAGTCAGCCAGTGGTGGAAGATGATGCAATACATATTGCATTTTGAGTTGGCTGTTTTGTTTGTGTCACTTAAATTGTCATCTCTTGTGACATGTTTTTCCTATATAAATCCCCATCACACAACGTTAATCCTCCCTCTTTGCTTTTCAAGAGCCACTGAATTTCAGGATAGAAACTCAAAACTGTCAGTTCCAACTGAACTGAGAGTTTGAGAAATATGGGGAAGTATAATTAGCGTTATGGATGGATCTTGATAAAAGCAATGGCTGGTCATCAGCTGGAGTTAGGAGGAGTTCATGCAATATGCCTCTTCCAAATTCAGAAAGTTTGCTTGCATTTTTGGTCATCATCATTATCTCTGCTTGAACGTGTTTTGGTACCTTTTGGTGCAGAAACAGAAGCTTTAGCAAAGATTTTGATGGGCTAAAATGCAGAGCAAACCGGCAAGTCACGTAACGGCAAAGGGGACTCAATTAGAGTCCCTCTATCTGGCTATCTTCTTCTATTCATTTCTGCTTTCCGTACTGATGTTAATGCAGTTCTGAAAAACTTAATAAAATAAGGTTTGCAAGTTTGTATGTGTACATTTTCTTGCCATTTTATTCTTCTCTAACCCGTTAAACATTTTTCCCACGTTGGGGTTTCTGGTTTTATTAAAGGGACTAATATCAGAACAACAAAGTTCAATGTATAACTGTAAATGATAATTCCAAAGAACAAAAGGAAAAAAGTGCAGAAAAAGAAGAGAAAAAAAGGGGGCGCCGGTAAGTTCATTCATTCAACAATGACTATACAGAGTCAAAAGATCAGTATGCTACCTTCTTATGCTAGGACTACTGGTTTCTGCAAACCAGCAATAACAAATAAGACATATATATATGCTATTAGCCTAATAAATTTCTTGCTACCTCTCGATTCACAACTTATACCTATGGAAACAAGATGATGAGAAGCAAGATGAGAAAACAAAAAACCTACATGTAATCTTCTAAATTCAGCTTCTCCAGGAACCTCTTCCGGTTTTCAATAGGGATGCATATAGCAACTCATTCCATGTATCTGGTACCCCAGGCAAGCACCAATGACTACAATCTTGCGTGCCAATGGCAGCATGTTGCTCTTCTACGGTCTTGTACACTCTTCTGTAAATCGATGGGTGCGCATCTTTCCTATAATCTGTAAGCCTAGTTACGTTCAAGTACACAACTGGGGTTTTCATTTGATGAAGCACCTTCTCAAGAGCTCGCATCTTAGCAGGGTATTTTGATAAGTAGGTCTCGTTGAATATAGGTTTCGTTTCTTTATGACAATGCCCTCCTGCATTCCATGGTCCTCCACTGCAGGCAACCAAATCGATCTCATAAGTGATCAGTAATTACATCTACAATCTATTCTTCTCTCTCTACAGGTATTGGGCCAGGAAAAACTTCAACTTCAGCATATGTTCTCAGCAAATCATTGCTTCATAAGCAATAAATTAGCTTAACACTAGGTTCAGGAACTTAGTAGAGCCATCTGTTATATAAAGCAGCTTCTCGAATCAAAACAATTCCCATACATGCAGGCTACATCTCATGAATTTCCCATATATTCAAGCTACATCCTCATGAATTTGACAGTAAAGATTACCTAAATCAACATGCTTTCGAAAAGTTGAAGCTGGGTTCAAAAATTAAATAGAGGAACATGGTTAATCTTTCCACACCAGATGGTTAAAACTTTGGAAGCATCAATCAAGTGCTCTGCAGTTGTCATGGATAAACCAAATTTTCATACCAGAAAACTTTTTCACAGTTTTGTTAATAACACTAACACTAATACCATTAAATGGGAGACAGGAGAAGTCATTTATATCTGTTGTTAACAATACCTAGCAGTTAAAATCCTTTCTCCTTTAAGATCTTGATGAACAATGAAGTAGATCAAATTGGCATTCAAAGTCCAAATATGAAATCTCTTACCTGAAATGCATTTCTGAGTATCCTCTGAAGATAACCAGACTACGTCTACTGTTTACATTCTTATCAATCCATTTTGACCATGTAACAAGCATCCTCCTGTACGCTTCTAGGACATTCAGGCTTTTGTACACATGGTTACCTTCTTGATAGTAGTTTTCCCTGAAAGAAATAAAATTTACAATCCAATCTAATAATTCAGATTCTATCTCAAAGGATTAAAGCAGTTGGAAATGAAAATTAAGGGGGAGCCGAATTACAATAAGTTGGAAGAGAAGAACAAAGAAGGGGACATGGAAGTTGGACATATGATTGACTCACCCTTTATATGTTTTCTCATGAGTCCACCAATGACCCGTGTTAAAGATCAGAACATCAGCATCACGATACATTGCAGTTGTGTTGTCCATCAAATCTAATCTTAGTGTTTCAAAGGAACCATTTTTACCATTGAATGATGATTCCCTAACAAGAAAGGGCGAGCTAACAAAATCTACAGAGCAGTTATAATCCTGAAGAAAACAGGGCAAAAGCAAAAAAAGATTAATAATAAGGCAAGGAACATCATCAAGAAAGCTTTTAATTTCAATTCATCTAAAAAAATTAGAGAGCTTGCCTCGAATCTGAATGAATAGACGCCTTTCTTTTTGAAATCTATTCTTCCAGAAACCTCATAAACCCTTTTCTTGTCCGGGATACTATGGCGAAGCATGCAAACAAGAGACTCCCACTGATTTCTATTCAATGAATCCCCAACAAAAACCAACTTTTGGCCCCTCAGTCTCTCCAGAAAGTCAGTAGCATTCATACTGATACATCCATTCAGGAAAAAAAACAATCAGCAATTAGAACAACATTGACACTATCATTACTAATAAGGTTAATTAAAAATGTATAAATCTAACAACCTACTCAGGATCAGCCCGATTTCTTGTGCAAAAGTAAAAGAATGCTCTTCTACACTGTCGTGAAAATTTAGAACCAGACGAAGAAGTACCTGGGGATGTCACAATTGTACGGCTGCCATTTCCATTTAACGTACTCATCATCCGGTCTCTTATTGAGATAGCAATCGAAATCCCTATCAATGAAAGGACAAGAACCTGGAGTATAGTGTGGCTTGGATTCATCCTTCACCCATCTACCATTAAAGATGTTACAATCCCCATGAAAGCCATTAGACTTTGCCAAAATCTCATAGCCATTGCCAGATGTTGCAATTGCTTTGTTTCCAGTGGATGATGAGCTTCCATTCTTCTTTTCTTGGCTTGTTGATCCGGTTTTATTCCCTGCTCTGTCCAAATGCTCTGCAGGAACTGCATTCTTCGAAGACTTATTAGGCTCTGGGGTTTCAGCTTTTCCCAAATTTCCTTGAGCAGATACATTTTGATTAGATAAGCTTTTGGAAGCGTTTCTAGAACCCAAAAGTTTATCTGTAAAATCTGCATTCTTCGAAGACTTAGGCGCTGGAGTTTCAACTTTTTTCAAATTTCCTTCAGCAGATACATGTTGATTTGATAAACTTTTGGAAGCATCTTTAGTAAAGTTCCCATCTTTATCAACATGCGATCCCTTTACTCCATGAGATTCATCAGGAAGAATCCCTGCCTCAGCAACATTTTTAAAGCTGTCCTTTTTGGCCACCTCAGATGAATTCCCCAAATGAGCAGCCTCCAAAATCTCACCTTTCCTACTAGAATCAGAAGACTCTACACTTTGATTCTTGGACAAATTCCCTTCATGGGTTCCATTCAGAATCAAAGAATGGGTTCCCCTCATGGGTTCCAGTTTATTAGCTATACTATTGTTATGATTAGTTCCTCTAGAGAAATAGACATTGAATCCTTGGAAAACAGGATGCCAGGAAGAGGGCTTAAACGATACATTTAAGAACACAACGGTTAACACAAAGAAAGAGGCTAGCAATCCGAAACCAAACCCAGAAACTACCTTCCTCCTTGAAGATGGAGTTGCACATTGAGGCAACAACTGATCCGGAAATGCAAGTTTTTTGAAATCCATTGCCGATAATACTGCAAATCTCTTTCAGAAACCCACAAAAAAAAAATCCCAGAAAAAATTTAATTCTTCTTTTCCACCATATCACCATTCACCAATCAAGCAATGTGAAAGCCTTCAACTGTTTCTTGCTTCTCTCCTCTCTCAATATGAAAAAAAAAAGGGACAGAAAAAATGTAGGAATTGAAAATATGTCGGTGCAGGAACTTGGAAGTGTACGGATATTACGAAGGTGTCAATGAAGAAGAAATTCTAGAAATATTTTTTTCGCCTCGATGAATGCAAACGTTGATGAAAACAGAGTTTATGTAGCACAAATGGTACTGTAGGGTTTTCTTTTTACCTTTCTTTTCTTTTCTTTTTTTTTTTAATTTTGTATTTTTTTTCTTTTCTTTTCTTCTCTTTTCCTTTCTTTTCTACAATTTTCCTTAGCTTTCTTCTCTTTTCTTTTCTTTTCTATTTTTTTGTACTGCGGCTAAATGGTCAACTTATCTTTTTACAAAATTTTTTTTACCCAAATGTAAATTCACAAAATCCCGAAGATTGTTATCTATGAAGGTGATAATTGATCGAGACTTTTTTTTACAGCTTATACAAAGGTCTACATTTAATACCAAAAACCAAACACATGGCAAAATATTAGGTTCCTTTCCCATAATATTTTCCCCAAATGGCTCCGAAATTAATTCAGCATTTAATTAGTTCAGCGAAGATGCGATCAATCTTTATTGACTTTCTTTACTTTTTCAGACTTTATTTAGTTGAGGTATATATACATGAAATAGTACCTATAGATTATTGTAATCTACACCCCTAACTATTGTCTAGATCCTGAAATAATCTTTACACTACCAACTGCAACATTTTGTTGTTTAAAGTTTTAAATTAGCTTTCAAAATGATCCGAATTAGGTCTAAGTGAAAAGTATAAAAAAATATTTTTTTCGCATACAAAAAGTACGGTTTTCTAATAAAAACCTTTAAGGATCAAAATAACTATTACGTATTAGTTCATATTCTACATTTGTACTCCTTCCATTCCAAAATAAATGTCGTTTTACAATTTGCATACAGTTTAAAAAAAACTTAAATAAGGTAGTAAAATTACTTGAATATCCTCAACTAACCCACTAAAATAATTATTTACCAATAATATTAATTTTTTTGAGGGTAGTTTTGAAAATTTTAGACAAAAAGTATATTGAAATATGAAAATGATATTTACTTTTGAAATTGATTTATTTTGTTAAAACGAAACTTATTTTGAAACGGAACAAGTACATCCAATCCAAAAATGATCATATTCGCTGTTAGCTCAAAAAATAAAAAGTAACAAAAATCTAGAATACGTCAAAAGTGTAATAGTATAAGGAAAAACATGTATGAGGGGGGAGGGGGGCTATATTTATTGTGAATTGAGATTTACAGTAAATAAATGGGATTAGTGGGGGAACCAAGATTTGTGAGGGAACAGAAGTGTCAGATGCAATTTGCTTCAGATGAAACAGATGGGGGGTTCATAAGATTACGTTAAAACCTGCGCCGTTTGACACGTATTCGAAAGCGTTGGCGGTTGGTTTACTACATTTGATTTACAACTGTATTTAAATTTAATATCGAAAACACCCCCTAGGTTTAGCTGATTATCTAAAATACATATATTGTTTAACGAAATATGAAAAATACCCCACAACAGGCATGTCGATTATCAAAAGGGTTTTCCGACTACTGAAATTATCAATGCATATGATATCAGCCAATAAAGTACCAAAAAATCTATTTGTACCCTCAAAAAATCATCCGCGATCTTTTCCCAAACTCTAATAAAATCAAACATTCGCTTTTACACCGGAAATTCAATTTTATGGGCAGTTGAAAGCTGAAATTTTTTATTTAAAAAGTGGATATTTGATTTTATAAAAAATCGGAAAGAGCGTTAAACGAAGTACAAATATTTTTTAGATACTTTTTTGGCTAAATTCATACCCAAACATCAATTTTTGATCGTCGAAAAACCCTTTTGATAATTGACTTACCAGTTAAAGGTTATTTTTAAATATTTGCTTAACTAGTAAGAATATTTTAGATAATCAAATAAATTCGGGGATATTTTTAATATTAATTCTTTGATAAATTTTAATAGTGAGACTTGCTTAAGAAAGGGCAAATGTCCTGAGAAGATCTGAGAGATTGAATAAAACGTGGTTGGTGTTTCCCAGGTTAGGCCACGCCATTTCCGATAGCCCTTTTTAATTTTTAAACCTCATTCTTGTACTTTTATAATTTTCACCTTTCCCCTTGGCTCTTTTCAAACACTCAAGTTTATTACTTCTTCTATTAATCACCATTTTCTCATAATCCCATTTTAAAAGTTAAGAGTTTCAAATTTGATTTATGAAATTTTAAACCATCAAGGAGTTATTGTAAAAATTGATGAATAAACATGATATTTTATTCGATTTCATATTAGTTCTTTGATGTCAAAGATCAAGTCATTTAATTTATAAATTTTAATTAATTTTTCAAATTGAACTATTTTTATAGGATGCAAGAGTACTACTTATAAATGATATGGTAATTCTTCTTAGCTAACTTAATAGTTCTTTGTGATAAATTTGAAGAAAATGTAATTTATACCGATATTTTTGTTATGAGTATGCAACTTTGTTATTCATAGGCAGTAGAAAGTCAGTGACACATATTATCACCATGTTTTACTTTCATTAAACTGTTCCGATAAATGGAGAAATTTAAAATTTTAAATTAATTACGATAGATATATGGAAATTACATGTATTATCCTAAAGATAAGATAATATGAATTACAGTTAAATATTTATAAATTAATACTATTAGGACCTCAAAAAATTATTAATTTATCTATGTATTAATTTATTGATAAATTAGTAAATTATTAATTTATCAATGTATTAATTTATCGATAATTATTAATAGTTATAAGTTTATCGATTAATCAATAATATTAATTTAAAAAAATTCCAAAGAATCTTATTAATCTTTTAAGCTTAGCTATATAAGATTTATATTCTTTTATTCCCTTATGTCCAATAGGCATTCGAATTTAGACTCCACCATTAGTTTAAATTTTATCATTACCTAATCTACATAACATGCCTCTATTAAAAGAGATCTTTTTCTGAGAAATTTTTAAACTCCCATCAATGGCTGGATACATAATGCAAAAAATTCATAACATCTACAATACTTTGATTCTCAAGCTCGTAGTGTTTTTTTTTAAGTCATTATTAATTTATGATATTGAAGGACCTGTATTTACATAGGAGTTTTTTAAAAAAATTATTATCTTATTATTTTATCGATTGTCTTTGTTTTTTGTAATCCCGACTTGGGACCGGAGAAAATTATTAATTTATCGATGTTATTAATTTATCAATTATTAATTTATCGACGTTCTACTGTAAATCGTTTATAAACTTTTCTTACAAAAAAAAAACTAATCGTATGGTTACAACTTCAAATCCTATCACTTCCTTACAATTAAAACTTCAAGTTTAAACAAATTTTTGGAAGAATTGTCTAAGATAATAATATAATTGTAATTAATTTGAGTATTATAATATTATTTGATAACAAGAGAGAAATGATATGTGTGACTATGAAAGTAAATTATTTTTTTTTTACTATCAATAGTTATTGGAGGATTTTCTGTGAATAAATATAAAAGAATTTTTATTACATAACAAAAAAAATACAACGGGCACAATACTAAGTTATTCATTTGGCTGATGACTTCTCGTTTAGAAAGCAAGAGGTTATTTGCTTATGTATGCTTTTTTGGCCATTCTTACTCGATCCATTCATTATTACACCTGCTCAATATATGTATTTCAAGTGTTGCTTTTCTCCCGTGCATAATTCGACTGTTGAAATTTTTACATTTACCTTGGGACTACTATAAACAAAGGCGTGTACTGATCGAGCTCCTTTAAAAGAAAATCAAGAAAAAAAAAAAAACTAACCAAAGCAAAATTGTCTCAAAATGGTTATTTTATTTGTATTTTCACTCTCATTATAAAACCATGAACTTGACAATCATTTCGAGGATGAATAAATACTGTATTTTTACTCAGTTACTACTTACCATGACAATTTGTAACAACACATACTATTACCGATTCGCAGGTCACATACTATTTTCAGGCATCTCCCTCTTTGGAATCAATCAGTTTCTTTAAAAAAATTTATACATTTTGTTTTTAATAAAATTATACAATTATTTAATAACAAAATATCCTTCAAGAGTTGGGATAGAAGGTGGACTTGTCCAGAAAACCTGGGAGAATGTTGTTGTCACCAATCGGAGATCTGGGCCGCATTTTTCAGCCAAATTGCTGGACAAGTAGGCTTCAAAAAGCTATTCTTGAAACTGGACAACGTTGGAAGCTGTTAAGGTGTTCATTCACTTAAACACCGATTACCTCAAGTAACAAAATGCGAAGAATCCTAAAGCTTCTCACAGCTAATGGACTGAGGAATCCACTGACACCCAAGCAGGCAAGCGCATTTGTTAGCAAAATTTGGTTTTCAATTTTGATATTGGGCTACACTTGGATCAGTCAATGAAACCTGATTGTCATCGGCACAATTATAGTAGCTTTTGTTCTTCAGTTATGCATTTGGGTTTCAAGAGGTCAGAAGCTCAGAATCTACTGACCTCTGTGACAGAAACCCAATCATCCCATTATAAGCCCAAATTTCGGATCTTGTTCAGGGTATGATCTACAAACCCAAAATTTCAGATCGCGTTGGTTGTTAAATAATTACAGCAAACTCAAAATTTTGGGACAAATGATCTACAAACCCAACTGGTATCTAATAATCATAATGCAAAACTACTCAGTGATTTTATACAGGACTCTCACTTCTTTTTACAGAAGAATATATAACCAACATATTTATATGCATCCAACAGCTATCAACACCACCCTATGCTTAATATTTATCATCTGAATCCCAAGCTAAACCAAGGAAAAGAACGTGTAACCCGAGGAAGAACGATGACGACAGATGTCATCTGGGACCAGAAAGCTCCATTGCTTCAACCACTAATGATGATTCTTCAATGTAGTCCGAATATCTTTGAGGTATATGTTCAAATGTTCTGAATCTGGGAGTTTCGGATGTATGTGATTGGGATGCTTCCCACTTTTCAGCCAGGCCATCGCCTTCTAACAGCCTTAACACTTCGGACATTTTGGGACGGTGAGAAGGATTGAACTGAGTACATATGAGTGCAACTTGAACCATTTCTTCCAACTCAACTTTGTCGTATATGTTCTTTAGATCCTTATCAACCATTTGCTCCAGTTTCCCATCCTGATGGAGCTTCTTGACCTGGAACACAGATCCCAGGATGAAAGCATTCCATTAATGGCAGAAACAACATGACTAAAGAAGTACACCCATGAACAATTCTTGAATTTTCAAATAAATAAAGGTCAGACAGCCACTTCAAACGAGAAAGTGGAGTGGAAGCTTATTGCTTCCAAACTTACAGCATCCCCAGAACCTGTTCTCATTTTATTGACTGAAGACTGAGAGATAGGCTCAAAATGGTCTTGATTTACATATTATTTAGGCATCAGGGGCATCTGACTCGACAACTTGACTTTACTCTCTTTTCTGAGCGTATATATTTTTATGTACAAGCAAATATGGAAGAAACTAAAAGAGAAAGCATTTACCCAGTCAAGCATGATGCCTTTCTGCTTAGCTCCCCGCCCAAAATCCAAAGCCTTCTGGCCAGTAATTAACTCCAAAAGCAAGATCCCAAAACCAAAAACATCAGTCTTTTCTGATGATTGACCGGTGGACAAATACTCAGGAGCAATGTGACCAACAGTGCCACGGACTGCTGTAGTCACATGAGATTCCCGGTGATCCAACAGCTTTGCAAGCCCAAAATCTCCAACAACTGCCTCGAAGTCTTCATCCAACAAAATGTTGGCGGCTTTGACGTCTCTATGAATAATTTTTGGATCACACTGTTCATGCAAATACACTAAACCCCTTGCTGTGCCTAAAGCAATCTTTTTCCGTCTTAACCAGTCTAAAACCGGCTTCCCATGGATGTCATCTGCAAGAACCAAGACAGAGAATCAGAATAGCTCAAGAGCAATGTCCAACAAATAATATTTTTAAGAGTATCTCATGACAGACCAATGTGAAATAGATTGCAGGCAGTCAATCACTAAGCAGACACTAGGATATCAAAACTACAATAATATTAGTAACTTCAGGCAATTACATTCATGCAAAAACAAAATTAAGCAAACCTTTTAATCTAGCTGCGACACTCCCGTTTGGCATATATGGATACACTAGAAGACGTTCATTTTCAGTTGAGCAGAACCCCCAAAGACGGAGAAGATTCCGGTGAACGGCCAAACTAATCGTCTCTACTTCAGTTTGGAACTGTACTTCACCCCCAAGAGCATTATAGTCCTTCAATCTTTTGACAGCAACCACAGTGCCATCATTTAGCCTTCCTTTGTACACAATCCCAAATCCTCCACGTCCAAGTATATTCTTAGAGGAGAAATGGTCAGTGGCAGCCCGAAGTTCTTTGAAGGTATACTTTCGTAAATGACCTAAACAAACTTCTGGATCATATTGATCTGCAATGGAGGTAAAGTAACAGAGGGCACAGTGTAAACATGAGCAGTGCCACACACGAGAACAAAAGAAAGCTCTGAAAAATACTTTGAGATATTAAATTAATTTTGCTCAAGAAACTAAGATGGTTGAGAGAAACATATTCATATTGCTTCTTCATTGACTATACAATAATGAAAAATGAAAAACGTTGCTCTCGGAACATAAATCCTGTGGACATTTCAACATCATAGTGCTCTAAACTGACGCAAATGTGGCAGGATCATTCAGGAAAGAAGAGACAAAGGGAACTATTAGACATGTTTTAGCATGTATATAATTCCCAGCTAGACAGAATTTGAGAAGGCAAATCAACAGGAGAAAACCGCAATAGGTGAAACATGTATGAGAATGAGTTGTATAGTTCTAATATAAGACAGCACTATGAAAGTTCGGGGTCAAACTAACCATTCACATCAAAGAAAATCTGCTGGTTGTGACGATATCGCCGCCAAACAAGTAAAGCAATGACTATGATCAAGAAAACAGCACCAGAGCTTGCACCTACTGCAACTGCCAGATGGTGACGGTTTGCTCCAGCGGAACCTAAGGTTGAGGAAAAAAAAATTAATCGAGGGCATTAAACTAAATCACACAAGATAGAATCTTGCAAGGATGACTGTTCTTCCAAAAAAAAAAAAAAAACCAAAACATTTTGTTTTCTGGTGCCAAAATGCTAGATATTCAGTGACCACAAACCTGCAACACCACTTGGGGGGAAGGGCAATGGTTCTGGGTAGACTGAACAATTGTTATGTGAGCTTTGTCCACAGATTAATGGATTTCCAACGATCCTGAGCATAACAAACACATTATCAGACGACTGAAATAATCTGATTCACAAATACACAAATACTAAGTAGCCGGAAGAGATTATGAACAGACTCACTTAAATGTTCGAGCTGATACTTTAGGCAACGAGCCACTAAGGTTATTGAAGGAAAGGTCCCTGCATTCAATTATTAGCTATAAGGGTCCGATCAAAATTTTTTTTTAACAGAAAAAAAAGGAAGAGAAAAAAGAAAGGCTTCCACACCATAGTGGTAGGACATATTGATTAAAGCAAAAATGCAAAAGTTCTGACTCACACGAGGTTAAGGCCTTCAATATTGGACAAAGTATCAGGAACCGATCCAGAAAGGCTATTGTTGTTCAACCGCCTAAGTTTTTCAAGAAGATAACAGAAAAGAAGTCAACAGAGAAACAACCTTAAAACTCTAGAGCAGTCAAGTGAGTTTGTGAATGAAAACATATACAAATATTGGTCAACTCACAAGTAATTTAACATTTCGAGGTCACCCAAAGAGCTTGGTATTTCTCCTTCAAACCTATTGTTGGATAGATCAAGTGTCTGAAGCTTGATTAGCCTCCCAACTGAAGCCGGGATAGGACCATAAATGGCATTGTTCTGCAATAACCTATGTTACGAATAGCAAAACAATCAGTTCCAACACATTGAAGCACGACCTGTCTTCATCCAAATCAACAGAGACCAGCCATGAGGATGAAACAAATACAACTAGAAACTTGATAACTTACACGGATTCTAGCTTGGAGAGGTTTCCTATTGCAGGTGACAATGTGCCATATAAATTCTGACTGGGTAGTCCTCTGATAATATAAAAAATTTAAACATCAATAATGCAAATTTCCTCCTATTCAACTTCGCAGGAGTTAAAACTGAGCAAACTTACACTGAAGAGACAGAACCATCTACAGAGCAAGTAACCATCCTCCAACTACAGGGATCAACAGCATTCACATCCCAATTTTCCATCACATTATAAGGGTCTTTCAGACTATTTTTTATGGCCACCAAAGCTACAACTGCATATAATTAGAAGAACAGCAAATAAGCAATTTATAACCACATGCTGCGACTAAACATGAACGAGCATATGTAGATAAATAAGGACTAAGAAGTTGCATTTTCTTATGGAACAGTTTCATTTCATCAAGAAGGATCTCTGTTTTTGCTCTAATTTGTAAAGTCATACCACAAAATATGAAACACACACTCAATAAGAAACGGTGCAATTTAAACTGAAACAAACCTTCGTAGTTTATGCCAGTGGGAGAAAGACTAGCAAAAGAACTAGGAATTAATGTGGCCACCATCAATACCGCTTGCCCCAACAGAGACAAATACCAATTGTTTCCCATTTTCAGAAGAGTAACACTAGTCTGACCTCCTCAAGTTCACTTTCTCATCAAATTCAATAATTGCTGAAACAAAAAATAACATCCAACCACTATTGCAGCACCCATTTTTCTTCAAAAATTTACCAACTCAACATTGACCGATTTGAAAAAACTACCATCAGAAAAGCAGTCAGCAGCAAGAGAAACTCAATTCAACACAAAATTCTCCTTTCGCTTTATCTCAAGAAGCACCTCAAAAATGCTCTTCCGGAAAAACAACAAAAACTCCAGAAACTGGAGGTGGGCTGTACTAAAGTTGCAGCCTTTGCACAATTATGCACTTAATCCTTCAGGATGATGAACTAAACGAGCAGCATTTGGAGTGTGAGAAAAAAAAATAAAGGGAATTTCCTCGAGAAATAAACCAGGAATTTCAGGAAGTCCTTGAGATCTGGGAATGTTGGGGGTGTGATTTTCATGTGCTAGGAACTAATCCCCACAAAATTCCCAAGTGGGCTTTATGTTGGTTTATCCTTACTTAAGCTTCCTTCCCTTCCTTCCTTCTCGTCACAAAGTTCTTAAGCACCACAATCATTGTTCTTTCTTCTGCTATATACATCCCAATCTGAACTTGTTTTCTTATTCCAATGGTGGGAGATGTTTTATACACGGAAAGATACAAACACACAAAAACGCCAAAACGTAATGCCAAAAGCCTATAAACGTTCACAGATGTAGATGTGGGCACTGTAAGAAATGTCTGAACTACACACATAAAAATACTATCTTTATTAAAAAAATAAATAAATAAAGTTATACTGCAAACATCTTTCCTGTAATTAGATGATTAGATCATCAGAAAATAATATCACTTCCTAATTCACTTTATCGAATTATATTTTAGTTCACATAATAGATATTTAAAATAACTCTAAAACCCTATTTTTTCTTTTATCAAAATAATGTAGATAGTATCGGGGGATAAATTTAAAAGATGGACAACTTGTGCGATTATTTGTAAATTAACTATAGTGAAATATTCAATGAAAATAGTACTACCAGTAAACAGTAATTCTTGTTGGGAACCCAAAGGAAAAATAAGAATTGATTGCCTTTAAAGCAGTGATTGGATTGAAGGGATGTGATCAGAAAGAACAATGGGATGTCTTAAAAGCAAAAGCAAAAAGGCAAAGATAGCAGAAAAAAATATTTTTTTCTTTATGGCAGGTAAGTATTTTGGCAGGTCACGTGCTTGGCTTGTCGACGTCTTTTTTGTTGGTTTTTTTTTTTTTTTTTGGATTTCTTTATTGGGTTTTGGAGAGAATATAGATGGAAATGATTTTTATAATTTCTGTTAAAGTTTCTGCACCCAATGACCCCCCACTGTTAGTTACTGTATTCCAATATGGATTGTACCCTGTAGTTCAGTCAGCATCACAGCAAAACGTTTTTGACTCAAAAAGGCAAAAAGGAAAACTATGAAAGAAACGTTTCAAGTAAGAGTGCAACGATAATATTACGGTGTTTGCTACAAAAAAAAAAAAATCATGATTAAATGCTGATTACAATAAAATCAAGGAGTCATGGAAAAAAAATCGGATGTTATAGAGAAAAAGATCATATCGCATCACTAATCGGGAAGGATAATTCGTGTATGTTTTCTAACTTAAAAGTAGATAGAAAAATTGCAATATTGTATTGTTGATGATTATTACATGTACAAATCACGAATGAAACCGGTATCTATGTTGCATCACTATGAAAACTGAAAACCACTCAATTAGGAGGAATTTGGTGGAGGTTAGATGTGGTTTGTTCATGTTTTATTCATATTTTATTGGAGGTACACCTACTTCTTGATAATTGGTTCGTTTGGCAACATGATGTGCATGCACACTTTTTAGTTTCTTTTAGATGATGATTCCAGAACACAATTCCAACATAATAACGTTCCTTCCAATCGCAAATCTTCAGATTAGAGTTTTCTTGAACTCAAGTGGAGATATTCGTGGTATAATTAATTGTCTCGTCCTTACATAATTTTCTACATTTATAATGGAAAGAACACTTAAAAACATACACTAAAAAAGCGATCTAAATATATTTTCGTTGAACATTGAACAATTTATATACTTAAGCCATGTTTGCAGCCTTTTTTAAATATATTTTTTTTATTAACAATATAAAAAGGTATATTGAAAATGTAAAAAGATAAATTAGATTGTTTATACGCGAGTGGGAGAACCAATTTGGGTGCAAGCAGGTTTGGCACTGATTACTGAGTTATGTTGTCCAAAACTTTGGATTGTTTAGTATAATAACAACTGCTCCTTCAATTAATAGTCATACTATTGTCATTGTGTAGAGACTAGAGAGAGTAGTGTTAGGAACTAACTACTATACTAATAGGCTAAAGTGGTAAACAAAAGGGGTGATTTGGAAAACCAACGCAAAAGAATGCGTGAAACAGAATTGCAGTATATGTAAATGAGCCTGGAGTGCTAATAGCTAGTGGGGAGAGAAGTTTGTGTTCTTTTGGGGTGTTTATTTTCAAAGCCAACATTTTTATTACTTGAAGCCACATATTTTAAAATTGGACTATTTTACCTTTATAATTTTTTAAATCAAATAATTTGACTAGAAAGAAAATTAAAAAAATTGAAAATTTAAAAAATAAAATAAAAATTGACCGACCGGGGGGTTCACCCGTCCCGGGTTAACCAGGGACGGGGCAAGGAACGCATCCTCTTGTTCGCCCGAACGTGTTCATTGCGCGTCCCGGATTAAACCAGGACGCGCAATGAACGAACAGGCGAACAAGAGGACGCATTCCTTGCCCGTCCCGTGTTAACCTGGGACAAATGGATTGCTCGTCCAGTCCCGGTCGGTCCAATATGACCGGTCAGGCCCTTTTTCTTAATTTTTTTATTTTTTTTATTTTTTGATAATTAAAAAATAACAATATTTGTTATTTAAAAAAGTCTAAAAATTAAAAAATATCAATCGGATTCATTGCTATTTTTTTAATTTTTAAATTTTTTATTGTAATTAGTTAATCTAATTTTTAGGTCATTAAATTATTAACAATTTATTATTTGAGTTACATTAAATATCACCAATCTTTGTAGTACAAAAAAATAGTTAATCTATTTGCACATATTTGTCACAATCTTTGTGGTACAATTATTATTTTTCATTATAAATGTATAATTATTATTTTAACTAAAAATTATCTTTAAAATAATGATTAAAGTAAAATTTATATTTTAATATCAATTCAAATAAATTAACTTAACAAATAATCTTAAATTTTTTTGTAAGTAAAAATTAATTATTTATTTATTTTCAAGTAAATATAAAATCGAGAGTTTAAGCACTAAAGTATAAATATTGTTAATAATATTTAAAGTACGAAATATTTAACGTGTAATGATACTGTGAATAAACTAACATTAAATTAAAAATTAATAATTTGTCCGTTCTTACGTGAATCGGACCGAATGACTTGTCCGATTCGGTCCGAGTGGCAGGGCCAAAATAACAAGGACAAAATGGTCCAATTCTTTTTTAGTGGCTTTGACTACCTAAAGTGGGGGCTTCAAAAATCCACCCCCTTCTTTTGTTGCTTTTGCTATATATATTCTGTGTTTGTTGGATGCTGTGAAAGCAGACAGATAATGTTAGAAGGGAGAATCTGGTCACACTAACACATCCCCACATGCGCCTTCCTCCATGAAAACCAAACCATCTCCATCTTGGCCACTCTCCTCAGCCCTAGCTGTATCTATGGACTATGGGTATGGCATTCTTCCTTAGTCCAAGAAAAACAAATAAATTTAAAAAAAAAGTTCACTCCAAATTGGATCAATATTGATACATTCTGTATGGATAAGTTTCTTTCTTTCCTTTTGTTCTGTTTTTAGTTTCTGTGATATTAGTAGGAGACATTTTTCCTTTTAATAGGAGGTAGAGATTTGAAAGTTCTATTAATTTTTCTCAGTACCATATACTCCTTCCGTCCCATAATTATTGTTCAGTTTGGATTTTCATTTTTAGTTCAAATTGTACTAAAAATGAAATCTCAAAGTAGATAATAATTTTGAGACAGAGTGAATAGTAAAGATCGACTGTCTAACTAATTTTTAGACATCTTAAATTAAAGTATGTTGGAGTATCATGTTGAATAATACTGATTTTGCATCACTCCCGGCATTCAAGACTTGACAAGGGTGATTTAGGTTATGTTTAGATCATTTTTTCACTGTGTATTTCTAAGTATTTTTCATAATAAGAAGGTAAAAAAAAAAAGTATATTAGAAATATTAAAATATACGTTAAAATGAGATAGTTATTATTTAATTATTTTAAAATTATATTTTTATGTAATCTGTGAGTTTATGTATTTGAGACTTTTGAGTTGATGATGCGACTGGCAAATGAGATACAAGAGACTGTGTACTATTTATTTTAATTAATATAGAATTTTTTTTAACCCAAAAGGAAATAGTATTCTTTCTTCAAATCCAGGAAGTGAGTAGAACAACTAGTACTAATTAATTAACGTTTCTGGTTCAAATCACGGACGACAAAGAACAAAAGCTATCAAAGTCGATTATTCGTATGTCATGGCTTTAGTTGACCTAACAACAAATTTTAAGATTTTAGGTTACTTTTCTCCAGACCTAACAGATCATGAAGAGAAAGATGCAAGATCTACGTAAAGTCTAATAAGAGATTAATTTTAGCAATACTGTCGGATGAGATTAACAACGTCAGGCAAATCTGCATGCATAGCGTAGCAAATTAAAATTTCATGCCTACAAAGAAAAATTATCTTAAAAAATAGCACATATTTTATTTATTTTTTGGTTAAGAAAAAAATAGTACATATTCAATTTTGAGATTGATTTTTTTTTTTTTTTGAAACAGATAGTAAGAAAACTCCAAAACCATTTTGGTGTATAATATTTGTGGTGGGTGGATGATGTGGCTTAAACAATAGTATTGTAAAGCGGCAGGTATAGGGCGAATGCATCTCTATATAATGTTAATGGGATGAATGCGTTAATGTGCTCAAATTGTAGAACCCAATCTCTCTTTTTTTTTTGGGGGGGGGGGGTATTTTTGTCGCGTTGGAAAACCTGAAATATTCTCTGATCTATATATACTATGGCTAATGGTTGCATTTTGTTATTTTTTAAAAAAATAAATTAGTGAAAGCTAGGACCCAGAGACTAATATTAAAATCTTGTTCATAGGCCTCTTCCATTTCAGTTTTGTGAAATGTGGAATTCCAATTCCACTCCCCGAGGTTCAATTCCCATTTCGCCTTTTAATGGCAGTATTTTTATTTTTTTTTTGTTTTGCTTCGTTTTGGGAGTTCAAAAGCATGCTACATAGACACCACTCTACAACCTCAAAATCTTACCTGAGCATCACTTATCTCCATCGATAATGTAGAAAATTACAAAGAAGGGGGAGGGGGTTGTGTGGGGGTTGATTTTAAGAATGAAAAAAAAAAGTCCAAATAGTACTGATTCATTTGTTCAATACTCAAACAATCTACAGTACTGAAAATAACATAAATAAAGGTTACATAAATGAAGACCCCCCAAACATCAATTTCTACCCTTTTGAATGATTGGAGTTTGTGGAAAAGACAATGACAGATCAAAATGAGAATTAATTCCAGCACTTCTCAAATGCTTACATTTAATTTCTGGATAGAGTTAATTTGGTTAAGTAGTAAACGCGAGGAAATTGTAATCATACTCTTACTCTTTCCATTTCAAATTGAGTATCGTTCTAAAACTTGCACACAATTTAAGAAACACTTAAATAGGTAGCTAAATTATTAGAATATTCTCAAACGACTCCACTAAAATAAATCTTTACCAATAGTATTATTTCTTTTGAGGGTATGTTTAAAAATTTTGGATAAAAAATGCATTAGAATCAGAAAACGTTATTTATTTTGAAATTTATCTATTTTGTTAAAACGATACTTATTTTAGAATGGAGGGAGTAACAATTTTTCTTTTTGGGGGAAAACGAAGGGAGTAACAATTATTTGATGAATGTAAGACAACCCAAAAGATATGCATTAAAATGTATACGATGAGCTAAAAGAGGTTTGACACAAGCATCGGTTTGCAATTTGAAGGAACATACGTTGTATAGAACTGAAAAGATGGAACGGTCTTATAGGATTTTGGATTTTGGTTTTGCTAATTGACGCAATTTCAAAGCGTTAGGAGTTGCACTTTAAGGTGAAATTAGTTGGGCATGGGCCCATTTCAGTGGATGGATGTTGTAACAACTTGGCCCCCCATTTTTTTGAAATATGGCAAAAACTATTTTGCAAAATTTTCCCAATATATTTCTCCATTTCTCGAGGAAATATATATCTTACTATATTAGAAACAAGAACCACACTTAAAGAAATCACCATTATTTGTCATATGCCATTTCCACATCATATTTTTAAAATAAATTTTTATTACCACATCTCTTAAATTTCAAAGGTAAATACAGTCTAAATTCACTATCACTTCCTATTTTCGTCAAAACAAACAAAAAAAACCACGGGTCCATAAAAAAACCCAAATCCTTGTCCTCATCTCCACGACAATCGACTCCTTAATCAATCCCTTCTCCACAATTAAAATTTGAACTTCAAATTTTCATTCAAAAAATACATCTTAATCGGATAAAATTTGAACTTCAAAAAATATTCTCTTCACCTCTCTATATAAACACAAAGGAAAAAAAAAAAATTCTCATTGATCTTGCTTCGGCTGTTGTGGTGGTACCATTACAGGTATTAAAATTGAAATGATTTTATTTCCACAGATCATTGGTTTGGCTTTTATTATTTTTTATTTTTCCCGTTCAAGAATAATGTGATTACTCTTATTTTTATGCGTCCATTCGTTACAGCTACCGTAGCCGTTGTCAGGTAGTATGATGTGATTTTTTATTTGGTTAGTTAGCCTATAATTTTTTGTATGATTTTAAGTATATTTGGATTGAATTGATTGATTGGGTTTTTGTTACAAACTGTGGTTTTTTAAATTTGTTTTTTATGTTTTATTCAATTAGAGTGGTTTTCTTTTTTTAATTATGGAGTCTCAGATTTTTTTTCGTATATGGCCAATATGAAGTGTGTTTTTTCTTTGTTTAATTGTTTTTTATTTTGTTTCATACTCCCAGTTGACCAATTATTATTATTATTATTATTATTATTATTATTATTTTATTTATAAATGAAGCATGTTTCTTTTTTTGTGTTCGGGGTTTCAAGAATATACTTTTTTGGATTTGGTTTTTGAACTTTTTTTAGTTCCTCATCATATAAATAGTTCAGGTCGCTTTTTTTAACTAATTTATGGGGAATCCTTTTATGAATTTGAGGTGGAGAGGAAAGGAATGATGTTTCTACGTTTATTTGTGTTTTTTTATATCATATTTACTTACAGAAAAAAATAAAAATTCTCAAATTTTAATGGGCTATCTTTTACCTTTTTTTTATTTTTTTTATTTGCCATGGTGAGGTGAGTTCTTTTTTGCTATATCTTGAAACCTATGCAAATTTATATTATTTTCATTATCATATTTGTGATCAACCAGTTTCAACAATTAACCAGTTTCAAAATCATATTTTTTATATTTTACTACCTATAAACTTTTGGAAGAAATAGTTCCAACAATTAAGCGTATACCCTTTGGAGGAAGCTAACTACAAAGCTATTACAAATCTCCAAAACTAAGTATTGATTTGGCACGACCAATGGAGAACATCAATAAATTATCTTACTAATATTTAAACTTATTAGGATGCTTTTATATTTTGTCTAGCATTTACTTCAAGACATATATTTGATCAAGTTTATTTATATTTAAGAAGTAACACTTATAAAATATTTCTAAAATCTTCAAACATTTCTAAAACGTACCGGGCCAAATACAATTTATTTTTTTGCCAAATACAAACATCACACTTATAAAATATTTATAAAATTCTTCAAATATTTCTAAAATATATTGGGCTAAATACAAAATATTTTTTTTCAGATACAAATATTTCTAAGATCTACAGATATATTGGGCCAGGATCACGCATTGCGCGACCAGACATCACTAGTATATATATATATATATATATATATATATATATATTTATATATATATTTTCCCGGTCTTTTATGAAAATCTTATCGAATCGACAAATCCTCTCTTTTCTTTGGTTTTTGCGGATAAATTTAAAAACTAGCTAATGGGCTGTTAGAAGAAAGGCCTAGTCAGTTGTGGGTCACAGTATACTTTTGGGCTTTAAATTGACCCAACTAGAGATTGATCTTGTAACAACAAAAGACCAAACAACGGGAGAGGAAAAAAAAAAAAAAAACTATACACAACGGGATGAATGAAATAAACACAAAGACCATTGCTAATTCATCAACATCGCCTTCAATATAAATCTACCATTTCAAAAAATATATATACACAGAGTATAGTCTTCGAAGCATCAAACGACATCAGCACTACTGAATAGTGTATATGTATACTCTTTATGTAGTGGGTAACAATAACAGATTGTCGCACCGGCATCTAGAATTAGAATCATATAATCAAAATTAAGTACAATTGTTGAACGAATACTAGATTTATGTATAGACTAAAATAACATAGTACTTAATAAGACGTGTACAAAGTGTAAAAACACTTTGAACTACATAAAATTGATCAATTTCGGATGTATTAACTCATCAATTTTGATGATGACAATGACGGTTGAGGATTGCATTATAGGATTAAACTTCTTAAATCTTATAATGAAATAATTTAACAAGTTAAGAAGCTACTAAAAGAAAGGACAAAGAAGTATCACTCAGAGTCATTTTCATGCACAAAAAAAAAAATATAGGATAGACATTTTTGTTTGTTATAATAGCGATCCACACAAGTATCCGATTAATTGAAACAAAATATCAATCATCCAGTTGGAATTTTGTTGCTGCGGAGAGGCCAAATCAGATATGGACAATGCCGAATCAGATAACACAAAATTTGTTGGTTTTTTTTTTTTTTTTTCAACTAGGGAGAGATGATCTTTTATAAAATTTAATTAGTCACAAAAAGTTTGATTCGAAATACTACTTCTAAAAATATTTGTATCTTTGTCGTTGGGGTGTACTTTGAAAACCACCATTTGGTGTTGGGTTAACCAAGTTGTTTCAGCAATTTTATCTTCATCCACATGTAAATTTCCCCACGAGATCTCCAATAATCTGATATGCAACAACTTAATCACCTGATTTTTATCTTTTCAAAACATGTCAGCAAACTAAACAACCCGATTCAAAGAAACATAATATTTTCAATCACCTTCATTAATAACACTATAAATTTCCGACCCTGCGATCATAAAACACATTGACCCCTCCATTTACAAAGATTTGTCTAGATGAATTAGAACATGATCGTCATTGCATAATAGTTTTATAATGCTTAGAGTTACGCGTACATTTTATTCAAATATTTGACAAATTTACGCCCCTTCATTTGCTTACATTAACTTAAAACTGGAAGTAAGTTACAAAATTAATGCAAATTTAACAGGTGACGAGCTAAACACAGAGAGAGGTCCGTTCAGAAAACACACCCAAAAACAGATATCATATCATATAAGCATGTATATAGTCAAAAATACAGTTTGACCTAGTCAACGAAAATCAAGGTTGACGTACTCGATCTTCCGACTCAAACATCGCCGGAGCTCATCCAGTTTGACATCCACGCAGGTCAATGTAACCTTCTCCGACAGACGAGCATCTCCGGTAGCCACCGGGTTACTCAAGCTACCCCAATTGCACGCGCCGCCGTTGACAACCTCACACACCACCAACTCCGCCACATCATCCGGTTTATAAATATACACAAAGCTCCCTCCTATGCAGATATCAATGGGACTTTCACCCTTTAACTTCTTCAACATCGCCGGAGGCATCTCCCCTATTTCTCTGAAGGAGTACTCAAAGCTGTGATCACAAGTAACCACTTCCCATATCTTCACCTTTTCAGCTTTCTCATCCACGTCCCGGGTTAATCCCACCACGATCAGACGGTCATCTTCCAATATGCGTCCAATGACCGAGTAAAAGCAACGCGGGTCGGGTCGAATATTTCCCAGCGAAGACCAGGAGTTGGATTGTAAGTCAAAGCAGTGGAAAATACCGGAATGTTTCTTCATGAGAAAGAGTTTTTCATCCGTGGCAGCAACGGAAAGCCAGGTGGAAGACGACGAGCCTTTCAAACCCTCCGGCATCGATTCGGTCTTGCGCCATTCCCGGCTCTTGGTGTCGTAAATCTCGACCGCCAGAGGGTCGTCTTCGAAGTCATACGCGCCACCGGCGACGACGACTGACTCGCCGACTTTGGCCACGATGGGGTCCAGCCGGCAGGTCGTCGCGGGACCCGCTTTGTGCCACGACAGAGTCAACGGGTCAACCGAGAAGGTGAGGTTGATGGAGGGCGGGAACATGTAGAGAAAATTGGAATTGGATGATCGGAGGGGAGATGGGTTCTCCGAGGACGGCTGAGATATCTTCATCCAAACGTGCGAACGGGGGTCGTAAGCATGCGTGGACACGGCGGCGTAGGGGTGGCGGGCGGACTGGGTATGGAGAATCAGCCACGGTTTGGGCGGATTCCGGCACCGGAGGGAGGCGTGAACGGCCTGGTTCCATGACTTGGACACTTGCAACGCCGGAATCAAGTCGATCAACGGGACGTGCGACAGTATTTCTTCCAGTACGTCCCCATAAATCGGATCTTCATCGTCAACTGCCGTTTCTGATCCTCTGGCTCTGATTCCGGCCATTTTCGAAAGTTAGACCAACGATGAATTAATGCTATTGTAGAATTATAAAAGTTGGGAAAAAAAAACAGTAGAAATGATGAGAACAGTACTTCGGTTAGAAAATATCTATGGCTAGGTAAACAAAAGGTTTCTTAAAATGCTGATTTAAATAGAATTTGGTGCGAATCAGAAAAATGTAACGATCGGTGATATTTCGAGTTTTCTTGTTGGGCAGCTGGTTGGATTTTGGACTACGTACAGTCAGTGTCAGCAATGGAATGTGTTGGTGTAGAAAACAAAAGAAATAAATAAATTGCCTAATAGTCGTAATACCTAAAGACATCTCATTATCCTCCAAAAAAATAGCTTTCAGGTGAGCTTTGATTTTTCATAATTTATACAATATTGGTTTTGTCACATTACAGTTACTTGGTTTTGGTTGTAGTTTGTGAGGTCAAAGTAATTTAGTACAAGGTTGAAGCATTTTTCAATAATGTTTAATGGTAAATATTGTTCCAAATGTAACCAATAATTATTATAATTTTTTTCATTTCCTTTACTGTTTATTTTCCGGTCATCTGATAACATACAAAGTGTATAATGTAATGTTTACGCATATCGTTACTTCAATTATCATGTTGTAAGCGTACTTGTTTAATGAATATATTTCACAAATGTTTCATCAGAAAGTAAGGGTTTCAGATTAATTAATTAGTTTGATGTGGTATGCCGGTGTCTGTTTAAGACAATCAGCGAACAAGTTATGATACCAAAAAATATCATGTTCCACTAGTCAGTTTCTTCTACCGAAAGCTTTCATTCGGCAAAAGATTCGTCACCAAGAAGAAAACAGTGCAAAAAAGTTTTTTTTTTTTTCCCAATTTTTCCACTCAATTATTAAAATATACTCATGAAAACATGCATGTATTTACTAACGTGACAATTGAATTAATTCGTTGTTGATATCATACTCCAACAGCCGACCGGCAAGTAGAAAAAGTTCGCCATTTCATGGATCAAGTTCGCAGTAGACAGTAGTTACGGTTCTACAGTTGAATGGATATTTGTTTTTTACAAGAGAATTGAAGATTGATTTTTTCTTCTTCTTCTTCTTTTTTTTTTCATTTACCGACACAAATGAAGTTCGTGAATTCACGAATATTACGATGCTTTTTTTTTTCTTTTCTTTTATTTGGTCAATAAAGATAATACTCCTTCCGTCCTATAATTATTATCCAGTTTGGGTTTTTACAAATTGTACTAAAAGTTAAATCTCAAATTGAACAATAATTTTGGGACAAAGAAAGTACTAATAACAGAAGAAAATGTGGGTTCATGTGCGCCGAGTCGCACTATGTAAGCTAGCGTAAATGCGTGAATGAAATATACGGCCTAAGTTAGAATTTGTCGCCGTGACAAAATACCGTGGAAAATGCGACGTATGTTACATATATATAGTCAAAGGTTTCCCAATTTTATACCGTACGTAATTCATTTTTCACATCATTCTTCTATACATCACATTTACATTAGACAACGTTTCGTCCTGAAACTGATGGAGAGAAGATAGAAAAAAAAAAAAAAAAGAGAGAGAGAGAGAGAAAAAAAAGATCCAGTTGTTGTTAAAAACATCAGGATTGTGGTGGGGGAGGCTTTAGTTAACTTTTAGTACAAAAAACAAAAAAAAAACCGGCTTATTTTCGGCGTATACTGATTTTTATATTTGACAAATCTCTACAAATAAAACAGTCTAATGTGAATTGTACTAATTGCGTCGTGTATTGACTGCAGTTGTACAAATTTGAACATCTCTATTACTTGTTGAAGCATAACCTTAAACGGACGCTGTATGTTGTTTGACCGTTGGTCATTTATTTCCTTCTAGTACTACTCACGTGTATGATTCATTAACTAATTGTGACAACCTTGATTTAATTTGTTTCTGCTATGCCGATATTTCATATTTTTTTATTAGTATAAATTTGAGCGTAAAAATTTTAGAGTTGTATTGTGGCTTTAACGAAAGAAAAAAATATTAAGTCCAACATTCACATATGATAAATTGAGTGTGTTCACCATATTGTTCTTTGTATTGCCCATATATACGATGAGGAGTGTCTTGTTTTCTCTCTTACACTTAATCGGTCCATAACTCATAAAAGTGAATTTACTATAAGGTATTTTTTACAAATTTTCTCATGGTCTTAAAACATTTGATGTTTTTAAAATTTAATTTGTTGTTTTTTTTTTTTCAATTTTAACTATTCTTTAGTTTTTTAACAACAATACTAAGTAACAATCGAAACCTAGATGACACATTTTACTTTGTATAATCTAGATAATTTTTTAAATCAATAACTATTTTAACTAACCTTTATTTTTTGAGAAAAGAAGGAAGTTTGGATTATAATGATATGATTATTTTTTGCCTCCTAAGTTTGACCTTATCTGCTCACAATGGTCACGGGCAACATCAACTCCATACCCTTGAAACTTGAAAGATCAATTAGTAATACGTTTTGGCCACAAAATGCAGATATTTCAGACAACATTAAGTACATTAAGTGAATCTGAATGGATGGTCCCTTTTTAAAACAAAAAATAAATCAGTGAAAACATATTTATATAAATTTAACATTTTTTTCTATTATAATGTGTGGATGAACACCAGATAAGAGCTATCAGTTGAATTCGTTAGGCCTAATTTTCTGGTTCTTCTCATTTTCTGTCCCGATTCGATTTCGACCGGTAACGCTTCTTTTCTTCTTCTTCTTCTTTAAAAAAAAGTCTCGACCAGTAATGTTGGTTACTTGGATTGCATGACTATGCAACGAAGCAGTTATGCACGTCTAAGAAAGGCTAGTTAATATTTCTATGTCCAATAACAAAAATAATATACTTTTTGTTATCATTTTATTTAAATAAATTAAATTATTTTTCTCGTACGGAGACTACTAAATTATTTTACAGTACACCGAATTTAGAGTTTTACATATTGTTTTAATTAATAATCATTATCATCAATATATAGAGAGCAGCTAGAGTCCTATTATAGAACGTAAAATAAAATGGTAATGCAATTTACTCCTAAATCCCACATACTTCGACAATTTATCTAGTGAAAATAGACAAAATGAAAAGATGGTTATGATTCTACGGCTTGTCGATGTCAGATCCGAGTATCTTGTATTTTATATGAGACGGTAGAAGAGAAAGGAGACAGTGTCACCTTTATTCTTATTTGCGTATTAAAAAGTTGAAAAACACTCATACGGAGAGTTACACGCCCAAACACAACCCAAAAAAAAATGAAAAGGAGAGAACAGGAAATTACATCATATCATTATGCAGTTGACCGGGAAAATCAAACGTTGACGTACTCGAACTTGCAACCGTTGAGCTTCAAACCTCGCCGTAGCTCCTCCAGTTTGACCTCCGCACAGGTCAACACAACCCAAGCACCGCCACGGTCAGCCACCGGGTTTCCCACGCTACCCCAATAGCACGCGCCGCCATTCACAAGCTCACACACCACTATCCCCGCCACATCCTCCGGCTTATAGATATACACAAAGCTCCCTCCGGTACATATATCTATGGAACAAACTCTAGAACTCTCGCCTTTTAACTTCTCCAAAAGCCCCGGAGGCATTTCCCCTATTTCTCTGAAGGAGTACCCAAAGCTCCGATCACAATTAACCGCTTCCCATATCTTCACCTTTTCAACCTTCTCATCAACGTCCCGGATTAATCCCACCAAAATCAGACGGTCATCTTCCAACATGTGTCCAATGACCGAGTAAAAGCAACGTGGGTCGGGTCGAAGATTGCCCGGCGAAGACCAGGAGTTGGATTGTAAGTCGAAACAGTGGAATTCACCGGAATGTTTCTTCATGACGTAGAGTTTTTCATCCGTAGCAGCCACGGAAAGCCAGGTTGAAGACGACGAGCCCATCAAATCCTCCGGCATCGATTCGGTTTTCCGCCATTCCCGGCTGTTGGTATCGTAAATCTCGACCGCCAACGGGTCGTCTTCGAAGAAATACGCGCCGCCTGCGACGATGATTGAGCCGCCGAGTTTGGCCACGATGGGGTCCAGCCGGCAGATTGTCGGGGACCCCGCTCGGTGCCACGTCAGATTCAACGGGTCAACCGAGAAGGAGAGATTAATAGAAGGCGGGTACATATAGAGAAAGTTGGAATTGGATGATCGGAGGGGAGATGGGTTCTCCGTGGACGGCTGAGATATCTTCATCCACAGCCGTGAACGGGGGTCGTACGCGTGGGTGGAGACGGCGGCGTAGGGGTAGCGAGCGGACTGGGTGTGGAGAATCAGCCACGGTTTGGGCGGATTCCGGCAGCTTCTCAGGGAGGAATACACGGCCTGGTTCCATGACTTTGACACTTGCAACGCCGGAATCAAGTCGATCAGCGGGACGTGCGATAGTATTTCTTCTAGTATGTCTCCATGATATGGATGTTCCTCTTCTACTTTTACTAATGTTTCTGATGATGCATTAATTGTTGCCATTGATCAAACGTAAGACAACGTCGGATTAATTAATTTTAATGCTAATAAGGAATTATAGACTGGGAAATTGATGAGAAATGGTTCAAAAGGGCTCTTCAAATTGGTGTATTTATATATAAAAAATTAGAGCGGAAGTAGAAGAAAATGGAACCTCTAACGTTTCGAGTTTCTTTACTCCTTTTGTTGGGTCCTGAATTTATTTTTTGAGGTGGCAGATAGGATTTTGGACCACGTAGAGTCATATTGGTATAGAAAACAAAATTAATCTTGTCAAAGTTAGGTATGGACATTAATGTGTTATAGTAAAAAAAAAGTAGCCTTCCGCTGAGCTAATGATTCTTTTTTCCCCACTTATATTTATGTTTACTCGAAAATAAAGTTCCACCCGAATGGTGTAATTAGCACACAAGCACTAATTGCGAAAGCTAAACGTGACAATTGCACTAATTAATTTGTTAATGTTGAACCAAAAGGTATATACTTACTCATAAAGCAAGTGGTTGATGCCTGATGGTATTTGACACTCTTTTAACATTCCGACCTGCGACCGGCAAATAAAAATTACGTTCCTAATCTCATAGATGAAGTTAAGAGCTATGGTTCAAATGGTGGATACTTTTCTTCTTCGCAAGGTCCGCAACGGTTTGTTTACTCCTTTTTGAGTCTTTGACCGTGACACAAGCCCCATATAGTCTTCGACCAAGACTCCACCGTATGGTCCAACCTTACTTAGAACATCATGTTATAAGAATATTGTAATCTCACTATATAATAATTTAATTTTATTCAGGCATCAGCTTTTTTCGTTGTATAAAAAACTTCATATAATTTAGTACAAATATCAAAAAAAAAAATGTTTCATTTGTCTTAAAATGATTATCATGTCTAAATTTTCACTTGTAATATTTAGTTGGCAGAATGATCCTAACTCTTAATTTAACTTTTGAGCAGTGTTTGTTATACTCTTAATTTAACTTTTGAGCAGTGTTTGTTAAGGTCGCGGGATCGAATCACATATATGAAATGGCATAGGAGTGTGCGAATTAGAGAAAATAAAAAAGGAATTTGTTGTTCCATAAAATTTTAACGAAATATTTTAATTCCTTTTATCGCAGTATCTCAACCTTGTGAAATAATCACAGAATGCGCATCGTATTCGTAGCTATAAGTTACTGGCAACTTTGGTGACGAAGTAACGGGTTGTGTACATCGGATGATATTCTCAATAAAAAAAAATGTCCAATGTTAGTGAACTAACTAATTTTGGTGGGTGTCTTGACCGCTGCGTACAAATTTGAACAGCCGATTGTTGAAGCAATTCAGCAACCTTGAAGGCTTAAAACCCTAACCGGACGCTGCAATGTTCCGACGGGGCTTTTGAACTTTTTTTTTTTTAGAAAATAATTTCTGAAGACAGAATTTTTTATTTCTATTTTTATTATTAGTTTTTATTGGGACAACTTGATGTTGTCGCTCCTTATCCGACCTTATCTGCTCATGTTTACATCAACTGCAGATTTACGTTTTGACCACAAAATGCAGATTTTTCATTAAACATTAATCACATCCAGCATATGGATATTTATAGTATAGTTCATCTAAGGCTGCAGATGTGTGGATATGAACCTCAAAATAGAGGCATATATATTACTCCTTCCGTCCCCATAATTATTGTCCAGTTTAAATTTTTATTTTTAGTTCAAATTGTACTAAAAGTGAAATCTCAAATTGGACAATAATTTTGGGCCAGAAGGAGTAATGATTTATATGCCACAAATTTCTCTGATTCTCCTCATTTATGTCTCGACTCGGTTTCCACCAGTAGTATTGTCTTTGGATGAAGAATTCCTATTGTTTGCAGATATGTATCACTTTCCTCTATGATCCTGTATTTAATTTAAACCTTATCCCGAAATTGAAAAACATATCGATACGCTATGGATAGAACCAGCTTCTCCTTTTTTTAGCTTCTTCTTTTTTTTACTGTAAGAAATATGTTACATTCTTGTGTTCCAATTTATTTTTCCAACTTAAAAAATACATGTTTTGTCCCTTTCTAATGTATTATGACTTTTTAATCATTCGTTTTGGCGACATAATATAATTCCGGTCTTCAGCTAATCTTCCTCATCTAGAAGACCAGAGCTCTTGAAGATAATATGTGGGACAGGTCGGGTGAAGCAAGTCCATCGAAGAGACATTTAGCTGAAGCTGATTCTGTGAATTCATTGGTGGCCAATGGGGCTTTGGTGTCTATTTCAGCTGGCACCATGATGCGCATTAAAGTGTTCAATTTGGCTCCATCACAATGTACATTCATTAATCATCCCGAATGTGCTAGATTGGTTGAGTTAGTAGGCGTTGCCTCTCTTTTGTGTATCAAATTTAAACGGAAAGAAAGGAGCATTTCTCTTTGAGGTTGATAATAAAATGAAAGAAAGGAATCAAAGGATTAGTGCTTGAAGTTGAAGGTTTCAAATCCTAGGAAAAGTATAGAGGAAGATCTGCAAATTCCTCACAAGGGGAAATGAAAGAAAAGTCCCTGCGATTACGTTGGATGGAATTTAGCTGGCTTACGTTATATAGAAAGCTAACCATCATTTGTAGTCTCTTTAGAACATGAATTATAACTACATTTGGTTTACCTTTTTATAGTTGTGACCTAAGTTTAGGATTTTTAATTTAATGAGTACTAAATACCAGAATCCTTCACTGTTTGGGCAATTGGGCAAAACATTCAAGGTTACTCTGCTCAGATAGGATATTATTGAGGCTACTTGTGTAAAAATTGCAAATACAAATGATACATGATTCCTAAAGTTTCACAATACATTACACTGCAAAAGTAGAAACCGAAAATGAAACAGGGAAGAATTAGATCGATGACATGATTGATTGAATGTGGAAGTTTACGCAGAAGCGGTGATGAACTCAATTGCCTGTTTGCATATTCCTGTCATGGTTGCTTCAGGTCCATACACCTGCACCAGAGGAATAGTTGTCAGAAACAATTCCATGAACCCTTTTTTAAGGTTTTCCTATCAGTTGAAAATATGGGCAAAAATTGTTTTCCATCAGTAGGAGAAATGCTAAATTTTACCTCAATTGGGATGCCAATTTCCTCTGCAAGAGCTCTCATCCTGGCAAGTCCCTTCTGGTAGTTTGGACCACCTCTTCTAACATAAAGTTGCATCCTGGCAGCTTTAAGCTTTGATTCCTACAGTTGAATTCTGTAACTTAGATCTCTCTCTCCTAGGACAAGTAGAGTGAAAAACACAGGATAGTCAACATGACTTTTGTTACCTTCTCCTTCAAAGCTCGAATTATGCCATTAAATGTAGCAGCAACATCGGTAAAGTTAGCTATTCCACCGCCTATCAAAAGAGCTCTCTTCCTGCCATCAGGGTCTGCGGTTGCACACTGTAAACAAGAGGGGAAAAATGGAATGTTGTAAAGAACAGGAAAATCACGATGTGCTTTGTATTTAGTATAAGTTCCTAGTTATTAATGGACAATGGATGAAACAAGAAGATACTTACGTCAATTACAACTCTGGCATACTGCAAAACCTCATCCTCATTGGGAGCACCACTGTATTCAGCATAGTTCCCAAGCTCAGAGGCATAGCCAAGATCTCCTACCTAGTAAAGCAATACAAGATGAAGTCAGCAATACAAGATGAAGTCAGATTGCCAAGAATACAAAATTTTTAATTCAAACGCAAAATTTGATACGGATGAGAAACATACTGTATCAGCATAAATGACACTGGCACCTCCTCCAGCCACCATGGTCCAAATTCTTCCCTTGGGGTTCAAGACGGTAAATTTCAAAGATGCACTTGTCTGCATTATACATTGAGATACTTGATAAAATGAACAAAGCTGATACAGACAATATCTGCTCATAGTGGAAATATTTGTTGTACATTCATTTATTTCATTAGGCAAATTCGATAAAACAAATTAGATACTTGTTGTACATGCAATTCATTAAAGTTTTGATAAAAACAACTTCAATTTTTATTTATTCCGTAGGATACAAATGATTCATTTAACATTATTCACACAGAAAACAGTATGTCCATATAACTGAAATTGTTGATCTTGGTTTGATATATAGAGGAATAGCATCGTTATGTAGCTTTAGTATTATTTGTTGGTTAGCAGAAAAGGGCCCTTGCTCGGTTAGCATCGTTTTCTAATCAGAAAGGCGAAAACTTCGAATTCGAGAAAGACTGTAGGAATGCTAAATGCTTCCAAGAATAAGGCAATACAGAATATCTGAACACTTTGTTAAAGTTTGAAACAGGATTCTTGAAATGTTCAGCTGATTTTTTTTTTTTTATTTCTCTTTGTTGTACTAAATCAAACTGTCTGATTCCCTAGGTTGAACCAGTCAGTTTTATTGAACTTGATTTCATAAGATTAAAACAAACCAATACCTTTTCATCCAGTCCATGGACAAAACTTTCAGTAGCACTCATAACTCTTCCAAACGGCAACGGGAATTCAATATTTCCCCACCTGCAAATGAAGATGATGTAGGACATCATTAAAAGAGTCAAGTGGAAATTACTAACGAAGTTTTATCTTATAAGCTCAAAAGCAAGCATTGAAATGGAATGATGAGTCAAAGAGCAGATGATATTACTTTTTGAAGTTCTTAAAGGCAGCTGTGTCATCAAGCTCTCCTCTCATATCCAAGGGATAAGGCTTTCCATCAACCAATGTAAAAGGATTCATCTCTAGGAATGTGAAGTCCAGATCTGGTACATTAACATTTGCTGTGTCATTGACAGATCAATTTGAATATCATATGATAAGTGGTTCGTACTTAGTTATAACCATACCTAAAAAGAGTGCATATATTACTTTGAGAAATTCTTCCATCACAGTTTTGATCTGCGATACAGAAAAATGATGCACGCATTAAAGCTATCAATACAGAAATCAAAAAGATTTGAACACCAAATAATGCTTCTGTTAATATTGTTTTGACTTCAAAATCCAAGAACATTAATTATACAAGGTTACAATAATGGTCTACTACAAAGAGCACTAACACAGGAGAAGAAAATAGGGAAGCTAGGCAGGTTACCTCCAGAGGAAGGGTGGCAATAAGGGGAGCACAAACTTCTGAGGTAAAAGACACCCCTGTGGGCACAAAGATGGTCTTAACCTGTGGAACAAAGGAACAGGCATGATCGTTAAGCTATGTAACCAAAAAAGAGAAAATTTTACCAAATAAATGGGTTTCCCATCGTCCTGAGTACTAGACATTTGACAACATAAACAACATATTTCAGTGTACCTTGTCCCAGTTTTCTTCAATATCAATTCCTCCACATTCCGAGAAGCTTATGCTACAACCAAGCCTCTCAGACACAATGTTAAGATAGAATTCCTCATTATGAGGTACAAATGGCTCAACAATGAATGTTGTAATTGGTCCTTTGCAACCACCCATCTCAACCTGTTAATAAGAAGAAAGGGAAATTAAAATTGCTCGTTCAGGTTCAAGGCTGATAACTCAAAGTCATACGCTAAAAGAAGTTAACTTTTTCATTCTAGATTATAAAACAAATTTAAAGAACATAAGGGTATCAACAATACCTCTTTGCCAAGGCGGTCTTTCACAAAAGCAGCAACTCCAGCCATATCTAAATTCAAAGCAACTAGCCCACTTTTCCCTCTCTTTCCGAATAGCATATCAGGTTTGACAACAAGTTTTGTCGAGGACAGCCAAGGCTCTTTCTCAACTAGCTCATTGAAATCAGTTGATTCAGTAACCTAGCACACATTAAGAGACACAAGATCAAGAGATAACCAAAGTGCTTGCTGCCATGAAAACTAATGCATTCAGTGTTCATGCATCAATCCAATAATCACATTGCACCAGTTAGGAGTTCCAACATGAGGTATGTGATTCGACAAGGTACACTACTGGATCCGACAAAGTTACCCCTAAATTAGCTCAAACAACTTGACGGATAATTCTAAGACAACCCTGCAAGGGATCTGGCATTGGGAATGTATCTCACAATCCTTTCTTCCACTAAGCAACCTCACTCAATCAACTTAGATAGTCTCCAAAATCAAACTGACAACAATTTCTTTGTTATGAATCAAACGCCTTATGAGAAGCAAATCATGAAAATTTCTTAAAAAGGAATGACTACATAGAAAACGCCCAATTATATAGAAGAGATCCGAAATTGCAATACATAATACTCACTTGGGCTGATTTAATTCCCAAATCATAACCAGCGAGCCTCTTGAAGTGCTCTTTCAACAGTCTCTTGGAATCATATTCTCTGATCTTCTTGCGGGCCATTTCCCTTCAACCTGTACACACACAAAAACAGCAACCAATTGATTCCCCAGATCCAAAAAAAAAAAAAAAAAAAAACAGATCACAATGCAAAAACTTCGTATCCAGGAAACAAAAGAAAAACCCAGATCTGTAACAACTACACCATAGACCCTAAACATCACAGAAGTCACAATTTAGATAAATCCTAACTACATCATGGTATATAAAATTTCAAATAAAGGAGTCTTTACCGTTCAGAATGAACCCAAGAAACTTCAACAAATTGGGGGTTTTTACACTAATTTAAGAGAGCTGAATCTAGTGAAATCAGGCAAGTGATGAATGTCTATTTATAGATGACTTGTTTGATACCTACGTGGGACTTTTTCAGATCAATGATTTTTTCTTTATATTATTATAAAAAGGGGGTGTCCGGAATAATATTCTCGCGGGAAATAAAAGTAAACTGAGTCAAGTATGAAACTCTAGCAACTACCTCTTGGTCCAACAACCTTAAGTGGACCACCGGCCGGTAAAACCAGTTAGGCTGAACTGAACTAATATTGTCCAAAAAACAGTATAAACTATAAGCCGTGTGTGTTGGGAACTGACCAAAATAAAATACTGTAGTAAAAAAATAAAAATAAAATCTAGACCGTGATTTATCATCAAATTATATTTTCAAAAAAGTTTTTAAATTTTTTTGTTGATATATCACGCAATAATTCGTACTTAAGTATGGCAATTTGGTTGAATGATTTTCCAAAAAGTTGAGGTAATAGTAATAATTATGAGTTGATATTATGGGTTTGAATTGAAGGGAGGAAGAAAGTCCAGAAATGGGTACATTTAATGGTATTAATTAATTCTAGGTGTTAATAGCTGTCTTAAGTAGAAATTAGGTTTGGTTCTTGAAGGTTAATGTTTGGCGTAAAGTTAGTTTTTGGCATCTGAGTTTCCAAGGAAGTCAGGATAGTTTTGGTCTACTTTGGGGTTCTTTTTATTCTCTTTTTAAAACAACTACTGTTGCATTCGAAGATGCGCATGAAGAATCAAAACCTTGTGATATTTTGCTAAATATTACATATAAACGATTATTCAATTCGTCGTCTATATATGTAGATATGTTATACAATCAGGCAATTAGCAATGCATTTTAATTGTTGTTTCTTGAACCAACAGAAGATGCACATAAATGTTGTGATTCATTGCTGCATCAACACCAGACATACTTGTCTAATGCCTTAAAGGAAAAAAAGATGAAAAAGGCCGGATCTGAATCAACGTTGTAACCATGGATCTGTTGGGATAAAGAATCTCACACCGGTGTCGTGAAAGAATCGTCACCTGTTTATAAGTTTCAAAGGCCATTTCATTCATTACCAATTGGTTTTGAAATGGAAGTCCAAGATGACTTGGACATGATATCAGAGCCCACGATCGGTGGACCTGTGATAACTATGAACCCGCGTGTGCGGACTTTGACCCGTGTGCCTTGGACTTACGTCAATCACTTTCGTACGTACGGGTAAGCTCGTAGATTGATCCGGCAGTATATCCGGAATATGTACCTGTGTGTACGGGTTTGTTGACTGACCCGACAGTATATCTGGTGAATGCAACCCCAATGGGCCAAATACCCCATTGGGCTTGAGGGAGGGTGTTGGGACAAAGAATCCCAAATGGGTGTCGTGAAGGATTTATCACATGTTTATAAGTCATCCTACTCATTGCTAATTGGTTTTGAGATGGAAGTCTTAGGTAACTTTGACAGGATCTTGTATTTAATGCAATTCAAATACAACCAACTTTACAACTACAATTTGGAGTGACACCTGATTCAGAGTCTATATCCAGTATACCTGGAAGCTTCATGCTCCCCTCCTATTTTTTGCATTAGTAGTCTTTGTTGTACTTTTCTTCAATTTTTTAATATTTTACAGGTTTAGTCCATGTCACTTTTTTCTCTCTCCTCTAAAAAAATATCTCTAATCTTCAAACAAACATATCTCTTAATTCGTGAAGAATTTGAGAACGTATTTACACATGAAATTTATTGCATTCGTCGAGATCTACCCAACAAAATCCATATCGAATATTTTTTTCCAACTTAAAAATGGCTAAATTTTGATGAACAGAAACAAAGAATTTTGTATAGATATCTAGTTAGAAAAATGGATAACCAACTTATATTAAACTGTTTATTTATTGTGTTCATACTGATTATCAACCAGTTTGAATTGGTTATCCATTTTATTTGTACTACTTATCTATTTGGTTTGTATGCCTATTCAACTTGTTTTGTAGTTATAATCCAACAAGTTTGTATACATTTCCAACTTGTTTGTACTGGATATCCGTTTGGTTTGTATGCTTATTTAACTCATGCGTACTAGTTATCTAACTGATTTATATACCTATCCAAATTGTTTATAATAGATATCCAATCATTTTTTTCCGTTTGGAAAAAATCATTGTCTAATACGCTAATACTAGTTATCTATTTTGTTTATACCGCTTATCTAATCATTTTTTCTTTTTTTGAAACATGGTTATCCAATGTATTCGTAGTGATTATCCAATTATTTTGTATTGGTTATCCAATTATTTTTACTGCTTGTCCAAAAAAGTTTGTATTGCTTGTCCAATATATATATATTTTTTTTTTGAGAAAATGCTTGTCCAATGTGTTCGTACTGATTATTCAACCTCGTGCTATTATTTCTCCAGTTATTTTTTAAAATTATTTTTATGTAAATACTTGTCCGATGTATTAGTACTTGTTATCCAACTAATTGGTATTGCTTATCCTACCTAGTTTTCTTCTTCTTAAAATTGTTATCCGTTGTGTTTATACTGATAATTTAACCGGTTTAGACTGATTATCTAATTTATTTGTACTGGTTATCCAATCTTTTTATTTTTGAAAAATCATTGCCCAATGTGTTAATAAATTGATTATCCAATTAATTAGTACTGCTTATCCAGCCTAGATTTTCTTTTTATTATTATTATTTTTTTTTGCAAAAAGAACGGTTGTCCAGCACTTTCATATTGATTATCCAACTGTATGGTATAGATTATCCGACCATTTTTTTCTCTACTCTTTGTGAAAATCCTTGTCCAATTTTTTGTACTGACTATCCAACCGTTTTGTATTTGTTATCCAATCATTTTCATTGATTACCCAAACAGAATTTCTCTTTCTTTTTCTTCTTTTGATAAAAATTTGTCCAATGTGTTCATACTGATTATCTAATTTCTCAGTGATGATTATCCAACTTTTTTTTTCCTTGCTCTTTTATGAAAATGATGGTCCATTTTTTTTTACAGATTATCCAACTAGTTTGTACTGCTTATCAAATTATTTTCGCTGGTTATCCAAGTGGTTTGTAATACTTATCTAAATATTTTATTCTTTTTTTTTGAAGAGGAGTGAATGTCAAAAATATAATTAGATAACCAGTACCGATAAAATGGATAATCTGTCCAAATTGGTTAGAAAATCAGTATGAACACAACGGATTACTATTTTTCAGAAAAAAAACACATTTCCTCAAAATTACCCGTAAAAATTTAAATGCATTTAAAGTTTTAAAAAAAAAATTCAATATTAATCTTATCAAATAGATCTCGTCGAGTAGTATGAATTTCATATATATTCGTGTTCTAATTTTTTAAGGTTTGAAAGATATAAATTTTACAAGAAAATATTAATATAAAATAATCACTTATCCATCTTTTTAAACTGGATATCTATCTTAATTCTGTCCATCAAAATTTGATCATTTTTAAACTCGAAAAAAATATTCGATATGAATTTTGTTGGATAGATCTCGTCGAGTACTATAAATTTCATAAATAATTCGTTTACAAATTTTTTACGGATTGAGAAATATGTTCGTTTAAAGATTAAAAATATTTTTATGGAAGAGAGAGAAAAAAATAGTATGGACTAAATTTGCAAAATATAGAAAAGGTTGAGAAAAAAATATAATAAGAATTAGTAGTGAAAAAAATAAGAGGGGGTAAATACTTCTGGTGTACTAAATAAATTGCCCCAAATTCACGTTGCCAACCTAAAATGTTAGAAAATTGCGGGCTTAGTTTTTTTGTTATGGGATACAGACGACACAATAACCGTCTTACCCACTATTATTGACTACAATTAAAAATCATTCACAGTCAAAAGGTATGTTCGAGTGGCACTTAAACAGTCTTTTTAGTTCCCCCTGTGTCCTCATTGAGAAGAAAAGGGGAGTGAAAGCTTTAGGAAAGATGGTCTACACTCATGGTGGGAGATTATTATTATTATTATTATGAAAGTAATATTCATTTTTTGGTTCAAACCATTCCGAATAATTTTTATAGCGAAATTTTTATCTTGTCAACGTGACAAATCAAACTAAAATGTAGGAGAAGTTTCCACCAATATTGTAGTCTTCTTTTACAAAGTCAAAAGTATTGTATTGTACGTAGACCGTAGTGCCACTAGTTTGTTTAGTAAACCCGGTCGACTTACCCAATATTTGCATTTTGGTAAAACGTTGACATAAGTATGCATGATAGAACTACGACTTCTGACTTACAAGTTACAAGAGATACATTGACTCGATTAATTTCTTGAACGACATTGATACTGCTAACTAACTAATAAAAAAAAAAGAAGAAGAACAAGAAGAACAAGAAGAAGAAAAGAAGCGCCAATGGACATGTAGCATTGTCAATTTAAGATCAATCCAAACTGCTTAATTATAGAGAGCCTACCTAGTTATAAGGAGGCATTAGGTTAAAAATCAGTGGAATAAATGAAGTACTCATATGAAGTCCTTTAAATAGACAGCAATGATACATCCAGTAATTAAATACAGTGAAAATATATAGAGACAAATGAAAAGACAAATACACCATCCACTTACTAAACATGTCTATTTATTAGTTAAGGATAAAAAAATAATTGTGGGAAAAAAAAAACTTCAATGGAAGAGTAGCAAAAAACTAAGAGCCATGATTAATCCACATCAGTCAGTGTGTATTGTCACTATTTTTATTCACTGTATATATCATTTTTCTTAAATAGAACTACATGAATCGTATGTCATTTTATGGTTGATATTTTACGGTGTAATATTTGTCATTTTGTGAATCTGACTTCATGTTTCAAATGAATCCTTCAAAATTAATTTTTTTTTCTTTTTTTTTTTAAATTAAAAAAATTGATAAAATCCATGCTGAAAACCATGACACATTCAAAGTTTGACTTCTGAAGTCTTCAGAGGGCGGCTAGCTCCTTCATCCTTTTCAATTTTGTTGGTCTACTATCTTGTAATAATGCATTTCGATTTAATACCAATCTTCATTACGAGTTTGCTCTGATAGTCTTACAGAATTGATCATTCTCTTAAGTCAAACTGTGCAAATTGCAAACGCTAGGTCCAAATCAAAATGAATGTCAACTCAACTTTCCCAACAAAAATTAGAGGATAAAGCATGCAATAAACAAACGAGTACACTTCTAAGCTCCAAATTATACTGTCAAACATTCATATATCTCCTCGATGTATATTTATACACTTTATTCCAAAGAATATTGTAGCATAAATGAAATAATGATGATGATGAATGTAATATAAGGACTAAGTGAACTGAAGAAGAAGATTAGGGAGAGTTTAGATATTCAGAAGTTCATTGATTCACAATTTTCTATTTTCAAAAATAGATACGACACAGCTTATGCTGATCAATCAGCCAAACAAAACCCTCAAATTTATAACGTTATATCATCTGATTGCTCTTAGTTGAGACTTGGGAAACTGAGTCCCCTATGCTAGTTGACAACAAAGTCTAAATATGGATTCTGAGTCCCCACCTCCAGATAATCAAATTATCTTTAATCCACTATCATTATGTGCTAAATAATATTCAGCCTTTTCACCTTCACTTTTAGAGTAAATATATCCAGAAAAATAGATAGTAAAATGGAATGATGATTGATGTGGTTCAAATATATAATTGTTCTTCAATTTTTATTTTTATTTTTTACAAAAGAAAAAACCGAGGGTTAAGACATTACAAATATTATTACACGGATATACAAACACCTATTACATCATGTCTTCAATCACGATTTTACAACATCTGGTGGATCATCTAAGTTATGGAGTCCTCTTAGAATTGCAACCGTTAACTCGTGTCAATTTAGCAGTTCTTTGATTGCACAATCCAAGTCACTAGTAATCAGCGGGATTCGACACCAACTTGACCACACTGCTATTATCAACATAGGCAACTACTCTTCTAAAAAAAATATATATATATTAACATTTATCACGAATCTAGTTATTATTATTATTATAATTATTATCATCATGTTGTCATCCATAAGTTTCTGCTATCATATTTCACTACAAATTTTCATTTCCTGTATCATTACTAAGAAAAATTCAAATATAACAAAAATAAAATTCACTAATACAACAGGATTAGACCCATTTTAATTTTAAGAGTTGCTAACGGAGGCATTAAGGTATATAACTCATTCTTGCCCATCCAAAATGTTAACACTCTGGGTACTGGGCCAATTCAAATGCCAATGTCATTGGGCTCCAAAAAAATTAGGGCTCGTTTGACTCCTGAACGGTTTACAAACTAGTGGACGACTCCAACTAGTTATTTCGTTGTTCATCCCTTACCGATTGGCAGCGCTGCCTTTTTGCAGAGGCTCTAGAATCTCACAAGTTGGGATCTGCAATCGCTATTTTGTAGAGTCCGTTTGAGCCGCTGGATTAAGCGGCGCCGCCTCCGAAGTAGCAATTTTTTTCTTTCTTCTCTCCGACAGCTTTTGCCTGATTAGGTTTTTCAAATTAGTATATTTGATTCGTGTGGTTTTGTTGCTTTCAACCCAAAAGGACGAGTAGAAATTTTTTACTTGTATGTTCTCTCTCTCAATTGGTGATTTGAACTTCTGTATTCTTCTTTTTGATTGGTTTGGAAGGTGATGAGACAATTAATCGATACATCAGAGGTCCCATTTATTGGGTTTGTGCTGAATTATCAATTTGCACGTCAGTCTGATTCCAAACAATATTTTCATTATCTGGTGATAAAACTGCTGTAGATATGATTTATATGTTCCAGAGTACTTCCTTATTATCTTTCCGAACTACAAATCTAAAGGGCCTGCCTTTTGATGTTTGTGGTTTGGAAATGTAAGTCATTAAGTGTAGATAAAAATGTTTTGCCTTATTATCTGGCTTCTTTCTAAGGGGCCTTCTTTCTGGCTTGTTTTGCCTTTATTATCTGGCTTGTCTTGCAGATGTGAAATGAAATAAGTGGGAACGACATTAAATTCGAATGTATAAAAAATGCTAATGAAATCTTTCTCATTTATGTCCCCAATTCCCACAAGAATTGTTTAATTCCCGAAAGAAGCTACATTTTTTTTTTTTTTTGAACATTGATGTTGCCAGGAATCCTCTGACCACCCCATTGCAAAAATTTGTAGGATATAGCTTCCCTTTATCCGACTAGAAACTACTGGCTTCCTTAACCTGGTTGAATACTGAGGGCACAGCCTATGGATGGTGATTTTCTTTCATGCATTCTCATATTGCATTTTGCCCTCTTAACCTCTTGAACAACAACACTTCTTGATCCTGATTATGAGAGCAAAGACGCTGTAACATGGAATGGTAAGCACCCCGACTGCAACATACCTGTCAAATATTTTTCCAGCAGAGTAAGTACCATTCACAGAAAGCCTGGAAAGCTGGAAATCCAAGATATTGGATTCCTCGAAAATGATTTATCATTAATAATTCTGCTTACCATGCGGGTGCATATGGAGAAGACAGATCCAGAAAAGGGTAAGGCCACCTGTTACACGCAAATGACCATAACCATCGGAATAAGAACTTTATGAACCAAAACACGATTAAGAACTTAAGGGGGAGGGATCGCTTTACCATAATGAAACACAAGCATGAACAATCCATTGGAAAATGACGAATGTGGACGTCCATAAGATAAAATACGCCACTCTGAAGAATGGAAACCTCTGAAAGCCAAATTAAAGTAATAAGTATGTTTCATTCAGAGATAGGAATAGAAACAAAGCTGGCCACCAAAGATACTAGTACCGAATTACCATGTTGTTCAAAGCCACTTCGCCCAGGAGGATGATGGCGTTGAGTGAATGCATGCAAACTTTCATCTGCAATTTCAAGAGTGCTTTTATTCCCAAATTTACACAAAAGGTGCTGAATTAAGGAAGGAAAGAATGTAAGAATTCAGACTGATATGCTTCATCATCCGGGTTTGAAAATTTGAGCAGAACTAGAAAAAAGAAAGCTTGAATACTGATACACAAAACCAAAAACTATTCTAAAAAATACAGGTTTAATATGAGCCTTCGGATTATCATTTTAACAATTTTGGCACAGAACATTTTTTTTTTCTTTCATCTGGACAAGTCTAAAAGTGGAGAAAGAGCTAGAGAATCAAAACTGAATCTTCATACTCACAAAGTTTAGTTTGTAATCTTTGGAAGTGAGAAATGGATAGAGAATGAGCCAGAACACGACATCAGTGAGCACCACAGCACCTGCAGTAGTCTAGAACAAGAAACAAAGCATAGAGATGAGATTAGATTTCAGAGTAAACAAAACAATGAACACAGCTTCCGAACATAAGGCATGAACAACGAACTCGACATAAACAAAATACCATCTTCCAAATCTTTAACCTTAACCTGATTAGCATGGAATAATCTAATCTGTACACAATCACCATCAACATAACCATTTGATCCTTTGGTGATACTTCCAGATAATATTTTAACTCTGGAACAGAAATTTTTTCCTAAAAGAACACTCTCAAGAAATGAGGCAGTTTCATGACAAAGTAACACACACAAGGCCAAAATTATGAAGAATCATATTTTCCTCCATTCTCAAATTCTAAAAGTCACTACATTTTGAGGCATATCTCACTATCTCAGCATATAAGCTATAAATTGGATAAGTATTGAGTGGAAGTGGAAATGACCATATATATTTATTTATATATGTAGCAACTGGTACAACTGTACATGCAACTTCAAAGAATATCCATAGCTTTTTGAATGAATGTATGACTTTCCCAGAATTAGAAGCAAAATGCATGTAAAGGAAAAATGTTAATGTGACATGAAAAAATTAAAAGAAACACTTCAAAAACTGCAAGGATCACAACTGGAAAAACTCGCCTGGAACATTATCTGAAATATATAACCCCGTATACCAGCGCGTTTACGATTAAGGAGTTTTTCATGTGTATTTGACTGTGAGGGAATGCTGGGCGTATTTCCATTCTCTTCTGGTGTTGGGGCCACATAACTACCTCGCTCTGCATCTAGTTCAACACAATCGGCTGCACGAACGTCTTTGCATTTGTTTAGACATCCATCTAGGGAGAAAATAGATGCCAACTACAACATCAAGAAAAAGAAAATAAGCTCACATCATGATTTACAAACAATCCAGTTCAAAGAACATTAGAGAAGCAAATATCAGATGTAGTTCATTTAGTTCAGTGATTTCAAATTTATTCATAGGACTAGAGGAATAGGAAGGAAAAGAACGCTTCTTGTTTGTTTTTCTTCTTCCACTTCAAACCATTTCTTTTGAGGAAAAATAGCATCATAAGTTGGTGCTTCTTTTCAAGTGATTTCCTTAGAGGTGAAAGGGAAACAACATACTACACAGAATTGTCAGTGATTTTCCAAGTATGGTGAACATGATTAAAATGCATAACATACCGCAAAGTATACTGTCACCAAAATAAATGTCCACCTGCAGCAAAAAAAGAACACAAGCATTAAAGTAGAAGAAACAAATCAGACATCACATACTCGCCTACTATTGCATATGATTCAAAACTTTGGGCTTCTAATCTACAAACAGAATTCTACAAGACAGGGCGCTTGAGAAAAACACATTTTGAAAACAAATTGGGAAGGTTTTATCCCACTACACAAACAGTGCATGATTGACCAAGAAAAAAGAAAAAAAAATGCCAAGCAGTACTAAAATATCAGTTCATACCATTTTAATCAAACATTTTTTGAAGACATTAGTGGTACTCATAAAGGAGTATTAGCAACCAAAAACTTTCAGGAAATTCCGCAGAATCACCTTTTTTTTTTAGAAGAATAGGTACCAGCAATGGAGATCAATCCAAATGTTATCTTACTCAGTATAGAAGTAAAATATGCGGGCTGTGTGGAGAACAATATCCTCAATAAGTGCAGCTAAAAGTATACTGAAACCAAACACTCTGTAAGCAAGCAGCCAAACAGGATGTATCCTTTTCGAAGAGGTTCTCCAAGCTTCATCTTCATACAAATCTCCAACCTTTTGCTCGGCATTTGACTTGCTAGAACCTTCATATCTCCAAATGACGATTGCCGCGACTGTCATTGATATTAGTATCCATATTGCGCATAGGAAGAACCTCCAGTTAAGCCAATAACTAGGGGCCGTAGTATCAGTTGTCATGACCGGTTGCCAGGAGTGATTAGAAGTTTCTGTTAAGAACAAACCCATTATGCCTTACACAAAAATTTCCTAAATTTTTTTACTGAACTGAAAAGCAGTCTTCATTCTTCATACACAAAAAGAATGAAACACATATGGTTCACTTCAACAGACAGTAATGCTAAAAGAACTTTGTAGAAACAAACGCTTAAGCTAAGCTTCCAAATATGCTGATCATTTCATCAACTTGAACAGGAAATACACGAAGGGGGTGTCTCGATTTTCAGCCACTCAGATGAAAATTTTATACCACAAAAACGAAGTTAGTACTTTATTGCGGTTCACGACAATTTTGCCCGGAAGAATACACAGAAAAAGCTGAAACCAAAGGACGAAATTTCTTCGCGAAAAGTACAGATTAAACAGAAAGTGAAAATACCACCCAAGCAATTATTAGCTGGAGAAACAAAAGATACAATTTTTTTCAATTCCAAAATTATTTGAAGACTCTAAACAAGATAAGCATGGGAATACGTACAGTCAAAATTGAGATGCAACAGAACCACTTCTGGCAGAGTCCAAATAAAGAACCCAACTTTATCAAAACTAACAAAAAAAAAAAAAGAAGGGAAGCCAGGGAATGCAGAATTTAAGCTAACCTTAACTTGGGAATGGATCATCTCATGATTGAGCCGTATTAGAAAAAGTAGAAGGGATTGGGATTCTTCTGTTGTCCTCTGATAAACAAGACAGAAAGAACAAAAAGAAGCAGAGGAAAAAGGAATATGTTGGGTACAAAAAGTGAATCTTTGTATGGAGAACTTGAAGAACCTCTTCGGGTGGGGAAATGAGGAAGATTTATGAAGGCAATGATTTTGATTTGGCGGTTTAATTATGGAGGGGCCTAAAAACGAAATAAAGAAATGAAAAACGTGGACAGGAAAAAAAAACAGAGGAGAATTTGTAGTGTGGAATGAATCCCTTGTGGCTTTTGGACTTGGGATTCGGAGTTACCGGAGAGAAAGGAGGCGAGGAAGGACCAGAAATTTGTCCACTTCAACGTTATTAATCATCGTATATACGCAATGTCGAAATCTCAAGAACTGTTAAAAGTCGATTTGGTTACGACTTTGGGGATTGGATTCCTTGAGCAAATCTATTTCTGCCAACTGGGGTCTGGGAACATCCATCGTTAAGGAACAAATAAATTTTGGATTTAGGTCGGTAGCTGATCAAATAATCAAAGCCCACTGGATTTTTTTTTTTTTTTTTTTTACAATGAAATAGGCTAATTACTAAGCTATCACATAGAAGCGTAAAACAATTTATTGTGTCGACTTGTTCGTCGACTCCTATATATCAACGAAAATATAGAGTATAGACGTACACATTTTTCACCAAAAAATAGAAGCGGTGAAGTTTTGGAAGACTTTGGTTTCGTTAATGCATATAGTAATAATATGATCATGTACAAAATGGAAAAAACCCTCTTCCTATTAATATTAATATTACTGCCATTGACAGAAATAGACGAGATGGAAAGAAAGACATCTCATAGAGCTGTACATCTCTATATTGCTGGTTAATTTACATAAAAGCATTACATTGTTATTCAGTGTCACTGAATTGTTCTGTAAGTGAATCAATAGGCAATGATCCAAAAGGAACATATGATTCTACCCCATCGAACACTTTATTCATGAGAATTTTATCTTCTGGCCAGTTTTCATCTTCGTCGCTTGGATATTCTTCATCCATAATGTCACCATCCTGTTGATCCCTCGAATCAAGAGGAGCTTGTTCAACAGACACGATCGTTGCTGGATATGAGTGCTCGACCACCTGTGAAACACTGTTGAATTCCTCTACTTTCTCCAACAGTTCATCTGGATCAAGGTTAGTGGCACCTAGCAATAACGCCTTCCCCGATTCAATTGCACTTTTCCACAAGGACATCATTTTAGGGCTTGAATTCACTGGTACTGGATCAGAGTTTTGGAACTCACAAGCAGTAGAATCTGAATTACAATTGTTCAAAGAAATTATATCAGACATCACGTTTCTGCATTACAACAGTTCGTGATCTTGAAACACAATCATTACCAACAAACTAGAACGGACATTAGCAGAGAAGGTTTTCTTGAAGTTTCTCATTTCACTGAGAAATTTAAAAGACCACAAAGCAAGTCTGCACCATTTATTTGGTGCTTTTAATGAAGAATGTTGAGGAAATTTCAGCTAAACCAATGAACAAACTTACAACTTTTCAAACATAAATGTGGGTTTTTTCCCGTGAAAGAAAAACCTACACAAGAAGTGACGTTTCTTCTGTAACTAAAGCAATACCTGGAGTCCTAGATCTAAGATTACTCACTCATCATGAATGATATGTACTGTTTTTACCCAGTAAATTTGCAAGATTTATAAACCCAGTTTTGATGCTTAAAACTTGGAAGGAAGGGAGACAAAAACTGGACCCCAATCAAGAAGAATTTGGGAACTGTTACCTGACACATTCGGACGATCTGCAATATCATCGATACTAGGGCCTATGGCCGGAGCAGCATAACTGTAGATTGACTTCCAATCTTTACCCCTCCACATCAAGATTTGCTCATCATCAAAGGATAGCAGGACACAAGGAACCAATTCCTGCAAAGGGAGGAGACGGAAAAAAGTCAGGGAAGAAACAGAGAGGAAATTTGCAACATGGTAAAATTGGCATTTGCTGATTAAGAAAGTACTAAGAAACCTTTAGCTTAGCACCAATTTTCTTGTAATCACTGGCATGAAGTCCCTTGCAGTCAATCTTCACCAACGCACATCCTTCGAAAGCAATTCTGACATCCCTCACCAGGTAGACATATACTCCGTTTTTGGCTGTGGTCAAAATAAAAAAGAAAACCACAAATTATATATAAACTGGAGATGCGTGGAAATATTACTAAAAGATTAAAGCGAAATGGACCAGGAAATGAAACATGATAAAATGGTCAGAACAGTCCAAAGTAAGAATGTACCAATATTTTTAGGATAGAACATTGCTATACTGCATTACAAACTAACCCTAAATCAACAGAAATTCAATTAGTAAACCAAGATATTTATACATCAACTAATTACCAGACTATATAAAGAAATACAGATTCGATTGCAAGGAAAGGAAAGATCCTACTCAAAACGAGTGCTAGTTTTGATGTCTGGTATTTTAATAAATCATTCTTACACAGATTCCTTGCGGTATCATTGAAAATTACAGAAATGGTGCCACTTTTTGTCAAATCTAAAACAATACCATGAAAGAGAGCTCCGAAGAGTATTTGTCAAATTTCTAAGGGAGAATCGCATTACCTAATTTACAAATTGGGAGTAATTTCTTCCCCTTCATACGCAACTCATCAGCTTCTTCTTTGGTTAAACCTTCAGGAGCATCTTGAATGAGCTTTGGATAAACAGGTGTTGCTGGTTTCCATAACATTACAGGCAACCGGGGCCTTGTGCCGGGGTTATAATATCGACCACGAAAAATATATACGACACCGCCAACTCTACGTATGATTTTTCCACCAGTCTTCTCCTGATATCAATATGGACAGCATTTTAAGTACATGATAAAAAGAGAATTCTCCAGATGAGCACAATTAATGAAGTATATAACATGGGCAATCAAGTCAGCATTCACTTGAAAGTACTTCAATGTAATGGTAAATGGAGAACCTCAAGACAACGGCACACATTGTCCATATCTACAGTTGGAACCCCTAGACAGCGAACTTTACAAACAGGTTCCCTTCTCCAATGTGTATGTATCAACTCCAACATATTATGTGTCAATCCATCCCGACCTATGCAATGTGATCATCAACCAAAACTTAACTTTGGAACCATGCAAGAAATTTACTAAATTACTTAACGACATTGGAATCGAATAACATATCATACAATACTAGTCCAGTCCACCAAAAATTTCAAACTTAATGTCTTTCATTTCTAATAACTCCAGTTCAAACGTATTATATCTTATCCTAAGACATTTTAGCACAATAAAGATAAGCAGTTACAATAGAGAATCACGATATCAGCAAAGAATTTGATTAAGGTTACATAATATGTAAACTAAATTACAGTGTCGAACACAACAATGTGTGTGAAACGAAAAAATTGGCTTAACACATAAAAATAAACAAAGGATTCATTAAAATAGAAAATTGAAAGAATACCCACCTAAATTAACTTGTCTGTTGCTGGAAATGCAAGGCTTCAAAAGATCCCTAATCTCAGACTTGGTTAAAGGCGCCCCCAATACTTTTTCTCTAGGCTTATTATTAGTATACTGCCCCAATTCATAAGCTTTCAACAACTCATAATGTCTCACTCTGTGTACTTCATTACTGCCCAACGGAGTGATACCCTTCTGCTCAAATAGCTTAATATTCCTCTTGGACTTCTTCATCGGAGCTTTTCCGGTCCAAGGCCGGGGCATAGACGGCGGAGCGAATGGCAAAAACGCCGGCTCTCTAATACCCAAAGGCTTAGCTTGTGGGGTTTCAGAGTAGCTGAATTGGAAATCAAATGGGGCTCCAGGGAGGCGGTAGGAGACCCCATTCTCCCCAACGACGACTGACCGGTGGCCGTCGTCGGCAATGACATGGCCAGGCTTGACTGGCTTGTAGTACTTGGAGTTATGGTGATGGGTTTTGAAACCTGGGTTTTCTGGAGAATTGGGAGTCAGGGGTTTTCTAGATTTTGAGAGGGGAGGATATTTGGGTATTGGGATGGGTGGACGCGGCGGCGGAGGTGGTGGATTGGAGGACGACGGTGGTGGCGGGGTGGTGGGTAAGTTTGAGAAAAGGTGGTGGTGGTTCCCTGGTAGTGTAGCCAAAATGGCCATTTCAATAAGATTTTAGTTTACGAATTCTTTAAGCAACACATAAAGATTTTACATAAGGTGATTGACTGATGAAGCTTTCAACTGTTAAAGTTTATGGAGGTTCTGTGATTTTGTTAGTGAGTGGACGAGAAAGATGATAATCTGCTGAGATTTTTTTCTGGGTTTATGGGAAACTGGGAAGAAGAGTCTCAGGACGATGTCGTTCTGTTGGCCAAGATTGGCTTAACAGGGGGGTTAAAAGGCGTGGTTGTTTCTGGGTTTGATTTATGCGCCTTAGAGCACTGAAGCAAAGGCGTGAATTATGCGTATGCGCTGCATTTTAGTTTTGGAGGAACATGTTTCCCATTTCATTGACCTTCCGTCCACAAAATCAAATTGGGCATTATGATAGTACATATTTACATTCAGAATGAAACTTGAGTTGAATTTTCATTTGGTGAAGTTTGATGATTCATCAATTACTACTGATGACTAAACGTCACGTTAATCGCTTTAAAAATTCATTGTAAGCCTATCGCTTAATGAACCACGAGCAAAAGTTTCTAATCTTGTTTGTTCCTACTACTAGCTAGCTCAAGAAGTTGTCACTCTCCACATTTTAATTTCACGATTATGAACGTTGTTATTTCATTGCGCCCTTAACATTTTTGTGTCTCAAGGAATAGTATCGGTTTTAGACTTTTAGTCTATTTTAATAGCATCTTTTTCTAGAATTAAAATAGTATCACAAACTAGATCAAAATTTGAGACGACATATACTAAGAAGTAATAAAAGGAGGAGTCAAGTGGATGAAGGTGAGATGATGATGTTGCGGCATTAAGAGACCTTAATAACTATATATGATTGTGAGAGAAAAGGAAGTGTGTGATCAATGATCAATCAGACCGATACTATAAAAGAAGAGAAATTCAAATGCATGCACAGAAACTATAAATCCTACAGCCAAACTAGTATTTCCCCAGTCAATTTGTATTTACTCTGTTCCTAGTATAAACACGAAATTGCGAGATACGATGAGTTCACGTCTCCAAGCCTATTTTTAACCTGTTAGAAATAACTCCACTTTTGCTTTCACTTTCAGTGTGTGTGTGTGTGTGTGTTTTCCATGCAAAACTTTGGATGCTTCCACATTGAGGTCATTTTTTATTAACTTCGATAACCCAAAACCCATGCATCCATAATTGGATAGGATTAATTCAATTTAATTTATTAGCTCAAACAAAGAATATAACTCTAATCAAATTTAATCGCTAATGCATGATTTGGTTCCTCGTAAGTTCCTCTATAAATAAGGTTACTTATGACCTCCACATTTCATCAACAGTCAAAATCCTCCTGCAGAGAGAGTAAAAGATCAAGAGAGAAAAGAAGCCCAAATCACATATACAGGAAATATGTCAAGTAGTCTAAGCAATATGTTTGATGATCTTCAAGAGCAAATTTATTATGTTCATTGCGGTTATTGCGACACCATCCTGCTGGTAACACTCTCTATATTTGATGATCAGTTTCATAATAATTAACTAGATTTTTTTTTATTTTCTTTTTGGGTCTCAATTTTGTTTGAATAGTTGGTGAATATATAAATGTTTCTGATAGATGAAAATTTGATAAATAATGCAGGTTAGTGTTCCATGCAGCTGCTTAACAGAAGTGGTGAAAGTAAGCTGTGGGCATTGCACTAGTCTTCTTTCAGTAAACATGAGATCCTCATTTCTTCCTCTCCATCTTTTTTCACCATTCCAGCCAGTTTCTCTGGAGGTGAATAATTTAAAACTCTTCATTTAAATATAATCTAGCTAGACCTTTAAAATACCAGTTTGAATTTCATCAAATTAATTATGAAGCCCTTTATCTGGATATTTTTAATTCTCTGCAGCCAACAACAGAAGTTTGCTTTCATCAGAAAAACAAATTAGCACTTGATGATCATCATGCTGTTGAAAAAGGTTCGGAAAACCGCAACCCGCCAGCTCGGGTACTTGCCTCATTCTCATCATCATCTGATGATGATGAAGAAGAAGAAGAAGGACAGGAATTGGCCGAAGTGATCAACAAACGTAAATGATCATCAATTATTCTTTCATTTCATTTGTTTTTCTTTTCTTTAACGTTATTGTTTTACTTCAGTTGTGGCTGTACTTTGATTTAATCCGACAACTATTTGGCAACTTGACAGCCCCCAGAAAAAAACAAAGGCCTCCGTCAGCTTACAATCTCTTCATAGGGTAATCATCCATCTTTTGAAAATTAATTGATGTGGCTAAAGCTACCTACCTAGCTAGCTTGTAAGATGTTGCTCAATTGATTTTTTTTTTTTTTTTCCCTTTTTGGATTTTGCCACGCACATTAGAGAAGAGATTCAGAGATTGAAGGCCATATATCCAACCATTACTCACAAACAAGCATTTAGTATGGCCGCTAAAAATGTAAGTGATGGTACTTAAATATACATCTCAATTATATTATATTTGAGATATATAGTAAGTATCCTTTTTTTTTTTTGCTATTAATTTGAAAATCGCTTGTAGATAATTTAGGTTGTTATTTTTAAAACTTTGTACAGTGGGCTCATGTTCCACTGGATGAAGGTGAAGGAAATCAGAAAGATGCCACATTTATCTTTTAGGTCTGCAGCTTGAAGCGGTAATCCATTAATCAGAAACTTTTTTCCAGTGAAATTCTTGAAATAATAATATCGATGATCCGTAGCTTTCATGGCGGTGATCATATGTTGTGTTAAGAGATTAGAGTTTGGAAGTTTTATCATTAAGTCAAACATGCAGAGATGCATGCATTAAAATTTGTGATCCTCGAATTTTCAAATATTACTTGCATATATATATGTTTGAAGTAATTTCATCTTACAGATGAGCGAGCTAGCAAATTGATTGAATTATATGCACAAAATGTGTTACAATAAATAATCTTTCAGGTCCAAAAATGGCACGCTGAAAGCTGTGGTTTCCCTTAAAAGAAGCTTTAGATTAAGTCATCCTGATAAGCATTATCTGGAACTGGAGGAAGACACATCACGTACGTACAACTGACAGGGCAAAGCTAGGCACATATATATTCATCTCTCTTGTTAATCATTACCCTTTATATTGCAATATCTATCAAGTCTTAAAGACGATTGTTTTGGAATGAGCTGTACCGTAATTTGCTTAATGATTACTCTTTTGGTGCATGGCATTATAGAAAAATACATGGTACTTAAGCATGATCAATTGAAAAGCAGTATAGCGTTATTTTACTTGTTCCACTTTCATCACATTCTCATGATTATTTGTCTAAATTTTATACAAGAGGAATGAATAATTAGACCGAGAAGAGAACACTGATATTGCCTAACTTTTTCCTACAACTAGCTACTTAGTTTCTATCCATAGCCCTCCGTCTCACTAAAAGGGGAAAATTAATAACAAGAAAGAAAAGAGTTTAGTTAAAGCTAATTAAGGGATAGGGCAATACTGTATGTAGTATGAATTTGGCTAAATCAAAGCCCTTAAATATATATTGATCACTTCCATTGTCATCTGCTTGCAAATTTTGGTGCTTTGTTAACACTTCCACCTGAGAGACATTGTATATATATATGCATGAACCAAAAATCATTAGAGATCAATGAAGATTCTTGGGCAATTTATAGAGACCTTCATATTTCAAGACATATGATGATGATTGATGAGTTCATTGATATTGAAGCTTACCCGGAAAGGGTCTTGGAGAAATGGCATGGAAATATGATTGAAAGAAGTCCTTGTTCTCCTTCATTAGCTCTCTCCACACTGCATTAATTCATAGACACAAACATATATCATCATCATCTGGCTTCATATATAATCAGAACCAGATTTAATAAACGTGCATGCCACCATTATATCCAAATAGCTCACCATATCATCATTGATCATGTGATCTTTTTTTTTTAAAAAAAAAAAAATTTTGAAGAAACACGAAACAAAATGAAAATTAATAATCCAAACATATCGAGTCCATGCAAAACAACTATAAGTAATTTAAACTCTACAGAAAATTTTAACAGAAGAAAGGAAATCTTCATAGGGTTTAATTACCTGTAAGGGTAACCTGTGGACGAATTCTGGCATGCACAGCTAAAGCCCTAACGCATTCATCTCGATCCATATGAAGCAACAAGCACCTCTCTATTAAGCTTTGCACCTGCAAACAAAAATATTGAAGTAGCTAGTTTTCATAAGACAACAACGTTTGACGTCCTTTGCAGTATTAATCTAGCTATTTTGTTTGGTATTGAAAAAAGGGTTTTGCCATTTTCATGAATTGATAAAAAGAAACAAAGGTACCATTCGAATGTAGCTATGAGGGTGGCAATGCAAACATGGTAAAGCTTGATGGGATTGGGAGGGATAACACATTACTCTCCCCCCTTCTTCACAAATTATAAAATTGTACTATTATTGTTTTTCGGAAATGGACAAAACGTAAAGCAATGTGAAGTATATACTAAAAGAAATGGTAGTGGGGAATGAATGAGGAATGGGAACAAAAGTTCGAGAAAGAAAAAAAAAAAAAAGAAAGAAAATTGTGCCCAGGAGAAGAAATGAAGCTGAAGATATTTACACATTTAAATGGGGGGAGGGAGTTTGGGAAAGAAATGAAGAAATTGAAGTGGGAAAATTGTTATCCACAGATATCTAAGTGAAGGGCCAAAAAAGCACTAGAAATCCAAATAAGAGATTCACCTCATCTTTTAAGAGATAAGAGTTTTTCTTTTTCTTTTTTTTTTTTTTTTGCCAAGTTCGGAAACTAAAAGATGTGTTTTTGATGAGTTGATCATGACCTTCATCCTCGTGGATGAGCTTAGAGCCACTGGAGGAATTAATTTTGGAGGGACATTTCTTTTTTTTGCTTTTCGATTTTCCACAAAATATTGCTACCAAAAATTAAACCCTGCAAAGTTGGTGCATGGCCTATATGTTTTGGTCCTACAGTATTTAAAATCGCCGTAGACGGCTGAAATTTGGGTGAGTGGCTCTCCCTAAACGTGACCAAGATGATCACTGATCTCCTTACCAACGTACATGCATCTTTTGGTGCATGATGAATTACGAGAATGTAAATGATTAAGGGTCTTTTTCAATTTTCCTTTGCTTTCTTTGAAGCACTGATGGTTGTCGATATGGCCAGTTTTTTGGTTGGATTTTTGTGAATTTGTGCATGTTTTTTTGTTTTGTTTTGAACAAATGAGAATTGATTGGTGATCATCGATCGATCGATTGTAACATTAATTTCAAGAGTTGGATGTGTCACCATCTCTAGGAGAAATTGTTGGATGATCAAAATGTTGTATTTAAAATCTACTTTTTGATTTTCTTTTCAACATGAATTATCTATATAAAACAATTAATTGATATAATATATATATATATATATATATCTACAATCAATTGTGACAAATTTCATTGTTTCATACTCCCTCTGTCACAAAATTCTTGTCCAGTTTGAGATTTCACTTTTATCACAATTTAAATTAAAAATAAAAATTCAAACTGGACAATAATTATGAGACGGAGGGAGTACAAGTGATTCGAAACCAATTCTGCCCCCTCCCAAGTTTTATGAAGAGAACCATAAAGGGTTGTTAAGAAAATGCAATTACGTGTTATTTCATTTATTTTTCATTGCTTTGTGACAGTATATATACATGGGACAGAGCACAATGTTGCAATATTCTTGTCCACATTGAACACATGTATGGAGGATTTATGAACCTTACCCTTTCCAGCTAGAATTTGATTTTGCAGACAGACTATGATATCATATAATGTTAATGCAAATATGCAATACTTACCCCAAAAAAATGACATCAATTGATTAATTACATAGTTTCACCACCAAAAAAAATAAAATAAACTAAAAAATACTGTTATAAAAACTAATGTGCCCGTTTGATTCAAAAATTACACATACCAAAGTTATTAAGAGTGAAGAACATTACATTACATACAAAGTGACAAAGCTAATTTTGCCCCAACGTACACCACTTCTATAAAAAAAAAAAAAAAAAAACCATTTGAATTCTGATGACGTTGCATGGTGATCAACCTTAGTTAATACTAGCTTGATCAGACGACTCAAAGTTTGGTTATCATGACAAGTAATTAGATGTTAAAAAAATAATAATACATAAAATGTCGAAAAAGAATAATAAATTGAATAAGAAATATCATATAGTAGCTTATATAACAATCAGCAGCCAAATGATTGAATTCCAGTAATTCAAGCATTCATAAACATACAAACAAAAACTACTAAAGGGAAAGAGGGGGGGCGAGGGCTTGTTCATACGCAACCACCGCAAAGCAATTTGATGGTTTGGTTAGAGCGTTTATTTTTTATTTATTTTTTAAGTTTTTAAATTTATGTATGTATGTACTCCTACCGTCGTATAATTATTGTCCAGTTTGAGTTTTTCATTTATAATTCAATTAATATTAAAAATAAAATCTCAAATTAGACAATAACTTTGAGACAGAAAAAGTATATGCTTTCTTCTTCGTTTAGATTGGAAGGGTACTTTATAATACACGCTTAGAACTGTAACATGAACAATTTTCATTTTTCTTTTTAAAAAAGACCTGACAGCATCATCAATTACCACAGGCCAACTTTCGCTGGAGAAACCAAACATAATTAATTATAAATATATGTGAATCGATTCGATGGGTTTGGTTTGGTTGAAATGTATACATATGTTGTCTTCAACTCCATCCCACGTTGTTTTCATATGTTAATGTTTGGTACTGGTGATGCTGGCACGCATTCATCAATTTGACTTCTAGCTTCAGCCACACCCAACTTCTTCCACCGAAGTATATATGGTCCTCCAGTCTTATAATCAATGATCTTAACTCATTTTACCAATTAAGCACAAAATTCAATGTAAAAAAAAATATCATCCAAATAACTTTCTAATTTACATTTTAAATTCTAACTTGAAACACTTTTTGTTAGTGTAATGACCATTTTAGAACTAACAATAGTTCAATGACAAATTCGGTAGGATTCTGTTGTTTAGTGATTGTTTTTTGAAATGTTTTTTTTTAAGTGTTTATAATTGACAGTATTTAATTGTTTAGTGATGACTCGTACTTAATATTTTAAAATGTAGTTCAAAATATTTTTTTTTCAAAGCCAACATCCAAACAACTTTTTGCTCAAAATATCATCCAAACAACATTTTCATTTCCCATTTAGTTTTCAACTTGAAACATTTCCATTTTTAAGTGGCAAAATGAAATGTAAGCTGACGTCCAAACAAGCACTAGTTATTATGATAACAAGCTTGTACTCATTCAGTGCGGATATTATTATCCAGTTTGAATTTTTTTTATCATAATGTAACCATATTTTATTTGTGGAAGATTTAATAATCACTATGCACTGTTAGAATCGTGAATAGACTGAAAATAAAAGTTCCCAATGAACGTGAAAATGCAAAAAACTGGTTATCAAAATGACATTACTCTAATTATGAAGAAACCAAAATACACTCTATAAGGAATAGAGCAATTAGTTTCTCATAGACTTAATTGATTAATCCAACCAAATCTTATTGGATGAGATGGTCTAAACAACACATAAGGCAATGCATGTCAATGATTTACAAGGGGGGTGAATTTGATTTTTTGGTTAAACGCATAAAGAAACCCCAAAAAAAAATAAAAACAAAGCACATGGCTGATTGAACTAATTATTCAATTTCAATTCTCGGTCTCTTTTTTTGGTTCCAGATTAAAGACTAAATCAAATGTTAAGGACAAATTAGGTTATTTTAAAATTTCGAGAAGGACAATTGTGTTTCCACTTTTTCTGAGGAGTAGTCCCAAAGTAATTGAATAAATTTCCTTTGGTGGCCAGTATGAATGAATGAATTCCAACTACTTTCCGGAAAGACGGAGTCAAGACCTCGTCGTTTTGCTCACCCGCCAAAATTTACCCGCCAACAACGAACGAAGCAGGCGCTGCAGAGCTTCAAGCTTTGTGGACCCCCTCTTCATCTTTCCAACACCCCCAGGCCCCCTACTGGGCTTTCCCTCCTTTTTTTCATACTTTGCATTTCTCTCTCTCTCTCTCTTCAGAATCAAACTTACCTTTGCTGTTGGGCCCTCGACAATTAACCGACGCATCCGATTTATTTATTTATTTATTTTTTTAACCGTTGAAGAGTACTAGTAATTTTGCTGTAAGGGTTAGAGACTACTGTGTGTTTATAACTGAATAGTAATATAACTCGAAATTTCACATTTTTACTTGAATATTCATACCATAAGAATAAAGATTATTTCACTGGACGAACCAAAGAATTGCAACTGTTTGGTTGGTTTTTCATTAGGTTTTTTCATAATTTTTAATTATAAATATCTCATTCCAATATGTCTGTTTACTTTTCAATACACATATTTTTACAAAGATATATACATCTTCGGATTGTAATAAAAAGGAGGTACTATTAACTTCATACACTACATTTCGATCCAACGATGGTGCAGTAGTAAGATTTCCATAACATTAAGAGATGACAATTTGATGATTGATATAATATATGTTATTATTATGTACTCACAACAAAAAAAAAAACAATTTTAAAACCAACGATTTTTTCTTTTCAAGAAAAAGAGAGCAAGTGAGATAATAACTTGTGAGACTTGCTAAAAGATTAATTTTGACGTACTTCAATGTAAGTTTATACAAAGGAACAAACGCTGGAAATTTCCAAACTTGGGGTCCAATGCAGCAGAATGGACGGACAATTACATGCCGTAAATGCAGAAATTATCGCCCCAGATCACATACAAAACGTGATATTGTTATCAATATCAATACTATTCATTGTACAGTTAACGTTGAAATGAGATATTATTATTGTTATTGTTTTTCTTGTACAATAATGACTAGAAGAAGTACTAATAATAATAATTCTGGGCGTCAACGCCACGAGGAGTGCTGGATAGGTTTCCTTATTCTCACGGAAGAAGGGGCTGCCACCCCCACTTTATTTGTCTCGAAATTTGGAAGATGATGATCCATTTTTTAAAGCATCATTTTTCCCACTTAAATCCATCCAAAAAGTTATTCCCTCGCTGATCCACCATTACATAACACAGCGGTGCTTCATTGACAACCATTTATTTTTGACAATGAAGGAGTAGTCTAGTGGTAGAGGCTTTGGCATCTAACCGCGATGACGCGGGTTCGAACCCCCGACAGTGAATTATCGTTAACCATACTTTCTTGCAAGGTAAGAGACAGTAACAACCAAAGGAGGCGCGCGCTTTCAAGGGTGGACAAGTGAATTGGACACGCACGTGGAGTCTCTCCGTAGTAATACTATCCTTTTTTCTATAGACTTTACCCATGTAATAGTTTAGGCACTTGTAAATTGGTTCTTAATTTTTTTTTTTCCTTTATTAAATTTAAAGTCAATTCCTGAACAATAAATTCGAGTAATTATAAGTAATGTAGCAATTTGAAAGGCTTTACGGGGTGACGAGTAAAGGTATTGGTCATATACAATAATTCATTATAGAATTTTGTTAAGAGTTTTGGTCGCGAATATCATTACTAGTGAGTTGAAGATAATACTAAAAATAAACGCCCACCTAATAATGTGAATTTGAAGATCAAAAACTATATAAGGTGAAAAGTAAACAACGGTTACTCACATATTACTTATAAGCTAATCTTTGACCTTCCCCCAAATCCAACTCCGATTTATATTGAGCATCTAAAAAAAGCTGCCAGTCAGTTCTGTGTATCCCTTTTGAAGGTTGAAATCCTATCAAAACAAACATTATTATTCCACTATTCAAAATCAAGAAAAGTAAAGATAAATCTAGATCCATGTATAACTTTCTCTCCAGGAAGCTGGATTATATCATTGATAATCATCATCATTTGGCTCTTTCATTTCTCATTTGAAAACGACCCTTTATAAGATTTTTTTTCTTGGTCTCTTAATGCAATAAATCTCAAATATAACAGATTTCCATATGACTAACAGTAATATACACATCACCTGCAAAGTTCATTTTATTTAAAAATTAAGGCGAAATCTGTCACTTATATTCAACCACGTCATTTCCTTTTACATTTTATTGTAATTTTTTTCCCCTTATTGTGCCGTTAGTCTTTTACAGTCAGCTAAAATCTCTGCATTTGGCATAAGTAGGACAACCATCGCCTACTTTCATACAATTTGGAAAACCCAAATCACTAATCGAAGATCAAAAAGAACCAAAATGGAAGACTTTACAAAACTGCTAAAAAAAAAACCCAATTACCATGATTGGCAGGCATTCCTTCAGTTTTTTCCGCAAAAAGGAATCATCAGTTGAACAAAACGAGAGGTTATATTCATGGGCAATTGCAAATAGTCAAAACTAAGAAATAAGGAAAAAAAAAACACAAACAAACAAAAGGGTATATTTAGCCACGTTTGAAAAAAAATTGCAACATTTGGAGAAATACATTACCAGCAAATGGTGCTAACCTAATAGTCCAACTCCCACCAAATTAGAAAATCATAATTTAATATCATCCGTTTTGGTGGTGGTGGGAAACTCAGAGAGAAAGGAAGAGTGGAAACAATGACTTCATGATATTAGAGTTAATTGCAATTTAATCTCTTCAAAATTCCCTGCTTTGCAAAACACACCATCAACTTAATAGCATTATCATTTCAACCGCATTCACATGAATTTCACATTTTCTGCAATCTCTTTCTATAACCATCGATTTTTGAAAATCAAATATATAACGAGTAAAACACGATCTATTTCTACAGTAAATGAATAAATGCAAATGTGGGTTTTTCTTCCATAACAAAAAAAAAAGTCTTATAACGATCGAAAAACTCAAATATTACAATAAATGAAATCACTTGAATACAAAATTGATTTTGTCTTTTAGCAAGAAAGACAAATCTTGTACCGCTCAAGCAATTCAAATGTTTTCTAAGAGCCATTTTATCCAGATCCATCCAAAGTTTAAGTTTCAAACAAAGTTAAAATGAAATAGATATATAAAAGCTTAACCTCATTTAATTTTTCAAGGGAGAGTTTGCAAAACAACAAAACTTGAGAGGGTGTCTACAAAATTCAAGAACAATACTCCGTATCGTATTAATAACATCACCACCAAAATACCAAGAGTTAAGCAAACCAACAAACCGAGTGGCTGAGTCAGACTAAATATAGAGATTCATGGGGAAAAAAACGAGTTAGATGGGGGAATCAATCAATCAAAATGAATGAACCCAACAAATAACACACAAATCTAAATTGATTTTTTATATCAAAAGGGAGAAACGGAAGGCAAGAATGACTCAACCCATTCAACAAAAACCAACCAAAAAAGAAAAGAAAGAGAAAAAAAAAAAAGAATCACAATCAGCTGAAGAACAGTAGGAAGAGTGAAAGGTAAAAACCGAAGGAAGTAGGCGCACGTTAGCGTGATTCGAGAAAAAACTTGTTTTTTCAGTCATCAGTGCGTGACTGCGTGCTTTTTTTTTTTTTGCTTATTATGCCAGTGCTCCTGCCTGCCTGCCTCTCTGCCTTTGTTGGGGCCCGCTTTCCCAACGCTCATTTTATTTTATTTTCTTAAAGTTTTTTTATTTCCTATTCTTCGTCCTCTCATTTCTCAAAAAACACTCCCCCCATAAATAATATCATCCATTCTCTATGAACTCTATTGATTTCTCATCTATCTCTTCTTTCTCTCCTAAAAACCAAATTAAATGATTTAAAACCCAACCCATTTCGATTCCATCATCATCGTCATCTCTTTGATCGGTTACTCTTATCCCTTTTTTCAGTTTTTTCTCTTCTTCTTACACCCTCCATTAAATTTGTAGCTTATATATTTTTGCAAGTTTTTGTTTTTTTTTTGAAGATCATATCAAGTTATCTTTGTAATCCTCTGATCGCCCTTTCATCAATGGTAGTTTTTTAAGGTATGCCCCTTGTGATTTTCACTTTCTTTGTAGAAATACTGAGTCTTTTTGTCACTTTTTTTTTTTTGGGGTTGAAAATCTGTTTGGGTTCGGTGGTTGGCTGGTTGCTCACTTGGGATGTGTTGATTGGAATTTGCAGGGTGGAATTCAGGACGTATTGGGTTCCTTGCCCGACTTGATTGGCAGGTAGAAAGCTGTTCAAAATGGGATCTTTATAATGTTTTTATTGTTTAGTTTTGAATTGAACTTGTTTGATGATCTATAGGTTTGCATTTGATATCTTTCTATCTAATTCATTTAGCTTGAATAATATGATACAATTTGAATGTAAAAGTCAAATTGGAGGTGTAGATCAGTTTAAGGATATAGATTCTGGCATGGAGATTTGGTTTGATTAGTTATTGGGTTATGGCTTGTAACTAGTGATTATGGCTAATGAAAGAAAAAGACTGTTCTTTTTGTTGCACTTGTTGCATAAAGATTTGATCCTTTGCTAATCTCAGTGGTACTTTTCATCAAATGTTAATTTGTGAATTTGATTCTTTATTAAGTACTTACATTCAACCATGCCCTTTGTATGCTTTATTTAGGTTATCTGCAATTCATTTTGTTATCAATGCTGAAGCACATCACTATATCTAATTGCAGAACACAAAAAACTACTTACCACCAAGAAGGTCATTTCATTCTCAATATTTTTGCTTTTAGCTTTTAGGAAAAACCACTGCTGGATGCTGATGAATGCTTCTTTGTTGGGTTAAAGTTGTAAGAGTAATGTGGGAAGGAGTGTAGACTGTTGACTTTTTTTTGAGCTTTAAGGCCTCGGATTGATACTTTAGAGGTTGATTATGTAAACGAAGTCTTTTTTAGCTGTGGAATTAGACATGTTTGCCTTTTGGCATACGCTTTATTCTCAACCGGGCGTTTGATAATTTCTTTTCTCATGCAGGTGATTGTCCCTAGTCAGATAACTCTTGTCGTGTTCCTATATCGCATCTGGTAAACTTATCCTACTAAAATGCTGGGAGATAACAACGGTAACTCTTCCATACCTGTTTTCCTTGACGAGGGTCGTTTTCAGTACCCTGCTAGTGCATCAAATCAACTACAGCTTTTTGGAAACAGTGAGTTCCCTTCTTTTTTCTTTTTCATTATTTATTTCCCTGATTAGCAAGCTATGACACTTTGATATGTTGTACTTGCTTCCGTGCATGATAAACAAGAACGAGCATGTGTTTTGTTAGTTTAATTATTGCTTTCTTGATTTTGCTTGCCTCTTAGAGTTAATATTGGTATATTCCTAATCGTTTAGTGCAGAGTGCCTAACTAATTACTTGTGATTGGTTTAGTGGTAAAATTAGTCATTTGTACTTTGTAGCTAGCTTGGCACATAGTCTGTACTGCATTAGCTTATAAATGGAAAATGTGAATACGTTAGATATTTGTTTGAGTTTCCTATCCAAAAAGTAAAAATATAGAATGTATGGTCAATAGATTTTAGGATCCAAACCTGGAAAAAATAAAAATTATATCTATTAATGTTTGGATGGATTGAGTTACTTTCAGTAATTCCGTCGAGAGCTGGAAGACACCCAGACCACTATCATTTAGATGTACCAAGGAATTGTTTTTGTTATATGGTCATATAGATTCTGAGAATAGATTGCCATTATGTTTTTGGAGGTGAATAAATAATAGCCTTTGTTTTTGATTGTCTGCCTTCACTACTCTCCGCATGATGTTTAATGTGTATGTTTTGTCCAAATTATGCAACAGTGTCGTATGGATTCACTGGTGATCCAGTAAATCATTTTGGAAAGGAACAAACGGCTCCTATTTTGCGGCCTAATAAACGAAGCAGAGAAGCAGAAGTAATTGCAAGTCAGCAGAAACTTCAGATTTCTTTGAACAACAATATTTATCATGATGAAATGGATAGAACAGCTCGGATTCCTTGCCAAAATCCTGTATCAACTGGTTTGAGGCTATCATATGATGATGAGGAACACAACTCTTCTGTCACTTCAGCAAGTGGAAGTATGACAGCAGCATCATCAATTATCTGGTCAGCCAATGATAACATCAGAGCTGAACTGGATCGGCAGAGAGAAGAGTTTGATCAATACATTAAAACTCAGGTACTATTGGCCTTTACCAAGTCATCTTAATTTCTTTACCTTAATGAATCAAAATGATTTTGAGAGAGTCTCTATTTGGGTATATTAATTACTTGAATACAGAAACAGTTCTACTTGGAAACAAATTAAGTAAGAACTTAACGACGTGTTTGGTTGGGCAGTTTTGATGTAAAAGATCTGAACTATATCCCGAACAGTTAGCGCTTTGTGTTTGTTCTTAAAAGTGGGATTTGAAAATAAAATTACTGCAGCGGAATTCTTTTTCTTGAAGTTTCTAATGCATGTTGATTGTTTTTGTAATCAGGAAGAGTTTTTTACCAAGGGAATAAGAGACATGAAGAAGAGACATATGGCTTCCTTTTTAAGTGCAATCGAAAAAGGTGTTGGTAAGAAGTTACACGAGAAAGACCTCGAACTGGAAAACATAAATCGCAAGAACAAGGAACTGGCTGAAAGAATGAAACAAGTCGCGGCAGACGCTCAGCAATGGTGCTATAGGGCCAAATATAACGAGTCAGTCGTCAACATATTGAAAGCTAATCTTCAACAAGCACTGCAGGGCGCTGCCGACCAAGGGAAAGAAGGGTTTGGCGACAGTGAAAACGACGACGCTGCCTCTTGCATAGATCCAAACAACCACCTCAACATGCCGAGTGGTTCCGGGAAGCTTAGCGCCGCAGTAAGAGGGAACATGATTTGCAGAACGTGCAAAAAGAAGGAGGTTTCGGTTTTGTTGATGCCTTGTAGACACCTGTGTCTTTGTATAGATTGTGAAGGATTAGTCAGTGTTTGTCCTGTATGTCAAATGTTTACAACTGGTAGTGTTCAGGTATACTTGTCATGAAATTATGAAATGAAATGCTTACCAAAATTGGGAAAAAGATATATTACTAAACTGATATACCCCTCAAGTTTGTGTTCTTGTCATTACAATCTTTTGAATGTGTGTTATAGTATTGTTCTTCAATCGGTCCAAGATTATGTTATACATTTAATAAGAAAAAACCCAAAAATATGTAGTGATGTCCACTATTTTATTAGTATCACCTTGAATTTATTCGATACCACTTTGAATCTTTTATCACACTCTTCTGTGTAACATATTTTTGTGTGATTTCTATATCTTTACTCGAACATTAAAGGTATAACAAATATGATTCATAAGATTGTGATTTCGGGTTTAGAAATTGATAGAGTGGGATTGTGCCGTGTCTTTTAAAAGGAGCAATATTTGATGAGCTTTCAAGTAGCCCGCCAGTTCTTCCGTTGGGCTGCCGCCAAAGGCAAGAAAAGCTGTTGGTCTAATCAGGCTGGACTTGAAAGTAACAGACAAAAATCCTTTGTGGCAAAATTGTAATTAATCAAGAATATATGACTACTTTCATTAATTGCCGTTTGGCCACCAATAAAAACAAAGCCCAACAGCTCTCACTTTTTACATTTCAGGCTTTCTTCTTTTCTTTCAGAACTCAAAGAGTGCGCGAAAGGTAAGCAAGCTCATGTCTATCTGAATTTAAGGTTGTATCAGTGCAATTTTCTTTTCCTCAAAGTTCCCAAGTTTAGTTTTTTCTTTACGGAATTATCATGTGGGTTCTTTTCTATTTTTGTTTTGCTGGTCATATGTGGCTTTTTTTTTTCTTTTTTTTTTTTTTCCTGCTGTTCATGGGTTGTTGGCACTGGACATATCTCAAAAAGAGAGAATTTCAAAATTTTACCGGTTGTTTCACTTTCTGCAATTGTCTAATTTACTATTCTTGAATAAGTAGCATTTGATGTGATCCTCAAGAACCGTTTGGTTCTGCTCTTTGCCTTTAATTGATCATTTGATGTCAGCTCAAAACTGCTTAGTGGATTCTGTATCTTTGTACTTCTGTTATGCGGTTTAAAGATGAATGGGCCTTTCTTTGGTTTTGGTTCGTTCGGTGTTTATCAAACCTAAATTGTGGTTGGAATAAATATACTGTTGTTTTAATTATTAAGACAAAGACTATCAAATTTCAGAATGTCAAATTTCCCAATGTTCATTTCGTTTATAAGTTATTGAAAATTTTTACTGTGACAGAGGGCCTCACGAATCCCTTCTTAAATAGAAAGACAAAAGACTTAAGACTTATTGCATTTATGGAATTAGATAGTCGAACCAAACATGTTTGGGAAGATGGTTAACTGAGTTTCTTGATCATCAACAGGTGCTGAAATTTACCCTCAGTGAAGATAGGAAATTGCATTTCTGTGCTCAAAGAAGATATGGGATCGGAGGGGAGAAAGTCGGTGATCATTAATGTGACAGGATTCAAGAAATTTCACGGGGTTGCCGAAAATCCCACCGAGTACATTGTCAATAACTTGCAAAATTATGTTCAGAAGAGGGGACTGCCAGCTGGTGTTAAACTTGGAAGTTGCCTTGTTCTCGAGACAGCTGGAGATGGTGCGCTTCCTATGCTTTACCAGGTCATGGAATCAGGAATTCCTGCGGCCAACAGTTTCAATGGCGATCAAGTTGTTTGGGTCAGTTTCAAGCACTATTTTCCGGTGAATTGCGCTTTATTTTATCATTATCTGTGTTGTCTATTATTTTTCTGGACAAAACAGCTTCGGCACCTGTTGCTGACTCTTTTTGAGCATTGAAAAAATAATATTTATTAGTGTTGTCGTGAGCCTACTTTAATTAATATTGGCTCTTCCGTTTCCATTACGTATGTTAGTTATGGGTGCTACCTATAGAAATTGTCGTAAAGTTAATGTTGTCGGTCACGTATGTCGTTTTCACACTCTGGATGCATTCATCTGAGATGAAACTTGGCAGGAAAACTCCTTCTATGTTAAGAAGCTAATCCTTCAAATGTCGGTCACGATTGTTGCAGTAGTCAGTCACATTGTTGCACTTATATGTCCTCGGCTGAATCGATCCATAATGCATCTTGATTGAAAAACTCCTGTAATGTAAAGAATCCAATCTAAATGACAGTGGATTAGACTTATATAGAAGACTGATAGTTCACTATTGTTATTCTAACTTTTGGCTGGAAATTCACTATTGAAGCTTGGTAAGACAAACTGAACCGCAAATGCATCCTCTTTTTCTGAAACAAGGATCCATGCATTTTGGACCAAATCAGGTCCAATAACATACTTTTATCAACTAAGTGTTTAGTTGAAAGGAAATTAGCAGGTCCTAATTGAAAGTCCACATGGTCTGCACTGCATAAGAATGAAAGTTTCTGCAAGGAATCTGTGTTTGTGATGGCAAATGTTTTTAGGCTTTGACCTTCGATTTTTTTATGCGGTTGGTTTTTTTTTTATTTTTTAAAATTATTTATTTATTATTGATATCATTTCCGTCTTTAGTTTGCTAGAGACTGGTAGGATTTTGTGGCTTAAAATCCCTGCTCTACTTTTTCTTCAGCTTCATCTGGGGGTAAATAGCGGGTCTTTAAAATTTGCCATTGAGCAACAAGCTGTAAATGAAGCAACTTTTCGTTGTCCTGATGAAATGGGATGGCAACCTCAGGTAAAAAAGGAATTCTCGTATTTCGTTGAAGTTGATTCTGAATTTTTTGCAGCTAATGTTCTATTTTTTCCCCTTCCAGCAATTGGCCATAGTTCCTGGAGATGGAGCTATATCTCAAGCTAGAAAGGTGATTCCCTTTCTTTTTCTTTTTTTAAATTTTTTTTTTCCTTCCCTGTTTGGGGAAAGAAAGGTGATTCCTCATTTGTATAATCATGCCTTCTTTCATTCCTCATATAATTCGAGCATCTTCAATATCGATAAGTTAAAAAGTACATGCAGCAGAAGCAAATATTTGCTCTATGTTGAATGCAAAATAATACTTGTTAAGCTCAAACTAATTATAAAAAACATAACAGAATTTGAAGTATGTTTGAAAAAGTAAATGGGGGTGAAAGCTTGACTGTTGTTATGGTGGTTGCGTTTTTTCATTTTTCTTTTTAGAAAATGAATTTTTTTTTCCGTGATGTTGTACATCCCTTGCACTAAGTTAGAATTATCTGACTCTGAGATCTGAGCCCTGAGAGAAGGTTTAACAATTGTCTTATGATAACATTGTCCTCAGTCAATTGCCTGTTATTGGCAAGAAATACATTTAAGTAATAATGATCGTTTGACTGTTTTGGGGTATGAGGTTGTTTAGTGCTAACTAAGTGCACCATATGTTTTCTTGTTCTAAACTCACATTGATCATTTAGCCTTCACAAGTGCACCATAAAGTCAAGTTTTGTGCAGTAGATCTGCATTAAACTCAAGAGTAGGCGATCAAACTTAGTTTAAGTTAGCTCTCCCTTGAAATAATATTCTCTCCGTTTGTCCTAACATTCTACTTTTGTTGTTGAAGACATCTTGCTTGATTGAAGAAATCCTAGAGTACTTGAAGAAGGGGGGATATGATGTGATGATGTCTAATGACGCGGGCCGTTTTGTTTGCAATTTTGTGTACTACCATTCGCTCCGTTACGCAGAGGAGAAAGGTCACAAGTCTCTGTTTGTCCATGTTCCCCTGTTTTCTAAAATTGATCAGGAAATGCAGATGGAATTCACTCTGTCACTTCTTGAGGCTATTGGATCGACATTCTGATTCACAAGGCTAGAATGCCCAAGAATTCAGTGGTGTAGTGCTTATTTCTTGTTTTGAATGTAATCGACTTTCATTTATAAAAGGACTAAAGAAGATTTCGGTTTTCTGGTCATTGTCCCCATCTTGAACTTGAATGCACCTGATGGATGTATTCTGGTTAGAATTTCAATGGAAAACAAAAAGATATTCTCCTCCATTTCATATCCTTCAAGATGCGTATTTATCATAGGCAAATTAAAGAGAAATTTACTTGAACTAAGAAACCAGTAAGTTGCAGGAAAAGGGTCGCTTTTTCACATGGAGAACGTATTTCCGTTTTGAGATCGACCTGAATATGATGCTCTTATTTCATTGATTCTGATGGATAAGTTCGGGAAAAAATGGTTATGAAAAAAGTATTTGTTGGCCTCAAATTCCCAATAATGAAACAAAGAGGTAGGAACAAACCAATGTTGGAACACGACACTAAACAAATGACTGAGATAGAAACAGAACCAAACTGGAAACGGATGAAATCTTGTTCATTAATTTCAGCTGAAAATAGTACTACTACTACTACTACTGCATTATTGAAGATGATGCTTTTTCCTCTCCTAATGATGCTATTCTGACAAGTTTTAAAGTAGTAGTAGTAAATAGTTGTCACAAACTAACAGTTAAATAAGGCGCCAAAAATAGCTCGTCTAATGGCTAAAAACACGTCTACTTCAAACTTAATACCAGCAAAATATGGGCTACTTTGGGAAGTAAATCATGAAGTCGGTGCCGGCGGGCCTTTTTCTGGTTATTAAGGATATTGGCAGCTGAAAGCATATTTGACCTGTCAGTTGTCAGTAATAATTCCTTAGTACGAATTGGGCCATATTTTGAAGAGTAAAGCAAAGATCTTGCAAGATTTTCAACCTTACACTTGAAGTGTAGGCATATTTTTTTAAGGAATAGGGCAATAAAGGGAACTTGTGTTTAATACCTTCATGTACTTTCAAGCCAAGCCATATATTATTTGTTACCGCAACAAAATTTGCCCACTAATTCTTCACTGTATATATATTAATCCCTTACCACTTCCTGTTTGTTTATGTAAATCAACAAGGCAATCTTTGCAATTTACAAAAAAGAATACACCCGTCAAGCAAAACGTACCACAAATTATGGCCAAGCAAAACGTACTACTTTGGATTTCCGTAGTTCTTTTGCTTACTTTGTCAGATAAAGTTAGAGGTGATGATCATGAGACAAGGTTGTCTGAGGAGGCCGAAATTATAAGGAAACTTGAGAGTTTCGATGTCGAGATAGACGAGGATGATGAAGTTGATGATGTGTTCTTTGAGGAGTCATTCTGGACAAGTTCAAAAGCTAACAAGGTGTTAGTCAATGTGGATACATTTGGTGCTGTTGGAGATGGTGTTGCAGATGATACCAATGTAAGATGGTGTTTTGAAATTAAGTATTGATTTGAGTAATGTATATTTTCTGGTTGGCTTTTTGCCACTTCAAGAGTTTCACTTTTGGCCATCTTTTGGGTTCCAATAATTTTCCAGGCCTTTGTAAATGCATGGAAACAAGCTTGTACTACACCAAGAGCAGTGTTTTTGGTTCCTCAAGGAAGACGTTATTTGGTGAATGCTACAAGATTCAAAGGGCCCTGTGACGACAAGCTACTGATCCAGGTAATGATCCGTTTCTTCGTTTCGATTTCTCTACTAAAATTTTTCTGCATGTTCTGTTATATATGAATATTACTTGAATACTACTTACTTACGTTATGATCAATGGTGGTTCAGATCGATGGCACAATTGTAGCTCCTGATGACCCCAAAACCTGGGATCCAAAAAACCCCAGAAACTGGCTTGGATTTTACAACCTCAGCAGAGTTAGGTTCCAAGGAAGTGGAGTGATTGATGGATCAGGAAGCAAATGGTGGGCTGCTTCCTGCAAAAGGAACAAAACTAATGTACCTAATCTTCTGCTTCTTTTTTACTAACACACCTATCTAATTATTCTTCTATATCTAATACGTATAAGACGGATTCTAACATGAATGTTTTGTGGTTTTTTTTTCACAGCCTTGTAGAGGAGCTCCAACGGTAAGTATCTGATGCTTCATATATCATATTGGGTTACAAACTTAAATAAGTTATCAGAATGCAGATTACAAAATGCATTGGATTGATTTGGTTTCAACAATGAATGTCTCATTTTTCAGGCGCTAACAATAGATTCGAGCTCGGCAGTGAGGGTAAAAGGCCTAACGATTCAGAACAGCCAGCAGATGCACTTTGTCATTTCAAGATCAAACTCAGTTCGCGTGACTGGCGTCAAAGTAACTGCACCCGAAGACAGTCCCAATACAGATGGGATTCACATCACCGAATCGACAAACGTTGTACTTCAGAACTGCAAAATTGGAACAGGTTTCTCTGTCGACCTAATCATGCAACACTTTTGACCTTGCAGTTACTGATTTTGACTCAAATCATATTTCATCATGGTTTTGAAATTTCAGGTGATGATTGCGTATCGATTGTCAACGGCAGCTCTAACATCAAGATGAAGACTATATATTGTGGACCTGGTCATGGCATAAGGTACTTTATAATCTCCTTAATTGAGTCTATTAAATTGTGGAACTCCAGAGCTGTTAGAGCAATCAGGATTTTTGCAATAATTCTGATGGTTTCCTTTGCATGATTTTGCTGATGCGATAAAAACCAGCATCGGAAGCCTTGGAAAAGACAACTCTGTTGGCATTGTGACAAAGGTGGTTTTGGATACGGCCTTCCTTCGAGGCACTACCAATGGTCTCCGAATCAAGACTTGGCAGGTCCATTTTCTGCTCTCTCTCTCTCTCTTTTTTTTTTCCAGTAAAATTCAGTCCTCCTTAACGTAGTTGTCATACCATCAGCATCAATGCAGCATATTTATCTCGCTAGAGATGAATCGGGTTGTATGAATAATTATAAGTCACTATCTTTCACTGTGAAAAGATAAGAGCACCGAAAAGAAAAGGGTCCGAAATTTGTATAGTCCTCTGTTTCTGCTCTGTAGAGATGTTTGGTTTAATTCATTAGTACGTAGATCAAAGGAGCATCTTTTTTGATACAGAATGACTGATACCATTAGCCCTGCAGGGAGGATCTGGATATGTTCAAGCAGTACGCTACCAAAATGTGATGGTAGAAGATGTTGCTAATCCCATAATCATCGATCAATTCTATTGTGATTCCCCGGTTTCTTGCAAAAACCAGGTAAAACAACACCTCTGTTTTCGGCTACAAGCGACAATCCTCGATCATTTTTCAAATTTGAGTTGATTTTTTTTTCTTTTTTTTTTTTCTCTATCGCATTTCAGACGTCGGCCGTGCAAATAAGTGAAATAATGTACCAGAACATTAGTGGGACTTCAAAGAGCAAAGAGGCTATGAAATTTGCATGCAGTGACACAGTTCCTTGCAGCCACATTGTCCTGAATAACATCAACTTAGAAGGCAAGGATGGCAGTGCTCAGACTTACTGTAACTCCGCCGTCGGAATCGGTTACGGATATATTCAACCTTCTGCAGAATGTCTGACCTCATCTGACAAGGGAATCATCACCAAGAAACCGGAAGAACCTGAGCATCTCGTTCATACTGAACTATAAACTATGATGCAGACTTACCTTATTCTTACATTTTTATTACTCATAGAGGACATTATTAGTTATATATGATTGGTTGAGGTATTTTCATGATTCTAACATTTTACTAAGTCCACCAAAGGTGAGGTATACTACTCACAGAAATAGAATATGTAATTAATGCACTATTTTTCAACTTTTGGGATGTAAGAAATACACATTATATAGTACTATAAGGTTTTTTTTCAACTTTAAATGAGATATAGAACTACTATGAAATATTTTATGGATTCTAATTTGTACATTCTTAATTCTCTCCTTGCGCTTTAAGGGTCCATTTTGTGGTATTGTATTGTTTCTAAATACTATTTCCGTCCCGCTTTATTTCAACTAGCAAACACGGTTTCGCTGAAAACTTGACTTGGAAGATCTGAAAAACACCTAATTGGTAGTAGTATTAAACATTCAGACTACTAAACGAAAGAGATGTCTTCCTGCAGCAACTTAAAACTCGGAAAAACGAAAACAATAGAATGAAACTGCTGCAATATATCAGAAGTGAAACTCAATCTAAAGAACAAAGAGAATAGTACTGTACAGTGGTGTACCAAATCGGTATGTGCCTCCATGTTAAGCATCAAATATACGCACTGTGAAAGGCTTTGAGGATTTTGATCATTTCCCTTGTTACATTTCTTTGGTACTCCCTCCGGTGTCCTTATTATAAGGCAATTTGATTTCGTCCTAAAATTAACCTAAAATGTCTTTTTAATTAGAACAAAAACCTTAAAAATATATTTTTTTACATTCGCTGTATTTTCTTAATTATTATGAAATATTTTTAAGGTTTTTATTTCAATTAAGAAGACATTTTAGGTGAAACCTAAGACAAAATTAAAATGCCTTATAATAAGGACCGAGGGAGGGAGTATAACGATAGTGAGAAATTATTAATATAATCGTTTAAGTGACAAATGAGATACACGGGAGAAAGACATAATTAATTTTTTTTTAATAAAACCGTCTTTTGATGGATACAAATGAGTTTATTTCGTATTTTTAATGTTACCTTACTTTTTTACAAGTTGAAACAACTAAAGAACAACAATTGGTGAGGTGGCCGGAAATTAATCTCAAATTTGCTTTTAAATTCTTGCTTAAATGCAGATTTGGATTTGGGGTTTTTCCATCATTTTGTTGAATTTTCAATTCACTAAATTTTTAATTTTTGGCAACCTTGACAGTTGGATCATCAACAAACTGGATTTTCCATATTATGAATTACAAGGGTTCTGACCAACTAACCTGACTGTCGCACGTGACATATACGATGAACGAAACTTGAGAAAAGAATTGAGATATTTTTGAAGATAACGAATCAAGGGTGATCGAGGATTATGCAAAACTTTGGAAGAAAGAATGAAATGTTTCTAATAAATCATCTTCCAAGGGATTTCACTTTTGGACCGAGAATTACTCAAAGCAGGCGCGCGACGCGTGACGAGCTTACAATTACAGTCTAGTTTAGGTCGTTCATCTCGCCAAACTACGTTCGCCAGCGGCCAGAAAATCAAAATCAAAGCCACATCTGAAATGGTCTTTATCATACATGTATAAACACGTACCATATTGGAGTCGCAAAACTGTTTCTGTGGTTTACAAATCCTTAGAACTCAATGTTGGGACCCGTTTCATTCACACAACCAAATCCATTGAACCATTTATTCCGTACTCGGAGGAAGTTTTAGCTTCCAAGCTCGGAGAACTTTTACGCTGTTGCACTGACGCTGTTGCAAATCCAACCGTATCTTCCAATGTCAAAAAGGGTCAGCAAATCCACGCACAAATCACTGTTAACGGAATTGACAAGTTGGGTTTATTGGGGACCAGGATTTTGGGAGTTTATGTCCTCTGTGGCCAACTTCGCGAAGCCAACAAGTTGTTTTTTCAGCTCCAGTTGTGCTACGCCTCCCCTTGGAATTGGATGTTCAGGGGTTTTACTACAATGGGATTGTTTGATATCGCACTCATGTTTTACTTTAAGATGTTGGGTTTTGGTACAACTCCGGATAAGTATACTTTTCCTTACGTGATCAAGGCTTGCAGTGGATTAAAATCTTTGAGATTAGGTAGGTTGGTACATGGGTTGATAAGGGATTTGAACTTTGAAAAGGACATTTTTGTGTGCAGTGCTTTGATCAAGCTCTATGCAGATCACGGATGTTTAGATGATGCGCGCTATCTGTTTGATAATTTACCTCAGAGGGACGGCGTTCTATGGAATGTAATGCTAAATGCTTATGCAAAAGATGGGAAATTAGGGCATGATGTGATTGAGTTGTATAGACAAATGAAGATGAGCGAAACTAAGCCTGACTCGGTCACTTATGCTTGCATTCTCTCTGTTTGCGGCTCTGAACAAATGATCAAGTTAGGTACCCAGGTCCATGGGCATGTTGTCAGATGTGGACTGGAGATGGATGCGCCAGTGGCCAACACATTGGTTGCTATGTACACGAAATGCCAATGCTTGTTTGATGCTCGGAAGTTATTTGATTCGATGATTCGAGCTGATTTTGTTGCTTGGAACGCTATGATTGGAGGGTATGTCCAAAATGGATCTGTCTCTGACGGTTTGGAATTGTTTCGCAGAATGATATCTGTTGGTGCCAGACCAGACTCAACAACTTTCACAAGTTTGCTTTCCGGACTGCAGTCTTTAAATCAAGTTAAGGAAATTCATGGTTACATAACAAGACACAATGTCATGGTGGATGTTTTTTTGAAAAATGCACTTGTTGACATGTATTTCAAATGCAGGTGTGTGGTTATGGCATGCAGAGTATTTGATCATAGCCCTTCTGTAGATGTTGTTGTTTGTACGGCCATGATTTCTGGATTTGTCCTGAATGGGATGCATGGTAATGCATTGGAAATATTTAAATGGATGCTTCATGAGAAAATGAGGCCGAATGCAGTGACCTTGGCAAGTGTTTTACCAGCTTGTGCTGGTTTGGTGGCTTTGAAATTGGGAAAGGAGTTGCATGGTAGGATTGTAAGAAATGGGTTTGAAGATTGGTGTTATGTGGGAAGTGCAATCTCAGATATGTATGCTAAATGCGGAAGATTAGAGCTAGCACATGTAGCTTTCTCAAGGATTTCTGCAAGAGATACTGTTTCATGGAACTCAATGATAACTAGCTATTGTCAAAATGGCAAACCACAGGAAGCGATTGATTTGTTCTGGCAGATGGGTTGTGAAGGAGCTAAGTATGATACTGTCAGTATATCCTCTGCGCTTTGTGCATGTGCAAACTTGTCAGCTCTCCATTATGGTAGAGCAATTCATGGGTTCATGATTCGGGGAGCATTTAGTTCAGATCTTTTTGCTGACAGTGCACTCATAGACATGTATGCTAAGAGTGGTCGATTGGAAATGGCACGCCGAGTTTTTGACTTGATGGAATACAAGAATGAAGTTTCTTGGAATAGCATAATTGCTGCCTATGGAAACCATGGTCACCTTAAGGATTCTATAGCCCTATTCAACGAAATGTTGCAAGATGGGTTCCAGCCCGATCCCGTAACTTTCCTTGCCGTTATATCTGCTTGTGGCCATGTGGGCCAAGTTGAAGTAGGTAAACACTATTTTGATCGTATGACCAAAGAATTTGGAATTTTAGCTCAAATGGAACACTATGCTTGCTTAATAGATTTATTTGCTCGGGCTGGACGTTTAAAAGAAGCGTATGAAGTTGTTAAGAGTATGCCATTTGCTGCGGATGCTGGTATTTGGGGATCATTACTTGGGGCTTGCCGTGTCCATGGCAATGTTGAGCTTGCTGAACTGGCTTCAAGCCATCTTTTTCAGTTGGAACCACAGAATTCTGGCTACTATATGCTGCTATCACACGTGCAGGCCGAAGCTGGAATCTGGCAGGGTGTTCACAATGTAAGAAATATGATGAAAGAAAGAGGGGTGCAGAAGATTCCTGGTTACAGTTGGATTGAGATTAATCAGAGAACTCATGTGTTTGTTGCAACAGACACATGCCATCCTCAGTCTTCTGAAATATATCTGATGCTAAAGCAACTTCTTCTGGAGATGCGGAGAGAGGGTTACGTTACTCAATTTCCGCATCCTTCTCACCACCAAAAATTTGTAGACTCATATGGTGATGAAGCTGTTGAGTTGTGATCGTCGGACCCTCTCAGTTAAGAGATCACAAGTTGGACTTTTTGCCTTTTGAAATCACATTTCGGCTGCTGGGATTATGGACTTCAAACTTCTGCAGAATGTCTAACCTGATCAGACGAGTAAATGATCATCAAGCAGGATACTGAGACTTACACCTGATCCTTACATTGTATTATTTACTGAGGATATAAATACCACAATTGGTTGGAGTTAATTGTACGAGATTGAGGTACTTCTTTGGACTTTATGCAGAATTAACATTTGACTAGAAAATCCGGCAAACACTAGGTTTACTTACTAAATAGATTTGAAATTCCGACAAACACTGGGTTTACTTGCTAAATAGATTTAAGAGATTCAATATGTTTTGCCTTTTAGGGTTTAATACATGCTGTAGCTTGAAGTTTTTTGAAGCCTGAATGCTATAGACATGTGTGAGACCTTTTACGAATCATCCATACGTACATGACACTGTTAGATTTTTTTTTTTTTTGGTGTTATTATTATTAATATTATGGTTCTTATTTTGCATCCTTGAAGAAAATGGAGGGAGCTTTCTGATTTATCTATCAATCTGTTTTCCTAGGTTATGTTATGCTTAAGATCCTCAACCGGCAACGATTGATTGAGGACAGCAGGCAAGGAGCGTTGTTTCCTGCAAAACTTGACCTCTAAGATCTGGCAACACCTATTAAAGCTTCATTGAACATCAGGCGACATGGAAATGAATGAGCTGGTCTGAGAAGGATTGTGCAAGAGGCAACAGGTAATAGAAGCACATGATCTGGGGGTAATAGACAAAGTTTGAACTCTGCTACTATGAGTTTAATTGCAATGAAACTCAAATATAGTGCAAGATTTCTCTTCCAAAACAGTGAAAATGACATTTAGGCTCGGCTTTTTGCAATCAATTGTCTTCAATGTCTATCTGTACACATGCACATTCCGTTCCGTTACCAAAGATTGCTTCCATTCCATTCCTTCCTGTTTGTTCTACTGTTTTGGTTAAACAAAATATGATTCTTTTGTTTTTGGGATGGAGAAATTAGTACTAACTATTACTCCCTCCGTCCTATAATTATTGTCCAGTTTGAGTTTTTGTTTTTAGTTCAAATTGTACTAAAATGAAATCTCAAATTGGACAATCATTTTGGGACGGAGGGAGTAATACAAAAAGGTAAAAATCAGATTAACAGTGTTGGTGTGGTCCTTGGACAACACATGCGCATATGAAATTACAGTACACGTGTTCACTCCTGCAGGTCAAGAGTTCTTCCATTAGGCAGCTTCTTCTTCGTATTATTGGCCAAAAACGTATGCAAGCCAAAATGGCAACACAGGAAAAAGGGCACCTTTGTATTGGTCCTTCTCTAATGAAAAAAAAAAAAACAATAGTCATATTTGCGAGATGCATTATTGAAGCCGTATTCACCGGTCGTACTCATTTCATCTCATAATAATAGTCATATATTTTAGAAACAAGTTGTATATTATTACAGAACGATGAACAATGTGGGAAAATCATCAGTATCATCAAAGAAATCCGTGAATTCTTTTATTGGCGAGGGATGTGGGTTTTCTTTTTTTATTCTGTTGTTGGGCCAGAATTGATAAGCAGGAAAAAACAAGCAGGAGGTGACAAATGCATCTTTATGATAGTTGTCCTCGAAATCTTTCCATGGCTCTCAAAGTTAGGATCAGACATATTATTATAAAAACAGAGGGTTTTTTTTTTTTTTTTTTGTCCAAAACTGAAGCTTCACATGCCGAACAACAACCACCACCAGATTAACTACCAACAGATGCACCACAATTCCATAGAGAATCAGCGAAAATCCAAGAAATTCCATTGAAAAAAAAATGGTTCTCTCTTATGTGTTATCACAAACGTTAGAATGCCATTATTTCATGGAGTACCTGAACATTGAACAATCCGTGATCTCACTTTTTTCACCTTTGGATCATTAGCTAGCTAGCTAGCTCTATGATATAGCTTGTATGGACGTGACTAAATATGATCGAGAGCACAGCTGATCATTTAGTGCAGAAGAATTGGAATATGAAGATATGAAATATTATTGAATCTATCTTCCAAATTCGTTGACCTTTATTTATTTGCCAGACAATATTAAAAAAAAATGGCAGTAATTCCGTACTCCTTGAAAAGACTATATTTCAAATGAGTTCAATGAATGGCATTCTTACCATGTAGATCAAGCCAGCTTCCATTTCCTCAAATTTGTAACACTTTTTCTTTTTCTTTCTAACAAAAAAAAAAAAAAGCTCGATCACGTAGAAACACTCATAATTGACTTCTTTTCGCAGTTACTCGCAAGAGTGGACTATTCTTTGCGGACAGAGATGAATTCATTTTGTCAGAGTTAAATAACATTACAAAAATAAACGGTTAATTATTAGAATGCGACGTAAAGAATACTAATTGGATTCACCAAAATATATACTAGCTATTTCTTTATCACCATTGAGTAGAAACCTTGCAGAAATGAATTAATCTACAAGCTTCTTTAATATTGTGCAGAAACCATGCAGAAATGAGAAAACCCCCACCACGAAGTTGTACTAATGGTATTTTGTTGCGCAGAAACACAAGTTCCCAATGATTAAGATTGAAAGACGAAGGTCACAAATCAGATGGAGAAATTGTAGGTTCCAGATCGACTTAAAAAAACAAAACAAAAAGAAACAACCCGTGCATTGAGTTCACGGAGAAGAGGGCCCAAAAGTTCACGAGCATGGCATTCGTCATTTTTTGCTAACAAAACGACGTACGGCTTATTACAAAACTTATTACATTGTCGTACGTACTACTACTCCTCATCATATGTAACCTTCTCTGCTTCATACAGATGTCAATATAGATTGATCAACGAGGCAATACGTATCTCATCAGCGTAATTAAGTTTTTATTTGCATTTGATGTTCAAATTCGCTCAATTAAATGTTTGAGTATACATAAAGACGTTTCTAAGTTTTGGATCGTTTTTTCAGTGTCTGTTCTCAAGTATTTATTTTTTTTTGCATCGATAATGTATAAAAGTATGATATTGGAAATCTTAAAAGGTATACTAGAATTAACGAGACATTTATTATTTAATTATTTTATAATTACCATAAAAAAAGCTTCCAAACAAAGCCGTCACTAAGTGTGCAATGCGATCTTAATGTAGGAAAACCACGATCCTTTTGTGTTTTTTCTCCTTAATGTCCATTTTTTCATTTTGTTCTCCTGTCATTTCTTCTTCCTTTGTGTGTGTGTGTGTGTTGAGGGAATTCCTCCTAAAAAATTATGTGATTGGAGGACTATGAGGAGTAGCTGATATGGAATCAAACAAAGGAACGTGGCCTTAAGGGCATGAGATTTTTGTCATTTTTTTTGCTGAATGAAAGGTTATGGTAACATCAAATATTGTGTCATTTCTTATCAGGGCTTCCATTTTCTGATAACTCTGCAAAAAAAAACCTGGATGCGATTTGGTATTTTTCGTTGCTGAGCGCGCAGCTTCCATGAGATTTGATTTTGTCCCAATATGTGCAACTCTCTCATTGGGAGAAACAAAAGTAATATAATTCATAAGAGGATGAGAGTCTCCAATGAAATCATTAAACTACATAATCCAGAGTTCAAAGACCAATGATCATCAGACAAAGCTCACAAATGAGACATAACGTCCCAACAGGATGTCCAGTCACAACATTTAACACCGGCCGTAATCCAAATTTTCGAAAGAAAAGAAACCATTGAGAATTTTCAGATCACGGGAAACTAAAGTATGAATTTACGACAATTACGATTATATTTTAAAAAAATCCTTTTTTTTGCTCCTCACAGTTTTAAATCGGGAAGGAATTGAAGAAATGACTACTATTTCCTTTTGTTGCATACATGCATGTGAAAGATTGGAGCATTTCATTGTCACTAACAATTCCTCACATCATTCCCTTTTGAGGTGATAACCGAAAGATAAGTCTACCAACATTTTTGTGATGTTTATTTTTCTACACACTTTATTAATTATCTCAATTATCTTGAATTGAATATTGTTGTTGTTGTTGTTCTTTGGAAAAAAGAAAGCTCATTTCTCCCTAACAGTGACAAATTTATGAGCCACAAACATGGCTTATCCAACTCACTCCTACTTTTTTTTGGCTACGTGGAACCTCTTATAGAAACAAAAACTACGCCACACCCACAAATTAGAAACACCCACAAATTAGAAACCTACTCACTGAGTCCCACAGTGAAAATTACTCTTTCCATTCTAAAAAAATAGTACACGCTAAGTTTTAGTTAGAAGGAAGGAGTATGTGATACATATTGACGAGTTAGCTAGCTCAGGCATTCTTTTCATCACAAGGGATTGAATTTCGTAACTAGGTAGTTGTCGTGCGCGATCATGCTCTACAAGTAAGGCTAATCAAGGATTATAAAACATTTGAAAACTTAATTTAAATAAGCCACCTACATATCATTATTGTACGCACAAACAACAAATATTTTATCACTATGCAGGATACAATGCAATAATCGAGTAACAACATCTGTAAGTACAGGAGAGAGTACTGATAGGGAGAAAAACGAATGGAAGGGAAAACATATTAAAGGAATGGTGAGGCTTCAGAGACTTGAAACCGGGGAAAAAAAAAATCCCAGGCTTTTTTGCTGGTGCTGCGGGTTAAGAAGACAAAAGTACCAAAAACCGAAGCCCGTGAACGTTGCATGTGATCATGAAGAGCTGTTAGTATCATTGCCCCGCCTTCACATCTTATTGACCCACTTTCACATGTCTTTTTTTGGCTTTTATATGATTGGGAATTCACAAAACACAAGTGAAATTTGTAGTAAGGCTCTACCAAATTTGGTTTCCAATCATTCACATTCCTTTGAGTACGTATTACTTGATGATTTATGATCCGATAAATGTGGATTGTACACCTTGCGTACATAATTTAATTGCCACGACATTTTCTTAGCGCTCTTACCTTGTAAGCATCATGTCATTTATCAAATATTCAAATATGTTCCATCCCCTCGTAATTCATTGTTAATCTATGCATTCATTATATAATTTAGGTGTCTCAAATTGTAATACCTATATCAGGTACCCTTTCAAAAAAAATATATAGATTGAGAATTCGAACTTTACTAGTATTGTCTGTTATGAAGAGAAATGTGATTCATAATGCCTCATGATTGAAGGAACAAGTTTAACCTTAAATATTATCAAACAGCAAAGATTGGCAAAGCAAAAAAGTTAAAAACCTGCTATTTGAAAACCTGCATTGAAAATCTTATCAACTGCAATAGTAGCTTCTCATGGATCACTTAAAAGCTCCATTGGCTGACGTGTTTAAACTGCAGAATACAGAACTTGGTAGCCACAGGTTGCTTGAGCAACAACATAACTATAAGCTGTGCAATAAATTGTACATTTGTCTTGGCGTGGGCTATTGAATACAAGACATTACGTATAATAAACAAAAATATTTCCGTAAGCCAAAAAATGGGACCTCCAACTTACTTGTATAAAGGCAAGCAAATATTCACAAAAAGGGAAGTAGCGTAATTAATGAAAAAGGAAAAAAAGAAGAAAAAAAGAAGAATGAGAATATAAACATAAATTCCTATAGCCTAGCATGCATTATGCTACAGTTTTTACTTGATGTGTCTACGTAGATGTAACTTAAGTTCCGTATCAACCAACCTATAAAAGCCTCCTCCCTAGCTAAACTTGCCAAGCCATTTCCTCTGCTGTGCATCATCAATACTAGCCAAACAGAGGCCTTCCTCCATCACCCTTTAACTTCTTCCTCCACATTGTGCATCAAAGATGGCTACTTTAAGCTTCCGAAGCTTCACATTTATGCTTATCGTCATCTTCCTTCTTTGGTGTTCAAATATGGAAACTTGCATTGCAAGAAGAGGCGAGCACTGGAGGCATAGTAAAGGATTAGGAGTCTCTCTGTCCAAGAAGAAGGGAAAAAACCATGGGCATAACTACCATCATGGCAATGCAGGTAAAGCAAAAAAGAAAAATCCATCTCCAGTAACACCACCTTCATCTCCACCACCATCACAATTGCCGCCAGCAGCCCCAGCTCCCATTGTGCCTCCAAGTTCACCTGATTATGGAAATGCACCTTCTTCTTCCAACTTCAACGTGCTCGATTTTGGAGCGAAAGGAGATGGTATAACTGATGACACCAAGGTAATTTTCTTTCCCATGTTAAGGGCTGTGAAATAGACAAAAAAGAGCAAGCCATGCATTCAGAATTTATGGACACCATTAAACCAGGATATTAGTCAATGCTGATAATACCACATAATGATCAAGTCGACGTAGTTTTGGGTAGAGTCCATTTAGCACAATCAAGTTGCACGTAGAATAAAATCAGCACCAATTTGATCAGAGTGTTACTTCTACATCCTAAACATCAATCTCTATTATGAGGACTTGGTCTGGTATTACCATTATTTAGTACGTTCACATAACGAAATGATTGTCGCTGATAGTAACTGGTAACATGGACTAGATGCTCGTTACACTGTACATAGTATAATATGGTTTAAAATTTATATTTCATCAAGTAATTCTGTATCATTAAGTGCCTGTCATCTGCCAACTAAAAACTATGACTAAGATCATTTCCTCATGAAAGAGTATATTCAGTATGGAAAAAAGTAGATAAAGTTGCATAAAAGTCACAGGTGTCACTCTGTTTAGCCACCATAAAGCATATTTCCTCAAGACAATCTCAATATACTACTTAAAATATAAGTTTGTGTGGGTTATAGAGATCAGTTCTGACAGTTTTTCAGAAGTTGAGGGTGTTACCCCTTTTTGATTGTGGCCACAGAGTTAAAAGGATTCAGTGGTCAACATTTATCACCAGCAAGTTCACCATATACAGACAAAAAAGTAGGTAATTATGACATTCCGAGCTGTGCAGTTGCAGTGGTGAACAAAGTTGGGGGTTCACAGAATAATATATATACCATAACAAAAAGTGACAACAAAAAAGACAACAAAAACTGCCACAGTACTTAACAAAAGCATGGAAGGACCACTCAAATGATTCTTGTTAAAGTAGTTGGGAAATCCAAACTAAAAGCAATTAAATGCAGTTATCCACAAATTTAAATTCATCAACAGAAATGGTCACTGGAGCATTGTTTATTAAACAATGTTCAAAAATGATTCATACCCGGTTTCTAAAAAACTTGTTAGAATTCAGAAATGATAAATCAAATGCTGACCAGATAACTTTATATTTCCGGATGATAATTACAGGCATTCGAAGCAGCATGGGCTTCAGCTTGTAAAGTGGAGGCATCAACCATCATCGTTCCATCAGATTATACATTCCTTGTGGGCCCAATTTCATTCTCTGGGCCATACTGTCAGCACAACATTGTATTCCAGGTAAAAATTTTGGCACAACCATGTACGATAGTAAGGAAACTTCGTTCACTACTCGCATTGATCCTATGTTGTAAATGGAAAACAAGATTAACTGTCCAAACTCATGGTCGAAAATAATGAGAGTTTGCATGAGAGATCATAGAAATAATTTCAGTAGAGCTAAAAGCATGATCTAAAAGGATGGTAGGAATTTCAATGTAGTAATCTAGAAGCATGATTGAACAGAGCAAGAATAAGATGCTTATAATTTCTAATCATTTGCAGTTAGATGGAACAATAATCGCTCCAACAAACACCAGTCCCTGGGGTTCAGGCACTTTGCAGTGGATTCAATTCACTAAGCTGGTAGGAATTACAGTTCAGGGAAGTGGCACAATTGATGGAAGAGGGGAAGTTTGGTGGCAAGATGCCCCACTAGAAGACCTTATTGACAGTGAATCTAAGCTTATTGTCCCATTAAACAGAACAATTGGAGGAAACACATGGATTCCGGTAAATATAATTCATTGATCTAATTCCTACACCTATCAGATTTCATTTTCATCTGATTATTGACTTCTCAACTTAAATTCCTCCACCCAGGTAAACGGCTCTCTTGGTGGAAAAATGCCAAGAATAAAGCCTACGGTAATGTCAACTAGACTAATCAATATTGACAATGCTTTATCATCACTATCCATGCTTTTAGAGAATAATATGCATTTCGTAATGGCAGGCTCTGCGATTTTATGGAAGCTTCAATGCAACTGTCACGGGTATAACCATCCAAAACAGTCCCCAATGCCACCTCAAGTTTGATAACTGCGTTGGAGTTTCAGTGTACAACTTCACTGTAACTTCTCCTGGTGACAGCCCAAACACAGATGGAATTCACTTACAGAATTCTAAAGATGTCCTAATCCGCAGTGCCAACCTTGGTTGTGGTAATGCATTCTTAACAAGTTCTACTATTAACATTCTTCTAATCCACAAACAAAACCAAGTAGCAAGGAACTTGCCTTCTGACTATAAAAGAATTGAAGTTTTAGATTCAAAATTCAAAAATTCTTAGAGAGTTGTGTCCAGTTAGAAAACGTACGGTGAGTACATACTTGAAAGTCCAGCAATGAAGATTTTTCCACCTGGCCATAACTCAGCAACTTGTGCAGCATATGATTTAGTCACAATCAATAGATACCTGTCAAAGTTTCAGATGCAAACAGAATAGTTTGTCAGAAGGCTTGTTGAGGGCGACAAAGACAAATTTCAATTTCCCAATAGTAAATGAAACTGTTTCATACTGCCCTTAGAGAATCCCGAGGGAGTATGATATGATAAGGTAGTTTCTTAACTGAGTAACAATTGGAAAAAATGAACTACAATGAATAGGTCGGTGGGTCTGTCTTAAGACATCCAATCATATTTTCTAATCAGAAAAATGCTATTTGCAGGAGATGATTGTGTATCGATACAAACTGGATGCACAAATGTGTACATTCATGATGTCAACTGTGGACCAGGACATGGGATCAGTATTGGAGGGCTAGGAAAAGATAACACCAAAGCTTGTGTTTCAAACATTACAGTTCGAGATATCAACATGAATAGCACTATGAATGGAGTCAGAATAAAGACATGGCAGGTATGGCAACCATACTCAACTGATTTTTATTAGGAACTCTATGACTTGATTGAAACACCAAGCCGCATGCGAAGCGAAGAAAGTTAAAAAATTAGCATCATATAGCAGTGGATGAACAAGTCAGAAATATTTACCAGAAGTGAAACCAAAAACTCTGAAACAAGTGGGTAATAAGATAGGCTTATAATAGGTACATAATAAAATGACAAAAAAAGTGACCAGTTTGGTCCTGTTCTGCAAACAATGAAACAACATATTTCATCTTGCCACTTCGAACACCATGTTCATCTTTGATTTGGGATTTAACCGTTCTTTTTTTTTTATATACATTGAAAAGAATTCTTTGCCAGTTGATTTATTAGACATGGATATTACTTGTTCAGGGAGGGTCAGGAATGGTGCAAGGAGTTCTGTTTTCGAACATTCAAATGGCTGAAGTCCAGCTTCCTATAGTGATAGATCAGTTCTACTGTGACAAGAGTGCATGCAAGAATCAATCATCTGCAGTCGCTCTATCAGGAATTCACTATGAAAAAATCAAAGGGACATACACAGTGAAACCAGTACATCTAGCATGCAGTGACAATGTGCCATGCACGGAGGTAACTTTAACAGGCATTGAACTAAAACCACAGCCTGAGCGATACCACATGTATGATCCCTTCTGCTGGCATACTTTTGGGGAGCTATATACTCCAACGGTCCCTCCAATTGAATGCTTACAGATAGGTAAGCCATCACGCAATGGAATTCAAGCAGATCATGATTCGTGTTAGGTATTTATAATGGGTGTACTTAATAGAGTGGTCGGCTTATTTGCTCCGACCCCTTTCCACACCATAAGTTAATTAGAATTGTGTCCATAAGTTAGCTATACATATTATAGATACTTTTATTAGTATTTACCAAGAAAATATGAGCTTCCAGTGTGTATGAGATTATGAGTTTTTAATAGCTTAGGGTATTATAGTGAGGAATATGGGACCTTTGTCTCCCAGTCTACTACTCATTATAGCTTGGCATTATATAAAATGTGTGTTTTACATGAAAGCGAAAATTTTTTGCAGGAACCTGCTGTCATTAACTATAGATCAATCCATCGGCAACCAAAACTTTGAAGTAAGAACTAACAGCCGTCTGAATCAACACATTGGAATGGTCAAATAGTGTTCATAATAAACTCAGCAGTGATAGGGTCTGAAATGAAGCTAAAAGAAAATATTGTAACAATTTTGTGTAAAATTTCTAACATTTTAAATATTCATCACAACCACCGATGTCGATTAGGCTCTCGAAACGAGGGGATAAATAGAACTATAAAATCAAAAGCAGATGGAGAACCTAAGGTTGCAGAGATTTGGAAGTGAATAAGCCAATTGTTAAGAACAAAAACATGGATTCACAACATCCCTCTCGTCAGGGAGCTTTCTCATTGAAATCTTTATCTATCTGACAAACCAAAATGTGATTCAACAATAAATTTAATTTCCCGAGATTAATTGATTCTTATCAAAAAAAACTTCAGTCTCTATCTGTAAGTAAACCTACAGAAACCAAACGATGTAGGATATATAAACAACTGTGCACACCCCGATGCTACCCGAGTGAATTAGTTTCTTGGACCCAAATGCAAAAAAGTGGTTCGCAATAAACAAACAACCTATATCATGTAATCAGTTCAGATTAAAAACGATGAAATTCCAGTTGGTTCTTTCAAAGAAAGAAAAGCCTTGTATATGAATAGCCTAATCGAACGTACTAAAGTTATAAATGTGGCATTATATCTAAATCGTTAGTCCAATTTCACCCTCTTAGAATTTCTGTAATGGTTATTCTCAAAGAGGGAAAGTTAAATATCTGTATTTGTACATACAGTAAAACACAGTTAAGAGAAAATGGCCTATTGAAGCAAGGCAATGAAGATGGAGACTTGGAAATATGGCCAAGTCATCATGATGTCAGATTGCTGCTGTAAAAACAAGAACTAACCATTCTAAACCTGTTAATCATGCTCGGCCGATAATGAAGATGGGTGGAAAACAACCAAATCAATAAAAGATAAATAAAAATCACGACCAAAACGATAAAAGAAGAAAATAATTCCGGACGAAAAAACCTGCGGCATTTATGAATTTCACGAGCAGAAAAGGACAATGGATGATAAATTAAACTCATAAAGTGACTTAACTTTCACTACATGAAATCAATTCACAACAAAAAGGAGTGATTTCATCAACTGATAACGGGAAAAAGAAGGCATTAAATTCAGAATAAATACCGGAATGAATAGTCAAGTGCATCCATCCATTCAATTCCAAAAGTTGTACAGTTTGCTCTTCGCGATTTCCACATTTCTTTGTCGTTTGGATTTTCCTTGAGATGTTTTTGCCTTTGTTTCTTCATCTTTCCCCTCCATAGTAGCCAGCAGCTTCCTTTTTTTCGCTTAAATCAAAGAGGAAATCTTAATGGGCCAACTGAGGAATGTCTTAAAACTGTGAAAACAAGGAATGGGCTAGTTGGACTTTAATTCTTGAGCCCATACACTGGATCCCAGTCCAATCCGCTCGAAGCTTATCTAGTGACTAATCCATATTCACTTTTGGTCCTACCACGTCTGCACGTCAGATAACGAAACACCACTTTCTATCATCATCATCCTCATCGTCAATCTTCTTCTTGTGTGTTAATAAACCACACAAAATTCTCCCGCCTAGCTTGACGCCAATCTCTTCATCCCAACACTTCTGTTAAAATTGCTCCTACATTAAATTCAACAAAAACTTCATTTGATCATTTCGAATTAGTTTCAAACAATGTCGGGGGGAATGACTCAGAAGACGGATGATGCAGACACAGTGAGAAGAAGGGTGGCCTCTGTCACTAACCACCTAATGCCATCCCATTTGAATTTTGGGCATAATAACCCCCCAATTGGGTCCTCAAATTGCAGTTCCTCCATGGATGATAGCTACCATAGAAAACATGGTGAAGTACCGACTCATGAGCCCGTCTGGAAACGCGCCTGTGATGAGTCCGGCAAGGAATTCACTGATATTATTTATGAGAAGGATGGAGAAGGCATTGCTAAGGTTCGTCTATTTGTCCAGCTCCAGCCAATGTTATTCTTTCATTTTTCTTTTTTCTTTTTTTCTTGGTCATGCTATTGAACTTTTGTTTCCTTTTTTAATTTTTGTAGATTACGATTAACAGACCAGCGAAAAGAAATGCATTTGGGCCGCACACGATTAAGGAGCTTATTCGAGCTTTTAATGATGCTAGGGATGATGGATCAGTGGGAGTCATCATTCTTACTGGAAAGGTAAAAATGTTTTACTTTTCTTTGCGGAGATCACTATTTGTGGAACAACTGCTAAATTACAGCATTCTTAGAGACTTTAAGAGTGTTGAGCAGAAAGAAAAACTTGAAAAGTGTATGGTCAACTATTGGTTTATCATATTCCTAGTACTGGTTAAGACTTTTGATGATAGTTCTGAAGCAAATGCACAATTAGAGGAACTTATCCTTAAGTTTATTCATATGCAGTTATATATGGATACATGACCAAAATTTTTCTGGGTAAAATGAATGATGTTGAGAAGGGGAGATGTTAGGACATATCATCTTTATTAAATACTCCCTCTGGTCCTAATTAAAAGGCACAAATCAGCACTAAAGTTGTTCCAATTTATGCCTTATAATCAGGATCGGAGGGAGTATGCCTCTTGGCTAGTTCAGAAGTTTATTTCTTTTGAGGTTTGCGTGCAGGGCACCAAGGCCTTTTGCAGCGGAGGCGATCAATCATTGAGAGGCAAAGATGGTTATGCTGATAAAGAAAGTTTTGGTCGTCTCAATGTCTTAGATTTGCAGGCAATTCTCATGTTCTAATGCGTTGAAACTTTCTTGATCTTTTTGGAACTCAAAAATGACAAAATCAACAGACATTTGTATTCAGCGTGCGTGCAATTTTTTCATTGAATTCCGTCTGTCTAACTTAGAATTGTGTTCTTTCTCTTAGGTTCAAATTCGCCGCCTACCAAAACCAGTAATTGCAATGGTAACCTTTAATTAATATCAGATGGGCTCAATGCATATACAATTCTACTTCAAGCAGTGCCTTACATTACCTTCCGATATGTATGATCCTCTCCTAAAACAAGGTTGCAGGTTTTGCCGTTGGAGGAGGACATGTCTTGCATATGGTCTGTGATCTAACAATTGCAGCAGATAATGCCATTTTTGGTCAGACAGGTCCAAAGGTGCTTCTTCATGTTTTGATTCCCTACTCAGACTTACAGATGATTGCCAGTAAATTTATCTCGAGATAGTTGTTGACTTATTGGACTGACCATACTCGCTACTTAGGTGGGAAGCTTTGATGCTGGCTATGGAAGTTCGATAATGTCCAGATTGGTAAGTCTTTAAACTGTATAGCTTGTTCCTTATAGTTTATGATGGAGAAACTAAAGGAAATGAAGTATCCATGCACCACAACAGAAAGGAATGGCCATAGTTCGAAGATATATGTGCACAACACCATTAATACCACTTGATTGTTTTCCGGATGTTATAGGTTGGGCCCAAAAAAGCACGTGAGATGTGGTTTATGACTAGGTTTTACTCGGCTCATGAAGCAGAGAAAATGGGGCTTGTCAACACTGTTGTTCCAGTGAGTTGATTATTTGCTTTGGCACTTGGGGTTTTTGGCCTTGTAAATACCACTTAATTGAGCATTTTAGCAGCATCTAAGCTATTGATTTCTTTCACATTGGTCCCCAATAAGATCGCTTAACGATGCCACGTTGAATTGTTACAAAACTCGATCAATAAAATATAGCAAATTATTTCTGCAGCTGGAGAAGTTGGAGCAAGAAACAGTGAAATGGTGCCGGGAGATACTAAGGAACAGCCCTACTGCAATTCGGGTACTCAAATCAGCTCTGAATGCTGTTGATGATGGCCACGCTGGACTTCAGGTATCATTCATCTCAGAACATATATGAATGCACAGAAGGGAAACATGATTAGAAACAAAATTAGCTCATATTGTTTGTTAAACATCTGCATTTACCATGACTTTGCCTTTTGTTCACCAGGAACTAGGAGGAAATGCAACCCTCATCTTCTATGGAACTGAGGAAGGTAGCGAGGGGAAGAATGCATACATGCAACACAGACCACCAAATTTCTCGAAATTCAAACGCCTTCCATGATGGAGTTCTTGTTGTTTTATTCTTTTTGTTGTACACTTCGAGTACTAAGCTCAAGCTGATTAGGTTCATCAGCCTGCTGTATGACCACCATGCATCTTGCATTTTGGGCAAAGAAAGCCTTTCATCATCATTCTTTTCAATCTTTCACATAAATTGCGTATATATCATCTTGTGATTGTATAATGTAACCTTGTTTTTGGCCAAAAAGATGTGACATTGTGTTTATAGTATATATATATATATATATATAAAACGAATCCATAAGTATCAAATATGAAACGGGCATTAGAATTGTGGCTTGATTCAATTTAATGCACACTTTTTTTCTAAATCAAATCAATCCCTTTGCATAAGTTCCATCCAAGACAAAATAACGTTAATTAATCCACAATTTATATGCTCAACCTGTAATGGTAAACTTGTCTTGGAATTTGTAACTCAAGCATTATGCAAGTCATAGTACAACTCTTTATAAATATCGATTTTAATAAGTTATTCATAACATTATATTGCACTGTATATTTCTTTTTTCTTCCAGGCAACGAAAATTGGCAATGTTTGTCTGCATCGCTTTTTATTCTTTAAAATTTTCATCAAACGCCGTGGAATCTGAGCACATGATGAGAAATTGTTATTCTTGATTGTTTATGATTCATTTTTCTTTTTTCAGTTGTGTTCAGTTTGCTTTTTTGTTTTTAATGAATTTAGCAACATTATAATTGAATTTCTACAAGCGGTTCACGATAAAGTAGAATCATGTAACTAGAATTGTATGTCCCTTTCTATGAATAATACTCTTTCCGTCCCAAAAAAAAAAATCCACATTGAGTTTTGAATTTTGTACTGTTTTTAGAACAAATTTGAAAACTCAAGGTGGACTATTTTTTTGGAATGGAGGTAATAGTTAAAATCGCTCTTTAAAAAAAAACTAAGAATTGTTGTGTTGATGGAAGAGAACTTAGAAAGCGGGAAATGGCTCGCACCTTAAAACAACGCCTTCTGACGTTAACGGTTAATCCCTGAGCCGGGTCGGACAACTTGTCTAACTGGTCTGCTGTCGTCATCAACCACCAGATTTCAGTTGTTCTCCTCACGGAAAGTTTCAGTGGTGTTCATCTTCTTCTTCCTGCAACGCTAAAGGATCACCGGATTTCACAGGAATAATCCTGCAGTTTTCTTCATAACAGCTGCAATCAAATCTTCTAGGCGAAAAGCTTCAAAATACCGGCAGCTTCCAAAGAGTGTAAAGTCACATGAAGAAACAATGAGCGGGAACGAATTTCGGTTCTTCTTATCATGCGACATCAATCTCCCCGTGACTTTTCGGATTGAACGGTTGGAAGGCCAGTTGCCTTCATCCAAGAACCCTAATTCAGGTGCAATCTCATCATCCTAAGCTACACTTAGCTTCAATTGCCTGTGATTAGACTGGCGGATTTGATTATAATTTTTATAGCCGAGTAGGGTTTAATCGTTTGTGATTGGTTTATTCAGAGTTAAAGTTTGGTGTTTTTTCCCCCCTTTGAATTTCATAGGCGATGTTGATTCCACCTTAGAAAAGGATAGGCCTGAGCTTTATGTGGAATGCACATTGCATCTTGATGGTGCTCCTTTTGGACTTCCCATGCGAACAAGGTTATTGCCACATTCTGTTTCGCTTTGTCTCTGTGTCCTTGGATGTTATTGAATTATTTCTTTTGTTATTTCATAGTGTGTTATTGCTGTTGCTCAGTAATGAGTTTACTTGTCAGGCTGGAAACAAAAGGCCCTTCATATTGCTGGAACGAGCTTGTAACATTGAGCACCAAATATCGGGATTTGACTGCTAACTCACAACTTGCTTTCACCGTGAGTTCTTCAGTTCTTTCTTTTTTTACTTAGAGATATGTCTATTGCCTCAAAGTTTGGGCCTACACTTATATGTCATTGCTTTTCTTTTGGGTAGCTGACCCGTACTGATGATTATCTCTTTCATATCCTTGCATGCAATATTTATTGGCATTCTAAGTGCTGATTTTTTTTTCCCCATAATTACTAGCTCCTTGATGTAGTTCTGTTTTTCGACTTGCATTAATGGAAAACTGTGATTTCTGATGACTAGATCATGGAGGATTTGTTTATTTTACCATTAAATTATTATCATTCCTATTGGTTATTTTACCACTCTTGTTCTTACCATTCTTATGTTGCTCTCCTTAACATTTTCTTTTTGGTTCTGGTTTTGGCAATCATCCCTGATAATTAGGTTTGGGATGTTTCGCGTGGTAAAAATGAGGGAGTGGTTGGCGGGGCTACCATTCATCTTTTTAACATGAAAAAGCAATTGAAGACTGGAAAACACAAGCTCAGGCTTTGGCTGGGCAAGGAAGCAGATGGTTCTGTCCATACATCTACTCCTGGAAAGGTTTTCATCTAGTAATCATTGATGATTTGACTATTTCTATTCCAATGTTTTCATTCAAATCATAAATTCAATCTTTGTATCCCTAATCTGATTGCCATTCTTGTTTTCTGCTAGGTTCCTAAGGAAGAACGCGGGGAAGTGGAGCAACTCGAAAAGCTTGTTAATAAATATGAAAGGGGGCAAATCCAAAGGGTTGATTGGCTAGACCGACTAGCATTTAAAGCAATAGAGAAAATCAAGGAAAGCCAAAGTAGTAAAAATGGAAGTTCTCATGTATATTTGGTCATCGACTTTTGCAGTTTTGAGCATCGAGTTGTATTTCAGGTATTCTTTTCCAGCTTTTTGCTTCCCATTCTTTTTACTGTGAAGTTTGACAATCTCAAGCATGTATAGAGAATTTTCATCTTGTTCTCTTTTTCTATCTTGCTCATTCTCTTGTTTGGGAGATCGAGTACACTGTATTTTCTCTGCTTATCCAAACAAAAGCGAATGCGGTTGTGTTTTATTTGACAATCCATGTTTTTCTCGTTGGGAATGAGACCATTCTGTCTCATTGTAAAGTGAGATGCAAGCAATAAGTGAATTAGCAGGTAAATAACATAGATCTAAAGTATATGTGACTACCTCATAGATAGCTTTGACAATGGCTCCATGAAGTATTGAAATAATAAATGTTCGTAGTTTTTTGGAATTCAGGCGTTAATTTCTATCTCAATAGCCAAACATTTATTGAATTGTCATCATCTTCACTCGGAGTACAATGGGAAAGCTACAATGATGGTTTCATTCAGCGTGTTACATGTTATCGTCAGTGGCAAAATTATTATGATGGACATTTGAAAAAAAAGAATAGATTCTTATCTAGTTTCTTAAATCCCTCTATTTTTTTTTTTGTTTTTTGGTTTCAGTTCTAGTAATCATTTGCTGGTTATAGAAGTTTCCTTGCTATCATGCATTTTGCCTTATGCATCTGGTTTGCTTTCGCTGTTTATTTATATGCTCGTTATGTACTTTGTGGTTGTGTTAAAGGTCTTCTGCCTTGCTCTTGACATGTGATTTCTGTTCCCTTGATTAATAGGAATCAGGAGCAAATTTCTTGATACCATCTCCTATAGCTTCAATCAATGAACTGGTTACGGTGTGGGATCCTGAAGTTGGGAAGATCAATCCTTCTGAGCACAAGCAGCTAAAGCTTGCTAGAAGTCTCAACCGTGGCATAATTGACAGGGATTTAAAACCGAGCTCTACAGAAAGGAAGTAAGTTCCTGATCACATCCTAGTGTCCTGATTTAGTTTGCACTGAAGTATAATGGTTCGAACTTGTAAGAACCACCGTGCTTATGTTCAGCCAGTGTTGTTCTTGTGACTTAGGGGTTTCATTTAGGTATTCTTGGTTTCGAATATTGGTCTATTCTGGTTTCAAATTTTGTCTTCTTGGTGTTTTTAGATATTTGTGAAATATTTAAATTTGAGGGATGATTTATGTAACGATCGAGCACGATGGCGACATATGATCCATATAGCCGACCCCACCTAGTGGGAAAAAGGCTTGTTGTTGTTGTTATTGTTGTGGTGTGTAGATATTTGTGGAGGAATAAACATAGATGTGAAGCCATCAGGAATTCTGCTCATTGGTTTCTGATATGAATAAGTTTAACTAGATCCGCAATCTGCTCTACTTTTCATGATGAATCATGAGCTTAATTTTATAGAATTAGTAGACATTGTTCAGAATATGTGTGTGTGTGTGTGTGGCAATTCTGCTGTTATCCGTTAGGATGTAAGAGTCGATTACAGAAAAAACTAGTTTGAAAATGTTTGCAATAGCGTGCACACACCATGGTTAAGATCTGGACAATATGTCTTCATGCAACTGTTTTGGTGTAAGTCATGCTGGCTATGGCTTAAAGTCTGTAAACATATTGATAACATCACTCCTGATTCCGTTTCATGTTTTTCTCTTTTGTTATATTGATGGAAAACTGCTGCATGTTTGCTAGGTCTATCCAAAGAATACTGAAGTACCCACCAACAAGGTCTTTGAGTGGGGATGAGAGGCAGCTTCTATGGAAATTTCGTTTTTCATTGATGTCGGAGAAGAGAGCACTTACAAAATTTCTTCGATGTGTTGAATGGAGTGATGTTCAGGTATATCCTCCCCCTGAAACCCTGTACTGTTTTTTCATAATGCTAAATGAACATAGGTGAATTTTTACAATCAGTATTGAAAAGTGGTGCGCTTCCGTTTGAGATTCTGGTGAAAAAAAGAGAGATAGCATAAGGGCTGATAAATACATCATATAAAAAACAGAAATAGGGGTCTTCTTTTCATTCCTTTTTATTCTTGGTACGAACATATGGGAATACCGAATTTATACCAAACATTTCGGTTCTCTTTTTAGACTGTGGTACCTATTATTGTGACTGCTACACAATTTGTAAGTTGCATCATTTTGCTGTCCAGCTTCAAGATTAGCTTCGTTTTTTAGTCTACATTTTGACTCAAAACTTTGAATTTTGTCTGCAATAGCATGGGGTTTCTGATTATTCCTTTTCCTTCATTTTTACGATTTGGTCATCTGGGTCTGATTGATTAGTGGTGTTCTTATTTGCTTTAGCTTGTATCTTATTCTCCAAATGTTGTGGACATGTTTTTACAGAACGCCAATTTGGTCTGCTAGCACTTCTTTTGTCAATCAGTTGTAACAAAGAAGAAAACAAGAAAAAGAATCCGTTTAAGCAAATATTTCCACAATGCTTCCTAGGCTTCCTCTTTTTAACACACTGTGAAAAATGTGATTCAGATGTCCACTGACTCTTTTTAATTGACATATGCAGGAAGCAAAGCAGGGATTGGAACTGATGGGGAAGTGGGAACCAATTGATGTTTGTGATGCATTGGAGCTTCTATCACCTGTTTTTGAAAGGGAAGAGGTTAGTACTGGACAACAATTTTCACTAATTGGTAATGTGTCTAGGTTCATGTCTTGAAGTCTTCTTTGAATGTCAATTTCACTTGTTAGCTTATTATTATCTTTCCTAATGTAACTTTTTTAGTATTTGTAGATGGATACGAAATAATCAAGATATGTCAAAAGTTCGTTAATTATGTAAAATGCTAATATGTGCAGAGATGGTTTTGTTGTGTAATGTCTTTTTGGTCATTGTTCGACAGGTCCGCGCTTATGCTGTCAGTGTACTTGAAAGAGCTGATGATGATGAGCTCCAATGTTACCTACTTCAGCTGGTCCAAGCTCTACGGTTTGAGCGCTCCGATAAATCGCGGCTTTCTCAATTCCTCGTGCAGCGATGTATGATTCTTGCTTTTTACACTAGTATCTTTCGGATATGTTATTTACTGTTTTCTGATGCAATCTTTTCTATGCGATAATTATTCTTGGCAGCACTGTGCAATATAGAGCTAGCTAGCTTCCTTCGCTGGTATGTAGCTGTTGAACTCCATGACCCAGCCCATGCAAAACGTTTTTATGCTACGTATGAGCTTTTGGAAGAAAGTATGCTAAAGGTGTGTATTTGTGATTGTTAACTGTAGAATAGCTGGTAGCACACAACTAGAATGAATGATTTGATATTACTTATTGGTGTTTCTGTTCTTAACTACCACCTAATAGGTGGGCACTTTTAGTAGAATCCTTTAAGTTAATTGGTTTTTTTAAATAATATCTGAATTTCTTTAATGTTTATGCATCTGTTTTGCATCTTATCTCTTTCAAGGAGATACTATCTTTGAGTATGCGAGATTTATGTAGTGAAATGAATTTAGGAGATTTCTGTTTCACTACATATTTCCTTCTTTTTGTGCTTGCAGTTGGGAACAGGTGCAAATGGAGATGAAGATGGTGTGAAGTTGTGGCAGAGCTTGGTTCGTCAGACTGAATTAACTGCCCAGTTGTGTTCTATAATGAAGGATGTTAATAAAATCAAACGGGGAACACAGAAGAAAATTGAAAAACTTAGACATCTTCTATCTGGTTTGCTTAGTGAGCTTACCTACTTTGATGAGGTATGTGTTTGATTAAATTTCTGAACTCTTATCCTTATTTATTAGTAGGCATTGAGTTAAAGCTTCTAAAGTTTGGTTCTACATCTTCAGCCAATACGATCGCCGCTGGCTCCTGGGGTCCTCATCACTGGTATAATCCCGTCAGAATCATCCATATTTAAGAGTGCATTAAATCCTTTGAGACTGGCATGTCGAACTGCGAATGGTGGAATTTGCAAGATCATATTTAAGAAGGGAGACGATCTTCGGCAAGACCAGTTGGTATACTGCTAAGCCTTTCAAGCAAATCTTCTCATGTTGATGAATATATTGCAGAGCCTTTCCAACGAATCTCCTCATATTGATAAATATATTGCAAGCTTTCTTTAACTTTTCTTAAAACAATATTTTCCGGCTTTGCAAGTTTGTCTATAGCACCACAACATACCAGACCAGTACGCACACTGCCTGTGGAATGAACAAAGTTGTGGTTTGTGCAGGTTATTCAAATGGTGACATTGATGGATCGTTTGCTAAAGCTGGAAAATCTTGATTTGCATCTGACCCCATACAGGGTATTAGCAACAGGACATGATGAAGGCATGCTGGAATTTATACCATCTAAATCTTTGGCACAGGTATTTTGAAAATTTGGTTAATTTGTGGTAATGGTTGGACTCATTTGCTCACAATAATTCTGCCAATCTCTTTACTGCCGTAGTCTCACTTTGTCAGTCTACAAAATTCGAGCTTCCATACTATTAAATCATGCTTTAACGAATTATTAGATCGTGCTTTGTCAGTCTACAAACTTATTTATCAAGCATCATGTATATGCTTTAACGAACTATTGATCTTAAATGCTTCATGTGGGGACAAGATGTTCCTGAAGTATTTCATAGTATTTGTCATCGAATATCTTTGCTGGGTTGCGCTGATGCTTTGCTTGTGGAAAAGGTAAACCTGGACAGCTAACAGCTAAAAACTATACCCCTCTTATTGCTCTAGAATATCGGAAAATGTGCTCAATGGGATATTAACTCTTGCAGAATGCATTTTAATCCTAATGAACTATTCACCACGGGGGAATTGATTAGTTGTGTGCCGGCTTTCTTCTTTTTACCGTGTTTCTTTTTTTTTTTTTTTTTTTTTTGAGAATATTAAATATGATTGAGCTGAATTTTTGTAACCTTCTTAAGATGCATTTACTACAAAAGCACTTATTTGACTGACAGCTTCATTTAAGTGTTTACTCGTTCAACTGTTCTTGTTTCTCTAATCTCATTTATTTGTTTGTGATTGAATACTTAGATTCTCTCAGAGCATCGTACTATCATAAGCTACTTGCAAAAGTCCCATCCAGATGAGGATGGACCATTTGGAATAACTGCAACTTGCCTTGAAACATTCATAAAAAGTTGTGCTGGTTACTCAGTCATCACATATATCCTAGGCATTGGAGACAGGTAATTTCAGTTTACTTATTTTTCTCTTATTTTTTCATGAGTTCATCTGTTGTCTTTTTTGAGGACATCAAAGCACCCGATTTTCTATATGAGAATTATCTTTATCTCATGTTCCCACCATAATATACTTAATAATTTTGTAAGTTTTATTTAAATGGGGACATTTGAATGAAGAGTTATGCCTTTGAACCACCTATGACTTTGAATTCCTAAGTGAAAGTGAATAGTTGCTACCTAAGCAGCGGAATGTCCATTAATTCTCTTCTTTAATTCCACTGGAACCTGCGATGCATCTTATAAGTTCTTTGAATTATTCACCTATATACTGCATTCCATGATGGATTAATGGATTAAGTTCATTCGTGATAGGCACCTGGACAATCTTCTACTTAGGGATGACGGTCGTCTGTTCCATGTTGATTTTGGTTTTATTCTTGGTAGAGATCCAAAACCATTCCCACCCCCTATGAAACTTTGCAAAGAAATGGTAGAGGCTATGGGTGGAGCAGAAAGGTAACTCGATAACCGGTTTGAATACTTGGTTTCTTTGTCATGATTTTTCTTTATAACTGGCTAGCAGCAGTAAATCATTTTATATAGCTGCCATTTTCTATGGAAAATGAAAGCATTTTTATTAATGTCGTCTTTAATTCATGCATGGTGGTATTAGTTGTCTCTTTTTTTTGTTTAAACTGCCTTTTGAAACATTGTTTCTTTATTTTGCAGCCAATACTACACCAGGTTCAAATCATACTGTTGTGAAGCATACAATATTCTCCGAAAGTCTAGCAATTTGATATTAAATTTGTTCCACCTAATGGCGGGTTCAAATATAAATGATATAGCTTCTGATCCTGAAAAAGGCATTCTTAAGGTTATCTTCACTCCCTTGTGATCAACACTGCTTGTATTTTAGCATTGTTTCAGTTACTTATTAATTGTTTGATGTGGTTGTGATCTGTGACTATAGCTTCAAGAGAAGTTTCGGCTGGACCTGGATGATGCAGAGTGCATACACTTTTTCCAGGATCTTATCAACGAGAGTGTCAGTGCATTGTTCCCACAAATGGTGGAGACAATACACCGTTGGGCGCAGTATTGGCGTTAATTGGATAAATATAGACCTGGAAGCATTAGCAGGGTCACGGAGCATAATGTTTTTTGGTGATAAGGTAACTATCTTCCAATGTATCCTTTTTATACGCAGCGGTTGCTCCCCTGATCGTTTAAATTGATCTTGGGACTGAGACTGAACCGAGGACTACGTACATACTTCTAACTACACATGTAACAGAATTTCCACCTTAGAATCCTTTATTTGGCATTTCCTGGACTTGAATGAGTCGCAGATTCCAGACCCGAATCTAATATCAAGCTACGCATGTAACAAAAATTTCTATCCTTTATTTGGCATATCCAGGAGTTGAATGAGTCGGAGATATCATGGCCTGAATCTAATATCAGGCTTTTATAACATACATTTTGTCATTATCATGGGCTGTGTTTTGAACTCATGATGGATGTTGTATATTTGGGGCACTAATGATCTGTTCCTGGGGTGCAGGCACCTTCGAAATGGATGAATAGCTCATTGGAAGGCCAGAAAGGCGCCGTGGGCCGGGAATCGTGCCTTCTATGTAAACTTGTATATGAGTTGTTGAGTACGATCTCAGGTGGAGACCCTTTTAGTGCAAAGGAAAGATGTCCTGCCACCGACTTATCGACTTTCGTCAACTGTTAAACAAGTGTTAATACTTAATACGATGAGACCACAAAGGGGTACAAAATAAGAAAAAGAAGAAAAAAGTATTAACGGACAAGATTCTCTACAACCTCTTATATTAGAGTTGCGGTTACATACAGCAGAATATCGGTAAATTAATAATTTATAAATTAATAACTTTTAGCAATTAATAATTTTTTTCGATCCCAACTTGAGACCAGTATAAAAAATGAAAGAAATCGATAAAATGATAAGATAATAATATTTCAGAAAATTTCTTATAGGTCCCAACAATACTATAAATTAATAATGCCATAAATATAAGAAAATAATTATAATAACAATAAATATTTAGTAAAATGTGAACTATTGATACTTGTTTTTCCGTCCCTAACGATAATTTGAACTATGTATAAATTTTTAGTATTTAAAAGAATTTTAATGCTTGATTGATTTGTACGTAAAGGCAATGTAAATTAAATAATTTAGTGAGGGTTTTTTTTCGCATATAAATTTTTTAAATTAATAATTTATTAATTTATTGATTATTAAATTATTTATCGATTATTTAATAATTCGCTAAATTAATAAATTTTGGTGGTCCCAATACGATTAACTTATTGAAGTTTTACTATAATTCAATTAGTTTGTATGAATTTTGATTGCGTCTATATTATTTACATCATTACAGTATCGTTTTCATTATTCAAAAATCTAAAAATTATTAGCCTTTTGATCCCTTGAGCCTTTCCTCAATATCCAAATCAAATTTATCAAGAACACCAGATAGACTGGGAATGATTAATACATACTTCATGAATAAAAATCAAGGATGAAATCTTTATTAATTAAAGATATTAATTTCAAGGAAAAAAATAAAAAATAAAATCATTACATTTAGAGTTTATTAATATACTGCATAAAATTATCGCATTAAGGTTTTCTAAAAAGTTATTATCTTATTAATTAATTATTTGTTCCATATTTTATACAAGTGGAAAAAATTATACTTTTTGTCCTAGAAATCTAACTCATATTGAGTTTTAAAATTTATATTAAAAATGTAAAAAATTCAAAACTCAATGTGGATATTTTTTGGAAAATAATTATTATTATTTATTTTATTTTATTGTATTGGTAAAAGGTGAACTATATTGCTCAAAACTTGTGATACCTTACATTTACATTTTTATCTTCTTTGCCTACACTATCACTGCCATCCTTCTATATACAAGATTGATTTTCTCAATGATTCTAAATACATCCAATGTTTTGAGCTTTCTACTAGTGTATTGGACTCTCCAAATCAACTCCTGCTTCATGCACTCCACTCTGTCTTTAACCTTTCTGGTTTTATGCACCAATCTTCTTGTATTTCTCTCCATCCAAACATTATAAACACAGCCCATCACACCACCATTTGCCAAATTCCTTTTCATCTTCTTACACTGGCAATCAAATTTTACCCTTTCTTGTTCTAGTTTCAGTCTTCTAATTTCAAGCCTCTCCCAATCCATCAACTGTAGTAGTATCATTTAATGAAGATTAACTTATTGATGTTTTATTGTGTACTAGATGCTTGGTACGGGCAGATGTCCGGGCGCCCCTCTACTTTAATTTTGTGTTAATAGATAAATGAATTCTTGATTTGAAAAAAATAAAATAGCTACACATTTGGTTTTTTTTTTTTCCCTTTTTAGCCAAAAATAAAAATAAAAATAAACAAATCATCTGCCAAAGGAAAAAATATATTGAAAAGTACAACGATGCAGAAATCACACAAAAGAATGTGGAGTAATAAATGGGATAAGTTTATATGTGAGACTCCGTTCCTGGATCCTCTTGTTTAGCACAAATGATGAAATTTAGCAGTTATTCACCTTTCCATGGTTTTCTAAACTACATACAATTTTAACTGATGATACAACTCATAAAATGATTCTCTGTTGATTGTATAAAATAAACTATAGGGACAGTAGTAACTAAATAAAAACTAGGTGATATAAGTAGTTAATTGTCGTGTAGGAAATAAGAAATGTGTGTGGCCAATTGACAAATTTAGAAACTAAGTGGTTAGCTAAGCAAAAAGAAAATCAGCCAAATACCTCATTCACTTCTATCACCTCTCTATATGACAACGCACACGTACAATGATCGTCGGTTTGCGATCCGAATCCATGTCCAAATGAAAAAAAGCCTCCATCATCATCAAATATAATAACTATATGAAATAAATGCTCTTCGAGCGTAAGTGAATATTTTTCAAAATTTAGTGTAAGTATACAATAGTATTCTAACTCTAGAGAAAAATAACACGCATATACAAAATGAACAATAGAATATAATCATTTTTACATTATAACAACCTATCACCCAACAAAGGAAAAAGAATAGAAGAAAGAAAAATCTAAACTTAAAGTTTCATAAGAAAAGAGTAAAAATAATGATGATTACTTTCAATGAATTTGGGATGAAAAGACCATCGAGAGCAGAGGGTGAACACTTGTAAGAAAGGAAAAGATAAATGTGTCAAAACTCTTATTTTTGAGAATTATATATATATACAAATTCAAAAAGATGCGAAACTCTTAGTATTCTTTTTGAGTTATAGAATAATTTATTTAAATTCTCATTAATGAAATCTTAAAATTCAAAGACGAGAAGAATAAAAGACACAAGCTAGAAAAATGCGCAAGTTGAAATCATGGCCTATCAAATTTCAACTAATAGCGAACATTAATTTGTTCTAAAATTTTTTTAAAATAAAAAACAAAGAGAAAATTAATGGAAGAAAATCAAAGATCAAGACATTAAAAGAATAGTAAATGTAACATAAATTTTTTTTTTTCATATTCTTGGGTTAAAAAGAAGGTAAAAACTCCTAGTTAATACTTAAAAGACTAAAAGAACATTCATTTGTTCACAATCTTTAAAATAAAAATAAAAGAATAAATTAATGGAAGGAGATAAAAGGTCATAACATCAAAGGACCAAATGTAACACATAAAGTCTCTTCATTTTCTTGGTTAAAAAGAGGAGGAAAAAAACTCCTAGTTAATAGTTAAAAAAAAAGACTACTAATAAATTAATTTGTTCATAATAGTATTTTAAACAAAATAAGATAGAAAATCAATGGAAGGAGATTAAAGGTCATTACATTAAAGGAAAATCAAATATAACACATACAATCTTTTCATTTTCTTAGTTTAAAAAGTGAAAAAAAAAAGTCCTAGTTATTAATACTTAAAAAGAACTACCAACCTCAAATTTGTTCATAAGCTTTAAAATAAAAATAAAATAATAAATTAATAGAAAGAGATAAAAGGTCATAACATTAAATGACCAAATGTAACACATAAATTCATTTCCTTGTTTAAAAAAGAGGGGGTGGGGAAAAGCTCTTAGTTAATAATTAAAAAAGACTACTAACGAATTAATTTATTCATATATAATCTTTAAAATAAAAATAAAATAGAAAATTAATGGAAGAAGATCAAAAGTCATAACATTAAAGGAATACCAAATGTAATATATACAATCGTTTCATTTTTTTTTGGTTTAAAAAAATTAAGAAAAAGTTCTATTTATTAATACTTAAAAAGGACTACCAAACTCAAATTTACATTAAGCAATTATAATATATATTGAAAAGAGTATGTCACTGTGTAAAACGAAAGTCAAATTGAATCTTATAACAATTATCAAACTGTAAGTGTCAATCCAATTCATTTTTTTACCTGGATGGAAGGGTTGAATGAAATTATTTCAAAATTAGAAATGGATGTTTATTGTCAGGTGGTTGAAGGTTCGATCCTCACGAACCCATCCAATTTTTTTTTATATATACATATAAAAGAAACAATTTATTTACCTTATTAGATGTAACATTTTAGCTTTGAATTCGTAGCTTTAAACCTTTTTTCTGAAAATTCACTCGTTATAAGGGTAAATCTCATTGGTATTTGGTTTGATTTGATCCATTTCCCTTACTACAAGACTAGATCTGCCAAATTTGTCATCACTCCATTATTCGTGCGTCGTGCATGAACATTTTCTTAATGTAATAAACTTCCAATTTAAATGGACGAGGATTTCATATACAGAATTTAATTAAACAAAAAACAGCACAACTAAGGCAGGGACACGTGGAGGCATCAGATTGCATAAGCAACGTTGTACTCTGTAAATCGAACGGTAAAGAACGCTACCGCCAACAGTGAAGCAATTCAGTTATTGAAGTGCTAATGAAGGGTCTTTTGGTAAATTCAAATGCACCTCCCCTCCAGCCCGTGGGGGACTCCGGTGTATTTATGACCTCAAGTTGAAATTCTCATTCCCCCAAATATTACGCGTTGGTCTCAAGCTTTCTTTTCGCTCTGCGATTCCCTCAGCACTCGATCCGATCCCTCCCCTTTTCCAAGCCTTCCCCCGGGTAAATAAATCTTCTTCTCCGAATTTCTCCACAGCATTTCCATCTCTTCTTTGATTTTGCAATTCAATTTACTACCGACGATTCCTTTGTTTTTCCATCTCGCAAGGTTCGAATCTCGCTGCGATTTGCTGAATTTCAGTGTTTATTCGTACGTGTTTTTGATTGATGCTTTGATTCTTTTTGCGTTCGCTCCGTGATGCGTTTAATTTTCCATTTGATTTGATGATTCTTGCTGATTCCTTTTGATGCCAGCAATTGCTAAGTTATTTTGCTCGAATTCTCGATATTGAGCTACTTTTGATGTGATACATTGGTTACTTAGGGCTTGTTCAATTCTTTGAATTCTCTCTACCTTGTGTTGATCTGGAATAAAAGCGTAAATTGTTTTGGATCTATGGACCAGCTTATGTCGATCGCGTTGGAGTTTTCTTGCTTATAAAAGTTTTAAGTTGATTTGCGATTTTTGTGTGCATATCGTTGTAGTAATGTTCGAATTTGATATTTTGATTAAACCGGGGAAAAGTTTCTTCCCGTACCGTTGTCTGTAGTTTTGCTGGTTGAGTTTTCTTTTCAGATCCAGCTGTTTAGAGGTTGATTTCATCTATGCTAATCATTGTGTTCATGTAGGATAATTAATGCCATATTTTATATTTTGATAATGCATACTTCATCCTGAACGAATTCATTTGAGCATGATGGTAGATCTTTTATCATATGTAGAAGTTTCTTTAACTCAAATTTAATTCGTGTAAGCTCATGATCCTCAGTATAAACTATGACGAATGGAGGTTTTTGATTTATGAGATGTGTTCTTATTGTGCAGGGATCATTCATAAGAAAGCATAATGGGGCTGACGTTCACAAAGCTATTCAGTCGGCTTTTTGCCAAGAAAGAGATGCGCATTCTGATGGTAGGTCTTGATGCAGCTGGTAAGACCACAATTCTGTATAAGCTCAAGCTCGGAGAGATTGTCACCACAATTCCCACCATTGGTATGCTCTTTAGACACATCGCATTTTTTCTTTTACTTACTGAATCACTTTCTAGTCGGAGCTTTGATTGCAGAGGGCCTTTCGGCGTCTCTTTTTGTTGTTAAAGTTTGATTGTTAATACTGCTGCGTGGTTTTGATTTTGTCTTGTTTGCACTATAATGAATTTAGTACTTTTGCGTTCCTGTTATTCCATCCAGTTGTTAGAAGGATAACTAGGACTTCACAAAGTGCAGTACTAGTCATTATTTTGAGTGCTTGCGGTAATACACATCCAGATGTTTGTGTTCTAGATCGATGGTTCTGTGAGTATTGAAATCATAGCCAGTAAAACGAGAAATGACCTTCTGAAGATAGTAGGGCTGAGTAGCAGCCAAAAATTTTTCATTAGGGCTGAGTAGCAGCCAAAAAGGTTTCATTCTTTCTCCTACTGTCCTTCGGAAACAAATCAAGACTGGGTCTTAAAAGTGTAGGTGGTGCAGAATTGATAACATTGAGTTCCTGTGAATAGAAATGTCTTGAAACGGAGTGCATCTGTTGGCCGATATTCACTATATGTTGAAAACAGCTAGTTATTTACCTGAGGTGTACATGTTAGTGTAGTTGGATGATGACTGTACACTTTACTTTTTTATCATTATTGAAATTCCTTGAAATTTTGGGAGCATAATGGGTTTAAAGGATGGACTTTCAGTTAAACATTCTGTTTGCTTTTTGAATTCTTTTTTGGGGTAACATGATGGTATTTCTGTGCATCTGAACCTCGGGAACACGTTTTTGCTCATGTCAGGATTTAATGTGGAAACTGTTGAGTACAAGAACATTAGCTTTACCGTCTGGGATGTTGGGGGTCAGGACAAGGTATGAATGACTATCAGCTTCTCTTGCTTGCTTGTTATTATTTTTCTACTCTTCAGCTCTGTTCAGTAGCTCAACCATGTTTTAGCATACATTATGACTTCCTCTTATCCTCTCCCCTGTGCATCTTTGTGGTGTTTTACCAAATTTAAGAGGTTCTTTTGTATTTGACTTTCCAGATCCGCCCCTTGTGGAGGCACTACTTCCAAAACACTCAGGGTCTCATCTTTGTTGTGGACAGCAATGATAGAGACCGTGTTGTGGAGGCTAGGGATGAATTACACAGGATGTTGAATGAGGTATTTGCTCTTGTATATTGTGAATTGCTATAATTCCAAAGAAGAAACTGTAAATTGATGGTTTAGCAAATGTATTTTTCCTAGTAAAAGTTAGCTGGATTTAAATTGGAAACCGGTGGTTAATCTGCTGGCTGATGGGTTTAGATTTAGGAAACAATGTCTTTAAGATATTCTTCTCGTGCTTTGTTGGGGATCTGGATAACATTAGACATGGTTTTCAAATTGGCCCTTGCTGCAGGATGAACTGCGAGATGCAGTATTACTTGTGTTCGCTAACAAACAAGATCTGCCCAATGCAATGAATGCTGCTGAAATAACTGACAAGCTTGGCCTACATTCCCTCAGGCAGCGTCATTGGTAAGCTTTCTGAGCAATCGACTCGTGTATGGTGTTTGTAAATCACTCGTATTTAATTTTCTGAATATATTGCTTTGTGGTTGCAGGTACATCCAAAGCACTTGTGCCACTTCCGGAGAGGGGCTTTATGAAGGGCTGGATTGGCTCTCAAACAATATTGCTAACAAGGCAAGTCATATGTCTTTAATTTTATAGTTTGGTGAGCAATGTGTCCGTAGTAGTTTCATTTTCTTCTCTAAACTGACGTATTATGGGTCTTCCTGTCTCTGTTCTCCCCCTGGTATGCAGGCGTAAAGTGATCCGGAGCTATTTTGATGGGTGTATCCTGGATGCAGGTGGCTTTTTATCTAGTTTTTCTTTCTCCCGGAAGTGTGGTTGCTCTTGGATTTCAGTTTTTAAGTCATTTCATTTTTGTTTCTAAAGTGGAGTTGACTACACTTGGTTCTATGTAATTGCAAAGTGCTTGTCTAGGTTTGAATATATATTTCATTTAAGTATTAGCTTGTAATTTTAACAGATATTAAATTGTTACGGTAATGGGTTTGTTTTGCTCCATTCCTTCCGTCTTCCCTTTTCCTTCTCTTTATTCGATTTCCCATTGCCGAGCATACTGTTGTCGATTTAAATAACTTGATCTTTCTCCTCGATGCCTAATCTTTGCTGATGAGCATATTAGCGTGGTCAATTTAGTAGTTGAACGCTGCAGAACTATTTATTAATCAAAACTTGAACGCACTGTACAACCGTTTTGACCTAAAATAGACGGCCAGCGTTTGCTTGACATTGTCCTAAACCATTTTGACCTAACTTTATTAATGATTGCCACTCGCAAGCATAGCAGAGACCGCCAAGCACTAGAAAAGCCAAAAAATCCCACTCATATACAGTGATTGCTTGACATTGTCCTAACAGCTTGCTGAATTCTTGCGCAATATGATCGAGTTGAAGTTCAACCCCAAATTGATTTGATCCCCTGAAGGCTGAAGCTATTTAACAAGTTACATCGGTCACATGATTGTTCCCTTCTTCCCGTTTGACTTAACTAGAGGAAGACAAATTCACTTATACAGAAAACGAAATGAGGAACCGTAAGAATGTTAATTAGCACAAACTAAAGTATAAAACTACGGAGAGCAATGCATGAATCATTACCATTTGGTTTCGTTCACATATCCCTCCTTTTATGACCCCAGATTGGGCTGGAGAAAGAGTGAAGGACAAAATGTTCTGTAAGCTTTTAATGTTTTGATCCACAGAGAAAGATGAGTTATAACTCGAAATATCGCGTCTGTCACGAAACTAAAATTATCCAAATGCTCTTTTCTGTCCCTTGCAAAATTCGAAATAGCATGATTGTATTGTCGTCAACGGTTCCGAGTTAAACTGAGAAGTCAAATCTCGTTACATATCATATCAATTATCCTTTATTAACATTACATAGGATCCGTGCAATATCAGAAATCCACATGATAAAACCAACCAAGACTTCATGTAATTGCCCATCCACAATCTAATCTAACCTCCTAAGTCAATTGTCAGAAAGGATAGCGTTTGTGTGATTCTATTCAAGTTGATTGCTCCTTGGTGTTGAATCAACCCATAATTCACTAATGACTATTTCCTGCAACCTAATGAATAGAACAATTTCAAGCTGGAAATGAGGTGTGGTCGATCTCAATTTCACCAGATCAATCGTGAATACACAATGAAACAAACTAGCTTTTTTCCAAACCAAGAAATAAAAAGAGATGTATCTAAATGAATTGCTGCCCTGATGGAACCCATCAGAATCCATGACTTCTAGTACTCTTCGACGGTCTCAACGGAAAAAAAAAAAGATACACTTGGACGCGTGTAGGCAAAGAGCAAACTCTGTCTTCTGCGAGTTTCTTGTGTTATGTCACTCTAAGGCATTTTGACGTTTTGAACAACTTTACAAGATTCTTCAAATCTTCTAATTCCATTCCATTTCTGGAACTTTTTTTTACACGGGGTAATGAACGACAACCACATTTGTTTGCCTGAACTCAGAAGCTCAATGCATACTCCCTTTTAGATTAATATTGTCATGTGCCATCCATAATCACACACCAATAAACATGGCATGTTTCTATGAATTTGGTGAAATTATTGACACACCAATAATCACACCCCATCTCCATCCACCTAGATCGATCTCTACGTGCAACAGTAGACATTGCAAGTACAAGCACATTCCTAAAACAGCGAAAAACAAGTATCCTGCAAATTCGTTAAGGCTACTTCCTCACAATAGAATAGAAGAACGTGACTGAAGTACATTGCTGACCCCTATGCATGAATTACAAAACGTGAGAAATAACTTTTCTTTTTAGAATAATACTTACTGTCTGTTCATAATCAAATGTATGCTTAGAGAAATTTTTCTAGGTGTAGAATTCATACAGATAAACAAATAGTGAATAGACCCATATTGGCAGTTTATTTTACTAGAAAGAATTTTCAGACTGCTCTGCTTTATCTGATTAGTAATATTTCTCTAGTGCGTCCAATCTTGGGGTGTTAAATTAATTAACAATTAATCTCCCCCACTTATCATACTCTCTTTTTCCCAATTCCAAGTATCAATATGATGATTGGTCGTAATTACGATTAAGAAGAAACTTTTTAAGGATGGTAAATAATAGATTAAAGTGCACATGCTTATTTAACCAAATTGCAATATTAAACTCTAAAAACCCTTTTTCTAGATCCTTCCTTTCCAATCATTTTTTCCCCTCCTAAGATGGGGTTCCAACAACTCAAACATTAAGTTGTAAGCTCATTTCGGAATCTTGGGTGTATAATAAAATCTAGCCGCTGAATGCATAGCACAAGAATATAATTTCTTTTTACAAGCCCCGATAATTCTAGCATGATATAATAATCAGTCTTCCAACTTCAGGAAGAATGTAGAACACTCGAGAAAGACAGGTTTAGAAAAGGGAAGAAAAAAAATGCGGAGGCAGATCCTAAAAATGCGCTGCGGATCCTAAGAAAAGCATATAATTTTCTTAGAGTCTGTGAAAATAAAGTAAATAAGGAGCATACAAAAGAAAAAGACCGATTCCACTTGTTCATGAAGTTGAAACTCTAAAAGATGCCAATATTTTTACGGTACAGAAAAAATGCAATTTTTTGAGCCAATTAATAAAGTGTAAAACTATTGTTTTATTATCACAATTACATGATAATTATTTTCGGACGGAAAGAATATAAATATAATTCATACCCCATTTGATGTATCGGATCACTGAATGTCCAATGAGAAGCTATGCAGATTAACGGAGAAAAATTAGGGCTAGAAACTCTTATCATTCGTTTTCTTTTGATCAAAATCTTTAATTTTCATTGGTTTGAAAGTTATCAACAAAATCGAAGTGATGACTTTGAGAATCACCTACGGACGCTGTAAGTCTTCCTTGGGGTCGCTGTCATTGATGATGTCCAAGCATCAAGGGTCTCACCAGGCAATGTTTTAGTCCATTTGCCAGTATTCCACATGTAAATTTTGTACTTTCCTCCTACTTCTAAGATGAAAACTAATAAAAGAGCTTGACTGATTGATGTATACTAGCAAAATCCAAATTAGTTCTGGCCATAAGATGAAATCCCATGATATAACTGACAATGAATTCGCTACAACAATTCTGCTATTTTGTTAGGATGTTCACTACAAAAGCTCATAATAAATCCAGTTTAATGCAAGGACGCTCGAGCTACCGTACGTAATTCACGTCTAATCCAGAAGAATAAAAAATAAAGCACCTGTTAGACATGTTTTCCGGTGAACTAACTCCCCATTTCAGGTTTTGATGTACTCAGAATAAGAAAGAGAATGCATAAGCCAGTATATATGTCTATTGTCTAGCTTTCATACGGAACACTAGTTTACAAGAACCACATGAATTTTCACTAGTTTAATTACTAAGTGGACGAAGAAATTCTCTTGATGCCTTTACATCTTTTTCAACAAGGAAAATTAAAAAAAAAAAAAAAAACCAAAATGATAACCATTTCTAATTGACAGTAACACTTTCCATAGTAACCATTTTTATTTTTTTTATTTACTGAATTATAACCTTAAATTAGCTTGTTTAATTAGTTAAGCAGTAGATGAATGTGAGATATGACTTTAATGTACAAATTATTCCCATTTTTTATGAGTCGATATCAAGGGGGACAATAAATTATTCTGGTGAATTTCATTTGAAGTTCATTCGGGTTGCATTTAGGCCCCTATTTAAAGGTGAATAAGGTTGCCTTTGATGAACTCAGAACTCAGGAACAAAGGCTGGCTAGTAGAGTGGCATCCTTTCAGGACTTGCTGGTTTACTTTCCACAACTCCTCAAAACCAATCCCGCTATTCCTAAAACCTCAAACTCGCTCTATGGCACCCCCAGAAATACCTGTGGATATCTTCACGAGCTCAGGCAAAGTGTCGACATTTAACAATAACACAGGCTATGCAAGGAGAGCTTATGTCACATTTTTAGCTGGTAATGGTGACTACGTGAAAGGAGTGGTTGGATTGGCTAAAGGTTTGAGAAAGGTGAAGAGTGCTTACCCTCTTGTGGTGGCCATCTTACCAGATGTCCCCGAAGAACATCGCAAAATCTTGAGGTCACAAGGTTGCATTGTCCGTGAAATTGAACCCGTATATCCACCAGAAAACCAGATTGAGTTTGCGATGGCTTACTATGTCATCAATTACTCAAAGCTTCGCATATGGAATGTAAGTAAACTTAAACTTCCTATACCCATGCATCACTATCTCTGAAGTTCAAATACACTTCTTTGCTGCATCTACTCTGACTACTTACCAAACAGCAATGAGGGAACTTAGTTCTTGATTAAGTTTTCAGTTAATGGCTTCCTTTGACTACACAAGTCCTCCCCATGAAGATGCATGGAAACATGTAATTCAATGATTATAAAGAAATTATATCATATACTGTTATGCTTTGACGTGCATCTTGCATTAATAAGAAGTTTGAGAAAGAGATGACTCACATGAATGGGGAAAAAGCCAACTGGTGAGTGCTCTGGGTAGCATACTTAACACCACAACAATCTTTCTTCAAAAAAAAAAAAAAAAAAACATTATAGTTGTCTTTGCTGCATTTTGAACGGGCAATATCTTCAGCGGCCCACATATTCAGCTCCATTCAGAGTTTCTTAATTTTGATGAGCAGTATCTGTAAAAACACAAAAAGAGATGCACTAAAACGAAGTAAATTGTGTTTAGAATTTCTAAAGAAGCACTTCTTTTGTTTTTGTAACGTGCTTTAATTTACATGGTATAATTGATGACAGTTTGAGGAGTACAGCAAGATGATATACCTGGACGCAGACATTCAAGTCTATCACAACATTGACCACCTGTTTGATACCCCCGATGGATACTTTTACGCAGTGATGGACTGCTTCTGCGAGAAAACATGGAGTCACTCCCCACAGTACTCCATCGGATATTGTCAACAGTGCCCAGATAAAGTTACTTGGCCAGCTGAAATGGGTTCACCCCCTCCTTTGTACTTCAACGCCGGCATGTTTGTGTTTGAGCCTAGCCAACTAACCTATGAAAATCTGCTAGAAACTCTTCGAATTACTCCACCAACACCTTTTGCAGAGCAGGTCAGAATGATTGATCTTTTGTGTCAATCTGTTCCAGGTTATCTTATTCCTCGAAACATAGTACTTAAGACGATCAATGCAATTGACAGGATTTCTTGAACATGTTCTTCCAAAACATCTATAAACCCATCCCACTGGTGTACAACTTGGTATTAGCAATGCTTTGGCGCCATCCTGAGAATATCGAACTTGAGAAAGTCAGAGTGGTTCACTACTGTGCAGCTGTATGCACGTTTCTATGCCTCTACTCTTTTCTAAATGTTATGTGTTTGCCACCAGATACTAGTAATCCCTTAAACTGATTATATCGAATGTTTTTGGTTGAAAAACACAGGGATCAAAACCATGGAGGTACACAGGCAAAGAAGCTAACATGGACAGGGAAGATATCAAGACATTAGTGGAGAAATGGTGGGACATCTACAACGACGCCTCACTGGACTTCAAACCCAATGATCCTGCTCCAGAAGAAGAAACCTTCTCCAGAACAACAGTCAAGGTTTCCATGCTCGAGCCGACAGCAATATCCTACATCCCAGCTCCTTCAGCAGCTTAATGAAAAGAAATTTTAAGAGTCTAAGGAAAATTAACTTAAGCATCCGCACATGCAGTAATCAGTCCCTATTATCTATTAAGACTTTTTCAGGCTTCATGATCTGCTTCTTAATTGAGACTTATGTATTCTAAATAGTTACTCACCATTCCTACCCGTAACAAGTAAAAACGTGGTTGTAACTTCTACTTTCAAATGAGTAGAAAAAATCATTAATATTATGTTTGCAAATCATAAAACTTTGTCAAGAAAATATGCTGATACAATTATTAAGTAAACTTCTCAACTTGTGTACTAGAATCAGCTGACTACGGCCTATTTTGGTTAAATTTACTTGCTCTGCCTGAAAGAATTAGATGCTTGACATCAATTTATTCAGCCTAGGTGTCAGGATTCAGGACCAGAGCATACTAGAAACTGTTGGTAACATTGATTCCAGGCATTAGGTCCTATGACAACATTAATTGGCAGGCTGTGTCATAACAAACTTTATGTTTGTTATTTGTTTACACAAAATGCTTGCACATTATCAAATCCATAATAAGAATTAAATTTAGTTCCTATAAAGGTATTGGATTGTGTGCAGTACATGCAAAATAATGAATCAACCCTACCATGACAGCGGAGAAGGTGAGATTCAGCAGAATCAGAACCTGAACTCAATTTAGCCTACTATGGAGGATAAGGGGACTAGCTGTACTTAGACACAACGCTAGTCAAATTCTAAATCCAGAAATGTTAGCATTTACAAGATTTTACTGTTTACTGAATCTACTAGATCAAAATCCTAGATCATTGTTGCATTGGACAGCTCCACTAAATGCATTTACTAAAAGAAGGCAAGTACCAGTGCAAATGGAGCTCAATGATTTGAGTTCCATTCTACATTGCAAATGAGCAAAGCATTTCCTCACCTTCTTCATATTCTTCATCCAAATACTCTGATACAGAGCAATCATCACTGAACAGAAAAGTTGCAGGCTCTCTGCTTTTCTGGGGCTTTCTATCATTCAAGCCTACAACTGAAGAAATCTTTTCCTTTATGCAGTTTTCAACTTCGCTTCTTTCCACGTCCTGGGTTTGCAATCCAAGGATTGAGAAGCATTCTTCTTGAAAGTCCAGGTCAAATGATGACAAAATCAGACCAGCCATTGTTTTTGCAAGGTCAGGTGCATAATTCTGGATCTGAAGACAAATGTAAGTTGTAACTCATCTACAATCGTGCGTTGAAGAGGTAACATTAACACCATCATAGACGAGCATGTGATGCATACATATAAATTCAGTACACACAAACTTCTCTATCAATCTACCCATGCAGGAATGCATCAATGAGCAGGACAAAAACACTTAAATTGCACTTGGAACACTTATTATGTACAGAGCAAGTTCCACGATACCAACAAGAAGACTAATGAAATGGCTTCAGAATAGAGAATCTTACTTTAAGTGCATGAGCACTAAGAAGAGAGCCATTGTTCTTTTCTTTTAACTCAGTGAAGGCGAGCTTCATAGCTTTCTGAATGAGAGCTCGATCTGTTTGTTTGTTTCCTGCTCTAGGTATTATTGAAATGTTTCTACGAAGTTAAAGAAACAGACAGGCATGTTCAGAAACTAAGCCAAAGGATAAATAACAGATTAAAAAAAGCATAATAATGAATCTAAGAAACTAATGGTACTCACTCTCTACTGTAGCTATGGAGGACAATATCAATGTGGACATTTGGCTGCAGGCTCTCCCACTCCAACAAAACAGCATTATCTTGATCAGCAATACTTTTGAGAGTAAGACCATAATCTTTCCACTTCATGCTAGTTAATGCATCTAAAGATGCTTGAGTAAGAGTACAAGGTGCAAAGTCCTTAAAGCATAAGACCTGGGAACAGATATCAACGGCATCCTGATGAGGATTTCCTCTAGTTTAGGGCCAAGTATATAAGCAAAAGGTGGAAAATGTATGGACCTCTGTTCTTGTGCCACAAGGCCTGCAACAAGAAGGCAAGATTTGTTCTGACACTACACTCAAAATCACCACAGCTTCCACCATCTGACTTTTGCTTGGAACTGAGCCTGATCTGCTGCTCATACCAGCACCAACCTTTACATTTGACCTAAAATGGAAAGACATACATGCACATGTCAGGTGAGTTAGTAAAATTCTCATCAATGAGTCAGATCGGATGCTCCAAGAAACTTCACCACCTGATCATCTTAAAACCAAGCATAAAATCTATTTTTAACACAAACTTCTTGTCCATCCTATTAACCTTAATTTATATGGGAAAAACTACTAGTTCCTCATAATTTCCAATATAATTTGATTAATCCAAGGAGAAGCTTTAGATTCATAGCCCAGGAACACCTACTACTATCCATTCTGCAGAAACTTATAACTGGAAACAAAGAGAAAAACAAAAACATAGATGCATGTCTACACCGAGTCACCCACCATCAGTTCAGCTACAACATTAAGTCCATTATGGATGTATAATTTTTTTCAGAAACACCAAAAAAAAAACCGCCCACATAACATCCAGAAAAGAGCATTACATTAATGCTTACATATTTGAGAAACATGAGTCACAAATATTTTCCAGTCTATTTCCATGCTTGAGAACATATTCCTCAAAACCTGACTTCAGATGTTCAATATTTGTTGCAGTAGATGGTAAAGTACTAAAGTCAATTGCAAGGACACAATTTTGTGAGTGTAATCCTGGAACACTGCAATTATCCACCAAAAATTCCACTGCAACTTTCTGCAGACAAAATGCAATATAAGTGGTTAGCTGTACGACATTTGCAACTTCCTTGAAAACTTAGCTGCTAACCAAGGTTTTGTACTTCAAACAACATCAAAATTTACATTCAGAAATCGTTCAGATGTTGACAATCTGAATCTACAAATATTAATTCATCCCAAATTTCAATTCCACAAACATCTGTTGATTGTTGCATATATATTACTTTGTTAAAGACTTATGAGCAGAAGAACTTGGATAACGGCAGACTATATATCCCCCTATGTGATTGAAAAATTGTTTAACACATGAAATTGTACAATCAAATTGAAGAAAAAGAGAGAGAATCAGTCTCAAACAGGGTCACGAGTTTCAACGTCAAATGAGGTGGCAACCATGGTATCATAGAGAGACGAGTATCATGCTGGAAGTAAGTCCAAACCCATATCACATCAACTTGTGTACTTCAGCTTCAAATTAAACTTTTGCAGAATTTTGCAAATACAATAAAGCACAATCCTATTGAAGAGAGTTGTAGAAACTTGCAGGTATTTTCACGATGAAGATCTGCAGAAAAACCACATGACAAGTAATTAATCAGTAACGATACATGCCACAAATCTCTGACAAAAACATGTAAGGTGGTGGGATAAGTTTCAATGGACATGATGATTCCTACCTTCTGGAGATATAATCTTATGTCTGCCAATATGTCACTTAAGCTTTCGGCAGTTGACAGAGAAGCTTCAGTCCCACTGGAAAAATGGATTAACATTGAACATTCGTAGAACAAGAAAACAATGCTTATAAACATAGTGAAGTACAAATAACTTGCCTGAACTTTGCACCATTTTTCAATGCTGATGACAGCTTTGTCAACCTTGTTGCAGGAACCACTTCTTTTAGGTTCAAGCTGAAATTATGAACTTCCCTATCGGAGATGCCTGAAAAAATCAGCACATACTGACTTAATACAATCTCAGTGAAAAATTTTACAAAGAAAAAATCCAAGTTATCAAACGAAGGATGTAAAATTCTTTCCTCGCATCCACACCCTTTTCTGAAACAAAAAAATTCTCCTTGAGTGTTTTGGGAAAAAAAAAAACGATAAAGCGCTATGGAAGCGAATCCTCCTGTATCTAAATCACTTTTGGGATTCAAGCATCATAAAGCTTGAGATATGGATTTCACCATTGAGTTCCTCATCTCATGTTCTTATAACATTCAGGCTTGCAGTGTACAATCATAAGTTCCTTCTTACTTTTAAGTATTAACCAGTCAAATAAAAGGATGCAGAACAAAAAGGGAACTTACTGGTGGTTGTGATTGAAATTACACCATCTGCAATAGGCAAAACAGATTCAGGGAACAAGGAGAATAACAAAAGTACCATAGTAAATGACAGTAAAAAAAGGAAGGATCACAGAGAACTCATAATTAGATCCAACGAACAAAACTACTAAAGCATTTCCTCAACACAAATGGTTAAATGGGATCCCGTAAGGTACTTAATTTTTATTTTTTTTTTCCTACAATGTCTTCTAAAAACAAGATACAAAATTCTTAAGTGACCTTCATTAAAAAGAAGATGAAACTAGACATCAAAATTGTATCGTACATCTGGGTAAGCATGTATGACATGAGCATTCAAAACGAACCATCAAGCTGACAAACAGAACTTCTCAGGTCCTCATTCATTCTACTGTTGTCTAGCTGACAGCCAGTTTATCGTAATACAAAACATGTATAGCGGAGGCCATTAAGATTGTTCTTCTCACTCTACAAACCCTAGCCAATAACATGTCCAATTACCTTGAACATTCCGTAGTCCGTACACTAACTTGAGAAAGCACGCATAACTTATCATGGTAATAGAATGTAAAGTTTTTAACACAGATGAGATTGCAGGTCACGAGTTCTAACCCCATTTACTGGCCAATATAGGATGACTGGAAAATTTTAGAGCCTCGTACTCTTCCAGATTGATCCCAACACCTGTATCTGAAACTGTTCATAGGAGGAGGAGTAAATCACTTATAATGACCGCACAAGTCTCTCCAAAACAAACAAAAACGAAAACAAAAACATTTAATCATTAAAAGTTTTCCTGCGAAATCAACATCAAAGCAATAGGATCTCTCCGATGAGATTAATTTTGACTCTAGTCTTTTAAATCTGAAATTAGGGTAAAAACATCGAGAAATCCCTGACACAGTTCCGTAAATGCAGCGAACAATCTCAAAATTGCAGACGGATGCGACGAATTAGAAATCAAACAAAGGAAATCGGAAAGGAAAACCGACAACCGTGAGACGTTTACCTGAAATTCGAACGGTTGGAGGTCGAAATTGTGGAAAAGGCTTGAGCAAAATTGTTAATCGACAGAGTTCGTCGGACTTGCGGCATCGTTGAATCGCACTGGAAATCAACTGCGATAAAGAAGAGATAAATGAAAAATTCAAACTGATACGGTGGATAATTACAAGATAATGAATCGGTGCGTGATATATTAAACGTTTTTTTAAGAGAAAATCTGAAACTTACGTATCTGCACAGGTTTTGCACGGAGGAGATCTCCATTGTTCTACTACATCTCACGTCCAAAGCGTGAAACGGTGAAAGTGTGATTGCTACTCTTCCCGCGCAGCCCCAAATCGAAATCTTTTTAGTTGTGTACCTTTTATATGCACCGCTTTTTGAGTCCAAAAAGTTTTCAATTTAATTTTTTTTTTTTACCTACTCAATACTAAAATATAAGAGAATAAATATAGCTCTTGATAATAAAAGGATAATCGTACTCTTGAACGTAACGATTTTGTGTTTGTAACTTGTAAAGTCATGGACACCAGTAGCCAGTAATGTAACACAACCTTTAATCAATTCATCAATAAAATGGAATATAGTTCTGTAACGAAAATTGTTTGTTACCCTCGAAAAATTCAATGAAATGTGTTCATAAGTGTGGTTAGTTAAAGAGTATGATAGAAGAAAGGTTCCATAAAAAAACACGTTATTGGTTCTATAGTACTGTGAGGATTGATGCCAAAGCCCCAACCACTGGGTTACTCCCTTGTTGGCAATTATTGAATACTAATGTTTCGTGAAATATTATTGATTACATATGTACTTGAGGTGGATTTTCTTTTTCTTTTCTTTTTTTTTCATTTTTCTAATCAATTTTTTATAATTGCCATCATTCTTTTACATTTTCACTTTGCAAAATATATATTTTAAAATATTTAAAACATGTATTAAGAGAAATATACTTCTCTCGAGATAAATCCATCTAACGTGATAAATGTTTAATGGTACGTCTTCTTTCGATCCTAATCTTATTCTCAAACCAGATGACATACGTACTATTTAGTCACGTTGTACTTCGTGAATATGTACAAATAAGAAGCACAAGGTGTTATACAACTAACAATTTACAATTCAATGACCGAACTGATAAACCAGGTCATCGGGAAAGAGTCAAAGCAAGATGAGTTTTCTTCTTGGTCTAGCCAAAAATGCCGTTAACACAGAGGTCAATACACATCGCAATAGTTTTTGTACTTTGTCAATGTAGGAAGATTGACCAATGAAGTCGAACTAGTAGCACAGCAAAATTGTCTGCGCCCTAATTATTAGTGACAATTTATTGACCAAAATGTTATCATGTGATTTGCTAAGGCTTTGTTTGTTTCAATTTTTAGATGGTTTTTTTAAGTTATTATATTATTAACTGTCCCATCATAACATATTTTTTTATATTTTTAATATACCTTTTTATATTCTCAATACAAAAAACACTTAAAAACACACATAAAAAAATGAAACAAACATGCCCTAGAAGATTGACCAAGTTACACTTACAAACGACGCCCTACCATTATTATAGTCTATAGTCAACTAACTGTGATGTACGATCACATGATGTCCTTCTCGTCCATAGGAAACGAACGAAGTTGATGACCCAGTTACTCTTAAAGAATGTGTACACGAGAAACACAAACGTATGATTGCGTCATTCTTTTTTTTTGGGGGGGGGGGGGTGAATAGCATAATTCTTGAACGGTTGAACCATAGTATGATACTTCTTATTTTAATAATTTATTTATTAATTATATTATTTTATTTCCACAAAATAGTCTGACTATTTACGATACAATATAGTAGTAAGGACTGAAGGAAGTTTTATAAAAAAAGAAATTCAGACAAGAAAAGGAAAAGAGAGATCGAGAGAAAGCGATAAGAAATATGGCAGCACTAATTAGACCCGGTCCAATCGTCCGACGTCCAAGATGAGTTCTAAAGTCAATGGGGATAATTTTACCCAATTTACAGTTTACAGACAAAAAGGGGTTCGGCACCCCAAATGGCAAAAGTCTGATATGTTGGAAGTCACGCCAAATTAATTTCCTTTCTGCCAATATTCTATCGAATTGGACGATTTGGTGAAATTACCAAAAGTACGATTTTCGCAACCCAACTACAAACTGAACGGATCCCTCTCTATTTCCCTCTCACCTCCCCCTTATATATGTACCCCTTCTGCCCTTGAATTCCAAAAGAAGAATAAGGAGATCGGAACCCCGAAGTTTCTTTTCTGAGGAATCGAAAGTTCAGTTTTCCTTTTCTGTGTCTTTCACTCTGTGTTTGAATGCAGATAATGGAGAAAGATGGAGTGGTTAAAGCCCAATTTGAGGAAAATGAACTGAAGAAATTAACGGGGGAAGTTTCACACGTGGCCCTTGATATTGGAGGTAAGCTCAACTAATTCGGTGATCCCCTGTGATGATTTCTCATTTTATTTGGTGGGTTATGTTGCTTATCACGCCGTGTTCAGAATTGAAGAATACTCTTTCTCCATCGTGATTTTGTGATGCATGTCTGAATGTCCAATTCAGTTTTTGGGAACCTTCAGTTACCTGTATCATTCGTAATGAGTTGAAGATTTGATCCTGTTCTTGCTGTCTATCTAGAGCTGGCTTACTAAGTTATGCAAAACTTTGAATAAAAATTGATTAATTACTAGTTTGTATGACTTTTGTGGGGATGCTTTGGTAGGAGTGGCATTTGGGTAGTGGCAATTTGAACTCTGATTTTAGTGAATGAGGAAGATCGTCTTGTCTTTCCGCAAATCAACTTTTTGAGGTTTAGTTGTTGTTAGCCTTTATATGAAGTAATTTGTTATTGTATGACGACTAAACATTTTAAATTGTAAGGTACGAACTTGATCATTAGTACCTTTCTTGCTTTCTCCAGGTTCCCTCATCAAGATGGTTTTTTTTTGCCGAGACAATAACTGCTCAGGTCATGAACATGGGAATAAATCTTCCAAGGATACTAATGGACTTACCAATGGATATTCAGAATATCCCGTCCTTAAAGGGAAACTTCATTTTTTGAAGTTTGAAACAAAAAGAATTAACGAATGTGTAGAATTCATGTCTTCCAAACAATTTCAAAGTAATGGTAAGTATTTAATGGTTATCTGTCATTTTGTCAATGTGGATGATAGATTAGAGACCCACTTTAGTAGTCATATTCACACGTCTTATGTAGCCTGGCAGGCTGTGAGCAGAACACTTCTTTGTCCATGTCTTGTTGCAACATAGTGTGAAATACGTTACTTGTAAAAGAACATTCATCATGAAGAGGAAAGTAAAGAATAATGGATTCTTCGTGTTGGACTTCACCTTCATAACCATTACCGTCATTTTTCAAGAAGAGTCCCATTCAAGATTAATTGTTTACTGTATAAGTTTCTGTATTTTAGCAAAGTAAAGCATATGTGCTAGTTCATGCCCTGTTTTCCTTCATGCACTGTATGCCGCATTTTATGATGTCATCTTCGGCTCTAATACAGAGATATGACTCCAGGTGGGTGTTTCTGCAAGGCTCCTGCGTGTGACAAGAACATCATAAAGGTAAGTGCTTTTCAAATTTGTCTGGTGCATCATGACCAGAAGCATACTCATTCTATTCAATGGATACATATAAGAGTCATACTTTATTTATTGTTTTCTATTGTCAACAGCTTTAGATGCTGAAAAGAACAAAAAAATTGATTATTTATTTGTTTAAAGGCCACAGGAGGAGGTGCTTTTAGATTTGCTGATTTGTTCAAAGAAAAGCTTGGAATTACTTTGGACAAGGTGGACGAAATGGATAGTCTTGTTGCTGGAGTGAATTTTCTTCTTAAGGTGGGATACTCATTGCTCAAAAATCAGTTTTGGTAGTGTTCTCATTCTTCTTGTGGCCGATCAATTTTGATTGATGCATCTGCTTTTATCAGCTATAATATTCTTCCAATATTATTTCTCTTGGGTGCGTTGGATCACCTGTACTAAGTCAACTAGCTGTTTTTGTTTTCTTCACCAGGGAGTCACCGGTGAAGCTTTTACGTACATGGACGGCAAGAACGAATATGTGCAGATTGACCAGAATGATTTGTATCCTTATCTTCTTGTTAATATTGGATCTGGGGTTAGCATGATCAAGGTAGGTTTTGCTGTGGGTGGATTTAAAACTGCGAGAAAAAAAAAAAACACTTTTATTCCCCTATGCAAATGGAAGATGGTGGTTACTGTGCTTTACATGAAAATGAACTGAAAAGATCCCAAAGGAGCCGAACAATATTAGAAGTTCTGATCAGACATGTGCATTGCTTGATTAGGTTGATGGAGACGACAAATTTGAACGAGTTAGTGGAACTAGTGTCGGAGGTGGCACCTTCTGGGGGCTGGGAAAACTTTTGACAAAATGCAAGAGGTTGTTTGCATGATCTTGTTACGAAGAAGTATGTTAAATTTTCATCAACTTTCTGATGCAGCAATCTTATTCCATGTCTTACCCAGTTTTGATGAACTGCTGGAGCTAAGCCATTCTGGAAACAACAGAGTGATAGATATGCTTGTTGGAGATATCTATGGTGGAACGGACTATTCTAAGGTATTCAATTTTTGATCATATTATAATTTTCTATTTTAAAGACTAGTGAAACTCCAGCCATGCCAATGGGCAATCCCAAGTTTAGTTAAAGAAGGAGGGTGAATTTGGTCGACAACCAGGGTATAATCTGGTTGCATTGTCCACTTCCATTGTGGGTCATATAGAAATCACGCAATAGTATGAAATGATGAGATGAACCATAAAGCTTATTACACATAGGCGTGTTTGTCATTTTTGTTGTTTCTGAAAAATATTGTACGAAAATCTTTATCTTCAAGTTGTAGTCAGAAAGAAGATAGAGACTTTTGATAGTCTCTAAATAATTTGCATATCAGATGCCAGAAATATTGGAGTTTTTGGTCGTATCCTTGAGGGACGTACAGAGTCTTACACCTTATAAAGTGAACACATTCTTCTGTTGGCTTCCAAAATTGTTGGCCATTCTATAACTTTTAAAAAGATGATTTACTGATCAACAATGTTGGTTAACCATGTATCCTTTGTCCAACTAATCTCCATGATCATGTTGAACAGTTTGATGTTTGAAATGTGAGAAAAAATAATATTTTTCTTCTAATAAATACTCAAAAGCCCGAGATCATGAAATTGAATCAATTTTTCTTTATCACGGGTCATGATTTCCATGTTATAATAGTAATAGGTAACTTCTGTGGGTTGTCTTGTAGATAGGACTTACTTCCACCGCTATAGCTTCTAGCTTTGGAAAGGCTGTCTCTGGAAATAAAGAGCTTGAGGACTACCGACCTGAAGATGTCGCACGGTCTCTCTTGAGAATGATTTCAAACAATATTGCACAAGTGAGCTTTATATATTTGGAAAGACTCCTGTTATTTGTTTAAATTCCTAATTTTCGAGAGCTTGCCACTTTAAAAATGATTGAAACTAAAAGTTATTTGGTACTCCATCTTCTGGCAAATTTTTGAAAGTTTTACACTTTTTATTTTATATAATTACAATGCGTACATGGCTATGAAGCTGTTTGAAAGGTTTCCCTTCATCACAGTTCTTCACAAACTAAATAAGAACATTTCTGGTAGATTATGAGAATAAATACGGATTAGATTTTCTTTTTCCTTTTCACCCTGTAGCTTCATGTTTGTTTTGTATAATATCTATTATTTCTATGGAAATTTGAATGTCATTTTTCTTGCTATCAAAATTTTGGAAATGCTTTTCGAAAAAATTAATGAATAATAATAAAAGGAGATGGTGGCATTATTAGTCTACTTATTATTTTTCTGATTTCACCTAATAATTTTCCCTCAGATTGCTTACTTGAATGCTCTTCGTTTTGGATTAAAAAGAATAATTTTTGGTGGATTTTTCATCCGTGGTCATGCATATACAATGGACACGATTTCTGTTGGAGTAGATTTCTGGTAAGTCCCCTGTTTGGCTTCAATTTTGGAACTTAAATTCGATGCTTCAGCTGTATTAAAAGCTTGGGAACCCCAGCTACTTCAATGTCAGAACTTTTGAAGTATTCCCCTGAACCATGTCTATTGTGATAATCTAGTGAAGCTTCTTCACCGGCTGGTTTGAAATAGTATTAAAATAACTTTATATTCTTTCCCTAGCATCATTCCAAGAAACTAGCCAAGTAAAATGCTGGGTCCTTTTTATCAAGTCACCTGTATCCAATCTGCTTCTTGTAGGTCCAAAGGTGAGGCAAAGGCATTGTTTTTGCGGCATGAGGGTTATCTTGGAGCTTTGGGAGCTTTTATGAGTTATAAAAAGGATGGTCTTACAGACTTGATTACCCATCATTCTGCTTCGGAACCTCCTAAAAACCTTTCTAACTGTTCGACAGTTCAGGATTTAAATGAAAATGGAAGTATAGAGTGCACATTTCAACTTAGCAATTGGCCTGTATGAGCAACGCTGGACTCACCGCGGAGAGGCAATCCCTGGTTGCCTGATTTGCAAATTTTGTAACATCTATTGGGGACTAGGGAGTTTCTTGTAAAGTAATTAGTAAATAGTTCTGTAACTTGTGCACAAAGGAAGAAAATAGAAGTCCAAATGATACGTTCAGTCCATAAAATGTTAGGAAATTGTGGTAAGTTATTGATTTAAATATGTCAATGTGGATATAGAGAGAGAGAGAGATCCACATTGCCTTAAAATTGTAGTCTTTGGAAATACCATCTTGTAAGCTGTAAGTTGTAATTGCACCCATTGTCCCATACTGTACACTTCTTTTACAAGAGCAAATTTATGAGTGCAATATTACTTCATTGACCCCCTTTTTTTTGGTTATCTTTTCTATTTAGTTTTATAAAGTTATCTCAGTCACTATGAAACTGGTACCAATGCTAATTTTTAGTCTTGGCTATATAGTCAATCTGAAGTATGACGAGGATTGAGGAGGAGGAAACAGATAGAGTGGTACACCCAACAAAGTTGGGCGCAGAAAAAGTGGTAGGCACTTTGCACAATCTAGGGTGTCACTTGTTTCAATGGTCCCAAACTCCTATCCCTGAAATTCTGTAATGACAATATTGGAGAAAAATGGATGGCCACTACAATCCAACCATTATTACTTTTCAGCTTCTGATAGCGATTAGGAAGGAAAACTTAGCCAAACTATTGCTGCTAGTCACTCAAACTGATCAGGAGGAAAGCTGGATTCTTGCTTCAGTTTTCAGATTTTCTGGGGTCAACTCATGGTGGCCTGTGTTGATTAACTACATCTGAAGTACCGAAGTGGAGGGATTTCAAACTTCAGCATGTAAACCAGTTAGCAGAGTGAATGAATCAGTGAGCTCAGTCATCCAGGTTCCTCTCTTGCATTTAGTTCCTTGGTGATTTCCAAAGAAAACAAAAGCTCAAGTTTTTAAGTTCAAGTAGATGTTAATTGTAAACTTTCTATTTCTCTTTGTTGCAGATTTTGGAATTTGTAGCATCCAAGTTCAACTGATAAGTAATAAATGGCCAGTGCTAGTGGAATCTGCTGCAAGAGTATTAATTTGCATGCTGTTACTCAAACTTCTGGCAGCACCAGTATATCCTTTACACAAACTCTGCCTCATGGATCTCAAGTCTCACCTTTCAACAGCAGTTCAGAATCCTTAATCAATAAGGCCTCTGATTTTAGATCCCTCAAAGATGTACAAATTGTAAGGACAACAACACTATCTCCATTCTTCATATTGTGTTGTTGCCTGATTTTCAAGACAGTAACTGATTGCAATCCTCCTTTTTTGTGTTGAGCTACTCTCAGTCAGCAAGGTTGATAGAAGTTTTTCTGGACCTTGCAAAGGACAACACGTCTAAGAATTTAGAGACCTGTGGAGTTCTTGGCGCCTCTCTGGTAAGGGTTCTTTCAAGATGAAATCAATGGCCATTTTAATACTAATTGTAACCTTTTTTCTGAATGAAACTGTTAGAATTCTGCTCTTGTATTGTTGAATGCTCAGAACCATTTGATTAGGCATTTCTGCAATAGATGTTAATTTTATTAATGGTATAATAATAGGCCTCTACTATAACCTTTGATATTGACAATGTTAGTTTCACCTTGTAGGCTGAAATATTTTATGTTCTTTTTCAACCATGTGCAGGAAGGAAGGACATACTACGTGATCAATATAATAGTGCCAAAACAAGAATCTGCCATCAACTCTGTAAGGGAATTGGCACAGAGTAATATTAAATTTTGAGTAGTAGTTGATTATGAAATTATCATCAGAAATTTGCTTGCTTATACCTACGTTGCTCTATTCTCCAGTGTCAAGCTCTGAATGAGGAGGAGATATTTTCGATACAAAACCAACAATCTCTTTTTCCAATTGGATGGATTCATGTATGTATTAACTTCTTCATGCTATTCATGTAAATATTTTTCACTAGTGCTACAAACCAGTTTGTTAGCATTCTTCAACTCCAGTCTTCTTCTACTTGCCTTGTCTATTTAATGCATCTTAACCTGTTGGAGGGGTATGAGTTTCTTGACATTTTGTATATTCCATCCAGACGCACCCTTCTCAAAGTTGTTTCATGTCATCGGTGGATCTGCACACTCAGTATTCATACCAGGTACAACAAGTAGTTGTGGAAGCAAGCCCAGTGAGTTTTTGTTGGCTTATCCATAAGTCATTTAATTGGAGTGTCTCCCTTGTGTGTGAAATATCTCATCTACTTTATAATTTTCCAGGTTATGGTGCCTGAGGCAGTCGGCATTGTTGTGGCTCCAAATGACAACTCCAGGTATGCCATATACTACTATCTGAAAGTGCAAAGTTTTCAGGCTATTGTAATACGTTTAATTTGTCCATTGCAAATGGATCTGGAAGAGTAATTCTTTTAGCTTTGTGTTAATAAAGTAATAATGAACTAGATCAAAATGAATCTGTTAAACTCCAGTGCTTCTTCTATTAGTGAAGTTACTGGAAATAAATATATAAAATGACTTAATGTACCTTGGGTCGCAACGGAAACAAGGGTAAGGCTGCGTTCAACTTACCCCCAGATCCCAACTCGGTGTTGGGAATATACTAGGGATATTCGTGTTGTATTGAGAAATAGTTCAATCTTTAATCTGACAGACTCGCAGGACACAAAATTGAAGTTGCGATGAAGTAGAACTGCATGATTAATTTGTGTAAATGGCGCTGTGGGTTTGATTTGTAATGTGTATCACAGGAGTTATGGAGCATTTAGGCTAACAGATCCAGTTGGAATGAGGATCCTTAAAGAGTGTCAAGAAAAGGGATTTCATCCACATCCAGAACCAGCTGATGGGACTCCAATATATGAAGACTGTTGCCATATTTATACAAATCCAAATCTTAGATTGGAAGTGTGTGATCTACGATGATATGATTGGTGATGATGTGATTTAAGAGTAGCAAACACAGACTTATGAGAGATAATCTAAAGGCCAGATGTTTTATTAGCTTTACGAATTTTGCCCTCACCATCCCTCCTTATAGCGAAAATACAGTTTGTTGCTCTTCTTCAAGTGTGCGCATGATCGAATTGTTCTTCATATATCCTGGGAATCCCCGGCGATGGAAAGGCTATTGCATGCGCCATTGGGTTCACCGACATCATTAGGCGTCGCTTTGTCTTTCCATCTGAGATTACACAAAGTTTTAGTGGCGCGACTACACAACGGAATATCATAGCTCTCTATTTTGTTGGGAAAATTTTCCCACGAAAAAAAGGGGGTACTCCAATTATTAGTGTAACATATTGCACAATCTAGGGTGGCCAAAAATTTTGTTACACTCTCAAAATTATTGTTCAGTTTGAGTTTTTAGTTTTAGTACTAAAAATGAAACTCCAATTTATTGTCCAGTTTGAGTTTTTAGTTTTAATACTAAAATTGAAACTGCAAACTGGACCATAATTTCGGGATGTAAAAAGTATTATATTTTTTACACATTACTTTTTTTTTTTGGAGAATGTTTACGCATTAATTAGATGGATACTTTTCATAAAACACAATTTAAAACTAAGAAAGTCTAGTTATTACTCCCTTCGGACATTGTACTAAAAAAAAATTTATATATAAACTGAACAATTATTTGGGACAGACATGAGAAAGTCGAAGTTCTGATTGGAATGTTCGAAATGGGATAGGACTTTTGACAAAGTAAGTTAAACTAACATCACAAGATTTGGGGAGGAGTATCATCGTAAAATTCATATGTGTGACCAAAAACAAATTGATTGTTATTGTCTGGGTGTCTTTGCCAACACGAGATGTAGGTGTACGCTATAATATACTATCAACGAATTAATTGCGACGGGCATGCTTTGGCTGAAGGCAAATAAATGTAGCAGTAGTAGTTGTCATTTTTTGAGGTGACCATATTTATATGGTCTGTATTGCTATGATGTCTATATTACAGTACCTTTGATTTTTTGCAGCTAACTGTAAAATGCCAAGTCGACAATGTCATTAATAAGGCTCCATCTTTGTCACTACATTTATTTCTAGTTGCTTTATTCCTCGGATATGGAAATTTGATGGAAGTAGTAGCTAGTATTATTACGTTTTGGCCGACTTTTTGTCCATTTCAAGTTTCATTGATTTGCCATTGATAAAGATTGCATTTTGGATTTAATTTGTCCTAAAACAAACAAAATAAATGAAAGGAGAAAGGGGATATGTATCTTGTGATTTGTTCACTCCCCCAACACTCATTATTTAAAGGATCATTGTACCACCAAAGACTATTATAATTGTCTTCTTGACCTGGAAATTGATACTGTAAAATTTAAAGGGGTACTCCATGTAAAGACATAATTAGCCAATTACTCAAACAGAAACAGCTAGATCTGCTTATCATGTGCGGTGGAGATAGGAATAAAACTTTTCGAATAATAGAGATTATTGCTCCTTAACAACCCCAAACTCATCAAATTAGTAAGATCAATATCTCAATTCTTCTGTTATTAAAACTTCGTGCTTGTTAACTGTTATTCTCTAATTTCACCCGAAGCAAACAGAATTTGGCACCAAACGCCACCAAAATAATAGATTATTTGCAAAACATTGCGTACATCACTGAATGATTTTTGAGCTTCGATGAACCAGCCCTGAAATTAGTTAAACTAGTCTAACCATTTACATAGTACAAATCAAATATGTCGACTTAATTACAGAAGACAAATTAAATATTAGTGCATTTCGCTCGCACAATATTTTTTGTTTTTTCAAAAAAAAAAAAAGAAAAAAAATACAAATCAAGGTATCAAAAAATTGCTTATTAGTAGGGGTGTACATTCCTAGTCAATCCACCACCGTTGACATTCGTAAATAGCCCAACGAGCTCCGGCCGGTAAGGGAGATACGATCGCCGGCGATCACTGTCCTTGGCTTTGCTCTTCATGTAAGCCTCATGTGCTGACAGAGCCGCCGTCCTTTTACTTTTCTTCACCTTCTTCACCTTCGCTTCCCCTACAACTTCGCCGTTCTCGTTGACTTTCTTCAAAGTGAAAATCCCTTTCTTCGCCGCCTTTTTCTCCTCGTTCCCACTCGCCGCCGTGGACGAACTACCAGAAGGCGCAGAGTGATTCAAGAAAACAAAAGCATCTCTCCCGTCACTGTTACTCCGGTGCATAAAATCCTTAAACCTCCAAATCTTGGAAAACCCGGTGGAATTACTCTTCTTGCATCGATCAGGCGCCGCCTCCACCACTTTACTGGACCATTCACAGTAAGGCCCAACAACATCTTCTGCCTTGGAAGACGACGAGGTCTCGGGAATCCCATTAGAATCGGCATCTTCAGCCGGAATAAACACCCTGTTCACATTAGGCAAACGATCTTTCACCATTAAACTCTCCAAATCTTCACCGTCCGGCAAGAGAAGTGCCTGGTCGAACAACGGGAAAACCGGCTTGATCTGACCATTAACAAAGGCGTCATCCGCTGAAATCGGGGAGCCGAAATTCCCGGAATCGAATACGAAGGAAAATTCCTCCTCTTCATCGTCGCTGTTGTATTCTTCTTCGTCCTGGGATTCTTCCCCACTTTGTTCTCCGGTGGCGGAGAGTCGTAGGTTGTTCTCAAAATCTTGAATCATCCTTCTTGTAGCTTCTGAAGACTTGTCTTCCATAATAGAACTGGCTTGCATCTCTAATCAATATAAATTAATTAGTACTCTTTTCCTCTGATTCCTCTGTGAAAATTGGGACTTAGGTTAATTTATATGTTTTTTTTTTTTTTTGAAAAGGGTTGTGTGATCTGCGAAAACTGGAAAGATCAAACAGAGAGAAATGGAATTGTGTGTAGAGAGGTTGGTGAGGCAGATGGCGGATGAAATGAGGTTTGGGGGGTTTGAGATATAAATGGGTGGTTGGCAGCTGTGTGTACACGCGGAATTGATTGTGAAGTTTGGGTTGGTCTGGTCTGTGTGTTATGCTACTGAAGCTTCTAATTGATCACGCTGTTTTTTTGATCTTCTTTATTTTTCTTTCGTCAACAGTCTTCACCTACAAAATTAAATATAAAAACCTAATTCGTGTCTCTCTCTCTATCTGTATTTTTCCCTTCTCGAAGGATAAGTGATAACAAAAAAAAGTAAAAATGTAACTCTTTTTTTTTTTATTGGTTTCATCAAGGTCATAATTTGCTCAAAAGAAAAAGTCCACCACTAGTATATCATTCAGTCAATTTGATTTCCTGCAACACATGCTTAATTGCTCCGCAAGTTTGATTCTCTTAATTATGAGTTTTCAATTATGCTTTGTTTCTCCTACTACTACTATTAGTTAAGTATTTCTCATAATCTTTTTCGGTACAATAAAAAAATTCAATCACCCTTTTAAAATACCGATAGAATCTCTCGAATGGCCTCCAAGGGCAATTGATGTTTAAAAAGTTAATTTGACTCCAATCCAGATATGTAAGTATCATAATTAGAGTGTTAGTTCTGCTATTTATTTAATCTCATTTATTTATGAGTAGTGTTTTAGTATACACAAAAGCAATAAAACAAGTGAGACTAACGAATGAAATTAAATAATTTCACATTTGATACACATATCATAATAAAAATGCAAAAATATTCTTGATTGTGATCCATCTTAGTTTGGAAATTAAAATAATTTGACAGAATAATGATGAGGGAGAATGTCCTCAACCTCAAGACTTATGATATTTTACCATCAATAGAAATGATTGTAATTCCCGACTTAATAATTGAGGTACAAGTAATTAGTGAATTGTAGTTTTTTGTTTATGTATAAATTTATTTTACTCAATTTTTTTTTTACAATAATGAGAGGCTTATGTTGAAATTAATACATTTCGAGAATATAATACACCTATAACATCAACTATTTATTTTACTCGAAAATATTGACTCAATATTTAGTAAATGAAAACATTGAGGGTATGTTTGTTTCGTTTTTTTACTGTGTGTTTTTAGGTGTTTTTTGTATTGAGAATGTAAAAAGGTGTATTGAAAATGTAAAAAAGTATATTGGAATGAAACATTTATTATTCTAATATTATAAAAAAATCATCCAAAAAACAAAACAAACAAAGCCGAGTTTTGAACAGTCTAGATACTCGTGCTTAAGTAATATTCCCATGAGTATATACGAGAGTTGAGGAACAAAAATGGAGTGCTCCGATACGTTTGCTGACAGAGAAATTATTCAGTGCAGCTTGTACCATGTAGCATTGTGTAGCTAGACACAATAGATAGAATAAAGTAGTAATTTTAGGGAAAAAGAGATAATTTTTACAGAAGTTATAACACCAAAATAGGAGTGCAAATACTTGTTGCACTAAAAACCAAGATATAGCAGTTGCACTCAATAATTTTTCTTGGTGCCAACATTCAACCTGAGCCCGTGATTAGCTATCAACATTCTTTGTTGTGACCGATGTTGGATCATTTTGTCGGTTTTATTCAGTTTTTGGGATCTCATCAGAGGCGAAGATTATTGTGAAAAATGGAATACTCAATCCAAAATGATGAAGAAAGTGACTGGAAATTAATAAGGTCCAAAAAAGCCAAAAAGTTGTACGCGTCCATCTCTTTTTTCAATTGACAAAACTATAAGCCCTTGATTCTATATTGCTTGTCACTTTTGGTCGTTTAGTGATAAAACGTGTTTGATTTTAGGCTTATTCCGATTTGCCATATTTGCAACTCGTGAAAAAGCATACTAAATTCTAGTTTCTAACCACTGTGTTATATGCGTTTTTAATTGTTTGTGTAGGACTAATCTCCTTTTAGAATCAAAAAGTGAAAAATCTTTTATTTTTTCTAATTCTTGCTCGCCAAAAGTGGAAAATCCTTTTCGGTATTTTTAATAGATGAGCTGTCTGTTTCCACCTTCTAGGATCCTTTCTCTTTTTGTTTTCTACTGTATATTTTATGCCTTAATTGATGTTCTAAGCAATCATTAGGCAATTGGTTATTTCTCCCACTAAGGAACAATAATGTGGTTTTGCTCATTGGTTTTTCAATATAGTGAAATACTTATTCCGTTAAGAAATGTTGCATTATTCGTTATATATATTTGTGTTTCGATGAGTGGAAGAACTGACTAAAAAATTTAAAGTTATTTCATGCTTATAGCGAGTTCCGAACCTTCAAACTATGATTAAGAGCGAAGAAGTCATTACCAATTCAATACAACTTATTTGGTTGATAAATTGATAATCCTAGCTAAACCACCCAACAACCATCAAATGTGTGCTTTGACTCTTTGGTTACACACTGGAACTTCAGTGACGATGAAATGAATTTTCCCCATACTTGTTAGGTATATCTCCACAATTTCATCATTCGTAACTGGATATTGTTTTAAGTTTTAATCAAATTGTCAATTTGTTGTTAACAGCAAAACACTAGGGAAAAGAAAAAAGAAAAAAACAATTTTAAAAAATTGTTCTTTCTCCCCCTTTTCTTTATATACCAGAAATGCACGTAAAGTCAATAAATAAATCCAACGAAATACAAGCGAAATTCGTCTAGTTTGAAATATCAAACTGTCAATAGATAATTAGTTAACATCAACTACTTTTTTTTTAAATCTTTTTTTCTGCATATCTTAAAGGGGTTGGAGTATGGATATGGGTTTGAAAATTATTAGCATTGACTATCCACCGTAGCTGAAAAATATATCTCCTTACTCCCGTGGAATCATTTAATAGACAAAACTCAACTCATCAGCAGGTGTGGCTAGGGGGTCAATGCACCTCATGGTTTGAAATTTCCCTTTCCCTTAACGCCCAAGTAGAATCTGCGCATTCTAGAACGTCTAGAAAGTCGAGGGAAAAAAATGATTTTTTTTTTTTTTTTTTGAATAAATGAAGGAAATGTATTGAGAGAAAACTTGCGTGATGAGTTAAGTTACATATATTACCTCCACACCAAATCAGCAAATGTTTGTTTTTAAATAATACAGTAATTAATTGCACTTAGCTTTCTACATACGTACTAGATTACGTAAGTTGTTCAATTCCAGTAGTTCATGGTAATAATTAATTAACAAAAATCCATTTGCGTGTTACTTGCTAATATCCCAATTTGATTTTCTCCATCAACCAATGAAATATTCACGATCTTTATTTGTATTTTCTGGAGTTAACGCATGCCCCGTTATAGAAAAAACCTCTCATCATTTTTAAACCTTTTAAACACTTTTTAAAAATTTTTTATTATCGTGAGAAAATGCATTTTATCAACTTTGTTGAAAACTAACCAGTTTTGATGGATACAATAAGTTTGATTAGACATCAAGACATGCATTATTTATCTTCCCAAATCTTGCACAATACATTACACTAAACGTAACATTAAGGTTAATTTGCACCATGAATTTTTAGTTTTTAAGTCCTCAAAAAAAAGGCCGGGGGGGGGGGGGGGGGGGGGAGGGAGAAGTTAGAAACAGCTATTTCACTCCACCCAGATTGGAAAATTATCGACATGTGTTTTGTACTAGTTTTGTAATACTACCTTGGTTTGCTACTTGCTGGGGAAAGTACCCGATCCGCATATCATTGACTTAAGTCAAGTCAATATATACACCCAAGTTTTCCGGTGGGGCCGAGTCAGTATATCACTTTGTTCATTGGTTGGTATTGTGATAGAACTATAGAAGCCACCGGTCAAAGTCAAACTGCATATACCGTGTGTTCTGCAATATGCAATGGTGATTGGTGAAGGAATGAAATTGAGATGTAGGAGTGTCATGTAATCCCTCCGTCTCATAATTATTGTCCACTTTGCCCAAAAAATTTTATCTCAAAATTATTGTCCAATTTGACTTTTTATGGATCAAGTTACACATTTGTCCTTAGTAAAAAATATTATCCATAAAATCTTAGTGGTTAAACAATTACTTATATAGGGGTATATCCGGTTATTTAAGGTAAAATATAGTAAACTTTGACCAAAAATAAAATCTTTCATTTTAGTAAAACTGGACAATAATTATAGGACGGAGGGAGTATGTTGAATCTGTTTTGGTTTTTAAATTTAAATTTAGTTGCAATCTATATTCACGTAAAAATCTACTCTATCCCTTGTGAGATTATTGTCTATTTTAGATTTTCATTTTTAATTTAATTTGTATTATAGTAACTAAAAATTCAAACTGGAAAATAATTTTAAAATGGAAGGAGTATACCAGAAACCAATAAAGTCAGATTGTATTAATAGATAAAACCTGAAAAATGAAAAAAAAAAAATCAAATCAAATGAACATAAACAGCAAAGATGAAAGATAGTACAAAAATAATATAGTCTTTACTGGTTACGGGCGTATTGATGTAATGTTAGGTTGATGTTTGAATTCATGGAATGTTTGTTTTTCTTTTTTTTCCGGTAGCTTGCTGCATACATATGTAACGGTGTTGACAAGTAAACAACTCCTACTATAAAAATGTACTACTTTGGTACCAAATTAATTTTCTTATCTATGACAAAATAATTATTTTGAGACAAAAAAAGTACTTAAATGCATAACCATTTCTTGATGGATCAATTCTTCGTCTAACATTCTTCTCCTTCACGATTCTAGCTGGAAGACAGGAACCCCAAAGATTTCTGACTTTTCATTGTCAACAAAACGGCTGAAACCAAACAAAGATGGACTTTGACTTCGCCCCGACCCGATTTTTTTTTTTTTATTTAGCATATAATAATATTTCAAGTCGTAAAAACTTCTATTATCAGTGAGGCGTGCCCATGCTTGGACCGACCATCCACATGATTTAATTGTTTTTGAGTTGAACAAAAAATTAAGATATTGTACGATATCCTCGAAGCTTCATTAAATGCATTTCCACAACATTTATTTATGCAATGAAGATCCATGAAAATGAGATTGGAAAATATGGCTGCTCAGGGTTAAATCCGTTATAAAACATCTTGGGCCTTTTCCAATTTTCAAGCTCAGAGCCCATAGTTGAAATAGAGGACTTCAACGCAAGATTTATGGGCAAAGGACGGGCTTTCAAAAGCTGCTTGATATTGGGCTATTAGAGACCCAATGGTTGTGTCATGAACTGAGGGACTGAAGTGGAATTTCTACAAATTAAGGGGGCCTGAGAGGAAGGACAGAGATTCGCTGGCAATTATTGAGATTCAGACAATTGCAGGGTTGGATTCCCAAATTAGTATAATTACTATTTCTGGATTTATTTTGTATTTCCTTTATTTTTCCAGCTGTAATTCTGGAACTCTTCTAGAAGGGCCGATGATTATTTTCGACTCTTATCAAACTAGCCTATATAGTCGCCGGAACAGGAAGTTTGGATGATTATTAATGATGATGAGTATTCTATTCCTACTTTCAATTTCTTTTCAATTCTCTCAGAAAACGATTTTCCAGATCTTATTCGTAACATGTTGTGAAATGTGATCGTGTGGAAAAAAGGCAGGGGGTTAATAAAGTTTAGGCTTATTGTTTGGAACTAATTCCTTTGCGTTGCCTTTCCTTTTTATCCTTTTGAGAAATTCTAAACTTGTGCTTGAATTTGGAATGAATGTACATACATGCTTAGAGGTTTTGTTTTCTTTAAGACATATCGGTCGTACAAGAGTTTTTTTTTTTTGAAAAATGGTACAAGAGTCTTTAAGACACCTATTGACCAAAAAGAATGAACTGAATTTTCTCCCAATTATTTTTTTTTTCTATATTACGTATCTGGTGTCCGAAATCTTACTCCGACTAATTCGAATTCGAGTCAGGTAAGTGTCTTTGAAGATACAAAACTCTCACAACAAGTATTTTAATCACTGGTGCATGTCTATACCCGGATTTGAAGCCGAGTCATAGTTAATCTAGTCATAGTTAACCCCGATTCTCCCATTCTCTTATCATAATTATCAATAAAAGGCCAACAAAGGGGTTGCCCAAGTGGTAAATGAGCATGACATCAACAGAAAGGTTCCGGGTTCAAACCCCACTAACAACGTATTTCTGTGTTGAATTGTGCAGGTTATCTTGCACCCATCAAGAAGGTTTTTCGAGTATCAGATCAAAACGTGTGCGCGTGGAGTCTCCGCAGACGTGTGCACGTGCAGTCTCCGCCTTAGTAGTACTACTGTCCCCTTCCCCATAAGCTTTACCCTACATCCCTACATTTTATATACTAAGGTACTTATAATTGTGTATATAAAAAAAAAATATCAATAAAAATCGCAATTTCTTGGTAGAAAAATGCGGGAGCTCCATTGTGAAAGGCTCACCACCAAAATAATAAAATTTTATATGGCCCAAAAGCAAAATAAAGGACCTTAGACAAATGTCAAGCAAACCCACTGTGTGAACTCCTGAACAAATAACTCAAACAAATTGTACCAAAACCAGGATGACAAGGAGACAAATATCCATCCGAGAAAATGCTGCTTAAACAATCATTATAATGGCAAGTTTACTGATGTGGGGTTACAGGACAAAGTCACGGCTGCTGCTGAATTCTGAAAGATTACTTATCTTTTTTATTTGTTACGTATATGTCGTCCAAAGTTCAGTTAAAACTTTGTTGTTTTCAAGTTTCACGCATGCCACAATAACCAGTTTGTGGAAACAAAACAAATCCTTATTTGATTATTTCGCAGATTGGCCAACCACTTGATATTAGTAGCTACGGAATGGTAAATTTAAAATTTCCAGAGAGCTAGGTAAATTGGACTAGTAATTCCGTTTTCATAATTGACACGGTAAATCAAACGATCCATTCATAATCCCCACAAATAGTACTAGTACCCAATCCAGTATTAACTAACACAAAATCTAAAAAAAGAGAAAACAAATGACCCTAAGAAACTACTATTTCAGTCCCCTCCATGCCTGACAAGAAGTTATGATAAACTAACATAAAGCTTTTACATGGCAAAGAACTCGAGAAACTTATATAACCATAACCACAGTAGAAATCACAGCCAACACCCAATTTGTAGTAAACCAAACATGAAGCATGTACGAGAGAGTACAACATAGTTAATTAAACTCTCCTCGTACCATATGTATTGACAGTTGACTACTTTGACTCCCCCCCAAAAAGGCCAATTATCTCAATGACCCGTTCTGAATTCAATATGATCATCCGCAAATCTAACTGCATGAGGCCCTCTTGGTTCACCGCCGCCGCCACCGTGATGGAATTGAGGCATTTTATGACTCGGAGGAGGGGCTTTGAAATTGAAGTGAGGATTATGGTTGTCCACCATTCCATTAGTTGCGGCAACCTTGGCGCTGGCGAATCTCTTGTCGAATCCAAACTCAATGTCTCCTTGATCTCCTCCTCCAACTCCATGGTGTCCAGCTTGAATACGGAAATTGTCCTTTTGCTTGGATTTCTTCCCTTTCCCGTGTGATTTCACTTTGCCATGGGATTTCTCTTTATCCCCTTTGTGGTAGCGCTTGTTGCATATTCTTCCAACAACAACAGAAACGACAACCAGAACGAAAATGATAGCTAGGACTATCAGAACAGGGGCAAACGACCCATTTGAATGGGGTGGAGTTTGTGCCATTGGGATATTAGGACTCGCATAAACGTCAACTTGGGACATGGTTTCTCGTAGGTTGTTAGGCTAATTAGGTTGTAGTAATAAGATAAGAGTGTGTGTGTGTGTGGGGAATTTGGAAGTGTTTTGAGTTTTTGGGGAGTTTTGTACTCTGTTCGTTGAGTGCATACAAAGGAAGGATTTTTGGGATTGAATTAATGAAGGAAGCAACAACAAAGATTATGGGGGCTATTGAATTTGGGAGAAAAGATTGTGGAAACGAATGGGGTACTTAAATGTGGGGTATTTTGAAATTTAAAAAAGGGGGAAATTTTCTTTCTTTATTAAAGAGAGCTAGACAACTAAAGATATTCCTCATGTCCTCTTTACTGCAGGAGAAGCAGTGGGGGTATTTTTGTTGCTTTGTTTTGAGAGAAAGTAGAGATTTTGGAGCTAACTTTGGACATCATGTTTTCGAGATCGGGTCTTGGAATAGAAGCTACAATTTTACCATGCATATAGGAACACAACTTTATGTTTTGTGGATTCATTCAACCACGTCCCACTAATAAAATATGTATTTTTTTCTAATTAATAGATGAATCATGAGATAATTTAAATCACATACGAACCTTGAAATATTGAGTCGTTAATAAATTTGTATGCTTAAGCCCCAAAATATCTTTGATCGTTTGTTAGACAGTTGCGGATTTTGAAATGTATGTCTGCAAAATCTAATAAATGGTGGTTTTAATTCTAAAAAACTAACTATGTGAATTTCCCCGTGAAAATTGTTGAGAAAGATAATGGTAGAAAAACTTTTTGGAGCGGTTTCATATATGATGATATTGTTTTGTAAATTATCTCCTTGATCATTAGTGCTTTAGCGGACACATGCACTTCGAAGTTGGGATTTCTAAGTGCTTTTTATTTTTATGGGTCAAAGGTAGCTTTCGATCCTAGACATTTTTGTTCGGAGAAGATATGGACTGCTCAAAATCTAGAGTTTCCTGTTGCTTTTACTTTTTATTTTCTCGATTAATGTTCATTTTCACATGATTGTTTCTATCAATCTGACCATGTATAGAGTGTGAGTGGTAAATCTAGCTATCTCTCCTTCCCCATTAAGACTGAATCTGGAGATCACATATAGAGTTACGTAGCATCTTGTTTGAAGTGCATATCGAGTATAATACATTCACAAAAAATTCAAAATTGTTGTAGTGAACTTAACTAAGTCTACATTGTAATCCAATATGACCCGTTTGATATTTTTTTTGGTATATTACATATTCGGTGTCTAAAATCATTGTTACGACTAATTCAGATTCAACTTGGGTAAGTCCTTTCAAGAGATAAAACTCTACCAGCAAGTATTTTAATCACTTGTAGATTTGAACCATACTTAAAATAACCCACACTTTCCTCATTGGAGCCAAGTAATTGATACTTGGATAAAACACATTATAATGTTTTTTGTCTCTAAAAAATAATTCACTTGTAGATTTGAACCAAATGTCTAAAAGTCCTACATAATACTCTGAGTTCCTCAATCCCAATGCAAAAAACATATCAGATGGATAACGACAGTTGGGGTAAATTGAGTCTTACCAACAATATTCTTGTTGCTTTTGGGAAAGAGGGGGAATCGTGATTTTAGGCTGGGTAGGGTCTAAGACTGCTACAATAATTAGACCAATGATACACATACCTCGATCAGAGACATAATTATGCACGCAAGCAACAATGGAGAAAAGGAAAGAAAATAGTAAAGCAAATGGCATCTTTTTAGGAGGGAAAAAACAAATAAAAAAAATGAAATAGTTAATCCTCCATTACCAAAAAAGAAGCTTTAAAAATGTATAGAACCCCACTGCAAGAATACTTGGCTGTGTTGAATGTTGATGATTCTCACCGTTTGATTCCATACGCATTTTGCCATTGCTGTTTCGTAAAGCCATAAGCATCCGCGGAGAAAATATGCACGGAAACTTTTATAAATATTTTCTTATAAAGATTGTTTTCTTCATTTAATTGTCACAGGGAACGTACTCACTCTGATTATGACAATTGTCTTGTTGAGAGAATATGCTGTGATATGGAATCATTTAAGGACTTGTTGGATGTCTTTGTATCCGAATTGAAAACAAAGGGAATCGAAATAACAGGTACAGAATAGTGTGGGTTTGCAGCAAATTAGAACTTTGTAAAATGCAATGGGACCAAGTAGTGATATTAACGTGTTGGCTAGAAATGGGACCAAGTAGACTTTTAGTCCCAAATTTTGAGGATTAAAACAATCTCACTCTAAATTACAGATAATTAGATAATTCACCTTAATATTTGAACTTTATTATGCGATTTAGTCCCATCCATCAAAATTTCATCAGGCAACCATCTGAACTTGAATTCCGGCCCACACTTGATTTTTTTTTTTTTTACTTAAAAAAAATTAGTCGGTCCCATGTTCTATTTAATTTTCTTAAAAAAACTTTATTTTCTTTTGTTTCCCCCCTCCTTCCGCCGGCCACCACAACCCAAACCACAATCAGTTCAACTTCAAACCTTCTTTTTTCCCCCCTGGAAACCAAACCCAAACCAGGGAATTCGAATCCAATTAAGTAGGAGATATCCCAAAACAAGCAACAGATTAGCATCAGAATTAATTCGTCAAGTAATAATCAACGAATTGATCAAATACATCTTAGACGAAATTCATGAATTACATATATAAAAGAGAATGGCCTTACTGAGAGGTTCAGTTGCAAAAAAAGAAGAGTTCGCATTTGCTAAATGTTTCCGAGGATACAAAATGTTTCTGTCGATTTTGTCGTCTACTTTTAAAAGTAGACTATAAAATCGACCCGCACTATACAAGTTTGGGATGAAATTATTTTAATTTTTCCCTGAAATGTGACATTGTAGATGGTTACTTTGCAAATGTGTATGGGAGTAGTACAATGAGAGGTCTTCGGTTAACTCTGAGCTTAATTTAGACACACAAAAAAAAATCGACAATTTAATGCTGAACTATATCGGAAGAAAACCAAATTTGAACGAACAAGCAAATACCATACAACTTTGGTCTTTGGGAGTTTCAAGTACTTCTTTTACTTTGAGGTTGCATCTGTATATAACCTTTTGCATATGTTTGATCAAATTGCTCAGTCAAATGTGCCAAAAATCATATATTCATCCCTTGAGATCTTTTTTTTATCTCTGGATAAAGCATTAAAGAGTGAACCATATTGAACTTAAAAATTTGATACCATCTCATACCAAGACTCTATCTACAAAACCACAGGGAAGGAATCAATGCTGAGTTTTTTAATTTTCAAAACCAACGGTCGAAACCAACTTTAACTTAAATCCTAACGCTTCTCTTTGTATATTCAGTATTTATACTCAAAACAATGATATGCATGTGCATTTCTATTGCCAAGCATGATGATTCTTGTAAGAATGAATGCTCCAATTATCTTACAGTTTGTGACCCCTCTATTAATCTTGCTAGCAAAACCAACAGGTTTTTAGTTAAAGTCATTTTTTTTCCCCGTAAAGGATGAATTTTAGAAAATTATGCTTAAATTGACTAATATCTTTATTCAAATTGTGTTGCAGGATCTGTTCCTGTGGGAGTATGCTATGGCCGAGTCGCCAGCAATTTGCCGCCTTCCTCAGATGTCATTAACATAATCAAATCCAATGGGATTTCACGAATTCGGTTGTTCAATGCGGATCCTGAAGGACTCAGACCATTCTCAGGGACTGGAATTGAGCTCATGATCGGCATCCCAAATGAAGTCCTTCCAACACTTGCAAATGGCATGATTTCCACATCCATTAATTGGCTCCAATCCAACATTTTCTCGCAGGTTTCCCCGACCCAAGTTCGGTACCTCGCAGTTGGCAATGAAGTACTCCTGAAAGACACATTTTATTCCCAATATCTTGTGCCTGCAATAAGAAAACTCCATCTAGCCCTTCAAACATTAGGCCTGGCGGATAAAATCAAGCTTTCCTCTGCTCATGCCGCTTCAGTTCTTTCCATTTCCTATCCTCCATCATCCGGGTTGTTTGACCCGAATCTCCTTTCAGTAATGACTCCATTGTTGCAATTCTTGTCCGAAACGGGCGCGCCACTGATGGTCAATGTGTATCCTTTTTTCAGCTACATAAACAACATGCGATATGTTTCGTTAGACTATGCTCTGTTTAAGTCGCCGTTTCCTGAATTTGATCAGAGTTTGGGGTACGACAACATGTTCGACGCGACGGTCGACGCGTTCATTTACGCGATGGAGAGGGAAGGATTCGTGGGTATTCCGGTGGTGGTGACGGAGACGGGATGGCCGACTGCCGGAGGAAATGCCGCCAGTGCGGAGAATGCTCTGGCTTATAATGGTAATGTGGTGAAAAGGTCGTTGAACAATCTTGGGACGCCTAAAAGGCCTGGAATTGGGGTTGAGGTGTTCTTGTTTGATCTGTTTGATGAGAGTGACAAAGGCGGGGAAGAGGTGGAAAGGCATTTTGGGATCTTTAAACTCGATGGTCACAAAGCCTATGAGATTGGTTTCAACTAATTTGTAGAAAAATGAAGCAGTACTTATTCGCAAGGCGGTTAGATTCTCCCGCTCTTATGTGCTCATTGACTAGAAGTTTCACCACCGGGAGTCAGACCATAGCTTAAACACGATGTTATAGGGGTTGCTTAGTCACCAGACTTTTGCTTCATCCATTGTACAAGGAAAAAGAAGAGCACGAGGCACCAAATTTTATTGCAGAATTTTTCAGTATGTAACATGTATGGTTGGGTTGATTTCAAAATCAAACTTGTGTACCATCCAAATCATTGCAGAATATTTAAGCTAGGCCAAAAATGTCTCAACAAAAAACACACATTATTAAGCGTATGAAATTTGGGCTTATCAATTGTCATCATATGAGAACTTCTGAGCGAAGCCTAGGCAGATCAAACAGCCACCTTCGGCACTAACTCAATGGATACACCAAAGTGGGCTTTTACTTCTTTACTTCTTCACAAATGAACATCTCAAAGAAAGTGGGCTAAAACAAAATTCACATTTCATAACTTCATAGTACTACAAATTAGATTAAGATTTGGGCTTCAAAGAGGTCATCAAACATCACAAACGTCTCACGACTCTTCTTGTAATTAAAGAATGTTTTCCCTATACAAAAAAAAGTGACACACTGATCAATTGGAGTAAAAAATTCGACCTATTCCTTCTAAAAAATGACTAACTTCACCATTATAACATTATCTTAACCACTAATTTTTGTTTATTATTAAAGTGTCTACGCAAGATGCTTTTGATTTCCTGACTCCTCCATTTGTGTTAGGGAGGGTTGTTAGCACAGTTTCTTTTTTCTTTTCACATCATTGAAATTGTGAAACATTTAATTTGAAAATTAATAAGTATAAAGTTAAAAAGGAAAATAAAAAAAAAAGCGCAAAAAGATAAACCAAACAAGGTAATGATTTCACTGCTTGTATTGTATATCACTCACTATTCATTTATTTCATATTCTGTAACCGCCTTAAAAAGAAAAAGAAATGATTTTATTGTCCTATTAATTAGAGCTTTTTTTGGGGTTTTTTTAAAACTACTACTCCCTCCGTCCCAAAATTATTGTCCAGTTTGAAATTTCACTTTTAGTACAATTTGAACTAAAAATAAAAACTCAAACTGGATAATAATTATGGGACGGAAGAAATACTTATTTTGGTACGATATCGATAATAAAGCCAAAATTGAATTTCGTGGCCCGCACTAGACGCGAAAACAACGCGAACATGAAAATTTAATTAAAAGAAAAAACCATTGACGCATCTAATTCTTTGCTTCTTTCCTTTTCACACTGAAGAAAATTTCTTTAGTACTACCTTCTAACTTAACCTCCAAGAAAATTCCAGGATTTAAAATCCCTTTTCCATCCCCCATTTCCACCTCTTTATAACTTTAAGCATCTCCCCTGGCGTTAATCTTCCTCGCGGACCAAAATTTCGATACATTCTCTTAACTTTCTGGTGATTTTAGCAAGCGGGCTATTCCTGATTAAGCGTCAGTTGCCATGGCAGAGGAAGGGAATCAAGTTCATGATCTTAACACTGTTCTTTGCTCTTCAGTCCGTAACTTCCTTGTTCGCAACAACGGGGAAGAGGTAATTTCGCCGACTTCTTTCTTCTTCTTTTTTCTAATGAATCCAATCGGGATTGATTACGTCGTTATGTTTTCCCGAAGAAGCAGGTTTCTGTTGCTGGAATTTTGTATCTGTTAATTTTTTAAACGGGTCAGTTTTAGTTGTTGATGGTTGAGCAGGGCAAATTTTGGAGGGTTTGGTTTCTGTTTGATATTTGGCTGCTTCGAGACATGGGGTTTAACCGTTTAAGGGTTTTATGGGGTGTTGATTTTTGTCCCTTAGTTTACCATTGTATACTTTGATGGTGAATTTGGGTGGTGCGGACAGTATGCTTTGATGATAAATTTGGGTGGTGCAGAAAGGGTTTCAGAACTTAATTACCCTGGGTTGTGCGTTTAAGAAAATGCTTTGATAAATTACATAATTGTGGAAATGAGTTGTCTGTAAATTAGTCTGTCCATTCCTCAAGTATACTTGGAAGAGTGAAAAGAAAGTGGTTAATGATTCAACAATTGTATAGCCACACTATAAACGACTTTTGTTTGTGTCAGTCAAATTTTGGCTTTCTTCTTGGCATTGTTTGCTATCTTCTCGATTTGTTAGTACTAATATAGTTTTTAACATCCCTAGACTGTTATCGAATATGTCGTTAAACTTGTAGCTTTTGCAGGTTAAAGTAGAGACTCTGAAGGGGAAAAAAGTAGGATTATACTTCTCAGCATCATGGTGTGGTCCGTGTCAACGTTTTACCCCGAAGCTTATAGAGGCTTACAATGAACTCACCCCAAAAGGTGACTTTGAGATTGTATTTGTCTCTGGGGATGAAGATGATGAGGCCTTTAAAGAGTATTTTGCTAAGATGCCTTGGTTAGCGATACCCTATTCTGATTCCGAAACACGTGATCAGTTGGATGAGGTGTTTAGTGTCCGGGGAATTCCTCATCTTGTGATCCTCAATGAAAGTGGAAAGGTTTCCACAGATAGTGGAGTTGAAATCATCGGAGAGTATGGGGCGGAAGCATATCCTTTTACTGAGGAAAAGATCAAAGAAATCAAAGAGCAGGAAGCAGTGGCCAGGAGGGAACAGCCTTTAAAGTCTGTCCTGCTTTCTCACTCACGTGACTATGTCCTTGATCATGATGGAAATAAGGTAGTACAATTTGTTTTGATTTTCAAGTGAATGCCTGTCATTGCAATCTTGTTTGGAACTCTAGTTGGTGTGATCCTTACAATGATTTCTGCTTTGTCAAGGTTTCTGTCACCGAACTGGAGGGGAAGACAGTGGGCTTGTATTTCGCATTATCCTCTTTTGGTGCATGCATTGCATTTACTCCTAAACTCATTGAACTCTATGACAAAGTAAAAGAAAAGGGAGAGAATTTTGAGATTGTGACAATACCCCTTGATGATGACGAAGAAGCATTTAAGGATGCATTCAAAAACATTCCGGGGTTTTCCTTGCCCGTAGGAGACAAAAACTGTGAGAAGTTAGTACGGTATTTTGAGCTCTTCACCTTGCCTACAGTTGTCATCCTCGGACCTGATGGGAAAACATTACATTCTAATGCTGCTGAAGCGATAGAAGAACATGGCTCTCAAGCATATCCTTTCACACCAGAGAAATTTGCTGAGCTTGAGGAGATAGAAAAGGCTAAGCTGGAAGCACAGACACTTGAGTCTGTTCTTGTTTCAGGAGATCACGATTTTGTGATTGGCAAAGAAGGAAAAAAGGTATGGAATTTACAATGTGACCTTTTCTGATACTTCTCCACTTATATGTTGGGACTATTTAAACATGCATAGTATTGATATTTCTGAAGTGGTTGTTTCTGGTATTCTTGTAGTTGTAAGTTCATCATGAACTTCAAGTCGTGTCAACAAAATTTTTCTTTGGATTATTTTTCTTATAACCAAGCACTCTAATGGAACTGTGTTTTTATTTGAAGGTTCCAGTTTCTGATCTGGTTGGGAAACACGTACTCCTTTACTTCTCTGCTCACTGGTGCCCTCCTTGTCGTGCTTTTACCCCAAAGCTTGTTGAAGTATATAAGGAGATCAAAAGTAAAGTTGAAGCATTTGAAATTATCTTCATATCAAGCGACAGGGACCAAAATGCGTTTGATGAGTATTTTGCAAGTATGCCTTGGCTGGCACTTCCCTTTGGCGATGAAAGGAAGAAGTCCCTTAGTCATTTGTTTAAGGTTAGAGGCATACCGATGTTAGTTGCTCTTGGACCAACTGGCAAGACTATCACCACTGAAACCAGAGAGCTCATCATGGAGCATGGTGCCAGCGCCTTTCCCTTCACCAATGAGCGACTGAAGGAGATTGAAATGGAGTATGAGGAGATGGCAAAGGGGTGGCCTGAGAAGCTGAAGCATGCGTTACACGAGGAACACGAACTCGTACTGAGTAAGCGCCAATCTTACGTCTGTGATAGCTGTAAAGAAGGGGGACAAGTCTGGTCTTTCTATTGCGAACAGTGTGACTTTGATCTCCACCCAAAATGTGCCTTGGAAGAAAAGGAGGAGAAGAAACCCGACGCCGAGGCAGGAACTGCCGATGAAGAGAAGAAAGAAGGATGGGTATGCGATGGAGACGTCTGCCGTAAAGCTTGAGAGACCTGTTACTAGACCTGCAAAATTGTGCCTTTGTTACAAATATGTGGGTGTGATTTTTCTTTAGTGGCGTGTGTATTTCATAAATGGTTGTGATTATGGCACAAGAAGAGAGAAGCTATTGGTATCTGATATCATCATGGGTAATGTATGTTTTAGTATGGCATTGCTACTGTGCAGTGTTTTTGCCATTATGAGACAAGGTTATTTAACTCGTAAATTAAAATGTGTCAACTGGAAATGTTGCCCTGTTCATTCTCGTGTTTCCTTCGGCATGAAAACGCGCTCATCATTTTCATGTCACATTGGTGGAAGACTACTTGGTTTTGCTATGAGATTTGTTGACTCGATTACGTGTATATAAATACTTCAATCAAAATCAGTTTTCTAATAGCATCCAATTGCATTTATCTGCCAATTCGAATCTCTGACACTAAATGGTCTTAGAGAGTTGTCAATAACTAGGGGGCTGTAGCATAGTTTCGGCCGAGCATCAGTAGACCCGCCAGCAAACAAAGATAAACGTATGACTAGCCGACTTAAAAAAATTAAAGAGGTGTACTATCAACGATTGCTTCCAAGGCTTTTTTCTCCAATTCAGATTCACTGACCCACAAAGAACTCTGACGGTGCAAAAGCTCCTTCTTCTGCTTTTTCTTCTCCTCGAACTTTTGAGTTCTCATCCTCCAGTGTTCAAGTTTCTCAGCTCTTTCTTTTAACTGTAACATTGGTATAAAATTCATCAGTCACAAGATCGCCGAAAACCATCTAACTAAACAAGCTTTGATACACAATCTGATGTGTCAAATACATTTAAATATGGCATTAGTTTCTCAAGATAGCACAGTAAACTAGGATTCACATGATGGAATTATATTATGACATACTCTGCAGCATCCACAAAGATTAAAGAGGCAGAGCCAGACTCAAGCATATATGCCTTGACTGGTAGAGGGAAACTACTTTAAAATCAAGGAGAAGCTCTAAATACAATAATGGACATCAAGGAGAAAATTAAGAAAACTTTGCGATGGAGATAATGTATGTAACATTGCAACAAACTATACCCACCCTTCCACAATTCCGATTGGGACCTATAGCCTACGATCCCCATCCTTCCCCAACCCTCCCCCTCAGCTGTAGCCTATTTAAGGATGATATATCACAACTAAATCAGTCAATCGGATACAACAAAACTGAAGAAAACTCGGTAAAAAGTAGCCATAAAGCTCAAGAACAAGAAACACTATCACACATGGTTGACCGCAGAAAACTTGTCCTTTCCATATAAAAGCTTCTCTGAAGAGAAATAATCTTAGCCTAAAAGCTCCTAAGGAAGCACATCAGTCATCAAAGATCCAGATGTCACTAGTAATCCATTTTTCCATACATCTGTCCTACTTATTACCTCACTTCTAAAAGTAAGTCCTCAAGTTCTTACCTCTGGTAACTAGAATTGGAATAGGTGTTCGAACTAAAGTAATATTGCAAAAAAATCCCTATACAATAGAAGACAAACAAAAACGGGAACAGAAATCTAAAGGAAATTAGCCAACTAAAGGCACAATGCAAGTTTCAATTTTAAACAAATGCATCCTTTTTATCACAAAATACCCGCGCCACAAAGAAATAATCAGGCTGAAACGCCATTGATGATAAATTCCACAACACATTCTCGTTTCCCTCAAAATCAAAATGAAGAACAATAATTGTAATAACATTACTGCAATATGCAACTACCGACCAAATGAGTATAGCCAAGAAATGGGGGGAAAAAAATTAATCGCAAAAAACTTACAAGGGTTTGTCGGAATTCCTCTGCAGCCACTTCTCTTTCCTTGGCTTTGGCCGCCTTCTCGGCATCTTTAGCCGCTTTCCGCTCTTCATTTGCAATCCTCAGGGCTTCCTTTCTAGCTAAATCCTTCTTTTGCTTCTCGAGCTTCAGAAACTCCACTTCGCGGATGTATTCCTTGCGAGCTGCTTTAACCTTCAGCGCATACTCACGGCGAAGATGCGCGAGCTGCGACTGAGCTTCTTTGGGATCCTTCGGAGGTTTCCATGACCCAATGTAATCGTTCGGAGAAAGGAATTCGTGATTACGTTGGTGATCGATGTGGCTAGTGGCACCGGAGGTGGAAGAGTAGCTCCGGCAATGGATGTGAGGGTTTAGGAACGGTAGTGAGGAGGCCGGTGAACGGCGGAGCAGGTGGCGAGTTACTATAGCCATTTTGACGAGTTCACATGAACTTGACGTTTGCAACTAGCCAACACAATGGCTAATTTTTCCTATTGAAAAAGAATCATCACACCAGAGTTAATATACTAATAACAAGAGCAATCCTGGAGATAGAAAAATCTGACAAAAGTTATCAAAATTGTGACACATGAAAAGCCACACTCCGAATATTTGTAGCAAATTCGAGTATTTGTAGCAAGAAAAATGAAATATACTAGTCCTTTCGTCCCATTTGACTATTTCATTTCCTATCAAACTAAAACATTATTATTATTTCCATTCCAAAAAATTAATCCACATTGAGTTTTAAGATTTGTACTAAAACTAATACAAGTTTGAAAACTCAATTATGAATTATTTTTTTGAGACACAGAAAACAATAAAATAGATTATTGAAACGAAACAAAGTAGGTGCTTGTATTGTTAAAAAGCAAATCAAATATAGGCTTTTTTTTTCTTCTTAATATATCAATGGCAAGATAATGTAGTAAACAGAGACACGTGGTATATCAAAAAGAAAACATGATCTTCATCTGATAGCCATTGAGAACCTTAGAGGGGAAATATCAAACACTTAACTTACAGGTTGAGCATCATAATTTGGAGCGTATGTGCAAAACATATGGTGGAACCCTTCCTTTTTAAGAACCCAAAGGAAAACTGAAGTTATTAAAAATCCACAGCATGCAAAGAGCCAGAGGGGAAAATACGAGAGATCCCATATACAATTCCAAAACCAACATATGTTTAGCTTACGGAATCTAAAATAAGCAGAGACTAATATGCAATTTTGTATAACAGAATACAGAAGTTCAGTCCATGTAAACTTTAGAAATATAAAGTAAGCAAAAAATCTGCAACAAGATTCTAAATCAAAGGGATGATAAAGTTAAAACCTTTTTAGCACATAATCAAAGAGAATGAAAGTAAAAGACTTAAAATGCAGGGCCAATAGCAGCAGCCGATAAAATTTAAAGCAAACAAAGCATTTAAAAATTTCATATTAAAAGTAGAAATGTTCTACTACGTTCTTAGGGGAAATTTTACAAACACCTTACATACAACTCAAATACGAATTCTGGGAAAAGAACTATCTCATCTATACTGGGAACAGAGCGACAAAAAACCAATCTGATTATTAGTAGAGAATCAGCGGATAAAGGAACCAAAACAAACCTGATTTCCAACACAGCTGTGGTGTCTGCTTTCCTTGACTACCACAATGTAACCTGAGCGAAAGGGGGAAAAGAAGAAGACAAAAGGCTATGCTAATGGCGATTTTCTATTGCTACAGCAGCGAAGACAGAAACAAGATGAAAGGAAAAGAAACAAGAGGAGTGTGTCCACATGGTGGGGAGTATGACCGGGCATCGGATCTAAACAGGCCCTTGGTCGGTCGAACTCTCCCTTTATATCCCCTCCAATTCTTAATCATACTCGCTCCAATCCTTATATATAAGGCATTTTAAGTGTTAGGTTTCACTTGGTACATATTTTTAATTGAAAAAAATTTTAAAATATTTAATAATGATTAACAGTATACGGTGAATATGAAAATATATTTTAAAGGTTTTTTATTAATTAAAAATGCTTAATGATAAAACTTATAACAAATTAAAATTTCTTTTATTAAGGACTGGGTGGAATAAGACATTTTGATTTGTCCTAAATTTCACCTAGTACTCATTTTCAATTGATAACAAAATTTAAAAACATTCATCTAGTATATATTTTTAATCAAAATGCCTTATATTAAAGACCGAAGGGACTATATTATAGACAGATAAATGATGCAAATCAATTGCTTACAAATGGTCAGAAAAAAGGTGAAACGTAGTAATCACATGAATTATTAGCATAATACTCCACGCTAATTCAAAGTAGTGGGGGTATTAGTGTCAGCCAGCAGCATTCAATTACTTGAAAACACACCTTCTAGTACATAGAAGTTTCCTCCTCCCTTCTTCGTTCCTTAAAGTTTATGAATCACCCATAAAAGTATATCCATCGGTCAGCATCATAAAATTCTTCCTCTCCCTTTGATAATATCAAAACCAACGAAATAAATAGAACCATTACAAATTCCATAGTTGCACCTAATCAAGATCAAAGTCTAGATGGCCACGATGACCAACGATGAAAAGACTTCTTCCCATGATCTCAATTCTCTCCTTGGTTCGGATGAAAGAGATTTTCTTATACGGCAAAACAATGATCAGGTACTTTTGCATTTTTCATCCTTATGGATTTTGAAGCCAATTTGTTATGTTTATCAGAATCAACTGAGAGATTGATTAATGGCATTGCTGAAGGTCCTGTTAATTAAGTTTAACTTTCTTCACGGAAATCCGGGCCTAATGTCTTTTACTTGCTTTGAGTTGAATGCCGTTTTGACTTCTGGGTTCTATACAAAAGATTGATTATCTTTCCATTTTCTGTCATAGGTAAAATCAGTTTAATTTTGACATACTTATTAGATTACGTACACCTCACAGCTTGTTCTGTTTGAGAGAATATAGAATGGTGATTGTTTTATAGGTAAAGATCAGTTCTTTGATTGGAAAGACAGTGGGAATTTATTTCTCTGCAGCTTGGTGTGGTCCTTGTCGCCGTTTCACCCCAAAGTTAGTGCAAGCTTACCAAGAACTTTCTGAAAAATCTGACTTTGAAGTGGTGTTCATCTCTTTTGATAAAGATGAGGAGGCATTTAGTGGTTATTTTGGAAAGATGCCGTGGCTTGCTCTTCCTTTCTCCGATTTGGGGACAAGGAAGCGGCTTGAGAGATTATTTAAACTGAGGGTGATCCCTTTTCTCGTGATCCTTGGCAAGGATGGTGTTTCTAATGATGCCGGTGTTGAAATAATCTCTGATTATGGTGCTGAAGGGTACCCTTTTACTTCTGAAAGACTAGATCAATTAAAGGAGGAAACAGAGAAAACCAAAAGAGAACAATCTTTGATGTCCCTACTGGTTAATGTTCCCCGTGACTATCTGCTTTCAAATGATGCAAATAAGGTGAGAGACAAATATCTCTGTGTATTAAATTGTTCAAGTTCTAAGCGGTAATCTTTGTTTTCGATTCTCATTGCTAGTAAGTAAGCTAATAAATTGCTGCAAATGTATCATTGTTCTCAATGTTAATTAGGTTCCTGTGAATGAGCTTGAAGGGAAAACGGTAGGACTGTATTTTTCAGAAAATTCCCATAAAGGATGCCTTGAATTTACCAAGGTGCTCATTGAAGTATATAAGAAGCTCAGAGACAGAGGAGAAAATTTCGAAGTTGTGCTCGTGTCTTTAGATGAAGAAGAACAAGATTTTAGAGCCAATTTTGGAACCATGCCATGGTTATCTTTGCCTTTCAAGGACCAGAACTGTGAGAAACTGTCGAGGTACTTCCAAATCAGGGACCTTCCGGCATTAGTTGTAATGGGTCCAGATGGGAAGACTCAGCACCCAAATGCAGTTGAATCGATTGAAGAACATGGGGATGAGGCATATCCTTTTATGCCCGAAGAGTGTGCTAAGTTAGGAAAGGCAAAAGCCGAATCACAGACATTGGAATCCATCCTGGTTCATGAAGATAAGGACTTTGTCATTGCCAAAGATGGATCAAAGGTATTAGCTTTGTTTTGTGAACAACTATCGTGTCTAATATGAAGTCGGAAGTTTTCTTACTATGTTTGCTTTACGGTTTTTAGGTTAAAGTTACTGAACTTGTTGGAAAGACGATCCTCTTGTACTTTTCTGCCGAATGGTGTCCTCCTTGTCGGGATTTCCTACCTAAATTTATATCAGTTTACGAAGAAATCAAGGCAAAGGATGACGCATTTGAAGTGATTTACATCTCCAGTGATCGCAATCAATTATCTTTTGATGACTACTTCTACGCCATGCCTTGGTTAGCCCTTCCTTTTAATGATGAGAGGAAGGCGTTTCTACACCGCAGTTTCAGGATCAAAGGCATCCCTGCAGTTGTAGCAATTGGGCCTGATGGCAGGACAGTGAATACTCACGTCAGGCAGCTTATACAAGCTTATGGAGCGGAAGCTTACCCCTTCAACACAGACCGTGTAAAGCAGCTAGAGGAAAAAGTTGAAGAAATGGCGAAAGGGTGGCCGAAGAAAGTGAAGCATGAACTCGATCATAAGCATAACTTGATCCTGACACGACGCTCAGGATACAAGTGTGATGGATGCCAAGACATGGGATATGGATGGTCATACTCATGTGATGACTGTAACCTCGATCTTCATCCGAAATGTGCTCTGAAGAAGGAAATATGGAAACCTGAGAAACACAGTAAAGATGGATATGTATGTGATGGAGATGTGTGCCGTAAAGCATGACAATTTGACAAATGCATCCAGCAAGAGATAGGTCACAGCGTTTTATTTTTCTGACATTTAACTCGGTTTGAGTTGAATGTTTTGGTGTGGCTGTCGTCTTCTGATGGATGTTACTAATGAAGATAAACTTGGGAAGAAGAGATTATTATGTATTATAAGCAAAATACTTCCCTGATGTTCATGGACCTTTCATAAATAAATCAAATTTTCTTCTCTTGTTATGCTCAAAGCTTAGTTCAAGCCTCTTTTAAATGCGTTTATGACAAAAGGATAACAAAGGGGAAGCAAATACGAAATCAAAAGTACACCTTTATGACAAAAGGGCTAAACTTTCTGATATGGTTTTTGATATGGTACTAATATTTGTGTTGTTTATTTATCCAAATAATCAAATCTAGAGCTCTGGAAGAGGAAGTTCGAAAATCCAGTGGGAAAATAAGAAGACACCGCAGAAACAAGTGGACAACTGAATGTGTATGAGACTTTAGCACACGTGTTTTGGGTTGTTAAATTCCAAAAAGCCCGAAGAATAAAATTAGTACCCTATGAAAAAGAAGAAGAGAAGAAGACCAAGAAGAACTTCACAAATCACCAAACAGTCCACAATCCCGACAATGGCAAAAGTGTGAAGCCCAACTCATCACCACCATTTGCTCCATTAGAAATCCTTATTTCCCCCAAATTTCTGGGATTGCTACAACATTTCTCCTCCGCAAACTGCATCTGTAAGTTAAGCTTTCGTTACTCTTTTGGTTTCGAGTTATATGTTTTTAGTTGCAAAAAAGGCAATCCCTTGGGATAATTAGCTTCTGCTGCAACATTTGCGCTTGAATTTCTGAATCTCTCATTTTCTGTGATGGGTCATCGCGTTGCTCTAAGGAAGCCCAGTTTGTTCTTTTTTGGTTTTGTAATTAGGAACTGAAATGCCAAGCTGCCAATCATCCAGTTAAGCTAATTTACGCACACGATTGTTGAATAACCTGGGTTGATCTTTTCTGTTAATGTAATCCACTGGGTTGTTACAAATTTAATAAATCTATGACGGTGTTTTAGGGCTCTGCCTGCTGGGCTTATAGTTGGACTTTTCATAGTTCTTCTGGTTTTTAACAAGAAAGAAGTCGACAGTGTTAAAAGAAGATGAAGAAGAAAATATTCTTAAACTTTTACTGTGTACATATTACCAGTTTTGGTGGTAGAACTTTGTTGCTCAATAGATCCCTCGTCAAAACTTTGTAAAATTATCTTATCCTTGTTTAAAGGTTGTCACTTTAGATCATTTTATCCATGGCTATCTCTAACATTGTGCTAAATTCTGTTAAGTTTTAAGCCTGAAGTGATCAGTTTCTGAAATTGGCCTCTTTATGAAGTTTATGATTTAGAGTGATTACCTTGGTAATTTTTCCTTTGGTAAACCTGTGTAGACATTCCTCTCTTGCCATTTTGTACCAAGTCTAACTTCTGTACCTAGAGAACTTTTTATGAGGACTTCTTTACTAGATGAAAATTGGTGATATCTTTATTGATAAAAATAATTTGTTGTTTTAATCACTAGCCTTCTAACTTGTTAAGGCTATGTGAGATTTGTGTTTTGGGTATAACTTCTTGATATGAGATTATTGGTATTTTCATTAATTCACTCCAAAATTTAACCTCTGATAGTTGACATTCCGTTAACGAGCATTGGCCAATTTTGACCTTTTGAGTGTCAGTGAGCAAGTTCAGTAGGGTCTTTTTTTTTTTTTTTCAATGAAATCTACTCAATATCTAAAAATTCACTTCGTTATACATTTGCAGATCAATGTTGCTACATAGGTGTTGGTGAAGTGCAAATGACTAATCCAAGTACTGATACCCCGAAGGCTGCTGGTGTACCCGTGGCTGGTTCACCATTTCATGCCTTTATTTTGAGCTTCCCGAAACAAGTCCAGAAGTACTTAAAGGTTAGTTCTCTGTAGCCTTCAAGTCACCAATTATGCACCAATACATGTTCTAAATTAACCTCTCTGTGTATGCTACAGTTGGATTTCAAGGCGTCAAAGAAAGATTATACTAGCACTGGTTCTGCTGCCATTGATGGTTCTAAGAAAGATTCATCTGCTAGCGCCTTGACAGTCAATTTGGAGAAGCAGCTGCAGGCTTGGAAAGAGAATCGAAATTGGACGGATTCTTCCCCAGAGATCAAGGTAAGGAAGAGTTATGTTCAGTGGTTTTATATTCCTTTAATTACTTTCTTCCCTTAAAGCATAATTTTTAGGAAACTGATATTGGACTTTTTATCCGTGGAGGCTCCATGCACTCTTTTAGGCTTTAATAAATAGATGTATATCGGCAATCACTTTGTTTTCCTTAATGCTAACCATTTTGTTAGAAACCTGATTTATAATTTGATGAAGTCTGTGGAATTACAAATTGTCTAATCAAATGCATGCATTACAGGTCACTGTTCCTAAAGGCTCTCTTTGCAACTTGAGTGTGAAAGTGGATGTTGGCTTGCCTCCAGATGCTGTGTATAACATTGTAATTGATCCAGATAATAAAAGGGTATTCAAGAACATTAAGGTGGGTTCAGTTTCTCCAGCCAACTTATATTCTATTTTGTTGTACATCGAAAGTACTGAATTTGAGGTCTTGGAAGTGGGGATTTAACTTTTTGGTATCAGTCTTTTTGGCTTCTGAATTTTGTTATATATGTTTCTGGTTCTGTATCAGGAAGTCATATCAAGAAATGTATTAGTTGATGAAGGTTCAAGGCAGGTCGTTGAATTGGATCAAGCTGCAATATGGAGGTTCCTCTGGTGGTCAGGAACCATTTCTGTTCATGTTCTGGTGGATCAGGACAGAAGGGATCACTCGGTAAGTACTCAAATCATCACTAAGTATCTCTTTTGTCATGTTATGCCAATTGTTAGTCAAGTTGAAGCAACTTAACCAATCTACTATAAACCTGTGCAATCTGTGCAATACAGTACTAGTTGAGATTTTGGCATCGTGATCAGGCGTCACTGAAGTTGTCATTATATTATATTACAAATAAAGTTTCTGGGTTACTGGTTAATGATGAAATCCCTTTCTTATTTTTTCCTCATCTCATTAGATGAAGTTCAAGCAAATCAAAACGGGGTTCATGAAAAGATTCGAAGGCTGCTGGAGAGTAGAACCGATATTGCTGGATGAACAACTCTGCCACCCCATCAGACCTAAAAATGTGGAGGAGTATGACCAGTGCACTAAAGGCAAAGGAAGGATTGCGTCGAGAGTGAGCTTAGAGCAGCTTATACAACCAGCTGTGGTCCCTCCTCCCCCCATTTCCTGGTATCTTAGAGGAATTACAACCCGGACAACGGAGATGATAATAAATGACTTGCTTGCTGAAACCGCCAGAATTAGGGGATCCTCCAGCGTTGAAGCCAAAACCCTAGCTAGATCTTCCGGGAAATGTATTCATGAAGCCAAATCTTCTTACTACATTAAAAAAAGATGGGACTTGAGTAGAAGGAATGCAATGTCCCAACAATGTTTTGATGAAGACATATCATCATGTCATGACATTAAAGAAAGATGGGCATTGAGAAGAAGGAATGCTGAGCATCGTAATAAAAGACGCTGAGCAGCAGTCTCTTTGTTCGGTATGGTTTAACAGTCTCGATTTATTTGAAGAATGTAGTCCAATTTGTAAAGCTTTTTTCATTATAGAACAACAAAGATGCCAAGAACCAAGCTGTTATATATCCCCATTATAACGGGGTCTGACTCTGTGGATAATGTATCATCAGTGCTCTGTCCATAGCTTTTTTCCATTATGAAATATGTATCAAAATATTTATGCTTGTAAATCCTTCCTCCATGTCATGCCTAATGTATAACATTATAATATTTGGCTGCATATTATTGCTTTTTAGTAGAGAACAATGTGCTTGCAAAAGTTTGTGGAAATTGATCTCACTGTATAGAGTATACAGCATACTTCTGGTTTTAAGGTACTGAATTTATAGGCTTCAAGAGCGGCTCAGGTCTTGCATGAAAATTTTGTTCCTATTCTATGTTGTGACATAATAAAACATTTTTATCACTACTTTATATATTTTAAAATATCTAATAAGCTAGTTTCTATTTTATTTTATTTTTTTTGGCTATTAATTTCATCATTACAAAATTAAGCTTAACATGAGAATTAAAAACCTATGGATACTGCTCCAAAGAACCTAGCTAAGCAAATGAGGAAGATGCATACTCATCTTCTGAAAAGACATTTTTTTATTTTTATTTATTTTTTGGGCAAAAAGAAAAACAAAATTTGATGGCCACCAAGTGGAAGCACTTCAGTAAGGTGACATGTGTCAGGCAGCTCCCAAATAACAAACCAAAACTTCACATTGTTCTGCAAAGAGATAATAGAACAGAGCAGAAAGAACACCAACAAACTTGTGCCCTCATGGAAACTCTCATCTCCTCCACAACTCTCCAACTCAGGAATCCTCAAACTTCCCTCTTTCCCAAAACATCACATTTCAATTCCCCTGCATTTTCAAGGGTACAATTCAGTAGCAAACCTTGTTTTGGTGTTCTAAACCGCTGCAATAAGAACTGTTTTAAAGTTTTTGCTGCTTCCCAGTCTGCCCCTGCTGAAGTTTCTACCAGTTCTTCCTCCATACCATCCACAATGAAGGCTTGGATTTACAGTGAATATGGAGGTGTTGAGGTTTTGAAGTTTGATGAGAGTGTTGCTGTTCCTGAAATTAGTGATGATCAGGTCTTGGTTAAGGTTGTTGCTGCTGCTCTTAACCCTGTTGATTTCAAGAGGAGACTTGGCAAATTCAAGGCCACCGATTCACCTCTTCCGGTAAATTTTCTTATACATTGTCATTTAACTTCCAAGCCTTCAATTTTCATGTTTCTGTATCAATAATTTCTTTTATTAGCTTCAACTTGGCCAAGATAGGACTGTAGAAACTACATAACTTGGTAAATGCTGGTCTCAGGATCCAGTTAGAAGGTTCAAGAATACAAGAACAGTGTTTGTATTACGGTATATTAAAATTTCATACCAAAAGGCACGACAATGGGTAGAAATTATAATGATTTACCTGGTAGATTATGACACATTTCTGATATTGTTCCAAAACTTGAAAACAAGTCTTGTAGGGATCAAATGGAATTTAACTTCAAAAATTATACTTTAGCAAATATTATGCTGCTGCGTGACTCGTTAATCCCAGACATGATTATATGTTACCAAATCATGCTAAATTTTTGTCAACATTTTGCAGCAGCAGACTTCTTAGCTAGTGAACATAAGGATATGGTATTTGTAATTCATATGTTGCTAGATAAGGCATTAAAGGCTGATTGTTATAGTTCATATCCGTTCGTACATCTGTCCCGTTTGGTTTTTAATAATGATTATCACTTTTGACACACAAAGAAAAACTATGAGTATAACATATTGACATTCGACTTTGTGCTGTTTGGGCTACATGTCAATTAGACCGTGCCAGGTTATGATGTTGCCGGTGTGGTGGTTAAAGTTGGTAGCCAAGTAAAGAACCTTAAAGAAGGAGATGAAGTATATGGTGATATCAGTGAGAAAGCACTGGATGGGCCAAAGCAGTTTGGATCCCTAGCCGAATATACTGCTGTTGAGGAGAAATTGTTGGCTCTGAAACCCAAGAATATTGATTTTGCTCAAGCTGCATCTCTTCCTCTGGCAATTGAGACTGCCAATGAAGGTCTTGAAAGAGCTGGATTTTCTGCTGGCAAATCCATTCTTGTTCTCGGTGGTGCTGGGGGTGTTGGATCACTCGTTATACAGGTAATCAATTCTGTTTGATCATTTAACTTTAGAACATTCAATTGAGTGCATCACTTTGCTACTCCGTTATAATTGTTTGATTGATTATGAAATGCCAAATGTGACAATTGATGGGTATCATCAACTGTCTACCAAATTGAGTCATGCAACCAAATAATTCAATTTCTGTGGAATCTGATTGAATAGAGAGATGTAATTTGGTTTTATTTGTTTTGTCAATGGTGTGATGCAGCTTGCAAAACACGTATTTGGGGCTTCTAAAATAGCAGCTACTTCCAGCACTGGGAAATTGGAATTGCTGAAAAGCCTTGGTGCTGATTTAGCAATTGACTATACAAAGGAGAATTTCGAAGATCTTCCAGAGAAATTTGATGTAGTTTATGATACCGTTGGTGAGTGCCATATGAACTATTCATTCCCTGAATTTCATTCCCAGAAAATTTACGTTGCTAATTGTATTTTCGCCGTCTCATGTTGTTTATTAAAGTAGATGAAATAAGAGTATTATCACCATTAGAAAATGCATCTTTCTCCTTGAGACTGTATATACACAATTGATACCTACATTTCACTGTTTCTCCATTGAGTTATACAGGGCAGGGAGATAAGGCGGTGAAAGCAGTGAAGGAAGGCGGAAGTGTGGTGGTCCTAACGGGCGCTGTCGAACCCCCTGGTTTCAGATTTGTGGTCACATCCACCGGCGAAGCTCTCACGAAACTGAATCCATTCCTAGAGAGTGGAAAAGTGAAGCCAGTTATTGATCCCAAAGGGCCATTCCCATTTTCTCAGGTCACTGAAGCTTTCTCTTATCTTGAGACTAACCGGGCTACAGGAAAGGTAGTTATCCATCCGATTCCATGAAAAAAAAAACCCTCCAAATGCAGAATGGCTCATCCATGTTGTTCTTCATCTGTTGAGGATCAAAAATATTTTCACAGTAACACAGAAATTATTTTATGTAACTATTTCGCAGAACTAGCTGTATCTTGCATCAGTCATCATGGTAGTTTGTTATGCTCGAGAAACCTGAACAAATTAAGACCACAAGAGCTAAAAGCGGAATAAAAACTAGTTCAATCTGCTGAGATCAATGTACTTTGCAAAACGCAAATTGTTATGTATGAAATTGTACGAGAAATTTGACAATGTTTGCAGCATTTTGATGTCTAACATTATTCACGGGTTAACTTGCTCCTTGAGTACTTCGATCACTTCACACATTTTAGTTTCTTTCTTTTCACCTGGTCGTTACAGTAAAATACATCCAAATGATGTACGAAAATCCACTTAAAGAAACAGTTTGATCAAAATGAAAGCACAAACTGAATATACAAAAAACCGAAGGAAACGTCTTTTTGTTTCTATACGATTGCCAGTCTTCGAAGAGAGCACTCATTGTAGTGTAATAGAGGGAAAGAGGCTGAAATCAAGATCCCAGAGCTCAAATGCTCCCTTGACGAAATCGTAGTGTCCGCCCTTCAACGACAGCGTTTTCTTGGAAACTGCTTCTCTTACGAATGGATATGTCAGTAAGTTCCCAAGTGACAAGTTCACTGCCTCCTGTTTTTTGTCACCAGAAATTGAAAATAAAAATGTGGAGTAAAAAAGAGGCAAAAAATAAAATCAGAATAATTGGAAAAGAAAACTCAATTAATATAGCTGGTTAGGTTCATTAAATCACCTTCTCCAAGTTAGCGCATTGTTCAGTGATATCCATGCCACTGCATGCTGCTTGAATCTTGGCCTTGGCAGGCAAGCAGATTTTGACCCAGTCCTCAATAAAATCACTGTGATGCATCCAAATATGGCATTAGAGAGTGGAATTAAGCTATAGCTAGTTTTCAAGGTTTTAGTTTTCACCATTACATTTTCACAGTGTTTGTAAAATTGTAAGTCTTAAGCTATACCTGGAAGTTGTTCCATCGTCAGGGATGGACATGAGTCCTTTAATACCACCACAGCAGCTATGTCCAATAACCAAAATGTTCTCCACCTGATATACATAGATCAACAAACAATATGAATTTTCCATTTCTAGACATTCACCTGATAAACCCAAGTTTTAGATATATTCCCACCCGAAGTAACTAAGTGCGTGCCGTTTTTGGTGTATTATTATTATTTTTGATAAAAAGTGTATTACTTTAGTTTAACAAATACTCTTTTCCTCCGTCACAAAATTATTGTCTAGTTTGAGATTTCACTTTTAGTACAATTTGAACTAGAAATGAAAACTTAAACTGGACAATAATTATGAGACAGGGGGAGTATGCCTTCTCTCGTTTTGAAACTTGAAGCGTATGGAGATTCTGCATCAAATTGACTCTGGAATAAGTAGACGATCTTTTCATCAATCATTTAGTGAACAGATAAGATGGCATCCGCTTTCTCGACAAAGTGGAAAAGTGGATGATAATGCAGAGCATTAAAAATATTATGTGCATTAAAGCAACTTTGTGGGGTGCAAAAAGGTCAGCTACAATATTAAGGATTCAGGATCTTAATTAGTTAATTAGTTGGTTTCATCTGAATTTTTTAACACAAATCTTTCGTGGTTGCCGCGGATAAGGGATCTTAAATCATTTAATCATTCTTTATGCCATGTACTGACTAAATCAATCAGGGGTGGTACAGATGGTACAGTTGGAAGCTAACAGGGAAGAAAAAGAAAAGGTAAAAAAGCAAATTCACCTTCAGATGTATGACTGCATATTCGATGGCCGCACCAGCACCAGAATATTTTTTCTGTGGACAACACCATCACCAGAATTAATATATTTAACTAGACAAATAAAATAAAAATGGCGCAAGTCAAATAGATTATTAGGAGAAGGAAGCTTCTCGAGATGGAACTTATTCAAAGCATATTCATTGAAATCAATATAATACTTCTGTCTGACATTTAAAAAAAAAAAAAAAAAGAAGAAGAAAAGTTTGTTCATGGTAAGAATTTTGGAAGCATTGTAATCTTTACCAACTTCCCAACTTTGAACGCATCCAAATGAGCTCCACATTCCATGAATTAGGTTGAAATCCACTTTAGTTTTTTGATAATAGAAATTAATCAAAGTCTAACGAAACCTTACTTTGAAATCAATATAATTTTTTAGTTTTTTGGCTACAGTTTTAACTACTCCTAAGATTAGGATTATCATCTTAAATAAAAAAAGATTGTAAACACCTGTACAAAAACATCATCTAATCCTAAGTAAACCCAAACTATACAACAATAATTAACAGATCACTAACACTAGTCATGTTTAATAACTAATTAAAGCATACGGCAAATAATGTGGTAGATTGACAAAATTCCAGACATCATCATGTGACCCATGAATTCTCTACCAGTGTGGATGGGCAATTGACCCGCAATGAGCGGTGCAAACTATATTGAGGACCTGAAAAAAAATAAGTAGGGCAGTAATGTACTTACCCGGTCATATGGAGGGACCATGTTAGCAATGTTTCGGACCACAAATGCCTCCCCTGGTTGGAAGTTAAGGATGTGTGACGGGCAAACTCTGGAGTCAACGCACGCAAACACCAGGAACTGCCATGATTTAGCACCCGATAGTTACATTTATATTAGTCATTAGATTATGGAGTATATTTATCTTCATCATCCTTCATTGAAAAGGAAGAAGAATTATTATTAATTATTAGAACTTTGCCGTCCCCAGTTATATTACAAATTACAAACCTTTGGACTCTGTCCTTTGGCCAGTTCTCCAAACAACTCGGGGTTCTTCCTGCAAATCAAATACCATCATCAGGTTATCACTGAACTGGTAAATATCCAATGTAATCAAGGGCATACGACTTAAGCAAACAGATGGAATTCATAATTCTTCTGGAGCATATGTACATGTAAAAGACTAAATTCCTACTTCTTTTGTCCTAAAATTATTGTCGCAGTTTGAATTTTCACTTTTATTATAATTTGAACTAAAAATAAAAATCTAAACTGCACAATAAATTTTGGGACGGAAAGAGTATTATTTATCTTATGGTGATTGGTTAACAGCATCATTGCAATAAGTTTGGGATAAAAGGTAGAAAAAGGAAAAATCAACATATAAAGTAGTAGTATTAGCCTTGTGGAATCCACCGCGGAATTGATTTCCTAAATAGTGTAGACAATGACAACCAAGTGACCAACGAACTTGCTAATAAACGGAAGGATTTCAACAGTAAAATAAATCCCCCCCCAAAAAAAAAATTAGCATATTCGAGAATCTCTTCTCCCCAAGCTGTCCATGTTGCATTGAGATCATGAACTTTTTAAAACAAGTACACACACATCCCATTCCTTCAAGTAGTACTAGTACCATTTACAAAGTTGGTAAAAAAAAAAAAAACACTTTTATAACTTACTCGTAATTCTCTTTCTTGAAATGGGCGAACCCGGTTTTGATCCTATCAACCGGGTCAAAATCTGGCTTAGCTTCCAACTCGGCCGTCAATTGCTTGATTTTGGCAGCTGCCACGTCACCCAGCTGGTCTTTCTCACTGCTCAAATTAAAAGGGGAAAAGAGAAACACGGACATCAAGATAACGGAAACGGCAATGGAAACGGACTCTCAGAGTTTCCGGACAGAGTGGGACCCATTCTACCGTGTTATGACAATATAACTGACCGAAACACTTCTCCTAATTTTCTTTCCATTAGAGGGTCCCATGTAAGAGAGAGATAGAGAGAGAAAGAATAACACAAGAATCGCGGCCTCAAAAAATGCCGGCTAGCCTTGTCGGAAACTGGAGTTTAAGTGGATGTGTAGATGACAGCTCAGGACAGCTTTTGGTTGAAATTTACGTTGAAGGTTTGCCAGAAAGGGTGCCTTTTACGCTCACGATCCCAACGGTGATCAGAAATGGAAAGGTTTAAGGACAGCGAAAGTGAGTGAGTACCTGAGAAGCTTCTTTAGTCCTTCAATGGCTTCCTCGAAATTGTCTTTCGCCATATTCCGAATTTCTTTCCTTCCTTCCTGCGGAGCGTCAGACAGACGCTTTAATTAGGACACCAATTACTACATAATAGTAGGAGCTCTTAACAAAAACCTTAAAATTGCCGAATTCGGCCACGCGGAAATATGAAACGCCGTTTTGGGGGAAAAAGAAATACAAGAAACGGAAATTGCATGATCAACAAAATTCATATTAATGACGATCTGATCTCCGTGATGATCAATCACATAAATATTACAATCTGATTCCCCCAAACTTATCCACTAAAAGTTATCAAGGAATATAATTCCTTTCTCCCCACAGTAAACATGCATGAATCCAAATCGGAAAACCAAAAAAAAGAAGGAGCAGTACAAATGAATGAAGACTGGGTAGATAATTGGTTAGTAAGTAGTAGTAACAAAAATATACAAAGAAATTCGAAAGAAAAAGAACATGATTGAGAAATGAATAACGTAAATTAATTAAAAAATGGTACGAATTATTCGAATTAAACTGTTAATTACCTCTTAATTTTTGGGGGAAATAATGGGTTTAGAGAGACGAAGTGAAAAGGGGGATCAGACAAAGAGAGAGGAATCCTTTGCCAAAGAAGGGATACAGACAGAAAGGAAGGAGAGGAAAGAGAGCACACACGGGTTTCTTCTTCTTCTCTTTTCTTACTTGTTGTCGTAGTCTTACTATTTAAAATGTGATGATCAGCTTAAAAGTCTTGCATTTATAGGGTGGTTTAGCTAACCATGGTTGCCATCATTGGCTTACAAAAACTCACTCCGGTTTGCCAAAATTAGTAGTACTGGCATCTTTTCATTTTCTTTACTCCATCCAATATGTAGTAATAATAATACTACTAGTTAATAATATTAGGAAGTCCAGGCCAATTAAAAAGGGAGACATTTCTTTTCAAAAAAAAGAAAAAGAAAAAAAGGAGACATTTAAGGCAATGGTCATGTTAGTTGATAACTATTCATAGACGGTGGTGGTGGAAATTCGATCTACTAGTGTATAAAATAAAACTTCACTGGTATGTACTCCTTTTATTGTATTAAAATAGTTTGTAATATAAATTTAAAAATTATATTGAATCGAATAGTTTTTAATTTATAATATGAATTATGTTTATGGAATAAATTATCTTTTATTTACATTGATTAGTTAGTTCATGGATGATAAAAACTTTTTTCCTTTCATTTTTTAGATAATATTTCAAAAAGTAGTTTGAATAGATGTATCATTTTGCTAAGAACCTTAGTAGATCCATGTGATTGGAAATTAAATTAGCACTAATTTAATAACCCAAAAAAGAAAAAGAAATTAGTACTGTGCGTTGTGACGTCTCTAATCACACGCTCATCTATTGAATGTGACAGAAACATTTCACACCGCATTACTTTTGAAGTCTCAGAAAAAGTGATACTCTGTGCGCTCGTCTTGCTTGAATTTTTAACTCTTAGTATTTTGTAATAAAAATGTGTATTATTTTTTGAGAGAGGATGGGAGTTTTAAAGGGATTCTCAACTGAAAATATTACAATAGGGTTTACATACCGTTCAAAAAGTTTCTCTTTCCATTTATACTATTTAATTTAAATTTTCAGTTTTAATACAAATTAAATTAAAAGTGAAAAGTTAAATTAGACAATAATTTAGGATGGAAGGAGTAATTAACATTTACTTTTTAGGGGTTTCAGCCTCCTATATTATACCCAAAACAAAAAATAAAAATAAAAATAAAAATACGGCCTTAGTAAAGAGTCGTAACACATCAAAATAGATAATTTGCTTCTCGATAGAGAAAAGAGTCAACAATGCTCTCTCTTTCTTTTTCTTTTTTTTTTTTTTTGGGGGTGTTTTAAGTTGTGGAGGTGGAGTCTGCTCTGGATAAGTTTCTTTACGTTATTTGGGTAATTATTTGTTAGTAGAAGATTGAATTAACGTGCCCTCTTCAAAGAAAAGGTCAACGAAATCCCCAAAAGGCCAACCAAAAGGGCCATTTCATATTTTGCTTAACCCAAAATCAGTAATCCGACGTATTGAAGAGACATTACATATTGGTATGTGGAAAACTGGTTAAGGATCCGCTTTGAAGTTTGAACTACATGAGGTCACAAATCATACCATCCCTAGTTGTTTTTGTCCCTTTTGGAGGGTTGAAGAAAGAAAGAGTATTAATTTAATGATGAAGAACGAAATATGTAAATCTTGAATCTTCCCCACGTAAAATGTCAACCTATTCTTCCTATCGTCCTCCAATAATCCACCCTCTGTAATGGCTTTCAAAAAGGCGTGCGAAATCGATAGAACAGTACATCAAAACGGATTAATAAAATAAGAAAACCAACGGAATAACTTATAGAGTTTTTTACCAAAAAAATAATAAAGGTTAATAGAAGTGACCAAAAATAGTTCAGGGATAGGGAAGTGGTCAAAAGTATGAATATTGGATTTTCGAAATCCGATTTTAACTTTGGACGTGAATGAAAATCGGATTTTTGAAATCTGATATTAACCTAAAATCAGATTTCAGAAATCACATATTCATACTTATGATCACTCCCCCATTCCTGGACTATTTTTAGTCACTTCCTTTTCTTTTTGGGGCATTATTCATGTCAAGCACATCCATCATAACAGTTTAGCCGCTGGCATCTGATCTTTTTTTGTAGGATATGGGCACTTCAATCTAATAAGAAAGAACCCAACTCACAAGTCATCACCACTTCGTTGCTCTTCTTTCCACTGTCCACTTTCCAGCGGATATGGGCAAATAAATCACTAATACAATATTTACACACATGAATTCAGCACCCATAATATACGTCTATTTCTAGGTTGGTTGATTCGAATGGCTTTTCTGGCTTTCGAAGTTTATAAACCCATGTGCCAGTGTGGTCGATCGAGATTCTAAGAAAAGAATAAAAACACCCCAAGTTGTTATTATTGTTTGATGGCCAAAACTAGAACACGATGGCACGGTTACCACTTTCACTAGATTCCCATGCCTCAGTTGGTCAAGTGGTGGATCATACTTATCAATAGTGATGTCTTGTACAAAGCCTATACCCAGGCCTCACCAAAATTGCCCGCATTAATACAGCTACAATTCCACGTTCAGTCAGAACTGCTATTCTATCTTTACATGGCCTAAGCAAGCAGGTTGTTAGGGCCCTAATGGTCCAAGACAGCAAGTCCACTCTTAAATCACTACGTCTTGCTAGACTACTTTATAGAAAATAATGTCCACTTTTTGATAGGAAATTTACACCTTTAGCCTTCCTAAATGCCCCATCAACATATCGACACTCCTTTTGCACAGAAGTGGTAAGGTGCACAAAACCGAAAAAAGCAAAATAGACATGAACACGGGTATTGCAAGTTAACCACAAAGCATGAAGGATGTTGAATTTAAACAACATTTTTGGTATATATTTGATCATAATAAAGGAGATGAAATGTAAAACTTAGAGAAGATTAGGCAACTAAGTCTACCCACACAACTCACATTCTAAACCCAGATTCTAAGCCGGGGAGCATGTTTAGCTGAAAAAGCTAGCAATCTCGACTACATATATGTTCAGCTGAAAAGCCCAGCTTTTTCTGAGTACATGTATTGAGAATTTTTCTTTGAACATATGAAGATGTTGCAGACGACGTAAGCAAAGAGATGCTATCGTTTGCTTTTTTAACCTGGTTGCTTAAGCTGCCACCCGTAAAACTTCAGTTTTGCACAACATTCACCAGTTCAAACTCAATGAGAGAAAGGTTGCTGTCTTCTTTCACAGAAAAACTAGCTGGTTCAGTAACTTCAACTCTCCCCCATTTGTCCACTGCAAGCCTCATTGATCCTTTGAACATGTCAATTTTCGCATTTCTCAGAATCACAGTAGCGCCCTCCTTCATCAAATCCACTAAACAACAGACACGAGAATGTTAGAGGAATAACTATGGCCAATAAACAAAGTGGAGCCACTAAGCATCTCAACATACAAAATAAGGCGTAAGTACAACAGCAGATAGAGACCACAAATTTCAAGAAGGCATAAATACAGATGTGATCAACTAGTGTTCATAACATGATACAAGGTAAACTTACCTTTTCTCTCCCTCTAAAGGTAAAGGACATTCAATTGATAAAATAAAATTCCCAGACCAAATGTGATATCAAAATCATAATGTTGAGGAACCTAATGCAGTCATAGACCTGAGACACTCGAAAATTGGTTCAGATAATCCCCTGACAATAGTTGGCATAACGAAAAAATTAAGAAAAATACAAATCTAAAACAGAGTATTCTGATCAGGTCACACCACGACTCAACTATCCCCTTCGCCAATACTCTAAATCCTTCAAAAGAAGATTCATGTGAAGCAACAAGTGGATCAGAAGAACACGTCTAACATGCAGAAGCGTCAGTAAAAGGGCTGTTGTTCCTCGAATCACTGAGCCACTACTGAATGGAATAGCAAAAGGAAGGAAAACTGAAATTGACCATACAAAGACTATCGTTTTTCCGTTTTCCCAAAATTCATGCAGCAGAGAAAACAATGCACGTACTTAGGCCTTGCGGCTTATACTTCGCCAATAGATAGAAACATAGATAATGCAAATCTTAGTTCTCTTAAATGCCTCCCTTTACATTTAAAGCACCATCAACAGATTATAATAAACAGTATATTCTGGAATTATGTTAAAAGCCAAAATGAAATTACCTAAAAAAGGAACAAAATATAAGTTTTATCTCAATATTAATATAACCGTAATGAGTATGCCTCCGAAAAGTTATATAGCTTTCTTTACAGGAAAAAAAAAACAAACAAAAATAGTCTCATATAAACGTGATGGCTATACCTTGCCATATCAGTCAGAAAGTAAGGTGGCAAGACTTCACAAAAATTCTACAACTACATAAAAAAAGCTGCCACTGGAACTATCAACCATAGTTATCATTATGCACTTTCTTTCCAAAATCAATGATGGGGATTGGTGCCATCATGCCTTCTTCACAAACTAACACGAAGCCCGCATAAGACATCAAACCTCTATAATAGAAAACTAGCACACCTCTTACCCTTCAAACTACCGAACAAAATTCCACCTTCACAATTCAGTTACATCCCATTATGTTTTTATCTGATCTTTTCTTTGTTTGAAAGATCAGACACAAACAGGCTAATTCATCGCACCGTTAAAAGACAATTTTAAGGAAGTACAACATAACTCCATCTTTGTCCAACAGATTGTTAAAAAGAGCTTCATGAAAACCTTTGTAACTTAAAAAAGTTATAATTCACAACTACTAAGTACAAAACCTAACACAACCTTTGCATAGATAGCATTCATGCTAAACACTGAACAGCAATATCACATAGGAATTAACCTTGATCATTCCTGGCCGTGAAGATGATCATTCCAGTCTCATCACCGACCAAGCACTCAGCAAGCCGCATCTGGCGAGACTGAGGACCTCGTTGCACAATCGTTTTTGAATTGACCACCTTAACGGTGAGATTGAGCCCAGTTGCCATGGGGCGGAGCTGCTCAACCTTTGTGAAAACAGCTGGTTTTTTCTTTTGCTCAGCCATTCCTACAAAGAAAACATCAATACCTAAGCACGAATTTTTACAAAAATAATTCGCCCTTTGGCCCCTCTTCCGGAACCCTGATTAAGCTCTCTGACGCATGCAAACAAATCAATCGTGCAATAAAATAAAAATTAGCAGAGGCAGACACCATAAATCAGAAAAAAAAAAAAAAAGATGGGCAAACTTTTGGTGCCGGAATTTTGACCCCATACTCCAAAAGAAGCAACTTTTAGCTGGAATTAATCAAATCCATTTTAGAAATCGACCCATAAAGCCTGAGAGCAATCGTATGAAAATGATTTTCCCTATGTTATAACCTGATCTTTCTCTGATGTACGTTATTCAGCTTTATGGATAGAATGAACAACAATTCAACAGTAATGAAAGGTAAATAAAGAAGATAACGGAAACAAAGACAGGAGGAACAGAGACAAATCAATCACCTGATTCTTGCAGAGGAAAGCGACGAATTTTAGATCCGGAGTCGGGTGTTGAGGTGAAGACTGAAGACTGATTCTCAGGTTGGACAGAATTAGGCTTATCGCTTAAAACCCATCCAAGTATCGAGAAGGCGCACAATTCCTACGCTTTTCAGTAATTTCCACCAAAAAGCGTAATCTTCTTACAAAGCTTAAGCGTTCATCAATCCATGGTTTGTCTAAATGGGCCCAAGCTAGTCAAGCTTTCGACAAGTACACATTTTATCTTAACTTGATGCAGATATTGTTGGGCCTTTATGCAGCACATTACTTCTGGCCCGTGCCCTGCATAGTATTGAATTAAGCTGACCTCTTTGTAGCAGATTTTTCGCTAGTCATTTCTTTCATTCTCATATTTTGACAAACAAATGTCTCTTATACTGGAAGATGTGAGTAACTAGACCATTAAAATGGCACAAGTAGCAGCGCAAGGACTAGCTAAAAAATGTGAAAAACATTATCCACGGAGGCCGAGCTAGCGTAATTACAAAATGATCGCTACTTCACCGAAAAGGAGGGGGGAAACTTTGAAATAATGGGGATTAAAAATTCAACGAGTCAAGTTTGTGTTTTTTTTTTTTAGGCCAACAGTCTAGTTAGCCAGGCCCATTAATAGCAATAAACAAACTGCATTTTGAGGAGTAAGATCTTGCATGCTAGTGGCCCATGATAACCGTGGGCATTAATGAGAGCTCGGCCCAGTTTATAGACTTTATTTTGCACCAACTTTGTTAGCTTTGATCTGATTGCCGGAAATTTGAGAATTTTTTCAAACCGTGTCTATTCCATGCAAACGGAGTCGAATTTGTGGTAAAGGTTTCAAGTTTACACACACTTTCAGCCAATCTTGGATGGAATTACAGTGAATCATGTTTACACTTCTTCATTCGGGTTTGATTCTCTTAAAATTTTTGCTCACTCTGTCCCAAAATTATTGTCCAATTTCATATTTCACTTTTAGTATAATTTAAACTAGAAATAAAAACCTAAATTGGATAATAATTATGGGACAGAGAGAGTATTTAATTGCGTCTTTACTTATAACTTTTCTTCAAGATTCCTCATTAAAGTTATCATTACTCGTACTTTAGAGGTACTTATAACTGGAAGTTTGAATCTCATTATTGATAAACTCTATCGCAGTCGATAAAGATTTTAGAGGTGCTTTACTTTTCCTTTTTTTTTGGGGAAAATGATGCTTATTATGTATGTTATCTTGGTGGGATATTGGCTCCTTGGTTTGATGGTGAGTGGCAAAATGCTTCACAACTTGAAGCCACATCACAATAATATCTAAAGGGCCCACCGGGGCAGTTCATGCATGTTCAAAAAGGATAAACAAATAACAAACTGGCAAAAGTGACAAATAAATGTTATCCAACCCCTCCCAAAAAAATAATAATAATAATAGTAATAATAAAAATAATAATTAGATAACGAAACATATAATTGTGATGTCAATCGTTACGTCATGCAGACGCAATAACATAGGAATAATAATCGCCCAAAATGGCAAAGAAAGGATAATCACAAACTAAGACCAGCAATTTCAGCAAAACTTACAGAAATTAAGTTGGAACTCGAAACACATACTGTTTTACTCCCACATTTCAAAATAATTTTTTTTTCTTGAAAAGTAAATGTTTAAATTCGTTGGAAATCAACCGGTTCTTATTGATATAAAGAACTTGGTAGCACTGACCAATTATCATGATACCTTGACTTTTTGTTGGCATTTCTAAAATTATGATCAAATCTCGTGTAATTCCTCATTGAAATAATTTCTTTTATTTATCGTATAACAAACATAATAATAGAGGCAATATTATATTTTATTCCAGAAAGGCTTTTTCCAATAATTTTAAGTTAGATGTGTGTAAAATTGGTTAGCATTTATGGGAAAACATTAACCTACTGAATTGTGGCGGGCTCTCTGGATATTTTTTTTCCATTAATTGATACAATTGCTACCATCACCTCCAAACTTTACTCAATTATTGTACTAGACGATAGAGGCCACCATCAATTAGCCAGGCAATTATGAGATAGTTGAAGATGTTTCCTTTGCATGTAAAAGGGTATTTTTTCTCCATTGTTCATGCTTTCACGTTGGATCCCACATCGAAGATCTTAATGCTTCTTTCTTGCTAAAAAAAGATTGGTATTAGTACAAAATGTACCCACCGTCTCTTTTTGCTTTCACTAATTGATTTAATTTTCAGTTTTTTTTTTTTCATTTTCCACGATGAAGTATGCTTCAAATTTAATAGTAAAATCCTACCTCCTTTTGCCCCCACCTCAAGAAAAAAGAGAAAATGAGAGTACTTACTGCTTTATTACTGGTCCGTAAGTTTGATGAATGGAGAACATTTTTTAGTGGGTTCGGAGAAGAGCAGCATATGCATGTGCTTATTCTCTTATGAAGTGCATTTACTTTGAGTACGAAGAAAAGAAGATGCATCCCGAATTGAAATTTGAAAATTAATGATTTGCTTTCATTTTTATGGTAATTTTTGATTAAGAAATGTAACAGATTACTTTGTACTCTTTGTGTCTGTTTGAAACTCTGTCTTTACTTGGGATATTGAATAGTCAATGATGAAACCATCCACATGCAATGCTATATATGCATCTTTACACTGGAAAATAATATAACCAGCCACTAATTTACTCCTATTAATTTGCCAGACATTGATGCCATGACTAACTAGTAGACTTTGGTTATTTGTGAAAAGATCAACTCATTATTTAGCTTTAGTATTATTATTGTTGCAAACTTTATGGGGATAATAATACCTTAACACGAACAAAATGTGTTAATGTCAAGTTAATGAATTAGCACTACATTCATGTGGATGGATCCACCCTTTTCGTGCATGCTTTTTGGATGTTGATTAAATCTGGGTCCAGTGTTGGAGCACCCGGGAATCCATATTTATCGATCAGGCCGGCTTCAAAGATATTATAAGGAAGCCATCATATCATATCTCATCATGATACATGTGCAGAAATGTTCATGAGAGGAGGACATCAAAGCCAGTTTGAAGACATTATAACTTTGTCCTTTTTTATCAAGGCGGATCATCATTTTGTTTAAATAACAGTGTAATTCAGGAGGCAGTGTTACAAAAACTGCATGCATGTGCAAACTTGGAGTGTGAGACAAAAAGGGTCAAACTTGAAATCAATAAATTAAAATTGGCTTCATAAAATCCAAGCGATCAGGAATCTTGATGATCTTGGTATCTAGTACGAATGAATGTCGGGCTGGGGACAATTACCGACGAACCAATGTGATCTCTCTAGCTAAGTGCTTAGTATGTATACATTTCTTTTATTAAAAATAAATAAATAAAAATAACACACACACACACAAACACACAGAGATACAAACTATGTAGTATATTGGCTAGTCTTAGTCAGCTTCGTGGTTATCTTCAAACTTAAATTTGCAACTGGCAACCATGTGCGAGTCACTCCCAAGAAGCAAAAGCCAAATCAGGCTAACAGAATTAAGAATAAACAGCTAATTGTGTATTCGATGATACTCTCTAATACAACTATGAGGCAATTATGTGTATTTTTATTTTTATTTTTTGGTTGTATTCGATGAGGCAATTCTGTTTTGTTCATTTGTTGGGTGGGTGGATCAAAGATTCATAAATATAATACATTTCCACCCACAACCATTGAATATTGCGATGTGACAAGTTTCCATTTTTTTTTAAAAAAAAAAATGATATTGTTTGAAATTGCTTTTACCTGAAATTAATTAGTACCGGATAGGGACCGGAGGGCCCGATAATGAACATGGATCGGGCAAAGCAGGGCTTTTCTTCACCGACGGAATTGAATTCTATTTTACTACTAGTAATTATGAAGGACAATGTACCAAAGGAGGAGCCTTCAATTGTCCCAATCATATAAAATGCAGTTAAGATTATCTTACGTTCAATTCTGATAAAATGGGATCATATCACATTTATGATTTATGGCTAGATTTTTATGATTTTTGTTTTTGAACTCTTGCTCATACTAGAAAACAGTTGGATTAACGAAACATTAACTAATTATAACAATAATTTCGAACACCAAATATGTAACTATAGTACACTACACTACAAACATAGTTGGAGTAAAACTGTAACAGAGCACTGCTGCGTTTTACGGCAGATTAATTTTCATGGTTAAGTAAATCAAAGGAGAGGGCAGAGTCAACCTAACACATGCACACAAATCCAAACGCCGGGGTTCAGATCAGACAGTCGATCCTTAAAAATTTCGCACTTCAGTAGTTGTAGTACTAGTTAATTAATATTAATGTACGTCAAAAACGGACAGATCATATCCCGGTTTTGTCAGATTACCCAAATCCCCTACGTCTGTGATATGTCTCTGAACATTTTGCCTGAATATAATTTACTACAATCCCATCCACCAAGGTTGTGCTAGTTTTACTTTTAGGCAGCAGCAATAAATTTGGCAAGTTTGCATGTCATTTTCGAAGTACTAGATGTACGAGATCGAGGCCGGCTGTCATAACTCATAATTGAACCTACCCAAATAAAAAGAAAACAAAAACAAAAAAAGAGCTTGCTAAATTAAGGAGAAAACACGACATAAATCACCATCGTCAATTAATCACATTGTATAATCATCCCATGAACTACAATATGAAGTCCTTGTACCAGTCAATTTGGCCTAACCCAGGTTAAGTGAACCCTCTTTTTTTGATATGCATGATTACTTGGTTATTTTCTTCATGAGTCCACTGATTAGCTCGTGCAGCTAGCTAGCCTCATTTAGTTATTTGTGTATTAAATTATCAACGACAAAGTTTTAGGTTAGCGGTAATTCTACATATCGTGTAGCAAGCTAGATTACTCTTGGCAGAGAGACAAAATAAGAAAAGGCAACTTTATCAGATCACAAATAAATATTGTTAGTGGCCCAATATAGCAATGAATCAAGTTTTGTATAAGACATGTTAAAATAACATAATCCCAGCTATGGGCAATTGATAAAAAAAACTCGGACAAATTGATTAGTATATCCAATTTGTCTTTCTTACCCAATTACGTGTGGCATTACATCAGTCTGCTGCCAAACTTTGGAAGAAGGGAAAAAAAGTACTACTAAAATGTTTTTTAAAAAGGGGTTTTCTTGAAATTCTCCTCGTTGTTCTAAATTAAACCCGTTAAACCATCTGACATAGATACGCATTGCATTACACAAAGAAAACCAAAGGACCAGATATTTTAAATTGTCCTAGACTGGACCAATAGGTCTTCCTAAATAAAAGCGTTGAAGCAAAGCAATAAGTAGGGTTGCTAATTAATCGGGGTTACCCAAAAATCCGACCGACCCGTTCTATTTTCGGGTTATTCGGGTCGGCCAATCGGCCGAATTCGGGATATTCGGCCAACACTCGACTATCCGACATAATTTATCGGTCGATTTTTGGTTATAGAGGGTGTTATTCGGGACCCGTCCGAATACCCAAATAAATTCTGATTTAATTAATTTATTATTATTTTATTAATTTTTGTATTTCATATATATTAGAAATTTTAGGGTTTGCTTCATTTTTTTCCCCTCTTTCTTTTTTTCCCCCATTTCTCTCGGCCGCCAGCGCACCGCTCTTCTCTTCTTCTCAATCTCGGCTTCTCTCGGCCGTCAGCGTCTTCCGACTACAAACCCACCACCAGAATCACACACACCACTTCACTACCTCCCATTTCCTGCCAGTTATCGGTCCAATCTACCACCAACACCAATCGGTCCAGATTTACAGTCTACCGATCTAAGCTTTTGTTTTCAAATCGATATCTCTTTTTTTTTTTTTAAGAAAAAATGATTCATCAAAGAGATGCTGCTCCTGCTCTAGTGCTCTGAAAATCGACGGTTCGAAGATCAGATCGATTCCATTCTGATAGCTCAGATCTAGGGTTTTGATGCTGACGGAGCTCCGTGTTGATTTTTCTCAGGTAAGCTCAGATCTAGGGTAAAAAGTTATTATTAAAAGTTGTCCTGTTGATCATTACTTTGTTTTGTTCCTTTACGAAATCATTACTGAAGTCTGATAGCATTACTTACTGATTTTGTTTGTCTTTTTATACGCAGGACCAGGATTTGATTCATATTCAACGTGTTTGATAAGGTAAAATTTTGTCCTGTTTCTCTATTTCTTTCTGTTCGTGTCTGAAGTTGTCCTGTTTCTATTTGGGATTTCTTTGTTGGGTTTTGTACTGATTCTTGCTGAGCAGTTTTAGGTGTGATTAAAATGTAAGTCGTTGCTGTCTTGCTGAGCATTTGTGTTTGATCTGGAAGTCTTGTGTTTGATTCATGCTATAGTTTACGTCTTTCTGAAATCATGTCTTACATTGATGCAACTTAGTGGCTCGTCTGCTTATGTTGATACTTTGGCCTTTTGTTTTAACTCTGAAATGAATCAATGATGAAAAAGAAGAAACTAATGAAGATAGTGAACTGCATTGTGTGTCATTGTAATCATACTATTTGCAGGACTGAGAGTTAAAATGTCTTCTAATAATATAGCATTACTTACTGAGTTTTCTTTTTGTGTCCTTTAATATGCAGGACCAGGATTCATATTCAAGTTTGATAAGGTAAAATTTTCACCTGTTTCAAGTTTGGAGATTTGGTTCTTTACTTCTTTTGTTGAAACTGTTGTATAGCCTTTCGTTTTGTACCTTAATTGTTGATTGTGACAGTGGTGTAGTGTGTGATTGTGTGCTGTCTAGTGTTGTAGGCTTGCATGTGTTGTTTGTATGTGTTGTTTGTAACTGCTCTAGCTAGGCATTTCTTTCTAATGTTTCTAGTGTTTTTTTTGTGTCATTGTTTGAGTTGTGCAAATGACATTGTAGCTGTACTTGTGTTGCAAAGATGCAATGTTACTTCTTTAATTCTTTCATTCATTGCAAAGTTGCATGTAAGAAGCATTACTAACTGTGTTTGTATTCTTCTTTGTCTGATTGTCTGAAGTCAGTTCTGTTGCATCAAATTTGTGACTAGTAGTTACATATTTTGCAGATATTTGTGACTGTATACATTTGTTGCTTGTTGCTTCTGTGAACTGTAACTAATATGTTTTAATATGTGTTTTAGATGTCTGATTTCGATGAAGATTTCGATGAGCTTGAGGAGATTGAAGTGGAGGATAGTTCAGTGTCTCCTCTGCTGGATTTGCCTACTGATGACTCAGTGATGGTAGATGTGCAGATTGAGACGAAGGACAAAGACGAAAGGCCTGAAGGTCAAGGCCGTCGCACTAAAGTCAAAAAATCTCCTAAGCCGCGCAGGGTAACTCGTAATAGGTCAGTTGTCTGGGCTCATTTCTACAAATCTACACTGCCTAATGGTGAAGTATGGGCTACGTGTAGTTATTGTAAGACTGCCTACATGGCTGATCCTAAGAAACATGGCACAAGTAGTCTTCATAGCCATTTGGGGTCTTGTAAAGTGTATTTAACTCAGAAGCATGATTCTGGTCAGTCTAAACTAGTTGTTGAGTCTGGGGCGGAAAAACAGGGAAATATAAGTACTTGGAAGTATGATGAAACTAAAATCATTAGGGCAATGATTAGTATGATAATAGTAGATGAATTGCCTTTTAGGTTTGTTGATAAACCTGGGTTTAGGTATTTTATTAGGGCTGGTGTTAAGTATATTCGGCAGTCTCCTAAAAGAATAGCCAGCTTTAAAAGATGTGCTGAAATTGAGAAATATGGTAGTTCCAAGAATCTAGTATTAGATGTTTGTACTAGATAGAACTCCACATATATTATGTTAGAAATTGCTCAAAAGTCTGAAAGAGCCTTTAGGAGATTTGAAACTGGTAATCAGCACTACAAACATGCTTTGAAATATGATCCTTTAGTGCCAAATTTGGGTCCTGGACTGCCTACTGTAGTGGATTGGGTAGAATCTAGGAGGGTAGCTAGGATTCTTCATCATTTTTACGAGATAACCTTGAGGGTATCTCGTACAAAATCTGGCTCCTCAACTTCTTTTTTTGTTGATCTTACTTGTATTGATGTATTGCTGAAGAAAATCATCAATGAAAGTGATGATGAGGATAAAAAATTAATGGCAGAAATGATGAAGGGAAAGTTTGATAAATACTATGGTGATGTTAAGAATATGAATCTGGTTATTTTAATGGCATGTGTTTTTTATTCTAGAAATAAGTTGAGGTATTTGGATGCTGTACTTGTTGATGTTTATAGACAAGTGGATGGGAAGGGTAGATTTGAAACTATTAAAAGCGCCATATATGAGTTGTTTGCGGATTATGTGAGAATCCATGCCCCTAAACCTAGTGTTAGTTCGCCTTCCTCCCAGCCTGATTCTAGTACTTCATCCTCGAAAAGGCCTTCCCCTGTTGATATCGAGCCTTCAGAAATGATTAGAGAAAGATTTAGGGTGTTGGCGTAGCAAAAAAATGAAGAAGCTGGTGGCGCTTCCCAGGCTGATAAAAGATCAGAATTGGACAAGTATTTCAGGGAGGACGATGAACCAGGTGGTCCAACTTTCGATCTGCTGAAGTGGTGGTGCGTTAACAGCCCTAGGTTTCCCATTCTTTCAGTGATGGTTCAGGATATTTTGGCCATTCCTGTCTCAACTATGACTTCCGAATCTTGCTTTAGTACGAGTGGGAGGGTATTGATCCATTCTGGAGTTCTTTGACTCCAAAGACTTTTCAGTGCTTAATTTGCACTCAAGATTGGCTTCGGGGAGAAGTTGAAGAAGAAAGTGTCGGAGAAAGCTGGGAAGAACTCGTACAGATTGAAGAAGGTTACACTGTTACAGTTTGTGTTTTCATTTTATTTTTTAACTGTTTGTTTTCATTTTATTGAATATTGACTGTTTGTGTTTGTTTTGGTGTTTCCTCTTTTCAGCTGTTGAGAAGGAAATGAATGCTAGTGAATCAGAGACTGTGGATTTGTCGTGATCAAGCTGTTGGGACACTTCAATGATAGGTAAAATTTAGATGTTGTCTGTCACTCTGTTGCATGAGTTTATACTGTTGCCTGTTGCATGAGTTTAGACTGTTGTCTGTCACTCTGTTGCATGAGTTTCTTTATTTATGAATTTGCTGACTTCAAAGTAAAATTCCAGATTGCTGAATGTTGATTGCCTAATGGCATTAGCCTGCAAGCCTGCAATGCTGCCAAGTGCCAATTGAAGCGTTGAAACGTTGAAGACTGAACAATGAACTAATGAAGTTGTTAGTTGAACTGCTCTTCTGTTTTGAACTTAAGCTGCTTTTTCTGTAACTAGTTAATGCCTAATGGCTCATGAACTCAGTTTGGGTCCTTTTGGAGATCATTTCTGTAAATCTTCTGTAATTCTTGTTTGTGGCTTCTGCCTTCTGAATCATTTCTGTCCTGCTGTATTGTTGTTAAGTGTTATTGGCTTATTGCTATGGAGTGTGGACTTTGAAGTTTGAAACTTTAAGTCGAAACTCGAAATGTCGAAATGTCAAAAATTTAGGTTTAAAACTTGGTCTATTTCTGTATTTTGTGTTACTGTGATAATGTGATCAGTGATTTCACTGATTTGCATTCCCCTGTTGAAAAGTGAAAATCTTGTAAATGGCCTGATTGGCCTATTTCGGGTTAACCGATCCCCGACCGAATAAACCGATTGCTTATTCGGTTTGGTTCGGTTCGGGGGTTAATAAGCTTCGGTCGGGTTTTGGAAGTAAAAAAACCCGATTAACCCGAACCGATTGAACCGACCGAATTAGCAGCCCTAGCAATAAGGTATTGAGTGCCCGGAAGCTAAGGCTTTGTTCGTTTCATTTTCTGGATGGTTTTTTTAAATTAAAATATTAATAATTGTTCTATCTCAATATACCTTTTTATATTTCCAATATATTTTTTTACATTCTTAATACAAAAAACACCTAAAAACACACGCTAAAGAAACGAAACAAACATACCTCTTAAATACAAAATCCAATACACTATCCAAATGACATTTTAACTTACTTTTTAAAAAATATTTCAAAAATTATTTTTACACAATTTTCATCCACCACCACCGCCGCCGCCCGCCCCCTGCCGCCGCTGAACCGTCGCCTGCCAGCGACCGACCGGCCAGATTCCGACAGTGGTCCGACGGCGGAGGTAGGTGGTGGTAAAAAAAAATTATTATTTTAATTAAAAATTTATCTAAACAATTTTTTAAATTTTGTTTTAAAACACATTTTAAATAACATCTCAAACTCAAATAAAAAATTATACCAAAAGGCAAAATGGGAGGCCATCCAAACAAGCCCTAAATAATTGATGGAAAAATGGGGGCACACAGAAGAACTTCAATGCTTCAAGAACCAATGAATAGTGTCACTATGTACCATTAAGATACTGACGATCATAAAGAACGCGTCTGCATCGATCGGGACCATATTTACGGTCTGAGTCTCAGGGTTCCTTTGTTGACTTTTTGGCAAAGTTAGGGTTTCGACTTTCGACCGATTTCTTCAACAAAATTACTTGGGTTAATTTTGTACGATTGAAAACTACTCGTCAGTCATGTAAAACTCTTGCCCCAAGTAACCAAAGACATTGGCAGAAGTGAAAAATCAAACTTTGTTTTTGTGAGGACTCTCCACAAGTGGAATCGCTTCAAAAGGTAGATTATTTTGTTTTGTGGGCACCATTTTTGTAGCATTTCATGCTCGTAAAACTTCAGTATAGGGTACGAAACCCCGGTCCACAATTTCGATAGTAAATTTGATTGTCATTCCGGTAGAGAAGGTGCTTTCAATTCTGTTTAATTACAAACTTCGTTGGCAAACTTCACTCCAAGATTTGGAGCTCAAAATTTCAAAAATTCTAATCCACGCGTTAAATTTTTTGATATACTACATACCTTGCTTGTTATTACTGTAGTAGTTTATAAAATTGGCACCTCGATTTGAAATTCAAAACAATCTGTAACTACGTACATGCCATGCAACTTTTTAGATCAGGGTAGCCGAGGTTTTTTTCTTTTTTCTTTTTTTTTTTTCTTTCCCCCTTCTTGATCTTGGCTGCCCTAGTCTTCTTGGAGAAATGGGCACTTGTAGCCTACCATATGAACAAAAAATGTGCATGGTAGATGAATGAAATTAATTTTTATTTTTACGAGAAATCAGAATATAATTACAAGTGTGTACAACTAGATAAGCTTTGAAGAAACTGAAAGCGTCGCTGGCTTTGATTTTTTACTAAACTAGGAAATACATAATGGAAGTACTAGGTAGAACCTAGGAAGTTTTTTTCCAATTATGTGCTCATTATATTTACATAAAGAAAGAATTATTGCATACGTCTAAATATCGAATGCAACCATTAATAATTATTGATATAAGGCTGTAACTCAATTATTCATAGCTCAAAGTCAATTACGTGTTTGGTAAGAGATATTTCCTATCCAATTATTTGGGAATCCAACACAAAATTAGAGGCGATGAAGAAGGACCGCTACTTGTAATTGACCAGTTTCTTCACTATTATATAGCTGACAAATTGGGGTTAATAATCATTATGAATAATTTATGAATTAAAACAAAACGCTGAAGTATTATTATCATATTATTTACTTTATGCATTGGACTGTTCAATGACAAATACAATAAAATATTTCGTAGATGGATTTAGATGATCTTTCATATCTTTTTGTTTATATGCTAAGTCCAGCACGTAATGTTATCAATCATTTCACACTAATTTAATTAGGTTTCAATTTAATCTTTAAAAAGATAAACTAACATTTAATGTTCTCAATCACAGTCTTATTTATGTTACATCTGTTACGGGGCCTTATAGTACGAAGGCCGACAATCAAATCAGATGAGTAAAAGGAAAAACTAGGGCGACATAATTAGTTAATTACAAATCAATCGCATTCAGCGAAATTTCTTCAAAATATTTTGCTTGCGGAAAATGGTGAATAGAATTTGGATGCACGTTTGGGGTTGCATTCGATGATTGTGACTTTGGGCGAATTGGAAGGACTACATAATTCTGAATTTCTGATTGTTTGATTAAATATAGCCACGTATCACAATTAATCAGTTTTCTATTTTGAGAAGCTTTAAGAATTTACTGGTGTTTCTTGATACGGATAATGTCAATTAATCAGTGACAAATCAGAGGATAATGACCTCTCGTCTGCTTTGCATTTTGCATTTTGCAATTTGCATGATGATCTCATTATTTCTGTGGAGTACTAATCATTGGGCCCAAATCACGTCAATAATATATGCCATTGATTATTTGGATGTTGTAGACGAATAATCAACAGATATTTAATATTACTACTAGTACTATTATTTACCTATTATTGTTACTTGTACACCATAAAATCGACAAATTAGGAGAATATGCTACTATTCCTATTAATTTCCCAAATTATTGAAGTGCATGATTGAACAATAAATACACGTATTGTGTATGTTATTTTTATTTTGTTTTTTTCAGGTACAGAAGTTTGTGTGAAAAAAAACTCAGTGTAATCTTCGTTTTTGAGACTAGTTGAAAATATTAATGAATAGTCTTCACTCTGTCCTAAAATATTGTTTATTTTAGATTTTTATTTTTAGTATAATTAGTACTAAAAGTAAAATTCCAAACTGGACAATAATTTCGGGACGGAGGGAATATTACCTTTTTCAATACAAATTTAAAAAATCAATATAGATTTTTTTTGGTACAGAGATAGTTTTATTTTAATTTAATTGTTTAATCATTAGCAGGATTGGTAATGAATAAAAAATCATACAAAATGCTTTCTCCATTCCAAGTTTCCAACCTTTTTTTTTCTTTTGAATTCAGTGTCGTTGACGAGAGAGAAACAGCCCGTGGCTTTCGTGTACCCTAAATTAATAGATATTCATTGTTTATACCTCAACAAATGAATTGAAGCAAGATATAGAGACGAACAATTAAAATGGTAAAAATCATACACAATTTATTTACATAAGAAATAGCTATTGTCTTGTGTTGTTCAATTGGACATTATTTCGTAGTTCCACCATTTAATTTGAATGCTTTATTTTTTAGACTATGTTAGTTCAATAAATAACTGTTAAAATGAACATCAGAGGAAAATAACAAACAAACAAACAAGTTCCCTTACAAATAAGCAACAAACAAGACATAACTATGAGGAAAGCTTTTATGGCTTTTCCTTTTGTGACATTTAGGTTTATTTGCCTTCTTCTGTAAATTGCGAGGCATTTAATTAAGTGCTGTTTGTAAGCCTCGTTTCTTAGTGAAATAATATATGTCGGTCATTGAATACTAAATCAAAGTCACAATCAGATTGTCTATGTGGCTTTTGTTTTTTTTCCCGTGTAAAATTAGACAATACAAATATATAAAAAAAAGAGAGCTTGTTTTATCAAAATATTGATGACAAACAGCAGAAAGTAATTCGTTAAATGAAACGTCTAATCCTCAACTATATATACACTATAGACTATAATATATCATTATTATCGTCATTGAAGCTTCTACATGGATATTTCATACGTGTGTTTTATCCTCGCTAGTCACGGATAAATTTTTAAAAAGGCAGACAATAAGTTTGAATTATAGTGGACCCTCTTATTTTGTAGTGGAAATCTATTACCCAAGCAGTTGTTATTCGAGTTAATCTTGTTCCGAAAATTTGCAAATTCGGTGGGTTCAATTCTGTTAACTATTTTTCTTGTGGTGGAGGGGAATGTCAGAATGATTGATAACATAATAATTGTCGTTGATGAATTTTTAAACATATAATTATACATCCAAATTGTTGTCTTGATAATTTCTTGATTACAACAGTTGCACAAAATATTTATTCTTAACAAGAAGTATCGGAAAATAAACGATACACAACTCCATGCGGAGAAAGGAATTCGGGTTATATCACGAGCTAAATATGATCAGATTGGGGGGATTGTCACGGGATTTTGTCACTGGCCTAAATGTACAACAACATTCCAACATATGGCAACACCTGGTCTATCTATACATTCATTCTATTTCTATAAATTCCGAGAATAAGTGCAAAAATGGATGGCAAGCGTAATAGTAACAGTGAGACTGATGATTGTGGATCACATAAAGTTTCAGAATCAATTCACGCAATTTTAAGAAACGCGTCAACCTTTGTAGTTCAATGTCAATCCCTAGTTTACGCGGCTTCTTCAGAGTTACCTGTCACTAGGATTTCAATCCCATAGCACTTTCTCATGCACAAGAAATTTATATGTTGAATTCAACGAATTCGGGAAGGCTATGATGTACTCCTTGTTTGAACTAAACCTTCCTTTTTTTTTTCTTTTGGCTTCTTTGATGCGAGTTACAATCTTCTCTAATAACCAAATCATACAAGTAGTTATTAAGATAACTTTCTATTGACAAATTTGTTGCTTATTACTCATTTCGTCTCGAAATGATTGTCCGGTTTAAATCCTAATTTTAGTATAAAATAAATTAAAAATATAAATCAAATTAGACAATAATTTTGAGATTGTATAGCTGTAGAACCAATATAATATTAGATCAATGCTGACCGCTGAGACGGAAATAAATCACTAATATTCTATCGGAGAACTCATAAGTCAGCAAATTACCCAACTAAACATTATTGCTTTTCTCAGTCAGTCTGTATCCTCCAAATTTTAATTATAAAATTGTAGCTCCAACTCATTATAATCCATGCTAAACCCATAATCAGTTCCTCACTCCTCCCTGTCGCCATTTACTATCCATGGGGAAAATCATGCTGAAAGTCGCCACCCCGCCGCCGCCGCTCCTCCTCCTCGTCCTCCTCTTCACCGTTGCTTCATCCTTCAATGTAAGTATTTCCGCTGAAAAAAAATTAACATGTTGCCAATCGCAATGTTTTCTTTTAAATCCCTTTCCTGCTTCGTACAACTTCTTAGTTTGTAGTTCATATACAGAGTACAGGGTAATACAGTAAACAGAGCACTAGGTAAAATGCTAGTTTTGCTCCTTAAATTTATTGATTTTGATCTCATTGCTAGTTAATATAGATACCTGACATTTGAATTTTATGATTCAATTACCATAACAAAATGTAGAAGTAAAAAATACTGAAATGAGTAATCAAATTCACGATCACAGGTGAGCTTAGGAAGCAAAGAAATTGGCCGGAAGTTAGCGGAAGAGAGCCCATTCACAGCCAAGGCTTCATTCATTCGTTACTGGAAAAAACAGGTTTCCACGAACCTGCCAAAATCCTTTTTCCTCGACAAAGCCTCCCCATTAGACGCCGTTCAATTGGCCACATTCTCCAAACTCGCCGATCAAAACTCATTGTCCATCCGACTCCCTACTTTTTGCAAACAAGCAGATCTCTTTTGCTTCCCCGATGTGGGAACGAGTCTCGAAAAACACAGCCAAGATGTGAATTTCGCCGAGTATAACCTCCAGAACTTCACCAATTACGGCACCAACCGTCTCGGCGGCGTTGACTCTTTCAAGAACTACACCAACGACGACAACCTGCCCGTTGACACCTTCCGCCGGTACAGCCGCGATTCGGTCGGCCACGACGATATGTTCACCAATTATGCTCTCGACTCCAATGTCGTTGACCAGACCTTCAACACATACGGCACAAAAGCCACCGGCGGAACCGGAAAGTTCAGCAATTATAACGATGACACCAACATCCCGGGTCTCACATTCACTTCCTATTCCGACAGCACCAACGGCAGAACTCAAGATTTCAAAACATACTCACAGAATGCCAATGTGGGAGACCAAACTTTTACCAGCTACGGTAAAAACGGGAACGCGGCCACAAACGAATTCACCAGCTACGGTAACCAATCCAACGTCATGACTTCCAGTTTCAGCAATTACGGCGAAACCGGCAACGGAGAATCCGACAATTTCACTTCCTACGCCGCGAACGGAAACGTCCCAACAAATACATTCAAGACTTACGCTCGTGATGGGAATGGTGAGACCCAAACATTCACCAGTTACGGATCTAACGGCAATGTGCCGACGAACAATTTCACAAGTTACGGTTCTGGAGGCAATGGAATTACTCAGAATTTCGCCAATTACCGTGATCAATCCAACGTCGGAGACGACAGCTTCCAATCCTATGCACAGGGGTCAAATTCGCAGGCTCTGGGTTTCACTAATTACGGTCAATCATTCAACGAAGGGAGTGACACATTCAAAGGGTATGCAAAGGACTCAACCGGTGAAACAACTGTAGATTTCAAAACATATGGAGTCAATAATACTTTCAAAGACTATGCCAAAACCGGGGTCACATTCTCCGATTATCGAAACGGAACTGATAGCCCATTGGCTGCCATGGCTACCAGCGCCGCCAAGAAGATGAACAGCCGGTGGGTGGAGCCAGGTAAATTCTTCAGGGAAAAGATGTTGCAGACTGGGACGGTGATGCCAATGCCTGACATCAGGGATAAAATGCCTAAAAGATCATTCCTGCCAAGAAGAATTCTCTCGAAATTACCGTTTTCCACCTCCAAGATTGATGAATTGAAGAAGATATTCCATGCTGCTGATGATTCTAGCATGACCCGGATGATGACTAATACATTGAGTGAATGCGAGAGAGCTCCCAGCCCGGGGGAAACCAAGCGGTGTGTCGGCAGTGCAGAGGACATGGTTGACTTTGCAACCTCTGTTCTGGGCCGAAACGTCGTTGTTAGGAGCACTGAGAACACCCAAGGATCAGGTAAAGATATCATGATTGGGACTGTGACAGGGATCAACGGCGGGCAGGTGACCAAATCGGTGTCTTGCCATCAGAGTTTGTACCCGTACTTAGTGTATTACTGCCACTCTGTTCCTAAAGTTCGGGTTTACGAAGCGGATATACTTGACCCAAATTCCAAGGCCAAGCTTAATCATGGAGTAGCCATCTGTCACGTTGATACGTCGAGTTGGAGTCAGACTCATGGAGCCTTCCTAGCTTTGGGTTCGGGTCCGGGTAAAATTGAAGTTTGCCACTGGATCTATGAGAATGATATGACCTGGACAACTTCTGATTGAGATTTTTGTCTTGCAATTTCCTCTTCTTATTTTTGCCCTCTCAAATTACTGTAAAGTTGTGGTTCCTCTCCATGAAGGATTTGATGGATTAACCGGGTACGAAAGTGAAAGTTAACTCGGTTCGTGTCTTTATAATACGACAGTGTTTGTTTTGTTACATGCCATGATCATCTTTGCATTCGTTAAACAAGAACCAGTTTGTATTTTCAATGTAAGTAGAGATTCTAAGTACGGTTGACCATGGATGCATGGGTTGATCATCTTAACTTTTGTTGGCTAACAACCTTACATGATAGGTTGTCTACAGTTAGCAAGCATATTAGTCAATGTTACATATTGGTACATATTAGAAAAAATATTACTACAGTTGATTACATGTGTTGTGCCACTTGAATAAATTTCATGAATAAATTTTCAATATTTTGATGATTTTAATGTTCAGCCTTGATCAAGACTTGCTAATTATGATATGGATAAAAAAAAAAATACAGAGAGAGATAAAAACTGAAATCATCAAGAAGGGAAGGAACACCAATTCAAATTTATCATGAACTAACATGTAATTATATAGTACCGCTAAAATTTCACAAATAAATTTTGAAAGTTTTGATGTGTTTAATGTTGAATCTTGATTAATATATGCTAGCTATGAGTTTGATATGAGTATAGAGTACATAAAAGTTGAAGTCATGGAAAAAGGCAAAAGAACACGCTGTCTGGTTATAATGAACATAATTCTGCATCCCATGCATATGCACATAGTATCATACATTATGTATATTATGGATCTAGGCCAATAAATTTCGTGTATCAAATTTTGGATTTAGGCCAATGCATTTCGATTACCAAAGTGGTTATATAGTAATCAAAAAACCAGCGAGAACGAAGGGATGGAGTTCGTTCGTTACTTTTTAAAATGTGAGGACCTTTCATAATTTCACTAAGATATTTTTTTAGAGGTGCATTAGAAAATTACACATAAAATTTTGTCCTTTGTGGTAATTCTAAAATGAATTTTATAGAAGATAGATAGATTACGATTTTGATATGAATGTAAAGTTAAATAAAGTTTAAATCACGACTAAGTGAAAACACCCCTTATAATCTGAAAAGTGTTGTACTCCTCCAATTGAACCTTTGATTTCCAGCTGCTAACTTAAATCAGATACATAAATAAATTAGAACCATGTTGTTGAATAGATTATTTTTTATCACCAAGAGTCCGGCGATATTCAAGATGAAAGAGCAAAAATCTGATGGCAAGAGTAAGAGTAACAATGTGACTAATGACTGATGATAAATTGAGGATCACATAAAATTTCAGAATCAACTCACGCCATTAAAAAGAACGTCACATTTGTTGTTGAATGTGCCTTTCAGACTCTCTTCCCCACCCAGGAAAAGAAGAAACTTTAGCGCCACTTCCATTCAAATTTTACCTCAAAACTTGGCTCGTCATTTTTCCTTTCCCGTTCTTACTTCTTAATTCTGTAAATCAACAAAAGCATTCCTTTCTTTTTTGAATGCAACAGTATCGGAATAATCATCATTGCACATTCTGTAATTCACTTTTGTGTCACTTTTTGAAAATGACTTTTGTTTTAAATAATCTTATAACAAAGTGAACGTTTTAAAAATAAACGAATAAAAAAAAATCATTTGGACAATTATACACAAACGAGATAAATATTATCTCATGTGGAATCTCAGAAATCCCCATCTAAACCTTAGTGCTGAATTTAGCCTGTACCACAAAAATTTAATTATAAAGCTGTGGCTTCATTTCATTTCCATCCAACCTCTACTCATTCTCATTCCTCTCCTTCCCTGAAACCATGATCAAATTCCCCGCGCCTCCGCTCCTGCTCCTCCGCCTTGTCCTCTTCTTCGCCATTTATTCATCCTTCAGTGTAAGTATATATACAAGAAGCAGAGTTGATCCTTCTTACAACTCTAATCTTTCTTAAGAACTTTTATGAATCTATAGACAAAACAGAGCACTCTGTAACGGCAGATATATGTTGATCAAATTGAAATTTCACTTTTCGGCAGTAACTCATATATAGTCATTTTTTCTTCAATGTCTTTATTTTTTAAAAAAATTGTGTTCAATGAGTGAATTATGTGTGATTTGCTGTTCAACATCCTGCGAACAGTCGAAGCTATACCTTCTCAAATTTTATGAAAACTCGCATAAGCTACTCAAAAATTCATACTAACGTATGTGGTCGTACATGCACAATCGCAGGTGGTCTTAGCGGCAGGGGGGACAGAAACTGGCCGGAAGGTAGCCGGAGAGAGCCCATTCACAGCCAAGGCTTCATTCGTCCGTTACTGGAAAAAACAAGTCTCCACTAACCTGCCAAAGCCATTTTTCCTCGACAAAGCCTCGCCATTAGACGCCGTGCAATTGGCCACATTTTCCAAACTCGCCGATCAAAACTCACTGCCTACCCAACTCCCCACTTTTTGCAAACAAGCAAATCTCTTTTGCTTTCCTGACGTGGGAACAAGCCTTGAAAAGCACAGCAAAGATGTGAATTTCGCCGAGTACCAACTCCAAAACTTCACAAATTACGGCACCGACCGTCAAGCCGGAGTTGATACTTTCAAGAACTACAGCAACGACAACAACATCGCCGTCGACACTTTCCGCCGCTACAGCCGAAATTCAATCGGCCACGACGATAAGTTCACCAGCTACGCCCTTGACGCTAATGTTGTTGACCAAAGGTTCAACACGTACGGCACAGGAACCACCGGCGGAACCGGAAAATTCAGCAACTACAACAACGACGCCAATGTTCCTGGCCTTACATTCACTTCCTATTCTGACAGCACCAATGGCCGCACCCAAGATTTCACAACCTATGCACAGGATGCAAATGGAAACGAAGCAACCTTTACCAGCTACGGCAAAAACGGCAACGGAGCAGAGAATAAATTTACCAGCTACTCAAATGAAAGCAATGTCCAGACTTCCAATTTCAACAACTACGGCGAAACCGGCAATGGAGAATCCGACAACTTCACCTCGTACGGGGCTAACGGAAACGTCCCAACAAATACATTCAAGACTTACGCCCGTGGTGGGAATGGTGAGACCCAGACATTCACCAGTTACGGCTCCGACGGCAACGTCCCGACAAACAATTTCCAGAGTTACGGTACTGGCGGCAACGGGATCACCCAGACTTTCGCCAATTACCGGGATCAGTCCAACGTAGGAGACGACAGCTTCCAATCCTATGCACAAGGCTCCAACGCGCAGACTCTGGGTTTCACTAATTATGGTCAGTCATTTAATGAAGGGAGCGACACATTCAAAGGGTATGCAAAGGACTCAACGGGTGCGCCGACTGTAGATTTCAAAACATACGGAGTCAACAATACATTCAAAGACTATGCCAAAACAGGGGTCACTTTCTCCGATTATCGTAACGGAACTGATAGCCCTTTGGCTGCCATGGCGACCAGCACCACCACCAATAAGAAGATGAAGAGCCGGTGGGTGGAGCCCGGGAAATTCTTCAGGGAAAAGATGCTGAAAACAGGGACCGTGATGCCAATGCCTGACATCAAGGATAAGATGCCTAAAAGGTCATTCCTGCCCAGATCAATTCTCTCAAAAATACCATTTTCCAGTGCCAAGATTGGTGAATTGAAGAAAATATTCCATTCTGCTGATGATTCCAGCATGACCCGGATGATGGGAAATGCGCTGAGTGAATGCGAGAGAGCTCCCAGCCCGGGGGAAACCAAGCGGTGCGTCGGCAGTGCAGAAGACATGGTTGACTTTGCAACCTCTGTTCTGGGCAAAAACGTTGTCGTCAGGAGTACTGAAAACACTCAAGGATCAGGTAAAGACATCATGATTGGGACGGTGACCGGGATCAACGGCGGGCAGGTGACGAAATCAGTGTCTTGTCATCAGAGTTTGTACCCGTACTTGCTGTATTACTGCCATTCTGTTCCCAAAGTCCGGGTTTACGAAGCGGATATACTTGATCCGAAATCCAAGACCAAGATTAATCATGGAGTTGCCATATGTCACATCGACACATCAACTTGGAGTCAAACTCATGGAGCCTTCTTAGCTCTGGGTTCGGGTCCGGGTAAGATTGAGGTTTGCCACTGGATCTTCCAGAATGACATGACCTGGACAATTTCCGATTAAGGGTTTGTTCTCACACATTTTCTATTTTATGTATAATAATCGTGAATTTGTTTTTGTCAACCTTGAAATAAAGGTCATGTTAAACAGTTTTCCAAAGCCAAAGTAATATATTATTCCGGGACAAGGAGTACCTCCAGCTCTCCGTGATGGCTTCCGTGAATAACCCGGAGTTAATCCCGGTTGTGTTGTTTATTCAAAACTGATCAGTAATATTTGTATTCCAATATTTAATATTCAATTGAGTATATATGTTTGTCTTGAATGAAACGTCACCCCAAATAAAATAAAAAAGAATGTAAATCTGAGAAGGTGAAAGCATGAGTTTCTTTTTTCTTTTTCTTTTTTTCTTTGAGGAATGAGAAATTTTCCTTCATATTTCTTCCTCTTTTGTGTTGAAATTCTTCACATTTTCTTGAACATGTGAGGTGTTAGGCATTAGGACCATTCCAAAATCTCCTTTTTACATGTGAAGGATTGCAACGTGGTTGTCGGCTGATAAGGATGGGCTAAACCTTTGCGTACACAGATGATATGTTAACCAATGGGTAATTGATTAACCTAAGAAGAGTCATTACATTCAAATCTAAATATATTTCATATTATTAATTTGTTATGTAGAATTAAAATGACACCCCTTTATACAAATACGTGGGCAAAGTCCATTTTGGCCCTGGAGAATTTGTTCCGATATAAACACCAAAAAACCTTGCTTTGTACTAGTATACAAGTCAAATGTACTTCATCCTAATACTCCGTCCAACTTTGCAGTGATTTTTGGTGATGGAGCTAAGGGATTAGAATTGGGATGATTATTACGAGGAAGTCGAAGATTCAATTCTCACTGGTCATCCAATTTTTGAAAAAAGAAATAGTGATTTTTAGATGGATAAAAAGTTTGTGTTCCTGTTTCTTGGACTGTTACAGATTTTATTAGATGCAATGTATTTCTTTTGGAAGGAGGCGGCTAGGGTTCTATCATATGCAATAATTAAATGGATTAAACTGGAATAGTTGCCTAAGACCCTCCGACCTTTTTTGGGTCCGAGTAGAGTCATTTTAATTCCCACATCTGCAGGGCAGCAGCCCCTAACTTTTCCTCTGTTCAAGTAGTGATACAGAGAGGTATATATGAACTTATTTAGTAGTTAGTTCTTCGGGCTTTATAAATTAATTCGAGGCCTCTGTCCCAATTCCTATCTATCGCATAATCATCTTGCCTCTCTTCCTCCTCCTATTTGGCAACCAACTTTAATATTTCCAGTAAAAAGAAAGAAAATGAAGCTGACAAGGGTCTATAATAATCCTCCCTGGTTTTCACGGCTTTCATTGTCCTCCTCTTCGCCATTCTTGCTTCATGCTTCAATGTACGTCTCTCTGCAAAAGTTAAAACTTCTTTAATGCTTCAATTAGTTTACTATTTTGACGGTTTCTTTTGCTTATACTCCATGTCTCTGAAAGTGATGGTCTGTTTCGATTCGTACTTTTAGTATAATTTGTAAATTAAATTAAAATTAAAACTAGACCATCCTTTTAGAATGTAAAGAGCATTTTTCTTTTATTGGTAACTAAGAAATGAATTGAAAATTTTCATTACTTTGTTGGCAGAGCAATTTGTAATGTCTTGGTAAGAGATGATGAAATTCCAAGGAATGTAGGCAGAGGAATCTTTAATGTGTAGATAACAGAGCAATTCGTCCTTATAATCATTATTCTTCGTCCCTGAGTACACCTTATTAGCACAGGTAATATAAGGTGTAATCTGCATAACCTAATTCTTCATCAAATAAAACAATATCTGTGAGAAACCGTTCTTCATGACCTCCTTGCTAAGTATGATTAGAGAAACACCTTTCATTAGACTCGTTAAACTGAGTTTTACACAGATTAATTTCATTTAATTAATAAGAATAAAAAGGATTCAATTATAACCCTTTGAAAATGCCAAGGATCTAAATACTAAATTAGCTAACCGAAGGGACCAAGTTACAAATACAGAGTTTAATATATATATTTTTTCCCTTTCTTTCTGAAACCATCGAGACTATTCTCCCGATTCCAATTTCTTCCCAGCATCTTCTTCATTCTCCAATCTTTATTTTCCGACCAACAATTCCCAAATCATGATTCACCGACCTTCATTTCCATCATTCTGTCCACCCGTCGTCCTACTCTATCACATGCCATCACTAACCATCATCCTCTTTCTGTACCTTTCTCTATAGAGATTAATTACAGAAACCAAAAGAGAGGGACGAGGAGGAAAAGTTAAAAGAAAGAGAGAAGGGAAAGGGGCCGAGTGAGGAGAAGAACGATAAGGAGAAGGAAATCCAATCCATTGATTAACTTGTTTGGCTGCTAAAGCAACAGAAATCGAGATGCATTAGGATTATAAATGGACATCAGAATGAAATAAAAACACTTCCTTGTTGATAGGCTTATCGGATTTAGTTTGAAGAATCTAAAAAATATATGTTTCATATTTAAAGCTTCTGTCCTTTAATTACATATTATGTTTAGTTGTTTAGGATTGTTTTTGGAAGCTTGTTCATGATTTATTGATGCTTTCGATATGTTAATTTTAGCTTAAAGTAAAGAAAAAGGAAAGAATGACTTCTCTGGGAAAACTAGGAAATTATAAATTATAGTTAAATCTTACACTCCTTTGCTATGTATTGTTTTGGTGTTGGGTGTATTGATTGTCTCCCTCTGTTTCTATGCATCAGGACATGTAAGGATGAAATAAAATGGAATAAGTAAATAAAACATGTGGAGGGATAATGGCGTTAATGGTTAGATGTTAATATTGGGCTTCATTGGGCTTCATCCGGTAAAAAGTCTATTAATACGTTTAGGCAAAAAAATTAAAGTCTTTTCTAAATATCATTTAAAAAAAAAAGAAGTTTGAAACAGACTTTTTAGAAAATAGATAGAAGGTATTTTTAAAATTTTTAAAACAGACTTTTATCTCAATCCGCGGGTCTCAAATCGGGTCGAAGGCGGGTTATGAAAAATTCGGTAATGAACATAAAGGAAAAAAATATTGCCTTCTCACTTCTGCCCATACCCTAATCCGCCGTCATCTCCCCTTTCTCACTCCTCTCCTTCAGCCGTGCGGCACCGGCGATCGATCAAGCACCCGTCGTCCCTTTTCTCACTCCCTTTAGGTCGTCGTTTTTTTTTTCCTGACTCCCTAAACCCTCACCCACCAACCGTCTCCCTAAACCGAAAATCAAATCACTGTATATTTTTAATCATGAATTTGTATTCAGAATTTATGATGGATTTATTGTTTCCGTGATCATTTTTTTTGGGACTCCCTTTTCGGTGCTTTAACAACCAACTCTCTGCTCAGCTTGTGTCTGATCCCAGGTAATTCGGGTTTTTAATTTTTTTTTCACCTTGCAATTAGAGTAATTTTGTTCCGTGTATGAATATTCGCTCAAGGGTTAAATTTGTGATGTTGGTTTAAGTGTGATGATTGAGATCTGGACTTCTTATGTTTGTGGGGTTTTTTTTTTCTGGTTCGTTGCTATGTATTTCGGTTTATCAATCCGGGGTATTTCATTTAATGCTCTTTGAGAGGAGTGTTTTTCAGTAAGTTTTGAGACTTTTCTATCTCTTGATTCCTTTGTTTTAGAACGTTATGATACGTTTTGCATTGAATGTGCTGTTAAAATGGTGACCTTTAAGAGTGATTCCTGATTGAGTGCTTTTAAAATGGCTGTTCTAGGTTTCAGCTAATTAGATTTTGAAGCTTTCAATTTAATTATGCTTGTGGCAATCGGGGGTTAAGAATTTGTTAATAGATCGGATATCCAGAACATTTTGTTCTAATTGATGAGATTGAACTTTTCTGGGTATTGTAATCATTATGTGGATCGAGAGATTAAGCATGAAATTAATAAGGAAATCCAATTTCTACTTCTGCAATCAATGATGGACAATTTTTCCGATAGTTTGGGCAATATATTTTTGGGTTTGATTCTCTTTTCTGGGACTGGGACTTCGTTGGAAATCTCCTCTTGTGTTTTTTTCTCTTCCTGCAATCATTCATCGCCTTTGATGGAAAAGTTCTGATTTCTATCCGTGTGTGTGTTTTAGGGGTTCGTGGAAGTTGTAGCTACTCTCTCGGAGTATTTTTGCGGTTCCTCAAAACCTGAACACTCACATTTCCCCTTACTTTATTAAGACCAACTTAGTTGTTTAAGGATCATGTAGTAAGTCAAGTGTAGGGTTGCTTAAGCTTAAATCCAGTTGAAAAGTAATATTGGTACTTGAGCTTTGAAAATGTTGACGGTTTGTTAGCATGCGATATTCTTAGTTGTATGCTTCTAATGGCATTGCTAATGTGAGCTCATCTTGTGCTAAAGTTCTTAACGTTTAGATTTTACTACTTTTCTTTCTATGTGCTGTATGAAGAAGACTTGCATGAATTAGTCTTTAGGAGTGGTGATTATACTGTTTCCCAAAAGTCAAAGAATTGTTGTTTTTTATTTTTTCTTAACCTATTCATGATCTGCTTTCTAGACTCTATTTTAGGTTCTTTACCTTTAGCTTCATTGTATCAATCTTCTAAGTTTCGATTTGTCTTACATGTTTAGCATAATCTTATTTGCAATTTCAGTGGATGAACAAGACAATGTGGAGCAAAGCAAAAATGTTTCGAAGACAAAAGAAGGAATTGAGTGTCTCATACTTTATCATGCATCAATTGGTAGGTTTTTATGCTTCCCATCTTTGATGTTTGAATACATGTATACTGTCTCTTAGATTTATTCAAATTTTGCCTTTATTGTATCTTGATGGTTTCCCCATGCCAATTGAATTTCTTTGATCATCCTTATTGAGGACCACTGTCTTTGTAGGATTACAGTTAGATAAAGTAACTAAGGACACTCAGTTCAGGAGGCATTTTCATCCACCAGAATGGATCTTCATAGTTATGCAATTTTTGTCAGTTTTGAATGTCATTATCTTTTGTTATGCAACAAATGTACCTGAAACTATTATTCTCTACTTGATTTTATCTGTTACTAATTTCTTGAATGGTCTTGAAAGATTGTACGCCACCAGAGCATTTCTTCTCGCCTCTTATTGTTGATTTGTTTCAAGTGGACCTAGTCTTACTGATTTTACTGTCTCCGCATCCTATTATTTGTCGTTGTAGTAAGGAGCAGTTCCACTTCTAGCTATTTGAAAACAATGTGCAGTGAAATTCATTTAGTTGAGATGTTTGTCCTAGGTACATTATGATTACTAGTTAGCTACTTTTTGAAGCGGTGTTTTCGGTTAATAAATCCTTTTCTCATGCAAAAAGATGAGAGTCTAGTTTCCACACTTTTGTTGCACTACTTCCTTTATAGATTTTCTAATGCCCCTGGTGCAATGATAAATCCCATATATGGGCAAGGCGAACTTCTACTGGCATCTTGCCATCGAGCTGCTGTCAGAGGTTGTATTTATGTAAGGTCTTATACCCAGCAAAATGTTATTCATTTTGTTTTAGTTTATTTTGCATGGTTGTGGGTTTTTTTTTTTTTCTTGCCTACCTCCTTCATCTTCTCCCCTTTCAATTAAATTCAATTTTTGGATTTGGATTTTGTTCTGGAATCATGTGAACCAATATCTCTCTAAAGTTATACAATGCCATGGCTTCTATTATCTCTGACCATGATCTAATATGCTCCTGGGATGTCATGTGTTACAGCTTTAACATAGAGATCCGTTGGGTTGCTATCTTTAACGTTCACCTTAACTTGCCCATTTCTTTTGCAGGATGGATTAAAGAATAGAAGTGAAACTGGACCAACTTGAAAGCTTTAAATGGAACAGAGTTGGGATTACTTATTCATTGGGACTTTTGACCATTTATTAATGGCTTGTTCTTCTTTTTTCCATGTTCTAAATGATATTTGAGCAGAAAAGTATAAATTGTATGATCTGTCAAGAATTGAAAGATCTTTTATTATGGTTGAATTTGCAAATGAAGATTTAATAATGGACGAGGAAGTTGGAAGCTGAGGCATTTTTCAAAGTCAAGTACGTCTAATCCCGCCATAACCCAATGGAATAACCGACAAATAACTATAACAACACAAATGTAGAATTTGTGTTAGATTTTTAAATATTATTTTAGTATGTGTTGAATGCGTAGAATTTAAAATGTTATTATATATTTATTCCAAGTCTTATAAACTACTTGTTGTTTCTTTTAAGAGTTGGACATTTAAAAATCTCTGAATTAGATTATTCCAAACTTGTTATGCATTTGATAAGTTAGAATGATTTTAAAATTATACTATAATTTTGATTTATGTTGGAAGATAAAGTGTGGAAAAGAAAATATTGGAACTAAACAATTGCGAATAATAAAACAATAATTTAGGAAGGAAAAGTGAAAAAAAAAAATGAAAACAACCTTTTGTGTAAGAATGATTTTCTTTTTTTTAAAAAAAAAAAGTTCACAAATTATTTTTAACAAAAAGTAATTTTGAAAAATACCTAGTCCAAATGGCATTTTCATATTTTTAACTTCTAACAGGGTTTTGAAAAATTCTTGTCCAAATGCATTATTTCCAAAAAAGTACTTTTTCAACTTTTACTTCAAACAGACTTTTCTAAACAATTTTTCAAAATTCTTGTCCAAATGAAGCCTTCATTTGCGTCCAAATTTGAGTTGGGAAAGAGTATGCTATGGCCAAGCCTTATGCTCTTTTGTTGCATGTTGTTTTTGGCTGCTAAAGACTGTATGAAGGAGTTTATAGCTGATTTATCTTTATTCTGGAAATATGAATGTGAGTAGAGCATAAAGAAGCAATCTCTAAATTCAGATTAGGTTAGCTATCTTGAAACATCTGATTATCTTTTTCTATGGTTCTTATATGCAAAGTTTTGTTACCTTTCTTTTATCAGAGTATCAAGTTTGTTATGATCTTTATGTTTTGCCACTTGGCTTCATCGGTCGTGGGGATTTTTGTTTGAAACATGGTACTATGAGTTTTGTATTCGAAAAGTGCAGAAAATTAAAACACAAATTTCATTATAATGTAGAAGATTGTTTTGCCTTGTATTGAACTCTTTCTAGTTGACCCGGAATCTTGAAATATTATTGAGAATATTTAATAATTAAAACAAATATTTCTTTTAATAATTAAATACACTTATTTCATATAGTCATAAATCATATATTTTATATTTCTGTTAAAAATTAATATTTTTAATTGGACCTTTCCAAATCATCCCGTTCTAATTCGTCGGGGCCACGTGTCAAACTTCATAAATGATGTAGGAAGTGGTGTAAGATTATGGTGTAGGAGATTTTTTGCCTTGTACTTAAACACTTCCTAATCGACCTCGTTTACTAAAATATTATTGAGCACATTGAGTAATTAAATTAAATCACACAAACATTTTATATGTACCCAAAAATCATACATTTTATGATTGTGTTAAACATTATGTATTTTCGATTAGCCCTTTCCCAAATAAACCATGTTTCTTGAATTATAATTGAGTATATCTTTTACGTTTTTTTCTTTAGTTGAAACTTTCCAAATGAAACATGTATTTTATATAGTCATAAAAAGTCAAACTTTCATATTTTTGTTAAAAATTATTTATGTTTAATTAGACATTTCCAATTGATCCCGTTCTATGTCATATTGTATAAATATCTTCTCAAGCTATCCTGTTTATTAAAGTAGTATTGAACATATAATTTTTTTAAATTTTTCTATTCAGTTATTTCTTTCCTTTTTTTAAAAATTTTTCTAACACTTTAACCCGCCATTGAATAAACCCATTTCGTCCCGGTGCCAAAATCTTGGTAAAGAATGTAAGAATTGGTGTGAGATTATAGTGTAGAAGATTTTTTGTCTTGTAATAAACCCTTTCCAACTGATCCCATTTTTTAAAATATTATTGAGAATATTTAGTAATTAAAAAAAATCATACACACATTTCCTATAGCCATAAATCATATATTTTATATTTGTGTTAAAAATTAATATTTTTAGTTGGACCTTTCCAAATCATCCCGTTCCAATTCGTCGGGGTCATGTGTCAAAAACTTTGTAAATTATGTAGGATGTGGTGTAAGATTATGGCATAGGAGATTTTTTTGCCTTTTACTTAAACTAGTATGTGTCCAGCGCCTTGCGCGGGTTTGTCAATATTGAAAATATTTTTTTAAAAGAATTAATTAGATAATGTAGTTATTAATATTTCTTAAAATCGTAAAAAAAATTTAATTAATCAATTTTAGATCAAAATGAGAGGTATTGATATTATTTATGAGATGTATATTTGTAAGATCTGGCCAAAAATATTACAACAAAAATTTTGAAAAGTTGTATAATAAAAATTGTCACCACTAACCAATGTTATGTTTGGATTAAAAAATATATTAAAAATGCGTAAATTATGTCTAGATGCCTATGGCTTATTTATAGGCAAGGGGACTTTAGGAATTAGACACAATTAATCGTCCTTAAAAATGTAAAATCGATAAAATTGAAGACAAAGTAGCACATAAATAGAACTTTAAGAGCTAAAATGATAATAAGTTAAAAGTGATGCTTGATGGCCTCAATTAGCGACACGTGTCGATTATCTTTCTTTCCTTTAATATATATAATGATTCTTCCTAATCGACTCCGTTTATTGAAGTATTATTGAGAATATTGAGTAATTAAATTAAATCACACAAGAATTTTATATGTTCACAAAAATCAATATTTTATGATTGTGTTAAACATTATGTATTTTCAGTTAGCCCCTTCTAATTCATCCTGTAATAAACCCTTCCCAAATAAATCTTGTTTCTTGAATTACTATTGAGTATATCTTTTACGTTTTTTTTAGTTAAAACTTTCCAAATGATACATGTATTTTATATAGTCATAAAAAGTCACACTTTCATATTTTTGTTAAAAATTATTTATGTTTAATTAGTCATTTCCAATTGATCCCGTTCTAAGTCATCTTGTATAAATATCTTTTCAAGTGACCTCGTTTATTAAAGTAGTATTGACCATATAATTTTTTAATATTTTTCTATTCATGTACTTCTTTCCTTTTTTAAAAATTTTACTAACACCCTAACCCGCCCTTGGATAAACCCGTTTTGGCCCGATGCCAGAATCTTGATAAAAGATGTAGGAAGTGGTGTAAGGTTATAGTGTAGAAGATTTTTTGGCTTGTAATAAACCCTTTCCAACTGACCTCGTCTTTTAAAATATTATTGAGAATATTTAGTAATTAAAACAAATCATACACGCATTTCATATAACCATAAATCATATATTTTATATTTGTGTTAAAAATTAATATTTTTAGTTAGATTTTTCCAAATCATCCCATTCTAATTCGTCGGGGTCACGTGTCAAAAACTTCGTATTTTCTTTTTAATGATGTAAGAGTGGTGTAAGATTATGGTGTAGGAGATCTTTTGCCTTGTACTTAAACCCTTCCTAATCGACTCCGTTTACTGAAGTATTATTGAGAATATTGAGTAATTAAATTAAATTACACAAGCATTTTATATGTCCACCAAAATCATACATTTTATGATTGTGTTAAATATTATATATTTTGAATTAGCCCCTTTCAATTCATCTTGTAATAATCGCTTCCCAAATAAACCTTGTTTCTTGAATTATTATTGTGTATATCTTTTATGTTTTTTTTAGTTGAAACTTTCTAAATAATCTCGTTCCAATTCATCCTGTTTCTTGAATTATTATTGAATATATCTTTTACTTTTTTTTAGTTGAAACTTTCCAAATAACCTCGTTCCAAAATTCATCTTATAATAAATTCTTCTTAAGTGACCGCGTGTATTGAAGTACTATTGAGCATATCTTGTAATTAAAACAAATAATATATACATATAATATGACCATAAAAATACATACATTTTACATTTGTGTTAAAAATTATTTTTTTAGTTAGACCTTTCTATATGATTCTATTCTAATTCATCTTATAATAAACTATTCCCAAGTGATCCCATTTATGGAATTAATATTGGGTATATCTACTAATTTAAACAAAATACATTTTTTTTATATAGCCATTAAAAATCATACATTTTATTTTGTGTTAAAAATTGTTTATTTTTAGTTAGATATCTCTAAATGATCCGTTGTTCATTTTAGTGTCATCGGAAGATACTTGTTTTATACTTTCGAAAAACAAAAAATTGAGAAAACTTAAATAAATGTAAGAAAAGAACCTTTAAGATATGTCTGAAAATAATCCCGTTCCAATTGATCTTGAAATAAACCCTTTTCGAGTAATCATGTTTATTGAAATACTGTTGAGTATATCTAATAATTGAAACAAATCTTACATGCATTTTATATAACTATAAAAAATTATACATTTTATATTTGTGTTAAATAAAATTATTTTTAATTAGACATTTTCAAATGATTTATTTGTCATTATAATGTCATCGGATACATGCGAAAGTAAAATACTTGTAATTTGGTTTCTGGTGTCCCCATGATATCTTAAAAAAAAAAAAAGGAGGGGGAGGGGAATAGTGAATATGCAAACTTTTCAGTTTAGTTCAATGATTTGTAGGAAATTTTAGTCCTTAATACCTTTCTATCGAAGGAAGGAAATTCTTAGATTCTTCACACATACAATAATGATACATCAAATTATTTTATTAACTATGGATACAATAATAGCTGCCAACTTTCGAACTTCTCCGCGTCAAATTAAATCAATAGATGTGATTACCGAAATTAACTCCACCAATTTTGTCACAGTGTTTTACCTTATATTTTCCGCAAAATATGGTTGTTATTATCTAGGGGGAGTGAGTATTGAGCATCCTCCTTCCTTAACCCTACAAATCCCCAAAAAGACCACTACACAACAACAAAAAAATCCCACCAAATTTAGCAAGAGCTTTCTTTCAAAACATATCTGTTTCTCACCAAAAAAAAAAGAAAAAAAAAGTGAACGAAAATAATAATCCTTAATCAAACGTAAATAAAAAGAAACGATGAATACGATTATGTTTTTCTTTCCAATAGGATCATGATTTATCAACCATTATGTAATTGTATTTACCTTCTCAAAAATTTTCTTCTGCACCATTTGAAACCCAAAATGAAATTAAAAAAAAAAGAAAAAAGAAGAAGAATTCAATAGAAAGTAAAACATCCTTTACATTATCCAGGAAACTGATTCAAGAGTTGCAAATAAATTTAGTTATGTGACAAAAATAAAATCAAATAAAATTCACAATCAAAAGAGACATGACATTGTCAAAACATGAAAGAAAAATATTGCTTTACACATCACTATTAATTTGCAGCATCGTCGTTTACTACTACTCCTCCGGAATCAAGATATTTAAGCATTAGAAAACATATCTGTTTCTCACAAAAAAAGAAGGGGAAAAAAGTGAATGAAAATAATAATCATTAATCAAACGTAAATAAAAAGAAACAATGAATACGATTATATTTTTCTTTCCAATAGGATCATGATTTATCAACCACTATATAATTGTATTTACCTTCTCATAAATCTTCTTCTGCACCATTCGAAACTCAAAACGAAATTAAAATGATAAAAGAAGAAGAAGAAGAATTCAATAGAAAGTAAAGCACCCTTACCTTATGAGAGAATAGTTTTTTCTAGTCATTTGTGTATGAGAAAGTAATACCAATGTTTGTGTGAATATCGTACTCAATCGAAGGCTATATTTATACGGATGGATTGACATAATCCGGATTAGGTTTGTATTTGCAGCTACATTATACTATTAGCACAAATTGATTCAAAATTTAAGCGATTGAATTAATTTTAATTATGAGGTTTATTAACAATTTAATGTATGTAATTTCAAAATTGAGATTGTACTAATATTTTCCATATATGTATTGTATTTAAATCTTAAAATTCATTTATTTATGGAAATGTGTGATAAAAAAATCAATCGAGCTGTTGTACCAAAAAAAAATCAATTGTGCGGGAATGATTTTCGTTTACTAGAATAAGAGAGATACGCAAAACAAAAAGCTGAATAAGGTAAATAAGATTTGGGTTCATGGCAATTTGTTTAAGGAAAGGATTTTGATCCTTCCGTGATGCGGAAAAAAAATAAAATTAAGGCAATTTGTTTTTACCTTTTAGTTAAAAAAAAAGATTGATATTAACCGTGGTAACCGGCCAGCGGTGGTCAGGCGGCGGCGACTAGCCAGGTGTGATCCAATGGCGGCGGGTGGTGGCGCTAGCGGTGGTGGATTAGATAAATTCAAAATATTGTTGAAAATAAGTTTTAAATTAAAAGTTAAAATATTGTATAGATGATGTTTATTTTGTATTTGGATTTGGGTTTAATAGGGAAAAGTAAATATTTTTTGGGCCCAAGTGATTGCGCATTCAAGACCTTAGTTAGTAAAGGTGAAACAGATTAACTATTTTACATAAAGTTTTAATGGTTTAATGATGAGTCAATAATAAAAGGACATATGTCAATGATTTAATGATGAGCCAATTAAAAAATAATACATATCAATTGGACTTATTGATGGCCTAATTGAATGATATGTGTTTAATAATCAACTTTCCTTATATATATATATAGATACTTGCCTGAAATAAAAGATTATCTATTCAACGTTGTACTTGTACACCTGAATTTAGCCCAAATGTGAATTATTGTTTTCGTACCAATAAGTCAACAACATGTATTATATGCACAAACCGTAGGTGGGCTTAGAGGCAAGGGGCACAAAGCTTGGCCGGGAGTTAGCCGGAGAGAGCCCATTCACAGCTAAGGCTTCATTGATTCGTTTACTGGAAAAAACAGGTCTCCACAAACTCGCCGCCAAACTCCATTCTCCTAGACAAAGCATCCCCATTGGATGCTGTGGAGTTGGCCACATTTTCAAGACTTGCTGATCAAAACTCACTGTCTACCAAACTCCATACTTTTTGCAAACAAGCAAATCTATTTTGCTTCCCCGAAAAGCACAACAAAGATGTGAATTTCGCCGTGTATGAACGCCAGAACTTCACCAATTATGGAAATGACCCTCAGGGCGCAGTTGACTCTTTCAAGAACTATACCGATTACGATGCCCTTCCCATCGACAGTTTCCGCCGCTACAGCCGTGGCTCATCCGGCCACGACGATCAGTTCACCAATTACGGCCTCTTCTCGAATGAAGCCGACCAAACCTTGAGCTCCTATGGCACAAAAGCCACCGGGGGAATTGGAATTTTCAGTAACTACAATAATAACACCAACATCCCTGGCCTAACATTCACTTCTTATTCTGACAGCACCAATGGCCGCACCCAAGATTTCCAATCATATTCCTCAGAAACAATGTGGGCTATCAGAGGTTTACCAGCTACGCTAAAAATGGAAACGGGGCAATAGATAATTTACCACCTACACAGACATCAACAACGTCGTCAGTTCAACCTTCAACAATTACGGCGAAACCGGCAACGGAGCCAACGATTATTTCACTTCCTACGGAGGCTTTGGAAACTTCCCAACAACTACATTCAATACTTACGCCCGTGATGGTAATGGTGCAACCGAAACTTTCCCCAGTTACGGCTCCAAACAATGTCCCAACAAACAATTTCACAAGTTACGGTTCCGGAGGTAATGGAATCAATAAGAATTTCGTTAGTTACCGCGATATATCCAGCTAAGGAGACGACAGTTTCCAATTCTACGCACAAGGCTCCAACGCACAGGCTCTGGGTTTCACTAATTACGGTCAGTCGTTCGACCAAGGGAGCGAGACACTCAAAGGATATGCAAAGAATTCAACGGGTGGCACAACCATAGATTTCAAAACATATGGAATCAACAATACATTCAAAGACTATGCCAAAACAGGGATCACATTCTCCGACTACCGAAACGGCACCGGAAGCCCTTTGACTGCCATGGCGACCAGCTCCACCAAGAAGATAAACTGCCGGTGGGTAGAGCCGGGAAAATTCTTCAGGGAGAAGATGCTGAAAACAGGGACCGTGATGCCAATGCCTGACACTAGGGATAAAATGCCAAAAGGATCATTCCTGTCAAGAACAATTCTCTCAAAATTACCGTTTTCCACCTCCAAGATTGATGAATTGAAGAAAATATTCTATGCTGCTGATGGTTCTAGCATGACCAGGATGATGACTAATACATTGAACGAATGCGAGAGAGCTCCCAGCCCGGGGGAAACGAAGCGGTGTGTCGGCAGCGCAGAAGACATGGTTGACTTTGCAACCTCTGTTCTGGGCAAAAACGTTGCCGTCAGGACTACCGAAAACACTCAAGGATCAGGTAAAGACATCATGATTGGGACGGTGACCGGGATCAACGGCGGGCGGGTGACGAAATCAGTGTCTTGTCATCAGAGTTTGTACCCGTACTTACTGTATTACTGCCACTTTGTTCCCAAAGTCCGGGTTTACGAAGCAGATATACTTGACCCGAGTTCCAAGGCCAAGCTTAATCATGAAGTCGCCATATGTCACATCGACACATCAAGTTGGAGTCAAACTCATGGAGCCTTCTTAGCTCTGGGCTCGGGTCCGGGTAAAACTGAGGTTTGCCACTGGATTTTCCGGAATGACATGACCTGGACGATTTCCGATTGAGTTTTTGTGTATTTCAATATTTATAATGGCAATTTGATATCAAGTGTGAATTTTATATGTGTGCGCTTTAGTTTTGGATCAGGATGAGATGTAATCCCTATAAGGAAGAATGTAAACATTCTTAGGTGAAATCAAAAGTTTCTTCAATGTGTTACTGTTGGGATGGGCTCCCAACTATGTGGGTCAAAGCCTAAGTAATTAAGTAAGCTTGGCCCAACTTGTTTATGTCATCAGTCCAAGGTTTGAGTCTACTAACGGATAGTAATAAAAATGTAGCCAAAATCAGGATAAGGAGTGTGTGCTATATACGGGAAACAGAACCAAAAAGAGATAGAGGGAACCGAAAATTTCCAGCAAAGATTCCACTGTAGCAGTGTCTGAAATCTTCAAGTTTGAAGGGGCAATCGTTGTCCGTTGGTCCTAAAATTTGGTCTGGAGTTACAAGACTCATCGATCTTCATTTCTACTAAAGGATTTTGGTGTTCGTCGGCTAGATTGTGAGTATTGTACTTTTGAAGTTGCTACTGGTTTTGTGGATGTCTAGTTGATCTTTTGATCTTGTATTGAGATTCTAGTGTCTTTGTAGCTTGGTTTAGCTTGGGTGAGGACCATATATCTTTTTTGTATTGTTGGATTGGTGTACTCCTACTCTTATTTGGTGATAGTAGATTTGATAGACCTTTTGGTCTCATAGTTTTTACTCCTTCACACCGAAGAGGGTTTTCCACGTAAATTGGTGTTGTGTGTTACTTTTACTTTCTTGTTATTTTATTGGTAGCTTTACTTCCACTGATAGGTTATGCCATCGCCACTTTCCTCATCACAGTAGTTACGTTTGAATTATTGGAATTTTTTTAAAAGAATTTTATCTCTTCTAAGAAACTATCCCTGGGATATGTATTCCAATAATTATTTTTGAGCACTTAGTTGATTAATTAGATGGTCAAATTGGTGAGGATTTTATAGTGAATTAGGATTAATTATGTTGGATTTCTAATGTTTTTTATATTTTATTCAGTGAATTTGAGATAATATATGTTGATGAAACAAGGTTATTGGTTCATCGAATATATTAGGCGTATTGAAAAATTTGCAAACAAGAGAATCAACCATGGCTGGAGCCTAGAAGCCTGAAACGATGTTAAATGGATATTGTACAGATGAATATAAAACTTGAGAGAGAGAGAGAGAATCTTAATAAATAATATAAGGGCACTGTAAGATAATCATAAAAGAACAGGACGAGGGAGGAAAATGAGGAGCCCACTTGCGGAAAAGGGTATTAACGTCTGTTCACATATTTTATTTTGATGACATCATTATATTGCATCACTTTCCGGTCACTAGAGTTTATTTTGTAAGTTTTAATTTTTTTAATTTTTTTTTAATTTTTTTGCATATTTGCAGAGTGTCCACCGTCAACGGTGGACAGTGACTAATCCCACTCGCTGAATTGTAGGCGTTTCGATGGGTGGGACAGCTGGCCAAAGTATTTAAGGTTGCTACATGTTCATGGCGAGGTTAGAACTCTCGACCTATGGTTAAAGATGGATCAGTCTCTTCCATTCCACCACAACCACTTTGGTTGAGTTTATTTTGTAAGTTGACATTGGGTCAAGAGGATATTGGTAGTATTTTTATTTTTTTTTGAGGGCATTGGTAATATTGTTAAAATTCGGGAGATTTATAGTGAAGTGGCCAAAAGGGGGGATGTAGTTCGCCTTTTTTTTACACGAAATACAATGCAAAAGGCATAACATTTTTATGAATAATGTACAATAAACATTGGAGAAAACACTATTAATTGAGTTTGGCCATAAATTAGATGCATGGATAATGCTTCGACCATTTTGGAAAAGCTCACTTATAAGATTCTGTTAGAAAATGACACTTTCCGTTCAAATTTTAGCTCGAAATTTTTTAGAAGGTCCTTAGTGCCGGTCTTACTTCATGATTTTGTAAAATCAACAAAGCTTTGCTTTCTTTTTGGTTCTCGGTTTATGGAACAACGTTAAAATGATCATCATTGCATGTCTGGTCTGACACTTCTATTAAAAGTTCTTTTGTTTTGAAATAATGTGTCCTTTATCAGATTTTGAACTAAAGTAATCATATAAAATATGAAAGTAATAAAATAAATAGCCACTCACCGAAACCTTAGTGCTCTTCGGATTCAACCAGCACCTCAAAATTTTAATTATTTTTTCAATACAATAAAAGTGATTAATACGTTAATGAAAAATTAAATCATCGTATTACAGGACATAATACTCTTATTACATCACACTCTAAGTAAAAACTACTGATAATGAAGTATCAAACCAAAACAAACTGCTCGGAGCCATGTGTTGCCAAGTAGTTAAGGGCTTGTATGGCTCTCATTTTGCCCTTTGGTCCCATTTTCCCTCTTAAATATAAAACCCAATACACTATCTAAACAAGATTTTAACTTACTTTTGAAAATATTTTTTTACAACATTTTTCATGCACCACCACTTGACCACCTCGACTACCGGCCGCCACCGCCGAGTCGCTCATTGCCACCATCGAACCACTGCCGATGGATTTTGGCGAGTTTGCCTTAATTTGACTAGAATCTGGTCGGTCGGCCGGCGGCCGGCAGTTGTCCGGCGGCGGAAGTGGGCGGTCCGACGGTGGCGCAGGTAGTTCGATGGTGATATAAAAATATTAATTTTTTATTTAAAATATTACTAAATAACTTTTAAATTTACTCTCAAACTATATTTTAGATCACATCTCAAACTCAAACAAAAAACAAACCAAAAACTAAAGTAAACCATTGTCCATACAAGCCCTAAATATTTTGCCATGAAGTTAACCTCCCTATGCTCAGAATTTTAATTATAAAACTGCGACTCCATTCATTTCCATCCAAATCCACCATATTCATTCTCATTCCTCTCCTTTCCCTGGCCATATCTTTTGTGGAAATCATGATCAAATGCGCCGCGCCTCCGCTGCTCCGCCTTGTCATCCTCTTCACCATTTATTCATCCTTCAATGTAAGTACTAACTATATATATATATATATATATATATATATATATATATATATAAAGAAACAATAGGATCAAGAAGTTAGAGTTGATTCTTCTTACACAACTCTAATCCGTTTTCTTGAGAGCTTCGATGAATCTATAGACAAATAAAACAGAGAACTGTGTTATAGCGGATATTTGTTGTTCAAATTCAAATTTAAGTTTTAACAGCGACTCATATTTAGTTCAATCGTAATTTTTTGGAAAATTGTTCAATGATTGAGGTACTTCCTGACTACTACTACCACCTTTGAACAGTCCCCACGAGTCAACAACCTGTCAAACAGTCCAAGCTACTCAATTTTGTACGAACAATTCTAATATGTGGTAGTAAATGCACAATCGCAGGTGTGCTTAACGGCAGGGGGGACAGAAAGTGGACAGAAGTTAGCCGGAGAGAGCCCATTCACAGCCAAGGCTTCATTTATCCGTTACTGGAAAAAAAAAGTCTCCACTAACCTGCCGAAGCCATTTTTCCTCGACAAAGCCTCACCGTTGGACGCCGTGCAATTGGCCACATTTTCAAAACTCGCCGATCAAAACTCACTCTCCACGCAACTCCCGACTTTTTGCAAACAAGCAAATCTCTTCTGCTTTCCCGATGTGGGAACAAGCCTTGAAAAGCACAGCAAAGATGTGAATTTTGCCGAGTACCAACTCCAAAACTTCACAAATTACGGCACCGACCGTCAAGCCGGAGTTGACTCTTTCAAGAACTACTCCAACGGCGAAAACGTTGATGCCGTTGACACTTTCCGCCGCTACAGTCACGATTCAATCGGTCACGACGATAAGTTCACCAGTTACGCCCTCGACGCTAATGTTGTCGACCAAAGGTTTAACACCTACGGCACAGGAACCACCGGCGGAAACGGAAAATTCAGCAACTACAACAACGAGGCGAATGTCCCCGGCCTCACATTCACTTCCTATTCTGACAGCACCAATGGCCGCACCCAAGATTTCACAACATATACAGAGCATGCGAATGGAGACGTGGAAACTTTTACCAGCTACGGTAAAAATGGTAACGGAGCAGAAAATAAATTTACCAGCTACGCAACTGACAGCAATGGCCAGGCCTCCAATTTCAACAACTACGGCGAAACCGGCAATGGAGAATCCGACAACTTCACTTCATACGGGTTTAACGGGAACGTCCCTACGAATACATTCAAGAGTTACGCCCGTGGTGGGAATGGAGAGACCCAAACATTCAACAGTTATGGCTTCGACACCACTTTCCCGACCAACAATTTCCAAAGTTACGGCTCTCGCGGCAATGGAATTACTCAGAATTTTGCCAATTACCGAGGTCAATCCAACGGTGGGGACGACAGCTTCCAATCCTACGCACAGGGTTCCAACTCACAGGTTCTGGGTTTCACAAATTACGGCAAGATATACAGCGGAGGGAGCGATACATTCAAGGAATATTCCAAGGGTTCCAATGGGGGTCCGACTGTAGATTTCAAAACGTATGGAGTTACTAATAGAGTTTTCAAAGACTATGCCAAAACAGGGGTCACTTTCTCCGATTATCGAAACGTCACGGGAAGCCCTTTGGCTGCCATGGCGTCCAGCACCAGCACCACCAAGAAGAAGATGAACAGCCGGTGGGTGGAGCCGGGTAAATTCTTCAGGGAAAAGATGCTGAAAACAGGGACCGTGATGCCAATGCCTGACATCAAGGATAAGATGCCTAAAAGATCGTTCCTGCCCAGAGCAATTCTCTCAAAGATACCATTTTCCAGTGCCAAGATTGGTGAATTGAACAAGATATTCCATGCTGCTGATGATTCTAGCACGACCAGGATGATGACTAATACATTGAACGAATGCGAGAGAGCTCCCAGTCCGGGGGAAACTAAGCGGTGCGTCGGCAGTGCAGAAGACATGGTTGACTTTGCAACCTCTGTTCTTGGCAAAAACGTTGTCGTCAGGAGTACTAAAAACACTCAAGGATCAACTAAAGACATCTTGATTGGCTCCGTGACGGGGATCAACGGCGGACAGGTGACGAAATCAGTGTCTTGTCATCAGAGTTTGTATCCTTACTTGCTGTATTACTGCCACTCTGTTCCGAAAGTTCGGGTATACGAAGCGGATATACTTGACCCGAAATCCAAGTCCAATATTAATCATGGAGTTGCCATATGTCACATCGACACATCAAGTTGGAGTCAAACTCATGGAGCCTTCTTAGCTCTCGGCTCGGGTCCGGGTAAGATTGAGGTTTGCCACTGGATCTTCCAGAATGACATGACTTGGACATTTGCTGATTGATTATTTGTTGTAATAATTTGTAGTAACTCCAATCCATAATGGATTCGATGAATTATCCAGGTACATAATGTACCCTAATCAAGGTTTGTGTCTTGTACAATAAATGGCTGTATGTATATTAGAGTGTCTCCAAAATGTTAAAAAAAAAAAAAAGTGTGAAAAAGAACTTCACATTTGAAAAAGTTTGTTTCTTCTGGTGGTGTTGTGACCAATAAATGGAAAAATGTAAGTGTGCGAATGCGGTTTTGTTAAATGATAAAATAGCCTCATGTTCCCTTCTCTCGCATGCATTGATGGAAATTCTTGAACTCAACATATATATTCCATGTACTACTCCCTTATTACCAATTGATTTTGAGGTGGAATCACATATGAGCTTATATGGACCTTCAAAATGGTATCAAAGCGGGTTTTATCCGCAAACCTGTGGGACTTGTGGGACAATGTTGAATAACTGATATTGGACCTTTGACTTGCCCAGATTCGAGCTTTGACTTTAAAAACTTTAGCCAACCCGTGGAAAAAATACGGGGTTTGACTTTGAACTTTAATTGGCCTGGTAGGCGACGGTTTATCCGGAAAAATAACCGATCACAAGACTGAAAAATTTTAAAAAAAAACATTAAAAAAAGAGTATAAAATTACCCGTCCAAACCTATTGGGCTTGAGAGCGGCGTGTTAAATGAAAAAATAGCCTCATGTTCCCTTGTCTCACATGGATGGACGGAGACTCTTGAACTCAACATATATACCCCATGTGCTACTTCCCTCATTGCCAATTAGTTTTGAGGTGGAACTACATGTGGGCTTATATGGGGCTTTAAGAGGTTTTCATCATTTTAATCTGTGAAGGTTTAGCCATTCTTCCCTACCTCTAAAATTGGATTTGTGATGTTTCTCTCTCTTTCACGGTGACATACTGACATGTGAGGAGTGAGGACCATTTCAATTACTATCCCCCTTTTACATGTGAAGGAACGAGGCACAGTATATGTCAATGGACTAAGCCGCAACAAAGATAGAAGGATAGACGTATGAAACTATTGATTAATGAAAACAAGAAACACTTTTTTATATGTCTTTGTAGAGAATTTATCAAAACCAAGAACACATTAATTAATGTAGTTAAAATACATAAACACCTTTATTTATTTTTTATACTATTCATCACAAATCAATAAAAATTCATTATAAATATTGTTTTATTTCCAATGCATGTGTAATATTAGTAAAAAATAGTCAAATATGTCTCGATTTGTGAAAACGGCATATATTTAAAAAAAATTATCAATCCCTAAAACGACATATGTTTCGAAATAGAGGGAGTACTCATTGTGTTGCAACATAATAGTTCATATTAAATTTCGTGATTTGTAGTACTAATCACAAAAATTAAAACAGGTTATTTTGGAGACAAAAGTATAATGATTTCGTCCTTTTTTCTTTGTGGGATGGGATAAATATATGATTGAAAACAAACTTCACCACAAACTTGAATACGAATAAAATAATTTTTATTAATGTCTCAAGTTAATTGCTTGATGCAATTTGTTGAACTAGTTTTTCTTAAAATGAAAGATGTCGAAACCTTAGACCAGAGCTGCATTATCACAATAACATGATGATCATAAACTAGCAAGTTTGATTGTAAATAACTTTTTTTTTTGTTAAAAAAAAGAGAGAATAGATTATTCAAAGAGCACAACACACTCATACTATTTCTCCATTTGAGTCACTTTTGGATCACATTCTATCAACAAATAGTCTAGCCTCTATGTTGTCGGTCCTTGTTTTAATTTGGTTCTTGTTATGGTCCAAATTTCCAATACTTTTATGCAGATCGAAATTATTGATTCATTAAACTTGAAATCTTTTAGTTACCCCTCCTAATTCTGCTCACGTAGACTCACAATAACCAGATCCGCAGCCCCTTAAATCATGAGAAATCACACAAAAGCTCCATGAATCCACTTGGTGCTTAACGATTGATTTCCTCTGGCTGACCTAAAATAGAAATAGGATATCATTCGTTATCCTGTTTCCCGAGACCATCTCGAGGAAACTACTTTGAGTGTACCCAGAACCACAATGGTCCTTCTCCTATTTTTTGCATTATTAGACTTTATTGTACTTTTTCTAAATAACTTCCAATATTTTGTAAATTTAGTCCATGTTACTTTTTTTCTCTCTCCTCTAGAAAAATATCTCTAATCTTTAAATGAGCATAACTCATGATTCATGAAGAATTTGTGAATGAATAATGTATGAAATTTATAGTAGTCGACGAGATCTATCCGATAAGATCAATATTGAATATTAAATTCGAAAAATAAAAAAATTAAAATACTCTGGGCAGAAACGAAAAAAGTATTTGTACGTCCATTTTTTTTGGTATTGACTATCCAACCTTTTTGTATTGGTTATCCAATCATTTTCATGGATTATCTAAATAGAATTTCTTTTCTTTTTTTTTTCTTTTGAAAAGATATCTGTCCAATATATTCATACTAATTATCCAACCTTTTTTTCTTGTTTTATTTTTATAAAAATGATTGTTCAATTTTTTGTACTGCCTATCCAACCAGTTTATATTACTTATCCAATTATTTTTACTGCTTATTCAAATAGAATTTGTACTGCTTGTCCATTGGTTTTTTTGTTCTATTTTTTTTTTTTTGAGAAAAGGTATATCCAATATATATGTTCGTACTGATTATCTAACTCACCGGTGATGGTTATCCGACTTTTTTTTTTGCTTGTACTTTTATGAAAATGATTGTCCAATTCTTTATACTGATTATCCAACCAGTTTGTACTCATTATCCAATTATTTCTACTGGTTTTTCAAATGATTTGTAATGGTTATCCGATCATTTTCTTTTTCTGAAAAATGGTTGTCCAATGTTTTCATACCGATCATTTTTACTGTTTCTCTAACCATTTTTTTCTTTTTTTTTTTATGATAATCCTTGTCCAGTGTTTTTTTATTGACTATCCAGCTGTTTTGTATTTGTTATACAATCATTTTTATTGCTTATCCAAACATAGTTATGGTAAATCCAATGCTCTGTATTGCTTATCCAGCATATTTGTACTGGTTATCCAGCCAATGTATATTGGTTGTCTAAATATTTCTGTAAATTCTCAGAAACATTGGATAAGTAATATACTACAACAGTACTGTCAAATACTGGTTATCCAACTGTTTACTGATGATTATCCAATCATTTTCTACTGCCTTTCTAACCCTTTCTTCTTTTTATAATGGAGGTAGTTTCTGATACTTGTCCATAATCTTACTTTTGGTTATCCAACCAGTTTGCACTGGTTATCCTAGAGCTCTCTACTTCTTATTCAAATGTTTGTTAGTGCAACATTAACGTCAAATAAAAGAGGTTAGATAAGTACTAGGAAACTGGTGGATAGGCGGCGGCCTGATTCAGATTCACGCTCACATTTTTTGCTGATGGAAATAGGTACATTCGGAGGCGTTGAATAAACACTACAAAATCAATGAATAGCCGCCACGATTTGAAGAAGCAGTAAAAATGATTGGATAAGCAGTACAAACCGGTTGGATAATCAGTGTAAAAAATACGGACAAGGATATCCAAGAAAAATATAAAAGGAAAAGAAAAAGTTGGAGAAGCAGTGGAAATTGGTCGATTGGATAATCGGTATGAAAACATTGGACAGCTATTTTTCAAAAAAAAAATAAAAGAATAAAAACGATTAGACAAACAGTACAAAACCTGTTTGGATAAACCGAGAAAACGGTTGAATAAACAATGCAAAACGGTTTGGATAGTCAGTACAAAAGGCCGGATAAGGATTGTCACAAAAAAAAATTAAAAAAAAAATTGGTTGGATAATCAGTAGTAAGCAGTTGGATATCCATTAGTTCATAACTAATTATCTGAAAGCTTTATACTGCTTGTCCATATATTTTAACTGGCTATCTAGCTAATATGATTATTCTTTATCCACCATAAATTGGAGTTCAAATCTTAACCAAACTCTGTCAATATCTCAATAACAAAGTTTAAATGAATGGAGATCAAATTAAATTAGATTTCTGAAAATTCAATCATGTTATTAAGGGTAGGGCTGACAATCTCTGACACGACTCGGTATTTCGACACGAACCCGACACGAAATGACCCGACACGAATACGACACGCATATTAAACATGTCGGGTTAGGGTTGAAAATTTGAACCCGTTTAATATACGGGTCGGGTTAGGGTCAACCTGACGGGTTACCTGGGTCACCCGTATGTATGTAATTTATGTATTTTCTAGGGGTAATTTGGGAATTTTACCACAAGAGAACCCTATTTTCACTCCCATATTTATACATTTTATACTGAACACTTTGACAATTTCACTACCTCTCTTCTTCGTGACGGCCTCCGACCAAAAATCTCTTCTTCGCGACAGCCTACGACCAAAAACACAGCTATTAGCCGTAAAATTAAATACAAAAATAAAAAATTCTTCCCACTCTTACTAGATCTCTCTTCTTCTCTTCAGATCTGATAATTCGAGAGTAGCCTTTGCTATGGGTTAGTCAATATAATGGTCTAGCCGTCGATATGGAGTTGTTGAAGTGGATGGCAGTGCTAGAGTAAGGGGATTCTGTTTGGATTTCAAGTATGTAGCAGGGAGGGTGAGGGATCTTGGGGTTTTATAGGAATCGGTAAGATTCGGGTATGAATTTTCTCCTTGGATTGCGTCTTCACCCGGTTCTTGCGCTCTGACGATTGCAGCATCACCGGTGTGGCTGTTCCATTTTGCTTTTAGAAGCTCCAATTGGCCATGAGAAGCATTTGCGAATTGCCATGCTTCATACTCCTTATTTACCTTTGTTCTTTGTCGAAGAAATTTTGCATATCCAAGGCTGTAGAACAACAGTGAATAAAAAATTGTGTTGCTTTTCTTTTCCATGTTTCTTGTACTCAATATATAGTGTGTTTACGTATGTAGCTGAATGTAGGCTTTCTTAATTAGATTTTCTATTTTGTGTAGTTGTGTTTTTACTGGCTAAAACGAGTTGGGGATTGTTGTTAGTAAGGATTTTTTCTTTGTGTTGTTGATTTGTTCAAATTCAACTTACTCGTCAAAGGAAATTGATTAAATTTTGTTATTTACTCCCCTCTGCAAATTTTAGTTCTTTGTTCATCTTATTTTTTTTTTTTTGGGTTAAACAGGTCGACCCGGGTCAACCTAGATTTTAAAAGGTCGGGTTAGAGTTGAGAATCCTGACCTCTATAATTAAACTGGTCGGGTTCGGGTTAGTTATAATTTTCACGGGTTTGGGTTCGACCCGACACGCCAACCCGAACCCGACACAAATTGCCACCCCTAATTAAGGGTGGGGGCGGTTATTGCTTATTGTACTTTTTTTTCTCCAAATTCTTATATTTTGCAAGTTTAGTCCTTGTCACTGTTTTTCCTCTCTTCTCATAAAATATTTCTAATTTCAAACGAGTATATCTCTGAATCCGTGAATAATTAAAAAACGAATTATATATGAAATTGATAGTATTAATCGAGATCTATCCAACAAGATCAATATCGAATTTTTTTTCGAACTTAAAAATGACTAAATTTTGATGAGCAGAAATAAGATGGATATCTAGTTAAAAATATGGATAACCAACTTATTTTTATGGATATTCTTATATTGCACATATTTCTGATCCGTGAAGAATTTTTAAACGAATTATATATGAAATTAATAATAGTCGACGTGATCTATTTAATAATGTCCATATCGAATATTTTTTCAAGTTTTAAACACATTTAAATTTTATGGGCAGAAATGAAGGAAAATACTTTTTTTTAAAAAAAAAATGTTTATCCATTGCGTTCATACTGATTATCTAACCAGTTTGAAATGGTTATCCATTTTGTTTGTACTGGTTATCTAATTAATTTTTTTAAAAAAATCATTGTCCTATATGTTCCTACCGATTATCCATTTTGTTCACACTGATTATCCAATAATTTTGAACTGATTATTCATTTTGTTTTTACTAGTTATCCAACTTTTTTTTTTAAAGAATGGTTGTCCAATGTGTTCGTAGTGACTATCCATAAACTTGGTACTGGTTATCCAATCATTTTTTTCTTTTTTTTTACGAAAATACTTGTCCAGTTTGTTTGTACTAATTATCCAACCGTTTTGGATTGGTTATCTAATTATTTTTTTATTAGTTGTCCAAATAGATTTGTACTGCTTGTCCAATTATTTTTTTTTTCTCTTGGAAAAACGTTTGTCCAATGTGTTCATATTGATTATCCAACTGCTTGATATTGTTTCCCCATGTAATTTTTTTTAATGAAAGATTTCCAAATCGGTTTTTATTGGTTATCTAATCATTTTTTTTATGAGAAAATGCTTATCCAATGTGTTCATACTGATTATCCGGCCGGTTTGAACGGATTATCCGTTTTGTTTGTACTAGTTATCCAATCTCTCTTTTTTTTTTTGAAAAATCATTGTCCAATATGTTAATGCTGATTATCTATCCAATTAATTAGTACTTCTTATCCAACCTAGTTTAAAGTGGAGGGAATGTCAAAGAGAATCTAAATCGAGATGGCTACCCGTTTGTTTTTTTTTTTGTACTTATCGATTGTCTTTCTACTGAATATCCATTATGTTTGTACTGCTTATCCAATCGTTTATTTTGTAAAAAGTGGTTATCCAGCGTGTTAATAGTGGTTATCCAATTGAATGGTGCTGCTTATCCAGACGTTTTTCCTCTTCTCCAGCCATTCTCTTCGTTTTAGTTTTTACGAAAGTCCTTGTCCAGTTTGTTTCTAATGACTTTTCAACCTACTTGTACTATCCAAATATTTTCACTCCTTATCCAAATAGGGTTTGGATCTGATCTTTTTTTTTTTTGAGAGAATATCTGTCTAATATGTTATGTTCATACTGAGTATCCAATATTTCAACTTCTTGACGATGGTTATCCAACCTCTTTTTTTCCTTGCTTTTTTTATGAAAACGATTGTCCGATTTTTTATAATGGTTATTCAACCAATTTGTACTGCTTATCCAATTATTTTACTGATTATCCAAATAGTTTGTAATGTTTATCCAATCATTTTTTCCCTTTTTTTTGTTTTGGAAAAATGATTGTCCAATGTTTTCATACTGATTATCCAACCGATTTGCACTGTTTCTCCAACATTTTTTTTCTTTTCTATTTTTTTTGAATATTCTTGTTTGATTTTTTTTATGCTGATTATTCTTCTAATTTATAATACTTGAACTGATTAATCATTTTGTTTGTACTGTTTATCCAATAGGAATATACGATCACTTTGATGTTTTTGCGGGTGATAAATGATTTTGGATGTAAGCATTTTTTTTTTTTATGTTAAGCATCTTTTAGCGATATTTTTGAGCATTTTTTGTGGGATATCCAATGCCGTTAAATGTACCTATCAAAGCATCCTCCACTATCACATCATCCCCAAACAAGTTATCGTCGTTGTTATGTTTTCCAGAAGTTGAGAAAAACAAAAAGCAAAAAAAATGTTGGATACACCAATACAGTATAAACAACTCAAAACGTTTGGATACTCAGTATAAAGAAGTTGGATAATCAGTACGCATAAGTTGGATATGCATATAAATCTGTTAGGTAATCAGTACACGAAAGTTGGATAGTCAACAAATAAGTTGGATATGCATACAAACACGTTGGATAACAACTACAAAACAAGTTGGATAGGCATACAAACCAAATGGATAAGCATTTTCAAAAAAATATATATATATTTTCTTCATTTCTGCCCGTAAATTTAAATGCATTTAAAGTTCGAAAAAAAAAATTCAATATGGATCCTATCGGATAGATCTCGTCGAATATTATAAATTTTATATATAATTCATGTTCTTATTACTCACGGATCAAGAGATATAAGTAACACAACACTATGAATATAACATAGTTGGTTACCCTTTTTTTAAAATAGGATATCCACCTTATTTCTGCCCATCAAAATTTGATCATTTTTAAGGTCGAAAAAAATATTTGATATAGATCTTGTTAGATAGATCTCGACAAGTACTATAAATTTCATGTATAATTCGTTTACAAATTTTTCACGGATCATGAGTTATGCTCGTTTGAAAATTAGAAATATTTTTTTAGAGAAGAGAAAAAAGTAACAAAGACTAAATTTACAAAATATAAAAAGTTATTTAAAAAAAAAGTACAATAAGTACTAATAATATAAAAAAAAAATTTGATGGGGACTATGGTGGTTCCGGTCCCAAAAGAAAATCATAAAATTGAGGCCAATCCCATTACAATCATATTGCTTACTCTTTTCCTCTTTAGCATATACCTTTATTCTTTCAGAAAAAAGAAGATGAAGCCGGCGCCGACACAGTCCAATCCTCCCTGGACTTCGCTACTCCTCTTTAGCATATACTACAAAGTTAACAGTTCCTAAATCACTTGGAAGTATCTCATTTGTTTGTATTTTTCCAACTTTGTTATAGGAAACAGTTATTGAAAATCTTCCACAAACAATATGCTACTTATCAGCTTTGCTTTAGGTTGTTCTAACTTCTAACATCTTGTCGGTCCGATTACACTTCCAAGTTGCACGCACGCATGAAATAGATTATTTATTTACGCTAATATTCAAAACATTCACGAGTGCAGATAGGTTTTGCGGCAGCGGGAACAGACATTGGCCGGAATTTCGCCGGAAACACTCCATTCACAGCCAAAGCTTCACTGATTCGCTACTGGAAAAAGAAAGTTACTACCTCTAATTTGCCAAATCCCTTTTTCCTCAACAAAGCTTCCCCATTGAACGCCGTCCAATTGGCGACATTTTCAAAACTCGCCGGTCAACAGCTGCTGTCTGACCAGCTCTCCCGCTTTTGCTAGGCTGCAGATCTGTTTTGCTTCCCTGATGTATCATCAACCAGCCTCACAAAGCACAGTAAAGATTCGAAATTTGCCGAGTATAAATTCCAGAATTTCACCAATTACGGTACTGACCGCCACGGCGGTGTTGATTCTTTCAAGAACTACACAAACAACGAAACCTTCCCCATTGACACCTTCCGCCGTTATAGTCGTGGTTCAGTCGGACACGAACGATCAGTTCACCAATTACGCCCTCACCTCTGTTTTCGCCGACAACACCTTCAATTCTTACGGTACAAAAGCCACCAGCGGCACCGGCGACTTCAGCAATTACCAGGACGGAACCACCGTCGCCGGCCTCAACTTCACATCATATTCCGACGGCACCGGCGGCCGCTCCCAGGATTTTACAAGTTATGCAGAAAATACAACTGCCGGGGATGAAGGTTTCGCCAGCTACGGTATAAAAATGGTAACAGAGTAACAAATCTGTTCTGCAACTACGGAAACGTATCCAGCGCCATTACTTCCAGCTTCATCAATTATGCCGAAGGTGGAAAACAGGGTAATGATAATTTTACTTCTTACGGCCTGGATGAACGTATCCCTGAAAATGACTTCAACAATTATGCACGGGATGGCAATGGAACGACCGAAACATTCACTAGTTATGGCCGTGACGGGAATATCCCCTTGAATAATTTCAACACCTACGGGTCTGGAGGCAATGAAATCACTCAGAAATTCGCAAATTACCGTGATCTTGCCGTCGTTGGTGACAATCGGTTCCGTTCCTATGGAGAAGACTCGAAAACAGAGTCTCTGGGTTTCACAAATTACGGTCAGTCATTCATAACTGATACTTTCAGGGAATATGGTAAAGATTCCAATGTCAAGAAAATGGATTTCAACACGTATGGAGTTGGAAACACTTTTGTTGAATATACCAAGACAGGGGTCAAGTTTTCTAATTATCTTAACGAAACTCAAAGCCCATTGAAGATGAACAGCCGGCGGGTGGAGCCGGGGAAATTTTTCAGGGAGAAAATGCTGAGAACAGAGACTTTGATGCCAATGCCGGACATCAAGGATAAGATGCCTAAAAGATCTTTCTTGCCGCGCACAATTCTTTCAAAAATACCGTTTTCTAGGGCAAAGATTGATGAGTTGAAGAAGATTTTCAACGCCGCTGATGACTCCAGCATGACCAGGATATTAAGGGATGCGTTGACCGAATGTGAAAGAGCTCCTAGCCCCGGGGAAACTAAGCGGTGTGCCGGCAGCGGGGAAGATATGATTGACTTTGCAACTTCTGTGCTCGGAAGAAACATCGCCGTTCGGAGCACTGATAATACTCGAGGATCAGGCGGAGACATCATGATTGGAACAGTTATCGGAATCAACGGCGGGCAGTTGACGAAATCAGTGTCTTGCCATCAGAGTTTGTATCCGTATTTATTGTACTACTGCCACTCTGTCCCTAAGGTTCGGGTATACGAAGCGGATATACTTGACCCAAAGTCCAAGGCAAAAATTAATCATGGAGTCACCATCTGTCACATTGACACGTCGAGTTGGAGTCGGAACCATGGAGCATTTGTAGCTCTAGGTTCGGGTCCTGGTAAAATTGAAGTTTGCCACTGGATCTTTGAGAATGACATGACTTGGACGATTTCAGATTAAGCTCTTACCTTCTTCTCCTCCTTGTTTTTGATAAAATGAGCTTATTTTCCTACTAAGATGATTTGGGTGAATAAAACCGAGTACACCATCTCGACTATTGTAGCAGTTCATGTAATATTGTGCTGTTTTTACACAGAATCAAAAAGAGTATTTAAAGTTAAGTACGTAATCATTGTCAGATATTTTGGTTTGAGAAATTGTTTCTCTCAGTCACATTGTAATCATAAATTAATGACTATTAGATTTTAGTATAAATTGTTACTTTTTGGAGAGATTACTTTGAAGTTTGAACTCCACTCAACATGTACTAGGTCAAATTTCATCATTAACATTTTTCATTCGTATTCAGTATTTACAAAGCCAAAGGCTAGTAGCAGCTAAATCTATTGTATTACGAGATTGGTAACGCAGTAAACCAAAGTGAGCCATGTAAGTTTTGTGTTTTCTTAATCTTATTGCTGAAAATGTTGGCATTTCGACTGTTTTGTCTCTTTTAATAAAGCCGATGAAGGTCGAATCTCAATACTTTGTTTCAATTTCATATTATTTTTGAGGGTATTCTGGCAAATAATTAATCGGTTGCATCAAAATGTTTTAGTGTTACAGAGTATTTACATGAATTAGGAAGTTTTTTGGCTTTTGATAAGCAACTATGCGCTAAACAGAAATGCGCAAGATTAATCATGGCTAAGTTTGGTCAGTACTGCCGACGCCATGCTGCGCTCATGTTGATGTTCTAGACTTTACCACTCTTATTATTGACAATAGCCCCCATGAGTTTGTTTTGGGCTTCTGTCCCAGACACTCAGTTGTGGTCACTTTCTCTTTTGTCCTCCTTAATCCAGCTCAATCTCTAATGTGTATTATTATGGAATGCTCAGTCAAATTCAAGCAGAGAAGTTGGCGAGGTCATCATAATAATAGGCTGGAATGGGCATTTATATGTAAAAACAAAAGAAAATTCCGGCGTTTTGTTCTGAGATCCTTAGTCATAGGCTCTTAGCTCTCAGTAGCTCAGTAGAATGTCCGAAACCATTTGCTTTTTAGTACTCCATCCGCTCCCACAAAAATAGTCTACATTGAGTTTTCAAATTTGTACTAAAACTAGTACAAATCTCAAAACTTAATGTGAATTATTTTTTTGAGACAGAGGTAGTATATGTTATCCTTTCAATGAATATAAAAAACCATATTCGTGAGTCTCGGTACTACAAAAATATTCAACAAATGAACACTGAAACAAATAACGCATCTGCCTTTCTTTTTTCTGCTTTTTCTTTTTTTTTAAAAAAAATAAAAAAACTTACCAATAAAAAAGAGAGGAAGATGCCTGCTTGCTGACTGACTGACTGCAAAAACCAAAGGAATAAAAGGTTTTATAAAAGTATGATTAGAAAAAGCATTAAAGATCTGTGCACGTCATCAGTCCTCACTAACTGAACCGACTCACTTCAAACTAAATATTCGCTGCTAAAAACACACTCGATTTAACCACGCCAATCAGTTCTCATATTTATCGGGGCCAAAAAAAAAAAAAAAGAGAAAACAGACAAAGAAATTAAAGTAAAAAGAAAAATACTGTTTTGGAAAAGTACAGCTTATTTCTCAGTGGAACCATTACAGAAATGGTAAATGAATATTTATGACTCATATAATACTAAAAAACAAAAACAAAAAGAAAAAAACGCGTTACGACTATACTATATGAGCACAAAATTATCCAGTTGTATTTTCCAAAAATAATATATCTCATCTCTTTTTTTGGTATATTCATTCTCATCTTCTTTCTCACATATATATATAATAATAATATAATTTTATTAGGAAAACTTATATTCAAGAAATTGAGAGATAAGCAGCAAAAGAGTAAAGTGTCTAGTCTGTAAGCGACAAAAACTACCTAACTAAAAAAAAATTCAAAAGCCCAACCAAAAGCCCCACAACCAAAATCCATCTTCCCACATCACACCCACACATAAAAACCCTCCATCTTCCTCTCCTCTTCTCTGTGCCTCAGAAAATTTCAGTATAAACACAGAGCAATCTCCATCCAAAAAAACTCACAAACTCCACACACACACACACACACAACACAAAACATTCTCACTTCTCCTCTTCCTCCGTTGCCACAATACATTTCATAAAGGAAAATTAGAGAAGTAATGCAGAAGCACAAAAAGCCTCCACCACTCTTCTTCTCCTTCATCGTGGTCCTCCTAACCATTTCTTCATCCTTCAATGTAAGTATGGGTAACGTTAATTATGCTAATATTTTACCATTATCTATTATTGCCTTCCTCCATTCTGTGATCGTATTCCTTTTTTTATATTGTCCAATAACGATAAACACTGGTGTTGTGTGTGTGTGACGGTGACAGAATTCCCACCTAACCGCAATGTGAAATCTGCAAAAGTTCTACAGCGTACAAATTTATTATTTTACGCGTAACTTTAATTGTCTGATTAGTAAATTCAAATCTTGCATTATTTGTTGATAATTCATTTATTTGTCTTCTTAGAAAAACACACACTCACACACTAGTTGGACACTAATCAGAGTACCTTTACTCCGTGAATTTGTGTAAAGTATTTGATCACACACGATTATGTGTGACAATGGTAATCATGATAATTGAATGCTTTTTTTTTTTTGTAGGTTGGATTAGCCGGCGGAGGGACAATCGGTGGCCGGCGGTTGTTGTTGGGTGGAGATAATCCGTTCACTGCCAAGGCTTCATTGATTCGTTACTGGAAGAAACAAGTATCGAATAATTTACCAAAACCATGGTTTTTGCTCAACAAAGCGTCCCCATTGGACGCCGTGCAATTAGCCACATTCTCAAAACTCGCGGATCAGAACACCTTGTCCGCCCAGCTCCTCAATTTCTGTTCCAAAGCAGATCTCCTCTGCTTTCCCGATTTGGCTGCCGGTCTCGAAAAGCACGACAAAGACGTGAATTTCGCGCACTACAGCTTTGAGAACTTCACAAATTACGGCAGCGGACACGCCGGCGGGGTGGACTCTTTCAAGAATTACACCAACGATGAAAACCTCCCCGTCGACACCTTCCGCCGCTACAGCCGTGACTCCGCCGGCCACGGAGATCAGTTCGCCAATTACGCCCTCGACGCCAATGTGGTCGACCAGAGCTTCAACACTTACGGCACATCCTCCACCGGCGGCGCCGGAGATTTCAAGAATTACAATAATGATGCCAATGTACCCGGCCTCACATTCACCTCGTACTCCGACAGCGCTCTCGGCCGGACCCAAGAGTTCAAGGGATACTCGACCGATGCCAATGCCGGCCAGGAAGGTTTCACAAGCTACGGTAAGAACGGCAATGGAGCAACCAATGTATTCACCAGCTACGGCAATGAATCCAACGTCATCACTTCCGGGTTCAAAAATTACGGCGAAACCGCCAACGGCGGCACTGATAATTTCACTTCTTACGGAAGCAACGGAAACAATCCGGCGAATAATTTCAACAACTACGGCGCCGGCGGCAATGCGGCCACAGAATCATTCGCTAATTACCGTGACCAATCAAATGTGGGAGACGATTCTTTCAAATCCTATGCAAAAGGGTCCAATGCTGCCAATCTGGGTTTCAGTAATTATGGGAAATCGTTCAATGAAGGAACTGATAAATTCTCACAGTACGCACAGGATTCAAATGCTCAGAAAGTGGATTTCAAGACTTACGGCGTCAACAATACTTTCACGGAGTACGCCAAAAGTGGGGTCACATTTTCAAGCTACACCAACGAATCCTCCACCGCAGGCGCCGATATTACGGCGAGTTTGGTGGCCGGTGGCAAAAAGGTAATTAACAGGTGGGTGGAGCCCGGGAAATTTTTCCGGGAAAAGATGTTGAAGGCGGGTAACACAATGCCAATGCCTGACATTAAGGATAAAATGCCTAAAAGGTCGTTTCTGCCCCGGACGATTCTCACCAAATTACCATTTTCCACGGCCAAAGCAGACGAGCTGAAGAAGCTCTTCCACGTCCGGGAGGATTCCAGCATGGCCGGAATACTGGGCAACGCGTTGAACGAGTGTGAACGGCCGCCCAGCCCCGGCGAGACGAAGCGGTGCGTGGGGTCCGCGGAGGATATGATTGACTTTGCAACTTCAATCCTGGGACGAAACGTCGTCGTCCGGACCACTGAGAACACTGAAGGATCAGGTGGTGATATTATGATTGGTACTGTAAGAGGGATCAATGGCGGACAAGTCACTAAATCGGTGTCTTGTCATCAGACACTGTTCCCGTATTTACTCTATTACTGCCATTCCGTTCCTAAGGTTCGGGTTTACGAAGCGGATATACTTGACCCGAAATCCAAGGCTAAAATCAACCATGGAGTTGCCATCTGTCACGTCGATACATCGACTTGGAGCCAGAATCATGGAGCTTTCGTGGCTCTGGGTTCGGGTCCGGGTAAGATTGAGGTTTGCCACTGGATTTTCGAGAATGATATGACTTGGGCCACTGCTGATTGAGTAGGAAATTAACGAACAGACCCGGAAAATGTGGGCTTGTTGTTTGAAAGTTAGTTTTTTCTCCTGCAAGCATGTCTTTTTCTTTTTATAAGATTCAATTAATGTGATGTTTGCTCTCAAGAAGATGAGAGTTTGTCAAAGTTTGAGTTTAATGTCAATCATTAATCACATGGATATTGATTTACTCACTCACAAACCTTACTTTGATTTAAGTGTTCACAACCCATATACTGTAATGCTTTTCCCTCATGTTGTTCGGAGACTGATTTAGGTCAATAAATAGGACACTTCTTTTCTTCTTCTTCTTCTTCTTCTGTGGTGGAGAGTGGACTGGTGAGTGGCTTACAATAATAAATGTGATTCACTTGTGTGAAATTTTGGGGGTACCAGATTGGGTGAGAAGTTAAAGAAAAAGCAGTTATAATGAATGAATGAATGAATGAATGATTCATTCGACGCAGACAGAACACGCAACAAGTATGAAAGTGAATATAGTGTGGAGTGTGTTGAATACACCTTATTCTCAGTTAAATGCATAATGCATTGATTGGTAGGCTGCAGTTTCGGCATGAGTGATTGATGAATGATCACAATTCACATGTCCGGACACATACTTTTGTTGCTTAGCCCCCTTTTTTTTTCTGGCTCCTGTTCGTTTATTGGTAAAGGTAATTCTGTTGCCTACGATAAATCCAAGCAAATGAAGTAAAAAAAAAAATAATAATAATCTGGTGTCTCTGTGTGTGTGTGTGTGTCTGTGTTTTTTTTTTAACAGAGAATTAAGGTAAGAGTGTTGCAGTACAATCTCTGGGGGGTTGTTCTGAACTGAAAAACCTGAGTAAACTGAGAACATGAATGTTGATGAATGTCTCATTCGGAAACATCCGAGGATTGAAACTAGAAAGGCCAAAGGAAGAAGAGAACAACTGCAGTAAATTAAATTTGGGGAGCGTAACTTTTTTATTTTTGTTGCTGGGTTTGTCTTTTTAATTTTTGGTTTAAATTCGAAGACAAAATGATACAAACTCCCTCACGTGTATGCAATCTTTTGTGGCAACAATTCGGTGGTCCTCCGAACGCCGGCCCAATGGCAAATGGCGTGCTGCTTCCTGTATTCCCTAGGGATAGGTCAATTTTCCAGCTGTTATTTCTTTTATCATTGTATTTCTCATATTTCGCGCCAGATAATAAAAAAAAAGCCTCAGTTTATTTTGTATGTGTATAATATTGAAAGTATATATTTCTGTCTCAAAAAATGATCCATATTAAGTTTTAAATTTGTACTAAAAATAAAATTAATACAAATGTCAAAACTTAATATCAATTATTTTTTTAGATAAATATACGTAATATATATTATTATGAGGAGTTTCTGGAACATAGGGCTTACCTTTTTCTTTCTCCCATTGTAAATATTATAATACTCCCTCCATCCTAAAATTATTTTCGGATAGGAGTACACATAATTTGAAAAATACAAAATGCAAGTATAGAGAATGTCGAGGATCTCACTAAGAATCGAAACTTCAAGCCTATTTAGAATAACCATGGAACTGCAGTGAAAATAAACTCCCCTAGTCAAATGTAACCAGCGAACAATATATGACTATGGTAAGTTGGTAACTAATATTTACATCACGTATAGAAAATTACGAGAGTTGAAAGAAAAAGATCTAGAAGATAAAAATCAGTAACACAAATAGAAATAGAGAGTACGCAAAAAGAAGTTTTTGCTTTATTTTTATAGTACAACATGGGAAAGATGTTTTTTTTGCTTTTAAAAATAACCAACTTTTGTGTTCCTTTTCTATACAGTCTTGTTTGCTCTCGAGTCTTTCCAGTTTCCATCCAGTTTCCACCCAGCGCACCTTTGAATTCCTAAAGCCAGCTTTCATCATTGGCAATTTGGCATAGATTCAATATGTGGGTCTTACAACAAAGTTTTCTTTACGTAGCTTTTGCATTCTCAGTGCTATTTTCTGTTTGATCAGAGCAAACATCATTTGCAAGCATCAGTCACGTTTTCGTGCAGCCTAGAAACTGCAAAGATATGGTGGTTCAATGGCAAATTAAAGTAAGCTTTCAATCAACCGAGTAAAACGTTGTCTTAGACCAAATAAGCTAACATAAACAAACTTTCTTTCCAGAGGCTAAGCTGAAATGGGTTTTGTTAATTACATCTCTGAAGGTTTAATTGAAGAAGTGTACCTAGCTAGTTGGATTGATTAATGGCTCCATTATCCATCATTACTTCCACACTCGTAGCCATTATATAGTAGTGGGTTCAAGCCCACGATAAAATTTTAGGGGTAGTAAATATGTATACATAGGCCCTCTTCTCCCGTGGGATAAATCAATGGCTGTCTATCTTGTTTTCAACAACCATTTTGATCTCGATTTATTCCAAAATAATTGTTTCATTTTTAGCAAAGTAAAAAGTCATTAACAAAAAAGAGAACTGGATCCATATTCATGAGAGTAGTAAAGGATTCTCGTGTTGATTATGGTTTGGAATCAACAATTATAAATCTTGAACAACTCGCAATATTGAGGAGTTTTTATAGCAACTCCAACCATATTACTAAATTTGATATTTTGGTATAGAGTTTGCACTCTAACCAAAGCACTAAATGAGTGTAGTATTTTAGTACAATAAATAGTGTTACACCAAATTTTGTATAAATTATCAATTACACCATCTTTGTGCAATCTTTTTATTTTGCTCTAAAAATATGATTTGCTATATCATTATTTATAAAATGAATATTGTTATGAAACTTATGTCATATTAAAGATCTTGTTGAATCTTCAAAATAAGATTCATATTGACTGTAATATTTATTTTATCTTTTTTTAAAAAAAATTTAGTTATCATTAAACTTAAATATGAAATCAATTTTAAACTATAACATTCAAAACTTTGGTGCATCAAGGTTGGAATGCAAAGACGTTTGATGCCAATTACTCCCTCCGGTCCGTATTATAAGGCATTTTAATTTCGTCTTAGGTTTCACTTAGGATGTCATTTTAATTGAAATAAAAACCCTTAAAATATTTTATAATAATTAGGAGAGCACAACGAATGTGAAACTATACTTTTAAAGTTTTTTTTCAATTAAAAAAATATCCTAAGTTAAATTTAGCACGAAATTAAAATCACTTATAATAAGGACTAGAGGAAGTATAATGTAATGGTTTGAGTTATTAATAATGTAGGTTGTTTTCACCCCTCATTTAAATCATTGTAGAACGGCAATCTTTAAAAAAATAAAACAAAATGAAAATTGAAGCAACAATAATTTTTATAACTCTGTCAGACTGATTAAGGATTAACGTTGTCACACCTCACATAGGGATCATGGAATCGAAAATGGTCATTTCATATGAACATTGGACCAGTTAATAAAAGCATGCCTGAAGTTAATTTAATTATGGAGTTTATTGTTTTTGATCTGTTATAGTACTACCCTACACCGTAGACTGAAATGAGCCCTCTTCCACTATGCAGACGTCAGTGGACGCAATATATAATGCCGATCGATTCAATCCCGAAAATAAAACCTCCTTTTTTTATATATATAATTAAAACAAAAAAAAAATAATAAAAGGTATGAAATATAACACCACGATGACGAACATCATACGCAAGTAAATGACCTAGGAATCAAAACAAACGATCACTTTCACAGTTTAAAGTGCACCATAGTAGGAGTCTGTATTGGGTGCACAGCACGACGCACCTCCAGTCGAAATCGACTGATTCGGCAAAAGAAAAACGAATCCAGCACCGAAATCGATTCTCGTGGCCATCTCTTCTATCTCGTTCAGCACCGCCGCCACTGGAATCGACTTCCGTGGCCACCTCTTCCTCTTCGTCTTTCTCGTTCAGCACCGCCACCACCGGAATCGACTCCTGCGGCCGCCGGAATCACAGGTCACTAATCCACCCCGACTTTGCCGTCCCGCCGAACACGCCGATTTATATAAGGTGAGTCATTTTTTCGTGTGTGTGTGTGAGAGGCGGTTGGGATTTTGGCCGGAATTTGCAAAGACACCGGAAATTTGCAGGGGGTACACGGTGCCCCCGGGTGCACCAGATAATTTGCCCCATAGTAGTAATTCAGATGATGATACATGACAGAAGGTTTGGCCTAAAGTTATAAAGCTTTCTTTCTCATGATCACGATAATTCTCGGAATTATGCAAATTCCCAAATACTGTAATGTTCGTAACTACTGTATAACAAATTAAGCTCATACCAAAATTACTGGAAACGTTAAACGAAGACATTCTGTATTTTACTATTTAGAGTGTACTTTGGCCTTTGGTAAAACGGTACGTTATTGTTGTTCTAGTATACCTTGTTTAATTATCCCTCCTTTTTTGCATCAATCATTGATGCAGAAATCACAGTGTGGCACATTTCAAGCTCTCACCTACTACGTCGGATCAGCACAAGAAAGAGATGTCGAAATCATTGCCTTTCAAACAATTTTATAACTGATGGGATTTTTTCCAAATAAAAACTCCCACCTTTTTTCCGCTGCCATTATTGCTTAGAATAAGCCTTACTCTGCTCTATAAAAATGTCTACAAAATAGAATGGTTAACTCACAATTCTATGCACTTAGAAGCATCAAAATAATAATCGTTTCTTTATCTCTTCCTGGTTCATGCAAACCTAACAAAGAAGGATGCCAAAGGATACCAACAACATTCTCATCAGCTTCCTCCTCCTATGGTCAATGGTACGTACTGCTATACTCTTTTTAATCATAACAATAATAAGTTCCTTGGTGAAATCGACTACTTTTCTATGATAGGAAGTATAAATAGGAAAGAAAGTCGTTAACAGTCTAGTCGCTATCATTTTTCAGGTCAACTGCATGCATGCAAACATCTATACCTATCAAGATTTCCAGAAAACTGGGAGAGACTTTTTGCATTATTTTAAATTCCAGTGTCGTTGTTTTCTTTCTTTTCATTTTTATTTTAAATTTGAAAGAGGCATAAAACCCAAAAAATTTCATAACTACATTGTGAGAGTACGATATCCCTATAACATCATGCCTAAACCACTGGATAAGTCTTAATTATGGTAGGCTTTATTTTCTTTCTTTCTCTCTTTTATTTTTTTTTTTTAAAATACCATCATAAATATTTTTTCCCTTTATCATAATGGTGTGTGTAGCTTACCATCCAAAAGTGGGTGCAAAAGTGATAAAATCATAGCAAACCAGTTTTGGTGTACTTATTTATCGTGTTTTCGAACACCGGATGCATAGTATATATATATAAAAAATGTTAGTGCCGTTTGAATGATTTCAGGCTGGACTAACCGGAGCAGAGAAGAATGCAGGAGGAAACCCGTTCACGGCAAAGGCCTCTTTAGCCCGTTACTGGAAATCCCACATCACCAATGACTTGCCAAAACCATCATTCTTCTTCAACAAAGCATCCCCACTTAACGCCGTGGATTTCGCCGTTTTCTCGAAACTCCTAGTTGAACAAAACACCACTTGGTCCACCCTTTTCCAAACTTTATGCATCAAGGCCAACCTCCTTTGCTCCTTCCCCGACGTCGTATCACCCAGCCTCCAGAAACATGCCGGCGACGTGAATTTCACCAGTTACACCGGCCGGAGCTTCGCCAATTACGGCACCGACCAACTCGGCGGAGCTGACTCCTTCAAAAACTACACCAACGATCAGGCTCCTTCGAACAGCTTCCGCCGTTACAGCCGTGACTCTCTCAAACACGACGATCTGTTCAAGAACTACGCCCAGGATGCCAACCTCGGGGATTCGATCTTCAACACGTACGGCGGTTCAGCCACCGGGGGCGTCGGGACGTTTACCAACTACCAGGACGGCGTCAACGATCCTCAACTCACGTTCAGTACCTATTCCGCCGACGCCGACGGCCGGATTCAAGGCTTCACCGCCTATTCCCATGAAGCAAACAGCGGGAAGCAAGATTTCAAGAACTACGCGAGAAACGGCAATGGCGGAGAAAATGATTTCACCAGCTACTCCAACGTGTCAAACGCCGTCGTTTCTTCATTCATCGGTTACGGCAATTCCGGCAATGGGATTAAGGATAGTTTCATAAGGTACGGTTTCGATAACAATGTCCCACAGAACAGCTTTTCGAGCTACGGAGATGCCGGAAATGGCGCAACGGAAATATTTAAGAGCTACAGTGATCAAGCTGACGTTGGCACGGATTCGTTCACATCCTATGCTAGGGATTCCAATGGCGTCAAAGCCAACTTTGAAAGTTATGGGTTCTCTACTAAACATGGCCCGGCCCGATTCACGAGTTATTCGGAACGCTCCGAAAATCAGAAGGTTGGATTCACTACTTACGGAGAGAATTACGGTTTCAAAAGGTATGCCAAAACGGGTGTCACGTTTGATAATTACCTCAATAAAAGCTCGTTGGAAAATAATAATATTGCCAACACAAAATGGGTCGAACCCGGGAAGTTCTTCAGGGAGAGCATGTTGAAGACTGGAAATTTGATGCCCATGCCGGATATCAAAGATAAAATGCCTAAAAGATCGTTTTTGCCTAAGATTATTGCCGCAAAATTGCCATTTTCATCCCTCAAAATTGATGCAATGAAGAAAATGTTTCATGTGAGTGATGACGATGATGATGATTCCAGGTTGGTTCATATGATCACTGATGCTTTGAATGAATGCGAGCGGGCTCCCAGCCCAGGGGAGACGAAACGGTGTATTGGATCTGGAGAGGAAATGATCGACTTTGCCACCTCTACTTTGGGCCCAAACATTATGGTGAGGACCACTGAGAATACTAATGGGTCCAATGGTGACATTTTGATCGGGCCTGTGACAGGGATTAATGGCGGGAATGTCACCAAGTCAGTTTCTTGTCATCAGAGCTTCTTTCCCTACTTGTTGTATTATTGTCATTCGGTTCCTAAGGTTCGGGTTTATGAAGCGGATATACTGGATCCGACTTCTAAGGTCAAGATTAACCATGGGGTAGCTATATGTCATGTCGATACGTCTTCGTGGAGTCCGGGTCATGGAGCATTTCTGGCACTGGGTTCGGGTCCGGGAAAGATTGAAGTGTGCCATTGGATCTTTGAGAATGACATGACATGGACTATTGCTGACTGATTTAAACAGTTAGAGATATTCATTATGTGCAACTTTAGCTTTTCTGTTTTGTACTTCGGAAACAATCATTTAATAATTAATTTTTGTGTTAAATTTATATTTTGCCCATTATTAATTGTTTTAGAATTATAACCAATACTAGATGACAAGTGACTAACATTATTTATTGGGGGTAAAATTAGAAAGTTAGTCTTTAATGTGCTTTAAAATCCTAAAACGACCTACATTTTGAAATATTTCTCCAAACATGAAACGACCTACATTTTGAAATGAAGTGAGTAAGTTTTTATTTTGTTTGCGCTTATAAACTTAATGGTTTTTTTTTTTGGATTCTTTTTTGAATCCCAAAAATAATTCTATTGGTCATTCATGATTGATTATGCTTTGTTTATTATCCATTTTTAAGTTATGTAATATTCTTTTTCTCTTGAAATGATGGTTTAGTTTGGAGTTTTACTTCTTATATGTGTACCTAAATCAATATTCAAATTAGATTACATTTTTGGGAGGAAGGGATCATTACAAATAGGGGAACCAACTTATGCATGCAACTAAAGCTGATTGATATTTAAAGTTCATTCTTTTGTTAATTTTTTTTGGCCGAGTCGACCAAACTCTCCCTCCATCTCCTGCGACGGCTTTTAGAGGATTAATGATGTTATGATAAGTTTTAGCAAGTTGTCATAATTATGTTGATAAATTCCAGCTCAGATCGAGAGGATTCATGCTGAAACAGTTTTGACTTTCTTCCTTTGCGTAAACGATGTGCGCGTACCTCATGTGATTCACAAATGTTTCAATGAACCTTAGTCGTCGTTCAATTTCGAGTCTACGTACTTTTGGTTTTGTCGCTGGTTTTAAACATTTTTTAATTTCACCTATAAATGTCTACTAATAATTTTTTAAACTTTGATGAATTCACTACTTATAAATGGCTGTGAAATGTACCATCCTTTATCAAGACACAGGTTATCGTGGAATTATAACTTCACTAGGGTTTTTTCGTATAATTTGAGCAATCCACTTGCCAATATGGTCCATTATCAATTTATCATCGTCCTGGAGAACAAAAACTTTTGACCATAAATTTTCCCCAAGAAATGCTTTTTAGATCCACGTACATAGCTAGCTACACTTCGAGAAGAAAGGATACTTCCTCTCCTCTCTTACTGCTATACCTAACCGAAAAAGAGATGCCGAAGCAGATCAACATTCTCCTTGATGGAGGCGGAGAAATAAAGAGCATTAGTGTTTTAATTATTTCATTGGGTTATTTTAGTAATTTTATTATTAGTGATTAGGGTTTATTTTCAGTTTTCTTTTCTATTTAAGGTTTTAGTCGCCGCTCATTGTAATTCAATTGTTGATTTTTATAAGAGTTGAGAGTTAATCTCAGAAAATCCCAAGGTGTTGAACTTTGGTCTCTATTTCCGGGTATTCTCAGAATCAACGAGATTTAGGATGGTCGTATTAGCAGGTATTCATAGAATCAACGGATCTATAACGGTTACTTGTTAGGATTCAAAATTAGAGGCTTCCGTGTGTTACATCAGTTGGTATCAGAGCCACGACATCCCCGCAGGTTTGTGACACCTAACAATATGGAGGAAGCTATACTAGATGAGGTTTATACGAAAATGGTTCTGGACAATTCAGTGATTCAGATGGTTAATGTTGAGGGCTTCTTAACATTTCATAGTGTTCGTGAGTTTCGGAACTCACCTACTCCACAATTTTCTCGTATTTGGATGTTGGTAATTCAGTGAGGGCTACACTAGATGAGGCTTATACGATGATGGTTCTTGGCAATTCAGTGATTCAGATGGTTAATATTGAGGGTTCCTTAACATTTCATAGTGTTCATGAGTTTTGGAACTCACCTACTCCGCAATTTTCTCGTATTTGGAGCACGAAATCACACCACTCGTGGCTGGGTATTGTCGGATTTCCTTTCGATCGTGGCAAACAAGCAACTTAATGTGAGCCAGGAAATGGTTTTATTAGGTTTCTTTTTGTTCGTGGTAAACCTACATCTAAACTCGAGGACGAGTTTTTCCTACCTTGGGAGAATGATGGAGGCGGAGAAATAAAGAGCATTAGGGTTTTAATTATTATTTCATAGGGTTATTTTAGTAATTTTATTATTAGTGATTAGGGTTTATTTTCGGTTGTCTTTTCTATTTAAGGTCTTAGTGGCCACTCATTGTAATTCAGTTGTTGATTTTCATAAAAGTTGAGAGTTAATCTCAAAAAATTCCAAGGTGTTGAACTTTGGTCCCTATTTTCAGGCATTCTTAAAATCAACGAGATTTAAGAAGATCGTATTTCCGCATATTTGTAGAATCAACGGTAACGATTACTTGTTAGGGTTCAAAATTAGAGGCTTTCATATGCTGCATCACTCCTCTTCCTCTTCTTATGGTTGTGGCTGGTATGTAATTTAAGTTTCCTAAATTATTGTAATCTTAATTACATGATTTGTACAAACTAAAACTCTTTTAATTACTTTTATGTCTATTTTGTTATCCCTCTTATCATGTTATACTAAGTGATATTCCCGCCATCTAGAAAGTATTGTCCAATTTAGATTTTTATTTTTAATTCAAATTGTACTAATATTGAAAATTACGAAGTGGATAATTATTTTAGAACAGAAAGAGCAGTAAAATACGCCATTAACTTAATTTGTATATTTATCTATTTTTTCGAATGGTAAATGTCAAGTTAAGAATTTCACTAGAAGAGACTACATTTTCCAACAAGGTATCAAATTATGATTGGTGTAAGCATAGCTACACAAATTCAACAATTAATGTATAGTATTAGCTGACAATCTTCATGGTGACGATGTTGTAGGCAGCATGGTTTGCCGGAGCGGAGGCGGCGAGGGTAGAAAAAAACCCATTCACGGCGAAGGCATCACTGATCCATTCCTGGAATAACCAAATCACCAGTGACAAGCTAAAACCCTGGTTTTTCCTCAACAACAAAGCCTCTCCACTAGACGCGGTGGATTTGGCGACATTTTCCAAATTAGTAGCGGCAGATGAAGATCGGAGCTCCGCCACGTCAGCAAACCATTTTCAAACTTTTTGTTCCAAAGCCAATCTCCTTTGCATCCCGGAAATATCCACGAGCCTCGTAAACAGCAACATCAGGGACGCAAACTTTGTCTCGTACGGCACCGGCCGGAGCTTCACCAATTACGGCACCAAACAGACCAATGCGGGACAGAACTCATTCAAGAATTATCCCATGGAGCAAGGCGCCGCCATCAACAGCTTCGGCCGGTACAGCCGGAGCACCATCCGCCGCGACGACGTTTTCACCAACTACGCCCACCACGCCAACACTGGTGACCAAAAATTCGATAATTACGGATCGGCCGCCGACAGCGCCGGGAAGTTCAGCAACTACGGGATCGACGACAATGTCCCGGTTCTCCGGTTTAACTTGTATTCCGTCAATTCCGAACGACGGAATCACAGCTTCACAAGCTACTCGAGTAACGCCAACGCCGGAGAACTAGATTTCACGAGCTATGCTCGGAACGCGATAAATTCCAGAAACGATTTCAACGCCTACTCCAACGAGTCCAACGTCATCCACACGAATTTCACCAATTACGGCTAAACCGCCAGAGGAATTACCTATAGTTTCACAACTTATGCTCTGGGGAGCAATCAACCGCAACAGAAATTCGTCAACTACGGAGACAGAGGAAAAGCAGCGAGTGGAAACTTTCACAAGCTATAGCGATCACGGTAACGGCGGCGTTGATATATTTAAGAACTACGTCAAGAATTCCCAAGAGTCCGAGGTTAATTTCGAGAATTATGCTCACTCGATTTTCCGGGATCCGGCCCAATTCACCAGTTATGGAGAAAATTCAACGGGCCAGAAGATTGGGTTCAATAGTTATGTAGTTAATTACCATTTCAAAGAGTATGGCAAAAGCGGCGTCACGTTTAAAACTTACCTGAATGAAACTTCACCGGCGGCTACTTTGGACAACGTCGGAAGTGAAAAACAGGGACGAATAAAATATGGGTGGAACCCGGAAAATTCTTCAGGGAAAGCATGTTGAAGACAGGGAATGTGATGCATATGCCACATATCAGAGATAAAATGCTCCCAAGATCGTTTTAACCCAGGGTGATTTCCTCAAACATACCATTTTCGACAAGTAAAATTACTCAACTCAAGAAAATATTTCACGCCGGCGATGATTATAACTCCATCATGGCCCATATGATTAGAGATGCCATGACAGAATGCGAGAGAGCTCCCAGCCCAGGGGAGACAAAACGGTGCGTTAGCTCAGGGGAAGACATGATTGACTTTGCAACTTCCGTTCTGGATCGAAATTTGGTCGTTAGAACAACTGAAAATACTCAAGGCTCCAATCGTGATATTCTGATCGGGTCGGTGAATGGGATCAATGGTGGGAGTGTCACCAAGTCGGTTTCTTGTCATCAGAGCTTGTATCCTTACTTGCTGTATTACTGTCATTCGGTTCCTAAGGTTCGGGTTTATGAAGCGGATATATTGGATCCGAATTCTAAGGTCCGGATTAACCATTGGGTGGCTATATGTCATATGGACACTTCTTCCTGGAGCCCCGGGCATGGAGCATTTCTGGCGCTGGGTTCGGGTCCAGGAAAGATTGAAGTGTGCCATTGGAAAGATTGAAGTGTGACTTGGACCATTGCTGACTGATTTAAGCAGCTGGATTTAATTATAGTTTCGTCGTTTGTCATGTATTGTGAGAAACAAATTATGTTTTGTAAGTTTTTAGTATTCCATTTGTCAAAAAATTATTGTCTAATTTATATTTTCAATTTTAGTTTAATTAGTACAAAAAATGAAAGGTCAAACTGACAACTTTTTTCCCATCCTTCCTCTCAAAAGACTATCCTATTCATGATATAGACCTGAACTTGACTCCGAATGGTCGGTTATCTACTTCCAAGTTATGTAATGGTACTATAAATTGGGGGATCATGGTATGAAAGTCATATATATGTATGTAAGACTTGTAAGTAACGCTAATTGTTGATATTTTGTAAGCTCGTTTTTAATTATTTTTTGGCCGAGTCAACCAAACTCTCCCTCCTGCAATGCTCATAAAAAACAACCGGGAAGGCGCGGGGTCTCATAAAAAGTGAACAAAGAAATTCAAATTGACTAAAACATGTTACAAGTGGCCAGAGTGAAATCCACTGGATATTAAAGCGAGCAAAAGTTTTGCTTCAATTCATCAGTTGAATCAACTGCATATGCACGTGAAATGTTCAGACCTTGTTGATGATCATCCTAAATTGCGTAAAAAATTCGGTAAACACTATTCTACCAAGAACATATGTGATCTATTTAAATATTATTCGTAAGAATCTTTATTTCTATTCTCAACGATTAACCTAAGTTATATAAATAAATCATGCTGCTGAATTTCACAAATTGAATCCTAAGACCCATATAACCGATGTGGATACATGTACATGCATGCTCGACATCCTTGCTTCCTTTGGGGCTTCACATTAGCAGTTAATTAATGCGGTTGTGATTAGTTATTTAATGTATTTGTACAGAACATTTTATGTGATAATTCAATAAACAGAATATTTCTCTTCCAATTTTGGATTCAGAGATCCACCATTGTCGACATACTAATATTAATGAATGCTTACACGGGAACATATTTATCGATATAATACGGAGGAATTTTCCGCGTTGATGCTAAGAATTCAGATGTTCAGGGTACGTAGTTCGTACGTATTGAAACTTTTCAATTTTTTCAATAAGAAGTGTTAAAAATGGGTTCCAAATGCAAACTTGTTTCGCGCATTTACTAATTATAAGTGGTCAGCTTTGTTTATGCTAAGCTCAACATGCCTGGTACCACCCCACGTTGAGATGGTTTATTTACCAACGTTTTGATGAACTTCGAGAAACAATATTAATACAATCGTGGCAAATAATACCGGTACCAGATGTGTTTTCGAAACAAGATTTCCCTACGCTATAAAAGTTCTTCCAAAATGTTCTATGTGATATCGATTCTCTTCCTCCCACCGAGCATTTTACCGGAGAAAAAAATGGTGAAGCTGGCCATCATTCTCCTCAGCTTCTTCCTGTCATCCCTGATTTCGTCTTTTGTTAATGTACGTAAGTGAAAACCTTGATAACTGCTTGCATTTCAGATTCTGCTATTTAAGTATTTTATTTAATGTTTAGTTTTCCTCTTTGAAAATTGCATTGGTTCATGCATGCTTATATAGTAGAGTCTACAAAGTCTTACTTCTACAAAGTCTACATATATAAGTAATCCATCCGTTCCTAAATGATTATCCGGTTTGGATTTTCATTTTAAGTTCAAATTATACTAAAATCTCAAACCGAATAATAATTTTAAGATAGAGAAAGTATTCCTTTATTTTGAAATAATAGCCCAATTCGAATTTTTTTCTTTGTACTTATAACTTGTACTCCCTCCGTCCTAAAATTATTGTCCAGTTTGAGATTTTATTTTTAGTACAATTTGAACTAAAAATGTAAACTCAAACTGGACAATAATTATGGGAGAGAGGGAGTACTATATAAATGAAAATTCAATCTCTATCATTGTTTTAAAACAGATGGAATATAATTTATTTTTTGGAACTAACATAGGGGGACGTGGCCGCCGGCACAAGCAAGAAAATCGGGCAAAACTTCGCCGGGAAGAATCCGTTTACGGCCAAGGCATCTTTGATTCGTTACTGGAAAAAACAAATCTCCAACAACTTGTCAACGCCGTCATTTTTCCTCAACAAAGCTTCCCCATTAAACGCTGTGGAGTTAGCAACTTTTTCAAAGCTCATCGATCAGAACAGCACCTTAACATCAGGTCAGCTTCAAGACTTGTGCTCCAAAGCAAACCTCCTTTGCGCCCCGGACTCATCCACCACCAGCCCTGCCACTCAAGACGCAAAAAAAGACGTTAATTTTGATACTTATAGCGAGCAGAACTTCACAAATTACGGCACGAAACGACGAGGCGGAGCGGACACATTCACAAACTACTCCAACTTCGAGGGCTTACCAGTAAATAACTTCCGACGCTACAGCCGCAACTCGGTGGAACACGACGGCGCGTTCGCCAACTACGGCCTCGACGGCAACGTGGCGGACCAAAGTTTCAACGGTTACGGAAAGACGGCAAAAGGAGGGAGAGGAAACTTCGAGAATTATCAGGAAGCCGAGAACATTCCAAATCTCAAATTTAACTCGTACAACGAAAACGCAAAAGGCGGCCGGACGCAGGATTTCTCGAGTTACTCAAACGAAGCCAACGGCGGGGAGCAACATTTCAAGAGCTACGACAAGAACGGGGTGGGACCTCGGAGTGATTTCCTCACCTACTCAAACCATTCCAACGTCGTCGTTTCCAGCTTCTCGCATTACGGCGAAAACGGGAACGGAACCCAGGAACATTTTACTCAGTACGGTTTCGATTCCAACGTCCCGCTTAACCGATTCACCACCTACTCGGAACGGGGCGGTGGAACGGTAATTTTCCAGAGCTACACCGACGATGCTAACATCGGCGACGACACATTTTCATCCTACGGTAAAAAATCAACCTCGTCGACCCGGGCATTTTTCGAAACGTACGGTCAGTCGGCGAATCGGGGCGCGGTGAATTTCGTGAGCTACGGTGAAAACTCGACCGACCATTTCAGCGTGTTTAATTTCTACGGAGAGAATCACAATTTCAACCAGTACGTTAAAGACCGTGCCAAGTTTCAGATTTACGTCAATCGAAGCGAATCCGCGACTAAATCTGTGTCGGACGGTGAAAAAGTCAATGGAAATAATAACAATAATATTTGGGTGGAGCCTGGAAAGTTCTTCAGGGAGAGCATGTTGAAGACTGGGAACATAATGCCAATGCCAGATATCAGGGATAAAATGCCCAAAAGATCATTTTTACCGCGGGTGATTGCCGCAAAATTACCATTTTTATCTGGCAATATTGATCGAATGCAGGAAGTTTTCCACGCTGCTGATGGTTCCATGATGGGCCGTATGGTTAACGATGTGGTGGAAGAGTGCGAACGGGCCCCGAGTCCAGGTGAGACCAAAAAGTGCGTTGGATCAGGTGAAGAAATGATTGACTTTGCAAAATCTGTTCTAGGCCCAAACATTGTGGTTAGAACAACAGAAAACATACAGGGATCCAATGGGGAAATTCTGATCGGGTCAGTTGTAGGGATCAATGATGGGAATGTTACTAAATCGGTTTCTTGTCATGAGAGCTTGTTTCCATGGTTGCTGTATTACTGTCACTCGGTTCCTAAAGTTCGGGTTTACCAAGCGGATATACTGGATCCGAAATCAAGGGCAAAGATTAACCGGGGCGTGGCTATATGCCATGTGGATACCTCGACATGGGGGCCCGGGCATGCGGCATTCTTAGCACTTGGGTCGGGTCCTGGACAGATCGAAGTGTGTCATTGGATATTTGAAAATGACATGACCTGGGTCGTGGCTGACTCTTAAGCAGCTAGATAAACTCTAGATTGTTGTTGTATCAATAGGGTTTAGAAAAGCTCCTCTAGAAAATGCGAAAAAGAAAACCTCTTTTTCTTTTTACCTCTTCTTTATGTAATACCTTTATATAGGTTTTAGAAAAATTTATCATGTTCTCAAATTTATTGTACCCATTTTATTCTGTCAATCTCATTTTAATATTCTACTAATATCACTAATTAGTCATTAACAAATTTAGACAATTTAATCTTATAAAAATTGATTTTCTTATTCTGTTGAGCAAAGACGATATATTAATTAAAATTATGGGATTATAACGTTATGAGAAATGAATTGGCCCTTTAAAAATAATAGGTTAACAAAAGATCTAATTTATGAAGGCGGAAAATCTAAGCTAATAAATATCTAATTGAACTTTTAACATTATGAAATAAAGAAATAGAGCATTAGGTGTGTTTATCATTTTTATCATTCAAAAAGATAAAAATGATTGACCTTGATCAAAGGATGCACTTGATATTTCTTCAAAAGTTGATGATATCAAACATGTAGGGGTATTTGATATTAACCCTAAAGAGGAAAGAAAGAAAGAAAAAAAAAACAAAAAAAAAAGTAGAATTATGAATATGAAGCGTCGTGGGATGATCAAATTTCAAAGGAATATTGAGATAACCATAAAGATATCGGGTGTGTTGGCCAACGAGGGTGATATTGTTTTCACTTTTCATTCGCATACTGTATATCTTTGTCCCGCCAAAAGCCCAAAAGTACAATTGCTCAAGCATTCCATCACCCTAATCTGCATTCACCCAAAAAAAAAAAAAAGGCAATCCCCAAATTCAACAGATTTCCATTTTTTCGCTTTTAGTTTGTTGTTTTTTTCCCCCATTTTCGTGACCCCGTTTGTCTCTACTATTTGACGCGGGAACATTCCATTGGCGGGCCATTTCTCTCTCACTCTCTAAAATGTTACTCCCTCCGTTCCAAAATAAGTGTCGTTTTAGCAAAATGAAAAAATTTCAAAATAAGTGTCGTTTTCACATTTCAATGCATTTTTTGTCCAAAGTTTCCAAAATTACCTTCAAAAGAATTAATACTATTGGTGGACATTGTTTTAATGGGGTTAGTTGAGGATATTCAAGTAATTTTATTACCCTAATTAATAGTTTTTTAAACTATGTGCAAAGTGTAGGATGACACTTACTTTGGAATAGAGGGAGTACGAAAAATCTACGACAAGAGTATATCGTTAAATGCTTGATGCTAACTCAACAAAACCTCTCGGGCTAGGATCATTTTCTTACCCTTTTTTTTCCCTTTGTTTTTTCCCCTTATGGGTAGATTCATATACCTAATGTAATACAAACTTCTACAAGCCAAATTAAAGTGGCAAAAAAAAAAAAAACTATAATATCACTATACTGTATTTCAAAGGAGAAAGTCTAACCTACACAAAAAATTAAATGATAATTATAAAAAGGAAGACAAAATATTTTTAATTTCAAAATTGAATTATGCATAAATGGATTGAGTCACTGAAGGTATTCATATTCATTTCAAAATTGACATAACTCTTTTCTAATATGAAATCAAATAAACTTTGAGCGTGCATCGAATCGTGTAGGGTTGATTTTGGGAAATTAGTGTGAAAGGGTTGTAGAGTCTATCTTGCTTCAATATGTAAGAATAGTACTCCTTGTTGATTAAAGTTGTGAACAATACTAGCTAGTTGTTGCTTAAAATGGTGCATAACTAATCAAGTCAAAATCCAAACCGGAGCTTTCTGAGTAGAAAATCATCAGTTAAAAAAAGTTATAAACTTGTTCACATTTCAGCTAGTCATGTTGTCGTGTCCTTCCACCGACTTTTTTTTTCCCCATCATTACTGAGTCCTTTCATTTCACAAATAATAATGCACAAGTGTCAAAAATAAGTTTTTTTTGGGGTTGGAAAACGAGGCCCCTCTCCATATTTTAAACGTGTCTATTGTTTTGTTTTTTACCCCCAATCATACTGCAGCTTAATCAGTAGTCATTTTCTCACCAAAAAATATCTCATCCTTTTTCTAGGAATGAGGATAAAAAAGTTTAGGGACATCTTATTTTGTTCCTATTATTGAAATTGGTAAAATTACAATAAAGATTTTGATCCCGTGTATTTGAGAATCATAACTTGATTTCGGTCTTTTTGTAAGATTCTATCGATTTTGGTTTATATTAGAATCTAACTTCTGAGTCGAGATCTTACAAATGTTTGCTAATAGATGGTCTTTTATCTTACATTCCGAATTAAAAGATTGTTGTTTTTGGTGGTTCAATGCAGTTTTAAGTTGGAGGAAGTGGAATTTTTTGGGGATGACATGAATATTGTTGTTATCTTATTAAAACAATAGTAGAACTGGTGTGTTATGTTGTGATTAAAAGTTTTTTTTTTCTTTTTGAAATATATTATGTTTGTGATGTCATTGATAGCGTTCGCTTGATGGTTACATGTATTTTTTTTTTTTTTTTGTGATTTCGTGATTTCATCAATGTACTGTATTCGACATCATATTTATAGTTTGGAATGTAATATTTCAATCATTCATATGGATAGTTTTGCACATGTTTATTCATATCAAATGGTAAAACTATATTATGGTGGTATGTTGTACATTGTGTTTCATGTTTTCTTTTTCTTTTTTTTTTAAAAAAAAATTTCGTTGCATCATCATAACAGTTTTGGAAGAATGGATGAAATTTATTATTATAAAAGAATACCTCAAAGTTCATATTGTACGCACAATAGGTCTATACATTAAAACAGTGACCCTTGCCAATAATTTGTAATAAATCTTTGCCATTTTAACAACGGTAAATATCGGAGGGCCTCATATGCTATCTCCATCAGTTTACTTGTTCTCTTATGAGTTTATTTTGTTGAACCATTATTTTATTAATGAAGTGATATCATTTGATTTACATTCTTGATGCTCCATTTAAAGATGAATCAATTTAAGCCATTCCACGGTAATTAGTAAGCAGTACATATATATAGTATTCCATGTAACGGAAAATAATATATAAATGAAAAATGTATAGTAAAATTGAATAATGACTGAAGTGACAGATATATAAATGCATAATAACTCCCGTTTTTGTTGAAAGTTATTGAGAGGGTGGTGTATTTTTTTTTTTTTAAAATCTTTTCATTTTACTCTAATGTAATATTGATTATTCATTAGAGATCCTTCTTTCCGCATTTTTTTTTACTTTATTTTAGCATAACAAAGTAGGATTGAATCTACTGATGAATGGATAGAGTACAAAAAAGTATGACTGACCCAAAAAAAAAAAAAATTATCCAGCACCGGATGAAAGAAAGAATTGTGTACTTAGCATAAATCTATCAACTCAATCTAAACAGCATGTGAGGAGGAGACAACGGAGCCTAATACTGAGAAAATTTCATCAAGGTCAGCTTCATCACATGTCCATCAAAATCAGCATTAATCGAGGCGAAATAGAGCCAACCTAATAACTTGGATCGGTTTTGAACTGGATTTTTGTCGATAATATTCTCATCTATTACGCATATTTTTCAAGATCAGTCAAAACAATTTAATTACTATTAAACCTCGTGAGAGTTATTCCAGCTCAAAAAAACAATATGGCCAAGAAAAAATGATGTACACATGACGATGATGGTGAAAGATGACTTTGAAATTTCTAGCCACCAAATGTTTTTTCTTTTCCATTACCCTAAAAAATGATATGGCCCTCCTACGAAATTCCAATTAATCGTCCTAAGATGAAGAGGTCCCCGTCGCCTGGCCGGCCGGCGAAACGGAACTTATACCCGATAGTAACTTCAACCTCTCCCGCAATTTTGATGTGTCTATTCCAATTCTCGGATACAAAGCCTACATTTTATTCAGTCAAAATGAAATCAGCGTTAACAAACAAGAATTCCCACAAGATAAACTCAAAATTCTCAAACAAATAAGGATCCTTACCTGACGAATCTCTACACATAAGTTTGATAGCGACGAAGATAAGCTTATATATTTCATGAACAAATTGTAGCCATTTTTAACTCGTATGTCCTTTAATAGTTCCCCTAAACGACGGGCGATAACAGTGGACATATACGAGCATCTTTTTTATTCTTTTTTGGGAATTTTTTTGCGGGCTTTGGTGTAAAATAAACTCATATATGATTAAAAATTTGGATACATGGAAGATATATTAAGATTTCAAATGAATAATGAGATTAAATTCCAAAGAGCAAAAAAAAAAAAAGAGAGAAAGGAAAAAGAACCATATATATGACAGCCCGAATCCTCATTAGATTAGGCCTGGGTGACATCTATATCATTGCAAGGACATACTGAAGCTAGTTTAACCTTAGTGGTTCATATATAATGTTAACTCACTGGAAAAATGCTTCTTAACTATCTACTTCTTCTTATATGATTCCTGTAAATTATACTACTAAGTTCCCTAGTTTGTTAGCCCACATTCTTCATCAAGAGAGCTAGCACCATTTCAGCATATATTAATCAATGTGTCATAATGTTAATTAGTACTCCCTCCATTCCATAATTATTGTCCAGTTTGGGTTTTCAATTCTAATTCAAATTGTACTAAAATTGAAATCTCAAATTGGACAATAATTTTGGAACCGAGGGAGTACTAGTTAGATTGTATTCTTCTAAAAAGATTGTTACATATATACTCCCAACCTAGAGATCTAGAAGCGCTAATGATAATATCAACCAGGATATTCTATACCTGAGAAGTGATGGAGTAGAAGATTCGATCGGTGGAGCTGGAATAATTTGCACTCAGAACTTGAGCCCCTTCTTCTTGAAGAACTCGGAGAACTTTAGGTAAAAGGAAGCCCTTGTTCAATCCAGTCACTAGATTCACCTCTAGCTCCGGACCCCTTTCGTGTAGATCTACCGCCGCCACCGCCAGATCTTCTTTCAGCCCTTCTCTCTCTGTTTTCAGCTTCTCAACCCTTTCTTTCAACTGCTTCACATACTGACAAGAACGGTTTAATAAAGCCGGCAACGGCATTTTCTCCTGCACTTAAAATTATTTTCTCCATTATTTTTCAATATTCCTCACCATTAATCATTTAATAACCAGTTTTGTATAATGACCAAAACCTTTACTATAATTCTTAGTACTGACCCATAAAATAATATTAAGCTAAAATGCTAGTTTACCTTGGAATTGAGAGGTGGGAGAAGAGAAGCAAGGTTTGAGTAAAGATTTTTCATTTGTTGCCTTCGGTTTTTCTCTATAACACCTCTTCCAGCAGGTTTTTGGGGTGAGGTTTCGGCCGGCATTTTATTTGCTTTTCTCACTGAGAGTTGCTTTATCCCATCACCTTTTGGGGTTTTTAGTTTGCTTCGGGGTTGCATGAGTGCTCCCAATGATTTTGCATATAAAGTCGTAGTGCAGTAGTATAAAGCCAGCAGTGGAAGTGAATGAATTGGATGATGGGTTCACATTTATTTATATGTACAAGACTACAAATAAATTTGGAGATGGTCTTCAAATGAATCAAATCCACATACATTCTGGATAGGGCGATAATGGCTTCCACCACCGTTTAGACTTTGATGAGTAGTATTCTTTTCGTCTCATAAAAAATAATATACGTAATAAATTGTAATTGTATTAATTCTAATATAATTTTCTTTTTTTTTCTAAAATTATTGTTTATTTTATGATTTAATTTTTTTATTATATAATTTATACTAAATCTGAAATTTCATACTGAACAATCATTTTAGAATGGAAGGAGTATAATTTATAATTTGATTTATTTTTGAAGGACAAAGATAGTACAAACGATTCTTTATCCGTGAAAAGAATTTTAGTCTAATGGTAAAAACTTGAGAAGACTGCAAGAGGCATATGTACCATTCACTATATTTCTTTTCGATAATTTTTAATCAATATATTCTTTACCTCAACATATATATATATATATATATATATATATTCTCACAGTTTATATTATTTCTAACAGAAAGAACGCACATCCAAAAAAACGTTAGGAACAGAGAAGTAGTATAACCTAATACGGCGAAGGAAGGTCAAGGTGGTATCTTACTCCAACTTAAGTCATTCAGTTACTTTTACATCTTGTTAATCTATATAATTGATCAAGGCTAGTTTTTCACGGCCACATAATTTAAGCTAGAGCTTCTTTGAACTATATAGATATAGTTGAAAAGTATTCAGAATTTTTGTGGGAATTAATCATATGTGTTTGAATGTATGGTTGACCGTACTTTCTTAGAACATCAATAATTTGAGAACTTAGATGACATACATGCTCAGAAGAACCTAGAAGAGAATATTTTATTCGGGACCAAAGTGGAGGAGAGATTCATTAAAAAAATTGCGGGAGTAACAGAAGAAGGGGAGAGATCCAAAATAAATAAATAAATAAATAAAGGATGGAAAAAACAGAACAAGTAACACAAATAAAGTTGAAACATGTTAGAACAAATGGATATATGTCTCCATTTGTTAGAAGAAAAAAAAAAGAAAAGAAAAGAAAATATGTCGCTTATTCCCGGTGATTGTAAAATTATCATTAGAATTAAAAATAAAAGCTTTACGTATTCAATCAAGAGTGTTGTGGGGCCGCATTGAACTGTGAAAGGTTTAAAAGGATAGATATTATAACTTTTAAAAAGTGTTTTGAGATATAAGAGAAAAAGAATTGTGATTATTATGAAGAGCAAATTTTATTGTTGATTATTTAACACCATTGGCATCAAAAGGACCAAGAGAATTACAATGGTTACAAACTTCTCCATCGGGCGCTTTGCCTTGGCTGGAGCATGACCTAATCAGGGTTGCATACCTTAGAAATGTACTAGTTTGATTTTAGTCGTTTTTTCGTCTCTTTCTTTGTAACCAAAGAAGGGGGGATTGTAATAATTGCCCTATATATATAGGACCAATAACTTAGTTTGCATAATTTTCAACCACTACTCACTACCGTCGAATCACCACCAATAGCAGTTGGTGTTGAGAGGTGGCAGCTGGTGGTTCGATGGTGGAGATGAGAGGTCCGGTGATGATAGATAAATTAATATTTTTATTCAAAAAAATTATTCATATATGATTTTAAATTTTTACTTAAAAATATTTTAAACCAAATTTTAAATCTAAAACAAAAATTAAAATAAAGTCGTTCTTCATAAGAGTCCATACTTTTTTATAAGATATCTAATAAAATTAAAATGGAATAAGAATACATTTAGAACTGATTCAAGTTCTTGGGTTGCAACATTTATATATCCATTAATAATACCTGTTTGGAAAAATTATGATGATTAAGGGAATTGAATGACAATCTAGTAATTAGGATATTGTGCTTCTTGGTATTAGATTTTGGTTCAATTCCCACTAAAGGATATGTAATAGAAGTTTTACCCACATTTAAGTGGATTCACTTGGGTGGATTTTTTTTAAATAAAAGAAAAATTATAATAAAAAACTTTTAAAATGATGAGTAAATTATCTAAATTATCTCTCTAATCTGAAGTGTATAAATTCAAATGTAAAGTATAGAAAATGAACGAATATGATCATTTTTTATCACTCATACTTGTAAAATTTTTCATGTACATATCATTATATTTAGCACTTAAACTTAATTGATTAAGTACTTAATTGATTGACACTATTTGTTAATATGATCTCATAGTAACTTAATTTATTAAAAATTTAACTAATTAAGTACTTAATTTTTAAGTACGTTTGATAACTAAAAGTAGGAAGTCGTAATAAATTAAGTAGGTCTGGGATGGAAGTACAAATTTGAGTATAAAAATAAGTGATATATCTATCACTTATTACTAAACTGAATTCTTGAGACTTTTTTTTTTCTCTTCCTAATTATTTACTTTTATGTTTATATTTTGTATTTTCTTTTATCTTTAACTCATTTTTGTTAATCTTGGTGTTTATTTAAAATTAAAAATTATTTTTTATTTTTTTATATGTTGATATTTATTTTAATAAAAAATTAAAATACGAATAAAGTCCATGATAAATATATATTTACCATAAGGATATACTATCATTATTATAATTATAAAATAATTACATAATCAAAAATAAAATTCATAATTATTATATTTACCATAAGGATATAATATCTATGTTGTTACTAAAATTCATAATAACACTATTATTTTTATTATCATGGCTTCGTACCTATCATTTATTTTCTTCAAAAAATTTATAAATGAAGATCTTTACGGATTCAGATTTCATTGTTCATACTTCAAATTTCAGCCATTCTTTTCAGCATTCAGATTTTGATTTTCATCAAACAAGATAAACTTAATTACTTCACTACTTATGGTTCAGTCTTTATATTTTAGATTTCATACTCAAATTAAGTTTGATCGATTTAATAGTTGTATAATATTCAGACACATTAATTATGAAAATTAAAAAAGAATCGAATTATTTAAATTTATGTTGATAATTTTTTGAGGTGGAATTTTTTTTCTTGTCCACTCTATAACTTTCAACATTTGAGGGAAACAACATTTGAGATAGGAAAAACACCAATTTAATCGTGCCAACAAAATCCCTTAGCTATGTACTCCATTTGATATTGTCACACATCCAAGGACACAATCTCAAAAACTTAAATTAATAGGGGAACCGAAATAAATTTAATCTAATAGAAATTGGAATTAAATCGGAACATAATAGTAACCTACTATAGTAAGCTGAATCAACCCAGAAACTAAAATAAAAACTTAGTACGTATTTTAAAAAAAAAATAAAATTGTCGGGGCATTGAAAAAAAAAAAGAGTGAAAGAGGAATGGTCCCAATAAGCGAAAACAGTCTCCCACTTCACCCAGCAGTGTGACTAATCATCCATCCATATGACCGTTGGACAATTCTATTCATCTTCTATCATATTTGATTCTTTTCTCTTCCTTTCTTCCTTCTTCTTCTTCTGTTTATTCACGTCAATTCAGATGACATCAGACATGATCGAGCTCATTTTTTCCCCCAAAAAAAGAAATACTTAAAAAAAAAAAAAAAAAGGAACACTGATATTAATTGCCAGCCTTATCAGGGAACGAGGTGTATCAATTCGCTTCCAAATATTGACATGTTTGTTTCGTTTTTAGTGTATGTTTTTAAGTGATTTTTTATTAAGAATGTAAAAATATGTATTAAAAGTGCAAAAAGTTATATTGTGATAGGACAGTTATTATTATTATATTACTCCCTTCGATTCTTAATATAAGGTATTTTGACTTTTCTTAGGTTTAATCTAGTACACGTTTTTAATCGACAAAAAAAATTTAAAAATTTATTTTCATATTCATTGTGTTCTCTTGATTGTTATGAAATATTTTTAAAGTTTTTTTATCGATTAAAAATGTATATTAGTTTAAATATAGAACAAATCAAAATGTCTTATAATAAGGACAGGAGAAAGTATTATGAAAAAACCATGAAAAAAAGGACAAAGACGATTCGTGGGTCAATTCAGAGTCGTGATAATTAATGAGTTAGTACTAAAGTAGTACGGGACAAAGACGATTTTTTTTTTCCTTTTCTTACAAATTGCTTCTGTTCCTTTATAAAATAATAAAAAATATTTTCTTGCACATTTTAAACGTGTTTGATCAGGTTTCGTGTGAACCACATGTGTGTCTTCGTGTTAGAGATAGGGTTTCTTTGGTTACGTACGGCTGCAGCACCATCCTGGATTCCTGGTCCTCCATATATATATATATATATATATATATATTTTTTTTCTCTTCTAGATGATAAACTTACGATTTGTTCCACAACACAATCATAAAATATGGTTGCCAACAAAATAAAATTCATTACATAAAATGACAAGCAATGACGGACAACACACAGGCGCCACGCCACCTTCTTCTCTGTTCGTTTATGCATGAAAATGTCCATGTTGGGTTTTTAATCAGTAATATATATCAACTATACTTCTCTTTTGAGCAACTCTTATGAACGGGTAGATATTTTACTCGCATGCAGTTTGCTCACTAATTGGAATTTTATAAACTATGGCATTGTCACGTGACTATAAAGTTGTAGAATATTTTTTAAATCCTTAAAATAAGAATTTCAATTGTGAAAAGGTTGATATACAGAGGTCAACTTTCAAATTTTTATTAATTAGCATACCCTTGATTAGTAAAATAAAGTCCATAGTTTACAGTAGAAATTAAGGGTAATATAAAAATTGGTATTCCATCTGTCTTTAAAAAAGAGCAATGATAGCGATAGTGAGAAAAAATAGTAAAAATACATAGTGATTGATGTGTCAATAATATTAAGGGTAAAAAGGTAATTTTGGGAGGGAAAAAAAATTTTTAACGGCAAAGTGGTAACAAAATAGGGGGTATACATCAGTCTCTATATTTTATCACTATATTATTTTACTAAGAGTATCATTTTCCTTTAAAAAAATCAGTCCATTTTATCGAAGTAGAATAATTCAACAAAATAAATTATTTTCTGAGAGAGACAATAAATAGTTAGTTTCATATTTTTGTACGCCCTCCTTCAAACTCAAATCTCAAAAAAAAAAAGAAAAAAAATCACTCCGGTCTTTATTTTAAAGCATTTGATTTCGTCTTATATTTAACCTAGGATGTCATTTTAATTGAAAAAAAAACTTTAAAAATATATTTTCACATTCGTTGTATTCTTTTAATTATTTTAAAATATTTTTATGTTTTTTATTCAATTAAAAAGACATCTTAACTGAAACCTATGACGAAATCAAAATGCCTTATAATAAGGACCGGAGGGAATATATTGTGGACTCCAAAATTTATTTTAAAAAATATTTTAAAATATTGATGTAAAAAAATATTTTGGATTTTTTTATATTGATGTAAAAAAATATTTTATATTGATGTAAAAAAAAATATTTTGGATGTAAAAATAAATTTTGGCGATATTGGATGGAAAATAAATTTAGTAAAAGTAATTCACAAAATTATCCAATATATGATGTAAATGTTTTTTTTTTTTAAATCCAATATCTTTTCCTAATTATACCTAGTAATGTCAAACACAATATCTAAATGTATAAAAGAAGAAATGAATATACAAATATAAGTAGGGTATTTTTACCCAAAAACAGCCCACTTTATCACCGCATTTTTGTCAGTTCACATTGAAATTAAGATGATATCAGCAGCTAATGTCATTTTCCGGTGAGAAAAGGTGGGTTCAGTTAGTAAGATCAAATGTCAAGGGGGTATTAGTCATATGACCAAAACTCGAGGAGAATTTAGTTAACGGGCTAAAATTCGGGGGGTAAATTGTAGTTCGCCCTTTATTTTGTTAACATAATTAATGTTAAAATTGAAAATTCGAATCTACAATTAGTTTAGAATAGATAGAGTATTAACAAAATTAAATCATTGGTAAGTGTGAGATGGAGTACTAACATATTATTGTTAAGTGTGAGCAATATTTTTTTGGGTGGGATATATCTCATTGTTTCAACATTTCTTTCTAATTCTCATTAGTTTTGTTTATTTACGTGAAAAGCTCCACTCTATTGTGAAGTAGTAGAAAGTAGTCGCAACAATTGGCAAATGGCTATACATGGAACTTGTTTTTTGAGCAAAAAGAATGATTGACAACATAATCTTGAAACCATTTAAAGCAAATTGGCTGTAACATGTAACCTGATCTAGTCTTCCTTTAGAGCTCTCTAAAACTAATATCCCTTCTGTCCCGAAATTATTATCTCGTTTAGATTTTCAGTTTTAATATAAATTGAACTAAAAGAGAAAATTCAAACTGGATAATAATTTTGAGACAAAATGAGCATTATGTTTAATTTCTTCCTACATTTGTTTTGTCTCAATCCGTATGATATATCCTTCCTTTTTTTATTTTTTTATTTTACAGTATTTGTAGTGAACAAGAACCGAATCGTGATTTAGTGGTTTGGACTTTCTATGCTCAATTGCGATATTTGAGATTTTAATTTCTATTGCGGTCATGGAAAGCATGCGAGTTGTGAAAGAATTAAGTAGGCCAGACGCCAGAGGCCTGCCGCTGAATACAAAGGACCAGACATAGTGAGTAGAGTCTCTCTTAGTAGTTCTATCATTGTACTAGTAGTTCTATCATCGTACTACTTCTGTTCCAAAAAATAAGTCTATTTTGAGTTTTGGAATTTGTACTAAAAATAGTATAAATATAAGAATTTAATGTAGATTATTTTTTTGGAATGAAGGTAGTAATAGTTTAGTTATTTTGAAGGCACCAATAGGTGCGGTCTAAAACAAATATTTGCAGGGATTTTTTTAAAAATATTTATTTCAGTCACTGTTGCAAAAAATATTTTTTCATTTTTTACGGCTTGCTTGATGCATCATCATTCATTTCGGACCTGGACTTGTAAGGCCATTTAATTCTGGACCAAAAGAAACTCAGAATTCTTGATGTTTGTTAGTAGTCCCATGATAATGGGCCTAAACTTTGAGCTGACCTTGTCCGGTCTGTATTAGTCGTTACTCTCTGTTGTGTTTCTGAATTTTTTTCTTTTTTTTTGTTTTTTTTGTTTTGTTTTGTGTTGTGCTTCTCACTTTCTTGTCATTGAAAAAAACAAAGCATTACCTTTTACCGTTAGATTTTTATTTTATTTTTTTGTGGGAAACAAAATGTAAATTGGATTTTTTTTTTGAAAGTAAAACATAATTATATTAGAATTAGAAGCATTAGACATAGATTGGTAATAGACAAGCCTATGTACCTCTTCTACTTTACTTCTATCTATCTTAACCAAACTACGACGGAAACTATTTTTTAACTGATTAACTCTTCCTATTTAAACTTATGACTCTATTGGGAAATCTAATTCTCGTAAGCACTGAGCTTCAAACGAAAATGCAGTCCGTATATGTACATTGGATAAATGATAAATAATATATTCCCTCTATCTCATAAAAATGAGCTTTTTGAACTAAAATAGTTTATCAAGGTGGACTATCTTTTTTAGAACCGAAGAAGTAGTAAACGTGTTATTTATGTGATCGGAATTACCGTCCTCAAATAAAATTTCTCATTACTTTTCATACAAAATTGTAAATCAGATTTTTGTTTTTAGGGATATACTTCATCAAATTTTAATGTGAAAAAATATTGTTGTTTATGTGATTCTGAAGGACTTTGGTGCAGCTTTATGAATCTTTTTCGGGTAAAAAGTGCAGTTTATGCTTAATTGTATCCTGATTTTTGAAGAAGTAGAAATCTAAGGCGAGTGCGTGACACTATGAGATACGACCGTTATCCCAACGTTCAGAAAAAGCAGTAAAATTTTAAAAAATTAGGGGGCCCACCCCCTACTTCCCCAACCTACCCGTTAGCTCCTCCTCTACAGTCTTCTTCATCCTCCACCATCATCATCCCTCTTCTTTAACTCCCACATTCCAAAACATTCACGAATTCACGAGTTCATTGTGAATTGCGTTAAACCCAGATTTAGTTTCCGTATTAATTTTTTTCCTTTAATGTTACCACCACTTCTATTTTGTTTTTAACTCTACAATTGTGTAAATTTTTACTTCTTTTTTTACCCAAGAATTGCAAGGTCGACTTTCTTGATTTTGGTCCCCCTTGCAATTCTGGCCATCTTGATTGATTGTTCTTGTTACATTTTTCTGGGCATCGTTTTCTTGAAGAAATTATGGCGGCATTAGCTCCCGGAATTCTGTTGAAGCTATTGAATGGGATGAATGCTGGGGTGAAGCCCACTAGTGAGCACAGAAGTTCGCTGTTGCAGGTTACCGATATTGTACCAGCAGATCTTGACGAGAAAGATCTTTGGCCAAAACATGGGTTCTTCATAAAGGTATCTGATTCGTCGCATTCAATATACGTTAGTCTTCCGTTTGAGCAAGATGACCTTGTTCTGAGCAACAAGATGCAGCTGGGTCAATTTATATACGTCGATAAACTGGAGCCCGGGTCTCCGGTTCCCGTCGTTAAGGGCGCCAAATTAGTCCCCGGAAGGCACCCTTTAATCGGAACTCCGGAACCCTTGATGGGTTTAAGAAAAAAGGGGGAAAACACCCAAAAGAATCCTACCCCAAGAAGAGGTTCGTGGGGAACAGGGCCTAATAGCAGTAGTACAGAATCTGCACCTTCTGCATCACCCCTTGTTTTGAAGCCAGTTCCTCTGGATTTTGATCAGTGTTTTACCCCAGTCAAAGAGAGGCCATCAAGCTTAGTTAAATTTGGGGGAAATTTTCCAATGTCGCCTGTGATTCGTGGGAGCAGGGTGAAGGATGGAAGTGCCAATTCTTCTGTTATGATGACTAGGTCATCTGTGGGTGGAGCTCTTTTGCCTAAAATGATGGATCTAAAAGGTGAAAGTCCATCAGTGGTTCGAAAGAGCTGTTTTACGCCTTCCATATCGAAGTTTCCCAGGAGCAAAAGTGTGAGTGACAGAGATCAGCAGCAGAGGATGGCACCAAACAGTCCCTTCAACTCATCTGTAGGTACATTTATCCTTCTTCTTTGTGCTAGTTTTAATGGGGAAAAGGCCTACCTTTTTTATCTTATTGTTTTTCAATTTTGTGAATGTTTTGTTTGCATTTTTCCTAAATTAAGGAAAAGAGAAGTGCCACACCACCACCAAGTTTAAGGAGTGTAAAAGTGGCTGCTGCTTCTCCTACTGTTGTTGGTGGACCTGTGAAGAAAATTTCCTCACAGCCACAATCTCAGCCTGATGATTCAGCCTCCAGTAGTAATTCTAGTCCACCAATGAACTTGCCTGGAAAGCTTAGCATGCTAGGAAAGGTACTACAGTGTTGGATTTTTCAAGCACTTTTGCTTTAATTAGACGGTGAATTTGTGCAAGGATTTCAGTAACATTGTGTGGTTTATGAATGGCAGGAAGCTGTGCAACAAAGAGAGACGGCACAGAAGATAGCACTTCAAGCCTTAAGAGATGCTTCAGCCACTGAAAACCTTGTTCGATCTTTGAAGTATGTGGTTCTAGTTGTTGTGAATTTGCATTTCTCTTCTTAATTCATTCAAATTGTTCAACTGAATTGATTGAATCCGTTTCCTGTATTTATGTAGGATGTTTGCAAACATGAACAAGTCAGCTCGGCCAGATGTTCCAGCAACCTGTTTTGAGAAATTTCTGGAATTTCACAACCAAATTGCTCAAGCAATAGCTGAGATGGCTTCTATTCAAGCAGCTACTGAAACGGCTCAAACTCCAAATGACATCAGTGAAAAGGGTCCTAAAGAAATCTTACATGAAATAATTCACAACTCAGTGGATGAATGCAGAAACTCAGACTCAACACCTGCCTCAACTAAAAGGAGGACAGCACTGCACAAGTCTGTTGCTGCATTTCCAGAAAGAAGTGATCAGAAATCAATACTTGGAAAGCATTTGAGATCATCCACTGTTCACCAAAAACTGTCCCTGGAGAGAAAGGGGTCCTCAGAGAATGATGAAAACCAGAAACCAGCTGCAGCAGCTGCTCCTTGCAAGAATAGTAGCAGCTTATCGAACACAATTACATTGGGAAAGCAGATTGAGACTGAAGCCGGAAACTGGTTCATGGAATTTCTAGAAAAATCATTAGAAAAGGGATTGAAGAAGACAAAGGGGGCAACAAAGGAAACAGATGCTTCCAAAGTTCCTCAGTCACTTATCGTAAAAGTAATCAACTGGGTAGAAATGGAGCAGTGTGACTCCAGTAAGCGGCCTGTCCATCCTAAGGCAGCACAAATAGCTAGGAAGTTGAGGATCAAAATGAGAAATCCTTGAATTTGTTGGAAGAACTGAATCTAAATATGACTGGCTTTTCTTTTTGTCCATAGTTTAGCCAAGACATAGAAGTATTCATATGTTTGTCACTGATGCTTCTTCTGTAACACTACTCTCCATACACTTATTATTGAGCTTATTTGTTCTTTCAGCTAGCCACTTTTACCATGCCTATTGGGTTCAAAGTTCAAACATTCAATGACTGTTTGTGAGCTCCAAGTGGCGCATATAAACCCAATTTTATTCATCAGCAAATATTGCAGATTGCAGCAAAAGAAGAATGTTGTAAACTTCATCTTGGATTCAACTGTTGAATAGATGGTTGTTGTTAATCAGTTTTTATACTATACTACTAGTGCATCTTACTTGGTGGAACAAAAAATTACATCTACTTGGCCTTGTCCCCGTGTACCACAACTAATAAAAGTGTAAAACAGTGGAACATCTTTGGATACGGGTAAAAATGAAATATGCGTTTGCCGGGAGTCGAACCCGGGTCTCCCGTGTACTACTACTAATAAAAGTGTAAAACAGTGGAACATCTTTGGACGGGTAAAAATGAAATATGCGTTTGCCGGGAGTCGAACCCGGGTCTATTGCTTGGAAGGCAATTATCCTAACCGTTGGACTACAAACGCTAGTTGCATGATTAGCCGGATTTATAATATAAGTATAGTAGACTTTGCAGCTTTTATAACCAGTCAATTGCCGCTGACGGGAAGCAGCATGGAGATGAGGCGAATGAATGGGTGTGGCGGCTGCAGTTTGCTTCGTATGGCCATTCGTTCTTCAGCAATCCTAACGATTCCACTCCAAACTGTACCATTGTCTCGTTGCCTTCAGAGATTTTCTGGCCAATCTCTATCCTTTTCTTTGATAGAAAAACGCCGCCTTTTGTCAACAGCCCTTCGATCCTCTTCTGTTCCTTTAAGCTCTGCTTCCGCACTTCACCAACATGATTCCTTTCCTGATTCAGGTTTCCACCCTTTTCTTTTCCTGACTTACTTGACTGATTTCATGATGTGGGTTCTGTGCTCTGTGATTTTCCCCTCCTTTTTTCCTGGTTGTAATTTTCTCAATTTTTTGAATTTTTTATTCAGGGGATGATACGAATGTCGAAATTTCGAAGACGGGCTCAAAGGTGATATTAAAAGGATTGACGTTTCCTGAACTTGAGGTATTATTTATATGGATTTCTTCAGAATGTTGCGATTTTTAGTGATGCCGACTTGAAGTGATTCCACTATAGCTACTAATTTTAGAATGAATATCCACGATGCTCTTCTTATCCTGGTTCTGTGAGAAAGATATGCTGATAAGATTGTAGAGCTCAGGTTTATTGGCTAATACCAGTGCCTGCTTTGGTCGCTTCTTTCTCAATAGTAAATGTTTTTGCCTACTACATGACTATTAGATGATCAATCTACCTTTAAATTTGCCTTTGATCTTATGCTTGTAGTTTGATTTTCTTGTTTCAGTTTCCCAATGTGACTTTTGCTTTGGTCAATGTAACTTCTCTTGCAGAAATGGGCTCAATCTCAAGGGTTTAGGTCTGGTCAGGCTTTGATGCTGTGGAAGCGAATTTATGGAAATGATATTTGGGCAAACAGTTGTGAGGAATTAGAAGGTGTTTTTTATTTCGAAATCTAATACTTATCTTATTTAGCTTCGCACGCAACTTGTTCATTTGTTACATCGCATGTTTGCATATTTGATGTCATATTGATGTCGCACTAGAGGTTTTTTATGCTTGTGATCTGTTTTTGTGCTTCTGCTCACTAGCAACTCCACTCTTTGCTTTTGAAGGGTTAAACAAAGACTTCAAGAGAATGCTAGGTGAGGTTGCTGAGTTTAAGGCGCTAGCCCTAAAAGATATACGCACGGCAGCTGATGGCACTAGGAAGGTAGAACTAAATCTTTCTATCTGGCACTGTGTGCTTGTGAATGCGAGATGCAAACCCCCTTCCCCAATTTCACACCAGCTTCATTCAGTTTCTTTGAGGCTTGTCTAAGCTGTGTATAACTCACAGGATTTAACAGATGCTGTTCACATTGGGAGATGGTCAAGTTATCGAAACAGTTGTGATACCTTGTGAAAGGGGCAGAAACACTGTTTGTGTTTCTAGTCAAGTGGGATGTGCTATGAATTGCCAGTTCTGCTACACAGGAAGGCAAGCTCTCTCATGACGGATGGTTACTTACATTATTAACTCACTTCTTTGTGGTGGATTATCTTGTTCTTATCAGTGATTTGTTTATAGGATGGGACTGCGAAGGAATTTATCAACAGCTGAGATAGTTGAGCAGGCTGTTTTGGCTCGTCGATTGCTGTCAAGTGAAGTCGGTGCTATTACCAATGTGGTTTTTATGGTAGGTGATTGCATTTTTGGATGCCGAATGAATAATATCAACAGTTACCTAATGCCAAATCAATTGACACTAATTTGGCACTCTTACCTGGAATTGTTTGAGCAGTTGTTTGCCATTTACTCTTGGATTTGTTGATAGACGATGTTCTAGTTCGTTATTCTTGTGTAGTTGTTCACTGCAGTTTGGTGTTTCTTGTCCATTAAGTGGAACTTGTTATCTCATCGACCTGCCTCCTGTAGTTTAACTTCTGCTTCATCAACTACAAAATTTGGTGTGGTATTTTTTGTTCTTTTTTTTTGAGGAGGGGGTTCAGGCTTGCTTTGGAGATGGTAAAGAAGAGAGACCTTTGTCTATCTCTTAGCTTTTCTAACATATGCCATTGTGGAGACCTAATACTTGATTAGGAAAATTCCAGTTGCATGCTCCTAACCCCTATCTCGCTTCTCTTTTTCTGTGGCTCAAACTTACCCTCTGTCAGTCTCTGGAAACATCATTGTTTGTTACGAGTTCCTTTTTTTGACTGGAAAGAATTTATTTCCTTCTAAATAAATATGTTTAACCACTGTTGAAAGAATTTTTTGTCCTTATTACCATGCTGTTACCCTAACATGTATATGTGGTTCTTTTCCATCAAGGAATGAGGAATTCATGTTACATTTTAGACATAATTGTTACGAAGTTTAGGCTGAACTGATTTTTTCACATGTTGTATGAAACATATACATTTTGCCCTCTAGCAAGCTATTAACTTCTAAAATTTATTTAACTAATGTGTAGGGAATGGGGGAACCACTTCATAACATTGAAAATGTGATGAAGGCTGCAGAGATAATGGTGGACGAACAAGGACTCCATTTCAGTCCTCGAAAGGTTACCGTCTCAACCAGTGGGCTGGTTCCTCAGCTGAAGCGGTTCCTTCGGGAATCTAAATGTGCTTTAGCAGTTAGCCTAAATGCTACTACTGATGAGGTTAGTTATTGAAGTTTCTCTAATTGTTGATTTGAACATGGGGAAAATTTATAGTTTTCGTGAAAATGTTTGCAGATCAGAAACTGGATCATGCCAATCAATCGCAAGTATAAGTTGGAGTTACTTCTTGGAACACTTCGAGATGAACTGCGTTCAAAGCGAAACTACAAAGTGTTATTTGAATATGTAATGCTTGCTGGTGTAAATGACAGGTAGACAGTCTCATATTCCTGGTCCTTGAGATTATTTGTATGTTGTCTATATGCTGCATATATACTTTTCTTTACTGCAAGACTTGTGTATATAGCTTAGCCATTGGTGTCCAGACATATCCACATAAAAGTACTAGTATCTTTTATCAAAAGCATGTTTAACAGTAAATTAACAAACTTCATTTTTGATCTTGTGATATTTTGACAGTGTTGAGGATGCGGAGAGGTTAATTAATCTTGTCCAGGACATTCCTTGTAAGATCAACCTCATCTCTTTCAACCCTCACAGTGGTTCACTCTTCAAACCAACGCCAGAGGAGAAGATGATCCGATTTCGAAATATCCTCGCTGAAGCGGGATGCATTGTTTTCCTTCGATGGAGCAGAGGTGATGATCAAATGGCAGCATGTGGTCAGCTTGGCAAACCAGGAGAGTTCCAGGCTCCCTTGTTGAGAGTGCCAGCCCAATTTCAAGCTGCATTGGAAGCATCCGTGTGAAAGGTTATTGCCAGATTTACGTGAGCACTCATGCACTCATGCACTCATGCACTCATGCTGTAGAGTGGTAGGGTCGAGGTGGGATGTTTGTAAAATCTTTCACTTGCCTAGTTAAACTTCATTTTGTGTCTGGTTATCGGGGTTTTAACTTTTTACGGCCAAGTTGAGGCATGACAATGTGGCATGATGCAACTTTCTGTTCCCATATCTTTTGTAATTTTCCAACTGCTAGCAGCAAAATTTAACAGAAGTGCAATGCTGTCAATTTATAGTTTTCTACTGAGGAAATTTAATTACATATTAGAATGTTTGCCACTCTTACTAAGCGAATCGGACTGGGCAACATTTACCACACAGAACATGTTATGAATTCGTAAAAGTCCCGTGTGCACGTAGCTACTTAGACATCATCAGCCGTTAGAAACAATACATCTATGACTTTGGTATGCGATCTTCCGTGACGTGTCACAGCGGACGCATTTTTGGGCGTTTCTTCCTCTCCGGAGTTGAATGGACTTGGGCCCTCATCCCATAGGTTTTAAGCTGAAAATTTTCAAAAGCCTCGGAAACTACCTCCACCTGAATAATGTTTATGGAGGATTCCAAAGATTAGAGCTATTCGACCAAAATAAAAATAAAACAAATAATCCAAACGAGGGAAAGAAAAAACTTGAAGGAAATAGTGGAAATTAGCACCAACCAATTCAGGTTTCTTGGCGTATACACGCACTATCATATCTTGATAATATGTTGGTAGCAGGTGGCTGACACGATCATCTTCAATATGGAATTTCTCATTGCAATCGTAGTCCTGAAACAATTGGTAACAAATTTGGATTGCTCCCAAAGCACAATGCCATACGGATAGTCATTGCTAAACAGGTTCCGACCAATTATTATTAAAAGATAAAAAACAATGTATGAAGATGATGAAACTTGCAGAGGCTGAGAATGCTTACCTTGAAGAAGTTGATGCTGAAGAAGATCAAGGCATGGAAAACCAGAGGGAAAAAGGAAAAGTGTAAGGACAACTGTTTCAAATATTAAGAAAATGTTCACTACTAATGAATTGGGAAATCTCCATACCTTTCAAGTGGATTTTTCCTTCCACAAGTCAAGTCAATCTTGACATTGGTCACATGAATATCATCCTCACTCAGGGAAATACCATCAGATTTCTGAAAAAAAAAAAAACTACTAACTCAGATATTGTTTGCTTCCTAAAAAGAGGTAACTATTGAGGAAACAAAGAATGACCTGGCAACAGATTATATCTTTGGGAGAAACCTTTCTGAAGTGATCAAGTTTGTCTTTTGGAACAGAAAACTCGTTACAAAACTGTCAAAATATTAAAATGGGCATCAGCAGTTAACAAAAAAGAAGTGAAGATCATCTTCATCTTGCAACATTAATTTTCTATCGCAGCTATTCGAAGACACACCTGATAAAGATCCCTTCTCCTGATGCGAAGAATCAAATCCCTGGATTCCTTCAAACCTTGGTCGGAAGAAGTTTCGATGGTTTTCAGTATCGTGTCATCCAACTGCAATTCAAAAAAAGTAGCATAAGATTTCCTATCACAGCCCGGAACATTATCATGCATCAAGAAGATTGAGCAATTAGATGACCTTCCAATAGTCGGCAGGATCCTCAATATACGATGCAATTTGAAGAGAGTCATTTGCTTTCACCAAAGCATCAACGAACATCAGTTCAATGGCCTAGTTAACAAAGCAAAAAATGAATTTCAGATACATGTAGCCAAGTAACGTGCCATAAACATCATGTTGACTGCTAACCATGAACAATCTAAAGCTTGGATACCTTTACTTTAGGATGCATGTAAACAGTCCTATGCATGTCAGCTCGAGTAGAGAATAACTTGTGGACAGTGAGATCTGGCCAGTGGAAAAACATCAGTCAAAAGACACAGGGAACATCATTAAAACATGTTTGCAAAAGTGAAACTAAAATCACTTACATTCCTTAGCTCGATAGCAAATCTCATCATCTATAACTCGCATTGTTTCAAAAAGCCTGAAATTCACAGAGAAGACCCCAGATAAAGTTACTTATGCGTGCATCACACAGCCTTCTTAGTCAAAGCCCTACTCTTATCTTCCATGAGAAACTCTCTTAAGCAATTTAGTAATGTCAAACTGAAAAAATTCAAGGAGCTGGTCAGCTAAAGAAAAAAAAATCTAATCATACCTTGAAAATTCAAAGCTGCAGCCGAGACCACAAGCACGGGAATCGCGAGTTATATAGTCAAATCTGTGGAACAAAAGAATCATCCTTTGTTCACTATTCTGTAACATTATATAAATATAAAATTTGCTCCAGAGAACATGTAAAGTTGCAGAACATACTTGTCAACATCTATGGAGTTGCGCCCATTTGCAACAATGTCATACAGGAAACTCTTTTCCTTTGAGCTCTACATGAGAGTATGATTTATAACAAAGCAAGAGAGAAGGATCAAGAGGAAAACAAGAGGACAAAAAGGATTGACGGATATGGCTTATTACTGCAAAACGGTGTACTGATGGATAACACTACTAACCCATCCCGTCTCATGACCTACCCTTGATGATGCAGATTTCTCAGACGCAACTACCATCTCCTGAAAGAAAGGTGGATACATTAAATTATAGAACTGAAGGAAAGAAACCAATAGAGAACAGTAATACTTGGTAACAACTAATCTAGTACTACTGATATATTCGTACATCATGATACTCAGTTCTGCTATTTAGTAGGCGAAGGTAACACATTTAACACTATCAGACCAGAGAAACACATAATTATATCAGGTTTATATCCAGATTCCTAGACATAGGAAATTGATTGATTAAGGTTCACAACTTTCACCGAGTAGAAAGAAGATAACTTGTACAAGTATACTTCTAAAGCATAACATTGATAAAAGCACCATAATCAGACCTATAAACTGATAAAGAATAACATATCATGGAGAAAGTTGTCGAACCTTGACTCTACTAAGATTCTCAGAATCAATATCAATGTTATGCTCATCAACAATATAGTCTATCATCTTCACAGACATTTCTTCATGAGACCTGCACAATTTCCAGTAAGATAAGTGAGTGTCATCATTACCAGGACCTCCAAGGTTGTAATGGTTATGACCTGAAAGTATATCAGAAGATACCAGAATAGGTAATAATTATGGTCCACAAAAAGACCACAAATTTGAGAGTAAGTTGTTACCACATTTTTAACACAATAACATTCTATACGCAGTTAATTTACTCAAAAAATAGAAATAAAATTCCATTTCCATACTTTTTGGTAAGAATATCAAACTCATCTATCCCATGTCCATAAAAGATGCACATACAAATAGTGCTGTCATTTCATAAGCTTGTACTTGTATGAGAATGGAAATAATCTAGAAAAACAATTAAATTAATGAAAATTACTGGAAAGGAATATAAAGGTAAGACAGACAAGGAGCTAATTCTCATAAATCATTCTCGGTCACTTCCACTAATCACAGCACTACAACTTCCATGCAATACAAGAAGTCATTGTCAGAGGGAAAAGAGAGAACCATTTGCAGCCATCAGTAACTCTTGGAAGAAACTCCCGTTCAAACATGTGACTGAACGGCCCATGTCCCACATCATGCAGTAGCCCTGCATATGAGGACAGACAGATAATAAAAAACCATCAAAAACAGATTATCAATGAGGACTGAAAATAAAAGCGACCGACAATTTTGATCACCTGCTAGTTTAACAGTCTGAACATCAATGGGTTCAATGCCAAGCTCCAAGCCCTACATGAATGACATGCACATGAAAACTACAGTGCACAAAATGCAAGATGTGAAATATCAGATAAGGATGTGTTTCTCACTTGATATTTCTTCAGTTTATCCATTGCTTCATTGGCCAGCCAATAAACCCCAAGCGAATGCTCAAAGCGAGAGTGAACTGCCCCAGGATAAACCATGTATGTTAGACCTGAAGAAAGAACAAGAAGATATTCATCAGGCATGCTTCAAAGATGGCGAGTCTATGAAGGCGCACTGGCGCACATAATGAATACAAAAGCAGAAGTAAGAACTTTGGAACGTGAATAAAATTAGAGAAAAGTTGGACATGAAAGACAAAGTGCAAACTGATGAGATAGAAAAGGCTTCCTAAAATCATAAATACAGGACACAGAGAGCAGAACCATTCTTCATAGCCTAACAAGGATCTTGATAAGGTATTTGTCCATTATCAAACAAAGTATGATAGAGCTAATTATATATGCAATTCACTATGGCATACCAAACATTTTAAATTCTTGGGTGCAATCAAGTCAAGACAATAGCCTAACAAGCATAAAACAACAGAAAATACACAATTTCCTCCAACTCTTCTTGAGCCATCAATTGGATTCATACTTACATTCCATAGTCAACCACTAAAATCTGGTACAAGCATAAATGGATGGAATAAATGAAGACAGAACCAAAATAGTAAGCCACATATTTTCCTTTTCTAAGCCAATAATCTGAGTCCTCTCCAAATCAGCATTTTACTATTTTAAGTGTCTTGATCAATTTCAAGTTTCAGCAGACTAAACACTGTACAAAGTAGTACTGCAATTCACAGAAAGGCCAGACTTACCAAGCTGCTTCAGATCTCGAAGCCTGCAGACATTATAATAATTGCACATTACAGTTTCAGTAGGCCAAAACTTTGGAAGAGAATAAGGAAAAACAGAACAGCTTAGGCTCTGACTGCAATGGAGTTTACCTCTGAAATTGTTCAGTATCGATAAACTTCAAGGAGAGCTACAAAAAAGAAAAGAAGCAACACGGTTCAATCCTGAAATTATTGTTGTCAGAAATCCTTTTCATAAAATAACAGTACTAATGGAATCATTATCTTTGAATTTATCAATTACAGTAGCTTTTACCTTTCTCACTAAGCCTATGAAAATTATATTATCTTAATGTGATTCATAGCTAAAGTAATTTGTTGGTGCATGCAAAAGTAAAGGACTAGGTAAGAACATGTTATCGAAATTCATCATCATAACTATAGACAAAAAGTTCTGAAGATAAAGCAACTAACTAAAATTACTGCAGCTAATATTACGCAAACGTCATCTTATTCAAAATTCAAACAATTAGAAGACGTCGCCCAACAATTTCATCCTAACTTCTCAAACTGCAAAGCCATTGTAAAACGAATTCAGTTTCAGTAAACAAAATTTCGAAATAATCAATGCTTGGAAAAGGAAACGCATCGAGAACAGCGACCTTCGGAAAACAACGCTTGATCGCATATGGAAAACAGAGTTCAAATACTAAAAGTAAGAAAATCAGAAATTAAAAAGACAGAAATTCAGAATCGGAATCGTTACAGGATCGACGAAAATATCTCCGTTCACATTATCACAGCAAATACAATTGCGAAAAGAGATGATAAATGCTTGTAATAGCGAACTCCACAAAGAAAAACAATGATTCAGAAAATCGCGTACGGAAAAAGCAGAGTATCAGAAGAACAGTTCAAATTTCAAATAATCGAACTTAAAAAACATCAAAGCCAGAGTAGGAAAATCGTTACAGGATCGAGGTAAATGTTGCCGTGGACATTATCGTGAACATGTTTCAGGAAGCGGCGATCGTCGCCGGAGAAAGCTCCGGCGCGGCGGCTATAACTCTCAACTCCGTCCAGAGGAGCTCCCATTGCGTAACCGGGAAGAGACATGATGGAAAGTTCCAGAGAAGTGAAACGACTAATGAGCAGCACGTTTATGTAGAAGTAACTAAATGAAGTGAGAGAAATTGTAGGGGGAAAGGGAGGGCTTATTTATAGGTTAGGCAGGGAGAAGGGCTTAGGGAGAGACGTTAGGTTGACGGACGGTCACGCTCTAAAAGGTGACAGTTATTGGACTCATTTTTAGTCAGTTCGTACTGTAATTTCGGAAGGGTGATGGTGTACTGTAGCGGTGCCGCCAATTTTCGTTCTGGCGTGATTATATTTCAACAATCGCAGTGATTAATGCGTGTCGTGCACGGTCCAATTTGATTGGACATTCTTTCGAAAGGATCAACGCTTTTTATGCTGTTCTTTTTTTTTTTCTTCTTCTGGGTTTGATGATGACGTATCTGGCCAAAAAAGAAAAGAGTAATGATGGGAAACTGCAGATTTGAGAAAATATTGAGCAGCATTAGGTTAGTACTTTGCAGAAAAATTGGCGTTCATAATCAAAATTTTGTGTTCATCGTCAATTTTACCCTATTAATTTTTAATTAAAAAATAGAGAGGTCTTTTTGTGATTTGGATGCTGAATATTCACTCAGGGCTAAAAAATAAAAGAAGAGGATTTGAGAGTTGAATGTTTACGGCTGAAAAGAATAAGCAGAACAAACTTTACTTCTTTGCCCCATATTGTAAATTTTTTAAAACAATTAAATAAAAGAAAATTAATACCTTCTGCTTCAAAAGTCTCTTCAAAGAAGAATTGGGTTAATGAATTTGAGGCAGAGAAAGCTGTTTATAATGAAGCTGTATAAATTTTGAGGCGCCATATTTTGGGCGGCTTTTTAATTTTTTTTTATTAATACAAGATAAATTAAGATAGTTTCTCATTACTCAATTGGGGTTATCTCATTACTTGGGAAAGTGAAATCTTTATCTTTATTTTTTTTTCACGAAATGCAGTAATGATAGGAATCGGAATCAAAGAACCATAACGTCCATTCCCATTACCATCAAAAGAACGCAGCGGCACAGCCTTAGTGATATTAATTCTTCTTTTCATAGAAAACTTTAATCACTTTTTGGGTCATTCCATTTAATCAAAAAAAAAAATCATTTGTCCCACAAAATAATCTTTGTTGCTATATGTTTGTAAAACAGAGGGAGTAGTTAATCTTTGGGGGTGGTTAAAAAAAATTAAACTAAATCCTAATGTTGTATTCATCCATCCACAAATGTTAATTGCTATGCTACACAACACAAGGGCAAAGGTAATCTCTAATTTCTCTCCATATATACGATGATGAATTAATTGTTGGATCTTATTAATTCCTCCATTCAAAATATGTACAGCCCAGCATTCCAATGGGCATGACAACAGCTCAATACTCGTCCCCCTTTTAACAAAGCCCAATGGATTTCTTCTTTGATAACGGAAAAGCCCAATAATAGTCGATCTTCTTCCCTGCGAATGTTTGGCCGAAGTCAAATCACCGTCACTCAAACACACCTCAATCTCAAAGCTTAAACACGTTTCAAGAATGGTTGTAAGTTCATTCTTTCATTCTTATTTTTTATCGGCACTTTCGCAATAAGGTCAGTTACTGGGTTATACAATATATATGTTCGTCGATTCGTTGCCCTTCCTTGACGTCGCCGGCCCGCACTGGACCTCCGGTCAACTCCTTCATATGATACCCTTCCAGCTCCGAATACTGGGCCGCTGTCACTTTTATGCTAGATAAAGTGAAGATTTCTCATTTTTATTATTGCTTCGGATTCCGATTGTAGAGGCAAACTATTGAGCATTCAAAATCACGTGGTGGATTCCTGGTAAGCTGTCAGACTCGTTAAACTGTTCAAAGAACAATGTTTGTTATGTAGGATGATGATTAAGAGATGTAGAGGCTGCTTGTAGATGGCGGAGGAAACTCAAATTGGTATGTTTCCGGGATATGATTTTGGTGGGGTTTTACTTCGTAAGGCATGAATAAGTGTTCCATTTTGCTGTCACCAAATTGTTGTCAGCTCTTTGCATCATATAATTCGTGCTTGGTTTCTGTAAAAACTCGATCTTCACTCTTTTTTTGTATTGGTAGATTTCTAGTTCGAAAGCTATCTTACTTTGGCACAAACGATCCCAGACCTTTCCCAGATTACTCTCCCAAAAAGCCTTCCATTAAAGACTCTGAACTGGTTCACCATATCTCCATTACTCTAAAGCAACGTCGTTGTGAGAACCTACTGCGTGCCCTGAAACCATTTGAATCCAAATTTAGACCTGATCATCTCATTTGGGTTATGATGAATATAAGGAATGATTACAAGTTAGTTTTGGATTTCTTTCAGTGGTATAGCTTACGTAGAGATCCATCGTTGGAGGCGTGTTGTATTGTCATTCAGATTGCTGCTGCTGCAAGAGATTTAGTGATGGTTCATGGACTCATACGTGATTTTTGGACAAAACCCAATTTAGACCTTAATATAGCCTTCTCAGCTTTCCTCGAAAAATTGATATACACATACAAAACTTGGGGTGCTTGTCCTCGTGTTTTTGATATCTTCTTTCAAGTGCTCCTGGAAGTTGGGATTCTTGAAAATGCTAGGAAAGTTCTTGATAAAATGTTGAATTATGGTTTAGTGTTATCTGTTGATTCATGTAACTGCTATCTTTCTCGTCTATTGGTTAGTGCTCATGGGCCTCCAATGACAATGAATGCCTACAAGGAATTGTCTGAATTGGGTGTCTGCTGGAATACCGCTACATATAACATAATAATCCATTGTCTTTGTTTGATATCTAAAGTGGAAGTAGCTCATGCCTTACTGATGAAAATGGAGTTGAAAGGCTGTGTACCTGATGTTATAAGTTACAGCACTGTGATTGATGGCTATGCCAAGGTACAAGAACTTGATGTTATCCTAAAAATGGCTGAAGAAATGCGAGTAAAAGGACAGAAGCCAAATAATTTCACTTTCAATAGCATTGTGGATCTTCTTTGTAAGTCTGGTAAAGTAGTGGATGCTGAGAAACTTTTGAGGGAGATGATACGCCAAGGTGTTACTCCTGACAAGGTAATTTATGCTACTCTTATTGATGGTTTTTGTAGAAGTAGGAATGTTTCTGCAGCGTTTAGATTGTTTGGTGAAATGCAAGAGCATGAACTATTTGTGGATTCTGTAGTGTACGCATCTCTCATTTGTGGTCTTTGTCATATTGGAGAGCTTGCAGAAGCCGATAAATTATTCAATGAAATGCTTGGAAGAGGGTTGGAGGCGGATGTCATTACATACACAGCATTGATTGATGGATATTGCAAAGGAGGCAAAATCAGAACTGCCTTCTCTTTACACAATCAAATGGTGCTGAGGGGATTGGTACCCAATGTTGTTACTTACACTGCACTGGCTGACGGGCTTTGTAAACAAGGTCAATTAGACACAGCAAATGAGCTTCTACATGAGATGCGTGAGAAGGGTCTCGAGCTCAATATTATCACATATAACTCCCTCGTGAATGGATTTTGTAAAACTGGGAATCTAGTGCAAGGATTAAGGTTGATGCGAGATATGGAGCTGGCTGGGATATGGCCAGATATTTATACATACACCACCTTGATCGATGCTCATTGTAAATCTGGAGAGATGTCTAGGGCTCATGAGCTTCTTCGTGAAATGTTGCATAAGGGGATTCGACCAACAGTAGTTACATTCAATGTTTTAATGACTGGATTCTGCAGGTCTGGGATGCTAGAGGATGGTGAGAAGCTACTGGAGTGGATGCTAGAGAAGGGTGTGATGCCAAATACCAGTACTTATAATTCTCTAATGAAGCGCTATTGCATTCAAAAGAATATGGGTTCTGCGACTGAAATATACAGGAGTATGTGCAGTCGAGGAGTTTCACCGGATGGAAATACCTACAGCATTTTAATAAGAGGGCACTGCAAATCTAGGAACATGAAGGAGGCTTGGTTTTTACATAGTGAAATGGTTGCAAAGGGGTTTACCGTCTCCGTTAATTTATACCTTGATCTTATAAAAGGCTTTATAAGAAAGAAACGGTATGCAGAGGCGAGGGAACTTTTTGGAAAAATGAGGGAGGAAGGATTGCATGGGGATCCAGCAATATATGGCACCTTTTTAGATATGAAGTACAAAGAAGGAGACGTTAATGCCACCCTCCAGCTTTGTGACGAGTCGATTGAAAACTGTCTGGTTAGTAAGAGCAGTAGTGGTGTCACATAATTTGAGGATATCCCATCATTGTATAATGTATAGCATGATTTTGTAACAAACTTCAGGATCTACATTGCATTTCAATGATCTTTACAAAAGGAGTTCTAAAGTTGTACCCAGTTGGTCAATGGCTACTTACATCTCATCTCAAAAATCAGCCTTCTAAATCTATGAATGGCTTCCATCACTTGATGGGTCCATTTTGGATTTGCGGTATAATCAGAAAGCTAACCTTTTTCCCTGGCCTGACTACAGCAAAATTTGACTACGAAACAAAATTTGGTTTGCCTGTACAATTTTTGTTCTTGTTTCCTAACAGCTCAAGTTTCACTGGGTTTCTATAGGGCACCGAAGTTACAGAGCGGTTAAACTTCTTTCGAGTTACTGTCATTGACATAATTGCAGTTTGCAGTTTTGATATCAGAACCTTAACATTGGCCACTGTCAACTAAAGCAGAATTTTGCAGCAAAATCTACAGATCTGTCACTTGATTCTCCTCACTTGCATTCTCGAATTTTTCCAGCAACAGTTTTCGTATGGTCTTCCTCAGACGTGAAGCATCTGCCGGGTTGAACCAGTGCCTTCCAAACTGCAATTAAAGCGACCATCATGCAAGCACATTAAGTAACCAATATTAATTGGCATGAGGAAGAATGAAGAACCAACTAAATAGAAGAGATAAGAGATGTGAAATTTTGCAGAAAATCTACCTTTTCCAAATCGTTCCTCTTCAGCCTCCCTGGAGCATCTTCAATGAACCGTTCCATGAAGAACAAAACAAAAAGACCACAATCATATTCATTTCTTTGCTGCGGCACCTGCTCACAAAAAATAAATAAAATTAAGAAAAGCCGGAGAAGAAGAGGGAGGACAAAATTTGTACGTGATTACAACTTATATAGTTCACTTCCTTCATAAGGCTGCCAATTTATAAACTAAAGTTCATCCCGAGAAACCGTGAATGATTCTGCAAAGCATTTTGGAATACCTAAAGTTACCTCAATTGTTTGGCCAAAAATTCTCCGAGGAAGGTTTTCCCATATAGAGTCTGCAACAGGAGGCTCAAAAATAACTTCTCCTTGCCTCAAGAATTTCCACTCCTCTTTTAAGAAACTGCAAAGTGCAAATTGAGCAGTTTAGCAAAGGACTTGCATTTTTGCTCAGTGATCAAGTTTTATGCATTATACATAGCAACTTATTTGAGTGATAGATTACAAAGGATTACGCAAATTAACAGGATACAACACGAGGCCAATCAAATGAATAAAAACAGCAGCACATAAAGCCTCTACCTCAGTGATAAAGATCAAATAATAAAAACAGCAGCAGATAAAGCTTCTACCTCAGTGACAAAATGAACTATCACCTTTTTATGTTTTTAAAAATTGAGCTGCTTTGGTGAAGTCCAAGAGAATCTAAGTGAAGGAGAAGTATTTCTGAATCAACTTCCTTCTGTGGCATACATACGATCACCAAGCTCCAATGAAGCCTATAACCAAAAGGTAAAGGGGGAAAAAAAAAAGTACTCAACACAGTAGGAAGATGAGTTCCGAACAAGGTTAAGCAAGAAAGAAAACTAAAACAAAGCACCAACTTTCTACCAGAGAAAGCACATGAAACCAGGGAGAAGGAACCAAAACTTTGAGAGGGTGGCAAAGGTTGGATAAATTGAAAACCAGATGACAAATTCTATTCACGTTCAAGAAAATACACGAATCAAAAATCGAGAATCGAAAAGTGAGAAACACAATGTCACTATTATTCCAGAACAAACTCCAGCTAGATATGGAATATATTCTCTTCCACTACAGCAGGTGGCTAGCTTAAAGAATTTTTTGCTCTACAACTAGAATGTTTAGTATGAGGAACTATGGTTACGAAAAAGGGTAATCAACTTTTGAGTTTTGACATGCTGGCATTCAAGTTACACATCTGGCAAGGATGCCTTGTTCAATATGTATCTATCACTTAATGGTGAGCAAAACCCGCACTACACATGACCACTTCACCGTTACAGCTTCATATCCATCCAAGCAAAAGAAACAAGTCCTAAGGGTTGTCATCCAAATAAGAAACAATTTCAAATTATATAATAGTTCATGGCAATGATACCAATAAGGAAAACCTGATATTTACATCATATGCAGGACATTTCGATATGCCACACTAAGATGTACACAATAGGATTTCGAAACTTACTGCTCATGAATTGGAAGAAATATATAAGCTTTCTCATATAGATTGACACCTCTCCACCACCTCCGGAGCTTGGCAAATGGGTTATCGTTGATGTTCTGCCACATATGGAGGGTCAGGGAAAAAAAAATAGATAAATGGATTGAGTACAGAGGTCAAAGAAGCTACTATATTATCTTTGATATGAGCTTATTTTTAAACAAAATATAGCATTAATACGAATAGCTATGTGACAGTGGATATATCAATCATTTCTCATCTTTCATCAAATTACACGTTCTCAATTATGTTTTGAAGAAGACAGCCTCATGGCATGGAAAAAGGAGAAAATTGAGCCCTAAAGTAGTTCATGTAGTGAACAAGAAGAAGGATTGATTTCAATTGCCAAAATTGATCAGGAAGAAGATAAAATAACCTTGTTATCCACAGCCTCTTTCAGTTTATCATAGAAGTAGGTATTAAAAAAATAATAACTGCGGTTTTCCTCGACTGCAGTTTTCAATTTTATCCCCTCCTCCTCCAGATACCTGCCCATCAAAAGAATAACAATAACATACTGATAAACAAAAAGAATCTCAGAAAGGGAAAGTTAGTTTTAGTCTAGTAATTTAGTGGCTTCTTGTTCATCCTGGGAAAATGGACAAATCAAGTCTATGATGTGAAAGAACTTTTAGAGCATAAGATGGAAACAAGTTGGTTTCCGAAGCCCCTTTTCCAAACCCCAAAAGATTACTAAAATCGATAAAACTGCCCTAGAGCACCTTCCTCTCTCTTCTAACCCCCTCCCAATCACCTCTTTCATTTTGCTTTAAAGGGGACCGTCACCACTCCCGATCATTTCCAATAATGAATTTTGAAAACCTTCCTCAAATTAACCAAGATTTACATTAACTCACCTTATGTAAAAATTCATTACAGGTGATGACAAATATGCCTCAGGTGCAAGACATTTTATGTCTGAGTAACCAATTTCAACCGATCCAGGATCTTTCCTGATTACAAATATAAAAAAGAAGGTTATTATAGTGAAAATAAATAAGAAAGAAGTTGCTCAACATTGACAAGAGTTTTCGAAAATCAAACTGTTTAAGCTTTACCTTGACGGATAGTATATGATGGTGTTCTCGCTGAAACTGAAATGCAGAAATTAGTAGTTGCAAAGAGACAATCAGAAAAAGTACTAACATTAATCACTAGAACACTACCGTTCATGTACTTCAATTTCCTGGGGTGTTACTTCTTCAACATCAGGTTCCTCCTCCTCATCAACAAGTACAACAGTTTCCCCCTGTTAAAGTCCAAATATATAAATTTATCAGACCTCTCCAAAAGAAAGCAATCTTTCATATAATTTGAGCTTCTGAGAAAATTACAAACCTCCTTTTGCAGGAAGGTAATATAATTCCGCTACAGTTATTAGCACTAAATGCGAGAAAAGATGGACTCAAAGAAATAAAGAGTTAATAATTTCCACAAAATCAGTTTCATGTTTCCAAGATGAATAATTGACAAACGAGGGCAACGCTACAAAAGCAACACATAAGGCTGTATAAAGTGACTGGGTTCATGATTAACCCTCTTTTTCTATGTTACTGTGTCCGGGATAAGAAATAGCACATCTCACCATCCATGCACTGCCAATTATCCTCAAAAAATGACGATGCACCATCTCAAAGCATGTCTAAAATTGGTGCACTACCAGACATTAAATAAAAGCTTTTTTTTTTCCCCTCTTCTTCTTAATATAACAGCTTTAAAATACTGCAGCTGATACCTCTGCAGCATAAAAATAAACTGTTACCTGGTATTTGTCTGACATGGTATCGCAGTCTTTAACCAAACCATTTTTTCAGTTAATGAGTCAGAAAATCTTACAGATCCTACAACAAATCTAATTGTCCCACAATTAAAAGCTAAAGTAAATACGGCTGAACATGTTTACTATTTGAAGTAATAATATAGTAAATCGGCTCAAGATGCTTTATTATACAGCAGTACCAAGGTTTTCAATAAAAGTACACTCAAGGCCAGAAGGCACAAAATCATACGACTTAAAACTGATGTAAATGAGAATAAAAGAAGTGCCAACAGAAATGCCAGAGCAAGCTACAAATAACTTTGCGCCCACGCCCACCCGCACCCCCAACAAAAAAAACATATAACTAACCTTTGTGTGCCTTAAGCGAGTGAAATATTGACGCCCCTGGGGAGCAGAGTTCCTACAGGGAAAGAGATAATAGACATTACCATAATGTAACCCATAACGGAGAAGAGGTAAATACACTATCAAATGTGAGGGTTGCATTTATTTTCTTTATTGACCACAATTCAAGAAGAAGAGAGAACGAAGCAAACTAATGGATCAGAACCAAGTAAAACACTACACAAAAAAGAAATCTAATAACTGGTATAAGAACAACACAGTAAGTCCAGATATCAAAGGAAAGGATACTGAAACTGGAATACGAATATACCACTCATAAATTAATGCTCTGGTCCATGACTTAAATACAGAATGATATAGAGGTTGGCATCCGATCGTCCATATCCAACAGAAACTTAAAACAAGAACATTGTCACCTCAGTAGTCTCTCCTCTCATGAATCACAACAATTTACCAAACTGAATGATTTGCAACTATACTCAGAAGACAGGACGAATTGACAAATAACATGATCATTCCAAATTGGGAACAACATAAAAAAAAAAAGCATAGCATTCCAAATGTTCAATGCAGGGAACAACTAATTTGGGTCAATAGATTAACTAAAGAGAAAACCACTGTTGCCAATGACAGAAAATTTAGCACAATTCAAACTCAAAACTACCCCCACCACCAGGCAGAAAATGCATTGAAGGTACGAATAGTTATAATGATACTGGCAGCAAAGGGGAAAAACTAGACTATCCCATTATTTGAGGAAAAGATCAGCAACAACTATGAAAAAGTTTTTTTTTTTTTTTTTAAAAAAGTCTTTTAAGCAGAAAAGTACAATAACTGCAACATGAAAATAAAACCTTTGGCCAAAAAATTCTAGCTTACACAGAAAGATGTGGAGAACGAGCGGGACGAATTCTATCCTTTTGATAGCCACTTGACAGGGGTTTTTCATCAATATTTAAGGAAGCATGCCCCGGAGATCGAAAAGGTACATCCCTTAAAGAAAGCCTTCTCTTCTTTCTACCATTGGGAGTTGATTGCTTATCAGACTGCATTTTATGTCTATTACAGCGGTTTAATGTAGATAACTCCTTGTCAAACGCATTTGCTGTGGTTGAACCTGTCTGGTAGAGAAATGAATAACAGGTCAGGTAATTGTAATTTGTGGGTTGGGGACAGGGGGGACATCACATGAAAAAAACAGAATTATCCCTAAATAAAGCAATCATAAACTGAGCGATGTACAGAAATTTTTTTGGCTTCCAAAGAGGCGAACCAAAAATTATTTATGGCATCAGGGTGCACAGATAGATGTGTCCATTAACTTTGGAACCAATAAATTCCCAAGACTAAAACGAGAAACCAAAACCCGAGGAAAGGAAAACAAGAAAACAGTCGGAGAACATAAAACCTAAAAAAAAAGGCACAAGACTTTTGTGTTTCCAACCTTAACTGACCCTCACGGCTGAGGCACTCAATGAATACAATGGCCAGTACACTTGTGACGGCTCCTGCCCTAGTCGCCAGGAGATAGAAAAATGGTAGGATTTGTAGAGACGATTAAGGTAAAGTTCTATTTATGTGATAAGAAATTTGACCCAACCTCCACAAAAATAAGATTTCCAAAATCTTCCATTTACTCTTTTCTAATTACGCAAAAACTACGGTTATAAACCAGAGTTTCTTTTTCCAACTTTGACCAACCCAAGGTTATTAAATATTAATAGATCTCTATAGCTGGATACCAAATATATCAACTAAAACGTTTATCAAATCGCACATGGTGCGACATTGAACCTTTTGAAATAATTCTCTAATTCATTAGTTAATGGTTTCTACATTTGTGTTTCATGGTCCAATACACCATTACAGAAGACCCTGGCTTCTATCCTTGCAATAAAAGACAGCTCCATTCATCCCACATTTTCAAGATACTGGCACTGATAATTAAAAGGCCAATTAGAAACACATATGGTAATCAGCAAGAACTTTTGAAGGGTAGAAACCGTACTTTCCCATCCAAGTGGTTGCAGAAGAGCGAGCCAAATCTAGACTGAGCAGGTGACACAGCTGAAGATGCTCGATTCAGGACACCATGAGATAGACCTGTGCAGAACAAGGAAAAAAAACTGTCTGAATCCCATCCAAAGCTGACACAAAAGATTAAATGATTGTGGATATTAAGCAAAAGTCACGTATTAAGCAATAAAAAGTAGAATAAAAGCAATTCCTCCCTCTAAAATTAGCAGCAGTAGCGGAAACAACAGCCCACCCCCTCAGCTCGAAAGGAAAAATAAAAGATAAGATACTGTGATTGTTGCAGAGACTTGAGAATATATGCCTGACCACACAAACATACATTGGAAAATGTAGAGCGATACATCCTTTTGTACTGAATAACCTAAGTGAGGGAAATCAATCATAGCATCTTTCTTTTAGTTGTGTAATATCTCTGAATTGGGTAAAATGTATATTCATTGTACAAAACGTGACCTTCATTCCTAGTAAAAGGTAACCAAATGCACGATACTTGTGAATCGTAGAAAGTAAAAGCTTCGCAGTCACCACAACTCTCAAAAAAAAGAAAGAAAAGAGAAAGAAAAGAGAAAAAAAACCTTACCATCTGCATTTCCATTCTGATTCTGTAGATGAAGGGGCTTCGTCAATCCATCATCAACATTCTGTCAAGTAAATAACCCCAAAATAAGGTCCAAAAGATATTTATGCGCTCAAGAAAGCTAAAAAACTTCCACTTAATCGACATTCCAAATCAGCAGTACCCAGTTTTGAACTAATTGAATTTTATAAAGCTCTAATCATCAATCAGCTGTAACCTTACTACCCTCCCTTGAACATGCATTCTTCCAAAACCCCCAACCAAAATAGATTACATAAATACATCCAACTCAAACAGATATGCACAGATATTTTCCTTACAGAACTTACACTAAAGGTAGAAAAAAAAAAGACGCAAAATTGAACCTTTAACCGTCGTCGCTTCAGTTCGTTCTCATACTTCTTAATACTGATTTCTAATTTCTCGCCACCATCCTTCAGTTTTGGAAAGAGTCCCGATTTATACTTCTTCGTCCTCTCCAAAAAATCGATAAGTTTGTCATCCGTCAAGTTCTGCAACTCACTCGACGCAGTCTGCTCGTCCATGAGTGATGATCGCTGCGACTTGGAGATAACAACCGGCGGTTGTGGCTCACCGTCGTCGTCGCCGTCGACCAGCTTTGCCAAGTCTAGGTCACTTAGCATTAGCCCCTTTCTGTTGCACCCGTCTTCACCCATGCATCCGTAATCAGGAACGACTATACATACACGGATGGGGTGTATGTATAGGTTGAGCGTGATTATGTCAATATGCTTCTCCGTTACGGCGAATTCCCTCTTTCCTTTTTCTTACTTACTGTGAACGGAGGAATATCGGTGGACTGTTAAGTATGAGTGGGAAACATGAAATTTCTATTCATTCCCCTTCTCGGTGGAGACCTTGAGAGTTGCGAAAAACCATGGGTGGAAATTGGAAAGGAATTGGGTCTAATTTTCGGTGTTGTCTATTTTGATTGGAATTAATAATACAGGTCCGGAGCCTGGACATTCTAATGAGCTGCATATCCAATTACCGATCAAAAAATTGATAATAATTCTGTAATTAATATATTACTACTACTATTAATTAGGGAAAACCAAAGAAAAAACTACAGACTTTTGATGTTATACTACTGTTCTACTCATTCTTTATACTGTTGTATATAAATCCTCATAATACCAAAATTGATGCGGATTAGGGATTGAAGTAAAAAGGAAATGTGAATAAAAACTAGCTTAGGCTGAATTTGATGCTTTGCAGTGTGACGACATCAGTTCTCTTAAGAAAACAACGTTACAGAAAAAACAGTCAGGCTGTGTGCGCTTGATGAGGCTGTTTTCCTGTATTCGTCATTCAAATCTCTTTCATCTTTTATGAACTAAAGGATAATTCAGATGCCAGTGCAGTGCAGTACAAACAGCCACATTTGCCAACATTTGCAGCACAAAGAATGAAACTTTCGTACAAAGGCACCATAAAGTGTTACCGACTATCAATACAATTGAGGCACATCCGTCTAAGGTTTGTATAAGAATCGGATGGCTTTCTGCTCGGACTAGAACTAGACATTCCTAAAAAAGGTATCAATTCTCATAATAAACAAAACTGTGCCTTACCCCCCAAAAAAAAAACAATAAAATCATGCCCTAGTCCTCAAAGCAAGGCCGGTTTCGACTTTTTTAATCTCAAAGATAAGCATCCTCCACATCTTTAGCACAAACATCTCAGCTTCATCATCCAAGATACCCTGCAGCCTATCCAGCATCTCAGCTGCTGCTACATGTTCCCTGGTGCTGGACATAATGTAGTCTACCAAAGAGGGTTCTTCCTCTCCCAAAAATTCTGTTATCTTCTTAGAGATCCAAGGTTTCATCCGCTCGTCCAACGCATTCTGTCAAAGAGAAAACCAGGTCATACAAAAATTTAAAGAAGCATGGTGCTTTAATGTTTTCAATGTTTTTCACTTTTTCGAGGCAGAATCTGGCAGATGATGACACAAACTAAAGAACCAAGTTGACAGAACCTCCGGCAGCTCTTACTTAAATTTATGAAATGAATATGGGCAATGAAAGTTCCGCCACAGAAAGGATAAGCTATCGTAGGTCAACAGGCACAAAGACAACCAATGAAGTTTTAACTCTAAACATTCAACATGGACTTAAGAATTAAAAGGGGTCCCATAAAGTTTATGCAATTCATTGAGCAAGCTGAACCTACAACTTAAACACATCAACGAGTGGCTTACCTGATCATATGTTGCCCAGTTAATCGCGTATGAAAATAACTCATCTTTGGTCTTTGGAATCATATCAATCAACTGTTTTGCATCCAGAAGTTTCTGATTATCATTTGTCTTTACTTTATCAACTCCTGAGTCTCGAGGCCTGTCATGGTCTAAACTCTCTTTCCTGCTCTCAACTCTGTTACGTGTTACCTCATCACTACTTCTTTCTCTATCACGCAGGCCAGATCGATCATTCAACCTCCTACTACTTCTATCCTTATCCTTGTCAGCTCTGTCATCTTTTTGAGTAGAACTTGATACACGTCTCGCAAGTTCTGTATCAACCATTGCCTCAGACGTTGAAGGCTGGATAGCTAGCTGTTCCTCGGTTGAGTAATCAATAGGAACCAGAGGCCTCATCTTCTTCAGCTTCTGCATATCCTCATCCTCATCTTGGTTAAACACAGAAGGTACTGAGGCTTTCTTTCCGGATCCCTGCAGCCCAAAACCCAATTTTTTGGCTGGTACACTACTGTTTTGCCGGCCATCGGTGGCAGAAAGAGAGGCATTCATGATCTCATCACCACTACCATTTTGAATGTCCCCAGCACCTGCACCCAAATTACATCTAGAAGCCTGCTCATCGACATCCATGTCATTGCTTCTGAGATTATTTTCTTCAGGGAGAACGTTTCCATTAGGCCGACTGCCTGATAACAATTTTAATTCCTCCTGTTGTTTCCTCTTTTGCTCTTCCTCTGCCCTCCTCCTTTCAGCCTCAGCAGCAACCTCCTCCTCTTCTTTTACTCTGTCAGCCAAGTCTTCATCCTTCTCCCTTTGTATCCTCCTCCTTTCTTCGTCACTACTCCTATATTTCCTCTTTTTGCTATAACCACCATCAGTCTCACGCTCATGTGCTAATATTTCCTCCCTGCGCGCCTTTGCTCTTTCCTTCTCCCTCTCTTTCTCTCGCTGCCGCCAGTGCTCTTTCTCTTTTTCTCTGGATTCCCACTCCTTTTCCCGTGCCTTAAACCTACGCTCATCATCGCGTAGCCTATATTCTCTTTCTTTCTCTCGCTTGGCCCGTTCCTGCTCACGTTCTCTTTCATACCTTTCCAATTCCCTTTCCTTTTCTCGCTTCATATCTCGCTCACGGTCTCTGCCTTTCCTGTCAAGCCTCCTGTCACGATCAGGGGAGCTTGTTTCTGACCTGTCCTGTTCACCTGAGGGTTTACTTTCACTGTTCGTCTCATTTGCATGTGCAGGTTCTGACAAATGTGCACGGTGTCAAACACAACTTTATGTATGCAAATTTAAAGTTTACTTGAATATAATAACAAAACTACCTTTTCCATCAATATCCATCTCCCCATCTCTCGGCTTAGCAGGACCTTCCAAGTTTGAAGATCCAGGAGCAGAAGGATGAGGAGGTGGAGGAGGTAATGGTTTATTCTTCAACCTCTCCTCCATCATCTCTGTAAGCTTCTCCAAAGCCTCTTTGTCAGCTTGTCGATCTTCATCATTTACAACGCCAAAGCTGGAAGCATCACTATTCTCTTTATCCGTGGTTTCATTTCCATCTTTTGCAGATTCTTCCGTCACGGGCTTTGGCAATTCCACAGATGCAGTCTCAATCTTTTTATCACCAGATCCACCTACTTCATCCATCTTATTATTCTCAGTTTCAGTTTCAGCTCCAACTTCTTTGTTCTTCAAGCCTTCCTTTTTCTTTTCAACAAATTGCTCTAAATATTCTTGAGTTGCTTGATTAACTTTCAGCTGAGAGAGCAAGAAATTTAGAAAACCAGATAAATATGCCATACACTAAATGCATAATTGAATTTATCCAAGAAAGTAAAACTATTCCAAGGTTAGGGATTAACAAAATGGGAAGAAAGAGTTTCTTAAAAGGCAATTAACATAAGTTCATGTGTTGGGTTTCATCTTATAGCCCACTCCGTTCAAATGGATTTACATTTTTCCATAAAAATCCATTTTCCCATAAAGCATTAAACAAAAAGAGATAGTCTTACCATTAACTCTTGTCCATCAATATTTAATTTACAGAGTAGCCGTAGCGCACGAAGTACCCCTTCAGCAGAATCAAACTCACAAAACCCAAAACCTTTGAAGGTTCCATCTGTTGGATTCTGAGGACGTTTCCAACTCTTGACAGGCCCACAAAGCTAGAAACATTAAAAACATGTCAGAAGTTCATTCAATGAGCAGAAGGAAAACTATGGATCCACTAGTCATAGGTTCTCTATATTTAATCTAAAATTGGGGCAGTTCAACTCATATAACTTAACTTACTTGCAAGAGAGCGAGTATGAAATCATTTTCCACTGATGGTGCTATTTTTCCAACATAAACTGTCGTCTGTTTCTCAGGCGCTGCAACATTCGGGACTGGTGGGCGAACAACAGGAGGAACTATTGGAGGACGCAGCCCAAGAATTGGAGGGCGTGGCAGCGGAGGAATGACACCACCATGAACAACTGGTCGCGAAGGATATGCCGGTCGAATCATAGGGGAATATGGAGTAGGATAACGCAAAATCCCTGCACCAATCATCAAAACATCTATGCAAATTGATTAGAAACGGAGCGTGGTCAATATAAATATTAAAGTTCATACCTAGAATCAGAGACAGGAATAAAAAGAATTTACAAGTATAATCAAATGCTGTTACCAAACAGTACAAGCAATAAGAGGGCAGCACAGGCATGACAACACTCACCAGCTGAACAGATTACCTGAAGGAAAAATCAACGCAAAGGCATTGAATTTACAAAATATAAATGTATAAGCTGTGCTTGCCTTATGCTTCCACAAGTAAACAGAAGCCTTCCCAAACTATTCCAAGCAGCAATAGTCACAGATTTGAATCGAGTAAGATAAGACTTCTTGCATCTCATTGACACCAAAGCAATAGATGAAAAAACTGAATCTTATGATTCACCGATCTTAAGTATAACAATCATTATTAACCTTGTAGAAACCAGACTAAATATTACAAAAAGAAAGCCAAATCATGTAAATGGAGAGATTGCGATACCTTGGTATCCAAAGGCAAGTAGCATTCAGTTGTTAACATGGTCTGCTGGCGGGAATTCATGAATCAAATCCCATGAAAAGAAACACAGTATCCTCACATCTAAAAATGTTTATATAGCCTAGCAGAGCAAAGAGAGCAATAAACCAGACATTATTCAACATAACACGCATTGGTTACATCACATTCTTCCCGTTCGTTTGAAATAGAGGAAACATTCTTCTTCAACAAAATCTGTTAACTGAAGCCTAAGAAATAAATATCGGAAAAAAAAACAAGCAAAATGCAACCGTACCAAAAGAAGTAGATGGAGATTGGGGTAGTCAACACTCTCTAAAGAACTGGAATTGAAGCCTTCACCCTTTCCCACCATGAAATCAATCAATACACTGTAGGAGAAAACATCCTGTCATCGATTACCCTTTATCCAACTAACACCAATCCCACCCCTTAGTCTTCTCACTTACTGAAAATCCAATTCTCATAAAAAACTACACTTTCAAGCATAACAAGAAAGATGAACGAAACTATTCATAAATATTAGCAGAGAAAAAAACTCAAGCTAAACCAATAACATAATTACATAACAAGACAAGTGGGTGCCTTTATCACTCTTTTCTGCTCCTTAATACCTTACACTTCCTTTTGACCCAAAGCAAACTCCCATCTCTCTAATTTTATTTCTGTTTCTAAGTTTTGTGTGTACCAACACCTGTACCTTCACACTAGAACAAAACAGAAGCATACCCGGAGTAACATGATTAAGAATTTCTTCAGAACAAAAAATATGATGCAACTTGCACCTAATTAACATGAACATTGAAAAACGCCCGAAGGGTATAAGCATAGAAAAAACAGAACAAAATTTGTGTAAGGTCTAATAATTCATCACAAGAAAGTAAGTAGTAAACTATGCATTCAGAAAGGGACCCACCGGGAGGAGGAACGGAGCCCGGAGGAGCTGTCTGGGGCATTGGATAGCCATTGGGCATAGGCGCAAATGGAGCCCTAATAGGCTGGCCGGGCTGAGCATACGGCAACGTCTGAACGACAGGCGAAACTGAAGACCCCAAAGGAACTTGCCCAGCCACGCTCACATTAGGCGGTGGCGGAGGCAACACAACACCCGGCGGCGGGACACTTAAGGGACCCGAAGCCGGAGGCAGGTAACTCATCGGCTGGGGCAAACTAGGGTTCGGAGGAAGCGCTGAGAACTGCACAACGGTCTGCGTTGCAGGGCGAAAGGAAGGAACAACGGCGCCGCCAGCGTAGGTGGGAATGGACGGCGGCGCAAGGAGCGGAGCCGGTTGTGGAGGTACAATTGAGGTTGGATTGGTAAGGTTTGGAGGTGGAGTGGATGATTGTTGAGGTAGTGATGATGATGGATCGGGATGGGGTTCCTTATTTTCGGGTTCGGATTGAATCGAATTGGGCTCTCCCATTGTTGTGGTTGTAGAGGTTTTAGATGGAGTCGAAGGCGATTGTTCCGCCATCAAAATTCCGGCTAGAAGATCCGATGGGTTTTATATAAAGCTCCTTCTTCAGTTTGAAGGGCGAAATTTTCTTCGCCGGAGTTCTTTATCTTTGCTATTTGAGCCCTAAGAATTAAAAGGTGCAGCTATACATAAGTTTGCTGCAAACGTCTCTCTCTATATATATATACGGATGCAAAATACTAATAGTGGCAGGCCGCAATGTATTTTTTGGCAGGAGAGGATTTAGTTGGTACTTAGTAGTCTTAATTAACCAAGAGGACCAAATTGCTGACTTTTTATCCATAATAATTTTTTTTATAATTGGCCGGATTTTATTATTCTTACCGAATTGAAAGATGTCACAAATAATGTGTTTGGCCTGATTTTTTTTATTCAACAACCAGATCAAAAGATTTTAATGCAAAAAAGTTCAAACCAAATAGTAGGAAGAAAGGCACATTTTTAAACCACAAAAAGCAGAGGCCACCGAACTCCTTCCACTGAAAATTTTAGGAGGAGAGTTTTCGGAGGAGTGTGAGTATCCAATTACTTAAACTTACAAAGGACTAAACAGCAGTTACAGGATCTCACATATGTACACACACTACACCTATTCAACATTCCTCTTTATGTACATTACATCTAATTTCTGTTCCTAGGCTATGCTCCACTCTTCTTTAAGCTCTCTCGTTTTATATTTGATCCTGTTTCTCTACTTTTGTTCTTTACTATGGCTACAATGCACCTCGTTCAGGGGCAGCAAAATAATACACTTCTAAGGAAGCAATGCCATGTTCCAAGCCAGATTCCCAGATAAAAACAAGTATCTTTTACCCCCCCGAAAGCACAGACAAGGAGAACAGAGGCTGTGTGGTTCCTTCCAACCTCCATTTCATAATTCAGTACCCTAATAACTGCAGACAGCAGGCCTGTAAATAATTGCAGTAGATGGACAAGGTACTCAGAAGTTACAAGGAGAGCTCTTCCTGCTTCCTGACGTAACACCAAGACAGGTGTGAATACGTCTTCCTGCTACCCATACAATCAGCAAGATTTACACCCCGACAAAAATGAAGCAACACGCTATGAATCAGCCCTCCAGGTCTCTCTTCCGCTTGCTTGCTCTGGTCCTTGGTTTTGAATTCTCACCGGAATCTGACTCAGGTGTCTTTTGTGCAAGTTGCGTGTTATGCTTCGAGTTATCGGCTGGGACTGATTTTATTTGAGCTTCTTTTTCGGATTTGCAATCAGGAGTAGACATTTCTGTGGTATCATCAGCCGGAGATTTCTCATACAAGATGGCAGAATCCAAGGTGTATATGCGAAGAGAAAGGGCAGAGAGGGTAGAGATATTAGCTGCAGCTGAAGGAGATGACCAGTACCACCAGTCATTCTTCAAGTAATTGGCTTTTAATGCATCCTCAAATATGATTGTTGCTTGGACCATCTGAAAAATAAAGAATAATCCTCAGAACCAAAAGGCTGATAGTGAAAACAAAGATGCTATGATGTCTGAGATCTATGTAAAATGCTAGCAATTTTCAGGATATGTTCACAAACAATGTTCATCAATTGTTTCACTGCTACGAAACCAAAGCAACCTTTAAAGAAAACAAAGCCCACAAAAAACGAATGTACGATCCCAAATCATTTTAACGATGGCTAGTAGCATTGTAAAACTACAAAACTGAGTTTTAGCCATCCAGATATATGCTCCTCATTTTTTTTGAATCTGGGCTCCAACAATATTTACTATCTAATGACAGATGTCAGACGCGCTGATAATGGTGATACCCATAACATATAGGTGTAATTTATAGCGTGCACCCAGATTCAGGAGCTCGCTTCCACTTTTCGACAAAGCTCTTTCATTAAAAATATATTGTATCTAAAGCTCTGGTTAAACTAAAATTTAAATGCTTAACGTTAACTCACACAGACACATCCTATTGAACCTACGTATATCAGATCAATACAATAAATGCTGGATACAAACACAGCATCCACAGAATCCAGAAGATATTGTGATTTGTGACTACAAGCATAGGTCATGATCTTCAAGATAAACATGTGTTGCCTACACCACAAAAACTGATTTACTGGCACAAAAATTGGTGAAGAGGGAAGTGTTACTAACCTCATAGATAGTATTCGCAGATTTTACAAAAGCCCTCCAGGCACATCGCCGATCTGAACTTGATCTTGATGGTTTCAGAGAAGCTTCAGGAAGAGCAGCATCCATATCAAGCAAGTTGATCTTCAGGCACCGAAGAATTTCATAAGCTTTACCTACTTTGGGCACTAATGCTGATTTGCGAACGATAGAACTCTTAATTACAGCAAAAGGAAATTGAAACCATTTCTTCGATGACGCGGGTTTCACAAACTCAGATTTTGCTGCGTCTTGTACCTTATCGATCCTACTATTCTTAGCACATGCTGATATGCCATTATTTTTACCTACACTGTCACGAACTCCATGCTCGGATTGTCGTCGCTGGCTTTCTAGATTCGAAGGCACATCTCCAATGGTTTCCACATTATTCGCAGACCGAGACAAGGACAGCAACGGGTCATCATGATAAGATCTGCTAGGCACAAAAGATACTACACCATTAGAACCAATTAAGCCTACTTCCTTCACGAGCTCCTTAAGTGATGTTTCCAGTTTAAATCTGGAAAGAATTTCCTGAAAGTTGAATGGGCAATCTGGTTCAAGTGGACGATCAAAGCAGCTAAACCCATTGTCTTGCTTCTCACTCATAGAAGTAAGAACAGCACCACTACTAGTACATTTTTCTGCCGGTTTTTCAGATCTATACATCTTTTTGTGCATTGAATCTTCATTTTTCTGGATACTTGGACAAATAGCAGAAGTTGGCTTGCACTTTCCATCAGCGTGCTGTGCTAATTCTTCATCAGTAGGAAAACTACTGTGACAGGACAAGCAATGAAAGCAAGAAGCCCACAACATTTCAAGGCACTCACACCGACGCATTTCACCCTGGCGAGGGACTTCAATTTTAAGATTCTTGTTGATGTCATTTGCCCATATGTCAAAGCAAGGACCAAATTTTTTTTCCAAAGACCTCACGGCCTTTGTGACCAAAAGATTATAATCTCCTGCATTCCCCTCCATAGAGTTACTACTGGAAATTTGTTTTCCAGTAATGAGGACATCATTATCAGTATCATAGGCGTCCATGGATTTGTTACATTGCCAGTGTAAAATGCATTCTTTCAATTCTCGATCCCTTGAATCTCCCTCACCTAGCCAATTCACAAGTTCTTCCACTTCAGCTCGAGTACGGTAACATGTCCACAAATTGAAATTGAGAAAAAGCTTATCTGGTTCAAAAACATCTTCCGTATTTGAAGACCCATTGACCAGTATCCAGGGACAAGAACCAGGCCTTGCATAAATCCAGTACACCCTCCCATCTGTATCCCTTCCCAAACATTCCTTCCGTACAGCTAACTGAAGGAGTTCTGACTCAAGCTTATCTATAGAGTCTTGTAAAAGAGTTATTTCGCTCTTAAGGTAGCTCAGTTCCTCATTGCACTCTTGAGGTGAACTTCCATTGACTTGGGTGGAATTCTGTAGACACTGAGAAGCGGATAGGTGGTCAACTGAATGCTGATCGGCCAGGTCAGAGGATATTTGTCCTGACATACATGGCAAAGATGCACTCGAATCACCACCTACAGATAAATCAACACTACTCTGATCCTTCTCATACTTGTGTTGCGAATCAGATTCTAATAACTCATTCTTGCACCTGGATCCTTCAGTATGTCTTGATTGGATGCCATCCTTGCCAGACGGAACACTCATGTTGTTGGTACTGGAGCTCTCGGAAACCAGCACTTTCCCTATGCTTGCATGTCGACCGTCCTCCATCTGATTCAAATAGACAGGGGAAGGTGGCATTGCCTTGCTGACATCAGAGATGTTAGACTTCAACTTGGGATCGTCAGAGGCCAGGGAAGCCAACTCTCCCCCACCAATTTGCACAGGGCCCTTCGTTTTTGCAATGTTTAGAGCCAAGCTTTCTTCCTTGAATTTCAAAAGCTTCCGTTCAGAGTTGAGTGAACGTAATTTCTGCTGCATATCAGCAAACTTTATGCTACATTGGCCTATATGGTCTCGAAGAACAGCTGAATTCAAGGCCTCATCGCAGAGGAACTTCATGAGGAAAACTCTCTGTAACAAGGAGAGAAAGCTACTTAGTTCAAAAAATAACACAAGTAATGATGGATTAACCTCAAAAAAATGGCAATAGTAAACTACACTGGAAAATGATAACATAAAACAGCTACCAGTAATGTTTTCCTGAGTTCAGCATGCACAAACCAACTGAAACATCATAGGCTAAATAAAGACCACAAAAACAAGAATAGAAAATGGTAAGAACACACTTTTGCAACAAGAAAAAGGTGGAAAATGAGATTAACAGCACACACACACTGATTTTGGCTTTCCAAAATGGGACAATTCTTAGGTGCTCTTCCTATTGTCCAATTTACATTTATTTTCATCATAAGAGAAATAATGATGCATATGAGCTCAAATCAACCTCCATCAGAAACTACAACGTAATTCAAATTTAAAGCAGCAGACAAGATATTACGCCAATTAGTTAACACAAATAATGAGAATACATTCAACAAAAGGATAATTATATAACTTATATCCATGAAATCATTGTTCAAAACATAATTAATCATAAGTTGCAACCATTCATAAAAAATAAAATGAAAGCCAAAGTAATAGTAAAATACAGCAGGAAGAGTGACAATCATGAGAATGGAACAAGTTATATATACACAGACAACAAAAACAGAGGCCTGACCTCCTCAACACGAAGATCCCAATATTCACTTGATTCCATTGCGTTTCCCAGTTGAGCCAGCATCTCCATATTCTTGTGTAAGTATTTCCTCTGACGCCTTCCTTTCCAGTATCGCTTAACCACTTGAGAGCCATAAGGTGCACCCTGGGACATGGGCTGACCAGCAACACACGATGGGCAATACCAGTTTCCTTCAGGAATTCTTATCAGTGGAGGATTCAAGCAGTAAGTATGATACTCCGAATCACAGGTATCACATAGTAAAACGTTGTCATCATCTTTATCCATGCCACATACTTTGCAAATGCCCTCCTCCCAAGAAGCTTTCGGAATTAAGCTCTCACTTACACGAGCAAATATATCTTCTCTCTCTTTTTCAAATTCAGAGCTAGCATCAGGAGGTAACATGATTTTATGAACAAAGCTGACAACCTGAAGTTAGAGGAAAAAACCTATCTCAAATACAAGAATCAAAATAATCAAAAACAGGTCTAAAATAGAATATTGTATAGATGCAGATTGTTAACTCTGTTTATTTCCTTTTTCATAGTTTTTCCGTAATTTTTTAATCATAACATATGGCCTTCCCAATACACCCTTTTACATTTCCAAAACAGGAAAACACACGTACGGGCACACACACACGAGAACACAAGCTGAAAAAACGACATAAACAGAGTACTGCTGTGGGAACCAAGTTGAACGCAAGAGTGTCTACAACAGAGGTCGGGACTTTGATCCTCATTGGCTGCACAACAAACAAGAGAGAACCCCCGGGCCTCTCTTCTGGGTGAAAGAGTACAGGTGTAGGAACCAAGTTTGATTGGTGAGAGTAGTTAGTTGTCTAAGGTAGATATCAGGACTTTAACCCTCACTGGCTGCACTTATGCACCAAAAGCCGACCTGCCCAGAGAAAGAAACCAGAAACAAGACCCCCTTCTCCAAACACACAAAAGGATGAACTACGACATACTTGTTCAAGATGGCACATTAGTTCCTAACTGAATCAGACAAGAGTGCAAGGTCAAACTTCAGAGCCAGAAGAAGTCCATCGACAGAGGTTTAGCATTGGAACTTAAATAGAACTAAGGTAAAGATGCAGCCTACCTCTTTTTCATAGAGAACTTCGAATTGCTCGGAAAGAGTTTCAGCCAAATCAACAAAATCACTTTGCTCTTTATATGCAACACGTATGTTGTGCCAAACCTGCCAATACAACAATCTCCAATGAACAAAAATGACTACTAACACAAAGAAACATTCAGATACTCAAAATGAGAAAATGGCAGTCTTGGACAAATTAAGATCTCACACACTCAGGTTAACAAGTCTTGGACAAGTTAAGAGTCCTCTGCCACAAAAATTTAATCACAATAAAATCTTTGAGTTCCAGGGTTTCAGAAGTAGCCTTGTTTACTTTAAATTACCATCAAAGGAAATAGCAGGCTTCTGAAAGTAAACTTTTCAATTACACAAACTGTTTGCAACCACAAAGCTTTTAACGAGTGTGACAATCATTAAAGAAATGAATAATACCTCCCGGACGTCATCAATGAAAGCTTCATGTGATCCCCCATAGGCACCGGCAGCCAACCTCAAATCAATTGTCCTAAAATCCAAAGGACGAGAGACCATTGCGGGATAACCAAGAAGTCCCTCATCATCATTATCGTCAGGATTCAAATATGTTCTTCCTAGCAGGTTACAAAAGACTCTATCTTCATCTGCTGCTGCTGCTCGCCGGAGTACTATCTGACATTGTTTTGTTATAAGATCAGGAACAGAATAAACAATCTTTGGCTTCTCTTGTTTTTCAGGTTTTGGCTGCGGTTTCTCGCGATTCAAATCTTCTAGAACTGATATTACTGCTCTCTGTACATGTTAAAAGTACACCGATGATAAGTCCAGCACACACACAAACAAAATGTAATAGAAAAGACACATCACATTCTGATAATGACCAATATAACGACGATAGTAAACAAGACAAAAGAAGAATGAACTGTCTTCTTGAGAGAAAATATGAAATGCACAAAAATAACACAAATCAAACCAGAAGGAAAAATTAGTAACATAAATAAATAAAACACCTTTGTTGGCCCTGATGCATTTCCCTTGTACACTTCCTTACTGATAGAATGCTCCAAAACCTTTCTTGCCCACTCAGGTGGATCATTAGCCAGAGCTTCATTCACACACTTCCTAATCCGGGCTCCAACATTTGTCGGAAGCTTTCTTACAGGTTCCAACAGTTGTGCCCAATGAGGAACTTCACCATTATTCATCTCATTTTTTTCTGTAATATCCATTGCAACAACATCACTTGCATTGATGCTTCCTGATTCACTATTATTATTCGGTGAACCAAAAATTTGCTTTGTTGCCTCTGCAAGAAGCTGAATACCACATAAATCCAATTTCTCTTAGTAAACATGCTAAAAGATAACTCCAAATCATGAAATTACATTAATGAAAAGTAGCCCATGAAAAGACAACTATATTTCACAAAAGGAAAATGAAAAACCAGCTAATAAGCAGGATAAGATAAGACAGGAACCGCTTCCACTTATCCTCTCTAGGGTTAAATATGGCCAATGTCAAAACCTATATCTTTGTCTCAAAATCATAGAATCACTAAAGCAAATAATGGTATTTTAAGAAGCAACATATGGAGCAGATAAACAGTTCACCAGTACTTACTGTAAGCAAGATCTAACCTGACAAAGAGCCTGGGCAATTTTTTAATCAGAAGCAAAAACCCCTGATAGCACCGTTCTAATGCATTATATAATTCTCAACAATGGAACACCTCTACTTTACAAAGGAACACATAAGAAATGCATTAAAATGGGAAATGATCCTAGCCTGTGGTACAAGGCCCCAGTTGAACCATTTGAGGTTCTGAGATCAAATCCATCTGGGGTGGGGTGACGTTTATGGGTTTGGAGAAAAGAAAAGGGAATGTACTGAGACTCGCCGTACAGCAATTGACCACACCAACATATAAAATGCAGAAAGCATGTCCAATCACAAAAGACATTGAAACTGTAACATTACCAACCAAAAAAAACTAAGTTAATAAACATATACTCAAACAAATTATCAAATATTTCTTGAACAAGTTTATAAAATTAATTCCAGATGCCAACAATATCGAAATCATTCTTACTAATGCATCTGCCTCCAGTGCCGCCACTCCAGTCAGAGAGCCACAAACAGTCCCACCATCACCCCGCAAGCAATGGAAAACTCTACCACTCTCACGGCAAGCTATCTCTGCTGACTCAAGATTACCATCCATTGACAAAACAGATAAAATGTATCTCCGAGCAATTTCAGGCCAAGTTAGATCATTGATAGGAATCATATCAAGCTTCATCTTCTTGGCAATAGCTGAGTACTCAGCATCTTTTTTTCTCCCTCGTCTGGATTTGGATTCCCCGGCATCAAAATTGGGATCCACATATCCTGCAACTTTCGAAAGCAGCTCTCCAACTAAAACTTTTAGCAATGAACTATGAGTCTTAGCCAAAACTACACCAGTACATCTACAACTACATGATCTACTATCAGATACATCTCTATCTATTCCAAAGAAGACATCTCTAGAATCATGAATCTGCTTTCTAGACTTTCCAAGCAAACTTGAGCCATCTAACCATGGATCTAGTAGCTCATCTTCAAGTTTCTCAAAAGAAACAGCTTCTTGCAGCCCCAGAACTTCAGAAAAACGCCACGAGAATTCCCAAGCCTAGATTCCAGATAAAGATTAGTCCCAAGCAATAGAAATACAAATATTCAAATAATATTGAGTATTCCATTTTACCTGCAAGGTGTCACCGATCAAATAACTAGGAAGTTTTGAGCTAAATGCCCTACCAACCGGAAACGGCACTCTTGATGTGGAGTACCTGCGCTCTTTGGGTCCTTTAAAATTTCTAAAGTAGACATCAGCCGCCATCCGAGAATAGTTATTATTCCTCCTTTTTGCCTGAAGGAACCCATTTTTGACAGTTTGTTGCCTAGAATGATGCTTGCGTTTACTCAAAAGCTTATATTCTGAACATCCAGAAACACCCGGAAGCTGCTCTATGATCTCCTGCACGAATTCGGCATCAAGTCCAAATCTTTCCTCTTCCAACCATTTTGCCACCAATTGACAGGTGGACTGAAACTCTTTATCACTTTGAACTAAGTGTGGTACATTGATCAGTCCAGCACAAGGGGAAAACTTGGACAGAGAATCCACCTTGCCAAGTCGACTTGCATTTGTTCCACATAAATCATGGTCACAGCCAAACCGAATCACACCTTTTTGTTTATACACTTCACGGCAAGTATGCAAAAATGTTTCAGACACCATTTGCCACACAGACAATGTCGACCTTCCCTCTACCCGAAATTCACCAATATCATCTCTCCGTCCAAGAATATTGGGCGTGAAGTTTCCAGGAAGTTTCGAAAAGGAATCAGATGAAAGAGGATTTTCCTTATGAGAATCAATATCTTCACTTCGCATCTTATTAGAAGAGATATCATCTTCCATGTCTGGTGGACTACTTTCAGCGAGCATCATTAAAATCGAAGCACTTTCCTCATCTATTGTACTCGATGCTGCTGAGTGGGTCCCAGCATCCTCATCCCCATTTAGACCGACCGATTTTGTGTTAGTGAGGACTATTGAGCCAGTCGGCATCGGCTGCATGGTGCAGGGACATCTTCTAACCATAAACACTGGGCCCGAATCGCCCCCATCACTAATATCGAATAGAAAGAGGGAACCAGTAATCTTATCATGCCAGGTAGATCTATAACCTACAGGCCAAATCTGGTGAGCATTGTGGTAAGGTGGGCGTAAATCAACGGCTCCTGCTGAAATAAGATAAAAGTCCTCAAACTGCACAGGGAATCCTTCCTGTTATTACAATAAAATAAGATCTGAGATGAACTTTCTCAAAATAAATGGGACAAATACATAGAAACAGATTACTCCTAAATAAAGGATCAGGAGACTGTTAATCAAAGGTAGATTCACAGTAGTCAACCCCAGAGCTGGTGCTCCAGTTTACCTGGCAAGTATTCAGACTCTCCACATCTAATGTTGAGACCCTCGGGGAGCTGCTCGTCCTCGAAAGATTCTGACGCTGACAGGAGTTATTAGCATTCCTGGGTCCAGATGATTCTTTCCTCTGGCTAGAATAGGATGCATTCTGCACAGCGCCAAAACCATTTTCTGCACTCTCAGATCGCAATGGATGAGAATTTGGCAACCCTAAATGTTGAGCAACATCGGACATAGACTCGAACCTATTTCCATCAGGAGCAATATAAATAGCACAGGTTTTAAGCCTTTTATCACAAAACTCAAACTCCACATTCCAACCATCAGGTAAGACACCCTTTCTTTCAGCAATATACTCACGAAGGCCCTCAAGGTAGATACCAATTGGAATCTGAGAATGACGATCCGTTGGTGTAGTATGAGTGCCCTGGAGTCCTTCAGGAGTAGCCCCTTTTACAATGTCATTTGAACTAGTATTAGGGAGTCCTCTCTGATTCATTATATCACTGTAACCTGAATTAACAATATCTGTTGAAGTACGTGGAGCCTTCAGAAGATCATAACTTCTCTCTGAAGAAAAAATATGCTGAAATGCTGGAAAAAGACTACGGGCAGAAAATGGAGAATTGCTAACAATCTGCACTCTAAAGAGAGCAACGGTTATTAGGAAAAATACTACAAAGCTCATAAATACAAAGAATACACATACAAAAATCCATCTAAACTACTATAACATCGGGGTCTCTGATTCAAGAAGCATTTGGGTAACATCAAACAAAGTAACCTCGTCTTCAATAAAAAAAAGGCCGTAGTAATTCTTAGCAGTTTGGCTAATAACCTCTTATTCAATCATATTCAATCACTTCTTTGAACAGCTTCTCATCAAATTTATTTCAAACCATGACAACTTTTCACTAACCGCATCAAATCAAATTAGTCTCACTATTCTCACTATGGTAAACTGAAAAGAAAAACACAATGCTTGTTCAAAAATGATGTCAGAGAATAAAGTTTATGGCCAAAATTTAACAATGAATAAAACACTGGAGAATAGTTTCTTCTTCTTTCAGTGCCACCTCAAGAACTTATTGTCTTCTAGACTTCAATTACAAGGGGAAATATTTTCAACAACTTAAATTATATAACAGGACCCTCAACATTTTGCCACTCAACTTTTGCAGCACCAACAACAGCAACACCTATATACCCAATCAAATTAATGAGGATTGTATTACAAGTTAATAAAAGAAGCATAGTCCTTCCTTCTTTTGCCCAATGCATGTATATTATTATCCTGCTCTTCAATCAGAGATCTCTTTTGTGGAATCTTAAGAAAGGCCACCGTGCACTTCTAGTTAACTGACAATCCCATGGTCAGCCAATTTATAAGTAAACAAAGATGGGTGTGTTTCATTTTCCAAGCCCAACAACAACATTTTGCTAATATAGTCTTTGATTATTTCACCAATTTTCCATTGTTTGAAAGATATACTTGCTTGATGATGGCCTTTCTAACTTACTGGGGTAATTGTGGTATCAATTAAACGGAGATCATAATGATCAATCCAGATTTACCTTCAAGGTCCCAATCCATCAAGGTTGCCCCCCTTGAAGGTTTGTTTGATGGATTAAATGCTGTAATTGAAGACTATAGTCATAATTTTGCTATCTGCGTTCCTATATTCATTGCTTTGCTTTAATGCACACAAAGTCCACCGTTGATTAAAGAGTAAGAATCTAAAAATCATCCTTGCGAGCAGAACATAAAATATAACCAAGCAACTGAAACAGAAAGAGCTCAAATTAAATCAATTAAAGAACCAAAAACACCCCAACTTTCAGCTCAAGAAGAAAAAGCATTATCTGAATAAACCCAAAACTAATATCAAAGATGTAAGCAGAAACGAGTAATATTGCAAAAATAAATCTCATACTTGCTGCCGCCGTGGCTTCTGTCCCCATATGGCTTAGCCAAGTCAAAACGAGGGCCCACGCCCACGGGAATCCCTTCTATCTCCCCCTCCCCGTCCACCTCCATCGGAGGCGAAGCATTTATATCCAAAAGCGCCACCCCTCCCCCTCCACCGCCACTACCAGCGCGGCTGCCGCCGCCGCCGCCGCCATTCCGTGCTCCTCTATCGCCGTCCTCATTCTTTAGCAAACATTTAAAACACTTCCAATTCTTCATCTCCTCGCTGTTCCCGACAATCTTCCCCTTAAACCCACTCCCACACGCAATACACGCCACCCCAATCACATCCTTCTCCTTCTTCACCTCGCGAACAGCCGCAAAAGGGCGCTCGATTATAACGACGTCGTCATCGTCGTCTTTATCTTCCATAACCGTGTCCCGCGGAGACGACAACGGCGTCTCGTTAAGGTCAATAACGAAACCCCCAAACTTCGCGTCCATTTCTATCACTAAAACTAGACAGGCCCAATAAGAACTGTTATTTTATTATACAAAAACTAAACTCAATTTTTCCGCCAACGGAACCACAAGGCATATCCAAACCTTTTGGGTAGCAAAAATGCCGGGAAAGATCAAAGAGAAGAGGGTTTTGTTGAGGGATCTCTAAGGGCGGCGGTGGGAAACGGGAATGTGGATTTTTGTAGATCGAAAGTGCGCTGCGGATGAAAAACGGGAGGAAAACAAGGTCGACGAGTAACGTATGTAATAGAACGCTGCGGGGTGAGTGAAACTGTGTGAGTGTGTGAGAGAGAAAGTGACGGAGAGGGAAAAATTGGTCAGGGGTTTTTCATTTTTGTTCTTCCCTTTCTGGAGATTTGAGAGACTAAATTCGAGAGTCCAATGTCCAATGTTTTGGACAATTGGTTTTTTTTTCCTTCTACTTTTCTCCACATTCTTTGGTTGGGGGATTTCGGTAGTTGATGTAATGACAAAAACAACCTTGTCTGAAATTGAGAGATTTTAGTACTAAATTACTCTCTCTCTCATCCTTATTATAACTCATTTTGATTTCGTCTTAGATTTACCTTAAAACTAGATGTTTGGCCCAAGCAGATGCTCGGGCGCCCCTTCTAAATTACTATTTTATTAAAATCTAATTGAATTACTATTTTTTGAGAAATTAATTTGGCGTATATATCATTTATGCTATGATTTGAGACTTAAAAAAATATACCTATAAATCCGAGGTTATAAGGGAATAATAAATAATTAGTTTATAAGGCATTATTCTTAATTGCTAGATTTAGGTATTTTTATTTTTTGTTTATATTAAGCTTGCAAAACTATACGATTGGACATTTGAATTTGAATTAATATATCCATTCGTTTGAAATGTAACTGATCCTTTTTTGTAGTAAAGCATGTGTTTTTTTTAAAAAAAAAATTATATAACTTCTAATTAAAAGAGACTTACACGTGGCAAAAAGACTCCTGAAATCTGAAATATGGTGCATTGGAGCCAAAACAGATGCATACTTAGTTGCCACATAATCTTCATGTCTTCTGCTTTAATAGGGTAAAAGGGATGTCTTTTTAATTGAAAAATATATATTAAAAATATTAAAAATATATTTTTAACATTCGTTGTGTTTTCCTAATTATTATGAAACATTTTTAAGGTTTTTATTCCAATTAAAAGACATTCTAGGTGAAATCTAAGACGAAATCAAAATGTCTTACAATAAGAACCGGAGGGAATATTTATTATGGAACCCTACCTCGCAAATTATATGGGGCACCCGGAGCTCCCAAGTTAGGGAGCTTGGGAGCTCCGGGACGGGCACGTTCAAAGTATGCTTAAAAAATTGCGTGGAACGATTTTTATGTTTTACGTTTTTTTCTTTCTCTCTCCTTCTCACACATGCATCTTCCTCCTCTTGAACCCTTCCTCTGATGGCTTCATATTTCAGATCTACAATAATTTGTATATTTAAAATCAAATCCAACACGTCTATACTTAGAATCAAAGATAATTTGTATCATCTTAGAAACCTTCGTCATCTTTCTCTTCATGGAAAATCTCCTCAATATTCAACATCTGTGGCTGGAATTTTTAATTTCTTCACCAAATGTTCACAAACTCAATTTCTTTGGTTGCAATTTTGCTTGCAAGTTTTGATTTCTCTGGCCAACCTCCATAGATTCAAATTCTACCGTGTGGTTTTTGTCTCAAGTTTTTAATTTCTCTTTCATGTTTGGTTTATGTTTTCTGGCTAATATCATTAATCAAGTTAATCACACGTCTCTAGTATTAATGAATAATACATTGGAATGATTTTGGTTCTTGGTGAACCACATATGATACATTCGGTAGTTTTACAGGATTGACGATTGATATGTGGCACTGAACAATGACAGCTTCGAAATGAACATTGGGGTATAAGAAAGTTTAAATAGAGTTGGTTATATAAGATACACTTAATAGTTTTGCAGGATGAACAATGGAAATGTGAAAATGAACAATGCAAGCATGGTAATGAACATTGAGGTGTAAGAGAGTTTAAATAGATTTGGTTACATAAGATGTAGTTGGTAATTTTGCAAAATGAATAATCAAAATGTGAAAATGAACAATACAAGCATGGGAATGAACATATAGTATAAATGGTATAATATGATTAACTTATATTTTTGTAATTTAATTAGACTTGAGATTTATGATTTGGTATGGTTTAAGCATTTCAATTAGGTTAGGGTCTAGTGTGTGACGAAAAATAATTAACTTATAAATTTTTTAAATTCAATTAGGCTAGGGTCTCGTCATAGCTTAATTGAATTAAAAAAATTTAAACCGAATAAAAAGTATTGTGTATTTGGTGTAGGGTTTAGGGGGATTTAAGCATTTCTGTGTCGATTAGGATCTAGTTGTTTAGGGTTCAGGGGTTTAAGCATTTTAATTAGGTTAGGGTCTAGTGTGTGACGTAACATGATTAACTTATAAATTTTTTTAATTTAATTGGTTTCAAAAAATTTAAACAAAAAAAAAGAGAGATTATTTGTTTAGGGTTTAGGGGGATTTAATCATTTTTGTGTAGGTTAGGGACTAGTTTGTGAAACCCCCCAAAAAAGAGAGATTAATTGTTTAGGGTTTAGGGGGTTTAAGCATTTTCGTGTTGTTTAGGGACTAGTTTGTGCCGTAAGACAATTATCTTTTAAATTTTTTTAAACCCATAACGAGACCCTAGCCTAATTGGTTTGAAAAAATTTAAACCAAAAAAAATTATTTATTTAAGGTTTAGGGGGATTTAAGCATTTCCGTGTCGGTTAGAGACTAGTTTGTGCCCTACGACAATTACCTTTTAATTTTTTTCAAACCACTTAGGTTAGGGTCTCGTTAGCCTAATTGATTTGAAAAAATTTAAATAAAAAAAAAGAGAAATTATTTGTTTAGGTTTTAGGGGGTTTAAGCATTTCCGTGTTGATTAGGGACTAATTTCTGATGTTATTTTGTTACTATATTATACACTATTTTTTTTCGCTGACTAACAAAATTGCAGGTCAACATGCACGTCAAAGTGTTAAAGAATGAGCACTGTCCAAAACAAAATAAACATCGCAGCTCCTGATATAAGATGCACTTTGAAAGCTTCTCAGGATGAGCAATGATTGCATGGAGATGGATGATAGTTGCTAGAGATACGCAATATTGTATTTATGCAGGAATTTTTTCACATAGAAAGATGTTTTAATTTAGATAAACATCCTTGTTTTATAGGATGCATATTGTAATTTCTTCAGTGAACAACAGAAAAATTTTAATGAATTATCAAGATTTGTTTTTGAATTATTATCAAGATGTTTAACAATTGTGCTTTCTATCTGTTGATACAATTTAGGATTGTACTTCAATAAATTACGTATTATTTCCGCGTCGACCAAGATATAACATTGTTGTTCAAATTGGTCATTGTGTTTAACAGGATGAGCATTGTAGTTTAATAAGATGAACATACATGATTTTTTTTTACAAACAAGACTGGTTTTTAGATGAACATTGGAGTTAAACATGATGCTCACTGTATCTTGTGTAATGAACAATAGGAAATCGTAAATGAACTTTTAGTTCGCTATTTGCAAAAAAAATATTTCAGTGATTAATAATGAATTTTCAACTTTCAAAATGATTGAGAACATCTCAAACATTTTAGCAGGGCTCACATTGTCATTTTTCAACAACTATCTAGTTAATTATCTATAAACTCCTATTCTGATAAGTCAAAAAAATTCAGCAGGTTTCATATTAGCCTTTTTGCCCTATACATTTTCTAGATAAAATTCATTGATCTTTTCTTCAAGCTCTGAATACAAGATGTTGGTTCTTGATTGCATGATCTCAGCTAGATATCTCATCATCAATCTGTTAAGGTGATCACTAAGGCTATCTTTTCTCCTTTGTTTAAAAGGATCGAAAAAAGAAAGAGAAAACTGAACAAACACAACGTGAGACCAACTAAATGTTGAAAACAATAGTAAAGGTTTCAAATGAAATAATTTTACCCCTGTTGAGGCAGCAGGCAGAAGGCCACAATTGTAACCATTTGTTGTTCATAATGGACCGGAAAGAATAACTGCAAATACAGGATGAGCATTGTATCAAATAGGATGAGAATCGTATAAAACAGGATAAATATTGTATTTAACAGGCTGGTAAAACACTCTCAGAGGATAAACATCACAGGTTGAACAATAATCCATATGAAATGAGCAAGATACTCTCTAAGGATGAATAATAATTCATATGAAATGAGCAAGACACTCTCAGAGGATGAACAATAATCCATATGAAAGGAGCAAGACACTCTTAGATGATGAACAATCATATATTTGAAATGAACAACTAATCATCACAGGATGAACATCACCTGTCGGATCGTTTGAGTCTGACAATTCATTTCTTATAGGTTTGACTCTCATTCTTCTGCTGTAACAATTGATGGGTGAACATCAATAATCTTAAAATTCATATATGCACAAGAATAAGTCCCAAATCACAAAAACTATTATGTCAATAGAATCCTAGGCACTTTAAACAATGTTCGAGTTACTTCAACAATTGAAAATAACAAATATAGGTGAAACTACAAATATTTGCTGGAGAATTATACAGCAAGCAACTTCACACCGAAGAAGTTTAGATCTACGAATAATCGACGGAAAAATAAAAATAGAAAAAAAATCACCGGAGTCCATGGATTTTGCAGTGATATACCGCGGAAATGATGATATGTGATGAAGATATGCGGATTTGAACGCAGTGATTCGCCCGAATGAGGTTTCGAAGATTTTGGGTGAATTTCGCCGGAAGAAATAATGACACCGTGACACCGAGAGAAGATTTGGAAAGAAAAACCTGAATTATTTTTTTCTTCAAAAAATCATGCCTATTTATATTTTTCTGTGCGGTGCCATTTTTGTAATTTACAGGAAGTTGGATGCAAATGGAGCGCGTGATATTAAAACCCGGAGCTCCCTAATTAAGGAACTCTGGGTGTCAAGTATATTAATTGTATCTTACCTTTTTGACCAATGACTGCTTAAGCTGCTCTAGGTCAAAGAATCCCCTCACACTTTTTTTTCCTTTTTTATTCTTTGTGCTATGATTACATTAATTTTCTCTTTATTTAAAATTAAGATTAACTAGCTAAGATAGATAACTAACCTACTTTATCTTTCTACTTTGAACTATATTTTTTTATGTTCAAAAACCTTCAGAAAAAAAGAATTTTGTTTAATTATCACGTCTACGATCATACTTTACTACTTTGAACCTATAATATTTCAATTGCAATCATATATGATTTGTTTATATAATCAGATATTCTGTATTTTCTTCTTAACTACAATGAAACATATAAATCACCAATAAATTAAGGATAAAAATGTGTAGATTGTAATTGCAATTTGAGAGAAATACTCATAATCTGATTGAAGGCTCGTTCGCAATTTTTATTTTTTATTTTTTAGTAAAATAACTTAACTAGATGACTAAGCTTCAACTATATACAACAAGAAAATTTCCTAAAATTTGCCTATAATAGCGTCCTAATATAATTAGGGGAACATTAAAAAAGGATAACCCGCAATCTATCACTAGAGCCTCTTTAGCAAGGACATCGGTACACAAATTATTGTCTCTGCCTATGTGTAGTGTGCACAAAAGAAACTCCCCAGTTAGCTTGTAGCTGGTTACATATCCCCTTAATTCCGGATTAAGGGGATGCTCATTCCCATTTTCGTTCACTTATACGAATCACCTGCAATCGTAAATTTTACCAAATAGTAAACATAAATAGAATAAGAAAATTTGAATATATGATTAACTTTTTGGTATATTATGTATCCAATGTTCGAATTATTATTTTAACTAATTTGAATTCTAATGAGATAGGTCTCTTTTTAATATTTACGTGATAAACTTTTCAGACAAATATTTTTTTAATCACAATTTCATTCTTAAATTTAAAATCAGATCATAGTTAAATTAGTTTAATACATAGAGTCACACAAAAGATTCAATATGAAAATAATAATACATTATGCACGTGTAACCGTATCATCCCATGCACATATATAAGAACATAATTAAAGTCTAGTAGTATGTTTAACATGATGTTAGTTTGACACTAAGATGTACTTCTTCCGGTTCTTATTGTAAGACATTTTGATTTGTCATAAATTTCATATGGAATTTTTTTTAATAGAAAAATAATCTTAAAAATATATTTTTACATTTATTGTGTGCTCCTAATAATTACAAAATGTTGTTAAAATTTTTATTTCAATGAAAAAGATATCGTATGTGAGATCTAGGACAAATCAAAATACCTTATACTCCCACCAGTCCTTAATATAAGACATTTTTATTCGTCCAAGATTTCACCTAGCATGTATTTTTAATTAAAAAAAAAACCTTAAAAATATTTCATAACAATCAAGAAAACACAACAAATGTGAAAATATATCTGTAAGGTTTTTTTGTCAATAAAAAAATATGTACTAGGTGAAACTTATCACAAATCAAAATGTTTTATATTAAGGACCAGAAGGAGTCTATCTATATAACTTAATAATAGAAAACTCAGAGAGAGGAAACTGATGTAATCATCCACTTGCCACGTAAGACGGGTAATTTTCTCTAATTTTTTATTTATTTAAAAAGATAAAAAAACGTTAAATCTTCAGTATATAGAACAAAACGATACAACAAAAACTAACCTCCAAATCACAAACCAGTTAATAAAATCTTACCCAATCCTCTCACTATCTTCTTTACTGAATCTTAAAGAATCTTACCCAATCTTCGGTCTAATTGGTAGGTTTTTTAAATTTTAAACAATAAAATCTTGAAGATTCCACCCCAATTTCTTCGGTCTCTAAGATCTGAAAATTCAATTCGGGATTTTGAATCCATCTTCATCCATTGAAGTTCAAATTTCAGGTTATCTCTATATTTATTATCCACTGACGATCTGTTGCAGTAAAGATGTAGTTCTTGGACACTCACTGCAATTCGTATTGCACAAAAATTCTATCGATTCAAAATTATTTAGGTGGCTCAAGAATTCAATTGGATCGAGGAGCTCTCCACAATGAAGGTCAAAAAAGACTTAAAGATCAATGTTGGTGTACTCCAAATGTGGAAACCAACTTTTGCAAAATTCAGTCATGTTTCTTCCCTTCAAGCTCTACAAATTAATAGAAAGGTAACAATACATTTGGGGTAGTGATTTCTTATATGTAATTTTAATTTATGTTTATATTTAATTTTAAAAACCCGTCCTAAAGATGAATTAGATTAGGAGATGATTTACTCTAGATGAAACCCGCACTCTATGAATTCTAAAATTTCATAACTAATAAGAATTGTTTCGTTACATTTATTCGTTTCAATTCCTTAATTCGATCATTTTTTTCTGCTTTCTGCATGCGAATCTTTAACAGATTCATGTTGTTTCGTGTATGCTGTTGCATCATCAGATTTAAAGAATCCATTGCTATAGAAAGGGTTGCTGGATCTCTGGATCTTATATTGAATACTTGACCAACAAAAGAATTTGATGGGACTTCATTCTAATTTACAAATGTTGTTGTGGCTTTGCCGCAGAGAATCTGATTATGTGGCATGAAACTATTTATTCTATGATTTACTTCCACGAATCAATCAATTATCGTGTGATTAATGTCAGGGAAAAGATATTTTGGTGAATCACGGGGAAAGGGTTATCATGCTCATCAGAGATCCAGAGTATTTACTAACAAGGTTTAGATTCTTTTATTTAGACTTGAATACGAAGACAACCATGATTTTAGGCTCTCAACTTTTCTGTTGTACTTTCAAACTGTGTTTTACAATGTCGTGTTTTGCTATATATGCTCTGGGTTTAGATATTATCCTTGTGGTTCAAGAACTTTCACGGTATGCTCTATAATGTTAAAAGAGCCTTATAGCTATTAGCTATTCTGTGTGGATTTATTTTGGTTTTTTTATAAAATTAATGATTAGGGTTGATGTTTGCATGCAGACTCGGGCTCATGGCATGAGAAGAATCTCGAGTTATTTTCAACTTTATCTCCAAATAATTAGTTACATTTGTTTGGCAGAAAATTGGCTTCAACCCTACAACCAAAAAATTGCTCCGCCGACAACCGCCCATAGCTTGCCTGTCTATGACTACAGTGCTGCTCATTTAACCATCATCTTTTCTTCCTAAGACTTGAATCTACCATGGCTTATACCGAAATAGCAGCTAACTATCAGAAAAAAGTTTCTTTAATAATCAGTTAAATGGCTATGAGTAATTCTGGTTTGAAAGGTTTTCTTAGTTGGAAAATTATTCTAGAAAGAAGATCAGGCCGTTTTTCTCTTTGTCTGATTATGATATTGAAGAGTTCGTTGCCTTTGACCGTATCCAAGGATCACGATATTAAGACTGCTTGGAAGCTACTATAGAAGGTGCTGGCAGTCTCATTGGTGTTGTAACTATAGCTCTTGAAATACTCAAGAAGTCAACATGGTTATGCATCTCTTTCGGGGACGTCTTTGGGTGAGCATTTGAACGCGAGATCACAAACTAAAAGTTTGCACTTGCAGTAAAAATAAATGGTTGGTATTTCTTGTGGTGGGAGAAAAATTGGCGGGCCTTTGAACTGAAGGTGTTTAGTCTGGTGTTGCATTGCTTTTGTGGTTTTCCACGTAAGGTCTTGTTTGCCCAACGTTTATTTTGCATTTTTGTTTCATTTTACTTCTCAAACACAAATCCTAATATTATCCAAACAACTTTTTAATTTACTTTTCAAAAAATATTCCAAAAATTATTTTTACACAATTTTCATCCATCACCACCGGACCACCTCCATCACCACCTGTCACCGCCGGACCGCCCCTTGTCGCCACTGGATAGTCGCCTACCGGTGGTTTCCGGCCAAAATCCGGCCAACTCGTCGAAATCCGGCCGGCGATCGACGGTCTGGCGACGGAGGTAGGTGATGGAGAGAGCCGGTGGTGGTAAAAAAAATATTATTTTAATCAAAAATCTATCCAAATAATTTTTAAAATTTTCCCTCAAAACATATTTTAAATCATATCTCAATTTCAAACTAAAAACTAAATCAAAATGCAAAATGAGATACTGGCCAAACAAGCCCAGTATTTGATTGCTTAGAATTATGTTTTTGTGTATGTTAGCTAATCCGATTCCAAATCATTGAATGAACATGATTTTCTGTGATTTTCCATTTGTTTCAATACATGTAGCTCGGAAGCCTCTCTACCCATGAGCCGAAGAAATTCTTGTAACGAAACACCACATGTGAAGATTAGCTAATATACACAATTTGTGATTCTGGGTATATTTTATTTTTTCTACTGGTCTTTAGTGACTTAAAAAATGTGGAATTCGTTGAAAATATGGTATTTTGTAGCTAATCAAAGAACTGGAAAAAAATAAAGTTTGGTAAATAAAAATAAAATCCCTAAAGTCTCTCGTATTTATCTTCCAATCTTAAAATTTAAACTTTAATTTTTATATGAAATGAATATTAAACTAACAACATCCTTCTGTGGAAGAGAATTCCAAATGGAAGTCAATTGTATCAACGGATATAGTTCTTCAATATTGATTTATCTACTTAAATTTTTTTTTTACTTATTGTATCACTATGTTACTAATGATCTGTGCTTTTCACCTCTCACAATGTATGATGGACTCTTTTGGTCATTTGAACTCTGTATTGAGTGTAACATGTTCCTTGAACTCTGCTTTGGTTCATACGCTTTCAAACTCAAAAAAAAATAAATAAATAAATAAATAAAGAGAGGGACATTCTTTCTTTCCGTATTTTCCCCTTTTTTCAGCTACCAAACTTTTTTTTAAAAAAAAATTTATTACTATTATTTTTTTTTGGCCTAGCCAATCTACATGGATTACGTTATTAGTTCACGCAACAAGTTTAGATAAGTGTTTCAGGTCCAAAGAAATCTACCTATGAGGTTAGGGACTGCCAATTTCTATAACTGCTAAATCTACCTTTGTTCCTTTACCTTGAAAAAGAAAAAATTTGTAAAGATCATGAGGAAGAGGAAATCTTAGAGATATATACTTCCACACATTTGTATACATAAGGCATTATGATTTTCGTTTTCCAACAATCCAACCTAAATTAAGCCTTATGCTAAAAATTTCTTTGACCCATTATTAAAAAAATTATAAAAAGAGAGTGTTAAGAATTTCAAGGGCTGGCCAAATTAGTTATATTTTGAAAATCTTCTCACGAGCAAATCAATGGGTTTTTGTTCGTTCAGGGGTTTATTTTCATCACAGAGTCATTTGAGCAAATCATGTTAGGTGTCCTCATAAAGTCGTATTGGATTATTTGAACATTACTTTGTTATTGGTGTGCTACATTACATTATTTGGATACCAGGTTTATTCGTAGTTAACAAAGTCTGAAATATATAGCGTGTATATTTTTATAAACATTTTATTTTTATAATGTGACATTTATTTGAGCGTGATTTCTTTTGTCCCGTGCAACACACTAGTATCAACTAGTATTAAAAACCAGAGGGAATATTACATTATTACTCACAAAAATAAGAATAAGTGAAAATAACAAATTGTTTATATTCCGATGCCAAAAAGGAGGGCATTGAAGGAAACCTGTAGAATATTCGTGGCACTATTGGCAAAAGTTAAATAAGGGTCAATTCTGCAAATTTGGTTAAGTCCATATTTAGTGGATAAAAATAGATAATTCCTCTCTCCTTTGTGCTGGGCAAAAAAAAAAGAAAAAAAAACGTTTTTTGCCGTGGAAACACCGTCACCGGCTAGCTACTGGGCCCTATCCTGACGAAAAAGTTTCATCATTATCACGGCCCAGAGTTTGCATGGGCAGTAAGTCAAAGCCTATTAATAACAAAATACTGGGCCTCAGTGATCATTGGAGAATAATATAACTACCGCACCGGAAGCAGACAAATTACAGTAGAATTTATACCCTAATAGAAGACACACTCTTTAATCTGATCACAGCTCCGGTGGTGGTCGACCATGGCTTTGCAAGCTGGTATGGGAGTCACCAGGCTCCTCATGATTGTCGGCACGGGATACACGGGGACAATTCTGATGAGGAACGGTAATTGTCCGATGTGATTGCCGAACTCCATAAATTGATCAAGAAGTACGAGAACAGAGGGGAAGTAGAAACCCAATCTTCATCGGACGATGTGTCTGAACAGGTTCGTCGATTGGCGGAGGAAATGCGTGGATTCGCTAATCGCCCAGTGATCATCAACGGGGATTCCGGGAATAGCGGCGGTTTAACCGCATCATCTGTTTTGGTCCCGGCGGCTACTTTGGGCGCTTTGGGCTATGGATATATGTGGTGGAAGGGAATTTCATTCTCGGATTTCATGTACGTCACGAAGCATGGTATGTCGGTTGCCGTGGAGAATTTGACGAAGCATTTGGAGAACGTTTCGGATGCTCTGGCTTCGACTAAGAAGCACTTGACACACAGGATTGAGAACTTGGATGGGAAATTGGACGAGCAAATGGAGATTTCGAAGCTGATTAAATCCGATGTCGGTGAGGTCCATGATGATCTGTCCCAAATTAACTTTGATTTGGAAGAATTGCAGCGGGTGGTTAATGGGTTGGATGACAAACTTCTGTCACTGGAAGCTAAGCAGGAGCTGGCAAACGCTGGTGTTATGTACTTGTGCAACTTTGTGAATGGAAAGCGGGGGAAAATACCGGAGAGACTCCAAGATCAACTCAAAGATGTTGGTAGTTCAGTCCCCAGTCTAATGGGTCTTAAGGATTTGGATGCCCTGGATTGTGGAATTGTCAAGAAAAGGTTATTAACATATGACTTGACGAAATAAATCTTTATTACGAAGATTTCTGGGTTTGTGCCTGTGGTAGATAGGATATCAAGCGTACAATTTTGCATATCCATGGTGCTTAATTTTGCTTCAACAATCTATTTATTTGATTTTTAATGAAAAGTTCGTTTATATTATCTTCATATTGCATTTTTTTGGCTTCTGTAATCTTATCATTGATCCCTAGATTCAACAACAAAAACACAAACATGAAATTGTTTCAAACGTTGTATACAATTATTGGAGTTACAAATTCGTGCTGTGCAAATTTAGCAATAGATGGAAAAATGCTCTCTCTCCCTAATTAGGGGACTAAATGACCCAAAACCAAGAAACGACAGAGCCAATTGACTGACCAATCATCAAGAAAAACACAAGAGCTATCCCAGCAGTCTCCGCATGCTGCAATGGCACAGTTTTTGGACCTAAAATCAGCAGAACACTGCTAAAGTAGCCATTGGTGAATCCCAAAAGACAAGTTAGAATTGAAACAGGGATTTCAGTTCTGAAGAATTTGGGACCATGCATGCACCCGTAGAAGAGAGGCAAAAACAACACCCTGCTAAAAGAACCACCGATTGCAAACTTGGAATTCTCAATGAGGATTACTGAAGTTAGGCATTTACCAATCAAGTCCAAAATATTGAAGCCGGTGATCAAAACAATCCCATACCAATCTTTGAAAATCGCCGAATGCACGTCTTCTGTAATGTATCCCGGGTATATACAGATTGTCACAATGCAAATCATGCTGGAGCCAGATGCATACCATTTGATAGCGCCTAAAGTTTTCCAGATGGTTGAACTCCATAGTTTTCTGGTCAAATCGCCGCCTCTCGCTTCTTTCTCATAGTTCAAGGCTTGATGTTTGAGTTTGGTATAATATTTGATGACCCGAAGTTTATGCCCCGCATTATATGACATTATGCTCAGAACCATCATAATAATGGCTACGGCGAAGTAAAGATCCGCGCTGCTTCTTAACCCTCGAGTGTCTTGTGGATAAACAGCTTTGGTTAAAAGTCTCAGGACTGCAACAAGAACTCCTGAATCACAAATTTCAAGAGTTAATTTACTTAGCAGTTGCATATGGGAATCTACTCTTTTATAACAAAAAAATGAAGCAAAGATTGGATTAAAAAGTACACTACTTCAAGAACTAATTACCAGAAGCACCAGTTCCAGCCACCACAGCTTGCATATATCTTTCAGGCAACTCCCCAGCAGCCCCAACAAGACTACCTTGAACCAAAGCATTTGCAACCCCACAAAGCCCAACTAAACACACAGTCACATAGTACCCTCCATAAACTCCAACTCTACCCTTCACATAGCACACATCTATGATAGGAACCACAAGCAAGGCCACCACAAATAGCCCGAGTCCGACATTAATCCTCAGCAGAGAACTTGACTTGTGAGCTAAAGATAGGACCACAACAAGGCCTATCAAGCTTATGATCATGTAAACCACCGCAAAGACTCTGTCCACAGGGACATCTGGGTAGAGATAGCTGAAGTAATCAACGGCCGTGACAAATGCATTCCATGGGAGTATGAAACCTGCTCCGAGTATGAAGTAGACAATGTATGCTAGATGGAATGAGTCTTCTGGAATATGTGGATCGCCCGAGGGAGGTTTAGGTGTTAGTAAACATGCTAATGCTTCAGCATCGGCATCTTTGGCTGCTGAAGTTGAGGCAGTAATGCTTTTGGAAGCCATTAGATCTTTTATTAGGCAAGACTTGTTTCCTTTTGTTTATCTATACTATTGTTTAGGGGAAGGTTCATCTGGTGTAGCAATGTAATTGGCTCAATGATACTAATAATCTACTAATGATCATTGATAATGTGAAAAAAAAAAAAAAAAATGGAGAAAGATAGGCTTAGTGTTGATCCCTCGGCAACAGACAAAACTGAAGTATGAGATTGAGAACCAATCCCTACATGCAAGTCCTATTTTGATTTCATCTAAGGCTTCTTGATGCATTTATAGGTGATTATCTCATTCTTGATCCACTTCTTTTCTGGGTGATATTTTTTTCTGTATTTGTCTTGGACGACCAACAACCAGTTTGATGATCAGCCATTCCAAACATAAACGAGTGGTTAATTGAGCAAAGAACTGTTGACTATTTGTTGTGTTGGATCATTTCCTTTTGCAGTTTTTTTCTGGAAGAATATTGAGCTTGGACCGTATGATATCCCAATCACATATTTGTCACGATTTTGTGTGAGTACATCTGTAATGGTCGATTGCTTCAAGCCTTCAACAATAATTTCAAGAAGATTGAAAAGATCCGTCTTCAGCGAGCTAATGCAGTCAACTAGCAGTAATTCCATATGCATATTGCCTCTAAATAAGTATGTATGGCTGGTTTTGTGATGACTGGTCTATAATCATTGATGGAGATTTTGCCAATGGTTAAATAAGCACGTATCTAACTTACTTCCAGAAAGGAAAAAGATAAACAATGTCACAAGAACTGTATTCCCTAAAGTTCATTAAAGCATCAGAAATTACAATATGGTACAAATTCTAGTATATGAACAGTGGATAAAGGCATCTCAATGTCTCCACAGGAGGCATTGGCTTCCAAGAATGGTTAAGCCATCTTCAGCAAAGAGGCTGGGAACTTACTATATCACCCAGAACCAAGAGACAATGGATCCAGTGGCAAGACCAAGCACCAAGAACAACACAAGAACAATCCCGGCTGTCTCAGCATGTTGCAGTTGGACAGTTTTGGGAGTCAAAATCATTAATACACTGGTTAAGTACCCGTTGGTGAGACCCAAAAGACAGGTAAGTAAGGTAACTGGAATCTCCGTTCTGAAGAATTGGGGACCATGCAAACAACCATAGTAGAGAGGTAAAAATAGCAACCGGGCGTACGAGGCACCTATGGCAATTTTTGCATCCTCAAGGAGATACAGTGATGTTAGCGACTTGCCGACCAGATCAAACACATTATAGCTTGTTATCAGAAGTACTGGGTACCAATCCTTTAGAACAAGAGAATGCACATCCTCCGTGATGAATCCAGGAAATATGCATAAAGTCACAACGTATAAGATGCAGGTAGCAAACCCATACCATTTGATGGTTCCAAAAACATTCCACAAGGTTGATTTCCACAGGTCTTTAGTAAGGTCACCTTTCTCTCGCTTCTCATCATTCAACGCTTGAATTTTCAACTCATTATAGTAGCTAATAACTGGAAGTTTGGGTGCTATGTTATAAAGGACCATGCAAAGAGCCATTACAGCAATGCCAACAATAAAGTACAGATTTGCGCTACTTCTCAGCCCATGTGCATCTTGTGGATATACAGCTTTGGTAAAGATTCTCAGAAATGAAACAAGGACACCTGCATTTGACAGATGAAGAAATTAGAATACTTTTCCAATCACCATGTGGATCAATTGAGGATAAAATAAAAAGGGAAATCTGAAACGGAGGTCATAAATACCTAGAAACAGAGCACAAAACTGTTAAATCAGTTGTCTGAAATACAGGATTCGTACAGTCTTACACACATGTTAGGAGGAAAACACACTCCTTTGGCTGTCATGAGCACAATTTTAAAAAAATGAAGTACATAGGAAATCTCTTAACAGTAATGAGAATTTTACTCTTGTCATGACACTTATTATAGCATAGCCGAACAAACTCTCAAGGTGCAATCACTCAAGGAAAGACATGAAGCACTACAGGCCCTGCTTAAACAAAAAAGTAGGAGAGAACTGACCAACATGCATTGATCTTGGAATCACTCTGCTTTCCAAATGGTTCATTCTCTTTTATCAGAGCCGGCACTACTGCAATTCTCCTCCTTTCAGTTTTTTTATTTATTTATTTTTTTTTAGAGCCTCAAGTGCGCAAGAACCAAAGAAAGAAATATAAATAGAAGAATGTGTTTCCCTAAATGATGAATGTTACAACAACTGATACTTCACAACCATTCCATTGCTGCTGAAATCATCAGATAAGCAGAAAACCATGCCAGGTTACAAGCACTGACAGAAGAAAGGGGTAATATCATCTGACTAAATTGATTCACTGTACTAAGTTTCGCACCAATGCACCACTGTGTTTTGTGCTGATTTCAAAGGGAAAACAAGTCCCTTGGAAACAAATAAAGAGCAGATAACTCAGCCAACTGTGAATGACGCAGAGATGAAAGCACCAATATTTAGAGCCGAGAATCCATACAAGTCAGAATTTGTATTTTGGAATCCTCTAATTGTCAAACAAGATTGTTACCTGTTAGCTAGAATAGTCAATTTAGCCGACAGTAAACATTAACAAAATCCCTTACAACTAAGTACTGCAATTAGAAAGTAACATTGATAAACTCTAGCTCAACTTAAGCTAAGAAAACTTCAGCCCACCAAAATTCTTACACCAGGACCAACCATTAAAAATGTTAAATTAACAACAGATCCCATGACCAAAAATTAAAGGGTTCATGAATTACCGGAAGCAGCGGTGCCGGCAACAACAGCTTGCATATATCTTTCAGGCAACTCCCCAGCAGCCCCAATAAGACTACCTTGAACCAATGCATCCCCAATCCCGCAAAGAGCAACCAGAAACACAGTCACATAGTATGCAGCGTACATCCCAACTTTGCCCTTCACATACCAGACATCCATTAAAGGCACAACAAGCAAAGCCACAACGAAAACCACCAGCCCGGCATTGATCCGAACGAACGAGGTTGACTTGTGCTCAAAAGCTATGATTAGAATCAAGCAAATCAAGCCCACCACCATGTAAACTATGGCGAAGACCCTGTCCACCGAGGTATCAGGGTAAAGGTAACTGAAATAATCAACGGCGGTGATGAATGCGTTCCATGGGAGGAGATACCCTGTACCCAAGATGAAGTAGATAATGTAGGCCAGGTGGAAGGAATCTTTAGGGATTTTGGGATCACTGGAGGAAGAGGGGTTTTTGGGGATTAAGAGGGTGGTTGCTGATTCGGCGTCGGGTTGGGACTCAGGATTCGGGTCGGTGACACCCATCGGAGCCGCTGGTTTTTTTCGCTGCTGGAGCTCCGGTGATTTTTTTCCGATTGGTTGATTTGGTTTAGTCTTCGCGGACGGGTTTGGCCGTTCAAGTTTGGAGTTTGGTGGCTAGCGTATAACTCGGAGAAGGAAGCCCGGGGCCCGCAGTTTAGAATCCGGATTAGGCCTTTTTATCATTTTCTAACGGCGCACTTAACGCCGTTGACTAAGACTGATGAGTCTTACAGTATTCGTTAAGGATGCTCATTTCGCTGTCACGTTAAAGACTTTAAAATGGTTGGCATGACGCAAACTTTGGCTGAATGATCGAACTCGTTTGGAATGTGAAAAAAAATACTGGAATTTTTATATTTTCCCGTATTGTCACCCTTTTTTACTTTAAATTATATTAAAAAAATAAATATGTAAACTGAAATGATTATTTTGAGATGTAGATAATATTATATTCCAATGTGGATTTGGAAAAAATTACAAATACCATATATACAGCTGGTCTCCTAATTCGGATTAGGACTACGGAAGATTTATAAAAGTTATAGTATCAATTATGTAAGGTATCTAACACTATTAATAAGGTGTGATCATTTCCTTATCAATAAATAATAAATAATTAAGGTGTGTCATTTCGCTATGATCTAGTATATGAATCCGTATCCAAAATGTAATAAGAGATGTAATTAGAGCGATTAGGGTTTGGGATTATGCCTTTTGACTAGTGATGGGGAAAACGTTGACTATATAAAAACAAACCCTACACTCCCGACAAAGATATGTTCCCTTTTTTACTGTCAGAACCCTACACAAGCCCCTCTGCTCCCAAACTACATAGGCGATGCCGAACGAGAAGAAAAGGGCGCGTCAAGCAGCCCTGGGTTTAAACCACAAGGTAGAAACACAAATTAATTGGTTCCTCCACCCTTTTGATTTATTGGAATTGATCTGAATTGTTCATTTTTAATTGGCCTAATAATGTTGATTTTGTAAATTGCTGGGCAGGGTAGTATGGATGAGTTGCTAGATGAGATTTTAGGGATCATACACTGTCATATTTGGACATGAAACAGGCGGCAAGGACTTCAGTCCTATCTCACACATGGTATAAACTTTGGAAATGTTTTTCTGGCTGTTTAGATTTCGAGCGTAAAGATACAATGCAGCTCATGTACGATAAACCCAAGACCTCAGCTCATGAAACCAGAAAATTTCATGATTGGGTCCGTAAAGTGTTGGACTCACACACAGGTCCAACTGTGGAACGGTTACGGATCGTTTTCGATATGGGCCGTGGTTATTCAAAGCCCATATCAAACTGGATCGCCTTTGCCATCCGTAAGAACGTTCGAATCTTTGAACTGGATCTCACAAAGGTTGAAGGATGCCGCTCAGGCTCCCGTGTTAATGTCTGCGAATTCCCGTCCGATTTGTTATTGGATGAAAATCGTTCTCTTCCATTTCCCATCTTTGGCAGGCTGACCAGTTTATGCTTGAGATCGATTTCTGTTTCGGATTCCGATATCGAATTCTTCTTGTCCAAATGTTTGTTGCTTGAGGAATTGGTTGTGGAAGATTCGTCGTCTCTTCAAAACGTGAGAGTTTCAGATGATCATCAAACACATAAATTGAAGCACATGGAAATCGGGCACTGTGGGAAGTTGGATAACATCGAGGTTTCATCGAAAAGCCTGCAGGTTTTCGGGTTTGCCGGGAGAGACACGACGAACATCTGCTTTGGAAATGTTCCCGATATCTCTTCCGTGTCCTTAAAGCTGTACTACAACGCTGAATTGTTTGTTCTCCAAATGCATTCACAATTGAATCTTTCTAGGATTCAAAAACTCCAGTTGTATCTCAAGGGGATCGTAAGTTAATCCTTTTTGTTCCTTTTTCTTTGCTAATTTATGTCTTTAATACTTTTTCTGTCCTCAAATTATTGTCATGTTTGACATTTTTTTTTTAGTACAAATCAAATGAAAATCCAAACTGACAATAATTTCGGGACGGAGGAGTACTAATCAGCTTGTCCTTGTAATTGTGAGTTGTTGCTGATTGTGTATTTTGGTGTTGGTTTGATTACAGGATTGGAATAAAAGTATGAAGTTCCCGGAAAGTTTCCCCGAATTCAGCAACCTTGAGCAGTTGGAATTGATTTTTAGTGTCACCAGGCATGGGAATCTTCTCTGTCTAAGTTCAATTTTATGTGCATCTCCCCGTCTACAAAAGTTGAGGTTGAAGGTACTATATACTTGCCATGTTTTCTTGCTCTATACATATACTAGTGATGTATGGTCGTGTAATGCGCAACCCTAGCCCAGTATATTTGTAAATTTTAGAAATGTTTGTATTTGAAAAAAAATATTTTGTATTTGTCTCGATATATTTTAGAAATGTTTGAAGAATTTTGAAATGTTTTATAAGTGTGATCATAGAAATGTTTGTATTTGGCAAAAAAAAAAATGTATTTGGCCCGGTACGTTTTAGAAATGTTTGAAGATTTTAGAAATATTTTATAAGTGTTACTTATTAAATACTCCTTCCGTCCCATAATTATTGTCCACTTTGCCCAAAAAATTTTGTCCCAAAATTATTGTCCAATTTGACTTTTTATGGATCAAGTTACACATTTGTCCTTAGTAAAGAATATTATCCACAAAATCTTAATGGTTAAACAATTACTTATGTAGGGGTATATCCGGTTGTTTAAGGTAAAATATAGTTAAGTTTGACCAAAAATAAAATCTTTCATTTTAGTAAAACTGGACAATAATTATGGGACTGAGGGAGTATAAATAAACTTGATCAAGTATATGTCTTGAAGTAAATATTAGACAAAATATAAAAGAATCCTAATAAGTTTAAATATTAGTAAGATGATTTATTGATGTTATCGTGCCAAATCAATATTTAGTTTTGGAGATTTATAATAGTTTTGTAGTAAACTTCCTCCAAAGAGTATATGTTTAATTGTTGGAACTGTTTCTTCCAAAGGTTTATAGCTAGTAAAATATCAAAAATATGATTTTGAAACTGGTTGATCACAAATATGATAATGAAAATTAATGTAAATATGCACAGGTTTCAAGTTATAGCAAAAAAGAACTCACCTCACCATGGCAAATAAAAAAATGGTAAGTTAAAAGAGTCCATTAAAAATTGAGAAATTTTTTTTCCTGTAGATAAAAATGATGTATAAAAACACAAATAAACGTAGAAACATCATTTCTTCCCTCTCCACTCAAATTCATAAAAGGCTTCCCCATAAATTAGTTAGAAGAAGCGACCTGAACTATTTATATGATGAGGAACTCAAAAAAGTCCAAAAACCAAATCCAAAAAAGTATATTCTTGAAAGCTCGAACACAAAAAAAAAAAACGCACTTCATTTGTAATAATAATAATAATAATAATAATAATAATAATTGGTTAACTGGGAGTATAAAACAAAATCAAAAGAAATTAAACAAAAAAAACACAATTCATAACTGACCATATACGAAAAAAAACTGAGACTCAATAATTAAAAAAAAAGAAAAACCACTCTAATTGAATAAAACATAAAAAAGAAATTAAAAAAACCACATTTTGTAACAAAAACCCAATTAATCAATTCAATTCAAACAGAACTAAAATCATACAAAAATTCTAAACTAACTAACAATATAAGAAATCACATCATATTATCTGACAACTGCTATGGTAACTGTAACGGGTGGACGCATAAAAATAATAGTAATAACACTATTTTTGAACGGAAAAAACAAAAAATAATAAAAGCCGTACAAATGATCTGTGGAAATAAAATCATTTAAATTTGAATATCTGTAATGGCACTACCACAACTACCGAAAGCAACATCAATGAGATTCTTTTTCCCTTTGTGTTTATATAGAGAGGTAAAGAGAATATTTTTTGAAGTCAAAATTTTATCTGATTAGGATGTAGTTGATCATCACTAATGAAAAGATTGAACATGCTAATAGGAAAGAAGTATATTTCACCACATATTCTCAATTGATGATTGATGAGAAATTTTTTTTTTTTAATTGTGGAGAAGGAATTAATTAGAGAGTCAATTGTCGTGGAGATGGAGATGAGGATTTGTGTTTTTTAAGAAGTCGTGGTTTTTTTTTTTTTGGCAAAAATAGGAGATGGTGGTGGATTTGTATTGCATTTACCTTTTAAGTCTAGGAAACTGATGTGTAAATAAAAATTTATTTTAAAAATATGATGTGGAAATGCCATATGGCAAATGGTGGTGCTTTCTCTTAAGTGTGGTTTTTGTTTCTAGTTATTATTAGAAAAAATAAATAAAATAAAATCTCTTACCTTTCACTAAATGTCATCTTAATTATAAAATGTGCTCTTTTTTTGTCTGCAGTACGTGAAGGGTGTCGTAATGGAGGCGGGCGGTGAAGGATGGATTGGTGATAAGAAATGGGAGGAACGGACAAAGTCGCATACACATAAATGCCTAAAGGTTATTGAATTTATTGGTTGGGTCGGGTGGAAAGAAGATGTTCAACTCGTTAAGTATCTGATCAAGAGTGCCGTTTCACTTGACAAGATTGAATTTGATGTCCGCATTCCAAGGAGTAATAATTCTAATTCTTGGAGTAGAGAGATTTTTAGGGATGGCTCCCAACATGCTTTCCACAGTGCCATTCCACGTATATTGGAACCTGCCCTAAACGGCAAAGTTAGGCGCACCACTGTGAGAGATACCACAAGGTTGTGCGTCATTTTGGGTGATAAAACCTATCTGTTACGGCTCAGGTAGATGATATACAACTCTAGCAAACTATTAAGAAACTCTTGTAAATTCAGTTGTGAAATGTTACCTTTGTTTCTTTTCTTTTTTCTTTTTTTTTGGGGGTCGGAAGAGATCTATGAACAACTTGCATTTCTTTTTTCTTGTATAATCATCACGTGTTTAAATACTTCTAACAAACATTCTTATTTTATACTGATCAAGAAACACAATGTTGACTATTTTAGTTAGCACTAGAGAGTAGTTAAGTACAATGTTGTCATGCTCGGACCGGAGCTTGACACGGCCGTAACTAGGGGTCGAGCGACCCGGAGTCGACTCGGGGCGATTCGGGAGTCAACTCGGATGACATCATAAGGACGTAATAAATATTAAAAGTTAATAATTATATTATTTAAATAAAATTTTATAGATTGTACATATATTTGTCAATTGTTAAAATTAAACTAGCACTTCATAACGTTCATTAGCTAGAATATGAGTTTAAACTAACTTTATTATAATGAAAAAGTTAGCTAGAATATTAACTTTATCATAAACTAACTTTATGAAGCAAAATTATGACATTAGCTAGAATATTAGTTTAAACTAACTTTTATTATAATGAAAAAGTTAATAAATTTGTTACATAATTGACTTTTATCATAAAAAAATTATATTACACGTTTAATCAATGCATTTGGTAATAATTTTTCAAAACTTAAGTTTAAAGTGATGAATATTGCTCAAATTATTTAGTTTATAAATAATATTTTACCTTAGTTCAAAATGGTTAGTACTCAATTTGATATTTGAGATGCGAAATGAATGACTAAATTAAAAATTTAGACTTAAACATTTAAAGTTAGGGGTTAAATCACATAAATTTAAAAGTTATGGGCCATTAATAACACAAAGAATCTAATTAAGGGTCAAAAGTTAAAAGTTCATCCTCAGAAATAGTAAAAAAAAATAAAAATTTAAAAGTAGGCTACTAATCAAAACACGGGTTTAACCGATTTCTGGTTTAACTGGAATCTTGACCGATTTTGACCGAGTCATAAACAACCGATTTTATGACTTACTCGGCTCGGCCTGAGGTCAAGTTCCCAATTAAACCGCTTCGACCGATCGGTCCGAGTCGAATTTAACAACAATGGTTAAGTATCAAAACTAAATAAAAAAAATTTGGGTATTATATATTCAAATAATTGTGTAATTTGGGAATTGAATGACAATCTAGTGTTTAGGTTGATGTCTGGTAATAGACTAGGGTTCGATTCCTACCAGGGGTTATAAAAGGGAGTTTACCCATATTTAAGTGAGATCTACTGGAGTGGATTTAAAAATAAAATAAAATAAAAATATAATGGTGTACTAAAGTAAAAAAATAAAATTGTCCAATCATTTGGAACCGAGGGAGTACTAAATATACCAAACAAATATAGTACGTCTTTGTGGTTTCAAAACTATGAGATGTGTTAATTTAACATTTTAGATTCTTCCTTCAGCCAATTATATTTGAGGGAAAATAAAGTGCTCGTCAGTTTGAAGTTCTTGTTATATAGGAATATTACTATAAATCTGGCCGTTGTCGAGCAACTGTGATATTGACAATATGTATATAAGCTAGTCCTAATATATAGCGGCTGTGTACTATACAATCACGATCAATATTGTTCTCATCGTTTCTTAACTTTTTTCTCGCTTGTTCTTTACTATCATTTTACCTACATAATAACATTTAAAATGATTCTAGTTTCTTGAAAAGATCAAGTTCGGCAATTTGTCTGTAATGGTGTTTTGTTGCCCTTTTTAGTTAATTTCTATTACTTTTCTACGCGACTTACATCATAAGAAGCTACTATAAGATACTCCCAAAATTGTCAAAGAAATATAAGAAGATGCCTTTTTCAGCCATTTGCCCAATTTAGCTCTTTTGCATGTCTTTTTTTATTCCCCTTTCCCTCCTCATTCAGTACCATTCAACAACAGAATTTTTTATTTGTTTTTTCAAATCTTTTGCCCGGCCAGATTGTTGAATATGTGTATACAATTGTCTTGGAATTGTTGAGCTAAGTCTTCTTGATCAATCCCAGTTTCCGAGAAGCCTTGAACAACGAAATGAGTGATCAGAATTCATTAGCAGTTTTCACCTTTTCACTTACCTTAACCTTTGCCTTTGGGGTTAGTAATGGTATTGATCCAGCCAAGGCCTGCATCATAGACATAAGAAAATTTTCATCTGGAAACCACTCAGATTGTGTTGGTGGAAACTGGGATGGATTTTTAAGCAGTAATTGTTGTGGGAATTCATTTAAGGGATACTTATATGGTTTGGCAGAAAGGACTAATAAAACTGGAAAAGTATTTCTCAATTCCACAGAGCAAAATGGCTGCTTGTCATCAATGAAGAACAATGAAGAAGATGTTTTCAATTGTGGCATTCAGAGGCTAACAAATGGATTTGGTGGATGTTCTGATTACTCTTCCACGGATGTTGTCGACAAGCTCGGAAACAAATTCAACAGCTTAAAAGAAGGCTGCAAGATGTTGGGTTCAGATGGTGATTCAAATCAGTATTGCAATCAGTGTTTAAAGAGTTGGGAAGAAAACTTGCCTTCAACAACAAAAACTGGCACCGACTCGAGGAACATAGAAAAACCGGATTACTGCAGTTTTGCAGTGCTGATTTCCGTGATGAGCGAAAGAAGTCATGAAGATCAATGGTTCCAGGCGATTTATAGTTGTCTTGGAGATAAAAGCCTGACTGATCAAGGTAAACTGGAAATGTTCATTCATATTTATACTTGTTTTGGAGTTTCATGTTTTTGCTTGTGAAACTTATGATATCAGAGTTCGAAACTGATTGGCGTTTATTGACAGCATCCTACGTTGATAGTGGTCAAGAGAACCATGGAGAAAAGAAGAAAAAGTTGTATACAGGTTGGTAAATGGTAATCATTGTTTACCTCAGATTAGTTAGTTGTATTTGCATCAGAAATGCAATTTCTAAGATTGACATATTTTGTGATGGCAGATATGGGGATTGTAGCTGCTAGTGCAGCTGTTCTTTTAATCATTGTCATGGCTGGACTATTGATCAGAAAAAGAATGAATAAATCTTCCTCATCAGTGTTGAAAGGTCGTTTTACACACCAAGAACTTTACATGACATCAGTTTCTACATTGTACAAACTGCTGAGCATATCTTCTTTTGATTTTTCAGTGTCATCCAATTTCCTTTTCAAAGAACCGAGCAGCGTAAACATATCGATCAAAGAAGTTTATGCTGCCACCAATCATCTCAGTGAATCAAACTTGATTGGCCAAGGAATAGCTGGTGAGAGAAATCCAAGCATTTCACTATCATTTGTGCATAGTAATTTCTTGGTTGCTTAAGGGCTTAATCTGAAGGTCTTACTATGTCATTAAACAAGGAAATTTGGATTCTCCTGCATAGCAGATCTTGAACTCGATTAAGAATAAAGTTAAATGAGTACAATGACAAGCACAAAGCTTCTTATCCCACGCGATCTAAATGAAATAGTAATTTATGATAAAACTTCAACCTGTTATTGCAATGCTGAACAGGAAAGGTGTATAAAGGAACTCTATCAAATGGTCAGCACATTGCTGCTAAGCATATAATTAACGACGGACAAATGGACACGTTTGTACGGGAGGTGAAAAGCCTCGCCCACATCACACATCCGAATCTTGTATCCCTGATAGGTCACTGTGATGGAGATGATGAGTGTTTTCTGGTTTATGAGCTTTGTCAGAATGGAAACCTTTCGCAATGGTTATATGGTATGGCGTGTTTTATCTCAACTTATAGTACTTAAGTTAGAATGAAAATTGTGCAGTCAATCCATCTTGTTCCTTCTGCCAACAGGAAAAGAAAAAAACTTGTCTTGGATCCAGAGATTAAAAATTGCAATAGATTGTGCCAGAGGCCTATCCTTTCTCCACACATATCCAGAAGGACGTATTGTTCATCGCGATATCAAGGTTAGTCTAACCACTTGTACTATAATGTGAAATGAAATCTAGTATTTGCTCATTGATCAATTATTCATTCTCTTGCAGCCGACAAATATTCTCATCACGGCTAACTTTCAAGGAAAACTGTCAGATTTTGGCTTATCTAAGGTTATGAACATGGGACAATCATTTGTAAGCTCAGAAGTAAGAGGAACATTTGGCTATGTGGATCCTGAGTACCAACAAAACCGCCATGTTAATTCCTCCGGGGATGTGTATAGTTTTGGAATAGTGCTGCTACAACTTCTATCAGGGCAGAAAGTCTTGAACATTGATTCAAATAGGCCTGTACTTCTGAACAAACTGGTGAGACACCATATGTGTTATACTTATATCACCTGCATTTCAGTCATTTTAATCTGCAATTTGCTGAAATTCCATCTGCCTTTTTATCTAATTGTTGTATTGATTGGCAGGCAAAAAAACTCATAAGGGGTGGGAATATGGTGGAGTTTGCCGATCCCAAACTAAATGGGGATTACTCTTATGAAGCTTTTGAACTCGTATGCAACTTAGCCTTATCTTGCACCGGCCTTAAGCAGCAAAGGCCACCAATGCCACGAGTCGTTGCGAAATTGGAGGAGGCTCTTGATATTTCGACAAGATTCGACTCTTTTTTGCCAGTATCTTACTCTTGAATGTTTATATATAGTTAAGAGGAAAACTGTGAAATCATTTCGAGCCATCTTGGGATTAGAATATATATATTCAGGCAGAGCAATCCAAATCCAGGTAAATATGATCAAGAATGTTGCTATCTCTTTTGCAAGATCATGGTAATATAGCATTAGCGGTGAGCTAGGTCTGAGAGGTTTTAAAGACCATAATAATAGACATCATTTGAATCTATGAGACACATTGGCTCACTCGACAAGAAAGAAATCAACAGCAAGTTGCTTTTGGTCGACTTTATCATCGGGACCTTTTCGCGATGCCAACGTCGACGAAACTTGGGAAAAAAAACTTCGTCGACATTGTCGTCTAGTTTCTAAACTAAGACGAATAAGTCGACGATGAAACAACTAACGGTTTTAACACCATATTGAGTTTCTTGGATTTTGGTCATCGGGAGTTTTAGCCAAACAAAAAGGTAGACGCAGAATCAGAACATACTTCATCTACTTAGTTGTATAGCTTTTTATCACAATGTAAAAGTTATCGAGACAACATTACAATAACCATTAAGTTGAGTTTTGTCTACTTAATCATCAGAATAACTCTAGTCTGACTTGTAAGTCTATGACACAGTAAAACATGTTGCACTTGTGTCGAATTATACTTTTATGGCTTTATCCGCTTGGCTCAGTTGACGAGAAATACATCAAAAGTAAGTTGAGATTCGTCAACTTTATCATTGAGATCTTTATCGCAACACCAAAATGGACGAGTCTAGAAAAGAAAGCTCGTCGACTTAGTCATCGAGTTGTTAGACTCGACGAGTAAGTGGACGATGTAACAAGTAGCAGTCTAACACCATAATGAGTTTCTTGGACTTGGTCATTGGGATTTTTAGCCCGATGAAAAGGTAAAAAAGCATAATCACTAAGTTGAGTTTCCTAGACTCGATCACAAATAAGCTAGATGCAATTCTAGCAGCATACGAATCTGGAAGAAACAATCACAACATAGAGTTCGTTTCATTGTATTAGAAGCTACTTTAAATACCAAAACGTTGAAAATGCGACAATGAGTTTTTACTGGAATAATACACAATGTAAATTATCTTATTATTAGCATGTATGAAGAAAATTATATTACAAATACAAACAACCGTATGTTACATAGCTTCACTCAAAAATGGAAGCTTTTATGTGACAAGCTCTAACAAAAACCGAGCTGAAATCACAAACTCCTCACCTGACAAATCAGGACAACTCCCTCCAGAACAAAATATAATGCCTATATACAATACAGATGTTGTGAATGAATGAATGAAATCTGTGCATGATGTTGATCTCTACATTTACCAAACATGAATGAACCTTTCCCGTGTAGGCGCCGGATTCGAGTAGCCATATGAACTCTGCTCATTGAAATTGTGCAGGATCTTGATGAGTGAACTGGCCTTCTTACTGGCTCGAGACGTGCCTTCAGTTATTTGGGAATACAATCTTCCCATAAGAGATGGATTCTTTGCTAAAACGGGAACCACATCTGCTCCTCTTTGGTTGCACAACGCCAGGAGCACTGAGACACAAGATTCTCTAGCAGCCAAGGAGTTTGAAGAACCAAGAACCTCAATTATCATCGGTAATGCTCCGGCTGAAAGGATTGCAACGGTGCCATCAGGCCTTTCAGCAAGAGTTGCTAAAACAGCCAGAGAATCTGTTCTGAGATCTTCCCTTTCGAGAGATCCGAATAGGTTAACCAGCAAGGGGACTAATCCAGCTGCAAGAAACCTACGATGGTTATCAGGGCTTAAAAGTAGGCCGAAAATGGTCACCAGTGCATTCTTTTTGCCACGTTCCGCGCCATCCCTGAGCAGATCCATTAAAGCTGGAATCACTTCAGGGATTTCCCCGATTAACATACGGTACTCTTCCACCGAAGAAAGGTAAAACAATGTACCAGCTGCATGCTGTCGGGCTTCCATTTTGAATCCTTCTTTTAAAACATCGAGGATCAAAATCAGGCCACCGTTCTCAACGATAATCCTCCTACTTCCAGGGAACTTTGATAGGTACAAAAGCGATGCAACCGCGTTTTCTTGCATCAACGGATCATTCGAAAACAGGAGATTCAACAAAGGCGGGATCGCCCCAGCATCGACCAAACAAGACCTGTTAAAAATGCTTGTTTTGGTGAGCAAACGAATCTCGTAAGCAGCTTTTCCCTGCTCATGGTTTCTGCAATTCACAAGCTGGCCAACAAGAAATTTCGCCAGCAATTTCACCGCCTGCTCGGCTGCTAGACTACCAGGCACGACCGTCTTCGTGACATCCCGAGTTTTCCTGACTGAATCAGCAAAAGGGATGCCATATTCTGAACAAAACTTCTTGGCAAGCTGCTTCAGAGCTGAATTTGGAATCAAATCAGTGCAGGATAGCTTCTCACCAGTCTTCGGGCAAGTCGGATTTCCGGACCTGAACCACTTGAGGATTGAAGATCGCTCATAAGTATGACCTGTGGCAATTACAACTGGATCTGTCATGTATTCCAAGGTAATTGGACACCTGAAATCATCAGCATTCAAAGATCTGATGACTTCACATCTGCCAGCATCGTCATCATCACTCGGTCTGTTATTCGCCTTGTCCACTGCTGCAAACATAACAGATCTGCAGTAGATCATGAACCCCATCAAACTGCTGAGAAGTCCAACGTGGTTCTTCTTTTCAGTCTGCCATTCTAAACTAATCTCGCTTTCCAAGAACTTGATCTCCCTGTTGCACTCGCTCCAGCTTTCAATCCCCAAATGCTCAAGAACCCTTCTCAGATCCCTCGAAGCCGGGTCAACTCCATCCTCAAACTGACCCAAAATCAAGAAAACCAGCTTTAAGACCCTTTCATCTTCAGCATCCACATCAAACTTCAGAGTCAGGGCATGATACCTCAGGAACTGAACTAATTCCTTAATTTCATGACTAACTCCCAACTCCTCCAAAGGCAGAACTTCCAGGGCAACAGCCATAGCCCTGACCAGAACCCGGAACTCATCTGAAACGATCTCCGAATTCATCAGCATCCATAGCCGAGCATCATCTCTGGCACAATCGTCCAGCAAGAACCGAACTTTCTGCAGGATGAAATGGAGCTCCGACAAGCTCAGGGTAACGGAGCTGGAAAAGCTTGAAAATTTATCAATTGGGATTTCCTCCAGAAAAACGAGGAGGTTCCTAACCAAACGAACGGATCTTCTTGCATTAGTCCTATTCACAAACAGAGTTTTGGAGCTGTATTCACATATGGAGTGGCATAAACTGGTCAAGGAATGAAGAAGGGTAGAGAATGATACAGATTCACAAGGACGGATAGCCGGAAGATTCAAAATCCGGCGTGAGATTTCATTGGAACAATGGTTCATTGAAGAATCTGATTAATTTTGGATACCAGAAAAAAGAAAAAAAAAAACTGACTACAGAAATGTACAAATGTTGACTTTTTTTTTTTTTTTTGAATGAAGAAGATTTTTAGACTGAGAGTTCAGTGTAGATAGATTTGGTTGGTTGGCTTATAGGCATTTTGAGGATTTTGAGGTTTATATATATAGGGGTGACGGTGGATTAGAATATTCTAGTTGTCAGTATTCATCTTGGATGCTCGGATGAATGACACGTAGGTCTTCTGAAGTGAGATGTGAATTGGAGGCTTCTTGGGATCTTTCGTTCAGTAGATGGGCCCATAGCCACGTGGTCGAAGGGTTATGGGATTATAGATTACTCCAACAAAGGAGGACGAAGCACACATGAAGGGACCTTGTAGCCGACAATTTTTGTGATACATTTCTTGACATTATTATTATTATTTGGAATGAATTTATTACTTTCTTTTCCAGAATTTTTAAAGATTTTCTCCATTTTATTTATGTCATGAGATTATGGGTAATTGATTATAAGAAGAAGAAGCAAGGAAATCCATGCATCGTGGACTTGTTTAAAATTTTAATTTACTCTGGTCAACATGAATAAAAAATTTAGAGTAACATAATTGAATAACAATTCAGCGGTGAAAATGTTACGCTTCTGAAGAGATTTACGTATTTTGCAAGATATTTTGCGTTTTATTAAACTTTTCGGATATTTTATTAAATCTTTTACTTATATCTTCCGTGTACATTGTACAAATTTTCCCGCTTTTGTCCTTACCGTGCTTTTTTTTTTTGTTTGTGTACCTTAGAATTTTTGCGTACCTTATTACTTTTGTATACCGTACTAACAATTGTAGTTTGACTTCAAACCTTAGAATCTACCGAATACAAACCAACAAAAAAGGAAAAAAAAAAATGCTTTTCTTTTTCTTCACAGAAGATAGATATTTTGATGCCATATAACGAAGGTAATTTAATTTTGACAGATATTAATAAGAACAATTAATTTGGAAGCGGGCTGAAGGAGAGATCACGGCATGCTAATTCGATGCCATATAACAAAGGTAATAATAATACGTAACGCATATTGAATTAACTGGGGCTTTAATTTGGTGAGAAGTCCCTTTTACGAAATGAATGAGATTAGGTGAAAAGACTGAAAATGAATAAAAAAAAAAATCTCAAAGACTTCATTTTGCCCTGAATATAAGTTGCCATATTTAATTAGTAGCGGTAATGAGGCGATATTATATTATATAGGGCAGTTTAGGCTTTCAGGTAATGAGTTTTCCGTGTAAAAGTAGTCTGATTCGACATAATGCAACAATATATATCTATCATTGTTTCAATCAGGTATAATTATTAATCTAAGAGCATACACAATAGTGGTAAATAACAAATAAATAACCACTTTATTTTATATTGTTTATCATTGTGTTGAGTGTGATAATATCATACGGTGTGAGAATTTTTACATTGTATAAATACACTTTTTTGTGTTTTAATGTAATTAATGTGAATTTATGATGGTACTAAAATTATTTCATTTTACATTTTTAGAGTGTAAACCAATATACTGAAAAGTGAAATAAAAGTATAATATTGAAAATTTATGACATTATACTCACAATAGTGTAAATCATTGTGGATACTCTTAGAAGAAAAAAAAAAGTTGTACATATACAATAATTGAATGATTAAAGTATGCTACTAATAATTAGGCCAATCTGCAACTAATAAATGGAATTTTCCTAAACTGCATGCATTATTGGTTTCAACACGTTTTCAGCTCTTTTTCTTCTTCTTTTTCTTTGCACCTGTTTGGGAGATTTTTTTTTATTATGGCTGATTATTATAGGCAGCATTTTGCATTGATCTTTAAGGTTGTGACTTGAATTATGGCCGATTTTTTTTTTTTTTTTCTGAATCATGTTTATTAGTGGAATAAAAGCCAGCCATTTCCAGCAAAGAAATATGTGTCATTCTCCTAAATGATTAACATGGAAATTCCCCCGCTTAAAAATGATTTGCCATTCATTTTCGAACTTTTGTGTTGATTTCCAGACAAGGATGATTCTTCATATCGATGACATCTTACATTCTTGATTTCCTTGTATATTACAGACACAATAGTTTGTTTATTTTTTTCTACAATTTATACATCAAAAAATCCATATGCCAATATTGCTCCACGATTTCTTTGATTCGCTACTTTCAGATGCCCTCTATATCTTGAAATAATTTTTTTCATTTGCAGTAAAATTTTGAAAAATATAAGGTCTTTTGCATTATGAGTGTTATGTTCCATTGCGCTCTCTTAATCTTAGTCGCATCAGAAATATAGAATAGAAAATATGTATAAAAAAATAGAAGTTAACTCATTTAAGGTGAAAATGAAAAATTATACTCGTTCGTTCCCCCAAAAAAATATATTCTTTAACATTTTTGGGAAAATATTTATTAAATAATCCAAAATACAAAAGACAATATTAGAACAAAATTAATTAATGGACCTCAACAAAATTCATTTTGAGGACCTAATCAACCCCAGCGGCCCAGACCACACCATAACTTTTCAGACCATTTCAGACTTCCCCTTTTCGGCTATTTTCCATTTCAGCCCATTTCAGATTTCATATAAGTTTGTTGTGTCTTCTAATTAAAAATAAAAATTTTAAAATACAGTTTCACATTTATTGTATTCTCTCAATTTTATTATTCTTTTTTAAAAGAATAACCCCAGCAAGAATCGAACTCTCGACTTCTTGGTAATAACTATTCCCCATTCTCTCAATAATTATAAAGTATTTTTAAAATTTAATTTTCAATTAAACAAATATTATAAATAAAACATACGAGAAAAAAAATCAAAATGTCTCATAATAAAAATAAAAAGAATTATATATTGGCGTACATTACCACCAAGCTGTTTTAAGTTGATGTTTTATACATTTTATCTCCTTCGTTGTAGAAAAACAAAAATTCGGTGGACTCAATTTTAATATGAGAATGCAATAGTGATAAAAATACTTTTATGAAACAGACTTACTCAGCTCAAATCCGAATTATTCAAAAGAATGACTTCAAATCTCGATTCACAATATATCGAAACGAAGAGGAGGAAAAAAAAAAAAACTCTTGTTGAAGACTTACAGTATGTATAGCAGGACCCCAATATAAGGCAGTTGGGGAAAAAAAAAAAAAAAAAACCAAAAAGGAAGCTTTTATGGACCACTTGCATTATTATCATTGAGCTAATGATGTTGCTAATTACAGCTGTTTAAAGTAGAGACAAATTGCAATTTGCAATAGAGACCATGCTTTGACCTTTGAGGCTCTCGTTCTTCGCTACCTTATCATTAACTAATGGCGCCATAACAACATACCAACAAAACACCCATAAGGTGATAATGCCATATTTACGTCATTACGTCATAATTTTGCTTCAAAAGTGAAAAAATAATGTCCGGTAAATGCTTGAATTTATTGTTTACCTCTGCCTTCTATAAAACATTCATTCGCAAGAAGATTTATTTAAGGTGTTGAATAAGACAAAGGAAAACAACACTAAAACACAAACATTGTTTGGGATTTCAGAGTTGTGAAGAGGAAGATCCATGGAAGATCTATGTGTTTGAAAGCCGACAGTGTAAAAATGAGAGTGGCCCGTCCCACATGATTGTGGCTGGACCATTATAGGACTTTCCGAACATGTCAAGCTTTCATACACTCCAATTAATTCTTAATCAAATTTGCATTCATAGTCCACACCAAACACCGTCAAATCAATATCTGATTCTGTTAGATTCAGCCAGCTTGTTACAACTCAGACCAAAAACCAACACAGAACAACCTTCAAATTTTCCACCTAATAAATATACAGACATTTCCACTAAACTAAAACATTCATCATCGATTGAACAAGGAGATTATCAGACATGGCTAGTAGGAGTATTTTCCAGATGAAGAGATTGGTTTTCTTCAGCTTCTTGATCTTGTGCTTGATTGTTGTCGTTTCCGGAAAGGGCGCAATCTATACTCCTCCGGATGTAGAGAAAGTTACTGATCAGTTTAGTCGAATTTCGGTTAATCAAGGTTTTAATGTGTTATATGGAGGATCCAACATCCACCAAACAAACAATGGCACCAATGCTGATCTTATTTTGGACAAAACCTCAGGTAAAAAAAAAAAAAAAAAAACAGTATTTGTCATACTTTTGTAACATACATTACTATTCATTTAATCAAACATTAACCTTCCTGTTTCTCACTTTTTATTTTGTTGGTTTGTCCGTTTGAAATGTAGGGTCTGGATTAATATCAACGAACAAATACTTCTATGGATTTTTCAATGCTGCATTGAAACTCCCTGCTGGATTTACTTCTGGAGTTGTCATAGCTTTTTATGTAAGACAACTTAAAACAACTAGTTCCGGAGATTTTACAGCCTTTTTGGGTTTACCTAATGATGGAGGAAATGAATGCTCATTTTTATGTGATTGAACAGATGTCCAATCAAGGAGATTTCCCTAAAAACCATGACGAAATTGACATGGAATTGCTCGGACATGAGAAAAGAAGAGACTGGATTCTGCAGACAAATTTGTATGGAAATGGAAGTACAAGCACTGGAAGAGAAGAGAAACTCTACCTCTGGTTTGATCCGACACAGGATTACCATAACTACAGCATCCTCTGGAACAATCACCACATTGTGTACGCATCCCACATTTTGTAATGAAATCTTTCCTGCAATTTTTTTTTTTTTTGTCTGGACTAACAAATTCATTGATTGGTGATGATTCAGGTATTATGTGGACAATGTACCAGTGAGAGAAGTGATCCATAACAAGGCGATTGGTTCGGCGTATCCATCGAAACCAATGTCAGTTTATGTGACAATATGGGATGGATCAGAGTGGGCAACACATGGAGGAAAATACGGTGTAAATTATGCTTATAGTCCATTTGTGGCATCTTTGAAGGGAATTGAGTTGGAAGGCTGCATTGTGCAGCAGAAGAACAACGGTTCGGGTATAACATGCGCTAAGAAGAGCAGTGTTTCGAGCTTGGATCCAGTGGATGGAACAGAGTTTTCAAAATTATCTGATCTGCAAAACACAGGATTGGATTGGTCAAGAAGGAAGCATATGTACTACTCATATTGTCAAGATACTGCCAGATACAAGATTCTGCCTCCAGAATGCACTTCAAAATGACAAGTTTTTCAAAATGACAAGTTTTTGCAACTCCTGAATCACCTTTTCTGCTGCCCATTTTTTTTTTTTATTCTTTCTCCTTGAATTAAAGGCCAGATATGCATCAGAGAGGATTATGAAATGAGCTCACGTTTCTGGTTTACATTAGGAAGCAGATCATAGTACTCTGTATTGTAACTCATGTCACATACTTTTGAAACTGTCTTCCAGCGGAATCTGAATAGCCAAACTTAGTTAATGAGTCGAACATTTATTCCATTGCCGCAAAACATGATCAATTGCGACAAACCAATCAAAACGGTACATAATAAATCTTCTGCATTACTTCGCGTTATCAACTCTTCATTAGTCAAAAGGTCAACTAAGCCCAAATCCCATCCGATAAGGAGCCCAAATCCCTCTTTTACATTTTCATAGTCAATTAATACACATAGGGGAGCTGTGACAAGCACACCACTAATGGGCATTTTTTTTTTTTTAATTTCTAAAAGACTTCATGTAGCAGTCTTTAGCATTGTTAGTAATGGTAAGACATTTAGTCAAATAATTTAATATTACTCTATGTTCACAGTGGTATAGAAACGCCCTACAAAAGCCACCGGACAAAATAAGTACTTTTCACTTGATAACTAGTATCCAACTCCAGCTACAAAAGCCACCGGACAAAATAAGAAACATTCAAGGGCAACAAAATTTGGTCTATTTCCTTTTAAGGGCCATCATATCAATTGAAGCTAGCCCCATGATAAAGGCCGAATGGAATGGGTAAACGGTGGCCCCTTAAGAAAAGTAGGCCTGCACGTGCGTACTTTTTACCAAAATTTCATACCACTTTCTTGGACCGGCATTTCTGTACTATTTTGGACCATAATAGCATCCGAGTTTTTAACATACAACCAAACTTGGAACCAAATCTTCAATTTTGGTTTCCGGCAGAGGAAGAGCTGATTCAGACGACCATATAAACTCCGGGTTTCCCCTTAATTTCAGTATACCTTTTTTTTGCATCTGCCATACACATTTTAAAATTATAAATGCAAAAAAAAAAAAAAAAAACCCAAAAACGTGGGGAAATGGGAATGGCCATACTGTTTTTTTGTTATGTTGTTCTTATCAGGCAGCATCAGGAGGCATCAAAATCACAGGAAGAAAACAAAACAAAGCAAGTGGATAAATTATCAATCACGCAGAGCTGGAAAATCATGCACATAAAGACAAGGTAGGAGTCAAACATAAATACAAAAAAAAAAAGCTTTTAATGCCAACTTCCATTACAACCACAAATTCATACTTCCGAAGCTGCTTACTATTATCATCATCATCATGGACATAATGCCACCAAAAGATGCGATTTTGAAGGCTCCCTAACAATTTTTTTCTGGAAAAACAACAGGATGAATCAGAGAGAAAGGCAATCACAATTTACAGCCATGCCGGATTCTTTACTGGGGTAACCACCGCCTTCACTTGCAAGTAATTCTTCAGACTGTATTCACCCTTTTCTCTTCCCTGCCCACTCTGCTTGTACCCTCCGAAAGGAATGGCGGCGTCGAACGTGTCGAAGCTATTAATCCACACCGTCCCAACTCTCAATGCCCGCATCAAGGTGTTGGCTGTGTCAAGGTTGTGCGTAAAGATCCCGGCAGCCAGACCGTACGCAGATTTATTAGCCCTCTTTATCACTTCATCAAGAGTCCTGTTAAATGCATGAAAAGAGTTGATACAAATGTGGATGGCAGTGAACTAAAATCAGTCTACCGGAACAAGACAGGTTGTTCACAGCTTACTTATATTTAAGGATAGATTGTACAGGGCCGAAAATCTCGTCTTGTGCAATCAGCATATCATCCTGCAAGTAACGATGATCAACATTGTAATAATTAGAAAAAACACAAACCATTTATGTATACAAATTAATAAGTTTATACTCAAACATAATGTACCTGAACATTAGAGAAAACTGTGGGCTTAATGTAGTAGCCCTTTTCACCAAATTGATCACCACCAGTCTCAAGGGTAGCTCCACTGTCTACTCCAGATCTAATGTATCTCAAGATTTTTTGGAACTGTTCGGAATCAACCTGCAGAATCAAAACAACTTTTATTAATTTTCTACAGTATAAGCAAAAATATGGAACCAATTGTGTTTCCAAAGTGAATTATAAATCATTGGTCTTCCTCAGAAGAATCGATTGGTATCTATTTCACTCTTGAAAGAACAAGCAACCAAGATACATTGATGCATTGAATGTAATTGAGCTCTCCCAAGCCGTACCTGAGGACCTTGTTCAATTCCCTGCTTGAATGGATCTCCAACACTGCGTTTCAGTGCACGTGCCTTGGCTTTCTCTACAAATTCATCATAAACCTTTTCATGGACATATGTCCTTGATCCAGCACAGCAGCATTGTCCCTGTAATTGAGTGAAATGACTGAGAGTTTCTCCTATTGCTGTATAATACCGTTTATAAAGAGCAGGTAGCAAATAAAGTACCTGGTTGAAGAAAAGCGCAAAGTGAGCCATCTCGACGGCACTGTCAATATCAGCATCCTCGCAGACAATAAAAGGAGATTTTCCTCCAAGTTCCAGAGTTACAGGTTTGAGGTTGCTTTTAGCAGACAACTCAAGAATCAGCTTTCCTGTTTCAGTTGATCCTGTGAAAGCAAGCTGAAAACAAGGAGTAAACAAAATAAGGTATGGGGGCAAGTGACATGTGCTCAGCAATTAAGATGCATTAGCCTCCAATGAAATGAGGATGTTTACAATGTTGTGTAAAAAGAGAAGACCTTGTCCACATCCATATGACGGCAAAGAGCTGCACCAGCTGTTGGACCGAAGCCAGAAATCACATTCAGAGCACCGGGAGGAAGTCCAGCCTGTATCATTATATAGGAAACATGATGAGTTACTCTCCAATGTTCAAGTATTCAAATTGTCTAATCAAGTTTTTATAGAAAAATTGCACAAACAGGAATAAGGAACTTTTGGCTTTGATTCAAAACTCAAACTGAATGAGATGACACATTATAGATTCTTATTTTGAGTTACCTCATGGAGTAGCCTTGTTACATAAAGGGCAGATAGTGGTGTTTGCTCTGCTGTCTTAATAACGACAGTGTTGCCGCATGCCAATGCAGGTCCAACCTTCCAAGCATACATTAGAAGGGGGAAATTCCAAGGAATAATCTGTCCACAAACACCAATTGGTTCGTGCAGGGTTTGAACATGAAACGGTCCATCAGCAGGAATAGTCATCCCATGGATCTTGTCAGCCCATCCTAAAGAGCGCAGATAAACATAAGTCATTGGTTACTCAAACAGAGCTAAAACACAGAAATTGTTAACTGTTGAAATGAAAAATGTCAATTTTCATCTGCCATTTCGGCCTACCAGCATAATATCGCATTAGGCGTGCAAACATTGGTACTTCCACGTTAACTGCTTGCTCATATGGTTTGCCATTATCCCATGTCTCTAATGCTGCAAGTTCGTCATTGTGCTTTTCCACCAAATCAGCAAATCGCAGCAATATCCTTTGCCTTTCCTACATAAGGCAAACAAAAATGATTGCAGCACTGTAGAAATGGCAATTGCTACAGAACAATGAGAAAAACTTACATAAGCAGCCATCTTAGGCCATGGGCCTTCATCAAAAGCCTTGCGAGCCGCCGCAACGGCTCGATCGATATCTTCTGCATCTCCTTCAGCAACATGCGCAATCACTTCCCCTGTTCTAGGGTCCAGAGTTTCAAAAGTCTTGCCTGATCCAGAAAAGACAGACAAGTTGTACTTGAAACACACGAGATAAACAGAGAAAACAAGCTTCAAAGAAGAACAGCAAGCAATAGGCAAAAGGAATACCAATTCTGGCACCAAGAAAAAGGGAATCGTACGTAAGAAATCTAACCTGAGGCTGCATCAACAAATTGACCATTGATAAGGAGTTGAGTGTGCTCAATAGAAACAGGTGGCTTGATTGGGTCTTCAAGAGCAGCGGCAGTGCTGAATCGATGGATTCCTCTGCCGGGATAGGAATTTTTTCCTGAAGTACAATGTTTCAGGACATCAACTAAGCAAATAAAACAGGCTAAGTCCCAACATTTTAACAAAAGTTGGTAATTTCATCATCATCAGGCCAAGAGGGAGGATTATTAACCTCATACTATAATGCATTGTCAACACATTGATCAACATAAATGTATTATTTTGAAAAAGAAAAAGAAATCCAACCCGTACACATACCCAGTATCTACACAGGACTTCCAGACTCTTTCTAAATTTATTTATATACTAAAAATTTGGGATTTCTCTGCATCATTCTCATGTATCGACTTCAAAATCTCATCTTTTATCCGACAGAAACATACGATACATATTAATGTAAATATGGGATATCATGTTTAAGAAAAACATAGTCACATGCATTGGATTATACCAATTCAAGTGAAAAATTAAAGAAACCAACATCTCCGGAGAAAAAGGGGCAAAGCAAAGTGAGAAGAAAGCCAGTTTCACTACAGAACAAGGCGAAACCCATCATCAACCTAATGCAGCCCATCACTTTCATAAACCGACAAACACATCAAAAATAACGCCAGACTTTTTCTTCACGTGTATTCATTCATAGTTTCATACAACCCATCATGTATGAAGTAAAGGATGAAGATGAACACACACACACACACAAAATGGAGAAATGAATCATTCGAAACCAAAAACAGAGTCATGATCAACACACAGATTGTTTATACCTCTGGAAAGAGAAACAACAGAGGATGTGAGAGAACGAGAGAGAAGGGATGAGATCCTCCGAGCTGCCATAACAATTCTTAATTTCGTTTGCCTTCTTTCCTTCTTCTTTGAAGTTTGGTTTCAGTCAAAAGTAGACACTGTCTATGTGGTTAAATAAGATGGGAAAAGATGATATTTTTTTTTGGAATAGGAAAGGAGGATTTGGGATTTAAGAAAATTCTCTAAGGAAAGAAAAAGTAAAATCAGGGATTAGAGTAAAATGGCAGAAAGAGGATGAATCAACCAAATTGCTCCATGAAAATCGCATTCTAAACCAAATTTACAATGAAAAAAGTATATGTAGAGAGTGTCAAAAAAGAGACAATAAATAATATGATGACGCTGGAAAAATGTAGTGGAAGCACTTGGTGTCACTTTTGGGGTGATGAGACGAGTGTCTGTCTGACCTTTCAAAGCTGCTTCATCTTAACCGTTGATTCGTGGTTTTGATTATCTTTTGGGGATTTTGTGCTTATCTGTGCATTTAATTAGTGGATATTTTTTAGATAAATAGTACTCCCTCCGTCCCATAATTATTGTCCAGTTTTACAAAAATGGAAGATTTTATTTTTTGTCAAACTTAACTATATTTTACCTTCAACAACCGGATATATCCCTACATAAGTAATTGTTTAACCATAAAGATTTTAATGGATAATGTTGTTTACTAAGGACAAATGTGTAACTTGATCCATAAAAAGTGAAATTGGATAATAATTTTGGGACAAAATTTTTTATGCAAAGTAGATAATAATTATGGGACGGAGGGAGTGGTACTGACTGTAGTAAAAGGATTTATTTATGGGGAATTATGTGTAGTTTGTGTTTGACTATTCTCCAAGTTTTGGTAATAAAACCTATAAGGCTATAACTGCCCAATAGAACACAATTTGTAGTTTGAAAAACTAAAATCTGGTTAAAGTCAAACTACAACAAAATTCATACCAAAATGATCATCACCACAAATTATTGTTACTAGTAGGAGTATATGATAATTTTGTGGATAAAATAAAACCAAGCATCACATGAAAATGAAAGTGTTCTCTAGTCTAGCGGTAAAATGATCACTCTTATACTTGATTTCGAAATCTTTTTTCTTAATAAAAGGACTGTGTTAAAAGATCTCAGAATTAAGTAATTTCATAGGCAGTAAAAACGAGATTTGAAAAAAAAAACAATCAAAATATGAATTAGAAGTCTCTTTTTTTTTTCTTTTAACTAATTAATCCATTATATATATATAAAAAAAACACAAACTAATTAATTTGATTTTTGGCACCTATTCAGGCGGATGAAAGGGATATTCTAGTTTTTACAAGCAAGAGGGTTGAATTTTATAGCTTTCTTGAACCTGATAGTATTCAAATTAGCACAATAATTTTATCTTATACTATTCACTACTGTGTATTAGAAGTTAGAAGACTCTTTTGGTTTGAGGATGGAGATCATATGGCCCATTAATTATTCGTCTGGCTCTAAGTTGATTGCTTCAGAGTTAATAATAAAAATATAAAAAAAAAACTTTATGGCAAATCATTAAGCTCTAAACGTAAAAGGTGGTAATTGACTGACGAGATAACCCACTACACCTCTTGCTTCCTTCCTGGTTGGATGTGGATAATATTATTGTTTTTGTTGTACCATTCGTTGATGTTTATCTTCTTGCTTATTTTTCCAGTTGTTTAAGAGAAATCAGTCAAATTTAAGAGAACTCAATTTATTTCCATACATACATTCTTCTGTGAAACACTGTCATACATATCTTTTAATACTAATATATTTTGTCCACTCACGGATTAAATCAGCCCGTTGCTTCTGTAACTAGAACCTAATGCATATTCATTTCTCTCTTTTTTTTTTTTTTTCTAAACTGAATCACCTGATTACATACAATCCAAAGCCCCCAAACTAATGCATTTACTCGAACTAAAACAGATCATGATCATTACCAAGTTTTTGGACCCTAAAAAATTATTGAATCGGTGACGTCATGTCCAACAGATTCATTTTATCATCTCAAGTATGTTGAAAACTGTATACCACGCTCCAAAGATGATAATAATTTGCAAGGAATTACTTAACCACACAACAACAAAAATAATTAAAAAAATGTCCCTAATGAAAATTTAACTTGGGCCAAATTCGTCAGGATCTTCAACTGTAGGCATTTTTGTGTTGTTTATTCATTTTAAAATCTTATCCTTTGTCATTGTAGTACATTTATTTTTGGAGCAAAACTTTGTCATTGTCGAGAAACCGGGACAGCATAATCTAAAAATCTAAAGTTACGTGTAACAACAGATGCATTAACATGACTTTTAACAAACCGTACTTCAATAAAATACTGCCCGATTTATACTTGGTGTGAATAAAAAAAATACCAAACACGTCACAATCAGATAGCGACTTCAACGACTACTAGTATCTAATAAGATTACACTTCCTCCAATGGCCGCCCAAGACCCGATTAAGATGCAACCATGTTATCAACTCACCCAGAACAGTTGTGATCAACTCATACACATGTAACCACATCCAACTGTTCTCTCACACCGGAACACTTAAACAACTCATGGTCCCCCATGAATGGGGAAAGCAACTCTGTGTAAATGCTCATATTTTTCTTTTGTTTGAGAACGAACCAGTTTCCGAGAAATAGGTGCTCTGAGTACCACTTCCAAGCTGACTTGCAAGTGCTTGAGGATTGCTAAGCTCAATACCCTGAAAGAAACACATGATAGAGCAGAATAAATGCACCACACTTGATACCTTCGAATAACTTCAACAGCAGCGAAAGAGAACAATGTTTTGACTTCAGGAGACGCTAGAGATCAATCAAAACTCTAAACAAAGGTGCAAAAGAAGTTGCCAAACTAAATCTATAGTTTCCAGATATATGTAAAACAAGTTGAAAAACTAAATTTATGGTTTCTAGATTTATGCACTGGATTTCAGTAGAAAATCAAATTTCAGCCTTCCATGATAAGCTGGAAGTTGAAGTGTATAAACAATGGACAGAAAAAGAAGGGCCAAAACTGAAGTGACAAAATTCCAAATCCACCAAAGCTCATGTTTTTTTCTTCTTCTTTTTTTTTTTCCAAAAAATTGGATGGCCCCAGCGAGAATCGAACCCTCGACCTCCTGGTAAAAACCATCCCCCAACCTAATCCCCTAACCACCCCACCAAAACTCATGTTTAAAATCCATAATTCATGAATATTTAACTGCATAAGAGCTCCACAAGAGCAAACTTAAAATGAACCCACATGAGTATGTCAGCCCATCCTAAAAAACAGCATATGCTGCCAAGGTTAAAATAGAGACTATGTCAGGCAATCCTAAAAGACAATGTGGTACTCGTGAGAATTTCTAACATGGAACAATTTAGGCAGAACCAAACAAAAGAGACTTTATTTGTAGATGTCTTTCTAACATGGAACAATTTAGGCAGAACCAAACAAAAAAGATATTTGTCGATGTCCAAACTTTCAGCTCAAAAATCAATGATATCTATGAGCCTGCTTCCCATTTAAGAAAATTATTTGCAAGAAGCAAAGAGGAAATCAGCACACATGTCCAAGGAAACTATCTATCACATCAGGTTGCAAACCTTTAACTACTACCAAATTAAAGGGAGCTCAAGTTGCACAACAGAAACTAAGATAGTAAGTATAATCCGAGAGGAATCAAACCTGCACAGGGGTAAAGGCCAAACTTGAAGTAAGTCCAGAGGTAGCTCCACCAGTTCCATATTGCTTCTCTTTGAACCTGAAAACACATCAAAGCCCATGTAAGTATTCATCACTTGGTTGGTTAATCAGCAAATATTTAATACTACAGAAGCAGCAAAACATATCACACATGTTGAGAAGGATACTTAAGAAAAGCTAAATAACAACACACCTCTTAGCCACTTTGGAACCGAGCTTGCTGGTACCAACAGCAACACGCAATTTGCCACTTCCTGCTTGACCGAGCATTCCATACCCTTCACCAAGCCCATCACCTACTCACATGATAAACTTAACTAGTGAGAAAATACAACATGCTAAGGGTGTAAATGCGATAAAATTCGAGATTCCAGTTATAATAGAAACTATGTTTACGTGAACAACATGACTACCTAAAGAGCTCTCTTCAGGAACTCCAAAAGCCATCCTATTTGCAAGCTTCCTCATGTCCGTCACAGCATATCTGAATAAACATTAAAGATATAAGAAGTTGGCAATGAAACATTAAAGGCCAAATAAAACATCAAACAAAAAATAAAATATATATAAAAAGAATTTGCAATACCTCTCTTTCATCTTTCGCAGCCTCCGGCCACCTCTCTTCTTCTTAGGTTCAGAATCAGGAACAGGTAGAGGTTTAGGCTGCTTGGCAGGTGGGGGTTCTTGCCATTTCTCAATCTTTTTCAGGATCTCATCCCGAAAAGATCTTCCAGCTTTACCCATTGGATCACCTTTTGTACAGTCTACACGTGCAGCTAGAGTAGATTTTCCAGCTAAGAGCCGACAGGCGCGCATCCTCAAGTCTGGTGGTGTACTCTGAAATATTTCAGTTTGCTCAAGATATCCCACCCGAAAAGAGGAAGATGCTGAAAACCCTGCTAAGGTCTTCCTTTTGGCACCAAGGAGCTGGACATTGCAGGCAGGCATCTTAGCCAAAGCAGAAAGACCACCAGCAGTTCCCATAAGTTTAGCTGCAACTGCAGTACCAACAACAGCTGAAAGGTTTGGAGCTATGTAGCCCATTCGACTCTCAACGAAATCGAGAACCTTCTTCTTGGCTTCATCCAGAGCAAGAGCTCTATCACATGCATCAATAGTCTTCTGCAACACATCGTCAGGAAGTGGCTTCCCACTAGTAGTTGATGCTGTAACTGAAACAACCATAATTATGGCTGATGGAAGAAGTCCTTCAAGATCAACTAGGGTGAGATCCATCTCATTTCCAATCTTCTTAACTACACGAGCATAATCAATTGGGTGGTGAACCAAAGACTCCAATTCTGGAAACTTTAGGCGATACTTATCGCGGATGAAGTTGTGGATTATAACTACTTCATTCTCAATATCGACAGATAATGCGTTGCAATCTACAATTAATTGATATTCTGGATCATCCTCCAAAATGATGCTTTGACTGGAATTTTCAGTCCCTTTTGTGAGTGCATCCTCGATTTTCTGCAACAAGAAGACTGCATAACCCATTTATCCAAGCAGAAACGCAAAAAATCATAACATGAAGATAGAGACAATAGATAAAGATGTTCAACAGGGTAGGAAAAGAAATTTAAAACGGGGAAGAAAAAAAAAAACTTTCAACCAACCTGCATGATATCCTTGAATCGCTGTGACTTTTGCAGTTTGGAGACACTATCCAAATCATCGTAATTCAGAGCTTCAATGTCCGCCAGATCCCCATCAACATCTTCTTCCATTAGCCCAGCATCCAAATTTTCTTCATCCTGAAAATGTGCCCATGATATAAGTCTCAAAAATGTAAAAGTGCAGGTCACAAGAAAAACAACTGGAGACAGAGTTTTTCATCCAAATTTAGAAGAATAAAATTGGAAACTCATCGTTACAAATATAATGCTAACCAGAAATCAGAAAAGAAACTCACATTAACATCTGCTTCATTATCTGACAACTCTTCAAGATCTGCCAAGAATGAATCCGCAAGAGTAGCCTGCAAAAGAGCCACACAAAAAAAAAAACCTCAATTCAGTGACCAGCTGCAAAGCATAAAATCGTGCCCATCTATTACACTTCAAGAAAGATACTCCCCAAGCAATCAAAGCGGGCTCTAAAAAAATTATGTAAAACAGGGAAAGGATGGATTACACATAAGCAAGTAATTAATCAATCATCCCTGAAATTCCACCAGCATATAAACACAACATTCAACACAAAAAGACCATGAAGAAATGCTTAAAAGAAAGCAGCTCAGCGAACAAATTGCAAACATATTCTAAGAATGTTGCAGCATCAACAATACTGAAAAAAAAAAGAAGAAGAAGAAGAAGGAGAATGCTGTCCACACTCAAGCAGCCCAACAAAGCTTATCAACCCTAACGATTTTCACAATCAACAGAAACTCTCAAGTATGGACACCCTAGAACATATTCAGGCGCTTAGGGAACGAAATAGGCCAGTTATTAACAAGAAAAACTCGAATTTAGCAGAATGACAATTAATCCACTACTGCAGATAGATTAGGTTGTCGAAGACGAAAGAATTGCTGTCTTCTATGAGTAAAACCTAAAGTTATCCCAAACGTAACATAATCAGAATCGATAAACTGAACCATATACAGAATCAGTTACGGTAACGAAGACAATAGAACAGAAGGGAAATTCAATACTTGAGTAAATTAACGAAGAAATTTACCATGATTGAGAGCTATTGCGGCCAAAACTCCAATGGCGAGACTCAGAAGATATTGCGATATTAAGAGAGTAAACCCGAATTCAATCGAAGCGGTGAAGACGGTTGAAGCTAGGGCTTTAACTTAGAAGTACCGATTTGTGCCGGGGGCTACAGCCAATCGATGCCGGTGGAAAGACTACTTGCAATTTTATTCATTTCGACGACGTCGTGTCGGAAATCAATTTGCTGTAGGACTCGCTACGCTTTTGTAAGGCGGTAGTCCGAAGTCGCTGGAGCTGTTTGTCAAATCCAGTTATTTATCATAGAATTTGTACGATATTCAAATTTTTATTAATTAGTTTTTTTTTTTTTACTTTGAAACATCAAGTCTAAGCTTTTCAAATTAAAATACTACTCCAACCTCCCCCCCCCTCCCCCCCCAAAAAAATCCAACGCAAAAAACTGATTATTATTGTTTTCTTTTTTGGTAAAAATGTGAATTTCATTACTTCAAAAACAAGACATTTATACAAATCTGACTATTCTGATTCCTAATTGTTCAAACGTTCAAATCTGATTATTATTGTTATATAAAAAAAAGTTCTGGTATTGTAGTTTTAATTTCTCGGTGGCTTTATTTTTCCCCTCTTCTTGGATCCACTTATGTGTTCTACGGGTGTTTTCAACTACTACATTATGCTTTGTTAATTAAGGCATAATATGTTCAAGAAGGTGAATAAGATTTTAATTTCATGTATATTATAGGAGTACCATTCTTTAAAGGCTCTAACTATGGTGAATTAATTAATACTTGCAACGATGAAGTTCCAAGCATCCATTGCCAAAGAATTGTAATCTCTTCAATGACTTCTCATTAGGGAACAAACTAACTGTACATCCAAAGATAGTAGTGCAGTGTGAAACTTGATCAAAAATTTATATACAGAGGGATTGAAAAGAGCTCCTAAAACTCATCCAAGATTTTTGTCACATGTACAAAACTAGCAGCAAATCCTTGATCATCTGAACATCCCTGGTTCCACAGCAGGTGGCACGACTTGAAACCTGTTCCCCATACCTCCATGGTTTTGCTTATCTTTATTCGCAAACCACCCTAATTATTATTCGCAGAAAAACAAAATGTTAATATTCCAAGAGAGTAAAAGTGTAAAATAAGACTATATACAGTCTATATATAATTGGTTTACGAGAAACTCTGTTGTATTATGATTAAATTTCGGTTTATTGATTTTAATATGTTCATGTAAAACAGCATCCAATCTACGACTATGCCACACAAAATAATTTACTTTATGTTTCCAAGCATAATACATGGTCAGTTTATAAAGAAATTGAAGATATATGAAAAATAATGTAAAAACAAAAGAATTGATGATTACCTAAGGGGACATTATATCCAAGATGATCAAGTTGGCGGTAGAGCTGACAAAGAGAAAGACGGGTAAAGAAGAAAGTAAAGACGAAATCCATCAAGGGATTGCCCTTTAGAGAATGTTTTTGCCTCATTTTCAAGCGATAGGTCCAACCACATAAGCACGTTCCTATGGTCATCGTTGTCACCTCCATTAGAATGTAGGCCATCGCCCCTTCCCACCAAGCTGCAATTTTTACATATATACGTAACCATATGTAATTAACAGCTCATTTTACATTACTTCAAATTAAAAGAATGGAGTGTAAGGATTTCTTTTAACTAGTGTAGGAGTTTTAAGTTCATTTAGTTTTCTTGGCAACTTACGTGTATGTCCTTCGTTAAGGATCTCCGAAACTTGACCAAAAGTAACGCATGGACAAAAGGCTGTTATGAAACCTGCATGCAAATCCAATCAACAACATGTAAAACACTACCATTGCATTATATGGAGCTATCAATACGTCTTTTGGTCGTTAAGAAAAATAATTCATTTTGTAAAACTTATTCATCCAGACTGATAATAAGTTGGATATAAATATGATATAGTACTAGGAAATGGCATGAATGAGTCATTACATGATATTGTTGTGTGACAATAATAATAATAATAATAATAATAAAAAATTACAGTTTTTGGGGTCGGAAAGGCAATCAAAAAGGCCGGTGGACCAAGGACGCTTGACCACGTAGGTATCCGGAGTTGGGGCTCTAAGGAATAGCATCGGATAGGCATAAGATGGGATAGGTACTTGGCAATTTAGGTAATGTGGCAATTGGAGATGATGATGATGATGATGCGTCATCACCGGCGGGAGGAACGGCGGTGGCGATGGCGCCATGTGGGATTGGTGCGACGGAGGTGGTGGTGCATGATCAGGACGGTGATGATCATCTTGGGGAGGTGGCCGGAGAATCTGTGGATCATGATCAGGTGAATGTTGTGATTCGGGTGATTCATTGGGGGAATCGTCATGGGGTTGGTTTAACAAATTATTCGCATGATGATCGGAGTGGGGCTCCGGGGGCGGTGGTGCATTAATGTGGCTTAATCTTTCCACTGGATCATCAGGGTTTTGCATTGGCAACAAGATGATAGTATCATATCAAAGGGGGAATTAAAATTGTTTAATGAAAAACTTCAAACCCAATGAATGAATTTGAAAAGGGGGAAAAAGGAAGAAGATTTCATCTATTTGGAGAATATTTATGAAAATAATGAAATGCAGATATGATAAGTATAGAATGGTAATCATCATTAAGTCCCTCTTTATTTATTTATTTATGTATTTATTTTTTACACTTTAATATTGTGGAGCAAGTCGTCTCATATTTGAAGTGCTACGTACCCGATCATATCATAATTGGGAATTAGGTAATTACTTGTTTTTTAAAATAATTCGGAATAGAGACAAAAGGGAAAAATCATGTTTACCTTTTTTAGTTGTCGAAATAAAAGGAACTGTGACAGAAAAAATGTGTGGTTACTCGCGTTCAGGGGAAATGTTAACCACTTTTGGAATTACGAAAGGATAGTCAAACCTTTATGAGTCACTTTGAAAAGTCTCACATTTTTCATCAAAGTCAGCAGCATTCGATCAAGTCTCGCCCATATATGTAAGCAATTGAAATGTGAATTATTCTTAAGCAATGGAATGAACGAAATTGGACAGCTCCAAATAAGTATTGGCATCAATCAGAGCAACTGGTAAGCAATCTATCTTCCCGTGGAATTCTAGTTTTTTTTTTTTTTTTTTTCTTTTGATTGTTTTGAAAGATGAATCTCTTAAATGATTCCTTACGTTGGTTATGAATTTTGAAAGATCACTTGCTCTTCATATTGATGATCTGCAATTGTAGATGCTTAGGGATTCAGTTAACATGGCTGGTAATGCGAATGACCAAGTAGATACACTTTATGATGGCTTGATAACTCCTCCGAACTTTTCTGCTTGGTCCTTTAGAGGACAAGGGGAAATTGATCATGCAACCAGTGGAATCAGTAGCAATGGATACAGCCTCCATCTATCATTTGTTGCAACGTCAACAAAGACAGACAACACAGAGCAAAGCTAGTCAGTCATTTGCTTCCTGAGTTAGTACAAAGGATTCAAGTTAGTATTATTGCTTGAAATTGTTGGTAACATCGTTAAGCTTACCAATAGTTAACTTGAAATGAGAGTTCTTGTATCGAATGCTTAAGGGAAAAAATTACTACCTTATTGTAATGGATGGTATGTGGCAGCTGATTGAGTCATGGAAAGGCTTGGAAAGATCATCCCCAAATGAGACAAAATATCGGAGATATCAAATCAAAACAATGCGTAGCTGAAACATACTGATTATATCGCGATTCAGTCACAACTTAATAACATAATGAAAAAATCAAATATCCACGTACTTTGAATTAATTAAACATATGGTTTGAATGTTGATCATACAAATAACTCTTTAGGCGAACCGACCCACCCTAATAACAAACTACAGTTCAATCAAGATCGTAGTGATGAAATCATGAAACCCTTTAAGATGTGAATGTCTTATAAGTCAAAGAAGCATATTATGAAGGGCATGCACCGCCCACACAAAATTTGGTCACCGACTTATCATTATGTGTGTGTGATATAGATCTGTAGTTACAAGAGTAATAGCCGAAGAGAGTTAATCATGACCAATAGGACTTCCATCCATGCTTTTTTTCTTTTTCTTTTTTTGGAATTGCGGAAACATATTTAAATGATTGTTGTGTGTAAAGCGTTGTCTAGTAGGGAAGAAAAAGATGACTTGCATGCATTAGCATCCATAACCATAATAATAATTACCACAATCAAATGAATTAATCATTGCAAGCATGCAACAGTGGTGGAAAAAAATGAGCTTTGTATAATTAATTGGAGAATACTATCTCCGTTTCCCAATTTGATCATTACATACAAGAACAAAGGTTGCTTATATGTATGTACATCTAGGAAATAAGTTTTTGATATTATTTTAAAGTTAAAATTTTTGCAGGAGAGTGATTTTATTTGGCAATAATGGAGTCTCGGCGATAAGTTCTTTCATATATTTTTTTTACTCTGAATATTGAAAAAAAAATGAAAGAGAAATATATATCCATCCTTACTTTTAAAGAGATATATATTAAATTTTATGTTTCGAAAATTATTGTCTAATTTGAATTTTTTTTAGTAGATGTAATTGTTTAGTCGCTACTTTAGGGTCTAAACAAAGGTTTAATGATACCAAACAAACAACTAAAGAACAGAATGCCTAGAAATTGTGAAAGCCTGAAAGGGGTCAGTTTCCTCTGGCATAATAATGCTAAAAATGGAGCATCGATTTCCCACCCTCTCCAATCTTTCAATTCCCAATATTTACTCCCAAAAAAGGAACCCTAATTGAGTACCTTATCATTTTATATTGTACTTTACCTTTTCTTTATTTCTTTTTTTTTTTTTCCTTAAACTTTACCTTTGAATTTTTTATACTACTGTTTATGAAGGTCGAGACGTGTCACTTTTAGTCGGCTTTGAACTTTGATGGTCATATTATTACATTACTAAATCCTAGATTTTTGGATGGATTACAGAAAAATACAAATATATAGAGAGAGCGTAGATCTTGGAACCTAAAATTATGATCTTCATGGAGATTATAGGACGGAAAGGGCATGTAGACTTTTCCACCCAACTTTAATAATTTATTAGTATTAAGTGAAAAAAAGGAAAAGATTAGTCAGAGGATGATTCTCATACTAATTCCCTTACATAAACATAGTCCAAAAGCTAATCTATGAAGATGATGATTTCTCGTTGGAGCTGCAAACGCTATTGAAGCCACCACAGTAGGTGTCTATATTTAAAATCATGATTAAAAGATGATAAAAGAGATTTTTTAAAAAAATCGAACTCGCTCAATAAATTTTTGATTTTGTAAAATTATTCTCTTCGTCTCAAAAAAATAGTATACATCAAGTTTTTAAATTTATACTGTTAAAATTTTTGAGACGGAGGAAGGGAGTACAAATTATTCTCGTGAGCACTTGAGAATATTTCTTCAACACCTAAATCAAATCAAATCAAACCTCACTGCCCAATTTCGCTTCTTCTTCTTATAAAAGGTCCAGAGAATTTCTCACAAGATCATTTGATTGAATGAACTTTTCTTCCCCTTCTTTTTTTTTGGTCCCAAATATAAAAAATTCGGACAGTGAAAAAGTACTAGCAATTTGCTCTTCAGCATTCTGAATAAAGCAGATTCTCTCCCGTGTGGGTGGAACACACACTACTAATTACTCCCTTCGTCTTATAATTATTGTCCACTTTGCTCAAAAAATTTTGTCCCAAAATTATTGTCCAATTTAACTTTTTATGGATCAATTTACACATTTGTCCTTAGTAAAAAACATTATCCATAAAATCTTTATGGTTAAACAATTACTTATGTAGGAGTATATCCGGTTGTTTAAGGTAAAATATAATTAAGTTTGACAAAAAATAAAATCTTTCATTTTAGTAAAACTGGATAATAATTATGGGACTGAGGGAGTACATTTACCACTAATAAAAAATGATAATAATCAAAATAATAGTCCATTATTTATTATTAATAAAGAATCTCTCCTAATTTTAGTAGGAAGAGATTTTTGATTTCCAGCCAGCCCATATTCAGTTCCCCTCTTCACACTTAGTGGCCCGCTCGAATTCTACTACCCCCCTCTCTTTCTCTACAGTTTTCAGATTTTTTTTTTCTGCGCCGTTTGGGAATTTATTCTTCCTTTCTTTTTTTCCTTTTTATCTCCTATTCTCTGATTGGTTTTGTATAAGAGGAAGAGCTTCAAATGGCGGAGCAGCAAACTGGGGTTGCTACTGAATTGCCCGTGAAAAGGGCCCGTGAAGACGAAGAGGTTCAAAACGGTGGTGGTGTTGTCGCTGATATGGCCGCCCAGCCTAGCTGTATTTCTTCTGTCATTCCGGGATGGTTTTCCGAGATTAGCCCAATGTGGCCTGGTCAGTAACTAGTTGCCTCTTTCCTTTTTTCTTTTTTTTTATTCCTTTTACATTTATCCGGAGCTTGTTTATTTGTGTATGTCTGGAGCTTGTTTATTTGTGTATGTCTGCGTTCTCATTCATGAAAGATTTATTAGTTATATATATATATACATGTATTTAGTGTGATTTGGGGGATTTGTTGTTTTTCTTTTGATTATTCAGCATAACATGCGTGAATGGATTAATTCTTTTTACGGGTTGTAATAGAATTATATGCGTTTGCTGGAGAATTTGATTATGTGAATTCTAAGAATTGGGTTTTGAGCGGTGCTCGAGGGTTTTGATACGTTGTGTTTTGGAATTGCAGGAGAGGCACACTCCTTAAAGGTAGAAAAGATTTTATTTCAGGGAAAATCTGATTACCAGGACGTCATGGTCTTTCAGGTACTTTTTAGAGAAGTTAATTTCTGCAAGTATGCCTCTTTTTTTTTTTTTTCCTTCTTTTCTCTGCAGTCTGTTTAACTGTCTGTATGAAACATGCTCATTCTGGTTGGGTGGTTGGTTGTTTCTGTAGTCATCTACTTATGGGAAAGTGCTTGTTCTGGATGGAGTGATTCAGTTGACAGAAAGGGATGAATGTGCTTATCAAGAAATGATTACTCATCTCCCACTCTGCTCCATTCCCAACCCCAAGAAGGTAGGTTCAATTTCTTTGGTATTGCAATTTACTTATGTTTCATGGATGTCCAATACGTCTACATTTGCTTTAAGGACCAACTTCCTTTTCACAATGGATTATTGTGCATGACAGAGTAAACATGTTACAGTTTCCACACATTTTCACCCATGCTGCTAATTAGTTTCCTTTTTGAATTTCTGGAGGATAAGTGTCTTAATTGTTCCTAGTAATAGAAAGCTACTATAGTAGTGTATGTGTATTTGAATTTACTTTAGAGAATTTGCACATATCATCCTATTCGTTCCTCTGGGGGGTTCCATACTTGTCCAAGTTATTTGTAGTTGTGCCAACAAAATATGCACTGGTAGGTAGCTAATAATTTAGTTTCCTACATTATAACATTTAGTTTTTTTGATGTTAACAGGTTTTGGTTATTGGAGGAGGAGATGGTGGTGTCCTTCGTGAAGTAGCCCGTCATTCTTCTGTTGAGCACATAGATATCTGCGAGATTGACAAGATGGTGGTTGATGTGAGTCATATTGATCTTGCAATGCTGTTCTATGCTTCTATTTCACCGGCATTCCTCATTTTGCTCAGGCACTTGTTTATGGATTTCTGTCAATGCTAGTTAGACATTTTTTCTGAATTATAGACAGCTATCAATGTACTTCTTTGCCATACGTCTGCGCTTGCTTCAAAGTTGAATGAAAAGTTGTGAACATTTTGACTGCTGCCCCTTGATCACAAATTTTCAATATGTACTAATTTCTTTTTCCTACCAGGTGTCTAAAGAATTTTTTCCTGATGTTGCTGTTGGGTACCAGGATCCCCGTGTTGTACTTCATATTGGTGACGGTAAAGTTGCAATTCTTTTGCTCTCATAAATTGTTTGTCTTTTCTGCTTCTCTTGAAATAACTACATCTGCTGTTGTTAATTTACATATCCTTGCAGGAGTTGCTTTTTTGAAGGCTGTTCCTGAAGGAACATATGATGCAGTAATAGTGGATTCTTCAGATCCAATTGGTAAAATTCGATCTGTTAATTGTGTTGCTTCTTCAGTATCCTCGTCAGATAGTAATGCTGAGTTTTTGTCACTCAGGCCCAGCGCAAGAGTTGTTTGAAAAGCCTTTCTTTGAGTCAGTTGCAAGGGCTCTTCGTCCTGGGGGAGTTGTCTGCACACAAGCTGAAAGCATATGGCTTCACATGCACATCATTGAAGACATTGTTGCCAACTGCAGGCAGATTTTCAAGGGATCTGTTAATTACGCATGGACAACGGTTCCTACTTACCCAAGGCATGCTCTTTTTCCCTTCAGCTGGAATATATGTCTTCTATGAGCATGGCATAGTAGCACGTGCATGATTAATTCTCGGGGGTTAAGCTTCCCAATTTAGTTCCTTTTCGGTTGATAAAATTTATCATATAGCTAATAACGTCAGCAACATCTTACTTTCAGCATCCTGTATCTACAGTTTGATGTTGACAAGTTCTGCCGTTATTTTTCTCTTCACCTTCAACTGCTGATAATCTTACTCTTGTTAAACATATTTTGCAGTGGAGTGATTGGTTTCATGCTTTGTTCGACTGAGGGACCACCAGTGGATTTTAAGCACCCAGTTAACCCAATTGATGCAGATGAGAGCCAGTCTAAATCTAATAGGCCCTTGAAGTTCTACAATGCTGAGGTAACTATTCACGTGTTTGTTGCCCTTTTGATCTCTGTAGCAAAATGATTTGCTTCATACTGATACTTTTCCTGTTCTCTCTTTTGGAAAACAGATCCATTCTGCAGCTTTCTGTTTGCCATCGTTTGCAAAGAAAGTAATCGACTCAAAAGCAAACTAAGCAACAATTTTCCTGGTTCTCACAATGTGCCATCTGGATAATTTGTTTCGTGTGAGTTATTCTGCCCTATTTAGGATGTGTTTTGAGGCGAAGAATTTGACAGATGAAGCAGATTTTGACTACTATTGTCAGTTTCAACGGTCTGTAGAATTTCAGTTACCCAGCAACTGTTTTAAGTCGACTTTAGACAGATCGTGTTAGTCAAGGCAAGGGAATATAACTCTTGCCTAAATTATTTTGCGGTACTATTTCTTTGTCGACCCAAGTTACATATGTAATCTGCGCATATTACTGAGGAAGTTACGTTCTCTAAAAATAAATTCTTAGTGAATTCACATGACTGAATCCGGTTAGATGCAGGGACCATAAATTTAGATGTTGCCATTTTTAGCCCAGGGCAGAGCTGTTGGCCGATAACAAATTTAACCTTATTACAGTACCTCTTTATGTTAACAACTTGAACCTAAAACCTCAGAAGACCTCTTTATGTTAACAACTTGAACCTAAAACCTCAGAAGTTTTGTTTACTGTATGTAACACTTTTCAATATCAATATCTTAAAGAATGAAATTGTCCAGTCGTAGGTAAACGTTGAGATGAATGATCATTATCCAGTCACATTAATGTTTAAACTAGGAATGAAATTGTCCAGTCAAAATACTCTTTCTGATCCAATCTAGGTTATAATTTCCCGCAAAGATCCAAATACTTTTTCTGACCCAATCACTATTCTTTATTCTAATTCTGATTTTATATTTCGTACTGGTGGATCAAGAAATATTCTTCCCAGTTCGTCTTTTCATCAAACTAGTAAACATCAGAATACATTTTGAAAATCAAACACAAACTACCGTTTCACCCTACAAGGACGATATATTACAGATCAGCTAACAGTGACTACAATAACTTTCAGAGCTTTGGCTCAATGCCAGGAGAGTGATAGTCACTGTGTTCATGCAACAAAACTTGATGTCATGAGACGTGAAAGACAATATATTGCAAATTAACCAACAGTGACTACAACATAACTTTTCATAACTTTAGCTCGATGCCAGGAGAGTGACCATCACTGTGTCCATGCAACTAAACTTGATGTCGTCAGACGTGAAGCAGAAGTATCTCATCTAGGTAGCAACTAAGTAATTCAAAGTTAGGGGCTTCAAAGTTGTTCATTCAAGAGTGAACTGGCCATCGTGCTTTAGGCTCAAAATCTACCACAAAAATGATGGTACACAGCATGATCGAGAAGGAGAGCTGATGCCATTCAAGGGCAGAAGATGATTTATCTCTGCAGCTCAAAACTTATCTATGAAAAGCTGCCCAAAAAGCAAGATCTTAACACAAAAGCATAGAAGAACCGCATTTCTAATTTGTATAATCAAAAACTCAAACTTGCAAATGCACTCAATACAATGTCAGCCAGATCATGCGATGCAGAGATACGGATGGCTGTAATTCGGGGGACTAAGAAGGAGAAGCAGTGATGACACGCAGAGAAGTGGATGACAATATTTCATGAGGGACAAAGAAACAGAAGCAACGAAATGATGGCCGCTAATCACCTCAAAGAAACAGAAACAGAAGATGCCCAATCTTAGCAACATTTCACAGCAATCACACCATAATGAACAGCATTAGAATAACAGTAACTTGTCTTTAGTTTGAAGTATGAAATACACCTACAGAACTTCAGTAAGCTGAACAGAGCAGACCATGCACCGAGTGTCAAATAGTTCTTTTGCCATCTAAGTACTGCAGAATAAGATCCAGATTCATATCAAATCCATTTAACCAATCATTAGCTAAAACACATATATTGTTGTTCTTCGTAGCTAAAACGCAGTAGATATCAAGTACTCCAAGCTCGCTGTCAAAACTACTGTCCCACATCAATCTCTGCAGGAAAGAATAAAAAACTTTTTCAATTAGCTAAACTAAGGAAGGGCAGTAAGCAAGCAGGCTCGGATGATTCAACATCTCCCAAATTTTGGGCCCCAAAAAAATGCAGATCAAGAAAAAGCGACGGACCCATTGGCATAGACTGGTTCACGAGGATCACGACGACGTGCTGGCGATCTGCTGTAGTTTCCACGAGGGGGTGAGCTGCAAAGGTGAAAACAATACATAGAATTAAGCAAATGTGAACACGATATATGAAAATAAAATCACCAAATGAAAATGACCTAGACGCCTCAACTTAAAAAGTTGCACATACGCTTTAGCATAAGGGGATCGCCTATGACCACGATGATAATCCGGAGACCTGCTGGAGGTACGACCGCGTCTTGGAGATAAACTGCTGCGGCGCGGGGATCTTCTCCTTGGAGGACTGCGGCTCCTGCAACCAGTGGATTGCACTCAGCATCTAAATGATACACTATAATATTATTATTGCAACTAGGACCTACGCAGACTACTCAGCTGAATGCAGTATAAAAAGGACTCAGAAAGCATCCTTAAACAGGACTCCCCACTTCTCAGTAGACAAACCAGGGTGAAGTTTTATGCAAGAGAGTTATCCTCCACCATTACCATGGAAAATCACAAAAAGAGATAACACAACACTCCACCGAAACGGACGAACAGAAAGAACTGTAACATACTATTACTGACAAATCAGATATGAATAATGCCAAGCCATCAACAAATAGGGCCCATATCCTATTATAACAGGATCTAGAAAGTATTAACTGCAGTTGGGCCAAGCCATCAACAAATAATGGGGTAAAAGTAAAGGAGTTCCAAGACTGAACACAAATTCTTTTCTGTGAACCTAGAGGAAATTCACAGGATTGATTTAAGTAGTGCTACCAGGCAACTTGTCCTAAATAAAAATGAACAGACATACCTCCGTCCATAACTTGGACTCCTACGATACCGAGGACTGGGGCTTCGTCGCCTTCCACTACCTAATCCTCTCGGTCCCACACGCATGCGACATTCTCGGGCAAAATGACCAGGCTCTCCACACTCATAACACTTCAGATCATCCCCACCACGACCTCGACCACCACGGCCACCGCCGCCACCCCCCTTCGAGTTGTGGGATAGTTCCACACGCCATCCATTTTTGCCTGTGAAATCAAATAATCATTAGTGATGCACTTTCTCAACTCATTTGAGTGAAACTATAAAAACAACAAAAGTTAAGGATGGAAAAAAATTGAAACCAAAAAAGAAAAGAGAATAAATTTTGAGTAAATATAATTCTGAAAACTAGCAATCGAAGCACCTCAAAGTTCACAATGTGCTTACCATCCAATTGACGTATGGCATCTTCAGCATCCCTGTGATCATCAAACTCAACAAAAGCATAACCTGGCGGTCTTCGAGCTACCCATACACTGAACCCAAACCATACATGAGGACTCAATAAGAAAATCCAACCCTTTCCAAATAATAATAATATAATGATAATAAAAATTAAATACAAAAATCCAGCCAAAAACTAATAGGCGAATGCATCATTCACAAAAAAAAAAAAAAGGACCCGCACCCAAATAATTATCAAACATATATATCCTCTATTGAAGGAATCAGCCTCTCCAATTTGGAAACAAGATAAACGTCTAATGTGTATTATTTATCTAAAATCTTTATAACGCGTCTTTGACTGTTGGATAAATACTTGAACTTATCTTACATCTAAGTAAGAAACACCACCAACAACCTCAGTTTCACCAAAACCAAGAATAACAGGCAAATTGAGTCCAGATTTCATCATGAAAACCTACGCCATTGTTACAGCCAAAACTCCATTAGTTGCAGAAAGCAAGTTCTTGAATGGGAAAAAAAATAAAATAAAGACCAATGGATACCTGCGAAGAACGCCAAAGAAGCGGAACTCATCCTCGAGGTCTCTCTCCGTCACCCGCTCGTCCAAATTCCCCACATAAACCCTCGACATCTTCTGTCACCAGCTCAAACCATGGATTTGAAAAGCTTAAAAATCAATTCAGTTTCAAAACCCGAAAAAAAAGGGAAAAGAGAAAAACAAAAACCAGATATTTCAGAAGCAAAAAGAACCTCGAGAATTCATAGTTGAAGCTGACCTGGTGAATTTGAAGGTGATAAGAATCGAGAAGGGGGAATAATCGAAAATCTTGCTTAAACCCTTGGAGAGAGAAACGGAGTTCGAAAACTAGTTCGAATTCGAAGCTTTTGCTTTGAGAGGGTTCCAGAAGTTTGGATTAGGAGTTTAAAAAGGCGTGTTTAGGGACGCAGTTTATATTGGGCCCTTGGCCTTTGGTTAAACTTTAAAGGACCTCATGTCATTTGTTGGGCCCTTATCATTAATGGGCCATTTCGTACAAATGCCTTATAAGCCCATGTTGACCGAAAAGGTCAGAGGTCTTCATGCATACCTTATTAATTTTTACATCATTCAAACATTTTTCGCAATAGAACATGAAATAACCAAAAAGAACATATCTGAATTGTATGATTGTTGTATCTATAACAATGATAGAAGTAGTGACAAATGAGAGTAAACCTTCAGTACAGCCGATGTACTGCGTCAGCTGTACATCCTACACATAAAAACGGGAAAGGTAATATTTTTACAAGAGAGTGAAAGAAATTCATAGAGTCCAAAAAAATCAAATATTAGTCTTCATTGGTTGGTTACATTAAAAAAGTGAGTACAGATGTTCTGTATTGGATTTTCTCAACAAGTGATTAGGGCTTTAGTTTGGTGACTTGTATTACAATGAATCATTCATAACCGTGTTTTAAAAACACATTTATACCATGTAAATCAATAGCGATACCAATTTCAATGATATTTTTCGTTTTCGGTTTCATTATTGCTCTTGCACTTCTAATTTTGTATGTTAACTCATGATATGCCAAATTAAATACCACGCTCCAACTACATGCAACAATGTGCCATATAAAAAAATTTTTGCAATTCCAAAATGGGGATATTAAAATTTGGATTGTAATATTATAATAACATATTGTGCCTTAGTTATAATCATATATTAATAAAGCAGCAGGGTTTATATTTTTCCTCTCTACCCTTTAGAAATAGTCATGTTCGTTACACGCAATTCCAACAAGCATGACAATATTATTTTTGGGACGGGAGAGCGAAATTTGTTTTATTACACCATATGATACGAGGGATACTGTGAGTTATATGACCCCTTTTCAGGTAATAACTATTTTCCACATAATAATTTCAATTACAGAATTTCTTTTTCTATAAATTACAATCACAACATCAAATATGCCGGTTCATGAAGGTGCGCATTCGATGACACTTCGAGATTATAGGGTCTATAATGCAGCAACTTGGCTTCTTTATAATGAGATCTGCATTTTCCAGAAGGAAGGTTTTTTTTTTTTTCACAAATTTATAACATACTGTACAAAAGGGATACTCCGGTCCTTATTATAAGGCATTTTGATTTCGTCATAAATTTTATTAAAGATATCTTTTTAATTGAAATAAAAATCTTAAAAATATTTCATAATAATTAGAAATACATAATGAATTTGAAAATATATTTTTAAAATTTTTTCTTCAATTAAAAAAGATATCATAAATTAAACATAGTACAAAATCAAAATATATTAGCGGAGGAAGTATTATTTTTCGCACCAACCATTCTCGTACGTTGTTATAGTGATGTAAAACTAACCCGGGGCCAGCCTAATTTAATTACCCATGCATCAATCAACACAATACGTTAAATTTCACGTCCGTGATGAATGTGTTGAGTTGACAAATGATTTTACTGACATTGATATTACACTGCTGCTGTGCTGCACATGTCCTGTTCAATCTATCTTCACTTTGCAATAAACAGTCTATTTTGTTTTTAAGTAGTATCCAATAACTGCTTAGTATTCATCAAATTACCAATCTCATTGCAAAATCTATTTTGTTTATTTGTTTTGGAATGGGTTTGTTTTTTTTTTTTTTTGGAAAACCTTTTTTTTAGGTAATGGAGTATATTTATCTTCGTAATGTGCATTTTCACATTATCAATACAATTTCTCACATTCTTTCAAAGAATAAAAACCAAACATTGCCAACTCCATCATGATTACTACTATTATTAAAAGCTTTGTTCTCTTTGCTCACTCTATGCCAAATCCAAAGATATCATTTTTATTTGAAATTCTGAATGATTTATTTAATACCCTATTCTTTATCACCCAAATATGTCGATCGCAATTAGATTAAAGTACAATCATAATCCCACTTAATCCATGATTTCCATGTCCTTTTTCGATAATTAGCACACGATTTAGCATTGAAGTTGATGTCACCAATAATGGAGATTGGGAAATGGAAACTGGAAAATGATGTTGTTGTCTACTAGCTTGGAGGTTGGTGGCTTTTTTTAGCTCATTTCGTCATCGTCTGGTGCGATGAATTCATAAGTCACAAATATCTTGCTTTGTACTAACCATTCAACGTTTGTCAGCGAACTCTGTTAAATAACACAATAATCTACAGTTTACAGCCCTGAGCAGTAAAAAACTTGTTGCAAAAACGGCCTTTTCAGAATTTCTTTAGAAATTCTTGTTTTATGTCTTGATTGGTGCAAACAAGTGTGTCAAAGTCGAAGATTTTTCTAATTGTTATTACTTTTTGTTTATTCCTATTACAAACGATGCTGACGCGAAATAAAAAATTGGATCTTTCTTCCATATTGTTTTAAGGTTGAGTATGAACTTTGGACTCTTTGGACCAATAAGAGCTGCCTTTTTGTCTGAGCCAGTCCGGACCGGAGTAGATAGATTGGCCAGTGTACTTCTGCAGATTTTGTCAGGAAATAATTGAGCGAATAATATTATGCTTTGAAGGAATCATTTTATGCTGTCATTGCTGTTGTTGTCTCAACTTTGATGTCATTGTTATTTGTTCCGGGGTGGGATTGTTGAGGGGGAAACCATGAAACAAGAGATTGAAGAAGCCAGTGTTAGATTGATAAGTAGAAACAGTGGGGGAAGTGGGGAGCCCAGATGGGTTGATGGAAGTGAGGTGGACTCAGGGTCACCACCATGGTCATTGCTTGGTGATGATGAAATCAAGGAAGGTTATGGATCTATTAGGAGAAGGCTTGCCAAGCGGCCAAAGAGAGTGGACTCTTTTGATGTTGAAGCTATGGAGATTTCTGGAGCTCATGGACATCATAAAAAGGTTCAACTTGAAACTGGCAGTCTTTTCCTCCTTTTTCTGATGTCTCATTTCTTCATCATTGACGCACTTTTACTTGGTATGACTTTTTTTTTTGGTCTGTGTCTTTTGTGTTGTAAGTGGAGGTTATGCATATGTCGGGAGAATAAAGTTCAGGTGCTTTTTAGGGTTAAGTATTTTGGGGGGGCGAATTTGGTCTCGGATTCTGCATTATTGCCTCCAAAACTCTTATCCATTATCAGGACACTTTATTGTTTTAGTTGATGATACTTCTCCCTTCACTGGAGCGATAGAACATGTCTGAAAAAATTGTTTTAAGAGTTGCATTTGTGTAATTTAGTACTTCAACACCTCCTTTTTTTGGCTTGAACACTTGGAAAGCTGGTTTCTCTCCCTTCTGAATTATTTTTTCTGGTGGGAAAGGTTTCACTCTTCAATCTTCTCCTTTCTGGAGAGATTAAAACTGAACAAAACTACGATTAATCTTCATCCCTTGCCACCTTTGCCTCAAAGATCACCTACATTAATTTCGTGTTTCTAGGACAAGTTCAAAACTTCATGTATCCCTCATCACTTCTGCTCATTGAGTCCTTTTTCATGAGAAAAATTAGTAAAGGTGAAATAAACCTGTCTTATTTATTGAAAATTCCTTGCTCTAGTCAAAAAATTGCTTCCGGTTCTAAGACTAAGTGGAGGAGAAAATCTTTCGAATTTCATTATTGTGGTAATTATACCAACTTCTTTTAATGAGTGTAAATGAAACAGTGCGTTATTAAAAGGATCAGGTTCACGGGGATAAGCCTGCTAAGTAAATTTCGTGGTAGGCAATTGGCTCAACTATTAGGAAAAGCATGTAACACTATTCTGAGATTCATCTTTACTCGCTACTGTTTGAGAAAAATTAATTGCGTAGCATATAGATTTTGATTTTCATATTGTTTCTGTTTGAATATCAGGATGCTTCTCTGTGGCAAACACTTGCATTGGCATTTCAAACTTTGGGGGTGGTCTATGGTGATATGGGCACAAGCCCTCTGTATGTCTTTTCTGATGTGTTTAGCAAAGTGTCCATCACATCAGAGGTTGACGTCCTGGGAGCATTATCACTAGTTATGTACACAATTGCTCTCATTCCCTTACTTAAGTATGTTTTCATTGTGCTGAAAGCAAACGACAATGGGGAAGGTATCAACTTTTTGCTTAGAGAGGTTTACTAATGGTTGAGTATCCTTGAAGCATACAGAGGATTGATTAATTATCATTCGAATTGACAGGAGGAACATTTGCATTGTATTCGCTGATCTGTAGATATGCAAAAGTTAGCCTTCTTCCAAATCGGCAACAGGCTGATGAGTATATCTCCAGTTTTAAGCTCAAACTACCTACTCCAGAACTTGAAAGGTCTTTGAATATTAAGGAGGCTTTGGAGCGTAAATCATCCCTCAAAACCCTTCTGTTGCTCATAGTTCTGACTGGAACATCCATGGTAATTGGGGATGGTATTTTGACTCCAGCAATATCAGGTCTTCAGCAGTCCTTTAAACTTTTTTCCCTCTGTGATGAATTTAAATTTCGTAGTTATTTTGTAATTCATACTCTTGTTTAATGGAAGACCATTCAATCTTAAACAAAGCAGCTGACTAGGCATAAGTTGTTTCGCATAATATTGGAACACCAAAGTTTAGAAAAACACAGTTCATTTCAGTTATTTAGCTGGGATATGCTTCCTAATGAAGCCATTTCCTTTTACGGGCAATGAAAGTGTAATTATCATTCATTTGATAGTGGTAGAAAATTTCACAAAGACGCATATGATTTGGAGTGAGTAATTTGCTTTAGCAGGGCAGATGAGTGTCATGCTTTCTTAAAATACCTCCAGAAGAATTTGCTTAAGTCCTAATGCAAAATGGCTATCAAATGATAACTAGTTTGGTATTGAGAATTAAAGCTTATATCAAGTTTTGATTGTCTATGATGTAGCCGGCTTTCAGTCGGAGGTCACTTGCTAACAAAAATTATCTGCTGCAGTTATGTCAGCTGTTAGTGGTCTGCAAGGTCCAATCAAGGGATTTGGGACAGGTGCGTAAGCTTCCTTGTTACACATTTTGGCAGTACATTATATCAGTACATATACTCATCTCTTTTGACCTTCCAAGAATTGACCAACTTCATGACATAAATGCCTTGAGAATTTCGTAACTGCTTCAACAATGATGCTACACTTGCTGAAAATGTTTGATGAGAGAAACCACTGATTTATATTTTATTGGCAGGGGCTCTTGTTATCACCTCGATAGTTATCCTTGTGGGACTGTTCAGCATACAGCGGTTTGGGACAAGTAAAGTTGGTTTCACATTCGCTCCTGCACTTGCTTTATGGTTTTTTAGTTTGGGGTCCATTGGCATCTACAATCTGATCACACATAATGTTACTGTTGTAAGGGCTTTGAATCCAATTTACATATACCTTTTCTTCCAAAAGAATACCAGTAAGGCATGGTCTGCTCTCGGTGGATGTGTCTTATGCATTACAGGTAAACCATGCCCATGCCTAAGAGATTCTGATTGATAATTGATTCTAAACATGCTTGTCTAATAATATTAAGAAGGCTTCTTGAATGGTTGTAATATTAGGTCATCGTCTCTACGATTATGTCCTACCCAAATTAAATGTTAAATGGCCCTAGTTTTCATCCTGGATTTTGGTTTTATGTTATGTCTGGCATTCTTTTTTCGCCATCGATTGTAACCGAAGGGTTGGGCAAGTCAACAAAGTTGAATGCTCAGTTTGTATGTCATTTTGTAGAAAAGAATTTATCAAATTGAAGAATTTTCAATTTTTGTTGTTTGGTTCACAACATTGATGACTGCGTATCATCGTTTGTTCCTCCATATCTCTATGGTGTCTCTTATTATTCACTCTGCTGTGTATCCTATGCGCTGAGTCATTTTACTTTATGCATCTTTGATTTTCATGGTAATTCTGGGGTTTGGGTTAGTAGTAACAAATGCTGCCATCTGATGGGTCGTAGGGTGATGTTATTGGGGCTCAGAGTAGTTATTCGAGCTCCATAGTTGAGACGTGTGAAATGATTTTGTATCATGCAAATTTGGGGAGATTATGATTAACCATGGATGATTGGAGGGTGAATTCCTGCGCCTTATGAACAACTTGGATGAATTTTCCATTAACTGGTTCTCTGTGCCAAAGAAATACCTTTAAAATTCAAGGTCTTCCTTCGGATATCCTTTCTTCGAATTCACTTGCTATCAGTGCATTTTAGAATGTCCCTGGATCGTGGTAATGTTACATATCATGGTTTTGAGTTTTGACCTCTTCTGTTGTTTAAAAAAGAAAGAAAAACTCCAGCCAATAATCTAGTACCGTATCTTGTGCTCTAGAGTAAACTCTTGAGGTTCAGATTTTAAGTCTGAACATATTAATGACCATTTTTTTTTTTTGGAAAAAGTACTAATGACCATTCATTGCAGGAGCTGAAGCAATGTTTGCTGATTTGGGCCACTTTTCTGTGCCATCAATACAAGTAAATTTTTTGATAACTTTGGTTCAAACATTTGTTAGCATCCTTCGTATTATTCTTTCTCGGTTCTAAAGTCACTGACATATGTTGTTTACATGGATCCCTCAGATTGCTTTCACTAGTGTGGTATTTCCGTGTCTTCTCTTTGCATACATGGGACAAGCTGCATACCTTACCAAAAACCCTCATTCTGTTGATCGGATATTCTATGATTCTGTTCCAGGTAATAGTTTTTAATGCCTGCCTTTATTCTCCATACTATTTTTTTTAAAAATGAATTGTGAAATAGAATATTACAAGCTTTCAATCATCTACATATCATTTAGCTAATTATTCTTTTGCCAAAAAAACAGATCCTCTATTCTGGCCAGTTTTCGTGATAGCCACAATTGCTGCTATAATTGCTAGTCAGGCTATGATATCCGCTTCTTTTTCATGCATCAAGCAGTCTATGGCGCTTGGATGCTTTCCCAGATTGAAGATAGTTCACACGTCCAGGAAGTTGATGGGCCAAATTTATATTCCTGTCATCAATTGGTTTTTGATGATTATGTGCATTCTCGTGGTTGCTTCATTTCAAAGCACTACGGATATAGCTAATGCTTATGGTAAGTGATCAATTTTACAAGCTTTCTATTTCTTCCTGGCATTTGGATGCTGAAAAAGCCTTAAAAAAGCCCTTGACGTCCTTCAGAAAAGACTAAGATAATCAGTGATTTTCTAAATCAATCATCGTTTTTTTGAACAGGAATTGCAGAGGTGGGTGTTATGATTGTGAGCACTAGTTTGGTGACCCTCGTGATGCTTCTAATTTGGCAAACCAACCTGTTTCTTGCTTTATGTTTTCTTATGGTGTTTGGAACCGTTGAGCTCATTTACCTTTCTGCGGTTTTATCCAAGATTATGGAGGGGGGTTGGCTTCCACTTGTGTTTGCCTCTTTCTTCCTTTGTATAATGTATACCTGGAACTATGGGAGTGTGCTTAAATATCAAAGTGAAGTCCGGGAAAAAATCTCAATGGATCTCATGCTTGAGCTAGGCTCTAGCCTAGGAACAGTAAGAGTGCCGGGTGTTGGATTATTGTATAATGAACTTGTTCAAGGCGTTCCATCCGTGTTTGGACGGTTCTTGCTGGAACTTCCAGCTATACATTCCACTATTGTGTTTGTCTGCATTAAATATGTCCCAGTCCCAGTTGTGCCTCAAGAAGAAAGATTTATGTTCCGGAGGGTTTGTCCAAAAGATTACCACATGTTCCGCTGTGTTGCTCGCTATGGCTATAAAGATGTCAGGAAGGAAGATCACCATGCATTTGAGCAACTTCTCGTGGAGAGCCTAGAGAAGTATTTGAGGAAGGAAGCTCAGGAACTTGAATTGGAGAGCAATGTGCATGAACCTGAGTTGGATAGCATTTCTGTTTTATCGAGGGATTCAGGACCTGCAGATGTAGATACTATTGGAGAGCTAAGGATCCCGTTGATGCATGATGATAGAATGGAAGAAGCAGGAACTTCAATGTCCGAAGAAACTCCTGCATTGCCAGCTAGTGTCATGTCAATAGACGAGGATCCTAGCCTGGAGTATGAGCTTTCAGCCCTGAAAGAAGCTACTGATTCCGGATTTACATACTTACTTGGGCATGGTGATGTGAGGGCAAAGAAAACGTCCTGGTTCCTTAAAAAGCTAGTCATAAACTACTTCTATGGATTCCTAAGAAGGAACTGCAGAGGTGGTGCTGCAACAATGAAAGTTCCTCACACGAATATAATGCAAGTTGGGATGACTTACATGGTCTGATCCCTCAGAGTCTCACCTTGTAAGTCCGCAGCTTTATAATCCTTATGCCACGTATTTTATTTTATTTTTTTTTCCGCAATGGCATGATATAGATTACTTAGGAACTGTTAGTCTCTTGTAGCACGACGTGATTAGGTTAAATTAAAATATCCATCGGTCACTGCTAACTCTCCGATATACTAGTTGAGTTATTAATTTACGTACTATTGAGCATTATTCACAGTCTTGATAATATCTTCAGATGTATAACTTGAGTTATGAATACACGCACGAAGCCGCTTACCACAATTCCTTAAAAGCGACACTTGCCAATGATTAAAGAGTCAATTTCTGCAGTCTCTTTTGTAAAAGGCTGTTCAGATGTTTGGTATGTCATACAAAGTAGGTGTCACTGATGTTCCAAGCTTCCACAAGTTGAAACTCTTGTATTAGGGATAATAATCGGCATTCTAAATGGATCTAATGCGATCAATGACCTAGTTTCATAGTCGGTCGGGTGCATATAATAATAAAGGAATAATTTTAGAATTTTATGCTTATGAATTGAATTGCTCTTTCCATTACCAAGAACTCTCGACTAAGGAAACCAAAGCAGCTTACTACTTTTATCATATTTTATTTTATTTTTTTTTAATAATTTTATATTGTTAACTTGGGAAAACACGGACAGTTTTTGCCGAAGGTGGTCACCAGAATACCGAAAGTAATTTGGGCTTTCCAGCTCATAAACTTGTTCCATGGCCTTACGCAATTGGCAAGAAGAACAATAAGCATTTTATTTATGTGTAAACGGCCCACATCAATGAATTCTTTCTGGATTTTTGAAAGGGATCCATGTAAATATGTCATCAGATAAAGAGGACAAAGGAAAGTCGGCATCAAACAACAATGGACCACTCTCACTATTAGTAACATAACATTTTTTTTTGGGTGGACAGTCCACCACGTGTGCTCAATTTATTTTACTCACTCTTTTCCCTTACCTATGATTTTATCTAACTTCATTTGTTTTTTTGTTCGTAATTCGTTTAATAAAAAAAAAAAGAAAAAGAAAGAAAGCCTAAGTAAGTGATGTCATTTTGAAAATATTGTTTGGAAGAATCAGTGAATCACAATGGTTCGAGTGACTCAATAGGAAAACCAGTCACTCGGCACTTCCAGAATGCTTTCTGCCTGTTGTATGAAAATTTAGTACTCTCTCACATTTTCAAAATTATTGTCCAGTTTCGATTTTTATTTTTAATACAAATTAAATTAAAAATGAAAATCCAAACTGAATAATAATTATGGGACAGAGGGAGCACATATTTTAATTTAGTCCCTTTGGTTAAGAGCCCATCAAAATATAACCGTGTATTTTCTTTGTGAAAATTGGGAGAAGGGAACAAAAGGGAGTAAGTTGGAACGTTTATCCTCCTCATTCAAAATGGTTGAGCTTAACTAAATTTTGAAGCATTCTTGTTTTATTAGCTTTTGGTGTCTTATAATATATCGCACAAGTACACTTGTCCAAAACGGGACATTCATTGGAAAAGGGGGATGGCAAAATAAGTTAAATCACCATCCCATTATTGTACCATGTTTGGCCACTCCTTTGACGTAATCAGGCTTTTTCTTTTCTTTTTTCTTTTTTTAAATTTCAATTTCAGACTTACATTGATGTTTTACCAAACAAAGGAAAACTTAAATAAAGATATTGGATTATTACCAAAATTTGATTTGGCTGTTGTGTTTGGTCATGGTGGAATTAATTTTAATCGGTTTATAATGGTTCTAACAACAAATTGTGACGACGTTTATAACTAGAACTGTGAACAATGGACTGAAGAAAATATTGGGATTCATGTTCAGGACTATGTCGATTGTAACCCCCGATAATTCGTGTTATCGCTAGAGCTGTTAAGTGTTTGTTGTCTTCTAAATATAAACTAATACTCTTCCGTCTTTAAATTATTGTCCAATTTAAAACGTCACTTTTAGTACAAAATATATTAGAAATGAAAATTTAAAATGAATAATCATTTTAAAATAGTGATCAACGTATGTGATTACAAAAAAAAATCACAATTTATGAAACTAATAATAATCAAGAAAATCTATTTTTTATATTGAAAAATGGAAATTTCTAATAACCAGATGTCAATTCCATAAAAGAAAAAGGAAAAATTATAAAGATCGTGCAAAAAAAAAAAAAAATCAATTGCGACATTCATCGATTTTTTCGTCGACTTTTCTAGAAAGACAAAAAAATCGACGGTACAACTTTCACGAAAAAAATATGTGCACTGATTTTTATATCGATGATGGTAAATCAGAGAATAAAATAGCACGTTTTTTTTTCAGTTATCAGTGAAAAAAATTAAATGGTTTAATTTTTAACTAGGTTGGATGAGTATCATTTTTAGTAAATTTATCAAATTTGAAAACAATATCCCAAAAAAAAAAATGGATCTTGGAGTTCGTCGGCTTTCTCGCCGATTATGTTGAGTGATCAAAAAAATCACTGCGTCCACTTTATAATAATAATAATAATAATAACAATAATAATAATAATAATAATAATTAAAAATACATGTGTGACTTTTACATTAATGTAGATGATGAATGCTCATATGACCTTCATTCATTTTTTAACCAATGACCGAATGTAATGTGAATAAAGATGAATATCATTACGCTTTTGTTTCTAACCTGGTCGTGGAAACCCGTAGTCAAATGTTAGTGTACCTGATTTGTTGATGCTTTTGTCAGAGCCGGATTTTCATACCTAAAAGGCTAAAATGTTATGCACGACAGCACTAACTAAAAGATATGTCGCATAAAAACAAAGCTAACCTAATTATGTCATTGTCACACTCAATATTGAATTGGATAAAATAGCACTGTTGTTTAATTTAAAGAAAAAGGGGAAAATGTCGCTACGCCATTAACCATTAGTACTGCTATTTTCCACTTTACAAGGGGATAAATTTTCTGTTCTTTTCTTCTTAAGAAAAATAAAAAGGGGGTCGATGCAAAAGGATCTTTTGTGTTCTTATTTTTTTTAACCTCCAAAAACTTGTAGATAAATCCATGTAGAATCTTCTAGTTCTGGAGCAGTTAAAAGCTTCAAAGCTGTATTAGGGAAATTAACCCCGGAGATTGGACTTTTTGTTTGAAATGTCAATCAAAAAATAAATTTTACAGTCGATCATTTGATTTCACTCACTGTTAAAACCTTTTTGAAGTTATGAGACAACACCGACATGAATCACCTGTGAGGTTATGGCATCGATTTTACCTTGTTTGTTGTATTAATTAAAAAAATAACTTATCAGGGATAATATATAGGGCAAGTCGGCATAATTCTTCTAAGTTAGTAATTGCTTTAGTTGCAAAAAAGGAGAAAAAGGGGTGGTCAGGTGGGGAATATTCCTAGCCTAGCTTATTCCTTGGGTAAAGATTAGTGAGAAATTAATTGGGTCTTTAGGATTTTGTCAAAAGCCAAAATTGTCAAGAAAGTCCGTCAAATTTAGCTTTATAAAATGCGTGGATCATCCTTAATGAGAGTTCCTACAGACTTGGTACAACGTCGTTTAAACTTTACTAGGTTGGTGGGGTTAAGGTTAAGGTTATTATAATGACGTAATTACTTAAAAAGCAATGATAAGCAGGCAAAGAAAAAAGTGAAAAGCAGTGTCACATCTAACGCAGAGCAGTGAGAGCACCTATAAAGTTATCAAAAGTTGGAAATTTCTGGATGATTTCCCTTATCTTCCCAAAGTCTGTCTTTTTTTTCACTCAATTTTTTGTGTAATTTCACGCGCGATTTTCTACCGTTCACTTGGAATTATAATCCACTAAAGTAAGGTGATGGAGACACACGTACCATATGCGTGTGACAGATTAAACGTTGACTCATTATACTTTGCAGAAAACCCGTCAACTTATAACTATAATTGCAATTTGCAAAGCTTATTGCTTAATAGTGCAACTTTATTACCAGTACTATTTTTACGTTTGCATCATTTACATATTTTTTCCATTTGAAACTTTTTTTTTTTTTAACACCAACCATGAATTTGTTATATCTAAATATTAGAAACCTATCATATTTTGCTTCGTCTAATGTTCATTCGTGTGAAATCTTATATCGAAGTTTGTAAGTGAATCTTTCTAGCTAATTACATAGTAAATGTGATTAATTAGCGTGTTTGTTGTGTTTTCTTGGTCCATTACTTTTTTTATACCTAACTTCACTTGTTAAAATTAAGAAAATGTTGTTGAAAATAATCGCGGCTGGATAATAGGGTTGAAAAATCTTTCGGGATAAAGTGAAAAATGTTTTGTTAACTGATGACAAGAGGAGTAGAAGAAATAAGAGAACACAAAATTTGTGAGATTGGTTATAAAGCTAAGGAATGGTTGCCGGCCAATAGCCCTTCTCCAGTATGACCCCATTGACCCAAAATTGTTATTGTCGGCCGATGGTGGACGTGACGTGGGAGAGAAGAAGTCGTCCGAAGACAAAAACGACAGGCGGCACGCCAGATCAACCTTGTGGACGATCAGCAGCCAGATGAACAAAAATAAAAATAATACTATATAAAACTTTAATTTTTGGCTTATTTCAGCTATAATAATATCAAACATTCTCCCCATCACATTAATTAATTATAAACAATTTAAATAAAAGATAATTTATATTGGTGAACGCAACACAATGACCTTTTCCAGCAATAAATATCGTATTGTTTGCAACTTTTCGTAATCCGCTGGTAAGTATGCAACTAATTATTCGAATCTTTAGACCATAACTATTGTGGATTTAATTAATATACGAAAATAACACACAAAAGATAAAGAAAAAGAACCGGGATGTTGATACTTTTTAGTCTGTACTTTACATACCCGATATCCCACATTTTTATATAGTAGTTCCTGTGTCCTAAAATTATTGTCCAGTTTATATTTCACTTTTAGTACAATTTGAACTAAAACTGAAACTCAAACTGGATAATAATTATGAGACGGAGAGAGTACCAATTTTTTTTTTTTGGATTAAATTTTTATACCATTCGTTACTAAAAGGTTTCAAAACGAACAATGATGAATAACTTGAAGAATGTAATACTCGTTTCATTTTTAAACAAAAATGATGTTTATTGAATTAACACTGTTGAAACGAAACAAAGATAATGTAGAGTCGAAGGATCATTTATAAGAATAAGTAGAATCTGAAAAATGAGACGTTAAACAAGTCAATATTTCTAGCAAGAAAAAATCTGGAAGAATCATGGAATAATAATTATGTCTGCTATCAGGATACAGTTTTTCCTTAAAACTATTTGAATAGAGATGGAGAGGGGTGTTTCTCTCTCCCAAAAAAAAAAAAAAAAAAAAAGAAAAAAGGAAGAGAGATGGAGAGGGGAGCACCACAGACGTGGGTCGTGACCTAAGAATAGTCAGCACTCACATATTTCTGCAATTAATTATTATACAAAAATTCAAAAATATAATTGATTTACAGTCTAGATGTTAATATTATGGCTTTCATGAGCTGTTTCTTTTTTTGGTCATTTTAAATGGTTTGATATGAATATTATAATGTATCCTATAATTTTAAATAACTGATTTCTTATATTGTAAGACCGAAAATTGATTGTAATTTTATAAATTGTATTTTGTCACGTCCTCGTTGGACGCAGATAGGTTATCCACGTATTCTAAGAAGTCAGCTGCTTTCTTGCACAGCTGTTGCCACCCCAGCTGGGACTAAAGTATATTAATTGTTCATAAACCCTAAACCCTAAAATGATTACTTTTTGGTGAATCTTTGTTTAGGAATTGTAACAAACTATGCGCATGAAAATCAAACCCTAAAAAAACTGGGAGGCTACTAAAGGCCCTAATTTTTTCATTTGAACGCCCTAAAAAATCTCAAAAAGACTATTTTACCCCTGAATTCATATTTTTTTTTAAAAAAAAGGGTATAGGCGATGGAGTCTGCGCCAGACCTTTCACGGGCGGCGCAGAGAAATGCGCCACCCTTTAAAGGGTGGCGCACAATTTTCTCGCCTCCCAATTAAGGGAGGCGAGAGGAAACTTTACCCCAAAATGGGGGTGGCGCAAAATTTGTCGCCACCCCTCTCGGTTGGCGAGCGTTTTGCTCGCCAAACCGAATTTACTTTTTTTTTTTTTTAATTTATTTAATTAATTAATTATTTTATTTATTTATTTATTTAAGTTTATTTTTTATTTATCTATTTGGCGTTAAAAATATTAAAAAATAAATAAAATTATTTTATATTTTTTCAATCTTTTTAATTTTTCGTTTCAACGTATTTTAAATTTTATATTTTTTCCAAAAAATATTCCCGTGACAATTAGATGCACCGATGATGAATAATTAATTTGTTTGGTAGTAAATTCATAAATTTTAGTTTTTATTAAATAATAATTTTTTTTTAAGTTTAAAAATTTTTACATAACTAAATGATAAATTTTTATTAAAATTTACTACATAATTAAGCAAAATTCTCTAAATATTTAAGTTAAAATTATTTGTTTAACCACCAAACAAATAAATAAACTTTAATAAATAAATAAATTAAGAACATACATGAATTAAATAAATACATGAATTAAATAAATTCATTAAGCTAATAATTAAAATAAATAAAAGAAATTAATTAAATACATTAAAAATAATTAAATTAAAGATAATTAAATAAATAAAATAAAAATAAAAAAATTATAAAAAAAAAGTAATTAAGGTGGGTGGCGCACAAAATGGCGCCACCCACCCTTTGGTTGGCGAGCAAAAAGCTCGCCAACCAGCACCAATGTGGCGCCCAGAAGGGCGCCACACCTTCGCCGCATGGCGAAGATTTTCTCGCCACCCCTTAAAGGGGTGGCTCATTTCTCCCTCGCCAAACATCAAATCCGAGGGGCATGTATGTCTTTTTCGGGCGTTCAAATGAAAAAATTAGGGCGCTCAACAGCACGACCCTAAAAAAAATGTTTACTTTAACAATCTTTTATCTTGAACCCGTAATTGAACATAGACATTTATGTTTATTATTAAAAAATTCACTCTTCGTTCTAATAAGATACTTTATGTATTTGAAACTTGATTTATTCAGTGGAGCTATATAAAACATTATAATAAAATGAAATATTTTGGTGGGTGGAAAGATCAGAAATGCTTGACAAACAACGCGAACAACCAAAAAAAAAAAAGAAGAAGAAAGAAATGTTCACTGATTAAAAGGGAGTAGGCAAGATGTTGTACAATTACATAATTTAATATTATATAGAATGCGATGTAATAGTTTAGGTACTTCTTAATTAATACTTCCTCTATTTCAAAATGTAAGTCGTTTTAGGTTTGGAACAATATTTCAAAATGTAGGTCGTTTTCGAATTTCAAGGTAAATTAAAGATTAACTTCCCAACTTTCTCCTTAATAAATAATGCTAATCACTTTTCATCTAGTTTTGATTATAGTTCCAAAATAATTAATAAATAAAAAAATAAACATTTAATACACAAATTAATCATTAAATGATTGTCTCCTTAGTTTACATGTAAATACTGAAAAGACTTACATTTTGAAATAGATGGATTATACACGTACCTCTTTTTTTAAAAGGAAAAGAAACACACACACTTGAAGAGATTAAAAAATTACTTTCTTCAGGTGGCATTTGAACTCCTTTCTTCGTCAACGCCTGTAGTAAAAAAATACCTCAATAGTTGGCGATGGAAACATCATAGTCGTTGAGCTCTGGTTTTTTGTTTTTTTTTTTTAAATTCAAAAAATTTAAACCCACTTTTTGATTGATAAGATTCCACCTATATATGAAAAACAAAATAAATACCAAGAATCAAAGATTCCCCCAAACCAAGTCCTCCTAAGTAGGTAGTCATTTCCTATCAAAATTCATCAATAATAATAATAATAATAATAATAATAATAATACATCTGGCAATCCAAACGCGGTGTTCATCTTCAAGTAAAGTGTGGTGTTAATTTTAGAGAAGACATGCGTGTTGTGTTATTATATACACATGTGGCAGCTATTTTTGGTTCCAAGAAAAATGTAATCCAAATTCCAGAAAGTGGCAATATGCTTCCAAATTCCAATATTTGCAAAAAACCCTTTTCTTCAATATCTTCATCCAACAACCAACTCACTCCAAGCGTGGGAGTTTGATGTTACCATTTGACAATCCACTTAATTATTGGCTCAAATAATTGAAGATGGAAAGAAGGGTCTCCCTCTTTAAGATCCTGCATACGTACCCCAATATTTTGGTAATCAGTCCTCATCGATTCAACATATGAAAACTATTAATTATATATATTCCAAACCATTTTAATTATGAATGTGGTTCTTGATAGATAACAGACCCGATGCCTCAATGATTAATCGGATAATTCTTTCATTTTGTAAATGGATATTTATGGTGAAAGATCAAAGTTACTCTTTTTATTGGCATTGATAAAGAAACTAAGGGCCATGGCCTCTTTTTTATCCTTCTTAAAATTTATATGGTATAATAATGGAAGAAGTGGGGATATGATCCCGAATTGTCTTTTAGGATGAATGCTCGCTTTGGTCTGTATTCTAATAAAAACAATAATAATGTCAAGTCGATAAAATATAGGGCTTTATTTTACTCGTAAACTACAACTACTTTTTTGTTTGTTTGTTTGAACTTTGAACTAATACTCTTTTTGCCTCATAAAAATAATTCAGATTATAAACCACTAAATTATACTGAAAATAATGTAATTTAGTTACAGTGTGAATTATTTTTATAAAAAACGGAACGAATGCTATTTTAAGCACCAATTGAAGGAAACTTAAGTTAAAAGAAAACTACTATAAACGCTCATTAACACTCTAACTCGCTATCTATCTTTGACTTGGTACAACATGTTTTTTCTTTTCTAAAACATGAAATGCTTTTAATTGAGAATTTTTCCATAACATTAAATGCCAACTTATTTACTATTTTGGTTTTTTTTTTTTTTTTGAAAAGAACCGGAGTATATACATATAACAACAAAAACGTAATAATATTTTAATAGTAACGGATGTGAATTTTACGATAACTCCACGTATATTATCGTACATCTATAATTGATTTATGATACACATAATAACTATAACAATAACGTTACCTAGGATAATGATTTTATATTTGAAATTTGTGGTGATTAAACGTGTTTGTGGAAAATTAAAAAAAAGAGTGTAAAGAAAAGATGAGATGCGCTGGTTCAACTACTGTCTACATACTGTGATTTTACTGTCTTTGTAGTCCAGAGACAGATGCTTATCAACGTTATAAATCACTTGGGGAGTTGGGATTGATTTGAAGATGGATCAGTTCACTTTAATTTAGTCCATTATGTACTTACCTAACAGTTACTCCTACTATAATGTACTACTAATGACTAGGTGGTACCATTCAAATACTATAATGAAATTGGTCGGTAATTAAGATCCATCCTTGCTGTACTGCATTTACAGATTTTAACACTTAATTGCTGTAATTAATACGTTGATGTTTCAGCTTTCAACTTGTGCTACTTCCAGTTCCAGGAGATGCAGGCAAGGAGGCTAGGGATGGGATGAAAAAGACAGTACTTATTGGTTCCATTTTAAATAATTACTGCTTCCTCCCGAAATTATTATTCAATCTGAATTTTTGTTTTTACTTTAAATTGTACTAATACTAAAATTTTAAAATAAAAATAATTTTAGGACAGAAAGAATACATTGATGTGAAATTTCGGGTCTAACAAATAAAACTTTACTCCGGAACGGAAGAAGTATAGTAAGTTAAACAGTAAAAAAAAAGAGTTATCAACAATGCGATATAGATAACCTACGAATTCTGTGAAAAACGAAGATGTAAAGTATTAAAAAAAAAAACACACTTTTCAGGTTGAGTAGAATTTTTTTAAGCCAAATATAAAAGACAAAGAGAACATTTATACTGGAGATAATAATATTACTAGTACACATAACAACACAAGTTGGCGTACTAGTAGTAATAAATTGATGTTAGGCCACCGGTCCAGCAATGACTTCCAGGGGGCATAAAATCTCTCAGCATCCAATCTCAAATCTGAGCCAACTTTTTTTTGATTGGGGAACTCCTGCAGATTAACGGCCAAAAACAATAATCCAAAGTACGTGTAAATATAATCCTACTTCAACTTGTAAGTATATAAAAAGATCTGATCTTGCTTCCTCTGTGCAAAATCCAGAAATACCCAGTATTTATATGTATTTATATTATTATATTGTGTGCTTCATGCTCGGTTTCATGGTACACGTTTCAACCCCCACTCTCCCCATCTTATGGTCCAAGTGGACTCAAAATCAGCCAATTAACGAAACTGACACCTTTGATAATACACCAACCCTCTAACAAAAAACCATCCTCAAATTCTCTACTAATTTAAATTCAAAGTGTAAAAAAAACCCCAATAATAAACGTTGAAAATCCCATTATAGTAATGTAATGAAACGTAAAAACCATAGCCGTGAAGAAAGAAAGAGACAAACCAAACTCTTCAGTCTGAAACTCATATTAAAAGGGGTTTGATTAGCGTTTAATCTGTTTCTATAATAAAAGAGGGGGAAAAAGAAAAAACTGCTATCACTGTCATATCCCAAATATTCTAATTTCTTGATGCTTTGATTCTGTATTTTTTTAAAGAGCAAAAAACTTTTGTGGCTTTTCGTGCTTTTTACTTGCTTTCTTGCAAGGGTTGTTCACCTGCTCTGTATTCCTGCGTGGGGATATATACTCCAAATAAGCTAAATAGAATATTGTTTTTTGGGGGGTTTTACCTACAAGTTTGTGTAATATCGTGTTTGGTGTCAGTACGTGGTCTTCTTTTTTTTCCTGAAAGTTCTTTACTGGGGGTGGGTTGGCGACTTGGTTTTTTCACTTTGGAAGAGTTCCAAATAAGTTGCATTGGAAAAAATGGTTTATTTGGGACTTTGAAACGATTTATCATGGATCTGGAGACAGGGAGTTATAAAAATCCTCTTAAAGTGAGTTGTGTTTCTTTTTCGTTGATAAAGTTGTGATTTTTATTCTTTTTGTTGGTTTTAAGATTAGCCCATTTGGATTTTCTAATTGGATTTTTTTTGCTGTGTTACTACTGTTTTGGGATTGCAGAGAGAATCATGGCGAACAGTTCTATCATTAGCCTATCAAAGCTTGGGCGTTGTTTATGGTGATTTAAGTACATCCCCATTGTATGTTTACAAGAGTACTTTTGCTGAAGACATTCATCACTCAGAGACTAATGAAGAAATCTTTGGGGTTTTATCCTTCGTGTTTTGGACGCTGACTTTAGTTCCTCTTCTCAAGTATGTTTTTATTGTACTGAGAGCTGATGATAATGGTGAAGGAGGCACATTCGCTCTGTATTCACTCTTGTGCAGGCATGCCAGAGTAAATGCACTGCCCAATTGCCAGTTGGCTGATGAAGAATTGTCAGCCTACAAGAAGGATATAGTTAATCCTGAACCAACCACTTTTGGGGCAAGGCTTAAATCCACCCTTGAGAAGCACCGAGTGCTACAGAGATTTTTGCTTCTGTTGGCTCTGATTGGTGCTTGTATGGTGATCGGGGATGGTATTCTTACTCCTGCTATTTCAGGTATACAAGGCGTTTCTTTTCAGTTCTCCTCTTTTCTCTAATATAGGAATTTTACTAATTCTTTCTGGAACTGATTAAGTTTTGTTTCCTTCTCTGCAGTGTTTTCTGCAGTTTCTGGCGTTGAATTGGCCATGTCCAAAGAGCATCACCAATGTAAGATTTAATCTTATTGCTCTTAAATCATATTCTTTGATGCATTTCTCTTTTGGGGAAAAAAAATCATTGCATAGAGGCTGCTAAGAAATTATATGCAATTTTGTTTAATTTGTTTTATCTTCTTTTCTCTAATTTTGGCCCCGGAAACTTTGCCAGTTTGACAGGATAGTTTTAGGAACTTCAGCGTTGATAGTTGCCACATTCATGTGTTGCTGTGATTTGAAAAATTTTCTACTGTTGCCAGACTTTGTCCTTACAGTGGGGGGTAGAACTTAAATCGCTGTGCAATTTCCTCTTTCTCTGTTGATTAGTCTCCCCTTGCAGCAAATAAGAAAAAGGAACCTCATTAAGAGAAAGCTGGAGTGGAACAACCTAAGACTTCTGAAACTAAATACGGAACAAATCTTCTAAAAGTTGAATCCATTACTGGAGCTTTACATCTCCTTAAGGATTAGCTATGGAAAGTGTAAAGTGCTTTTGTTATATCATATTGACTAGAGTTTGTTTTAGAGGTTTATAGCTTCAAGACTGAAAGTTAAGAACCAGTACAAATCAACAAGTACATCTGGAGCGCTGTGTTTCTAGAACTGTTGTTTTGCAATTAAAATAATGCAAGGTGTCAACCAACTGTCAAGTACAATGGAAACTTCCTGTAAGGATAGGCCAAATCCATTTTTTCTGATAAGGTAGCAGATGATTCTTTTGCTATGGAACAAGACAATTTTGAGAGTTCTCTTTGTTTGTTCAGATTAACTATACGAGAATTTCGGTAAAAGTGTAAGTAGAATTTAGAAATCCAGAGTTATGAAGTCATTCCACCACATTTGGAATTTGTTTATTATAAAATGGTTCTTTGGGTCTGTCGGAATCCCTTGATGAATTCATCTCTATCAATCTCAAGTCATATACTGTTGAAATAAAATGGTTTGCTCATATAAAATTGTGGGCAGATACTGCCCAATTGGCTCCACGGATATGTTTAGTAGTCAACTTGTATCCTGAGAGAAGTTTTGCAAGGAAGTACTTAAGAGGTCTGGCTAGTACATACCTAATTTGGGAGTGTGTTTGCACTAAATAATCCTTCTTTTTTAATTTTTTTGGGGGGACCGACTTTTCAAATCTTTGTTCACCATATGCGGATAGAGTTTTCTGTTTTTCTGAACAGTGACAAGTACTCAACTTATCATAGCTAGTCTTTAATGTATGCCATGAACATGTGGACCTTGTGTCAAATTGGAATAGAGCTAAATATGGCTCAGGCCTCTCAGCTACACAGTTCAGGAAATTCTTTATTCATATGAGTGAATCGCAGGATTGTAGCATTAAGAAATTGTGGTTTTGTATGACACAACCAGGGTTTTTCCGCGGTACTATGTTTATGTTAACAATACAAGGGAATTGTGTAGCTCTGGAAGGACCAGCGAACACCTACTTACTCATCAGTTAGTTGCATGGTGTTTTTCACTATTGGTTGCATCCCATTTATGATCTCAAACGAGTTTTCTAAAAGCAGTCATGATTGCCATTAGAGATGTTTTTTCTTAAACCCTGAAACTTTTTTTTGCAGATATAGAAGTTCCAGCCACTTGTATCATACTGATAGCCTTGTTTGCCCTTCAACATTATGGTACCCACAGAGTCGGGTTCTTGTTTGCACCTGTGGTGATAACATGGCTTCTATGCATCAGTTCCATTGGGCTGTACAATATTGTCTATTGGAATCCACATGTCTATCAAGCTTTGTCCCCATATTACATGTACAAATTCCTGAAGAAAACTCAAAGAGAAGGTTGGATGTCCTTGGGTGGGATTCTTTTGTGTATAACAGGTGAGCCCCACTGCGCATTCTACTCCTATTAATTATGATGATTCAATTTTCAAGTATGGATTTGTCTAATACTCTTTCAACTGTTCCAGGTTCTGAAGCTATGTTTGCTGACCTGGGGCATTTCTCCCAGTTTTCTATACAGGTACCCTTTCTGTTCTGGATTAGACATTTTGAGGCTGTTATTTCCAGCTAACATACCCCAGAACAAATGAAGTTCATTTCTGGTGCATGTTTGAACATGATACATCCATATCATTCAGTTAATTGTGTGAACCAAGGTTGATTCAGCGAACTCATATCACATGCTTGTAATTCAACTGTTACAATTAGTGAAAATCACCATCGCACAACTGTTTGCAAAGATTGTACTTTCCTAACCTTCTATGCATCGTACTTGTAGTTTCTTACTCTTTTTCCTTGCTACTTGAGCTTCCATATGTGTTGTTGAAAACTGAAATACAATGGGGTTGAAAGCAATTGAGTATTAATCCTCAAGCTTCGGGTTGGTCTTATAGGTTTGATGGTTTTGCAGATTGCATTTACAACCATGGTTTATCCATCATTAATCCTTGCTTACATGGGACAAGCCGCATATCTATCCAAACATCATGTCATCCAAAGTGACTACCATATCGGATTCTATGTCTCCGTACCTGGTACAGAACAGTGTCCCTTGAAAACTTTACCTGTTTACGTAAGAGAAAATTAGTATTTCTTCTGACTTTCTGACATAAAGTTACTTGAAAATCCTTTTTCAGAGAAGTTAAGATGGCCTGTTTTAGCAATCGCCATCCTTGCTGCAGTGGTTGGAAGCCAAGCCATCATTACTGGAACATTTTCAATCATAAAACAATGCTCAGCTCTGGGTTGCTTTCCCAGAGTGAAGATAGTGCACACGTCTTCAAAGATACATGGACAGATTTACATCCCAGAGATCAACTGGACCTTGATGTTGCTATGCTTGGCTGTTACAATTGGGTTCAGAGACACGAAGCGGATGGGGAATGCTTCAGGTGAGGCTTCCTTGATTAGAATATACACAAGCAGCCTGGAAATTTAGCAGACAACTCTCCTAAGTCTTGAGTAAATTACAGAATTCTTATGAAATCCATTTGCTTTGTCCTAATAGTTTTCTCCCAAATTGACATCAGGTTTGGCTGTAATAACTGTGATGCTTGTGACAACCTGCTTGATGTCTCTTATTATCGTGCTATGCTGGCACCGGAGCGTCTTCCTGGCAATTGCGTTCGTGGTGTTCTTTGGCACAATTGAAGCCCTTTATTTCTCTGCTTCACTGATCAAGTTCTTAGAAGGAGCTTGGGTACCAATCGCACTTTCATTCCTCTTCATGATAGTCATGTGCGTTTGGCACTACGGCACACTGAAGAAGTATGAGTTTGATGTCCAAAACAAGGTTTCGGTTGACTGGCTTCTCAGCCTCGGGCCCAGCCTAGGCATTGTCCGAGTCCGCGGCATAGGCCTAATACACACTGAGCTGGTCTCCGGGATCCCTGCAATTTTCTCGCATTTTGTCACCAATCTTCCAGCGTTTCACCAAGTCCTGGTTTTCCTATGCGTAAAATCAGTGCCAGTTCCTCATGTCAAGCACGAAGAAAGGTTTCTCGTAGGTCACATTGGGCCGAGGGAGTATCGAATGTATCGATGCATCGTCCGTTATGGGTATCGCGATGCTCATAAAGATGACATGGTGTTTGAGAATGACTTGGTCTGCAGCATAGCCGAGTTCATCCGAACAGGAAAATCGAGCATAAACGGCGTTACCCTGGATGATCTGGATGCTGCAGCTGCCGGAAACGAGAAGGATATTTACGAAGATATGACGGTGGTTGGAACACCTTCAACTCATTTGGACGGTATTCAGTTGCGGGTGGATGAAGCTGATCAGGCCGGCCCCTCTGAGCTACGAGAAATCCGGTCACCACCCGTTTCAAAATCGAGGAAAAGAGTGAGGTTTGTGATACCAGAGAGTCCGAAAATCGACAGCATTGCAAGGGAGGAATTAAGGGATCTAATGGAAGCAAGGGAAGCTGGGATAGCTTACATATTGGGGCATTCATACGTGAAGGCTAAACAAGGGTCTAGCTTAGTGAAGAAACTAGCCATAAATTATGGGTATGATTTCCTGAGGAGAAACTGTAGATCGCCGACTTATGCGTTTAGTGTACCTCATGCATCGACATTAGAAGTGGGAATGGTATACTACATCTGAATAATTACCCGATGAAGATTGATCAAAATTTCAAATCATGGATTTAGTAGTGTCTTGTAAATGTGTTTGTAGCCTTATAGAAAAAGAATTGTAGTATCAAAAAAAGTAACCAAAGTGTTTTCTTTAACACAGGATGATTAACTTGCTAACAGTAACTCAGTTATGATCGATACACTTTTGTCTGAGTTTTTATCGTTCTTTTCCTCCTGGGCACATTTTCCAGGTGGCTCTTGATCGGCGGCAGATTCCAGGCTATCAGCAAAAATCCGGCCGGTCCGGCGGCTGATTGTGACTGAATGAATGAACTCGAGCGCAAATGAAATGATGTTTCCAATGTTGAGAGATTATCTGGGCTGAGATTATTAAGGGGCTAGGCCGTTGTTCGGATAACGACTCATTTTACATTTTAACTCATTTTACTTCTTAAATACAGAACCCAATAGAAAAGAAAATATCATCCAAACAACTTTATGATTTATATTTTAAATTCTAACTTGAAACACTTTTTGTTAGTGTAATGACCATTTTAGAACTACAAATAATTTATTGACAAATTTGGCAGAATTTCGTTGTTGAGTGATTGCTTTTGGAAAAGTTTTTTTTGCAGTGACTATGATTGGCAGTATTTAATTATTTAGTGATGATTCGTACTTGATATTTTCAAAATGTAGTTCAAAATATTTTTTTCAAAACCAATATCCAAACAACTTTTTGCTCAAAATACCATCCAAACAACATTTTTATTTCTCATTTAGTTTTCAACTTTGAAAACTTTTCACTTTTAAGTGGTAAAATGAAATGTAAGATGACGTCCAAACAAACAAAGCTTTTTATTTAATTGGGCCGAAAGTCACAGAACAAGCCCGTTACTCCACTGTTGACAGCTAGCTGGTCCAACACCTAATATTCCAAAGTTGCATTGGTCCAGCTTTTAATTCCCATTTTTACAAACTTCTCTAGTTCAATTGTAGTTACAATTTTCTCGTAGTTTTCGTAATCCCTTAAATCGAAATGTAAGGAACTGAGATGGAAGCAAACGATGCATCCTACGTAGCAGATTTTTTTTCATTTTCTTTTCTGCTTAGCAGTCTTCCGGGCCCAATGCAAAAATGCCATTAACTTATCAAAATAATCAAGTCTGCAAAACAAAATTGTAGACAAGCCCATTGATCTATGTTACTTGTTACTCCTCTGTCCCAAAATTATTGTCTAGTTTGAGATTCCACTTTTAATACTCCCTCTGTCCCAAAATTATTGTCCACTTTGAGATTTCACTTTTAGTACAATTTGAACTATAAATGAAAACCCAAACTGGACAATAATTATGGGACGGAGGGAGTACAATTTAAACTAAAAATGAAAATTCAAACTGGATAATAATTATAGGACGGAGGGAGTACATTTCTACTTTTTCTATCGTTCCAACTTCCTACTTCCAACTAAGAAATTATGTCTGTTGTACATTTTTTAATTGAATATAGTACTCTCTCCGTCCCAAAAATATTGTCCAGTTTAATATTTCAATTTTAGTACAATTTAAACTAAAAATAAAAACCTAAACTGGACAATAATTATGAGACGGAAGGAGTAATTAAATGGGAATCTTGTCTTCTTCTTCTTTTATATTTTCCTATTTAGATTCAAGTTCGTAAGAACAACTATGTAGAATAAGTATTCTGAAAATGAAATCGATGTTAGTTGCTATACATACAATATAATAATAGGCGACATGGATTGAGTAAAAAAGCAGGGAAATAAATTCGGCAACGGAAAAGGGGTGAGAGATACGGATAATGAATGAATACATCAAATACTGTAAGAGAGAGAGAGAGAGAAATGGAGGAACAGAAATTGGCTGCCTGCTGTCACTTTGCCGACTGGGCTGATGAAACATGAGCTTATCTGTTTTACCCCTTTTTTCCATATCTTCAGGTTAAGGATAAAGAGAAGACAACATTAATTCATATAAATGAGGTATCCTATGAACAAAGAAGGTCAACAATACCGGCCACCCCCCCTTCCCTTCGTATTATTCTGTATTTTGCATGCGCCTCTTCTCTCTATCTTCCCAACCAAAAATCAACAAGATTCACCACTACTTCTTACAATATCACTCACATGGTTTTCCATCATATTGTAATTATATTATTGTGGACCTCCTTGTCATGCATGCATGCTTCTTTTTTTTTTTTCCTTTTCCCCATTTCTTCCAATTCTTGAATCAACGAAAAAAAAGAAAAGAAAAAATTGACTCTGTTCTTAAATAAGTAATCCACTATCCGATCTAATTCACCTATGTTGTGAGCTTAGAGAATGACTCTCCCTGGACAGTATCCCAAACATACTTTAGATTAAAAGAAAATCTAGTACGTACGTGCCTTCTCTCAAAATTATCTAGTTTAAATTTTCATTTTTAATACAAATTTTACTAAAATCAAAAATTTAAATTGAATAATCATTTTAGAACAGGATGTGTATAGAAAATAAGTTTGGCGACTTGCAATACTTTTAGATTGTTAGTCTTGCATTTTCTTTTGCTTCTTCAATTTGAGAGGTTTTGTCAAGCATTTACAACAGTGACAAATCCTCTCACTACAAATACATACAATGTTATGTTAAACAAAAACATAGAAACTATCTATTACAAATTATGTGTCTTAGAGAACTGGTTATATAATAATCTCAGTGTTTATATAATAAATCAGTGATGACACACCAAATCACTTCTTGATAGGGTCATTTCTATTGGACTGCCTCTTCATTCTTGTGTGACTCTTGGCTCTCACTCAACACCTTAAGTATCCAAATATACGTAAAGGACACTAAAAGTATGGAACTAACTCTTGATAAAATTAAATTAAGGCCCATTCAATTTTGATATATATATATATATATATATATATATAGACACACACACACACACACTTATCTCTAGCCATTCAGCCACCCACCCCCAATATACTTGATCATTTGATCATCAAAAGTATTGAGATTCATATATAAAGAACCAAAAAATCAAATTATCTCGCAGTTAAGGTCCAAAAATATTTTTCCGTTTGAAGAATCTGAAAATTCAAAGTCAAAGATATTGTGCATTCTCGAAAAATTCTCTTTGTAGGAGCCAATTTTTATATGATGAAAGAATTTAATAACCTTTTCTTTTTTGAGTTTGGTTCCCACACAAAATGTTGGACACATTGGGAAATATAAATATATAATCCTACCAAACACTCTTTAAATTCATTCTCTTAGACCCTTTTTGCGACTTTTTGTGTAGAATGTTTTGTTCTTCGACTTCAAATTAATATGTACAGTTTTTTCAGATACCCAATTTAGAAGAAATGAACCTTGATGTCGTATATTTGTCGGTAGAGACATTATCTGGATATAATACAGGTTTTAGGTGACAGGTAGTAGAAATTGACATTAACATTATGAAGGGGGAAAAGAGCCAATTTTTTTTCACTTACGGAAAAAGTCATAATAATAATAGTGCTTAGTTTAACATACCAACGGCTAATTGCAAGAGTCTTCTTTTCATGCAGTGCAATGATAATGATAGTCACATAATTATAGTCCAAGAAGATTTACACCAAAGCCGGTAAAATATCAAGAAAAGAAGGGGAAAAGAAACAGGAACTATCATTCACTTTCCTTTAGGTTTCCATGTCAAAATTCAACTAAGTGCACCACCAGTAGTCCAAAAAAAAAACTATCTTCTACCAAAACAGAAGTCAACCAGACAAAGATAAAGAAGTGATTGGAAGTTTCCTCTGCTTCCTTTTTATCCTTATTACTATGGTCTCATGGAATTGGACATGCTTCACTCTTTGTTAAATGACAATAATGTTGTCTCACATACATGCTGAGAAACGCCGTAACTGGTTGAATTTTTAGGGAGCAAGTTTACATCTTATGTTAATTTTGAATTGTTGTCAAAATTACTATCAACGCGTGTATAAATGTTCAGGGACAACAGTACAAATATTGTGGAGGTTAAACAAAGGTAAAAGAAATGAGTATAATATAATTTTTAAAAGAAATCAGATAATAATTTTGGGACAGAACTAGTAATACGGTTGAAAGTTATAACCTCACCAAATCATAAAAATTATAGTATAATCATTTACCCTTGTTTGACCTCCACAGTATTCGTAGTGTAGTATTTGAATTAAAAATAAAAATCTAAACTAGAGAATAATTTCGAAATAAAAAGAGTATTTAGTTTTTTCTTATTGTGCAACATATGAATAATTAATACGCGCATGCAAAATGGCGTTTCCCAATGTTTCATCCATTTTCTTGCGGATTCCTATTCCGAAATAACAGGGAGATTTCAGTTGTTTTTTTGATTTATTAAAAACGGATCAACATAAACTACAAAAATGAAATTTGAGAAGGAAAAAAAAAAAAGGACCAAAAAAAAAAAAGAAGACACGTTTGGAACATTCCGGTGTTTAAAGAAAAGGTGGGCCCCGCTTGGGGAGGGAGTTTAGGATAGGGACGAAGCCCAATCACATTTTCCGAAATGCAAATGAGCAGCTTCCTTTCATCAGCCCACACGCCATCTTTGAAGATCTTTTCTTTCCCGGTAGCTGCCGCCGGATGCGGCATTTGGGAGGATAATGTCGGGCCCACCAAATATACACCCTACTCTTCTCATATTTTTAACGATAACAAAAATTGTTGGTTTTTAGTGGAAGTTCTACTATAGAACCTCCATGAATTAATCTTTTCTATATTAATAATTTATACTTAAATTATATTTATATTTATTAATTCTAAAATAATATTCATATTTATTAATTATTTTTAGTATATATAAGAGTCTGTTAAATTTATAAACTTTAATTTGTTAATAAAGCAGTATTTCGGTTCACTTGATCTACACCATACAACTTCGATTGGTCTTCAATTTGTTAAATTATAATATGGTGTATGTTAAGTGAGCAAAAATACTATTATCATTAAATTTAAACTCTATTAACTTAGGCGCTTGTTAAAAAGTTAAATTACAATAATATAAACTAGATGTTTGGTCCAGGCAGATGCCCGGACGCCCCTTCTAAATTACTATTTTATTAAAATCTAATTGAATTACTATTTTTTGAGGAATTAATTTGGCGTATATATCATTTATGCTATGGTTTGGGGCTTAAAAAAATATACCTATAAATCTGAGGTTATAAGGAAATAATAAATAATTAATTTATAAGACATTATTCTTAATTGCTGGATTTAGGTTTTTTATTTTTTGTTTATATTAATCCTGCAAAACTGTACGATTGTACATTTGAATTTGAATTAATATATCCATTTTGTTTGAAATGTAACTGATTATTATTTGTAGAATTTTTTCATTGGACTCGGTCACACATTTGGCTTTTTTTTTTAAAAAAAAAAGAATTATATAACTTCTAATTAAAAGAGACTTACACGTGACAAAAAGATTCATGAAATCTGAAATATGGTGCATTGGAGCCAAAACAGATGCATATGTAGTTGCCACATAAGTTTCATGTCTTCTGTTTTAATAGAGTAAAAGGGATGTATGTCACATGACAGAATTCAAAATTCCTAGCATAATTAAACATTAAACACTAATCAACTGAAATCGAATCGAAAATAAAATTTATTCCTAATTTGGCGAACGACTAATAAAAGTACATATGGTGTTTTGACTTTTCTATTTTTTTTTTCCTTTTTGGATATCACATCAGAATAAATTGGACTTAGGTGGAATCTCAACGAAACCAAATCTATTGAGGGAACAAAAAATGGTTGAAGACTTGAAGCTAAAAAAAAAAAAGCTCGGACCTCGTTATGAAGCATTTATATAGCCACATATGGCTCTCCTCCCTGGTCCCTCTACGGCTCTACTCCAACCCACCTAGTTTCGGTACAGTTTCAGTACTGCTTCTTTAGCCTTTTTAGCCTCTCCCCCCCCCCCCCCCCCCCAAAAAAAAAAAAAAAATCCAGTTGGCAAATGCAAGGAGGGGGACATTATAGTCAATGCCTCTCACGTTACGGTCACGTGACCAAGCATTGTTGTGAAGCACGGGTTGGCTGCCGACGTGGAAATTGTAGGAGGATAAAGCCCCGGCGGGCCCCCACAGCAACCGGTCTGATTTGGATCGGTGGAGGATGGCACGTAAAACTGGGCCCACGCCAGTCGCGGTTTAAGAAGAGATTATTTTACACGTGGGGAGATGTCCGTACAACAGAGTGGGTGGAGGACCTGGAGGTGGCGGGGAAAATGGAAAATGGTGAATGTTTTAATTTAATTTTGCAGTAAATGTAAAAGCCCATAATATCCTTGTCGCCTCTCTCTCTTTCTCTATCTCTGATAAAAATTATCCACATCGGCAGGCTTTTGTCATTTACAGCCTCATTTCCTATGGATATTACTATTTTACCACATCAACTTCAATCTTAATCACAAAAGTTTTTTTTTTGTTTATTTAGTACTACAAATTTTTTTTCATTACTTTCAATTCTTATTTGTTGTTTGATCTATTAGTAATTATATGGTGGGCCTAGAGGATTAGGAAAAGGTATCGTGTTTTAGTGGCTGGTTAAGTTAATTTTTTTTTTTTCTGTGGGGTGTATTGAATTTGTCTTATTGGTGAATTTTTTAATCTGCCTTGTGTTATCCTCCAATGCAAAAGTATTACTTTCAGGTTAGAGATAAGAAGGGTGTATCATCTTTTGTTTTAAAAAAACATGGATGTTTGTAATCAAGGCAGAGTTAATTAATCCAGAGATTCATCCACTTTAAATTCGGCAACAGTGGGTCATATAGTAAGGAGAGAAACAAAAGGTCGGGGAATGAGAAATATATTGAACATGATGAGATGGGTTCACAAATAGTATTACAAACTTGTATTGCAAGAAATGACTAGATTGATGTTGAAAACAATTTCCATGAAATTTCATTCTACTCCATCCGGCTTCGATCGAAATGCACGGAATGAATAAGGAAATTAGTCGTCCATACGGTGTGATCCATCAATGTGGAGCATACGGTGTGATCGAAATGCACGGAATGATCGAAATGACTAGATTATTTCTATCAAGTCCATACGGTGTGATCCATCAATGTGGAGCATTGGCTTTAATTTCGCACGTTAAAAAAGAAAATGCTTCCTTAATATGAAATTTGAATCCTTAGGATTTTTGTTAACAGTGAGATAATAAATACTTATCTGTCTCGAAATTATTGTCCGGTCTGGTTTTTCAATTTTCGTTAAAATTTGTTTCCTATATTAAAAGTAAAACTGAACAACAATTTTGAAATGAAAGAAATATTTATTATTAGTTCTGAAAGAACCTAAATGGCTTACTTTCATGTTGAAAAGAGATAACACTAACTAGAAAGACCAGTTGGTTCAGTATTTTATGATCTAAGATCTCTCAACGAGTATTGTGGTTTTGAATCTTACCAGTTTCGGAAAATTAACAATATATTCCCTCCGTCCCATAATTATTATCCAGTTTGAGTTTTGATTTATAGTTCAAATTGTACTAAAAGTGAAATCTCAAACTGGACAATAATTTTGGGACAGAGGAAGTATGATTTTTCTCATCCAGAAAAAAATGTAAATTAAAAATAAATAAAGTTAATTATGTTATATAGTTTTCATTTTTAAAATATGGCTTCGCAAAAATGTTAAAGAAATTCCCCAGTATCCTGGGATGGTATCCAAGTATTGAGTCATAGCCTCGTAATCAAAATATATTTGTGGTATATAATAATGAAGAAACATATATATACCAAATTACGAATTCTGTAATCCATTCATACTAATGTCAAATTAGTTTCTGTTTCCTAGCTAGGGGAAAGAAAAGTACACCCTTCTAATTCTGAAGATAATCATAAATTCATCAAGAAATAGGTCAAAGTCAAACAAACTGGAGACTAACTAACGTTAGGGAGTTATAAGAATATGTTTTTCTTTTTGGTGAAAAAAAAAATAAAAAATATTATGGCATGTATTTCCAGCTAAGAAAAATGGTGGTGGCGGAGTTGCGGCAGCCTGCTTTTCATGGTCACGCTGACGCCCACTTTTGTGCATTCCATATCGCTTCCGCTCTCGTAGAGCCGCTGTCAGATGGATATTCCACGCAGCAAATAACTCAATTTTAAACAAAAATAAATAGTACTCCTTTCGTCCCATAATTATTGTCCACTTTGAGTTTTCATTTATAGTTTAAATTACACTAAAAGTGAAATCTCAAAGTGGACAATAATTTTAGGAGAGAAGAGTACAATATAATTTTTAAGTTAAAAAAATATTTCTTAAGTGGTTGTATTAAAAACAAAAAAGAAGGAAATATAAAACAACATATAATGGATTAGTAAAGAGCATATTTAATTAACTCATCTGCTAGATTTTTTTTTTGAAAAATAAAAGGAAAAAACAACTAATACTATTAGTTGCCCAGCCGCCATTAAATTCCAAAAAGCTTCTTTAGACTCCGTTTGATAATCATTGAAGTCTGAATATGAACACTTAACACTTAACACTAAAGTCTGAAGTCTAAAGATTGAATTTATATTGTTTGATAAAAAAACGTATGAATTTGATGTCTGAAGACTGAAAACTGAATCTCAATACTCAGGTCTGAAAGTTATTTAAAATTTTAATATCATTAAAATTAAATTATAAACAAAATTCTTTTTAAATAGAAAAATAACTAATATTTTGTTTTAAATAATAGAATCATAATTTTAAAATAAGTTTTTGGTATATATAATGAAAGTAGATATTACAGTTGGTAAATAATCAATATATATATATATTAAAATTGGATGATCCCGGTAAGAATCGAACCCTCAACCTCCCGATAATAACCATCCCCATCCCAATCCCCTAACCACACCACTCAACCCTCCCACCCCAGATTATTACATATATATGTATACCTTGTTATTTAGAAAATTTAATGTATTAAAATTAGTTTAATTTGAGTTTGAAAGTTTGAGATCTTTTACACTCATAATATAAATTTAACTTTAAGCACTCTTTATTAATTCATCTAAAGAAAATAAAAATTTTAAAACAATGTAAAAATAAGCGTCGAAATAAAGACGAAGGAAAAAAAAGAAAAAAAGAAAAAAAAGAGTCACTACAGAAATTAAGTGATAAGTGATAAATAGTAGGCCTACCACTTATTTTATGGCTCACAATTGAACTGTGCATTCAGACACACTTAATTAATTCAGACAGTGAAATTTTAGTTATCAAACGCACTTAATTTATAAATACTTAATTAGTTTAGAACTTAATTCATTAAAACTTTTTAGTAGTGATTATCAAACACACTCAATTTTATTAGGTACTTAAATAAATTAAGTCATTATATTAATTGATTATCAAACGTACTTTATAAATACTTAATTAGTTCAGAACTTAATTCATTAAGACTTTTTAGTAGCGATTATGAAACATACTTAATTTCATTAAATACTTAAATAAATTAATTCACTATATTAAGTAATTAATCTCGTATTGTGTCTATCTTTTCGAATCTACTACAATATTTTATACTGGACGTTATCGTTCAACAAACCCACATCCAAGCAATAATTCAATATTATTCATACATTAAAGCCTATGATTTTGGATTAAAGAAAGTCGGGCGAAACTTTATTTGTGCGCAGATAATTATTTAAGGGAATTATTTTTTTTTTGTATTGAAAAATAAAAAATCCACGGTAAATCAAACAAATGTGGTCATATAGAAACATCTAGCGCAAAACCAGGTGAGCGTTGCGAGTTTGCGGGAGAAAGCTATCATCGGGCATCATCTATTGTAACGAACTCACAATTGCAATGTCATGGCCGACTCCAAGCACCGTGGTTAAGTTGCCAATGTGCCGTGGTAACTAATACACATGTAAAATTCAGAAAGTGACGAGTATTTGTTTTTTTAGCATTAGGATGAAAACTTAATTCCACAATACATTTTAAGTTGCTAATCTATCGTGATAATCGGTATGTATGTGAAATTCAGAAAATGACAAGTATATATCTCTCTAATATTTTATTTGATCACTCTATCGTAACCCGGAGAATGAACACTTTATTCTACAATATATAACTATGAAAATAATTGTAAACGGTGTAAAATAAAAGTGATGGAAAAGTCTCGATGTCTTTTAATAATCTATCTTATTGCAAGGATTTTTTATTTTTTAATTTATGTTGGTTCATACTCTCCCAGAGCTTTAATTTTAACATACAACAATACTATTTTTCTAGAACAATATTCTTCTGGTAAAATTAGAAGCAAAACAGTTGTATAATTTTAGTTTAATATAGAATAAGAATTTTTATTTTGGAAGAACGGAAGAAATATAAAAATATTTTTAGCTTAAAAATGAAATACATAAGTTTCACTCATCACTTTCACCTCATGCAACCTGATAAACTCAAGTTTCAGAATCATGAATTATCCCTCCATCCACATGACTCATATGAAGTCATTTCATTATGTCATGATCGACGTTTGCGAAACCGTAACTCTTATAGTGAAGTTTATCTAATCCCGACAACTTGCGATCAGCTAAGACATTTACAGAACGATTTTTTTTTTTTAAAAAAGACAAAAGTAATTGTAAATTAAAAGAATAAAAATTAAAAACCTTATTTCATATTCGGATATTCCTACCTTTCGATAAAATATAGTGGAGGGTATATAAAAAAAAAATTAGTGGAGGATCTATGCATCATATTCTTTTTGGCGCAAATGTGAAATTTGAAAGTCTGGACAGCCATCCACAAAAAAAGGAGACTATGAGTCGATGGCAAGTTCTCCATCGAGTTTTTCATCTTTCAATCTATGAATTTTATCACGCATTTAAGCAAATATGTGTTCAAGTGATTTTAATCTGTATGATTTATTATTAGTTTTTAGTTATTGAGTGTTTAATGTGTATGTTACTTTTTAGTAACACGATTATACAATGTTACTGTGAAATAAAGTAGGTGTTTTAATATTCTTATTATTACCACGGTACAAAATTAAGTGGCAACTTGCAAAACACAAGTCAAAGGTAGAACAGTACAGCGTAATTCATTAAATCTGTCACCAGAAAAATAAAAAATAAAATCATTAAATCCAATATTAGGGCTCAGGATCTTATCTGGAAATTTTCCTCCCTACCGATCAAGCTAGAAAGTGGGCTACATTGATTCTGTCTCAGTGGATATTTTTTATATATCAACTGAACATAAATCATTCCCTTGAGGGACTTGCAAAGGGGGGAAAAAATACTCTCTCTGTCTTATACTCCCTCCGTCCCATAATTATTGTCCAGTTTTACTAAAATGAAAGATTTTATTTTTGGTCAAACTTAAATATTTTTTTACCTTAAACAACCGGATATACCCCTACATAAGTAATTGTTTAACCACTAAGATTTCATGAATAATGTTTTTTTACTAAGGACAAATGTGTAACTTGATCCATAAAAAGTCAAATTGGACAATAATTTTGGGACAAAATTTTTTAGGCAAAGTGGACAATAATTATGGGACGGAGGGAGTAATTATTATCCAGTTTATATTTTTATTTTTAGTTTAAATTATACTAAAAGTAAAATTTCAAATTGGACAATAATTTTGAGACAGAAAGAGTAATAATTAACGGACAGAAGTAATTACTTTACGCTTAAGGTGTTCCCATCTCATTTTTTGCAATGCAATTGTAATATCTTCTTACAATATCTTTTTTTTTTAAAAAAAAATTATACCTTATATCCTCAAGTAATATATTAAAATCGCGAATGTGAACTAATTGTGTAAATTATATATTATGATATTACATAGTACTACTACAATATTAAAGTGTTATGTGTAGCAAGATCTCGATTGTAAATTTTCTCATATAAAAAACTTAATTGAATTTCAGCACTATATAAGTATATATAAGCGAACAGTAGTAATTAGTGTAAGCGACAAGGGTTCATGTTGGGAAGAAGGAATCAAAGCTTCAGGGAACTTATCTAGATTTAGGATTAATAAAAAATTATTGCTACTTCATTATGATTGACTTTATAATTGTATAAAAATGATGATCCTTATTGGCCCCAGCTATCTTGGGATATATATTGAAGGGTTCAATAGTTTTTTGTTGTTGCCATGTTATCTGCAAGGTTTAAAATTAATGGTCTGTATACATTTGACATTTTATTAATGTTGAAAATTTATTTATATATTTGTATATAAATAAATCGCATTGCCCCTTCATTAAAATGCCATTTATCTTGATCAGTTTAGCTTTTTTTTTTTTTGTTGGCTATTTTCTTTGACATTACAAACTCTATGTACAAAGTTGTCACGTATATAGAAATGGTAATTGGATATTGCATTCGTGTCTATGAGTGTTTTATTACATTTCCCTCTCATACTTAAAAAGAAGTTTGCGCAAACGACATATTAAAAGGCAAATTTGTTAAATGCAATTGATGCGTTTTTATACTAGTTAGTGGCTATTTTTAGTTGTCTAAAAAAATAATTTATATCGGGTATAGTATATATGAATATCAAAATTTATGTGAATTATTTTTTTGAAACAGATGTAATATCATTGATGATTCTTAAGGTACTTTTATTGTTCATTACTCGGATGACATCCGTCAGAAATATACATTTGAAGAAAAAAAAGAGTAAAAAACCATCAAATTGTTTATCTGATTTCCCATAATGTAATTGATTTATGGATTAATGTATTCTCTTGGGCAAGTCATTAACATACATAAAAAAGAAACTATGAAAACAACAACACAAGAAAATGATAGTAGAAAACAACATTGAACAATTACGAGGAACACGATGAGTAGTTATCGATGCAAATGACAATCTACCAAAGATGTGTGGAAAAAGATATGAGAAAATGAAGACAGGGGTAATATGGGAATAAGAGCCGGAAAGAAGGGGTAATTATTTAATGAAAAATTTATTCAGTAAAAAAAATCCTTGTAAGAAGTGATGATGATAAGGGGAGAAACGCAGACGCGATTCACAAACCAAACCAGGGTTAATTCCTAACAAACTAACCGCGGTTAAACCGCTGAAGCAAAGTCTCTGAGCTCACATCAAAAAATCGTCAACATGTTGTACCTCCTGCAAGAATACTTGTACATCTGACATGGCAATTCAGCAAAAATAAAAATAAAAATAAAAAATCGACCTTTTCTTAAATCGGATTTATCATTATCCATATCTCTCTCACTAAAACACTTTCTCACTCTAGAAAAAAAATTAAAATAAAATAATAAAAAAAAAAACAAGCAAACAGGTGCAGTGCTCCTCATATAATCTTCCCTTCCTTTTCCCCCATTCTGGCTTCTCATCTCTCTACATTTTTATAAAAATTTATTCTTCCTTCTAAACGCCGAGAGCTTCTTTTTATTTATTTATTTTTATTTCACAAGTCTCCGTTACTCTGTCTCTCTGCCGCGGCAACCTTCTCCGGCGGTGGATGGACTTGGCAGAATTGTTCTGGAGTTTCACCGATTGATAATTAGGTTCAGTTCACACCTTCACTGAATTTGATCCGTTTTTTTCCTCCATTTTTATGGATGTTTATTCATTTCTGTGCGCATAGTTGTTTTATTTGTGTGTTTATGTGGTTGGATGTCGTACTGTGTCACTGTTGGTCTGTGTTTTCAAGAAACTGCGGTGGGTGGAGATAAGAGAATTGCATGCAGACTCAAAATTGAAGCTTTTGTTCGGTGAATTTGGTGAATTTTTGCGATTTGCTTCTTCTTTTTATGTGTGTCACTGTCACCGTCAGTGCTTCAATGACTCTGTGGCCTGGAGGAAAGTATGTGTTTTCCTTCGTTTTTGTGCTTCAGTGGTGGAAAATTTATTGATTTCGATTTTGTGTTTGCAGGGAATTCAGTATTGACAAGTCGCTAGCAGCTGGATGATTAGATTGTAATTAAGGATTAGGGTGAGAAACTTTGAGAGAGAAAGCTTCAAACTTTTTTGCTTTCATATGAGATCATGATTATTTTCATATTCATTTCCTTTGTTGTTGAATTACTGGCTTATTGTCTGCTTGTTTTAGGTTTTCGGTGTGTCTGTTTCTGTGTTTCTGGAATGTGTTTTCTGGTAGAAGTGTTTTCAGCAAATTTCTAAAAGGAAAACTCTGTTTGCATGATGCGTTGGTAGCAGTAGACACTTGCAGTTGGGATGTGAGGGAAGGAAGCGATAAACATCATTTCGTTCTATGTGGGTTGTTTTCTTCTGCACAAAGCTTCGTTTGAACAAAGAGAGATTGCATGAATATACCCGTTAATGTATGTGTTTGTGTGTGTATTTCTTGTTTTGTTTTGTTGAAGCATGAGCAGAATTGCGAAGATCAGTGTACAGATCGATAATGAAGAGTTCAGTTGCAGAAATCCCTTGGTCAGTTATGGAAAATTGTAACCAGTAACTTGTGATTATGTGGAAATTATGTGTTGAAGAATGACGTATGCTCAACGTATAGATTGTGAAGGAGGGAACTTAAATTTTTGAAACCCTTTGTATTGTCTTCTAATATGCTACTGTCACGTTTCCTATGTTGCTTATTGGCGAATGATTATGGATTCTTCAGATTGGATGATGTACTGGCATTTTGTCGCTTTTGCAACCGCGTGATATGTATTGGCATTTTGTCGCTTTTGCGACCACGTGATTTATTTGCTGTACCTGTAATTGAATGATCTGGCTCCAGAAACAACAAGCTTAACCAGCGCCGATATTTGTCCCTTAATATGTTTTACGTAATGAAATGAGTCAGGAGTCTTACGTTACCTATGACTTTAAACGTGCGGAGGAAACAATTATCTTTCATAGGGCAAGCTTGATTTTGTCGCCTTGCAAACACATGTGACGTTCTAGAAATGACAAACTTATAATAGTGACAAGGTTTTTTAGATGTTATATAGTAAGAAGTTTATTGGAAAGTCGATATCCTGTGATCTTGATTGGTGCAGATCTCCTATTGTATTAGACGTATCGATTAAATAATAATTTATTTAGTTTAAAGTTTTACTTTTGTGACGTTGCTACTGCCGGGACCTTTTTATGATGTTATTATTAATTCCTGCAGATATTAATTTAAGTGATTCAGCTTCCCAAGGACGTGGCTGATTCTGGTTGGGCTGTTTTGGTACTTGGCATTACCGCAAGACTCTTGCAATAGTGGTGCAAATTCTTGATTAGGTAAACATTTTTTCCTCATTAAAATTGCTTTGTCTCGTGTTTATTGTTTTCTAAAGGTCCTCGGGTGTTATTGTAAAACAACCTTAGGATGTTTCTGAAAGCATCCTAAGGTGATTTGGCGCTAGCTTTTAATGTCTGTTTTACTTCTCTCAGAATACTAGTTATGCCTTTTGCATAGTTCCTTTTATTCAGCAGTCAAGATGTTTGAGATATATCTCCAATGGATTGAATTTTTTTACACCCAATTGCTTTTCTTATGATGAACATAGTTAAAAAAGATGATGAAATTGTTGTACTTTTAGCTGAGTTGAAAAGATTAGAACCTGCCGTGTTAGCTGAAGGCATTTGTTTTTTCATGAGAGTTACATTCTTAATTGTACGTGGTTAGTGTGATAATGGTGACTAATTGGACGCTCCGCAAGCTGGTCTCCATGTAAGAGTTACTCTTTTTCCTTTTTCATTTGTGAGTTTGTGTAAGTTCACATGTCTGGTCGTGTCACGGCAATGGAAGAAACAAGGATTTGCATTTGCTTGTTTATTTTTATTTTAATGCAGAAAGACTGTCTTTTTAGCGACCTTAAAGAAGCCTTTTTTAGCTTCTGAGGGACGAGGGAAAGCACACATTTTCTTGTCTGTTAGAATGTGTTCAATCTCGTGCTTCTGCCACACATCCTCCTGAGATAACACCTGCCATGCTAATGCTACCTAATCCTATGTTAGAGCCTTCTAAATCAATCATCGTTTCTTGTCAGAAAAGTGAATGTTTAGCCAAGAAAGTGTTTGCTTGAAGCCTATCTGAAGGTGGTTCCTTAACAGTTAATAAAATCTAGAGGCTGATGAATTTCTTTTGAGTGGTCTGTTATCACATGTTGATGCTACTGTGGTAAAAAGACTTTTGATTCACTTCATCGTGGTCAGACTAGGATTTCTACGGGGCTTCTGCTTGCTGGAGGTTGGGACTTCGTTGTTTGCTGTCTTGAGCTAATTGAGATCAAGGTTTGTACTTGGTTAATGTAGCCTGCTTCCACATTTGTAGTTGTATAACTATCCCATGGTCTGCATCTGTATACTCGTCTAAGTGTGTCTGGCTGTCTCTGGTTTGGTATTCCTGTACTTGTGGATGTTTACGTTGGAAAAGGTTATATTGTAGTGTAGATATACACTTGTTCTTTCTTTAGCCAGTAATGTTCCAAAAAATTGTAGCTTGATCTTGGGTTTGAAGGGACTGATGGGGAGTGTCCGTGGTATCTTTAATTTTCCCTCCGAAGTAGATCCAGCGTACTTTGTCACTCATTCATGGCATTACTTTCATCATTTTGTAGCCACAATTCAATACAAGAAATTACCAAAGAAATGCAACTTAGTATGAGCTTCATGGTTAAACTAATTCATTTTATTTCTCTGCTTATGCCCTTGCTTTGTAATTGAGGATTAAGTTTTTAATTGGAAAAGAAGCAGAAAATAGGTCTCTTCGTGGAGAGAGGGAGTAAAAATTTATGCATGTAACAGGTGCATGGTTTACAATTTCAGTCCCGGACAATTTTGCGACATGGTTTTGTTAGATCGTATAGCACTAATCTGTTTTAAGATGTAAAAATGTTACAGCAAAATTCTGACTTTTTTTTTTTTTTTTTTGGTGTAAGCCCAGGCTCGTGTCTGCTCTATTTAGTTGACCTCCGGCTGTGATTGACCATTAATTTGTGTGTATATGATTCATTGAAAAGCAATTCTTTTCAAGTTCATGGCATCAAGATCATTTTTGAGCTATTCAGATCTGACGCTAGGAGAATTAACAGACGTCCCTCAAACTCCCAGATCTCTTCCAAGACTAATGGCTGTCCCTGGAATACTCTCTGATAGTTATGGTGGCAACGATGGAGATTCAGACAGCTCATCTGCTTCTCGTGAGAGAAAAATCATAGTAATGAATATGCTGCCTTTGAATGCACGCAAGGACAACCAGACTGGAAAATGGCGCTTTAGCTTTGACGAGGATTCTATTTATCTGCAGTTGAAAGATGGGTTCTCACCTGATGCGGAGGTTATATATGTTGGGTCCCTGAAGGTTGAAGTTGAGCCCAGCGATCAGGAAGAAGTGGCACAGATACTGCTGGAGGATTTCAAGTGTGTGCCGACGTTTTTACCACCAGATACTCAGAGAAAGTTTTATCATGGTTTTTGTAAGCAACAGCTCTGGCCTCTTTTTCACTACATGCTTCCCATATGCCCAGATCGGGGGGATCGCTTTGACCGCCAGCTTTGGCAGGCCTATGTGTCAGCAAATAAGTTATTTGCTGACAAGCTTATGGAAGTTGTTAATCCTGATGAGGATTATGTTTGGATCCATGATTATCACCTCATGATCCTACCAACATTTATGAGGAAGCGGTTCAATAGGGTGAAGCTTGGATTTTTCCTCCACAGCCCTTTTCCTTCCTCAGAAATATATCGAACCCTAACTGTCAGGGAACAAATTTTGAAAGGATTGCTGAACTGTGATTTGATTGGTTTTCATACATTTGATTATGCTCGTCATTTTCTCTCATGCTGTAGTAGAATGCTGGGCTTGGACTATGCATCTAAACGAGGGCATATTGGGCTTGATTACTTTGGTCGCACTGTCTACATCAAAATTTTGCCTGTTGGTATTCATCTGGGCAGACTTGAATCTGTTTTAAATCTTCCTTCTACTTTTGATAAGGTGAAGGAGATTCGAGAACGTTTCGAAGGGAAAAAAGTAATTCTTGGTGTTGATGATATGGACATTTTCAAAGGCATTAGTCTGAAACTACTAGCCTTTGAAGTGCTGCTGGAACAGCACCCACAAATGCATGGGAAATTGGTACTAGTTCAGATAGTTAATCCTGCAAGGAGCTCTGGAAAGGATGTTCAAGAAGCTATGAGTGAGACTTACTCGACTGCCCGTCGGATCAATGAAGTTTATGGTTCCCCTGATTATGAACCCGTTGTCTTGATTGATCGTCACGTTGCTCGTTATGAGAAAAGTGCCTATTATGCCATGGCTGAATGCTGTATAGTTAATGCTGTGAGAGATGGAATGAACTTGGTTCCCTACAAGTATGTAATTTGCAGGCAAGGCTCCCCCTCATTGGATGAAGCAATTGGTGGCGGAAAGGGATCCCCTCGGACTAGCATGCTTGTTGTGTCTGAGTTCATAGGCTGTTCACCATCTCTTAGTGGTGCAATTAGGGTGAATCCCTGGGATATTGAAGCCGTGGCTGAGGCTTTAAACACCGCAATCTCGATGCCGGACACAGAGAAACAGCTCCGACATGAGAAACACTATCGTTATGTGAGCTCTCATGATGTTGCTTATTGGGCTCGAAGCTTCTTGCAGGATTTAGAGAGGGCATGTCAGGACCATTATAGTAAGCGGTGCTGGGGAATTGGCCTGGGCCTTGGTTTTAGAGTTATTGCACTTTCTCCAAGTTTTAGAAAACTAAAGATTGATCACATTGCTGCATCTTATAAGGAGACCAGTAGGCGAGCAATATTCTTAGACTATGATGGTACTGTTGTTCCTCAATCCTCTATGATTGCAGCTCCAAATCCTGATGTTGTTGCAATAATAGATGCTCTTAGTAGTGATCCTAAGAATACGGTCTTCATTGTTAGTGGCCGTGGGAGGACCTCCTTAGGCGAATGGCTTGCACCCTGTGAGAGTCTAGGGATAGCTGCCGAACATGGTTATTTCCTACGGTTAGTTGTTATTTTTTTGTCGCTGCTGTTTGCAAAAGATCATTCATATGAGTTATATGATTTAACTCAAACAATGGCATGTGTTGCTCTTCTTCATTGCAGGTGGAACAAAACTTCGGAGTGGGAATCTTTGGCATCTGATCTGGACTGGAAAGCAATTGTGGAACCAATTATGAGACATTATACAGAGGCAACTGATGGTTCCTACATAGAAATGAAAGAGAGTGCACTAGTGTGGCATCATCAGGGAGCTGGTCCTGATTTCGGCTCATGCCAGGCCAAGGAGTTGTTGGATCATCTGGAAAATGTCCTTGCTAATGAACCCGTAGTTGTGAAGAGAGGCCAACATATTGTCGAAGTCAAGCCACAAGTATGGTGATTCATAAGAAACCAATATTCCCTCGTTGTGCACAATGGCAATATGCCCCACACTACCACCTTCCTTTCTCCCATTTCTGTTTATATTTATGCATGTCAACTGATTTACTCTTGTTATGTAGGGAGTGACAAAGGGCTTAGTTGCTGAGAAGGTTCTCAACATGATGGTCAATAAGGGCAAGCCACCAGACTTCGTTTTGTGCATTGGAGATGATAGATCTGATGAAGATATGTTTGAGAGCATATTGAGCACAGTTTCAGGTTCAGCCCTCCCTTCAGCTCCTAATATCTTCGCTTGCACTGTTGGGCAAAAGCCAAGCAAAGCCAAATATTACCTAGATGATACGGTTGATGTCTTGAGATTGCTCAAAGGCCTATCGACAGTTTCATCTCCAAAACCTAGGAATACTGCAGAATTTCAGGTTGCTTTTGACAGTGATATCTGATACCAAACAACAGTAGTTTCTTGTCCTTGTTGTGTGTGTGACTGGTGGTGATGACTAGTTTCCTAGCGACAGAAACTGTCATTTGGGCAAGATTTCACCTAGAATAGTTCTGTGAGATTTTATATAGGTGCTGCCTTAGGTGGTCATATTGGCAGCAATGATTTGTACAGAAACTTGCCTTTCTTATATGAAAAACATTTAGTTCAGTTCACTTCTGATTGATCGTTTTTTCAATTCATTTGATTCACGACCATCGCAATCTACTGCAAATGTTGTGAACTATATGGGGTGGTGCTGTGGCTGAGAGTTCTCCATAGCCATCATCAGTCTCTTGTCTCCAGCTGAATGAAATTACGTGGGGGCCAAATTGTGACGAGGAAGTTGAAAGATAAGAATTGATCACGGGTTCCACCACATGCTTCCTGAACAGCCCACATTTCCATAATCGTAATACAAGTCACATCAGCAAAAGTGGAAGAAAAAGCTCCCAATAATGACATGCCCTGTAGCGTTGCGAGTCATGGAAATCATCCTTTTGGAAGTTTAAAACAGTAGTAGAAGGTTAGAATAAATCGTCAATGCAAAGCGTCGAGATTACTTATCAGATTTTGACGCACACATTTATGTTTGATCTCGATTGTTAGGGACGGGGCTGATCAAAACGAAAAAACAGATCCGAATGGATGATTCTCCAGATAGTTCGAAAACAAAAGCAGAGTGTTTGTGCCAATCAGAAAAGAAAAGCGAAAAAAAAATTGTATAGGTAACAAGAACACCTACTGAGAAAAAGACAATTGTTCTTGACAAGCTTCCAGAAATGAAAGCATGTCCCTCATAAGTAATCCAGCAGAAGCAAACATAATATTGCAAATGATTAAATCCATTTCAACCAGAGAACTCATTGAAATGGCGAAAAAGTATTTAGATTTATGTTGGTTACCCATCTGAATAGCCATCATTCATCTCAGATTCCTGATCATCGAACCAGTTCTAAGGCGGGTCGTAAATGATCAAGCCAAGGAAAAGCTCTAAGAAGTCATCTTTTTAACTTCTTTTCCCCCCTCAATTCTGGATAATGGAAGAAGCCGTAAGCCAACATAATTGAGTATTAGTGGGTTGATCTGATTGATGGGATCGAATTCTCAACAGATTCTGGGCCAATCACACCTTCATTAAAACAAGTGAAGTTAACAGATTGCTGTTGGACTTGGGCCCATTTGAGTATTAATCATTCCTCGATAGTGGCCCAGGTGTCCTTTTCATCCTCACAAGTGCATACGCATTCTATGTAATTGAGATTTTTTTTTCTCCTTAACCTCAAATTAGTTGGAAAAATAATCAAGTCCTATTTTGTATTCGCATTTTACCTGACTGATAGAATACGAGTTTATGTGTTCATAAATGAAAAAAATGCGAGTTTATGAATGATATACTGATAAAATCAAATGGCAAAAAGAAAAAAAAAATGTTTTGGCCATAGTAGTGACTAGTGAGTGAAATAGATTGAAAAATAGTACCACTAACAAAAACAGCTTGATACACAATAGAAAGAATGAAACAGGTCCTGTCCAAAGTCATTTATATGGTTTTTTTTTTTTCTCAATAATATCTCCACGCCAGATTTATTCAATGCCAGCTGAGGAGAAACGCCATTCAAGAAATCCCTATTTTTGCTGTAACAACTTTCTGAATTTCACAAAATTTCTTATGGAATCAAGAACCGCCTCATATCTTAATTTAGTACTCCCTTCGTCCCATAATTATTGTCCAGTTTTACTAAAATGAAAGATTTTATTTTTGGTCAAATTTACTATATTTTACCTTACACAACCGGATTTATCCCTACATAAGTAATTATTTAAGCATTATGATTTTATGGATAATATTTTTTACTAAAGACAAATGTGTAACTTGATCCATAAAAAGTCAAATTAGACAATAATTTTGGGACAAAACTTTTTGGGCAAAGTGAACAATAATTATGGGACGGAGGGAGTACTAAAAAATTTAGTAAAGTTACCAATAGAAATTTGGCCTCTTTAGGAAGCAATCTGGCTTAGGCGCTTAGCAAATGTCCAAAACATTCCTACTTCTAATTGGATTCTCTGATTTTGATATGCTGTTTGTACTAGTCAAGCTCCTCAATTTATTTAGTGAGAACGACCAATTTTTCTAAAATTGAAGCAAATAGCTAAACTAATACATTTTTTTCATTTGTCTGAACTATTTACAACAAACCAATACTCTATTCATTTTTTTTTGAAGCCTACTTTGTTATACCGTTTTAATTTAATAAAATATTACCTCTGTCGAAAAAAAAATTCCAAAACGAGTTATCAAATTTATACTCCCTCCGTCCCATAATTATTGTCCAGTTTGAGTTTTCATTTCTAGTTCAAATTGTACTAAAAATAAAATCTCAAACTGGAAATAATTTTGGGACAGAGGGAATACTATTTTTAGTATAAATTTAAAAATTCAATGTAAACTTATTTTTTATTTTTTGGGACAAAAGTATATATATATATATATTTAAGATGGAAGAGGTAAAAGTTTATTTTATTTTCTTGGTATAAAATTAAAAGTTCTTTTTCCGTTTCAAAGAATATGTATAGAATTTTGAATTCTATAATAAGAAAATTACATCTCGAAAAAAAAAAAAACTTTGGACTAAAAATCGAAACAGCAGTACTGCTGGATTGATTCACCAGATATGCATCATACACAGATGTGATTTCAGAAATTATCTTTGGGCTTTTGATACTTTCTAAGCTCAGCAATATCACTTCAAAAAAAGAAAAATTTCATTATTTTCTTTCTCTCTCACGCACTCACACAGTGACACAAAGCAGATTCACAGCATATGATTCGGTTTTTGGGTTTCACTCCCCAAAACCCACACACAGAGAGACCACACCACTTGCACTGGTGACTGGCCCCCTTCTTCCTCCGCCTTCCCTCGCCTCCCTTCCCTTTTTTCCTCTCCCTTTGTCTCTTTCGTCTTTTTCCAATTCCTCTTTTCTCTCTCTCTCTCTCTCTCAAAAACCCCAACACCTTTTTTTAGAGTTTTTTTTCCCCTTTCTTTTTTCCATGAACAAAAGTGTAAAAATATTCTAAAAAAACCCACTAAAACCACTCCTCCTTTTCTACTTCTACAGTCTATACTACTGCTCCCCTGCTTCTTTCTGCTCTGTTTCCACTGTAACCCATCTTCTTCCCAAACCCGCATTCTGGAATTTTCCGACTCCCAACAATGAGATTCATGGCCGGTAGGAATGTCATACTTGTGATCTTCGCCATTTTGCTTCTTTCCGGTTCTTTTGCTTCTGCTGCTCCAGTTGCTTCTTCCCCAGCAAGTGAGTTTTCTTCACATTTTCTTAGCCCTTTTTTTTGAGCTTTAGATTTCCTTCCATTTATAGGAAGTAATGCCACTGAGATTGTGTTTTTAAGTGAGGTTAGTTTTATCATTCTCGTTTAATGGTTATTTTATCTTTTTGGGCAGGATTATTGAATGGGTTTTTCTCGAATGCAATTTCGATGCTGATGAAATGGGTGAAGTCACTCAAAGCTACTACTAAAACGGGTACGGTCAGATCTCGTTAGATTCTCTGCTGCAAAACCCACATTGGATTATTTGCCTGAAATTGTTGCTTTTCTTCTTTTTTTTTTTTTTTTTGAGAGGCTAATAATAATGGCAGGGTTTATTGTTGGTTTGATTTGGTTTGGTGGGGGGACTTATTTTGAATTATGGTGTTGCAGCGATAGCTGGGCGCCCGATGATGAAATTTGAGAGTGGATACTCGGTGGAAACTGTATTTGATGGAAGTAAGCTTGGAATTGAACCTCATTCTGTGGAGTTATTGCCCAACGGAGAACTTCTTATACTGGATTCTGCTAATAGCAATCTTTACAGGATCTCTTCCTCATTGTCTCTGTGTAAGTTTTGTTGGTATCTTTCCTTTTCTGGCTTCCTTTTTGAAGGTCTAATCGCGACTGGTTTTATTCTGATTTGTTTAACTTCTGTTTACTTTACACTTATATGATCACTAAATAGATTCACTTATCGATTGTGAAGAAGACATTTGTCGTAATATAAAGAATGTTAGGTAAAGTGCTGTACGAAAAAGTGACATAAGGAATCCAATCATTCATGCTGATTAGTCATTGAAGATATTTAACCTTGTCTTTCATGGAGTTATACTTGAATATACTGCTGAAGATATCTTTTGATGCGTTTGAAAATTTTCAGATAGTAGACCAAAGCTTGTAGCTGGATCTGCTGAGGGGTATTCAGGACATATAGATGGGAAGTTAAGGGAAGCTAGGATGAATCATCCCAAGGGGCTCACAGTTGATGACCGTGGAAACATTTACGTTGCTGATACTGACAATATGGCAATCAGGAAGATAAGTGACACAGGTAATCTACCATTTCTTTGAAAGCTTTATGGAAGATATAAAAATTGTTGGAAAGCTTTGTGTATAAAAATCTTGATAGTTTCTGAAATAAAAATGATGGTTTGTGTTTGCGTGACCTGGTTTGAGTATGACATTGGGCAACTCTTTTCGCGATTTCCAACTCTTTGCTTTTGCTATCAAATTCCTTTCGCGATTTCCAACTCTTTTCCCGTCAACATGGAGATCATCGCTTTTGCAGTGAAAATATTGTTTTAGAAGTTCATAACAGTGGCTTTCTTTTTGCAGGAATCACAACGATTGCCGGAGGCAAGAAGAGTCGAGGAGGTGGGCATGTAGATGGACCAAGTGAGGATGCAAAATTCTCAAATGATTTTGACGTGATCTACATTGGAAGTAGCTGCTCACTCCTTGTTATAGACAGAGGAAATCAGGCAATCCGTGAGATTCAACTTCATTTTGATGACTGTGCTTATCAGTATGGAAGTGGCTTTCCATTAGGTCAGCATTCTGCCAACATTTCCTACATTGTCTTTCAACCAACATTTCATTGGTTGATGATCTCAAACTTGGTGCAGGTATTGCCGTGCTTGTGGCTGCTGGCTTCTTTGGTTATATGTTGGCATTGCTGCAACGCCGGGTTGGTCTCATTGTATCTGCCCAAAATGTAAGTCTGAATTTTTTTGATGGATGTGTTCCTGGTTACCCTTTTCTTCATATTCTTAATGTTTTAGGGAAAGGAAAATAGTAACAGAACAACATCCTTTGCTGGTAGTTTTTCCCAAGTGCCAAAATTTTTTTTTCCTATCTGTAAAACAGTGCATTTCGCTTTGTTAACTTACCTGTGTTTGGCAGGATGAAAGTTTGCTGAAACCAACTTCTCAAAGTTCATATCTAAAGCCAATGAAATCAGTGAGGCCTCCATTGATTCCTATGGAAGGTGATGAAGAAAAGCAAGAAGAAAGTCTGTTTGGATCCCTGGGAAGGCTGATAGCACAAACGGGAGCATCTAGTTTGGAAATCCTGGGAGGCATATTCCCTTGGATTCAAAAGAAGTCATGGAACCACCATTCTCAACCACAGCAAGAACAACAACAGTACCAGCAGCATCACAAGTATTCAAGTGCCTGGCCAGTACAAGACAGCTATGTTGTTCCAGATGAAGATAAACCCCCCTCTATTGAAGCAAGGACCCCCACTCCAAGAAAAACCTACGCCTTCATGTCTGAGGATTCTGAAAAGATGCAACAGCTCCGGCAAAGCCGTGCTTTTTACAGTGGATGGGATGGAAAATTTCAGCAGCAGACTCAGAAACAGCAGCATCGGCATCAGCAGTATTCGACAACTCCTCAAACTTATTATGAACAGAGCTCTGAGAATACCAATGAGATTGTCTTTGGTGCCGTGCAGCAAGATGGGCATCGAGAAGCTATGGTGATAAAGCCATTGGATCCTGGATATCCCATCTACGGTCGCAAGAGCATTCGCTCGCGAAGCAATTCCACATCTCAAGGCAGCTGATCAAGTATACATAGGAATCCTGTAAACCAAAAAACAAAAAGAACAAGAAAAGAAAAAGAGGAACTTCCTGCTAAGGAACTTGCTTCGTGGTGGCCGCAATTGGTGATATTGGTAGTATTATTAGGTGTTTGATCCAAGAGTTGGAGATTATATTGAGAGTATAACATATGTGCTGTATATCCTGCCTTGTAGACTTGTAGTACAAAGTAATCTAATAGCTAGCTAAAATATTTGTGATTTTTCGGGGAAAAAAAAGAATCTGTTCTCTGATACTGGATATGAGTTTATCCTACTATGATCTTGGATGTTCTTCCCAACCCTTGCTCCCTATAGACTCCTCCATTTCTTCTCGACTGTCATCCATTTCTTTACCTTGTGCCAAGAAGATGCCGATTTTTACCATTGGCGAGATTAGAAATCTCAAATTCTAAGAACGCATGCGCAGACAAATTCGTTTAACATCGCCATTCTTTTCTCTCCTTTGATCCGCATTAAAAAAGCTATGTGAGAAAGTAGGATCAGCATGCCCCATGTTGAATTGCAGGAGTTGGAAGTTTTAACGGCGTTGAAATGGCTGGCAGAGGTGCTAGTTGGCCAAATATTTTTGGAAGCATTAGGGCAAACATTCTGCAGTTCTGCACCATTGAGTAGAAGAATGTCTCCAACACTAAATCAAAATGGGTATGCCATTATGGAGCAGAAAATATAATACTCATTCTCTTAATGACGCTAAGTGGTGGATCACTGATCCTGCTTAAATTAAATTATTATTTTTGGCCAATGAAATCACTTCAGTTTGAGAATCCAATCACACAAGCACGTGACCAACGGTAACACATTACAAAAAATGATGCTTCTAACAATGTTTTTTTTAGTTAGGTCCCCATAGTAATGCCTATATTACATAAGTTTTTTTATTATCCAGGCAGGGTGGGTGGTAACTGGTAATCACATTAACTAATCAAAAAGTACGAATTTAGATCAGTCTCAAGACAAATCATCCCCAAGAAAACTATATTTGCTCAGTGAAATTGTCTTTTGTGGAGTTGTTTGATAATTCACAACTGACTCTGCTAGAAGAATTCATCCCTTATCAGTATAAGACCCATGACTATTCTTAAATGGTACACACTATCCAAACTAATCACAATTCAATTTGAACTGTTTTTTTTCGAGACCAAAAGGTCTTCCAATAATAGGGGTGAGCATCGGCCGGTTCGGCCAAATACTACCATATACTTTATGAAGTCGGTTAAACATTGAAATGACTAGTATTATCAAAATTAGGGAGTTTTATAGTAGTAAGAAAGACAGGGGAAAAATAATTCAATTAAAGAACGTAAATTTTCATAATACTAACTTGTAACAAAATCGCTTCATACAATTATGCTCCGTGTGGTCAGATTTTCTATTATTCACCTTCCTCTACTTTCAATGGAGTGGTTAAGCTAAAAACTTTACCATGACTCCCATTAGTTCTTGATCATATATACTTCAATCATATTCGTTTGTTTGTAGTTTTTATGTGCCACTTTCACTAATGCTTATAGTAAGTGGGGTGATTACAGTTGGCGTTCCATGTTTGCAGTACGTCAATAGTAATTTTTACTTTTTAATGTGTAATTATATATATACTAGTGATGTCTAGTCGCGCAATGCGCGACCCTGGCCCAATATATCTGTAGATTTTAGAAATATTTGTATCTGGAAAAAATTATTTTGTATTTGGGCCGATATATTTTAGAAATGTTTGAAGAATTTAGAAATGTTTTATAAGTGTGATCATAGAAATGTTTGTATTTTGCATAAAAATAAATTGTATTTGGCCCGATACGTTTTAGAAATATTTGAAGATTTTAAAAATGTTTTATAAGTGTTACTTCTTGAATATAAATAAACTTGATCAAGTATATATCTTGAAGTAAATGCAAGACAAAATATAAAAGCATCCTCATAAGTTTAAATATTAGTAAGATAATTTATTGATGTTCTCCATTGGTTGTGCCAAATCAATACTTAGTTTTGGAGATTTATAATAGTTTTGTAATAAGCTTTCTCCAATGGGTATACGCTTAATTGTTGAAACTATTTCTTCCAAAAGTTTATAGGTAGTAAAATATCCAAAATATGATTTTGAAACTGGTTAATTGTTGAAACTGATTGATCACAAATATGAGAATGAAAATAATGTAAATTTACATAGGTTTCAAGTTATAGTAAAAAAGAACTCACCTCACCATGACAAATTAAAAAAAAAAAAAAAGTAAAAGATAGCCCATTAAAAATTAGAAGTTTATTTTTTTCTGTAGGTAAAAATGATGTATTAAAACACAAATAAACGTAGAAAAATTATTCCTTCCCTCTCCATCTCAAATTCATAAAAAGCTTCCCCATAAATTAGTTAGAAGAAGCGACCTGAACTATTTATATGATGAGGAACTAAAAAAAGTCAAAAAACCAAATTCAAAAAAGTATATCTTGAAAGACCGAACACCAAAAAAAAGCGCTTCATTTGTAAATAAAATAAAATAATAATAATAATAATTGGTCAATTGGGAGTATGAAACAAAATCAAAAGCAATTAAACAAAGAAAAAAACACACTTCATAACTGACTATATACGAAAAAAACCCTAAGACTCCATAATTAAAAAAAAAAATTAGTCTAATTGAATGAAGCATAAAAAAGAAATTTAAAAAACCACACTTTGTAACTAAAATCATACAAAAATTCTAGGCTAACTAACCATATAGGAAATCACATCATATTACCTGACAACGGTTACGGTAGCTGTAACGGATGGACGCATAAAAATAATAATAATAACACTATTCTTGAACGGGAAAAACAAAAAATAATAAAAGCCAAACAAATGATCTATGGGAATAAAATCATTTACATTTTAATACATGTAATGGCATCATCATAATGGCCGAAGCAAGATCAATGAGAATTTTTTTTTCCTTTGTTTTATATAGGTAGGTAAAGAGAATATTTTTTGAACTCGAAATTTTATCAGATTAGGATGTAGTTGATCATCACTAATGAAAAAATTTAACATGCTAATAGGAAAGGAGTATATTTCACCACATATTCTCAATGATTGATGAGAAATTTGTTTTTTTTTTTAATTGTGGAGAATGAATTGATTAGGGAGTCGATTGTCGTGGAGATGGGGATGTGGATTTGGGTTTTTTATGAACACGTGGTTTTTTTTTTTTTTTTTGCGAAAATAGGAGGTGAAAGTGTATTTGGACTGCATTTGCCTTTTAAGTCTAAGAGATGTGTAAATAAAAATTTATTTTAAAAATATGATGTGGAAATGCACATGGCAAATAATGGTATTTTTTTTAAAATGTGGTTTTTGTTTCTAATCTCAAAATTGTTTGATAAAATGTCTAACAGAAGTCAAGGATTTTAAATCCTCTTCTATTTTGAAGCTTGTTTTCCTCTTTCCTTCAAAATCTTTCTTCTCTAGTCTAGTTAGAGCGCTGGACCAATAAGTACTCCATCATCACTAACACATCAACTTCTTCCAACATCATTCGCCCCGCTACCATTCCTACGCAATATGTTTTCTTAGACCTATACTGAAAAAAATTAAACAAATAATCATCTACAAAAATATGTGAAATTAAGGTTTTACATATTCCTTCTGTCTCGAAATCAGTTTTGAAACTTGTACTAAAAAATACAAATATGATAACTCAAGTAAATGACGAAGGAGTAATAATTGGTTTCTAAAATTACTTTAGGACTAAATTTGTCGCAGCTGATAGATGTTAGCTGTCTTTTTCATCCCCACCGAAAGTATAAAAGGAGAAAAAGAAAAAGAACAAAAACAAAACGAGAACACACACACAATTAGCTCTGGTACATTTATTTACCTTATTACCGGTGGATCATGAGCTATGGCCGACTGTGGTGCAATCGTGGTTTAAACTTAGGACGGTGGTCTCAGGCCGTCGGTACACTCCCAGCAAAAGTAAGTTGCTTGGCAATTTTTAATTTGATCAACAAATTCTTTTCTTTGTTTTTTTTAAAAAAAAAACAGCAAAGAAGAGAAATGCCATTTATTCCAAGATCCAATTTTTATTTGTTTCTTTGTGTTGTTTCTCTTATTTGGCTTTCATGTGATTGATGGAAACAATTTTAGGACTCATATTCTGTTCGTATCAGATGTTTCAATAAAGTTTGTCTTTTTAAGAACTTTGAAAAACCGAATAGAACTTTTGGCCACCAAAGGATAATAAATTTGTTAAGAGAATACACCTTTTGGGTTGTTCTTAATTTCTTAATAGAACTTTTTGGGTTGTTGTTGTTTGCTTGCGATGATTTTTGTTTGTTTGGGGAACACTTTATATATATTGATGATTGAATGCCTCTACTTTTCCCCCCTCCTCCTGCAAAGTGAACAGCATTGGTTTCGTATTTTTGCAAAATTAGTTTTTCCTGTGAAGTTCCTTGAATGCAGTACTTCTATTGTTGCTTTGACCTTCATGGAATCGTTTTTTTGACATGATGCGGTTAGGACATAGGTTTGTGTGTGATGTTGAATAAAGCTCAAAGCTGTAAGAACTTTGAGAAACATTCTACTTGCTCCGAGTTTATAGAACCTTTGCCTCTTAGTATGTATGGCATCTGTGTTTTGGTTGCAAATAGTTATAATCGCTGAAAGCTCTTCTCTTGATGGCCAAGATGGTGACATCTGACTTTCAACCGATAAAAGGTAAAACCACATTGCTGATATCATTGAAGATTTTGTTTGGTATTGTTGCAAACTACTGGTAAATCAGCTTACAGATTTTAATGGTGTGTTGCTTTATTCTTTTTTCTTCCTCTTCCCCAAATAGTTTGTTAAGAAAGAGCAGCAACTTGACTGGATTGGTCAGCTCCCAGATGAGATTCTTGACCACATCCTTTCTTTTTTGACGCTTGAAGATGCTGCAAGGACAAGTGTACTCTCTGCACATTGGATAGATCTTTGGTTGTGTTGCTACGCTCAATTTTGACTCCGTAGAAATATGGAGAGGGATAAAAGGAATGGTTAAGCTGCCTAATTATGCGAGCTTACTTGAGACAAGTCGTCACAATTATGTTGAATGGGTTAACAAGGTGTTGGAATCACACAATGCCCTTGTTTTGGATGAATTCAGAATTCGCTTTAATCTGAGCAAATCTTGCAGATATGATATTGATAGATGGCTTCGGTATGCGTTTGCTAGGAGAGTGCGCAGGCTAGAGTTGGATTTGTCAGACTATGCTAGACCAGCTTGTGGAGCTCAGTATGATTTTCCTCATGACATACTTGGACTCAGGGATGGGAATTCTTTTGATTCCTGTAGGAACGGCATCAACTCTGATGCAATATTGTTTTGACTTCAAATCGCTGAGGACTTTGACCTTTTATTGTGTAGACGTGTCTTGGGAAGTTCTCGATTTTTTTTTTTTTTTGAATACTTGCCCTTCTCTGGAGCATCTGCAAGGCAAGCTCAATGTATCTGGAAAAGTTTGAAGTTTGTGGTCCATCTCTTGCACCGAAACATCTAGAGCTGATGCACTGTCCCAATTTGAGTTCCTTCATTGTTTGTGATACAAATATCGTTTCGCTTAGGACTACTTCAGGTCACTGTTTGGTGCTGAAGAATGTTCCTATGCTTGTGGATGTTTTGGTTGGTGGATTCAATTGGCAGACCAATGCAAATCCAAGCTTAGTCTATACTGCTTTTTCCTGGCTCTCTTGTTGCCTGTCAAACTTAAAGGTTCTTAGCTTAAAAATCATCGACCCTCAAGTGGAACAGGTTAGTCTCATTCTCTTGAAGTTTTCTTTTCCTTTTTTTTTTTTTTTGTGTATGGTATGAGTGAATATGAACTGATCTGTGTGAATGCCGTTCTTAATTTGGTCATCCCAGGAAATAGATACAAATACAACACTTCCTCAATTAACTAAATTGAAGCAACTTTTCTTATTTATATGCCAATTGGCGACAGGAGCCTGATACCTTTTACTTCTCTGATAAGAGCATCTCCCAACTTGGAAAAGCTTGTCCTGAAGGTATCATATCTTATGTTCTTTACGGTTAAATACTTAATTTGTTTTGCTAAATGTCTTGGATCAGTTAAACTTGTGATTCCGTGTTTTTGGTGCTCCATATGCCCTGATTTTTTTATTTTTTATTTTTTTGAAAAGCAATATGCCCTGATGTGTGTTTGTGTGTGTGTGTGTGTTCCCCCAAAATTGTAGCATGAATACGTTTCAGACTTCTTTTTTTTTTTTTCCAGTGTGTTCGGAATTTTGATGTTGACATGAAACGGACTGTTTCCGAGAACGGTAGAACAGAGGTGGAACTTATCAAGTATTTTAGAGAGAGTAATTATTGAACCCCGTGATTTATCATGGAAACGTCTCCCTGTGAATAAATCCGAAGTAAGACGCACGCTTTAGAGAACTTGCCAAGAAACAACTGAAGGGATGGTTGCCTGAAAATGTTGAATTGGTGCTTCTTTAGCTGGGTGAAGAATGATTATCATCTCTCTTCTCATTTATGTTGTGTATGGAGAAGTGTTTAAATTCTAGACCATGGATCTCATAACAGCGTTCCAAGATTTCAGTAAATACGTAGTTTGTTACATGAGAACTGCAGAGAATGTAGATATCAAGAGGCAATGCAAGTTTTCTTGGCTTGGGGATGGCTTTAGGAACAAAATATGTGAGAAACCTCAGATGGATCGGGTGATTGATCAAAGATGGTCGTACTAGAAAAATTAAATAACATTCCAAAGGTAAGGTACTACCCTCTTCATTAATTAGTTATTCTCCATTGCCGCTCATCCAAATTTTTTCAATAAAAAAATGATCGTTATCGAGGAGAGTAGGATGGTTACAGGTAGAATTTATTTTGGGAAAAAAAAAGAAAAAGAAAAAAAGAAGACCTTGTTATTAAGTTGGTAAAAAGCTATTCTGCATGTATCCAAAGTAGTAGACGACTGCGCATCTCTGGAAAGGTTATGCCACTTTTGCTTGTTCAAACTCTCTTGAAAGCCTAAAAGGATTAGCTTCTAGGAAGGAAGAAAATCAAACAAGAGACTCCATGAGCAGACACATTGATTACATTCCAACTCTAAGAAATGGTTTATAATTATGAAAGTGGAAAACTACAAATACGCCCTCGACTATTTATTATGAGATTTTTAATTTTTCTTAAATTTCATTTGTTGTGTTATTTTATTTGAAAACTATATCTTAAAAATTCTTTATATGCATTTTCACATTTATCATGTTTTCTCAATTATCATAAAATATTTTTAAAATTTAATTTTTAATTAAAAAATATAATAAATGATTTTAAACAAATTAAAATAACTTGCGAGAAGCCCTTGTATTGTTTGTGACATAGAGGAATCTATGGGGTCTACCTAATCAAACTATCATTTCCATATCAGCAGCAGTCTCTCTATCTCTCGTCGACTCTTCGAATTTCCAGCGGCAGCCGCCCCTCAGATCAAACAGGTAAGTCGTGGTTAAGCACAACAATGTTGTTCCAAGCTCCCACTTCAGGAAGCATTGGCAAAACTATGTTAGGACTAGGTTTAACCAACCTGCACGCAAGAGCCGGAGAAGAAATGCTAGGCAGAAGAAGGCTGTGAAGATCTTCCCTAGGCCAACTGCTGGACCTCTCCGTCCTATTGTCCATGGCCAGACTGTGAAGTACAACATGAAAGTCAGAGCTGGAAGAGGTTTTACTTTGGACGAGCTCAAGGCTGCTGGTATCCCTAAGAAACTTGCCCCAACTGTTGGGATCATCGACGCAAAAACAGGTCATTGGAAGGCTTTCAGGCTAATGTGCAGCGCCTCAAACTTTACAAGGCCAATTTGGTTGTCTTCCCAAGACGCACAAAGAAATTCAAGGCTGGTGATTCTGCCCCAGAGGAATTAGCAACAGCTACCCAAGTCCAAGGTCCAGTCTTGCCCATTGTTCCTGAGAAACCAACCGCGGAGCTTGTTAAGATAACTGGTGACATGAAGTCATTCAAGGCCTACAACAAGCTGCGCGATTGGAGAGGATGAATTCTCGCCACCTTGGTGCTAGGTTGAAGGGGGCAGCAGATGCTGAGGAGGAGGAGAAGAAGTAAAACTAAAATATGATTTGGATGTTGGAACTTAAGTTTTGGGAAGTAGCAGTTGAGATGGTTTGTGTTGTTGGACTTGTTTTCAATAGTATTGCTGATAGTCGTTTAATGGAAGTGTATGAACCATTACTTTGAAAAGGAACTTGGTTGATATTGTAGGCACCAAAAAAAAAAAAATATCATTTCCGATTTGAAGATTTTAACCTTTGAAACATTTTCAAATGCTATTCTTACTGAAATTTATATTATTTTTAATATAAAACTCAAACACAATATGAATTTTTTTTTAAGAAAGAGAGACAATACTATATAACTCACTCAATTCAACCAAAAAAAAAATAAAAAATCATTTTTTCAAATCCAGTATGCGTTCTACACCCGAAACATCAAGTCGTCCAAAGTTTGACATTTCTTGCGCATTCCTTTGATGTGTGTCGGGGATATGGTTGAGGAAAATGATTACTCCATGAAAATAACAATATCAGAAAACAAAGTAAAGGACACAAAAGAAAAGGAAAAAAAAACACTTTGGAACCAAATCAAGTACTCTATTCATTTTAAAACAAATATCGTTATAAGATTTACAAAATATTTTAAAATATATATCGTTTTACAAAATTAAGGTGACTTTTATTCTACTTTTTCAATATTACGTTTGCATTGGAAATAAAACCATATTAAAAATGAAATTATATTTGTTGGTGATGAGTTGTATGGATAATAAAGAAGGGCATTTTTGTAGCTCAAACACATTGTTTAATTTTGTTTGGTAGTGATAAAATTGTTAGAAAAGCAAATATTTTAGAATAGAATTAGCATAGTTGTCCAATCGAGATACTTATTGCGTAACAAAAATTTGATTTTGTGATACGGTATCGTATCGAGTATCATATCGTAAGATACATTATATATATTACTAGATGTTACCTGCACGATGTGCGGGGCAAACAAATTCACGTTTATTTTTTCATGAGATATTAATAAATATGATTAGAGCATCTACAAAGGTATACACTATTGTGAGAATGTCATGAACTGTTAATATTATATTTTTATTGTAATTTTTCACTGTATTAGTTTATATTGTAAAAGTATAATAAAATGAAATATTTTTAGTATCATCATAAATTCACATTAATTTTATTTTAACCTCAAAAAGTGTATTATATTGTATAAGAATTCTGACACCATTTAATATTATTACACTCAAAACAATGATACATATTAGGGCGTACATTTTATAATAAAATGGATATATAACTGATAAAATTCAACCACTTATGTATGACAAATTACTTCTCTATAAACACAATAATAATAATATTAAGAAATAGTTATGGTTACCAATGGTAAATATATGGATAGTTGGCTTCATAAATGGACAAAACAATTGTAGAGAAAACGACTCTACGATGAAATAGATTAAAAGAAGCGTTTAAGAATATACATTAAATTGTTTCATATTATTATATTGACCGTATGAATCTATAATCTATCTATCTATAATAATAATAATAATAATAATAATAATAATAATAATAATAATAATAATAATAATAGTAATAATAATAATAATAATAATAACCCCATTATTATAACAAAAACCACTTTTCGCACAAAATTCCTTATTTCCTTATTTCTTTACAAGTCTCTTCACCAAATGTCCCCCCAAAAAAAGTTTACAACCGGGAATTTTGCTTATCTTTAAAAAACTAAAACTCAAAAAATTAATCAATTTCCTTTAATTAGTTACGGTCATTAAATATGATAATACAATTATTTCCTCCTATCCAAATTCCAAACTGCCAATTCTCTCCAATCTACCAGCATAGGACTCTCATGTTTTTCTTCACATTTTTTATTTTTAATCATATTCCAAAACCAACTCTTAGTTCTAATTGAACGCGTTAGGAAATGAATCAGTTTTTTTTCGTTTCTTTTTAATCACAATGATTTGAACCCAATACAAATATTGATATTTGTAAAAATTATCTTTTGTAAAAGCGCACGAGCCATCCTCCTCCCAGCAAAGCTCCGCCGTGGATAAGGCGTCTCAGGGGGTGCAGTCCAAGTTTTGTCCTAGAACTCATGAATTTTTACTTCAATGGAGTCAACGTGATCTTCACCCAAACCATCTATTACCGGCCGCCACCGTGTCTCCTGGAATGCCTAGCTTCGGCGCCTATTTCGCGAAGGAAGTCTAGGATACTATTGCTCTGGCCAGAAAAATGAATGTTTATGACCTGGTTCAAGATTTCCTTAGGGTTCGTCTTTCTTGCAGCGCATTTTCTTAAATTGATGATTTGTGACTGCACGCCTTGAACCCGGATCTGGCCCACTTGTTAGATAAAAGATTATCATTGTAAAAGGAAAAAAAATGAAAACAAAACAGAGGGAATGACGCAGTGATGTAGAAGTTTGGGATCCTTCCTTACGAAGAGGTAAATCCGTTACTTAATCATACATATTACTGCTTTAGAAGCCGGAAAAGTTACCTTTATTTAGTTACGAGTGATCTTGTACTAACTCATTAAGAATGATCTTGCAGAAGAATTCATATTGGAATATGCAAAACCGACAACCCTAAAAAGACAAACGAAGACGTCGCTTATGGTGCGAAGATAAGCAGTAAATGGTGGTGATTACGATTTCCTAAGTTGCTATATTCTTTTGTTGAGAATGATAATTTTGATGTTTGGTACACCTTTCAAAACACACAAGTGATTAAAAAAAATGCAAGTCTTTTTCCAGGATTCTTAATTCGAAGAAAATTTTGAGTTGGTTTTTGTTAATGTAGCACATGATGTATTGAAGCATTGCTTTGTTTGGAAATTCTGTTGTCATTGTAAATGATACGGCAGAAGTATCGAAAGGTAGAACATTTTTGTTATTGGATATTTAAATTGCATTTTGGACTACTTTTTCTTTTGTAATTCAATTTTCGTGTTCTTTACTGTCACCCAATGCAAGTTTTTTGCATTGCCATGAAAAACTTAATCCAAATTCATATAATAGTGAGTTTGATTCTCCGGTGCAATTAGATGAACTTAAAGTTTGTTTTAGCATGTGTTCTGCCTTTTTATTTAATGCCTTGCAAAAACTTGGCAATTTTGACAAAATGTCGAATGCAACTTCCTACTTCAAATTTCAAAAAATGAACAGCAACCCCTTAAGAATTCTTCTTATAATATGCAACTTCTTACCACTAATATCTTTTATTTTCTTCAAATTTCTGTTGTCATCCTATCGGTCTTGTGATTCTTGTCTTTGGAATAAGGTGTTGCAGAGACAACGTGCTGGAAAATTGCATGAACCAAATAGAGGTGAGACATTTCTCATAACGAGTCTATCTATAAACCAAATAGAGGAGATGGAATTCAGTTCTGGTTATTGTAGAGTTTTTTTTTTTTTTTGTTGGTTATTGTAGAGTTCTTTTAGCTCTATTTGCAAGTTTTAGTTCCTCATGAAAGATTGAATCTGGAAAGTGAAGTTATAGTTGACATTGGGAGTTGATTGAGTTTTTTCCCCTTTATACTTTTAGTTTACTCTATTTCGACAAATTTAAAAATAATGGGTTGTGCTGATTCTAGGAGAAATACAGCTACAATGAAAACAAATTTTATTGAGAGTTTAAACTGAAACATTTGGAGGAGACTTAATTTCAAACTTTTTTTGGCACCTACATGAGAAATGGAACTTTGTGCAAAATAAAATGGTCCTTTAATCAGATAATGGAACCTAAGAAACAAGTTTTGAAGGCAAAAACTTTAACTGCGAAAAATGAAATGGTCCTTTTATCAGTTAATGAAGCCTAAGAATCATGATTTGAAAGCAAAAACACTGTCGTCAAAATTATATGAAGGCCCATAGGATACAGTCAATTACATAGCCGTGCGACGCATGGATCCAGAACCCAGTATATTATAAATCGCATTGAGAGTAATTCGCGAATTAGTTAAAGCAACTTGCTTTTTTTTAGGAAATTATTTCCCTTTTGAATTCGATGGGAATATATCATTTTTTAATCTTTTCCATGTTCAATTGAAATTCCATGATTTGATAGGAATCAGAGGATCAAATTTTATGAAATTATAATTGGCAGGATACTTATCTTTTAACTTTTTAATTTCTGATGAGGTTTTGTAAGCAAGATAAAGATAAAATATTTGGGATCCTTCTGTATAAATAGTTCATAGAATAAGATGATTTATGCATCTTCGTAATGATAACCTGAGCATGGTCTGAAGTGAATCTTTACCATAGTCATTTTAGAGTCAAAGAATTATACATGAAAATTTTGTATGATGTGATGTTGTGTAAAAGTAATGTTATAATTAGATGAGAATTTTAAACCAATTATCAGATATAATATCTTTTTCTTCTGCTTGATTTAAAGGTAAAATCATAACATAATTGCTCTAAAAAGATTTCACTTTTCTAAAAATATTTTTTTAAAAAAGAGAATAGTATCCAAAACATATAATCACGCTGAATGAGTAGTTTATTAAAAATGTGAAAAGCAATATTCTCTATGCAAAACGTAATTCCAATCGCCATGAATGTTTATTCAATTGTGGGTTCTTGTAGATTGTAAACCGGAAGTTTCAATTCTGTTCGATGTTGAACTAGTTAATGTGGTCTGTACTCATCAAAAAAATGAATAAATAAATAAATATAACTGGGTTCTAACACTCTTGAAGTATTAAGGAATTGTCATCAGATTGTGACTATACTTATTTTCTTTGGAGGTAAGGGTCGGGGTCGATCGTTGTTGCTCTTTACCTGCACACACTATACAACATAATCTAAAAATTTAAGAAAATTAACAACCATTTAAACTCAATAGAATGTCAACCCCAAAAAATCATCGAAGTAGAGGAACAAGAAGATGACCTCACGTTCTGATTCATTTTGATTTTTCTTTTGGTCTTTAAACATGCATGCCAACACAAGCCTTCTATATGCCTGATTTTCCAAAAAAGAAAAGCCAATTGTACTATTCTTCTCGATAGTACAAAATTTTGAATCAAAATATGGAGATTCTCTTCTACTGCTAAATTCACATTAACGAATTGGAGAGAGCTGACTAATTTGTCTCCTTTATACAAAGATATAATAATAACAATAATAAAATAAAGTAAAAAGAAGAAGGACGTTTCTTGAATATCAAACCCGTGATTCTATCCTTCAATGAATAAAAATACAAATGGATTAAACAAAAAAATCGGTATTCAAAATTTCAAAGTTAAAGTAACCATAGTTCACAACACCCATTTGAAATGGTCTTTGAAGTAGAAACACAAGGGCTTAAAGTACTCATAGAGTTATTTATACGCGATAATATACGAGATTATAGAGAATTAATTTCCAAGATATCTTGATGATTTTCAACTTTTGAATTTCAAAATATAGTAATAAATAATTTAATTATATTCTATAAGTGATTTATTATTAATTAATTGCACAAAAAATATGGGATGGATTATTAATTTTTAACTTGATTTTTGGGATAAAGATCAAAAGTTATTGGACATATTTAATGTTAATTAATTTAGATAAATGTAGTGAATGTGCTAATATGCTATAACTAATATTTTTAGGGGCTATTAACTAAATGTTGAAACTTTTTTTTCTCAAAGTTTTAAGAAATTGTCACCTAGAATTTTATCCTATGTGGCACATTTAGAAATCTTTTTTGATTTCTCTCTCTGGTTTCTCTCTTAGTATAATACTATAGATATATATTTAAAATATACACAATAAATTATATATATATATATAGAAAAATTGATGAAATTATATAAAAACATTTTAAAGAACAAATACTTACTTCAGTAATTCTGAAATAAAAATACACTTCCACGCCATCTATATGCAGAATTTCATAAAACAATAAAAATTGAAGTTTAAAAGACATTATTCAACCATGAATAAAGTATTAAATTTATTTTATAATGATGAACTTCAATTAATTAAATAAGTCGAGTTATAACATAACTAAAAAATCACAGTTTAATTTGAAACTTTTACGAGATAATTTGAATGTAATAAATAATTTCTTGTAAAATATGACAATATTTAATGCACATCATCATTATTTATATGCCATTTACTACGAAAGAATTATAAACTACAATCATTGAGGTGATACTGTGATAGTTTTAAATCATAAATAGAGAGATTCTTGTGAGATAGTCAATTTTTTTTCTTTTTTCTTCTATCTTTTTTTGTCTGCAATAAGGTGATACTGTGATAATTTTAAATCAAAATTTGTAAGTTTTATTAAAATTACACTGTTGATTAAATATATTTTTATAAAAAGGTTACACTAATTCAATAATTTACCAAAAAGTAAAATATTTATATTTAAAATAATTAGATAAATGTGTTGTATGTATGATAAGATACATGATACGTATCGTGTATCGCATGAATCGTAATATACATAAAATTAGTGATGCGGATATAAGATACGTATCGAAAACGTTAAAATTTGAATCGTATCGTAAAATACGTATGGTGTATTGTAGATTAGTACTAGAACCCACGACGATAATGAATGAACTTCGACGAAAATCTTTTTGTTTATTTTTGTCATTTTGTGAAAAATATTGAAAAAAGTTTGATCCTATTTATAGAGACATAGTCGATTCTGATTGGTGAATACAATGTGTTCCGGATTGACAAGTTTTGCCGTTCAATCACAAAGTAATCAGCGGTGGATGAGTGATTTTCTTAAAAGTTTAAAAGCTTATGAAAAATTTGACGGCACCCTGAAAAAAATATCTCGAAAAATGGGGCGAGAGCTTTCAACAAAAATATTCTCGGAATTTTTGAATATTACGGTGGATGCGTAATATTCAAACAAATTCCTTCATCCTGAACATTATAAATCTTTCTCCAAAATTTTTCCAATTTCCCTCCGAAATTCGATCCCACAAGATTAAAAGTTTTTGAAATATCAAAATAATATGAAAAAAGTTATAAATTATACTAAAAAAAATTACTAAATTCCATGTTCTTACCCTGGCCCCACGTTTTTGCCTGTATAATCCATTAATTTTTTTTTTTTTTTTTATAAAAAAGTTCATACAGTACGATGTTTCCCAAACGATTAATCAAACTTTATGGAAAATGGTTTCCTAATTTGTTGGATTTTTGAAAAATGCTTTACTTTGGTTGGTGAAATATATAGCTATATTTTTACGGATTATTAGGATATGGTTCGAATATTCACTTTTTACTTCCTCATTTTTTTTTTTTTTGAGAAATACTTCCTCATCTATTTGTTTTTAAGAAAAAATAGTCATTAACTAATTATTGATAGTTGCTTCAAAAAAGAAAAAATTATTGATAGTCATATAATACTTTTATTAATAAAGTTTGAAAGATCACTTCATACTCCCACATAAATTGCCACCAAGAAAAATGATCATGAGTAGAATCATTGGCTGCCAAAGTTTCGCTAGTCTCCTTGTCTACTAGTACTAGTGATGTCTGGTCGCGCAATGCGCGACCCTGGCCCAGTATATCTATAGATCTTAGAAATGTTTGTATTTGAAAAAACATATTTTGCATTTGGCCCGATATATTTTAAAAATATTTGAAGAATTTAGAAATGTTTTATAAGTATGATCATAAAAATGTTTGTATTTGGTAAAAAAAGAAATTGTATTTAACTCGGTACGTTTTAGAAATGTTTGAAGATTTTAGAAATATTTTATAAGTGTTACTTATTAAATATAATAAACTTGATCAAATATATGTCTTGAAGTAAATGTTAGACAAAATATAAAAGCATCCTAATAAGTTTAAATATTAGTAAGATGTTTTATTGATGTTCTCCGTTTGTCGTGCCGAATCAATACTTAGTTTTGGAGATTTATAATAGCTTTGTAGTAAGCTTCCTCCGAAAGGTATACGTTCAATTGTTGGAACCGTTTCTTCCAAAGATTTATAGGTAGTAAAATATAAAAATATGATTTTGAAACTGGTTAATTGTTGAAACTTGTTGATCACAAATATGAGAATGAAAATTAATGTAAATTTGCATAGGTTTCAAGTTATAGCAAAAAAGAACTCACCTCACCATGGCAAATAAAAAAAAAGTAAGTAAAAGAGCCATTAAAAATTGAGAAATTATTTTTTTTTCCTGTAGGTAAAAATGATGTATAAAAACACAAATAAACATAGAAACATCATTCCTTTCCTCTCTACCTCAAATTCATAAAATGCTTCCCCATAAATTAGTTAGAAGAAGCGACCTGAACTATTTATATGATGAGTAACTCAAAAAAGTCCAAAAAACCAAATCCAAAAAAGTATATTCTTGAAAGTCCGAACAAAAAAAAAAAAAAAAAAGCGCTTCATTTGCAAAAAAAATAAAATAATATGAAACATAATAATAATAATAATAATAATAATAATAATAATAATAATAATAATAATAATAATAATTGGTCAACTGGGAGTATGAAACAAAATAAAAAACAACTAAACAAAGAAAAAACACAATTCATAACTGACCATATACGAAAAAAAACTGAGACTCCATAATGAAAAAAAAACACTCTAATTGAATAAAAAAAGAAATTAAAAAAATCACACTTTGTAACAAAAACCCAATTAATCAATTCAATCCAAACAGAACTAAAATCATACAAAAATTCTAGGCTAACTAACCATATAAGATATGACATCATATTACCTGGCAACGGCTACGGTAGCTGTAACGAGTGGACGCATAAAAATAATAGTAATAACACTATTCTTGAACGAGAAAAATAAAAAATAATAAAAGCGTTACAAATGATCTGTGGATATAAAATCATTTGAATTTTAATATCTGTAATGGCATCACCACAACGGCCGAAGCAAGATCAATGAGAATTTTATTTTTTTTCCTTTTGTGTTTACATAGAAAGGTAAAGAGAATATTTTTTGAAGTCAAAATTTTATCCGATTAGGATGTAGTTGATCATAACTAATGAAAAGATTGAGCATGCTAATAGGAAAAGGGTATATTTCACCACTTATTCTCAATTGATGATTGATGCGGAATTTGTTTTGTATTTTTTTTTAATTATGGAGAAAGAATTGATTAGGGAGTCGATTGTCGTGGAGATGGGGATGAGGATTTGGGTTTTTTATGAAGCTGTGGTTTTTTTTTTTTTGGCGAAAATAGGAGGTAGAGGTGGATTTGGACTGCATTTATCTTTTAAGTCTAGGAAACTGATGTGTAAATAAAAATTTATTTTAAAAATATGATGTGGAAATGCCACATGTCAAATGGTGGTGCTTTCTTTGAGTGTGGTTTTTGTTTCTAATATAGTAAGATATAACCTTAATTAATTTTTTATTGATATAAGATACATCTAGTATATGATTAGATTACGACGTCTCCGTTGATTAGATCACATCCCCGTTGCATCCTTACGCTAGTATTCTTTTATGCACAAAAATGAGAAAAGAATAGAAAACGGAAAGAGATAATTTAGGCTATGTTTGTTTCCTTTTTTCTCATGATTTTTTCAGAATAATATAATAATATCTGTCTCATCGCAGCATATTTTTTTACATTTTTAATACATTTTTTTACATTTCCAATACAAAAAACACCTAAAAACACACACTATTAAAAAAACGAAACAAACATACCCTAGTTCGACAAAATTACTTGTAATGGAAAGATCAACCTTCTAAATTTGTTGTACATAATTCTTGGCCAAGAATACATACATACATATATATAGCAAAGTCAATGGGGGGAAAAATTACAATTTTAGATTATGTTCCCATGATTTGGTTTTTGTGTTGATTTCACTTCATACTAGGAGGATTTTCTTTTTTCTTCCCTTTCCTTAACATCTCTCTCCCATTTCTTTCTCCTCCTTTGAGCTCTCTCCTGCTTCAAGATGCAACATGAACCAATCAAACTCGTTGTCTCATCATCAATCCCCTCCTCATGATGATACATCGGAATCGGATCCGCCATCGGAATCGAAACCAGGGCCGACATCCAACCCCCCGAACATCATATACGTCCAGCATTTTGCTTCAGCAAACAATAAACCAACCCATGAAACATCATGGTCAACCAGCATGTATGGATGCTTTTCAGACATGAATACCTGTAAGTCCCCATTTTTTGTATGCGTTTTCATTCAATCCGCAACATCCAGCATTCTTCACACTATTGAATTCATTTACATTCATCTGATTCCAAATTCTTCTTCTTCTCTGCCTTTTATTATTTCCCTGATCAGGTGTTGTAACGGCGTGCTGTCCGTGCATAACTTCAGGACGCATTGCAGAAATTGTGGATGAAGGAAAAACATGTAAAAAAAATTCTTATCCTAAGTGCTGTGATGGTTATAAAAATTGCTGCTTGATGAATTAATTTGTGTGTTGTTTTTTTTTTTTTTGGTTGATGTGCTTCATGCAGCATGTGTAGAAGGGGTGATAATGTACGCGCTGTTTTCTCTGTTTTGTATAAATTGCATATACACTGGCAACAACCGATCCAAAATGAGGAAACAACATATGTTGAAGGGGAACGACTGCCATGATTGTCTTGTTCATACTTATTGCACTGCTTGTGCATTATGTCAAGAATACAGAGAGCTCTATCGTCTAGGTTTAGACCCTGGCATTGGTAAAAACTTCTCTTAAGTTTCAGTAACTACTATATACTCTGTTCTGTATTTTGATCCCATTTGATTGATTTCTTTTTTTTTTTTTTTTGGGGTGAAATGGTTAAGGCTGGCATGAAAATCTTGAGAGACAAAAACATGCAGTGGCTGTGTTCAAAATAACACCACCACGAGTGGAAGGAGGAATGATGAGATAGAAATCCTGACAATTTTTTTTTTTTTTCTGGAAGTCAAAGGTTTCTCTTTCAGATATACATCTACCTGATATGAAATTAAGATGGTGAGCAAGTTTTTCTTTTACAAATTTCTTCACCATACAATGTACTTTATATGTCACTCAGAACCTTTGTCTTTGAACATCAAACTCAGATTGCTCTGCTATAACTTTAAAGAGAAACTTAAAACAAAACAAAACAAAACATTTTATGGCTTTACTCCTCATGATGATCTTATGTTTCGCTCATTCTCATACATACTAAACTCTTTTTGCAATCACTTCCATCTAATGAGGACCCAAATGTTTCATTCTTACATGCAGATTGTTCATAGTGAAAGAAAGGAGAAATTTTAGAGCAGAAAGATTTGAGGGAGGGATGGAGGGAGAGCCAAGCACTATCTTTCAAGTATTACCACCAAAAAGGAAGAGGAAGCAACAAGATCAAATATGCATCCTTGCTTTCTTCCTCTCTTTTCTGTTTTTTTCCTTCCCTTTTTTTTTTCTTTGTGGAATTTTTGTTTTGTTGAGAGGGTGTTCATAGCACCTCACAGCAATCTTGGAGGATATCTTGCACATATTGCACATAGAAGAAAATTTTATTTTCACTTGCAACCAAGGCTGAGATTCCAGCATGCCATTCGAAAGCAAAAGGATATTAATATATCACACACACAAGGCAAACCAAACACCTAAGTGAAGTACGAAAACCAGTCTGGGAAGTACAGAAACTATCTAAAAACTACCAGCTTTTTACCTTCTTCTAGCTAGACGCAGGTTACATTCCAGATGTTCTGCCAGCAAGTTTTCATTAGCCTGCACGCAAAACCTCGTTATATTAGCTTCTATGAGGGCGTCGACTTTGCTATTGCTTACTGCAGACCAACCAGTCTTATCATTCTCATCCTCGTTCTGTTGAATGTTATCCTCAGCAACAACTGATGATGATGCTGTCCCTTCATCAAAACTTATCAAATCCTTCAGTTGATCGAAGTACAACTTTCCTAGGTCATTGTTTCTTAGGTGATCGCAATCCAATAAAGATACAGGTTTTTGGTAATTCTGGGGTTCTCCGGTTTTAATCCTAAACATAAGCGATAAAGTAGACAGGCTAAAAACAATGACCTTTCTTAAAGCTTCATATATGGTCATCCTAACAACTACGTTTTTCATGACGAAGCAAAGCATCACTAGTTGTCTCCCCAAGCAAGTTAGGCAATCTGTCCATGTCTTGTTGCAAGTTCTCAGGATCAGTCCTCCCTGTCTAGAAATTTCAGTCAAAACAATAAGAAAGTAATTGAGTTTATCCATCTTAAGGATGGGAAGAGAGTTTACTTACCCGTGACATAATATAGGGGCGAATTACAAAGCCAATAATTAAGCCAAGCAAACAAGACAATCCAAGCCCCAGCGCCCAAGCAGAGGCCTGCCCCATAACTGAGAAAAACATGAAATTTATGTTAGCCTCAATAATAAAAAACAATATATTGAATATTTTTCAAACAAACAAGAGCAACTGCAGCTAGCTGAGATGATTTATGATAGATTCACAGAAAGCACTTGTAGCAAACTTTACCTCAGAATGACAGACTTTCTCATAAACCAATTAGTGGATAAAGATGTGAAGTTCTTAAGCTACTGGAATATCAGGGGATTAGACATATTGGTACGGGTTTTATCCTTTAAAGTTGAAACCACATGCACTTTGCACCAATAATATTCAGAACTGAAAGTCCTCAATCGTGAATAACTCGTAAAATTTGAATGTCATTAAAGAGGAAAGCCGTATAAAGTGAAGATAGAGATACCACAGTTTCCTACAGATTGGCCCAGTCGCAGTAAAGAACTTGATGAGTTTCACGACTTGTAAATACTACATAAGTAAGCAGTTAACAGAAAATGCCCTTTCAACTGGTGTTCTTAACTCATAAGTCAATTTTGAATTGGATATGTGCATCAGGGACTAGTAATGACATCTAAGGAAAAAGCTTAATCTATATAGTAATGTTCAGCTGGACTTCCCTGATAGTAGCACCAACTTTACCTGATTGAGAAGCATGTGAACAATCTTCAGCCTTCAGATTTATCTGGCGGACTAAATTGTTACCACGGTCGGCTATGACTAAAGCACAGATTCCCGGAACAAAAACTAGTTCAAAGTCATTTGAGAATGATGCATTCTGGGCAGGCCCATCAGCTTTGCCTATCTTTCGATAATAACCTCCAGCAATCGTGGTCACACCTGAATTTTCATAAGGTAACTTTTTGAACACTAGATACCACAAACAGGAAATACAAAGACAATTAGGTTAATGGTGGTGAACGTGTCCAAACCTCAGTTCACAGTGTATTGACAAAATTACAAAAGGAGGTGCAAGAATTCGATCCTTCTTTGCCCCACCAATAAAGAAAAGCAACAGAAATGACAACAATGTTCTTCCTATGCTCATAAACATACTAATCATCCAGTCATGCAAACTATCGGGTCACAGATATATTTCACTTGTCAAGACAGATAAATGCAGTACTTCACCCAATCCCCAATAAAAGCAGAAGATTTGGTGTTAGTTCCAACTTCCACCAGGCCATGGCAAGTTTTCCCCCTATGTGTGAACTAGTTCTTTGATGTCGGATCCATCACCTCAGGCTACTACTACCTCGGCGAACCGATATACATTTCTATCTAGTTTTTTAATTTCTCTTTCAATGCAACAAGTTTCCATATAAACTAGCATAATCACTACCGTGTTCCCATATAAACTCAGTAAAAAGTTTCTTTACAGCACATTGGCATGGCATCATGCAGTCCGGACGATGCATACCGCTGTAACACATGCAGAATAAACTAATACAAAAGCAGTTCACAACCACCTAGGGAATTTATATTGACACACCTGTCTGACTTATTTTTCTGATGATATGGTTGAGTTTATCAGCAACATACAAATTCCCTTTGTAATCAACCGCGAAACTATTGGGCTTATTGAAAATTGCTGATCCCAAGTCACCATCAGCATACCCTGCCACTCCATTACCTGCTAGCTTCTTGATCACTTCCACCCAAAACAAGAATAATTAAAAAAAAAATAAAAAACCAATATAAAATCAAAATTCTAAAAAGAAAAGAAACAACAGAAAGATCAGATGTTTATGCGCATCCCAACTTCCCAAAAAGACATCATTTTTAGTGGGCTGGAAGAGAAAGTCACTCAAAATCAGTACTACTTTGGATGAGGGTTTTTTTTTACCTGGTGGGTTGGCGGAAGAAATGGAGTAAAAGGTACTGGTTAAAGAATCAAGCACGGTGAAATCAGAGGACCCAAATTGAGGGAGAACGGAGTGAGGGTTTACATGGTGCTTGTTGCCATCGAAGATGGTGCTAACTGTGTAGCCATCTTCCAGGATGATGACCGCTTTGGAGTCCACTGTTAAAGACACAACACGGTAGTCAGTCTCAAATGAAAAACGATACAGTAAAATCCAATAATTTTATCATCTTTAACGCCATCACAAACACAGGAGTGAATTTCTTTACCTCTGAAAATTTTGAGAATTACGATGAGGAAGAACAGAAGAGGGTAGTTGGAAGAGGCCATTTTGCTGCAATTCTTGAGGAGAGAATCTAAAGTTGGTTTCTTTGAGTGAAGACTTAAAAGACAGTGTACTGTGTATAGTCAATATTCCATACATACATTTGCACCTTCGTTTTCCCCTTTTTGTATTTTCTTTTTCCTTTTTTTTTTATTTTTTTTTATTTTTGGTTTTTAAATTTGCACTAGTTGATGATGCTCTGTGACACTTTCTATCCCTTCATATTTACTCATGACAATGAGGAATTTTTTTTTGTCAAATCCATACTGCTAACTTCCACAAATCATATGTTTGATACTGCTTACTACTATTTCACATAAAACAGACTTAAAAATTCCAAAAAAAAAAGAGAAACAAATTCCATATTTCAATAAGCCTCTTAATTACTCTTCTTAATCCCTAAGAAAAGAATAGTTCAAAAATTACAAGATCATATCCTTATTTTTTTTCTACCAAAAAATCCCATTTACACACAAAACAAAGACGGAGGTAGAAGTAATTAGCACAAACCTATTGAACTTCATTGTTCATCAAAAAATTAGAAACCAAAAAAGAAAAATAGTACTCCCTCCGTCTTATAATTATTGTTCAGTTTAAGTTTTTATTTCTAGTTTAAATTGTAAAAGTGACATTTTAAACTGGACAATAATTTTAAAATAGAGAAAGTAATAAGGAAAAAAGAAAAAAAAAAGAAGAAGATGGGATTGAATAACACAAATAACGTTTTTTCTTTGACAGCCAAGCCAATACACCTAATCACTATTCCCATGGTACAAAAAAAAAAGGGGGTAAACGAAATGGAGTGCGCAAATTCTCTACTGTTTTAGTTTTTCCCAATTTCTGCTCCAAAACACCGACCTCTTTCTTCTGTGTGGCAGATGCAAGAATTAAACTTCACTTAGATTTATATCCAATTCATAGTATATTACTCCTATTCACGCACTTGATCGTCACAGTTACCCTCATTTTGTCAAAACCGCGAAGAATTTCCCTTCCCTGTTTCAAGATCCAAATCTTGCCCTCCCAGCTGCTCCTTTGATTCTATGCCCCAGATCCTTTTGGTCTATTCAGATCTCAATTCTTTTAATTTCCGCGGGATTGTTTACACGAATTGGTAGTGTTTAGGGAGATTTTACTCGGGTTGTTTCCGTGATCCTGGATCTGATCGAGCTCTCCCGTAGTTTTAAGACGGACCCAATCATGAATCCCTTCTCGTCCGGCACGCGCCTGAGGTTAGTAGTAGCTCTTCTTACTGCCCCGTTCTCGAAAATAATGGAATTTCCTCGACGGGTCCTTTCTATTGGACCTAATTTTGCTAAATTCTTATACTTGATTGCGATAACTGCAGCGGAGTACTTCATCTTTTATATTTTTATGAATGTAATTGTTATAATGCGTTACTTTAGACTAAGTGCTCGAATTTCATAACCCCTTTATTTTTCTTTCCCAAGTAGTTGTACTGATTACAATATAAGAATCGTGTTCTGGTTCTGTAAGTTCTTTGGATAGTTCGAATGGGACATGGAGTTTTTGCTTCTCTGAAATTTTAAGTGCTTAATTTTAATGTGGTTAGCATGCTACAACTTGCCAGACGCCATTTGATCTCCTTTTTAGTAGTTGCTGGTGTTAAAGTGAGGAAGTTTCTCTACATATGTTTTTTGGGATCTTAGTTAAGTACACTATACTGTTGCTAGCTTTTTCTATGATGTTCGTGTGTTGTCTGTTATTTCTTAATAAAATGTAAGCAATATGATACCCTGAGTGTGTTTTCTATTTTTCCAGTAGTCTTTGCTTGATCTAAATTATATGATGTTAATTTGGAAATCTTGTCCATTTGTTGATTTATGTTTTTCTTTGTATGCTCTTCTATCATTACTTCCTCTCTTATTTCAACACCTGTGATGGAGGTGAGCTTTGTCTTCCTATCAAAATTGGATTTTCTTAGGGTTCATTTTTTTTCCTTTAATTTGAAAAGGGCTTTCGTTTTCCTGGAGTTCTAGTTCTCTTCATGTTTGTTTTCTGTTCTCTCCCATTCTTTCTTACTGATGGGGAATTTGGCAAGCCAAGAAATGCTGACTAGAACCACTACTAAGCCACCTTCCCTGAAAATTTAGATTTTGTGTAATTTCACATTGGTGGCTAGTCACATGCTGTTCCTTATGGTTGTTTAGCATGGGGAAGACACAAATAAAAAAACCTGAATGTCAAAGGGAACTTGGGTTGCTTAGAAAATAGAAACCTCTGGCCTTGTTTGATCGAAAGTCAGTTTGTGGAAACACTTCTGGGTTTGGTGTCCCCCAGACAACAGACTAGATGCAATCTGTTGGTTCAACCTTTGAGATTCACGTATAAATTTGTCTTTATTTGATGGTCTTCGACATTCACCATGACCCAAAATGGAACTGTTCTATTCTTTTTCCATATCAGTGAATGTTTATTATTAGCTTGAAAAATGTAGCTCCATTTCTAGTCCTAGCTGACCTTTCTCTGCAGGGACATGATTCGGTCAATACGTGCCTGCAAAACTGCTGCAGAGGAGCGTGCTGTTATTAGGAAGGAATGTGCTGCCATTCGTGCTGCCATTAGTGAAAATGATCAAGATTATAGGCATCGTAATCTTGCAAAACTCATGTTTATTCACATGCTTGGATACCCTACACACTTTGGGCAAATGGAATGCCTGAAGTCAATCGCATCTCCTGGATTCCCGGAGAAGAGAATAGGATATCTTGCCCTCATGTTGCTTCTTGATGAAAGACAAGAAGTTTTGATGTTGGTTACCAATTCCATTAAACAGTATCCTCAAATGGTTCTTGTTTTTCATTTCCCCTTCGTTGTTTTTTCCCCGCTTGTTCGGTGGAGCTGACCCTTGATTGAGTAATATGTGCTGGAAAAAAATTGCATTTGACTAATCCATCAAAGTTTGTTATCACTTTTACATTCTTGATTTCATTGACAGATCATTCATGAATGTTTTGAGCTGTTAATTCTCTGAGCTGTATATATTGTTAGAAGAACTTGTATTTGACTTTAATTCATGAATGTTTGCTATCACTAGTATACTATTTGTTTCGTGTAATGATCATCCAGTCACCTTAACTTATGTATAGAGATCTTAATCACACCAATCAGTATATTGTGGGGCTAGCTCTTTGTGCTTTGGGGAATATTTGTTCTGCAGAAATGGCTCGTGACCTTGCCCCAGAAGTTGAAAGGTTACTACAATTCAGAGATCCAAACATCCGAAAGAAAGTAAATTCTCATTGCCTTTCAATCAATGCTTATCTAATTTTCATCTTATGAATTATCCAGTGCCTATATGGACTTTCTCATGTTTTCACATGTTCAACACCTTCCTTTTTTTTGGTGTTTTGTCATCAAAGTTTATTGTCTATCAACTCAAAAGGTTATTATTTGTTTACTCAAGTCTCTCTGAATGTAGGCAGCCCTCTGCGCCATCAGAATTGTGAAAAAAGTTCCAGATCTGGCAGAAAATTTCATAAACCCTGCTGCTTCCTTACTGAAGGAAAAGCACCATGGAGTTCTTTTAACTGGAGTGCAGCTTTGTACAGATTTATGCAAGATTAGTGATGATGCACTTGAGTATTTCCGAAAGGTATATTTGATTCTCTTCTGTTCTACGTTTCTAAAGTAAGAGTAAGATATAGAATGCACCTCTTGTTTGGTGTTTTAAGTTGCACAGGAATTTGATTTTCCATTTCATTGCTTGTATGCTCAATGCCTTGAAGTTACTCAATCTCATTATCCACTCTCTGTCTACATCATACTTCACAAACTTATCAGGACTTTGATGTTGTTTCAGTAGACAAGTCATTGAAAATATTGCTCAACCTCATTGTTAGCTTATGTTGACGACCATTTGCCCGATGCAGATAAAAGTATTGAAAGAAAAGTGTTTCCAAACCAATTTATATGATGGAATAACATAAGTTATATGATTCTAGATGCCAGCTAAAAGAAACTGCATGAAGTAACTGCACACTTTGCCTTGGTATGCAAGCACTTTTCTTGGCGAAGAATTTGACTTAAATTTTCATTTAAACCTTCAGTATTCAATACTTCACTTGTTAGGTGAGGAAGGTTGTGGGAGGCAAAAGTTTAGCATTCTCTGAGAACTATTAGTTGCTATTTAGAATTTCTCAGTTTCTTCCTTGTCAAAGTACAGCTTTCTTAATGTGAGCAATTTCACACCTTAAAACTCCAATCCATGGTCAGTTGAATCTAGAACTTCAGATTTACTGTTATCATATCCTTGCATCTGCAAAGTTGCGATATTGATTGGTGTTCTAACTTTCAACAATGATTGATTCGTGAACTTTCATGTGGTGATTTAATTGGCTATGTAATTGACAGTGTGTATAATAGTTTCTTTCTCAAATTTTCTTCCTGTGAAGGACTTGATTGTTTTTCTTCTCCCTCACTGCTGTGTTTCAGAAATGCACAGATGGTTCAGTGAAACTGTTAAGAGATTTGGCAAACAGTCCATATGCTCCAGAATATGACATTTCTGGGATTGCAGATCCTTTTCTCCATATCAGATTGCTCAAGTTTTTGCGTGTTCTAGGACAGGGAAATGTTGATGCCAGTGATTCTATGAATGATATTCTTGCTCAGGTGAGGTCTTTTAAGTTCTGCTCTTTACAATTTTTGGCAGGCCTGAAGTGTTATTTTTATATTCTTGCTTAGCTTATTCTGTACTCTAGAGCTGTGAAATTTAAACTCTTGGTGAAAACATAAAATGTTGAATTGAAATTTTCCACTAATCACTGATAGTGATTGCATATTTTTTTCTGCACTCTAGCTGAGCTTAAGATTAATCTACCACTTCATTGTTGTAGATTCAGCACTTAAATGCAATGTGTTTGTTTCAGGTGGCTACAAAAACTGAGTCAAACAAAAATGCAGGTAATGCGATTCTCTATGAGTGTGTTGCCACCATTATGAGCATTGAAGATAGTAGTGGCTTGCGGGTACTTGCCATCAATATCCTGGGAAGATTTTTGTCCAACCGTGACAACAATATTAGGTGAAGTAGTTCACACCCTGCTAGTTATGTCCTTACATGTGACGGCTTTTATTCCTCTCTCAGGGATTGTTCATGTCATTCATTGGTTCATTGGACCAGTTATGTACAAGAGAATTTGCATTTAATTAGCGATAGTTCCTTCTCCTGAGAGTTTGTTAAAGACTGGCTAACTGCATTAAGTTCGTAGACCTTCTCTGGAAATGTTTCTTCCTTTTCTGGTGGTTGAGACTTGAGAATGGTTATCTTTTCCCATTTACCAGCTTTTTTGGTATTCATGCAGCTTTGCCTTGGAAAACTAAGGATTTGTCCTGATGGTTAAATACTACTTAGTAACATAGTGGTTAATCTTATCTTCTTGTTTGTCAGGTATGTTGCTCTGAACATGCTGATGAAAGCTATTACCGTAGATAGTCAAGCCGTGCAGAGGCATAGAACAACAATCTTGGAGTGTGTCAAGGTATCTTGATCAACATTCTTGCCAGCTATTGTTTGATGCATTCTCTATTCTTGCACACGTGCATAGTTTATGCTTGTTTGCCTGTGAACGCTCTCTAGTGGAGAAATAGCGATTGGGCTTTCTGATTTTTAGGCTAGGTGTCATTTAAACTCCCCTTTTGTTCCCTATATTATGGGCTCTATAACCAGACAATGGAACATAGATACACCTGTAAGTTAGCTCACCAGTCTTCCAGGCATCTCTATTGATGGGGAACAGGGGATCAATTGAAATTAGACTGAATAGGCAAACCCTAGCTCTAGGGATTTTTAAAAGACAGAGTCTTTGGAAGCTTTAAAAGCTTGGTTTTTTTAAAAAACATCAAGATAACGTGAATAACAAAGGTGCAGAAGCTCTCTATTTATAGAGAGATTCTGTTTATTCCTAATCGTACTAGGCTTAGTAATTTCCTAAAACTTAAGACTAAAACTGACGCTTAAATAAAATACTTAAACAAAAAAGGAAATTACTTATACTAATTAAATAATAAAACTATTTCCCTAAATCTTCCTGCATCATCTATGCTTGTGCATGTATTGCGAGAAGCTCTGCCTAATCAAACCTGTGAACCCATTGTTGCAAAGAAAGCTTCTTATCCGTATGGAGCTTGTGCAATTGAAAATTGTTGTTTTCTCCTTCTAAATCGGTGGAAGTATTTTTTGAACTAAAAGGTATTCTGCTTGTATCTGTATCCCTAATTTATGATTACCTTTTCCTTTTGCCTTTTCAGGATTCAGATGCCTCTATCCGCAAAAGGGCCTTGGAGCTTGTGTATCTACTAATAAATGAAAGTAATGTGAAACCTTTGACCAAGGAGCTGATAGACTACCTAGAAGTCAGCGAGCCAGAGTTCAGAGGGGATCTTACTGCCAAAATTTGCTCGATTGTGGAAAGGTTAGTTGAAAGCTTGCGTACGCTAGAATGTGTGGATTCATTGTTGGTAAATGATATTATGCATTGCTAATTCTTATCATTAATGAGTTATTGGGTGCCCAACAACCATTTAATTAAAATTTTGTTTGCAGATCAAAATTGTTTGAGGTGCCCATGATACCTTTTTGTTAAAGTTTTTAGTGTAGTGGTTATTACAGCGTTAGCCACAAAAATTCTTCTTAACTTGAACTTTGTGCCCATTTAATGCACATGAGCATTCTGAACTATAAAGAGTACTGATGTACTGGTAGTTTAACTTACTTTAGCTTATTAAGATTTAATTTCAGGGAAAATGATATCTGTAGGTGAAAATAGATTAGTGAAATGGGATAGTGACTGATGTGGCGTATGTATAAATACTTAACTACCCTCATTAAGTTGGGGGTTATTGAGAGAGTGGTTAAATTTAATTACTTTCTCTCTCTACACCATCTCTGTTCTTTCTTTGTCAGATTATGAAGAGGAATTGATGCAAAATTATCTCATTTCTTCTTACAAGCTATCTATGAAAGAACTGGCAGAAGTGCCTGCTTTTATCTTTGAAATATATACTCTGACACGGCTATCATGTGCTGTTAGGTTTTCTCCAGATAAAATTTGGTATATCGATCAAATGCTCAAGGTTCTCTCTGAGGTACTCTTTCAATTTTAGATGTTCTGTTTATTATTTTGGTTTTTTGCCAAATGTTATTTTAACATTAATAAATTTTGCATTATGGTTCAAAATGATGAATTATATCCTTTTACAGATTGGGAATTGAATGACAGCCTAGTGGTTAGGTTGTGTTGTCTTTCCTGGTGGTAGATCAGGGTTCGATTCCTACCAGAGGTTGTAAGGGGGGTTTTACCCACATTTGAGTGGGGTCCACTGGGGTGGATTTTTGAAAAAAAAAAATCCTTTTACAGATTTTTTTATTATTTTTTTATTTTTTTGCTTGTTTATTTTCTTTACAATTGGGCTACAAAATGATGATGTTCTATCTACCATAGCCTTGCTAATTGCAGAAGTAAATCAATAAATTTCTTGGACTTCCGAAGAAATTTGTGTGACCCTAATAGGTTGTCATGGTTATTTGTTAGTCTCATTTTAGTTGCCCTTGAAGAACCTTTCAGGCAATTGAATAAGAATACAAAATGATAGATATCTTTGAATAATCACTTATTAAAATTTTCATGTTTGTCTCAATGGACCTTTTAGTTTTATGTAAAGTTCAATAACTAAATTTTCATCAGCAGAAAGATATTTTGAAAAAAAAAGAGATCTTTTTCTTTGAATGATTGTTAGGTACTTGTGCTCCCAGTTGCGGATTTACTAGTTGCTTTTCCACCTTAAAAAAACATCATGTCTTAGTCTCGGAAAAGAATTTTTTTTTCCCACCTAGTGAGACCATTTGAGTTCTCATAGCTAACTGAAATTGAGGCCAGATTTTTTATTCATGGTGTCTTTTCTGCTTATCTTCTCCTGTTCTTGTTGTAGAGTTTTAATTACGGAACTCTGGTCTGCAGGCAGGGAATTATGTGAAGGACGATGTATGGCATGCTCTTATTGTTGTTATTACGAATGCTTCACATCTTCACGGCTATACAGTAAGGTCGCTGTTCAGAGTAGTCCAAACTGCGGGTGATCAGGTTTTTTTCTCTTCTTCCCCCACCCACACACACACACACACAAATCAAACTTCTTAATTAGTGGATTCTGAAAGTTTTTGTAGTGATTGCAATTTCATGTACTTTTTCTATCAGGAAACTCTTGTTCGAGTTGGGGTTTGGTGCATCGGAGAATATGGGGATATGTTGGTTAATAACACTGGAGTCCTTCATATTGAGGAGCCACTAACTGTGAGTTGATGTTTGCCTTAATCCAAACCACCACCACACCCCCCACCAAAATAATTTCATTGTCATCCAATCATGGGTCAAGGGCACATATTCTATATGAAGTTTGTTGTGATATATTGACATCTTTGGTGATTAATTGAGTGAATTCTTGTTCATCTGATCTATTTTTTATTTCCCCGTTACTTATAATAGGTCATGTGGAGCTCTTAGTTTTTTTCTCATATTTTCTTTTTCTACATGAAAAGTTTACTTCTTCTTACTAGTGTGTATGTCTTTTTCAAAAAAAATAAAATAAAAAAACTAGTGTGTATGTACTACTGTCTATTTCCTTGATGAGATACCATTTCAAAGCCAAAGTGATGTATATTTAACTTTTGTAGAATATTTTTTTGTCTTCTTTTTGTCCGCCCACGCCTTCTTTCTGTTCTCCTTGGATACTTAATTGACCCAGATATTTGAAGCAGGTTACGGAATCGGATGCTGTGGATATTGTAGAGACTGCCATCAAACGACATTCCGCGGATCTCACTACGCGAGCAATGTGTCTTGTTGCTTTGTTAAAGCTATCCGGCCGTTTTCCAGCATGTTCACAGTATGTTACAGTCATGATTTAATTTTGTATTATGCTCTTGAGCTGTTGCAAAACCTATTGCTTTGGCTGAATGTTTGAAATATCGAGCTCATCCTGTAGCTTTCACTTCATGCACTTGTCTTCCCCTCTTGCCTCATGGGAGTGACGTCGGAGTTTAATGTTGCTCGTATTTATTTTCTCAGCCTATATTGTCTTGTTGCTTAGACCATTATTTATATGTTGCTTAGGAGGATCAATGATATCGTGAATCAGTATAAAGGAAGCTTGGTGCTCGAACTGCAGCAGAGAGCCATTGAATTTAGCTCTGTTGTCGATAAGCATAAGAATATAAGGTATCATTATGATTTCTCCCTCCATTTGTTGGGAGTTTCACTTGAGGATAGCCATTTAACTAAACAGTTCAATGGCCCTTCCCAGGTCCACTCTGGTTGAGAGGATGCCAGTGCTTGATGAGGATACATTCAGCGGAAGGAGGGCTGGTTCCGTGCCAGCAGCTGTATCTACATCAAAAGTTGCTCCGCTTGATCTTCCTAACGGAGGTGGCAAAGTCATAGATGCTCCCCTGATTGATCTGTTAGGTTTTGATGTACCGGAGCCTACCCCAGATCATGATAATCATCACAATCTTATCAATGTCAATGTCTCACCAACTTCATCGCCTCCAGGTTTCTGTTACTCCTGCAAATATGATGGCTTCTTTTAGTTTTAACCCATTTGCTTTTACTTATATCGATGTTTTCTATCTGCTGGTTGCATCTCAGGCCCAAATCATGCTCACAATGATTTACTGATGGATCTTTTGACTATTGGAACACCTCCTGCTCAAAATTCTTCATCTGTTCCTGACATACTATCACCCAATCAGGATAAACTGAGTTCGATAAATATTTTGGACCAGTTGTCCTCACCTGCAGCTTCAGTAGAAGGAAAAATTCCTCCTGCAAGTTCTCCCATGCTGGATCTAATGGATGGATTTGGTGACAGTCCATCCAACCCTCGTATGTTTTCTCTTGCGTTGTCTATTGGGGTTTCTTCTCTTTTTTGGTTCAGCCAAATATCATTTTTTATTGTTTGTTTTCACAGAAGACAACGGTTCAGCATATCCATCAATTACTGCATTTGAGAGCAGCTCTTTGAGGGTTACTTTTAACTTTTCGAAGCAGCCTGGGAACCCACAGACAACAATCATCGAAGCTAACTTTGAGAATAAGACATCCAACTCCTATACCGATTTCATATTTCAGGCTGCAGTTCCCAAGGTGATGTCTATTTGTTGGTAGTTTTACACTTTTTACAACTGATGTTGAATGAAGCTCACGATATTGTAACACTTTCTATTGTCAACAGTTTCTTCAGTTGCACTTGGATCCGGCTAGCAGCAATGTTCTTCCTTCTAATGGTAACGGATCAATCTCTCAAAGGTTACGAATCACGAATAGCCAACATGGAAAGGTACTGTAAACTTGTCAACCGTATTTGAGGTTTGGCATGCTCGGGTTGTCTGAACTGTGTGCTCAATTAGCTGGTGCTACCCCATCAGGGGAGCTATTTATATTCAGGAGAGGGTGCTGAAATTTTGACAAATTGATGTGATTTTACTTTCAGAAATCCCTTGTGATGAAAATGCGGATAGGCTACAAGATGAACAACAAAGAAGTGTTGGAGGAAGGACAAATCAGCAAATTTCCCCCGGGTTTGTGAAATTGAAGGATCTCATTGATTATCTTTTCATTGCATCAGAGAGGAACAGCGGAGCTTTTTCGTTACATGTAACATCTTCCGGTTCTCCTCTATTCCATTGGATATGGGAACATGTAACATCTTCCAGTGCTCCTCGATTCCATTGGATATGGGATGTGGTAGGCGGAGTTTTGAATGATAGAGATGCATGGATTTCGTTGTGGCCTTGCAAAGGCAGTTTTTGTACATTAGGGTTCACGGTCGGTGTTCATGGTATAATACTCCATTGGGGGAAACCAAATTTTGCCTTCGGCAGACATAGAAAGGGCTTTTTGTCCAAATTCTTCTAATTATGTGAGTACATACACATTGTTGTTTATTCTCGTCTTGATGGAAAATATCGAAGTCCAGCTTGGAAACCCTCATGTGTTTCTGCTTGTAAACAAAGAATACCAAAAGATCAGTCTTAGACTTATGCTCAAAATTAATTTCTAAATGAAAAAGTTGTAGTAAATGATACAGGTTTTCTTCAAGAAAGCCTACGTTCTTGTTTGTGTCTATATTTTGATTTGGAAACGGCAAATGAACTACTCCTGGTTTCATGTTTTGTTTTTCCCTTTCGTTTAAGCTCTATGATACATTTCAACTGTTTGTCCTGTTTTTTTTTTTAACATTCACTGTACAATCATACCCTTTTCTGTTGCAAAATAAGAGTATTGTGATTGTATTAAAATTGCCCAAAGCCTTCAATATTCTTCTTCTCACATTGGCGTACTGGTTTTAAATATACGAATGAAATCATGGACTGGGATACAGCGAAGATATCTTGAGATCTTGGTTTGAAACTGTGGTAGTGTAAGTAATACATCAAATATGTCTACGATGACATGTCTTGGCATCAAGTAAACTGCCCCAAATAAACTAATATCGGTTTCACGTGCATGTTTGGAATTACGTGAAGTTTAGGTAATACAAAAACAAATGCAATGTTAATGAACCCAGCTAGTTTCTTCTTTAACTTGAGGTCGAATTGATAACAACCCTTTACTGAATTACTGCTAGAATCTTCTGTAATGCTTCTAATGATACATTTACGTTGTCATATATTCGTGGTTTAATAGTAATGCTTTACGAAATAGTATTCGAGTTCTTATTTGATAAGTGATTGAATGCACAAAATTCTTAAATATTATATTTTACAAGTGCAACACCAAAAGTAATATGAGGGAAAGCTTTGCTCTGTTTTTCCGTGTACAAAATCATTTCACTCAAATTAGTGTGGAGTATTAGATTGAGTGAAAGGGAAAAAGGGCTGAAACATCATAATCAAATTCAAACAGTGTGCTTAAAGTAGTTACTACTGTTGTATGTGTACGTATTATGGTGTTACATCTGTAGTTACCTTCATCCACAGTCATTGCAGTTTTAATTCACGCTCTTCTTTTGTTGCTTGAACATCATGATGAAAGGTGCAATTATAAATTAGTGGTTGAACTTGTACATCATCATAGAAAACCCAACAACGTTGACAACTCTTAGGTGCACTACGTACTTCGTAAGTTTTTAATTCGGTGCTACGTTTTTTAGAAGAATTTTTTTTTTTTTAAAAAAAAAGAAATTCGTATTAATTACAAAATTCTATCATCGATACAAATTTTGTCCAAACTCCAAACTTGTCATGATCATCTTAAAACGACTGACTGTTTTGATGAAATAGGTTAAACTATTCGAAAATTACCTAAATACGTTCATTTTAGAATAATCTAACCACTAATTATTTTAAAACGAAGAGAGAACATCAAAAGCAATCTCCTTCAGCCGATGGCTCCCACAAGAAGATGTCAACATTGCAATTACAACTTTAGTCAAAATCTCCACTAATCATAATTCACACAAGAGTTCCTAATATCAGGTTTTAGGTGATCCCCCAACTAAATTGGGGTCTAAATCTAATTCATTTCTCATAATGAAAAAGAAAGGACCCCATCTGGGGAAGCATGGGAAATCATAACTTCTATTTCTAGAGAAACCCACTGTTTTCGGTTTGCTGAAAGCAAGAATACACAGATACTATCAAACTTGGGGGCTGCAGAACAGCAACTTAAGAGGGTCCCTACGCAAATCTAAATTACGTGCTCTTTTCCATTAAACAAACAGGGAATTCTAGTAAAAGAACATGGACTTAAATAATTGCCTTGCCAAAAGTATTTTGTAGGCCAAACTGGCATGGATCTTCTTGATTAAAGTACTATTTCAATCTTTGTCAATTTCATACGGTCTCAGTCTCTTTTGGGGTTTATATGCTGTAAGTATACATTATAACTATTCAATCATTGATCTGCATGTAGTTGAACAGGTGTCATATATCAAAAGAGATCAAGAAAGACAAACCACGAGCTCTAAAGTTTGCTTTGACTCAAGGGTGGAAAAAAAAAATGAAACATTAAAATGTTACACCTACAAAATGATAATGCTGGTAGCTAGCCTGAATGAATGAAGAAAGAAAGCATGCTAGGGATTCATCAAAAGGAAAGGAAAGCAGCTCTTTGTGAAATTTGAATGAAAGCTAAAGTAAAATGTTTCCCATCTCCCACAAAAGTGATGGAAAAAAGGAGCATCATTTGGCAAGAGACCACAGAAAAAGAATCTAAAGAAAACACTAGAAAGCACAAGCTTTAGTAAAAGCTTTGATCAACAGTTTTGATGGATGTAAAAATCTCTGTGGAGATGGCCAAAAAAAGAATAATATTACTATTATTACCACTAAGGCACTAAGGGCATCTTTGCTATAGGCTGTTTAGATGTAGCAGTCAATGGAAAATTAACATTAATGGAACTAGAAATCTGGTGATTATCTGCAGAAGTGGGGAATTTGCCTTTGTTGTTGGACCACAGCCAGACCTTGGAAACAGAAAAGCTCTCCCCTTTGCTTCTCATGTTAATCTTCTTACCATCAGTAACACTAATACCCCCATCATTAATCATGGAACTCCCATTTGGTCCACCTTTTTCTTTTGCTCTTACAAGCCTTTGATCAAGAACATCATTGTTATTTCCCTTGGTTCTTTTAGGACACAAAGTTACTTGCAGTTCCGAGTCAGCAACTACATACTGGAAAGAGCCCATTGAAAAGCACCTTCTTGCATCCAAATTACTGCTGCTTGTCTCTCCAACTTCAATATCTTCAACTTTACCATTTATGTTCTTAAATTTGCCAAGCCTGACTGAAAACACCCTCTTTCCATTAACAATACTATTCTCTGCAGCCTCAGCTGGCTTATTAGGACCACTGGGAATGGCAACCCCCAAGTTCTCTGAAAATCCCACATCTTCATCCTTGAAATCATCAAACTCAAAAACTGGATTTTCAATGGAAAATTCTGGGCTAAAAAGGGTACCTCTGCAAAGTGGGCAAGTTGAATTTGACAACAACCATGTGTCTATGCAATCAATATGAAAAGCATGACTACACAATGGCAGCAACCTTAACTTATCCTGTTCTGAGAACTCACAGAGGCAAACAGCACAATCAAACGGCTCTTTTGGACCCCGGATATCTTTGTAAAGAAAGAGTGGCAGAGCATCAATAATGGTCTGATCTAGACCTGAATCATGAAGATTGAATAGCTGCTGTAATTGTCTTTGATAAGCTTCAGAACTTGACATATCTAGATGCGCATTAGACCGTGAAATTTGGGATTGCCTCCTTTTTACCAGAAACCTCACCAGCAAGTGTAGAATACCAGAAATGAAGAACACGACTGCCAGTATCACTATAATGAAAATAATGGCAGGGCTTATTTTACTTCCTGATTGAATCCAAGGCATTTTTAGCTCCAAAAGACCATAACTCTTAACCTATAAATTAGTAACTGAAAATAAAGGAAGAGCTCAATCCACTCCCCTCTATTTCAAATTGCAGCTCTCAAGAAACCATTGACCCCAATATTGCTAACTTCCAGGACAATCCCAGCTCAGAAAATAAGATGAACAAGTAATGGACCCATATTTGAAATTTCCTTCCTTTCTTGTATTCACAAGAAATCCAAAATTGGATTAGACAAATGAATACCAAGACAACAAAAAAAAAAAAAAAACCAATCTTCTGATCAAATATGCCCTTAAAAAAAAACCAATCTTTTGCTTTGCTGTATTATGGAACTAGAGCCAACCAAGTATGAAATGAAAGAGTGACTGCACCAGACGTACTAACAGTAAGACAAATAAAGAAAGAATGTGAGGAAGTGATGTCAAAGACAGCAGCAGCTTACCTAATTCAAAGATTACATGGAAAAATCAATCAATCAATCAAATATCTCTCTGCTACAAGGAAATCCCCAGGAATGATGAAACTCTTTGAAGGTTTTGTTTTTGTCTTTTTCTCCTTTGGGTTTGGTTGATGTGGGTTTAGCTCATAACAGAGTTTTTTGTTAGGCTGTTTGTTCTGTTTGGAGTTTGGAGCAGAAAGCTCTTGGAATGGTCAGGACAGGAGCGGTCCTTTCTTTTTCCTTTTAAAGGAGAGAAGAAAAAAACATTAAAATAGAAAAACGCATACTGGGCTTTTTGTTAACATTGAGCTACAAGTGTTAATCCATTACCCAAAAGACCATTACACCCTTTTTGTTTTCGATTCTTCTATCCTCCGCTACACATGTAATCCAGTGTAATCCATTTTTGGGCTTCTTAACTTCTTCAAGAGTCCACTGGGGACCGTATTCTTGGGTCAGATGTAGGCCTAATAGGTTACAGGCCCACAAGATATTTCCACACTTTTCAAGTCGGGATACTGAAAAGTGAAAACCGACTTGAAACAAATTACAAGGACTTAGAAAGAAAAAAAGCGACCTGTACAGTGAAATTGCAAACTCCACCAATTATTCCATAAATTTGGATTTAAGTCCCTGAAAAATGAATATACCCAGATCTTAAAATGCTGGCCCCAATTCCAAACTTCTCTATAGCAAACAGATTGAGACGGAAGAATGTATAATAATGAAATCAAACTATATCTTAATTTAGCCTAAACATTATAATAGTATATTACTTGTGATTTTAGAGATCATACCACCAAAAGAATATGAAAATTGACACAAAACTATTAACTTTCATTAAAGTACCAGAAAATGATTGCCATAAAATTAAGGGCAAACTCACAATCATACATGAGCTGAAAACTCGAAAGAGAAACAAGACTCTAAGATGGTTTTAGTATAACACAAACCATCACATTGACCATCGATGGTATTTTAATCTCTTAAAAATCTACGATCGTAATAGGAGAACTAGACGGGATGGTCGTAATAAAAAAACCACCACACTTAAACCCACTAAAAACTGGAAAAAGAAAAACCCATATTTAAGAAATTGCGATTGGCTAATAATTAATCACCAATGCAGGCTGAATCTTCTTGTTCTTCATGACACAAAGTTGCACCAACTCCTTCACAAGATGATCATCAATGTCTTCTTCTCCCTTCAAGTCAAACTTCCTCTTCATGTCTTTGGCTTTCTTCCTGACTTGTTCTCCACCAATTCCCTTTACAACAGAGTCAATAACCTTTGCGATTCTCCCCCTTTGAAGACTACCGTCTGAATCTCTCAAAACTTCAATTCCAACGCCAACTTCTTCAATCAAACGAGCATTAACAGGCTGGTCAAGGTGCATTGGCATGGCAATAATGGGAAGACCAAACTTCATGCCTTCCAATACAGAATTCCAACCACAATGACTAACAAAACCGCCAACATTGGGATGGGTCAAGATTTTGGTTTGTGGTGCCCACCCTTTGACGACTTTTCCCCTATCCCCAACCCTACTTTGAAAACCCTCGGGCAAGGCTTCTTCGAGGGAAAGATCTTTCCCTTTCGGAAACCTAATAACCCAAATAAAATTAACATTACAAAGTTCCAAACCATGAGCAATTTCCTCCAAATCTTCACTAGACAAAAAATATTCACTCCCGAAAGAAACAAATATCGTTGAACCCTTTTCCTTTTTGTTAAGCCAATCCATAACTTCACAATCTTCATCTTCACCATCACTAAAAACAGGTTCTTGAACCAAATGACCAACAGGCACAACTTTCTTCCCAGTTAGAGTGGAAAAATAATCAATATACTTTCCCTCAATTTCCTTAACACTCTTGACTAGGACAATCTTAGTAGATGTATCAATGCACTCAATGAAAGACTTTGAATCCTTATTATGCACAAACAACTCTTTTTCCTTATCTGATTCGTATTCACGATAGTAAATACTTGATTCAAAAGGAAACTTGTCACCTGGCAACTTAAGTGAGTGGTAGACCTTTGAAGCCATTGTCACACTGCTGCTAATAAACTCAACAGACGGGATATCGTAGAGCGAAGCCGCCACCGGGGCCCACGGCTGAAGGAGATCATATATGAGCAAATCAGGCTTCAAATCTTTTAGGATTTTACGTAAATTGGGACAAGACAAGTCAAAGGCTTTTTTGAGGGTTGGCATCAAATGGGGTGGAAGTCCATTGGTGGTATGATAATTTGGCGGGAGACCAGGAAGAGATGGAAGCTTGAGTTCAACAAGTTTGATTGCTTGGCTAAACTTCTCACTGAGTTTTGACTTTGCTGAAGTTAAATTGGCACGTGTGGAACACAAGTAGATGGTGAAGTTCCTGGTGGAAAGCTTTTTGGCTAGTTCAAGGTAAGGAGAAATATGTCCGTGACCTAGCCATGGAAACATAAGGACACTGAAACTAGCACGTTTCTCCATTAATGTTTGCAGGGAAAAAAAATTAATTTTGATATGAATGAACAAATTTGTGTGTGTCTATAGAAAAGGCTGGACGATGATGGGTGATTGTGAAAAACTTTGGGGTTGGAGGGGTCGTTTATATTGAGTTTTTTAGGTTTAAAAATGGTAAGTTCAATTGATTGATTGTGCATCGCTTTAAGAAAGAAATCTTCAGAGAATTGTACTGGAAAAAAAAAAAAAAAAAAGAAGAAATCTTCAGTAACAAAGGAAGGGGAATAATATGTGTGCATGTTAGGTTTCCGTTTCCATGCATGCGTAATTGAAGGAAATTACAAATTTCCATCTTATTTTGATACGACATGCCATTTTAACTAACTAATTACCTCCTTAAAAATTATTATTATTATTAATTCTTTTTGGTTTCACATAGTTTTTCTTGTTTATTATGTGTACGAAAACCTAAATTTAAGATCTGAACTTAAGTAGTAGGAGATTCTCATGTAGAATCATCTTAGTGATGATGCATATTATAAGGGAAAAAAGAATTTTAGCTTATCCTGTTCTTGTTTTATACCCAAATCTCAAAACTGAATTTCGGCCTAAATAAAGTGAAGTTTCTTTTCTTTCGTCTTTTTTGTAATTTCCAATTAATTATGCACATGAACGGACAGGATTGTTTTTGGACAATGATCGGTCGGTTTAACCAGTTAAATTAGTTACGCATGATTAATGTCATAGAAAGTCAACGGTTAATGTGGTGGTAATCAAATATTCTGAGATCTTCCCATCTAGTAATTTTCTCTCTTCGAATGTGAGTGAATCTTCATCTCCCTATTCAATCACATGGAATTATTCAGCATTTTTCTTGGCATTCAATCAGATCACTTATATCCATATAAGATGCTTGTAGAAATTTCAGAATAAAAATTATTTAATTATTGACTTTCGGAATCACAAGAGTTAAGATATTAATTTGTTACGCACTGATCATATTCTGTGGGCCACGATTCATATTTCTTAGTTTTAGTATTTCGTATCGCGGGATAATTGTCTTAATTATTAGTGGCAAAGATTCTGGATATTTCCCTATTTTTATTCTTTATTTTTGGTTTAGAAGTTCTGTCGATAGGTATGCCTTTACAGGATTATTACATAATATTTGATTCTGATATATTTATATTGTATTTTGGGAATTAACAGTGGAGATTTGAAAAATTAATTCTAAATCATTTATATTCCTTGGATGAGAAAAAGAATGGAGAAAGCTACATATGTACATGAAAAATAGTTTCTTCAGTGCCAAGTATAACTTTTGATCATATCTCTTCCAGAATTTTCTTTGTACTTGCATATATCCTTGGGCTTATAAAATTTGGGCCTTAGATTTGCAGGTAATTGTTCTGTCAAATTCAGGGGTCAAATTGGAAAATACGAAAGCTGTGGGTAGGAAGTTAAATAGTCCTTTACGCAATTAAGCTACATTTTAGGAGCAGTTGTGTAATAAGTGTAAAGAATCGCGATTGAGTTAGTTGCGCCGCCTCTGTTCTGTTTTCGGTGTAGATTCGGTTAATAAATGCCAAATCATTATGATGTATGACAAGTTTTTTGGATGTTACCTGAATCATTAATTCAGAAATTCTCTCTCTACCCCAATTTCTTCTCTCCTTGTCCAATTGTTCTTCTCTTCTTCACCTCCATTTCCAATTCGATTGATTTTCCGATCACCGGAGAATTATGAATCTTCCTTCCGGTCCTCGGTAGCTAACATGTTGGTATCAGAGCTGAGCAATCCTCGACTTTGACTATCGACTCCCGCCATGACACAAACACGAACACAGAAAGACGCTGATGAATCGGTCAAGAAAACGGAGCAGAAACTGTCAAACATTCAAGTTCGTCTTAATCATACAGATTCCGTCTTGGAAGCTTTACAAGACCAAATGAAGATTTTGATCGCTCTCAATACTCCGAAGGCAGGGATTCTTGGTCCTGGGGAGAAGGAAGATCAACCTTTGACCGTGGACACTCCGACGATTGAGAATGCAGCTCCGGCAGCAGTTCCTATTCAACCAGAAGCAGCTAAGGAAAAGCTTGTCAGACATTCCTTGCACTCATACCCTAGAATTGAGTTGCCGGTGTTTACTGGTACAAACACTTGGGAATGGTTGCGAAAATGTGATGAGTACTTTTTGCTTCACCAAATTCTTGATGATCAGAAGGTTGATTACATGGAATTATATCTTGAGGAAGAGGCTGATTCTTGGTACCAGTCCACGAGGTTGATGTCACCACAGATTTCTTGGAAGGAGTTTTGTCAAGAGTTGATAGCTTGCTTTGCTGACATTTCTGAGGTTAATCCAGTGGAAGAATTCAATAAGCTTTCACAAAGAGGCACCGTATAGGAGTACCATGCCAAGTTTGAAGCTCTTAAGGTCAGAATGCTTATGCAAGATGTCAAACTTTTAGAAAACTACTTCTACACAGTTTTTTAAGTGGCCTAAAAGAGGAAATCAGGACTGGTGTGCGTATGTTTGAGCCAACCACATTGGTCACTGCTTTCAAATTGGCCAGATTACAGGAGCCGAACCTGGAATCTTGCTTAAGAAGCAAAGAACAGCTGTAATTCAGGTAACTAAGCCTCCTTATAAACATAATCGAACTCCTGGTATACCTAGAACTACTGATAATTCCAATAGACCAATAAATTCTGATTTTGTGAAGAAGTTAAAACCTGAGGAATATCAGTACAGAGTTAACAACCACTTGTGTTTCAAATGTGGTGAAAAGTTTGGTCTTGGTCATATCCGTAAGTACAAGAATTTCAACATTATGATCATGGATAATAAAGAAAAGATGATAAAAGAAATGAATTAGATGCTCCTGAATTATTGGTTGATGATGGAATTGATTTGAATGATCTAACCATTGAAGATGGATCAATGCATGTATTGTCTGTGGATACTGTCAAGCAAACCATAGTGTTGGCGGGGCAGATTAATGGCACAAATATAAGAATTTTGATTGATACAGGCAGTACAGACAGTTTTGTGGATTTACATGTGGTTAAGGACTTTAAATTCCTTTTGTGGAGTCCAAGTTGTTTATTGTTACAGTAGGCAATGGGAGCAAGGTATCAAGGAACTTGATTTGTCCTAACTTGCATTGGAATATTCAGCAATACAAGTTCAGTTATAATTTGAAAATGATGAAGCTTGGTAGTTATGATATGATACTGGGAATAGACTAGATGAGGCATTTTAGTCCTATTACTTTTTACTTTGATGAAATGCATGTGAGGTTGAGCAGATATGGGAGGCAATATATCTTGCAAGGAACTGGAAGTGTGGCTAGTATGGGGTTGATCAGAGACAGGGATCGTCATGAATTTACCCAAGAGAGAAGGGGAAAACTGATGGCCTTACATGTTGAAAATGAATCTCACTTGGAAACCGAAACACATATGGCGGAAATACCTTTGCCTGAATCAATCAGCAAGTTGTTGGACAAGTATGATCAGGTGTTTGAGACTCCTGACATTACCTCCCAGCAGACCTGTTGATCATCATATCATCCTTAAGCCTGGAGCTCAGCCATTCAAGATTCCACCCTATAGATACCCACATGCCCACGAAGCTGAGATAGAGCAACAAGTATCAGAATTGTTGAAGCAAGGGATTGCTCAAGCAAGCAAGAGTCAATTTGCATCTCTTGTTATCTTGGTTAAGAAAAAAGATGGGAGTTGGAGAATGTGTGTGGATTATAGGAGATTGAATGACATAACTATTAAGGACAAGTTTCCAATCCCAATCATTGAAGAGCTGTTGGATGAATTGAATGGTGCCACTGTGTTTTCCAAGCTGGATTTGAGATCTGGTTATTATTAGATATTGGTGAATAAAGATGACATCCACAAGACAGCATTCCAGACACATAATGTTTATTATGAATTCCTAGTCATGCCTTTTGGCTTAACCAATGCCCCTGCAACTTTCCAGTCACTAATGAACCAGGTGTTCCAACAGCAATTGAGGAAGTTTGTTCTTGTTTTCTTTGATGACATCTTGGTATACAGTCCATCTATGGAGGAGCATCTAGTTCACTTGGAGGAAGTTCTCAGAATTCTCCAAAAAAATTAGTTATATGCTAAGAAGAGCAAATGCACATTTGCACAACCCACAGTGGAGTACTTGGGGCATACCATTTCAGCAAAAGGAGTGAGTATGGATGTACAAAAGATGGAATGCATCACTAAGTGGCCAGTTCCTGTTTCAGTCAAGGCTTTGAGGGGATTTCTAGGCCTAACTGGATACTATATAAGGTTCATTAAAGGGTATGGAATCATCTACAAGCCACTTACTAATTTGTTGAGGAAAAATGCTTTCAGTTGGAATGAAGAGAGTCAACTAGCTTTTCAAAAGCTCAAGGAATGCATGAGTTTAGCTCTAGTTCTGAGGTTGCCAGACTTCACTAAGCCGTTTGTGGTGGAAACTGATGCAAGTGACTTGGGTATGGGAGCAGTTTTTATACAGGAAGGACAACCCATTGCTTTCATTAGCAACACATTTAGCCAACAAAGCAAGGGTTTTTCTGTTTATGAGAAAGAGTTGATGGCTGTGGTTTTAGCAGTAACCAAATGGAGACATTACTTGTTGGGAAACCATTTTATTATCAAAACAGATCATCAGTCACTGGAATTTTTCTTGGAACAGAAAGTGATCAACAGGCAGCATAAGTGGTTGACTAAATTGTTGGGATATGACTATGTGATTCAATACAAGAAAGAGACTGCGAACAATGCTGCTGATGCATTATCCATAAGGGAGAAACTATGTTTGACTGTTAATGACCAAGATGTGGGTACTGAAGGTCAGTTGTTTGCCATTTCTTCCTTGTAACCTATGTGGATGCAACAAATCATTAATAGTTATGATCAGGAAGCTGTGGTCAAAGTCTCAAAGACATCATTGCTGGCATTTCCTTGTCTCCTAATTTTGATCAGCAGTTTCAATATGTGCAAGGCATCTTGAGGAAGAAAGGAAGGGTTTATGTGGGGAATCAAGTAGAACTGAAGAGAAGTTTGATTGAAGCTTTCCATTCTTCACCTTTGGGTGGCCATTCTGGACAGGTGGTGACTCTACAACGTTTGAAATCCATTTTCTATTAGCCAAACATAAAAAAGGAAGTGAAGCAGTTCATCCAGGAGTGTGTTGATTGCCAGAGGAATAAGAGTGAGAATGTTCCATATCCAGGTTCATTGAAACCAAATCCTATTCCACAGCATGCATGGAGAAGCATTTCTATGAATTTTATTGTGAAGTTGCCAATATCCAACAACTATGATTCTATACTGGTGGTGGTTGACAGGCTAACAAAGTATGGACATTTCATTCCATTGGGAACACCATTGAATGCTGTTAAGGTTGCAGAGGTTTTTCTCAGAGAAATCTTCAAGCTGCATGGAATCCCTGATGACATCATAACTGATAGAGATCCTATGTTTCTCAGTCACTTTTGGCAGGAACTATTCAGTTTGTTGAGAACCAAGCTCAAGTTCAGCACTGCCTACCATGCACAGACTGATGGACAGACTGAAAGAGTTAATCAGTGCTTAGAAAACTACTTAAGGTGTTTCTGTTGTGATAAGCCAGCTACTTGGAGTCAATGGATCACCTTAGCTGAGTGGTGGCATAACTCTTCTCATCATTCCAGTATTAAGATGACTCCCTATGAAGCTTTATATGGTGAGAAACCAAATCCCTGTCCTCTTGGTCCTTTTACTGATAGCATTATTCCTACTGTTGCAAAAGAGGTCCAGCAAAGAGCCAATATTATCAGTTTGTTAAAGGACAATATGAAGAAGGCACAAGAAAGAATGAAGTAATTTGCTGATCAGCACAGAACAGAAAGGAGCTTTGTGGTAGGAGATTGGGTGTACCTTAAACTACAGCCTTATAAACAGACAACTGTGGCAGTGAAAATTTTCCTGAAACTGATGTCCAGGTATTATGGACCTTAAGAGATCATTGCCAAGGTAGGTGAAGTGGCTTACCAGTTGAAAATGCCTCCTCAAGTGCGTATATATCCAGTGTTTCATGTCTCACAGCTTAAGAAACACCATGGCAACCATGCAATATCTAATTCACCTCCTAATTTCACCTTGGTTGAGGAGAGCACTTTGCAACCAGAATGCATCATTCAGAGGAGATTTGTGATCAGAAATGGGAAACAGGTGGTGCAATGGCTGATGAAATGGAGAGGGTTGGAAGTGGTTGATGCATCATGGGAGGATCAAGGATTTATCACCAAGCAATTCCCTGGTTTCAAACCTTTAGGACAAGGTTGTTGTTAAGGAGGGGGGGATTGTCACATTCAGGGGTCAAATTGGAAAATAATACAAAAGCTGTGGGTAGGAAGTTAAATAGTCATTTACAATTAAGCTACGTTTTAGGGTCAGTTGTGTAATAAATGTAAAGAATGGCAGTTAAGTTAGTTGTGCCGCCTCTGTTCTGTTTTTGGTGTAGATTCGGTTAATAAATGCCGAATCATTATGATGTAATGAGGAATTTTTTGGATATTACCTGAATCATTAATTCAGAAATTCTTTCTCTACCCCAATTTCTTCTCTCCTTGCCCATTGTTCTTCTCTTCTTCACCTCCATTTCCAATTCGATTGATTTTCCGATCACCGAAGAATTACGAATCTTCCTTTCGGTCCCCGGTAGCTAACATGTTCCCTGGTCATTGGACTTTATTATGACTCTTTATCAGTTTAGCCTCAAAGCCTCATTCTGATCAAAACTAAACAAGAATGGGAACATTCGTAAATTACATCATTATTTCTTGCTCAGAACGGAAAAAAAAAAAATAGTTCATGTTAAGTTTCTTAAATTTATACTGTTTTAGTACAAATTTTCAAATTTAATATGGACTATTTTTAGAACAGAGGGAGTATTATAATAAAATATTGATAAAAACTTATAGAAGATAATTACGAATTGGGATATGGAAAAAGTTAAGAAAAACATATAAAGTTTCATTAAACTTTCAATTTTTATGTAATTATTTTAATACTAAGACTTATCTATCTATATCTATAATCTATAGTATTATACTAAGAGAGAAACCAGAGAGAGAAAACAAAAAAGAATTCTAAAGGTGCCACACAGGATAAAATCCTATGTGTCATTTTTCTAATGGTTGAGTCAAAAAATATTTACAACAATTATACTAATAGTCCTTCAAATTTTATGTAAATAAAGTTTTATCAAATAGCATTTAAAACTATAGTTTAAAATAGGAAAATAAAAATTAATTAAATTTAATGGACGGGATTAATGAACATTAATGCACCAGAATTATTCCCTCCCAAAAATAATCCTCAATTAGTATTAATTGATTGATTTAAATTATAAGTTCAAAGGGATAAGGCATTTGTTATTTTTAACATTAATTGACCAGGATTTTTTACCCCAACCAATTTGAATAAAAAAAAATCCCTCTACAAAATAATCCCTAAAATCACTACTTGATTGATTTAAAACCTAAGTTCAAGGTGCGGGAAAGTGGGAATTCTTTAGTGATTAAAAATTAATCAAATTTAATTGAAAAAGACTAATCAACATTAATGCAATGGAAGTCATTTCCCCACCAATCTTATCCCTTAATCAATGTGACGTTATCATCTTTATTCCATAGTTATGAATTTTATTTTAGTTACTGGTTATGATATCTCATTCAGACATTCACTATAAAAATCCACTCCGGTCTAACTCTAACATGTACAATGACAACTGGTGAAACATCGAAGCAAAGCATCTTATATACTTTTACAAAACATCTTTGCGGCGACGACCTCACTCCGATCATGTTTTATTTAACATGTAAGGTGTCTCTTTCTCCAATTGTTTGCAATCTTGATTAACATGCGTTTTTAACCGTGTAGACATAAATTGCTTTGATTTATATGACATGTAACATCTGATTTATTATTTTGGTGGTCTTTTTTACTTTTATTTGTATATAATCCTTATACATATTCCATTATTTAATTACATTTTGGGCATACAATTTATAAATTTGTCATTTCAAAGTATATATAACAATTTTATTTATCACGATCTAATTTAATTTTAATCATATATTTATTATTACAAACCAGTTACTTGATTTGTATTAATCACATTTAAAATTTAAAAATATATTTTAATAGATGTATATGTATAAACCCCGCACATCGTTCGGGTTTAACATCTAGTATACAGTAAGAGAGAAACCAGAGACAAATCAAAAGTGATTCTCAAAGAGCCACATCAGCAAAAATCCTAGGTGTCATCTAAAAAAAAAGCTTAGTGTAATTATGAAAGAGTCCTCAAATTTTAAATAAAGTAATTAAAATCGGTAACTTAGCAGTCTGTAAATTTACAGGTATGTTTATATATTTTTTATTAACTAATTCAAATGTAAATTATACTGTGAATTAGTTTTCTAACCACCGCATTGTTTATGTTTTTGGTACATTTCATAGGATCCAAGAACTACCGTTCGACTCCGCATCGTAGGGAGGAGATTACAAAATTGTTGGACTCCAAGTACCCACCATTAGTAAGCAAAACTACCACAACCTTTGAAGCAAAACTACCCGTCCCTCGCATATATGTATTAAAAGGCTTTGACATTCCCAATTTCAAAATGTATTGGTTGAAAGAATGCCAGAAGACGTCTAACCTCTTGCACTCAAAAAATAATGTACTGCACTGAAATGGCTTCGAATAAATGTCACAGTAAACCAAACTTATATATACTGTGTTCTTGATGATGAAGGCAAGCACATCAGTTTTACAATTGCAAAATCTTTATCAGCCAGTTTCCATCTTTTGCAGTTCATGTCAATCTCGCAAACTCAGATTTCAACGCTTTTATAAGTGCCTTGTTCCCTCGTTCGAGTTCAACCTAAATCTGTTTCAATAATGTCCAGGAAAATTACAGTTGATATGCACTGAGGAGACTAATTCCATTTTAGATTCCAAAAAAAAAAAATCTTCAAGGATTCCTTGAATGCATTCGACTTGGTCAAAGAATGCATGATTGTGGTGTAAGTCACTAAATTTGGGACACAAATGTGAGCTTTCATATCATCATGCAGCTTGTACACTCTTAACAAAGTTATATTGGTGACAGTAGGACTGAATGATAGTCAAGTAACTGATTACATGCAGTCATGCAGACGGGCAGCAACCATCCCCTTTCATCTCTTAAACAGTCCAGTGTGCCTCCTCAACCTTATTTATGTTGCACCAACCATGAATAAAAATGTCAAAACCATGCTCGTTTAGGGGAATGTGAGATTTAAGCTTTAAGAATATTTCACGAGCCTGCTCAACTTTCTTCACCTTGCAAAGTGTATCAAATAACAAATTCGTGGATTCTGGTATTCTTAACCAGACCAAACTTTTCCAACTCATCGAATGTGTGATTACCACATCTCTCCACTGTCCTGCACCAGCAAATCTTCTCATAACCTTGCTGGACAGTATTTAGTGCGACCGGCTGATCTCTTCTCATTTATTCCACAAATGAAATCATATTTTCCATCTGTTTCATTTTCCAATATGTCCACCACCTTATCATAAGCTTCTGTAACGGCTTATAAGCCCAATGTGATTCCACCCATCTAAATATACCCAGTGCAGACCTCCGATCATCTGTGAACCTATTCAGCTTATTGATGAGTTCACGAGGAATCACCGATTCTTCATAGAATTACAAGCAGGGTCTTGCATGAGGAACTGATAGACTTCATCATCGATCCATCCAATAGAAATTTTACCAGATAGAAGATCAAGATCAGGATCCGTTTTTAAATCTACACATTCTCAGCCAGAATCACAACTCTTGTCATGAGTATAGCTGGAATCCTTCACATGAAAACACTAGACAGGCAGGAAAAGTATCGAACATATCCTGTAAAAGCAAGATGGAAAATGACATGATTAATTGGCAAGAGAAGTGTGTTCTTCCCAGTTGGGCTGAAAGGCATTAGAGGAAGGAAGAATGCAACAAGCAGCGTCTCTGGTTGTTATTCCAGCAATCTCTGTTGATTAAGACTTCAGGCATTAATGATTCTATCCTTTTACAATCATATCAAGACATATGCAAAGACCTTGAGAATTATAAATCACCCAATACTAAGGGTGCAACAAGAATATAGCCTTTATAACACCAAGTGGGACGGACATATGGATCAGATGTAGCACTCAAGCACAAGATATATTTATGAGAGTATCTAAACAATATGTTGCATAGCAAAAGAACATGTGGGTTTGGCCAGCTCTCAGTCCTCACTATTCTTCACATCTCTCATTTTTTTACAAACTAAATTATAGTTTATACATTTCCAACAATCCATACAAAGCCTAATGAACATGCTAGCTAAGCAATCAAATTCAACAGGAGTAATTCACGGGCTGGTCTAGGTTCTAGATTAAGAAAACGACACGGAATCAAATTGACATTTCAACTTAGGAAAAAAGTAGGAAAAAATAGAAAGAACCCAAGATCAACTCGACAATATCAAATTATCAACAGAATATTAGGAGCATTAAAAACTAACCTTCAGGATGTGAGCACAAATTTCCAGCCAAATTTCAAATTCCACCAGTAACTGCGGAGACGAGGAGATGGATTGAGATGAGAGGATGACAAGCAGATGCAAATGAGAACGAACCTCGCCTAAAAACGATTATTCGATTGGATTCAACTCCAACTCCTTGTCTTCAACCTGTTTGATGGTAGGCCTCACAGAGGAAAATTTCTACTGTACGACTTGCTGTATCGTTTTTTAGTTCGCAAAGACTGTAGCATCAGCACTGTATTAACTACTGAAAAATTCTGCTGTATCAGCTACAGTACTGATGCACAAACACAGCTCGAAAATTGGTTAACGATGATTTTCTTTGGTTTGTTTTTTTTTTCTTTTTCTTTTTTTGTGTCATGATTTTCCTATTTCTCTCCCGATTCTTCCTGAACATCAAGCGGTACCACGTTTCAAGGAACTCAGGCCCAGAAAGCCAGCTTATATGTAGACTTTTTCATGTATGTATATTTAGTTAGGGTCGAACTGTTAAGCACCCTTATTATTTCATTTGAGCGCCCTCGAAAGACGGACACGCCCTTACAAATGGAAGTAAAGGGGGGGGTGAGGGGGGGGCGAGGGGCACGCACGTGCAATAAACTCGCCTCCCTGTAAAGGGAGGCGAGACGGCCTTCGCCTTAGGCGAAGGTGGTGGCGCGATTTGGCGCCACTTTGTCCAGGTTGGCGAGTAAATGCTCGCCAACCACCCGATGGGTGGCGCTCCCATTTTTTTTAATTTAATCATTTTTTTATAATTTTTTAATATATTTAATATTTATTAGTTTAATAAATATTATTAGTTTAATAAATTTATTTAATTCATGTATTATTTTATTTGAGTATTTGTTTGGTAGTTTAATATTTGTTTAGAAAATTAGGGTTTATGCTAATTAGGGTTTATGATATTAGTTTATAAAAATATTAAACTTAAATATTTAGAGAATGTTTTTTAATTACGTATTTTGTTCATAGGTTGTAGTTGTTATATTGAATGAGTTAATTTCTTGTTAATAATGTATTTAGATTGTTATATGTTTTAATTATGTTAATTACGTAGTATGTTTGTATGGAATAGTTTGTTTCTTGTTAAATGGGTGTTTAGGTAGTATGTTAATGGGTATAGGATTTAGGTGTTAGGGTTTAGGGTTTTTGTTAAAATAATGAGTTTTTGTTAATAATGTATTTAATTTGTTATTAGGATATATTAATTATCTTTAAAGTATAAGATCATTATATCGGATTATATATTTTGTTTTTTGCTCATAGCAAATTATTTATGGTTTAATATTATTAGAGTTAATTTAAGTTATGATATAATTCGTTTTTAATGTGTGCAGGATAGGTTTGATCAGGGGGATGGAGTCGATTATAGTCCGACTTTTGCTACAGACGAGACTTTTGCCACGAATAAGGAAGCTATTGCATATGCGAAGGATATTGCAAAATCTACAACATGGAGTTAAGTGTATACTCGCACAAATATAATAGTACTATACTCCTTTGTCATAAAGGAGGGCGGTACCAAGGTCAACAGGTGGATGAAAACGTGCGCGCCCGACTTAATACAAAGACACAGATGACCGGATGTCTGTTACTATTTACAAGATATATGATAGGTGGGCGATCCGTGTATATCCAGGTCCGTGGGGAATGCACAACCATTCATTGAAAGATCCACCTCGAGTCAGGAGGCCATTGAGTGCAGAAGTGAAAGAGCTTATTCAGGAGTACTGTAAAGCTGGGACTAAGACAGTCCATATTTTACAGGCGATACAGACACAATTTCCTGATGAAAAGGTTACCTCCAAACAAGTCTACAACTACAAAAATCAATTGCGTATGGTTAAATAAATATTTTATTAACTCTAATTATCTACTAACCTCTTTTTTTATTTACTTTGTTCTTATTTATTTAATTTTCCTATACTAAATATTTAATTTCTACGTTTAATATTTTTTTGAGACTAATTACTATTAAACCAACTAATCCTACAAATATATTTTCTATAATTAAATTAATTATAATAACTTTCATAATTTTCCAAATTAATTTAAAAACCGTGAAGCTCCCTAAAACTACAATTGAATTTCTAAAACTACAAAAATATTATAACTAAATTATTTATTGAAGATTAAACATATACTTTTAATAATAATATTTTCTAAATAAATTAAACTAATAAAAATAAATTCCTACGATTAAACTATAAAATCATAAATTGAACTAATAATAAATAATTAAACTAAATTTCATAAGATTTACAATTACTAATAGTAACAATTAAATTAAAATTACTATAAAATTCATAAATAACAATTAAATTTAAATAAATAATATAAAAAATTAATATAATACAAAGAAAAAAAACAAAAACCGGCGTCGACATATGACCGGCGCCGGACCTTTCTCGCCCCTTCCCCCACTTTCGGCGTCGAAGAAAACGGCGCCACCCCAGCCCCGGTCGGCGAGGGAGAACCGCGCCGGGGCAAGTAGAGCTAGCGCGCAAATCCGCCATCTCTCGGATTTGCGCGCCGGCTCTACTTGCCTCGGCGCGGTTCTCCCTCGCCGGCTAGGGCTGGTTTTTTTTTTAAAAAAAAAAAAAAACATTTCAAAATAAATATAATTAAAAAAATACACTTCAAATTTTTACGTACCTTCAGTTTCTGTAGTTCTTTCCGTAGCCGTTTCATTCGTTCAGCTATTGAATCTAAGTTTTTTGAAGTTTGGATTGAGAGAATTTGAAATGAAAGATTGATTTAGAAATTGAAAGAATGAAATTGAAACTCTTAATTTATAAAATCATATTGGGGCAAAAAGGTCTTTTGGTGTTATATTATGGCGCTCAAGGGATATTTTTAGGGCGTTTAGTAGCCTCCAAGCGGTCGGCTGTGTTGGGTGGAGTGTGGACGATTTCTGGGCTGGACCTAAATACATTTGACCCAATGACGATGGGCCTAAATATCCTCAAATTTAAACGTACTTTCTGAAGTGGATAAGTAATTGGACTAGTTACAAGCAAAGTCCACAGATATCAATCGGCTCAATGGCCCATTAATCTTAACTATATATACTAATAATACTACATAAGTTGGCCAATGGCGGCATATATATATAAATAACTTCTCCTAAATTCAAAGTTTGCAAACCATACCATACTACTCCAGGATATTAGCAAAAACAAACCCTCTGATCAAATTATTAAGTTATAAATCCAAAATCAATACCCATTACTTTGATGCATTCCTTCACTCACATAAGCAAAATGCTGGTGATGATGATGGTAAGAAGACATTGAGCTGCTACTCTCACCAACATCTTTCTCATCTTCTTCTTCTTCTTGCTGCTGCTTATTATCTTCATTATCATCCTCCTCAAATTCTTCTTCTTTAGCCATTTTCTCAATTGCCATTAACTCCATTCGTTTGTTACTGTATTGCAATGTTGGAGCCTTATCAGTCCCATACCCAAACATTATTGGTTGTTGTTGTTGTTGTTGTGGAGGTGATGAAGCTGCTGCAGCTGAAGAAGGAACCACAGAAGGCAGTTTGGAGAGAAGGGCTTCAAGGCTGCTCATTGATGGAGTTATTTTCATGGCTGGCTGGTGGAAATGGTGATGATCATGATGATGATGATGGTAGATTAGCTCTGATGGATGAGGTGGCACTCCATGGAAATGCCATGATCCATCTGAAATTGCTGCTACTGATCCTCCATAGCCATCAACTTTAAAGGAAGGATAGGCTGCTGCTGCAAGTGATGATGGATGTGGTAAAAGTACTCCTGGTATGCTTTCAATGTAACTGAACTTCTTCCTCAGTAGTACAACGTAGCTCAGGTCCTCAACCACCTTCAATAAATCAATCATTAATCTCATGGAAATATTTTTAGTTTAAAAATAATGTAAGAGAGAGAGAGTGAGAAAGAGACCTTATGGACAGCTCCTAATTGAATGACACCTTCTCGAACAGCAATCAAAGCTATAGTCTTTGTTACAAGTTACAGCACCATTTCAAGCAAACAAGTTCATTTAAGTTAGTTTTAGATGATCTAGTTAACACCGGATTGAAAAAAAAAAAATGGCTTGAGACTTGAGTAATACCTTAATACCAGACTGGAATTGAGCTTCCCATGTTCTAGGATGCTATTTAAAAACAATGTCAATTTAGTTACATAGTTGTGGAAAGTTGAAAGATGGGAATGGTCAAATATTGTACGGATTGTGTATAGTAGCATGAAATGATGGTTTTGATTTATTTGGTTTTAGGAATAAATGTATGCTTACTGAATCAGCTGAGTTGTGCCATGCTGACAAGAAGTTGATTTCTTGATCATTTGGTTCTTTATGGATCCACTTGTGGCTATGATCAGCAGCTACTTTTCCAATCAAACTTCAAGGAAATCATAAATGATCTTTCATCAATATCAGAAAAACCTATACTTGAAGGGATCCATAACTGAAAGAAAAAAACAAAAAAAGATGGAAACTCCATTTTTCTTTGCTTCTTCTTTTAATCCTGACTTACCCTTCACCATAGTTGTAGATTTCATGGGACATCTTGAAGAAAAGTTCAGGTTGAAGTCCTTGATAGTGTTGGTACTCGCAGTTCCCATACACAGATGAACTTGGGCATTCTCCTGTGCTGATCTCAGCTGCTGTTGAGGCTGCAAAATTGCAGAAACCATCTTCCCACACCAATATCCTGACATTTTAGAGTGTAACTTTGTAAGCTCATATGTAAAAAACTGCACTTAGGACCCAAAAAAAAAAAAAAAAGAAAAAAAATTTCAGAACAGATACTGAGAAGTCATACCAGTTTCTTCTGTTTCCTCTTGACCTATCATATACTCCTGCCTGACAATCCCACCTATCATTAATTTTAGCAGCCAAGAAACAGAAAACGTTATATTTGGCCTTTAAAAACAAAGTGAAAAAAAGGGTTCTTCTTCTTTCTTTTTTTTTCTTTCTGGATAGAGATAACAAAATCAGAACATGTACTTTGGTGGTGGATAATTTCTTGGCAAGATCCTCCAGAAGACAGCATAAACCCATTGAGAGTTTTCATGAATGCACAAGCTTCTGAGGGTATGTTGAAGAAGATGAGTGATAGCCAATGAACTAAGTTGTTCTTCCATGGCTTGTGAAGTTAGTCCAAAGTTTGAGTCTTTTTCACACAACTCTTTCCTTTCTTTCTTTTTTTTCCTCTCTATCTTCAGAAGAAGGAAAAACTCAACAACCTTTTCTTCCCTTTATATAAGGACCCCCCCTCCCTACCAAAGGACTCTTCCTATTCCTCCTATTCCTCTCTCTCTCTCTCTATTTATTTACCAAAATGATTTCTTGAGGCCCACACTTTAATTTCTTTCCCTCCCCATTTCTTCTACAATACTCTCTTGCTTTAAAAACTATATTCAAAAACTACCCAATTGGCCAATGGCCAATATGCTTACTGACTTTTTTTTTCTTTTTTTTTTGGCCTTCCTCTCATCTCCTCCCTCCAATAATGAGTAATCAGGAGGACCAAACCTTATACTAATTCTACATGGATAATCATGAGTAGATCTTCAAAGTCTATGTATCAACATTATTCTGAAAAAATGTCTCAGCCCCAGGCTAGCTAGGCTCCTCTTCCTTCCTCTACCACCATTCTGATTTCTGACACAATCCCACTCATTTCAGTCCCATGAAATTTTCCGTCTTGCACTTAATTCACTTTCTACTTTTATTTAATTTCACTCAAAATGGTTTCTTCTCTTCCTAGCTCCTTGCTATTAATGTTTGAAAAAATAGTTTCCACTTGTCAAGTTCTAGGATTAGGATATTTACTGGGAAATTTTCAGTGACTAACACGTATATGAGGGATCTATAGGCAGAATTTTGCCTTCATACTCTGCAGTCTGCAGCATATATCCAAATTTGCCTCTCATTCACATGATGAGATTTCCCCATTTGATCCATTAATTTGATGAGTTTTTTTTTTCTTTTTTTTGTAGCTTTGTTGACCAAATTGATCATGGGTTGTTTTCCTTACTCTTCAAAAGGCTGATGATATATCATAATAGTATTGGCAATTATAACAGTATCAGCCGCACTGGAATGTACTATAGATATTGCGACCTGTTAGGATGATCTGCTACATTCATTTAGGTCCAAGTTTTTGTAATGTCCTTGTGGTCCAATAAAGCTACAGCATTAGGTAATGCAAAAGGAAAAAAAAAAACAATACAGGGCCACCGGAACAACAAATTGGTTGGTTTGTTTGTGTCATTTTGCTAATAGCAAATTTCTTGTATCTTTGTGTTATAAATTCACCATCTTTATATTTTGCCACCTTAATCCACTGTTCTAACAGTGACACAAACTTTCCCGGATGACATTCATTACTAATTAGTTTGTTGTGGTTTAGTTGTACTACTACTGCTGTATATAATTCAAGTGGAAACACAGAAAAAGGAAGGTCAAAGTTAATGCTAATTGGCCTAATTTCTCCCACCAAAAGAAGAAGAACATAAAGGGTGGCCATTTGGATGAACATTATATTAGAGCAAAAGCTTTAACCTTGAACTTATAAAGAAATCTATAAGTCGGTGTCTTCTAGTTGGTAAAGAAGTGATCTTGCTGGTGTCACCTAAATATTTTGGGTACAATTTTCTGTATACAATGGAAAATTCACACACACACACACACACAAAGTACACGTGCATACAGATAAATTTAAAATGACATAATTTGCAAAGTACGTGATGCTAGCAACCTTGAATTATGATGAACGACTCTACTTTTTTCTAACCAGTCAATGAAAAGAATTGATTGATTTTGATTCCTAGTCCTAAATGTATCAATGCATACAACGTACATTATTTATGTACCATGAGTTGCATTCTCACTCTAAAATATAAGGAGTTCTTGGTTCCTGCAACTGCCAAAACCTTAATAAGAACAAGACAATTTGACTCAACACCCATCCCTTTTACTTTGACCATTCAATAAATTTAACCATGAAAGAAAGAAGGGGGGTGGGGGGTGGAATCTGTGCTTACTACAAAGTTGCTCTCTTTTTTCTTTCTTTTTTTTTTTTTACTTCAATATATGTACCTTTTTGATATTTTCCTGTGACAGTGACATCTATAGTTTGTACTATAAGTTGCTATCATTTTCATTATTTTGTGTTTGGCTTTTTCGTATAGTAATAATAATAACAGGGAAAGGAGTGTGAGAGAGAAATTGGGGGGGTTCTTTTATTGAAGAGAGAGTAGTGTGGGGACTGAGCAAGCAATCTGTTAGTATTGAAGGATAAAAATAGGAGTTTTCTTTTTTTGTACGGCCAATATGTAATTAAGGCAGTGGAAAGGAATAGTATTGTTGGCGGGGAGACATAATCTGAATTCTGAAGCAAATGATACATCATCCCATTGGACTAATGGATGTAAATCACATTTCTTTATTCAATGTGGGGATGTTTACTGATCTAGGGCTCCAAATATGGTGCATATTTCAATGTAATTCTCCAAGTAATGATTAGTAACGAGATGTAAAAACGAAGACAGATATAACAATGTTAATCAAAATAAAAAAAAAAAAGAGAGAGATATAACAATTGTGTCTTAATTAACTGTCTCATCCCAACGTATCTTTTTATATTTTCAATACACATTTTTATATTTCTAACACAAAAAATATGTGAAAATACACATTAAAAAAATGAAACAAACATAGCTTAAGGTTGCGTGTTTGAAAGTTGCCATCGAAAATGCGCGATATATACTAATTTTGTGGTAACTACTAAAAGATTGCACTAATATGCATGACATGGTCTTTACACAATATTCTTTTCTTTCTACAGATGTTATGAATATCTGATGTACTGTAAATTGTTCTTTTCAAAAAAATTCTAATATCACTCTTTCGGTCCTAAGAAAATATATAGTCTATTGAAAAAAATAGGACTCCATTTAACAAACATAGTACTCCCTCCATTTCAAAATAAATGTTGTTTTAGCGAAATGGAGAAATTTCAAAATAAATGTCGTTTTTGGATTTCAATGCATTTTTTGTCAAAAATTTCCAAACACACTCGCAAAAGAAATAATATTATTGGTGAGCATTTTTTTTAATAGGGTTGATTGAAGATATTCTAGTAATTTAACTATTATAATGTTTTCTTAAATTTTGTGCAAACTCTAGAATGACACTTATTTTGGAACGGAGGGAGTATTTATTTATTTTTTCCTTAGGGCTGATAGAGTATCGTTTATTATTTTAAATGATATTTTCAATCATACTCTTGTGATCCAAACAGAAGAATTATTATGATGGAGCGCTGGCCCTTTCTGGGAATACCATAAGGCTAATTTTCATACTATAATTACCTGTCTTTTTGCAGGCATGAATACATGGAAAAAGGAGAAGTATTTGAATGTATTTAAAGTCATTTTTGTGAAAGGGATGGTGGAGATGGAGAGATTGTATTTGTATGGGGGATGTACGACATTGGATTTTGTTCTTTTTCACTGAATATTTTTTTTCTTAAAAAAAAAAAAGAAAGAAAGAAATTGGGAAAGAGAAGGTATAAATGATAGGATGGAAGAAGTTTGGAGGGGTAGAAAAAAAGTAGGGCAGAGGTCTATGGTCAAGATAACGAAGTGTGGGAATGCCCCATCCCTTTCCTCCATTTACGATGTGGAAATTCTGTCCTTCCCATCCTATACCATTGTTCCTTGTCTCTTAATTCATTTATACCATTTACACATTTCATTATAAATTTTTTTCCCCTTCTCAAACAATTAATCAATTTGAAACACAGAAAAAAGGAGATTAATCAATTGCCATACATTTAGAAAATGCATGTATATAATTACCAAAGCTTTTAAGGTGGGGTTTCAAGAGTTTATATCATGTATTGAGTTGGCAAATGAAATTCCTTATGTGATAATGCATATTGATTTAATCATGCATATATATATATATATATATATATATATTTGTTAAAGTGTTTAGTTTTGCAAAGTAGACTTATGAATTATAGATGGTATTGGTTAAACAATATGATCATAAATCACGATCGATAACTTTAGAATCTAAAACGTTACTACGATATATATATATATAGGTGAATCTATGAGTGTATAGACACATTGATGAATTCTAAATTAAGATTCCTACATTAAACGAGACACAAAGAAACAATTTGTCTTTCTTCTTCCTGGTGTATCCACAAGACACTGGGACAGAAAATCCGGGAATTGCAAACTTAGGAGGAAGCAAATCCCAGCTCGATCCCTGCGAATCAATCCCTCTTAAAAAAAATCCTTATCCTCTAAAAAAAAAATACTATGGAATTTTCGGCATCAACTTTTTCTTCAGTTAATTTGTGTAATCCGGTGGATGATGATGATGATGATGATTGATAAGGTTATCCTTTTGTCCACTGATTAATTTGTGAGGAAACAATTTCATTTAAATACTCGTAACTCAAACATGCATGTACTACTTTATTCCCTCCATTCCAATTCAATAGGTCCATTTAGACATACACGGAGATTAAAAAAAAGTAGATGATGGAGTTTATGTAGTTAATCTTCAATAAAATTTCTACTACACCCTTATTAATGACTAGTGAGTTATTAATATGAGAGAGTAATAGTTGAAATTAATTAAATCTTCTTGATTTCAGTGAAAGTGGAAGGGGTATATTAGAGAGTTTACAAAAAAAGCTAATTAATTATCTAAAGTGGGACTAAGTTTTGAAACATCCCGAAAGGGAAAATGAGCCTGTTGAAACGGAATGTAGGGAGTATAAGAGATATGAGAAAATAGAACGGAACAAAGTAACGGCCAAAACTCAGATTATTGGCAGCCGTTTTATAATTAGGATAATTCAAAGGACTGGATCGTAGAGAGTTGCCCAGAAATCTAAATTTCAGTGTTTCCTTGGGGTGATGAATTTGTAACATATATGCTCTATAGCATCCATCCAGGCATCATCATCAGCTGAATTGTTATTATTGATAAAATAAGCAGCAATCATTCGATATAGTATTTATGATTTTATATATGGTATTCTATTGTACAATTTCCAATACGTGCGTTTTATGATACTGCGCAATCTTGATCCTTCCCAAACTTAGCTACCTAAAAATAACATTATTCTTTTGTCTCTCAATGACTTTAAGGGATGTTCATACCATCTCTACGTGTATCAAGTTCGCGCAGATAAAATACATATAAATGCAAAAGATGGTTCACCATTTTATTTAAAACTTTGTACAATACGTGCTCATAGTAAGTAAACCTCCTTATTGTATACACCAATTTGACAAGAAGAAGAAGAAGTTAAATATAGAGAGCGTTTAGAACGATAATGAGTTTTTTTTTAATGAATTAATCGGAAAGATCTCTTATGATTTGCTCTTAAAGTTAATTATTATTATTCAGATTATATTAAAAACTTTTTATAACCTTGCATTTCTCAAAAGTCGATACAACAGGTAGGGTTTGGTGCTGTAATATTTCTCCCACTTTTCCTGTAATTGGGAATGACCCTTTGTTTTCCTCTAAATCAGATTTCATATCAAAATGTCAGATATGCTGTAATCAACTAATAAAGGACTTCTGGCCAAAAAAAAAAAAAAGATAAGCCATCATATTTATTTTCTCCCAGTGTGTGGAATATTTCTTTGTTAGCATACGATGGAAGATGCTGATTACACATTTTACGTGAACAAAATCCCAATTAAATCGTAAACTAATTGGAAATGTTAATCCTGTACATTTAATCTTACAATTCTTAAGATAAAGATTCCAATATATGGATTTATCTTTAAATAAATTCAGAAAATGGACGCAAATTAGCTAGTGGATTTCTAATAAATTAAAATATATTCTGGGGTGTTAGAATTATTATTCTTTGTCCTGTTTTTATGTGACTGCATGCATGGCACCTAAGTTCTTAAAATAATTTTCATGTCAATGCAGTATCGGGGGTCCCGGCATTGTGCCTTAAAATCAAACATAAGTAATAAAATTTAGGGGGATAAAACATTTACCCAAAAAAAAAAAAAAAAGAAAAAGGATCCCAAATAATAATAATAAAAAAAAAGAAATCATTAGGGCACAAAAATCTCAAACTTTCACATGATTAATTCATCGCTCCAGAAATAAAGAAAGCCTCGTCGTAGTATCGCTATCCTAGCCCCCCCTAGCCTACGAGCCCTAGGCCAAAAAAGGGGAAAAAAATTGTATAATGGCCGAAGACATCAGTCATGCATGGTCCTCGCTCTAGCCACCTTACGCAAAGCACACACAAAAATGAAAAAAAAAAAAAAAAAACCCTAACTAAGGTCATGCATTTCGAGCTCTAATTTCGTTTTGAAACTACAAAAAAGAAACGCTTAATTAAATGGGATCTTAAATAGTATTCTATGTGTGTTAGAATGATTGTCCAATATAATAATTAATACGAAAATTTAATCTTTAATGATAATCATTTTGAGACAAAAAATGTCGGATCCTTTCTTTTCTTTTTTTCAGTTTCTAACTTGAAAATAGAAGGTCTAAGTTGGGAGAGAGTTGTAATGCACTAGTTTTTAAAGTCAGAATAAGCTGGTAATGGACATATTGTTTGTTGGTAGGAACTACAAAATTCATTACTCGTAAAATAGTCAAACATTATTAATAGGGAGTATGTATGGAATAAAGAATCCTTTTTCTTTTTCTTCTTATTATTTTCTCTCTCTCTTTTTTTGTTTTGTTTTTGTATTTAGTGACGGCGAGGATTCTTTAGTCATTTCTTCGACGTTATTGTGAGGTTGAAGATTAGACCAAAGCTGCTATGTAAGTCACGGTCGCCATGAAAAATAAGTCCGACTATCTATAGTTCATTGCAAATAACTTCCTTATGTTTGCTTGTTTTGCACAAGACTCTTTGAAAGAGTAACAATGTTACATATTCAATCTCCTTTGGGTTTTTTAAATTTGTGCAATTTTCCCATCTCCTTTTTTTTTTCCCGGGCAGTGATTCATCTCAATCAAAATTTTTAGCGTGTGCTTTTAAGTATTTTTTATATTGAAAATGTAAAAAAGTGTATTAAAACTTTCTACATGTATGCCCATTTATAGAGCTAGCGCATTTGCTTTCTTTTGAATTAATTAAGTGCAAGACAATGGAAAACATTATAAGTATATTCAAATGTGACAACCAAATTGTTTAATGGAGTTCCATATATACATTATGTATAAAAATGACAACAAGGATAAACTTGAGGGAATGATATGTAATTAATTCGATCAATGGAGACATCATCTGATTAATTTGCCAGGAAATATATAGCTGCCCTTCAATTTGGAATGAGTACTTACTGGAGGGGAGTAGTACACTAAGTACAGTACACCTTTTAATTTTGTTCTATTGCCAGTGAAGAAGCAGCTGGATCCCAAATTCCAATGTCCAATTAGTTTTTTTCCTTCCTCTTTTTTTTTTTTTTGGGGGGATGTGAGAATATATGAGATAAATATAGCTAGCCGTCAACCCCCTTTACAAAATGTGTAGGACATGAATTTGCATGGACAATATTGCTTAAACATAAAGGTATATACTTTAATGTCTTCTGCCAAAAACCCTACTTCTTCCTCTCCTCATCATCATCGTCCATGGATGGATCCCAAGATGATCTCTAGCTAAGCTAATTCCCACTTTTCTCTTTCTCAGCTCCTCTCTTTTTTTAGTTTTTTTTTGCCCATTTTTCTGACGTAAGGAGCATTTTTTCCCCCATTATTCTTCAAGGCAATACTTGATGAGTATATCTCGATTTAAATTATTATAGAAAATGTAAATTATAAGGGCAGTGAGGCGGTGTCTAATATTTGTTAGAATATGCCGTGTAAGTAGAAAAAAATATACTCCCTCCGACCTACATTTCAAAATTATTGTTCAGTTTAGATTTTAATTTTTTGATCAAGGAAGCGCATTAAAAATTTAAAAAGCTGTATTAGAAAAAGATGAATGCAGATGTTAACCATAGATATTTTTTCTTAATTAATACTCCCTCTGTCCTATAATTATTGTCCAGTTTTACTAAAATGAAAGATTTTATTTGTGGTCAAACTTAACTATATTTTACCTTAAACAACCGGATATACCCCTACATAAGTAATTGTTTAACCAATAAGATTTTATGGATAATGTTTTTTACTAAGGACAAATGTGTAACTTGATCCATAAAAAGTCAAATTGGACAATAATTTTGAGATAAAATTTTTTAGGTAAAGTGGACAATAATTATGAAACGGAGGGAGTATACATGTACCTTTAAAAAAAAAAAACCATAATCATTACATTCCCTAAAACATGTGTACTCTCTTTGTTTCCCGTAGGAGGAGACTAGGATTGGTGCTACGATGAAGACCCTCAATTTCATTTCAATTACGGGCAAGGAACTTTGTGATATCGGGGGAAAAAGAATTAATGTTGTACTATATAATAATTAGCTTATGACTATGTCCTTTTACGTACTTTTATGTCTCTCCTCTGGGAGCATATCAGCTAGCTATGCATGCTTGTTACAAATTAGAAGTGATAAAAAAGCTCAATTATTCGAGCGATTAATTTGGGAATTATTGCACTACTAAATTCACGTTGTGTTCCACAACCAGGGAACTTTAATAATACAGAAATTAAGAAAGTGACATCTCCTCTGCAGTGAATAACCTTTATGAATAACAATAATCCAAACACCTTTTTAAGGATGGGACTTTTTCTAATTATAATCACATGAGAATATAGGGATGTCCAATTGTCCATCATACAACTAACTGTGTGCTAATTAATAAGGATGTCTAATCACCTTTACGAAATTAAAATCTTGTTTTTTCAGAAACATCATTTGTGCAGTGACACACAACAAAACTACGTAATTCTCAATTTTACATTTTTTTTTTTATCATTTAGCCAGAAGAGTAGACACTTTAGAATACAATTTAAAGACGAATGATTTTATTATACGTACTTTTTGGCAAGAATATTAGATGTATGCCCTCCTCAATAGTAAGAGTAGCTTTGTCATGTTACGATTTCGAAAATCAAGTAGTCTAAAATCAAAACAAAAATTCAAATCCGGATAACATTCTAGAGTACACAGCATTACACTTAGTCGTAAGGTGATATCACATGAACGATTTACTACTCTTTGTTCCTTACAAAATTGCCCATGTTGAGTTTTGATTACGATTCCCTCTTATTTAAAACAGTTGATTGGGAGTTGGAGGGAAGACTCGGGGATTTTTTATTTTTTTTTCTTTCTTTCAATTAAATAAAGCTGCTAATTTGTGGGGATTTGATTTTGATGATGCCAGTCACTTTAGGCAACAGAGTTTGGGAAAGGGACTCACAATCATGGAAAGATGGAATAGGCATCTTTCCCTTATTGAATGAGTGATTGAAGACGTGACTGAGATATTTGTGGGGTTCTCTTTTTTTTTTTTTTTTTTCCGATAACGACTTTGGATTGGATGGATCTCGCATAAAGTTGTGCCTTATATACCACCATTCAATCATTTCTCATAACTAATTTTATTCATTGCTAGTTTTTTTTTTAAGTCATTTACTTATCCTACATGTCCGATGAACTAGAAGTGGAATGCGTCACTGGTAAGAATCAAACTCAAGAACACGAGTATTTGAGACGAGGGCTTTATTATTACGATAAGAGTTCGTACCCCCGGCCGGGAGTCTAGTTATGATAGTTAAATGCTGGTACAGAGGCAAAGAACAGTTCCGAGGAGGAGCAAAAGCCAGTACCGAGTACCAAGAGTTTTGTGGTACACAGATAAGAGATGTTAGTGTCATTTCGTGTCAAGTTTACAAGTATGGAGTGGTGGGGTTAATTGTACTACTAGTTTGATGGGTTCATTTGGGAGGAGGATCTCTCTTTACAGAAGGACTTAGCACGAGAGAGAGGCAAATGACACCCCAAATGGGTGGAGGGGTCATAGCTCTTTACTATTCACTGAACCCATCATCATTGATCATGAATGAAAACACTATACACTACTGATAATGAACAGCTTCAGTTCGTTATCACCTATACTGTCTAACCTACCCACGTTTTTTGACCATATACCTCTCTGGTGGAAATTCGATTAGATGGTTGAAAAAATACAGCCTATACGGCCGGTTGCTGTTGTTTCGTTTCAGATTCTCCATTTTGTTTCCTTTTACTATGCCGAGTTGGGTGTTCCAATACCAGTGTTTATGAAGCGAATGTCTCAAGTTCTTTTCTACTGTCAAACCAAAATGCTGTATAAAAAATCTAAAGCAAAGCGACTCCTAAATGCCAATGTTTCAGCAAAATATGGAACAGGGTCAGAGCTTAAACAGAGATTGTGGGAGCTTGACAAAAAAATTTAAGTGACAGCATCTTCCTGACCTAGATTACCTTGAGAAGTTCATCTTCCTACAAAAAAAATTTCTCATGAAGTACCATGAAGAGAGGACAATAGATAGAAAATTGCCAACCCAACATGGCTAGGTCAAAAACTACAAAAACTAATGACATCACCAGGAAATTCAAGAACTCCAGTGTATTAATCATCTCATATTGCCCTCCCTCAAAACATCAATCATGTCATATATCCGCTTCTCAGCTTTCTCTTGAACCTACATTTCAAAGAACACATTCACCTTCAGTGACCAGTGTGTGAAAAGACGGCCACAATTTCATAAATTTTTAGCAACCAAGACATGGCTAAAAATTTTGGCTCCACTTATGGGTTCTTGATTTGCATTATGATGCTCAAAAAGATTTGGTGGGATGGAAGTTTTGCTAGAATCTAGATTGAGTTAAGTATGTATATACCTTTTTAGCTAGGAAAAGAACGGCATCAACTGTCCCTTCTGCGTAGATTGATCGACCACATACATTATGCTGAAACTCAAATGAGACACTGCAACAACACAGTTCACATTCCAAGGCGCTTAACACTTTGTAACCAACACGAGCAAAAAAGGAAAAAAAAAAGAGATTACAGTATCAGAAACTTACGTTCCATCTGGTGATGTCAGATTATACATATGGAAGGCATGGCCTGATAGATACTCATCTGGCACCCCAACCATCTCCCTTTGTAGCCTGGGATCTCGAATTAGTTGTATCTGGTGAAGGAATTTTGAACAGAATGTCATGTGAGAGAATCAGTCACAATACAGTCTAAATTCCAATCATTGTCGAGCACCTGCTAGTAGCTTTCATTTCACTTTAAAACTCCATCTCTATGCATAAATTTCAAAACTGTCACAATCTTAAGTAATCCCAAGCAATAGAGGAAGAGGGTTTGGTTTTTGCTATTAACACATAAAAAATGTTTGTTGCAATAAAAACATTTGAGACATGTAGTTCAAAATTTCAAGCCAAAACTATAAGACTGAACAGAGAAAATAATAAGTGAGCATATTAAGCTGTGAAAAGGACAGCAAAATGGGGCATCTCAGTTCGTCATGGACGAAATTGTAAGAGTTTTTCATTTCCAGTCAACTGCTTACAAGGACATGCTGCTTGGTAACAATTTTGCAGTTACCAAGAGTCAAACTCACAAGCTTCTTTACTTGACAAATATGCAATATTAAAAGGAACTTCCACATATTGTGTTGATAGAATGCCAGAAACCAACCTGATCTTCTCTAAAGGAGACTCCAAGCTTCTGAAAGCATGAGATAACAGCTTTAGCTGTACCCGATGTGTCCTTCTTACTAGCTTGATGGGACTCCATCACCTAAAAGAAAGAACCATACCATGTTTTTCTATGAGATAGCAATTTAATAGAAGATAAGTATTGTATGCATCAAAGAAGTTCAAGTATATACAAGCACGGCGAATTGCATTATAAAAAGGCCATATGCTACTGAGACGACAAAAGATGTAGCACATAAAGTATGCTATTTAAGCAAGGACATCCAATTGTTAAGCCTACTTACTAACCCACCCCAAGGTATAAAGCAGAAATTGCTAAATAGAACCGGAGCCAAATGCGTACCTGTAGATCATACCCAGAGAAAGCTCCAGGAAATTGTTCTGCCATTATTTCCATTGCTGCAAGAAAGGCTACCACCTGGTTTGGAAAAGCAATAAGTAATACAATGTATCAAAACAGAAATACGAGAGATAAATTTACAGAGATAAGCCAACTTTCTTATACCTGCTTTCCCATTTGAGGGGAGATAACAGCATAAATATTGGATTCTTCTACCGTTTTATACAGCTTTTCCCTATCCCCACCAGTAGTCCCCATAACAAATGGCACCCCAACTTTGGCATAAAGTTCAGCATTTCCTGTGCACATCGGACATAGTTTAGAAGATTTGAGATGGCAGTTATCAAAGCTTATCTTATATACATTTCACATGGAGAATATTAATAAGACCACAAACTATGGCAGAGAGAAAAGGAGGTGAAATAAACAATGGGAGAGCAGAAAAGGGAGATAATAGAACGAATTACAGGTATCAAGTGTAGAGTAAAAGATATTCATGATTTAAATCAATTGTCAAAATCCTTAAACAAAGAGAAGCTTGAAGCATATAAAGAATTCTTTAAATCTCATTAACTTTTACTTGTCAGAACCATTGATAGAAAGTGAATACTCCAAATTTTTATTCTTTTCTTTCTCTCATCAACTTAAAATTCTATTTTCTCCAATTATTACGTTTGAAACTACTGAAAACTAAGCTAAGGTTTATACAATCCTTTAGATTTGATAATCATAACATCAACTAGGCAATATAAACTATATATATAGCTAGAAATCTAGTAAAGGAAACAAAATTTGAAAAAAGGAGAAGGAAGGAAGATCCTAGTGACTACAACTCCTATTTCAAACATTTTAAGCAAGTCATTCACAGTGGAATGGAAGCTACTCTATTCCTCAGCCTCCATGAAAAGGTAGAATTATATTACCATTTACTGCACTAGGCACAGTGTAATCCACCACCACAAGATTTGGATATTCTTCATATAAGGAAGACAAAATAGTCTCTCTATCCGAGTAGCCATGAACCTTGATCTCCTTTCCACTGACTTGTATAGTTTTCCCTTCATCTTCTGGACCACCAAATGATTCAGGAACTATATATAGGCCAGCAGCATCAGCTGCTTCGAGAACCGCTCTTCCCATTTTCCCAGTAGAACCATTCATCTTCATTTATTTGTTTAAATACAGAAGAGGAAAAGATGTATCAAACAAGTGCGGATGAACATTAGACTATCATTTGAGACATCAAATTTGAGGGCAATCATGCTTTTATTCCCCTCGTTAGAAAGTATCACAGAGTAAGCATATACAAGTAATAAAAACGATAAAAGCTGATGATAACGAGCCCGTGAACTGATTGGTAATCAAGCCACGTAACCAATTAATAGCCAAAGAAATACTACAATGTTCATAGTTCTTTGTTTCATATTTAGTTTTTTACCATTTCCATATAATAGACCAAACAAAACTATTCAGCAAATAGATTTACTAAATAGAAACCAACTAGAGGCGACTAAGTTCATTCAGCTCTTTAGAAAAACTTGTGAGGAAGGAGATTCAAACATATAAAGCAAGTAGACATTCTTGACTATGTCTCTAACAGCTGCATTAAGTTAAAAGAAAAAAACAATGTATTCAAGATTGACATTCTTGAAAACATATAGCGGAGCTAGTACTGATAAGTGATAAGAGCAAGTCAGACAAAGCAACTCAGAACTTCACTTTTCACTTTGGCAGACCTCAAACAAAGGCTTGAGCACAAAACAAATAATTTCTGGATGAAGGGAATATGGAATATTTTTTGCACTATAATTACAGAGTCTAGTATGATTACCATAATTGGTAGTCCAAAGCTTTCAGTTGATCTTGTCTGCTCGAGAGATTGCACAGATGACATGCTTGAAGCAGTACACTTCAAAACCAGATTCTTTTGCCTTAGAAAAAGTCTTTTGCTAGCACGAGATCTTCTCATGAAAGATGATGTAACACTTCGGCTAGATAATGGAAGGAGAAATTTCTGCTGACTTTGTGTAGTGATATTGCCCGAGATATTAGCCAACAATGTCATTTTCACAATAACTCCTGCCAATAGATATAATCAGGAAACAAAATAGAGCATATAAATCCAAAAACTACAATACATCCCCTGCCCTTGTTCATCCCAACTGAAATAAAATACTGAAGAGACACAATAAACAGGGGGAGAACAAGCAAATGCAGCTAACAGAGCAAGAATTGCACCAATAGCAGAAAGTTATGATGATTCTTTTAACAATCAATCTCTAGATATCACTCAGATTGAGAAGTGAATCATAAATATAATGCAACAGTCCAGTGAGGGGGTAAAGAGAATTCATCAAATGTTCAGATTAAAACTTGAAAATCCCATCAAATAGCATCAAAATTACAACGGCAATGCGATGGCCGTAAAGAAGATCATTAGTGTGGAGCCCCAACCAAAACCTCTCACTGCTGAAATAGTCCCAATATAAACAGAAACAACATGACTATCAACAGAGAAATTAATTTCAAAAGCAACCAACAACTATGTGTTTCATTTCCCCTGTTATCATCTCGTCGGTCCTAACTTCTATTTTCACATTTCTCAAACCAAATTCGTTTAAATGGAACCAGCAGCAAGTAATAGCAGTAAAATCGAAGCAGTAGATACGAAATCAAAAGGACTAAAAAGATCAATAAAACAATAGGTTAGAAGTGGCGGCGGCAGCAGCTTACCGGAGCGGCGGCGACTGGATAAGGTTGTTACGAATGTGCTAATATGGAGGTGGGAACAGTACAATAGAGTGAATTTGAGCTGCGGTCTAAATAAACCCTAAGGCTTAAACCCAGTCAAATGGATGGATACTGATTACTCGGATATGAGATTCTCCGAAATTAGCCTAACTGCCCACCTTATGTAAGCTTCTTGGATTCACAATACCCCTATGAATCCAATTTTGCTTCAATCCTCCCGGAATTGAAGTCCTCCGGTGGCCTCCAATCGATACTGGAAACTGGGGCACTATTCTTACATGCTTTTCTTTCCTTTTCCCGTTCTTTTATTAGGCTGTCCAACTTCTCTTTTCCCCCTTTTTTTTCTTTTAATTTTTTGATGTTTTTAATTTTTTGATTTTTAAAGAATGACTATACTATATATGATTTCAAAGAATTGTGTATATTTAAATTGTTTTTAATATTTATAATTTTTTTTAAATGTAGCTAAGAATTAAAATTGCTAAAATGTAAATATTAATGTGGGTGTAAAAGTACACTGAGATTAAGTAAAGTAATTACTCCCTCCGTCCTTTAATTATTGTCCAGTTTGGGTTTTCATTTTTAGTTCAAATTGTACTAAAAATGAAATCTCAAAATGGATAATAATTTTGGGACAGAAGTAATATAATATTTTATAGTAGATATAAAAGGAATATTTTTTGTTAGTGTGGAAACTATTTATTGTACCAAAACAGTATAATTATTTGTTTTTTCCATAAGAACAAACGCTACACCAAAATAGTATTTGTTGTGTTTGTCGAAGTTGCTCTAAAATCTTTCTCATAGTCAAAAGAGTTCCAATCCGGTGATTAGGTCTAAATAATGCTACTTGACTATATTCTTTCATAGGTTTATAGTATAAAAAAGTATTCCCTCTTGTACTTATTATAAGTTATTTTAATTTTATTTTATGTTACACCTAAAAGGTTTTTCTAACTGAAATAAAAACCTTAAAAATATTTCTTAATAATTAAGAGAACACTACGAATGTTAAAATATATTTTTAAATTTTTTTTCTATTTAATAATCCGAGTTTTCAAATTTGTATTAAAAACAGTACAAAACTCAATTTTCAAATTTGTATTAAAAACAGTACAAAACTCAATTTTCAAATTTGTATTAAAAACAGTACAAAACTCAAGACTTAATATGGACTATTTTTTTGAGACAAATAGAGTAATACAAATCAAAATGTCTTATAATAAAGATAATAGGAATTATAATATAATTATTACGGTAAATTCTATCGTGTGTACGTGTAATCATTCGCGTCACGCTATTTCAAACTTAAATGAGTAACATTGTTATCTCATGGATCAAGTAATATCACTAGAAGTCAGTAATTATCATGATCTCATTAACAGCACGTGTATGAAGACCCTTTCTTCTATTCTATATTATAAATAAATAGTACTACTAACAAAAAGAAAATTGAAAAAAAATTGCTTAGTTCACCATCCTAGAAATCTATGTCAACTACAGTTTACTTAAAGCAACTAGCAGATGGGATCTTCAATTCTTTTATGCTCCCAATTAAACAACAGTACAAAATGCTCCCCAATTTTTAAACAAATTTTTGGCACAAACGATGGACTACCAACCCAATGAAACATTAGCAAATTTTTTGGCCGCTCCAATCTTGGATTTGCTCTAACGCATCCCTTTCATCAAATGGTTTATCTTTCAGCTACTTTTCAGACCCTTAAATATAAGATTAATGTCAATTTTTGATACCGTCATGAACTACTTGTTGCATTGAGCTTAAGATATACGCTTACAGTAAAAGGCGACCACCGTTCTGCAGTTTGACCACAGATTTAAGATGATGGAGAAAGCATTTCCTTATCTGGGAATGGTGGTTTCTCAGTTTGCTCAGGTGGGGCTTTTCATTATGAGCAAAGAAGCCATCTTGAGTGGGATGTCAACCTTCACCTTTGCTTTCTATTCAAGTTCTATTTCTTCATTCATCCTTCTTCCCTCTTCCTTTCTCCTCTACAGGTATATATATCCATCCTGTTTAATTACTACTATTATTGTTTCAGTCCGTTCGAATTTAAGTGAGTTTTGACTGATTCTGTTTTTGATATGTGGTGGGGTGGCGTAGATCAACCCGGCCTCCACTTTGCTGGGATTTCTTCTGGTCCTGTTTTTTAGTTGGTCTACTTGGGTATGGTATAATTTTCTTTAATAATACTTCATTTTGATTTCATGTAATACAAAATGTCTGAATTAATGTAGTTCATTTTACTCAGATTGCTAATGCAGGTATTTGGTATGACTGGGATTTTATATGCCTCAGCATCTCTTTCGACAGCTATGCTCAACCTCATTCCCGGATTCACTTTTCTATTTGCTGTTCTATTCAGGTTCATTGTTGTCTTCCTGATTCAATTGGATTTATTCTGTCTTTCTACTCGGAAAGGGCTCTGTTTCCCTTCGATTTTTTTTTTTTTACATGCAAATATATATATATATATATATATATATATATATATATATGCTCTCAGAAGGCACTCATTCCATTCTGAATAATTTGTTAAATTGCTTTTCTCAGGATGGAAGTACTGGACTTCAGAAGCTTCAGCAGCCTTGCCAAAACCATTGGGACTGTTGTGGCAATCTCAGGTGCTATAGTTGCGACCTTTTATGAAGGTCCTATCTTACTGATGATCCCTTCAAGTCCGAATCTAGCAGTTCAATCTCTTAATCCGTCGTCAAATTGGGTCCTAGGAGGAATCCTTCTAGGAATTTGTTCCTTTTTATCTTCCATGTTTATTATAGCGCAGGTAAATTAGTTAGTAGCTTCCGAAGAAGGTTTCGCATTCATAACTAATTCTTTCCAATACAGGACTTGGTCATAATTCAGGGCATCATTTTTATGTTTTTTTTTTCTCAGGCTTTTGTCCTTAAGAAGTATCCTGTGGAGTTGATCATAATGTTCTCTTATAGCTGCTTTGTGGCTATCCTTTCTGCAGCAGCTTCGCTAATCATAGACAAAGACTTCAGTACTTGGAGCCTGAATTCTAAAACGAGGTTGCTTGCTGTTATATACGCGGTATGTTGTAAGCTAGAATTCTCTGCAGAGTCTTTTTTCGTGTTACATATGGATTAAATAAACTCTTGGATGCAGAACTAGATATGCCTTTAGTCCCTGGGCATTATGTTTTACATTTTCTGCAGTATCCAAAGGCTGGCTGCATTATTAACAGACTAGTAGATATCCTGGATCGTGAAAACTAATCATATATAGAAAATAACTGTAGTGTCTGATGTTAGCACTTTCATACCAAAAGGTTCAATAAATGTAGGGACTATTTGGAAATGTGTTCCAAGTCACCATCGGCGCATGGGTTGTACGCAAGAAGGGTCCTTTTTTTGCTGCAACATTTCATCCCCTCGGGATTGTCATTGCTACGACTGTGGGCGTGATCTTCCTGCATGACATTTTTTACCTTGGAAGGTATATAACAATCCCTCTCTGAGCTATGTTGAGTATTCAAGTGTCAGAAACAGAAGATAAAGCTATAAGTTGGTCATATGTCTTGCAGTATTCGGTCCTAGTTAAATTTGGTTTCTGTACTAATGCACTAACAGAATTCAAATGTAATGCAGTTTGATAGGCTCCGTAATCATTGTCATTGGATTTTATGCTGTGATGTGGGGAAAAAACAAAGAAAGGAAGCTGATCGATAACACTGTGGTCAGTTGCTTGGAATCAGGAAACGAAAAATCACCTCTCCTGGGTTCCCAAGCATGATGAAAATGGATCATAAGTCAGATATCCTTTTTTAAGTCTTGCTAGGATTGCTGTAGTTTGGCTTGTTTGTTCTGCATTTCTGCTTTCTCCAGCTAATTCAAGAAAGTGTATACAAAAAGTAAGGAGGAGGGACTGATCTCGATTGTTTTTGTTCATATTTCATAGAGAATCAGTTCATCAGACGGTTACACTGAAACTATAAGTGAATTTTGTTAGTCGAACTCCAATATTCAAAAAAAAAATAATAGTAATAATAGAAAATTGTGACACAGTCCCAAGTTTAGTATTCCAAATTTCCAACGACTGAATTTATAGTAATTAGCTTTTCCCATTAAAGAAAAATGCAATGATTTCATCGGTGAAAGAAAACAAAACGAACTGATGGTTAAAAGAAGTCACCCATTTTGCTTCTTCCCCCCCAAAAACAGAGGCCAAAATGATTTCTAGAGTTATTAGCCATCATCTAAAAACTGACTGAGCTGGTTGCGTTAGGGTTCCGCCGAAGTTCAGAGCTTGGATCGAACGCTTGTTTTGTGCGGCTTTGATATCTAGGGTTTTAAAAGGCTGGCGTTCGATCGAGAAATTCGTCTTCTTCATTCGGAAATGAGACGTTGATTTTGGGTCCAAACACCAAATGGCAGTGATTTTCCCTCTTTTTCTTTCCTTCGATTCTCTTCGCTGCCCTTAAAACAAAGCAGGAAGATGAGGTGAAGAAAACCAGGCGGCTTTTCCCTTTCCTCTTTCAGAGTATAGTCGGAAGGATGCTTTGAAATTTGGCCTTATGGAGGTTGTCATCATTGCTTACTGTTTTCCCTCTGTTGCTTACTCTTTTGTGTTGCCATTGCTCGGAATGGACATTTGAATTGCTTTTCGGTTGTGTTTCTATAGCATCTTCCTCATAAATTTGTGAACAATTCCTTGAGCCATAGTTGCCTTGGCTCATTTATCAACCACACCTTTAGTTATATGTTCAAGACTTTTGTGATGGTGGGAAAGAGCAAAGAAAAGAAAACGAAAGGCACCAAGGGAAATCTCCGGCGGGTCAGGAGAATTTGCCGAAAATTAATTAGCAGGGGATTGATGTGTTGACTTCCTATCTCACAGAAGAAAAACTCCGTAAGATCTGTGAGGGTTTATGAGATTCCCAAAGACATTAAAGTGAGAGGCTGCCTGAATCTGGAGATGTTGTTAGTAGACCTCCGGAAGGGATGATAGGTTTGTTTGTCAAATTTCTGGATGTAGGGCTCAGGTTTCCTCTGAGTAATTTCTTGCAGAATTTTCTAGCTCGTTACGAAGTGCACTTGAGCCAGTTGACCCCCAACGCTATCAGCAGGGTGCTTGGATATGAACTTCTGTGTAAGGCTTTGAAGTTGCAGACATCTTTTGAAGATTTCGCCTTCTTTTTCAGATTTATACGTATCGGAGATCGGTATACTGTTTCGCACAGGGTGGGGGTTCCTGTCATTGTCCGGGGTTTACCAAATCGTGTAAAGGAATGGAGAACACGATTCTTTTACATTGATAGGAAGATTGTCACCAGTTCTATGGTGTGGCGTGATAAGGAGAAACCTATCAAAGACATAAGCCTCGTGTCAGGGGGGAATGATCCGGCCATTGTGGAGCTCGGGAAGCATTCTGTCTTTGGTAGGATCCTTCCAGAGGCTGCATTGATTCATGCTGGGATGAGTCACCTTGGGAAGAAGGATAAAAAGCCAAAGCCCAAGCTTATTGGTTCTGACTGGCTTGGTAGGGATTAAATTCGTCTGTGTTATTGTTGTTACCTCCCCTCTTTTATTGTTTTTGTAACTATTTGGGAAGATTGTTGCTGCAGCCCTTCTTTTCTTATTGTTGTAACTATTTATTTCTGATGTTTTGCAGAGAAGGACTTGATTTCCTTTTTAGATGACAAAGGTCTCAACGCCATTGGGGATGAGACTAGAGCCGCTTGGAAATGTAAGGCTTCTGCAATAAAGCCTACTAAAATACCTTCTGGGAAGAAGAGAAAAGCTTCTTTGCCTCTGAATAGCCAGGAGGCTTTGCGTCAAGCTTTGGCAGCGGCCCAGGAGGAAGGAAAGGAGTATGAGTTGCTGATAGCAGAACTCAGCACGGAGTCTAAACAAACTAAAGGAAAGATCGCAAAGTTAGAGAAGCAGGTAGCAGTTCTGAAGGAAAATCATTCTCGTTTATTGTTGGAAGGGGTACCTTATCTCCAAGAAGTTGTCAAGCCACTTAAGGAAAGTTGTCGTAATTTTGAGCGTTCGGAGGCTGCTGAGTTTTATCATGGGGAGTATTTTAGGGATACATCACTGCAGAAGATGCCCATGTACAACGCCGATGCCAAGATGTCTGTCATGATGGCTAATTTGAGTTTTCTCAAGGCAACACATGAATTTCACCAAAGGTTTTCTTCCAAACCAGACAATCCTGTTGCTGAACTACTGGAAATTGTACCGAAGTCTTGTCACTCTGGAGGAGATAAACAGCCAACATTAATCAAGGTTCCGTTTGAAGACAATGAGGACAGTGAAGGTTCCACGTCAAGACAATGAGGAGGAAATAGAGAGGTGTGGTTGACCATTAAGTAGACGCCCGAAAAGCATAGGTGAAGTTGTTACGGATGGTACCACTGGAGATGGCATTGCTGGACAGTGTCGTGTTCTATCAGATTGTAATACTGCAGTAATTGTATAGGGTTTAACATACTTTCTTCCACTTTGTGGATGGATTGCTTGTTCTGCAGCGATGCTTCGCTTTGTGAAGTTTCAGCGTATTTTGGTCTTTGCAAAATGTCACAACTTATGTTTTGTTGGGCTCAATGTATGTTCCGGGGGTAATTTAGAATTTTCTACATGGACCAGAAATTATAATAAACTTATATAATCTCTCTTCCAACAGTTCCAGAAGGATAATATTTTATTAAAATTCACATGAAAATCAGAGTCTTGTTTGTTGAACTAGATCATTCAATAAAATTCACATTTTATGTATGGGAGGAGTTGCTCGTCATTAAAATGCACTATTTTCAGTATTTCAACCCCCGAATTGTAATTAGCATTTCTCGTTAATTGAAAAAGAAAATGATGGAATGATGAGGAAAACCCTTAGTATTGACGAAGTTTTTGGTGGTGAAGAATCTTTGCGCAACCTTAACAAATGAATTGTGTCAACTTTGGTATTATCATTTGTCCACTTTCATGATTAAAATAACAACAAAACACTGTATGTGAAGTTGGTGCATTAATATTTAATTATGATTGAATTTCAGATGTACTAAAGTGAAGGCAATCATCATCAACCTGTCTTTGCAGTTTGACCAAAGTTTTTTGGCAGCAGAAATTTTATTTTGGGACGATGGGGAATGCACTTCCTTATGTGGGGATGGTGATTTCACAGTTTGCCCAGGCGGGGAATCTGATAGTGAGCAAGGAAGCCTTGATAGATGGGATGTCAACCTACACCTTAGCTTTCTATTCTAGTGTTATTTCTTCATTCATTCTTCTTCCATCATCCTTTCTCCTTTACAGGTATATTATTAGTACATGTTATGAATGATCCGATCCAATTACATTCTGGTGTATGAGAAAAGATGACTGATTCTGTTTTGTTTCATGGTGGGAGGAGCAGAACCACCCCTCTTCCGCTTTGCTGCGATTTCTTCTGGTCCTGTTTCTTAATTGGTGTACTCGGGTAATGGCTTGATTTAAACAATTTTGGATTCAATGTCGTATCCATGAAATGTGAAGATATGACTGATTTCAGTTTCATTTGCATATTTAGATTTCTGATGAAGATAACTGCAATGGCTGGGACTTTATATGCATCACCATCTCTTTGTTCAGCAATCCTCAACCTCATCCCCGGGTTTACTTTTGTACTTGCTGTTCTATTCAGGTTCACAAGTCTTCCTGATTCCCTTAAATATTGTACCATCTTTAAGGAAAAGACTCCTTTTTTCTTTCTTCTTTGTTTTAAATATGCAAATCAGACTTGAGATATGGTTAATAACATATTCTTGAAGTAGTGCTCTCCATTCTTGTCTGAATAGTTGGTTAATTGGTTTCTCAGGATGGAAATACTGGACTTTAGAAGCTTCAGCAGCCTGGCCAAAACCATTGGGACAGTTGTGTCAATTTTAGGGGCTCTAGTTGCGACCTTTTATCAAGGTCCCTCACTGTTGTCGACCTTATCAAGTCCAAATCTTTCTGTTCATTTTCTTCTTAATCAGTCATCAAATTGGGTCCCAGGAGGAATTATTAGTGGAATTTGCGCCATGGGAGCTTCTGTCCTTATTATGACACAGGTAATTAGTAGCATAGAAAGAAGCTTTCAAACTCACAACCTTTGTTGTCTTTTTTTTTTTTTTTATATTTGTCAGAGGTTTGAACCCAAGAATCCAATGTTACCAAGAACTGTTTCTTTCATGTACCTACTTTATTGTTTTCAGGCATTTGTGCTTAGGAAGTACCCAGTGGAGTTGATCATAATGTTTTGTTATGGCTGCTTTCTAGCTCTTCTTTCTGCAACAGCTTCTCTAGTCATGGACGAAGAGTACAGTACTTGGAGGTTGAATTCTAAATCAAGGTTACTTGCTGTCATATATTCGGTATGTCTGAAAACTTTGCTACAAATCTCATAGCCCTGTACTACTTGTTCACACTTCTGAATCCTTATAAGATGCGGTGATAAGCCTTCTGTCCCTTTCCTTTAGCAGTTAATATGTACTCTCTCTATCTTGTAATGATGTAGCTCTGCTTATATCTCAATATAAAGAAAACAGAGGCATTCCATGAAGAATTGTGTCTAGTAACTTAACTGCTTTGTTTAAGTGTCTTGTATCTGCAATTCCAATTTTTACCAAAATGTTCGATGATCTTAGGGGCTATTTGGAAATGTTACTCAACTTACGCTTTGTGCATGGGTTGTGCGCAAGAGGGGTCCTCTTTTTGCAGCATCATTTCATCCCCTCGGAATAGTCATAGCAACTATTTTAGGCGTAATCTTTCTGCAGGATAATTTCTACCTTGGAAGGTATCAGTATTTCTTCTTTGAACTTTCATATTGTGTTGAAAGTACAGAAACAAAATGACGTTGCTATAAGTTGTTTATATCCCTAGTTCAAAAAAACTAGTTCAATAATTTAAAATTTTCAAATCTCATGCAGCTTAATAGGTTCCATAGTCATAGTCATTGGGTTTTATTCTGTGATGTGGGGGAAAGCCAAAGAAAATTATCTGGTTGATCCCAATGTGGTGGATTGTCTGGAATCCGGAAGTAAAAAGAAGCCTCTTCTGAGTTCCCAAGACTAAACTGGATCATAAGATGATCGATCTTATGGATGCCAAAAAAAAACTTAACCTTTTGCAAAAAATGCCAGAGCTATATGAGATAGATGGCATCAGTTTGTCCTTTGTGCAAGCCATTTCAAGGAAGTGTATGCTTAAGAAGGAGAACTTGATTCTGAAGGTGGTTTGGTCATACTTGAGTATCACTTAAAATGATGCATTATAAATAGCTGATGAATCCTTCTTGTTATTTAGTTTTATAAGCCCCTAACATATTGTATAATCATTTTTACAATGATTAGACCAAGGGTGTTGTTGATATTTTTCTTTAATATTCACTTTTTAATTCTTCTCCGAATATAGAGAGAGTCCATATTTCCCAAGAGACGTACCCTAAATTATTGGGTTGCAACCTGGAAGGCTGATTTATTTTAGAGTTTTTTTTAATGTGGATTTATATGGACAAACAATCCTTTTTTGATGAAAATGTAAACTTGAAGCAGTGAACACGAAACACTAATGCCTTAGTCACAAAAAGCTTAAATAGTATGACCAAGACCAATGGGGGAGTATTGTTGCAAGCCTATGTGCTCTAGTTGCAACCTTTTGTCAGAGGTCTTGTCTTGCTGATGATCCCTTGAAGTCAGAATCTTGCTGTTTAATCCCTGAATCAGTCATTGGGTCCTAGGAGGAGTTTGTCTTGGAATTTGTTCTCTTTCAGCTTCAGAAGAAGTTTTGGTACTCGTAATCATTTCTTAGTACAAAATGAAGTTATCATTCTGGGCCTCATTTAAATGTTTTTCAGGCTTCTTTCCTTCAGAAGTTGTTCATAATGTTTTCTTCTACCTGCTTTTTGACTATCCTTTCTGCATCAGCTTCTCCAATCATTGACAAAGACTTAGATACTTGGAGCGTGAATCCTTTATGAAGGTAATTTGCTGTTTTTTACTATCCTTTTCTTACTATCCTTAAAAGCTTGCTTACTATCCTTTTCTTGATGCACCACTGATCTTTATAAGATCATGAAGAATGCATACACAAATTTACAACTATTGGATGCGGAGCTAATAAGCCTTTAGTCCTGGTCATCCTATTGTTTGCTGCTTTGCGAAGCGGCTAGCATGTCTCCCAAAAGCCTAACCATGAAAACTATAGTATGTGATAAACAGCTGCAGCTAATGGATTGCTTGTTCAATTGTCTATAGTATGCATTTTCATGTCATAATGTTCACCAATCTAGGGACAATCTGGAAATGTTTCCAACCAGGGGCACATGGTTGTGCGCCAGAAGGGTTGGCCTCTTTTTTCCACTGCATTTCATCCCCTTGGAGTTGTCATCGCAACTACTGTCGGCATAATCTTCCTGCATGACATTTTCGGTCTCGGACAAGCATTCCTCTCCAAACCTGGTCCAAGTGTCAAAACTGGAAGATATAGATATTTTTATAAATTGGCCATTTTTTCTGCAGTTTTCATTTTCTAGCTTAGTTTGATTACTCTTCTTTTTCAATATGAGGATTTGATAATAAAGGACTAATGCACTACCAGAAGTTATGCAAATTCAATGCAGTCCAACAGGCTTCATAGGCATTGTCATTGGATTTTACTCTGCTGTGTGGGGAAAAGTTATGGAAAGGATGGTTGATTACAATGTGGTCAATTGCTTGGAATCAGGAAACGAGAAAGCGCCTCTTCTGAGTTCCAAGGATGACAATGGATCATCAGAATATCTTACTAGTAATGGTAGAGCTATTCAAAACAGCATTAGTTTGACTTATCCGCTTGCAGATCTTCTGCCATAGATCCATCATGATGTTTTCGGTGTAATTTATCTCCGATATGTTGTACTGCTAGTGCATAGAACCCTAGGCTTCAGAATTCTTGTGTCCTATATGTAGCTATATCAATTAAGTGTATATGAGATTGATCTTGTAATGTGTTTGTTCATAGTTCATATTATCAGTTAATCAGAATCGTTCAAACTACATCTCTAAAATAGCTTTCTGATAGTCGAAGAAACCTTCTGGTTGGATTTTTCAATCCATAATCAACCCCCGATGCCAAAAGGCTTCAAGAGCTTCACGAGTAGCTAAGATATCCTTTCTGGTTTTTGAACCATTGATGAATCAGGCATAAGAGTACCAACCTTACAACACCAAAGGTTTGCCTTGCGTTAATATCATTGTACAATCTTCAACTCCACGAAATTTATAAGTTGAGGATAGTTTGAGTGACGTTTGATATAGTAATTAAGTTCATTAGCATTTCTCATTGAAAAACAAAATGATGGAATGATGAGGAAAAACCTTTCCATTGGGGAAGTTTTTGGTGGTTAAGAATCTTCACTCAACCTTAACAAATGATTTGTGTGAACTTTGGTATTGTCATTTGTCCACTTTTATGATTAAAATAACAGGAAAACACTGTATGTGAAGTTGGGGCATTAATATTTAAGAATTGATCAATTTTTGGATGTACTAAAGTGAAGGCAATCATCATCAATCTCCCTTGGCAGTTTGACCAAAGTTTTTTGGGAACAGAGATTTGAGTTTGGGACGATGGAGAATGCACTTCCTTATGTTGGGATGGTGATTTCACAGTTTGCGCAGGTGGGGACTATGATTGTGAGCAAAGAAGCCTTATTAGATGGGATGTCAACCTACACCTTGACTTTCTATTCAAGTGTTATTTCTTCATTCATCCTTCTTCCACCCTCCTTTCTCCTTTACAGGTATATTAACAGTACTTGTTATGAATGATCCGATCCATTTAGATTCAGGTGCATGAGATAAGATGATTGATTCTATTTTGTTTCATGGTTGGGGACTTGGGAGGAGCAGAACCACCCGTCTTGCGCTCTGCTATGATTTCTTCTGGTCCTGTTTCTTAATTGGTGTACTCGGGTAATGGCTTGATTTAAACAATTTCGATTCAATGTCGAATCCATGAAATCTGAAGATATGACTGATTTCAGTTTCATTTGCATATTTAGATTTCTGATGAAGATAACTGCAATGGCTGGGATTTTATATGCATCACCATCTCTTTGTTCAGCAATCCTCAACCTCATCCCCGGGTTTACTTTTGTACTTGCTGTTCTATTCAGGTTCACAAGTCTTCCTGATTCCCTTAAATATCGTACCATCTTAAGGAAAAGACTATTTTTTTTTTCCCTTTCTTCTTTGTTTTAAACCAAAGATGTGAAATCAGGGTTGAGAGATGGTGAATGACGTATTCTTGAAGTAGTGAACTCCATTCTAGTCTGAATAATTTGTTAAATTGGTTTCTCAGGATGGAAATACTGGACTTCAGAAGTTTCAGCAGCCTGGCCAAAACCATTGGGACTGTTGTGGCAATCACAGGTGCTATAGTTGCGACCTTTTATCAAGGTCCCCCGCTTTTGTCGACCTTGTCAAGTCCGAATCTTGCTGTTCATTTTCTTCTTCATCAGTCATCAAATTGGGTCCTAGGAGGAATTCTTTGTGGAATTTTCGCGATGGTAGCTTCTGTGCTTATCATGACACAGGTAATTAGTAGCATAGAAAGAAGCTTTCAAACTCACAACCTTTGCTTTTGTCTTTGTTTTTTTAATAGATTCTATCAGAGGTTTGAACTCCAAGTACCCGAGGTTACAAGATAACACTTCCTTTCTGTGCCTCATTTAATGTTTTCAGGCATTTGTCCTTAGGAAGTATCCAGTGGAGTTGATCATAATGTTCTGTTATGGCTGCTTTCTGGCTCTTCTTTCTCTAACAGCTTCTCTAGTCATGGACAAAGACTTCAGTACTTGGAGCTTGAATTCTAAATCAAGGTTACTTGCTGTCATTTATTCGGTATGTCAGGAAAGTTAGCTACAAACTCACAGCCTTGTACTTCTTCACAGTTCTGAATCCTTATGAGACTGCATTGATAAGTCCAGTCTTCGTCCCTCAGCAGTTAATATATACTCTTCTATCTCATTATGATAGTGCTGCTTGTATCTTAATATAAAGAAAACTGATATATACTGTGAAGAACTGTAGCTAGTAACTCTACTGCTTTATTCAAGTGTCTAATATCTGCAATTTCAACCAAAATATTCAATGATCTTAGGGACTATTTGGAGATGTTACTCAACTCACGCTCTGTGCATGGGTTGTGCGCAAGAAGGGTCCTCTTTTTGCAGCATCATTTCATCCCCTCGGAATAGTCATAGCAACTATTTTAGGCGTAATCTTTCTGCATGATATTTTTTATCTTGGAAGGTATCAGTATTTCTTCTTTGAACTTTCATATTGTGTTGAAAGTACAGAGACATAAAATGATCTTGCTATAAGTTGTTTATATCCATAGTTCAAAAAGACTAGTTCAGTTTCTACACCACCCCCAAAAAAACAGACTAGTTCACTAACAGAAAATTTCTCAAATCTTATGCAGTTTAATAGGTTCCATAGTCATAGTCATTGGGTTTTACTCTGTGATGTGGGGAAAAGCCAAAGAAAGTTATCTGGTTGATCCCAATGTGGTTAGTTGCCTGGAATCAGGAAGCGAAAAGGCTCCTCTTCTGAGTTCCAAGGATGAAACTGAACCATAAGACGCCGACCTTATGCATGGATGCACACAGAAGCGCTTTGAATTGTGCAGAATTGCTAGAGCTGTTTAAGAGAGCATCAGTTTGACCTTTCATTGTTCAAGCCATTTCTTTGATCTTATGTAGAAAGAATTGATTTTGAATGTTTGGTCATATACTTCAGTATCAAGTTACTTTGCGCGTTACAACTTACAAATATAGCAGCAGGAAGTACACTCCAACTGAGTCAACTTCCTTGTAGCTGATGAAAACTTCTTGAATTTTATATACCTGCTGTAATAATTGCTCGAAAATCATCTCTTTAGTTATGTTCCAAGTGTATTCTTATTAGTACGAATCCAGTTCTCCAAGAGACATTCTACTGATTACTATGGATTTGAATGAACAATTATTTCATTTTCACATTTTTACTAATTGCTGATGAAAATGTATAAAGTAAAAATAAATGACATCAAGTTAAAAAGCTAATTTGGGAAAGCCTTTGAACACGAGAAGGCGTGAAATAATTCCATTGACGATAGCACGCCCTTGGTTCCGATACGGCGGCTGGAAAGTCGCTAGCCACCAAAAAGGGCGGACAAGCTCTTTTAACCATTCATCAGAGAAAAAGATGACCAATTTCACATAAATAAACACAGTGGAAAAATTTCAGCACCCAATCAAAATTCTACAGTTTCCCCCAACCGACAGGATGAAGATGAACTGACTGAACCGAATTGGAGGGTGGGAGGAAAAGGAGGCAGAGAAAAATGGAGAAGCTGAAGATTGCCGCCCCATATGCGGCGATGGTCGTAGCTCAGACAGCTCAAGTGGGCTTAATCATTGTAAGTAAAGAAGCCATGTCAAATGGGATGTCAAATTTCATCTTTGTCTCCTACTCTAATGCTCTCGCCGCCCTTATTCTGCTTCCGGTTTCATTCTTCATCCACAGGTACCCCCCAAATCACTATATATTCTTGTGTCTTTTTCGTAAAGATCGCATTTTTTATTGCTATAGTTGTGAAATTTTAACATGGTCTATGTTATATTTTGTGGGTACAGATCGAGTTGGTCTGGCATAACTTTCAAGTTGGTTGGCGGGTTTTTTCTGCTCGGTGTTCTTGGGTATGTAAATTGAATAATTTGTTGAAGAAAAAAATGCTAAGAACTTTTATTCAAGGCTTCTGAATTTTGGGGATCAAATTTTTAGGTGCACTGCTCAGATAACTGGATATGTCGGTATTGACTACACCTCTGCATCATTTTCCACTGCAATGCTCAACCTCATTCCTGGTTTCACCTTTGTACTTGCTGCTCTATTCAGGTTTTTAGTCCTTTATTGAGTTTTACCTCCTTCATGCATTGACTGGAGATCAAGTGTTTAGCTAGCTTTAACCTGGCTGCCTTCTTTTAGATATTTTCTTTCCATTTCTTGGATAATTTTGGATGTTGCTTAGACGACTGAGTGGATCATGTCTCTTGTGATATGCTTTTGTTGTTTGTACCTAAATGATACCTATCACATTAACTTTGATAAATTTTCAGCCCTGGCTAAGATCGTATCATTTTGTTGGTATTTTGAAGCCAGAGTTCAAATTAGTGAAACACTAACTTTTTCTTTTGTTTGACAATTTCGGAATATAGGATGGAAAAAGTAGATTTTACAACCCCAAGTACCATTGCAAAATCAGCCGGTACCCTTGTGTCTATTGCTGGAGCCTTCATTCTAACTCTTTACAAGGGGCCCAAAATCCTTCCAGCCTCATTATCTTCGAGTTCACAGTACAAAAATCTTTATGAGCTGCAATCCAACTGGATTCTCGGGGGACTCTTTCTTTCTGTAGACTGTTTCGTGGCTTCAATGTTCACGATTGTACAGGTGTGATATCAACATATGCAAAAAAAACCCAAGAAACCAACATAAGTGAGAAAAAAAAAAATGTAACTGTAACGAAATATATTGGGATATGTTTTCTCTCAGGCATTCATTCTAAAGGGTTATCCAGCAGAGCTTATCATGGTGTTCTTCTATTGCTGCTTTGCTGCCATTCTATCCACAGGGATTTCTCTAATTTCTGGAAGTGATCTGAGTGCTTGGACATTACAACCTCGTATGAGGTTATTTTCTGTTCTATACTCGGTAGGTGACAAATTCAATTACCACATTTGAGGCCTGAATGTTCATTTTAAATCTTGCACCTGTCACTTAGTCCCGGTCTGATTAATTCAGCACAAGCTAAGATTTTTCTAGCAAGTTTTTGGTCACTTTTCATGGATGCTCATCTATTTGGGAATTGATGAGTGCATGTAAATCTGTCAACATAGTCTGAGAATCGAAACTCCATTTGCCTGGAATCAATTGCGCCTTTCATCTTAACAACTTGGCTATCTATATTTTTTGTTTCCACAAAACTGTTATAAAAGGTTTTAGGGCCCGAGTCTAATCTAGTTGTTTTCAGGGAATTTTTGGTTCTGCTCTCCAAGTAAGCTTGATAACATGGTCTGTTCATAAAAAGGGGCCTCTTTTCGTAGCCATGTTCCATCCCCTGGGAATTGTCATAGCGGCCGCCTTCAATATTATCATTTCAAAAGATCCTTTCTTTCTTGGAAGGTATGCTTCATTTAATCTGTTTACTCTGTAGGAAGTCATATGTATTTTGAAAACTACCAGTTGCTTAGATGTTGTTCGGGTATTTTTTTCCTTTTCCGCCCAATTTTTTAAAGTATGCATTTTTGAAAACCCTGGGTATTATTAATCCAAATGTTTGCAGCCTGGTGGGATCAATTGTTATTGTTGTTGGTTTTTACTCTGTGATGTGGGGCAAGGCGAAAGAAATCAAAGTTGCCGAGAGCCATTTTGAAGCAGACATAGCTGCCGATCCTGAAAGCTTCCCACTCTTGAGAGATCAAGCTAAATGAGGATCAAGAGTTACAACCCATTCACCAAGATTGCCTTGAAGACTTGAAGCCAGAGCAGAGAGAATTACTTGTGTGGATAAGCCCATAATCCTTGTATACCGAATCCCCCAATCAGTCAATCTTCTACCTCCAATCTGGAATTCAAATGTAATACTAGCATTCCAGCAATTTGTTGGAGTTCAAATTGAAATTTATTTAGTTGAACATCATTTGTATACAAATAGTACTTGGAAAATGATGTTTGAAGTGTTCCTTTCGGACGAGGTTGTGAGTTGTGTAATATCTACAAGTGTTATACTCTTTGGCCAAAATCAATTTCTTGCCAAAATTACAATTTAGACGTGTCCATCATCCGCCAACATCAATTATTGACAAAAGCTTCTTAAAGTTTTTTTTTTTTTTCTTGAAAAATAAAGTTGTACAGGATACACATCTCTTCTTGTTCATATACTCTGTCTGGTGCTTATATGATCTGTTCAATGTTCTTCTTTTCGCTATTGTTCCCAATTATTTCTCTTCTTTTCACCCAATTTTTCAAAATTATCATCATTGAGGAAGTTGCAGATCAGAATGGTTTCAATTCCCGAAGAATGCGATAATCATCTGTGTGGATCACTCCCAGGGGTGCTTTCACACACTGCATCGCGGAAAATCCCACCTTCAAAACCAGTTTCTTCATTTTGTTCACTGAGTAGAAGAAGATCGACCTCAACCCACTCTGGGATTCACTTGTGTAGATCTGGCTGACGGTACTGTTTATAAGATTTTCGAATACACCATACCCGCCTCTGTTACGGTTTGTTTCACACCCGTTTGTTGCGATTTGTACTGTTTCGCAACCGGATGGAAAATTTATTTGTGTAATCCCAGCATCAAACAGGTTCAAATGCTGCCCAGATCAATTTCAATAGATAACCCCTCAAATCTTGTTCTAGAACACAAGTTAGGATCCGGATACGTAATTTCGAAAGGAGAATACGTAGTGGCCAACCTGATTTGTAAAATCAATGTCGCGGTAGAAGACGGAGCTATGTTTGGTGGAGAAATTTTGTGCGAGATCTACACTTTTTGCCCCAACAATAGTAATTCTGAAATTGGTTCTAAAAACCCGAACCCCGATCGGCCTAATGGAGGCCGGCTGTGTTGGAGAGTTGTAAAGAATGGATGCCCAAGATGGTTTAATCAAGACGATGCCACGATGGTATAGTGGTTGGTACAACTATGTATTGGTTGATTACTGATGTTATGTATGCAGAACATTATGACGACTTGGCCTGATTATCTGAGAGGTGAGGATGAGCTGATTCTTGCTTTGGATATTGAGAATGAAAAGTTCGCCAACCCAACCCAACCCCGGGTTGGGAACAGGTTGAAAAAATGGTGAATGATTATTGGATCAATTTGGTGGATATCAAAGGTACATTATGTGTGACAGAAGGAAAGTAGTAGGCTTTCCAATTTTGGATTCGATATGCCTTTGGGTTTTTGTTGGCAAAGCTTCTTGACTTGACCCTTTGAAAATGGAATTAAAGAGACTAATAATTTTTTGATGTCTACATTCTTCCCATGATTGTATTAGTTGTACACAAAAACCACATAGATCGTCAATCTGCTAAAGTTATGTGAATGACTTGGAACAGAACTAAAGAGCGATCTTTGAGGAATTATAATGGAATACAACACCTTAGTCTGATCATTTTTTATTCTTTTTTTAAAAAATTTTTTACGAAGGAAGAATTGAAACTTAGTTACAAAACATCCCTTAGGATGAGGATGATAAGTTCCTATTTATTGCTAAAAGATCTGCTACACTCAACGGGAATGTTGACAAAATTTGTAACCCCGTCGGACAAGAGAATCCTAACTTAGTTAATTAATCCGCCGCCTCATTCAATTTTTTACTGATGAGGCTAAAATTCACTACCCATTGCTTTTCAAGAAGCACCAAAATGTGTCTCAAAAACGTTGCCTGATGGTATGAATAGTCTGATCATTGTTACAGCAGGTATATACAATTTAAATTGGTATTCCTCAGCTATAACATGCGATTCTATATTTGTAACACACAATTTAACTTGTTACTGAACAATATGACCAAGCATTCATGTGAAAAGTGCAAATCAGACTCAATTCAGTTGAGTCACTAGCAGAAAAGCCCACTGAGCTCAAAATCATAGGCCCAATAATTGGAAGCCCAACTGCTTATGGGGAATTATTGGAAGTTGGGAATTTCATCTCTACTTCACTCTTTTCATCAAGAGTAATGTCCCTAATTTGTATTTTAAATTTGGGAAAAAAAATAACATTTTTATCCTTTAGAAAATGATTAACATCGCCATTTTGTTTCTATCATGTAGTCAAAACTGAAATTTAGTTGTTGACTTTTCTGGGAGTAAAAACCAATCAATCGTAAATTTTCATCCAAAAAAGTTAATACTCCCTCCATTCCAAAATAAGTGTCATCCTACACTTTGCATATAGTTTAAGAACTCTTAAATAGGATAATAAAATTACTTGAATATCTTCAACCAACCCCACTAAAAAAAAGTCCACTAATAGTATTAATTCTTTCAAGGTAATTTTGAAAATTTTGGACAAAAAGTGTATTGAAATATGATAACGACACTTATTTTGAAATTTCTCTATTTTGTTAAACGACACTTATTTTGGAACGGAGGGAGTACTAAAAGTTAGTCCAAACTATCTATACTAGCTGACGTCCAAACTATTTACCTTTTTATATTTATATTTATAACTTTAAAAAAAAAATCTTCAAATCATATTATCAATTTATATACATACACGTTTATGTATACTACATGAAGTTGTGTTTATGGAAATAAAAAATGGGAAATGATAATGAAAATTGGGTGTAACAAGAATGAAATATAAGAGGGAAGAAAGTAGTGGGAAATTTTGGGAGGGGAGTTGTTGAGTGATTAGGAACTTGCAAACAGCAGAAAGGAACGAGTAACGACATACTATTCGGTGGTCCTGGATTTCTTTTGCTTTTTCAGGAAAAAAAAAAAAAAAACTACTGAGTAAAGAAATATTTGACTCCCACACACAACACATAGAGAGTAGTAGTTTTTATGTTGACAATTGGCAACCTGGGATTTCACATTTCCCAGATTGATTTTTGGATTTATATTCCTTTTGGTACATAGACTCTGGCCCCCAGTTTAATTGACTAGATGAGGACCAGATTTCTGTCCCCTAACCTTCTCACAACCAAGTTTTCCCAGTTCTCTCGATCTTTGTGTCAGCTCCGGTGAGCCCAATTGCAAATTTATCGTCCGATTTTGATTTTGATTTTGATTTTAAATAAAAATTGAATTAAAAGTAGAAGTCACAAGTGAATAATAATTTTGAGATAAAGAAAGGTATAATTAATTATCCAGTTTTGGCTGGAATCAATTTTAATATACATATCATATTTGCTTTTATTACTATTATTATTTTCAATTTTTATGAAGTTTTGGATCGTAATTCATACATCTCTTACTAGGACCATTTTCTTAACGAAATCCATTCTAACTAATTTTAAAAGTGGATTAATTGATATATGTGTGTGTGTGACTGAAGAAATAAGCTAGCTAGTGATCAAATACAAACTTGATGCTTAAAAATTATCTCGGGACGAGGGTCCTCATCATAGCATGCAGCTCACTTACAATATTTTAAAAACAATTATAAAGTGCATGGAAATGTAAATTTTCGTCCTTTGTTATCATGCTGCGAAATGAACATAATACCAAGTTATTACCTTCATATTATCACTACAACAAAAGGAGGATATTGGGACGCACTTGTTAGGATGCTTGACTTGAAAGCGTCCCAATAAATACATAATAGGACGCTGCTTACAAAGCGCCCCGTTAGAATATAAGTTGGGACATTTCAAAATGTCTCCATATAATAAATTAATAGGACGCTTATGATGTGTCTCGTTATAGTAATGCGTCCTAATAGTACATTTTATTAAGACACATAAAAGTGTCTCGATATAAATTTTTATTGGTACATTGAGAAGCATCCTACTAAGATGATTTGTGATTAACCAAAAATTTTAGTTTTAAATGCAACAAATTCCAAACTTAATGTTGATTGATGAACAAAACTGTATAGTATATAGTTGTTTTTAATTTTAATAATAACTCAAAAAAATAATTTTAATAATAACTCTAATATAACACTCTAAAAATTGTATTATTTCCCACACGAATCAATTAACTATATTCTAGTCCTTCTAACTTAAAGTAATATTAGTAGGGCACTCTATTATTTATGTTTTTACTCAAACTAATTTTTGCAGTGATATATATTTTACTTCTTTCGTAAATAGATGTACCACTAATTAATAATATGATGTTCTCTTATTTCAATCTTCAAATTTAGTCTAAATGAATGTATTTCAAAAGTTATTCTGTGGACCATGGTTTCAATTGCAATATGAATTCATGATTGAGGAGTTTTGGATTTTCATTTTTTAGTTCTACGCATTATTGTCGAATTGTATTGAAAATGAAGATCCAAATTGAACATTTACTTCAAGATAGAATAAGTATTGTTAGTAATTATCTATTGTTTCTCATTAGTGATGTGTTTATTGATTTCTCGAGATAATCCAGACAAAAGTTTTGTCATGACAATCAATAAAATCATGCCATCAAGTATCATAATTGATCGAAAAAGGTTTACTTTTTTCTTTGTTTAGGTTTTAGTACCTATTAATTAATGAATGTAATTATTTTAATTAATTCTAAGTATATTAAATATGGAAAAATTAGTTTTCATTTGAATTGATAAGAAATGTATATTTATAAATAATCAAATTTGGCATAAAATCATTGGGTGTCCGGTGTCTCAAATGGTACCATTCTCTTTTAGTATATAAAAAAAACACTAGTTATGAAACTGGAAAACATAATTATAGCATTAGTAAATTTATTTTTAGTGTTGGAATTCCCAATTAGAATTTTTCTAATGTATATAATTCAAAATACTGTGCAAAACTTCTAAACAAACTTGCATCATTTAACTTATACTCCCACCGTCCTATAATTATTGTCTAGTTTGGATTTTTATTTCTAGTTCAAATTGTACTAAAAGTAAAATATCAAACTAGACAATAATTTCGGGACAGAGAGAGTATTAAAAAAAATTTAATTATGGTAAGAATTAAAGAACGAGTACAACATAAATGTCTAATTTGAAATTTCTATAATAATTTTAACTCCAATTAATCATTTTCATCTCATAATGATTATCATATTGTTCTATTAATTTTAGTACACTAAATAGAACAACCATTTTTGCGAAAAAAAAGAATAATGGTTAAAATTTGTTAACTTAAAAAAAGCAATAAATAGTTTTTATTCGTTGGAGAACATAAATTATTTATATTTGATACATTAACAAATTAAAAAAAAAAAACTTCACAACATTATTTTGTGTGTGATTGTGGTGATGGTGAGTTGGGAAAAATTGAAAAATGGTGGGAAAAAGCCAAAAATTAAAGAGGGAATTGGAATATTTGGGTTCAAAACTCAAAAGTTCTACTTTTACTTTTGAGGTAGCGCCTAAAACTATTATCCCATAAACCAAAAATATACTATCTCTAAAAATAAATAAGAGAGGGTTTTATCCCTTGCCTTCCCCGCCCAACCCGTCACCCATCTCTTGACTCTTGCTCTGCCTCCCCCAAACCTGAATCTCAAATCCTATACCACCCATCCCTCGTTCTACCCCAAATTGACGACGCAGATATCCCACCGCCCCAGCAACCCCGGCCACTACCTTGCCCGGTGACATCCAAGTTGCCGCTGAGTTTAAACTCTCATCCAAACCTGCTACTATCGGGATCTGGATCGATGTCAGGTCAAAGTTCAAGTCGGACGAGATGTCAAGGGATATGGTCGGAAATTTGGGCTGTCAATTGTAGGATCTCTTTTGAAGAAGAAATACAGTTTCAAGTTTTGGATTAATCAAGGTAATATGCTAATCTCTTAGGGATGTTTCTGCTTTTGCTTTAATGTGTAACTAATTCATTTGGGCTGCCGAGATGCTTAGATAGAAGGAACTTACAGTATGATTATTATTATTTTTTTCCTTGAGGTTTTGGCTGAGAAGGGAAATAAGGGGCAGATGGATTTGCAATGTCTAGAAGTAAAAGTAATGTCATTAGTGCTCAATTTGATAAGAAAATTGAGTTCCACGACCTCTTCTAATCCCAAATGCAACATTAAGCTAAAAATTTATTAAGTAAACTTCAAAATGGTGTCTTGATTTAGGGAAAGATTCTGAAATTGGTTTTGATACATTTTAGCTTTTCTAGACCATTGGCCATTTGGTAGGCTTATGATAAAACATGACCATAGCCTAATTACAATGATTAAATTCAGGCCAAGAGCTGTACTGACAGAATTGGGTTTGTCATGGATCTACTGGTTTTACATGTGTATAGTCTGGCTCTTTCTAGTTAGTTATTAATCTTCATGTGCTTGTCGTCTCTTCTTTGCTAAGTAGATTCTACCCCAGCCAAATCTCTCCATTATGTTCTTTAATGCTATTATGCCATTTAGAAATCATTGCTACTGATAAAATCCAGCAAGCTTGAGACAATTGGGAAATCACAATGAAATTCTACATTCTGCCATTAGGCTCAGTTACTCAAGAAATTGGTAACTACCAACTGAGATTTTTTTATTGTTTTATTTCTTCTTTAATATCCAAGAAAATATTTTTCTGAAAATGTAGTATGATGAGCAACTCAATAGTAGCATCTTCTTCTTGACCATAGCACAAGGATTTAGAGAATAACTCGCTACTATTTTACTTCTCTCTGTTTATAATTTGAAACCCGAAAAGATTGTAACTGTGTTTCCCTTCTGTTGCTTGTAGCATGGAAGTTTCCTACAAATTTCAGTCGGTAATCACCAATGACATACCTTAATCAGCTAGTTCTCTGATTACACACTTGAGAAAAGTTTCATCTAGCAGGCCACCCACATCCTCCCTCCCCTCTCCCAAAGCCAAAACCCACCCATTTTTTTTATTTGTCCTTTCCACATCCTGCAGACCACAAAATTTTCGCTGCTCTGCTCTCTCCTTTTTGAGTGAAGCATTTCTGGTTCCCACCATCTCAAGTACCACATTTCTCCCTCTTTTTTTCCTCCTTCATCAATGGCTTCCAAAGGTACTCCGTTTTCCTCCTCCTCCTCTTCTATTCTCATAATGGAAGAGAAGAAAAGAGAAGAGAGAAGAGAAGAGGTTTGTCCTCCTCCTCCTCCTCTTCATTTTTTCCTCCTTCATCAATGACTTCCAAAGGTACTCCGTTTTCCTCCTCCTCCTCTTCTCTTCTCACCTTTGTCCTTTTGGGCTCAAATGGGTTTCCATTATGTTTTCAGGTTTCAAGGTGATATCTAAAGTGATTTTTCTAGGTTTTTTAATGGCTAAGTTGAGTAAAAGTTCCATTGACAAATCCAAAACCCATATGGGTACTCTGTTAGACTAAACCCTAAACCCTAAACCATGTGATAACAATAGAGCTAACTATAGAAGAACCCGGTTGAGTTTTTTTGGTAGACTGGGGATGAGGGGAGGGAGTTGGGAGAGAGAAATTTGGGCGAGGGAGTTGTTGAATTGAGTGATGACCAACGATGAGCCAAAACCCACATGGGGGTCCCACATCTTTCCCCTCTCCTCTGCCAAAACCCACCGTTTTTAGTTGTCCACTCCTTCCCACATCAAACAGAACTAAAAATTTCCCTCCTGTTCTGCTCTCCTTTTTTGACTGAAGCAATTCTTCCTCTTTTCTCCTCCTTCATCAATGGTTTCCAAAGGTACTCCGTTTTCCTCCTTCTCCACTTCTCTTCTCATCTAATTATTTCACCTTTGTCCTTTTGGGCTCAAATGAGTTTCCATTATGTGTTCAGGTTTCAAGGTGGTATCTAAAGTGATTTTTCTAGGTTTTTCAATGGCTAAGTTGGGTAAAAGTTCCATCAATGGCTTCCAAAGGTACTCCGTTTTCCTCCTCCTCTTCTCTTCTCATCTAAAAATAATACCGAGATTTTCTGATTACTACTTACTTCATTTCGTTGACAACTGGTATCATATCACGTGTCCCAACAAAACTTTTCGTATTCTTTTGTTGTTGTTAGTGGTCTCCACATGCCCAAAACCTACTACATTAATCCCCCCTCTCCTCTCTTTTAGGATTTACGTACACTTGAACACGCAAATAATATTCGTGGATATCACAAATTAATCATTCTAATTTTTTTTAATACATTTTGAATTTAGAGTAAAAATATAAAATTGAACAATCATTTAGAGATTCATTGAGTTGTTCTAATGAATTCCCAAATGACTAACTAATGAATCACTCGCTGTCTCTTAAATATAGACATGCATGCAAAATCTAATCTTGGGCCAATTTATATAGTTTTCTATTATATCTACGTATGACTAAATCACAATGGTTTTTATTCAAGAAAAATAACTGCACTTAACGAGGTTGCATAAGTGTTATTTTTTAAATATAAATAAACTTGATCAAATATATGTATTGAAGTAAATGCTAGACAAAATATAAAAGCATCCTAATAAGTTTAAATATTAGTACGATGATTTATTAATGTCTCCATTGGTTGTGCTATATCATACTTAGTTTTGGAGATTTATAATAGTTTTATAGTAAGCTTATTCTAAAGGGTATACGCTTAATTGTTAGAATTATTTCTTTCAAAAGTTTATAGGTAGTAAAATATCAAAAATATAATTTTGAAACTGGTTAATTGTTGAAGCTGGTTGATCATTAATATGAGAATGAAAATAATGTAAATTTGCATAGGTTTCAAAGTATAGCAAAAAAGAACTCACCTCACTATGACAAATAAAAAAAATGAAACTAAAAGATAGTCCATTAAAAATTGAGAAATTTATTTTTTTCAGTAGGTAAAAATGTATAAAAACACAAATAAACATAGAAACATTAGTTATTCACTCTTCACCTCAATTTCATAAAATGCTTCCCCATAAATTAGTTAAAAAAGAAGCGACGTGAACTATTTATATGATGAGGAACTAAAAAAATCTAAAAATCAAATTCAAAAAAGTATATTATTGAAAGCCCGAACACAAAAAAAAAATAACGCGCTTCATTTATAAATAAAATAAAATAATAATAATAATAATAATTGGTCAACTGGGAGTATGAAACAAAATCAAAAGTAATTAAACAAAGAAAAAGCACACTTCATAACTGACCATATACAAAAAAAAAAAAAACTGAGACACCATAATTAAAAAAGAAAAACTACTCTAATTGAATAATAATAATTAAAGGGGGATAATTATAATTATAAGGGGGATAATTTTTAATAACATAATCTAGGAATTATTAGAATGCCTTATGATAACATTAATTAGAATAGAAGAGGTATCACCATTGACAATTCCCCTTATCTAGAAATTGACCCGGATGCACGGGAAACTTCCATATCAAATCACACCCCTATAAGTTATAAATTTGAGAGTACATTCACATTTTAACTGATTTAATGAATAATATCATATTCTTACACGTGACCTGGAAATTTTCGAACAGTCCCTATAAGTTATAAATTAATTAGAATACATTCACATTTTAACTCATAATGAATAATATCACATTCTTACGCGTGACCCGAAAATTTTTGAACAGTTTCATAATCATCAGTTAAATAAAAATAGCGATTAAATACTATTTTTATTTAGAAAACTATACAATGTTTTTGGATAGTCATCATCAAAATAGATTGACATAACACAAATGCTTCGAAATAGCTTAAATAATCGTATTGTGAATTGGAGGATTTCTTTGTTTTTTGAAAAACAAAAATCAAAACAAACGTACAGTTACTATTTAAATAAAGACCTGAATTATGACACCATGTCAAGGAAGCATGAAGTTAGACTAAAGGGGAAAAAAATCCTTTTAATTCTAACAGCAAAGCACCGAAAAATCCACTATCAGAAATAACATAAATGAAAAATGAGCACGGAGAGAAATTTTAGAAGAAGAAAGAGGCACAAGAAATCTTCTTTTTGTGAGCTGAGAGTAATCTATTGCAGGATAATAACCAAACGGAAGGAAAAACCCAAAGAAGTACAAAAAAAAAAAAAAGAGGTTGAAAACCCAATAAGAAGTTGAAAACAGAGTATGACTCAAATTGTAAAAGAAGAGGAAGGAAAGAAAAGAAAAAAAAAAAACCTTTCAAAGCCTTTTCAGAAGCTTTTTCAATGGAACTTTTGCCTATCTTAACCATTGAAGAACCCAGAGCCTTGAAACCTGAAGAAATAATGGAAATTAACTCATTTGATTTAGAAGGGAAAAGGTGGAATAATCAAAAGAAGAGAGGAGGAGGAGAAGGAAAACGGAGGAGTACGTACCTTTGGAAGCCATTGATGAAGGAGGAGAAAAGAGGAAGAATTGTTTCAGTCAAAAAAGGAGAGAGCAGAACAGGAGGGAAATTTTTGGTTCTGTTTGATGTGGGAAGGAGTGGACAACTAAAAACAGTGGGTTTTGGCAAAGGAGAGGGGGAGGATGTGGGACCCCCATGTGGGTTTTGGCTTATCGTTGGTCATCACTCAACTCAACAACTCCCTCGTCCAAATTTCCCTCTACTTTCACCCCTTTTATATTTCATTTCTTCCGATTTTTATAGATTATATCCCAAACGCAACATTGTCTATTTAATCGTATCAAATTAAGGAAGTTGCAATACTAGATCCTCTTTCTCCCCACTAAATGTTTGTTTCATATTCAGATCCCCTTGAATAATTATATTATTATTCCCTATAATTAGTCATATTGATATATATTTATACAACACACCTCAATAGTACTGAACCCGTTTGGCGCACAAATTGGTGACGATGATGATGGGGGTAGTGAAATTACTATGTCAAACTGAATTGATGTCGCACGTAGCCTTTTCTGAATTTAAACAACTTCGTACCAGATTTCTTGATACAAATATGAATTTTGTACAAATGTGACAACTATTACTATTTGATTACACATTTCTTGGCAACTCACACATACATTTGCTTTAATATGTTCGTATTATTTTTTCTTTTACGATAATGTATCATGCATTCTGTTATACATTACTTTTCTTTTCTTGGGGGAATGACTCCCTAACCTCTCTAATTTTACGCATTAAAGGCGTTGAATAAGTTCTGAATTTTAATTTAATCACTTTGAAATCATTGCCCAAATGATACTAAAAGATTAAACCGGAGAGTAATAACTAACAACCACCTTTGGGAGAACCAGACGCCATTGATGATTATTAGGCTATTACCCTTTATATATATATATATTTGTATGTGTGTGTATTTATATTATACAAGGTGGAGTTGATTTGTTAGTCAAAGTAAGAACTCTTGTGTGTGTGTGTGTTTCTTTTTTATATGTCCTTTTGTGATTGATGATTTACCCCCTTTTTTAATCTCTTTACTAATAATGTGAACGAAGTTAATTCCATGAAACCACGAAGATAAACATAAAAAAAAATTATGAAATCATATAAAAGGTTTTATTAATTTCACGAGTAAAAAAAACCTTGGCGTAGATGTAATTGTCATTTTCTTTTTCCCCGATTAACATGTGAATTTTACTGTCAAAACTTTCAACTATTACATGTACAATATTGGTATGTGACATATTGGTGCGTGTAATGAATGGTATGTGACACAATGTCAGAGATGGTTATAGTTAAGAGACAGTGAGTGATTTATGTAACCTCGTTAAGTGCAGTTATTTTTCTTGAAGAAAAATCATTGTGATTTAGTCATACGCAGGTATAATAGAAAACTATATAAATTGGCTCAAGATTAGATTTTGCATGCATGTCTATATTTAAGAGACAGTGAGTGATTCATTAATTAGTCATTTGGGAATTTATTAGAACAACTCAATGAATCCCTAAATGATTGTTTAATTTTATATTTTCACTCTAAATTCAAAATGTATTAAAAAAAATTAGAATGATTAATTTGTGATATCCACGAATATTATTTACATGTTTAAGTGTACGTAAACCCTAAAAGAGAGGAGAGGGGGGATTAATGTAGTAGGTTTTGGGCATGTGAGGACCACTAACAACAACAAAAGAATACGAAAAGTTTTGTTGGGACACGTGATATGATACCAGTTGTCAACAAAATAAGTAGTAATCAGAAAATCTCGGTTCTCCCTCTCTATTTTATACACCATAATTCTCATTTCTTCCACCTTCTCCTTTCATCACATCACTACTAATAATTCCTCTGCTCTTAATTTACTACACTCATTTGAATTGTTATATGCATTTAGGGTAACAATAATCATTCACGCATTGTGTAATTCCACCCTAATACATTTACATTTTAATAGTCATTATTATTGAAATTTAACCCCGATATACAAATATATTGAAGAGAAAAAGGGGAAAAAGTTGTTTTACTTTCTAGTAACCCCACAAGCTAGGTGTTGCCTTTGGTGATCGGAAATTGGTTTTGGGTCACCGGAGGAGATGCAGAACACACAAAAAAGAACTTCTTTTTTGTTAGATAGTTAGGAGACAACAAATTTCGTCTTCCCTTTCAAAAATAAAAATTCGTCTTTGTATTCAAAAATAAAATGGACCACCTGCCAAAAAAGATATGAATACAAAAGGGCATGTGATAGACCGAATCGTCAAATCAAAAAGCAGTTCTAAAGCTAAAAAAAGCCAACAAATGAAAATCAATCAAATATTCAAAACCTTTGTCATTATCAGCCTCTCACACTCCCAAGACACAACTACCCCACCATGTTTCTTTTATATTTTCATTTCTTCCCACCTTCCCCAACAACGTTATCTGTAGAAGTAATATATAATCAATTATGTAGTAATATTATCTGATCTTTGTCTTTATTAATGTTTGTTTCATATCTAGTTATATTATTATTTACATTAGTCATGTTGAATTATTGATATACTATGTTTATACAACACACTCAAAATTCAATCGTTAAGTCGCAGAAATTGAGGATGAGTAGTGAAATTATGTTGGCACCACTCCCTCTTTTCACTACTCGTCCTCAATTTCTGCGGCTTAACGATTGAGTTTTGAGTGTGTTGTATAAACATAGTATATCAATAATTCAACATGACTAATGGGAATAATAATATAACTAGATATGAAACAAACATTAATAAAGACAAAGATCAGATAATATTAGTACATAATTGATTATATATTACTTCTACAGATAACGTTGTTGGGAAAGGTGGGAAGAAATGAAAATATAAAAGAAACATGGTGGGGTAGTTGTGTCTTGGGAGGGTGAGAGGCTGATAATGACAAAGGTTTTGAATATTTGATTGATTTTCATTTGTTGGCTTTTTTTAGCTTTAGAACTGCTTTTTGATTTGACGATTCGGTCTATCACATGCCCTTTTGTATTCATATCTTTTTTGGCAGGTGGTCCATATCCCCCAACGTTATTGGTTTTTGAATACAAAGACGAATTTTTATTTTTGGAAGGGAAGACGAAATTTGTTGTCTCCTAACTATCTAACAAAAAAGAGGTTCTTTTTTGTGTGTTCTGCATCTCCTCCGGTGACCCAAAACCAATTTCCGGTCACCAAAGGCAACACCCTGCTTATGGGGTTACTAGAAAGTAAAACAACTTTTCCCCCCTTTTTCTCTTCAATATATTTGTATATCGGAGTTAAATTTCAATAATAATGACTATTAAAATTTAAACTTATTAGGGTGGAATTACACAATGCGTGAATGATTATTGTTACCCTAAATGCATATAACAATTCAAATGAGTGTAGTAAATTAAGAGCAGAGGAATTATTAGTAGTGATGTGATGAAAGGAGGTGGAAGAAATGAGAATTATGGTGTATAAAATAGAGAGGGAGAACCGAGATTTTCTGTATGTGTATGTACGTACATGTGCATGCATGCATGGTTGCACCCTTCCTCCAAGGATTATTAAACTTATGTGTAAACATACTCGTTAGGAATGGCCGACCTTCTTTGCAAACTACAGGTTTTCTCCTTCATATTTACATATTAAATAAAAAGATAATGTAAATTTTTAGGGATGGGAGAACTATTCCTAGATTTATATGAAGGGAATAACTTGGTATTATATATGTTCATTCGCAGCATGACAACAAAGCACGAAAATTTACATTTCCATGCACTTTATAATTGTTTTTAAAATATTGTAAGTGAAAATAATGATATTTAATGAGCTGCATACTAAAATTGTTTTTTAATTCAATTTTTTTTTATTTAAAATTAAAATCAAAATTGGACAATAAAGTTGCCGGAGAAGGAATAATGAAAATTGTTTTATTTGATCGATGCCATCCCGCCAAGTTGTTGGCCGGAAATTTGCGATTGGGCTCACCTGAGTGACTCATTGAGGCGGAGCGGCGATTGAGAGAGCGGGGAAAACCTTTTGTTTTGAGACAGAAATCTGGTCCTCATCTAGTCAATTAAACTGGGGCCAGAGTCTATGTACAAAAAGGAATATAAATCCAAAAATCAATCTGGGAAATGTGAAATCCCAGGTTGCCAATTTTCAAAATAAAAAACTACTCTCTATGTGTTGTGTACGGAGTCAAACATTTCTTTACTCGATTTTTTTTTTTCTGTGAAAAAGCAAAAGAAATTCAGGACCACTGAATAGTATGTCGTTACTCGTTCCTTTCTGCTGTTTGCAAGTTCATAATCACTCAACAACTCCTCCCAAAATTTCCCACTACTTTCTTCCCTCTTATATTTCATTCTTGTTACACCCAATTTTCATTATCATTTCCCATTTTTTATTTCCATAAACACAACTACATGTAGTATACATAAACGTGTATGTATATAAATTGATGATATGATTTGAAGATTTTTTTTAAAGTTATTGAAATAAATATAAAAAGGTAAATAGTTTGGGCGCTTGACTAATATAGATAGTTTGGACTAACTTTTAATATTAACTTTTTGGATGAAAATTTACGATTGATTGGTTTTTACTCCTAGAAAAGTCAACAACTAAAGTTCGAGTTTTGACTAAAGGACGAAACAAAATGGTGATGTTAATAATTTTGTAAAGGATAAAAATGTTATTTTTTTTCCCAAATTTAAAATACAAATTAGGGACATTACTCTTGATGAAAAGAGTGAAGTAGAGATGGAATTCCCAACTTCCAATAATCCCCAAAAGCAGTTGGGCTTCCAATTATTGGGCCTATGATTTTGAGCTCGGTTGGGCTTTTCTTTAGTGACTCAACCGAATTGCGTCGATATTTGCACTTTTCACGAGTATCAAATTAAATTGTGCGTTACAAATATAGAACCGCAGTTATAGTGAGAAAACCAATTTAACATAGACCATGTTAAAATTTCACAACTATATCAATAAAAATGCGATCTTTACGAAAAGACACAAGAATATATAGTGATTTGGGGGTACTGTGGATGAAGAATGAAACCTAAGCGAAATAAGGGCGGCGAGCATTAGAGTAGGAGACAGAGATGAAATTTGACATCCCATTTGACATGGCTTCTTTACTTACAATGATTAAGCCCACTTGAGCTGTCGAGCTACGACCATCGCCGCATATGGGCGGCAATCTCCATTTTCTCGCCTCCAATTCGGTTCGGTCAGTTCATCTTCATCCTGTCGGCTTGGGAAATTGTACAATTTGATTGGATGCTGAAATTTATCTCTGTGTTTATATATGTGAAATCGGTCTCTTTTTTTTTTCGATGATTGGTTAAAGAGTTTTTCGATGATCGGTCATCTTTTATTTCTTAAATTGACAAATATGATTAGGCTGTCAATTAAAGACCCTTCTTGTAGGTTAGCCCCTTACCGAAACGGCGTTAATTTGTTTGGGATTATGGTGATTGATGATAGAGATCGTACAAGTCCGAACAAACTCGATAAGAGGGCATTTAGTTTAAATTGAATGGATTTCTTGGCAACAAAAAGACGAAATTTAATTTAAAAGGAGAAAAAAAAAAACAACAAAACACACCGCTGATAATAATAATATCCGATAATTAGCTAATAATAATATTAAACATAGGAAATCCCCATTCTTCAACCAACTACTGATTCACATAGAAGTCTTCGATTAGCTAAAGAGAATTTCTCGATTCTTAAACAAACTACAGATCCACATCATAAATAGAACATAATAGAGCACGAACGGAAGAAATCTAGAGAAAACCCCAAACCCTAATTTCCCGCCGCCGCCGCCGTCAATAACCCCGATTTCCGCGGAGTTGTCCTCCCACCGCGGCGTCTTCCAAATCTGGGAAAAGGGACAGCAAGCTCTCTTGCTCAGGGGAAATAAACTTGATGAAAATTCTGTGAAATTGTAAAAAAAAAAAAAAAAAAGCAAAAGGAAAAGTTAATGATTATTACTATTGAATTCGGTATATATCAAACTAAGAGAACAAACCCAACAAAACAAGACAAAGGGGAAATTTAAACAACATACATATCAACCACACAAAAAACTCCAACGGCAGACATGATCACACTGCGGCCTCCGTCCATGGTTGGCGACTGGGTTGATGTTAAAATATGTGGGTAGAGAAAGTGAGAGTATGAGATTAGAGAGAAGAACCAGACAGAAAAGGAGAACCAGACAAAGAGAAGGTGAGAGAAAATAAAGCAATATTGAGATTGGATCTGTTGGGTCTTGGGTGTGGAAATAAGACCTTTTTATATTATTATTATTATTATTATTATTATTATTATTATTATTATTATTATTATTATCTATCTATAGTATTATACTAAGAGAGAAACCAGAGAGAGGGAATAAAACTTCTCCTCCCGTTGACACATAGGACAAAATTTTATGTGTCATTTTTCTATTGGTGGGCATAAAAAATATTTACAACAATTGCAATAAAAGTCTTTGAATTTCCCAAAAAGCAATAGTTAATTGATTACACAATTAATGTATAGTAATAACATTCGTGGTCAAACTCATAAACGCATTCGGTGAGAGGAAAATTTTTAAAAGGGAACAAAGTTTGAAAAACTACATTAATCTTGATTGATTCGATTCCAATTGCCACATAATTATGCCTTTAAAAATTAATTTCATCACTACACAAGATTTTTTTTTGAAATTCAAAATAAAGATTAATACAAAGTCATCAATGACTCCCTATCAAAGTAATTATTTCTCATCAAAAAAAAAGAAAGAAAAAAGAACATAATCCCTATTTTTTTTAAAAAAAACAAATCAATCAACATCTATGTGGCATTTTTATAATGCACGTCTCAAATAATATTTTGCATAATTATACTATTAGTCTTTTGAATTTTACGTAAATAAAGGTTTAACAAATTACATTTAAAAAGTTAATGAAAATCTTTCATCTACCTTTGGTTGATATGGGACCATCTTAAGCAATTATCCTATACAATCAATGTGATGGAAGTTGAAATTGGAAATAAAATCTCATCTCAATGATAATAAATATCATAAATAAATAATTTGAATTTGCCTTAAGAATTAATGATATCTTTGTTGAATTCAAAAACATTAACTACAAAAATTAATTATTCAAAATCCACGAATTGATTGCATGATGTTTTTTGAAATTTAAATTTAATAATTTAAGTAAAACATAGCTTAATTTACTTTATATGTTGACAAAATCATGACCACATTCATGATTTTGTGTAACCCAAATTGTGTTTCAAAGAATCATGCATAAATTCGAATATTAATGACGATTTGAATTCTTTAATTATTTAACAATGACTAATTGATACAAAAGAAATGGAAGTAGTATGATATATATACCTTAACATGGATGACTCTGTTGAGCGGGCAAACGTTGAAGAGGTAGATTAGATGGTCATCTTCATACGTATTTTGCGTCTTTCCGGAGTCAAAGATGGAGGGGGAAGACCAGGGAAAGCTGCAACAAGATGGAGACGCCCGTTCAAACCATGATCGAATTGTATTCCTAATTCCTTTTCTTTGATTAAATTAATCTTTATGTTCTTTATAGCCTTGAATTTATGTACTTTGATTAAATTTAATTGTAAGGGGGAAAATGAAAAATATCCCTACTTGATGATGGATGAGTTTTTTGATTATATTCCTGACGACATTGAAGTTCTCATTGCAGATGTCGAAAAGCTTTCAAACAGGAAAGATAATGACGTTAGTCACTTCTGATTTTTATTTTATTTTTTGGGTAAACGCTTCTATCAAATAATTCATTTTTCATTATTTTTCGAATGAAAATTTTGAATATAGAGTCGTACATGTTTTGAAGGATTATACATGAATTGGTATGTTTAATGGGAGGATTATAATTTTCACGGGAAGCCAATGAGTTTAAGCTACAAAGAGAAAATGATTTTCTTTGTAATTTTGAAGGATGTACTCCTAGTTCAAAAAAATAGTCACATTGAGTTTTGAGTTTTGTAGTATTTTTAGTACAAATTTAAAAACTCAATATGGACTATTTGTTTTGGAAGAGAGGTAGTATCATATATCTAAAAACCGAAGATTATTAAGATTCATTCAAAAATAATTGTATGTTTTAAAAATTTTGCATTTTTTTAATTAGATCTATCATTATTTTTTTTTTCCCTTTTTCTCTATTTTCAGTTTGCCACAGGTATGGTGAAAAACAACCTAAGATCAGGTCAAAAACCTTTAGGTGTTATTCATCACATTTTATAGATTAAATCATGTTTTTTATTACTAAATTACCCATGTTCTTTATTACTCCGATTAAATTGCAAATTCCCCCTTCCCCCATATTTCCCCCCTCTTTGTATACTTCAATTCGTTCCATATTAATTGTTTTATATGTCATAATCTTTACGCTTTAACAAATAAAATAAACCTTTAACATTTTTCATTTCGTCTTTTCTTTTATATACATATCTTTAATGAAAAATCAAATATAAATTTATCTATCCCGCATATCGTGCGGGTTTAATATCTAGTTATATTAACAACAAATTCCAAATCTGTTTTGTGTTGCTTGCGGACCTCAAACCAACTTCATACTAGTTTTTATTTATTTTTACAGCCATTTTATTATTATTATTATTATTATTATCTTCCCCTCTTTTTTCTATTCTTTTTTTAAACACTTTTTTCCGTAGAGAAAACATAGCTCGTCCAAGAAGAAGAAGAAGATGAGAAAGATGTTGGTGAGAGTAACAGCTCAATGTCATCTTACCATCATCATCACCAGCATTTTGCTTATGTGAGTGAAGGAATGCATCAAAGTAATGGGTATTGATGTTGGATTTATAACTTAATAATTGATCAGGGGGTTTGTTTTTGATAATATCCTGGACTGGAGTAATATGGTATGGTTTGCAAACTTTGCATTTAGGATTATTTTGTTTTTGATAATACCCTCCCAAGACACAACTACCCCACCATGTTTCTTTTATATTTTCATTTCTTCCCACCTTCCCCAACAACATTATCTGTAGAAGTAGTATATAATTAATTATGTAGTAATATTATCTGCTCTTTGTCTTTATTAATGTTTGTTTCATATCTAGTTATATTATTATTCCCATTAGTCATGTTGAATTATTGATTTACTATGTTTATATAACACACTCAAAACTCAATCGTTAAGCCGCAGAAATTGAGGATGAATAGTGAAATTATGTCTATGGTACTACATATTATCAGTTTTTGTAACCGTTAACGATTCTTTCCAAATCCCAAACTGAATTAAACAATACTAGCGGTTTTTCTTTTAATATACACAAGAGCATGAAACAATACGAGATTTTGTAACATTCATAAATACTAATGTGGACAACTATTTCCCCATTTGAAATTGGATTTCATATGTGTCATAAATAATGTGTTTGGAAACTTTTAATTTTATGTGTCACATAAGCTGGTAGTACGCGCGCGCGTGTGTCTTTTTTATGATGATGGTTTGCCACTTGGCACCACTCCTCTTATCTAGCTGCATGTATGTGTATGTACGTACATGTGCATGCATGCATGCATGGTTGCACCCTTCCTCCAAGGATTATTAAACTTATGTGTAAACATACTCGTTAGGAATGGCCGACCTTCTTTGCAAACTACAGGTTTTCTCCTTCATATTTACATATTAAATAAAAAGATAATGTAAATTTATTATTATTATTATTATTATCATTACCAGTTTCTGTAATCAAAAGCTACTACTCAGTGGCAAGTCCAAGCTACTACAATTTGAGGGAATTACGACGAACATAAAAAGTAACGTGGGAAGGTTGTAAATCTTTCCGGTTTGATCCATTGAGTCCGACGGAAGACTTGTTCGTGGACAGGGATTCAAAAGACGAAATTGGCAGTTTCCCTTACTGTAAAAGTGAGCCATTATGGTGAGTGGTGACGTTATTTGTATTATTATCGCGCGTGGTTCATTTTATTTATTCTATTATGATGGTCATCACATCTCCGGCTATGATATATCAACCAAGGATTACGGATTCGGGATAGTGATAACTAATAACCGATAGTCTAACCTTTTGCTAATAAAGCGAGTATGTTATTTTTAGGGATGGGAGAACTATTCCTAAATTTATATGAAGGAATAACTTGGTATTATATATGTTCATTTCGCGACATGACAACAAAGCACGAAAATTACATTTCCATGCACTTTATAATTGTTTTTAAAATATTGTAAGTAAAAATAATGATATTTAATGAGCTGCATCTTAAAATTGTTTTTAATTCAATTTTTTTATTTAAAATAAAAATCAAAATTGGACAATAAAGTTGCAGGAGAATGAATAATGAAAATTGTTTTATTTGATCGATGCCATCCCGCCAAGTTGTTGGCCGGAAATTTGCAGTTGGGCTCACCGGAGCTGACTCATTGAGGCAGAGCAGCGATTGAGAGAGCAGGGAAAACCTTTTGTTTTGAGACAGAAATCTGGTCCTCATCTAGTCAATTAAACTGGGGCCAGAGTCTATGTACAAAAAGGAATATAAATCCAAAAATCAATCTGGGAAATGTGAAATCCCAGGTTGCCAATTTTCAAAATAAAAAACTACTCTCTATGTGTTGTGTACGGGAGTCAAACATTTCTTTACTCAGTTTTTTTTTTTTTCCTGTGAAAAAGCAAAAGAAATTCAGGACCACTGAATAGTATGTCGTTACTCGTTCCTTTCTGCTGTTTGCAAGTTCATAATCACTCAACAACTCCTCCCAAAATTTCCCACTACTTTCTTCCCTCTTATATTTCATTCTTGTTACACCCAATTTTCATTATCATTTCCCATTTTTTATTTCCATAAACACAACTACATGTAGTATACATAAACGTGTATGTATATAAATTGATGATATGATTTGAAGATTTTTTTTAAAGTTATTGAAATAAATATAAAAAGGTAAATAGTTTGGACGCCAGCTAATATAGATAGTTTGGACTAACTTTTAATATTAACCTTTTTGGATGAAAATTTACGATTGATTGGTTTTTACTCCTAGAAAAGTCAACAACTAAAGTTCAGTTTTGACTAAAGGACAGAAACAAAATGGTGATGTTAATAATTTTGTAAAGGATAAAAATATTATTTTTTTTCCCAAATTTAAAATACAAATTAGGGACATTACTCTTGATGAAAAGAGTGAAGTAGAGATGGAATTCCCAACTTCCAATAATCCCCCAAAAGCAGTTGGGCTTCCAATTATTGGGCCTATGATTTTGAGCTCAGTTGGGCTTTTCTGCTAGTGACTCAACTGAATTGCGTCTGATATTTGCACTTTTCACGAGTATCAAATTAAATTGTGCGTTACAAATATAGAACCGCAGGTTATAGCTGAGGAAAACCAATTTAACATAGACCATGTTAAAATTTCACAACTATATCAATAAAAAATGCGATCTTTACGAAAAAGACACAAGAATATATAGTGATTTGGGGGGTACCTGTGGATGAAGAATGAAACCGGAAGCAGAATAAGGGCGGCGAGAGCATTAGAGTAGGAGACAGAGATGAAATTTGACATCCCATTTGACATGGCTTCTTTACTTACAATGATTAAGCCCACTTGAGCTGTCTGAGCTACGACCATCGCCGCATATGGGGCGGCAATCTCCATTTTTCTCTGCCCTCCAATTCGGTTCAGTCAGTTCATCTTCATCCTGTCGGCTTGGGGAAATTGTACAATTTGATTGGATGCTGAAATTTATCTACTGTGTTTATATATGTGAAATCGGTCTCTTTTTTTTTTTGATGATTGGTTAAAAGAGTTTTTCTGATGATCGGTCATCTTTTATTTCTTAAATTGACAAATATGATTAGGCTGTCAATTAAAGACCCTTACTGTAGGTTAGCCCCTTACCGAAACGGCGTTAATTTGTTTGGGATTATGGTGATTGATGATAGAGATCGTACAAGTCCAGAACAAACTCGATAAGAGGGCATTTAGTTTAAATTGAATGGATTTCTTGGCAACAAAAAAGACAGAAATTTAATTTAAAAGGAGAAAAAAAACAACAAAACACACCGCTGATAATAATAATATCCGATAATTAGCTAATAATAATATTAAACATAGGAAATCCCCATTCTTCAACCAACTACAGATTCACATAGAAGTCTTCGATTAGCTAAAGAGAATTTCTCGATTCTTAAACAAACTACCAGATCCACATCATAAATAGAACATAATAGAGCCTGAACGGAAGAAATCTAGAGAAAACCCCCAAACCCTAATTTCCCCGCCGCCGCCGCCGCTGTCAATAACCCTGATTTCCGCCGGAGTTGTCCTCCCCACCGCGGCGTCTTCCAAATCTGGGGAAAAGGGACAGCAAGCTCTCTTGCTCAGGGGAAATAAACTTGATGAAAATTCTGTGAAATTGTAAAAAAAAAAAAAAAAAAAAGCAAAAGGAAAAGTTAATGATTATTACTATTGAATTCGGTATATATCAAACTAAGAGAACAAACCCAACAAAACAAGACAAAGGGGAAATTTAAACAACATACATATCAACCACACAAAAAACTCCAACGGCAGACATGATCACACTGCGGCCTCCGTCCATGGTTGGCGACTGGGTTGATGTTAAAATATGTGGGTAGAGAAAGTGAGAGTATGAGATTAGAGAGAAGAACCAGACAGAGAAAAGGAGAACCAGACAAAGAGAAGGTGAGAGAAAATAAAGCAATATTGAGATTGGATCTGTTGGGTCTTGGGTGTGGAAATAAGACCTTTTTATATTATTATTATTATTATTATTATTATTATTATTATTATTATTATTATTATTATTATTATCTATCTATAGTATTATACTAAGAGAGAAACCAGAGAGAGGGAATAAAACTTCTCCTCCCGTTGACACATAGGACAAAATTTTATGTGTCATTTTTCTATTGGTGGGCATAAAAAATATTTACAACAATTGCAATAAAAGTCTTTGAATTTCCCAAAAAGCAATAGTTAATTGATTACACAATTAATGTATAGTAATAACATTCTGTGGTCAAACTCATAAACGCATTCAGTGAGAGGAAAATTTTTAAAAGGGAACAAAGTTTGAAAAAACTACATTAATGCTGATTGATTCGATTCCAATTGCCACATAATTATGCCTTTAAAAATTAATTTCATCACTACACAAGATTTTTTTTTGAAATTCAAAATAAAGATTAATACAAAGTCATCAATGACTCCCTATCAAAGTAATTATTTCTCATCAAAAAAAAAGAAAGAAAAAAGAACATAATCCCTATTTTTTTTAAAAAAAACAAATCAATCAACATCTATGTGGCATTTTTATAATGCACGTCTCAAATAATATTTTGCATAATTATACTATTAGTCTTTTGAATTTTCTGTAAATAAAGGTTTAACAAATTACATTTAAAAAGTTAATGAAAATCTTTCATCTACCTTTGGTTGATATGGGACCATCTTAAGCAATTATCCTATACAATCAATGTGATGGAAGTTGAAATTGGAAATAAAATCTCATCTCAATGATAATAAATATCATAAATAAATAATTTGAATTTGCCTTAAGAATTAATGATATCTTTTTGAATTCAAAAACATTAACTACAAAAATTAATTATTCAAAATCCACGAATTGATTGCATGATGTTTTTTGAAATTTAAATTTAATAATTTAAGTAAAACATAGCTTAATTTACTTTATATGTTGACAAAATCATGACCACATTCATGATTTTGTGTAACCCAAATTGTGTTTCAGCAATCATGCATAAATTCAGAATATTAATGACGATTTGAATTCTTTAATTATTTAACAATGACTAATTGATACAAAAGAAATGGAAGTAGTATGATATATATACCTTAACATGGATGACTCTGTTGAGCGGGCAAACGTTGAAGAGGTAGATTAGATGGTCATCTTCATACGTATTTTGCGTCTTTCCGGAGTCAAAGATGGAGGGGGGGGGGGAAGACCAGGGAAAGCAGCAACAAGATGGAGACGCCCGTTCAAACCATGATCGAATTGTATTCCTAATTCCTTTTCTTTGATTAAATTAATCTTTATGTTCTTTATAGCCTTGAATTTATGTGCTTTGATTAAATTTAATTGTAAGGGGAAAAATGAAAAATATCCCTACTTGATGATGGATGAGTTTTTTGATTATATTCCTGACGACATTGAAGTTCTCATTGCAGATGTCGAAAAGCTTTCAAACAGGAAAGATAATGACGTTAGTCACTTCTGATTTTTATTTTATTTTTTGGGTAAACGCTTCTATCAAATAATTCATTTTTCATTATTTTTCGAATGAAAATTTTGAATATAGAGTCGTACATGTTTTGAAGGATTATACATGAATTGGTATGTTTAATGGGAGGATTATAATTTTCACGGGAAGCCAATGAGTTTAAGCTACAAAGAGAAAATGATTTTCTTTGTAATTTTGAAGGATGTACTCCCTCCGTTCCAAAAAAATAGTCCACATTGAGTTTTGAGTTTTGTAGTATTTTTAGTACAAATTTAAAAACTCAATATGGACTATTTGTTTTGGAAGAGAGGTAGTATCATATATCTAAAAACCGAAGATTATTAAGATTCATTCAAAAATAATTGTATGTTTTAAAAATTTTGCATTTTTTTAATTAGATCTATCATTATTTTTTTTTTCCCTTTTTCTCTATTTTCAGTTTGCCACAGGTATGGTGAAAAACAACCCTAAGATCAGGTCAAAAACCTTTAGGTGTTATTCATCACATTTTATAGATTAAATCATGTTTTTTATTACTAAATTACCCATGTTCTTTATTACTCCGATTAAATTGCAAATTCCCCCTTCCCCCATATTTCCCCCCTCTTTGTATACTTCAATTCGTTCCATATTAATTGTTTTATATGTCATAATCTTTACGCTTTAACAAATAAAATAAACCTTTAACATTTTTTCATTTCGTCTTTTCTTTTATATACATATCTTTAATGAAAAATCAAATATAAATTTATCTATCCCGCATATCGTGCGGGTTTAATATCTAGTTATATTAACAACAAATTCCAAATCTGTTTTGTGTTGCTTGCGGACCTCAAACCAACTTCATACTAGTTTTTATTTATTTTTACAGCCATTTTATTATTATTATTATTATTATTATCTTCCCCTCTTTTTCTATTCTTTTTTTAAACACTTTTTTCCGTAGAGAAAACATAGCTCGTCCAAGAAGAAGAAGAAGATGAGAAAGATGTTGGTGAGAGTAACAGCTCAATGTCATCTTACCATCATCATCACCAGCATTTTGCTTATGTGAGTGAAGGAATGCATCAAAGTAATGGGTATTGATGTTGGATTTATAACTTAATAATTGATCAGGGGGTTTGTTTTTGATAATATCCTGGACTGGAGTAATATGGTATGGTTTGCAAACTTTGCATTTAGGATTATTTTGTTTTTGATAATACCCTCCCAAGACACAACTACCCCACCATGTTTCTTTTATATTTTCATTTCTTCCCACCTTCCCCAACAACATTATCTGTAGAAGTAGTATATAATTAATTATGTAGTAATATTATCTGCTCTTTGTCTTTATTAATGTTTGTTTCATATCTAGTTATATTATTATTCCCATTAGTCATGTTGAATTATTGATTTACTATGTTTATATAACACACTCAAAACTCAATCGTTAAGCCGCAGAAATTGAGGATGAATAGTGAAATTATGTCTATGGTACTACATATTATCAGTTTTTGTAACCGTTAACGATTCTTTCCAAATCCCAAACTGAATTAAACAATACTAGCGGTTTTTCTTTTAATATACACAAGAGCATGAAACAATACGAGATTTTGTAACATTCATAAATACTAATGTGGACAACTATTTCCCCATTTGAAATTGGATTTCATATGTGTCATAAATAATGTGTTTGGAAACTTTTAATTTTATGTGTCACATAAGCTGGTAGTACGCGCGCGCGTGTGTCTTTTTTTATGATGATGGTTTGCCACTTGGCACCACTCCCTCTTATCTAGCTGCATGTATGTGTATGTACGTACATGTGCATGCATGCATGCATGGTTGCACCCTTCCTCCAAGGATTATTAAACTTATGTGTAAACATACTCGTTAGGAATGGCCGACCTTCTTTGCAAACTACAGGTTTTCTCCTTCATATTTACATATTAAATAAAAAGATAATGTAAATTTATTATTATTATTATTATTATCATTACCAGTTTCTGTAATCAAAAGCTACTACTCAGTGGCAAGTCCAAGCTACTACAATTTGAGGGAATTACGACGAACATAAAAAGTAACGTGGGAAGGTTGTAAATCTTTCCGGTTTTGATCCATTGAGTCTGACAGAAGACTTGTTCGTGGACAGGGATTCAAAAGACGAAATTGGCAGTTTCCCTTACTGTAAAAGTGAGCCATTATGGTGAGTGGTGACGTTATTTGTATTATTATCGCGCGTGGTTCATTTTATTTATTCTATTATGATGGTCATCACATCTCCAGCTATGATATATCAACCAAGGATTCTGGATTCGGGATAGTGATAACTAATAACCGATAGTCTAACCTTTTGCTAATAAAGCGAGTATGTTATTTTTAGGGATGGGAGAACTATTCCTAAATTTATATGAAGGGAATAACTTGGTATTATATATGTTCATTTCGCAGCATGACAACAAAGCACGAAAATTACATTTCCATGCACTTTATAATTGTTTTTAAAATATTGTAAGTAAAAATAATGATATTTAATGAGCTGCATCTTAAAATTGTTTTTTAATTCAATTTTTTTTATTTAAAATAAAAATCAAAATTGGACAATAAAGTTGCAGGAGAATGAATAATGAAAATTGTTTTATTTGATCGATGCCATCCCGCCAAGTTGTTGGCCGGAAATTTGCAGTTGGGCTCACCGGAGCTGACTCATTGAGGCAGAGCAGCGATTGAGAGAGCAGGGAAAACCTTTTGTTTTGAGACAGAAATATGGTCCTCATCTAGTCAATTAAACTGGGGGCCAGAGTCTATGTACAAAAAGGAATATAAATCCAAAAATCAATCTGGGAAATGTGAAATCCCAGGTTGCCAATTTTCAAAATAAAAAACTACTCTCTATGTGTTATGTACGGGAGTCAAACATTTCTTTACTCAGTTTTTTTTTTTCCTGTGAAAAAGCAAAAGAAATTCAGGACCACTGAATAGTATGTCGTTACTCGTTCCTTTCTGCTGTTTGCAAGTTCATAATCACTCAACAACTCCCCTCCCAAAATTTCCCACTACTTTCTTCCCTCTTATATTTCATTCTTGTTACACCCAATTTTCATTATCATTTCCCATTTTTTATTTCCATAAACACAACTACATGTAGTATACATAAACGTGTATGTATATAAATTGATAATATGATTCGAAGATTTTTTTTAAAGTTGTTGAAATCAATATAAAAAGGTAAATAGTTTGGACGCCAGCTAATATAGATAGTTTGGACTAACTTTTAATATTAACCTTTTTGGATGAAAATTTACGATTGATTGGTTTTTACTCCTAGAAAAGTCAACAACTAAAGTTCAGTTTTGACTAAAGGACAGAAACAAAATGGTGATGTTAATAATTTTGTAAAGGATAAAAATGTTATTTTTTTTCCCAAATTTAAAATACAAATTAGGGACATTACTCTTGATGAAAAGAGTGAAGTAGAGATGGAATTCCCAACTTCCAATAATCCCCCAAAAGCAGTTGGGCTTCCAATTATTGGGCCTATGATTTTGAGCTCAGTTAGGCTTTTCTGCTAGTGACTCAACTGAATTGCGTCTGATATTTGCACTTTTCACGAGTATCAAATTAAATTGTGCGTTACAAATATAGAACCGCAGGTTATAGCTGAGGAAAACCAATTTAAATTGTATGTTTCCCTGCTGTAACAATGATCAGACTAAGGTGTTGTATTCCATTATAATTCCTCAAAGATATTCACATAACTTTAGCAGATTGACGATCTATGTGGTTTTTGTGTACAACTAATACAATCATGGGAAGAATGTAGACATCAAAAAATTATTAGTCTCTTTAATTCCATTTTCAAAGGGTCAAGTCAAGAAGCTTTGCCAACAAAAACCCAAAGGCATATCGAATCCAAAATTGGAAAGCCTACTACTTTCCTTCTGGAATTTCTGGTTGGGAAGCCGGGGGAATATTCCTAAATTTATTTGAAAGGGAATAACTTGGTACTACGTCTATGTACATTTTACAGCCGGACAAAAAGGATATTTACAGTGACATGCCCGTTGAAAGTAATTTATAGATACTATAATTCGGTGTAGTTGCCCAAACATAAAATGCCATTTCGAAATTAAAATCTAATTACGATGCGTTAACACCCAACACTATACTTTTTTTTAATTACTTCACCGTTTCGCCTATCCTTATTTCATGGGGTTTTCATTTCCTCTTTTTTTTTTTTAAAAAAAAGAAACCTACCTTTTTTTTCGAACATATTTCATAAAAAGCACATCCACGAGATAGCCTATTTGTATCTTTGAGCCCATTCGTTACAAATAATGATTCCGTTACTTCATCAAATTTAATTTCCTAGGACAAAGCCTATTTGTATTAATTAAGATAAAAATTTTAAATTGAACCATCATTTAAAAACTTATGTTTTTTTAATCATATTTTACTTTTCTCCCTTTTTTTTTTCTTTTTCCTTCTAAAACATTCATTGACATTCATTCGGCCCAGTATCATTCATTCGGCCCAGCCTACTAAAAGTCTCATTTATATTTATTTTCTTTCAATATTTTATAACTTTGTAAAAAAAAATTATATTTTATAACTTTTTGGATGATGTTCCAAAAATTAGTACCGATTTAGACATGAAATTAATTTTAACTTTTTGGACAACTATTATTCTCGCAATATAAAGTTATAAACTACGTAGTTATTGGACGCAAGTCAAGTAATCGATACGATACGCTAGTCAATCTAAATGGTTAGATTGGGAAACTTCCCATACAATAAAGTAATAAACCATAGTAACAATAGTTTCTTAATGATCATGCAGAACATTACTTTTTCAAAGTCTATTTACTTTTTTAATAAAAATCTCAAATTTTAATAAAAATCTACTAATTTACTTTTTTTTTAATAAAAATCTCAATTTTTTTTTTTATTTTTTAGGGACATGGGAATATTATGATAAAGAATTTCGTTAAAAATTCTAGATAACTGCAAGTTTTATTTTTGGATCCAAAATTTTTATGCAAGAAAGTAATTCATCAAAATCAATGCAAAATGAGCCAACCCCTTGCAGTGGCCGAGTTAGGGTGATTGGGTGAATCAAGAGACTCAAGACTAGCATCATAGTAGTACGTATTATTAATATACTATAACTGGAAAATTATATAAATATATACACCATTTAACAATGTTTTTCATTTTTTTAATTTTCAATTAATTACAAAATATTTCAAGAAAATTATATTATGAAATTAATATTTTTTATTAGAGTTTTTTCATCATTTAATTAATGTTAGGGAAAAAAAAATCAATCTTGCTTGAGAATAAATGGGCCAAACTCATAAAAGACTAAACCCGCTATAGGTCCAAGCCCGCATCCCTTAGCTTCGCTTCTCTTTCTCTGTTCTCAGTTCTCACCCTCTCTGATTTATTTTAGGCCGAAATCATTCTCTGCAGAGGCTCAAGGCATTTAAAAGAATGACACAGAATTAAAGCCATACGAAAAAAAAAAAGAAAAAAGGATCTTATGTTTCGGAGAAATTCGGACAAATTAATCAGATGGTCTGATATTCTGATACAGACATTCTTATGTTTATTCCTCATTTCTTAAAAAAAAATAAAATTAAAATGATCCATTAACGAATTCCATAATTCTTTTCCCCTCCGGGTTCTCTCAAATCACTATGGTATATATATCATAAAAGAAGAAAAAGAAGCACATTTGGACGATGGCCATATATGCGGAAGAATACAATGATTATCATCTCGCCGGAGAACCACTGCCGGCAGCCCTGTTGGTCGACATTCAGGCGAGGCTCAACGTTAAAACTCTATCCAAGTTCTAGTGACTTTCCAGATCGTGGAATCATTTGATATCTCAGGAGTCAGGACACTTCATTTCACATGTGGCACCGTGAGATAGCTCTGCTGAAGAACCAATTCCTTCGCTTCATTGATCTTGCTCCGGTGGATTGGTTAGATATGAGTTTCACTCACGCCCACATTGTGGACGGTCATACAGTTATCAATTACAAACTCACCATGCCTGATTCAGGCCGCATGTTTTGTATTCCAAACGCTTGTCACGATATGGTATGCTTCGCAACCGGGTCGGATATTTGTCTCTGTAATCCCATCACGACACAGGTTCGGATTCTGCCCATATCTATTTCAATGGATGAACCCTCAAATCCTGTGGTAGATCAGATGCTAGGATTTGGTTACATTGTTTCGAAAAGACAATATGTTGCGGTCAATTTGACCCGGAGAGTTTCAATCCAGGACGAAGATGGATACATAGATTACAGCGGCGGAGAAGTTTTGTGCGAGATTTTCACCTTCCGGGCCAATCAGATTAATGATGCCATTGCCGGCCTTTGTTGGAGAGCATCAAAGAATTCCTGTCCGCGTTGGGTTGGTCATGCAGAGAGTGGGTTCGTAGTTGGTTCCACCATGTGTTGGTTGATTGAGGATGGAGGCACTAATTTTGTATACGAAGAAACTGGTCACCTCTTTCTCAAGGATTACGCAAGAAGAGACAATGAGCTGATTCTTGGTTTGGATTTTGAGACTGAAAAGTTTGAAATCATTCATCCTCCCCCGGGTTGGGAAACAAATACTGGAAAATTATGGGATGTTTGGATTAATTTGGTGGATATCAAAGGTACATTATGTGTGACAGATGTGAGTAGAGACCTCTGTTTTGGAGATTTGGGCACTAAAGGATGATGATCATAACAACAATGGTGGAGAAAGAACATGGGTAATGGAATACAACATCAAAATGGAGATTCCGCCTCCAACGTTGAAAACAGTTCGTAGTCTTCTCTTTCCCAATTCATCTAGCAATGGAGATATAGTAATGGTTTCGCGAGTTTCCGACAAGTATTACATCTTCAATGTTGATAAAGGATGTCTCGTGAGGGAAACTGATGCCCCTCCAACAAATGCATCATGTAATAGTTGTTTTATGGGTTTCTGTTGGGAAAGCTTCTTGACCCTCTGAAAATGTTTTCATTTCCGAAATATTAATACAATTTCCTCATTTTCACTATTATATTGTGTTGGTAGCATTTTTTTGCTTTGGCAAACTCAAAGGGAAATGACAAAGAAAATGTCTTTTTTTTTTTTCATAAATATATGATGGATCTAAAATTTTGAAAGAAAAGAAACGACAGAACATTGTTTTACTGAGCTACTGACTCAGGACATTCAACTAACACAAACGAAACGAAACACCAAACTAGCTAAAAACGGTGCAATTTATTTGAGAGGGAATAAATCCCCGTGATCAGCCATTTTATGCCTTGAGGAGATAAGCATCCAGTTCCTGGAAATTCTTGACTGCAAACTCCTTGATGATGTCTGGATTGGGGATTTCTTCACTTGCCTTCTCGAATTCACAGCTCCACTTCACCACACTCCCATCACCCTCGGAGCTCACCACCAGGGTTGGCTTAAACACCTTGTAGAACTTGAGGAGGTCCCCGTCGATCACGCTGTAACTCACTGTTTTGTTACCTTCATCAACAACTTCAATCTTCTCCTTTGAGAATGTGATCTCTGGAGATCCTGCATAATCATTTCAACCAAAATTTTACTAGTCACAATGTTGCACACTTTTCTTTTCGTCAAACAAAACGGTGGGAGCGACTATATGAATCAAATTGAATGAATAGTAGTTCACCTTCAGCATATTTGACCAAACGAATGGTCCCAACTGACTTGCCATCACCTTCAAGAACATCAATGCTCTTGTACTGATTGGGAAAAGCCTTAGGAAAAAGGTCAGGGGAATCCCTAATCGCAGCCCAGAACTTGTCTGCCGGAGACTTGAGCTCAACCTCCACATCTATCTTCCCGGTGGCCGCCATTTCTGCAGGTTAATTAATTAGAGGTGGTGCTGTTGCTACCATATAATGCAAAGCTACTGATATACTATAACAAAGAGAGAGAAACGATTGGAAATTCTGTGAGTTGAGATCTGCAATGCAAGAAGAACCCAAACAAGTACAACTATTTATAGAGATGAAAAAATAATGGAAGATTGAAGTATTTTCTTGAATTAATGGGCATCCCCCACCAATTTCCTTAACGCCATATATGTAATTATGAAGATGGCTATCAATTATCATGTTCACCTGCCGCCAGAATGCGTTATCTGTACTGCCGGTGCTGTTTTTATTGAAAACTGATGACCAAAATGTTTTTGTTTTTGCACTTACTCTGCATTTGGGTAACCGTTGCACCGAATGGTTAAATTCCTCTTAAATGCATGCAATTGCCAAGTGTCTTTTTTTTTTTCTTCTTTTCTTCCCTTGTGTTATTAGTAACTCTGTTTGACCATGATGATGATGATCCCATGCACACGCATGCTCTTTAATACTACTAGTTTGACCGACTGAAAATTACGTTGCCAATAGACCTCTTTTTCACAAAAACTTAATAATTTTAAGAATCATCATGGGGCCGCCTTGTAAATTGTAACACTTGGTCATCATCATTCATCAACCAACCAAAATTAAGGTGGTGCAGGGAGGAGCAGTTGAAAGTCTTAAATTCCGTTATTGAATTTTGGTTGTTGAAACTGTTAAGGATTTTGAAGACATTGAATCCCACGTCTCCTGTTGTTACCCGTTTTACTATTTTTATTTCCATGGAAATATAATGATGCCTCCGAAGTGGTCAGAGCGTTTTCTTGATTCATATACAGACAGAAAAAAAAAAAAATGAAAATTGAGCAAAAATTGAACGAAAACGGATTTAGGACCAAGGCCCTAAAATTGCTGCTTCCTAGGTCACAAAATATATCTCACGGCAACACAGTTCGGCTGCGACATTGTCAGGCACCCTATGGGACTAGTTTATCGAATCTTATACAATCCTTTCTTACTTTAAAATTTATTAAAATTGAGAATTTTATCCAAAACGACAAATCTACTGACTTTCCAGTGCCAAATTCCTTTTGGGCTGAAATAAGATCTCATTGGGTAAAGAAATAGGTATAGAGGTCCATTGGGTTGGATAGAACTTATAAGCTACAGAAAAGGCCCCCAGAAGGTGAGAGAGCCCACTTTAAGGATTGTGGATCATCCATTCTCTACTTATATTGCTAATCACAGTCCTAAAATATTCCTTCACTTCCAAAAAGTAATCCACAAATCATTCCATTTTATCGTCCTATTCAAGGTTTTTTTTTTTTTTTTTTTAAAGAAAATCACTTAAATGTGGGTAAAACCCCCTTGCAACCTTTCGTGAGAATTGAACCTAGTCTATCACTAGAAAAAACAACAACTTAACCACTAGATTTTCATTTAATTCCCGTCCTAAGATTTTTGCTAAAGACGAGTAGAATCTCATGGCATTTACTGGTACCAATAATAGAAAAAAAAATCTAATATTTTTGTTAAACCGTGTGTGTGTCCGCGCGTGTGAGAATATTTTATTGTAACCTGGGATAAAGATTTGGTTAAATTTCCCAGAATAATTCCAAGGTTCAATGTACAAATTCTTTGTCAGAAGTTCTTACACAGAGTTCTTTCCTGCTGCTAAATAATTCCACTGGTAAATCAGAAAACAATTAGCATGGAAATGATAACAAGAAAAGAACAACCTTTAGCAAGTCACAGAAATGATGAAGGGGGTGGTGGTGGTAATTGGTGAGGTTGCAGCTCCTCTTTCCTTTTCAGAGATGTAACCCCTTTACGCCCCCTTACCCCACCACCCATATTTTCTCAGCATTAAAGTAAGCAACCATTAGGCCCTTTTCATTCCTATGTGTACTTTTTCTTATTCATCAAGTGAGGATTCCAGGTTGTTGAACCATGGTATTCTTGTATGGTTGAGTATTTCCCTAAGCTATCATGAGTTTGCTTTATACGTACTCCTTGGGGATTCTTGATGATGTACAGTGTTGTTTCAATCTTTCCTAATACCTAATATATTGGAGTAGAATTTGGATTTCCACCACACTAATCACATTAAAATCTCCTCATTTTTCCAGAGCTCTATTAGCCTGTAACTTTGTAGTAGTTAAAGATACTGTTTCATGAAAGTTGTGTATCAATTTCGTAATATTATACTTCTTTGAAAATCATAAAAAAGACAAGAGGAAGAATATCATGCCGTTTGCTGGTTTAGTCTCAGCTTGGAACAAGCGCCGGAGAAGCAAGTCTGAGGATCATATTAATCCTTGTAAGCCATTGCATCTGATATTCTTGAATCCCGCTTCCTCAAACATACTAGTTACCCTCTGTATGAATGAACTAATGCTCAAAATTTGTGCTCCAACTGTTCAGGGATTTATAAGCCCGTGGAATGCTGGCAGATTGAGGATAGATTTCGACCTACAAAAAGACACCATGGATCATCAGTATACACACTTAAGGAAATGGAGGTGGCAACCAACTCTTTTAGCGATGAAAATCTGCTAGGAAAAGGAGGATTTGGTCGAGTATATAAGGGCACTTTGAAGTCCGGAGAGGTATCTCTTTAATATAGCAAAGGCGTTCAAGCATCCCTATCATGAATGAGTTTTCACAACCAGTGGCTAACTCAAATTTCAGATAACCATTTTCAATCATGATGTAAAGATACACAGCATACAGAACACACATTTAAATTGATAACTTGTTGTTGAATTGAAGGTTGTAGCAATCAAAAAAATGGATCTACCTTCATTCAAAGAAGCAGAAGGAGAAAGGGAATTCCGTGTGGAGGTTGATATTTTGAGCAGATTGGACCACGCCAATCTGGTATCTCTATTAGGCTATTGTGCAGATGGGAAGCATAGATTTCTGGTGTATGAGTATATGCAAAAAGGAAACCTGCAAGATCACTTAAATGGTTAGTACCCGGTTGACTTTTGAATGTTTAAATTTATTTAAATGCATTTGAGCCTCACTCTGGCTTCCAGGTTTTGGCGAACTAAAGATGGATTGGCCATTGAGGCTCAAAATAGCTCTTGGAGCTGCAAGGGGACTGGCATACCTTCATTCAAGTTCTGCCGTTGGAATTCCAATTGTCCATCGCGACTTCAAATCCACCAACATCCTCCTGGATAACAATTATGAAGCAAAGGTAAACACAGATCTATAATTACAACCCAACATCTTTAAGTCTTTTAAAGGGAGTTCACTTGTGACAATGATTGCCATATATTTCTGGTTTAGCACAGATTTCAGACTTTGGTCTTGCGAAGGTGATGCCAGAAGGCCAAGAAACATGTGTAACAGTTAGAGTTCAAGGCACTTTTGGCTACTTTGACCCGGAATATACATTGGTATGTTTATATTAATGTCAAAGATTGTTATCCCCACACATTTTTATAAGTGTGAAACATTAGGTTCATTGCGAAAGACATTTAAATACTTCAAGAGTCGATTTGCACCTACCTAATTTTACTTTGGGCACAAAGGACTGAACTTTCGTGTATCTAAATTGGCCATAGACAGGGAAACTGACTTTACAAAGTGATGTATATGCATTTGGCGTCGTTCTGCTGGAGCTTTTGACTGGACGGAGGGCAGTTGACCTACACCAAGGACCAAATGATCAGAACTTGGTATTGCAGGTATAGCAAAATCATCACTATAACAGTAGATTTCCGGAGAGAGCAAATCAGAGAAGGAATATCTGATGCAGTACTAGCTGCTTTTGTAATGCTGCAGCTTAGGAATATATTGAATGACAAGAAAAGGTTGAGGAAGATCACTGACCCCAATATGACCAGAAGTTCTTATACAATGGAGTCTATAGCTATGTTTGCAAGTCTGGCATCACGCTGTGTTAGGAGTGATAGTATGGAACGACCCTCAATGACAGAATGCGTGAAGGAGCTCCAACTTATTGTCTACACAAATTCGAAAGGGCTCGGGATGACCATGCATGCTCTCCGGATGATTTGAAACAAAGCAGACCAGTAAAATGTCACTCACCATCAGGCATGCTTCCAGCTGCATTCATAAAAACTTTCCAGATTAGAAATTTGATTTCTTACTAATAGCTTTAGATTCCACGAACAAAAAGAGTAACCCTTGATTTCGGGGTAGTAAGATATAAGAAGGAAGAGCTGATAAACTGGTGTAGAAGAAGATACTGTACAAAATTAATACCAAAAGAACTCCCTGAGTGAATAGTGATGGCTTCCCGATTTGCTGATCTCCTGCAGCAGATCGCCAGTTTTTCCAATGGGGTATTTCCGTTATGGGATTACTTTTTACCCAATGAATTGTAAATTAGAATTATTCCTTCTTATAATTTAGCTTCTGTGTCAAGTAGTTTGACATTACTGTTGTATGGATTTCACTGGAACTTATCTTCATAAAAATTTAAAAAGAAGTTTTAAACAATCAATCATATGCAAAACCGAAGAGTTTTTTCTCTTTCAAATATTCACTAAGTCAGAAAGATAAAATACGTTAAGATTGTTCGACACCAGATTTTATCTCAACTTAATTAGGTTGGTTAGAGGATAATCCCGGTCAATGAGAGCAGCCACTTGACCTTCCATCCTGAACCTTATCAGGTACAGGCATGATCTATGAATAATTTATCAAGCTTTCAAACTATATTTCAGATAGAAGACAGCATAAAGAACAATGTGGAAAAGAAACTTTCATAGTATTCAGTATGTTTAATCATCTCTGGAAGGGAAAAAGTGGTAACAACTACAGTACCTCACCAATGACAATCCATTACAAGTCTCCATTCGTTGCAGAAGGTTCCTGACTATACATATCCATTTCAGAAGGGCTGACAGAGACTGGAATTTGCTTGTACATTAAGTGTTTACGCCGCTGCAATGTCAACAGGGTCAGTATGCTGTCTGTCTTTACAATTGTATATCCAGCTCTTGTGTACATATTGAAGGGAGCTTCATCAATCATTCTGCAGTGCAAGAATACATCTCTTGAGGAACTCATTTGCGCAATCAGTTCCTCACTTGCTTTGAGTAGATGCCAACCAATGCCCCTCCTGTACATCCAGCATTTTTGGTTTTTGCATTACCAACCAAATTAACAGTCACCATAACTACATAAACAAAGAGTAAAAAACAAATTGCTGCAAATTGTATCAACAAGGGCTATAATCATACATTAGGATTGAACTAATAAAGAAGTACTTAAAAGCAAATAAAATACAGTGAGCTAAAGACTGGATTTTCGAGAATTAAGCGGGTTACCTTCGCAGTGATTCCTTCACAGTCATATTGCATATGTAAGGAGAATTTTTGGGAGGAGTAGGAGAAGGAGGAGAAGCATTTGCCCCCATCTTATTAAAACTAACTTCCACTGTTCCAGCTACCTGAAAATCCTCATCTTCATCCTCTTTATAGAATCCAAGAAGTGTGGCGGTGTGAGGCATTAAAGCCCTCCTCTCAATCAAATACTGCTTCACCAAATACTCCAATAGTTTCACATACCCTTTAGGCAAAAACATTGAATCCGCAAAAGACTCAGCCAACAAGCCGGCCGTCAAATCCAGCTCTTCTTGCTCCATCACCCGCATATACAAATACCCAGATTTCAATTCTTGAAAATAGCAATAATTCTCAAGAAATTCGAGCTTTGCAAGCTCATCATTCGTCAGAAATCGACCAGTTGGAAGTGGGTTCCTGATTGTGGGGATTGGGGAAGAATCAGATGGAGAAGAGGAGGAGGAAGAAGAAGAAGATGGGGAAGTTGATAATGGAAGGACGAGATTGGATGTGGATTGTTTAGGGAGGAGGAGGAAAGGGTGTGCATCTTTCGGTGCAAAGATTGGATTTTGATGGTTTTTGAAACAAGAGATGCAATAAAAGTTGCGAGGAAAGTGAGACTGGGAGCCAATTCTAAAGTATGATGTTAGATAAGCTGGGGAGGCCATGGCCATTTCAGGTGATAGAAGCTTTGGAATGGAAAGCGCAGATGAGATAAAGTATGTTATCTGGACAAATGAGCAAATCTTGCAACATCAAATAGACACTACATAGTGGAAGTGAGTAAAAACTTTTACCTTTTCAGTTCAGTTGGTCAATTTTTTTTTTTCCTCTGGGAAAAGCTCCAAGGTCCCGAATTTTTTTGTCTTTAAATTTTTTTTTTTTTTCCAAATCCAGAATCTTTTTTGCAGATATGGCATTTGGAGTTTGGTCCTTCTGTATACTACTCTCTGACACTCGAGATGAACTTAAAAGACTACAACAATGCAGCTTTGAAGTTGGTAGAATTTTGTTGAAGCAATCAATTCTGTTCTTTTTCCTGGAATTTCAATGGAACTAACATTCTTTTAGCTCTACTCATGATAGTTTGAGCCGTATCAAGCTAAGTCGTCCAATTGTCATATTTGACAAACACAAGCAACAGTTTTTGCAACCTACAAAAACAGCAGATCTCCAAGTTTTATTTGGAATTATCCAACTATAAAGTTTCGTGTGAAAGTTGAACTTCTGAAAGCAGTCTAAGCTTCACATTGTGGAAATTTACATTTCTCCAGTTAGTTAATCTACCTATAGGTTGAAGAACATCACATTCACAACTTTGATTCTACCATCAAAATTTTGTTGGCATGTATACATCTGCAACTCCCCCTCCTGCCAAATCTACATTATATGAATTTGTATATCAAACTGGTTAGTGTACAATCTATTTAAATGCTTACACTAGTCAGTCAATAGCATGGTTTCTCTACGTGAATTCTTGCAAAGGCTGGAAAGCCCCAAAGGAGAACAGTGAAACCACTTTCTTTTTTCACTGTGATTTTATACTATACTGGTCTTCCCTCCCATTTATTCATGAATTCTAACAAAATTTCATTCCATGTATCAATTGGTCCTGGTAGACACCAATGCACACAGTCATTTTGTACACGGTCCGTGATCCCATTCGCAAACGGGAAAGGATTGGAATAGGGCCCTGGATGGCCATCTGGCCTCAGTAGAGATAACCAGGACACATCCACAGCCTGAAATCTCACTTTTTTACCAAATTCCTTGGCTTTCATTTTTGCAGCCTCAATTTCTCGAATTCCGGCGTTTCTCATTTCGGCATCCATCCCTACAAGCTTCTTCTGAGTTGGTTCCTCTGGCTGAGTTTTTGAGCAAGCTCCAAACTTGTCCCACTCACCTTCAAAATGTGAAGGAGTAAAGGTAGTCACAAAAACATCAATTGCATCACCAATAGAACCTTTCCTGTCAATTATAGCATTAAGTGCTGTCTTGTATGCTTTGCCATAAACATCATAAAATCCAATCTCACTGTAATTTTGACCAGTGCAGAAGTGACAACCTAGTACTGTATCTCCATAATGATACACTGCACGAAGTAGAAACCAATGTCCCATAGACAAAACAATCATGTCCAAATTACTCACTTCCCCTGCCCATTTTTCATCTACAGAATCCAAGTACAACCTATTAAAATTCCTCTTCACATCACTCTCATCAGTTTTCTCGATACCTCGTACTAGAAACGGAGACCAGAAGATGGCGACAGTCACATTGTGAGAAGGAAAATGCCATTTCCTAAATTTGTTATCCTCGCCATTTGTATGAAGAAGATTAGGTGATGATACGGTAGCCATCATGCAAATCAGGGATTCCAGCTGGTTTCGCGCGACCGAATCGCCAACGAAAGCCAAACTCTTGTTCCTGAGGAGATGCAGGAATTTTTCAGGATCAAACCTGGGCAATGTACATACATTTGGCTTCCATCTCCAATACATATAATCCATATCTGGCCTGCCATGTCTCATGCAATTCTGGCCATCCTTAATTGTGTTACATGTTGTTCCATTATACAATGGTCCCCTGCTGTCATGGATCCAAATTCCATCTGAATAATCACATGTGATCTCTTTCTCATCCTTAGAAACAACCCTTTCTTTATGAAGAACAGGAGAAACAGAAGAAGAGGCCAACTTGGAGTCTGTGATGATAGTGTTACTTTTTTCAAGAAGCAGATTAGATGGAGAAAGTAATAATTGAAATGGATAGAAATAGAGGATCATAAGGGCTATGGGGAGAAGTGCAGAAAGTAGCCATGGCAATAACCTCTTGATCAGAGGTTGAGATTGATATTTTAGTGGATTAAGGGCGTCCATTTTAGCATTGTCCTCTTTCTATGTAGTTATTTTTATTTTTATTTTTATTTAAGGCATGAGACTTAAGAATTTTACATTCTGTTGAGAAACCTTAGAATTGTAAGGGTGATATTCAGCATTATATCCCTAAAGTTTTGGTTTTTGCTCACTGAAATTTCTCACTTCATTGGTTGGGAGAGGGTTCTTCAGTTAATTAGTCCTCATTTGGAATTTTTTTTTTTTTTAAAAAATGATGGTGTTTGTGGGCTGTTTATCATATTCAAGTTTGGATGGACCAAATTTCGCAACTAAAATATATGACAGTGTGTTTTGATTTCTAACCTTATTAAATATTTCAACCACTAAAACTACATTGATTATTTCAGTACCGCCCATACGTATATAGACTGTGTTTTCATATCATGCCATAAAATGATTGTTTAAACAATTTGAATGTTACGTGTGTGTGTATATATATATATATATATATTTGAGACGGAGAGAGTAATAAATCAAATCACGACTAACACGATGATTGGTGTTCTTTAATCTGTACTAATAAAACTAGCCAACAACAAAAAATCCAGCTAAATCAAAAGACCACCAAAACAGAAACCACAAAGAAATTTAAGATGCTGACAACCTGACACAAACATTCATTTCAGTGGAGACAAAAAAAAAAACAAACAAACAATGTATATACATTCGGAAAATTAAAGTTCCCATTAAAGAACTACATATAGCTCATTTGAATAACTCCTGTAATTTTCCGTTAATAATTAGCCCCTTTTTTTAGCTTTACTTGCTGTTGTTCTGTACAAAATTTGGACCAGGTTATAATTACCATCTGAACGCATTTATGCATTCCTCCTACCCTCCTTACAAAATGGTTAAGCACAATGGTCAATAAGTACAAATAATCGATCACTTCGATTGGTTTCTTATGTACATTGCTGCTTCAGAATGACCATTGTCACGTGCATTTTCTTAGCAACATTGGGTCTAATCTTCAATCCTTCAAGCGCCCAACTCTCCCTGGATTTCTACGAGAACAGCTGCACTCCTCTGCCTGATATAGTTCATGATATAATGCGCGCAACTTTGAATCGGAATCCTAGGATGGGAGCTTCCATTCTCCAGCTCTTCTTCCATGATTGTTTTGTTAATGTAAGTGAAACAAACATTTATGATTTATTTTTATTCAAATTACATGGCATTATATATCCGTTTTTGTGCATGTTTTCTGCAGGGATGTGATGCTTCAATCCTTTTGGATGATACAGATTTTTTCATAGGAGAAAAATCCACCCCACCAAACAAGGATTCGGCCCGAGGATTCGAACTCATCGATACTATTAAGTCAGAAGTGGAAAGATTCTGCCCTGAGACTGTTTCATGTGCTGATATACTAGCACTCGCAGCCAGGGAAGCTGTCGCATTGGTAATCTACCACAAATAATTCCCCATATAACGTCGTCCCAAAATAAGAGTCACGTTAATTGATTCCATTTTTTTTTTTTCTAATGACTTGTAGATAAGTGAATTTATGTGTTACATATGTGAATGTGGCAGCTTGGAGGACCATTCTTTGAAATTGGTCTAGGCAGGAGAGACTCACTCGTAGCGAGCTTCAACTCAGTGGCAGGGCAAATCCCTTCACCATCTTTCAACCTTCCTCAACTAATTGCATCATTTGAAGCAAAAGGGCTTGACTACAGGGATTTGGTGATCCTGTCCGGAGCTCACACCATTGGGAGAGCCAGATGCCTCAGGTTCAGAAACCACATTTACAATGATACCAATGTCGACCCTGATTTTGCTGATTCTGTCAAGGTCTTGTGTCCGATCAACGACAACGACGACGAGAATCTCCCCTTGGATTTCCAAACGGCTGATCTGTTCGACAATCTGTACTATGTGAACTTGATTAATCGCCGTGCATTGTTGCATTCCGATCAGGAGCTATATAATTACGGTACACCGGTGGATCGGCTGGTGGAATTGTATGCCAGTGACATGGACGCGTTCTTTGGTGATTTTGCAGATTCCATGGTGAGAATGAGTAGCATGAATCCCTTAACTGGATTCCGTGGAGAGATCAGAAGGGATTGTAGGAGAGTTAACTTTCTTGGATGATATAGTTAAAATAAATAAATAAATAAAAAATAGTGATTTGAATGTTACACATTTATTAGATCACGTCAAAGAAAAATAATGACTTGTTTTCAATCTCAATTACTTATTAATGTACATTTTCTAACACTTAGAGCACCACTTCATACTCTAAATCTAAATAAGTTAATCTGAATATTATATTTCATATCAATATTCGTCCCATCGACAATCATTTGCATTATTAAAGTTTTATTTTCAAACATTCACTTTTTTGGACGGTGATGATCTATTTATTTTAAAATTTTGGATATAAAATTGTTTAAAAGCTCGAGAAATATAACCCAAAAAAAATTAATTTACTTTATTAAATTTATCGAATAATTAAAAATCATGTATGATGAAATGCAATGTTGAGATATATACCATCAAAGAAATTATAGTTATTGTTAGGAATATGTAATGTCTCTTGCAACTTTCGACCAAAAAAAAAAACCATTATATGTTCCATGTGACTTTAAACCTCCAAAATTGGGATTGCTTTTTAGTGTTTTTTTTTTTAATTTTTTTTTTTTATAGTTACAGTTACAACCAGTGTCACAAAATCACTTTATCCATTCATAGAAATTTTAGCGGAATAGATCTCTCTGAAAATGATGCAAAACAAGCAAACTCGTGTTAAGATTCGGAATAATGCTCGTGAGTTAAAAAAAAAAATGCTCATGATTATAGTTAAGCTGTATCGCATGGAGCACTTGTTAGTATTTTTGTTAAGTTGGTTTAAATCTCTACCTAGGTGCAATCATATGATGATGGTGGTAAGTGTAACACGAGACTCTCTCAAAACTATTGTCCATTTACGATTTTTTCTTTTGATTCAATTTGTACATTAAATTTGTACTGATAAAAATAAAAATTCAAATTAATTTTTTGATTTAGATTTTTAATTTTCAAAATTTATTTTGTAAATTCAATTTGTAATAATAAAAATAAAAATTTAAATTAAACAATAATTTTGGAATTGAGTAAGTATTGTCGGTATTTTTCTTTGTTGCGAAAAATCACAGCTGGGCTGCCCTGAAAATCTCCTCTCGTAGTCAGTCCAATGGTTCCCCAGAAGGTATTAGGCCTTTCAACGCTGGGCCTGTAATATTGAGCCCAATTTTTAATATTTAAAATAAGCCTGGAAAAACATATTCCTAAATCGAAAAGAAGAACAAAACTAAAGGACTTCTCAAGTAAAGAAGATCAATTGCTCCCCCATAAAACCTCAAATCAGTTGCAGCGAGCGAGCTTCTTAAGAGAACGTCCTAAATCCATGGAAGCTCAGCACAGCAACGAAGATTTCGCGGTGGGATGTAAACTCTCCATCAAGACTTCTTTTGGAGAGGAATTTCAAGGACAAGTTTTGACCTTTGACCGGGCTTCCAACATGCTCGTGCTTCATATCCTTTTTCTACAGCTTTTTTTTCTTTTTTTTCCTTACTTTTTTGCATCACAAATCCAACTTTTTTCTTCAATGTTTAATGTCCATTGCAGTTCTGTTGATTTTGAGATTCCTTAACTGAGAATTTTGAAGAAAACAAGAGGGATTAAATTCTGGGTCCGGCCCTAAGAAGAATATTAGGATATTGAAAGCCAATTTCATAAAGGAGTTTACTTTGTTGGGTCAAGGTGAAGACCCACTTGATACCAAGAGATGTTTTCTTGATCTTAATAGTCTCCAGGCCAAAGAAGAAGCTGCTGTTAGGTAATTTCGTTAATCTGGTGTCCCAGTTCAGAATGTGAGTTTTCTGTCTATGATTTCAGCGTTTCAATGTGATTGATTTGGTTAATTGAATCTGCAGACAAGCTGAGTTGGAGGCTGAGAGGTTCGGCGTTGGAGTTACACCTGAGGCTCAGGGTATTTTTGATGCCTTGTCCAAAACGTAATTACATTTTCTTTTGACCATCTCATTCACTATTTTGGCCCAAGTTTGTCACTTTCTCTTGCTTTTAGATGCTTTGCTATCCTGAGGAATTTTGAGTTCATTATGGTTTGGACATGTGATATACTTGCTTTGATCACTTATGTAGCCATTATTGTCCTAGAAATAGTTTTTGAGTTCTGTTTGGATGAGTTCATTCTTAAGATTTCCAAACAGTTAAGTTTTTAGGTCATGGCCTAGCTGAAACCTTTGTTAGTGTTATGGTATTTCTGTTACTCCAAATAAATGTATTTCAAAATGCCTAAAAGATATTGTCATGATAAGTAACCAATCCACAATCACTGTTGGGGTTCAAATGTGCTCTTGATGAAAGGCCATTTATTCACTGATTTTCAATTGTATATTCTAGACGAGGAACTTCAGTTCATCACATTAGCATGCATTGTTTATGTTTGTTAAGTTGGTTCTCCTGCCGTGTGTCAAAGATGGGTTCCTAGTTTTATAGCCAGCTATAGTGTAAAGGCTTGGGCATCTGATTTCATGAACTCTTGCACAATATTTTTGAACAGGTTATTGGACTGGCAGGGCCAGAAAACCATTTTGTGAGGATGTATGGAAAAGTAATATGAGTGGATGTTATAGTGTAGCTATCTGTTATAGGAAAAAGATAGTAGGATAATGTGTTTCATGAAACCTACTATCAACCTTGGCTTTGTGGATTTCAATTCGCAAATGAGTAAGTTATAGGCTATTGAATATTTGGTTGGTGCAGGAAATGTTGTCTTTCTTAGCCTGAGAGAGTTCTTATGTTCCCTTATCAAAAAAACAGAAAAAGGAAACAGAATGTAGCATGTTTAAGGCATTGCTCTGTCCCCAAATCAAAAAGATCTACAGAATTGTGCTCCTTGCTTTAACTGGAACTTCTTGTTTCATATAAATCCCAGCATAGTTGTCTTTTGGACCCCAGATTTCTAGTGTCAGAACTGCGTCAATTTTTCATTTTGGACATATGTAAGCTAAGTTTGCAAGCTTCTATCAATGATGTAGCATTGAAAAACTGCCTTTGATTCTTCTTCCTCGCAATGGTCAAACACAAATAACAGTTAACATATTAAATTAATGTAGAGAGTCACCGAGGTCAATGCTCCATCTCAGACGGTCTGGAAACTGAAAGGGTCAAAATCATATTACAGAGTAGCTGTATTGCAGAGGGAACTCACTTTAGAGTGTCACGAGGTGATAATCATAATAATACCTCTGGTGAAGACATTTTTAGATGAAAGGAGATTTTCTTGGGCAATATTTCTAAAGCAGTTCTTTTGGGTTAGTATACTTTCGGAGGAAACTCAAATTTGTTTCTGCGGCGTCTTCTGTTCAGTAGGGTCTGCCCTTTAAACTTTTTTGTGACGTCAAGGTGATATTAAGTTTTTCAAAGGCAATGGTTACCTTTCTATTCTCCATAGTGTTTCACCTTTTACTATATGGTTGTTGAGTGGACATTAAGCCAGCAACCCTTTTTTGGGCACTTCATAATTTTGTTGGAAAATGATTGCTAGATTTCCTGTATGATTTGAATCTGACAAAATGTGCTAAAGGGGATCATGAACTTGCATGATACGCCCTCTGTCTCGAAATGATTGTCCAGTTTGGATATTCATTTTTAGTACAAATTGAACTAAATGTGAAAATCCAAACTGGAAAATTTTGGCGTGTGTTTGTCTGTTTTTTCTTTGGAATCAATGTGATAAGATTTCTGTCCAGGTTATTTCAACTGTGGCAGTTCGTCATTTGTACTTTCTGTGCCCTCTTTAGTATGCCTATCTAGAGAATATAAGTTGTATCTGTGAGTCACGTTTAATGATGCAATTGTTAATAAAAATTAGGCTACCGGTGCGCTGGGATAAGACTGTAATAGTTGTGATGAATGAAGTCCGTGTCACTAGTCCGTATCTTCCTGAATCCGTCATCGGAGGAACCCCAGCTGCCAATGACCGGGTGCGAAAAGTGGTAAGTTCCTGTAACTGATATCCCGTAATTTTTTGAATGTATGAATAGGGAAATATGTTAAGGTGTCTCACCTTGTTACCTCGAATGTTGTTACTGATAGCTGGAGTTTGAGAGGAAGAGATTGCAATCTCGCTATCCAGGTCAGTGACACCTTTGTGACATAGTTGCTGGAGCCTGGAGTTCATGGTCCTTTGAGGGGAACTTGGTGGCCTTGCATGTGGATGCTTATGGGACAGCGGCTGGGGCTGGAGTGGCGGTTTGACTATCCAGTTTCTTTACTGTTGGTATCAAACTTCTCCAGGGAAGAAAAGTAAACTTTATCAAGTATTTGTAACATGATACAGAGTTAGGCATTTGAGAAATTTTCTTCTTTTTTTTTTTCCCAATAAACTTCCGATTTTATTGATTGCCGTTTACTTCTGTCTTCCAACATTCGAGTTTGTGTTAGTATTAGTTTTGCAAATTTAGCACAGTTTCTCAATCCAAAAACTATATTCTATATAACATAGATACATTATGGTATAGTTATTTTCTGAGGCAACAAACAAAGGTGCTGGGGTAATGTAATATATCTGCCATGCAAAGTGAACCATACTTCGGAGAATGGCACCTAATTCTTCATTCCTCCAACTCAATCAAATCGCCTCAATCGTCTTCAAGATTATAATCAATAATGTCTGCAAAGTGAATCATAATGGGCAGAAAGGTACATAATTCTTCTTCAGTCCTACTACTCATAGCTCAATCAAATGATTCAAATCACTCAAAACCATATTCTCTGTCTTGATTTGTATGATTAGCATATATTCTTCATCGATAAGCTAATCCCAATCTCTCTAGCTACACCTAAAATATGATGTAGCACTCGTGGCTACTAATATCAACCAAAATTTGATAATGCTCCATATGGTGTATACAAAAATGAATCTTACAAATGACGCAATGGCATGTAATACAACAACAAAAAAAAAAGGCTTAGAAAAAGAAAAAGAAAAGTTGACAGGTTGGTCGTACGCAAATATTGACATCTCTGCGCCCTGCAGGAGAAAGGGACTCATGAAACATGATCACACCTTTGAAACTCTGAACACGGTTGTCATAATTTTTTTTTTTTTTTTTTTTTTGTTTTTCAGAATTTGATACGAAAATACGAAGAGGGTTTCAAAGAAAAGAGGAAATGATATATATGGACTGTATAGAGTTATTGGCTGTAACCTAATACTGTAGGTGCTATCAATAGTCCTTTTTTGGCTTTTTTAGCTATGCTTATTCTTTGCTCTAAATCTGGTAAAAATTTCAGGCATGTGTTGCTTGTGTTGTTGGAAGGATTTGCATTTCATTGGCAATAGATAGAGAAGTGCATTAATGAGGATTCATAAAAGTTGATTGGGAACGGGATGCTTTTTTGACTTTATCTTTTCCTTGTACAAGAAAACAGGAATTTGTTTTGTTTTTGTTCATTCGGTCCTGAGAGTCTGAGACAGCAAATGCGAATAAAAAACCCTCCAAATGGAAATCAAAATGACAAATTCTCAGAAACTACTTGCTTGCCTCTTACTTTTGGGATTTCTTCCCTTTTCATTTTAGTCCCTTTTTTGTCCATTCCCTCTGTTAAGTTTTAACCTTCTTCACATTGCTTTATGACTTTTTTGCTGGGACTAATGTTTCTTGGGGACGTTTCTTCTGCTAGAGGGTTTAAGGCATTTTGCCCTTTTATGTTGTAGGCCACCGCCATGCTGATGACTCTTCTCTGTTCCACTAAACTATAGTTCAAAAGGGAAAACCTATTTTTTTTAAAACTTTAGACTTAAATTTCGTTGCTCTGGTTTCTCGTTTCAGTGGACTATTAGCTGGTCAGGGTAGTTTTCTGGGGATTACAATTTCTGGGTTCTTGTGTAATGTGTTGAGGCCTTCTGAGAAACTCTGGAGTATTTGCTTTTGTAAAGATTTGTGTGCTGAATTCAAGTCCCTGAGTTTTAGTGCCGCAGAAGAAAATTACGGAAGAAACAGAGAGAAAAATGGCAGGAGGTGGAGCAGCTCCCGCTCCTAAACAAGATGAGCTTCAATCACATCCAGTGAAAGATCAACTCCCCAATGTTTCTTACTGCATCACCAGCCCACCACCTTGGCGTGAGTTCCCCCTTTCTTTGGTCCTCGTAAGGTGTAATCTTTGGGTTTGCATGTGCATGATCGGTTGATTTTTGTGAAGAAATGGTTCAGAAAATATCTGTTGTAGTCTACGCAGGAGAAAAACAGCATCCATTTTCTTCCCATTTTATGTTCAACTTTCCGATATTCATTCATGTGTGTATTCATTGTTCATGTATAAGTTTCTGGCGTTGATTATGATATTCTGAATGCAGCCGAGGCCATTCTTCTTGGGTTTCAGCACTACCTTGTGATGCTTGGCACAACTGTCCTTATTCCTACGGCTTTGGTTCCTCAAATGGGAGGAAGAAATGTAATTCTCTGACCACCCACTGTTTCTTTTAAGTTTCAGTTTTAGTTGTGTTCTTTCCATCTGATTAACAATTGGGAATAACGACTTCCTTGGATAGGAAGAGAAAGCAAAAGTGATTCAGACGATGCTCTTTGTTGCTGGTTTGAATACACTGACTCAGACATTGTTTGGGACGAGGTTACCTGCTGTGGTTGGAGGGTCTTATACATTTGTGCCTACCACACTTTCGGTTGTGTTGGCAGCGAGATACAGTGACATTGCAGATCCTGTGGAGGTTTGTGACAATATTCCTCACAGTTTCAATTTGGACCACAAATTGTTCATTTGATCAAATCTTCCCTGATTTGATAATGCAGAGATTTGAGAGGATTATGCGAGGAATCCAGGGTGCTATGATTGTTGCATCAACCCTTCAGATAATCATTGGATTTAGTGGCCTTTGGCGAATTGTGACAAGGTAACTATTCTCCTTTTCAATTAGTGAGACGACAGAAAAGAACCTTGTGCCTCATTTTGGAATCACTTCATGATGCCGTGCATATTTTGCTTTGGAAATGTCAGGTTCCTGAGTCCAATTTCTGTTATCCCTCTGGTAGCTCTATCTGGATTTGGGCTGTATGAATTTGGTTTTCCTCTGGTAAGCAGTTAGTGATCTGCATTCAAGCTTTAAACAGAATGTCAGCAATAGTGTAGTTTGTTGGATGTTTAACATTGACATTTTTACATGTAACTCTGTAGCTCGCAAAATGTGTGGAAATTGGACTACCACAGCTCATCATTCTGGTTATCTTCTCACAGGTGAAGTAAAAGTAACATTAAAAGGAACTGTTGCAAAATTCATCATTTTTTTTGGCAAATTCCTCAATCTAGTCCAGAACTTAATCTAATTATTTGATTTCCTTTGCAGTATATCCCAAACCTGATGAAAGGAAAGAAAAATATCTTTGACCGGTTTTCTGTCCTCTTATCACTGGTTATTGTTTGGATCTATGCTCATTTATTAACTGTTGGAGGAGCTTATAAGCACGCTGCCGAGAAGACTCAATTAAGCTGCAGGACAGATCGTGCTGGACTCATCAGTGCTGCTCCTTGGTGAGCTTAAAACCCCATTGGTTCATATAATGAATTTAGGAGAATTTTTAGAGCTGAAGCTCCAATGATCTATTATGAAATCAAATGTTGTTGATGCCATCTGCAAGATAATATTAGTTGCATGCAAGAAAGAAACCTACTTTATTCTAGGAGTTAAAACTTCTGTAACATAGCTCCATGATGTTTTCCATGAGTGAGCCTTGTATACTCAGATTAATGATGGCTGATGTGTTTCTGCTTTATTGATTTCATTCCAGGATTAGAGTTCCTTATCCATTTCAATGGGGAGCTCCTACGTTCCATGCTGGAGAAGGATTTGCAATGATGGCTGCTTCCTTTGTTGCTCTTGTTGAGGTGAGTCTGCCTCAATTGTGATTTATTTGTTTATACACATGAATGGTCATCTTTGTTGAGTTGCTTCTCTCAGGTTACTGAAAGTGAGAGCCATAATTTTGTCCAAAAATTGAGATTAAGAATGAATTTGAAATGTTTACAGTCCACTGGTGCATTCATAGCTGTGGCAAGGTATGCCAGTGCAACTCCTGTTCCTCCATCAGTGCTAAGCCGTGGTGTCGGTTGGCAGGTATGGACTGGGTAGTTTCTCTTGTTTCTAGCACCAGTTAATGTCTCAGAATTCCTTCTGGGAAAACTGTCATTGCATTGTTCTTCTAATGAGTCTAATTTAGTGTTTTCTTCCTTTTCCAAAACATTGAAGGGTGTTGGCATATTGTTGGCTGGAATTTTCGGAACAGGAAATGGATGCTCAGTTTCTGTGTAAGACCTTAATGTTTAGCAAATTAATCAAGCTATCATTCATTTGCATGGACCAAAATGTATGTACTAATCAGTTCATAATCAACTTTATTTACCGTGACAGGGAAAATGCTGGGCTGCTGGCATCGACTCATGTTGGAAGCCGCAGGGTGGTGCAAATATCTGCTGGTTTCATGATATTCTTTTCCATATTAGGTGAGCTTGACACTAAATCATAATGAGTGCTCTACATTGAAATCTTCAATAGGATTGAGCAGTTCTTACATTTTGCATCTGTCATTTAATCAGGAAAATTTGGAGCTCTGTTTGCTTCAATTCCAGCACCAATATTCGCAGCATTTTATTGTCTCTTCTTTGCCTATGTTGGTATGTTTCACGCTCACCACTTCAATCAGTTTCGTCTGTAGAAATCCCTATTTCGCTAATCGTATGCTCATTCTCATCCTTTTTAATGTATCAATGCATGAATGACAGGTTCAGCAGGACTCGGATTTCTCCAATTCTGCAATTTGAACATCTTTAAAACAAAATTCATATTGGGATTCTCTATCTTCATGGGCTTGTCTATACCACAATACTTCAATGAGTACACTGCTGTCAATGGTGTCGGTCCAGTTCATAGCCGTGGGAAATGGGTAAGGATGCGATATTCCGCGATCTAACCAAATGGATGAATGTCACATAAAAATGCTATAGAAAGTGATAAATATTTGTAGCTATAACTAGGACAAGAAACTGATGACATTTGCATATGTGGGCAGTTCAATGACATGATCAATGTCCCTTTCTCATCTGAGGCATTTGTCGCGGGGCTATTGGCTATCATCCTGGACAACACTTTACATAAGAAAGACAGTGCAACCAACAAGGATAGGGGAATGCCGTGGTGGGAAAAGTTCAAATCCTTCAAAACCGACACCAGAAGTGAAGAGTTCTACTCCTTGCCTATGAACCTCAACAAGTTCTTCCCATCAGTTTAACTTAAAGTTAGATAAAGCATCAAAACAGAAGAACAGCAGACTCCATCATCTTATCCGACTCAATTCTGAGATTTTTGCTGTTGCATTTTAACCGATCAAAGGAGAGACCTTTAATAGATATAGAGAAGTATAGTATTTATTCTAGCAAAGTGGCTTTTTGCCTTAGTTTTTTCTGTGGAAGTAATGACCAGTGACCACTGATGTTGTTACTTTTTTTGTAAGGCAATTACCACCACATTCTGGGAGCTGAACTGTACACATTGCTGAAAATTACACACTTTAGAAGGTTTTCTTTCCGTAAGCTTATTATTATCACAGCATAGCATTTTGATATGGGCTTTGTTTGGTTCGCACTTCCAAGGGGACTGTCATCCAGCTGGTAAATTTCTATCTCAACTCTCTAGCTAGCCCAGTCAGATAGTCCATAAGGAAGATAATCCAGTAGCCCACATCAAATAGTGTATTTTTTTTTTCTAATTTGACAAATCAGATCAGTTGGGCTGGGTGGTGAGGAGGTGAAAAATTCTGTCTTTGTCCACTGTGTTCCCACAACAATTGGAAGATTAGATCGCAGTATAATGGTTTATTTATTCCAAAAAGTTAAAAACACATTCACATTTTAGGCCTTAAATTGTAAGTCATTACATTTGTGCTTGGATAATTTAATTTGAACATATTATGATGCAATGCGCATACAAGCTTTACACAAGAGTTTTTATTCAACAAGAAACTGTCTTTTATTTTTATTTTTTCTTTTTTTTTTTTGGTGTGTGTGTACCTATATGAATATCAATACTTCACATCGAGATATGTTACATGTATAGGCAATTGCAGAACACAATAACCAAATGCTTGAGCTTGAAAGCGGCATGACATATGAACTAAATGCTGGTTCAAGAATGTACAAGTTTTCCCGAAATTCCCACAATAATTATCTCCATTATGAAGCATAATTACAATTACTGTTTATCAATGTCTTCAAATATGATTAAAAAAGGCATCGCTGAAGTAATTGATGTGATATCATTTCTCATCCAAATGGGCTACAAAACGACCCCTTTAGTTATGATATGTCAATCTCTGATTCATTCAGTTCAGAAAACATGTCCCTCGGAGAGGAGGATGCCGATAATGCATGCTGTTCAATCATCGAAATATTTGACAAGACATATTACAAGTTCTGAGTTTTTAATCTTACATTTGACTGTTTACTACCACCCACGTACGTACGTTAAATTTCCATGCACACGAGAGCTATCACGATCACTGAAAACCAAAAGTAGTGCTTAACTTTCTTTCATCATTCATGCATTAATTTCTCCCTCCCTTTTTCCTTTTTGTAATTTGTTCCCTAGACAACATTTGACTCTTGAACAGGTAAAAGATGTGCATGATTCGATATCAATGTTTTTAGTGCGTTATGTTCTGAGTCGCCAATTAGGTTGTTGTGTTTTGTTTTGGTTGGATCACATACGTATTCAAAAAAAAAAAAATACTTTAAGACATTATTTAAGAATATCGTTACAAACATTTGTGTATGACAACGTGATTTATAAACAAATCGTCAAAAATATCTTGAATGAGTTAAAATCATGTTTTGAATCGAATACACGAAACCTATGTATGTAAAGACAACAACAAATCATAGATGTCTTTGAAGTGTTTCACAATATGTTAAAGACACAAGTAGGAAGAACTAGTAAAACAATGGCTCCTTAAATCCGAATACGGGCATCATATTATTGCCTTTCTCTTTCAATCTAGGATAAGAAAACAGAAAAAAAGTGTTTGCCATTGGCGATGTCATTCCTAAAATGGTAGAATGTGATTTCAATTCTTCTTTTATGGCCTTCTTTTAGTGGACAACTTGGTTTTGCGCATGAACGCTGAGGTAAGGTTGTCCTCCATCCTAGTCACTTCAATGCGTTCAAAGTGAAACATATTTAGCTGTCCATGCATTTCTCTTCTCTTGTTTCGTTTAATTAATTTCTTGTTCTTCAATGGTACATTAAAGTACTTTTGTTGTGGGGTAATTTTGCAAAATTAAAGTGAATAATTGAACAGATACATGGCTATTTTTTCCATATAATATATATATTCATTTATTGTGGAAATCACGAAGGAAAATGGAGTGAACTTACACATACATATAGCTCTGTAAACCCTCATTTACGGTTTCAAGCTATCTTAATACCCATATGCACAAGTCTCATCTCGTACATCGGAATGATTCCAAACATTGATATAACTTATAAGATATATAATGAATGACACCAAGTCAAAATGGAGTGAACTAACATATGCCTATGGCTCCGTAAACCCATGTGTATGGTTTCAAGCTATACTAATGGCCCATATGGACAAGTCACATCTCGTACATTGGAATAACTCCAAACCTTGATATAAATTATAAGATATATACTAAATGATTTCAAGCCCAAATGGACTGAACAAATACATGCCTATGGCTCCGTAAACCTACATGGAATGGCTCCAAACCTTGGTATAACTTATAAAATATATAATGAATGATTTCAAGTCCAAATGGAGGAGCAAACACATACCTATGGTTCCATAAACCCACAATTACGGTTTTAAACTATACAAATGGCCCATATGAACAAGTCTTATCTCGTACATCTGAATGGCTCCAAACATTGGTATAACTTAATTTTTAGGGTTCGAATCTTACATTGTACCCAAAAAAAAAAAGCAGAATTAGTTTCCTCTCCTCCCTTATTAAAAATTAGTTATAATAATAGAAAACAAAAATAAAGGTGATGGTGGATAATTACATGGGATGATGATAGGTATGAATTAATGATGAAGTATAGAGTTCTTTCTCGAGCTAATCGTCAATATAGTTGACTAGTAGTACATGATTCTAGGTCAAAGTGACCGGCATAATTCTAGCTTCAGGCCGGTTATATGTATATCTAGTTTCAAGAATTAATCTTAACTAGGTACAATAATCACTATATACTGTACTATTTATGTAATCATCAACATATATAAATATATATAGAAGAATGTTGCGTGCGATCGATCCCTTTTTCTGGGAAGAAAGAAAGCTTCTTTCTTCTTCTTTTTTCTTCTTTTTGTGAAAGATTAGTTAGCTAGTACTACTATATATTGGACGTAAAGAAAACTCAATTCTATATTGCGTCGGAAAAGTTATTGTTTACTACTTTTAACGTTGTAGAGCTGCGCTTGCTTGATTTTAATAATGGAAAAGATGATTTGGATAATGATTTTGTGCAGAAGACAGATCTTTCAGTGTGCGATTAATCACCACTAGTAGTTGGGTAATGATGATCACAAGTGAAATTAATGGGTCTCTAATGAGATTAACACACTACTCCCATATCCTAAGTAGTAGAGCTAATTATTGCCACGCCAATGCGACCACCGCATATTACCTTTGACTTAAATCATTCCCATCATCATGATTATCAAAGATTTATGCAATATATTAAAAAAAAAAGTTCATGTCTTTAATTGGCAATAACATATTTTATCATCATACTGTGCAATTTTAAGCTTGAAACCAACATCATTAGCACAACCAAAGGTCCATTGTGTGTGAGTGAGTTTATGGTTGAGAAAGAGATCAAAGGCTCGAAGAGAGAGACCAAACATCAATTAAGAATGGCATCTAGTTATTGAATGTCATAGTTATCGCATCGTAACACATATTATGTATCGTGTTTTGTGTATATAGTGTATATATGGTTTGAGGTAGAACCTTGTGGGTTCTGTGGTGTATATATTGTTGTTATACCATACCGTAACTTGGAAATTAATGAGTAATTAATTTAGATTTTGGGCATCTCTGTACGAGATAAACATATTTAAGTCAACCGTGATCTAACTACTTTAAGATTTGACTAGTTGAAATTCAATTAGGCTCTGAAGAACAAAGAAACCAAGTTGCAGTTTCCGCATTGCTTCGGTGTAGTTGGATTTAGCTACAGGACGCTGAGGAAATAGACTCTGATCTATGTCCATATTAGGACTCCGACACTACCATTTCAAAACATGCTTTGTGGTTTCCTGCGGTGTTTGTTAATTAAGTAGTGTACATTTATTTTACATATTGCCAGAAGAAAAGGTAATTTTCATATCTAACGTTTCTTGTTTTTTTGCCCTTTTTAATTTCATTGTCATTGCTATCCAACAGACAAGGTTACATATACTAATCTTTTTCTTTTTTTTATTTTCCCTCCTTTTAAAATCTAGGCAAGTAGCTAAGTTAGGGTGTCCTCTTAAATTTAAGTAATAATCAAATCATTCGAAGTTTGTATTTGTATTAATTGGGGGAAGAATGTGTTGAAAAGCAACTTTGAAATCATGTAGTATATCTGTATCCTTCCCTAGTCCCACTTAACCAAATTGCCCCCACAAAACTTCATCTCATTCAGACTTTCAAAGTAACCCCCTAATATACAGACACAAATGACCAAAAGATGTTGTGCCCCCCAAATTTTAGTATGTAATCTAACTACATTTTTTTCTAATCAAAATTGTTTGAATTGTATGAAGTCTCTCAACCATATTAAGTTTTGGTTAGTTTTCGTTGTGGTTTGCAAGATATATATGACATGACCAAGTGCAAGAATTTTTTTTTTTAATATATTACGCATCTAGTGTCCGAAATCATTATTTTAATTAATTCAAATTTGAGCAGATAATGCAACAAGTTACTTCTTTCTTGGATTAATTCATACTAGTATAAAATAGTGATTCATTTGCTCTTGGAAATCACACCATGGTAACAATTTATACAAAACTATTTACCCCGTGTAATAGTTTAGGACAATCATAAATATAGGATTTGGGTGTTCCCATTATAGCGGATAACATTAATGACTCCTCCATTATGCAGAATGTGCCATAATCTATCATATCTATATCGCTGTACATATTCAAATGTGAAGAAACTAGTAATAATCTTTGGTTTAAGTGATTGGAGATGATTTATGAGAGCCGATCCCACATGGCCATGGGGATTACCAAATATATATATGCACCCTTTATACTCGCCGGGGTATTTGGCCATAAGAAGCTAAACAATACTATAAACACCATAAATTAACTAATTAATTAATTAAATGGAAGGGGAAGGGGAAGAAAAGAAGGTCGTTGGGTTTGTAGTCCCCCACATCCGTCTTGTTTGAACAAGAGGAAATAGAGTCCATTCCCTTCATTTAATAGTTTTAGCTCAAGAGATTCCCAACATCTCACATGGCTTACTCAATCAAGGCATTAAAACGCAGATGTTTTTACACATCTTGGTCGGTCTTTTTTATTTTTTATTTTTCTTACTGTTGGAGTACTTGTACAACAGAGAAGAAGATCTTCAAAACTTGATATTTGGAGATTTTGTTTGCTATCTTTTCAACAATATAACACTACTACTAATCACAGATCTACTACATTGGTCAACCATCTTAAATATAGCGGATTCCTTTTCTTATTGCCTAAAATCCCCCAGCTAGCTAGCTTGCTGAATTTTCCTAACTTGCTTGTACCAAAAAAAACAAAAGAAAATAAAAAATAAAAAAAAAACTTAATTGCCTTCTATATTTCATTTCTTTCCCCTTAATCTTAAACAAATTAACATTCCGTCCATTTCCTTCTTTGTCAATTTTGGTTGGTTATCAATTGAAAACGAGACTTTATCCAACAACCAACTTATGAACTTCTTGGTATTTGTTATACTATAAATCAAGCATAAAGGATGATGCACATCTTTACTATTAAAGCTTTACTTTACATCTCTGGTCAAATGGCATTCGCTCATTAGTTGTTAATTAATGTGATAATGATGATTACATTTTTCAAAATTCAAATCGATGAATATATACCAACAAAGTAAATATGCAAAGTAGAGGTGCATTGTAGAGATCTATGAATCTCATTTCTCCTCGAACATTCGCGCTAGTAGGTTAAAGCTTCACAATCAAAGCACTCTCTATATTTCATAAAAATAGTCCACATTGAATTTTAAGTTTTGTACTAATTTTAGTATAAATTTGAAAATTTAATGTGAATTCTTTTGGGACGGAGGTAATAGTACTCGTCACTTTATACGTATACTAGTTAGGTCGGTCTAATGTACAATTTTTAGCCAGTAATATTGATGCAGTATATTGATTTTCATGACGATTTATGTGTTGACATTCATTCATGTGTAGCGATCGATCGATGTTACAGAAAATCATTGAAAATGCATCACTGTCTCCACCTTATTATGTGGATCTCATTAACCTATCATTCAAAGCAAAGAGCTCATTAAAGTGCTTATAATTCAACGAGAGAGATATTAGTCACTGTTATCAATGACGGTAGAGACCCTGTAAATATAGAAAAAAGAAAAAAAAAAAAAAACAAAGGGCAACCGCATAGGTAGACGTGTGTGCCTTGCATTTTACGTTTCGAAATTAAAGTAATAATTTTCTTTTGTAACAGACCCGTAAACAATTCTCAAAAACTCCAGTGGATCAAAATCGATATTAGTATAAAATTAGTGTTGGTCGAGCTTACAGGAAGAATAGTTCCGTGATCCGACTTCATTTTTTTACAAAAGGAGAAAAAAGTGTGTGGATTCAAGTTTCTGGGACGTTTCCCAAAAATTCGATCGAGATGATATATATATATATATATATATATATATATATTCTCCTTAATTAGATGCCAATCGAATAGATCAGTTAATGAAAGGATTCTTTTCAATTTTATTTAACCTTTGAAAATCAAACCTAAAACGTTAATTTGCCTGAACAAACTAATTAATTAATGAAGCTGCCTTTGGCCGCCGCTATAGACTATAGAGTTGATTTTTTCACACGTACGATCAAGTTAAATTTCTTCTTCTTTTAATGGTTTAATAATCACGTTGAGAAGAATTTCGAATCTTTTAGCATAGATTTAAGGGCTTTGATCGATGATATAAATGAGGCACAAATTAATCGAATCTTACCAAAGGTGAATATATTGAGTTAATTGACACGTTTATATGCCTCTTTAAATTGGTCATACTGAGGCCATTTTCCAAGTAATTTCGGTAGAGAATATGGATTATGCAAGTAATAATCTTTTGGGACGTTTATCTCAACGAAACTCATTGCTCAACTTTACCTTTTCCTTGTGTAAAGTGATGCATGCTTTGGTTTAAAAAGAACCTAAAATTGCAGCTATAGCTACTATCATATATTCTCTTTTACCTTTGATCAACAAACTCAGCACCATTGGTTTAAACTTTAAACAAAGTCTTCAATGATTTTTTATTTTTTTTTTTGTTTTTTTTTGCTTCATAAAGCGGAGGCGCTCAATATCATTTTCAGCTAATTGCCTAGCTAGAGCTTAGCAAGAACAAGCCCCCGAAAAATAATGATTTAAGAATTAGAAAGAAAAAATAGCGAGTCATATATCTAGTTCAATTTTTTTTTTATCCAAAAAAATAATTCACTTTTAAGGTTTCAGATTTATGTTGTTTTTAATATAAATTTAAAAACTCAATGTGGATTTTTTCTTTTTTTTGAGCGGATATACGTCGACATCAAATCTTTTGATTTTATTTGTGCAACTTCGTATATACCTATAGACAGAGTCACATCCCCTGAAATCTGCATAAATTATGTAGAAATTATTAATGTTAAAATATTGTTAACTGTTGTATATCTTTATGGATAAAAAAAAAATTGTACTATTGCATTTGTCTGAGCCGTGACGCTCTCAACATAAAAGATCAAGTGTCAAATGTGAAGACATTATCAACTGAGAAATGTCAACATGTTAATTTATTGCCCAAATAGTAATTAATATTGTGCCGTGGTGACTTTAAATTCTTTTTCTTTTTCTTTCTTCTAAGAGTCGTATTTGTTTGCACTTGTCATGGAAGGAATCAAGCTGGTTGTGTACGCCTGCAAATGAAGATCAAATTAGCCATTTAGAAAGTTGAATTGAAATAAACTTTGCAGCGGATTTCATGATTAATTAAGCAAAGCCACTTCAACAAAGGCTTTAGCAGAAGTATTGGTGAACCTCTTTTCCATTGGGGTGTGGTTACTGGTTATGTCATTATGTTATAGGTTGTAATTTATCTTTGAAACATCTGGCCTTTAGATTTTGGCCTATCTTTTATGTAGAAAAATAAAAAAAAATAAAAAAAATGAAGAGGCAGTTCCCTTTGAAACTTTTCCTCCGAACAAATTAGTGCAAATGAAAATGTGATTTGATTTAACACAGTATGATTAATCCCCAAAGTCACCAAGAGTATATATGTCCAAAGCTTTGAATAAATTCTTCTGAATTGTAATCTCTGGAGCAGCCGGATGTAGAATCGACAATAACTTTTAACTAAAAAAAAAAAAAAAATCAAAATCAAAAGAAATTCCTGCAAAATAATTTCATGATGTCATAGCTGCTTAAGAAAAGCAAGAAACAAATCAAAAAATTACAAGGTATACTGGACAACAACTTTCACACGGCCAAACAATCTGTCCTCATACTGCATTTTGTTTTTATTGATTTTAAAGACATTTTAGGGTTTCTTGTTTGCTTCGGCCAAACAATTATCTACACCATTATTTTTAGTTATTCCCTTTCTTCTTCTTCTTTTTTTCTTTTTTCTTTTTTTTTTCTAAGAACCATAATATAATTCTAAATAGACATGCATATATCATACTCAAATCAATATTCAGTGAAGCTATGTAAGTTACTTTGTTTTTTTTTTTAAAAAAAATATTATCATTCCATCCTAAAATAAAAATCATGTTGGAGGGCTGAAGATAATTGTGTTTTGAACGAATAATGATATGATAAAATGCTATGACAATGGAATCTCATAAGCACGCCATGATTTGGTTTGGATGACGCTCTATAATTTTCTTGTACATTTTTTTTTAATAATAATATGAGACGTTGTATTGTGATTTAATTGGAGGCCATTGACTTATGATGTTGATAACTTATGACACTTTGGCAGAAATTATTTTCCGCAAAAAAAATACTAATAGCAAGGAAGAATTAATAATGTCACTTTCTAACAATAAATCCAAAGCTTGACTCCGTCGACACCGCCGAGCGTACCCGTCCAAGATCGTAACCGTTGACGTCGACCCACGTGGCAACCTCAGCAGCATATGAGGGAACGTTGCCGGGCCGGCCTATTACTATTTCTTTTCTTTTCCATACATTGCAGCAAATAAAGAAAAAAATAGTAAACTTAATTAACTATTTTTAACGTTAATTATCACATTCTCGTAACTACCACTATTATTATTAGAATTTTTATTTAGAAATACCAATGAAACTTTGAATTTCCTTAGCAAACCAGCCTCCTTCTTTAATCAAAGGATGCAAATTAGTGTACATTTGCGAACTGCGATATCATTTTTTTGCGGGGAAATTCAATAAAAACTAACAATAATCTATCAATTTTGACTCTTTTTTTTTTTTTAAGAAAAATTTATTTGAACGTAGATAATTTTTTTTTCTTAATTCTATTTATTTGAATACGCTTTGAGTTGATTTTGATTTTTTTTTTTTTTTGAAAATACTTAATATAATTTCTCTCTACTTCTTGAATAAAACTTAGAACATCAGAATTTCTAACTATTGAGATTGTGGTATGTTGAGATCACAGATAAGTCACTTTACGTATTTGGACAAATCAAAATAAAGCTAAATATTAAGCACTATCAAGAAAAAAAGGAATAAAGAAAACGCGATACGAGATAGTAGTAGTATATAAAATGAGGGAACTTCTCTATATTGTAGTAACATCAAAGAAGAAGAATATTATAAAACGCAGACTTGACTCTAGAGTAACCACCTATATATGAATGAATAAATTAGTATAGTTGGCAGAGGGATGGAAGAAGGGACGGCATTTGTTTGAGAGAGACACCTATTTTACTCTAACATTCATATAAACATATATATTTTTACCAATTGTCCCTTCACCACCATTATTATTATGATGATAGTAATAGCATAGAGAGGAGGAGAAGGGGTTGGGCTCTCTGGTCCTGTTTTTTTGTTCTTCTCCTCTGAATAAGACTAGTTTTTCTTTTTCCCTACTTGGTTTTTCCTTTCCATCATCTCCCCTCATTCTTATCTCCAGTTCTTGGTTTTCATTTCATGTCCTTCTTCATCATCTGGATATAGTAGTATTAGATTTCAGATAAAAGGGTTGTGGAAAATTGTATAGAAATACATACATAGAGTGATTTAGGATGGGGAACTGTCAAGCTGTAGATGCTGCTGCACTTGTGATACAACATCCAAGTGGGAAGATAGATAGGTTGTATTGGCCTGTTACTGCCAGTGAAGTCATGAAGATGAATCCGGGTCATTATGTTTCTCTCATAATTCCACTTCCTATGGCTCCTCCTGGTCAAGCTGGGAGTGGCGGAGGTGGCGGTGGCGGTGACGGCGACCGGAATTCAGATGATAGAACCATAAGGTTCACTCGGGTTAAGCTTTTAAGGCCTAGTGAAACTCTAGTTCTTGGCAGAGCTTATCGGCTTGTCACCACTCAAGGTATCCTTCTTCTTCTCCTCTGAACTTACTTGGATTTCAAGGACAGAGAGATTTTAACTGGGAGCAAATTTTGTTATTTTTGTTCCACTTGTAATTCAACTTTCTTAGTTCTGGATCATAAGGTTTTTCAAGTATTAGTTAGGTGCACAGTTTCAGAATTATGATCAGTTAACTCTTTTAGACTAATAACTCTATTCCTTTTTGGTCATCATATGATGCAGAGGTTATGAAGGTCTTGAAAGCAAAGAAGTATGCAAAAATGAAGAACCACCAACCAGCCATTGACAAATTGGAATCACAGCTGCCAGAAAAGCAAGGTTCAAGTGGTGGGGCAGAACCAGGGAAGTCTGAACTGGACAACAACTGTCAGGTAAACTTATTCACTCCTTAATTCTGCCTTTCTGTCTCTCTCTCTCTTTTTCTCTCTTTAATCTGCATGCGAGAATGCATGAAAACGTAAAGAGGATAGTAGACACCAAATTGACTACACAGTTTTCATGGTTCTGAAAATATTAACTTTCAAGTTTGAGTTGGCTGTCCTCAAAAACTGATCATGTACATCAGGAACTAAAAGTTACAGCTCTTTTCAAGTGCTGATCTTTGTCTGCTAATTGATGATTTCAGTCGACGAGGAGGGAAAGACATTGCCAGCAGCGGTCAGGGCCAAATAACATAGGCAGATCAAAATCATGGCGGCCGAGTTTGCATAGCATTTCTGAGGCTGCAAGCTGAAGGCTGTTGACGATGATCAACTATCAGTACATAAGTGGGCTTCAGAATTTGTAACCACAGATTAAGTCCACAAATGATCTTCGGAAATGTTATCTATTGTTGTATAGCAGATAGGAAAACAAGATGAGAGCTGACACACTGTATGATGACCAGGAAAAAGGGTTCATAATGAAGCTGCAAATTGCTTCCACCTCATCCTTTGGGTACGGCTTTTTTGGTTACTTTTTTTAAGGGAAAATAATACCAAAATACACCATTATTTTTCTGGTGTGGAGTTCCAACTTTCCCAATCCTGATCAACATAATTTTGAGCCCATAAGAGAGATGATCTTGCAGCTAAAGGTGCTCCGGGGAGTTTCCTCTCCTTGAGTGCAACCATCATATCAGTGAAAGGCTCCACCAATAATGTCCCTGGTCCTCCATACTCCTTGTGCAAGAATTCACTAAATATCTTGATGTGACAAGGGAAGCAAGTTTAACAAAGTTGTATCAAAAATTGACCCCGAATAATTGAATTCTTTCAGGAATCTAAGATCAAAGCATCCACCTTTATTCCTAGATAATTATCAGTGAGGTACAAAATGTCAGATGCTACATACGTAAGAAAAAAACATTTTTAACTTTTAAGATCAGATATTTCTTACATTAGTCAATCTCCAAGCCACGTTCAAGTCAAAATAAGCCAGGTCTCATGGAAATGTCTTAAACCCAAAAAAAAAAAAAAAAAAAAAAAAATTATAACAATTCTGCAAGCAACTTACTATAGCGGGATTCAGGAGTATGACGACTAATCTGATAGCATTTATTTCACTAACCAAGATTGCTCTCTGTTAAATAGCTCCAAATGGCAGTTTGTGCACAGACAAAGTTTTTTTTTGCTATCTTATATTTGGACTTTCCTCCTGTCAACCCTAATAAACTAATAGTCGTAGTCTAATTTTGAGTTATAAGATGGATTTCCTTGTTCTTTTTTTGTGTTTTTAGATTCCTAAGTCATGTTGAATATTCTTCAAAGATAGTTCATTCAAGATGAAGACAAGCAGCAGCATCCAATACACCAGAGCAGAAAGGATAAGAAGACAAACATGATCAAACAAGGTGACTACGAGACGGATGAAACAAAAAACAGCCATTTCCTTTCCTTCCCATGCAATCATTCAATATTATCTTCCAAGATAGAATTTGGGGAAATCGAATCTAGGATTACTGCTTTCTAGATTCCCCATTTGTCTCTATGTCAATGAACTTTGAGCTTTATTTAAGTAGTGAATTGCTTGGCTATGTGAAAAGTGTTCCTATTACACAACTTGCAAGCTTCCTGTATAAATGGGCCCAGCCCTCAGCATGATCCCAAGGCAACATCAGAACAAGACTGAGAAATGAAGAAATTCACTCTTATCACAGGAACAAAGAAAGCCCAGATTTTACATGGAGGAAGTCTAAGGCTCACCTATTTTTGTTGAAAATGTAAAACCAATGGATGAAAGAAGAGCTTGCACATGACATGAGTTCTTGCCCTCAGGCACACAAGAACATGTGATTAGCCCTCAGTTTATAGAGCTATTGGTTCTTCTTCGTGTTATCAATTTATGGAGCCAAATCAGCTTCCAATTATGAACTGTTTGCAGTATAAACATCTTTTGTCAGGGTAAATCCGTATTAGAACAGTCAAAGACTGGAAAAATCAATCTTTAATCCTTTTTACCTCAAGACAACTAGAATATTATAGGTTAAGACAAAATATAAGTGATGAAAACTTTAAGATCTAAACAGTGAATGAAAACTCACTGAATTCGTGCACAAGCATGAGGTCCTAACAAGCTGTCCTCAATCTCCCAAGTTTGAAGGACGGTTAGATTATTCCATAAACAGATGAATTCTTGTTCGCACAAATAATCTAAAACACGTTAACGAAGATGGATTGAAAACATGTCCCACCAAACTCAATTTCAAAATAATGTCATTTTGAACTTTTCCATACTCATTGACACTAATAGTGACAGAATGACAATAACATTATCATATGGACAAAATTTCCCTATCATAAACTGATCAAGCGTACTGATGAATGACCATAACTTAATCCATCGCCTTGTAAGATCACAATACAGTAAAAGTATGGAATTCATGTTGAAATGAACATACAAAATTCTGAATCATATGGTCCATACAATAAAAGATTTGGCAATCTTTTTGGGTCAGCCCAATCTATAGAGGAGGTGCATTCATGGCCATATTTTTCACGCATACCAAGTTTATGGCTTTATTCCCCAATTAATAATATCTGATGTCTTATCTTTTTGAGTTGTGTCCCTATAATTCCCAATCACTTTAACATCAAACAATAATCATCAGCAACCAAATTCACCCCAGATTGATGAAATTATGAACACCAACTTCAAAGAAACGATGTGTTTACCTCGGTACAAACGTTCACAACGGCATTAAGCTCATCACCAAAAGTCTCTTTTTCCCTGGACAGCGTCTTGGTTAGCTCCTCTTTAAACTTCCTCGTCTCCTACAGTTAACACAGAACAAAATGCAGCAGTTAGGACCATTTTTTCGTTTCGGGGAAAATTTAATTAATCATTGAGCACAAAAGAGGGATTTTACAGCAGCGGCAAACTCCGGGTTTGGGTCAGGATAAATGTAATTCTGAGGTGGGTTTGCTCTGAGGAAGCTCGGACAAGGCTTTGCTGAGATGGGTTTGACGGATAAGAATGATGGAAAAGTGCGTAGGTTAGTGGGGAGATGGCGTAGGTTAAGGTTACTCCGGGCTGGGATTTTGGCGGGAAGGAGCGCCGGAGTGGCAGTTTGGGGCAGAATGACGGTGGTTGGAGACATTGATTAAAGTGGTGGTGCTGGATTCGGGGTTAATTTCCCGGGAAGGAGACCTTTGATTTCGTTTTTACTGGGTTTCTGCTGAGAGCCCAGTAAGCCTGATAGTATTTTTCTGGGCCTAGTCCATTTTATTAAGATGTGATTGGGCTGATGTAGTAGCTGAAAAGAAATAAGTTTGCATCTTGATAAAAAAGGATCAATATCAAAGTTTTGTGGTTGCATCATTTTTTTTTTTCTGTTGTGGCATACAATTACACCATTCTATCCTATTCAAAAAAATTTGTCTTATTTTTTTTAATTATTTTTGGGACGTAAAAATAATTAAGTGATCATTCAAAAATAATTAAGTAAAATAATTAATTATTTTAATTATTATGTACACAAAGAAATCATTATTTTGGGACATAAGGAGTTTAATCGAAGCTTAGGAAATATGAACTAGAATTAAATATTTTAGAAAATGTAACCGTAATTAATTAAGTGATCATTCATCCCCTTTTCCCTACATTTCCACTATACGAATATAATTTAACAATCAAAATAGATTCCCCCATTTTCCAATTTCATTTAACTGTAGCTAGACAGTCAATGTAACAACCCAATGCCCACATTTCCAGCGTAACGTTGTATTTAGTGAAAAAGACAAGATTCTAATATCAAAAGTACATAACATAATCTATCTTAAAGGCGTTCTAGTAAGAATATACTTAACAAATTGAAATCAAACTTTGTTAGCTTAATCCAAAAGACATCATCTTTTTTATATCCCTCCAAAATGGGCTGCTTTTAGACCAAATGCGACATGGTGATGCCACCTGTGCATACTACTATTTCTATTTGTATGTATTCTATTGCCATTGTGGATTATTGAAGGTGGTGGAGGAGGTTTGTTAAGAGAGTTGATAATTGGTCCATGATTTATTTATTTTTTATTCTTTTATCTCATGTTGTTTTTATCTAAACTCTGTTTAATATAATAGAGTTAAAGTACGCTCAAAAGTACACGTTTCCTAAATCTTCAGTGAATCTGTCTCAAAGGGTTTTTACATCTTCAAAGGAAATCCAAGAAAATGATTATGTTCTTTGGATAAATTACTGCTAAAGTAATGTGAAAAGGTTGAGTTATTTTTGTAGTCCAGATTCCACTATTTAGATGCATTAGCTTTTTGTGATGAGTTTCTCTTTTTTTCTCTTAAATTAGTTTGCTTGCTTGAGTGTATGTACGTGGAAGATGGTAAGCAATAAAATCACGTTTTGAATGAGGTTTTAGTCTTTGCCAGACATCAAGTTTTAATCAAAGTGATCTAAATTGAAAACAATGTCGCCTCTTCTCCACCTTATCGATTAAAAGAATGACTTGCTTTATCACTTCCTTGCATGACTAGTATCAGTAAAATCTTTTCTTTTCTTTTCTTTTTTTAATTTTTTCAGAAAAGGGGTTTGAAAATCAAATAATACCGATTGGCAATTATTCCTTCCGTTCTAAAAAAATAGTCCATATTGAGTCTTGAGTTTTGCACTGTTTTTAGTACAAATTCAAAAACTCAATATAGACTATTTTTTTTCACGGAAGTAGTATTACATTACGAGAATGTGTTACTCCGGTATCATCCAGTAGACTATGAATTTATTCAACAATTCATGTAATGCATCCTCTTCCTTTTAGGGTTTGCTTTATGATGGGATTTGATGTGGCTTGCACTAAATTAATGGACTTCTTTATAGAGCCCTTTCAGCCATCTTCCCTTTGTACATATAATCACACTTCGATCGATGACTGCGTATGAACTTAATCTAGGTTAATTAGACGCACACAAAATCATGATTGCTGCATGCGCAAGCAGAAAGGTAACAGAAGGAGTTAATGGCTTGCATTTTCATGTATAAATCGCAAAGGTAGGAAGAAAGTTGGAATGTACTACTTGCCAGTTTTATATCATTCTTCGTACTACTTGTCCGTTGGCATGCGTTACTTGTTAGTTTATTTTGTTGAAATAAAATTAAATGTCAACTAGATCATTTAAAATAGGATTGATGAAGTGGAAATAATATATACTTCTTTTGATCCTTATTATAAGATATTTTGATTTTTCTTAAATTTCACTTAATGTTATTTTTTCGATTAAAATAAAATCTTAAAATTACATTTTGACATTCATTATTTTCGGCTAATTATTAAAAAATATTTTAAAGATTTTTTCTCAATTACAAAAATATAGTAAATGAAACTTAAGACAAATAAAATGTCTTATATATAATAAGGACAGGAGAGAGTATTAGATACATGAAGATTATTCTATCGAAGTCCAAAATGGATTAATACACTTCCAAATTGCAATTTCATCTCCATAAAGAAAAAGAAAAAAAATTCAGGGAAAAAGTGATGATTTTCAAGTTTCAAACCATTTCATTCTCAGCCACACTGGATGTATCTTTTCATCTGACTGGCCAATATAGAAAAAATGGTCCATTACTCAAAGGCATTTTGTCATGGTTAACTTTCGGCTTAGCTCAAATTAGTCCAACTTATTCATCCAATACTAGCCTTTCGTGTTTACCAGTAAAATTAAAATGTGACATAACTTTGTGTAAAGTCTTCTTTTTCCACCATTTTAGGTTGGAATTTTCCAATCATTATCAATCTTCATATTAATATTTAGCCCCATATGCCCCAAATGAACAATATATAAACATCAATCAAGCATCTGCCTAACTTTTGCCAATAATAAAGGCACATCATATACACAACAACAAACACTTAGTTCAGAGTCTAAAGATATAGAATTGTTTAATAATAATCGTGTTTTCTGTATCCTATAGTAGTATTGGTGTATTAATGATCAAAATATTTATTTAGAGAATTTTATCTTCTTTTTCTGTTAAAAAAACATATTCAACTCGAATCTAGAATTATGAGGACAATGAATTCAAATAACGATGAAATATCAATTAAAGGTACATGCATATGGGGAGGTTTCCTTTTCTGATTATGACACAAAATAATTTAGAGAGGATAAAATAAAAGATATACAATTGAATTGAAGGCGATCGAATACATATATATAAGTTGATTTAGATCATTAGATGGATGACTCTTTTGTCTCCACACATGAAAATGGAGGTCCAATTAAGCACTATCACAAAGCGCGCAATAAAGAACAAAAACTGCAAAACACGCTCCCTCAAGGCCCCCTCTTTTTATTTTTTTCAGCTTCTTTTGATGCAACAAACAGAGCATCCAACGAGAAAAAAAATTATGTGTGTGAGTTGGAAAGCCTACAATCAGAAACTATACTCATCCTATTTGATTATCCAAGCAAAAATGATCCCTTTTCTTTTGGTCCATTTGATGAAAATTCCCTTATCAGAATTTTCAAGAAATTATAGCTATATATACATATATATGTTTCATTCCTTCCCATGTCCCAAAATAACAATTCAGCAATTAAATTATTTTTATACAATAAATAGGAATTTTCTTTTTCTGGAACAGATGGAGTAAGAATATATATACTCTGATAATTTCTTTTAAACATTTTTTAATAAGGGCACCCCGACAGTACCTTAGCTGTGGGGTACTGTTCTATGTATTATGTATATATGTTTTATTTTGCAAAAGGAAAAAGGAATCAAAATATCATCTGTGTTGCATTGCATCATGAGAAAAAGAAAAAAAAAAAAAACTAAAATTTGTCTTATAGAAAAAAAGAATATTCTAAATTTCTTTTGGCCAAATAAAATGGTGACGCAAATGCACTAGATGTGATTTTGCTGGTAATTGAGAGCGTTGCTGTCTTGCATTCAGCATAAAATCTATAAAGTTTGTTTTTCCCCCAAAACTCATCAGCAATATCATTCTAACTTTTGAAGGCTTTTGGTTTTTGTACTCCCACCGGACGGTCGGGACCTATACGACCTTTTTAGTTTTTAGGGGAACCCCACGAGCATGATTTTACAACCAAAAATAAGATTCAAAGGCTGCCTCCCTAAAATACTAGGGTCTTCTGCCCTCTCTTCTTTCTTGTCATGACCACACTCATGTAGTATGTGATAACATCGAAAATGACTTAGGTGGAAAAGGAGAGTAAACATTATATTTGCTCTCTCTCAAAAAAAATGATTCATACAATATAATTTCAGTTTTGTCAATTAGTAACATCTTGGTTACTATTTTGCTTTAATATGTTTTTCTCTATAGTTATCTGATAATCAATTCTCGTTATCAATTAAAAAGCGAAGATGAAGTTCAAAATCAAAGTATATATAGAAAAGAAAAAAAAAAAAAGAGAGAGCAGTGAAATGAAGAGGCAGCCAATGTGTTCAATACATGCTTCGATGTCCTACATCCAAAGAGGAGAAAAAGGGACTGAAAAAAAAAAAAGAATCAGTGCTTAGGATTCTTCTTTGGAGAGCACCGTGGTTGGATATGATCAAATTATAACAAACTTGGACATAATATTGAAGCCTGACTTTGTATCTTTTAGACAGTATTTTCCACTACTTTTTCCCCCTCTCTTTTTGGTGTCATACTGTCATCCTTTATATATTGCTATTGTTGCAATGAGTTAACAAAATTTTAGAAAACACAAGGCTATGATATTAAAGATAGTGTAATCAAACCCTTTCATCATCTCTTAGTTGTCTCAACTTACAATATAGAACAATACAAGAATTGTTCTTACATACTATAACATATGTACGTTTATCACACCAAAATCGAGAGTTAAAATGGCATTATTCACAGTTATAAAATGACTTATACCGTGTCTTATTACTCTTTTAGGCCACCTTAAGTCCATTCTCCACATTGGTTGGTAGGGATGCCAGATCCTCTAGCTAGTCATCATCCTCAATCAACTCTCCATTTCTTTGGTCTGAAAATGAAGATTTATTAGAAGTGTTCAACATGACCTGGACAATACAAGCTAATTTTAAAAACCAGAAAAAAAAAACCTTATATTAAAATCTGTTACAATGGAACGAACACGAAACGTCACAATGAGGTCGCCACATCCACTGTGCATTTCACACACTATCAAATGGATCAACTATATAAAAGTAAGAACCACTAATATTAGAACTTGAGTTGAACATGAAGAGATATTGCATATGTAAGTGGCTACACCCATATTGCACACATGAATTGAACCAATGTGTAGATATTTCAAGCGCACGTGTGTTGTGTTGTGTGTAAAATTTTCCCTATTCGATGAGATCATAAGTAATAAGCTGAGTTAATGTTTTTTTGTTGTCTCTCACCCCGTTTCGTCCTATTCATTGTCCTAACTGATGTTTAATTTAATCCCCTTTTCTTTGTGTAAATTTTTTTGGTTTTCGTGGGGTTGGCTACTTTTTGCATATTTATTAACATTTTTGTAATTATCATGGGGTTGTTGATTACCTTTCAAGTTCATAATTTAGCTTTCCTGCTATATGATCTAAACTGAATGGATACAAGTCGCAAAATGACACCTCCACCAAAAACAGATCATCGAGAGAGAATAGATTGTTTTTTTAAAACGTGGATCCTATTTAAATATCGGTAAAACCCCTTCTTACAAATCTCTTGGTGGAAATCGAATTCTGATCTATTATCAAAAAAGATAATATACTAACCACTAGGCTATCATTCGAAAGAGGATAGATTATTCGTAACTTTATGAAAATGAACAATCACAGCCTAAAATAAGCATTTTGGCGCAATGTAATTTTAATTTAAAAATCTTTGTTTCTTTTACTACCGAGAGAATATATCCAAACTGAAATAAAATGGGAGAGGCCCTCCCTCCTCCGAGAAACTGATGAATGAATACTAAATTAATTAGGGTGATTTTGTATTCATCAGAAAACCGTCCCATTACCAGCTAAATTATGTCCCTCCCCGACTTCTCTGAATTGGCCATCAGTCTTGGGGTCCAATTTCTGATAACAAACGTCAAGAGCATTTGTTTCCTTCTCTTGACTTTCAATCCTTGGCTCTACACTTCATAAAAGCCTGTCTTTGACGCAGTTAATTTAGAGCAACATTTTCATGTACTATATGATAATCAAGAACTACATGGATATTTTAAAAAAATGATTTTGAAGTAGTCTTTCCGATTTTCAATATATGTCATCTGTTCCAAAATTATTATCTAGTTTAATATTCATTTTTATTACAATTTCTACTAAAAATAAAATCTTAAACTGAATAATAATTTCGGAACGGTCAGAGTATAAACTTGCTCATATATATTTATCTCACAATCATTCAATGCAGTATGAACTGGAAGTTGGAAACTTTGTCATCAATTTTTGACCTTATTTCCCCTAGTCCCGCTTTTAAAATCAAACCAAACTCGTAGAGTAATTGATTTCATTAATTTACAGCACTTTTTTGTTTCCTTATTTTCTCGCGTGTGAGGGTCCATTCCTGTGAATGATTTATATTTAATGGTACAAAAGATATAACGCCAAGGCAGAGAGTTTTAGGGCTAATATTCAAGTTAGGATGTCTGTTCATAACCAAAACAATATCGTTTAACTAGTTAAATGCACTTCGAATATTTAAAGACTCACCACGCATCTAATTGCGTGGGACAAAATAAATTGATTTTCATATTTTACAAACTGAATGAAATGAAAGTACATTATTGCAAAACTGAGAAATCACATGTTGATGGCAGGTACAGCCTCCCCTCAAGTTATGGTCCCATACATTTCAGGAAATCCCTGGAAAAGCTAACATACCATTCATATAAATTTAAGATCTCTCTAGTGATAAAGAATTTGTGGGCTAAGAAACGTATCAGATGATGAAGAGGCTTATATGTTTTGTCTGAAAACAATCAAACATGGGTCACCCGCCCACGAGATGAATGGCACAGTATTTAGGAGTCATGTTCATAACTTCATAGATGTATAGATCGATTTGAAAAAAACACTCTGATCGTTCTCTTTTATTGCTATGAGGGACCAAATGTGACATATAGGGTATACTACTGCGTACTCCCCCTCTTTACAGAAAAGTTTTATTCTTCACAATAAAAAGAAAAAAAGAAAAAAAAATCCCAACTTTGAACATAAAAGAGAAGTTTCCTTTAAATCTTTCTGAATGCAATAAAAACAAAGGGCAAAGCTACAAAAGTCTCCATTGTCATTCACGTGCATGGCAAATCAATTGGGTCAATCTGAGAGAGATAACAGTGATATAAAGGAGGTACGTATTTTGTACAATGGAGATGTACCATACAAAATGATATACCTTCCTAATAAAAATGTGTGACGGTACAATACATAGAATTCATCCCAAAATAAAAAATATATATATATATATTTAATCATCTTCATTGCACATGTATTGTACTGTTGTTCCCGTAGTTTCAACATAGACATGGTTTAAGAAATTAGCATATCAGTGTATGTTTGAATGTATATTCATCAAGGAACCATAAAGAACAACACGGTGATTTGGAAAAAGGCCCCCAAGACCTTTTTTTTTTTTTCTTGTATAATTAGGCCAAAATTAGGCCATTAAACAAAGGAGGATTGTTTCTCTTTCTCTATTATCCCCCATCTATTACAAACAAGCCCAAAAAATTCTCTCTATTTATAAAAAGAATTAACACGTGTACCCATAACACGTGCCAAGACAGAAAAAAAGAAAATGTCCAAGTATATGGTTAGGACTCTAAAAATAAAAGGGCCATTCCCGCCAAAAATAACACACATGCACACGTGTGTAGAACGCCATGATTCTAAATGAATAGCGTCTAAACACTTCACTCAAAAACTCCATCAAGAAGTATTAATTACTCTTAAGTATTCCCTATACTTAGAGCAAATCCAAATGCAAATTATTACTCTAAGTATTACCTATACTTAGCGCAAATCAAGATGCAAAGCCGGCCATTTTCTTTTTCTTGCTTCCTCAATTCTTTGATCTTTTTCTCCACTGAATCCATTGATAATATATAGGGAGAGGAATCAATCATGATGGCCTACCTGAGGAGCTTGACTTGTAACACATGAACAGCTCAAACTTCAAAGTGCAATCCCATAATTTTGCCAACTCCTACTAATTTTTTTTTTTTTTTCACTTGTAGTCCAATGCAAAGGGTCCCTCCATCTTGCACCCTTTTCATTCATTAATCAATGCAGTCTTTGAATTCAATAAGCCAATTCACTCCAATCCATCACCACCCCATGACTCCACTAGTAGTATTAAAAACAAATCCTCCTCTCTTCTTTCTTCTTTTCTCTCTCACCTTCATGACTTTCTTTGTCACACACCAAAATTATATATGTACCAGAAACCATTCCCTTTCCCTTGGGAATCTGCAAAGCCATTAAATGGATGGCATTTGCTTCACCTAAAAAAAATCAAAAAAATCTCCAAGCACTCATACATGTACATGTACTATATGAATACATATCTATATACTAGTCTTCTTTTTCTTTTTTTTTCTTTCCTTTCTTATTTCTCATCAAAACCCTCGAAAAGACTCCCTTCTTCTGGACCACTGTTTTTTAATGTTTGTACAGAACCCCTTTATTTCCTTGTGGATTTCAAGAGCTTTCTTTGTCATCATCTGTCCAGAAGTAATTATTCAATCTTCTTCTCTTACTAGATGAAGAAGAGGATGATGAAGAAGATGATGATGTGGTTGATGATGGGGATGATGATGATGATTCGCTGGATGCAAGACTCATCCGAGACATGACACGAAGTTGTGGTAAAAACTTCGGTGTCTTTCTTGACTTATTACTATCCATCACTATTTGCTGCATTATTAGCTGGTAGCAGCTGACTAATTTCTCCTTCAAAAACCAAAAAAGAAAAAAAAAGGTTATTTAATGCTCAAAGAAGGTTAAAAAGGTTAATGATGATCATAGTACTAAGATTTGTTCGAATAAATGATCATTATTTATAGTGGGAAAAGAAATGAAATAACCAATGATCAAGTAAGAATGAAATTCACTAATAATGTCACATTTGCAATACCATTTAAATATGAATAATGTAGCTTATAATTAAGGAAATTGATCCTCACTCTTTGGAGTCCATCACACCAGGATTCAGCGTATTCAGGATTCAGGAAAGAGAAGAGCGGCAGATCTCTCGCTGCGCAAAGGATTGTTGCTGCAGCAATGCAGGATGGCCAGTACCCCAGAAAACTAGCATCTGTTATTTTATTTTATTTTATTTTTTTAAAGAAAAAAAGACCGAAATTCAGAGGTTATACTTTTAAAACTTAATATAAATGAGACATTACGTAAATGGTAACTAGATCCACATGCATGCACACATACACATGCATGCGCACAGGATAATGCGTGTTGCACGCGAGAAGATTAATTAAAATTTCCTCTAAAAATATCAAATGGATTTTTTTTTTTTTGCTCAAAAGAAAAAGATGGTAGAAAAAGTTGTGTAAATAGTACTACCTTGAATATGGGATAAAATAATCTGGCTGGCCCTTGAAATAAGAAAACTGGAATAAGTTCCTGTTGGATCGACTTTTTGAGCAAAAAAGCCAATAAAGCTAAATGGAGTTATGGATCGAAGCCTCCAATCCAATGTACTTAGCACAAGAAGCTCCATTCTGCTGATTGTCCTTGGTTCAAACACATATTTTGCTCCTTCAATCTACAGTGAATTAATTAAGACGATTAGCCAATTAAAAAATTGATGTATTAATTATTACCATTCAATATTTCTAAAGGTCTTTTTCAAAAAAAAAAAAAAAAGAAAAAAGAAAAATGGGATCAAAAGGGTATTTACCTGAAGATCTAAAAGAGAAGGAACCAGGGGTTCCTCCATCTTAGCAGCTAACGACAAGCAGGCAACAGATAGTAGTTGCATCGGCCACCCGCTTGTTTTCTGGGAAAAAAGAAGAAGAAGATGGAATTATATACTAATCTTGATGAGGTTCGGGAAGAATATTACGCATCAGAAGAGACAAAGGTATCTTCGTAATGGAGACTTTTTGAGGTTTAAGGATTATAAGCTACTAACAAGCGTGCTCAAGCATGTTAGTATTTTAAAAGGAAACAAAATTAGGTACCTAAATAAACTAACTTATTAGACATTAGTTAGTAGTAGTAGTATACGAAAGTCACATCGAACCTATTAATTATTTCTTCCGTCACATATTAATAGTCCATTTTCTTCCGTCACATATCGTCATTTAGAATCGTTTTATTTTCCCTAATGATTCTCCCCCTACAAGTGAGCCACACAATCCGCACGAAGTGTAGTTTTTAGTCAAAATCTTTAATCATAAGTGCGAAAATATATTTTTACCATGAAAACGAGGAAAAAAAAAAAAGTGCCTTCCAGATCATGTCCAAACTCCTCCAAAGGTCATACGAGTATACATACACTTTATAATACTGTTTTAATGATTAAGAATGACAACTATACTTTACCGAGTTTGATAGAGATTAACAACGAAAGAAAAGCAAGGACAAGAAATGTCATACTACTTTTTATGAATTATCAAAACCCAGAAAAGTACAAGGAGATTTTAAAAATAGTACTAATACCCCATAATAACGACAAGTACAATACAAAATCGATACCTTTTCTACATAATGACTTGGATTAATGCAGTGTAATAACTTTATTAAGTGTGTTACGCATACGACATTTATACGCAGCATAATAATAATTCCGCACATACTTACAAAAGCCTACGCTTTCACTGTATCATTGAATTAAACCCGACACGATTCTAGTATATAGTGAAGTCCTTTTCATAATGTTTGAAAAGTCGACAAAAAACCTTTTCATTTCATATCATAATACTAATAATAATTATTATTATTTTTATAATATTAACCAAAACAGACGCTCCTCCGCTCCAGAGGTCAGGGCACTGATGATTTTCTTTTTCATTTTAGACACAAAAAAAAAAAAAGAAGAGAATATAATTATTTCCTTTTTTTTCTTTGACAAAAAAATTAATTAATTTTTTGGTGGACACTTGACGATGATGCATGATTTGATGAGATTACCGGCAAAGAACGGGAGTAGAGAACTCGATCGAAATAGTTGACGGAGAGATACGCCGTTAGTGGCTGGAAACCATAGTAACGTTGTACCTGCATCAAACCGGAACAAACATATTTCAAGGTTTTTAGTCAACGCTAATGCCACCTAGGACGGAATCACGGAAATCCATTAAAACTTGGCGCCACCGCCCAAAACCGCGCGCCGCCGTCAAGTCCGCCCAAAACCAAAAAGTAAAATGAAAGAAAGAATGTACCTTGAGAATCCATGCAATGGATTCGGCTCTGGCGGAGGCATCTATGGATTGGGATTGAAACCTCTCCGCATAATCTTTTCCGGGCACGTAGTTTCTCTCGTGTTTAATGAATATTTCGATGGATTCCTCCAAGTCCTCCGGGGGTGGCAGCCGGGAATCAATCTCCGACGAGCATTCCGGGTGGTCTTCGCCGGATAATACCGTCCCGGAATCCTCGCTGCATAGTAGGTCGGAGAAGCAGTCGGAGTAAGAAAGTGACATGATGTTGATGATGATGAAGATGATGGTAATCTGTTGACGTTCTTCATTCTTTGCTTTTCATTTTTTGATGGTTTTTTTAGTGCTCGTCGGAGATTGGTCGGAGTTTCCCCGGAGATATTGATGATGATGATGTTGTTGGAGAGTATGGGAAGTTTGACAGTGAGAGGGGCGATTGGGGGGGTTAGGTTTTCGTGTTTGCTGGTTGTCTACCTCATGTCTTTGAATATAAATAGTTGGCTCTCTTTTTAATTTTTGGTTTTTGTTTTTTGTTTTTTCATTTTGCTATTTTATTTTCTAGGTAAGTCAAAAATATCTGGACCAAAAGATATATCTCGAAAAAGTCAAGCCCAAATTGATGTAAAATAATAGTGATATAATGGGCAAAAAAAACTAGTGATAACGCATCACTGAAGAATAGCGACTAAATTGTAATTATAGTTGTGACAGGATTTAAAATGGCGAATTTCGAATGTTGTAAGATTATATTAAAAGGTTGAGCGGGTTGGATGGAAAAGTAAAAGTAGAAAAATTTTAAGAAGAATAAATATGATGTTGGGATTCTAAGTTCGTTAAGTGAAAATGGTTCAAGAAAGAACCAATATGAAAATTTTTGTACGGGAGTAAGTAAGTATTAGTCAATTATGTTATGAATGCTTGGATTGTAATGAGGCTAATTACAATTTGTCGATTTCCCAACAAGAATGATTGATTAAATTGATCATATATCAATGTCGTAAATTTACATGAGATTATTGGTCATACAGGTCGCATCAATACCAGTTTCCCTGATTTGTAGCATTTAAGATTGCACATGAATGATCAGATTACCATGCACGTGGACTTCTAACATTCATCTGAGCGAATTATTGAGCAAATGAGAAATGAGGTGACAAATAAATAACAATGCACCCAGCTCCAACATTTTGATATTAACTATTTCCAAAAGGAGGAAATGTTAAGAAGAAATTCTGTTTTAGCTGAGACTTAACTTACACTAAGCGATTATTATATTACTCTATTATCTACGGCCAGGTAAAATTTTATACAAGCTCAAGAATCAAAACCCTAACAAATTTTGAATTAACATATATTATTATATTTGCTCATCAACTTTCAAAATTTTTAAAAAAGTGATTTTCTTGGATTAATAGTCTTTAACGTTGATTATTTAAGAAATTAAGTTTACTACAATGCAAGAAGAATATCAAAATGTCGCCTCACTACCCTCATTTTCGTTGTCTAGGCCGTAAAGATGCCATTGTCTTATTAGGTTTTTCAAAATAATCGACAGAAAAGGAAATATTGAATTCATATATGGTGGTATCAATTTTTATCTTATCTCTTTACTTAGTTTATGAAGTGAAAGAGTTTGGTTGTAGTTAATCGATGATACACGTACACTTAGTTTGTCCTATTACTTAAACTCTTTGTATAGTAGGATCATACAATAATTAGCAATGTAATTCTCAACTCGTGCAAAATAATTAATCTACGCCAGAGCAAATAGTGATGTGAGGATAGTATTATAGCAATAAACTATATACAATAACAAATCTAGAATAATATCCAGACGGCGAATTGGATATACTATTGAGCGTTTTTTTTAAACAAATTATTCGGTGGCATATCAAGTCTGTCACTTAGGACTTAAGAGGTTGAGACTAGCTTAATTAAGAGGATTATCTCAATTTGTAATTTGCATATTGTTTTACGAGCCATGATTTCGTTCAAGTATATGACTTTTTACGCAATAACATGATGTCAAATAATATAATATCTTGTTCACTTTCTTTTTTTATTTTTCAATCAAGAGAACATTACCATCTCGCTGAGATTGGAACTTAAAATACATAATAATGTAATAGATTTAAGAATAAGACGCATTAATGCACATAAATTGATCTAGAAATTAATCTGATCTCTGAGAATCTGAACGGATGACCGATCTCTTTGTTTATAATGTTGTATACATGTCATCTCTTAGTGAATCGACAGTATATAAATGATCATGATTTTCCCTAATACTGATCTTGTCACGTGAGCACACTCATATCATATGGAAAGTATAACCCAGCAAGTTAATTTAATCATAACTTCCCACAGTTCTACTTAACCAAATTATTACCCCCTCCGTCCCAAAATTATTATCCGATTTGGAATTTCATTTTTAGTACAAATTAAACTGAAAGCGAAAATCTAAACTGGACAATAATTTTGGGATGGAGAGAATATTAATTTAAATAAGAGGCTATGTCAGTGTGGATAAATAAACCTCACTTTTTTGGCAGATTCACTGTGACTTATTTTGCAATTTTTATAATAAAAATATAAAAACTTAAGAAAGGGGAAATGGTGAATGCAAGAAGAAAGTAGAAAAAAGTGAATGGTTACAAGTGACAAAAGGATGGATAGCCCTTTAAGTTGCCCCATCATTCTTTACTTTACATCAGACAAATCGGCAATAGTCATATGATTTGTTAATTGAAGGGGGGAAGTACCCCTCCAATGACTTTTAAAGCTTTTTAGAGGAGCGTGGGCATGATTTAACATATGCATCTTCAACTCCCAATAAAAGTTGCACACGTTAACTTGAATGTTAACCCCGGATTATATCGTAATAAATATGTAGCCTAGTTCCGTCCCAAAATACAAGTCATATTTATTATCGGAAATAATATAATAATGAGTAACCATAAATAATTTTTATATGATGACAGGAGTAATTGATCATGTATCTTTTTGAAGTTGATTAATCACATCCTGTGTGTCAACTGTTGACCATTTTGCTCCATAGCTATGATTTTCTTATATCATTTACTTTAATTTTTCTCATTTTCTACCAGTTTTTGAAGTTTATGAAAAATCCCAAATTAACCTGGATGATAATTTGAACTCCCTCTATAAACGACTAAGCGACAACTCAAATACGAGTACAGTACGTAGTTCTAACAAACCAACTGGAAGTAATGTTTGGGGAAAGTGGGAAAAACCCTAATAACCCAACAAATATATAATATAATTAATATTGCCTCGGTCCTTAATATAAGACATTTTGATTTGTTATGTATTTTACCTAGTATGCATTTTTAATTGACAAAAAAACCTTAATAATATATATTTACATTCGTCGTATTCTCTTGAATGTTACTCCCTCCGTCCCACAATTATTGTCCACTTTGCCCAAAAAATTTTGTCCTAAAATTATTGTCCAATTTGACTTTTTATGGATCAAGTTATATATTTGTCCTTAGTAAAAAACATTATCCATAAAATCTTAGTGGTTAAACAATTACTTATGTAGGGGTATATCCGGTTGTTTAAGGTAAAATATAGTTAAGTTTGACCAAAGATAAAATCTTTCATTTTAGTAAAACTGGACAATAATTATGGGACGGAGGGAGTACAAAATATGTTTAAGATTTTTTTATCAATTAAAATTGCGTACTAAGTTAAATTTAAGACAAATCAAAATGTTTTATATTAAGGACAAGAGGGAGTACTCTTTCAGTTGAAAATGAATGTTTTTCATTTGGGATGGAGGAACATATTAGCAAATTATGAATATATCTAACCAAAAAAGATTATAAAAAATGTTTACCTAATTTAGAATGATTGATTCATGAATGGGAAACAATAGTTGTAACAAATAGAGATGATTGGGCCAAAATTTGTTGTCTAATTATGCCGCAGATTACTAAGACGATCTCAAATCAAAGTCATTTCAGCAAAGCTCAATTGGGCTTTGATAATCGTGACATATAATTATGAGCTAGTAATTGTCTCTAGTGTTTGTGTAACTGTAGATTTTGAGTCCTTTTTTTCAATCTTGACATGATTGTAAGTGAAATGCAGTAGCTTATATAGGTGCTGTCGTGCTGAAAATGTTGCTCCCAACTCCTCTGAATGTTGAGCATCCTATGCTCTCTTTATATATGATGGTCTTTCCACCAACAAAGTTAAAGGGTGTTGCTAACGGATGCCCTAACTTTTCTTTAGAGCGTTCCCAAATTATAATTTTAGAGATAATAATGTTTTGAAATAATTAAAATTTATCACTGATTATTTTACATTATTTTTTGAGTTTTCTGAATTTTATCTTTATGAGAAATTTTTAATTTCTTTCCACTCCAAATTGACATGACTATAACTACACCTTTGTAAAAAAAAAAAAAAATGCTTGGAACGCAGGATATGAATATGAATACGGATCGGAAATTCTACATTAGATTATATATGGTGTATTAATTTTTTTTTTTTTTTTGTGATTTGACTACCATATCGTTCGGTTCGTTGCTCTTTCTTTCTTCCCGTCTTTGCTTCGTTTAAAGCCGACGAGACGTTGCATGAAGAGTTCTTTTTTTTTTTTTTTTCTTTTTTGACAAGGAGAGTTCGTATTTTGAATTTGTTGATTAGTGACATTTTTTATGTCCCACATTAATAATAGACTACATTTATTATTTGACACTCAACAAGTTTTGCAAATTTTAATTAATATACTACTTTGAGTAAATTCTTCAAGTGGAAAAAATACAAATAATTTTATATAGGAAAAAATCAGTGTTATGATAGGGGATGTCAATTAATGGAGCAAGGTTATATCTATTGGAGGAGGTTGGTATGTCTCTCTAGCCTGAGACACACTCCTTTAAAGTAGAATAAATTCCCCCACACTAAATTATGGATCAAGATTTTTCTTATTTTTCCAATATGGATGTCTCAAAATAATTATCTTTATATGTTGAAATAGTACAATAAAAAAGATAATCAGGATGAAATATAATTAAATATTATATAAAATTGATATTAAGAAAAGATACTTTTTGATAAAGATATTTATCCGACTCGAATATGAATTAGTCAGAACTAGGTTAGATGGTTTTCTTACTTGTTATTGACAGGAGTTAAATGAGTAGCACCGTGTGACTCGAAATGCTTGGGTAGCAAATTTTAATTCAAAAAAAAAAAAAAATGTTGTCATCAAAAATGCTTGGGTAGCAAATTTTAATTCAAAAAAAAAAATGTTGTCATCAATCGGAATTTTATAGCGATCGGTCATCATTTCTTTAATGACGTGAAATAATTTAGACCCCAAAACATTGAAAATTTGAGTAATTAGTCAAAGTGTCAAAACATACATGTCTGAATTTCCAATGCGACAGGAAGCAAAGTTCCCTATCCTGAGGATCCGATATTGGGATGCTGCTGGAATATTTTGCTGGCTAACATATATATATACTTGCGTACACAAGTTAATATGTCTCCATTATGCACACACGAACATCCTATATTCCTATTTCATAATATTATGTCACATTTTAAGTACACAACAGATTTGTACTTTATTTTTTATTTTTGTTGGCGACCTTTGTGGAAAAGGATCTTTTTCAAATAAAAATAAATAAAAAAAATTGACTGCTTGTAAATTAAACCAGATAATGACATTGTTTTCATCTAATGTTTTTATTTGCTTTTTAAAGAAAGTAGAAAAAGAAATGACAGGCCAAACTTTCGCTTTGCGTATTTTTCTTCGCTTTCTTGAGTAAGTAGATTCCTCTACAGCCCTATAAACAATTGTAGGTTAGGGGTGTTTATAAATATACTATGATAAATTGAAATTGTGCAGATCATATACGTAGCTTTTTAAATAGTTTTTGTAATTGCAAGCCATTCAAGAATATTGGTGTAACTTGTATTTACGATAGTAAATCGGAATTAAGGTTTCTCTCATGTGTATATATATACCGTGTACATCTCTATTAATTAATTAATGAAGAGAGTACACGGTATATATATATACACATGAGGGAAATCCTAATTCTGATTTATCACCGTAAATACAAGTTACACCAATAAAGAAGGACATTGCAAAAATACAAATTAAATAAAGTTGTTAATTGAGCTTTTTGCGTTCAATGGTAGCTGGTAAAGTGATCATGTCATATGATTAAGTTTCACCTGTACAAGGGGAGACTAAGGAGTTTAGCTAATACTTTTTACTCTCTTCGTTCAGAAATGGTTATCATGTTAAAGTATTTTTTTGTGTATTTGTCTTGTTGATATTTTTAATTTTTAACACAATTAAATTAATAATAATTTGTATTAAAAATTAAAATTCAATCAAAAAATTTATCTTGAGACATAGACCGTAATGATAGCAGTTGTGATAAACTAAGTCACCAATTTATAGTTTTATACTACTATTACCCGATGAGAGGGTCCCAAGTAATGTAACACCTTTCAATATTGGTCGGTGAGGTGGGAGCACACCCAGTTTAGACTCATTCACAAGTCAGAACACCATTTTCCCAGCAATTATTTCGTTAAAAATGGCAGACCACACCCAAATATCCTTCAAAATTAAAATCACAAAGGTGAATGAAAGAAACAAAAAATTTTAATTAAAGCCCATAAATATCAACTAATTTGAGGATAAATTTCTCATTTTATACATAAAAATTAAAATTATATTTTTCTTGTTTTAGAAATATTATCCAGTTTGTTATACTAAAAGTAAAATACATCATTTAAGAATGGATGGAATACAATATTTTTTAAAACATCAAACTAGCTTCTATGTGTGTGCGTTTCTCGTTTTTTAAACACATATCGTTCGAGAATATCAATAAATGCTAGCTCTTACATAACAGCTCTTCATCCGTTTCAAATATTCAATTTTCAAGTCTTCGATCACTCTCTACCGGAAAGCCAACTGTAATATTGTATGCTAGTGATATTTCAGTAGGAGAAGCAAAATATCAACGTACATTCCCCACCATATAATCACAAATAATTTATAATCGTACGGGGTTTAATTATGAAGTCCATAGAATTTTGTCAATTTTCATAGGACATCGACCAAAAAACTTATACTATGCAGTTAATGTCAAATTTGTCAATCATCCCTTTTTTGACATTTTCAACAATAACTTGGTCAATTCTATTCTATTTACATTTGTATTAAGTGATCAGAGAGGCTCATATTTGAAAATTATGCTAGTAATCTTGTAAATTAATGTTTCACAAGAGTGAAGATTGTACTAATCGACTTGGCAAACGATTTCTTACAGAGTTCAGTAGAGCTCCACTTAAGACAAATTGGGCTGTTGCAAATTTTGGACATTCAGCTCCCCCGGTCTGGTACTAATTAATTTTTTTCCCTCATAAAAAATGACAAAGCGGTTTGTCTGGATATATGCCCTCCAACTAATACAAATTTTGTTACTAGTTGATCAGTAATTTATGGATATTAATTTATTAATAAAAGTACTACCAGCAAATACCAGCTGATGGATCCCATAAATTCAATAGTATCACTATCGGGTAACGTTGAAATTGAGAGACAAAGATACACTAATGTTACTATCATGATTACTTGGCGATGATAACAAAATTGATTGAATTGAGAGCAAATTGGAATTTTTTTTCACACCAATAGTTAAAATACACATATGATTGGCGAAATCGGCCTTTATTTATTTATTTATTTTAAGTGAATGATTTAGGTTGCAAGTCTTTGTTCGCTCTCTCTAACAAATACTAAAATTGTAAAACATCCGTTCGTAACCCCTTATTTGTATGAAAGGCTTCTTGATAGTAATAAACTAACCATAAAGCAGTTTCTTATTTTGGGTTTATACTTCACAATAACATCATGAAATATCATGGGAAAATAATTTCTTTGTTTTGCCTTCAATATTAATTGATAATAAAATAATTCCTACTGTAGAAACTATTGTACATAATTAGGGTGTAAAGTGTAATTGTTGTATAGTTAAAGGGTTTATTTGTAAATATCTGTATAGACAGTTAGTTTAGTTGTGGCCGGTTACATACTCTATTTAATGTGTCGGCCTCTCTTTTTTCCTGTATAGACAGAGTTATTGAAACTTTATAAATAATCCAGATTCTTCCAGATATGAAAACTCAATTCCACCATTGTAGATAGTATCAGAGTAGGTCTTGATCCTGCTTTGTGCCTCTGCTGGTGTCAAATCCTCTCAAATCGAACTTAGCTACAATCGTTTTTTATTCCGAAATCAGAAAACCCTAGCAGATCTAAACCAAAAACACAGAGCTTCTTGATCGGTAAAAATGGTGGTCAATCGCGAACGAGAGCGCCGAGAGAAAATCAGCGAGAAGATAGAGAACCTGCTAATTATGGTGGAAGCTACAATCATCCGCTGGTCCTGCATCTATCAGATAATTCCTCCATGGTAATCGTTTCTTCCAAGCTTACCGATATCAATTATATTTCTTGGAGTCATGCTATTAAGCAGTTTTTAGGAACGAAAAACAAATTAGGGTTCATAAGTGGTTCAGTTCCGAAACCAGATGTCACAGATTCATCCTATGAGCAGTGGCTTCGCATTAATGATACCGTAGTCTCTTGGATATTGAACTCTTTGTCTACTGAGATAGTTGATGATTTTGATTTGGCTGATATTGCATTTGAGTTATGGAAAGAAATTAAAGGAAGATATGGCACTAGTAATGGTCCTCATATCTATCGGCTTAAAAGGGAAGTAGCTACTCTTGCACAAGGAAATATGATTTTAGCAGCATACTACTCTAAACTAAAACGTCTCTGGGATGAATTGTATCATGTGGATCCAATTGATGTCTGCACTTGTAATGGATGTACATGTAGACTCAATAGAAATGGAGGCAGGGAAAATCGTCACAAGTTGATACAGTTTCTGAGTGGACTGAATGATTCTTACACTACTATAAGGGATCAAATCTTGATAATAGACCCGCTACTAGAAGTCAAGAAGGCCTATACAATGGTGCTTAATGTGGAAAAACAGCAAATTGTCAACAAGATGTATGTGAATCCAGTAGAACAGAATGCAATGCTTGTGTAAAAACCTGGTTTCAAGCCTGCAAGTAACGGGAATGAAAATAAAGAAAATTACAGGAATTCAACTAGAGGAACAAATAACTTTGGCAAAAGAGATGGCACTGGATTTACAAGAAATGAGAATAACTTCACACTAGAAAAGGCTTTAAAGAAGCTTCAACGATGTGATAACTGTGGAATTACAGGACACTTGAGAACAGGATGCTTCAAAATCATTGGCTATCCTGATTGGTGGGAAGGCAATAAGGATAGCAAGATGAAGAGTTATCAGAATCAGAGTTCAGCTAATATGGTAACAGCAGAAGAATCTCTACCTTCAAGCTCTCATGGTCCCAGTCCTGAGGAGTTATCTACTATGATGAAGAATATGCAACTTATGCGACAAGAGATGGCTAAGCTGCTCAAGGGGAAACAACCACTGATGAATGATTCAAATCACAACATCAACTTTGCTCACTACCATGATTTTGCAGGAATGAGTTGCTATAAAGCTCTTAGTGCATTGAATTTAGATGAGAGTAAGTTGAGGTCTCTATGGCTTCTAGATACTGGAGCTTCTGGTTCCATGAGGCCCTATCTTAAATTGTTTCATAGTTATAAGCCTGTCAGCAAATACACTTATGTCACTTTACCTGATGAGAGCATCAAAACCGTAAACAACATAGGATCAGTATGTTTATTAGACTCCTTAAAAATAGACAATTGTCTTTATATTCCAGCCTATAAATACAATCTGTTATCAGTGAATAAGTTGGCTGTATCATCACACATTGATTGTTTCTTTTCCACTACTTTCTGCCTGTTACTGGACCAACTGACTAAGTAGGTGATAGCAGTTGGTAAAGTCCTGAACAGTCTCTGCATACTAGACATTACTTCTTTTCATCCAGCCAACATATAAGAATTCTTGCAGACACACATCAATCATCCCTTTCAAATTCAGCCAACCTCATCCAGTGATAACTCAACATGGTCACCACCAGCACAAGTGACCTCTGGCATCTTAGACTAGGCCATATTCCTGATTTAGTTCTAAGTAAGCTAGGGATTGCTTCTGAAAATCATGTAAAACCTAGAATTTGTGACGTTTGTCCATTAGCCAAACACCAAAGAATAACGTTTACTCATAGAGTTGTTTTTTCAGTTCAAGCTTTTGAATTAGTACATGTTGATATTTGGGGACCGTATAAGCATCCTACTTATACTGGTGCTTCGTTCTTTCTTACACTTGTAGATGACTTTACGAGATGTACTTGGACATACCTTATGAATAATAAAACCTAGTCTTTTTCTATATTGTCCAATTTCCTTAATATGGTCTCTACTCAATTTGAAACTAAGATTAAAACACTCAGATCAGACAATGGATCCGAGTTTCTTAGTTAATCTTGTCAAAATTTGTTATCTTCTCGTGGCATTATCCATCAGAAATCTGTTCCATATACACCACAACAAAATGGTGTTGTTGAACGGAAACACAAACACCTTCTACGAATAGCCAGAGCTCTTTTGTTCCAATCCTCTCTTCCAAAGAAATTTTGGGGAGATTCTGTGTTAACAGCAACATACTTAATCAATAGGTTACCTTCTTCGATTCTGAATTGGAAAAGTCTGTATGAGTTGTTGTATCATAAAGCACCAACTTTGGATCATCTCAAACCTTTTGGATGTTTGTGTTTTGCTACAAACATCATTCCTCAAAGGATAAATTTTCACCAAGAGTCATAAAAGCCATCTTCCTTGGATATCCCTTTAGACAGAAAGCAAACAAACTTTATGACCTAAATTCGCATAAGACATTCATCTCCAGAGACGTGGTCTTCCATGAAACCACTATCAGACAAGACACCTTCTCCTACATTATCATCTGATCCTGATGATGTTTTTGATTATCTGATCCTGACAACACCAGCATCAGGCACTGAATAGGATATAACAGAACTTGATTCTACACAGTCTCATTCTTTATCAGATCCTACACCTGATTCTTTTCCCCCACCTCATAATAATTCTCCGTCAAACCATTCTCCTCCATCTCATGATCCTCCTTTGATTCCTGATCATAGAAGAAGTACCCGAATTAGAACAAATCAAAAATGGATGGATGATTTTGATGTTCATAAAGTCCATTTGGTCCAGGAAGAACTTCTATCCTCTAATTTCCTTTCAAACAATTCAACTCATACACCACAAACATATCCATTCATTCCTGTATCAGGCTTCTCACCACACTATATCTCCTTCTTAGCTCAGATTGATAGAGTTATAGAACCAAAAACTTACTCTCAGGCTAAAAATCATCCAGCATGGGTAGCAGCAACGCAAGCTGAACTAGTTGCACTAATGAGTAATAAAACTTGGATTTTAACCACTTTGCCGCCTAGAAAGCAAGCTATAGGGTGCAAGTGGGTATCTAAAGTAAAACATAACTCGGATGGATCAGCTGAAAGGTATAACGCTAGACTAGTTGCAAAAGGATACAACTAGACCGATGGAGAAGATTATTATGATAGCTTCTCACCTGTGGCAAAGGCCATTACTGTTAGACTTTTGCTTGCTGTTGCTGCATGAAAACAGTGGATTCTTCACTAGTTAGATGTTAACAATGCGTTTTTACATGGTTTCTTGGAGGAGGAAGTGTATATGGTACCTCCCGAGGGTTATCCAGCATCAGCAGGGCAAGTTTGTAAACTGCAAAGGTCGTTATACGGTTTGAAACAAGCTTCCCGGCAGTGGAACTTGGAATTTACTTCAAAAATGAAAGTTTTTAGTCTAACACAGTCTTTGCATGATCCTTGTCTGTTTCTTGGTACTATACTTGGTTCTTTTGTAGCTTTGGTTGTATATGTGGATGATATTCTAGTGTCAGGAGAAAGTTTAATAGCCATTGATTCGGTCAAGCAGTTTCTACATGATTAGTTCACTATAAAAGATTTAGGGCCAGCAAGGTATTTCTTGGGTATTGAAATTACAAGAGCTGCAGAAGGGATTTATTTGAATAAAAGGAAATACGTTTTGGACATTCTCAAAAACACAGGGATGTTCGGATGCAAACCAGCATAACACCCTTACCTAAGGGTCATCAGTTTTCGGATAAGCCTGGTGAACCCGTTTCTGATCCATCTTTGTACCGGAGAATTGTTGGACAGTTGTTCTACTTAGGGTTCACTAGACCAGATCTCACTTATACTGTCCAGCAACTTAGTACTCATGTTCACCATCCCTGCAGTGATCATTGGAATGCTCTTCAGTATATTCTCAAGTACTTGAAACATTCTCCTTCTTTGGGATTGTTTTACTTTGCACATAACACCTTCCAGGTTGAAGCTTATAGTGATGCAGACTGGGGATCAAATCCAGTCCACAGGAAGTCCATCACTGGCTTCTGTGTCTTTCTTGGAAGTTCTTTAATCTCATGGAAAACAAAGCAGCAATACACAATATCTTTATCATCTTCTGAAGTCGAGTATAGACGCCTTAGTCACACTACCAAGGAGCTTCTGTGGTTGTCTTACCTCTTGCATGACTTTGGCGTTCCAGTTTCTACCCCCATTCCTCTGTGGTGTGATAGCCAATCAACCATATATATCACAGAAAATCCTATTTTCCATGAAAGAACCAAACACCTTGAGCTTGATTGTCACTTTATGAGACACCATTATGATCAAGGGATTTTGGTTCCTCTCTTTCTTCCCTCCAAGGAGCAGTTGGCAGATATTCTCACTAAGTCTCTTGCACATCCATTGTTCCTCAGTTTGCAATCCAAGCTTGGCATGCAAGACTTGTTCCATGCTAAAGCTTGCGGGGGATGTAGCAACCATTGTACATAATTAAGGTGTAAAGTGTAATTGTTGTATAGTTAAAGAGTTTACTTGTAAATATCTGTATAGGCAGTTAGTTTTAGTTATGACATGTTAGATACTCTATTTAATGTGTCGGCTTCTCTTTTTTCCTGTATAAACAGAGTTATTGAAACTTTATAAATAATCTAGATTTTTCCAGATATGAAAACCAATTCCACCATTGTAGACCTACATACTATTGAAATATTTTCTAAATAATATGAATCATCAACTTTTTAGACTAATGACTGTTCCAGATGGATAATCTCGCATTTAAAATTTTGATCACTACTTTACTGCATATTAAAACGTAGTTTAACTAGGAAAAAAAGCAGAAGTGAATCCCATACAAGAAAAATTACGTTGTACAGAGATGAATAACAATTAACAGCTAAAGCCAACCAACCAACAAAGACTGATGGATGAACATATGAATGTGTACGGATGTTTGAAACCAAAATATCAAGCATAACGAACAAAGTCTAAAAGATTCAGGCCGGCCCCCAAGAAACAAGATTTCAACATTAAGTTCTGAAGTCTGAATTCTCCTGCAGTCACAGATGTGATTTTGAACTGCTAGTACTGCTAACAACTGGTATTGGAGGCAACAAATTTCAACCTTTCATTTCAATTCATATGCTCAACAGTTTTTAATTTGAATCAATGATATGATACCAAAACAACTTTGAAATTAGACCAACCCTACATATGCCTAATTTCCAAAGAAATTTTCCAGACTAATACACCAATTGACCCCATTTCATTTATTAAAATCCTTCCATAGCCTAGCTTCAGCATTACTGGGAAAAAAAGAACTCAAAAAAGGAGGTCTCTTTGGATAATGTAGACTCTATTGCTAGGTTGATTGATCATTATTTCCAGTTGTATAATTTATTTTTCGAGCCTAGATTTGTCTTTATGGGTGTGGAGGAGCGGGGGGAGATTTTATTTTACTTTCTTGGTTCTTTTAATTGTTTTTGCTTTTGATTTGGTCAACATAATTAATACTACACTTCACAGTCGTTACTGATTAACTGAAACCTGTTAACATCAAGACAAGAAAACACCAAAAAGGGGAGGGAAGTCAGTAGGTGAAGTTCCTTCTGGAAATGATTAATTAGATTATAGTATATCAAGACTTAATTATGAGTAAATTAAAGAAATATGAAAGTTCAAGTGTAAGAGCGTATCTTCTCTCGAAACAGTCTCGAGTCTTTCAATAATTTTGATTATTGAAAGAGTTTCTTAGCTTAAAAGTTGGAAATTTTTCAATAATATGTGCGAGTAGAAATTGATCGTTGTGTTAATATTGATAACTTGTGGAAACACAAGAGAATTAAAAGATTATTTATTCTTAATCACCTCATAAAAGCAAACATGGATGTGGACCTCCAACATTACTAAAAACAGGTTAAATATGATTTTTGGAGTCAATGAATCGCCAAGTGGAACTTATATATAGGTTTCAACCATATCAAACTGTTTGGAAAAGTTGTGAAATGAAATCGTGTTTTATTATCAGCTTGATGTGTCAACAAAAAAAATAAAAATAAAAATCCATTTCTCTTCCCGACGTAGCCATTTACACTATGCGTGCCACTATATCTCAATGTGATATGTTCGCATTTTATTTTATTTTTTGGACAAAGTTCTCTTTTGATTTTTTTTTTATTTTTTTTATGAAAAATGCGTTGCACTAATTAGTCAAATGATATGAGGACCAACGATGTACAGTAATAAAACCACTTAATACTTAAAATAATATTCAATCAAGATGATTCATGTTACATAACGTTCGATGACCAGTTAGTTAGCCAATCTCTTAACCAAAACAAAATTGACAATGTTGATGCTTAAATTTTTTTTTTTTTTCCGAAAGATCTTGATTCTTAAATTTTAATTAATTAATAAATGCAACATTCCTATTCCAACATTAATCATTTATCAAACGGGCCGGAGGTTACATCTAATACAAATATTTTATAGTCTTCCTTCACTAATGAATTTTTTTTTTTTTAAGAAAATGAAACAAAGTTTGATCTATTAACCAAAATTGTTTCTCTCTCTCTTTTTTTCCCCTTATGGCTTATAGAACATTGTTGGACAGTAAATCAGAGCCTATATATTATGGGCCAAGCTCTATTTTTTTATGGAACTGCCCAAAATTGCATTAAAGCCCACAATTACAAGATTCGAAGCCACTATTAACTGCTGCTGAAGGCCTAAATATTCATGCTTAAAGGCCCAAATTGTTTAATTAAAAAGTGGTGTCCGTAAACGTCCATCTTTTTCGCCAGTTTGCTCAAACATCAAAGAACCTCTGAGAATTCTGATTTCTGAGTGTTAAGAATTATCCTCTCTAGTGAAATCCTAAAGTTTTTTCACTTCACGAAATGCTCAGTATAGGAAGGTATCCAGCTGGGCAACAATGCTACGCTGTTATTCTTCAAAAACCCTTATCAACAGCCTTCATTTTTCCGGCTAGAACCCCACAATCCCGAGTAATAGCAAGTTTTCCAACGCATAAACTAGCCCATCTTGGTCATTTGAAAGTTATTGGGCAGAAAAGAAGTGGGCTCTGTGTATATGCCTCAGATGGTCAAAAGCAAGGTAGTCATAGTGTATTGGAAGTGGAGGATTTCGACGAAGATGGTGGCTTTTGGGAAGACGACGACGAAGAAGAATTTTCTGAAGAGATTGATAATGATGATGGTGACGGTGATGAAGATGAAGAATTTATTCCTTTGGTAAATATGAAACAGTGGCTTGCCAAGAAACCGCGTGGATTTGGTGAAGGTAAAGTGTATGATACTTCAATTGAGGATAAGCTGATGGAGGAAATTGAGCAGAGTAGAAAGGCTCAGCTTGCTAATATTAATAATTTGAAGAATAACCCTGTGGGTTCCATTACTAAGAAGGCTAGTAGTCAGCAAGAGAAAGGTTGGTCCTTTTTCAGTTTCTATTTCACAATTGAATTATGCAGATTTCTTATCCTTTTTCGCTAATGCTTCTGTGTAGACTTGTTTGAATTCATTGTTACAAGCAACAGGTTCATGTCATTTTCGGTTAATTATGGATGGAATGGTTAATGTGTGGTCAGAGTTCTCAGTTAGTGTTCTTGTGGCCGCTTACTTAATTTGTAGTCCGTCAGTAGTCCGTAGCATAGATAACGTGCATTTTCGCTAAGTGTTTAAGTATTGGTTTGCAGGATATTCCGATCAAAATCGATACATATTTGACGACTCTTTTTGGTTTATCAATGGAATGTGGTCTTTCAGACATTAGGGATCCTTAAGAAAGTTATCGTGTTATATGTAACTATCTTGTCTACAATGTTATTTGACTTGAGAATTTAAATGGATTTACAGGAGTACTGCTTTCCATTTTCTTAGCCATATTCTGGTTCCTACGTAGTAGGATACGACTAGTTAACCAGTAAGTTAAAAGTACCGAAACAACAAGTCTAGAGGGAATGGATTTTGGAAATTGAACCATAGGTAGAATCTTGTATGGCAACTTTCTCTCGCTATAAGTCATCCGAATTTTGTCGCAAACTGGCAAAGGGAGATTTCATTATGTCCCCAAACAGTAGATCACAGAGAAAAGGCAGAAAATTGCGTCACTAGGTTAATACAAGTTTAGTTATCCCTCTCTGCAGCAGCATTGCAATTTTATATACATATTCGTGTAAATACGATCGTTTCAATAGCTTTTGTGCTTTCGAGGGAGATCCAATTCCCCATCATTAAGTTGTCTATTTATTTCCGCAAACTTGTTTACTGTTTAGTCATGTCAAACATATGAAGCTTAGTTTGATCTGCTGATTATATAACTATTTTTCTGACACTTGGCTTCTTCTAGCTGGGAAGTTTGCGACCTCAGAAGTTAGTCAGCAGGTGTTTCGTGTCCGATTGGTCAACCTTCCAAAGAAAAAGAACATTCACAAAGATCTTGATTCTGCATTCAAAGGAGTTGCTGGAATTCTTCAGATTGTCCCAGTTGTTTCTGGCAATAAAAAAACTAGGGACCCCATCTGTAAAGGCCTGGCCTATATTGATTTCAAAACTGAGCCTGAAGCACACAGGTTTGTTAGATGAAATTCTTTTGGTTCCTTTTTTAAGCTTGTGACAGTGTAAATGGGTCCCAATAGTAGAATCCACAACCGCCTGCACATAGTTGTTCTGTGATGTTGTAGTGTAAATGGCAAAATTTATGCTTTAAGGGTGGGCTGCTCGAATTAAACATATCCAAAATGGGAGAATACAACCCTTTTGTACTGCTTTTTCCTGGGAAAAAAATGCAGGAAGAGGAGCATTCAACTGCTAATTGTGTAGTTTTGTTTGTTTGGTTGGTTACCATAGACTTGACGTTGCGCAAGAGTGAGTTAAAAGCTAATATCACTGTTATTGTAGGTTTATACAGACGTTCTCAGGACAAAGTATCACTTTTGGGAAAGTTCAGAAGCAGATAACATGCGAAATGAACATAAGCTTGCTAAAATATCGGAATGAACCTTCAGCTGAAACTGTCGTTACTGCACAACCAGAAGTGCGTCGCGTGAATAATATGGAACAGACAAGGTCGACTAGATTTGATACTGAAGTTGATCAGGTGCCAGAATATGATGAAGAAGTTTTGGAAGAGGATCAAAGGCCACCACTATCGCATGGGGGTGGTCCAGTAGAAAGGAGGAATGCAACCAGTATCAAGTCGCCGTCCTTAAAGATAAAAAAGGAAACTCAAGAGAAAGGGATAAAGGTTCCATCTAAAACAAAGAAAGAGAGACAACCGAAGTTGAATATTCCAGGATCTGCAAACCGGTAAGCTGTGGCTAACATATTTTCCATGTAAATTGATACAAAGGTTTTTACTCTTATTTGAATGTCGAGTTTTCTGCAGGTTGAAAATCAGGGAAAAAGCTGTGCTAGCCGGGGTGTTCTCCAAATACGTGGCTAAAGAGAGCAAGGCTGATTGAAAAGATACTGAGGAATTTTGAAGTGTTCAGCAGCATGACTGAGATTGTGAGAGGGTGTTTTACCAATTTAGGGTCAGTTCAAGGAAGGATATTCCGCTTCACTTTCAGTCAGTGATCTCAGGCTTCTTCGCTGAATCGAGGGGGCAGTAAGCGAAACTAGCGATGAAGATGAATTGAGATGGTGAGAGATAACAAGTGAGATACTGTTGTCACGCCGTCACGAATGTGTACTCATGATTCCTCGAATGATATGATTATTTCTAAGCTCGATCGATGTGATTCTTGAGTTGCTACGCTAGAGATTCATGTAAACAATATTTGCTCAATGAGATTGTCTCATTGTAAGATCTATATGTGCAGTTCGCAGTAATTTAGAATTCTATCTCAAAAGTATAGAGAACAAAGTTTTGATAGAAAATTGAGCTAGAGAACACATTGGATTGTCAAAAGTGAGAATAATACTGAAGTCATTTTTTCGAGAAGACCTATCATGAGCGTATTTGGCGCCACGCTTTTGTTCAAAATAATACTGAAGTCATTTTTACTATTTCCAAAGCCAAAATCTTTACGTTTTGTTGTATGAGCAAAAGCAATAGTGCGATTCCTTTTGAAACGTGAAGTGTTTCAGAGAGCAAATGCACCAAAAAGAACTCGGAAAATCGAAAGCGAAAAGACAAAAAAAATAAAAAGCGAGAAAAAACAAAGATAAATAAATAAATAGATCAAATTGGTTTGTAAGAGTTGTAAAGCTTAAAACCCTTCCCAGTTAAACCCAGCAAAACCCACCACCCTCTAAACCCTCAAGCTGCTGTAAACTGCTGATCGTGAAGAAGAGGTATGATCACGTTGCCAAAGTTCTTCAATCCATTGGATAATTCATCTTGTTCCCTTCATTATTCGTATTTCCCCCATTTCACACAGTACATTTTAATTGGTTTCCAAATTTCCCTTTCACTATGCTTTTTCCATTTTTTTCATCTTTTCTCAAATGGGTTCCTGATTGTTTTAATAAAGACCCCATCTGTTAATGTTGTTCCCAATGAAGTTTTGAACATTTTTGGAATGATTGGTTAAATTGTTTGCATTGTTTATGTTGGGTTGCTAGTTTTACGAGTTTGTTTCTTAAATTGCTTTTGCATTATTCTGAAAGAATGGTCTGAATGAATGGATGTCAAACTGTTTTCCCTTAAAAGATACCTTCTCTTATGTTGAATTTGCGTGTTTCAGATTTCCGGAGGATCCCGGTAGAGTTGCAGTGTGATGAACAGTTTGTTTCGTGCATACTTTTCTGCTTTACTACCAAGGGCTAGTAGTATAATTGTCAGGGGTGTATATTATGGACATTCTGCAGCCCCCTCATGGAAAACGAATTTTAAGTATGTTGATGATGGAGGTACCAATTTGAGATTTTTGTTCACACGAATTCGCTGCCAGTGCTACTCCACTAAGAGTTCTAATAAAAAGAAACAGTCTAAGGCAAAGGCAAAGTCAGTGATGAAGGACGATAAAGGGAAGAGTTTGAGTGATTGTCAGGCTCAAGTTGGGAACTCGGTAACCACTTTGTCTACCTTTGTTTTCTCTATCCGAAGATCGATATATGCTCTTTTTCATGGTATTTATTGTTTTTGTTCTTCTGAAATAGCTAATAGTGCTGGTGTAACTTTTCGTTACATTTTATATGATGGATCATATGAGAAGTCATTTAACTTTTAGTAGCCAAACTCTTTGCTCTCCAGTTATTTTCGCATGCTGTTTTCAAATCTTTCTTTTCCTAACTTTGATGTGTAGTTATTTTGATAGAATGTTGTTCCAAGTTTTTTGTCTTGCTTTATATTTGAAGTTTACTGGGATTTTGTTTTAAGGGCACTCTCTTGTAAAAGGCTTCTCCTGCCTTAGATTAGGCCTTTTGTTTGTGCCAAGGATGTTATATATGTGGATTGGACTTGTTCTTCTTTTTTTTTTTTTTTCCTTCTGGAAATTTGTTGGTTGAGAAGCCTAGATATATTATTGCAGTTTCTGCCCATTATAATTTTAAATGCGTTATGATGAACTATTAAAAGATGTCCTCTTGTTTCCTTGAAGGTATTAGATCCTCCTATCAGTGTATATAAAGGTCACGCTATGCGCAAGGATGCAGAGAAACATCTTCAGTCCTGTGGCCTTAAGAATGCTCTTTATGGTAACTGCCTCTGGCTATAAGTCATCAGAATTTTGTTAAACTGACAAAAGGGAGATTTCGTTATGTCCTCAAACAATAGAGCACAGAGAAAAGGCAGAAAATTACATCGCACTAAGTTAATACAAGTTTAGTTATCACTCTCTGCCGCAGCATTGCTATTTTTTATGCATATTTTTGCCAATATGATAGTTTTAATAGTCTCAGATTGAGAGCTTTTGTGCTTTCATTGAGGGCGATTCAATTCCCTATGAATAAGTTGTCTATTTATTTCCGCGCTTAGAGTGTTTGCTGTTTAGTCATCTCAAACACAAGAAGCTTAGTTTGATCTGCTGATTATATAATACTTTGCCTCACACTTTGGCTTGTCCTAGCTGGGAAGATTGCAACCTCAGAAGTTAGTCAGGAGGTGTTTCATGTCCGATTGTTCAACCTCCCAAAGAAAAAGAACATTCACAAAGATCTTGATTCTGCTTTCAAAGGAGTTGCCGGGATTCTTCAGATTGCCCCAGTTGTTTCTGGCAATAAAAAAACTAGGGAACCTATCTGTAAAGGCCTGGCCTATATTGATTTCAGAACTGGCACCGAAGCACATAGGTTTGTTTGATGAAATTCTTTTGATTCCCTTTTAAAGCCTGCAACTATTTTCAAAAAAAAAAAAAAAAAGCCTGCAACTGTATAAATGTGTCACAATAGTAGAATCCACAACCGCCTGCCCTGTTCTGTAATTGATGTTGTAGTGTAAATGGGTAAAGTTGAGCGTTTCGGATGAGGCGCTCCTCTTTAACTGGAAAAGAGAGAAAAATATCCAAAATGAGAGAATACAACTCTTTTGTACTGCATTTTATTTTCCCTGAAAAAAAAATGCAGGAAGAGTATTCAACTGCTAATGACGCAGTTTTGTTTGTTTGTTTGGTTATTCTTTTGGCACTTTTGTGGCTTTGAGACATAACCATAGTCATGTTTTTGCTTAAGATTGTGTTCCAAGCTAATATCACTGTTATTGCAGGTTTGTACAGATGTTCACAGGACAAAGTATCAGTTTTGGGAAAGTTCAGGAGCAGATAACATGCAAAATGAGCGGAAGCTCGCTTAAGTCTCTGAATGAGCCTTCTGCTGAACCGGTCTTTACTGCTCAACCAGAAGTGTGTCGCGTGAATAATATGGGACAGACAAGGTCGACTAGATTTGATACTGAAGGTGATCTGGTGCCAAAATATGATGATGAAGTTTTGGAAGAGGATCACAGTCTACCACTATTGAATGGGGGTGGTCCAGCAAAAAGGAAGAATGCATCCAGTATCAAGTCACCATCCTCAAAGAAAAAAAAGGGAACTCAGGAGAAAGAGATAAGGGTGCCATCTAAAACAAAGAAAGGGAGAAAACCGAAGTTGAATATTCCAGGATCTGCAAACAGGTAAGCTGTGTCCAACATATTTTCCATGTGAATTGATACAAAGGTTTTTACTCTTATATGAATATTGAGTTTTCTGCAGGTTGAAAATCAGGGAAACAGCAGCGCTAGTCGGGATGTTCTCCAAGTATGTGGCTAAAGAGAGAAAAGCTGATTGACAAGATACTGAATTTTATAGTGTTCAGCAGCATGACTGAGATTGTGAGAGGGTCTTTTTCCAATTTAGGGTCACTTCAAGGAAGGAGATTTTAACTTCACTTTCAGTCAGTGTTCTCAAGGCTTCTTCACTGCATCGAGGAGGCGGTAAGCGATGCTAGTGATGAAGATGGATTGAGATGGTGAGAGATATCAAGAGAGATACTGTTGTCACGCTATCACGAATTTGTATACTCGGTGATTTCTCGAACGATATGATTTATTTCTAAGCTCAATATGATTCTTAAGTTGCTACTCTAGAAACTTATGTAAACAATACTTGCACAATGAGATTGTCTCATTGTAAGATCTATAGCTGCAGTTAGCAATAATTTAGAATTCTATCTATCTCAAAAGTACCGAGAGCAAAGTTTTGATAGGAAATTCAACCTACTGAACACATTTGGATTGTGAAAAGTAAAGAACAATTTTTTTTTTTGGGAGGACCTATCACGAGCTCATTTGTTGTGACACTTTTGTTTGAAAAATAACACTGCAGTCTTTTTAATATCTCCAAAGCCCAAATTTTTACATTTTTTTTTGTATGATCAAAGGCAATAGTGCGATCCCTTTTGAAACGTGAAGTGTTTCATAGAATAAGAACTTCGATAATTAAAAGAGAAAAAGCCAAAAATAAAAAGGGATAAAAAACAACAAGAAATAATAAATAGGCGAAGCGGATCCAATTGGTTAATAAAGAGTTAAAACCCTTCCCAGTTGAACCCAGCAAAACCCCATCACAATCCATAATGACAATTAACGACAGTAGCTATTATCCCCATCCCTAGCCCACACCCAACCCCTCAAAGCTTCTGTAAACTGCTGATCGTGAAGAAGAGGTATGATCACGTTGCCAAAGCTCTTCAATCCATTGGATAATTCATCTTGTTCGCTTCATTATTCGTATTTCCCCCATTTCACACAGAACATTTTAATTTGTTTCCAAATTTTCCTTTCAATATGCTTTTTGCACTTTTTTCATCTTTTCTCAAATGGGTTCCTGATTGTTTTAATAAAGAGCCCGTCTTTTAATGTTCTTCCCAATGAAGTTTTGAACAATTTTGGAATGATTGATTAAGTTATTTGCATTGTTCTATTGGATTGCTAGTTTTACGAGTTTGTTTCTTAAATTGCTTGCATTATTCTGAAGGAATGGTCATTTAGTCTATTACTGTATGCTCTGAATATATGGATGTCAAAATGTTTTACCTTAATGATACTTAATTTATTTCAATTTGTGTGTTTCAGATTTCCGGAGGATCCCGGTAGAGTTGCAGTGTGATGAACAGTTTGTTTCGTGCATATTTTTCTGCTTTACTACCAAGGGCTAGCAGTATAGTTGTCAGGGGTGTATATTGTGGACATTCTGCAGCCCCCTCATGGATTACTAATTTTCAGTATGTTGATAATAGAGCTACCAATTTGAGATTTTTGTTCACTCGAATTCGCTGCCAGTGCTATTCCACTAAGAGTTCTAATAAAAAGAAACAGTCTAAAGCAAAGGCAAAGCCAGTGATGAAGGACGATAAAGAAGCATTCTTTGTAGTTAGAAAAGGGGATATTGTTGGTGTATACAAGAGTTTGAGTGATTGTCAGGCTCAAGTTGGGAACTCGGTAACCACTTTTTTTTACCTTTGTTTTCTCTATCCGATGATTGATATATGCTCTTTTCCATGGTATTAGTGTTTTTGTTCTTCTGAAGTAGCTTATAGTGCTGGTATCACTTTTTGTTACATTTTACATGATGGATCATAAGATAAATCAAACTTTCAGTAGCCAAACTCTTTGCTCTGCAGTTATTTTCGCATGTTTTTTAAATCTTTCGTTTCCAAACTTTGATGTGTAGTTATTTTTGATAGAATAATGTCAGAAGTTTTTTTCTTGCTTTATATTTGAAGTTTACTGGGCTTTTGTTTGAAGTGCATCCTCTTGTAGAAGGTTTCTCCTGCCTTAGATTAGGCCTTTGGTTTGTGCCAAGGATGTTAGATATGTGGATTGGACTTCTTTTTCTGTTTTTCCCCTTGTAATTTGTTGGTTGACAACCCTAAAAATCTTAAAAGATGTCCTCTCTTTTCCCTGAAGGTATGTGATCCTCCTGTCAGTGTATATAAAGGTCAAGCTATGCGCAAGGATGCAGAGAAACATCTTCAGTCCTGTGGCCTTAAGAATGCTCTTTATACTGTGAAGGCTGAAGATCTGACGGAAGGAATTTTTGGCACTCTTGTACCTTGCCCATATCAGGTGAGATGAGATATCTAATCCACCTTTTGATTCAATTTGATGTAAAACTAATAGGTTACTGAGATGAGAGGTTTCAAAATTTCTGAAACTTTGGAAAATCTTTATTGTGTTTTAATTACCTTTTCCAAGAAATGACATTATATTATAAAACCACCTCTACAATGTCTCAATGATTAGCCATGGGAGTCATCTAGGTGACATGAGCAGACGGGATTCACAGGAAGGCAGGGAAGTATGTTGCTAAGCTGTAGTGGTAGTCATTTTTTCTTGGGGTCCTATGTTTTTTTAGGATTTGGCAGATGAAGTCTCAAAAAGCAAAAGGGGCATTTAAGTCTATCTCGAAATTGGTCACTAGTTTGTCTATAGTAAATTGTCATTTCCAAGTGAAAATCAAGTACTACAGCCGCGCAGATGTATAAGCTTATGAAAGTGTAGAAACCAAAGGGAAAATTCATAACGCCTCCCAGTTTGATCTTTATTAGAATGGTGTGAATTGTTTTCTTCTGCATCATCCTATTAGGACAATTTGCAGCATATTGACCAATTAAACATCCATTTTCTAGTAAGTTGTCAACAGACTGGCATTCGGAGATTCATCTTTTTTGTTTACCTTTTCTCCCTTTTCTCTTTTAGTTGACAGAAATTCACAAGGTAAAGTTTGATGAATTTCTTGCAATTGCAGTTATTGTTGATCAAATTTTAAGGCTTCTTGGCCTGATGGTCCATGAGTTAGCATTGGGCTTAATTGGTTTTCTAAGGTAAAATTTGATGCATGCTTGGAAGAGAATTGCTGATTGTGTGGGTTGCTTTGTCAATCAAATGATGTGATACTGATGAGTGAAACTAGTTAGCTGGAAGGTTTGATTAATTTCTAACTAAGATCTTTTTTTTTTTGCAGCTCCCTGCTTCTGTGGGTGAAACCTCTACTCAACTTGTGTCAAGGAAGAGGCCACATGAAGCACTGTGGTCTGCTTCTGGGGTAAGTAGGGCTGCTGATTAAATGCTGAATTCAACAATGTTTTTGATCGAGAAAATCATTCTTGCCCTTTATTTTCTATTAGGGTGTGTTTTTACTAAATGTTAATGTTTCAAGACATAGTGAGGACTTTATTAACTATTGTTATCAGTGTTTTCTGCCAGATTTCACTGGTAATATTATTAACTTTAAAGTTGTTGCTCTGTGTCTACTTGCTATCAGCGCTCTTGCTCTGTGTCTACTTGTTATCAATGTTGTGATACTGATGAGTGAAACTAGTTAGCTGGAAGGTTTGAGTAATTTCTAACTAAGATCTTATTTTTTTGCAGCTCCCTGCTTCTGTGGGTGAAACCTCTACTCAACTTGTGTCAAGGAAGAGGCCACATGAAGCACTGTGGTCTGCTTCTGGGGTAAGTAGGGCTGCTGATTAAATGCTGAATTCAACAATGTTTTTGATTGAGAAAATCTTTCTTGCCCTTTATTTTTTATTAGGATGTGTTTTTACTAAATGTTAATGTTTCAAGACATAGTGAGGAATTTATTAACTATTGCATTTCTGCCAGATTTCACTGGTAACTATTATTAACTTTAAAGTTGTTGCTCTGTGTCTACTTGCTATCAGCGCTCTTGCACTATAGAATTCGATGGTGCTTCAAAAGGGAATCCTGGTCAAGCTGGTGCAGGAGTTGTGCTACGAGCTGATGATGGAAGCTTGGTAAACACATTGCCAAATAAGCTTTTTGTTTGTTAGTTCGTTTTTTTTTTGGGGGGGGTTGAATTCTCATGTTTTTTATCCTTTTCAATGTTACAGGTCATGAAGTTACGTGAAGGTTTAGGAACAGCTACCTGTAATGCTGCTGAATATCGAGCTATAATTTTGGGGTTAAGATATGCACTTGATAAAGGGTTCACAAATATTCGCGTCCGAGGTGATTCAAAACTGGTTTGCATGCAGGTTTGTCAATGCATTGGCATCTTTTTGGACTTAACATTCTTATCTTATTGATCTGATGTAAATCATTATTGCTTACTTAAGGTGGGAGGTTTGGGTGGGGTGGTATGGGTGGTTTGAAAGGAAAATAGCCATTATTGCTTACTTTCTTTCCTCTTATTTACAAAATCCTCAGTTCCCTCATTCTCCGCTTTTAATTGGTCATTGGTCCCGCTCTCCCTCCCTCCAATTACCTTCTTCTGCACGTATCCCCTGTCATTTTATAAGATTTGCTCTTATGATCCAAAGAATGGATTCTCAATTTGTTTTTATTAAGATTGGAAGTAGGTGCTGAATTATTTATTACAATGTACTCCGTACTGCATTTTGGTGTATTATGGCAGGTCTTTTGGTTTATTTCATCCGTGGAAGCAAGATGATCAGTTTTATTTTACTTGTGGCATCTTGATTTCAGAATACATACTTGTACATATATGTATTTTGCATTTTCTGGGACTGAAGTACCATATTTCAACTTTGTCGAACAGATTCAGGGTTTGTGGAAGGTGAAAAACCAGAATATTTCCCTCTTATACGAGGAAGCAAAAAGGTTGAAGGACCAATTTTCATCATTCCAGGTCATTCATGTGCTGAGAGTAAGTCCACTAAATTCACAAGTATCTCTTTTCATGATGTCCACTAAATTTATCTGCCTTAATTTGCTCAAGAAATTGGTTACTATGTCTGTTGCCGGGTTGAGAGTGTAGGTTAAATGTCTGATTAGGGTTTATCTTCCCTGTATCTTTCTGCTTCTATTTGGAAATGATATTTCATACTTGTTCTGATAAAAGTATACTCTATTCTTCTTGAAGGACTTAAACTCTGAGGCTGATCAACAGGCGAATTTGGCCGTTGATCTAGCTGGTAAGTTATTTCCGCCTCATTGTGAATGCATCTGGCAGGGTCATTGATCTTACCAAGTTTTGACTTCATTCTCTGTTATTGCAGTTGGTCAAGTGCAGGAGGAAATCGACAAGTAATTTCTAGTTGAGCTGCTCAACTACAGAACTCTATCAGTATAGTAAATACATGATGACATATTTGGGGGGTTAGGTTATATTGGAAGATTTGATCTGAAACTGTTTATAAATGGTGACAGCTTGATTCCGCAGTGTTCCAATTTATCATATTTCTAGTGTAGATTAGGGTAATGAAGGTTGGCCATTATTTAACTTTTGTTTTATCGCTGTATCAACTTGTAAAATTTCTAAATTGTAGTTCAAGCCTTATGAAATCCCTTCCATTCCAAGTTTCAACTTTTATTCGTAGGAACAATCAAGTTTATTAGGACACGTTAAGCTTTAATTTTTAAATCATTTCAGGATGACTATTGCAAGTTAATGTTGAGAATTCTCCTTCGTCTTTTTTTTTTCCTCCTCCTTTTTTCATTACTTCTTTTTAATAAATACATTCTTTTTAAATATATTATTGCTCACCAACTACATCAACATTTTTTATATCATTCATTGCATTCATTCACATGAAATAAGTTCTACTAGTATTTAAATTTTAAAATAACCTTTACCCTTTAACTTTAGTGGGTTATTATATATATATATATATATATATATTTTCCCCTAAAAGAAAGAATGTGTATAATCTTTTGATAATATAAATGACACTCTATAGGAAATCACAATTAGTACTCCCTTCAATCCTTATTATAAGACATTTTGATTTGTCATAAATTTTATCTATTATGTTTTTCTAACTAAAAATAAAACCTTAAAAATGTATTGTTCATTTATATTCTTCCATTTATTATAAAATGTTTTAAAAATCTTATGTTTAATTTAAAGAACATATTAAACGAAATTTGTGAAAAATCAAGTTGCCTTATAATAAAGACCGAAGGGAGGAAGGATTACTTAGAGGTGCTATTCGTAATATTCTTAAAGCTGTAGAAGTTAATATTTAAATTGTTTAAACCTAAAGGAGGCGGATATAAATAAATGTTCTATATATATATAGCTCTTAAGCCCTAACTCTAAAACCTGTATTGGCGGCCATCGCCAAAGCATAACCTTTTGTCGTTCTCAGTTCCCCACTGAACCCAAGCATAGGCAGCCTCTCCTCTTCGTGCTTCCGCTGTTGTTCGACCCTTTGCGGCTGTTGGCTTTCTTGTATAAGCCAATTTCTCATATCCGCAGACTAATATAAGGTGAAATCTCGTTTCCTCTGAATTTAATTGTGCATTTTATCGAGATGGTGGATGTTGGGAATTGCTTTTTCGAAATTCAGACCCTAATTTGGTTGGCTAAATATGTTCTTTTTCTTATTCTCTTGGGATGCGAATTCGTTGTTTTAGGTTTTACTTATGATTAATTACTGTGCCAAATTTTCGAATTTAGGTCCTTGATCTTTGAAATGTTCTCTGATATCGAATGTAGCGGTGGTGCAACTTGTTTGCCTTGAAATCTATGTTTGCTGGTTGTCCCTATAGTGAAATTAAGTTAAAAACTTTTGGGCAATAAGCCTCATCTGTATATGGATATAACTAGTTGGTTAATAGGCTGAGACATGTTTCTGTTATCTGTCGCATCTGTTTTACCACATTTTGGGATCCAATTCAAGTTTGGAATTTGTTCGTCTTGGTCTGGGAGGTTGATTAGTGTTGGCGACTTTTCTTTAACCTGTTTGAGTATATAGGAGCTTGCTTGGTATGATTATTGTTTCTTTATAGAAGACTAACTAAGATATTTCTGTGGAAAAAATTAAGCTAACTGGTCATTTGTTGGTTTTGCGCCTGTTTCTGCTTTTCACAGGGTTTCTGTGGGGATTATTTTCGGCAAGGATGGTGCAGTACAACTTTAAAAAGATTACAGTGGTTCCCACTGGGAAGGACTTTGTTGATATCATCCTTTCCCGTACACAGCGCCAAACTCCTACTGTGGTGCACAAGGGTTATGCCATTTCCCGAATCCGTCAGTTTTATATGCGAAAAGTGAAATATACACAGCAAAATTTCCATGAGAAGCTTTCAACCATCATTGACGAATTCCCGCGTCTGGATGACATCCATCCTTTCTATGGTGACCTTCTCCATGTTCTCTACAACAAAGACCACTACAAGCTGGCCCTAGGTCAGATCAACACGGCGAGGAACTTGATTGGTAAGGTATCAAAGGATTATGTGAAATTGTTGAAGTATGGCGATTCACTCTATAGGTGCAAGAGTTTGAAGGTTGCTGCCCTTGGAAGAATGTGTACTGTAATTAAGCGCATTGGACCTAGTTTAGCTTATCTTGAACAGATAAGGCAACATATGGCCAGGCTTCCTTCAATTGATCCTAACACCAGGACCATCTTGATATGTGGTTACCCTAATGTCGGTAAGAGTTCTTTCATTAACAAAATCACGAGGGCTGACGTTGATGTACAACCCTATGCTTTCACTACAAAGTCTCTGTTTGTTGGTCACACCGATTATAAGTATTTAAGGTATCAGGTGATCGATACTCCGGGTATTCTGGACAGACCTTTTGAGGACCGTAATATCATTGAAATGTGCAGCATTACTGCTCTGGCCCATCTGAGGGCTGCAGTATTATTTTTTCTGGACCTTTCAGGTTCTTGTGGCTATAGCATTGCTCAACAGGCAGCTCTCTTTCATAGCATCAAGTCACTTTTTATGAACAAACCTTTGGTTATAGTCTGCAACAAGACTGACCTGCAACCACTTGAGACGTTACCTGAGGAAGATATGAAATTGGTCATGGAGATGAAGTCAGAAGCCATGAAGACTGTGGTGGGTGAAGGGGGTGAACCCACAGATGATGCTGGTGTGCTCTTGACTATGAGCACTCTTACTGAAGAAGGTGTAATTGCTGTTAAGAATGCAGCTTGTGAAAGGTTATTAAACCAAAGGGTTGAATTGAAGATGAAGTCGAAAAAGATAAACGACTGCTTGAATCGCTTCCATGTTGCAATTCCAAAGCCCAGGGACCAGAAAGAAAGGCCTGTATGCATACCTCAGGCCGTCTTGGAAGCTAAAGCAAAGAAAGCTGAGGAAGCTGCAGAGAAGGAGAAGAGGAAGCTGGAAAGGGATCTGGAGAATGAGAATGGTGGTGCAGGTGTATACTCTGCCAGCTTGAAAAAGCATTATATCCTTGCAAATGATGAATGGAAGGAGGATATAATGCCTGAAATCCTTGACGGGCACAATGTGTATGATTTCATTGACCCGGATATCCTTCAAAGGCTTGAAGAGCTGGAGCGAGAAGAAGGTCTACGACAAGAACAAGAGGCTGATGATGATTTCGAGATGGATGATACTGAATTGACACCAGAACAGCAAGAGTTACTGGCACAGATCAGGAAAAAGAAAAGCTTACTTATTCAGCAACATAGAATGAAGAAGGCTACGGGTGGGCGCCGACCAACTGTTCCTCGGTTATTTGACAAAGACAGGCAGTTCACCTCAGGCAGGATGGGAAGAGAATTATCACGTGTTGGAATTGATCCTAGCTTGGCAATCAATAGAGCCCGAGATAAATCTAGGGGTAGAAAGAGGGAGAGATCATCTGAAAGAGGAGACGACAATGCTATGGATGTGGACGGTGGTCAACTTCGCAAAAAGCTGAGGAGGTCTATTGATACTTCTAGATCTTCTAGATCACGCTCAAGGTCACGAAATCCAAATGAAGTTGTACCAGGAGAGGGTTTGAAGGACTCTGCTCAAAAGGCCAAGGCTAGAAAACTGGATAAGAAATCCTCGAATAAGAGAAACAAGGATGCAAAACGTGGAGAGGCTGATAGAACTATTCCTAACCTGAAACCTAAACACTTGTTCTCCGGCAAACGATCCACTGGAAAAACCCAGAGGCGTTAACAAGCAAGGTTATTTCTCATATACTGCGTCATTCATACATTTTGTTTATCCTTGGGATTATTTCGGCATGGACTTGGCTATGAATTAGATAGATAATCTGAGGAAATCAAAATTCATTATTGGTACTGTTTCTTGGTTCTAACTCTGGTTTCTGTTTGCAGAATTATTGAAAAATGCTGGAGAGTGCCATAGGAAGATTTATTCTAGTTACTGCTTGGGATGCTGTGCTGGCTGTCTGGGAAGCATTGAGGATTGTACACTTCTTCGGGCTCTGGAAATTCGTTGGAGAATCTGGGAATCCTTGGAAATGGAGTTTTTTGGATGCAATATTGTGTTTAAATTATTTGTTTAGAGTTTTCAGATGCTTGCACAATGGTTATCATGTTTTGATTACAAAGGTTTTGACTTGTTATAAAGTTTTTCAATTTAGTACATTTGCTGCTCCGTTTTCTCTTTTCTTCTTACTATTCAGGACCGCCTTTACTGCAGCCTTATACTCTAATGCTATAAAAGAACGTCCAATTATTACATCAGGTTTTATTAATTGTGGGAGGAGAAAACGAGCACTCCATTTGGTTTGAGAAAAATGAAATCAAATTATTCCCTCAATTGAAAGTTATAGAAACACACATAGAAAAAGTTTTTAACCTTTTATCTTAAATAAAAGAAAAAAAAAATAACACATTCCTTAAATGCTTAGACTCCGAATAGTAGAAAATTATGGTTCATTTTTCCTTGTAAATTATTTTTTGCACGTATCATTATTAAATTATTCCTTGTACATGTTATTATTCAAAAAAAAAAAAAACAATGGAAAATTCGTCCAAGCATTTTAAACAAAGTTAGTGATAGCCATTTTCTATGGAGAAAATAAAAAACCAAACATGTGAAATGTAAAAAGATTTGGTAATCAGTAGCCAAAGTAAAAGATATGGAATTGTTAAATCAACTCACTATCTAGCCATAGATCTAAACGCTGTCGTATCGAAAGCTCCGAGAAAGAATTTGGCTGCTATCACCACCAGGTAGCAGCAGTCGTCGTTAACTATGGAGTGCGCCGGAAAGGGAAGCCGCGGCCGTTGCTCGGGCCCACCTACCAGACTCTGTAGCCGCTGCGAAGCCGTTGCATATTGTTCCATCTCTCACCAGGTTTCCCTTCCTAGCTTAGCCTATTTTCCTGCTCTGCCCACTTCTTGTTATTAGATATAATGAAAATTTTAATTCCCGGAAAGGAAAAGATATAAAGGAGAGAGAAGTGTAGTATTGATATCTCTTTAGCAGAAACTGCTGCAAGTTTGATGTTTTAACGTGTTTCATGTTACTCCACCATAGCCCAGATGCTTATTTGCCCAGTTTTCTATTTAAATTGGTCAGATTTCACACTGGACTGTCCACAAAGATGAGTGTGAACGGTTAGAACAGCAAATGAAGCTGGCGGATACGTTGAAGGATTTTCCATTCACGTTTTCTCAAGAAGTCGTTCTTCAGGTAATCAATGAACATTTCTTAATTGAGTTATGATTTTAATTTGTTTGTTCTGAAATCTGGTGTTCATTGAAAATCTTCATTTTGGTTTCAGTATCCTGAAAAACGTGATTCTCGCTGCTCTTTCTTGAGTAAACGAGGAGTTCATCAGCTGGGGATGTGGTTGTCTGAATGTAGCTGCGGGGCATCGACTTCCTCTTTATCCTGCTCTAGGTTCTTTTTTATTTTTATTTTATTTTATTGCAGGTCTTTGCCTTCTCGCATAAGTTGTGGATATCATCTAATTCCATGATTCGATTCTACGTGTAGAGTAATTGATAGTTGGGATCTTTCGAGCACATCGTGTCCTTGCAGAGGTATTAAATTGTAGTGACTGTTTACTCTTCCCTTAATGTTACATTTCAATTATAGTAAATTCATGTAAGGATAAAAACTCAGGGTCTTCCTCTCCTTTACTCAAGCAAATCGCGAGTTGGAAAGACTACTATGAATGGAGGTCCATCCCTTTTCATTCTCCTGTTGCTTTGCTTCTTCACTGGGTATGTTTTGTAACAGTTACTAGACTACATTGAAGTGAAACATATGATTATTACTTTTCAATAAGAATATCTCATTAGTTGAGTTTTTGAATCTTTACGATGACGTTATCTGATGACATTTGACTTTTAACCCTTTTTGTCTCTAATCAAATTTAGTCTGTAAGAACCGTTGGTTTTCTGTTCTCTCAGCCACTCACAGTGTATTGGGCTCATCAACTTGCATATTCAAGAAGCTTGGTTAACAGAGTTGGTCACAAACTTTGTATACATTACCTTGGTATCCTCTCAACTTGTGCTTGCACATTGCCATGTTGTTTCAGTGTCCTCTTTCTTGCTATAAGCTCATCCCAGGTTCCTGAATGTTACTTTTGTTTAATGCGATTTTACAGGGCCAGAGAAAGAGTTACATCAACTTGCCGCATTTGGTGAATTATATGCCCTTTTTCCTGGAGTGGACGTGCATATATGTTTCGTGGGGCCTGAAATTCCTCAAGAAAGGTCAGCTAACATTGTAGTGAATGTTGTTTTATTATATTCTTCAGTGGAAGTAGTCTTCGATGTATTGGGTGTTATTATGCTTTTGCTAACCATGACTCCGCTGTTGATGTTTGTAATTTACTCGCATCATGATATATAACTGCCTGGCAATAGAGTGGGTTGATGATGAGTGCCACATGCCATAGGTTTGATAGGGCTATAGCTTATTATTTAAGCTGGTGTCACATTGTACAGCATTAGTTTTCTCATTGTCAGAAGGTCTTGTTTAAGTGGTGTAATCTGAAATCTGAACCAATGTTCTTGCGGTTGGACCCTTTCCTGTTCAAGTCATATCAGGAACATGAAAACTTTTTCTTAGCTCTGAATCTGTTGGTTTATTCAAGCTGTTGCTTCTTAGCTTTCCGCCTAACTGACCTCAGTATGTTCTCCAGTCAACTGATGTCACTCTGCAATTTCTTAATTAGGGATGGCGAGTGTATTGATCTTTTCAGTTATGCGAAGTGCACGCAGACTGACTGTGAATGCAAGTCATCTGGTGATTGCACTCTCCAATCGCTGAATAGATCTTCTAAAGTTACAATACAGCTTCATGCGGGTTATTACCACGATGTCCATACAGATTTGTTCAAGGTTTCATTTCCATTACTGTGAGCTAAATGTATTTATTGCATTCCACCCTGTGCTAGATTCTGATTGGTGATTTTTACTGGCAGCAATCTTCTCCTGATTTAATTGTAGCCCCAAATGCGGGTGTTGCTGCCTACAGAAGCTGGTTACCAACTATTGTAAGCCATCACTAGACATAGAGTGTTGGTTCTTCCCTTTTACTCTTCGTTATCTTGCTTGCTGAGTATTATATAAAACTGCAGGAGCTTTTAAAGGAGATGCAAGTTCCAGCTGTTTTTTCTGATTTTTGTGAAGAAGCTTCCTGTCTGGCAGTTAATTGCATAAACAGCATCACTGGATCTTCTCCTGCTATTCCTGTGCGTAGATTCACACCCTCCCCCTCTCCACTCTTTGACTCTTGAGCATTGATTTGTCTCTCGTTTTAACTTAGATTGTCTGAAACTCCTGCTATTTTTTGGTGCAGATCCAGTTAAACCCCTTTAGGCATCCTCTGCCAATAAAGGACAGTGCTTTATTGCTTCCGTGCTATTCAAACTGCTTTATGTTTGGGATGTAGAAGTATGCAGATATATAATCTTTTTTGCTAATTAGATGAAGAAGATGAGCTTTCTTGGTTATTATGACTTGTACGTCTGAGGTTAGATCATCTTGCTATACCCATAAATGGTATATTCAGAGAGAATTTGTACATGAGAATCTAGTGTGGGTAGTGGCAGGTAAACAATTTTCTTGTACACCATTTTTTGTGGTCTAACTTTTAATTTAATTTTTTTTTTTTCTATGCGTGTATGAGGTAAAATAATACTACTACTTTGAAATATGAAGAGTTGTATTGAAGATTGAACAACAGAAACATCGACAAGCCCTAGGATATAGCTCGATTTGTACATTCTTGGATGCTGTATTGTCAAAACTGCAATATAACGCAGGCAAACCAAGACAATTCAAAAATGAGGGACCGAATTTTGCAAAAAATGGATACTTGGCAAGCTTTTTGAATTTGGAGCAGAAAAACTGATGGACTGAATGTTTCAAATTAAGAAATTTTAGGCACTAAAGTGAAATTAGATAGAACTTTAAGGGCCAAACAAGTGAAAAATAAAACTTCTTTTGACGGCGTCAGTTTGGAGAGGGCAAAAACTATAACGACTAAATTGGCGAGCTCCTCAGTAGTTTTGAAAAGAGCCGAAAGTGAATATAAACCGACTTGGAGCCCAAGGAATCATCAAAATTAAAACAGGAAGGAAAAAACGAAATTCAAAAATTGAGCATCAAAATCGAGAAAAAAAAACTCGTATTGTGTGTGACTGTGTGTGGAAAGCGAGGTAGAGAGCTAGAAATGACGACGGCGCTGATGCTTAGAAGAGGCGGGTTGGGGAAACTGAGAGCATTTGGAGGGAATTTTGATTCAGTGTCTTCGATTCTCCGACGCCACGCCGCTGAATTCTCGTCGGAACCGTCGTCGCCGTCATCTTTGTCTTCCCGGCCGTTGTCTTGTGTGCTCGCCGCTGACGCACTGGTGACTGATGATTCGCTGTTGGACGCTGCAAAGGTGGAGCTGGAGCCCACTCTTCTGAGGCCTCGTGTGGTTGTTTACGACGGCGTTTGCCATCTCTGCCACAATGGTACGGAATGTTTTTGACATATTTTTGTGGAAAAATTAATTGGAGTACAACTACTTTCATATTCTTTATAGTGACGAACATAGAATTTACTCTCTGGTTGTTATGTGATAATCGAAAATATTGTAGAAATTGAATTTAGGGATTTCTGGTTAGTTACTATTCACTGGTTGCTGATGAGATGGTAGCAAGTGTTTTCAACATTTAGCTGAAATTGAATTTCCTGTTTTTCAGTACGATTTTGTTGAAAGTGTCTATCGGTAGTCATTCTTTAGCTTTTCTCTCTTTTATTTATTTATTTATTTATTTTTGTTGAGAGAGAAAAAAGAGAGGGTTATTCTTGCTTTATTTGCTAGAGAGCTTGAATGGTGAATTTGTGTTGTTGTGGTGATCTAATCAAAGGGGTGAAGTGGGTGATTGAAGCTGACAAGGACAAAAAGATCAATTTCTGTTGTCTACAATCTAAAGCAGCCGAACCTTACTTGAACGTAGCCGGAGTTGATAGAGGGGATGTTCTACGCCGTTTCTTGTTTGTTGAAGGCCCTGGTGCTTACCACCAAGGCTCTGCTGGTAAACATTTTGAATATCTTTCTGGCACATTCTGTTGATTTGAGGTTTTGTTCTGAATGCGCTTTTGAATTTTGCTTTACAGTGTAGATAAGTGTGGTTGCTCTATTAGTTAGAATGAACTTTGGGTGAACAATTTTCTGTTGTTGCTTATGGGAATCCATAATTGAGGATTTTATCTGTACTTACCGTATACTGGTGGATCAGCTTTGCAGTCTAAATGAAGCTACATAAACTTGTAGTAACCATTTCAATCTTTTAGGCTAAGAAATTATGGAGAAAAGTAACTTTGCTTCACTTAGTTGAATGTTGGTATTTGTACTTAAATTGTCTAACATTTCATGATCTAAAATCTAAACCAAAGAATAGTCATGTTTAATCAGTCACTCATACCACAAATGCATCTTTTCCTAGGTGAAAGCCTTTTGTGTGGAACTAGAAACTGATTTCAATTCAATATTTCCTGCTTCTTGTTCAAGAAAGCTTTCTTCCACTAGTTCTAGTTCATCTTGTACGGTGTGTTGTTTTAGTTTAGCTCCCTTAACTGCAAAGTTGTGAAAGATTTGCTGTATCTGTTATCTTTTCTCATTTTCAATCATGATTAAAAGAGGCGACGTAAGAATTTGAAACAAGAACCAAGGTAGCTCTAAGAATAATGTAGGATTAAGAGTGGATGCTTGCTGGTCAAATGGATATGCAGAAATTTTCGTCTTGTTTGTTTCCTTCCTCTTCAGAATATACTGTGGCAGTAGCTAATGAAACTTACAAATGAGTTATTATGGTGAGGTGTTTGGGGATGTATCCTTCATAATGTAACTGTAAATTTCTTCTTGTTCTGCAGCTGCACTGAGAGTCATGTCCTACTTACCATTCCCCTATTACACATTAAGCTCTCTCATGATTGTTCCCTCTCCATTGAGAGATGCTGTCTATGACTACGTGGCAAAGCATCGCTACAAGTGGTTTGGTAAGAGTTCTACTTGCTTAGTTATCAAGGAGAAAGAGCTACTGGAACGTTTTGTAGATTGGGAAGAACATATAGACAAGAGCGAATCAGACTTTTGAGTCTCTTCAAACTGTCAAATGCTAACCAGCTGTGAACAACTCAGTTGGGGTGGTTTATCAAGAAGGCAAGTACGGCATTTCTCGTGTTACAGACTTTTTACAGTTTTGTTCATCACTAACATGCCACGGCTATAGCTATAGAATGAAAAACACCTTGTCATAGGGCGAGTACATGTATTCAGTGATAGGATCCAGACTGAATCAGCTAGACTGCTATGATCCTTTCTTTAATGAGCTTCATATATAAGTAGTGATTACTGATTTCTGAGCGTTTATTGCTCTCAAAATTTCCGCATGCATTGTCCAATGGTTTCTGTGTGAATTTGAAATACAAAACTCATATCCTAGCTAACAACAAAAACTTGTTGGAGTTTGCTAAATATGGCAAATGTTATCCAAAAATAAGAAAGGAACTTTTTTCTTTTTGCCTTGTTGGACCAACCAAAAGAAAAACGTGACAGAAGAATATCAGGGCTTGTGTTAAGTTTTCGTACTAACTGAACTCCCCTACTCTATCATCTATAACAAAGATTTTTTTCTCTAGGGTCAAAGAGATCTTTCTTCCTCCTTTTCCTTCGGGCATTCCCTTTTACCATAAAAACCAACCAGACCCAGAATGATCTTGAGGGACCTGTTTCGATGGCTTTCTTTTCTAATTCAGTTGGCCATTTCCGTGCTTATACTTGTGGGGATGCTTTATGTTTTGGTTCTTGTCTCCATAAAACTAATAAAGTTCATACGGAAGGAATTCTTCACAAAAAGAATCCACAATGTCGATGATAACCCCGTCGGAGCTGACAATCATCATCCATAGCAGCGTTTCAATGGTTTTTTTTTTTTTTTAATCTCAAGAACACTCCCCACAGTTTCCATGGCGACCAATAATCATCTCAGGCTGGGCGGCAAAATGAGGAGATTCAGGAGCAGCTAGGGGGAAGAAATTGGGAATACCTGAGATAGGGTTCTGGCTAGAACGTCTATATTTTGTAGCTCTTTGTTCTCTTTTGCAAATTTTATTACGTTTGGTGTTAAATCTATGGAACACAATCTGCATTCAGCTCTGTTTTACGTCTAATTTGTTTAACAAGGCAATCATCATGCTCCATGGATCTTTTCGGCTTCATTATATCGTCAATCTATCCATGCAATACAATTCAGCTTGAATAATGAAGCCGGATCTATATATGTAGTTCTTTTTCCTGGAATTTACCTCTCTTCTTATTTACATGCACACAAAACCTGAACAAAGCTTCTAATCAAAATCTATCGACATTGCCTTCGTCTGACTTAATGTCTTATAGCTTCAGAACAAAACTTTCTGGGTGGTTCTTGCTCGCTCCAGAATTATGCATTTCATACAGAGGCTAGGATGCTAATTACCAAGTATATATCTCTTGCTGAATAAATTGAGAATCACAGGCTCATCTGAAAAACCTTTTTCTCAGGGCCAACTTTTTTCGTAGATTCCTTTCAAGTGGTTCAAGCCAAGGAAATCAAAGACCTCTTTTTTGGTTTGAAGTTTCAGTTTTACGCTGCATTTACCTTGGATAAGACGGAAATAGAATAGAAAGCCAAGATAATTTGAAGGAAAAAAAAAAGGCCTGTTGATGAACCCCTCTTATAGGCTACTGTGAAGTGCCGAATAATGCGCACCGAATCAAAATTCCTTTTTTTAGTTTCAATGTATTGTATTCATTCGGAGGAACAGGATTGGTTTCTTCCCTCATGTATTCCTATTCCTTTCCTCTGTAAAGAACACTTTCTCCCAACAGAAGAAAGATGGGTTCCCTCAAGCCACTACAATTTTCCGATCCCTATTGCAGCAATGCCCACAACGATTTGATCAACCCAGAGGATGTAATGGACCTTTTCAGGACACAACAGAGATACCTCAACTATTTCTTCGAAAACCTCGATTCTTCACAAACTTTTTTGTTGACTCAAACCCTCCAGAGATGCAAAGGCACAATCTTTTTCACGGGTGTCGGAAAATCCGGCATCGCAGCTCAAAAGATTTCCAAAACCAGGATTTCTATCGGGATAAAGTCCGAGTTTTTATCACCTGTGGATGCACTGCACGGTGACATTGGCATTCTTTCGTGTGGCGATGTTTTGGTTATGTTTAAGAAAGAGTGGGAATTCGGAGGAGTTAGTAAAGTTGGTGCCTTGTGCCAAGGCTAAAGGGGCTTATTTGGTGTCTCTGACCTCATTGGAGCCCAATGTATTGATGGGTTTGTCTGACCTTAAAGTGAATTTGCCGCTGTAGAGTGAATTGTGCCGGTTTGGTTTGGCGCCAGTGACGTCCACGGCAATTCAGATTATTTTTGGGGATACAGTGGCAACTGCATTGACACAGGGTAGGAATTTTAGCAGAGAAATGTATGCAGCTAATCATCCTGCTGGAAGGATTGGGAAAAGCTTGATTTTTAAGGTATGGAAAATGATAACTGATGAGAACCACTTTACATTGATTTGGTTTGTTGTTTTCTTTTTACTTTCTGTGTAGGATTATTAGGATGGGTGTTTTACTTGTGGTTTGGATAAATGGGTCCTGTTTTTTTCAGGTGGAGCATCTTATGAAGAAGAAAGAAGAACTTCCTGTCTGCAAGGAAGGGCATCTGATTGTGGATCAACTGGTAGAGGTAACTAGTAAGGGATGTGGTTGCCTCCTTGTTGTTGATGATGACTTCCGTTTGCTTGGCACTTTCACTGATGGCGATCTAAGGCGAACTATTCAATCTAGTGGGGAAAGAATCTCCAAGCTCACTGTGGGAGAAATGTGCAACAGGTACTCAAGTTCAGCTTCTCTATAGATAAATTGTAAATTTATGTTCAGTTGCTCTTGAAAATGAAGAATCCTTGAAGTCCACAGTTGGATTGCAATGATTTCTAAGCTGTCAAAAAAGTTTTAAACAGTTACATTTGAATGTTTTTCATATGTAATTTACAGCTGAAGCATATTTAGTTAGAGTTGCTTCGATTTCACCATTATCCATTCCATTTTATGTAATTTCATGCTTGCAACTTGGGAGGTAAACAATTTACTAATCTGAACAGTCTATTGTATACGGTTTCTTTAGAGTCTACGAACAGTAATCCTTCCCTGTACAGCATTTTCAAGGAAGTTAGTGACAAAGTTTATACCACTGTTGTTTCTTTTTCGAGGTTAAGTCAATGTGAATCATATAAATTTCAACTTCCCCGACTTTAATGTACTATTTGTTTGTATTCCTGTATGATTTGCTGTTATAATGATTGAGACTTGGGCTCAGTCCTCACCTAAGAGGGCGTAAACAAAGATGAGCAAGCTTGTGTCAAACTAGATAATCGGTGGCATATCCAAGTTTTTGTGCAAATTTGAGGGCTAAATACAGTTGAGAGTGGGGGTCGAACGGAGGAAAATGCCTTCTAACATGTTCAGACAACCGAGGACAATAGGTCCTAATGCAATGGTAGTTGAAGCAATGAAGAAGATGGAATCTCCACCAACTCCGGTGCAGTTCTTACCTGTTGTCGATAACGATAACCTCTTGATTGGTATTGTAACATTGCATGGACTGGTATCAGCCGGGTTGTGAATCTAGTGTGTATCTCTCTCTTATTTTGCAAGTTTCTATTACGTCTGGTGTTATTCTATGGAATTGCAATCTGCATTCAGCTCTGTTCTGCGTCTAATTTGTTTAACAAGGAGATCGTAATGCTCCATGGATTTTCTCATCTTCATTATATCATCATCAATCTATTCTTGCATATCTATACAATTCGGCTTCAAGCCGGATCAATGTAGATTTTTTGGCTGGAATTCACTCCTCTTAGGAGGGGTATTTGGAGAGATTTTTGCACGTGACCAAGAAACCCAGAGGAGAAGGGTGATCAGAGAAGGGAAACCAATGCACAACTGATACATGTTACAACTTACAACATTTCCAGGAGGGAAAGATCCCTAAGAACTTACATACACCTGTTCTTATTTACATCTACACACAACCTGAGCAAATTCCTAAAAGAGCTCATGACTGGGTACTCAAACTCGAACGGCATTGTCTTCATCTAACTTACATTGTCTTCATCTAACTTAAGGTCTTCGCTTCTATGCAAAACTTTCTGGGTGGATCTTGCTCCAGATATATGCATTTCATACAGAGTCTAGGGTGCCAATTGCCAAGTGCATTTCATAGTATACTGAGTCCACCGGCTCAACCAAAAGGGCTTTTGCACAGCTAACTGTTTTTCATAGATTCCTTTCATGTGGTTCAAGCCAAGGAAAGCCAAGGAAATCAAAGACCTCTTTTTCTGTTTGAAATTTCAGACTTGCACTACCTTTGCCCTGGATAACACATAGAAAGCCAAGATAAGTTGAAGGAAACAAGGTGAGTGATGCAGCAGCAGAGACCTGTATTCACATAGTTCATACCCGTTTACCACCAGAGCCATGGGTGGCAGGAAACAACCCCGTATCATCCAACCGGAAGCCCTTGGATTCTGCTAGGAGTCTCAACCTGCAGTAGTACAAGTCAAGCTTGCATTGCATTTTAATACAAAGAAAGACAGGAAAAAAGATTACTAAGAAGAAGGAAACAAATTGTAAGGATGCCAATGACATTTTCTGCCTCTAACAAGGCCACTTGATGAACATCAGCATCCATTAAAGTACCTCGTGTATAGTCAGTCCCTCTTTCACTTAAAATGAAAAGTGTACTGACAAGAAAAGTTGCGTTAACAAGGAACAAACCTTCTATTTAGGACATCATTTCCTGTCCAAGCTATCAGGCCAAATGCATATATATCCCTTGGATACACCTAGGAAAGCACCAGTTGAGGTAACATTCAGAAAACAAAGGCCACTATAATTACAAGGCTATGTGCATAACTCCAATCATTTTCTTTTTTACTGTAAACTTGACAGTCATAATGGCATCTGACAGGTGCTGCTGAGGGCTTAAACTGTTGAGTTGATGACAAACATTAAGCTCAACGTGTATCTTCCTAAAGCATAACAGGACTGCCACCTCTTAAAAAAGAATATACTTATCCAAAATGACTGGGATCATGTGAGACATAAAGAAATAAACATCAATTAAGGGATGCTCCAAAACAGACATATTCTATTTCCACCTCTTGGGAGGGTAAGATCTGAATTAACAGAAGGGCACCTCAGAAATTTTCCAAGATATACAATGTTGAAAAGAAAGATTGAACTTCAGTTGAAGATCGACTGAAGACCAAGGTACCTTAAAATCTATACGATGTCTCAATTCCTGTCCAGGAGAAGTGCAAAGGCCAAAATAAGTGTCTACCCCTGAATCGGTGCCCTGTACAAATGGAAATAACAATTAATGAAGATCTTAAAAACAGAAACCAATCAAAAGGATTCTAAGAAAACAATGACAAGCCATTTTCTAATTTTTCGCAGAAGTGTTTTAAGCAATCCTATCATCAGTACAGCAATAAAGTGCATAGTAAATCTACCCTAATAGATGACTATAAGCAAAAGTGCCTTGTTTGAGAGACCTCTTCACTGTGAACACTGAAGATCAAATCCTCCCTCAAGAACTTCATCTCCTTTAGAAGCTTCACATACTTTGAGAGAAAACCTACATGACTGAAACAAAAAGGAACAATTATTTGCTTTCAAGAAATTGCAACCATGAAAAGAGAATCAGAACATTTTATACTGATGTTATGATACTTGCTTATGAGATAATCCTCAGAATTTATCCCCGGCATGCTTGTTTTCACCACGATATAACTCCTACTATATTCTTTTGTTTTGTTTCCAGATTTCTTGGGCAAACCAAAGGGAGATGGGAATTGACAAAGAGAGAGAACATGGTAGAGAAACACCTTTTGCCATCAGGATGAGTAATTACAACATCTAAATCCCCACAAGACGACTTTCCCCGCCTATATGATCCTCCGCAAACAATGCCAACCTATAAATTCAAGCTTAGAGTGAGTAAATGAGAAACAAAACCAAATAATAGCACAAAAAACTGCAATCCAACCCTAATTTCTGAATCATCATCGACAATAAAAACAGCAAAAATTATCAAACAAGTGAAACAAAGATCTAGAAAATTTAGGAAGTTGGTTCATTATACAAGGGGCAAAAATAATTGGATTTAAATCTTACCCCTGGCAAAATGTCTTCTCCAGCTTTTATAAGTAGACGTTCCATCTCTACAACCTGCAGGATCGGAATAGCCTCATGTGTCTCAAACATGATTTAGAAGTCACATAACCACAAAAGAGTAAAGTGGGGTGTTAAAGGGACTACTTGCCTCTTGCCGTGGAATCCTTGTATTGATATCATCAAAGTACTCTAATCCCACTCTTTGTGCATGTGTCAATGATTCTTCATTTTTTAGGTCGTCCAAAGTCCGGTGTCCTTTGTCATAGAGCTTCAACGCAGTGGCTGGACCAATGCCCCACACTTCTCCAAACAAACTAATTGTCTTAACCTGCACACTTAGGAGAAAGAAGCATTGAGAAACTCAATGGCAACAGCTGTATCTGACAGATTTCTGCTTGATCTGCATGATCATCATTTTTGCAAAAATATAATAGTTGGATTCAAACAATTACAGATAATTTACGTGGATTATCTATCTATTACATTGCAGATAATTAGAAAATAAGAATATTACACTTACAATCCTAAAAGACCATCGCATAGTAAAATAAGAATATTACACTTACAATCCTAAAAGACCATCGCATAATAAATTCAAAGCTATTAATTTGATGTTAATTTCTCATTATTAATATCCATTTCTCACAACTAATTCCAGAGATAGTAAGAGTAACACTTGTTACATGACTAGACACTAATATGAATCATAAAAATATGTCTATTGGGTATTGACCAGTAGAAAAGACTTTATGATACCTTCTCATCAGTCTCAAAGTGCTCCAACTTTGACAGCTTTCCAGTGGTCACTATCTCCTGAATCTGCAATTAGACATCATAATCCCCTTTTCACAACATAAGAAGGGACAAATGTCGTGATACATTTTCCCACTCTTCGACTTATCTAGCACATGATATTTTGGCGATAAAAGAATAAATAAGGAAGCATTTGCATTCTTAACACTTGGAATATAGCATTCAAGATCTTCCCCCCCCCCCCAAACAAAGGAAAAAAAAAAAGAAAAAATTTACATATGTCCATACTCACATAGACTGAGAACATACAAACAGAAAGGCTACTGAAAAAGACAAATCTACTGCAGGAATGATACAAAAAGTGGTAAAAAAGGAAGGAAAAAAAAAAAAAGGAAGAGAGAAAAGATCACGTCTCTGCATTTCCAGATAAATATTTTACTCACATGATCCTGCATTGACTTGCCAATAGCAGGCAAGTGTTTCACCTGCTCAACACTCTCAATTTTGAAGGGAAGCTTTTCAATCACCGGAATTGCTTTATAATAGCTAAATGACCTCCGGTCGTCACCAAGGGCTACCACGATAAAAGCAAAACATCTAAGAGGACCTCTACCAAAAGGCATAATTTACTCAGAAATATCATCCAAAAAGTTTCACCTCTATATATGTTGATAAGCTTCCCAAATATCTCGGTGATGTTCCTATTTAAATCAGGAGGGTTGTAAAGCAAGGAACCACCTGAGCTTACATCCTGACAAGCGATAGTACAAGAACTCAAATTAACATCGGACAAAAAGAAACTTTGACTGCGCTACATCTTCACAAAGTTGCAACCCTTAGAAAGAAAGGGGAATGCCAAATATGGAACTTACAGTTACTGTCTTCTTTTGATCATCAAGGTATGGGCTAGCAGTGTCTGGACTTAAAGTATTTATTGAGCTTTCAGAGCCACTGACACTATGTGGTGAATCCGATCCATCCTTCTGTATTGTCTTAACTCCATTCCTCAGCTGTGCATTATTGGACTCCTGCGCTGAAAGTTTTGCCCTTTTTTGTCGTTCCACTTCATCAGCGCCAGAAGTATCATCATCCAAAGGCTTAGTGGAAGTCTGTTCAGCAATGTTGCTAACCTGTTCACCACCGCCTCCAGCATCCAAAGACAGAATATATGATTCTTCAGGTACCTTTTGTCCTTCTCTCAAGCTGTCTTCCAGCCACTGATAGGAGAGAACTTTCTGGAAAATTTTACAGCAGCAAACAGCTAAGAAACCAAACTAGAGAAAAATGAGGAAAAACAAAAGGCTAATTTCACTGTCATAACCATTACACTACAAAGTGTATCAAAATCACATATGGGAACAAAAACAAAAATATAACCTCACAAGGTCAAGAAGGGAAGAAAAAGCATAATCAATAAGTCATAAAATTTTGAGCTACGATCAAACAACACACTGAATTGGAAAGAGTAAAAAAAAAGGTACCAATTTTTCAATTAAAGCATCATATAGTACTATAATAGAATGATTTTACTCACAGTTGTTGAACGGGGTAAGCTTTCAAGATCAATCTTCTGAAGCAGTGAACTGAAATCCATGGAAAATACATGAGTAACCTTCTTCGAGAAACTATCATCCAGAATTGCCCCCATCTGCTCTAATCTATGCTTCCAAATCTACAGAAAAACGGACCACCCAATTATATATATATATTAATTAAAAAAAGAAAGAAAATATCGAAGTTAATTTCAAAAAGGAGTCTTTTCCAGAGGGGAAAAAGGAGTAAATAATGGGGTTGCAAGAGACCTCTAACCGGCGAGCTTGAACTCCTGTATCGATTAAATAAACCACCATTCCGGAGAACATTCCTTGAGGATCAGACGGTGGAGATTTCGTCTTCTTCCTGGTAGTCTTCCTTGGCGCCATTTCTGTTTCTTTTTTACTGTTCTGCCGTTTTTTCCTATGTTCTACAGTCAGTAGAATAAGCCAGAAGAAGACGTATTTTTAACCGTTTTTGTTCAGTTTGAGAGGCTAAAAGCGTAATTTGTCCACGCCTTTATGCCTTGAAGACTGAAGAGTTGAAGTTGTCCCTCCTGCAAAAACCCTGCAAAAACCCTGATTTTCAATAAGGGGGGAAATAAAATCCATCAAATTACTCTGAATTGAGAAAAAGTTTGGAGCTTTGATGCTTTTGCGGCGTTCAATGGCAAATTTGATGTTTAGTAGAATATGTAGATTGTCAGATGCTGGCCCCAATTGCTTCTGGCCTTTAAGGCATCCTTCGTTAGTAGTATGCGCATTATCTTGTAGCAAATGGAGCTCTAAAATAAGAGCATTTGGAACCGCCGCTACAGCCACCGTCGTTGAGGCGGATGACAGTAAGGTAAAAGATACATTCTTTGCTGCTGAAAATGTGACGTGGGCATCTCTTGGTGTTTCAAACTTGGTCGCTGGAGCACTGTCCAAGATTGGCTTGCAGAGACCCTCCTTGGTTCAGGTACTTGTTTTTGGTGAATTCTTCGTTTTCTGGTTTACTATCTTTGTTTAGTTTGTACTTCCTGTGAAAAAGTTCGTTCTTTATGTTGTATGTACTTCCTGATCAAAGTTTTTCTGTGGAATGCTAAAATTGAGTGAAGATTAGAAGGATTACACTCTTGGCAGTTTTTAGTTTCTTGGGTTTATATATAATAATCCTTTGTCTCTTTGTCGAATATTTTGCTTATGTATCTATGTTTGGAGCTATCAAGAGTTTATTGGCAACTGCTTACTTCATTTTATTACATGTAGTATTGTATTATCTTGGGATACTTACGGAGTTTCTGAAACTTTAGGCCGCTTGCATTCCGAGTATCTTTTCAGGTGCTGACACAATAGTTGCTGCAGAGACCGGTAGTGGGAAAACCCATGGATATTTAGTTCCGTTGATTGATATGCTATGCAAGGCTTCTGAAAACTCGAAAGAAATTTCATCTAAACGAGGACCAGGGAAACATCGTCATTTATCACTTGTTCTTTGTCCAAATGTCATTTTATGTGAGCAAGTCGTCCGTATGGCTAACTGCTTACTTAAAGAAAATGGTGAACCGCTGCTTAGTGTAGCCGTTGTTAGTGGGCGGCAGGTACTGATTTTTTTCCCATTGTTCTCCTTGATAGACTTGATTTGTATAGGACAAGAATATCTAGTATTTTAGCCTGGGGCTCCTACTTTTAATAAGTGGATGACTTGTTACCATGTCATCAATCTGACGATCATGCTTTAATGTATGAGAATTTGACTGCAGGGATGGCCAGTACTTGAACCCCACATTGTAGTTTCGACACCAGATCCACTTCTGAGGCACCTTGATGCAATTGATGCTGAGAAAGAAAGACACTCAAATTTCATACGTGGTGTGGAGTACATCGTAGGTTCTCCTCCCTTTTATGACTGTGTGGTATGATATTGTCTTCTGTATCTTGAAGATCTTATTGATTCGTTTGAATAAAATTTAGGTTTTTGATGAAGCAGACTTGTTATTCTGTGGGAGCTTTCAGAACCAAGTTACTCGTATTATAAACATGCTTGGTTTTGATGAAAAGCAGCCGCCGCGAATGAAGGGCTTAAAGCTTGAGAACCGTATAGCTGACATGGAATCTAGTGGAGAAGATAATGAAGACATGGAAACAGATGCATTTTCAGAAAACAAAGACAACAAGAATGATGCAAGGAGGGTTAAGAAAACATATAATCGGAGTAAGCGATCTTTGTTGCAGCCGCACTTCCTGCAAATCGGAAGGCAACTGCTGGAGGATTATTGAAACGCTTGTATCCAGAAGCCAGTTGGGTAGCTGGAAATTATTTCCACCGCCCCAACCCAAGGTAAAACCCTGATTGGTGTAAATGCGAGGGTGTACTTGCAATAGATACTCTGTCTATGTCTGCTGTTCTGTGGTTCACCAATGTTTGCATATTTCAGTGTTCTTTGTTCATACAGCTCGCAAATCTGCAAATGGTCACTAATGTGACTCCGGGAAATTGAATTGTTGATATTGGGTACGATTTAGGAAGAATAACAAAAGAAGGGTGAAAACATCAGAAAGCATGCTTCAATTAAGTTACTTTTGGGCGGTCGTGAAGGGATTAATTAGAATACCTTTTCATTGTGGAAGAGAAGCTTGTCAATTTTCTACTAAATATGGTGAGGAAGATGAAAGAAGCTAGCCTACACCATAATTTAGAACTTTGAGCAGGAATTTAAACTCCAGCATTATTGGCATCCAAAGTACAAGAATAGTCGTGTTAGCCGCGTTTTCAAATATGTTCTGCATGTGGAGTTTTAGTTGACAATATATATTTATTCCTTATACATTTGCTCTTTTGATTTAGATTGGAGCAAAACTGGATCGAAGTGACTGTTGACTCACAAGCAGATGCCCTCATTAGTGCTGTCAATTATGGAATCAATTGCGCATTGGCTCCGTCGTCTCCTGTTAGTCGTACAATGATATTTTCCAACACTGTTGTGGCTGTTGAAGCTGTAGCTGACATTTTGACAGGAGCTGGAATTGAATGTTTTCGATATCACAGTGACATCCCTCTAGATGAGCGTTCAAAGAACGTATTTGATTTCCAGCAGAATGGTGGTGTTTTTGTGTGTACCGATGCTGCTGCTCATGGTCTGGACATTCCTAATGTTTCACATGTTATTCAGGTACTCCTGCTTTTCTGTTTGACTTTCTTTGTTTTGAAGCTCTGCATATAGGATATCTATACTCTTCAGTCAAGCAAACATAACGAGGGCAGAGTATACAAGAAGAAAGAGAAATTTCCTTATTTCTCGGTGATGCCTGGGGAGATATCGTGCCTTATATTACCATTATTTTAATACTTTCTGGAGCTTCTGTTTCCTTCTTTGGTCCCTGTTGCTTATTTTTATCTTACTGTATTATTCTTTTCTGGAGATCAATACTACTTGTTTGATTCTGACATCAGGCTGAATTTTCTAAATCTGCGGTGGATTTCCTCCATAGAGTTGGTCGTACAGCGAGAGCTGGTCAGCCTGGCTTGGTGACAAACATGTATAAAGAAGTAAATCTTGACCTTGTCACTGCAATTCGTCAAGCCGAAAGACTGGGTGAACCTGTGGTAATACTTCCTTGGCATTGTTCCCTTACTGAAAGACAGGCTCAACCTGAGGTAATACTTCCTTGGAGTACTGATTATTACTATCTCCTTTAAATTACTCCGTATTATTTTATTATTATTATTATTATTTTTGGGGGCTTTGTTTGTTTTTATATTCCAACCGAAAGATCAGTCTCTTTGTACTAAATATTGTTCAGCTGTTGGAAGACATTGTGGCATTCTAACTGCATATACTGGGCTCATCTAAATTCTGTTTGAATATTGTTGTCTTTGGGGTTTCGGTTATCTGAGTGAATCATTTGTTAAAAATTGTTGATTTCTAGTTTTCTACCTTGTACCTTTCCTAAACTTCTCAAAAAATTTCTGATCTAATTGCAGGAGAATGTTGTTATCAGGAAAAGGAACTTTAGAAACATAATCCATAATAAATCCCCTGTGCCAAAAGGCTCCCCGCCTCGCGAGGCTACGGCACCGAAAAGCTACTTGAAAAACAAGCTTAAAAATAAGAGGTGCGATGCTTTTCATTTTTAGATCTAATGATGTACCGAGCATGGCGCTTATTTGCATTTCTTCTACCTGCAACTACTTAAAAAATGGAGCTTATTCTGCAGTTCTAACAGCATTTTTCCCATTCTCTCTTATGAGCAGGTATCAGACATAACAAAAGTTGACGTTTCCTTTACTGAAAGAGTTCCAGCATCTAGGCTAGGTTTTAGTTGCTTACACTCTCATTCTTTAGACTTATGAATTAGACGTCAGATGTTCCCGATGTACAGGCTATGCTCAAAAGGTGTTACTAAGCAAAACTGGATGCACTGAATTTAATGTTAGTTTTTGAGACTAACATGGCGAAGTTTTGACCTATGAATTGCATGTATTGAGCAAGAACAAGAGGGATAATCAACACTCAAAATGATTGGATTGATATTGTTATTTGTTAAGAAAAGATCGCGGGTGTCTAATGTAAGTACTTTTAGGATGATAGCCTCAAATTTGGCACCTGATACATTTGCTGTGAAGATCTGAATGAAATAGTTCATCTACTCTTAATTTGTTGAAGCTTTCTTTCTACATTCTTGTTTCTGCCATTTTCTCTTACCATATAATCCTCCTTTAAAACAATACCCAAAGTTCTCCAAAAGATATGAACACCACCAACTTGACAAAATTCAGCTACCAAATGATGAGAGTCTGCTATACTTTGGTTTTTTTTTTTTTTCTTTTTTTCCCCGAAACAACGTAAAAAGATGTAACCGGGAGAGCCAAATATGTGGACCTTTTTCGTTCCACAGCGAATCGGCTGATGACACGTCATGATAATTTTTACTGTCTACCGTCCGAAACAGGCTTGCGTATATCAGAAAAACAGTTTAGGGTGAATATCAAAAACCCCCGGAGGTTTAGACCCAATCGCCCATTCCACCCGCAGGGATAAAACTGATTCAATTCATATCACTCTGAACAACCCAGAAAAAGAAAAGAAAAACTAAGAAGGTGAGATAAAAGTTGGGAGCTTTGATGATTTTGCAGCGTTCAATTGCGAATTCAATGCTTAGTAGTGTATCCAGATTCTCATATGCTGGACCCAGTTGCATCTTGCCTAAAAGGCATTCGTCTTTAGTAATATGCGCCTTATCTAGTACCACTATTCACACACGAAGCTCTAAAATTAGAGCATTTGGAACCGCAGCTTCAGCTACCGCCGTTGATTCTGATGATAGTAATGCAAAAGATACATTCTTTGCGGCTGAAAATGTGTCTTGGGCATCTCTTGGTGTGTCAAATTTGGTCTCTGGAGCTCTGTCTAAGATTGGTTTGCATAGACCCTCGTTGGTTCAGGTTCTTAATTTGGCTTTCTTTTTTCTTTTTTTCTTTTTTTTTTGGGTTTACTAACTTCAGTTAATACGTGCAGCCATACCCTTTTGGTTTTCATTTGATATTTTTCAGGGGAATGATGAATGTTTTCACTTTTTTGGTTTATATATCTATTTTTGGTGCTTTTAAATTTTAAGTGGCAGTTGTTTATCACATAGTGTATTATCATGGGTTACTTAAGAATTTCCTTTAAATTTTAGGCCGCTTGCATACCAAGTATCTTTTCCGGAGTTGACACAGTAGTTGCTGCAGAGACTGGTAGTGGAAAAACCCATGGGTATCTAGTTCCGTTGATTGATATGCTATGTAAGGCTTCTGATAATTTGGAAGAAGATTCTTCCAATGGAGGGAGAGGCAAACGCCATCAGCTATCCCTTGTTCTCTGTCCGAATGTTATGTTGTGTGAGCAAGTTGTCCGGATGGCTAACTGTTTGGTTAAAGAAAATGGTGAACCGCTGCTTAGTGTAGCAGCCGTTTGTGGGCGTCAGGTACTGATATGTGTGTATGCTTTTTCTTAATAAAATAGATGTGGATAGGACAAGAATATATATATATAGTACTTTGGCAGTAGGGCCCTTTGTTTTTATAGTGGAAGAAGGTAGAATTGTATGAAGATGTGGAGGGATCTCGTGTTGTTAATGCAGCATTCATGCTTTAACTTATAAAAATTTTACTGCAGGGTTGGCCTGTTCTTGAACCTGACATTATAGTTTCAACACCAGTTGCACTTCTGAATTACCTATATGCGATTGACCCAGAGAAACGCAGACGGACCAATTTCATACGCGGTGTGAAATACATTGTAGGTTATTCCTCCTTTCATTCTTGTGAAGTGTATTATTAGCTGCAGTATCATTAAGATCTTATTGACTGCTTTGAATTAAATATAGGTTTTTGATGAAGCAGACATGTTACTTTGTGGGAGCTTTCAGAACCAAGTAATTCGTATTATAAACATGCTTCGTTTTGATGAAAAGCAGCTGTCTCGAATGAATGGCTTAGAGTATGAGAACCCTCTAGCCTCAAATGATATTGCAGACATAGAATCTAGTAGAGATGATAATGAAGAGATGGAATCAGATGCTTTTTTAGAAAACAATGAAGATTCTGAGAGTGATGGTGATCTTGAGAATCTAGAAAGTCAAGCTCCTGCAGCACAGAATAAAGATTGGAGGAGAGTTAGGAAAACATATAAGCGAAGTAAGCAGTACATCTTTGTTGCTGCCACACTTCCTGTAAATGGAAAGGCTACTGCTGGAGGAGTATTGAAACGTTTATATCCTGATGCCAGTTGGATCACTGGAAATTATGTCCACCGCCACAACCCAAGGTGCATTGCTTTTGTGTTGCAGTTGAGATCTTTTTGTTTTTTTTTTTTTGTTTTGGTCTCCCCCCTTCTCCTCCATTTCCTGTTCTACGGCATGGTAATCCTTTTTTTGTGTGTGTGTTCTATTCTTTTATAGTTTGACTACTTGTGTGAATGGTCACCAATTTTTCTCTAGGAATTTTTTAAATTGGGTTATCATTTAGGAAGAGGAATTTAGGGAGGGTAAAACTGTCAGTAAGTATGCTACAAGTGGACTTTTTTATGTGTGTACTTTAAACCGCAATTCATTGTCCATCATAAGAGAGCAGCTTCTGTATGTTTATCATGATGGGGGGGGATGAAGAAGTTAGCATAGCCAACAGATTAGGACTTCCAATTGGACTTTGAAATCCCACATTCTTGGCTTACTTCTGTATGTAGAAGCTAAAGTATAGGAATATTAATATCTGCTGCTTTATTGAACATGTTATTCACTTAATGTAGTTTTAATTGACCAGCTAAGTATATATTCCTCATGTAATTCCTTTTTTTTTTTTTTTTGTGTTAGATTGGAGCAGAAATGGATTGAAGTGACAGTTGACTCACAAGTAGATGCTCTTATAAGTGCTGTAAATCTTGGCTTTAAGTCCGCATTGAATTCCTCACGTGGTGTTACTCGTACAATGATATTCGCCAACACTGTTGAGGCTGTTGAAGCTGTTGCCAACATTTTGACAGGAGCAGGAGTTGAATGTTTTCGATATCATAGTGACAGCTCTCTTGATGAGCGTACAAAAAATTTATTAGATTTCCAGCAGAAAGGTGGTGTGTTTGTGTGTACTGATGCTGCAGCACGTGGTTTGGATGTTCCAAATGTCTCACATGTTATTCAGGTACTCATGGTTCTCTGTCTGATATGTGTACATTTGGTTGAACTTCTCACATGAAATATCGATCAGCAAACACTTATAGAACAGCATTGTTTGGAAGAAAGAGAACTTTGTTTCATGGAATGAGGATGTTTGTGAAATTTTGTTAAAGGATCAGGAATCTGGGATTTTGGTTCAGAACGTTATTTGTCGTACTTTAACTCCTTTCACAGTCAGAAGTAAGGCCTTGATAAATTGTTAATGATTCCTCGTGGTTTACTGAGCTGCTAGTAGACTTCAGACTTCAGACTTACTCATATACATCTACATGAACTGGGCTTCCTTTGCCCTGTAGTGATATTTCTGTGGCTTGGATCAGAAAATCCATTTGTGTGTGCCTTATGTCACCATCTATTTCAATACTTTTTGGACCCTTTTTATGTTCCTGCTGTGTGATTTGTATACCATTTAATTCTTTTCTGAAGTTTAATGCTATTTGTTGGATTTTAATTTAGGCTGAATTTGCTACATCTGCTGTGGATTTCCTCCATAGAGTCGGACGTACAGCTAGAGCAGGTCAACCTGGCCTAGTGACAAGCATGTATAACAAAGCAAATCGTGACCTTGTCGCTGCAATTCGTCAAGCTGAAAGACAGGGTCAACCTGTGGTAATACTTCAAGTTGCATTAGAGTACTGAATTTTATCGTAGTCCTAAGTCTCTTTGTAATAAACTATTTTAAATTTGTGGCATTATTCATCAAAATTCTGTTTGATTATTTATTCTGTTTTCATGAGAGAATTATTACCTTGCCATTCCTTGTATGTAAGCTTATCGAAAATTTTCTGGTCTAATTGCAGGAGAGTGCCTTTAGTAGGAAAAGGAGCTTTAGAAACAAGCTTAAGAAAAGAGGTATCGTTCTTAAGTCTTTTCTGACCTAATGTTCTATTATGCTGTTTAACTACCTGTAGTCTTGATGCTTATGCCCTCAACTACATGAGAAGTGGAGCTTATTCTGCAGTTCTAACTTTCCAGCTTCCCATATCTTTTTATAAGCAGGTATCAGGAATAACAGAAGTGATGCTTCCATTTCTGAAGGAGTCCTGGCATAGAGAAGGACCCTGAGGTTTTAGCTGCTTACTTGCTCATTTTTTTTGTTACACTTGAATTAGTTGTGAGCCGTTCCGAATGTACAGGCTATGTTGTAAAATGTTTCTGAGCAAAATGGTCTTAATTGAATATTTTAGTGACCTATTACTTGGTAAAGGTTTAACCTACAAACGGCACATGTTGGGCCAGACAAGAGGGAAAATCAGCAATCAAAAATCAAAATGATTGGATATTATTAGGAAAATATTGTGGGGTTCTCTAAATATTAGTCTAAGTTGTCACCATCAAATTAGGCGCATGACTGACGTAGTTTCTGGGAAGGCCCTACCAATAATAAGGCCAGTGTGAAGCAGTTAAGATAGATGATTAGATGTTAAAGCATGTAGAAAACTTTGCTAATAGCGCTGCATAATTTGGACCATTTATTATTTTCAGTTAGGTAGTTCTACATGGCAACTAAAGGTCAAAATGGAAGACAAAACTGAATTGGTACTTGAAGAAAAGGGATTAACTTTCATTGACTTCTTTATTAACAGCCTCCTAGATATACTAGTAGATTGATGTAGAATACAGAGTGCAGAACATTTTATTGATACACGATACTTTAGACAAGAACCTCGGCAGTTTTCGTTTTGCTACATGCTTGTAACTGCCATTCTACCCCCTTTTTTTCTATTAGCATCATCCTTCAAATGTTGCACAAATTCATCAATAGACTGGTCTGAGCTTCCCTGTTCTCCAACCGCCGCTTTTGCCATTTCCCTCCATTTGTTGGCATTTTTTCTTATTTCCTGACTTCTCTCGCCGTCCATAACTTGTTTCAAGCAATATAGCAGCTCTTCTCTTCTTACGATTCCAAATTCATCTTCCTTGGCTCTAAATCCGACACCCCATATCTCCTCTATGAACTTAGCATCTGTCATTTGGTCAGACCATTGAGGCATCGCCACCATTGGCACTCCGAGGCTCAACCCTTCAAGCGTTGAGTTCCATCCACAGTGTGTGACGAAGGAACCGATGGCTGGGTGTGCCAGCATTTCCAGCTGATTACACCATGACACAAGCAGACCCTTTCCTGCTACTGAATCCATAAATGTCTCGGGAAATTTGCTGCGTTCGGTCTCTCTCACGACCCAAAGGAAGTTAAAGTCTCCGGCTTTAAGGGCATAGGCAATCTCTTCCATCTGTTTAGCAGATAAAGATACCATGCTTCCAAAGGATATGAAAACCACTGATCTCCTTGGCTTATGTTGAAGCCATTTGATGCATTGATCACTGAGGGGCTTCCATAAACTAGCTCCATATCCCTTGTCTCCCTCAATCCTGCCGTCCAAATAAGCTGACGGGACCATAGGTCCGATCAACTTTGCAGGCCAGAGCTCTGATACACTCTTGGCTGCCTGTAAAGAAAAACGGTTGTTGTGAGAAATTTGATGAACAAACTGTTAGGTAATTTGATAATTCTGTAAGTAATGAACATGTTACCTACCTCAGCCTCCAATTCGTGGAAGCTGTTGTTAAAGATCCAATCAGCTTTTTCCAAATTGGAGAATTGGCTCATTTTCATAGCCAAATAAGCAGGGTAGCTTTCAGGCGCCTTAATGAAGCTGGGAATATCAGGGGAGTTCAAGGGCGGTAAGCCGGGCAACATTAACGGCAACTCCATCTCCTCGTGTTTCGCAGGTAACGTGAGGGTGCCGTGATGTATGTGACAGAAAACGGCACAAACTGTGGCTGAATTAGTGAAAAAGGATGCTCCGTAGATACCATGTTGCCTGGCAACATCAAGAGCCCATGGCAAGAAAGAATCATACACGATACAAGTGATTGGAGAGTCAGAATCCTTGTACTTGTGAATGATTTGGGACAGAGTTCTGGAACCATTTTCTCTGAAAGCCCTGAGGTAGACATCTTCTTTCCCGGCTTGAGGAATTTCGCCTTGGCCGAAACCATCAGAGATGGCCTCCACCTGAATGCCAGCTGCATTGATGGACTTGACAGTGGAACGGGTTGTGGCTATGGTGGATTTGAGGCCTTTAGAAAAGAGACGTTTTGCGAATTGGAGAAGAGGGTTAATGTGACCCTGACTTGGATATGGAACTACCACAACATGGGGTGGTTGATGATAATGAGAATGAGTTCTTCCCTCCATTGATTTGATTTCTGTGATATCTTTGTGTGCTGATCATCGACTTTTTAACTCGTGCTTCTTGTTTGTCTATGAATGATGATTATTTATAGTGACCAAAAATAAATAAATATCGGGTGGGGTGCACAATTCAAAAAGATTTACTCAATCTGATTTGATCACATGCATGCGTAGGTATACTTGACATCACCTAGTTACTCATCATCCTATTGACGTAATCCGTCTTACGTTGGCAGCAAAGTAATTTCTGATGACAGATGGGTAGGTATGGGCTACAAACAATCGCACCAACAAACCACACAGAAAGTGGCAACATCATTAGTTCGTAAGCTGTTGATTGAAGTCGGGGGGTGTGTGTGTGTGTGTGCGCGTGTGTGTGTGTTGTGGGCTACCGGCTCTGTTTATTGCCACATGTGTGAAAAAAGATCTTCAAAACGCGGCCATTCAATACAAAGATCGTACCTTCATTATGAGGAATGATAGAGACTAGAGAGATCCATGAGAGAATATGGCAGAGTAGCCACTCAATATGTGGAAAAAATCATATTTGAATCTTTGCTTCTTTTTTTTTTTCAATCAGTTGGGCATCAATAATTGGTTGGTGTACAAAATGGCTTGATTGGGTGGTGGAAATATTCATATTCATTAAAAAGAGTCCCATTTTAGCCATTTATTCGTGTTGCACTTTCGATAGGCCAAAACGGAAAAGGTATAGATAGTGTTTTTTGGAGATACACTAGCATGCTAGACCGCGCAATTGGCGACCTTGGAGGGTGAGAATCAATAAGCACTCTGTTGGATTGTTGAGATTGTTTGTAGTTTGCAGTATAGGAAGAAATAAACCAAATCAAGAAAGAAGCGGCTCTGTTTGTTTGGTTTTTTGGATAGTTTTTTAAAATTATTTTAATAATAATTATCTCATTCCAACATACTTTTTTACATTTTTAATACACTTTTTTATATTTATAATATAAAAAACACTTAAAAATACACACTAGAAAACGAGACAAACATACCCAAAGTATTAAAAATTTGTTCTACTATGAAGGTCCCAGAAAAAAACAAAAACAAAACATAAATATCAGTATCTAACGTTAGACCAAAAAAGGGGAAAAAAAATCTATAAGCATAGATGCAGTGAGGCAAAAACAGCCGCAATGGCGAGGATGTTTTTGCGTTTCTTATGATTATAAATACATTAATAAAGTTTCCTCAAAAAAAAAAATTAATAGAGGAAGGAAAGTCACGCTAAACTAGTTACAAGGATTGATTTCATTACGTGAACCAATAGAAAACATTTCTTAGTTTTTTTTTGTTTTTTTTTTTGGTACAAGAAAACATTTCTTAATTTGATTACATGAAAGAGTACAGAACAAATTCTTCCGTTAATTTGATAGAACTCAAAAAAATAATATTAATAATAATAATAATAATTGTTTAACCAATTTTACTGAACTGGTAAAATGAATTTCAGTTTGATCACAAAACAAACTCTTTGATTAAAAACTAATTATTGGTCCAATCTTTATAATTAATTGGAAGAGGTGGCAACATAATTAATGGATTTGATGATGTGACTAATTATGTGGCATTATCATATGTCAATTAAAAAGGTTAATACATTTGAAGAGGTTGTGTTTATGTATTCTTTTCGTCCCATAATTATTTTTCAGTTTGAATTTTTATTTTTAGTTCAAATTATATTAAAAAGTAAAATCTTAAATTGGATAATAATTACGGAACGGAGGGAGTACAATGTTAGATGTTACAGATTCTTGAGGAACCAATTGGAAGGATTAAAAAAAGGGGGCACTTTTTCCGTTGTAGAATCGAAAGCAACCGGGGGTGGACGGAGGCAATGATTTATACAACAACTGTATATGAGAAGAAAAGGGCGACGCGGACCACACCACCGCACCAGATGTGTTTGTTGGGAATGGAATAGACTTTTCAACGGCGCCGGCCGAGAGTTTGATGTATTTGGGTTGGGCTCTTCTGGGGACCATCCTGATTCTAAAATCTAAAACTAAATGGACTGCTACACTAGCATATTATAGATATTGGGTTTTAGTTAGCCCAACCCAAATACCCACGTCGTGATATTGCATTTGGTGCGTATTCTGAATGTTTACAACCTCCATTCCATTTCCAAGTGGATTCGGATATATGGTTAGCGGCAGTGAATTCGGACACGGAGCACGAAATTATTCATAAGAAAAAACAAAAATTATAATCCACTTGAATGTTGGTGGAAAGGAACAACGTGGGATTTACTAGCAAATTATTTCGTTACATGAATAATAAAAAAAAAACCTAAACACACATCAACGGTCCAATTTCCAAAAGGTAGCAGCAATAAGAACAAGAACATTAGTCCACATTATTTAGTCTAAGAAACACAACAGGTAGGGTTGGAGGGGGTGATCATTTTAGGTTGCCATGGACTTGAAAAGATTCTAGCCTAAGTGAAAAAACAAATCTTAAGGGCACTTGGTGCGGTTGCCGTGAGTGGTCATGTCGGTATAACAGGTGCCACAGAGCTCTCGGTTTCCGGAAGTGCCGGGAGGCACGCATTTGCACCGGAAGCAGCAGGTTCCACAAGCTCTCTTGCACAGGTTCGGCCGCGAGTGTAATCCGCACCTCACGCTGCACAGCCCCCCACAGTCTGCCACCCACCCACACACAAAATTGTTTGTACCCAATCATACTTCACAGTATTATTATTATTCTTCTATGGTGAAAATCAGAAGTAGTACTGCTTCTATTTTTTTTTTAAGTCCGCTTTGAGTTTACAGGTTACAGAGGAAGTAGTAATTTAGAATTGTATGTACGTACCCATCAACGGAAGTAGCCTCCGGTTAGCTCCTCTCACCACCACCTAACAGAATCAACACACAAAAACATTATTGAAAAAATATATACATGAAAAAGGGCAATACATGTAGCATATAAGAGAGCTGCAATGTGTATATATATCAGGGGCTATTTTGTTCACCATTGATTGCTCCTGCAGCTTCTCCTCGGTTTCAGCATCTGATGATATCTGTGTTATAAGCGTCATGGCAGAATTCATCAAGTTATTAAGCTTGAAACATATACATATTGAGAAAGGCATACAGATTTCATAAGTATTAATTTACCTGATAAATGCAGATCATCAGGATGGCCACCACAAGCACCACGCGTGGATTCATTTTTACTAACAATCTTGATTAAAAGACTCCTCCAATGGTTTTTTCCTCTTCGTCCGAATAGAATGGAAAAGCGTTAATAATGGTTTTCAAGCCTGAATGAAGAAAACACTAGCCTTTTTTCTTTCTGCACTGCTTTCTCTTCAATGTGTCCTTGCCTGTGTATTTATAGAGAGAGTTCACTGTAATTGCTTAACCTTTGCCATCCTAATAAAACAGAGTTAAAAAGTAAAAATCAACTAAGAAGGCAAAATTAGACAAAAACTTTTGAAGAACCAACTCACGCCCTCCTCCTCCTCCTCGTCTGTTTGTCCTTTTCCTGTCAGATTCAAAAGAATCTGCATGGTTCAATTGGATGCATTGAATGTTCTTTTTTCTTTCTTTTTTTTTTTTCCGTTTTCTTGACTCGTATGATTAATATAAGCATTATGTACATTTACCTGTAACAATAATTGACGTCCCTTGCTGAGTTATAGGCAACACAATTAAGACAATTTCAACAAATAGAAGGCGCAATCTAAAAGGCCGTCATCAGTTAAGCAAGCTGAGGAGTCTCTTCCCCTCAACCATAATGCATTTGATTAGAACAATCTACACACTCTATAGTAATACACCTTAGAGGATGGGCTAAACCGATAACGGACAAAGTTAACACTACGCCCCATAAGATCGGGACTTGAATAGATATATCCATCGCCCATTATTCACATCAAGAGAGATATGGATTCGGGCCGTTCTTACAGTGTCGTTTTCCGCCGAAATAAAGCAAGAATTTCCGTACACATAAAAGTTGAGAATCCTTGATATGTATGAATCATCGTCTCAGCGTGATCAAGCAGAGCCAGCTGGTATCCAGCTGGAGAGAATTGATGATGACGGAGAAGTGGGAGACACCAAAGCTTGGGAAAAGAGGGTCCGAAATTCACATACATGTCGCACGACTGACAACAACAACAGTATGGGACACTATTGGATTGACATTTTACCTTTCACTTCCACACTCTACTTTCTAGTCCTAGTTTGAAGCCTCTATAATCCAGTCCTTGTAATTTTTTTTTTATACCATATGTTATCGGCCTCTAATGTCGTCAATAATTACTGATCATTTTCTTTGAGAGAGTGTTTCGATTGACCGAGCATGAGGTTAATTAGCTGGGGTCACTTCTGTGCGTTTTCACTTGAAGATGGTTAGCTGGACACCACTTCTCCATCCTCAGATCTTCTCAAAGCAATGGAGTCAGGATTGGTCCTGTTTCGGCGCATGCTTTAAGCTTCAAGCAATCCCATCTTCCTGCTCTATCTAGCCCCATATTTTCGATAAAGGATTGACAACGATGATGGTTCTTTGTCCCATCATTTCATCAGTAATTTTCGTATATTTACCTCTTCATTTCATCTTTTCTATGGCCATGAACTGACTGCACATTGCGCTGAACTACAAGCGTCTTGAAAAATGGCTGGAGAAATACAGATAGTGTTCTTTTTCATTTAAAACTGTCATTCAAATTTTCTGCAGTCACAACTGTGCTACGGTTCTTCCTCAAAAAAGCAACTTGAAACAGTTCTTTACAACCACCAGCATTGTAATACCTGTTAGCCAACACCTTTTTCCTACTACCAAAAAATCATAATAATAACTGTCTCACCATTTACATCCTAATATTTTGGTTATGTTCGCATCCAAAATTCCCGAGTCCAAATACCAGTCTCAACTAATACCGTGTTCTCAGCGTGCCAAAATTTCTGGTGCCCCCTCTAGTAAATGAAAGTCAGTCCAGGTTCACAAAACAGGACAAACAGGATGAATACTTGTACCCGAGGGCTAAATTTATCACCCAGTTAATGGTCCTTCAAATCTTCGATGAGATTAGTATGATGCACCTGTCCACCAATCTATAATGCCTTCTAAAAGAATATAGCGACTTCTTTTTCATTCATCTCAAAGACATGATCTCTTGCATCTGTTAGAGCAGTCTGCATGGGATTCAATGTTTATTTGAGCTGAAGCTATAATCTCCAGGTTGATGTGGAGAAGCGAAACATAATTCAAATGGAAAAATGAATGGACAGGCGGTCTACTTACCTGTCCCAGTTTAGTTAGGAAGTTGCTGGCCAAATTCAATGATGTCAGTCTCACATCTTCATTTGCTTTGAGTGCTTGAGCGATAGCAAAAGCCCCGTTATCCTGTGGCGAAAAAGATAAAATAAAAAATGATGCCGGAAATAAGAAAACATCTAAAAGTTGCCAGAGGAAACGATTCCATACTCTGATTTCGTTGAATCCTAAATTGAGAGTTGTTAAAGCTTCATTGACCACCTTCAAGCTACGGGCTATACACGAGGCTCCCTGACAAAGAAATTCAAAGATAGTAAGAGACCTACTATGATAATTGCTGACAGAGAAACATATAAAGGGAGTCAAATAACCTCATCTCTAAGTCCGTTGCATCGTAGGTCCAGAGATGCTATGGTATTGTTGTACTTCAACATGTCAGCAATGTACTCTGTGCCCTCGACGCCAATCTGAAAGAAAGTCATATTTCAGAAATAGATTTAGAACAAAGGCCTACAGAACTTTTTATTTTTTATTTTACTTTTTTTTGTTTATTCCATGTTACCTGACACCATCCAAGCATAAGATTGTTTATACTTCCATGAAACTTTAGAACCTCAGCTAATGCCTTTGCTCCTTCGGGCCCAATTGGGTTGTATCCAATCTCCAACTGGAGGCAAGAGGGCAACCTTTACTAAGATTAACTTCTGAGAATTATAAGGACTGAAAATAAAAACTGGAAGCAGTAACTGACTGTTGTAAGGACAGAATTGTCTTTGAGGACTTGTGCAATAGCAGTGACACCCTTTGCATGGATGTCATTTCCCCCCTGTAAGAGCCGTCTCAGAATTATTATCAAAAGATCTTGCTGAACAACTTTTCATAATATGCAGATTCATATATACTTACCAAATCTATAACTGTTACAGAGCGGTTCTGCTTCAATGCCTCTGCTATTTTCTCAGCTCCCTAACACAGACAGACAGTATCATGAGTTTACTGATAAGTTTTGCGTCCAAATAGCTAAAACTTGGCTTAATATAGAACAAAAGACCATGAACCATCGATATAAAACGCCAACATTCCCCAAAAAAGTTTTAGAAACCAAAGACACAATTAATTCTTTCCAGAAAATTGATAGACTTCCTACATTCATCCTCAGTAATAACTGCTTTGAATAGTCCAGGGACAAAACAGGCAGGAAATTGATCATGAGTACATGTCATCCCCTGGATTCATACATCATCGTAATTCCATTCCCTGGGAATCAAAATAAATTGCTGAAAACTTTTCTATCTATTTGTATCTTCATCCAAATTCTCATTACCCAAACGAAATTGCTTTCTGCCTTTTAATTGACACAATTGACCTATTTCCCCAATCTCAGACATCATGAAGGATGCAAAATAAATACCTCATCTTTAATATCGTTCATGTACATATTTATCCATCTCAAGCTTTTGCTTCTTTTAATATACTCGGCAACATGAAAAGCGCCTGTGGCAGTGATTGAATTGTTCGAAATGTCCAAATTTGTGATTCCGCCTGGTAAGTGCTCATCGTGTTAGAAGTAGTTGATACATTCTGAGAATCTAAAAAAAAATTGAAGCAGGTTTAAGTAAGAACCTTTCCGTGCAGATAACCCAGCCATCAGAGCACGAACACCTTCATTTCCAATAGTATTCCCACTCAGAAAGAGGTTCTAGACATTTGGGCAGAAACATGATATCACTTAATCAATGTAAGATAACTAAATCATAATGCCATGCACACCATCATTTATCCAGAAAACAATTGACTTGAAGATTGAAACTTAATAGTAATACGTTGCCAAAGGATCTTGCAGCAGATAACCAATGAAACAACATTACAGGTCAATGCACAAACCACAGTAATTTCCATATAAGGAGCAAATAGAAATAACTTATACATTTATTTGCGACAGGAAAGCGCAACACAAAAGTTCATAAACGCAATAAATGTACAACCATTTTATGGAAGCACGAGAGAAAGCTGAAGATAACGTCGTAAACTATTTCACATGTGTGAAGTATTGTAAGCACAGACCAGGATCATGGTAAATCATGATATTTCACTCCACAGAACAATAGGTTAAAACTGCAATCCAACAGATTACTTAAGTTATCTGGATTATGCCTAAGCACACCACATGTCGGCATAATAGATTGCGAAGTTAGGACTTTGGTCATTTTTTCATAGGCATTGAACCAAAGGTACAACTGTACCAGAACCCATCCCATATTCAAGGGACTAATACCATAGACGGAAAACTGAGTGTGCTCAAAATTATTACACCAAGACGAAACATTATTCCAGAAGCTTTATGATCTTGGCACTTGTTTAGTTTATGAATGGAATTAACAATTCACAACACAAAAAGGAAAATCATGTTTATCATGCAAACCGAAGAAAGTGGGGGGCTGGGGGAGGGGGAATGAAACAGAGATGTACCCTCAGTGATTTGTTCCCCTCCAAACCTTTCCCGAGAGCAGAAGCACCCAAAGCACCACCATAGTTTCCACTAGACCCAAAAAAATAGGAAAATAAAAACCCTAGTTATTGAAAGGGATTAAAAGATAAAAAAGACAAATAAAATTCTTCGGAAATATTGGAAAACGAAGTCCTTCACCCCAACTTCCATTGAAGAGGTCAGAAAAAAGGAAAATCTACAGAACAAGGAAATCAGTTAGCTACTTACTTGAGATACAAGGCTTCTACACTTTTATTCTCAAGAAGTGCTTCAGCAATGCCTGAAAATCCCTACCTCCATTTCCAAACCATCAATAGCATAGAAAGGTTAGAAGGAAATAAGGTTTTATCGTTGAATTGAAATGGCATAGTTGTTTTGAAGTCCTACCGAGTAGTCGATTAGATTGTTGTTGAGTTCAAGAACAAGCAAGTTAGCATTTTTCTTCAATAGTTCAGCAATAGCTTTTGCTCCCTGCAATTAAAAAGTGCTCTCATATCAGTTAAGTTCATTGCATCTCCTTAGCTCGCAACAATTATATGTATGCGATCTCCATCAAGGGAAACTAACCTCATCTCCCAATCCTGTGCTATTCAATTGGAGCTTTTGAATGCTGCTATTTCCCATCAGAATTTCAGACAATATCTGCAAGTATATGAATTTCACATGTTATACTAACCAATCAATTCAACCATAAAATTACAGAGGTAAAATAGCACCTCTTGTTAAGCTTATGTAGAAACTCACACAAACATGCTATGGTTACTATCAGCAACACTTTCTCAGCAAGTTACACTCTAACAAAGAAGGGAAAGTTTTGCAAGATATTCACTGTCATATCCATGCCATATGGAATTTAAAGGTATTTTTCAAAAAAATAAATCCTACAGCAGGAATTTAAATGAGAGCCATGCGACAATGCATGACTCCAATTGCTATTGTAAAGGTTTAAAGGCCATGTGTCCGAACTGGACATCACTAAAAACAACATAATTTTTAGGCTATGAAGAGGAATTCACCTGAGCTTAAGAATTAACATGAACATAGTGAATCGCAATTAGTCAACCCACCAACAAAACATGTAAAAAATCAAAGTTGCCATGCCCAACTAATAGCAGCATAACAACTTAGACAACCTTAATTCATCACAAGAAAAGTAGATAATAAAACATGGATGTCAGCATTCGTTAAATAGGACTAGAGCCAGCAATATTTACCTTGGCTCCTTCATCTCCTATCGAGTTGCCTGAAAGGTCCAAAGTTTTTAGAGCAACATTTGATTGCAAAACACCATCAAAGGCCTTTATGCCTTCTGCAGTTATTCCATTAGCAGCAAAGTTCACTTCCTCTGCAGTCTGAAAGAAGGAAGAAAAATAATGAACTGTAGTTTATTAGAGGACCGGAAACGCCTTCCCTAACTCGACAAAATGGTTCACTTTTTCCAAGTTAAAATGGATAATATGTACAAATGATGGTTTGCTTTTTAACCATGCAAATGTAGCTGCATAAGCATTCACTGTCTGACTAACCTGGTTGTAAGCCAAGCTCTCAGCTAGAAAATAAAGCCCTTCATTCCCAAAACCACGACCTGCCAAAAGTTTCTCATACCATTAAAACGAGAACCCTATGCAACCAAAATTTTTAGATCACGCGCACGGACGAAGAAAAGAAAGCTGACATTGAATTATCAGAAAGATGAAAAGAATAAAACAATGACACACACATTTGATGAGAAAGCTTTAGCACATAGTACACCTCCCAATTAAGATAATGTGAATTTATTGATATGTAAAAGAATAACTAATGCTTGTAACAGTAAAACAGCAACCTGTAATACTTTGTTCTGATAACCATGGAAACAAGAAAAGGAAAGGAAGGGTTTCAAAGGATACCAAAATCCAATAGAATTAAATACGTGAAATATATTTCCCCAAAAACTCGGATTTCCATCAATATGTAGTTGACAGCAATGAACAATACAAGCAGCACAAGAACAGCTGTAAAAATATCCAAATTACCTGACATATCAACGCTTTGGAATAACCGCAGTTCTTTGGCGAATTCATTGAGTCTTTGCCTGGACTCTCTCTCAGCCTTTGCAGTAAAAGGCGATAAGAGGTTGGTCCCTGGAGCAAAGGACCATTTCACTCCCTCAGTAGATCTTTTCTCCTCTGACGGAGACTTAGCTGGTTTAGGCACAAGAATTTTTTCCACCAATTTCCATAAAACTGTAAGCTGAAAACACGTGATCAGTTGACTGATTACAAATCCTCTTGTTCCAAGAATATAACATTTCCCTTAAGTGTGCAGCATTTCAAAATTACAGACAAAATAACCGAAAAGCTTTCAATCTCCAAACACATTGAAGCAAAAAAAGGTCTTAAGATGCATCAATAAATTAATAAGAATAAGTAAACAATAACAACACAATCAGGCCAATCACATTTCTCTACAGCATTTTTTCATTTCATAATTCAAAACAAAAATCATGATAACTAAGCAATCAAATGCAGCAATAAGAAGAAAGAACCGTACCAAAAGTGACAACAACGAATGCACCAACTGGGGCAATGGAAGAAGCAAGTTCTTTAACGGGAGCCGGTGGGCCTTGAGCTTGAGACTCCCTATAAACTCTCCGGGAACCCGAGGATGGCCGCCTCGAAACGCCGTCGGACGCTGCGGCCCTTATCCGCAAGCGCACACTTCTGCTCCTCCGACTACTACTACTAATATAGAGTGGAGTAAGTGGAAGTAGAGCACCCTGCGCACCATAGCTTAACGAGCGACTCAAGACTCTTCCCTTTAACCCTTTGTTTTGTTCATGATCCAAACGATTAACCTTCAAAATTCAAGCAGTACAAAAACATTGAAACAAATAAACAAAAATTTAAATTAGGCAAAAAAATACTACCATTGAGGAAGGCGGCTAGATAGCCTGACCTTACTTACCATTGAGGGAGAACATAGCGAAAGCGCAGAAGTGGACCCCATATGTAAGTGGGGTCGAATGTGGGGTCTGGCAGGTGAAAGCGGAGCAGAAGAAGTTGCAGAGAAGGAGATAAATTTAATGGGAAGACGAAGGCTGAGCGATGATGGCGCTCCAGTAGAAGAAGAAGAAGAAGATGATGATGATGATGGAGAAGACTCCCAGGATTGTTGCCGGTTGTAAATGTGTCCTTATCTTGGGCTCACACATTGGGCCAATTTAAGGAGAGCCTGCAAAATGTAGGTGTCCAGCAATCCTTTGGGAAAACGGGCCTTCCTTCATTTTCAATTTTGTTAGCCCATCTTCTAATAGAAATTGCTTTAAATTCATTTAATGAATTGGATTTTTTTTTTTTATTTCAACGATTATAATTGAGAATTATATACTTCCCAATTTTTATCAAATGGCATCTTACTTAGTCAATGTAACAGAATAAAAACAACTGTTCAACAATGACAGGTAGTTAACAACTCTCCATGATAAGAGAAAAGGAACTTAATACTTGGCCTTACTGCTGTTCCACTAGTACAAAGAAAAAAAAAGAAGATCAATAATGAGTTGACATTGTCTTAATTTTCACATAGAAGAATGATCATCTATCTAATTAATTAGTGGTTATTTATATGAACAATTTGGCGTAAGTCAACAATTTTTTAAGAGAATAGTTCAAAGGGTCACCAAAGAATAATGTAGTACAAACTGTACAACTTTCATCAACTTGGGAAGGTTGTACGGCAATGTTAATGGCAATCACAACTTTTTAATTTTATGAATTGACATTCAATATAATATGACCAACAATGTAGTGATTTCAATCATCTTCTGCATTATAAATAGAAACCAAAAATGAAACAATGATCAATCAACAGACACTGTCATTCAACTGATCTGCAAGCCATTTTGGAGAAACGAAAGAAAAAAGAAGAGAGAAAAAGGAAATGGCAGCCTCATTGAAAGCAGTGTTTTGTTTTGCCATTTTGATGATTGCCATTGTTGCAGTGAGAGCCCATGAGGGTCATGATCATTCCAAGATGGCTCCTTCAAGCTCCCCTGCTCCTGCTCCTCCTCATTCTTCTTCTCCTCCTCCTAAACCTTCCATGGCCTCACTCAACTCCTTCCCATCAGCAATTGTAGCCATCTTCACCTTGGCTCTTTCTTTGACTATGGCAATGGCAGGAATTGGAAAGATGTGAGATGATCCCTTTGATTGATCCCTGTGATCATAAGAGCAAACTTTCCAGAATGCTTGTGTGTTTCTTTGTTTCCAAGTTAATTTGTTACATCATCCTTTGTTTGGACCATTATTCATGTAAAAGAAGCGTTGAATTCATGTAAAAGAAGCGTTGAGGTTTGTTTTCCATTTGTAATGAACTGATGCACTACTGATCCTTTGTCTGTGTAATGTACAAGTTTTCTGTTGCCATTTTTATATGTTCAATTACCATTGGTGTCAATGTTGATCCTCAATTTTTATTCATTTCTTCAACAACGGTAAAACATACTGCTGACGCGCAATAATCTACATTTGTAAGAGTTTTGAGGAAAATTTCCAACTTCCAATGTTCTAAAAGCAGGAGTTGGAACAATTGTTTGTTAAACTTTCAAGGTAAGAAATGGCAAATGTGGCATGTATTGCTGCCCCACTGGGAAATACATCCTCATCAATGGTGTAATATGGACTGTGTGCAGGATAAGTAGCTCCAATCTTCTCGTTTCTTGTCCCAAGTAGGAGAAATGATCCAGGTATCTCTTCCAAGTAAAATGCAAAATCTTCGCTCCCTGTGAAGATGGTTGCCACTTCTATGTTCTCTTCCCCTAAAATCATACTTGAAACTTGTCTCACATGTCTGTATATTCCCTCATCATTCACTGTAGGAGGTATAGTTGGATGATCTTTCCCATCAAACTCAACCTCAGCAGTGCACCGATGCACGCCTGCCTGAGCTTTTATAACCTGAAAAGATCCAGCAAACAAAACAAATTATTTTTTGCTTTCCTTAATTAAACTTCTTCAGGTACTTGTCAGAAGTCAGAAACATTATCTCACAGGGGTTTTCCCTAATGTTAGAAAAGTAATCAAGGTTCAAATGAATTACCTCTTCGATTCGTTTTCTTAGAGCATAGAAGCTTTTCCTCCCAAATGCCCTGTAAGTACCAGCTATAGTAACTGATTCTGGAATAACATTGTTAGCATTTCCGGCTTGGACTATAGTCACCGAAACCACCTGCATAATTTGAGTTCTGTTCTAAGCTCTAGTGAACAGATAGTTCAACTAAAGAAAATTTTGCTAGTAGTATTTATTAGTCCTCCTTGCAAGGTATAGTCCTCCTTGCAAGGTAGGTGTTACTCATTTACTCCTGTACATCAACATTTGAGTTTACCTGTGAATCTAAAGGGTCAGTCTCCCTTGATATGATATTCTGCAAGCTGATTATGGAGGTTGCTGCTGCCAAAACAGGATCAATGGCTGATTGGGGTGCAGCTGCATGACCTCCCTTTCCTCTTATGATTGCCTTAAAGCCTCCGCAGCCGGCTAGAAACTCTCCGGGCCTTGATGCAACAACACCACTGGGATACTGGCTGACCAGGTGCACACCAAAAATAGCACTAACATCGTTAAGAACGCCTTCTTTTATCATGTCGTTTGCGCCTTCACCTCGCTCCTCTGCTGGTTGGAATAATAACAGGACTGTTCCCTACATCATTAAGTTTCAAAATTTTAAGGAACGAACTTTTCAAATGCATACATAGCTGCTGCTGCATTTTGTACATTTTCGCATACCTTTAAGCCGCTTCGGAGTTCTTGAAGTATTCTTGCGGCGCCTAGAAGCATTGTGGTATGCCCATCGTGTCCGCAAGCATGCATTTTACCATCTACTTTGCTCTTATGCTCCAATTCAGTCAGTTCCTACATGCGGGGCAGTATGATTTTCACAAGCTGCCAATTGTAGTAGAAGCCAATCTTATTGAGACCATTTGCTAAATGTGGAATTGATTGTGTAATTCAATTTGTCATTATGATTTTGACTTCGTCAGTTGTTAGGACATTGAAATCACTGTTCAAATTGCGAAAATAACCATATTCTAGATTCAATTTTTGTTAATAAGACCAACACCAAACTGAAAATTGGCAAAAAAAATTTCTCATTTCTTAAGATTCACAATTACACAGTATAACGAGACATAAAAGCAGAGAAAATTCCACTCTTTAAACAGAACTTTAAAGGCCATATTAAAAATAGTTTGCAGAAAGAACAAACCTGAATAGGCAGAGCATCCATATCAGCTCTAAGAGCGACAAAAGGCGCAAAACCACTCCCAATCGAAGCCACCACGCCGGTCTTAGCCACCGGCCACCGGTATTTTATCCCCATCCGATCAAGCTCACGCCTAACTAAAGCACTGGTGGCCAGTTCTTCATAAGCAAGTTCCGGGTTCTCATGTATTTCTCTCCTGATGTCCTTCATCCATTCCAACATTTCCGGCTCATTCGCAAGCCTCAATACAGCGTCTTTCAGTGAAGCATTTTCATCAGCCAAAAAGGGATTCAAACAGCAGGTCTGGTACAGTTCTCCGGACCCAAAACAAAAGCAGAGTTGTACTGCTTCAATAAAAGTAGCACAAATCAAAAGCAACTGGAAATCCCTCATCTTGTTGCAACGCTTGGTAGACATTTCTGTTGTTCGAAAAAAAGGGTAGAACTTTAGGCAAGTCCTTTGGGCGGTGCTGCTATAGTGACCATATTTTTTTAAATGGAGGAGACGGAGACAGCAATGGTTGACACACCACTGGTATTAAAAAAACAACTGAAAAACGTGCTTAAATTGGTGGTTTTTTGGCAAAATGAGCAGGTAAGAGAGTTCATTGAATCAATTTCCTCGTTTTCGTATTGGACTTTGCCTCTAGTTGTCATTATTGATGTGATTGATTGATAATTGGTTCGCTCGGATGAAATGATAATTTCATCAATTATCTTGTTTAGAGCCTTAAGAGGGAGAGTAGAATAGTAGAATATTGCGGCGGTTTAGTCTACTCATTTGATCATTATTTATTCTTAGTGACATGTGAGTTTGATACCCAGAAATTGAAAATATTGTATTCTTAGCGGCATGTGAAGGCAATTTAGAGGCCAATTCCGGTCCCACATACTGTTGATATTGTCATTTTTCTTACATATATATTACGCACCGATATATGAATTCTGAAGTTATTGGTTTCACTACTTCGGATTCGAACTGGATAGGCTCCTTCCGAAAGACAAAGTTCTCTACTTTAATCATAGTTGCATGCTCATAACGACCCATTCGATTACAAAAGTGATCTTGTCATTTCATAAAGAATAGAGGAAGTATATTTTTCCAATAAATCTTATTTTTATCATTTCCTGTCATGTTAAGGTTGAAACACTAATTGATTCAGTAGTTATAGTTTTCACGGTATGAATCAAGTTTTTCTTGGGTATTTAAAATTTTGTTTAACATTTAACATTTTGCCAAGTTACAAAGTTAGTTTTTAGGACATGATATTATTGAAGTGGCTTATCTCCAATAATTTAGAATACAAGGCTTTGTTCATTGCACCGAAAAAGAACCAAAAAAAAAAAAAAATGATTAATGTTTGCTTTTGAACTCATCCTTTCAATCTCCATTCTTCCACATCGTTTCCAACTTTTAAGCATATAGCTGGGAATCTGTGAACTCAATGGAGTAAACACAAAGGTTAGTAAATCAGCACAAAGCCTCAAACCACCATTGGTTTTTTTTCTGGACAGTCTAATTATAGCAATTTTTTGTGCATCAGGGAAAAGAGGGAAATCCGGATGCCAAAATTATCTTTGGACCTATAATCCACCAAAAAGAAAGCTTTCTTAATTGAGAAGTTAAACGAATCAAGTCCCTCTAATCCCTCTCAGCCACTGCACCATAACACACTCCCTGATTGCAATTTTCACCATACTCTAGAGCAACAGTCTTTTTTTGTTTTTGCTTGTTTCTTTTCTTTGGTTACACTAACGTAAGACTGACATTAATTTTCCAAAATCGAAAAAGCTATGGCATTGCCTTATCTTCTTTCACTGTTCCTCGTTTCATCTTTAACATTGTTCAATTTAGCAGATTGCCAGCTTACAGAGGATTATTACAGCAAAACATGCCCTGATTTCCAAAAAATCATTCAGGAAATAATCACAGTGAAACAGATGTCGAATCCGACCACGGCCGCCGGAACTCTTCGCGTCTTTTTCCACGACTGTATGGTCGGAGGATGCGATGCATCCCTCCTGATATCTTCCAACAGCTTCAACAAGGCGGAACGCGATGCGGACATCAACGAATCCCTCCCGGGGGACGCATTCGAAGTAATCGTCCGGGCGAAAACTGCCCTGGAACTGAAATGTCCTGGAATCGTTTCGTGCTCCGACATCTTAGCCGAGGCGACAAGGGACCTAATCACCATGGTTGGAGGGCCGTTTTACAAAGTGGGATTAGGCCGAAAAGACAGTTTAACATCGAAAGCCGTAGAAGTTGAAGGACACATTGCCAGATCAAACATGTCAATAACAGAGATTATCGACATTTTTGCCAAAAAAGGATTCAATATCAGGGAAATGGTGGCATTAACAGGGGCGCATACAATTGGGTTTTCACATTGCTCTGAATTCAGCTACAGGCTCTTCAATTTCAGCAAGGATTCCAAAACGGATCCGTCTATGAATCCTCTGTATGCTGCCGGGTTGAAGACTTTGTGTGCCAACTATTTGATGGACAAAGCAATTGCGGCGTTTAATGATGCGATTACGCCAGGGAAATTCGATAACATGTATTATCTCAACTTGCAGAAAGGTATCGGGTTGTTGGCTACGGATCAGGCCATGGCAAGTGATCCGAGGACAAAGCCGTTTGTTGATCTTTATGCCAAGAACCAAACGGCGTTTTTTGAAGATTTTAGTCGGGCAATGGAGAAAACAGGTGTTTATGGTGTAAAGACTGGAAATCAAGGAGAGGTCAGGCGTCGTTGTGATTCCACTAACAAATCCTAAGGGCAGTAGGAAACGGATTTGTAGAATTTAAGGTTGTATTTCTTTAAGCCAATTTGTCCATTCAGATTTGAGAGTTCACCTCTTTTGTTCCAAGGAAGAGGGAACTTTGAAATGTAAGTACTGATTATAGTATGAGGTTTTGAAGAATGAAGCCACATGATGTGTATGTTTTGATCAATTTTTGTTGATACCATATGTTTGCTTTTGTGCATGGAATTTCCATCCAGGTTTAGGTTTATGATTTTAAGATGGAAGTGTATAACTCTTGATATTACAGAAGGACAAGCAAATCGAACGAAATGCAAATATTTCCCGGTGTAAATGTCGTCCACTTTTTCATCGAGATAGATGTCTCTATGAATAAGTCGATGCAATACAAAGTTCTTTATTGCCTTAGTGTCCATTTTGTTGGCATAGAATCCCGATGAATACGTCCGCAAAATGATCACAATGTGCATAGCTCGATAAATCAGTCATGAAAGTGGAAATATTTTTTACGATTTTTCTTTTTCCAATTTAGTCATCGACATGTACTTTCCCAATGAATAAGTCTGCTAAATGCAGAGTTTCCTTAAGTATTTCATCAACTTGGTTATTGAGATATTGGTAAACTGCAAACACTTTTTAGCGAAAAATTTCTTCAACTTAATCGTCAAGATATGTATCTCAATGAATAAGTCGACAAAGTGTAACTATTTCGTAGTGAAAATTTCGGCACTTTGATCATCGAGATTGATAGGTCAATGTATAAAGCAATATAGACTAAATATTTCTTAGTGTTGGACCTGTTCGTCGAGATATATATCTCGATCACAAAGTCAACGAAATGCAAAGTCATTTGGTGAAAAATTCCGTTGACTTAGTCATCTAGATATATAGATGGACGAGAAAATCGACGAAAAGAAAATACTTGCTGGTGTAAATCCCGTCGGCTTATTCTTCAAGATAGATAGCTCGATGAATAAGTCGACGCAATACGGAATTCCATAGTGAATATTTCTTCGACTTACACGTCGAGATGGATACCCCGATGAATAAGTCGACAAAATGTGTATATATGTATACTTTATATTTTTAACAAAAAAATTCGAGTTCCAATGTTCCATGTCCACTTTTTGCTGAGAATACATACAGTACATACATATTGGGGACTTATAAATCAAGGGGTTCCAACTTCCAACCTTGAAAATACCGGAAAATTTAATTATACTTATCGCGATCCAGCATAACTAGTACTGGAAAAAATGAGATGTTTATGTAAACTAGTATTGGAAATTTATAATTACTACTCCTGATGGAACTCTAGAGCCTGGAATTAGTGGAAGCACAAGCAGACAACAGGGTTGCAGTCCTCTGTCCTATGACCATGTTTCATTTTCAGTGCCGGATTTCGATAAATTTATTAACACGCTGTCATCCTGATGATGATGATGGATGGGGAGTCTTCTCCCATTGGATATGATGATAGATCAGCTTCCACCAGCAACGAGGCTTCATGATGCCGGGATCACCATTGAAAAAAAGGCAAAACCGAGAACCTGAAAGATGCCTCATTCAACAATGGCATTGGCACTACAGAATCAGCATTTCTTAACCTCATAGCCTACGAAATGTTCCATCCCGGCATAGGGAATGAAGGTTCATGTTACGTGGATCTCATGGCCAATATCATCGACAGGGATAAGGATGTTCACCTCTTGCGCTCTCTTGGAATCATTCAAGTTAATGTCGTTGGAAGCGAGGAAATCTTGGCTAAACTGTTCAACTCACTCCCCGTTGATGTCCCCGTTGATCTATGCAGCGATGACGTTATTAACCGTGTTCGACGCGAAGCCGCTGCCTACACAAGGAAGCAGTGGAATCACTGGCGGACCAATTTCAGGCATACTTACTTCAACAATCCATGGACTGCTTTATCCCTATTTGCTGCCATGCATTCTTCTTCTTGGACTCACCATCATCATTCAGACAGTATTCGCTATTTGCCAATACTGTCAGTAAACCTAATTGTTAGTATTATAGCTTTTTTTTTTTTTTTTTCTGTTGCAGATTTCACTTGCCATTAGTACTTATTGGTTTATCTATGGATCATCGATCTCTGTACTGTACTTTATCTTTTTACTTGATTTCAATTTTACTTGCAAGGAATATTGTTTTCGGCTCTTTTTGTTAAGAAGAATACTTATGTTACGACCAATCGTGAGATGTTCATGTTAACTACTTTTGGAAAGCAGATTCCATAATTCTAAGCAAGGCATATAAGCACGTTGATATAATAATAACACAGAAACTAATACGTACGTTTTTCTTCCTTTTCTCAATTTAATAACTAATTAAAAGCATAAAATTATTTTTAACAAGGGGAATTGATAAGAATGATGATAAAGTTATCCATTCTTTGCTGCGCTATTAAGCTAAGTTAATTAATCAACTTAATCAGTCAGAACCCAGAATGCGGAATCCAATTTTACTTCAACTCTAAGTTGCTACACACACACACAAACACATCAATGATTGGAGTTATATATACATCAATCCTCTTCAATCCTGTCAGCTATTTCTAGAGCATATCATTTTTCTGTTGCTAGCTAGTTTTGGAAATAGGTATGGCCGACATTAAAAGGGGTGAAAATCATTGGGTTGTAGAACTGTTGGGACAGCTGTCGGATCGGTTGAGAGAACAAGAGGAGAAATGGAAGCAGCACTCCATCTACAAGCTTCCTGCTCGGGTCACTGATCTGAACCCGAATGCCTACAAGCCTCGGGTCGTCTCCTTCGGTCCTTACCATCATGATGACCAACATTTGTTTCCCATGGAAGCTCACAAACAAAGAGCCATGATCCGTTTCATCAAAAGATCCTCAGCCCGGAGGTTCTACCTCTGTTTCGACGACGCCGATGCTTTCCTGCAAGAGTTGAAGGCTTCGTATGACTCATTGGGTCAGAAATGGGAAGAGAATCCAGATGCATTCATGGAGCTGATGATAAGGGATGGCTGTTTCATGTTGGAGATACTACTACATAATTTCCAAGAAAACCATGAAGGACCTAGTTCTTCTTACGCCGAAAATGATCCGATTTTCGGAAACAAAGTCAATTCCATGATGCCTAATATCAGACGAGACATGTTGATGCTGGAGAACCAATTGCCAATGTCACTTCTTATCAAGTTGCTTCCTTTTGGATGTCCAACAGTCCAGGTAATCATAGTTTCTTTTTCCTTAAATTCGTAGCTTCATTGATTCAATAATGTGTGTATACAATATTTGCAAATTTTTCAACATTTATAAAAGATGATTATAGAATTCACAGGGAGATTTGAATGAGAAAATCAACACACTCATAATCGAATTCTACGTTCCGGGCAACCACCGCAAACATTTGGGATACGGCAAACATTTGGGACAATGCAAACATGTGTTGGACGTGTATCGTAAAACTCTCTTACTGGATCCCAGTCACACCAAAGTCCCAACGATGAACAATAAAGAATCAGAAATCCTGACACACGGAACAGATCAGAAAATAGATCAGCTTCCACCAGCAACAAGGCTTCATGAAGCTGGGATCAAGATTGTAAAGGGCAAGAGCAAGAACCTAGGAGACGTCTCATTCGACAAGGGCGTCCTTACCCTCCCTGCCCTCATGGTGGATGGCAATACAGAGCCGGTATATCTAAACCTCATAGCCTATGAAATGTTCCACCATGATATAGGGAATGAAGTGGCTTCTTACGTTGCTCTCATGGATGACATTATCGACAGCGATAAAGATGTCGATATTTTGCGTTGTCATGGAATTATTACTGTCAATGCAGTTGGAAGTGACGACATCTTGGCTAAATTGTTCAACACACTCTCTAAAGATGTCCCACTTGATCTGTACAGTAATAACCCTGTTAACATTGTCCGGCGTAAGGCCGCTGCCTACACAAGGGAGCCCTGGAATAAATGGCTGGGCAATCTCAGGCATACTTACTTTAAGAATCCATGGACTGCTATATCACTGATTGCTGCCATTGTTCTTCTTGGACTCACCATCGTTCAAACTGTATACACAATTGGCCAGTACTACCAGTAAGGCCAATAGTTCTTTGAATTTTGCTGTGAGGACAACTCACTGCATCAACTCTGTACTTTTACATTTTTACTTGCAAAACAATATATGGATGCAGCCAGGGAACTGCACAAATCAACAGTCCAGGATAGAACTATGTACCAACCAGTGAAAATATGCGTCTAGCCAAAACTTTAAGGCCTTCCCTACATAAATATGGACTGATTGTCACCCCTTTAACAACCCCTAGGACCAGCAAAATTGAAGACAATAATAATTTGAATATATGTAAGGCAATTTACAAGAATGGTGGATGGTGACGAGATAAGGAAAAAGAAAAAAAGAAGAAGAAGAAAAGAGATTTTAAATACAATGCTTGCTGCCATGCTTCAAAATCTCCAAGCCCTTTCATGAGATGACACCCGATTACTCCTCATGGCCTAAGAGAACCTTGGAGGAAATAAACTAAACTTCAAGCTCCGAGAGAATCTTTGAAGCGATGCAACATTTGAACCCATGTCCCCAGTGCTTGATAAACTTCAAAAGCAACAACCTCAAAAATTTAGGAAGGAATAGCAGAAAGATAACTAATAAAGATAGCTACTGCATGATCAAGTCTTTACCTATTTAGCAAGGCTTCCTTTTATCAACCTTTAAGTGAATATTAAACCATTTTTTCTTCTTGGACCGCTCCCTCGTAGGCTTCTTATCTCTGGCTTGGCCATCGTCATTTCCCTCCTTGGACACACTTCTACCCTTGCTTCTGCTACTACTACTGCGCTTCATAGGGGATGCAGTCGTATATGAAGCATGTATTTCATTCCTCTGCTTTAGAAGGTCGTCGATCTGTAACAACATTATATAACATAAATAAGAATATAAAAACTTAGAATGATTTGGACAATCAAGATCCAGATAAAAGAGGACAGCACATTAAAATCTTTAAATTTGACATTCAGAAAGTTTTAACTCACCGCTTGCATTTCTTGGGCATATCTACCAGTCATCTCTGTAAACTGTGCTAGAACCTATCACAGCCAAATCAACAACATAAGCTAAATAAAGCAACTCACTGAGCAGGTCAGGTAAAGAAGATGAAATATTCACCTCCCGATATTCTGTTTCGAATTTGGAAAGTTCCACCCTTTTAGACAAAATTTCAGCTTCCACAGCTCTGAGATTTTCTTTCTCCTCAGTGAAAGGTGCAGCACAAAGAACTTCAATGTTGTAGCTTACACTTTTAAAAAAGTTATCACCTAGACAGCAAAGCATTCCACAAATAAAAAAACATTTAGATCATACTTGCAAACAGTGCACATAAATCTAGATGGATAACATTCAGGTGAAAGAAGCTACCATAAACAGCAAATACATGTGTTCCCGCTTTTAGTTCATTTATTTCACAAGGTTGAAATCCGTCAAGCTTCTTGAAAAATGCAGTATCTGGATCTTTCACAGCTGCCACCTAATGAAACTCAAATATTAGAAACACATACCACACAACTTGTAGATTTGACTGAGTCTGTATAACTTAGCTCACCGAGTTACTAGAGTGGTCGAGGCGGTAAACCGGGAAGCCTAGAAAAAACATCCCTGCAGATGTAACCTTTCCAGTTTTTACACTATCCTCCTACAGGCATTCATAATTGAAAAAATATATATTAAAGGAAGCCCAATTTAAAGGTAAAATAAAGAATAACCTGAATAGTAACGTATATCATCTGGAAAGAAACAATAAAAATCATAATAACTGAGCTAAACTGTAAAGACAATCCAAAATATATCAAATTCACTTGCAAAGTCTTACATGCCTTCTCTTAAATTTCAGAACAAATAATAGGCAATACAAAGAAAAGGTTGAGAGTTCTCAATAACGCCTTTCCACACGGAAGCAGTCAAAAGTATAGAAAGAAAAGGGAAGAAAAAATTAATGCCTACCTGCAAAGCCAGGCTTAATCCCCCATTTTCTTCTCTATCAAAGTACAAGAGCTGCAAGGAGGCAAATGGAAAAGAACAGACCCACTCAGAAACTAAAGAAACTACATCCAAGAGATCCAACATGAGGGAGATAGAGAGACAGAGAAAGAATGCTTATTTCTTTTTCTAACAGAAAGAGAGTGTGGATAAGATGGCACATGAAAAATTCCTGGTCTTTTACACAATGACATTGTGGAAATCACTGTACTAACAAGAAATTGAAAAAATTTCAATTGTTAATTTCTAAATCAATATGAAAGAGCTAAATTAATGTTTTTACAGAGACTAAATTTTAAAACTTGTACATCACTACATCCCAAGAAGGGCATATTGCAGTAAAGGAAGGCATCAGTATGTGATCGCTAACACAAAAACAAACCTTGAACTTGCTTTTATCTGTTGAATATACTCTGCAAACAAACCCAGCCTGCGCATCCTTTTCTGTTAACGTGACAGAATAGAAGTGAGCACTTTGTTTTTCAACCTGTAGAAAGGTAGGAAAAAGGCCTCAGTAGAACACACTAAACAAGGGCAAGCATTTCTGCAAAGGTTATGAATCAAACCTTTCTAGACAACGATTGACCCAGGGGAAGTGGACGAATAGATACCACACCATGCAATGCTTCTTCCAAGACAGCGGCTGAAACTGTAGTCTTGATTGGCACTCCGAGTTTACTGTTTAAATATCAATAATAAAATTATTGATTTGAGACATGTACTAAAATATGGATTAACAGAAAGCAAAAAATCAAAACAGTAATACGGAAATCTACCTGAAAATTGCAGCAAACATTGTATTTACAGCTCCTAAACTGGAAAGGTCCAACTCAAGCTCCTGGCTCTCAGATTCAACGGCCTGTTCAAATATCAATTGGATAACACTGGTAATCCTAGTTTTCCACGACATCAATCATCTGTACTTCAACTTTAAGACAAGTATAGTGTGAAAGATATCCCACCTCAAAACCAGCTGAGTCATATTGACGACGTTTATCAGGGTCAGACAAAATGTTATATGAGAAAGTAGCCTCTTTAAACAGGTCAGCTGCTTCAGGGTCATTAGCATTCTTGTCTGGATGATATCTAAAAATTAATTGACCAGAGCATTACTAAACTGCAAATAATAATATTCTCAAAACATTTGCAGTTTCACAGTGAAAAGCAATAGGCACAAACTGAGACAGCAAAAATTTTATCTTTTCTTTTTTGGTGATCTACTACTCCTAAAATTTCAAAGCAATACACTTCCCTTCATTGAAACAAAGGATGGTGTCACTGGCTATACAGGTTTCAGCAAACCTGAAATGGTTAGATAATTTAGTATATTTCATTCTGTTTCGACTATGCTCTACCATTCTAATGAGTAAAGGAATCACTGATAATCATCACATTGAAAAAAAAAAAAAAAAAACATTTTCTTAATTCAGAAATCTGAAACAAGACTGGAATTCACCACGTTTTACAGTTCCCCCATTAACTATGTCTATGGTATGTTAACTAATGAGCTTCAGAGCTTTCATAACTCTACATCTCTAAAAGTGTTGTTTCTTATCACTAAACTGAAAATTTCACAACCATCCCATTCAAAAAAATTCAAATAACTTTCACTATCCCTTCCCATTCCAAACAACCTTCTGCATTACATACAATGTGGCAACCCTAAATCGGCCTAATGGCCAAAGATCACGTTTCACACATTGTCAGCCTCGAGTCCTCAACTCACCGGAGTTTCCAAACCGAGGGGAAGGGGCAGCCTCTACACCCACAAAATTACTCAAAACCTCAAGATTCGTATTATAACAAATGATACTAAAACAAGAAAAGGAACATACTTCAAAGCCAATTTTCTGTAAGCACTCTTGATTTCTTGATCTGTGGAGTTCCTCGTGACCCCTAGAACCTCGTAGGGGTCTCTCCTCAGCTGCTTGGTCGACTCGGATTTCTCCGACTTCCATTTGTGCGCCGGCATATTACACCTCCAAGCAGCTCCAGAAATGCAAACAATGGCAAAACAGAACCCAAAGGATGCAGGAAAGTATTTATAGAAATATATGAGATTTCCTAGGTAATTATACACTAATGCCCATTCTGGACTCTGGAGGGAGGAATTCACCGAAAAATCATCTAAATATTTCCAAGAATATTAAGCCTGAGAAGGAAACAAATAAAGGGGAAATCTGGAAAACCCTAAAAATGGCTTCCCAGCTGGAGTTTTCAATGACAGGGATGAAAGAGAGAGGATACTACTTCTCTGTTTCTGTTTTAGAAAGAATGGAAAACTAAACTAAAAATAAAAGGTTAAAATAAAATAAAAATTAAAAAAAAAAGGAGGGGAAATTTAGTGGACCTGTTATATAAATCGTTTTATATTTTCATCTTACAACTCTATCTTCGTATTTATAGGTTTTTAAACCCAAAAGTTATCATTCAATTTCATCTTACAATGTTGACACAATAAAATTGCACAATTTGCACAATTGTAAACTTTTAAAAAATGAAAATGGACAGTGAACATTAGAAATTTTTAGGAAAAATTATTTTCTCTGCAAAGAAAAATTTTTCGTGTGTATTGTTTTAGTATTTTATGTTTTTTTCATAAACTCAATTTTTTTTCCATGTAGGAATTGAAGAATATAAGATATCCAATTACGTATGTTACCAATTATGTCTTTCTTTTTCCTTCTACATTTGCTTTTCGTCTTATATACAAGTAACTTTCAACCTTTCATATTCTTGCTTGCACAATTTCATCTACGATTTTTATTTAGCATCAATCATGTTTCTTAATGATAACAACAATGTGTAAAGAAATAAAGAAAAAGCAATCAGCTTTAAAATTGCATGAGGTGAAAACATCTATCTATAGTACATGTGATGATTGAAAGGCGAACAAAAATGATAAGCAGCTTTATGGTAGTAGTTTTACCATACAAAATAGTTGAGGTTGAAGTATAAAATTCCATAACATTATGAAGGGGTTAAGTGAAAATAGCTGCAAAGTAGATGTTACCTACAAATTCAAAAAATGACAGTGGGGCCCGAAATATAAACTAATGTACGCCAAAGGGGAGAATGTGACTTGGAGTGTAAATAAATAAATAAATTATGGCACGTGTGAAGAGGCTAGTAGTAGGCTACTAGGCTTGGAGATCCATTATTGGCCGCATAGGTCGGGTCGGGCTGCCTGCATAATACGGCACTTATAATTGGCTTATCATGTGATAATGGAGCCCGATTTGGTAATGACCATAATAGGCGGGTGCGGTAAATAGGGAAAGGACACAGATTCTTTTACCATGATTAGATTAGTGGGTAAATCTTTCTCTCAAATCAGTGTGGGTTGGGATAAGTCTTTTTAACCGGAATGTGAAAGTTTACCCAAAAATACATGATGATACAGTATGACGTCAATCATTTGTTCCGTTTGTTTTGAACTCATCCAAGAAGCTTTCATTGCAATTTGCACGCAGAAAGATTAATCAAACTTTTTCGCCATATGGTCCAGTTGTGACGTAAGTTGTGAGTTTTCTGACATTCTACCTTAAAATTTTAGATTCAAGTTTAGTTAACCTTAAAAACTTTTTACTAATGCAATCTTATTTGCGCATTCTGATGGAAAATCTTGGGTTCGGGGACAACCATATATGGCCTTTTGTGGTTATTCGAATGGGCACAAAAATTCCAGTGTCCAGTTGACATTGATATTGACATTACTTTCATTACAGAAGCCCTATAATTTCTTTTTTCATTTTCTTTTTCCTTTTTTTTTTTCCCTAACAAGAACTTGCAGGATAATTTCTCCTTTGGTCTGAAAGGGTATAGTATAGAGAAGAGGAGACACGCCTAGGGTTGACAGCGGAATGGTTTCATCAATGACGTTGAGTAGTGTGAGTAGAGTTAAAGAAACATTTTCTAAGTTTGAAAATTGAAAGTCTTCCAATTTTTTAAGAAATACAGGTTAAAAGCTGGTTTCATAAGTAGTTATACACATATACAATTGATTTTCTAACGATAAACTCTTTTTTTCGGTGACATCAAAAAGTATAATCTATTTTTTAATTAGTACAAATAAAAAAATATTATCTAATACATTATACTAACACTGAGCGAAGATAAACAACTTCAATGGTATCATGTTGCAACCAGCTCCTATGTATAGCTTTGATAGCAACAAGTTCCTACTAATTAAATGGGCATTGTCAGGGCGATTAAATTGGCAATTCAACACCATATATATGATGGTTTATGTGCTAACTACCAGTCAATTAAAAGCGTCTTCCTTTGATATTCAAAATGCACCATATAAAAATCTCCAAACAATGGAGCAGTTAACTGTCTAATTGAAGATGTCAAAATCCCGAATGTCCTTTCCCCTAGTCCACAAAATTAATTGTGTACTTTCTCCACTATCTTAGAAGGATAAAGTAGATAATAATTATATAAAATTCAGGAGAATCATAAGATCATGAGCTAAAAGAATTCTAAAAAGCTCAAAAAAGGAGTGACAAGTCCATAACGCAGTTGTTGCAAAAACTTCCAGCAAATAAAGTAAACTTTTGCTTTTAACTAACCCCTTGGATTTGCCAGGTTGAAAGTGTCTTATTCATATTAAAAAAAAAAAAAATTAAGATCACCTTCTTTTCTTTCCCCTTTGCGAACATTATTGACGCGATCGGGCCGCTTTTAAATGCTCTTGTCATCGCTATTTTGTACAGACCATTGACATTTGAAAGCCACATCACGTTTTTCGTTTTGTAGTGCCCACTGCATGCAGTTGTGGAGGTAAGTTTATACTCGGATGGTTCCAAATTAATGGGCCGAATTCTTTTATGGCATTATCAACAAGCTGAGCACTAAAGTTTGTGGAAAGTTTTAGCCCAGCTTATTACTATAGCCGCTTAGAAATGCGTCGGTAATCAGCCACGTGGCCCAGTTCAAAGCCCATAAATAAAATTTTTCAGAAGAAAACACTTTCTATCGTTGATCACTGTTGATTTCTTTCCATTGCTTGAAAGGCGCTTCTGATCAGCAAAGCAAACCATTAATTATCCACACAGAAGCATATATAAAGTTCAAGACGTGGAAAAGTATATAGTTTTCATTAAAATGGGGCATATAGGTTGTTCGGAACCTTGATTGCCTTGGGTATTTTACATTTTATCAATTAAGTACACAGATTATGTCCTTGATGCATATCTTACTTTTGTTGTTAAAATAAACCAAGACGCTATATCAACGTGAATAGTAAGTCGATTAGAACTTTCCGTCGAAAAATCTAAACACCGTCCACTCGTGTTTAAATTTGACCTCCCTAATAGAAATAATCATTATCTTTGATTTGTAGTCTTCCCCTTGATTCTCAATAATCCAAGCTTCAAGCTAATGCACCATCAATTTGAAAAGAAATATGAACTAGCTATTTTAGAATATTTGAAGTTCATCAATTGGAGTTGAGTTTCTGAACAACTGTATTTTGGTTTGTGAGAATTATGGATTTTTAGCTATTCAACGTGGAGGGATAATGATGCTGCTATTTCTATCATTTGTATTGAGGTGATGATGCAGTATGTATGATCAAATTCTTTCTAATGGTTCAGCTGCTTGGATCAATATTGATTGTTACTAAAAATAAATAAATAAGAAAAAGGAGGATGAAAAGCTTCTGAAAAATGAAAATGGATGGTAATGAAAACACAGACAAATGAAGACTACAGTATTAAAAAAAATTTGAAGGCTACGGTACGGACACAGATGGATTATATTCGACATCTCAAAAGTTTGGTATCAAAAAATTTCAAGTAAATGAAAAATGCGTAAGAAGTTGCTTCCTAAAGAGTCGGGAACCTTGCATAATTTTAATCTTACTTCAGTTCCAAAAAAAAAGTAAATGAAAAAGAAATTACTGTTATAAAAATTAATTAGATGAGTACTAATTAGTCAAACACACTAGTCTGTATTAAGGTTAATTTTACTTTATCTTACTAATTTTTTTTTAAAAAAATCAGTAACTCGACAACTTAGATGGTTTCAATATGGTGTTGCACACTCCATTATCACATGTGGTGTATTTCACTTTCATTGGATGGATTGTAACTGGATGGTTCAATTAACAACTTATGACTGTACCATAGAATTTCCATATATATATGTATTGAGCATTTCAGATTTGTAATTCATCTTTTTTAAAAAAAATTCTACATTGTAATTTGTAAATTGTAATTCACAATTTAGATTGTGAATTCTATTTTTCTTTGAATAGAAGGAGTGTTTCCTTAACTCCAGTTATTTTTACAGTTCAGGTAGCTAATATTTCAATTGCATTATGAACATTATTTAATGATACATTATTCACCCGTTTACATAATTAAATAAGAGAAATGCGCAGGGGAAGAAAAGGAAATTAACAACTTACATAGGAGCTTTGATGAAACCTTTTATATACCTGATGATCATTATTGATTTGATTTATTGCACGAAGAAAAGTACTCCTGAAGTTAATTTAATGGATGCAATAAAAGTTGAAGTGTACATGTAGATAATTACTACTTCTACCAATGGATCTAGCTTACTTAAGCTATATGTTATTACTTCTCTTTTTAAGGTCATACATTGTACCGATTCTCAAATTAGTTCTTGTGTTCGTACGTAGCTGAAAATTCAACGCCAGTACTTACTCCATCCCATAATTATTGTCCAGTTTGGATTTTTATTTCTAGTTCAAATGATATTAAAAGTGAAATCTCAAACTGGACAATAATTTTGAAACAGAAAGAGTATTTTAATTGAAAGCTAGAGAGAAAACTAAAACATCTCAATCATGTTTTGGATATCGATCGATCATAGATGTCGAAAGCTGAATATTGGCGAATGGTGTTTTCAAATTACTAATATAATATGCTGACACGGTTATACAGAAATACAATATGTACTGTAGTGCATGCTAATTATTTATAATATAAGGTAAACACTTTCAATATTAGATTAATCTTAGTTTTTTAAGCTTTTCTAACCACTAATCTTTATTCGACTTCCGCGTCAAGGATTCCCTGAGTTTTTGTTTATTTTTATCTAATTGTGTTTTTTTTCTTTAATTTGTTTTACTGGAGGCAATTCCGAGAAAAGGTGGAACTTATGTACTTGTATGCATGTATGATTAGATACCCTCTTTTTCATGATCATATTATTTCTCTTTTTCATCATATGGTTGTATGAAGGGATTTATCTAAGGGATTTATCTAACTTGAATCCAGATTAATTAGTCAAAATAATGTTTTCAACGTGAGTGTAATATAGGTAAAACTTTGAAATTTTTGAAAAAAAAATGTTATATTCTCTAATTTTTACATTTAATAAGTCCATTTACTAATTAATTAGCTAGTAATGAGGAGTGCCTGCGTATTATATATACATCAAAATAAATATAGAGAAAATCATCTATATATCCTCCAACCTAAAGTGATTGTTTTTTTTTTTAAAAAAAAAAGGTTGAAGGAATTGTGTAATTTTTTATAATCATACATTGTTTTGGGACGGATAAAACATTTTTCTTTTAATATGTATGGAAATTGCAGATGAACGCGGAAAATGCAACAACCTCTTCATGAGATATGCCAAAATCACGTGAATAAAATAAACATTGAGTCCTTGATTTGTCTCAAATACTGATGAGAAGAAGCAACGATGTATTGTTGTCATTATTCTTTTGTGATTACTTAGGTTAAGGAGAACTTCATGAGTACGTTTAATAATTTAATAATGTGTTAAGTACATTCGTTCACCGGCTTTTCTAACTTTGGATTGAAGCCAACTGAAAGAATTTACCATTCATAATTTCCCTTTCGTACAATCATCTTGACACTTAATCCATATTGTGTCCGACTAATTTCGACGCATACACATGATTATGAACCCTCCAACTATATAATATATGCACATATTTTATTGCTACGCGTACTTCCTTTTAAAAATTGATAAAAAAAACAAAAGATCTGTGTGCGAGAACAAATTCCACCGAAATAACGAAAGGCAATTAAGAATTCGTTTAATTCCACCACGTAAAAAAATAAAAATAAAATCACACAATTAAATTCAAATTAATAAATCTATTTTTATGATATAATTAATTAAACATGTATAGAGTACAGTTCCTCAAGCTGTGAATTAATTAGGAGGATAGACAGAATTATACTATATTTTTAATTGTATATATTCTAATAACTAAATTGATTTAGGAATCAATGCAAGCTTAAACCTAGCTGAAGATCAACGGATCTATAATCAGAAGCTGGCTTAATCACGGGTTTGTTCATCTCCCTTGATTTTTCCGCGTGGGTAAGAGTAAATTTACAGGATGATGGTGATGTTATTAACTCTTGTTGAAATAAAGGTGCATGATTGGATGTTGCTGGTAGGGCATACCAAGACCTTGAAAAATGGCCGGAACCTTCTCGACGATCATCGTTTGGGGTGCCGAAACTAATCTGAGATTCATCGGAGATTGTGAATTCGGGTGAAGAAAATATTGAAGGTTCGTAAAAGAACTGAGATAATGAACCGCCGCCATAGTAGCTGACATCGTTCGCGTTTTGGAAAGGTTGAAGATAATAGCTTAAGCTGGCTTTTCTTGCTTGAAGTTGCAACCTCTTCTTCCTCATCCTCTCTTTCTTGTGAGCGTTCTGATGGCCTCCTAATGCTTGCGAATTCGCGAATCGTTTGAAACAATATTGGCACTCGAACTTGTTCTTGTCTTGATCATCGCTACTCATGACTTCGGGAGTTGGTCCTCTTTCCTCCAAGGGATGGATTTGTTGATCTTTTCCTGATGAAATTGTGGAGGATGATGAATTCACGCTTTCATCATTTTCTGTAGACCTTTTGAGGTCAATCATTTGCTCGCCATTTTCGCTAGTGTTTAGCTCGAAACCAAATAGTTTGAGCTTCTTCTCCAAAGAGGGTTTTGAAGAAAATTGTGCATTTGTAGTTTCTTCTTCATTCTCCCATGAAGGAGAAAGAGATTTAGTGTTGGAGGGACTTCTTTTCATGTTGGAGGGAAATGAATGTTTTTTTTGTTCTTTTGAGACAGTTTTTTCTATATGGTTTTGGTGATTTGCCTCTCTTCCTTAAATAGCAAATCCACTAATTGGGTTCTTGACTATGAAATGCATCTCTAACGCAAGTTTGTGGGTTTTATAATCATGAGCAATAGCACAAGACACACTGTTGAGGTTATTAAAATAATATGATAGAGAAGAATAGTCAGATTGAGGAACCTGTCTTTCATGCACTTAATTAATGTTATTAAACTAAAATTTTTTAAACTCCAAATTGATTAAATTAATCGATTAAACTTTTCCCATCAATGGGGATTGAGTGTGGATATTTGTGGTAGGAAAAAACCAAGGACGTCCATGTATAAATACGCTTTAAAAAAAGAAGGGGCAAAAAGATAATCCAAACAACCATACAACGAATTACTCCCTTTACACTAACTAAATTGTTCTGTACAAACAAGATAATTATTTTGAAAATTATGTAACGAATTACTCTTTTTGTTTTGAATTAATTGTAATGTTTATATTATTAAATATAATTATTATTATTTTTGTTGCAGTAAAGAGAAATTCATCCCTTATAGTGAGATTGATACATTACGAGGATATGCTGCACCTATAATTATTATGGGACAGAATTGAGTATCTAATTCAACTTGATGATAAATAAACAATTAGAATCCCATGCTTAAAGAAGGGGGAAATGGTATTATTATATGAACGGTAACAACAAAAGTCAAACAAAGGTGGAGAGTAGAATCACCTGGAAGGAAGGCTGGCTAGCTAGCAAATCTATCAAATGGACTTAAAATCCTTAAAAGACATTACTTTGATTGACCACGTAATTAGTGGGTTCATGTATTCTTCTCTTCTAAAGCCTCTTTTATTAATATTTAAACACTAAAGTTTGATCACATTAAAAAATCTGTGGGTGTCAAGTCCCATCTAACCACAATGCTGCTTAAAAATATTATGTTCATACATCTGATTAATCAGCACTTAAAAAAAAAAAAAAGAAGGTTCTTCGTAATTATCCAAACCACCCCATTAATTTTTCAGTCATATTGAAAAGAAAGCAAACTGAAATGATTAAGTTAATCTTGACCAATTTAGGGGGTAATGCAATTAAAAAAAATGTTGCTAAAAAGACAGAGTAGTTGCTAAACGAAGGAATATAAGAAGTGGGCTAATGATGTAAGCATATATACTAATTAGGGTCTTCAATGAGATCTGGGCATATCTTCTTAGAGCAGCAAAAAAAAACTTTTATTTTAATACCTTTTCATAATAATATATATATATATATAGACACACACACCCACGCACAGACATATGTATATCCGTAATGTGCCAAAATTCATTGTCCAGATTAATCTAAATTTGATTTGACCGAAAAGTTCTTTCAAAGCTAAATTTCTCTTTGTAAAAAAAAAAAAGAGGAGAAGAAGAAGAAGAATACATCTAAACAAAAAATTTAACCATTGCTGCATATCCAATCCTATAATTCTAATTAATATTAATACTAGTTAAACTCATCTAATACCATAACCCTTGGACCAATAGTAAGTCTTGTTGGTCTTTAATTTGAAACCTTTAAAATGTATATATAATTTAAGATAAAATCAAGTAGACATCTAGTGGTATTATCCAATTCATAAGCAAAGAATCGGTGTTGGACAGTTGTTGCAATTTAGGTCCCACAATGGTAGCTTTGGGAAGATGTTAGGGAAAAAACTAATGAGATTATTATGTTGTTATATTCCAATGTCTCTCAATAGTAGATCTTCTCATATATTTATTTAGTGGGACTACTTCTTCCCACCAATAAATGATCTCATTCTCATCAATTCCCACTCCTTTTTGCTCTTTCTTTTCTTAAAAATAAAAAATAATAAAAAAATAGTTGATTTATTTTCTAGTCCATTCTACTTGCTTTCTTGCTTTAGGGAAAGAATTCCAAATAGGTATGCTGTCATCAAATCAATATACAGGAGTCTTTCATTATCTTATAGCATGTGGAACAAATTAGAACCCAATCTTTGAGTGAATTGAAGGTGATTTGATTTCTTTTTCTTCCTTTTTTTTTTCTTGTAATGGTGGCTGGTTTGGGTGGGTTGGTGTACTTGGTTTTGTTTGATTTATCTCTTGTTTCTTTAATTCATTTCTCTAATCTAACAATCATGGCATATTGTAAAGAACAAACCAAATTAAATTAAAAGTTCACCATTGCTTCTTTCCATCTATTTGCAATATTATACAATTAAATTCATTCCACATCCATGCACTAACCCTAATACTGATAGTTTAGGTAACGTACAGTTGAGAAAAACGAATCCTCAGATGTTTATTTATTTCTAACAAACTAAGCATATTTCTAACTGGCTATGGAAGATGGCGCGTTGTTTAGTTTAAGATAATTTTATAAAGCTTGTTGACCAAAGCTTCCTAGTATGAGCTAAATTTCGTTTGTTAAGTAGGTTATTGGAATGAATAAAAAAAACTACTCTCTCCGATCCTTGATATAAAGCATTTTGATTGTTCTAGATTTAACATAGTACGTATTTTTAACTGACCAAAAAAATCTTAAAAATATTTCATAACAATCAAGAGAATACAACGAATGCGAAAATATATTTTTAAAATTTTTTCATCAATTAAAAATGTATACGAGATCAAACCTAAGACAAAATCAAAATACTTTATATTAAAGACCGGAAGGAGTACTTCTGTTCCTTAACAACTCTCCTTCCAACGGGAATTTTTTTTTTTTTTTCATATCCTAAAGGGCTAGAATAGGACATATAAGCATTTGAATGCATCACCTTGGACATTATATCCAATGTGAAGTACATTTCACAAGGAAAAAGAAACATGAAGAGATCTCAAATCTCAAATGGCATATGCAGGACTAATATACTTGTGGTTTTGGAGATAGTTGGTGACTTGGTATAGTTATGATCCATGAATTTGGACTTGATCTCAGTTTATCCCAAATATTATTTCAGCTTCTTTAAACAATTATCAACTAGTTAAGACATAAATTCTACACAACCAAATCTCAAGTAGTACCAACTTCTGATCTTCCGCCCACAAAATCTCCCAAAGAATGACAGAATTGACTCACCGGAGCCGCTTGAGAATCTCTCCAAAATTGATCTACAAAAATGATAAGGTGCGAAAAGGAAGATCTATTCCTCTCATAATTGTTTTTTATTTTTCCTTTTATATTCATTATAAACAGCGCGACAAGCGCAGAATTTGTCGCAGGTAAGACAAGGAGAAAAAGAATTAAAAAAACCCCACTCTTAGATTTCAAACAATTTTGAATTTACTATCTATGTTTTTATTGCAACTTTTTTTTTGGCTGAATTGGATATTTCTTGCTGCCTGCAATATAAATCACATGGGTTTTCGAAGATGACATAAAAGTTCTTAGTAAATCTAACGTTGTATATTGCCGTAAAACACTTCAGCCTATTAATTTAAAGATCTAACATGTTCTTCACTTGATATTTTAATTAATTAATGGAGAACACATGCATTGTTTGATTAAGATGCGCCAAGAATTTGCCATCATGACGATTTTTTTTTTTTTTTTTTGAACCTAACCCTTTTACATTAACATCAAAGCTACTATTTACCGCTTTAAAAAAACGATTACCTTATTACATTTTGTACTGACAAAATTTGGTTCGATTCCCATATCATAAAATGCGACTAAATGCATTCACAGTTAGTTAATCATCGGGTATTAATGCACTCAATTAAGGTTTTATCCGTTGTCCCTCAAAATATTCTACTCGATTGAATATGAATATTAGTTTTAAATGTGGTATATACATGGTTAAAAAATATCTCTCAACAGGATTCTAGTGGAAAAGGAACAAAGTTAAATTCATTGAACATTAACAATGCGCAAATCTTTGCAGATCTCTATATACGACAGCGTTAGCATACGTGATTAGACAAAAAATTTTGTGGTTTACCACGGGAAAAATAATAATAAAAAAATCATGAAAATGAGTAGGATCGAAAAGGGCACGTTTATTTGAATTATTGAAATAGGCTTTTGACTAATCATATAATAAACTCTATAGTAATTGAAGTCATATCATGAAAGGGAAAAGAATCGTGAGCGTACACCTTAGCAAGCAAACTGAAAAATTCCTGTCTAATTACAGTCTTCACTGAAGGAGACATAATCGAAAATGACACCTCCAGACATGGGATTTAATTTTGATTCATCATCATTCATCACCCGTGAGTGTAAATACAGATGTATCTATCATACATCTTCTACAGAGGTACTACTATTTAATTAGTTTAACTTAATCACGGCATTTAATTAATACTAAACAAAGATGAAAGTCATTTATAAACACATATTAGTCATATCTTCATAGCCACCTTTGGCTGTTTTTGATCATGTAAGCATAAATAATGAAATTAAATGTGACTAGTTCATTGAAATGTCTTTTTATTTCTGCAACTACAATTCCTTTCGTTTAACAAAGTTCTCTATTTGAGGTACTAAGAAAGATGATAATTTCATTGCGGAAATATATATGTTTGTTTCATTTTTTTCATGGTTTTTTTAGATTAATTTATTAATAAATGTCCAATTTCAATATACTTTTTTACATTGCCAATATACTTTTTTACATTCCAATATAAAAAATACCTAAAAACACACTAAAAAAACGAAACAAACATTAAATCGCATCACTAATGACGCACAATTTTTACACAGAAGATAGAGAGAATCTCATTTGCGTCAAAAGCTAGAAAAAGTTTATAGAATTTAATGAAGAGGGATCAAATCTTCAATCTTGTTGGGTGAAGAAGGCAGTAGCTCATATGCGAACAAGATTACGGTTTGGCAGATAAGCGGCTAAAGTGAAAAATCTACATAACTGTGGGTTAATTAGATGAAGTTAGTTCTGAATTTTCAGCAGAATGTATATTAATTGATCAAAAGCAAGGCATCCGGTATTTTCGGTTTAGTTTTAGAAGTGAAAATTGTTAAAGTAATCATCTCTCTTGTCCTTATTAAAAAGAGATTTTGATTTGTTTATTTATTGTATTTTTTGAATTGAAAATGAAATTTTAAAAATAATTTTATAATAATTAGAAAAAACACAATAAATGTAAAAATATATTTTTAAAATTTTATTTTTAATGAGAACAACACAATAAATAAACTCTAAAAAAATCAAAATGCGGTATTATAAAACGAGAGGAAATAGTACACATAAAGTTGGTTAGTTTATGAAGAAACCATTAAAGATTTTTAATCCAAACTCTGTCTTCAAGTAACCGATCGGATACATTTCTACTTCTCCCCTTGAATTAAGTAGAATTAATTACCTAACTAGTAGTTTTAACTTAGAAGAATCAAAATAGAGAAAGAAAGAAAGAAATGATTGAGCGCTTTTCAAAGTTTCTAGTGAAAGAACCTGAAGACCTGCTAGGCTGAACCAGTAAACCATATATATATATTAAAAACAAAGAAGATAAAGAGAAGAAAAATTTTATTGACTTTTACAACTGTGACTACTTCCTAAGACAAGATGTTATATAAAATTGCATAATAATTAAATAAGTTAAAACTTTTGTACTCCCTCCGTCCCATAATTATTGTCCACTTTGCCCAAAAAATTTTGTTCCAAAATTATTGTCCAATTTGACTTTTTATGGATCAAGTTACACATTTGTTCTTAGTAAAAAAATTATCTATTAAAATCTTTGTGGTTAAACAATTACTTATGTAGAGGTATTTCCAGTTGTTCAAGGTAAAATATAGTTAAGTTTGACTAAAAATAAAATCTTTCATTTTTAGTAAAACTGGACAATGATTATGGGACTTAGTTTTTTAAATTAACTTCTAGTTAATGGTTGAAGCAGGATTACTTATTGTACCTACTTTTGACATTTCTTTTACTTGGAAAATTTTACAAAGAAAGAAAAGGGATTTTCATTATTTAATGAATTTCACGGAGACTCGAAAACCTAAAAGGAACATTCTGCGTTTGCAATTGGCAATTTGCAGATCTCAAGAAAGCAAAAATAATCACAAAAGACATCTTCCTTTCACATTTAACCATCAGAACGAATCTCATCCCAATTCAACACTTTCTACAGTGTATCAGCATATCGTATCAAAACATTGACTACCACAAATCTGAGAGCCAAAAGGCTCTGTCTGAACATTGAGTCTGCTTCTATTAGGCAAAAATTGAAAGGGAGTGTGCACACTCCAAAATAGCTGACATCTCTACTCAGACTCTCAACCCGAACCCTTACAGAGTTACAGTGCTTATATTTGTCTCTTTGATCGTGCAAGCAAGGTGAGCAGAATTTTTTTCCGAGGTCCCTGTAATGCATCCACCACAAAATTAGATCACTTGCTTACACAGTGAATCAGACATCATAAGAGAAGACAGATAAAAATGGAGGAAAAAGCTCAAAACAGTACAGATCCAAGTGCCCAAACTACTCTGAAAAGGAGTGGAGAAACAAGTTAAACGGTTTGGAAGTACGGAATGTTCCTTGAACGGCCTCAACCGAAGAATCTATTATCACCAAAACTTTTGGGAGCAAAACATACTTTTACCATAGAGATTCCAGATTAACTAACACATAGCCACCAAAAGAAACAAGGAAACAAGCACCAGGTTAAATATTACCATAGGTACTCCCAACTCTTTGAGGTCAGCATCACCCATCTGCTTCAATGCGTGCATATCCACCTGAAATACATACAACTTTTTGATCAACAAACTTCACCATAAACAGAAGAAGCCATGATTGTTCTAAATGGCTACTCTTCTTTTGGTGTTTTATTTCTGGAATTCTGCCTTGCTATGATTCATTTTCCTTTCTATTGTGTTTTGAAAGGAAAAGAGAATGTATACTAGCAGGTCTTAAAGGAAAGCACGGACAGATACAAAACCAGTAAAATTTTGTAATGAAAGATGCCAACAAGCAAGCCTTTCACTGGACACCAAACGACAACAGTAGCTAACCTTGGAATTTTGGGATTCTCAACTGTACCCACTATTCACGTTATACCTTATCTAGAATCTTTATTCATTATAACTAGTTCCAAATAACCTTCAATATTTCCTAAAGGTAGGGACAAAGGCGATAATAACTACTCTTTTCAGTCGAATACAGCAAAAAGAATGAAGCAAAAAGAACTTAGGAACACATATCAAAAGTACAGGAAAGCAAAAACTATCAGAATGATGCCCACAAAAGAGCCTATAAACATGGATAGCATTTGAAAAATCAAGTCACTAGCCTATTTCCTTCAGCCAGGTGCAAAACTCAAAACACAAAGGAGTTTCCCCCCTTCAAAAGACCACAAAAGTAAGAGCCCAAATGAAAGAGTTTGTGAACAAAATGTTGTTCAAAGACAACAACAAAAAGGACTGCTTCACGAATACCTACCTCTTCAGCCTTGAAAAGAATGGAGTATTTATCCAATCCAAGTGACTGCAAAAAACTATCAACAGTAAGCGGATCTTCAGTCTGCAAACACCCAAAACAACAACAAGATTATTTGAGCAAATAAAAGCAAAATCACTAGATCATTTTTAAGTTTTTAATACGAATTTCTTAGTTTCCTCTCTTGAACGAGGTTGCAGTGGAAGTTCACGAATTCCTCCATATATTTTTCAAAATTAGAGACTTTTGCAAAGGGAGGGGGGGATGGGGTTGGGGTTGAGGTTGTTTTTTTGGAAGATTTAGGCAACCCAGCATTCTTGTTTTGGTTGTTTTTAAACTGTGTGTTCCCATAAACTATCATGGCGGCCTAAGAGAATAAGGAGAGAGAGGAAAAGTTGACCATACTCGATAAGAATTTTTCTGCACAAGAGAAACTGGTGGATGAGGTGGATGAGGCAATGCCATCGTCTTGGCAGGGCCAGCAGTTGGAGCTGATTTCACCAAGTGTGATGAAGAACCCACATGACGTGACTGTTCAAAAGCTCCTCTGCTTGCGTATGACGCTTCTCTGGATTCATCATAGGCTCTGACAAGAGGCCTTAGCTCTTTCTCTTCCTTCCGCCTTGGTGGAGAGACACCCCTAGAAGAACCCACAACCCTATCTACCGGCCTTTGCCTCAAATTCTCTAGTGTCCATGGAGTATGAGAACTTCTTAATGACTCCATTTGGGGTAAACTGCCACTGCTTCTTGAGGATAATGTTTGCCCTGGCATGCTTACACTAATCACACCCGACCGATAATTTCGAGCATCTTTAAGATCTGGCATGACATGTCTACTATCCCTCGGATCAGGTAACCGTTCTCTGTAGCCCCTGGGTTCAAAAAGTTGCTGTCTAACATTCTTGGATTCTGACACCAACTGGCCAGAATTCCTTGAATCTTTCATTGGTTGTCTACTATCCCTTGGTTCCAGATAATGCTTTCTTACATCCTCCGGCTGGGCCGTGCGCCTCTGTGTGCCCGAGCTTGTTGTTGAGGACTGAGCAGGCCTAGATAATAAGTCGCGAAGATCCAAATCACTCCGGTGGTTACTGCTTTGACTCCTTTTGAGCATGATTTTGTACCGCAGATCATCCTTACCTAGGCTCATATCTTCATTTCCAGAAACGAGTAGAATTTTTATATCAGTTAAGAATTCACATCTGACGGGCCAAAAAACAAATAGGAGTTCTATATGACAGAAATTCATTACCATCAACATAATTAGAGGCGCTTGTACTCATCCAACTACCATCTCCTCGCTGACTGCAAAAATTAACACATTTAATTTGTAAATTTAGACCTCAAAAATTACAATTCAATTCCATTACTCCAGACTTTCCTCTTCACATACTACGTTTGCAGAACATAAAATTCAAAATCAGAACTTTCCCTAGAGATTTTAGTTAATAGTCCAGAATAGATAAAGTAGTTATAAAGCAGACATGTTCCAAGCATATCATACAATGAACTCAACCACTAATTCGCCATTGATATCCATCAAGACTATAGCTTCAGATATATGGAAAAATATCCCTCAATGAACATCAAAACAGAAAGAAAACCATTGTGAACAATAGTATGAAGCAAAGGCACACACCGTTTACTGTCGAAAAGTGAGGTTGGATCAACATTGCCTCCCAACCTATCCCTGACAGATCTTTTACTCCCAACTGCAGGGCGTGAATCAGAAAAAGAACCATCATCAGCAACAAGCCCTGTTCTTTTCACCACCTAAATAACAATTATATCCAATGACAGTTAGAAGGATACACGAAATGGGAATAATCAATAAACATTATCTCAAGTCAATCCAACTGATCATTTCCACTTCTATAGCACAAACGAAGAAACAAACAACAAGGAAATAAGAATCGGAAAGAGTATTTAATCGAAATGAAACAAATACAAAAAAAAAAATTGAATAAAAACCGCTTCTTTAACTTAGATTGAATTTACCTGACCACCGCGGCCTAGGGTTATAGTGACTCGAGACCGCGACGCATCTTCCATTGGAGAATTCAGGAAAAGGAAAACCCTAAAAATCAACGAAGAAATTCATACGATGTCCCAAATTCAACTCCGGATTGTCTTCAAATCAATCCACAGAAACCCTAGGTGGATTTCAGGCAGAAAGAATCAACAAATTTTAGGTCTTTACTCTTCCCTCCCTCCGTGGATTTTTTGAGAAAGGCAAAAACTCGGTGGGATGGCGGGATTCGTCCTTCACGTGACACGGAGGCGCGTGACAGACACATTGTAATTTTATAACATTCTGGGCTGGGTTAACTATTTATAGGCCCAATTGAGAAATGGGTAAGTCTGGCGTTACATTACATGTCAGGATTTCACTAGAAGTGAAGTGACAAATGCATTCAAGTTTTGTTGCTTTGATAAAATGTACAGTATATGAATGGTTAAAAATCTTGAGTAATTATAATAATCAGTTATGCGATTTATGAAACTACTAGTAGTTAAAAAACTCTAATAACTTGAAGAAATAATATTTGTATTTCTCTGCCATATTAATGCATGGTCCAGTTACACAATTAAGAAATGGAAGTTAGAAGATTGATGTTATATATATGTAAATATTTAATATAAAAATTAACAAATCCGGGTGACATTTTCATCATATTATATGTATGTTCTTGTTACTAAATTAAACTACGGCTTCTATAATTTATTTTTTGTACGTAATTGAATTAGTAAAAAGGGAAGATAGAAAAGTTGGACTCCCAAAAATACTCGGGAAGTCTAGAACATAGTCATGGAGAAGAAGAAAAACAAAAAAGGAGACTTCTGAAATGCTAGTAGCTAGTGTAATCATAAAAATTATTATACTAATACAAAATTGATTATAATTATTGATTATAAATATTGGAGAAATAAAGAAAAGTAAACGTTTCATTTGTGAAAGAACATAAGTAAAATCACACACATTCATTTTCTTACGTACGTGAAATAAGTCGGAGAAAAGCTCTCTTAATGATGGGTGGGCAGCATATTTTTTTGGAATCATTTTTATGTATATATAGGAATTTTTGCTTAAATTTATCATTTTCTCATTCGAGTCACGTCACGTTTGTACGAACCAATCTCCGGACACTATATATATATAGTTCACTCCAAACATTCATCGTTGTCCTTGCAATTGTTACTCCACTAGCTAGTAGTTTGATCGGAAAACGGTAATCTATATCCATCCAATCAGGCTCTGTCCGGCACAACTGCGCCGGAGCAGTGGCAAACTGCATATACTAAACGTGCATCCAATCAGGCTCTATCGGTTTGCAGGTTTAGGCCACCATTAAGAAAAGTAGCTCTCAGAATCACAATACCATTGGACGGCTTGCTGGGCATAGAATTAATAGTAGCTGGCCAGAACTGATATTAACTCTTGGCGGCCATACGGTAGATAAATTATTGAGAAATTAAAATGCGGAAAATAATTGGAATCCAATGTAAAGGAAATTAAACAAGAAGAAGAAGCGAGGAAAAAGAAAAGCAAAGGCAATAAGTTTTGGTATATACTATATATATAGGTACATTTACAGATTTTACGTACTTTTTGTGTGAGATTGACCCAGGCCGGTTATAGGGTATCCTAGACAAATTTTGTGGCATTTGAGGTCGGAGACACCATCATTTTCATTTTAGTTTTTTTCAAAGAAATTTAAACTTGAAATAGAAAGAGGATCGTTGACACTTTGACATGCATAACCCTTTAGTTTATTATTATGCTCATCAAAGGCATGACATTGAATCCATCATTTCAGTCTCTATGCATGGCATAATTACCTAGGTCCCTTTGTACATCTCAATGCCTGTGCGTGTTGATCATATAAACGCGCCCCCCTTTTCTTTTTTCTTTTTGTATATTTTTGCATGTGTCTCCACATAAACATATTATCGATACGAGCTCTAGCTAGAATATCCATCAGACCGCAACTACAAGACGCAAAAGTTTTTAAAACTTGGGAAAGAATCAAGGAAAATGGAATTGCTTGTAATCCTGACTATGAGTTTTTATTTTTTGGTTTTTTTTTTTCTTTTTTTCTTCCAGAAAAATGAAAAAAACGAAAGCCAGAAACGTTTACTTATGGTCATGATTAAGAAGATGGACCAAGGGCATGATGATGTTACTTCACTGTGTAAAGACTTGCTTTAGTTTTTGAGTTGAGGAGTGGGGAAGAAATTAATGTCAACTCTTTCTCTACATCTATTGTCAATATTCCCTCACCTACCTACCATCTCCGCTACAGGCCTCCAGATCAAGCACTCCTTAGTCCTTTCTGATCAAGGTATTCTTGCGTAGAATGCAATTCATGAATCAAAGAGTTATTTAGCAAAGCAACACGATGCCATGGTAATGAAGACCTTAAAAAGAGAAAATACAATTAAATTGATGATTGATGATATTATACCCTAAAACTTTTCTTAATCGACCCAAGCGAGCTTTTCATCTCTTTTGAGTATAAATCATGATGAAAGCTGGAGCAAACATTTGGCTCATTGTTTAGGGAAAATGAATTTACTTAAAAACAAAAAGAACTTAATTAGTGTCCCCTCAATTTTTACACCACATATGTTACCTTCTTAATTAGCTTAATTTCTTAGTGATGCATCTTCCCTCTCATACTTTCAGGCAAAAGGGAAGAGGAAGAACTCATGATGGCTGGATCAAGAGATGTACCGTCATTCATTTTAAGTAGTTATTCAAACTGTACTTGAAATTAACTGTAGATTGAATATGGGTTGGGAAGAGTAAGACTAGCAGAAAACGTTACGGCGGAGGTTGATATATAGCATGACTTATCAGAGGCATCAAATTGAGAACTAAAAAATTTCATAAATGGCACAAGGTTTTATAGATATCCATAAAAATCAAAATCTTCATAAAACAAACCAAACCATGATTAATTCAAACTTGAAGACTACAACAATTATTCCTCACACAAAAAATCCACTCAAAAATTGGTACTAGCAAACATCAATCAAAACCAATATTGCTGCAGCAAGAAGTCTCGAGACAAATAGCAAACCAGAACAGAAAAATATTCATCTCTAGCAAACTCACCCAAAGAAAGAAAAAAAATTGAAGAAGAGATCGATCATATCATTTATATAATATGATTAACCTACCTGCCTCTCAAACCATATAAACTCGTGTTCTTGTATACATAGATCTGGAAATCAAACAGTCGGACCGATTCGCTTCCATTCCCCAAAAGTGAGAGATCAAGAAGAGAAAAAAGGAAGTAGCGGAAGAAGAAGATGTTGGTGGAGATTCATGAATGATCAAGTGTTCAGATGCATTAGTCCACCATAAAGCTTGATGTGGAAAATAGGGTTTCGTTTCTTCTTCCTTGGAGAATATATCATCTTCATCTTTGACGACCCTTTTGTTTCTTCTTTTTCCTCCTTTTAGTTGTGATGAGCTTTGATGTTCTCGATCGAGTTGGTTTTAATAACCGGTGATAGTAACGACCAGAGGTGGTGGTCTGATGATGAAGAAAGTGAGGGATTGATGATGTGATGAAGAGGTTAGAGGAAACCATGATGATGGCTGCTGGTGTCTTTTGCCTTTTGTCTGTGAGTAGAAAGAAGAAATTAGAAATGGTACATCGAAATAAGAAAACTTTCCAATTTATCAAAGTTTTGGCCTTTATATATATATAAAATAAAATAGGTAAAGGTTCAGTTTCCTTCCCCTTGATATCCTAGCTCTTTCTGATGTGGGAAAATGATGAGGTGCATCGCAAAAACGGAAAATCTCAAAAAAAAACAAACATCTTTTCGTGTAGTAACAAACTTTCAAGCCCACAAAATGACAAAATTATGGACCTTATCACAAGCCCCTGAATGCAAAACCAGAGCCTTTTGTGCTAAGGACGTTCTCTAATCTAGCTTCTTGACTCGCATGAGTGTGTACGTTCTCCTGTATAAACTTGTGATGTGGCTGTTCCGCTCGTTTTGAGCTCTGTGTTTGACTCAAGTCTCAAGCATGTTTTCACCTTTTGTATGTGTACTTTTGTTCGTTACGGATTTTCACTGTCTCAAAATGATTTATGATATATTTGAGATGTAAAATTTGTAATAAAAATGAAAATTGTAAATATTTTGGAATATAGAGAGTAGTATAAAATCAGGCTGCAAAAATTTTTGATTGGGTTATTGGATCTAAATATGGCTGTTTTGAAACTGTTTAGAAGGTGAATTCCTTTTTTTTTTTTCCTTGAGCTTTATACCTATAACATACCATTATTTCTCCAACCAGAAAATCTCTAAACAATAAAACCTTCAATAAAACGACAGAACTGTAACAAAACGAAATATCAGCTCGTTGACAGTCTAATAAAACTTTTTAAGTTCAAATGAGATGTCAGTGATTGATTTGTGTTGTGCTTCAGAAATTTAATTGATCTTTAATTGTCTATCGATTATCATGTAATGGATGTGTCGCTCGCGGAAGCGGGCGCACATACATACATATACCGTAGTAATGACTTTTTCTTTTTTTGGGGTTAGATTTGAATGAAAAAAGCAAATTAAAACAACTTTAAAACCACTTTAATACATTAATATGGGAGTACATTATCTCAATCACGTCATGTTTTGACCATGGTAGACGGAGATTTCAAGCCATTATACTCCTCCCTGATGATCCCGGGCTGCAGTTTGAACCAAATAGTTCAATATGAACTTTGTCTCTCAATCCAAAAACAAATTCAAAGATATTAGTATTGTTCCTGTGCGTTGCACGGCGAGCGTTCGATGTTATATTCTCAAAGACTTTCTTATTAACCACATTTATCGTGCGAGTATAGAATTTACCATTCCAGTTACAAATAAGAATTTAAAGCTTTTTTTCTGGACTTCACTCTACAAAACTTTCGAGTCTCTGATAGGTAATAGTTTTGACTTCTATTTTAGTATTTTCAACTGCTCGTTGGAAATATATATATATATATAATCAATAACTATTCGTCCAAAGAGAAATTTTTCATTCCCATTCTAATTATTAAAGGGTCGTCTTCCGGCAGGTTTTATTTTATCTTCATTTTTATCTTTACCAACATGTCACTCTGTATTGTTTTGGTTAAAAGATTCCAAGTCTTTAGTAGGTGAAAAACTGCAAAGGTTTTATATGCTATTTTTATCTTTCTGGCAGCCCATTGAACAAAAAAAAAAAAGAATTAGAAGAATCTAGAGTCTTATCCATATTCATTTTCATCTTTAACAGCATGTCACTCTTTATCATCCTGCTTAAAAAGTTTAGAGGCTTTGGTATGTTAAAAACCTGCAATAGTTTTTGCTGGTATTTAGTAATTTTTATAGCCCCTTGAAACACACACAAAAAAAAAAAAAAACCGGCAGATCTTATTACATCGTCATTTTCATCTTTAATAGTACATGTCACACTGTATTGCCATGCTTAAAAGATCATTTGTCTTTGGTAGGTTAAAACCTTGCAATGATTTTGGTTAATGAAGGTGCTGCTAATAACAACATAGGAAAAAGAATTCATCAGACAATTCAATATAGAAGACATAAAAATACATAAATATAAAAAATAAGAACAATAAAAGAAAGTACTATTGAAATTGAATCTAAAAAGAAGACTTTGTTGTTGTATGTTTGGTAGCCTGTTTTTTTTTTAAAAAAAAAAAAAAGACCAAGCACTACTTATTTATTAAAAGAGAAATTCTTCGCTCATGATTTGTAATTATGGAAGGGTTGTCTTCCGACGAGTCTCATTTAATCTTCATTTTCATTTTCAACAGTATGTTACTCTCCATCGTAATACTTAAAAGTTCCAAATCTCGGGGAGGTTAAACACTTACAATGGTTTTGATAGTTATTTTAGTATGTTCAATCAGACAAAATCCATTAGACAATTTAATCCAAATTAATTCAAAAGGCATAAAAAGGGTAAATATAACAAAGAAGAACAATAAAAGAAAGTACTATTAAAATTGAATCTGAAAAGAAGACTTGCGCTATTTTAGTATTTTTGAGAGTCTGTTAAACCAAAAGAAAAAAAAAAGAAAAGAAAAACCAAGTACTACTTATTCGTTCAAAGAGAAATTCTTCGCTCATGATTTTTAATTATGAAGGACCCGTCTTTTGACAGCTCTCATTCTATTTTCATTTTAATCTTCTGAGTCTTTAGTACTTCAGTAGGCTAAAAATATGTAAATATTTTGGCTATTATTTTAGTATTTTTGGCAGCCCATGAAACAAACAAAAAAAGAAAAAAATAAAAAGAAAATCAAGAAGTACTTGTTCAAAAAAAATTTTCTTCGTTAGTATTTTCTCTAATTATGAAAGAGATATCTTCTTGTATTTTCGCTAGTATTTTTCCTGTTTGTTGTGGCAAAATCGAGAACCAAAAAAAAAACCAAAAAAATCCATGTTAATATTATTTATGGAAATGTCTTTATTTTTTTTATTTAAGAGACTATTCTCTTGGGCTAGTTTGTCTTTTCTTATTTTTTTCCTTTATGCTTACAATTTTTTTATAGACATATGTGAAAAAGTACTCTTAATGATGATATTTTTAATAAACATGTTTCGTAAGGTGACTTCATTACATATTTAGTAAGTACTGTCATTTTTTAAAAATATAATGTTTGTTATTTATTCTATATTAATCATTATATATTTTATTACTTCAATGAAGTCCAATAAACACATAAGGACTGTTGTTTACAACATGTAATAACAATTATGCGAAATAAAAAGGTACAAAATGGACACCAAAGTGCTACTTAATTACTCAAAGAATTGTGTGATAAAGATTGCTAATTTCTTCCTAATTTTAATTTGTAATGTAATTGAAAATAAATAAAATCAACACCAAATTGGAATAGTGCTAGAGTCTACTTTTTAAATAATAGAAAAGTATATCCTCGTTGATGCTACATCCTACCTTTTCCATGGCTAGGTTGTTTCAGGAACTTTACCATGATAGTTCTAAGAGTCTGGTTTAATATGTCTAGCAAATACCAATTACATATGGTTGTTTATTCATTGCTGTCTGCTAGTGTCCGAAAAAGAAAAAACCCTATAATCAAGCATCCAAATATTGGTATATGACCTAAGCATTACTCCGTCCTAACGCAAATACCACATCTAGTGCTCCATCATATAAATGCCTCACCTGCATACAAAACAAAGGAAAAGAACAACATTAAAAAATTATTATTGAACTTCAATATTAATTTACGTATTTAAAGAAACACTATCGCATAAAAATATTACATTGTAATACTGTTTTCTCCCTTTGCGAATAGAAAAAAAAAATCCTAGGTAAATCAACATTTATAAATTGAGTATATTAATCAGGGACCAAAATTAGCATTATTGTCTAGAAAAATAAGAGATCATAATTGAGCAATAGTTCCCTTACCGTTCTTATAAGGAACATTTTCTCCTTAATTTCGTCCGGCATAATTATTCTCAGAATCCAATTAATGACATCATTTTCAACTCCAAATCCATCCAATTCCTCATGTGAAATCCAAGACTTTCTCCCTAATTCATCAATTCATAATGGTGGGATCAAAATTACACACATCGCGTCTCTGGCAGAAAGAACACCAAGAAACTAAGACCCCTTCAAACGCACAGTCGGCAACTGCATAAATGATTTCAACAATTCATTGAAACTAAACACTTGAACGCAGAAGATTGCAAATAAGATACATCCAGAAAAGTACTAATGCCGGCGCCAAAAACTAAAAAGAACTAAACAAAACAAAAGACCCATAATCCAAAGTAGCCATCAACAAAACAACAATAGAACCCACAAACTTGAGTTGAAGAAAAATTCAGAACAGAGAGAAGATCATAAATTTAGTTGAATACAAATCAGCTTCTGTGAGAAATCTAGGAGAAAGATGGAAATTAAGGAAAAAAGCTGATTTTCATCAAAACATAACAGCTTCAAAGCCACCAATATCACCCCTTTGATAAAGGCAAATGAGTTTTTCTGGTCATTGGTAATATACATACTCTCTCATCCATATTGAAAATTACTTACAGTGCGGACAACCATACGCGTAAAAGGAAACCGAAATTGAATAGATCTTACAACAAACCAACTTAAAAGAAACGAAGATGACAAGAATTGCTATTACAAAGTTGATGTTCAATCTACAATTTTTTACAGCTTGACAGCAAGGAAATAAATATTAGTCCCAAAATCTATAATAAAAGAGTGAATTTTCTCACCAGAGACATTCAGTTGTTAAAAGCCATTCAATTGCTCCTAAATTCAACCATATCCATTAAGTTGTCGAATTCTCCTTTGCTACTAATGCTGCTTCGTTCACTCGTTATCATTTGTACACCACGTGCTTTTCCACGTGCCCGTTCTCTTGGTATGCCGTTAGGAAAGCTGATGATCACGGCGTTGAGGATCTGAATGTTGAATTCCTTTGCTGAATGATTGCTCCTCATATCTTCAACGTCCGTCAGCGTATCTACAGCATATCCTCCAATTTTCGCACCGGAGATCAGTAAACAGTCAAGCTCACCATCCAATTCTTATTTTGTCCGGAGGTCGACAAACTTTCGGATATTTTCAAAATCCTAGGTCCCAATTACAATGAGAAAGTGCTCCACGGCATCGGTTTGGTAGTTCTAACCACCACGGTGGGACAGTTCAACACCGACCAGTTATTGACTGACGCACTCACCGATCTTATTCGTGAAAAGAAAATCACTGAAGCAAAAGAAGAGGAAGAAAACTTTTTCCTTTTTGATAGAGTAATTTGATATAAGTTGTTGAAATCCTAAAATTTGATCATATTTTCAATAATAAATTACATTTAATAATATTTCGATACAAACTTATTTTACACTTATCTTAACCAATTATGTTAATGTTTTAAAATTTAAGTTTGTTTCAAGTATCTTTTCAAACAAAAATATCTTGAAAAGAACCCTAACCCTCTTTCTCTCCCTCTTCCTTCGGCGCAATCTCCTTCTTCTTTGCCCCCACTGCCACCGACTTTCTGGCTTGAAAGCCTACTAAACTTCTTAACCTCTTTTTCATCATATTCTTTCGTATATTGAAGATAATGTGATTAGCATCACATTCAATTTTGTTCTTTGTTAAGAAAGTATCTTCGATTAAATGTTGGTTTATCTAATCCTTCAATAAGAGAAAATCGCGAGTTCTGATCTCCTCCAATTTCAAATTGATATTTTTAAATAATACATAATCCGATCCTATGATTCCGTAAAATCAATAACGCAAAAAATGGAAACATAATATCCATTTTCTTAGCCCCGATTTCACCGTCGACAGATTCATCTTTTGGAAATTCCTTTTCACGGTATCGTTCATGATTCGAGGAGCGGAGCATCGCGAATTAATTCGCAAGCGGCCTAAATGAAAAGATTTTCGGGGTAATGTCAGCGGAGCGGGAGACCAAATTTGATTGATAGAGTGCACCAAGAAAAAAGATTCATTGCCTATCTCTGACGATGAAACATGAAAATATATTCAGGGAAGGATCATGAAATTAAATTCGTGGAGGGAGTCCGAGTTTACAACTGAAAGCGTCGGACATGAAAATATTTTCTGGGCAATACCATCGGGGCGGGCTAAAGAATTGATAGTTATAACAAAATTCATTTTATTATAATCTTTTATGCCTAATTTGGTTATATTTTGAAGATTACTAATGGACTTTATTATTATTTTGTGACAATGTAGTGAAACAATGAAAGATGGACTGTTTTGAGGTTTACTTGCTGCTTTATGGAGTTAAAAGATGAAAAGATTTTACTACAAGGAGATTAGTTAAAGCTCTTACTTGAAGATTTTCTTTATCAAGTCAAAGAAATCCATTTCTTGATTTTCTCCATCCGTTTGACCGACCTGATTTGGTGAAAGATTTGCAGCAACAACTAAATCCATTTGGATATATTGGAAGTGATTTGAGATAGGTTGTTGTACCTTTTTTTTTTTGGATTTTTCGGTTAGGAAAACACCACTATAAATAGAGTAGTAGTGGTAGGCTTCAAAAAACCCCACACCTGTAGCAAGCATTAGGCTGCTACCACTTTTCTCCATTTTTGCCACCATTTTTTTTTGTTTTATTTTATTTTAAACCTTCAAAGATGTTTCTAGTCACAATGAGTGGCTAGTTTTCTTCATTTGGTTCAAGAATTTTTATTCTTTTATATTATATGTGAGACTACAAGTTTCACTTTATTCTTTTCTACTTTTTTACTTTAAGTATTTGTTGATCTTGATTTCTTTTTATGAGAGTAAATACTTGATTAATCTGACAGTTTAATCAAGTATTTTCTTCCTACTGCTACCAAATTGTTTATGTTGCGCTATCGTCTTAAACATTTGGCACTAAGTAGCACACTAGCAGATTATGCATGTTGGTAGTGACACGTTGAATGTGCATAATAAGTCTAACTAGGAGATCAATAGGATAAAAACATTTTAATTGCAGCTATCTCAATTATTTTAGTTTTTGGTTCAACTAAAAATTTTCAAAATTTTTATTGCTAGTATAATTTAACATGGAACGCTATCGTGTCCTGTTAAATTATACTAAGTTTTGATTAGGTGCTGGGCTTGGTCAAATATTTTTAGAAAATATAAGACTTTTTACGGCTATCCTATTAAGCCTACGGTTGAATGCTTAAGTTGTAAAAAAATGTATTTTTAGTCAATGATCTATAATATATTTTAATCATTCCTTGAACCAAAGTTTTTCTATTATTAATTTTCTCTCCATTTTTATTTACTTCAAATTGTCATTTTATTTTAAAGAAGAAAAATCCCCCCTGTTTGCATTTTTGTAAAGCCAAGTGTTAAAAGTCGGCTCTCTTGGGATTCGACCTGATTCCACTGTTTCCGCAAATTAATTTTGGTCTGTTAGGAAATCAGATTAATTTTTGCGGGTCTCGACAAACCCGTCAAGAATTCACGCCGGATTGATAACGTCGCTCAAATAGACGAAATTCATCGCCTATTTTGTTTGGGGAAATAGCAAGAGAGGTTATTAATCGTAAAGTTATTGGTCTTCTTCCTTGAGATGACCGGAATTTGTTGCCGGTAGGAGATTCATCGGAGTAGCATTGGAACTAGATATAATAGTCGATGGAATCAAGAGAAGTAATCGTCGGAGGGAAAACTGTTTGGTCACAGGGAGAAATCTATTAAAAATATTTGGTTATTTCTTTTAATAGTAGTTGGAAGTAAATTAGTAATAGGTAAATAAAGTTAAAGATAAATAGTTAAAATAAAGATTTAATATGATATTTACCCTAAGGTAAAAAATAAAGTTATTATACATTAACCATTTTATATTAAAATTTTACAGTCAAACTAATAGATATCCTCATGAAGCGACACGTGTCTTAGGAGTTTCTTTTTATATATATGTAAAATAAGCTTTAGCGTGCATTAATCCTATACATGATATACAAACATATCGATTCCAAATTCCATGCAATCTTAATTACGACACCAAATCAATTCTCAACACATATGATTAACAATATTGTTCCTAAACAATTTTGTTACTCTGTTGAATTTTACTTATATTTTGGTTTAATAATAAGATTTCTTATTATAAATTTCCAAGGAAAAAGGTCTTCTGAAGTACTACTAACTAGCACGACTACACGAGAGACCTATTTAGGTAATGCGAGGTATAAAATCAACACATAACACATATATATATAAGAACAATTCAGTAACAGAACATGAAAATCTTTATCTTTAAATACTATGGTGACACCGAAAAGAAAAAAAATTTAAGCCATAATCTATCCAACATTGTGAACGTACTCAGATATTTTACAGCCACTCACATCTCCTCTCTGATCAGCAATTAAGTTTGATAATCATTCTAAGGAAAGGAAAGAAAACCCAGAGAAAATAAGTTCTTCTTCTGATGGTGATAGTCATTCATTTTCGTTACCATTGTTGAAAAATTTCCAGAGCTAAGGGCGGAAATGATCAGCCTTGGTCAACTTCATGATGAACTTGAAGAAGCAAAGAACCTAGAAGTAAGAAATCATGCTGTAATCAATCAGATAACGCAAGGAATCAATGAAATCAGGCAAAGGACCATTCTGGAGCCATCAGAAGATATGAGGAAAGAAACAAAAATGGTCAGAGAGTTCATTCTTGGATTTCTTGTTGGTGATGTGCAAGCCGTAACTTGCATGGGCATGTTGAGGGGTCTAGGCCACAATTGCCATCTTCCTATTGAAAGAATGAGCAAACTGAAGAAAGTCGGTAGAGATAAATGGAAGAGGGTTGAGGAGAGGTGCAAGGAAAACCATCGACAGGAAAGTGGTTCATGGAGAGAGAGGAAGTGAAAAAAGTGTCGATTTAGTCTAAAAGTTTGCTCTACTCGTTGATTTAGTCTAAACATTTGTTCGGTTGTCGATTTCATCCAACGGTATGACTTTTGTAGTCGAGTTAGTCATTTGGACGAGAATACCCCTCAAACTAATTTGAATTAACCCAAATAGTATAGAAGTTATTCAAAAATTACCCCTTATGATATAAAAAGTTTACAATATTATTTTATTTTTCCGTCATTTTCCCTTTTTTGGTATATCAATTTATTTATTTATTGTCATCTAATAGCTCTTAATAACAATTATTTTTTATTTTTTTTTATTTTTTTTAGTGTGAAATATGAACTCTAAATTTTTTTTCCCTACATGTTATAGATACATGAGAAACTATATTACAAATTCTTTTTGTTAGACACCATTTTTTCTATATGTTATAAATATATAGAAAATTGTGTTACACCTTCACTTTTTTCAATAATTATTTCTTTTTTCTTTTATGTTGATTAAAAACTTGTATTTTTTTATTTTTTTCTCAATCTGTTTTCATTACTTTTCTTAATATTCCATATTACTACTACTACTACTACTACTACTACTATATATATATATATATATATATATATATATATTCTTTGTTGCTAACAGTGACGCATAAAAAATCAATACATGTGTTTTTAACACTTTCAATGCTGCATTCACAAATCAAAATTAACAAATTAATGCAACTGACTTTATACATGAAATTTGATATTTTAGTATTTATTTATACTAAATTCGTCGAAAATTGATTTAGTTCTCGGGGTAGGAGTTGTGAAGAACGACTTCTAAATCGTATGGAAAAAAACTAGTATATAATACAATATATTTATCTATTATATATGTATGTATACATTTTAAAAATAAAATAAAAAATATTTATAAAATAAAAGGTGAATTTGTAACATAACTTTATATATTTATAATTATTTCATGTAGAAAAATAAAAAACTTCAAAAAAGTAAAAGTTAGCGTTTCAAACGAAAAAGAAATTAGAAATTTTTTTGTTAGATGAAATTACATAAGTAAATTGAGAAATATTATTTCGGTGCATGCCAAAATATAAATAAATAAAGAAAAACAATGGACAAAAAAAATTTAAAAATAAAATACATTTTATAAATTTGTACATCATAAGGGCATTTTTTAAAAAAACTCTAAACTATTAGGCTTAATTTTAGTTAGTTTGAGGGATTTTTTCGTCCAAAGGACAATCGACGACAAAAGTCATACCTTTGGATGAAATCGGTAACTTGCAGAAATGTGACATTTTCTTGAAAGTTCTTGTGAGAAAATTATTAAGGGCTTCTTTGGACGTCAGTTTCGTTTTTATTTTTTACTTAAATCTAGAAAGTGGTTTAAGTGAAAGCGTAATGGAAGATAAAAAAGTTGTTTGGATGGTATTTTACTATTTTAAGATAGTGACCATTTATGAAATTGAAATAGTTCAGTGACCAAATTAAAGACTTTACAATAGTTTAGTGACCAAATTTGTGCTGGTTGGCGAGCTTTTTGCTTGCCAACCAAAGGGTGGGTGGCGCTATTTTGTGCGCCACCCACCTTAATTACTTTTTTTTTTATTTTTTTATTTTTTAATTATCTTTAATTTAATTATTTTTAATGTATTTAATTAATTTCTTCTATTTATTTTAATTATTAGTTTAATGAATTTATTTGATTCATGTATTTATTTAATTTATTTAATTCATGTATGTTCTTAATTTATTTATTTGTTTGGTGGTTAAACAAATAATTTTAACTTAAATATTTAGAGAATGTTGCTTAATTATGTAGTAAATTTTTATAAAAATTTATCATTTAGTTATTTAAAATTTTTTAAACGTAAACAAAAAATTATCATTTAATAAAAACTAAAACTTATGAATTTACTACCAAACAAATTAATTATTCATCATCGGTGCATCTAGCCGTCCTGGGAATATTTTTTTTGGAAAAAAATATAAAATTTAAAATACGTTGAAACGAAAAATTAAAAAGTATCGAAAAAATATAAAATAATTTTATTTATTTATTTAATTTTTAAATATTTTTTAACTGCCAAATAGATAAATAAAAAATAAAATTAAATAAATAAATAAATAAAATAATTAATTAAAAAATAGAAAAAAAATTTTTTAAAAAAAAGTAATTTCAGTTTGACGAGCATTTTGCTCGCCAAACCGAAGGGGGTGGCGCCAGATTTTTGCGCCACCCTCATTTTGGGGGTAATATTCCCTCTCGCCTCTCTTAATTGGGAGGCGAGAAAATTGTGCGCCACCCTTTAAAGGGTGGTGCATTTCTCCTGCGCCAGCCGTGAAAGGCTGGCACAGTGCTCCGTCGCCCCCACCCTTTTTTTTTAAAAAAAAAATATGAATGCAAGGGTAAAATGGTCTTTTTGAGATTTTTTAGGACGTTCAAATGAAAAAATTAGGGCGTTCAGTAGCCTCCCGGTATATTTTACCGGGAAAGTAACGAGACGATCATGTATGATCACCCCAAGAATGGATGTGAAAATTAGTGTTTATTTTCTTCTTTCCTTTAATTGAGGAGACATCACCTTCATCTTTGAACTTTTTTCTTTTCTTTTCTTTTCTTTCTTCTCTTAGTTCTAAGCTTTGATGAGTAACAGAATTATAAAACAATGATGATTACTATTGGTTGTAATTTGGTTTTGGGTAAAGGGACGATGTAAATGTCCAAAAACTAAAAACTTTCTAATTTTAAATATAGCATGTTCTTGTCAAAATCAAAGAAGAAACATTAACTTTCCTCTCTAGATCTTCTATACTTGAAAGTAATATCCCAATTAGCATGGAGCTAAGGCCATGCAAGCTTGATGTAGGAGAAAGAGAGCATCTGTTTTAGTTGTACTACATAATTTGGGGGACTTGGAGGAACTTGGCTCAAATTCTTCATTAGTAATGTAAATGTGAGTGATTGAACGGTTAATGGCAATGGATGTTGTGATTCCATATTTTAAGTTTGGTATGAACTCTCGAATGGATGTAACTCCAACTGGTGATGATTGGTTCAATAAGATAATCAATAATTAAAACTAGACAATTTTTTAACCTTTAATGTCATTTGTATATCAATAATTAAACTGAAATTTACAATTTTTTTCTTCCTCATCGAAGGAAGAAGTCTGATTACCACTTTTTTTGGAAGGGAAACTTTTTTTTTTCCCTCTCGTGTTAGTTATATTTAATCAACTATTTCACTCAATAAATAGCGACAGATTTCAGGGTAATAGCTCGTTTCAGGGAAAAAAAAAATGCTTTCGTATTGTATTGTGCATTGAACTTTTGTATAAATAAAGAGTCTCACAAAAATAATTAATGTTGTTTATAAATTGTACTAAAAAATTTACAATTCACAATTTACAAAATAGATTATTTTGTGGGACAATGCTTTGAGGTTAATTTTAATCATGGTCTGATTTGTTTCGTGAACACCTATTTTCTGGATCTGTTAACATATATTTATGAACGAATATGCAGGATCAAAATAATTTATTGTGTTGGACAAGTTATTGATTTTTGCTCTCTCTTTTTTCTTTTTTTTCTTTTGTGGGGGTAGTATACATGTTATATATATATATATATATATATATATATATATATATAAATTTTGAGGGGAAAAAAGAAAAAAAAAGTTCAGCTACAGCCAGTTATACACTTTAGTGAATTTTAATTTGTAGATTTCAAGTAGTTACCAAGAAGATTAAAATGGAATAATTTGTATAACATGTCGAGTACCCTACTTAACTAAAAAATAAATCCTAGGCATATTTGAAAATTAATTATTTCTACACATTTAGTACGTAAGTAAAGCTATAAAACTCGCTCATATCTAAACTTAGATTTCAGAAATTCACATCTGCATAATAAGAAAGTTATTTTCAATCTTCTTCAAGAAAGAAAAAAAAGGTAAAAAGCTCCATCGTTCCAAGAATTTCAAGAACTGTCTACACAATGGCCGCTGATGCATCAACGATTTCCACATTTGGAGAACTATACCCTGTGCTGAAGCAAGATATGATTGAACTTATCAATCTGGTGGATGGACTGGAAACAGAGCAGAACAGAGCAGTATTGAATCAGGCGGCCATTAACGATTTGACCCAAAGAATTGCTGAGGGAAAACGCCGGTATAAGCCAGCACACCAAAAGGACTTGACCAAGGTAATGCATGCAGCAATGGGTTACATGGCAGAAGACGTTGGTGACCTGAGAGCCCTGGTTATGTTGAGGCGCGAGAGTTACTTTACCAAGACTATCTTCTACAATGCTCATGGTCCTAATGCAGCCGCCATAATTGCAGCAGCGAACCAGTACAATCAACGTATCCAAGTCTTCCGGGGGGCCGTAAGTGTCAGTGAAGAAGAACACGACTGGAATCAAGAAAAGATCAAGGAGGACTCCTATCAAGAACCCGACACTTGGCATCTTAGAAAATGGTGATATCTTGTCAGAATTCTTTCCCCCTTCTTGATGATCAGACTTGTTTCTTGACCCCCAGTGCTACTAGTTCATTACATTTGATTTTGACCGCCTTTCCATCCTTTTCTGGTTTTAGTCTTGCTAGTAGTGTGATCAGAGACAATGTGCGTAATTGAGTTGTGTTTCAAAAGGGGAAAAAAAAAAAAAGTAGGGGTGTTTGTGATTTTGATTTTTGGGATATACTACTTTAGAAAAGGGGGGGGGGAGATTTTTGGGATGTTGATTAATGGGGTCTTGATTTCAGCTGTGTAGCAAGTTTAGTTTGTCTATCAATGGGCTGGTTGTCCCAAAATACCTATTGGGTTTGTGTCGATTGATGAAACCAGTTGAGGGTTGTACCGGAAATTATTGTATTGATGGTGATTAATGGATTGATTGGCATGAGTATGGTATCCCTTTTGGGGTTCTTTTTTGATTAATTAATGGCAGCAATTTGAGTATTATTATCAGCAAATTTATTGTGTATATGTTGTTTTATGTTGATTAATGAATGGTTTACTATCCAAATATGGTATCCCTTTCCAATTTGAGTGTAGTGTTTACTTTTTGATGTCACAATCAATCTTTTACCTCCTTTATTTTGTACACGTTGGAGAGAGAGGTCAACATGTTCCTTTCTTTTTCTCTCCCCACAGTTGAAAGTTGAAACTCGAAAGTCCCTGAAATAGTTTTCGGTCATTTTTTCTAATCATAGTTCGAGAAAAAACTTCCGCTACAATTTTCTTCAGGGAATTTTTCAGCGCTGAAAACCCCCCAATCGAATGAGATGCGAGGGATTTGATCTTTTGTTGACAAACCCATTTTGAAGTTCCATAGTTTCATCTTCCAAGGTTACATTTTTATGCGCAAAGTCTGAATGCGGAGTTTGATTTCTTCGTTCGAAGGATTTTGGAACTGGGTGAAAGTAGAAGAAGTTTCCATTTTTTCCACGCACCTGAAGTAAGATTTCTGATTGTTTGTTCCAATTACACATAGCCGCCTTACACTGTTGTTTTGCTTTTGTATTTTGACTAAAATCTCAAATCCTAGCCTAAATCAAAAGTATAGATCCCAATGAGTCCGTACTGGTATTGATTCTTCCATCAGTTCTTCGATTTTGAGTCCTAATTTGTACCGACTCTTCCGAAAGTTCTAAGTTTGGTGGCGATTTCGTTAAGGATTTTTGGTGGCCGGAGGAGCTTTGTATTGGGGAAGGTATATGATGTGTTGGAGATGAAATGAGCGACAGGGTTTATAGAATTGATCTTGTTTATCATGGGGGTTACGCTTGTTGCGATGATAGATAACCCAAAGTTTCTGTTGCAGTATTGTCAATGACCATAGGGTAGCTGCGTCTGGTTCAACGGCCGGAAACTATACCCAGAGATACAGAGAATCTCAATATTAGACTTCAAGTTAATGAGGCTGATTGGGAATCAATGAGTCAGGCGTAATTTCTATTAATTGTCTTGAAGGAGATGTTTGTTGTGTAAAGGAAACCAGTGCAAAAGGTCCTCCTCCGAGGAAGCCATCTTTGGGAGCTTGTCTTTCATCACTATTGCTGAGGTTGCGTCATTCCTAATTAATTTTTATCTAGTGCAAGCATTATGCTTCATAATACCATATTCTTTATCATCCTGCATTTATGATTTCCTATCTGTTTGCATGTACTGCGGCAATTATACTGGCAGATCCCGCACTGCATTAGATTTTACATTAGTCCGAGCTCTTTTTTGTCCAACTTCTCTGTCTCATTCCTTTTTCGGAGACTCTCTAGAACACATGTGATGCTTTGAGCCTTGGAATTATATGCCTTGGCACGTCTCTTGCTATGTAGTAATCGAGAATGCAATCTCTTACCTTGGTATTGTCTTTGATGTGTATTGCTCAGTAGTGATTTATAATTAAGCAGGGCTCTTTCTGCAAGGTTCATGAGGACAAAATCCCTTTCCTTAGTGTCTGGTAGTTTGCTATAATCACATTTGTGATTTGTGTTCACAGTTATAATTTTATTTAGTTTTAGATTTTATATAGTTGGAATCAACGAGAGTACATGCATCCATGCATCGAGAACATGAAAAAGAGCTTTTGGCATGTTTAGCTTGTTATTAGTTCATTGGCGATTATTGTGAATGGAGCTGTCACTCATGTTTTTGCATTTAGGCAACAGATGGTTCAGATTGATGTACATACTGTGCTATCACATTAATGTATTGTGCATGTTTGCATTTGAGTTACATACCTAGAAATTCGTGGCCCTATTGATAATGCAGACGAAGTAGGTTAAGGATCGGATTGTCCAGTTGTCTCTGTCATTCTGGAGGTGCTTATAAATGTTAAAGAGATGGAATTTTGTGATAGTTTGCTGAAGTTAAAGAGCTTGAGAGAGAGAGAGAGAGAGAGAGAGAATTTAAGGAGATTAGAGACCTTAAGTGCTAGTTTTTCAAAGATTACGTACTTAATACGCAATTTCCCTGCAATAATAATATTATTATTATAATATAAAGTATATAAACCAGTTAGGAAATCAATAGTTATGGAAAACTCATAATATAGAATCCTATTCCATCTCTAATCACCAAATTTTTAGGGATCGTTATTACAAGTTTTCCTTTAGCGAGGATCTTGACGTTTTTAGTTCGTTTCTATGTTCAGAGTTGAGACCGCTGTGAAAGACAAATAGAAGTACGAATTATTTGGGTGATTACTCTTTTATTTTGTTGGCTCGTGTTCTTTGCATCAACTGCTGGATTCTTCTTTTCCAGATTTCTGAACGATTGTGTTTTTCTTTGAATCTAAAACTGAGGTTCTTAGAGTGTCCTGGGAGACTGTATGATACCTTCACTTTCCAGACAGTCATAGGGTTCGATAAAAATTTTACCTTTAGACCATCTTGGGTTTCTGGATAGAGTTAGGAAGAAAATTTGCTCTGTATGATTAATGTTTTGAGTTTGATCGAACAGTTTAATGTCGTCTAGGACTTCGGATCTTAAAGATCTTGCACCTGTGTGCATTATGCCAGCAGAAAAGCATGGAAAAAGATCCCGCCAAGCACCCCTCGAATCAGACCTAATGTGTTGCATTAATGAGTTGCCAGATGAAATGCTAATGAATATTCTGTCAAACCTGGAAGTGAAAGAGGCAGCAAAAACATCAGTGCTTTCTCGTAAATGGAGGAATCTCTGGACATTCTCTGCGAATTTGGATTTTGATCGGACATGGAAGAAGCTCTGGAAAAAGCTATGGGAAAATTTGGAAATTGATGTGAGGGACCTGTGGATGTTGTACAGCGATACCAAAAGGCAAAAACATGGAGTACACAAGTTTATGGAAAGTGTGAGTAATGTGTTGGATAGACACAGAGGATCAACCCTGGATCGGTTGAGGATTGCTTTTAATATGCATTTCTATTGCCCTTGTATTGAACAGTATGTGGCTAAATGGGTTGATTTTGCTCTTGTTAAACGTGTTCGGATCCTAGAATTAGACCTAACTTCTGCTTCCGGATCTGATGTAAGCGAGAGTGCCTGTGCTTTTCCATCTTGGTTGCTGAGTATTCCCCTGGATTTGCCCTGCTTTGACAGACTAACTGCCCTGTGCTTGAATTCAGTTTCGATATCGGATGCTGAACTTGCATACTTCTTGTCATCATGTCCGTTGCTCGAGCAATTATCCGTGCGAAATGCCAGAGGTCTAAAAAATGTGAGAGTTTCTGGTGTAGCATTGACATTAAATCGCTTGGAGATAGGGTCCAACTATGTTTGTGACCAGCTGGAGAGTGTCGAGATTTGTGCTCCAAATCTCACATCCTTTAAATATGGATGGTGTCGAGAACCAACTGTGAAAATGTGCTTAACAGATGTTCCTAAGCTAGCTTGGATTTCCCTGAGGAATTCTTCATGTGAACATTCAATCGTCAAGTTTCACAATGATCTGTGTCTCTCTCGGATGAAGAAATTAGAATTGGATCTCCGGAGTATGGTGAGTTCTACAACCTATGGTGTATATATCTAGACTTAATTGTCTCCATAGCATTAAACTACTATGTGTTTCTACTATACTATTTATGGTTGTAGGATCATGACCGATGCTTACAATTTCCAAGAAGCTTTCCAGAACTCAACAACCTTGAGGACCTGGGACTTAAATTCATAGTGCGAGAAGACGAAAATCTCCTATTTCTGAATTCAATTATAGCTGCATCTCCATGCTTGCAGAAGTTGACAATGGAGGTACACGTACGCCTTAACTAATGTTAAAGTTTTCGGCATTTGTTCTAGCATAATCTAACATTACATTTGATACTGCTAGTATAACATGCATAAAGCTTATTCAAAGCTTGAAGACTTGTGCGAGGAGCTAGGTGGCGGTTTTACGCATCAATGTCTTCAAGTGATTCAATTTGTTGGTTGGAATGGAGTCCAGACAGAAGTTCAACTTGCAGATTATTTGATAAAAAGTGCCCCACAACTTGAGAAGCTCATTCTTGATCTCCGCATTCCAGAGTCGAAGCAAACGGAAGCGGGATGGATGAGCGAAGATTATCATTACTCTGAAAGGAATTGGCAAGGTCGGGCAGATGCTTTATTATGTGCAAAACAATTTGAGATTAATTTCCAAAAGCGATTCCCCAAAGCTAGATTGATAATAGTACATAGGCTTCAATCTTCTGATACGGAAACTACGTCAATTAGTTAATCACATACTCCGTCTGTTTTAAGATTTCATCCGTGAATTATTACGTACAAAGTAATTTATTATATATTTATAAAGTAATTTTAAAATTAGTTAAAGTAACCAAAATTTGTGATAGAAATATAAATAAATTGGATATTTTGAAAAGATTAAATAGAAAATCTTAATTTGAGCATTATAATAACGAATTTCAATCCAAAAGAGCTCAACAACAAATTTTATACGATAAAAATTAATATGGTTTTTTTTTTTACTCATAATTTTCAGAGGGCCTCAAATTCCAATCTCGCTTTAGGCCCCCACGGACCTTGAGTCTTGCAACAAACATTTTGTTCACTATTACAACCTCTACTTCTCTTTCTAATTGGGTTGGACCCAAACATTCCAAATTCGTAAGTCACGATCCAAACTACCACTATAAACGAGAAAAGAAGATTTCCTCCCGGTTGAGGAATCACAATCTCCCGTCACATGGCTTTTTCCGTCCTCCTCCGCCGCCGAAGTCAAACATTTGACCGGACCTTTATGACCTTCCAACACGGCCAAACAAGAATAACTCTTTCCCAACCCTCTCTTCCAAACTCTCACCGTTTTATCAGCTGAACCACTAAACACCAAATCAGAAACAACTGTCAAGCATAAAATGGCCTTAGTATGGCCTCTGAGTGCACCGGAAACCACCATATGGGCGTTCCCGCCATCTTTGACCCACACAATTATGGACCTATCACAAGCCCCTGAATACAAAACAGAGCCGTCTGTGCTAAGGGCTAATGCATTTACAGCTGATTTATGTTTCTCTAATGTAGCAACCAAACTATGTTTCTTGTCTCCCTGATACTTCTTCCAAACCTTAATCTTCCTGTCTGCTGAACCTGTGTAGATGAATCCATCATTGGGTAAGGCAATTGCATTGATTGCATCATCGTGTGCGTTCCATATTGATTCCAAACATTTGTAATCCGATGTCCTCCACATTTTCAGCGTCCGATCCCAGGAAACAGAGTAGAGAAAAGAGCCATCTTTTGATAAGGCTAAGGCAGAGATGGCGTCAACATGATGAACCCATGTGCATTTCTTGTGTCTCCGAACTTGAACATAGTTTTTGGCCGAGAAGAATCTCGAACAACGATCGTTTAACGTGGGCAACGTCGCGATGCACTTGTAATGCTTGTCATTATTCTCGTATTGGTCGATTTTCCAGACTCGGATCTTGTGATCATGGTGAGCAGTGAAGAGTCTATTACCCAAAATTACTATGGATTTGACTCCGCTGCTTCCTTGGGCAACCACGTTGTGGAGGATAACAGAGGAGGAGACGTCGGAGGTAGGAGGAATCCGGTTCCAGACGCGTATTTCACCGTCGGAGGAGCCGCTGTAGAGGTGTTTTCCGGCGAGAGACAGAGAGGAAACGTAAGCAGAGTGGCCTTTGAGGGTGGCTAAAAGGGAAGTGTGAGAAGATGCTGGTTTTTCATGTGGAGTTAGAGATGGAACTGAAGGTAAACTCGGTTGTGAATGAAGTGATGAAGAACCAGATGAAGTGTCTGAATGAGGATGAACATGATTGGAATCATGGGATTGATCAGGGTCATTTTTCAGTTTGTTATTATTACAAGGCAGAGGACATTGAAAAACTCCCATCTTGCTTGAAAATGGAACATGTAACACTTTCTGTGATGGCCTGAAAAATTGGATGAATTTGATCAAATGAACTTATAAGCTTATAAAGTGGTAAGAAAAGGTTGACGTGTGTAGCTCAGCAAAATGGGCGCCTGTTAGAGAAAAGGCAGGACACAAAATTAAGGGGATGAAGTTTGACATTGACATTTGAGAATGGCCCAAAAGGTTTACTGTTCAATAATCAAAGTGTGGAGTCAAGGTTGGTGGAGATAGCAAAAGGGTTGCATCATTCCCATGGAAAATCAATCCGAAATTCATATTATAATTTTTCCCTCAAACTTTTGATTCATCATCAACTTGCAAGAATGAGCCGCATTCTCTTTTTCCTTTTTGTGTTTGTTTCCTCTTCAGAGTTCAGAGCACTTGTTTGATCTTTGGGAAAATCCAGATGCTTCCAAGAAACTCTAATCCTTGAGAACATCTGCGTGGAAGCTTTCTTTCTAATCAAAACAAGCAATTTACCAGAGAATGATAGTGTGTTTGAAACTTGGTGGAGATCAAATTCTTGTTTCTTCTTGTTTGTTCTTTGTACGCTAAAGTTATGGTGGCCCCAACCCACTAATTTTACCCATTCGAGGTTGGTACTATGCCAAGTAAGTAAATTTCAATGGATGGTTTGAGAGAATTTAATTGATATTTTTTTCATCCAGGTGTGCCTCTCGCTTTTGATATTGTCTGTCCAGTTCATCATTGTCTTTAGTGGTAAGTTAAAATGTGATTATTCCTTGTAATTAAGTTTAGGTTTCATAAAAGGATTTTATTTTTTAACTGCGTACTTAATCTTTTTCTTTCTCGTGTTAATAGATAATGTTTACCTAAGTTGATATGATTTGGTCCCACAGTTTATCTTTTAGTACATGAACAGAAAATGAGGGAAGCAATAGAATATTGGAAGCTGAGAGCCTGAGATTAATAAAATTTAAGCATGGTATTTGTTAATAGTTGGATAATTTCATATGACGACATGCAAATAGTGAAATAAGTTGGGAGTTTTTGTTTTGTCATTGCGCTAGTTTTGTGACATTTGGAATTTTATGATGTAATAAGGTTTTTCTTCTAATATTTACTTTTTTTTTTACGGTGTAATCTTAATTAGGTGTATCGGAGGCACGTTTGTTGCATCGTTTAATTGATAATACAAAAGAATTAAACTGAGTAGTAGTTTGTGGACACGAATACAACTACTCTGGGGAGGTCAACTTCTTTAATGGATTTGACAGAAAAGAAAATATTACCTAATCGTATATTATGGGAGAATAAAATAAACGATGCGTCAAAAGAAAAATATTTCCTAACCTCCATTGTAGTATTGACAATTATATACGGAGTAAAAAATAAAAAAATAAAAAAAAGTTGCAAGCTTTTATAGCTTACTTAATCCTGGTTGGCACGACGGTGGAATACATTTTTCTTGAAAGGTGCAAAGTCTGTTTTGTGCAAAATTTCTCCAACAAAAAACATTAAAAAGATCAACTAGTAAGGAAATCACGAATTTGACTCGAGCTAATACAGTTTTATGTAAATTGTAAACATCTCTTCTTTGTTACTCCCTCAATTTCAATTTGTAGGTCGTTTTAGGTTTGGAGAGATTTTTCAAAATGTAGATCGTTTTAGCTTTACCCTCAATTTCAATTTGTAGATCGTTTTAGGCTTGGAGATATTTTTCAAAATTCTATGCATATTAATGGCCATTTTTTTAACTTTACCCTCAATAAATGATACTAATCTATTTTTATTTAGTATTTTTTATAGTTTCAATATAATTAACGAGGGGTAAAATAGATATTTAACACTTAAATTAATTGTTGTATGATTGTCTCATTAGTTTACGTGCTAAGTCTAAAAAGACTTATATTTTGAAATGGATGAAGTATGTATCGTCACTCTCTCAATATCAGAGTAACAATCCATTTTTATTCAATTAAAATAATATAATAAAGTGGAAAAAAAAATTCTGGAACATAACGACATATAAATTAATGTGGATAACTTGATGTTATAACCCGACCCGAGACTGTGTTAATTGTTGGTCCCAAATTAGTGACTGAATTTGGTCATGCATCAACATAGGCGGCTGGCTTGGGAAAAGCAGACGTCGACACTACATGATGGTAATATTGTAGATCTTTATTATGGTAGATGAACCTAGTTATAACTCTTTCCTAGTTAAGCTAAGGCTCCATTTGTAAAGTGCTTTATTAATAATTAAAGATGTAAAAAGAAATTGTTAAAAATTAATTTAAAAAAAAAAGAGCAATTACAATTTGAGTCTCGATTGAATAGTTCAATAACTCAATACTCCTCCCTTCATGGGACTACAATCACTTCCATATAAGAAGAATTAATAAAAGCCGATTAATTTAGTTAGTTATTGAAACAGTTTATTCAGATATTCTTTGTAGCCAAAAAAAAATAAAATGTAGGCAGTAATTAATTTTAAATTTAGCCGATTTAATGAGTAAACTTGAAAATACATTATAAATAAAATATTAAAAACATCAAATGCTTTATAAACGCAATTAAGAGAAATTTTTAAAAAATGTTTTATAACAAGAACATAATGAATTTCAAACAAATGCTTCCAGACATGAGAGCGTGTCGGAGGGTCAACATTTAAGTTAATGGCAAACAAATGTAGTTACGCTTACAAGAGGCCCATTTTCCATATCAAAGAAAAATTAAACAATAAGTTTGCAAACATCATCGACATTTCAGACAATGTGAGCTAGCTTATCTTATCCGATTATCTCTATGGTTTTGGTGTTTTTGGATGAAAGCAAAAAAGCACCATAATTTCATAAAAAAGAAGGCAGTGTTTACAAGTTGGGTGTCTTTTTAATGTGGTCAAGTCATCCGCATTATCCATTGCAAATTTTGACACTAATTTAGTAACAATTACCAGTTTTCTTCCTTCCTATTTTTTTCTGTTCTTTTTTCCTATTTCATTTTCCAATTTCCACATCGTAGAAAACATAAATGGGAAAAGGCAAGTTGGACGACTTCTTTTAACAATTTTCCACCATTTCTTTTTTGCCTAAACTAAAGGGCGGTGAATTGATGTTGATGATAATGATGATTCAAAGGTGATGAATTTTCGTAAGATTCTTTATTAAGATGTGACACTAATTGATATTTGCTTTGTCTTAAAATGATTGTTCAATTTTAATTTTCACTTTTAGTACGATTTGTATTACAATTGTCCAGTTGTAATTTATACCATATAATAATATATTGGTTTTAGTCAAGTCTTATTTGTGTTTAGAAAATAATTCTCTAGTGGGTCCCTTCTGGTTTCTCATGTTTAATTCCAGTGGGCTGGACTGAACAGTTTGGACTGTGGTATTAGGTCTTCGTGAAAGACTTGAATGTGAGACAAAATGTTAAGCCAATGCTAACGGGGTCAATCCCATGGGAAATTGTTCAACGTCACAGTTCACACTTCTTTGCAATTTGCACAGATATTGGGCTGGCAATTGGGCTCTATTAGTTGCCCATCTCCGGAATATAGCGATGACCAGAAATTACTGTAACGAATTCTCGGAAATGAGAGAATGCTACTCTAATGCGGTGATACCAACACTTTGCTTTTGCTTGGCCAAAGTGGTAAAGTATTTCGATTCATTTAGGTGAGGTCTCGAGTTCGAGTCTTGCGAATAGAAAGAACAATGTTAAAGGAGTTTTCCCTTCAAAAGAAAACTAACCCAACTAAGTACGGATTAGTCTGAGTACAATGCACTTAAAACACCGTGTGCAGTATGAAAGAAAAAAAAAAAAAAAACTCTAATGCGGTGACATCTGATAAGTTTCTAAAGACGGTTTAAAGTTTCTTGTATTGTTTATGCGTGAGTAATAAAGATTAGAATTATTCTCTTCATTTACAAACAAAAAATCCAAAATAATTCTATGGCCACAGACTTACTAAGGCTCTCTTTGTTTTTTTTTTTTCTTTTCCAGGTTCTTCCAAAAACTTTATATTACTAAATATCTCGTCCCAACATACTTTTTACATTTTCAAAAAAATACCTAAAACATATATTAAAAATTATCTAAACATACCCTAAGTAATTATGCTCAAAGTCACAAAATTGTTGATTGTTATAGGACGGAATGTGGTGTTCATTGTTTGTTAGCTTGAACTTTTGCCGTTTAGGAAACAACTAACATCCACCTCAAAAGACAAAAGGTGTGCATGTGATATCCATGTGTGTTTGGCATAATGTAACTTCGGGTGTTCCATTTTTTAAGCACTCATCATATGAAATGCAGATGTGTGATCAATCACATCGATATTCGACCTGTAAATTGAAATCAATAGAGAAATATGCTAATAAACTTTCACATAATAATTAGTCAAATGCCAAAACTCATTAGAGCATGCTATATATGACATATGATGATAATTATAAAAATCATACTTCCTTCTCCGTCCTGAAATGATACTCCAATTTGAATTTTAACTTTTGATATAAATAGATAATTATTTATTGAGCGAAGAAATGAAATTACGCAAAAATAAAAAAAATAAATAAAATCAACACACTACCACATTAGAATCAATCAAATTGAAATATAGAATTACCGCAAAACTGACATCAAAAAAATCAATGCATGGCAATTGACTAAGGACTAATCTGTGTATTAGCATGGAACTATGCTTACAAGAATGGGGAAAAAAATTCGTAATTTTCATCATAAAATCATCGGCAACAACAATAGTAATCCAGCTGTCAGTAGGACCCATGACGCCGTCAATCCATGGGACCCGCCAGAATCCTTCTCGTTACTCGGCGTGAGCGTCGGTTGTGGCCCGTCGGAATTCGGGTTAGACCCGTACAACACCTGGATCCCCTGAATGTCATCAGGCGTGAGTTCCACTTTCCGGGTCACCGACGCAATACTGGGGTACATAATCGACTCCTCCACCGACGAATGCCCCAAACCCAACAAGTGCCCGATCTCGTGGACCACCACCGATTCCAGGTCAACGGCGGAAGCCAACGACGGCGCGTTCAAGAAGTCGCCGTCGATCACCCAGTTCTCGTCGCCATCTAAATGTAACAAACCACTCGGCGGCGAAAACGCGTGGGCCAAAGTTCCCAACACGCCGTCGAACGGTTCCCCGTCGTTGTGGTCGCCGCTGTATATCCCAATCTTGATATCCGCGGCATTATACGACGACGTCTCGGTGAAATTCAACGGCGTTACCTCCGACCATCTCCCGAAGGCGTTAGCGAACACCGTCCGGACGACGTCTTCCACCTGATTCGCGGGCAGGAACGCATAAGTCAGCTCCGTCTTACCCCTGGGCCACCGAGGCCGACCCGGAAAAAACGAGTAATGGGCAACGGTGTGTATGTTGGGGGAAGTCGTATTCCCGGCGGCCTTGCCGGAGTTCATGGAAGACGTGCCGTTGACTATGTCCGGGTTCCCACATCTCGGGCGGGTAATGTGTTGTAATGTGGGCCCGTCTAGCTGGCCGGTGGCGTTGAGATTGAAATTCTGCTGATAAATCTTTATGGCCGATTCTAAAGAATCGTCAAAATCATCGGTAAAGTTAAGGAAGGATTGGTTAATGTATCCAAACCTTTGAAAGTATTGTTTGAGTTTGGATAAGCCATCTAGCTTTTGGCCGAATTCGCATCCGGCGAGTTTATTAAACCTGTCCCATGCTGTTGTATTTGGGATTAAAGATTTCGGGATTGAAGTAATGTTGGGGAAGAAATGAGCTGAAGTTGGAGTGGCCGAAAACAGAGCGACAAACAGAACAGATGATGAGATGATGAATAAAGGGCTGATTTTCATCATCTTTTCCGACAACTAAAATGGGGAGGTCTGGAACTCATACAGTTTGGATCTGAATGGTTATTTAAATCTGTGAATTTTTTATTATTATTTTTTTTTGGCAGAACTTTCTTAGAAGGATAGATTGTACAATTTGTACTTGTTAATTGACTTTTGTGCTTAATTACGTGGGACAGTTCTGAATTGTTCATGCAAAGACGTGTTCCTGGCTATGAATTGTTATTATGTGGCTGTTTCTTGAGCTTTATTTTAGTGCCACTAAATTTAATGAGTTGCTAATAACAACAATATTGTTTCTTTAAGAAAAAGTAGTCAATCCTCTTTATTTTAATTAGCTTTGTAAGTAATCCAAGGCCAAGAGAAATTGCGAGTTACATGACTTTTGTTGGATGTCATGCATGATAACACCATTTCTGTCTGACTTTCATGAGCCTGTTGTATATGCAGTGGTGTTACCAACAATTTGACCTTTTTCTTTCCCCTCCTTTTTTTAACTACTTTGAGGAAACGGTTAATGTTGGTTACCCGTTACGCCTTTCGTGGAATGTCATACATGACAGCCTTTTCTGTCTATTTTGATCTTTGACTTCCTTTTTTTTCATCTTAAAAGAAGAAGACACACAAGCAAAAAAAAAAAAAGAAAAAAAAGAAAAGAAAATGTTTTGAGGAAAATGTTAATGTTTATACTAAAGTTAAATCATCATCCCCCCCCCCCCCTCTGGTTCAAGATATTTATAATGCAAGGGTTGCATTTTGAGAAAGAGAGTTCAAGAATTGTGGTAATATTAACAAGATTAATGGTGTTCACTGGTAAGCAATTTCGACTTTTCACTGGAATACAAAAAGTCACACATTGAAATACTTATAGCTACTTGTAAACTTTGCACAAGTTTGATATCGTTCAAATGGAGCTAGTTTGACACTATCTTAATTGACACCCTCTCCGTAAGTCTGGAATCCAGAAACTTCTTAAAGACTATAAGTTCGACATATTTCATTACTAATTTTCAAGTCCAAGTCGCAAACAGAGATGATATGCATGGTAAATTTCTTTCTCTCTCTCTCTCTCTCTCTCTTTTTGTTTGATAAGGTTGAATTCTTATGTCTCAAATTTTGAAAATCCTCAAACTTCTCGAAGAATTGGAAAAATGGGTGAATCAGATTTTGAACGTGAAACGATTCCTATAGCGAGCTGGCAAGTTACTATCCGTTCATAGACGCAACAATTTTCCAAGTAGAAGTTTACACCCTTAGATGCTCGTTTCAACAGCAAAAAAATTGAAAAAAATAACATAACCGCTTACTCGTATTCGATTTTTTTTTTCTTTTTTTTAAAAAAACCTATGGTACACTTAAACCACGCAAATCATCATTTGATACTTGCATCACACTTATATCCGTCTATCGAAAAATTAGTATGGTGCAATTCATTGTATTAAAATAACTCAACAAGGTTGTCCAATTATGTTGGGATCGAAAGACTAATAAAGTAAAACCCCAATTAAAGTAATCAATATCATAAAAACAAATTCTATTTTAGAAAAATCCAGGTTCTCGAAGCTGGTCGCTTTCATGAAACATGTGACACAACTGAAAAGCATATATAACCCGGCCGAGTTTGACCACATTGTTTCTGAAAAAAAATTATTATTTTGTTGTACTGTTTTAATTTAATAAAATAGATTTTTTTTGAGATAAAGAAACTACTATTTGATTGATTTGAGGTATATATGCTGTAGCAATACTAATAATACATCCCCTCAATTACAAAACATGATATTAAAAACAAGATTAAATAGTACTCCTTCCGTCCCATAATCATTGTCCAGTTTGAGTTTTCATTTTTAGTTCAAATTGTACTAAAAATAAAATCTCAAACTGGACAAATAATTTTGGGACAGAAGAAGTATCTAAATCCAAAATCTTCTTCATCAATTGAAATGCCATCATGAATGATAATATCAATATGTTTACTGCGCGCAGAGATATTTCCTTTTGTTTTTCGTTTACATATGGTTTTCATGGTTCAACCTTTCAAAATTTTCAAACTTGTCAGCTTTCAAGGCCACACGGTAGGCGAAAGATCGATGTCATGAGCCACCACATCTTACCCAATTTATTTAACATCTTCCAAAACCTTCTAAACCATTAGTTAGTCTATAAAAAGGATCACCAACATGCCATAATTCCATACACATTTAAACTTCTCAAACATCAGTTTTAATTTGCTCTCTCCCAAATCCAAGTTTTTCTCAACTCCTTCGATCGCCTTAATCAATTTCCAAATCATCACCAGCAGCATATATCAATGGAAAAACACACAGTGTTCAACACAAGCGAGACTTCATGGGCGGATCAATGGGATCCGGAACCCGCTTACGGTAACGGGTATTACAGCAACAAGAACAACGGCAGCAGCAAGACTGCCAAAATCTCAAGCAAAGCCAGTGAGACATTTGATAAAACGAAAGCGGTTGCTTCCACGGGGGCGAAGAAAATCAAAGAAGGAACCCGTGCGGGATTTCACTGGATCAAAGAAAAGTACCAAAAAACTACCCAAAAGCATTAACTATGGTAATTAGTTATGCTAGGTTGGTTAATGGTGTTTTTTTTTACCATGACTTATGAAACATGATCATGAGCTTGCATGCATGATTGCATGGATCTTCATGATGTGTTTAATCCGTTTTTCTATGGTTTAATTAGCACCTTGGTTGTACGGTACGTATCTAATTAATTAAACTCTAGATTTACCAATTATTATTAGTTTTATTCCTTGGTTTGATTTTATATAGATTGGAGTATGATGTTTTGTACAATGTATAAACCATATGAGTTGTTTTATTAGTATAGTATTTGTGGTGCAGTTGAATTCATTCATTTATTTATTTTTTAATTAGTACATGAAATTTCAAACCCCCTTGTTCGTGCGACATTTGTTACGTGCTTGCTTATCGGCCGTCATGTGATAAAAAAAGTCGTATTTATTCTTCTCATACAGTTTCAGCGCATATTTTTCTTGTTACCGAATACTTTGACGCAACACAAGAATAGTAGGGAGAATGTTATAATGGATTAGTTGAATTGGGGGTGGATTAAAATAGAGCCGACTTAATGGACAAAAAGGGGAACCAATTCTAAACACAAAAGGGAAGTTGTTCCGATCCGTCCAACACCGACTTTTCCAACCCCCAACGAAGAAGAAATGTTAATCCGACGCGTTTGACACGTTATCGAAAATCATCATCCATTACGGACAACCCACATTTAATAATGAAATAATCTCGTGATGTTGTAAAATTTCTAATTAATTACAGGTGTACTGGTTAAAATATCTTTCGTATTAATGGTGAGAACAAAGACCACCATAATTTTTGGGTCCATAATAAGTGGATATATTGCATTAGTTAATCATGCCCTGGTGATTTTTTTTTTATCTTTGTTTTTCATTTATGAGTAATACTATTGTATAAGAAAATTACTTAAAATCATAATAGAAAATTGTTGGATTATGTTTTACCAAATACTCCTATATTTGTTGAAAGGTAAAAAAGAGAAAGAACCCAGTCAAGCCATCCCACATAAGCAAATGGCAGCTGAGAGAACAATTTTTTTTTAATTTTTAGTTTTTTTTTTTGGAACAATTTTTACTCTTCAAGCTCTATAATAACAAAAAATCCTCATATGTATTAACTACCACAAAGCAGAAAAGTTTATTAAAAGTAACATTCAATATCCAGACGTATTGCCCAAATAACTACTCTTTCGTCTGCTTGCAGGCAACTAAGATTTGTAATAAGCCGAATATTGATATAGATGTGCAATTAATGGATTTTGAAAAAAAAACTTTGCCATCCCAGAAAGAACCTGTATGACTCTATCCATAAAATGGTTTCAGATTCCGATTGTATGTACCCAAAAAAAATAATAATAATAATAATAATTCCTGGTCCCAAAAAAGAAAATGCCTAAATCCACCTATACGCGTTCAGAATAACCAACCCATTGATATGTTTGTTGTTTAGAACCTTACCAAACATCCCCCAAATCAGCAGCCTATAAAAACAACCCATCTGGCCCAGAGAATTCAGAAAAGTCATCCTTAACAACGCCGCAACTTCTTCTTCTTCTTCTTCTGCTCAATCCTCTTACGTGGTTTCATCTCACAAAAACTCTGTTTCTCCTCTGGTTTTTTTTTTTCTTTTTTTGGTTCTAAATCGATCAGATTTATAGATAAGGAAAGTCCATGGCGTCAAAAGGTTCGACGTTCGAGAATACATGGGCAGATCAGTGGGATTCGGAGCCGGCGTACGAATATAACACCACCACCAACAAGGACTCGGGTAGTGCTAAATCTTCTTCCAAATTCTCCGTTAAAATCGGAGGCACAGTTGATAAGACCAAAGCCGTGGCTTCCACCGGGGTGAAGAAAGTTAAGAGCGGAGCCTCCGCCGGCGTTAACTGGATCAAAGACAAGCTCCCCAGCAAATCCAAGAAATGAAAACAAGATCGTCGATGGATCGATCTCAATTTTCCGATTGATTTTTTTCCATGTGTTTGATATATACATAAGTAGATTCTGTACGAGATTTTATGATGGGTTTTGTGTTGATCAGTTATATATGTACATATCCCAAATTTCAATAACACAGCGTGATTGTTTTACTACTTTATTCATCTCACAAATCTCTGTTGCATCTATCTTTCGAATTTCTTTCCCTCTTAATTAATTCGATCGGTTTAAGGATTGAAAATAAATCTAGGAATCTCCATCTGGGTTTATAAGATTAATGGTTACAAAAAGGGAGAAAGATGTCGATTAATATTCTGTTTCTTGTGTGTAGCTTTACGTGCGGCGGTGAAATGGCATAAGTCGATAAAGTCGACCTGCAGTCCCAAACAAGGGAAAGCCAAAAAAAATAAAAAAAAATTGATGGTTTTTCTTGTGCTGCTTCCGAAAACATTCAAATTTGGGTATTGGCCTATTGGGAGTGCTGCTGCTCTATGCTGAATTTTGACATATATACTAGTGTATATCTGTATATACGAATTAGTAGTTCATAATTTGTTCCGCCACTGGTGACCTTATACCCTTCTAGATAGAAATCAATTAGGTCAACCCACCAAATCAGTTTTCTATCACATAGTGATACTAGTATTACTATAATTCAACTATCAAGCCGTCTCACATTGACTGGTCAATCTTATAGTCCTCCTCCATTAAGTAAATTAGCCTTTTGCTACATTTCAAAAACACACGTACACAGCAGAGATATGTAAACATGATATCTCCAATCATAGCCATTTTTTTTTCAGGGTTTTGTTTGAATTATATGATTCTCGAACATTTAGACTCGTGATGCCTTTCATATAATTTCTCATATTTTTAACACCTATTCCAAACTCTTACATTCATTCGTCAATTCTTCAACCCACTTTTATACATATTTAGTATTCCCTCTGTCCCAAAATTATTATCTAGTTTGAGATTTCACTTTTAGTACAATTTGAACTAGAAATGAAAACTTAAACTGGACAATAATTTATGGGACGGAGGGAGTACTTCTTTTGTCCCAATACGAGTGGCCAGTTTGAATTTTTTATTTTTAATATAATTCACACTTTAAAACTAAAATCACAAACTACAGATGATTAATATTTCGCATGTAAGACCGTGTTCTTATTTATATGTAGGGTTGTCATGTGATGATGTCATTATGAATGCTCGTTATTAACAAATAAAATATCACATAACCAAAAACAAAAAATTTAAGATCAAAGGAAACCCACTTTTAATATGTGTTCTCTTGTCCAAAAAAAAATATATTAATAATTCACATCATAATTTGTACTTTCCCTATCCTAAAATTATTGAACTAAAAGTGAAATCTAAAATTGGACAATAATTATGGAACTGAAGGAGTAATTCGTGTTAAAAATGATACGAATCATAAGTTGTAAAGTGAACTATTTTTTCGAGTACCATCAATTTGAATTTATCGGCAAAAAGCAACAATCCCAAAATTAAACAACTTTTAAGGTTTTATTTTTAATTAGATTAACATACTAAATAAAGTTTACATAAAATCAAAATACTTTATAATGGAGCCCGAAGGCATATTTCTTAGCAAAACTACATATTATAGAGAATTTTATTCTGGTGTAATTCTTCCTGGATTAGAATTTCGATGCTTCTAGCTAGTATCATAGAATGTTCACTTCCATTTATAAGTGTGGACCAAAATCCACCATGACAGATATACATTGCGAATAAATTGGTGAGAAACTAATGGCTGCTAACCCCCCCCCCCCCCCTCCCAAACCCAAAAAAAACAAGAAGTCCTTAATTTCCCTTGGGGTTTCCTCCCTCTATAAATATCAACCCAATAACCACTCAAACGAGCCCTTTCGGAATTTACCAAGTAAGGCTTAAAGCCAGCTTTTTCTTGTGTCTTTTTCCTCCTTTTTTTTTTTTTTTTTTAACCCCCTCTCTCTCAAGAAAAAGTTGTGTTTCTCCATCAACTTTTTTCTTGAGGTGAAAAAACCAGGTTAATATCAATTAACAAAAAATAAAAAAATTTTAAAAAATGTCCAGCGTAGACTTGCCGGAGAATCCATGGTCGGTTGTGGACGAGAAAAAGGCCGCAAAAACTCCTTCCCGGCAGCCGAAACGGCTAGGTGATCCGTCACCGAAGCTCTCAAGAAAAGTCAGCGAGAAATTTGAGAGAACGAAGGAGGTGGCTTCGGCAGGGATGAAGAAGGTCAAGGATGGAGCCTCAACCGGCATACATTGGATGAAGCTCAAATATAATCAGACCAAACTTTCTAAGAAATGATGAAGACAATTCTATGTTTTCATCCATCAACCAAAAATAAATAAATAAATAAAAAAGATAGATGCTTAGCCTTTTTAATTAATTGCTTTAGTTTTTCCTACATGCACATGCATTTCCTTGTCTCTTTTCTTCAAATTGTGTGTGGGTGTTTGTGTAATATAAATTCCTGTTCAATGTTTTTATTATGATCTGTGTTACTTTTTTGGTATTTTTGTTCCATGATATTTTTGTTTGATCGTTCATTTCAAAATTTTCAATCGGGCAAACTCGAATTTGGGTCTATGAAATATCTTGACTGCAAGAAGACATTTGATATAAGTATTTCTGTTAATATATATATCCATTAATATATATATATATATATATATATATATATACACACCAAAAGCCAGATTCTGTAAATCCCAGCAGCATATATATAAACCATAATCAAAATCGCCATCCATTTGGAAATTGGAATTAGTCATTTTGGGTTGCCCATCTGTCAATGGCATTGATTCTTTTAAATTAATTAATATATTGAGGAGGCGTGGAATTAATAAGTTCGTTAGAGGACAAGAAAAAAAGTCAAAGGAAGACGTTTGCTTTGTACCGTACCGTCCCAAAAGAAAATATAGAAGCGCTTCCATTTAGCAAATATTAATGGAATATACGGCTTTTGTATCCGGGTTGCTAATTGTTATCCCATCAGAAATCTTTCTGATTTTGCATTAGCAAAATTCAGCTCGACGAAGTAAAACTGGAATACGGATTTTCTTACCGGGTTGCTGATGTTATCAATAAGAAATTTTGGATTGTCGAGTTAATAATAATTACATACCTAAGTTCCAAATAAATTATCCACATCAAATTTGAAATTTGTATTGTTTTTAGGACAACTTTTCAGACATCATTGTAATATTTCAAGATAGTCTGAGCAAGACGTGTAATATTTCTTACATTTTCAATGTTTGATATGATCATTTCCGAAGTTCTCCATTGCTTGTTAAACTGTTTAATGATACCTCTCAAAAGGTTTTTTTTTTTTTTTATATTTGCAGGGTGTCCACCGTCGGCAATAATGACTATTCTCCCTTGCTGAATTGTAGGCACCTCAATGGGTGAGATAGCTAGACAAAGTATTTAAGGTTACTCCATGTCCATGGCGAGATTTGAACCCTCGACCTATAGTTAAGGGTGGAGAAATCCTTTCTACTCCATCACAACCACTTTGGTTAGACCTCCCAAAAGTTAGCCAGGCGTTCAATTGCAGGCGTTCGATTGCGATTCCTTTCATATAATAAGGGGGGCTGGTTGCGTTACATAAATTTGTTGCCAAGAAAAGTGATTCCTCTTAATTTAAATTTTTGTAGTAGGTTATAATATTTATAAATAAATACATTTTGGAAAAGATAGAAATTATTAAAAGATAAATTTTGTATTATGTATTGTGAGTGACATAATAATAATTCTATGTGCCGATTAATTTTAATGCCCAACAAAGTTCAAAGCATCCTAAAACGAATTGTTTGAGTTTATTTACGTGTTAAACTATCATTTTTTTCCTTACAAAACTTTGTTTCAATGTAACCCCTAAATATCTCAGCATTCCTCATCTATCGCCACCAAATCACCAAATATTGTTGTAGTTTTTGTTTTTTCATAAATATAAAAACAGTAAGAGAAGATCAAATGAATTTGAGCTTCCCAGGGGGAGGATGCAATGGCGTCTTCATCGGAGGAAGCGTTCGAATTCCTGATAGGGATCATTTTGTTAACATTGATGGTCGCGGTTCTCTTCAGCCTTCTATATTTAATCCTTCGAGTCATTATACAAACCTTCCTTTTGATCCGCCGTGAATGCTTCACCCGCAACAACGACAACAACAACAACGACATTGCCCTAGCGCCTGCCTGAAATTTTCATAATTTCGTGTACGTTACAATTAATCATGTTAGTAATCTTGCTATATAGTGTGGTACGTTAATTTCGTGTTTAATGTGTATGGATTTTGAATTTTATTTTTTGCTCTTTATTTTTTTGGAATTCAGTGGGCTATGATATATATAGGGGGTGGAAGAGATGAGAAAGGCACCAGGACTCCAAGGTAGGAAGAATGGAACAAATCAAGCTATTGTTTTCATGTATCCCTTTAGTTCTGTTTAGATCACCCTGCGATATGAAATGTTAGTCATGATGATCCTTATTTAAATTTTGTATCATTTCACTTGGCCTTTGTTTTTTTAACCTAAATCACTAACCACAACAAAAGATAAAAAGAAAGAGTGGTATCCACTTAATTTGTAGCTAAAACTCCTTGAATAGCCTTTGATAAATTCATTCAGTTGCGAAAAAAAAAAACAAAAATAATCATCAATTCAATGGAGCTGATTTGGTTTGCTAAGAATTATACTACTATTTCTAATAAATACTGCATTATTAGTATCCATATACAGTTAGTTATACACACTCGTGAGTTTTTTTCTTCTTTTCATTTGACAGCACCACACGCTTGAGTTGGATCATATTTGGAGTTATTATTCATCATCATCATCATCATCATCATCATCATCATCATCCGCTTCCCACCTTTTCAGAAATCAAGCTCACGTAGATTGAATGGGATTTCAGTTTTCTAGTGATGTCTGACACGATAAGCAAAACAATCTGCTCTTTTTTTTTCTATTTTGTTTGGCCTAATATAAATTGCATTAAGTACACACTACACTGTAAGTAACCATCATCAGCTTCCTACCAATTGAGAGTGTCCAAAAATGGGTCAAAATTCTTATGTTTCTGGTATCCCGGAAATCAGCCTGAGCTCCGGTTGTCGAGGGATGCCAGTTCTCGGATTCGGGACCGCAGCCGATCCTCCGGTGGATACAGAAACCACTAAACAGGCCGTATTCCAAGCAATTGAGTTTGGATACCGGCATTTCGACACGGCTGCTCTGTACAATTCAGAACAACCTCTTGGGGAAGCCATATCTGAAGCAATTAAACGAGGATTGATCAAATCCCGGCAAGAGCTTTTCGTTACATCCAAGCTATGGTGCAGTGATGCTCACAAAGAACACGTTGTTCCAGCTTTGCGGAAAACACTTGAGTAATTTGCCTAAGCCAGCCTTTTTGTACAGTAATTGGAAACATCTATTCTTTGTATCATTTGGGTTAACGGGTTAATCTAGTTTTTAATTTTTGTTCATTTGATGTAGAAATCTGAAGATGGATTACGTTGATCTTTATCTTATACACTGGCCTGTGAGTTCTAAGCCTGGGACTTATGAGTACCCTATAAAGAAACATGATTTTCTGCCTATGGATTTTAAGTCTGTCTGGGGAGCCATGGAAGAATGTCAATTACTTGGACTAACCAAATCTATAGGAGTTAGCAACTTTAGTGTCAAGAAGCTCAAAGATGTTCTCGCCAATGCCACAATTCCCCCGGCTGTGAACCAAGTGAGTTTCTCTCCATTTTGTGTTCTTGCAGGGTATAATTAATGATTGTTTGCTAGTGAAGTATGAAGAGCAAAGAACGTAATGAAAGTAATTTGTTTGATTGGTTAGGTTGAAGTGAACCCATGTTGGCAGCAGAAGAAAATGATGCATTTCTGCAAGGCAAATGGGATTACATTGGTAGCTTATTCTCCCTTGGGAGCTTATGGAACATTCTATGGCACCAACAGAGTCATGGAATCCGATGTTTTAAAGGAGATAGCACAAGCCAGAGGGAAGACTGTTGCTCAGGTATCATTTAATTACCATGCATCTTGAATCATATGGCTTATTCTATCTCAAACTCCTTCCACCTCAAAGCAATAAGTTCTGTTGTTTGGATCTAAGTAAAACACGGAACATAAAACTACTATTTTGGGATGATGAATTGGTTGAGTTAAATTTGTGTAGGTTTCTCTGAGATGGGCATATGAGCAAGGCATTGGAGTGGTGGTGAAAAGTTTCAATAAGGACCGGATGAAACAGAACCTTGAGATATTTAATTGGAAGCTAGAGGATGAGGAAAATATGAAGATTAATGAGATCCCGCAAGAAAGAGCTTGTCTTGGAACCGATTACACATCAGTTCATGGACCTTACACTTCAATCCAGGAGCTTTGGGATGATGAATAATAATTATTCGCATTTTATCACTACTGCATTGTCTTTTAACAAAAAAAAAAAAACTACTGCATTGTCTACAAAGAGGATACAGTACCAACATTTATGCACCTGTTTCTGGTCCAACTCCAATCCTTGGATGAATTTAATCGGAAATGTTACATTCTATCCAAGCCAAATAATATGGATGCAGTTGAATGAAACCCCACCAGTTTCTGACTTTTAGTTATCAGGTTCATCAATATTAACTAAAGAAAAACAAAGACAAAGCCACTTTGATGCTGGGGAAGTGATTACTATAGCCATTACACTGTTGAAAACTACAACATATCACGGAGAAATTATTATGTACAAGAAGCCGATCTCTCAGTAACAAACTGAGAGCGCAGCAAAGAGTGTGTTTTACAAGACTACGAGAATGAGTGTGCTCGAGCATTGAAGGAAAGCATCTTTGACGAAGACAACCACATACAAAGCTCATGATGATACACACTAGAACTCCAAGCTAACAACCGTTTGGCCTCTCATAAGTTGGAGGCAAGGAAGGACAATTCTCATTCATGTGAGCATATGGCTCTAAAGTGTTGTAGTGAGGCAACTCCATTCGGTACTCGCCAAGAATCTGGCAGAAAGGGAGATTTTCATCCTCATTGTTGCACCAATTTGGAAGACGGGTCTTATTATTTTCAAAAATTTTGAGCATGTAGGCATCTCGAATCTGCAGAAGGCGGGATATTTAATCATGACTCTTGGTGTGGCAAAGACACTTCATAATGTAAAAAAGTAGGACAGCCAAACAAAAACACTCACCGTGAATTCTGTCACTTGAATAGACTCGGCCACATGACCGAAGACTCCAGCTTCCTTATACATGGCCAAAATAAAAGCAACGCAAGTTGTAGATTTCCCATCACTGTAAATCCATTCATCTTGCTCTGGAATGGTAAGCAGCTGGTCGAAGGTTAATCCACGCTTTTCAGTCTCAGTTAGAATCTCATACAAGTCTAGACCCTGCCAGGGAAAAACCAAAATAGTCGGATTTCACGTGTATCGACCCTCAACAACAAAGACTAATGTTCTACTAACAGTTCATGAGTATAGAACTTTCTTCCTTGCACAGTGCATTATGCCAATATCCAGCTAATTTTCTATATTTCATTTGTCAAATTTAAAGTTCTTAATACAAGATTCGTGGGTATATGACTATTTACCAACACCTTCACACAAGGGAATTTCACATTCAGCATTCTTAAACTTATCCGATGCACATTTAGCTGATCTCGGTTACAGCTAATCTACCCATTTTCAGTGGTTCCAGCAAATTATCAGTCTTGAGTTCTACAACAATTTAAGGCTAAAGAATTGGGATTTTTAAAAAAATCACAAAAGCAAGGAAACAGACACATTATTTTCTTTGCAGTACTCCCACAAAAAACCTAAAGAGTCGGATAAAATACTACACAGATGCCGAAACATCACCCACCTCTGTTTCAAGACGCTTATTCAGTGCTTCATTCCACATGTTTGCTGCATAAGATGGCTGCACTCTAGTCCACATAGACATTAGAGAAATAACCTGCATAGAGCATTTTGTAAGGAACCTATCTCAGTCTCCTAAACCTTTAACAAGACTAAAAAACAAATCCACACGCAGAGAGGGCGAGGAGTCACTAAAATACATAACCACACACAAGTGTCTCCTAGCAGTAACCTCATAGCATCCTTAAAAGCATTACAAAAATCCTCAGTAAGCTCATTATATCCCCAAAAGCATGAAAATACCGCCAACGGGGTTTCACAGTTACTATAATCCCAGATGGTTTTGATGAACAGATGAGAATATAAAATAACAGTATAGTTTACTTCCAGTAGGGATAATGAATACAACAGAAACATTGATAGAACAAAGTTTCATTGAAGTATGAGGACAAGAAAAATATGCAATTAGATACACATGGATGCAAAATGTCATGGAACCAAGTAAGATGATCCTCAGTTCACCGCCAAAAACCAGCAATTCTACTTCCATAACCAAGCTCACAAATCCCAGGCAAAACAGCTTTGAAGAGAAGTGTTTCAGAAAACAAAGGTTACATGATCAAAACTCTTGTTGAGCATTCTAATATGTCCAGACCACAGGACTCAACAATCTTCGCAAACTTGAAAACATTTCAGTAAAATGATCGCAGTATGAAGAAAATGAGAAAGAAAAAGAAATGAAGCGACTTGAAAAAGTATGCATACCAAGTGAGCATCAAGTGGTGGAGGGAAGTTGTCAGTCACAGTATCAATCCAACTAAAAATCATGTTGTGATACCCATATGGCTTCCCAGACATTCTTTGTACATAATCCCATGCAGCAGAAGAATTGAATCTGGCACGAATATCTGGATGCAAGGGTAGCAATGCTATTTGAGGATTAGACTCATCCTTAAGAGCCGATTCCCACCATTCATCCCATGGGACAACAGCAATAATTTCTTCACCCTGCAACATGTTGAATAATGAGATCAAACTAGACCATACAAACAAATCAACTGAAGGACACTTATGTTCCCCATTAATCCCCAGTAATCTTACAAGACAATTGGTGGCCTAAACCTCTTAATGGTGCCTTATGATACATAATGCAGTCTGGCAATGTAAAATTCACGTTCGTATATAGCTTGTTCACTGTTCATCCCCCGCCCAAAAGAAAGAGTAATATAGAAAGAGCACCTTTTCATTCTCATATCCTGACTCTGCAACCCAAAGATCACCCAGTTCATCTTTTAAACAAACAGCTGTATGGCCAGCAAAAGCACCTGTGACCCACTTCTCAAGTGTTTCAAATCCGCCCCATCGACCACGAATCTTTGACAAAGCTAAAAAGTCACCGGAATGAACATCAACTGGATTTATTGTTGTAATCCACGGCTGCGGACGTGTCTCAAATGTTGCACCCATGTGTTTCTTAAGAAATTCTAGGTTCGCTTTCTGACCCCATGCCGTGTTAGAGAAAAGAGGCAACACATCAACCATTGAGAGCAATGTTCCAAGCATTCCTGAAGGCATGAGAAACACAGAAATCCCATGCTGCCTTACCTGCTCAGTTACCAATCAAAGTCAATTATACACTATATTGTCAGATATAATACAAACTTGTTCCACAGAGAGGGGCAAAAAGAACACACGTACATATTCTTCTTCAGCAGGCTCCTCCCATGATTCTATCCTCAAGGTATGGTCCCGTGCTGAAAAGTAGTAATCCCATGTAACCCGGTAAGGTGTGGCAAACACATAGAGGTCCATACATGTCCAGCTGTGAGCTGCACTAGTCTGCAAATGAAGAAAGGAGGCAAACTTACAAACCAAGAGACGAAGATAGTCCCGAAAGCCATTATCTTCCCAGTCTTTAACAAACAAACAGGAACATTTTTCCTGGCTCGTTAAGCTGAACCATCTATAGTTATTCTTCAGTTTCCAGATTAGATTTACCGTTTTCAGAAAACAAGACTTCCAACAACTAACGCGCAATTTTATATCCTCCCGTACAAAAAAGACTGATTCTAGGCCAAAAGTGCGAATAAATTATGACCAAAGGGGAAAGTTCACTGTGTTGACCCTATGAAAAATATCCTAAATCTCAGTTTTTGCAAGCATTCTCAACAACTAAATTAAACATCTTCAAACGGGCCAGAGTTTAAACAATTAATTGGCTAAGAAAGCATATTATTTCTTCTAAAATTACAAAAATCTTAACAAAAACATACCGAGAGATAAATAACGGCTCCACCGATACCGCGATCCCCAGCAGCAGTTAGCTCAACCCGACCCGAATTATCCAAGAAGCAAGCCCCTTTCCAGTCAATTGAGCCGTTGTGGGGAGTGAGGGACCCAATATAGGACGGCAACAAATCCACGGCACTGTGGAGATTGTTCATGACCGGCCATGAAATTTGACGTGGAAGCACCGGAAGAACATCCTTGACTCTGAAGGGCACCTTGAAGGCATCTCCAACTCCTACCCCAAATATTAACCCTAGAAAAAATAAAAATCTGACTATGTACAATTTCCGAAACATGATCACGGTGATTGTGATCAATGATTGAAGAAAAATAACCGGAATACCGGGAATTAGGTTTTCAATAAAAAGGGGAAGTAGGGTTCTGGGTCATTCTACGTGGAAATTTGGGGATAAGGGATAATCAGGAATTAGGGGTTAGAAGGTGGAGATTTGAGAGCGAGCTAAGATGCGCGTTTGTAGAAGAAGACTGTGACTAATCAAACCAATGATCAAAATCAAGAATCAGGTGTTAAAAGGGCTCTCTTTTTTCTTTTTTTCTTTTTTTCCATCAAAAATTAACTTTAGTAGAATACATTTCCCCCTTTTTACAATTTCCGACGCTGGGAGAAAACGTTTTCAACCTAAGAGTTGGTTCTTTTTTCTTTTTTTCTTAACAAGATCCAATAATAAATTGATATCAAAACAGAAATAATCCCGTCTTAATTCGTTTGTGGTGTCACAAAAAATTATTTTTCATTGAAAAAGTTTGATAACTCATTGAAACACATAGTTTTTATTTTCTCATATTTTCAAAATATTACTTTCCAAAATGTTCTTAATAAAACACGCCATGAACAAATTAGTTGTTCACCTGACTTGCATTCGGTTTATTTATTTATTTTTAATAGCATAATGGTTTAATCACATGCATTTTGCTTTAATAAATATTTTATGATCAAACAAAGGAGTAATCAATAGAAAAAATGATTTCTTCAAATTGTCTGTCATTAGTATTTTTCCCGTTTCAAAATAAGTGTTTTTCTTAATCAAAATTGAGAAATTTCAAAATAAGTATGATTCCAATATATTTTTTGTCCAAAATTTTAAACTCTCGAAAGAAATACTCTTTATGTCCCAAAATTATTGTCCAGTTTGTGATTTCACTTTTAGTATAATTTGAATTATAAATGAAAATCCAAACTGGACAATAATTATGGGACGGAAGGAGTAGTTTTATTGCCAAACATTTATTTTAATGTAGTTGGTTGAGGATATTCTAATAATTTACCTAACTTATTTAAGTGTGTTTTAAACTATGTGCAAACCGTAGAATGATATTTATTTTGAGAGGGACTGTTAACAATTACAAATCCGAACAAAGTGTATCAAATTATGTCGTGTAAATAACATCACCACAGGAATACCTAATTTAAGGCGGTACGTAAAGAACTTATCGATGACTTCCAAAATGCACTCAAAATGTACCATTTTTCCCGGAATGCATACGATTCTTCTAGGCCTTTTCAAAGCCGTCCAAAACATCGTCTTCATCTGCAGATGTTTTCCATATAGGAGAATAAGGAGATGATTATTTCTTCATTTCTTGGGGCGACTTCGCTGGGACATTTGGATCTTAGGAGTTAGTTCTATAAGTGAATGGGCCGGTGTTGGTTTTGTGGCTGCTGATATCTTGGGAGGATGAACAGAATGTCAGGGAGTGGGTACGGGCTTTGGTGATAATTTGGGCTTCTTTAGATAAGGAGGTTGTTTCATTAGGATTGTGTTTCTGATACTTAGGTGGGTGAATAAGAGGTGGATATTTGGGCTTTGATAGGTACTGTTGGTGCCAGATGTGGAGTGTTGTTCTTGTTTGGGCTTTAATAGGTACCGTTGGTACCAGATGTGGAGTGTTGTTCTTGTGGGCTGGACAATATTGTGTATGCTGATCACATGGTGAGAATCTGTAGCCAGTTCAGACAATGCTGTCTGAAACAAAATCGTGGTAAGAAGAAGAACCCATGAAGCTGTTAATAAGATGAAGCCACTTCAAATCTTTCCCATTTTGGTTGTGCTCTTTTATAAATTGATTACTGGTTTTTCTTTTTTTTTACAATAACGGAGGTAAATGCCTAAGATGTACGTTTTTAGAATAAATTACCCTTATTACATCATGTTCTAGCCATGATAATACACCACAGAATGGTCTATCCAACCATTGTAAACGTTCCGACACTGAACCGCCAAAGAAACCAAATAATCAGCCGTGAAATTAGCTTCCCGATATATATGATTAAGTTCTACCTCCCAATCTCGAGCTAACAACTCACGAATTCCATAAATTAAACCAGTATGAATACCCAACACTACATCAGTCCCCTTTGCCATTGTAATGATACTACTATTATTAAATTCGACTGCTACTTTTCGCCAACCAAGCTCCTACGCTAAAGTTAGGGATTGAAATAAACCCCTCAACTCAGCTCCGGTGATAGTACAATAGCCAATATTGGTCGTAAACCCTCCCAACCATCTACTGACACAATCCCTAGCCACCCCTCCAGCTGTAGCCATGCCCGTTGTCCGATTAGAACTCCCATCAGAGTTGATTTTTAACCACCTTCAGGCCGGAGGCAACCAGCTAATCATCAACGACTTCCATCCCATGAAAGTCCCCCCCTTAAGAGTTTGTCGCTCAACGAACTACTAGAATATGTGTGTTCAACGAAATACTAGAATTATAGGTTTTGGGAATGAGAGAAGCTTTAAGCATTTTTTGTTACGTTTGTATTCAACGTGTTTCCCTCAAACTATGAATGTATGTAGGATTACTAAAGTAGCGGTTAGGAAAGAGCATACAGTAACGTATGTCTATGTGACATATCTTACTATATCGTACCGATTAATGGTGCCTAAAAAAAATAAAAAATAAAGTGAAGTAAACTATCAATTTTTTGGCTTCTTAAAGAGTGTCTCCTTCCAGGCAGTCGTTCATCATTTTCATGGATTAGAGTTTTGGCTCTGTAAACCCTCCAAGTTAATGTTATACTAATCTTACAACAACATTCCAAAGAAATAGTGATAGTTCCAGTGAAATACTTCATTTGTTTGAAAGAAATCGTCCACTTTATTAAATTAGAACATATTGTACATTAAATTGAACTATTTTTGTGAAATATAAGGAGTATGATAATAGCTGATCACATTTTTTTTTAACCTCAATATCGCACCTATTAACTAGTAGTAAGAGCGTGTATTTAACAAATTTTACCACAGTGAACTTTTCTTTCAATTTTTTTGGTTACTCATCCGTGCTGTGACTCATCTATCCTGATTTTTTTTTTTTTTTCTAAAAGAAAAAAGTTGTGTTTGTTGGAATATCAAGATTTGCACTCCCAACGGCAAATACAACATTTAATTAACAATTCATTTCACAACAACTGGGATAGTTTGATAAACATGTTTGTTAGTTGTCACTGTGGATATGGAACGAATTGTGCCATTAACTTTTTTTTTTTATACACAACACCGAACCACACGCTGACTTCTTTTGGTTATGTTTTGTTTCTTCATCGTTGACCTCTTTCGTTGACCACCGCCGGCTACCTTAAACCTATAGAAATGCAGACTAGTTAAAAATAATACGAAAACTAGCACCCAAAAAAAATAATAATAACAATAATAATACGAAAACGAAAACATGTAAACGGTATAAACTGCGTGGAATTGGTCACATATATTTATGGGGACAAATTGTTCAACTTAATTGACTGACTTTTTCCATCTAAGAAAATGCCATTGACTTGAATCGTATTTGATGATGATCAACTTGTCAATTTTACTGGACTCTTCTTCTTTCACCATCAGAGTTTTTGAAAATTTGTGGAAGTGATCGTTTCGAACAAAAGGAAGAAATTGAAAAAGCGAGAAGAAGGGAAAGAAGAAAAAACAAAAATAAAAAATTCATTTCTGCAACTTTCAGGTGGAAATAATTTAATCTGTCTCAATTTCCAAGCACTATTTCTTCATCACCGAAAAATCTTTATACTATCTCAAGCCGGAAATGATTATTTTTGTTTATTAAATTATTACTTTAATATTACAGATAGAACACACGTATTCATCAGGGTTAGAAGAAGATATGGCACAAGAAATTCAAAAATGTTAATGTTAACCATTGAACAAAAACTGCTTGTTTTATAATAAGGGATTCGGCATGAAACTGCTACCCGGAAATAATAATCATTTACGCTATATAAACAATATAAATTTAAGCAGTTATTTAAACTAATTGCAAAGACTTAACACCAGTTAGTCAGTCCCAAATTTTAGAAATAAACTGTTTTTCATTAATGTGATTTAATAATGTTAGTTCACTGAAAGCTACAATGACAGGGTTTTTCTCCTTATTCTTTTTATTTTCCCCCTCCTGACCTTCGGTGTTATTAGAATGTAGACAAATGCGATATTAACCACAACCCAAGTTTTGGTGGTGCTAATAGGATAGCTCTTTTGATCCTAAAGTAAAACTGTGAAAACTTAAAATCACTTGTCTAAACAGTAAAAAAGATTAATGAAAAATGACATAAAGGAGGAAATACTTTTTAGGGTCAATTTTATCAGTATAAATAAATTATTGCCAGGAAAAAAAAACATATGAATATATGAGAGGTGTGCAAAGAAAATCAACCAAAAATAGGGGGGGGAAATGGCATGAAAAAAAAAAAAACACGCAGACACGCAGAGAAGCTGCGTTTCCCAGGTAGCGGGCAAAGAGGCAAAGTGGTGATGGGAAAAAGCTGCAAAAACACAAAAGCAGTAAAAGGAGGGAATAGCATTAGTCATATCCGACTACTCGATTTGGTGGTAGTCATCCAGTTTTGAACGTGAAGTATTGAATTTTGGAGGATTTTGGGTGATCGATGATTCTGATTCTGACTACGACAAAAAATCAAAAACGTTAACCAAACTTAATAAAAAAAAAAAAAAAAAGCAAACCAAAGGTTAAAAAGAAAAAAAAGATCAACCTAGGGAAATACAAATCTGAGGGGGTGGTGTGGCAATCTCATGAGATATGATTTGTAGTTGTCCGAGATATTGAAAAATCACCCCTCCGCAAAAGTCCAAAAGTGCCTTCATTTCAATTCTTAGAGAGAAAAAGAAAAAGAGGCAGCTGATTTGTGTGTGTGTGTGTGTGCAGCTTGCTGGGCCCCTCCTAAAGATTTGCTTGCCCCCTCCCCAAATCTTCCCTTCTTTATTTACTCTCCTGTCCTTTTTTCTTTCTTGCCCTTTCTCTCTCCCATCACATCTTTCACCACCATTACTTAATTACTCTTAATACTAGTACTACATATATTATTAGAATTAAATTTGTAACCAAACATAATTATATATTCTCTCCGTCCCAAAATTATTGTCCTATTTATATTTTCATTTTCAATTCAAATTGTACTAAGAGTGAGACCTCAAACTGAACAATAATTTTAATACAGACTATATCACTCGATTTATTCGACGATTTTAGATGGAGTCGTATAGATATATCTGAGCTGTTATTTCTTAAATCAGAAACTATCAAGAACTTTATATCCAAATGTACAACCGTTTAACTTATAAACTACTAGTGTAATTTGATATTTATACCGTCTTTTTTAGATGGACGGAATAATTGATATTATAGTTTCTTGACAAAAAAATATTGACACATTAGTCAATGAGCTTTAAAAAAAAAAAATTATAAAGTTGGGGTTTTAAAATAAATTTACCCACCGATTCTTAACTTGAGGAATACTGCATCTTCTTCACTGGGTTGTGTTTTGTCATCCTGATCAGTTTCTCCTAAAAGAAAAAGTCACAAAATCCCAACCAATTTTTCTTTGGGAATCATGTAAGAAGATTCACCCCTCATTATACATTGACAATTCAACGCCCATTGCTACTAACCTGTCTTCTGGAGAAACGTGTGCTTTTCTTTTCTCTTACTACCACTTTGACTTCAACACTCAATCAAACCTTTAAGAAATTATTATTGGGGCCGAATTCAACTGATTTTCAATACTTTTTAATCACGAAACGGAAAGAATCAATATATAAATCATTAAAAAGTTGTAAAGCAATATTAACTGTATAAATTAACTGATTTATTCCGTTTATCACATTTTTAACCATGGAGTTTTTTTTAGTATTATTATGCATATGATACGTCATACCTGTATCAAGTTGCTGTATATATTCAGCGAGGGGGGTTAAAATATGCAATAAAAAAAAATTCCTGTATATATTCATTCAAATACTAGCCAGATAAAAACTTCTTTCACCTAAGAAGCAGAACTCATCGTATGTTCTTATCAAGATTTAAACAATCGTATTCCTGCATTTTATTATCTAAAACTTGATTAACCAACAGAAGAATAGTGTATACCATCTCAATTATGGGGAACAGAGTTAATAAGAATCACACAAAAATAAAAGTTGGTAAAACTAGTGAAATTAAAGGGGCATTTCCAGGTTATCTTCTCTGCATGTGGAAAGGAAGAGGAAGGAAGCTGTTGTTGTCAGGAGACGGAAAGACAGTACATACGGCATTTTACTTGATGATCTTTCTTTTCAGTTCATTTTCTTTATTTTCTCGATCGTTGAATTTTATTTCTAAATAGAAAAAAAATAATAATATTTGGCTGAATTTATAAAACTTAAGTCAGAAGGCATTGTCATGTAGATCGCGATAGAAGATTTTTATCACCTATTCACACGTCTTTCTTCAAGAATCCGAGAAAATCAATGGTGTGTATAAATACAAAATTAACCTACCGTTAGTTTTATTTTTTGTATGTATGTCTTCCAAGGATAACAAGGAACATTCGTGTGTTTTCGTAATTAGTTGAAATTAAACTTGTAATTTATAGTTTGGTAGTAAAAAAGAAATTGTAATCTTGAACGCTTTAACTACTCGAGTCAACAATGGTCGCTGAACTTTTTTATTTTGCAAAGATTTTTTTCCCTTTTAATTTTGGTATCATTTTGGAGAGACTTCAAACAGCCAACAGGATACAGAAACAGAGTCATGTGAGTTGCGGTTCGACTGTACACATAACGCCAGAAACGAGAGCGTGTGAGTGGGCAAAATTGATACTATGATTTTGTTCAAATCTTTGGTTGCTTTAATTTTACACTATTATTGTACCAAAATCATACAGTAATGTATACACGCGTTTATTTTAAGGTCTTAAGAAAACACGTCGACAAGAATAACTCAATCAAGAGATCTACGAGGATGGTTCCCCGATGATGATATGGTTCTTCAGCGAATGTGCAGATTTGTCTTCAATTTTTACTACTACGCCGTTTTTTTATAAGGAAAAAAAAAATATATCACTTGTTGATATGATCACCAGTTCACCCCCAAGTCCGAAATGATATCCATTTACATGCATATCGTCACTTATTAATTAGCCATTGATTTGTGTTCACCAGTGACCAAAAAAGAAAAAAAAAAAACACAATTATTTGGATAATTTTGTTTCCCGGACAGAAACTATTCTCGTCGACTACGTATTAAAAGAAAAGTGATTTCGAACTATTATATCCGAAAATTTTAAATAGATATGCATTTTAAGAGTGTTTTCTTATATTGTAATAGAAAATAGGGTAGCAAAATTTACGACTGCCGCCTAAAATAAAATAACACTTCTTGTAATTTAGATAAGCCACATGCGAAATAAGTATTACGCGATTTATTTTTCATTCATCATTTATTTAAGTATGAAAATTTGTCGTCCTTCTAAAGTTGCTAATGCAAGTTGTTGGATTTATTTAGGATATACTATTAGTTAACTATTTATCCTTTTGGAAATGGTATGACTTAGGAGTGACTGCTTTAACGTCATTGCAAATATTTCCCACTCTCTGCAGTTGATCTACTTTATTTATTGTCTTTCTCTTGATTCCCTCTTTCTTTAATGATTCCTCTTTTTTCTTTTCTCTTTGTAGTTTTTGGCATTGTAATAAATCAATTTTTAGTGGTTAATACGTCTCTTATTGGTTCAGATTTCTTGATTAATTGATAGTTGTCGATTTCTAAAGTATACTCAGCATTACTGTTGAGATACAAAGATAAAAGATGGAGTAAAATAAATTAAGATATCGATAGCCTTTTGAGATTGGAATCACAAAAGTTGTTAAAAAAAATCCCAATTATTTTCCCAAATACAGAAAATGTCTCTTTCAACATAGGCATATAGGAGATTACTGTTTTTGCTAATTTTATTTCCACTTTTTTTAATTAAAAAGACTCATATCTTCTGAGCTTAAAAAATTCAAATAGATATTACTTGTCTTTGCATTACGATAATTTTTAATGACACGAATGAACTAAAGAAAATGCATATATATAAATTTATTATAATATGCATATTCATTAATACCATAGGGGTAGACAAACATAATCGATAATTTGCATGCGTTTTGTAACTACATAAAACAGAGATTGTTACAGAAAATTTTCACAAATCATTTTCTAAGTTTAGCAACACAAATTATAGAAGAAGAACAAATTCAGAAATCCAGAATAAAAGGCAAATAAATTGAAAGGAAAAAAAAAAGAAAAAAAAAGAAGAACAGAATGAGCCTTACAGATTTGCCATATTTGACCATGTCCGCAAATTCATAAACGTGTTTATTACCATGTCTCGTTTTTCCTGACATATTGATTTGACTACTCAAATTTCCAAGTATGACCTGCCCAGTCAACCTAATTTCACAGCAATAACTTTCAGAAACAGAGAGAATTAATTCAACTATTAAGTCACACAACACGAATAACCATGGTGCACAAATGCATATCGGTCAGTTAGAAAAGCAGCCAGGATCCCCAAACAAAAAAACTTTCATTATCTTTTTGCAGAGTTTTTTTCATCACATTTATTGTATTTTAGGTTAGTGCAGAGTATATTTGTTTCAAAACAATTAATTGTTTATGTTGAATCATAAAAACAATATAATTAACACAAATACGAGAGTGGAAAAACAGGATAAAAATCACATTCTTGGGGGCAGATATTTCTCTTGTAAGAATCAGATTTTCTTTTTTCAGGATTAGTACGTATAGTATTTGAGTAGATAATGCTGAGGATTTGGTATAACAAATGCAAATTTATCTCTTCGAATTTCGAGACAAGACGTACTTACCATATTTTTCTACTAACATAACACTGATTTCTTTCGAAAGACGAAATGAAATCCAATTTTGCCAAATCCCATTTGAAAACCAAAACAATGTACTAGTATGTATATATATTTTTTACCAAATCAAGAAGGCAGAATCCGATTTGCACAAATCAAGACCTCGTCTTTCTATCGTGCATACTAGTATTATTTACTCAGATCATGCAAAATCACTTACCTCCTGGCAGCCTTATGGTGCACCACATTTTGAGACTAGGTCATAAATGTCACATTTGATATGTGGATCATAAAAGCAAATCGCTACTTGCTGTACTTAAAATCTGATCATAAAAGATTTTTCAGATCACTTCCTTGAGAGGAAGACTTACTGCCAGCCTCAAAAGTCTAAATCCATTGAATTAAGCATTAAATTAAAGAAGGAATAGTAGTTAGTCAGCCCCAATTCTTCAATATATATATATATATATATATATATTTAAAAAAAAAATTGTCATTAGTCATTAAGCAAATCGTCTTATTTATTTTATTTTAATAAACTATTGTAAACTAACGTGACCAAGTTTTCAAAATCTCCCGAGATATTAGAGAATAGAAGAAGAAGAGGGCGAAAATCTCACGTTTTCATCATATTTTCCATTTGATGCGGGGAAATCAAATCATATCAAGCTCCCCAAAGTGGATATCAGAATCTGAGCCGTATGGCTTACAAAATATTAAAAGTAGATTTTCCCAGATTTGATTTTGAACCCTCCTCACTATATAGTCATATATTCATATACCCATGATAGGGACCCGTATCCTATGTCAGACAGACACAAAATATTTGACATTTCATTAACACCCCCAGCTTTAACTCATTTTTCTTTTGTTCATGTATATATGAGCTTTTGGTGAAGAGGGCCTCTTTTAAGTATTTTTCCAGTCTAGAGAGAAGAAGAATCAAAAGCATCTTCTTGTTCTCCCCTGTTCTCATTCTTTGTTGTTTGGCTAAAATCGATTTGGGTTTTTGGAAGACATGGCTAGAAATGGAGTTTTTTCTAGGAGGAGAAGGTTTGATAGGTTGGAAGATGGAGCAGCAGGGGATTTATCATCATCCTCATTGGAATCCCATGAGGTTCATGTTCTTGCTGTTGATGATAGTCTTGTCGATAGAAAGGTCATTGAAAAGTTGCTTAAGATCACATCTTGTAAAGGTAGAGTCTTTATATATTTCCCTTTTTGAACACAATAGCATTAGTACTCTGCAATTTGTGTGTCTGATAAAGGGGTTGTATTGTCCTTGATTCTAAATAGGATTCATTTGCAATTTTGCAGTTACAGCAGTGGATAGTGGAAGGAGAGCTCTACAATTTCTTGGATTGGATGAGGAGAAGAGCTCTGTTGGATTTGATGTAAGAAAATCGATCAGTTCTCCACAGTTTGTAATTTTTAGAATAATTCCATCATCACTTTAAAAAGGTTGAATCTTCAGTTAGTGTAGTTTGTTGATTTCTTTTTTGTTTTGTTTGGATGAATTTGGATTGCAGGGATTGAAGGTGGATTTGATTATAACAGATTACTGTATGCCTGGAATGACTGGTTACGAGCTTCTCAAAAAGATCAAGGTTGGTTCTGTCGCTCTCTGCCCTTCACAATTTTGTTTTCCTTTGTGTCTCTCCTTGTTAAGAAATGTTGGATTTCAATCTTCTAAATTAGGTAAAGGCCTAACCTGTTTGCGTCATTAGCTAATAGTTTCCCTGATTTGGTGTAAACAGGGCTCATCTACTTTCAGAGAAATTCCGGTTGTGATTATGTCATCAGAAAACGTTTTGGCCCGAATTGATAGGTATTATCCTGTTCCTTCTCATTGATTTCCGCAAATGTTTGAAACACGTTTGAGTATGCAATAAAAAAGATTAGGCTTCAGGGCAAGTTTGGAGCAACAGAGTTATAGGCTTGATTAACGTGTTCATTGCCCGTTATTTACGTTTCTTATATATTTTCAAATGAGCTTTCTTTTAATTTCGAGTATAAAACAAAGAGATAAGTTTGAATGGGGATTAATTTCGGAAAAAATTAAATACCGTGGGGCTTTTGAATAGACATTAAAGAAAGAATCATATCTTAACATACATCCCCTTTTGAAGATTCGCTTTGGTTTGTGATAATATATACTAACGACCTTCTGAATTCTTATGTTTTGATCAATGAATGGACAACCACTTTGCTTGTTTTTGAAAGCTAAAAATAAATTAAAAAAAAAATGCCCATTAGTATATGCTTCAATAGAAAACAAATTGTTAACCTATCTCTTAGGCAGTTGTGGAAGCAAAGCAAAAACTAATATTTGGGGAATCTTAAATTAATCTATTGTATTAAAAGGTCAATTGGGGGTGGCTGTTGCCCAATGCTTTTCATCGTTTTGGAATGTCAATAGAATGCATACTAGTTTTTTTAGGGATTAGGCCCTCACAATATTTGGATTTGGTAGGTGATCAAATTTTGTCAAATCACAAATTTTATTCTGGTTGTCTGCTTCCGAAGTCAATATGAGGGATTCGTGGGCAAATTTTATGTTGATTGAAATATTTTCTTCTCAAATTTGCCTTTTGAACGGTGTGTCCTAATATCTTTCTGTTATGATCATGATGACAGGTGTTTGGAAGAAGGTGCGGAAGATTTCATAGTAAAGCCAGTAAAACTGTCGGATGTTAAACGTTTGAAGGATTACATGTTTGGTGATGATGGAGTTGTTGGCAAACAAGAAAGAGGGATTTGCAAGAGAAAATTACACGAAACTTCTTGTGATGATGATGTTACAATGTCACCTTCAAAATCTCCGTTACCATCATCATCATCATCATCAGAAGATTTTTCATCAGCTTCTCCACTGCCAACAACCACCTCTTCCTCCTCCACGTCATCTTCGCCGCCATTGTCCCCGAAATCATCCTTAATGCTGCCTTCAGCAGATTCATCACCGCCTTCCTCACCCATCGCAAGGATTGAATCTCCCACAAGGAGGCTTAAAATGAGCACTGATGACCAAAGCTGATGCAAATATTATTTGATTATTCTTTTGAGAAAAATCCTCATATGTTACACTTAGGCAAGCAAGCTCAAAACTCGATCAGGACAGTAGTAGTTTTGCAAGTTATTTTGTATGGTGGCTTGCCATTTTCAGGGCCTAAAATTGGCAAAAGCCTAACACTGTTTACTTGTAGATTTTGCTTCTTTTTAACTGGCTTTGTCAGTCAATTTGGCCTCAAAATGAAAAATCCTATATCTCTCCAACTTCAACCATGTTCACACTAATCCAGATTGGATTAATCCCAATTACGCGTTAGGCAATGTTACAGTTTGAAAGTTCTTGAAGGCCATAGTTCTTGGTCATTATTGATGTGAACTGAGAGGCATTGATGAGAAATGATTTGATTCGGATACGATATTATTTTGATGTCGATTGTTGTCTGGTAAAAGGGGCATGTGGGATTCTACGGATTTGAGTTGGGACAATGTTTGTGATATTGTTCTGTGTACTAAGGCATTTTTTTTAGGGGGAAGAGAGTTGATGTGTGAGGGCCTGGAGGGTTTTAAGTTGTGGATGGACTTGTGGGGATGGATCCATGGATTCGGCTGCCGTGTCTGTCCAGTTGTTCACTCATGTGGTTTTGTCTAGTTTTTGAAACGTTGATTTGTTTGCCAAACCTAATTTTATACTCCCTCCGTCCCAAAATAATGCTCCGCATTGAGTTTTAAATTTTATACTGTTTTTAGTATAAATTTAAAAACTCAAAGTTGACTATTTTTTTGAGACGGAGGTAGTACTACGTAGTTTTCGCCACTCTGTCATACATTGTACCCATCGACCAATCAAATCCCTTCAAAATCTTCTCTTTCTCATTCCTATCATTAACCACGTTTTACAGCATGCTCCTTCTCAGAAATAGCATATTATTCTCGGATCGGATCTCTTAACATTACTTTTGTCCCCAAACAAATATTCACATTAAGTTTTTAATTTTATATTGTTTGTAATAAGAATTCCGAAACTCAGAGTTGGACTTTCTAAAACAGAAAGAATACTATAATTGTGTGTCGATGTTGGTTCTTTACTATCAATACTAAGATTTTCGGTAAATGATAAGTAAATCCAAATAATCAATCATGTTGATGCGAAAATATCATTTCTCGTAGCCTTCCAGCAACTCTTATATTGTATTTTTTTTACTACTTTTAGGTGAGGTTAAAAAAAGAGAAGGTGTTTGCTTTGTTTGGATGATAAATGATGAGCTTGCAAAAGTGAAAGGATTCTACCCATGAATGGTGCTAACCGAAAAAGGAATAAATTGAAACTGTTTCATCCAGAATTCGAATCTGAATAGGTCCTACAGACAAACGCTCTGCCTTTTGTGTGTGTGTGTGTGTGTGTGACCCAAAAAAAGGAAAAGAAAAAATAAAAGAGGTCACTTTCAGGAGTAGTAGTAGACAATAGACATAACAGTTATGAGGATTCCATATATCCTTGCTCAATGGGCATGGGGCTAATAATGAGAGACCCAGGGTTTTGTATATAGTACTCACTACTCAGAAAGGGCCGAAGGTTTGTTTCCTGCTTCTAGTTGTCATTTGGAAGAGGTTCATGCACCATACAATACCATCCCCAACTTTTTCCCCCTTTTTGAGGGGTTTTGTGAGTCGGAGTTGGGGGGCGGAATGGGGTTGGGATTGGCTCGAGTATAATATACAGTATATTGATTTTTTTTTGCGGTTATTGAATTTCAAATTATAATGTTTAAAATCATACACTCATGACATTTATCAATCGTGCCATTACATCGTTTTATTTTGAAAATGATAATCATGTTTGAAAAAAAAACCCTGTTGTGTTATTATGTCCAACTGTCTACTGGTTTTAAGTGTTTCATCCATTTTAATGTTTGGCACAAAAATAACATGATACTGCAGATCATTGGTCAAATGGCCTTCTGTGTCAAAGTATAATGAAAATATAAGGCTTGAATGTATTGGGCCATTTAAGGCCCATTTTCAGCATTTTTCGATGTAGGACTAGGATGTTTTTGAAGTCTCCATGTCAAAGTTGACCTTTTAATTTCATTCTCCAATAACTGGACGAGTGTGTCCTCAAATTTGTAGCACCAGAAGCAGCTATAGCAAATTGCAATATACTACGAAGAATCATGAAATATATCCACACTTAGGACTTGTTTGATAAAGTCAATTCATATTTAAAATTATTGGATTAAGTATTTTTTTCATTTACCATGTTTGATAACAAAAAATAAACCTCTTAATAAATTAAGTGTAGTTGAAACTGCAGTACAAAATATAAGCAATAAAAGTTAGATTATTTTTTATTCCGTAACTGCTTAATGAAATCAGTATTTCTAATTTAGTATTAAACATTTATAATTAAACACTAATTTTTATCAAACAGCCCTAAGATTCAATTTAAAGTTTTAAACAATTGAGACGTGTGATTAAGCGAAATAATAATGATATCAGATAATAATAATACTCAATTTGCTACCATAAAAATAAACTAATAAACTTTGCAAATCGTTTGACTACGCAAGAAAGCCAAGTATACCAGCTAGCGTCTCAATTCATCCTCCCTTCAGAAGACACATCAAGAAATTAAGTATATATGGCCTTACCTGAACTAATAATGCAAATGCATGTAAACTCTCTAAATTAATCACTACCGTAGCCAGTGTTTTTAGAGCCGTATCCAAATCGGTGGGCATATAAAACTATAAGACTGGATGTCACTAAATCGTTCAATACTTCCGTCTTCAAGATTATAGGTTCCCATATCCTCGCCACCTCCTAAACCCAGGAGGCCTCCTCCCCTCCCTTTTGATTCACTGATCTCATGGTAACAATAACATTCTATGCAATCATCCGTAAAATAGATACAATTGGGCTTCACAACACCCGGAAAGTCAGAAGCCAAAACTGACTTAGCAGCACCATGCCCAACAAAAATAGCGTTCATTCCCAAACTAGTGATCCCCTCCCACTCACATTTGGTGACATCTAACCGAAGCACCTTGAAATTAGTAACCCCATAGCTCCAATCAACCACATCTGCCAAGTCTTCCACATCAAAACCATTAACGTCAGTTCCATTCCGAGTAACAACCAACAACTCGTCGCTTCCGCTTGATGATGATTCTACCACATATGCTTCCCTGAACGGCAAGAAGAATTCTCGATCGATGATCAGGAAGAGCTGGAAGGCATGTGGTGAGGATTTGTGATCCCACACGCAAACTTGGCCCACGGTACTGACGGCATAAAACTTACCATCGTGGTAAGTGACGTCCCGAAATGTTGGATATCGGGGTGGGCTTGACAGTAACCGGGTCCACACCAAGTCGCCGGGCCTCCAAAACCCCAAGAAAGCACGACCGGCGTAAATCACGGTTAGAACAAAATCCGATACGCGCCGAGGGTTAGCTGACAGAACCGCCTTCATTATGAAATTGAAAAGTTTTGAAGCTGGCTGGGGTATTTAAAATCAGGGAAAGTTGTACAGTGTGGGAGTTTGATTTGAGAACCAGTGAGATGGTACAATAACATTACTTCGCCGGAGCTGTCAACGGCTAAGATCCACCCAAATCTGGCGTCCATGCACATCTTACCTTTCGCCTCGGGGAGTGGTAATCTCATGACGATCTTTCTCTTCGAGAGGCTGTAAAATTCGCGTTCGTCGTTGTCTTGTTTTTCCGCGAGCATTAGCAACGGAACTCGAGTCAAGGAGGAGGAGGAGGAAATATTGGCGAAATTAAGCTTTCTTGCGGCGGCTCGCCAAGAAGCACAAGCTCCTCTAAAAGCCATGAAAATCTTCCACTGCTATTACGTGTTTTGCTATCTCTACCAACATCTCGTGAAGAAGACCCGACCAATCTCTTGTGGCCTCCATTAATTTCGACTCTAAGGGTTAACAAATTAAAATTTTCAGATCTTCGCGCGCAAGGGGGAAGGAAAGATATGCAGGGGAGAGATAGCAAACCCCATTCTGGATCCCTGTACTAGTTGGACCCGGAATCAGCAAATTTGGGTCAATTTGATTTTGTTAGGACAATTTTCTTCAATATGTCGTTTTTTTTTTTTTTGGGGGTGGGTGGGTTAGATGATTTCTCTTTTAACAATTTTAATTACTTTTCATTTTTCACACGCATACGTAACATATATTCTATTTTTCAATTTTCAATATTTTTTTCAAACTTCTTTTTATAATTAATTATTCTCAAAAAGACGACAAGTTTCAACACATATTTCGAATGTGAGATATTAAAGACAACAATATTTTTTCGACAGCAAAACAACATCGTTAGTGACATATAAGTTGTGTTTGACTATTTACTTATTTCATTTTGGATCATTTAATTTCGAACGAAATTTTAATTTTTTTTTTTAAAAAAGAAAAAAGTAAAAAAGGGGACAATAGTCTCAATGATAAACCCTAATACTATATAATCAAACTTTGTAGCATATTACTTGGTAGTGTAAACCTTTACAAGCACGATAGGTTTACATTGATTTTAGTGATTTACCATTAGGAATTAAGTCCTGGTTGCAACATGACTTTATAGGTGTATTTTAGTCGAGGTCTATTTTAATTTGATTTTGATATATTAGGCATTTAACTTCTATTTTGTACCAAATAATAATAACAATTATAATGATATCATGAAGCATGCATTTGTTCATCTTGAGTAAAATTACCAAGGTTAGCAGAGATAAGTCTGGCTCAGGACAGAACTTCTTGTGTAATCAGATCAGATCTTGAGTAATGAAATAGTTCTTTCTTATAAATAAAATAAAAAATGCATTTGTTCTTTGTAAAATAAAAGTATATATCAAAGCAAAAAACGGACATGACGATGAAGTGGGGCAGATTCACGAACAACAGCCTTAAATGTTGTGGGCAATTACAGATATGGGGTGAATTGCCCAATCGAATTTAATTTCTGGCCGGATGAGCGTCTTGCATGTCTAACCCAAATGTTTTCATTTTAATCTGCAAAGAGCCTATCGATAGGCCCAACAACAGTTTAATAAGAGCTTTTTTGTTAAAAGAAACGATCAATAATTTTCTTCTTCTTCCTCAATTCAAATCAAGGTGGATCATGATTGATGACTATAGATGGTTTTAATGAAAGAAAACTATTTAAAAGTGACCGGTAGTAAGAGATCATTAACGTGTACAAAAGTACCATTGATTGACAATAGTTTACGTCATAACAAAGGTTACATCAACACACTGTATATGAAAACTAGTTATACTCATTCCGTCTCAAAATAAACTTGTGTTTGTTGAACTAAAACAAGACGGATAAATCATAAAAGAATCGGTTAATATCACAAAACTCGAAATAGATAAGTCACGTATCTGAAACTACACCCTGCTCCAAAGTCTATTTAATGCATTCATAAAAAAATTTCAAAGCGTTTCCACTCGAAGGTCTTCAAGACAATAATGCAAAATTTTCCGTCTCTTCAACTAATCAAAATTGAATGACTGGCGGACTAATAAATGCAAGACTTTTAATTTCCTTTTTTTTTATTAAATAAAAAAAAAAACCACATTCTTGATGGGTGAAACTGCGAACCGAATGTTTCTCAACTTCGCTGGGAAGTAAGGTCGATTTCAACGCCAAATTAGTCAACCCCAAAGCACTACCGAGTTCCTATGACTGAAGTTGGGCACCAAAGCTTTGACCATTAATGTTTATTGAAATCTAGAAGAAGATGTAATTGGTCATGAATTTAATTTTATGATAATGACCCCCCCAATCTTTTTTATCACTAAATAAATTTGCGAAACTTTCTTCTTCTTCCCAACCACTTCATAAATGGGTTTTTGTGATTGAAGTTTTCATGGCCAAGATTTTAGCAAGAAAGAAAAAAGAACTCTTTATTTCCAACTACCTCCTACCCCCTTCGAAATTTTAGTTAGTGTACTAACCTAGTGACCATCTCTTGTCTAATCCTTTCTTCTTCTTCTTCTTGATTTAAATCCACCATCTTTAGGTGAACCACTTTTCTTCCCATTTTCAACTAAGTTTCTACATTGTATTTCCCAAACAATACCAAAAAAATCATCATCATCAATTTCTAATTTCTTTGACCAATTTTTAGTGATGAAAAAAAAAAAAGTGATATCAATATCAATTGTCATCAGGAATTTACACGGTATACATAATTCGACACTTCAAACAAAATTGCGGGACGGATAATTTCTTGTCAATTTCATTAAAACTGGAACGTTTCTCAACGGAAAAGTCATTTTGTTTGATTGAGTATTATTTCTGACGTTGCCGGTTTAACGTTTATAAACACACCGAAACCGTTTCCTTGTTACAGGCCAGAAAATAAATACTACCAAATCATGCAAATTTAATAAGCCATCAAGTGCCAAAGCTCTACTTTTTCAAAAATAAAAAAATAAAAAAAACTTAAATAAACCCCCTAATTGCATGTCTGACCCAAGAAAAGTAACAAATAAAATAAGGTATCCCAGTTGCGTCATTGAACAAAATAAGAAGTAATCAACTCTGAATGTTCGATTTAACCGTGTTTTTTAACTCTGAAATTTTCAATTAGAAAAAAAAATTATCATAATTAGTTTCTATCCCTCTGGTTTGATTATATTATTATTATTTCAGTAACGTACAATAAACATGACAATGATTTTGAGACGGAACGAGTATTTGTCCAAAAGTGGCGTTTCTTGTTGAGGGGTATTTTGGCCATTAGCAAACAGAAAAAGCCCGGGAAGTCTTAAAATACCAGATTTACCAACTACTTTCCTTTTGACACATTCATCTAAACCAACCTAAAGGAGAAGAAGATCCATCCCATATTGAGTAGTATTTGACTAATAAGGCTTTTTTCAGAGCAATGCACAGAATAAACCAATATCCAGATTTAACTTGTTCAATCTCCTCTCTTCTTCATCAATTCTGTTCAACCTTTCTTAATCATTCATGGCTGCTTCTAATCCTCATCATCCATCATCACTATTAATTTTGTTTTGTTATCTCCTGATCATCATCCCACAATCTTCCTGCCAATCAGGCTCCTCTGCCCCTCGGAACATTCAAGTTGTTTACCCATTTGCCCTTACGCCACCACCACCGCCGCCGCCCCCGCCGCCACCACCGCCGCCGTCCAATTTTACTCCGCCGTCACCGATTTTTCCGGCGCCGAGAAGCTCACCGTCGTCAACAAGTAAGAAAGTTGGGGCTGCTGTTGGAATTACTGCTGCAACTACATTAATTCTATCTGGGCTCTTGTTCTTTTTGCTTCAGAGGTGTTCTAAGCGTAGGAAGGAAACAACAACTCATATTAATCCATATGCGGCTAGTAGTCCTCCATTTGTGCCGCAACAGAATGAATTCAAGAGATTTAATGGGAATTTGAAAGGGGTAATTGTGGATGAAGATGGGTTGGATGTTATTTATTGGAAGAAATTAGAAGGTGAGGATAATAGCAAGAGGAGATTTGAGAAGCAGGCTTTTAGGGACTTGAGAAGGGTAGAAGAAAAAGAAGAAGAAAAGAAGGTAATCAGCAAAGGTGATCATCACCAGAAATTCGCCCCACCCAGCCCGGAATTCCCTTTGCTCAGAGGAAAGTCTTCGTCTTCCCAAAGCCCGATTTGGAATGATGTGGAAATCCCATTCGAAAAGAACGTTTCCGGGACTTCTTTTCCGGTTGCTAAGCGAGAATCGTCAATCCCACCACCAGCACCGCCGCCGCCTCCGCCACCACCTCCACCAGTAATTCCGGTGGCTGCTGTGGCTGTTTCCAAGAATAAAGCCCTTTCGCCGCCGCCTCCTCCTCCTCCGCCAGGGCCGCCACCAATCCCACTCCAGAAGATTCCTCCACCTCCTCCTCCGGTTCTTCCTAAGGCTAGAACCGTGGCTGTGGGAGTGATTTCAAAGCCGCCTCCGATTCCGAAAGGAGTGCCAAATGTGAACAAGAAGAAAGAGGCCTTAGAGATAGAAGGAGATGGGCAAGTGAAACTGAAGCCTTTACACTGGGATAAGGTGAATCGTAATGTGGAACATTCAATGGTGTGGGACAAGCTTGGTGGCTCTTTCAAGTAAGGACCATATTTTTTTGCCCTTCTGTTTTAATGTGCAAGTTCTTTCTAGTTGGATCAGTTTTTTGTAATTAGATTTCATAGTTTTTTCTAACTTGGTTTTGATTGTATTTGATGGATTCCAGGGTTGATGATGATCTTATGGAAGCCCTTTTTGGATACGTTGCTACAAACAGAAAATCTCCCAGAAGTAATGCATCAATACCGACAGGAAGTGATACTAATAATAAGCCAGGATCGTCCTCCCAATCTCAAATCTTCATTCTTGATACAAGAAAGTCCCAAAATACTGCAATTGTGTTGAAATCTCTGGGCATTTCACGAGACGGGATCATCGATGCGCTCATCCAGGGGGAAGATTTAAGCTTAGAAACTCTGGAGAAGCTAATGAGGATTGCTCCAAGCAAAGAGGAACAGTCAGAAATCCTCGCATTTAATGGGGATCCTGCAAGATTAGCTGATGCTGAATCATTCCTTTACCATCTCCTTAAAGCTGTTCCATCGGCTTTTACTCGGTTTAATGCGTTGCTGTTTAGGTCGAATTTCAACCATGAGGTCCCTCATCTCAAGGAGTCCTTCCAAGTACTTGAATCCGGGTGTAAGGAGCTTCGTGCTAGGGGGCTTCTTCTAAAGCTTTTGGAAGCTATCTTGAAGGCCGGAAATCGCATGAATGCCGGTACTTCAAGAGGAAATGCTCAGGCTTTCGATCTCACGGCTCTCAGGAAGCTGTCTGATGTGAAAAGTACTGATGGGAAAACTACATTACTCCATTTTGTGGTGGAAGAAGTTGTTAGGGCAGAGGGAAAACGCTGTTACCTCAATCGTAAAGGCAATTTGAACCGCAGCAACAGCCAAGGCCAAAGCAGCTATACCGGTGGTGAAAATTCACAATCGGGACAAGATAGGGAGAAAGAGTACATAAAGCTTGGTTTACCAATTGTTGGTGGCCTCAGTGCTGAATTCAGCAATGTGAAGAAAGCAGCCTCATTTGACTATGATACTCTACTTAAAAACATTACAGCATTAGGATCACAAGTAGCCGAAATTCGGAAACTTGTTCAACAATCTGCTGGAGGTAGTAATGAAACAGGAGGATTTGCTGAACAAATGAAGATTTTCCTGAATTCAGCTGAAGAAGAAATGAAGATCATAGGAGAAGAGCAAATCAGGGTGATGGAACTCGTAAAGAGGACAACAGAGTATTTCCAATCAGGGGCCAAGGATAAAGGGTGGCAACCATTACAAATATTTGTCATCGTTAAAGATTTTCTGGATATGGTGGACAAAGCATGTGTTGACATTGCAAGAAATGCTCAAAAGAGGAAGCCTGCTACGACACCACCACCTGGAAACACTAGCGGATCATCATCGCCGGAGTCTCCTAAAAGCCGGCCTGCTGTGAAATTCCCAAAATTGCCAGCCAACTTCATGTCTAGCTAGTTAATGAGGTGGTGATCGAATGAAGATAGAAGCTTTGAATGAAGTTAATTGGGATCTGTATATGCTCAAATGGGACAACAGAACAGAAGGGAGAGGAACATGTACATTCGCCTCGGGGATCTTTTTTATATGCAAGATTCATTGCCATTTTTTCGTTTTATCTGTAAGTGCACTTAATTTAGATTCATTTTTCAGGATTCTTTTACCATATGATGCTTGTAGAGATAGGAAATTAGCAATCTTTCGTTTTTTATTTAGTCTTCGATTCTTAACAATGGACCGTGGAAGAAAATAGAGCCACATTTGGGGGCCGTCTTTCCAACAGACCATTCTTTCTTGTTTCTTACTAATGTTTTCTGAGTTAGTGACAAAAACATTACCCTACTGGTTGATCAAGAAAGCTGTTACTGTACATTTTGATCTCTTCGTTTGTAACTACCGCATTTTTTATAATTGACACAATAAAAGAAATATTTTCAACTGAATGGTGTGAACGAATATTTTTGCCATGTACACTTTCTTACAACTTCGAAAAAGGAAGAAAATAAATCCTTCTAAGCTGCACCAGCCTATCTCCCTTCTGCAAGATGAGGCCTTTCCATTTTCCCAGGAAGGGAGTCTAAAGCTGCACTTGTTCTGCAAACAAGGGTTCGGAGAAAGCATTTACTCAAACGCTTCATCTCTACAAAACTAGAGTAACAAATATACCTACTATTTCATAAGTCGAGCCCCGCAATCTAACGCCCCAAAAGAAGCAAAATAGCCTGCTAGTTGAATTTCTGTAGCATTCACGTATCTTCGCGCACCTGAAATTCTGGAACAACCGCACATTTGGTTTTTACCAATTTGGGGCCACTCATAAGCTGTTTATACTTCCAAAAATTTGCCTCTAATGCTTAGTGGTCGGGGATCAAAGTGCACAACTCCCACTTGACATGAAATGAAATCTTCTTATACCTTCGACAGTGGTCCACGATGAATCTTCCTCTTGTCCTCCTAAAGGTCAAGTTGGCAAGCAAGGAGGAAAGTTGTTAATATCTCTACAAAAATGTCAGAAGAATTAGTAGTCTCTGGAAGAAACTGATGCTTCTTTTGGGGGAAGAGCCCATTTACTATATGCGTATTAAACCAGCGACTTGGGAAGCGTCGGACCTAGATGTCTTGTTGATCTAAATTTATGAACTGCCAGGGAGACTAAAATGTGGAATGTGAAAACATAAACGTAAAGCTTGAAAGTTCCAAATTACCTTGCCAGGAGAAATCCTCATAGTTCCTAGTCCTCTGTTAAATGATGGTGCACTAGTGGTCTGTGGTTTGAGACCTTGCCTAACATTTTTCGGCTGACCCTCCTGAATATGATGCATCACTTTGAAAAGTCAAGCTTTACATATGTCTGCAAACCATTAAGTCTATTAAGCTTGAAAGTAGGAGACTGCTTGAGCAGAATCGTAGATGTACCTTTGCCTTAGCACTATGATGTAATCCTCCACCCTCTTTTACAAATGACTTTTCACCAGGTTTCTGCAAAAATAGTAAACAAATAGAACATAATGCTAAGTGAAAACTAAAGATCGCAGTCACCAATGCTAATAGAAATGCTATATTTGCCTACAATAGAGACGCAAAATGTTGGAGACAAGTTCTACCTCCTTCCATTTCTCTGCTTTGGCATCAGCTCTCACACCAGTAGAAGAGGAAACAACAGAGGCGTTCTTTCGGTCAAATCCAGAACCTTTGGCTGACCTGGTCATTCAAACATACTAACTTCATCAAGGAATTCCAGTAATGGGGGTCGGGAGACCTGACAGTGAGAAATGAACTTTTCCCTCTAAAAGCTCATCTAAGACGAAATGGTTAATTCTAAGTTCCTTAAGCTATTTTGCCAACATCAGTCAAGTACAACTTTAACATACATGAGGTAGGAGGGAAAAGACGCATATTTAACATGCAGCACTTCATAAAGGAAAAATTAAACATGGCAGCTTGCTTACCATGATGACAACGAACTTGATGTGGTGCCTGATCGACTTCTTTGACTAACCTTTTCTGCAGATTTCTTTGGCCTGAAACCGAAACAATCCATTGCTCACAATCATAACCAAACATGGACAACGTACATATTAAATCAATCAACAAGGAAGCTATAATATTCCACCTGCGTCATGGAATACAGTAAGACAGACAGATAACAAGGTTACCCCTGGTGTAGCTTGTTTGGGTTTATAAAGGAGGTTCACCATTTTTAACTTCAAATACGAGATATAGAAACCAGGTACCTCACAACAAATGATATCCAACCGAAAGATATACAAGCAGATTAGAAATGAGAAACAGAGTAATAGATTACCCTTCATTCTCCTTTCTTGGAGTCACATTAGTAGAAATTCTCGTCAAAGAACCCTTCACGGAGACCTGCAAAATACATCAAATGAATATTCGATTAAACAAACTGGAAAGGAAGAAGGTATATCGTTGTGTTCTCAAAATTCTTACTAAGGCATGTTGTAACTAGACAAACCTGTTGCGGGCTACTGGCTGTCCCATCATTTGAATATCTTAATCCATTGAGACTGTTCTGAAATGTCTTAAATGCTCGCCTCACAATGTCTTTATCTCCCATGCTTTCCATAATCAGAGATTTTCTGGTTATGGAAGGAGAAGGCCCAGAACTGGCAGGATCCAAACTCAGCGACATGTGAAGAGAAGCAGGCCTTTCTCTCCCATTTTGCATTGGAGAATTCTTGACCCTCGGCAATGCAGGCGTTTCATTAACTTTCTTTGCCGAGGGTCGAGAAGATGGCATCATTGTGGATTTTGATAATTTGGGGGTTGAAAGTTGAGACATTTTCGTGACTGTTGATGACTTGCTGGCTGGTGATGCAGCTGTCTTTTTACTCCCAGCAGACACCTTCTCCACTCTAGTTGGCGTCATCTGCACAAAACATGGAAAACCCAAGATTCAATCTTCATGATGCAGACAACAAAGCAAGAAAATGTGGTTGTTAGAAAAGTTTGACAACATATTTAAACCCTCACCTTCTTAGTGGCATTTGCTGGATGAACTTTTGAACTCTTTTTATTGTTTTGAGGCGTTTTCTTGACCTCATTAGCCACCTTCAAAGGTTGTTCCACAATTTCCAAATGTGCACTTTTAGAAATATCAACTTGAACAACTGTGGCTCCTTCTTCACTTCTTGATTCAACTTCAGCTTGATTACTAGTCGATTCTCCCTTGATTTCTTCAACAACATCTGCTTCATGGTTAATTGAAGTTCCATTGAGTTCTTCCTTATCTACCTCAACTGACAAGCCTTGAGAACCCACAGAAATGGCATCGTGCTCTTTTTCTTCAACACCTGGTGTAAACATCAACTTATCTTCAACAGCAACTACTGGCTCAACTCTTTCGGGAGATCCTCCACTGGCTAGTGAAGTATCCTCGTCACTAGGTAAAGATCTCTGCCCAACGAAGTTCTTGCAGTCTGACTGTACTGAACAAGGAGGAACAGATTCCATTAAACTTTCCTGCTCCAACTGCTCCGTCTTTTTGGCAGCAATTTTCTTATAGTGGGCTTCAAAATATGCCTTCTTCTGCGCTACTGATCCAGGAGTTTTGCACTTCTCAACTTCTTCCAAATACTTATTCGGAGAAAACGATGACCATTTTTCCCAAGAAAGCGAATCAGACTCATATTTACCAAACGAAACTGATACTTGAAGAGAATCAGCAGATGAAACAGAATTATCCATCTGTCAATAGAAAAAGAAAACTCTTTACTTTCAACTAAACTTGGGGAGGAACAGAATCATGACATCTCAAACAGGAGATAGAAATCTCGCATTTATAAAGAAATTCATAAACAGATGCTCAATCAAACTAAAATGATCCAGAGAAATGACTATGGGTGTAATCACAGAGGACAGAATTGTGTACCTTGTTCTCAACAGCTGGTCTTTCGACCATAGATTCAGCCATTGATTCACCAATGTCAGGGAAGTAACTCAGCAGCAACTATGGCAGAATGAGATGCAACCAGTTGGATAAACTAGCCCTGAGAAACAGCATGGGCCAAATGATGAATACACTGAACTGAACCATACCGAGTGACCAAGTAGGAATAAGCAAATCACAATCAAGACAAAAAGAAGGCCAGAAAAATTGCAGCCATTTTAGACAGGTCATGTGCCTTAGTTTCTATTGCTTCCTTTAATTTGGACTAGAATTATCCATACAGCTTTTTTACAGCAATTAAAAAAAAAAACAAATCTTGTGATATGGTCCTTCTAGATAAGTCCCAGAAACATAATTACCTTAATCATCAACACACTGATTATTTTACTTCCTCCTCAAACAAAGTACAGAAGCTGTTCTAACTTTTCACATCAAAATGGTCTTTCTAAAATAAAGAAACCAGTTCAAAAGTTGCATAATAGTCCAATTATTACCACATTCTAAAAAGCCAAAATGAAAAATGCTACACGCGCTTTCGATTCCCACCGAAATATTCAATTGGGCACTTCTATTTAAGTCAATAGTGGACAAAATTGTGAAGATTTAGCCAATACATTATGGTCCAAACTAATAATTAAAGCACAGAAAAAATCACAACTTCTATAATGTATATACAAGTTACCTTGGGTTTATCTAAAAAAGATACTTCTTTGAAGAGAAGAATCGAGATAAGAGGGACATCGGAGGCTGATGATGATGATGAAGTGGAGGAGGCGTTTGATCAGTTGATGATGATGGAGATGGGATAGAAGGCCCACCACTGAAAGTGAAAAGGAGGAGAAGAAGAAGAAGAAGATGGGGTAGTAAGTAGTAGTACATTTTCTTACCAGTTTCCACAGTAGAGTGAAGAGAAAGAGACACAAACGAAAGAGAGAGAGAGAGAGAGAGTGCGTGACTGTGTGTCTGTGTGTGTGTGTGAGAAAGTGGACACGTGACAGATCGGTGGATGGGTACATAATAATGTTGGTAACTAACATGGACACGTGTGGACCCTGCTAATTTAATTTCATTTACTTTCTTCTCATTTTCTTTTCTTTCTTCGTTCAATTAATTGGTATAATTATTGGGCATAAGAATTGGTTTTCTCTTTTTTGGATTTTCTTTAATTTATTATAAAGAAAATCAATTGACTATCAACCCTATTTCAGTGGCTCAATAATACCGTACGAGGGACAAGATTCACATGAATGAGCATCAACTCTAGAGCCCTAGACTACAAATCTATAGAAGGGGATCTTACCAAAACACGCCACCGTCTCAACTTGGTTTGTTTGATCATTTTTGCTTTCTGTTTGAAGGACATACTAGTACTATTCTCTAAGGTTGGGCTGATTAAGAATACTTAGAATAATTGCTTTTGGTCCTAATTGCCTGAATAGTTAAAACATAAATGCAGTAACAGTACTACGGATCCTTAATAACTTCTCCATATTGATTTCATGTGTAACTCGAGTCATCTAATTTTTACATGTATTTCTTTTGTTCGAAAATGATAGTCCACTTTAAATTTTTACTTATAACATAAATATAATAAAAGTAAAAAAAAAATCAAATAATACAATCATCTTGAAACTGAGAGAGTAATACGTAATATTACCTCCGTCCCAAAAAAATAGTTCACATTGAGTTTTGAGATTTCAATATGGACTGTTTTTCTGGGACGGAGATAGTAGTTTATTAAATTGATCAATGAGATTAAGATCTCATGTAGCTAATGGCGTTATCAATTACTCAATTAGGTTAAAAGGACATGCTACTGTGGGTTATCCATGTACAAAATGTACTTTAGCCTAATACTTGTCCCAACTTTGATGGATTACAGAGTATGTTTGACCACAATTATAAATAAATAATTCCAAATCCGTTATTTCGTCAAACAAATGTCTGGAAACACTAGCTTGAAAACAATTATTTGCTGTTATATAGGCTATAAATTACTACAATCATCACTCAATTTCAACAAAATCCCAAAATTGTGCCTTTCAATACTAGTCTAATGTCGCCATCGAGTGACTTGAGAGTTGAGACTTGTTGGACTATTTATTGTCTTGATGGGCCGATATTAACTTAGAAGACATAATAGCATGTGCTTCACTGGATACATCTGGGCCCAAGGGTCCTACAAAAGCAGAATATCTCCTTAAGTATACGTTCATTAACTCTTTTCCTTAAATAATTTGAAGAACTCAGAACAACAAATGCTTAATGCAGTGTGTAGTTATGATTTGAATAGCAAGTAGAAATGGGTCCGAATTTCCTTTAATAAACTTGGTATTTGGTCAAAATCGCCTCTAAATACTTTGTTGCCCTACTAATTATGTACAATGCTCCGAAGCTACTCAATCTCCATTTAACAAGCTAACAATCACACTATTATATAAACTGTATCAATCCATCAAAGTACAATTCTCCATAACCATCTAGTATCTTTTGTCCCTGATTTCTTTCTTCTTTCAGAAAATTTCAGCATGAAAACCATCCTTCAATTAACTATGGGCCTGATTCTTCTCGTGGGCCTCGCCGAATGCGATCCAGACCCGCTTCAAGACTACTGTGTTGCATCCACTCAAACTCCTCCCAGCTTCTATGGCAATGGTGTACCATGCATCCACCCACAACTAGCAAAGTCATCACATTTTGCCACCTCTTCTCTATCAAAACCTGGTAACACTGATAATCAATTTGGTTTCAACATTTCGATGACCAACACGACGAATTTACCCGGGATGAACACATTGGGCTTGGCCATGGCCAGATTGGACATTGGGCCAGATGGTATCGTGCCGCTACATTCACATCCTAGGGCCTCAGAAGTGACCATTTTGCTAAAGGGCACCCTGTTTGTGGGCTTTGTTGATGGGTCTAACCGTTTGTTCAACAGGCAATTACGCCCTGGTGATTCATTTGTGTTCCCCAAAGGGCTGATTCATTACCTCTACAACATGGACAAAGATGAAGCAGCATTGGCGCTTTCTGGATTCAGCAGCCAAAATCCAGGTTTACAAATCTCCTCTTTTGCTTCTTTTGTATCTAAACCAGGAATCCCAGATGAAGTTCTTGAGAAATCATTCAAGATACATAGTCCCGATGTGGCCAAGATTCGAAGGAACCTCGGAGGATGATTGTTTATTCTTGGAAGTGAAGTTTGTTCTATAGTGGTTGGTTCTGTTGGTCGTGGAATGAAGCTTAAGTTTGATCTTTGGCACCTAAAAAAACAGTTACATACCAACTACTGGAAGAAGTTCGGTTGTGTGAAACAGGATATATATATATCATTAGTGTATTTGTACCCTAAGTTGGCCTCTGTCCAACTGTCACACACATAGTCAAATAGTTACAACTCACATGTATAGTTACACTTTTTTTTTTAAAAGCTCTTTTTTTATCCGAATCGTCGAAAAATGTCCAATTGTTTTCGTGCAATTGATGGATGGCGAAATTTGTGCTGGAGATGATAAATGTAAATATACTCTAGTAGATTACATAAATGATGTAAAACAAAGTGTACGCATCATGCGGTGATTGAAGACGGATTGATAAAACTGAAAGCAGCAAAAAAATAAAATAAAATAAAATAAAACTGATTTTGACTTTTATTACAAAAACAAATCCAGAAGGGATGATTCGCAAATTCACACTGATGATTGTTATGAGCTGTCATGGAATGAAGGAACATTTTGCTTTTTGGTAAGCTCTTATCTTTATGGTACAGAAATACTATACGGTGTTTGGTCCCTTCTTTTGTCTTTCAGTTTTTTCTTCTTATATATCGTTACATTGTCTAACAACTATACTTGTTAAAACAGCGCAAATACCATATGAGTTTTAATTTTTTATTAAGAAAAAAACACGCAAATTCTATATGAGTTTAATAGATAGTTAAAAATTACTCTGTTTGTCTTGGAATACTTATCTTTTTATTGTACTCCCTCCGTCCCATAATTATTGTCTACTTTGTCCAAAAAATTTTGTCCCAAAATTATTGTCCAATTTGACTTTTTATGGATCAAGTTACACATTTGTCCTTAGTAAAAAACATTATCCATAAAATCTTAGTGGTTAAACAATTACTTATGTAAGGGTATATCCGGTTGTTTAAGGTAAAATATAGTTAAGTTTGACCAAAAATAAAATCTTTTATTTTAGTAAAATTGGACAATAATTATGGGACGAGAGGAGTACTAAAGAACATAACCTACTCGAGATTGAAGGAGTAATATTTTTCGTTAAAAAAATGGTTCTTGTTGTTGTATTCAAAAACCGGAAAAATAGATTATAATGTACTCGGTAACATTTTTTTGGTGAATTTCTTAAAGTCCATAAATCTAATTCCATTAGCTATGTGTAAGGAGTATATAATAAAAAGATCAAAATGATTTTCATCCAATCCTAAAATGATTATTTAGTGAGAGAGTAATCTGCTTTGAACAGGTCATTCAGAACCAGTGACAAAACATTACATCACGGTTTATAATCCCAATATTATCATTTACTCCCTCCGATTCTTATTATAAGTCATTTTGATTTCGTTCTAGGTTTTACCTAATATGTCTTTTTAATTGAAATAAAAATCTTAAAAATATTTCATAATAACTAGGAGAACACAGCGAATGTAAAAATATATTTTTAAGATTTTTTTTCAATTAAAAAGACATCATAAGTTAAACATAGGGCGGAATCAAAATGTCTTATAGATAGGACCGGAGGGAGTATTAGATTAATGATATTTCCATTTCGATCGTTGATCAAAACTTAAGCCTAGTTTTCATGCATGAAGGTGAATACATAGATCCAAGATACAAACAATGTGTGTAGTGTTGTTAGCTGGATTATCTTGTGTTTCACTTCGATGAGCTAAAAAGTTTTTTTTGGGAATTATAAGTCGATGAAATTAAGAAAAAAGAGTATATTTCTTCCTTCCTTCCGGACAAATTCATGGAACCCATGTTGTTTTTGTAAGCTTGGAATCGTCGTGTCTCTTAATTTTCCAACAATGCAAGTTTCCCAAATTATTCATTTCATCCAATAATGAGCTTCTCCAATCGGAAGGCTCGAATCTGATTCCACCTTATTTTTCTCCTCCATTAATTAATTGCTACATCAAATTATGTACCATGTGAAGAAACGCCCATTGAGGAATATCATCCCATAAGATAAACTTAAAATTCATTGATCCAATTCTCTTCTTCCTATGCACACAACTTGTGACATGTGATCTCAGTTGGTTTTGAAATGTTTATTAAGTTTAAATAGTCTTATGATTTTTATTTTTTTTTTTTCGGAACCATTGATCATGCAATTCGAGTTCAACAACTTTGTCTTAATTATAATATTATCTTTGTCCTAAAAAAATAATCCACATTGAGTTTTCAAATTTGTACTAAAACTGGTAAAAAACTCAGAACTCAATATGGATTATTTTTGTGGGACAGATGGAATATTTGATTCCGATAAGATTTATCATAAATAACTCTTCGTGGAGTTTTAATTTAGATGTTAATTCCCTGATAATAATATAATTGAAACATTTCAACTGTAGTTTCCTCACATGATTTTGAAGGCCACATGAGAAAGTTTGAACAGTCAAATTCTTCTGATATTCATTTATGGTGGTGGCTACGCTCTTGTTGGTAAATGATGGAAAATTGTACTTATTAGATCGGTCATATGCTTCCCGGTTCCCATATAGGTTGGTGGTGGCTTTGGCTTGTGCATGTTGTAATGAATATTCGCATCCGTTTTTCATTACGCCTTTTAATTTTCCACCTCAAAAAGAAAAGAACCTCACATGATATTTGATTTTATGATCCATGATATTGTTACCAAGACAAGAACGTTGTTATCAAAATTGCTCTTCTGTTCTAAGAATTTTGTAGTAACATTTTCTTAGATCATTTTTAGCAGTTTGACCGAAATGTGAAAAATAATTTTCAAGTCAAATGTAGTGGCCTATTAGAGGGGAGGAAGAACCTAGTAGTTTCAGGAAATTTCCCATGTGTGTCTACACGCAACTTTTTTTCACCATATTCATCGTACATCTCACTTGTATAGAAGGGTACAAAAGGTTTATAAGTTAAAAACAAGGCAAAGGCAAAAAATACCTTATACCTTGCTTTAAATATGGAGAAAGAATGGGCCTTTTTTACAAAAATGATTGAAAAGTACTTTGAAGTCAAGGGAAGAAAAGTAGTACTTGTATAGAGATGAATCATTTTTATTAGTAGTAGTAGGAGTTATTAGCTGGACACTTAACAAACACTTTCTCCCCCCATGTCTCCATTTCTATGTTATCTTCGCCTTTAATATTTTGTCAACTTCCCCAATCATAACGTGCACCAATGCTCTATCCCCACCTCAAATTCAACCAGAAAACTACACCAAAATCTTTCACATATCTAGTTGACAATACAGAGCACAACCTACAACAAACAATGCACCATCCAAAGGGTTAATTAAAACTAACTTAAAAAGCCAAATGCTTCCTAATAAGCTTTGTAATGCTTCCGTATTAATAAGCGACATTAAAAAGTTGGATAAAATGGTAAGAGCGACAAACTGTAACCATCGGACGGACAACAAGTCCAAGTTCATCAAAATCCATACAAAGTCATATTATTAAGATCAATGAGATCGTTTTGAATACGTAAGAGTAGGCATATACTAATAAGTTTTGCGCGTTCTTTATGTGTGAGAATTGTAATAGAAACATCAAACATCCAAGAAAGTGCCAAGCGGCCACAAATACAAATCGCCAAGCAAATACAAACACGAAAAGTTGGGGGGGAGGAGGGGATAGAAAATGACCCATACTGAAAGTTGAATCAGTGTGTCAAAATTGTAATTTGTTCATTATCAACACCCCGCCGGCAGCCGTAAAAAGATACAAAGTACAACAATCAATTTAAAACAAAATTTTGTTCCGGAAAGCCGGAATCCCGTGAAAGTATCAACGAATTATAGGGGAAGAAAAGGTAGTATACAACTAACTAAAAAAGAAAATTAAAGAACACTTTTTTTCGTCTGTAAAATCCTCACCACCAATTTACCAATTCAATTTCTCCGAACCCAACCAATGTTTTGTTTCTAAATAATTGAATCTGTACACCGCTAATAAAGAATATTACTCACCATTCAAAAAAAGAAAAAAAAAATTAAAAAGGGTAAAAAAAAAAAAGAAAAAAAATTCGTGAACTAATTTAAACTGCCACCAGGAAAGGCCATTGTTGCTGATTTTGAGGTAACCTCAATCTGCTGTCGCTGCTACCATGTTGTTGATGACGATGACGATGATTAGGCTTGAGCTTGTACAAATCGTAAGGCTCCCAGAGATAATCCAAGGGACATGGGTTATTCTCGTCGAGCCTAACCCATGGTTTGCCCTTACCAGACCAGTGAAGCAGGCTTACTGGACCAGGGTGTAGGGCCCGGCAAGAGCCCTTAACGTTGTCTCCACCAAGCCCATGCTGGTTCCACCGGTGGTCAATGGGCTCCACGTTACCGCCAAACACCAGCAGGAACGGTGGCAGTGACCCCAGCTCGTAAATCCGTTTCCGTTTCTGGACTTCCATCCAATTCTGTATTTGCATCCGGTAATTCCCTTCTCTCCATTTCCCCAAATCCATCACCATTACGCCCGTGTTAAAGTAACACGGGGTTTTTGATTCGAATACTTTGGACATCACCGGGTCGGACCAGAAGTAATCCGTGAAGTATTTGGTGAAATTGGCGTGGCAATATTCCGGGGCTCCGATGACTCGGTTTTCGCCCAGTTGGACATCCCACAGCTTCTTCACATCGTCCACTAAAACCACATCCGAATCCAAATAGATGACGCGCTTTACACACGGGTCGAGCATGTCACCCAGATAATTACGGGCGTAATTTAATGGGTTCTCAAGCGCTTGCCGGATCGAAGACGAAATCAAATTAATCACCGAATCTTCCCTAAACACATAGATTTTGAAATTCAAAGAAGGGAATGCGGACCGGACAATCCGGTTCAGGACACGGGGGCTGGCCGGGTCAAACTCGGCGGCGACGAAGTGGAAGAAAACGTGTTCCGGGCAAGACGCGTGCCGGAGAACAGAGTGGACCGCCGCTATTGACCCACGAAGGTACTCCGAGTCCAGCGTCATAGCAATATGAACCAATGAAGGATCACAAAACGTCATTGCATCGCTCGTCGCCGGGCAGCTCACGCCGTTCCGGTAGTCAGGTGCCTCTGCAAATCCAAACTCCGGTTCTGCAATCCCACCGGCATTACTGGGGAAGTAACGAATCCCAAAAGACATCCAAGGCATACAAAAAAGTATCGTCAACCAAACAATACCCACTTTAACATAACAAGAAGAATCCATCTTCTTCTTAGTTTTTTTCTACGGTTTTCTTCTTTCCGATGGCTTCAGGGGAATAAAAAGTATATGAAGATTAAAAAAAAAAAAAGACAGAGAACAAAGATCAAAGGGATTGCATTGTTGAAGCTGTGAAGTATAAAATGGAAAAAGCCACCAGATAACCTCGGGAAGAAATATGGTAAGGATTTTAGAAGCGATGAAAGGAAAGAGAGCTTCCTTCCTTCCTCCTAAGGGCTTCTAGAGAAAAAGGCTGGACTGTGTATAAATATATATGTAGTATTACTTTAGAGACGTTAAGACGAAGACGTGTAATTGGGTGTATTCGATGTCGTAATTTCAAACTTAACCATAATTGATTGATTAACAGTATAAAAAAAAACACGGTTTTTCACTGTCTTTCTCTTTTATTCTTTTTTGCTTGAAAAAAGAAGAAGCAGAAGAAGAGAGAGAATTCGCTGGGAAATTGGAAGGTAAAAAAAGACAATTGATTGCGTGGCATTATATGATTGGCTCGGGGGAGAGAATTTATTGCCGGATTTTCAATCTTTACGTTTAATAGTTGGGACAACAACAGCTCCGCTGTTACTCCTACTGGGATTTGGCTCACCAAATACTGAATTATTGTAAGTAGTAGAATATTATAGGAATATAATATTTTGTTCATAATGCCCCCAGTTATTATTATAACAAAATCAACTCCAAATGTGATTTGATTCGATTCATTTTTAAGACAATATTATTTTGGTAAGTAGTAGTGGTTTTATAATTTGGGAGTTAATACAATAAGAAAATTAAAGCCCTAATATGATTTGATTCGATTCACATTTTAGGACATCAGTTACCAAATTTCAGAGGATTCTCTCCAAAAGAAAAGAAGAGAAAACCCGAATTCGTAACGAAGACAGTAAAGACGCAGCTGTTTATTAGCTACTAGTAAGTAGTATATATATATATACTACATATATATATATATATATTTTCATAATCAAATTATTTTATTTTTTAAAAGGAGAAGCTAAAACATAATCGGCTAACGGTTAGCAGTATTGTAATACAAGTCCGAGTTCTAACACATCGTAGAATTGAAATAAATATTAAATTAATAGGACTATTTATCTTCTTTTTTTTTGCTTGTTAACAGAGTTTAACTGTATAACAGAAAGTTAAGCCGAAAGAGAGAGTCCTGCTTAACTTTTTGCCAATATCACAAGCTTACAGCTTACTGAATACGATTTTTTTTTTTTAAAAAAAAAAACTTTTTAAAAACATTTTTATGCATGTATGTAACAGAAATAAGTTTATGTACATTACCTCATTTTTTAATTTAGCCAAAACATGTAATTCCTTCGTCTCAAGAAAGCGTTGTATTGTGCACAAAATTTTCTCAATGGGACATATTGAGTATATATATATATATATATATATATATATATATATCAAAATAGTGAGATGAGAACATCAATTAATTGATGAATGTTGTATTAGCAATTACTAAGGAAATTATACTCATTGAAATAATTTTTTTTAAAAAAGAAGGTGAAGTTTGAAGTACCTTTATAACCAAAAGGAAAATTCGTTGCAGTTCATCAATGATGCAATTGTAAAATGAAAGGTGGGGCGGCGTCAAAGAAAAGTTTTGCGAAAATCAGGTTAAAGTTGGCTGATGAAATATGACATTTACCCCCTTTTTTGAGAATTCATTTCTCCTTTTTTTTTTCTTTTTTCGAAAACAAAAAAAAAAAAAAACCTAAAAGAAGCATTCAGAAATCAGCAGACACATAAGTTAGAAGTTGGTAATTGCTGGATATTATTTACAAATTTTGTAACATCATTTACATGATGAAACCACAAAATTTTAATAAAAAGTGGTTAGTTAGTTAGCGCGACTTTGGGTCGTCGCTTTTTTCCATTAAATAATTGAAAATTAATACCTAACAAAATAATAACGACATGTTTTATTCTTTGCAATGATGAAAGCGAAGAAGAAAAAAAAATTTTTGTGTTACATTATGAGCTAATAAAAATGTTGAAAGGCTGATTTTCGTGGAAATCAAAGCTTGTGTCTCACAATTCCTGCTTCATCTTAGGTCATTCATGATGGAAAACTGTCCTCTAATAATCTTGGTACAACTTCGATAGTCATTAATAAGAGAGAAATAACCATAATCTTTATGCCTATAATTTTACTTTTAGCTATTGCACAAATTATGGGATGATGGAATGACAAGTGAAAATGGATAAAAACGCAAATCAGGCTCAACGGAGGGAAAAAGGGAAGAAAAAAAAAAAGAAAAAAGATGAAAATGGAAGAAGTCAAATGAGTTTACTTGGAATTATAGAATTGGAATAAACTAATGTGTTGGGGGAATGTGCTAATGAGTTTTGATGTGTTGTGATTGGGGGGAAAAGAAAACGAAAAAGAAAAGAATATTCATTTTGGTTTCCACTAAGGCAATGCCAACTGTGAAAATAAGAAATACAGCTGCAAATTTGGGTGTACATAATATTTTTTAGTATAATATTTATATATTCTGTCCTGGGTTGATGGTGACGGCTCCTGGGTACAAAAGCCACTGCTGCCACGTGCTCACATGTAGCCTTATGTCATCCTCTCTCACCCAAATCCTTGCTGGCTTTCCCTAACTCTCTCTCTCTCTCTCTCTCTCCCATGTCTTTGGTCCTTGGGTTTTTGACCTTTTCAGTTTTTTACCACTTCATTTATTAGTTTACCAAAATATTGGAGTAAAAGTTTTAAAACAGTTTATTGCTCCCCCTTTCCATTTTTGTAGTCCTCCTGTTTAATTTTTCATTCAACAAATCTTAAAAGGAAAAGTTCAATATCATAATTTAATAATTTATCTCCAAAGTCCGGATATAATAAATAAATAATTTTGAAGATAATTAAGTTAAAACAAATCAAAATCAACATCGTTAAACCTCAATATACGTGGTATTGCCTTTTGTAAATTATAAATGCATGATTCGATTCATGCTCCAAAGCAATAACAAATTTTCACCTATGCAAAAAGTTATTTTAACTTTTAAATCAGCAACTTAATTTTTCAGTCAAAACACGTTAGATAACTTTTTCTTCATTTAAACAATGGTGATTTGGGTTTATATGTAAATGTTAAATTCTCTCAAACTTTACCATCCTTTTTGGGCAGCCAAAAAAGAAAAAAAAAATTGGGAAGTCCCCCACTGCACATATTCAATCATGTAATTGCCTGGTTCACCAAACTCCATGTTAGCTGAATTTAGACTGAAGACATTTTCAATTAGTGGTAAGTTTGTTTAGGAAAGAGCTCACGTAATCAAAATAATAAACAAAAAGAATGGAAGTTTTTGGAAGCTATCCCATTTCTTCTTTTTTTTTAAAAAAAATAATAATGGATTCACATATGGAGATTCTGGCCGCCAACATCATGAGATTAATTATTATTATGTTATTAAAAGTACTAATTGCCAAAACCAATCAACTTTTGTTTCTTCTTGTCATTGTTATATTCGTTAACCAAGTGCCAGCCAACCCTTATTTTAAAAAAAAAATGAAAAAAATAATTTCCACTTCCTTTATCAGTAATACGTTGTCATACTCCAAAGATGCTTTCCAATGGATTTTCTAGAATTTGTTTCAACTGATTGATAGTCAATACTGCATATACTTCTGACACATTTGCACTATATATAATGCAAACTAGATATAAAGAACAAGCATCGTTCATTTTAATAGTTCTTGACTCAATAGTAGAGAGTTTTTACGTTTAAAAAAAGGTATTCCCCCTCTGTTCCAAAATTATTGTCCAGTTTAAAATTTCACTTTTAATACAATTTGAACTAGAAATAAAAGTCCAAACTAGACAATAATTATGGGACGGAAGGAGTAAAAAATACCGCTGAAACAATTTGGACTTTGAAGCAATGAAAACCATTAGTTGAGGTGGTTTGCTGCTGACAACAATTTCAGAGATTCGAACACAAACTTAGGCGACGAATTTGCTGACTGATGCGATTAAAATCATTTAAAGTCCCAAAAATCCTTGTTACAGACTGAACTATATGCACCTATCCATTTCCGTGGGAATTAAAATGGGCGGATTATTACTACCTATATTTTTCTCTTTTAGTATAATTAACGAGGTAAAAGTAGTAAAATAAATTAACTAAGTACATGGCGTGGGGGAGAAATATTGATGATGCTGTTGCATAAATTTCGATTCAGATGCGTGTGACAGGTTATTATCAGTTTGAAGTAACAAAGTCACAAACCATTTCTAGTTACGGTAGAGCTCACATTATTGCACAGAGCAGAGCAATTGCATCGTGGACTGAGTCAAAATGTCAGATATGCAAATATTAATGCTTCTTCTTACATAAAAAAATAAAAAAAAAATCAACTGCAGATAATTATTTATTCTTTTCCTTGATTTTGTGTTTTCGATGAATATTTATTATCATCCTGTCACCAATGAGGTTATTCCCTGCATATTCAATGGATGAATCTTGTTCGAGTTCATGTGTATGATCGTTTCCCGCTACTTGACTTGTACTTTTTGATTATGGCGAGAGCCTTTTATTTCATCTTCCTTCTTTTTAATAAAATTTTCTTTATTACATCTGTCACCAAAAAAAAGAAAAAGCACATTTAATACAAAAAAATGAAATAACTTGATGAATTCTAAACACAACTGGCTGAAAAGTAGTGGCAGCACTAGTCCGCCCCCAACAACGTGAGATGCAGATGGATGGATTAAACATGGAAATTCCAACATTATCCTACCCAAAAAGCTTTATTCAGCGTTCAGACGCATTTTTTCGGATTTAGAATTTAGAGTTTTGGACTCCCAAATGCAGCAAAAAAACGGCTGACTTTTCCTTTTATGATGTGTTGATTGGGAAGTAAAAAATGTCGATGCTCACGATCGTTTGTCAACTAGTGAAAAAATAGCTTGTAAATTGTGAGCATATGCAAGCCAGAGACACACGAGGATATAAATTCAGTATGGTAAAAATTTTTAAAATGTGTTGGGAGGTGGGAAACTGACAATCATATTTTTACAGTGGCAAATGGGGTTTTGGATTTGCCAGTGGGTGCTGCAGATGCAGACTGCAAAGCGTCTTGGATTCTCTGAAAGTTTACTGTGGTTTTCAACTTAGCCCATTGGCCAATGAGCCATTTGAACTTGCATAATTTGTATTACCCTTACGGGAAGAAGAAAGATACACAGAGGTATATAAAAATGCTAACTTTTTTTTTTTTTTTTTTAAATATATCGAGGAAGCCAAAAGGCTTAAGATACAAAATAAAACTCACAGGTGGAGAGTTGAGTTATGTCAATCGATGGCCATTTTTCCTATGGTGGATTCCGAGGGATTTGCCAAAATATGTAACCTCGGTGCTGCGGATAATCTTATTTTTACTAGAGAATCAGTAGATTCGTTGCCATCACGTCTGATATAGGTGGTTTCTACAACCTATTGCAAATCCAAAAGGTTCCGGATTCTATACAAAATATTACTAGGAGTTGGGCTATTACTATGTTCATTGATATAATTGACAGGTTGGATTGAGTCAAGCGGCATTTGGACCCTTTTGAGGCTCAGTGTCCAAGCCAATCGAAGCCCAAGGTAAGCAGCCCAGAGTTCAGCTTCCAAAATTGAGCAGTCTCCTAACTTTGCAACAAAACACCATGACCCAATCTTTCTTCTTCGTTTCAGAATAGGCCGCCTGCTGCTACTGTCGAAGACACTGCTGCTACTGCGCCGTCAACATTTAGGTGAATCCAATTCGTCGGGGGTGGTTTCCAAGGGTGGCTTCCTCCTATGGGGGATTTTTGCGGAGGTAACTTTATTTTTTTACCACAGATAGATCTTGTAATCTCCGCTGCTGCTACCTGTACTGTGACTGTTAGCTCCCGTATGTTGGTGTAATGATCATCGAAGATTTGGCGATTCCTTGTGCTCCATATTTTTGAGCATGCGATCGCGAATACGGTGGACCAGTGTTTGTTTTCCTGCATTGGCAGAGAGATTAAGTTAGACATAAGCCAGAGATCTCAATCATTGACATACCAAAAATCTGGTGGGATATTTGGATTGATCAATCTCCATGCTTGTTGTATTTTCGGGCAATCGCGAAACAAATGGAAAAGAGATTCCGGTTTGCCACAGAAGTAGCAAGCATCTGAATTGGAGATGTGTCTTCACATCCTCTCAGTGTTTGTGAGGATTGATCTTCTTACCAGAGACCAAAGGAATACCCAGATTAGTTTCGGGCCGTCCCAGCTCCAAATATGGCTCCATTTTTTTTCCTTTGTTTCCCAATTTGCTCCCGCTACTGTGTTGTATGTTGAGGCAGTAGTAAATTTCCCAGTTTTGGCCCATTTCCAAATTGGTTTGTCGGGACCCAATTCAGCTTCTGTGACGGGTATTGCTTATATCTTCCTTCTATTTGTTCCTGTAGCCATGGCCTTATCCCATCTCCAGGTACCATTTTGATCTTTGAAATCCTTTAGCTTCTTATGTTGCAGGTCTTCTGAAATTGGTTTGAGTGCATATTGTATGAGTGGTTGTTTTATGTTAAGCCATAAGTCCTTCCAGAAGTGAATTTTTTCACCATTCTTTACTGTCCATTTGATGGCCTGGTTTGCAAGATTCTATACCTTGGCTATTTGCTTTCTAAGGCTTGAAATTTTGATGCTGCCCGTTTGATGGTTTACATACATTGCTCTAAAAATGGATGTCCACAGAGTGACCTTTTCAGTTAGAAGCTCCAATGCTAGTTTCAGCATGAAAGTCGTGTTTACATCTCTGAGTTTTCGTAGGCCTAACTCTCTATTTAGCTTAGGTTGACAAACCTTATCCCAACTGACCATATTCATTTTCCTTTCTCCTACTGTGTTCCCCCATAGGAAGCTTTTCCTTAGTTTGTCGATCTCGTAGCAGATGCCTTTCGGAATTGTTTGTGATTTCATTAGATAGATTGATACTGCAACCAAAATTGATTGACATAATGTCAATCTTCCTACCATACTTATTTTTTGGGGATTCCATTGAGAGGCTCGTTTTTTTACTTTGCAGATTATTGGCTAGAAAGTTTCTTTTTTAACTCTGCCATGGATTATAGGAGCTCCCATGTACTTCCCTAAGCTTTTGACGAGTTTTATTCCCAGCCTTGAACTTAGTGAAAAAGCAGTTGCATCAATGTTTGGTGAGCAGTACAACAATGACTTATCAGTGTTGATTGCCTGTCCTGATGCCTTACAAAAGTGTTCGAGTGTATTGCAAATTGTCTGCACTTGGTCCTCGCCTGCTTCTGCAGACAATATGAGGTCGTCAGCGAAAAAAATATGTGAGAGTGTTACGTGGCTGCTTCCAAACCTTAGCGGTTTCCAGCGGTTAAGCTGAACCTCTTTGTTAATGGCGTGCGATAATCTTTCCATGCAGAGAATGAAGATGTAGGGAGAGAAAGGTTCTCCCTAACGAACCCCTCTGGTGGGGCTGAAGGTTTCGCCTAGCTGACCATTCCATAGAACCTATGTAGATCCCGTTCGCAGGGAACTTGTAACGATCCAACTGACCTACCTGCTTTCATATGTCATACTTAGCTACTAGTTGAGCCGTCCGACGGGCTCTCGCCCAAGGCGCATTACTTTCATTTATTTTTAAGTATAAATTCTAAAAGAAATTAATAAATCTTATTTAACAATATTACTTCCAAATTCTAATCCTGAACATTAACTTAACATCCTCATAAAAACCTATCTCATTTACGATCTATTAATAACAACATCTTGTAGAGATCTTCTTTGACAGAATGCTTTCCTTTAACTCTCTGCATCTCTTCTAAACTTGGGAGTGTGATAGGGGAATAAAATATAAACGGGATAAGCGCTGAGCTCAGTGATGTTCTTAGTAAACTACTACGATCTTTTAATAAAACTATCTTGGTAAAACAACAATCGTAAGAAAAATCACTTTGCATATAATTATCCAACAATCAACCATTTCACATTAAATAGTTAACAATGGGGTGGATACAAGGAAATCTTAGCAAGGGCTGCCAGAGAGCCTAGGTGGCGCAGAGACAGGTTCCGAGCCAGATTTCAACAATACGATAACGAAACGATTCAACGTCAATAACAATTCCTCCTCAACACCCCGTGGCCACCCTTTGGATACTCATGATCTCCGCGTCCATTCGGACAACACGATAAGCCTAGGTAAACTAACCTGGCGACCAAGCCCGATATTGGCCTGCAAGGGTTCGCCTAACAAAGGCAGGGCCCTGGCTCCAAGTGAACAGAGTCCACCGAAACAACAATCACACGTTATTTCACAACAATCAATCGTTAACAACAATAGTTGTCCTGGAGTGATAAAGTACACCAGAAGAAGCAACACATTCAGAGATCATACTCAACCCAGTAACTAATCAACAACAACGTTCAATCACATAGCGATATCACTTTATCTCAGATACGGTAGCACCCAGAACACATATCCCGTTGCGATTAAGTACACGTCGGGTTATTCAATGATATGCATTTAATATTTCAATGACATTTAAAAATGTGCTTAAGGGTATAGTGACTTTTAAATATATATTCTCATACTACCAGTTTTAAAAAGAGTGATAATTACTCACCTGTATAGGTTAACGTGTGAAAGCTCTTGACGCCCATTTTCTGCAATCAATATATCAGCAAGGTCACAACACTACCCCTAATTAATTTAGACAGGTGTATAGTTCACGCATCAACCTCCCGGTTGCGTTGCACGATATAACCAGTTAGCAATTAAAGCTCTGTGTTCAACCACAATTGAAACTAATCAATTAACTAGTCTGAGTGAGGGTGCTTGATTAATAACAATTCATATCAATTACTAACCTTTACCTTCAAGATTTAAGATGTTTTGACCCGACTGACACATGAAGTTGCTAATTTTGGTCAAGCACCTGAGGTTTACAAACCACGGCTAGATTCCACAAGGCCATTTGCTTAAGGCAAAATAATACGAGGTACTCTTAAAACTCGCACGTTTTCAGTTTGTTTTGTTTATTTATTTATTCATTTTGTTCTTCAAATTTTATCATATTCAAGCCCCTTTAATCTAGAAACATTTTAATGACAGGGACTGATGAATAATCTTATCGTTGTACTGGACGAAAGGTCGACTCGTGCACTTGCTCGTCCCAATATTTGGCACTCTCTCTCCTAAGTTTCCTAGCCGATCTGTTACTCCGACACGAGAACGGCTGGCTGGAGTTTAGCTATTTTTCCTCTATTCTTTTATGTGGACATACAGATGAGATCGGCTATTGAGGAAGGTTGGTTTTGGTGTGGTTTGTAAAATATTGTTTCAGTATAATTAAGGGGTAGGCTGCTAACTTTAAGTCCTTAGGGAGTTCAAGAGCGAGGCCTAGTTAGGAATACAGTCGAAATATTGTGTAAGCTTATTGTGGTAGTGGAAAAAAAATCAAAGCTCAACATTGAGGCGTTGGTTTGAAGCTTCAATAACTAAAGGACGAAGTGAAGCGGTGGTACTACTTTGACCCGTATGAATCGATTTATATCTTGCTTTATTTAATGTGTAGCTTAATTCTTACGTTTGATTTGCTCAAGAGGGTCTAGTAATTTTCAAGCATAATAAGGCGGCTCTTCTTTGTTTTGTTTTTTTCTTTTTTTTTTTTACATGCTTAACCTGGGGTTTGGCACATCTATAGACCTAAGCAATACTTTATTATATAAGGAGTTATCTATTCCATTCTAGTCCAAGTTTTGGAGTTCATCATGCATGAACACGTTTGCCTCCATACCATAATTAGTAGGAATTCATTTTGATTCCTTTATTCCACTTCTTAAAGGACAAAGTTTACTACTTTCTTCTTAATGTCCACAGTGAAAGAATTATAATTAAAATAAAACTTGTCTTCAGCCCATGTTTCTCAAAATCCATAAGTTTAAAGGTTTTATGTTTTCATAAGAAGAAGGAAGCTAAGACTGTGGAAAAATACTAAGTGAATATTTCGATAGAATGTTCTTAGCTAGTAAAACTTTATTTATTCTAAACTTTGGTGCCAAGCTTTAGATATTTCGGGTGATGGTGTTTTAAGAAGCTATCAGATGGCGGTGGAGGGGATTTTGTATTTATTAAAGAAACTGAGAAAGCTTTACTTGGAAGAATGGTGACTTAACTTATTTTAATCTTTGAAGACGATAATCATAGGCTGCGGAAAGGATTCTTTTTTTTTTTTTGTCTAATTCGAGGAATAAACTGTATCTATTCACAAGGCTTCAGTTGCAAATCTTCAATTCGTTGGAAAGGTCTCCGAGTCTAGTTTAATACGCAACAATCAGATTGAAATTTGAAATTTCCTATAACAAATTATGATTAATTTACCGAAACTGCCCACTGCTGCTTACAGGAGCTTTGAGAATGTATCTAGCCTAAATTTACTTCTTTTTTTTTCCTTCACGGCCCACTACTCTTTCAAGTTTCCATTTATTTCATTATTGTTATTTATATTGTTTTATAAATTTAAACAACTAATAAATTCTACACTTTGGACAGTTCTTGCTTGTGACAATTCAATGGTTCCCCATTCTAGAATACTAGAGTTTCCCATATATATATATTTAATATATTAAAGTAAAATTATGTGAATCTAACTTAATAGTAAAAAAATAATGCATAACCTAACACATTAAACTTCAAGGATAGTACAGAACTGAGTATGATGTTGCTGAGAGTTTGTGGGATAATCTTCACGGAGACGTCGGGTGGGTTTACTTTCGGAATTAGTACTACCATACCTTTGTTTATTTCTGGTTAATTTGGCCTGTTGAGAATGCTTTTCTGACCATTTGGCATGTACTTTCAGCTACAACATTCCAATTCTTTTGGTAGAAGTTTGCTACGAAGCTGTTGACACCATTGGCTTTAGAAGGGTCCATTTCGAAGACCGCCGTTTTAACTTCTTCATCTGAGAGTGGGCCAGATAGCTGTCGTTCCATTCTAGGAGGTATGGTGGAAAAATTTTCAACAATGTGGTATTTTCCATTTGAGTTTGTTGTTTGAGAATATATGTCTCTGAAGTACCTGGTTGCCTCTTGTCTTAGTGTATTTTGATTAGAGCACCAAATACCACTTTCCAGTTACATTTCTGTGGTTGTTCTCCCTCAGCTCTTCGTTCTGTGGATTGAGTGAAAAGCCTTCGTGTTTCTGTCTCCTTCGAGTATCCACAACGATCTAGAGTGCTGAGCTTGCAGTATTGCTTCCTGAGTAGTTGTTCTCTCGTATTCGAGTCTTAGCTCTTTTTCTAGTGCTTCTAGATTATCGGAATGATGCATTGCTAGTGCCCTCTGAATACCTCATATCCTTGCTATTATCTTTTTTTTCTTTTGTACATGTCGCCGAAGATATTGAACTGCCAATCCTCTATGTTTTGTAAGAGGGTGCCTAGTGCATCTGGGAGTTCTAACCCTGTCGGCCAGATTTTAAGGAGCCAGTTTTGCCATTACTATGTTCCTCCCATGCCAAAAGGTACCTGAAGTTTTGTTTCAGCTTCTGGGGAGTTGTTTCTGGTGAATTGGACTATGATTGGTGAATGGTCAGAGGACAGCCTTAGAAGGTGTTGAACCGTGGTATTTATGAAGCTGTCTCTCCATTTTGAGTTAGCAAGAGCTCGATCCAAACGTACATGCAAGCTCTTCTCTTCCAAGTGAACCTCGTGCCTAGAAAGCCTAGATCGATCATGCCGGAGTCTTGGATCCACGATAAGAATCTTTTACAACCTTTGGTTCATCGTCCCCCTGTCTTATCCGATTCATCAGTTATGGCATTAAAGTCTCCAAGAATAATCCATGGCTCTGTAGTGTTACCTGAAATACGGTCAAGATTCTCCCACAGTGTACGCCTTGTTAGTCTTTGGGGACTACCGTACACTGCGGTGATGTAACAAAGAGAGTTGTCTTGAAAGTAGTCTTTGCAGTGAATAAATTGCCAGTCATTTTCGATGACTGTTATTTTGATTGGATCGTGGCAGAGTAACCATATTCCTCCTTCAAAACCTACAGACTCTATTATGTGCGGATTTTGGAAACCAGTTGATTTAATTATTTCCTCAGCTAAATTCCCATTGATTTTGGGTTCCAGCAGGATTAGTATATGTATATTATAGGTTTTGAGTAAATCTTTTAAGACTGAGATAGTTGTTTCATTGGCAATACCTTGCACATTCCATGACATGATGCGATGATTCATATATAAAATATGTGAAGGTTTAGGAGGCTTACCTTTCAGGGACAGCTCCGGCATCCGAAAGCATCTCGTCATCATGCGTAGGGATCAGAGCAGTAGATGTTGTACCATCTAGCATAGTTTCATTCGTGATTTCCTGTTCATCATTATACATCATTTCATCATTGTACAACATTGCATCATCATGTAATACTGTAGTCTTGTTTGTATCCGGTGGCTGAATTTTGACTTTGGGCTTTAAATGGAAGCCTTGGGTTGGGTCGGGTGGCTTAAGGGAGGCTGGTGGATCTTTTACTGGTTCCATATGGGGTGAATTTTTGCTTTGTACTATTGGTGTTTTGGAGGGTGGAAGGTTTGGGTGTGGGAGGGAACTGGCTGTGTGTTTGGGTACATTATGGTCCAGTATGGTGATTTGGGTGGATTCTTGTGGTAGGTTTACTGTTTTGGGCTTGCTTGTGGGAAGGGTTGTAGTGTTTGGGGTAGGCTTATTTTGTGGGGACTGGGATATTGGGTTTGGGACATTCTTGGATGATTCCATTGACCAGACTTTATCCCTTCCTAGAGTTTCGGGCTTCTTTTTGTTTGGGCCATTGGAAGTGGTTTGGTCCTTTGGAGTTGGGGCGGCTTATTTTTGCTGGGTGTTTTGGGGTTTCCTTGGGAGGATTGAAGACATTTATTGTTCCAATCAAAAGAGGTCTGTAGTGGTGGTCTGTTGCCAGGAAACGACTTGGAACTCGATATGGAAGCTTTGTTGATGGGTTCTGGATTCATGTCCACGAGAGCCGTGAAGGGGTTACGCTGAACGCCTAAGGATGCACTGGATGGTGCCGTTTTGTTCCAGGCAGTCCATGGATTTGCTGGGTATCGTCTACTCCTTCTAGGCGTGTGGCTCTATTCGCAAAGCCGTTGCTGGATTATTGGATTTTGTGCAGCTTGTGTACCCGAGGTATTGACTGTTGGGCCTTCCGTCTGCACGTTCGATTGGTTGTTGTTTGCTAGTGGTCCCGGTCGGCTAGCCTCTGGAGCTCCGTTTTGTTCCGGTAATGGGTTTGCTGGAAAATCCTTACAGTCATTTCGGAGGTGCCCGTATCGTCCACAGGAGTAGCAAATTAGCTGGAGGTCTTCATACTCAACATTGTAATCTTTACCATCGATTTTAGTTTTTCCGTTGAGGGGATGGTAAGATCCAATTCAATAGCAATTCTAGCGAATTGTCCTCTCTCGACTATGATTGTGCTCTTGTCTGCTTTTATGAATTTCCCCAAAGGTTTTGCTATACTTCTGATGAGATCAATGTGGAAATATTTTACTGGGAGTCCAGGAATCCTGATCCAAGTGGGCACATCAGTGATGTTTTCTTCTTTGGTATTGAACTCATCTTTCCAAGGAAGGGCAATGACGTAGTGCTCATCCAGGAACCATGCTCCATTGAGCAGGGCTATGTAGTAGTCCTCTTTCGGTTGTGAGACTCAAAAAGTGATATCCATCTATTGTGTCAACTGGCTTGATGTCCCCCTTGATTTTCCAGAGCCTCTTGAGTCTCTTGTGAAGCTTGTCTCGTCGAATTTTGATTCCCAGTGGTTTAACTACAAGGGTATAAGTCATTGCAGTTTTCATTTGATCCTGGACCCTGTCGAAGAAACGAGTTGAAGGGACTCCATCTTCCATTCCATAAGTTACATTTCCATCTTCCATGATAACAGTACTCATGTGGAAACCATTTGTGAATTGACTAAGTTGGTTTTGGAGAAGCCTATCTTTGAAAGAAGGCATGCCCTCAACTGGGATTGGATGTTGGTTGACTTGGGGTGAGGCAGGGGTTTGGGGATCGCGGTTTTTGACTTTGGTTATTGCTGGGTTATCCTTATCGTGATTGGTAGGGAGCATTTCCGCCATCTCCGTGTCTATCTGGATTGGACATTTAGGGAGGTTACTGTTATCTAGTTACTGTTTTGGAGAGTTATCCTTAGAGTGAGAAAGAAGAGAGAGTTATCCTTTATAAAAATGCTAACTAACCATCAACTGGTATTAATTATGAATTTAACAAAAGGTCGACACACAGATTTCATCAATAAACTGCTAATCTGCTCTGCAACTAAAGTCCAAAACCTATCGGAAGTTAGTGCTAAACATATTTTCCATTTTTTGGGTCCACATTATGTTTTTTCATATATACTCTGCCCACCACCGGCCATGAAGGAATAAAATAGTTTTCTGTACCCCAAAGGTCCCAAACGATTGTACCGATATTTTTTTTTCTTTTTAACTGTGGCTAAAGTAGTTTTCATGATATTTTTCTGTTACGCTCATTATTAAGTAGTTCAATGAATTTGCGTAAATGTTTTACTAATTTGTACTAACAATTACGCCATTTTAAAGTATTATCGTTGAAATACTATGGGTTCACTTTTTGAGCCACGACACATGTCTATATATTTTTTTTCTTCCGTCAAAAGTGATATTCATTTCTAAAATAAAAGAAAAGAGGTAAAGTAATGCATACTCAGCTAATACAATCTGCCTTAAATGACTTATCTAACCAGGTATAATTTTCCTAACTTTGTGCACTTGTTAGATAAGACTAAATTAGCTAGATTATGACATTTCTACATCTATCTATCTAAGAAATAGCAAATTGTTGTATAGATTTGTTAACATAGGTTTAGGATTTTCTGTAATATTTTGTTGCACTTTCCGTAATGCATGCTAATGTATTTAAATAATTAATCTTTAACACCCGTTAAATGGTAAATGAATTCCATATGACAAGTGACTCAAAACACTTTACAAAGAGTGCAACACAAAATCTTTTATGCGTTGTCATGCATTATTATTCAAACAGTAATTCATACAATTGGCTTGGGTACTCGGTTTTTTCTTATTGTAGAAAATTATAGATAGTTAATTGCCATAAATGATATTTTATGCGGTATTTTACAAACTTTAAATGAAATCCAGGGTCATTTAACAATTTACGCAAAAAAGTCCTACACTCCTTTATGCAGTTGACGGAGCCCCTTTCATCCCCGATTTTCTCCGGTTCTGTTTATCTTTTTTTTTTTTTTTTCGCCGGATTTACAAACCCCATAATCCATTAACGTCATTCTTTGTCGATTAAGAAGAGGGATAATCCGTCCGATTTACCGTGCGCTCTTCCCTAATTGGTGATTAGATTAATAATTTAAGAGATAAAGGGTAGGTTGCATCTTTACCTACCTTGGACGTTCCCTCGTCACTCGAAGCCGCCGATGTCGGCCGAACTATCTGACGCTCCAATCGAAGCGCATCTCCGTCGATTTTGAAATTCTATGCGGGTAAAAACTATTGTTTCAGTCGTTCTGATTTTTATCTCTGAAATTTTTCGTTTATATTCAGTTGAAATGAGCACTTATTTAGGATGCTGATTTTGTAGCTGATAATTTATCGTGTATTCGCTACGTTTCCTTCAAATTGGAACATTCGACATGTATTTGTCCTAGACTTTGCTATTCATTGATTATGATAGTAATAATCTCATTCACAACAGAGGCTTTTCAATCAAATGCAAGCCCTTAATTGATTATGCGGGAATGATGGTACAAATCTCAGTCCTTAAAATGAATTGAAAATTTTATGTCTGCAGCATTGCTTGTTACTGACTTTTGCTTCCAGGGCTTTGGTTTTATGATTAGAATGTTGGTTCATACTCCGTCTTCAAATGAAAAACAGAAATGTTGCCTACTGTTTTATATTGGCACCAGCTTTTTAGAGGCATAATGGCTACTGTAATATGCTGACGGGAAATTAGAGCGTTCTTCTACTTCAACCGTTTAGATTAACTGTCTTGTATGCAGTTCTTGGAAACAGATTCTGTTGCTCGATTGTTTATGAAGATGGTGTGACAGCAGATAAATACTAATACTTTGAGGAAATCATCAATATCTTCTTACTGTGCGGTGATGAGAGTAGCTCTGGATTTTGGTGAATTGACTTTATTTGCGCTGCCAATGTTTCTTAACAGATATTCTTAAAATTTTGGCCATGCAAAGGGTTTGACTGTTATTTCCTCTTCTTTAGGTTGGTTACTACTTACTAGTGCTTGGGAGAGTGCATTAAATCTGAAGTATTGAATCTGGCTTCTTATCATAATATGAGTTATTCTTTCTCTGTCAAGGGAAGGGATGGTTAGCAAAGAGCAGTTTATACTTAGTTTTACACCTGCTCTAGCTGAGCAGAGTTTGTCCCTTTTGAGTGACTAATCATTGGATTTTGACATTTACAGGTTTGAAATGCTTCTTAGGAAATGAAAAAGCTGATTGGATATTCCACACAAAAGAAGAAATAAGTTGGCCAAGGAAATGGAAGACCCTCGCGCCAATGGCGAACGCAGTCACGATAACAACAATAACCACCTCTCAAAGAAGCAGAAGCTTTCATCCAAGTTCATTTCCGACTCTGAAATTCATCAGGAGTTCGCCCACCACCAGCTGGGCATTTCTCGGATTAACAATGGCAGCTTCGGTAGCTGCCCAGCTTCAATTATTGCTGCTCAAAAGCGGTGGCAGCTTCGGTTCCTCCAGCAACCTGATGATTTCTTCTTCAATCACCTCCAGAAAGGAATCCTCCGTTCCCGGACTCTCATTAAGTCCCTGATTAATGCTGACCACGTTGATGAGGTCTCCATCGTAGACAACGCAACCACTGCAGCCGCCATCGTCCTCCAACATGTTGGGTGGGCCTTTGCCGAGGGCCGTTTTGAGAAAGGTGATGCAGTCGTCATGCTCCATTGCGCCTTTCAGGCTGTCAAGAAGTCCATTGAGGCTTACGTCACTCGAGCAGGTGGGTCTGTCATTGTGGTCCAGCTGCCTTTTCCTGTCCACTCTGAACAGGAAATTATTGCAGAGTTTCGGAAAGGATTGGCCAAGGGTAAAGCCCACGGCAGGAAAGTGAGGCTCGCAATCATAGATCACATAACGTCCATGCCCTGTGTTGTGATTCCAGTGAGGGAATTGGTTCAGATATGCAGAGAGGAAGGTGTCGAGAAGGTCTTTGTTGACGCTGCTCATGCAATTGGAAGTGTCCATGTGGATGTTAAGCAAATTGGGGCTGACTTTTACGTCAGTAATTTGCACAAATGGTTCTTCTGTCCACCTTCTGTTGCTTTCTTATACTGTCGAAAGTCATCTCCTGATCCTGATTTGCATCATCCGGTGGTGTCCCACGAGTATGGCAATGGCCTCGCCATCGAGAGCGCCTGGATTGGTACCAGGGATTACAGTTCCCAGTTGGTTGTACCTGAGGTCTTAGATTTTATCAGTAGATTTGAAGGTGGTATTGTTGGCATCCGGGATAGGAACCATGAAGCTGTTGTGAAAATGGGGGAAATGTTGGCCAATGCTTGGGAAACACATCTTGGTTCACCTCCTCACATGTGCCCTAGCATGGCTATGGTTGGTTTGCCTTCAAGTCTGAGGGTTTTGAGCGATGAGGATGCATCAAGATTGAGAACTCATCTGCGCAACCGTTTTGGAGTGGAGGTCCCAATACATTACCAGGCCCCCAAAGATGGGAATGACAGTGATCGTGTGACTGGATATGTGCGTATTTCTCACCAAGTTTACAATACCGTTGATGATTATCTCAGGTTAAGGGATGCTATTAACTTGCTTTTGGAGGAGGGCGTGACTTGCCAATCATTGCACAAGGATAAATAGGTGTGGACTGCATCTGTTGATTTTTGTCCTTTTACGTGGTTTTTATAACATATGCTTTTGTGTTAAGAATGCTCATGTTGAGACTTCCTTAGGAATTAATATGCAAAATTACATGTCACCTAGACTAGACTTTTGAGTGTCGCTTGAATTGAACTGTATATGCTCTTTTACGTTGACAACATAATTCCGTGATGTATGTCATGCTGGACTCATTGTACCTCTCTGGATTCCTCTATATCTGCTTATGCTTTGTTGCTTCCACTGCTAGGCTAATCCTGCTGCACATTGGGTGGGAGGTTTCCTTTTTTTCCTTTTTCTCCTAGAATAGATTGCTTTGTTCGAGAAAAATTGCTAGTCTGTGACTGGATAAATATTTTCTGCTTTTTGCATAATTAGGCTCCCTGGCTGTGATAGCAGCATAAATTTGACTTTCATGTACATTTTGTTCTGGAATATAGGTGTCTTTCTGGTCAGGTGATTTTTCTCCTGTGACTGGATATCTGTTAGGTTGCATGTGGTGACAGCAGCAAAAATTTGATTTTCATGTATATTCAGGACCAGTAGGTGTATTTCTGGACAGGTGATTTTCATTCTTACACCCACAATAAAAGAAACCAGGGAAAGGACTATTGGAAAGGAGATGCATTGGTAGTATGTTGCTAACCATACTTTTTAGTTAACATAAAGTATGGTCAGATACAATCCATCTTCTGTGTTTTGCATAATTAGGCTCCCTGGAGGTGTTGCTTTACTATTCAGTGGGAAACAGATTGTCCATCTACTGCAAGATCAGTTTTTGATTGAAGATCTATTAGGTTGTTACTTGTTACTTCAGCAGGATCTTATGCATTACAATTTGGCATGTTTAATTGATAGTTTTTCTTCTGTCTGTGTGCATGTTACAAAATTGGCTTACTATTGTTTAGTTTGTTTTTCTGACTGGAGCAATGGTACAACGTAGAACTTCCAATTGATACTGAAGTTGGGAAAAGTTGATCCAATAAAGAAAGAATAACTATTGCATCTGATTGCCAGCTTTCTCAACTTAGCTATTACCACTGGCAGAACTCCTTTGTCCTTAGATTCTTGTCATGCATGGATATGAAATGTAGAAAGCCATAAAATACCCCACTAATTGAGTTTTCAGGAGAGCTATGACGTGGGAGCTTTTTTTTCCCTTTTGCAGGTGTTGATTATCCTCATTTATGCATTACAGTTGAAGTTACCTCTGCAGTGGCTAAGCATTGAAGAACTCCCTCGGCCATCAAATTAGATGCATGTAGCCCAACTGTATGATGCTGAGGATGGGGACGACAGGGAATGAAATGAATGGCAGTTGGTAAGTGTGTGTGTATGCTTCATCGAAGCCATTGAGGAAATACAGCTTGATGCTTTCACCACCATATAACTGAGCCTCTTTTGTCATAGGGAATGTCCATCAGTTTTGGGAATAAACTTAAAAACTGCAGTTTTTTTTTTTTTTCTTTTTCTTTTTTTGCCAATTAGGTTTCATTTTTAGTTGTAGTAGACTGACTGACTAGTTGGAGTCACTCCTATGAATAGATGAGCTAAAAGAAAATAATTTTTACCCATCAGTTTAATCATTTTCCTATCAGAAAGGATAATTCAGGCCAATGTGTGAATTTGTGGATGCCGTTGCATTTGGAATTTTGGACACCCAAATGCAGCTGAACAGCTACTTTATTTGCTTACAGCCAGACGCTTGATGATAATTAGTATGATAATTATTATTAAGACATACTATTGGGAGGTGGTTGAAATGAACAGACATACAGTTACAGTGAGTGGGGAATGGTTTTTGCCAGTGGTCCTGCAGACTGCGTCATCGTCTAGGATTCTCCGAAAGTAATGTTTTTTGCTTAGCCGTTGGCCAATAAGCTCTTTGAAAATGCACATATTGTCCCTCCCGAGGCCAACTACCTTTAGTTGTGTCACTTGAACTTTTGTTTGATTGAAACTTGAACATAGAGATTTCATTGATAAACCTCCTAATCTGCCCTGCAACAAAACAAACTTGTCGGAAGGTGGTGCTAATACATTTCAATTTATGGGTCCGCATCAATTAGCTTAACATATCGTACAACCCTTGTCCCAGAAGGGAATAAATGTGATACAGAATTGGGAGTAGGAATACCCCCAATATGTGTCCTCTCGCTTGTCTTGTCATCAAAATTAAACTTTGATATTGCCAAAAAAAAAAAAAAAAAACTTTGACGTATGTTTTTGTCTTGTCTTGTATTTTTAACACTAAGCAAACTTGACTCTCGCGTCTCTCCAATCTAACAATGCTCCCCCCTGACCAGTTGACCAAATACGTCTTCGTCGCATTAAGCAATGTTGACCAAAGGATGAAGTACTTGCCTACGACCTCAAACTCATCAAATGTGTCTCGCTCAACGCCGAGTAAAGCTATTGCAAGCAATTAGAAGAGTTAAAAAGTTCCATCATATTTCTGTTGTCAGTGTATCCCTGGAGGGTGGATGCCTGCAGCGTTTGGCAGAAAGATTTGTGAAGTTAGGACGCTAAAATTTGATACAACTCCTTAATTACTAGGAATCACAGCATAATGAACCTTTTACATTCATGATTCAACTGAATAAAAATGTTAATTTAGGATGGTAGTTCTTGCGTACTAGACTTAGTACACTGCACAACAGATATTTCATCGAGAGATTTAACAAGAGACGCTTTGATCGAATTCAAGGAGGGATGCGATATGATGGGGGTCTTCAATATTATTATGAAATTGAATTTAGAAAAGAAAAGAAAAAGGAAAAAGAGCTTTAACCCTTTCATGAGAAACTAAAGTTAAAAGACACGAATGACTAACAAAATTAGTTGTAGCCCGTAAACATATGCTAGTAACTAAGAGACATTTCCTTTGACCCTGTTCGGCTTGGTCCTTCCAATCCAAAAGCAAATCAGCATAGGATTCCGTGCATTAAGATTATTCAGTTTGCCACAGGTTAAAAGAGGACACACAATTCCATTGTTAGGCAGTGTTTCATTCATACATGAAAATACACGAGTGGAATGTTGATGCTATCAGGAGATACTGAGACATAGCATTCGAGTTGCAAGAAAGAAAACGGTTCAGACTCCCTCAAGGAGACTCATTCTGTGACTCTGCAATCTATTTCTGTAACTTGTACAACCACTGGTTACCAGGAAGAAAATGCTTACAGAGAAGTAATTTGAGCCAGTAAAGATGCAAAACTAGCATTTCATTCCAGGATATCAAAACCAACCACCAACAGTCAAAAAAGAAAGCAGGAAACAAACATTCCTGCTCAAAACGAAGAAACAGATTCCACCAGTGAGCCAAATCAGAAAAAAGAATCTACGACCAAGTCTTTATTGTTTATATTGTTGTTTGCTTCACATGCATTCTAAAAGTTTGCCTCGAAAGTTCTGCCTCATGGAAGGGTGGCTCTAACTTCTTTCCTATCTGCCCCAAAAGACTGCAAGATAAAACCAAAAGTTTAGACATTGAATTCCAACTATGCCGTAAACATGCAAAAATGATCACTCTTTGATTTCCTACTCATCCCTGAGTATTCTACATTGTAATCTCACAACACTAGATTACGAAAGAATGGAACAGCATGATTTAATCATTAGATTGACTATAATTTAGCTCGTACTAGGCAGACCATTACAGAAGCAAAACTCACTAGAGCATTTGAATAACCTCAAACAACACATCTCCCAAAGGAGAAGTTAAACTGCATGAGCAACTTAACAGAATAAAAAATATAAGATGCATCACAGTTTCAGATTTCAGTCAAACATACCTCAGATCCGAAGCCTTTAACATAAATATTGGTAAAGAGTTCAGAAGGATCAGGCATTGGACTCTCCTGCAAAAGAAGATAAATATGTACAATTATCTAGATATCTATGATATAATTTTAAAACCAGTCGCAGAAATTACAACAAACCTTTGCTTTTGCTATTGCATCATCGACTTCTTTCCTCACTTCTTTTTCAATATCCTGGGAAGGGACAAGTTTAAAATTACAAAATACAGAGACAGACAGAAATCACTACTACAACAGCTTTACACATTGAGTGGCCTACAGTATCAAACCAAAAATAGAATTGATTCAGACTATCACTGTCCTAAACTCCCGGTTAAAGTAAGAAACTACTGCTCCTTTACCTTAAGCTCTTTCTCATTTGCTATGTCGTGGGCTAGTAAAAGCTTCCGGACCCTTTCAATTGGATCCCTCTCCTACAACAAAAACATAACATTCATTAAATTTTGATTCACAACATACCAGTTAAAATTTCCATTCCACATGACACGAAACTTAAAAGCAACCTGTCTGATGCCAGTGATCTCTTCACGTGTACGATATGTACTCCCAGGATCAGACATGGAGTGTCCATGGTACCTATAAGTGTCCATCTCGAGAATCTAGACAAGGATTAAGAAATCATCATGCTTAAACAGCAGAAATTATACGAGGGAAGAATGACAAAAGTCACATAAAACATGGATGAACCTAAGCCTAAAGAGACTCCAGAGATGTACTCACAATTGGGCCATTCTTCAAGGCATATTGTTTTGCAAAACTGCATGCCTGTTTCACAGCCAGAGCATCCATGCCATCTACCTGTTCAGTGTCAAACTGTTATTTAAGCTGAATGTTCACAATAAGAAAGATACTCAAAGGAAACAACGCTCCGTGCACAGGCATAAAATCTTTGATGCAAAGGAAACAAAAAGATGCATTCAAAGAGAACAAGTCAAGCACACTGAATACATTTGCAAGGATAAAACATCTAGCTTAAAGAAAGAAGATACACATAAATTCCCTAAACTTTCTTCTTGCAACATTACATGATTCAGAGAGTTAACACATCGCTACTAAACAGATGGACATTTCTACTGCATCCATCATATTTGCAGTCCCAAGTAAATACTACAGCCGAAATCAATCTACAGGTAAACCAAGTACAAAGGCAGAGAATTTACTACTCCCACCACCGACATTTAAATTAGTACCTACTCAATTTCCCAAAAGCACAGACTGGCTATAACTAAGAATCTAAATAAGATGAAATTTGATGGAAACAGTGAATGGAATAAAATCTGTGTGATGTCTTATCCCAAAAGTCAACGTACTAGATGAAAGTAAATCGATCACATTCGTTTAGCAATTATTGCCAATCGGAGGTTATTTTTGTTTGAAACAGCAGGTTGTATAGTACGAAGACCTTAAATTCTGATTCTACAGACCACACCATTGCACATATCACAACTCGCATTTTCCCAAAGACTCGACAAAGGAAAGATTATAGCGTGCATTCTTTTTGAAATATTAGGTCTAACATGGACATCCAAAACTGCATTTAACTTTATTCTTAAACCCAGCCACATTAGGTCACTACGCATCTAACTTGACAGACCGGTAAGAACTTAGTCCAAAAAGCTTCTAGAGCTCAAAGTATGCACCCGAAGCTTCCAGACTACTTATTACAACTCTAGAACGAATAATAGAGAGTAAAAGGTCCAAACAATTATCTTAAAACTTAACCGCTAAAAAATAACCTGTAAGAGATGAAAGTAATTAAGCAACCAAATTATAACAAAAATACAACTTTTGTGCACCTTCAAACCAGGAACATAATCCCCTCTCTTGTAATAAGATGGGCTCTTTGCTGCCCTCCATTCTGCAGTCCCCATACCATCTGCCAAGATTTCCCATAACAACACAATATCAGCACTAGTGTAAGCCAAAATAAATTAAAAAAAATTGGATTGAGACTATTCAGAAAGCAAGAAAACAAATCTTTCTTACAGTGATTGTTTTCGCAGACTAGAATGGCAGGCAGGTCCATTAAAGCAGACATATTTAGAGCCTCAAACAACTGTCCCTGATTCGCAGCACCATCACCGTACAACGCAAAGGTCACATTTTCGTCATTTCTATACTTCTGAGCTAAAGCTATACCACACCCTAACGGAACCTGTGCCCCAACGATTCCGTGTCCTCCATAAAATCCCCCTTCTTTCTTGTAAAAATGCATAGAGCCGCCTTTCCCTCTGGAACACCCATCTTTCCTTCCCATCAATTCAGCAAACGATTCCAGCAAAGTTCCCCCGCGTCCCAGGAAAATACAGTGATCCCTATAAGCCGTAATTATGCAATCCTTTTTGGTAATCGCAGCTTCCATACCAACCGCCACCGCTTCCTGGCCGTCGTAAAGATGGCAAAACCCGCGGATTAATTTGGCCTTGTAAAGAGAGTCGGCAGCGATTTCCATGCGGCGCATCAACGCCATGTCGCGGAAGAACGACATGAGCTCCTCGGACGTGGTTTCGACGGAACGCGAGGGCGGATCGATCCTGTGGCCGGTGAAAGGGACGCTGGTTTCGACGGTGATTGTAGATGCGGAGGAGGATAGTTGTCGGATGGTGGGGATAGCTGCTGCGGCGGCGCATCGGAGTAGCTTACCGCCGGCGGCGGCGTTCCGGCTTGTTAGGAGAGCCATCGTTGATTTACTACGTTTCAACTTCTTTTTGTTTTCAGATTTGACGATTTGTGGAATACGGTGTTTGTTGGGTTTATGGGTACTCCGTATTAGTTAAACGGAAGAATTTCAGCTGAAAAAAGCGATTGGTAGTATTTGGTGGGCAGTGGAAGACTGATAATTAAAAAATCGAATATGTTTTAGTTTACAATTTAGAATTTGCTTATATTATAATAATAATAATAATAATAATAATAATAAGTCAGTGGGTGTCCTAAAATCAACCCAAAAGCCAGATTTGAGAAGGAATCAAAACTAAAAAACAACTATACCACTTGGTGATGGCTGTCTTCTATGATGTTTTTTTCTTTTTTTAGTTTTAATACAAAAGCCCCAACAAACACTCCTTAAAAAAAACACGAAATAAGCTTATCCGGACCCGATATTTTCTTTTCCCATTTATTGTTTGTGATTATTCTATAGAATATATTTTACAAAATCGTTGTGCTCGTTTCAGATTTATAAGGGTGTTAAATCCATTGACATAACACCTTCCAACTAGTAAACGAAACTTACACCTGCGTGCTCATTTATATATCGTTTAAGATTTTATGCTTAATGACGATATAGAAAGGTAAAATTTATTTAACGTTTTGGTTTCTGTTTTAGGGAAAAAAGAATAAAAACTTATACAACATCTCGTATGGAGTTATGTTTTAAAAATATCACTCGACATAGTAGACCAGCTCACCAGATATATTCCTTTTTATTATTAGATAACGTCCAAATATAATTAGTTTATAAAGATACGATACGGTACATTTTTCGGCCTCAAAATGATTATACAGTTCGTATTTTTATTTTTAATACAAATAATACCAAAAGCAAAATTTTAAATTGGATCATCATTTCGAAACGGGAAGAACAACACTTTTATGCAAACTATGTAATATTGTAGTAGGGGTCCTTATGCTTTTAAGCTTACCTTCAACTTAAGGCTTTATAGATTGTGTGATGTAGTTTGTTAACTAAATGTATCTCTTAGATTTCATGTAATATGTTTCGCTTTGTAATATATAATTTACATTCTCATTATTTTTTCAATCTCGCTCTAATTTAAAACTAATACTTCCTCCGTGTCATAATTATTGTACAGTTTGAGTTTTCATTTCTAGTTCGAATTGTACTAAAAGTGAAATCTCAAATTGGATAATAATTTTGGGACAGAGATAGTATTTATTTATGAATAATATGACAAAGAAATGAATAGCAAACAATAGAACTAGCCGTGTCATTCTTCACGTATAATCCAATCAGTTGAGGTCAAAAAGAAAATGCGAGAAGTAGGAGTACTATTTTATAGAGCAAATAAGATGAAAAAGGAAAACAAAAGGGCTAATATGTAGTTTTGAATAGTTTCAGACGCCAAACACAATTTCTATAGACATCCAACCTGACTATATAAACTGGAAATATCCCAAAGATTATCTCCTCTTTCACTTGAAGCGTGTGTTCTCTTCTTCACTCCCGCCATTATGTCCATACTTCATCCTTCTCCCCGCATTATACTAAAGCCCCTCCCATTTCTTCCATTCAGTTTTATCAGCAACATTCGAACCCTAAATTTCACCTCCATTAAACATCCCCCAGCTCCCACAACTCCCCGAAACTTCAGGCTGTTCTATAAATTTCCGAAATCAATTTTTCCCGTCGACTCACAGCTCTCAGATGAAGACGACGACGAAGAGGAGGATGATGATGACGAGGAGGAGGATAATGCGGTTGTAGACGATGACGACGGCGATGATATTACGGCGGAAGAGTACGGCGACCTGGTTGATGCGAGTGAAGAAGATGAAGAAATTGGGGAGAGTTCGGTGGTGGAGATTAAGTCCAAGTATGAGGAGTTCAAGTGGCAGAGAATTGAAAGAGTTTGTAACGATGTTCGCGAGTACGGTGATGAAATTCTCGACGTTGATGAGCTCGCTTCTGTTTATTCGTTCCGAATTGATAAATTTCAGGTTAATTGCTCAGGAATATGCACTTATACATGTCAATTGAAAATTTGTTTATTAGGCTTCTGTTTCTTTTTTAAAGAGAAATGTATCATGTTTGCTTGTGTTAGTCATTTTATGAGTTGCGTGTGAAATTTTGCAAGTTTCAACATAGATATTCCTAGTCGTAGTGTCATTTTTTAAGTTTGTGCAATTTTCTGATGGAGTTTATGTGCACATTTATTACTATTCAGCTGTATTATATCACGCAACAAGGAGTGAAGTTTGTTTTTGAAAGCTCTCAATTGTGTCTTTCGGTCGTGTATTTCGTGGTGCGGACCAGCGAATATTCTTTGAATGTGTGAATCGTTTTGTTATCTGTAGAGGTTGGCCATCAAAGCATTCTTAAGAGGGTCATCAGTGGTTGTTTCTGCACCAACAAGCAGTGGGAAGACTTTAATTGCAGAAGCGGCAGCTGTTGCTACAGTTGCCAGAAGGAGGAGACTATTCTATACTACTCCATTAAAGGCTCTATCTAACCAGAAATTCCGTGAATTCCGGTCTGGAAGTTGATCATACTTTTCATTTATAACCTAAATATTGTTTTGCTCTGCTGCCAATTTGCTGGTCTATCCAGCTTACTTTTGATTTTGTGAAATGCAATTTGCAGTGAAGCATTTGGTGATACCAATATTGGGCTTATCACTGGTGATTCAGTAATTAATAGAGATGCTCAGGTTATAATTATGACTACGGAGATTTTGCGCAATATGCTCTATCAGAGGTAAGCCAACATTTGCTTCTGGTTTAGGGTTCTATAGGTTTTATGATCTCCAAGGGCATATTTATTCCATTACTAATATGTTACCATTTGGTTATCCAGTGTTGGAGCGGTTTCATCAGAGAGTGGACTTCTTCATGTTGATGTTATTGTGCTGGACGAAGTACACTATCTAAGTGACATATCTCGGGGTACTGTCTGGGAAGAGATTGTGCGTGCCTGCAGTTTTTGGAAGTTTGGTTTTCTAGTGTTTGTGGCATGTAAATTAATTGGTTTGAAATTCTTTCAGGTTATTTATTGTCCCAAAGAAGTTCAGCTCATATGTCTCTCAGCAACTGTTGCTAATCCTGATGAATTGGCTGGTTGGATCAATCAGGTACCTGTATGGTTCTTTGACATGAGTTTGATGATTAGAGGTTTGCTGAGGCTTGTTAGAACAATAAATTAATGCTTACATCTTTTGTTTTCTTTTTCCCCTTTTCTGAATACATATATGGATTTCAAGATTCATGGTAAAACTGAGTTGGTGACATCATCCAAACGTCCAGTTCCTTTGACTTGGCACTTCTCTACAAAAACAGCTTTGCGACCTCTTCTTAATGAGAAAGGCACAGGCATGAATAGGTAACGTTTAATTTCATGTGCCATTTTTCTTGTAATATATACAGTACTGCAACCAATCTTCTTCCACATATAATTCCATTAAAAAAGGTTAAACTCCTACAAATGCTAATATGAATCTGTGTTGTCTAAACAGTAATGACCGAGTTTCTGATGACTGCATTGTTAGTTTTGTTGAGGCTTAGCCCCTCCATACATTGAGGCATTTCTTTATCAATCTTTATTTTTTTGTAGCTCGTTAATGAAGGAAAAATGGAAATGATATAGAACATTTTTCTCGTTAATAAAGGAAAACGGAAATTACATAGAACATTTTTCTGATTAGCTTCTATTGTGCATCCTTTTAATTTGGACAGGAGGTTGGCACTTAGCTATATGGAGCTCGATTCTTCAGGGGATAATTTACGTAAGGATGACAGATTTAGGAGAAGGAGCTCCAGAAAGCATGAGACTGATATTCCTACCTTCTCAAAGAATGGTGTAAATAATACCCGTCGTTCACAGGTACAGTCTGAGCCAGTTGAATTTCTCTGTATGTTTAGCTATTTTCTTCTGCTGGTTGATATGTAATTTTTGAGTTACCGCAGAGAATTCTGCATTGTTGCTTTCTTAATTTCCTTCTGTTTCTTTCTCCTTTTAGGTCCCCCAAGTTGTAGACACCTTATGGCAGCTAGAGGGAATGGATATGCTTCCTGCAATTTGGTTTATCTTTAGCAGGAAAGGATGTGATGCAGCTGTACAGTATCTTGAAGATTGCTGTTTGCTGGATGAGTGTGAGATGACTGAAGTTGAACTGGCATTGAAGAAGTTTCGTATTCAATATCCTGATGCTGTTAGAGAGTCTTCAGTGAAAGGCCTTCTCCGAGGAGCTGCAGCTCATCATGCTGGCTGCCTTCCCCTATGGAAATCTTTTATAGAGGATTTGTTTCAAAGAGGGCTAGTGAAGGTGGTATTTGCTACAGAAACGCTTGCTGCTGGGATAAACATGCCAGCCAGGACAGCTGTTATTTCATCTCTTAGCAAAAGGGGTGAAAGTGGGCGCATGCAGCTGAGCTCAAATGACTTGCTGCAAATGGCTGGCCGTGCTGGTCGTAGGGGTATTGATGATAGAGGTCATGCAGTTCTTGTTCAAACGCCATATGAAGGACCTGAGGAATGCTGCAAGCTTCTCTTTTCTGGGCTTGAGCCTCTTGTTTCGCAGTTTACTGCATCATATGGAATGGTTCTCAATCTTCTCGCGGTATGTTTTCCTGTCCATAGCTTTGCATCTTTGTTATCTTGCTGAGAGTCTTCATTAAAGATGCCTTTGCAGGGTGTAAAAGTCACAAATGCGACAAGTGAATCAGATGATTTAAAAGTCATGCAAGCAGGGAGGACACTAGAAGAAGCAAGGAAGCTAGTTGAACAGAGTTTTGGGAATTACGTGGGAAGCAATGTTATGCTTGCTGCAAAAGAAGAACTTGCTAAAATAGGGAACGAAATAGAGAGGCTTACTAAAGATATTAGTGATGAAAGTATTGACCAAAAGAGCAAGAAACTTTTAACCTCCTCAGCATACAAAGAGATAACTGACCTCCAGGAAGAACTAAGGGTATTCCTGTTCTTCATACTTTTTTGATGCTTGGAATCTTTCTTCTTAAAGGCCTTTTAGGCTGGAAACAATCTGATTGACTGTATGGCATTGGAGTGTAAATATTAGTGTACATGCGGTGCTTGTTTACAAGGATCGGGATTAAAAAAATTCTCTGCTACACCATTTTATCTTTCCATTCTATTTTTCTTGGTTTGAATTTTATTTTCACCTGTTGGATTGTACAGGCTGAAAAACGGAGGCGGTCAGAATTAAAAAGAAAAGTGGAACTGGAGAGGCTCTTATCTTTGAAACCAATGCTGAAGGAGCTAGGAGATGGGCATTTACCTTTTATGTGTCTACAGTACAGTGATTCTGCTGGAACTCAACATCTGCTTCCGGCTGCTTATCTTGGGAGAGTTGACTCTCTGAATGCTCCCAGACTTAAAAATATGGTGAGTTCAGTTGGCTCACTGGGATATCACCAGTGCATATAAGATATGCCTTAATTTGTTGAAGTTGGCTTCTTTTTTGCATCTTCCTTTGGAGTAATATTTTCTTAGGGCACACGTGGCCTTAAAATCAGTTATTGTTGCTGGTGGCAATCCTTCACCAAGTTGATCTTGTGTGTGGAATCCTTAATAGGCCTTAACCTATATACTTCATTATGGTCCACACCACTCTGATTAATGCAGAGATTTAGCCACAAATTTTGTTGGTCTAGTAGGAGATGGTATTTTTTCAAATGGGATTGTAGATGCTGTTCTTTTTCTTTTTAATGTATAATTGCCTATTTCTTGCTACATAGTTCACTGGGAGATATCTTTATATTTTACAAAAGAAAGATATTTAAAACTCTTCCTGCTTTTACACAGGTTAAAGATTCAGATGCATTTGCATTTACAGCAGATGGTGGCAGTGAATTTGAATCTAATCTCTCCCCTTCATATCATGTAGCTCTTGGTTCAGATAACTCTTGGTATCTTTTCACAGAGAAATGGATAAGAACAGTTTACAAAACTGGCTTTCCCAATACTCCGTTATCACAAGGTGATGATTCACCTCGTGAAATCATGAGTAAGCTTCTTGATAATGGGGACATGCAATGGCAGAAGGTAGTGGAGTCCGAACTTGGTGGTCTGTGGACCATGGAAGGATCTCTGGAGACGTGGTCCTGGAGCTTAAATGTGCCAGTCATGAGTAGTCTTTCAGAAGATGATGAGGTAACATGTTGCTGTAAATCCTAATAATCTTTAGTGCCAAATACTAAATTAACTTACCACAAGCAATTTTGTTTATGGTCAATTAAAGATAAATTATAATGGTTTCACAATCTTAAACTATGTCAAGCGCTTTTAACTTCTTTAATTTTCATCAGATATCTATTTTGATGGTTTATGTCATAGACAACTATTTCCAATTTCTTTTAGCAATGTTTATTGTTGGAATTTCTGCTTTTCCAAGTACTTCATCACCATAAATTTTTCAAAAGAAAAGAGTTTTGTGATGGGAAGAGTTTTTGAACTAAGTTTCCTTTTTGTGTCTTGCATTTTGTCTTGAAGGTTTCTCATTCCACTTTCTCATTGTTCCTCTTCTCTTGATAGGTCTTAAAATTTTCTCAAGTGTACTATGATGCCGTAGAAATCTACAAGGACCAGAGAAATAAGGTTTCTCGCTTGAAGAAAAGAATTGCACGTACAGAAGGTTTTAAAGAATACAAGAAGATACTAGATACAGCTAAATTTACTGAAGAAAAGATTCGACGCCTAAAAGCTAGGTCGAAGCGCTTGATTAACAGAATAGAGAAGATTGAACCTTCTGGCTGGAAGGAATTTCTGCAGGTTTGCTCTTTGTTTGTCAACGAGTTTTTTATGGTGTCGCGAGGCTTTTTAACATGGTAACACTGAATATGCAATAATATGGTCCACCTATACGGATGCATATTGATGTTGATGTTCTCCGAAATTGTTCCAGGTTAGCAATGTGATACATGAATCTAGGGCATTGGATATTAACACTCACGTCATCTTTCCTCTTGGTGAAACTGCATCTGCCATGCGTGGGGAAAATGAGCTCTGGCTTGCAATGGTGCTTCGTAACAAAGTACTACGGGACCTGAAGCCAGCACAGCTTGCTGCTGTCTGCGGAAGCCTAGTCTCTGAAGGAATTAAGATCAGACCTTGGAAAAATAACAGGTATCATTTCACTTTCTAATTGTAGTCAATTAGCAGCTTCTTTTTTGGATTTGTCCCAAAAGCTATCCGGACTCCTGAGCATTGACAACTATTTAGCTCTATTGTTTCCGACTTTCCGTACTGAATATATCACAACTTGTGGTCAACTGCTATGCGTTTATATATCTCTTCTTATTTCCTTTATTGCAGCTACATGTATGAAGCTTCTTCTTCTGTCATGAATGTCATTGGAGTTTTGGAAGAACAAAGAAGCTCACTCTTGGAACTTCAGCAGAAGCATGGAGTAACAGTGAGTTAACTTGAATCACGAGTTGTGTTAGTTTGTGACTTTGATGTTTCAAACTCAGCACCGTTTATCTGGTTGCTATCCGAGTTAGAACCTTAAGTTTTCTTCTGGTTCTACAGATACCATGCTGCTTGGATAGTCAATTTTCTGGCATGGTTGAAGCCTGGGCTTCTGGTCTGACATGGAGAGAGATTATGATGGATTGTGCTATGGATGAAGGTGATCTTGCTCGTCTTCTTAGGCGAACAATTGATCTATTAGCACAGGTACGATGGTATAGGTGGAGTGCACTCAAGCATATAACTGAACTTGTTCATTTGAACTGACACTGAACTCTTGTTTCTGGTAGATTCCTAAATTACCCGACGTTGACCCTTTACTGCAAAGCAAAGCGAAGAGTGCATCTGACATAATGGATCGTCCACCCATTAGTGAACTGGCTGGCTAAAAGGCTATGTATCAGGTAAGATATTCAGAATTTTTTGAAAATTCTTTTGATTATTTGTTTGGCTCCCCATCTCAGAATTTTCAGGTGTATGACTATGTCCACAAAAATTAAGAACAGAATAAATACACTGGAGTTTATGTCGAACCATTTCTTCTGCATATTAATTCAAAACCACATTGAGACAATCACTACTCACATTTTCTTTCATATTGAAACAACCGTATTAGTACCTGCATGACATTTAATGTGCAATACTACTCTCTACTCTCCACTATGCACTTTTGAGTTTTCATCTTTGATAGTGCAACAGAAAAAGATCTTGCACCAGAGTGGAAATTGTGTAATTTATTTCATCACTCATGCATTACTAAAAGGCATTTTGTTAACCAAAGGGGTTGGGGTGGAGTGAAAAGGACTCCTCTACCCTTAACCATAGATCGAGGGTTCGAACCTTGCCATGGGCATGGAGTAACCTTAAATTCTTTGGCCAACTGGACACCCTTCAAACATGCACACGCACATACACACACACACACACAAAAAAAAAAAAAAAGAAGGCAATTAGTGAAGTTACACAGTGAATTTGACTTCCTCAGGAATTTCTTTCTTGCCTGATCTTATTCCTGCATGCACTAATCAAAAGTCAGAAAGCATGTTAGATACCTTGTTTATCTCAGGTAAGCAATTGTTTGCATGAAGAGGTAGCTCTCAAGGTTTTCAGAATATTTGTTTTGTCCTAATAATTAATCCAAGCGTTAGTAGATTGATTTGAATCTATTTCTTTTGATACCAGCTGCAACACCTTTGATAAGACGCTTTCAAGGTTTATCAAACAGCTAGACATACTTCCTAGAGAAAGTATGTGGCAGTTTCTAACAAGACGAATTCTTAAGTTGCATGAAGATGGACAATGGGTTAGCAACGTAAGGGGGTTCCTTGCCTGATGTGCGGCTCAGTCAAGGTTATGGAACTTACAGGTGGATATACTACCCAAGATCAGGTAGGTTAGATAGGTTGTGCAACTTACAGGTGGATATACTACCGAAGATCAGGTAGGTTAGATTCTCTATTGCAGTTGGTAAATATCCTCCCCTCCCCCACCCCCACACACACCACCCGAATACGCGCAGGAAGTGCAGGCTTATGATGTGAATGAAGGCAGGGAAAAAATTGGGAGATTGGCTATGTGAGCTAGAAGTTCACATTGTAAAGAACATGTAAAATGAAACGTTACATAACTCAAGCTAGCAATTGTAATTGGTTTAAATTTTTAGCACACTTCTCTCGACTTTTTTCAACCTTTTGTTCCATATGTTACACCATCAATCATGTATTAGTTAGCAGCTTTGTTCTTATAATGGATAGTGAAGAAATTGTGCAGGTGTATGTAATAGTTTTCCCATTATTCTGCGTACAAATTCATTATTCACTATTGGATTTATTTTGATCGAGTAGGAGTAATAAAGTAACAGAGTAGTATCTTGTCCCTACCTTTGATTTGATTGATGTAACGGTACTCAAAACTATATACAGCGGCGGGGATGAGTAGATCTCCCGTCTCAGGTCAGAGACTTTACTATGCAAAGCAAGATTTCTCACGAAGAAGTTGGGACTAACAATATCGGAACAACAATTACACGAACGGAGTTTTTCCAACTCAAAAGTTAAATATGGCTTTCGAGAACAAACGGCAAAATATAACAGATCCTGTGAAGAAATTGACCAAGAAGGTAGATTACACCAGGAAGGCTCTCTATACACATAAAATTTCTCCTATGTTAAGAATCTGAAAGAAATAATCGTCCCCTAGCAGTTAGTATCGCAGTGACATCCTCCTTATTCAGCAGCATGCAAAATCTAGCATTGATGCGTCTGCTTCCGGTTGAACTCTTTTCTGCTATCCTAACTTATGCATTTTGAAGTGCCTTCGAAGAAATAGAAAAGCAAAATATCAGCCACGGTAACTAAGAAAAGGACTTGAACAGAGAGAACATGGAACAAAAGATTGGAGTTTTTTATACATGCAAAGAGTTGAATAAAATACAAAAATTGGGAGCACGGAAATATCATCTAATTGAAATGGTAAAGCCTGAGTCCATAATTCAGGAACTATTTGTCCCCCAACTTTTGTCATATCCATATAACGCAATACGCGGAACAACTTGAATAACTGGCAGAAACCCTTTTTTTTTTAATTTTTAGTTTTCAATTGTCAGTGAACTGTGATCAATAGACCGTACCGCGATAGTGGAATAATAATAAAGGCCAACATGTTGTATTTTTCAGTTGTCAAGGATATTCCAGTAAATTAACATGTTGTAATTTTCAGTTGTCAAGGATATTCCAATAGATTACCTTGGTGGCACTGTTGCTTGAACCATTCTGATGCAAAGTCTTTCTCTTCTTCTTCCTGTGAAAGAAGTCTTCTGTATCTAAAACATAATATACCTGCCAAGACCAGGGCCCCATTTAGCCAGAAATTCCAAACTGATCATTTTTAATTACATGAAAAATATACAGATTGTCTAGCGAGGTCTCAGCATTACCTTTGATGTACTGGCATCTATCCTACATTCGAGAGCATTAATCATGTCAACTCCCTCCATAGCGTCCATGAAAGCGTCAGCTTCATCTAGATTTGTATATTTGCGCTTATTTCTATCAAATAAGAGCAAGTCATCAGCTAAAAGAACTATCAATTCAAACACATTGAGTAAGGTTCTGTAAAGAGGTAATACCTCCTCAAGAACAATCCAGGCTTAACGATTCTCTCAGGAACCTCAGAGAGATACTCTGTCAGATAAGCTGAAAATTTTGTATCCATAGGAACAACATTTGAATCTGGCTTATCAAACCAATAGTCCATAAGCTGTATAGACAATCGCGTTGGTGCAGACAACTGCAGTAAAATTCAAGCACAAATGTTACAGCACAAAGTAGAATGGCAACCAGAATCGAGAGGAGAATCAGACAAATTTATCTACACTTACGGTTTCTATCCGATAAATGTTCTCATCAGGCAGAAAGACACGAATATTTTCGTTATAGTAATGATCGATAAATTTCCCTTTTTTTCTTAATCTCTCATATCCTTGTAGTAGGAGAAGTTTGGTGTTTGAATCATCAGTAGCAATAGTTTGTAGCTGGACAAAATGGCAGCTGTAAGCTTTAGATTAAAAATAAAGTAAACAAAGGTGATAAATAAAGGTCTGACTAAGCAGACTAACAAGCAACATGCTTTCACCTGTTTCACAAGTTTATATATCAGCTTGTCCAATGTGAAAAGTAAATAAGATTGAGTTCCAATGATAGCGCGGCAGTCATCCTCAAACTTGGCATTGTCAGAAGATCCATCCAATAAACTATAAAGAGCATTCATAAACCTGCAAGCATGAAGAGTTGGAAAGTAAAAATGTGAACGTTCCTAAAAGTCAAGAGGAACTGGAACCTGCAGTAAAATAAGTACCTTGAATATGAGTCTGCTGAGTTTGTATCATTAGAGGCCCTCCATTTATTTTCAGCAGTAGAAGAGTGTAACTTTGCCTTATGTATTCTTTCATAGAGTATCTATTGCAATTGGGAAAAAAAACTTTGAGGTGAGTGGAAAAGCATAAATGCGTGTGGACATGTACATATACATATATTTTAGCAGTAATTCAAATTTGCTTAAAAATTCATGTGGAAAAAGAGAGAAAGAAACGCTTACGTGGTGAAGCCTGAAAAGCACATAGAAGGAATCATTCCCATAAAAGAGTTGTGAATTCATCTCCCCATCAGTCGATCCCTGAGGGTTTAATTTCATAAGGGGCTTTCCACTCTGTAGAAAACGTTCTGATGATGCCAGGGTACCTTCAATTCCTTCAGCATCCTGATCATCTGCTAATGCCTCTGCCTCACCTTCACTCTCAATCTTGTTATCATTGGCATCATGATCCCCATCTTCATCAGGCTCTTCAGGTGAGCACTCTTCTCCATCGGCTGATTCACTGGCTGAAACATCACCATTTCCAGGAGCATTCTCGCTGTCCTCCGATAACCTGTGAGCACTCTCCTCGCCATCACCATCAGCACCATCATTTTCTTCCACTGCATCCTTCAAAACAATGTCCCCTACTTCCAATGCAATCAGATTCTGCCGGCTACCACTGTCCTTTGAGTCAGTTTCCAACTTGTTACATTCTTCAAAATTATTCTCCTCAAAATCACCAGCAGCAGGAGACAATTCTCCCTCCTCTCTCTCAATCTTGAATTTGGCCCTGGATTCTTCTAGGTGTTTTTTAGTTGAAACAGCAGGGACTGAACACGATTCAAGTCCGGTACAATCAACACTCTGTAATAGAGAGTTCCATAAAGAAAAGAAAAGATTAGAAATTGAGACCATACAGCCAAAAACTAGAAGTCTCAACTACTGAAAACTAAGGCTTAAACAAAGGAAATCCTTAACAAATACAATTTGCGGTAACATATTCTAAAGCAAACACTAAGCAATAGAAAGAAAAAGTAACAGTAACTCGGAAGCGAGTGGCATCATATGATTCCACGTAAGAACACTCTTTCAACAACAACAAGCCTTTTCCCATTACGTGGGGCCGGCTATAAGAAAACTCAGAGTAATAAAGATATTTGTGCTAAAACATTAAAATGAATCTCTTCTTTCTTCTTTTGAGTAGTTACAGGATTCATATGAAAAGTTAGTGATGGTAAATTCTTGAAAACATTCTAAATGCGAAAATCTCATGGAATTAGGAAACAGCTTAACAGCATGCATTTTTTTGGAGAACCGAGAACCTACAGAATTAATAATGTTTTTTTTTTTTTTTGGTGAACTAATAATGTTTCCAATAGACAAGTCAGGAGGAATTGTTTGAACCGCAAGGGAAATAACACCATATGCAAGGGGAAGCCTACCTACAGTTATTCATTCATCCTTAAGTTTCGGGCTTCAGGAAAGCTATAGATATCAAAGAAATATAACAAAGATAAAACCAGAAGTATTGAACACGAGTCAAGAGTCTGGATTTATACCTCACATTCAGCACTGAGACGCCCAGATTCTCCAGCAGAGGTTCCTAGCAGGGAAAAAGATTAGATTCCAATCAAGAACTCAATGACTGTACAACAGTCATGCCACATCAAATAGTAACAAAATAGTCAAAGAACTGTAGATAAATTTATCAACAAAACGTGCGTACTTGAAGCTTTTTCAGGTTTACTCCTGTCCAATCCATCAGCATCAGGAGAAGGGAGCAGTTCACTCACAGCTGCTTGCTTGTTATTCCCAAAGGTTTCATCTGGCAGCGGTTGTTCATTGCATTTTTCTGGTTGGGATGTGTTACATAAACTATCTGTCTCATTGGCTCCATCACCTGAATCATCTTCCTTCTCATTATCACCATTTCTTGAAGTTGAATGCTCCGAGTGCGTATAATCATCTCCATTAAAGCAGGCAGTAGAGTGTTTGCAATCAGGGGCAGATATACTTCCAGCAGTACTACCTTTTCTTTCTTCCACACCACTGTCAGTTACTCCAACAACATCATCATTGGCCTTTACATCGTCCTTAGTATCCTCAATATCCTGAGGTCTAGAAGGTATACCAAGCATAGGTTCCAGGAAAGTTGTCCAAATCCTCATAAGTTTATCCTGTTCAGAGGAGCAAATTTCTCCACATGAATATTTGATAAGTTGATAAAGATCTTCATGGAGGCTTGGATCAGGATACTCGAACTCCAAATGAGGAACTATAGGTTGTCGCACTCCAGAGATTGTAGACAGCAGCATATCATCTTCTTGGCTCCTTTTGTCAAAGATTTCTCTGATCTCAGCTAGTAGCACTGAAAGAAGATGAACATAAAGGAACAATAAGAAATAATGTAAGGGATCAAGGAGACATTAACATTGAAGATTTGAAGGTCAGGTTTCAAGCATCGAGTAAGACAGTTTTGGCACTACAAGTTTGATCTACGCTACAAGTACTAGCCTTGACCGCATAACTGAATAGTCTGACAATAATGTTCAAAGAACAAAACAATAATCAATGAAGCATAAGGTACCACTGAAAAGAAACTACACTCCAGGTGGACCACACCATCACAACACAAGGAAAAAATAAAAGTTGATCCCCTAATCAAAATGAGCGTTCAGATGTACCAGGTAAACATGCAGTATTTTAAACTTTCATGACTAGAATCCTTTACCATCTATAAAAAAATAATAAAACTACACCAAGATCCACTGCTATTTGACAACTAACATAGGTAGAAGAATTACTATAATCAACCAAGTCTACATATTTTGTCTCATCCACCATCTTTCTCAATGCTCGTCAAACCATATTAAGAAATTTATTAATTTTGTCGAACACTATCGACTCCCAACCTCTATTTCAGGGCAAGATTAATGCGATATGGTGGAATGACAACGGACCTTAAAAGGTAAATATAACATGGATACAATTAATCAAACATAACGCTTTAAAGATTCAATGTGATTCCAAGCATCCAATTTATTTCCCCAACAAATCATCTTTGCTCCTCAAATATAAAGAAAAATCAAGATCTAAGAGACTAGTTCAGTCCCCATTGAGGTAAATCACAGGTTTCAAAACATGTGACCAAGTTTCTCTCAAACCAAACAACAGCCATTGGATTTCATAGCAAGATCCATGATCCAACAGAAAAATTTTAAAAAAGAAACATAAAGCAACGGATCTTGAAATTAAGACCGTCTGATTGGATCAATACAAATTTAGCAACAAACTCTTTAAAAAATAAAGTCTTTTACATCCAAAAAAAATCTGTATCAAATCCAGATAATAAGAATTTGAATAGCTGGAAAAATAAATTAAACATTCATAAGAGGGGAAACCCATGCTTTAAAAGCCAAAAAAATAGGGTTGAAACAAAAGGAAAGGAGATTATTCTTTTCAATGACCAAAGCATGTTGAAGACTCGCAGCTAGCACGACAAGGAATACTGGGAAAGCCACAAATCTTACGGATTTCATCGATGGGAAACATCGTTGGTGGTGGTGACTCAAACACATACAATGAATGAGAAATGTGCGGCGCTAATGAGACTCAGACCCTAAACAGGACATTTATACCCGATATGCACAGTAAATTAAGCATTTGACTGGGATATTTTTGGAAAATCTGAAGACTTTCATGCATAGACAACTATGTTAGACCAACAAAAGATGTCCATTTGTCAAGCTCCTAGTTCCCAATTGCTTTTCCTTGGCTTAGTTAAAATTTCCCCAAACACGTGAGACTCCTTATGCAGTAAAAACATAGCATGACTTTCAAAATAGTAAAAGCTCTTGTTACAAACCAGACCAATGAATGCACACAAGTGGAACTTGAGATAGTTATGACGACACCTGGAAAAGAACCCAGTGGCAGACAAAGCAGGAGGGTTGCCTCCTCTCTCATAAAAAGGAAAACATAACAATACAACCATAATGACCTAGTCAGCTTTCGTCATTTGCAAAGTAAATGTCCATCTCAGAATAGAGGAAAAATTAACTCAGGAAAGCAACATTACCTAATTTTCCAATTATTAACTCCAAGGACTAATGACATAAGTTTGAAAATTGGGGGGCATGAATTAGATCCGTCAAAAATTTTCATATACATTTCTATCATCATGCAAGAAAACTTGTTACATGTAGAACATGGGCCGAATGGAACATGAATGGAAGAGCGAGCACCAAAACAGAGTAAACACTTATTGAATCCAAAATAATGTCACCTCAATTTACCTTTAGTGCTCAAGCTTTTCGTATCCTGCTGTTTGAAATAGAAGCTCCGATGATCAAGGGATTTGTGATAATTTTTCGCATATATTTCAGCCCATACTTTATTAAAATCAGAGCGACATCTAGCCCATTCCTCTTGCTTCTGCTTTAAGCGAGTTAGTATAACTGGGAGTGCACAAGACGGGCTCCTCCTCAGAACATCCATGACATCAAGCCCATGGTCACCATACAGACGCTCAATGCACCTAAGATTAAGAGCTGGGATAAAATGAAATAATCAGTATTAAAGGCAACAGCATACCAGTGCGTAATCGGAGTGCAACAATTCATTACCATTAAAATTGTCTTCAAGACGAGGACTTATACCATCATTCACCTTGTCTAGCATATCTTCAACACGGCTTATTGTTGCATTTACAGATTCTAACAACATATCCAATTCAAATCTATAACAAAAGAATGCAAAACAGATTAATTACAATCTATAAAGTACAAGCGAAAAAAACATGTTCTCATTACATTAAGAAAGAAATAATGATGGCAAGTAGCAGCTTAACCAAATAACAGCCCTGTGACCAAAATTCTTCCTTTCATAGGCAGAAAAATAAATCTACTAGTAACATATTCATTGTCAATGCAGATATAAGTTGGCATCGGCCGCATAGCCCATACGGGAAAAAACAAAACAAATGAGAGAACTGAATGGAAAGAAGGGAAAAATCAACTTCTTTTGAGTCACAAGGACTAATAAAAGAAATATAGTCATATATCTTCTTTTGAGTCACAAGGACTAATAAAAGAAATATAGTCATCATATATATATGAGGGAAATAGTATCTGACCGGTCATCTTCACAACGGAACAAGCTTTCTTCATATTGGTTTTTGCGCATGTGTTTGAAAGAATAATCTTCGCTACCAGAAGTAACAGATACCCAGTGATCGTTCAGTACTTGGGCACCAACTGCAGTTTTATGGCTAGCTAAAGGAATTGGATACTGTAAATGAAAGCATAAAAGCAAAAGTGAGCCGGATAACTCCTTAAAATCAACAAAACTGATCAACAAACCTATTGATGCCTACACTTTTTGGAAGAAGCCGATAACTGGGAGTACAGCTCTCACAGTTTGATAGGTCAAGTTCTTGGATTGGTTTTGCCCAAAGTTTATCTTTGCTTGGATATGATGACACCCTCTGTCCTACAGTGTCTTTATAGCTGAAGGCAAGCCCTCTATCGGATCTGTCTCTTTCTTTATTAATATGATCCTTATCTCTGTCTTCCCTGTCCCATTCTTGATCTCTCTCTCTGTCCTCTACTTTCATTGATCTGGAAACATGTCCATCATTCCAAAGGAATCCTGCAATGTACTAAATAATTAAGACCATCGAACCCCAACAAATCCACCACACTACAGAAAAGTAAAGAAAGAATATAAATTCGTTTTTCACATATGCGATAACATGCTACTATAATATGAGAGTCAAGCCAGTTGAGTAAGGAACGAGAAACTAAAAAGAATGAAGAATAGTGGATCCAACATACTTTTTCCCATAACAGCAGCAAGACCACCATCTGGAGGAAAGAGTTTATCAGACAAAATGCAGATATAAGAAACCAGGAAACATGATGAACGCTGTTAGAGAAGTTAAGGAACTAAGAAGTTGAAATTACTAGTCTTATCGCATTGAGCTAAAATTTCATCGAATTCCTCCATAAGGTCCGGATATCTTCCAAGTATTTTTTCCGCCTGGAAAGAAAAAAGCAAAACGTAATACATTAATAATCATGTTCGACACAAAATCAGCACCAGAACTCAATTTTTATTTTATGCACTTCCTAACTAGAAAATCATCCAGAAACAGGCTGATAGATTGAAGTAAACCACAAAAATAGTACAAATGTAAAATAGCAATCATTGGTTGAAACAAAATATTTTATTTTGGAAGCCATTATGTTTCGGATTCGAGAAACAAGCTAGCACAACTCTGTAATCATGAGTAAAGTCTAATTACAAGACCTAAATCTTCATCCAAATTTCTCCCAACATTTCCCTGACGTGATATTTGTGTAGTTAGATGAGAGCTTACAATATTTGGTAGCAATACTTAAAGTGCATCTGCTAGTTAGAAAAACACGTAAAATGGTGCTGCCTGATTCGTGAAAAGATCAAGAAACTGATTGTCATGTTAACATCACAAAATCAAAGTTCATATACATAGGTTTGGCATTCAGTTTACTGATGTTCAAAGCAGCGAAGCAGAAAAAAAAAAAAAAACTCCATCAAAATGAGAAAATTTTTAAATTTCACTTGGGAACTAGTTAAAGACCTCATGGTCCATCTCATGAGTAGTACTAGGAACAACACTACACAAGAAAAAAGGCCAAAGAGCAATACCAGAGCTTGTAGTTGGGTTTTTGATATATTATCAGCATCATAGAAGTTAAGACACTTCAAAAATTCCTGGAAATCATCAGAATTGTGCAGTCTCTTTCTCACCCTCTCGCAGAAAGCAAGCCCTTGGCCTCCTTCAAAGAGAAATTCAACGAACGGTAACAAATGGAAAGGTGATAATTTGTCAAAACGCATGCCAGAAGCACAACTTAAAATAAGGGGGGGGGGAGGTGAAACTGAATTGAAAGAGTTAGAAAAAGCAAGCTTCAAATCAGGAACTTGTCTAATACAAAACTTGTAGCTTTTATGGTAACATTGCTCAAATAACATAAACGGCAGACGAGAAATGCTTCAATCAGAATGCTGTTGGGAAAAAAGAGAGGGCATTCAGCTTAATATTGTATTTGAGCCATGATAATATGCTCTGTGTTTACCTTGATGCAATTGGCCAGCATCAGAATCTTCCTTGTAAGCAGATTTCCTGCGGGAAGAAAAGTGTTGCTTCCTGTCATCCAAATCTCTATCATCATGGTTGCGTTCTACATGTTCTCTGTCTTCATGTCTGTCCTTTTCGTCTTTAAAACGCCGCCGTGGATCTTTGTCAGATCTCATCAGTAGCTTCTCATTGCCGCGATCAGACCGATGAACACTGTGGTCAGGCTCAACATATGAAGCAGAAGCTTTCTGTAAAGAAACCCAGTAAAAGTTACATCGGATAGTTAACATAAATAATCAACAGAATCCTCCCAAACTACCTTCTCAATTTGCATAGGCTTCGTCATTCTCATTGGAGAACCTCTGTCATCACGACGTAAGATACCATTCCGCCCAGGCTGAGTATTCTGGATAGATCCAGAAGCAGAGTTGTCCGGCAAAAAATGACTAAACTCATCAAGGAGGTCATGATGGTCGCGGAAAAGGATTGCCACCTGAAACAATTTTTGTTTTTTAAAGGAAAAGAGTTAGAAACAAATTGATGATACGGAGGAAAAGAAAATAATAAGAAAAATGGAAAGATGGAGCCAGAATACATCATTAGCAATCATCAGTTAAATAAATCAAAATGCACCTGTTCATAAACCTCTGTAATTCTTTTGTTTTCCTTTCTGTACATGTTCAAAATGTCAAGAAAAGATTTATACACATGGTCATCACCTTGAAACCTAGTCTGCAAAAACAAAATGCCTCCACATGTAAGAACCTAAACAGCATAAAATAAGAAGGAAAAAAAAGAGGGTGGTGGCGGAAATGTTTAACAAAAAGCATAAATCTTTCACCTTAATTTTGTTTACAAAACTGATTGCTTCTTCAAAGTCAACCGGCTTCTTCACCAGCTGAGATTCATTTGGAGGAGGGAGAGTAATTTCATATCCCTTAGGCAAAAAGGTATTGAACCCCAAAATAAGGTCTCTATGGCCTCTAAACAAATCCTTCACTCTAGCTATGACACCAGTAGTATCAGTTCTACAACCAGAAAACAGGGAAAAAAAAGTATTAGCATAATCAAACAAAGATGTGATGTAAACAGCACAAACTTAACAAGAAGTTGCAAACCTTTGAGCCTTAAAATCCTTCATGACTTCAAGGAACTGATCATATATATCTTTTCTATCCTGAAATATGTCCTTTACTGCCTTGAGATATGCCAAGGCATCATTTGTTGTTAGCTTCTGTGCACTGCTTCCACCCATCATTAGTGTTTGCCCAGAGCTTCAAGAATGAAGCCAATCAATAAATAAACTTAAAGCACAACATCAAGCTTCAAAAACCATGAAATATCCAAATTTTGTGATATATTTTTACACAAAAAAGTCCAATTTTCTGAAACTCCCCCCACCCCCACCCAAAAATAAAAAAATAAAGAAAATGCTACAGATGTGAAATACAGTAACTTTCCCGAAAAAGAGTTAACAAAATATGAAAAACCAGAAACCATCAAGGTGAACAAATCAGCCGAGTGGATTACAAACTAAAACTCTTTGTGAGTTGAACTTCCAATTCCCAAAAATCACAATACATTAAGTTGTCTAAAACACTCTCGTGAAAGAAGGAATCACGTACAATATCCCAATTACAGGAAGAACCAAAATATCAAATATCAAACAGAAAGCAGAAAGGGGGAAAAAAAACTACATCTTACGGTTCAGCCCGAGAAGACATCACGGGTCTCTTAAGTTGAGAGCTTATATGCGCATCATCTCTGGACCTCCTCATCTCGCTCCCTTTATTAACTATCCTATTCTTCAAAGAATCATCCTTTATTCACTCCAATTGAAAACAAAGATTGAATTCCTACACCACAAGGCAAAAATAAACATAAATAAATAAACAAAAAGAAGCAACAAAATTCAATTCTAAAAACACGAGGCACACTCACTCATCAACCAATTAGATCTACCAAATTACGTAAAAAACACAACCGCAGAACGTAATTGAGCGTAATCCATACCTATACAGAGATCACACTTGAATTGTCGACAAATCGTGCCGAAAGAATTCTGTTCAACAAAGAAAAATAAAACTTCGCATTACTTCAAATTCAAGGAAAGCATAATCACGATAATTGGAAAACATTGCAGCAATAACGTTGGATTAGAAGTTCAAAATTCTTACACAGAGGATCCTCTGACTCCGCCGCAATACAGAAACAATATCCTTATTGTGAAGAATTCTCCATCAACACATGGAATTTACGAAATAAAGAATGGGGAAAATTTACAAAAAGGAAACAAATTTAATTTGAACTGGAAACAGAAAGAAAAAAAATAAAAAAAAAAAGGTTTAAATTGAGCTGCGGTTTCTGAGAGGGAAAAGAGAGCAATACATTGAGAGTGTGTTCTTTGGTGTTGTGTGTGTAAAAAAAATTGGATTATGATGATATGTATCGTATATTATTATGTAGTTTTTGTGTGTGTGTGTGTGTGTGTGTGTTTATATATTATTATGGGGGATGAGGAGGGATATACAAAAAGGAGAAGAAGAAGAAGAGAGAGTATTATAAGAGCGCAAGCAACACACAGAGAGAGGTATTGTTAAAACTTAAAAAGAAGAGGACGAGGACAAATTCGTCATTTCGTGCTTCACTTTTCCGGTAATTTGGAAACCGATAACCTGTATAGCCGGTAGTGAAAGGACCAAACGGTGACTTGGTGTAATTCTGGGGGATATCCAGAGGGTGTTTTGGGGAAAGCAGTTCGACTGAGTCACATGGATAAATATATTAAAATTATTATTACGTAATTTATATATTGGCTGCTGAGAATAAATTACGACGTAATTACCAGAACAAAATATCCTTTGTGCTAATTTTAGTGGGTTCATAAATACAGAATGCATAATAAGGAAGTAATAGCTGTTCGATATTTTTTCTTTTTTTGGGAAAAGATGACACACCCTAAAGTATTATTATTAAATTAATAGATTTGTCAAATGGAAAATACTCACAACATTGCCACAAACTTAATTACTTGGAAAAAAATGCTTCAAATTTACACTTTAAAACGTAACAAATCACAAATTTCACGTACCTTTATGGCTTCATCGATATATAAAAAAAGAAGAAGAGTATTACCGTCAAAACACTAGTAATCGTTGAATATTACAACGTTGAGATTTATCATTGATTGCCTCTATTTCTCCATGTGAAGAATGTTATTATCCTTTTTAGTTCTTTTAAGGAAATAGTTCAAGGTCCAAGGATGCATTAGATACGTATCGACGAACAAATCATAACATACAAAAACCTAATAAATATAGTTGATTAAATGGTCATTTTGGACGCCGAAATGGGCCAATGAAATTGCAAAAGACAGCTACTGAAATTTTTCTAGAGCTTTCAGAAAAATATAAAAGTACGCGGAAATCAAATCTTACAAATTTTGTAATTTATAATTGATAGAAGAGAAGTTTATCTATAAATAAAAGAAATTACGTATAATTCACATGTACTTTTTGATTGACGGTGAAAGCTTCATTTCATTGGCTTAATAAACTAGAGCTTTTATTTGGGAGAGTTTTTCCTTTTAATTTGCAGTTTGAAGAAACTACTGATACGAACTTGGATTTGCTGTTAAAAGAATGATTGGCAGGTAAAGAAAATATTCCCTTCTTCCGAAATAATTGTCTAATCATAATTTTTATTTCTTAATTTAAATTTTATTATAAATAAAAATTCAAATGAAATATTATATTTGAGACATGAGGACTAATTTCATTACAATCTATTAGTAATAAAGGGTTTAGCGTGAGTTCGGGAAAATTTTCACTTGAAACAAGGAAAACAAGTAAAGTTACGTTTGCTATTGATTTCGAAGCCCGTGTCGATGTCAATGTTTTTTCAAAGAGAAAAGAATAGTTAATACTCCAGTTGAAATGAGTGTTCAGTTTCAATATTTACTTTTATACTAATTATATTAAAAATAAAAATTCAAATTGAACGCTCATTTGAAAATAGAAAGAACGTAATTTCTTTGTTCTTCTTTCTCTGTATTAGGTTTCCTTCAAGTTATATAGTGATGCTTTCATAATGATGTGGGCGATAGCTTATCACGTAGTATGCTTATTATTTTATGAGGTAGATCTATATAATTCTATTTTACTTTTATATTCATTAGTGTAAATTAACATTGTCGATTTGACCTAATATAAATTGTGTACTTTTTTTACTATATTTTTCTGTTGTTAATTGTTACTATTTCCAATAACCGTTAATTTCTTAAAAAAAGTTGTTTTAATGTCAAATATTGATTAATTGCCATGTAATCGTCTTCTATAGTACCAAGCGTTTATGAATATTGCTTTGTTCGTGAATGAAGAAAGTAGTGATCATATGGTAGGGAATCCCTCATTTTTCATGTTGTACAAAGGGGTTGATAAGAAGCTTGGAAACAGGATTCATACGTGAAATCCATATGATAAGATGGTATCACAACTCACAAGTCACAACCGTTAAATTGGGTCAAAGTAAATCCGAATGGAACCTTTGATCGATCATCTGGAATGCTCGATGTAGAAGGGTTAATTTGGGATGGGTATGTTTACTAGGTTTTTATCATGAATATCGGCTCTATAATAATAGGAACGGAGTTATAGGATTTCTTTCAGGGCTTCTAATTAAGTTAGGGTTTATAATAGAAAAAAGTTAAAGTAAGATGAATAATTATAAGTAAAGTGTTGTAACGTATGGACTCTAATCAAAAACTGAAAAGGACATCCTAGGTGCCCGTACTGGGATGATCGTGTTTTGATATATTTTATAATCTAGTGTACGTCCTTACTCAAAGACGATGGTATTTGTATTTTTTACCCAAGTAACATTTTAAGTTCTTTGTTATAGTCTTTAGTCTCTTATATTATACGAAAAGAAATCAAATCTAGGGGAAAGAAAAGAAAATTGCTGAAATTAATAAGGAAATTAAACGTGGTAGATTGATCTTTTACATTTTTTTCACTCATTTAATTTGGTCCTAGATAACCACATTCATAAAAGATTTTTACTTTTTCTTTTCCGCTGCATTTTGGTGACTTTGCGTGACAATTGAAAAAAACTAACGACTCAATTTTTACTTTTTTTAGGGTTAGGAGTACAGTAGAACGTCAGTAAATTAATAATTGATAAATTAATAATTTCTATCAATTAATAATTTTCTTCGGTCCCAACTTAGGACCAGTACAAAAAATAACAAAAATCGATAAAATGATAAGATAATAGTACTTCAGAAAATCCCTTATATATTTATAGGTCCCAACAATACTGTAAATTAATAAATACATTAAATATATAAAAAAAAAACTAATATCTAGGGAGATTTAGTAAAATATGATCTTATTGATTCTTGTTTTTTTCTTGAAATTCAAATCAAATGAAATTTCATCCTTGATTTGTCTCATTGCCCTTTAGAGTTCTGGTGTTGTATTCTCTAATTACAATAAGAAATTCTGAAAAGTTATTACTGATTTGAATGCTTCTTTTCGTGTGACTGGTACCAAAGGCACTGAATCATCATCACTTTCATCCTCAGTTGAATTATCTTCAAGGACACTAGCTACAATATCCTCAAATGATTTGACCTCTGTAAATTCATCATTTTCACCTGAATAATCCACCAACTAATTGACGTTGATCTTATTAGGTTTGAGTTTATTATTAAAAAGAGTTACATTCCTAACTTGTTTAGGATTGTAAAGAAACGACGGACAATTATGTATAATATTAGAGTTTATAAAGAAAAAAATCTTTAAATTAATAATTTATTAATTTATCGATAAATTAATAATTTACTAAATTAATAAAATTTGGTGATCCCAATACTATTAATTTATAGAAGTTCTACTGTATATGTGTTCTCATTCAAGTGATAAAAAACAGACCTTTTTTTTCTATTAAGCAGAAAAAACCCACTTCTCAATATTAATCAGTGAAGTTAGTATGAAAGCAGTGGCGGCTCAACTATAAAGCCATGAGAACATCCGTTTTAGGCCCCCTTAGAGTTTAAGGCCCCAAATTCATGGTCTCTGTTATATTATTGATATAAATATATCTTTAAACAAAAATCTAAAGGCCATATACATTTTGTGATTCAAGTCGTACATACAGTGATGAACCTCAAAGTCAAAGGAACTTTGCTCTGTGCCTTTGTGGTTTGAACTCTTCTACTTTTGTGTTGAGATCTTTTTAGTTGACATGGAATATTGTAATTCCTGAAAACATCATGCAAATATAGCGAATATCTATAGCTAAGACTCTAAATGAAGCCATCAATTCCGAGTTATTTTTCTTCTTAAAAGCTTCGATGAGAGGCTAGCTTGGGAAACACATTATAGGAGGAATGGCAAGTACTAATCAAAAGACACATACTAATCAAAAGACCAAGTTTCATTTCCCAGGAGGAATGGCAAAAATATTTAGGACATCATCCTGAAGATCTAATAATGGTTTTTATACTTGTATTGATCATTCTGGTCAACAGTTTGAAGGGGTTAAACTGGTTTGCGTTTGTCTTGAGAGATCCATTAATTGTTTTATGCTTCAAAGTTAGACCTACTAAAAAAGAAAAAAAAAAGCTTGCTATTCGTGCATTAATATTGTCTTCCTAGGGTAGAATGGCTACAGCTTCTTTCCGCTTTCAATGAGCCAAAAAGTAGAGGGACAAAACAAAATTAGGACATCATGATCAACCCGAAATGGCTTCGATTAATTCATAGAAAAAACTTCCTAACGGCCAGGACCTAATTAACTAGTTAATTAAGCGGCCATTTATTGATCATATGATGAAAGAACAATGCATTTGACTCATGTAGTATTTAGTTATGGGAACAAAAACATGGATGCAATTTATTTATTTCCTCAAACAACTGGAAGAGATTGCCGACAAATGGGGCAAGTTTGCATCTGCAGAACCCAAGGATTAATACAAAGCGAATGGAACGTATGTTTACATTGAGGAAGAGTTTGACATAACTCTCCATCCATCAAATCATCCAAGCAAATTGCACAACTTGTAATTGATTTATTCCGATCCCTTTTGTATTCTTCCGGTGCCGGAATATCCAAGACCTTCACCGCCACTTCTTCATCTTTGTTTTGAAGATTGACATCCGCCGGTTCAGGGAATATAGGCGACATCCTTCCCCGGCCATGACCACCTCCTCGTAGATGCCACCTTTCACATACAATAAGGAAAAGTTTGTCGAATCCCAATTTGATCCCTAAAATGAAATAATAGCCCGTAAAAATGAGGATGGTGAGGAACAATGCGAGAAGGGCTGGGTAGATGATCCAGGCAATTATGAATTTAAGGGTGTAATTCATAATGCTGGACTAATTATTATATATTTGGTTTTTAGGACGATGATAATATTGATTAGAGAACAAGGACGACAAAGCCCTCCGAGGACCATCATTTGATCATCTATGGCGGAAAAGGGTTCTGCATGTTGTTAACTATGCCACCAAATATTTTGTGGGTTTTCTCCACCATCTGCTCAATTCATTTTTCTTACCTCCCATAAAAAGGAGAAAAAAAAAGTGATAAATACAATAATCCATTAGTATATAAATAAGGGAAAAATTGATGCAAGGAGTTGACTGGTCGTTGTAGTTTGTGTAAAGGTATAACAATTGTGCGGTTCTTCCACATCCTGATTATATTTGTTACTATTAACACGGGATCATCATTCCTTCCTCCGAAGACTAAAAGTAAATGAATATACTAAATAACAAGGATATATATGTCAAGCCCCAGTCAAGTAAACTTTTTATTTTTATTCTTTTTAGTACATAGAAGGAGGCAAACTTTGTATTTATTGTTCTCGATAAATATATAACGATGCTCTGAAGCATATGGCTAGGACAATTAGTTTCAGGTATTCACACGCAATTGATGCCATTACGTACTCCCACCCCCCTCCCCCAAACATCCTTTTTGACACTCAATGTGCTTTGAGTTTTGAAATGAAACTGAGGCCACAACTCAATTTGAACCATGCATTCACAAAACGGCTAGCGAAGTAACCATGCTACAGGGTTTGTAGCTAGGTTGCACACAAATTGTTGTTGATGTTGATAATGAAGCTGTGGTCAAGATGGCGAAGTCGGAGGGAAACGTTATTGGCATACATGGGACTTTGATTAAGGCCATCAAAGAATTGCAAGGGAGGGCATGGGTTGTGGAGTTAAATCATGTCTATCGAAAATTTAATTTTATGGCTGATTACTTAGTATCTTTAGCAGCAGAGAGTTCTGGAGGGTATCAATGATTAATAGATCCACCATTTAGTATTAAACCATGGTTAGAGCACGATATAATCAATGTCTCATATCTACATAACGTAATCGTTTGAGTTATTTAGGCACTTCGCCTCTTTTTTTGTACCAAGAAAAAAAGTACAGTTTTGTACAAGAAAAATAATATGTGTGATATTTTGGCTAAAGAGGCGCTAGATCATTTTAAAAAACTTATTTATTTATATATTTTTTTGATGTTGTCCCTTCGTAATAGTAGTTAGCGAAACTGCATGTATAGCGTCTAACAACTAAGGTTTATATTAGCTTGTGTATTTATCCAAAAAAAAAAAATTCACAAAACGGGGAGAGTATTCCTAACATTTTCTTTTCTTCAGATACGTTCTTTTGTAAAAATGTTAAGACAATTATAAAATAACTACAAACATATATATATATATATATATATATATATATATTAGTTGATTTGGACACACAGCATTTCTTCTTTCAAGTGAATATTCTCATCAACAATTCTGAAACACGTATGTATATACATATGTACATGGTTAGGAATTAGAAAGATACCAGAAAGATGTAAAACAATTAATCCACTAACATGTACGAGATGGTACAAGACTTTAAACTGGGGAGATTGGACAGTGATTTCAAGCATGTCGTACCATCTAAGTGGGAGAGATTTTTCAGGAGTTTAGGTAGAACGTAGTACTATAGAATAAGATCATGAGTTCTTAAACTTGCATGCTGCAGAATGTGCACTGAACCAGGCAGTGGAAATTGATACAGTTGACAATTAATGTAATTTACCATTTATACCAGGGGCTGAGCTTCGCGTGGGACCTGGGATTCAGGGAGGTGGAGGCGGAAGTCGACAATCAGGCCGTGGTCTGGATGGTATCCCATTTTGACAGACCACCGTGCCCGCACTTAGGTTTGTTAAGAGGAATTAGGAAGCCTTTGACCCGTAATTGGGTTAAAAATATTAACCATGCCCATGGAAAATGTAATGTGTAGCTGACTTTTTGGCCTCACTGGCGGCAACAAATTCGGGAGGATTAACGCGACTGGATTCGCCGCCTCTAGAGGCGATAGGATTGATTAACCACGATATTGTAAGGGTTGGTTACCGCGTACGTGTTATTGTTTAAGTGCAGCTATACACTTCCCTTTTTGCGACCAAAAAAAAAAAGTAATTTACCATTTAGCACATCACCAAATTAACAAAGCTCATTTGGTCTTGAGAAAAAGTACATTGAGTATAGTCGTGTTGTACTATATATATTATTACACCAAGAGTTCTTTTGCTTCTTGCTTTACAGGAAGCTGAGCTTTGGATCTTCAACGCATTCTAGTTCATAGAGATTGTGAATTCTTAGCAAATCCCTTAATTTCTGATTCGCCGCCAGTTAAAATGCAGGAAATAATTGCTGAGATAACTAGGATCTTAAAGAGTTTTATTACGTACATGCAAAATAGTTAAAGTGCTTAGGGAAAAGTGTTAAAAATGCATAATATAGCTTATCAACTTGCTAAACGTAAGAGTATAGGTATCCATAATATATGATAACATGTATCATTTCCCAAAAAAAAAAAAAAAAAGGTAAGAGTTCTTCTATGAACGGACAAGTATCACTAGTTTTTTTTTCAGAAAAATAACTCACATTGAGTTTTAGATTTGTAGTAATTTTAACAAAAATTTGAAAACCCCAACACATGCCATTTTTCTGAGACAAAGTACGTAGTGTAATAACGAGAGAGTTACCTTGTCATTCACGTAACATTTTAATTTCTCGATGAGCTGACATTTGTAGTACCATAAATACTCACATATTAACTTTCAATAAATGGTATAATACCCATACAACTGAATGAATGCATAAATTACAAGACTTCAGAAAGAAATATTCATTAATTAGTACTATTACTATAGTGCAAGGGAAATATTGCAGGGGCTGCTCATAATTCTCTACCTTGTCAGAAATAATTTTGTTTTTTCTTTTGGCTTTTTAAGGCCAGAGGAGATTGTAAAAGAGTATAATTAAGCTGTATAATGAAACCTGGGATGAGCTGAAGGAAGTGCAAGGACCAACTTGGAATCCTCCGCCACCCAATGTTTTGAAATTAAACGTTGATGCTTCATATAAAGATGATAAGGGAGGAGTTGGGATAGTTGTAAGAAATGATAAAGGGTGGCTGAACCTGTGAGCCAAGTTGCTGATGCCGAACATGCCGAGTGTCTGGCTTTTTTTAAAGCATTGGATTTTGCACATGACCAGAGAATAACTCACTGCATTGTTGAGGGGGATGCTATAAATATTGTTCATAAGATTTTGAAGGAGGACAAAGATCTCTCAATGACTGGTCATATTATCGAGGATTAGAAGTTTGGCAAAAAAAGTATGCTCAAATCGAATTTAATTATGTAAAACAGACTTGTAATAGAGTAACTCATATAACAGCCAAATTAAATTGGCTTTAGATCTGAATGGTAGTATTTTGTGGTGTGATAATTTTCCAGGGGATGTCCAATTAGCTGCTGTAAGTGATGTACAAACAGACAATGTAAATGAGTTGGATGAATGAAATGCAAGTTGCTTTCCAAAAAAAAAAAAAAAAAAAGAATGAACTCAACGTAGCATTTGGATCTTGGTACTGAAATTTTCAAAGATTAACTTGTAATTAACAACAATCACGGATGTTAATGTTTTGCAAATTTGTAATGATTTTCCATTGATGTATTGAATTATTTATGAATAATCACTGTTTTAATTACTTCCTTATACATCTGCAATTTATAGTATCAGATGTTCAATGCCTCGATCTAATTAACACGATTTCTTTTTTAAAAACAAAAATATATATCATGCATTGCATCATTTCTCTCCACACAAAAATTTACTAATTCATGGAGTTCGTAATGTGAAATATAAAATTGAATAAATAACCATTCATCCGGATTTACGTTCAATCAATAAGCAATTTGGAGGTCAGAAAAGGCTACAATAATCATAATCATAACTAAAACATTTCATTTCCAACAGATAAATTCTCCAAAATCCACTGAAATTAAATCAAATAAAAAAAACAACAATAATTAAATGAAAATTGTAATTAAGAACAACAAAGCAGCAAGAACAACTGGAGAAATTAATCTCGATGCCATACGATCTTCAAAGGGTGTAGAAGCTTTCCCAGCAGAAACCCAATAACAGAGTTGAATCCTCATCGAAAAAGCCATCAGTTACCCTAACCAGTCTTCCTTTGTCCACGTTGAAGATGTAGAACTTATTGGGAACACTTGAACACATCACTATATCTCCTTCCTTGGATGACTTGAAGAACATAACTCTGCTATTCAATTCCACGCCTGGAAATCCAATCTCCATGTCGATGCTGATTTCCTTCACCCAACAATCCCTTGGCCCCCCCTTAAGAGCCCAGAATTCCAAAACTGAATCCTTCATCAAAACACTCCAATCTGTCACACACAATGTACCTTTGATATCCACCAGCCTAATCCAATCATCCTTCATGTTGTCAGTTTCGATTTCCCAACCCGGAGGAGGAGGAATGATATCAAACTTCTCAGATTTGATATCCATACAAAGAACCAGCTCATTTCCTCTTCTTATAAAATTGTCAAATAAGGAATAATCTTCATAGCCTATGATATCGTTGTTAGTAATCAACCAGTACATGTTTTCCCCAACCACGAATCCACCAGCGTGTTTCACCCACCGTGGAGATTCATGCTTTGTAATCCTCCAACGCGAACGGGCCGGATCAGTACTTTGTGGGCCGAAAATGTACATCTCGGTTGAGATTTCTCCGGTTGCTCGCTGTTGTTGTTGATGATCATCTTTCTGATTTGGGACGATGATTTTACGAGTCATGTTGACCACAACATATTCTTTTCTGGAAACAACGTACCCGAAACCGATGACGTGGTCCACAACAAAGTTGGATGGTCCATGAGTAGAAGGTGACTTAGGCAGAACATGAACATCTTTCATGGTTGGATTACACACATAAACATTCCACCCGGTTGCGAAGCAGAATAAGTCGCAGCAAACGGGTGGAAAACTTGCCATAAGAAGACATGGCAAGGAAAAGACGGAGTTAACCCTAAAAACAGTACCTTCATCCTCCATATCAGCGTACGCGAATCCCAACGTTGGATTCGCTTCATCATCAGGATTGTCGGCCCAGTGTACGAGATTTAGGAAATGGCTCTTGTGGATGGACTTCTCCCGATGCATCATATGGAATGAAGCGTCTTGACTAATCAGGCGGTTCCATGACTTGGAAACGCACTTGAGTCTCGACAAATTTTTGATTTTGATCCTTGACAGAATCTCCACCATGAGCTCCCCCGGTAGGGCTTCACCGAGATTGTATACCATTCTTATTGTGTGAAAGAAAAAGAAAAAGAAAAAAAGATTGCAGTGAAATGTATAGGGAGAAATTAAGAATTGATTGCCTTAATCAATTAAGCGCGAGATGCTGATTGTGGCATGTTTGAAAATGAAGGTACCAGCTCCGGGCCTTTATATAGGAGGGAGGATCAAGGATGATGAGTAGGAATTGAGGGATTAACGTAATCTTACACATTAGATGAAGTTATCATGCTTAAATTAATTAATTGGAAAAACAACCAAATGTAATCAATTAATTGGATATGTTGACCAGCATGAACTCATGTTCCATACTAAATGTGTCAGACATGAAGATGTAACTATCTTTGGTTGACCTCATTAACTCGTGAACTAAAAATGTCCATTAACGTATGACCTTGGATAACGTGAAATTAGTTTAGCTGTTGATTAATCTCCAAAAGAGACAAACAAATAGGAAATGTAGAACAAGGATTTTCCAGATGTATATTCAAGGGCAAGATAACAGTACTAGTCAAATATTGTTACGAATATACCATATTGAACCTACTAGCATTTACTCCCTCCTTTCTGAATTATACTCCCTCCATTTTTTTTTAGAGTAGTGATAGGCAGCTCGAATTAAGAACTCGAACTTGCAACGCGAATGAGTTGTACAGTCCAGTCAGCATCTTTTTTTTTTCTTTTTGATGTGTAAATAAATTTTGGAAAAAAATAAAATAAAAGAAACACCGATAAAGAGCGACTTCTTCTATTAATCCGACAAATCTATTAATCCGTCAAACCAATCGGCCATGGACTGTACAATGAGTTGTACAGTCCATGATCTCCTCCCCGTCAAACCAATCGTCGGTGTGGCCTCTCCGTCAAATCTATTAATCCGAACCCGTCATCGTCGCCGGTATGAAGTTCTAGCCAACCACGTTCAATTAAAGCCTTCAACTTTATCAATTCGACAAGATTGTTAAGACACGAAATCAAGCATTTCTCTCTTCTTCTTTATTGGTAGTTCGAATTTTTTTTTATCTTTTGGGATGCAATCGATTAATTTATTTAACTTTTGCAAGCTCTCAACTATTGGGGGTTTTTTTTTTTTTTTTTTTGGGTACAACATAGGAGGAAAATAGAGTTTTCGAAGGATGTAATTGATTACTTTGTTATTTTTCCCAAATTTTTAATAGTAGGTTTGTGATTTTCTTCGGGAAAAAAAAAGCGAAGCAATTATGTAGAACAAAAGAGCAAACCAAATGTATTGGTTTCACTGCAACATGCGTACAGAGGGAGAGTGCTAGGACAGATCAGTAACTGGGCATAGAACTTTTAATCTTTTCTTCTTCTTTTTTTTGGTTTTTATACTTTTTTGAATTGTTTGTCGTGACTTTTAGGTAATTGCATCCTTATTTTCAATTTTGGTCGACACTATATGAGAATTTTTTTTTGACATTTTGATTGCAGGAAAAATAGACATATATGGAACAAGGAGAAATTAATGCCAGTGGAGTTGAATGTAATAATGAGAACAATATGGATGAAGATCCTTCAAGTCCAGAAGAGGTAAAAGTGCCAAAAGTTGGAATGTACTTTTCATCTGAAGAAGAAGTTCGTCATTTCTATAACATATACGCACAAAGTGTTGGTTTTGGCATATCCAAATTAGGAGGAAAAAACGGGGATGATGGAAAGCAAAAGTATTTCTCAATTGGATGTGCCAAAAGTCGTATCACAGTGTCTCGAGCAAAAAATGTCTTGCTTCCCCGTGGTTCAACAAAGACAAATTGCAAAACTAAGATAAATATTGTTCATCAAATTGATGGGAGTTTTGTGATAAGTCGTGTTTACCTTGAGCATAATCATACATTGAGTTCTGGAAAGTCACGTTATTTCAATAATAATAAAGTTTTGGATTCTTCTGTTAAAAAAAGGTTAGAGTTGAATGATCAAGCTGGAATACCTGTGTGCAAAACTTTTGAATTATTTGTTGTGGAACATAGTGGCGATGAGAATTTGCCATTTGATGAGAGAAAGTGTAGGAACTATGTGTCAGAGGCCAGAAGGTTGAGACTAGGGACTGGAGATTCCGAAGCCTTGAGTAATTACTTTTGTAACATGCAAAAGTAACTCTGATTTTTTTTTTCATTTGATAGATTTAGATAGAAATTCTCGCATACGAAATATTTCTTGGTCAGATGGTAGATGTAGAGCTGCATATGATTACTTTTTTGATGTGAACTACATATCTGACTAATTGTTATAATATGCCTTTTGCTCCATTTGTTGGAGTAAATCATCATGGTCAATCTATCTTGCTTGGATGTGGATTGATATCAAGTGAGGATCAAGATGCATTCATTTGGTTGTTCAGGTCATGGTTAAAATGTATGGGTGGGCGTACCCCAAAGGCTATCATTACAGACCAGTGTGCAGCTATGCGAATTGCAATTCAAGAGGTATTTCCGAATTCTCATCATCGTTTTTGTCTTTGGCCTATCATGAATAAAATTCCAGCAAAATTGAGCCGTTACACTCAGTACAAGATGATTAAGAAACAATTCAAGAATATTGTTTATAACTCTCTAACCATTGGTGCATCTGAAGAAAGCTGGCAAAAGATGATCATGGAATTTAATTTAGAGAGTAATGAATGGTTGAGTGGCTTGTATATGGATCGTAGTAGATGGATACTAGTATATGTCAAAGAAGTGAAAGTATGAATGCTTTTTTTGATGGTTACATTAATTCAAAAACAACACTGAAGCAATTTGTTGAGCAATATGATAATTGTTTGAAGAAAATGATAAGGAAAGAAAGAGATTCTGAGTTTGAATGTTTCAACGTTACAAGGTTTAAATAGTTTTCCAGATGGTTTGCATGTAAGTTTTCAAATATTTTGAGGTTTTGACGTCTTTATTTTGTGTACTTTTTGAGATGATATGTGATACTACATCTCATGTTTTAGGCTAACATTGTAATTGTTCTTTTTTTTTTTTTTTTTGGTAGCTTGGTGAAGTGACGGAGACAATGTCATTCCGAGAGTTACTATCCAATGCCATGTTATTCCAAGATTCACCTTCACAACTTCAGTAATCAAGTTCTATTAGTTGTAAATGTATTAGAATCCCTAATTATACTTATGTTTGTGGTAAAAAATTTGGCATCTCCATATGCCTTCGAGGTTATGATGTTTAAGCATTTTTTGCATGGTATATTCATGTGTAGTGGTGACCTCGAAATTTTGCCAAGTTATAAATGACATGCATTTTCAATCTAATTTTGTAAGTTGGTGTTCAAAGTTGAACTCAATCTGGCTAAACTAAAATAACAGTAAAGCTTTAGTAATATGTTTCAGTTGAGGTCAATGGGGTTCAAAATAAAGCTGAGATGTTTAAACTAATGCTAAATATAATTGAGCTTCAACTTGAAATTGTCGTAAGAGGTTAAAAGTGAATACTCAATGTACAGTACACCATTGCAAATAAGGAATGCGAACTACTTATTGATCATATAAAGAAGTTTAATTGAGGTTTAATCGTATAAAAGAAAGAATGTGGATCACAAATCACCACAACCTTTTCTACAGCTGCCCCTATGTTACATCAACATTCAAAAGGTAACTTTAACTTTACATCATCTATACATGTTTTGTTTAAAGAGGCACTTCTGAGAAAAACTGATGCAGCAACCTTTCACCTGTCCCTGTGACTTTACGTCTTTGCCATAGAATGAACCTGGATTTGAGCTCCCTTTGTATCACTCACAAAATGTCCACAAGCCTCCTTTCCATGTTATCAAAATGCTTTTTGTTTCGTTCCTCCCGGACATTTAAATACAACCATCGGAAGAAAATCCATCAAAAACTAATAGAAAATTATTATTAATATTGTTTCATTTCCGATGTAAGGGCAATTTTGATAAAAAGTGGTCAAATATGTCTCGATTTGTGAAAACGACATATATTTAAAAAAATTTACAAAATCCTAAAATGACATATATTTCAAAATTGAGGGAATAGGTCATTAAAGGAAATCCCAAATTTTCCTAATTATACATCGTTCTCACATATCCATGTATATTTTACCTATTTTTTCTAATATTACCCTCAGGTGAAGCAGCTGTATATAGTTAATGCCGTAGTCATTTCCAAGAGTTTCTCATCACCCTTTCACCGTAATTGTATTTCTTCAAGGAACACCTCCTTCTTCCTCTTCTCATCCAATCTCTTTTCCAATTTTCAAGAATATTGAATTCAACTACCTAAAATTACAATATGGAGGGAAATAAAAGATCAGGTGGAAATTTTTAATTGGTCAATTCTACAGCCGTCTCTGTGCAACAGGAAGAGATGGAGGAGCAAAAGGTCAGCCTTCAAGAACAAATAATTCGAGATCATATCAGAGGGTTAAAACTCGCCGAAGAAACCATGAGAGTTATTTTGAAAATTTATTTGCTCGATGCTATATAAAGATTAGTATGCAACGTGGGTTGTCTTAGTTGATCAGAAATTTGGATTGGTTGTATTATTTAATGATCGGTTGCTTTTGTTGACAATTTAATGGACAAGGTTATACTTTCTTGAGATGTTTTTTTTTTCCTTTCCTTTCTGGATCATTAAGTGTTTATGGCTTTCCTGGTCAATTTATTTATAATTTCTTGCCTGGGGTTTGTGTTTGCCCCCAAGTTCTTTTGCCTCAAAAATTCAAGTTTGTGTATGCTCTGTCAATTTAAATATATTCGAATGATTTTCACATTGAAATGGCTTCTTGGTGCTGTGGTCTCCCACTTCGTACCAGGAGCAGAAGCCTTCTGATCCTTCTTGATGTGAAAGTTCTTCCCGTTGTGTGATGGTGAAAAAGGAATACGCAAGTGGAAATTCGCCAAGCCAAGATTCAGAAGGTGATTTTGGTAATGGTGGTGCCAGAGGAGACTGTAAAGCTACAACATCAGTACTATTTTCAGCTTCTGATTCATTGGTCTTGACAAGGGATCTCTTCTCCTCACTAATGTTCTTGTTTAGCTCTAAAACCCCTGTTCCATGTGCCGGCACTCTGAGCTTTGACATACCATTGGAAGACGGAGGAACTTCATGGGCCAACGAGTATATTTTAATCTCCAATTTAGTTCCTTCCTTCACTGCACTGGATGGCTTTACTTCAAGATTAGATGGCTTTAGTTTTCCTTCCTTGGACTCCATCAAAAGAGCCTTTTACTTGCTTAGGTTTCGAAGTGATAACGTTGTACAACAATATTATATGAATGATTCCGTGGTAGGCTTTGTTAATAGCTGATCTAATTGTCTTCGTTCTTCGAAAAGAAATGATACCATATCGATTATACAGCCCAGTTTGGAAAGCCGTATCTAGAGATCCACAGCTCTGATTAAGGTGTTTTTGATATCATTGCGAAGCTGAGATTGAGAGGTACAACTTTCATGTGAAGCACATCTCCAAAATCAGAACATAAAGTGGCCAAAACTGCATTTGAATTGCTGTCATCAGAACTGAACCACGATTGCCCAAAAACTTCAGCAACGATCAACACTGTTTCAGAGGTATAACTTGATATCCGTTTCTCGGAATTGTAAGCTCTTTATATGGTTGCGAAGAAGAAAGAACGAGCTAGAATTCACTTCTTGAAGTTGACTCCAAATTTCAACTGAAAATTGGCAAAAAATATGAGATGAAAGTGGTTACTCTTTGCTGGAAATCCTGATATTGCAGCAATAAATCAAGAAATGAATAGCAAAGTCTAATGGTCCGATTTGCCCTGAATCTGAACCCAAAGTTGTGAAATATCACTAAAAATGAGGTCATCACGGAAAGAGTGAAAAAACCCCTCAACTTTTGCCGCAAAACAAGCAATTCAATTCGATGGTTGTGAGTTTTCCGGTGAGGAGAGGAAGATAGCTTGGAGTTCAGATTCGATAGGATTCTGAGTTGGTGGAAAAAGTGATTGTACATTTGCTACTGGACTTAAGTAGATGTTGTAGATTTTGAATGGCTTTCTGTACAATTTTGTAGCAACAATAGCAAATGGCTGACTTTTGTAGCAATAGCATCATAGTGTATCTGTCCAAATTAGTGCAACTTATTGAATTTTAAGTTTGCATTACCTCGCAATTTTGTGCAAATACATCATTGCTATTATGAATTCCATCATTTCTTTGCAATTGAAAAATATAAAACGATCGCGCTAATGAAAGACATCTAAAAAACATAAAAATAGAGAATGCAAAACAAAGAAAAATCGAGAATGCTAGGGAGCCAAACAATAATATAATCGCACTAAGGTTGCATTCAATATAGGAACCAAACAAAATAGAGAATGACTTCAAATTTTGACTTAAAATAGAGAGTCTGACTTAACAACAAAATAAAAACTAATCTTGACTTAAAATTTGCCTAACTCTTGCAACTAAAGCAGCATCACAACTCACTTGAACATGAAGCATGCCAAACTAAAGCAGCATCACAACTCACTTGAACATGAAGCATGCCAAGTCTTTCTAGCTTTGCTTTGTGAATATGTGGGAGATTACGTTTATGAACACCTTCTACCTTCATGACTTCAATCATAACCAACTGCAATGTTACAAATATACGATTTGATTTCACAACACAAAATTCCTCAAATGTCTCATAAACTGCATTAATAAGCTCATCCACTGTCCTAAGAGACTTCTTGTTTTTTAAGGCCTGGATTGCAGCAAAAAATCCAAGGTCCAAAATATTCAAATTTGGAGAGTTTGCAGGTTGACAGATGATCCGAATATCAAATCCGTCTTGTCTTGCTCTTCACAAAAATCAGCATCATTAGGATATATATGTATCCTTGTATTGTCTTGTTGAATAAAGATTGGATGCATTATGTCCTCCCTCGTTAAAAATTCCCACAAAAAGATGCCGCCAATTTTTTTGGATGTTGAAGCATCAGTTTTAATGGAAGAAGTTTGGATGGTTTGCTTCACTCCATGGGAATTTTGATCCCCGTCTCTCCGAAGTCCTAGTTCCAACGAGATAGTTGAGTTTAAGTTAGATTTTGGGATTAGAGTTTTGTTTAATTAAATAAGGGTTATTTTGTCTTTTAATATCTTTCTTTAAACTAAGTGAAAATCCTCCAGCGACTTATAATTCAGAAAGGAGAGAATAGTAGGCATTTGAAATTACTTTTGCCCTTTCCCTAGGATGTGTATACTTACAAATTTGAGGAAATAATATACCCAACCAAAAGAGAGAAGGAAAAAAAAAAGTTGTTGGGGGAGATAAATATATTTTTTTTAGCCACAGGCCCTTAATGTGTCATTTGTGACCAAACTTGTATTCTCTTTGGCTCGTATGTATCAAGAACTATTAGGTTTGGTTGTACATATTTCATGCGACTCTAATGAGTGTCTGAGTTCTTGAGTTAGTCTTTAGTGTCTAAAAGAAATTCAAAACTTAAGTGTGTGCAAAGGCAGTTGCGGGAGTAATGCATGTAATTGGACGCGACAAATGATATTTCTTCTGTCCCGAAATCATTGTACAATTTGGATTTTTCTTTAATACTCTTGTTGTGCCAAAGTCATTATCTACTTTGGATTTTCATACAATGATTTCAGGATAGAGGGAATATGTTAGATATAGGAGAATGATTGGTTACGTCGTAATGTATACTGAAAAACTCTTCTACAAGTATTGACTTCTTTAGTAAAGCCATAAATATCTTTCCGTCGAATTGTCTTACTTATATAAAAGGTGGCAATTTATATGGTAAATCATATGTACCATATATGATACACTTGTCTCATTAATACAATCTAATTATGAAATGAAAAAATAAGAAAAATTTAATAAATCAATTCATTCTCTTTCATCATTTAATTTCTCATGTCATACTTTCAAATATAACAGAAATAATATTCTAATAATTTTGTAACTTTCTCTTCTATTCATAATTACTGACTCTTACCATTATTCATAATTACTTACATAGTTTGAAAAATTAGGAACAATTTAAATTTAATAAAAAATCATGAAATTTTGACATATATGTCATGAAAAATATTACTAACTCATAAATTTTTCATAGAATGAGTACGAACTATAAATATAAGGATTTCTCAATATTTAATTAATATTTTTATGTTCTTTGTATGAAAATTTACATAATTCTCATGAATATTATTTTATATGGGTATGAATATAGACTGCTTATTTGCATTAGTCTTTCAATTCTCTAAAAAAATTGTGAATTTTGGATACACATGATATGATATGAAAAGTATCATTGTTATTCGTGAATATTTCATTAAAAGAGTATGAACATTTATTGTACATATGATTAATCTTTTAAAATTTCTTTAATTTGTATGAACATTTAGCATAATCTTCATGAATAGTTAAGTTGTATGTATGAATAGAAGATTAAAAATATTACAACCTTTAATTTATAATTATGTGTACAATTTTTTAATTAAAAGATATGGATTTTTTATATATTTGATATGAAAAATATGTTTATCATTCATGAATTTTACATTGTATGATTATGAACCTTTAGTTTTTTTGTATGAATAGAAGTATATTAATAAATAATATTTCTTCCTTTTTAATTTTTTTTTCTAATAACGTAATTGGTTTGAATATATGATATATGATATTAAATATGGAAAGAGAATTGATTAATTTAATACTAGTAATATTTTAATTAATAAATTTATTCCTTAAATAACTTTCATTAATTAGACAGTGCACCATATATGGTGAATCATGTGCACGATATAAGAACTCGTAAAAAGTCACTTATATGTATTAATTAGAGACTCATCAATCCAACTCTCGGTGTTAATTCTCGTGCCACACTTGTTTGCTAAGTATATTTATACAAGTCGAGTGGCAGTAAATCGTGCTATCTGAATTCCTTGTTATGTCTTTTCGATGAGAGGGAACAACATTTAATCATGACCAATCAGGGTGTTATAATAAGTATAATGGTGCATGGCATGTCAGTTCCAGGTTTGTGTTAGGTTTATTTAGTGTATAAAGCTTGCTTATCACGCTGTAACCATCAGTTAGTTCAATAACAAAATTCTTTCCAAATTCTGTTCTGTTTTTCGTCCATGGAATCTTTTACGAAGAAAAAGAACTATAGAATGAACGGAAAGGTAGCTAACCAACTTCTAGGAGAGACATTATTAGCTGCGTTAAGCTCAGTAGCTACACCGCTCACAGAATTTAAAGAACCTAAAGGAGCATGAGTCGTATATTCTGCGACGGTTGGCAAGAACATGTTGCTTTACTTGATATTGTCTCTAATGTACTCGGATTCTAAGGAATTTAATTTGTGACACTTCCATATACTTTAATTTGTAATGCAGTTGTTTGATTCATCCAAGCATTTATCCTCTTCTACTATTGTTTTTTTTTTAAAAGTTACTTTTTAGCTTTAGTGTTATTGATAGGATTCGGTAGCTTTGAGGAAAAAAAATGGATATCTCTCCTCAGGAAGAATATCCTTTCAAAAATTTGAAGAATATCATTCTCGACCATCAAATGATTAACAAAAGTTGGTAACTAACAAAATTAACTTCATTGCCTAGTGAAAGTAAAGGGGAAAAGAGCAAAAATGATTGGGTGTGGCAATTAGCATGAAACGGCTTCCTCAAAGTCGCAAACGACTGAAATTACGAGATTGGATTAGAAGTAATTAATTACTATCTCTATTCTTTTTAATATGTCTTTCTAGAGAATTTATCAAAATTAAATTAACTCATGTAATTAAAATATAAAAATACCATTATTTATTGTCCAAATAACTTATCACAAATCAATAAAAATTCATTATGTATACTATTACATTTCCAATATAAAGGTAATTTTGGTAAAAATAGGTTAAATGTGCATTGATTTGTGAAAACAACATGTATTTAAAAAGATTCATCAAACCATAAAACCACAAGTAAAAGAATTGGAGGGAGTTATAGGCTTATAGCTACATAATTAAGCAACACTTGAACTTCACTCCAAGTCGATCTCCAAAGGCTTGCAGTTAGGCTCATAAGCAATGATGTTTTGGCCTGTGCGTGGGAATTGATGTGAAAAGCGTCACTAATCCCGTGCACTGCACGTACCTATCATAGGGAGGGGAAAAGAAAAAGAATAAAAATTAGAAGAATAAGAATAATAGCTAGCAAATTAAATTCACTCCAAGTCTCCAAAGTATTTCAGTTGAGCTTCTCAACAATGTCAACTTTTCGAGAGTATTCAAATTTGGGCAGGTGTCGTGCAGTGCTGGTTTCGTGCCGGGATAATTACAATTACCCAGATGAGATTAACATAATTCCACCTAGCCGGAAGCAAATTATATTAAGGGCTTGTTTGATGATATTATTTATTGCTTAAAATTATTCTATTAAGTACTGATTTATTTCAGCAATTACAAAAAATATTATTAAATTAATGGTACTGAAATTGCAGTACATAGTATAAGTAATAAAAGTTGGTTTATTATTTATTTCGTAACTGTTTAATGAATTCAGTATTTTTTTATTATTTAATATTCAGAATTAAGTATTTTATCAAACAGGTCCTAAGTCGCAACAAACGGGTGGAAAGCGGACCATAAAACAACATGGCAACGAAAAGACGTAGTTAACCCTAAAAACAGTACCTTCTTCCGGATCAACGTAAGTGAATCCCAAAGTTGGATCCTCTTCATCAGGCTTGTCTGCCCAGTGTACGAAATTCAGGAACTGGCTCTTGGAGATGGACTTTTCCCGATCAATGCATCATGTGGAATGATGCATCATGACTAATCAGGCGGTTCCATATGATTTGGAAACGCACTTGAATCTCGACAAATTCTTGATTTTGGTCCTTGACAGAGTGTCCACCAGAAGCTCCCCCGGGAGGGCTTCGCCGAGATTGTATACCATTCTTGTTAATAATTAATAAAAAAGATTAATGCAGTGAAATTAAGGATAAAGAACTGATTTAATGTGTGTAATAATGTTGTCAGTTGTGGAATAAATTGTATGAAAATGAACTTGGCTGATAGCTTTGCATTATTCCGACACAAAGTAAACAATGCTATTTTATCAACTTATTAAATAAAAATTGTGCAATTTATACTACAGTTAGCAGCCTAATCTTTTTATCTTTCTCTCGCTTCTTTTCTTTTTTTCAATTTTTAACCTTAAGGCGGCTAAAAAAAATCTAATATTAGTCACATGTTATAACTTGTCCCGCAATTCTATTTTAAAAAACTGTAGGAATTAGTACGAGCATGGTATGTGCCAATTTAGTGCATGTCATGTATAACATCTTGTAAAATCTTTTTCTTTTTCTTTTTGGCAAAGACAGAAAATTTTTAAGTTATTGAGCCCCTTAAACTAGGCTCAAGGCGCTAGAATTCTAAATACATAAATAAAAAAATGTTTTACTCTCAAAAAAAAAAAAAAAGTGAGAGAGATCAGTGGGCATATTTGCAGTAAACAGAGATAATAATCAAGATCATTTATTTCTTTTGTAAGATTTTTAAATTAGTAAAGTTTTAGAAATGTTCATGCATTCTGTAACATTAAACTAAAACACAATACGTTGATGAGAAAGTAAAAAATGTAATCTGAAATTTTGGTTATGTGAAAAAAAAAATCATTGTCGACTTTGTCGTCAGGCTAAGTTTAAAAAGTTGACGAAATTGACGACTAGGTCAACAGAAGTTCAGAACCGAGTATAATAAGGTCGACGAAATAGGACATTTGACTCTAAATCCTGAAGTCCTTATCTCAACTTCGAGGGGGGGAACAGGGGTAATGATAATTGCAAACACCAAAATACTACGTTAAATATAAGTTAATCTTCAAATTTAAAATTTTTTACTTAGATATTTAATAATTTATGAACTTGTAGGCACCTAGAGAAAATTCTTGAAAAATTTAGAGGATTAATTTAGGAAAATCATGTTGTACTTTAACCCTTCGTCGACTTCTTCTTCGAGATATCTAAACCGACGTAGAAGTCGACTAATCTGAAAATTTCACGTTTTCTTTCTTTTGTTCTTAAAGTCGACGAAGTAAATATCCATTGTGTTGTACTATTTTCGAGGTCATTATTTGATGATAATATAATAAAGTAATAAATCGATTTCATTTATATGTTTATTTTCATATATTTATTTACATAAATCGTAAATAAGTACATTTCAAATGAAGTACTATATTCATCCTAATTGCTTTTTTTTATATATATATATATATATTACAGGGTGTCCACTATCGGTAACAGTGACTAATCCCCCTCGCTCATGGTAGGTTCCTCGATGGGTGGGAGAGCTACAGGGTGTCCACTATCGGTAACAGTGACTAATCCCCCTCGCTCATGGTAGGTTCCTCGATGGGTGGGAGAGCTGGCCAAAGGATTTAAGGTTGTTTCATGCCCATGACGAGGTTCGAACCCTCGACCTATGGTTAAGGGTGGATGAGTTTTTGTCGCTCCACCACAACCCTTTGGTTATTCATCTAATTGCTTTTTTTTTTTTTTTGTTTCTTCTGTTCATCCTGATTGCTAACAAAGGAGTAGTTGGGAAGTTTAGTGGGAAAAATTGGCCGATCTACCTAAAACTTTACATGCGTTGTCAATTCTACCCTTTTTTTTGTTAGCAATATTACCCTAAACTATCCAACCGTTAGCCGATTTTGTCCAATTTGCTAATTTCCGTCTAAATTAACGAAATTTCATTTGTTTTAATTACAGAAACATCCTACTAGTTTTAAAATTTTATAAAAACGACTCCAAAAATTTACAAAAAATAACAAAATAGTCTCTTATCAGTTTTTATTTAAATTTTTCTATTTTTATTTCTTTTTATTATTTTTCATAACCATAAAAATATACTATTTGATCTTTTAAATAAATAATTTATTTTTAAATACTACTGTACAAATTTTTAGATATACATTTTGTAACTCATGGTTGATTCACATAAACATATTAATTTTCTTACTAATATGGCTAGACAATACTGATATAATTTTTTTAATCCGTTTTTTTTTTCAATTTAAAGAATAAGATTTTTTTTACTAAAACTAATTTTTTACAAAAAAAAATTAAAACATTTAGCATAGATTAAAAAATAATATATTAGTATATTTTAATTAATTACAAATTAACTAAACAAACTATAGATTGTCTTATTCAATTAAAAAAATTAGTATTAGATTATAAAATAGGGTACTGTCTAGTGTTTAGGGTGTTGAGTTTCATGAGAGTAGATATAAGATTAATTCTCACCAAAGGATTTCTAACCGGGAGAGTGATTTTACTCACGTTAAGTAGGGTCCACTAAAAGTAAGAGGGTTGAATTGGATGATCAGGTGATTTAAAATATGAGATGATTAAAACTGTGTTCGAGGTCTCGATTCTCATTGGGGCAATCTAATTTTTTTATATAAAAAAAGACGGAGTCAAGTATTGGAGTAGATTTTTTTTATTTTGTTTTTAAAGAAGACTTCCTGCTAAAGTTAGATATATTAATATCTCAAAACATTATCACAAAATGTTAACCCTCGCAGTAATAAATATACATATTTTTTATAAAATTTTTTGTACCATTTTTGTAAGCGCCACGACACTATATTCTTGTATTGGGCCAATATAAAAATGAAATAGGTGTTTTTCTATCTTTTTTTTTTTTACTTTATGTTCGTACTTGGCCTTTTACAGAAAATTTATATTTTAGTTTTGATTAATTTTTAAATTTTATAATACAATCTAAAGTCTGTTGAATTAAATTATAATACATTAAGGTATACCAATAGATTTTTTTTTTTAATCTATGCTAATTTTTTGATTTTTTTTTTGTACAAAATTAGTATTAGTTAAAGAATCTTATTCTTTAGATTGAAAAAAATAGATTAAAAAAATAGTATCATTACTGTTAAACTATATTATTAAAAAAATCAAATATGTAATTATAAATTTGTACATTGGAGTTAAAAAATAATTAATTTTTTTAAAAGATCATATAGTCTATTTTAATAGTTATGAAAAATAGTAAAAAGAAATAAAAAAAAACATAAAATTTTAAATAAAAACTGAAAAGAGACTATTTTGTTATTTTTATGAATTTTTAGGATTATTTTTATAAATTTTAAAAACTATTAGGGTATTTTTGTAATTAAACAAAACAAAATTCTGTTAATTTAGACGGAAATTAGTAAATTGGACAAAATCGGCTAACAGTTGAATAATTTAGGATAATATTGACTAATCGAAAAAGAATAAGGTAGAATTAACAACATATGTAAAGATTTATGTAGATCGGCCAATTTTTCCGAGTTCAGTGGGCTGAGGATGAAATAATCTTCCATAGCAAAGAGCTATCCAGGGAATTCAATGCGCCCAAAGGACTTGTTATTTTAGATAGGCCGAAAAGGTTGATTTTGCTTATATTTGGGCCGAGAAGGAGTTGAACAATTGGGCTTATGGTGTTGAACGCCCTGTTATACAGGTTTTTGACAAATGTATAGTGTGCATATGTACGCCCTGTTATATACAGGTTTTTGACAAATGTATAGTGTGCATATGTACGCCCTGTTATACAGGTTTTTGACAAATGTATAGTGTGCATATGTACTTCCATAAAGTTGATACTTTTTGCATACTCCTAAAGTTGGGAGGTACGTATTTTGCATATCCTAAAGTTAAAAATGAATGTGCTGATTGCTTAGCAAGAGAGGCGCTTAGTTTAGATAAGGGTGTATATTTTTTTGATGTAACCCGATCATGTACTTCCTAGTGTACTTTTTTTAAATACGTACTAAGAGATATAACTTAGTGTACTTTTTGTTAACAAAAAAAAAAAGTTGATATTCACAATTTTCATCTTGTCCTTCCCTGAAAAACTAGACAAAGGATTTAAGGGCGTATTTTGAACCCTCTATTCCCTGATTAAGAGTTAATTTATAGTTAAAAATTTGCTTTATCTCATCGTGATGTCTACTATTCAGCCAAGAGATTAATCATTATTTTGTTGACCATGGACCATGGAATATGCCCCAAAAAAAATAAAAAATAAAAAAAAAACTAAAAAAGGAACTATGAGAGCAACAAGGCATGAGGCTATATCAGCAGCCGAATTGTTTTTGTGATGAATATGTAAATTGAGAATGCAGATCCGAGAGGCTAGCCTACATGTACATGATATAAATGGTCCCGTTTTGTGAATCTCGTTTCCAGAAAAGATAAGGGAAATAAATTATGGGGAGAGAATAAAAACAATTAGCAGAAGAACGTCATTTTCGTGCTTGTGAATTTTGTAAGTGCATCGTCTCTTTTTACCCCATGCAAGTTTCATGAGTTCATTTCAAAGCTTTGAATGTGTTTAGTTATTGATTAAATTCAGTTTGAAGAAACCAAAAGAAGTCACACCCAACTGGGAGGATCTATGCACGAAATTTTTCCATGTGAATGGATGCGCACACCATTGGATCATTTGATGAAAAGAGTATAGTTAAAAAAATATGACTTTGAATTTAATGAATACAAAGAAGGTTGTGTATTCAAGTCAACCAACATATAAGTAGGGACCTTTTCAAAAAACATATAATTAGGGGGAGGAGAAATAGGGACCCTTTGGCCTATAAGTATTAATTGAATACTCCTACTATTTATTATACATATGACTATATACACCTATCACTTACTTATCCTTCAATATTGATTGCCTTTGCTTTCTTCCTTTTGTAGTATGGTCTTGTAGAAGCCAGTCATTCTCCTGGGAATTTGGAACTTTGGAAATTTCCATCATGCATGTATGAAGGTAGACTAGGTAGTACTTCAAGTGAACTAATCGAACTTGCTTTGAAGCTTATGGTACAATTAAGAATCATAGTGTAAGTGCTTTTTTTCTTTTTCTTTTTTTTTTTTGTCTCCGGATACTCTTACTGTTTTTTTTTAAAACGGGTTTCAGAAATTAAAAAAAAAAAATCTGAAAACTCAAAGTGGTTATAGGCTTTTTTTTAGAGACAGAGGTAGTATTTAAAATTTTTGAGAATGACATGATCGGTATTAGTCTCACTTAATTGGTAAAATTTGAAATACTTGAGTAAGGTTGCAAATCTCACAATGTTGCATGTTACAAAAATAATACGAAGCTAAAACTAAGCAGCATTACAGAATCTAAGCTAATGAGGAGTATACTTTTTTTTTCCGGGACAAATTTATTACATGATGAACAGATGCAAGCATAATGCATGTGTTTATGAAACCTAGTCACGAGGATTTTGATGAATTCTATGTAGTGTAATCGATCTCATTCGAGGTACAATGCAACTAACGTTCGGGGCAACTGGCCCAATATTAATCTTGCGAGAGAAGAAGAAGAACAAACACATCACATGCACTTTATCCTTTGTTTCCCTTCTCTTTTCTCTTCTTTGGCTGCACATTAATAAATTGGTTCATGATCCAGTTTTTTCTTTCAACATTGCCGGCGCGCACTCCTGTCACATTATACGCCATATTATGATTATATGTTTGGCATATTATATATTTACATCGCTCTTAATCTTTTTCTCCCTGATAGATTTAATTATGGGACGAAGGGAGAATTTTCTTAATTTTTTTTTAGGACAAGAAGAGTAATTTAGTTTTATTAAATAAGTATCATCTCTCTTAAATTATTATTAAGCTGCACCTAGCAGTTTGAATTATTGGGTTTGGCATATAATTGAAATTGAATTGGTTGTCACCTGTCACTAATCATATATCCTAGTAATAGTTTTCTTTGCTGATGATTGATACATGTGCCTTGCATTTTTATTGATACATATCGGAATATCAGGAAATTATTGGGATTTAATATATGTTGAACTCTCTTCCACTCCTTGATAAATGGTTGGAAAATAAATTCGCTCAAAACTGATTCCGACGGGTTCCGGCCAGCATTACAGAAGAAAATATATGATCGCTTCCCTCTCTTCAAAAGTTTGTGAAATGGTAATTGCTCTAAACAAGATAAATTAGCGCCATAGACTCATCCTATAATTCCTCACGATTAAATTAAAAATAAATTGTAATTATTTCAGATTTTGTATAAATAGGTGATTTTTTGAAAAAGAAATGGATATTTTGCAAATTGTTGATAGGTTTTATTTGGATTAGTAAAAGCATAAGATGACACAAATGAAAACAACAATACAAAGCCCTATACGCCAAACCAATCGTGTCTATAATGTCCAAACTCATCACATGGACTGTAACCAATTCGTCGGACCATTGATCCTTTTTGTATATCGACCTGAATCATTTGTACATTTGCCTAAAAATCTATGGCTTTATAGATTCAACCCCGTTTTACTTCAACGTCTTGATTCAAATATATAGTTATTAATTGGTTGTTTTAACATGAAATGAGGGGCACATGATCTCTTCCACTCTCTTTTGACCTCGTAAAAAATCATGTAATTTTATAATCCTTTGTACCATGCACGACACTTAACTTATAGATCTGACCGGCTTTAACATTATTCCTTACCTACATATATGAATGTAAAAGAAGAACTAAGAAGAAGCCACAGCATTGGTGACATTTTGCTGAAATTAGAAGAACAGAATCTGCTTTAATTCTCAACGTGTACATAAATCAAAACAATAACATCTTAGGAAACTTAAAATCAATCAACGCAAATTGTAAGGGATTGAATACGAAAAATCATCTGACATCGAAATCAAAAGTAATACTATAACATGAAACTCACATATAGTGTTATGCTTATAAATTATTAATAACTTAAGTTGATCATTTGGGTTATTAGTGACAAAACATGAAGCTGTGATGTTACACTTGAGATTTAGTCAATTGTTATTTTTCTAATCAAAATTTTAAATCACCTTCCTGGATTAATTTTATTTTTTCATGATTTTTTATTAGAGGAGAGTGGAGCACCATTAATCTTACAAAGGCTGTCGGCCTAATCAAAACTCTTACTACTATAGCTATTTTGTAATTATTCACTCGAGAATTTTAATTGGAATCTTATATTATATATACCTTCATTAGACCTCATCTCTAATATGCCCCCCCAAAAAGAAAAAAAACAAAAACTTGTAAATATAAACCTTCCAGTTACCATCTCACTTTTGCGGCGACCAATATTTCCCTTTCACAAATTTTGTAAAAACATAAATGAAAAATGGAGTAATAATTTTTCAGTTCAATGAACATCGATCTGAAATGTCACGTGAAAATTTTAGCGTCAAAGAAATGCATACAACAGAGAAATGATATACTAGTAATTCGTAGCAATTTTTATTTTATCCTCCTCACATGCATCACCATCATTTTTTATTTTTTTTTTCAGAAGCGCTACCTCCTAGATTCTACGTGCTGATGCCGCCCCAATTAGTATGATTACTTCGTCTTAACTTCAGATCTTCAGTACGTACAAATCTTACACTATTCTTTTTCCTTAATTTGTAAATTAATTCTGGTTTAGATTTGGTTTTGAAGAGCTAAAAAGTAACTATAGTACAACCCATTCATCATTTATTTTTTGAAACATACTTTTCTAGTTAAAAGTTAAGTGCTTGTTTAGATGTCATCTTACATTTCATTTTGCCACTTAAAAGTGGAAAGTGTTTCAAGTTGAAAATTAAATGGAAAATGAAAATGTTGTTTGGATGGTATTTTGAGCAAAAGTTGTTTGGATGTTGGTTTTGAAAAAAATATTTTGAACTATATTTTGAAAATATCAAGTACGAATCATCACTAAACAATTAAATATTGTTAATTATAGTCATTTTAAAAAAGAATTTTTTCAAAAACAATCACTAAACAACAGGAACCTGGCAAATTTGTCACTCTAAGATTTTTTTTTTGTTAGATTTCGTCACTGAACTACTTTTTTTTCAAAAATGGTCATTACACTAATAAAAAAAATGTTTTAAGTTGGAATTTAAAATGTAAATCAGAAAATTGCTTGGATGATATTTTTTTTTTCATTGGGTTTTATGTTTAAGAGGTAAATGAGTTGACAAACAAACAAAGCCTGAAACATTCTTCTAAGAATGCACATATATATAAGCGTGTGATGTAAGCGAGAAAATGGAAAACAAATTAACAAGGAATATGAAAATTATTACTACTAATGAAGCCAAATTGTGACAGCTAGCTATGAAGTGGGTCTGGGTATAAGTTTTTAATCAATTTGTAGTACTCTCTTTGTAAGGTTTAATCAGTTACTAATGCGGATTATTTTTGTGATATATAAGGTAGTAATACTAGCTTTTGGTGGGTAGAAGGGACTAATTATAAATGAATGAATCTGAATTTTGGTATGGGGTTTTGCAATGATGTTAAGTACATGTCCAGGTATTAACAGCTGCAACATGGGTCGTTTGAATGTCTTTTATTCATTAATTGTGTTGGTTTGGAAAAACGGATCAGGATTTTGCTGTCAACATCCAGCAGATAAGGAGTTGTGTTTCTTCCGGTTGCGTGGCGAAATACTTCTATAACATCATCCGCATCTTTCTTACCAAAGTCGGTATATATTTTTAGTATGTTTGCCAAAACCCCACAGCCCACAGGCTGTAGGTAGTAGTAGTAGTAGTTGTACTAATGACGAGGAGAATACATTCAGGCCCGAAGCTCTCCATCTCATTTGTCTTCTTCTTCTTCTTCAATGGTTTTTAGTTTGGAGAATGTCCAAATTAAACATAATTCTTTTGTGCTCTAAACCAACTATAGCATCATTATTGGTCTAACAAACTAGCATTGTTTTTTATTGTTATATGTATGATAGTATCACAATGATTGGTACCCTCCACTCCCTAGTCCCTCTTTGATGTCAATCGTTCACTTTATGCTATTCCAATTATTATTAACAAAATAAACTAATATCCTGAAATTGGCTATAGTAATAAAGAGTTTTTATCCTTTTAAGACTCTCATCTGGTCTTAATTCAGACACAAATTAACATTAAAATTTGTTTAAATTTATGTCGTATAATTATGACCGGAGAGGATAAGTTTTAAGGGTACTTATTAGATATAAATTGAATATGAAAAACTAACTGGTCCTTCTACAGTTGACCACAAAAAGTCGTTTAAAAATACTTCAGTTATCGTTTACATGTACAATTGTTCCATGGAAGTCTCACATCGTTTGTGTGTAGCAAATGAATGATATATTTTATATATATATATGAAAAGTGTCCACTTACAATTGTTTTATTCTTTTGTAAAAATAAAAATAAAAATTTAAGGCGAAGCTTATCAATTATTTTGTTAAAGTAATTTGGACCCGCATCTCAAAATTAATTAGTAATAATGAAGTATTAAAAAGAAATTAATAGCTTTGTTTGTTTAGTTTTTTTTTATGGTTTTTTTAGATTAATAAAATAATAACTGTACTATCCCAACATATATTTTTACATTCTCAATATATTTTTTTATATTTCCAATACAAAAAAAATACCTAAAAACACACAAAAAAAAAACAAACATACCCTAAATTTCTTAAGCGAGCATATGAGATTGTTTGTCTGGTTGAGTCTTGAATTGTCATCAACACATTAATAATATGGGTGATTAATATACTGAAATGAAAATGTCTGAAAAGGGCCATGTGAATTTTTCCTGGTTGCAGTCATGAAGGGAAGCAATCACACGTTACATGTAGCACGTGAACATATGTTACTACCATCATCAATATTAATCTCATCAGTAAATACAATAATTGTGGTCCAGTTAACTAGTAGATAATTCCATCAAAATGTACACCGTCTTTAATCACAAATCTTAATTATATGGAGTCCTTGGATCACTGATTGAGCTATTTTTCATCACACTAGTTTCTTAATTACAGAAATGGTAGTACTATTATTCCTAATAATAAACAGTAACAAGGATCTCATTTGATCAGATTGCAGCAGTACATCGTCGGCAATCAGCCTTATTAGAAAAAAAAAAAAAAAAAAACCCAAAATGACTTTTATCTATTAATATATCGTTTTGGTCACAACATTACGTCATGGGATAGTAAGATTCGAATAAAAACAAAATTTTAAGAACAGAGAAATGACCAATTCCCCATGCTTATTCCCCACTCCCTCCCCTCCTGTAAAATAAAGAGTAAAGACTAATAATTTCCCCACTCTGCCTCGACTGACCCAAGCTGAGAAGAAAAACGCCAATCTCCGGGGGACGGCAAAAACCAAATACCCGATTCCTTCTCCCCCACCGGCTCAGACCGCTCAGTCAGTCAGTCTCCTCCGTCCCCACCGGCCACGTTCTCCTCCCTCATCCGGGTTTTCACTCTACTCAAACATATAAAACCCATTTCCCTCCTTTTCATTCCCAAATACACTGACAAATCCACAACCACCTCAACCACCCGACCCTAAAACTCACCCACCGAAATATTCCTCCCCCCTACTCCATCCATATTCCCCACATGCCCCCATTCCTTCCTCCCCCACCATCTGCTGCTGCCTTCACTCCAGCATTCTGAAACTTTGAAAACAACCCAGGATTTTGTTTTGTGTTTGTGTGTGTGTGTGTGTGTGTTTTGGTTTCTGATCTTTCCGGCGAGACTGGAGAATTAAGCTATGGGGTCGTTATCTAGGCAGTCTTCCATGTCGTCGGACTTGAAAACCCGGGTGATCACTTGCCTGAACAAGCTCTCCGACCGGGATACGCTTGCATTGGCTACTAACGAGCTCGAATTCATTGCCAGAACTCTTGACAACGACGATTTCGCCCCTTTCTTGAACTGCCTCTCCACCACCGATTCTTCCGAGAAATCCCCCGTCCGGCGCCAATGCGTCCGGATGCTCGGCGTTCTCTCCGCCTCCCACGGCGATGCCCTGTCTCCCCATCTCTCCAAGATGCTTTCCTCTGTCCTCCGCCGCATTCGTGACCCTGACTCCTCTGTTCGCTCCGCCTGCGTCGACGCCGTCTCCTGTATCGCTTCCCATGTTACCAGACCGCCGTTCTCTCTGATTTCCAAGCCTCTGATTGAATGTATTTGTCGCGAGCAGGATTACAATGCCCAGATCGGTGCCTCGCTCTGTTTGGCTGCTGCAATCGAGGCCTCCCCTGAACCGGAGCCTGCAGAGCTCAAGAAACTCCTGCCCAAACTCCTAAAGCTGGTAAAGAATGACTCTTTCAAAGCAAAACCCGCTTTGCTGTCACTAATTGGTAGCATTGTTAGCGTTGGTGGGGCTTCTAGTAGGAATGTTTTGATTAGTTTAGTACCGGCATTGGTGGAGTTCTTGAGCAATGACGATTGGTCAGCGAGGAAATCCGCCGCTGATGCATTAGGGCGGTTGGCGGAAGCAGAGTCCAATCTTTTATCGGAATTCAAGTCATCCTGTTTAGCTTCCATAGAAAGCAAACGTTTTGACAAGGTACTTCCTTTTTTTAAAAATTTTATTTGGGGTGCAAATTTTTGGTTGTAAACTTTGGATGAAATGTATTAATCATTTTGTTTCAAATATAGGTTAAGGTTGTGAGAGAGACCATGAATAGGGCGATGGAATTGTGGAAAGATGTTCCGGGAGTTTCAGATGTGGCATCCAATGGTACAGAATACAAGTCTTCTTTGAAAAGTAATTAGTACTACTTTTTATTGATTAGTGGTGGCTGGTGGACATAACAACAATTATGTGGGGTGAAAACTATGGAATCTTTTGTTTCATACAGTATTTGCTTGTGCTTGTTCTTTAGACAACTGCTATGCTTTGACTGGCATAGTTCCAGAAAAACACACAATCATCTTCTAAAAAATTATCCTTTGTAAATTATGGCTAATGGTGTTTCTAGTTTTGTGTTGTAGCCTAATTTGCTGAAATGTCTAGTTGAGAGTTTGGATGAAATTTCTTAATGAATTATGTGGCAAGTTAAACTGGACTAATCATCTTTCACACTCTCATTCTGGAATTTTTAGATTTTGATAACGTGCTTCTAATCTGCAATAATGAAATATGGAACGAATTAGAGGGGTCAGTCTGATGATTGTATAATTTATATGGTATCATAGTAGTCACATGCTTCCCTTTGATTAGACTGAAGTGAAAATTTTGATATCTGTTAATAACTTTGTGGGTGTTTTTGTATTGGATTTAGATAATGGAAGTGATGACAATGGCTACATAACCCCTCAGCAGAAGAAAACAATTGCCAGAGTCAGGTCACCTGTATCCAATAAATCGTCTAATAATGATAGTAATCAGAAGAGAAGTCCTCCAAAGAATAACATTGGGAAACCGAAAGCCTCGAGATCCTTTAAGATGGATCCCAGAAAGCCTTTGGACTATAAGGTTGAAATCAATGTACCACAGAATGACTCTTTGAAATTGGCGAATGATGAGCAGAAGAACCAAAAGCTTGAAGCCTCAGATTCAGATTCAGCTGATACTGAAAGCTGCAAGAGTTCAAAGGTTGAAGTAAAGTGCTTCCCTTTTAACAGAAGTTCTGATGAAAGGGCACAAAAGTTTTCGGGTTCAAGATTTGGTACCCGCGTGGTACCATTGCATGGCAACGGGAATTATAGTTCAAATGCTGTAGATACAAATACTGGTAATGTAGCTGAGAGCCAACAAGAGTTTGAAAGCATATCTCTGATTCAGAAACAGCTTCGTCAGATCGAAAGTCAACAATCTAGTTTAATGGATCTCCTCCAGGTACTAACTCGTCCTCTCATGTTTATGCCTTTTTTTGTTTCTTACTCCTTTCCCAGTTTCCTTCTGATATGAGGCTTCTTGTGCTTTTCCTCTGTTCTGTATAATTGTGGGGTTTGTTTAGGTAAACCTCATTATTGTCCAACACCCACAGACAAAAAAAAAAAAAAAAAAAAAAGAAATAGCTGACAAGAGTTCTGTTCTTTTTACATCAGAGGTTCATTGGGCACTCCCAGAATGGGATGAGTTCTCTGGAGAGACGCGTAAATGGTCTGGAAAAGGCTTTGGGTGGAATGTCGCATGATCTAGCGATATCAACCGCCAAGATATCAAACTCTGATGCTGCAGGAAACACATGTTGTATGCTTCCCGGGGCAGAATTTTGAGCCCAAAGTTCTGGAGAAAAGCTGAAGGACCAAATCCCAGTTCCAAGGTTTATGTTTCCAACAGATTCCAATCACTTACGTATACCACAAAGAAGCATCAAGTAGGAGTTGTGCCTGAATTTGACATGAGTGGAGATATGCAGAAGCAGGCTTGGGATCATACTCAAAGGCAAGGATCAGTAAGATAAATTCAATTTATGCCGAATCTTCAGAGTTGTATGGAGAAGCAAATCTAAGTAGCTGAGAGTTAGCATTCATTTCATCTTGCCCTCAAATGCAGTTTGCAGCATTTGATTCTTCATCTTTCATTCTCTATCTAGTAAATTATTATCATATTTATAGATAGAAATCTTCTATCCCTGGCCAATCTGCCGCACCAAAATGTTGAGATGGGGCCAGTTATGAAATTAAAGCCGGTACCACGTTAGCATCTGAAAGGGTTAGCTTGAAGCTCACAAGCAGAGATCTTTTGAGTACAGCATGTTGAGAAAGGATTCATCTGGAGGACAATTAAAGTGGATTTGGCGGTTTAGGCTGGAATCACATTTTCTTTTTCTGCGGCGGGGCTGTTTCCTCGTAAACTTGTAATGTGTTTTTGTTGAGGGGGGATTAGATGTTCCATATTTACTTCTCAGTTCCCAACCTAAAACAAATTGTTCTTCCGAGGAAGAAAACTTGCAGCTGAAAATTTGTACAGCTCATTTTCTTGGCAGAAAGTCGTTATAATGATGTTTTGATCAGCCATGGTTTGAAACAATTGAGGCGCACCACCTTGTTTGATGGGGAAATTTTGTCACTTATCAACTGAGGATGTGAGACAGATTGATGAAATGCAAATCAGTAGTGAAATATACACCAAAATAAGACAGTAACAGTAACAGAGTTGTCCTTCTCAAACTAGTCGGCCAACCTTGTCCTTCCCAAATTCTTACAGGTCAAACGATTTGTGAATTGCAGATACAACATCTTCTGGAAGTTCCTTTAAAACGTAGTACTCAACTATCAACGCCTAGGGCCTGGAGCAGGGATGACAGTCACGAGTGACTGCATAATGGAAATGATAAATTATGAGGTAGCATGTCTATTATTTTCTAATTACTGTTCTCTCCTCATCATTCACCACTCTCATTGGCCTATAAAACAGAACTTTGAACCAAGCGCCTGTTATGCACAATTCTTCGCAGAAGCATCAAACTCTTGCATCATCTATATGGCATATATTTTTCATTTTGTTCATTGCACTAAACGTAACAAACACATATTTATAACTAGAACTAGAAATAATTGTACACCGACTTACGATTGAACTATTATAATCCTTATCTTTACTGATAACTTGATTAAGCGATTACTCCACACCCCCCAAAAAAAAAAAACCTATTCTATCCAGTATTAGTTTAAGCAGACTAAGCAGTATCACTCTGCTATAGTGCCAACAAAGTACAAACGTTTCACAAAAATTTTAGCTCAGCTAAACACTTCATGTGGAACTAGAATTCTAAGCAGTATCACGGGAAATTTTGGGAGTTTGGAGGAGACAAATTCTTTGTCAGTGCGAATAATTTCGTTTGGGGTCTATGGGCCAAGCCATCATCTGTGTTGTCCATGGTCTTACACTTTGAAGCTCTCATCCAACTCTATGGATTCATTATTCGTAAGCCCAATGTCACTGTCTATTTGTTGAAATGCGCCCATGAGACTACTAGGTTATAAATGAAACTCTGACTTGGAGTCTTATCCAGTACACTCAAAAAACAAGTCCAGTTAACAAGCATGTTGGTTCAGTCCAAGAGAATCAGAGCATTTTGGACCAGTTGTTAAGAAGAATCGGATTAGTTTATAATTATTATGATTTAGCTTGACATTAAGTTCATTGTATAGACATGCAAAGGTAAGTAAAAACTCACCTGTCAATTTATTCCACTAAATTAGTACTACCAAATATGGCTAATCATTTCGAGACAGAAGAAATATGTGTTAAAAATATTTTCGAATCTTCGAAAAAAAGAAAAAAAAAATTTCTATTCGAATTCAGATTAGTTGTAGTTTCATTTATTGGGTATAACATAAACCAAATTCTAAATTCAATTAAGTTATGATGAAAGTGAGTTACTCATTGATGTGATCAATAACTAAGAACTTCATTATATTCGATCAAAATTTGACTGTGGAGAAGACTTCATTTATATTTGTATGGGCCTACAAATCAACATTCAATAGAAGAATCTGATTGGGAAATAAAAAAAAAGAAAAAAAAGAACAGATTTCCAAAGATCAAAACACTTTTTTTTTCAATAATAATTAAAAAAAATCCAGCATGGCCTTTCCTTTATTTGCATTTTGCACATTTGCTAATGAAAGTTTTCAGGGGCGGCGCTTTAGCGGCATTGAAAACCAATCAACTATGGCGTTCGTGCCAGGAAAAACAGTTAGTTAATTAATTAATTATTACTCTTACTTTTACCTTTTCGTTTTTATTTCATTCTCAGAAATGGAGTAGTACTAAGCAGGCGTGTGGTTTACGCCGTTGATACATGTGGAGGCCACCGTTTTGTTGTTCTCTTCTTTCTTGAGCCACCAATGACCCACTACGTACCACTGCTCTCATGTATTTCCAATTTCATAGTACAATATTGTGCAATTGGCAGTATCATAATTAGTGACAATTTATCAAATTAAATTTGATAATTGAACTTGGATGAACGAATTATATGAGATATTACATGTTCAAATTGTGTAATGACTTGTGAACTTGGATTATTAAACTACATAATTGAGGGTTATTGTGATGGATCGTCATCGGATGACATGTGCACCTTTTGGATTAAAAAGATTCCTTTAATTATTTTCTACGTAAAGAATGACAGCTCCTATACTAATACCGAAGGAACCTGCCTCAGTTCAAAACATTCCCTGTTCCTTCTTTTCTAATCAGTTTCTTCTACCTTACGGATGGACCAACATTTTGTATATTATACTTAAATCAACTCTCATGAAAAGTTGAGACATACTACAATTAACCACATTTGTTTCACTAAATACAAGTATTCACAACTACATCTTCTGTCAACTAGATTCGTACGTAAGAACAGCGAAAAGTAAGAAACAAACGTGATCGCGCTGTTCCATTCTTCAACAATTTACATCCATACCAATATGAATAATAATGATAGAGATAGTACAATTAAATTGTGCACTTAGCTCTTAAGCAGCAGGCCGATCAATAGAATTGCGTCAACCATGAATTTCCAAAGACGGAAATTGGTGATATAGGGCGGTAGCTACTTTGTGACAAAATGGCCAACCTCGCCTCTAGGACATATGGCTTTGTCAACATATGCAGGCAGACAAATTAAGGCAATGTTAGGTGCATTAGGTTTCGCATATATGACAACCCTTTGCTTATTCGTGTATGTTCTGGTCGATAATGCCTACTTTCGCTAGCTGGCGAAAAAGGGTTTCACAAAGCAAAATAGCCAAATAAGGTTCTTTCAAAATCGACCATCCCACAAATATAATTCATTTTTATCGTATTGTTAATAGTTTAATAAAATGAATCATTTGAAAAAAAAATTATTCGTATGTAATATTTTTTTACACTTTGTAGAGGATGTATAGATGGACCTAACCTTAGTGACAAAGATAGAAAGTTAATTTGTGAATAAGAAATGCAATCTTACAAATTATGGATTAATTAGGAAGTTTGTTATTGAGGGTTTATCTCGTCGGGTTTCTAGTTTCCAAAAACTATCAGCTTGGGCACATGGACAAAAAAGAAAGAGAAGGGAAAAATTAGAAAACTGTATGAAGCCGACGTATTAAGGCACCGGCCAGGTCCGCAAAGTCCAACTGGTCATCCACGAATACTTTTCAAAGATGGCTAAATTTATGGATATGCGAACGAAGATTTCGAGAGTTTGACGGAAGGAAAGCCAATTCAATAATTTGGATTCGATCGTATTTCTGGCAAGAAAATGAGGAAAAGAGTAATTCTGCCAACAATGGAATTATTTAAAACGCGTGCCAGCCGAACTTTGAGTTTAGTGAACAGACTATTGTTAAAATGTTAACCATGTTCATTATTATTCAACCAGTTTGGCCTCAATCACCGCATAATGCACATCATATAATATACTCCTATATATGGTATTAAGGAATTCGATTCCGTTCATTTCTAAGTCAAAGGAATCAAACACAGTAGTTTATACTTGGTATATGTATGGATTTAAAGTGATGATTACATTTGTTTATTTTTTCCAATTATGAAGGACATAAAACACATACAATATGAGATCCATTATATACATTATCGTAAATACTGTACTAGTCGATTATACTTTACCATTAATTTATCATTAAAAATATTCAAATTTTAAGGTATTACTTGAAGGAGGTCAACGATTTGAAATTTCAAATATGATTAGACTTGAGAGAACATGCAGACCGATTGGTAAAAACAGGAAAAAAATATCGTTTTATTCAAAATTTTGCTCTCGTCGTCAATCATAATCAATAAATTTTGGTTAGTAAACTTTATCCTAATAATTAAATTTTCATTATTTTCGTCCAATCAGTCCATTTTACACACAGACCGATTGGTAAAGACATTCTTCCAAAGTACTCCAGAAATCAAAACCATTTAATGCCCATTCCATTGATTCCAATCACCAAATTACTGGACCACCTTTTCTTTCATCTCTCTTTCTTTTTCTTCTCTCTTTTCGTAGGAAAAAAAAAACTACTAATAATTACGTATTAGTGTACGTATATTATTCCCTTCAGTCCAAGCAAATAAATTGCAAGTTGGACCCTTTTGACAGTTGACACTTGGGAGTTTTAGGCCAATCCTCCTCCCATTTTCAGATTTTCTACTGCCCAATTGATTTAACCCCTCCTCCTTCTCCTCCCCAATTTCCTGGCCTAAAAAGGTTCGTCCTTTGAGAAAAATTGAATAAAAGGCAAATCATCCAACCAAACACAGCCTTCCGACAAATTACCAGAGAGATGACCAGCAGAGCATCAGAAGAACCTTAAACAGAAAAAGAACCTCTGTCGGCGTACTTTACTACTACCCCTTCTTCCCTCCTCCCAAAGTCACATAGATCTACGCCTCATCCATCAATCAGGCCAACTTCCAAACCTCAGCCTCTCCATCAAAAACTGAAATTGGTTCAGACAATCCAGAAAAAGATATCATTTTTAGTTGGGCTCTGCAGTTATGGATTCTCCAGAGCAACGCCGGAAGAGGAAACGATTACTTAGAACTTCAACATCGTCATCACTTAAACCATCATCTTCTTCACTTCTTCCTTCTCATTTGCTTTCAGTAAGATCTCTTCTTTTGTATATGAGCTTTTTCACTTTGCTTTACATGTTGTCTGTCACGATTCGGTACAATTCTTTAGTTTTTAGACCCAATTTGAGGGTTTCGAGGCTGTCTTTTTTGTCTTCTAGTAGCGATAGTAGTATCAACTCTCTTCAAGATTTTGGTGACTCTGTATCATTGCCGATTAAGATAGAGGATAGGGTTTTGTTTCCTGATCATATACTTTTGTTGGTTAAGAATGATGGGATTGTAAAGAGATTTAATGGGTTGGATTGTGTTTATGAGAAAAGCATTCTTGTTGATGAAAGGCAGAGTCTTGATTTTGCCAAGCTGAATGTTTTGTCTGTGGACGAATATGATGAGTTTAGATTGATTGTTAGATGCCCACTTCCTCCGGTGAATTATTCTGCTGTGGTTAATTTACAAAGGGTTGGAAGCACTGAGATTGAGGGTTCGAGGGATGATGATAATGGTTTATTTGGGGTTAGTAGTAGTAACCTGTCTGTTCATTCTTGGGAAAATTTGGTGTATGATGCTACCTTAGATGGGGATACTGCAGTGGTGTTTGTAAAAGGCTTGAATCTCAGGCAAGAGCGAGAATCGGATCCAAGCCAGTTCAACTGCCATTTTGGGTTGAAGCATTTGGAGAAGAATGGGAGCTTCATGTTCACTACTAGAGCGGTCACGGCCGCCCAAGAGGTTGTGAGGTGTTTGTTACCGCGAAGTATCAAGATGACCCCAGAAAAGGCTCAGGGAATTAGGGTAACAATTGGTGTGAGACCCCATGTTCATTTAAGGGGTCATCCTGGGAATGAGATTTTACCTTCAGTTGCCAAGATTTCCTATTCCAAGAGTAATGAAGGCGTGGAGATGAATCAGGGGAAAAAGTATGAACTTTGCGTTTGCACAATGTTGTGGAATCAGGCTGCGGCACTGCGTGAATGGATTACCTATCACTCCTGGTTAGGAGTTGAAAGATGGTTTATTTATGATAATAACAGTGATGACAACATAGAACAGGTAATTAAGGAACTTGTGAAGGAGGACTACAATGTCAGCAGGCATGTTTGGCCATGGATTAAGACTCAGGAAGCTGGTTTCTCACATTGTGCTGTTAGAGCAAAGGAAGAGTGCAATTGGGTTTCATTCATGGACGTGGATGAATTCTTCTACTTTCCGAATTCATCAAGGAATTATATGTCCTGGGAATCAGGAGACGCTGGCCCGAAATCTTTAAGTTCCCTGGTGGCAAATATTTCTTCATCATCCCCTACAATAGCAGAGATAAGAACAACTTGCCATAGTTTTGGCCCTTCAGGATTGAATTCACCTCCTCCAAGGGGAGTCACAGTAGGATACACTTGCCGGTTGCAAAGACCAGAGAGACACAAATCCATTATCCGGCCCGAGGCACTTGATCCTACCCTTCTCAATGTGGTGCATCATTTCCACTTGAGAAGTGGATTCACCTACCTTAATTTACACCAGGGCATAGCTGTCATTAATCACTACAAGTACCAGGTTTGGGATGTTTTTAAAGCGAAATTCTACAGAAGGGTTGCAACATATGTTGCTGATTGGCAAGAAAACCACAATGAAGGATCTAGGGACAGGGCTCCTGGTTTAGGAACTGAGGCCATTGAACCTCCCAATTGGTCACAACAGTTCTGTGAAATCCGGGACACTGGCTTGAGAGATTTTGTCTTGACCAATTTGACTGATGATTCAACTAGTTTGCTGCCTTGGGAAAGATCTTCTTCAGATCAGTAGTTATATAACCCAAATTTTTTATTGGTAGAAACTGAATGGAAAATATGGCACAGATTACACTAGGGAATTTTTTATTTTTTTTTCACACATTATTTTTTTTGACACTTCTGCAGCTGTTCTGCAGTGTAACATAACACTTACCATTATATTTTCTCTCATTCTTTCATTTTTTGGTTCTCTCATTTAATGTAGTATTTGTTCAGTGAATAACCTAAAAAGAAAATGATTCTTTCAGATGAGATTTAGTGGAATTGCAAACTGATGTTGCGTGATTAAAGGACAGTAGGTCGATGACAGGAAAGTGTTTCAAAAAGATAATCAAGATTCTCTTGGGAATAAAGAGCCAAGCATTGCTGGAAGTATGTGTAAAAGACAATCATAATCTATTCCAAACATTTAAATAAAAACAAAAGGAAAGGGAATTGTGGTTCCCTTGGACGAATGAATCTTAAAATCTTGGGAGAAAATACCGAATACACAATTTAAATAATACTGCTGGTTGCTTTGTTTTTTTTTTTTTAATCTGAATCACATATTTCACGATTTCCAGCTGTAAGATTTGTAAAGGCCAATATTCTTATATCGGGCATGCCACACATTGTTCTTCATCACCGGGTTTGACGTTTAGAGAGAACACAGGTTATTTCATTAGCTTACTTTGAAACGAAGACCGTTGCTTTGGATATTTGTCCGTTATTACAGTGGATTATCTTGAAGAAAAGCAAGTTGAAAATCAAGTTTTGTATAGTCATTATGGGAAACCGACAAGAAGCTAGAAAACGCTTCCTTCACTCGCTTTTATGTATTGTTGAACATCTTAAATTCACGAAAATTGCCGTTGCCATTAGGAAACAGGAACTGTTGGGCGGAGTGCCCACTGATGTTTCAGATTCTTTTATGTTTTGAGTATCGAAATTAATTCTATGAACCGAGTACAGTAGATTTGAATGTGTATCAACAAGTTATATTCCTGTGCACTATAACAAATGTGGCTTTAATAGGTCAAACTGGGGGTCGTGTTTGCTGTCGTGTTATGTACTTGCGAATTGTCAACCTGAGAGATGGTTCACAGCTTGTTTTGCCCAACAGCTGAGATGCAGCAATGTGCAGGGAACTGAAAGTTTTCCTGTTGGCACTTCAAGGAAAAACTGCGTCTCGCTGCCACTTCAAAACTTGTACCCGATCAATTCAACTTGCCTTTTCTATCTCTTGCAGTACTGGAATACCACTCATTTTCCCAAGCGTAGCATCTAACTTTTGTCCTACCAAGGAGATCCATGCCTGTCACCAAATGAGAAAAGAATTTCGTCGTCTTAGCAGCCAAAATAGATATCTGAATCATACAGAGTAGTAATCCCAAAAAGCATTAGGCAGGCATCCAAAACCAGTAAAAGTATATATTCTTCGGGAAAATAGTATGTTTGCAAGCTGGATGATCCACAAATAAGAATCCAGAAAGTATTCTCCTTTTTGCGGTGGAGAACAAAGAATACAATAAAGTTAAATAATTCTTAGAATCAAAACATAGGCCTAAACAATCACCTGGTCAGAAGTTGTGAATCCTCTTATCGTGTCACCACCTATTACAGCAAGTCCTGAATCTCCAAGAGGTTGCAAGATGACGGCCTACAGTTTACATAATGCAATCAGCATCAATCTCTATTGTGGGAACACAAAATGCTGACAACAAACTGAAGGAAATCTCAGGGATTACAGAATATGTTTATTCTTTTCCTTTGAGATCTGTAACTCGTTTATTCGTTAATATCATGGGTATAAAGGTCGATGAGAATTTCTAAAAACCTGACTGCATAATCTTGAATATCACAAAATCGTGCAGAAACTTCTTGTTCAATCCCAAATAGAAAACATGCATCTGACAGAAGCATGCACAGTATTGTGGAATAAAAGTTTTACTCAATATTCTGGATATAACAGACTTTTCAGATAAAAAAATTAATCCGAAATCCCTCAAACATGCAGACAGCAGATTATCAATATTACCTGTGTGTTTGAAGGTAGAAATGGCAATTCAGACTTAGCAGGATAAAGAGATAAGTTTGCCAGGTAACTTTCTGCAAAGAAGATGAAAATTGGCTTCCTCCGAAATAATCTTCAATAAACACTATATAGATATAGAGTACAACAAACAGCTAAGAACTACGTGGAGGCGATTGCATGTCCCTTACGTGATTTAGATCTCATAATACCCTGGTAAAGTGATCCTTCCATCAGTTTGTCAGCATCAACTCCAATTGCAACATCAGGTTCAGAAGAAGCCATAGCAGCAAACCCAACTTGCATGATGCATCTTTTTTCATACACTATAACTAAGGATACACAGCATGTCACATCAGATAGAGATTCCCACCACCTGAGAAAAAGAATAATGTTTAAAAGGGGGCCAATCATCTTCAGCTTTGCAGATTTTCAGGGTGTTTCACCTTAACATTCAGACTTTAACACTATTGGATGATGTTCATAATCCGATACTTGATATCTTTTCACTTAGTTGCTCAGCACTACAAATAATTAAATCTATCCCCACAGTGTGCTCAGTCCACGAGTTTCTACATCATTCTCTGTGGACATAACGCTACAACCTTACCAACTATTAGTGGTAATCCTCAGAGCATCATGTTATCAGCCAATTTGGTCATAAAATGCTTCAGCTGAAAGCCATTAACAAATGCTATCATTAAATTTTCATCTATGCTATAAGTAAATTTGAGTGAAATTTGAAATTTGAAGACATCTGAGCCATGTTCACTGTTTTTCATGAAAATTCTACAGAAATGGCCTAGCAGGAACAGAAATTAGATTGCAGAAGTAAGCGAATCATTTGGATTGAAGGCCTGACCCTTCACTACATCCCACACATGAGGCAAAACCTCCCCAGAAATATAACGAAAGGCTGTGAACTTTTTTACCTGAAAAACTATAGTCTAAAATGAATTATCAAAATTAAAATGATTAGATCAGTCATGTGAAGTGAACTACCAAAGAAGCTCAGACACAACGTTATCTGGAAGGAGCGAACATATCCGTTGGCACTCCACACCATCTGGATTTACCTGAAACCAAAATGAGTTTTGTAAGATTAATTCATCATGGGAAAAACATTTTATTGCTGCAAGGAGTAGGACCCTAAAAGCTGAACATTCAAAATACTGTTTATTGAATATTGATCTATATCAATGGCCTCTCGGATATAATAACGAGCACAAGCCTCACTGGGTATATCGTCTTTGGTCTGATGGAAAGCCACACAAGTCCATTTAGAATATTTGTGACAGCCAATCCGAGGGTCAGAAGATCTGCTCTAGACTGAGAACTACAAAGAAACAAAGTATTAAGTCATGAGAATTCAACATTATGACGATGGAAAAGAATACTGTAAGCAAAGGTCCATTCTTGTCTTTAATTATCAGGGCACCAAATATTATGACCATATGACCATATCCTCTTCCCTTTCCTCACATAAGCCATCCACTTGATCACTGTGTTTGAGAATGTCATCAAGATACTAGCATAGTAGCATACACCATTAATTTGAAAGATTGTGGCCTTGTTGGCATTACATTCACGCTTGCACTCAAAGCTCAACATTGATATTTTTTTTTATTTATTTATTTAGATCGTGCATAACAAAGTATATAAAATTACATATTGATATAATTATAAAGATACTTTGGGCGATTCCAAAATTATAATTCCTCCTCCCTAACTTTCCTCCCATTAAATTTGACCTAAAAATATATGTTAATCGAGTGTGGAACAAGCAATTACAACACAATTAAGTTGAATCTGTATGTTAGTATAATAGTAGTAGTTTGCAGCCTAAAAAATTTTCAAAACACGTTATAAATACGATACAAATCATTTTTTAGTAATATAATCCTTTAAGGAAGACCAGAATCTTTTGAGGGTTGCTAAAATTGAAGCCATGCCTTCAATTGTACTACAATGCTGGAGATTCAGGGACTGACCTGCTGGCGTCAGCAACCGGAGCAATGCCGGAGATAGCGCGGTTGAACAGAACAGCAACTAAAGACAGACCTCCAACATAAATGGGCAAGCTCCTAACGACGTCGTCGTTTTTGGATACCCAATCAGCCACCCATTCCTTCTTAGGCTTTGGTCCTTGATAATCTTCCTATCCATTAATTCTTAAGTTAGGTACAAAGATTTATCAGTTCTGGAGACAAAACCATCTGAAGAAGGAGAAACGTACCTGAGAATTCAGCGAAGCCGTAACGCTGACGGTGAGGGAGCGAGAGTAAGAAGAGAAATGGCGAATGAGCTTGGGAGAAGGGGAGTGATGCCGTTTTCTGGGGTTCAATTCTAACGGAATTGGACGGAAAAGCTTTCCCGCCTCCATTGGAACTTGGAAGTGAAAGATGTCGGTTTTTCCCAAATTTCAGTTATAGTTTGAGCTATCGATGAAAATATCTCTACGTGTTTGACTGTGTGTGGTGGGAATGGGCTACGGACTACGGTACCGGTGGACTGGGTTTTTGTACCGAGCTACCATTAAAATCTAGCCCATAAAAATAAAAAAAAAAAAAGATAACAAAGTCTGGCCCATAACAATGTAGTTCAGTCCACAATGACATTTGTTTCCCAGACAGTCTTGGGCTAAGCAATCGACTCTGACCAAAAAAAAAAAAAAAAAAACAATTGAAGAGGTTGTGGTAGAGTGGTAAGGACTCATTTACTCTTAACTATGGTCGAGAGTTCGAACTCGTCATGGATATGGAGCAATTTTAAATCCTTTAATCATCTCTCTCACTTATCGAGGTGCCTGTCATGAGCGAGGTGGATTAGTCACTGTTATTAACGGTAGACAACGGTCAATTATGGAAAAAAAAAAAAGAAAAGAAAAGAAAAGAAGCAATTAGTCCAATTGTTAGGCAGAAACTTTGTGGTCATGAGATCCAAATTTAGATCATAAAAATAGAATTTACTTTTGTTTAAATTTATAGTTTTACTATTGTGAGCGATTCATGTAACACTTTCCTTTTTTTTTTTTTTTTTGTTAAACTTGTAAAAAACTTGAGTACAATAAAGAAAGTCGAAACTAAAAAGTTATTATCGTATTACGGGAATGGGAACACCAATTGTGCTACATTTTAATCACAGTTTATTGTCAGAAAGGGGAGATTGTATAATAATTGTGTAAGTCTCCAAGCCAGTTGCTGCTAGTGACGGCAGGGCAGACAACCGTACTCAAAATTTATTTGGCGAAATAGATGTTTTAAATGTATCAACCAATTCCTGCATCTAAAATGTTCAGCAAAACTTTCTGTTCATTTCGGTTGAATTATAAAATCGTTTGCTGTATCTTAATGCCCTTTGTTAATGAGGAAAAGGATATTCATCCAAATTGGCGAATAACGTACGCTTAATCATACACAAGTAATTTCTCTCTCTCTCTCTCTCTCTCTTTTTTTCCCCTTTCTAAAAAAGGTATAAACACTAAAAGCAAATATAAAGTATGCTTTTGCATACACATCAGCACATCACAGCAGCCTGGTGGAATTCTTGTGCATGGCCTCTTGTTAAAAACAAGGGGATAAAACTAATGGGAACTACGTTCTAAACTACAACCAGATTAGGTTTCACATTTTTATTTTAATTTAGTTTTTTCTTTTTGAAGGTTAGACTAGCTAGCTTTAACATGGTGAAGGCAACAACCGAAAGAAAAGTTATGGAACTCAGCAATAGAATTGACGTAGGTGAATATCGAAATTAAAATGATATAATCGTACTTTCTCTATCCTAAACGAAGAATAGTTCGCATTGCACAATTTAACAAATTGTATTCTTTTTAGTATAATTTATCGTACAATTTATAATTTACAACTTGTATTTTCTTTAGTATAATTATTTTTCTTTTTGAAACCAAAGGAATGCATAGTAATTTATTACAAGGAGTTGAAATTTCTATCAATTAGTTAGCAAAAATGTGCCTATCTATCTCATAGATATACAACTTACTAAGATGATTAAGTTGATTAATAATGTTTGAGTAAAATGCATTTTCAAAAAATGTTGAGTAAAATGAGATGCATATCACATCACGTAAGTTGGGGTAACGAACGATAGCTCGAACGCCGTCCATGTTTTTCAAGCAATTACGCAAGTATTTAGATAATTTAATCATTAGATATATTGGAGAAGCTAAAGAAAAGAATTAGGGGGAAAAAAAGGATTATTGGACTGGCTGCACTAAATTGTCTTATTCTGCTACTGTTGATGGCATGATACTACTAAATCTTCTTAATTGTCTACCACATTTGGCTTTGCTCCAATGGATCGGAGTTCGGAGAGCTGATTTCGTAAGATTACACGGTGGTTATGATGTAGGTATATACAAATAGTGGCGAATTACACTACAATTTTGTTTATCTTTTTTCAGGGCTTACGAGCATAGGAAATTGAGTGTTTAGAGAACTAATTAATTTATTGAACATGTTTAACAATTAACTTAGTCATGATGTTACTAAAGCAACACACCTTATGTACTCTGTTGAATAATTTCCTAGGTTAAGCCCCCCTCTCTTTCGTATATTACTGAACAAATACTCTCTCTGTCCCGTAATTATTATCTGATTTAATTTTTTATTTTTTAGTTTATATTATACTAAAAGTGAAATATTAAATTGCATTATAATCTTGGGATAGAGAGCTCTTTTTTTTCTTTTTCTTTCTTGAAAAAAAATTAAAAATAAAAGAAGGATGTAGATAAACGTGATGGAATATTATTGATGTAATTGGACCGGAAAAAAGTTCTTGGGCAACAAAGAGGGACCTGATCTTAATTATATATGCACCAACAATGTCATATCGATCCCCAATCCCCATCGACCATCTGCTTCATATATCTAAGCATCTCAATCTCATAAGATCTCTTCTGTATTTTGTCTAATCGAGTACCACAGATTTTGCATTATCTCTCTCAATGTCAATGTTTGGAGTATGAAAGAAGAGACTTCCATTTCAAAATGAAAAAGAATAAATAAATAAGAAGTGTTAAATGCAAACATGGATAGTGAATTTCATTTTGCATTTTGGATTTTTGGTTAATTTACTGATCACTTCTAGTGCTTACAAACTCCTATTAATAGTCGTATATTGTAGTGTATTATGTTAATTAGTAAAAAGGACAAATGTTAAAACAGAACGGATGAAATATTTGTGCTAATTTGTTTTATTGTTCATTTAATGGTTGTAATTAAAGACACTAGCTAAAATCATTCTTTAACCGTTTTTATTTTCTTAACACAAAACAAGGTTTGCTATTCTAATTTGGTTCATTTCAGTTTCAAGCGAGTAGAGGCGTTAATTAACCTTGTCTTGTATAGTACTCTACCTAGATTATGGTGCATTAATGCAAAGAGTAGTACAATATATATATATATATATATGTACATATATAACTTCGTCTTTTCTAAGACGCGACAAACATAAATGTCGAAGATGATGTTGTTCAGAGTATGGAGACAATACAATGGCAAAATAAGGACGCCCTCCTTCATCAGTGATAATCAGTATCACAAGACACATATGGATTGAAAAGGATCAAATGCCCAAGGGGTATTCAACATGTGGAAATCGTAATCCAACTCTTCACTTCTAAACTTTCATCATTGATTTTGGTAAACAAAGTCAATAGTAGTTGCAATGTTGCATAAACGATAGAATCTACCATGATTAGTTCTAAAACAACTTTTCTTCTTTTTCATTTCCCTCTAAACCGTACACATGATAAATAGATATAGAACTGATGAGAAAGTTCATATTGTCTTCTTATGTGTTCATCTCAGAAGCTTTTTTTTTTTTTTAGCATCTCGGAAATGAACTAGTAAGATGCTTTGAAATTGATGTGACTAATTACCGCAAAGTATGTCTATTGAAAAAGAAAAACACTAACAAAATTAAAAGAAAGGACTTATTGGAACCCTTATGTGATGATCATTACAATCAGAAAGGAAAAGGACATGGTAATATTGTTGATTGACCTAGCATACAATACAATGAATATTCTAAATTGTAAAATCAGAAAGATTTTTACAAACTCTGCACTATAAATGAAAAGGAAAAAAAAAAAGAAGAAACAAATGGTATAGATCAAAGTTATTTACGAATTAGGGCATGATCAAAAAAGGAAGGGACCATGAGTGGAAAGGACTTCCACTACAACCACTCAGAAAGTTTGATGCAAAAAAAGAGTTAGGAAAGAAGGATGATGAGTGGGGTCTTAATGCCCCTTATCCTCACATATCACACCCACCACCAAAGGTCACTATACAAAGCCAAGAGCCCCCCTTTGGGGGGTGGTTTGGGGGTTTGAAGGGTCTGGCTTTGAGAAGAAACCAATAGAGACAAGCAAATGTTTTCCAAAGAAGCAGGGAATATGCCATTTTGACGGTAGAAAACCCTCCTCCCCCTCCACCATCCTTTTCTTTTCTCATTATTTTCCCATTTATTTTCAAACATGTCTCTTTTGTTTCTTCTCGTCATCTTCTTTTAATAATAAACACAATCCATCTTTTCTTGTCACATAAATCCCACAAAAAAGCAAGCATCTCTATCCCCATAAACCTAACTTTTTTTCTTTTTTTTTTTATCTCAATTGTTTCATTCCCAAATTGATTAGCACGATGGCATATGCCACAATATGTATACACAAAAGTGATAATCTGATCTTGTAATTCCATACATTGATCAGCATATGCAGCCACATTCGATCCCACATATTTAACATCTTGAATATCGAATATTAGATATTGAATTTCACATCGATTACAAATTTTCTTTATCTTGTAAATTATTGGATTGTATTTAGAAGATCATCATAAAGTAAAATCTCTTGAACATATTAATTAAAAGATTTTTTTCTGTTTCACACCATACTCGATACGAAAAAATATATTCCGTACCATTGCTTCAGATTTGTAGAATTTCAAGAATTTATTTTTAATGAATTTTCAATACGTACGTACCTAGAAAGCTGTTAATATAATGGCAAGTTGTGATTAGTCAATTACATGCCTTTACCCCCATCATAAGGAATCATGGTACTCAGGATCGTGGATACACGTGGTTTTGTGTTAATAAAAACATAATTTCCAGACAAGAATTCAACCTCCAATAAGACTTTGAGGATTGTGGGTTTAATTATTATTTATTTATTATGTATATCTTTGTAATAATTGGATTTCTGTGGATGGTTAGATGGGTTCCGTTCGTGTATGAATATTAACGCTTGTGTGTAGCTAGATACAACTCCCTGGGATGTATATTGCTAATATTTTTAAATGCAATAAATTTATGATAGTACAAAATAGTCCTAGTTAATTGATTAAAAGGACAAAATATTTATTTAAAAAAAAAAGAAGAGAAAACCCTAATGGAAAAAAAGAGCTATAATATCAACCACAGCCATCTTCCAAGCTACTACCGTCCTTATTTCATTTTTTCTTGTGGTTTATATCTACGAAAAGCGTTCGTTCCTTCCAACCTTTTTTTTCCCATTCTTTTCCCTTCTTTCTCTTTCTCTCTCTCTTTTTCTCTTTTTGATTGTATGGGCGGCTGAGACTGATATAGCCCCATCAAAATCTACATCATATAACCATTTTATTACCTTCCTTAAAGAAGAAGGGAACGATCGAGGCCGCAAATAAGGAAGAAAGAAACCAAAATGGCTAGCTCATCTTCACAGTGCGGAAATGATGGTCAAAGCTCTCAAAATTGCTCGGAGGTTGGTGGCGGAGGCGGTTCCGGGCTGCCCTCCGCCGGTATCGGCGATGGAGGAAAAGGGTTCATGCTTTTTGGGGTTAGAGTTATGGAAGGCTTATCATCATCATCATCATTTAGGAAAAGTGCGAGCATGAACAATCTTGCTCAGTTTGAAATGCCTCAAGACTCCATGATTAATACTGATGTCAATGCTGGCTATGCTTCTGATGATGTTGTTCATCCCTCCGCTAGAAGCCGCGAGCGAAAAAGAGGTATAACTGTCCATTCTTATGTCTGTTCTGTCTTTTTCCGTCTCAGGATAACAGTCGTATTTCTGTAACTAGATTTCGATACTAATTAATAAATGTTTCTAGCTACATATCGTTAATTACATTAGGGATATTAGAAATCTAATTTGATTGAAATACCCTCAAATATGTATACATATTTTGACTATTTTGTGTGCGTATTAATTTGTGTAGGAGTGCCATGGACTGAAGAGGAACACAGGCTGTTTCTATTAGGATTGCAAAAAGTAGGGAAAGGAGATTGGAGAGGAATCTCAAGAAACTTTGTTAAAACTCGTACCCCAACTCAAGTTGCTAGTCATGCTCAGAAGTATTTCCTCCGCCGCAACAACCACTCCCGCCGCCGCCGGAGATCTAGTCTCTTCGACATCACTACTGATGCGGTACAACTACAACCACACTTTTTTATTTTCACACTTGAAATTTTTTTCATTTCCATCGTTTAATTATTGATCTCCCTTTTCTACTATCTTCCTAAAGTATTATTGATTTGATTGTATACCAAATCAAGTTAATCTTCGATTTAACCAAAAATTAAAATTCTTGAATGGAATCGCAGGTTGTTTGTACATCAATCGAGAATAGAGCGCAAGAAGAATCTATGTCCCAACCACCATCGTTGCAATCTCAAAAAAATATAATCAACAATCTCGAAAGTTTTCCGATGTCAACTACTACTACTACTACTTTTCCTATGAATATTGCTCCGGTAATGTTGCCATCATCATCGTCACTAGAGAGTCTTACATTAGGACAAAGCAATAATCAAGTAATACTCCTAAAAAATACTACTACATCTCCTTCACCCAATCTCATTTGTCCGATTCCGATTCATGTTCCAGTTCCTCCATCCTCAAAAATGGCGGATCTTAACTTGAACCCGACAAATTCAACCGACCCTTTGCCCTTAACGTTGAAACTTTCCACCCCGTCATCGGAGCAGTCGCCGCCGAGGCCACCGACAAGGCACACGTCAGCATTTCAAGGCATGCCAAGTAGCTTCGACAACAGTAGTGGGGATAGCATCATCAGTGTTGCTTGAGAATTGAGATGGATCCATCCAATGGGATTGAAGGACAAAAAAAAAAAAAGAGTTTTATTTTATTAATTTGGTGGTGGTGATGAATCTGATGGATGATTGACGATGATATTATAAATTTATATATATAAGATTAGTGGTTTCTTGGTACGTTTTTTACGTTGTAAAGTAGGAAGGAGTTTCAAGTAGAATTATTATAATGGGATCCGCTATAGATTGATAGGTCTGATTAGCTTTTTCTAATCTTTGATGATCGTGGATTAAAATCCAAATTAGGGTGATTAATCAGAGCCAAATTCCTTTGTTGTACAGTAGCTTGAGTTGATATCAATGAAAGGTTATGGGAATGAGACGCTGTCATTTTCAATTGTTTAGGGATATTTATTTTTATTGATTTGTCCACTTCCTCTAATTTGTGGTGCGTGTAATAATAATTGCATAAAAATGGTGAAAAAAAGAACCTTTCAATTCTGCTTTTGATCTCCCGTATACTATTAGTTTGTCGCTTTTAGGTGCTACCTCCATTTTGTGCATTACCTATGTAATGATATATGCTCTCTTCCAATTAAAAATTTATTTGTTGAACTAAAAATTTAAAACAGTATAACAAATGTTCATGATTTTTTTTCCTTTTATTATTTGGGCAGTATCATTTCTTTTTCTAGGGCGAATATCACTATAATACACGATCTGTAAAATTAATATATAGTGTTTAAGAAAAAAAATCTTATTATTCAATGCTGAACTTTCACATCCAGTAGAAGTTTTACAAAAAAAATCAATCAATTCTGCCGAGCTATTTGATGATTGTTGAGAAAAATATAAAAATTAATGACAAAATAGATATAGTGAAAAACCTTTATTTTAAACATATTTTTTCATATATAAAAAAAAAATGTTACAAGACAGATAATCCGGCCAGCAGCCGTAGTGATAGTATAATTCTGAGGGAGAATCCAGTAGGAACCACCACTAATCTGCTGTGATTGTTTGACTAATCTTAATTCGTAGAAAGTGGGGAACATGGGAGATAAGGAGATAAGCTAAATTATGATATTTCATTGTCTCCATTCATTTCTAGGCTTTGATTTATCAGAAATTATATGTATGAATGCGGCATTCTTTAGCTCTTTTGTCTTTCTGCCTTTTTTTTTTTTTAATTTTTAAAACCACATATATATGTACTAAAATGGATCTACAATCCTAATCCTTGTAACCAGATTTTTTTCGGTTTTGCTCCAATGTCTGAACTCCATTGGCACATTAACAATGACACCCACTTTTTCAAAATTACTCTCTACTCGGGGGGAAATTGATGGGGAACACCTAGGGAGCTACTGTAGACTTTAATTGGTCAAACATAATTGTAGATACAATATTGTAAATTAATGTTTTTTTTTTTTGGTTCCGATACAATAAAATCAGGCACGTTAAAAGTTGCAACTAAATAATACATATTGGTTACTGATAAATAATACATACCGCTTCAAAAAAATAAAAAAATGAATAATAATACATATCGCTTCATGTTATAATCATGTACTTGTGCTTTGAGATAGCTAGGAGAATCTGAAAGTCTCCATAAACCATCCAAAGATGAAACAGTCAAGAAAAATAATAATATGATATACTGTAAAATTAAATTTACATCAAGAGATCATTAATAATTTCCTCTAAGCAGGTCTCAAAAATCTTCGTGTTCATAGATAGTTCTATAAAGTAACCTTGGGTTAAACCACATGTTCATATAAGCTATAGTAAAATAAAATAATAATGTACTAACTTCTGCTTATCACTATGACTAGATATAACCCTCGATCTCTTGATAATAACCATCCTCCATCCTAATCCCCTAACCACCCCACCCAATCCTCCCATCCTCTAGTTGAGTTTATTTACAGATAAATAGTTTACTGACTTTAACTTTAACACCATCTCGTACGCTAAATTATACTATTAATCTCCTCCCGAGGTTAAAGATTTATCATTGACCACTTACAACTAATTAGATTTTCCTCTTTTACATTTTCCGTTTTTTTTCGTGCAATTTTCATAGTCGAGTTGTCTAAAATAATTAGTACATCATATATAATGATGGACTAGTAGACTGTAATTATTATGTATGCTATTACATTACACAAAGAAAGTGTTATATAACTAATTCTGCACTATTCATCAAGGGGAAAATGATATTCATAGTGACAAATATATAGTAAAAAAAAAAATAATAGTATTGATTTGTAATATTATGATTTTTTATTTTGTTGACACTTTTCCATTGAAATTTTATTTTTCTACTTAAAATTTAACCTATACCTATAATGTACACAATAATTAAGGTGCTTTTGCATGGCAGACTCCATTAAATAGAAGTGACTGATTTGTGTAGTACAATAATAGTTCTGTGTGTCCCTTCTGTCTTAAAATATTTTTCTGGATTATTATACTAAAAAGGAAAACTATTTTGATAAAGCGAATGCCATTTCTGACCATGTTTGGTAGAATCTAACACGTCCAGTTAGATTCACAAATGTTTAGGACTGAGTAACTGTGTATTACTCTGTCTCAAATAATTATGTAGTTTAAGTTTTTATTTTTTATATAATTTGTATTTCTTTTGTCCTAAAATCATTATCCAGTTTACCACTTTTACTTTTAGTTCATTTTGTACTAAAAATAAAAATATTAAATGGACAATAATTTTGGAGTCGGATGGAGTATTAAATGACAAAAAGTCTAAACTGAATAACACGGTGAACATAATGGGTTGAGTTGATATAATCTTCACAAAGTAGATAACTAATCAAATAAACAGAACTTATGTTACAACTTACAAGTAAGAAGTGACTTGTGATCCACTTTCTTCCGAATGAATTCGAGCCCATAAGTCTGGATCAGGGCCCATCTGTTTGCTGGGCTTTCGTAGAGCAACATATGAAAACTCGCAACGCCTAATCTTTCTAGTGGCCCGCTTTCACACGTTTCCCTCGCGCTTTCAGGTGAAAAATCATGGTTTTTGCCTACCAGATTTCCGGCGACTAAATCACCCACGGAGATCCAGAGTGTCTCCACAAGATTTCTTCACAGTGAAAGCATAGGAGGATTCTATGGCTTCTTCAAATTGGGTCCCTGTGATTCTCCTATTTGTATTTTCATATACCTCTGCAGAAGTCGTCAGGTGGGTACACGCAGTTCCTTCCTCTTTAAAGATTCTTACTTTATTATGATTGAATCGTCTTCCAGAATTTTTATTTGCGTGTTGATGCTGAGAAATTTCTCTTTGATTTGTTGATTTAGAAATGAAGGAAGAGGAGAGGTTGGGAAAGGGTATACAAATCAACTTGGGGGCAGAGCTTTAATGGGTTTTAAGGAGACCCCTAGTGGAGGAAATATTACCTATGAATGCTCACCTTCAGGACCCTGTATCCCCTGTGCTTATTCTGAAAAGGTAACTTAACTTTCTTGCTTTTGCAAATAACAATTAATCTGTTAGTTTCGCCATTGCTTGAATATGCGCTCAAATCTCAAGTACAATATTCATTCTTTTAGCATTTTGTTGGTTTGGATGTAGATAGTATTTGGGATTATTTGCCAAGCATTTTGGGGTTGATTGGTGGAAGATGTCGGAAAATATTATTATCCGAACTGGATTACTTGGCTTTACTTAGTTGTGATAAAGTAATTCTGTGACTTTAAGCGCCAGCGAATGCTCTCGGGCGCCATTTCCTTTGTGAACATTAGAAATTTGTCCCCTGTCTACCAGAGCAATGCTCTTTTGGTAACACCACTTTTTAGGCAGGCTGCAAACCGTGTTACTGAGAATCCATATGTATTTATATTGATCTCTGTCATAAGGATTTTGCATTTTTAATTGAGGATTTCTCATGTTGTTATCGCCCTCGAGGAAATGAAAGGAGAACCTAAAAGACGCGTTAGCTCAAGTTGCTGATTCTGTTTTTGAACCTTGAGATTAAGAAGTTGGCGATGAGGACATTAGTTTTGTTATGTCCTCTATTTTTGAAATTGTAAATGCACCTCAAGCAATCATTTAGTTTGACTCTTTTGTATTTCTTGTAGAATGATGAAAAATATCGCTGCAGCGAAACTGGATACCGCATACCTTTGAAATGTGTCGCAATTGAATCTGGATCGAAGGAGGTAAAAGGCAAAAAAGAACCGAAGGGCCGATCTACCTTGGAAAGCATACATTGCGAGGTTAATCTGCTTGTAAAATCAAATGCTGCTGAAGGACATGCTTCCTCTTTAACACGAAGGCATCTGCTTGACGAGTCATCTGGGTCAGAGGATGGCAAACAAGCTTATATTACTTACAGAAGTTGTATACCTGCAGTTAATGAAGAAAGGTTTTCTGTCATTGGTTTTGAGGTAAGTTAAATGTAGTTTTCTTAATTGGAATAATTGGACATTACTCTGTATGTTCTTCTTTTGAAATCAGGTAATGGCCGTGCTTGATTCCTTATAACATTCTTGGAAATTTCTTGATCAACCTAACCTAGGATGCTATAGACCTGAAGGTTTAGGCTTATTGAATCTTTGGTTGTGTCTGTGTTAAAATCTCTCTGATAAAGATATTATTCCTGTATATTATTATCTCAGAGTTTTATGTTCCTCCTCAAATGGGGTCTTATGCATAAAAGACTGCGGTTTAGTCCGATACCAGATATCCCCAGCTTATTATTACCAGTTAATAGATTCTGTAGTTTAGAAATGTCTGACAAAGCCTATCATTTTACTTTTTTTAATGATAACTTGTGTTAATATAAGTTTTCATTGTGTTATGACTATATTGTATGGCATCTATAAGATTTTCTTTGTCTGGCATCAATCAGAATGGTTTATTTTCTCTTTCCTTGATGTATTGGTGTTACACAAATGTAATATGCTGCTGTTATTTTCAGGCGCTGATGTTAGGTTTGCTGCTTCTGAGTGGTTCAGCCATGTATTATAGACGGAAAAGAGTCAATGTAGTACCAGCTGGAGCAGTGAGAATACCTACTTCTAGGTTTTAAGGCCATGGTTTCTGACTACTTTCAATCTGCCCTCATTTGAATAGGGATGAATACCACCACATTTTACATTTTCAACAGCTAATTTTGTATATTGTTGCCTCTTTTGTCCCGCTGTTTGTCCCGCCTATACTTTCAGATCACCATTCCATCCTTCGGTTATTACATTATTACGGTATTCTGAAGGGATATCAAGGCATTACTTACAACCTGAAATGCAGGCCCAAGCTATTCGCAAGGAGATTGTAAGTTGGAGTAGTTCACTGGTACAAATTACTTTACTTTCTTAACCTCGGAGTTCGAGGTTTTCAACATAGAAACTAGAAAGTGGACAGCTACACACTGTAACGTAGACTGCATCTGCTCAAGGACAATGATTTTGGTAATATAGATTCTTTTCATTTGGTTGATGGCTTCTCTTTTGTAAACAATTGGAGATTTCCGAGGCTTCGTCTCTGTTTTAGCTTACTCAACTTTGTTACTGTTGTGGAAGAATTCCTTTGACGAAAATATCAATGGGTGTACTATTTACATGGAGTACAAATTGTCACATAAACATTCCATGATCGCTGTTAAAAGTTGTTGCAGACTGAACTTGATGTTGTAGTGCTTTCAATCCGGTCCAAAGAACTGTTCCTGTGAAAGGCACGTCCATATTCCTACAATCTTACGCCATTGTCTCTGTAGCGCAAATCCGTCTTCTTCTTTTGTGTTTAGCCCATTTTTCTTTTTCCTTAATTGGATTCGATTATCGTATAATGTAAATTTGTGTTTTCTGAAATCTACCACCTATAACGCGAGCCGAATTCGAGCTCTCTTACACAGAGGCTTCTGCCTAAATTTTATGGCTAGATACCAAACTATTTTTAGTTTTATTTTTTTATTCATTTATTTATGTTTTCGGAACCAGTTGATACAAATTCGAGTTGGACAAACATAGAGGGGGGCGATAATGTTACGTTGTAAATAGTAATAAATTGCACTAAAAACCATATATGTAAATTAGACTATTTGTATGGGCGGGAGGGAATATTATTGTCCCAATACAACTACGATATAAATTGCCACACTTTGTGTAATATCTCTCTCTTTATACTCTTTCGCCCTCGGTTCTAAACCTAGTTGGTGAAAGGCGCTCTCTTTCGTGAAAAGCATTAATCAATCTTGAAGATGAGTACGATGATGGTCCAATGTTCCGCAGATAGGAAGCAGTCTCTTGTGGATCGTATTAGTTTTTTACCAACTGATATTCTTATCCAACAACTATTGCCTTTGCTGACGCTGAAAGAAGCTGCTGCGACAAGTATTTTGTCCAAACAATGGACAGGATTGTGGATGTATAGAGCCCGACTTGATCTTGATGGTCATAACATATTGCAAAAACAATCTGATCTAATAACAACTAGTGCTTGGTATGTTGATTGGGTGAATGAGTTGGTGAAAGTTCAAAAAGCCCCGGTGATTGATGAGTTTAGGGTTTGTTTTGAGTTGGATAAAACCTTCCAGGAAGACATTGATAAGTGGATTGCTTATGCCCTTTCTAAGAGAGTCCAAACTCTAGAATTAGACTTCTTAAGAAGCTGCATGGAAAAGGAATTCGACGGGCTTATCGCTTCTCTTGTGGGCTTCTTGATGATATTCTCACCGACTTTAAGTCACTCAAATCATTGAGTTTATCAGGTGTAGAGGTGACCGGGGCTAATCATACGCGCTTCGTGGTCGCAGGATTTCTCAAGTGTCTTAGTTTGTGGTCCATCTCTTGCACTGAAACATCTCGAACTAGATCATTGTAGGTTTTTAACGTCCATTATTGTGCGCTTGTCTCACTGAAAATTCACAAGTTTTTTCATATGGTGCTTAATGTGGTGCTTGAAAATAACCCTATGCTTGTGGATGTTTCTGTTGTTGGATGGCTGGTACGACACATTCCTCCGTTGCTTTCAAGCTGCCTGTCGAGATTGGAGGTTCTTGCCATACACGTCCGCTCTCGTGATGTCAGAGAGGAAAAGGATTTGGTTCAGGTACCACAACTTTCTTCCTTGAAGCAGTTACACTAGACCTTTTACGCATGGGAAGATGATAGTATGATGCGCTTAACTTCTTTCATAAGATCATCGCCCAACTTGGAGAAATTTGTGCTGGAGTTGTTCTGGCATGATAAAATGCGTAAGACAGAAAGGGAGTTTGAGAGAGCTTTAGGTTCTCCTCTCAAACATCTTAAAGTTGTCGAGTTTCGCGGGTATTATGGTCGTACAGCGGAGAATGAACTTATGATGTACCTGTTAGAAAATGCCATGGCTTTAGAAAGAGTACTTGTTGACCCTCGTAGTCAATGGTTCTACAAGCGCCAACGTCTTCAGCATCCTAAGATGGAAAAAGAAGCAAGAAATCGTGTGGAGACACAACTGATGAGATTAATACCTCCATCCGTTGAATTAGTTGTTCTTTAGCTTTTTGTATGCAGCAACCTAGAATTTCTTATTTATTAATTAGCTCTCTATGCGCTCATTTTAAGTTGGCTTTTGTTGAATTTTGTACTTTGTCAATATTGGAATTGGTCATCGCTTAAGGAGACTCTTGATTCATGGTGTTTGAAACTGATGTCTTAATTATTCCAAGGAGAAAATTCACGCATTCGTTTCACATTAAAATTTTCAAAAAGTCGATATTTGAAAAAAAATTCATATCCATAACCATCAAGGTACTGTTGAATATAAGGTTCTACTACCATCGATTCTCCTTAATATTTTGATTCTCAAGCTTAAACATTAGTTTACGGACACTAATAAAAAAATGTCTTTAATTCACTCGTTTCATTAATCAAATGTAAAAGTCTGTACTTCACTCGTTTCATTCAGTAAAACATCATGTGCCGTCACAAATTCTCCAGCATCTCAAATTTGGAACTTAAAGGCAGGGAGGATTCCTGAAGTTAATTAACCACTTTGGACAAAGAAATTTTCTCAAAAGTCATCTCCTAATGATCGATAGGCTTTCCTGATTGACAGACTGCAGCGAGTCATCAATACCCACCCATTATCAGAGACCAAATGCCAAAAAGCGCATGTTCTGAGAACAAAAGAGAACCAATCACTCGATGGTGCTTCGGGTCAACTATAGCAAAATAAACATCTGTCATTGATCCTAGTAAATTTTAGCAGCAAAAGTCCGTCAGTAAATACTAAACACAACAGAACTGATCAGATACGGCACTGAGACATGTTTTCCTAAGATGGGAATTTTGACATACACAACACAATATAATACCATGTCATGTTATTGCTGCTTTCTTCTATTCCCCGAAAAACAAAAAAGAAAATATACAAGACAAAAAGACTTGGTGCCTTCCCATCAATTGTTGGGCAAGAATCCCGAGCATTAACCGAAGTCAGCAGCACAGCATACTCCAAAAAAAGAATGATGGCGATAATAATCTTCAAACAACAAAACTCCTCTTTTTTAAAGACACATCTACAGAGAAAGGCATGCGATGACTACAAAGCGCCCTCGGACAGATAAGTTTATAAAAAATAATCTGGGGTTTTTCTGGTGGTGTCAGGTTCAATCTGCCGAGGAGCTGGGTCAAATTGAAGGAAATTTTGTTCCATGTTCTCTCCAATTTCAAGTATAGCAGCCATATTGCCACACCGGTAGCAGTAGTTTGGAGCACTAAATACTGTCACGACATTCTTTTCCTACAAGAAGCACAAGATTGTATGATTAAGAGATTTAAGTAAAGCGATAGCCAGGGTGGATGAAATCAAATAGTTCACCTATCTACCAACCTGACACCAATTGTAGCCCTCCATCACAAGCTGATGGGCTCTGGAAATCAGAGTAAGTCCATTGGTGTGATTGAACTGAGCTGCAATATCCTGTCCAAAAGTATAGCCAGCACCTCGAGGTGATATGCCCCACCCACACCGATCATCTGGATCAGACCACAACAGGTCACACATTGGTCCTTCATGTGGAACCTACAAACACCAAAATCATGTCAATGAGCAGGAAGATCAGACCCCAACTAGAATAAAACGAAAATAAACAAAGTTTAGAAAGTGGAAAGGCATCCAAGGAAATTTAGGTAAAACAAATAACTAAAGATCGCTAATTAAAAACTCAAGTTACTTGAAATTAGGCTTTCTATCTACCATATTACCTCCTGTATGCGGTCCAAAGCTCGAATATTATCTAGCGTATCCAGAGATGGAGAAAGTCCTCCATGCAAACAGAAAACCTACAACAGAACATGATTGCTATCAAAAACTTTGGAGAAAGTCCAAAGCTCGAATGCAAGCAGAAACTAATCACACAAAAACGTAGCAGTATTGCACAGACCTGACTCTCTATGAGGGCTGTCAGAGGGAGGTAATCAAAAAGATCAGTAAAATACTTCCAAACATTAGCATTTCCATACTTTCTTAAGCATTCATCATAAAAACCATACCTGCCATTGACAAAACGAAACATAGGTTAACCATAAAAATAAAACAAAATATGTAACACAGGCAAAATTAATTAACAAAATCATAATCAAAAAATAAGATGCTTGATGAAGAATTTTAATAATTCCATCATCAAAGTGTACCATATAAAATTTGACATCAATATTATGAAACAAGTAAAATGCAGGCACAAGAATCGCTTATTACGAGAAGATCACAGATATATTCAATCCCAAATCAGGCAGGCTGCTTATCTAATTCCACAGTGACCAAACAGCACAAACAAGATGAATTATAAATAGGAAAACTATGTTCTAAAACTTCAAATTCATTGATGTTATCCTCTCCGCCAACAACGAATGAACAATCTTTTCTGTATTAGTAACGAATAATAACTTTAACTATATAGGATACTTTGCTTGATTCTCCAAAGAAGTTTAATGTGGACTTAATCCAAAAGATCACTTAAAATAATACATATCTAACAAGTGCAACCAAGGTACAGAGTTACAGATCTTACACTTGAGTAATTTGTCGACTCTCGTGATTTCCTCTAAGAATAGTAATTCTATCTCTATAACGAACTTTGAGAGCCACTAACAGGGTGACTGTTTCCACAGAGTAGTACCCACGGTCTGCATTAAAGTGAAATTTTCATCAACAACACAATGGAGCTTGCATGTACAGAAGTAAATGAACACGCCACGAAAGACGCTGAAAGTAGATCATATTTTATAGTTAAAGTTATACAGCACACATGCATCTATTTTGTAAAGTATAAATAGAAAAACCAGGAAACACGACTTTCTAGGCCACACAACTTTGTAAACCATCAACAGTGAAGCAATTCCAGGTCTAACGCCAATTATTTTGCAACAAGAAAGGAAATGGAACTTAAATAGAATTACCCTAAAACAAAACTTAGAATATTTTCTCATAAAATATATGTAAATATACACACACACATATGCCACCGAAGAAAGATAAGTGGTCACATATCATCTAGACAAATAAAGGAAAAATAGTTCATATAGCGTGCATTTGGAAAAACTCAGAAAGATGCAAAGATCAAAAGCACATCCTTGATCTCAACTGCGATACATTATTTCCGGACATAACTGTTAACCGTCCAACTAAAAAGTTGAACAAAATTTATTTCTTTTCCCATTTACTTTTGAAAATTTAAAGGATAAATGCATCGTGTTATCTACCAATAGAAACAGTGAACATTGATGATGCCAGCATGTCGAACCCTTATTTACACAACAAAATCTTTATAATTTATCTGAATGGTAAGAAAATTATAAAACTTTAATAAAGCCTCCCCCACTATTCAGTTTCGACGGAACTTTTATGTCTCAAATTCTCAAAAGAGCTAACTTGACTATGCAATAGTCAACCACTAATAACAAGCGAACTAATCGAGGATGGTTTGAATTTACAAGACGTGTCACACCACTGTTTTTCACAATTATATCTCCACTTTATTTGAAGGATTTAAAAAATTCATTTTTTCGGTTCCACTTTAGTTTTAATGACTCAAATGTAACTTGAACACGTAGCAATCACCGCTAGAAACAAGTCATACTGACATTGAATCGGCAAAAAGCCGTCATTCGTTGGATAAAAGTTGGCCACCTCATCCGAAGAATCACAAGAAACTTACCTGATCTCACTCAATTCTCACCTCCAGGGTTCCTCGGCTTTCCACGTATATGATCCAGAGAAGCACAAAATCACCCACAAAAGCAACCAACATATATAATTCTACCTCAAAGAAAATCCAGAGCCTAGAGCCTTTTCTACTAAACACCCCAGAAAGAGAGCAGGAAAAGAAACCCCAGAACTTCAACACATTGGCAATTCCTCAATTCCCTCCAAACAAATAACCTAGATCTACATAGCTTAACATAAAAGCCAAATTTAACAAGCATCCATGCAACCCAGGGGGCAGATATCATTAGATAGATCAAAATCACAAGTAGCTACATCATTCAATCAAACATCATGCAACCCACAAATCAATCACAGATCACCGAATCTAATACCTTCATCTATCCAAAAATCCAACATTTCCCAACCTTCACAAATTCAAGCCACCGCCAGAAAGAATGAAAAGCTTACCGACATAATCGCCCATGAAGAGGTAATTAGTGTCCGGCGCGTTGCCACCTATCCGGAAAAGTTCGATAAGATCGTAGAACTGGCCGTGAATATCACCGCAGACGGTGACGGGGCATTTGACCGGTTGCACATTCCATTCTTCCACCAGAATCGCCCTCGCCTGATCGCAGAGCGTTTTCACCTCCGCCTCCGTCAAAGGTTTGCACTCCATCAATTGCTCTATTTGCCTATCCAGATCCGCATGCGACGGCATTTTTCCCCAATTTTTTCGTCTATTTCCCCCTTCGTTTTTTCCGATCTAGGTTTTCCTCGTCGGTTGTAACGAGCTCCGATTAGCTAAAAACCGAGATTCAAATCGAAAAAAAAAAAACTATTAATTTAACCTACCGCTGATTAAATTACCGATATCTTTCAGCTAAAAGAGCAAAAAAAATAAAAAATAGAAGCAGAAAATAAGAATAATTGGCCGCGGAAATTAGAAAAACCTAGGGTTTGTTCGATTTCCAAATCATTTTCTATTTACTGAAATTCCTCTCCATATCTCTCCAGGTAAAGCAGAGAGGAAAAAATTCTTTCTATATCCAGCTCTACTCCTATTTATATGTTCTATTTTTAATTCGTTAAAAATTTATTTTGAGAGACCATATTTATATAAGTAAACAAAAAACAAATAGCTGTATGTATATATCAAGGTGTGTGATGATGGTGCGGAAGAAGTAGAGAGAGAAAAGAAAGGTTTAAGAGAGTTGGGGGAATGCGGAGGTGGAATGTGAAATTTAGCCCAAATGAAACCAAAATGAAATCCAAATGCAAATGAAACAATCTTTGATTTTCTTTCTCTTCTTTTACTAAATTTAACCTTCACTTTAATTTCACTTTGTTCATAACCTCACCTTCCCTTTTGATCGTATTAATATTTCTGCCATCTCAAAATAATTGTAATTTTTCTATAACTAATAATATTTTGAGACAATAGAATGAATTGTGTTGTAGAGAATTTCTTCATCTTCTATTTTGATCATATTAATATTTCTGCCGTTTCAAAATAATTGTAATTTTTCTATAACTAATATTTTGAGACAATAGAATGAATATTGTGTTGTAGAGAATTTCTTCTTCTTCTTTTTTGCAGAAAGTATTGTGGAGGAATTGATTGACAAATTTAACCCATTTTTAGCATGGACATTATAAGTGAAGCCATAAATTTGCAAGTTGATTTTCTTTTATTTTAGAGTTGTAATTGAATTTCACAGTTTACTCAAAATTTTGGTATGTTCCTTTCATGAAAATTGTTGACGTCACTAATTTTAACCTAGAAAACTCTGTATTTATAATTGTGGCCTTTAAAAAAGCGAGAGAGAGAAAAAAAAAATGAGAAAAAGGAAAATTTTCTCGTCCGATGGCTCTCCGCTGGATAAAATATGAAACCTTGGTTAAAGAATAAACTGGGCCTGAATCCATTGTTTGAGGCTCTTTTGATGGGGAGCCCAGAATTGATGTATTTCAGTGTAAAGACTCTGGATTCAGTTCCAGGCTTCCAGCCCAGAATAAATAAAACACACACACACACACAAAAAAAAGGGATTTACCGAAAGGGTTTGTGAGAGTGGCATGACTTGTATGGTTCATCCCTAATCAAAGTTTGAATTGAATGTTCGATTTTAAAGTAGACTTGAATCTTTCTACGCTACACCCCTGACTCTCTGTAAAAAAACGTTTTGTTTTTTGTTTCTGGAAATTGAATGATTGGTATTCATTCTATCTTACTATTATTGTTAAATCTGAATTTCTATTTTAATATAATTTGAACTAAAACAAATTATAGCTTGTTGACTAGATTTTCTGGTTCTTTAAAAATTCTAGTAAATGTTTATAGGTTGTTGACTTCTTAAATTGGACGTTGACTTCAAAATTGGCTGTTGGACGCTTACTATTTCTATGGTATTCACGGAGAATGATTTGTGCAGGGAAAATTTAAAGAGAATTTTAACAGCGAATGAATCATAACTATTTATTTTTAGCACTTTCCATTCATAGTTAAAATAGTTAAAACTAGAACATAACTTTGATAATTGACACATCATTCTTTGTAAATTTCATGCACACGTAGTACCACTGCTCTTCACAAAATTACTGATCGTGACGAAAGTAATACTTTCAATTTGGGTATACTAACCAAGTCAATTCGGGGTGTCCTCTAGGCTAATAGTAGTAGTATGTTACTACTACTAGCCATGTAAATTTGAAATCAGAGGCCAAAGTCAATACTGGAGTTGGGAAATATATATAAATATATATTTACATTATTTGGATATATTTATATATGACAATAATTTGAACAATTGGCGGTCTTGTTCAAAGTTTTGCTCTCCTTGTCAGCTTTGCGGGCCATGTTTTCATAATTTTTAGTGCTTCAAACTGGAACAAAAATAACGCTCCAAACCAACTTGTTCAAAGGTTCCAAAATTTCATTTGAAACGTTCATTTCTGCCGGCCATAGGTAACGGCTTGTAGCAATTATTAATGGCTTAATTATGTTAGAGGCTTTCAGGCCAAATGAACTAGGGCTTGAATTTTATCATTTTCCGGTTGTTCAAATGTTCAAAGAATAACTTCATTTGATTTAAGGTTCGTCAATCATGACTTTCACTTTCGACTTATCTATCTAGTCCTGCTGTTTTGCTTGGCAATGGAAATTAAAGTTGCTCTTTTCGACATTTATCTTTATAATCATACATACATACTTCACGTAAAATGTCTTCAAACCAAATGAATTAATTTCAAAGCTTCCATAGTGTGTTATAGAAAAAGCTCACCGTTCTATTTGACCTACTTTGGAACACACTAGCACATACCATCACATAGATCATATTTTTCACTTCAAAATTAGAAGGGGAAAAAGAAGAAACACGTATATTGTGAGTAGAATAGCTAGGTTTTTTTTTTTTTTTTTTGCTCTTTAATTTACCTTTAACTTTTGGTGGCCATCTTTGCAAACCACGAGGCTGGAGAATCTGGGCATCCTTCTTTGCAAGTTTGAATAGACCCAATGACCAAAACAGTGTTTTCATACAAAATTCCCGAGAGAGAGAGAGAGAGGGAGAGATCAATGAATCCAGTGATAAAGACTAACACAAGATGCTTTAATTTCACCCCACTTTTTTTTTCCCCTTCTTTTTTAACAAGTGCAAACTATACCTTTAAGTGGTGGATTTGCTTTTGTTTTTTTTTTTAACACATATACATCTATATATATTTATTTATAGAATGTAACAGTTTACATTCGAAAGAATAAATTCAGAGAACAAATCCTTGTTGATTAGACCTTATGCATAGAGACAGATTCGTCCAAATGTGCATGCATGCATGGCAGCTGAAACCTTTCTTTTTTTTAATAATAATAATAAATGAAACTTCTCCATATCCAAAACTTCCTCTTGATCAAATAATCAACTCAATTACTCAAGACCACATCTGTTAAAGGGGGTCTAAAAATAGAACTCGTACACAACTACGTACACGGGGGAAAATAAACCTAGATACTTTTTCAACATGGCTACCTAGCTAGCTTGTCCGATATATTTCACAAAATTTTCTTCCCAAAGTTAATTAAATCCCAAAGAACCTATGAAAATTCAAGTTAGTTAGCAATCTAAACAATCTGGGATTTTCCGAATTGATGTCAACGAGACATTATCAATTGTCACATTGCCAAAACGTACATACAACATTAGTAAATGATCGATGCGTGGTTAATCGCATCAAACTGCTTTCTCTTCAATTCCAGCTACCATGCAAGTCTCCTATGCCCTACCTGGTGGTCGATGGGAATTGCCCGCTCTTCTGTTCATTTAAGATAAAAATGATCAAAATGAACTAAGAAACATATATTTTTTGTATATAAAAAAAATTAAATTGCAAAATTTATTAAGTTATTATATATGTTGCATGTTGTGACTCGAAAGGTACACTATAATTTTGTGATAAGACTCATATGCTCAGTTCCAAGGTCTGTGATATATTGAAATCTAGAAGTACTATTGTTTCACTTTTGGAAAAGAGAATATATGCCTGACTGAAAACTGCAGCTCCCCATTTACCAATGATACTCATTTTTTGCAATTTAATTAGGAGGCTTTGATGTGTGAGGATAAAGGGAGAAAAAGGAAGGAGAAAAAAAAAGAGAAAAAGAGAATGAGAATTAAAGAAAAGAAGACACAACATCAAAAGGTTAAATTAAAGGTCTCGTAAGTGGAGAGAAGCCAACATGGAAGAAAAAAAAAATTGTATACAGAGTTATTAGCTTTAATAAGTTTGTAAACAGTACGAAAAATCTCCTTCAGATAAAGAGATTGGCAGTCGTGTCTCTCTCAAGCTAATCGACCAAAACATAAGCAAAATTTTGGTTTATAAAGTAGTTTTAAGTATAATTCGACTTGTGTACCCTTGATGATCAAGACTATAGGTCCTTAACGGACCACACACATACATACATACACAAAAAAGAAAAAAAAAAAAGAGATGGAACAAATTTGTATATGTTATTATTATACTTTATTTTATTTTTTTTGTCTTTGAATTGATTTATTCATGTATGTAGAACTATTGATTATAACAGGACTCTTCCTTCTCCAAAAAAAAATAATAATAATAAATAAATAAATAAAATAAAATTTGACTCTTCTTTTAAAAAAGAAAATAAATAACAGAAGACCTTTATTTCTAGACACAAAGTACTAACTTGATTATGATGGCGCAGCTCCAATTATACTCTTTTTTATTTATTCGGGAAAAACAAGAACTTGTTTTTGATGGTGATATGGACCCAATTTTTAGTTTAAAAGCCAGCCAAAAAAAATCCTAATAGTCCATTCATTCAAAAAGGATAATCTTATTTTAAACTATGTTAATTTAATAAATGAAAGTTTTATAACACTTTGAAAATTTTAGTGAACGAAAGAAGTAGTCTAAAATTCTTCTATCTCAACTATTAAGAACTTAGATTTATCAACGGTACTAAACACCTTGAAATATTTTGTGATCAAATAAGACAACTATTTTGTGAGAGTACTATAGAAGCATGCATGCAAATTCAAACAAAGGAGGGAAAGAACAAAGAAATTGACAACAAACCTGTTATGGATAGGGTCTGGTCCATTTGGAACTCTTCTTTTGCTAACGAAGTTAACTTGAACATCTCTGTGAGCATTCATCAGATGCCTCTTCTCAACCATTTTCATCATATGCTTCCTACTACTTCCTCCTTCATCCGCTGGAGCATTTAATTTTGCTGCTGCTTCATTTTGTAAAACCCCCACACAAAACAACCAAAGTAATCCTAACACCAAGGTTACTCGAAACACCGCCTTCGACCACCGCCAAGTACGGGCAAAATTACTCCTTCGACAATTCATGATGATCATATATTCCTTCAAGTAAACACTATTTTTGGGAGCTTTTAGTAGGGATTTCTCCTTATATACTTCAACAATATATAGGTGAAGAAGAAACTATATAGAACTTTGATAAGTCTATAGAAGTATAGTAGTGTTAGGTTAGCTTTAGGAGAGGGGGATTTTTTTGCTACTTATATTAGGGTTATTGGGATGGGTTTGGGATGATTTCTTTATGGGTTAGAGTGATTCGGTTCCCTTTCTCGAACATTGAGAGCAAGAAATGAGCTGGTTTCGAACGTGACATGGAGGGAGGGAAGATATATTGCTTTATACTGATCATCATTTTAGGACCCCCCTTTGTTTATACCACACATTCATTCTCTTTAGCGATTTCCTTTCTTTTTTTCTTTACTTTGTTGAAGTGTGTGTATTTTCATGCAACATACGATTCCAACGTTAGCATGCCTTACTATAATTCCTTACGTACACTTGAATGATTAGTGGATGCCCCAAGTTTTCTTGCCCTTTTTGTTTTTAATGAGCTCAATCCATAATAGCACTCAAAACATCAAAATAAGACGAATTATTGTTTTAAGACGAAAACATATTCATTCTCCTATCTCAAAAGTGAGTCCACATTGATTTTTAATACTTATATTGTTTTCAATAAAAATTTAAAAATTCGATGTAGATTATTTTTTAGGGATAAAGGTAACATTATTATTCTGCCTTGGTTATAGAAAAATAGTCTGTTATTGTTGAGCGTCATGTGTAACAAGGATTATAAATCCCATATCGAAGACATGAAGACATGTGAATCAGTTAATAAGTAAGATAAACTTATGACCTATTAATTTGAATTTTTGGATTCAGATGGGTTTTATCCTACTTATTGGGCTGCATGTCGAGTTTTCTCTATCAGATAAATCCCCAACAGTGATATCAGAGCCCAGGTTAGATCAGTTGAGTAGGTGATTCAGCTTAAATTATCTCGGTTGATCTGACTGTATCCGAGCAGTCAAAGGCCCATTAAAAGTGGAAGTGTAGGGATGGGCGGTCCAGTTACTCATGTAGAATACATATTTGGGCTTGTTAAGATAATTTAGAAGTCTGATGTAGAGATTGTCCATAACGGAAAAAAATGTTACGGGTCATGTGGCAAGGGTTGTGAATCTCACATCGGAGGCATGAAGACACTTCAATCAATTAATAAGTAAGATAAACTCAGGACCTCCGCAACAGCTATAATTCGTTTGAGTTATTTTTACATGTAGCTCGGTCAATTTTGAAATCATTATATGCCGCTTAGTTTGATTAGGAGGTTGAAATATATGCCTTTGAGCCTTTGCATCTCTAGCTAGGGGTAGCTTTGAAAAAGCTTTTTAGGCAAGATCTTCCCATAAAAGTTACATTATTATATATCATCAGATACCAAGCTCTCGCATCTTAAGCGCAGTAATTGAACATGTACAAATTCTTATTGGTGTATCTACTCTACTTTATATACATACTACAACGTTTGTTTATTCTTCAATTTTTTTTAAGTTGGCCGATGCTCATGTGGATGTCATATTGTAAATGAAGACTATTTTTAAAGTTATCCAAATTAAAAGTACTCAAAATACGGAGATGTGTGAAAATTTGTTTGGAATTTCTAAAAGCTTTTGAGAGGATGATTAATTTTGAAAGGAAAAATAAAAAATAAAATAAAAATTGACTGATTTTATTCTCTTTTTTATTTCAATGTTTTGTTCTCTTTCACTCCCATCATATTCACTACCTTCCTTCCGGAAAAAAATAATTTAATTTGTCAATTTGACATTACTGTTTTCCTTTTTTTTTTCTTCTTTTTTTTGAACTTTCTAACTTGTATTTGTTTCTACTGGATCAATACGAGAAGTTTTGGTATCCCAACAGAACCTTTTTGCAATCAAAATCTGATATAATGTACAATTGATGTTTTGACATAGTCATCTTAATTACATCTCGTTAACACATTGCTAGGTCCACTTAGATGCTTCAAAAGCTTGAGCCACTCTTATTTGAAGTTTCATGTGCCCGGATAATTAATCAATTAATGATGGTGATTGATATGATTTTTGGTGGTGGATTGGTGGGGGACTGGAATATATTTGCCGGAAACTTCTAAAACAGACATACTCAAAAATATCAATCGACTATCTCAAGTTACTCGAACGAAGCAGATCGTGTTAAAAGCGATTAATTAAAAGGCCCCGTCTCACATCGGAAAGTTACATTTTCATATATTTATCACTTTTTTCGTCTCAAGATACTTGTCCAGTTTATATTTTCAATTTTAATACAATTTGTATTAGTAATTAAAAAATCTAAACTGGAGAGTCATTCCAGGACATAGGGAATACTCTCTATATTTCAAAATTATTGTCTAATTTGAGATTTTACTTTTAGTATAATTTGAACTAAAAATAAAAATCCAAACTGGACAATAATTTCGGAATGGAGGGAGTAGTATAAATGATGACCTCTTTACAAAATAACAAACCCTAATCATATCCCACTAATCACCAAATCACACGAGTTACCACGTGGAATCCAGAAATTGTTTGATTCAATCAAATTTTAAGTGGATTTAGGGTTAATGATTCGGGTACTGTGTTAGTATTGGCGATGATGATGGGAAGGAATATGATCGCCCACAACTCCGTCGAGCATCAAATAATATTAAGGTACATTTACTCCTATCCATAGCATTAGCATTATTAGCACATTACTCAAACAGATGAAAAAACACAGAATCAATTCTTTGATCTAACAGCACATAAAAGCTTCCTACTCAAGATTAATAATTGAAACACCCAACCAATCAGCCCTAGTTACTAGAAATGTGCCTGCTTTGCCACAATTTGCTCTCTTTTGCCTATTTCAGTCTATTCGTCGGTCATTGCTATGAATAGTGATTAATTAACTACTTATTCATCAGAGAAAACCCACTGATAAGGGTGAAAAATACAAGACGCTATTATCACACGTTTGAAAAATTGGTCCTATTTATTGCACGAAAAGAAATGTACAAACGATTCACTTATATTTTGGGATGGATCATTAGCAAGTGAATTTCATGTTAATTGTTATTCATTACAAAAAGTTATCAATCGAAATTTTCAGGAGATTCAAAGTTTGAATTTATACAAAAGTACTTCAAACTTCCTAGCTTGCTATAACAGCAGGATCTCCTAAGCTATGGAGTATAACTATTAATTACAAACCATAGAGTAGTACACTCATGTCTGCGATCAAAAAGGGCTCATGTATTGGAATGCCTTTGCAAGTGCACGAAGTGAACAAAGCATCAATGAATATTCTGCTCAAGGAAAAACGACTCCCTGGGAACATAAAAGGCAACTTAACAAGTTTTGTCTTTACTTTGAGAATCTTTTGCTGTCTACGTAAATACTAAGCCGAATGGAGGGATATGGGGACAGTACCGGCTGATATATCTGTTCATATGATTGACGTATATCAAGTATCAGAGAATTTTCGTACTCCCTCCGTCCCATAATTATTGTCCAATTTGAGTTTTTATTTCTAGTTCAAATTATACTAAAAGTGAAATCACAAACTGGACAATAATTTTGTGAGAGAGGCAGTACAAAACTATATACTCCAGATGTAGAAGGTTTTTTTTCTGGATAGTAGAACATAAACAAGTTTTCAACTTGTGAATCATTGATCCCCACATTGGTATATATGTTGAAGTACAATCTAGGAGTGACCAATATAATAACTCTATTTTCTTCTTCTTCTTCTTCTTCTTCTTCTTCTTCTTGGTGTTCTAATGCTATTAAAAAAAAAATAGCGACTTTAATCATGTGATGACGATACACATTAATAAATCAGTCGTGTGAGCCGCAACACTTCTATTCAGTCGCTTAATTAAATTACATTAATAAAATGTAGTTAAATTGAACTAAATTGAAGATCAATGTTATGTTCTTCTTTCATACTAATCTCATATTTTTTGCCAAAAAAAAAAAAAAATCAAGTTGATTGTTGATTTTCCAATATGAATATCACTTTGTTATAGAATATCATTTATTATGCGATTTCATTTAGATCTCTAAGTACAAGGATACAGCATGAGTGAAAAAACAACAAAAAATCTTGTCTACTTTATGGATTCGAACACAACTTTGTGTTACCAAAGTTCCATTTGGTTACAAGGTAAAGTTAAAAGAGAAAAGAATAAACAAACATGCACGCATTATGCATTCGGCATAAAGAAGTGTTCTCAAACTCAATGAGGATTCGTCAAAGGTTGTGGAACCAAATATTGACCGTCAAAGGGGTCATTTATACATCATCATCTTAATAAGAGTTTATACTAATTGAATGTGCAAACAAAATAGGAAAGGGATATAAGTCATTAAGTCTGATAAAGTTACAGGAGCATTTTAATACTCTGTCCGTCCAAAAATCACGAACAGCTACAACCTTACACTATCAATTTTTCTGAAAAAAAAGATAAAAAAAACAAAAGCTACAGTTTAAATTACATGAGACCCCAGCCATAACCAACTCAAATCTGCATTTGCTACAAAATATGCTCAATGTCAGCTGGCCACAGCCCAGACATTGCTGTTATCCCTATATAACCTATTTTCTATCACAAACAAAATTCTACCCGTTGGTCAGCCGCTGGGATAATACTACCCAAAAAACAAAAAAGAAATAATAAAATCAAGGATTACCGACATGATATGATACAACTAATGTACATATATTCTCCTCCTACACTATCATTTGGAGCTGATAAAATGAAGTAAAAAGGAAAAAATTTTGTACAGGTTCTTTGGAGTCAAAGTCAGTTCGCTCGAGGTTGTTTTGGCCGTGACTTCATGCTAGCTCGTCGAGCCACATCCCAAGCCTTTTGAGGGACAAATACACCTGCTTGCGATGCAAAAAAAGACTCGTAACCTGGTGAATCAAATGCAAAACCAGTATGCTTTGATTTTGCTCCAGGTAATTGCATTATAGCATAGCTTCGAGCTTCATCTGGTGAGAGCTGGTTACCAATTTCCAGCAATCCAACCTTACTACTGTCAGGTTCATGCCTGTGGATTTCCTGAACAATCTGGTAATCATAGGGGAAGAACCACCTCTGGACTCTGAAACATTATTAACAACAATCTCGACTCAGAAAATCAGAAAATCAACTTTTTCCACCAAGAAAGAAAGGGAGACTATATGCGGGCACTTATCAGCAAAACTGCCATCATTTAGTGTTTATGACAAACAGCTATAGTCCTTTGCGCATGACCCAAATCGACAAACCAGATATTCAAAAGATCCAATAAGAACTGTAGGCCTAAAAATGGATGAACACTCTACTCATGCACATGCATTAGCAGATGCATCTCCTAATTGACAGAGGACGCGATTTACCCGGTTATAATGAACACTGACAGAACGGACTTAAGATTTCTCATACTTCCCCTCTCCCAAAATGATTGTCCAGTTTGGATATAATTGGATTCATCATGACAAGTTCAGCAGGGAAGTAAAATTTCTGAATAGTGAAAGCCATTACTAGCTTGAGGTAGGTAGACTCAAGTACGGGCCAGAACACATTTATAAGCTTTAAAGAGGATGCAGCTTGAATTTTACTCAATCACATTATCACAGTAGTGACCAACACAGCAAAGACTGAAACTAGTAAAATGAGAAAATATCTAAGCAGAATATTAGTAGTTCTTACCCCTGGAATATGAAGTCACAGAAAAGTCCAGCTATGGGAACAAGCAGCAGCGTAAGATAGAAATATATCGTACTCATCAAGACAAAAATCACAAAATAGATATTTTCCTGCACAGTAGAATGTGAAGAAAAAGTAAGCATGCGGGCATTTAATGCCTTGAAAGTTAAGAAAGCCTTTTCGCACAGCTTACCTGGTCTTTAGGCAAAACGATCCCAGAGTATATAAACACAAATATAAACCACGATAATATACTGCCTCCAACAGTAATATGATGCCACCTCGTTATCGTATTACACATCATTAAAAGCCGCAAGTTGACAGTAACTACAACACATGTGAAGGCCATCGTACTGACATCCCAAAGACCAAACATCTTGCCAGCTCTGTTCATGCCTGCACTACTAGAAGCCGTCGCGAAATGATAGAATATGAGTGATTGATATATTGCAAAAAAAGCCCACACAGCTACAACTCTCCATTTGAAGAATGTGTTCTTTATCCCTTCTTTGTATAGTTCCGGATATTTCTTCGAAAGGGCTGCATTGACATCCTGCAATGTCCAATATGCAATGGTGTATCAGCAAATCACTAATATAAAATGCAAACTGAACCTTGAGGTGGGGCTGTAAGAAACGTTAATAGCGTTGTAATGCAGTCAATTGCACGATTCCCAATTAAAAAGGATAAGGCAGTTTTTGAAAACAATAGTACCTTCTCAAATATTCCAAGGGCAATTACAGGTGAGGCAGTGAAGATAACATTATAAAGAGACTGAAACCAATCATCATAAAACCGTTGACCAGAGAATCCAGTGTGGAATGTGAACCAAAATTGTGTCAAAGTAAACATCAGATTCTTGTAGAAGAAATATGTCACGACCTGCAAAAGGAAAATTGAAACTTAAAACATCATAACCAAAAAAGTATGAAAAACTTCTGATATAAAGTTGAACCATTCTTCTGAAGTTTCAAGGAAGAAATTACCATTGACATATAGTACCCTAATCTAACTATCAGCATTTTCAATGCTCTGACACAGAATGAGATGCTGACATTTATTTCAATATCTTCAATTTCCAATACATAGAATCCAGTAATATACATACACACTCATGCATAAGGTAGCATGCTTGTCAGATCCATTCATCTTCCTACTGCTGTATCCAAAATCTTTTTAAGCCAAATATAGAAGAAACTGTATAAAATGAGCACGTCTATCAATCTGTAAATGCCAGCCATTTTCCCAGGGGAGAAATTCTTGCTAGAAATAACTTCTACCAAAACATAAGGTGGGCAAGTATCACATAACTCGTCAACTTTACAAATTTCTCAATTAACAAAGCAAAAGAGCAAACCTTGCAAATTCTAAGATACGACCACCGGCCATGCACAAGAAGTAGATCTGTGAGGAAACGGAATTGAGCAATTGCAAAATCACTGGCCATCACTGCTTGCATTCCTTCCTGCCCACTAATTCCAACACCAACATGAGCAGCCTGTATCATGCTAACATCATTGGCACCATCACCAATACTGAGTGTAATCCTCTTTGCACCCTTTTTTACCAGACTTGTGACCTGAAAACAGTATGGAACTTTCAACGACCTGTTTGACTATTTAAAAACATAAACATATATTTGCAGACGAACCACTACTCCGTCTAGGAACACACAACATACCTGTGCCTTTTGCAAAGGAGAAACACGGCAACACACCACTGCGCTACAATTTAAGCTCAAATTCAACAGCATCACTCGCAAATTTACGTCCAATGCATACATCAAACACTTCCCATCAATCACGAGGGCTAACTTTGTTTCCGGAGTGGTGCGAAGACAATGTTGAGCTTCTTCAAAGCACTTCTTCAGCTCATTCTTCACACTTTCTTTCATATATCGAGCAAGCTCCACTTGGTCACCCTAAAATTGAATATTTTATTATCTTCAAACTCTATCTATCATTAAATCAAGAAACTTGCAAGGAAGAAATACTACTCACCCTATCTTCAATTTCTCTTATTGCATCTGTTTCAGAACTGATGATAAATTGTTTCATGCTATTATTGATCAATTTGCAAGCTGATGAATAAAGAAAAAAGAAGAAAAAAGATGAGATTACAAGCAAATAACATGAATACAAAATATTAACAATTATAATAAAGAAAATAAACACTCTTACAAGCAAATATATTTGCTGCTAAATTGTGATAAAGAAAACAAAACATTCTTTCCTGATATCACCCTCAAACTGCGCAGGAAAAAAGTGTTCATGGAGAACATACCATATGCTATGTTAATGGCTGTCTCCATCTTGTCCCCAGTAAGCACCCAAATTTTTATACCAGCCTTTGAAAGTGTCTCTATGCAGGCAGGAACTCCTTCTTGAAGCTTGTCTTCTATTGCAGTACAGCCAATCAAGACAAGGTCCTTTTCTATTAGTTCTGCCACCTGCATTCATACTAAACGCTCACATGGGGAAAAGTAAAAGTAAAAGCTCAACATCCTATCGTGTATATATGACACCATAAAATTGACATCTGGATAGGTAAAATAGACTATGCAAGAAACTGAATCACCAGAATAGCAACTCTATGTCAATCAAGGCAACTTATTAAGTAGCACTATAGGTTCATTGTCGTTCAGAGCATCATAAGCACACACAAAGTACATATTAAGAACAGATTTAGTCATGAGATTCAAGCCTAGGGTCAGCAGAAAAAGCAAGAATAAGAAAATCCAAGGGAAAGAAACGGACCAACTGAAAGACAAAATAACCGAAGCCATACTAAAATCCAGATGTTTAAGGGGGAAAAAAGAAGAAAATTCAAGATGGGGACAACAACAGAAATTATGTCCAGTATGCCTAATAGAATCTATAAAACGACGCCCAGTAAAGTTTCAAAAGGGTAAAGTTTCAGGCAGACCTCATCTAACTTCTTCTCACGATCCCTTAGAGAAGATTTGGCCTGAATAAACTTCTCATTCCAGTTTTCATATGCTTCAGGACTCAAATCTCGATATGCTAGGCACAAAGTACGCAATCCAGCAGCTCCAAACTGTTCTAAATGATCCCTAGAGACTCTCTTCAAATCATTATCTCTGTCCGCCAGTCTTTCATAAATGACTGTGTCAGCACCCTGTCAAAGTTCTGTCTGTAAACACCCATATCCACATAGAAGGCTGATGATTTTCAAATCATATAATGAACCACAAATATAAGCTTTTACCTTGCAATACAGAACAAGTCTGCCATTGGGGTAGCGGCATACAACAGATTGGCGCTTCCTTGTGCTACAACCGCATAAAATATTGAAGTAAACCTCAGGTACTAATGCATAAAACCATAATCATAAGGCACGTCAGAAACAGTAAACCACCTGTTGAACTCAAGAACGTTCAAAATCTCATAAGGAACATCTTCAACTTTTCCCATCTTTTCAACGTGTGATTCACGAACATAGATCATTGTGGGAGTTCGTCTGTGAAATATTAGTCGCAATAACATCATTACTTCTAATAAATATCTATGAACCCAAAAGTGAAACTTTTTCCATATTTTCAAACCACAATGCAATGTTTTTCTCAACCAAAAGCCCTGCTGACGGTCCTAACATGGTAAAACTTCATCACAGATTCTAAGCAAAATGGCAGAGGAATAACTTCAACCTTTCCAAAGGAAATGTATTTATATCAAAGGTGTTACACACGCTAAACTAAAGACGCCATTTCATAATGGCAAAAGTAACACTTTCTCCTTATAGAGTTTCTACCAAAATTCAGAGAGTGAAACAAGGAAAAGAACTTTGTCTTTCTTCATGACATAGTAGTAGGAGACTCATGTGTACTTACTTAAAAAAGAAGAACCCAAAGTTCTTTGCTGCAGTAACCAGAGCGGACTCATCAGGAGAAGCAGCTTGATAACGAATCTTTTCCGGGGTGTCTTCACCCTCAGGAAGTACAGTATGACATATTGCAAGACATCTGAAAAACTCCTACAAGAGAGAAGGAAGCATTTAACCAAAGAAGCTGTAAGCGAAACCCCCAAATGTTCAGGAAAAAGGCAGAGTGATTCATAAACATGCCTAAATACCAACCAAAAGAGTGAAATACAAGAAGACCAGAAGAAAACATAAAAGACAAACCAAGAAAAGAAAATTTAATGATAACCAACAACCCTAGACATTCAACAAAGGAACTGAAACTTGTCACTAGAACATCCCTTCTAAATAAAAAAACTTTCCATACGATCTAAATGAGGAAATCCAAACATAACTTAAACTATCATAAAAACTGAACTATTTCGAAGGAGATGCTGAATCAAGTATAGAATTACAAAAAGACTGTTGAAGCAGTCACCAAAACTTCAACGAAAGCAGCAAATTATGTTTCTATGTCAATGAACAATAAAGTGATTCAAACAACAGGACAAGATAACCAACATAAGTTACACCGATAATAGAGTCTAGATCAACATTATCTACCTTGCATAAATCAGGATTAGGTTCATTTCTCCAAGCACCTCGCATTAGACGAGGATCATCAAAGTTGAAACCCTTCTCATGCACAGCATGTGACGATCTCTGAACCTGTGAAAATTAAATAGCATCAAACATCCATATGGGATATACATAAAGCACCCTTTACAAGACCATTCTGTTTACCTCTATCTTATCTCCATTTCTTTGTGCGGTTCCAATTTCAATTTCACTCACACCAGTACCATATATTTCTCCACCAATGGAACATTTGAAGAACTCCATCAAATTTCTCGTCAAAGTTCCAGTTTTATCAGAAAATATGTACTCCACCTGGCAAAGGGAAATATGATGCAATCAATTTTGAATGACCGAATTCAAATAGTGAACAAGGAAAATATATAGTGACATAGATATTAATCCTTCATCCATATTTCGCTCGCGGGTGAAAGAGCAAAGTGAGAGCATAGTGCAGATGAACTGCACTGAAGTCATGAAGACAAAAACAAAATCCATTCTCTTTACCTGTCCAAGTTCTTCATTCAAATTAGAAGTCCGTGCCAAAGCTGGGGTATTGCTCTCTAAATGATACATATGCAAATCATTGTTGATAAATTGGGTGGATTGAATAAATTTGATCATCTACAAAAACAATAAAACAAAAGCTCAGAAATAAATATATGCAATCAAAAGGAAAGAAACAAAGGAAGTACAGAACAGATCCATACCTCAACTGACACATAAAGAGATATTGGTATGATTGGAGAATACAGAGTGATAAGGGTAAACATGGTCAAAGCAGCAACCTGTATAGAAGAACCAAAATCAACTTCCATAAATGGAAAACAGATAAAATACCATAAAATAAAGCAACATTACCGCAAATCTATTGTCAGGATTAAATTGTGCATCTGAATTCTTGTTATTCTCGAAGCGCAAGTAGTAATACTTCCGGTTTATGAAAACCCCACTGCCAAATCCAAAAACAATAGTTATACTCTTCGTAGAGAGAGATGGAAACTAATTTAGTAGTTACGAAGTAAAAGCAAACATCTGCAGCAACAGTAGCAAACCTGCCAATGGCACCCAAAAGGCACATGCCAAAGAGGACACAGAAAAGGGTGAGAATAAGTTTGTCAAGTTTCTTTTCTAGAGTGCTTCTTTTCGAGGGGATTTTCATGGCATTCATCATAACCTGAAGAGATCAAGAAGCAATGGGACTGCACATGATGAGAACAAGTGGAAAAGATGATGGGGAAGAAAGGCAATCGTAAATGAAAGGGTGAAAAGAGGAAATCTAGCACATAATACAAATAAAACTCCCAGATAACATTGAAAGCAAATGGTGAGTCACGATACAGAACAATCCAATAAGAGCTATAATAGACTAGATTTCCGCTAAAACACTAACTTATGATCAATTGTTTGACAAAAAAGGGGGGCATCAAAACATTAACAGTATGGTATCGTGTGATGGGCAATAAATTACCTTTGTCTCATGTCCCGTAAATATCACAGCACCAACAATATATTCGGTGTTCCGGAGGCTACATCCCTACAAAATTTAGAGGAAGAATCTTTTTAAGTAAACTCCAACGTGCAGCACATACACAATATATATCTTGAAGAAGGGAACAAGTCAATAAGACAGTCATGCACAAAAATGAGAAAATTACACAAGGACGAAATTAAAAGAAGTTGAAAAACCTCAATGTTCAAAATAAATGCACAAATAGTTAGCCGCTCTAACTCGGGAAAAAAGTAAAAAGAACACAGAATCCCATCAGTTTGTACATCAGAAGGCAAAACCTTACTCGCAATAAAATTTGATTTGGACTCAGTGGCAAGGTTTGCTTCTGAATTATCAGATTTCCAGTAAATGTGTACAAGGAATTGTTAGGCTGCTCACATTGCACTTCACCTGCAAGTTGGAGATAAGTCCCGTGAAAAACATCAAAAACGAAAAAACAATCAGCAATCACCATCACATATGCCATCACTGACAAGTAAAACATGATTTATTGGCTAATTCATTCTCAGCGAAAAGTCACAGTCACATAACTGCATCCAGCATTAGTCAACTTCTAAGTGAATTAGTATGGATTGCAAAATTGCACCTAAGACACAAATCTCGATCACGTAAATTCTAGATCTTCTATTAAGTTCCAAAAATGAAACCAAGGGAAGAAAGGGAAGAAGAAGAAAGAAGAAAATTTCAAATGGAAAAACTATTCAGTTCACATGCATACTCTAGTCCAAGTAAAGTGAGAAAAATATACGTTCAAGTTTAGCGAAAGACAAGCTACTGTGCATCAAAACTTTAAACTGCGAAATAAAAAAGGCAGTTGTACCTCATCACATGCATACATATTCCATAAAAGTTGAGGATATAAAAATGAAACATCTTGCATGGACACTTTTCAACTGAACTTATGGACCAATTTGGTGAGAAGAAGGCATGAAAAGATTAGGCCAAACCTTTGAATTCAGAGACTTTCTCAGGAGTCACATAATCCCATGTTTTCTCGAGAGCTTTCCTAATCTTTAAATTTGTCTCACCATCCAGATTTGCAGTCTGTGAAGTAACAAAAGAATATACATAGCATCAGGACCAATAGACAGACAGACAGACAGACAGACAGACAGACAGATAGATAGATAGATAGATAGATACTTGTCAAAACATCTATCTTAGCTACAGCAAAGACTTTTAAGATGCGGGACAATGTAAACGTAAAGAAGGAATCATCCATAGTAAGACAGGTTATACCTCAGTGTAGCAAATACCATCAGGATTTGTGCTTGCTAGGAACAAAATATCGGCAGGAAAGTACCCATCCTGCTTAACCTGCATTAACAATTGGTCAAAACAACAAACTCCATAAACAGCTCAAGAATCTGCTATTGAAAACTTGACACGTATATGGTGGAACATGGATATTTTGAGTTACAGAGTCTACAAAATATTAAAATAAATAATTAAAAAAATACAAACGAAATGATACTGGAAAGCAGGAATCACTTACTCTGACTATATCTCCAACCTGGAGTTTCTTCCAAGGAACAGTCACCCACTTTTGATCTTGTAAAACGTCTATGGGAGTATTATTAATGGACATATCATTCTGAAAGCGCTTCTGCTCATAAATAATAACAGTAAAAGAGAGATGAAACTATAGTGAGCAATATAGCCTTCAGTAAACTAAAATAAAACTCATGTTGTTGTACCTCTCTAAAGCCATAACAAGGCTATCGAGAAAAAAAATCACAAAGAAAAAAGAAACTGCAACTAAGAACACATGATGAAAGCTAAGTATCGTATTATTGCTCACCCAATCTTCCCATGCCTCCTTTATAAGAGAAACAAGAAGCACTAAGCTCAAGGGAAGCACATTTGTGATTGGACTCACCGGACTGCACAGAGACATAAAACTTTAGATTGATGCTGCAGCAACTAGAACTTAATTTCTTCTCATTTGGTGAAGCAATTCGGCAGTTCAGAGTAAACCTTTGAACAAGTGCAACATGGTAATTCCAAGATGCTTATCATTAACACACACCTCTAAAAACACTGATCCATGTTATTAAAAACACTCATACATTTAACAATCACAGAAAAGCTTCCTCTGATCGGCAATCTCTTTCTATGAGATATTTCCATAATTATATCCTTCTATTTAATATTTAGGCACAATGAGGGCGTAAACTAGGCTGTATGATTCACATTCCAAGTCCTGCTTCGGAAATTTAGATTATTGAAAATTCCATACATGGTGACTAAGTCAGTTGGCTTACCTTACTGGAGTGCATGACAAAATAGAGATCATAAGGAAGTAAAGGTTAGCCACCCGCCTGAACTGTCAGCACAGAACAAAACAAGAAGAAGAAAAATAAGATACAATGCGGAAGAAAGGCAGAATATGGCTACATGATGAACTTGTGTGATACATTGCAAAATCTAACAGCTGGGAATCAGTTCAAATCCTTACTACAGCTGAGTGAGAGTAGCCAATTTTACCTGTTCGAACAGCCCTTTGGGTAGAAAGGTAAGCACATCATACTTAGTAGTCGAAACCGAGTTCCCCTGACAAAAATAATTGTCAGCAAAACACAAGAACAAACAAAGGCTGGCAAGCATCTCAGGTTGAATGGAAGTTTTACAATCCGCAAGTTTATGTTTCTGTAGACACTCCTTTATGGATCCAATACACCAATTGCATTAACCACAGACAGCTTAAACCCTAATACCAACAGTGCAAGAGAAACATTTGGTTTTTCAGGAACATTATAAAATCTACAGTTTCAACAGAACGCATCAATGGATGCGCTTAGTGATCCCAAAACTTCATCATCATGATAAACTAAACCTTAAATAAACCTACAGATGATAAATTAAAAACAATCAACAAATCAACGGGAAGTCCATGTCCGAGTCCACATTCCCAATGTGTCGCCCTCACTCCCAAATTTTCGGATAAATATTTAAAAACAAAAAAAAATTAAAAATTAAAAAGATGAAAGAATATGAGCATTGTGCTTGCTTATGCAAAAATGCACCTTGAATTTGGCTAGGGCATTTGCTTCACGGTCATTGCAAAACACGGTGCGATGACCAGGTGCCTGAGGTTGGACCCTTCCAAGATGAACAGTACGAGACGAAGAGACGCGCTCCATCATTGGCGAACTGGCTAAGTCACCTCCTCCACCACCACCGGAGCCACCTAACCTCGATCTGGATCCTCTCCATCCTGCCATAATAATACTCGCCGCACAAATCAGGATCGGCCGATCGAACCAGGCCGATCAAACGATAACCTCGGTCGTTGCAAATCAGCGTACAAGTTCCCCAATATATATATATTCAAAAGAAAAAACAATTATTTATGGGGAACCGAAACAAATTGGGGAAGTTATATTGATGGGTAAAACAAATTCAGAATGGGGCGGAGGAGAAGATGAAAGGGCTTTTGCGGGAACGGCAAATTAAACGACCCACCACTTCGCTAAATACGACCAAAATTTCAACCATTTTTATTCCGCGTGAAATCTTTTCTGTTATATTTTCCTTTTATTATTGTTTGTATTGTTGTATAATAATCAGGCAATTAGATTTTGATGATGAACTTCTCCATCGCGTGGGTGTGCGTGCGCGTTGAGAAACTTCGCTGAGTTGGGAGGGGTGAGAATAGTCACACGCGCGTAAGATGATTGGGGGATTTTAAAAGAAAGTTGAATCCGGCACAGTGAACGTCATCGTTTTTTGAATTAGTTTCGTCGTTAAGTAATTGCCATAGGTGGGTTAAAAAGCGCTAATTTTACCACGTCAGTTACTGGGGGCATTTCAAGTGGCGGTGATGGATGGCGTCAGTAATATTTCATTTGGACAGTTTAAATTTTAAGGTAGTAGTGATGTCGGACGTGGCGGTTATACCGGTACATCTGTTTTTTTTTTTTTTGAGTGTTTGAAATAAACGGGGAAAAACCCCCCACACACACAAATATAGCAATTTATATACTTCCTATGACCCTTAATATAAGGTATTTAATTCTATCCTAGATTTAACCCAATATGTATTTTTAATTGACGAAAAAATATTAAAAATTTATTTTCGCATTCGTTGTATTCTCTTAATTATTATGAAATATTTTTAAAGTTTTTTTTGTCAATTAAAAATAAATACTAAGTTAAATCCAGAAAAAATCAAAATGTCTTATATTAAGAACCGGAGGGAATAATTTAACTTTTTTGGTAATGACGCATCTAAAAGTTTTTAAAACAAATTACTTTCTCCTAAAAGGAGAGTTGTATTTGATTTATTCACCGTTTCAAAATTAAAGTACAAATGTGCTACAACTTACGTTGAAGGTTCCAACATTCCAACCAAACCTGATGGTTTCATCCCGTGTTGCTATCATATAAGTAATGTATAATAGAGGATTTACACTTCTGAAATTGGGCTTTAGATCAAAATCTTCAGAAAGACGTAAATTACATTTTCAGTTAATCCTTTGTGTTTCCTGATAACTCTTGCCTTCCACAAAGTCCACTCATTTTCTTCAACAGCGACTGCCACTCCAATCCATTGAGCCCATATCCAACGGGCGATGGAATGTTTGTTTTTTTTTTTCTTCCTAATTTTCTTTCTACTTTCTCGTAGAAATTGACAATCTTTTTGTGTGTACAACATCTAAGAAAACACCCAGAAATGAACAAAACCAAGCGTATAATTGGATCATTAATTACATAGATACACCCTTCGGTGTGTATATAACACAGTTCCTGCAGTAGATAAGAAGAGTTTTGTTTTATATTCGTTTTGACTAAAATTATCTTACGGACAAGAAAATATGAATTTTACATATATCGAGGATTGGAAGGTAATGATGACAAGGAAATATGGAATGCATCATCCGCTACAGCCTTGGATGCCAGTCAAACATTGACATGGAACTTTTATTTATACCATTTACATATTAAATGGATCAAATTAATTTATTTGACTTTTGAGTCCAATTGACCCATTTTTATATTATTTTAGTCTTAATTTTGGAATGGAAGGAAGGAAGATTATCTTCATCACTGTAGACTGTAGAGTGTTCCCCAATGGCGGGAGCTGCCATTGCCACTGTATCGACCCAGCTACCCTTCAATTCCTCTAATTATGTATTTCCGCTCCACAAACGTCTCCAATCAATCCAACTTCCTTCTTCAATTCCTTCCCATCCCCACAAAATCACACATCTACTGCTTTGCCAAGCCAAGGTACCCACCGCAATTACAGATAATACGACGAAATGAATCCCGTTTTGCTAACATTATTATTCGACCTTTTTTCTTTGTTCTGTTTTTCTTAGACAAACGCAGAGTCGGGGGATTTGAATGAAGTAAGTTTTGGAGGGAGTGAAGTGATGGAGGAATATGACATTGATGACGATGAAGAAGAAGAGGATAACACGGAGAGCAGCGTTGATTTGCTATTAAAGTTGCTTCACAGCATGTTCAAGAAAGTCTCAAAGCAAGTTCGGAAAGCTTCCCGGAGCGTTTTGCCCGACGTTTTCTCACCCCAACTGGTAACGTTTCTACATTTCTGGATGTTAATTTTTCGGTTAATTGGTAGTATCTCAAAGCCTTGAACTCTTGATGACCATTCTTATCCATTTACTCCATCAAATCGATCAGGTATCATTTGCAGTTGATGGGGTTCTGCTCTTGGCTTCACTTTCTGTTTTGAAAGCGCTTCTTGAGGTATACTTCATCATCATTACTGTTTGAGTTTCTTACTTTGTAGTATTACATCATTGCTGTCTACCTTAAGCTACACAGGATTGTTCAAAATCAATGATGAGAAGGAAAATAAATAATAATCTGTATTTCGTTTAGGTGGTCTGCACACTTGGTGGAACTGTCTTTGGGGTAATCTTGCTGTTGCGGGTTATCTGGTCTGCCGTCTCATACTTTCAATCCAGTGCGAATGGTCCTCACCACCCTCGGTCTTCTTACGGCAGACCACAGCCAATAACCTAATTAGCTATGTCCTTATTCGCAAGATCTGTTCCGTTCCTTGTATGGTAACACATTTCTATGTACTTCAGATGATGCATCTTCAGCATGCTTCAGTCGGCTTTAGGTGTGACACAGAAAAACACTCGACAATGAATTCACAAGTAACAAGAAGCATTCAAAAATTAAAGTCCTTTTAGATTGTGGAATGTTTTCAGTATTATCTTGCGCAGATTGCTACAGACAGAGCCCTCAATACATAGTTAAATTTTTATAGGTGATGAGGGATTTCGAAGGTCTGTATACATATTATTTATGATGTTCCAAAATCATTGCATACGATATACCATTAGAATCCAACAATTCCCAGTTTCAGCCACAGGTCAAAACAAACGCAAACGGGACATATGAAAGAAGCAACTACATGCTCATAAATTTCATTTATTTGCTAGAACTTTGCTTCTCAGTACCTTCAATCTCAAACAACTTTGGGAACAGAATCAATCCAAGTGTATAAGTTCTTCGCATGCAAACTTCACAAGAATACTATACCAGAATTAACGATTAACCCTGCCAGAAGCTGTATGGATGTTGACCAATTTCTTTCTTTGAGACACAAAAGATGGTAGTGATTATATGACATGAGCTTCGGTAGTCACACAGACAGCACTCACGTCCGAAGCATGATTAGGAATGTGGAACTGAGATACTGTTTTTTTTTTCTTTGGACCGAACAGATGGGTGTATTTAATGGCCACTGAAAGAATGGGCAAAGTTCCCAATACTCTTACTAGTAGTAGTTGATATAAATTATTTACTCATGACGACCGTTCAAATCCGCCACCAATCTGCATGTGTAGCCACTCAGGTGATGCACCCCTCGCCATTGATTGTGAAGCAAAGGCCATTCCAGATGCATCAAATGACTGTTGGCCGAACTGGAAAACATAACATGTCAATGTGAGCAACTTCAAACATAAAAGATGTAAGGATCAAACTTTAACAAATGATGTTGAGGAAGTTATCCTCTTTCTATCTGTCATAGAAGACACACTTAACTGCCAACATGCAGCCTTTTTTCCTCGGTTTTACATTGTACATGATGAATTCAAGTCCGGAGCAAAGTCAATAGCTTCTAAACACTTCAGTAAATAGTTAAAACAAATGATTATTGAGCTTAGCGGTGATGTCAGAATATCTTTGACTACACAACTTATCTTTGATCTTCAGCACAGTTCTGCTCCACTACTTTTAACATATTAAGTAAAAGTATTATTGACAATCCAACCCAGGTGTTTTCATAGCTTGAGTAAGTCCATTAAACTCTGTGTAGATAGTTACATATAGCTTGATCTCAAACTCTTACAATGCTGAAAAAGTATTGCGATCTTAAGGGTATGTGATTTTGCAATGGATTTACAAGTTGCATGCAAGTTATGAGGAACTCACCTCACATAACCACTATTTCCAAATGACATTTCAATATAACTCCTATAATTTAGGGGAAAAAAATGAGTTGTGTTAAGCACTTACATCTTTGGCAGGAAATCCTTCTAGTCCAGGGCTTAATCTTGAATTTACTGCTTCAAGCTTCATGGAAAGAAACTGGTAGGCAAATAATTTTAAATTCCATAAGACATTACACTATTGGCTACATCAGAAGTATACTCCCCGTTACCAGAAATGAGCACAAGAGCCTGAGAGAAGCATACCTCAACCTGGCGCTGCAAGGACTGGATGTAGTTGATAATCTCGTCAAGGACCAAAGCTTTGCCTATCACCTGAACTCATGCAGAAATTAGTGTTAGGAGGCTGCTATTTCCCGTGACTTCAGTATGTGTGATGGCGACAAGTAGGAATAAGTTTTGTAGTTTTTTCTTATCAAATTCTCAAGAAACAGTTAAGCCTGAAGGCTCTCAACCAACAGACATATTGCCTCGTCTCCTAGGAAGCTGAAAAGGTAACTTCATGGATTCAAACAGTGGTGAAAGAACATAAGACTAAGAAGGTAAAGAGAGATGTCCTAGGAACAAGGAAAGCAGTTTACAACTGTAGTGCCATTATATACTCTTCGCAACAGTATACTGTTAAATAAATGTAATGTCTATGATCCCATCTTCTTTATAAAATTCTTTTCTCATCCTAGAGCACTTGTTTTGCCTTGGGAAAGGGTAAAATTGCTATTAAATAGTTAAATCAGCTACAATTCCTGATAATGCCAGCTAGTCATTAGGATTCCATTCGATGAGAACATTCACCAGATGGGCAGTATTAATAATACAAAAACGTAAATTGCAATCGAAAGCTCTATGATGCTGCCAGCAAGCTTGTATGCTGCCTCAATAATATTATACAAGCATGAGTTGTATTCCAATTTATTCCCAGAAGTCCAGAACCATAAACATCGAAAACGTAACAAATGCAGGATATAGAATTGAGCTCTATTTGTGCCATCCAACAAAGATAAAGTAGAACAGCCAAAAAAATGAATGGAACAAAGATTAGACTCTTTGTGCGAGAAAGTAGGTTTTTTCACAAAAGAGAATAACATACATATACACTGCTATTAATGTCATTTCAGTTGTCAGAATGTTAAGAAAATTCAGAACACTAAACAGCATCAAGAGAATGAAAAAGATTAGAATAAAATTCAAAGGCAAATAAGTAGAATGCTTTTACCTTGTTACAGCCAGGGACTAGATCCTGGAGAATTTTCATTCTTTCACTTATCTTTTCTCGCCTGGCCTGCACACAATATTTATGAAATCAATTAATACTGGCAACGTTGCTGAACCAAAATCGCAGCTTTCAGCTTTTAGCTGGTCTCGATAGGATTAAGAACGGTAAATCTTTCATTCAATTATGAAATTTAAACCACTGGGGAAGATAACTGAATTCACTAAGCAGAAGGTAAAGATCAGCAAAAGTTACTCTTTCTGCTAGGCTGTGACTATCTGTAGCTTGACCCCTTCTCGCTCGCACATGGATGTAGTCCTGCTTAGGCGGTTCAGCTGGTTTTCCAGATGTTTCCGCCGGCTTCCCTGAATTTGCTTCTCCTTCTGCTTTTGATTCGCGATTCTCACTTGATACTCCTGACTTGAGCCTTTTAGCATCGCCTTCATTCTGCCAAATTACAAAAAAGTTACTAAGCCATAGGCAACATTGAATTAATTTTGAATTCAAGGATTGGCAACTTAAATCTCCACTTTTTGGAGAAAACTAAGTCAACAAATCCGACGAAAAATTGAGAATAGCCTTTGTAGTCTGCTGTAAAGATTGTACATCTGGTATTGATAGTTTAGCCTTTAAAAAATGATAATACAAGAAAATAGCAGAAATCGTAGTCAGTAGCTCAATAGAAGGTCCTGTATAAGAATTTCAATAACTTTTTTAGTTTTCCTAGTAAACCATCCAAGCATTTCACACATTAATTTCAGCATTCGGATATTTAACTCGAACAAGTTCAAATTGGGGAGCAAGAACTCCATCCGGATCAACTGAGCTAGAAATGGATAAGTTATGAAGACAACGGTCTGAATTTAACTTTCAGACTATCATATTTGACTTGGAGGGGAAAAAAACAATTAAAAAATTGGAACAAGCTCATTTAGACATTACCGTGGCATTGCCATTGCTGCTAGTTGAAGCACCCTTAACTGCTTCATCGTCCTCTCTTCTCCTCCGAACACCGCCGCCCCCGCCACCGCTATTATTTGGAGTCGGATTCGGAGCTTGCTCCATAACTATATTCGGATCACGGTCTCGATTTACACTCAAATTCATGCTTGTATTCATACTCATACTGGCAATTAAATCATTCGTGGTGGCATTACTGTGGTGAAACGACGTCACACTGGCACCGGGACCGTTATTCATCGGGAACTGCCAGATCTCCGGTAAGTTATACGCCGCCGTATCACCTCCTAAATTATAGGACGCTTGCGGATCCATGTCTATGTATTATTGAACCCGATCCGAAATGCAAATCGATTCTCCTCTCCTTTATTCAGTTGAAGAAACTGAAGCACCACATTTGTCTCTGAGCTAAGACGGAGGAATAAGTTGAAAGAACAGCGACCAATCGGAACCGGAGAGTAAAAGACGGAGATTATGGCGGTCGTTGGTTCACTGTACCCACTGGCTCACTCTAGCTTACTCCTTTGCACTCTCTCTCATTCCTCGGGAGTTGAAAACAACTGACTTTGAGTGAGCTTTTCTCGGAGGGTCCAGCGTTTCTTGTCCTAAAAAGAGATCGCTCACTTCCCTTACCCCTCCCTCCGCGCGTATATTTAACTCAACCCACACATTCCCAACAAATAATAAAAGTGAATTAATTTGTTTAGACAGAAACAATTAACATTTGTTGTAGTATTAATAAATTTGTACTCTACGGTTGGAAAACTAATATGGTCGAGTAGGAGTGTTTTAATCATTGAAATTACCATAACTGAAAATAAAGTCTCTACGTCTAATATGGGGATGAATACTAGAAGTAGAAAAGGGCCTTTTAATCGGAAAAAAAGAAAAATTAATCTGAGCGTGAAATATGTACACGGTACTCATGAACAAAAATAAATTTGTATTATAGTTGTTACATTTTTGTGTGTGTGTGGGAGCTTTTTGTTCATTATTTTAAGTTTCAAAATTTTCCCAAAAAAAAAAGTCCTCTTTTCAAGTAATTTTTTTTTTCGATATATCTACCAATTAATGGGAAATATAAGACGTACTATAAAAAATAATCATATAAATGATATCTTTGATAATCTTAGATGTAATTTTCTTTTTATGGGATCTCAGATTGATGAGGTAAGATAAAAAATGTATCGCTATCGACGGCTGGAGATTCATTGGACATTGACGGGAACCGCTATTAGGTTATAAAACTAGCAATGACCAGAAGATATGTAAAAGATGGCTTTTGGATTATTAATAAACAAAAGGAAAAGAGATTAGTGAGTACCTTTAAAAGTACAGTGATTTAATGATTGTTTGGATTGGATTGCGATTAAGTAGTCTATTTGCGGAAATTTAGTGATAATGATAGTTGTGGAGTTGAGAAAAATGGCAAAGCTTTGTATGTGCGAGATTTTTGAGGATTTGGAATATTATGAGGCTAATCATACATAATTTGGCCCACCTTTTTGGAGCTTAGTTTTGCAATTTGCATGTTTTGGGACGGTATCTCAATTGAACTATAATTTTTAATACTCTCTCCATTCCAAAATAAGTGTCGTTTTAGCAAAATAGAGAAATTCCAAAATAAGTATCGTTTTCGGATTTCAATGCATTTTTTGTCAAAAATTTCCAAACATACCCTCAAAAGAAATAATATTATTGGGAAACATTTATTTTAATGAGGTTGGTTGAGGATATTCTAGTAATTTAGTTACTTTATTTAATATTTTCTTAAACTATGTGCAAACTCTAGAATGACACTTATTTTGGAATGGAGGGAGTACTGCTTATTTTGTGCACAGGAACAAGAAAGAAAAGCTTGATCCATCTTAATGATTTAAGGATGTGTCAATTGAAGTTATCATGTCAAGGTAATTATATTGTTTGCTTTTTCTTTTAAGTTGCAGAATAAAGGCTTGTGAGTTGTGACTTTGACATTTGTCTCAATTATACATGTAAAGTGATGTAGATGTGTAATTTTATGAACGATAAGATAGCATGATGGAACATCTTGTGTGTAAATAATTCGCTTCCACTAAATTTGTTTCCACTAATTATTGTTAAATTCCAAAAAAAATAGAAAGAAAGACACCGAACGTTACAAATGTCTAACACTGGTTATTTTTCTCAATGCAAACTTTCATACACGTCGGTATCAATTGACATGAGCAGGAATCACATGTACTCCCTCCGTTCCATAATTATTGTCCAGTTTAAATTTTCATTTTTAATTTAAAATTATATTAAAAGTGAAATCTCAAATTAGACAATAATTTTGAAACAGTGGGAGTAAAAAATAGACAACTTATGATAATAAATTAATTCGATAAGAATTTATATATGTCGAGTGAAGATTAATTTAAATACGATGCATGTATATATTCCTTTAATTCGATTCATGCCACTACGGAAGTTACCAATTTGGAATGGAATGGGATGCTTCCATTTCAACATGTTTTGATTGAAGACTATGGTTTGATTATGCGCGTTTAGAACGGGCAAATTGAATACTTCCTCCGTCCCAAAATTATTATCCACTTTACCAAAAAAATTTTGTCTTAAAATTTATTATCCGATTTGACTTTTTATGAGTTGAGTTACACATATACCCTTGAGTCAAAACAATAATTCAACTGAAACCTTTTCTCCCGTATTCTCTCAATGCACTGCAGAAGCGAACTACACAGGAAAGGAAGGCTAATATTCATCAAAAAAAAAAGGAAAAAGAAAAGGAAAAGGAAGGCTAAACTCTAAAAGGCAAGTGGTGGTGAAAATGAGGTGACCGGGTAATTGAAAAATATGCAGGATAAATACCGGCGTCGGATCGAAACCGCAGTCAATCAATTCAAAGGATATCCGTATCAAATGGATGAGCATCAAATTGAAGATCACAGTATAAACTTTCTCCGAATTCGAGTGAATTCATTTGAAAATTTGGTTCTATTAGCACAAGTGATGGCCTTATTGGTGAAACTCTATCCGATCTCTGCCGGCGGGAAACTTTCCGGCGATATAAAAGCATTTTCTTCTCTGAACCATAGAATAAGAAGACTCCAAACTTGAAATTTAGTTCAATTATAGCTAGGAGTCTTAATGGAGAATTTATAGATGTGTATTGTTCTAACTTTTTGAGATTGACGATGATTTTTGAATTGGGAAGCTGTTATTATCGTGTTTCATTAGAACTGACCCCTCAGCCTCCATGTCGATTAAACGTGGACATAATAAGAGATAAACGGAGATGGCTACTAGTGCTATTGATTCAAGAGAATTCAGCTTAGAGAGAGATTATAGAGAGAAGCTAAAAAAAGGGACTCTGAAGGAGTAGAAAAAATTCTTCTTCTTTTTGTGCATCGGTAAGACCATTATGTACCCAGGGGTATATTTGGAAGCTTTTGCAAATATTTAGTTGAGTTTGACCAAAAAATAAAATCAATATCTTAATCAAATTGGACAATAATTTTGAGACGGAGGGAGTAGTATATCTTGCAAATGTCGAGATTGGTCAGATTCATTAATCCAATTCACTGAAGAGAGAAGCCATTTTATCTCCATCCCTGCCAATCTCTGAATTGTCTCTAATATTATACACCCACGCATTAAATGTCCCAACCCTAGAAGGCTAGATGTAGACATCACATTTTTTTTTATTTTGTTACTACCTCCGTCTCCAAAAAGTAGTCCACATTGAGTTCTTAAATTTGTAGTAAAAATAGTACAAAATTCAAAATTCAATATGAATTATTTTTGTGGGACGGAGGAGGAAGTATTATTTTTATTGTTTTCTGGTCAAACACAAACTTCAGGTTACAATTGCACATATCTGCAGCTTCATTTTGAAGAAAAAGAAGACAGTTTTCTTATCAATAAGCACCTTCTAAAGCCAACATTGTTTGCGCATAGAGTTCAAAAGGTTGATATCTAGAGTTCCATCGTCCAGACAGCCAACTAACCGAAGGGCCTGAATAGAATTTGATTCAACTGGTATTGTGGACTCTATCTTGCTGTTTAGCTAACTCCAAATGAAGAGAGCGTGTAATGACACAACTATTCTGTTAAATGTATCTCCTCATTACCCCGGCTTCAAGAAAAATAATAAAAATGAAGAGAACATACTTCCATTTTTATTCTATTAGGTGACTAAAATGTAATTGAGCACGCTGCTCTAAAAAAAAAAAATTAAAGAATAGATAAAGTAATATATTTTAAATTTACATCAAACATTATAAGAAAAAATTTGACTCCTGTTTATTTTTGTCATGATCTATTATATACAGTTTGCAAAATGAATATTACATTTAACCCCTTTCTATTTTGAATCAGGTTCTCTAACCATCGTTGATGAAGGTGAACTTATTTTCTTTGTGATATTTTGGGCAATAAATGAAACGTAAATGGAAGAAAGATATTGATGTCAAGATCAAGAGGCCAAAAACCAGATAAGATGACCAGTGATAAGAACAATAGAGTAATGAAGATACTATAGACTGCAATTCTATCGTACTAAACAGACCAGTTCGAAGAAAAGTTGCAATTCATTGCCCCCACAATATCAGAGGCAAAACATCGACAAACTACAGCTAGTGCGAGATATTCTTGTTTTTCAGGCCGGCCATCAAGATTTGCAGGAATACATTTTCACGCATTTTAAATGCAGTTTCAACATTATTTTCACCTATTAAATCCGAAACAGTACACGAACCCATTACACACATGTATTAAAAAAAAATGAAAAGAAAGAAGAATAAGAATCTATCTGGTGTTTACAACTTTTCAAGATTTACTCCCTCCATTTTAATTTCAATTGGTAGGTCGTTTTAGGTTTGGAGAGAATTTTTTAAAATGTAGGTCGTTTTACAAATTCTATGCAAATTAATGACTATTTTTCTAATTTTGCTCTCAATAAATGATGTTAAGTTATTTTTATTTAGTTCTGTTTATAATTCCAATGTAATTAATGAGGGGTAAAACAGATGTTTAATGCATAAATTAATTGTTGGATGATTGCTTCCTTACTTTATGTGTAAAGTCTAAAGTGACTTATATTTTGAAATGGAAAGAGTAGTAGGTAATTTACATTTATCAACATAGGACTATCCACAAACGTCCATTAGTAAATCGTTATCCCCAAAAATCAAAGCCATTAAAACTGATAAATTGAGAGCTAAAATTTTATATTGAGAGCAAAATTTTTAAAATTACCTATATTACCCTCAGTAAGATTTCAATACATCATACTTATTAGCCCTTGAATTTCTCCCTTCTTTCCTTAACTCCACCTCTTTTTACAACAACAATAAGGAAAAAAAATATTTACTTAAGAAAATAGTAAATTAGAACACCAAAAAGTTACCATAACCTAGCAAAACAACTAAAAATGATTTTTTTACTGGCTTCAAATAACTTGAAAAGGAAAACAACTTCAAAAAAATTCAATAAAAATATTTTTCAATATTTATATGTTGAAACTGTGGGAGTTATAAAATCATTTACATTTTAACCAAAAAATATTTAGTATGTTGATTAGTAAAAATTGATTTACTAATTAACAACGAATTATCACCCCAAGATGCAACAATACTAATGCAACACACAAAATAATTTATTCCAAAATCTATATTTTTTCTACTAACAAATAATGCATACAAAATCCTAATAAAAGAAGAGTACTTTTGCTATAAGGAGTTCAATAAAGACTTTTTTTCTAATTATATCTAAATTTTTAAGTCTCAAACATAATATTTCTCTTTTTCTTATTTGAGAAGTCATAATTTCATAATTTTGCAAAAAGAGATACTAGAATTAAACATTAAAGGAGAGAAAATTAAGGATGACTAAATATGATAAATTCTTCAAATCTTATATGAGTGTAATATTGACAATTGATAAAATTTTGTTTGTATTATAAAATACTTGCTCTCAATTTGTCAATTCCTTTAACGAATAACAACGAATGAATGTGTAATTATAACGAAGATTACCACTATTCAATTAAATGTTTACGTGGCTGAGATAAAGTACGTATGTAAATACGTCAATGTCTTAGGCACAGATTACTGTCAAAGTTCTGATACCTGTCCGGGCGTTCTACAACGAAATCTGCGTTGCTCTTGTATATGCGTCAGTAATTTTATACAAATTATTGCCATTAAAGAAGTAGTAATTGTCAGCGGATGTTGGGTAAAAAAGTCAATTACATTTTTATCGCTTATATACTGACAATTGGTGGTAGTTAATTACCCACCAAACATTATGAAATGGTAACTGGGCCAGATTGATTAATGCCAGCCAACAAGAAAAATTATTATTTTTTGTAATAAAAAAAAGAATAATTATTATTATTTTTTTTAAAAAAAATGAAAGATGAAAAAAACTTTAACAATACTCCCGAGTCTTGGTCATGGCATATACACATATACTCCAGCTGAACAAAAATTATTAACGTTATGAGATTTCACTTTTCGTAGTATTTATATTTCTTTCATTTCGAAATAATTATTTAATTTAACTTTTAATTATTTATTGAAATTATAATGGAAGTAAAGAAAAAATCAAACATGATTATTATTTTAGAACAGAAAGATATTAAAAATAAAAATTCAAAGTAAATAATTATTTCGAGACGGAAAGAATATTATCTTGTTTAGTAGTGTATAGTATATAAAAAAGAAGAAGAACACGAAAGAAAGATGGAAAATGCGCATTAAAGAGAATGGTAGTGATAGCTCTTTAAAACTACTATTGATGCCCAAAGCTAACCGAAATGTGCCTGCCTCATATCAGATTTAGCCAGACATTGTTAACGTCAACCTAAAGCGCTGTGCGCCACCATGCATTCATGTACTACCATCTTATATATCTAAGCAGCTTTTCAATACTCACGTGTTGATGAACCATTTGATCAACCTTCTTTTCTTTTTTCCTCTTGAGATTTCGTGGTACAATTGAACTTTTGTTCCATATAAAACCAATTTGACGTTAGGAACAAGTTTGAAAGCATCTGTTTTGGAGATATCATCCTTTGTGGTAAGAAATTCTCCTTTGGGTTTATTCACGTGGATAAACTAGAATATATGCATTTCTCCATTTGGGGTAAAATAACATGCGTATAGCTAGGGTCACTCTATAATATGATGCGATTCTACATACATGCTAATTACTTATAGTCCATGCGTTCCATGTGGGAAAATTATTCACGTTGTCAAAACAAATTTGGGTTCCTTATTATTTAGAGTTTCTCTGATCAATAATTAATATGTCCATTTAACTAAAGAGAAAATGAGAATTGTATAATTATTCGATTTTAAATTAGTTGAAACAATGATTTCGAATACGATTGTGTATTGAACCAAAAGGAGAGGGGACTGCGTACCTCGCAAATTATTGTCAACTCGTTTGATTTTCGGCTTTAACATTTTGTTTTCTCGAGTTCAGTATGAAACGTGACACTGCAAATTATAATATTGGGTGGGAATCAATGCGTGGGGAGGCGTGAGTGACCAGTCTTTGTCAAAATGGACCATATAGTAAGTAAGTTTCGTAATTTTCACCAAGTAAAAGTGACAACTAAACTACTATAGGGGTTGGTCAATGTCTTGATTCTCTGATATCTAAGAAGATCGTTGTATTTCGGTGGATACATAACGCAAGTACTTGTTATCTCGCTGTTTCGTCCAAAACTTCCAACGATACATTTTTCCGTGATAATGAAGGGCTTGGGTTTATTTTAGCTTCCAAGAATGATCATCAACTCAACTCTACGTCACATAGTAGTTCAAATATACTTTGAACAAACAGTTATTCCCCCAATCTCAAAATAATTGTTTAGTTTAGATTTTCATCTATAATAAAAATCATATGTAAAGTAAAAATTAAAAAAAAATAACAATCATTTTAAAGCAAATGGAGTACAATTATTTTAACATGAGAGTATTACACGGGCACACAATCTTGTATTGGCATAATGCACACGATAAATATTTCTTTACATTTATCATTTTCTCTATCTCAAAAGTTATATTCTCGTTACATAACACGATACATGTATGGCTATGGTGTATCAAACCGAATCACTATACGTATATCCACATTGTACAGAGTACTGACTCTAGTTGTAGACTTAAAAAGTCTTGAAGTAATAGCAATACCGAGGTGTGTTTGTATCTACAAAAGGGCAGCTAGGTACAAGAAGCAAAAATTTCTTAGAAGAAACACGATGGACCGCCCACCAAATGGAAATGTACTTACGAAAATCACAAAGAGAAAGAATAAAGGATCGAAGGGCCCAATGGTAGACAACTACAGCTTGATACGTCAAGCATTTTGGATCGAATTTGTAGGTTCAGCCTCTATGAATTGGGTGCACGGACCCCTGCTTTCACGTCTTGCTTAAATTTGCATTTATTATTATTATTATTATTATTATTATTATTATTATCATCATCATCATCATGCAACCTTGTCACAATTGAAATTGTAAGTATTGTCTATTGTGTATCCAATATGAATTAAAAAAAAAAACTTTCAAACAGAAAAATATCGGGAATTAATTTTCCAACTTGGTACTTACGGAGACTGGATAAACCATTGTGGAAAATAAAAATTATATAAGTACGTAAATTGGTATCCGATTTACATTTCTAATGATGATCACCATGATTAGATTGAGGGATTAATGCGAACATTACTTTCGGTTTATATTTTAGTTTTAAATTTGTATCCTAAGCATTGAAAATAGAAAATAAAAAATGTGGATATAAAAGATACATATGAAAGATCAAATAAATAAATTAATATAATAATAATACATAGATACATATCCAATTTCCCGCCTTTTTCTTAGAAGAAGGTAGGGGGTAACGGCAACCTTAAATGGCCCGAACGACGCCGCTTAGCACATCCTGACCGGACGTTTGATTATTACTTCGCGGCTATGCTATCAACTTGAATAGTTGAATTGATGAATAACTTAACTGGAAAAGAGGAAGGAATAATAAAGAAAATAAAATTGCGACGTTGCAGAGAATTGTCGACGGGAAAATGGAGCTTCTGAAGCTCTCCAAATTCAAGCTCCAACTGAAGGCCTTAATCTCCGAAGTCAAACAACTCCAAGTAATCAATCACTAAATTCAAAAAATCGTTCACCCCTATGTTTGCAATTACTAGTAATTCCTTACGGTTCTTTGCCCTAATTTTATGATTTGCAGGAAAAGGAACGATCGGCTAGCGATCAGGTTCAGTTCATGATTCAGGTTTCGCTCTTTTTTTTTTCTTCTTCTCCTCCTGGAAAAAGCGCGAATTTCTGCATTTTGCCCTCTCTTAGAGACTCTCCTGTGGCCGTAGTAACATTAATTGTTTGGGGATGATGGTGAATGTTTGCAGAAGCAAACTCAGAAGGACGAGGAATTCTGTCGTAAGATAGCTGATTTGCAAGCTGAATTAGGGTTATCAAATGAAATCCGGAAAAAACTTGAAAAGAAGGTTCGTGCTTTTCCACTATTGTTTGAATGATTTTCTCTCCATCAGATTGAATTTAATCGATTCTGTAGTAGTAAGAGGGGATTATTTTTGTTTTGCAGGTGACTTTTCTCGAGAGTGAAAATTGTATGCTTGAGAATAAGCAGAAGGAATTGAAGGAGACTATAACTGGCCTACTTCAATCCAAAGATAGTTTTGTTCAAGTATATGAGGTTTGTTTTCTTCTCCAGTTTCAAGATCAAAACTAAAATTCTGTCTGTATAAAGAGATGCCTTACAAAAAGAAAGAGAATGATCATTTTAATTTTGTTAATCCAAGTTCAAATATAATAGCAATGAACATTTCTGTGGCTCCTAATTCAGGGTTGGCTATGTGGATCACGAGCCTTATTGCGTGTTTGGTTAATACAGATATTCTCTCTGAGGTTGTATAAATTGTGCTATGACATCTTTGCAATCGGTTTTTTTTTTTCCCTGATTTTTATTTGTTTGAGTTAGTGATTCTATTTTTTCTCAATGTCTGGTTGGGGCATCTCAAAGCATCCTACGCGCATGTCTAATCGCCTTATTTGCTCGTTTACATGTCTATTGGTTACTCTCACTTTATGTCCTTCTAATGCATTCATAATCAATCACTTGTGATCAAGTTTGTATTCTCGTTTTTGCTATACTCAATTGGATGGTTTAAAAATTTAATTTTTCTAGACCATGTTATCAAAGAGGCCTATGTGCACGATTGAGTTTTTTCATATGAATTCACAGGACTCTTATGGTGGATTGAAAAGAGAAATCGAAGACAGGGATAGAAAGATTTCTATTCTTTTGGAGAAGATCAAAGCTCATACACATCTGTTCAACATAATTGAAAAGGATGCTAACTCTATCAAGCAGGTCATGAATAATGCAGATCGGATTGTTAAAGAAAGAGATGAAGTAGGTCGTAGCTTTTTCAGTTTACTTCTACTGGTACCAATTCCTTGTGTGCTAGCAACTTGAATTATATATGGAAATGACGTTTCAGCTTTTTCATTTCCCTTTCTAATAGTTCTGTTTCTCCCCTCCCCCACCACAGTGGCTAGTTTCAAGAGAAAGCTAGATGAGGTTTCTACATGGGAGAAGCAATTTTTTGGTAATTTTATTTCCTAGTTTTCCTGGCATTTTGTTTGTCGCATTGAGTTCTGCAACATTCTTTTGAAAATGTCAACTTTAACTTTGTGTACTTTCTGAAGAGCATATATCTATGGATAATGCGTTTTATGAGACCTATGGGTTATGAGTTTGATTGAGAATCTCTTAGATGGAGAAACATATTGCACACATAGTTTTTTTATTAAAGATTTCACCCCCACTTTCTTTGTTGCAGAAAAGATTAATAACCTTGAAAGCCAACTTAGACACTATAAAGAGGAGCTTAAAAGAAAGGATAAAAATATTTTGGTATTGGAAGCACAACTAGAGGTTGCAAATTTTAGCGAAGACTTCCATCCCAGCGTCGACGAGATATCCTTGAAACTGTTGTACTTTCTATATATTTCTTTTGTTGTATAATCTTAGCAATCAACAGAAACTTGTAGAGTTTGTTGTCTTGACAAGTAAAACCTTCAGAATGCGATAACTTCCAAAGAAATAATCATACAGAATCTAGCCTTGGAGAAACAGGTGTGGTACAAAACTACTTGTTCCTTTTATTGACCTTTTTCGTCAACCTCAAAATCATCAGTTCGGTTCTTACTCCTGTTATGGGCTATGTATTGTTCAGGCTTTACAATTTGAGGTTTCTCGTCTTGGCTTTGTCATGAAGAAGTTCCAAGATGCTATGTCACGCATGGACGAAGAGGTTAGATAAAATTTATATCCAAAAGAATTCTTCTGCTCTATCACCTTTAAGTTGTGTTCTTCTGATTTACTTCCTCATGACACTGGATTGTGATTCTTCGACAAATGCTACTGATAACACTTCTCAGCTTTTTTTTTTCTCCTCTATCATTTATGCTATTTTTTGCCTTGTAGAGTTTGACTTCTGTTGTTTTAAAATATTGTAGCTCTGGGATACGTAAGAAATGATTTGATCAGTTCACTTAATTGAATTCAAGTTGAGCTCTAAGTTTACTCCTAAAATGTATAATGTTCATTTGTTTCACAGTGTCCAAAGACATATTTCTTTGATTGCTTCAAGAACTGAACTTGTTACTCTTTTGAACCGTTGTCACTACCTGTTCCAGGATAAGAAAGCATTTTTCTCAACATTGGATGCCCCAGAGGAATGTGCAACATTAACAGGAAATGAAGTGAATTGGTAATATACGTCTCTTGCGTATTTGTGTATTACTGGTTTATAGTTTCTTGCCACGAATTTCCATAACTGAATTGAATGATCACGTAAATTTGTCTCTTAAGTGGATGATTTTGGTAGTTAGTATAGTTCTCAGCTTTCAGTGATTCCTTTTCCATTTATTTGAGTGCAGCTCGGAAAATGTTGGAACAACTGAAGATGTCTATAATCAAAATATTCCTGCAGAAGCTGTGGGAAATTCAGGTTTATCTCCTGAAAAAGTAAAATCCAATTAATGTATTATGTACCACATTTTGAAAGTCTATGCTCATTATTAAAGTTTTCTAGGTATCTTGCTGGCAGGTTCGCCAGAATGTCAGATGTGCTCTACTCCTACAGCAAAGCTCTTGAATGAATTCGAGCTTAATTCCAGTGTCTCTGAGGTTAGCGATAATATACAGCCTACTTCCTTGGAGTTGGATTCTAGGACTCTAATCTCGTTTTTGTTTCCTCTGAGGCAATGGATAATATAGCATATGCTACGTAGAAATAATATTCCTGATAATACTGATTGCGAGCGCTCTTTCATGTGAAATATTCAGGCTGCTCATTTCCCAGCAAAATCTGCTTCCGAGCCCTCAAAATCAGACGCCGTGGAGGACTCTTGCAGTAGGGGTGAGCACGATGAAGATCATTCACCGGCCTAAGAGTCCTTGTATGTCAATTGTCAAAACTCACATAATGCAGAAACCTGGAGGAGCAAAATCACGAATGCAATGCATATTTTGAGATCAGAAAGGTATACCATTATGCATAGATAAGTTGAATATCTGTTACACCTCTAGTCTCTTAGTTTTTTATTGTTAAGAATGCTTAACTGCGTGCGTTCGTTCACTTTGCATTTCAAAATTCTGGAAACACCCGGAACAGTGTGATTTTCCAAAGCACATACAGATACATATAGGGTTCATATCTTGGGCTGGCCTTGTCTGACCCAGGCCCGATTCTTGGAGTTATCTCCTTACTCTTTGTCAGGTTCCGGAATCAGGCCTTCAGCCATGAGCATTTTGTTCAAACCCTCAATGACTTTCTATACAATAAAAAAAAAATTGTTTAAACCCCAGAAAACCAAAAAATTCCAAGTTTTTTTTTGCATATTGTTGCCTTGTTGGACTACAATGCACTGAGGCGCATGCGAACAAAAACGGAAACCGACTTTACAATCTATCCACCAATTAATGCAAAGTGTCTTGTTTTCCATGGAAATCAGTGAAGTCAAGCTGTGAAGGGATTCGGATTAGCCATAAAAAATAATTTTAAGTATCGGCCACCACATGATGGGAAATCCTTGATAATGGCCACGAGAAGAATCCGTTTGTTGGAATCTGGTTTTTGTGCCGTTCAGAAGTGGCAACCGACCTGCACCTCATTCTTAACATAAAGGTGTATAATACCGTATCCTCCAGCTTTTGAGGTTTTTTTTAAAAAAATTGATCGTCTCGGAGAAAATGCATCATTTTTTTTTCGTTTTAAAGAAAGCTCCATCCACTTGTTATAACTTTATAATTTTATCATGCGCCATTAAACACAGATGTAAGCTATATAATATAAATGTTGATCGGTTGCTCTTGATGTAAAAAGCACTCAATTTCTTCTTATCACTTTCCAAAGAAAAGTCATACTGGTTATAGACACCATGAACAATTCTTCCTAGTGCGACGAGTTGAATGCAAAATAATTGAGTGATGATACTGATAGTTTGTACCTCTTCGCCAAACCTTTTTGTGAGACTGTTCAAACAGGTTGACCATTATATTTCTTCTTGTTTTTCTTTTTTTTTTTTTTGTACTTTAAGAGAAAATTATATGGTTGAACAAATCTTTTGAGGCATCAGACAAGTGACAAAGTTTGAGTACGTAATATACGATATATTTTAAGGAGGTCAAAATTCGGATAAGAATTGATCACGAAAAAACGCAGAACAATAAATAAAGATATGGTTGGATTTAGAGATTCCAGATCTTGCTTCATCGTCAATGTCAGAAGAGAACTTTATAACAAGATTAGATGGTAAAGTTCGCATTAAAGCCAGAAAATCGAATCCTTCCATGAATTACACATGCTTTCCTCCCTCCCATTCTTTGCAATTTACTCCACCAACGCCCAATGGCACACTTCTAGAATCAGTTTGTATCTTTCCCAATACTACTACTAACTGCGGTTTTCTTTTCATTTTTTCCTTCTTTTTTTTTTGATACAAAGAAAGAAGATAGAATACCTGAAAATCTAAATTAGAATATTCAAATGATAAGAAACGCGGATAACATCGACGTGTTCTAACCATTGATGCATCATCTACCTCATTGTGGGCCAGAATTTTAGGCATCATCGTGAAAAATTTACTACGGGTGGTAATTTTTGTAAAGGAGACTTTTACTATAGTGGAGGTCCTGGAGGATGATCGCATTTAAAGCTGGATTATCATTACATTTTTTTCAGATCTCAGACTATTAGTTTTTTTTTTCTGCGCACATTTACTTATAGACTCAACATCAATAATGATCATCATCATTCATGAGTTCGATGGGTCCAGTCCCATGTCAATTCAAACTTCAAAGTGGCCACATTTGCCACTCATGCATGCGAGTTTTGCGAAGATCCATCAATTATTTCGTCTGCCAATTGTGGTTGTCAATCAAATGTTGAAAAAAAAAAGAGAGTGTTTTCCAATTTTGTTCCCATAATTAACTACCCCTTTTAGACCTCAGAAAAACTGGTGCCGATGAGATAAAAAGCCTAGCAAGATTATAGATATGTAGAGAGTTAAATGAGATAAATGAGAAAGGAAAAAGACGCAACAAGAAGAGTGAAATGGGTCCTGGATCCATAATCAATCACTAGATTAACTTCGGACCAAAGGCTTTTGAACCATCTTCCCACATTATGAGTTGTAGGAATTTATTTCATGTTTTAGGATCACACACACATGCAGTGCTGGGGTATATCCAAGATTCCATTCTAGTCAAATCTGGATCAATTTATATTGTTTTTGTGTTGATTTTTTTTCCTATTTGATCATATAAATAATTGTACTTTGCCACTCTATGTTTGAACATTTTAAAGGGACCACGATCCTTAAAAATCTCCGTTGAACTTTGAAGGAAGTGGTTCTGTTCCAGAAACAAAAATGAATGAATAAGGCTGTAAACCAAAGCTGGCTCGGTCAAAGCTCGGGTTGAGTTCGAGGTTGACTGAGTTCGAGCCGAGCTCGGGCTGATTTTTTAAGAATACGAGCCAAGTTCGAGTTTAAACAATATTCGCTTGTTGGCTCATCGAGCTAAACGAGCCAGTCCTTTTTTTTTTAAAAAAAATAATATATTATATATATAATTTATAATATTATATATAAAATAAAAAATATATATTTATTTCGAGTTACGAATCGAGTTCGAGTTTCTTGTTAAGAGACCGAGCCGAGCTCGAGCTCAAAAAATTTAGGCTTGTTCGAGCTCAAGCATGGGTAAACTCGGGCTCGACTCGGCTCGTTTACACCCCTTGAAAACCAATGATGGCGAGCTGTGCGAAATGAGTTTTTAGGGGATTAATTAAAAGTCTCTTTTCTTTGTCCTTTACATTTTAACCCTATTATACTTAAGCATTTTATTTTATGAGAGTAATTAAGTGCAATGAATAATTGAAGTCGATTTTCTTGTTTGTAGATTTTATTCATTTTATATCTCGAAATAATTTTTCTATCAATAATTGTTAAATATTAGACGATAAGAAAGTAAATTAAGGAAAATGTCGAAAAAAAAAGGTTAGATAGGAATGTTGCCATTGATTTCTTGCAGGGTTTTGTAAATGCTTAAAAGCTCAACTAATTTTTTTTGGGTTTTTTGTTTGTTAACGCCTTTATCAACTTGCTTGGGGACTTTGTATTTTCTTTTTACATTCTTTATCGTTCTAGTCTAAACAACTTATCAATTTTAACAAATATAATGAAGAAAAGAAGATACTACATACATGTTTCTTTCTTCTTTTTGTATCATTCCAAAATACGAAACTTCAGATATAATTTCCACACCTAACGAATGAAGAAGTCATTTTTACTTGAATCCTACTCATTACTCAGATCCCCCTAACCAAATGAAAATGAGAGCTCTAAATATAACACATTATTACATTTAAATGCTACCTTGCTTTACTGCTGAGTGTGAAAATTGAGCACTGTATTTACTGCCCCCATTTATTACTGCACATTTTTCCAGTATTCCCACCCCGTTATTTACTGCCACAAGCCTCCCTTACTGTATCATAAAAGTGTGCCATTAATTTATACTACCTCTATATTTTTATTAGAGTTATAATTGGACAATTTTTTTTTTCTTTTTGTAATAGATTTTATATTTTCCTTAGATATATTTTTTTTTCATTGTTTACCCCTCAACAGTAGTATATCTCTCAATTTACTCCAACCAAAGTCATCAATGTACGTAATAAGGCCAATTTAGTATTCCCTCCATTATGAAATATGTAAGTATTTTTTTTTAGCAAAATAGAGAAATTTCAATATAAGTGTCATTTTTCTATTCTAGTACAATTTTTGTCTAAATTTTTAAAATTACCCTCAAAAGAAAATTTATTAACATAAACCTTTTTGTTTTTATATAGTAGGTTAAGGATATTATAGTGATTTCTCTGCTCTATTTGATTGTTACTTAGACTCCGTTTAAATTATTTAATGATACTTATTTTAGAATGAAGTGAGTAAACTCATAACATATTTGTAACAAACAATTAAAATTATTGAATTTTATTTAGAGCAACTAAGTATATTCAAGATGTATATTGACTAATAAAAAGACAAGTACACCACACTTGCTGAATATATTACTCCCTCCGACTCATAATTATTGTTCAGTTTGAGTTTTCATTTTTAGTTCAAATTGTACTAAAAGTGAAATTTCAAACTGGACAATAATTTTGGGACAGAGGAATTGTTAATTAAAGGTAAAAATGTAATTTTATGAGAAAGATATAATTTTAATGGTTAAGTAACTTCAAAATAGAAGGTCATAATTACTCTACACCAGTTACTATATTTTGTCATTATTTTTTCACTATATATATCATTTTCAGTTTATTTATATGTGTAGGATTAGGTATTGACATCTTATAAAAATGAATGGATATAGTATTACTTTATAGGATTTTATTGCATTTCTTTTAGAAAGGTGATTCAGTCGATGAAGTCATGGGTTTTGAAAGAAAAGAAAAATATGACGTCTTAAACCTTCATAATTTAACTCGATGACGTAGCAACTATCGACCTTAATTCTTAAATATAAAGGGTTAAGACAAATTGAGAGATTAGATTTAAGTTGGAAGGGTAGTTGAAGATTTTATGTGACTTCTCATAATTTGTCACGCATATGATGAGAGATGTGAAATACAAGTTTAAACTAACCTATTTGGTCAAATCCTTCAAATCACACCAAACCTCAGCCACCAGTTTGGTAGTTCGCTTTAATGTAAAAATGTGTCTAAAATCCAGCCCCAAAATATATATTCCATAAAAAAGTTCATACTAAATAAAGAAAACAAAAATCTTGTGATAATCCAACATCAAAATAATTTGGTACTAGAATATATGCAATTTATACAAAATCGGCCCAAATCCGTACATTTTTATTAATGTGATTATGTTCTTCTACTAGGTGGTTTCTTCTAATTATAAATCACATGTATTAGTCTTTTTTCTAATAAGTTTATAGTACTCCCTCCGTCCTATAATTATTGTCCAGTTTGAGTTTTCATTTTTAGTTCAAATTGTACTAAAAATAAAATTTCAAATTGGACAATAATTTTAGAACAGAAGTAGTACTATATACACTACTTTGAACCAAAATTTATCAATCGCTCTCGATTTAAAAAAAAAAGAAAAAGAAAATGGCTAATAACAGCTTTCATACTTAACTACATTAAATGATACAGATAGAATTGTCCTTTACAATAAGGCAAAAAGAGAGAGCCTCTGTTCATTTTTCATTTGGGTTTATTTCTGAACTTTTTTCGTCTTTTACAACCTTTTTTTTTTTTTTCTGGAAGACTAATATGCGGTAACGATAACTATCAACAAGACCGTAAACTCTATCTAATAAAATCACATTTTTTCCCTTCCTTTTCAGTTCGGCGAATGAAATTTATCATTTTGATACGTACGTAATTAACATTTTAAAAAGAAAAAAGAAAAAGAAAACAACAAACGAAGAAAAAGGAAAAAGATAGTAGGAGGAGTACGGCGTGGGGACTGAATTGATGATGAGATTCATTTGACAAATCCCAGTAAAATTTAAGATTTTGGGTGACAGGCAGCTGAGATAAGCCGACGAGACAAATAACGTTAAAAAAACAAGGCCGTCACTCTGCGGCCGATCGGAAACTCGAAACTGCACCCCCACCAGGCGAAAAGACGTACCAATCCTTCTTCTTCCCACACGTTTGAGGAGCCCATTATTTCGCCACGTGGATCTCCTCCTCAAGTTGGGGTCCACTCCGGTGACCCCACCTTCCCCACCTCCCCCCGCCCGGGGGTCTTCAAACTGCCGTCACACTGATTTTTGCGTGTTCTGTTTCTTTCTTATTGTGCTTATTTTGACTTTGTTCTTCTTCTTCTTTCTTCTTCTCCTCTTTTTGAATCTCTTTTTTTTGCTGCTTAGCTCTCTCTGATTCCTTTGTGTGGAAAAGTTTTACACACGTTTGATGCAACATTCCTTTTACACCATTTATTCTCCCATTCTTATTCTACTTCCTGGGTTCTCTTCCATTTCACGTCTCCTTTTCCAATCTGAGAGATTATTATTTATTTATTTTTATACACAGTGCTCTTGATCAAATATTCTTTTGTGGTGACCTGTATATATGCGGTCTCGAATTCGTTTTAGATTCTAGAGTTGCGGGTTCTGGGTTTTTGGAGGAGTAATTTAAGCCCAGGTGGAATTAAAAATGGGGGCCTGCGTATCAAGGCCAGATAGTTGTGTTGGGGGTAAATTGGGAGGTTTAAAGAAGAAGACCCGAAGGAGAAGGAAAGGGGTCAACCGGAAGGTGTCTTTTCAACTGTCTGATCCACCGCTGGATAGACTGGAAAAGCCTCTTCCTCTGGATCGCTCCTTCAACAATCCCACCTTCAAAGGTTCTGTCTTTCTCCTCAGAAAAATCAATCCGTTTGTGTGTTTATGGGTTGGAATACTTGTTGTTGTATAATCTGAAGTGATCACATTGATATGGATTGTTAATGAGCATACCGATTGAGATTTTGTATATGGTGTATCATCTTCTTAATGGAGTCAGTCTCGGACTGGTTTTGGTTTGGTGTGTTTTAGTTTGGAGTTGACTTAATGGATTGATGTAATGTGATTATAACTTGTCAGGGTTTATAATATTCAAACAATGTACAGAAATGATTCTAGGTTCTTGGAAAGTTTGTAACTTGCCCGGGCAGATATGAGTGGCAAACAGCTTTATTTATGTTTAGGTTCTTACCCAATTCACGCTGGTTGGTTAAAGCACCAATGGTCCTCAGGAGTGTAATTTGAAAAGTTTATAGCTTTTGAGAGTGATATCACACATTTTCATTATTATTAGTTCATCATCTATAGGAGAGATCAGAACTTGTTTCGATATTTCAATATGTTAGACTCTGAATATAATGAGCACAAATGTGGTCATCGTTGTCAGTCTGCAATAGATGTAACTGAGACAAGTTTATTATTTGGGTTGAGGCTTTGCGCGTTGAGTGCTATAACTAGCAATGCACATTCAAATTTTCTTTGGTAGCGAGTTGTATCTGCACTGAAGAATTTGACATGGTGTCAGATTATAAGTACTTCAGTTTTTGGATTTGAGGATTTGATAGTGGTTCTACTGAATGATAACTTGATGACATTTCATAATGGAGTTGAAATTCTGCTATGAAATCTCTTTCTTTACTTTTCTGAATCAGATATATGATTATTGATTTGTTTATTCCCTTGCAATGTGCCAACAGGAAGCGCTGAGGAGGCATGGTTTGATTCAGCTGCAATTCTTGAATCTGACTGTAGCGATGAGGATTTTCAAAGTGCTCCTGATGGTAAATAATTATGTTTACTGAGTCAATTGTTTGTGAGACTCCAATGTGCTGTGTCGAAGCTCGATGCATGCACCATTTATGCGGATTATTTATTTACTGAATCTTTCTAATGCATGTTATGTATCTTAACCTGATACTGACCTTCAAACTACATTATCACTTTTTGCAGATGCACACTCTGTCAGCGCATATGATGCTTTGTCACAGTCTAGTATTACATCTCCCAGATTTTCTAATCACAGAGATGGTGATGTCAATTCACATTGCTCCTCCTCTGTCGACCTGTTACAGAGGCCAGAAGATTCATCTCATTTGGAGTCTCCTCGCATCTCTGCCAGTATGGTTTCTAGAAGTGCCAGACACCCTAACTATTTTAATTTCTAGTTGAAATCTGATGTACCCTCCAATGAGGTGCAAGCTGTTTTTGTTGATGAAATCTTCTCATTTGCAGATGATGATGCACATGGGGAGAGTGGATTGCTTGATAACTGCGGTATTCTTCCAAATAATTGTTTGCCTTGTCTTGCTTCGACTGCCCCCTCTGTGGAGAAGAGGAGATCACTTAGCTCAAGTCCTCCCAGTGCTAGGAAGAAGGCTGCTCTGAAAAATCCTTTCAAGTGGAAGGAAGGAAATTCTAGTGCAAACCTACGTGAGTACCAAAATTAAAACTTGTCTATTAGCTGGTTCAGGTAGAAATTGGTACTTTAGACCTACAAAGAAAGGTTATGTCATTGTGTGCATCTGTCTGTATTGATCTTTTAGTTATTTAATTGATGCCATTGATTTAGACCTATTATCCTCATCTTCGAAATCAAAAGATGGGGAGATTAAGTCTTTGACTAGATCGCTTTCATAAGCATAAGCTGTCTGATACCAGATGTCCTTCTCCTGCAAAGTTGTCTTTTTGCCTTCCTGTGGTGTTACTGTTGTAACTTCTAAGGTTAGGATGAAAGATCTGAAGAGAAAAAGGGGTAAAGATAAGAAATATTGCATCTAGCTCTTTGCTTGTGCTTATGTTTTTCTTTTGGCTGTGAGGAAGTGTCAATGTGAATACTTTTTGGACTGTTTGATTACTAAATGCTGAATATTCCATTTCACCTACATCTGAGTTTTTAACTGCACCCAGAAAGTGAGAGACACTACTAAACATTTAATCTTTGCAGTTTCTTCCAAAGCGCTCTTGCAAAGGCCACTGGCTGGTGCCCAAGTACCTTTCTGTCCTTTGGAAAAGAAGGTTTCTGACAGTTGGTCACATATTGAACCAAGTAGTTTTAAAGTTCGGGGAGCAAATTATCCTAGGTAAGAGAACTGTGCTCAACTTACTTTCTTGTGGTTATATATTCCTAGGTGAAGCTGCATTGGTCCAGAAAAGCTGTTGTATACACATTTTCTATCTACTCTGCCCCGCTTTCCTTTTGAATTGTATGTCTTCATTTCTCTCACTCATTCAATCTACTTATGGCATCATGCAGGGATAAAAAGAAGGATTTTGCATCCAACTGTGCAGCGTATTATCCATTTGGTGTTGATGTATTTTTATCTCCTCAAAAGATAAATCATGTTGCTCGATATGTAGAACTCCCTGCCATTAATCACTCTGCGAAACTTCCACCAATTCTTGTTGTAAATGCTCAGGTACCACTGCTTGCAGTTCAAGGGATCCTTGACATGATTAGCAGTTCATTCAAAATTGAGTTTCATTTATTTATTTATTGGGTACAAGTAAAAGAGTAACCACACATGGGGAGTGTTGATTAGCAAGGCAATAGGAAAACAGTTTTGTTTATGTGAATGAGGAATCAATAATGTTAACCGTCTTGGTATAGAATTCTGAAGTTTGGCTAGATCTTCTGCACTGTGATCTAACTCGTGCTACATTTTCAGATTCCTTTGTATCCGGCCACGTTTTTCCAGAATGAAACTGATGGAGAAGGTTTCAGTATTGTGATGTACTTTAAACTTAATGAACGTTATGCAAAGGAACTTTCATCCCAATTTCAAGAAAGCATCCTGGTAAGCATGGTTCCCTGCTCATTGCAATTGATGATATTCAAGAACGTTGCAATTTGAAGATGGCTGTGTAGTTTCTCAATAATTGAAGAGAAGCTCTATTGACTAATTTGAATGTAACTATGTTCCTTCTTTTTTTAGTTGGATATCTCTGAATCGCTTTCCTTTCTTTCCTTGAGCTAGTCTATACTATAGTTTTACTCATGGTGCCTTGATTGGTGTTTGCCTCCCCTTTTTGGATCAGAGAATAATTGATGACGAAGTTGAAAAAGTGAAAGGTTTTCCCTCAGACACAATCGTACCTTTCAGGGAAAGATTAAAAATTCTTGGACGTGTAGGCAATGTGGACGACCTTCCTATAAGTGCAGCTGAGAGAAAGCTTATGCATGCTTATAACGAAAAGCCTGTGCTCTCGCGTCCTCAACATGAATTTTACTTGGTCAGTGTAGCTTCTAGTTTCAGAATGTTATCGTTATTATTTTGTTTTTGCATTTTAATTTTGTTCAACATGGAAATGTTTGAAGTGGTAGTACTACATTGATTTTTTTATAAACTAAGAGAACTGATTTGCAGGGAGAGAACTATCTTGAGATCGACCTGGATATGCATCGATTCAGCTACATCTCCAGGAAGGGTTTTGAAGCATTCCTAGACCGGTTAAAGTATTGCGATTTGGACTTTGGCCTCACAATTCAAGTAAGCACTTTGATTTGGCCCTTTTTCAATTCACTAGTTGGCTTTCAATTATTCAGTACTAATATTATCGAGATTGATTGATTGTTGTTTTCACTGAACAGGGTAATAAATCCGAGGAGTTGCCGGAGCAGATTTTATGTTGCGTAAGGTTAAATGAAATTGATTATGTGAATTATGAACAGCTGGGGTTTAGTAAGGACCCCGTTTTGTAGGCAGAAAAGAAGTCTGCCGTAATATTTATAGCAGTTATTATCTCATAAATATATACAGTATATGAAAGCACTGCAAAACTCGTTATAGCACCAAGCGCTTCAGTTTCTCTTGACCCTAAATGGTCAAATATTCAATACCATTACTTGTACATGTCATACAAAGACAGCCATCAGCCGATTGTTTGCAATAGACGGGCGTTTGTCTTACAACTTAAGGTTCAAAAATTTAATAAACAACTTCCATCGAAAAATATAATGGTTAAAAAAAATTCTGACAAAAATGTACTATCTGAGGACAGAAACCATACATCCACATTACTTCTTAATAGTGATCAAAAAAGTAGTTAAGAGTTCAACACATTATAATTAATTAATTAGATTAAGAGAATACTAAGTACTCCCATAGAAGGGTAGGGGAGAGGAGGAGGAGGAGATTGTTCGGGGATCTTCCTTTTCCCTTCGCGTTAGGGCGAAGTAGTGTTATTTATTAGTTATAACCTCTTACAGTCGGACGTTAACGGCGGATGGGCCAATTTATATAGTCCATATATATGTGTGTGTGTGGGGGCGCGGGCGCTTCTCAAATTTGAATTTCCCTAGTTCTTGGAAACTCTACTAGTTATAATATTTGCATTCGCTGTCTGATGTGTTGGAGGTTCAGATAGATAACCTCATATGTTCTCAGGAGAACTTAAGAAAGGAAATCAAGTACCAATATTGCTTTCGACTTTATTTGTTTGGCCATTGTACAACTTCCAAACTTTCTTTTGATTATTGCTTTCCATCTGTGTTCCTGGGTATATGCAGATACTAGAAGACTACAAATGAGGACTGATTACCCTTATTACGTATAGTGTGTCCTAATTCCGCTTTCGAGATTCCCTAATTAGCTGTACTATTATTTGATGATTGAACGACTCAAATTTGTCTGTTTTTATGTAGTCTACTGCTAGCAGGGACGTAGACCTACCATAGGGCCTCCAGGGTCCGTCGACCCTGCGGCCGACCAGAGAAACCCCTAGTAGGTATCTCCGGTTAGGTTTCCGGTGGTCCGTCAATTGAGAGCCGCCCCTGCAGAACGAAGAGATGTGGGGAATTCATATTAATGAAGAAGAAGATTACTTTTGGACTAAGGCATTTTTCTTAAACTAAAGGCCCGATTCTTTAAATAATTTATTTCTTGGGCTTATATCTAATCTTGAGACCGTCTCGCCCAGTCTAGATTTGTTTGAGTAACTATAAAAGAAAAACCTGTGTTAAGGAAAATATTTTGGCAAATTTTTTTTTAACTAAAGAATTCATTGGCTATAACTGGAAGAGTGATCTTTTTAAATAAAACTTACATAGTGATTTATGTAATTCATATTCTTTTTTTCCCGTTAGTATACTCAAGAATAATACTTTAGATTAGCCCTGCGGACTTGGAAGGCTGGGTTCGTCACTGACTGCTAGATATAAACTGTGACTGTTCTAGAGATTTTTAACTTGTGGGCTGATTTTATTTTATTTTTGAAAGAAAGGATTTCATTATAAAGAAACAACAGTTACAGGGTACATACAAATAAACTTGCTTCCCATTATCAACAATATATCTTCCTACCTTTTGAAACACACACAGAGTAAAACTATGCATGCTTTAAAACAACGATCTTCTAAACCTCGTAGACTGGAGGGAATTTTCTGAGAATGTGTTGTACTGTAATTGGTTTGGTCTTGAAATTCTGTGATTTCTCTCCATGCAAGTGAGTGAACCTGCTAGAAACCAGAGTCTTGAAACTGAATACATGTAAATTGTAATTCCCAGCTTTCGTTAGATGTGTGTACATTGAATCATCATCTAAGAAGAGGATCTAACTCAGTTACGTTAAGGATGCTATGGGCGCGAAATAAAACTTCTGTGGCAGTATTTATCAGCCTCAATCTTGATCAATTAATGGCCGATGTGGACAGCAGTTGTGTAGTCAAGATGGTATTGAGTACGGCTGAGATTCTAGGGATTAATGTTACATTGGTACGGCTATTTTCTCTACCAAAGTGTATAATGTAGATGGGATTCAATTTGGTTTCTCGATTTAATATAAGATCGGATTAAATTGCATGGTAAATAAAAACCAGTGTTCTTAAGTCTCATGTGTGTCCTACACTAATCAAGGAGATCAGATCAGTTGTTTGCAGCTTCCATAGCAAAAAGTTGTACCAAACTGCCTTGCGGAACCTCTACTTAGGAATTGAAAATTGGTCACAAATGATTGGGCTTTACCCAATAGAAGTTGCGAAATCCACAATTTTGAAAGGAGTAAAAAGGTAGTACCAAACTGGAGGAGATAAATTGTTTTCAGAGCAAACAAGGAAGTATCACAAGTATTTTTATTTTTATTCCGACAAGACAATCAAGGTGGCACCAAGTGAATAAGGTTGTGGCTTGTGAAGACCAAAGTAGCAGTGGGTTCACTTGGAAGCTTCAACATTAGCAGCAGCTTGCATGTTTCTTAGAAGCTGGAGGAGTTCATCTGCCTCCGGAAGAGTACCCTTAACAGCTTCATGAGACTTGAACCTCTCTGCCCATCCCACAAGTGCCGGAGTCTTGGTTTCATCTAATATTTTCACATCCGAATTCACCTCTGAAACCTTTAGCCACCCAAGATAGCAGCCCAAAACAAGATCAAGGTAACCTAATTTGTCTCCCCCGAAAAATCCATTTCCATTACTGCACTTCACGAAAGCATCCTCTAACAAAATCACACCTTCCAGGATTTTCTCCAAAATTGCTGCCTTTGACGACTCTTCTGTAGCATCGGCTAAAGACCTCAGCGCTGGGTACCACTGCAAAATTGCACAACCCAAACCATACAACGTACCCAAAAATAGAAGAAAGACATAAGATTTGAAAATTTCACAAAAACATCGAAAAAAAAAAAACAGGCCAAGGGACTCTGTTTCTAACCGCGATTGTCTCTATGTTCAATGCCACTACTTAAATTCACTCAACCAATGAATTTCGTGGGATCTGGTCTTTTTGTTGCAACTAATGAATACAGAGCCATCTCCAACCCAGATCATTAATTTACAAGGTTATTTTGTATCAGTTTACTTGTACGAACACTCGAATCACAGATCATTCATCAGAAAAGAAAGTTTCAGAGTTTCAGTTGAAAAGGGGGTTACCTTGTCATCAATGTAAGCAGCCCAGAAGCGGGCGGTTGACCGGTCATAGGGATGGGAAGGGAGGATAGATGGACCATCAGACCAGGTCTCATCTATGTACTGTACAATCACAAGCGACTCGCAGATGGGTTTATCGCCATGGATGAGAACTGGGATCTTCTTGTAAACCGGGTTGGATTTCAGAAGCAGCTCGCTTTTTGCCATCACATTCTCCGGGATGAATTCATAGTCAACTGACTTGAGGTTGAGGGCGAACTGAACCCGATTCACGAAGGGGCTTGGACGATACCCAAGAAGCTTTACATCACTTGGTGGTGGTGCCATCTCGGTAATATATTAGATTGAATATGATGATGAGCAGAACTAATTGATCAGCTGAATGGTATCGCAAGGCATAAAAAGAAAGGAATGCTGTCTTTAAGAGGTCGATAGTGGTGGCGCTCTTTATAGTTTTTTTTCCGTCTTTCTTTGAAGGTGCAAAAATGATAAAATAGTTTGAGTTTTGACTTTTGAGTCTGAGAACTTTCCCATGACGACTAAATTCATAGAACCTTATCCACTCACTGAATCCCAATAAGTCAACATCACTACAGAGCCAAATAAGAAAAGTACTATTTTTAGTCTTTACTGTCCCCTATAAAAGATCCCTTTCCAAATTCCAATTTTCCATGACTACACTTCACTAGCATTGTCCCTGTACAAATTACTCAAGACCACTACAAGCAACCTTTGTGAATATGAATTATGATGAACACAAATTCGGCTGAATGTATATTAGAATTTAGTTATGTAAAGCCTAAAATTTATCTCTTAATTAAAGATCGATAATGATAGCCCTGTTTATAGTCTCCTCTGAACCCAAACTACAGTTTAACTTGTAACCTGTTAAGCTTCAATAGGCGTTGCGGCCACCTTCGCTTGAAAGTTGATTCCGATTTAGTCGATGAAATTTTCAATCAAATGAAACGAAATATTTGAAAATCAGGCTGCTTTATAATCTTGTAACACCCAGCTTTTTCATTGAATCCAATGAAAATTTCCAGAAAAAAAAAAATTAAAAACAAAGAACACAATGTGATCCATTCCAAAATACAATAAACTAACAACATGAAAACCAAAACAAGAAAAGGTTCCAAAACAACTTTAGCAGAGGAAACAAGCGGTTTCAAGTGGAAAGCTTCAGCAAGCAGTTCATTCTAAAGAGCGCTGAGGAGTTCATCAGGCTCAGGAAGAGTGCCTTTCACAGCTTCATGAGACTGAATCCTGTGAGACCATTCTGCAAGCGCCGGCGTCTTGGTTTCATCCAGAAGCTTCACCTTTGCATCCATCTCCACAACCTTGAGCCACCCCAAATGGCAACCCAACGCGATATCCAGGTACCCTGGATTCTCTCCTCCAAAAAATCCCTTTCCATGACTAGATTTCACAAAAGCTTCCTCCAGCAATCCTAAACTTTCACTAAACTTCTCCAGAACTGCTGCCTTCGACTCTTCGTCTTTTGCATCAGTTAGCCATTTCATTATGGATCCAAACAACTGCAGCAAAAAAACAATCCATTGAGTTGTAATTATAGAAATTGAGCTTTGATTTGAAGGAAGAATAAAAAATATATATATAAAAAAAATGATTGAAACAACCGAATTAGTACTAACCTTGTCATCAATATAAGCAGCCCAGAAGCGGGCGATGGCGCGATCATAAGGAGATTCAGGGAGGATAGAAGGGCCATCAGACCAGGTTTCATCGATGTACTGAACAATCACAAGGGATTCGTTAACGGGCTTATCTCCATGGATGAGAACAGGGACTTTCTTGTGAACCGGGTTCGATTTCAGGAGGAGCTCACTTTTATTATCGGTATCCTCTACAATGAATTCGTAGTTTACCGATTTGAGATTCAGGGCAAATTGAGCCCGATTCACGAATGGGCTTGCTCGGAACCCGAGAAGCTTTACATCGGAAGAAATGCTGGCTGCCATCGGTTGTTAATTTGTTTTTTCCCGCCGGGAAGGATTGAATGTTTTTTTTTTTTTTATGGAAAAACAGAGAGTTTTCTTTTCTTTTTTATTTTGGTGAGGGTGAAGATGATGGAAAGCGCCTTTTTATTGAGCCAAGAAGATTGCATTGAACATCTTTATACTTTGTTTACTTTTTGACTTTTCAACAACTGACGCGTAGGCGTTGGGATTTGAACGCTTTTTTAAATCCCCTTTATTATTATTATAGTACTAGGAAGTCTAGAATGTCATGAGTCATGACGTACGTCAGCACGTACAAATTTCTACATTCCAGAACAAATGAAAACGAACAACTAATGACGGTCAAAGAATCGATAATATTGTATTCTTTCTGTACACATGGACCGAATAAAAAACAAAAAAAAAGCATACCCTATTTTGTTGGATAAAAATAACAGTATGAGATGGCCTAATTTTTCTTTGAAGAAAAGCGAAATTGGCAAAGAACGCAAAAATGTTTCATCGTTTCAGATGTAAAAATTCTTGATCATGTTGTAAATGAAAAACGGTGCCATTCATTGCCCTGTACTGAAAGAATAACTGCTGACAGCTTGTCACTTTTTGAAGCTTCAGCTTTTAGCAGCCGGCAGCCGCCTTATCAGCCTTTTTCCAAAAACACTTCAAAACAAAAAAAAAAAAAATTCTCTTTCCATTTACTAAGACTTTTGAAAAAAGCATCCTCCCACCAACTTTGGGACCTTTCACATGATTTCAGTATATTGACTCTTCTAAGCAAATGGTAACCCGCCAGCACTATTGCATACTAATCAACACGAGTTGAGCTCAATATATGAACAATGTTTTACCGGAACATATTAATAATAATCATTGCACGGAAGAAATTGTATAAATCAACCAGTACGTTGCACCTTCTCAAAATGAGACATGGGGAAGTCATTATCTTTTCTTCTTTTTAACCACAGGGCAACGGTCTTAACTAGTACAAGCGGTAGAGCACCCAATGATCCTGTTCTAGAAATAGAGAAATAAAATTAAGAACCACATCAAAAAAAAAAAAAATATAACCCCTTATTTCTTATATTACTTATAAAAGTACGAGTTCCAATTATATTATAATGTTTTGATTGGTTCATAGGTACTTCGATGACATCAGCTATTTTAAGGGGTTATACTTGTCATTAATTAAATATTATATTATTTTTTAAACAATTTCTCCTTAATGAAGTAAAAGACACACAAGAATTAAACACTTGAACGTCAAAATGACGTCGTTTTGACTCCTGTATAACCCAAAACTCCCACTTAAAATTATACAATTTTTCCGTTACCCTTCCTCCACCTCCAGTCTCCGACTTTGTTAATCCCACAAATTTCATACTCCAATTTTCCATTGGTTCACTTCCTCCTCCGCGTCAATTTCAGCCTCCAAGGTTGCTGATAAAAGCAGCAGTGATGAATCTGGAAGTCATGTTGGTGGAGGCGGTGGGAAGGTGGAACTGTTAGTGACGATGGAGGTTTTTCGGTGGTGCTCCAAAATCAGTCCTCCGCCAATCTTCCCCGTCATAGTTACCAAATTCGCCCCAATAGCACTAAACCTTCGCTTGACTTCTGAAATCCAGAGTGCCCTCGACTGGTTGAATATAGTGATTTGATCAACATAAGATTGGTGGAGAAGTTGGTCGTGGCGGTGGAACGTTTCCGGGAGAAGCCCTTGATAAATCCACCTCCCCTTCTCACCCATGGAATTCACGTTTTCTATTGTCCTGTAAATGCCGCATTTCTTTTTATGGCTAAATTTCGTAGTCTCTAAATCAATGAATTGTTCTCGAAGAATTGTGATTTATTTCCCGTCATAGAATTGTGATGTCTCCACCATTATTGTAACCTCCTTATTTCTTTAACGGAATTCAGTTTTATGTTTGGCCATTCCTTTTGGTCCTATTTTTTATTGTTTTTCATTAATGAAATTTTTTTTGATAAATTTAATGATTAAAATTGATGGTGTTGTTGGATGTTCGTGGTGCTTATTCTCATTAACAATAATCGCTTGCCAAATTTTGAGTATAATACACAAGTTTCATGCTCTACTTCGATTTCCCCTGGAATACCCAAGTATGTGCTATACTGCTTCTTTGAATCAAGCTTGCTAGATACACAGCTATCTCTGTTACATTAGTTTTTGTGGCAGTTGAATGGAGAACCTATGCTTATTGGAGAGCCTTCTCTTGCTGCTAAAAAGGTTAGCACAGGCGAAGAAGTTTTTTTTTTTAAAAAAAAAAAACTATATAGAGCACGAAATGGGCTGCCAGAAGATTGGTTTTGGTCATGATAACAGGATTTGGAATTCGCTTTGTATACTATGGCCTTCAACTTAATGTTGAAAATTTGAACTTCAACATATACCTCACAGTAGCAGTAAACGCCACAATGGAGATACTAGTAGTGTTCTTCGGTAGCTTATTACTTAGCATGGCTAATCGCCGGGTAATTTTTTTCTCAATCAGCTTATGTAGCTGGATTTTCAAGCATTCTTTGCATAATATTTGCAAATGTAGGAAATAAATCAGGAGTAAGCTGGCCGCAATTGATCCTTGAAGCGCTTGGGTTCATGGCAATTTTGACTGCATTTGATTTTTTGTATATTTTTTTGTGTAGAACTCTTCCCAACGAATGTGATAAATTTCGCTGTCTCAATGTTGCAGCAAGCATTAATGTTAAGGATATCTATGGCTCCTCTGTTGGTGGCTGTCGGCAAATTCATTCCTTATATAGGCTTTCTCATTTTTGGATTGCTCTCCATTTTAAGTGGAGCCTTGAGTTGGTGGTTGCATGAGACCAGAAACTATCCTTTGTATGAGACATTGGAGCCTTTAACTATAAACCACCAAAAAACTGAAAAAGAAATAAATAGAAAAATAGAAAAGTATAATTTTTCTTTGAATTTATTTTGATGGTGAGGAACAGGCTGAGTCCAAATGCTACTACTTACCATGTTTTCTTGAAGTACTTATTCTGGTGCAATGATTTAGAAAGTTCATGGAGCTTGTATCAAAGGATGAAGAAAACCAGATATCTGGTGAACATACAATATTCTCTTGAACTTTATCAATAAAGACAAATAATTATCTTAATTTCTGTAACTGGCAATGCTGACGAAGCATGGATCTGTACGGTGCCTTAGGATGGACGACGATGATTATCTGGGCGGCGGCGGACGGCCTAAAACCTGCAAGACAGAACTTCGGGTATCTTCCGAGGGTAGACTCTCCGATGCTTAAGTCAATAAGGGACTAAAGAGAGTAGAGAGAGAAGGATGTGTATCGTGTGTAGAAGGTGTAGAAGATAGGTAGAAGATGTGAATTATGGGAGAGGCACCACCTCTTTATATAGAGGTGGTGTTACCTGTTTCTTGAAACCCTAGCGAAATTGGTTTAGGCGGTGGCTTAATCTCCAAGTAACGTAATCCTAGGCCCAATACGCCTAGGGTTTATTTCAGACTCGTCAAGTGCCCCTAGCAAGCCATATTCTCGAGACTTGATGAGAAGCATATAGGTTGCTACGAGTGTTGATGTCTTCTCGTGGTGTTGCCCCAGTTCTTGAACTCTTTCGTTCTCGGGTGTCACTTATATAAGATAAAGAGAATCAAGTGCCTCGAGAAGGTCTTTGTATTAGTGAGTTCCTGATTAGAAGAGGGAAGCTTGTGGATGACGAATTAGGAGGATGGCACCTAGATTCTCTAATTTGAAGGTGAGAAGCCTGTAGTTGCCTGTCGTGCAGGTCTTGTGGCTGTGCCCGACTAGCAGGTCTTATTTGGCCGTTGCCCGACTAGCAGGTCTTTCGTTACATGTAGTAATAAAATACTCGTAAAGAATATCGGCTGAAAATTAAGTTATATTCGAGAAATATATCAAAATAGGTTTGAGAAGTACCTCGAGGTCGAGAGATGAATTGATTACTCGAGAAGGTGTTACCTCAATTCCAAAAAGGTATTATTTGGGTAGATGAAAGTCGAGATACGTCTTCTCGAACACTTCGAGTAGTAGTAAGGTGCTCGAGGGATGCTTGCCCCTTCGAGTAGATGTATCTTCTCGACCACTTCGTGTAGCAATATGGTGCTCGAGGGATTGTTGCCCTTCGAGTAGATGTATCTCTCGAAACTCCAATCTTCAAGATTGTCCCTTGCTAATTATTCTTCTCGATCAGCTATGGAGCAAGTGCAGCTCCTCGATTATTTGTGCAATCGAAAGCTTCTTGGTGCTACTTGTCGGCTGACGTCTTCTTGGCCAAAAAAAAATAATTTTTTGCGTGATCTTCTTGTTGCAAAATCGGAGTAAACAAAAGATTCAAAAGATTTCGTGCTTCGCTAAGAAGTTTATTTGGTTGTGACGACCAAACAAATCGGTCCCACTGGGCGTGCCACTTGACGAAGCATGGATCTGCACGGTGCCTTAGGATGGACGACGATGATGATCTAGGCGGCAGCGGACGGCCTAAAACCTGCAAGACAGAGTCTTGCGTGTCTCGCGAGGGTAGACTCTCCGATGGTTAAGTCAATAAGGGAATAAAGAGAGTAGAGAGAGAATGATGTGTATCGTGTGTAGAAGGTGTAGAAGATAGGTAGAAGATGTGAATTATGGGAGAGACACCACCTCTTATATAAAGAGGTGGTGTTACCTGTTTCTTGAAACCCTAGCGGAATAGGTTTAGACGATGATTTAATCTCCAAGTAACTTAATCCCAGGCTCAATAGGTCTAGGGTTTATTTCAAAATCGTCAAATGCCGCTAAAAATATTCTCTTTTGTTGTATTTTTATATTGTTACTCAATTATAAAAATATTCTCTTTTGTTACCTAATTATTTTTATATTACTCCTTTGTGGTATTTTTATATTGTTATTTATTTTAAAAACTTATAATTTATATAAAAATTAGTCGCACAAAGCACAACAAGAAGCAACCTAGTCTATATTAAGAATTTCTTCAGCTAATGTATTAGCACAAAATTTATTTTCTTAAAAAGTAGTATAAACAAGACACACTTTCCAGTTTATTATTCAAAGTAATTATCTTTCGTAACAAGAGATCTTATTCCTGCAAAGTTGTTGGGTCTACATCTTAGGTCATTCATCATCAATTTAGGCATAGATAATCCATAAAAAATTATTGGCTCGAATCCGGAATAGTCAGAGTGGTGATTTCGGATACTAGGTGCGTAATATACTAAAAAATTGTCACAATTTTAATAATTTTGTTATAGGATTATAATTTGGTAAGTAATAAATATATCATTATCGATAAGGAACTCACAAAATACTCACTTATTTTTGTGAAAATTATATGTGTAGCCCTGTTCGTTTAATTAGTTATTCCGATGAGAATATGGACATAGACAAAGATCTACCGAGAAATACCAGTCATTTTAATCGGCTTTACACGCTGATTACATGTTTGAAAGATCATAATATCCCACAAGTGCCGGAGAATTAATTGGCTCTTAATTTAATGGTTTCACATCGTAGTAAAGTATAGTAAATTTATTTTATCATAGTAGTAGCACAAATTAATTAATTTTTGGCTCAACTAAAGAATTATACTACTACTAGTAATTTGTCCGCCTTCGCTTGGATCTTATCAAGTCAAATGATATTGCCAGAAACTGAAACGAAAGAACAATATATGTGATCCTTTCCAACATATACATGAAATTGACCCAAAAAAAAAGAAAAAAAGAAAAGGAGCTCCAAAACAAATGTAGCCTAGCAAATCAGCAAAACAAGGAAGTTAACAAGCAGTTTCAATTGGAAGCTTTAGAAGCAGCTTGAGCTTGTTGACTCTTTCTAAGAAGGTTGAAGAGTTCTTCAGTTGTAGGAAGAGTTCCTTTTACAGCTTCATGAGACTTAATCCTCTCAGCCCATTCTGCAAGTGCAGGTGCCTTGGTTTCATCCAGTAATTTTGTACTCGAATCAATCTCTACAACCTTAAGCCAGGCCAAATGGCAACCCAAAACAATGTCGAGGTATCCTGGACTATTTCCACCAAAAAATCCTTTCCCATTGTTATAACTAGACTTCACCAAAGCATCCTCCATTAATATTACCCCTTCTGTTAGTTTCTCCAAAACTGGGGCCCTTTTGAACTCTTCTTCTTTTGAATCAGTTAGCCATCTCAATACCATTGGAAACCACTGCAAAGTGCAAACCCAATCCATTGAATTGTACTGAGTGAGGAGTTGAGCTATATAGTTTGATATGAAATAAAATGTACAAAATATTAGATCGGGAAAAATGGGTTACCTTTTCATCGATATAAGCAGCCCAGAAACGAGCTGTTGCTCGATCATAGGGATCCGATGGAAGGATAGAGGGACCTTCGGGAAAGGCTTCATCTATGTACTCCACAATCGCAAGTGACTCGCAGATGGGCTTATCGCCATGGATTAGAACTGGGACCTTCTTGTGAATTGGGTTCGATTTCAGGAGGAACTCGCTTTTATCGGCCAAATTCTCCACAAGCAATTCGTAGTTTATTGACTTGAGATTCAAAGCAAATTGAACCCGATTCACATAGGGGCTTGCACGTACTCCAATAAGCTTTATATCATCAGTACTTGCTGCTGCCATCGTCGTTAATATGGGCTGAAAATGTGAAGAGAAAGAAATCAATCTGAAGTTCTGAACGATAACAGAGTACAAGAGTTCTTTTTTGTTTTTAATGAAGGGAAGATCAGATCCATACGTTTTCAAAGTAGTACTTCTAACAAATGAGTAAACTCTCATATTGGTCCCGTACATTTGATCCAATATACATTTACATCTTAAGCATTAACATTTATCTGTATTGGTCCCAAACATTATAATTTGTAACTTTTTTTGTCCATTTCACTGCTCCAGTACTTTTTTCCGTTCAGTTGACTGTTGACTGATAAACTGACATGGGCATTTTTGTCTTTTTATTTTTATTCTCAATTTTCGGGAAAATAAAATTTCTTAAATATTAAATATTTATATATTTTAATTAAATTAGAAAAAATTCAACAAACTATCAAAATATTAATAAATCTTAAAAAGATATTTTAGAATTTTTCTTTAATTTACCTTTTATTCCAAACCTCAAATAGAATTTCAATTAGAAGCAATTACTACTTCTTCTTGGTAGTATGCACAACAATTTTTTTTTATTACCAGTTATTCTAGCTTGTTTTCCTTTCTCTATACCGGATTGTTATTTTTATCATCAACCGCGACCGCCAAAAAAAATTGAAATTTTAGAAAATTACATTCAATCTTACGGGTTATAATTGATAATCTCAAATTATCTCCACTACTAGGCATCTACGCATGTGATATATCACCATAACCACCACCAGGCCAATACAATAACAACAATAATTTTTTTACTATTTTGACTCAAATCCTCTTACCTCCCCGCTCTAATACCACCCACAATCGTAGCCAATATGTTTTTCATGACTGCTGCCCAATCCTCTTCTATTGAATCATAGCCACATTCTATTTAAAAATAATTTGAACTCCCACAAAAAATTTCTGAAATGGGTAAAAGCACTTCCCAGAATAAACCCATTACCACCGCCGTCATATCTATATCCTTAAGATCTGAAGAAAAAACACCATCAGCAACCTCGAGTGTGAAGATTATCAAGGATGTTGGTGGCGGCGTGGATCTGGAGAGATGCCAGCAGAGATATCTAGAGCAACGGGGATAAATAGCATAGATATGGCTGATTTAATGATTTTGGGAGAGAGGTGATTAAAAGAAAACCAGACCAGGATTTAAAAAAGGTATTGGTGGCTATCGATGTGGTGTGTGCCCTGGTGGCGGTGGTGGGGGTAAGTGGAGCGACTGGTGAGAGTTGGTTTCTTGGGGGATTAGGGTAAGAATAAATGTAAATCATTACCAAAGGAAGGAAAAACCTAAATAACAAATCATAAAGTTTTAAAAGTTATTAACTTAACTTTTCATCTGTATAAACAAATAATGAATTTAAAATTTGACAATAACGATTGATGGTAAAAATTAAGTGACCTCTAAGTGTTGGAGGTGCAACTTCACGTGGGCCGACAACCATTCATGGGTCCGATAATATTCCTATATGGCTTATTGGGCCGGCTAAAACCCTAACAATGGCTCAAGCCCATCATTGAAAGGAGTATTCTCGGGGAATATTCCCCTCACATTATCTATATATACCTCATTTTTGGTGGTGGAGAGTAGGCTCATTTCATTACTCCCTTCTTGGTTCACATTTTATACATTCACTCTTGACACTGATTTGCTCGTCGGAGTGCTAACCCTTGTTTTGCAGGTCTCAGGTCCGTAGACATCGTTGACCCTCGTCCTAACGGATTTCACCCTCGATACTAAGGTAAATAAAACATTAAATTAATTGGTAATTAAGAAATTTACTTGGGCTTAGGAATAAAGGTAAATTGAAAGTTCTAAAGTGCTTTTAAAAGATTTATTAATATTTTAATATTTTTTTGAATTTTTTCTAATTTAATTATAATATATAAATATTTTAATATTTAAGAATTTTTTATTTTTCTAAAAATAAAGAATAAAAATAAAAAGACAAAAATACCCCTGTCAGTTTTTCAGTCAACAGTCAACCGAACAGAAAAAGTGTCGGAACAGTAAAACGGACCAAAAGAGTTAGGAATTATAATGTTTGGGACCAATTCAGATAAATATTAATGCTTGAGACGTAAATGTATATTGTACCAAATGTACAAGACTAATATAAGGGTTTACTCTCTAAAAATAAATGATTAAAAATATCAGGACATCCAATTTTCGAGGAACTGACCTCTGACCACGAGTCAACCAATTGAAGGTGGAAGCACGTAAGCAATTACATTACGTTGCTGATTTTCTAACTTTTGATTAGAGATCCAATATATAGTATGGACCAGAATACTACTAGTACTCCACAATGATATATAAATAAATAAATGATGATGTCTTTCAACAAGAAAATAAAAAGTAGAATGATGATATGAGGCTCTTTGCTTTCTTAATCCAAATAATAATAGTAATAATAACAACAGTAATATAATAAATAAAGTTAGATCACCTAATTGTCTATTGGATTCAAATAAGTTGCGTTGATTTTGATCCGATTGGTGCAAAAGATGAATAAACTCAGCAAAGTCGATGATATTGGAGATTGCATTAGTTTAGAATGAACAAAGAAATAACTGTGATGAGTGTTTTCAAATTAGGAATAATTATAGGAGTTTATGTTGTACTTTGGTGTTATTTGTGTCTCACAAGTAGCACCGGGAGGAAGTTATATGTGATCTTCGGCAGGGTTGCCACCGTCTTTGCCATATACTCCCTCCGTCCATAATTATTGTCTAGTTTGAATTTTCATTTCTAGTTCAAATTGTACTAAAATTGAAATTTCAAAGGCATAATTTTGGGACGGAAGGAGTACATATTAATATTTGAAACGAAAAGAACACTATGTGATCCTTTCTAAAATACATGAAATAAACAAAATTTAAAGAAAAGGGAAGGTTCCGAAACAAATTTATCAGAGCAAAAACCAAACAAGGAAGTAGACGAGCAGCATCAGTTGGAAGTTTTAGCCAGCAGCTTGAGATTGTTTCGTCTTTCCGAGGAGGTTGAAGAGTTGTTGAGGCTCAGGAAGAGTTACTTTTGCAGATTCATGAGACAATCCTCTCAGCCCATTTCGCAAGGGACGGTGTCTTTGTCTGTCTTCCCCAAAAAACCCCTTGCCTCAACTCCTTAACAGCTTCATGACTCTTAAACCTCTCTGCCCATTCCACAAGGGCTCTGAAATCGTCTCGATCCAGCCTAAATAGCACCCCAACACAATGTCAAGGTAACCTAAACTGTCTCCACCAAAAAAATCCTTTCCATTACTGGACTTAAAGAACATCCTCCAACAACTTCGCACCTTCAACTGTTTTCTCCAACATTTCTTCCTTTTGATTCCTCTTTTCCATTCCTGAGCGACCGAAGCATTGGTAACCACTGCAAAACCAAAATAAATCCAACTCATTCAACCTGATGAAAAATTTCTTTTCTTGTGTATGATAAACGTGACTCTTATTTTGGAAAGGAATTGAATGATCAACAAATTTAATGACATATATACAGCTCTAGTTCAAGAAAGGTGCCCTGTCATCGAGATAAGCAACCCAAAATCGGGCTGTTGACCGTTCATAGGGATCGGAGGGAAGGATAGATGGACCATCAGACCATGCCTCATCTACGCATTCCACAATCGCGAGGGACTCGCAGATGGGCTTATCGCGATGGATGAGAATTGGAATCTTCTTGTGAATTGGGTTCGATTTCAGGAGGAGCTCACTTTTCGCCATCACATTCTCCGAGATGAATTGGTAGTTGATTGACTTGAGGTTCAGGGCAAACTGAACCCGATTCGTGAATAAGCTCGGACGTGAGCACTTGCAGCCATATGATGAGAAGGTAGGAAACGCAAGCTGAATGACAAGGTAAAATTAATGTAGCTTGTTTCTTACTTTATGACAGACTGACAGTAAAGGTAGCGCTTTTTATAGTTTTGTGGAGGGAAGTAAGGAGTAATGCAATGGAGTATGTCTATTAGAGTACTTTTTAGTTTTGATTTGCAAAATTGTAAAAGAAATGTTCACTTTTTGACTCACCTGACCATGGCGAAAGCAATTACGTTCAAGTGTTTGCCTTATGTTTACCTACTAATCATGTTCCTGAACATATGTGATAAACTGATCAAGAATGTAGGAATTAATATACAGGCAGAAGCAGTTTTTTTTTTTAAAAAAATAAATTTATAAATCCACGTAGAATATGTCAATTGGACATGCATGAAATTCATCGACAAGGAAGTGAAGGAACCAAAATGAATATATGTAGAAACATGATTTTTTTGAAGGAACTCTATTATGTGAAACTAAGAAAGTACAGTATGATCATTCCCAGATCACACGAAGAAGTTTGAAGCAGTAGTACAATTTAATCAAAGTTTCACTGAACTGATTGAGAATAAATATCAGTGTCACTGGGACGAAGTAGCCGGCGTTTTCCCGACGGCCTTCGCTGGCATACAATTAAGGAGTCGTCTAAATCCTCTGATTCCATTCCAACGGGTACACTTCTATATTGCGCACTCTCTGGCTCAGAGGAGTTCTTTCTAAGAAGGTGGAGGAGTTCTCGAGGTTCAGGAAGAGTTCGCTTAACAGCTTCATGATTCTTGAACCTCTCTGCCCACCCCACAAGAGCTGGTGTCTTGGCTTCATCCATTATTTTCAAATTTGAACTGATTTCTGTAGCCTTTAGCCACCCCAAATAGCAGCCCAGAACAATGTCAAGGTAGCCTAATATGTCTCCCCCGAAAAAGCCTTTTCCATTGCTACACTTGACAAATACATCCTCCAATAACACTAAACCTTCTGTTATCTTCTCCAAAGCTGCAGTCTTTGACTCTTCCTCTTTTGCATCAGCTAGCGACCTCCACGCTGGATACCACTGCAGACCAATCACATCAGATTAGATGATTAATTCAGATTCTCAAAGCCAAAAGAAATTCTATCATCTGAATATAATGGATGGAAAAATCGTAATTGGTTGAAGATCGAACACCTTGTCATCAATATAAGCAGCCCAAAAACGAGCGGTTGACCGGTCAAAGGGATCAGAGGGAAGGATTGATGAGCCATCCGGGAAGGCTTCATCAATGTACTGCACAATCACAAGTGATTCGCTGATGGGCTTATCGTTGTGGATGAGAACTGGGATCTTCTTATGAATTGGGTTGGATTTCAGAAGCAGCTCACTTTTTGCCTGCAAATTCTCCGGGATGAACTCATAGTCTACTGACTTGAGATTCAGGGCAAACTGAACCCGGTTCACGAATGAACTTGGACGTGATCCGAGAAGCTTCACATCACTACTTGCCGCCATAGATTGGATTCGATGATTACAAACTGATGAGCTGAACGAATGAATCTTGAGGATTGTGAACATTTTGAATTTTTTGAGGACCAGACCATGAAATGAAGTCATGAACGTCAACATCAGGCCGTGGAAATGGAATGAGTCAAAGTCAGATCAATTTTTCGGAGGTGTAGTTACTAATTTTTTCTTTCTTTTTTTTTTTGGGTAAAGGGTGTACTTATTTACTAATTGATTCCTATAATTTGTTGTAAATAATCTTACTTGGACAACCAACTTTCTTGAATTAGTCCATTTCAGTCCCAAAATATGGAGATAAGTGATTTCATTCCCAAAGTGTAAAAAGAAAAAAATTTTGAGTTGGGATTTCAAGACTTTAAGATGGGGTGTTTGAAACAAATACGATGTGGAATTCACATAAAAAGCATCTTATCTTCAATATAACTATCAATGATTTTATGTAATTATGCACTAGTTTGAAATTGGGGGGAAAAAAATCAGCAATTAAATTTTGGGATAACGTATCTTAAAATTAATGTCATGCAAACAAGGGGTGTGCCTTCATTTCTTCTTGATTTCAAAATTTTCTTGCTCTGTACTCAAACCAATTTAAAGATTAGTATCTCGTAATCAAAATTCATCATTAAATGCATTTAAAAAGTAATTTATCTATGAACTCAAGTTAAATAGCACGACACAACCACGTATTAATTGAGATAGGGTGTTCATAACTTTTACGTTGTTTCAACATTCTTCTGATGTAAAATTCGCATACAATTGATTTTTTCGAAAACATAATTCTAGTTGATTCATGTATTGATGCTATAGTTTAGAATTTACTTGGAACGAGGGGTGTACTTTCACTTCTTGATTTCAACTATTTTCATAATTGGTATGTCTTAATTGAAATTTATTGGGACTAAACTACAAGCACAGATTTTCATATTTTAACACGTGAACCCAGAATATGTTGCAACTGCTTCTTTATTTATTGAGCCACGCCACTTTTGGGTAGGAGAACTGTTCAACGGATTTAAGGTTGTTCCATGCCCATGACAAAATTCGAACCATCAACCTATGATTAAGAGTGGAGGAGTCCTTACCGCTCTATCATGACCCGATTAAGAGTGGAGGAGTCCTTACCGCTCTATCATGACCCTTTTGGTTATTGAGCCACGCCACTTTTATTTTATTTTTTTGGGTACAATAATAAGACATAAAATTGAGGACAAAAGATGCTGAAAAAGGCTAATGAAAAAGATACCCACCTAAGTTGTTTCAGAATGGTTATGCAATTCTATATCTTTAAGGTCTACTTCATGAAGAGATTTTGCTATTGAAACTTCAAATACTTCCTTAGATCACCACTCACTCGTTAAGATGGCAAGGTCGAAGGAGCATATAGTAATGCTACCATTCATGGCTCAAGGCCATATCATCCCTTTCTTAGCATTAGCCAAGAAAATTCAACAAAGATATGGCTTCACCATCACTCTGGCTACCACCCCTCTTAACATCAACAACCTCAAAACTTCCATTTCCAAGGACTCATCCCTTCAAACTCCAGACATTCACTTGGAATCCCTTCCTTTTGATGGCGCTTCCCATGGGTTGCCACCTAATGTTGAAAACTCTGAAGCCTTACCTTTTGACAAAATCATTAAGCTCTTTCATGCTGGATCTGCACTTGAAGTTCCCTTCCGGAATCTCATCTCAGAGATCATACAAAAAGATGGAAATCCTCCACTATGCATTATCTCTGATGTATTTACAGGGTGGTCGGTGGATGTTGCAAGAGATTTTGATACGGTTCATGTGAGTTTCACCACCGGTGGTGCTTATGGAACTGCTGCCTACGTCTCAATCTGGCAAAATCTGCCTCACCGTTCTTCCGGGAAAGATGAGTTTGTTGTTCCTGGTTTTCCTGATTCTTGCAAGTTCCATATCTCGCATTTACATCGGTTTCTTCAAGCTGCAGACGGAACAGATGAGTGGTCAATGTTTTTCCGGCCACAGATATCAAATTCCCTGAGATCTTTTGGGTGGTTGTGCAATGCTGTGGAGGAAGTTGAACCTCTGGGATTAGGTGTACTACGAAAGAATACAAAACTTCCTGTCTGGTGCATTGGGCCACTTATTCCACTAAAGTTGCTCAACGACAAAAAGCCAGATGATCAACTTTCCATGCATCATCTCAGAGGAAGAGAACCGGATTTGCCTAATCAGAAATGTCTGGAATGGCTTGATTTACAAACTGAGTGCTCTGTTCTCTACATCTGTTTTGGTTCTCAAAACAGCATTAGTCCTACTCAGATGATGGCATTAGCCAGGGGGTTGGAAGAGAGTAGAAAGCCATTCCTTTGGTTGATAAGGCCTCCAGTTGGATTTGATCCAAAAGGTGAATTCAAAGCAGAATGGTTACCAGAAGGTTTTGAAGAAAGAACGTCAAGAACCAACCAAGGTTTGCTTGTGTATAAATGGGCACCCCAGTTGGAGATTCTGAGCCACAAATCAACTGCGGCATTTCTGAGTCACTGTGGATGGAATTCAATCATGGAGAGTTTGAGCCTAGGGGTGCCCATTATTGGGTGGCCAATTGCAGCTGAACAAGGGTACAATTCGAAGATGTTAATGGAGGATATGGGAGTGGGTGTGGAGTTATGCAGGGGACTGCAAAGGATTTTGGAGCCAGGGGATGTGAAGAAGGTCATAGAAATGGTACTTGATAAAGAAGGAAGGGGACATGAAATGAGGAAAAAGGCTGCTGGGGTTGGAAAATTAATAAGAGATTCTGTCCGGGAAGAGGAAGGCTATAAGGGTTCTTCTGTCCAAGCTATTGATGATTTCATCACTGCAGTGATGTCCAAGAGAAAAATAGAAAACTGATTTTGAACAGAGATATATTTGCCTCAACAATAATTAAATGAAAGCAGGAGAAAATCTCCTAAGCTTCATGCCATTTGAGATTTGTTTTCATTTCTGGGGGAGTGATATTGTTTGATAGGTTTTACCTTTTTTGATTGTAATATAGCTTCAATTGTTCTTTTCCTTTCTGTTCATGGATTATTAAGCTGGAGCTCAAGACTCAAACTTTATGCTTTGTTCGTGTAACCCAAAAAGTAGTGTAATTGTAGATGGAACAGAAAACTTCAGAATGGAAATGGAAATGGAAGGGAAAAAAAAGCAAAGAAAATGTTTCAGGAGTAGTACAAATTTGTATCATTCCAGAATCAATGATGTGTGGTATTGAAACTGGATTAAAAAAAGAACCACTGGGCTGACTTGATCACTTGGAAGCTTCAGATTGGGCAGCAGCCTGAGCAGCTTGCATCATTTTGAGAATGTTGAAGAGCTCTTCAGTCTCAGGAAGAGTTCCCTTAACAGCTTCATGATTCTTAAACCTCTCACTCCACTCCGCAAGGGCTGGAGTCTTGGTTTCATCAAATATTTTGAAGTTTGAAATCGTCTCATTAACTTTAAGCCATCCCAAAAAGCAACCCAAAACAATGTCGACGTAACCAATTGTGTCTCCACCGAAAAATCCCTTTCCACTACTCAATTTCACAAAAGCATCCTCCAACGGTTTTACACCTTGTGATATTTTCTCCACAATTTCAGCCTTTGACTCTTCTTCTTTTGCATCCCTCAATGACCTAAACAATGGGAACCACTGCCAACAAAAGAAATAATACTCTATCAGATCACATTAATGGAAAATTTTCCTTCATTTTACGGATTAATATTCATATATACTTACCTTGTCATCAATATAAGCAGCCCAAAAGCGAGCCGTTGACCGATCGTGGGGATCAGAAGGAAGAATCGAAGGACCATCCGGAAAGGCTTCATCAATGTATTGCACAATCACAAGTGATTCGCAGATGGTCTTATCGCCATGGAAGAAAACTGGGATCTTCTTGTGAATTGGGTTGGACTTGAGAAGGAGCTCAGTTTTTGCCATGGGATTTGTGGGAATGAACTCGTAGTCAATCGACTTGAGATTCAGGGCAAATTGAACCCGGTTCACGAAAGGGCTTGGACGTGCTCCCAGAAGCTTCACATCCTTTGCTGCTGCCATTGCAAGATAGATAACAAGAAAAAGATTGGAATGAACTGATGACAAATTTGAGATGAATTTCAGTAGATAGAGAAGAAGTGTTTGTTTAAGATTTAGGTACAAGTCTTATAAATTTTATAGAACCAAGTTTGTCCCCGTTTTTTTAATAAATTTTTTTTAGTGAATAAAAGAATAAAATGAAAAATAATTATTGGTGCAGAGTGGGGGCGCGAAGTAATTAAATAGGGGAATGCATGCGACAGCAATTACGTAGTTGTGCTAAAGCCATTTCACATTGATTCCACTTGGTTGGTTGGGGATAAGTACATATATGTTACATTAACCAAACTTTACCGACAGTTTTCAGATGAACCATTTTTGTAGTAACTTATGTGATTGACAAACTACATGGATTTTCATACATGTACATTCACAAATAAGGTCGTCTTATCTGAAAGAAATGAGATTCCCAGCCGGAACCGGAGCAAAGTAACCAATTTAATCACTTCGTAAAACACGATTGGGTTACATAATTATTTTCTTGTGTGGCTTGTACTTTGTACGTTAAGACGATGATATCGACGTAAGCAGCCTATACTGTTCTTGTAATTTATCTACTGTGACTATTTTATATTGTTAGTTATAAATTGGTGTGGAAAGAGTATTACTTTGTGATGTATTCACATCGATCTCATTTAGAAATATCCGAGGAATCTCCGGAAATTCCAGAATCACCTCCTTGACAACAACTCCATGAAGAAATTAGAAATTAATTTTTCATCCAAACTTGCATGGTAATTTGTTTTATATTAGCTCCGTACTGCCTAATTAGGGCCTCACAAAGAGCCAAGGATATAAGAACTTAGAAGGTATGAATGGTTTCGGTAAGCAATTAAGTTTTAATGTCAATTTAAAAGTAGTATAAAATTTTAATATGAACAAGTGTACTTTCTTTGGATAAAGACACACACAGTAATTCCATTTCACGTCGCATGATAATATGTCAAACTACTAGTTGAGATAGTGCAGCCAACGCGAATATTTAGAAAATTTACTCCTGTAAATTTTATCGCGGAGTTTTGAAAGTCGACAAAATATTTTAAGAGAATTTTACTTTCGACTTTATCATTGAGTAAGAAAAATCCAGGCCAATGTTTTCAAAAGAAATTTTGTTTTGTTAACTTCATCATTGATTACAAAAACTAGATGAAAATGTTGACGCCAGAGTATCCAGTAGAATTTTGATAATATTGACTTTATCATTGAGTTAGAAACATCGACGAATAAGTCGACGCAAAAATTTTTATGCTAATTTTTTTCCGTGGACTTTATTGTCGAGTAAGAAAGCGGACGAAAATATCAACACGAATATCTACAAGAATATTGATCATTCGTCGACTTTATCATCGCACCAGAAAACTCGACGAAAAAGTTGACATAAATGTTTAAATGACAATTTTGCTTCCGTTGTCGTCGTCATCAAATTTGGTAGGTTGGTCCAAAAATTTACATGCATTTTGACATGTTTGTTTAGGGATAGAAAAGCAAACAAGGGAGTTAATAGAGGATTTTGCTTTCTGTGAAATATGAAAATAGACGTGAACTTATTATAGAATTTGTGTCAACACGATTTACTCATTAAGGAGAAAAAAGAAATCAACAATAAGGCTTATGTGGGAATTTAAATAGAAAAATTTCCATCTCGTAATTATTATAGACAACGTAAGGAAGTCGATGTGAATGATTATATGTTAACTTTGCATGCATCAAACTACTTAATTGGATTTGTGAAGCGAACGCGAAATTGAGTCTGATAATATTAAATAAAATTGAAAAGGTAAGGTGTTAGACTGTGATATTAGTTAGAACCTTAAAACTAAAATGACTCCGAAAAGAAATGTCTAAGAAGGTGCAAAATAAGGAACCAATATAATGTACCCTTTGGCTAATCCTAGATTGTACATGTATTGTTTTTCTTTACGTCATTTTCAAGCCAAATAATCGATTTGTGAAATACGACTGACAACGTAATCACTTTACATGCATTGCAATTGAATCCTCCCCACACAAAATACTTCTATCATTTTCTTCTTGTACTCATAACATAAGGAATAAAGCTTGCAAAAATGCAATCTATAAATACGGTAGTTTCAAAATGAGAAACAACATAATTGAACTACACAGTCTATATCACACATCTGTCTTTACTCCTTTGAAAACCTAATTTTGTAGCTCTAGATATACATGGCAGTAAGTAATGTAAAGCTGCTTGGGAACCGTCCAAGCCCATTCGTGAACCGGGTCCGATTTGCTTTGAACCTCAAGTCAGTAGACTATGAATTCATGCTGGAGAATCCCTCTGAAGGAAAAAGTGAGCTGCTTCTGAAATCGAACCCAATTCACAAGAAGATCCCAGTTCTTATCCACAAAGATAAGCCCATCTGCGAGTCACTAGTGATCGTACAATACATCGATGAAACCTGGTCAGATGGTCCTTCCATACTTCCCACCGATCCCTATGACCGCTCAATCGCTCGCTTTTGGGCTGCTTATATGGATGACAAGGTAGGAGGTACTCTATTTCAGCTGAAGCCCAACAAAATGCAGTTTTATTTTTTTCTTTTTCCTTCTTTTCTAACAATTCTTCTCTCCATTTAGTTGTTCAGATTCAGAACGTCTTTCAATTTGTATTAATTGAGAACATGACTAGGAATAGTTATGGTACATCGATGTTTGGGATTCTTAGAGAGCAGTTAATAAGTTGGTCCCAAGACATATTACTTTAAGATTTTAGGTTGAGATGAAATCCTACTTACTTATTGGACTCAATAGTACTAATACTCCATGAGCCTATTCTCCCGAGTCGGAATTCCTGACAATATTATTAAGTGATATATGTTGATGTAATTTGGTTTGCAGTTGGTTCCGTTATTGAGATCGCTAGCTGATGCAACAGATGAAGAATCAAAGGCGGCAGTTTTGGAGAAGACAACAGGAGATTTAGCATTATTGGAGGATGTATTTCTGAAGTGTAGCAATGGAAAAGGATTTTTCGGGGGAGACACATTAGGGTACCTTGACATTGCTCTGGGATGCTATTTGGGGTGGATAATCACAATACAGATAGAAATAAACAAGAAATTCCTGGATGAAACCAAGACACCTGCCCTTGTGGAATGGGCAGAGAGGTTTAAGTCCCACGAAGCTGTAAAAGGAACACTTCCGGAGACTGAAGAACTCCTTCCCCTTCTCATGATGAGGAAAGCCGCCGCCGCCGCCGCTGCTCAATCATCTGAACCTTCCGATTGATCCAAAACTTCCAGTAATTATTCGAGACCAGTGCTGTGCCACAGTACTGATCTTGTGGTTGGATTAATAAAACACTGTTAGCCCAAAAATAACATTCTCTTGGTGCCCATTTACCAGTCCACTTTGTGGTAATATTGTAGTTGCACAAAATGCGCGCGTACCTCATGAACGATGCGTTTCTCCATTTTTATTTTTTTTCCCATCACAAATGAATCACTTTCCTCCACAACTTTCACTTGGAGAAGAAAAAGAAATTCATTAACTATCTCTATATATATAGTGTATAATACATTAGATTAAACAATATTAATTACTGTGCCTCATATACAACAGGACGTAATAAGCTTATTTCTTTGAGATACAGTCCTCTTGGAAACTTTCAAATAAATTACTAATGGTTTTAATAAAAGTAAATTTCCGGCATGTTATTTCCACGAATAGGTTGCGCTTATACTATTTCAGCGTATGCTTCTTCAAGCTTTGAAATTGTTGGGGATTTATCTGGAGTAGAAAATCCTATATGGAACCCAATAAGTAAGATAAAACCCATCTGAACTCAAAAGCTCAAGCTAATGGGTTCTGAGACCACCTTATTCATTAACTGATTCATATGTCCTCATGCCTCCGACATGGGATTCATAATCCTTGCTAGATGACCTTCAGCAGAAAGCATATTTGATTAGGTTGTAAGTTTTTGTGTACATTATTGTACAAACCAAGAGAATTTATAAGAGATTCGTCGACTCATGCTCTTGGGCCGGCCTTAGTTGAAACAAGCCAGATTCCCCTGCTTAAACCGGCCAAGACTATAAGACAAGATATTCCATTAACTGCGAATCAAACAATAATGTACAATTCACAAAATATGACTCTTTTAACGATCAAGTAAATAATCCTAAGCTGTTTTCAAGATCAAATCTGAGTGGCGATTTGATCACTTCGTGAACCTCACGAACCGGATGTGCCATTTATTATCATCGTTATTATTATTATTATTATCATTATTGTGGTTGGGTTCATTATGACGGAGGTTTCGACGTAGCCAAGCTACAAATTTTATAATTCAGCTACTGCGACTGTTGTATGGTACTGTCTTGTGATTCAAGAAATGTTGACCTTTTCGATTCAAGCCAATTAATCCACATCAATCTCACCTAGAAACGTCCAAAGATTCCTTAGGAAGCTCCAATTTTCACACTTGACAACTGCATGCATGCATCATAGAGAAAATGAAATAAATAAATAAAAAAAAACCCCTCATAGGTTATCCAACTAATTAAGGCACACAAAAAGCCAAAGTATTTACAACCAGTATCGAGACTAATTAGATAGCCATGTAATGCGTGCACTTCCTGTGTTTCTGTGTGAATGATATTATGTTTTCCAAAAAAAAAAAAATAAATAAAAATCAAACTGCCGTAAATTTAACTTTTGGAAAAATTATACTACTCTCCGGTACTAGTATTTAACTAGTACAATGTGATTTTCAAAAAAAAAAAAAAAACAACCTAGTACAATGTACAAATAACGAATTAGTGATAAATTTATTTCAAAATTATTTATATAGATAGGATGGAACGAGTAGTTTATTTGACTAAAGAGACATTTTTCTGTATTGATAGTAAGAGTCAACGCCTCAAACTTAAGAAAGCCAGAAAGGCTTACGGTCAAACTCAATATTACTAGTAGTAATCAGGAGAAATTGAATTATATAAATCACATATACGTAATCACTTCCGCATGCAAGCATTAAAGGCCATTTAACTTATCAAAAAAAAAAATGAAATAAATGAATAAATACGGCAACTTTTCTTCACGAAACAGAGCATTAGGTATCAACTGTACTCTGCACTCTCTCAGTTATACTTGAAAAAATCCTTCTTCCTAATTCAGAAGCAATGGCAGCAAGCACTGATGTAAAGGTTGTCGGGACCCGTCCAAGCCCATTTGTAAACCGGGTTCAGTTTGCCCTGAATCTCAAGTCAATTGACTACGAATTCATCCCGGAGAATTTGCAGGCCAAAAGTGAACTCCTCCTGAAATTGAACCCTGTTCACAAGAAGGTTCCAGTTCTGGTCCATGGGGATAAGCCCGTCTGTGAATCGCTTGTGATTGTGCAGTACATTGATGAAGCCTTTCCAGATGGTCCTTCCATCCTTCCATCCGATCCATATGATCGGTCAATTGCTCGCTTTTGGGCTGCTTATATTGATGACAAGGTAACTACTCTCATCATCCATGATTAAAAAACAGAGTTTACCCCCTTTTTTTTCTTAATATGAAACAGAGATCTGATGGTTTGGTTTATTTGCAGTGGTTTCCAGCATTTAGGTCACTAGAATATGCAAAAGATGAAGAGTCAAGGGCGGAAGTTTTGGAGAAGATGTCAGAAGGTTTGGTATTATTGGAGAATGCTTTTGTGAAGTGTAGCAATGGGAAAGGGTATTTCGGGGGAGACACATTAGGCTATATTGACATTGCTTTGGGTTGCTATTTGGGTTGGCTAAAAGCAATCCAGATTGAGTTTGACCTCAAATTAATGGATGAATCCAAGACACCAGTCCTTGCGAAGTGGGCTGAGAGGTTTAAGAATCATGAAGCTGTGAAGGGAACTCTTCCAGAGACTGAAGAACTCCTCAACCTTATGAAGGTGATGAAAGCTGCAAAGGCTGCTGCTGCTGATGCTGAATCTGAAGCTTCCAAATGATCAAACTTCGAGTCAATTCCAGTGACACTGTGTACTGATTTTTGAATGATAAAAGCTTGTGCTCTACTCAATCTTCTTTATTGCCCCAAGTTATGTTGGCTTTTTTGTACCCGGCCCCAAACAAGAAAAATTGGGCTTTTTTGGGTCGTTCATCCAGACCTTATTTCTCTATTATTATATCTGTTTTATTTCACTCGGGAACGCCAACTTTCTTCGTTTTATAGTCTGTGTAATATCGTCATTTTTGTATCCAATCCAATATTGAACTGGAACGGCAACTAGTTAAATTAATTAGACCAACCGTGGAAAACTAAAAAGAAGAAAAAAAATTTGATATTGAATGAGTTATATAGAGCTGTGTACTCTAATCACTAAATCGCTCCCCATCAGCCTTTTTTTAAAATGACTTTTGGTATTTACACGTAACACAGTAATGAAAACAATATTTACACGTACACATAAGTTTTATTGACTCATAACAATAAAAAGTGGTCATGTGTCTTATAATAAAATACGGTCACCTCATCATGAAACCGAACGTGGCTGCAATCAATTGAACTCAAGAATCCGCAACACTCTTTCAGTTAGTATAATTCTCCTTATCTGAATTCTGTGTTTACTCCATGTGAACCCTATTCAGCAATGGCAGGAAGTAACGATGTGAAGCTTCTTGGATCACGTCGAAGCCCCTTCGTGAGCCGGGTGAAGTTCGCCCTGCATCTCAAGTCAGTAGATCATGAATTCATCATGGAGAATACGCAGGCAAAAAGTGAGCTCCTTCTGAAATCGAACCCAATTCACAAGAAGATCCCAGTTCTCATCCACAACGATAAGCCCATCTGCGAATCGCTTGTGATTGTGCAATACGTTGATGAAGCCTTCCCGGATGGTCCAACAATCCTTCCCTCCGATCCCTATGATCGGTCAACCGCGCGCTTTTGGGCTGCTTACATTGATGACAACGTACTCTCTATGTCCAATCAATTACAATTTTCTCTCCATTTATTCAAAACCACAAAGATATGATGTGATTTGTTTGTACTTTGCAGTGGTTTCCAGTATTTAGGTCACTGGCTGATGTAAGAGATGAAGAGTCAAAGGCAGCAGTTTTGGAGAAGATAACAGAAGGATTGGTGCTTTTGGAGGACTTTTTTCGGAAGTCTAGTAATGGAAAAGGGTTTTTCGGTGGAGACAGATTAGGCTACATTGACATAGTTTTGGGTTGCTACTTGAGTGGTATAAAGGCTACAGAGATTCATTTTGACATGAAAATACTGGACGAAACCAAGACTCCGGCACTTGCGCAATGGGCTCACAAGTTCATCTCTCATGATGCTGTGAAGGGAACTCTTCCTGAGCCTGAAGAACTCCTTCCTCTTCTAAAGATGATTACAGCTGCCAAGGCTGCTGCTTCTGAATCTGAAGCTTCCAAGTGATCAAGGTTCCAAGTCAATTCTTCTGAGTCAAGTCCGGTGCCACTTTACTGAATTTTGAATGATAAAGATGTGTTAGCGTGATTATAGGGCGTGATTAATGGGACAGGATTAGTACAAGATATGATTAGAATATTTGATTTGATTTGAGCATTAATTTAGTGATTTGGTTTTGGTAGCCCGTAGCCTACTTTCTTGTATAAATTGGCATCTGATGTGTAAAGCAAAGTACACAAAACTTTTCCCAAATCTATTCCATTGTTTCAGTCTCCTTTGTTTTAGTCTCGGTTAATACGTCTGATTCGGTTAAAATGATGGTAGTCTTTGCCATTCAAACTTCTTTATAAATTGGCTTTTTTGCTGCCCCCGGAATTAAACATACCTAAGAAGCCAAGGGCTTAAAAATTACAACGTAGATCTCCTAGTTGGTGTATCCGTTCTACCCACCATATCCCTATACATTATGTCGATGATCTCCTGAGGAGGATTGACTAAAAGATGTACCCCTAATGTACACGAGAATCCTAACTTATTTGTATCGGTTTTATTTCACTTGGGAACCATCACGTTGTACTTTCTGCATTTTATGATTTAAGTCTACGCAGCAGCTATCAGACCAAATTGGGGAAAACTAGGAAGAAACAAAAAAAACTGATCTTGAATGACAAAAAAGGTATAGCAAACTGCAAAAATGCAGAAACACTGTTTATGGAGATTCTAAACAATTTCCATTTCAGTGCATACAACTTGAATGGACATTGGATACAGCGTATACAACTTCCATTCGAGTGCATACACAATTATAAAAACTCCAGTTTTCGTTGCAATACAGTCAGATTCATCTTGAGAATGTGCTGTGTTTCCCTCTTTAACATTCTACAATCTTCAGCTCACTTCATGCCCCTCTTAATCATGAAAAGATCAAATCAGTAAATCAGTCCCCAACAGATTTTTCAAAATGGACTTTTCACAATTTCCCACATCACCACATGTAATGCAGGCTGTATTCACACGCATAGGAAATTTTCATTGACCGACCCGGAAAGAAACAGTTTTGACTAACAACAAGACAAAGTGGGGTTCCGTGGTGGGATTTTCATATGAAAGCAAGGAAATAGAACTAGAAAAATCTTCGACTATATCCATGAGTGGACATCTTGCAAACCACACAAACTTACGTAAGTACTTTCGCATGCATTAAGCAAAGCCAAAACAAGAAAAAAGGAGGAGAAGAATCTTCATGATCAGTCTCTTAAATATGCCTCATCAAGAAACAGAACGTAGCTACTATCAATTGATCAACTCAACAATCCACAACAACTTACTCTTTCAGTTAGCAAAATCTTCCCCTTCTTTGAATCCGTCCTTACTCCATTAATTTGAGCAATGGCAGCAAGTAGTGATGTAAAGCTCCTCGGGTCACGTCTAAGCCCATTCGTGAACCGGGTTCAGATTGCCCTGAATCTCAAATCAGTAGACCATGAATTCATCCTGGAGAATTTGCAGGCAAAAAGTGAGCTCCTTCTGAAATCCAACCCAATTCACAAGAAGGTCCCAGTTCTCATCCACAACCATAAATCCATATGCGAATCACTTGTGATTGTGCAATACATTGATGAAGCCTTCCCAGATGGTCCATCAATCCTTCCTTCTAATCCCTTTGACCGGTCAACTGCTCGCTTTTGGGCTGCTTATATTGATGACAAGGTAATAGTTTGTTTCCTTAATCCGAACCAGAAAGATAATAGCTTGTTTCCTTGATCCGAATTGATGATATGATGCGATTTGTTTGCACTTTGCAGTGGTTTCCAGTATTTAGGATGCTGGCTGATGTAAAACAAGATGAAGAGTCAAGGGCAGCAGTTTTGGAGAAGATGACAGAAGGATTAGTACCATTGGAGGATGTATTTTTGAAGTTTAGTAATGGAAAAGGGTTTTTCGGTGGAGACACATTAGGCTATATTGACATAGTTTTGGGCTGTTATTTGCGTGGTATAAACGCTACAGAGATTCATTTGGGCAGGAAAATACTGGACGAAACCAAGATTCCTGCACTTGCGGAATGGGCTCGCAGGTTCATCTCTCATGAAGCAGTGAAGGGTGCTTTTCCGGAGACTGAAGAATTCCTCAACCTTTTCAAGACGATGGAATCTGCTAAGGCTGCGGCTGCTGAATCTGAAGCTTCTAATTGATCAAACAAACTCCTAGTAAATTCTTCAAGTCAAGTCTTTTGCAGCAATAATGATTTTGGAATGATACAGATTGTGTACTACTCCAATCTTCTTTGTTTTCACACGTTAAATTGGTTTTCTGTACCCCCAAAATAAAAGAAAACTTGGCTGTTTTGGTCGTTCAGATACTTGAAAAGGATCAAATTGAAGTACTTTTTGCATTTTATATTGTTGATCGTAACTCAATTTCGCATGCAATATTACACTGGAACCGCGGCCAGAACTGGGAAAATGAAAAGAAGTGATCTTGAATGAGTAAATGTAAAAAGCTTACACCATTTTCCTCTGACAAAAAGTACAGCAAATTTGCTGGTACAGAAGACAGGAATACTTTTAGTTTTATCAAAAGGAAAATCCCATAGTTTCAGGCTCGGGATAATAAGCTGGCGAAGGACTAATACTACAAGGGCCAAGAGGTACGCCGCATAATCCCCTGTTCCCCGAATACGAGCTCGGAGGAAAATCAATCAGCGGCTTCCTGAATGGAATTTGCCCTGAAAGAAGATTATTTGAGAGATTTAACTCTCTGAGATTCTTCAAATTCAAGAATGTTTGAGATATTGTACCCGTGAACTGATTATTCTGCAGCATCAGCACAAACAAATACCCAATCTTTGCGAATGGTTCCGGCAGGACAGAGTTGATCTGATTGTAACTCAAATCTAATCTAGAAAGGCCCGTCAAGTTTCCGAAAGATTCCGGCAATGGTCCTTCAATCATGTTATGATCAATACTTAGCCACATAAGTTTTGCTAGGCGGCCGAAAGTGCTCGGTATTCTACCAGACAAGTTGTTCCAACTTAGCTCTAAATTCCGTAATGAAGGCATATTCCCTAAACTAGAAGGGATAGTCCCTTCAAGCTGATTATGCCCAAGTGCCAGTACACCAAGTTTTTGCAAGTTACCAAAGGAGGAAGGAATGATTCCGGTGAGAAGATTGGAATTTAGTAGGATACGGGTCATGTATTTCAGATTGCCTATCGAATTTGGGATTCCGCCCTGTATTTTATTGTTAGACAGATCAACATCTACGAGTTTTTGCATGTTGCCAATATTCTCTGGAAGAGGTCCTGTTAGAAAATTACTTCCTAGAAACAAGGTCTCCAAGTTGATCAAGTTTTCACTAATGGGTTCAGGAATGGCACCAGAAATATTGTTTGACCTAAGATCTAGGAAAGTAAGGCTGGTGCGATTTCCAAGAGACTCGGGAATTGGACCAGAAATCTGGTTTCCGTTAAGATTTAGGGACTTGAGTTTAGTGAGGTTTCCTATGCTTGAAGGAAAAGGACCAGAGAAATGGTTAAAACCAAGGTTCAGTTTTTCAAGTTCAGATAGCTTACCAATGGTTTCTGGTATTGGACCACTAAATTTGTTCATGGAGAGGTCCAAAACTTGGAGTTCCTTCAGGTTTCCTATGAGCAGAGGAATCTGTCCTTTGAGTTCAGACAGGAAATACAAATCAAGCACTCTAAGCGAGCTGAGAAGGTGTAAGGAAGGCGATAACTCGCCTACCATTGTCGTCTGCGCCGGAGCACCACCTTTGGTAATCGGGCCGGGGAGAGAAATCTCCGTGACTCTACCAGTTATATTGTCACGGGAAATGCCTTCCCATTTGCTGCAATTCACTCCCGTCCATGTCTTCAGCCGGTGTGAATCGTCATAAGTAATCCTGGCTTTGAAATCCTCTAGAGCCTTCAGATCATCAGGGTGGCAACCTTCCTTACCAACACTGCTTACCTTGCACACTGACTTTATCATGAAAATCATCACAACCAAAACAGCCCTATAACCCATGTTGTTTTGATAAAGAAGTGTTTTCCTCATTCTGAATTGTATTTGGGTGGGTGTTGAGCTGGAGTATCAAATAAATTCTAACAAAAGGATTGTATATGTCGTGAATTAAACACACATTTGTCAAACTCCTCCTTGATTGCCCAGATTCCTGTAATCCATCCCAGTACTCAAATATCATCAAATTCAATAAAGACCAAACTATCTAAGAAATGAAATTCTAACCCGTTTCAGTTTTTTTTTTTTTTTTACTTATAGCATTTATAGCAGGTTTAAAATCCCAGAACATCTATTGCATTGTACCCTTCAAGTTGGGATTGGTTAAGAAAGTCTCAAACAATTCACATGTTACACAAAATGAAATAATGATCATCACTTGTGCTTTTAATGAATAAAAAATGTTTAAAGAATGTCAAATGTGGTGTTAAGAGTGGCAGATTTGTAACATCTAAACAAACAGCGGCCTCCATATAATATGGAGAATAATTAAGCAAGCAATAAGTTCAAGGAGTAGCAGTTTTAGTTGCTTCCATGTGAATGGATTGATGAAACGGATCTTGCAGAAATGGATGCAGTAGGACTGCCAATATCTCTATCTGTCGCCCCAAAGTTGGCTTTCCCTGTCAACATCTTAATTGCTATCTGAGCTACCTCAGCAAACCAGTCATCCTCTGGAAGCATACTGAGAAATCCAGAAATGAAAGTGAAAAATGGCGCATTGTTATTCTGAGTTTGGCAAATTAAAATTATTAAGAAATGAAAGTACGATGACATGAGATACTTAAGGCTGTTCAACAACTAGGAGAATTTGAATGTTTTGACCAGAAAAACACACCTATACGGATCCACATTATTTGCAGCAACTGCCTCAATAGCTCTGCCAATTATGTTTTTTATCACTTGATGCAAATTCCTGGATAAATACCGGCCTTGAGATGCAAAGAGTATTACAAACTCCATATCTAAACAAAACTGCAATCAATTCAGAAAGAGGGAGAACTCTCACATTCTATTGCTGAAGTGATTCAATCAACAAAAATTAGAAAGCAAATTAATAAATAAGAGAAACCTGTTGAAGGCCAAAAGGACCCAGTGGCTTTGGACCTTGCTCAATTTCATCCCAAAAGCTTTGATCATCAGAAAGCCATAGGATAATGGTCTCTGTGAGTCTCATCAGTAGAATGGTTGCAAATCTTTCTCTCCCGACAAACATATCAGAAGCAATGCCCGCAACATATGTCAACTTTTGAAATAGTTCCTGGACAGATTTTCATCCAATGGAGTGATTAGATTACTGAGAACAATGACAATGTATGAAGCGGAAGCATTGCTATTAGTATCCATATATCCAAACTGCGATAAACTCAGTTAAAGCGATTTCAAAATGCCGATACAAGGGTGTAGAAACATAGAATGATTACATCTCATTTAAAAGTAGGGGCTAAGGATAAGTTCCAAAGAGAATATAAATGGGACGATGATGACAAGTGATCCATAAAAGTGGCTCCAATAATTGGAAAATGTTCACGGTTTTACTGAAAAATAATGGCACCATCAGTTCCAATGGAAAAAATATTCGGCTTCCTTGGCATCTACCTATTATTTTTAGATGCAGAGTTCATTGATTGATTACCTGATATATTGGAGAAGGAAACCATTCTGGCTCTTCAGAAACTCCATCCATGCTTAGATACATATTTGCCCCCAAACGAACACCACCATCTTCATTGAATATGAGCTCAAGTGCTTGTTGCCTGCAAAAGCTATCTCGCAACTGATCAACCATGCGCTGCAGCCGCCGCTTCAGTTCCCTTTGCTCTGGAAAGCGATTTTGTCTATCTGAAGTTCTTCGAAACTGTTCATCATTTCTGAACATTTGTTGTGAGGATGAGAGCTTTAGAGTTGCACGTGGAAGAAGCTCATCTGCTAGCATCAGCGCATTGGCCAATAAAGCTATTTGTTGGACTTCAGTTTCTGCCATTCTCACAATTCTACTTCCAGAACCCTCCAAGTTCTCTGTCTCCGTCGAACCAGGCAATGCACTGATCAACATGTTCACATATTCATTGAAAGCTTGTATGATACCTTCGAGAGCTGTATCAGACAACTGCAAGCTCTCAAGGGGACTGACATCCTCGCAAAGTTCCTGAGCTAAAATCGAGTGTTGTAAGCAGACAGAAAAAACTTAACAACATAAATAAAGTAGTGATAACCCCTCATAATGCAAGATCAGATACTAAATCTGTTCATCATCTTGTTTACACATAAAATGAAGGAAATTGATTCCTCGCATTAAAAAATAAAAAGTAAATAGTTTCACTCCCTTGCTCTCTCTGATCAAATTTCAGAAAAACAAAACAATGAAACAATGTGCGCTCTACTTTTCAATGCACAACCGAAAAATCAGTTTGAAAAATGAGAATAGTGGTATTCCAGATTCTGAGGTTAAATTTTGATATAAAAGAGAAGAAATACACCAAAACATTCATTACACAAATGTGAATTAAGGTTACTAAAATCAATGCAAGCAACTAGTTTTGCTAAAATGCTTTTTATATGAGGAAATACTTTGGTTTGCCAATTCAAAGTGTCAAAGGTGTACCTGAACCATTGTACTAAATTTGTGAGCACTGTTTGAGAGCCTCGGTTGGGATGATATAGCGCTGCTAAGAGATGTAGTACTTAAAGAGCGTGCACCAACAGGCTGATAAGTGAGTGACCAATCATCTGCAGCAACAAGCGCAGCAGTGCATTGCTCAATTCTTTTAAGGTTGGCATTCAGTGCCAGCTCAACACAAGGCCTGAAAAATTTCAAAAGAACAGGAGAAAGAGCCAATCCACGAGCTTCAAGTAAGGAGCAATGCCCAAAGCATATTTGAACAGACTCAGCAACAGGTCTAAGACCACCTGAAGCAGATGGTAGATCCAAGACATGTCTCTTAATGAGAAGAGCAAAGTTCTCAGTTTGCTTAACAGCCCAAGTCACAAGTTCAGATACATATGCAGGCTCTTCGTTAAATATGGCTAAGGAATCACTTGATGCTTGGGCAACGGTTGAAAATGTGAGCTGAGAAAGCGCAGCAGTATATGCTACACCATGCAAAGTCCCTGATGGTCTGAGACTCTGTATATTGCTCTGCAACTTTTCATGATGAGTTTTAAGCAATAGAGTATGAGCTCGAGGGCCATCGCCAAGTCGCTTTAGAGCTTGTACTGCTGAGCGAAGCTCAACGATAGTAATTGAAGACTGGGAAGCAGCCTCTTCCAGTTGATCAGCCAATTTTTTCCTTTGTTCCATGATAGCTGCCTGCAGCAATTGCACTGCTGAAGCCGTAAAACCTTTGCGATTTTTGGCTTCTTCGACTGTTTGTTCCCCTTCCTCCAAGGCAGCCAAAGCTTCATCCACTCTTCTCTCAGCCAATAAGACTTCAAGGGTCTCCAAGAACTGTGCTAACCAATTTTCAACTTTTGAAGGTACCTTATCTGTAACAATGTCATCAACAGAACCTTCAGAACTGGCTGCTAAAGAGCGGATGCCAATTCCCTCAGCTAAACCGTGAACAAGATTTGCCCGGTTTGAGAGTAGATTTCTTAAGGCAAGAAGCTGGCCTTCAAGATCAGAAATCTCCCTTGATGTCCTGCAGATGCAAACATCATCAGATTGTTACCATGATCATTGAGTAAGAATACTTCCAAAGAGTTCACATGATCAGATTGCTATTCTTCTAGTTCACGGGAATATTTACATGTACCGGGCATTATTAACAATGTCAAGTATTGATGGGCTAACGCATGCATTACCGTATAAAAGCGGCATAGTTAGCATAGACACTTTTGCGCATTTCTTCAGCAGAAGCCTTCTTCAAATCGATGAGGTAAGTGGTTAAGTGTCTAATTTCCTGTGTTCCAATAGCCCAACAATCAATTCATCAGCCTAATTAGCACTAATTAGAAGACACGTCAAAAAGACTGTTTTTTTTTTTTTTTTTTTTGGGTTTGCTTCGGTTCTCTGTTTTTTGGAATAGAAAAAAAAAAAAAAAAAAGAAAAAGGAAAGAATGAATTCCAAAGTAAGGAAATTTAAAAGGGGTTGATCACCTTTTCACCCATTCGGCGGCATCTTGCAGTAACGAAGCCTTCTGGGTCGAAATTTGATGCTTTGAAGAATTTGAGTTTGTCGCTGAGTGTAAGATCACGATCAAAATCCACTGAATCCCCGACGCTTGATAATGAACCGAAATCCATTTTTTTCTCTTAATTGTTTCCCTCAACTCTCTAGCTCTGCAATTAACTTCTTGATTCTTAACAGTCAGTCTCTTACTTCATTAAACATTAACAACAGAACAGAGAAAAAAAAATAATATTAGAAGAATAATTCCATATTTGGATCATGGGATAAGAGCGGCGAGGACGACGACCTCAAATGGGGGAAATGCTGCTTTTCTGTTGCAAATATTTGAATCATGCACGTACGACTCGCTCCTCCTTTATTTTTATTACTAGTGATGTCTGGTGCGCGACCCTAACCCAATATATCTGTAGATATTAGAAATGTCTGAAAAAAAAATATTTTGTATTTGGCAAAATATATTTTAGAAATGTTTGAAGAATTTAGAAATTTTTTATAAGTGTGATCATAGAAATGTTTGCATTTGGCATAAAAAGAAATTTTATTTGGGCCGGTACGTTTTAGAAATGTTTGAAGATTTTAGAAATGTTTTATAAGTGTTACTTCTTAAATATAAATAAACTTGATCAAATATATGTCTTGAAATAAATGATAGACAAAATATAAAAGTATCCTAATAAGTTTAAATATTAGTAAGATGATTTATTGATGTTCTCCATTGATTGTGCCATATCAATACTTAGTTTTGGAGATTTATAATAGCTTTGTAGTAAGATTCCTCCAAAGGGTATACGCTTAATTGTTATAACTATTTCTTCCAAAAGTTTATAGGTAGTAAAATATCAAAAATATGATTTTGAAACTAGTTAATTGTTGAAACTGGTTGATCAAAAATATGAGAATGAAAATAATGTAAATTTGCATATGTAAACAAAAAAAGCTATTAAATGAACTCACCTTCACTCTAAAAAAGCTATTAAAATTTTTTCTGTAGGTAAAAATGATGTATAAAAACACAAATAAACGTAGAAACATCATTCCTTCACTCTCTACCTCAATTTCATAAAAGACTTCCCCATAAATTAGTTAGAAGATGCGACCTGAACTATTTATTTGATGAGGAACTAAAAAAAGTCCAAAAACTAAATCTATAAAAGTATATTATTGAAAGTCGAAACACAAAAAAAAAACGCGTTTCGTTTGCAAATAAAATAAAATGATAATAATAATAATAATTGGTCAACTGGGAGTATGAAACAAAATCAAAAGCAATTAAACAAAGAAAAAACACACTTCATAACTGACTATATACGAAAAAAAAAATTGAGACTCCATAATTAAAAAAAGAAAACCACTCTAATTGAATGAAACATAAAAAAGAAATTTAAAAAACCACACCTTGTAACAAAAACCCAATTAATCAATTCAATCGAAACATGATTAAAATCATACAAAAATTCTAGGCTAACTAACCATATGAGAAATCACATCATATTACCTGACAACGGCTACGGTAGCTGTAATGGATGGACGTGTAAAAAAAATAATAATAACACTATTCTTAAACGGGAAAAATAAAAAATAATAAAAGCCAAACAAATAATCTGTGAAAATAAAATTATTTAAATTTTAATACCTGTAATGGCACCACCACAACGGCCGAAGCAAGATCAATGAGGAATTTTTTTTTTCCCTTTGTGTTTATATGGAGAGTTAAAGAGAATATTTTTTTAAATCGAAATTTTATCCAATTAGGATGTAGTTGATCATCGCTAATGAAAAGGTTGAACATGCTGATAGGAAAGGAGTATATTTCACCACATATTCTCAATTGATAATTGATGAGGAATTTGTTTTTTTTTTCTTTATTGTGAAGAAGGGATTAATTAGGAAGTCGATTGTCGTGGAGATGTGGATGAGGATTTGGATTGTTTATGAACTCGTGGTTTTTTTTTTTTTTTTTAGTTTTGGTCAAAATAGGAGGTAGAGGTGGATTTGGACTGCATTTGCCTTTTAAGCCTAGGAGATGTGTAAATAAAAATTTATTTTAAAAATATGATGTGGAAATGCCACATGGCGAATGGTGGTGCTTTCTCTTAAGTGTGGTTTTTGTTTCTAATATAGTAAGATTTGCTAATTTCTTTCTTACACCCAATCATTTTTCCCTATTTTGATTCTTTTACATATTCCTCTTTTTTATTTTCATTTTCCCCCTTTTTTTATAAAAAAAAAAAATTGGTTCTTGGTACAAATTGTTTGTATAATTCCTTGCTGATTTCGCCGTTGAGTAATTTTTTTTTAAAGGAAAAAAATAACATGTTATTTTGATGGCTCTTTTGTATTCTTACGATCTCAAAATTATTGTAACAGTTTAGATTTTAATTTTTAGTTCAAATTATACTAAAAGTGAAGGTACTATTTTGCATTTGCCCAATTAACTTTTCACCCAGAGAGGAAAAAAAGTTAAAGTAAGTGCATTTGCCAAATTAACTTTTGATATTTTGGACTCCGATTTTTTTTTTTTTAAATAACAAGGCATGCGTATAGTGCACGCGCCACTTTCACAAACTTTATTACTTACCATTTTGATTTTCTAATGGAAAACGTTAATGATAATTGAGTCTGGGCATAATCTCTTGCTTCTCTCTTTTGCCAGAGAACAGGGTCGCTTCTGGGAGGGAAGAAAAAGGTAAACGATGCTTCAGTCGTACACTTGCAGAGAACTTTCAATAGTCGGAGAACATTTTCAGAATCCAATTCGAAGCCCCTTCTTATTGAAACCAAGTAAGCTTCATATCCCTAATTCTCCTTTTAATTTCGGGGTTTTTCTGGGGTTTAACTTGCCCTTCAATTCTTTCCTAGCTTAGGGTAAAAATGGCAAAAATTAAACTCGACTTTGCTATCTGATCAAACCCTTTATCTAGCTGTAAAAATTCCGCTCACCCAGAAGCATGGTTTTAAAGAAAGTAGGGTTTTTGCAGGGTTTAAGCTACAGTGCAGCTCAAAGACTCTACCTTTCCCAACGAGATGTGTTGCCAATGGTAGAAAGCCAAAAAGGTATGGAGGAATTTTGCCTCCTATTTTGAAGTCCTTGGAAAGTGAAACCGATGTTGAGAAAGTTCTTGAATCGAATCATGGGAAGCTCAATCCGAAGGAGCTCACTGTTATTCTTAAAGAGCAGCGAAGTTGGGAAAAGGTTTTGAGGGTATTTGATTGGATGAAATCACAGAAAGATTATGTTCCTAATGTAATTCATTACAACGTTGTGCTTAGGTCACTGGGAAAGGCAAAAAGGTGGGATGAGTTGAGGCTTTGTTGGATTGATATGGCCAAGAAGGGTGTTTTTCCCACCAATAATACATATGCGATGCTTGTTGATGTATATGGGAAATCAGGGCTTGTAAAGGAGTCTCTTTTATGGATTAAGCACATGAAATTGAGGGGGATTTTCCCTGATGAGGTCACAATGAACACCGTGGTGAGGGTCTTGAAGGATGCAGGGGAATACGATAGAGGGATTAGGTTTTATAAGGACTGGTGCACTGGAGATATTGATCTGGATGATCTTGATTTGGACTCATTAGAAGACATGGAATCTAAGGAGGGTTTGGGACCTGTTAGTTTGAAACATTTTCTATTGACCGAACTTTTTAGAACAGGGAGCAGAAATAGCCCTTCTAGTGGATGGGGTTTAAAAGATGGAGAGATATCTGTACAGACACCTCGTCTAACAGCTACTTATAATACTTTGATTGATTTGTATGGAAAAGCCGGGAGATTGAAAGAAGCTGGAGATGTATTTGCTGATATGTTGAAGTTGGGGGTGGCCTTCGATACAATCACTTTCAACACTATGATCTTCATTTCTGGAAGTCATGGTTTTTTGTCAGAGGCTGAGGAATTGCTTGTTAAGATGAAGGAGAAAGGAATCAATCCTGATACAAAGACATACAACATACTTTTGTCTCTGTATGCAGAAGCTGGAAACATAGACGTTGCTCTTCAGTATTATAAGAAGATAAGGGAGGATGGTCTTTTTCCTGATGATGTGACCTGTAGAGCTGTTCTTCAGGCGTTATGTGAGAGGAAAATGGTTCAAGAGGTGGAGGCTGTCCTTAAAGAAATGGAGAAGCTGCGCAAGTACATTGATGACCGTTCTCTTGCTTTTGTTATGAAGATGTATGTTGATGAGGGATCCAATGAAAAGGCAAACTTACTGTTGAAGCAGTTTCAATTAAGAAATACTTTGTCATCAAGGTCTTGTGCTGCAGTTATGGACGTGTATGCAGAAAAAGGACTTTGGGCTGAAGCTGAAGCCATTTTTCTCAGGAAAATGGACATCTTTGGACAGAAGAAGGAAGTTGTGGAGTACAATGTCTTGATCAAGGCCTATGGCAAAGCTAAACTGTACGATAAAGCTTTTTCACTCTTTAGAGGAATGAAAAATCACGGTACATGGCCAGATGAATGTACATTTAACTCTATTATTCAAATGTTTGCTGGGAGCGAGCTGGTAGACCAAGCTAGGGACTTGATAGCCGAAATGCTAGAAGCAGGTTTTAAACCGTCATGTCTAACTTTTTCTTCTGTAGTCGCAAATTATGCGCAAAGTGGCAGACTTTCTGAAGCAGTCAGTGTCTTCCAGGAAATGTCAAAATTAGGCATAAAACCAAATGAAGTTGTTTTTGGGTCTTTAATAGATGGGTGTGCAGAAGCTGGAAATTTCGAAGAAGCTGTTGGGTATTTCCAGGAAATGAAAGAATCGGGAATTCCAGTTAATCAGATAGTTTTAACTTCTTTGATTAAGGCTTATGGTAAAGCTGGATATGCTGAAGGAGCAAAGCAATTGTATGAGAAGATGAAACATTTGGATGGTGGTCCGGACATAGTGGCATCCAACAGTATGCTCAATCTGTATGCGGAACTGGGGATGGTTTCTGAAGCACGATTGATATTTGATCATTTGAAAGAAAGAGGCTGGGCTGATGGAGTTACATTTGCGACCATGATGTATGTGTACAAGAACATGGGAATGCTTGATGAAGCCATAGCTGTGGCTGAGGAGATGAAATCATCTGGTTTATTGAGGGATTGTGTTGCCTTTAATAAGGTGATGGCATGTTATGCCACAAGCGGCCAACTAGTTGCTTGTGGAGAACTTTTACATGACATGGTTGAACAAAAGCTTTTGCCTGATATTGGAACCTTTAGAGTATTATTTACTGTGCTAAAGAAGGGGGAGCTTCCAACTGAAGCTGTAAGACAGCTTGAATCATCTTATCAGGAAGGAAAACCTTTTGCTAGACAAGCTGTGATAACCTCTGTTTTCTCTGTTGTGGGATTACATGAATATGCTCTTGAATCCTGTGAGATCTTCTTAAAAGCTGAGATGGGCCTTGGTTTATTTGCCTACAATGCAGCTATATATGCTTATGGGGCCTCAGGGAGAAGTGATGATGCATTGAATATCTTTATGAGAATGCAAGATGAAGGAGTGGAACCTGACATTGTCACCCTCATTCACCTTGTAAGTTGCTATGGTAAAACTGGCATGATCGAAGGTATCAAGCGTATCTATGGTCAACTAAAACTTGGCGATATTGATCCAAATGAGTCATTGTACATGGCAATTGTCGATGCCTATAGGAGTGCCAATAGGAATGACCTTGCTGACATGGTAAATCAAGAGATGAGGCTTGCTTTTGAAGCTTATCAGAACTCAGATTCTGAAAGTGAGAATGTCCCATTTTCTTTCCATCTGCAAAGATTAGATGAGGCACTCACAACTGTGTGTTAAAAGTTAACAATGCGTGGCTTGTTGTGATATAGAAGTTGAATACTTGGTGTGCTCTTTGGTGTATGTAGCATTTGTGAATTGCATTTCTGCTGGTGATGCAAAATACAGGAGGATGTTCAATAACTTTAAATAGGAGAAAATGGGTCTTTGGTCCTCTGATTGATTCACCAACAGGGCATCGGTGCATTTCAAAAGTGATACAGTGGCTAAATTTTTTGAGGAATCTGGATAAAGAAGATGGTTGCATAGCATCTTTACTATGTTTCCTCTCCTTTTGAAGTATTTCATCACCAATAATGCTGAGGCCGCTGGTATATCTTTCACCATATTGTATATATTTGTAAGCTTGATGAGGATGCAAATAGCACCAATGACAGAACCAAAGATTCAAGGAATGAACCTCTTAGCCAAAGTTCCTGTAATTTGCGTAGATGTATGTACCATAGCACAGACACCAGAAGATGTTATCAGGCCCCTGCTGTTGTGTGCGTTTCACTAAGGTACCTATTGCCGCACACTATTTTAATTATTCAATGAAAAGTGCTATCAAATTGAATAGACTACAATAAGGCATTAATAAAGAATGTGGATACTTGAAGGGAACACTAGTGACCAATAACAATGTTATCTTTCCATTTGCTTTGTTAAGATGTAGCTTTAGGAAACATGTTTGACCATAAACAGCAGATGATTATAATGAATAAAACTGGTTCAAACACATGAACTTTCTATAGTTAGCAGATCCGAATTGAAAAGTATACTTAAAGTGAAATGATTGGCCTTTGGGATCAAGGGTTGAAGGGTTGGAACGCAGATGGGGTTATTCATGATTTGCTTGGTTGGGCTGCATTATGTAGCTTCATTGATGAAATAGACCATTTGTCCCCATGTCATTGAGTAAGGTTTTAGGTGTTTTTTCTGTTGATCTCGAGCTTCCAGACATTGATTTTTTTTTTCCTGGTTTCTTGATACGGTTTGTATTATTGCTTTAATATTGAAGGCTTGACAGCTGTTTCTGAATTTACCGTGCAGACGACCATGGGGAAAGGACACCTGTGGACATGTTTGTATTAGAGTAAATTCATTGTTACAAGAACAGTGAATTGAAAGAGGAAACAGGAAGCAATGATGTAGCTGCAGGGAGAACTAAGTTTAATTGCACTACCAATGACAGACGCGTTTGCTGAAATAGTAGCCGAGATTTTTTTAATGCATGGTTAGGGTTTTTTTGTTAGGTACAAAAGTACCATATGATTAGTTAACCCACCAATCATTTAGACTCATCTTCTCTACTTAAGTAGCTGCGTCATTTTCCAGTTTTGGCTCAAAACTTGTAAGTTTGTAGAAGTTGAAAGGTGTGACTATTCGTCAAAGTATTGAATGCAATGGTTACAGATGAGGGCCTTTTTGCCTCTTGAGAAAATGTACTAAATGTGTAGTGTCTTTTACTCTCTGAAGATGACACTGAAGCAGAAATTGGTTCAGTAGGTGTGAGCATAAATGGTGCCACCCATTTTCCAGTTCATTCACATTTCAAATTTGCATTGCCGGACGTGTGAATGGGCAATTTGGCCATTCTGTAATGGTTTTTTGAATTGATGAGAGCACCAATATTCATCCATCACAACTACATTGTAGTAGCATTCTGAAAAACAGGAATACGTGGACGGCCCAGATTACCTGAGCATCACCTCAAAGACAGTTTCTGGTTTTTTTCTCTTTATTTTCCTAGGGAGATGTCGTTTTGTATTTATGGTTTTAATTAATTTCGGTGACAGATGAGCTGCTGATATTGAAACATTCAAATGGCCAGCCCAGCTAAGAAAGCAATTGTACTAGTACGGTTCTAATCAATAGTAACCAAAATCTAAATTGAATTCCCATGTTAGTAATTCATTTAAATCAGAAAAGTTATGTTTTTTTTTCTTTTTTTCCAAACTTATGTACTATATTACTACTACTCGTATGTACACTCTCTGTTCTAAAATTATTATTCAGTTTGAGATTTTTTCAGTATAAATTATACTAAAAATGAAAAAATATCAAACTTGCTTGAGACGGAGGGAGTGTAATGCAATAAATCTGGCCAGTGAAATAAATAAGAAATTCGTCAAAATTGTCTTTTTATTCTTTAAAAATTCTGCCCATCAAACCTAGAAACTCAACATAATTTGGAAAAAAAAAATAGAAAAGAAAAAGAAATAAAAGAGAGAAGTTGGATCATCCAAACTGCAAGTCAACTACTAACAGTTTAATACAGCCCATCCCTTAATTGGCCTATAAATACACACACGGAGTCCACCACTTTTTCTCACTACAACCATCAACAAACTTCATAACACCACCAAACACATTTTTGCCTCTGATAAATCTCTCAAAACATAAAAAGAAGAAAATGGTTTGCTTCTGTTTCCTAGTCGATCAAACAAAAAAGGTGAGGAGGAGCAAACCGGCAGCCGGAATATGCTCAAGGTGTGGCGGAGGAGCTAGTGTGGCCGACATGAAGACCGCCACCAGATTCTGCGCTGTACCCTTTTACTGGAAGACTTGGAGGGCTATCATTTGTACATTCTGTGGTGCCATTCTCAAGTCTTACCGATGAACACAAAAATAGTGGCACTTTGCCTGACTGCAGATTTTCATTTCTGCTTTAGTATCTGTAGAATGGAGTCTCTTTGATCATAGATATTATTTGGTTAGATGTTACTAACTTCTTTTCACTGTTTGATGTGAAAACAATTTGTTTTCTCTATTGAGAGCTGATCATGTTCTGTTTCTATTAATCCATTATTACTTCTGGCCTAATATTTTTATGCCAATGAATTCTTCTTCTTCTTCTTCTTCTCGGAGACTACTCTTCTTCACCTCTTATTTCATTTGAAGTAATAGCAACGACAATGCAGCTTCTTTCAGAATCGGTGATTGATATTATGAGATTTTGATTGAAACGTTGTTGGCCTTGGATTTAGAGTTTAAAACTGGCAAAACTGTTACTACTAGATGGATAATGAATTTTTGATGAATGCCAGAGGCAGAGCAAAACTCTTTGTGGCTTACCTAAGGAATACTAGGATAGAGTTAAAAATAATCATCAATACTTACCATATTACCTCCCCAAATGTTTGGAAAAATTGCAAATCTTCCTTTGAGGTTTGAAGAAATTATTGTTCACCGATCCTTTGACTAATGCAGTCAACAATGCTAATGTGAAAAGATGACCAACGTTCCATTCTTTGATTCAGGGATGTTTGCACAATGAATTTTTATTTTATTTTTTGTCGATATAACTTCCGAACAATCAACGGGCTATGTTACTCTAATAATTCATTCGTCTTAGAAAATAGTTCACATTATAATTTGTTGATTTTATTGTTTTTACTACAATTTATAAAAAAATAAATAATGTGGACTATTTTTTAGGAGGTGTTTGGCGCTAGATTAGATTTTGCCTTCCCGGAGTTGTATGGTTCAAACTTCAAACTCAGATTGCATAAAGTAGTTCAAGTGATAACGCAATAATGATGAATGTCAATTGATTAGAGTGAAATTAGTCAAGCATAGGAATCTACTACTACTCCTATCCACTTTAAGACAACGGTTGGAACGTTGAACTTTAATAATTTCCGTGTAATGTTGTTGGTAGGCCATCATTAAATTTCAATCCCAACATAAGAAACCATTATGTAAACTGTTTTAAGGGCCACAACACATTTTCTTCAACCAGGGCAGGCAGAACCAATAAGGCTAGCTGTCCCTGGCTCCCTGCATTCTGCTCATTTGCATACTCATTTTGTTTCATCACTTTTCTGCCATTTGCACAATTTTGGGAAGCCCCTTTGGCCCCTTTAGCTCCTAACAAAAAATAAAAAATAAAAAAATGTTAACCACATATCATCATCTTGATGTGATACCATGTTACATGTTGAAGTACATAGTAATTAATGACATCAGCCGTTATACAAAGTCACTGCAACTCTACTTTACAAAATTGAAATGATTATATCCTAATTTTGATGATGTTAAGATTAAAAATAGGTGAAAAGAAAAAAAAGAAAAAGGACACAAAAAGGGAATAGGGAAATAGGGATATGCTTCACAGTTTATACCTCAGGAAGGTCAATTTGCAGTGGACCTAATAGGATGTTAAAGCTGTTTGGTATGTTTGAGTCAGAGAGGTTCACATGCCCTAAGCTTTCCAACAGGGAAATCGCAGCTGTAATTTTGCAGCAACATTGAATATCTCTTCTCTCAACATTTATTCAATCTCAATCCACTATTCCATTGGAGGAAGTAACATCATAACAAAGGTCATGTTCCATTTTGAGAAATTTTCATTTGCAATTGTACAAGTGTCATTAAAGTATGATGGTAAACCTCTCATATCATGGGAATATTTATGAAGAAGCAGGACCATGAAGAGGTATCCAGCTTTCATCATTAATTTTTGTGTTGGTTGGTTGCTTCGCTGTTAGATTCATCATTGCTCATCCTTGTTTTTACATTTTATAGTAAGGAGTAATTTCTCTTTATTCTCGGTTGCAAAAAAGTAACCCCAAAAATAAATCAATGCATTGAACTGTTTGATCTGCCTGTGAAGCTATGGGTTGCCAATATTTCAATTCTTCTCATCCAATTCCGCGCCTTGAAGCTTTTGACTTCTTCTTTTAAATGCTTAAATTTGTAATTTTATATTGACAACGATAATACAAAAACCAAAGGAGTTGAATCCATAATTACATTGAATCCTTGGAGTACAAATTTATTCATTTAATTACATTGAATCCATAACCAAAAGAGTTGTGGAGCAGTCGCTCTTAATCAGCCATGAGCGTAGAACAACTTTAAATTTTTTTTGCCAACTTTCCTATCCCTCAAGATGCCTACCATGAGCGATGCGAATTATTCACTATTGTCGACAATGGACACTTTATGATATGAAAAAAAAAAACAAAATTACATTGAATCCATTGTAAGCGAAAGTGTACTACGTTTCTTTTCTTTTGTGAAGATTAATATATAAGCTAGCCTATATTTGAACCATAAATCAGTGACTTGTTATCCTGATCCCTCACTAATTTCTCAATCCTAATCGACCCATATTACATGTACATTTATCATTGCAGGTTTATTCAACTCCTCGTCTCATTTTGATACTTGAATTTCTTCAATATGCGCTTGATTTTTTTAAGGTTGTAATTAACTTGTAACAACTAGGAAACAAAGGTTAGTGTCTTGTAAATAAACTGAGCCAAGCAGGGAAAAAAAAAAAACTCTAGTTACAAACAGCAATGCCATTGAAGATTTAGCCAAGACTTTTTGTTCCCATCCCACGAGCCAATTACACCAAATAAGTGTGTTGAACCAACCACACTATCCACAGGATGATGGTAGTGTTGCATGAGTTTTGGAAATTGTTGGGAATGCGTGATGAAACAAGAGTTTGGTTGTTTTGTTAGTAGTACTTTTGTGTCCTCATTTACTCTGTTGCTTTGCAAGTTTGCAATTAAATTAAAATGACATCCATTAATACCACCATGTGCCAACTGCCAGAAGGAAGGTCAATACTATTCAATGGCATATACAACTACAGGATTTGATTTTTGTGGTTGACTTCCCATTAAAAACATTTTTTTTTTCAATTCAATTAAACTATAACTGGGGTTGACTCTTTTTTTCTTCGCTGCTAGCTACCTCTGTCCGTGCCCATGTTTTCTTATCCGGAAATATATAAAAACCAGGTCTTAAATGCAAAGGTCGCTGCCCATTGAATCAGGGTTTTTTCAACGCTTAAATTTGCCAATCCGGGTCGGCAAGGGGTAGCTTAAAAGACTTCAAGTGAATAGTGGGTACATTGGAAAATGATGCCTTCGAAGCAACTTGGATAGTGGCCACTGGCTCCTGCATACTCTCTCGGACTTTCCGTCCCAAAAGTTATAATTTCTCTTCCAAAGTTTAATTTGAATTTTTATTTTTAGTACAATTTGTACTAAAAAAAAAATACAAATCAGACAATTAATACTCAAACATAAAAATCCAATTTGGACAATTTTTTTAGCCTAGAAAGAATGAAATGAAACCATTTATATTAATCAAACGGGAACATAAATTCACAGGAAAAAAATAGTTGAATGCCTTGTTTAAGCTTTGTAAACATCTCGAGTAGTTTAATTAACACTCAAGACTTTTTTTCTCTTTTTTAAATGGATAGTTAAGGACCACAGAGAGAGGTAGACGGGATGTCTGTGAGAAAATAAATTTTTTTTCTACTGCGTACGGTGTCTTAAGTGCATTGCATTCAAACTAATTTGCACCGAGTCGGGTCAGTTTCCTTTCAGAGAGATCCATTCACGAGACTCGAACCTGAGAACTTGCTTAAAAGAACGAAAGCACCTTACCACTTTGGCTAAGCTGGTGTTGGTACGAGAAAACAATCTTACTTCACTTGATAGAATAAAAACTTACGAGAATGGGTTTAAATAAACAAAGTGATCGTGGACTAGAACCTAATTGGTTGGGCTCTGATGAATAATTGGTTGGACTGAAGAGTACCCAATTGATCCGTTTACCCTTTCGTTGGATAATCATAGTAAATTGTGAGTGATCGGGAAAACTGCAAAAGCTTTCACTGTTTTGTGTTGGGCTTTCTATTATTGACGCTGATATAATATTTATAGTTGGGCTGGAACATCCTTGAAAGGTTATAGCAAATTGTGATTGGAAGTTGGAACTCTTTCTTTTTTCTTTTTTGCTTTTTCTTTGTTTCTTTTGCTTTTCAAATATTATTATTGCGGGAATAACCCTGATTGTACATAAAAGTTTTAGTGCTTGTTTGGACGTCAATTTACATTTTATTTTGCCACTTAAAATTAGAAAGTATTTCAAATTGAAAATTAAATGGGAAATGAAAATATTGTTTGGATGTTGGTTTTGAAAAAAAGTATTTTGAACTACATTTTGAAATATCAAGTACAAGCCATCACTAAACAATTAATTACTGTCAATTATAGTCACTGCAAAAAAGAACTTTTTCAAAAACAATCACTCAATAACGGAATCCTGCCAAATTTGTCACTAAACTATTTGTAGTTCTAAAATGGTCATTATATTAACAAAAAGTGTTTCAAGTTGGAATTTAAAATGTAAATCAGAAAGTTATTTGAATGATGTTTTCTTTTCTATTGGGTTTTGTGTTTAAGAGGTAAAATGAGACAAAATACAAAATGGAATGTTGGCCAAACAAAGCCTAGTCGTTTAGAATTGGACATGCATTTCTCTGAAAACCAAAGGATTTTTTTGGGTGCGCACAGAGGTGGTGTTGGGAATTAAGGAGTTGAGTCGCTAGGATGGATCATGAGATTGCGTATTCACCATCGACACCATTGAAGAATAATTGAATTGAAAGTACTCAATTAATAATTATACAATTACAATATTCATTTACTGAGGGGTGAATTCCCCATTTAATTCCAGCTAGTGTTATTATTATTATTCCCCTAGCTAACAAGTAACAAGGAAAATACATTCACAGTGTTTTGCTTATCTTGTATACAAAATACAAGGGAAAAAAAAATGCAACAATAGTAAAAGTTGAAGAATTCACCAATATTCAACATCCCATGATTTTGTTGGCTTTGATCCGAGGTTTGTCCACAACAGTTCCGTCATTTCCAGCAAGTGCCCGATACTTATCTTTCCGAGTGAAACTGGTACATTCATAAGCCAACGTGGAAGCAATCACCCGCTGAATATAATTGGCCACTTCGTGACTGGATTTCCCGGATTTGCAAGTCAATTCCACCGGCAACTTGTTCAAGAAGGTCACTTCATAAGCCGGACTAGGGTTCATGAAGAAGTAAAAAGGATCCATCCCTTTCCAACCTCGGGCAGTTGTACCATGAAACATGCTCATCCGATTCTCCATCGCCACGGGCACCAATTCGTCGGTTAATTCCGCGAAAAGCGATGAAAACCGTAGCAAAAAGGGTTCCCGACACGTGGTTCCTTCAGGGCATATTGCCAAGTCACCTTCTTGTAACAGCTTCTTTATCATGGACGCGTCCATGGCGCGGTCCCTGGACAACCTCACCGTCTTGATCGGCGAAATGATCTCCGAAAGCCGGGAAACGGAGTAGGTGACGGCCGGGATGGGGCGGCCGAGGGCGGCGGATAGGAAAATTGGGTCGAGGAGAGTCCGGTGGGAGCAAATGAAGAGGACGCCGGAGCGTTGGGAGGAGGTGTTTTTGTCGACCGGAGGCGGCGGAGTGCCTTTGACGTAGACGCGGACGCCGAGGGCCCAAAAAGCGTAGTAGACAAGCGGCATTGGGAGGAGGGATCCGGCGGCGATTCGGAGGCAAGCCAGAGGAAAACCTATGGGAATCCATAGGATGGTGAGTAATGCCATTAGCGGGGTTGGCTTTTGGACCAATCGGCCGTCATGGAATACTATGGGTTTTGGGAGTTTGTCATTTGTTACGGCCTTCACTTCTGGTTTGGGTGGAACAATGTAACCTTCCTGCGCATTTCATCATAAAATTAGAACTATCAGTTTGATTACAATCGGGATAAAAAGAAAAATCTACATCGTGAAAATGGTAATTATTAGTATTCATTAGTCCTGAAATTGTTGACCAGTTTGGATTTAATTTAAATTGTATTAAAAATAATATATTAAACAGGATAATAATTTTGAGACGCAACTATTTAAATTTTAACTAGAGTAGATTGATGAAGGTTGATTTGTGATGTTCTAACAGCTTGACTTGGGATTCTTAGGAACTTAGTTATGGAAGAATTGTTGTAACTTACATGCAAGGCTCCGAAGTAGTGTGCCTTTTTGGTGACCAGAAACATAGGATTTAGTGAACTTCATCATTGTTTTCATCGGCCATGATAGAATGACAAGGAATATTTTCCTCTTTTACTTCCTAACTTTGGAATTATTCCTTACGTAGTTGTTTTTATTCCATTTTTCCATGGACAAAGTGTTTTTTTTTTCCTTTTTCGTGATACGAGAAATTCAACTGTGCATACACTAACCTTGCAAAGAGTCATGAAAGGAATATCAGTATGCCGATCTCCCAATCCGATTTCAGGCTGACAATCTCTGAAATTCTTGGTAAGAGCATCAGCTTTGTTCTTCCCAACAAGAACACCAGGTTTGTTCACAAGTCCAGTAGCCCTACCTTTGTAAGTCCCAATCTCGGTTCCCATCACCAAATCAGCTCCCAAGAAATCTTTCAAGAAACCCTCCACCATTATTCTCGGATTCGCAGTAAGAACACAACGTTTGCCACAAGACGAAAATACCCTCCAAGCCTCCGAATGGAGATCCGTCGAGTAAAACTTGGGCAAAACAGCCCGACCCACCGACTCAATGTCGCAAACTCGCGCCCCGGCAAATGTCGCAAATATGAGGACTTGAATTCCGGCCGATTCTGATACGAAATAGTACAGAAGTCCGGCGATGGGTGCCATCAAGATTAGGAAAAGGAGCCTTAGAAGCCCTCCAACTTCAAAAGCAATCAAAGCGAAATATGGAAATGAACTTCGACCTCTTAGCAAGGTTCCGTCCATGTCCGCCACCACCGTGTCCTTTTCGCGACCGATTGATGCACATTTATCGACGGTTGGAAATGTTGATGTCATCATTTTGGCTACCAAAATGGCTCTTATTTATTTATATTTTATTATGAGAAGAAAGAGTTGCAACTTGAAATGTTGAAGAAACCTCTTTCTTGAATTTCAACTTACTTTCGAAAATGGGTAATATATAGATGTTACGGATAGGGAAGATGACAAAGTATAAGAAGAAACTCGTAGATTATTTGGTGAAGGACACAAGTATTTTGAACCAAGAACAACGAAAAAAAAGAAAATTGAGCTGAGAATTCAAGGAAGGAAAAAAGCGTGGGGGTCACCGGAGCATAATTCTGATCGTGACTAATGAACAGAGGCCACTATGGGGTATGAGAAAAATCATTTGAGAAGGAATTAAATTAATCACTAAGTTGACACATATTTACAAAGAGACTAATATAATTCACGGTCATCTTTAATTATCAAAACTCCCGCTACCATTCTAACCTTCACAATTAAAAAATAAAAATAAAAATGGCAAGGCTCACTAGCCCCTCAAATACGATGGTTAATTATCTTTAGGTGGTTCTTCTATTTTTAACCAAAAATTAAAAAAAAAAATTGAACCGAATAGCTTAAACTTAATTGGCCTTGCTTGTTACAAAAATATAAGGAATTTATTAATTTGGAGATGCATATACTTGCTATCAATTTACATTTATGCTTCTTAGGATGGATCGCCATTTTAATATCAAATCTCCTTTTCCTTTCCTAGATTCATTATATTCTTTTGCATGTCAATTGTAATCTTCACGGTATAATTAATTTATTAATTTTCTGTCTTAGCAAGCTGCGTCCCAGAGGAAAAAGTCAAATGACTCAAATGTGAAAATGTAACGACAGCTATTGGCACTATTCCATCGATCCGGTCCTCCAGTACATATCATAGATAAATCATAAAATTTTTTGCTGACTGTACTGGTCTGATAGATTAACTGTTACTGTCATGGAAGTAATTAATTAAAGTAGAATAATTAGTACAAGTTTGGAACTAACATTGATTCGATGATCTCTACAATAAATTAACCTACCGCGCCATACCATGTAGGATTCGTGATATAACGTTATAGTCCCTCCGTCCCATAATTATTGTCCACTTTGCACAAAAGATTTTGTCCCAAAATTATTGTCCAATTTGACTTTTTACGGATCAAGTTACACATTTGTTCTTAGTAAAAAACATTATCCATAAAATCTTTGTGGTTAAACAATCACTTATGTAGGGGTATATCTGGTTGTTCAAGGTAAAATATAGTTAAGTTTGACTAAAAATAAAATCTTTCATTTTAGTAAAATTGGACAATAATTATGGGACGGAGGAAGTACAACATTATTTCTATTTTTTTTAATTTTAAATTAGATTGTGCCAATAAGATTTGAACATCATCCAATATATTTAGAGTAAATATTTCAAACAACTCTATGAATATATGTAACCTGACACAATAATTAGTAGTAATAAAAGTATAATTTATGTCTATATAGAAAGTACTGACAAAATAAGGGTCCTAATACTACTTGTCTACTTGCTCCAATCTGCGCATTATAGTATTTTCTTTCATGTATTCCCGCTCCATATACGTAATGCTTTTCATTTAATCAGAATGAAGTTTGAATAACATTTCCGATTTTACTACCGCAAATAAAGGTACATAATGGTAAAGTCCACAAGATTAACCAAACAAGATGGAATAATACATGAAATGATAAAACTACAAATAAAGAGATCGGATATGATGAATTGTTTTCACAAGTTATTTTAATTTAATACCTTTATTGGGGGAAAAAAATGGAGTATCTCTTACGGCAACAAAACTTTACACATTGAAAGTGCAATTAAGACAAACCCACCGAAAATCTATAAGTGATTCAGAGAGTTAATAAAAGTGGGTGTGAACTAGGAACTAGGAAGCTCATGTTAGGTCGGCCAATAATTAATTATATACTATATTTGAAAAATGCCGGTGATTATGCTAAAATAACTTTTAGCATCCAAAATAATTTTGGTGTAAAAAGACACAACTATCTCTAAAAAAAAAGTGATAATACCTTTATGACCATATTTTACTGTTTTGGCAGCCCCTCCTCAAACCAGAGGCCCCCTCCTTTTCTTTTTGGCAATGAATATCAGTTCATTTCACTTTTACATATGATTGTTATAGGAAAATTCATCCAATTCTTTAGACAAATCAGCCTGAATCGGTTGAATTAATATCCATTAACGTGAAAAATTGGGATTGATATGTTATTCGCAACCAATTATAAAGAAAGTCCAGTTTTATATGCGCATTGTTGCACAAAGAGACAAAGAGAGCCGTTAATTTTGTCAAAATATTCTCAAATTTTGCAAAAGAGAAAATATAATATTGAAAGGATTGAAACATGTAATACCGAGAGGGAAAAAACAAAGTTTTTCACTTTTTGGAATGGGGAATAAAAATACAGGGCTCTCTATGAGGCAGGCGAGAGAACTCAAGAAATAAATAAGAGTTTTGATAAAAAAAAAATTTAAAAGAAGAAGAAGAAGAGATGAATAAGGGCGTAAGACAATTATTCAAACTTTTTGCTTTTTCTTTACCATTGTGGCGGCGGCGAAACTATGTGGGTTTGAGGAGCGGAAGCAAGAGGTGAAGAAGAATAGAAGATGATAAAAAATGTTGTATTTTTATCATGGGCAATTATGTCTTCTCACTCAAATTTTGCTCTAAATGCTAAATTTTATTTTGTCATAATCACCTCCCTTTGAAAAATTATGTTATATTATTTTTTTAGCACATCAAAAAATCATAATAAAAATAAATAATAAAATCTTTTTGCCCCCCCTCTCCCCCCTTAATTTTAATTAACTCCCCATAAAATTATGAACTATCCCCAAAACTATAAGTTGTAGTATATGTTAACTTGGTACAACGAAATACACTGAATAATTAATTTATCATAATATACACACTAAGATTTCATACAGATTAAATTTACCATCATAATAATTAATAATTAATGATAACACACTGGACTGCCTGATTTGGTTCCCTCTTAGTGAATGAACTAGGTGTCGGACCAGCTAATAAGGGTAAACTACTGGTATCTTCTTGAGTTAATGTGCCTCGTTTAATTTTTATACGATGTTCTCTTATATGGACTTGGGGTTAGACGTAAAGATGGAGATCTATATCAGAAAAGCAAACAAGAATCTCAACAAATTTTAGGAACTAGAAGCTAAGAAGAGCATCCTGATATATATTTGGCAATGGCTATGGAGATAATAGTAATGCAACTATTTCGAACACAAAATGAGTGATTGACTGTAAAATGTAACATGTACAAAGCTCTTAATAAACATGTATTTTTCAAAAAAAAAAAAAAAAAAAAATCTCTCTCAAAGGTTATTCACAATATATATCAATAAATTCATTGTGTTTTGTATCGAATATCTTTGTAGGTAGCAAGTGTTTGTCATCAAAAGTTTTACTTTAGTACGTATAGTTTGTCTTCAATGCAATATGTTCGAGGCTTTCGAAAAAATATAAAAAGAAAAATTCTTGAACACTCCGCGATTAGAAGTCAAAGTTGATTATATTCCAGAGGAGCGCGAACCCTCCAGAATTAGATTCAATTTAGTTTTCATCGTCAAGTTAGTTCAAAACATGAGTCCTATAAACTACAACTATATTTATTTTTCACTTGTGCGAAAATACTACGTTTGATGGTAGTTCTTTTTACTTCAATGGCTGCGTTTATATTATTGAGAGGGGGCTTTGGTTGTGTATGGAATGACTTCTAATTGTGGTAGCTTCTTGAATTGGTGAAAGTAAACCGCATCAAGAATCTTTTGACAAATACAAGGAATGGCTCTGGAATTAGCGAAGCCAATTAATTGGTCTACTTCTTTTTTTTTTTTTTTGGATTAATATACCCCAAATTTTTACTTACTGTAGTTTCTTCACTTCGTTTAGCTTATTATTTTTAACTTTTGTTTTTCACATCGTGATTAAGTTGGGTGATTGTGACCAAAAATATAAAATAAATATACTCTTCCAAAGAAGGAAAAAGTTAACAAGAGTTTGACTTGCAATTGCAATCTTAGAAGGGTAAGGAATGAATGAGCAGAATTATCTTAAAAACAATAAGCCCCAAAAGATTTTGACTGCATAATGATGGTAAAAAAAAAAAACATTTTTCCGTTTGTTGGTTCATCGACCTTACTTTTATCACTAAAAGATAATTCAAATATTGTAAAATTCACATATCCAAAGTCAGAGTGCCACTTAGATATGATTGTTCAAAGAAAAAAGTTGAAATATTTTCTTATTATTCAGAAGTAAAAATTTGTAGTGTCATTACATTCCAAAGTTTGAAAGATATTGAATATTGTTACATTAAACTGTATTACAATTGTAAGATATCTTGTAGAGTTGAACCTATAAATGAAACAAGATGTCATATGTCATATCAGTTAAATTTATTTTAGTTTTAGTCCTACTTGCTTTTTTAAGAGAGCGTGCCAAATTGTGAGCATCAATTACCATAATCACTTTGAAAAGTCAAACTTCTTGTGATTCCAATTGTAAGTTTAATGTTTAAAGGAAAAAACAAATGTAACTTAAACTTAACAGGTAGCAATTTGCCTAAAAAACCTTTGACTTTCTGATAAGTTAAAAAAAAAATTCAAAAAAAAAAAAAACTGAAACCTTTGACTCCCTGATTTGGGAAGAAAACTAAAGTTGTTGAAAACGTAATTAACTTATCACCAAAAGAAAAAAAAAATTTCCAAAATGGCACAGATTTTTAACATTTGGAAGTCAGAATGCAAATGGTGGTAATTAATAAAGGATGCCACATATATATAGTACTAAAAAAAAAAACTGAAATTTGACAAATTGACCACCCAAAAGCGCATGTTTCATCAGAAAACATGTTTGAGTCCTAATTCATTAAGAAAACGCTGTCGTATGCTTCCCGTTAAAGTTAGATTTTAGTGGATTTGTCAGATTGCGTGGGTTTGTGACCGCTCAGATTTGTCAATTTGTTTTTTAGAGTGTAAAGTGATAGTGGTGATCACTTGCGTTTATTATCGATTTCGTTAATTACCAATTTTTGGAGTTATTAGTCCCCCTTTGATCCCTTCTGTCCATATATACTTAACAGAAGAAAAAGAAAAAAAAAAACCCAAATCTTTCTTACACTCAATCTTTGTGTTTGAACATGCATTTCACACATATTGAATTCTGAAAATACTTCTCATCTTAGCTGAGTTGATGAACTAACCAACTTCTTTGTTTCATTGTCTCTTTGCTTTCCTGGGTAATCTAGGGTTCATATTGCATTTCGCTTTTTTTCAGAATAGTTTGTTTTTTCTTTTATTAAAGGAACCACCTTTTTTTTGATCTGGTTCCTTTAAATCCGATCCGACCCCTCAAAACCCAATTCAAAAAGATTCATTCTTCCCACATTTCTTGTGTGTGGGGAGTTAAGAGATTATTACAGATGAAGAGGTCTAAGTTCGACTCGCTGCTCTCAGTGAGTCGAATCAGATCGATTCAAATCCTGATGGGGTTCTTGTTTCTTTATCTTCTCATAATGAGCCTTGAAATTCCTTTAGTTCTGCGTAATGGGTTAGGTTTCGAATCCTCAGAGGATGACCCCACTATCTCTATTTATACTCTGCCTATTAGAACCCCTGACGCCCATGGATATTCCGTGAAAGAAGCCTCCCAGTTGCCTATGCCGGAGAGGAAAATGGGGGAGTATAAACAAGTTTCCGGCCTTACTTTTGACGAAGCTGCGTTTGACAGTGTTGGTAACGATGAGTTCTCGGAGTTGCATAGAGCGGTAAGGGATGCTTTTCTTTCTGGGAAGAAGTTTTTGGAAGAAATTGAGTCGGGGAATGTTAAGGTTGATTTGGAAAATGTGAGCCGAAACGCCAACGAGTCGTGCCCCAGTTCTGTGTCTTTGACAGCAGAGGAGTTCATGAAACAGGGGAAATTAATGGTTATACCTTGTGGATTGACATTGGGGTCCCACATAACAGTGGTGGCAAAACCAAAATGGGCCCACTGGGAGAAGGATCCCAAGATAGCATTGTTGAAGGAGCCTGGCGAGACCGTGATGGTGTCACAGTTTATGATGGAATTGCAAGGATTGAAGGTTGTGGATGGGGAGGACCCTCCCAAGATTCTGCATTTTAATCCGAGGATAAAAGGGGATTGGAGTGGGAAGCCCGTGATCGAGCAGAACACGTGTTATAGGATGCAATGGGGATCAGCCCTGAGGTGTGAAGGATGGAAGTCCAAAGCTGAGGATGAAACTAGTAAGGAACTTTGATATATTTGCTGCAAATTGGAATACTATATTTTAGAATTTTATTTTTTTTTTCTAATTTATGTGGTATCTTCTGATTTAAAACGAGTGAATGTATGGCTGCTTGCTGTTTCTGAACTCTGATGATACTCTTTCTGTTAATGTGATATATGGTACTGATTGCATATGGGGGTATAACAGAGCTGTGTTAGTTATATCTTCAATGGGATTTGATGGGTGATGAGCTCTTATGTCGTTGTAGTTTGATTTTTGAATTTGGACATTTGGCATAAAATCTTCTCAGCACATGGAACATATTGTTCTCTGGTAGGCCATTATAAATTAAATAAAGTTAAGTATTGCCTGTATCGGAGAAAAGATGTGGAGAAGTTACTCCAAAATGTTGTTGCTCAGGTTTTATATGTTACATTTGGGATTGGGCATGTTGTGTATGTTTCCTGCTTTAGATTCAAGTTTCACATTTGTGAGGCTGGTTAGAGAAGCTATGCTTGTTTCTGAACTTTGGCTTGTTTGAAGTTGATGGACAGGTCAAATGTGAGAAGTGGATCCGAGATGATGACGATCACTCCGAAGAATCCAAGGCCACTTGGTGGTTAAAGAGGCTTATTGGTAAGACAAAGAAGGTCACAGTTGATTGGCCGTACCCTTTTGCTGAGGACAAGTTGTTTGTCCTTACTCTCAGTGCTGGTTTGGAAGGCTATCATACTTACGTGGATGGGAGGCATATCACCTCTTTCCCTTATCGACCTGTAAGTACTGTTATTTATTCTCTTTGGTGGTGAACTGCTAAGAGCGCATTTGGCTAACCAAATCTCATTTGGCAGGGTTTCACTCTGGAAGACGCTACCGGACTATATGTGAATGGAGATGTTGATGTTCATTCAGTGATTGCTGCATCATTACCCACTGCACATCCAAGTTTCGCCTCACAACAGCATCTGGAGATGGAAAGTAAATGGCAGGCTCCACCTCTTCCCGATGGACCTGTGGAGCTCTTTATTGGCATCCTTTCTGCTGGCAACCATTTTTCTGAGCGGATGGCAGTGAGGAAATCATGGATGCAACATCCATCAATCAAATCGTCCAAATATGTCGCTCGTTTTTTTGTCGCAATGGTAAAGATAATTCAAGCTTATCCACTTTATTGATGGAATTGCTATTTTGTTTGCATATTATTCAACACTAGTAACTGTGACTTTAAATTTTGCAGCATCGAAGACAGGAAGTAAATGTGGAGCTGATGAAAGAAGTAGATTATTTTCGTGACATTATTATAGTGCCTTACATGGATCACTATGATCTAGTTGTATTAAAGACCATTGCTATTTGTGAATACGGGGTAAGCTCGAAACGTTGCAATTTTTTGAGTTGACCGGTTTTAAGGTTTTCACATTTCAGTTTTAGGCACTTTACTGAAAAGATATGACAGCATTATGCATTTGATGTGTAAACAGATTCGCACTGTTGCTGCAAAGTACATTATGAAATGTGATGATGACACTTTTGTAAGAGTGGATGCTGTCATGAAAGAAGTGAAAAAAGTTCCTAGTGGTAGAAGTCTATACATTGGAAACATCAATTACTACCACAGACCCCTGCGACATGGAAAATGGGCTGTAACATATGAGGTATAATCTTTATTCCTTTGGCTTAACTATGCTAACATATTTAGTCAACCAAATAAGGGACACTTTCTTTTCTCTGCTCCTTGTTCACTTTCTATGTAAGAAGCTCTGATTTTCTATCATCTATAGTCTTATGTGAAACCAACTACAGTCTCTTAAAACTTTCTCCCATATTTTCTTCTCCACTTCTTTCTTTCTTTTCACCTTTGAACTGCCATACATAGGATTGGCTTTTCTTTCATTTGCTGAAAACCGGTGTACGTCTAGGAAGAGTAGTTTTCGCCTCAGTCAGAAATTCATCTTTTCATTTCAACCTTTGTAGTATATGGCATACTGTTATCACTGCTATATTTAAATCCTGAATCTTGAATCATCAAGTAGTGGGTGATCTTTACCTGTTTGGTTTCCTGTTTCCTTTGGCACTGCAGGAGTGGCCAGAAGAAGAGTATCCTCCTTATGCAAACGGGCCTGGTTATGTGATGTCAGCTGATATTGCAAACTCTATTGCTCTAGATTTTGAGAAACATAAGTTGAGAGTAAGTTGTAGTATCTCAATTTTCCGAATTCCCTATCATGCTTCCGGTATCTGTCTTTCTGCCGATTAACATATGCACTCTGTTTTGCATGCAGCTTTTCAAGATGGAAGATGTGAGCATGGGAATGTGGGTGGAACAGTTTAATAGCTCAAAACGAGTTGAGTATGTGCACAGCTTGAAGTTTTGCCAATTTGGCTGCATTGAGGACTATTATACGGCGCATTACCAATCTCCAAGGCAGATGATTTGCTTGTGGAATAAATTACAAATTAAAGGGAAACCTCAATGTTGCAACATGAGATGATAATGATTATGATAAGCGTAAGATGATTTCGGTCCACCGAAGGAAAGCATCGTAGCTTGTACATATATCATTTCAGTTGATTATCAGAAGGGGGTTGCTATTGACATCCTGATTAATCTAGGTTACATCAATTTCATCTGGGCCTAATCTCATCAGTCTTTACATCCTCCGAATGTTAAGATGGTTGGGTTAGTAGACTGCTTGAGAATAGTTTTTGTCATTTCAGGCCCTGTGTTGTAGACTATGAAGCGGTATTGTACATAAACCCGAACCAACTTGAGTAAGTTGTTTCTGCGATTCAGTCTCTTTGTCTCTCTTGCGTTTCGCTCTTATGATTTTGTTTCTGCAGAATTTTTGTTTGGTCTTATCAATACACTAGATAAGTTCCTTCAAAGTAACATTCTTCTTCTCCTAAACGATATTGGATAACCGAATCCAATGATTAATAAAATCAGGAAGATTCACCGATTCAGAGTCAGTTTTACGCGCCAAACCTCGAAACTTTTGCTTCTTTTAAATAGAGAGACTACATAGTCGCTGCCAACTTCCGTCTATAGTCAGGACAATTGTTTGTTTCAAGAAAAAAATTCTGCCATATTTTGCTGTCTGAACTTATTCCCCAAAATTTTCTTTTTTCTTCTATCAATCGGCCATGGAAGCATTTGTCACGAAAAACCCTGACATTACATTACTTCACATAAAAAACTATCATTGCATCCCTTGAGACTCTGAAGGCAACATCATTCAATGACGCTGTCAGAAGTTTGGATAGCACAATGTTCACGTTGAAGCCTTATGTCGATACTACAGAAAAGATCTCTGATGAAGAATTGCAGAAGCAAAAGGTTTTTTTTCTCGAGAGTTTCAAACAAGCTGAAGACCTTCTCCAGGAGTGCTCAACAGTCAGATGGTGGAATTTCTACCAGAGGAAGAGTTATTTCAAGAAACTAGTGGAACAAAGACGGTTACTTGTCATGTCCTTTGCTGCAGTCGTGTCGGATGTCATTGCCAAAGATCAATCATGAAACTGGATGTTCTTGTCCTACAAACTCCGTGTGTTTCACTGCTTAATCTGTATTTAGCAGAAACTTATGTATCCAATATGGTAACTTTAGCATATTGAGTTTGCTCACATAAATTATGGAACATGGTGCTCTTCATATACTTATATTCCCTCATCTCTTGTTTATGCGATACAAACCATATCTAGACCAAGATTATTGTGATGGAACAGGAAAGCCTAGGAGATGAAATTTGTTTACTCCATTCCTCCCTCTTAACTTTAGTGATCCTGGTATTTGGGGCACTACAATTTTTGGTATCCTCTGGGGCTCAGAAATTATGCTGAAACCAAATTAATATAGAGATTCTGGCTGCATCCAACAAATCTTGAATCCTCTAATCAAAGAAAAATCAGAGAATCAGTTCTGTTTTTATGTTGGCGAGAAGCATGTAATTCAGTTTTCAGCATTAAGTATGGTCCAAAGCTACCAAGAACCGGTTCTTTATGCACTAATTAAAGACGCCCTTTTCCCTTCCACTATAAATATTCCCCTCACATTACATTTCTTCACTCCCCTGCCTCTTTTCTTCCTAGTCCCACCCCTCCGTGAGTTCTTTTCCACTAGTGCTTGTGCTTGTTTTCTGGTAATCGATCGAAATGAATTTCGATAGATTTGTTGTCACATTCTTTGTGCCGATAATCTGTCTAGCTCCCTCTGTCAAACCACAAACTTGCCAAAAGAACTGCGGCAGTGTTCCGGTGAAGTATCCATTCGGGACAGGCCCTGGATGTGGTGATATCCGTTTCCAGTCCTATGTAACTTGTAACAATCAGCAACAGTTAACCTTCTCAACCCACTCAGGTTGCTACCCCATAACTTCAATTGATTACAATAAGCAGATAATGTTCATCAGTGATCCTTCCATGTCAACCTGTTTTTGCTCACAACCAAGTAAAGGCTTCAGCCTTGACTGGAATGCTCCCTTCAGCTTCCATGATGACACCGTGTTCGCCCTCCTGGATTGCTCGTCGTCTTCTTCGCCAATCTACAAATCCATGGTTGATGCGAACGTTTCCAACCATTTTCCACTGTGTGATGCTCAAGGTGCTGATGTTTGTAAAACGCTGTACTCCTGCCAGGCCATAAGCAGCAGGGTAAACGTTGTCCCGGGTTCGAGTTGCTGTGTCTATACGCCTGTTGATCTTGGGCCCTCGTTTGAGATGGATTTGGAGAAACTTCAGTGCAGTTCGTATTCGGGACTGTATGGATTCAATGGTCAGGAATTCAATCCAGGGGCATGGAGTTATGGGGTGGCTATCAAGTACAAATTCAGTTTTGATAATGACTACCCAGAAATGTGCGCTCATTGTGAGAAGAGCAATGGAATTTGTGGATATAGTGGACCTTATAATTCTTATGTATGCTATTGTCCTAATGGAGTTAACACTTCATCTGATTGCTTCTTTGGGTCTGCTTGGAGTATTTCTTCAAGAATTTTTCCCAGGCAGACAGGTACCACTTAAATTCTTCAGCTCATTTGTCACACTAATTAATCTCCCATCTTTCACCATAAAGATTTTGATTTTGTTGCAGGGATGATGTTTATTTACGGTACGGCGTGGCTTTTCATTCTGCTGGCAATTGTTTAATCTCTGACAAACAACCAAACACTTATTTTGATACTGTTTTACTTTGTTCAATGGTGTAAATTCGATGTAATTGATCAACTGTGAATGGCTTGGCTATGATTGAGAGCTGTGTCTTGTGTTCTTTCTGCTGCTTTTGGATTTCTTTTATAAGTAATTCCTTTTCAGTTAAATACCAGCAACCAGAATCTCCGGTCGTGTTCGATCCAAATGGCCTCGGAATCATGATGCCTGTACTGAAAAGTGTATTAAAAGCTCAACCATCCAATGCAATATAGAAATCAAAAAATGGGGTAGCAATGTAGTTTAGTATGCGACTTATCATCTTAGCCAAACGAAAAAGTGATGCAGCCTGTAAAAGTAGTGCTTTCTTTTGAGCATTTGGAGGAATCGAATTCAGTATTATAAAACTGAGAATTCCGATGGGAACAAATTCAATCTTTTTTAAGTAACCTGGGTCCTCCATCAAAGCAGAAAAATGTTCTCCCATTATCTCTTTAAGAGTTCTTTTAAAGTTTTAAAAGCATTTGTCCTGAAACTGCTGTATACGTTGCTTCTTTCTTTTTTTTTTTTTTGGTACAATCGAGGCCAGTGGCCTAGAATACTAAGAGATCACGTCACATCGATGAAAGTTCACGACCAAGTCCTATTCCAACTACGTGAGTGAGATACAAAAAATATAATAAGAAGAACACCTCACTTTTCCTACCTAGCATTATCTATATACGTTGCTTTTAGCGCCTGCAGAAGGGAAAAAAAAAATAAAAATTGTTGGAAGCATTGCAGTTGTGAAGTTCTGAAACTAATCTCAGAAAATCATATTCTTCTCATTTAGTACTTAGCAGTAGTATATTGCTAGCTTAGTTCCATAGTTTTTTCTTTTCTGAGAAATGTTATATGAAAATTGTTGCTTATCTACCTATAATCTGAAGGACGATAACTACGAGTTGGCCTATTGATCTAAAGATTTATGTAGTATTGTGGTATGAGTTCGATGTTCATGAATACTAGAACCTTTGAACTGATCAAACATATTATTATTGGTCAAACGGGTAATTTTTGTAACATGTTGGAACAAGCAGGCACTTGGAGCGCAATAACGTTGTATCCAAAAAAAAGTAGAAAGTAAGGGGACTAATAGCTAGTTTATTAAATCTTGATGGACTAATGGGGGTATAAAGACTGTAAAAATCATAATCTCCATCTACCATTTCTACAAGTTTCCTGGTAAAAATTTCTTTTGGCTTGTATGACAACAAAGAAATTTACCACTGCATACGTAATCGCTGTCGCAAGCATCAAATCTGTCGCACCATAATTTGAGTTCCCAAACTACACTTGAACACCATCACCATATCAGCTTTCCTGAAAAACACGTATATATATATATATATATATTATTTTCGCCAGGCTCCATTTATACGTGTTTTTCTCCCTGCATTTTGTAATCGAAGGCGAATTTAGCAATGGGGAAGAGTGATCTAAAGCTTCTCGGATTGCGTGCGAGCCCATTCGTGAATCGGGTTCAGTTCGCCCTCAACCTCAAGTCATTAGACTATGAGTTCATCACCGAGAATTTGCCTAATAAAAGTGAGCTCCTTTTGAAATCGAACCCGATTCACAAGAAGATCCCGGTTCTCATCCACGGCGATAAGCCCATCTGTGAATCGCTCGTGATTGTGCAGTACATCGACGAGCTCTGGTCGGATGGTCCTTCAATCCTTCCTGCCGATCCGTATGACCGCGCAATCGCCCGCTTCTGGGCTGCTTATATAGACGACAAGGTAAAACCCCTTTTCAATTACAGCAATTAGCTTATTGATCCTGTGTTTTCAATCAAGTTTAATTGCCCATCTCTCTTTTTGATACATTTGGGGTAAAGTTACCTCCTTTTTTGCCCGTACAAATAGTAAACTAACTTAAAGATTTCTTTAATTGTGTTGAATGATTGGTATTGAATATGGAAAGGAATCAAATAATTTGATTAGTGAGTTATATCACTCTGATGAGTCGATAGTTTTCTTTGTGCTCTGTTTCTTGAGATTTAGTTGAGTAAAAAGTTTGAACCTTTATGGTAAAATTCTTGATTTGGTGTGTGATTTGTTGAATGCAGTGGTTTCCAGCGTTGAGGCAGTTTAGATACTCCGAGGGAGAATCAAGGGGAGAGCTTTTGGAGAAATTGGTTGAAGGTGTGGCATTATTGGAGGATGCTTTTGTGAAGTCCTGCAGTAAAGGAAAGAGCTTTTTCGGTGGTGAAAACGTGGGCTTCTTGGACTTGGCTTTTGGTTGCCACTTGGGCTGGTTAAGGGCTGTTGAAACAATAGCTAATGTCAAAATACTTGACAAAACCAAGGCCCCTGCCTTGGCTGAATGGACTGAAAGATTCACCTCGCATAAAGCTGTAAAGGGCACTCTTCCAGAGCCTGAAGAACTCGTTAACCATCACAATAAGATGATGCAAGCTAAGGCTGCTGCAGCTTCTCAAGCATCGAAGTGAAAATTGCCATTTTGTGACTCATTTATTTGATGCTTCAGTGGGTTTGTGTAGATTGTAGAACAATAAAAATGGCATTACTGAGCTTTCGACATCGTTATGTATTGTATTGTAATGCAACGAGTTTTATTACAAAGTGACGTTAATGAGGCGGGTACTTTCTTTGATCTACGATCACATTTTATTGGACATGTTGAATCAACTATCATTTCAATCTCGAGCTTTCAATTTTGAAATGCTATTCTATTTCAAAGGCCATAGCTTTACTCCAATAAGTGAAATTATAATATGATAAACTGCTGGTGATAGATGTAATGAATAATAGCTCCTATATGCAGCCTGCTTTTCCAACTCATGATATCTTTTGGTACAATTATTACATCATTATTTGATCTCAACCGCAGTTTTAATGCCGGTAGAAATTAGATAAAATCAGTGGAATCGAGCCATCTGCCACGTCTTCAATCACCTTTGAGCAGATAGTGATAGCAACTTGGAACGTGGAAATGTATGGATAGATAATAATATCCAGGAGTTCAAGAAAAAACAAAGACACATCGTCGATTCTTGGAGTCTTCCCCGCCACTTCACCTGTGTTTTGTCCCTTCTCTTACCCCACCAAAAACTGCATCCAAAACCCCAAATCCGCGGCCTTGGATTGGAAAAACCTTATTCCAGACACCAAAAAAAAAAAAAAAACTGGGAACTTTAACAACACACTCACACAGTGAAAAGAGAGATGGAAGGTGTGACATTGGACAAGTGGGGTTATGAAGTGAAGACTTCTTCCGATGCTTGTATTGCCGCTATCAACTCCTACTATGATCAGGTTCTTTTGCATCTTTTCCAATTTGCAAATTTCACTATTTTGGCACCATTTTGGGTTTTAATTTTTGATTGGTTAAGCTGGGGATTGAAGTATTGAGCTGAAACTTTAGGTACTTGGTTATGGGAGAAAGAGGGATGTGATTCTTGAAGCTCCAAAAGCAGACCCTCGTTGTGTTTTGGGCAATATTTTGGCGGCCAGTTTTATCTGCTCCTCTGATCCTGCTAGAACTCCTCAATTCCTTGATGCTTCCAAGAAGTATTTGGTCTGTTGCTCCTTTCGTTGTGTTTTCCGAGTTTCGATGATTTCCTTAATTTCTCTAATTTGAATTACTTTTTCTCTGGTTTGACTGGATAGGAAAATGGCAGCGGATATGAGAAAGCAGTTTTTGATGTTGTTAGCTATTTTATTCATCCTGATAGGGATGACGACTTAGCTGTTGATATGCATTCTAAGGTACTTTTTCTTCTCTTAGGCAGTTTAATCCGCTAGTGTTGGTTAATATTGATTCTCCCAATTTGTTTTAGAGAGCAATTTGATTGTTGTACTTTTTGAAACTTTGATCCATGAACTGAACTGATTTCAGTCTATTGAAGACCATTCATTTGTTTTCTTGGTTATGTTTCCTATTAAATTGCCTTCTGATTGTTAAATGATACACACATCTAAGTATATTATTCATGTTTGATGGATGAGGTACAGTTCTGACGAGGAATCATGCTGTTTATGATATTTCACCTTCACAGATTCGATGTTGCATTTGTTTGATGACAATGTTTTGCAGCACTTGAAAAATTACCCAAAAGATCTGTTGTCTCTTAAGAGGATTCAAGTGTTGTGCTTTTACATGGGCCGACCGGATCTCTCTCTGCAACTTGTTGAGCAGGTTGAAAAGTGGATTCTCCATTAACTTTTGATGATCATGTGGATTGGGGAACTGAATAAACTATAAGCGATGTTCTTGTTCTAATAATTTCATCCGTTGTTTAATCATTAGGTCCTGCCACTAAATAAACAAGCAAGTTTCATATATGGAATGCTCGCATTTCAGTTATTAGAGCTTGGTCGAATGTTAGATGCAGAAAAAGCAGCCAAAGAGGGTATCCAGATCAACAAAGAAGATGCTTGGTCACAACATGCGGTAACTAGAATCTCTTATGTGCTCACTACTTTCGTGTCTTCCACACGCTTGAATCAGGCATCTATAGCCTTCTTGTGAACAATTTTTCTGTTTAGCATGATGGATCGTTTTCATTTGACTTTTGAGCCTTTGGTGACTAAATGTTTCTGTTGCCTTAGTCATTGTTCTGAAAGAAAAAAAAAAAAAGAAAGGAGAAGAAGCTTTTTACTTGAACCCTGATGAGGTTTCACCTTCAAAAATATTGACATTCTATTAGTTTCATGCTTATTTGTGGTGCCGTATCATTGTAAAGACTTATTTTTTTCTTATTGTAGCTATTTGCCTAGTATAATCTTAAGGACTCTATTATTTTCTTCTCCGTGTGGGCTTGACAAACTTCATAATAACTTGGCTGCAGCTATGCCATGTATACCAATATGAATGCCGTTTCAAGGAAGCAATTGAATTTATGGAGGAGTGTTCATCATCGTGGAGTTTTTTGTCGTCATTTATGTAAGTGATAAGTGTCAGTAGTTTTCCTACATTCATAAGCTTCTTTAGATGCCTGAAGAAAATTGATCACCAGGTACACTCACAATTGGTGGCATGTCGCTCTTTGTTACTTGGAAGGCCATTCTCCTATTGAGAAAGTCAGAGAAGTCTATGACACACATGTATGGAAGGAATTGGAAAGAAGTGATGCTACGCCTGCGGAGGTGAAGTCTGCATTCTTCTCTCATCCCCTTCGAGGTGTACAGATCTGAAATTGTCTCTATCCATGCAGGTCTACCTGAATGCATTGGGACTATTACTACGCATTTACGTAAGAGGCCAAATTAAAGTCTTTGAGGATTGTCTCAGCATCTTAGCAAACTGTCTGCAAGATCAAGTGAGGAACAAACTTATTCCACTGTTTTTTTGAAAGACCTAATTAGGAAGTTGCCTCATTAAGTGCATAATATTCATGAAGTATTGGACCTGCTTTTTTAACAACAATGAAGTTACAGCATCAACAGGCATTGAGATGCTGTCCAGATTTTTTTATAAAACCTATCCAAGTAGAGTGTATCTGTTTAGTTTAAGAATATTTGAAATGATCTTCACATGTTATATTATTTGTTTCTATCCTTTTGTTTGTATATTTAAGATCTTTTACATTCATCAACTTCGCTCCCAAATTGAATATAAATGTGAAGAGATGATTACTGGTTTCTTTCCGGTATTCTCCAACCGAAGAGTGTCTGGTACCTGGAGTGGCACCTTGATGTGTTGATAGTGTGGACATTGACCTATGCTGGAGAAATTTCAAGAGCAGAAGATCTTCTTTCAGGATTGAGATCAAGGTTAAGGTTTTCTTCCTGGGGTGTCTGCAATTTGCCTGTCAACTGTATCTTGTATGACATTACTTTCTGCTGCAGACTGTCTCTGATGCCTGACAAGAAGCGACGGCTGATGCAACAAGGGATGCTGGTTTGTTCCAATTGCCCATATTCTTGGCCGTGCTTGGTTTTTGATTGTTTTCTAATGATTGGCAAACATTTTCATTTTCTAGTCTCAAATGGCACTCTTCAGTTAATGAAGTGCATAACATTTAATAAAAGTTTAATGTTCTTGAACTGCGTCCCACAACAATGTCACGGTTTTTAAATGTGAAATCTATTTTCCCTACAATTCGTGACTTCTGCTATAGCTTGCAGAAGCATTACACGAGTATGGGAAGGGTGAGAATGAAAAGGCCCTGAAATTGCTTGGACTTGAATTTGATGTCATGAACTTTAAGGTACTTTAGTGGAGATTTGATCATGTGCCATGTGGGGTTTAGTTTCTTTTTCATGTGCTCATGGAACTTCCTGGTTCCAGGTCATAGGAGCATCTGATGAACAGCTAGACGTTTTCAATGAAGTTTGGCTTGCATTGTTAATCAACACGGGTCAAGCCACAAAGGGTAAGCTATTTTCATACTTGTAAAATCCATGGTTGTCTTTTTAAGTTATTTAATCATGATGCTTGCCCGTTGTAGCCATTCAAACCATTGAAAAGCAGCTAGAGAAGAGAGACGGTGCCCCTTTCTTGTGGCGCCTTTTGGTACGGCTTTCTCATAGACAACAACACGTTGATTAGAACAAACATTTGAGTTATTCTGCTGGAAAACAATTCTTAGTTATTGCTTTTTATCTAATGATTTAGGAAAAAAGCTACCAAATGTTAGAGCGGCCAGAAGCTGCAAGTGCTGGAGAGAAAGCCCGTGAACTAGAGGCTGCATACTTTCCGTAGACTTTTGCATGCAGCGATGTAGGTGGTCTGATATAGTGATGAACTTGAGTTCCGCATCATTTAGATATGATGATAGGACGAGTTCAGGTACTACTGATTTGTGCTAAGATGAAGAGTGTATTAACCGACCTTGTGGAGAAGTTTGTAACATCATAATTCAGTTCATTTTCTTATATTCTCTCTGTATCAATAGACTCCGTGCGAACTATACTCAATAATGGCAAGGCTTGAAGTTCAAAACGTATTGAACCAGTTTGTACTTAGTACCACCTACTTAGTCGGGTAGATAAGAGCCTTCTGTAATGGTTCAAAAATGTCAACTTATAATCAAGGATACTCGAGAGCAGTCTGAAACATCATCAGTTTATCAAGTGAAAGGGATTTGGAGAAATTGCAGAAAGTACGGTGATAATACTCTCGTCGGACGGCAAGAAAAATGTCAAAAGCAATCAAAACATACTCACAGATGAGTAGAATTATTAGGCTGTTGGGAAGAGAATAGGCAAGAATCTACATTAAGTGGGCAGTACATCATAATTGATCATTTGGGCAAATGGAAGTCAAAAGTGAAAAAAAAAACCTTCTTACTAGAGGTAGGAAGATTAATGATGATAGTGGTGAAATTACAATAAGATCTATTCACACTTAAAACTTTTGACAACATCAAACTACAAAACATCATCCGACTACTTTTCCAGTGGGAAGTCCCCACGTGCACTTACAAATTTGCGGATGAATCTCCCCACCCAACCCCAGCCCCAACCCCATCAGATTTTAACTCATTGTCCCAGTAGTACTATTATCAGGAACAATAACATTGCTACAGTTGGACGGCCTCAACGCCCCTGCGCCACCACCAACCACCCTCGTCCGGCCCCTAATCCGCTTCAACTCCTCCACCACTTCCTTAGCATCCGGCCGGTCGTCCTTATCTGCCGCCACGCACCGGAAAGCCAGCTCCGCCACCGCACTCACACCTTCTATGGCTTCCCCGTCCAACACCAAAGTTGGGTCCACCACCTGGTTTAACAGCCCCATTTGTATCCTTAACACCGCAAGATCAGCCAATGTCATTTCCCTTTTCTCCCTTGTTTGGTCCACCGCTCTCATCCCAGTTACTAACTCTAATAAAACCACTCCGAAGCTATAAATATCGCTCTTTTCATTCAACAAAAACGACCGGTGATAATCAGGATCCAAGTATCCAGGCGTTCCTTGTGGACCTGTCCAAACGCCAACCGAAGAGTTATCTCTCCCAACTGTTGTTTCCGAGCAAACCAAAAGCCTTGACAGCCCAAAGTCCCCAACTTTCACCCTCATATCTTTCTCTACGAAAATGTTGGATGAAGTAATGTCTCTATGAACAATTGGTGGCACAAGAGAGAAATGCAGGTACTCAATTGCCAGAGCAGTTTGTAAAGCAATATCAATTCTTAAATTCCATGACAAGGAGCCCTTCCCGTGTAGATGATCTGCAAGGCTGCCGTTAGGCACATATTCATAGACTAAAAGTAAGCCCCTTGGATCACTGCAATAACCATGGAGCTTGACTAAATTTGGATGATTCAGAGATGATAGTATCAAAATCTCATTGCAAAATGATTTGGTAGAAAACCCTTTTTCCCCTGCAGCTGTGCTAGAATTGTGCTTATGCAGATGCTTTACTGCCACCACCAAGCCATCATTGAGTTGGCCTAAATAGACTGAACCAAATCCACCGTCGCCAAGTTTGCGTTTTGGGTCGAAGTGGTTCGTGGAGGACGCAAGCTCCTCGTAAGTAAACACAGGCGGAAGAAGACTCGCACATCGATGCCTCCTGAGAAAAACAATGGTGGGATCTTCTTCTGAGTCAAATCCCTTCCGCCTAGCGCGGTAAATAACAGTCCCAACAAAAAGAACAATCAACAAGCACATGAACAGAAAAAGAATGCACAAAATCGCAATCTTATTGGCCCCTTTCTCGCGAATCTGGGGAGAAGGGGGATCGAAACAGAGGAATGGTTTCTGAGGGTGTGAAGAATTGAACCCACAAGAACCATTACTAGCTCTGCAAGCTCTGCAGCTAGAAAAGTAACTATCTTGGTCTTCATCCCATTCAACCTCAACCCCTAATTTTAAGAAACTATCAAGAAATCCAAGAACATCACTTTGACACCCTTGCTTAGTGTCTTGACCATGTGAAGACCCACATTCACGGATAAGATGAACCGGGTTCTTGATTAGCTGACACTCCCAAGAACACTTGCTGCAGTTGGGAAGATTCGGCGGTGGGCAAGGCTTGAGGACAGAAAGCCGGGAACAATACGAGTCGGAAACCCGGAAAGGCGACCCGGAAAACGAGATTGGCCTGGCGGGGATGGAAGAGGCAGAACGCTGGGTCGTACAGTTGTGCTCGGAAGACCCGGATGGCAATGGAGGGAATTTGGTCGGGGAAAGGAGCAGAGAAGTGGAATCGGGGTCATAGTGAAGGACGGAAAAGGTAATGTTATTGATGGAAATGATGGAATGTGGGTAGGAACAGCGGATTTGGAAGGCTGGATGGCCACAGCCGGAATAGGAAGAGAAAGGATAGGGAAGTTTGGAATTGAAAGGTGGGCATGAAGCTGAAATATTACCAGTTTGGGATGCAGAGGAAATCGAAACCGCTGAACAAGAAGGGTAGTGGTGGTGGGCAGCTGAGACTAAAATGTTCAAAGTCAGGAAGAAGAAGAAGAAGAAGAAAAAGAGAGCGGCGGCGATGGATGAATATGAAGATGATGACAACATAATGAAACCGAATCAGAAGGTTTGTTTAGTCATGAATGAAGATCTAAAAGAACTCGATCTAGATTTGGGAGTTGTGGGTTTGACTGCATAGTTGACAGAGGAATCAACCTCTCACGGAGAAGAGGAAGAGGAGGAGGAAGAGAGAGGGCAGTGCGTGACTGTGGGTGGGGAAGGTCTGTTATCGAGGAAGAAAGGGGAAAGAGAGAGAAGTGAGTCAGTCACGTGAAGAGATTAGTGTGAAGACAAATTAGTTGGAAGCAAAATGGTCACTCCCTTTGGAGACCAAAGCCGTGGAAATCTGGTCTACTCTGTTTTTTTCCTACTACCAATTTGAAAATCTAATCAAATTGTACGATTTTATATCTGTTATTTTTCCTCTCTGTTCTAAAAACACTAATTATCATATTTAAGTTTTTGTACACTAAAATATCTTCTACAAAAGAAAACAATTTACAGTTTACACCACTAATAAATGTATTGTAGTGAGAAAATGGTTAACGGTCTTCCACCGCTGTTATTTGCACACGCACTGAGCTAACCCTATAACTCCACAAAACTGCATCTTGAATTGTAGTAATTATTCAACTTTTTTGACGCAGACATTGGGGTGTGGAATTTCAAAGGCGTTAAAAGTTAATGCGGATGTAAAGCATCATACACTACTTAGCAATTTCTAAGGTTGATAGAGCCCACCTAATTGATGGTGATTAATTATGCGCCAATCTCTTTGTTCTTCTGCCAAACAACATTCTCAACTGTGGGAGTTCGATTTTGACTTTGAAGACTTACTGCTCCCACTAAGGAGGCGGAAAAAAAGAAAAGAGACTTTTTTACATTTTTTTGTACTTGTAGTTGTAGACTTGTGATTGTGAAAAGCTTTTGTTGGTGGATGATGTTTAATAATCATGCGATTTAAGGACCTTGGGCTGAATTACGTTGAATTATTGTGGATCCAATTGCAAAAAATGTTTTGTGAGATAGCCCACATAAATTCTTTTGGTGATTGTTTCATCTTTGTCTAGGTTAAATAATTTGACTAGTTCATTTGTTGGGCTTCAAATCCCTTTGTAGATATTGTTGAAGACATATATAAACTCACAAATAACCAAAGTGGTTGTCGTGGAGTGGAAGGGACTCTTCCACCCTTATTCCTTAACCATAGGTCGAGGGTTCCAACCTCACTATGCGAACCTCACCATGGGCATGAAGTAACCTTAAATACTTTGGTCACATGTTCCATCCATCGAGATACCTACAATTCAGCGAGACGCACCCTGCAAATATGAAAAAAAAAAAAAAAAACTCACAGACACTCTTTGTTTAACATTTTTACATTTCGACATGTACGAATATTTTTTTTCGTTCTTCATTTTTTTTGGAAGAAGGCAAAAAAAAAAAAAACTCCAAATAATAATTGTTAGTGAATAAGAAATATCGATGATAATTTTGTGTTCCAACCATAAAATTTACCTTATAAGGAAGAAGATTAGTGTGCTAGTCAGGACAGAGGTAGTACTAGCAATGTGTTAGCTTACTGAAAATTGAAAAGCCTTATGTATACAAGTCATTAGGTCAATATTGCTAAGACCCTGATGGGAAGGAAAAGAAAAAGAAAAGAAATTATGAACCCAAGATTGGGCAAACGTGATAATAATGAATATATATGCAAATGTGAAATCGTGTATATAGTCCATCGTTCTCTCTCTCTCTCTCTCTATCAATCTGAATTCTAAAACGCCGTAATTCTTTATGCGCCACTAATTGAGAAAAAAAAAATACTAAAAATAAAAAATGGCGAGGGCAATTAAAATTGAAATTTCAGATCAGGGGCGACCTTCTAGATTGGTTGCAGAATTCTAACATCCACGCTTTATGGCCGGCTGTGAATAGTCACCGGTCCAGTCTCCGGTCCGGCTCCATTGTCACGTATCCTGTGACACCTCACACTCCAGTACTGTATAAATTTTTTTTTTCCCGTCAAACATTTACTAATTCAGGAAAATTTGTAACAAACAGCTGCGAATGGCTGATATTAATCGCGGGTACTTACGTAATTTGGTGGCCTTGTGGGCACAGACGCTTACTATAGTTTTAGTCAAAGTCTAATTAAGTTTCCACGATTATATTTTTTTCGTCTCATGAATGACGCCACTGTCTAGTGGCCTAGCAGTCGTACTAATTGGTAATCCTGTGACAAAAATACCATCAAAGCTAAATGCAATATTAGCTGCGTTTGTTTATTTTTTTTCCCATTCTTAATCACTTTTCATGTATTTTTTTTAATACGTATAAGATATCTACTAGTACAATACACTGGAAAACCATCCAAATTAAATGTTAATTACAAATTTTAAAGTACTACTACCCCCAAAAAAAGAGGGAAAAAAAGTTGTTCATACGGACTTCACCAATTATTTAATTCACTTGAAACACGAGTGATCAATATATTTTTTTTTCCAATAAAATATAATTTTGTTACGCTCTATGATTTTGTCTTATCAATAGCATCAATAATTCAATATTGTTTTTCAATTAATAAAACACGAACATTGAACACCACAGGATAGCCGTGGCTAAAGACTTCAACTTTTATTGGTAATACGGTCATAGAGTGATTGCATATATACACGCGTAGTTTTACAAGCGACGATGAGCTAATTCCAAGTATTGCTATCAACAAAATAAAATAAAATACAAAAAAAAAATAATGATTTCTTCGTTGATTGGTGAACCTACTTGAAAAAAAGCAATCAATCGACTCATCCAAAATGGCCACCAAGACGCACTCGAACTGTGCCAATGTACTGTTATCATCAACATCATCAGTGTAAAAACTGCTTTCGTCCACTTGAATTAAGGCCACGTTTGCATCAAAATCATGCACCAACACACTCTCACTCTTCTCTAGTTGGCTTGGCGGCCATTGATTATTTGATGCATTATTGCCAACATGAACTTCTAATAATGGGGTGCATTTACCTTTTAATCCAATTTAACGAATAAAATTTTTATTTTGAGATATTGACGATCACATATTATTTTACAGATCTGCTGCCATTTGAAGTTGATTTCCCTTATGATATGATACAATAAAGTTCATGAACTTCTTTACCACGGCTTAGTGGATGAAATGAAATGCGCGCAACTGCTACGCTAAAATCAAACTCATATTTGATTGATGTTCATGAACTTCTGGCATTCATATTTTAACTTTAAAATAATGAAGCGAGCACCAAACCATCATCTAACCCGAAATTTATATAATTAATTTTGAACAATCACAAACACGACTCTTAAACTTGAGCGTCAGATTCAATGTTAATCACACCGAACTGCAAATAGAAAATTTTAAATTCTTCGCAATTTATAGGATAAGACATTCCTATCTTATCTCACCAAAATAACATTTCCAAAGGTTTAAACAAAGCAAAAATGAAAAAAAGATAAGAAATTAATATAGCCCCTCACAGAGTAAAGCAAGGTTGGGTACCGAACTCTTTAAATAAACTCTGTTACTCTGTGAGGGCGGATTTGCCAAGTTTTAGTGGATTTAATGCCGTTCTCGTAATTGTGTAGAGAAAGTCCAAAAGAAAGTCTCATATATGCATCATAACATGTTCAACCCAAGTTGCTTCCTAAATATATTGGCCACCTTGAATTTCTATGGTTATTATTAAAACCCCATGAAAAATGTCACACTCGAATGAAACCAGAAATTTTGGCGCGTGATTTCTCTGATTCAACGACTTGAGAGTTTGGCCCAAGAAATCACTCTGCAATTTCCATATCCACCAAGTAGTAATAGGATTTTCCAAACACTTACCTATTAAGATTCTAGAAAAATATACGATTTTATGAACCCATTACTTTCAATAAAGTAATAATCAAATCATACGCTATATGGTTTACCATCTTTATTTTATTTATCTATTTCCGCTTTCTCCTTTCTTCTTCTTCTTCTTCTTCGTCATCAATGATTTATAACTTTTTGGTAAGAATACAAGTACCATAAAACAAAACCCCTCTTTTTTCTAATTTCCTCTTCATTACTTTATTTGTATCTTCTCTGTAATTATTTCATTACCATATTTATATAACAGCCCTTCCACAGCCCGCCCCTGTTCAGTGGAGATGGATTTTTTTGAGAAAACAAAAGCAGTCAAATTAAAAAGCCATCTCGACAAGTACTTGGTGGCCGACGACGATGAAGAAACCACCAGACAGAGCCGGAACGGCAAAGCGAGAAAAGCCCGGTGGCTAGTTGAGGTGGTTAACGGCGGCGGTGTTATCCGGCTGAGGAGTTGCCACGGGAAGTATTTAACGGCGACGAACGAGCCCTTCCTTCTGGGGATGACCGGGCATAAAGTCCACTTAACAAAGCCGGAAAACATGAAGGATGAGAGAATTGAATGGGTGCCCATAAGGGATGGTTTCCAAGTGAAGTTAAGGAGTTATGTCGGGACTTATTTACGCGCCAACGGAGGGACGCCGCCGTGGCGGAATTCGATCACTCACGACAAACCTCAGACGGGTTCGAGTTATAACTGGATTCTGTGGGAGGCGGAGGCGGTGGAGATACCGGAGGACGAGCCTCTGATTGAGTATTTGTCGATTCTGTCCAACTTGTCGTCGGTTTCCGATGAAATATCCAGTTTGGATCTCGGGTCGCCCATGTCAACGCATTCGGGTTTTAGTTCCCCTAGGAAAACGTCAACAACACCAAGAAAGGTACGTTACCCGACTCCCAGTAGTATTTTTCTTCAATTACCAAAAAAAACTCATCACTAACAGTCATTTTTTTTTAATGGCTAATACTAGTAATAAGAATCTTTAGAAAATCAAGAAGATTAATTGAGTAATGTAATGATCCTTTTGTCCTTATTATCCTCGCCCTCGAGTAGAGGTTTGCATGTTATTTCCCACTTATGAAAAAATAATGCATTTTTTCTTTTTTGATCACAGAAAAATAATGCATTGATTGGTGAAAAATCTCATTTTAATACAATATGATCGGATAGAAGATATCACTGTTTACCTTTGTGAAGTTTTACAGTATACTTTGAGTCGACTTGGGGTCTTTAATATAGCGTTTGCTCTTAATTGATAAGACACGATTAAGTTTAGTAATAAATAAGATTGGAAGAAATACTTAATAGTGATTATAGAATGTAAGAACTCCATAATTTTTATTTGGATGATCGATTGGATGCATAAGAAGTGGCATATAGTGGACCAATTAGAAGGAGGAAGAAAATGAACTGATAAGGACCTGATTAGATTAGCTTTTGAGAATTTTTATTATGGGCTGATTGAGATAAGTTTTAGTTTTCAAGGATCGGGTTGCAATTTCCGCATACGGTCATTATCAACTTTAGTCAGTTAGCACTCTAACCAAGCTCTAATATACACGTTTGGGCAAGTAATTAATTTATGTTAATAAAACCTTATACATAAATCCAGAATGTGACAAAGGTAACACGTAATCCCCAGTCAGTGTGCTCACATGAAACATATATTAGACTACTCCTTTGACCACCATTTTGCTCAACTACTTCATTTTCTGTACCGATTTATCATTTGTTTTCAAAGATTACGACCATATAAATCAAAACAAGAGACAAACTATGGTGAAGATTATACTTATCCAAAAAAATAAAAAATGGTGAAGATTAAAAAATTGAAATACATAGCTAATCTAGAGAAATAAGATGATAAAAGATGATTTATGTTTTTTTTGGGTCCCCCATCTTGAAGCCGTTGGTTTTGATAATTTACTGTATAGCAAAATCTTGTAATAAATGGATTAGAATTCGGCACCTATGCGTTTTCATCTTTGCCCATAGTGAGACTTGTCGCATGTTGCTGGAAACTTGAAATATATTACTACTCTTTCCATCCTAAAAAAATAATTTACATAATTAGATTGACAAAATAGTCTAGGGAGTTGTATGGTATACGATAACATTAAGTAGGAGGTATTTCAATTTGAGTTTGTAGTATGTTTGGTCAACAAATATTGATAGTATTTTGGCCTAAGCGTCTATCCGGATCAAATGAACCCTCACAATTGTTAGTGTTGATAATCACAATTTGTTTTTTTCTTAATTTTGGAATCATGATGAACTCATTCAAATGGATCACGGCTGTTTGTCTTATCCTTGAGTTCCTTTTGTTAATTGTTCGTTCATTCGGGCATGGACAATTGGCTTTTACTCCAAAAGTAAGAATCAGAAAGCAAAGGAAAAATTTGCGTCTTGGAGTGTCTTTTTTCGGGATCTTTTGTGCTTTAGGATATTATTCTTCTACATTGGGACCTTGGCTATTTTATTTTATTTTATTTATTTTTTTGGGGGCTGATTCATCTGAATAGAATCTGGAAACAAACCCGAATGTGATAGATGATATAGACTCATAGGAGCAGAGCAGAACCTTCTGGTCAAGTGCAAAGGCTGCAGCCTTATGGGCGTCTCTGAAGGAAAAGTCTTTATTAAATTGCATGGAAAACCCAATTTTGACCCGACACAATTCTTGCTAGAAAAATCCAATTTCACCTGATTAGAAGCCAAATTAGTGGTCAAATCAATTTGATATGGGAGCATCATCACGAACTTACAACCGGAATACTTGCTACCACTAGGAAAATGCGAATATGCGCTCCTTAATCGATTTTATTATTATAACCTAATGTGATTAAAGTAAGAGTTCGTAGATTAAACATAGCATAAAATTAAGTAGCTCAAGTTTCTCGTAATAAGGCTGAGCTGCCAAATTGGAGAAAGTCAAACAATTATCAAACAATTAGGACACGAGGTTTTGCAAGTCTATGTTACAGTGCCGAATGGACGCGTAAGCTTAACCGTGTGAGGTTTAACAGTTGTTAATATTACATGGCCGATGCTGATTAGACCAAGCTGGCGCTGACTGTGGCATCTGCGTTGAATCCCCATCCTTAAATAAAGTGATTAATTAATTCCTCATACTATTCTTACAATTAAATTAACACGTAACTACGTAAGCTGACTAGACTATATATGTAAAACCGTAAAAGCGACCCGGCAACTACTACCATCATCAATTCAATAAAGAAGAGATTGCCTCATTTCTAGCTTGTCCGGACTCAATTCCAACAACCTCCAGCAATCTTCTTTACTTCCTTCGATCTTATCAAAACCTTGCTTAAAAACCCACTTCATTACATCTTTGATTCTTTATTAATTTTTTTTTTTCAATTTTTGATTCTTTCGGGTGTCTGCGGTTGGTTTGATAATTGCAGCAGAGCTTTAACCGGAGTTCGTCTGTGAGGATTCCGGCGATGGAACTTTTCCACAACGCAAAGGCGGTGCGATTGAAGAGTGTTCACAACAAGTACTTGACGGCTGAAGACGACGAGGAATCGGTGACTCAAGACCGTAACGGCTCCTCCAAGGAAGCTAGATGGACAGTCGAGTACGTCGAGAATTCCGATCATGTTATCCGTTTGAAAAGCTGTTACAACCGTTACTTGTCGGCCTCCAACCAGCCTTTTCTGTTGGGAATGACTGGGCGTAAGGTACTTCAGACTCGACCTCAGAGGCTTGATTCGTCTGTGGAATGGGAACCCATTAGAGAAGGGGATCAGGTGAAGCTTAAAACTAGGTACGGACAGTTCTTGAGAGCAAATGGCGGCCTCCCACCTTGGAGGAACTCGGTTACTCATGATATTCCTCATCGTACTTCAACTCAAGATTGGATTTTGTGGGATGTTCACGTTGTCGAAATTGTGGTTCAATCCCCTGTTCCTAAACCGCCTCCGCCTCTGGTTCACCATTCGGACTCTTTTGCTTCTGATTCAACTTCTCCCTCGACTCACTCTTCCAAATCCGCGAGTTTTTCACGACAGGAGGTAATTTCCCATGCCTACTTCTTACAGTATATGAATGTTTTGATAAATAATGATCAAGGATTTGGTTAGTAACATGCTGTTTTGGATTAATTTTGTACAGTCTGGTGATTCTTTGGGGAGTTCACCACCAAAAGCAGGGGATGGGAGATTAATTTATTACAGTATTGCTGATGAATATGGAGATGTTGATGAGGGATTCGAGGGTCTCTCTATTTCGTTTAAAGGGAATGGGGTTCAAGAATTGAGGAAAAGATTGGAGGAAGAGACAGGTTTGGAGGATATTATTGTGTGTACTAGGAGTCCTTTGAACGGGAAGCTTTACCCGCTTCGTTTGCAGCTTCCTCCAAATAATGCTACTATGCATGTTATTGTGCTTCAATCCTCTTCTAGAGGTAAACATTTCACTCCGAATTGCTCTTCATTCAGTGTGATCATTTAGGAACTAATGTTAATGTTGAAAATTTGAAACTGTCTTGAGTAGAACCCTCCCCCGTCAATCATTGTTTTCGTTTATATGATTCTAAACGCATGCGTTAATGTTTTTTAGTGTTATGGTCTTTGCATAGTGTGATCAACTTGTCAACATTCATTTCAAAATAAAAAACTCATCAACATTTATAGGATGAATGAAATGTTTTGAAGCTTAATTGAAGAGTTGCTTAAAATGACTTGTGAATGATGGTTAGGTACCAAATAAGAAACACACTAACTTGGGCTTTGTGTATCAAAAAGAATCACTCTGTGCTGCTGTCTTGTTCTAACCAATAAGATAATCTTATATAAGCATTATTGGACAACCACAACATTGTCAACCGATGAAAACTATAAAATCAGCTTTATGGAAATTGGTAAAATAGAATATCGTCGAACCTCTTTAACTCATTGCTTCTCTTTGATGTATCAGCTGCTAGAAGCCTTACCTAGCCAATGATCATGGTGAAGTGAGTTTTGAAGTTTGGTGCCCGCTCAATCGGCACAAGTAGCCGCACTGTGATTATACTACTCCGCATATTTTGGAGCTGCATTGGGATTGGTATTGGTATTGCCGCATGTTTGGCACAAGTTTGGAGCCGAGACCATGATATTATATTGAATCTTTGATAAGTTTTGTAAATATAGGCCTCATTTTGGGATTCAGAAGCAGTAAGTTTGTCCCTTCTCTTTTTTTGGTATGGAGGAGCGTAGGAAGAGGGACTCATTTTTATGGGTTCTCTTTAATGGAGATATTAGACTTTAGTGTTTTTTTTTTCCTCTTCCTTTTTCGGCCTGGGATTTTATTTTATACTTATTATATTGTAATTTATGTCTAGTATATTCAAACTTATTTTTTGCTTGACCAAAACATTGGAAAAGGTGGGCAAGAAAGGATGTCAAACGACCTCAAAATTGGGTGTAAAAATAACTTTGTCACCTAATATTGGCATATTCTAATGGATCGATCTTAAGATCAACCACCATTCACCAAGGCACAAACAAAACCAATGAACCTAAAACATCAAGTCTACCTCTCCTTGACCTCTTTATGATTGGAAGTTGGGAGTCTTATTTTCTTAATACTGAAGCGGACCATGGGAAAACTAGTGCGTTAGACCAAGTCTCCCACATGCTGTCTTCTTAAATTAGCCATCAAAATTTAGTTTAGTAAGCTACACTGCAAAATTGAGCTTTCTGAAACTCGAATTGTTGGTATAATTCGCTATGTGAAGAATAAACTACACTGTAAATTACCAGTAGTCCATGCAAGAACATAAGCCATCTTGAAAATGATGGAACCTTAATCGATCTCTAACAATGACTTCAACTTTGAAAATCTTGGATATTAACTTCATCACCGTGTGACAATCTCTGCAAATTCGCAAGTTCTTGAAAATACGAATTGGCAACCCTGGTTTCGAATTCAAAAGTGCAAATGCAACAGCAAGCCTCTCGCTATGCAACCTAAGGGCTAGCCCCTTCCCATCAGAGGATTCGTCTATCATGGCTGCCGGTGAAGTGTCAGTAACATACCCAATTGACTTCAATTTTTCTTCAATAAGTTTTAGATGCTGGTAAATTTCTTTTGTTTGAGGATGAGATGTATCTCCAGCGAAAAATTCATGAGCAAAGCCGCCGACTTCAACTAGACTACAACCAGGCTCTTTGTTTACACCCTTTTCAGTCATCAATTTCCTAATCATACCAACCTCGTTCCAACGATCGGCAGATGCATATACTCTGGATAAAAGCACATACTCGCCGCTACTATCGCTGCCTTTCGCCTCAATCATCTGTCTGCATATTTCCTCAGTAAGTTCCAAACCTGCATTTTGCTTGCAACAAGCATCAAGTAGACACCTCCAAATGATCAAATCTGGTTTCATCGGCATACTGGTTACAATATTAAGAGCTTCATCAATAAGGCCTGCTCGAGCAAGAAGATCAACAAGACAACCATAATGTTCCAAAACAGGCTCGATGTTATACTCATTCTTCATCTTCTTGAAATATTCTCTACCTTCATCAACAAAACCTCTATGACTACATGCGCTCAAAATACCAAGAAATGTGATCGAATTTGGAACTAGACCATCATCAACCATTCTTCCAAAATACTCCAAAGCCGCCTCAACCTTCCCATGCATTGCAAAACCTAAGATAATTGAATTCCATGAATTGACATCGCGAATCTCCATCCCCTCAAAAACTTGCACGGCAAAATTCAATGCTCCGCATTTAAAATACATTTCAACCAAAGAATTATTTACCAAAACCTCAATATTGGGATCATATTTACACTTCTTTAGTACGTAAAGATGAGCCCATATCCCTAAAGACAGAGCCCCTAAACCAGCACAAGCAGCTATGAGACTCTGCACGGTATATCCATCAGGCTCAAACAACATTTGCATCTCAGTGAACATTCTCAACGCATCTTCATATTCACCGAACTCAGCTAAAGCATTTATCATAGCATTCCACGACACAACACTTCGCTCAGGCATTTTCTCAAACACTTTCCTCGCATACTTCAAGCATCCGCAGGACGAATAGAAATGGATCAAACTATTGTTTATGTACATATCTGAACCGAACCCACGTTTAACAGCTTGTGCATGAACTTGTTTTCCCTCCAATAAAGCAAACAAATAAGCACAAGCTTTAAGGACGAAGGGAAAAGTGTAGTTGTCAGGTACAACGTTTACTTGATCCAACATTTGGTAAAAGACGAATAATGATTTTTGCTTGTGGTCTGGGCTGTAAGAATATGCTCTGATGAGAGTGTTCCAGACAAATGAGCCGTATTCATCGGGGCCGGTGCGGAAAAATTGAGCATGGATTTGTTTGAGATGAGAGAGGTCGGTGCATTGGTGACTTTGGTGTAAGAGAGGCACTATATGGGTGGGAGCAGGGGTGGTAACTGAAGTTGAGACGGGAGGAGTGGTTGCGCCGGTGACGGATATCAGAGGTCCGGCGACGGTTGCAAGCATAATGTAAGCTAAAATATTTGGCCCGTCAGCTGCTATTTCGTCTTAAATTGATGAGTTCGATACTTCGATTAAAACATCGGCTTTTGGTTTTGGGTTGGGTCCTCCTGCGAAGTGCTAAAACACACGTTGACTCTTCAGAGTTGTTGACACGACGATATTGGAGTTACATACGAGTTGTGTGTATATACTATATAGGCACTATGTTTCAAACGTTACGCATCTTTTTGTTAGAGGAGAAAAAAAAAAGAAAAAAGAAAAAATAAATCAGTGCTATTTTGTGAGCAATGAACCAAAATTTGGATTTAGATCCAACTGTAACTAAGTCTTTACATGTTATGTCGAAAAATCCATCTAGATTATAGAGAAGATTTCCTTCTAATTTTGAAAACCATACATTTTACTACCTCAAAAATATTTATCTAACTTAGAACAAGTCCTATTAGATTATAGAGCATATAGCTAAACCTATATATTTAAAGAAAATCAACTCTAAACTTAGAGTTGGGGTGATTGGATAGTCCAGGATCAATATGAGTTATTATTGGCATGACAGATCACTTAGCATTATTGGCATGACGAGACCCGTGAGACTTATTTTAGCTTGAAGCTCTACCATCAAGATGAAACAGTGATTAGAACATGATATTGTCGCGATAGTTTATTCCCGAATCTATCTGGAGTAATGGAAGATCAAGAAAAACCTTGACTAGAAGAGCAAGATATTTGGAGCAATAGTGTCTATCTATGAAACTGTATGAGGCTCGAGTAAAATGTAAAAGAGGTGGTAAATGTTGGGAGAGTTGGAGGGTCTCTCTCGGGGGGGTGATGGATCAGAAAACAGGGGTGACTGAGATATGGTTTCAATTGGGTCCATGGGAGAAAATCTGAAGTGGCCCAATAATGAAGATATGAAGTTATGGTTAACGTAGCAAATGGGTGGATGAGGGTTGAGCCTAACCCAATTAAACTGCCCTACCTCATCTTTCTTTTTCAGCTCTCACACCCACCAAAGCCTTGTAAAAATTCTCCATTACTTACTTCTAACCTTTTTGGATTTCGCCAACTTCGTCATCAATGTCTTTCAAACTCGCTCTCTCGTACACATCTTTTATGCAATAATAATAATAAAAATAAAAATAAATGAAGCAATCTTGTTTACAAGTGATGCAACAATCGTACTACCACACTCAATAATGCAAAAAAAGAAAATGACCAATTGTACAACAAAAGAAAACGAAAGCGTGTGTTGATTCATTTAGGATAGTAATCAATCCCCTAAACCCGAAGCATTTATTCAATGTCACGAAGCATCATCATCATAATCATCATCATCGTTCTTGATAGAATCCATTATCTTCTTCACTTTGTTTGGTGCAATTGTGTTTTTTCCTTTACTCCAAAAAACAAGAGGCACTTAAAGTAATTGCATTTGGGGGTTTTTTATTTTTATTTTTTATTATTATTATAATTTTTAAAGATAGTGGGGCTAACATAATAATGTGCAGTTGGTCCACTTGCTTAGTAGATTTAACTAGACCTTCCTAACTTATTCTCACTACTTCCCTCCTATGGGTCTCAAACCACATCCACACAATGTAGTGTAACCCATGGATTTGTATTGTTATTGTTCTCTCTTTTTCCTTTTTTGAGTTTTGGATATTTTCATCACTAGCATGCACTGTTCAAAATGGAAAAATGATGATAAATACAGTAAAAACTACCAAGTTAAATCATCCAATAATTAATAAAATTTTAAATTAATTACTTCATTCGTTGTTTCTCATTGTTTACACTTTGCAGAGTACGAAAATATTTAAATTCTTCTCGTCTAAAAAGGAGTGAAAGAAGTAATTTTAAAAATAATCGAATATATCAATGGCAAATTTTCAAATGCCACATCGTGTCATCTAATCCATGTACAAATGAAATTTATCTAGCAAAATTTAAACACAATTGAGTGAAAACTAGTCCATTTTACATTTCGAGAGAAAGGAGCAATGTTTTTATTTTTTATTTTATTATTTTTTTTAATGTCACCAAAACTCCTTTTCATCTAGCCTTTTTCTTTTCAACTTTACACTTGATCACTCGGCATCTTTACATCCAAGTTTCCAACTAAAGGGAAGCTTTAGTTTAGTGATGATAACTACCTAATCATCTAACATGTTATGTTTGTTAATTACTAACTTTTTGGTATAAAATATGCTTTACAGAGCTTAACATTTTTGGGTTTAACAGCGAGTAAACGGAGTCGTCGCCAAGTTGCCAACCAGCGACGCCAAAACAGATTCCACACACACACACACACACACACTCACTTGTAAGCGAAGATACTCTGTCGGCCGAATTGTTTAACGCGCCTGCACGTTCTTCCCTCACTCGCCCCCCTCCCCCCTTTTTCTTTCCCGTAACAGCCCTGTCACCCACACCCCCCACGTGCCTCCCTCCTTTTTTTACTCACCTTTACCGTCACTATAACATTATCTCTCTCTCACCCTCATTTTAAAATATCTCTCTCTCTCTCTCTCTCTGCGTATCTTAGCGCATCATTCGCCGTTTCGCTAGCCTACGCGTTCGCGTTTTGACGACCGGCCGACTTGCCGGAGAGAGCCTTTTTTTCCCTTTCCTTTTTAATTCTCTTCTTCTTCTTCTCTTTCCTCAGACTTCCGAAGAAAGGAAGAAAATTATAAAACCATTGTAGTATTTATTTCTAGATCTTTCTCGAGATTCTCGCAACGCAGAAATCGAGCTTTAAAAAATTTTACCACACATTCCTTTGCTGCCGGCGGCACTGAAATTTATTTTAGCTTTCCAATTTTTGTCTCGAGAGTGAAGAAGTAAGGTATGGGCATTGATTACTACAACATTTTGAAAGTGCCGAAGAATGCGAGCGAGGAAGATTTGAAGAAGTCGTACAAGCGTCTGGCTATGAAATGGCATCCCGATAAGAACAGCCAGAATAAGAAAGAAGCCGAGGCCAAATTCAAGCAGATTTCCGAGGCCTATGATGTCCTCAGCGACTTTCAGAAGCGCCAGATCTATGATTTGTACGGCGAGGAAGGTTTGAAGTCCGGCCAGTTCTCTGCTGCTTCCCCCACCAGTGGTGCTAGTGGCAGGGGTTTCCGATTCAGTCCAAGAGACGCCGACGCCATTTTCGCTGAGTTTTTCGGCGGATTTGATGCCAATTATGGTGTTGGCGGCGCAACCGGAGCTGTTAAGAAAGCTGCGCCGGTTGAAAATAAGCTGCCTTGTACATTGGAGGAACTGTATAAAGGATCTAAACGCAAGATGCAAATTTCGAGGATCGTTCTTGATGATTCCGGGTGAGTGCTTTCATTTCATTTGTGGATGATTTCTGAACTGCGATTTATGGATGCTTTTGTCGGAAGTTTCATTTGTATTATTCTGTTCATCCGTGTCAATCATATACTAGTTGATTTCTTGAAATGCATAAGGGAGAAAAGGTCAATTTTGATGATTCAACAGCTGTTATTGTGGCCTTTTTGATTCATTTACTTCAATCATTTAGCGATTGTAGTTGGATTTAGTACTCTAATTAGTGCTGTCTTGAATGATGATGATATTTCTGTCTTTTAGGATAATTTGAGGGTGAAATTCACCAGAAACAGAATTCAACTTCAAACCAATATAGAATTAGTGGTAGATGTAATGTAATTTATCTAATCTTGTAGACTAGGCATTCAAGAATCTATAGAGCCACTCCTACATTCCTGATATCCTCCAATTGCCTTCATGGAAATGGCTGTTCAGCTTTTTGGGATGTTAACTTGGGATTCCCCTAGTGAGATGTAATGGTGAAGGGCCAAAACTTATGAAAAATTTGCTTCCTGTAAATTCTTCTGATGGTCGATAACACTGAGTACTTTCATCATCTAGTCTAGTGGGAGCTAAATTTTATTTTGTGAACACCTTTGTCATTCTTTTGGGAGGATCAGGGAACACTTGAAGTACAAAAGCTTTGCTTATTGATTTTGTTAGCAGTTTGTCATGTAAGTAATTAGTGCAGAGACCTCGGGAAATAAAACTGACTCGGCCTTCATAATGCTGAGTACAGAGCATTACTCTGTTCCATTTGGATAATGTCTTCCTAAGAAGAAATTTTCCTAATTTTTATAGCGCTAGAGAACTTTTGGTGGTGAAGTTTAACCTACAGCCTTCACGTACTAAAGTGTGCTTGATGTTGGAGATCTCTCTGCACTGATGTAGCAGAGTAACCCTGCGAGAAATCGTTGCGTCCAGTAGGGAGCTGTCTAGGTGGAAACACTTGCATGTTGTAAATATTACCGTATCTTTCTTTTGTTATGTCACTTATACTCTCCGTAAGTGGTGGTTATCAAGTTTCCTATTGTTTATTTATTTTGTTTACTCATCTACGCAAATTTTAAATCTCTGAATTGACATTTTAGTAACTGTGACAGCAAGCCTGTAACTGTGGAAGAGGTCTTGGCCATACACATCAAACCTGGATGGAAAAAAGGCACAAAGATTACCTTTCCTGAGAAAGGGAACTATGAACCTGGTTCTGTTCCCGGAGATCTTATATTTGTAATTGATGAAAAACCTCATGCTGTTTTCAAGAGGGATGGAAATGATCTTGTCATGCATCAGAAAATTTCCTTGCTGGATGCTCTCACCGGGAAGACACTGAAATTGACAACCTTGGATGGAAGGAATCTGACCATCCCTGTCAAAGATATAGTCAAACCAGGCCAGGAACTGAAGATTCCAAATGAAGGGATGCCCATATCTAAAGAACCAGGTACGAGTGGAAATTTGAGGATCAAGTTTGACATTAAATTTCCTTCGAGGCTTACCTCGGACCAAAAATCTGAATTGCGGAGGGTATTGGGGAAGCATTATGAACAGCCCACGGTTTGAGTTCCAAAAGAGTATAGCTAACACTTACGGTGAAATATGCACCTAAATGTACATATATATATATATATATATATTTTTTTCCTCCCACTTTCTCGGAATAGAGAAGAACACTGTGCATACTAGGAACATAGTTTTTGATTTGGTCGTTTGCAGAGTATTGAAATTGTGTCTTACCCGAAGTATAGCATAATGAGATGCTATTCTAGTATTGAATGTAATTTTTTTTGGTATCCACGCTTCAAAATTGTAAAATAGGAATTTGGTAATGTTATTGGATTTTGTGAAGGTCGTTGTAAACCTCTGCATAATTACCTTGAATGGCGTAAATTTTGCTTCCACATCCAGTATTAAATTTCAGTTTAGTTTCTAAAATTTGCAGAATCACCTCGAATTCTCCAGATTTGGGTTTGTTTAGTTGGACTAATTGTTCATAATCGAGTTTAGAGATGGCCAAATGGATTAACAGTGAAATGCACAAATGGATTACTATAGATGGATAGTGTACTTTTTACAATATACATACAAACTTCACACAATCAATTCACTCTCTGGAAGCAACAGAAACCTGGGAAAACGAAAGCCAGGGAAAAGCAAAGGTTTGTTTTCCTGTTATTCAACTGACACTCAAAACCAGTTTTACGAACAACTGATTAGGAAGATTAGAGCCTATATTTATATATCATCCTCTCCAGTTCTTCACGATCAGCGCTGTTGAGTTTGTCGACTTCTTTCCCATTCTTAACGAACACAAAAGTCGGCATGGATTGTATACCAAATTCCTTGGCCACATCCTGCAGTTACAGCCATGTTTGCTCAGCTTAGGTTTAATTAAATCACCAGTAACATGCAACTTTTATCGATATCTTAGTATGATCGTCAGAACAAATATAAAAAAAAAATCAAGAGCAAGAGGAAGATGAGACGTACAGCTAACTCGTCAACATCAATCTTCACAAACTCAACATCAGTAAATTTAGCAGAGAATTCATCGATGATGGGTTCCATGAAGCGACAAGGTCCACACCAAGAAGCTGAGAAATCAATCACCATCTTCACACAAAATGAAAATTCATCAATTTACTTTACTACCATGTAACATAGTACTATTAATATCAGACCTACCTTAATAACACCGAATTAAGTACATCTGTATGAATTACAAAAAAGAAAAAAAAAAAAAAAAGACACTTGGGAGAACGGAGAAGTGTGAAATTTACGAGTTTATTTGATTGCTTGGAATCCTCGAAATGGAGCTTCCATTTCTGTTCGGAATGGAACTGAGTGACTTTAGAGTTCTTGCCGTGTTTCCTGGTTGAGTGACTGGCTCCCATGGTGGTTTGTTCCTATGTGGAATTGTTTGGGGGTTATTACCGTACATAAATACTACTGGTTCACGCAAGAATCCTCCATACATAAATTCTTCACATGATGGATAGAAATTTTATAAAATTGTAAATTGAACAGAGGGGAATATGTTCCAAAACTTTTTGGTTGTCATGGTTTGACAAATGAAGTTAATGGAGAATAATTCGGGGTTAAAGTTTACCTAATTATTCGACATTACAAATATGTATGGTTGTTTATGAAGGGAAGAGCACTACGCTGCAGCTTTTCTTTTGGTGAGTTACACTTTAAAATCACTTCTCTCGGATTAATCTAAACTCGGGTAATTAATTCATGGTAATTGTAAAATTCGTAAACAAGTATCTGAATTTCCAACTTTGGAATTCAGGGGATTTGGTAAAACAACAACTGCGTTTAAGTCCGCTAGATGGAGATTAACTCTAGCCATGAAAGAAATAATATTGTGTAAGCAGAGGAATAAACTTTAATGCCGCTGTACAATTATACTGATAAATTAATGCAAAACTACATTTTTGTAGAATCCTTTTTGTTTTGTATTGTAAAATATGGGGAAATAATAACACGAGTGATTCTTTTGCAGGAAGACGTAATCCAAAGTTGAACAGATTAATGCTCTGTAGTCAGCAATTATGAAGGCAGAGTCAGCATAAAAATCACTTATTTCCCAAGGTCTCTCTGTACTGATTAACATGACTAAATGAGACTAACAAGATCAATAAGCAAAGCTTTCGTGATTCAAAAAGTGTTCCTGGTCCTCGCCAAAAGAATATAAAACATGTTAAAAAAAATAAAGAAATAAAAAAATCAAAGTTTGGGAGAGGAGTTGTAGTTGTATACTGTAAATGAAAATTAATAAAATCATAATAGGATACAAATACACGGGGCCCGACAATTTCGATATTATTATTCGACTCAACCTCCCCCCCCCCAAAAAAAAAAAAAACGATGAAATAAATCAGATGAGTACTATATAAATGTAGAAAAAGGGAGGTCTTAAAAACATACCATAATTGTAAAGGCAGGAGAATCGGAGAGAGAAAAGAGTTCAGGTGAATCAATGGGTGCCGCCGGAAGTGGAAGAAGCTCTTCTGCAAGTACTAATAACATGCCGCATTTCCAGAACTCCTATCCCTCCCATACCTCTAACCCTAACAGTGCCCTAACCATCACCAACCTCAACCACAACGCCGACCAAACCCACCCTATCAATCATCATCATGATGATCCTAATAACCACTTCAACTATAATTACCCCAACCACCATGATCCTCCTCAAGCACCCGAACCCGACTTCCTTAATATTGTTGGTGATCATGATGATCATCATGTTCTCTACAACTATGGTGGTGGTGCTCATGCTGCTGATGATGAGTTTGTTATGGTTGATCATCATGATCATGATGTTGTTGAGGTTGAGCACGAACACCAAGTCGAAGACGACGAAACATTCTTTGGCCGTCTTCCCGCTGGCTACAAATTCGAGCCCACCGATGTCGAACTTCTTAGACACTACTTGTACAACAAAGTTCATGGCCTCCCTCTCCCCCGTAACCGGATTCTCGATTTCAATCTTTATGACGAAAGTCCTGAATCCATCAAAGGTACTTTGCTTTCTTTTTAATTTAAACTCAGAAGATATGGCATTAATCATTATGGGGGGTTTTTTTTCCCCCCTCTCCTTTCGGTTTTTTGGTTTCCATCCATCACGTTTTGTTCTTTTTTAAAAAATAGCAATGATGTTTCGTGGAGCTTCTACATCCTTTTAGGTTTTTGTTATTGGGGGTGCGTGCACTAGCTAGGGTTTTCAGTAGTGTTTCACTTGTTTGACTGTTGGTATATTGTGTTTTTTTTTTGTCTTTTTTAGGGTTATTACTTACATACTAGTATTATATAAACCTCTAAGCAAGTATTATTTGTTATATGGGTTTTTTTTTATCGCGTATTCATGCTTACACTTTAAGGTATGATATCTTCATCTTGCTCAGCACGTGTCCTTTTAATTTGTTCTAGAAGCCCGTTGCATCTGTACATTTGCTATTAAGGATACGAAATCATTAAATAAAGTAGTCCACGTGGTTTGAGAGAAATATCAATAATGTATGAATGTTTCTTCTGTCCTTATTTTTTTAAATTTTAGAAGTGTAGATGTACGTTAATAATCGCTAGTAATGAGGCACCATTTAACAGCATATATATTCAGAATCTATTTCTGAGTTTAATTTCATTATGGTCAGGAAATTCCTTGTATAGTGGCTGCTTTTGAAACAGTGCATTATATCTCTAGAGCATTATTACTGGATATGATAGTAGAATGGGTTTTTAGAAATGATTTTTTGCTATGTGGACTGTTGTACTAAAATTGATTTTTACCCTAGTATTTCTTAAGTTTTGTGCATTCATTTAGAGAGTTAGATTCTTGAGCTAGTGTGTGTGTACTGTCTTCTGTCTGGTGGGCATACATCTTTAAGGGAAGATAAGTCAATTGTGTTTCCAATTTCTACTTGGGTTCTCATTCTTGTCTGTTTGAATCTTTATATTCCTAACTTTAGATTTTTCGGTTAACCATCAATGAATACAGGTAAGTATCCGAGTATAAACAATCGTTGGTACGTATTCACATCACGGCAGAAAAAGTATCCGAAGGGGTATCGGCCGAGCCGATCAGCACCCGGTGGGTTCTGGAAGGCTACTGGAGCAGACGTCCCAATAAGAGTGAAGCCTGGGGTCGAAGAACTTGGATACCGCAAGTCATTGGTTTATCATAAAGGAAAACCTCCCCACGGGACGAAGACCGGCTGGATCATGCATGAGTTCAAGCTAAAGCACACTCCGGCTCCAGCTAATGGCGCCAATGCCAATCATATGAGAGTAATATTATTTTCTTTTTTAACACTCTTTTTTTGAAATTAGAGGTTCTTAATCATAATGATCATTGTTTGAAATTCTTGGGAACTAACTAACAACATGGAATTAATTTTTTTTCCAGCTCGATGATTGTGTACTGTGTAGGCTGTACAAGAAACCTGAGCCAAAGGAAAGTCCTAACCGTCCGTCATCCAAAGCCGCCCGCAAGGAGAAAGGTGGTAGTAGTTCAAAAGCAATTACTACTACTACTGCTACTCAAAATGAGTATGAAACCATGCAAAATGGTGGTCAGAATTTTCCCAAATTCGCTGCTCCTCCTCCTCCTCCTCCTCCATCCCATCACATCTATGATGCGGGAGGAAATAATGGTGTTCCATTATTATCTGCTGCGCGTTCATCATCATCCTCTTCTTATGATCATGGACGACTACTAAATCATCCAACCCTAGCTCCTCCATATCCGCCTCTTCTCCAAACCAGCTCCAGCTCTGTCGTTGACCTCCCATCAATTCAATGTCACTTGGCCTGCTGCAGCCAGCTCATGCATCCGCAACCGCAACCTCAAGGTTACTATGGCGCGCCACTCGTGGCAGCCGGTGGTGTCGGTGATGGTTATGTGAGACGGGAGGATTACTTGAGTGGTCGCTATAATCCATTTAAATCGAGCTTCTTTACCAATTCACAGGTTGATGAGAGCCATGATGGTTTTACGAGACAAGAGGATGAGTTGGGGCACCATGTTTTCCCTTATAATAACTACTCTAGCTTTGCTAATAATCCACCGGAAGCTGATGAGATTTATAATATGCTCGCTTCTTCACCGCCCTCCTTTCAGCAGCAACAATTCCCAAGTGGAATCGTCCTTGACTAGCAAGTCACCTGGAGGAGAGGAAGAAGAAGAAGTTTGGTGGAATTGATGATCCAGAAAATTGATTCGTCAAATATATCCCAGCATATATTGGTTTTTGTTTTTGGCACTTGTTGATAGAATAACTTTTCTTTGTTTTCTACATTTCTTTGAATGTTGAACTCCTTACGTTCTTAATTACAACATGCGACTATTTTTCTTTATTTCCAGAATTTGCCTTAAGGAAAGGAATTTGCCTTACTGTGATTCTTATTGTTTTTGCAAATATTTTTTTTTTGATTAAATAGCGTGAAGATAATTGAGAATTTGAAAACTTTATTATATATGTTTCAAAATTAAATTGTACACTAGTTCACTTTATAAACCGTATACTTTACTAAGAATATTGTAATTTACAATTTACGACGTAGATTATTTTTTTTATGGGGATGTGTTGGGATGGGCTCCCAACTTTGTGGGTCAATCCCCAAGTAATTAAGTAAGTTTAGCCTAACTTGTGTTATGTCATCAACTCAAGGTTTGAATCCACTAAGAAATAATAAAATGCAACCAAAATCAGAATGAGAGAGGTATGCCATTTACGGGAAACAGAACCGTAAGTGAGAGGGAGCTGAAAATTTTCAGCAAGGGTTCCACTGTAGCAGCATCTGAAATCTTTAAGTTTGGCAGGGCAATCTTTGTTCGTTGGTCCTGAAATTCAGACTGGAGTTATAAGACTCATCAATCTTCATTTTCACCAAAGGGTTTTGGTGTTCGTCAGATAGATTGTGAGTATTGTACTTTTGAAGTTGTTGTTGGTTTTTGTGGATGTTTAGTTAATCTTTTGATCTTATTTTGATATTTTAGTGCCTTTGTATCTTGGTTTAGCTTGGACGAGAACTAGATATCTTTATTGTATTGTTGGATTGGTGTACTCCTACTCTTATTTGGTGATTAGTGGATTTCATAGGCCTTTTGGTCTCGTAGTTTTTACTTCTTCACACCGAAGAGGATTTTCCACGTAAATTGGTATTGTGTGTTGTTTTTGCTTTCTTGTTGTTTCATTGGTAGCTTTATTTCCACTTGGTGTTGGTATTTTTCGTTCCTACTAAATTCTTGTAAATTGGGAAGACCTTGGGTTTGATTCCATAGTGCTACTTGCTAGCTATTGTGTTTGAGTAGCTAGTTTGGTTTGACTATTTTGGTCCTCGCCTCCCAACAGGATGAAATTATATAGGTTATTGATTAAGCATGATATCCCGTCCATAAACAATGGAATCTTTCTCCAGCAAACATTTTTATGGAATGAAAAAAAATAAAAAAAATAAAGAAAAGCTAAATCCTGGTTCTATGCATTCGTCCTCGAAATTTTCGATAGAATCTAATCATAAGAGAGTATTACGCTTTTAGCGGGGAAAAAAAAAGTAGTAATAAGACAATAGACCACTCTTTGACTTTCACTATAAGTAGTAGTACGACCAAATTCCAGATGGTCAACCCTTTGTTTTGAAATTCCAATTGTGGATTCTCTCCCCCTTTTCGTTTTGATTTTTTGATCACCGGGGCGGTGTGGGTTACCACATTCTGAAAAAAAACCCGCAATCCGAGAAAGTTCAGGTGAAATCCATGGCGGCGGCTCCAAATCACATGCCGCATTTACAGTACTCCTACTCCTCCGCCACCACTAACAACAACCATACCAATTCCCAATCCCAAGGCGGCGCAGATCGTACTAGTGGTAGTAGTAGTATTCATTACAGCAATCAAGAAACCGACTTCACCGGCAATTATGACAATCTTGATGATTACGGTGATCATATTACTCCAAGTAACAATAACGCTGATGAAGTAGTTCCTTACCACAATGGTGGTGCCGGAGTTGGTGGGTTGGCCGGTGATCATGGAGTTCAAACCGGAACCGGCGTGGGCAGAGCAAGAGGACATAAATTTGCCGCATTACCCGCCGGATTCCGATTCCTCCCAACGGATTGGGAACTTGTTGGGTTTTATTTGTTCAACAGGGTCCATGGCTTACCACTTCCGGCTCTCAATCATTTTTTTGAAGCCAATATTTATGAAGATAGCCCTGACTCCATTACTGGTTTGATTCCTTACTCTGTTTATATCTCTTTACGATACTCTGTTTATTAATTTCTTGAATTCATTATAGCCTTGTACAGAACAATTTATAACTCAAGAAGCCAGCATGTACTATTTGTTTAGTATGTATGGAACCAGAAGGAGAAGCTTTTATATGTTTTCATCAATCATAATTTTGTTCTTTTTGTCTTGCTTTTGCATCGTTCTGAGTTTTTCTCATCTTTTTCATGGCCTTTTTACAAGACAGTTGTGATTCTTTTGAGCAATAATGTGTGTCCAGCTAGGGTTTTAATCTTCCTTCATCCTCCTAAACTGATGATTCTTTTTCTTTTTGGAGTGTTATTCTGGGACATGGATTTCTTCTGTTAGCTAATGTTCTTTTCTTTTCATATAATAATGATAATAATAAGAATGTATAATCCAACCATCCAAAAAAAGATAACTCAGTTTTTTGAACTGAAACTATGCAATCAAGATTAATACATAATCAAAAAAAAAAAAAAACTGATATTACTGTTTTTGCTGTAAACTTATTTGTGAGTAGTACTAAGCCTGCACCATTTCTTGACGTGGGGATTTTTTCTTGGCCATCTTTGAACAGCTAAGTATCCAAATATGGGGGGAAATCGATGGTTCTTCTTCACTCCAAGAGATAGGAAATACCCACAAGGCGGTCGTCCAAAACGGACTGCTGGAGATGGTTTTTGGAAGGCTACTGGGGCAAATCGCATAATAACTGGTGGTCCTCGGGGAGAAGAACTTGGATTCAGGAAGTCCCTGGCTTATCATAAAGGAAAACCTTCCTCTGGGGAGAGGACTGAATGGCTCATGCATGAATTTTGGCTAAAAAATCCTCCACTTCCTGCCAAGGCCGAGGCTAATAATATGAGGGTAAACTCTTTCTCTCAGCAAAGCTTTTCTGAATTATGAAATGCCATATTCGATTTCCAGGATTGCAAATATAGATGCCATATTTCAACTTCCACATTAGTCTAACAAATATGGAACTTGATTTGGCAGTTGGATGATTGTGTTCTATGTAAAATCTACCTAAAACCTGGCACGAAGAAGAGTCCAACCCCTAAGTCAAAAAAAAGAGCTAGAGGAGAGAGTGAAGAAGATGGTGGTATTGCTCCAAATGATGGTGAAGTAGAAGAAGATTCTCATCAGAATGTCGCTCATGGTTTGCCCAATCATGCTGCTGTTGCTGGTCCATCCCATTATTCCCAGGCAGAGTTGAACCGATTATCGCAACCCTACCCATTCCGTGCTGAATATAATGCTGTTCCATTTGCACGTCTTTCACCCAACCAGCTCCCATCCATCCAATGTCAATTCCATCTGCAGAAGAATAATGGTCAGCAGGTCTTGGATAGCCGGGCTTTTCCGTCTGAGTCATATTCTGTGGTGGTTGCTAATGCAACTGGCGGCGGTGCAATTGGAGGTCTACAAGGAGGTGTTATGAAGCCTGTGGATAATATTGACTACTTACCATATGAATTTAGCTTTCCTAGTTCATCAGGAGTTCCTGAGACTGAGGATGATGATTTCCTCCTTGGTGATGAATTTGATTTTATCTCTCCTCTGCCCGGCCCTGCTCAGAATCCTGGAAATTCCCCCTGAGAAGAGAAAGCCTTGATTCTTGGGGAAAATTTAAAAGTTCAATCCGGCTTCATCAGTACCCGATTGTTTGCACATATTGTTTGGTAGATTGATTTCTCATTAGATTTCGATGTTCTATGATTTTTAGATGGCAGTCCTTCTCTTACAAGTTGCCATTTCTTTGACTGTTGTCTCATTTTGTGTAGAATTTGCCATTGATTCAACCAGTACATTTTTAGGAAACTGAATTCGAAAAGAGGAATTTGCATTCTTGGATTTCTGTCTTTTTTGGCAAACTTTGTTGTTCAACTCAGTTGTTCCCTTTGGTTTGATAATAATGATGTCGTACGTAACACTTTTATCAGCTGAAAGCATATATTTTTTTTGTGCAAAATCTTGACACAATACATCAAATTGGAATTGGTCATCTAACGCAATCCATCCATGCTAAGACAAACTACGTACAAAAATAAACATAAAATTAGCAGACTAGCTAGAATAACTCCCCTGTCGGATTTCCCCCCGTTTATTTATCTTTTTCTCAAGACCAAATAAGTATGATTAGAGAAGGTTTGAATCAGCAGCTATGGAGTCAGCCTTAGGATTAAACTCTGTGTTTCTCAATCTTCTTCTGGAGTTCCTCCTTCTTGGCACCCACAATCTTGTCCAACTGTTTGCCTTGCTTTATCAGTATGAATGTTGGCATTGCCTGCACCCCGAATTCTTCAGCCACATCCTGTTTTCTCAAAGCCACCATCAATAATAAGGATACTAATATTACTATGTCTTAATTAATTAACTTAGTCAACAAAATTGATGCAAAAAGTATACAAACCTCTAGCTCATCCACATCAATCTTGACAAACTCAACATCTGTATATTTAGCAGCGAATTCGTAGATTGCCGGTTCTATGTATCGACAAGGTCCACACCACGAAGCTGTGAAATCGATGACGATCTTCATCAATCGGGAACACAAGAAAAATGATGACATCAGTACTTAAGATAATGAGAAAAAAAGGGATCAAAATCAAAGGATTTTGAAGTCTGTACCAGTTTGGAAGTTTGTTTTAAGGCTTCAAAATGGACTTTCCATTTGGCTGATGAATGGAAGGCAATGACTTGAGGTTTCTTTTGTGATGGTGGTAATGATGATCCATTGGGTTCCTGCCATGTTGAAACATTGGCTCCCATGATTATCCTTTGCATAAACGAAGGCTAATCTCAATCCAAGTTGGTGAGGGGGAAAAAAATTGAAAAGTAAAGAATGATTTTGATACTCTTGAATGGATTAGTACTAGTAGTCTTCTCAGAGTTGGTTTGGATGGGATTTGAAAAACTTGGCTGAATTCGGAGTTTTATAGTGGCAAACAAGTGCACTAATAGTACTAATATTCTTCTTTCTTTTGAAGAAGGAAAGTAGTTCACAAATTTTACTTGTGAGAATTGATTCCTCACGCTGGGACCTCTTGTCATTTAAACCGTTGAGGCAAGAGTTCATATGCTTAAGCAAACACACTTAGTTTACCAGACTACTTAGTCTTCAAAGATCAAATGGAGTTTCTCTGGATGCCATTATTCCTTTTTTTTTTTTTTAATTGTCATTGCTGATCCAGAGTCAATGAATGAAATGGATTCTCCCAAGTCCTATTCATCGGTAGGTGCTAGTATTTTTTGTCCCGCATTTTGTGGGTTATTTATGTATCACTTTCGTTAAAATTATCGTGTTCTATGAAATTAACATCGTTTTGATTTGATAGAAGTGGTGATGGAAAAGATTCCCTCAAGTACCTACAATAGAAGAGATAGAACGTAAGATTGCTTTTAAAAGATTCGTTGGGTAGAATACTATGGACTGAAAATGCTGTCCGCTGAAATTCTGCAGGTGAGTTGCATCCAGTGGAAGCAAAATTCTGGTGGTCTTCCTTGCATTATTCTTGTTTGCAAATGTATGGCAAAACTGAAAAGTATGAATGCGATACTGGATACAAGACAATGTCAAATTGTATTCTGCACCATGAGATGCCCTACACCATTTCCTTTTGTGTTCAGCTAAAAGTGTCCAAAGAAGATGCAACATCCTAAATTTCGAGGAAATGGCCAGCTAAATTGCAGATAGCAAATTACACAATGTTGTATTTAGTTCGAGTCATTGCCAGAAGAACTATTATATAATGTTTTAGCATATAATGGTTTCTCAGTTCCTACCCTCTTTTTTTAATACCATTTGTCAAACAATGGCAAGTAAATGAAGAACGACAATATGCAAAGATAAAAAGCACTTTACGAAAATCTAGAAGTACAAACTTTCACTTAAACCCCCCCATCCCCAAAAACATAATCCATCTTTTTGAAGAGTTCAACGGGTTCTGGATCTACCCTCCCCAAAATAAACTAACAGCTAACTCTCACCATGGTTTAGGAATCTACTGGAGCATACCCAGATTGACCCCCACCATGATGGTTATGGTTCCCACCATAACCCCTGCCCCCTCTACCTCGGAAATTACTATTCCTTGGATAGTAATTTCCGCCCTGGTCATAATATTGGGGGCGACCACCCCCATTCTGGTAGCCGCCTCCCCTGCCACTACCACGCCCTCCACGGCCGTTAGGGTATCCCCTACGGCCACCACCACTCATGCCACGGGAACCCCGGTAATGTGATGACCTGCGGGGAACATACTGTTGTTCCCTGGAATGCACATCCCTCCGGCCCGTTTCATCTTGATGCTCTGCGAAGTCCTCCACCTCCTCGACCTGCCAACAAAATGTCTTGTTACACCTTAAGAAACTGAAATCGAATGAACAAGAAACTTTGGAGAGTGAAAACAGTTTACCTGCTGGAAGTCGCTGACCGGGTCTGATGGACTGTCGTATGTTCCATTATCTACAGCTCCTGCAGTCACTTGTTCCTGCAGCAACCATATTATAATTGTGATATCCGGGCAACGACATAGCAATTAGCCAAATATGCTAGCTTCAAAGATAAAAGAATTCACTGTTACGGAGTAAATAAAACTTTTTGCGAAGTAATCAATTCTCACAAAAAAATTTATTTTACCCCCACTTCATAAACCAGGCATAGCATGTACACAACAGAGACAACTTCAGTATAACAGCTTTCACAAAATGTTTAACAATCAAGCACAGTCAACAGCAATTGATGCCTAATTCCACAATAGATATGACTGACTAACATCCACAGCACAACAACGAGAGGAACGCTCCGAGGAACATAAAAGACATCCGAACTATTCGCGAGATAGAGCAAGTTCAGGTATCAACCACCTTAGTTACACTTAATTTATTGGAGAAGAACATAGGTCAATGCCTAAAGCATATCAAGTCACAAATTTTGAGAATTATAACACATCATACGACCAATTGACCAAACAAGTGATAGACAGTTACTTACACTCAGCTCGTACGGTAGCATTGAACCTTCCACTCCTGGAATATCAGCTGGCAACATATTCTCGTGGACTGGCACTTGAAACGAGCCATAGTTTCCCGCAGCAGCAGCTACTTCAACAGGCGCCCTCATCTCTGGCGTCGCTGTGAAGTAGTCCGACGCCATTATTTTGTTTAATTTCTCCCTCAGGCCAGCATCTAATAAGACATTAAAAGGTTGAATAATACACAGATCAGTAAGGGGGAAAGAAACATAGAGATGTTTTATGATTAACCAGAAAGTCACATCAAAGACATGTAAAATGCAAACAATCCAAACATATAACAGATCATGCAGTATAACCATGTCAAACATGCGACATTAAAAGGTTGAATAATACACAGATGAGTACGGGGGAAAGAAACATAGAGATGTTTTATGATTAACCAGAAAGTCACATCAAAGACATGTAAAATGCAAACAGTTCAAACATATAACAGATCATGCCGTATAACCATGTCAAACATGCGACATTAAAAGGTTGAATAATACACAGATGAGTACGGGGGAAAGAAACATAGAGTGTGTTCTACGATTAACTGGAATGTCAAATCAAAGACATGTAGAATGCAAGCAAACCAAACATAACAGATCATGCAGTATAGCCATGTCAAATATGCGACATTAAACGGTCGAGTAATACACAGATAAGAACGGGGGAAAGAAGAAACATAGAGGATGTTCTAGGATTAACCAGAAAGTCACATCAAAGCCATGTAAATGCAAACAATCCAAACATAACAGATCATGCAGTATAACCATGTCAAATATGCGACATTAAAAGGTTGAATATTACACAGATGAGTACGGGGGAAAGAAACATAGAGGATGTTCTACGATTAACTGGACAGTTGAATCAAAGACATGTAGAATGCAAACAATCCAAACATAACAGATCATGCAGTATAGACATGTCAAATATGCGACCTTTAAAAGGTTGAATAATACACAGATAAGAACGGGGGAAAGAAACATAGAGGATGTTCTAGGATTAACCGGAAAGTCACATCAAAGCCATGTAAAATGAGAACAATCCAAACATAACAAATCATGCAGTATAACCATGTCAAATATGCGAAATTAAATATTGCATAATACACAGATGAGTACGGAGGAAAGAAACATAGAGGATGATCTATGATTAACCAGAAAGTCACATCAAAGACAAGTAAAATGCAAACAATTCAAATCTAACAGATCATGCAGCATAACCATGTCAAATATGCGACATTAAAAGGTTGAATAATACACAGATGAGTACGGGAGAAAGAAACATAGAGGATGTTCTACGATTAACCGGAAAATACATCAAAGACACGTAAAATGCAAACAATCCAAACATAACAGATCATGCAGTATGACCATGTCAAATATGATGCCAGAGAAATGATGAGAAAATCTCATACAGGAGATATAAGAGTTAACTCCAATGGACTGATCAGACTTAGTAAGCCACAGCCTCGCTTGCTCAATACAAAATTCCACCGCATGCTTATGGGAAAAATTAGAGTTTTGGAGTCTTGATACCATCAGGTTCCCAAGCTTACAAATCATGCTCAAGTCCATGTCAGTTATGGCATCCGGCTCATTACCATAGCCGTAATTAAGTGCCAGACACCATTCCCTCTCAAGTGACAATAGACTCCCAGGCTCCCAAAGGGAAGATCCCCCTTGTGCAGTAAACATGACGGCAAAATACAGGAGCTTTATTATCTCTTCAACCATGGAGAATTCATTCCCCACAGCTTCTTGCACTTCTTTTTCGACAGCATCACAGATAGGATCTACAAGTTTTTCCAGCTCTGCGATGGCACCCATGACAGATGCTTTGGAATCAAGGGCTTCCATCTGCTCCCTGTTTAGCGTTTTGCCTTGCAAAAGAGACTCCTCCATTCGCAGGATTCTATTGTATTTCTTGCGGAGTGCACGAAGTCGTTTGTTCACCACACTCAGGACAGGTCCATCCTTGGCACCAAGTTTCCCGAAGCAATCCATTGATGTGGATGAGAAGGAATACAAAGGAAGGGAGGAAAGGCTAGATGCAACTATCAGACCAGAAGGAAATGGACGGAGGATATGCGGAGTTTTCAAGGAGAGAAAGAGGGAGGAAAGGCTAGATTGAAAAAAAGGAGGATATGCGGAGTTTTCAAGGAGAGAAAAGCAACTCGCTCAGGTTTTCCACAATGCATAAGTCTATGTGACCAGGTTAATTATCAGAGACCAGTGACGCATCTAGAAAAAGAAAGATTAAATGTAGCACCCCTTGCATTAATGACGGTAAAAAGTTTTCAATTGACAGCTAAGTAACGGATACAATTCAGCGGTGGTGGTATTCGAAATAAGAAACGGAAAACACACAATACAAGTTTCCCATTTACAGCAAAGAGACCAAGGCAATTCAGCGGTGGAATATCAAAACAAGGAGCGGAAAACACACAATATGAATTTTCCATTTAAAGCAAGTAACGGAGATACAACATTGGAATTCAAAACAGGGAAAACACGCAATATTTGCCCGTAGTATTCACTGGGGCCCAAAATATAACTTGCACTCAAAACACTTCTTATAAAGTTTTGCCAACAGCAATGTAACAGCATTTGCACCACCATTTGAACTTGATGGAGAACGTTTGATTGGAACCTCAATGTTTTCAAATCATCCTTGTCCGATGTGTAAATTCAGACCAGAATGCTAACTCATGGCAGAAAGAACTCATTCATAAACACAAATGGCAGGTAAAGCTGAGGCACAACGTCGTGCACATTGATAAAAAAAACCATAACAATTTCACCGAAGATTTACCAGAGTAAAAAAGTCAAAAGCATAAGACAAGTGGTTGCCACTAGCACCAGCTGGTCAAAAGCAACCAATTTCCTATATATGAAATAAGTTTTCAGGGCCTATTTATTCTCCTTCGAGCTTCATAATGTCAAAATGACTTTTCTAGAAGCTAATTAAGTTAATTCACCAACGATACAAATTGGGATAGGAATAAAATGTTACAATCTTTCTGAAGATAAAGCATTCATTGCATGAGAAAATAGAGTAGTAGGATCAACTTAATCAAACATAACCTCCATACAATTTTCCTTCACAACCTCCAAACAGTTCTAATATAAAGGCTAAAGCAACAAGCCGGCATAATAAATCATTACTAGGAGAGTTATTAAAAGATGGCTTGCTAGCACACACATAATTTTACTGCATTACAATCACAAATGCACATAATCCTCGAGAGCAGAATGGCTCAATATCACTGGTAACATGAGGATGATAAAGTCTAACAAAAAAAAAATTGATAACAATAATTGCAATAATTTTTTAAAGTCTAACAATAATTTTTTCTCCAAGTAAATGCATAGACAGTCACAACGGCAACAAAATCACAGCCAAAACAAGGACTCTTTTAAATGATAACAATAATTGCAACTAAAAAAGGAATAGAGAGCCATCCTCCTGGACCTCAGCTTAGCAATAAAAATTACACAGGTAAAACTTCATAACAAAAGACACACAAAGGAATGTCAGCTAAGAACAAACATCAGCATTGCACCAACCAAAAACACAAATGCAACCAACCAAACAGCATTATCAGATGAATGCGAAAGAGGGATAGTTAGCATTACATGTAATATCAGAAGCGGGTCCAACGAGCTGATCAGAATTGGAAAGCCAAAGCCTGGCATGCTCGACGCAACTCTGCAAGGCATTTTTGTGAGACAAACTCGAATTAACTGGCCGGGACATGAGTAAACCTCCAAGCATTGAAATCAAGTCCAAGTCTCTCTCCCCTAACAGATCAGCAGCATCATCATCAGTGACATAATCGTAAGTCAAACAACAGCCCCTCTCGTGAGTCCGAGTCAACATGGTGGCAGTGAAATCATTCTGATTCTTCACATCAAACATGCTCCCGAAGTAGAGCAAATTCAACAGATCCTCCACCACCGCGAATCTGTCATTTCTGCCGTCAAGTTCGCCTCTCTCCTTGGCGGGCACTTCTCCTTCCGTCACATTATCACCGCTGCTACTGTTACAATTACTGGGTTGCTCCTCTGAAGTGCAAGCATTAGGTTTATCATCAACACCGCCGCGGCTTTTGAGGGCCAAATCGATTTCTTCGGAGACAGCAACGGAGAGGGGTTGCCTGAGCTTTTCAAGCTCATCGATAGCGGCAACGACATGGGGTTTAGAACGGAGGGTTTCTTCCTGCTCCTTATTGAGGGTTTTGCCATGGGAAACGGACTCTTCCATTTGGATGATGCGGTTGTGCTTCTTACGGAGAGCACGGAGACGCTTGTTGATTAAGCTCAGAACCGGGCCATCGGTGGCGTCGGAGGAAGCTACAGCGGTTGCCATGACTTGGATACTAGACCTTTGCAGGCGGTGGCGAAAGGAGGTATGTTATTCTACCGCCGCCAAGACGGCGGAGGAGGCGGAAAGGCGGGGTTTTCGAGGGGGGATAGAGGGAGGTTTATTGGGCCGGGGAAGGCAGAAGGCGAAGGAGTGACCGAGGGGGAAATTGAGCAGTAAGTAACAGAGGGGTTCAGAATTGGAAGAATAGAAGCGGCGGGTGCAATTATATAATTATTATTGCGGGGGAAAAATTTTACAACTTTTTGGAATTCTTATGATTTTTATACTACCCTTACTATTTGTTATGATTTTTCCTTTATCAAATTCATTCACACAAAAATTTGAACCTATTGTAGTATCTCTCTCTCTTTCCTTTTCTTTTTCTTTTTTTTTCTATCTTTCAAAATTGAAACAATAATATTTGATAATGTTGACAACCAAAACTTACAATTTCCTTACGATTGTTAACATAAATTATTTGCCTTTTAACTCGTAAATAAAAGATATGATTTTAGGTTGTTGGGGCTTGCCTTACAGTTTGATGAGGTGAGATCACATTATAACACATAATAATGATAGACTTCATTTTTTTTAAAAATAATAAAAATAAAATAATAATTCTACATCCGTCCCAAAAAAAAAAAAATAGTTTCACCAAAAATAGTCTACATTGAGTTTTGAATTTCGTACTATTTTTAATACAAATTTGAGAATTCAATGTGGACTATTTTTATGACACGGAAGGAGTAATAAGTAATTCCTATATTTGATAATACTCGTTGGATTTTTTCACTAGTCTCTCGTACTAACAATCCATAATTCCTAAGATGATTATTTACTTTGGTTCGATGGCGTTTATAGTGTTTGTTTTATGGTCTTCAAAAGGGTCAAATCGAATTATCTTTTTCTTTCTTGGAGAAAGCCAAAACAGAATGAAAAAAAAACCCAAAAAATAAACCCCCTAAAAGTTAGGTACCTGATTGAAATAGAAGAAGAAGAAGAAGAAGAAGAAATATTACCCCCGAACTTAATGGAAAGTTTAGCTTTGCTGCAATGATTCAAAACTAAAATGTAGGGGTAAAAGAAAACTAAAGCAAACAAAATGCGTAGACAGCTTTCAGGCTGCTAGGTTGGGAATTTCCCATTGATCATGATACATATTTGGTAGGCCTTTCAGTGATCAATTTCTCTGGGAATCTTGGCATTTCCGGCATAGACATACTGCATCTCCTCCTCCCATGTCTGCAAAAAGGTCCCAGGTGAGCACATATTCACATAAAATGGCAAGCAGATCCAATTGAGCAACATGACCACAACATAGAGAAAATGTAATGCAGGCAAATGTTGCTTTTAGACTCAATCTTCGACAATCAAAACCAGCTTTGAAAAGAAATATCAATCGTACCTCATGTCTAAAGGAAATCCTTGTATTTGGTACGTTGGTCTTGTGAATGTCGTTTGCAGGAGGGCCTCTCCTGTAATACCCACTTCCGAGCCAATGCGACTGAAACAACCATTGAAGAACAACTATTCATCAACAATGAGTTCTTCTTGCTTTACTCATGACTGATACTTTGAAGTAAATGAACTCCGAGTGCTGGTCGGCAGTCAGGATCAGATAATAACGCGATCTAATGTTTCTAACCTTAGCATTATGCGAGAATCCGGATTGATAGACAGAATTTCTAGCTATCTCACAAAGATCACATGAACTGAGCTTCCACACCTGGAAGACAACGATATACATAGTGAGCCATTTGACACCAATAGGTAAATGATGGTATCCATTTGACACCGATAGGTAAATGATGGTATTCATTTGACAAACCTTTGCTGCAACACTGTATTCTTCCACAAGCGGTTCCTTTGTCAAATGGATTTGCAGAGGATCATCCGTGGACAGTGAAACATTCAAACCTCGCTGGAAGAACATGGGGAATGGGTTCCGATGGTAATCGAGAAAGAGTGAATTGTTGCTGAGTGGAGACATAGCCAAACCAATCTGCAAAAGATTGAAAGTATTTTAATTGGTCATTGTTTTTAGAAAACCAGTTCAGAAAAAGTAATAGAGGTTCTTAAGAAGAAGAACAGACACCGCAAACACAGGGCTCCAAATGGCATCAATCCATTCTACTCGAGAGTGTGCATTTTCAGTAATCAAAGAGGCTTCCAATGGCCGGCTGCATGCACAATGTGTTTCAAGCAACTAAACCCTCACCTGAGCTAGGTAGTATAGATACTGCAAGACGGGCGATTTCCTCAAATTGATCCCATGAGAAATATTGTGGCATAAGAGAAACCCAGCAGCTAAATGGTCGATATCACCTGCCTGATAAAGCAAATATTCATAGTGTGGCTTGGAAAGGAAAGCGGTAGAATGGAATTAAAACGTATAAGAAAACAACCTCTCCACAGTGAGGTCGGAACCTTATAGTAGGCAATCCCTTTGATTCACGGAGCTGAAAATGAAAAACACATTATAAACAAAATTGTTTATTACATATGAACTAAATGTGTAAATGTAGCAGAAAAGATTGTTCATCTCCTATCCAATACATAGAAAATAATGGCGTTGATGTTAAGTTAATGTAATCTGTTATTATGCTTGCTAATGTAAAGGGAAGCTAATCTTGACCATATAAAGTATTAGGCTGGAAAGAAAAGGAACGGACATCTTCGATGTCCTGTTGCTTTCAGTTTACAAAACACTCACTCTGCCTTCGCTCTATCTCCAACAATTTAAAGACCATGACAAAGCATAGATCACATCATATACTTCCACCAGGGCATATTTTATTAGTTAGAGCACCAGCCAACAACTAAATCAATTTGGTATTCTTCTTTAAACTCTACTGCTGAAATCAGTAAATAAGGAAATAATGCTCACCTTATTGAGAGTATACAAGTTAGCATAGCAGTAATAAGCATAATACGAGAAAGCAGGATTAAAATCATTAGTCCATTCAGCTGGCGTGGGCATGTGTTTGGTGGGACGCCTTTCAGGTTTACTCTCATCATCCACAATGTCGAATCCTACCACCTAGACAGGAAACGAACATAAGGCATTTGTCCAGAAGAAAAAATATCAAAGAATTTATTAGATAAAGGTGATGCATAGCAACAGAGGTAAGTCATATCAGCACAAAAAAGAGTTCAATATTTAGATTCCAAAACTACTGGTAAAAAAAGTCGATGCAAGAAAACATTGATAGGAAAGACAGACCTGCATCAGGAATATATGTAAGTGAGGATGTGAACGTGGATCAACGGTCACTTCAAAAAGGGGAATGAAGACATTATCCAATATGGTCTGGAAGGATGTAACAGTTCCCATACTTTTGTACACGTTGTATAATCGTGGAAGCTGCAATTACAACATTAGAATGTCTTCTCACTGAAAGTTAAAAAGACCATATCTTTGAAAAATAGCAAGACTGTTGAAAGGTATATCCCTTAAAAAACTAGAGATTCCTTGACTAAGTTACTTCCAGAACACCGACAGGGCAACTGGTGAAATAGATAACAGTCAATATTAAAGTCAAGTCTAATACCTTCCAGGCATTAGACTACAAATTTAGAGATTCCTTGACCTGGAAGTAAAATAATACCTTCCAGGCAATATTAAAGTCAATCTAATTAGCAGATAATCCTGGTAATGTAATGTATGTAATTTCTAAAGGCAAACACTACAAATTTAGGCATTAGGTATACCCATAAATTTTCCAAAGTTCAAGCGGACTTTAATACACGACATCACAAAATTGTAAGGTTTTCCAGCACAAAAATTGTTTTTTCTTTTTTTTTGTGTGTGTGTGTGTGTGGGGGGGTCTCTATTTCTGCTTCTTTTTTTTTATGTGGATGTCGAGCGCTGGACACAAATCGTAATACAAGATGAACTATCTATGTATAATACATAAAGATTCATCTCCAAACAAAATCCAACACAAACTGTTCCCAGTAAGGTAAAAAAGAAATGGTAAGCTCCAATTTCAATAACTAGAATACAAAGAAATAAGCACCATGATACCTGGATCAACCAAACAGCATTGTCACTGTAAATTCCATTATTGACAAACCAACTTGCAAGCTGATCCCATTCACTTTGTTTTCGCCCATAAATTGAAATTCTGTACTCAGCTAGCTGTCAATGAAATGACGAAAGTGGTAAGAGAAATGCCCAAAAGAACACCAAAAAACAAAGTGCCTTCCGTGCTGAGACTTCCAGACCAAGATGTGATTTTATTTATTACAAATTAACTTTTTATTTCAACTTCTAAAAACGCAATATGAGATGGAATCTCATGGTTCTTAAGGTTTTAAACAGATATACAAAATCTGAACACTAGCAGAAAAAGTTACCTGGTATTTACTAGCTTCGAGATCAGATAAGACCTCCTTCGTCACTTCAGCTAAGAAACGACCTGACATGACAGAACAGAATACATTATGGTCCATGGATGTCAACTTCAATGAAAATAAATATGGACCATGCACCAAGATATAAAATAGTAATCCCAGCACTTGTACACAGGTAAATGAACAGGCTTTTGCTGCAATGATGAAATTCTCTTCATGAAATTAACTTTTAGAAGTTTTCAATTTCATGAAAATGTGAAGCAACAATCATTATACCACTACGGGAAGCTTCATTTTCTTTTACTTTTTGCCCTAGAAGCTAAAGATAAACCACATGCATTGTATGTGATCCTTTAGCACTAAAACTCTGAATGGGAAAATCCTTTCAAGTAAACCCATGTAGGAAAAAAAATTTTGGTTCCCAGCGCAACAGACCTTGAATCAGATTGTCCTGCTTTAGGAAGATTTCCCTGAGTCTGCTCTGCCCACAAGGATTATACTTGAGATTGAATTTGTCAAAGCGATGAAAGGTGCTCTTATCAGCATGCACGTCCAACAGGTCAACATTAAGATCATATCTGCAACACAAACTTATATGAGTAACAGAGGTGAAATAAAAAAATGAAAGTAAAACACCGAAGTGGTATAATTAAAACAGAAATGCAAAAATTAAAGCAGACCCTGTCAAGTCCAAACTCTCAAAGACTTCTTTTAAGGTTAAATATTGTCCATCGCGAAATATGACAACCTGTCAAAAAAGAAGAATAATGTTATGTTTGGAAAGAATCAAATATATGAACAATCCCGAACTGCCTAAGTTGACAACCATGTTGTAATTACTTTCCTTGAGAGCTGTTAAAATGTAGGTAACGTGATCAAAAGGCAATTTATATATAACTTTGTAATTCTCAAAGGTACCTCGTCAGGTTCTTTTCTCAACTTTGACTTTATGAATCGGAGAAGATGCTTCTGGTTCATGCAAGCAGAATGATGTACATGCGTATCCACTTTCCTGATATTATATAGATCTCGATGAGGTGCACTTTTTTGTGCTAGGAACTCCCTATCTGCATTTACTAATACATGAAGGCGGAATTTCTGCATAACAATATGCACAGAGATGTTAACTCATGCAGGAGTATGACCTTTAATAGCCATAATGTGGCAATAGAGAGGGAATAAAGATTCGAGCACCTCCTCAAGGAATCGCAGTCGATGATGGCACGTAGACCGAACATTTCCAACAGATAGGACTTTCAAGATGTGGTGCATGTCAGTAAAAAACGCCGTCGAACTTGCAACAGGGAAAAGATCTTCAGTATCTGGACAGCATAACGTAGGAAACAGATAACAAAGAAAGAAAAGATAAATACAAATGCTTTGTCCTCATCACTAATTGAATAAACCACCCACACTTACCAGTTTCACTGGCATATACATGAACAACTCCATCTTCCATTCTACAGTGGTGCTGCATGCACAATGAGAGAGAAAGAGGGAGAGAGGAATATTAAGAACAAATGAAACAGAGAATATAAGTACAGCTCACAAAAAGGCACAGCTATGTTTAAGAACATTATGTATCATGACTTAGAGGCATTTCTAATACATGGCAACTGACAGATAAAGCATAGAACTCACTGCAGTTGCTTCGACAGGAACAAACTCGAGTGGGTTTTGTTTTACATCAGATTTTACATGTTCGTGGTCAGCTCCTTTCATCCATGGAGCAATTTTTTCCCTGAAAACATACTTCTCCCTCAGATCTAAACATTCACGAATCATCTTCATCACCTCTTCATCTTCAACATTCATAGACTCTGAACCCAAAAAATTAGAAAATGGATTAGAGGAGAAAGTAATGGTGGGAAAATAAGACGACGAATCTTGCTGTCTAAATGTTTCTTTTTTCTTTTATCCTGCAGGTATTTTTAGTTTTAACTGTCTCGAAACAACTGCATGACCAATCCGTCACAAAGAAGAAAGATCCATCACAAAGCAGAAAATTACGAAGCTGACATAACGGAGCACAAGAAACAAACATTAAGTTTCGTACGTGTATTAAACTGACAAATGCCATGTAAGACCATAATGAGTTAAAATTATTAAGAAAGTGAGAATACCATGCACTCTAGTGCTTCCAGATATATGATTGCTGGCGACAATCAGATCAGTGCTTCTATAATGCAATGTAGTCGTATCAACCTTTCCATTTTCTTCGTCTGCCTTAGCCTTTCCTTCATATGGGATTGCTGTGCTCTGCTGAGATTGGATTTGGTTTCCCCTTTCGGTTGCTATGTGCAGATTAGGGATGCTAACGGCTGCATCCTGCAAATTCATTTGATTTAGAAACTGATGGTAACTTAGGTGTGCTGTTGTCGTTTTTCCTTCATTTTAATGAATGTGCCCTACAAATTTACTGGACCAAACATATAACCAACAGGAAATGTATATATTTCCATGCTTCAGTGGAAGATTTTACCTTGTTGTAGGGGAAAAAAGTGCCATCATTAGTTGCAAGTTCGGTTCCTTCCTCATCAGAATCTCCTGCACTTTCTACAGCATAACCACGAGAGGAAGTTGGAGTAACAATATGACCAACTGATCCTACCCTCAACTGAAGGCTGTTGTCAGCATATCGATCATTTCCTGCGTGATGGAATAAAAAATTGTGATGTGAGCTTGTTGTCATTACGGTAAAACATATTCCCTATCAATTAAATTAACCAACAGCAAAAGTGGATGGACCAAAATCAGAGCTATATAACTAAAAAGCCTCTCCCTATCTGATTAGGCATTTGGCTTTTAGACCATATGTCAGCCCCACCCAAAATCAAACAATATTCCCAGCGATAGTGCAACTCTTTAATCTTTAGCAGGGTAACTTATTTTTGCTTTCAACCACTTACTCCAGGACCTTCCATATATAAGACACCATGTAAATTATCCACGCTACAACACTAAAAACCCAGATACAGTGTAAAGTGCTAAACCAATCAAACTACAGTGGCTTTCAAAGGAATAGATAAATAAGTAAAGACAATTACCATCTGTTTGTTGAGTCCGAAGGGGAGGCAAATTTGATGAAATAAAATCGAGATTACGGTCCAATTCATTTGAGAAGCCCCGTTTATCCTGGTTATCAGCCCATTCATTGGACAATATCCTGACATTCGGCATGGACGAGGAAACTCTGTAGCGTTCAAACCCCACATCCTCCTCGCCATCTTCATCCAAACCACCATCATGAACATTAATATCCCCAGATGATTTCAAAAAGTTTTCACTCCGCCAACCAATTTCGTATTCATAGAACTCGGCTTCATCACAATCGACGGCGCCCACGTCGGCGTCAGAGACAACAAGCTGTTGGTGTTTCGGGGGTGGTTTGCGGCGGAGCTTAATGAGGCGGTCGAGGACTTGATCGACGCTGCGCTTGTGAATGTAGAAAGCGGAGATTGCCATAACCGAGGCTCCAAAGAGCGCAGCTAATGCAAGTTCAACCGACGACGACTCCATTGACGGCGGCGGTGGTGGTGGATGACAGTGTGACTGTGTGGAAATATTGGCGCGGGGTTTAACTTTGTAGGCTCTGAAAATATATCCCCTTTCTCCCCTGGGTCTGGGTTTTTCGAAGAAATGTGGAAACCGGAAGAGAGTAAAAAATGTTGCGTTTTACTGGAGAAGGCGTGACACATGTCCGGGTTGATTTTACAGTAGTATTTTACTAAGAAGTAAAGTAAGATGATAAATACAGCATATACTCGAATCTTTCTATATTTCAATTGATGGAATTTTCAAATATAAGAGCTTCGTTCATTTGTTAGAGAATGCTAGAAAAAGTTTCAAACACAACTTACAATACATGAGACCATTACATTCAATGGATGCACTCCTTGGTAATTCAATTGATCCACAATCTAAGTGTACCAATACATAATAACCCCGTGCCTTAATTATTGTCCAATTTGGCTTTTCATTTCTAGTTCAAATTGTACTAAAAGTGAAATCTCAAACTGAACAATAATTTTGAGACGTGGGGAGTATTTTTTTTAAATGTAAAAATAGTCCAATATGTTAGTCTGATGATCACATTCGTAAGTCATAATTTAATAATACCTCCGTCTCAAAAAAAAATAGTTCATATTGAGTTTTCAAATTTGTATTGGAAACAGTACAAAACTCAAAACTCAATGTGGACTATTTTTTTTTTTTGGACGGAAGGAGTAGAAAACATAATAATTAATAGATAAGGAGTCCTCGTTCCTCAAAAATTAAACTCTCTCGAGAGTTTAATTCTAATTACATGTGTAAATCCCAAGTCCTTACGCCATACAAGGCCCCAGAATTCGGCTTCTAGTTTGTTGCAGCAACCTACATTTTCAGCAAAACCAATTATCTAGTCGCATTCCTTTTTTTTATACATATATACTGAGGAAGCTTAAACGCTTAGGAAATACAAAAGGTGCTTCGAAGGGGAAGCGGGGTGTCAAAAGTTAATTTTTCAACGATGTCTTGGGGCGTTGACAAAATATGCAAAACCAATTATCCGGTCGCAATCCTTAGTTACACATTTCCACAGCTTTCTGCTGGACGGCACACGGTAGGCACGAGCTCAATTCAAAATTGGGCCTTAAGCCCAATATATATGTTTTGTGCGTAATTAGGTAGATTTTATCATTAAAAAACACAGCTATTCCTTATTTGTTTTCTTATCGGTGATTGTTGCATTCAGTAGTTGGCCCAAAGCCGAAGGTCATATACAAATTATCTTGTGATCTATTGCTACAATAGTAAATGATCCTTCGTTCCAATTTGATAGAGCTCTTAGCTCTTTTTTTTTTTTAAAAAAAAAAAGAAAAGTAAAAAAAGACGTATTTATTTTCCCATGAAAAAAGACTCTGTTTCTTCAAGGAATTTATTATTATAAAAATTTGCCATACCAAATTGCATGGTTTATAGAACTCTGCCATTGGCTAGCCCTATATACATATGTGTTATATGCATGTACGTATACAAAGTTACGAACTGCGGATCTACACCCCATGGCCCCACTGGCCCCACCTAGAACACTATATATATACATATTATTATATAACTTTTTTTTTGAACCTTTTTAGTTGTAAATTTTTTTTCCTCACGGTGAAGCTTATCTTCTAATTTCATTAGGTCATGTTGATGAGTTGGTCCCACAATAAACCATATTATTTAAGTATATATATATATATATATATATATATATATATATATCTTACTATAGTAAAAACAAAAACCACACTTAAGAGAAAGCACCATCATTTGTTATGTGTTATATTCACATCATATTTTTAAAATAAATTTTTATTTTCAAATCTCCTAGACTTAAAAGGCAAATGCAGTCCAAATCCACCTCTACCTCCTATTTTTGCCCAAAAAAAAAAGACGGGTTCATAAAAAACTCAAATCCTCATCCCCATCTCCACGACAATCGACTCCCTAATCAATCTCTTTTTCACAATTAAAAAAAAAAATTCATCATCAATTATCAATTGAGAATATGTGGTGAAATATACTCATTTCCTATTAGCATGTTCAATCTTTTCATTAGTGATAATCAACTACATCCTGATCAGATAAAATTTCAACTTCAAAAAATATTCTCTTTACCTTTCTATATAAACACAAAGGAAAAAAAATTTCTCATTGATCTTGCTTCGGCCGTTGTGGTGGTGCAATTACAGGTATTAAAATTTAAATGATTTTATTTCCACAGATTATTTGTTTGGCTTTTATTATTTTTTGTTTTTCCCGTTCAAGAATAGTGTTATTATTATTATTTTTATGCGTCCATCCGTTACAGCTACCGTAGCCGTTGTTAGGTAATATGATGTGATTTCTTATATAGTTAGTTAGCCTAGAAGTTTTGTATGATTTTAGTTCTGTTTGGATTGAATTGATTAATTCAGTTTTTGTTACAAAGTGTGATTTTTTAAATTTCTTTTTAATGTTGCATTCAATTAGAGTGGTTTTCTTTTTTTTAATTATGGAGTCTCAGTATTTTTTTCATATATGGTCAGTTACAAAGTGCGACTTTTCTTTGTTTAATTATTTTTTATTTTGTTTCATACTCCCAGTTGACCAATTATTATTATTATTATTATTTTATTTTATTTGCAAATAAAGCGCGTTTTTTTTTGTGTTCAGGCTTTCAAGAAAATATACTTTTTGAATTTTGGTTTTTTGACTTTTTTTAGTTTCTCATCATCTAAATAGTTCAGGTCGCTTCTTCTAATTTCTGGGGAAGCGGGAAAGAATGATGTTTCTACGTTTATTTATAGTTTTATACAATATTTTTACCTACAGAAAAAAAATGAATTTCTCAATTTTAAATGGGCTATCTTTTACTTTCTTTATTTTTATTTGCCATGGTGAGGTGAGTTCTTTTTTGTATAACTTGAAACCTATGCAAATTTACATTATTTTCATTCTCATATTTGTGATCAACCAATTTCATCAATTAACCAGTTTCAAAATCATATTTTTGATATTTTACTACTTATAAACTTTTGGAAGAAATAGTTTCAACAATTAAGCGTATACCCTTGGGAGGAAGCTTACTACAAAGCTATTATAAATCTCCAAAACTAAGTATTGATTTGGCACAACCGGAGAACATCAATAAATTATCTTACTAATATTTAAACTTATTAGGATGCTTTTGTATTTTGTCTAGCATTTAATTCAAGACATATATTTGATCAAGTTTATTTATATTTAAGAAGTAACACTTATAAAACATTTCTAGAATCTTCAAATATTTCTAAAACGTACCGGGTCAAATACAATTTCTTTTTATGCCAAATACAAACATTTCTATGATCACACTTATAAAACATTTCTAAATTTTTCAAACATTTCTAAAATATATTGGGCCAAATACAAAATATTTTTTTTCAGATACAAACATTTCTAAGATGTACAGATATATTGGGCCAGAGTCGCACATTGCTCGACCAGACATCACTAGTATATATATATATATATATATATATATATATATATATATATATATCCCTTTACATTTCATGAAAGCAAATGACACTTAAGACACGTGTCAATTTCATATAAGTTTTTTTCCCGCCTAAACCAAAAAAATACTTCTTTTGCAAAAGAATGATGCCACGTGCCATGCGTTCATTCGGTAGAGGACGATCTGAATCTCACGGCGATGGCGAAGGCCAATCCAAGTTGCGGACAACATGAGACGACAGATTCCAAATCACCGATTCTGAACTTGAATCCGCGGATAGCAGCCTCATCAGGGATCCCAAATTTGATGATGATGAAGAATATGGAAATATAATGATGTCTTGAAGATTGCTCTTTTCAATTTTGATCAATGGAATGACAATAATACTAGGTATGTCCAAAAGATCCGACCAAGATATCAGAGGATTCTGACATTAGTGTTAGCAACATGTTATTAAAAAAAAAAAAATCTTTTCTACACGTTTTGAAATATTCTTGACATATTATGCTATTAATAATTTGCAATGAGATTGATTTTTTTTTTGTTTATCAACTTCAAAACGCAATCTTTAAATCAATTCAGGTCATGAATATAAAAACCTTCATGTTCGATTTTCTTTTTTTTTTCTTTTCTGATGAATAGAACCCAAAAAAAAAAAGCTTCTAATTTCTCTATTACGGAATCATTGGACTTTTCATAAAGTAATCATCACGGGCGTATTCACGATGATGAGACAAAATTACGCAGAAGTTGATAATGATCATGGGAAGGATAATCCGTTGAAGAACTAAGTATATATGATGATCAGGAAGAAAGTAAACAAGGTGATGCAATCAACTCATTTTTTTGCCAGTAGAAGATTCTTCCAACAGTTATTCTAATGTTCTTGACTGTTTTTTTTTTAATTATTTTTATCCTTTCGGATAGAAGAAAGGAAGATTGAAAAGACTCCACCCATTGGCTCAAATGTAGTATGCATTGCCGCCTCCTATGCAGGGAATACTAAAACTTTGAAAGGCAACAATGTAAGTACATAATTTTTTTTTTGTAATTTATATTTCAAAAAAAATTATATTCAAGTTTCTTTTATTATATAATTGCAATTAGAATTTGTTTTATACAAAGATCGTACAAAGTTTGTTTTGGTTGTTTTTCGGGAGAGATTCTTACATTTTGGTTCTTATTTTGTTGGTTTTGTTTGGTTCTTTTGTTCTTTATTTAACATATAATTGGAGAAATTGGTTCTTTAGGAATTAATATATAATTTTTGTTTGTTTTTAATATATAATTTTTGAAAAAATAGAATCTTGATTCATTAAAATTTCATTTTGTTTAGTTATTTTTGTTTGGATGTGTTCCTCCGCCAACTCATTACATTGGGAGGAAGAAATATTCAAATTGCTTTTGAATATAATAAAGTTGCTGATGAAGTTGGAGTCAGTAGTCTTCAATGAGGTAGCGGGTTTGATGCCCTTTATTCATGTAAGGTTGATGCAGATTTCATTGTGGGGAATGTAAAAATTAGTGATTTAAAGTAATGTTTGAATAATGGAATCATTTTATTAAGTATTAACTCAAATACCAGTATTTTCCTATTTCATAATGAGCTTTAATGTCTTAAGAAGAGCATTTTAGTCTATGACTTTATGGGCGTTTTACCGAAAAGATAACATCATAAACAAGTGACAAATTTGCATATGTTTCATGCTAAATCCTCAAGGGCGATATCCCAGACATCTAATAATTGAAATGTTTTATTTTTTTCCCCTTAGATGAGAGCATGAAATTGATTTGAAGGAAGTCATCGATAACTCTTTTGCTACTGGATTGCGACAAGTTGAATCCATATCTAATACATCTGGGAGGCTCGGCAGCCACGATCTCTGTCCCCCCCCCCCCTCCCCCAAAAAAAAACCGAAATTGACATTGAGGACTAAGGCCTCAGTTTGAGGGACTACTTTGATTCAAAGTTAGGCTTGGGAAATTACTTTTGGTTGCTCTCTTTCTAGATTGCTTTCTTTTTTCTGACCGATAATTATTTCTTTTGTTGATCTATTTTTATCAAGTTGATTTAGCTGTGAATTTCATGGATGATTTCGGATTCTTTATTAAACAAACGAAATCATTTCTTTGTCATTGAAGATCCTGAAACAACAATTTTTTTCTGCAATTATATCATTTCTTTGTCATTATTGTCTTAACTTACAAACAAAGATGAAATGAGAGGTTCTTCCATAAGAATGTATAAGTTAGCTATTAAATATTATGTTTTTATTATAATTTTGCTAAAAGAATATCAGAAGAAAATATCTGAAGGCGGTCATCCGGCCTTTTAGCCGGGTTAAGCATCTAGTGTGTGTGTCTATATATATATATATATATGTATATATATATGTGTGTATATTTCTGAGACTTCACGTTTAGTTTAGAAATAATAAAACTACTCTCGCAATTACCAAGCAGCGGCGCCATCGTTCTTCGTTTTTTTTTCACCTTTCCCCTAAAAACAAAAATTATCGAAAAGCATCAAACCATTAGGCAAGTCTTTTTTAATCACTCATTCATTGTTTTGTTCTCAATTGAGCTTAGTTTATTCATTCTATTTTCTAATTTGATATACGTATTTGGCATATATATATATATATATTAATTTCTATTGTTCTATTAGGTTTAATAGTTCTTATTTAAGATAATTAAAGTTGTATTCGATATGTTGTTATGAAACTTTTATTTAATTCCTTGTGTGATTTGTTTAGTTCGATGTTAGTATTTTATGCAATATATATGATATTTAAAGGTTTTGATATTTTAATTGTAAATTTATATTTGATATTGAAAAAAAACATTACTCTTGAGATTGATATGATAATGGTTATAAAGTGTTATCAAAAGATGAAAACTCGCTGAGAGCAAATTTAAATTTGTTAATTTCCTTCAAACAGTTTTTGTGAAAGTTGAGTTTAAACTTTTCTTTTGTTTGAAATAATGTTGGCCTTAAATTTTTTCAACAAAAATATTTTTTCTAGTAATTAATATTTTATATTGTACGTGGCCCCCTCTGTATTTCATCGTAGATCCGTTACTGCGTATATGAATTCATGCGGTTAGTTTTTCAGTACCTTTTAAATTTTGAAAGCGAATTTAGAGCTTTGTTAATCTATTGATTGTTTTTTTTTTTTTCTTTTTTTTGTGTGTGTGGATAGTACAATAACACAAAGATAAAAAATAAAAAAAGCAATTGTATCGGGCTCTTTTTCATGTAATGCACGGCAGACTAAGTACTGCGGTGTGATCAATCTCTTTTGAAGTTATCCCATCAATTAATCGTCCGCTCTCAATAAAACTATGTAATGTTAGTTGACTAGTTTACACGTTCAAACATTGGCATCGGCTAATTGTAAAAGCCTCAAATGGTACACCAGTTTCTTAGCATATTTTCATAATTTCATCCCAAAACACTAATCCTCTTTGTTGCATGAATTAAGTATAGTTGTCTTTGTGGTTACTAATTTAGTTTATATAATTAGCAGTGACGAAATTATAAATGTAGGGAAGAATTACAAACTACTATAAGTTTTGTGATTTCCGCCACCCAAAAAAGAGAAAAGAAAAAAAAGAAAAAAAAAAAAGAGGACGCAGAACATATTATATATGTCAGTCAAACAAACAATCGACTGCAGATTAACAAATACCTGTTGTAATGACATATGATATGTTTTTTCCTTTTATGGGGAAATAATAGCATTAGCAAAATATACATATTGTACTGTATATTTCAAGAATGATATATAAAGGAATAAAAAAAAATATCATGTCTAATATCCGGAAAGTAATATTGTATGTGGTACGTACTACTAAATAGTGGAGAATGTTGTGATTTTCATTTCCCACTAGAAAAATAAAAATACAAAAAAAGGGGGAGAAAATAAAATACTGTATGGACACCAATTAATTTAATTAAGAGAATGGCTTATTTCGCGACTTGATTCTCCTCCTCTCATATTAATTTTCTCATCAGCAAACGGCGAACGATACCATGGGACTGGCAGTTTCTGGTCAAATCCCTCAAAGGTGGGTAGAAGGACGTTCCACCTCTTTCTAGCCTGGGCTACTTATGATACGTAAGTTTGTTTCAAAATTTTGTTTAATTTTTTGGTTCCCTTTAATTAATGTTCTAATTAATTTTATCAAATTTCGGGCAATTCCCTTTATTGTTTTACAGAGTGTACTGCGGGCTTTATCTTGAGCGGAAGGCCGCAGGCCTTTGGCCTTACGAGAAAAAAGGCCACCGTGGCGGCAAGCGCTCTGGCGGAGGAGATTAGGGTTATTGACGGCCGCGGAAGGGAACTAGGGTTTCGGGTTTTTTAATTATGTTTATATAATCAAGTAATCAATGTGATTATTATGAATGTCAAAGTTGCAGCAATTCCATTCGGCAAAAAAAAAAAAAAAAAAGAAATACTCCCTTCGTCCAAAAAAAAAAATCCACTTTGAGTTTTGGAATTTGTACTAAAAACAATACAAAAATAAAAATTCAATGTGAACTATTTTTGTAGAATGGAGGTAATATATGTTATACTACCATTCCACTGATAAGCCAAGCACAACAAATATCTTGATAATGATGACAATTAAACGTATACTTCAGATAATGTGTGATGTACGAGAATTTTAATTATCATCTTTCTAGTCCCAAAAATAAAATAAAAAAAGAAGAAAAAAAACTGTTGCTGATTTGATATTATTCCTAAATCAATATATTGGGAGGCAATTTGCGTAATCCCATGAAAGCAACAAGCCGAGAATGGACAAAGATCTGGCCACATTTTTGTCCGTAGATTGATATGAATTTCTGGGGAAGCAAGACACACTGTGACCTCTCCATATATTTTTGTTGTTTTGGTTTGATTTGTTCAATACGAACTTGTATGAGTTCACACTTTATTTAATGTTTGAAAGCCTTTAATTTCTTCCTATCACAATTGATTCTAGCAGTCAAAGATCCTTAGATTCGACAACAGCTGTTTTCGGAGGTTTTCATGGTGCATGATTGATTGATGGTCTATCTTATTTGATGTTATTAAGTATATGAATGAAAATATGCAGCTCATGTTTAAATATCTTGAGTTGTGAGTATTTGGAAGTAATAATAATAAAAATAAATAAAAAGTTGGAAAAAGGGGGAAAAATGTGCGCCACGTTAACTCTATCGCTAAGGCGTTCCAGATTGTTCAGCGATTCGAGATTGAGATGACCTCGAAGCCAAAATGTAATAATCAAAGATTCATATGGAAGTCAAATTTCTCCACTCAGTTTGTGCTCCACTGTGTCAATGGCGGATGACTAATCTCATCCTTCAGTACCAACTAAGAAGGGTTCTCAACAGGGGCGGAGCCAAGTCCCTAAGATATGATGGGGCAAAATTTTCAACACTTGTAAATTAATACACTTGCCCTTTATTATTTAAATTTAGGTGGGGCAAAAACTAATATTTTGTAAAAGAAATCTAAAATTTCAGGGTTTAATTAGCAAAAAAAAAAAAAATTCAGCTGGGGCAATTGCCCCACCTCAGGTGTATGTACCTTTGCCCTTGGTTGTCAACGAACCGAGCACTTCGTGAGCAGCTTGCGAATAGTTTGGTCAAAGTTTGGCTTGAATTCGACTTTGACCGAACTCAATCCGAATTCGAACAGTTCGATTAGATAGACGAGTCGAACACGAGTATCAAAATGCTTGATTTAAGAGCTCGTCGAGCCTATTCGAGCTTATTATAAATTATTTTATTTTTATTATGAATAGTATTTAATTAATGGAAACTTCTATTTGTATTCCTTAAAAATTATTGTCCTTTTTATTTAGAAGATATGATAATGTGATACTCATTTATATATTTTTATTTATTAAGGTATTTTGCTCATAAAATACAAAAATTGAACGTATTAAATTGAAAATGGTAAATATTAAAATTTATTCGAGCTCAACTTGATCGAACATTCGAGCTCTATCTTTATCGAACACTAAGACTCGAACAAATCGAACCGAACGCAAGTTATTAATTTTTATTTCGAACCAATCTCGAGCACGTGACTGTTTGGACTTAACTCGGTTCCTTGACAGCCCTAACTAAGACTACTAAAAGTACGTAAGACTGGCAATTGGGACCTTTCTTTTCTGTTTGTACTACTATAGTTACTTTGCTAGCTGTACCATTTTAATTGAAATAAAATAAACTAGTGTTAACCCCGAAAAACTGCAATTAAGAGTTCAAAATCCAGCCAATAGATGTCATATGGCAATATGAGACGACGACGAGGGAAGCATATCTTTTCAATTCTTGTTATTCACACATCTCTAGCAAATCTGCAAATTCATCCAACATGTAGACTCTGTCTATTTCCCCAGAAACCCATACGCAGTTCTTACACCTCATAATTTAAATAAATGTCATATATATATATATATATCGCTTTATATGCTTTGAAGCGGATATTTTCTTTTTTTGTAATAAAACATTTCATGCATGCATGAAAGTATGAAATGAATTCACTAATTCGAATATGGTTCGGTTTCAAAGGTAGCAACATGCATTTAATTTCAATAGTTTTAATTTAAAACCTTGTAACATATGTTGAATATATAATTAAATAATTTAAACACAAGGCGAAATGGTACACTAGGGATTGTTCTTCCTAATTTTCGTTACATTTTACGTCTTATAAACATGTACCCGTTTTTCTCATATTGGTATACCTTGCGATTTTCTGATACTTAAAAGAAAAGATGGGTAATTAATGGAATCATTTCTTCTTGCAAAAAATAAATAAATAAAAAAATCACGTTTTTTGGGTGGGGAAAAGTCACATACGTATATACTATTTAACTGATACCACATTACCATTCTCTTAAAATGTCAATGAAGAATGCTTGATCCCAAAATAAAAGGTGTCGGAGGAGGGAGTAGGTTTTACCAAAGGCATGCACTCAACTTATGTCATGACTCATGAGGAAAGCTTGATTTCGATCATTTTTCTTATTTGGAAAAAAAAAAAACGTAACTTGCACCACAATTAATTTGCCATCATCAACAAAAAAAAAAAAAGAAGGCAACGATGCAGAAATAAATAAATGGAGGCATCACTTGACTCATATGAAAACATTGGAAGAAAATGATCATTCTCATTGATTTTCTTCACTTGAGTAAAGCGAGAACATATAACTCTATACACTACACAGACCATATAGTATCTTTTATGATATGGCTGGATTAATAAATTGGAATTGAAACACACTACCACTATGTATTATTATTATTGTTACCTAATTATACTATGACGATATGGATGGATATCAAGGTTTGAGTCCATTTAACTCAATGCTAAAGTCAGGCTTCATCTCGTGATCGCCATCAACATCCTCATCAACTCTGACTCTACTTTTGTATTTGTACCCGGGGGCAACATAGAGAAAATACCCAAAGTTCAAGACCCCCAATCCGGCAATCAGGAAATAGAAATATTCAACTCTGCCTTGGTTGATATCCTTGGTCAACCAATCCGGGTGGTCTTTGGTTCCGGTGGTATGATGAATGACGTTGACCAAAAACACACTCAAATAGTTAGCTCCGGCGGCCGTGATGGAGAACAAAGAGTTAGCCAAACTGGTCATATTTTCGGGAAACTCTTTGTTGTAAAACTCGATCTGACCAATGATGTTAAACGCCTCGGCAAAACCCATGAGAATCAGCTGAGGAGAAAGCCACAGTACCGAGAGTGGGGCCACCCCGGTTGAGCCGCCGTGCTTGTTGGCCGAAGCCCTTCTCATGGGCTCGATCAGCCCCGCAGCCACCATGGATAAGATCGAGAATACGAGCCCAATCCCGATTCTCTGGAGCAGGGTTATCCCGCCTTCGATTTTGGTGACCCGTCTTAAGGATGGCACGATGACCCGGTCGTAAATGGGTAGCCATATCCCGATGGTGATCATGGAGATGACGCCGAGTGATCCAGCCGGGATTTCGAAGTGGGGGCCCAGATGACGGTCCATTTTTAGAGCTTGTGATACGGTGAAGGTGCCTTGTTGTGCCATGGCTAGGAAGCAGATGATGCCAGACGCCCATACTGGCATTATCCTTAGGATTAGTTTCACTTCTTCGATTTGTTGAATGCTGCTCAGGTTCCATTTATTGGTCCGTGATCCGTCCGGCCGTAATTCGCCTTCTTGGATTACTGCAGCTTTATTCAGGAACCTGCAGGATAGATCATGAATTTTATTTTATTTTTTCAGTTCTCTAGTACTGTATGATGATAATGTCAATTTATAATTCACCAACATAATGTTATAGTTTTATTCTTAGACTTTTGACATTTTCTAACGTAACCAAAAATGGTCAATCAATGAATAGGATTCAACCTACAGAAATGATTAGTTCAACGTGACTTGTATATGGTCCCCCCTTACGTGTGTTTTTTTAAGTGATCATATGTATGCTCCATGCCCTGCCATGCATGGCTACCTGAATACTGTTTCATTGAACGGCGGCGCCGAACAAACGGAGCAAATTGTGCCGGCTCTATTGAGCTGCCTCCGGGTATGACTTATTAGGCATGGGAGATATATCATGGATAACTATATGCGGTCCACTATATTTAGCTAGAGTGGAAAGGTATAGTCACCAATGTGTACATTTTGTTGGACTATTGTAACTTATCAAATAACACGGACGTAATAAGAAGCAACATAAATTGATCGGTGCATTTTGGCTTTTTATAATGATGATAGGTGAATTTCAATAATGGAGAATAGGTTTTTTTTTTTGGTAAACAATAATGGAGAATAGTTCAATAAACTGCCAGCTACATTTTGTTGCTAACAACGGACAACCTCACTACGTACATTGGAACCAGTCAATTAATGATGATGGTAAGCTGTCTCTTTGTCCAACATGGAAATTTACCTTCACAACTCTATTCTTTCTTCCTATATATGTTTAAAATGAAGAAGTAACCGTGGAATTGGAAGTTCCATGCATCATGCGTAAATGTCACAAATTTAGTTAAGTTTTCAACATAATAACCCTCTAAACTAAGAAGAAACCACAGCTAGAGCTAGAAAATGGATATTATTGATACGGATAAAAATTGGAGAAAGAGATGGATTACCTGAATTTATGGGTGAGAGATAATTTCTTCACAATTGTGCCCTTCATTAGTGGCGGGTCGTAGTATATTCCATCAAATTCTCCATTCTCGGGAAGCTTAACGTTACGTTTCTTGTAAGCAGCAACTAGCCCTTGAATAATGCCTGAAAAAATACTCCCTTCTGGCTTCACATATACGTACACTCTGGTCCCCAGGAAGAACAGAATTATGGCAACAACCATAAGTAACGTGGGTATCCCAAATCCCACCACCCAGCTCACGTTAGTCTGGATGTAAACCGTCACCGTCAAAGCCAAGATTATTACCACCGTAAAAGTGGTGTAATACCAATTGAAGAAGCTGTTGATTCCTTTTCTTCCTTCCTCAGTGTTCGGGTCAAACTGGTCAACGCCAAATGGGATGCTGCACGGCCTAATTCCTGCTGATCCCAAGGACAAAAACCCTAGCGCTAAGGCCAGGAATCCCATCTGTGATGACGTTGGACCTTTGCATGATTTCTTCGTAGGGCATGGCGGTGGGTGTAGGTTCGGAATCCATGGAACTAATGTCAATGTCACCATTCCCTGCATTTTACGCAATTTCCAGAAATTCCGTATTTTAGAAAATTCCAGAAATCTACTGCTTGCTTTTCATGAACTTTCTTGTACATATTGATCATTTATTAATTATTCTTTCCAACATAGCTCACGAATTGATGACAACTAGCTAAATTTGGTAGATGATTGGTTTCGAATGCACAAGTCATCTAATTATTTGTTGACATGACACGGAAGAGACTAGTAGTAAACAATTCAAGTGGATTACACATTCCAAAAGTTTGTACTTTTCCAACAAATTAAAGTTTTGGGAGAAAAATGTAATTAAAGAAAAAAGTTATAATTATTGGGAGAAAATTGGTTTATTTAATTTGAGAGACAATTTAATTATGTGGTACTTCTTTCTCGAATTCCTGTGGCTGATATTTACGAAACTGGGAAATAAGAAGTCTTGTGCAATATATGTCTAAGTCCATTTATGATTATGCAACCCTATTTGGATCCAAGGCTGAGAACATAACTTTTTTTGGGGGGAAAAAACAATTCCCAAAAGCTAAATGACAAAAATGAAAGGAACAATATTAAATTTACTTTCCTTAATGCCACAAAACAAAAACAAAAAAAGAGAAGTAATGAAAACAAATTGCTGTGAATGAACATGTGATAAAAAGTTAAATAATAGTTAACGTGACACGTAAAAACAATAAAAGTTTACAAATCGTGTCTTCATGTGCATGAATTTTAGTAGAATTCCCTTATGTTTATATCACTTTCATCATATAATTTTCAACTAAGGGGAAAATATCTCGACATAGAACCAGCAAATTGTGGTCATGACATGAAACATTAAGTAATGAAGTGAAAATGAATTGGTTTAAAAAAATAGAAAACAAAGAAAAAATGTATAATACAATTATTAAAGACAAATTTACAAATTTTATACAAATATAAATAATACATGGTAAGTGATTTTGTGTCTTTTTCATCTCTATCAAATTACACACTATTTCACTTTATTCAGTCAATTCAATCCCCTAATCACTAATATGAGTTCATGGATTTTCTGGGATTTCATCTAATGAGATGTCAAAAAAAAAGTGATGTATGAAATAACACAATTAATCTCATCGCATCATATATCACTTTTTTAAGTAGTAGTACATATATATATATATATATGTGTGTGTGTGTGTGTGTGTGTGTGTGTGTGTGTGTGTGTGTGTGTGTGTATCACTTCTAGATTTGAAAAAAAAAAAATCCCAAAAAAGTCCAATTTTTGCCGAACAAGATTGCATCTCAACCTGCAAGCACATGATTGGTGCAAGGCTTGTTGCTTAATAATTTATTGAATAACAAGGTCTATATGAATTATTTAAGGTGAATGGTGGTCGTTCTTTTGGTTTGGTTTATCATCAAATTAAGTGCGTGACGTTGGGAATAAAAAAAAAAACACGTACCATCAAGGCAGATATGGAGGAGAAAGCAAGGGTGACGAATCTGCCAACAAAGGCATCAGAAATGTAAGCACCAAGTAATGGCAGAAAACTGGTAGCACCAGACCATATGTTCACCATATTTGAAGCGCTCACTTGGTCCAAGTGAAATACCGTCAGCAAGAACACATTAAAATTGGACAACAGTCCTATGTTTGCCAACCTCTCACATGTTTCGTTTCCTGTATATCACAAAATTTCACCCCTCAATATTTCACTACTGAAATACCATTGTATACATACCCAAAAAATGAAACACTACATCAATATCTTATCATCTTATGTATGTACCCAATTTTAAAACTCAGGCAAAAAAAATATTAAGCAACAAATAAATAAATAAATAAATATAGTGCGTGTAATAGTGCTCAAAATATATTGGACGTCTCTAACCGAGTCACAAACTTAACACTTGTCTCTCTCTCTCTTTTTTTTTTCACTGAAAGACGTAAGTATTGGATTTCAATTCTCCTCCCATAAGCTACGGATAAAATGCTCTTTGGAATGCGTGACCTTGTAGTAACGCTATATCCAAAGGCTTTCATTTATATTTTTACGGGAAGAGATAAAAAAAAATAAAAATCCAAGCCGTCCTTTGAGACAATGTGCCAAATGCCGGAAAAGAGATTCGAGGGTTTCCTTCTTTGCACAAACTTTGTGGGATGCACGTATCAATCAATCATTCATCATTGTAAGTTGGAAAAAAGGCGAAATTGTATTGAGATTGGTATTTCATTTTTTTAAAAGATTTTGGAACTTCGACCGGAGAGAGGTAAGGGAAAAAAAAACACCGATTTTTTTTCGATGGACTCATAACACACAATTGATGTGCCACTATTCTAATGATTGAGAGCTAGCTAGGTGTAGAATTGGAATGGAGTGAGAAACGAGATATGTGTACGTACCTAAGACAAACGGCATAGCCTTCCAACCACCGGGCTTTCGTCGGCGAGTATTCTCCGATGAAGAAAAGTCCTTTTGATTTTCCTCATCTTGATGATTATCACTACTTCCTGGTGAAGACTGTTCCAACTTTGAACGAGAAGAAACGGGCATAGCCAAACAATTACTAAAACAATTGGCGAGAGGCCAAGAAGAACCTAATCGCTTCTTGTCCTCCTGCGAATTATCCATAACCTCTTTTTTTTTTACGATAAACCTAACAGATTTTGTGGCTTCGAATTTTAATGTATGAGGATGGAGTACTATGTATCAAGCTAGCATATAGTATTTTAGTAGAGTACTCTCCCCTACTTTTTGAGGATGTGCTCCTCCATTTATAGCCTTGAAGGGGGTTATGTAATTATTATATATGGTGCACATACACAACATGTGCATGATGTATAAACTATGAAATTATTTTTCTTTTTCTTTTTTTTTTTCAAGTGGAGAAGTGGGAACGGGTAGAAATTATGTAACAATGATATTTTTGGCGATTCATGGTATGCTTTTATTAAATTGGGAATCGTTTGACCTCATGGTTATGTGGTCGTCAAGTTGGGCTGAAATTGTTGGAGTACTATATAGGTGCAATAAATTGGTATAGGACAATGATATCGCAATGATTCGTAGGAGTTTTTGTTTATATTCACCAAGTTTTTATTATTTTTGCTTAATGAGCCAAACATATTTACTACGTTGGTGTTTTGAAATGTGCTTCGGCATTTTGGAGGATTGGATCTTCCATGAAGAGGATCACAGAAACTGCAGTGACAACGTAACTCAACTTTCATTGTACTATCTTATACTTTCACTTAACCGATTATCCCACAACAAATATAAAATTTACTTTATGACGAAATAAATACAAATTTTCGCTTACTTTTCATGGAGATATTTTCAGCTACTTACATTAATCAATCTCCGTTCCGATCTAGATAATTAAATTCCTAGAGAGGAGGAAGATATAAAACACATTCACTGTATGCATTGCATGGTTTAATACAGCTACATTCACATTGAGTGAGTCTCTTTCTACTTTTTTTGTTGTCATTTTTTATTTTTCCTTTTCTTGTTTGTTTCTGGTGAGAAGGAAAGGGAACAAGTCGGCAACACCCCTTGTCCTGTTGATTGAATCCATGCCTACTAAATCTCTCTATTTTTGCACAGAAAACTTAATCTAGTCTTAGAAAAATTAATTTAGTATGTTATACACTTATACTAATATAATAAACAAATAGACTATCATATTATGAAATTGTGGAAAAATATTTTGTCTTCCCAAAAACACTTACCCAGCTCCAACATCATTTAGTCAGAATAACGACTTCAAAAATCGAGTACAAAATATAAAAACAAAAAGGAAAATTGACGATAAAAAACAGTCAAGCATTCAAATGAGAACTTTTTTAAAAAAAATAAAATAACATATATATATATATATAAGAATAATAAAACACCAGAAAAAAGAGAACGAAAATTCGTTTGTTCTTATTGATTGAATGAAATGGTACAATGAAATTTATCCTTAATTTGTTGCAGAACCGGAAGAGTAGAAGATAATTAAATTAGTCACCTTCATATATGGAGTATCCCGAAAGTGTAAGAAACATATCAAAACAACAGAAAAAGTGAATTTAAATATTCTGAAATACGATTAAATTAATCCCAATGTAAAATGCAAGCCCACCATAGTGAAGACGAAATTGTAAGATGATAAAGTGCCAACGACCTGATTGCAGCACGCATGGCAGATCTTACATGGTCGATTATAAATTCGTTTGTTCTAGGCTTCTAGCTCAGAATTCATCATAAATGCATCACAGCTTAATAAGTCAAATCCATCCGTTGCCCCACTAAATTTTATTCATTCCAAACGCAAACAAATCTATAATAAAACTTATCGTCAACTCCATATCAATAACGGTGTATTTGACAGTAATATCTATCGTTTGATTGATTTTATAGTTAAACTAACAGATTGAGACTTGAAATATAAAAGTTCTGGTCCAGAGGACTAGCAATACGTACCAATTCATGTTATGAAGAGGTAAAATGTAAGGAGCAAGATCAGTGGTAATGTCGATATTCGTTATCTTTCTTTTGTCTAGTGAAATGCCAAAAGGAACAATCCAGGAACTATATGCGTATCACCTTAGCAATTGAAGATGGTCCGGATACGAAATGCTAGAGTTTATAATTAGTGGGAAAAAAAAGGATTAACTAAAATGTTAGAACTTGTTAGTTACTACACATGATTATGTGTCTCACAATTTTCGATTTCCCTTGGAGTTGAGTAGTGGGGGGTGGGGAAGGATGTCGACGTGGGAACTCCCAAATCTCCCCGGCTTTCCAAATGAAATAGATTCATTAATGTTAATTTCGAGTAAAGTATTTAACATCTGGAGTCTGATTCCTGTACACATCCACAAATTCTCTGCCTCGCAAACTTTTTTGGTGTACCTAAACTACACCATCTCTACTTCAGTTTAAAAAAAAAAAAAGCTCCTAGTTCATGGCCAATATCCTTATCTCAAGAAGCTCTTTAAGGATGCATTCTAAATGATTTGATCAAATATTTTTGTAATTCAAATTACTACATTAATGAACTTATAAATAAGCAGCTAGATCGCAATTTTTCGGATTTTACGTACTTAATTTTGGAACAAAATGAATGAATTATTATCACTAAAAATTGCTTTGAAATTTGATGATAAATCCACGTCAACTATTATAGTTCCATTGCAAAACATGAACATTACCTTGGTAATTGCGAGGTGACGATGGATGATGTTAATTAACGGCCATCTTGAACTCGATTCATAATGGTAATTAATCCTTTTTTTTTTCTTCCACAAAAGTATAAATCAAACTGAAAATAAAGTGGAGCAGTGGGCACATGCGGAAGATAGATCAACCTCTGTACGTTTGTCTACTTAGGAACAGATTCAAACTGCGGGCACATTTCTTTTGAACGTGCCTAAAAGGTAATTTGCCTTGTGCCTGATACGGACAGTTATAAACCTTTTCTAATTTGACGATTTAACGTAAATGGACTTCTGATTATACGTGAACCCACTTGTTGTAGTAAAACTCGTCAGAGGTGTCCATTTCACTATCATTATCATTTTATCAATCATATTGACTCACGCATGCATGCTAGCTCCACTAATTTTAGATTATGTGCTTCCAATTGCTAGCTTCTACAGGTGATTAAGATCGTCTTATACCAGCAAGAATTCAATTTGAATATGAATCTTTGTTGTTCATCTTTGATCAACCAATTAAGTGGCCGACGTTTTATTTGAATGTGAATGATGTTTTCTTTTTCCCCTTCTCGATATTGATAGGATATATAGCAAATTCCTCATCATCGATTTGTTGATTGCCCAATCACTTTTCGGCCCCCCCTATTATGATTTGCCGCTTGTCTTGTGTTTTACGCTTGATTTTTTGGTCAGTAAAATGTTGTATCGTTTAAGGAGCAATGTGATAAAGACAACATAACAATAAAATGATTGAAGGTCTAATATCATATTATTAGTTATATTTTACATTATACTTCTCGTTTTTGTTGAAATTGTAATAATAAATTATATATATATAGCTCAATCATCAAAGTTCAAATATTTTTCAACACATAAATTTATTTATTTTTCACAATTATTCCTATGCAATACTTAGCTCTTTTCAAATCATTATCACGCTTTTAGATTTTCATTTTCAGTATAATTTTACTAAAAATAAAAATTTAAATTGTACAATCATTTCGAAACGGAAGGAATACTACGATAAAAAAAGTAATTGATTTGAAACAGAAAAAAAAATCTCATTTTATTTAAATGAAACGGGTACATTTTTCCGCCATACGTGAAAAGTACCTTTTATGTAATACCAACTCAATCGAGTGTCTATTTACTTTTCTTCCGACATTTTATAAGATGATGATCATCCTCCGCAGATTACCCCCCATCATTGTCCGATAGACAAGTCGTTTTGATATTCAAGTTTCTGGTGCTGCTTAAATAGGCTGAACACAACATCACTGGTTCAATCATCAAAAGGAAAAGTGGGATGGTCAAATTGAATGTTTGGCATTGACTTGTGTGCCTTTTGCTTTTTTGTTTGGGCAGTGACTGTAGACAGATAACAGCAAATGTATCCACATAATGGGCAGAGCAGAAGAACAATACGATTGTCATCTTACAATCGTAGATAGTGGAGTTTACGCCACTCCATCTCATTTGATGTGGAATGACCACAATACACCTTATATCAATTATTATGTGCGTTAATTTAATGTAGACTTCTTTTTTAAGAACAGATAGAGTATATTTTATATTTGGAGGGTGTATTGTGGAAGTGTAGTGTAAAATTTACATTGTTAAATGATTTACGTTGTAGTGTAAGCCTGTAAGGTTTGCCTTTTATATATTTGGAAAGGGTGATGATTTCGCCACAATAAAAAATAGCATCCACAATAAATTATAATTATATTTTCGAAAACATCCTTAAATAGTCATACAGTCAGATTTTCTCTCCCTTTTCTCCCCTTCCTCATTCCTATGATCCTATCTCTCTGATAATAGGCTTTCTCTAGCGTCCTCAACTCTTAATAGTCCTAAGTGAGTAGAAATCCTCATGGTTATCGAAACGTCAGCGGTCTAAAATTATAAAATTTTCTAGCAATCAATTCACCATACATCAGTGGCTATCAATTTCCCTAATAGCTATGAAAGAATCAAGATGACGTTAAACAAGATAGAGAAGGAAATTTTTCTCAATGTTCTTTTTTTTTCTAAATGTCGGATCTTGAAATTTTAGAGTGGAAAACGAGCGAGAGTTTTTTTCCTCAACTATTTTGATTGGGACTCGGCAGCAATTAGGAGACTTGCGATTTGAGTTTTTCAAGTATGTGAGGAAAATAGGAAAGAGCCATTGTGGATCATGTAATCCCAATGGCATAATTGCTTCGAAATGGAGATTCTATGAATGTTTGGGTTTGGTTTTGGGTTGCTTCTGCGCCATGGAAGCCTAAAGAGGAGAATAAAATGGATTTTTTTTTTTCCGGAAATTATGAGTGATTAGGGGTAGTTTTGGTATGAGGTCAATTTTTTTTTGTGGATGCTAATTTTTGTTTTGGCAAAATCAGCTGCCATTTGGAAAAATTGCACACCTTTTAATTGCTCCTTTAAATTATTTTTTATCAGTAATTTGTAAACATGTACTCTCTCCATCCCATAATTATTGTCCACTTTTGTTGAAATACAAAATTTTATTTTTGGTCAAACTTAATCAAATTTTAACATATAATTTCACATATAACCCTGCATACTTAAATGTTTTAATCGGTCAGAAAAGAACTTTCTTTATTTTTTTTCACTTTACCCCCGGATCCAAAACTCGATTTCAAATGCAAGAACAATACTTCCAATCGTTCTTCGGTCAGTATCTAGCCATAATCGAATCAATATGAAGAACTTCGAATTTGGAGTATCTTTTTCTTCTAAGTTTTAATTTTGGTATTTATGAAGGCAATTCTTTCCATCGGAAGTTTTTGAATCGAATAGAGTCTTCAACTAGAGACCATCAATTGTGCCAACTAAACCAAATTTCGGATGAATTTATTCGAATTTGGAGAAAATTCTTACTTTGATTTTCAAGTGGATGCTCCTCTGAATGAGATGAGTTTTTCATTTTGCCGAGAATGTCCATCGAATCTATCGCCATCGGTTGAGTCGTCAGAATTTCTCGGACTTTCTTTTTCATATTCCTTTCCGAGAACCACCCACATCTTCATCGTGACTTGGAGCCGTCGGACAGCCATCGTTTGCTGCCTTTGTGTGTTGTTTGCTTCTTTGATGTGCGTTGGAAATAATGGAGTCGGAGAACCATCATTTTGCTTCTATTGTGTGGGCAGCAAATGAGGAAAATGGTTTTAGTTAATTTTGTTTTCTTAAAGGGTATATTTGTAACTTAATTCATAAAAAGTTAAATCGGACAATAATTTTGAATAAAAAATTTTTTAGTAAACTAGATAATAATTTTGGGACGGAAGGAATATATGAGATATCCTTTATTTGTACTATTAAAATTATTACTTGGTACATTTGACAAAACTAATTAACCCGTTCTTTTCCGGAGTGATGGTACGATGATTCTGTCGTAGATTGGTATCCACGTTCCGACAGTGATTGTGCCGATCACCGGGATTAATCCGGGAGGGATTTGGAAATTTGAGCCCAAATGACGGCTCATTTTCAAGGCTTGAGACACTAAGAAGGTGTCTTGATTAATTTGCGATGGCAAACACAATTATTCCGGCAGCCCAGACTGGGACTATTCATTCGCAAAATGCATTGGAGTTCTTCAATCTGTTGAATGCTGCTTAAATTCCGGTTCGTGATTCTTAAAGGCCCAAATATAAACCTGCATGTGGTTCCACTTCAAAACCAATTGACAATGAGGGGAATAGCACATGGGGTATATATATTAAGTTTAAGAGTCTTCATCCATCCATGTAGGACAAAGAACATGAGGTAATTTCTTTCTTTTCATTCATTTAACAGTGATCCATCCGGCTGAATTTCACCTTCAAAGTATTATCGCTGCTTTATTCTAGAACCTGGGATGATAAACATGCACGTTGATGAAATCATAAATGCTACTAGAAAATACAACTTTTTGATCAATGCTTGAATTAATATCACACAATTGCTGGTCCCTTAGCTTCGTCGTAATTTCTGTTAAGTTAATGTTTTTTTTTTAAAAAAAATAATAATTACGAAATCGGATGTAGCTTGTCTTTTAGTCAAAAAATGAATCCAGATGATGAAGATATATAATATAAGAAAATAAAAAAAAAATCAAGAAACATACAGAAGTTTCTTTGGGGTGGAGGGAACTGATGCTTGTGTTATATAAATATGTTATTACTACGACAGGCAAGTTGTATAATTTTGTACAATCTCCACCTCGCATCCCAATAATTGTTTTGTTACACAATCTTATGGCCAGAGGAGGAATGGATGATTAATGACGGATCCACCCAATCAAATTAGCAAATTTTGATTTTGTACGAAAATTTTGTCTAACACACACACGATTGGGGAAATTACTTGTCATAATTATGAACTAATTTGTTAGCGGTAATTTTGTCACAATTGTGCTATGATCCAATTGTGGATCATAGTAAACTCTATCAGATTCTCCATTCTGATCAGGAAGCTTGAGTTTACGCTGCCTGAAAGCAGCCACAAGTCGCTGAAAAATGCCAGAAAATATAGTCGGGTCACCGGGGCTTCTTATGAACGTACAATTTTGTACCCATGAAAAGCAGAACAATGGCGAAAACCATAAAAATGGTGGGCACCCCAAAACCCACAAACCAAGCTGATGCTTGTTTGGAAGTAGATGATCATCACAATATCATATCACAACAAGTATCCATGTAAATAAGGCGTAATATATACCAATTGAAGAAGCTGTTGATCCCTTTTCTTCCTTCTTCGGTGGTGGAGTCAAACTGGTCAAAACCAATGGTACAAAATTTTAAAAATCAATATGAATTATTTTGGTTTTTTTTTTTTGGGGGAGGGGAGAGTGGGAGAGTAATTAAAAAATTTATAATCGAAAGGTGCAGAATACAAGAGAATCAAAACTCTACGAATGTGTAAAGAATAAACCTTTTATTTTTTTCACAAATATAAACGGAACATTGGAACCTTTTTTTTACGCAAGACTTTTCTATCGAGGGAACAGGAAATTCTTCGGCCTGTAATTCTCAGTAGGTTTTGCAGTCTTACTGCATCCATTTGCAACAGATACGCCTCATCAACCCACTCATGCAACTAAAACTTGTAATCATTTTCTACATTTCTTGATTAATATGTAAACGTTTCGGAAAACATTTTGATGAATAAACATATAGCAATTAACTTCAGGATTTGAGCCTCCATGAGAGGCCCAAATATGATTTCCACTTTGGCTCAATGTGTGTTAAATGAGTGAAAGAAAGAATTGACCTCATGTTCCATTGTCTCACATAGATAAATGAAGACTCTTGAACTCAACATATATACCCCATGTGCTACTCTCCTCATTGCCAATTGGTTTTGAGGTACAATTACATGTGGGCTTATATGGGTCTTCAAGATGGTATCAAAGTGGGTTTTAATCCGCGGACCTGTGGGACATGTGGGGCGAGGTGGACTGACCCAGATTGGGTCTTGAAACTTTGGTCAACCCACGGAAGAAATCCGGGGTTTGACTTTGAACTTTGACTGACCCGACAGGCGATGGTTTATTCTGAAAAATAACCGATCGCAAGACTGAAAAAAAAAAAAAAAAACATAAAATTACCCGTCCAAGGCCATTGGACTTGAGAGGGGCGTGTTAAATGAATGAAAGAAAGAATTGACCTCATGTTCCATTGTCCCACATGTATGAATGAAGACTCTTGAACTCAACATATATACCCCATGTGCTACTCCCCTCATTGCCAATTGGTTTTGAGGTTGAACCACATGTGGGCTTATATGGGCCTTCAAGATGTGATTGGACTTGGGAGATCATTCATTAAAATGTATCTATTCTAACAAAACTACCAATCTCCTTCTAACAAACACAATTTTCTACTAATTAGGGCACCCAACTATCTCCCCAAAACAAACCCCTGATGTGAGAACATGTCGAAATCAAAATATCAGTCTAGTGGTTAGGTTGTTGTCATTCCTGGTAATAGATCAGTGTTCAATTTTTATCAGGGTTGACCTACATTTAAATGGGATCCACTGGGGTGAATTTTTTAAAAAATAAAAAAAAAAATGCCGAAATCAAAATTCCACAATATGCTCATGTGAATAATCATAACTGCAATTGTCAATCCAGCTCGGTTGAATTATCTTTTTTTAAAAAAATGAAAATAGAAAGATCAAAATATTATTCTCGTTTATTGTTATTTTAGATTGTTTATTTTATGGATAGATTTGAACCGTTTTCTTCAGTAATTACAAGTTTTCACTTTTATTTTTCCACCAAGTCTTCATGAGAAATTAGCCAATATTCTTGTGTTCCTTGAACAAACTTCTATAGAACAACCATGTCAAAGTTGGTGGAATTGGTGAGGAAATTACCAAGGCGGAGCCAAGCTCGAAAGGTCACCTGGGGCAAAATACATTTTTTTTACCGTCGTATTTAGGTTATAATCAAATCACTATCCTCAAATTTGGTTCTTTCCGGTTCTAATCACTGTGGTGTTGGGACTGAGTTTTGGTTATCCTCAAAAGTTTTCTGTTTGGTTTATTTTTTAATGGTTTTGGTACAATTTTTTTTTATTAATAAATGTTCCATCACCTAATATATTTTTATATTTTTTAATTTCTAATAGAAAAACGTCTAAAACCACACACCAGAAAATGATTCAAATACATAAAAAAAAGTGAAGTGAAAATTTTATCGGGCAAAAAAATCTCAATGTTAAAGTATTTTTTTTCAAACAGAAATTCCGAATAAAATGAACTAAAAAAACAGTACATCATAGATCATGAAATTATAATCTATCAATTTTATTATGAAGAAAAAGTGCGAAAACACTGTTAAACAAAACATAATAATAATGAGAGCAAAAACACTAAGAAGTACGTAAAAACAAGGACCCATTTAGCTTTTTATTTTTTGGTTGGTCATTTTTACCTTTCTTGTCAAAACTTTTTCTCTTTTAGCCCAAAATTAGGCCTTGAAAAAACAATGCACCTTTATCTTCTTCTACTTCTTCCTCAAAAGGAGTCCATCATTCGAGAGTCCAGAACAAACGTCACACACCCGCAGCACCCAATAACACCGCCGATGGACTCCTAATAAATCACCTTTTGGAAATTGAATTTCAGACTGCTCCTCACTATTATCGTTTTAGGTGGGGCAATTCTTTGATAACCTTGAAATTTTAGTATATCGAGGGCAAATAAAAATCATTTTCTGTTGACCAAAGGGGTGGAAAAAGTGAATCAAATCAAAAGTAGCAACACCACCAGAAAGTGCAATCAAAATGTCAACGGCGGTTTACTAACAAGTAACACCTAGTCACCTTAGAGTTTAGAAACAAGAAAATTATTACAAAAGCCTAACAGTAAACGAGAGGATTACAAAAGCCATTACACATTTTAAGCGAAATTCCCACTCCGACCTTTGCTGTTTTTCTATAGTCTTTTCTATCAGTTCTACTGAAAAATGTAACTAATGACTCGTACCCTGAGAATTCCATCATTCCTTGCTCGAGCCTTCACCGTGGTCCGAGGGTCGACCAAAAGATCAGTCCCAATGGTGAGAAACCTGACACTTGAAGTCTCAATACAAAATTCCGCTCCGACAGTCCATGAAGCCACATCTCTTGGGGTAGTACGAAGCAACTAGCAAGGCATTGTTCAAAGTTTGAATAATGTCCTCGAACCAACATCAATTCAAGATCCACAGGAGCAGATCTCATACTGATTGTATGTTTGAATGTGTGAAATTGTTTGTTAAATTTGTGTTGGGGAAAGAGGGGATTGTGTTCACGAAGAATACGAAAATAAAGGCCGCAACCCTTTTGGCTTTTTTAGCCTTTTACATATCTATCGCCTATAGGTGTAAACACTAGGGTTTTGATGGAAGCGTATAGTTTTATATAGGGTTCAATAGTTAAATGGGTTGAAAAGATAATAAGAAGTTTTTATTTCAAAAAAAAAATCATGAAAAGAAACGCTCCCTCTCATATTCATTCTCACAATTATAAAAGTTCACTTTGTTAAATAAAAGTATCTGTTTTAAACAAAAGGAATCTAGAAACCCCCTGCTTGGACGAAAAAGATGCCCTAAAATTGACACAAGACTTGTATGTAGCATTTGATAGAATATATAAATACGGAAACCCTAATTAGGGTTTCCGATAATCACGGCTAGGGTTATTGTAATATTGTACTATATATATGATGTTGTACACATGTAATAAGACACGAAAAATATTCTTTCATGATATCAACCTTCTTTCCTGGCCTCTTAATTTTTTAGGTTCTCCGTTGTACTGCTGCTCCTTCTTCTCTTTTTTATCGGCCGGCACTTTCTTTGCTCTCCCGTTCTGTTGCCGCCGACCCCTTTCCTTCAAGTGTTGCTGCCGGCCCTTTCCATCTCCAGCCAGCCACAAAGGCTTCTCCTTCCCTTATTGCGTCCGCCGCTGTTCTCTCCTTCTCGGATCCCACTGCTTCTTCTTCCTTCAGGTGTGCGTGCCTCTCCTGGCCGACCTCCTTCAGGCGCCGCTGCCCCTATTTGTTGCGCCAACCCTCCACCAGCTTTCCCTTGCTTCATTGCTGCAACGTAACCCCAGAAAAAAAAAATTAAACAAAATTAATATCCATCACCATCACCACGCTGCTCCTTCGTTTTCCACTAGTCTCTTCTCCCTCAACACAAACAAACAAATCACAGTTTTTCCGCCGCTGACTTCTTCTCACCTTCTACATCATATCTTCTTTTTCCAGCCTTTCTCCCATGTCCATCATCCTTCTTTCAAACAAAAAAAAAAAAAAAAAACGAAAACAAAAACAAAACAAGCAATAGTCCTTCCCATCCTCTCTCCCATCGAATCGGCGACTTCCTTTCTTCCGCCACAAAAGAACACAAAAGAAATACAAAATCCACCTTTTCCTGCCCTATTGCTGCCGCCACGGCTGTCAAGTTTAGGCAATTTGTCCATTTTCACAATTTTACACTCTGAGTCCCTCGACTTTCAATAATTTTCATTTCCGTCCCTCTTGTTTTTTATTTCATGCCAAATAGTCCTATCTCTTCTGATTTATCCAAATCAGTCCTAGAAATTTAAAGTTTGTGCCAGTAGGTCCTAGACTCTTGCATTTGTGAATTGAGTCCTTTTGTTTTTTTGGCTAGTCCTTAATAAAACACAAAATCACAGACTAACCCCACTGTCGGATTCTCTTCTACCACAGCGAAGCGCAGATACTATCTCTTATTTTTATCTTTTTGCGCCGTCTGTTCTTCTATTGGATCGAACGTTGTTGCGTTTAAATCAGCATACAACATCACTACCGCTTCCAGAATTCAAGAGGCCGAGGTCGCGGGCGTGGTCGCAATCAATATTTTGGTCAGTCCTCTTCTCCGTTTTATCACTCTTATTCTTCTTATCCGGCTCTCATGTTTACTCCCAGGCAGCGCGCTCCCTCTCTTCTTGGACCGCCTCCTTCTTCCTCGTCCAATTCGGGTCCTGTTCGATGTCAATTGTGCCACCAGTTTAATCATTCTGCCCGGGATTGCTGTCAATTCCAACAGCCCGCCTATTTTGTTGATCAACATAATCGGCTTTTTATCCCTCCGTCTGTTGATTCTTCTTGGTATATGGACACGGCTTGTGGTAACACTATGACTCCCAATCAAGGTACTCTTACTAATTCCAAACCCTATCTTGGTTCTACTCGAGTTGTGATTGGTAATGGTTCAAATTTACCTATTAAATCTGTTGGTACACTTGTTCTCAATTTCGCTTTCCTAGGGTTTATTATGTACCTTTACTTACCAAAAATCTTGTTTCTGTGCGTCAATTTGCAACTGAAAATCAATGTTCTATCGAGTTTGATTCCTTTGCTTTTTCTGTGAAGGATCTTTAGACGAGAAACCCTCGTCTACGTTGTAATAGTGTTGGTTCCCTTTACACTTTCCCATCCACCCTTTTGGATCAATCTCGCGCACCGTCTTCTTCATCATGTCCGGCATTCGCTGCTTTTAGTCTTTGTCAGGCTTGTCAAATTGGGCATCATAAGCTCCCTTTTATGCCTTCTACTTCAGTTACTTTCAAAGCTTTTCATTTAATCCATACCGATGTTTGGACTTTTCCATGTCTTTCATTTAGTGGTTTCAAGTATTTTGTCCTTTTTCTTGATGATTTTACTCATTATTTATGGGTGTATCCACTTAAACATAAATCTGAGGTGCCTCACAAATTTATTAACTTCTATACTCTTGTCCAAACTCAATTCAATAGTTCTATAAAAACTCTTTAATCTAACGGTGTTGCTGAATGTGTTCACTCTCATTTTCTTCAATCTTTTCTCAACTCCAAGGGAATTGCCATGCGCATTTCTTGCCCATACACTCCTCAACAAAACGGCAAAGCTGAGCGCATGAATAAGACTGTCCTCAATATGGTCCACACCCTCCTCAATCAAGCTCACTTGCCACCTGAATTCTGGGTAGAGACCTTAAATACTAGTGTTTATCTGATAAACCGTTTACCTACCAAATCCAAGAACAATTCTGTTCCCTTCTCCCTTCTTTTTGGTACTCTACCTAATTATGGTGTTTTGCGGGTCTTTGGATGTTCTTGCTTTCCTAATCTATCTAATTTAGCTTCTCACAAGCTCTAACCTCGGTCCACTCCATGTATCTTCCTCGGTTATCCTGAGTCTTATAAAGGTTACCGTTGTTTTGATCCTGCTTCTAAGAAAATTTACACTTCCCCTCATGTTGTTTTTTATGAAACCTCTTTCCCGTTTCCTCACCTATCTTCGATTCCACCACTCTCTACTCCCAACTCCCGTTTTAAACATCCTTCTTTTCTCATTCCACGGTCCATTCCCACTTCCGTGATACCTTCACCTCCTCAACAAAAGTGTCCACTGTTCTTTCTGTACATTTAGACCCTACACCTTCTACTTCCTTGTCAACTCATTCGGGTCCTCCTTCTTCAAATCCTCCCACTCATCATATGGTCATCCGCACTCGGGATGGCACCCGTAAACCTAAACATATCCCCTCTCTTACTACTACTACTACAACATCTTCACTTCCCCCTGAACCAAAATCTTTCACTGAGACCAATAAATACCCTGAATGGCGAGCTGCTATGAGTGATGAATATAATGCTCTCTTCACTAACCATACATGGGATTTGGTCCCTCCTCCTATTTCTGCTAACATTATTGGCTCAAAATGAATTTTTTGAGTTAAGCTCAAATCCGACGGTTCACTTGATCGATGTAAAGCACGTTTGGTCGCTCAAGGTTACAATCAAAAGCCTGGTATTGATTATGATCAAATGTTCAGTCCGGTGGTTAAACCAGTGATAATTCGGACTGTATTAAGCATTGCTGCTTCTCGCAAATGGCCCGTCCATCAGTTGGATGTTAAAAATGCATTTTTGCATGGTCATATCAATGAAATTGTCTACATGAAACAGCCTACTGGTTTTGTTCATCTAGATCATCCTCACTATGTCTGTCAATTGAACAAAGCTCTTTATGACTTAAAGCAGGTCCCCGAACTTGGTTTCACAGATTCACTACTTTTCTGTTTTCTCAGGGTTTTACAGGCAGTCGTTCAGACTCTTCTATGTTTGTGTATTCTGCTGGATCAGACATGGCGGTTTTGTTACTTTATGTTGATGACATTCTCTTGACAGCATCTAGTAATCGTCTGCTCACTACTATTATTCAGTCGTTGAAGGGTGCTTTTGCCACGACTAATCTTTGTCCAATCAGCTATTTTCTCGGTGTTTCTGTTGCTCCTCACTCTGGTGGTTGGTTTTTACACCAACGTAAGTATGCTGAGGAATTGTTGGCTCGTAGTCATCTCGCTGATGCCAATCCTGTTGCAACTCCCCTTGCTCCCGCTTTTCAGTTTTCTGTTTATGAGTCTCCGCCTTTTCACAATCCAACTCTCTATCGGAGCTTGGTGGGTGCCTTACAGTATCTTCCTTCACCAGACCGGACCTTCAGTATGCGGTCAACCTTGTCTGTCAACATATGCATGATCCCCGGGAACAACATTTTCAAGCTGTCAAACGTATTCTAAGATATATTAAAGGCACACTTCATTATGGCATTCATCTCCGCTCCGGTCCTCTTGATCGCCTGGTTACTTATTCTGATGCTGATTGGGCCGGGTGTCCCACTACTCGCCGTTCTACCACTAGTTTTTGTGTCTTCTTAGGCTCCTCTCTCATTTCCTGGCCCTCCAAGAAACAATGTACAGTTTCCAGATCTTCTGCTGAGTCTGAATATCGCGCGGTTGCTTCTGCTTTGGCTAAAACGGTTTGGTTAGAGAATCTTCTGTCAGAACTTCATATCAAGCTTCCTCAGCGCCCAATGATCTTGTGTGACAATGTCTCTGCTACATACCTAGCTGCCAATCCTGTTAATCATGCTCGAACCAAACATATTGGTCTAGACATTCATTTTGTTCCTGAACGTGTCGCTGCTGGTCTTATTCGAGTTCTTCATATCTCCACCCAGTCTCAACTAGCAGATGTGTTCACCAAATCCTTACCTAAGGATAAATTTTATTCGTTTAGAACCAATCTGTGCATGATTTCTTCTCCTGCTCCGATTGCGGGGGGGTGATAGAATATATAAATACGGAAACCCTAATTAGGGTTTCTGATAATCACGGCTAGGGTTATTGTAATATTGTATTCCCTCCGTCCCATAATTATTGTCCACTTTGCCCAAAAAATTTTGTCCCAAAATTATTGTCCAATTTGACTTTTTATGGATCAAGTTACACATTTGTCCTTAATAAAAAACATTATCCATAAAATCTTAGTGGTTAAACAATTACTTATGTAGGGATATATCCGGTTGTTTAAGGTAAAATATAGTTAAGTTTGACCAAAAATAAAATCTTTCATTTTAGTAAAACTGGACAATAATTATGGGACGGAGAGAGTACTATATATATGATGTTGTACACATGTAATAATATACGAAAAATATTCTTTCAGCATTCAACATTCAATTCAAATCACGAATATTGCTCTAAAGTTTGCACATGACAATGTCCTAATTATTACTTTTGGCACATTCTATCGATTAATCCATGGCTTTGTTACAATATAGTAAGACAAATCCCCCGCAGTCTCCCTCAGTCCCTATCCTTTTTTACTACAAAGTACAAACTCAATAGAGTAGAGGAAATCAATTCTTGCTCATCCCCAACCAAAAACCACATAAGCCTTCGCATTTCAACTTTCTATATTCAAAAATCCATGTGACAAAGTTTCATAACTGAAGAATATAATAGTTGATATTTTTAGTCTTGATGTTTGCAATATGACTACATATAAGAATTATTCCCTAACCATAAACAATTCTGAGACTGGATTTGTAATAACCAGAAAGATTGGGACTAAAAGTATGAATATAAGAATTATGGAGTACAAATAAAGATTCATTAAAATACTTCTGCGGTTATCGGTAAGAGTCTCAGAGTTTTGTTCGTTGCTTCGTTGCTGTTCTTTCTTTCTATCGCGCTCGTCTCCCTATAGTAGTTGTATTCTATTCTATTCTGCCATTACCACCAACAGAATCTGTATTTCAACCGTCACAACGTGTTTGAAGAAATGCCTTTGCAATGGTATCCCTCACCATTACTCAATTCCAGTTTTGCATTCCTCACAAGCCCATTTCGTACTTGAGCGTCCTGTCCACCTATCCAGTTTTGAAACCCAACACACGGGTTACGATTACGAGGAAAAAAGCTTCGGATTTGTGTGGGTTTTCTGGAAAAAGAAGTGATATTTCTGGGTTTCTTCAGCTTGGGAAGGCGAAATTTAGGGAGAATTCTTGGTGTTGTTGGTGCAAACAAAGTTGGGAGAGCGAGGGAGACTCTGAATTGGAGGCGGAAATCTTGGAATTCATGGAGAAATCAGCTAAGCCAGGGGCATTCCCCAGCAAGAAAGAGCTGGTGGAAGCAGGAAGGATGGATTTAGTGGAGGCAATAAAGAACAGGGGCGGATGGTTTTCAATGGGTTGGGAGTCAGAAGAAGAGGAGGCAAATGAAGGAGGAAATTTTGCTGAAGGCGAGGAATCCAAGCTAGATTTTGATCTGGAGGACTTCCAAAGGAGGGTGGAGTGCGTTAGGGAAACTGCTTCTTCCAAAGAAACCGACCATGGTGATTCACCTCCTTCTCCTGATGCTATGAATAGCCCCTTTTCTGCTCAGCCTGCCTCCTCCTCTGGTAGATCATTGTGAGGTTTCCCTTTTTTAATTTTTTTTCCTTAATCATTAATGTGTTTCATTTATGTTTCCATTCATTTTATTGGCTTCTCAGATAGGAAGGAATGACATTTCTGTAATGCCAAATTTTCAACATTCTATGAATAAACATTACAAATTTCCATTTTTTTCTTCATTATCCTAGCAGTTTGATATCATGATTGTTGCTTCTGCAAAAAGGAGTGGAATGAAAGGGACAGTAGTATTACTATGAGAAGTTTTTTTTGGATGTTTCACTGGGTTTTGTGTGTCAACAGTTGATTCTCTATTTTGTTTGTGTTGGATTAAAGTGCACAAATTCTCTGGAGGTATTATAAGTTAATATCTTGAATCTTTCCTGTCTCTTGTTGCTTAGAGAAAACGAGTTTGAAGAAGATAGTGGCATTGATGGGATATTGAGTAGGTTGGAGAAGGAAAGGAACTCATCTTTTGGTATCAATATGTCTGTACATCGAGGTTATCCTTCAAGCCAAGATAGCGGGAACGGAAAACATCCTGGAACCTCCGCATATGTTGGTAGGTTCGGGTTCTTCTTGTTTCCCATGATTTGTTATCTTTAACAATATTCTACCTCTAGGTTGATGACATCATAACGCTATTTTATAAGAGTAGATTTGGTTATGACATCATGTTGTATATGTGGTTATCATACTATGACGACCACTTACACGTTTAATTCGAGATTGCAATTAATGTCTCTGAACGCATTTAACACGTGTAATGTGGTTTTTTTACTCTATAGGTAGGAGTAAAGAAGATGGAAACACTGGCCACTATACCAAACCAGATAAAATAAATAATGGAGATGGAAAACATAGTCAGTATACTAAACCAGACTCTTGGAGAAATTGGAGCCTCAGTCGTGCTGATTTTAAGGATATAGAATTTGAAGGTACATTTTCTTATTTTAAAGTGTATTTCAAGGTTTAAGTGATGAATTGTTAATTTCCAGCCAAATTATTTGCAGCCGGTGAAATCTGTTTTGGTAACAACCAAATGCAAAATCAGGAAGAAATCTCAATTCGTGAGAATGATGCGGCATCAACAGAAGCTTTGCATAAGTGGAATCTGAATAGTGACCCTATTGAAATTCGCCTTCAAGACCTCCAACAGGAGCTCTCCTCTGCACTTCACTCATTGAAGTCTGGAAATGAGGAGATAAATACGGTAAATGTATATCATTCTACTGCGTTGAAATCTTTTATCTCTTTTGTGGTCTTATTCATAATTTACTTGTTCGATTCTTCATTTTATTCACACTTTTCTGACAACGCTGAGAGAATCATTTTGACTGTGGCTGGTTTAACGTATATTGTACTGGTCAAAAGAACACTCTTTTATTGTGAATTGATATGTGCCAGCACCTGGGTTGGATTGTATTTTTTTGCCCCCCTTCAGAGTGAAATTTATGGTCATTGTATATTCTCTTACGGGGTTATTCCTTCATATGCTGCATAATGCATTCTTACGTGGTGTGGAATTTGCTCTTTCAGCAGCCATTTGGTTGTGCTAATAAATAGATTCAGATATGCTACTGTAATCTCTGTGTAGAGAAAACCCAGTTTAATGAACTGTTTAATCTGGATACTGTTCATTTGAAAGAAAAAATATTGGTTGTGCAGGGAATTACTTCTGCTTCTACTTACCCACCAGTAGCATTTTGTTTGCAGGTTCTTGGCAACTCTCGTGATGATTTCCAGTCGCTATCTGATGCATTGGAGTTCCAGCAAAATGAATTCATGAGTTCTCAGGAGAACTTACGGTCAATTCGTGCAAAGTTAGCTGTTTTAGAAGGGAAAATGGCATTAGCTATTCTGTAAGGAACTTTATTTGTTTGGCCATTTAGAACTTTGAACTTTTCTTTTGATGACTTCTTTCCTTATTTGTTCTTAATGTTTCAGAGATGCCCAAAAGATACTGGAAGAGAAACAATTGAGAATTGATGGTGCTCGCAGAAGCTTGGAACTTCTTCGTTCTGCGTACATAGTGTGGCCTAATTCAGCTTCAGAAGTTCTTGTAGCTGGATCATTTGATGGTTGGACAACTCAGGTCTGTTTAAATCATTCAATGGTTGGATGACTCTGATTTGTCTGTTCGTTGCTAGATAACTAAGAATGTTCTCTATTGAACTGTAGCTAATACTGTTGCGACTGTTTGAGGTTTCTCACACGAGTGAATGGACCTGTGTTGTTCTTTGCTAGAAACGAACATTAACTTCTTAGCATTAATCCAATTACTATGTTGGAAGGGTTACATGAACTATATTAGAGTCTTCTCTGTTTTTTACAAGCCGATCTTATGCATGTAAAGTTCTCGAAATATATGTTTAGATAACCAGTCTTGAACCCTAAACGTAAATTGATCTTTGAAACTTTTTGTTACAAAATCATTCCTTCCCTAATGAATGCTCTGTTGTATTCAGTTCCACGTCCACCTCATTTCAGTATTTTGGTAGAGCTTCAAACTACTATGCTCAGTAGCTGTTTGAAGTTTGTTTCTGTTCAGTAGTTGATCTTGTTGACAATAGCGCATAACACAATGTTGGTTTGCAGAGGAAGATGAGAAAATCCGAAACAGGAATTTTTTCTCTGTGCCTTATGCTGTATCCCGGGAGATACGAGGCAAGTATCTTATTGTTCAATTTCTTGGTGATTTTAAGATTTTATTAAAATCCCTTGATTCCTAATGAACCGGCCATTTTCCCATCCAAATTATTGCAGATCAAGTTTATTGTTGATGGTAAATGGAGAGTGGATCCCCTGCGCCCCATTGTCTTCAGCAACGGATATGAAAATAATCTTCTTATTGTACCAGAGAAGCCATCTCAAAATTCTAACTACTGAGGCACGGTTAGAGAACCTCGTGACATTCATCAATGTTCAAATGCATTGATGACTAATTTTCAACATTCTTTTGACCATTTAAAGATGGTCGCATACACAATTGTAATACAACCATCCTAGAATTCCCAGCTTTTCAATTAGTCAGTGAGTTGTATGTAAAATGTAAATTTCTCTATCATTCAGTTTTGTACATTCAATAACTCAAATCCTCCAATCTCTCGTGTTTAATATACTTTCCTTCCTTTCTCCACCGGGATTGTGTAATTATGGGAAAGGCTTTCACATCTACGCTCGTATGTTAGCTGCCTAACCTGATGATACTATAGTTGAACACTTGAACTTGTCAGTGAACAATACAATGATGTCGAGCGTCAGTGCACTACAGATGTTTATTCTTCCAGGGAAGACCTACAATAATGTCGGCTAGCGAACAATACCCAGAATTTCTTCTTCCAGAGAAGACCTACGATAATGTCGGCTGGCAAATTAAGCACCGGAGACTCAGGACACGTCAAACTCAGGTCTTCGAATCTGCGGGCATCCCTACTACATAAGTAAATCCACTACCACAGAACACCCTAGGAACAAGATGCTGCGGGTTGAACGTTCTGTTGAAACAGACAGCATGAGGGCCTGTTTGATTTGTTGTATCTCCCAATCCCAGCTGACCATGTTCACCCCAACCCCATGTCATGACTGATCCGTCATCTGTGTAACGTTAACATCAAAAGATCAAAGAAGAAGATGTAAGCCAAGTGGACATTATGATGGCACTTATAAGAGATTCGACGATAATTTACCAATTATCAGAGCAGAATGTTCAGCCCCAGCAGCAATTTGCAGAATCTTCTTTCCAGTTAAACCATGAAATTTTTGCAGGCCACCTTCGTCTGGTTTTTCTGCTATGTACAATGAGAACATTTTTTTTACTAGAATTGTACTCTACAAAGAAATAACATAGAATGGTATTTGCCACCCCCTTCCTACCCACACCCACCCCCACGGGAACTTTTTTCATAAGATGATCATGTTGTCCAGGTTTCCAGTCAGAATACCTGGCTGGACTCCTTCAAATCAAGGACGAAATCAAGAGCCAAAACTTCCAATAGCAAATGACTCCAGTGTAAAAATAATGCCAATCAATTTTACTGAAGAAATCATACAATCAAACGGGATTACCACACATTTGTTCCATCTGTGCTGCCATTTGAGCACCGTTAAGAATTCCATGGCCATAACCTCCAAGCATGAACACCTCCCCATCAGCTGAAATAATAAAACCAGAAAGTTAAATCTTTGCTACATGAATGAATTCACAGTACCTCAGAGGAGAAAATGACTCAGTTCGGGTGATTGGCCTAAAGAAGAAAACACCTGCTAACAATAGAATATGATTCCATCCTAGAGCAGCTTGTCTGAAATAGTGTGGCGTAACAAGCTGCGGGATGTAAACATCATTTGAACCACTAAATCCTCTTCCCCACACGTGAACCTCTCCTGCAGCTGATGTAGGATTCACCAATATTAGTAAAAGGCAACAGAATTTGAGAGGCACAAAAAAAATCTTTGACAGCAGCAATAAAGTACATTGGATCATTATCAGATCCTTATATCCAGTCATGCAAGAGATGACAGAGAGAACTCACCACATAAAGCAGCACTGTGATCTCCGTTCGCATAAACACTCATGATCTTGATGTTATCTAATCCTATGGTAGCCTGAGGGAGACTTAATGACCTGACTCTATCAACAGATATTCCAAGCTGACCACGCTTTCCAGAACCAAATCCATATACTTGACCTCCTGATTGATTCAAAATTCAAACAAGAGAGATTTTACATTCTAAGCTTTTCTTGATTGACAAAACATAGAGCTAGCTCCAACCAATTCTTGATTTTGATAGAAGATTAGCATGGACCAATGTAATTGCCAAGAATCATACCCTTTACAAGCACCAGTGAATGGCGCATCCCACAAGCAATTTGCTCAACTTTGTAGGAATCAAAGTAGGCCACCTTTTCCGGAGAACATCTGGAGTCACAATCACCATGTCCAAGCTGACCAAATGAGCCATCTCCACAGGTAAACAGGCAACCAGTCTCTACAAATCATGAATTACAACCAGAAGAGAGAAATGAGAAAAATGACATCAGATCAATATTAAATAAATGGATTCATCTGACAGGCATATACTTAGGATTTGATGAACGCTTAAACACTTGGCTACAACATCACCACTTCCATTTTAAACAGTGCAAGATCAAGGATGAGTTTTGAAGCAACATTTATTAAACAACTTAGCATATTACAACAGACCAAAAATTCAATCTTTAAGATCACATTCAACAGCTCGAATTACAAACTAACAGAAGGGCTCATGATGAGTAGACAACCTGAAACAAATCCAGAGTGATTCCACCCAGCTGAAACATGAGTGATGGCAAAGCCTTCCAAAGCCTGCACTACCTTAGGCTGCAAACCATTGACCATCTCCCCGTGACCCAACTGACCAGAAGCCCCCCTCCCCCATGAGAGCACTCTTCCACCTACGTAACAAGCCATAAAAACTACTTCAAAACCAATTGAAAAAGAAAAGAATAAAAAGTTAACCATTACACACAGGACACTGTAAAATTATCAGAAAGACCAGTTTTTTTTCCTTTTAACAGGAACATAATACAAATATTACCAGGGGTAAGGGCTATGACGTGGGCGCCGCCACATGAGAGGAAAGAGATGGGTCCAAAAGAGGAAAGAGAGTGGAGGAGTTGAGGGGTGTGTTCATCTTGGAGCTTTCCAGTTCCTAATTGTCCATCCGTACCTGCACCCCAGCTCCATATTTCTTGTTGTTGTTCTTCTTCTTTGTTTCCTTCCATCATTTAATAAGTGAGAAGTTGAATCAGAACATGACCCCTGTACACTAAAGTACAATCTAATGTTACTGCGGTCTAATATCACTAATTGAAGAAAAATCGAAGCTTTCATAATTTTTTCGCCGGAAAAGAATGTCATAGTAGGCAGAAAAAAGTTTCTGGCTTTGTCAAAAAATTGCAGGTTATATCCAAAACTTTGGCCTCATAGTCAATTCTATATCATTAATTTTCCGTTAGCTAATTTTATCATTGACATTTGAAATTTTTGTTAATTTTGTCCAATTGATCCAATTTCCATTAAATTTAACGGATTTCCGTTAAAAAGTTAACCATTCACTTCCAAAACATGTAATTTGGGTTCATGGATAATTTCATCATTTTATAATTTTTAAACTTTTTAAACTTTTATATTTTTAAACTTAGATCCTGAACATTTTGAACATACACACTATCCAATAATTATCACAAATTAAAAATGGTGTTTAATTTTTACGAAGAATTGGATTTCGTTTGGTACTATCTTCTTCCTTGAAAAAATGTTTATTTTTTACTATAGGAATTGGACTGTTAGTATTCTTTTTTTTCCTAGAAAAAAAAAAGTCAAAATTTTAATTTGTCTACATATCACAAATTACAAGGTGAACGAATAAATTCTAGTTATAATGTAGAGAGTATTTCTCACGTGTTTATTTGAGGGAATTTTTTTTTTTTTGAATAAATGTTTATTTGCTTATTTGAAGTCAATTAATAGTAAATCACCAAAGATATATTTCTGTCATTGTGTGTTTCTAAAACTTGTTAGTTTGTACCCTTTCCCAAAGACTACGCACAAAAGAAGCGAATGTTAAAATCATATTCGCTCCGTCCCACAAAAATAGTTCAGTTTCAAAATATACAATTTTTATAATTTAGTTAAATCCCACAAGGTACAACTCATTTTATCCTTTAAATTTTTATTTTTACCCCTGATCGAAAGTTAATTTAACCATCACCCACACCACACTGATGTTTTTTTAAAAAAAAAAACAAAAAAAGAAAAACAAAGAGCTACTGTCGGTTTTCCAAGGCCAAAGGAGCTGACAGCCTCTTCTCCATCAGCCGCCGGTCGATTGCTGTTCATCATCTCCATCAGCCGTCAACCTCTTCTCAATCGGCGTCCATCCATGAACTCTAATCAGGAGCTTTCGTCTGATTGGCGATTGTTTCAACCTTAATTGGATTTTGTCATTGGATTTGATCGGCGGGGGATTTGAAATGGTGGAATGGTAGAGGCTTTTGGAGAGGAGGAAAGAGGTGGAATTGCTGGTTGAGGGCATGGCCAATAATGATCGGTAGACAGTGGAGGACATGGCGGCGGTTCCCATTTCCCGGCGAAGGATTGATCGAGATTATTGGTGGGATTTCTTTATAGAAAGGGGTAGTTAAGTCATTCTATCTGTTTTAATTTTGACTTTTTTGAAACTGAATTATTTTTTGGAATAACTTTTTTTTACCAAACTGACTATTTTTTTAGGTAGGAGGGAGTATAAACATAACTGCATTTCTTAGTACTCAACTGCTGAAAAATAAAAAATAAGGAATTCTGTATCTCCTTAAAAAAAGCCCCATCTTTCTAATTCTTTTTCTTTTATCCGTAAAAACAAGAAACAGGAAGTACTTAACCCAACCCCAAGTAGTAGTACTAAATTAGTACTAAACCAAAAGCCAATGGACTTGAAGTTTCAAATTGCAAAATTCCTCCTCCCAGTCAAATTGCAAAAAATTTCAACCACTCTCCAAATTCCTTTTCAAAGTGTAATTTTGATGATTGTAACAAAAACACTAATTAATTAAAAGTACTATAACTTGAATTGCTATATTCGTTTCCCATCATAAGTTAAAAAACAATTTATCTCTCACCATAAGTTGCAATTGCTATATTCGTTTCCCATCATAAGTTCAAAAACAATTTATCTCTTACCATAAGTTGCAATTCCGTCTTTTACTCTTTTTTCTTGTTTCCGTCAAAAAAGTAACGGCGCGTGACTTACACGTGCCTTTTGCCAAGGGATACTGACGGTCATTCTATAATTGTAGTGACACGTCCATCGCACATGACACGTAAAAAATTGACCGGCTCAAAACCCGACTTGGTTGGTTTATTTTCTCTTACCAAACCTCAATCCCCCCCTCCGAACCACAACGCGCTGCTTCTTTTCACATATGCTCTTCCGATTCTTCATCCCTAATGGCCCAGGTTTCCACAATCAAATTATTTTTAACAATTATAATTTAGGCGTTTGTTATATCATTAGGAAACGGATTTGGAATCCTTCTGGATTGAATTCGAATACTCCCAGATTCATGAATCTGATAACTCTGTTTGGTTCAAAATATAGAATTGTTGGATATGATTTTTAGAAAAAAATAATTTTTTCCCATAATAACCATTTCTCCATCTTCCTTCTAACACCACCACCGACTGCTACCTTTTTCACCCCCACCTGCCACTTCCCCGTCAAAATCACAATCCAAATCTCCATATCCACCTCCCTCATTTTTCTCTGTATTAACAATTAATTATGTAAACAGCCAACCATCCCTCATTTTTCATAATTTTAATGAGTTAAAAGAGTTCAAATAGTAAACAATCAATTTGATTTCAAAATTGAACAACACACAACAGCAACAATTTGCCACAAGTTCTAGTCTTTTAAGTGACAATTTGCTATCATGGTGAAGATGAATGAGAAGGAAGCCCTCGGAAGATGATGGTGATGATTTGATGTAAGGGATGAGAAATAGATTTCAGATCTCATGTCTACGGCTACCGGTACCGCAGCTCTAGATGAAAATCTTTGATTGTTCATATCATTCCATCTATCAAAGTAGGAAGAAAAATGATGGAGCAAAAAAATAATCTGAAATTCAAAAATGAGAAAGCAAGAACCAATTTTCATTATTTTAACGGGGAAAGCAAATGAGGATGAATAGAAAATGGATGCCGAGGAGTAAAGACGAGGAAGATAAGAATTAAGAAGAAAGAAGAAAAAGAAAATAGAGGACATAAGAGATGAAGATGGAATGGTTAGACAAAAGAGGTGGTGACCGGGGAATTTTGACGAGAAAAAAAAAAAAAACAAATAGAAGGGATGAAGAAGGTGGCAGGCAGCGGTAATGGCTACTGGTATGGTGATAGAGGTAGGTGGCTGCTCGGGTGGGAGCGATTGGTGACAGGTGGACAAATTTGTTGAGTAAATTTTCTTCATTTTATTTACGAATTTACTATTTGTTGCACTACTAAATAGTAATTAGTAAATAAAAATTAAATCCACGTAAATAATAAATGGGAATTAAACCCACGGGTCAATGAGTGTGGAGTCAACGGGTCATGTGACTTGCACGTGCACAGAAGAAAGGGCAAAAATGTCCCTCGCAAAAAAACCATGTTTCGTTAGTTTTTTGACAGAAAAAAAAAGACTAAAAAGTGAAAAAGGATGGAATTGTAACTTATGGTTGGTAATATATTATTTTTGAACTCAAGGTGGTGAACGTATATAGCATGCCAAGTTATAGTAATTTTATGGTTAATTAGTGTAAAACAAAATGACCCTCTCACAAAAAGCACAAAATAAAGGGGGAAAAACCCCGAAAAAAGAAAAGGAAAAAGAAATATACCACGCACAATGAGCCGGAAAAGAGACAGGTCTTACTCTTCTTCCTCCCGCCATGTTCCTTATTCCTTCAGTAAACGGCGTCGTCCTCTTCCTCTGCAACCGGACGGATTGGACCCCGTCGACGACATTGACAAGCCTCCAGCCACCGTAAAGAAGCCCACAACGGTAGTGATACTTGGGCTCCCCTCCGACTGCTCTGTGCTGGACTTGAAATCCCGGTTCGAGATCTATGGCTCCATCTCTCGCATCCGCATGGACCCCACTGGACTCGGTTACATCACTTTCAGATCCCACGACTCCGCCCAGTCAGCCGTTAACGCCGCCGTCGATCCTTCCTTCGCCGTCACCATACTCTCGAAACCAGTAAGCAAGCTCCTGAACCCCGCCCCTGCCTTTTCACATTGGATGCTTCTTTTTTCTCCTTGGTACTTCAGCTTTTGCAATAGAGTAATACTACTAAAATTGTGCATCTATCTGTTTGGAAAGTATTGAATTTCACCTTTGTCCAAACTAAAGCTTTAGATGACGAGAGCAATTTTCCCCTTTGTTCCTCTACGACATAAAGCAATAAAATTAGTTTGCAAATGCGGATTACATCAGGGTGGGGAGGGAATAAATGATTCTTTGAATTATGGATATTGGAAAGTTCCAAACTAAGTCAATATTTCTGGAATTCAGTTATTAGAGTTATAATGATCGGATTTTGATTGTTGTTGGTTAACTATTATAATGACTGAAGGTGCAAGTGATGTGGGCTACTGATTCAGTGCCACAATGGAGGGAAGGGGTGACAAAGAAGGACGGAGCATCATCATCATCATCATCATCCCCATTGTCGTCGAAGCTAGTGAGGCCTGAATTACCTCTTAGTAGACGTGGGAGAGGAAATAAGCTTGGTTCTGCCATTGTGATTCCAAGAGATGGCCACAAAACTAGATACGGTGATGTCAAAGATATAGTTGAAGTTGGAGATCGAGTTGGTTCAGGCTTAATTCAGCCTTTGGTGGCTAGAGAAATCGTTGCCTATGATGACATTCTGTAATTTAGTTAGTTATAGATCCTTTGGATTCCTCCAAAGATGTTGTAACATTAGCCTTATTTGTTTTGAAGATAGCAAGCTTGTTAGAGTTGGAAGAGGCAGGGGAGATGGGTGCTGCTTGTGATGTGATTGTTGGTTTGGGTCAAATTTGGTTGATGATGACCCTCCTTTGTTGTAGTTTCACCTTTGCATCTATAACATTGCAGACTAGAGATTTACCTGAATAGTTCTACTTCTGTAATGTCTTCTCTAATCTAGTTAAGCTATTCATTTTTTTTTTTTAATCTACTCTTGATTGTGAAAACGTATGAACCCATTGTTGGCTTTGTGTTCTGCAAAATGCCTATTATGATAATACACGGTTCTTGATGAGCTGAGACCTCCCCAAGTTCCACTTTCACTTACACCACCTCATGTTAACATAGGACTGTACGATCAGCTTATGTTGGTGGGATGAACTAAGAAAAGTATAATCATAGTAACTTGAAACTGCTCAGACTCGTGGAATCCCTCGTCTCCTCTGACTGCCATTCTGAAATCAAGAACTAACATTCATTTTGTTGCAAAGAACACTAGAAGGGACGACTACAAGATTGTGAATCGGTGAAAGTTCTCTAATTTTTCCGCCACTATTGTTCCTTTTTGGGAGACTATGAAGCGATGCAAAAACTAGTCAACCTTTTCCATTTCTCCAATGGTCATGATAACTAGCTTGCCTGTTTTATAGAAGTTGTAATTCTTCTAATTTTTGTCTAATGTATCCTCATTTAACAGTCTTGTCAATCTACAAATTTGACCACCCAATTGTATCAAAATCCACAATGATACTCGTTCTTATCTTAAACAAAGTTCACAAGAAAATGACGGATTGTAGTCCTCGAGAACTCCTCCCTACATTTGTTGCCATATAGTACACAATGTCTTTGTTTCTCTTTCCAGTTTCTGCGATTTTAAATGTTTATTTATAATATTGGGATTAAAGATATCAGCATCCACATTCAGTGTTTAATATTAATAGCCAATCCTAATCCAATTGGCGCAAATGTCTACCCAAATGGATACCTAAAATATCTCTCATTAGCAGATTCTCCCAAAAGTCCAAAACCCTTTTCCTAGTCTGTTACTTCCGAGTGATTTCTGAGTTGGTAGCAACAATGACAGGCTTAAAAATTGACGTGCCGATGAATGTGTAAAGGTTGCATCTTTCCTCATTCTCACACCCAATCACTTCTCCGCAGTTATATCAACGATGGCTTCTTCTTTCTCGTATCGTCCAATGATTTTGACCATCAATTCTGCAAAGTCCCATTTGAAACCCTATCCTCCTAGAACCCATTTTCATTCACTTACTAACGAACCAATTCCCATCAAGTTCAAATCTTTTTCGACTTTTCAAGCCCCTAATCATTTGGGCCATTTTCGAACCTCGTCTTTTCCAATTTCATCAATCTCAAGGTCAGCCTCTTCAAATGATCTCCTTGAGGTAATTGATGAGAAAAATAGAATCTTGGCAGCTGAGGAAAGGCCTGTGAAATTCCTCTTCTGGGTTATTTTCTGGGCGTCTGTCTCTCTTGGTTTTTTTGCCAGCTCAGGTGATGCTAATGCTGCTACTGCTGCTGTTGATTCCATTAGAGCTTCCAATTTTGGATTGAAAGTCGCCAATGCTTTGAGGGGTTCTGGCTGGCCTGATGAAGCTGTTGTCTTTGCTTTGGCTACTCTTCCTGTAATTGAGCTGCGTGGTGCTATCCCTGTTGGTTATTGGCTGCAACTCAAACCTGCCTTGCTCACTGTATTATCTATTCTTGGGTATCTATCTCTTACAATTCCCGATTAACATTTCTTTTTCCTCAATTGTCAGTTACTTTCTATACTGTCCAATTGATGGAATGTGGTATCGCGAAAGTACAAGTTTTTTTGGTGCTTTCCATCTTGATTTCCACTGCTGGGACTTAGGAGTAAAGCTCATGTTAATTGTAAAATGAAATCAACTGTCGGTTTGATGTGAGTCATGTACTGTTGTCACCACTATAATCTTTGCAGTTCGTAAATTTTTATGTTTAAATAGTCCACAACCGCAAATAGAAGTCATTCTGTTTAATAGATTGATTCCCAGACATATATGAGAAGAAAATTTAGTTGGCGGATTGACTGGAATCCCAGGGAATATAGTGTAGTTGAGGGTGGGGGTTTGTTGCAAGATGAGTTTTTTGTGATGTATCCATTTGCATTGTATTGGAAAAGTATTATGCATTAGAGTTGTTACTGGTTTGATGAGTTTATAGGGGTCATGTTGGGTTGTTTTTTCTTGTAGGAATATGGTTCCTGTACCTTTCATCATTCTATACTTGAAGAAATTTGCAACTTTCGTTGCTGGAAAAAACCAGGCTGCCTCGCAGCTCCTTGAAATGTTATTTAGTAGGGCTAAAGAGAAAGCCGGCCCTGTGGAAGAATTTCAATGGCTTGGTCTAATGCTGTTCGTGGCAGTGCCGTTCCCTGGGACAGGTGCTTGGACAGGAGCCATTATTGCCTCTGTTCTTGATATGCCATTCTGGTCTGGTGTTTCAGCCAATTTTGTTGGTGTTGTATTGGCTGGTCTCCTGGTAAACTTGTTGGTGAACTTAGGACTCAAGTATGCTGTAATTGTTGGTGCAGTATTGTTTCTTATCTCTACCTTCATGTGGAGTATCCTTCGGCATTTCAAAACATCTCTAAGTTCAATGAGTTAATGTGTTTCTGGAGAACTCATTCTGGAAAATTTACTTAACAAAATTGTAGCCTTTTTGCTATTGCTCTTTTTGGTCGTATGGAGTAAGTTCATCGCACTTCACGATCCTACTCATGTTCTTTGTTTCGCTGCAGTGTTAATCATCATTAGTCAAAATAGCTCTGGCGAAAGCCTGGACTTGCTTAGATGTTTAAAACTGCTTTCAGAATGTAGAATATAGACGGTGATGAACTAAACAAAAATTTGAGTTTGGGGCGAATCCGTATGAAAGCTATATGTAATTGAAGTCTTTGGGGAACTCTCAAGGGACAGAATCGTTCTGAGATTGTAGATGGATGTCTGTTGAAAACTATAGTTGAATGGCCTTGTAAGTTCACATCATAAGCGATGCATGCCAGTAGAATACTAAAGTTGAATGGCCTAGTAGTTGACATCATAAACATAAGAAGCATACATTATTTTGTTATCCTTAATTAAGGACCGGATCTGATAGTCAAGAAAATGCAGAGATGAATGCAGAGTTGAATGGTCTTTGTCATCACTCTATGTATCATTTTTCTTGGTAACTTCTCTTGCACTTGGTTAATGGTTTTGTGGCCTTAAAGTTATGGAGTACTTGAAATTACTATCAACCATAAGACCACAAATTGCTCCAGGTCTGATTTATTCTAAGCAAAGAAAACAAATGGGCAGAAGTCAGTAGTCAGTCATGGATGATATATTGTTACCGCTTAGATAATTGCTTATGGTACCGCCTGAGTTGGATGTATCACACGTCCTTTTCAGAACTGTACTCCCACGAAGCCAGTAAGATCAGACCCTTGTACTTGAAAATGTAAAAGAACAAAAAAACCCAAAAAAAAAAAATGTAAAAGAACAGAGGGGTTGGAAGTGTCTCTCATTCGAATTTCAGAAATGGGTAGAGGCTTCGACAATTATAATTGATGCCAAGAAATATCTATCGTTAATTTTGCATTCAATAGCCTTCCTCAAGAAACAAAAAGAACCTGAAACTCGAGCAGATTTGGGAATCATATTGAACGAAGAGTAGCTGCTGCTGTATTAAGAGAATGCAGTAGGAGCATCCTCGAAGACATACACTTGGGAAACCGATCGCCAATAGCTAATTTCTAAGACAGCAACATGGCCTTCCTGCTTTTTGAAATTGGCTAGATGTGGATCATGGATTGCCGTCATGCTTGGGTGAAACTAAAACTAACTATTCATAATTCTAACATCGGTGTAAAATTATGTGCATTCAGATAGGTCCAGATTCATTGACTCTAACCGCCGGATCCTCTAGCAACTCAAGTGTTTCAAAAGCCTACAATAAAAACCAAAGGGGTTGTGGTGGAATGATAAGAACTCCTCCACCCTTAAATATAAGTCGATAGTTCGAATCTCGTGATGGGCATGTAATAATCTTAAATCTTTTGGCCAACTCTCCCACTAATCGACGTGCCTACCATGAGCAAAGGGAATTAGTCATTATTGTCATGGTGGACATCCTGCAATATAAAAAGAAAAAAAAAAAGAAAAGAAAAAAAGCCTACAATAGAAATGTGGAGCTCCGCAAACGGCAATTCATCATACCGTAACGTAAAGAAATTCTCTTCGGATATATGCAAGGGACGAACAAGTGGAAAAAAAGGAGGGGAAAAGTGAAAAAGACTTAAAAGGAACAAAGTTGGGCTAGATACAACAAAACATATTTTGTTCAGATTATTTGGGCTTCATTTTAGGGCCTAGAACAAAATCAGTGATTCTGGCGTATGTATATGATTACTATATTTACCTAAAGAATTACCCAATTCAAAATCGCATCTTTTTTATCTATGAAAACCATGGATTATGATAGTTATAAAAAGTGTGTTGATTATTTTTTCAGGGTGAAGAATCAAAGTCAAAAAAGATTTGTTTACAAGTTTTTGGATTTCCAATGATGGAGAGGATCTGAGGATGACAATGGCGAGTCCAATGTTGACAAGAAAGCTGATCAAAACTTCACCCTGGTCGTGTGTGTTGATAGTAAAAGAAAGGTACTGGCATTCACATTGAATAAAGGGAGTTGTTTATTGACATAAAAAAAGCAGTAACATTCTTCAAGTTGCGGCTAAAACATCATGCTTTCAATTAGGGCTAATGCGGTTACTTATAGTGACGTTGTGTCCTTAGTATGAGCAAAAGAAGTGGGGATTTTATCTAGCCAGCAGTTACATTAGTAATAAGGAACATAAAAAGCATCATCTTCCTTCCTCGGCTCCATTCCAACTGTGTTTAAAATGCTAGTATCTGACATTCAGGCGTGGGACGCACGTGGGCAATTGGGCCCAGGAAAGCGACTCTACTACATTACACTCGTAACATCAAAAGGCTCAAAAATGGAGGACTTCCAATTCAGCAACCGCAACCAGCAGACAAAGCCCAATTTCGAAAATGGTGGGGGCAGGCGGTCAGATAACCCAGTCCAAATATTGTTCCGGGCCCATTCTACGTTTAAGTAAACATCGCAAGGTTTTGCATTTGCATGCATGAATTGAAAGTGAACTCCAACTACAATAACATCCTTTCAATTTCCTGCTCTCTCATTCTTATCCTTTTTCTATCTGATAAAATATTTGAGGGGGGCACAAATTAACAATGACACATATGTTTATGATGATAGGGAGAGTGTTTTTTGGGAGTGTCTTCTTAGTAGGGCCCGTTAGGCTTATAGAGTCCACCGTGCACTTCCTGCCACGTTTCTTGCTGGATTGCCTTCAGTGGGCCTCCTTCTTGGGCCCAATGACCTTCAGAGAGGTTCCCCGGTCTACGTTCTCTCTTTAATGGCGTGGCATGTATGAGAGAGCGACTACATCTCTCTGGACACGTGCACGTCAGATGTGAGCCTTTCTCCATAAACACCTTTCTACGTGGCACTCATCTATATGTTGCCACAAAGCAGGAAAAACAAATATATGAAGACATTATTATTTTTTTTTCTTTTTTCTTCTTTCCCCTTTTATTTTACGGCTTATGGCAAAATGCTTTACATTGTATGGTCCTTTGTTGATCAAACAGTGGTGCCAAATCCTGTCATTTCCGACATTTTGTATAAAATTGTTTGAGATGTACTTATGCGAAAAAAAAAATCATTTATATTGATGAAATGGCTCAAGACAAAAATATAATGACAGCAAATGTATTTATTAAATATACTGATCAGTGTCCATGATTCTCAAACTATTTCAATTTTTTTTTTCTTATCATTATTCCTAATTGATAATAATGACCTTAAAAGTTGTTTCCCCATACAAAACTTTTTTCTTCTTGTTTCAAAAAGGATGCAAAAACTTGTCACATTACAAAACCCTAGATTTTTGCTAAACTCGAACTGTGGCCTAAATGCGCCGCCCCATTGATGACAAATTTGTTTAGAAAATGACATGAAGGGAAAAGAAAAAAAAAAAAAAACTTCTCAGGTGCTTTTGGCTAATGATCTTATTCCGTTTAGTAATCAACTGGAATGATTTATTTCTTTATTCCGAAATAATTAGCTAAATACTGATCGAGTTCGTGCTCATTTAAGTGTACCCTTTGCAAATTAAAATATGATGAGCATAACAGTACAGGTAAAACAAAAACAAAAAAAAAAAAAACAATCTACTTAAAAAAAAATTTTGTCTAAACTTACAGAGAGATTATACTAAATTTTCTTTGACATCGTGGATTATTAAGTATTTATTGTCCTCTCACACTTTAGAATATCTTGAAAGCAAAAGTCGGCTGTGATTTAATCGTTAACCTTGAAGTTTGTGGTTTTTTAAATTCTTAATGATTGAAAAGTAAGTCGTATTCGCTACAATTCTAACACGTTAATCACCCCAAAGTCATAATAGCCACGAACATAAAATAAAAGCCTTCTTTTTTATATATAAATAATTTCAAAAAGCTATAAAACACTACGTGCTTCTGTTGAAGCATTGACTAGTTCTACTTGATGATGCCACAATTAATTAATTAATCATAAGCAAACAAGATTAGAGACTAATTAACATTACTAATCCAACAATAAATATATATGAATTCCACATGTAAAGAATACTCACCACCAAATGCCATTCGTAAAAAATCTTGATAGAAAGATGGAGCGCGACACGTTATGGTGTTCTGTGAATTAGTTTAATTCAGAAAAATTGTCAACGTCTTAGAGGGGAGGCCGTAGTTTAAGCTATAAAGTCATTGCCCTTATGGAAGAAGAACATGATTCAATAAAAACCATCTCTATATTTTGACTTTTTTGGCCCTGCCCCAACTTTTTTTTTTTTTTTTTTAAATTTTAATTCCTTCCTCTTTAGCCTTGCAATTTCACTCACTGTCTGTATTGTATCGTGCCAAACTGCCAACAACATGCATTGTGTAACCATCTAGAAGCCTCCTTGTTAGAACTTAGAAGAACTCAACCTACATCATGAAATAACAATATCTTACTATTGTAGTTTCTTCAACTGAAAATGACTGAATTAAGCAGCAAAACAAAAGTTACAGGGGAAACGTATCGTTCAATTTAGTCATTTCATTACTACATAATCCTATTTGGGTTAGTTTAATTTGATAAAGTGGACGTGGAATGCAAATATATAAAATTTTGATCACCGGAGTAATTTGGTTGACAAAACAAAGAAAGAAAGCGTGCATGCAACTGCAACATCACATATTTATTGGAATTAAGAATTTTAGAATAGTGTAAATTACTCTACGATCTTGCTCGTGCTACTTTCTCCACGAATTAGTAGGTCGAAATTTTAAAATAATTAATAATTGCTCACATTCACAGAGAGACTTTCATAAGCACACAGAATTTGGTGATCATCCCTAGCTACTAACTTTTTCTTCTTTCTTATTCGTTTGCCGGACCACACACACACACACACACAAATGGTTGAATTTGGATGTGGTGTGTTGTTGGGCAAAAATGCTTTTGGTATGATCTGGCTATGAATCTATCCTAGAAAGTGACTTATGATTACTCACTTTAAAATGTTTTTGGTAATGCGCCAAACAAAATGTATCTAATCTAAAAGATGGAAAGTTCGGAGCACATAAATAAGCTGATTGATTCAGTAATCTTCAAAGTCCATCTAAATTTTACTTTATTAAGCTCAACTGAGAGATGAGCAAAATGCCACCATTTTTTCATCACCAAGCTAAACAGAAGCCACCAAAAGATACTCAAAAAGAATACCTGGGGCTTTCACATTTTACTCCTAAAAATCCTCTTATATACATCAAAATGTTGAAACCCTGTGAATGGTGAAACAGGATTTTGCTCAGTAAGCCCAGAACCAATTGGACTGGTCTTCAATGTTTGGGAACCCCAAATTGCCTGCGTTGCAGCTCAGACCATTGTAGCATTCATCCTCGAGTTTTGGAAAAAATGGTGGTTGCAGAAAGCTTTTGCTTAGGCTATCATCATCACCATCATCTTGAGAAAGGTCGGAAAATTCTGGTTCGAACACATGTGAAGAATCGTCGGGGACCAGTATGGAAGAATTGTTTGCATCAGCACAATGTGGGCTCTCTGAGTCAAACACATCACTTTTGACTGATGAGCTTGCATCTTCTTGCTTAATACTACTAAAAGCAGCAACTGGCATTTCAGCTACTTCTTCTGGAGAACCACAAACAGAAATATCTTTCTGCCCTTCTGCTGCATTAGTCTTCCCTTTCTCTCTGAGCAGCAATTTTTCCGTGAGTAAATGAACCTATCCAATTTGGGAACATGTTAAAAAGTTAGAACTTCAAAAACAGAGAGAAACAGAGTAGAAAATCTGATGGAACAGGGCTCCATTTGGATCAAACAGGAACGATTAACCACCTCATTTTTCAAACTTTCATTCTCTTTGAAAAGGGTATCGTAATCTGCCTTGAGTTTATCGTAGCTTGATTTCAAACCTCCGTAGTCTTTCTCGAGCTGCTTGGTCTTGTACCGGGCTCGGCGGTTTTGGAACCAAATGGCAACTTGTCTAGGCTGTAAGGCAAGTTCTTTAGCAAGTTGGATTTTCCTCTCGGGTTCAAGCTTGTTTTCCACCTCAAAACTTTGCTCCAGAAAATGAACTTGCTCCGCCGTCAGCCGCCTTTTCTTTTCCGGTTGGTGCAAGTAATTGTCGTAATAAGCCTCATTCTCGTCCCCTTCTTGTTCAAGCTGCGTATACAACGCCTTCTCCCTTGCATTTTTTCTTCGTCCATCGCTGAAATTAACTACAGATGTTGACCCTAAACAACAAAGCAGAGAGAACTTGTTATTAGCCCTTTACTCAATACATGATGAACAAAATCATGGAATTTTTATTAACTAACCAAATGCCGTATATACACAACTAAATCAAATTCAGGATCACCAGAGGCCAAGTAAAACTCAAAGGACTGCCGTAGAATCTAAGTACAATTGAGTAATTGTTCAACTCAGGAGAAAGCAAAATTCTTTTATGGCATAAAAATTTGATCTTCTAAATTGATAAACGAAGAAGTTTTACATAATTCAACTTTGCCTTATGATAGACAACAAATCTTGAGTAGCTCATTAGCACAACCAAATCGAAGCTAAAAAAGAAAGGGTCTTGCAGAACACAAATGAAACAACCAGAAACACCAGCGAAACATTCCAGTACTAACAAAAATACAAGAAACAAAACAGGGCCATAAGAGTGAATTGATGCAAGGATAAAAATTTACCATGAAAAGCAGCAGGAGGAGGAGGTGGGATTGGAGAATCAGTCATCCATAGAGAATCAAGAACTTCATGAGAAGAACAGGGTAGCCTATCATTCTGAAACAAAACGTTACTGATGTTTCCACCCTCCATAGCTTGGATGAATATCAAACTTTTGTGAAGAGTTCCAAGCTAATTACAACTTTCCAACGGGCAAGAAATTTGAAGGGAGAAAAAAAAATGCACTTGAACACTAAAAGGATGAAAAAATTTGCAAGAGAAACAAGAGGGAGAGAGTCAGAGATGGAGTATAGAATGGGATTAATGCTTGTGGCGAAAGAAAGTGGTGGTGAGGACCAATATAATGTGGAAAGTGTGGGAGTAGAAAAGGCTGAAACTCATCATCAATTTCAATATCTCTGAAGTATTACTTTTGCAGAACAGAGCAAAAGGCAGAGAGTATTGATAGGAGTAGAGAACTAGAGATGTGGGCAACAGGGAATAGGTGACACAGGCTGGGTTTATAGAGTTGAAGAATTCTATGCACTCAGAACTGAGAAGGTACAGAGAAATGAAAATAGACAATAGAAAGAGAGAAAGAGGAGATTCTTTGTATATAGGAAGGCGAGCTTGGCAGTTTTGGCAGAGCCTTATAAGCATAAAATCAAACCAGGAGGATTGGATGGATATAGCCATTTCTTCTGGGGCTCAAAGACATACTCGTGTTTTGAATTACTAAATTGCCCTTGGGATTTTCATCTCCTGAGGCTACCTTTATCTTTATTAAGCAAATAAATTTATTTGCTTCAGTTAGTATTAGTGAAACTACGTAAATTCATTAATCTTTTCTTCTTTTTATTTTTTTTTACTAATTTGTATTTTTGAGTTTATAGTTACCGTTCTAAACTTAAAATTTCAACCCTAATAATAGAGATTTTATAAATAAACTAAGATATCTAGTTAATTCCTGAACCGTAACAACATTCGCAAATTTACTATTGTGATTGAAAAAATAATCTAATTTCACCATATCTATGCCATACATAAAGGGCTCAATTTGGAAAAATGGGCTTGTTCACTCCTATTCTCTATCCAAAATTGCTGACGTGTCGTTTGCCCTTCTTTTCTATCCCCACGCGAACGGGAAACCTCCGGTGAGCCTGTTCACTGCCGGTAGTCCGCTCAAATTTGCTGACGATTCATGCACTCCTTGTTCTTGTCCCCACACGAACAAGAAAGTCCCGATTATCTCTTCCTCTCGCTTTTTTTCTCCCTCCACCAAAAATTACGGGTTCTTTTCGTTCAATCTGAAGATTATTTTTGTAGCAGAGTAACGATTCCCCGGAAAATAGTGCCGCCGGAAAAATAGTATCGTGAGCCCGTTAGTTCATCAAGAAAGAAATCCACATCCAGGTTCATATTTTCCCAAACTCCATCACATGGATACCGGTACGGAATGCATACCGGATCTCTTGACCAAATTTCCAGATCCATTGACTAGATTTAGACGGATTGGAAGAAGAAAAAAAAATAGATCGAGGGACAAAGGAGAAGAACAGAGACGAAGAAGAAGAAGAAAGCAAATGGAGTCCTGATTCTTTTCCATTCCCGGACAGTTGCAGCGAACAGAGGGCGGCCGAAGTTGGAGAGAAAGACTGGCTAAGAAGGATTGGGCCATTTTCCTTTTTTATGTTTTAATGTCAGATCCCGGCGAGGATCGAACGGAAAAGGAGGGATTTCCAGTAAATCGGAGATGAAAATGGAGGTTAGGGTTTGATAACCCGAGAGGAATTAGGAACGACACAGCGTTTCTGAAAATTCAACTTCAATTCAATATTTTAGATTATGAGTTTTCGACCTCGGGTCTCTATTTATAGGTCCATAGATACCTGATTTTACAATCAAGCCCCTGAACTATTGATTTAGATCAATTAAGTTCAGGATCGTGACAATCTCTCCCCCTTATTTCAATCTTGTCCTCAAGATTGTAATTATACAACTTAAACTAAAACAGACAACGGTACTAACACCAGATTTTAGTTCTAGTACAACCATACAGGAACTACAAAGGAATGCACAATTCTCAAATTAACGAATCCGAAATGTAAGCAAATTCATCAAACGATAGAAACTGAAAAAGAAATCTGCAACGCTGAGATTCAGAGTAAAACAGTAATTAGCAGCTCCAAAGTGGAGCTACCTGGAATCGAAGAGCAGAAGCAATCACTAAACATCAGCCAATCTTGATCAGAAATCTTTCTTCCACCTTTATCATCGTCAAATTCCAAAGTTAGATCATTAAGGTCGACCATCTCGCCATCCACAGTCCAGATTATGCTATCAGATGTGAGCTCTTTGGCCATTTCCTCACGAAGCATGACATTAACCTGTCCAAACTTGTAAACGTGCCCGGGCTTGAAGTGATCCCCACATTTGTAACACAAGTGGTTATTTACCCTGTATTGGTATTCTTGAGGAGACATCTTCTTGACGTACCCATTACCAAAACTTCTATTTCCTGTGAACTTCCCATTGCCACTTTCACTGAATCTTTCCAGTCCTAACCTCCTTATCTAACTGATCACCACCTTCAGTTTTAAGCTCTGGCTTACCATTTGGATGCGAGCTGCCGACACTCTGTGAACCTTTGTTTCCATTACCCCTATCCCCACTGCTAACAAGGTGTACCCCATACTTAGTTGGATCCCCAGGTTGATCAAGGGACCCCGAAATTGAACCAGCTTGTCCAGTATCTAATAGGCCAATACTAAACATGGCAGCTAAATTCTTCTCTTGGTACACAGCAACATCAAAAGCAACGTCTAATGTGTTAGGATTCTACATCCTAACCATAGACTTAATCTCTTCTTTCAAGCTACTAAGGAAACAGGACACATAATATTCTTCATCAAAATCTTACCCTAACTGTAGCAATCTGGAATGCAATTCCTCGAATTGCTCCTAATACTCATTCACAGTGCTAGTTTGAAACAGCTTGCTAAATTCCTCTACACAGCTTAGTCCCCCTTTACTACCAAATCGACGGATCAACAATTCGGAGAAATGATCCCAAGAAAGCTTACCAGCAGAACGTTTGATCCCCTGGTACCATGTTTCGGCTTTGCCAACCAGGAAGATATTGACTGAGTCCAGCTTCTCCTCATGCGGAATGCGATGCATCAGGGAGTATTTGCGGCATTTCTGAAGCTAGTTCTGCGGATTTTCTCCCCTGAACTCGGGTAAATCGTGTCTCGGCTGTTGCTACCACATCGGAGCAACCACTCTTTGTCCTTGCTAACCATTTCGAGATGGATTTCACAAGCCACTATTGCCCTGCGCTCCACCAGCAACTATCAGCTCCGGAGGAGGATTATTTTGGCCTAAGTTGCCTACAATTAGACTGTTCTCCTTATCCACTCGCCTCGAATTGGTTGGAGTACGGCGATTTCCCTTTTCCAGAACGGTTTTGAATGAATCTCTAGGGTTATCAGCTCCAAGAGGGGTGAAGGGAGGTCGGTGTACTGATGGTGACACTAAAGGTGCGTTGTCTGTCACCAGAATTGCTTCTGTAATCGGCGCCTTCTCAGGACTTAGAACTTGCAGCGATGCAACCAACTCGATGAGCTTGTATAATCTTGCATCCCTCTCAGCATTTCTTGCCTCCTACACCGTCATTAGAGCCACCAACTGATCGAACTTTGACCCTGTCTCCGAGAATATGAAATCTAGGGTTTCAGGATGAGTAACATTCACTTCACCTTGCAAATCCCTAGCAGAATCTTCATCAACAGTTGTAGATCTAGCCATTTCTTGAGATGATTCGAAAGTAATGCAATTCAAGAAGAGAAACGAAGGAAATGAAAATTGCACAGCGGAGAAGAGAATTTCTCGAACGAATTCAAAAAAGGAGAAGAGGAATCTGATTCGCAAAAACGAATCGGAAAAGGTGCGAAGGAGCCGACTAAATTCAAAACCACGAATTCGGAGGAGAAAAGAAGAATGAAGGAGAAAACCGAAATCGAATCCGATTAAAATCAACTCGAGAAAGGATTTTAGAGAGAACTAGCGGAAGAATAGATAGAGCGGCCAAGAACCGACAAGCTCTGAGACCAATTTGTTAGATCCTAGCGAGGAGGTTAGGGTTTGATAACCCGAGAAGAATTAGGAACGTCACAACGTTTCTGAAAATTCAACTTCAATTCAATATTTTTGATCATGAGTTACCCTGGGTCTCTTTTTATAAGTCCATAGATACTCGATTTTATAATCAAGCCCCTGAACTATTAATTTAGATCAATTTAGTCCAGGGTCGTGACATAGTACTGGGTCCTTTTTTTTTCATTCAAGAGAAAACCTATTACTAATATCAGATTGATTTTTAATAGAAAGTATCACTTGGGCTAAATTAAAGGAATGGGTGGATTGGCTTTTATATAAGAGTATTAAATCTAAATATAATACATTATTAAGTAATTTTTATAATATACAAATTATTAAAAATATATATGAACAAACCTAGCTGGTATCGATAAAAATTAAATTGCAGCCGCATTGACCTGCATGATAGCACCCTGCAATAATAACCTCCGCATTGAAAACTCGCATTAGAGAGAGCCTCGAAAGCTTAGAACTCAAATTGTGCTCAACTCAAATTAAGTATTTTGGAAGCCGTTCAGGTTATACAAAGTGTGCTTAACACTATAGCACTTATGAAAAAGAGAATTTTAATATTATAATTCATTTACATTAACTATATAACTTAGAAAAGTATTCTTGTTAACTATTGAGACCAAAAGTGATTTAATGTACATTTATGTCACCTAAACTTTCAATCATTGCTTACTAACATATTTGGTTATCAAAAAGCCAAATTAATTTGCACAGATACTCCAGGTGAAGCCGGTTGTGCGCCACCTCACCTAGCTGTTGCGAAAGTCTCGTACTGTTTTATAAAAAGAAAAGCATTTTGTCCAGTTGAAAATTGGACCGACTTATGTCATGAAAGTCTAACAGCATTCAAAAAAGATAGGGGGGAGAGAACGAAAGGGGTTGTGGTGGAGTAGTAAGGATTCCTCTACCCTTAACCATAGGTTGAGGGTTCGAACCTCGCCATGGGCATGGAGCAACTTTTAATCCTTTGGTCAGCTCTCCCACCCAAAGAGGTGCTTACCATGAGCGAGGAGAATTAGTCACTATTGTTGACGGTGGACACTTTGTAATGTGAAAAAAAAAAAAAAAGATAGATAGAGGGAAAAAGGGGTAGAAATGGGGGGTGGCAAAAAGGAGTAGTAATTTGGGAAAAGCCTAATGCTCTAGTTAGAAAAAAAAGGACCTTGAGTTTCTATTTAAAGTGGAATTTAGATTATCACATCAATCTTTGTGATAGAAAAAAAGGAATTTAGAATTTTTGTTGTAGTGCGTATTCAGAGTTTCAAACAGCAAAGCACGAGGGGGAAAAAAAAAGTCTCTTTATTTCCTAATACTTCCAAGGGAGTACGAATTGGAACCATCCATTCTAAGGATCGATTTTCGTAAGTTGATTTCTTATGTACTAGTTTTGTCATCTTTTTATGTTCTTGCACCCACTAATTTCTCCAGCACCTGTATTAAGATCAAAGAGGAATTCCGAGACATTCATGCATCTAAATGGTCCTCCGTCCCATAATTATTGTTCACTTTGCCCAAAAAATTTTGTCCCAAAATTATTGTCTAATTTGACTTTTTATGGATCAAATTACACATTTGTCCTTAGTAAAAAACATTATCCATAAAATCTTAGTGGTTAAACAATTACTTATGTAGGGGCATATCTGGTTGTTTAAGGTAAAATATAGTTAAATGACTAAAAATAAAATATTTCATTTTAGTAAAACTGGACAATAATTATGGGACGGAGGGAGTATGTATTTGAAGGGCCAAATGCAATAGATTTCTTGAAACAAATTCGGATTTAAAAGCATGAAACCTTTTGAGAAAAGCGTCCTAAGGGACAAATTTGCCTAAAAGTAGTCGGTTACTCGGCTTGTTTCAGAGAAGAAGGAAAGGGGAAAGCTAATTAGCTAGTAGCTAAAATGAAGTAATTGAAATGGTTAGCGGGGGTTTTGGATGTGAGCTGTATTAATAAAGCTCGAGGAAATAAAACACAAGGAACAAAAATATCTTCCACCATATCCTATCATTCTCAATTGCGTTCAAATGGGGGAAAGACGAAAAGATCAACAAAACAGACAAAACTCCTCCAAAATAATTTCACGTTTTACCATGATCGATATTCTCAAATACTCCTCATACGTACTCAAGTCAAGACGTTAAAAGAAATATACGGACTCTCGGATATTATAATATATATAACAGTACTTTATAATATACATAAAGTATTTATAATTGCGCTGTAAATAATCATTTTCAAACAAAAAGAATAACTGCTTTTTTATACGACATAAGTTGTCTTTCCACCAGTATAGGTGGTTTTTTATTAGCAATAATATTGTTGCAAAAAACGAATAGTAGTGTTGATCGAAACAACAAAGGAGGATTAATGTGTGTGATTATGTTCGTATAAGGAAGGAGGTTAAAAATCTATAACCATCACTTTCATATATAATATGTTGCGGTGGCCTTTAGGTAAATCGTAAATGTGTGCAATGAAACGCTAATTTAATAGAGAAAGTAATTAATCATGATTCTTATTCTGTATTAGCATATTTTTTTTCGTCCTAAAATTATTATTCGATTTAACTTTTTATTAATGAAACTTCATTGAGACATTAGTATTTACAACCCATCCCCCTCCCCCTCAAATTGCTAGTTTCTCATTTTGAATCTCTCTCATTTTCATAAGCGTAATCAAATCTAAAATCGAAATGAAACACGGGGGCGGGGGGTGAAATGGGAAATGAACAAACGGAAAGAGAAGTTTGAGATGATAAGGGAAGAGAGAAGAAGGAAAGAAAAGAAACAAAAGCAAGACGTCCAATCAGTCAGCATCGTAAAAATTGGGGAACAGTCTTCTCTTCTCTGGTGACTCATCACCACCCCCTTCCCAAAGAACCCCTCCATTTTTGGCAAAATCCTCCCTACTCCCCCCTCCTCTCCCATCAAACCCAGTAACCCACCACCTTTTTATTTCTATTTTTATTTTATACTTTTCTTTTTTAGTGATACCTAATTTTTTGTCCTCTTATGGCCCGAAGTGTTTTCCTCCAGAATGCCTTCACCGTGAAATTTCGGGTTTTAACTTTCATGTGACAGAGAATGTGTGCGGTCTCCTTCCATTCCATGTTTTTGATTAGTGGTTAGTGTATTTCATTAATTTGGTGAATTATTGTATATTTTGTCTCTTTTATGACTCAAATGAAGGCATGTTTAGCATGTGTCTATAATAATATTGATTAATAAGGGTAGAATCCCACTTTTAAGTTTTTCTTATTCTTCTTTATTTGGAAATTGCGCCGTTGAATCAGCACCGAGACTCAGAACTATCCGCTCATTTGATGAAACATGATTTAGACTACTAATCAAGGTGAAAACAATAGATTTCCTCCTTTCTTGTAGTATTATTAAGAGTAATGATACGTACAGAAAAAATTTATAAGAAAAACTTATAAGGAATGAGTTGTCAATCATCTAAACTATGCCCTAACCTTAAATGCTGAAATCCTAAATGAAAAGTGTTACAATTAAAGTAGTGATAGAGACCGTAAAAACTTATAGTAAAAACTAATAGTACGGATGTGTACAAACTAATTAAGGGCAATGTAAGTTCTATGGCTAAGTGCCACCAAAATTAGGGGCCAACTAAGTCATTATATCTTTTCACTATATATTTGTCATTACGTTTATCATTTTCTTTAAAATGAATGATTATGATTAGTTCCTTATTATTTTTTCTTGTCATTTTTTTCTTGTACGAATCATTATCCACGAAGAGTAATCACGTTCCATATCAATTTTGCTTCATAAAGTTTTGATATTCCTTTTAATATAATGGATACCTGGATGGCCCTAGTCTTACAACTTTTTCTGCTGCGACTATACAATTCGAACAAAAAATGATATTTCAAACTACATACATTTCTTTTTTGGTATGGAAGGAGTTGGTATATGTTACGCAATATTTTCTTTTGTAAAACTTTAAGTTACGTGTAACATGGCTTTCACTATAATTTTGTTCTAGATCCACAGCGAGTTCTTTTTGTTACATACATACATGGGCTTTGTTTCATGGATGTAATCTAGTAAACTTATTTCTCTCTTTCTATTTTATAACTTGCTTAAAAAGACTTTACAAACCGTTAAATATAATCTAGGTACCCACTTATTGGTCGGACTATCTTTTTATTTTTATTTTTTTGAATGAAAGAGTACTACATTCACTTCCCTATTAATAACCACAATTAACTAGTATTTAACTTCACTATTGGATGGAGATCATTCTCGTCGAATGCCGAGTTGCCGCTTAAATATTTTCTCCTTTAAACCTTGTTTTATTTTGGCAAATAATAGTGACCTGAACTTGATGATATTTTCTCAGGGCCCAGATTCTGTCTGTGCAAGTGTATATATAAAACTAACTAATGGGCTTTAAAGCCCAAATTGAAATGATTGGATCATTTCAGTTCTATTGCACTTAATTAGTGGCACTTGTTATTATGAGAGTAATGAGAGTTGTGAGAGTAACATAAAAAGATACAAATAAATACTTTATAATATAATTAATAAAAATTGTTAAGTTAACTATTAAGTAGTGAACTACAATGTTTCCACAATTCCTAGACAAAAATATAAGAATCAAATCAATCAATAATCAAATAAAGTTTGATCAACTTTAGTGTGGCAATGTTAGATGTCCATTATAAATGAAACTTTAAACATATCCAAATGCCTTATAAGTAAAAAAAAAAAAAAAGAAAAATCTTTTAAAAAGTTACTTTATAATAAAAGCTGGAGGAGATTAATAAAATACAATGAGTTTTCCTGGGATTTTATTTTTATGAAGTGTCATAGTAATACATTTCGTCACAATCTATATCCCATTGAAACCTCGCCCGGTCAGAATAATTAAAATGAAGGATAATGGGCCGGCCAAAATCCAGGCCTTTTTTCGCCATTTAGTAGCTGGAAATTTTGAAGATGTAGTATGTAGAACTTTAAATTCTCATCAATGCTAAGTATCCATTTGCTTCCAACATTATGACGAAATAGTCGACGGACGGTCATATGACAATGATATGGAGCGATCTTTTACATGAAGTTGAAAGTCGACGTGGTTCGAAATTGATAATTTGATATAGTGCCTTTTATTTTGAATTTCTTTTAATTAATTTTTGATCTTTGATTGTACAAAAAAAAATTAGGGTGGATGACATTTTACTTCTCGAATTTTGGCCCTTTAAATAAAAGTCTCCTAAGTTTTAGTGATACTACATTTTTTCCTTGAGATTAATTGAGTCTAATTGAGTAAGAATCTCAAAATTTAGAGATTATTTTCAGAAATTATAAATTATCACTTTCAAGAAACAAAAATATTGTAAAGAAGTATTCATTTGCATTCAGAACATGACGACATACACAACAAATTTACCTATTAATAAAAATGTGGTGTTAACTTTTTAATAATTAATGTGAAAGTCCACTCTGTTTGTTTCTTTTTTCATGGTTTTTTTTTTTCAAAAAAATAATATAATAACAACTGTTCTATGCTAACATATCTGTTTACATTTTTAATACATTTTTTTACATTCTCAAAACAAAAAATATCTAAAAATACACACTAAAAAAACGAAAGAAACATACTCATTATAGTTTGTTTACAGTTCGTTCATTGGCTTGGGTAACTCCATGAGACCACCAAGCATCAAACCGAAAACTTTTTACTTTTTTAACTTTTTTTTTTTAAAAAAAACTTATTTTAACTTTTGCCAAACCAAAACTTATTTCATAAATCATAATATAATGTCTTAAAGAGTGGTAAGACAATATAATATTATTATTTTGTCTTTTGTTTTTGAGAGGGTGTTTTCTAACCTCTCTTCAAGTTAAACGTTCAAACTCCAGTTTGATTTCTTCTGATAATCGGATGTAAGGCAAATATAACGTTACGTGTCCAACCGCATTTTGATTATTTTCCAAATATCACATACCTAACCGTTTCGATGAAGTTCCAAAAGGATTCGTAAAATTTTGATAACAACACGACTTAAAAGGGCATTCCTACAACAGATGTAATAACCAGCACCGGAAAACAATATCGATCATTATAAGCATTGAAAGGCATTTTAAAATGTGATCGACCGGGAAAGCACATACGTACCAAATCTTCTAATGTATATGACTGATGATCAACAAAGTAATGTTGGTCAATTTGGTTTCAGGATCAATGTCCATGGTTGTAGATTTTGACCATATTATTGGGAGATGACACGTAACGAGAAAAAGGCATCCTCAATTAGATTAGAACACAATAAGAACTGGGGTGATGTTATTTGTTAAATTAATTAATTTGACCTTGACCTTCACATAAAGTGGTATTAGCATTTAGTGCTGACTGCTGAGTACTGACCAAGTTCCACTATCCTGTGGAATCCGGCACTTGCTACGTTGGCTGTTAGGACTTGTATGCATGACTTAATTAAAAGGTTTCTATATATAGTTTGTCTCCCTCACTTCATATACTTACGATCTATCAGAGTAAAATGTAAATTATTGATACTTATATACTTCCTCCATCCCATAATTATTGTCCAATTTGAATTTTCATTTTTAGTTTAAATTGTACTAAAAGTGAAATCTCAAACTAGACAATAATTTTGGGACGGAGGGAGTACATAAAAAAAATATCGAATCTCACCTTGGCAATAAGAAATAGCTAGGGAAAATCTCGGTGTCGGGTTCCACTTTATCGTAACATTTGTGAAACAAAATGTTGATAAACGAATGTATATAATATTAACACTTGGCCAAAAAAAAATAAAAATAAAAATAAAAATGTAGTAACACTTGGCCGGGCTTTTCTTGTAGCAAATTAAATATATCAGTGGAAACTAAAACGAAATCTGTAGGGTGAAACGTGGTCGACCTCTGTTAAGTACTTACGGGTCTTCCAAATTAAATAAATGAAAGATCACTTGCTCCATTTCTGAGGAAGAACTACTTCTCAAGAAAAGCGATTATTCTTCTAGACAATTTTATTTGGAGTCAATGATGCTCTCTCTACCTAAATTTATCCAAATCTACAAGCTTAGACTCTAGCTAGCGAATTGCGATATCCAGCTAGGCATAGGAGTTTAAATTTTTCCATTTCTCACTATCTTTTCTTGTCCAACCAATTGTAAATAAATAATTTGTTTTCTCTGTATATAGAGCTGGATTTCATTGAGAATAATTCCATTGCAACCCCCTGCAAAAGAGACCGTCAAAATGTACCTAATCCTGATGTTGGGATGAAACATACTTACATATACATAGGGACTAATTAGTAGTTGAATGGTGACGCAAATCACGTGTTAATTGCATCAGAAAATGATCAGGTACAAACGAAAATGGTCAGATTTAGGGTTTTCTACCCTCTTTTAGAATTGTTTCATATTATCTCATATTATTGGAGTAATTTGGATTACAGCTGCTTAAGTCGAAACTTTTGATGGTGGAATTTCCAAGGGTTCCAGTAAGGCTTAAGTTATCTTGTTTCATCAGTCCTATATAAATAATAATATATATAGCATTGTCTTGTTAAATTATGTGAGTGTTACAAGGTAAATTATTTTTTTAAAAAAATCAAAGTAGTGATGTCTCTTAAAACTCAATTGGTTATGTTAGTGTACTTTCTCGACATGATAATCATTAAGTTTTCATATTGAAAAACTTCATAATGACCTAATCATTCTCTCTTTTCCTTCCATTTTCATTAAATAATTAAAAATTGTTACATCCCTACAGTGTAAGTAGCCTGCATTAGTTCAAAACACAAAAAGTAGGACATGTAGAATTCAAAAGATGGACAAAATATATGGCCTATCAAATAGGTGCCCTAATTGAGAAGGCTGCTAAAATGATTTGTCTAGAAAAGTAACACCCGAGTAGGAGCATCTTCAAAATTGTTATTGTTCTGCTTATCACTAAAAGAAAAAAAAAAAGGAAAAAAAAAAACCAGGAAGCTGGTAATTAAGTGGTAACAACTCTGGTTAGAACAATTGGGAAATGATAATTAAACAATGTGATTCGTCCCTTTTAATTGTGTGGGTGGGTACCCAACTACCTGTGTGGGTGGCTTGAGTTGAGATTGAAGATATGGTTTTGACTTTTGACTTCTCCACCACCGATTTTACCCATCAAAATGTGTTTGGTCGGTCGGTTCATTCGGCCATTCGGGTAAGTGTGAACCAAATTGATGAGTATAATAATACGTAATTTTATTATTGTTCAAAAGAATTTTGGATACAACCAACACATTCGCTGAATCTTGTTGCCTATGCCGATCCAGCATCACAGATATACATACATACATACATATATATATATATATATGCTTCCAAGATTTATTCTTCTCTTTTCATTTAAACAGTATAAGTGTACGTCTTAGATTTGTCATATCATTTTCGTGTCATACTTGCGTAACATTTTTCTAGAAAAACTATAGTCATTTGGGTGTGTTTAACTCGATACAATTAATTTATACTTAATGGAAAAATACAATTCCAACTTTCACCAGGTTGTAAATATGATTATTCATGTCTTGAATATTTTTTAAAAATTTTACAAACATTAAGTGTATACAGAGAACTCGTTAAAAGAATTTATACCATTAAGTATAGTGGCAGAATTATGATTTTATGAACAGAGGGTAAAATGATCAAAATTTTAGTTTGTAGGGGCAAAAATATCAAAAAAATTTATATTTTTTACATTAAAATTTGAAAGCACTCTTTAAGAAAAAATTCTGGTAAAGAGGCAACCGCTATCGCTGGTCCATAGCTCCGCCACTGATTAAGTATACCCGGCAAACTTCGTTTTCCTTAGGTAATCTTTAACCTCACGAAAATGATAAATGAAGCTGATGTCCACGTTGCATTATGTAATAAAGACGAGGGACAAATCTCTGGTCCGATGACAAATCCAGTCATGAGGTAGTGAGCTGAATGGAATCTTTAAAGTTTGGACTTTAGATCAATATTTGTGTCCAAAAGAATAAAACCACAGCAATATGAAGAGTTTCTACATTGTTTTCTTGGGAGGGAATTTTTCTCGCCCTGGAAGTTTAATTATAAGGAATTTTGATATTTTGAATTGGAATCTTCTGGTAGATAAGAATATTTGTATCAAACATAACAAAAATCAACATGCCTCCATATCTGGTATGCGAGAAAACGACCTTCTGCCGCTTTCAAATAGATCTAAGATAATAACAAATAAATTATGGCTGCACGTGAAAATTCTTTTATGGGAAGAGAAAATGCACAAATTCCTTCCAAAAGAATACTCATCAAGATCATTTAAATTCGAACTTAAAAAAGTGAAAGTTGTGAAACCAGGGATTTCAGCATAAATGTGCTTTATATATGAGGCTCATTGCCACTGTATCCGATGGGTGAAAGAAAAAAAAAAAACAAAAAGATCGACACTGGAATCCATATATCGGACCAAAAAAAAAAAAACACTTGACGTTTTCGCAGAATCAAGGCTATAGAGCACGAATGGAGTCCGTATCCAGTGCACCCGAGTATACCGTATACCCCCTCTAAACACACGCGTTACATGCGCTTAACATTTTTCACCTTTACATTAAATGCTGGTTATCCACCCATTTCATACTGGTTATCTACAAGTTGTAAACTAGTTATCCAGAAGATGTAAACTGATTATCCACAATTTGTAAACTGGTTATCCACAAGGTGTAAACTGGTTATTCACAAGTTATAAACTGGTTATCCAGAAGGTGTAAACTGATTATCCACAATTCCCAAACAACAAAAACTGAGTGTCCTAATTTCTTGGTCTTTCTACTTTTTTATTAAACTGTTTATCCTATGATATTATCCTGCATATCCATAAGAAAATGGCTATCCAAACGGCATGTTCATTGGGGGGCTTCGCCCCCCATGATAAACTAAATGACTCCCGCGGCTACCGGAATCGCAGGTCACCAACCTGCCTCAGTTGCGCCGTCCCGCCGAATACGCCAATGTAGCTAAGGTAATCCTTTTTTTCGAGTGTGTGTAAGAAGAGCGTGTGTGTAAGAAAAGTGTGTTATTGCGTTAAGAGGGGACACAAATTACTTGTATAAATCCCCCCGTGATAAACTAAACGACCCGGCTGCGCCGCCTTTCGCGGCTGTGCCGCCCCCATGCCGAACATGACAAATTTCATAAATAGTATTTAATTGAATGAGGGAAAATTTGCCAAATAATGGAGAACAAAAAATGAATGAGGGGCAGCTGGATAACCAGTGTAAAAAATACGGACAAGGATATCCAAGAAAAATATAAAAGGAAAAAAATAAAATTTGGCAACTGGTTATCCAGTTGTGTGTAACTGGTTATTCATAATGTGCACACTGGTTATCCACTATATCCATACTGGTTATCCAACAGGTTAATAATGGTTATCCAGCTGTGTGTAACTGGTTATCCATAGTGCCAACACTGGCTATCCACATGGTGAACACTGGTTATTCACACGCATTTAAAAAAAAAAAAGAAAACGAATGATGAATTATCTAGCGAACTCACACTATTCTAAGAGAGTAAATTACATGTGCAAGGAGTATACGTTGTTTTCGGGTGTACCAGATAATTTGCCCACGAATGATTCCTTTAATTGACGTTTGTTTTTTGAGATAGATAATTCTGAAGATCATTAATTCTACCCAATCTCGAACCTAGTACTTCCTCTCTTCTTTTTCTTTTTTCGAAGTTTAATTCGTTTCCTCAAGCCACAGAAAAACAAAAGAACAATAATAAGTTCTCATTATCAAATAAATATTCCAGTTGGACCTTACCATAACATATATATGGTATACTTAATTAATAGTAGTTTCTTTGGTTCTCAAAACCTCCATTTTTTCTGTATTTAGTGACGTTTCTTTCGATAGGAAGTTTCTCCAAATTCGCCTCCCTCCCCCCAAAAGAAAAAATAAATAAATTTTGGTATTAATGGTATGGTGTTCGAATGGTTTTGTTAACTATAGCTTTATATCTCATATTTTAACTGGATCTGGGCATGATTTGATGCAAATGGACAATTACAGGGACCTTACCGATATAGTCACTTCTTTTGAGATTGAGGCTGTTTTGACATTGATCACTTGGAAGAAACTCATTATGATTGTCTACTTTGAAATTTTATTTTATATTTTAAATTGTGTTAAAAATATGAATCTAAAATGAATAATTATTTGAAAGAATTTGAGTTTTCTTTTTTTTTTTTTCTAAAATAATTGTCATATATTCTTTATTAATATAATAAAGAAGACAATCTTTTTGAAACGTAGAGGAATAATTCTTAGAACGACAAAAATAAGAAACCTCACTTTCCTAACTTTCGAGTACCACACATAATGCACTTGTAAATTTGCTTCTTTAAACAGAAAGAATACTTTGAAGAAGCTCGAAGAGCACTGCAAAGATGTTTGATGAAATTGTGGCAAAGGAACAATTAAAAACCTACCACGTAGAGTATGATTGTAAGTACTTTAAACACATGCATTAGAAGAATCATATTCAATCCTTGATATTGAAATTATAGCCAAAAAGGGAAACACTTAAACTCATCTAATCAACCCATTAGAACGGTGAATTTGGTTTTTTTTTTTTTTTTTTTGGGTGCTGTTAAATAAAGCATGTCAGGATTTCATCATGGATAGTTGCATACACTCCCAACCATTGAACCCGCTAGACATACAATATTCTTTTTGTTCACTTAATTTGTTAAATTAGAATGGTAAAATGAAATAAATTATTGCTCTTTAAAGCCGGTAAAATAATTTTATTTCTACAAACTACCACAGATCATTGATCGATGCAACTCGATATTTATTTCAAATGTATATTTTCATTTCGAAAGCACAAAATTTAAAATTGAAATCCAGTAGGAAGCATCAGTAACATGCATAAAACTTGGGGTGTACCCTATACCGTATACATACATAAGGGACCAACAAAAAACAGCTGCCTGAGTTTGGCAACAGCTGCCCGAGTTAGGCAATCTCTTCTGACTAGAATATTATATATATAATTATATACATATACACACACACATATATATATATATATTATTTATGACTTCAAAATATGTCAAATAATTTGGTGTACACAGCTGGTTGTCAAACTGCATTATTTGTGACGAATATTTAGGCTGTTTTTGTGGGGATTTCGATTTGGATCAATAATACTTATGCATTTCGTTATGTCGTTATGTACTAAATTTTTCACGTCAGCTTTCTTCTTCTTTTTTTTTTTTCCCCTTTCTGATAAAGAATTACGAACGGAAAATATATAGATCAAATTTGTCAGAGGCTAATTTAATGCTTTGAATAAATTCAAGTATTAAAAGTACCGACTCTTTATAGAATTATTATTATTCAGTTAGGCGACGCGCACAACTCATCTGAAATTATAGGAAAGACATTAGTGACGGAACAAGAATTTTCAAATCGCGGAATTGAAAATAAGATTATTCAACCGTTATCGAAATACCAAACTTAAAAAATTTCAATTAACGAACACCCTTTTAAGAAAAAAAATCCGGCCAAATCCGACCGGCCGGGGGTCGATCGACCACGCTGAGCCCCTTGGTTCCTTGACTGAAAGACAGTACTTATTATATTTTTCTGCCAATTATAAACAAAAAGTATATATCTGTTAGAAAACAATTATTATTTTATACTGATTAAATGATGGATGCAGGACGGTGTAGCTGATGGAGGAAGTTGCATATAATAAGGTATTAGAAATTTGTCCTGTTTTGATTAGAAATGAGGTTTAATTCAAAGTCAGGAATGGAATACTAATAAAAAATTCAATGTCAAAAACAGAAGAGGATTGAATAATAAATAGATAATAACATGACATGAATAATACGCAAGGGCAAGGCAAACGGAATCCTCGGCTAAAGTCGTACCAGATTAACATCTTACGTGTGTCCTCATATCTGGTTAGAGATTCTATTTTTATTGTACTACACTTCTTATAGATTTCTGGGAAAATAATGACTGGCAGTACTAAAATTATTTGTTTTTAGTAGTATCTTCGTTGTTGTCTAACCTTAAATTATTCAACAAATCATTGAATTTGGGAGCCGACAGCGTTTGACATTTTTAAGATAATCTAGCTAATTGTAGCTCATCATTCATAGTATATTTTAATTTTTCTGTTTCTGTCAGACAAATGAAAAACAACACAAATGATTTGTGCACAGAAAACCCAATATTATTGCTAGTGTCTCAATCGTGCAAAATTACTCCCACATTCGTGCATGGGTTATATAGTCCCTTGTCTTACACACTCTTACTTAATTCTGATACAATTTTAAGATGTCCAATGAATAAAACATTCACATATCTTGTATCGCTATTCTTGTCGTAACCCCACTACGAATTTATCAAAAGGTGATCCGAAATCATTTTCTAAATGATCTGGTCCACTAATTAATTTTGGAGGCGCTCGTTTTTTTTTTAAAAAAAAAAGTTAGAAAAAAGGGTCCAAGTGAAAGTAGTAGGTACTAGTACATTCTCACCACCATCGAAAATAAGTTTCTATAGTATGGTATCGACTTTTTGTAATCTTCCATCGATCGAATTTCATTTTGGAGTTTCGAATGTGGGAATATATATCCGTATGGAAACTTCAGTTTCAAGTATTTGTCCTTTCGGGAATTGGAGTTTTGGACGGCTTCCTCCACGACAAACCCTACAAAACCATACTATTGCCCTTTCCACAAGTTGTGAATTTTTTCAAGATTTGTGCAGACGCATAAAAAGCGAAAGACTGGTATCGCATAAACTCGCTTTCGGGTCATCCAAATGTTTTAATTGAGATGACTGAAATCAATACAAATATTTGTACGTACATGTAACAATTTCCATATTTTAAATTTTTTTCTCTTTTTATTTATTTATTTAATTAATTGATGATTAAACTAAATCTATTGTCATCATTTTACATATCGCGGCTGTGAAGTCAATAAAAACTACACTGCCTTTTCTTCTGCCTTTTTTACATTCGCATTTGGCCAAAAGTGGGTTCAAATTCTTAATGGTGAAAAGCAGTTGTGTCCTCATAGAAATGAATCCACGATTTTTTTTTTATTTTTTTTTCGACTTTCTCTACCTAAAAGTGGCCATAAATCGTTACATATATAAAAAGGGAGCGACTATGGTTCAGTCAACTTAATAGTCCAGTTAACATTGATAGTCGTCAGATGATTAAGATTAATAACAACCATTAGATTAAAATTAGGTGTTTTAAAATTAAAAAACACCACGCCACACTTATAATGGCACATACACTAGTAAATTATCCATCCGCTATTTGCGGCTAAAAAATTATTTAGTAAACAACAAAGTTTTTACCCGACCTCATGCTCTTCGAGGGTTTTTTCCCTACTAAGAAAAATCATTTCAATGGTTACAATTTCCTGTCTTTTATTTTTCTTCTCTAGAATGGTTCCATTAAAACAAAATTCGATTATTCAAATAAAGATAAACACAACTTTTTTCTTATTTGTTTTTTAAAATTTTTTGCTATATTTATTCTACTTGTCGAAGAGGATTCTTTGCTGGTGCATGCTTTCACCGTTACGATGGTTCCGGTGCTTTCCGATGAACCCATGTCCGCCGCTGATGTCACCCCTCTTCATGCTCTTATTCAACTTGGCAGTCATGGTGTAAGCCTTCGAAAGTGTGCGACTGTGTGAGGGCTTTTTGGGAGCAAGCAGTGGGGGTGTTTTGTGGATCCCTAATCAGTATCCCGATGAAGTGTTATCCAGATGCATCATGGAAGAGAATAACAATTCATCCGTTCAATTAAAGGGCAGGGTTTCATCAAGTGTTTGAAAAGAAGGCGTGAGAAATCTATAGAAAGATGAGCAAATTGATTTTTCGAAGTAATATTAATAAGCTACAGACATAAAGCAAATTGATAAGGAATTAATAAGCTATAGATATAATAGGGATCTCATACCCCGAAATGTAAGACTCTAGGCCTTCGGCCTCCTCTATTGTAACAAAAAAAAAAAAAAAAAGCTACAGACATAGATCAAGAATTAATAAGATCAAGTAATATTAAGGTTGTGACAATGAATAAGGAAGGAGTCAGGGTGTGGAAATTCTAGAAGTAATATTTTGCAAATTGATTTTCATTTGACAATTAAAAAAAAAAAGTCAAAATAAACAATAATGGTATGAAAGTGCAGGCAAGAAAGGAAATCGGCATTCTCCTAACAAGAACATTGATTGGAGATAAATTCAGCCGGGGACTAATAAGAAAATAAACAAAGCCTTGAAGATTAATTAAAAAAATATTCACTAATTTATCTAATTAGCCAATCAACAATTATTAAAGTTTCGTTTTGGTGTTGAACACCTCGTAGTCACATATTGTAGTCACATATTGTACTTTTATTGGATAGATTTTAACTAAATAATTTAATCAAAAACTTATGACCGAATCATAGAATTTTTCATATAAAAAATATATTAATCCAATAATAAAATTAATTGGTCATTACTAAAAATTTGTGGTTGCCATACGCCAACTCTTTTTGAACAGGTTTGTCGACATTTAGGTTTAGCTAAGCGTGGGTGAGGGTGACAACAGTTCGTTTCAAAAAGAAAACAATGAGAGCATCCTACCAATAAAGTTATAATATATTTTCCATTACTGAAAACTTGTGGAGCAAATTACTAGTATTAGCCAGTTCTTTGAAACGGAAGGGACCTCAAAATCTATAGAGGTGTGTAGCAGATATTTTTAAAAAAAAAATTAACTAAAAACTATATATCGTCAACTTCTTTATAAATCACCCCCCAACGATTGACAACAAGCAAAACCAATCATAAAAACACCTTACCGTTATTAATAATGACCTGACGTCGTAAATAACAAAGTTGTGCGTATTTCTTTTCATAACTATACCTACATCCATTTAAGATTAAAAGATAGTTAAAATTCAAACAAATCAATCCTTATAAATTTTTTTGTCAATTTTTTTTCTATAAATATCACTTTTCGATTTTTTATATGGGATTTTATTTTGTACCGTGATAACATGAACTTCCTTACAAGATGAACCATTGACTTATATGTAATTTTCCTATATTATATGATTTTGGGGGGTTGGGGGGGGGGGGGAGGGGAGGTTAGAAAATCATGTTACATATTACGAAAAAATAGATTGGTGAAGTGTCAAGTTAGTAAGCTGCAGTTGGTCAATTAAATGATGTAATGACTATACAATTCGTAAACTGGAGCGAATTAACTTATACTAATAATCAATAATGAATGTCTCTCGAAAAAGATCTTAACTGAAAATAAAAATCATTTAGCATTAAAGGTCAATTAGTGCTGAATAACTGCTGATGGATCAGGGACCCATATGATAAAAAAAAAACCCCACGTTTTGATGCTTTTGTCGCAAAGTAAAATCTATTTCGTTTTCAATTGTGAATTATTGATTTTAATTTGCCATTTTTGGGAAAAACTTTTTTGAATTGGAAGCCACATTAAGGATGATCATTGAAAATCATTTACCCCAATTTAGCTTAGTTTAATTAAACTCATCATTCCCCTTGAATCGATTCCTGATTCTCGAAGCTGGTCATAGTACTCTATTATCCTCTAAAGCTGTAGTCCAGAATATATCCACAATATATTTCGATCATACGCTAAAAGTATATCATGTTTCGGTATCCCAAAATTTTTACAGCGAGACTATACCATTGAGTCCGATACATATAAATTCAAATTAGTAAAATTTTTAAGATTCAACACGTACGTACACAAAAATTTTTAAATTCAGATGATATTATTAAATTCAACTATTCTTGTGAAGGGAAAAACTTGAGCTGAGTTTTGAAAGTATCGTTTGATGCTAATAACCAGTATATAAATGGCTTGTCAAAGTGAATATTAAGGTTGAAAATTGTTGCTTATAGTACTGCAACTAGTTGAGTGGAGGATGTTTGGTAGTATTTTGTTTTGATGTCTTTTAAAAGTTCTTTAATAAAAGAGAGAGAGACTCGACTACGGTCTTCCATCACCGTTCCTTTTAGGAAGCTGGGCGAAAAAATAAAAATAAAAATAAAGGCCTTTCTTTCTAATCCCAGATTGATTGAGTTAAGCCCACTTCTTTACTTGCAATTTGGGATTCTTTGTTTTTTTTTTTGTGTGTAATAATCTAAAAGGACTTTGATGAAAAGAAACTTGATTCCACTTTGTTATGTCCCCTCTTTTCGTTTTGCACTATCTCTCTATGCCTTCAACACCAAGGTATTGTGCATTTCTTTCCCATTTCACACTTCACTATTTTACTACTGTCCTCACCTGAATGGTAAAAATAAAATTTGCCTTTTACTACCTAATGTTGGCTGGACCCTACGTAAAAAATGATTCATTGTACCAGCGTCCAGCAAAACAAAATTCATAAAAAGTTGTGATCCTGATCGCTATATATAAAAATGCTACACTAAACTACTATTATTTTCAAAAACTAAGTATTACTTCTGTCCCAAAATTATTATCCAATTTGAGATTTCACTTTTAGTACAACTTGAATTAGAAATAAAATTTCGAACAGGACAATAATTATGGGACAAAAGGAGTATTAACTTACAATGGAGATTAGATTTAATATCGTATGAGTCGAAAAACAATTTGGATCACAGAAGTGATTGATGCTATATGATAAACTACGAGATGGATTCGTGTAGTCCCCATGGATAAGTGATGAGTGATGACCAAGTTGAAGGAAGATGAGGATCATATTTTCAGCCATTTGAACATCGAGTATTAAAAGAATAAGTTCTTTTTTTCTTTTTTCTCTTTATTATTATTTTTTTTTTTTTGGAATTATATTTCTAATGTATTTAGTAATGCAGGGGATGGTACTCCAGGAAATTATCAGCTGTCCTGAAGAATAATTCAATTTGATTTGAGATTGTATGTTGAATTCTTACTACGAATTGCATACGCATGAACCATAAATTGGTTTAGTGTGAATGCTTTCGTATTAATTGTAAGGTGCATGCTTGGTCAAACATCTTAGATATACACTACTTCTGATGAAGTGTTCCTTTTTTATTTTTCACACATTTCTGCTAAAATGCATTTGCTATCACTAGTTGGGCAAAAATTTAATTATGATAGTGTGTGCGAAAATATATAATTTAACCGTGTCACATTTTTTGTAATTACTAACACAATGAGATGTAATTATGCATTTTCACATATACTAGCACGTTAATAACTCATTAATTGTTCAATTTCATTGATTAAATATATATTCATTGTCTCTGTCATTATTATTGATGGTAATTAAATAAAATATGGACCAAATCCAGATCACAGTGACATCCTTGACTTCCTGTTATCCAGCCTGAAAATTTCGTACTTAACTACCTCCCAAAAAATATGGTTTGGTCTGAACACAAAATTATAGGAATAAAAAAAGAAAAATAATAAAGTGAGGGAAATAGCAGTATAAAACATGTACAAAGGGGCTCAAATCTTTTTCAAAAGGGTCTACACAACTCTTCTCTTCTCTCAGTTGGACCCTCTTCCTCCTTTCTTTTACTCTTTATATCTCTCTCCCCCCTTTTGATCACCTTTTCTCTCTTTGATCTCTCCTCAGTCAGTCTTCCAACCATATACACACAAAAAAAAAAAAAAAAAAAAATCCTCGGAGATCCAAATTAACCCAATTAAATCCAACCAATTAACACTAGTGCCTTTTTGTTTTAATTTACCTCCAGTCCTAAGAAGAACAAAATGGTGGGTTCTTTTTTTTTTTGTTTTTTGGTTCTTCGTATATGCAGCATATTTGGTCTTCGAACAAATGAATGATTGTTTATATATATATGTCTTGTTGTTTGCAGGAAATGGAAAGCCAGAAATCGGACTCGTGGGAAGGCTATGTGAATTGGAGAGGAAAGCCAGCTGTTAAAGGCCGCCATGGAGGGATGAAGGCCACATCTTTTGTCTTAGGTAACCAATTTAATCTCTTATTACACATGCAACATTAATTTCCTCCACCTCGGAAAATACAAAACCAAAGTAGTACACTAAATTACCAGTACATGCATCATATATAGTCCTATCGGGGTTTAATAGGTTTCTTACCTTTTTTTTTTTTTTTTTTCCCCTTTTTGTTTTGGGCATTTGGGTATACAGTGGTGGAAGTGTTGGAGAATTTGGCATTTTTGGCGAATGCGAGCAATCTGGTGAGGTATTTCGCCGGATATATGCACTTTTCGCCATCGGAATCGGCGAATTCCGTCACGAATTATATGGGGACAGCCTTCTTGCTGGCTCTTCTGGGTGGCTTCTTATCGGATGCTTTCTGCACTACCTATGTGATCTACCTAATCAGTGCCGTTGTTGAGTTCCTGGTAATTACTTTTAATCATTTCTCCTCTTTTGTTGAATGAATTCCTCCTCCTCCTCCAAATCATTACTGGAGTACTTGTAATCATACATGAATCACCCCCCAATTATTGTGGACTTGATTGCTCTGATTTTGACGGTTATCTCTGTTTCTTTTCTTTTGGCTCTTTTGATCTCTGCTTTTTTTTTTCTTTTCTTTTTTCCCCCCTTTTTTAATTAAAAGAATTTAATTTTGATTATGATTAAAGGGTTTTTCATGGCCTGAATTGCACGTGACATTCGGTTTGCAGTAAATTAAATAAGACTGCAGGGTTGTGTAGCCTTCCAAAAGTTGGAAAATGTGAAAGCAAATTAGTACCATGTGACTCTTATAGCATTCATGATTAATATGCCCTCCCAATAAAATCTTTCATTTTGCATTCAACCAAAAATCTGATGGTGTCCCCCGGAATTTTACTGCAAAATTTAATACGTTGTTTGTTTCCTTTCCTTGATGGTGTTTTCCATCTCATCATAACTTTTGAAATTTTTAATACACTTTTTTACATTCTCAATACAAAAAAATACACCTAAAAACACGTATTAAAAAAACCAAACAAACAAACACACCTTTTTACTTTTTTTTTTCTATTAAATTTTTTTAATAAGTCTACCGCGGTCTAAGGTCGTGCACGCAATGTATGTCAGCAAATACGTATTTCTCGTTTATTTCTGTTTTTGTTTTTTGGGGAAAATAATAGTTGAAAAAAAGAGCACTACGTATTCCACTAAACCTAATTAAACTCGGTACCTTGACGTTATGTATAAACTTTTGTTTCTATTATGTGCTTCATACTTTGCACCATTATTCATACGCATCATCGATCTTACAGTTTTAACACTTTCTCCCCTCCCAAAATAATATATATGGTGTTTGTTTTGTTGCATAAATGAAAACAATCTAAGCTGGGAGCGACATGATATTTGTCCTTTATCCCCTTCCTTTTTTTTTCTCTATTCTTCTTCCACATGCAAAAATGACAAATTTGTGGCTAATTAGAAAATGAGGTTTTTTTTTGGGACTTTGTCCACGCCAAAAATGGCACTAGATAATAATGTTACATTATCTCGTATTTTTTTGGGGGGCGGAGATTTGGATCAGCGGGAAAGTCAACTTTCAACTGTGTAGTAAAAAAGGACAGAACTATATTCAAAACAACCTAAAGCCAGATATTCAATTGGCTAAGCTAAACACTCCAAAGTCAATTAAGCTACGTGTTGTTTCACGTGTCCTTAGCCTGATGGCAAAATTTTCCATCAAAGATTAAATTTTTTATTTTATTTTATTTTTCTTCATTAAAGGTCCTTTTCTTTCTCCCTATTCTTTGGGGCTTCTGCAAGTTGACAAAAGTAGTAATTTTATGGTTCGAGCTGATAAGATTTTAAGGATAGAACCCCTCAGCCCTTCCTCTTGGTGTTTCCATTTCCCTTTTGTGAAGGCAAACCAAAAGACAGCTTTCATTGTTGCAAAAGACACATATTTAAAGCACAAGGAATATGTGAGGTTAAACTGTGAGTTATCTATATGTCATATGTGTGTCAATTCACTCATTCAACCATTTTTTTAAATCACTTTGTACATTCGTCTTCTTACTCTTACAATAAGAGTTAAATGTTTTTGGGAGATTGAGGTGGGAGGGATGTGTGTGATGGTTATGGGATTAGGATGGGGGATGGTTATTACCGGGAGTTCGAGGGTTCGATTCTCATCAGGGCCATTTAATTAAAAAAAAATGTTTGTGTGAGATTTAACCAAACAACAATGATGCAATTGTATGTTTTGAGGTCTTATCTATTTGTAACAATAATGGCAGTTGCTCGTTTTTTTATATTTGAAAAAATGTAAAATGCACATAATTTAGATGCAGCCAATATGGTTGAGAAATTTTCGGGGACCCATGCCGGGGCGTGACCAAATGCATTACTTCATTTTCATAATTTCAGTTGAAAAGCTACTTCCTATACTTGGGTTTTGGGGATTTCCTATATAAAGATCGAATTAAGGTTTTGTCTGTGGTGATCGATAAGGCCTCCTTCCTCAGCCAATAGCGTATCACCACCCATGCCAGCTCTCCCGGGTCCAACTCAACCCCCCATCTGGTGGGCCCACCGCCCCACGCACACACACACAAACACAGCTTAAGCTGCTTCACATAAATTTCTTTCCCCAGTTTTGCGGGCTATCCATTATGCCACTTCTCATTCCATGAGAATAACAACTCTCCTCTCGATTTTTTATTATCTCCAAGAAATTAATTCCTTTCCATTGGCCAGAAACAAATCACTTTTTTTTTTTTCTTTCTCTGTTTTTCTTTTTTTGGGTTTGTGAGAATTTCATCACATAAAATTACGTATGTGTTTTGACGGGGTAAAAATTGTGAGATTTTAAAAAGCATAACAATTGGTAGCTATGAGTCGGAGATGCAAATCTCAGTTAAAACCTACCCCAAAATAAAAGGTTATCTACTTGATAACTAATCAACTATGTTCGTCGACTAGTTTTATCGTAAAATGAAGGGGAATTTTATCTCAAAAACAAATGTCTCTTTCCAACTCCAATCAATTTATAAAATTGCATGTGCAACAAGAAACATCTAGATCGGCTTGATGATTATTCAATGATCATTTATAAAGTGGTGCCAATACTACCTATCATTGCTAAATGTGAGAGCATGTTTATAGATCGATAAAAGCGCAGTTCAATCCTTTAGCTTAAGATAGGGATTAAACCAGAGTGGCTAATCTTGATTTGATTCCTTCATACTAGTATATGTGTGCTTTTTTGATTGGAATACTTACTATTAGTGACATTTCCATCGGGGCATGTCGAACCACAGAACATTCCCCCTTTTTTTTATTGGGGAAAAAGAATCATTATGATGACAGCTAGCTCATGGTTAATTTAATTATTTATACCCTAAGTTGTAAGTAACTTTCGAACCACATTATAATAGTTTCCACTTGAAAATGACCACAAAATTTTTTTTTAAAAAAAATAATATTAATTATCCAATTCCCAATTTGTTGATCTTCAAAGGCCACAAAAATGTACAAGGGAAAAGGAGACAGTTGTTTGTCTTGATGACCACTAGGTTAAAATATAAAAAAAGACCCCACCCTCCCCTCAAACAAAATGAAATCTTTGTGTTGTTGAATTTGAGTCTTTTGCATGCATGTGATTATCATCATATGATACTTATTACTACATGCTAGATTTGGCTTTGGATTTTATATGGTTGTGTTACCCTACCAATAATACTGTTGTTGGATTGGATGTGTCACTTTCTTTTTCTTAGCAACAAAATGGCGGAATATGTAAATTTTACCAAAATTGGGAGGTCTAAACTCTAAAGTGGACGTCAAAAGGAAAAAAAAAAAGACGAGTTGCCTTTCCCGTGAAAGTTTGACAAACAATAAGAAGAAGGCGGCTTCTTTACTGCACACTTATTGTTGCCTGGTTCTGATATTTGTTTTGCCTCGATTAGCCAGCTGGATTTGGTTTCTAGATGAAGTTGATAGTTTTAATCAATATTCATAAATTCTTTTCCTTTGACTTACGCCACAGTTCAACTCATGAGCACTCTTTCACAAGAAGTTATTGTGTACATGTATTGTACTTGCGTATCAAACTTCTTGTACTACATTTTTTTTGAAAAGTCAGTTAATGATGATAGAGACAATGATAAAATTACAAACCGTAATTGTAAAAAACGACAAGTTTTTAACTTCTTGAGATGAAATTTTGTTGACTAATGCCGCATGCAACAGGGGCTGGTGATACTCACAATTCAAGCTAGGACAAGCTCCCTACAACCACCAAAATGTGACCCTGCCAATCCCAACAGCCCTTGCGAGCAAGTTCATGGCGCACAAGCAGCGATGCTCTTCATTGGGCTTTACCTGGTGGCATTAGGTGTTGGAGGTATCAAGGGCTCTTTACCGGCTCACGGAGCGGAGCAACTCGATCAGGAAAGCCCAAAGGGTAGGAAGCAGAGATCCACCTTCTTCAACTACTACGTGTTTTGCCTGTCATGTGGAGCTCTTATTGCGGTCACGCTGGTGGTGTGGGTTGAAGATAACAAGGGTTGGCAATGGGGTTTTGGGATTTCTACATTGGCGATTTTGTTGTCGATTCCAGTCTTCCTTCTTGGATCCACATTTTACCGTAACAAGATACCATCCGGAAGTCCAATAACCACAATTGCTAAGGTGAGATGCGATTCTCTAAATAACATAATATACATACACTTTTCTTCGTGTGACAAGAATAATCATGTTTGAGACATTTCACTATACGGCGAGTTTACTCTTACCATTGCTACTCTGTTACACTAGTAATTAAAACGGAACCCTTAAAACTTATAAGTGTCACATTGATTGAACAGGTTTTACTGGCTGCATTTCTGAATTGTGGTAAATCAAAGAACTCCAGCAATGCCATAGTAAACATGGGAACAAGCCCTTCACCAACTCCAGTCTCCGAGGAAGACACAGGACCAGCTCTGAAGAGTACTATCACTGTTGCAGAACAACCATCAATTCAGCAAGAAACTCCATCAGCAAGTCTTAGTTTCCTAAACAGAGCTGTCGGAAACACCCCGGGTTCCTTCAATTGCTCGGTACAACAAGTGGAAGAAGTCAAAATCGTGTTCAAAATCCTTCCCATTTTCGCTTGCACGATCATTCTCAACTGCTGCTTAGCCCAGCTCTCCACATTTTCGGTACAACAAGCAGCCACCATGGACACCAAAGTCGGATCATTAAAAGTCCCTCCAGCATCCCTTCCGATTTTCCCCGTCGTCTTCATGATGATTCTCGCACCTGTCTACGATCACGTCATCGTCCCATTCGCCCGAAGAGCGACCAAAACAGAGATGGGAATCAGTCACTTGCAGCGAATCGGGACCGGATTAGTCCTGTCAATCGTCGCAATGGCGGTGGCTGCTCTAGTTGAGATCAAACGCAAGAGGGTAGCCACCGAAAAAGGGTTGCTCGATTCGGCAGAACCGTTGCCAATTAGATTCTTCTGGATTGCATTTCAGTACCTGTTTCTGGGATCAGCCGACTTATTCACATTAGCTGGACTGCTGGAATTTTTCTTCACGGAAGCACCCACCAGCATGAGATCATTGGCGACTTCTCTGTCTTGGGCATCATTGGCAATGGGGTATTATCTCAGCACGGTGATGGTGTCCATCGTAAACAGCGCCACCGGAAACTCGGGGCATCCGGGTTGGCTGTCGGGCCGGAACTTGAATCACTATCATCTGGAGAGATTTTACTGGCTGATGTGTGTGTTGAGTGTGTTGAATCTGCTGCACTATTTGTTTTGGGCAATGAGGTACAAATATAGATCAGTTAGGAGTATTAATACTACCACTCAGGAGCATTCTCAATATGCAAATGCAAAGAGCGTCCTGCAAAATTGAAAATTTATAGTGGTCTTTTTTTTGGGCAGCAATGAAGTTAAAAAAAAATTAGAGTATTAATACATGCAGTCTTAGTTGGGGCTGTAAATATGTCCAATGATTCGCTGCATTTTCTGTTATTCAGATTGCAGAGTCAGCAAGAGGATTAAGAAAAAGAAGCAAAAAAAAAAAAAAAGTGTAGGTTTGGAAATTCATCTTGTAACATCAATGCAAAAACTTGTTCAATGGGGGAATCTCTTTTTTTTTTTTTTGAAACATTCTCACGGTGGTTTGAGTTTGACAGATTAACTTACAAGAATTATTAGTTTGATAAATACAGGTAGACCTCCAAAACCAATTTTAATCGCAGAAACGTCATGCAGCAAATTCATTGAAAGTTCATGACATCATGTGCTAGATTTGAATAGAGTATATCATGCTTAAAAGACTTTCATCATGTGCTAGATGTATATATATCATGCCGTGAAATTTTTACTTGTATTTTTTTTTTTCAAATCTTTAAGACTTTAACTTGACCTTATAAATTCTTCTTTTTCATGGATAACTTGTCGTATAATTTACATTTACACATGGGATTCCTGATTTTCTTACACTACAACATTTGTTTAGTAGCCTCATTAATTTTCAAATTTTTTAAACAAGGAAGAAATCATATTTTCACCTTTAATATTATCGTTTTAAACAAAGCAATATGTCAATTAGTTGGGACCGTAGGTGGACAAATTCATGCACTTTTAATACCAAATAAATACATTAAAAATAACTCATTAGACATTGGGGATGTAGCTCAGATGGTAGAGCGCTCGCTTAGCATGCGAGAGGTACGGGGATCGATACCCCGCATCTCCATATCTGCCTTTTTTTGTTTTCCCCTTATTTTTGGAAGCTGCTCTGAGTTTGCGCATTCTGCTACTGCTGCTACATATACCAGATGCTAAAAAACGTTAAGCTTGTGTTAGCTTTAGTGCATCTCTAATTCTCCGAAAAACGATTCTTTCTCTTTTCCTCATACTTGATTACTTACTTTTTAAATTTTGTTGAGTTTATCAATAAGTAACTTGGGTATAATTTGAAGGAATTAGCTCATTGGGGTTTAATAAAAATTATATTTTAAGTGACGAACTAATTGACAACAATTAATTCATAATATACAATTTATAGATACTGTATACAATTTCAGTTCTGTAAGTACTTTTTTTTTTTCCCAGCTTCAAGAATGGATACAATTGTGAATCTTGAACACTTCCACGAAACTTAAAAACAAGGGATAATCAACTAGATGTCATGTTGCATAATACTCCTTCCCTCGCACAAAAATAGTCCATATTGGGTTTTGAGTTTTGCATTGTTTTTAGTATAAGGCTCCGTTTGATAATCACTGAAGTCTGAACACTTAACACTGAAGTTTGAAGTCTGAAGACTGAATTTACATTGTTTGATAAAAACGTCTGAATTTGATGTCTGAAGACTGAAGTCTGAAGTCTGAAGACTGAATTTGCATACTCAGGTTTGAAAGTTATTTAAAATTTTAATATAATTAAAATTGAATTATAAACAAAATTCTTTTAAATAGAAAAATCACTAATATTTTGTTCTAAATAATATAATCATAATTTTAAAATAAGTTTTTGGTATATATAATGAAAGTAGATATTACACTTGGTAAATAATCAATATATAATTAAATTTAGATTATTACGTATATATGTATACCTTGTTATTTAGCAAATTTCATGTATTAAAATTAGTTTAATTTGAGTTTGAAAGTTTGATATCTTTTATACTCATAATATAAATTCAATTTTAAGCACTCTTAATTAATTCATCTTAAGAAAATAAAAAATTTAAAATAATGTAAAAATAAGCGTCGAAATAAAGACGAAGGAAAAAAAGAAAAAAAAAGAAAAGAAAAAGTCATTACAGAAATTAAGTGATAAGTGATAAGTGGTAGGTCTGTCACTTATTTTCTGGCTCACAATTGAACTGAACATTCAGACGCACTTAATTAATTCAGATAGTGAAATTTTAATTATCAAACGCACTTAATTTATAAGTACTTAATTAGTTCAGAATTTAATTCATTAAGACTTTTTAATAATGATTATCAAACACACTTAATTTCATTAAGTACTTAAATAAATTAAGTCACTATATTAAGTGATTATCAAACAGAGCCTAAATTTGAAAACTCAATGTGGATTATTTTTTTGGGTCAGAGGTAGTATATAACTTGTCAAATGCTTATGAAACCAAATTAAATTCTTCATACAGAACTGCACGAGTTAATTTGGTAAGTAATATTCAAATGTCATTTTTCCATTCATGAGACCAACGAATATGGAGTATTCAAACAATTTCATATGAAGTTTAAAATCAATAAAATATTTAATTTTGGACGTGGAAGTAATATTGTTTTGAATGGAATGTAATAAAGATAATCAGAGTTAATGACTTTAATTATTACCATGAGATTTGAGCCTCTCCTAAGAAGTGGAAAGTTGAGAGCTCAAAACCTTTTTGATTACTTGAAAGTCTGATCATATATAGAACGAAATGATGATCAATTCAGGCATATGGAATTTGGAGGGTTTGGACTTTGGATTTGGAGTGTATGGACTTTCCTAACAACCAAATTAATTAATACGCAACACTTTTTGGCCTAATCTATTTCATGATGGTTGTTAATCACACACACTCGGCTTTAATTGATGAATAATCAATGGCAAACCGCATTTGCCAATGCAGAGTATCCAACAAAATCTAGAAAACAAAGTGCAAAATGAACACCCTTTTGGCTTTTGCAAAAAAGAGAATGCACCTCTAAACGAAGCTCTAAAAAAAACAAAAAAACAAAAAAAAAAAACTCCAAAAAGACTAAACAAAATTTAACTGAACAAAATCATTTGATTCTCAACCAGTAGCCAGTGGATGGAATTCCATCATTAACCAAAAACGTCATATAATACCCCGGCGGTGCAACATTACTCGTCGGCGGCGCAAACACTGTCACCTTAAACCCATTCAAAGACAACTGCTGGAACCCAACATTTTCCAACACCAACAGCCTCTGATTCATCGCGAAAGAGTGCGTCGTAAATGATGGCCTAATCATGGTCACATTGAATCCCTCACCTCCTTGATTATGGTACAATGACAGTGTAAACGTGATGGAGAATTGTTGACCGTAAGATAAGGTATTGTCCAGGGCCTCTTCTACGGACAGGATTGAAGGCCGAAGCTCAGAGTATTGTGGCGCCAAGTACGGTGGCAGAAACACTTCCAAACTCAAATCCGTCGGATATTTCACCCCGGTGAATCTGTACAGTTGATGAGGATTACTTCCACCCACTAATATTCCTCCAGATGGGGTTAGAATCGCAGAGGAGTGGTACATTCTTGGTGTCACAGTTGGGTCCAGGACGCTAAATCTCTTACTCGGGTCAATCTCGTTGGGCTTGTAAAGGACCGGGTTCAAAACCGGGTCGTCCCCCAGCTCCCACCCGGCGGTTCCCCTTCCGGCGCCGTTCAGCATCAGCACATCACCCGTTGGTAACAATAGCATGTCGGGCATGACCCGATTCGTGGGCATTTCTTCCATCTTCCATTGAGGATCCAGATCCGTAATCCGCAACCGCCCACATGTCTTCGAAGCTTCCACGAACACGCCCCAGTGAGCCTGCACGTACGCGCCGCCACTTGCACCACCGCAGATCATTATTTCTACCTCTGGTCCCGGCGACTCTAGCCCATTTCCTCCGGCCAACCGGAGCGGCAACATCACTGACGAGCCCGAAGCCGGGTACGACCGTTTCTCACCCGGAATCGGCGGGAATTTTTTAACCACTTGGTTCTTCACATAATCCAATACAATTGAGCGCTGGTTGGCGAAAACAAACAAGTTGCCGTCCGGCAAAAGGTGCAAGAACGGATAAAGATTGTTCTCTTCTCCTGGGTCGTTGGTGTCTTTCAAGAATTGAAGCCAATAAACTCCGGCGTCGGCCGTAATCGTCGGATTCTTGGGGAAGAATTCGTAGCTGAAAGCTCTCCGACCTCCGACGATGATGATTCTGCCGTCGGGGAGTATATTATCGGACGCATACCACCGCCGGGAAGTCAAATTCTGTGGGAGTTCAATCCAGTCGCAGAGATCATCATGGCAAGGGGTGAACAGCCGTATCTTGTTAGCTCCGGTCTTGTAACCGCCGGTTTGCACTAAAGTGCCGTCGTAGCCGACGGCGGCGGAGGAGCACCAGACGTCGGTTTGTACCATGAGTGGCCGAAAAGTGTTTGTGGGAAGGTCATAGAGAATCGAATGGGCCGTACAGTCTGGGAAAACAGAGTCCTGAACGTGTCTGCATTTGCTGCCTGGGAGGGAAAGGTTGGAGGGACCAAAGTCGGTGCGGTCAAAGATGATGACTTTGTCGTTGTGGAGAAGCTGCATATGCATGGCCGATACGCCTATGTTCTTCTGCAACAGAATCCATAAACCGCCGGAGGTGGTCGCCGGAGTATTGTTCGGAGAGGATGCTGCGGTTAGAACATCAAACGATCCTCCAAATGATGTTTCCAGAGACAGTAAGGGGTGAAGATGAATCGGGGTCTGAATACTACCCGGCTGAGATATTCTTGATGAATGGATGGAGATTGGAAACTGAATTATGATGATCAAGAAACTCAAGAAGATCAAAGACAGGGGATTCTGTAATTCCATATCTGTCTGTTCAAATTCTGGGAAAAAAGGTTTGATGAATTTGAACTGGGAATGTAGCAGCAGGGGAAACTTATTGACCGAAGTGCATAGAATTATGGAATACTCACTCCTTCTTCTGTAATCCACGGTCTGATTAGCAGGCGCATTAATGGAGAGAGCTGTAAGTCATTACTAATTCTGGATTGTACTACTGCACTATATCCTGGCTGGAGCCTGGATAGGTTTGCTCATTTTTTTTGTGCCAAATTGCCAATAATGTGCCTTGTTATTCTCAGTAAGTGATTTCCGATTAGTAGTATTGTTACCAAGGCGGCAAGCATATTAATCCTTTTTTCGTGCTTTGGACTTGATGAAACAGAGGATTAACATCATTAGGATGCCTAAAGTACAATACGTTGTTCTTCGACTCGAGTCACTTTGTAGTCTCTTGTATTTGTATTTTGTACCTATCTAATGCTTCTCGTGATCCAGATCTTCCATCCATTGTTCATTCACCCGGCGGTACTTAAATTTAGCCTGTAGAGGCTAGCACTCATGCATCATGGAATATTCACGGGTCATTTCAGTCACTCTCAATCCAGTCAGATGTTATGAACAATAGCGATAATTAGCCGATGAAGCCTTCCATCCAAGCTCCTTACAAGTCGTTAATCGAGTTCCGACCTAGATCAGGTAGCGTATGAATAACTAACTGTTTCAACCATCTATATAATTCACTAGCATCTGCAGCAACCATTCATTGTGAAGACACTGAGTAATTTGGTCGAATGATAATTTAGACGACACACTAACCACTTGAGCAAGTTATTCTTTCCTAGGATAAATAGACTACATTTTGCACCATTTTAAAAGCATAAAATACAGTGGCAAAACGAAGAGCCAATATAAATAGAAGCGCTCTGCTACGACATTTGACCGAGGTGGAAAATGAGTTGAACTAGGAATTGGAACCATTATCCCTTAAGCGCTCTACTGTATTGTGGTCTAAATGGATGGTCTTTGCAGGCTGACATTCAATTCAAGCAGGCCTTGTGTTCTTCCCAACACTGGTGCAAAACCACTCACATTTATTACACAGCCAGTGATGCATAGACTACAGAACGTCAGTACCCATCCTGTTGTAACACAAACAAATTTTGCAGCCAAAAGATTCACATTTAAGCCACCGACAAAGATTCAGGGACCTGGGCTGCGTCTTTGTAAAATGTAGTAGTAGTACTGATCCTCTTTGATTGCTCGTCTCAGCTTTAAATTTCTTAAAAGAAACAAATAATTAAGTTGTACCCCTTGGAACAAGATCAAGACAATGAAGAATTTTCAACCAATTACTCCATGGATGTTTGAAAGATTTTCAATGGCTCTTCAGCTTAGATCTCCATATATTTTCGTCACTGTAAAAAGTCGGGAAAGGCGAAAGTTTATGGAAGCATCAGCAGAACACAATGACTTGACTCAAAATTAATCAAACCAAATGTGAAATACTAAAATAAGATAAAAGGACCATATTAGTTGAAAATGTAAAGGTAAGACCAAATTAAATTTTTGGCCAATTTTAAATCACCATTTTGGTGGTTCTGTCTAAATAGATAACAAATAAGCAAAAGTCCGACGTTTGAATTTTTTTTCTTTTTTTTTGAGGGTTTTTGTTCTTTCCTCCGATTATTTTTTTTTTCCCAAACTAAAGATCAATATCACCACCACCGGCAAAAACTCAATTGCTAATCATATTTTAGACTGTCAGAATCTAGATTGCTAGTCAACTCCAAACTGACAAGTTAAATTGCTTGCTGCTCGAGACTGATATGCAACATTTAAGCATTGTAGGCATTGTCAAGGTTGCCATAAGGAGTTTATCAATGGTGGCGAGCACCTCCAAGCAAACTCTTCCCCTTTTATTTGTTATCAACAATATATGCTATCTCACAAAATAGAAAATCTTCTATCGTGTTTTGTCGCGCATTGTAGATAAAAGGGAAGATTTGACTGTAGAAAAGAATTCTTTGTATAGAATCTATATATCTTTAATATACATTAAAGGAGAATTTTCAATCGGACACATGCCGCGATATTAGATAAGCTAATCCACGTGGCAAAAAATTACATACCCAAGTCCACATGTCATAACCACAACTCTCCATCATTTAATGGTAATTTTTTTAATGTAAAATCGTAATTTATTGATAAAACTAAATTACTTTGTATAAAAAAAAATTTAATTTTTATTACATATTTAACTAATTGTCTCGGATAACATCCACCCACTCCATCATAAAAATTCCAATCTAATTGTAAACTTGAATAATCTACTATCGACAATATAATAAAATTCTGATTTTTTGATATATATAAATGAAACCATCCACTCATGAAACCACCAACAGAAACTAAATGTCTAAGTCCTTCGGAATAAAGTTTGAAAAATTAACAGAAAAGAACACTGCCCGCACCGTTAATAACATCTGCCCATCATATATAACTGAACACTATTATAATTATTATGATGATTTTATGTCCCCAAAATTATGATGCATAATATACTATGCATGTTATCCCTATTCAACATATAGCTTCCGTCGCATTATAAAAATTATTTTAATATTTCTCATTAGAAATTAGCATTGTCAGGTTTTGGTCGTTGATTTAATGATTGTTCATAATTGTATAAAAATTATAATTGTAATAAATTGAAAATATTTATCCTCTAAAAAGATTCAGAATAATTCAGCTTCATCGGCCTATAAATAAAACTAAATTACTGAAAAATTTCTCAAAAATCTATCAGGTACTATATTTTTTTTAGTTGATACTAACAGGTAATAACGGAAAATACTAAAATAAATGATTAACTGTCGATTACGTTGTGTAACAATTACAAAAAAAATTACAATAATAATGATAATAATATACTTATTACACAATAATGTGTAAACCCTGTCCAAACATCTCTTACAAATACATGCGATCTAGGCTGTCAGTTTGGGCGGGTTCTGTCGGTTCGGGTGAGTTCAGTTCGGGTTAATCGGTTTTTTCTTCTCACAACACCCGCCCAAAATCGAACCGCAAAGTCTACGATACCGAACCAAACCGACCAAAAAAATTCGGGTTTCCGGTTCGGTTTCGATTCACCCGCATAATTTTCTTTTCTTTTCTTTTCTTTTTTGAGCAAGTCATCAGTATAGTGTTTAGCACTTTCTCCTCCAGAAAATTAGCCAGCAAAAACTTAGTTGCAAAGAAACAACCGCACAAATACAACAAATTCTTATTATTCCTACAAAATCCTTTCAAAAAGAACAAAAAAATGAAAAAAACCAAACAAATAGATGCTGGAATAGGTCTGATATGAGCAATAGGCAATTGTTGCTGTAGTCCCCAAAAAAAACAAATCTTTCATCAACGCCTTCACTAAAAACAAATAGATGCTGAAATATGTGATGGAGATCTAAGTAAATATAAAAAATATAAGAGAGAGGAGAAGAGGAAGTTGTAGCCTTCGCCGCTTGAATCGTGGTGAAGGGGAAGTTGTCACCGCCGGCCGCCGTCGATTCTGTAGATAGGAGCTAAGCTAGAGTGTTGTTGTTGGTTGGGGGTGGGATTTGTGGCCGAGAGAGGTGGAGAAAGTTTGGTTGAGGGGGAGTTGTAGCCGAGAGAGGGAGATTGTGGACTGGAGGACAGAGGAGGACGACGGCTAGAAAAAAAAAAAAGGGTGAGATAGAAGTAGTCAACCCTAGGTATATAAATATTTTTTAAAAAAAATAATAAACAAAAAATTATTTCGGGTTTTCAGGCTGAGCCCGATGTAATATCTCTACCGCCCGCACCCGCACCGATATGTTTTACAGTTAATCGGGACCTGCATAGATCCGAATTCGCCCGATTAGCCGAACCGTTTGACCTGAAACAGGTTTGGTTCAGGCGGGTCTTCGGGTCGACCCGATTAACTGACAGCCCTAATGCGATCCAATTATATTGATTAGCTTAGTCCATGAAAGTATAACCTAGATTAAAATTATATGAAGGTAAAATTTACATAGAGAATAAGAAAAAAAAATCGTGATAATAGTAAATTTTTTCAAGAATTAAAGCTTTAAAGAGAGGTCGTCAAACTTAGGGGAAAAAAAAGGTAAAGACTATGCAACCAAGGAAAAGAAATGAACTAAACACTATATTATAGGAGAAATATACAAGTAAACTTTTAAAGAAAGATTGCAAAAAATATGACATCGGTAGAAACATTTAAAGAAATCATTATGAAAATTATAATATATATATATAATGAAAGTTTTCAATCGAACACATGAGATAAGGTTAGACATGGCAATCCACATGGAAAAATATAAATAGTCAAGTCCAAATATCGCAACCACGTCACTTCATCATTTAATGGTAATTTTGAACGTAAAATTATAAATTTATAGATAAGACTAAATTAATTGAGAGATTAACACTAAGCAGTAAATTTTAATAGTAAAATAGAAAGGTGACCAAAAACAAATTAAAACTAATAAATACAAAACTAACCAACTGAAATAAAAAACCAATCATAATGTGAAAAAAAAAAGAAAAAAAGGGCCATGATGTGAAAAAAAACCCATTCAATGATTAATTTATGTGTTAATGTGTAACCGTTACTCGGGTTTCTTCCTTTTTTATGTAGACAATAAGAAAATATATAATAAAAAAACACAGAGGTAATAGTGAAAAATGAAATAATGATTTCAAAATTTTCAAGAAATGAAACTGTAAAGAGAAGTCATCAAATTTAGGGGAAAAAAAAAACAACAAAGGTAAAGACTATGCAACCTAAAAAAGTTGACATAAACATTATATTATATATGAAAAATTTACGAACAAACTTCTAAAGAAAGATTGCAAAAGATATATAAAGATGTAAAATAAAAATAAGTTTATAGAAAGGACCAATGACAAACTTTTCTGCTAGAGGGAGAGCTTAAAGATTTGACACACATAGAAATATTTAGATCATAATGAAAAATTAAGATAATATTTTTAGAAGATATAAATCCATAAATCAACAAAATGAAAAAAAATGAACAATAAAGTACATTGGATGATTTTGAATATTGAATTTTTTTCCAAATGTACTTAAAATAACAAAACATATTGACATTAAAAATTATAAAATTATAATTTATATCATTAATATTTTTTTTTTTTACATATTTCACTTTGTCAAAAATTTCATATAATCGTTAAATCGTTAAGTTTAGTAATCATTTAGTCAATGATTTGACCAAGACATGGAACTTTTATTTTAAATGATTTGAAAATGATTAGGAAATGATGATTATGCTAGAATGTTGACGTTTTCTCCACATTTATTTGGTTTAAAAAAATTAAGAAAGTATCACAGATTATTGCCCATTTATACTTTGATTCGAGAGAGATTTGAAAATTTTTTATAATCAATTTCAAAATAATTAGTGAATGATATTATGATTGAATATAGACTTTTTTTCTTACATATTTGATTTTTTAAAAATAGGAAATGATTACAAATCATTAATTATGTATTTATTGATTGATTTAAAATAAACCTGTTAGGACTACTATATAAACTCCACTCCTTTTCCCTATATACACCCGTCCACAATTTTGTTCTTCTCATCCTCTACTTCATATAGGTTAGAATTATGTGCTTTGAATTTTACTACTTTCTTGCGCACGCTCTGTTTCAATTTTGCTTTTAAAATATCTTTTTGGGTCTTGGTTGAAGGCGATAAAAATGGCCACCGAATACCATATCGGTACGGCTCCTAACTCTTTTGTTTATATTGTGTAAATTTTTCCGGAATATGGCTTGCAAGATTTAATTTACAAGTTATATTCACTTTGTGTAAATTATCTCAAAACATGGCTAGCAAAATAAATTTGTAAGTTATGTTTATATTGTATAAATTCTCCCAATACGTGGCTTGCAAAATCTAATTTGCAGGTTATGTTCACTAATGTAAATTATCTTAAACCATAGCTTGCAAAATATGATTTGTAAGTTATGTTTATATTGTGTAAATTATCCTAAAATGTAGCTTACAAAATCTAATTTGTTGGTTATGTTCATCTTTATTTTTTTTCTTGAATAAAGCATAACCCTATCCTAATACATGGTTTACTAGACAATAACAAATTATGTTCATATGATGTCTCACTTTTACAATTACTATTGATTCTTCATATTTTTATGAAGTATACTTTTTACTATATTTACTTATTTACATGGCTTCTAAAAACTAATTTGAAAGTTATGTTAAATATTGAAAATTCCTAAAACGTAGCTTGCAAAAACAGATTTGCAAGTTGTGTTCACTTTTTTGAATTATCCAAAAAGATGTTTTACAAAATCTAATTTACAAGTTATATATGATTAGATCTCCCAATGTTCCAAAATATATGAGTACTTTTTCTATTACAATTATGCAAGCCATATTAGAGTTCGAAACTAACATTTTGTTTTCTTTAAAACAAACTGTGATTTGGAACCATTTCCTTTACCTAAAATATGGTTTGAAAAATCTAATTTACAAGCTATACTCTCTTTTGTAAGTTTTTTCAAAACATGACTTGCAAAATCTAATTTGCAAGTTATGATATCTTTTGTAACTTTTCACAAAACATGGCTTGCAAAATTCAATATATTCACTTTTTTAATATTTATCAAAACATATCTTGCAAAATCTGATTTGCAAGATATGTTCTTTTTGTAAGTTTTCCCAAAAAAATGATTTACAAAATCCAATTCAAAGAGTAATATATATTGAACTTTATGTAGCAGATGTAGAAGTGCAGTGCAGAAAATCACAGGCAGTTCATCATTGAAAGTTTCCCTCATTGTGAAGATTCCCAACAGGGTATTACTTAAATCAGAACAAAACTGAAACCTTAAAGCCTTATTAATCCATACATTTCTTACAGATTAAGTCAGTGCATACTTAGAACGAATGGCAAGGAAGGAATGTCGAATGGCCTTTAGGAATGCAACATATGTCTGGAAAGCTTCATGGTAGGAGATAAGCTTCCATTGCTATTGCTTGTATGCATGGTTACAGCAACGTGGGCGACTGCCCTTATTGTAGAAAGGCAGCTCAGATGAGTTCTGATAGATAAGAAATCAATCTGTCTAAATAATTTCTCGCAGTCATTCTGAGGCATGATCGGAGAGAGATGGCACGATAGCCTTTGAATTTAACATTACATTACAATTGTTTTCACAGGCAATCCACCAAACAGATGTTCTTGCTAGTTCATCTCAGTTTTGAATCAGGATCTTTAAAGCATGGCAATTTAGTATCAAAATAAGACCAATCCAGTACTCAAAATCTTACTTTTAGTGTCTTTAACTCAATGACTTTGATTTACCTTGGTCTAGTACTTTGATTTAGTCTTTGTTTTCGTGAATGTAACGGAGTAGCGGATCTTTTAGCGAAAAAAAGTCTAGGACATGTGAGTTTCATATTTTGGCACATCTCACCCAAGATTTAATCTTTTGTTAGATAGATTATTAACTCCTAGCCTTAGGAGTAGACGTCCTTAGTCAAGCTATTTAGCTTCTACATTATTAAAAAAAATAAAAATAAAAAAACACACTCAATAACTTTGAAGTAGAGAAGAGCCGTCACTTGAAAAGTTAAAGCTGTGCCATTGAGTTGGAATAGTTTATTCTTGACTATCTCCATAGGACCAGGGAATATCAGTCGAATAAGGTCCCATTCTATATAAAGAACTCCTCTCTACCGTCAAATCTTCCCTTTTATCTACAATGCATGACAAAACACAATGGAAGACTTTCCAGGTTGTGAGATGTAGCATGATGTTGACAATAAACAAAAGGGGGAGAGTTTGCTAAGAGGTGCTCGCCACCATTGATAAACTCCTTATGGCGACCTTGACAGCGCCTACAACGCTTAAATGTTGCATCTCAGGTTGCAATCCTTGATGATCTTGATTGTATCTAATATCACATAGCTGAACTCCAACAAAGTATGCCACCTGCAAAAGCCAGTGAACCGAAAGGAAATTAGGAAACAAATGAGTTAGATGCCATACTAAGATGGTATCAATTACATCACAAGTCTATGTTTATATTGCATTCATAACTATAAATAGGTCATGATACCAAGAACAATGACAATTCTAGGGAGTTCATTCTAGTTTGTCACCTTAGATTACTCGAATCGTTATCTAAGATTACATCAATGAAACTAGGGGAAACATCAAAGAAATATGCATCCCTGTCTAGACTGAATGCTTCCCTAGCTAATATATCGGCACAAAGATTGCCATCTCTGACGGTATGCAAAAAATGCAGTAACCAACCAGAGTTCAAAAGCTGCTGGATCCTCCTTAGGAATTCATTTCCAAATGTGAAGTTTACATTAGGCACTTAAAAGAACTTTACAAACTAATACATGTGGTCACTGAATGGAGATAGAAATAGCAAGTACCAAATAGCACAATAGAAGGATATCCTCCATTATTCAACTGCTTGTTGTTTATATGATTTTTCCAAGGCCCGTGCTAAACAAAAGGGGAAAAAGAAAAACAATAGAAAAACCAGCAAAGTTGATGACTATAGCAGGGTAACCAATAATTGTGAGCCTCTCTTTCTTGAGCAACCCATTCCATATCTACTTCAAGTTTTCAACTGATGATAGCACATCAACAATTTGTCTTGCCAGAGGCAATCATGTTTTGGGAAGAGAACTAACATATTTAACATAGTACATGCAAATAAGTAAAGGTACCACCTCATAGAAATTAAACAAAAGATAACCAATCATTTCCTATCATTTAAGCCATCATTTCTTTTATGATAGTATCAATACCAATAATTTCGAAGAACTGCTTTTGATTAGTCCCCTACATTATTTGTATTCAACAACAGCATTAAAACACAGACACCACAGGTGCAGAGATTAAGAAAAGAAACAAATTTACCTTGCCTGTAGCATTCCGTACAGGTGAAATGTGAAGAAAATTCCAAAATGCAGTCTTGTCTTTCCTGAATAGGAAAGTAAACATAGTTGTTTAGACACAGTCAACAGCCAGCCAAGAGTGCAAGTTTAACGCCAAAAAAGACTCAATTCCAATTTTACCTTATTTTGCAACGAAAAACCAAGAAAAAAATTGTTGAACTTACCGATAATTTAGAATGTACACAGTGCACGATTTCTCAGCCCGGATGCTTTCCGTGATCTGTACAAAAGAATTAAGCAATGGTTACAGTTATCAATCCATCTTCCTTAGCAGGAAATCTTTGAATCAAAAGAAAAGATATCAGAAAAGTAACCTGAAATTGAGTGGCTGGATCTGTATCCGGCCCACTCAAAAATCTACAATTACGCCCTAATATCTCATGTCGAGCATATCCTGTAAAACGTGGGTACATAATATATAAAGTGAGGAACCAAATTTAGAAGTTCTTCAAGCTTAAATTATTCACAGTAGGAATACGTAGAAAAGTTTGATTGTTGATTGATACGCACCTGTCATTCTGAGGAAGGCATCGTTGGCATAAACAATAGGCGTGTCAACTAAGTGTGGATCAGTTCTACAAAACAAAGGAAATGTTGCAAAGGAAAGAAAGCAGAAACATCAACAAAACTGAGGAGATAACTGGCAGGAGCAATTAAGTAGCACCAGAAAATTTAAACAACTCACAATACAAAGCTTTGTTTGATTCTACCAAATGATATATTTGCGGAGGCCCCAATGAGACCCATTCCAGATAAGCAGCATCGCTTTCCACATACCAATCTACCAGTCACCTCACTGTAGTGTGTTAAGACAGATAGAACGTTGGTAATAGTAGCTGCAGCTTTTGCCTTATCCTGTTCAGTTGCCTCGCAAGGCGGATCAACCTCCAATTCTGTGAATGCAAATGCCATTAGGCATGATCCTTAATTATGTAAAGATGCAGCTACAAAGCTACCATGACAGAATTTGATAAACTAATATTCCAAGAGTAATCAGAATCCCCTCAAAATTATGCAGAAACCTGTAAAGAAACTGCAAAGCAACACCAGCCCAGATAACAGTGCGCGAAGTATCAATGTGAAAATAGAAGATTGTTTTTGTACAATAATTATCATCAATACTTCCAGAAAGCAGAATAAGGTTCCAACCATACTAAGCCAGCAAAGTTCAAAACGGAGAACACTCAGGGCATCAAGGATCACTAAGAGCCTAGTTGTCTAAACTAAAATTTGCATTCACCCAAAAAATAAATAAATAAACAAATAAAATTGCAAAGATAAAACATATATTTATTAGGAGTTATAGCTGGGAAATTGTATACATTAAGCTTTATATGAAATCAGTGCGCACCTTTCTCCTCTGAATTCATCAAGTATTCGGAAGCCAATCCACGTCCGAAATCAGTGGATGAAGGAGGGCTCACTTCTCTCCGACAGCATCTCAATACAATGTCATGTACTCCCGTCCTGTCCTCGGGCAATTTAGAAGCATTCCTCACAACTCTACAACCAAAGCCCCCATGCTTTCTAAAAATAGGTACTTGAACTGCCAAAAAGTGAATCACTTTTCCATCATCCTTACTAAAAACTGGGGACATATGAAACAACATCCAAAATGGAGTACCATCTTTCCTATAGTTACACAAACTAATCTGTATAGCCTTCTCCTCTCGAATTGCCTCCCGAATTCTCATCACCGACCTCCTATCCGTCTTAGGCCCCTGAAACATCCGACCATTTTTACCAACCACCTCATCCTTGGAATAACCAAACACTTTCACAAACCCACTGGAAGCAAACACAATAGGATGCCCAGAAATGCAAGGATCGGTGATGATAAAACTATCACTCAATTCGTCGAGTGCTTCCCTAACCCATACTGTATATCTAACATGAAAAGATTGTTCAATCAATCCCAGCTGTGATTCCATATCAATTCAACCACAAGAAAATTGACCTTAAAGATTGCACCTTTACAGTCAAATAACAAGCAAAATCCCATGAGGCACCTTCAGTTTCAGCTATTTTCTGCTGCTTATATTCGCAATTTCAATTCCAACCCACCAATACAGTACTGCTTGTCAACAAATTCACGAGCCATCAAGAACACTAGCAAACAAACAGCCCACAGATATCACATAGACGTGGAATCTACACACTGAAACAGCCCAATAAAGCATAAAGAGCAAAGGGGTTGTTAAATTTTCTGGTAAATTATCGAGTTGTTCGAGTTGTCTAGTAGTGCGTCTCTAATAATAAAAAAGAAAAAATATCAAAGAAGAAGTTTCCCTCACGAGTGAACCAAAAAGACTGACGGATACCCATCAATCGCTATTCACGTACCTAAATTAATGAAAGACGGAAATAATTCGAGTTGAGAAGGATGAAGAAATGGAACTGGGTGTGCCGTAAACTCGCTCAAGTTGCAGAATCACAAATGAAAAAATTTAACCGGATTTTCGCCAACACTTTAATCACCCATTCTCGCAAACAGAATGTGGATGAAAATACTCTCCCGACTTACTGTCTCATTCTAAATTTTTATCTTAATAGTCTATTTATCAAATTACAGTATTAAAATAGCGGCAAAGGGGTCATTTTTTTCATTGTCCTTTCTTCTCTTTTTCTTTTCTTCTTTTTTGTTTTTTTTGTAAAAATTTTTCATCTTATCATTTTAAAAAGTTGTCCTTAAAACCTTTAGAGATACGCTTGATTCACCTAATACACATATATCAAGCAATTCTTGGCGCTCTTTTTATAATGAGGAAAATCAAAATTGTAATGCCAATTATTAATAGTTACAATGTACTAATTGAAACAAAATTTTACAATGTTTGAAAATATTTTCTCTTGCCGTTGTGTGTCTTTTGTATGGTAAATGTATAAATGCAGTAAAGAGAGACACCTCAGACAGCCATCCCATTATTAGATTTATAGCTTTATATATATTTCAGTCCGAAAATGGAATAGACCGACATACATATACTTTGTGCCCAATCATTAATGGCCTAAGAGGCTAATAAGACTGTATTTTATCCCCCGCACCCCCAAAAAAAAAAAAGGTCTAAGACTCTATTTTGTAGCATACTTTACAAACATTTCTCGTGTCGTAATTGTATGACGATTCTATTTTCTTGGTATTGTAAGATGATTTCCATCAGTTATAAAACTGTCTATCCAGGGTAGGTAATATTGCATTTCCTCTTTTGTTTTAAATTTGATTAAAGCACTAGTGCGTTCAGCTTTCTAAAACAAGTACTCATGGGTGGAGCCAGTAATGAATTTAATACTGCATGTTCTTTTTTATAGTAGTAATTGATGTGTAACTTATCCGTTAATTTAACTTACTTTGATAATAGTATTGTCCATTTCTTGGGAAATTAGTGTGCATTATAAATTACAAATTGTAAATTTCAGTATTAAAAATACTGGTATAATGAGCCATAGAGGAGTAAATGGACCATAGATGAATGAATCTTATAGCAAATATCAGGTCAATGTGATTATTGAGTTTGTGGTCATTCGTTGTTGTTGGATAAATATTTTTTAAACAATTATTTTGAAATAGATGGAAAAACAAATAAATAAGTGAAAGAATCTTTAATTATTATTATTATTATTTTTAATAAAAACAAGGAGCAAGTGGATTCTGATTCTTATCCATCCACGTTACCACTTATCAACCTCATCAACGTAATCTACCATCTACAATTACGCCAAACTCAAAAATTTTGTAACATGCGCCACAAATTACTTCTTCGGCCAAACATTAACATTGCCATTCCCAATTGTTGATTTAAAATTAGATAAAGATTTTGGAACGATACACGAGAAGTATATTGTACTTAAAATAAAATAAAATAAAAGAGAAAGAGAGAGAGACACACACCACAAAAGAATGGAAGTTGTTAATCAGTGCCATCAGTAGGCTTGAAGCTTGACTACTTAAATTAGCTCCACTAATTTCAAAATTGGTGGATCAATAATACGGAGTATCACTGTGTTTTTTTTTTCTTTTTCCGCGTATATAATATTACTGTTTGAAATTTGATGATTATTATTACCACCACCACCAGATCAATTGAACAAACAATTATTGGCGCTCATCGGCGGATTTCCACATACGTGTCCAGTCAGTGTAGTCCAACCCGAAGCTATAATTAATTTGAGCCCAGAAATTTCAGTCTGTGTGTTGTGTGGTGGTCCAATCCGTTGGGCCCGTCTTCATCATCAACCTATGATCCTCATCATCATCATCAACCTGGATACTGCCACCACGGTGTCTCACCGTCGCCTAGCCTCATTTCTTTTCTCTCTCTTTTTTTTCCACGAATTATAAGGTACCTAAACCCTAAACTCTAAATCGCGTGTAATGCGAAATGAGAAAGATAGAACCTCTATCCAAGACACGTGTCATGGAACATTAAATGTATTTGAATCTTATACATTTGATTTGTTAATGTCTACTATCTAATTAGGTTGACATTATGGCAGACCAAAAAAAGAAAAAAAAAAAAAAAAGAAACTTCTTCAAGGTGGATTTTATTAATTCTTGGGGTTTGGCATCGACTCAGAAAACTGAGGCTAATTTTATCACAAGCCACAGCTAATACAAAATACTATGTGATAGTAGGTGTTTCAATGAAATACGTCCCGACCCACCCGTGTTTTTTGCCTAGTGATTTTAAATCAAAGTTCTTAATCCTTTGTTATTATCAAATTCAGTCCATCGCTTTAATCTCCGTATAGTAAGTTTAGGAGATACAACTCAATCATCAAATATTATTACTGTCTCTCAATTAACCCAGACGACTAGGGAATTCACAAATCATCATTGATTATTATTAATTATGACAAAATCTGGAATGATACAAGAGTAATAGCCCGCTTGATCCCATTCCCAGTGAATAATCAATCACCAAGATTTGATTTTTAATGCGGAAAAATAGTTACCTCAAAATAGAACATGACTAAACCCTCTATATAAGAAGAGCACTATACAGTGGTATGATTTATGTATACGCCTCAATATATTTCTGATACAAGAAAAATCATTACAAATACTACTACTACTACTACTACACAGTTGAGTTGAGAAAGAGATGGCTAGATTGAGTTTCCTCCCGTTTTTCTTGTTGGCTTTGGTCGTTCTAATGTTGTCCCCTGGTAATTTGTTTTTTTTGTGTGTGTAATGTAATCAATCAAATTGATGAATATAATGAACGAGTAAAATGGTTATAAATTTCTCAATTGTAGAACTAATGAATTTACGTACTTTGTTGTTTGGGGGGGTGGCAGAAATGAAGCAGGCAAATGGAGTGAAGTGTTGCTTTGATAACCACATAGGGAGTTGTAACCCAGGGAGCGCAGATGACGCCCGTTGCGACAGCCTTTGCAGAGAAAGCAATTGCGGGAAGGGTGGCTTCTGCAAAGTTTTCACCCACGCTCCTCCTAATCTCTACTGTCATTGCTATTGTTAGAAGATTATCATCCTTCATGGCTTCTGTTTAATTTTTCCCTTTCATTTCACATACGTAGCAAATATTTGTGCTTCTTCTTATTTAAAAGATTATTATCATACACGATCATGAAAGGAAGATATCTAATAAACTTTTAATTCATAATCAATAATCTTTTTTATTCATCTTTGCCCAATATTTCAACCTAATCTTATCTCTCGAATCCATTTTAACAATTGAAGAGAGAGTGTAGAAATATGTCTCGTGACCACGAACATGCAAGGTTGAAGATTTTTTATAAATTCATTAATCAGAAAATTCTAACGCCCATACCATGAAAAAAGAAGGAAATCTTCCTTTTATAAATTCATTTTAAGAATGAATTTAAACCATGTGAACAAATATTTAATATCCAGAAAGTTCATAACTACGTGGAAAAACGATCATTCATCATTGTCATTTTTTGCAGTCAATGAAAGAGAAAAAAAAAAAATCATCTTATAAGTTAAGAAAAATCTTTTGCCTGAATATTAAACCTCTCTCCACTTTGCTCGTTGACTTCCACATAAGAATTCAATTTTTAGTGACGTATCTCTTGTTTTTTTGTTTTTTCTTGATAAGCTTTCAATTACTTCTCCGTCCAAGAAAAATAGTTTAATTTATTAAAAATAATATAACAAGATAGATGATTTTCGTGGAACCAATAAATTGCCACTACGATTTTTTTTCTCGCTTTGAAATAATCAAACATGTTTTCTTCAAAAGTTTATCAACATCCACCTCCAAATCATTTTTTTCTCATTGCAAATAGTGAAAAAAATTCTGATTAACTTCGAACTTAAGTATTGTGGTCTTTTCTCTCTTTTTTTTAGGTAAGGTTAAATACGATCTTATGTAAATATTTTTACTTTGATTAATAAAATCGTTATAATGTCCTGAATTACACCAAAAAAGAAAAAGTATTGTGGCCTTTTTTTTCTCCACTTTAATCAAGTGGTTGATTTTTTATTTTTTGTAGAAATACTACTGATGTATTAAAATTTTTTTAATCCGTATGATATTATTGCAGTTCAACAAATACGACTGTAATTTTGAGACGGACGGAGAGACCGAATAAATTATGCTTTTGACACTATAATTGAATTACAGAAATGTTGTTTGACCATGAGAATGGATATCGATATGGGCCAACATTTGTCATGAGCACGACTGCAATGACGGAAATATAACTTGGGCTTTGATCACTCCGAAGTAAAATGGGGCCAGCAATTAGTCCATAATTGTCCATTGCTGATGATTATTAAAGTATTAGTGTCGCATCACAATAAAATGATGGAAAATTTTAAGTACCGCCAACTCAAACAAGAATTACGTGATTTACCAAATGATGATGTTTAATCTTAGGTTATGAATTTTATCGGTTATGAATTTTATCACTAACCATTACACGTTTTAGTACACCTTATGTAACTTTCAATTACAATATAGCGATATATTACAATTTCTATCTAAAAAAAAAAAATTCACGTTAATTTTTGTAATTATACTTAAAAACAATATAAATCTCACAACTCAATAAACATTTTTTTCTTCCAAAATGTGTGTGGGTCGAAAAATTACTAGCACATTTCAAATTTTGCAATTTCACCAATTTTTACTCCCAACTAATAAGTGTGATTAAAGTAAAATCCTGGACTGTGGTCCCCACGTCCAGGCAAAATTGGGAAAAAAAACGCTACTGACAGAAGTCCCGGACTGGTGCTGGACAGTTGATGCTCGGAATCCGTCGCAGATCCAGGCTCCACATTTCTGCTTCTCCGCTGCCGATCTTAAATCCTCACCGACCCGGCCTCCTAACCCGCCGTCGGCCAACTTATAATAACTTCCGTCACTATTTACTGTCTTCTCCGATCAGGTACGTGGATGTTTCCACCGCCCTCCGATCACTTTCCATTTCCAACTAATACTGTTTCATTCTGTTGCTTATTCATGTGATTGGAACAATACATGTAGCTTTGTTGTGCACGATTGATGGAATTATTGTATTATCTGCTCAATTTGACGCCTGAATTCTTCTTGGAAATTTATAATTCTCGTCACTTTATCTTCCCTTAATGTGCTTCCTTAAAGTTTTCCAGAATTTCGGGGGACGATACATTGCAATTTATTAGGCAATTGATAGTCGTTGAAACAAGAATTAAGTAGTGCGAGATTGTAATACTGTCTGTTAAGTTGTATTTCAAGTTATGTAGAACTTAATATGATATAAATCTTTTCTGTAACTTTTAACTTTTTTATAGTTCTATTTGCTAACATGAAAGGCGAAGAAAAAAAGTAGCTTGAGAACTTGAGTCTTGGTGGGGCTCATCCTTTTTTTTACTTTTGAATATCATGTTGCTTTCAAGCCAAATTTTGAGGTGTTTGTTTTTATTTGCTGACTAGAAGTTTAGGAGATTGCAAAAGTTTCAGAAAGTAATTCTGGTGAAAGGATGAATTTCTTGGGGCTGCGGTCCAATCAGACTGCAGCTTCCGCGCCTGCTTCTGCTCCTGAAATTCAGAAAGAGGTAACCCACCCTTTGAAACGTACGGCAACACTTGAGGGGCTCATTGCCGAGGATCCGTTCCCCGACACTATGTTGGCTGGAAGTCGAAATGGAGAAACTGAAGGTTATAATTACGAAAATGGCAGCTTTGAACACTCTAATGGAAAAAGTGACTCTCATATTGAAGGCGGTCATATTGATGTTGCTGAAGGCGAAGGATGGATAGCCATTCCTTACAGTATGGCCTCTTTCTCTTGTTTCTTTGAAATATTCCATTTACTATTGTAGACATAATTGAGAAGGTCTGTATGAGACAATCAAACAAATTTGGGGTTTTCTTTTGCTGCATACAAATTTGATTTATTATAATCAAGTAGTTTAATTAAACTTCAGTTTGGTTTCTTGTTGTTGATTTTGTCTCTTTGATTGTATATCCCAGGATTAAAAACAATACAGATTCTGAAACTGTTTTCATATGTTTTCATCTCCTTTTGCTGAATTTGGGCAGTGGGGTTCTCTTACCTTTAATGCAGCAGGTTTTAAGATGATGGTTTAATTGTTTCTTTTATATTAATTTCCAGAGGAACTGCCAACTGATTGGAGCGAAGCTCCAGATATATCTTCATTTCGCTCTATGGACCGATCTTTTGTTTTTCCAGGTAGCTAGTCTCTCTATTCAAGCTTCGGCCTTTGCTTTCATCATGATGTCTGAGAAATACTACATTCCCCTTGGCCTGTATCCCTCCCTTGATTCCACCCGCTTGCTTCCTGAAAAGAGGAATTCTGTCCCTTCTGATGCGATGAATGTACTTGTTTTCATGTAGGTGAGCAAGTTCATATACTAGCTTGTTTCTCACCTTCTAAGCAGGATATGGAAATTATAACACCATTCAAGGTTGCTGCGGTGATGAATAAAAATGGGATTGGAAGAAGTCCTAACAAGCAGAATGCCAGCGTTGGTGGTGATGGTGAAGATGTGAATCTGAACAGTCCAAGCAGAACTCAAGTTGATTCTCAAAACTATATTACTGATGGTGAATCTCTTCTTAGGAAAGAAGACCGACGAAGACAGATCGAAACATTATTGCATAGTTTCAATCACTCTCATTTTTTTGTTCGAATTGCGGAGTCAGATGAGCAGCTTTGGTCTAAAAGGAGAGCTTCCCAAGCAACTTTGGATTCTTCTGAGGTGGCCGAAAAATTCAATATAGGAGGTTCAGAAAATATGTCCACGAGAAAGAAGATTTCCTTGAGTGCAATAGTGGATAAAGGAGACACTCATTCCAGCATTACAGGTGGGCTGGCAAGAAATGCTATCAAGTGCCACGCACTATCGAATGGAGATATAGTGGTATGGTTTATGTAATTTCTTTATAAGCATTGTGATTGTGTCTAGAACTTCATGAAAATTGATATGTCCTGGGTTTATTTGTTGTGTTTTGTGATAGTTTTTGGGAATGTTATTGATGCTAGTTTGTTTTCACATCTCGTTACTATCGTGATGTTCAAAAGTGTTCGAGGAGGTTTTTATGTCCATAGTGGAATGAAATAATTATTTCAGAGGTTTCCAGAACTCGTTTATTGTCAGACGATGCTGGGCTTTAAATTCTTCTTCTCCTCTTTTTTTTTTTTTTTTTTTTTGCTTTCCTGCCATTTAAAATATGAGAATGGAGGGAGCCATTTGTAAAATCCCTTGAATCAATTTTAATCTTGGAAACTGATGTCCTGTCATCTGTGTTTGTTAATACCCTGATATTTTCTCCAGTTTTGATTTTGGTTATATTTAATTTTCTACTGATATTCATTCCATCTTCTTGTATGGAAGGATGCAGGTGCTTTTACAGATAAATGTTGGTGTTGATTTGCTGAACGATCCTGTACTTGAAATTCTTCAATTTCAGAAGCATCAGGATAGAGGTTTGACTCGTCAGAGTGATGGTAGAAATCTTCTTAATGTGGATCATGATCCATGTGGGGAATTGTTAAGGTGGTTGCTTCCGTTAGATAATTCAATTCCTCCTCCATCTCGTCCTTTATCACCACCACTACCACAGCTAAGTAGTAGTTCAAGCATTCGCAGCACATCTATTAAGCCCAGTTCATCTGGCTCATCCGGTTCTCAGATGTTCTCATTTGGCAACTTTAGAAGTTACTCTATGTCCTCCTTGCCACAAAACAGTTCTCCAGCTCCACCTGTTACAATTCCCAGTTCCAGACCAAACTTCGAAATTGATGAGAGGGATCAATTTTCGTTTCAGAAAAGTGAATCTGGTCAAAAAAGCCAGAATGAGGGGCTTTTATCATTCCGAGGTGTGTCGTTGGAGCCAGAAAGATTTTCTGTGCGCTGTGGTCTCGAAGGCATTTATACACCAGGAAAACGGTGGAGGAAGAAAATTGAAATAGTTCAACCTGTAGATATCCATTCTTTTGCTGCTGATTGCAATACTGATGATCTTGTTTGTGTTCAAATAAAGGTTAGTTGCATGTAATACTGTTTTGCTAAGCTTTTTTTAATTGTGTCTTCAATTTGTTGAAGTAGATCAGCTAAAATCTTTTATGCACTTGATTTATGTTTTTGAGAAAGTTGTTTCACTGGATCATTTTTTTTTTTTTTTTTGTTGCAGAATGTTTCTCCTGCACATACACCAGATATTGTGGTATATCTTGATGCTATAACCCTCGTCTATGAAGAAGCTTCTAGTGTTGGTCCACCTTTATGTTTCCCAATTGCCTGCATTGAAGCAGGGGATGAGCACAGTTTGCCCAATCTGGAGCTCAGGTTACTTTCTCTCCGTTTATGTATTGGCCAAGACTGTATTCTCAAGAACAATAAGAAAGCAAGAACAAAATGAGAACGTGTAAAAAACTGTTCTGGGATAAATACTTGAATGACCCTCCAACTATGTCATCAATCACTGTTGGCCGGCCCTTGAACATTTCTTTGAAGCTTTTTGGCCCCTCAACTTTTTAAACTTATAGTGAAGGTTCATGTTCAAGCTAAGTTAAAATTCTGTCTATTTAAATAGTTGAGTTAAAAATTTCAAAAACTAGTTTTTTTGGGGGAGGGTGGCACAAGTGGCCGAGAAAACAGTTGGTAAAGGTATTTATGCTGCCCAGCTGCTCACCTCTGACCTCTGCTGATTGCTTCCACTAAAGCTCTGATGAGGCATTGGTGCCATGTTTATTTTCTAGGTTTTTAATTCTGAAATCTTACTAACTTTACAGGAGAGGTGAAGAACACTCCTTCATTCTCAAACCAGCAGCTTCGTTATGGAAAGCTACTAAGAGTTGCAACCAAAAAGGTTCTCAGATATCAAGTTTACCTGGTGGGAGTGCAACATCATCCTGGCGTCATTCTTCGTATACTGAATTAAAACAAAGTGGATCCTCTGCTGATCATTATGCCATCCTCGTGTCTTGTCGCTGCAACTACACTGGTATACATTGTTTTTATCTTTTATATTTGCTTCTGACTAATTATTTTGGAATCGACATCAGTCCATGTTGTTAATATTCCTATTTCATGTGTTCATTCAGAATCAAGGTTATTCTTTAAGCAACCTACGAGCTGGAGACCTCGTATTTCCAGGGATCTTATGATCTCTGTTGCTTCTCAAATGTCAAGGCAAACACTTGGGTCTGATGGAAGAGTGGCTCAGCTTCCAGTTCAGGTTCTACTTAAATTTGACCTTCAAATGTAATTTTTATTCTTGTAAATGCAAATCATTCATGAATCTTGCAACTGCCAGGTGTTGACTCTTCAGGCTTCAAATCTGACATCTGAAGATCTAACATTGACAGTTCTTGCTCCAGCATCATTTACTTCACCTCCTTCTGTGTTGTCATTGAGCTCTTCACCGTCATCACCAATGAGTCCCTTATTCAATGCTTCTTTCTTTACAAACGTTAATACTGCAAGCAGTATCAGTGCTGGGCATAGTCAGACTTCCGTACTGGATCATGTTCAGAGAAGTGAAGCATTTCAGTCGATTTCGCTCACTGAGCAAGACTTTGCCATATCTGATGTCCTTCCTAGTAGTGATGTAGGTTGTACACATCTCTGGCTGCAGAGCAGAGTGCCTCTTGGGTAATCTCTCTCTCTCTCTCTCTCTCTCTCTATAACACACACACCCACCCACACACACAGTATTATTACCTTTTTATGCCACTGATTTTAAGCTGTATGTGATTGCAAACACTTGAAATGTGTGACTTTGTTGGAACAGGTGTGTGCCAGCTCAATCTACAGCAACTGTCAAGCTTGAGGTACTTCCTTTGACGGATGGAATCATCACTCTTGATTCTTTGCAGATTGGTGTCAAGGAGAAAGGTATTTACAGGCTCTTCTCTCTCTCTCTCTCTCTCTCTCTCTCTATTTATATTTTTTTATAAATTGTTGTTCCTGAGATGATAAGTCTTGCATGTTTGAAGAAATTTGGTATGATTTAACCTGGAAGCTGGAGAATCTATTTGTGGGATTTTTAAGCAAGAATGTATGCAAAAATATGATTAGAAGAAGAAACTCTAGGGTTTTTGGTGCAACTTTTGGATAATAAATGTGTAGTGCCTTGCATGTATACCTGTTCGAGATTGATCTACAAGTTTTAGTAGTAGTCAAATAGAAATGCTCTCTTCATGGTCTATGTAATTATCCTAAAGATAAATGAAATACCATGTTTGTAGCAGGGATTACCTATGTACCGGAGCATTCATTGAAGATCAATGCTACCACGAGTGTTACCACTGGAGTAGTCTAAAAGTTCATGGTCCTAGTTGGTCATGAAGTCTCCCCAAGCTTGAGTAATCTCCGTAGGTGCAACATGTTCTTAAAGAATTTACCGGCGATCATGGTGTCCACTCCGAATTGCCTTACACCTTTATGTTTTTACCAATTTTGGTAGTCACATCTTTGGAGATGCGGGGGTCGCTCTCAATCCTGTTCTAGGAATGGAATTTGATGGACCCTTAAACATGAATTTACAGAGCAGCATACATTCATTAACCTGTATGATTTGTAGACTCAAGGGAGTAGCCAGAGCCACTGGGAGAGCTGTAAAAGAATGATGGATTTGGATTGTAGATTACCTTACATCCATTCTATTGAACTTTTGGTTTGAGTTTGTTTAAAGTGAATACGTTTGAGACCTGTATCACCGTCTTCGTCCCTGCTGCTAGACATATGTTTCAATCTTCCAATGCTTTAACTTTACATACTATTGTTGGTTAGATCTTGATTTGTACGGATTTATTTGATTTTGTACTGACAAAGGGAAATTGGAAAAGGGTGCAAAAACATGTAAACAAGCTACGAAATCGTTCATGAGACTCAGTATTCTCTACTTCAGCAGAGGTCCATGAATCTAGTGCAGTCCCGTCGAAACTGACTTGTGTTCTCATAACGTTCTCTCTGTCCTAAGAATTTAATTTAGATTAGTATCCGTTTAATAAGACAAATAAGTTTATCATTTTGGGATTGAAAAAAGTACTCCTTCCGTCCCACAAAAATAGTCCACATTGAATTTTAAGTTTTGTACTGATTTTAGTACAAATTTAAAAACTCAATGTGGGCTATTTTTTTTTTGGGACGGAGGTAGTAATATTTTGGTCTCTTGGATTTTCAAAAAGAAATATGGAGCACGCAACTTACATGAATGAACTACCAGTTTATCCAAGAAAGGGTCAAGAATTACGACAAGAGCTTCGTATTCGGAAGCCTTTGTTCCATAATGGAACTCAACTTTTGAAGTGGAGTTGAATATACTGCAATAAGTTTACAACTCATCCCACCGTGTGATTCTTTAAATAGAGGCACGTAGCTGAGTGTAGCGATTTGTATCTTATTCTATAACAGTTGCATATATCCTTAAAAAAAAAAATCAAATGGCAAAAGAAAAATAAAAAATAGTAATAATTATAAGAACAAGAAGGTATAAATAAAAAAAAAATATGATAAGAGAGAAAAACAAACTTGGACTTGAGGATTCAACTTCAACACAGTAGCTTTCACAAGGGTCACTTTATTAAATGGTTTTAATCAACATTGAAGGGATTTGTGAGAGAAACCACATATGTTTTGTCAAACTACATCATCACCTTATTACATACTATTTTTTATAGTTTAAGATGAGCTCCCAAGTCAACTTTAGTTTTGACAAATGTTGCGGCCTCATTTCTTGCAGATGATGATGAACTGCCAGCCCAGCCTAGAATTTTAAATATACTGTATAGTTGCAGTTTATTTCTCTTCTGCTGTAACAAGCTGAAGAAGAGCAACAAGCAGCCTATGTATAGTTTTTAGAATTTTGATGGCTAACCTGATGAGACCTTAAAAAAAACCATACAGATCAATATTGTCGATTGGGAAGTATAATATATATCACACCTGAAAAGGGACAACAAAAATTTGATGAAATAGAATAGAACTGGAGGACCAAACTGAGACAAGCTCTTGTACTATAATTTTGATCACCAAATCAATTCTGACATAATTATATTAAAATATCTGAATAAAATAATCATCAATTTGAACGTAAAGAGTATATGTTAGTATGAATCAAATATGAACCGAAACAAGCGAAAAATCAAATACGCCATCGTCCCCTTTCCCAAAACAAACGAATAATCAAAGCCCAAAACGCTTCACATGGAAAAAGAGCTTTCGTTAATCCATCAAAAAAAGTCAAAAAAATTTGGTGGAGAACATACAACTATTCTTCACCAAAAATTATTTAACATGAAGAACAGGAATTGATACGATCCGGAGTAGTAGTAATTAGAAACCTAATCTGAACCAGATTAAAAGATTTTTTGTTAGCTTTCACACGCTATGTTCTTCCGTGCCCAGTGCTCCCTTATTCAGCTACACTTATCAGTTTTTATTAGTATTTAACTATAGGAGGAATATTTAGTAAAAAGTAGCTAAAATCCAACTAACTATAACTCATGCCTTCCCCTATGAATACTTATTCTATTCCAAAAGCATTCAATTTTGAGATTTGTAATATTTTTAAAAGTTTTTTTTTTTTTTTTACTTTGTATTTTAGTTTAAGAATATTTAGTGAAAAATACCAATTTGTGGAATAGAAAGAATAGTGAAATGGTGAATGTGATCCCTACCAATGGAGATTTTCTTTTATCCACACCTTTTTTTTTGGTTATCTTTTGTAAGAGAAGAATAGTGTCCCCTCACTTATAGCGGTCTCTACTTTTAAAATTTCACTAGTTTCAAATTAACTTTTCACGAGTAAAATTACTCAACTATGTAACGTCAGGATTAATCAGAATTTCTAACGTGAATTGTAAAAAAAAAAAAAAAAAAAAAAACCTAACATGAAACACAATTCAATGGTTTTTAAAATTTATTTATGTAAGAATCATATATCATTAAGTATAGTATTTTCTTTTCTTAGGTTGCACTCATTTCAGATTAACCATTCACAAGTACAAGGACTTAACTATGTAACGTTGATATAGTAAAATAAACATTTTCCTAACTTGTAGTGTTTCATAGAAGGAACACAGTTAATGATAATAATAGTCCAAAGTCAGAAGGGTAGACAGGGATGGGAGTTGCTATCTGCAGAGAGTGGCTTTTATGACCACGCCTCCAACCAAGCTTTCGAATCTTCGTTTTTGGCATGCAGTGTGTGAAATAAAAAAGGGTTTTTTTTTCTATATATATGTATCAGCAAATTTTTGGAAGAAATCAACCTGATTTGGTTTCTTATGGAAATCTATGAAAGCCATATAGAATTATGAGATTTTGGGGGCCATTCCATCTTGAGTTTAGCGTATTTATCACTTTCAAAACCTACAGAACATCTTCGAAATTTTAAAATAACTTATAAACCCCCTTTTTTTTTTTGGAATAATAATCGTATTTGTTATTGTGTTAAAACAGTCCAACAAATTCTTCATCTTTTTCTTCATATGTGTCTTCCTTCTCCAAATTCTAAACCAATGCGGCAAGTACTTGTATTAATTTACCAAGTAACGGTCCTCATAATGCATTTATATCGTATTTATTATTGTGATGATTATATAATCTTCACATTGATAGCATTGTATGTACTACTAGTACTATTGCATCTTTTCCCTTAATTTATTGTATTATTTTTCTCCCTTACATGTATGGCTGTTTCTACCAAAATCCCGAAATAAATGATTAATATTTCCATTGGGTTTTCTTTAAGTGATTTTCAAGACTGGTTTAATACGAAAAGATCACTCAAAGTTAATTACAAAGAGAGTGCATTTCAAACCAGGTAGAAAAGAGACATTCATAAAAAGAAAAAAGAAATAGTACTTCAATCACTTTCTGTCTAAATTCTTGTAATGCTAACAATTATAGATTCTTTGTATTCTCTTATTTTTAAAATGAACGTTTTTAAAATCATTTTGAGAAGAATAGAATATATATTTATATTATATAGACACCAAATTTATGAATTTTCTTTTTTTGAGAAATTAAATGATAATAATACTCGTATTATTGATTAGACAGGTGAAATAATTTCAAAGCCAAAAAAAAAAAAAGGAATGAAATTTGGGAAAAGGAATAAGAAGAAGAAGATGCATGCACAGAGCTGTTGGTATCATTCCTGACGCGCGTGTTGGGCGTCGGCACTCTTGAGATGGACACGTCACCGTACATGTGGGTCCCGCCTATCACTCTCTCTCTTGCCCGTTCTGCCCGTCACTCCCACTTCTCACTCCTTGTGGACAGACACCTCCTGTCCTAATTATCACTTCATTTACCGAAACTACCCCTCCTCAGTGAATCAATGTTCAGGTCGTCTGTGGGCAATTTGGGGAACTCACCTTCATGCCCATGTTCTCCGGGCAGCCCCCATTTACTTTTCCGGTCTTCGATTCTATTAAAAATTAAAGTAAAGAGCTGATAATTCCCATTTTCTCACTTAAAACTATATAGTTTAGTTTTTTTTGTTTTTTTTTTTATAAAAAATTTCTTTTTTCATTTTGTATTAAAGTTAAATTTTTATTTTTACAATATGCACACTTACATAGAGGATGTGATTTTCTTTTTATCTTCTGTTTGGGCATTGAATTGGTCAGAATATTGTCTTTGTAAGTTGGGATTTCAATATCTTTGAGGAGCAGACATTTCTGGGGGTGCTTTTGAACTTTGATTATTATCTATATCTGATTCCAGCTCTGATTGTTTTTTTTTTTTTTCACTTTGCTTCCTTACCAGCACTATCTATCTGTGCTGTCTTCTGCTACGGACAAAGCTTCGTACTTTGGTAGGTCAAGCATGTGATCTGAATATTTGAGCTCGTTCGGAGCTTTTTAATGTGATCTTTTGGTGGATTTGCCACCTGGGTCTTAGTTATTCCTATTATTCTTGGAGGGTTCTTGAAGGATTGGTGTGAACGTGGGGAAGTTTGAGGATAATACCCCTTTCCGCAATTTGGTTTTTACAGAAAGGTGGTAAAAGATTGTTTTTTTTAGAGATTCTTTGCTGATTTTCTGGACTGGGATTGAGGTTTTTGGGATGATTTTACTATGGCGCTGTAATATATAGGGATTTTTAGGAGAGGCGAGCTGATTATTGATTATATTTGTAACATTTTCTGTGTTTTTGGGGAAGGGGGAGGAGGAGGGGCGATTTTGGGGGTAAAAAGTGTACCTTTTTGGGGTGCTTTGGATGCTATTTGAGTTCTGTTTTGGAGGTAGTGTTCTGTTTTGGAGGTAGTTGAACATGGGATTGGGAGGTGAAGCTGAAAAGGTGGAATCCTGGGATTTGGAGAAATCAAAGGGTAAGAAGAAGAATAAGAAAGATGGTTCTTTGGATACTGGATGCTGGACTAAGTTCAGGTTTATTGGCAGCTGTATTTCTTCAAGATCTAAAGTGGACAGCTCAATCAGTGGCATGAGTACCCACTATGGTAATTCCTTTTCACACTCTGGACTTCCTTTCGGTGCAGTATTAGACTGATTAGCTTTGGGGTTCTTCTGTCAATTTCAGTGTTTCCTCATCTCTGTTGTCTCCTCTGGCTTTAAATTTGTCATGTTGCATGTTACAGTAACTGAGTTGAGTCCTGTGACTCTTGGGAAAATTGGCCTTCTGTCATATATTTGATTTCAAGCATTCCACTCGGTTGCTGAAGCCCATTCTTGTCTGCATTTGCAAATACTTTGGGTTAGATATTCTATTATTTCAGAGTTCTGTGCAAAAATACTCCAACGGCATTCCAGAGAGTAAACTGAGGATGCAACTGTGGATGTGGTTAATAGAGGGGTTGTACTGTTTTAGTAGTTTCAGCCCTGATCGAGGAAGTAAGAGTCCCCCGTTTTAAGTGAATTCTACTTCGAACCAATGCAAGTATATTCTATTGTCTGAACAATCTTCTTTCATAAAAGTTCTGGAGCTTCTGTTGATTTTTTTTGTCTGTACTGTTTATATAATTAGTTTCAAGATTGGTCCTTCCTCATGTATTCAGGTTGTCGTTCTTCTTGGTTTTCCCTAAACCATAATTGGTAGTGAACTGTTAAAAGTTGTGTAAACCTTTCATCTGATGGCAATATACTTTCGGCGAATTGCTAAACACGTTATTGCTTTCCTTGGATCAGCTTCCTTGGACAGTACATATTTTTCTAATTGCTTTCGTCTTCACTGTTTTTGCCAGCAGAATGTAAATCTGCGAATGACAATAGTCGAGATCAACCAGCCACTGCAATAATATCTTCAACTGCCACCAGTACAGCTGAAAGTAATTCATCCACATCAAAACTTGAAGAGGAGCTAAAAGTTGCTTCTAGGCTTCGAAAATTTACATTTAATGATTTGAAGCTTGCGACCAGAAATTTTAGGCCAGAGTCTCTTCTTGGTGAAGGAGGTTTTGGTTGTGTATTCAAAGGATGGATTGAAGAGAATGGAACTGCGCCAGTTAAACCTGGGACGGGGTTAACTGTTGCTGTCAAGACTCTTAATCATGATGGGCTTCAGGGTCACAAAGAGTGGCTGGTTTGGCACTTTCTTAATCCACTTTGGTTATGATTCTCCTTATTATAGGTGTATTCCTTAGTAATTTTAACATTTACATGCTTGGCAGGCTGAAGTCAGTTTCCTTGGTGATCTCATTCATCCTAATTTGGTTAAATTGATTGGTTACTGTATTGAAGATGATCAAAGGTTGCTGGTGTATGAGTTTATGCCTAGGGGAAGCTTGGAAAATCACCTGTTTAGGAGTAAGCTACTACTCTTGATGTTTTGTTAATGAATATCATCTCTTGTTTAAAAGGTCGTAGGTGATGATTGCAATAGTTCTCCTATGCTAGTGTAATCTTTGCTGTCTGAGAACATGTTTGAAGAGCTTATCACAAATTATGTGCATACTTCTAGTTCTTTTGTTGGCCTGTACTTTTGGAATATTTGATTTTCTTGGTTCATCATTCTGGTATTCACCGACTTTTGTTGAATGCAAATGGAAACTGCGGTAGCCCTGCTTGTACTTTTTATGCTGGGTGTGGTTATCTAAAGTTTCGGATATGTCTGCATTTAACATGTTATATTCTGCACTGAAATGTGACTGGAACGTCCTATCAAGAGTTTTATCTTTGCTGCTTCAAAAATGTTGCTTGATCTCTAATGCTTCACTACATATTTATCCCGGTTTTGTATTCGTGCTTGGGTGTTGAGCTCTAATACCTGTTTTCTCTTGTAGGGTCCTTGCCTCTTCCATGGTCTATCAGGATGAAGATTGCTCTTGGTGCTGCAAAAGGTCTTGCATTCCTTCATGAGGAAGCCGAGAGGCCCGTTATATATCGTGATTTTAAGACCTCAAACATTCTGTTGGACGCGGTATGTGCTGAACATTTTTGCAATTTATATTCTCATTGGTACTTATATTTGGAAGAATCAACCAACTTCAATTTTATCCCACTCTATCTTCGGTTCTTGTACAATTTCTAGTCTTAAGTCCTACTTAAGTTTGTTGCATCTTGCTGCTTGAGTTTTTTCGCTACCTTTTGGTTTGTTATGTTCCAAATAAACCGGTGAAACTATTTCATTCTTAAATTTTTGAGAAATGAGTAGAAAGGAGACCTGGACTATGGAATACATCAAGATGTTTGAAAATGAGACATGACGGACTGGATTAATGACCAGAAGTAGGGAAAAGAAAAAGCTGAAATTTGCCTTCTGTTTTACAGGATTACAACGCCAAACTCTCTGATTTTGGACTTGCCAAGGATGGTCCCGAAGGAGATAAGACTCATGTCTCTACGCGTGTCATGGGGACATATGGTTATGCGGCCCCAGAATATGTAATGACAGGTAACTGCATTTGCTTGTCATGCCTCTTAAAGCTTTATTGATGGATATTTGCATCACTGTTCTTTCTGGGGGGAAGGGAGAAAGGATTAAGAAGTTGGCTGCGCTAATGCCAAGAAAAAGAAATTAAATTGGAGTAATACAATCCAACTTTGTAGTACATTGCTCTTTGCTTGGCTTTAGCTGAGAAGTGTTATTGTAGGGAGAGCAGAAAGACATTAATCGTGGATAGTGGTTGTATCTTAATTGCCATCTCTAAAGCCAGATTGGTGGTTTTACGAATATGTGGGTCATTGGATCAGTTTTCTTCTTTAGAGCAGGACTGTTGATATATTTGACACAAGGATTTTATCTTCCTCTCAAGTGCTGGTGCCTGTAGCCAATTTTATTGTTGTTTACTTGGCATATATTGTGCATGAGAATTTTCATTTCAGTGTTTCCTGATCACCCATTTGTTCTTCTCACAGGGCATCTTACGTCAAAGAGTGATGTCTACAGTTTTGGTGTTGTTTTACTTGAAATGCTGACCGGTAGGAGATCCATGGACAAGAATCGGCCAAATGGGGAGCATAATTTGGTAGAATGGGCAAGGCCTCACCTGGGTGAGAGAAGAAGATTCTATCGGCTAATAGACCCCAGGCTCGAAGGCCATTTTTCTATTAAAGGAGCGCAGAAGGCTGCTCAATTGGCTGCTCGGTGCCTTAGCCGAGATCCAAAAGTCAGGCCGCTTATGAGTGAAGTTGTGGAAGCCTTGAGACCTCTGCCTGCCCTGAAGGATATGGCTAGCTCTTCCTTCTACTTCCAGACAATGCAAGCTGACCGTGTTGGATCCAGTCCAAATACCAGAAACGGAATACGGTCACATGCTGCATCATTTTCAAGGAATGGACAACATCCCAGAAGCCTTTCAATACCGAACGGTTCTCATGCGTCTCCATATCATAGTCAGTTCCCTCAAAACTCACCAAAACCAAACGGTAAACAATAGGGGTTGGAGTGGCCTACTCGGCATTACTTTTCCTGATCTACATTCTTTTTCTTTCCCCTCCCAAATCACGAAAATGTTTTGTCTGGAACCTTACCGTTATAGATGACTGAAAAGAAGGGTAAGGGTATAGGAGAAGACTGTGTGTGTTAATTCTGATCTCAGAGTGGTGTTAACTTACATTGGGAAAGAATGTAATGTATGCAGAGCTGAAGTTAATGGAGAAAATATTTATCTGTATCCCAGATGAGATCTCTCCCTCCTAGACCCTCTTCCCAGCAAAATCTTTTCTTCAGCACAATTTTGAGATTGCTAGGTTGATGGTACGTTTCCGAGTTACAATGCTTGTAAACGTGAAACAATGGAAACTACACTCATTTCACTATCAACGTTAGTTGAATCACAATGATAATCTGAATGTAGAAAGAGTAGTAGTCTGTTAAAGAAACCATATTGCGTTCAGTTTAATCTTCATGCACAGCATTATTAATTTGGGAAAGAACTGAAAATGATTAGCAACGAAAGCAAACATTTTAGAAGAAGCCAATTGAGCTTGAAACTTGGTTGCTGTCCATTATTGAATGGAGTTGCCAGGATTGACCCAAATGTTAAATAATAATCATGGAATGTCTGCTGCAACAGTCATAACCTATAAGTAGTGACAAATCAAGGCCACTGCTGTCCATAGAATGGTTGAGCATTCTTGTATCGCCAAATATGGCTGTGCTCTCCTTCCTAATAATCATATTGATCTCCTGTTCCCCTTCCATGCTTCAAGCTCAATTACAGCAATCCTATAAGTTTAAGAAGCTCAACCTTCCTTCAAGGGGTTCTGAATCCTGTGCTTTTGATCCAAATGGTGGAGGCCCTTATACATCTCTCAACGATGGTAGAATCGTCAAATACCAAGGTCCACAAACTGGATTCACTGATTTTGCTACTACTTCAGCTCAGAGGTATACCACTATTATTACTAATAACATAAATGGTTGGTTTCAGTGCACCGGCGTATCATCATTTAAGGTAGCAAGAACTGGATGATGCTGGATATGTTTGATTCTGATAACATTTGCAATTACACTTTCAGGACCAAGGAACTATGCGACGGACAATTCACAGATGACAGGGTTGAATTGGCAATTAAATGTGGTAGACCAATAGGTTTGGAATTCAACCAAAAGACAGGGGATTTGTACATTGCGGATGCTTTTCATGGTCCTATGGTGGTTGGACCTCAAGGTGGACTAGCAACTCCAGTTTGCGACGGCGATGGAGTTCCCACAGATGTTCCTGATGCAATCGATGTCGATCCAGTCACCGGAACCATCTTTTATACTGATGTTGGAACATCCATCCTCAAAATAAGGTAACATACCAACTTAGTGTTTCTTTTTAAAACAAGTTTCCTTGAAATCAATAGCACCATTGATTGGTTCATGATATGGTGTAATAACCGAAATCCTATATCTCATCAATGTTTTCAGGAATCTCACCGAATTCATACTTAGCGGAGACACAAGTGGAAGGCTGCTGAAATATGATCCGATGACTAAGCAAAGAACAGTGGTTTTAACAGGGCTGGCTGGGCCAACCGGGTTGGCGGTCAGTAAAGACGGCACATTTGTGGCTGTATCAGAGTACGTTGCGGGAAGAATTAGAAAGTTTTGGATAAAGGGTCCTAAGGCTAATACCTCAGAAGTAATGGTGAATCTTCCTGGAAATCCAGACAATATCAAGAGGACTGAATCAGGAGATTTCTGGGTTCCAGTGAACATTGAGAGGTTTCTACCAAAGAAGGCAACTTTTCCATTGGCGCAGAAGTTCAACTCTGAGGGTCAAATTCTGGAGACGGTCCACTTTTTTGAGGAGTACAATGATGTGTACATAACTGAAGTTCACCAACATCATGCTCATTTGTTTGTAGCATCTGTTTATGCGGATTTTGTAGGCGTTTTTAAGGGAGTCAAGTGTGTTACGGACATGGCATACGATATTTAAAATCTCTCACGTATTGCAACAACAAGAAGAAGAAATTACTCCCAAAATTGTTGTTATTTTTGAGAGAGTTGGGTGATGAACTTAATCTTTATTTTTTACATGTAAGATTTACATTGTTTTTTTTTTCCTTGGGATGATCATTGCTTATTGGCTATGAATGTTGTCCCTGTTTTTGACCACTACCCTCGAATCATTGCACTAATAAGAATGAAGTGCAACTTCAAAGTCAATGGAATGACTAAAAAAGCAAAATGCCACGTTGTAGTACCCAACAAAAAGAGCCGTACAATTTGGACCGAAATGATGCTGTGGTTAGAAGGATTTCGGCTATTGTTTTTCTTCTTTTTTCTTGGTTTTTTTCTTTCTTTCTTTCTTTTTTTTTTCTTTTTTGGGGGGGTGCAATTGATTAAACTAACTTAGAAATGATGAACAGAGATTTGTTATTTTTGTCGATGGTACTCGCCCTTTAAAGTTTAACTATGAAAGAAAAAATAAATAAATAATAATAATAAAGAAAAAATAACTTAAAAATTTGCTTGGACGTGATATTTCTATCAAGAAAAGAAAATAAATTTAATTTGTGATGGATTTTTAATTCGGCATAAAAAACCTCCTAATGAACGAATTTGCAACTCCAAAAATTACTAAGAAATATATAAATTACTCCATCTATGAAAAAAAAAAAATTATCGCACTATATTATTTTTATTAGTATAATTTTAAAACTCAATACGAACTACTTTTTTATGGGACGAAAAGAATAGAATGGCATGTGTAACTCAAAGTAAGAGTTTTGGATGGAGCAGCAAGTCAGCAACACACATAAGCACAACAAGGTAGGAGAATGGATGGAGGGTGGTTGGCACTAGGCAATTGGCATTGGCAATAAGCATATTCCCTCCCAGCTGTACCAAAAATCAAACGAGCAGCATATTCTAACGTGTTCCTTCCTTCGCACTCGCACATATATGAAATTTTTAGGCAGCTTTTTAAGCCACACCTACTTTCCTCACATTTCGACCTCAAAATTCAACCTTTTTTTTTTTTTTTGCTTGTTGTTACATTACGAATTTTGTTTTTGTTTTTTTATTTATTATTTATTGTTGGCTAAACAATGTACCTCATTCAATTTTTTTTAAATGTATTTTCAAGTTTTGGTAAGAAATATACAATCTATTATAAATATATATATATATATATATGAGCGTTATGTTGTGCTAATCATGTTTGGTATATTAGTATTTAGTAGAATAATAAATAGTGCGAAAATCATTTTGGGACTGACATGTATGTTCTATTCGAGAAAAATACAAAGGAAACTTGACATGGGCATTACAATTTTGTCACACATAATTTCATTTTCCTTTAATTAGCAATAGATCAAAACAAAAAGCTTTCCTTCATCTTGCGGCACAACTATTTTTGGTTGCACAAAAAACAAACATTCTTTTAATTTTACTTAAATAATGGCCTCCCCGAAGGCCCGAACCTTGCTTCTTATGCTTCCAAATATTTCTTCAGTAATAATTCATATAATTGCAATCACATTAATTCAAATTTTCGTATTAAATCATTCTAATATTATCAACAACACATTGCCCCTGATTCAAAAGAGGAAATACATATTCACTAAAATCAAAATGAGAAAAAGGAAAAATATTGAAAATAATAGTAATTTATTGCTTTGGAAATTATTTGGACAAAAAAAAAAAACTTTATTTGTAAAGTGATACCCAAAATAATCAACGGCCAAAATTCTTCTTTCAATGGCTTTATGTGGATCCAAAGGCCAGCAAAATATGCAATTAATTAGGATTATATACTTTTATTTGCAATTTCCAGCTGATTACAATTTACATTTTAAATTTAATTTATTAGACACATTCCACACACACACACACACACACACACAGAGCTCAAAGACAACGCCACTGAACCCTTGTTCCTCCTGTGTCCTTCTCCACCGCTTCCTCTTTCCTGTTAATTTCAGCTCCGAAAATGGTGAAGGGTCCTGGTCTTTACACCGATATCGGCAAGAGAGCTCGGGGTAATGATTCATTGTTCTTATTATTCCTTATTACTTTCTGCGGTGTTGATGTGTTTTATGAAATGTCCTTCACGTGTTTGATCCTGTTCTTGTGTAGATCTTTTGTACCGGGATTATCAGGGCGACCACAAATTTACCCTCACCACTTACACTGCAAATGGAGTGGTCAGTCCCCCCCGTCTCTTCTTTTTCTTGTTATTCTTTTGTGTGTATCAGTGTATGTGCATGATTTACGTGGGTCGCGCGTTTGTTTCACAATAGCCACTGATTGGATTACGTTGTTAGTTTATTGGGTTATGATTGGAGTTGTGCATCTCGATGGTAAATGAAGAGATATGGAGTATTTGGTGCGGCAATTGCCTGCATAGACTTTTATTTTTTCTGCTTTTTGTTTGGGGTTAAAATATATGGTGTTTCCCTTGGGTACCTGGTCTCCTGCTGTTTGAAGTGGCTATTTATTTAATATCGGAAATTTAAACAACCGCAGAAAGAAAAATTGCCCCGGTAAGAGAAAAGAGGGTGGTTAGGAGATGGGTTATGTTACAGGTGCTTTATTCTTGTTTGTTATTGCCTTGCCATTTTGAAGCTTAATTTTTCTTGGGAAGCCTTGTTGATTGCTAACAACCTAGATTATTATTTTTGTTATTGTTTTTTTCTATGGGTAATTCAGTTACTGCATCTATCTCATTTTTGTGCTCTGGCAAAAATGGTTAGACCGATTAGTTTAAAGAGCAGATATGTGACTGATTAGGTGATGTCATCCGAGGCAATATTGTGCTCTTTTGGTTTTACTTTTTTCTCCATTTGCACTTGTAGTTTGGACATTTTTATCTTATTGTTTACCTTCTGCAATTTTCTTTGTACGTAAATCTCAGCTGTTAGAATGATAATTTTTAAGCTTACATACAATTGACTCTATGAAATTTCTCTCCTACTCCGTTCATTGTGATTGTTTAGTTTGGATTCTTTGTTTAGAGTTGTCATTGGTGAAGATCTTGTGTGATTGTTGTGGCTGAATTTTGTTCTGTAATTAGCTTTATTATGTTGTCTCAAGGTCATAAAATAGCTAAAACTTTCTTTTCTGAGTCAGGTTGCTTTTTGTTTTCTTCTCCCGTTTACTGTGGTACATATGAAGTTTAAATTTTTGTGGTTGTGTAGAGTGAATGAACTTTAGGTATTCTCATTGCATTTACTATGACAACTCTGTGATATCATTAGTCCATCTGAGTTTTATCATACTCCACGGTCAGACTGATTAGATGAATTATCAGTAGTTGGATTAGGTAGCGTCGAGGGGAATATAGAGCTTTGATGCACTTGGCATCTGTATCATATTCGTTTGTATGTGGATGTTTATTTTAATTTTATGACTTGCATTCATAATATGCCATGTCACTACTTTTTACCTTTTGTGCTCTAACCTGAAGTTTGCTTTTCATTTTTAGGCCATTACATCATCAGGAACCAAAAAGGGTGAGTTCTTTTTGGCTGATGTGAACACCCAGCTGAAGAACAAAAATATCACAACCGACTTAAAAGTGGATACTAACTCCAAAGTAAGTTGTTTTTTCTGCTGTATTGACTTTGCATCGTGCATTCTGAGCATATCAACCACAAATTACTTCTACATTTACTTTAAAAGGGCACTAAAACTCTGTCTACTCTTTTAGTGGTTTGTTTTGACACGTGTCAAACATCATTTGTATATTATTTCCTTTGTTGTGATGTCCATTTGCTTTCGTTATTATCCTGGCCATTTCATATGTGCTCGCTCTCCTATTCCACTTTATGTGTGTATCATTACTTGCATTATGAACATGATTTTCTGTTTGTCTAGGTTTTTGCTACCATCACTGTTGATGAGCCTGCACCTGGACTGAAGACAATCTTTAGCTTTACTGTCCCAGATCAAAAATCTGGAAAGGTAATCAATCCTGTTTAAGTATTGGCTTTTATGGATGATTCAAAATCACCATTACGAGGTTTCCTATTTTTTTTTGGGTTCCAACTGTTTCTAAAAATAGTTTTCTCATGGATGTGGAGGCTGTTGTTTCTTTATTTTCAGGTGGAACTCCAATATTTGCATGAGTATGCTGGTATTAGCACCAGCATAGGACTCACTGCCAGCCCAATTGTGAATTTTGCTGGGGTTGCTGGAAATAACAAGCTCGCCATTGGAACGGATCTTGCTTTTGACACTGCCACTGGAAACTTCACCAAATATAATGCTGGACTAAGTTATACCAATTCTGATCTTATTGCTTCATTGATCTTGTAAGTACCTTTAAAAACCGATATTTTTCATTTATATTAGCTGATGCGCATATTTTTACACCCTTTAGCGTAATACTCGTAACTGTAAGGTAAAATGTTTATTTTTTCAAAAGCATCATGTGAGTATCAGATATTGTATTACTCAAGATAATGTATACTACAAAAATTGGATACAGATTCTGGTGGTGTTCTATTTTATCATTTTATTTGCTTACTAGACATAAGACATTATCATTGAATGTAGTCTTCATTTTGTTACTTTTATTTGCTTATGGGGCAAGTTCTTTGTCAATGTCTACAGGAATGACAAAGGTGACACTCTCACTGCTTCATATTACCACAGCGTTAGTCCATTGACCAACACAGCTGTTGGAGCAGAGTTGAGCCATGGCTTCTCAAGTAATGAAAATACCCTCACGATCGGGACACAACACTCTTTAGACCCACTGACGACAGTTAAGGCTAGGGTGAACAACTATGGTAAGGCAAGTGCTCTCATCCAACACGAATGGCGTCCAAAGTCCCTCTTTACCATTTCCGGTGAAGTTGACACCAGGGCCATTGAAAAAAGTGCGAAGATTGGGTTGGCTGTTGCTCTCAAGCCTTGAGTAAAATGGTTTGACATGGAATTCAGCAAAATCGGGCTATGTTTGTGTATGACGCAGAGAGAATAATGTAGGTCCAAAAAAAATCCAGTGCATCTTTCATTTTCTGATGAACTATTTATGCGGTTGAATTGGCTTTCTCATTCAATGACAATTTCGCCATCTAATCAAAGCCATGATGGCTTTTGTAACCCTATTTTGATTGATACATTTTGATGGTGGTGGTTTATTGAACCCTGGACCAAGTTTTCATCATTGCTCTAATTTGGTTAGCCACCAATTTATAATTCTTATAGATCTGCATTTTTACTACTTTCCCAAACATTTGATTCACAATAGTAAAACAAATTCCGTTCCCCTATGGTTTTACTTTCAGTTAAAAGCAGATACTATTAACTAAAAGACCTGCTCAACATGCTTCTCTTAGGAGGACTATTGCTTAAAGGCTGAAGAACCCTGAAAATAATATGCCATCCACAATTAGGTATTGGATTAACGGATGGTGTGATACCCCCATGTTGCTCATTGTTGGTGAAATTCACTCCAGGTTAACCTTTGCTTCCTTGCTTGTTCAAAATTAAATACACGCACCAATCAAAGTAAAGAACTTTGGCTAAATCAATAACCAAGGACTATGACTATGATGAAACAAAAGTAAAGAAACATCGCTCAATGACTCGTATTTACAGCAACTATTCAAATCCTTCTGTCCATACAAAAGAACAACTTCAAGCCATAGAAACTCAACAAAATGAACTACACGTGGCGATGTTGCTAAGCTTGAATCTCAGAGATGTTTATATGATATAACATGTGCATTGATCAGTCTGCAAGGATACCATTTCATGTATACTTCACTGTTCAGCTGCATTACCTTGAAGCAATCCATCCCTGATTTGTGTGGCAATATCTTTAACAGCCCCTGGGCCATGAGGAATGAAGACACAGGAAGATTTTGAAGATGCACCGATCTCCTTCATGGTGTCAAAGTACTGAGTTACTAAAACCATGTCCATGACATCCTTGGAGGTAGTCCCAGGCACGTTAGATGCGAAGCCAAGCACACTGTCTCTCAGTCCATCTACGATGGCTTGACGTTGACGTGCTACACCAAGTCCAGCCAAATATTTCGACTCCGCTTCACCTTCAGCTCGCTTTATCTGCAATATTTTCTCAGCCTCGGCCTTCTCATTTGCAGCTACCCTCATTCTTGAAGCTATTTGCAAGAGTAACAAGAGTAAATTCATTTTCCAGGGCAAAAACATGGAAAGAAATTGCTACTGACTATAATGATTTCTATTTGGAAAATTTGTTTCGGTGAATAAGCAGATATTTTTGCAGCAGGTTCCCATATACACCCCGAGTTAGAGATCTTATAAAGCATGTTCGCATGGCAGAATTTACTTGGTTAGAAAAACTGAACTGAATTCTGTCACATTGATGGATAAAATGTAAAATTCACGATAAGATTACAGATCAATACCTGCATTTATCTCATTCATTGCCCTTTTAACTTGCTCGTCTGGTTCTATATCTACGATGAGTGTCTGGACTATTTCATAACCATAATGAGACATGGCCTAACCATTCAAAAGAAAGATCAATAAGGGAAGAGTTATATGTTACAAATTTACCCTTCATAAAAGCAATGACAAACATAAACTTGCCTTTTCGAGCTCATTTTCCACTGCTTTAGCAATTTCAGTTTTTTGCTCGAAGACATTGTCAAGCTCCAACTTTGGTACACTTGCCCTGACAACTGAACAGTCACAATTAAGCAAGAAAGTACAAAGTTTAACGATCAGTACATGATCCAAAGTCGGGGCTGATTTTGAAGTTTTGGGGGAATAATAAAATGCTGAAACAAGATTAACAGGTGAAAAAACATATTATAATCAGACTTGCAAAAGCACAGATAAGATTCGAAAGAGACGAAGGGCAAAAGAAAACTTTCATGCAGAAAGGTGTGGAAGAAAGCATCACTTCATGATTCCTTACCATCAAAGACATAAGCTTGAATCTGCTCCCTGGTATTGCTGAGCTTATAGAAAGCGTCTTCAGCTTTGTCAGGTAAGGCTCGATACTGAATTGAAGCAACCACTATGACGAAGACATTATCCTGAAAGATCAATATTGAAAAGTTCCAACTTCTTAACAAAATTCATGCGATATTATTTCATGCTAAAGGACAATTCCATCTCCTAATTTATTCTTCTGTCTTTCAATTTCAAGTCTCAGAGTAGATGATTAGACAAACAACAAAACCTACAAAGAGTTAAAGCTGTAAAAATTTGCTCTATAGAACAAAATACTGCTTTCAAAGAGATAGATAAAGAATGAGGTCCAGAATCTCTAATGAGTATGAGACTAGTGGTTTTTATTCACGATTTTCTCTGATAAGCAAACTCATTTAGATTCTACAGTAAAGATATATACAAATCCATTGCTACTACATCCATTTGACATGATATAAAGTCAGATGATGGACTGGAGAAGCTTTTGAACAAATGCAAAGCAACAACAAAAGTGCAAGTATTGAGCTGACCAACCTTTGTCTTGGTTTCGCATCTAACGTCTAGTTGCTGCACTCGCAACGTCAGGTAGCCAGCAACTTGGCTCCCTAAACACCAGGGCATGCAGTGACAACCAGGCTCAAGGACATCATTAAACTTCCCGAAATTTTCTTTGATTGCAACCTTTGACTGATCTACTTGAATGCATCCTAAAGCTTGTCCCATGGTTGATCTACCTAGTAGGACAAACGGGGCCTGAAACAAACAATCAGGATCACGTCAACTCAGTATCAAATTGCAACCAAAAGAGGCACAGCACACCAAGATTTAACCGTGCTTGCTGCTTATGTTGATGCTTGGACAAGGAGCAATTTGCAGCCTCACTCACAGATTGAGTTTGGTGGGAAAAGGAGAAGATAAGAATGTCAATAGAACAAATTAACAATCTCTTTCAGGTTGCAGTTAGTCAGTATTTGAATAAATTATCCCAAAATTCTGTTCTTAATTTCACATACTCCCCTAGAAAAAAACCTTCCAAATCCAACTCCCCAAAAGCAATAAAAAAGAACCAATTTATCAAATTATGAATGGCAATTTGTTGGATGACAAAAGGAGCAAGAACCCAGATGATATCATGCAAAACATTAAAAAAAAAAAACAAAAAAACTAGATTAGAATGCAAAGTTGCAAAGAAATGTAAGATTGCCACAATGCAGAATGATGATATCAAGCAGAAACTTCCGGCTAGCATTATCACCAATAAAAGAGGAATCTTGATTACCTGGCCTCCTGGAAATCGTCGCTAGATTTAGAACAAATGTAACAAAGAACTTTTATCTGCCTTAGAAAAATCCTATAAAAAAAATGTCTTACATAAATATTAGTACAACTTGCCACGTTATTTCTTGTTCCAATTTATAGTTTCTGTCTATATGACCCATACAATATACCACAAAAATCTTTCGTAGGAATAGTCTTCACTTTGAAACGTCAAAAGCGGTGCCCGTTCTCTTACGCATTCGTATGAAAGTAACGTATGTTTTCTCTTTCTCATCTCATCCCTTTTTTTTTTAATTACCATCAAAGGTGTTTTCCTTCCCTTCTATTGATGTACTTAGATAATACAATATTCTCTAATACTACCACCATGACAATATTTCTCTATGTATTTTTTAGGTTGATTCAAAGTTTAAATCAAACACCTAAGGATTTAGTTGAATATATAAAGGTTGATATTCGGCTTTTGTCAAGTGTCTTTCTTTTTTTTTTTTCTTTTTTTTTGTTTCTGATTTTTTTATACTTGGTCTAAATATAATATGTACTACAGTATACCAGTATAAAATAAAACCTCCATAAATTAATTCATTTGGGACTCCAAAAATTTATTAATTTATAGGGTTATTAATATATTGATAAATTAATAACTATTAATTTAAAGAATTTTTTAATCCTAATAAGTAAGAAAAAATAAAAATTAATATTTTTTACTTCAAGAAAAATTCCATTGAAATTCTAGCCATAACATTATAAATTTTTTAGTGGAACAAAAATATGATAATTGCAAACATAAACAAAAATACTTAAGTCAAAATCGAAACTAATCTTCAAATCTAAGAAATTGTGGGGACCTATATTTATATTAGAGATTCTTGAAAATTTATTATCTTCTAAATTAATCAAATTTTTTTATTTTTATTTTTTGTACTGATCTCGATTCTCGAGTTGGGAACCAAAAAATTAATTTAATAGAGTTTATTAATTAATAAAGAATTAATTTGAGAAGGTTTTAAATGCTACTAAACTCAATGAGGACTATTAATATGAATTTAAATATGGACTATTTTTCGTGAGCGGATAAAGTATAGATATAATACTTTTGATTTAACATATACAAAAAAGAAAGTCATACTTTGTTGAACATAATGGTATTAAAAATTCCGAAAAAAAAATGGTACTAACAAGGAAATTCTTTCTTCTTCGTTTTTTCGGTTTAAAAAAAAAGTAGCTCTCCTCTGTTCGTATTCTTCTAGTCTAGTGCAAAATGTCATATGAAATGGTGATGTGTATGTTTATCGGTTTACCATTAATAGATTTGGATTACCACATCATCATCCATCCAAATGAGGTTTAGAATTTGAAGCATTTCCACCTTTGCATTAATGTTGTGTATTTCCACTCAAAGACACTCTACAGTATCCAAAAGGGGAATTAATTTTCTTTTTGTCAAATGTTCACTACGTTACGTGGTGAAATTTCTTTTCCGTTTCTTACAACTACATCGTACTCATCATCATCATCGGACTTCCACTGATCCACTGCATTCCAAAATTCTGAATACCCAACCACCTCATCTGGGATTTTCATCTTTTGTGGAAAAGCACCGATCTTTGACACTCATTTTCGTTTATATAATACGATTATTATTGATTGAAAAAGGTGATCAATATTGTTAAAAAAACCAATAACTTCATCCACAGTATGGCCGCCTTATACTCAGCTTCTTCTTCTATTAAATCCTCTTCATTTCTCCCCTCTCTCCACTGTTTCTCTTCTTCTTTTGGTTCTTCCAACACGAATTTTATCTCGCTTAAGAATATTTTCCCCACAAATTCCATAACCCATCTGGGAAATCGTGCCTTCTCTTCTCTTTCTGCTTCAATGGCGAATCATGGTCATCAAGACTCCAGCTTTAAGGTGCCCACCTTCTAATTTCATCCTCACGCGTGGGGTTTAGATTCTTTATTTAAACAGCTGAACATTAAATTAATGGTCTTTTTTAAACTTTGTTGTTATTGTTTCCATAGTAATCGAGAATTGTGTTTCACTGTTTTGTCTTTCAATTCACTAAGAAGTGAGGTATTCTTGATCACCATCAAACAGACAGGGGCAACTTTTCTCTGCTATTGATAGAAAGTGATTTTAATTTTTTTCATTTGGTCTTGAAGTTTTTCAAAACAGTGATTAATCTGTATCGGAGATTGTCTTTTGTGATCAATCTGCGAATCTGCTGCATGTATTAATTTTATCATTTAGTTATGTATGTACCATTGGTTTGATTTACTTTGTCGGTTATCATTGAATTGCAGGGTGGTGAGTCGTTTTTCAGGAGTGTGTTGGCAAGCATGGAGACAGTTTATTTGAACAGAAATCCCACAGCAAAGTCCATCTTGGAGCTTGTCCGTTCTGTTGATGATGAGCAAATTTGCTATGACCATTTTGCATTCAGAACATTTGGGGTGATACTCTTTTATTCTTTGGTTACCTCAGTAGGCCTATTGTTAGAGCCACTGAAACTTTGCACATGTTTTTCTGTTGCAGCAGTGGCTGTCATTTATCATTATACAGGTTTACTAGTCTGCAGTTATCATCTGGAGCTTCGTTCTAGTTTCTATATTCAGCATGTTTTTTTTTTTGTTTCAATAGGTAAATGACCATGGCATTGATTCAATGGCAAGAATTTTCTTGGATTTTGGCTATGTTCAACGTGAGGAATTGAGATTCCCAGCTAAAAAGTTGAAAGCTTTCTGGTTCTCTCCACCAAAGATTCAAAACTCTGATATTGGCATTGGTGTTAATGGGCCATTGCCTAGAATATTCATATCAGAACTTCTGGTGGATGAGTTAAGCCCACAAGCTCAGGTGAGTAAGCATACTGACATATTGAGCTACTGAAAGCATGATGTCTTCCTTCAGCCTAATTCATGTATAAAATGAGTCGATTGTTCATATTTTTCGGGAACTTGATATCTTTGTGTCATAGCAATTACGTTCTAATTCTCTTATCTAATAGAAGTTGAATCGCACATAGCTGTTCTGCTTTTGTCTTAAGCTTTTGTGTAGAAGGTATATATGCTTAACATTAAACCTATTGGAGGGTAGCCTTCAATGAAGTAATCGTCTTTTTTGTAACTCAGATTCGTAAATCGTCATGTGGCTGTTCCACCACCGATCTTTGTTTCAACATCAAGTAAAGGCCTTTTTATTATCTCATCATCTTGCTTTGTGTTTGTAGGAAATAATTAGGAAATATACTGATATATCAGGCAATGGGAACAAGTATGCAGCTCTTGCAAGTTGCTTTGGATCTTTGACATGGGAGAAACCCTCATACTCAGAGTTCCAAGTGCTAGCTAGGTAGCTGATCTTACAGAATGTTCAAGACATGCATTTATAATCTACTAAAGTGCAATGGCCAATATGAATCGACACATATCATTCTTGTGTTTTGCTTAACAACTCTAGAATATTGTTCACAAAATTGATTTCTTCACCTTATGAATGGATACATTTTTCGCTCTGTGCTATGTAAGCTTTCTGCTGAGATCTTTTTATTTTCTATGAACTCCTCTGTCTCCAGCGAAAGTGAATATGCTGCTTGGACCTTAGTTAATGGATATGCTCTAAATCATGTTACTATATCCACCCATCGGCTGAAATCACATCTTAGAAGTATCAAAAGTCTCAACGACTTCATTGAGGAGAATGGTTACAAGTTAAACTCTGAAGGGGGTGTTCTCAAAGGTTAGTGGAGGGGAATTTATTTTTAAATAAATCTTTTTAATATTTTTATTTAAAATTAGTGGAGTGTATTTCTTTTGTCCTTAATTGTTGAAATGTCCTTTCCTAATAAACTTGACAGAAAGACACTTCTTCTGGTATATCAAACCTTCCAGCAGTTTTCCCCCCTGAAATCTACTGCATTGTGATTTGGTATTGCAACATTACTGGTAAGGCGAAAAATTAGAACAAATGAATGAAAAAGAAAGAGGAGGGGGGGGGTTGAGCAGAACTTTACCGGATTCCAATTTGTTGGATGTGATGATGACAAATAGAACTGGGAACCAATCTGATTGTTTTCACTCTCCATTGTTGTTGAGATTCAATAGGTTTCCTTCTGAAATAGTAAGCTGAAATCAATTGTGCTTTTACTGTTTCGAATCAGTTATTATGGCCCTTGTCCAAAGACTTTGATGTGGAGCTTTAACATTAAAATGTTTGTAACTTCTGGAATTAGCATACCTTTAAACGTAGACAAAATGGTGACTACTGATTAGCATAAAAATCTGGCTATCTAGAAGTATCCTAATATTCATTGATAGTTTCTTGATATCATGAGTTTCATGCAAGAAAGAAACTTAACCTTGATATTCTTTAATGCTTTTTAGGCATCAAGTGTATTCTAACTAGCAGCTCCGGATATTTATTGATTATTTCATGCAACTAAGAGTTTCATCTTTGTCGATTTTCATGCAACTAAGAGTTTCAACTTTGTCAATTTTCAGTGAGCCCTGACGGTCTTCTATTGCAAAGCTCAACTGTAGCAGATTCGCTATCTTTCCAGTTTGCTGATGGTGTCGAAAAATCAGTCCCTTGTTCATACATTGAGTTTGCCGAACGCCTTATACTGCCCCAATACAGAAATCTACCAGATAAAGAGGTTTGCAACCTTCAACTCATAATTTACGCCTATGCCATCACCATGTTGAATCAGTCTCTTGGCTTTTGGTGTTCAGTATTGGTTCAAATGGACGCAATGAATAACTTCCTGTTACCTGCTCTGTTGTGTTGCCACGAAATGTTTTCTTAAAGGGATCAATCTTCCTTTTATAACCTTGGTCTTTAATTAGTAGTATATCAAGACTTGGAATAAGAACATTATGTGTTAGTTTTTGATACAATGAGAGGGAGCTGAATGATACTAGAATCACCTTTACTTTGTCAACCTGGTACGTTATTTATGTCGCGAGTTGCATATTGGATTGAGAATTAATGGGCTCATTCTACTTATTGGCTTAGATGTGTACAACAAAACTTATATGTGCTGTAATGTAAAAACCTTATGGATGCATAACAAATCCCATTGAACTTAATAATGGGGTACTGTAGGTGAAGGAGTTCCACCGAAGAGACGGGTTTGAGGTTGGAAATGCTGACAAAATATTCGAGAGTACTTCCTCAGATCAACTAACCAGGAGGGCTGCATGAGTAAACATATTTACATCAAATCACTTGAAACTGATATCATCAGGCTTAGTGGAGAGTAGAATGCTGTCATCTGCAACAAGTGCATTTCTTGGATGTAATAGTGTGTGTGTATATATTAGCTGCACATGATTGAGTGATCTTCTTGAGGGATGCGCTGTGAAGTAATCTTTCTTCCTGGAACCAATAATTTTCTTGATGTTTTACCGAAGTCATTCAATTTCATTTTGGTGGATCACATTCTCACTGTTTTTTTTTTTTTTTTGAATAAAACACATATTGAAAATTTTTTCGAATAATTTGACCACTAACGTACTGGTAGACATGGCAACATTAGATTGGTAAAAAAAAAAGCAATAATAACTGGAATTCATTGATTTTGTTACGTAGACAATGTTTTCTCCAAAGTTTGATTTTGATACGTAGGCAGTGTTTTCTCCAAAGTATGCAGACTAAGGCTTGAAGTTGGAAGAGGATCAAACAAAGAGAATGGTAGAATTAGGCATTCACGGGGCTAATATGTATCCAATTATAATATAACAATAAAACTTGTTGGATGAATCTTGGCTCCCGAAATGGACTTATTCGTGTCGAATTCGAATTAGTGGAAGCAATAATTTCAAACACCGAACATGTAAAGCAAGAAGGATTTCATTGATGATGAGCTGATTTGAGTGGCATTGGATTGGCTCCTAAAAGTGGGAGAGGCCTCCTGCAAATGATATTCACATTACCGAAGACAAGGATTTATTTCCCTTAGACATAAATTTAAGTTGGATTGATATAGTTCTGTTTTCATGGCGAAAATATAAACAAATGGGGGAAATAGGAGATTGCATTACTTTTGTGCTGCTGGGAATGCCCAGAGAAACTGATAACGCCAAAATATGGAAGATAAAACTCATAGGGGGAACCCAGTGCGCAAGCCAGCAGCCTAAGATGTACATGCATTTTGCACGAATCGAATCCTGGCGTCTTCAATTTAGCTAAAGAAAATGATAACTTGATAACGAGTTTGCAAATTGGCTGAGCTTTATGGGCATAAAACCAAAGAGGCAGCTTCTGAACCGTTCAAAACGAATATCGGCGACCAAATTTGCACCACCTCTGGAAATCAGTGGACAGTTTAAGTCCGTCCTTAATTTTACTTGGAAAAATACAATACCACCGATTCAAAGTCGATCACAACCGATTCAATTCAAAGCTATAAACACCGGGGCGCAGCAGCATTTTGTTTATAATAACAACAACACACCATCCTACTCCTACCTCCAGAGCCTTAGGCAATTTTTTTGAATAAATTGAAACCATTCATCAATCAAATGGCAAAGCATACATTCAGGGCAGGGGCAAAACAAAAGATTAGAAATACTACTAGAGACCAAAATATCCAGCACAATTAGTTAATGAAAACATCATAATAACTTGTTCTTCAAACGAAACTATGGTCACCAAAAGCAATTTAAAAAAAGGCCACCCTAATTGTTGTTGTTCTTCAACAGAAGAACAAACACAACAATGCCAGCCACAAAAAAGGTTGAATTAAGGTTGGACGAATCTACCTCTTCTACCGGAATCAAAGCCTCCTCTTCTTCGTTCTTTGGAACTTCTTCCTTTTCCTTCTTTGGAACTCCTTCCTCCACCACAACATCTCTGATATCATATACTCCATCACAGATTACCTTCTCACCTTGAATAACATCCTCATGGTTCTGGGCAGCTTTTTGTCTATCTTTTTCAGCTGCAGCTGTCTGTGCTAAATAGATAGCCAATGCAAGCCAACAGCTACGATCATCCCAAACGCCCTTCACCAATCCTCTAAATTCTTTTCTAATCCCATCATGACCCCGCCTCAAACTTTCTTTTCCCACCTCAAACCCTGCCTTCACCCTTACTTTTCCCTCAGCCAATTTCACTTTTCCATCTCCGATCAAACCCCTAATCCCCGACCCAACAACACCAAAACCTGGAGAAACGTGAGAAAAAGATTCACTGCCTTTTAGAATTAATCACAACATATAAGCGGTAAACACATGTCACGACCCGAGATTAGAATCAGAGAAAAAGAAAGTATTGGACCAAATTGAGAAGATTAGAAGAAGAAATTAAGAAAATTGTGAATTAGGGTTCTGGATTGAGAGAGAGTCGGATAAAAGGGGAAGAACAGTCGGGTTCAATAATCTGAATAATTACCCTATTACAAGACCCGCCCGAATCTATATAGTTTTAGCTACAATTACAATAATTGTAAAACAGACCCCCTACTATCTAATTCCTATAATCTAGTCTATTACAATTTAGTCCCTAATTAAATAAAACTATAAAAATGCCCCTGGGTATGACAACACAACACAGCATATAAGCCCATAGCCCCAATTACTACTCTGGGCTAGTCAATTACTCTGGGCTGTTTACATCTTTACAACACAGCATTTATATGGGCCTTTCTGAGTTCTTTTTCCTTTCATTCTTCTTTAATCCCACGAAAATTAACCAAAGTTTCCACCTTTACACACAAACCAAATTTCCACGGAGAAAAACAGAAAAAAAAAAGCTCAAACCCCTGTTTCTTTTCTTTGCCTTACATTTTTGTTCAATCCCACCAAAAACAAGAAAAGATGCGACCTTTAAGCGAGAAAAGGAAATTCCGGTTGATAAAAACGAAATGAACCCAAAAATCTTAACAAAAAAAAAAAAAAACAAGAAAGAAGCAAAAGAAAATGAAAGATGCCATCTTTGAGCAAGAAAACGAAATTCCGGTAGAGAAAAACAAAAGAAACCCGAAAATCTTAACAAAAAAGATAAGGAAGAAGCAAAAGTATAGTAAACGAAATATGGCACCTTTAAGCTGGACAATGAAATCCCAGTTGAGAACAACAAAAGAAACCCAAAAACTTATCAAAAAGGAAAGCAAGAAAGGAGCAGAAAATAACTTTGTGAATAAGAACGGAAGCAAAGAGATCTTACATTTCTTCATCATCTTTCTTAGATCTGCACTCTCTACTTGGTTTGTAAAGTGAACCTTTTTGAGTTTGGGATGAAGCTTTGAGAAATGAGAAGTTAGCAGTCCGCTAGTTGCTTTATAACTGGGAGGGTAGGACAAACTATAAAACCTAACCTAATAAGAGCTTGTATGCTGTTTTAAATATGCATGGTAGAGTATGCACCGAAGTGTGGCATGTACGAAAAAGGGAGACATGTGAAAAAATTGCTTCCTAAAGAAAAGAAATGTAACACTACATATTTTCCTATTACAAACTTCTACTGCATTGATAGCTAACTCGCCACTGGGAAATTTCAAAATAGTAATAATAATAATAACAAAAAAAAAATCAATTTCTGAATCTCTTTATTGTTTTGGGTCAAAACAATTTCTGAATCTCTAAAGGAACATTCCGCCAATCAAAATCATTTCCTCTCTGTAGCTTTCCCATCCAAACAGGTAATTAATGGTAAAAAAAAAAAAAGAAAAAAAAAGGGGACGAAATTTGTGGATTTTTAGTATAAGCCAGGACCTCTTTTGCTTGTCAAACTGAACCTGTATGCTGCAACTTATCCGAATTGGTGATAACTTTAGGTACGGTTTTTTTACTTTTGCTTTTGTTTGAGTGTAATGGCTTTTGTAGTCAAACACTGACTCCTCCTCTTCATTTATGAGTAGTTTCTTTAATTCTAGTATACATTGTCTTTTTTTTTTTTTTATGTTAATTACTACATTTGGCCTGTCCCTTTGGTTCTTGATTTTGATACAACAACAATAATTACAAAGTTGTAACAAAGAAAGGAATCAAAGCAAATAATAATAATAATAGAATTTTACCGGTCAATGTCCTTGATTTACGACTATTTACGATCCACTTGAAATTTTCCATAGCAAATACTCCTTTTCGGAGTTCTTGTAAACTTGATACATCACACCTTACATGTGTGAAAAAGCATAGGTGAAGCATTTCTGGAATTCGAGATTTGTTTGTGACAATGGTGCCATGCATGCACCACCAAGAAATGGCTCAGAAAATAGCAACAGCTATTGTTTGCATATTACAACTACGTACTTACTGCAGGCAAGATCATGAAGAACAAGTGTCATAACTTCATTTTCAATTAGTCGTTTCCCTAATGGCTCGTTTCATAGGTGGATGATGATGGTTTCAGTTCAAGATCCCTTTTAGTTTTTCAGGTTTAGGTTTTTTGATATGTATCCTATTTGTGGCTTTAATTTAGGGAAACGCGAAGGAAAGAAAAAAGGTCTTGAAAGTGGAGTATGATGAATCTTCAGGTCACAGTGAGAGAGATTTTAGGATTTGATATGCTAAAATGCTAGATGGTTGACCATGTTCTTTAAAATTTAAACGTTTAAGGTAGCAAGAGATTGAAATTGACATCTTCTTTCTCTGTCAAACTTGCAATATTTCCTAATTAGTGATAACTTTGGGAAGTTGCCCCTTTTGTTTGAAGGAGAAACATCGATCCTTGCGCTCCAACGTGATCGTCAAATATGCATACATTTAACACCACTTCATTTACGAAAAAAACTCAAAAAGAGAGGCCTACCTTTAGTCTTGTAGTTTTCCTGACTCAGTCATGGTAAATTCAGTCTTCTAGTTTCAAAAGTACTTTTTTCTGCGTAACGTTACTATTTTCTTAACAGCATTCAAAAGTGATACGCAAGCAGATTTCAAATTCGCATTAAGAAAGAGTTTGGATCGTGAATTAGGATGAGAGTTTAAGGGAATGATGCTTTTTCTTTTTTTTTTTTTTTGGGGGATCGCATTAAGGGAATGATGCTAGAAGAATGAGGAATTTTAAAATTCGTAACTCCGTAACTGGAAACTTAATTCAGCCAAAGACCTGATTAGATTAAATTTCTACCTATCTAAAAATGATTATGATTATATCAATGACTGAACGTTTTAGCATCACATTACAAACTGTTTTCTTTTTACAAAAAAAAAAAAAGCATTGTAAAATGAAATTTGTTTTACATTCCATTGGTAGATTGCTGCGTCTAGCCACTATTTTGCAAAAGTTAGCTAGCGGTTATCTTGAAAGTTATGTTTTGAAAGGTGCCAACAAAATCAGGCATATTTTGAAGTTTAACAACAAAACTAACACATTCAGGTTGCATATGGATCATTTTTTCAATGTGAGTTTTTAGTATTAGGAATGTGAAAAAAAATAAAATTGGAAAAGTGAATTGGGTGAAACTATACATTCATTAATAATTATGAAAAAGAAAACATTGGGAAAAAAGGGACCAAATAGAGCCTTACTTGCCTCCTTAATTATAAACTTTCTATATTCAATTCCGCAGGTAATAAGTGATTGATTCCGCAGGAAATATTAGTATATTTTAACATTTATGAGTTATGACCCAAATCTGAAAAAATATCCCCCAAAAAAAAAAAAAAAAACAAAAAGGAAGAAGAAGGAAACACTGTATGCCCAAGAAGAAAAAGCTATCCCAGTTTTCCTTCTGTTCTCAATACTAGTAGTATATTTATGTCTTATTTTAAAATTTTTTCAATTTGCTAAAATGATATTTATTTTGGAACAAAAGAAGTACAAAACAATTAAGCTAAGTGATTTTCGGGACAAAATACTTTCTAACCAATAATTTTTTAAAATGGACTTATTATATTTTGAAAATGAGTCCGTAATTATTAGGAGCTAAAGTTTTTTGGTCATCATATTAGAAAAAATGGTTAAGTTATAAATGGGCCAGAAATTATAAAAATATTCAGGTTGATGCTTTAAAGACATCCTCGTCAGAAGATTAGACGTGTGAGAAATTGAACACGGCTGATGAACTACATTTGATCCTTCAACCTCGTAGAAGTGAAAAGAGTTGCAGGACAGGGTCGCTTTTACGTTGACTACCACTCCAAATATTTCTGTGGTGGATCGAAGGCAAAAAGGTCCTTTTCTTTTAGATCAGTCTTCTTCTATTGATGTGGGCTTCACATGTTTCTTTGTGGAGGGCTTCACGCGATCTATGATTTAGTGGATATATATATATATATATATATATATATTGTTTTGATGCCATTATCAATCAATAAGTATGTGTTCTACGTTTTGGATTTTTTTTTATGTAAGTATCCGATATCCAACTGCTATTGTTATATTCGTGGGTGCTGACTGATTGCTGATTAATTCGAAATCGAGGCGAGTAGGTTCCTTTCGAGAAGCAACTTTACCAACCAGCCTTTTAACACAGCTGTATATGAAGAATCTCGAATTCCAAGACCTCTGCTTAGGCTGAATCAGCACCCTTCAAATTGATCCAAGCGCTGGGTAATTCTACGTTTTGGATTTTAATCGTTAGGTTTTATACCACCGCTGTTCGTCTTTACAACTTGTACATGTACCTTTAACCAAAGTGGCACCCAACTGGCCAACTCCATGTATGCGTGTGTGTGTGTGTGGGTCCAATGAAGTCCACCAAATCAGATGTTCATGTGGTGAACTATTGGAAATATGCAACCACTGGGTTTAGGATTGATTCTTTTTGCCTTTTTGTTCGCATTTTAGGATTTATTATTGTCATTGACTGAAAATGCCAATTGTTGAAGGAATTAGATATGGGTTTGGCAGAAGTAATAACTGGATTGTCACTGTATCAGTTATACTGCAAGCATTCATCACCAATCCATGAATCGGGTGATATATATAGATAACCCATTTGTTTGTTGTTCTCTTCTTTAATTGTGAAGTGAATAATATTATAATGTGAGATCTCGCTTGTTCTTTGGCTTTTATGTTGTGAACGGAATTGAATGATTTTATTTATTCAGTTCTTAGCGATCAGATGGTGGTCGGTCGTATTTTGGTTTCAACAATATATAATTATTGTTCCAGTTTTGATGGATTAAAAATACAGAGTGGCAAAAGGGTTTCTAAGCTGTGCTTTGAGAACCTTAACAGGTATTGATTCCTATGACAATTACTACTCGTATAAAGTTTCCAGCCATTTAAGGATTCTGATCTGCCAAATTTTTGTTCTTTGTGTGTGTGTGTGTGTGTGTGTATTCTTTACTGATCTATTCTTCAAAAAGATAGTTTGAATTGCCAAAAGCTATATGCAAGATTTTTGGCAAAGGCTGCCCTATATATCCTTAGGTTCATAAAGTTGGCTTATCATCGTTTCACGTTGTAATTGGTTTGCCAAATATACTGCTGTCACATATAGAAACAAAAAGTTGTATAATGACCAATTCTCCATCGTATCTAAAAGGATAATTATTTTATATAAAAAAATAAATAGTAAAAAATAACTCCTCTAGTTTAGGAAGGAAAAAATAACTCCCTATTGCTTATAAAATGTTTAGGAGTTAAGTTGGCCACAGACTACAGTCTCGTTGAGTCAAAACCACAATAAAGGTGTTGCACGATTTTCATGATGGAGACACAAGGAGAGAAGTTGATTGACACATTGTGGTTCAGTATCACGTAATAGCACTGTTACACATTGTAGACAGCTGGGTTACACAGAAAGAAATTTTTTTTTCTCTATTAGCTGATGGTACTGATAGCATGTTTATACCATATTTATTATTAATTATTCCTTGGTTCTAAAAATTCTTAAATCAATATTATTTTTGTCTCAAAAAAAAAATTTTATATTGAGTCTGAAGTTTTGTACAATTTTAAAATAAATTTCAATGCAAACTTTTTTAACGTGACGAAAGGAGTACTAATTATTTCTCTCTTTTTTTTTTTGACGACCAGAGGGGAGTGTAATATTATATACAGTAATGATACATACAGACATAATAATGAAAATTCATAATGAATTACACGTAAGAAGCAAAAGTGTACGGGAACAATAAAATTGGAAAAGTTCCAACGGTATATGGGATCATAATACGTTTAATCAGTCACTAGTTATCTTTTTCCTTATTCGTTTTTACTATGCATATTATTTCTACATTAAACATATATAGTGGAAAAAATAACGACAGCTGTGTATCCTATTTTGTTATCATTTTATTTATTGTTGAAATTTTATCATTTATTGTTAAAAAATCTAAAATGGACATTAATATTAGGACATGGTACCTAACATTATATGTTGGAAAACAAAGAAAAGGAGCATAAGGACAAAAGTGTCCAGGCGCCCAAAAAAAAATAAAATCAAGTGGGTTTGAAGTCCGCAGTTCAAGTCCGCAAGCAAGCAACCCAAAACCAAAGAAGACACCTCGGACTTTATCTTTTATAAACCGACCCCTTTGGAACCGTTGGTTTTTTTTAATTAATTATTTTTATATATATACACACATCTAAGCTCTCTCTGTTCTCTTTATATCTCTCTGTACCACACAGCACCAAACAAAAAAAAAAAAAACTCAGATCGAATTTTGTAAATCAAACCAAACAAACCAGCAAGCAAAAAATGGGAGCAGCAGCATGGCTGGATGTGGTCAAGAAGGCAATTTTCGTTGCTGTGTTGTATGATGCGTATGTTTTCTTTTTCAAACTTAATTTTAATTGTCCGTTAATTATAATTTCCGGTGTCGTCAAATTCTCAGTCGGTGATGGATTTGTTCCTTTTTTGTGTTTTACAGGTTCTGGAACCATCGTCCCGAGAAGATGCGCTTCTCTTTTTTTGGAGCAAAAGGTTTCCGCGGGGAAAAGCAGAGCGGAGGAAATTAGGGCTGCGGCGGCGGTCGGGTGGGGGGAAATTAGGGTTTCGGGTTTCCTTTTAATTTCTTCACCTCCCTCTAATATGTTATATCTATGGTATAGATCTATGTGGATCTGTAGCTTTTGTTGAAGAATCCCGGACTTTTATTATGTAATAATTAATACGGTAGTGTGGATCTGTAACTTCCGTTGGGACGATGCGCTTGTTTAATTAAGTAGTTATTATTGGGATTATTTTGCTCCTTTGTGGTATTTCCGTCAATTTTTATTGTACATTATCGTTTTTGATGCTGTGCGATTGATGTTATGGTCTTGAATTTCATGATTAAAATTCGGCTCTGGGAATCTATCATCTATGGTTTGTAACTTTGTATGTATTGTGGAGTATTTTGAGCTTACTATTGGGTAAATTATTATTATAGGGGGAGATATTTTGAATGGAGATTGGAAAAAAAAAAAAAAGGAGTAAAATTAGAGGACTCACTCCATTTGGATTCTCTGAAATTCTCTAAAAAAAATTTTATCGAACTTTTATCAATTAGCTAACCACAATTAATAATTGCGCTGTATTATATTCCGGCTAATCAAGAATTGGGTGGTTTGGCTTCAGCTGATCTGAAAATTAATTGTATTTTTGTTTTCAAAAAGTTGCCTCATAAAGATGCAAAACCCAATTTACAGTGAATTTCTAAACTGGAAACTGTATTACAACATATTTCTCATAAGATTTTATCCCCGCAAAAGAAGAAGAATTGGAGTTGGTCGATGAATCCCCGCTACTCAATCTCAGGACATCATCTTAAAGTAGTCCAAAGGATGGCAAAGCATTTCCAAGTGTTTAGCATGAAAGCTCCCATGATAACCTACCACATGTAAAAACCCTCATCTTCGCCGCCCAAAACCTACGAGATTTTACTCCTAGAAAATAGCTGTAGGAAGAATGACTTTTGGAATTCCCGCCGATTGGCTCGATCGAAAATGTTTTTCAATTTCGAAAAATAAAGACTTGGAGATATTATTAAGGGATCGATTTTCAAAAAAAAAAAAAAAAAAACAATGCAGCGGAACTGCCTCTTCTCCTTGAACATAAAACAATGGTTCTAGTTTACAGTACTATATCCAATTTCTAGACAACTTTCAAGTGCCTAGACATTGAAGATCAAGAGTGAATGAGCCATGAATGAATAAATTGGGGAGTGACGGGTGCAATCAAAGATCTACGAGATACTTACTGCGTGAAGAACTCATTTGGTTGTCACATCAAATGCACTGGAGCACTTCCACCGGTGGCATTATTAATCCAATCAACAATTCTCTGTCTTCTATGTGCATCCTGATTGTGATCCATTTCTCACTTGCTTGAGTACGTCAAGGTAGTCCTTGACATGACCACCCCAAAACCATCTCCCACCTGCCGTAATTTGAACCCTTCCACTCATCTCGCACCAGTTCCTTTGGATTGCTTATGTGCTTGTCAAATAAGACCGACTCTTTCTCAATCACGGCTTCCAATATTCTATCTTGTTTTCTTGTGGGCGAATATTATTCATACATTCAGCAAGGACTCTATTTGGTGTTGAACAATTGATTAAGTTGTATCTTGAATTTTGCACATGATCTGTTTGTTAAAATGCCCATGTTAATAATGTCCTTTCTCTTGGGCAGGAACACATTTGATTTGTCAGTTTGATTGTATGGCAAAGGGTTTGATATGGGCTACTGCGGAGGACTTAGCAAGGAACAGAGGAAGAGCAGTTTCATTGTATAGACAGATTTTAAGGAGCCTCAACTCTCCTGCTTTGCCTTTGAATTTGGCTAAGAAAGCCGAAGTTCGTGTCAATGTGTCATGTTGGGTGCTGAAGAACGACCCCTCCACAACATTTAACACCTTTCTGATGCTGCTGAGTATTCCCTATCACGTCTGTGAAAAGGTGAAATTCCCAAGCATACCGAGTAGTTTACTTGTGCTATCAAAAGCGAGCTATAAACAACCTAGTTTATCAACTTCTTGTCCTTGTCATACGCAACTAACATTGTCCCTGATATAAAATTTGATGTGACAGTGAGAAACATGAAAATGCTTATGTATTAATGTTGATTCGGATTAAACCAGCTGATATTTTTGTTTTCTGTCCTACTTAATATTGGTGTCAATGTCTTTCCTTGTTGATTGAATCAGTGTTTTGGTATCAGCGATTGCGATGACATAATTTGTTAAGTTATATGATCTTCTTAACCGGCCTGAAGATTTTAATCAACTCTATTCAGTTGGGGAAAAGAAAAGGACACAAGATTTCTTTGATACACATATTTCACTCCACAGAACATATTGGGCACATAACATTGTTCATAGACCAACTGATGGTAAAAAAAAAAAAAGAGAGCTCGATTCTTGATGGATTTTCTATAGCCACTTAGCACATCATAATCCCTAGACCAGAACAAAACACCTCCATACTTGCTTGAGCGTTTAATTTGGGGAAGCACTTTCGAGATCAAATCTGCGGCAGGAATGAATCCACTTCCTGCTGCAGCTGGAGCAGCAGGTAACCCAAGGAAGATCTTGCCAGCCGGGATCCAAGTCCATTGCTTCCATGCAGTGAGGAGACTGCTTGGGTCTCCAGCAGAGAACTGGCATGGAGCATTGTTATAGAATTGAACCCAAACATAGTCGAAAAGACCTGTTTGAAGGGCACCGCCAACCATTGCATCACAGGATAAGGGCACTAAGATGCTCCATGCCATCTTTCGGGGAGTGCTTCTAAGCAGAAAGAGATTCAGCTAGAACATCCCAATATTGAGTGGTTCCTCCCTCAATATCAAAGTCAATCCCATCTAACAATCTGCAAAAGATGCTAAACAATCCCATCTGATATATCGGTATGTTTCCTAATTATTTCCTACAAACACAAAGCAAGATGATGAGACAATAAAAAGGCCTTAACTTGATGTTGAAACACGTGACGATTTACGAATCTAAGTTACACATGACGATTTACGAATCTAAGTTACAAACAATACAATTACTTCATTGAAGGCTACCTTCCTATAGGTTTAATGTTAAACAATATACCTTCTACACAAAAGCTTAAGACAAAAGCAGAACAGCTATGTGAGATCCGAACGTAATTGCTATGACACAAAGATATCAAGTTCCCCACAACAATGAAAAATCAACTCGTTTCATACATGAATTAGGCTGAAGGAAGACATCATATCTTCTCAGCCTCGCCTTCTCATTTGCAGCTACCCTCATTCTTGAAGCTATTTGCAAGAGTAACAAGAGAATTCATTTTCCAGGGCGAAAACAGTTTTGCAGCAGACTCCCATATACACCCCGAGTTAGAGATCTTATAAAGCATGTTCACATGGCAGAATCATCCATTTACTTGGTTAGAAAAACTGAACTGAATTCTGTCACATTGATGGATAAAATGTAAAATTCATGATAAGATTACAGACCAATACCTGCATTTATCTCATTCATTGCCCTTTTAACTTGCTCGTCTGGTTCTATATCTACGATGAGTGTCTGGACTATTTCATAACCATAATGAGACATGGCCTAACCATTCAAAAGAAAGATCAATAAGGGAAGAGTTATATTTTACAAATTTACCCTTCATAAAAGCAAAGACAAACATAAACTTGCCTTTTCGAGCTCATTTTCCACTGCTTTAGCAATTTCAGTTTTTTGCTCGAAGACATTCTCAAGCTCCAACTTTGGTACACTTGCCCTGACAACTGAACAGTCACAATTAAGCAAGAAAGTACAAAGTTTAACGATCAGTACATGATCCAAAGTCGGGGCTGATATTGAAGTTCTGGGGGAATAATAAAATGCTGAAACAAGATTAACAGGTGAAAAAAAAATACTATAATCAGACTTGCCAAATCACAGATAAGATTCGAAAGAGCTGAAGGGCAAAAGAACACTTTCATGCAGAAAGGTGTGGAAGAAAGCACCACTTCATGATGAAGGACAATTCATCTGCTCCCTGGTATTGCTGAGCTTATAGAATGCGTCTTCAGCTTTGTCAGCTAAGGCTCGATACTGAACCGAAGCAACCGCTATGACGAAGACATTATCCTGAAAGATCAATATTGAAAAGTTCCATTTTCTTAACAAAATTCATACAATATTATTTCAAGCTGAAGGACAATTCCATCTCCTAATTTATTCTTCTATCTTCCAATTTCAAGTCTCAGAGTAGATGATTAGACTTTTGCTATTGAAAATAAACAATAAAACCTACAAAGAGTTAAAGCTGTAAACATTTGCTCTATAGAACAAGATACTGCTTTCAAAGAGAAAGATAAAGAATGAGGTCCAGAATCTCTAATGAGTATGAGACTAGTGGTTTTTATTCACGATTTTGTCTAATAAGCAAACTCATTTAGATTCTACAGTAAAGATATATACAAATCCATTGCTACTACATCCACTTGACATGATATAAGTCAGATGATAGACTGGAAAAGCTTTAGAACAAATGCAAGGCTACAACAAAATTGCAAGTACTGAGCTGACCAACCTTTGTCTTGGTTTGGCATCTAACGTCTAGTTGCTGCACTCGCAACGTCAGGTAGCCTGCAACTTGGCTCCCTATACACCAGGGCATGCAGTGAAAACCAGGCTCAAGGACATCGTTAAACTTCCCGAAATTTTCTTTGATTGCTACCTTGGACTGATCTACTTGAATGCATCCTAAAGCTTGTCCCATGGTTGATCTCCCTAGTTAGACAAACGGGCCGGAAACAAACAATTAGGATCACGTCAAACTCAACATCAAAAGGCAACCGGAAAAGGCACAGAACACCGAAGAAAAGCTTCATGGTATCATATTTGCTTCAGTAATCCACAGTCCAGCAAGAGAAGTTTATCTAATAAGTGGAAGTATTAACTGAAATTCCTGAGGCAAAAAAGATCAAAACAAAGGAACATAAGATTTAACCATGCTTGCTGCTTATGTGAATGCTTGGACAAGGAGCAATTTGCAGCCTCACTCACAGATTGAGTATGGTGGGAAAAGGAGAAGATAAGAATGTCAATAGAACAAATTTAACAATCTCTTTCAGGTTGCAGGTTAGTGAGGCAGAGATCACCAGTAGTTGAATTTATAATCCCAAATTCTCTTCTTTCACATACTCCCCCCAGGCTAACCACCCCAGAAAAAACCTTTACCTTACAAGTGAGAATCCAAATCCAACTTCCCTAAAGCAATAAAGAGAAACAATTTATCAAATTATGAATTGACAAATTTGTTCGAGGACAATAGGAGCAATAACCCAGATGATATCATGCAAAACATTACAAGATTGGAATGCAAAGTTGCAAACAAATTTTAAGATTGTCGAATGATCATGTCAAGCAATACTTCCAGTTAGTATTATCACCAATAAAAGGGGAATCTTTGATTACCTGGCCTCCTGAAAAATTGTAGATAATCTAATTTAGAACAAATGCAACAAAGATCTGCCTTAGAAAAAATCCTAATAATGTACCACTAGTCTATAGCTTCGAATGGAGCCCCACCGTTGCAGTTGGTCATATATGATCGAGTTTGAAATCTAAGAAATGTCTTCAACCTCTTTTTAGAAAAATGTCTAACATAGATATTACTACAACTACATCAATAATTTTGGCACCTTATTTTTTTTTCCAATTTATAGTTTCCGTCTATGGAATAGTCCTCAATTTGAAACGTCAAAAGCGGTGCCCGTTCTCTTACGCAGACGACTAGCATTCGTATAAATGTAACGTAGTCGTCTCAGCCCTTTTCTTTTTTGTTACCATCAAAGATGTTTTCCTTCCTTTCTAATACTACTTAGATAATAATTCTCTAATACTTCCAATGGCAATAATTCTCTTTGTACCTTTCTTAGGTTAATTCATAGTTTAGATCAGACATCTAAGAATTTTTTGCTTCAATATGAAGATTGATATTCCACTTTTTCATCAGATTTTGTTATTAACAATATACAAATATGTGTTATAGGTTATAATACTCATGAATTACTCCCTCCGTCCCAACAAAAATAATCGATATTGAATTTTTGTACAAATTTAAAAACTCAACGTGGACTATTTATTTATTTATTTTTTTGGGACGGAGGTAATAATATATTAGTGATGAGTAAAACACTTGCGCTCCAGAAAAATTTTATACTTTGTTAAACATAATGGCAGTAGCAACGAATTTCTTCTTCTTTTTCTTTCCCGGATGGTAGAGTGTAATGCGTATTTTTTTTTCGAAAAAAAAAGGGAAACAAGTGGCATCCCTTATCTTCTCTCTTTGTATTCTACTGGTCTAGTGCAAAACCGGGTATGTTTATCGGTTACAAATTACACAATTTTAATAGATTTGGATTACCACATCATCATCATCATCATCATCATCATCCATCCATCCAAATGAATTCCGAAAAAGGGAGTTTAGAATTAGAAGCATTGCACTTTTTCTTTTTGCATCAATTGTGTGTATATTTCCACTCAATACAGATTACACTACAACAACAAATAGGGGAATTAATTGTGTGTGCCAAATGTTCAAACGTTACGTGGTGAAATTTCTTTCGAAAAAGAACAAAAATATCAAAAAAGGAAAAAGAAAAAGGTGATAGAGACAAGTACATCGTACTCATTCATCATCGTAGGACCCAAATTCTGAATACCCCACCACCCAAATTCTGAAACCCTAATTTCCACCGCTGCGTCCGCGACCGGTCTGCTTTCCGCCGCCCTCCTGCTTTCTGGCGCCGAAGTAACGTCCAGTTCCAAGTGGGTAGGGGTCCATGCCGAGCCTCTTTCTCTCAGTGTGACTACAGTAAACCCTGCGAAAACAAAAGGAAGGAGATCTGGCGAATTTGATGATGATTAGGATTATTCACCGGAAAATCAACAAAATTGGACAACAAAAACATACAAATCACAAGCAACGCCAATCACGACGTCTGTCTGGACCGAACCCCACGTTGCCTTTGTTGGATGATGAGAACAACGAATCAACAAGAGCTTTTCTGGTGTGTTTATAGAGAGCTTGGAATTCAGATGTAGAGAGACAAAATAAAACAGAAAAATGAAAATTTCAGTTTCGGTTTCGGATGATGAGGTTGCCTGCGGATTTGAACTACCTAATAGTTTTTTTTGGACACTTTTATCCTTGCACTCTTTTTTTTTCCTTCCGAAAATACTAATGTTAATTATGTAAATTCTATTATTATATTATATTAATTAATTATAGTACTCCTCTCCATTCCTAATAATAATAATAATAAATAATAATAATAATCAACGTGATCTAAGAATTTTTTTTTGTAACAACAAAGATAATAATAATAAATAGATATATTGTGATACTATTATTACTATCAACAACTAGTAGAGAAAAATCTTGCTTTTAAATTTTTGTACCGGAAAAAAATAATATTCTAAATCTGTTCATGTGTTGCCATGTCTACACAAACCAGTGTTAAATGGAATGTAACACACATCACCAACTGTCACAGCGTTACACACTTCACCGAAACGGTCTTTAGCAATTGAGGGTAACTACGTACCATTGCGTGTGGTAAACATCATGATAGCATTAAATGGTTGCTTTTCTATATAGGCATATGAAATGGGAAGCTGTGGTAAATGGAACAACATTACTCGTGTCGTTCAAAACAGTATACAGTAACGCATACTAGGTTCTGAACTCGTGCACTCGCATGGGTATGTAATTGAACAATATATACCTTTTTTGATACATCATAATTTTAATTTTAAATAAATACTTATGTAACAATTTTTCGCAATCAAATCTTCATATGTATTAGTATTTTGCTATGTGTTTCAGAACGATAGTTGCTATAGTAAGTATAAATGTTAAACACAAAAGCCAAGAGGAGAGAAATTACATAATAGAGTTATGAGTAAATTTTCTAATTTTGCATATTCATTGCAAAAAGGGAAACATCATAACTTTGTTCTGGGTTTTATAAGAATAACATTCTGTCAACTTTGGACAACACCACTTTCCCTAATTATATATATGTCTATAGATTAGTTTACATTCTTGTGTTGTTTCTTCAACTGAATCTAAATCTAAAACCAACAAGAGATAGCTTTGACAACCACAGGAAGAACTTACTCCCTCCGTCCCATAATTATTGTCTACTTTGCCTAAAAAATTTTGTCCCAAAATTATTGTCCAATTTGACTTTTTATTGATCAAGTTACACATTTATCCTTAGTAAAAAAACATTATCCATAAAATCTTAATGGTTAAACAATTACTTATGTAGGGGTATATCCGGTTGTTTAAGGTAAAATATAATTAAATATGACCAAAAATAAAATCTTCCTTTTTAGTAAAACTGGACAATAATTATGGGACGGAGGGAGTACTTTTTTTGCAGCAACAGATGGACAACTCCGAGAACAGATGAATTTGAAAGATGGTAGCGTAGGTCATGGCAAAAAATTTCTTGGAGAAAAATGGTCATCATGGAAACGTTCTGACTTAGGATTCTAGCTTTAAGCTTATAACATTAATCCAAAACCTGATTGAGTATAAAAATAAAATAAAAAAAAAGAAGAAGCAAGTCAATTATTTTGCAACAACACAAATCCGCGTTTTGGAATTTTGTTGTAATTCATGATCTTTCCACATCAGATGATTCAAGGACAATTAGCTTGATTGCATTTTGTCCTAATAATTTGATGCAATCATGGAGATGGGAGATACTTTTTGCAAAAATTTTAGTTCTTACAATCACTTTGAAAGAGAATGTGAATCTATAGGTTTTCCACAAACATGAATGCGAAATTGGAATTAAGATCTGAGAAAAAGAGAAGAAAGGCAAACCTCAGTTACGACCGCAGGACTTTTAGTGCAGAAATATTGTCTGCGTCATGGAGTTGTGATGGTACCGGAGTTTGATGTTGTTTTTCCAACATCAATTGTTTGTCGTTTGCAGTCTCAATCAAGTTTAGCCAACAGACAACCAGTTTTCATCAATTATCTGTTGATTTGCAACTCCGTGCCGGATTTGGCCAAGACGGCGAAGATCGAGGAAAAAGACAGACTGAGCGAGGTGTTTGTTGATGGATTTGAGATTAGGGATTTATTGATTAATTCTCATATGTTTCAAGAGACATGGAGGTCGAGTTTCATGGTTTGAGATCATTCATGGAAGTTTTTTTTGCAGTTTTCCTTAGGAAAAAACTGAATTTAGAGAGTGAGAAGAGTAAGTTTGATAAGCTTTTAAAGAATGATGGGAAGTTGTTTGTGAATTTTTTTTTAATTGATGGAACGGCATCATAAAATTTAATTTAATAAAGATATACATAGCTACTTGAAGATATACATAGAGCTATTTTTTAGGATTAAAAGACATTGGAATTTTTACAAAAACTTGGTTTTTGTTATAATGAGGGTTATAGATATTCATACGAATTAGAGGAGATATGGTGCTACATTTTCTTAGCTGAAGTACCTGAGCCAGTAGCATTTCCTCCAGATATTTGTGGATTAAATGCGAAAATTTTCATGGATTAAAATATCGGAAAATTTGTGAATGGGATATACGGGCAAAACAAGAATTAAGACATCATTGTTGATGGAAGTACACATAAATTAAGATAGATTGAAAGTTCTTTTTCGGCTCGGAATATAATAGGCAATTTATACAATAAATTGCGGTTAGCTAATTGATAAAAGTTTGATAAAATTTTGAGAACAATCAAAGAATTTCAGTGAATCGAAACACAGTGAGTCTTTAATTTTACTCCTTTTTTTTTTTTTTTTGGTTTTCCATCTCTGTTCAAAATATCTCCCCCAATACAATAGTAGCTCAAACCCCACAATACATACAATCCATAGATGATAGATCCACATAGGCGAATTTTAATCATGAAATTCAAGACCATAACATCAATCGAACAGCAATGAAAGCTACAGATCTACATAGATCGATACCATAGATATAACATATTAGAGGGAGGGGAAGAAATTAAAAGGAAACCCGAAACCCTAATTCCCCGAAAAATTTACTTATTAATATCTGAAAAAAAATATGAAGAACAAAATAAGCTTAGGATTTAAATTGTAGCCAAAAATAGCTTTCTCGCGCTTCAAACATGCGAAAAAAATAAAATTCGCGTATTGAAAACGCTAAAAATCAAATTTCACGTTTTGAAAACGCTAAAATTAGTTTTTCGCGTTTTAGAAACGCGAAAAATAAGAAGACGTAATTAATTTAACTTAATCCTAATTAATTAATGGTAAAAGAATTGAATAAATATCAATTCGCGTTTTCAAAGCGCGAAATAAATTAAAAAATATTTTATTTAAATAAAAAAGAAAATAGGCATAAAAATATGATTAATTTGACTAGTTTAAAACGTTATAGGGAAATTGACTTTAAAAAATTATTAAATTTGAATAATGGTAACAGAAAATTTTAAAATTATAATTGTTAATCATTAAATTTTGAATAGAGCTATAAAGAGGAAAATTATATTGATAATTATAAATATTTCAAAAATTAAATTTTGAATAAGAATATAATATTATAATTGATACTCATTAAATTAAATAGAGCTATACTATATATAAATTATTAAAAGTATGATATAGTTATTATAATGTATTAAATTTTTAGAACATTACATAAAAAAATTTAATAATGATTATATTAAATTTTTTTATTAAAAATGTAATCATTATTTTAAAAAATAATTTTATAATGATAATGACGTAATTTAATGGATTTAATTAGATGTAATTTAATTTACAAATTATTTTTATTAATTATGATAATTTTAATATAAGAAAAAAGCTTAAAATAGGAATAAATTTTATTAAATATTTATTATAATTTACCAACACTTAAGATGAAGCAACTATTAATTATGAAAAAAAATATAAGAAAATTTAAAGATGTGTTTCGATTTGATCGGCGAAGATGTGTTTTATAAATATTAATTATTGTATTTACGATGCAGGTGAAATCAAACTATTAAGAATATTAATACAAGTCATAACAAAACACTACAAGTCATAACAAAAGGTAAAAAAAAATAAAACAAGTCATAACCAAAGGAAAAAAACAGAAATAAACAAAAGGGAAAAAAAAAAATACAAGTCTAATAATACTACATAAGAAGTCGTGTACCCTACTTCTTCTTGGGCTTTTTAGCCCGAAAAAGGTTATAAGTCAATCTATCGGGCTCCTTCGTCACTCTCTGGCCTTTACTCACAGCCAACGGTGGAGTCCCTAGAGTCTGACTCGATCCCTGCTCCTCATGGCGCTGATAACCCTGACCCTCAAACTGATCATCCTGGTCTACATCCTCAGCCTCATCAAAACCTTGACTCTCACGCTCACCCTTAGCTGGGTCATCAGCCTGATGCTGACCGCAACACCCTCGAACATACTCGAAAGAAAGTTACTCGTGTAATGTATCGACTGGCCATCTAGCGAACTCTGCTGAAACCCAGAAAAGTCAATAAAAGAATCTCCAAACTGACGCTGAGAAGTCTGAGGGGAGGAAAACTGAGTAAAGGCAAAATGGGATCTTTGGTCTTTGGGAGACATAATCGGACGGTAAAACGCTTTGTTGGGTCGGCGAAGAATGATGTGGATACGATGAGATGAATGATGTGGAGACCGATGGGCTGAATCTTGTCGAGAATGGAGTGGAGATGATGTGGAGACCGATGGGATGAACCGCCAGTGAAGGGAATATGAGACTGCTGATGCTGGGAGGACTGATGTGGCTGAGTGGATGTGATTGTCTCTTACCCCCCATGCCCACACTGAGACCTGCGCGAACGCCTCGGAGGTCTGGGTGGTGGATGTTGCTGGGTCGGGTCTACAGGTGCAAGTTCTTGACTCAAAATGTCATTAACCTCAACATGCCTATCGAGATCGTGACGTACAACATTCGTTGCATTGACGGATAACGCCCGCTCAGCAACTTGGGCAATCTCGCCTAAGCGATCATAACCAAAGGAGTCCGTGTCGAAAGTACGCTGGCCTATAATACTCAGACTACGAACGTCCTCCATCAATGTGGCCTGAAATTTTTATTAGAAAGAATCATAAATCGACAACAGTGTTAATAAAAAGAACCAAATAGACTGTAGGCGAAATACTCACCATGAGGCGCAAGGTCTCTGCAGAGCCGTGAAAACCCCTCGCATTTTCAGAGTCCGTCGAATCCGTAACATACTTCACAGTAACCTGATGGTACAACAAGAGATACTCCGGATCTGCGGAAGGCTCGCCAATATAATCATCATCAGTCCCCACAAGTCGGCCGTGGCGATCATTCCAAACCTAGAGATATATCCCTAGTTGTTGTAACCATCTCCGATCGGATCCTCCAAACGGCCTCCTCTTGAGTAGGCTAGTAATTTCCGCCGCAGTGAGAAGTAATGCGTTGCCGGGTATCCGCTGGTGATAACCAAATTGGCGAAATACCCTACTGGGTTTGTGCGGCGCAACGACATCACCGCAGATGAGCCATGTCTGAGATCACCATATGCCCTGTCCCACAAGACAAACCCTGGCAATACGACCCAGAAGAGTCGTGTACGGCATCCATACAAACTGCAATGGTAATTAAGTAAGAGACGCGTAATTAAAGTCCGGTACCGTTAAAAAAACGAACAAAACATAAGTTATACTAATTGAATAGAATACTAACATCAGACTCTGCGAGAACTGCAAGCTGATCCGGTACGCGGCCAAATTGAACCGCGTGATACCTTGAACTTTTTTCTCACGGGACCACCTGCACGAAGAAAGTAACATTAAATTGAGACATGACAGTACAAATCAAAATGTCAAAATTTACGAAGGTTTGATGTATAAGATTACCTCATGCCCAATGGACAATGAGATAGATCGAGCTCCCCACCCAGTATCTTGGGCTGAACCGTCAAAATCCGCTCCCAGGCCCAGAGTTAATTCAAAATGAAGAAATCATTAGCTAAAATCACCAATAATTATGGGAGAATATAAAATGAAACTAGAGAGAAATGAAAAGATAAAATACCTGAAGAAGAATCACACAGCCGGTAATAGCCTTGCGAAGCGGCGAGAGATGACTTGGACATCTTTGCGGTACAAGTAACATAGTGCCGCACTACCCCAACCGTACTCCGAGCAAATCTCGGGAGTATGAAGAAAATGCACAAGATCGAGAGGAAAACTGTTTCTCGTAGTGTTTGAGAACAGTAATCCGCCAACGAGCCATCCAATACTGTAGGTGTGCATCGTCAGGGGACAGGTCCGTCAAAGGATTATTCTCTATGTGAGTCTTTATTTCAGTGATGGAAACGCTCATCAATCTAGACTCCTCTGTCTGGAACCTAAATCCAAATATCCTCTCCAAATAGGTGCCCAACCACCATCGGGCGTGGTGTGATGTCCTGTGAATCGGACGTCCATCAACCCGAAGACCCAAAAGAACCTCGACGTCTGGAGTGTGATAGTAGCCTCCCAAAAGGTAAATGAAATGTATGGGTCTCTGGGCGCCATCGCTCCACAAGAGCTGTAAGCAGGGCATGGTCACATCTTATGGACCCAACTCTAGAGAACGGTCCAAAACCAAATTTCTCAATATATTCCTTTGTCAACCTCGGTGCATCTTTTATTAATTTCCACGCGGCGCTATCTACGCGTCTGGGCTCCGAAATCCCTATATCATACTGTGCACCATTGAATATATTGTGTGACCTATGGGCGTTTTGGAGAAACAACCAACTACTGTCTCTGGGTCCCTACCGTAGCTTCTTTGAGGTAGATTGGGAGGAAGAAGATGATCCAATGTCCATGGCTAGTACAATTTACAAATAATTTTAGGAAGTACAGATTAATATTAATTATCCTTTTTTATTATCCTATACATTAAAAAATCCAACCCTTAAATTTTAGTAAATACGGATTAATATTATTATTCTTTTTTATTATCCTATGCATTAAAAAATCCAACCCTACATTTTAGTAAATACAGATTAATATTATTATTCTTTTTTATTATCCTATACATTAAAAATTCCAACCCTACATTTTAGTAAATACGGATTAATATTATTATTCTTTTTTATTATCCTATATATTAAAAAATCCAACCCTACATTTTAGTAAATACGGATTAATATTATTATTCTTTTTTATTATCCTATACATTAAAAATTCCAACCCTACATTTTAGTAAATACGGATTAATATTATTATTCTTTTTTATTATCCTATACATTAAAAATTCCAACCCTAAATTTTATTATCCTAAACCCACTCCTCTAAACCCAACCCAATCCACAACCCCTTAAACCCACTCCTCTAAACCCAACCCAATCTCCAACCCAAAACCCACATTCTAAACCCAACCCAATCCCCCAAACCCTAAACCCCCTAAGCCCAACACCCCACAAACCCTAAGCCCAACCCTAAACCTACACCCCCCTCTACACCCCCTGCATTCCCCCGCCGCCCCCCCCCCCTTCTAAACCCCCTTCATTCCCCCGCCGCCCCCACCCTGCCGGCAACACCATTCCAACCATTGAATTCGGAAATTTTTTCACCCAACCCAATCTCGAATTTTTTTAAAAATTCCACAATTACAACACCTATAATACTAGATCTATTCACGGAGTATTAAATCCCGAAATAAAATTACAAATAAAACGAACACAAAATTTATAGGAATCAAAAATTAAAGCATGAATTAAAAAAAACGATTCAATGAGAGCAAAAAACACAACTTACCTCGGTATATAGCCTACAAAATGCAAAAAATTGATGCCGAAACTCGATTCCGGCAACGATCCCGGAAAAACCGCCGGTTTCAATGGAGTATGCCGGATATATGGTTCTGTTTGAGAAACATCAACCCGAAACGCGAAAACTTTATTTAACCACCCATTTTCGCGTTTCAGAAACGCGAAACTAGCTATATCCCAATAATCGCGTTTCAAAAACGCGAAAACGAAGTACTGCTCTCCCTTTTTTCGCGTTTCAGAAACGCGATTTAGTTTAAAACTGAAAAAAAAAAAACGTTTAGTTTTTATTTCAGTGATGAATAAACAAATAACTAATTTTCTTACCCTTTAGTGTTTATCAAATAATTAGTGCTTTATTCGACATGTATATATCCTATCACTCTACCACTATAGTAATAATTAGTAATATTACTAAAACGAACTGCGACGTTTTTTTTTACAAAAATATTACTAATATAAATTACAGAAACATCCAAACCAACACACTAACACAAATACAAATACAAACTGATTCATCCTCTGAGGTTTACTACATGAATGTTCAAAACAACACAAAAATACGAACACTAACAGAATTATCACAACACACGATGTGGAAAATCATCACTACGCATCATCATCATCATCAGAATTGATATTAGGCGCATCACGAATTCCATATGGATCGTACAGTTTATCAATAGCGGTCCTGTCAGCAGGTGGATGAGAAAAAGGGCATTCCACAGCATTATGATCTAAACTTCCACATCGTGCGCAAACTCTCGCATATGGGCAAGCCCTGGCATTATGGCCTTGTAGCCTACATAAACTGCAAGTTTGGAGTCTTCGCTGGCCAGATTTGCTTGTATAATTCATCACACCTTTTTTCCGATTCACACGCTTCCGACCTCGGCCAGCATGGTGGACAAGTTTAGTGTCATCTGGCCTGATCTGCCACGTTGCCTTTGGCCATGGTTCCATGATTGGGTTGAATTCTCCAGAAAACTGCTGGTACCATTGATGCGTAGTGTAACATGGATCAAAAAGTGGGAAGGGATCGTCACCTAGCTCACGGGCAACTCGAAGTGCATGGGAACAAGGAAATCTGAAAGTCTGCCACCTTCTGCAAGTGCACTCTCGATTTGCATACAGCACAACTTGCTTCTCCTCAGCTTCCATGGTTGATTATCAGGTGCTATTGTAACCACTTCGTATTTCTGGTTTCTCTTGCTAAACCGGTTGACCTTTTGCCTCAATGATTTCTTCCGGGCCTCTTCATACAGTTTCATTGGCTTAGGAGGTAGAACATTCTGATATTTTTGGATCATATCAATGTTTGCCTGAAACAGATTGTTGCTTTTCTGAAAGGATGCTAGGATCAAAGTTGTGATCGGGAAGAATCTAGCACCTTTCAGCACATTATTGAAACTCTCTGAAATGTTAGTGGTCATTTCTCCCCAACAATGCCCTCCATCGTGTAAACAGGTCCATTTCTCAACACCCAGCTTCTGAAGCCAACGAGCAGCAGGCTCATTTTTTTTTTCTAATTTTTGCCACTCTCCCAAATACCTTGTCTTTTGCGTCGCTGAACCAATCATTTGACAGTTGCCTCCCAGTTTCTCCTTTCGAAAATGCCCAACCAAGTTTGCTTTAACATGCTCTAGACAATACCGGTGGACTCCCCTCTCTGGGAATTTTTGCGACATGATGTCCATGGCAGTAAGGATACCCTGATTTCGATCAGAGATAATACAGGTCTTCCTATCCTGTAGAACAAACTTTTTCAAATACTTCAAAAACCATTTCCAGCTGTGTATAGTCTCTTCGTCCACAAGAGCAAATGCGATGGGAACAATCGTGCCATTTGCGCACTTTACGCATGCCACAATTAGTTTTCCTTTGTAGGATTCTCACAGGTGAGTGGCATCGATGGTTATTACTGGCCAGCAAGCATGAAATAACTGTATAGATGGCCCAAATGCCCAGAAAACATACCTACATACAAACCTTTGCGAGCTTCCTGAATTTTCCTTAAACTTGAATTGCACACAAGTGTCCGGGTTTGACATGAACAATACATCGAGGAAGTTGGGCAGTAGTTGAAAATTACTTTCCCATGTACCATACAGAGCCTCAAGTGCTTTTCTTCTACCATGCCATGCCTTCTTGTAGCTACATTCGACTTGGTACCTCTTCAAAACTTCTATTTGAATTTGGGGAACTGCAAAATCTGGATGTTTTCGCACATTTTGGGCAACCAGTCTAGCAATCATAGAAGACGTGACGTTTTGGGACTCGTTTCTCTTGTTTGCCCCAAGACAGTTGTGGGAATCGGACCATACTACCATTTTCCAAGTATCGGTGGTCTTCTGTAGCGAAACTCGCGCCTTCCACAGATAATCATAGCCGTGAAGACGCTCTTTCGGATATTTGGGTCCATACGTCTCGCATTCGACATACCATATTCGTTTAGAGCTCGTTTTCACCCGGAAAGTCCGACTATGTACTAAGTTCCATTCTCCTACTGCCGCTTGTGCCTCAGGCTTGTTGGCGAAATGTATATCAAGGCCTAGCGTCAACGGATTGCCATCCTACATTTTATTCCCATCACAATCTACTTCCTCTAAAGTCTTGTCCCATCCACTTATGTCGTCGAAAACATATGGGACTGAAGAGATGACTCAAAATCAGTGTCGTCATCTGAGTCCTCATCCGATGGGACGTACTCATCATCACTGCTTTCAACACCCCCGCCATCTTCATCTTCATCTGCATCTTCATCTTTATCTTCATCTTCATCTCCATCTTTTGTCTTCAACTGTTCTACCACCACTAGTGCTGGCACCAATATCCTGGCCAGATGTACTTGCATAAACATGGCATGTTCTCTCAACATTTTCAGGGTACAATTCTGGCCATTTATCAGCACAAAGATAAATGAACCGAACGGTATTATCATCATTAATGTGCACACGAGACCTTTTTCCTGACCTCTTCGTCCATACCAAAGAAAAATCAATATACAGCCGTTCTCTATCAACTTCCATCACACCACATACCTTATCAACAAGTTCCGAGAAATCTAACATACGATCAATGATAAGATAACCGTCCGGCGCATCCCGCTGTACCGTGATAGTCCTATTAGGTTCAGTTGTATAAGTAGTATTCCAGTATACTTTCAGACGAACTGTCTCCGTGAAAGATATTTGCGGCCTGCAAAATCAATTCCTACGAAATCAGAACACTAGCATACATTTTGAATTTTAGTTCTGCGGAAACAGTATTTACCCCGTTTACAGATTTAATAATTTCAAAAGAACAACTATACGCCTGAATTTACAAATTCATTTCTATGCTAAAAATTAATATAAAATCTAAACCTTACGCCTGAATTACATAATTTATTCTTATGCTAAAAATATTCAAAAATTCAATATCATTATTATAATTTTATTTTATTTTACAGAAATCGATATACAATAATTTACAAAACGCTCATCTAATTTAACATTCTATTAACTAATATTTCTTTCAATTCACTTTATCAGCCTAATTAAAAAATCACCGTTAATTGACTAAATCACAATTATTTATTAACTAATAATAATGCGTAAATCATCCTATGCTCACAATAAGGCATAAAAAAGTACATATTTTCTATAACGAAATAAACTTACCTGAATGTTGAAGGAAATGAGAGCTTTCACGGATTCAGGACTCAAATCAATCTTCTTTAACTTCGGAGCAACTTCTCAAATTGAAGGAAATGAGAGCTTTCACAGATTCAATCAAGTCCTCCGGAGTGAAACTTAAAATCGGAGCTGAACAGAATGTACGAAAAAATGTTGTTATTTTGCTTGGTTTGGTATATAAATCTTAAATTTCGCGTTTACAAAACGCGAATACACTCAAAGACTTATCATCAAAATACACGTGGAGCTGAATGAGTGGATGAGTAGATTTTCTGGATATTTTCGCGCTTTCAAAACGCTAGAAAACATTTTTCGCGTTTTCAAAACGCTAAATTGTTATTCTCAAACCGCAATTTATTTAAAATTTAAAACTTATAGCTTTCGCCTTTTTAAAACGCGAAAATAATTTTTCGCGTTTCTGAAACGCTATATACTTTTTTCGTGTTTCCAAAACGCGAAAACTGATTCTCCTTTTTTAATTCAATTTCTTTTCTCCTTTCGTCCCGGTTGAATTTTTGGAAAACATGATTAAAATGATTCGCGTTTCACAAACGCAAATTGTTAATCTAATTTTCTTGTTTCGCATTTTCAAAGCGCGAAAACATTATATTTGTCCACAAAATAAACTCTACACATTTTTTGTTCCACACTTTTGGGTTTGACTCACCCAAAAGTCAAGCACTCCTAATTCCCCCCACCCGACCGCCGCCGCAGCCCTAATTTCCTCCGCTCTGCTTTTCCCCGCGGAAACCTTTTGCTCCAAAAAAAGAGAAGCTCCCCTTCTCGGGACGACGGATCCAGAACCTGTAAAACACAAAAAAAGGAACAAATCCATCACCGACTGAGAATTTGACGACACCGGAAATTATAATTAACGGACAATTAAAATTAAGATTGAAAAAGAAAACATACGCATCATACAACACAGCAACCACAGTTGCCGTCTTGACCGCATCCAGCCATGCTGCTACTGCCATTTTTTGCTTGCTGGTTTGTTTTGTTTGATTGACAAAATTCGATCTGAGTTTTTGTTTGGTGCTGTGTGGTAGAGAGAGATATAAAGAGAACAGAGAGAGCTTAGATGTGTATATAACTCTAAGTCGGTCGGTTTAAGAAACCCTAAGTCGGCGTACTTCAAACCCTTTTTTTCTTTTTTCTTTTTTTCCCTTTTATAACTCCTTTTGTCCTCCCAAAATAAATGCCATGTATTAATATTTGACTTAATTGTTATTAGTAGGAAGAGATAATGTCTTATGCTAGATATAATATATAGTCATCCGGTCCGAAATTAGAAAATCCAAAATAGTAATACGGGATGGAAGAGACGATCAATAATTAGAGTCGGTCGGTCGGTCTTTCTTCCACTGATTTTAACGGGACCAACTGAATATTAGACCTAATCTAAATTAAAGTAAGTTTTAAGAGCTTAGCTCGACAAACCAAGGTACGTAAACGTTGCTGAAAGGAACTTAGCCAAAAGAGTCATCGCATAAATATATTATTAATATGATCAAGCAATCTCCACATGTATTACAATCCGAATAACCATATGTGGTTAATTATGGGTTCATAATGCGATCAAAAGGTGTTCTTCACTTTTAACGCAGTGATACTAGACGCATCACATGATTGCAATTAAGAAATTCACAGGACAAAAACCTGTAACAAGGGACACAAATTTTCGCTCAATGTGGCTTATTCACGTTGCACACCGCCCTCCACATTCTCTCGTACATCAACAATAATCAAATAATCTATTCTCTCCGGTTCTTACTCATTATAAGTCATTTTCCAAGATTTCTCTTGGTCCTTTTATTATTAGTGGATTTTAGTGTTATTTATCGATCCCAACTTAATTAGCTATAAACTTTAATTTGATTGGTTCTTACAGATGTGGGGATATTTTTAACATGGTTAATACGAGTAGTTTCTCCTTTTTTTTTTAATGTAAAAACTAAGTAGTTTCTTTTTGTTTTTAAATTAGTAATTTATGTGTTGTACTCCCTCTATTCTAAAATAAGTGTCGTTTTAGCAAAATGAAGAAATTTCAAAATAAGTGACGATTTCGGATTCCAATACATTTTTTGTCAAGAATTTCCAAACATACCCTCAAAAGAAATAATATTATTGGTGAACTTTTATTTTAATGGGGCTGGTTGAAGATATTCTAGTAATTTAGCTACCATATTTAATGTTTTCTAAAATTGTCTGCAGACTCTAGAATGACACTTATTTTAGAACGGAGGGAGTAGTATTAAAGATCTAAAATAGTACTCCCTCCGTCCCATAATTATTGTCCAGTTTGGGTTTTTATTTCTAATTCAAATTGTACTATAAATGAAATCTCAAAATAAATAATAATTTTGGGACAGAAAGAGTATTACATTAATTAGAAGATTTCTACAAATGGGTCAAGTACATAGATCGTTGGAAAAAAAAAAAAAAAGAAGAGTGAACTCCCGAGTCTTGGAGAAGAAAGTTGACCCTTACAACCTACGGAAAGATCCGATGGGCTAAAAAGTTTTTTTTTTTTTTTTTAAAAAAAAGCCTAAAACTCGATGTCCAAAGTGCATTTTTTCATGCATAATATCGATGTCCAAACTCGATATTGCAATATATATATATATATTTATTTATTTTTATTTATGTATTTATTCCACTTGTTATAATTCATCAAACAAGTGGAATTTAACATGTGGAAACATGCCGTTTCTTCTGGTCTCATCCATTGGTTTTGCATTTTATCGTGTGTTTAGTAACTCTTGCCTTTTTTTCTAGACATAAAAAAGGAGCTTGAATAGTTTCCCTGCAGTTATTTCATTTTATATTACAAGGAGATCATAGGCTTCCTTTTGAAGAGTGGTTGCTTTATAAATATCCAGTCCTACAAAGGATCTGACGCATTGATGCTCTTTAAATTGTGTTTCTCATTCTACGACTTTTGAAGGAGTACTACCTCCGATCCTTAATATAAGACATTTTAATGGGTATTAGGTTTAATCTAGTACGTATTTTTAATTGAAAAAAAATCTTAAAAACATTTCATAACAATCAAGAAATTACAACGTATACGAAAATATATTTTAAAGATTTTTTCGTCAATTAAAAATGAGTACTAGATAAAACTTAAGAAAAAATCAAAATGCCTTTTATTAGGAACCGGAAGAAGTAAATCATAAGGAACATAGAATTGGGTTTAGCTGCTGCTTGCGGCAAGAAAGGAGCTGCAGATGATTTGGATCATCCTCAATGGTAGCTGGAATGGTAGATCATTTGCTCGGTTGCGATGGTGCATGCAGAAGATTTCATTTCAACTTGGGACGGAGCTATGGAAGCCGTACATAGACAGTGGCAAGGCTTAATTTAAAGAGGCTTCTAAATTACATCAAAATATCCAACAAAACTGAGGTGACAACTGGAGTTAATGTTAGTAGAAATCGCGCGTAATTAATGTTTGTGTTTGATCAGTTTGTAGAAAATGATTCTACCTCAAGGTCTGGTACATCATAAAATAATTTTATCTAGTGTTGAAATCAAAAGATAACCCCAAAACCCTAAACTTTCTTCGCCGCAGCGGCCAAAGTTATCCCTAATCCTCGCCGCCGTTCGCCGCACAGGTGCATCTTTTTCTTAAACTCTGGAACTCGGCATACGCAAGATCCTCCCTCTTCATAATCGAACCCTGTGAAAACAAAAGGAACATCTTACAACTAGGAAATTCTCTCATAATACCATATAATAATCAAATTATAACAAACCAACAAAAACAAAATTTGAAACCACATACGAGTTCAAGAAGAGACCGAGCGACAAGATCTTCACGCGAAATGAAAGTCTGAAATCATGAACGTCGAGAGCCAATATTTATATATCATTGGTTTGCTTGCGGACTTAAACTGCGGGCCTCCAACCCTCTCAATAATATTTTTGGCCAATCACAATTTTAGCCACAAGGAGTGGGGAAAAAAAAGTTATTGTAAATTGAATAATAATAATAATTCTATATACAGTAGTTACATCATATTTCTTCTTCAACTATGTCGAGAGTGGAGTTCTATCTGTTAAATAAAAACTACTTTATCTTTTTCTTTATTTTCTACCGACTATCCACAAAGAAATAAGCACTCTATGTCATACATTATCACTCCCACAAAAATAGTCAATTTCACGGACATGAATTAGGGAAGAACTCCTGCAAAATTTGGGTCAAATAGATCGTTGTTGAAACTTGAGCGTAAAACTCCCAGTTCAGGACGGGAAGAAAGTTGACTCTTTCAACCTACGTAAAGCTCCTCTTCCGATTGCCCAAAACTCGATTTCCAAAGTGCTTTTTGTGAGCTACTTTTTTTGCTCCAAAAGAAAAAGTGCTCAGATATTTTGACACACGATGACCACGTTGGATTGGAATATTTTCAATAGCCCCCCTCCAGTTACCAGTTTACAACGAAATGGCTCCATAAATTTCATCAGTCACGTTGATTAGCCCTTATGATTTATACATTACTCTTGTGATCTTTTCAACTTGTCTTCATCATTATTCCCCTTCTTCTAATTTTTCTTTTTTTGGGCTAAATTCGACTCGTCCTTCTTCGATTACAACAAACTAATGATTTATCTTCTCTTCTACCAGGTGAGTAAATACAATAAGTATCATTAGATCTACCTTCATTATTCTAACTTGTTGAAATTATAGAATCATTAGTTATAAACTTATAATTGTATTTATCTCATAATAAAAGATTAAAAAATTACTTTGCTCAAGTTATAAGTTAACTAAATCATTTTTCTGAGTACAGAGAATGAATCAAATTTTATATTTGAATAATTTTGTCTAATAGTAACTCAAATTGAGTAAATTAAAAGTACATTTGATCAACGAACTTTTTCAAAAAATTCAAATGCCGTAAACAATATGTAAACCTCATTGACTGACGTATAAAACAAATACAAATATCAAACGATGGTACCTATCATTTATATCACTAAATGCTTTATAGTCTACAGATATTTTTTTATCCAAGACAAGATTAAAAATGACAGTACTGCTAGCTATTAGAAAACAAACTTTACAAAGCCAAATGTAAAATTCGGAGAAAGAAGAAAGGCTAATATGCAAATAACGTACTTGGAAAGCGCAAAATTACCAAAAGAAATTGATACAAAAATCCATAACCATTAACCAATGCCCAGATATGTTCATGTGTATATATAATATCTGCCAACAAATTCCTTCATTTCTCTAAATCAAAAATCAATGCAAAAAAGATGTCCACCACCATTGTAACACCGCCATTTTTTCTTCACTGCTCCCTCAATAGCCGGAGAAACGCACATGTTGATGCATATTCCAAAAAGGCCACTTCTTTTTGCTTGAATTTCGCCGGGAGCCCATTTCCCGGTGGCCGGAAATTAACTCCGTCGTCATTGGCACTCAGAGCTCCGCCACTTCCCCGTAGACCGCTCACCCTCAGAGCTAGCACCTCCGCTGATACCGCCGTAGTTGAAACAGCTGATCAATCCAGCGACGTTTGTTTTAGGGAAACATTCTTGCTTAAACGACCCGTCAAAGTAAGTATCTTTGAAATTCTTCGCATTTGTTCTTGGATTATCGTTAGGATGTTATGAGTTTATTGGGTTCATTGATTAACTTTAACGAGTCGCGATCTCCTAAATGGCGCTTAATCATATTATGGAATTGGTGATATTTTGAGATGCTAGATTTTGATTTGTAATGATCCCGAGAAAGTGAACTTCTTCTTCCTCCCTCTTTGTGATTATCTCTTAGTTTCTGGTTTGACCTACGGTCTAGCGAAGGATAGAAGCAAGTTTAAAATGTGGGATACATTTGATGTGAGAAAGGATTTCAATTTATTGTGTACAAGTATGGAATGTTGAGCACAGGATAATTTTAGAACGTCATTGGAATTTTTTTTTCTGCCCTGTTTCTGTGAAGGGGAAGACCTAATTGGTCTTGGAAAGAAGCTATTAAACATGATGTTGTATTTAAATTTAAATGAAGATATGTGTGTCCGCTGAGCATAATGCTAAGATATGATCCATATAGCAGACCTCACATAAGCTGGATAAAGATTTGGTTTCATGTGGATAGTACTTATGTGATAATTCTTTGTTTTCATTTAGAAGATATCTTATTGAATATTGGATTGGCAGGTTGAGGGAAAGATAACAATCAGACTAGTAAATGGGACAGATGAAGAAAATTGGCAGCTTTCTGTGGGTTGTAGTCTACCAGGGAAGTGGGTTCTTCACTGGGGTGTTACTTACATAGGTGATGTTGGCAGGTCTGATTCTTCTGGTACTTTGCTGAATTCGATTCTTCTGGTACTTTGCTGAATGTTAGTTGATAGATTTTATGCAATGGATGCAAGCTATTCAGAAGTCTTTTCCATTTCCCTTCCTTTATTTTTTAATGGAGTAAAAGGAAAGGCTATATGTAAATGGTTTCTTCCATTTGTTCAATGAAGCATTATATGTAGGATGAACTCTGTGGTGTCCCAACTTTTCTTCCATTCTGAATCATTATAATTCTAAAGTTGACTGCTCTATGTTTTACATAATGCAGTGAGTGGGATCAGCCCCCTGTGGAGATGATTCCTGCTGGTTCCATAACCGTTAAGGTGCGTTGATTTCTTTAATATTTCTCTAGCTTAATCCACGCTCTTACATGTTTACTTTATATATGGATTTTTATTACAGGATTATGCCATTGAATCTCCTCTAAAAAAGTCCATGCTGACAGAAGGAGAAGATTTTTATGAGGTAACAATTGACTTCAACACTAAAAGCTCAATTGCAGCTATAAACTTTGTATTGAAGGTATGCTTTCTTACCTTTTGACAATTTATGATGTCAAAAAAGCTTCTTTATAGACATAGTGGATTTCCAATTTTTTGATTTGTGACTTAGAATCCCCTTTTTCCATATTGCAGGATGAAGACAGTGGATCTTGGTATCAGCATCGAGGAAGAGATTTCAAAGTGCCTTTGACTGAATTTGTTCGGGATGATGACAACGTTGTAGGAACCAAAACAGGCTTTGGTATATGGCCAGGTTATTTAACTACTCACCCTACATCAATTACAGCATCTGTCTGTTTTGTTCTACTTAAATGTTCTGTCCGACATGTTTCCTGTTTTTTCTTTTCTTCTGAAACACATCATTCATCGGTGATTGATTTGGTTGATCTTTGTCTTTACCTCCGAGCATTGGTAGGTGTCTGATGAAGTTGGCGCATTGATTATTATGATAGCATCTTATACTGAACCTAGATAGGAGTGGGACCTGGAACATTTGAAAATTTATATGTATGTTTCAATGATACCTTTTATTACAAACAAGTTGTGAAAGAATGTTTGAGCTTCCTTCTAGATTTGTTTTGTTTATTTTCAAAAGATAGTTGGTCCTCTGTATCAATCTGGGGCACTTTCCTGAATGAAATATGTTTTTCCTTTCATGTCAGGAGCTTTGGGACACCTGTCAAACATACTTCTGAAGTCCGAAGGTTCTGATATGCAGGAGGAAAATGGAAATAATGAAGTGAAAGCTGAAAAACTGCAAAATAGTTGCCTCGAAGGTTTTTATGAAGAACATTCTGTAGTCAAAGAAACTCTTGTTGATAATTCAGTTACCGTTTCTGTCAGGCAATGCCCAGAGACAGCCAAGAACATTGTGTCTTTGGAAACTGATTTACCGGGAGATGTAATTGTTCACTGGGGAGTCTGCAAGGGTGAGGGTAGAATGTGGGAGCTCCCGGAGAAGCCCTATCCATCTGAAACAGCATTATTCAAGAATAAGGCTTTGAGGACTCTGTTGAAGGTAAACATGCACTTTCTTTTGCTTAACTTTGTCAAAAGCATCATCATATGTCATTTTTCCATTTTAGCTATGGCGGTGAAGGTTGAAATATCTTCCTTGGTATCCTGATATAGGTTATCATGATCCTCTTTTGATGGCAATTTTTTCTAGTATTCTCTATTCAGTTAACATTGGGACGCTTCTGTATTGATTTGTTTGGGTATCAAGATATTCCTTTGCTTGACAATATACCCTACTTATTTATTTTTTTATTTTGCAGCGACATGAGGGTCAAAGTGGTTCTTCAGGATCATTTGCTTTGGATTTCGACCTCACAGGTTTTGTATTTGTGCTTAAGCTAGATGAAAATACATGGTTGAACTCGATGGGAAAAGACTTCTATGTTCCCCTTGCTGGTTATAGTGCAGCAAATAACCAGGATAGTGAGACCCGATCTGGTAATGTTTCTCAAAAAGATGAAACAATCACAGCATATACTGATGGAATCATCAATGAGATAAGAAACTTGGTAAATGGTATTTCCTCACAAAAAACTAAGACCTCAAAAAACATAGAAGTTCAAGAAAGCATTCTTCAAGAGATTGAGAAACTTGCAGCAGAAGCTTATAGCATTTTCAGAGCTTCTGTTCCATCTTTTACGGAAGATGTAGTATCAGATGTGAGGCCTCCGGTCAAAATATCTTCCGGGACTGGTTCCGGATTTGAAATTTTATGTCAAGGGTTCAACTGGGAGTCCCATAAATCTGGTAGATGGTACACAGAGCTTCATGAAAGAGCTGCAGAGTTATCTTCACTGGGTTTTACTGTTGTCTGGTTGCCTCCACCCACGGATTCTGTGTCACCTGAAGGGTACATGCCGAGAGATTTATACAATTTGAACTCCAGGTACTAGAAGATGAAGACAAAATGTCTTGACTCCATTGAAGTAAACAAACTCAGATTATGGATAAGACAGATTATCCAATGTTTTGATCATCTGTTTCTATGTTACAAGCACACTCACTCACACACACGTGCACAAACTAGGACAATACATATATGTCCTTTGTGTACCCTTGATTTGCCCAATTTTTGGATCTGCATTTGTTGCCATAAATATATGAAAATGGTCAGGTACGGAAATATTGATGAGTTGAAGTCTCTTGTGAAGAAATTCCATGAAGTTGGCATCAAAGTCCTTGGAGATGTTGTTCTGAACCATCGTTGCGCTCAGTTTAAAAATCAGAATGGTGTTTGGAATATCTTTGGAGGTCGATTGAACTGGGATGATCGAGCAGTTGTTGCTGATGATCCACATTTCCAGGTAGCCGTTTCTATGAAGTTTTCTTGGGGTGATAAGTTTTGATTTAGAACAGAGAAACTGAACTAAAACAGTTCAATATTGTCCTTTCTTCTGTAAGACAATTTCCACAGATTGATGACGAGATTCCTCTGTTGTATCTTTTTATTCCAAATCAGGGAAGAGGTAATAAAAGTAGTGGTGACAATTTCCATGCTGCACCAAACATTGATCATTCACAAGAATTTGTGAGAAAGGACATCAAAGAATGGCTGTGCTGGCTAAGGTTATTATCCGCTCTTTGTTCTGTCTTACAACTAGTGGACTAATATATCCTTGCTTTGCTTGTGTACTGTATATCTTAGAAGCTGAATGGACCATTGTATTGTGTCGATTCCTACTTATTACCGTTGTTGAGTTGGGACTTTGGCTATTCAGTTTTACTCCATATCATGTTTCTTATGTAATTCTATCTAAATGTGGTCATAAATCCTAGATTTCTTTGTTGCTTTATTGATTTTTAGGGATGAAATTGGATATGATGGGTGGAGGCTTGATTTTGTACGGGGTTTTTGGGGCGGTTATGTCAAGGACTACCTTGACGCAAGTGAACCCTACTTTGCTGTAGGAGAGTACTGGGACTCACTCAGTTATACCTACGGAGAAATGGATCACAATCAGGATGCACATAGACAGAGAATTGTTGATTGGATTAATGCCACCGGTGGAAGTGCTAGTGCATTTGATGTGACAACCAAAGGAGTGCTTCATGCAGTAAGTATCTAGTAGATCTTTGATTGCATCATTCACTTCCCAGCTTATACTTTCATTCATTCTTGATTTCAATGTTTAGGCACTTGAAAGATGTGAATACTGGCGATTATCAGACGATAAAGGCAAACCTCCTGGAGTAGTTGGTTGGTGGCCATCTCGTGCTATTACTTTTATAGAGAATCACGATACAGGTTCTACGCAGGTGAAAACAAATGCCCATTTTTATAAACTCGGGCTTTCAATTGGCAGAGAAGTACATAGGGAGTTTTATCTCCTTTTGCATGCCTGACTGAACAAGCAAACGTGATATAATATTTTTCCATAAGTGGCTTTCTTAGCGTGACCGATGGTCCATAAGTTGCATGGAGCATTTCTGTTTTATCTCATGCCAATTTTTTGGTTTGTCCGAGGATTAACTGTGGCATCAGTTTGTGGATAATTTTTTAAAAGAGAACATCTTGACATTGAAACTCAGATCCCATCATGATGGCATAACATTTTTAGTACATCTGACTTCTCTTTTATCCCCGTCACTAAATTTTTGTTTTATCATTGTGTTCAATAAGGGTCATTGGAGATTTCCAGGGGGAAAGGAAATGCAAGGATATGCTTACATCCTTACTCATCCTGGGACGCCGTCTGTGTTTTATGATCACATTGTTTCCGATTACCGGTCTGAAATATCTGCACTCATCTCCTTGAGAAACAGAAACAAGATTCACTGCCGAAGTACTGTAAGTCGTGGACCTACATTGTTTGCTGCTGATATATTTCGTGCAAATAAATAGATAGCTAAATTTCGATTTTGCATGAGGATAAATTTGGTTCATTTTCTTCTTCATTTTTCCCGGTTACAAATTTGATTTCTTTTTCTCTTATCCCGTCATGTCCTTCAGATACAAATAGCCAAAGCAGAAAGGGATGTCTATGCTGCAATTATTGATGACAAGGTGGCAATGAAAATTGGACCAGGTCACTACGAGCCCCAAACCGGGGCAAAATGGTCTTTAGCAATTGAGGGTAACAACTACAGAGTGTGGGAAACATCATGATAGCATACATGGTTGCTTTCTTTCATTCACATATAAAATGGAAAACGGTTGTATATGGAAGAACATTAGTCGTGTCGTCGAAAATAGTGTACAGAGATACACCTTGGCATACAAATTGGAGTAGATATGGAGCTACATTCTCTGAACTGAAGTACCACAACTGTGTTATCCCCCTAGTAGCATTTCCTTCAGAACTGAAAAGAGAGCAATTATATGGCACTCTGATTTTTACCACTCACCGCATACTGGTGGTCTGCGTTTACATAACAAATTGTATAGATCATGCTGTATCATAGTTTAATAAATCTACCAATATCTGCTCAGTCCAATATCATAATGTTCTGAGATAGATATGCTGTGAAGTAGAACATCATACTATGTTTAAGGAGAAGAGGCAGTTCAGCTGCATTATTTTTTGTATGGAAGAGACATCAAGTATGAAAGACCTTGTGGTCGATACCTTATTAACATCTCCAAGTCTTTGTTTGCAAAATTAGTCTTTGCCGACTCATTGGCGGAATTCCGAATGTCATTCTTCCCACAGCTATTGATTTGGTATAAAATCTCGTCGACTTTGGCTAAGAATGGGAAGGACTTACATATTGTTTTCATGGGAGCTTTCATGGTAAACAGGCCATACTTTGAAATGCTCTGCATTCTTTGGAGTACTTTAAGATGTAACGAAGGCAACACCAGAGAAACGCTTAGCTTCTACAAATATCGCGGCAACGCCACCAGTTCGGTTAACCTCAATAAACAGTTTAGGGGATGTATGACCTCAAAATTTTGTCCCCTATCTTTTTGGAAAGGTTAGTATTAACGTTGTTACCATATGCTCTCCGTTGAGAACTTTGAAATTTATAATAGTACAATATATTTCGAACTACAAACCAAATCAAGATGGATACGGCCAAATATTGAACCCAAATTAAGATGGGTTTGTTTATATTGTACTACTAGTGATAATTATGGGGATAGCTGTATAGTTTCATTTATAGAGAAATTAGAAATAATAGTGAAACCGAAGGCTCAATAAATACTAACCTATGTGACGGTTAGTGATACGCTTTTAAGTGAAAATTCTAATGATTCATAATACAATGCAAGTACCAAATATAGAGATACGTTGATTCAATGCGATAATTTTTATGTATTAACCTAAAAGAAAAGTTTTTGAATGGGACATCCAGGAGAGGCCTCCTGCAAATGATATTCCCAACCATAATTTGCAAACTCGTGATCCTGGATCGTAGGAACGGATCCTACGATCCCAGGTACCTAAATTGATCAAACTCGAATTTTGCAGTGGGATTGGAGTGGAATCGGTCAGGATCGTACAAGATCGGTCATGATCGTAAGATCGGTCCGAATTTACTATTCATCAATTACAAAAAATTAATTGAGTTTATTGAGATTTTTTTTTTTTTTGGTTCACATTCAATAGAGGCTAATATTCTTTGAAGAAACTTTTATTGTTAAGAAAATTGTATTTTAGAAAATTTTTCTAAAAATAATTGCAACTGCATAATCAAAACAATTAATTATATAACATGTATAATTAATTTTTACGATCCTACTATTTCGATCCGACCGATCCTATTTACGATTCGATCATGTGACCCCATTTCGATCCTACGTAGGATCACGATCCTGCAAACATTAATCCCAACACGAGCACACCGAAGGTAAGGATTTTTTATTTTTTATTTTTTATTTTTTATTTTTATGATTTTTTTAATTGGATGCCCCAATGCAGTAAGTTTGTGTATGTGCTTCTTGCATGAATCTTGTTCTTTGACTAAACTCCAGAAAACGTTTCATATATTTGGGCAAAAAATTATTTTCATCTTACATATTTCAAAACGATCATTTTCGTCCCATTCCGTCGAAAAAATGCGATTTTTTGACTATTTATGTCCCAAGTCAATTTTCTATCCATTTGACCGTCAAATACAGGGGTTTTTTCGTTTTTGAACCCGTCTTTTGATTTTCCAGTAATTAATGAATAAAATAATAATTAACATAATAATAAAATTGATTAAAAATTTTTAAATTTAAAAAAATCAAAAATAAAAATTTTGAACCTTTGATCGGGTGGGTCCCAGTAAGTTAATTTTTTTTATTATTTTCCACAGTATACCTTAAATATATTAAAATAATAATAAAATTTCAAATCCATTTACCTTATGTGATCCACTGCAAGATTTTTTTTATTGGTTCACCACAGTAGAACTTCTACCATTTTGGTCCTACATTTGAAGCCATAATTATTTCTGGTCCTAAATATTAGAAAACACAATTATTTCTGGTCACATTTTTTAATACTTGCTAAGAAGCGTTTGGCAAGATGTTTTTTAGCCAAAAAACAGAAAAGAAAATTAACACAATATTATAGTCCTTTCTCTCTTCCCTTCCAAGTTCCAACCCCTCCGCCTCCGGCCCATATCACGGTCCTATATCTACAGTTCAACGCCACCATTAGTCCATTACCACTCCAATGGCAACAGTAGCAGTAACACCCCATAGAAAGTTTCAAGATTAATTTACTATACAGATCTGGCTGACCTTTTTGGCATCTCTCACCCCTTCCAAGTTCTTTGTAGATCAAAGATAAGAGCCGGAAAATTTTCCAACGGGAGAATCGATTTGATTTTTGTGGATTTGGAGTGAATGTGTGATGAATCTATCTGTTCGTGGTGAGAGAATGGGGAATCCATAGAATAGGGAATCAAGAGAAGATGGAAGATACGGTAAAAGGTAGGATAAGAATTTTATTTTTGGTGTGATAAAAAATACAGTAAGTAAAATAAAACTAAAGATAATACTAAAAAAAAAAATTAAATTACTAGGCCCGGTAAAAGGTAGGATAAAAATTTTATTTTTGATTTTTTTGAAATTAAAAATATTTTTAATTAATTTTATTATTATTTACTTATTATCTTATTTCCTAATTACTGAAAAATGAGAAGACAGGTTCAAAGACAAAATTACCCTAGTATTTGACGGTCAAATGCACGGAAAATTGACTTGGGATGTAAATAGTCGAAAAATCACATTTTCTAGATGAAATAGGACGAAAATGATCATTTTGAAATATATGTGGCGAAAATAATTTTTTGTCCAAATATATTGGGACGTTTTCTGGGGTTTAGTCTTGTTGTTTTCAATCTAGCTTGGATCATACATTGTAATGTATACAGGACAATATTGAGCTTCACCAAGAAAGAAAATGAAAATTTTGATAAAGTTGGCAAATTGCCTGAGTTTGGTGGGAACAAAAAATAAACAGCATATTCGAGGCGATTTTCGATCATGAAATTCAAGACCATTCATCAATGGTAAAGCATCAACACATTGGTATCACGGGTATTCAGGGCCAGAGGCAAATAAATTAATTTTTTGGGCTGTAATAATGACAAAAAAAATGTAATAAGAATAAAAAAATAATATGACAGAAATAATTTGAACTAATCTAAATTCAAGTCTCTTGCAAGAGACAAATTTGTATCTTAAAAAGAAAAGCTACCAACAATGTGAAAGTCATTTGCACAAACTCTAGGATGAACAAGAACTTTGACAAAAGCTTTGACAAGATTAAGGTGTTGTTCATTTGTATCTAAAGCTTATACAATATCCCAATAACGCCATCCCTCAATGATATACTACTTGTTAAGAGCATGAAGAACATGAAAATTACAGCAGTTTCAAACCTATTGATCAAGCAGACCAAATATTTTGCTTTTTGCTTCAATAAAATAAAAGACATGTTACTACGTGTATACTATTACTAGAAAACTATTCGTTTCCGTACACAAAAATTGGACTTCTGACGTTATGAAGTCCATCAGACCATTCAAGATCAGCTGAAGCAAATACTCTCAATTCTTCACCTGTAACTGTCACCACAAATGACTTCGTTTCATGGGTTGCTTTGAAGAATAGGGTGTTTGGCACCACAGTAACGTCCAAGCCTCGAGAATTCTTGGTGATTTTGGCTTTGTAAGTTGCATTTGGCATACCAACATTGGTGACATTTCTTGAAAATGTAACTTTGAAAGATCTGTCACTCTGAACTTGAGCAGACAATGACGGGTAATTTAGATCCTTGGTTTCGATAGGAACCACTCCCTTGCAGGTGACATTAAACCCGTATACCTTTAACACTTCTCGTGCGGTGTTCAATCCGCAAATCCAGTTGAGGTAGTCGCTTTCTAATGTCTCGTAAACTAGTCCAGGGTGTGCAGCTTTTGTTGGATTGAGATGACCTGCGCCATAAGCAAATTCTGCTTCTGTTGCGATATTGGGACTGCTGGCATTCATCTTCCAAGCAGTGGTCATAAGAGCGGATTTGATCGCAGAAGGAGACCAACGAGGGTGTACTGACTTCACGTAGGCAGCTGCGCCGGTGACATGAGGGCAAGACATTGATGTTCCTGATATTATATTGTAATCCACGGATCGTTGATCAAACAGAGGAGCGCCAGAAGGGGAAGAAACCGTCGACCAGGCGGCCAAGATGTCAACTCCCGGGGCGGTTATATCTGGCTGCAGTTTTTGCAATGTATAATAACGTTACTTACAATGGAGTAAAAGCGTTTACCAAGTAAAATCAAACTGCGAAAAAGAGTGGATTTTCAAGTACCTTAAGCAGGTCTGGAAAAATCAGATTAGGCCCTCTTGAAGAGAATGTAGCAACCTTGGGAGCAGTAGCATCTTTTATAGCTACACTTGTTAATAAGTTCGCTGTGGGAAACCTGTTAGAAAAAGGTGACAATTTGGTAGGAATCGATGTGAACAATGAGTCAGTCTTTACTGAGTGAAAATCAATGAATAATAATAATTCAGTGTGAGATATCGTGTCACACTCACCTAGTGGAATTGATGTAGGATATCACCTGTGTAAGCTGCTGAGGAGTAACAAGGGAATAAGGATAAAACGTAACGAAGGCAACACCAGAGAAACGCTCCGCTTCTACAAATATCGCGGCAACGCCACCAGTTCGGTTAACCTCAATAGCTGCATTTTGGATATCATCAGTGTTGCAAACTACTATCTTTCCCCTGACGAGATCTCTGTCTAGACAACCATCAACGCACTGCCTGCAAACAAAAGGAGATCATTTTTTTGGTTCATACGAGGATGTAAGAATGACAGTCGTGGCCTAATGAAAACATGGGTGAAACTTTACTCTGCATCAGTGGCTGAACAAGACGAGGAAGCTTTGCTTCCGTAAACAAGAGGGAATCGTGTCCCTTTCAACTTGAAAGCATTGATTGCATTGCCCTGTAACAAAAAAAAAACAAAAAGAGAATCAGACTACATAAAAAGAATTACAGTAATTTTATCAACTGGAAGGTAAAAGGATGTGAATTATACATACATATATTGTTTTTCCATTTCCAAGGTTGATTGGAGCGACAAATCTACGAGTTATAGAGCTAGCAGCCACAGAGAATGACCAAGGAGCAATACTCGAAACTCTTCCTGGCGAATCCCCATTGTTTCCTGCGGATTGAACAGTGAGAATACCTTTTCTCAAAGCATGAAAAGAACCAATGGCAATAGTATCTGATGTGATATCAGCTGCAGAATCTGATCCAAGGGACAATGTGAGAATATCGACTCCATCGGCTATAGCATCATCAAAAGCGGCCATTATTCCATCATCTGTGCACCCACTTTCTCCGCATACTCTGTAAGCAGCGATTCTCGCCGAGGGAACGGCTCCTCTGGCAGTGCCATTTCCGATACCGAAAAAAGTAGCTCCTCGTACAATGCTTCCTGCTGCTGTAGAGGCAGTATGAGTGCCATGACCCTCTACATCTCTCGCAGAGTCTTCTCCAGGGACATAGTTACGAGCTCCGATTAACTTTCTGCATTTGCAATTTAACAACAAAGAGCAATTTTTTTGTGAATGGATTTCCCTTATATTCAGTCAAATTTCTTTAACTATATAGCTATGGTTCAGAGAAAATTTACTTGTTGCAAGTGAAATTAGTGCCACCTTCACAAGCACCCTTCCATTTCTTGGGTACAGGTCCAAGACCAGTGTCGTCGAAACTTTTGGATTCCGGCCAAATTCCGCTGTCAATGACTCCAATAACAATGTCAGTTTCGACATTAAGGTTACGAGAGACATTTTGGGAAAAATTCATGAAGTCCCATGATGCAGTTGTGTGAAGATGGCGCTTTTGACTTGGAAAAATCAGTACTACATCATCACGCCCTGCAATCTTTTGTTGCTCCCGGTTCGTGAGTTTTGCAGCAAATCCATTGAAACTTCTCTTGTAGCTTCTAACCAAGGATTGTTCCACAAACCTTTGACCAAACAAATAATTGGATCAAGTCATGATGAGTTCCAAGAAGAACATTGAAAATAATGAATGATGAAGAAGTATAACTAGATTATACCTGCTGTCAACAACTTCTTCAAGTATACTGAGATGGTGTGTTGATGGTGAATATTCCCCTGCAGGAAGTGATCCCATGTACACTATATAAACCTGCATCCAATTAACACCCCCCGAAAAAAAAATTAAGAAATCAATTTTACCAATATCGTATTATAACAACAGAGTTACATGGTTTTTGAATGCATATATTATGAATTTATACAATTAAGTTGGAAAGAAGTGCTAATGAATTTATATAATGCAAGCAATGAATTCATTAACAATTGAACAAGAATGCAAAAGAAATTGGCTTGCCTTCCTTTCGTCATCCAAAACAGCAGAGATTCCATTTACACCAATGACATATATGACCAGAAGAACATACAAAATTCTAAGAGACTGGAGAAATGATTTAGCCATTTGTTGAATGCGTAAGATTAATTTTTGTGTTATGAACTTCGGACAAAGGACAATCACAATTTATAAAGGAATAATTCACAGGACTTTTTTTGGTGTTATCCATCTCCCTTAGATGATGTCTCAATTTGTGGCGATTTAAAGACTTTCCTAAGTATTCCTTAACAGATGATGAATCAGGACAGCCTCACCATCCGTATAACTCTAATATACAGTGAATATTTAAGCATTAATTCCCAATATTACAACATTTTTACTTTGGTAACCAAATTAACAGCCAATGATGGATAAGTTTTTTTTAAAAAAGGGGTCCAAATTAAACTCTGTAATTTGCTTCAGAAGACGCACCCATTGGAATTTTGTGAGAAGGCTTAAAGCAATTAATTAGCCATAATTACATATTTCACATTAATGCCAATTGATTCATTACCCTTTTTTCACTTGCTTTCCATTATTCACACGACTGAAATGTCGGGATTTGTCCCAGACAACTGGAAATTTTTATGTGTAAGCAGTAAATGAATCAGATTTTCGCCTACTATCAATATAAAATTTTTCCTCGGGCCAGAATATTGTTCATATGCATTCATCAACATTCCAAAGAATTTGTCACTTTTGGACCTCAAAAGGAAGTTGCTTGATTAAATTCTAATTGTTCTCCCAGTCAGGTCCTTTTTTTCAAAATCCTTTTAATGTTTTTAATAATATCCAATAAATCAATTTTTTTTAAAAAAAATAAAGAACTGCTCAATGTTTACAAGTTTCAATCACTTGCCATCTATCCAACTATCAAAAGAATTTTTCAATTTTACAAATCTATCAGAATAAAGGAGATTTATAAATTTTATCTTTTTTAAATGATTTACTCCAAAATTACCAAAATGTTTCTTGCTATATTCATTTGAAACTATAAGTTTCAGATGTTATTACATGGCACCAAAACTTAGATATTATTTTCTTATTAGCTTTCATTAAACCATTAATGGTCAACTTTTTGCACTTGAGGTGCACGTGAATTGACCGAACGGTATGGCATCCAAAAATATTGAGCCGCCCTATATGTAAACTATGTAATAGTAGTACAATTGAACATTATCATTAGTATATAATAGGGGGGGAAAAGCACAATTTCCAATTCTCGCTATTCTGAACTATAACCGAACCCTGAGATGTGACAACAGTGAGAATACCTTTTCTCAAAGCATGAAAAAAACCAATGGCAATAGTATCTGATGTGATATCAGCTGCAGAATGTGATGCAAGGGACAATGTCAGAATATTGACTCCATCGGCTATAGCATCATCAAAAGCGACCATTATTTCATCATCTGTGCATCCACTTTCTCCGCATACCTTGTAAGCAGCGACTCGCCGAGGGAACGGCTCCTCTGGCAGTATCATTTCCGATACCCAAAAAAACTAGCTCCTCGTACAATGCTTCCTGCTGTTGTAGAGGCAGTATGAGTGCCTTGACCCTCAGTAAATTATCTTCTTATTTGATCAGCAAGGCCAATAATGTAGTACTAATATTGAGATCAATTCAGATACCAGCAATCTTTTGTTGCTCCTGGTTTGTGAGTTTTGCAGCAAATCCATTGAAACTTCTCTTGAAGCTTCTAACTAAGGATTTCTCCGCAAACCTTTTTTATCAAACAAATCAAATACAATAAGAACTTAGAAAACATTGGAAAAATTAAGAAAATGTACTTGCATGCATTCGTATACCTGCTATCAACAACTTGTCGAAGTATACTGAGATGATTTGTTGATGCTGAATATGCTGCGTCATCCGGAATGGATCCCATGTAGACTATGTAAACCTGCATCCATTCAAAACACACAGAAAAAAAGTTTTGATCAATTATATATTAACATTAAACACATTAGAAAGCTATTTTGATCAATGAAGATTAAATATAGATGTCTTGCCTTTCTGTCTTCATTCTTCAACTCAGAGCTTCCATTGAAGCTAAGGAAATGGACAAAAAGGATGTAGAAAACACGAAGACACAGAAATACTCTGGCCATATTGTATCTTTTTAGTAGTATTCTCACACACTCTATGGATTATGAATTTGGCCAATAACTATCACGATTTATAGATCATTATTTAATTACTAGTACAATAGAACATTATTTAATAGTAAATAAAACAATAAGAAAAGGGCAATTACTCAGTATTCTGAACTAAAACTGAACCCCGAAGTGTGACAACATTGGGGGATCAGAATCAGACTAGCTACCTGATTTTTGTTTCGATTTTTAGAAGTCAGTTACAACATTTTGGATGTAAATTGATAGTATCAAACTGATAATTGATGAGATGATGACAATATATGTTGCAAAAACTTGACCACATCACAACTTTTCTAACCTGTGTAGATCGACTTATGAAGAAGAAGAAGATCCAGATGTGTCTCTAACCCATTAATCTACAAGTTAATTGTGAAATTCCCCCCTAAAAAATTACCAACTAGATATATAGTACTTTATTTGCGACTCCTTTTTCCCTTTCCTTTTTCCCTGATGTAAAACCTATTTTTAGTTTTTCTTTTTCCTCTGATGGTCACAAATAAAAAATAACGAAAACGGAGACCATGTATATGTCCTTAATTTCGAGATATTCTTAATTATCTTAAAATTTTATTATTATTTGTTTTTTGTTTAACCTCCTGATTTTCGACTAAGTAATACATTGATGTTTCTATGAGGACTCTTGGTGTTTGAGAGGATTGTCGCTGCAAGTGAGTTAAGAATCTTACTAGGTTCTTGGCCCGGGCAAACGGCCCGGGCATATTTGTTTATTAATGAATGAGAAAAATAGAGTAAAAAAAAAGAGGATGAAGATGTTGTAAAAAAGATGGTTCAACAAAATTGATTTTTCTTTGATTTCCACTTTTTCATACATAAAATTTTTAAACCGAATTTCGCAAATCATTTTTTTGGAAAACTTACAAAAGAGATCATAGCTTGCAAATTAGATCTTGCAAGATTTGTTTCGATAAATGTTGAAAAAGTGGCAATTAAATTTTACAACCCATATTTTGGAAAAAGTTACAAAGCAGATCATAACTTGCAAATTAGATTTTTAAACCATGTTTTTAGTAAAGGAAATGGTTCCAAAACACTGTTTATTTTACAGAAAAAATAAACAAATATGTTACTTTCGAATTCTAGTATGACTTGCATAATAGTAATATAAAAAGTACTTGTTTTGGAAGGTTTTGGAAAACTAATCATATATAACTTTTAAATTAAATTTTGCAAAACATGTTTTGGATAATTCGAAAAAATAAATACAACTTGCAAATCTGTCTTTGCAAGGCATGTTTTAGGAATTTCAAATTCTTAAGATAACTTCTAATTAGTTTTTAGAAGCAATGTATATAAGTAATATAGTAAAAAAAATGTACTTCATAAAAATAATTTAATAGTAACTGTAAAAGTGAGAGATCATATGAACATAATTTGCTATTGTCTAGTAAACCATGTATTGGGATAGCGTTGGGGTTTAGTTAAAAAAAAAATGTGAACATAACCTGCAAATTAGATTATGCAAGGCAAGTTTTGGGAGAACTTACACAATATAAACATAATATACAAATCATATTTTGTAAGCCCATATTTTGAGATAATTTACATTATTGAATATAACTTGCAAATTAGATTTTGCTACCAACGTGTTGGGAGAATTTACAGTATAAACATAACTTACAAATTATATTTTGCAAGCGATGTTTTGAGATAATTTACACAAGTGAACATAACTTGTAACTTACATTTTGCAAACCATGTTTTGGAAAAATTTATACAATAAAAACAAAAGAATTAGTGGCCATACTGATGCATTTGGCGGCCATTTTTATCGCCTTCAACCAAGACTAAAAAAAAATTTTAAACCCAAAATTGAAGTAGAGAGGGCGCAAAAGAAAAAAGTAGTAAATTTCAAAACAAACATAATTCTGACCTATATTAAGCAGAGAATGAGAATAATGATATTACTGACGGGTGTATATAGGAGTGGAGTTTAAATAGTAGTCCTAACACGTTTACTTTAAATCAATCAATAAATGCATAATCAATAATTCGTAATAATTTCCTATTTTTTTTAAAAAATTAAATACTTAAGGAAAAAGCGTACACATTCAATCGTAATATCATTCACTAATTATTTTGAATTAATTATAAAAAATCTTTCAAAATCTCGCTCAAATCAAAGTATAAATGAGCAATAATTTGTAATACGTTCTTAATTTATTTAAGCCAAATAAATATGGTTAAAATGATCATATTCGTGCATAATCATCATTTCTTAATCATTTTCCAATCATTTCAAATAAAACTTCTATGTCTTGGTCAAATCATTGAATAAATGATCACTGATTTACGATTCTTTCCTTAAATAATCAAATTCATTCATAAATTGTGATTGTTTCGGTAAATTAGGTTTCATAATTAATGCATTGAACATTTATATACTAAAAACTTTTGGTGGGAAATGGGTTAACAGGAGCTTGACACGTGTACTTTTTTCCACAAACTTATTTTGCTTTAATAATATAATATAATATATATATATATATATTCGCATCTTCGAGATTTGTTATTAAGAAACTAATCATTCGTATCTACTCTTATTGCGACACAAATGAAGTGGTCATAATCAGAAATATCAACTTTAGTTGTTGAGATGAAATTGAACAGCCCTTTTCTTTAAATTTTCCGAAAAGAATCAATCTGTTCACGTTCGAAGAATTAGTTGCGATTGTGCCATTAAATTGCGTAATATGTATTTTTGTCAAAGAAAAAGAAGAAGAAAGGAAAACCTTTCATTCAATAACAGTTGTACTTTATATCAGATCTGATGACGAAAACTAAAATCAAACCACGTACATTTCAAAACGTGTATAATTAAAGAAATAGATTTGAAATAAAATGGTCCTTAATTTTGACCGTATCACTACTATATAGTATAGCATCCAATATTTCACCCCACAAACCGTCGAGGTTAAATTAGCTACCCAACAAATTAAGTTGGCTGACACCCAAAGTTCTTTCAACTATATAAATCTCAAATTAAAACTCAATGAGATTTTTTTTTTTAACTGGTGAGGAAATATTAATTTTTTATTTAGTCTCACAGAGTCACAGTTAATTTCCATGAATTATCTCCAGTTAAACCTTCAAGAGAATAATCTGCAGAATGAGTTACTGAAAACCAATTATATCATTCTGAAGTTCCACTTTCTAGCTTAGTTTTGTCCAACTGATGAAAATTCGGCTCCTTTTATATATACAAAAAAGCTTCCGTTTTTTTATAAAATTCCTCCCCATTTTTCAAAAGCTACAAAAACCGTTTTCATTTCTGAAATTTTTAGACAACTGTCTTCCTTTTTTTTATTTTATTTTTTACAAGTGTGCCATTTCGTGTACAATTAGAATCCTCTAAAAAATAGTCAATCATTCAAGAAATCTGAAATTTATAAATAGTCGTACAATTGCACATTATTGTTAGTAATAATTTTCTTTTTTTAAAAAAGGACAATTCCTGATTCTCACTATTCTGAACTATAACCGAACCCTGAAATGTGACAACATTAGAGAACAGAGCCATACCATCTACCTGAATTTTGTTTTGAATTTTAGAAGTCCGTTACATGATTTTGGCTTTAAATTGAAAGTGTATATCAATGGTCTTGTGGTTATTCTTTTTGTTCATTATAAGGGAAGAGAGGTTGTTGGAATATAAAAACAAATTCATAACTTTAAGTTGTTGTGACACCATTTTTGTTGTCTTCTAGGCTCTAGCATACATATAATAATTTAATTTGAAACAAATCTGTTACAGTATTTCTAGCACAATATATTTATGCACAATAATTTAATTGTTAATTGATTTTCTGCGAACTATTACTTGTTATAAACTGTTAATGCATATCTAATAGAATATATATATATATATATATTATATATATATAATTGGAGAGTTGTTAATTGACATGTGTCGCGCGATGAGATAGTCTAGGGACTTTTTCGCCACGTGTCATGCTCACATTTATCTGTTGACACAGTTGACAAAAGAAACTATCCTTCATTAAACTGTTAAAATTTTAGGTAAATTGATTAATTTAACTCATTTAGCACCTATCCATTTCACCCATTTTCTATTTTTGTAAATTAATTAATTACCTAATGAATATAAAAAGTCTATCTTTTGGAGATTGGTTTGCCGTAATTGCTGCCTTGATTCCAGCTCATCAAATTGCTACGTTGGGCATTATTTAAGGAAAGGTTATTTAAGCATAATTCTATATATATAAGATTGTGATCGAATCATTTTTCCCGAATTATCCTCTTGATTAAAATCCTAATTGGCGGTAAGCATACCTTGCTTATAAGTACTGATTTTGAAATTGTATTGATTATCAATAATTCCACGAATACCTTTCATAAAAGCAAATCTTCCAACTACGTGATCTATATTTTTATATTATATATTAAAGGAGGGTTTTTAATCAACAAGTGTTATGCAATAGAATAGTACATAGCTATTTTTGACTGAGTGTCATGCAATGTGATAGCCCATACCTATTTTTGCCACATGTTAATAAGATAAATCTCTTTTATTAAAGTGTTAAAAAACTTTGTAAATTGGTTAATCGATGGTTACTTTTAATATTTCCGTCACTTTATTTTCTTATCTATTCAATTGCACGAGTGGTGTGTTATGTACGTTAATTTGCAGTATTTGTGTATCATGGCAATGAGTAATCTAAATAAGAAATTTATTCATGCACTTAGTTACTTAATCGGATCCTTGTATACATTATAAAAACAAGTCTAAGTTCATAACACAAATCCTCTGTTTAACTGTGGGAGCATACATGATGGATAATATCATCCTTAATTAATTGTGTTTCCTGACTGAACAATAGTTAATGAGCGGATTTGGTGTGATTGTCAATGTCAGTCCTTGATGATCTCTCTGTCAAAAATCCTAATTACCTCACACTTCTTACCTTTAAGTAATGTGATTGAACGCATGCCCCCTCCTCGACCGCCGTAGTCCTCCAATCATTAACGCCAAATACATATTTTCAAGAACCAGACCAGTAATGATTGACAATGTCATCGAAGGTTAACTACGTGCCTTGATCAACTAAACATGCAAATAGTTATATCGGCCAAGCTTACCAAAGGCAGAGATCTTTGGATTGAGCCTGGTCAAGTTTTCTTCTTTTTTTGGGAATATTTTTAAAGGCACATAGCATCCTTTCTTTCTCGGGCCTTCCTTTGGTCACTGATGAAGCTGAGTTTTCACTATTTGTTGAATGTACTATTTTTCTGCTTGAAAAATGCCAGATTAATGAGATATTATAATATTTACTCTGCCTTTGTGGTGTCTATTTTGGTAGGTCATGCGATTGCTAAAGAGCACAATCAAGAAAGCTGAAAAAAGTTGTCAAAATGCTCAAACGTGTAGTGGACGTAATACTTCTTATTACTTTCTTCTTGTTTATTTTATGTTACCCCTTTTGAATATTATTATCAATATTTGAACTTGATTGATGTTAGTATTCACGCGTAAGTGATGCATTGATGTAGTTCCGATTGGGCAAAAAAATTTGAGCTTGTCAATGGATTGGCTTTTGGTTTTAAACTTATTAAATTATTATTTTTTCCATAATGCTTGTCGTGTTTTGGTGCTGTAAACTTTTTGGTCTGGATATATGAAAATTACAAAAACTTGAAAAACTGTATCTTCACATCTATTGTTCCCCGGGAAATAATGTATCTATTGCAATTGAATGTGGCCTCCGTGGAGATAATTTTTATTCAGCTGTTTTCTAAAGAATGCTATTAATAGTTTCAGGTGAATTTGCACAAAGCTTATGCTTTCTGCTTTGAATTCATATACATTAGCTAACTTCTCTGAGCAAATGAAGGAAACTTGACAGGAATATAAGCATTAGCTTAACGGGGATAGGGAATGCAACATTTTGTTTGAGATTCAAAGCAATATTTACAGTAAATGAATATTGCACTATATATTACAATACCATTTTCTTATTTTATCCTAAAGCTATTTAGTTAGTCGGTGGTCAATCATTACTTCTCTGGTTAATGCTTGAGATTTTTGGAGCATTAGATCACTAATAGATTGTTGAAATAGATGTTTTACGAGTTGGAGAAAACCAATGAATATTGTACCATATTGTATATTCCTGGTGCAAATACGAGGTTTGTTCCGTGGGTTTTATGGGGCAGCTGATGTTTATGGAGAGACTAATACTGCTTTCGTTTTGAAATTATTGTGCAGTTTAAATTTTTAATTTTAATACAAACTGCATAATAATTTTGGAATAAATGGATTAATTTGTAACAACGAATGTTAACAATTGTAGTTTCCTAACTATTAAAGAGTCCTAATCCCACATCGGTGTTAGGAGACTATGAGTATCTATATATAAGCTTCATGGGCTACTCCTCTCATAGTCAATTGGTTTTGAGGTGGAACCCTATGGGCTTCTGTATGGTATCAGAGCCAGCCCACCGACATTCGGACTCCAAAAAGTCCAACAAAAAAATAGGATTGAGACGTGAGGCAGTGTCTGGGCTGAAAAAAATAGGACAAGCCCAACCTAAAAAATACGTTGGGCTTGTGGGGGAGTATTAAAGAGTCCCAATCCCACATCGGTGTTGGGAGACTCTAAGTATCAATATATAAGTTTCATGGGCTACTTCTCTTATAGCCAATTGGTTTTGAGGTGGAACCCCATGGACTTTTGTACTAACATTTCTCTTTCACTATTTTGTCGGCAAATGATAACACTTTGAATTTGTTAACCTCTTCTTTACTTTTGAAATGGAAATCGTTCATCTTCTAAATTTCATAACATTTTGTATTTTTATTTTTCAAAAGTTTGAGAAAATTGAGGGTTTTTTTTTAAAATTACTCTCAACGGGAAAAAGGGACAAAAACAATATCATAGGCAGTTTTGGGTTTCTTATTCGGGAACACTGAAATTGGTGCAACAGGCTGTACAATATGTTCGATGGACAATTAGAGAAAATGCATATGTTTAAAAAGGATGTCACGAATGTGCTTTTGCTTATAAACTAATGAAAGGCATCCTATCTTGATTGCGCTTGACAATAAACATTGATTGTCTCAGATGTAGTACTAAGAGGGTTATTGAGAATTTAGAGATATATAAACTGACATACAAAGAGTATTATATGCCTGTATCACAACAGTAGTGTACAAATTATGGCATGAAACAAATGAAAGAAAATGTGGTAAAAAGAATGTCATTAGAAGAAAATTTTAAAAGATGAATTTGGACAACTATATATTACATTTTTCTAAGGTGAAATTCAGACATGGGCGTCAAATTACTAATATGCAATACAAAAGGAGAATTTGGATGAAAAACATTGTCTACAGAGACGCACTCCAGATGATATAAATGTTCATTAATTTTCTCAATTTTGATTCATTTCACCGTTGTGTCCTTAACATTATATACTATATTCCTTTTTCTATTGCGTCAACACTGAACACTTCACAATGACAAAATATTGTTACTCGATATTTAAATAAAAACAATCGGTCAATCCGTGCAACGCACCGGCATAAACTAGTTTACATTATAAGAATGATCTATAATTTGTTTATGATGTGAGAATTGATATTATGATTACAACAAAATAATTGATCATTTGATACTACTACATCTGTCCAGAAACTATTATCCAGTTTAGAATTCATTTTTAGTTCAAATTCTATATATTAAGAGAATAAGCTTTTCGGACATGTGTCACATAATGAGATGTCCAATCAAACAATCATAAAAATCAAGCCTAATTAGATATAGTAAAAAAAATTGGTAACTATTTAATTTAACTTATTTACTCATATATATTTCATTAATCAAGGTAAATAAAAAACATAATATTAGTTAACATTGAACATGGTCCGGACGTATGGCACATCAACCGTGATTTTGAAACGTTTCTAAACGCTTTTAGAATTTTCAAAAAAGCACAATAAATATCATTTCCAAATATGACTTCCAAATTTATGGCACATTATGATATGATTTTAAAATTCGAAAATAATGAGATTTAAATTGATCACCCTAATTCCTTCCCCCATCCAAAAATTAATAAATAAAATTTATTTTAAAAATTATGGGTAAATTAACCAAAATAATATTCCGTCCATATTCACAAACTCCCCAAATATATTAATTAATTGCTCCAAATTCTATCAGTAAAGCCTTAAGTTTTAACCTATCCACAAAATCATATAATTACTCATATAAAATATTTACTAAAAAATCCCATAACATGTTAAACCCTACGACCATAGTTATCTTATGTACTATAAATAACCCAAATTAGAGGTCGTGACAGCAGTCTGGTGCATAAGCAAAGTCAATTTCCGTCCCGTTTGAAAGGTGAATTAGCCACTTCAGGTAGTTCATCCTTTTTTTTTTTCTACAATAACTTTGTGTTGCATATTGATGAGATGACTGTATTGCTAAGCGATGTATAAACGAGACCATACATCATAATAAAGATGTCGTGCCCTTTTATATGTTCTAACATATTACATATGTGTTACCACATTTAATCATAATAAAGAAAAAATGTCTGGCCATTACAGATTTCCGTATTTACTTACTGTTTGGAATCTTTTTTTTTTTTCTAAAATTTTAAAGATATATGTGCCGTGTTTTTATTATTCACTTTTTATCAAGTTTTTTTCCTGCACTAATTATGTCGAAATATTTCCACAATCCGGGCAACGCACGGGCCCACAAGTAGTTAAACTAAAAGTATAAATACAAATTGGATAATAATTTCGGGACATTAAGACTATCTTTTATATGTTGCAAAAACTTGACCACATCAAACCTGCTTCCAACCTGTGTAGACTTTAGAAAGAAGAAGAATATCCAGATATATCTCTAACCATTAATTTATGAGTTAATTGCGAAATTCCGCCCTAAAGTTACCAACTATAGCACTTAATTGGCAACTCCTTCTTCTTTTCCCCACTTTTTTTTCCCCTGATGTACAATTCGCAGCAACCCCCGATGTTCATAAATAAAAATAACGGAAAAGGAAATAATATATCTGTCCTCTCGAGATATTTTTGATTATCTAGAATGTTAGTTTGTATAGCCTCCTGATTTTCTGCTGCAGAATACACATATACACATGACATCATAACTAATTAAACAAAATTATTATTACAAATTTGCATAGCCGTGTAAATTTCGAGTTTTATGTTATTTTTTGCGCCTTTTACTTTTTGAACATGTCGACAAGATCATAATCATCTTCAGAGAAGAGTCAAAGTATCTAGTGATTTATAAAAAAAAAAAAAGAAGGAACAATAATAACATAATTGAGGTGATTAAAGGACACAATTGATTTTTCGGAAATATTTTGCTGAATTGGAAAAAAATTGAGGGGGCTTAAGTGTTAATCAAATTAATTCTTCAATCAACCAACGCAAGGAAGATAATTTCCCAAAAAAAAAAAAAAAAAATACCAGTTGGAGGGTTGGATTCAAAAAGTTAGTTGATTAGACTTAACTGTCATGGAAAGAGAGACCGAGCGGTTGACCACTTTTCCCGCCAACACATTCTCCACCTGCATTTCAGAACCCTGAATGTTATATATGTCTCCCGCTTTCTTGTGTTTTCTCTTCAATTCCTGTCCGAACAAAATGGTATTGTAACCAAAATAGAAAACGGGTTTTTTTCTTATTAATTTGTAACAAATTGCATCTCTCCTGTTCCATTCGGTCCTCCTCCTTTTCTCTGAAAGGCCAATGCGAATCACTGGCGAACCCAAAAAGCTCCAGTGATTCGCCATCAAGCATCATCATCCTAATTCAGGAGAGATTGTCATTTGTTCATCATCATAAATTAATTTGATTGCTTCCCCCTCCCCCCACAAAATATATCACCTATACCCATATAGATTTGTATATTGAACCAAAAAAATAAAAAAATATGGCGGCATTTGTCACCAACTGTGTATCAGTTATTTTTATGGTTTCTTTTGTTTTCACCATCATCCCTTGTTTGGTAGCAAACACCACCATTACCATCGACAAAGATGCACATATTGCCGACTTCGATGAGTTCCTACAGAAGCGCGCTGAGAAAGCCCTCCAATCTTCCCTCAGCGCTTATAATCCTCACCCCGAAGAGGTCACCGATAACTTTAACAAACAAGTTGGAGAGTGAGTCTCTTTTTTTTGTTCATCATGGTTGTGTCATAATGTTCACAATTCCTCATGTTTTTCTATGGTTTATTTGTCCTCCAGCTTGTTGTTGGGTGGCAATGTCACGAGGAGGAACCTGAAAAAGTCCGATTGTATGGCGACAAATCCCATTGACAGATGCTGGAGGTGTGATCCTAACTGGGCTAAAGACAGGAAGAAGTTAGCTCGTTGTGCTCGCGGGTTTGGCAGGTACACTACTGGTGGAATGGCCGGGAACTACTACGTTGTCACGGATCCCTCAGACGACGACATTCAGAATCCTAGACCCGGGACCCTGCGCCATGCAGCCATCCAGGAAGAGCCGTTGTGGATCATCTTCGAGCGTAACATGGTTATTAGGCTGAGCGAAGAGCTTTTGATCACCAGCAACAAAACAATTGATGGCAGGGGAGCAGAGGTGCATATTGCCTATGGTGGTGGTCTAACCCTCCAATTTGTACAGAATGTCATCATTCACAACATTCGCATCCATCACATATATCCTGGATCAGGAGGAATGATTAGAGATTCCGTTTTTCATATTGGTTTGAGAACAAAGAGTGATGGAGATGGTATCTCCATCTTCGGTTCAAACCACATATGGATTGACCATGTTTCTATGTCAAAATGCAGTGATGGTCTAATTGATGCCATCATGGCTTCAACAGCAATCACAATTTCCAGCTGCAAGTTCAATAATCATAATGATGTAAGCCGACTCATCATCCTTCACAAATAACCACACACCTACCTATTGACTCATACTATGTTGATGCTGAAGAATTAATGCGCGAGTGACGATCTAAATGATGATGCAGGTGATCCTGTTGGGAGCAAGTGATGGACATAGCGAAGACGCAATAATGCAAGTTACTGTGGCATTTAATCGTTTTGGGAAGGGATTGGTTCAGAGGATGCCGCGGTGCAGATGGGGATTTTTCCATATAGTGAACAATGACTATGCTCAATGGCAAATGTATGCTATTGGTGGCAGTGCACATCCTACTATTATCAGCCAGGGGAACCGATTCAAGGCCGCCAAAAACCAGTTCACCAAGGAGGTGATACTTGCAATCCAATAACGCGCATATCTAAAAGCATGCATGAAATCTACTGACTTATACATTGAAATGCTAACTTAATGAATTTGTGTGTATATTCTTCATATGTAAAGGTGACCAAGAGGGATTATGCTGAGGAGAGCGAATGGAGCAAATGGCAATGGAGGTCAGAAGGTGACGTATTCTTGAATGGAGCCTACTTTGTTGAATCCGGGGCACCTCTGCATGAGACTCCATTCAACGGTAAGAATAAGCTCCAATTCAAGCCAGGGTCATACGCAGGAAGACTCACCAGATACGCTGGGGCGCTTAAATGTAAAGCAAGCCAACCTTGTTAACAAATAACAAGTATCATGTCTTTATCTTGTTCGGAATGTCCTTCCTGATTCCTATTAGTAGAGAAAGAGATCCAGTGCTTGAACCAGCATTCCCTTTCTTTTTTAATTAGAGATATCAGGTCATCCTTATTTAAATAACCGTTTGTCTTAATTTTTCCAATTCACCTGTAAAATAGATATTTTATATTCTTTTTGTCTTGGTTTTGTGGTATAGGTCAAAACTAATGAGGAACAAATACTATATTAAATCTGTAAAATAGGGTGTATAAGAGGAAATGAAAGAAGAAGAAAACATAGAAAGAACTCTTGTTTGACTTAATGAATTGACACTTTTTTTACCTACTAATGGTTTTCCAATTAAGAAGTTCAATACCACAACTATGATCAAAGTCACAATGCCATTACACTTCAAATGCTACCAACCTAAAGAATTAAGGAAACATACTAAAGCAAAAGTCAGACATGAATGTGTGATCAATCCAATATGACATTGAGAACATCCCATGTAAGAGAGACTAATTACATAAAGAAATTGTAGTGAAATTTTGGTTCACCAATTACAAAGCCAAATCTTTTCCATTTGAAGTCAGGCATATAATTGTTTTTCTTATCAGCCCTGATGAATCACTAGGAGCCTATCAGGCAGCCTAATGAAGCTAGACCAGAGGAATTGGTAATTTTAGCAATGGACTATCTGCTGTCGATGCAAAAGTGGCCTTCATGATTCCTTCTCATGTCAAAAGGAATTTCTGAAAGTGAATGCCCTTGCCAGCGTTCAGAATCTCCAGATCAAAGAATCAAATCCATCAATATCGATTGTCAGTGTCAGTATAGTGAATGAATTATCCCTTCTTTAGGGGACATGTCCTGATATTATGGCCTTTCACCAAGCATAAGCTGCAACTATAAGTTCTTTTCTTGATGGCAGCAGAATCTTTGCTAGCACTCATGAGATTTACTTCTGCAATCTTTCCCTGGGGACATGTCCGACTATTATGCCCCCTCTGTCCGCACTTACGGCAATGGTGATTTCTTGAGACACCTTTAGCCTGCTCTTTCCCTTTTGAACTACAGGTTCTTCTGTTATGCCCTCTCCCACCGCACAATCTGCATCTGAACTGTCTACTAACTAGGTCATGCCGAAGTTCTGGACAATAGTTTCTCCTATGGCCTTCGCGTCCACAATTTTTGCAAAAGAATTTCACCCCTGAAAAAGAATATAAGACTTCAAACTCGGCAAATCATTTCCGTAAAACACAAAATGAGAGAAAGCTTTTTGCATCTCTCGACAGGAATGAGAATATCGAGAAGTTTAAGTCAGATCCTAATCCAAAGTTTAGAAAAATCTGTTTTGGGAAAAAGTGGAAATAGCATTCGGCATAAACCACTTAGTTTCTTTAAGCCACTTGAAGTTGATTTCATGCAAAATAATCAGAAGTATATTCATTTGTCGTACATGGGTACAACGGAAAGAAATATTACATGACGTTAACCGGAACACAAGTGTAGAACCACCAAAATTTTCTACATTTACATTATCAAAGAAACAGCAATCCAAATGTAAAACAATATCAAAGAACTCAAAATACCTTTCATGGATATACTTCTTTTTCGTCGATTCTCTGGATCATCAAAATACTTCTTCATAGCTTCAGAAGCCTGTCTCCTAGCAGCAGGGGTGCCTTTAGTTTTCTGCGAGATAAAGAAAAGCATACTAATTTGTTGGCTGAAAATGAATAACAGAAATGAGTCTATAGAAGATAGCCACGCAACAATATGTAACTGAAATTAGGACAACATTCTTTCTGGTTCAGATTGCAGTCCAGGAACTAAATCAAATGAACGAACGAGATGAACATTTCAAAAGAATGCACAGATGTCTTTTACTAAAGACATTTAATTCATGAACGGAAGGGAAGATAAACATTCAAGAGGATGAAAAAAAGACAAAAAGGTCAGAGACAGTTTGGGACTTTCTGAAATCATGATATTGTCAGAGACGTCTGAAGCATTGTGAATTTGTGATTGATGATGTTTAAGAAAGGCAAGCTTATTTTTGACTTCTGACCTTTATAGCAGCGATTCTTTGTGCACGAAGCAAGGGATCACTATGGATCATCTTCATCCTCTTACTGAATAATCCAGTTTTAGCATTGAGGCTCTGCAACCATCCAACTAAACAAAGAAAATTACATTCATGATTTGGCGGAAAAAAGTGTTTCAGGCTTCAGCAAGGTAATTGGAGGAATGAATTCTACAAATAAACTGTATTTGGAAAGGAACACTAACTTTGAGTGCTCTGCTAATCTTCATATTTACTTCTGGTCTTGGAGAATGATATACACGCTTGGTTTTTCTCCCCTCATCTAACTTTATGTCTAAATCATCCACTTCATCATCTTCTTTTACCTTAAGTGGAGAACTGCAAATTCATCAATGTGATTTTAATGATAAGAAGTTCAAAAGGACATCGCCTGGCACAAATACAAAATGATTGTGAACTCTTTGAACAAAACGAAAGAAAAGAATGCAAATATTAGAACAAAATTGGCTGATTCCCCCAATTATACAATCTCAAATGCTTCTGAGACATTTAGCAAATTAGATAAACATTTGTAGTCAACTACTATCATTTGACCCTTTGATGAACTCTAACTCGGTGATGCATGAAAAGCATTCATTATAAAATTAATTCCAAAGAAGGGAAACAAAAAGCAAAAGAATGGATGAAAAATTTTGATAAATAAGGTAAACTAGAACAGCACAAGAATGGATGGATGATTTCAATAAATAAGATAAACGAGAAGGAATCAATTACATTGAGCGGGCTTTTTCCCATGGCTGTTCATCGTATGATTCTTCCCAGATTACACAATCACCAAGGCATTGACGACATGCAACTGTACCCTGCATAATTACAAGGCTCTGATCAAATATGAGAAATAAAAATAAAATAAAAAGTACAATGGGATTATAATGTATGTAACTAGGATATCAAATAATCATTTAAGAAAAGAAAAACAGTGGTAACTAACAAGAATACCCCTGGCTTAAGATTTCTTATTGTTGAAATGTATCTATGCAATGTTCAGAAATAGATGTACCTTTCCATTACACAAAGAACAATCAGCTCTAGGCCTTTCTATACCGCAATTTGTACATGGTGTATAACCCCTCGCTCTGCAACTCGGACAAGGAAGTTCTCTGATATACTGACCATTAGGGCCAAACCAAGATCTTGGTTTCGAGACCTCAGAAACAAGCTTCCTGGAAAATTCATGAGGCACAAGACCAATTATAGTTTTATGGAGCAAGTTAGTTACCAAAAGGGAACCTAAAACCCAACAGATCATGAGTATTAAACTGAATTTTGAATGGCCAAACACTTTGCCTGCGTTTTAGTTCCTCAGTTGGTTTTAGTACTACAATAGCTACTTCTTTTAAAGAATTAGAACAATGAGAAGAAACCTCAATACACCACAGTCATGGTTGTTAGCTCGCTCAAGCAATACTGATTTGCAATTGAACAATAATGAGCTTCAAAATTTCAAATGAAAAAACTGCAAGAACAGTTCCTATTCAAGCAAACGACGACGAAGGTAGAGAAGGAGGGACAAGACCTTGGCTGGGGATCGACAGAAAGTCCATACAGCTCCTCTGGAGGGTCATAAATTGGCTGCCAAATGAAAGTAATATTTTTTATCCAATTGGTACAAGAAAAAATTGGAAAGCTAAATAAAAATAATGCCAACATTCAGAAAACTTTGTCAGAATAGTTGAAGGACAAGGGAAAGGTTACAAATTGAAGAAACCTGGGGTTGGAGCGATTTTGGGAACGATGGTGGGATAGAGGAATCACCTTGCTTCAAGCAAAGTGGGAACACGCTAAATTTCCTTCTGTAATAGGGCAAAATCCACTTCTCCTGACAGGGTTTCCATTGGCATCGACGGACTGATAAGCTCACTTTCAATGAAGATGAATATAAAGAGATACCCATTCTTGCTCTACATAGAGAACAACCATCAAAATTCTGGGGATTCTGAATATCTCAGAGAGATTTGGAAATCATCAGCCTTTTCAGAAGAAGAAGTAACGACTAAAGATTGTGGATATGAAAAGAAGAAGAATTGAATTGGCATTTTTGCTGCATTCTTTAGTCTGTGGTCTATGTAGTTACAGATAATCAACTGATGAGAGAAACCAAGGAATTGTGGAATAGGGATGATTGAATGGATGATGGATCAACTTCAAGTGGGGCCCTTTTCCCTTTCTTTTTACCCATTTCTTTCCCATTGACCAAAAGCAGAGTAAAACTAGAGGAGTATAAAACTAGGAAATTTTGACTGGGAGCAGAACTGCAAGGGACCAAAGGAGAAAAATGTTACAGCTAAACCTCTCCTCTTCATGTCCAGTCCAAAACCCTAATAAGCAATTCCAGGATTATCCATACCATGCTTTGTTCTCCAATACCTCGGGTCACTTCAATCATACATCAAAAAGATCCGTTCTTTCATTCCGTAGTGCACAAAAAAAGTTTTCTTTAAAATGCCGCCAGTCTGATTATTTTGGAACTCAACAAGCTCAGGGCTATGCTGCTAATGAGCAACAAGGTAGCTTTCGTGTTCCTGCTTTGTTCTGGGGTTTTGTTGTGGAAATATGGAGCGGACTTGTTTGAATAGGCATTTTTGGTCTATGGGGGTTTTCCCCCAAATTGTTTGTTGTGTATCCCTGAAGCTTTGCTGCTGAAGTTGCCCAAAATTTTCTGATGTTGTTTGTAATTTGCATGAAGCTTTCCTCCGTCCTGAACTTATTGTCCAGTTTGGATTTTTTTAATTTTTATTTCAAATTGTACTACAAGTGAAAATCCATACTGGACTATATATAACTTTGGGACAGAGGGAGCACAATCTTTCTGGTTTTAAAATTTTATAAAAATCCAGCCTTTGCATCATTCTGATAATATTTCAAGACTTTCTCTCCTATGCTTGGACTGAACTGCATGTTCCTCCCTCAGTGAGCACCTGGTGATAATGTTGAGTGGCTGATTTTAATACATTTTCCTTGCAATTTTGCCAAGTGAAGTATATGTGTGCTTTTATTAAGTGAATTCTCTGCAATTTTGGGTGCATTACAGGGACAGTTCCTCCCAAGGTGTTTGTTGGATACTCAGTGTACAAAGGAAAGGCTGCTCTTGCTGTGGACCCTCGGCCTCCAGAATTTTTACCTTTAGATGTATGTTTCTTGATTCCTTAGTGTGCAGTTAAAAATAAGTCCATGTCTTAATCACTAGTTACAATTTGGTGCTTTTTCAAATAAGCAGCATTGTCATTGAATTTTTGTGTGGTTTTTTCCCCTGATTTTTACATAATTGAACAGTCAGGGGCATTTAAGGTGTCTAAGGAGGGATATGTTTTGCTTCAGTTTGCTCCTTCAGCTGGTACGCGCCAATATGATTGGAGTAGAAAACAGGTTTGTTGTTGCTCTTTTTTCTTGTTTTTGTACTGGTGCGAGCGTGGGGCATGCTTGATTATAGGTATTTTAGAGTTTCTGTATTCTAAAAAGGGTAGAATATGCGGCATGCTTACTTCAAGTGCAACGTAGTTGATGATATGAAATAATCGAATTTGTACTAGATTATATGGAAGACTTGGTGAAATTACTCTGGTTTGGGAAGATCGTAGAACGCAGAAATGAGCATAAAATGCACACCAATAATCTTCTGTTTTTGCTGTTTACAAAATGCCAGGTGTTCTCTTTGTCAGTTACTGAGATGGGAAGTATAATTAGCCTTGGACCAAAAGATTCATGTGAATTTTTCCATGATCCTTTTAAGGGAAAAAGGTAATAGCCCAACTTTGTGATTAAATTTCACTTCTATATGCATGTTTCTACTCTCTAACCAAAACAGCTGCCTGTAATTCTATATTGCTTGTTAATTATACACTAGTATGTTTACTGTCTATTCAACTCTTACTTAATCAGAATTTCTTTATTGGTTGAAAATTTCTTTATTAATTAATGTTTTTCTGCTAAGTCCCATCATAAAATTCCTTGTTATGTTTGGTATAGTGATGAAGGGAGGGTGAGGAAAGTGCTGAAGGTTGAACCGCTGCCAGATGGCTCTGGCCATTTCTTTAATCTTAGTAAGCCTCCAACTTCATGAAATCTTTCACGTAATTCAAATGGAGCAATTATTACACCCTTCTTATCAATAAATTCTGATCGCATAAGTATATGTGGTGAAGGTGTGCAAAACAAGCTTGTAAATGTGGATGAAAGTATCTACATCCCTATCACAAAGGCGGAGTTGGCAGTTCTTGTCTCAGCATTTAACGTAAGATGTCCTTAACTTTGTTTTATTTTCTTCCTGGCGTGTGAATTGTGAAACATAAGACATTATTTCCACTATCTAATGCATCGGTTAATGATCTTCATCAGTTTGTCTTGCCGTACCTTCTGGGATGGCACACTTTTGCTGCTTCCATAAAGCCAGAAGATCCAAGCCGAACGAACAACACTAATGCCAGATCTGGTGCGGAGTTTGAATGGAGCAGATAGTGATGTCTTTAGCTTGGGTAATAGATCCGTAGTATAGGATGCCTTCAGACTGTTTAATCTTACATGTTTGGTTTTCTTTGACCCCTGTTGTGTTGTTGGGTTTGGGCGAGGAAATTCTCCTAGAAGCTTTGGATAGTGTTGTCTGTTATAGCATCAGTAAATGTTGGTTCCTTCTTAATGCCGCGGAATATTGCACCTTCTGCTTGTGCCTCCATGCTTAGTTCAGAAATTGCTTGTTTTACCTTACCCTCGTTAATCTGTGAATCGTCCTTGAAGCTTTGGAGCTTCAGTTGTTCTAAGCTGTGATCAACGGCAATGAGTTGAAAGGGCGCCATTCGTTTCCTGAAGACTCAGCATCAGGACATCTAAATCAAATCTGAAAGCCATTATCATTCGTCATGTTTCCAAAAGTTCGTCATGTCTCTTTTTGGTTCCAAAATTTCAAGTAGTGTAGAAAGATGATTTGGTCTATAACCGTGTATGTGATATGCGTATAATAATAGTACGAATTCAAAATATGATATGCGTATTCACTAATTTCTATGGACAACACATGGGCATTTTTTTGCATGCTTATTATATTTAAAACTTCGTTGGCATCTCCAGTATTTGATTACTATAAAGATGGCTGCCACACCCGAGAAAGATATAATACTTAAATCTGATACTGTAATCATGGTTGATTATATGGTCAACTACTGCGGATCTTGGTTCACGAAGCACTAACAAATACAACTTCATTGGGTGATTCTGACTTCCTGAACTCTGCATCTGCACCCAGAGTTTATACTGTGCAATGGCCACATTTTTCTTACTCTTGATCTGCTTGTCTTCACTTCTCTTATCCAGCAGAGCTTCTGCGGAGCTAATTACTTCTCTTCCTGGGCAACCTGCCAATTCACCCTTCAAGCAATACTCCGGTTACATTGTTACAGATGCTCAACATGGCCGCGCTCTATTTTATTATTTCGTTGAAGCTAAAGCCGAAAATCCTTCAGCACTGCCCCTTACATTGTGGCTAAATGGAGGTGATGTAAGCTGTTGTATCTAAGCGTTTGACTTTGATGATAGTTTTGTTTTTTCTGATTTACTTCACTTTCAGGCCCTGGTTGCTCTTCACTTGGATTTGGTGCATTCATGGAGCATGGTCCATTCCAGCCGGCCAATGGAGGACAGTTGACTAGTAACAAGTACTCTTGGAATTTAGGTAGAACTTAAAACTTGTAAATCTGATTGACTGTAATCTCTTTTTCTAAACTACCACATTGTTAAATGAGCCCATTCTGCAAATTTCTACAGTCTCGAACATGTTGTATGTGGAGTCTCCTATTGGAGTTGGATTTTCATACTCAAATACGAGTTCAGACTACAACAATTGGAATGACGCCGAGACAGGTAATCATTGACCTGCTATCACTGCTCTTTTGCCGCGGTTTAGTAGGTAGAAAATTTAATTTGTTGTCGTGTTTAAAGACTTCGGTATCTGCAGCTCAGGATAATTTACAATTCATCATCAACTGGTTTAAGGAGTTCCCCAGATACAGAAACTCAGATTTGTATTTGACAGGGGAGAGTTATGCAGGTTGGTTCTTACCCTGAACTTAACTATCTAAAGAGCTTAGTTACCTTTTGCATCACTCTGGTACCCTGTAAACAAGAGACATAGTAGAACTGAAATTTTTATTTCAGGTCATTACATACCACAGCTTGCATCATTGTTGATAGAGTACAACAAACGACAGAACAATAGACCTATCAACCTGAAAGCAATAGCAGTACAGGATTTGAATTCTTTATCACTTTGAATCTTCTTAAGCAGTATTCTGCCCTTTATTTTTTTTATCAATCCATTTTTTTCCCTCTTCTTTGTGTGGCAGTTGGGAAACCCTCTTCTAGATTCTCAGATAAGCATTGATAATGGTGAATTTTTGTGGTCACATGGATTAATCTCTGATGAAATGCTCACTATGAAGAAAACGGTTTGTAATGACTCAAGATACTTCTTTGAGAGGGTGCACCGGAATATAAGCAAAGAGTGCAGGACTATGTTCAGAAATATGATAGCAGAAATGGGAAATGAAACTGATACTGGTGATGTGCTCGCACCTTTATGTCTATCCCCTACTGGTACTAGGCAAACAGCTTTTATGGAAGATTTTATTGATGCAAAGGTAAATTTAAGTTCACTGAGTTCTTGGCTTTTAGTGCTTACTTTTAGTACTTCATTTTAAAATTTCAAAATAATTGAATTCAAAATGTATTCAGCTTTAGCAGATCTGTTGCACTTAGTTTTGCTCCTAATAATTTGGATGCTTGATTGACAGCCATCGATAAAAGATACAGTTGGTGATCCATGCCTTGGTGACAGAACGTATGCATATCTTAACAATCCTCGAGTTCAGGAAGCATTGCATGTGAAAACAACTAAACTTCCAGCTTCTTGGGATTTTTGCTCAGGGTCCAGTTCAGCCTGACTTTTCCCTTTCAGTCACAACACAAGAACAAAAACATTCTAATGCACATTTCTTATCTTGCAGGCCCCTGAAATACCAGATGGAAGATACAGCTGCAAACATCATACCTCAGTTGTCAGCCATCATTAGAGAGAACATTCCCATCCTCCTTTTCAGGTTGGCTTATTTTCCTGTTTGCAAGAAAATTTCAAGACCTTGTTCCAGTGGATTAACATTTCAAAGCGACATTTACTCTTGAGAAGCTATATCTTAAGTGTCAATTAACAGTTTCTTCTTATCAGCGGTGATCAGGATTCAAAGATCCCCCTCACGCAGACTAGAACAATTGCAAATTTGGTTGCCAAAGATTTGCAACTCATAGCTCTTGAAAATTATGGTCCTTGGTATGACGGCAAGCAGGTAAAGTGTACCACTTATTTAGCAATAAACGCCTTACGGAAACTAGTTTCATATATAGTTCAATCTATTTGTGATTTCTCAGGTTGGGGGATGGAGTCAGTCGTTTGGTACAATCAAGAGCAGCAACAACAGTACGTATTTGACGTATGCAAGCGTTAAAGGTGCAGCACATGAAGTGCCCTTTACTTCTCCTTCCCAGGCTTTGACCCTCTTCAAAGCATTTCTAGGAGGACTTCCTCCACCAAAAAAACCCACCAGCAGCAACCTTGAAGTATCTCCTCTAAAATTTTGAGGGTCTTGCTTGGACACAGTCATTTTCTCATCTCCATTATCCTTGATTTAAATGAAGATAGTGTTCGTTAAGAACATTGTTTCAATCATACACTGGTAATAAAATATTCATGATTTAAATGTTAGTCAATTTAATGGTCCAGAGAAGCTTGATCTAGCTTACTCTTCCTCAGTATCATTAATCTCAAATTCATCCTTACAGCCGCCTAGATTTCTACTAAATGTTAGTCAATTAGACAAAAATAGAAATGAGTTAAGGTGAAGTAGTATACAGACTTGGCCAGTGATAGTCAACTACTGGATGAACCAATCAATTTTCAGCATTTCCAGTTCTACACTGTATCCAATGGCAATGAATTGGATGGTTGCTTTAGACCAGGAAATGGGCCGCCACAAGTTTTCAAAGTTTCAACAGCTTTGCACAGCGTTATTCAAACTTGAAACCTTCTATGATTACTGTTTGGACTATAAAATGGTGTACTTTCGCTTTCGCAACGTTCTACTCCTCCCGTCGCAAAATGATTTACACAATAACAAAAATGACCATTATTTTAGGTCGGAAGGGGTATGTAGTGATTTAAGCTGTCCAGTACACTTGTTCCAGAATAAACATTTTCAACCACCCCTCGACCAGGTCGCTTCTTGCAATACTCTTCCAAAATGATGTTATAGTACTTAAATGATTTTCAAACCAAGATTTGCGTTTACAGTTTGCACGAATTTCTGTGAAAACAACATGGATATTTGCATGCTTATACTGATTAATTATTTTGATTGGGAACAAAATAGCTGCCACATTCTTCTGATACAATAAGTACTTTCAACTAAAGCTGATCAGGCTTCGTTAAGTACTTTCAAATCCTTCATTTTGTCGATCACAGTTTCTCAAATCTATGCACCCCAAGTTTCTGGGTGAAAATGGTGATGCTCAACATGGCCGCGCTTTGTTTTACCATTTCGTTGAAGCCGAAGCTGAAAATCCATTAGCACTTCCTCTTACATTATGGCTGAATGGAGGTGATTTGCCAACTTTTTTATGATCGAGTCTTCGACTTTGATGATTGTTTTTTTCTTTTTAAGTCTTCTGATTAAGCATTTGTATCATCAAGTAGCAATTCTCTTTACATTTTAAAAACGCTTGAGGCATCTGCAGCTCAGGATAATTTACAATTCATCATCAACTGGTTCAAGAAGTTTCCCAAATACAGACACTCAGATTTATACTTGACTGGGGAAAGTTATGCAGGTCAGTCAGTGTTCATTCTGTACTAGACAATAACAAATCTGTGCAGCATGGTTCTCTTTCTTTACAATATACTTTGGTCCCCAGTTACACAAAAGTTTTCTTTTTTTTAATCTAATCTTTGATGATTTGAATTTTAGGTCACCATATTCCACAGCTTGTATCATTGTTGATAGAATACAACAAACAACAGAAGCACCAACCTATCAGGCTCAAAGCTATAGCGGTACGTCATTCTTCATCAATTTGCATATCCTTAAACAATATAGCTAGCCTGCAGTTGACTGTTATTTCAAGAGAATGTATTGTCTGTGCTCTGCAGTTGGGAAACCCACTACTCGATTCTCAAATAAGCATTGATAGCACTGAGTTTTTGTGGTCGCGCCGGTTAATCTCTGACGAAATGCTTGCTATACAGAAAACAGTCTGCAATGATTCAAGGAACTTCTTGGAGATGACAACAACTTCACTAAGGAATGTGTGGATATGTTCAGAAAAAAGATAGAGGAAGTAGGACTTGAAATTAATTTCAATGATATGCTTGCACCCATATGCATATCCACTACTCGAGTGTTACAAACCACTTTTATGGGAAATATTGGAGCTGTTGATCCCTGCAATGTTGATAGAATATATTCATACCTCAACAATCCACGAGTTCAGAAAGCACTGCACGTCAAGACAACTCGAGCTCCCGCTACCTGGGAGTTCTGTTTAGGGTCAGGTTCCTCTTCTCTTTCTCAGGTAACACACAAAAGTATGAGACAGAATCACATTTCAAAGAATTCGTTTTTTTTTTTTTTTCTTCCAGGAACTGACAATCTGATTTTGCAGACCCTTGAAGTACCAGAGGGAAGATTCCGCTGCTAACATCATACCCCTCTTATCAGATATTCTTCGAGCGAACATTCCAGTTCTGCTTTACAGGTTGGCTTATCTAATGGTAGTGAGATTCTCATAAAAAAATCTTAGCTTATTTCGGTGTTTAGAGTTCGTATGAAGAAGAGTTAATTTCCTTAACCATACCTAAATCATTTTTGATTAAATTACTGTGTTTATCAGTGGTGATCAAGATGCAAAGATCCCAATCACGCAGACTAGGAAAATTGCAAATTTGGTGGCCAAAGATTTACGACTTACAACTCTGGGAAAATATGGTCCTTGGTACGACGGGATGCAGGTAAACACAGACTCCGCCGATTCACGTATCAGGCTCTAACGGGAAGTAGCTTCATGTAGTTGGTTAAACGTTATCTATTTGCGGTTTCTCAGATTGCAGGGTGGAGTCAATCGTTTGGGATACTCAAGAACAAACAAACACTACTTATTCGACATTTGCAAGTGTTAGAGGTGCAGCTCATGAAGTGGCCTTTACTTCTCCTTCCCAGGCTCTGACCCTCTTCAAAGCATTCCATGGAGAACTTCCTCCACCAAGATCCCACCAACAGCACCCTTGAATTATATCTCCTTTCAAAAGTTGAATATCTTGCTAGAAAACCACTATATTCCCGGCGCAATTGCACCATAGTGTATGGTTTGAAAAACAAAGCGAATGTTTTATACCGATCAATGTATCTATAGACATAATGCATTAGTAATCCAAGCTTCTGCTAGCTGGTATTCCAGCTCCAGTTAAACACTTGCTCCAAGTAGACAATAAACAACAATGTTGTTGATTATGAAGGGGAAGTTTACGTTAGAGAACTATTGCAAGCATATCCCAAGACTTGCTAAAAAAGCTACATTACCAAGGGCGAGTTCTAGTAAAAGTGATCAAATCAAAAGGCTGCACGACTACATTAAATTAAAACATATCCCAACCTTTCAGATGATCATTTAGGAAGAAATTCTATTTTGCATTATAAAGGCGTCATCTCACTAACCAGACCTTTCACAACAATAGCGAATTCTCATCATGGGATTTCACCCATCACAGCTGAAAGGGATTTGAATTTAGTGTCCACTAATCACCAGATTGCAATTTGTCTTCGTCAACCTCAAAGGCTTTTCTTGCTTGTTTCAACTCTTCATTCATAGACAACAACTCTGTACACCTATTAAGCTTGGGCGGGTCCTGCAAGATTCAGCAAAAAATCTTGAAAAGAACATAAAGACTAAAAGCACTACAAAACGTCCAGCTAAAAAACAGGTTTGCAAATTTGAACACTATAAGTTTAGTACCACCTTAACAAGAAAGTTAAAGATATCCTAGACTAAATCTCCCAAGATTGGACATTCTCAATTTGTCATACTTGCTCCAAAATCACATCACTTCAAAATAATTTGCAAAACAGCATTTGATGGACAAGAATGAAAGCAAAAGAGACCCAATGATTGACAAGTGAGTCAATGACCAAAACCCATAAGTGGCGAGGACAAATGATCATTCAGGTTCAAAATCACTTATGAGACAGATTGAAAACGTATTTGACAAATAGTATTTGAAATCTATCACTAGGTTTCATGTAGAAGCACAGCACTAACTTAGAATTACCAGAGAGAACCATTAGCATAATGTCCACAATATTTATTGAAACAGCTTCTATTTTCAACTAGTGCTTATCCAAGAAGATGTGCTAGTATGCAAAATAATACCTTTCGGATTAAAAACAAAAAGTCTTCAGTTAGAAGCTTCCCTCTCTTAGATGCTATATTCTGAGCTTTGTGGACCTGCAAAAGTTAGATACATCCCATAAGATGAGGAACCAGAAGTGGAAAACGCTAGCTGCAAAGACATTTATTCTTTTAGTGGTTAGGGTTTCCAGTTACCATGTCTGTGACGTACTCCACAACAATGTCTTCCACAAGAGCCACAGTTTCGGGAAGCGGCTGTTAAGCGTAGGAGTGCAATATAAAACAAGTAAGATCATAGGACTTCAATGATAAAATATTAAAAGCATAAAAAATGTCCACGTACGCATCGAGTAAGTTCAAACAAGAACATAAGTTTCATCCATAGATAGCATTTTTTGTACAGCTTCTGATTCATGGACACCAGCAATTGCACAGATCCCATGATTCAATACAGAATAAGCAACAAAGTAGGGTCATCAGAGTAGTTGTCTAGCCAGAGTTACGAAAATTAATAAGTATCCCGTGCATCTTACAAATCAATTCGGCATATAAAACATTTTCACAAGGGAAAAGTAAAAAAAGAAGAAAAAGTATTACCCTAACAAATTCAAAGAGACCATTTAATTTATTTAGAAGAACAGGGTTTTCTATTAAGCATACTACTGAAAAATGATCCAACGCAAACAGAAACATTTCACCCTAAAAAGGTAATGAATATAAAATTGCATGATTGAAAAAACATTGATAGAGAATAATCAAATTAGTTTTGTCCTTTCAATGAGAATTAAAATTTCAACAACAGAGTCAGAGAAACTAATTTAAGTAGGAAAGAAACACATACATTTGGATCATCCCCGAAGCCGTACATCATGTGCTGCACTACATCATCAAATAAATTCATTAGACAAGGAAAATCTAGCCAAAAGCTATACTAAATAATAAAATAAAACAAACAAAAACAAACTACTCACAATCTTTCTGAAACATTCCACGCTTGCGCTTAAAGGAAGCTTCAGATGGCTGGGAAGATCCCGCTTTCGCTTTTGATGAGGGCCCTGCTAAAGGGTTGCTCATCCTCCTATTATTTGGAGGAAGAAATACAAAGAATAAGCAATGGAAGTGGTATTTGTTAAAACTGGGAACCAAGAAATCATTTAATCCCAATTCTCACAATGTGAAATTCAATCCCTAAAGTAACTGATAATGTCCTTGCACAAATGAACAAAAACCGCTGTGCAGTTTCCATGAAAAATCAGCTTCAAACCCAAACAGAGGAGCCAAAAGAGGCCAAATTTCAGTTAATTCACTGGGCCGGTTTAACAGTTAATGAGCCATTCAATAATGTAGTTTCTCTCCCACAAGTTACCATATAGAACATTCATGAATGAGGAAAAAGATCATTCTTAAGAAATGTAGATCATTACGTTTCCGCTCCAGCAAAAATTTTCATCTCTAAAACCCCATATAACAACTGTTTGATGAGTGCGAATTCAACATTCGCACGAGTAAATTGAACAAAAGGGTTCCAGAAAAAGAAACTCAACAAATAGGAGCGATTACAGGAGATTTATAGAATACCTCTTTGAAATTGAGGAGTCAACGTTTAGAGGTGGAGGAAGAGAGGCCGACAACAACAATGATGAAACATTCGTTTCTGTTTCCGTCCACGGCGGTGGAGTGGAGGAACCGTCGTCGACTGGAGGAGAGACGATGATTTTTATATATTACTCCGAGAAGATAATTTCCGGTTTACTATTGGCGCCGCAGGCCCAAATCTCTCTCGGGCCGGGTCCCCATTAGTACGAGATATGGGCCTTACCCATTCCTCAAACAGACCGCTTTCAGTTCAACAGCGGCCCAGCAGTAGTGTTTGCTTTGCCCCATAAAAATGGTAATTTTATTTTCCCTGAATATATATATATATATATATATATATATATATTAAGAATAAAGGGGGAAAAAACAGTTATGAAAAGTAGAAAATGCATCAGAGAAAAGTGAAAACTTATTTAGAAACACCAAATAAAAAAATCAAAACATCTTCTTTTTTTTTTCTTGTTGTTTGCATTCCTCTAACAAACGATTGACAACAACACAAAATAGTCAAACAATAATAATAATAATTTACAATTAATTGTAAAAACATAGTTTGATAAATATCAACAATGAAGCCCCCTCCATTAAATAATAGTGTATGTTAAATTTTAAGATCTGTACCAGTATTTTATTTTTAATATAAATCTCAACACTCAATATGAACCTTTTGTTTTTTGGCCTTCTTCCTTTAGAGACATAAGTAATACTCAAAATACTCCCAAAATCGCTTCATAAAGGGAAGGGGGGAAAAAACAGATAATACAACTTGTTATATTGAGTATTGACAGCTTAAGGGTCCTACTCCTATTGTTGAAGAAACTGGAAGGGCCTGCAATGTGCAGTGATGTCCTGGAGAAATATAGATATGTATGGTTGTAAATTAATGCTTGGATCATACGTTTGGAAGAAAAATTAAAAGCATGTGATCATGGTTCATGTGTAGCTATCACATGCATACCATAATCATCATCAACTTTTTTAGTACTCAATTCTTTCTATATATACCCTTTCCTCTCATTTCTGGTTTGACAATCACACCAAAGTAGTAGTAACTCAAAAAACTCATCAAAGAAAACATTTCAGAGCTTTGCTTCTTACGTTCCTTAAGCCCCCCCACCCCAACCCGAAGCTCAATTAATGGCGATCCGTCTGCCGCGTATGGTTCATGCCAAGCAACTCCTGATGAGGCGGAATTCGTGGTCATCATCGGTTGATGTTCCAAAGGGATATTGTGCAGTTTATGTTGGAGAAAGTGATGATCAGAAGAAAAGATTTGTGATTCCGGTGGCTTACCTGAATCAGCCCTCATTTCAGGAATTGTTGAGTCAAGCTGAAGAAGAATTCGGTTATGATCATCCAATGGGTGGGTTGACAATCCCCTGCAGAGAAGACATCTTCGTTGATCTCACTTCCCGATTCAGTAGGAGTACTAATGCATGTTAGTCTTGTCTTAATAATGTAGACGATCCATGAAGCTCAATTTTGTAACTTAGTGTTGATATAGAATAAAGAATACATGCATACTTGTTTATATTACACGAAAACAAGCAGAATGATGCTGATGTACATTCAGTTTACCTTGATTATCTTATCTATCTGACGATGATTAGTGCAGAGTTTGAAGTTGAATCTTAAAATCATTTGCTGTTCTCTACTTAGTATTGAAAAGCTTCTTGTCATGGCCTTATAGTTGATGTTCTTTTCTTATTAATCTCTCAAGATTTCAATGATATCCATTGAAAAACAAGTTAATCGCAGTATATAGGATCAAATTAAGCTTCCAAAATTCCAACGTAGAAACCGCAAGATCCGGGAATAAACTAGTTTTATTTTGTGATTGTGATGTATTGGCAACAACAGAAAGGCCGGCCTTTTAACTAAAAGCGGATCACGGGGACCTGGAAATTAAAAAAAAGTCTGAAATTTAAGGTTTAGTTCATGCATGATCTTTCTCGTGTTCAATCCTTGTTACAGAAGAAGAAAGTCAAGGAACACCCGTGACGTGATGCCGATTTATTAAGTTTGATGAAAAATGCTTTGCTCAATATAAATTAGTACTATTGGATTTGGACACAATATCAGTAATTGATTAGGACAGTTTCCAAATCAAACGCAGAGCCTAATCAGTCACCATTAGGCTTTTCTCTCTTTAATTTAGCAATTATACCTTTTTTGAATCTTCGACGTTTATCCGAGAATGAATCCTAAGAACCATAGATGATGAATTCATAGTGTGATAGATTCCAGAGTAATATAGTGAGAGATTAAACCCGAAATTATTGTATGAATGACCTGACTTTATTCAAAAAAGAAGTGTGGGCAGTCTGTTAATAAAAAAAATGCATCAGCTGCTGAACATTGTTAGACCAATTTGGCTCAAAGTGTTCGACCATCAACCAACAGATGTGATAATGTTCCTTAATGGCTTGTCTTTAAAGATGTCATCATCATCATCTAACTAAGTAGTAGTAGTAGTAGTAGTTTTTGTTTGTCATAAAACAAGCATTGTGGTATGAATTCCTCACAGACATCATGACCTGGGCTTAGCTAATATAATTTTGCGGTCACTGGCTGCGGCTGCGCAGCCAGACAAACGTAACCTTAAATAATTCAAGAAGTATATGACATTTTGGGTCATCAACCCAACTATTCCCGACTGACAAGGCCCAAGTTGGGGTCTTGTGACGAATTCGGTGGTCCTTCAAAACCAGAATGACATTGTAATTTACAAGACTTTTAGCTCACCAAAACTCTGCAGCTTGATTCCAACACTCTCAGGTGAAGTGGTTCTGTCATAGGGGCAAACCCATGTGAACTCATACCCGATACAACATACTATGTTCCTAAGTGGACCACAGTTTTCGACAAGGAAAGCCACCGGCATCAGCTCTACCACACTATAATCTGCCACCTAAAAACTAGCGCATAAACCAATCCACAGAAATACAAGATCATCTACAGAACTGTTGAGTATCTTTTGAGTAGTAAAATCAAGCAACATGGGTATTAGAATTTCCGCAAATTTCTAATGCTAAGCGGGTATTGAGTAGAGTTATTGAAAATCCAGGAGGAGGTACACATGTTCCTGAAGGCCACTTTGCTGTATATGTTGGAGAAACGAATCGGAAAAGATACGTGTTACCACTATCCTATCTTAGCCATCCTTCATTCCAGCAGTTGCTGAGCCAAGCTGAGGAAGAGTTTGGATTCCACCATCCTATGGGTGCTCTCACAATCCCATGCAGCCAAGATATTTTTCTCAATATGTTACCTGCATTCAGCAGTATTAATTCAAGCTAATAAGCAGATTAATTTTCAGATGATAATTATATAGTCTGCTCTGACTTCCGCTTATGCTTATTTCCCGGAGGGCTCTTGTTTGATTCAAAAGATTTGATGAGTTAGCACAGTGATAGGTACAATTTTTGTAGCTAAAATTTGATAGAAGTGTCTTTTGTACAGTTCTATTCTGTAAATGAAATTATACATCAGATATTTAGTTTCATCTTTTTGCAATCTCAAAGCTTTACGTTTTCGGATGTTGAATTCCTTCATCGGCCTTAAACACTTGCGACTTAAAAAGTCTATATTCCTTCTAAGTTCTAACCTAAATTCCGTACTCGTCGACTTTTACATCGGGCTAACAAAGTCGACGACATTTTTCTTACATAGGCTTTGATGCTCGTCGAGTATTTCGTCGGGATAATATAATCGACGATAAAGTCGACTACCTTTTACTTGCTCAAAATTTGCACTCATCGGTTTTGGCGTCGGAATAACAAGGCCAACGCCACAGTAGACGCAATTTTTCTTGGACATAAAAAATTGCACTTGTCACCTTTTTTGATGACCTAAGTGCCTCAATGAAAATGTCCGCTAGGTAAATCTACGACTAATCCGAGCTCGGTGAAAAATTCTGCACCAACTCCATTTACAGATGTTTTCATAAAACACGTTAAGCCGATTGCAAAACCAGACTAAATGCAATCAGAGGGCGGATCAGACTCAACATTAGAGCATGGTTTCTGTTGTACTCGGTATAATAAGCACATTGTTTCCAAATGTTGAATTACCAACCGACATAAGAAGCCTAAATTGCGATATAAGTAGCAACACATGAAGCTGTTGAACTAGTAAAGCTTCACATGGCTTTGCCTAGACCCATTGCACAAACACATTGGCCTACAGGCGAAGAAGTCTGAAGTATATTTGATCATATTCATATGGGGATAGCTCTATCTGTAATGATCTTCTTGTTCCCCAGTCCTCGTCTAGATTTTCTTATTACATCCCATCACCAAATCATTTCACTGGTAATGACAGCTTCATTTTCAAAAGAGGGACCCCAACGTATGCTTTATGTTATAGACGTTGTCAAGTTGGTAGGCCACTGCTATGCATTATTACATGGTTCCAAATGCCTTTGACAATTTAGTTAGAAGGCAAAACCATGTGATGAGATGATCATTGAAAGCAGCTAAAATTGTCCATCCTATCTTTTTGTGCTAATTTTATGTCCACAAAAGGTACCTGGAGACTTATCATGCTGAGTCAAGATAACAAAACTTTGTCATTCATCATCTATATAAACGCCTATAAGCTTCTTGTTCGACAAACACAAAAACAATCCTCTATTGCTCAATTCATTAGTTCAAGTAAGAAACTTTGTGCTTCTTCTCGGTCATCTTTAATTATCCAAATTCATCATCTCGTATAGCAAAATGGCGATTCGCTTTTCTCGTATCATTCAAGCTAAGCAACTCCTGAGGCGGTCTTCTTTCGGATCAAACAACAATGCTAATGCTGCAACAACTTCAGCTGATGTTCCAAGGGGATATTGTGCGGTGTATGTTGGAGAAAGTGAAAGGAAACGGCATGTGATTCCCATAGCTTACCTGAATCAACCCTCATTTCAGAATTTGCTAAGGCAAGCTGAGGAAGAATTCGGTTATGATCATCCAATGGGTGGATTGACAATCCCCTGCAGAGAAGACATCTTCATTGACCTCACGTCTCGTTTCTGTAGAGTCTGAATTTTACCTTATAACTTGAAAAGGTAGAGCAAAAATTTTGTAGCACAATATGTACACGAAAACAAGTAGATTGTAGTTAAATGTACATTCGGTTTCTGATTCTGTGGATAATGAAAAGAGATTGATTATAAGTTTTTGAAGTCGATTTTTTTTTTTTTCTTTTTGACAACGCCGGAAACCTCATCGGAGATGGGTAAACGCTCTCTGCACAGTGGGAGATAAACCACCCTAGACAAGCCTGTAATGACAAGTTCAGGTGCTAAATCGAGAGTTCATTAATGGGTTAGCTATTTGAAATCGAATTTTATTCATTTACATTTCATGATATCCAAGACATTGTATTTGCTCCATCTTAATTTGCTTCCAGGATGTTACCTCTTATTACACACAATAATATAAAGGGAAAAAATAAATGAAATTAAAGGGGTTGATTAATTTGTTCTACAAAGTCAAAAGGTTGCAACTATTGAATACGATAACTCTTGCGAGTTTGCAAGCAAAGACCTTTTCAAAGAGAGAATATAACAATCAGAAGCATTAGAAGGTTGAACCGGGGCTTTCTTCTTGACACGTGGAAGAGCATTGTTAACGTGGCATAGTAGGCCATCTTCCACATACAAACCCAAATTTAACTGACTAGTAGCACTATTCACAGACATCTCTCTCTCTCTCTCTGATTACTGATCCATGTTCTTCATCATAATTTTCGATTGAAAAAAGGCAAAAACAAAACGGGCTCTTGGCGAAACGTACCAGAACCAACTCTTCAGAAATCGGATCATTGCAAAAGCCAGAAGGAGTGGCACAGAGGTAACAATTTCTTCTGATTGAATGGGAAAAGTAAGGATGAACAATGTTTTTGCTAAATTGCTTTCGTATATAAGACTGTATCACTGAGTTATTTTCTGTATTCTGTGTCTTCTTTTGTGGGCTAGCTCTAGTTATGGCTGATGAAACAAAAACCCACAAAGGACATAGGACATGGTTTAGATGTTCTTAAAAGAAAACAAAATGTGAAAACTCAAGAACATTAGATCACTCCGCAGAATTGATCACAACATGATGCCATCTTTCCTTTTGATTGATTAACGTACACACACACACACACAAACACACGTGGGAATGGAATACGCTCTGAAATTGTGCTGCATATGGCATGCTAAATAACTGATTGTATCATTTTGTAGCTTCCTGATGAGTAATTTGTAAATTTCATTTGGTCTGTTAGAGTTTCGCAAACATGGCACAATCATCCAATAACCCAAAATCTGCAAGCTATGATGCTTACTTTGAGAAGGTTCAAAGCAGGAAGAAATTGCCTCTATCATTACAGGAAACTCTAACTGCGGCATTTGCCAGAATTCCAGTGTCCTCCTTCCCGCAGGTTCCGGGAGGCAAAGGTAAAACAGGGACCAATACCTGATCCTTCCGGACGTGCGAAATTTCAGTTTATGGACCAAGATTCTAAAGTTAACTGGTGCCTTATAAAATGTTTGTAGTGATTGAAATTCCAGCGGACACATCCATTGGAGATGCAGTGAAAATTCTCTCTGAGAGCAATATCATGTCAGCTCCTGTGAAGAACCCTGATATTCAGCATACAACAGAATGGAGGGAAAGATACTTGGGAATCATTGACTACGCCGCCATTGTACTCTGGGTACTAGAGTCTGCAGGTGTTGCCGCAGCTGCCCTATCAGCCAGTTCCGCAGCTGCTGCTGGAGTAGGTGCTGGTGCAGCTGGAACACTTGGCGCATTGGCACTCGGCGCAACAGGTCCCGTTGCAGTTGCTGGTCTGACTGTGGCGGCGGTCGGGGTCGCCGTGGCTGGTGGTATAGCAGCAGATAAAGCTATAGCAAAAGATGCCCCGACAGCAGCCGATAAGTTGGGTGAGGACTTTTACAAAGTCATCCTGCAAGAGGAACCTTTCAAGTCAACTACAGTAAGCATTTCACAAGGTTTTACCTTAATTTTTTTGACATGGCCTGGTTCATAATTCTCGTACCTTTGTAAAGCAAGCTTTGGCCTTTTCCATGATCATGGGACATGCTTTGTCCAGGTCATGATTGCTAAAGAGAATACTTTCTATGTTTCTAGGTAAAGTCCATTCTGAAATCTTACCGATGGGCACCGTTCATCCCAGTTGCAACAGATAGTTCCATGTTGAGTGTCCTGTTGCTGCTATCAAAATACAGATTGAGGAACGTACCTGTCATTGAAACTGGCAATTCATCCATTAAAAATTTCATCACACAGTCTGCAGTAATCCAGGGTTTAGAGGGCTGCAGGGGAAGGGATTGGTTTGACTGCATTTCTTCGAACCCCATCTCAAAGTTGGGGCTTCCTTTCATGACTCCAGATGAGGTGAGATTACTCAGATTGAGTGTATCAGTTTTAGAGACTTAACATAACTGCTGATGATAAGTTAGCGATTCCCATCAATCCTACTCAGGTTGTCGGCGTGCAAGGTGATGAACTAGTTCTAGAGGCATTCAAAAAGATGAGAGATAATCAAATAGGTGGTCTTCCTGTTGTTGAGGGTTTAAACAGAAAGATCACTGGTAATGTAAGCATAAGGGACATCAGATTCCTGTTGCTAAAGCCCGAACTTTTCTCCAATTTCAGGTAAAAGGGAGTCTAACGTGTCTAACAGTATCTTACTAGTATATGTTTTTGTCAGATGGGAAAATAAACTTTTCTGCCCCTTATTACTCTCATAGTTAAAAAAAAAAAAAAAAAGAGAGATTACCTCACTAACTCAATAAACTGGCATTTGTTTGGTGATCCTGTGCTCAAAAACTTGGGACATGCAGGCAGCTGACCATCAAGGATTTCATCAACACCGTCGCTTTAGCCACTCCTGAGACAGGAAAGGTGAACAAGCCAATTACATGCAATCCTGATTCAACCCTGGGAGATGTAATTCACACTCTTGCTTCCAACTTAGTTCACAGAATTTATGTAGTTGATGATACCAATGGAGTCATTGGAGTGATTACACTCAGGGATGTGATCTCTTGCTTCATTTTTGAGCCACCAAACTTCTTTGATAACTACTTTGGATTTGCGGCACAAGAGATGTTGGGCCATTGATACACTTGTCATCTTTAATGTAACATTCTTTCAGTAGACTAAGTTCTCCAACCAAGTTCAGTGAAATTTCATCTATGTAACTTTAAACATGGAGCTCCCTTATGTTACTCCTACTTTGCTATGACCAGGAACTTTTCTCAATTTTGTTTCACCGACAAAGGTCCTGATTCTCTCAACATCGTTCCACTTTTCTAATCCAGCATAAATATTGGATAGAATCAAAAAAGGAATAGGATTATCTGGCTGTAAAGCTGAAAGTTTTTTGGCCATTTCTTCCGCCACTTCAGAATCTATATACTGCTTACTAGCTGCCAGCAATGAAGCAAAAACTGAGGACGAGGGCTCTGTTACTTCTTGTAGTAGATCTTGGGCTTCTTTCAGCAGGCCAGATCGGCCAAGCATGTCTATTATGATACTGAGCTGCTCTGAAGTCGGTTGTAAGGAATAATCGACAATCATTAACTGAAAAATTTGCCACCCCAAATCAACTTGACCAGTATGAGAACACATTGAGAGCATGCAATTAAACGTTGCTAAATTTGGCTGCACTCTCTCCTCCAGCATCTGATAGAACAACTTAGAAGCATCTTCGCCTCTGCCATTTCTGCCATAACCCGAGATCATTGCATTCCAGAATGCTGGGTCTGTGGGCCTGATTTCATAATGGTTGAAGATATCCTGGGCGAAAGTAGTCTCCCCACATTTCATATACATATCAATCATTGCGGTAGCAATGAAGTTATCACTATCAATACCAGTCCGGAGGACACATGCATGAATCTCTTGTCCATATCGCAGAGCACAAAGAGCTGAACAGGCCGTCAACAAACTTGTGATGCATTTCGGCGAAGGCACCACACCAAAGGAAATCATTTTCCTGAAAAAGATAAAAGCTTCCTCTGGTTTCCCTAGGCAGGAACACCCATTAATCATGGAATTCCATGTTGCTGAATCTGGTAAAAATTCTTCACCTTCTAACTGAGCGAAGAGGTCCACAGCACTTTCACATTGATTATTCAACATCATCCCAGCAATCATTGAATTCCAAGTTATTAAGTTCCTACGACTACCAAGTTCTTTAAATACCTCATACGCAGAGTCCCAAGAACCACACTTGGAATACATATCTACCAGGGCAGTCCCAATCTTAGTGTCGAACATCTGCTTCCCTTTGGTTACAAGTGCATGAACTTGCCTACCATACCGTAGGTGCTTAAGATTAGCACAAGCAGAGGTAACTGAAAGCAATGTAACAGAATTGGGCCGTTCACCCGATGACGATCTCATCTCATTAAATGTACTCAGAACCTGACAGTTGGCCCCATTCTGCTGCATCCCTGATAAGTATGCATTATAGAAGACAACACTTTTATTGTGGATCATCAGAAAGAGCCTTTCCGCTGAAGCCAGAGCTCGAGAACTCAAATACATAGTTACCAAAGACGTAGCCACGTAAATATCGATTTCCACCCCAATCTTAACAGCCCAAGAATGCAGCTGCACGCCATGCTCAACATCAAAACAGGCAGAGAGCCCACTGGCTATGGTAACCGAATCGGGTCTAACATTTCTATCGTTAGCTAAGCGGAACATTTTCAGGGCCTTATCGCTAAACCCATTTTGAGAAAACCCAGAGATCACCGCATTATAGAGAGCGATAGTCGGTTGAGGTATTTCATCGAACACATAGGTGGCATTATCCACGAGGCCAAGCTTCATATACACACTTGCTAGAGCAGTTGCGGTGTGAATATTGAACTGAAACCCCGATTTGATGATGTGGGCATGCAACATTTGTGCTTCAGAAAGCGCTTTAAGGCCGGCGCAAGCTTTAAGGAGATAAGGAAAGGCAGGTTTTTTGGGAAGAAACATGCCAGAGATAGAGGCAGAATGGAATTGCGAGTAAAGAGTTAGAACTTCTTTGAAGAGTCCATTCCTGATTAGCTTTGCCATTTGGGTCGTCATTTTTTATGCTGACGGCCGTTCCCATAAGAGGGAAAATGGCGCTAATTTGAACAAGAGGACTGAACTCGAAGAAGACGAGTGAAAGACAACATTTTGATTACGTCAGTCTAAAGGAAAAGGCACGCCTTTGAAGTGCTTTCCATCATCTTCCACAATGAGTTCTATAGCGAAAGCGTGAGAGACTTCGAAAGTTTCCATAAAGGCGGTGTTTTTGTTACTCTGGCTTGACAAATGAAATAACCTATGCAAAGATGCAGAAAAAATAAAAATTTCGACTTTTTGGAATTTTGGAAGACAATGTGGAACTACTAAAGGAGATCAGTTTTGATAGTTTCGGATTGGGACTTTTGTCAACGGCCTATCAAATTTGGTTTATAACAAAATTATTCCCTCCCTCCCAAAATAATTGTCCTTTGGGGACCAAAGGAGCATCTTTTTCTCCTTTTTCATATGATGATCAAGGCAAAAATAAGAAGAAATCCTCAGCCTTTTTCTTGCTACGCACTTCAGTTCAGTCCATGAGATGAGATTAACGAGTAAAAGATACGTTAATGCTGTTGTAAGTTAAAGTAGGACAGGAATCATTTGATGTAGGAAGCTTTTGGTAGTTTGGTTAGTTTGTATTTGTGCTAATTAAGCATTAGAAAAGAAAATGTACACTTCTATCCTGCAGTCTGATTTATCTCATAACTGGAGACTGTAAAATTTCCCGACTATATTTCAAAAAAGAACCCAGTTCTGTACTATATATTGAGGAGCAATGAGTTGTTGCATATCAAGTGTTCGTCGAAATTCAAGCCTTGGAGACGCCCTAATACTGCTTGCTTAAGTTTCCGCTGAGTCTTCCGCCCATGTTTCCGCTGAAATTCCCGCTGAAGTTCCCCCCGAGGTTTCCACTGCTGGCCCATCCTTCTTGAACTTGTACTGAATACTGCATGTGCCAAAGAATGTCTTCTACTGAGGGACGCGTGCTGGAGTCTTTGTTCAAGCAACTTATGGTAATTTGGGCTATTGTTTTCAGTGATTCGTATGCGTAAGATCCTCTGATGGAGGGGTCTGTTAAATCTCTGAGTTTTGTTGCCGACTCTGCCAAGCAAATTTCCATCTGTGCACTCAAGAGGGTAAGTTAGTATTTTCGCCTCGAATTCATTCATGTATGATACTACGCTTAGCAGATGAGAAATCTACTACTGGTAGTAAGAGTATCATTGATTACCTGGAGTTGTAGGTCATCTGCCTCACTCTTAGATATAATTAGTCGACCCGTGATAACTTCAAGCAATATCACTCCCAGCTGATAAATGTCCTCCTTTTCTGCATTTTCACTAGCCAAGGGACTCTCTTGACCAACCAGAGGGCTTTCGGAGCCAGCCTGGGTAAAATTTACAGAAAAATATGAAATTTGAAGCTTTTCATGCCTAGACGAAATATCGAACCTTGTTGAATTGGTTCAGTGTTATTCGTAGAACTTGGGTAATATAGTTTACCTTTGTTGGTAATGATATGTTATAGCTGCTTATTTTTGGAGATAAACTCTCATCCAACAGTACATGCTCTGTCTTTATATCATTTCCAACTATTCCTGCTGAATGCAGGTACTGAATTCCCTTGGTAATACTCATTATAATTGAAATTCTCTGTGGCCATTTCAATATTTCCCTCTTCCTCCAGTCTGCCAATGTGAAAGAACATTAATCAGCATGCTGGCAAAAATGCAAACTTTGTTTTTGGATTAACATTGTACTTTCTAAACTAGAGAAAGCAATATTAATGCAATCTTATGTTTACCGCTTAAATGATCTCTTAGTGATCCACTTGCAACGTTTTCTAGCACTAGGAAGACGGTGCTCGCTATGTTGGGATGGTCCTGGTGTGCGACAATACAATGTCCAAGAACGCTGACAAGGTGCCGATGTCTCAATCTTGATATGACTTCCATGTGCTGCTGCAAGTTCTGAGGTGAGTGCTTCTGCTTTAGTTTCATACATTTTACCAGGACCACTGTGCCATCTCCAAGCCAACCTCTGTAGAGCTATCAGAAACAGGAAATGACAAATTAGTACACCAATCGAGTTCAACTTCTCACATCATTAACAAGAAAAACCGACTAGTTTTCAGTTAATTAGGTTCTCTAATTACCTGAGCCTGAGAAACTTCTCCGACCAGATTAGCAAAATTTTGTGTAGCTTCTTCAATTTCTTCCAGTGTGAAAACCTGATACGGTGGAAGTCCCATTGACACCATCCTCATTGTCCGGGGCATATGCTCTTCGCAAAATTCAACAATCATTTCAAAATCACTGAATAAAACGAATTCAACCAGGTCCAGTCCAATAACACAGATTGATAGTACATAGATAGTCCTAATTAATGATGTGTAAACAGAAACCATTGTGATCCAAAAAACAAGGATTGATGTAGGTAAACAATCCTAATAATGTCTAGATGAAAACCAGTAAGTGGAAACATCTAAACTCCATAAATGATTATTGACTGTTATCATAAAAATATATCTCTAATGATTGGAGATAATGAAGACTGGAAATACTTACGTCCATCAACAAGTGGGGAGCCACGAGCAGCATTCTTTTCGAAAACAAAGCTCTCAGATTTGTATTCTTTAGCTTTCTTTCTCTCCATTCTCCTGTAGATGAGCAAGACCAACATCCCAAGTACACCAATGATTACCACAACGACGGCAATGACACCTAGCACAATACCAAGTTTGATGGTTGACTCCTCCTTCTTCTTCTTTGCAGTGGGCTGAACAGCTAATGCTTCCTTGTGACAGAAAGAATAAGGCCTTTGTGATTTTTCAGTTGAATTTGACAAGCAATTCCATGATGCGATAACTGTTCTGTTTTTAGAATTTGATCCAAGGCAAGACGGCAACTTTCCAATCAGCAGGTTATTGGATACATCTACAAATGTCAGGTTGTCTCGGCATGAAACAGTTGCAGGAAGTGCTCCACTTAATTGATTCTTGGCAAGATTGATGTACTGAATTGATGGCAGAGAGAACAGAAATGAAGGGATCGCTCCTTGCAGCTTGTTAGAGGAGATATCAAGTGAGTGCAGGCTAGAAAACTTTGCAAAATCCGGTGGGATCGCAGATCTCAATGACATGTTGTTAAGCTTGATACTCACGAGGTTGTTGCCCAAAGAAGGAAACTTAGGCCCTATGGGATTGTTACTCAAATCTATTTCCTTAAGTTGTGTCATTCTTCTCAGATCAGGAACAGTTTCATTGAACGCATTATCAGCCAAAACAAGACTAGTCAGGTTCTTGAAAGTGGTTATTGTTTTCGGGATGCTACCATAAATGAAGTTGGAACTGAGATTAAGCACCTCAAGTGAATCAAACCTATCAATGGTGGAAGGCAATGGACCCCAAATGCCTAAAGAAACCAATGACAACCTTTTCAGATTGGAAAGCTTGGTGATGACGGAGAAGAATGAATCTATGGAAAAACCCGGAGACAGAGTTCTCTGGGAAACATTTCCTGGTTTTGGATTGTGAGAAGGGCTGGTTTTGTTTCCGACAATGGTTAACTCGGTAACGTGATTATCTGAGCAGACAATAACAAGAGAAGGTGTGTGAGGAAGATAACAAAAGTTGGTCCAGTTGTTCCATCCTTGAAGAACCTCTGGATATTCGAGAATGCGTCGGATTTCATAAAGAATCCTTATTTCTGAAGGGGCTGCCTGCGCAGATGAAGAAGGAAGCAGCAACAGGAGGAAAAAGGGAAGCAAGAAGAAGCTGAACCAAATACCAAAGGGATCTTTCATTTTTTATTTTTATTTTTTTTCTGAAGGAAAGGAAAGCAGTAAGCTCAACTTCCACAAAAGCAATCAAGCAAAAACATCAGGACAGAGGTTGTAAGAAGAACTAGAAAGCAGAGCAAAAAGAAGAGAAAAAGGGATCCTGAGTACTTGTTAGCTAGCCGAGGTACGTATCAGTGTTTAAGTATTTGAAAGAAGGAATTGATTCTTACAGGAAACAATCAAGAACTAACGAGTTGGTACTAGCTAGTAGTTGGTTCATAAGAGAAAGATTCTGTGAGAAAGAGTCGGTGACGGTGAATAGGAAAAAAGAAAAAAAAATGTGGAGAGAAGGGAACTTTTTCAGGACATTGAATGAGGTAGATACATTTCCAAAAAAAAAGAAAAAAAAGGTAGATAAGGGGAGAGAGATGGAGTGAGTGAGATTGAAAGGGATGGAAGTTTTCCATGAGAATTAAGGTAAAGAAAGAAGCAATAATGAGGGCTTACTTTGGCAGTCTCTGCTGACTGAGATGATGAATTGATGATGATGTGTGTTGTAAGTGTATAATTAGCACAAAAATAAATGGAGGGAAGTCGGAATCAAGCATCAAAGATTGCTGGTCCTACGCTGTAGATGGGATGGGATAGTATTATTATAGTGCTCAAGCTCAAATGATAGGTTTAGGCAAATGGAAAAGCACATTGTTTCAGGGTTGTCATGCAAACAAAGTCAACATGCATGGCGCTGGATTCGATTCCAACACTAATAAAAAAATGAAATTTACTACTACTATATAATTATTAGTCTGATGTGTGTGTTTTGACCATTTATTATATTATTAGAAATGTGGAGGTCAGTCAGACTGGAAGAATTGATAAACTTCCTCTCCCCATTTCCGAAGTCCCCCAACCAACCCAATTTAGTGTCACACGCATAGGGCTGGCAATTCGTGTCGGGTTAGACCCGAACCCGTATAATTTATAGCCAACCCGGACCCGACTTGTATAAATATACAGGTTGAGTTTTACAATCCTAATTTGACTTGAAAATAATCAGGTCACTTGCGACCTGACCTGCTTAACCCGAAATTTAAGGGAAAAAAAATTCAGAAAATTCAGAAAGTTTAACCAAATCACAGATTACAAATCTTAAACTTCAAATTGTCAGATGGCAAATTACCACTTAAACTCCACATTACCAAATAATAACAACCTTGATCGGAATAACTAAATATCCAGCAATTAAACATTCAACATTCACAAATCTAAGACAATAAGCAAGAGAGGGAAGCTCGAGCTTCAATATCAGTAGAAACTTGAATCTTGAGATTTCCCTCATCAACTCCTTGAATCTCAGCTCCTAGAAACAGGCAGCAGTTGAGCTGCAAGCAAAAAAACAGCCTCGTCAACTCAAATGAAAAAGATTTCTGAAGTCTGAACTACTACGAGTAGGAGGCAAAGGCGCAAAGCTAACCAAAAATCTATCATTTTATCAACAAGAAAAATGCAGAAACATACATTGTCATCAGAGCAGAACACTTAACAGTTGAAAGCTCCAGAAAAATGTAAAAAAAAAATGAGCATTTAATTGCAGCAAGTTACAGAAAAATGCAGAAACTTGCAGAAAAATCAACATTCGTATGCAAAAAGTTGCAGAAAAAACACAAAAAGATGCATCATGATCAACATTGGGTTGCAGCTAAGTTGCAAAAAATGCAGAAAGTTGCAGAAAGATGCATTATTATATCAACATTCAGTTGCAGAGAAGTTGTAAAAAAATGTAGAAAAGTTGCAGGAAAATGCAAAAGAGTTGCAGAAATATGTAAAAAAAATGCATCATGATCGACATTCAGCAGAAAAATGCATTATGAATTTATGATCAGCATCCAAACTTCAAAATTCAATTCTAACTTGAATAACACAAGTCACTTCAGATTTCATATTTCATTAATCAAAAACCAATGATAACAAACTTACCAACATATTATCAAGTTGTATTAGAACTTCCTCCTTCAATCAATGGAACACCACTACCATTGTTGATATTCAAGTTCATTGTGTCTCTGGTCAACTCTTCTAAGTTTAATTCATCCAATTCTGTTTAGAGGGAAAAACATATGCAATAAATATTTTAAATTTACATATGAGATTAATAAACCAAAATGCAAACAGCAAACAATTCACCTTTGTGTCCAAATAACCAATCTCAAGAGCATATCAAGGCTTCGACAATATCCGGAGTCATTGAGCTATGGTATTGATCTAGAATTCTTCCTCCAAGGCTAAAAGCGGACTCGGATGCAACGGTTGATACGAAAACACAAAGTATGTCCCTAGCAAGATCAGGATACCGATATTGTTGGGATCTCCAAAAATCAAGTACATTGATTTTGTCGGTCCTGTTATGCTTTGAGTCAGCTAAATACATCTCTAGCTGAGTTTGTTTGCCACTTGAATCAAACTCAGCACTCCCAAATTCATCAAATTCTTGTAAACAGTAATCAGTGCATAAAATCAGAATAAATCAGAAATAAAATAAAAATTAGATTATGACATTAGAATAGAAAAACATATAATACACTTACTTACCATCATTAAAGTTGAAGTATGACTCCCTTCAGTTTCTCTTCGATGCTCATTATTACTACCAGAAGAACAAGATGATGATGCCTACATCCAATTGTCACAACTGGTTAGTAAGACATATAACAGCTGACCCAAACTAAAATTAAACCCCTCCCCCAAAAAAGAAGAAGAAAATAATAATGAAAAAAAAGGGGACTGACCTGATTAGATGGTGAAGCTAGCAAGTACTCATCATAAAGAGCAAAGAGGGCAGCCTTAAAATCAGACAACTGTTGCGAAGATGGGCCATAAAACTTCTCGTAACAGAATTCTACGAATCGAAACTTGTACCAAGGATCAAACACCGTCGCAAGTGACAATAAGAGATTAAAATTAGACCAATATTTGTCGAACTTATCAACCATATTCTTAGCTATTCTTTCCAGGTATGAATCACTGATTGAGATTGCCTCTTGCAACTTTTGCTGAATTGGAAATACCTTTGGAAGATACATATTTGCTGTGGAATAAAGAGTTCCAGAGAAGGTATTTGTAGCATCATAAAAAGATTCCAGAAATCCACATATCTTTTCAACCCTTTCCCATTCATCCAAAGTAAGACAACACTTAAAATTCATATCAGCCCACTGAAGATGCTCAAAAGTCTTATGATAGTAGAGAGCACTTGAAAGCATCTTATAGGTCGAATTCCACCTAGTAGGCACATCTTGCTTTAAACCTCTCTTAGAATCCAAAGAGATTTGTGCAATAGACAGCTCAAACTTTTGCTTTCTAGAACTTGAACCCTTAACAAATTTGACATATTCCCTTATTTTGATCACAGACTCATCAATTTCTTTCAAGCCATCTTGAACTACCAAATTAAGGATATAGGGTGAGCATCTTACATGAAACAGTTCACCTTTATACACCAAAGCATTATTAAGCATCAATTGTTTTTTCAGAATATCAACACAAGCATCATTAGCCGATGCATTGTCCAAAGTAATTGGAAACAACTTTTTTTCAATACCCCAACTACAAACCAAAGAATAGATCTTTTCACTCAATGCTTGTCCCGTATGTGGAGGTGGCATGCAAGAAAAATTCAGTATTCTCTTTTACAATTTCCAATTAGCATCAATAAAGTGAGCAGTTAAACTCAAATAACCATCAGTAACAATGGAAGTCCAAGCATCCGATGTCAAGGCTATTTTACTAGGACAAGCAATTAATTCAACACGAAGTCTATCACATTCTTTGGCATACATCTTCCTAATATCAGATTTTACAGTGTTTCGAGTAAATTCAACACTTTTGGCTCTAGATACTTAAAAATATTCCAAATTCCTTCATACTCCACAAAAGAAAAGGGCATGTCATGTCTAATCATTGCATGAACAACTAGCTCTCTAAACTTTTCTTGAGAAAATGTGGATTCCTAATTCCTAAACAGGTAGCATCCTTATCAGAGACAATCAGAAACTGTCCAATATCAGTGGTAGTCATCTTCACACAACTTTTAATATGGCGAAGTAAATTACTTGTGCCATCCTCACTTCCAGCCAAGTATTTCTTACCACATTTTTTACATTCACAACAAAACTTTTCATTTAGTTTCTGGGACAGAATTCGAAAATGATGCCAAACTGAAGATGTTAACCTTCTTTTCTTTCGCACCCCTTTGTTTGCAGGAGATGCTTTATCACCTTCTTGTGTGTCAGTTGTGTCCGTTCCACCATTGATTGAAACATCAACATCATCAGCAGCATCGGTCTCACTGCCGTTAACCTCAAAACCGATATCAAATTCAGCTTCTTCGTCAATTGGTTCCATTCCTATAAAACCAGAGACAAACAGACAAAAAATTTCAGTAATCGACCCAACAAAGAAAATCAACTAAAGATTAACTAAATCAACTAAAGATTAATATGCAGGGCTAAACTAAATCTTAGTTCTATCCCTTAAAAGTTAAAAGCTTCAAACCGGGCTCACTATATCAAATACAAATTCGATCCACAGTTAAGCTTTCCTTCTTTTCTTAAAATTTACAAATAAAACTCCAACCGATAAGGTGACTTTGGAGAGAATGATAGAAAAAAGAGGAGAACAAGAAGAAAAAGAAGAAGAAAGAAGAAGGAGGAGGTTGAGACATACCTGATTCAGTGACCTTGAGGAGCTGAATTGAAACAACAGCGAACTACCGTTGATGCGAAGTTGATGATTGATGATAGGGAACACCGTGAAGATGGCGCGAAGAAGAAGGAGGAGGAGGAGACCGCCGTGAAGATGATGATTGATGAGCGGGGATTGGGAACACCAATTTGTGATAGACAGCGGGAGAGGTTTCAAGGTTAAAGTGGAGGGGAATCAGAGTGGGGGGGAATCGGTGGAAGTTGGGGGAGCTGAACTACGGCTAGGGATTGGAGTTGCAGAAAATCGGAGCTGCCGCCGCCGGAGGACCGAAACCCTAAAGGTAAAGGGAGATGGAAAATTTGTGTTGGATGATGAATAAAGAGTATTTATATGAGCTGAAATTAGGGTTGGGATACCAGTGAAATTTCCAAATTATCCCTACAGTATTACAAAATTTACATATTCGCAAGTAACCCGGGTAACCCACCGGGTTGATCCTAACCCGACCCGTATATTAAATGGGTCTAAATTTCTAACCCTAACCCGACCTATTTAATATGCGTGTCGTGTGTGTCGGGTTCGTATCTAAATTCTGAGTCGTGTCAGTGATTGCCAGCCCTACACACGCACATGCAATATTTGAATGCAAATAGTTTTCCAGCTTTCTTTGCTGCTATTATATTGTTTTCATCTTCACCGAGGGTTTTGAAGTTGTGGTACTCTATATTTTAACCTAACATCATGATGCATCCAGATTCCAGGCATTTAATTGGGGGAAGGGTACTGTACTGAGTCTGTTTCATTGTGGGGACCATATATTAATGTGCTTAAACAACAAATCTGTATACAAGAGTTACTAGCTACACTTTAATTTGATTCCTCCGACAAAATTTAAGGAGTGATCGATTTTTATTTTATTTTATTTTTAAGAAAGAGAATCGGGAGCATTTACATAGTTTATTATACCTTCAATCGAATAATTAATGGGTGGGGGACGGCAATAAACATCAATTATATGTTTTTTTTTTTCGCACATTCTTATGCATAGTATTAATAACATGTGTTCAATAAAATCATCGGCTTCGAAAAGCTAGCTATATATGAGACGAGTTGAAGTTGCCGAACAAAAGGTGCAAGATATGATCAATCAACCATGCATGTATATGCACCATTTGTCTAGTAGACTCAAAATTGATCTTCCAAAAAGGGCATTGGAAAGAAGGGGCCTTTTCTTTTCACGTATATAAGTATGTATATACCCTACTCAAGAGTTTGTGCCAGCCTGCAGTTTGTTCTCGACGTCTTGTCGGTGGGATTTTGTCCCTGAAATTTCATGTTTGGTATTACATAGTAGAGACATACTATTACATAGTAGAGCTTTGCGATCACATGCTTGGGGGGGGAAGATGTGCCTACTTTAGTTACTACCTAATCCATTTCTTCATCTACATATGATAACATATGTGCTGGAAAATAATAGAGGTACGGCATATATATAGGAGAATATACATAGATTAAAGTACCATTTCTCTTATGGCAATTTGCTTCTGGACTAGTCCTTTTCCTCCAACTATTATAGGTTGGACAAGAGGGGAACTAAAAATGTTCTTTTCCACCCAAGAAAAATACAAATATCACAGTTAGGAATGTTTACTTACTTCCTCATTGCCTTATCAACCAGTCTTTTCTTCTCTTCTCTTTTCGTAGCTGTACAGACAACACTAAGGATTCTACAACTATGAGGTCACAGATAATTGGAAATGAAAAACTCAAAAAAAAAGGAAGAGTAAGTGCATTTCTATCTATAAATCGCAATATCCCTGAGTTGGATCTGATTCCTTTTTATGATCACAAGATTTACAGAGATGGTTCTTGGATTAGGGTAGTTGCTTGAGATATCCTTTCTCTTGGTCCGTATAAATAATTCACATAATACTATTTCATATTTATAACACAAAAAAGTAGTACGTACATATTATTGTCTTCTACTACGTTCTTTTGTCAAGTGATGCAAAAGTCCTTCCTAATCAAGAATCACTCTCTATATATTCTTTTCGTCTCAAAATAATTATTTGATTTGAATTTCCATGTTTAATTTAATTTATACATAAAAATACAAATCGGATAATCATTTAAAATAAGCAAAAATTTAATTACTTAGCTCCCTTCTTTTGTCGTGGCGGTAGTTGTAAATTGATCATTCACGAAAACTTTGGAGAGATTTAGATAATACATCAGATGTCTAGTGAATTTTCCCAAGTTAAAATTCATGTTAGAATCAGATGTGAATGCTCCCAGAAATTTCATTTTGAGCGCCGAAACCTCGCGTGATCATTTTATCTCTAATTAATTAAGTTATTGTGACTTTTTTTTTAAAAAAAATAAAAATTCTCTTGTCAGTAATTGTTTATGTGGATCTCTGAAGTAATTGTCAGTAATCATTACCTTTTGTCTCTCCAGACAATAGAAAACTCAAACTTCAGTCAATGGAAAGATTAAAAGTAAACAAATATTCGAATTGAACTTTTTTTGTGTGAATATACGATGGTACATCTCAATTTATTATTTCTTTTTTCTGAAAATGAAAATTCAAAATTTGGCAGTACAGTACTTATTTTTCAGCTTATGGAGTTACTAATTCTCAAGTGCTGCTGCCAATTAAAATCATTAGTCCGCGGGTTCCAATCTTGTTTCTCGAATTACTTCCTCCATTCAACAAACATTTTTTAACTTATTTATTGAAAGAGTTTTACCTTCGTGAAAAGGATTTATATGACGTAAATAGAAACTAGGTATTAGACCCGTGTATTCGCACGGGTATGATTTTATATTTTTATTTTTAATTTGGCTAAACACACAAGCACACACATATAACCCTACTAAATGTAATAATCATGTTATCATATTAAGTTACAATATAATTTACTAACAAAAGTTTATATAATCATCATATATATTGTATTTTTTTAATAATAAATTTGTTCCGTATATTTAACAAAAATTAAGCAACTTCTATATATTATATAAACCTTTAAAATATTTTTATCATTGTAGACAAACAAAAAAAAATATTGTGTTTAATTATATCAATATAAACCGTATTATTGTACAATGATTATAGACAACTACAGATATTATACATAATAGTAATAAGTATGTTAGACAATCAATCATAAAAGGCAATGAAACAAAAATAACAAACTTACAAACAAACAGTAAGCTAACAGAAATCATTTTTGGAGGTTTGATTAAAGAAAAAGAAGAAGAATATTTTGACATAAACCTCCACAAAAAAAAAAAAAAAATCTAAGAGAGAAAATATGAACCGAATTGTAGTAGGCCTATATCCTTTTACAATTAAATTTGGACTGTATTTTGCCTATCCATATGCAATCCAAGGGTTTCTTTTTTCTTTTTTTTTTTTTTTTTTTGAGGAGAATCTAAGCTTTCGCTCTGAACGTTTATTGATTTCCTTTTCTGGAGGGGTGTCTTCCCAATATGCAAATATGACTGCAATTTAGGAAAAGCGGCTTGGCTTTATGAGTTATGACAACAAATTGGAAATGGACCCAAAATTAACACCTTGATTAGGGCCTAATTCATTTTCCAAGTTATTGGTCAATGAACTTTATCATGTCATTCTGATGATAAAGTTCAATTATTTTATTTTTTACTTTTTTTCTCCAAAAACGCATGTGTCACGGAAAGACAAACCACATTTTTGTGTAAGTAAAAAAAATAGGCTATAAACCACAGCTCTACCATTAAATTTGTTTTTTTTTTTCCTGAAATCAACGTTTACAACTTAAAACATCTATTTGTTTGCATAAGTTTTCATAAATATTTGAGCTTTGATTACTTGAGAATCATTTTAAAAACATGAACCCATCAAATATGCAGCTTACCTTGTGTGTATTCTTGAGAGAACATTAGCATGTTGTTCCCAACAATAAAATTGATAATAAGCCATTTTGACGAATTTCAACAACAAAAAGGAAAAAAAAAAAAAACAAAAGTATAAGCAAAAAAAGCAAAGATTGCTTCTAAAGATATTACCACACATCATCACCATATGATATTTTATACTCCTTGCGAAGTTGTTGGCCATCAGTACTCCTGCTTGACAGAGGGATTCATTTCAGTTGTTGCTGATGAATTCCTCAATTCACCAATTTTGTCAATTGTTGCGGAGTGGCTTGATAGGATTGGCGTTGAAGGTTTTGAAATAGAAAGTTTCCAGTGCACAATATCTGCAACAATTGTCATGAAAGTTTTGACTTTGAGTGTCATCAGAAATTGGATGGAGGGTAGTTAGGACTTGCTTCAAAGTCGTGGCCAACCGAAAGAATTGAGTGGATGCATTAATTCATTAAAAAAATGAAGAACATATTCATTGCTTTCTCCCATCTTTGAGGTTTACTATAGAAAGTATATTCATTATCATGGAGGAAAATGAAAAGGCAAAGCCAAACTTCAACCGCAGGAGGAACAATTCCAGGTAAGCATAGCAATTGTCTGAATCGTAGTTTGTTGATATGCTCGTTCATTGATCAATTGGGCCGGTGCTCTTCTAAGTGGCCGGTCGCCCGATTTTATTTTATTTTTTTAACTTTTCGATCGATCATGCAGTAACGTCTATAATTTTCTCCATATAAAAATTAGGATTTGGAGGTTGCTTTTTAGAAGGGTATCGGAAACAGCTTTTTTAAAGATAGTGGGGATTTTTTTTTAGGAATGTGTTCGTAAAAAATATAATAACAGGATTGAAAAATAATTATATGTATGAATTTGAGGAAAAGTTTAAGGAAAATATGACACTTGGAATTTTAGTTAAAACTGATTTTTGTTATAATGGGGGCATAGATGATTCAGAACAATATAAATTCAGAGTTTCACTGGTTAGGGGGAAAAAAGAACTGTTGATTTCACTGATGGGCCTAAGGCTGGCACCCATAAAGCTGTGAAAAGATGCCCACGGTTATGCAGAAGACGTAGGCACAGTTTTCTGTATTTGTAGTTGGGATATAATAGCCCGGATACGAGAAGCGCATTGGATTCTTCTTTTCTGCAATTTTCCAGCCTTTGATAGTCTTGGACTTGGTGATTCCCAAGGCCTGCAAAATATGGGCCATTAATACGGATGTACCCATTTCTGGCATTTCCAACTCAGGCTGTTGAGTCATCAATTAAATCAAATGTCGGTCCGAACGGAACACAAAGTGCGCAGTCCAACTCGGCTCAAAACGGTCTCCTCGGAAAGCTCACGCAGTCGTCGTTTTAGTTACTCCCTTTGACCTAAAATTATTATACACTTTGAAATTTTATTTTTAGTATAATTTGAACTAAAATTAAAAATTTAAGCTGGATAATAATGATGGGATGGACGGAGTACATGCCTGAATTGGGCAACCAAAAGTGTTTTTTTTGTTTTTTTTTGAAAGGGTGGCAACCAAAAGTTGTGAAACCAGGAAAAACTTCTTTAACAAATTAAAAGAATTGTAGTAGTAGTAGTAATACACTTTTACAGAAGCTGCCTTTACAATGGCGTACTATTAACTAACTTCCCCCATTGTCCAATGCAAATTTTACACCATTTCTCGATCCGCTCTTTAGAGAATCCAAGGTTTAGTACTACTAGTTCTACATTGTTTTTTTTTTTTTTTGTTGAAGATGGTGCTACATTGTTATACTAACCTTACATATGACCCTCTGTCACCCAGTCTACATTTTTTTTTTGTCCCCGTTTTTGAGAACCTCAAATAATTGGTGAAAACTGAAAAACCAAAACCTTTTAAAGGCTAAAGCTCCATCCAGGCCAGGGAGATTTATCCTGGACCATAGTTGACACATTTATTATAATTAGGTCCCGCCACCCTTTTACCAGATGAGTTCCTCAATCACCAACACATACCTAAATGGCCCCTCTTCACAATATCAATTACTAGTAGTACTTTTGAAGAAAATTAAAAAAACTCTAAAATTTATAACATACTATCAGCTTTGATGCTTAACCAATAACCACTGTATCATAAATCTGATAAGCATTAATGCCCGATAAATTATATCGTTGATGACTGTGACCATTTAATTACCATCAAGTTCTTATCGAAATTTACTTCATGATAAATCGAGCATTGCATTCAAATGTAGTATATGATCAAGCCTGTGTTTTTTTTTTTTTTTTTTAAAAATTTTTGTAAGTTATTTTGGAAGTTCCTTAAACCGAACTTATTACGATAATTCATAAATCCTCTTATGTATATGTCACTTACTTTCAAACTCACGTCATATTTTTAAAAAATACTACTAGTACATTTTTTTTTCCTTTTCAAAAGGAAACACAACAAAACACAAACACAAGGCAAAGGCCCTGCCGCCCTGGTAACGCGGACGGCGTCGTTTGTATGTCAGCTATTATAATAAACTTTTAAAATTTGAACATCAGTATTTTATTTAATCGAAAAAATTCAAGTCCCCTTATGCCTCAACTACACAAAGCTCAGTGTAGAAAAAGGACTGACTGCAAGGACTCAGAAACAGTGTGACTATCTGAATGTGTGTGTGTGTGTGTGTGAGCAGAAGGACTGGAACTGGAAGGCACAAGGAGCAAAGATTATTTTTTTAAAAGAAAAATGGTGAACTTTTACAACGTGCTACTTTCATCATCAGTCATTCCTTAAAATTATCTCTGCTAAATAACCCATAAAAATGCCATCTTGAACTACACCTCTCCTCCCATTTTCAGATCTCTGTATCCTCAGCCTTACCGTTTTTTATTACTCAGATAGTGGAGCTTTTTTGTTAATTGTTTTATCTGCTGGTGCATTGGCAGGGCTGTTTGGTTTAAGGGTTTTGAAAGCGTTCTGCATATCCGAGGTATGTTTTAGATCAAAAGCCATTTCTGGAACAGTCTTTTTTCTTCCCTTTCGGGTGGCGGCCTTGTCTACAGGGTTGTTCTTTTGAGATTTCTGTCGTGAGGGTTTTGTTGCTGCAGGTGTTTACATATGTATATGTATCTTCCTTAAAAATTTGTCCTTTCGGGCTGGGTTGGTTGGATTAGTCCATAATCCAAATAGAAGTGGTAGCCATTTCTTATAACAGGGTATCAACTTAGGGCTGTCAAGTCTCAATTCATATAATCTGTCGTATTTTCAGTATGTAAGATAGTTGGGAATCTACATTAAGTTGACGGGGAGAGGAAAAACTTGAAATTTTAGTTGTAAAATCACTTACTGATGGAAACCTTATAATTTGTCGTTTCCTTTTACTGTTCTGGGTATCAAATTGGTGCACCAAACCTGATTATGATTTGTGGTTCTTAAAATATCCAGTTTCCTAGTATTTATAAGCTTCTTTGCATTGTATTTTCCAGGTTTTATATTGACTTAATAGTTTCTGCACCCCAGCCTTGTTTAAATGGGAAGATCTCCGGGAAAATGGTTCAAAGCCCTTCTTTCTCGGAAGAAGGGATCTAAATCCAATTTGTCCAAAGGAAAGGAGATTTCAGTAAGTGTGCCCAGATATTGATCTCTTCGTTCTGTCTGACTACTGAACATTTTTGTCCATCAGTTAGCACGTACAAGCAAGCATAACTGCTCTATCGTTACATGCCATTTATCCTTGCATTTTGTGTGTGAGATAAGCTTATGAAATGCCATTTCCAGATCTATTTCTTAGCTAATTGCCATTGATGCTGCTCAAGTGTCACCACTTTACTCTGGTGACAATAGCAGTTCTTTTGTACGTCTCAGTGACATATTATACTAGGGAACTTTGATCATTTTACTTGAGAAGATAGATGGCTTAAAATGTATAGGGCCAGGCAGATTGCCTTTTGATGTGCATGCACGATTTGAATTAAATATGGTCAAGCGATTTGAAACTGAGCTATTTGTTTAGAATTTGTTTAGTGGTGAGCATCTCAGTTGCATATCATTTTTCACTAAGCATTTGTTTAGAATATGTTTTGTGGTGAGCGTCTTTGTTGCATATTGTTTTCTTACTAAGCATTTGTTTAGAATATGTTTTATGGTGAGTGTCTTTATTGATTATCATTTTCTCGCGAAGCATTTGTTTAGCATATGTTTTGTGGGAGCATCTTTGTTTTGTGCCGACCTACTTTGATTAAAATCATGTTTTCTTGATCTATTTGATGATTACAAAGTTTAAGATGTATACTTCAACACATTGAGCTGTTACTTTCTTTTGCTTGTTGAAGAACTCTTCCAGTCAAGGGAAGAGAACAGTTTCCGACCATGATGAAACGTCCAGCTTAGACGAGGTCCCTTTTTCAATATCCGAACCAGTTCTTATATCTGGAGGGAAAGGGATTCCTGGATCTGAGAAGGGAGGTTCTGCTAGGTTGCCGAGCATTGGTTTGTTATTGACGACACCTAAGCAAGATGCAGATGCACAAACTGCCACAGATCAGGATATACCAGAAGTTTCTGAGAGTGACAGATTGAGGCTTGAGCAAGCTGCAACAAAGGCACAAGCTGCATTTAGGGGCTACTTAGTAACTTTCTCTTGCTATAGTTCTCTTCTCATTCTCCTTGAGTTATCTTTAAGTGCAAAGGCACCAAGAATAACTCAGAGACTTATTTTTCAGAACTTAATTTTATGCTCTTTCTCAGATCAATGCATGTACAATTTAGATTTGTTGATGGACCTTAAAGGTTCCCAGTGAATGAGAAGTTGATGATGCCATGGGTTTTTCATCTGTTCATTTGTAGGTGTTTTCTGTGTGCCAATGTGAAGTATTCTTATTGGGTTATATATGTGACATGCTACCTTCACTTCTAACTGAAGAAGCTTCCTGCTGGCTGAACATTGATAATATGCTTCAATTTACACCCAATATTCAATCATGCGTCTATGAGGACATGTTTGGTCCATAATCCTTCTCTTTCTCTCTTCACAGGTTCGACGAGAACTTCCAGCACGTGTTGACATCATTAGGCTGCAGGCCTTCATTCGTGGACATTTGGTCAGGAGGCAGGCTGTTGCTACTTTGTACTGCACACAGGGCATTGTTAAGTTTCAAGCACTTGTTCGTGGTCAAAATGTTAGGCGATCGGGTCTTTGCATTCAAGTGCATAATAAATCAGCTATGGAAACAAAGGTAATTCCTCACTAAATGTGTACCATTTTCAAGTGGATATTACAACATTTTTCTGAGCTAGAGAAGTACCAATGTGGATTAAAATGGCGAGTTTGAGAATTATATGTATCCTCATGCTAGTTTATGTGAATGTGGTTTGTACCCTACTTTGTATTTCAAGTTTCGTTGGGGAATGATTTCATCATTTATCTAACAGGATCCAAAGGATTTGAAATCTGATCAAGCGAGTGCATATGGTCCACCAGAAAAAATCGTAGAGAATGCTTTTGTTGCGAAGGTCAGTTGGACATCTCAGTCTCTTCCTAATGTTTCTTGAAGGGGTCATACTTTGGATTTGCTAAGGCTTGCCAGAAAAGTTAAAGCATAAGTAGAAAAACCATTCTGGGTCTCTTATAACAGTTTTTTGTGTTTTAAAAAAATATCAATTGATTTAGTGAAGGGGCATCATTTTACGATAATTTGTTTCATAACTACGTATTTTTAACTGTGGCAAACAAATGAACTCACAGAAAAATAATAGGAGAGATCCTATGCTGTAAATAAGTCTCATCCTATTTCAGTTGCCGGACACAGTTGAATGTTTCATTTGCCTCTCATCTTGATCTTGTACTCTTACTCTTGCTGATGACAGAATTGTCAAAAAAAATAAAAATAAAATAAAATTTGCCCTTCCCATGCAGCTGAAGTGTCTAGTTTGTCCCTATTACCAACTTGAGAGTGAATTGAAAATTGCTTTACTTGCATCTTCCTATCCGACTCATTTTCTAATGATCAGTTGGTAAAAGGGATCTTCACTCTTTTATGCACCATAATCTTTTCAGCTACTGTCTCTGTCACCTACTGTGATGCCTCTGCTCTTGCAATATGGTCCAGAAGAACCAAACTCTGCATCTGATTGGCTACTCCGGTGGACGGCATCACGGATTTGGGAGCCAAAATCAAAGTCAGAAGCTCTTCCCACGAAGCAGCAAAAGGTTGAAACTGGGAAAGCCAAGCCAAAACGCAGTGGGGTGAGGTTGCAGTCTGTAATTGTTGAGAATGGCTCAAACCATAACAGTTCTGACCAGGAAAAACAGAAACGCCTTGCAAAGAAGATCCCAAGTCATTCTGCATTTTCTGACCCAGGGCATCCTTCAAATGAGATTGAGAAGGCTAGGAAAAATCTGAAGAAAGTTTCGAACACCACCAAAGATATGCCCTCTGAGAGAGAAGGCATTACTGAGAAACAATTGCGAATTGATAGCAAAGAAGTCAATGTTCTGCCCCCTGATCTTTCAGGAGACGTTACTGACACTCAATCAGATAAACTTTGGGTTGAGACGGGAAGTGGTGAACTTAAAACAGTGATTCCAGAGACAGACACACATACCCCAGCTATCGAGATATGTGACCATCCAGTACTGAGCTCTTGTGTGGAAACTGAACTGATTAGTGAAGGAAACAAAGATACTCTTGGTGTGAATGACATAACCAGTGATCCCACGGGTGATGAGAACCTTAAGGTTAGTAAGAGAAGAGCTTCTTTACCTGCAAAGCATAACAGTTATCCAGATGCTGGGGCTCATAGTGTCTTAGTTGGTAAAGATGATCAAACTAGCTACGAAAACCATAAATTATCGAAGAGAAGGGCCTCTTTCCCTGCTAAACATGATGAACAGGATGCTGGCTTACCAAGTGAAACAAAGGTCCCCAGCTACATGGCAACAACTGAGTCTGCTAAGGCTAAGTTCAGAGGTCAGGTTTCCCCAAGGTTTGGACAAGATGCATATGACAAGAATGGTATAACGAGGCGCTACTCGTTACCTTCTTCCAACAATGCCAAGATGACTTCATCTCCGCGAGTTCAGAGTCTGGTTCAAGCTACTGGTGGAAGAGGAGGAATTAAAATTGACAGATCCCTTTCATCATCTAGAGATGGTAATGACGTAAAACCTATCTATAGAAATAAGTTTACTACATAAAACCGTAAAACTGGAGTGCGTGTGTGTGCGTGCGTTTGTGTTTATATATATATTTCCATAACTTCCTTTCTGCATATGACTCCTTCAGAAAATAAGAAAAAAATTTTCCTCAAAACCTGCATGCTATTTGGAATTTAGATTTCTAGTTTCTTGTGCTAGTCATTAAAATTTTTATTGCTTAAACTGTTACACATTGGTGGCCAAAACATTTCACTGTTTGTAGTCTAATCTGGCTTGGGCACTTGAAATATTTGACATTAAGACACTTGTTACTTTTCTCTCTTTTACTCCTGAACTGTAAGACGTCCATGCGTCTTTCACATGATGGGTAGGCTCCATGCGTCCAACATATGACCCTTATAATTTTACTCTTTGGTTGTATGGGTTTTCCTTTCTTTCTTTGTTTTTTTTTATTAAAAGAAATAAATGCTGATTTGCCGTTAATAGTGGTATTCTGCATAGTGGTTTGACTTGTCATCCTATTCTGGATTCAGGTAAGGTGCTTCAAGCTGAATGGAGGAGGTAGATAACATTAGCAAGACATGTATTGTGAGGTCCGGAACAAAATTACTAATGTAGTGGTTCTCATTTTGTGCATGATGCGTAGTTGTAGTTTGTCTCAGGCAGGGGAAATGAATTTTGGGCAGTTATATTTATAGGCTTTTGAGTTGTATGGATGTTGGGACCTAAGATGTTATCCCGTGTTACCGTATTTTTGCCGCTATCAGCCGTAACTGTTTAATAGATTTCACTTCCAGTTGGCATTTTGAAACCATGTATGTTGCTTTGAAGAAGCCAGAGCGTAGCTTTCCGTCACCCATGGAAGGTAGTAACTAGTAATCCGAATTGGTGCAAATGCCCGCATAGCATGGACGGGCTTGTTAAACTCACTCTTAGTTCGAAGTGCTTAAAGAAGTTGTGGGCATGCACTATTTCTTGTTCCTCCTGCACAGTAGTTTGTGTAAACATTGGTGTGTTATAGTGGCGGAACTGCAACAAAGTCGTTAAAAAGTTGCTGGAGAGAATACAGTGGAAAAAATGTTGTGTAAGCCAAGTGAAAATATCAGGGTTATAAAATGCAGCTCAGGGCTAAAGTCTGTTGATTTCAATGCATTACTAACCATTATCAGTTATGAGAGTAACTTAGTAGGAGCTTCTTATATTAATGGGGATCAGGTAGCCCCGGGAGTTCCCCCAAACTTCACAGAGAAGGCGAGAACTAAGCATGCGATTGACAGAGACACGCTCGATGTGGTCGACGAAATTCTTGAGAGTAGCTTATTCTCTCATTGTTTTCAGTTGCTTGATGATCAGATAACCAGGAGTTACAGTCCTGCCACTCTTTGACATGTAACCTCAATGAAGCGATTGAGGGAAACTTTAGGGAATCCCTATTTAATGCACACAACTCATTCACAGACACAGAAAAAAGTACACAGTGCATACAGATACAGGTACTTTAAAATGACAAAATCTGGAGGTACCTGATGCTAGCAATCTTCAATGATGAACTCTGCATTTCACATTAGTCAATACCTTGATTTGAAATATTTCTGCCAATTTTGCAGCTGTCGATATTGCAGGAATCAAATATGCCGAAAGGGTTTACAATAAATTCGTTAAACCACTGCCTATTGGTTAGCTCGAGATGTAATTTGAGTCTTATGCCTGTACTGTAATTGGAATAACGCATATTTTACATTTAGGCATCATTCTTAATTTGTACCAAGAAAAAACATGAGATTCCTCCAGATGTCGTCTTTCACATGATGGATTAACTATTTCTCAAACTTTGAAAGCATGTCTGGAGCTTTGAAGAAACTAGGGTTTATCTTTCCATCAGCCACTGAAGGTAGTAATTAATCTAAAGTAGTGTAAATGCCCCACAATATGTAGGGGCTAGTGTTAAGTATACTCACCCCCGATTCAAAGTAATAAAGAGATTATTACAGACCTCTACTGTTTCTCGTTCCTTCCATACACAAGAAGTTTGTGTAAACCTTATTGTGATTTAGTAGTGGTGGAACTGTAACAGAAAGAGTTCAAGAAGTGTATGGCGTGATCGTGGAAAAATGTTTTGAGTGAGTTCATAGAGTAAAAACGTCGGAGTTTGAAATGCAGCTCCCAAGGCTAGGATCTGTCAAATTTCAATGCACTACCGAGCCTTTCGATGGAGTAACTGTTGTACGTGCTGCTGATAGGATCAGGTAGCCCCAGGAGTTCCCCCAAACACTTCAGTGAGAACCAAACTATGCATGGGATTTTGCACGTCTCAATGAAGTGGTTGAGGAAACTCTTGGGAGTGTAGCTGATTTGATGTCGGTCATTGTTGTTTCAGTTGCTTATTAATGAATCAAGTGAAAGGATCAAGATATCCCCAGGAGTTCCCCCAAACACTTCAGTGAGTACTGACAGTAATCCTTTAATGATGAACAACAAGTATCTCAATGAAGTGATTGAGGAAACTCTAGGGAACCCCTGATGAGTTTTCATTCTTGTTTCTGTTGCTTGATGAACAAATATGGTTTGAGTTAAGAGTCATATTTATACTGATTTCATAACCACAAGTAATGGGCCTAACCGCCGGCCGAGAAAAAGCAAGATTTTGGATATAAAGTGGCGGCAGCAGCTGCAGAACCTAGATGGAACCGTGGGCAAAAGGCATGCCTGGGAATCAAATTTTTGGTTGTAATTTACAACAAAGTATGGGCGAGTTTAGACTTTGGTCATAATCTCTGCCTCTTCAAAATTTTTGGGTTCCGGGTGGCAACAGCAAAAAAAAGTGGGGAAAAGAAAGAGATGTCAGTATTTGTTCCAACAATAATTATAAAGATTCCATTTTTCATCATGCATTGAGGCCGCAAGGGTGGCCAGGTTCAATTTCTGGGAATGCATCTAACAAGCTTTCTGAACTCTGGAGCTGTGGTCCTCTTTCTCACCAATGCGAAGACTTCAACTCTCCAACTAGTGTGTGATCCCCCCAATCCAGCATATTCAGTTTCACTATGAATAGATACCAATGACTTAATGGTTCTGCTTATTACATTCTCAAGCAAACAATTACTAATTAATTAAGCCCCATGGGATTGCTGAGAGATTTTGCGTCGTGTTTCCCCTAGAGTTCCCTTGACCACTTCATGGCTGGCAATTTTTTACGCAATTAAAATCGATGAGAGTGTGATTTGCCCCCAAAGAAGTCGCAGTAAGTCATTGGATGTTAAACTATCGGATCAAATGCCAAGAAAACAAAGTAATCTTATTTTAGATGTAGTACTAGTACTACTATACTGGGAATGTTCATATTATTTTTTTTGGTATCATAAAATTTTGGCAAAATAGAGGCTTCTACATTACTAATGACAATTGTACAGTCAGCCAAGGTTGAATTCTGGCGATTATATATCATCACCTCCATATGATTCTTGCTGATTGCAAAAGCTACACAAATTTTGAAATTAAATGACACAGAAAGCGAAAACTGAATTTCCGCTGGTCCAAGTTGGAGCCAGAGTGGCAACCCCAACGGAATAGCCATTTCCAACGAACACACAACCACAGCTAGCGGAAGCGCCCCCATAAATGGTAGCACCAGTGTTGTAACTCCACAAGATTCTCCCCGTTTCAGCGTCCATTGCATAGAATGGACCATCGGATGCGACTGAACCCGCGAAAAGAACCCCGTTGACAATGGTAACAGGGCCGTTGCAGGAGTCGTTCTTGGGATTGGCGGTGGTCCACAGGATGTGGCCGGTGTCGGCGTCCATGGCCACCCATCCGCCGGCGGTTGTGGTACGATTAGAAGGTGCAAGTATGAAAGGCAGTCGGTTATTGTTGGCAATGTTGGTGTAAACACGTTTCCCGTCCGTGGCCGCACCCCAGGTTCCTCCTCCACCGAAACCACCCGGTCCTGCCTTCTGTTACACCACCCAAATTCGATTCAATCTAATTATGACAAACTTGATATATATAGTACCCAACTGCGCGCAGATGTAAAACAGAGAATTCCATTTTCAAAATGAATCCTAAACAATTTCTAAATCTGAAGTTTAAGACACTAAATTATAAATTTACAAAATTCCATAAAACTCATAGTGAATTAAAAGCCGTGTGATATTTCTAACATGTCACACTAAAATGAAAAAACGAAAGCAAAAGTGATAATCACTCTGTCCAAAATTATTGTCGAGTTTGGGTTTTCGCTTTTAGTTAAATTTGTACTAAAAATGATGATCCAAACTGGACAATAATCTCGAGCCGGAAGGTGTAATTGAATTGGAACTCAAGGGACTTACTCTAAACCAGACAATATCACCATTGTCACGATCTAGTGCCCAAGCAAAGCCACTCTTTTGCACAGCCACGGCAACGTCGCGCAGGCTCCCATTGAAATGGATGGTGAGAAGCATGGGTGCCTCCCCGAAATCGGCATCAGGATTAGGACCAGGGGGACAATCAGGGTTGCTTGGATCAAAGCAAGCACTAGTATAAATATCATAGCCTCCCAAACGCTTGGACCATCTAATCTCCCCAGATTTTAGATCAAAAGCCATGATGGAATTGAAATGCACATCTGATGGGACGCACTCATGAGTAGGTGCGGTCTGATTATTTTGTGCTTTTTGACAGTCAAGGACTTGTTGTGGTGCAGTGTAGAGATTGCCAGTGGCTACATAAACGAGTCGCCTCTTAATGTCGATAGCCGGGCTGCTTCCCCATATTGGCGCCCCTGAAAAGCCTCCTAATTTGCCGTCGTTGTCTGGGACGGTGTACGTTTGCCATACAATTCTGCCGGTACGAGCATCTAGTTTGGCCATGCTTCCCCGGAAAGTGCAGCATCTCTCTGTTGGTAGATCCTCCTCCGATGACGACACTCCCACGTAGAATGACCTTTTTTTGATATAGTACAAAATAACAAAATGCATATTCATTTTATGGCAGGGTGAAGAAAGGTCAAAAAGCATCTGTTAAGTACCTATATTCTCACATTTTTTAATCTCTAATCCAACAATTATTATTGCAGTTTAGTCTAATTGAAAGTAAATTTCACCAAATACTTCTGCTTACCACGCAGTTTGGACTTTAGATTGATAGTTAGATTAACAAAAACAGAAATTAACACAAACTACATACTAACTCCGGTCCTAATTATAAACTACAAATTTAAACTAGTTTTAGTATTAATTTGTGCCTTATAATTAGGACGGGAGGAACATATATTTTGACTGACCGACCCCATGAAATATGTGCCAGACGCCGTAACTAAGGCATGAGGTCTATGATCAAGCTGAGTGAGCCACATAAGTTCTCCAGTGAATCGGCTTACAGCGATCACCACAGCCGGTCCATAAATCCCGACTATTAGCAGATCTCCCGCAATGGCTGGGGTGGATCTTGATGCCGTAACATTCACATATGCCCCTTCTGCAGGAGGCTTTAGGCCAGTTAAGTTGCCAAGGTTTTTCTTCCATATGAGTTCTCCATCTTCTTCTCTCACCGCAAACAGAAAACCATTCCATGAAGGGAAGTATACTACTCCGTCGAATACTGCCGGGGTGGCTGTTGTGTCGAACCCTGACTCGAATCTCCATCTTAATCTCATCTTCCTCACTGTTTCTGGATTGATCCTAATTTCACTCTTGGCATTTCTCTGATTGCTTATGTCTCCCCCGTGATTTAGCCACTGAAATATAATGCATTTAACATCATACAATTTAAGCTAGTACGACCTCATAACATCATGGTAAATTGCTCCGATATCATAAGTTGTTTCTCCTTCCTTTTGAGGATTTTGTTCTTCCGTCATCACTAGACATTTTCTAACCCATTTAATACATCTTTCACTTTCATCGCAAGAAACTTGAATAAATAATTGGAACCGCTACTCATTAGTTTCATTTTGTTATACTAAAAAAGGTTTCCCCGTGTACAAACTTTATTCTTATCCAATATTATGTGGATATGGATTAATTTAAAAGTTAATGAGACTTTTAGTACTCCTTCTATGAATTGTACGATTTTTTAATTTATATAATGTAAACTGTTTTTATAGAACAGGAGAGAATTACAGATGTTGAAGTGGAAATTGAATGACAGCCTAGTGATTAGGATACTATGCTTCTAAACATTAGACTTGGGTTCAATTCCCACCAAGAAGTATGTACTCACATTTAAGTGGGGTCCATAGGGATATATATTTTTTTTAAAAAAAGTGTTAGAAGTATAGTAATAGGCTTAACTGCTTACTGTTGATTCTAATTACATTTTCTCTTTTTATTTCTTTTGGGGGAAGGTTTGAATGAAGACCATTGATGTGATATATACATATCAGCTTGGATTGAATTATTTCATTTGGCCCTTCACTGAAAGTGGCTCTTCTTTAGTCTACCTTTTGATTTTTCAACCTTAATTAGATCATTTCTTAATGCAAAGTCGGACCAACTTCTGCTATCGTTCGGTGACATAGCTAGGCACTTCACGACACTAATTTAATACAGGTTTGAATAGGATTTGATTATTGTTCAAGATCGACTGTCAAATTTGGCTCATATTGGCTCGCATAAAAGTCTTCTGTTTCCCAGATAATTAAACAGATTTGATCAGTTTTCGAGTTAATTATTAATGACAAAAGAAATTTGAAAACTACTTATGAAAAAGCCTCAAAAGAGAGATATACAAAATACCTTAATTGTTTCCAAGGGGGAAAAAGATAGAAAGGAAGAAAAGAAAAAGAACCACTAGTAGGTTGAGAACCTTATAGGGAGATAAGGGATCGGATTAATGGTATGTTTTTGGATTTGAAATATTGCATCGTAGCGTCTCCTCGTTTACACGGAGGCGGGACTCGCAACTTTTAATGCATGATTAATTACGTGATTAAGACTTGGGATTCAGTTGAATATAAAGTAAATTACGAAGATGAAGTGAATGAATATGAAATCATACAAGAGCATGTTGATTAATGGAAGTGAATTATACTTACATCTGCTGTTGTACTCTGAAGGAGGACAAGTAAACACAGTCCAATTAGAAGGAGAAACCGGTTGCCCTTGTGCTTAATCCAAGAGGAACGTGCCAGCTGAGACATAATCACCTCTGCCTTGATCTTCCCTTGTAAATTCAGTCCCTGGTTATCTTGTTTGAAGCTAGCTAGAAACCCATCGACATTACTACTTCACTCCTCTCTGAGTATAAATGGGCGAGTAGTCATCCCTTTTCTTTTTCAAGGAATTAGAATGATGGATAGCGATCTGCATTGTGGCATTGCAATCAAATACAAGGAAACTATATAGATGACTTACGCAAAAAAAATAAGTTAACGGTCAGGATGTCACATTCATTATGAATTGATATTCAACTATGGATAAAACCATTAACATTTATATACTTAAATTAGTGATGTGATTTTTTTTTTTAATGACTATATAGGAGACTATTATTTGGCAATCTGACCAAGGAATTAATGGACACTTGGCATGTCATGATTTCCAATTGACTTATCCAATCCGCCATCAGATAATGCAGTCCTACCTCCATTTTTCTATATGCCCGCTTTATGGTGAACCCATAATTTTTCTTCCACTTCATTTTAAATGCATCATTAAATATAATTTTTTAATTTTACATTTATCTTTTTTTTATTTTAATAATATATATTAATAATAACAACCTATTTTTTATACTATAATTTTAAATTTTTATAGAGTTTCAATATTTTTAATTAATAGCAAGAAAGACAATCCACTTAAAAATTAAGTCTCAGTCATTATTTCCTTAATAATTGTTTAAATCGTAAAACGACATATAAAAGTAAATGGAGATAATATATTAATTGTTTGCACGAGTCTGTATTCTAATATTAAAATTTAGTGCGTACAAGTTATAACAGGATATTTGGATACGCAATCAAACGCTTTAATTTGATCCTGTTTTGAAATGGGTGATGTGTATCTGATGATAATTGCAAATTAAATTTTGACTCGGATAGTAAAATAGGATATACATCCAAACTATCAATATGCGTGCCAATTTCGATGAGAATTGGACATCTTAATGCCAAATTAAGGCATTAAGAATTGGACATGTTACTCAGAAAATAAATTAAGGCATTAAGCAAAATTATTATGTCATAAAACGAGGGGGAAAAAATCAATAAGCCAACTTTGTTATTTTTTTAAAATAAAAATTATATTATATTATTTTTTACTGAAAATCGTCCAGCAACGATTGATAAATGATATTGAGAGTTACAGTCAAAACAAGAACGCCACTTACAATGAAACATATCACTATTGTTGTGTTTTTCGTGGATAAAGTGTCTAGATTTACTCAATATAACGATGGATATATCACGTGCCAGATAATGATAAGAATATATCTCTAATCTTCTGATGAATGTCCTACTCATAGATCTATGAAATAAATCTATGATAACTGAATTTTTTCGAACTAATCATGAATATCGCAACAACCATACGGAAGACACCAGAAACACCATTGAATATACCTCAAGCCCTGTAACAAAAAACTCTACCTTGTCAATAGATCACAATTGATCTATTGAAAAAACCATACTTTGGAGACAAATCTCACTTATTAAACGACGTAAACAATTAGAAATAAACAAAAATCAAATCAATAAGCCAACTTTGTCATTGATAAATGTAACTTAGACACGAATTGTACTGCTGAACAATCCGCCAATTTGGAGTAGTATGGTTGTTATTTTCATCAACCATTAGTCTTTAACTATAATGTCCACAACCTTAGGGGAGGGACCTGAGGAGTGATGACGGCGACTTAACAGTGAGATTACGAGTCTAAATCTTGGGGGCCTAAAACCCTAGGATAGTTAAAGGGCACAGAAGGCGAGCACTGAATTTCCACTGGTCCAAGTTGGATGAAGCGTCGCAACGCCAACAGAATATCCATTTCCGACAAACACACAACCTTTGCTAGCAGAAGCTCCCCCATAAATAGTAGCACCCGTACTGTAACTCCACAGAATTCTGCCGGTGTTGGCATCCATGGCATAGAACGGACCATCGGAAGCGACTGAACCGGCAAAAAGGACCCCATTGACAATGGTAACCGGCCCATTACAAGTCTCATTGCTAGGGTTGGCGGTGGTCCATAGGATTTGGCCGTTATTTGCATCCATGGCCACCCATGCTCCGAAGGTTGTGGTCTGTGTAGAAGGTGCGAGGGTGAAAGGCAATCTGTCGCCGTTGACAATGTTGGTGTAAACTCGCTTCCCATCCGTGGCGGCGCCCCATGTTCCTCCTCCCTCATCACTTCCGGGTCCTGCCTTCTGCATGTGTAACAATTAAATTATCAAATCTTATTAATTATTAAGGGTGCTCAAAAGTCATATAGGATCCAATTTACAACTTTAACCATCGTGTTATCACTCAAAAACCATAATCAAACCCTTCTTTTCTCATCAAACATAAAAGAGAAAAAGAAAAAAAAGAAAGATAGATCGTTACTTTATTACTACATTGTAAGTAGTTTCCATTAATAAATAACCGCTCATATTTATTTTATTTTTTTGTGTGTTGTGCTAACATTGTGTAAATGTTGAATTTAAATGAAGACTAAGGGCTTGTTTGATATAACCACTTAATGCTTAAAATTATTGGATTAAACATTTTTTTATTTCAGCCTGTTTGATAATAAAAAAGAAACCTCCTAATGAATGAAATGATTCTGAAATTGCCGTACAAAATATAAGTAATAAAAGTTAGTTTATTCCTTATTCAATAAGTACTTAATGAATTCAGTATTAAACATTTAGAACCAAAGAATAATTTTTATCAAACATGTCCTAAAACTAAAAAGATTCAAAACTGGAACTGGAATTAAATGATGAAATCCAAACTGTGTGGGGTTCAACTTGGAAAAAAAAAAAAGGTAAGAAAACTTACAGTAAACCAAACAATATCACCATTATCACGATCAAGAGCCCAGGCAAAGCCACTCTTCTGCACAGCCACGGCAATGTCGCACAACCTACCATTGGATTTAATGGTGAGGAGCATGGGTGCCTCCCCGAAATCTGCATCCGGATTAGGCCCCGGGGGACACACACTATTAGGATTTGTGCAAGCAAGATAGAAAACATCATATCCCCCTAATCGCTTGAACCATCGAAGTAGCCCAGTCTTTATATCAAACGCCAGGATGGAATTAAAGTGAGCTTCTGGCGGGACACACGCATCGGGAGCAGTTGGCGGGGTGGTCTGATTATTCTGTGCTGCTTGGCAATCTAGAACTTCTTGCGGTGCATTGTACAGATTGCCGGTTGCCACGTAAACGAGTCGCCTCCCGACATCGATCGCCGGGCTACTTCCCCATATGGCTGCCCCCGAATAGCCTCCTAAGTTGCCGCCGTTGTCAGGGACGGTGTAGGTTTGCCATAGAATACTTCCAATGCGAGCATCGAGTTTCGCCATGCTTCCACGGAATGTGCAGCATTGGGATGGTGGCAGCAATTCTTCTAACGACGACACTCCCACATAGTATGCCCTTTTTGCGGAGAATTACGAAATTTTGGAGTTAATAAATTTGGAGATTTTTGTTTGCATGCACATGTGCACCATCATTTTCATTATTTAAGCCAAATATGACCTTTTTTCGTTAGATTTCTTCCATTTTTTGGGGGTTAAATTTAATTCAGACAATTTAAACTTCTTACTCCGCTTTGTTTGAAATTTTACTCCTATTACAATTTATAGTTAAAAATAAAATAAAAATCTAAATTTGACGATCGTTTTTGGTACGAAGAAAGTATATATACTAACCCGAATAAGTATGTCCCCGAGGTTGTGATTATAGCACGAGGATTAGGATCAAGCTGTGATTGCCAGACCAGTTGTCCAGTTGATCGTCTCACTGCGATAACAACTGCGGGCCCATAAATTCCGACTATGAGGAGATCGTCTGCGATGGTCGGTGCGGACCTAGATACTGTAATGTTGACAAACCCTCCTACCGGACCTGGAAGCCCAGTCAGCTGTCCCAGATTCTTCTTCCAAATAAGTGATCCATCGTCTTCTCTCACCGCAAACAAATACCCGTTCCAGGAAGGGAAATACACTACTCCGTCATACACCGCCGGGGTGGCCGTCGTATCGAACCCCGATATGAATCTCCATTTCAATCTCAAGTTCGTCGCTGTTTTTGGATTTATTAAGATTTCTCCCTTGGCTTCTCTCCGATTGGTTATGTCACCTCCATGATTTAGCCACTAAATTAACGCATTTATCAGCACTATCAAACTAATACGTATGTTTTTCGTATTTGATATAAATTACTTGTGTTTATTTCCTCTATCCAAAAAAAAAAAAAAAATTACATTGAATTTTGAGTTTTGTACTATTTTTAATACAATTTTGAAAAGCCAATGTGAACAGTTCTTTTGAAATAGAAGTAGTACGACAAATTTTGTAAGTTATTTAAATTTAACCAATGGAACTTTATTTATGGAAGGAAGAGATCGAGCATCAGTTAAAGGCAAGAAAGTATAGAAAGATAAAAGTTTAATATTGAAAGTGAAAAATTGTATACTTACCTCTGCTTCTGTATTCTGGAGGAGCACAAGTAAGCTAACTGTAATAAGAAGCATAAATCGGTTCCCCGTTTTCCTCCAAGAGGAACGTACCACCAACATGGTTACTTTTACCCCTTGGTTTATCGTCCGAAATTTAGTAAGTTGTTGGGATCTAATCACCAGGAGGTTATATTGAAACTAGCTACAAGGTTTGTCTCATGCATTCAACAAAATGGCAAAAGGAGGTAAATGATGATAATGCGCAATTCATCTACGTACTGCATAAGTTCTATGTCGGCTATTAAATAGATATGTAATTACTTTGTAGGAACGATTTATTTTTATTTTTATTTTTTTTTTCCATTTTGCTCCTAACGTGCCTCACTTTCAAAGATAGAAGGATATGTAATTAAGAATTCGGGGCCCCGGGTGCGAAGAATTAAATTGTGCCTTTTTTTTGTTAGTACTTGCTTAAAGATTATATTTTAAATATTAGATTTTTTTTCATAGTAGAAAATGAACTATTCGTATTCTGGAATGAATAAATTTAACACATTTATTGATCATTTTTTCCACAATATTTACATAATATAAATCTTATAAATTACACTTTGAAACCCTTTTTTTCCCCCCTCAATACTACAAAAGAGGCAAATATGTGGCTCGAAAAATTTTTAATTGTAGCAATTTGACTATTAAAATGAGGGGCAAGACAAGGAGAATATCTTAAACCAACTAAGATTCCGTCCCTATGAATTTGATAGGTAGGTCTAATTAAACCAAGTTGGTTGTCTTTTCAACTATCAATATATAGCTTTCTGTTGTTCCAACCTATAAGGTTTAATCCATTTGCAATGGTTTGAGTGCGGAGAGAGTTCGTGTACCAAATGGCATAACTAAGATGGCTTGTAAGTCTTTTTTGTGCACTATCAATTAATTAAGATGTATATACGTGTTGTCTTTTCATTTTATGAGCAACTTCATTCACAATACAAATTATAAAGGTGGTTTAATTTTGTTACAAAACATGTTTTTTTTTTTAAGAAACTAGTATGTCGCATTTCTTGAATATAGTAACATCATTTTATCAAATATTGATTCGGAAAAATACACTAATTTTGTGTATATAGAGCTCTAAAATATATTTACAAAAATAAATAATTAATGAAACAGGCAGATTAACTAACATCATTTCATCGTCCCAAAGCGTCAGCTCTCTATCCCTAGAGGGAGGGTCGATTTTATAAATTTGCCCCTTCTACACAGCCAGATATATATAGAGCACATGGCCTATTTATCAGTGGATTGCATTTGCTTTTACTTTGGTACAAGTTGTGCCGTGGCTTTTTCAACAAAGGAATATTTAGAATCAGTTGCGGTCAAATTACGTAAGATTTTGGGGCTACGACTTTGTTGGTTGTGGGCTTTGAAACTTAACCTCCATATTTTGCTTTGAAAAATTACATATTTTTAAAAAAGAAACGCTATGTCGGCCGGTTCAATACGTCTCGTTGAGAACCATTTCATCTTTCGGTACTAAAGAAAAACCAGTTTTTTCGAGTTAATGTACGTTTGTTTGCAGGTGTCAATCTGGCTAAACTGGTGAAAAGAAGGAAGAGATTATTATAATTATTATCACTGTTTGCAATGAAGAGCTCACTTCATGCTTGATATCTAGTTTTATTTTCATGCGGTGATTGCTTGGCTTCTTTATATTATATGTAATGTTTGAAGCAAAAAATTGTTGAGGCTAAGATAGATGTGATTTTAATTCAGAAAAGTGCCAAGTGAAACTATAAACTAGCATCAGCATGTCAAACGCGACACTCTTAAGTCGAAGCCTAAAATATCAGAAGCTTTTACTTTTATCGGATTAATTCAGCTATCAATCTCCAATCGAAAATGAAACAGAGTTGGATATATTGTTGCGAAACTGCAAATGCTTAAAAGTTAAAACCACACATTTATTTTGAGTACGTCTTAGGACATAAGAGTTTGTACTAACAAATGTGCAATACATATTCAGCCTTATTCTTAAATTGGTATACTAATCAACCTTTAATTCTTAACCATAAAGTTTATTAGTTGCACGAATCTTGAAGACGTCTGAGGTCAAAGGACACAAAGTGCAAGAACTGAGTTTCCGCTGGTCCAAGTTGGATGAAATAATTTAGCGAAGCCAATGGAGTATCCATTTCCAACAAACACGCATCCGTTGTTAGCAGAAGCCCCTCCATAAATAGTAGCACCCGTATCGTAACTCCAGATTATTTGCCCCGTCGTCGCGTCCATACCATAAAACGGACCATTTGGAGCGACTGAACCGGCGAAAAGGACCCCGTTGACAATGGTAACCGGCCCATTGCTCGTGTCGTTGCTGGGGTTTGCGGTGGTCCAGAGGATTTGGCCGGTGTTTGCATCCATGGCCACCCATGCTCCGGCGGTTGTAGTTTGTGTAGACGGTGCAAGGTTGAACGGAACCCTATCATTGTTGACAATGTTGGTGTAAACACGTTTCCCGTCCGTAGCCGCACCCCATATTCCTCCTCCGGCTACACTTCCTGGTCCTGCTTTCTGTAACAAAATTCATCTCAAAAAGCTTGCTAAGAATACACCCCAAAAAATTAAAGGTCTTTAGCAAATTATGGATAAATTACACAAATATCATATTTTGGTCAACTAAAACTTACTTCTCTCTGTCTTAAAATGATTGTCCAATTTTGAATAGTTTAAACTGAACTATCATTTCAGAACAGAGAAGTATGCCTAATACGTAATAATTAAATCTGATAGATACATAAAACTAAAGCACTTACCGTAAACCAAACGATATCACCATTATCACGATCTAGAGCCCATGCAAAGCCGCTTTTCTGTACAGCCACGGCAACGTCGCGTAATCTGCCGTTGGATTTTATGGTGATTAGCATGGGAGCCTCCCCGAAATCTGCATCGGGATTAGGTCCGGTGGGACAATCAGGGTTGTTGGGAACCAGGCAAGCAAAATAGAAAACATCATATCCCCCTAATCGCTTAGACCATCTAATCGTCCCAGAAAATAGATCGAACGCCACAATGGCGTCATAGTAAACATCCGGGGGAACACATGCATCGGGAGCAGTTGGCGGAGTTGTCTGATTATTTTGTGCTTCTTGACAATCCAGAACTTGTTGGGGTGCAGTGTAGAGATTTCCAGTTCCGACAAGAACAAGTCGCCGCCCTATATCAATGGCCGGGCTACTTCCCCATATGGCTGCACCCGAGTAGCCACCTAAGTTGCCGCCGTTGCCCGGGACGGTGTACGTTTGCCATAGAATTCTTCCGGTACGAGCGTCTAGATTCACCATGCTTCCGCGGAAAGTGCAGCATTGTGTAGCCGGTAGTGTTTCTTCTAACGACGAGACCCCTACATAGAATGAACTTTTCCAAAGCAAACAAGCCAGGCACCTATTTTCAGGATAGGAATTTTTTTTTCTCTAATTTGTAAATTTAACGTTAACACGCGTTCTCGATTTATCTTTGGTAGACATTTTAAAGCTTTTGGATAATAATACCAGATTAGGATATATCAAGTCATGAATTGTAATCCCTCCGTCCCATAATTAATGTCCAGTTTGGGGTTTTATTTCTAGTTCAAATTATACTAAAAGTGAAAACTTAAACTGTACAATAATTTTGGGACAGGGGGAGTAACTAAATTGGCGGATCACAAAACAAAAAAAATTGGGCATACAAAAGAAAAAAAAAAAAAAAAAGCCACTAACCCCAAGAAGTAGGTACCGGAGACGGTAATTATAGCACGAGGGTTAGGATCAAGCTGAGTGAGCCAGACAAGTTGTCCAGTTAATCGTCTCACGGCGATCACCACAGCGGGCCCATAAATCCCGACGATGAGAAGATCGCCTGCGATGGTGGGGGTGGATCTTGATACCGAAACATTCACGGCTGATCCAACCGGGGCCTGCAGCTGAGTCAGCTGGCCCAGATCTTGCTGCCAAATGAGGGATCCATCTTGTTCTCGCACCGCGTACAGGAACCCATTCCATGAAGGGAAGTACACTGCTCCGTTGAAAACTGCCGGAGTGGCTGACACATCAAACCCCGGCCTAAATCTCCATCGTAATCTCAGCTTGTTATTCTTCACCGACATTGGATTTATCAGAATTTCTCCGGCGGCATTTCTCCGGTTGGCTATGTCACCTCCATGATTAAGCCACTATCACCATATCAAACACAACCAATTGACTTAACTGGTGCTTCACTAACATCTCTCTCTCTCTCTCTCTCACACACACACACACACACACATCTTTCACTCATTTCAGTAATTGATGGAGTGGGTCGTACGTTTTCTTTGTTTTACAGTACCCCCGAGTTACGGGAAGAAATTCATTTCAACTTTTGGCCAGACTGAGTATTCAAAATTTATTTATATATAATACTCCCTCCATTCCAAAATAAGTGTCATTTTAGCAAAAGGGAGAAATTCAAAAATAAGTGTCGTTCTCACATTTCAATGCACTTTTTGTCAAAAGTTTCCAAAATTATTCTCAAAAGAGTTGATACTATTGGTGGATAATTTTATAATGGGGTTGGTTGAGGATATTCAAGTAATTTTATTACCCTATTTAAGAGTTTCTTAAACTATGTACAAAATATAGGACGGCACTTATTTTGTAATGGAGGGAGTACTAACATATATATTATCAAAAGGGAAGAAAGAAGAATATAAAAAGTGCACTCGCCATCTCAAAATTAACATCCATCATTTTTTTAATTTTTTTTTTCTTTTGTTGGAAGAAGAGATAAACTATAGTAATTACGTACCTCTGCTGTTGTATCTTGCACGAACACAAGTAAGCATACTGTCACGAGAAGGATAAATGAGTTATCACTGTGTCTCCGAAAGGAATGTACCACAGACATCGATCCACAGTTTTACCTCGATTTATCGCGAATTGAATAGGTGTGATTTAAATGTTGGAGGTTTGATTGAAACAAGCTAGAAGTCTGTCCCATGCATTCAAAATGGCCAAAATGAAGGTAAAATGATAATAAGTAATCAGCTATAATACTACTAATATCCTTGCGTGCTTAAATAGAGTGGGTCGTCCCCCTTGCAAATTAGTACTCCCTTTGTTTCAAAATTATTGTCCAGTTTGAGATTTCATTTTTAGTACAATTTGAATTAGAAATGAAAACTCAAACTGGACAATAATTATGGAACAGAGGAAGTACAACTTAAGTTGTGGAACAATTTTTCTCATCAGGTTCCCCAGCAAGTTGCAACTTGCCTCTTTGAGTGAATGGGTTGGGTTTTGATACCCAACACGGAATTGGAGCATATTTAAAAACTTTGACTAAATGTCACTGCTGTTGTCGAGGGGATTAGGTTGTAGTGTGTCACAATTGTGGAAAGTCACCTACTGATATTCCCCGAGGAGCGGATTACATTGTTTATTTTATTCTTTCTATCTCATTCTAATAGTCTAATTAATTTTAAAAAAATTAAATTGTAAAAATTGACTTTTTAATAGTATAATGGAATAAATGGATTAATAATGTCTAATTCGTTTGTTCATTATTTTTGTAACAATGTTTAGATGATCTATACTTCCTAAGTCTAACTTTGAAACTTTTTATTGTAGAAACTGGACTGCTGTATAGGATGAAAGTAGTATATCTAAAACCGCGGGCAAGACCAGCCATATGGATTTTATTTGGATGCTGTTGGGGGGCGGAAAACATTTTTTATAAGAAACGCTTGGTGGCTTGTATAGATTAATTTAATGATCTGCTATTAAGCATCAATACCGTAGTTGAAATATAAAGTTATCGATGTTGTTTATTTATATAATACTTTAATTTAATTTCCATAAAGTTAACTTTTTTTCTTTGTTAGAAAAATATTAATGGGTTTCTTTTGTTGGATTCGTCATTGTAACTAATTTATCATCTGTTTGCAATGAATACAAAACCATATCAAGGTTCAATGTTGTCAATTTAAGAAATGGTAACTAACTGGTTCGAATTCCAAAATTATTTTGCCCATTCTCTTAATAACCACCCTAGTGAGCCCTAAAATAGGTCCGTCCTGCTCACCTACAATTAGGCAGGCTATACATGAAGGGCTAGTTGGTTTTCAATGGATTACATTTGCTATGCTTTTTGTCCTTTGTAACACTGTCAGCAACGGAATTACCCTCACATGCGGTCAGATTACATGAAATTTTGGGGCTAGCAATTTGGTTATGGTGGGGTATGATTCTTTGACTTGAAGAATTAATCCACATAAATTGCAGTGAGAACTTACAAGTTTTTGATATGCTCATAATTTACCTATTTTTAATATCCTTTTATGTGAAATTTTTCTAATATTTTGAGTATAAATGTGCTATTTATGTGATTTTATCTTTAATTGTAGGAATTGTACTCTGTTGGAGGAATTATTGAAATTGTGAGTTAAAATGAAGATAAAAGTAACTCAAAGGGAGAATTGAAGATTTGATAACTTGACAAGGAAGAAATTGACGTACTTGAAAAATTAGAAGATTAAACAAGCAATTGTTGAATTTTTGTTTTTGGAAAATTGGCCGAGAGTTCAAGGATTTGCGGTTGATTTGGGATTTAATTTGGGTAAGAATTTTAATCCAAATATTATTTGGGAAACAAGTTTTCTTCCTCTTCAAAAAATAGGATTTTGACGGAAGCCTATAAAAGAAGAATTAAGGATTTATTTTTACAACAAAACTTGACCGAAAATTCACCGAAATCCTACGATTGCCGCCGACCTCCACCTTCACCTTTTTGCCGCTGCAACTTCCTCCACTCCCGTCATCACCACCGCAGCAACCAAGCACCACCATCTCTTCACTTCATTGCTTCCTCTCCTCCATCCCCACGAAGCAGCCAGCAGCACCCCCATTAATCACCACCATCACTTTTCGTCATCATCACCAGCAGCCAAGTCCACCCCACGCACATCATCACCACCCTGCTTCTATCCTTCCATCACCGAACCAGCAGCTTACCATCTCATCACCTTACGCATCAACACCATCCGCCTTGAACGTCCAGCAACCGAGGAGAAAAGCTTCCGAACGGGGAGAACCGAAGCAAGCTGAAGCCTTGAATTGAATTGATTTATGCTTTCGGTTTCGGCGGAGTTTTCCAGGTTTTATTGCTTTTGTTTTATTTATTAAATTTCAGAATTAAGGATGATGTTTCTAAATATTATTGAATTATTTTTGATAATATTTAGTGGCTAAATTCTTTTAATCTAAGGCTTGTGTGTAGTCACCGAATTTATTTAGTTTATTTGGTTCATTATTATTTGATTTTTCCATTAATCAATATTTAATATTCTTGCTTTTATTCCATCTTTGTAACTGGCCACTATTTGCATGTTTAAAGATATTAATTGATAGAACGACAGTGAATAGTTCTTAATTAGGTGAATCATTGTGAGATTAATTGAGGTTAAAAGTCAGATATTTGTGAATTGAACTAAACTAAATATTCGGTAGGTGAACCCAATGTCCTAGGTTTTTTTTGTCTGATTATTTGAATTAATATTATTGCTTTTATTTATTTTAGTTTTAAATTTTAAAAACTGAGATCATCATTTATCTAGATAATAATAGGAGTAATTTATACCTGGTAATTAGTATTCTTTCTCTGTTGGATCGACCATGCTTGCTACTTTACTACTAGTAATTGTATTAAGTAGGTAATTATTATTTGACTTGTGTGACGACGGTTTGTCAGTTTCTCTTAGAATCTTTCTACGTACCGGCCGATTCAATTCGAGCTAATTAATGGCTTGGGTGCTTCTGGAACATACAGTTAATTAAGTTATTAATGGCTTGGATGCTTTTAAATGTATGTTAATTTGCCGGTAGTAATCAATCATTGTCACATTTTGACATTATATATGTACTTCTACTACAACCATTAAATCTAAAGATAGATAACTAATAAATTATCACGTTCAGTTTGTAATAAATTATGTCAGGCATATATATATATGTATATATATATATATATATATGTATATGTATATGTATATGTATGTGTTAACTCAATGTCACGAGCTAAGCACATGTTCACATCATGCTATGGTTTTACTCTAGCATCTATTACTTTGAATTATCTATTTAATTTACATCATTCAGTTTTTAAATTTCTTCAATTACCTCAATATGCAGTCAATTGAAATTCTTGAATTCATGCAGCTTGAGAAACCGTTAATTGCATATTTATATATTGTTCGTTGGTTTAATTAAGGTTTCGTGATTACCACAATTTTGTTCTTATAAATATTTATTTCAATCGTTTAATCCCTCATTATAATTACTTATGTTTCTTCATAAGATTTGTTTTTGTATTTGTCAATCAATTTCTTGAAACTTTCGAGTTTGGGTATGTGTTAATTCATTGCATTAGTAAAATGTACACGCATATAGATTCTTTCTTAATATACGTTAGTAGAAACACAAAACCTTGTTAAATTTGAAGAGAAATAATATTTGTCCAAACTATAACTTCTAACATTATTGAGCTGACTTTTAACCTCCAACGAAAACTGGGAGGGATACCCAGATCACTGGAGATAGCTAGCTGGTCCAAGAGTGTCCAACCTAGCTACAATTTTTTTGGAAGTTTTCATTCCAGTAATTGCTTGGGTGTTTTGCGTGCTGTGTGGGATACGCAAACAGGATATCTCTTTTCTAAATGAGTGTATGGCATAGGTATTTTGATTCAGTTGCTACGTGACAATACGTACAACTTTTGATCAGATGCATTGTAAGAGACTAATTTTATTTGGAAGAAGTCAAATGTCAAGTTATCTGTGTTGTGATTATCGCTACAGTATCTACTCCTCTCTCCTAAAATGGTTTTTCTATTTGAAATTTTATATTTATAATACAAGTTATGTTAAGAATGAAAATACAATCATTTGAAGGGTGATTGGAGTTAGTTATTGAGACTTCGATTAATAACATTCAACAGGAGCTTCAATGGCGCATCATGAGTAGTTGCTGTAGATTTAGAAGCGGAGATAGAAAGTATCTTCAACACACACAGTTTGTTTTGGTATGCTATGTTTATTTACTGGATATTAGTACTGAGACGTACATTTAATCCTCCAAGTTGGATTGGGATAGTTTAAGCCCAGACAAGCTGGCAGCGAAACTGGCATACCGCCCAAGAACCAACTGGGACTAGCCCAGAGAGACTGGTATTCCTGCTCACAACTTATGGTGTCTCCCCTTGGGACTGGATTGGGATAGTTATGATCTATTAATCTTTTGTTCTCATATACTCTATGAATTATATTATATACAAAAAGCCACAAATGTTAAATAGGGGAGAGATGGGTTGGGATTTTAAATTAAAGAACACAGAAAGCAAGAACAGAATTCCCAGTGGTCCAAGTTGGGTTAAATGTGGCGAAGTTGACGGAATATCCATTCCCAATAAACACGCATCCGTAGCTAACTGAAGCTCCTCCATAAATAGTAGCACCCGTGTTGTAACTCCAAATTATTTGCCCAGTTTTGGCGTCCATAGCATAAAAGGGACCGTCGGGAGCCACTGAACCGGCAAAAACGACTCCGTTGACTACGGTGACAGGCCCACCGCTGATGTCGTTACTGGGATTTGCGGTGGTCCAAAGAATTCGGCCGGTGTCAGCATCCATACCAACCCATGCGCCGGCGGTTGAGGTTTGATTAGAGGGCGCGAGGGTGAAAGGCAGCCTAGCGCCGTTGGCAATGTTGGTGTAAACTCGTCTCCCATCTGTAGCCGCACCCCATATTCCTCCCCCTTGAACACTTCCCGGTCCTGCTTTCTGTGACCAAAATTCATGTATCTTTTTAATTTTAAGTCCAAACATACATTACTCTACGAATTGATTAACCACAGCTCCATCCATTCACGCGTAACATTAATTGATTAATAGTCTTGTTGAACTTAGTGACTAAATATTAAAAAAACTAAAAAAACTCACAGTAAACCAGACAATATCACCATTGTCACGATCGAGGGCCCAGGCAAAGCCACTCTTCTGCACAGCCACGGCAACGTCGCGCAATCTGCCGTTGGATTGAATGGTGAGGAGCATGGGCGCCTCCCCGAAGTCTGCATCAGGATTAGGCCCCGGCGGACAATCAGGGTTATTGGGATCCAGCAGGCAAGCAATGTAAAAAACATCATATCCCCCTAATCGCTTGAACCATCTAAATAGCCCTGTGTTTATATCAAACGCCAGGATGGAATTAAAGTGAACATCCGGGGGGACACACGCATCGGGAGCAGTTGGTGGGGTGGTCTGATTATTCTGTGCTGCTTGGCAATCTAGAACTTGTTGTGGTGCACTGTAGAGATTGCCGGTTGCCACGTAAACGAGTCGCCTCCCGATATCGATCGCCGGGCTACTTCCCCATATGGCCGCCCCCGAATAGCCTCCTAAGTTCCCGCCGTTGTCTGGGACGGTATACGTTTGCCATATGATTTTTCCGGTACGAGCATTGAGTTTCGCCATGCTTCCCCGGAAAGTGCAGCATTGGCCTACTGGCAACAATTCTTCTAACGAGGCCACTCCCACGTAGTATGCCCTTTTGCATACACAGATAGAAAATATTTCAGGTTCCGAAACTTTTGCAATTACTAAATGAATTTGGAGATTTTTTTTTTTTAAAAAAAAAAACTGCAATGAAATGATTATGGTACGTCATCAAATAATTCATTTTACTACATCAATTACTCTTGTCAAAATTAACTTAAACCACAACTTTTTTAGGGATTGATTTTCTTTTTTTAAAAAAAAAATGTAACTACGATGGTAATAGCACAACCTTGGGATGCATTTTTAATAAATAGCAATTGACTAATGTTACCCCATGTAATACGTCCCAGATGTTGTGATCACAGCACGGGGATTAGGATCAAGTTGAGTGAGCCACACAAGTTGTCCGGTTAATTGTTTCACGGCGATCACCACTGCTGGCCCATAAATCCCAACAATCAGCAAATCGCCTGCGATGGTGGGGGTGGATCTTGATACCGAAACATTCACGGCTGATCCAACCGGAACCTGCAGCCCGGTGAGCTCCCCGAGATTTTGCTTCCAGATGAGCGATCCATTGTGTTCACGCACCGCGAACAAAAACCCATTCCATGAAGGGAAGTACACTGCCCCGTCGAATACTGCCGGGGTGGCTGTTGTGTCAAACCCCGGCCTAAATCTCCATCTTAACCTCAACTCCCTGACCACCGTTTTTGGATTTATGAAAATTTCTCCGGCAGCATTTCTCTGATTCCTGATGTCACCTCCATGATTAAGCCACTACATATTGACAATGCAATTACAACACAAGATATTTGACTTTGATTAATACTCCTAGATTGCTAATTAATTATGACTATTGACTAAGCAACAGTGCGAGATCCTGGAACGACAATTATAGGATCAAACTGAGTAATAAAAAGCTCGATCCTTTATTCTAATTAAAGGTAAGAAATTATGAGTTACAAACATATATATATATATATTATTGGAAGTGATAAATTGTAAGGTACCTCCGCTGTTGTAATTGTCGCAAGCAGAAATAAACATACTGTGACGAGAACGATAAATTGGTTGCCATGTTTTCTCCAAAAGGAACAAACCACCGAGATCGTCGTCATGACTATTAACTAGTTTAACTGTCCAGTTAAATTGTTTGAGACACTGCTAGGCACTAGCTACTCATTTGTACGTACAGTATTTACTGTTGAGTACTTGGAGCAAATCGCCACACCTTGTAATTACCGTTTGTGAAACAACGTTTGCTGCAACTTTGCCTCACTTTTTTTTTTTTTTTTTTAATGCGAGAGAAAGGTAGTCTTCAAAACACAAAGCCCTTTGGAATCATGTGGAGAGGTCGTTAAACAAAGTTCAGGGGCTAAAAACTTACTAAAAATAGGTTGTGGGCTAGTGCTGTCAATCTATCAAAAGCTAGCATTCCTTGTATTTGACGTACATACTACAATTCACGTAATATATCAATTTGCAATGTTCTGTCTGACAAAATGCCATCACGTAAATATATCCATTTGGATTTCTTTTCAAAATCGAACTGTCATAAATAGTAAGTTAGATAGTTGAATGTCTCGGCACTATCAAAAGATACATATAACCTTCCCGTCCATAAGACCCTAAGTACAAAGTTTATCCACATTATCAGTATTGGATGCACACTACCTCAAATGAATTACTCACTTTCTCCTTAGAATGATTGTTCATTTTGAATCTTTACTTTTAATATAAATAATTATGGAAGAGGAGTATTAAATATGCACGTTTTAAACTATCTATTTTTTTGATCCTGGATTGTATACTCAATACCAAGTCATCAACAACTAAATCAGTAATCAAATTTAATCCAATTTCAAACTGAATTGAGTTGAGTCCCCGACCCCCAAAAAAAAAAGATGTTATGAAAACAATTGGGCAACGTCTAATTTCTATCAATTAATCACCGTATCCAAAGGATGGACAACTCAAGTTGGTGACATCTATAGCACCTTGATCTCGAGGGTCTAAATTTCTTCTACTTATTGCGATCTAATTAACCACCCTAGCTAGACCTACGCCCTCACCTAGGCCTGTTTGGCATGGGTTTCTGTAGTTGTAACTTCCATTTGCAAATTTAATAATTTTAATTTCGTCATTTTTGTTATGGCATATTGTCAGCATGCAACGGAAACTCTTCATCCATGCTGTGATGTCAACCATGACCTCAAGAAAGCACAAATCATTGAATGATTACCACTACTTTCCAGGGCAATTTTTATTGTGCACCCTGTTCACAAAAAATGGTGCTTTGATTTTCCTGTTTGTAAAATACGCAAGAAAAAAGTGAGTGAATTTCCATAACTTGTTTAAAATTCTTTCACGATTCAAGTCAATCAATTCCTTAAATGATTCAATTTTTCTATTTTTCTCCTAAAAATAAATTATTTCTATAATTGATTGATTTCTCTCTCTAAATCAACCGTGTAAATTAATTCTAATTCAAAAGTTACCATAACAACTTAATATGAATATCGGGAACCATACTTATGAAAAGTTTGATCAATCATCATGAAAATGTAAAAGTACGATGAATTCTTTTACAATACATCATGAACATTATGATATGATATCTTGAATGTATGTGGTATTATGATAAATCTGGGTTTAGGCCAACCTGAAAAAAATTTATTAATAATTTATTAAAATAATTAAAATATATTAATAATTTATAATTAACGCAACTGAAAAAAAAATTTATATTAATAATTTATTAAAATAATTAAAGAAGTTAGGCCAACCTGAAACTTCTATAATTTAGGTTCAAATATGGAATTGAGTTAAAATACTATATTGATGAGTTGATGTAGCGGGGCTAAATATTGGGCTCTTAATTTTTAGTTCCTTTTTTTCCTGAATAGAAGTCTATATATATTATAGTAAAGTAAACTCCAGAGAGAGAAAATCTAAGGTATCGTATCATGCCACATATGACTAAATCTTATGTGGTAAATTTATGATTTTTTGAACCAGATTTTAAAATTATTTTCTTAAAAAATCTAACTTTAATTCGAAAAAAAAATGAGCATGATGGATTTGACATTTGCGAAAGTGACTAGAAAGATATTAATGAAGAAAAAAATGGTAAATGATATTCTTTAAGGGTAAAAAAATAGTCCCACCCTCACATTTTAAATAAAATATTTCTGACAACGGGTAAGTTAATTAAAGATAAATTAGTAGATAGGTAATGAGAAATAACTAAATCAAACGAACAAATGAGGCTAAAAAATAAAAACGAAGGAAAGTGAGAATGCATCATATTTAAAAATAATAATAAAATAAAAACACTGAAAACAAAAGTCACGACGAGACAAGGAATAAAGGTCCTGATATCTAACTTTTTTTATTTTTCTTATTAAAAAATTAGATGACCTCTACAACAGGTTAGGGTTGTTGTTTCTGTAGTAACCATTCCTTATCATAAACCTTTTCAAAAAAAAAAAATTCCTTATCATAATCTCTTAACCACCCTAACTAACCTTTCCACCCCAGACTACCAATGTAGTCTACGAAGAAATATTGCAAGATATTTAATTATTTAATTCAAAGTTCATTTTTTTTAATTTCTTAACAATCTTTTTTGCGTTAAATAAATTACCAGAGTATTCGTTTGGTAAAGTGTTGTCGATGTTTGTATTTTATATTTTTCAATGAATTCATTATATATTTTATAAAATACAAAAATGTATACAAATATTAACATTTTTTTGATTTGTTTGTGTAGTAATGTTTATGTATATGTGCTCTCCGTCCATCGGACGGGTCTAACACCTAGTTGTGTATTATATTACTTTCATTCAGCAATTTTATTTTTTATTTTTCTTAGGACGAATGATAGTACTACTGAAATCACGAAATTGCCCACGCCACGCCAATGAACGAGAATTAGGAACATTGTAGCCATTACTCTCTCATTATTATAAGAGTATTTGCTCTTTACTTTTTTTAACAAAATATAGTTCAACCATTTAAAAAAAAAAAAAAACACACACACACACACACGCACACAAGAAGAAGGAAATACTAAACAGATGAATCTCATCTTAATGGAAACAGTAAACTATAGTGTCGCCTAAAATTAGGTTAAACGCAGAAAGCAAAAACGGAATCTCCTCTGGTCCAAGTAGGGTGGAACTTAGCCAAATTAACGGAATATCCATTCCCAACGAAGACGCAACCATAGCTGGCGGACGCGCCTCCGTATATGGTTGCGCCAGCGTTATAACTCCAAATGATTTGCCCAGTCCGAGCATCCATTGCATAGAAAGGGCCTTTAGGCGCTACAGATCCGGCAAACAGGATCGCGTTGTTGACTATGGTAACGGGTCCCGGAGCAGTCTCGTTGCTAGGGTTGGCGGTGGTCCACAGGACTTGGCCGGTGTTGGCATCTAAAGCCACCCAACCGCCGCTAGTGGTGGTTTGAGTAGAAGGCGCCAGGGTGAAGGGCTGTCTAGCTCCGTTTACGATGTTGGTATAGACCCGGATCCCATCAGTTGCGGCGCCCCATATCCCCCCTCCTTCGTTACTTCCCGGTCCAGCTTTCTACAAGAACAGTCCACATTACTAATATTATTATAACTTTAAAAAAAAAATCATCTAGCTAGCTTTAATTATTGAAAAAAGAACTTGAATATTTAACTTACTCTAAACCAAACGACTTGACCATTGTCACGATCAAGCGCCCATGCAAAGCCACTTTTCTGGACAGCTACCGCTACGTCACGCCTCCTTCCGTTAGAGACAATAGTAAGAAGCATGGGAGCCTCTCCGAAATCGGCATCAAGATTAGGTCCCACGGGACAATCCGGGTTGTTAGGAATCAAGCACGCAAAATTAAACACGTCATAGCCGCTCAATCTCGTAGCCCATTTGATCTGCCCGGACCTTATGTCAAATGCTATGATCGAATCGTAATGGACGTCCGGTCCGATACAAGGATTAATATCAATTGGTGGCGTGGTTTTGTTACTTAAGGCTGCTTGACATCTTTGTACTTCTGCCGGCGCGTTGTATAATTGTCCGGTTCCTACGTAAACGAGCTGGCGCACCGGGTCGATGGCCGGACTACTTCCCCATATGGATGCCCCGGAATAGCCTCCCAATCGGCCGCCATTGTCGGGAATCGTGTAGGTTTGCCATAAGATGGTGCCAGTCCGTGCGTCTAGCTTGACCATGCTACCTCTGAAAGTGCAGCATGGTGAGCCTGGTTGAGTGTTTTCTAGGGATGAAACTCCAACATAATATGCCCTGCATTATATTACCGAAACTAGTAAATGCTCTTCAGCGCAAAATCTTATTGTTTTTAATTAAGTCATTCATGTTGACAAAATTGATGCATCTTAACTTTATGAGATGTTGACCAAATTAATTCATTTCTTTACTTAAGGATTTGGTAAAATCGGGTCTAAAGTTATACTTTATCCCCTTATAATGGCCACCCCTAGAAACAAACCAGACAAAATTATACTCCCATATCCTAATATGTAATGCTATAATGGTCCCAAGGGGGGAAAAATCTGACGAAATCATGCTCTCAATATAATGTGTAAATTAGAGTGTCATGGTTTGAGCAAAAAAATTCTTCCATGACCTCCTTACTGAAATGAAATTTGCAAAATTTAAAAGAACAACAAGAATAATAATTATAAGCAGCCTAATCGTTTTAAAACTATAAAACAGAAGGTTTTAGATACGAACTAATCAAAACTAGATCATTTGGGGGGATTAATTATGGAACTCACCCCAGGAAATAAGTTCCGGATGCTGTTACGACTCCAAGAGGAATAGGGTCAAGGCGAGTCAACCAAACAAGTTGGCCAGTCAACCGTGTCACGGCCATCACATAGGCCGGCCCGTAAATTGACACGATCAAAAGATCACCGGCCACCGTCGGAGTGGCCCTTGACACCGTCACGTTCACACTCATCCGAGCCGGAGGCAGCCCAGTTATCGCTCCGATGTTTTGTTTCCAGACGAGGGCTCCATTTTCAGCACGGACCGCGTACAAAAAGCCATTCCAAGAAGGGAAATAGACTACTCCATTGGCCACTGCTGGGGTGGCTGATATGTCAAACCCGGCAACGAATCTCCATTTCAGGCTTAATCTTGGAGCAGTGATTGGGTTGATCTTTAATTCTGCTGGGGCACTGCGTCGATTGTTTAAGTCACCTCCATGATTGAACCACTGTGAAGAGGAGGGAAAAAAAATGAGCAAGAGAATTCAATTTTGTGCATAAATTCCAGCTAACTGATTTAACTCAACAAAATATCATTGCACTCATAATATTGATCAACATGTGAAAGGAAAGTTGAAAATTTATAGCTACCTCTGCAGTTGTGTGACCCGCGAGAATTGTTAAGCAAAGTGTAAACAAAATGAAAATTCGATATTGATTGTTAGTATTATCCCCAATTTTAATCTGAAAGAGATGGATTAAAGCCATCTTGGTTTCAAAGTATATGTTGCGTCAATGTTTAAGTTAAACTCTCTTGTGGAGGTTATGAGTTTAATTTATAACTACGGAATCCAAACTTTTAAATATTTTATGTAATATTTTATCAAAGTGATGAGAATTTGCCTAAGGTGTTGCGAGTGGACTTTAATATCTTATTGGATTTTCTTTTTAGTTTCCTGGATTTCGTTCCCTGGTAGCAATGTTTTTTGTGTTTTTTTTCTTTTGTGGAAAAAATCAATCGCCTAACTAATTAACATACTAATTAATCAGCGCCACTAGTTCCCCAAAAATTGCAAACCAAAGAGAAATAGGATAAAATGCGACGAAATTCGATGATACAAAATTCAACTACATGGAATTCGTCCCCCCAAAAAAAAGGAGTGAAATTAATTATGGGACTTAATTTTTTATTTTTTTTTTGCAGATGTCCTCCTTTTTAGTAATAAGTTGTCATTATATGTAAGTTGTTAATGTTTGGTAATGACAATTATTCGTATATTTACTTACACCTGTTATGAACACACAAGCCGTATTCTTCCATATTCTGTTTTGAGTGATGTTTGGATGAGAGTTGAATTTGATGTAACGTAAGCATGGGATGATAGTTTGGTCAAATCTTTAGAGATTCCATTCCAAAGAAGAGGTTGAGTTTCTTTTATCTGATATCCATATTTCAACCACACCCCACAGAGATCAGGTTGCCAGAAGCATTCATATATGCGCACTGCAAAGTAAACCTATTGCCCATCCAGAAAGTAGCAACTTTTTTTTTTTGTTAATAAAGGTTGAAAACTTTTCCAACGGCTTGGACTTATGTATGTACACTTCTGTCTTACGGATTTTATTGTAATAAGCGAGACAATAATTTTTTAATCAAGAATTAAAAAAAAAAAATCATCATGAATCGCCTTTTTATTTCCTTCAGAAAAATGTTAAATAAACAAGTATCCTTTTTTTGTGCACCCTGCAAATATGCTTTATCATCATGTTATGATCACAGTGAGTTGCAATGAATAAGCCGCTATTCAAGAGACAGTGTGAAGCAAAAAAACAGAAATTCATTAATAGAAGCTGAAATATTAATGAGTACAACGGAAAAAATCTAGCCTAGGGATTGGAGGAACCCATTCAGTTGCTCCCCCCTAATAATTGTGCCTTGTATCTTAGAGGGAAAAGTTTGATCACATGTGTTATCACAATTCATCCATAGTTTGTTTAACTTGTAACAGTATTTATGGGGTGATCTCGTTATAATTATTTAAACGGATCGCAAAATTGGGTGTGTGTACACTGTCAAATTTATTTCCCCTTTTGTTTGGGGTGGGAGGGTTGGGTGGGGTGATTAGGGGATTCGGATATGGGATGATTATTACCAGGAGGTCGAGGGTTCGATTCTCACTAGGACTATCCAATTTTTGAAAAAAAATATAAAAAATTTTCCCTTTTGTTTGGGCATCGACAAATAAACTGCGCCCAGCAGCTGCTACAAGTTTTGCTCTGTTGTGTGGTATTAACTTTGCTGCTCAATTCATAGGGTTGGCTTGGTATCGACTTTTGGTCCATCTCCATTAATAGAACTTTGAATGGAGGCTACAATGAAACTGAGATCGGTCAATGGAATCATGGCACTACTCTAAAGCCTACGTGCTGACGTTTACACTCTAGCCAAATGAATTCCCGGAACAGAACATAACATAGTTGTGATGGTTTGCAATCTCAAAATTCAGTGCTCATCCGTCTATAAAATAATCATGTTTGTTGAATTGAAATAAACGTATTTTAGGAAAGAGAGAGACAATGAAGAGTTTATTAATTAAGTTTGAATATGTCTATTTTTTTCCCTCTAAAAATTGCAATCCGTACACATAATTGTTCACGATTACATATTGGTAATGGGGTCAATTTAATTATACATAGATGTTATTTCTTAAAATTGTTAAATGTGTGTTTTGGTACCTTAAAGAATTGCTCAGTTTCAAAATGTGTATACTTTTTTTTTCTTTTTTTTTTTTTTTTGTGGGCTGAGGAAAACTGGGGCTATACAGACAGCCTGACTTGTTATTTCGGAACTCTGAAGGGGAAAATGGCATGATGAACCTGGTCCATATTTTGTGTTAAATGGAGCGATTCGGGCCTGACGCATGCCTCCCTAATCTCCTATATAAATTCCTCAACTGGAATGATATTCAGATATTCTGAAATTTTTTATTTTTAATTTTTTTTTGTCGAATCAGATATTCTTAATTAAATCCACCTGCATATACATATATCAATATCAAGGTGTGAAAGACCTTCCATTGATTAATTTAATATATTTTGGGCAATTAATCCTTATATTTTTACGTTTATATTTCGGTCAATTTAGTTTGTAGTTAGCCGCAAAAATGTTGTTTAGTTTGATGATGAATCAGTCACTACACGTACAATTTAATAATACGGTTGAAAAACCAAAGTAATCATTCAAAATTAAATGGAGCACCTTTATTGTCTCTAAATCGATTCATTACAAATTTCCATTTGATAAGGTAAAACGAATTTCATTCCTCCGCTTTCGTCAGAGAAAAGTAAAGAAAAAAGCGAGAAGATAGAGGGAACAAAAGGCACACACACACATTTGACCACAAATGCCAGTCACAAAATATTCCCCTCAATCTTGCATGTTTCCCTCATTTCCATCTAGATTCAATCTGCAAAAATCCGAAGCGAATCAAGGGTTCAGTGAATCAGTGTTGAAGAAGAGCTAGCTGCTTGCAACTCGGAATACTCTATAAATTCTACGGAAGGTAACTTCACCATAACAGCTAGACCATGCATGAAGTAAGCAACTAGCAGCTGGGGGCTTTTCTTATGATTAGTGATGTCGGTTGTCATCATCAGGTGGTTTCCCCAGAGTTCCCCTTTAACGCTTCATGAAGGAATAGTACTTCTGAAACTAGATTAAAAACAACAATATTTCTGATCACGACGTACTATTTCCTGCTGAAGTGTTTGGGGGAACTCCCGGGATCACCTAATGTTTTTATATGCAAATGTTAATTACTTAAGGTTCTCAATTTCTTCGATGATGTTCACCCGCGCGCATTAAGGTTTGGAATACTGTTATACGAGCGGAAATCTGCGCCCCACCAGTTGTGTTATCTTGAGAAGAAGGGGGTGGGGGAAGAGGGAGGGTCCTTAATATAAAGTATTTTAATTTGTCCTAAATTTCACTTAGTATGTTTTTTTAATTGACAAAAAAACTTTAAAAATATATTTTCACATTCGTTGTGTTATCCTGATTGTTATGAAATATTTTTAAAGTTTTTTCGCCAAATAAAAATATGTACAAGGTAAAATATAGGACAACTCAGAATGTCTTAGATTAAGGACCGGAAGGAAGGAGTATTATTTACCATACTTACTTAAGAAAAAATCTAATTTGATTGTTAGATCTTCAAATAACAACTTCTGAGTTGTTGAAAACCAAATTGATACTGTGTTTATTATTTACTTTCTCTGTGCTAAAAAAATTATTGATATTGACTTTTAAGATTTGAACGGAAGGGCATCATTTTCATCACAATAGCAAAATGATACTAATCTTATATCTCGTTTTTAAAATTCAATTACATGAATTAGGATTTTTTTTTCCGGCCGCATGTATGGGGGACAATTTGTGAGGTACATTGTCCTATTGTATTTATCGGGAAATTAATTGATCATGGTTAAAAACAAAAAACGCAAAATCAAGACTTGATACTATGTGATATTCTCTTCATTTCAAAAAAAAAAAAAAAAACAGTTAACACTTAATTTTAAATTTGTATTGTTTTTAGTAAAAATCTTAAAATTGACTATTTTTTCGGGACAGAGGGAGTAATATTTAATCCGTGAAATATCGTATCATTAAGTATATGTTATTGAAAATTAGAAAAATATATATAGCAGCTAGCCAGTAATATCAGGCCTTGCCCTTTATTTGTAATAAAGAAATTGTATGGACGAATCTCATATAAGTGGGGAATATTTGGCTAAGGCTGGGTTAAACACAGAAAGCAAAAACGGAATCTCCTTGGGTCCAAGTAGGGTGGAATAACTTGGCCAAATTAACGGAATATCCATTCCCAACGAAGACGCACCCATAGCTGGCGGAAGCACCTCCGTAAATGGTTGCGCCGGTGTTATAACTCCAAATGATTTGACCAGTCCGAGCATCCATTGCATAGAAAGGACCATTAGGCGCTACCGACCCGGCAAACAGGATCGCGTTGTTGACTATGGTAACGGGTCCCGGAGCAGTCTCGTTGCTAGGGTTGGCGGTGGTCCACAGGATTTGGCCGGTGTTGGCATCTAAAGCCACCCAACCGCCGCTAGTGGTGGTTTGAGTAGAAGGCGCCAGGGTGAAGGGCTGTCTAGCTCCGTTTACGATGTTGGTGTAGACCCGGATCCCATCGGTTGCGGCTCCCCATATCCCACCTCCTTCGTTACTTCCCGGTCCTGCTTTCTATACGTAACGTATATAGTACGTCCAAATTACAATAACATTAATTAGTATTCCTAAAATTTCATTCAATATATTTTTAATCGCAAGTGAATATACCTGATAATTTCGTGTGTAAAAGAATACTTTCGAGAAGATTTCATCCCAATGAACTAACCTGAAACCAAACGACTTGACCGTTGTCACGGTCAAGCGCCCATGCAAAGCCACTTTTTTGGACAGCCACCGCCACGTCACGCTTCCTTCCGTTGGAGACAATGCTTAGGAGCATGGGGGCTTCTCCGAAATCGGCATCAATGTTAGGTCCGACGGGGCAATCCGGGTTGTTTGGAATCAAGCACGCGAAATTGAACACGTCATAGCCGCTCAACCTCGTTGCCCATTTGATCTGCCCGGAATTAATATCAAACGCTATGATGGAATCGTAGTGAACCTCAGGTCCAATACAAGGATTGATATCAATTGGTGGGGTGGTTTGGTTGCTTAAGGCCGCTTGGCATCGTTGGACTTCAGCCGGCGCGTTGTATAGTTGCCCGGTTCCTACGTAAACGAGCTGGCGGAGAACGTCGATGGCCGGACTACTTCCCCATATGGATGCCCCGGAATAGCCCCCCAATTGGCCGCCGTTATCGGGGATCGTGTAGGTTTGCCATAAGATGGTGCCAGTACGTGCGTCTAGCTTGACTAGGCTCCCTCTGAAAGTGCAGCATGGTGAGCTTGGTCGAGTGTTTTCCAGGGATGCAACTCCTACGTAATATGCCCTGCATATTAATTACCCGAACTAGTTAATGTTCATCAGGGCAAAATATGTAGTTGTTCTTAATTGATGATGTTCATGATTCAGTTTTCCAATCTCCAATTTCATTTTTTATTTTGGTTAAAATAAAAAATTACAATCCAAGTCACCAGTTATAAGGCGTATTTTACTCTCCCGAAGTCAACGAATTAGTAATGGCCTAAAAAATATCACACCAAAGTTATACTCGTAACGTTCCTCCTGCCAAAATTAAAATTTTTTAAAAAAATTATTCAGTTTACTGTAACTAAACGTGCAAAATTTAAATAAATATTACTGACAAGGATAATAACTATCAGCCGCCAAAATTCGTTTTAAAACTATAAAAGAAATGTAAGTTTAGACACGAACTAATTACTAAAATTAGTGTGATTTGGAAGATTAACCAACTCACCCCAGGAAATAAGTTCCGGATGCGGTTACGACTCCAAGGGGAAGAGGGTCAAGGCGTGTCAACCAAACCAGTTGACCAGTCAACCGTATGACGGCCATCACGTAAGCCGGCCCATAAATTGACACAATCAAAAGATCTCCGGCAACCGTCGGACTGGCCCTCGACACTGTCACGTTCGACATCGGAGGCGGAGGCAGCCCAGTTACAGCTCCAATGTTTTGTTTCCAGATTAGGGCTCCATTATCAGCACGGACCGCGTACACATTTCCATTCCAAGAAGGAAAGTAGACCACTCCATTGGCCACAGTTGGGGTGGCTGATATGTCAAACCCGGCAACGAATCTCCATTTCAGACTTAATCTTGGAGCTGTGATCGGATTAATCTTTAATTCTGCTGGGGCACTTCGTCGATTGTTTAAATCACCTCCATGATTGAACCACTATGAAGAGGAGGAAAAAAAATGATCAAGAGAATTTTTAGGCAAAAAATATATGTATAATTTGAGCTTTCTGTTTAGACTCAACCAAAAATCATTTCATGCTTGATCAACGGGAGAGAATATAAAAATAGAAAATTGTAGTTACCTCCGCAGCTGTGTGACCCGTTAGAATTGTTAAGCAAAATGTACACAAAACGACAATTCTATTATTCACCATTTTAGTCGGCAATAGATGAAATAAAGCCATTGGCTTCAATGTATATGTTGCTCAATGTTAGCTCTCGGTACATGGAGGTTATGATTTACGAGTTTCATTTATAAGTACGGAATATAATTTTTTTTAAGTCTATAATTCTCATATTCTCTGATGTTATATCAACGTGAATGGGGCGCTTTTGGCAAAAAAAATAAAATAATAATAATAATAATAAAATTAAATTAAATTAAATTAAAAAATGCGGCGCAAGGTGTTGCAAGTGGTCTTCAAAAATTATTTATTTTATTGCATTAAACAAAATAATTTACTAAAAAAATAAAGTCATTTACTAAAAAGCATGCATAAACGCTCTTGTCACGCCTAACTAGTTAACTACTAACACACACCAACAGCGCATGCTATTATACAAATTCGAAAAAAAAAAAAAGGAAGAAACACTACGAAATAGGTTGTATAGACTATGGAATTTGTTTGAACGAGCTAGGCAGCTAGCAGTCTTGTAACTATGCCCTTAGCAAAATTAGTAGAGTAATTACTGTTAAAACTAATTCAATCTTTCTTAAATTTATTTGGCAAAAGTGAAGGTATACATGAGTTCGACTTAAAATGATTGACATATTTCTCATGCGATTTTATTCCAACAAACTTTATAGTTTATAATGATTTTAGAATCAATACGGTATGTAAATCAATTCTAGCACAATAATGAAGTATTTTTTTGTTCTTCTATTTCTAAGAAAATAAAAGGATATGAAAGAATGAAATGGACTTTAAAGCAATGCGATATCATCCAAGAGTAACGTGTCACAGTTTAAATGAGTCCATAACTTGTGATAACACTATTTAAATGGAGGTCACAAAAATTGGTTGTCAACTCTCAAGTGTCAACTAACAATTTAAAAAACTATTGGGAGTTGTATTTCCCCTATTCATGGGGCGTCGACAAAGAAACTGTGCCCATCTACAAGATTTAGCTCCAGAACAATAGTATGAAGTTTGGTAGGTAGCAGGCACGCGTGGTCCTTGTAATAATTGTTTTATAAGGACCAAAAAGTGAACTTGAATGATACAAATATTAAACAATTACATATATTTAATATTTTCTGTCCTTCTAAAATATTTTGATTTGTCCCAAAATTTAATTTAATATATTATTTTAATTGAAAATAAAATCTTGATTTAGGATAAAGGGAGTACTTCTTTAATCATTTTTATAAGGTGAAGTAAATTAGAACCAACTCCATAAAAATGAGACAGGAGGGACTATATATATCTCAATACAATATAATTGTTGTTTTGAAACTCTAAAAAACTGGAAAATGGAGCATGATGAACCTGGTCCATATTGTGTGTTAGATGGAGAGATTCGGGTGACACATTCAACTTGATCATCATCAAAACTACCCGTTATTCCTCAATCCTACATTCTCTTGACTTTTATTATTTTTCTTTTTGCCTTTTTCTTTTAACATACATAACCTTGACAAGTAGTAGGAGTACACATCTAACCTGGAATCAATTGACTACAGTATGTCAACGTAAATTTAGGCAGAGAGATACATATATTTAAATTAATCCACAAACATCTGTACCCAAAAAAAAAAACAAAAAATTAATCCACACACATTACACATAAACATATATCGCGATCCATCTTGAAAGGCTTGACATTTTTATGCCTACATGCCATGCATACAATCCTTAAATTATTCAAGTTTGTTTAATATTTCTGCCAATTTAATTCATAATTAGGCACAAAAATACACTAAATTAGTTCATAATGATAAAATCAGTGATGACGAATCAACAACCAGGTGGATTACGTGTAAGTGATACATTAATTTTGAGAAAACAAATCATTTTTTACATATTTGGAAGGTGTCCACTGTCGGCAACAGTGACTAATTCCTCTCGCTGAATTGTAAGCACATCAATAGGTGGAACACACACCCAAAAAAAAATCTGATTTATTTCAAATTTATACTTAGTTGACAAAAGGAAAACAAATTTCATTCCTCCGCTTCGTTAGAGAAAAGAAAAGAGGGAGAAGATAAAGGAACAAAAGGCGCACACACATTTGGCCCCAAATGCGAGTCACAAAATATTCTTTCTCAATCATAGATCTTTTCATATTGCCCACATTTCTGTCTAAATTCATCCGTCAATTGTACAGATCTAATCTATGCCGCTGCCAAGACTCCGAAACGAATCAAGGGCTCAGTGCTCAAGAAGTCGATTCCGAACACACTATAAAATGGAACAGCAATTCATGAATGAAATGAGCAGGTACGTAGTCACTACTTAGTGCGCTTCTTACTATTATTGACGATAATTCATCATCAGGTGGTTTCCCCAGAGTTCCCCTTTAACGCTTCATGGGAGATTAGTACTTCTGAAACTAGACTAACAGTCTTTGTGATTGGTACGCACGTACTATTCCCTTCTGAAGTGTTTGGGGGAACTCCCGGGATCATTTGATGTTATCAGGTGCAAAATTTGTTAACTAGGTTCTCAATTTGTTCAATGAAATTCTCTCTAATTAAGGTTTGGGATAATGTTAATTATCTGATTGGAAATCCTAAATTCTGATAGGTTCTGTGATATTTCAACGATATATCTCTTTGACGTGTTCATGCTTTGATGAGTTTTTTTTTTAATAAATATTTTGACGTACATTATGTAACAACTTTTAGTTAGGATGCTGAAACTTGTTTATGTATACTTTCAATATATGTGTTAATGAATACGGACCTTATAATTACTTACAATTAAGTTTTACTATTGGGTTCTTCAGGATTAGCGCTTATATACAATATGTAAGAGCTAGCACCCCCAATAGCATGATCTCTTAAATAAAGGTAGAATTTGTTCTTCACTTCACCAGCAAACTCCTATTGGGTGATGCCATATTACGCTTAATTTTTTAATTACAAAATAGGGTTGCACATTTTTTTTAAACCAAATTTGTACAAAATACTTTGGAGTAAAAGCAATTCGTTGTCTGAAGCTATATAAAGTTCTAATGACCAGACATAAGTAAATAGCTACCGTTAAATGAATTGTTGAGCTAAAACATTTGTTTTGAATTATCCTGCCAGGTGGTGGAAAAAATAGGGGAAAGGAAAATGCGGGACGTGTTTTGTTATATTGAGCTCGACCTTCACCAAGAGAGATTTTTCTTTCCTGGAAATGTAACACTGATTGTAATCGGTGAAAAATATGTTAAAATCAAAAGGTGACATGGGGAGAGAGATTCGGAAAAAAAGAAAATAAAAATACGAGGACTTATACGTGTTGCAAAAATGAGACATGGGGAGAGATTCGAAGACTCCTTCAGATACCGGTTTCCAAACTCAGTCTTCAATTGTAACTGTAACTAGTTATATTGTTTATGGTTATACTATTTAGTATAGTTGTGTAGATTATGTAACCATGGTAATCTCATTGAAGGATCTTTTAATTTTCTGAATCTATTGGTGAATAAAAACAAATTCGATCTTGTTCAATCCTATTGTTCTTTCATTTCAGTTAAATTAAAAACCATCTAAACTAACAAAAAGGCGAGCAAATGAAACCAAAAATTAAAAAAAATAAAAAAATGCTGTAAGTATATTCCCGTGAATGCTTTCTATTTTGATGCGCCTTTATCGATCCAAGAGACATTGGACTGAAACTCAAGAGACATTGGATTGAAACTCAAAATCGTAAATCACAATTTCATTTAACAGTCCAAAACTCTAGTATCCTAAAATTTTAGATAATCACTTTTGAAGTTATCGTTTTTCTATTAATTAAAAGAATGGAAACATAATAGAGACAGAGCAGGAGGAAGAGACATAAGGAGACCCCAAACCCTAATTTCCCAGCAGCAGAAGTCGATAACCCTAATTTCAGCCCGTCCCCTCGCCCCAACAGCGGCTTCCGGCTCCAAATCCACCAAATCCATTGGAGAAACTTGTCTTCAACAACGAGCTTCCCGAGCCGTACAGTTCTGTAAAAGAAGAAGGGAAATTGTAATCACCGATGAAAAGTTTTTTTATTTTTTCGATAATATGTTACTCAAGGAAACCAACGCACGAAACCAAAATTCTAAAGAAGAACTCCTACTGCACAAAGAAAGCAGCAGCTCCCAAGAAAGTAAAGGCCTCCCAAGCTGTAATCGAAACTCTCGCCTGACTGATGACTATGAGAGAAAGAGGGAGAGAGATCAGACTTAGAGAAGGCGCGACACAAAATGGTACATAATTTTGTGAAGGATGGGTGAGGGATAGTAGTAGTTTTCCTTGTAAAGACATCTTTAATTTATTTTCTCCTTTATTTTAATTTCCTTTTAATTTCTAAAGGAAATAATCGTATAGCACGCCGCATAGTTACGATTGTGTGCCAACTAAAATCCTGGGAATCTTAAAAAGTACATGTATTATTATATTAGAATTACTCCTTCATTTTTTACCCGATCATATTTGGTTTCAATTGGGTTTTCATTAATTAGATATTGTCTTTTTACCTTCCTCACATTATCACCAAACCAAAAAGAAAAAAAAATTTGGATGATCCAAATAACTAATTTCATTAGAAACCTTTTTTGCAAATACATATAAGAGGTTGAAAAGATTAGTTAAGACAGTGACGGATTCAAGGGCGGGTCAGGGTGGTCGATAGACCAGGATTTGACCAAATTTTTTCTTAGTAGCGAGTCTGTTAATTGAAATTTTTTCAGTTCGATCCTCTGGTGACGGTTGAATAATCTTAGTTTCGACCCTGCAATTTGAAAGTTCTCGTTCCGTCATTACCAATAGCTCTATTCAAAATATTGTACCTTCTCTAGCATCAACAAAAGTAACTTCAATTCCATTTTGGAATTAATCACAAGTCAACACGTTATGGTAGAAAGACCTGAATAACCAATTTTAAATTTAACCTAATTATATTGTAAAAAAAAAAATGTATGGTGTGACCTAATAGATGCTCGGACTTACTTGTCTTAGTTATTATTATATATATACATAATTTCCTTAGTAGTATTTGGTAGATTCGTATACTAAAACTACATATTCTTTCCGTTCATTCTAGTAATTCATCTTGTTGATGAAAGGATTAATGTAAATTCTCAAAGGTTTGAGCATGTTTCTCCAAAGAGCTACTCTAGGTGACGTGCCCCCCAGATGTAGGATCAATTTAGTTAAAAACTCCAACATTTTTGGGAAAAAAAAGATGAATTCATCCAACTTAATTAAATAATTTCTTTTCCCCAACTAATTCTAAAAATATTGGACTCAAAACTGGTTTATAGGAAAAAAGCCGGGGGGGCGGCGGCACTGGAGCATTCTATTACTAATGAATATGTTGGTATGGAGTGCCTCATTTTGTGTGAAACTTGATCAGGAATTCAGGATAACTTTCTTCAAAAACGAATCTTTTTCCTGATCATCGTGTCATATGTTCTTCAGAGTTTTGAGCTTGAACCTAGTCAGAATCATGTCATAGATGGAAAATAAAAGAATAGAAAAATAAACACAAAAAAAAAAACTAAAAACATAAAAAAGAAACGAGGAATATATTCTGGTCCGTTATAAAGGGTGAACCTTTTTATCGGTTCAGTACGTAACGGTAAAATGCCCTCTATTCCGAGGTGTGTCTCAGCCCAAGTCACCGGTGATTAAGAGAAACACCAACCCGGTTTCGATCTCGGTTTCGGTTTCTGATTGTTATAATAGGAATAACGTTGTATTAATTCCCGATGAAAAAGTTAAAAAGTCACGTACTGAGAATAAAAAGGAAAAAGAAAAAGACTTTGAAGTTAGAGAATCTAGATATATGGTGTCCACTAAAATATTTTTGTGTTGATTATCTAATATTTTTATTTGGCACCATATCACGACCAGGTTCATATACGGTTATAATTGATGAATATTGAATGAAACACACTTTCCAAAACCTAGAAAGATATCTGATCAGACGAGCTGGTCATTACACACATAAAATGCATGGAAACCTGATCTATAAATAGGTGGGATCTAACAAACAAACAAGCAAGTCTACAATACTCAACAGAGTAGTAGTAAGGTGCAAAAACATCAATCAGATGTTCCCCCAGAGTTCCCTTGAACACTTCACTGGGCATGAGCGCTCATTTCCTTTGCCCTAATTAATTAATTAGTTAAAGGGCTTAAGGATCGATGCTGCGATTTGCCTACTGAAGTGTTTGGGGGAACTCTCGGGTCCATCTGATACTAAAAGCAGCTACCTAGCTAGTACATAGTTGTTTATTTGCAGCCATTTCATTCAATTCACACTGGCGATGAGGTAAAATAATTAGCTCGTCAGGGATTTCGTTCCTTGTGATTTCAACTAGTGTTCTATAATCTGATCACTATGTGCTTAATTATATACATAGTACATGCAGCTTGAGCTCGGGCACCATCTTATTTCTGCTAGAGGAAAAAAAAAAAAAAAAAAGAAAAGAGAGATAACCCTTTTAATTTCTACATGAATTAGAGGTTGGCAACTGTGGCTCGACAAAGTTGGTAAAAAACAACCTGTTCTGAAAACCCATTCAGTACTGTTGGGGTGTGCAGGTCAGGCTTTGATGGATTAGGTGGCTGGATGCGCCCAAACAAAAATGTGTTTTTCTGAGAAGTTGGACGGATGTTATAAATGATGGAACACAAGATGCAAACCTGTAAAAGCTGAATTAATGACTGAAGAATGTACTCGTTAGATTGATGCAAAGTAGAGATGCTTATCACCAAATGCAATCATCAAGTATTGTATTGCTCCTTCTGTATTTAAGTTACATATGGTGCTTCATTAATGATCGATGTGTTAGTAGAAGCCACACTGTCCAATTAAGTTCTATAGATCAGTTCTCGAGGGGCCTTCATAATTTTGCCCTAACTAAATCTATCATTCTCCATTTGTGATTCTTCCCCAGTCCCGCTCCCGCCTGCTTCTTCTTCTTCTTCTTCCGTAACTGGCTCAGCTCTTGATGCTAATGTTTTGCAGAAATCTACCAACCCATTCAAAATCCCAATTCGTCCCGAGAAGATTAGAAACCTTTCGTCCCCAGAAAAATTAATAATAATATTTGAATAATTAAATAATGAAATGTGAATTTTAGAATATTTTTAATGATTTAAATTTTAATGAAAGTGCAAATTAAGCGAAAAGACAAAAATACCCCTGATTCTGGTAAGTCAACAGCCGGTCAATATCGAGTTTGACGAAAAAGTGGTCGAAACCGTGAAATGGGACCAAAAAAGTTTGAAAACATAATGTTTGTGATTACGATATTGAAATGTTAATATTAGAGACATAAATTCAAGTAAACACAAATGTAAATTATTTGAACATTTTAATCTTTTTTTAACAGATTAAAGACCAACAAAATAATGTAGAAATATAAAACCAATCCGACAGTTTGCGAAAAGTAACTAGCTCTGTCTTAAAATGATGGTCAGTTAATGAAAGTCACATTTTGACTTAGGCCACGCAATTTTGCCCTAACTAAATTTATCTTCTCCTTCAAGTGTATTAGTACCAGTATATAAGATGGCGTTCTTTTCACGTGTCTTTAGCTTGATGGGAGTTTTTTACCGAACTAATTTTTCAATGGAAAGACCCGGAAAAAAAATATGTCCCAGAGTGGTGTAGACAAATCTAGTTATCATGAATTTGTCAAATTTGAAACTGTCAAATCCGAATTTCCTTGTTTTTCTAAGAAACACAACTCTCAGATGCATGGGTAGATTCGCATTTGCCAAATCTGAATCTAGTATAAAATGAGTAGATTCAGATTTAACAAATCCAAGACAACTAATTTTATCCACCTGAAATAGAAAAAAGTTATTTTTGTCCACATCTATTTTTGGAAATATTTTGGCTGCCGCACCCAGCTTGATGGCAAAATTTACCAACAAAGATTACATGCTTCTTTTCTTTTCTTTTCTTTTTTTTCTTTTTTCTTTTTTTCTTGTCCCAATAAAAGTCCTTTCCTTTCCCCCTAACTTTGGGGCTTCTGCAAGTTGATAAAAGTAGTAATATTATGATTCGAACTGATAAGAATAGAACCCTCAGCTTGGTGTTTCCATTTCCCTTTTGTGAAGGCAAACTAAAAGACAGCTTTCATAGTTACAAAAGACACATATTTAAAGCACAAGGAATATGTGAGGTTAAACTGGTAGTTATCTTCATATGCGTGTCATATCACTCATTCAACCATGTTTTTAATCACGTGGTAATTAAGTCTTTTTAGAAAGCAAGGATACAAAGGTACGAGCCTATAGAACAGATCCTGTTCAAGTAAGTCGTTGGTAAATCTTCTTACCCTTACAATAAGAGTTAAATGTTTGTGTGACAAGGTTGTATTCATGTGTAACAATAATGGCAGTTGCTTGTTTTTTATATTTGGAAAAAAAAAAAGAAAATGCACATATGGTTGAGAAATTTTCGGGAACCCATGCCGGGGTGTGACAAACGCATTACTTCATTTTCATAATTTCAGTTGAAAAGTTGCTTCCTCTATACATGGGTTTGGTTTTCCTATATAAAGATCGAATTAAGGTTTTGTCTGTGGTGATCGATAAGGCCTCCTTACCAATGCCAGGCCCACCACCCCATCCACAGACACTGCTTAAACGGCTGTCCATTTTATGCCACTTCTCATTCCATGAGACTCTCCTCTATTGTTTATCTCCAATAAATTAATTCCTTTTCATTGGGCAAAAACAAATCACTTTTCTTTTTTTCTTTTCTTCTTTTCTGTTTCTGAAAATTTCATCACTAAGAATTACGTAGGGCAAAAGATTTAGGTATGATGATAAAAGGCATAACAATTGTAGCTATGAGGTTCAAAATACAAATCTTAATGAAAATCACCCAAAAAAAGAAAAAGAAAAAAAAAAACAGTTATCTCCTTGATAACGAATCATATATGTTCTTCAACTAGTTTCATCATCATAAAATTAAGTGGAGACTCAAATAAGAGGAGAGTCTCAGAATCCCTGTGATCACCACTCAAAAATCTTGAAGTTACAAGAGAACTAATATTATCACAAAATTTATCTCTCTTCGTGTCCTTTGAATGATCCATGCCAAAGTTCCTTTTAAGCTGCAGTACAAGTTGATAAGGTCGATATTAGTATGATATTTATGGTGATTTACATTTTATTTTGAATAGTATCTACGCTAATATGCGTGTTTTGTACTTAATTTAATCATAGGAAGGATTTGAGATAAAAAGAAGAAAAGTGTTGATTTTGAAGAGTTTTTAAAGGTTTTATTGAATCAAGCTTCAAGTTGGAAAAAAAAGTGGTTGATTCTCGCGGGGGCATACAAAATTCAACCCAAAATCAATGGAGAAAGCAGGAATTTCCAACAAAGAGGATGTGTTCCGGCGTGAGCACGCTGCAACAGGGATTAAATTACAATTTACCAAAAACTTTGGGGCCAAATTATAATTTCTACAAACAATAGGGACTAATTTGAAAATTCCGAGAAATTTAATTTGTTTCTGCGAATTCTGAAGGGTTGAACATGTGGATGCCCTAGTTTTTAATATAAATAGTCTTTTTTCATTGTTTTGTAATGGAGTTAGATCGTAGGAGGCATATGGAGGCTCTGAACCTCTGGTTTCAAGTACTTCTCTCTGTTTTTCCAGAACTAGCTCTATAAGATTAAATTATGTACTCTTTTACTATTGATCTTAGTAAGATTAGTTGCTAATTTCTTTTCTAATTGAAGGCTTTTATTGAAGTCTTGATGTTACTCAATTGTGAGATCCAATTGTTTATATATTTCTACTAGTTGTATTTATTTACTCTCTTGTTGTGTATTAATGATTATTTGGTATTATTTGAATAGCTGGTAGCATTCAATTCTCCTAGATAATCTAATTCATTGAACAACAAGGTTTGTTTGTTCCTTAGAAGAGAATATACAAGTGATTGCTTATTAAATAGTTTATTTGTGTTGTGAGAATAAACAATTAATTTTTAATGAATCAAGGTTTGTTTATTAGAAATTGAATTGGGTCTTTGCTTGTGGAAAACTAAATCTTAGGAGGTTTCAGGTAGTGTTTTTGGCTATAGAGTGATTAATAAAGATTTCTTAGTCACTGATAGTTAATTAAAAAGACTGAGTTGTTAGGAGTTTCAAACAACGATAACCAATATATCCATGATTTGTTGAGTTAATCTTTGCATCAATGATCAGTTGGATACATCAAGGTGGAAATTATTCATTTGACTAGAGTTTCTCTTATTATTGATTTTTCAAAAGTATCTTTTATTGTTTGCGAATTATTTTTGTTATCCATTAATCACAAATTCAAAATCTCTCCCATTTAGTTACTTTGCTTTTGATTAGAAATATTTTCACTTCCTTACTCCCTGAGGAGACGATCCTACTCATTGTTGTACTACCAAATTTCTTAGGAGTGGGTTCTTTTATTTTTGTTGGTTTGACACCCATCACAAGTATACACTTCAACCTCTAAATTCTCTAAACTCTTGATATTTCCAAATAATTTTGATCATCTTCAAGGGCAAGACACAAAAAATATAATTAGCCTTAAGAACTGCATCCAAATCACTATCATCTTCTTTAAATGGCATGGCTTCCTGTAATTCTCCTAGAGGATGCACCTTTCGAAAATGAACCTTTGTAAATCCAAAATATGTACCCCCTAAACGCGGTTACAATCCCAACCCATGACTTTTGAGTCTCCTTTGTTGGAACATATTTTTTATTATAAGTCTCGAGCTCTGCAACTCCATGGAGTTGTCCTTCGACAAGCAAAATGGCCAAGATATGAACTTTGATTTTTGCAACTTTAAGTGTTGTTGTGAGCCTACGGAATGCCTGAGCTTTATGAGTTCTATCACTACCAACTCTTTTAAATGCAGTAACCTTTTTCACCCATGATCCTTGATTTCTGGCTTCTTCATTTAAATCCAAATTATCAAATGAAACACTTCCAATAGCAACATTCATCTCTTTTTCCTTAAAGGCAATGCTACTCCTGCTGTGTGGTAATGTTATTCCCTTCTCAAATATTTATCATTAATCGGTTCACCAATGTGAGTGGTCGCCATTTCCACATTCTCACACCCTACCAGACTTAGTACAAAAGTGCCAGAACGACCAATATTTCCGAATATATGAGCCAACGACCTATTTTAGTGATCAATCTGGAAGTAAAGGATAATCATGAGGAAGCGGCAGTTGGAGCAAGCCAACTCTACTTTTATGTCAGGATCTGGAAGCTGCCGAATCATGGGAGGAAATGGTTGATGACATTATCACTCTTCGAGAGACGACACCATCGGAAGCTTTTGTAGAATGTCCTTTATTATTAATAGTGCTGCCTTTTGTCATGAGCGGGAATCTTTTGTGTCTTACTGAAGCTTGGATTTCTCATATTATATTGCTCAGGGCTTATGGAGTTTACAATTTCCCACGTCTTTGGGGATAACCTGCATCAAAGCTATTGGAGAACTTTTAAACATGGGGGCTGAGATAGAAATTTGCTCACGTCTAAGTAGTCTGCCAGAGTCACAGGATCTCTGTCATATGCCTGATAGAACAAAGCCTGTTCACCCTCCCATCCCCTTAGATTGATTTTTCTCGTGATCCATTTTGTTTATGATGGCAGGCTCTTCCTAATGACACATTGCTCATCATTGATGGACTCTTGACTTGTATTGAGTTATGTGTAAAATTAGGTCAATCACAATGTAGTCTCCAGAAAATATTATAATTCATTTTCTTTCTTTTATTTATTTTCTTTTTAAATTTTACTTTTCTTCTGTAATTCCTCTTCGTACTGAAGTACTTGTACTCTCGTTTGATTTGTCTGAACAAAACAGTGTTTCTAGTGTAATTGAAGTAATCAATCTCACATTTGCCACAAGAACATGCAAACTTTTAGCCCCAAGATCCAATAAACAACTAAATATCACAATAGTTTTTCGACCAAGTTTCCCTCTATGGAAATTTCTTCTTTGTTCTCACTTTAATAATATATCGTAATAATATGCCGGAATGAAGCGAGAAAATCAATATCAAATGTTCCTAATACTCCCAAATTTCCAATCTTTAACATTCACTAACATATTGTTTAAAAGTCCCCACTCTATAGCTTTATTCGCAACAAAAGAAAAACCAAACTCTTCTGCTAATTTAGAAGATATCCGAGTGACAAAGACAAGAGTGTGGCTTACCAGATGATAATGGAGAAGCATGACTTACAATTCTACCATTGAAAAAACCCAAAAACATTGTGTAGAAGTGAAGAACCCATTGGAGTGCAGCCAGAATTCTAACTCAAGCCACTGTATTTTTCACAAAAGTTCCACTAGTGTCAACTCCAGTATCAGATGATTTAGGTGAAGAAAGAGTTTCAACTTCGTCAGGTTACAACATCAAAACCAAAGTTTTGAGAATTAACATCAGCTCAATTAACACCTTTCCAAAAGAAACTAAGCCTTCCAAAGATCATATAAACTTCATAATATGCACTTTGGGACTGTATTTTCCTAGCTTGAGGGGTGCTCACACCTTGGAATCTTGCTATCACTTTGATCACATGTTTATGTGATCTCTTCAACTAAGAGGCCAAATGAATACTCCAGGGTTCTAATATTCTCAAATTGAAGCTCAACAATTTATAGCCACTTTTAAAACACCAAACCTTCGTATTGGACGCCATTTTCCTATAGCCGTTTAGACAATAAGCCAAGATCCTACCCTTGTTTCGAAAAATCCCAGGGTTATCAACACTTCCATTAACTTCACCCCAAATCACATGGCTAATATAAAAGCTATCGCATGAAACACCATAAATACTATGCAAGGATTTCTCAAACACTATAAATAATGGCAACAAGTTGTTGACATTATAATATAAACAAGATTCAGTTTTAACATATTTAAGAATTTCTTTACTAATAGTATCCCCTTGGAAGCTGGATATGACCTTAGAATGATGAAAGCAAACCTAGTTGAGTCTTTGAAATCTTCAAATTTTATAGAATGAAATTTTAATATTAAAGCTATTAAAGAATATAATCAGAAATTGTATCTTCAGAAACCTTTTAAGAATAGAACTAATACAATGCATACCTCCTCTTATTAAGGTCAACAACTTGAAAGCAATTGAGAATGCTATTGTTCATCATCCTCATTTGAGCCTCCCGTATGGTATGAAGGTGAGAAAAAGATGTCTTCGTTTAGTTGGGGATTCCCGAGGTAAAGTGCTCGAAAAAAAATTGATGTCAGCTAGGCCACATATTTTGATGTAGCGGTGATTTTGGAACACATGAAATTAAATTTTTCCTTATTATTCGTACCCATGGTAGCCTGGAACTGTCCGGTCATAACAGCATAAGTCTCTATCATATTTTGGGGAAACTTATTATGCAACATAGCCTATAATTAAATTTAATTACTAACAACTAATTTATTAATTTTTAAACTAATATAATTATTTTAATTTATAATTAGATACTTTAAAATAATATTGTTACTATTACCATAATAAAAGGTACATTACTAATAAGTTTTTAATAATTAATATATATATATAATTATACATTATTTTTTACGTCATAATGACTTCATCTGAATCAACCCTCGAATCGACCCGAATCGACCCCTAAAACCATGTCACAATTTTTAATAAAGCATTAAATACAATTTTTTTAATTTCATCCTTATCTCTCTTTAGTTTTAATAACATATACTAATGACAATTACCAGTATTCTTTTACTTCAATTTCATATTTTTGTAGAGTTCTAATACTTTTAATTAGGATCAATAAAGACAAAATATTTAAAAATTAAATCCTCAATCATTAGTTCTTTAATAGTCGTGCAAACCCTAAAGCGACAGATAAGAAAAAATAGATGTAGTACTACCAGCTGAGTATTCATCGTGCGAGTGGATTAAATACCTGCTATACAAGGAAGAAATAAAGTGACTAGTTAGCGGAAAAATTTGATCCACATTAGAGGAAAGAAGATTTTTATTTGTGTATTGGCAAAAGTAATTCTTTTTCATATAATAAAGGGCATCCAGAATTGACAAGGAAAGGAAGAAAAAAAAAAAGGCTAGTCCGGTCATTATGCTAATATTTACATCACTTGTAATCATTTGATTACATACTTTTGTGACAAGTTTATTTAATTAACACAATGTATAATAAGATTATACTAGATGAGAATTGAATGATAACCTAGTGGTTAGGTTATTGTCTTTCCTGGTAATACCACATGGTTCGATTCACACCAGGAGTTGTAAGGGGGTTTTACCCACATTTAAGTGGGGTCTATTGGGATGAATTTTAATATATATATATATATATATATATATAACACTAGATATTATGCCCATGTGATGCACGGGTAAATTATAATTTTTTATCAATTATTTTTATGTAATTTTATAAGTTAATACAAAAAATGATGAAGTACAAACTTATGATCATACAAAAATGATTTGCAATTTTATCAGTTAGTTCATATAAAAAACATTATGTTCAAACTTGAAAGTTGTAAAAAGGATTTGTTAAGAAGATATAAGAACAATAATAAACTATTATTTTGATACATTATAATTGAAATAAACAATGTATACAAAGGTAGATTGGGAAAAAATGATTCTCCCAAATGGAGTTTATATTGGATATTTTTGCGTGTCCTAAATCGATTCTCTTCAAGAAATCCACTTATTAGTCTTCAAAATAAATAAAAATAAAAAAAAAGTCAAGTTTTTTGTTGGACAGTTCATGCCCTTGGTCAATACACGTGATGCAAAGATGACTTTTTGTTGACCGATCACTTTCCCCCGGAACCTTAACGGAAAATTAAAAGAAAACAAAAGTCTACTATTTGGTGTCGAAATGCAATATTTTAACTCTATAGTTTTAAATGAATATAATTGGTATCTTTTTAGGACTTTTGAAGTAATTCTCTTGCCATGCAATCCTGCAAATGAAGAAGAAACTTGTAATAAAATAAATAGATCCTCCGAAAATGGCTACATAATCCACGTATTTATCATGCAAATTCTTAGTTTTGATCTTTGTTCATCAAACAGAGTACATCCTACCCTAAGCTTCCTCTTATATATTCAGAAAAGGTGTCTTTCATACATTCTGACTTACGGATAAAACATCTTTAGTACTTCAATCCCTATGTTAGAAGAATTGTTTTTGAAAAAAATGTTTCCCACAAATTGCCTTCCTCCATTTTAAACAAGTATGAAGGAGAAAATGACATAAAACCAATTACGAAATTTTGACCAAGTAGACTGAAGCTGAAAATCTGTAACTCCAAAGTAGACATGCAATCTGAAAGGTTGAATTTAGGTGAACTCTAGTGAAATAAACCAAATAATATGAAAAGACGAATAAATTCACGTTTCCAAATGTATCATGATCCCAAACTTTATCTATCAGCACATCGTGCAATCCGTCCTCCACCACAAAATCAAAAGTCTGGTTCAAAAATTGATTTAAACAGTAATCGTAGGGAGACTCCAAAATGTTCATTTGAATTGGACTCCAACACATACAAAATCAGCCTCTGATCCAAATTGTTTAAGACAACACTAAATTTCATGTCTTTTACCTCCCCGTTTAAAGAAAACAAATTGTACTAGTAGTTAATATTCACTGAATTCTGATGCTAATATGTGTATTTTGTGCTTAATTTAATCATAAGAAGGATTTAGGACAAAAAGAAGAAAAATGTTGATTTTGAAGAGTTTTTGAAAATTTTATTGAATCAAGTTTCAATTTGGAGAAGAAGTGGTTGATTTTCACATGAGCACACGAAATTCAAGCCAAAATCAATGTAAGAAGAAGGAATTTCCAGCAAAGAGGATGTGTTTCCGTGTGGACAAGCGAAAGTAGGGACTAAAAGGCAAAATTTTCAAAGTTTTAGGGTTAATTTATAATTTGGGAAAACTTAAGGGACTAATCTGAAAATTCCAAAAATTTAATTGGCTTCTGCGGATTCCGAAAGGGCTGAACGTGTGGCTGCTTTAGGTTTTAATATAAATAGTCTTTTTCTTAATATTTTGGGGGGAGTTTGATCAAGAGAGGCATAGGGAGGCTCTGAGCTTCTAGTTTCATGTTTTTCTCTCTGTTTCCTTTGGAACTAGCTCTGTAAGATTAAATTATGTACTTTTTTATATTGATCTTATTAAGATTAGTAGCTAAAACTCTTTTTTAGTGGAAGGATTTTATTGAAACCTTGATGTTATTCAAATGTGAGATCTAATCGTTTTCTATTCACCAACATATTTTGAGTATTTATTTATTCTCTTTGATATTTATTGAAGATTATTTAGCATTATTTGAATAGCTGGTAGCATTCATTTCTCCTAGATAATTTAATTCATTGAACAACAAGGTTTGCATGTTCCTTAGACAATGCAATTAATTGGTCGGTAAGTAGTTTATTTGTGTCGTGAGAATAAATAATTAATTTTTAATGAAGCAAGATTTGTTTGTTAGAAACTGAGTTGGGTCTTTGCTTGTCAAAAACTAAGTCCTTCGAGATTCCAGGTAGTGTTTTTGGCTATAGAATGGTTAATGTAGGTTTCTTAATCACTGGTAATAAATTAAAAGACTAAGTTATTAGGAGGTTTCAACAACGATAACCAATATATTTTTGATTTGTTGAGTTAATTATTTTATCAATGATCAGTTGGATTCATCAAGATGAAAATTATTCCTTTGACTAGAGTTTCTCTTACTATCGGTTTTCAAAAAGTATTTTTTATCGTTTGCCAGTTATTTTTGTCATCCATTAGTTATGAATTCAAAAATTCTCCTATTTGATTATTTTATTTTTAATTAGAGATATTTTCACTTCTTTATTCCCTAAGTAGACGACCCTACTCGTTGTTGTACTACTTAAATTTCTTAGGAGTAAATTCTTTTATTTTTGTTGGTTTGACAGCCACCATCTGACTCCAAAAAAAACGAACAGTTTGTTAATTCTCAGTTGCTTGTTGGTTTTGGTTGATGTAGCCACACCCGCCACCTTGTTGAATCTTGATGAGATGGTTTAATCTACAACCAAACTCCCAAACTCCCTCAACTTTGATGATTATACCACCCTCAACACGCGTTTGGTAGCTGTGTTAAAAGATCCCTTACGTGCTCTGTTCAGTTGTTGCAAATATGGTTATTTGGTTGGCTAAATAATGATGAGCAGTTATGTTTGAAGCCGTCGGTAGTTTTTCTGCGTTCTCTATTATAATGATCTAACCAGGCAAGCTGTTCATGTTGCGAGAATCCTTCGAAAAAATCTTCCTCATCACCTAAGTAACAGCAATAGCTGGAAGGAAAAAAAAAAAAAAAAAAACATAATTTGAGTTCAATGCATGAGTAAATCTTCAGTAGGTTTTACCACGTCAGCCTGTACATCCCATACTTGTATATCTTATACGATTTACGGGAAATGTGATATATTTACGGGGAGGGATCGAGGGAGAAATACATGAGGTCTAAAATACACAAATATTAATTCTTATGGGATCCAATTAACAAAGAAATTAAATGCAAAGTATGTGGAAAAAGGTAATTAGAACCGGAACAACTAAATGGTGTATTATTCACCAAACATGATCAAAATTGCCTCTATTGTTAAAGAAATTACCAAACTTTTGAAGTTCTTACTACTATTGCCCCAACCAAAATGACAAGAGAATAGGAGCAAATGTAGAAAATAGTGTATTTTCCCCTTTAATGATCACTATATTTCACTCTCATGTCATCAACATTTACAATTCTACAGAAAAACGACTTAAAAAGGTCAATGGAATATATTAAGTGCAAAACAACTCTTTTGTAAAAAAAAAAAAAAAAAAATACTCCCTCTATCCCAAAATTATTGTCAAGTTTGTATTTTCACTTTTAATTAAATTTGTACTAAAATTGGATATCCAAACTGGACAATAATTTCGGGACGGAAGGAGTATAATTTTTAAAGTGCATTCATACTAAATTATGTTTTTCTAATGAGCGGAGAAAAACATCAGAGAAGTACCCAAAAAAAAAAAAAGTGTAAAATAACCCTTATGATGTTTGCGGTGATATATGGTGTGTTTCACACAAGCTTGCTGTTCTATCTCGTGCCCTTCACCTCGCGAGGATCCATTTCAAAAAAAAAACTCGCAAGGATCTGAGGGTTCGAACCTTTTTTTGTTTTTTATCTTTTAAGGAGGTATGGTAGGTCAAACGTATTTTCCCTGCATTATATACAAGGGTTAATATAAAAAATACTCAAGAGATTTGATTTATTATCTAATCCATCCATATCCTTTTAAAATATATCAAGTTTGTCAAGTTCCATTTGACATGCTCATCTGCTTCCATTGTTTAGGAAGGCAGAGTATGAAAGCGAAAAACGAATGAGAGCAAGAACGGTTTTTATTGGGAGGTTTTATGGAAGCTAATTTTGTCAAATTGACTACACTTACATCAAAAATTATTGTACAGTTTAGATTTTCAGTTTTCATTCAATTTCTATATAAAAAAAATAATAAAAAATACACATCTAAACTGGACAATAATTTCAAGACGGAGAGAGAGTACAGGTTTGGAGAATGTGAGATGCGGTTGGGCGTCACTCACACGTAGCCAAACTGAGCAGAGCTAAGAATTATTTTTGGAAAGTTTTGGGCTTCTGAGCTCATCAAAATGGAGATTCCAAAATGTTCATCTCAATTAGGCTCCAACACAAACGAAATCAGCCTCCAATCCAAAATGTTTACTAAAGCCAATTTGATTTCATCTTATCTTCTTGTGAGCTCACAGATCTACAGGTTTAAACAAGGATTTAGGTGCCTTTTGGTATCTTTCCGTAGGGAGTTATTTTCGTCTATGTCAGGAATTCGGTCGGACAAAGAACTCCGTTGCAACTTCTAAGCACGTTGTGCTTCCTCAATATTTTAAAAAGAAAAAGAAAACAAATTGTAGTAGTTAGTATTCACTCCTTGCCATAAAAAAACAGACCAAATCCTCATACATGGCTGCATGGCTTGGACTGACAGTCTATTCTACGGCCACATACACCCCTTTCTTGATGGATGGTTTTAATCCACGACCAGACTCCAAAACCGCCCTCAACTTTGATGATATTGGCAGCTGTGGTAAGAAGACACCAACAATCCTAAAATTAAGAGCTTGTTGGTTGCTGCCTGTATTATCATTTGGTTGGTTTAGTAATGATGAGCATTTGTTGTTTGAAGCAGTCGGTAGTTCTTCTGCGTTCCCTCCAGCATTTGTTGATTCATCTGCTTAATTGATACCGCAGCGGTAGTTTTTTGGTATCGAAATTATGTGTCCATTACCGTGTTCATGTACATGGCTATTCATTTCCAATCACAGAGACAACCTAAAAACACTGAAGCAAAAATAACTCCAGTCTGATTAGCCCTTTTTGGATTTGAACCGATGACTTACGCTTTACATTGGCGGATAGCCACCACTGAATGTTCAGATTCTGAACCAAAGCACTAGCTAAGTAATTGCGAAGCACTAATTATTTATACTATCAAATATCAGATCAATTTCCCGAGGGTACACCAAAATTTCCATATCTTAACTTGAGAATACAAAACATGAGCCGATCGCGACCCTTAATCGACTTGATCCATAAAGATCCTCACCAAAGCTATGCTATGTAGATATAGTATTAGTAAGGTACATATTTACAGGTACAAACTACAATACAACATGTCACTGAGCTCACTGCTGAAGAAATTAACATTTGAGTAGCTAACTTCGGACTAATTGCAACTCAGGTGATGCACATAACATGTACTGCAACGCAGGTGATCAATGTTGCTCTTGTAACTCATAAACCCTATCACAAATACGTGAGCTCTAGTCCTACCTAATATATGTGGAATACAATCCAAAATCTCTGGAAAGGAGAATGAAAAGAGCTGGGGAAGAATATACATAAGCTAAACTCAGCTGGATGTTACTAGTACTGGTTTTTGAGTCATCATCTTACTCTCGGAGACCTCAGTTTGGTAGGCAATGGGGATGCAGAGGGTGTCATACTCAGGGGTGAATGATTTTGTTTCAACAAATTACTACGAGCATTATCTGGAAAGGGTTGATTCTGAACAGGGGAATGTTTCAAACTTTTTGGGCTTGGAAGATCTTCTAATGCAGCCAGGACATCTGACATTCTTGGCCTGAGTTTAGGATCAGTGTTTATGCATTGCGAAGCTAGGTTAGCAGCAGTAAATGCTCCTTTCTGAGGGTATTGCCCTTCCAACTTTGTGTCCATTATCCTAAATAGCTTCCTTTTGTCGCCTAAATATGGTTTCGCCCAGTCTACAAGATTCTGCTCCAGACCAATCTTCCCTTTGTCAACAGCACGACGTCCAGAAAGTAATTCAAGCAAAACAACTCCGAAGCTGTACACATCACTTTTTGTTGTCAGCCGACCTGCTCATTAACAAAGAGCTCTGTAAGAAAATTGTGGGAGTGTATCCTACTGACCTTACATAGAAACAAGTATTAATGGAATAGAAGACAGTTTTGAAATGAATTGGGACCTGTAGCTACATATTCTGGTGCTGCATAACCATGGGTTCCCATAACTTGGGTGGATACATGAGTCCTATCACCAGTTGGACCAGCCTTTGCCAAACCAAAGTCGGACAACTTTGCATTGAAATCCTGCAGTGGATAGATTTTATTAGCACCATATGTAAACTACTTTAACAAAAGAGAAAGAGAGATTTAACATACCGAATCTAGAAGAATATTTGAAGCCTTGAAATCTCGATAGATCACTTGTTCCTCTGCATCATGTAGGAAAGAAAGACCTCTAGCAGCACCAATTGCCACCTTCATTCTTGTTGCCCAAGAGAGAGGTTGTGCCCCTCCTGTGAAATGAATGTATGGATAAGAAATCAGAACGTGCTGAAAGATCCAAATTCTAATGATTAAACAATTTCGGACATGTGAAACATAATCAGCTATTAAGAATGGTAAGAGCCTTGCAATTGAGACTTAAACAAGTGACCAAAACAAAACCCACCCAACAACACCCAGCAGAGAGTTTGTGGAACATAATGCCATATTGCAAACAATTTCATCCACAATTTAAACCATCAAAGCAAATTAACAAGATTGGGATACTTACTTCTGAATAAGTGGTTCTCCAAGCTTCCTTTAGGCATGAATTCATATACCAGAAGCCGATTTTCACCCTCAGAGCAATATCCAATAAGCTTAACAAGATTCGGGTGTCGAAGCTGCCCCAAATAGTTCACTTCTGTCTGTAAATATCATATCTTTTCAGTAAGAGGGAATTTAAGTGAAGTACAGAAGAATGGAGCACAATACAAATGAACTTACCAACCATTCCTTGTGACCTTGGAAACCCTCAGGCTTCAGCTTCTTAACAGCAATGACCATTCCAGAGCCAGGTTTTGCAGGAGTAAGAGTTATCTCATCAATCCATCCTTTAAAAACATAGCCAAATCCACCTTCCCCAAGCAGACTGTCAGGTCGGAAGTTTCTTGTTGCATTCTTTAACTCACTAAAGGAAAAGGATTTAGCATGAGGGGAGGACAATACTTCATAGTCAGATCTTGGAGTAGGAAAACTATCAACACTACTGCTCTTTGTGCTGTAAGATGGCAGCGTAAGACTTGAAAGCGTTGACTTGCTCGTCTTGCTAGGAACTTTGCTGGCCTCTGAAACTGGAACAAAAAGTATAAATTTGTCAGCATATAGATGCTTTTTCAACATGCTCAAATATAAATTTTAAGCATCTGTACCAATCTATGAATGGAACAAAAATGATCCCAAGAAGTTAAAATCTGCAATGAAAAACCATGATGACATCAATTCTTATAGAGGCCTGGCCTCAGGGGCTAAAAAGCAGTATCTAATCATTATCCAGAACATGGGAGGAGGTTGCAGGACAACATATACCCTGCATTTTACACGCAGCAGCATTTTCCTAACAAACATTCAGGTTTGAACTACAATACTAAGACCAAAAAAGACAACCAGTTCGAGAGTTTTGACTCTGGGAAAGCATAAAGTCCCCTAAACACATGTAATTCAAATCTTTGCCTATGAGAGAAAAGTTTCAATTTCCAGAGTCCTTGAACGTAAATGACGAATCACACCAAGAGTATCAGGCGAAAAGGACTAATAGGATTAGAAAAACACAAAAAAAAATAAATAAATACATAAAAATAGAACAGAGCAACAAAACAACCTCCAACCTCAAACCAAACAAAAGACAAGTCCAAAATGAATGAACACCAACGTGGAACCAACCCACGAAAATTAGCACGAAAAGAGAAAGACAACCTCAAGGAAAATAAAAACAGAAGAAGGCCAAACAAATACAGAAAGGAGGAACAGCACCGAGTTCAAAAGAAAAACTCTTGATCTTACATCCACGAAAGAAGCTAACTTTAAGGCCAGTACGGAAAAAATCCAACTAATCCCGAGAAACCAATACAAAGAAAAGACCATAACTTTGCTTCAAAAGAAAAAAAAAAAAAAAATTAAGGCAGAAAGCAGTACCAGAGCTCAGCGTGGCATCAACTCTAGCTGATGAACCAACACAGTTCCCCATCGCGGAAGATAGATAGATGGATAGATAAAAATCCCTCCTTTACAAGAGCCCTTGTACCAATTTCACATAAAAGATCCTCGAAAATCAAAAGCTGCGGACAAGGGATAAAACAGTACAGTGGAGCTAATAGCTAACAAGCGATAAGCACACAGTTAAGCAAAGTTGGGTGGGAAGGAGAATAAAGATATTTAGATAGGAAGTAGGGCGGAAGAAGGTGGACAGAAATCAAAATAAGAAATGACCACCTTTTTAACCGAGGGGAAATAAGAAGAAGAAGACACCTTCAAAATCTAGCAGAAAGATTGGCACATCATTTATAAAACTTTGTGGAAAAAATAAAGGGGGAAAAATGGTGTTCACATGATGATTTACTATTGAAATTTACGATAATTTGTTGGGTACTTTGGGCTTGGGAGGTTAAAAATGTGAAAAGAAAAGGGGGAAAGAGATGCGAAAATGCGAAGAAATTGGAGGCTGACTTCTATCTTTCTTCTTGTATTTGGGTGGTGGCGGGGGGGCTGCCTTTTTTGGGTTTATAGGTGTCCCCAGAAAACGACAACTGAGTGTCTCCACTTTTGATTTAGTCCCCCCCACCCCACCATTATCGACGTGTCTTTTTCACTTCTCTCCATTTTAGGTTTCAAATTTGGTGCATATTCATTTGATCCATTTTAACTCCCAAATTATTCATGTATTTTCCGCGGATTAATTAGGGAATAAATAGAGAACTCTTTGTTTATATAACCATTCATAAGGAGAATGTGCAGTGGTGGAATTTTGTTTAAGGAGTGTTTCAAATTTTGAGTGTAAATTAATTTTTTAGAAATTTTTGCCTCTACAACATAAAATTTAAGACATTTCGCCCTTGCAAACACAAAATTCTAACTCCGTCACGGAGAAATGAGAATGTGTTCAATCTTTCACAATTTTGCAACAACACTATGGTATGTTATTGTGCAATTAATAGCTACTAGTTACCGTTGATTCCATTTTGCAGTCCATTCTTTAGTTTGGATGTGCAGATTAGGATTTCCATTTGTTAAATGCATGCCCGTCATCAGGATTCCTTGACCTTTTGTTTTTTTTTTTTTTTTTTTACTTGTTCTGGTTCTTAATTATAAAACACAGATATATCAAATAATATTAGTGTTAAGTTGTGTTTAATAATTAGGATTAGAGGGAGTTTCAAAAGTAAAAAATTTGTTTTTATATATATTTGAAGAAAATATTTTTAGGTTTAGAGTGATCGCTTCGTTAACCTCCAAGACGTGGTTCAAAAGTTTGTCACAAGAAAAAAGGAAGTGCCTGGCTTATAAGGGAAACATAGTTACGAATTTACTGGTGTCCGAATTAGCCCTTTTCAGAGGGTTCTCTTATTGTTTGAAAATTTGTGATTCATGAATTCAAAGTTACATAGCAAGATTGAAGATTGGAGAATCTCAAAATTCTTATGTTGGCAAGATATTGGACACAAAATAATTCAGGAATTCAAGGAGAAATTGTCTTCCAAAAAGTAACGTTAATCATACACTTGTTTTATTTTCTTGTGGACCAACAAAAGGTTAATTTGCATGTGAAAAGTTGCATTATCACCAAATAAATGGCGTTCGCTCAAGTCAAACTCAAGATAAAGGTTACGTTACGTATTATTTACATCAATTCAATTTGTTTATTTATTTATTTTGCTATATATTGTGTGCGTGTGAAAAGGAATCCATATACTCCATGTTTGTATGATTTTTCTAATTAATTTAATTATCAAGAAGGTGAGGTTAGGTTTTCGCTAAGCTTTATTTTTGGAACCCCCCATCAAAAAGTAATACTGTGGGATAAGGACTGAGGAGCGAACCTGATCATATCATTTACAATTTAATCAAATTTGATTCTGTCTATTTTGATGCTTATATTATTTTTTAACAGTAGAAGGTTTTTCATTTTTACTTCTTCCATCACAAAAAAATATATATTAAATACTACTCGATTTTATTTTATTAAAAATGAATTGTCACTCAAATAATAAATGCATATTATTTCAATAAAATTCACTATTTTTTTTTTAGACAGAACAAATATCATAAAACATTGCACTCCGTCAGACCATGCATCACGATAAATAAATTTATGAAAGTTGAGCATGAAGCCGGTGATATCATTCTATCAATGGTATCGATCGATGTAATATATGACAACTTAATATTCACACCATCACGTACTATGTAGACATAGATATATACACATTAATGTAGTCTGAAGGCGTTAGCTAGCTCTTAATTAATAGTCACGCAGTGCCATATGTACATCATACGGCAAACATATATAGGAATGATTTTGAGGTCGCTTCCAAAGTTACAGGTTGATGCAAAATCAAACAAAATACCATTTCATCTATCCGAAATAATTTTTCAGATTGAATTTTTATTTTTAGTTCAAAAATTATACTAAAAGTAAAATTCAAACTGGATAATTATTTTAATAATCACATATTTTAATAGTTATAATTAAATCATTCCATCAATTTATGTATCCGTTCGAAATAATGTATAATTAGTTAATTGTGATAGTCTATCCGATCTCATTCATAAGGCACACATATGTAATGAGATTGAGAAATTAAGTACGTATTGTAAAGAGTTGACATTAATACTTTCTATGTCTTAAAATTATTATATAATTTTGACTTTCAGTTTTAGTATAAATTAAATTAAAAATAAATATCCAAACTAGACAATAATTTTGAGACGGATGGAGTAGTAATTTGTTTTGAGAGCACTGGGTAGCAAGAGTCTAGAGCACAATGCATAAGCCTGCCCACATGTTTAGGATGCGATTAAGGAGTTAATCAAGTACTTAATTTGTGGGTACGTTTAGCAATTTGGAAGAATGGCAGTTTTGAGATGTAATTTGGATGGTGACGCTTCGGGTCCTCAGAGGCCCAGACTTGTCAAATTGCACTCTCACTTTCCCTTTAATTACAGTTGAAGAGTTTTTATATAGTAGCTGTGGCGTGCACCAACATGACGTTGAGATTAATAAAAGTGCTTTTCCCTGAATGAATTTTTAAGAAACAAAAATCATAAAAATGAAAATTCAAAGTGCACAATAATTATGGAACGGAGGGAGTACATTTTATGTGAGAAAAACTTCTCCATTGACTCTCTAAAAAAAAAAAAAAAAAATACTGTAGAAGACAATATTGTCATAATGAAGTGGACTTCTATGATGTTTTTAATGAAAGCAAGCATAGATTAACCAGGCCAACAGCGACATGTAATTCTAGGAAGTTTTTAATTTATTATAACAAGGACTAAATTTGGCCAGTCAAATTAGGATTCTTTCTTCATTCATTAGTTTATCATATTATGTAATTTCGGTCTCATTTTTCTTAGGTGTGGTGAAAAGTGAAGACAACATTTACCCAATCATCCAAGTTAATCATCGTACCTGACATAATGTTTTCCATCAGCATACAACAGTAAAGGAATTTTACGACTTGCTCTTCCTTTTCACTATATATTCAGCATAATTTAAACTTGGCTACGTATGTTTATTTGAAAACTTTTTTTTTTCTTTCCCTCAGATATCAAGTATGCAATAAAAATGGACAATTTCTTGTACATGTAAGGACTTGAAACAGTCACTAGCTGCACTACCTGCAATTTGAAATTGTTTTTCTTCAAAGAAAATACTCCCTCCGTTCCATAATTATTGTCTAGTTTCAGTTTTCATTTTTAATTCAAATTGTAGTAAAAATGAAATCTCAAACTGGACAATAATTTTGGGACAGAGCTCCGTCTCATAATTATTGTCCAGTTTTAATTTTTACTTTTAATTCAAATTGTACTAAAAGTGAAATCTCATTCTGAATAATAATTTTGAGACAGAGGGCAGTATATATTGTTGGAAATATGACGTGGTGATAACCAAAACAGAAAATATTCAAGTTCTAGAAGTAAGAATAATAGAGATGCTGATGTGTTTGTTACTTACGATGTGGGGTTTGTCGTACCATCGAGTAGTTGACTAACTTGGTTGGCAAGTAGGCAAAGTGCCTTTTTTATTTCTTTCTTTTTCTTTCTTTCCAGGAAAAACAAAATAAAAAAAAAATTATTCCAACGATATATTTATAAAACCAGTGGCAGCGACCAAGTCAAATAAAGTGAGACTGCTTCTTTATGCTCCCCAGTGCTGCAAAATCCCAATCTTCTGCAGTCATTTGTACTCTCACTGTCTAGAAAATCTTTAAAAACTAAAATTATAAAATTATACTTGTGAAGTTTGTATCATTTAAACTCTATTATTAAAAAACTAATAAATGTACACAATTGTTATTACTTTTTCAATTTAAACAAATAAGTTATTATTCAGTTTATGAATTTTAATTTCTTAAATTGAATTATCCGAAGAGTAACATCATAAATAAATTGCATGGTGAACTCAGCAAAACAAAACAAGAAGTAGTAGTTCAAGATGTTGTTAGGATGACGATGGAACAACGTTAGGATGGGCCATCATTTACAGTTTTTTTTTTAAAAAAAAAAAATCACATCACTTACAGTTGATTTCCCAAAATTATTATAACTATATATATTTCATTAGTGGTGTCACTTTTTATTCGGATTGTCTGATTTGTCTATGTAGTAATTGGAATTTTTTACATTGACTTTCTGTCACCGGCAAGGGTTGTAAAACAGTCTGTTTTGAATCAAGAACGTTTGGGTAAGAAATTAGAAGAAATCAAAATTAAGGCAGAGAAGAATGAAGAAGAACAGAGACAATATTCAAAGAGAGGGAATCAGACTTCATATCATTTCATTCAATAATCCTTTTTTTCCAGTACAATGAAAGGATGTAGAACGTGAAAATTAATATCATAATCGAGCCACAATGTAACAATAAATTTTTTCATCTTTTATTCTGATACAACAAAACTAATATTGACAATTACAAATGAATACTTCGAATCTATAAAACTCAAAAATACCTCCTAAGACATGACACTTCCCAATAATGACTTTGGAGCTACGAGGTAAAGCCCATAAGCTAGCTGATGATGATCAAATCCAAGCAAAAACAATTTCACTAACCTACCTAAACTATGTAGGGTTTCCAGTTCAATAATGTAATTAGTACCCTTGATATTCCAATTTTAAAAATTTATTTATTAAATTAAAATAAACAAATCTATTTAGTACCCCTGATATATATGACTAAGTTTGGGACAGACAAATTTTTTCTATACTTATTATAGCATGAGTTCTAAAAAAAATAAATAAATCTAATATGACTGCCGATGTTTGATTCCGACAGCAATCACATAGTAATAGATGTGTCCACGTTGGCACGTATATAGTTTACCGTGCAACAGAGATTAATTCAAGTATAGGAGGAAAAGACGTCCTTGATGAAGACGATATTTGTTACCACTATAAAGCACTTGGGATTGATTAAATCGATTTTGCCTCCTCCCCCAAACTAAACTTAGTACGAAAACTGAAACCGTTATTTGTTAGAATTTGGTGCGTTATACCAACAACAAAAAAGTCGATAGTGTATATTCAGTGCAGCGAGTATACGTACTTATAGTTTTCAAATTCATGACTCATATAATTGAAAAGAATATATGGTAATAGACCATTTCTTTTAGTACAAAGAAGGAGATATATGCCTAGAAGCTCATATTCGTACAGATCAAGAATATGAAAAACCCATTATATCATGTTTCAATCAAGGAACTAATCCTATTGGCGGATCGGTGATCTTAACTAATCCAACCGGCGCAGTAGATGCTAAAGTAACAAGAAAGTCGGTAATAGCCATTTTCATCATTACAGGCTTAAAATATGTATGAAACACATATACTAAACAGCCGGAACTGGCCGTTTTGGATAACAAAAAACAACAAGAGAGATAAGATTAGTTAGCTGTTCTTACCAACCTGAATTAATTAGTCGTACTAGTTTATTTCATTATATATATTTAATGTCAGAGAGAGATTCTCAGCGTGTGGAATCCTACCTATTCTTACCAGAGCACACGATTACGAAAAATATAAAACCCTAATTTTATATATCATCCATGGTTGACTTTCTGTGTTATTGATATAGTCATGTAATGCAGTAGTATTACTGGATAGCTACACTACAAAAATATATATGCAGACGACGATGGTCAGTAGGATTATACCCAGTAATTATTAAAAGAAGCCCTTCGATCGCCCATATGCACCGGATTTGTATTTATCTACGTTTGTCCAATTGAAATACTAATATTGCCATTTAATAATTTGGCAAAGTCAAAGCCAACTGTGTGATTGGACATAGTAGACTTTGTTGCATTATTATTTAAAGTGTAGTTAGTCGTACATTTTTGGATTTAAGCCTAGTCCACTGCATCATGGTGGATTCGTGCACCCATTTTGATTGTGTTTAGGAAATTTCCAACTCAATACTTAATTATTGGAATAAAAATGTATCAATTGTGGTACGCATAGATAACGGTTGGGGGTATTTGCCCCTCTGCCCTAATGTGCCTGACAACTTAGTACTTATTTAGAGGCCAGCATTTTTTTTCAAAAAAAAAAAAAAACGACACCTATATATTAGTTAAAAGTACGTATATTTGTTACATTAGATTTTACATATGCTAATTTATGTAAATCACGAATATTATCTCTACTCACTTTTACTAAAGTGCAAGATTTAATTATAAAAATTTATTAACGTAACATAATAATAACTTCTTGAACTTTCGTGGGGAGAGAGGCCGATCGTTGAGTTGTTTAGAGGCAGGCATTATATAAGAAGACGTTCTAAGTCTAGAATTGGGTTAGAATGTTAAAATTTTTAAGAATGCGGTATGTGATAAAAACAAATGATCTAACCTTTGTAATTTATGAAGTTATTAAACATTGTGACGACGAGTTTCTTGTACAGATCGACAAATTATTAAAAAGTATATGTAGTTAATTAATTAATTAAGACTGTGGGAAAATATTCGGGATTTTTTACAACCCATGTAAGAAACGCGGCAGCTAGCTACTGTGTGACTGTGTGTATGCAAAGCTAGTAACTAAAAAAAAAAAAAACTGCAGTTTCTTGATATGTACTGACTCCATTCTTTTGAAAAGCAGCAGCGGTTTCTTAAGATTTAGAAGCTGTCAAGAGCGTAGTGCGGTCTTATTCTTGGAGAATATTACATTGTTGAAACAATCTTCATCCCCTATTTAATTTACCCAATCAAACCATAGCGTTCAAAAAAAATATAACATAAAATACTGGTATGTGTATGAAATTCTGTTTTCCTCCAAAGTGGAAAAAGAGGAACTTGTACCCAAAAACAATTAGGACCCGAAATCGTGGTTTAAGGGGATTAAGTGTAGTTAAGTGCATTATGACTTGATCAAACCTCCCAAGAGGGGTGGGATAGTCATGGTACAGTGATTTGACTGACTTCCTTTCTGGGAAGTGTGAAATTTGCAGCTGAATCAGATACTCGCTTTGTGCCCATTGATTAATCTATTACTATTACATTTAAAATTTTTTAAAAAAATGTATCAATCTCAATGGGGGACAACTAAATCTCTCCCATGCTCCTTGAAGCATTTGTTCCCAAAAAAAATATAATAAAATGGAAAGAGAGAGAGAGATGATTAGAATCTCACCTGTGACATTAAGTGCCACAAGGTGCTTAATTAGTCAATGTTGAATGAGAGGATAACTATTCCACCAAGAAAAAACAAAAAAAAAAAAACCAAAAACCTGTCATCTTTTGAATAATGTGATGTATGTGTTACTCTCTCCATTCACAAATAAATGTCATTGGAGGAAAAATTAAATATTACGAAATAGATGTCGTTCTTACAAATCGAGGCATATTTTATCAATTTTTTTCCAATATTACCTTTACATTGGAAATTGTTGTGATGTTTAATGTAGAATTGAAGTATTAGAACTGAATTTTATTGGGACTACAATTGAATTAAGAATAAATGAGGGTATTATAGTATTTTAACAAGATAATTATTACTTCCTTAAACTTTGTGAAATCTCTCTAGCCACGTATATTTGTAAATGGAGGGAATACATAAAAACAGTCCGGAAAATACTTGAAGGAGACGAAAAATGTGCTTTAAATCACCACAAATATCGGATAAAGGTCATAATTTGTTTCCCCATTCAACAACTTACACATCAATTCACTCTGTGGTTAAATATGAATAGCAATATTATAGCATAGTGCAAAATGTCTTGCAGGTTTAATCATAAATAAATATTGATCCAAACTTTCCATGTCTTTGAGTTTTTTTTTTTTTTTTCTTTCTTTCTTAAGCTTTTGGGCACACTACTCAGTACTCACAAAAAACCACAAAAAATAATAATAAATAAAAAGCAAAACCCAAAATAAGACTTATAGTTTGGTTCATGTGAGGATTGAGTAGGATTGGTGTTTATGTATCAAGACACTATGGGCTAAAATTCTAGCAATTGATACACTAGTAAGTTTTTAGTTGGTCCAATGTTCATGGAGCATTTATAAGGCCGGAGCCCAACAACAACTTTTTGCAATGTTGGGAGCAGCCCAAGTTTTTAAATATACAAAGACCTCTGGAATCCTCGTCACTCGTCGTCATACTGCGTCCCTCTGCCCAATCAGATCCCAGCTTCCACTTCCAACAACCAATTGTACATTGACACGTAGGATCTGGACGCAACCCATCTGGAAACGACAATCTTTAACCGTAACTCGTCGGTTCGCTCCAATATCAGTTATATGCTGTCACATGTAAATCAAAAACCTCCAAACTCAAACTGAATTAATTTGCAAAATCCTGCCACAACTTCGCGGGGGGTGGCGCGTGGGATCTCAATCATCCCGGCGAGTTTGAAAACTTTGAGTTGTTTAGGAGTGAATACTATTCGGTGATGGAGTCCCACGGCTCCGGGCTCCGCCGCGTATTTCTCCTGTCCTTCTGCGTCGCCGGGATCTGGTCCGCTTACATTTATCAAGGCGTCCTCCAAGAGATTTTGTAAGTCAATTTTCATTCACCCTTTTCGTCATCATTTGGTTTCTATTCGTATATTTCGTGTAGCTTTTTTTATGACAACAGTCATCGGTTCCCTCACTTGTTTATTATTGCTACATGATTTGATTTTGGGGATCAATGGCATTTCATCAATGTGTTTATGCTGGGGGTCAAATGTTTAGTTTCTTGCAATTTAATTGTAAACTTAAAATATGTATGCTGTGTATCTTGTCTTCTCATTTTGATGTACACTTGATGCTGAAGTAGTTGATGTAGTTAGTGGATTGTGATGGTTTTTGGTTGATTTTGAGCAATTTTTTATGGCTTTAGGTCCACGAAGCAATTTGGACCCGAAAAGAAGAGGTTTGAGCACTTGGCTTTCCTCAACTTGGCACAGAATGTGGTTTGCCTCATATGGTCTTTCATAAGTACGATTATATTCTGGCTTTTCCTTCTTAACTCTTAACGATTCCTTTTGTTCGCCGTGGCTATTCATTTTTTGAGGAGAAGTAAGAAGCTTTATTTTAATTTCATCATGCAGTGATTAAACTTTGGTCCAATGGCGGCAGTGCTGGTGCACCATGGTGGAGTTTCTGGAGTGCTGGAATTACCAATACCATTGGACCAGCCATGGGGATTGAAGCATTGAAATATATCAGCTACCCTGGTCAGGTGAGCCTATACTTCTTCATTTTTTGTGCTCCTTTTTGTTCTGTTTGAATTGTTGCTGAACTGTAGCTATGGCCAGCCTTCTATATTCGCCTGATTACTACTGTTTTTGAATGCTTATGCAAGTCGTCATTGTGTGCAGGTCCTGGCCAAATCATCAAAAATGATTCCAGGTGGGTTATGAGCTTGTATTTCTGTCCTACTGCAAAATTTTTTGGTGACCAACATGCCTTGTGTACGGGAAGGGGGTCCATGCATTTTGTTCTTTATTCTACAAATTCTCTTTCCATTGGATGGATTGAATTTGCTCTTTGTCGCTGTAGTGCAACTTCTGATATTGGCGTCTTTTTTGATTTCGGGAAGTTTGCACTTGTATTTTAGTTTGGCATTTGGTTGAGCCTATCCTTCGAAGATGTGATGATTGCTCTGCATATAGAATATTTATAGGCCAAACTATTGTACTGTAAGCTATGTCATACGTTGGGGTATGTAGAAGCCTATGTTCACCATTCATGGGAAGTAGAATGAGTAACTTGTCAAGGTTTAAGATGGTTTCATTTAGTAATATATTCGTGTCCTTTTGCAGTCATGTTGATGGGAACATTTGTTTACGGCATAAGATACACCTTTCCTGAATATGTCTGTACATTACTTGTTGCCGGTGGAGTATCAATCTTTGCACTCTCGAAGGTTAGCTCCTAAAACTCATGGTTGATAGGGATTATTGAGAGTCACTCTTTTTCATGTTTGTCTTACTCTTCAACTTCGTGTGTATGGAAGTGAGTTATCCTTCCTGTCCCATTTGATTGATCGTTGTTTTTCTCTGGTTTTAGCCTAGCTCAAAAACCATTAGCAAGCTGGCGCATCCTGATGCTCGACTTGGATATACTCTATGCTGTCTAAACCTTGCATTTGATGGATTTACCAATGCAACTCAGGACTCTATTACAGCAAGGTATCTGAATCTGGAAACTTGATTTGGTGGACTTCGGAATTGTTATTTTTAAGCTATCATACATATTCAGAAGTCCCTTCTGATTACAGATGACATCATACTAATGCCCGTTCATATTCTGGTGCAGGTACCCAAAAACAACTGCTTGGGATATCATGCTGGGAATGAACTTATGGGGCACCATTTACAACGTAGTCTTCATGTTTGGTTGGCCACAAGCCAGCGGATACGAGGCAGTTAAATTCTGCCAGCAGCATCCAGAGGCGGCTTGGGACATTTTGCTCTACTGCCTGTGTGGAGCAGTGGGCCAAAATTTTATCTTTTTAACCATTAGTCGATTCGGTTCCCTGACTAACACAACTATAACCACCACCCGCAAATTTGTCAGCATTGTGGTTTCTTCACTACTCAGTGGCAATGCTCTGTCCCCAAAGCAATGGGGAAGTGTCTTCATGGTATTTTCTGGATTGTCGTACCAGATATATCTGAAATGGAGAAGATTACAGAGAATGCAAAAGAAGAAGAAATCCACGTAAAACAGGTCTGTAGATCTTGATATTAAGGTGTAAGTTTTTAGCCCATTTTGACTTCGCATATGATAGTATAACAAGAAGGTCGTAGCTTTTTCTTTCTTACAATATTAGTCTGGTATAGTATTGGTGTATTTACAGCCAACTGATGGCATTTTCCGCAAACAAATTGTATTGGATTGGATGTATTCTAAGTATATTAGACATCCAATGAAAATTTTGATATTTTCTTGGTTACCTGGTCTCTGCAATTTGCACATGTGGCTTGTTCTTGGATTTTTGTTATGGAATCGCGGGTTTTATTGTACGGAATGACTGAATAAGTAGGAGAAACTGATTGAATCATAATCGTAATGGAAACCGAACCAGGTGAGATTGCGTCTGGCTTTAGTGCTTATGAGTATCGGTCATACCAGCAGAATTTTTCATCGAAGACCTCATAATCAAGGAAGAACTTTTTACTTTCCACATCCTCAACTAAGATATCAACACTCTGGATTTGTTGAAGTTCCTTGCTAGAGGAGCTCTTGGACCGTCTGCCCTTAATTGCTAGTAATTTTTTACTGGTTAGTTTTTCAAGGATTAATATTTTAACTCTGCAAAAAAAAAAAAAAGACGATACGAGTAGAGTTGGACAGTTGATATATTATTAATACGGGACGGAGAGAGTACATATTCAAATTTTATTACTACGAAATAACAAGAAAAATTTATGCTTTACTTCAATCAATTGTCATTTCATCCACTAAGATGTTCATTAGTGCCTAACAACCCATACCAGTATCCCATCTAATATATCTTCTCCTTCCATTATTATTTTGTTTGCTGTGATGTGTATCTAACGGCTACAGCGGGGTGCCGACAAATTCAAAAAGAGAAGAAACCATTTTTTTTTTCAGTCATTTTTTTGAAATTTGTACTAATTTATTTTAATTGCTGGGGAACATGGTGGACCGCCTGCAATCCATGCACTTACTCAAAGTAGGTTTCAAATGATGAGATTCACATCTTTGGTGATCTAGAAAACCGGCTTGTAATTACTCTTTTATCCCTCAAATTGAAACAATGGGCATAACGATTTGCTAATTTTGAGAAACAAGAAATACACATTATTTTGTGAATAACACGGTTTCAATATAGAGATCATAACTAAAAGAAACAAACTCATTTTGACACCCTGCCCAAAAATTTTAGAGTTAAATACATATATATATATATATATATATATAAAAAACACGACTAAATTGTCACCGGTTTGTCTTTACAAGTCAAATCTGGTCTTCCTACATGTTGCTCAAAGGTGGATGGACTGTAAGGTAAAATGGTTGACACTCAAGAGCACTACTTTAATTTGTACCGGGTTCCCTCCCTCTTTTTTACATGTACCTTTTGCTTTTGATCATCACATTTTGTCCTCCGCCAACAACCAACCCGCTGACCATGTTAAATACCCAACCTCTTCCCCACAAGGATTTCCCCGTCCCCTGCCTCAGATAAATTTTCAGAGAAAAAATCAAGTCACAGAAGAGCAGAGAACCAACTGAGGGGTTTCTCAAGGCAAATGCAGCAGAAAAAGAGCATGGAAATCTTGTAATAACTCTTGTTCCACTCTCTCAAGTTTCTTTCTTTCATTTTCCATTGCTTTTATAGCCCAACTGGGCATTTTCATCATCTGCATTCATGTTTTTCTGTCATTCGCACATCTGTAACAGATTTGCTTTTCTATGTGCAGTAAAACCTTTTTCAGACGAGCAAGAAAACAGAATTGTCCGCACTCTGGCACACATTCCACTTCCCATTCTAGTAAGTACAAATGTTACATGTAAATATCAAAAGAACAAAAAGAATTTATATGAACACCATGAAAACTTCACCTATCATACTCTGCACACCTTAAACATCAAGGAGTCCAATTATCCTGGTTGAGCCTCCTTTGCTGTTTTTTTTTTTTTTTTTTTGGTAGTCTTTTCCTATCATCTTTTCAAATTTTCTCTATAAATGCCTAATTCTGGCGAGGTGCCGGTGTCTACTTACACTCTAAATAACTAGGGAATTATACGGGGTATGTCTATACAATTGGCATCATCAAGGCCAAAATTTGTGGGAACTTCGACCTCCAAAACTCGAGTTCCCAACAACACACAAAAGAATTAGACACAATACTAAAAGCCACACAGAAAATCCATGTGAGTATTAGGTTACTCAGCAAAGAACTCATAAGGCGATCTAGAATGTGCCATAACATTCTAGATTGCAAAGCAGATCCTCATAGGCCTTCTGCAAAAACACAGGTCGAGCTGACTGCTATGGAAGAAGGGAGTGAGATTAAAAGCTAAGGTAAAAAGCCCCATATGCTGAAAACTGGAATTAAACAGTGAAGGAAGCTCTGAATCAAGTGAGATGGATCAAAGAAAACCGTCATAGGCTTTGAAGGAGAGCCCTTTTGCAAGCGGGAGGTTGTGAAAGATTTGTGCTTGGTTTTAAGCAAGTGGACTCCATTCCAAGTGCTCTTAGTAGAAACTGCCTCTCCTGCATAATACAAATATACTTCAGTACTGCACCTGTGAATCGAGGATCTGCATTTCATATGCATCAATATACTGACAGACATACTACGCACACTTCCAAAATAAATATTTGTTTTGATTTACCAATCAACAATACACAAAATGATGCAAATTAAGTCGCCACTTGACCTGAAAATCTCCAATGTTTAAGAAAAGTAGCACCGTTGTCCAGTAATTTTGAGATGATTTATGCAAATGCAACTGCAACTTTGTAAGTTCATAGGAAGATAATGGCCAAGCTTGTGCAATTGGAATAGAGAAGAGAAGGGATGCCGTGGAAGACATAGGTTATGTTTCACTTAAATTGCAGGCTAATGAGATGCTGCTTTTTACTATAGTCAGTAAAACCCCAACAAGCATCCATGTAGTATGTTAAAATCTAAGAATGGCATGCATTTGTTATATTGCTTACTGTCACACGTTAAACCAAGTGAAAGGGAGAAATGAGTGGAAAGCAGACACATTTCAAAATTAAATTTCCAGGCTTTTACTCCATATGAGAAGCTTGCGGGGGCTCAGTTCAATACTATACTAGCTTTCTGAAACTTCTTGATTATCATGAAAATGTCGTAGCTTTTATCTCTAATAATGATATCAGCTCGTAGGAAGAGGTCATTTCTAAACAGCCTTGGGAAATTGGAGATTTAACAGTTAGAGAACAATTGACTGCTGCTTGCAATATGTCCAAGCATACGTGTAAATCACATCTTACTCACGCTTTCTGAAAATTTTGGGCTGGGGATTGCTGCAGCCATTGACTTAAACAGTGGAGTCTCTTGAATAGGGGAACTGAACTCCGTATTTGAATAGCTAAATGCAGATACAGCATTGCCTTTTATGTCATCACAGTCGGGCAAAATGTCTGCTGCAACAAATGTTCAATTTCTTAGACAAGGGCATCGGAGAAGTTACTGAATGGCTTCACATAAAAAACAAAAGAATTACAGACCTTTATCAGAAGGTTTGCTGACGGGTATTTGATTTTCACCTTCAACTATCCCATTAATATCACCAACTTGAGCTACTAGCGAGTCGGCTTGAATTCCCTGATATGGTGCACAAAGCTCAGAATGACATTGCTCTATATTATCAAGAGGCACTTGGGTTGTTGGAGGTGATCCAGCACTGAACTCCGAGCAGCCGGAGGTCTCTTCATGTAAATCAGGTTGCCTGCAAATCCACCATTATAGTTATCTTGGTACTGATTGAGAGATCTGAACTAAACATCTGTGCTGCTTGGTGTTTTACCTCAATGATATACGACTGCCTTCATCATTTCCTTGCAAATCCTCAATCAAGTCCTTAATAGTCTCAAGTTGAAAATCCATGTCAGAAATCGTTAGGCAGAGCTCGTCACTTTCTTTGTTTTGGTTCAAGAAGTCTTGAAGAACCTGAGAAGAGATTCAAGTTTTCGTATTAATGGAGGTGAAAATTTTATGCAATTCCAGTATACTAATGATGCAAAAGATGAACTTTTGAGTGGTAACGAAGGTTTGTCCATATCCTTTACTGCCAGAAAACATAAGATTCGTAGAATTAGAAAAAAAAAGTAAACTTTGAACAATCAATAACTAATCCATGCAAGACGTAATAGAAAGTGGAGTTCAACTTGTATCCGAAAGGAGAAACGGTGATCCCTTTTCAAGCTCATTTACCTTGTGAATTTCAAATATTTAGTTCCTATAGGTTTCAACTTACGTTTTTAATTTTCTGTTTTCTACATGTCTAGGGGGGAATCTAAAGGTCAGGTGCGTTTCTCTCATTTTATGAAAAGATAATTAATTGCAGGAATGTAATGACTGTAATACCTTCCAGGCATTTTCAAGGCTCTGCTCTGTATTATCTGAATTTACTTTTGCTGCAAGTGAGCTGAGCAATTCTGCTTGTTGCAACAATGCTAGTACCTTTGGATCATCCTTCTTGATAAATGTACCTTGATTTTGGCTGTTTCCACCTGAGCAAGGACATGCAAAGAAGGAGATAGTAAACAAATTTGTAATCTTAATTCAATTATGCAATGTGGAATTGTGGATGGCTTGCTATTCAAGCATCAATTCCCATCTCTCAGGGACTTCAGGAAATGATGGTGGATTAGTGGTCTACAACCAAGAATGTATAAAAGATAATTACCATCAACAGAAGCCTCCTTAACATCATCGACGAACTGTTCACCAGACAAGCTGCTTTCATCCTTGTGGTTTTGAGGAAGCACTGCAAAAGGCGGTCTACACATTTGAGTAGTTGGTCCAGATTTGCCAACTTCCTGTTTGCAGTTCTCAGTCGTACTGGGTATGTGGCTTCTCCTGAAGTAATGCAACGAAGTCAGATGGCTTAAGTTGATCTTGATGTATGTAAAATCTGAATATTGCAGAGCTAGTTGTACCTCATTTTCTTCAAATGTTCTGCAGTTTCTGATATTCCATCTGTACTGAGACCAGCCGGAAAGATGATTCTTTTGTTGTTCAAATTGATATAAGAAGTGTTGTTCTCCTTAGCTAAGGCCTCATTTTTGGCTCTCTTCTTACATAGCGTAGAGAACCGATTCTTCACTGCATTATCAGTTCTGTTTCCACAGACCAGAGTTGCACAACCAAGCAAATTAGTACTTATGATTACAATTAAGTTCATTATTAACATAATGGACAAGGAGAAAGAGATCCATTGACTTAAAATGTCCCTTACCTGCCAGAAACAACCTTAGCTATTTCAGTCCATCTATTGCCAAATATCTTCTGTGCCTGCAGAGACATATTTCATTTTTAGTTGAACAGAATAACAAGAGGACTGGTCATGTGGAAATGATCAATCATCAGACAGATTAATTTGAAACACTCTGCATTAATGAACCCAAGCAATCCCTCAGATCCCGGGCGGACGACTTGAATGAGCATATCAAGTCAAATTGAATGCATTCATCATTTGACCAATTCAAACCAATACCACTGGAAGATGATATACTTATGGTTGGGTTTTCTGCGAAACCGAAAAAGAAATCTGGGACAACCATGGAACCTCAATTAAAAACACCATCTATAACTCAAAAGGGAGCTTTCCGTAGCATCAGTATACCTCACACAAGAGCAAGTCTTCTTCAGGAGACCATCCACCTTTCTTGAAATCAGAGTTCAAATAAGTGAACCACCTGCATCATTATTGGTAAGAGTCATATCAAACATCAAAATCCAAAGAAAGCCCCCCAAAACAGTACGTCATATAGCTTGAATGAATGCTTAAAGTAAGATGGTTTCCCACCAACCTTCTTCTGCATTGTCTGGTAGTTTTATCCTTGAATTTTGAAGCAATGATCGCCCAACTGCTTAAAAGAACGCAAAACATCAAAATCAAATCCTATGGCATCAAAAACAAAAACAAAAAAAAAAAAAAAATCATTTCCACATTAAATAAAAACACTAATACGATAAAAATCCGTACTTGTCAGTTCCATGGATACCAATCTGCTCTCTGAGAATATCATCCTCCTGCAAGTAAAGACCATCCATTTCATCACGATCATTAAACCCAACTCCCAGAGGAACAAACAAACAAGCCCACAAGATAAGAAGGAGAAGAAAACAGACCTCAGGGGACCAGGAAACGATATGCCTCTCTTTCTGCTTCTGGACCGGTTGGGGGTGTTGACCGGAGTTGGGAATAGTGGGAGTATTGTTGGGGTTAAGCTTCCGCTTCACACTCTGCATTGTCTAAACGCTTTGTCCACCGCCGCTACTCCTCCCCCGCTCTCGCATGCTAAAGTTAGAGTCTTTTGGTGAGAGCGGTTTTATATATATAAAATAAAACCAGAAAAGGGATAGATAACCAGTTTCACTCTTCCTTTTTCTAACCTCTTTTTCTCTTTCTTTTCTGATTACTCAAATACAAACAATTTAACTCCAAAAAAACGGAACAGGCAAAAAACACAAGGTAACAAACACTTTTAAGTGGAAAAAAAAAAAAAAAACCCTTTAAGCCATTTGATGCCTAGGATTCGAACTTTTGACAACAACAACAACGGCAGCACAAACAGAATCCCAAAATTAGGAACCAAAATCAGTCACAGTTAACCTTATCGCAAACACATACTAGTTCTTATATGTATATACATAAAAAAAAAATAAAAAAAATAAAATAAAAAGGAGATGGAATTAGAAAAAATAAGGCAAAAGAAGTACATGCCTCGAGATTCGTGAAATAGCAGGGATGATGATGCTAAGCAGGGGGTAGTGAAAAATGGGGGGATAGAGGAGGAGAATTGATAGGATGAGATGAGGGGAGGGGAGGGAGGAGTTTTGGGCAGTATTTTGTTGAAAAAAAGAGAATTGAGAGATTGGGGGTGTGGTGTGGTGGACTCTGGTGGTGGGGGTGGCTGCCTTTTCTTGTTTTGTGCCTCAAAGTTTGAGGCTTTCTTTCCAATTGGGGGTGCAAAAATTAGTAAGCAGTAGTAATAGTATAAGGGGTTTTTGTTATATATGTTATTTTTATAAAATAAGAAATTAAAAACAAAAAAAAAAATCAACGGAACAGTATAGAGATGAGCGCGGGTATGAAGGCAAGTTTGAAAAATAACGCTGAAATCCACGAGACTATAATTAATATATACTCCTCTCCTTTGCTAATTTTTTTTGTTTTGAGGGAGGGAGACTGGCAGGCATTCATCACACCCCCCACTTAGTACACACAGTCACACACTCATATAGTAGTAGTAGTAGTAGTTGGCATTATCACTGCGTTGCTATCTTACTTGTCTGCGTTTCTTTCTCCTTGGTTGTTTTTGTTTTTTTGAATGAAACTTGACAATGTTCGTGAGCTAACTGTGCGTGTGTGTGGTTCTTCTCACGTTTTCAATTTCAAAATGCTTAGGGGGATATACTATTACTTGTGTTTGGCCATATTCATGAGGTTGATACATGAATAATTGATTGAGTGAAATGAATGAATGAATATATTCCTTCTTTTTTTTCTTTTTTGTATGTTTTGGGGGGAGGGTATCAATTTGAACTTAATAGTGGAGTTTATAAGTTGGGTGCATTACCACGTGAGGGGTTGGGAATGGGAATGGGGGGATTGCGGATTGGGGATGATGATGTGGCAATTGTGCCTCCCAGCTCCAGCCTGGCTTTCTGTTTCTATTTCAGTTTATATCAGCAGCATTAATTCAATTTTTTTTTAAAAAAAAATAATAAATAAAAAATAGAAATAGGTGTTTTCAGTTTAGAATATCAGAAAAAGCATGGGTCAAAGGAATTTGGTCTTATTTTGGCCGTTGATTTTGGAGTTTTGTGAGGTTACGTACGCTTTATGCCACACTAATATATTACTCCTTCTCTCCCATCCTTATTATAAAACATTTTGATTCTTTCTTAAGTTTAACCTAAGATGTATTTTTAATTTTAAAAAATCTTAAAAATATAATTATTATAAAATATTTTTAAGATTTTTATTTTAATTAAATAGACATGTTATGTGAAATTTATGACGAAATTAAAATGACTTATAATAAGGACAAAAGGGAGCAGTAAGTAATATGTACAGTTTACACTTATAAACCAACTTCTGTTTTAACAACCCCAGGATTGTACTCATCCGTCAACACATCACTTTTTTTTCCCGTTTTAATTCCCGAATTACCAAATTGAATGCTGCGTTCCAAAGCGTAATTAATTTTTAACGTTATAAAAAATGAATTTTTTAGCTACTACATACGAAGAAGAACAGCACACTAAACTACTGAAAGGAGTCAAAATCCGTTTTGGAAGGAAAATTTTGGACAGTTAACCAATCCTCAAAAAGAAAACAATCAAAGTCAAATGAATACTAATTATTGCAGTTTAATACTCCCTTCGTCCCATAATTATTGTTTAGTTTGGGTTTTTTTTAGTTCAAATTGTAATTTTTTTGAAAAATCTACACTTCCATGAATGATCCCAAACCAATAAGTTTACATTGTTGTGTAGAACGAGAATTTACAGCAATACTTCTTCTAAGTAGTACTTAAGACTTCAAAGTCAACATCTCTGTGTCTACCGCGTTTTTTCCGGATAAGTTTTCATGAAGACTTTAAACAAATTAACGTTTGATGACAATTGCACCCCCAAAGCCTTTCAAAATGCAGTAGTAAACAGACATGTGCTACCACTTTGTTTTCATTTGATTTAAGATTTAACCGTTGAAATTAGGAGTGCAATTTGGGATTTTGTTGCGTCCACCTCACTCGTTTGATTGAATACTTATTGAAATCGCCAATATTTCCCTCTCCAGTATTTTTTTATTAAAAAAAAAAAAAGTCTCCAATTCGTTGCAAGAAAACGGGAATAATTATTTTGAGTAATCACACGTTGATTCTTGCAAGCGGTAATTTTATTTTACCTATTATGAGAATTGTAAATGTTACTTTTTGAGTGCTTCTCTTCATTTTAATATGTGCATAAACACATTTGAAAGTGAAATAATGATTTAAAAAAAAAAATCACACCCCATTCTGACACGAGAAGTGATCAAAGGTTATTCCAATGTAATTACAACTTGCCAGAACACCCCTCCTCGTAAAGAATTTTAATGCAAAGATCATTACTCCTAATTGATCCACATACATGCATCATCTTCTAAATCTAACTTTCATCTGCTTCTCTTTCATAAGGCAAATTTGTTGGTGGATTGACGTGGATCCAAGTTAATTGCAATTTCACTCTCTGGTTTTGCTCAGACAATCAAGTTCACTTTTCCTTGAATAATTTTATAAACTGAATTCAAATTTGTACGGATGTTTAGTTTTTTCATACGTTGTAAATAATGCAATGTTTGTAGTTCCAAAATGCGTATTGTTGTTGCAACTTCAAAATTGCAAAGCAGGACACTAAAGGCCTCAGTCCGTTTGTCAAATTAAACACGTACGTACAAGAAGACAAATGTAGAAATTTCGCACACACCCAACTGTGTCTCGAATTTATAGTTTGATGCTAACATGTAGGCCTTGCTTTGTTTTTCATGACGATACTATTATAGGCTAAAGAAGTCACCAAAATTTTGAAGCATACTCACACTGAATACTACTCATCCGTTCCAAAATTATTGTCTAGTTTGGAATTTCATTTTTCAATTCAATTTGTACTAAAAATGAAAATTCAAATTAGATAATAATTTTGGGACGGAAGGAGTATTAACTAATGTCATCTCAATTTTTGTAAGTCTTAATTCTTCCCCATCAAGATCAACAATGGTAAGCCCCTCCACTTCCTAGGCTACAAGTCTACAATTCCATTCCTTTTCTATTTACTAATCCATCCGTAGCGTCAATTATTGATCACCCTTCCCACCCCACTTAATTACTCGACTTCTTGGATCAAACCCTTCTTTTTCATTTGATCAAAGTCTTTGGAGATTATTACCCTATGCCCTATCTATTAAATAGCTACGGTTGTAAGACGACTATATATCCATTAATTATTATTATTATTATTATTATTATAATACGTGTTTCTTCTATTTCAAAATGTATGTGTTGTTCAATGAAACAAACAATTTATGTGTTTGTTGGCAGCCTCCAGCTACGTGGTCACCCTAAATGGGATGCCAAGTGGAAAGGGATGGTGACATGTTGTTTGTCAATCTCTTTTTGATGCAATTTGAAAGAGTGGAGCCCTGCCTAATTTAGTCGCTTCTGCTTGTGGCCGAATATATAACACTACCCCCCGGTTACTATCAAATATCAAATGGCCGGTTCTTGTCCCAGCTCTCTATTTTCTTGATTGCGAAATCCGAAATGTACCGCCAAAATGAGCTATTCGTACTTTCGTGATTTCTAGTTGCAGAATTACAAAAATAAATCCACACCTACATATTTATAGAAGAACAATCAGAGCATACTCGCAGTCGTTTGCACAGGTATAAATATACTCTCTCCGTCCCACAAAAATAGTCCACATTGAGGTTTAAGTTTTATATTCCCTCCATTCCTTATTATAAAGCATTTTGATGATTTCGTCTTAAGTTTAACATAAAATGTCTTTTTAATTAAAAAAAAATTTAAAATAGATTTTTACAATCTTTGTATTCTCCTCATTATTATAAAATGTTTTTAAAATTTTTATTTCAATTAAAAAGACATTCTAGGTGAAACTTAGGACGAAATCAAAATGACTTGGTACAAATTTAAAAATTCAATGTGGACTATTTTTTTGGGACGTAAGTAGTACAAAATAAGGCCGTAACAATATTCCGCCAACCATCCAGCCACAGAGGGCATTGGATAAAATGATCATTATGTAACAAAGTTTTTTAATACTTCATTTATTAATATGAGTTATATATATCCCTTATTAAGACTCATATATAAGAGATACATAATGCATACTTGGGACATCTTGTTTAGGATGAATTTTTAATTATGGCGGGTGATCAAGTGTGACAAAACGTCGTATTCATCCATTGTTGATTATGAGTAGCACGGGCAAATCCAAATTATAATTAAAGATATAGTAATATTTACAAAGATGTTGTTTTGAAGGTCAGGAATCAGAATAGGAGTATGAAATACTACGGACTAGTAATATTCAAACTCTTGGTGAGCTGAAAAAGTCATGATCTGTGTGTCATATGTAAACTCAAGTCTATACAATAAATTACAAATGGGTAAGAGAAACCAATACGATCATACTCTTATAACTATGATTTAATAATAATTCTTTTTTTTTAAACAAAATGATTTAACATTAATTGATGGATAAAAAAGTCGTACCATGTTTAATTTAAGAGAGAATATTAGTAAAAGAGTCTAATACTACAAAGTTTTCCCGCTAAAAACTAGGTGGGTAGTGAAACGTTTATAGGGGAGGAATTTGGTGTAATTGGGGTCTATTATAAAAGAAAGGGTGGAATATTGGTGGGGAATTATTATAGGAGTAATTAGCAACAAAGAAGCCTAGAAGCTAGGAGGATTAGGAAGAAGAAGACCAAAGGCAGGCAAAAAAAAGGGGGGTCGGTGGAGGGTTTGTCCCACAACAAATAAGGCCAACCCATCAAATTGTAAGTGAATGACTGCAGAGAATGCAGATGATGATGATAAGTAATATTTCCTCCGTTCAAAAAAAAAAATAGTCCATATTAAATTTTTAAATTTATATTAAAAATAGTATAAAACTTATTTAATATGTATTATTTTTGTGGAACAGACGGGAATAACAAATAAGAACACCCATCCCCCGATAATGGCACCCTATGCAAAAAAAGCTTCCCTGAAATTTCCCACTTTTTTATTTTTTTAATTTTGAGAAGCTAGCCCCGTTTAACGTTACACCCAACAAGAGCAGCATGATTTCCGAAAAGAAAATTCGACCCTCCACTCACTTGATTCATCCTTTTCATTTTTGCCCATTCAATTTTGTCAGTTTTCGAACCAAAACCCGTCATATCGATAATGACCGGAAAGAAATAGTGCAATTGGTTGTTTGATATGTTGTTGTAGATTAATTTATTCTTATTTTGGGACAAAAATAATACCAGTAACTATATTTTTCTTTAACTTCTATCGAGACACCAATTAATTATCACTATCCAAAGTGCAGTTTGTTCCCTTTTTAGAAAAATAAAAAAATAAAAAAATTGTTAGCGTAGAGTAGGAAGACAAATATCAGATATATTTAGAACCTCCTAATATTACCATGTCTCATACTACTATTTATTTTTCTCGTATTTAGGGCAGGGAATATGTTTCACTCTTTTTCGTCGGTGTTGGAAATTGTAGAGAATACTGTTGTGTTGGGGTCGACAAGGTGAAGATAGTGCTCCTCATAACCCGAAAAATAATGAAAACAATAATCATTCTGTTACAACAAAAGTAGAACAGTAGTAGTACTAGTATAGTAGTAGCTCCCAAGTTAATCTTTATGTGTGTGTGTGTGTGTGTGTGTGTGGGTTAATTCTAAACTTGGCAAATGAGGAGAGAAAGATTCTCTGAAAAGGGCACGTGATTACACAGGTTTTAGTCGTTTGACCACTAAAACAATGTGTGTTTTAAGCCCTTTAAGTGGTTCCTCTTTCTTTGTTTTTATCTCTCTCTTTCTCTCTAAAAGTGTGTGTTCAAACTCGTAAAACCACATTATATACGCAGAAACATTCATTCAATCTCATTTATTACCATCATTAACTTGTTTGAATGCATTTCTTTATTCCATTTTGAATTCAGAAGCTATAACTATTTAATTACTGTACGTTAGCAGCATCCATTGATCATTGCATTTTTACCATGTTGACTGTATTGGTTCTCTACAAAGACAATGATCATCCTAGTTTACGAGGAACTTATTCATGCTTCTTCACTATGTTGATTGACTGATCTGTCACCATTTATTACGCTAATTTTTATTTTTTATTTTTATTTTTTGTTTTGTATAAAGAAAATAATGCTAGTATATGCTTTCTAATACATAATGGCACTCGTTGAGAAAGCTGGCTGGTTTGCCAGAATCAAAATGATTTCCAGGAGCGTTTAAATTAAGAATAGGCATCATTCAATTTGCAAAATGGTAGGGAAACTTGCACATATATGCTTTGCTAGCTGATCACACTTACACAAAGTAGTAGGCCGATTTTCCTTTGAAATCTTTTGAAGCTTTGGTTCGATACACCCATGCTTTTCCAGGGGAAAATATAATGCCGCTGGCCTATTTGCCTTAAAGCCATTTTCCCTACCTTCAAAAGTTACGTTTATTATACCCAAAAATAAAAAAATGAAGCAGAAGATTGGACCATGCATACCACCTACCCACATCTAGAGAAAAAAGATGAAGCTATGTACTGTTTACATGATGTTATTAATTAGGCAAACTTGTTAGCATGGTATCCTTGCAATTATCTACGATCGTCACTATTATTGTTCCCACAATGCTTGTTTCCTTTCTTTGGAATTACATTAGTTTATAATTCTCAGAAAAATAGAAAAATGTTGATCACTAGGATGGAATAAGTAAAACCCACACACTATTGATTTCCTTACATGAGCTTCATGAAATTGGAAGCTCGTAATAGGGTTTATTTTAATTTGAGTGAGGTTAATGATGGTGTGAAGAAATTAAGAAAAGAAGAAAGTGTTGATGAAATTAAATTACTATACAGTATGTGGCATTTGCAGTGAGGATGAGGCCCAAGTTCCAAAAGAGATTGATGACTCCAACTGGGATTTTTTTTTTTTTAAATTTATATATACTCCCATCAAAAAAAAAAAAAAAAAGAACAACTTTCATCATTTCAACTCGCGCGGCCACTCCACGAATAACATCTTGCCATGTGGATTCCAATCATCTAAAATTTTGTTTTTCCTTTCATTTTCCTAAGAAAGGGAAATGCCAATGAAAAAAGACGTATTAATAAAAGTGGGCCTATTTTGGCACAATTCCGAACAAAAAGGGGGGTTTCAAATGATCATTTTATTCATATCAGAGTTCAATGATCATATTCATATCATATAGTAGCTAGCTTTCTTTTGATCTGATGTTGTGTGCCACTCCATTCCGCTTGGTTATAAATTTATAATTAACCTTTTTTCCTTTGTCAAAAGAAGAAGAAAGCTTAATTTCAATGACTTAATCAAGCTCAATTCTCTTTCTTCTCGTTTCAAAAAACAAAACAAAAAAAAGAAAAAGAAAAAGAACCATGTTTAAATGGTAATCTGGCTGAGTAAATGAAGTGTGCTTTCCCATATATATTGCTTTGGAATCACTTTAGTAGAAAATTAAAAAGGGGAAGGCAACAGAACAACCTATCCCTAAAAGGGCTTTCTAAGTTGTACGTTTGTTATGGTTCTTGTTTTTGTGCTTTTTGCTCATCATTTACTTGATTATATTCAAATAGACGCTCCATTAAACATCTCTTTTCCACTCAATCGGGTTAAGACCAGTTTAAAAGTGAAGAAGATAATGATGAAGTTCCAGGAAAGAGAGCAACATTTTGAGGCCGAGTAATATTAATTTACTACTTCTTCTTGAAAAATATAATTAATTAAGCAGATAAAGGCTACTCTTTTGAAGTGTTTTTGGTTTGTTTTCTTGTCCTCCCCTTTAAATAATCTCTGCTTATGATTGTGCTTAACTTTGTACTTCCATTGGGTCATGAAAAGTACACAAATGCTGCATTTGAAGAAATTGTTACATTGTCAATTTGAAACCTGAGTTTTGCTAACACAAGTATCAATTTGACAAGATCAAGCATGCATAGAGACAATTGATCAACCCATTGACGTATACAGAGAGAATAACATATATTGGTTGTGCAGCAGCTTTATAGTTGAAAACCCCTACTACAGCAAGCCTGGTGATTGGAAGTTCGCAGTAAATTTATCACACACACACACACACACACACACACACACACACATATATATATATATATATATATCAATACAATGCTTGCAGGAGCACAAGGTATGAGATGTAGAAATCATCAAGTCAGCCCGTTCAAATGTCTAATTAGTGTGGGGTTTTTCTTTTTCAAGAAAAAAAATAGGAAAATTAATGGGACTAGTCAAGAAGTAAACTGAAAACAGTGTAAATGGGACGTATCAAACCGATATTATCCTTTACCGATCACCTTTTAACAGAATGGACCAAAAAGTGTTGATTGTCAAAAAAGAAACAAATGTACACACATCTATACACACACACACACACATGCAACTTTGATACACACCAATTCCATACATCAATCTCTAATCCCATCATGTAGAAAGTAAGGAATAAAAGACCCCACGTGTGGATATTGGTTACAAAATAATTAGTGCAAATAGTTTTCAAACTTTATGTGAAATGTAGGGCTGATATTATATATGTATATAATGCTTGGGATTCCTACAATAAAAATGGAGAGTGTTTTTCTTACTTTCTGAGGTCATAAGGTGTCTTGATTTTCCATCTCTACATGGCTTTTCCTGCAAAGCACGCTCTCCTTAAAGAAAAAGGTTTTTTGAGAATCCTATGTCGACCCATTGCTATATTCCCAAATACTTGTCTTTTCATTTTTCTTTTTAACTTATTACTCTTGCTTTTCTGATTGATCCACCAGCTCCTCTCTTGTGCATCCCCGCCCACCTCCTAGTTTGATTTCGTCTTCCTTTAGTCGTCTACAATTGTATTAACTCCGTCTCAAAAAAATAGTTCACATTGAGTTTCAAATTTGTATTAAAAATAGTACAAAACTTAAAACTCAATGTGGACTATTTTTGTGGGACGGAAAGAGTAGTTTTTTTTTTTTTTTTGGTCTAAAATTGTACTATATGTATCAACAACCATATGTCACCAGTGAGACATTTCAGTTTTTGTTAAAAATCAAGTCTACCTAGTTTATTAAGATTAATAATAAACAAATAAGCTACCTTCCATAGATATAACACAATTTGACAGCTTCATCCTCTGTCAACCCTTACACACTTGATCATCAGTGACCAACTTGACTAGCATCATCTACATACTTATTCAAAATAAATAAGCTAGCTCTTTTTTTGCTTCTTAGAAAATTGTTTTCTTAGTGCCTCGAGAGAACCCACATTAAGAATTAAAAACAAAAAAAAAAAAAGAACGAAAAAGAAAGAGGAGAAATCAGGAAAATAAATGGATACTATAATTTAGTGTCAGCATCCTCATAACCCTTCCTGTAAAATTAGTACCTATCAGAGTTCAGTAAATCATGATGTCCATATACCTAGAGTGTCAGTAAATAGATAGGTTAAGAAAGCAAACATTTGTGGAGGAGCTCTGCATCAAATGAAAACAAATTAAAGTATGCAAAAGGATATTGTTGTTTAAATATTACTAGTAGCTTCCATGCCTGGCAGCCTAAGTAATTATAGAATTTATTTGAGGGGCCTGGAAGAGATATGATCTGCAAGAAGGATATCTAAAATAAACCCCCCAAGTCAATTTGTTCACCAATTATAAGAATCATTTCTGAGGAATGCTTTTGAAGAAAGTAGCCTACAATGTACTTTATGGCATTGGATTCACTGTTACATTCATTTAAACTGCATAATATTTGTCATGGAAAAAGGGTATCAGGTTCCTAGCCTGCAAAGTTCAAAGCCTTAAAGAGATATATCAGGATGTACAACATTCCAATAACCTAAAAATGGGTCATCTTCTTTAACATCTTTCAATAAAGATGTAAGGAAATGGATGAATAAAACCAAAACTAGAATGGCCTGCTCTGTTACAGCCATGACTAGACACCACCAAACTCTCAATTTGTGACAGATCATACAATTTATACTTTTCTGCTCAAACATCATTTAGAACAGAAAAAAAAATGAAAAGAATAAGCCATTGATAAACGGTCAAAAGTCCCAATGAATAAATAACCCCAGCTCTGTTCCATTTAAAGCTTTCAAGTTGGTCCAGTTTCACTTCTATTCTTTTAATTCATCCGCCCCAGTGTGTAGGGAACATGAGCAGAGCTTATAAGCATGGCACGAGAGTACTAGAAAACTGACCATTTAATGTCACCAATTTGAGACAGACTCTAAACTCCATAGAACAGTATAAGAGAATACTAATTAAGAAAACAGTACTTTAAGATGTTAGAGGAGCAGCTTGGTTAAGCTTAGTCAATAATTGTTTAGTCAAATCGTGAACTTCTCACCTCGGTTAAGGAAGTTGTATCCTACCAACCCACCCATCGAGGTAAACTATCACTAAATATTCAAACAAAAAGCACAACGATCATTAACAGCATCAAGTCAAGGTAAGGGAATCGAGCACGATTAAGCATCGGCCCGTAATAACGAGCAGGAATGAAAAAAGAGATTATCATCCTTGATTGGATTCAAGTAGCTAGTTCAAGAATGATGACTGAAAAAGCCACATTAGCGCAGAGAACCCATAAGAATCCATATGCTACACTACGTAGAAATACTGTAGAAACTTTTGCAACCTATTTCTTACAAGTGGTCAGTCCAAGTAACCCAAACAGCAATGTACATTGAACTGGAAAGTTCATTAATTTTGTTAACAGAATTCTAGACTTTAAAATCCACAGGGCCCCATTTTACACTTGCTAAAAGTGGTAAGAGGCACAAAATCAGAGTCTAGTTGATATTACTATCAACTACAAGTAAAATCCAAACAAATGGCAAGTAACTTAGTATAAACTGTTTCTAGTTCTGTATGCTAGCAACACATGTTTAGGGTAAACCATTTCAAGTTCAGTATGGATACAGAAAAGAGAAGATGCAAATTTTAGGAGAACGAATTGGCCAATCCAAAAGTTAAGCTACATGACCAGACTAAGCTACAGGCATCATCTTGACTCTCACAAGTCATAACTGAATCCATAGAGGGATCTAGACTAGAGTCCATTTGATCCAATCTTGTTCTGATCATTACAATACAACGTAAAAGCCCGGCGAGTGCTTCTTCCAAGAACAATCATCCCAAGTGCAGTTACATATTTCATTAACCAACAACATTCAAATATAAAAGCAACTTACAATGTTTACAAAATTAAAAATTAAAAACCTCATGGACACCATAAAGTAAATGCTAACTATTTGACTCATGCATGAAGGCCTTTCAAGTTTCCAAAGTACCATGATACATTTGGAACCCGGAACTCAGTCAGCAGCATGATTTATGGCAGGAAGATTAGCATGTTATGAAACGATTAACTCTCAATTTCAGCGTAGGAAGTGATTAAACTTCACATTGAAGCTGATCCTTAAGTGCAATGCCAGGAAATTTTGACTTTGGCAATGGCAGCTTTCAAAAGCAAAGTCACCATTAAAAAGAGGCAAATACTAGCCATTTTGATGGAAAAATCCACTATTAGCATGATGGCCTTGCAAATGATATTAGCACTGAAGCGTTGAACTCACAAGTCATAAGTACGACAACTAATTTGCTACTCCAGCGGGATGCTCCATCACATTCTATGAAAGTTGACTGCTAAATCACCCTCCTAACGACAAAAAACCATGAATTGGTTGCTAATACAGGGATGAAAAATGAACAATTGTACACTAAAAGATTGTACAGAGATCAGCGAGGTCAAAAGGAATGAACAATTATACACTGTAAGCTTGTGGTACAACAACAACAAGAGTTGGTCAAAATAATTTGCAATTGACAGGGGTGCAACAACATTCCATAAACAAGGTAGAACACTCTTTACATACCTCTTCCCGAAAGCCCAAAAATTAAAATCCTTTAGGTCCACTTTCCTTCAAAACCACAGGCTGGTCAGCCATGGAGAGACAATACTTTGCAATTTCCCTGAATTTGGGAACACTTCTCAAATCCACTTTAGTGCCATCTTTCAAAGTGATGATAATATCCCCCCACTCCCCGATAAACCTTGGGACAACTTGAACATCCTTGATCACTTTGTAGGAAAAATCACTCCTTTCTTGACCCGTTAACCCGGATATAACCGTGACACGCAAATTGGTAAACCTGTACCTCAAGAAGAATCCCCTCAGAACCGCAGCTAAAGTTAACGGAAGCCAGAATAGGGTGAAACCCAGAAGAAGGTTTGCGACGAGGTCTCCGTAGTGAGCTCCGCCGTCGTAAAAGATTGTTTCTTGGCCGCCTTTGGTGGAGGTGCCGACGCCGGAAGCGGAGGTGGCGGCGGTGGGATTGGAGCTGGATACGTGGAGCCTGGTGATTGGCCTGGAAACGAGTGGTTTCGAAGTTGGTTTGGAGAAGGGGAATTTAGTAATGATGTGGAGTGATGGGTGAAATGTGGAAGCGGCGGCGGGTCCGGTGGTGGTGGTGGGAGATAGAATTGCGGTGGCGGAGGCGGTAGCCATGGTTTAATTTGAACCGGTGGTCGGAAATCAGATAAACGGTTAAGGTAGCTGGGAACTGGATTTTGAGTGGATATAGTAGCCCACGTGGCAAAAAACCAGCCACCGTGTTGAGGACAAAACAACTTCAGTGCTGTGGGTTAAATGATGGTTTGGCATACATATATTTAAAGCCCAATAAATAAATGTGTCTACCCCATTATGGACATTTGCTCAAAACATTTTGGGCCTTTACTACCTTATGGTGAAAAAATTGTCAAGATGATTTTGTTTAAAAGTCTAGAATTTAATAGCACAGTGTTATGGGGTTTGCAGTGAAACTTGGCTTCTGCAGAGTCTTAGAATCAGAACTGTGAGGAGCTTTTCTCGGCCTACAAACAGCCTGGGAGCTGGGATTTCACAACATAATCTTTGAGATGGATAGTTTGAAAGCAGTCCAACTTTTGTCGTGTGATGAGCCTATTACTTGTTAATAGCAATATATTTTGTAGAGTTAGAGGTTTACTAAACCTCCAGTAGAACGTTAATATCATCCTTGTTAGACGTTCACAAGAAGTTGTATCCAGTATACCCGGGGGCACCGTGCCCCCTCCTATTTTTGCATTTTTAGTCCTTATTGTACTTTTTTTTCTCAATCTTTCTATATTTTATAAGTATAGTCCCTGTCATTTTTTCTCTCTCTTCCAAAAAAAAACATCTCCAATCTTTCAATGAGAATATCTCTTAATCCGTAAAGAATTAGAGAACGTGTTATGCATGAAAATTATAGTACTCGTCGAGATCTATTCAACAAAATCCATTTCGAATATTTTTTTTGAGTTTAAAAATGATCAAATTTCTTTGGGCAGAATTAAGTTGGATATCCAGTACAAACAAGTTGGATAATCAGAATGAACACAGTGGATAACCAGTTCAAACAATTTGGATAAACATGTAAATCCGTTGGATAACCAGTATGCACGAGTTGGATAACCAGTATAAACACAGTGGATAACCAGTTCAAACAATTTGGATAACCATGTAAATCCATTGGATAACCAGCATTAGCGCATTGGATAAATCCAGTACAAACCAATGATTGGATAACCAATACAAACGAGTTGGATAACCAACTTAGTTTATTATTTTTTAAAAAAATAATAAAAAGAAAAACCAGATTGGATAAATAATACTAATTAGTTGAATAAACAGTATTAACATAAATAATCAAGTTTGACAATCATTTTCATTAAAAGAGCAAGGAAAAAATACTGGATAACCACCACAAATAAGTTGGATAATCAATATGAACACATTGGATAACCAGTACAAACAAGTTGGATAATCAGAATGAACACAGTGGATAACCGGTTTAAGAAGATGGATAACCAACTTATTTTACATTCATATCGTTGTGTTCCTTGTATCTTTTGATCCGTAAAGAATTATAACACGAATTATATATGAAATTTATAGTGTTCGATGAGATCTATCCGATAAGATCCATGTTGAATAATTTTTTGAACTTTAAATGCATTTAAATTTTACGGGCAGAAATGAAGAAACGTGTTTTTCGTTTTTCTTTGAAAAATGGTTATCTATTGTGTTCATGCTGATTATCCAACCGGTTTGAACTAGTTATCCACTCTTCAAACAAAAAAAAAAAAGAAGAAGATGGATAACCACCTCTATTCTGTCCATCAGAATTAAGTCATTTTTAAGCCCGAAAAAATGTTCACTGTGGATTTCGTTGGATAGATCTCGACGAGTACTATAAATTTCATATATAATTCGTTCACAAATTCTTTACGGATTGGGAGATATGCTCGTTGAAAGATTAGAGTTGGATATGCATACAAACCAAATGGATGGATATCCAGTACAAACAAGTTGGATAATCAGTATGAACACAGTGGATAACCAGTACAAATAATTTGGATAAGCATGTAAGTCCATTGGATAACCAGTATTAGCGCATTGGATAATCAATATGAACACATTGGATATCCAGTTTAAGAAGATGGATAATAAACTTATTTTGAATTAAGAAGTTGGATAACCAAATGGATAAGCAGTAGAAACAAAATGCATAACCAGTTCAAACCGATTGGATAATCAGCATGAACACGATGGATAACCAATTTAGAACAAGTTGGTTATCCATCTTGTAAAACTGGATATCTACCCCTATTCTGTCCATCAGAATTAAGTCATTTTTAAGCCCAAAAAAATATTCCTTATGGATTTTATTGGATAGATCTCGACGAGTACTATAAATTTCATATATAATTCGTTAACAAATTCTTCACGGATTGGGAGATATGCTCGTTGAAAGATTAGAGATGTTTTTTTTGGAAGAGAGAGAAAAAATGACAGAGACTATACTTGTAAAATATAGAAAGATTGATAAAAAGTACAATAAGGACTAAAAATGTAAAAAATATGAGGGGGGCACGGTGCCCCCGGGTATACTGGATAATTTGCCGTTCACAAAACGAGGGGCGAATGATTTGGTAAAATTTGACTTCTCTTGCCCCTTCGAATACCAAATTTTGCCAACACCTCCGTCCAAAATCATAGACAAATTAGCTTCGGATAGAATAGGCACTTCCCTAGCTTAAGGGGATGTTTTGTAAATCAGCCTCAAGATCACCCCAATTATTAAAAAAAAAAAAAAAAGGTCTAAAATTTACTTGTATTCGTATAGCGGATATCACCGAGGCGTTCTACACAATAGTCTTTTGTTAGATACTAGATGATTAGTCAAGCTCATTTAGCTTTCACATTATGTAAAAAAAGAAATTATATGTATCTGAAATGCACAATACGGAAAATATTCACATCATTGATCACTTTTATTTTACTTTACACATTTCGACAAGAGTGATGATAGATGCAGGAAAAATATAACAAGGAAATTGATAGGAAATGAGGTGGTTTAATGTTACTATCCTCTAACCCTTAAATCAGTAAACTCTTAAAAGAAAATTAAAATTTTAGAGGGTCATGATTAATTCTCTATAAAAATTCCCTATACAAATCATTTTCTTTTTGACAAATCATATGAATTGTTCATAACTTGTTAAACCATAAAGAACTTGAGTTAACCCCTATACAATTTTTTTTTTTTTTGAAGGAGGGAAGGGTAGAGAACACAAATCCCATCAAAGTTCGTAAATCTAGGGGCAACCACTTTAGAAGTTACTCCCTCTATTTCAAAATATGTCTTTCTATCTATTTCATGAATATCAATAAAGTACTCCCTCTATTCCAAAATAAGTATCGTTTTAGCAAAATGGAGAAATTTCAAAATAAATGTCGTTTTCGGATTCCTATGCATTTTTTGTCAAAATTTTCCAAACATACCCTCAAAAGAAATACTCCCTCCATTCCAATTCAATGGGCTCACTTCCCTTTTTTGGATATTTCAAAACATAGTCCCACTTCAGACAATTAATTAAGTTTTACTATAAACTCTCTAATATACCCTTTCTATTTTCACTAAAATCAAGAACATTTATTAATTTTAACAATTACTGTCTCATATCAACCAATAACTCACTAGTCATTAATAGGGGTTTAGTAGGAATTTGATTTAAAATTAACCACATAAACTACATTACCTACTTTTTCTTAATCTCTGTGTATATCTAAATGGGTCTATTGAATTGGAATCGGGAGTATATGTTAGTGGGTAGATAGTAATGAGTAATGGATACATTTATTATTTTATATGTGGAACAATTAATTTTTGATGAAATTTGTTACACAATCTTTTATGCAGTAATTATCTCCTGGTACAGATATTGAACTAAATTGTCTTTTTAGTTCGTATAGGATTGTTTGATCTGGAGCTGATATCTCATCTTAAATGTGTTGTACATTATTCATACTGTAGAATCTTCGCATTGATCCTTTTTATTCTTTTGGGCAGTATTCTTCAACAAAAGATGTATAAGGTTTTTCGCTTCCCTTTAAACTATATGATCTTGTCAATCATTCCTTTTTTTCTGCGTCATATTCCCCCTTCCATGGTATGACACCTTTCGCTCATTCATTGCACCCTTTCTCATTATCATCTACCGCCCTTTCCTGCATCCCAAGTCATATAACCCTTATGATCTTACCTGTTTATAGCTTTCGTGTTGTGGCATTATTATCATGAATGAAGAGTTTCATTACTAATAATTACAGTCAGTGTCCTGGGTGTAAAGTTTGAGATTTTTCAGAGTCTTTGTTATTGTATATAGTCTTTTGGTTAAGTTCTCTCTTTAAGCACCAAAAATGTTAGGATGGGCACCTAGCTATTCAAATGCTATTAAATGGTAACAGTAGTCTTTACTCTTAGCAATGATACTTCTTGTCAATTGAACTGCTCTACATCTTCCTTGTGAACTTGGCATATTGTATTTCAAGCTCGTCTTTTTTTGAACATACACAGTCATGGCTTTCATGTTGATAGTAACCTTCTATTTCTCTATCAAAATATATTAAATCAACTATTTTAAATTTTTTACAAGTGCATGTCTTCCGTTCCTGCTTAATACTGTCCAGCCTATCTTCTGCCTACTTCTTTTTCCCTTGGAATCTTCTTAGATTTCTTTTATCAATATGTGATGTATGCATGCCATTAAAGCTTCACTTGCAAACATCATTTTCAGTTTCTAAAACCTGTACACATTCCTCACCTTACTAAAAAGTTGTTTCAACTGGTTTTGCTCCAGTTATATTTCCAACCATTTCTATACTACATTCAAAAGTTTTTCTGAATAATTACATTCCTCACCCTGCATTAAAGTTGATTCTTCTTCTATATGCATTAAAGTTTATTCTTCTACTACATGCATCAAAGTTTTCGGGTTGCCGATGTTTATGTTTTTCAGATTGAAGAGTACTTGAAAAAAACTTTCGAGGCTGATCTCAAAATGTTTGCAGTGGGCATTGAAGTGATGAACATCACGTTACAAAACCGAAGGCTCCTGAAAACCAGAGCCGGCTTTAGGGGCAAGCTGATGAAACTCGGGGTTTACGCCCTAGAAATTGGAGGGCCCAAATTATGAAGTATAATTAATTAAGAAAATTATATATTTGAAAAAAAAAAAAGAGATGGATTTAGAGTCGAACAATTCAAGTTTATCTCAACATTTAATTAGCCACATGAAATTTTGGTTTCCCAAATTTAACTTCCATAAGGCCTTTTCGTTAGACATGTTTGAATATTAAGTGAGATATTAAATAATTAAGAAAAAAATAATAATGAATTGACGTGAGATTCAATTTCCACATTAACCAAAAAAAATGTTTCCAAATTTCAATTAAGTAGTAATCAATAATTAAGTTTTCCTAACTCAGTCTCTAAAATTATAGTTTTAAAAGGCATCCATATCTTTTTTTTTTCCCCAATTAATATGCTTTTTTCGTGCAAACTATATATATATATATATATATACTGTAAATAACTATTGTATGCCTAATAATTTTAATTAATTAATTTGGGAAAGTACTAAAGTATTACTGATGTTTGGAACATTTTATTGATTGATCATTTGGTTTGATTAGTTTATATCAGCATAAAATATTTTGTTTTCATGTTTAGAGCAACTTTTAGAGTTTAGATGTAAGAAAAGTTTTCTCAAGTATCATATTCAAGCAAGTCTAAAACTGTGGACTGCGTATCTTCATTTAAATTTTTATTTGTTCAAGTTACTGTGAAGATAATTATTTTAATTTGTAGCTCCTTATATATTTTTAAAACAATATCATCAATTCAAAAATATGAGTCGAGTTAGTTCTTTATATATTTGTAAAGCAATATCGTCAATTCAAAAATATGAGTCGAGTCAGCCAAAAAAATTAATCAATAAATACATTGAATATTAAAGTTAAAAAAAGAATTTATGTCAATCAAAGTTAGACGAAAAAATTCACTTAAAACAAAAGATAAAAAATGAATTCGTTAAAAGAATTTTTTGATCGTTCCATCATATTCTATGATTATCTTCCTGCATTCCCCCCCTCTTTCCTCTTAAAGAAGAACCTACTGATATCTTTTGTTAGGGATTAGAAGCCCATGAGAAGCAACTATTTTTTATGAAAGAATATGAGGTGTTATTTCGACAAAAAATGTTAGAAAAGACTTGGTGTTAACAACTTGCTATGATCGACAACCAGATCTACCTCGATCGTGAAAAGGCTTCGAAGGATGCTCTTTCCTACAGATCAATGAACGAGGCAGTATATAAAAAAAGATCTACTAACTGAGGAGTTTTTGAAGTTGAAGACTATTGATGCCAACAACAACAACAACAACCATGAATCAAATTTTACTAGTATCTAACAACATATTAGGAGTTTTTCCTGATTAGGTATAGATCCTACTAAAACATGTGATTTTGAGTTAATCTTTGATCAGACAATCTTGGTATACTAGTTATATTCTTTCTTTGTGTCTTTGATGATATTGGGTTTATATTTATTACAAAATCCCCAAACCAACGCACATATAATACTTATTAGATTGATTAATAGCCAAACACTTACTACCTCTATATTTTTTTAATCTTTCACTTTAGGATATGTCAATTGATAAATACAAAGTTATTTTGTTATAAAAACAACAAACTCTTTTCAATTACGCATCATACCCTTACATGAAAGTTTAACATATCCAATATAATTAATTTCTTTTTTTTCATCCCTTGTTTTATGGTTTAGATAAAAGTTTAAAATAAATACTCCAAATCAAAAAAGAAAAAAAAAAGCTCTACGATTTTGAAATCCAGCTCCTAGCCCCGCATTAAAAAAATTAATGAAACATAACATTTGAGTATTTCGGTGGAGAACAAAAAAAACCCATAAAATATCACCAACATAAAACAATTCACTTGCCAATTTTTAAGCAAATAATAACAATTCGATGCACCGTACAAAAATTCATTTATGGAAAATCCCTCTATAATGATAGGTTCTCAACAAAACAAAAAAAACGAAAGAAAGAAAAATAGGTTCTCAACAAAGAATTTGTATATCTTCATATTCTAGAACCAACACATTATTAATATATTCCGAGTGAAAAAAATATTGTAACTCTCGGATCACCACAATCTCCAAAATCTCCACCACTTAAGGATACATTTGCCCAAACTCTCTCTCTATATATATATATATCTTCAAGCCAGAACGACCAAATCTGCAATTAAAATAGGCGAAAAATACCAAAAGGGTGATCAATGATTTCATGAACTATTTTTTAATACCAAGAAAAAGTTGATTTAATAAATGTGTACTTGTATATCTCTAGTTCTTTTAACTTCATTACAAGGGCTTGGGATCCTGTTCAAGTCAAAAACACCCATTAATACTTGATCACTGCTAAAATTTGAAATTGATCACAAATTATGGTTGTAGTGCTAATTTGGCCTGAATGGTTGTCCAAGTTTCCACCCTCATTATCTCTATGCTTTAGTAACGCTTCAACAATCTCAAATTGTGACAATTTTTTTTTTGTTGAAGCCGACTTTTTCCTTTTCCTTCCAACTGGTGGTCTCCCTTTTCCCTTATGTATATTTAGCTCAAAAGTCAAACTGGCTCGTTCATCAATAAGTTCAGATAGTTTCTCGTGAACAAATTCTTTGTCTGCCAACGACAACTGCTGATATTTATTATCTAACTTAGTCCACAACCCATTTAGAGTATGCCAAACACACAACAAATTTGAAGTCATTGGAAAAATATCTTGAGTAGCATTCATGAGAGCCAATTCTCTACCAGTCACGATGTCAGATGGGTGAATGTCATGTCCGAGCATTTTTTTAAAAGTTTCTAGAGCCCACTTATAATCTCCATAACTTTCTTACCTCAAAAATGCAAAGTTCGAATATAATCAAGTGTTAAAACATTGTCATTCCAATTATTTCAAACAACGACATCTTATATCGATTCGTTTTATAGGTGCTATCCATAATAAAGACAGATGAATAATTTCTACTCAATGCAAGAAAAGCAAGATGAGCAAAAAAAAAAAAAAGGTGAGTCAAACAACCCTTAATGTCTTTTTTTTGGAATCAAATAAGAATCCAGTTTTACCAAATTCTCCGAACAGAAGTTGAATCATAGAGCTCCCTTTCAACTTTTCATTTAAGATTTTGCTCTTCATGTTATAGAGATCCCTTTCTGTCACTTTAATAGTTTCATTTTTTGAAAGATTCGAACGGCAAACAATAAATCTTTTGGAGAAAGATAAAACGTATTTACGCCATATACATCACACACACATGTACCTACAACAGGTGAAATTTGTATCTATTTGTATAAAAAGGAATGATTTTTATTTTTTTTATTGTTGTACAGTTGTTTATATACTGAATTTCTTTCATAGAAGATGATTACTGTTTCTTTTCTTTTTTGTTGCGTGCAATTCATCTTTTTTTTTTGTTCTTTGACGAGACTCAAAATGCGCTGAAATTGAATTTCTAATCATTAATAAAATAGAAAATTACATAAGTGTGGAATATTTTAAATCTATTTTATTTCATAATTCGTAATATAAATGTAAGAAAAAAATTACATAAAAGTATTAAAAGGTTTTTCCTTATCGACATATTTTTTTCATTTCTTATTCTCACTTATATTTATATTTTTTATATTTTCAAAAAATATAATATTAGAGGGCAGGCGCGTAGCGTGTACCAATTAACTAGTATTACTTATTCAACAAACGTACTCTGCAAAGAACATTAGACAAAGTTAGATTTCTCTTATTGCAATGTAATTTCTTTTCTTTCTTTTTTTTATGCCCATGATTGTAATGACATTTTCAATCTAATAAAAATCTTTGTTTGTCATCGGATATATACTATTGACGTTTATTACTTTTTTACTTTTCTTCCTGCATTATAATATCCAAATATCACTAATTTACTCCCACAGGAGTATGACATAAAACCTGAAAGCCAAACTATAAAGATAGTCTTCTTAGGGAGCTTGTAAGTCATAGTGCTCCAGTGCAATCTTGGTCGCTCTCTTTTTCCGTTTTGTACATAATGTTTGTTAAATAAAAACACGCGCGAACACACACACACACTAAATGGGAAAAGGCTTCAGAACTAAACATTATCCAAATCGCACGTACCATTAGTCCATTACTCTCATTACCTAAGAAAGAAAATAGTATGCATCGCAATATGGTAAATATTCACATCATTGATCAGTTTAATGTTGCTTTACACTTTATTTGAAAAATAAAAAATGATAGGAATTGATGGTGGCTTTTTAAATCACAGAGGGATGAGTTAACCTCCTATAGAATATTTTTGGGGTAAATTAAGAAAATGAATGCCATCAAAGTATGTAAATTTAGGGGCAGCCACTTAAAAAGAAGGAAGGAAATGGGCCAAATGGCAATGGGAGGCACATGTAAAGAAGACCAGAAGAACATGCCCAAAAAATTATCAGCATTAATGAAGTACCAAAAACAATGTTAGTAGAAAATAATCCACTAGCTAATGAAGGACGATGGTATACGTACGTAGTTGTTTATGTAAGGGAGGGGTTAATTGATATATCCACGACGCACGTGGCCACCATTAGGAGACTGTAACGCATCTTAAGTAGTTTGTCATTTCATTGGACAAATAAATAAATAGTACTGTAACTGAAGTTGGGTTTTAATAAATTAATTAGATCACCGATCACGTAATCTCCTTCTCCTCCTGCCCAACAATCAGACTTTGGGCTGTGGTTGTGCCAGAAGACACTTTAATGCGTGTGTGTGTGTGTGTGTGTTTTTTATTAAAAAATAATGTTCTTCACATGATCCCAGAAAGAAAGCGAGATCATGGCAGGATGATGATAATGATTATTACTCCAGGTCGAGGGATCAAGTGCATGTAATTCAATAATTAATGGATTAATAATAAAATTTTGCGCGATTTACAAGTTTGATCTTCCTGACAGTTTCTGTGGGCTTTATTCATTGGAAGGAAGCCTAGAGCACATGTGCCTGCTTCTCTTGTAGACCTAATTATTATTGTTATTACGTGATCTATTATCATATAGGCGTTCTTGCAAAATATTAATCTTTAACTGTAAAATCTAGTAAGTGGATTGTTCCCCCAGGATACACACTGTAATCATTGGACTGTCATTTCGGGGTTACATTCTTTTTATTGTCCCCTTCTTCCCCTGGCGGTTGTTAATCATGCTGGGGAGTTGAAACTTCTCTTCCCCAATCATTGCACCTTTCAATCCATATTTTTACAATTTCCTTTTTTTACTTTTCTATTCTTGTTTTTGAATCCCTTCGTTCCTGTTTTTGGCTCATATTGATCATCATTGCATTCAATCTTCTAACACGGTGCGTTATTATTAAATTTACTTTCTTTTTTTTTTATCCTTATCTAATTATAAAACGTTTTACTAGTAGTATATATACGGAGAATAAAGAGAGAAATAATTTCATGTCCTTAGCGTTGTGAATAATAAGGTGGACTTTCAACCTTTGAAACAAGTGCAGGATGTGTCTTTGTTTTGGGATTTGGATTTGGAGTTTAATTGAGTCAAAGTCCCAGTTTATTTTATTTTATTTTGTTTTTTTGGTCTCTAAACATCCCTCTTGTTCCAACATGCCAAATGAAAAAACTCTTCAACTTGGTAATTATTTGGAACCTATGCGATTCCTTCTATAAACAATAGCATAAAAAAGAATTTTAAAAAATAAATTCACTTTTGGTCGAGAATCAATCAATGGCTCCGAATGTGAAAGGGAAGATATCAAAATTGGAAGCAAAGGAAAAAAGAAGGCACAAATGAGGGGGTGCCAAATACTCCCTCTGTCCCATAATTATTGTCCAATTTGAGATTTCACTTTTAGTACAATTTGAACTAGAAATGAAAACTCAAACTAGACAATAATTATGGGACGGAGGGAGTAGTATATATGAAAAAGAAGAGGCGAGGATAAATAAATGTAATAAGGAGGAATCCATGTTGATGATGATGTTGGAATGGAAGCTAGGAAATGAAAAGTGAGGAGGAAGGGTGAGTTTGGTGACACAATGTCACAAGAATTCTCTCCCCAAATGCATTACATCCAAAATAAATCCTCCCCCAAAACCAAACATCAATCAACTGATATTGTTCAGATTCAAATCTCAACACAATCGGCGGAATGGATTTTGTAGTCGTTTTCCGCGAGATGGTAAACACAGTGAACTAAACTTAGGCCACCAAGGGGCCTAGCCCCCAAAAAAAAAAAAAAAGGTGATGAAAATTGGAAGAAGTCTCCCAATAATAACCATACCGTTTAGTTTAGATTGTGAAAAAGGTCAGCACAAATTGGAGTTGGCAACGTCCATTTCACGAGAGTATGACCATTTCCAACTCTCCTTGTTTTCTTCTTCCTACTCCTTCTGTTTGTCCTTTTTCCTTTCCCTTCTCGGGACGTGCGCTTTTGATTCCCCCCCTTTCTCTCTCCCTAGTCCCCACTCTGCACACACACTTCCAAAATTCAAACTATTTTTTCCAATCTGTACCAAAACTTGTAGACTTGCTGTACTCGCAAATTTCGTTCCGATCTTGATTTGAACCGTTGCTCTACATAATCATCATTTTACACTTACAACCAAAAAACAAAAAAAAAAAAAAGGGTTCCCCGGCCGTAGATGCTTTGGATTTAGGATCATCTATCTATTTATAGCTAGATAAAGCAAAACTATGAAAACGATATCAACATTTTTGACTGATGATAAGTAAAGTAACCCCTCAAAATGGTAACTACACATTCCGAAGAAGAGGAAAAAAAAAGAGTAATTTACAGTGTAATTAAGGCTAGGAAGTAGCACTCTGTTGGTTTATGCTAGCGAGTAATAATGCTCAATCAAAATCACTAGCAATTACAATAATTCAACGTAGAGAGAGATTCTTCCATCCCCTTTTTAATTTGTGAGTTTTTGAGAAGAAATGGCACCAAATATTGATTGTGGTGTATCTTGTGTTCCTAGTCCGATCCTCCTCCTCCTTCTCCTTCATTCCACTATTGACACCTAGATTGAAGAAATGGTTTTTTTTTTTTTTTTGCTACACTTTACAGACAGCTGCCTAATTAATGAAGTACCATAACAAAAAAACAAAGGAATTTAATTTTGTAAAAAAAAAAAAGCATGCAAATAAATGCAGATATACTTGTGTCACATCTTGGTGACCTTGGTGATGGATCATATATATCCCAATTAATTGATTTAATAAACTGTGTAGCCCCATATTTGCCGCCCGCGTTTCTCTCTGATCTTTTGGATTGAAACATGGAAGAAATGATGAATAAGGATGGAGAGGATATTAATTGGATGGAGTAACAAGGACCATGTTTTTTTTTTTTTTTACTAGTAGTTGTAGTAAATAGTACTAGTCGTGATCAATTGAAATGTTGCTGCTCCAGCCAGGGCCAAAATCCGGCCTGATCATCAATCCCGAACATATTGCACAAGCTTTCTTCCTTGACGTTTTGATCTGATCTGGATGGGTTGTTGTGGAAGAACTGAGTGGTGACCACCTGATGATGAGGCGGCGGCCTGATGGACGTGGCAGGGTTGGTCGGAAACAGGGATCGGCTGGTGCTCGTCGTCGGAGCTGGAGGGTGTGGGCTATCAATGGCGGCGCCGGCTTGGGTTCTGCAGCTGGTGGATATGTCCAGCTTGATGTCTGAGCTGTTCTCACTCCTAGTATTACTGCAGGATCCTTCGGTTTCTTTGTTCAGGTTTATTGATTCCGTCGGTTCCCTATTTTTCAGTGCCATTATCTGCCAAAAACAACCACCCCCCATTACTACCATCCCATACACACACACACATTTTTTTAGGAGTATTATCTTTGATCAACAATTCCTTTCTGCCATGCATTGATACATTCATACATACAGACTGAATTATCATATTCCCGATCTTCCTCCTATATTCCTCCATTCCGTAGTTCCAAGAGAATATTACAACATGGAAGCTGAACTATTATTCTTCTTTCCAACAAAAAAAAAAGAAAAAAGAAAAAAAGAAAAAAAATTAAACCATTGCGACTCAGACAAATTTTCTAAACTACTATAATCTTGATTATTTTATTTGTATTTTCTATTAAAGAGTTCTTCTTCTTCTTCTTTTTTTTTTTGTGTGTTCGTCCCACTTAATTTTCAAGTACTTCCAGCCCATGATTCTCAAATGATAGCTCCACAAACAATATAGTACTAGAATAAAAAATACACAAGACTTGATTAGCTAGCTAGCTAGCTTAATTTACAGCTAGCAGTTGAAATGGTGATTAATTTGAGCGAACAGGAGCCCCCACTTGCATAAGGTTTTATTGAACTTAAAGTAAGAAGAAGACTAATTAAACACAAATTAAACAACTCTACTCATGCAGCCTTGAAATGAACAAATATACCTACCTGGGAATGGAGTTTCTGGTTCTGGGACTTAAGAGAATCATTCTCGGCTTTAACCGCATCAAACTGGCGCTTGAGAATTTCGTAATCTTTCTCCAACTGCTTAGTCTTCCAGCGGGCTCTTCGGTTCTGGAACCAAATGGCGATCTGTCTGGGCTGAAGCCCAAGTGCCCTGGCCAGCTGCATTTTGCGCTCAGGCTCCAGCTTGTTGCCCAGCTCGAAATTCTTCTCCAGTGTCTTCACTTGTTCCATATTCAGCCTCCGCTTCTTCTCCCCCATTTGAAGTGATCCATCATCACTCAATTCATCCTCCCCCACCTGAGGACTATTATTCGTATTATTGTTATGATTCTCTGCATCGCAAACTTCCACCCCAGAAAATGACATACATCTCTTTCCTAGCAGCGATGCCACACCTGCACCCCCATGCACCCACCAATTTTATCTACATTCATTCATTCATTCATTCTAAACCAATACAAATAAAATATATATATACAAAACCCGTTTTGTTTAATTTACCGTGAAAATCTTGTGGGTTGAGGAGGGAAGTCGGAGGCTGATGATGATGATGATCTTCTTCATGGTGAGGAGTTTGTAGCATGAAATTGGCGGGGAAGAAAGCCATTGTTGTTGTTGTTGTTGTTGTCGCCGGAGTCATGACCTAACTAGCTACACTTCTTAATTATGCCGCCACCACTCTGAAAATTCGAGGCTTCGATCCCCCACGACGATCATACTTTGTATTCCCAGAGATCCCTCTGTTTGATTTCAGAGTCAACAAAGTTCAGTTCCTTTTTTTTTTTTTTTTTTTTTTTCCTGGTTGTGCGTGTGTACACTGTGCTAATTAAGAAGGGAGTGTGGGGGCTGAGCTATGGAAGGAGGATTCAATTATACGATGATTATGAAGAAATGAGACACACTATACCACGTAGGTTAAAAATCTTAGTACTAAAACATAAAATAGAGAGGGAGGAAAGAAGGAAGGAGAAACAATAGTTGAGAGCCAAAATAATGTGAAAGAGTGCTGTCAGTTGGAAAGTGATGCATTCATTAACAGAATGATGATGGATAGCTTATATACCTTATATCAGCTCTCACTTACTAATCCTTTTCTCCTTCATCCCTGGGAAATTTATGAAATGTCTGTACTGTTAAATGCGTTTCTTATTTTGAGGTGAAGCAGGAATTTAATTGGACTATGATTCTATTTAATTTGTGTAAGAAAAAATTGATTAGGGATCACTTTCCAACTCCGAGGAATTTTTTTTTTAATTTTTTTTTTGATTGGCTACACTGAAACAAATGATTATAGTATTGAATACGATATCTTTCTTTTTATCAGGGAACAATGATTGATGGGGTGTAAAAGGCGTCACCGGTTTTTACTGATTCTCTTCACGGGAAGTCCAAAAGTTTTTATAGAGCTTGAATTTTTTTATTTTTTATTTTTTTCCCCTCTTTTTTCTTTTTCTTCTTTGAAAAAAAAAAGGAGAAAAATTGATGTATACTACTACTAATTATTAAATCTTCATAGTTAACCGACAAAAAATGGGGCTGGTTGTTTTTCAACAAAGGACAGTTGTCCATGTTGAAGAAAAAATAAAATAAAAAAGTTTGGGATGACAGGAAATAGTTTGGAGAGATGGTTGATTCCCTTCCCTTACTAAAGCCAATGGCGCAGTACAGGAAATGGGTTCCTATAAAATATTTCCACAAGAGAGAGTGGGTGACTTTAAAGAGTTTTAAAAAAGTTTCAAATTTTTATTTTTATTTTTTTTGCTTCTAAAAAGGTAAGAATTAATGCATGCATGAATGACATTACCAACATATTGAGAAGAAGACTAGAGTCAAAACCACATTAGTCCAAATAAACTCATCCTAATTGTTAATGTTCTTTGGCGGAGAGTGAATTTACGGATCACAGTCCATAATATAACTAGGACAAAGCATATGAGATATTACACGCAAACTTGTGAAATTTGAATATCTAATAATCAAATTGACACTTAATTAAAACATTGTTATGGTGTCATGATTCTGAATCACACTTGTTTAGACTTGTAATTTTGATATCGTGGTCAGCAATGGAGATTAATCACACTAGTGAAAAAAGAGTAATGATACGAGGGGTGTTTGATTTACACATATTTTGGAACATTGAGGAAGGGGGGTGATTGAGAAGGGTCAGGAATCTAGGGGGTTAAAAATAGGTCCACAAGACAGGGCAGGGGTTGCCACCTAACCCACCAACAGGTATCATGCCCTCAGGACGAACCCCCTATCCCATCCATACATGATCTCATATATATGATCTCCTTCATTCAGCCTTTGATCAATTGCGATTTCACCTTTCATAAAATTTGTAGCCTTTGGCTCTATGTTCATGGGACATCGATTAGTAGTCTAGAATCAAAATCAAGGGCTTAATTAGGGAGCAAACAACATTTTTTAAAAATATATATATATATATATAGAAAAGAAAATACTACTTAATTTAAAAACCAAAGCAACCACTGGCTTCATGCTCATCCATCCCCAGCTAGCTAGAATTCTCTCGTCAATAACCCTACTACGAACCAAGCTGGTTTTTTTTTTCTTTTGTCTCGGTTCCCCTTTCTCCCTCCCTTTGTCTGTCCATTCTATCCTCTTCTTTCTCTGCTCTGCCTTGATATATCATATGATATGGCTTTCCATATCAAACGTGTCTAAATCTATCTATTTGCAGACGCCTTTGATTGCTTGGAAAAATTTTGTCCAGTTATTTTTTATCCGTCCCGAAAATAATTATCAAGTTTTAGTCATGAATACAAATATACAATATCCATGCACCTAAACTTTCGTTAACTTTTATTATATTGAACTTAAATTCTATTTCTTCCAATAATTTTATTACTTCTTATTATATCGAGTATCTACTATCATCAACAAAGGAATCAATCACTGTTCTTATGTATTTACAGTGGATAACATACAATATGAAAAAACAAAAGAGTTTCACACTCATTTTCTTTTCTGAAATCATATTGAAATTGAATTACGTACTATATGCGATCGATCCTAAGAAAAAAAAAAGAAAAAGAAAAAAGAAGTAATATTTAGATGCGCAGCCTCTTCCAACCAAGCTCCAACTAATCACATGGCACATTTCCACTTGAACCTCATCAAGGAAACTCGAATGAGCTAGCTTTTTCACAAGCCGAACTAAAAGCCACAAAACAACAGACCCTTTCATTTGTTTTATTTTTGTTTAGTAAAAACTAATAACAAATAAATTGTCAACGATCCTCTCACATCCTTAGTATACATACACACACACACACACATATATAATAACTGGTAATATCAAATATGTACATGTAAGAACAGATTTCTTGCAGAGATTGATATGAAACAATAATTTAAGATAGAGCTACATATATAGCTAGGTTACATTAATCTTGCTAGAGACGATCAGTGTCACCAAAAATGGGAAGAACTTTGGAACCTTGTGTAACAAGACATCTTTTTACAAGATTAAGAGAGTAAGATTCCCTCCAATGAGCTTAACCAAAATCACAAGTAGGGTAATTTCGAATTTGTCCAAATTACTGGAAAGAAAAAACGGGTCTATACGCGAGAAGAAGAAGGTTGGAGGTCCCAATCAGACAGCCAAATATGTTTCATGTTTTACCAAATTAACAAATAATTAAGTGGCAGTAAGTATATATATATATCTATATATATATATATATATGGACAGGACAAAGTGAATACTATTCCTCTAGATCCTAATGATCTTTGCGTACCAAATCTCCCAAATAAATTAATCATTTCCCTTATATTATGGTGTAATCTTCCCCGAACTTAAGGTTGCTTCTTTCCTTAAAGCAAGAGACAACAACGTCAATCAGATTGGCCGCATGAAGTGCTCTAGAAAACTATTCTGGATTGAGAGAGATAAGCTAGCAATTAAGGTATCCTCCAGAGGTTTAATCTGAGCCACAACTCCCATCATATCCCCCAGAAAATTTGTTCATTGATTTAACATGTCGTTTGGCAATTTTCGGATCAGTCGACCATCAATTGATTGAACAACTATTTTAGATAATTAAGGCCATGTATATATGGACTAGTATAAATTGATGGCACATTACAGTGTGTGATCAATATGGACTTGTATAAACTATACGTCGATTGTTTTATGCCATATAATATGTCTCACCACGTACACATCTATGAATAATAACAGTATCCAGACTTATGATGATCATTTATGAACCATTATTAATTATAATCTAGGGTTTGATATTCATCATATCCTAGGGCTAATTTTTGATCGAACCGTTTTGCTCTCTACAAATTTTATCATTAATTATAGTCAAAGATAATCAAGTCAAAAAAAAAAAAATCAAAATCAAACATACGAATCGCATTTGGAATAGGAGTTGATGGAATGCATAAATTTTGGGTTTGCATGGGGAGAGCATGTAAGATCTGAGGTTTTGATTTGATGAAGTAGTAAATGTGTCGAATGTAGGTTGAAATGAATACATCAAAACTTGCCAAATACATAACCCTAGTTAGTAGTCATGAATAGGGATGGAGGTAACTCTCAATTCTCATCCTCACTTACGAAATTATTAATAATTGTGCCTGAAAAATTGATTGATGGAGAAATTGAATACATGAAATTAGAGAGAGCCCACACACCAAAATTTGGAATTTGATGTTCTTCGTAGTAGGGAAGATGTAGGGGTCCCACACTTACTAAGGTACACCAATTTTTATTATTATTAGTGTTATATATATATTTTTTATTTTGAAGAGGGCAAAGACAAGAGAGTATCACTGCATCACATGACTTTATTAGTTGGAAGATGAGAGAAAGAAAAAGGGGGTATACCCCAATTGGCAAAATGGGGTGGATCATCCATGTTCTTCTCCTCTTTCAATTCTTACTTCTCCCTTCTTCTCTCTGTTGCTTGTTTTTATTTTTTATTTTTTTAAAAAAATTCTCCAAAAGAAATAACATAATAAGAAATCAATATATGCTAAAAAAAAATCCAACACAATTGTAAAGAAATGGGCTGAATCTTTATCATCCACATGCATTTCCCAGCTCTTATGCTTCTTTCTGGTGTGTTTTTTTTTTTTTTTTTCTCCTCAACCTGATCCCATGTGCCCTTAACGCTTAACGTCACTCTTTGGCCTTTCTTTTTTGAGTTATGAAAGTGATTTGTCAACTACTCCTTTCCTTCCTCCTTCCCAATTCTTGTTTATTTATGTACCTTCTTGATCGGTTGATTTTGTTATACCCTTTTCAAAATTTTTAAATTGGGGCCATTGGATCGATCGATCCTTTTAATTTCTTTGTCGCTAGGCATCAAAATTACTCGGGGACTCCTCACTTGATTTCGATATACTTCTTTAAATATCACAACGCGCGAATAAAATATACTATTAAAATAAGGCGAGAAAAGTTAAATATATATATTGTGATGAAGATTATTGAAATAGGACAGAAGGAATAATATTATAAGGCCTAATAAATTACACCATGATAATAGCTAGGATTTCTTTTGCAACACTAGATGATTTGAAAGTTGAGTCAGGATTTGTAATACTAGTCTCATCAGTAACCAATTAAGAAATCCAGGATGCATGCAATTCAATCATATTCGTGATTCGTGTGATGGTAAAAGATGGGTTTGAATACACTATAAAACATCATCATGATCATTTGTAACCACTATAGACGAACAAAACATGAGCATAAGGACATTAATCCCTTCACTACTTGTCCAAATCTATATTATATCAAGTACGTACACAAATATACATATCTGCCTGTAATAAGAGGACATTGTGACATTCTGATTATCTGATGGGATTGTCGTCCCCTCACTACTGCCAAATTTCCTTATAACTTCACAGACCTATTATGAAGCTAGCTAGCTTTATGTGGATCCAGCTAGGGTTAGCTCTTCCTTCTTTCACTTGATCATTTCAGAGTAGCAAATTCCATTTTATTTGCAGAACCGTTTTAATTTCACTCTCATTTCACCTTCTTCATTTACTTCGTCGTCTACGTAAAAAGTAAGTTAGTGTAATAGTTTGACTGCCAAAAAAAAATATATACAGTAAAACATCTCTAAATTAATTCTCTATAAATTTATAACCTCCATTAAATAATAATTTTTGCAGTTCCAACTTGGGACTAATACAAAAAATGAAAAAACTCGATTAATTTATAAGATTATAAATTTTCAAGAATCGGTTATGTAAATATAGGTCCCCACATTTTCATTAATTAATAATTACCTAAACAAAAATTAATAAAATTTGTAATAAAATATGAATCTATTAATCTTTATTTTTTCTTAAAATTTATATCTATGGAGATATCATTTTTTTATCTTTTTCATTGTATTTAAAAGTTCATATGTCGCTTTGTCATACTTCAACAAAAAATTATAAAGAGTTGTTATTACCTTTAGTGCTTCTTTTCTGGAGATTCAATACCATAAAGAGAATCCTAGTATCGCGATAATAAAGTTAGAAGTCCTTATTAAGATTTAAAAACTCTTTAAATTAATAATTATTAATTTATCGATAAATTAATAAATCGATAAATTAATAAATTTTGGGGGCTCAAGGTTATTAATTTAGAGAGGATTTACTATATATATATATATATATATATATATATCTTGGATTCATCAGTTCATTCATTTGTGGAAACAATCAATTGTGCAATTTGCATAACTGCTGTAGATTCGTAAAAAACATTATAACATCAATTTTATTTATTTATATTAGAGAAGCCAAAAGATTTGGTTACAATTCTTTCTATTGAGATACGAACTTCATTGTCAATCAACTACCCTTCCAAAAAAATATATATATATATATCGTAAAAAACAGTCATTTCTCAAGGGACTGTAATCAAGCCCAGTACAATACAAGGTCCAAAGAGAACAAAATAAGTGTCAAGAACGGGACTTAGGCGTAAAAAAGGAAAGCCGGAACCGTTGCCGGAAAGGCTTCGATTTGGACGGGAAAGATGGAAATAAGGGAAAGATGGAAACGGAACTGAAAGAAGAGTAAACACTCTGTTGATAACAATTTTGATAATTTTCGATAGCTGTTTACAAATGGATACAGCCAATTTATGTCATTCAGCCAAACCACGAATAAAACGAATTTACAATCAAACCCCTCTATTTTTGGATACTATTTTTAACCCAAGGCATGACAATAAGGTTCCTAACCCAAACGAAACAAAGCCCAGCTCATAATACACTTTCTACAGACAAGTCAGTAAGCCCGCACCCAGCCCAATCTTCTTCTAATCGTCTTTTGCAAAATCTTCCTCATTTCGTTGGTTCGAAGTATAAACAGTTAAACACTACTTCAACCAAAAAAAAAAAAAAAAAAAAGAAAAAACTACCACTTCTGTTGTTACCGTGATGGAAGCCATCTATTATAATAAGGAAATATGGTTTCAAAGCGTCATTGTAATGTACTTCATCCGTCCCATCTAGTTCAAATTATACTAAAACTAAAATTTCAAAACTGCATAATAATTTTGAGACAGAAGAAGTAACATAAAAAAATCGACAATACTTTCATGATTTCCATGTAACAATAGACTTTACCCTTCCAAAAGAAGTTCAGATATATAGTGAGCAAAGGACAATTATATTGTTGATAACTCTGTCCTTGAAGAAAATAAATATATGACCAAGTTTTCTTATTTTGCACGGAAAAGGGAAAATAGATACTCCACATGGAGGAAATATAGAGTGAGTAAAAAAAGTTGGAGGAAATGTACATGTTTCGAACTTAGAAGAAAAGAAGTAGAGTCAACAAGAAAAAATTATACCACACCCTTTCTCTTCTAAGCCATATAAAATACCATATAGCCATAAATTACCATATTGTTAATATTGTTTTCAAAAAAATTTATTTATCTAAAAAATATAATACTCCCAATAAAAATCTAGTGGAGGAGAACATTCTTAGGTAGTATTTATAGAGAGATAATTATCCAGTTTGGATTTTCAGGTAGAAAGATTTTGGCTTTGTTTGGACAACCATTTCATTTGCCTTTCCACTTATTTTACCTCTTCAACACAAATCACAATGCAAAATAAAACATCATGCAAACATCAATTTAACTTACTTTTTAAAAATATTTTAAACATTATTTTTAAATAATTTTTGACCATCACCGAACCACCTCCACCGCCGGGTCGCCACTTTCGCCGCCGGACCGCCGCCAGCCGGATTCCGGCCAAATTCCGGCGAGGCGGCCCGGCGGCGGAGGTGGAGGTAGTCCGGTGGTGAGAGAAAAATTAGTGCCGATGGCTACGAAATTATTGTAAAGTTTTTAAGTTTGGTCACTTAATTATCTAATTTAAAAAATGGTCATTATACTACAACACTTTTCAAAAATATCATTAAATTACATTTTAAGTCTCCTCTCAAATCCAAATAAAAAACTAAAACAAAACGTTATCCAAACAAACACTTCATTTTCTTTTTAGTATGTCGGTTACTCAATTAAAGAGAAAACTTAAAAAAAAAAAAAACCAAAAAACCCAAAAACGAAAATTAAGTAGATTTCCGAAATCCCGAGTTGTTTTTTTTTTGCAATTACTCATCAATCAATGCAATGTAGATATTTCCAAAGTTTAGAAGAGAAGGAACAAAACAAAAGGAAAAGCAAAATAAGAGCAGCAACAAATGCAAAGCAAATTAAGCAAAGGCAAACGGGTCTGAGAGTTAATTGACTGAGTTCTATATATATAACTTCAGTTGTAACGTGCACCTTCAGAATTGGACTCTTTTCCTTCTTCTTCCAATAACGTAAGCTCCTCAGTCCTCACCGCTTTGATTTCGTTTCTGGTACATATCAGTTCTTTCTGAAAGTGATACTTTGTTTTTTGAAATCATCCTCGGTTTTACTTACTTCGAATTGTCTCTCTTTTTCCTTTTGCAGGCAGGTTTAATGTCAGATGGGGGAAATGATGAATTGAGCAATCTTGAGTGATCATTTTCTGAAACAATTGTTTACTTTAATTCGTCGACTTTTTCTAATTTCACCTCAAAGTAAGGCTTTTGCATGCTTTCTTGTGCTCTCTATTTAAAAATTTTGCTGTGGTGATTAAATTGGTGGGTTTATGTTGCCTTTTTTGTATGGTTTCGTAGATAAATTGTGGAAAGGAGCAGAATTTATTTGTGGGATTATTATCAGTGTTTAAAACTTTCTACTGTGCCTGATTATAGTGTCTTTTTGGGGTTTTTGTTTTGAGCTGTGGTAAAATGGTGGTTTATAGTGCCCTTAAGTATGGTATGGTTATTTGAGATAAATTTTGTTAAAGTAACAGAAATTTTTGGTTTTTAATCTGTGTTTGTCAAGATTTCAAAATGATCTGATCGTAGTATCTTTCACCGTCGCCCCTCCCCTTGCCCCCTTTGGTGGTAATTTGGTGTTTATCTTTTGGTGGTTTATGTTACCCTCTCAGTACTATTCATGCTATAGACCACAGACCAAACTGAATTTGTTCTTGGGTTTTTGATCATTGTTTAGAAAGCTTCAACTTTAGCTGTTGCCTGGCCAGTTAAGACTCCCTTTTTCTTGGGTGAGGAAGGAATATCACGTAACTTTTGATTTGGCAGTGTTGTTTTTAGCTGATGATTAGCTGATATCATCTTTTTTTTTTTCCTTGTTTGTTTCTGTTTGAGTTTAGCTTTTCGAGTGAGTATAAGTCCCTTATGCGAAAACCTAAATGTTTCAGAACTGTGATATTTCTCCATTGCCACAGCTTTGTCAAAAGGAAAGTTTGTCTTGATGATCAAAACAGATATTTGATATAATTCATTTATGTTTTTGCTTTTCCAAGAAGAAAAACATAAGTATTTACTTGGGTTGAAAATGACTTTTGTAATAAATAATACCCCAGTTCAGTCTGATTCTAAAATATGAAAAATATAGTTGAAGCCCTGCCACATAAATCTTCTCCTTTTCTGGTTTGATTTGGTTTCCCTGTGGGGCTCAAAGATTTGTAATTACTTTCTTCACTTTCTTGTAGGCGAATGGCAGGGAAACTCATTGAGAGTCGATCAAAGTCTTCTGATGACTTTGAGATTGTAGGAGATAACCCTGACGAGCTGAGTAATGTTGTCCCCTCTTCGTATCAGACTTGCTCATGGATTGACTCGTCAAAAATTAGGCTTCGACACAGAATTGGAAGGGGTCCATTTGGTGATGTTTGGTTAGGGACCCTTCACCATGAGACCGAAGATTATGAGGAGTATCATGAGGTGGCTGTTAAGATGCTGCCTCCAATAAAGGATGATTTCGTTAGCATTGTATTAAATAGGTTGAGTGACTTGTTCTCCAAGTGCTCTGGATCAGAATGTGTTTATAGGATGCAAGGTGTCTCCTTTATATCTGGGAAGGTTAGCTTTTAGGTTTCAGCTTACCCTTTAGTGGCTAGAAGTTTGTTGGTCTTCTTATGTTGTGCTTGGTATTTTGTTGTTTCAGTTGTGTATCATAATGAAGTTCTATGAGGAGGGTACAGTCGGTGATAGAATGTCCCGCCTTAAAGGCAACAAGCTCCCGCTGTCTGATGTTTTAAGGTGATCTATACTTGGAATCTGGTAGAAAATCATTTAGAGAAAGATTTCTGTCTATTTGAAAGTTGATAGCTAAGAAATAGATTATCTGAGGCAGTTTCCTCTTTTCACATTGTTACCTTCTCCATTGTTGTATAGGTATGGAGCTGATCTAGCTTGGGGTATTGTAGAACTACATTCCAAAGAGATCCTACTTCTGAACCTTAAGCCATACAATTTCCTGTTAAGAGAAAATGACCAAGCTATTCTAGGTGATATTGGAATCCCATATTTGCTGCTTGGCATTCCACTATCAAGCTTGGAGATTACTCCAAGACTAGGTACTCCTTGTTACATGGCACCTGAGCAGTGGCAGCCAGAAGTTAGAGGTCCTGTCTCCTTTGAGACGGACTCCTGGGGATTTGCATGCAGCATCGTTGAGATGCTGACAGGTGTGCACCCTTGGAGTGGTAAATCAGCTGATGAAATCTACAGGTTTGTCGTGAAAAAGCAAGAGAAACCGCATATTCCTGGTGGACTCCTTCCTCCTGCTGTTGAGGATGTCATAAACGGTTGCTTTGAGTATGATTTCAGAAATCGTCCTTTAATGGAAGATATATTTCATGCATTTAAAAGGTACTAATTTCTGCTTCTTCTTCTTTTTTTTTTCTGGTGTCAGGCCTAGTATTTATAATTTGTGTAAGCAAAAGCGTGCACTTGAATATCCTCTGTGATATATGCACGTTGGAATATGCATGTTACCTAGTAGTGAAAATTTTCATTGATGGCTTTACAAAATTAGCTTCAGGCAGTGCCTGCAGAGCTGGAATTTTTAAGCAAAAAAAAAATTAAAAAAAAAAAACAAATTTAAGCACAATTTGCAAAGCAGGGATGTAGAATTATGGACCACAAAACAATCCCCAAAAAGGAAAAAGAAAAGGGAAGATTGGACTTGTAACTCATGCATTTAGTTTGTTTGAACCATTGTAACTAATGCATTTATTTTGTTTCCAGAACCATTGTAACTTGTGCTTACTGTTATAATGATCTTCAGTTCTAATATGAGTTCAATTCCTATGTCGGTACTGACTGGCTTAAGATGAATTATTAGGATAAAAAGAGCTTATTTTATATTGGTGTGATTGTTGTTGCTCATGATACATGACTTTGGAGAAGCTAAAAAAGTGTTTGTTAATTATTGCTGCCAATTTACAGCTCACAGGGTGCAGTTTTTGACGACGGGAGCTGGATAGATACTTGGGTCGATTCAGGGTTTAGAAGCAGTGGTATGGAGTTACTGAGTTGTAAAGATGTTAACAAGTGGTTTCTCTTGAAGGATCACTTGCAAGTAGGGGACATAGTTCGATCAAGAAAGCGGACAAACTCGTCCAAATCCGAAAACATGGAGATACCTGAGGGGATTGTAGTGGGTTTGGACCGCGATAGTGAGCAAAATGGGTATGTTTTAGTTAGAGTTCATGGCTTTCATGATCCTAAGAGGGTTCACAAATCTGCACTGGAGCGTGTAACTTTTGGATTGGCTGCTGGAGATTGGGTGCGATTGAGGAAGGTAATCGAAGGAGGCGGCACAAAACAGCAGCATTCTCCGGTTGGAATTATTCACAAAGTGAATCGGGATGGAGATGTAGCCGTTGCATTTATAGGACTCGAGACCCTTTGGAGGGGGAGTTATGCCGAGCTTCAGATGGCGGAAACTTACTGTGTTGGGCAGTTTGTGAAGCTGAAACCTAATATATCAAACCCCAGGTTCGAATGGCCTCGACGAAGAAAAAGAGGTGGTGGCGAGTGGGCAACGGGAAGAATATGCCAAGTCTTACCAAATGGTGGTCTCATTGTTACATTTCCAGGTAGGTTGACTTTCTCTGGAGATAAAAACAGCAGCTTTTTAGCTGATCCAGCTGAAGTTGAAGCAGTTTGTTTTAACACATCTCGAGGAATGATGAAGAAGTATCAGCATCTTGAGGATTTTCACTGGGCAGTGAGACCCCTACTGATTGCGTTAGGTCTTTTTGCTGCTATGAAAGTCGGCCTTTTTGCCGGAAAGAAGATTGGGAGATCAAGAGTGAAAAAGGAGCGAACCCATGCCGCCCCCCTTGGTAGTCAAGCCCCAGAAAATCAACTAGCTGCTGGAAATGCGGCATGGCTTCCTCCACAGGTGGCAAATTACATCTTTAGGGAAGGTGTCACTACTCCTACCCCGCCGTAGGGGAAGAAAATTGCTCCAAAATAACCATTAGGGATAAGCCACCGCAGGTCTTAATTCAGTCAGTTTCAAATGAAATATGCTCTTTAAATAAATACCATAAACAATGTCATATGTTGTAAATAATTATGCCTTGGTTGGTAATTTTTAGAATTTCTGTGGCTGCTGCAACATTTTCTTCTGTTAGCTGTCTCTCCTGAGTAAATTGTAACCTGTGAAGATGAGGGAGCCGAATAGATCTCGAGCTCAAAATTACTTAGACACCAGCAGACGGATTTAACATTAAAGCACTTTTGATCATGAATGCACTTCAACCCCATTTTTGTTACTCCAGGATTTTGGAAGGTAACAGTCTTCGGAGTAGGAACTTCTCCCAACACACATACCCCAAAACAAAAAATAAAATTATCAAAACACACAGGAAGAAAAGAACAAAAACTCGGTTTTCCTAGTCTGATTACTGAGCCAGTCAGACAAAAGAATAAGTGGCAATGCATAAGGGATTCCCTTAATCATGGCCGTACTCCCTTACTGAAACAAAATCAAATGGCTTCTTTTTACATCGTTATACAAGGCAGAAACTTTGAATGAACAAAAGACAAGAATCACCCCTATGTCAAGTATGACAACAAAACCAACTGGTTAGATAGATTACAGCTAATCTACACATGGTTAATCCACAAACTAAAACAAAAGGTTAACCACTGCCCTAGGTCACCTCTCCACTTGTTTTGTGCCAGCCTCTATAACGAGCTGTTCAGTCAAAGCTAAGAGCTTTGCTACTTCAGTTCTAAATTCAGTAACACCGTGGCTCTCATCTAAGTGTAACGGATTTTTAAGGCCGCTTTGAGGTAGTAGGATGCTGATATCAACATCTGAATTGGTACTTAAAGTCACCATATTTAGAAGATCTTTACTCATCTGAGCAAGTTTCTGGAGGGCATTAGTTGCAGCCTCAACTTCCAGCTGAGCTGCCTCTAACTCGAGTTTCTCAATCGCCAAGTCTCCAATACTCTTTTCACCTATCCTTTCTTGCGCCAAAGCATAGAGCTGCCTGAGTTCTGCGCTTTCTCGAATCATTTCTTCCTTCATTTTAATCCATTCCATCTCTTTGTTGTCCAACTTTCTTGAAACCAGTTTGAGCTTTTCTTCTTTGATTGTCAGAGCCCTTTGCGAAGCAAGAACTTCCATCTCTTTCATTCTTAGGGTTTCTTTAGTAAGTTGAAGTTCTGTTTCGAGCCGTGTTCTCTGCCAGCTTAAGTTATCACCAGCTGGTTCGCAATTATTGGCTTCCTCAAGCAAGCTCGTCCCATGAAAACCTTCAAAATCTCCAGCCGAAAGCGCCAAATGTTGTGTCAGCTCAACAATCTTCTCCACAACTGATTCAGCTTCAGAAAACTTGTGCTTATTATCATCAACCTCGTGCTTTAATGCTTGAACATTTATCTCTTTCTCTTGTAGTGCAGTGGTTGCTTCGATAAGCTGATCCTCCCTGTGTTTCATCAGTATATTTAGCTCAATAATCTCTCGATTTACAGCTGCCAAAACTTCCTCCGCGTTAGAGACTTCCGTATCCTTTTTCTCCAACAAACCTTGAAAAGAAGCACGCTCAGATATTAAATGTTGGATCTCCAATCTGGCGTCTACTAATTCAGCATCCTTGACCTGAAGCCGATTCTCCATTTCTTCAAATTCTGCATTTTTAAGGACTAATACTTGGTTGAGAGATGAGATTTCCTGAAATGCCCTTTCCAGAGATTCTCTCTGTTTGTTCAAATCCTTCTGTAACTCTGCAATGACCTCTTTCTCCATCAATAACTCCCTTTCAAGCTCCTTGTTTCGAGCCTCAATAACCCTCATCTTAACTCTCTCATTTTCAATTTCCATCTTGGCATCTTCCAGAGTGATCGTGTATGATTGAACACTTTCCATTTGTTCCTTGAGTTCCTCGAGCTGCTTCTCTAAAAGCTGCTCTTGCTCTTCTACTTTTTGCCGAGACAAAGCAAATGATTTCTGAGATAATACTAACTTGGATCTAACTTCCGCAAGTAGCGCCTTAACTCTCTCGAAGTCCTTCAGCGTATCATTTGCTTCTCCAGTATGCTTTGACATCTCCTCCTCCAGCTTCTTCAGTTCTTGTCGAGCTGTAAGCCAATCTGCCGTTCGTTTCTTCAAGTTCGACTCAGCAATTCTCAGCTTGTCCAGTTCGGCTTTCTGCCGGATCTTAGAAACTTCTATTCCTTCCTCTTTCTCTTGAATCATTCTCTGGAGTTCATGAATTTCATCCTCTTGTCTCCTTACAATCTCATTTGCTGCATCTAAGAGCTTTACTTTTGACCTGAGTTCTAATTCAGCACTGGCAGCTTCCTCACTCTTCTTACTCAAATCCTGACTCATTCTTTCTATTTCATCTCCTTTCAGTGAAAGTGCGCGTTTAGCAGCTACGATTGCTTTATCTCTTTCTGTTAGGCACTGCTTTAGATCATCAATTACCAGGACTTGAGAAGCTAAGCCAAGATTCGCCTTCATCAGCTCCTCTTCCAGTTCTTCCCGCCTCGAATTCGCACATGCTATCTCTTTCTCTAGCTGCGCCATCTCCTCCTTTGCAAGGTTCAATTCCTCATACTCCAACCTGACCTTCCTTTCCGCCTCCTGCAAATCATATTCCTTCTTCTTCAATGCTGAAAAAGCAGCAAGAAAATCGGCTTCAAGCTTCTCTAGGCTCAACCTGATCTCAGCAACTTCAGGAATGTCAGGATCTTTACCTATCTGTTCCTCCAGTTTCTGTGTCTGGGAAAAGAGCCTCTCCAGAAGAATTCTAGTTGGTTCAGTTTCTCCTTTGCCATTGATACTTGGCATGTTATCATTTAAGACGGATCTGACTACCCATGAAATAGCACCCTTTCTTTTGCTTTCAACCAGCAGGCCACTTGCCTTCTGCCACTGCTGCTCTGGTATGCGCCACCGTAACTGCTTGCAAGAGTCATATAGGAGCTCAATAAAACATATAATTTCCTATGTATCAACTTGATGAAATTAACAAAAGTGATTTACTAACAATAACAGCATGGCCTTTGTTCCACTATGCCGGGTTGGCTATATGGATTCGAATAAAACAAATGTTTACTTTGGATTGAGGTTGAATCTTGAAATGGACTGAGACTGAACTATGATAGAACATTGAAACACATTGGTTCACAGCCAGAGTGCACTCTATTCTAATGATGACTTCACAACTTTTCGTAACCGAAACACCCACATTGAAGCTTAACATGACAGAAAAAGCTGAACAAAAGGGGATTCAGGCATCGAGTTGAAAGTGATAAAAATTCCTTCCAAATTGTCATTTCCCATTCAAGAGGGCATTGTAGTATTTTGCAACATGCCTATCCTATAATAAAGAGTTGCATCTGTTCATCACTACAATCCAAATCACAGAAAGAACACCAGGGGTTCTCGACTTCTCGTAAACCAAGAAGTGGACAAATTTTAAAATCACAGTGCAATAGAGAATTGCTATAACCATTATCGACAGGTTTCGTAGAAATATAAATGAAAAATCCGCTAGATGTACGCATGAAATTTGTGAAAGAATATGAAGTGCAAACACACGATTTCATCAACAGCCCATACTCAATAGCTTGAAGAAGCAACCACTTTGACAGAATGATTCCACAATCAAAGACCAAAAACAAAAACAATAGAAATAAGAAACCAGCTTTAAACCAGCGAAATGCTATTGAAGAAATGATATAAAGTGTATCTTCCGACCCCATACTGCAGGAATCAAACAACGAAAAAAAAAAAAAGGAAATATTATAGTGGAACAAAAAACTTCTGAACTTTAGGATAAAATTCCAATTCATTCCAGTTCAAAGATAGAAACAGTATAAAAGTCGAATCTTTAAATCTTCACATCAACAGTTAATACACACAAATTTCAGCTACTACTTCCTAAAAATTCCCCTATAACCAATTGCAGCCATAATATTAAACGCGAAAAAAAAAAGGAAATAGAGCAAAAGAATAGAAGAAAAAATACCTTGGTGGAAGACGAAAAATGGCGGGAGGGAGGGAGAGGAGTGAAACAGGGATGGTGAGTAGGAGAGCGTCGGAAGGGAAACGCCGCCATGTGGAACCTCGCCGGAAGAGCATCGGACATTTAATTAATCACACACAGACACAGGAGAAAGATGATGACTTGAAGTTTGGGGAAAGGGATTGGATGGGGAATCGTATTATACAGGTAACGCGCGCGCGCACACACAATGAGGTCTCAGGTGAGATTCGAAGCTTAATGGAGAAGAAGTAGAAGTCAATGGCCTATGTCCACCGCCTCCATGGTTGGGCGCCACGTGGGCTCAGGGGGGAGATGCTGCTTTCGTCATCATCGGGTTGTCACACTCAACCCCCTCCGTCTCTTTCAACAGTCGCACTGGTGGTTCTCCCTTCTCCTCCTTCATTAGTCATTACTTCTGCTGCTTCTATAAATCCTCAATATTTCCGCTTTCAGCTCTTTTTTTGGAGGCTTTCTCTTTTTCCTTTCTTTTCTTTTTCTTTTTCTTTTTTTTCTACAATATGTATACATGGTTCCTTCCAATTGGACAAACAAACAAACAAATCGTGTGTTTCCATTGTCTTTATTTTATGGTTGAAAACAATATCTAAAGGAGAAAACAAACCTTCCAGATTCTTAGATTTGATGGCTGTAGTCTTATTACTTTTATTTAGTTTTTTTTTTTTTTTTCCATACTACGCACGATGTCCTAAGTGCATTACATTGAGACTAATCTGCACCGAACCGGGTCAGTATCCGTTCGGAGAAAAAAACTCTCCCAACCTTGCTCCCGAGACCTCACTTAAAAGAAGCAAAATACTTTACTATTTTGGTTAAATAAGTGTTGGTTTTGTTTTGTTTTTTTAATTGTATATGAAGAGAAATTTTGTTGGGTCCGTCTAGTTGACCATCTAAACTCATTGAATCAAAATTCCTCTTTCTATGTAGAGATTATTGTAACATTCATTTGTCTAAACTCTAAAACTGCTCAGTTCCACCACTACACAATCTCAGAGAGAACCAAAACGTAAACATTTGTACACAAAAATTGCAAAAGTTTGGAAAATGGTGGCAACAACGTGGTGTAACATGTGTTTTCCCTTGAAAGGAAAACGGAAAAAAAAAAAAAAAAAAAAGACTTGATGGATTGGTTGTTTCGTAATCGTGTGGGTCGATCGTGTAAAAGAAGAAGAAATGGGCTAGTGAGACGGCGCATGATGGATTGGTTGTTATCCATATGTGGGCTGCCAACCAAAAGGGCCCAATTACGATTGCTCTTTGTCTTGTAAGGGAGGATCCCAAGTCCACAAACAAGTTTTATTTGCTTTTTCTACACTTTTGCTGTTTTCTTTTGTTTTTTTTTTTTTTTTTTGTGAAAGTGGACTTTAACTTGAAATCATCAATTTTTTGCAATATACACAAGACATGATAGCCACCTAAACTACATTATTTTTGCTCTATTTTGGTATTATGGCATGATGAATGGATCCAATTTTGATGGGGATGGGGTTCTTCTTCTTTCTACTGAATCCGCCCGCAGAGCTAGAAGCATTACACATCAGCTTGTCGATTGCCTCAAGTTTAAATCTGTAACCATTTTCCTAATCTTAATATATGAAGGGTTTTTTTTTTTTTGTTTCCAAAAAAAAAAAAAAAAGGAGCTTGTCGATTGACCTTCAAAGCGGACACCGCAAGAATACAGAATCCAGTAATTAATAAAATCAAGTTAGAAAACAACTCAGAAAGTTTAAGCGATCAAATTGCTTACTTGGAATCTTGATCCATTTTGTCTAACAAAAAAAAAAAAAAAATTTAATGGACGCATTAATTTGAACCTCAGAAGATCCATGTGGTTAATTTGCATGCGTACCCCCAATTTTTCAACGCCAAAGTAAAGGGTGGGAGAATATTGGATTGTCATTATTTTGAGTAAAAAAGCTATATAATTGCAGTATCTACACTTGCAAAAATCTCTAGCCGTGTATAGATATCGAGTGTGACATTTTATATAATATTGCAGTGATTGTTTCACCTTTTTAAATGGATCATCATCATTAAAACCAAATGATTTAGATGATGCTTCTAAAATCTACTTATACCATCTTGTCTTATCCCCCCAAAACTCAGGTGTACCTTATCCTGAATGTGTATTAATACAGTACTCCTTTCATCCCATAATTATTATCCTGTTTGAATATTCATTTTTAGTTCAAATGAATATGATTATGCTTTTCTTAGAGTGAAAATCTGTTTTTTTTTTCCTTTAAATATGAATGAATTACCGTCAGATAATAGTGATAAATACTGTCGGTGAAATGTAAATATCTGAATGAGGGATAAAATTGATTGAACAGTCCGACAGAGTATAACCGTTATTAAACATAAAATTAACTTAGGCCGAAAAATCGTTTGAAAACTTAAGTGCACAACAAAAACTCTCTACATTGAATACAACAACCCGTCCAACTTTTTTTTTCTTTTTGAATTCTAGACGGTGTCTGCTACCAGACATAATAATGCTTTGTGATTAAGGTAAAAAAAGATTAAGATCCTATTCACAACGTCCGCACGCATGTAATCTTCATAGATACCCAGATTATAAATGTATTAATGATTATGTTCCAAATAAAAAGTGGGGATAATAAAATGATGATCACACTTTACACAAGTAAATACACGTACCTCCACGCCCTAACACTATTTTTTTTAGTTTTTTCCCCTGCCCGACAATAACACTGCTGAATGACTTGTTATTTCTTAATCACATATCATACTTAATCATCTACAGAAAATTGATCATTCTATTCATTTTCAAAAATAGTAAATGAGTAGTTTAATCATGCGTGCTTAATACGTACGTACTCAAGACCAAAAAAACAAAAACCCATCAGCTTCAAAAATATGTTCCATTCATTTAAATTTATCTCGAGTTGATGAACACGAACGTTGGATGAGGAACAGATATAGTGTTGTTTGTGTTTACTTTAGAGATGAAAGGATTCAGACATTCCGCCCCAAGAGTTTGTAAATTCCGCAATTTGTTTTCATTTTGCCATTTCAAACAGATTACGCATATCAAACATATACTTACTAATTACTTCAGAGAATCAATTTCGAAAGTCTGTCTTAAGATTGTTGAGTAAATACTAAGAATAGTGTATCCAAAATGACAAGAATAAGAGATAAAGAAATTAAGAGAAAATTTGAGGCTCATGAAAAACAAGATTTTCTTAAGACAGATTAGCCCTCTCCCGAATGTGCAAGAAATTCAGTGAACTTCTATCTCCCATAATACAACGAATTCGTAAAGATTCTTTTGCACCAAGGATCTTCACCAGCGAACTAAAACTTTAGAACTCAAAGAGCACAAAAGGAAATAGGCTCGAAAGGCTAAGAAGAAAGCTTAGAAAGCTTTTGAAATTTTGGATGATTCGTTTGTTGAGAATGAACCACTATTTATAGATGAAGAGTTACTTAAGGTAGTAGAATTGTTTAATCCATTTCCTAAGTTAATTAAATTAACTTAGTTAGATATAATATTTCACTGAAACCAAAAAGGTTCCATTCATGAACTTAATCTAACTATGAATATGAATATTCATCCCCTTGCATCTTATTAATATTGATTCATGAGTTTAGTTCATTCTAATGAATCTGCAAGAACTCTTCATATTTTTTTGTAAAACGCAGGAATCTGCATGAATCTGAATATGAATATATATATATATATATATATATTTATTGTAAAACGCAGGAAGTATTTATCAGTCTCTCCTTATCTTGAAGAACCGCATCGAGACGTGCATGCATGGTTTGGTTAGCTTTCTTCTACTTCCTTTCGGCAGTTTAAAATAAGGATAATTAATTATGATTAGTTGAGACTTTTTAGACGTTAAATAAATAAAATAAACTAATAAAAAAGATATGCGTAAATCTGCCGTTGATTTTCCTCATCTAATAATAAATTATTAAATATGTTGAAGAGAGATTCAGTTCTATCCTGAATTTGCATCACATCCCATGCATGCAAATCCAATTATCCATATCGATAGGATGATGACAAATTTGGTTAGCAAATACAATAACTTCCTTCACTTCCTTTTGCTATTTTCTTATATTAAAAGACTAGCAGAAAATCAAGAATGTAATCTAGGGCTCCAATAACCAAGGCCAAAAAAAATCCAAAAAAGACGGGAAAAATCACGTTATCTTCTTTCCTGAACTTTATGATTATGTACAGCAAATAATTGATTAATTATGCTATAAGCGTACGTACAGCACATTAATTCTTTTGAGGATGTCTATAAATTCATAGTGCTTCAATGCTTTTCATGCAGTTTTTCTTTTCTTTTCTTTTTTTTTTTGAAAAAAATTTCTGTCTTCTCTGTTTGGATCCATATGCATGTACCTGTAGTGTGTAGTATTACTGCATGTACTTTTATTGTTTCAAGAAAGATTTCAATGAAGTTGGGGACTTAAATTACCTTGTCTTCATGAGTCTGTTCGTTTATACTGTGAGAATATAATTTTTTTTTTTTTTCTAGTTTGGAACGAAGAAAGAGAAGAAAACCTTTCCGGTAATAGACTAGAGTTCAAAATTGTAAGGGAGATTTTACCCATATGTAAGTGGAATCCACTAAGATAGATTTTTTTAAAAAAAAAAAGAAGGAATTTTTCAACAAAACAATCTTAATGAGAAAGGTTATAGTTGAGTGAAAAGACTCGTTCGACTAACCCGAGAAAAGGACTCGATAGGTGGGGTGATTAGTGCTTGTTTAGACGTCATTTTATATTTTATTTTGCGACTTAAAAGTAAAAAGTGTTTTAAGTTGAAAACTAAATGGGAAATGAAAATGTTGTTTGGATGGTATTTTGAGCAAAAAGTTGTTTAGATGTTGGTTTTGAAAAAAATATTTTGAACTACATTTTGAAATATCAAGTACGAATCATCACTAAACAATTAAATACTACCAATTATAGTCACTTTAAAAAAGAAATTTTCTAAAAACAATCACTAAACAACAGAAACCTGGCAAATTTGTCACTTTAAGATTTTCCATTATTAGATTTCGTCACTGAACTACTTCTTTTTCAAAAATAGTCATTACACTAACAAAAAGTGTTTCAAGTTGGAATTTAAAATGTAAATCAGAAAGTTATTTGGATGATGTTTTATTTTCCATTGGATTTTGTGTTTAAGAGGTAAAATGAGTTAAAATGTAAAATGAATGCTTGTCCAAACAAACAAATCCTCCGGTCGAAAAGTTTTGGCCAATTATCCTATATTTATCAAAATACCTTGAGTTTAGCAAATGTTAGTTACTATGTCCAATTGTGGACATACTTGTAATGAAATGGATAGCAACAGGATTATAATTATTAACATTCCAGGTAAAGCTGTGGCACTTATTTTATTTGCTAAACTACTTAACTAATTACAGAGAGTTGGTTTTGGAATTAATTAAAAGATGTGCATACATCGCAGGCATTAAAGTTGACAACAAATCTTCTTATATTATTATTATTATTATGACAAAATAAAGAAAAAGAAGGACTACATTTGATGATTTTGAAATGAGCATTATATTATTGAGGCTCACATGACGAAGCGATTGAAACCTACAAAAAGGGTTTTTTGGGGGAGGGGGTGGGGTTTAAAAGGTATTTTATATTTTTATATTTACTATACTGCTTTCGATAGAATAATAATATTGTTCGAATACATAAATTCAATTATGAGAGGGTAATTATTAATAGTAATATTCTTTGTAGTTTTTGTACTATAAAAAAATATTATTTAATTTAAATTTACATTTTTAGTTTGAATCCTATTAAAATTGAAAAAAAATCTAAATATAACATACATTTTGTAACAAAATGAGAATTACACTTATATTTATTGTGGAAAGGAGAGGAAGGCATGAAAAGAGTCAAAAGTAGGAGAGAAAGAATTACCTCGGGACCAAGCCTCCCAATCTTCAAAAGCTGCACCCCATCACTCTCTTCATTAGTATAAATATGAGAAAAATGTTGACGGTCATGTGGCAAGGATTATGAATCCCACATCGGAGGTATGAGGACATGTGAATCAGTTAATAAGTAAGGTAGTCTCAGAACCCATTAGCTTGAGCTTTTGAGTTCAGATGGGTCTTATCTTACTTATTGGGCTCCATGTCGGGTTTTCTCCTCCAAATAAATCCCCAACAAAAAATTATAATGCCCATAAAAAAATTCGGGAAAATTGAAGAAAAAGAATGTAGGTTAATGACGAAGCTTGATTTTACACCGCCGGGTTGATAGTGTAACTCCGGCTAGAGTCTCCTACAAAAGAGGGCTTCGGGGTCTCCTGAGGATAGACATTCCGATGCTTAAGTCAGAAAAGGGTTTAAAGAACGTATGAGAGTAGTATTGTGTGCTAGAGATAGCGTACCCGTCTTGTGGTGTGATCAATCCTATTTATAGGCATGAAGTTACCTTGAAGGATGTCGAATCCTACTAAGTTTCATGTTCTAGAACCGCCTCTATCAGGTCGGTTGGACTATAGTAAGTTGATGGGCTGGTCCAGTAAACCTCGATAGATATGGACTCATAAGTTAATATCAGTTCTGCTTCATTCATATTCTTCCTTTTCTTCAGAACGAAAAGAGTTTGAAAGCTTCTTAAGAGTCTCATATGTTTCCTCCGGTCCGTATTATAAAGCATTTTCATTTATTATAATTTTTACGTGGTACTACTTCCGTCCCAAAAAAAAAAATCAACATTGACTTTTGAATTTTGTACTGTTTTTAGTACAAATTTAAAAATTCAATATGAACTATTTTTTTAGGACGGGGGATTATATGATTTTGATTGAAAATTACAAATTCACATTCACCTAATTATTTGAAAATATTTATAAGATTCTTTTTTTCCAATTAAAAAAACATATTATGTGAAATTTAAAACAAATCAAAACATCTTATAATACTTAAAGATACATCACACCCAAATATATGGTGTATGATGACATTAATTTACATTTTTTTTTCCTTGGATAAGTTGGTGAATAGAACAAATGGAAACAGCAGTAAATATATATGGATGTGTATGTCATACATGTGTAGTTCTTCATCGTCATCATGGAACAACCAAAAGGAAAAATGGGGAGAAAAAAAAAATCTAGAGGAAGAATTATGATGAAGAGGACATTTCAAAAATGCAATAGTAATAGTAGTGTAACTCTAGCTACCTACCCATGCATTTATGAATTGATTCAAGTTGGATTGCAGAATTCGAATTCAAACTTTTATTTTGGCAAAACTTCTAGTGCCAAAATTCATCCTAACATTTTAAGAGAGAAGAAGCAAAAAAAAAAAATGGTCCACTCCCGCAACATCATCATCAATTCATCATCATCAATATGTTTCTTCCAAAAAGAATGACGTCCTGTTTTAATAAATTCCCCTAGCTAGATTGATGAATAATGTACTCCTACTCCTTTCGACCCATAATTACTATCCAATTTGAGTTTTCATTTCTAGTTCAAATTGTAATAAAATTAAAATCTCAAACTGGACAATAATTTTGGGACAAAAAAGTATATATATACTACAGTGATTATGTTGGGTTCTTCTTTTGTGTTCAAAATAAAACAGGTATAATGTTTTGATTTTGAGGTTCTACGTACGAAGTTACGTAATTGCAAATTCAACTACAAATATTGCACACGGGAAAGAAAAGAGATGATGAAGTCACGCAAACAAAGAGTATCCTGAAAATGGCCTGTTTTATTGCGAATTTTTCGCCCGTCACGAAGGAAGGATGAATCAATAGATATAAGAAGGTACTTTCAGTTGTTTTTAATCTTGAATACTTAATGAAAAACTAAACTGAATAATAATTCTGAGACACAATGAATAATTTTTTGTTGCACAATTAACATATAAAAAAGTAGCACAGAAGATTTTATACGGATACTAATCTTACACATTAAAGTCCACAGTCTTTTGTTAATGACTATGCAAATGAATAAGAAATTTGAAGTGTGTAAAAGAACTGTTTGGAACTCGCAAAGTTTAAAGAGAGTGTGTGTGTGTGTGAAATGAGAGGCCTATAAAAGGCCCCCTCCAACAGAGTCCAACACACAAAGAAGAAGAGAGACCACCCCCCCCACAAAAAAAAATCTCCCAAAGAGGGAGGCAAAAAACAGAACTTTGCTGCTAAATAATACTAGCTAGTTTGTTCTGTTTCGTTCACTTTGGTAGGAAGCCAGCCAGCCTTAGTTTTTTTACCTTCTTAATTAACTACTGTTGTGCATTGTCAAGATACTTAAAAGAGACAAATACACTCACAAGTGAATTTAAGAGAAAATGTTTGCAGCTGAAAATGGACTGAAGGGAGACTCCAGACTGGAGGCCATCTCTGCAGCCATTAGAGTCATCCCTCATTTCCCTAAACCAGGTGCCTACTAATTACTCTCCTTAAATCATATCACTTGTTCATATATTATTCTTTGTTATGGATTAATGCAAGTTTTTTTTTTTATTTGTTAATCTTTCTTCTTTTTTCCTGTATATGGTTCTTCTCTTGGAATTACAGGAATAATGTTCCAAGATATAACCACCCTGATGTTGAATCACAAAGTGTTCAAAGACACCGTGGACATATTCGTTGATAGGTACAAGGACATGGGCATCTCTGTTGTTGCTGGTGAGTTTTACAGATATTATTCTTCTGTACTATCTCCATTTTGCATACTTTATTGTTTTCTTATTACTTTGGGTCAAAAAAAAAAAACAATTTATATGTTTTTAAAGTTTCATGCAAGTAATTTTTCACATTGGTTCTTCGGGTTAATATTGCATCATGTTGGTTGTCAGTTCATTGAGTAATTAAGAGGAAGGCATCAGTTTTTATGTTCTAGCTAGCTTCAGTGAAGCTGTTTTTCACTAGTGTTTCTTGTCTTCTTGGTAAGAGTTTGCCTTCATAATTAGTTATGTAATGATACTCGCAGTGGAAAATTAATCTCAGTGAATTCTCACACTAATTGACGTTTAAAAGTACTGTGACAATGTGCATGATCATCATTATTAATTAGAATTGCGCACATAATGCTGTAACCATTAGTGGACTAACAGTGTTTACTGTCTAATAAAAATCTTATTTATGGACAGCCTCTTTTGGCTTCCAGTTGTGACACTAGCACCATGTTTTCTGGGCTGCTTTTACCCCTACTAACTCCTGTTACCACATTAATTTAATCCCTTCCCATCTTCCATGACATTACTGTGATTGACGATCATGATGATGCCAGTTATGCATCTGTAATTCCTGGCAGGATTGTGCTCAGAAGAACAAAAGTGCAACCTAGAAATCTTGATTTGTTTCGTGTTTTTATCCATATATATTCTTTTCTCCAAATAAAGAATAGGAAAAAAAGTACAGTCACGTTTTAAAAATGTAAAGACGCTACTCTTTTTCGGATGTTGTATTTGCTTTTGGGAATGAGCCCTTTTTGTATTGTGGTTTCTAACATCAGAAACATCAGGAGTCTTATTAAGAAAAGAATTTTAATCTTTTTGACAAAACCAAGTTTTCGGGGTGCACACTGTCTGATGAAAGGCAGTTAATGGTTACTTGTAGGAATCGAAGCCAGAGGATTCATGTTTGGTCCATCAATAGCGCTGGCTATCGGCGCAAAGTTTGTCCCTCTGCGTAAACCAGGAAAACTTCCAGGTATGTTCATTCAAATTCTTCTAAATATTTGCACATCAGTATGTTCAAAAGAGAAAGTCTCTCTGAACAATGTGGAAGAGGATTCTGTCGGTGAGATTTACTAGAAGGCGGGTGATGTCAATAGGCTTAAGACTAAAAAGAAATCGCTTTTGACACTTCAATAAGCTTCATCTCTTAGAGATTAAAGCTTAGAGATTTATGGGAAAAAAAAAAAAAACGAATTGTTTATTAGAAACATTATAAACCTTGTACCAATTCCTCTTCTTGATATTCATCAGCAAAGGATGATCACAAAGTATTAGCTTGGATAAGCTGTTAAGTTGGAATGTAGCTTTGAATCATGAAATTTACCACCACAACTGCATCTTTCCCTACCGAAGCATGAATCTAAATTCTTTAATATATATCACCAAACGAAATGCTTCCATGTAACACCACAACCACAATGTAGTCGTAACTCAAAATTGAATCCACAAATTGTGATTTTGTGCAGGAAAAGTGATCTCACAAGCTTATGAGCTAGAGTATGGAAAAGATTGTATAGAGATGCACATTGATGCAGTTCAAGCAGGGGATAGAGCTGTTGTAATCGATGATTTGGTTGCCACCGGAGGAACTCTAACAGCGGCAATCAAGCTTCTAGGTCTGGTCATCAAATGATTGATTGTTGAATACTTAGTTTAGCATATTGTCATAGTTTTGATAAAGGAACAAAAGTTTTTATAGATTCCATAAAATGCAGAATCAATGGAAGCCGAAGTGGTTGAATGCGGTTGTGTGATCGGATTGCGGGAGGTCAAGGTATACTTTGTGTAAAGATTTAGTTTTTGTGCTTTTGATTTGCATTTTGAGGTGTGTGCCATAGATGCGTTTGGGGAGAAACTAAAAAGAACACCTAATGAAGAGCAAAAGACTGTTTGCAGATGGGAAGGGGGGTAGGTAGAGGACCTCACAAAAACACCGTTTTTATTTCTAAGGTTCAAAAGAGACAATGGTTCCGTTGGTTCCCCCCTCCCCGTGTGGAGATTTTTAATGTTTTGCTTCTTCTGAGGTATCATTGCCAAAGGTGTGATTGAATTTGGAAGATGTCATTCTTTCTTCACATGGGGATGATTTAAAAATTTACTGTGACTAACTTTTAGTAGTACTTGGTGGTGCTACAAGAAGGATGCGCTTTCTCAAGTGCTATGATTGTCTACTGCAGAATAAGCTAAACCAAAACAAAATATAAACAGATGGTGAATCCTTCATCATTTATAAACTTTCATGTGCAATTAATTTTTTGTTTTGTTTTTTCATTGGGATCTTGAGCAAACTCATCAAACACTTTTGAAACGCAATGCGCCAATACCTGTGTGAAATGAATGTGAATGCAGGGACAGAATAGGCTGAATGGAAGGCCACTTTACATACTAGTGGAACCCAGGGAATTCCAAGATAGCTGTTGAGGGTAAGACAGACTCTGCCCGTGTTTCTTTACCATTTTACAGTTTGATCCTTTTCACAAAGTCTCGAAAAGGACCCGTACTAATAATAAATCTCCAATTTCTCTGTGTTTTATGTTTTGGGCTTCATATCTGATCTCCATTTTTTTCTTGTACGTGTAGCAGCAGCTCCATAGGAGATGAACTTTTGAGTCCATGCAGATATGACTGCATAGCAATTCTTGGGCCCTATCTTTTCTTTTTTCTGGTGCTCTTTATTTTCCTTCAAATTTGTTTATTCCTGGCGTCAAATTAGTTGAAATCTTAGGATAAATTAAGATCAGAAATTAAAAAAAGCTCAGTTGCAAGGTTTCCAGAGCAACATTCACTTGTAATTCCTTCCATTCGGGCTTTGGTAAAATAGAAACCAAATAATCGTATCTATTCCTTTTTTCAATCACACAAGTCATAACTGAACCATCAATACAAAATGATCTCCCTGTTTTCAATCACAAAATGCAAAAAGCTCGAAACCAGTTTGAACGGAAATAACCAAACAAGAAATGGATTCTCCCGTCGAATTGTATATCTGGATCTCTGGCAAATTACAAACGCCAACAGTGTTACAAATGGTGAAAGGCTAAAAGCCCCTCCCTAGTCTTTTCTTTTTTTTAAAAAAAAAAAAAAGGCAAAAATTTTTATTTTCTGTTTATAGAAAGGGGAAAAAATATATATAACAACTGTATGCACATTTATACATCACAGAAATTTACAGTAATTGAGCTCCTCCTAAACTCTTCTATCTACCTAAACTCTTTATATTGTTGAATGTCGTTTCAAAACAGCCTCGCAATCATCATTTGTTGTGTTCAGACAACTGTTGCAATCTCAAAGCCCTACGACTAACCGAATTCATCTTTTTTCTCAAACTACAGTTATCGGCCAAAATTCTTACTGCCATCTTCCTCAAGTCTCGATTCAGTTGAGCTACGTCATCATCATCATCTGAACTGTTTGTTTCATCAGCAGGAGCAGAAGCCGATGAAGCATCATCTGCAGCACCCAGAGGCAACTGCTGAACCTGACAAAATGCAAGTCAAAACAACTTGGATGTCAGAACATTCAACAACAACAAATCCCAAATGTATATCACAAGCGTCATAACATGACAGTAAATATTGCACCGCGTCCTCAAATTTAACATTCTGAGGTCTGAAACCTAAAACCGGGAGTCTGTGTCCTAACAAGAGCTACCAATCATAAAGGACCTTTCACTATTTCCTTATCCCATAGAGAACAACAACCAATCACGTTTTAGCTTCATAAACTTTGGATTTTTGACAAGGTCCTTCAAACTCTTCGGATTAAAATTGTCAGTTGCAATCTTTGGAGCCAGTCATGCCATAGGATCACAGGTTCGCAAACAAAACGCGACTTTCACCAACACCTAGGAATAGATACATGATTAACTAAATATGTAGCACTACTCAAAAAATTGAGGACCTTTGTCCAAGGTTAAGATTAATTTTCATGATACAAGCTGCAAAGATGGAACCACACCTCTAAGAGCAATATCAAGAGTCTGAGTAAAGATAGAAGGTGCTTAAACTCGACGAGAAATAGTAAGAAATACAGAACTATTCCCAAAGAATACCTCAGTGAGGAGCATATCAATTTGATCATCAGATTTTACAGTGCGCTCCAATGCGTCCGATGATGATGGAAAATTCACGAGTTGATCAGCTTCGACATTTTTCAAAAAATCAACATCACAGTTTTGAAGCTGCTCAAAAAGAGTTGCACATTTCTCCAGAAGATTTCCACATGCGGCCCTCATGCGTTCATTTTTATGCCTTTCTTGTTGCAATAGTATCTGAGATATCAAACAGAAGGTCAGTTATCGCTCAAATCGTATTGCTTTAAATCTATGAAAGCTCTTCACAAGTAATCTACAACTTTGGAGGGAAAGGCAGTCTAAAGCTTATATAGGCCAAAAGCATATCTTTGGAACAAATATCCACTTCTATTCATGATTGCTTCTATTTGATTAACAATTAACAGTCAAAATATTTTAAAGAAAAAAGAAAAGAAAAGAAGCAGTCAAAATTGGTACACATTATCCAGAATACGAGAGTTGCACAAGAGATCTTTAACAGCAAGATAGGGTTCAGAGTTGAGGGATTTACAGCATGAATAAAAGTAAAACAAGCAATAAAAAGAAAAGAAAAAATCCATAAAATACAAAAAAGATGCTATCTATATTGGCAGGCAAAAAGATGGCCTACGCATGCAAGTACTCAGACATACCTCAACAGCAGATTTTCCTTCAATCGATTCATTAAGCTGCTGCTTCATCTGTGCTTGAGAACTTCTAAGAGATTTGACCTCTTTGACAAGAACTTTGATATCTGCTTTTGACTTCAGTTCAAGCTCTTGATATTGCTTTGTTAAGTCGTCGAGCTGCTGTCTTTTAAGATCTAACTCCTGCAGTACATCTTTATTCTCGAAGCTAGTTTGCATAGTCTCAACCTTATTACCCTGCGAAAATAATGAGAACATGCAAGTATTTAGTAAGTTTACAATCATATTTGACTGGGTAATAACATATTTATTAACAGTAAAAATATGACTTCGCACCTGCTCGGAGTTCAATTTCAGTTCCAATTCCAGTGACTTCCGCTTAAGTTCTTCCATATCCCACTGCATTTGTGTAACTCTTTCTCGTTCAATTAGAATAGCTTGCTCAATATTTTCTTTACTCTTTTGTTTAGTAGCTTCAAGCTCCACGTCTAAATCCTTGACCTGGGCAGAATTATTTAACTGGGTCATGGAATTGATTCGTAATTCAAGACCAAAAACCATTACTCGTTATCAACTAATATTCACAGCAGGACATTACAATCAAAAGTGAAACAGGAAAGGCAAAACAAAATAGCCATGCTCGGGATGAACAAAGTATATATAAATGCATGTAAACTGAGCATAGTTGTCATGGAATCCATGAAATTTTCTCATAATGAACAAACAAATGCATTGCTCCCATCTTTTAACAGTTCAGTTAACAAGACACAAGGCATGCATAATTTCACCCTTTTATTCACTTCATTTATCTAACTAGCCTCTATTCTCAGCAATGTCTTGTACCATACTCGCATCTGCTTTGACATGGATGGACTTCACAGAAGCTGATAAAACTGGTAGCAACATATTTTCAACAGTTATTTTTCTTTAACCATCTAAAGCACATCCTTAGGGATAAGTTCCATAAAATTAAAAATGGAATTTAAAAATTTCAAGTTAAGATCTAAATGCCAGATGTTTTCCAAAATTTATTAAAAAGGGGCTATACCTTCTCGACCATCGTAGTAGTTTAGATACTTTGGAGCCTTTGAATCGGGAAAGACCCCAATTAGACTTATTTTAGTCCACTCTGAGAAATAAACATAAATGCAGTGACCTAATTCTCTATATGGGTGTGTTAATACTGATACTTCAAAATTCAAGGTCACTCACATAAATATTAAATAATAATAATAATTTAATAAAAAAAGAGACATGGCTTCAAACTCCTACAGACCTTGGTTGTGAGATACTCTTTCACAGCAATTTCCTGATTTAACCTGGATATAAGATCCTCCATGTCAGTCCTAGCAGTAACAAGTCTCCTCTGCATGGTTGCAAGTACCCTATTCATTTTCTGGCCTTGATCTTGTGGAAGCACCAAATGCACATCATCTGGCAGACGTAAATCTAAGTTTCCAAGAACGTCAGGTGTTCTTGAGAAGTCAGCCCCATTTTCAAATACACTTCGCGTTGCTAGACTTGGAGATTCACTGCCCTTTTGAGAGCTAACATCACTTTCAGAGCCCTCAGCAGAGATTTCTCGACCATGGAAGCCATTTTCATTATTGCTATCACTACGTAGGGCATTTTGAACAGCTCCAGCAGGCAACTTATGTTTACTAGGGAAACCCTCGAGTTGCTCTAGTATAGCCTGTCCCATAAACAAGCCTTCGTCAATATTGGACATGCCATACTTCATAAACTTATCTATTGGGCTAGTCAACTCTTCATCTAGAGACAAATCCTCTATCCCAATCTCAGAATTGTTATCTTGACCAAGGCTTGCAGTTCCAACCTCAGATGCCTCATATGCAGTGTCACTACCATAATCAGATGTCACTGAAGAACTACCAGGCAGAGTAGACAAATTTGAATTAAGATGCACTTGAGATGAGGAAATTGAAGCACTATTTGGAGAAGTAATTGCTGGAGATGACTGCAGATTCTCATCTCGGAATGCTGCAAACACAGATTAAACCCAACTTTCAAAAATAAAGATGAGCAATAAAATAATGCAAAAGATATGTCCACATAATAGCATCAGCTAGAATTAATATTCACAATAAAAATTCCAAAAGCATATATCTTGTACATCAGTGGCACATACAAGACCTAGCAGCAGCTTCCAATTCCAGAAATGACGCAACAACAAAGCTTCTTGATACATCAATATCTGATAGCAATCTTGTAATCCATTCTTCCAACAAACGCCGTCTCTGCCACAAAACAAGAACAGTTAAATCTTCAATGATTCATTCAAATTAAATACAGCTATACGGGGATTCAATTAGAATTTCAACAAAGGAAGACATACTGCAGTCTCATCCAAAGGCGCATCCCAAAAATATAAACAAAATTGCAGAACAGGTTCAAAAATTAACTTTTTCGGGGATATCATGGAAAGGATCAGTACAATCCATTACTATCAATTTAAATCCATTATTAACAAAAGGGCAAACATTTTCATGAACTAATCTACAAGAAAAGGAAAAACATAGACTACAACAAACAAGCAAGACTAAATTGCAACGATGAGCCATTGTCAGGAGTTAACACCAAAGTAATGTTCGACATCGAAGAAATAAAAATTAAAAAGCACTACCACCCAAATTCAACAATAACTGAAAGCTAAACAAGAACAAGAAACACATGCTACAAATAGATGGACTTAAAGACCATAAAATAACTGATCACCTCTTCCAACAGCGCTCTTGTTTTCATTCGAAGAAGACCCTTTGGAGGTGCCGGTGGTAGACTCTTCCGGGGAAAAGCAGTTTTGAGCTGTAAAACAAACCAAAATCAGTTTAACATATTTAGTTATATCAAGCAATAATGCAGAAAGGACAGGTATCTATAGGGACAGGAGTTAATCATATGACTCCATTAGACACAGAAAGAACCCTGGTTAATATAACTTAATTATAGTGGAGGTAAACAAGTTAAAAAGCCAGCTAATCAAATTACTTCATGACAATGCCTGAAAATAGAACCTCTCTGCTGTAAGACTTAATACACTCTATGGCATATCCCAGTTCAATTTTGTTCAACTATCCTTTGCGGTAAATACATCCAGCAGCAGATTTTACCGAAGTTCCAATTTCAGTTCCTTATCCTCTTTATAGAAATCAGTAATTATTAATTTCCATAGTACTGCTTTTTCTCATCGTTCTCTTCGGCCATCCATATGTGCTTCAAGAAACATAATAATTTGGTGACACTTATTGTAGCATTGCACTTGGATAGTTTACAGTTCTTGTTCCAGGCAAGAAATATCACATAATGCAGAGAGACCTTGCCAGGCAGAGAAGTAAAAAAAGAAAGAAAGAAAAAGGTTGAACTTACAGCAGAAACAAACTTCAAGAAATCATTAAATCTTCTTAACACGTATCGAGTCGTCGTAAAACCTTCTGGTGATTGCAAGCCAATCAGAACCCTGTAAAACTGCCCCTTAATAATGTCAAATACATTGGACAGACAAATCTTCATATATTAATGTTAAAAAATAACGCTTCAACGAGACAATCAATTTGTTAAAAAATTACATTCTTAGTAAATTGAAAGGCAAATAACAATCAGCATCCCCTAATTTTCAATGATTGAATATATACTTCTTAGATCTAATAATGAAAAGCGATGAAGACCTAGCAACCATAACTTCTATCATACCCACAATATTAAAATTTCCAAAGAGCTAAGAAGTTATTTTGACTAATTAAAAGGAAATTCTACTCATGAACTGAAGCACACAACATTGTAAAGGGAGGACGGGCAATGCATCACTTATCCAGTAATTTTTCTCTATGATTTAAGGCTATTAATCCATATAAATTTTTATGGAATTGCTTTTCATCCTTCTAGCAAATAAACAGGAGAATTATCCCTAGCCCAAGCACAAACTTTGCTTTGACGTAACCTAAAATTGGAAACACATGCGCTTTTCTAGGAAAGTTGGAAGTATCTATCTTCAAAAGGATTGCATTAAATGAACTTCTAACCCTTGGCATAGTTAAGCAATTTGAATACCACTATGGGGTCGGAATCCTTTGATTTCGGACGGATAACCCAGGAAGGAATGGTAACGCAATAACTCCATCCCGTTTGAGGATCATGCGGCCAAACAGTTTCCTGCCCGTTCTGCAGAGATGATATGAATATCAATGAACAACATCACTAAATGCTGATTTGCTAGTGCTAAAGCAGAGACAAATACATATATTAAGGTATGCAAAACAGATTATGCATTATGATGTTGCTAAATCCAAAAGTATATATCAACAAATGGAAAGAGTTAAGCCGTACATCACACGCAATTATTCTCCTTACAAGCATTCTCATCAGTGGATTATAAGAGATAAAGGGGAAAAGAATTTGTCACGTGTAATGTATGTCACAGTGTTTTTTCACACTCTCACATAATATCATTTCAGGATCATTGTACCATACTTAACAACCAAAAGAAATAAAATAAGAAGGGCAACCACAAACAACCAGCCCGCATCACTAGCTCCCTCCTATAATACCAAAATAAGGCCTTCAAATCAAAATCTTCGCTCTATGCTAGAAACTCAAAAGATTTCCCATGTGAAAAACCTACTTTTAAACAACAAAAGTACAACGATTTCACCTCCAGGCCATGAAGTAGGAGCCTCTCCAAGGGATCAATCACTAATTTACTACCATAACAAACCTTCCAATACAGAGGCCAATACCGAGTAAGCAGATTCATAAATCATACACATTAATCATGAATTTAAAAGGGCTCTGAGCTAAAACTTCAGCTCCCAAAGCCAATAAGATTAAGCAAACAACTGCATAAACTGTGAGCATGCAGATTCCGAAATCAAACATATTGATCATGAGTTTTAAAGTGCTTGAAGCTAAATCATCAGCTCTATATTATGAAGTTGGAGACTTTATTCTGAGTATGATCAACTAAGTTCGTCAAAAACCAAATACCCAATCAAGTAAACAGTCAGATATATTTAATCCGGCAGGACCACGATCAAATTAAGAAACTGAAGAAACAGGAAATTAGAGAGATCAAGGCCCGATCTTTTTCCACTGATAATTTAAAGGGGAAAAAAGTTTAAAATAGTATGTACCCATTTTTTAGGAGGAGGGCTCCAATCCATTCCCAAAGGAAGAGGAGAAGTCCCATCATGCCGGTGCTTTGGAGGACTTTGCATCTGCTTCTGCCTTTGCATCGTCCTCCTCCCTTCACTGGGATTCTTTCAATCAAAAGAAAAGACTACCACTGTTTCTCAATTATTATGGGTATAGTAATGAACTGGATTGGGGATGGATTAAGAGGATTTTGAATTAGGATGTCGATTTAGATGTGATTTTGTAAATTCTTTTGTTTGGGTTTTTGGGTCTCCGGTCTTTTACTTCTGTTGTCGTTGATGAATGACGGACTGGAAAAACAAGGGAAATTCGGTGCGGCGCACGATAAGGTTGTAACCTCATCGATGAATGCTACAGAGTGCCGGGTGCGTCACTCACCCACTTTACGTTTGGTTTTGCTTTTTTTTTTTTTTTGTTTTTATATCCCTTTTTTCAATTTTATTTTTACCTCCTTTCCGGAGAGGAAAAGGAACAAAACAAAACAAAACAAAACAAAATACTCCTTCCGTCCTATAATTATTGTCCAGTTTAAATTTTCATTTTTGGTTCAAATTGTACTAACAGTGAAATCTCACTACAACAAAAATGGGCTATTAATACTTTTATGGTGGGACACTTCCTAAAATGTGGCTTATTATATGTGTATTAGGACATTTGCTAAAAAGTGTCTTATTGAAAATGAAAAAGTGTATTCATATTATGAAACACTATCATAAGTGTACTATTTCGGGTTGCTTGTGAACTATTACCTTACTTAATGGGTCACTTTAAAGTGTGGTAATGAGTGACAATCTAATAATACACTTTCAAATGTTTTATGACTTATTGCGACTCGATTATAGGAGACACTATTTAGTAGTGTCCCACGCAATTTGAGTCACATGTGTCCTATTACACCACTTATTAAGACACAAAAAAGTGTCTAAACTACTCATTTTTGTTGTAGTGTCTCAAACTGGACAATAATTTTGGGACAGAGAGAGTAGTCTAGTCTCTACCCAAAAAATTTAATTTACAAATCACAAAACTCAATTTGAATTATTTTTCTGGAAGAAAGAAAGTACTATGAATCAAGATTTTAATTGAAACAAAAAAATTATGAAAAACTGAAAAAAAAAAAAAACATAATTTGAATCCAAACAAATCCCAATGTTTCTTTTCTTTTTGTTCTGTTGTTTACCTTATACTTCTTCTCCTTTTCCCTTTTTTTTCCTTTTGTTTTTTCTTTTCTGTTGGGGGAATACAAGTTCTTAAAAATTTGACAAATCAAAATGTGTCTTTTAGTTTCATCCTTATGCTGTCATGTTCATCTATTCATATGATCTTTTTGTTTAATCTGTTAATTTAAGAGTATTAGAGTTGAAATTATAAAAAGAAGTTAATAATTAAGATCATATTAATTTTTCATTTGATTTTTAATGTTATCTAGGTGTTGGAGTGTTGCTCAATATACCGAGACTAAATAGGTTATCACCTTTTTATGGTCTTAAAATTGCAAATAACGTTGGGTGCTGGCTAGTCTGTTGTTTAGTGGAAAAACATACGCAACTGAAAAGAGAGAAAAGGCTAAAGACGAAAAAAATAAAGAGGAAATTAGATAATGGTAAGGAAGGTGACTCGTTTGGCATTCATTTTAAAGTCACTTTCAAATATGCGTGCTTGTTTGTTACTTGGAAGTAAGGTATATTATTATTGCTTTTGCACACCGCCCCCAACCCCCGCGCCAAATATTAACATTAACTCTTAAATCTTGTATGGTCATTTTTAGTATAAATTTTAATACTTAATGTAAATATTTTTTAGAACAGAAAATCTTAACAATATATCAATAAGTATAAGAATAAAGTATATGTACTGTGTACAATGTATAGGAGGAATGTGAAGTGAGCGTAATTCTCAAAGGAAAAAGAAGTCCACATTTTGTACCTATTTGAAAAATTAATGAGAAATATAATATTTTAAGACAGACTAGTACTTGTCGTCAAGCTATAATCGGTCTGATTTGAAGAATTAACAAAAATATATCGTGCGCATGTTTTATACTTTTATGAGGGCTTTCAAAGTTGGACGACATGTAATATGAGAATGGAAAATATTCTCATTCTTATTACAATCAAATAATAACTCATTTACAAAGTGTAATAGTTCATTTATTCTGGAATCCAAATATAACATTTTTCACCAACAAATTAAGTGCGTTCTTCTATCTATCTCTTCATCTTTTATTCTTTATATATATAGTATTTGTTGGTCCAATTAATTCAACATTGAATAATTATTGTTATTCCCGTTGTTTCAAAATTATTGTCCAATTTAAATTTTTACTTGTAAGTTGTAACACAATTTATACTTAAAAAAAAGAAATCAGACTAGACAATAATTATGGACGGAGGGAGTATTAGGTATTAACATACTGATGATTGGTTTAATTAATTTATGGGCTTAGCCATCTGATTTAATATTGGGAAAAGGGGGAAAACGAAAACGGAACAGGAAAAAAAAAAAAAAGCAAATTAAGGTTGGTGTGGCCAGTTTGTTTTTCTACTATTTTCATATCATTCACCTGAAGTCATTTATCAAAATAAAATTCTCCATTGGGGATGAGTTTTTTCCACAATAATTAATTTACATTCAAAGTGTTCGCGGAACATTTAAATTCTCAAATAAAATCAAGACTAAACACAGCCGTGAAGTGAAAGCCGTATACATATTATAGTACTCCCTCCTTCCCATAATTATTGTCCAGTTTGGGTTTTCATTTTTATTTCAAATTATACTAAAAGTGAAATCTTAAATTGGACAATAATTTTGAGACAGAGGGAGTAATAATAATGCGACCGTTTTTGCTATGATAGATATATAAACAAAAATTAATAAAGCATGAGATCACAAACTAAAATAAAAGAATATATCGCGAAGATATATATATATATATATATATATATATATATATATATATATATATATATGACAGTTACCCACACAGAGAAGTGAAGAATGAACTAGAAATAGATGACAACACAAAGTATTAATACACCAATCATTAACAAAACAAAAACAACAAAGAAATGTAGCGCCAGGCAACAATATAGTTGACGGGCGACAAAGGACGACGTAACAACAACAACAATGGCAAATTAGACGACTGTGGATACTTAAATCCTCAGTCTCAGGAGGAGGAAAAAAAAAAACAAAGAAACAAAGAACGTAAAATAAAATTATGGCGTTTTAATACCACCTGCGAGACCAGATACTCGTAAGTGTGTTTAAAACGACATAATTAAGTAACGAATTTGGATGGATGGATGCATATGAATGAATGAAGAACGTGTGTGTGCGTGTGAATCTATCCACACTGGAAGCCCGGTGGGATGGTCTTTTGGCAGGCGCTAACAAGGGCGCTAAGGGCAATGGGGATGTCCAGGTTAATCCCCAGCACGTTGGCCTTAATGGCGGTACAAAGGCAAGCTGCGACTTCCAGATCAGCCAGGCCTTCCAGAAGTGCACAGCATTTAGCTCCAGATGGCGGGGTTCCGACCAAGACGTTGACCAACCCGAGAATGTCAGCACACACACCTAGCTTCAATGTGTCCCTTGGGCAAAATGGGTTCGCCGGTGGCGCCTTCTTCGGGCTTGGCTTGGGCTTCATTGGCTCACAAGTCCCGCACCCGCTAGTCATCATCACTGCGGATGAACACAAGAGGGCGGTGATCCAAATCATGAGCACCACCTTCTTCATTTGGGTGGATGCCGCCATGCTCTATGTATGTATGTTGTTAATTAATTTATTAGCGCGCTATATATATATATATATATATATATGCAGTACCAAGCTACAGGGGGTAGTTAACAATTTAGGAGGAACTTAGGAGGAGCTGGGTGACCTATATATACACAAACACATGGGAGAGGGGAGAATTGTGAGGTGAATAATTGCTTGTTGGGATCCTTGATAGGTAGCCTTTTCCTATTGAGTGGAAGAGAGTCGTCCTTGTGCAGAATGGGAAGATGATATTTTGTAGGTTTTTCCCCCCAATCCATGCATCCTCCTCATCTTTCTTTTTATTTTAATATAATGGTGTGTACGTACCCCGTTGTTGGATTTCATAATTCGTTAATTTGGATATCGTAACTAACTATATATACTACGTACTTTGTGTATATTATCCTGTTAACTAGATTATGAATGGTTAATTAGAGCACTTAATTAATGGCAGGCACTTTGCTAGCTCTCCATTTTTGGGTTGAAGCTTAAATGAAGGTTTCCAGAGACAATGCATGTTTCCTTACAACTGATACGAATGTAAAATAACACACTGTTTTGTGTGCTACAGACTAAATAAAATTGGTTCTTCATCTTAATAAATGTGTCATTTTTTCATCGAGTATATTTATAATTGTGATAGTACTATTACGACCGACACATACTACTAACTGATGCGCCTTCAATATATGTGTAATGGCCGGAAGGATTGATATATTGTGTTGGAGCCAACCAACCCAGTTGGACAATTTTGTTAGTTTGTGGGGAAATTAAAGCACAGTGTGTTTGGATGTGTAGATTACGGCAATATTGCATGTGCATGGTATTTGTGAAATGAGATGTTTTATGGATCCAGAATAATGTGGCCATTTGGAAGAGGACAAACAGTACCTACTAAGAGCCCTCATGTGACCCTTTTTTTTGCACATTAAAATTAATAAATTATGCTCCAGGGAAATTCACAACAACATATATGTGTGTGTGTGTGTGTGTGTGTTTGTGGCTAGCTTGATTGAGCTCAGATTTTGAAGGCCAATGTTGCGTCAATATTATTGGTGCTACGTTATCCAAATCCAGATCATTCCTCGAACTCTACCCCTTCCATATTATGCTAGCTAGCTCAAACTTCATGACGCTTTGATTTGCGCCCATCAAGATCGGTGGGAAAAAAAAAAAAATCACATAGAGACTATTGATATTGTATTTTTTTATTAAAATTTGGCTTTACACTTTGAAAGTTGATGATCAACAATTTAAATTCTCTTTAGTATTCGTTGGACCAATGGATCTCAAATTAAACTCAAAGACTTATTTCCAAGTTGATGCATGCATGTTTGAGGTTGATGTCTTTTCATCAGTGAGCTGTGTGATAACGTGAAACATCTTTGGCAGCAGAATGGTAGATTTGTTGATGTTACATAATATTCATGTAAGCAAGGAAAACAACGTAAATCGCGCATATATATATATATATATATATATATAAATCAGTCAAACTCATATGGGGTTTCCATTAGTTAACCTCCTTCGGATTTGGGAAACCCTACTTACGTACTACTTAAAGCCGTATATATGGCAAATTGCAGTTGAAGCAGTTTTCGAGAGCCAGGAAAAAGATGGGAGCTCCAGCTGATGTTTCTTTGTCCGTGATATCGATTTCAATAATTGAATCAACTCAATCAAGTAGTGTACATATAGCTGGAAGGATAAAATTCACTCTGGGCATTGCTTGTACGTTTCTGGTCGGATATATATGTACAATGTTGCATATAGGGGCTCTATTAAACAGTATTTTTGTTATTACTGTATCATTTTTTATTTTTTCAAATAATCATGTCTTTTTTTTTTTCTTTCATGTGGATTAAGAAAACAATTAATTATATGCAGTAGAAGTCATTGCGTGGATATTGGAAATGGGTTCGTCCGTTACCATCAACTAAAATTACATAAGACCTTTATATATAACACGGAATGTAATATAAAATTTGTGAATGTACAGTGAAATGCTTGATAATACAAAATGGTATGGCGTTAACAAGCTGTCAAAGCTTGCACCAGAAGTGCAACCATGTTTCGTCACGGACGATGTGTCGTCAAAGTGAAATATTGGTTTATTAAGAGACCATTGAGGTGGTTAGTGTGGTGGATTTGTATAAAATATTGGTTTCTGCCATATCATGGACGATGAGTTATTAGATTTATTCTAAGGTTTGTATCTAAGTTGGGAGTTGGGTATACAGAATATCATTGCATATGACGGTAATCTAAATATAACAAAGATGGTAGATGGTGTAGAGAAGCACTCGTATGAACTGGTGGTGACAGTTCACTAATTGTTGAAGCAAGAGTGGTCGGTATATTGTGTAACGTCCCCCCTCTCTCTCTCTCTCTCTCTCTATATATATATATATATATATATATATATATATATATATTGGTAGATAGTTTAGTGTCTATGGGAATAGATGCAATGCTGACGGTTTTAATTTCATAGTTACAAAACGATATTGTTGGTGTTCTTTACCAATGTAATACAATAGTTTAACAATTGGGGCAATTACCACACAACTCTTCAGTTTTTTTTTTTTTTTTTCCTTACAACTCTTCATCCTGTGTATAATATTGGGATAAGTAAAAAGAAAAATGACATATTGGTATGGGCTTTTCCAATGTACGGATCTGGGTTGTATAGTGGATCTGAGTGGAGGAGTTCTATGTGGCCCATCCACCCAATTCCGTTTTCCAACATGCAATTTCATAAAACGTTTTTGTTTATTTATTTAGTGCTCCCTCTATTCAACAAATAAGTACAATTTACAATTTATAATGCGATTTATTTTCGAGGGACGTAATGAGTATGATGAAAGCCCAAACACAAGAAAAATTATTCCATACAGTAAGTGTATCCTTTTTTAGTGCAGTAACACACCCGTTATACAGAAAAATATCATGGCTCCCTAATTTTGTGGTAACTTTTTCGGTAAAATTATAATCTTGTCCTATTCATGTGTCTGGCTGCACAATCCTATGTGATATAACAGCTGTATAGAAGATTTTCTTCAAAAAAAAAAACCAGAGCTTATTTATCTACTTGTACTTCCCACCTAAGTGCTAACATTTCAAATTTTGTTGCCACGTTGATTTACCTTCACTTAAAATCAAATTCAATAAAGGACATTTAAGTATGCTATTTGTAGCCCTCTAAATCCTATGTAACGTCTCATTTACACATATTTACCCTTCACAAACCATTTTCTTCCACCTCTCCAAATTCTTTCAAACTTAAAAAAAAATATAAAAAATCTTAAATCCGGAGACTACAACAATGGAGGATGAAATATGTCTTGGTGGAGACGAAAATCTACGACAAATAAAGTAACATTTCCCACCTTTTAAACTTTTTTTTTTTTTTAAAAAAAAAGGGGTCTGGCTGGTTAGGGGTCCGGCGACAGCGCCCAATCGGTTCATCCTAAATGCTTCTATATGCAGAAAAGCGTCTGATTAGGACATTTTCACTGACTGTGGGGCCCAATCGGTGGACGCCTTACCGGCCCTACGAGCGTCCCACTACAAGAATGTCCATAGTGTAGCAAATTTTTTATAATTCTTTATAAATATAAATAATTATACAAAATGATAACAAGGTCATGAACATAATTAATTGTACATGGATCAACAAAATGATGCAAAATACAAAAATATCGATACTCACAAGTACAATTCGACGGTTCATTTTAAACAAAGTGTTGTTGAAATTGAATGAATATTGTGAGTTGAGAACAACATTCGGGTTTTTTTTTTTACAAAAAGATACCTGTATATTAAGACTTAAAAAGAGCAACAACGGAAAGTGATCCACACAATCATAGTCCATAGGTGTGTGTTGTGACCCGAGCCGGGGTTTTTTTTTATTTGTGAATACAATACAACAAAGGAGGAAAAAAGATCAAATGATAACAAATTTTTAAAACAATACAAGTGGGCAAACATTTCTAATCTGGTGTCTTGTAACTAAAGATTTGGCACACATTTCATTTGCTCGTATCAATGAGTTATCTAAGTTATAATTCAGTAAACATGGTTCATTTCAATGACAAATAATCATGTTTCTACTTCCAGAATCAAAACATGAACAATTTACCGCAAGTATTTCTTGTTTCTATACGTTGTTCAATAGAATTTTCTTTCGGTTGTCATTATCCGAGCATATCTGAGAGTTCTTCAAGTTAGGATCTCCAAGGAGGTTGTCTACTTCATATTTGGAATTCTTGTCGACTCCATCAGATAAAAGTAGAACACTATGGACTTTCTATAGGCTCAACACAATTAGAATTGGCATGACGATTTTATACAGATAAGATAAATGAACTTTCATTTACTGCAATTATCAATTCCAAATTTCCAGCAACCCTAAAACAAGGGCCTTATTACAATAATCACTTTCAAATTTCAAACGACCAAAACCTAATGACAAAACTGACAAACCAATGTAAACCAGGATCATAGCGATAAACTGAACAACTTTCCTAGCACAAAACGAAAAGAAACTCTGTTAATTGAATTTCATACGGTAATTTTTTTGTTCTAACAAATTTCTATGGAAGAAAAAACCATGTACGGGTAAAGACGTTTGGAGCGTAAAGAAGGTGTCAGCACATATTGGATAAGCAACTGCCAAACATCTTAATTTAAAAATAAAACATTTACAGTTACATTGATCAATATACGGGACTCCTTTTCTACATCACTTACAGGTGCAAGTCTAAGAGTTTTGCAGGGCTAATCCTGCCAGTTTTAAAGGTTATATTCAAAGTTCTGCCCCATCAAACCTATTTTCCCATTGTTCATGACACCAACACCTTCTTTCTCCAGCATATCACAAATGCGAAGGTAGAATCATAAAAAAGATTGTATCAGAATGGAGAAAGTCTCATTACCCACAACATATAGAGTACGATTTAGCTGGATACAACTCTGAAAAACAAAAATTCTTCTCTTGCGCAAAAAATGAAATACTTGATCCACATCAAACTATGACAAATTTTCGAACTTTAAGGTCAACATCTATAGCAATCATGTGAGATCTAAATTAGTACCTAATTGGAAACAATTCTAACAGTCCGAACTAAGAACTACAATAATATATACGCAACAACCACCTTCGGCATTATTGGCCGCGAAAAAGTCAGAGCAAAGTAAAGGTCCAATGAGAGTAAAATCCCAAAAAACGGGAAAACTTCCATCATATGCGTTTTTTTAATCACCCAATCATGTTCCTTGAAATCCCTTGAAAACACGAATGTTTAACTTCGTTGAAGCCCCTTTTTGCTGTACAACACAAAAAAAGGAAGAGGAGAAGAAACACGATGGGCCGCCACTGCACAACTGCACAGATATGAGGAGAAATTTGGGGTAAAAAAACCTATTGACTTCAAATTCCATAATCTAGGCAGCATTAAGTAAAACGAAAACGATTCGTTTGCATCCCATTCAGACGAAGAATTCAAATTAGAAAATTGAAAATCATAGGATGGAGGAAGAAAGTTCACGCCTTTGAGAAGAGAGCAATTTAAACAGAAGAAACCGTCGCCGCTGCAACTACCGTTGCCTACTTTGAAATACCCTTCTACTGGTTGATGTTGTTGCGGGCAACCGGAGGCATTGCTTGGGGGAAACGGCAGAAGGAATAAGAGAGATCGAATGGAAAAATGCCACGTCAGCTAAAATAACCTGAAACTTGGACTTAACCGCGTCAAAAAAGCGGATTGCCGCTTTATATTAAGTATATATATATACTCCCTCCGTCCCATAATTATTGTCCCGTTTGAGTTTTCATTTCTAGTTCAAATTGTGCTAAAAGTGAAATTTCAAACTGGAAAATAATTTTGGTACAGAGAGAGAGTATACGATATTTATTCATATTTTCTCCCAGCCATACACAATATTCACTTATTAAGGCGAATTAACAAGGCTGCAGCAGATTCAATAAACATCATGCTCACGTGATTGATTATGTCTTCGTATTGGTTACAAATCTTCTAGCAATTCAAGAGTTATCAAATGTTACTAATATCATAGCATGCTGTTAATTTTTTCAAAATGTAGGGACATTTGGTATTTTTCATAAACCTTGGCGGCGTTGATGTGATTAACCAAAGTTTAAAAAATTATTACCCAAACAAATCTTTTAATAGATAGATGTAAAATTGTAAATGGAGAGGAGAGGCCAGTTTCCAGTTGCAGTCAACGACCCCAATCAAATATGAAACACCTGTCATTTTCAAAACTTTAAAACACGGTTTAAAATTACTTCCGACGGGCCAAAAGAGGAAAAGGGGGAACAAAAGGTCGGGAACAGGGAGAATTGCCGGTCCGAGGTTTCCCGTATTCCGATCAAATGGCGATACTGTACGCGCTTGTGGCCAGGGGTTCGGTGATATTGGCGGAATTCAGCGCGACTTCCACCAATGCTAGCTCCATAGCCAGGCAGATCCTGGACAAAATCCCCGGCAACAACGACACTAACGTTTCTTATTCCCAAGATCGCTATATTTTCCACGTCAAGCGCACCGATGGCCTCACCGTTCTCTGTATGGCCGACGAAACCGCCGGAAGTATGCCCCTCACTTTTATCTCTCCTTTAATCTTTACGCCTTGGATTCCCGAGGTTTCTTTCTTCCTTTCGTTGCCAATTGAATTATGGATAGAAAGTAGTAAAGGAGCCTCCTTTTTTAGTTCGTATCTACAGGACGATGCTAATTTTTGTTGAGGGTTTGTTTTGAGCTTTATTGAGTTTATTTTATGCTGATTTTTTTAATGAGATGGCGGTATTTTCCTTGATTAGTTTCTGATTTTGATTCAATTTCGGGTAGGACTTGGAATAGGACTGAAGTTGTTGTTAGGGGGTTTGTGTTAGTTTCTAATTATGATTGTGTTCTGCGTGCAAATGGACTTAAGCATTTCTGTTGTTGGGGGAGCCAAATTTTTTTGGTTTACCTCTTTCCTTTGATTTTGACCTTTGATGGTTCTTACTTTGGAATTGATAATGTGGCGTCATCAACTTCTCCCTTCCAAATTGCAGGAATTTCGTCATATCATCAAACGGGGGATGTAATTTGATTTCAGTAACTTTTTGGGGGATTTTCATTAGAATATGTTTAAGACTGAAGAAGAATAACAGGCAGCTGAAGAGCTTTGTTTTCCTGAGTTACATTCTCGATTTTATGTGGTTCAGATACTTTTTTTTTTCAACTGCCTATATCTGTGTTCAATTTTCACGTGATGATGATAATCTGATCAAAGGTCATGGCTTGTTGTGAGGGCTATCCTAATGTTGTATCTCTTTGCTTCTAGAAATTCATCGTCTTCATGGCAGAAATTTTTTTGTTATTATTCTAAATTCCTATGTGTTGAACATATCTGCAGGGAGGATCCCTTTCGCTTTCCTTGAAGAAATTCATCAGAGGTTTGTGAGGACTTATGGCAGGGCTGTGTTGTCAGCTCAAGCTTACGCCATGAATGATGAATTTTCCAGAGTTCTTAGCCAGCAGATGGAATACTACTCAAACGATCCAAATGCAGACAGGATAAACCGCCTCAAAGGTGAAATGAGTCAGGTGAGTTTCAAATTTATGTGAGAAGTTCGTCATCAGAAAGACAAAGCTTTTTGCTTGTTAGTTTATACCCTAAAGTCTTGTTGATATTTTCTCTGCCGTTTTCTTGTCCGCTTGATTATAATCTCAATTCTCATCAACTCACAGGCTGTCATATCTTCACCATCAAATCTTTCTCATCTATTTCTTTTTAATTAGTATTTATTTGCACTATATCGGGTATGTTATTGCTAGAGAAAAATTAACCTGTCTTTGATACACTTAAAAACTACAAATAAGAGTGGTTGTGTTAGGGTAATACGTCTGAAATGCTAAAAATAAGTTCTTTAAGCTGACTGCCTCTGGCAAAAACATCATCCCAGTCCATTTTGTATTTGTGGACTGTCTTTGACGTTGATAATAAAGTTTGGAACGTTAAAGTAGTTTCTTTTGCTGAATTCCCTCATTTTACATGTTTTTGTATTCATCCAAATTTCTGTGTTAAAATCAGGTACGCAATGTTATGATAGAGAATATTGACAAAGTTTTGGAGAGAGGTGATCGATTGGAATTGCTAGTTGATAAAACCGCAAACATGCAAGGAAACACTTTCCGTTTCAGGAAGCAAGCTCGGAGATTTCGAAGCACCGTGTGGTGGAGAAACGTCAAGCTCACGTATGTGTCCCTGGACTAAATTTTGTTTTTCGTTTTTTTGTTTCTTGTGGTTATTGAAGCAAAGTTATAAGCTTTCGTATTGGAAGATACATCTCTGCCTTTTTTCTCTGGGAGGGTCAACCGCGTCTATATTTGCAGATTATCAGGGTTTTTTTTTATTGGGATGGCAGTTGTTTGTTTGGGCTGCATATTTCAGAACTATTTCACTTCCGTGATTAGATTTTAACGTTAAGAACAACTTCATTGATTCCTCACTGATTTGTTCTGTCATGGAGTAATATTTTTCTGTCCTTCAGGAGGACCATTGTTATAGTGGTCTGTGAATCCCACAATCTAGATTATAGACAACATACTGGTCTTGATACCTGCCCACTGATGAATCCTTATTCTCCCGGTGGGTGGCGATGGGGGCTGTTGTTGACACCATTCTTGATCTTCAGAATGACCACCTATATTCTTCAAGCCATAAACTTTATATAGATCACAAACATTTTCTGCTCTTTAGTTGTTACCATACGAAATTCTATTGATTTTATTTATTTATTTTTTGCAGAGTTGCTCTTATCGTTCTCCTCCTTGTGATAGTTTACGCTGTTTTGGCTTTTGTCTGTCATGGGCTGACACTTCCTTCTTGTCTGAAGTGAAAACTACATCATTACTGGAGAAATCTTGTTTCCTTTTCTGGGATGTTCATCTTGGCTGGCTCAGTTTCTCCAATACATGTTGCAAAATCTGGTTGTGAGAATGTCTTCCACTTGCGTATTATGATCGTTCCTAATACGCCAATGTAATTTAATCAGGGCACAACTGCTTCTTGTACCTGGTTTGACTTGCTGCAGTTACTAAGGTTTTAAAAGCATAATTTATTCTTTTGGTAATTCTCCAGATGTACCTTTTTGGTGTAGAAATATGAGTTGTGTTGTGCAGGAGAAATGGAGTTGTGTTTTGAGTGACAATTCAATCATGATGGTTGCAAGTTTGGAGGGAATTTGCAATGTTTTGTTGCTGTATCTTGTTGATGAGCCCACGTACACATTCCTGGATCTTCTTCCTAGTGTTGAATTGTGAAAGATTGATGAAACTTGAGGAACATCAGTATTGTTTTTATATTAAAAAATTCACAATATTTGGACTAGCATTGTGAAATTGGTGATTGATTTGGAATTGAAAAGAGTCTTGTGCAAAAAGAAAAGGGAAGGTTGGGGTACAAAAGTCCCATCTTCTATATATTCTCACCTGATGGAGAGTCTTTAGATTTTTGAAGATTGATTACTGAGTAATGTACCCAAATTCAATCTTTTATCTGATTAAGTTTCTCTTTTGCAAAAAAGGAAAAAGCTTAAGATGCTTAAGCATAGGGCTGGGAATGCCATTACCAGCAGTTCAGTCGACAAGCATCTTGCTTAGTGGTGTACTTTTAAGATTGACTAAATCTTTCTCAATTTTTTTTTGGTATATAAAAGGAGAGTGTTTTTTTTTTTTTTATCATCAACCCTGACTATTAGATTTGTTAAAGGCTTCTTTAAAGGTTAAAGCTTTTTGAGCATCTCTCAGTTAGTAATGGTAAAGGATCTATGAAAAGAATCATTCCCGTTATCAATCAGTTGGAAGAGAGGATATAAAGAGTCCGTTGAGTATTTCAAGTTTGCTTGTGATGTTCTTCTGAGTGTTGGAATTTGACCTCAAAACCCAATGTCTGGATCATGAGACCGTGAATGGAACTCTGCCAATATGCCACCGTCAACTTCCAAGTTCCAACCAACGTTTAAGGTAAAAAAAAAATCACAAATGAAAATAAAAATCTATAAGCTCCTCAAGGGAAGCTTTCCTTTTAAGGTTTTGAAGGTCGGAAACTGGTAATGCACCAACTGTGAGTCTATTTACATTCGTTTTAAGGTAGTAGATATTTTAGACATGGCCAAACACGTAGGAATGTTAATACTAAATTGTTCAAATGAAATGAAACATGATATCTTCAGTATTTCTTCTGTATCTAGTTAAAATTTAGAAAAAAAATAAAACCTTAAAAGGGGAAATAAGAAAGAGAGAACACACCATGTTTTGTCCAAATCCCTCCTAAATCCTAATTGGGGGTTGAAGAAAGAACGAAGTTGTTTGTATTCAATATGCAAGCCTATGTGATATTTTTATTTTTTTCCCCCCATCAGAACATTTTTCCCATCTCCCATTTTGATACTTTTCTTCTTTCATCTGATATTTTCATAGAAGAAGGAAAAAAAATAAAAAAAAACAGTAAGTATATGCATTTTTGTTATACTACATGTCAATTTTTAGTATTTTCTAGTCTTTATTTTTTTTCTTTTGTCAAAAAAAATCCAAATTTTACACACACTCACAAACTGATCCTAAAGACCTAAACAGCCCCCCTCCATCATCCTTCTTCCTCCTACAGAAAAGAACAGGAATTTACACAAAAAAGGAAAAAAGGAAAAGAAAAAAAAGAAAAAGGGGAAAAATGAAACACCACCACCACCACCACCACCAGCAGGTATCGTCATCTTACGGTGATGCTGCTGTCCCATCATCATCGTCATCATCATCTTCTAACTGTGAACAATCCTCACAATCCCTGATAGGTTCAGGTTCAGTTTCATCGGCCCATTCATTGCCTTCTGCATCGTCGTCGTCGTCGCCGGCGGCGGTCACTGCGACGCAATCCACGGTTTATGAAAGCAACAATAACAACAAGCCGTCCACCATGATGGCGGCGGAGGATCCTGCGACCTCCTCCTTCTCCAGGGACGCCACCTCTTCGACGGCGGCGGAGACGGTGGTGGTAGAACGGCGAGGGGAGTACGCGGCGGTGTGCAAATGGGCCATCGCCAGTTTCCCCAAAGTGAAAGCCCGGGCTCTGTGGAGCAAGTACTTCGAGGTGGGCGGCTACGATTGCCGGTTACTGATTTACCCTAAGGGTGATTCTCAAGCGCTGCCCGGTTATGTGAGCATCTATTTGCAAATCATGGACCCCCGGAATACCACCTCTTCCAAATGGGATTGTTTCGCCAGCTACCGGTTATCCATCCAGCACCCCACCGACCCCTCCAAGTCCATCCACCGTGACAGCTGGCACCGCTTCTCCTCCAAGAAGAAATCCCACGGCTGGTGTGATTTCACTCCCTCTAACTCCATCTTAGAACCTAAGCTAGGGTTTTTGTTCTTCAATACTACTAATCATTCTAATCATACTAGGGATACTGATACGTGCTTTTTATTAGTTACTGCGGATATTATGATTTTAAATGAGTCCGTATCTTTTTCGAGGGAATTAAACGGGAATACTTATTATAATAGTAATGAGTTGGGGTCCACGAGTTCCCCCGCCGGTGGTGGAGGGGGCAATTCCGCAAATGTGGCTGGGGATGCGTCTTTGACTGGGAAGTTTACTTGGAAAGTCCATAACTTTAGCTTGTTTAAGGAAATGATCAAGACACAGAAGATAATGAGCCCGGTTTTTCCAGCCGGCGAGTGTAATTTGAGGATTAGTGTGTACCAGAGCTCCGTGAACGGGAACGATTATTTGTCAATGTGTTTGGAGAGTAAGGATACTGAGAAGACTTTACCGGGGGTTTCAGATAGGAGTTGTTGGTGCTTGTTTAGGATGTCGGTTCTGAATCAGAAGCCAGGCGGGCTTAATCACGTGCATAGGGACTCATACGGGAGGTTTGCAGGCGATAATAAGAGTGGGGATAATACGAGTTTGGGGTGGAATGACTATATGAAGATGGCGGACTTTGTGGGGTCAGATTCTGGGTATCTAGTGGATGATGTGGCGGTGTTTAGTACGTCCTTTCATGTGATAAGGGAACAGAATATTGTTCTCCCTCCTAAGCAGAATGCTGCGTTTGGGAAGAACAGTGGGAATCTCGTTAGTAAGAAATTTGATGGTCATTTTGGGAGGTTTAGCTGGAAGATTGAGAATTTCACAAGGTTGAAGGATCTTCTTAAGAAGAGGAAGATTACAGGGCTTTGTATCAAGAGCAGGAGGTTTCAGATTGGTAACCGGGATTGTCGCCTTATTGTTTATCCTAGAGGTGAGGATGTCGCACTTTCTAAGTAACTTTTGCTGTCTGAATGTTCTTTCTGATCATGTTTATCTCTTACAAGAAGTCATGATCCTAATTGCTTGGGGTGTTGTCCGTTTTAGTTTTGAATATGCCATATCTGGTAATTTTAATAAATCCTGATATCATAGTTACGTTCAGCAGTCGACGAGGTGTCAACCCGCAACTTGTGCTGTTCTATTTTGAAATGTAGGCTGAGTTAGTTTACCATATTGAAATTGCAGCTCTGCTTCAATTAGTAACTTGGTTGTTAGTTTTGCAAAAAATTCATAATTTTTGTCATTGACGTACATGCACATACACATTTGTGTACAGGTGGTAATAGATTATTTGGGTAAAGCTTCCAGCTGGAAACTTTGATTAAGATTTTGTGTAGGAAGTTTGTCTGTCTTTGTTGTTGTATCCTTCACTTCTCACTGAACTGTGGAGTTCCTTTTTCTGTTTCCTGGCATCAGGGCAGTCTCAGCCGCCTTGCCACCTTTCAGTGTTTCTAGAAGTTACTGATTCACGCAACACTCACAACGACTGGAGTTGCTTTGTGAGCCATCGGTTATCTGTCATAAACCAAAAGGAGGAAAAATCTGTTACAAAGGAATCTCAGAATCGGTACTCCAAAGCTGCAAAGGACTGGGGTTGGCGGGAATTTGTAACGCTCACAAGCCTCTTTGATCAGGATTCTGGGTTTCTTGACAAGGATGTTGTTCATTTCTATGCTGAAGTCCTTATCTTAAAAGAAACATCAATATATCAGGATTGTACTGATGAGGAATACGAGCCAAATGCGCTTCTCTCATCTGAAAGACTTGGGAAGAAAAGTTCGTTTACGTGGAAGGTTGAAAATTTTATGTCTTTTAAAGAAATAATGGAAACCCGAAAAATCTTTAGCAAATTTTTTCAAGCTGGTGGATGCGAACTTCGGATTGGTGGGTTGCGATGCCTTTATTGATATTCTTTCTCTGTTGTGATTGTTAGTATCAACTACTGCAGCTTGTTCTTCAAGTTGACTGATTGCGTCTTTCACCTTCATTCTGCAGGAGTGTACGAGTCCTTTGACACTATTTGTATCTACTTAGAGAGTGATCAGTCTGCTGGGAGTGATCCTGATAAAAATTTCTGGGTCAGATACAGAATGGCGATTGTGAATCAAAAGAACCCTTCTAAGACAGTTTGGAAGGAGTCTTCGATCTGTACTAAAACATGGAATAATTCCGTTCTTCAATTCATGAAAGTGTCGGACATGGTGGAACCAGATGCGGGATTCCTTTTGCGGGATACTGTTGTATTTGTCTGTGAGATCTTGGATTGCTGCCCCTGGTTTGAGTTTTCAGACCTTGAGGTTAGTAATTTGTCACTTGGTCTTGCTTTTCTAATCCCACTGGTCTGTGAAAAATATGATCTGGTGTCCGCGATTTGGTTTCCTTGAGTTTCTACAGAACTCGTGAAGAACCAAAAACTAATCTATGGAACACTATGAGAACTAATAGGCCTAGAACTTTTGTTAAGGGTGCTAATAGGTTTGGATGTTGGCCAATATGATCTGTCTGAACAAAAAGTCAGAGAAACTGATATTGTTGTGTTTGTATTAATGAATTGTTGAAGGATCCTTTCAACGTGCATTCACTCCAAGAAAAATGTTAACCGTACTTTTATGATTCCTCTTCTTCCCGCAACCCCCCAAAAAAAAAAAAAAAAAGAAAAGAAAAAAGAATGAACCTGCTTTATGCAACTTGCCCATTGATTAGTGTATCTCATTTATTTGCCCAGGTTTTGGCTTCCGAGGATGATCAGGATGCTCTGACAACTGATCCTGATGAACTGATTGACTCCGAGGATAGTGAAGGGATAAGTGGAGATGAGGAAGACATCTTTCGGAATCTTCTTTCCCGGGCAGGATTTCACCTCACATATGGCGACAACCCTTCCCAACCGCAGGTCACTTTGAGAGAAAAACTTCTTATGGATGCAGGAGCTATTGCCGGATTTTTGACTGGGCTTCGTGTGTATCTTGATGATCCCGCTAAAGTAAAGCGCTTGCTTCTGCCTACAAAGATATCTGGTTGTCGTGACGGAAAGAAGTCGAATAAGAACGACGAGTCGTCTTCGCCTAGTCTGATGAACATGTTGATGGGAGTTAAAGTTTTGCAACAGGCAATCATTGATCTACTTCTAGATATAATGGTAGAGTGTTGCCAACCTTCCGAAGGAAGTACTGGTGATGATTCATCAGAAATAAGCTCAAAACCTTCGCTTGATGATAGTGGGTCGACCACTCTGTTGGAATCAGATAGAGGTATTGGAGTTGAAGAGTCAGCACAATTACCTTTACATGAGAGATTGGACTTAGGAATTGGTGAGTCCACCACTGCCTCTGCGGTGCAGAGCTCTGATGTAGAGGGAAATGCTACAGCTGAGTTGCCAGTTGCCGAACAGCCTATATGCCCACCAGAAACTTCTGCTCTTGGTTTCTCGGATAATCCTCCCATCCGCAGTAAGGTATGTTCGGAATATAATGAAAACCTTACGGGTCAATATGGACTGTGTTTTTGTTTTTGGTTTTGGGTTTATAATTTATAAATATTGTAAGTTACAATTTTTTGTATTATTGGAAATGTGGAAAGGTTATTTGGAATACCAAAAAAATTAAATTTCCAAATGCAAAGTTCAAGGAATAATATAAAATCATTTGGGTTTGAAGGGCTGTCCGTACGGACCTGTATATGGTTTTGGCCGCTTCCTTGTTGAGTGCGAGCCATCTAATTATTACTTATCTAATAAGAAACTCTTAATTCAGACAAAATGGCCTGAGCAGTCTGAAGAACTTCTTGGATTGATTGTGAACTCACTGAGAGCACTTGATGGAGCCGTTCCTCAAGGTTGTCCTGAACCACGAAGAAGGCCGCAATCTGCTCAGAAGATTGCTCTTGTATTGGATAAAGCTCCTAAGCATCTGCAGCCAGATCTTGTTTCGTTGGTGCCAAAATTGGTTGAACATTCAGAACATCCACTTGTTGCTTGTGCCCTTTTAGATCGTCTTCAAAAACCAGATGCTGAACCCAGTCTTCGTTTGCCTGTAGGATAATTTGTTTCAATCTTTTGTACATCTTGTTATAATGTCCAAAAATCTGTATATTTTCCAATATTTATCTAGTTTTGTATCTTTCCAGGTTTTTGGTGCACTTAGTCAGTTGGAATGTAATAGCGAAGTTTGGGAACGTGTACTTTTCCAGTCATTTGCGCTTTTGGCTGATTCGAACGATGAACCTCTTGAAGCTACCATAGACTTCATATTGAAAGCTGCAATACACTGCCAGCATCTTCCCCAGGCAGTAAGTAACTGGAAACTGAATTTAATCTGAGAATTCGTTTTCTTGGTCTTCTTTTGTAAGTTTCTTCTAATATTTTGTTTGTTTATTTTATTTTGGTGTTTTCTGCAGGTTAGAGCAGTCCGTTCGAGGCTGAAAGTTTTGGGGATTGAAGTTTCCCCCTGCGTCCTTGATTATTTATGCCTAACTGTAAATAGTTGTGCAGACATTGCTGAAGCTTTTATGAGAGATATTGATAGTAATGATTTAGGGGACCATAGCTCGGCCGTTCCCTGTGGGACATTATTACTTGGTGAGAGTGGGAACACTGAAAGAATGCATGCAGTAAATCAACAAAATGCTCGTGCCAATCATTATTTTTCGGACATTTATATTCTTATTGAGATGTTATCAATACCTTGCCTTGCTGTTGAAGCAGCTCAAATTTTTGAGAGAGGTGTTGCTCGGGGAGTGGTTGTAGCTCAGTCTATGGCCATGGTCTTGGAAAGGCGCCTTTCTAGACCATTAAATTCGGCCTCTCAGTATGTTACGGAAAATTTTCATCAAACTGATGTGACCGTAGAAGGAGATAGGATTGAGCACCTGAGAGCTCACCAGCAAGATGATTTCTCTACAGTGATCAGCCTTGCGGAAACAATGGCACTTTCAAAAGATCCCTGCGTAAGAGGGTTTGTGAAGATGATTTATACGATAATGTTTAAATGGTATGCTGATGAGCCTCATAGGTTGAGGATGCTGAAGAGACTCGTTGATCGTGCCACCAGTACAACAGAAAGTAATCGGGAAATAGATTTAGATTTGGAGATTTTGGTAATCTTGGCATGTGAGGAGCAGGAAATTGTCAGACCAGTTCTGAGCATGATGAGGGAGGTTGCCGAACTTGCAAACGTTGATAGGGCTGCCCTTTGGCATCAGCTTTGTGCTATCGAAGATGAAATTCTTCGCCTTCGTGAAGAGAGCAAATCAGAGCTTGGTATCATGGCCAAGGAAAAAGCTTTATTGTCTCAGAAGCTGAGCGAAACTGAGGCAGCCAATAGTCGGCTAAAGGTAACCTTTCTTCTTCCTTCCTGGTTAGTCATCTTGCATAGTGTTATCACCTCTGCTGATGACTCTGGTCAGATTCTAAGAGTGACTTTTGTGAATCACTCAGTCTGAAATGAAGAATGAAGCTGATCGTTTTGCTCGTGAACGAAAAGAGCTGACAGAGCAAATTCAAGAAGTTGAGAGTCAACTTGAATGGCTTCGTTCAGAAAAGGATGATGAAATATCAAAGCTCAGTGGCGAGAAGAAGGTTTTACAGGAACGTTTGCATGATGCTGAGACACAACTTTCCCAATTGAGATCAAGGAAACGTGATGAATTGAAGGTTTGTGCTGTTGTCATCATTGCAATTTGTTCCTGTTTTCTTAATGAGTTTGTGGGGATGTATTGATGTTAATAATTATCTTTTCTTTTTTATTTTTTTGCATTAGGATTCTCAACCTAGTAGCCTAGCCGAAAAAGGTTGTTGTATTTTCAACCTAGTAGCCCTGTGGTTAGATTATAAGAAAGTTGAGATTCTCCTTTCTGCATATGCGCTATTAAGTACATAGTGTTTAATGCTTCTTTCTAAGGTGTATTTGTAACTGTAGTAAAGTTGTAATGTGATATTGAGGCTTGTGGAGAAGAAAGAAAGGATTGTGTCCTGAGGTGCCCCGGGTTGAGTCTTAGCCACTGGTAGTTTAGATCCTCCTGTCATACGCTTTATCGAGTACATATTGTTTTAATGCTTCATTCTAGGGTATGTTTGTGATGGTGTTATTGAAACATGACATTGTCGCAGGTAGGGAAGAAAGGCATGTTTGTGTGCATTAGTTTATTGCTTTAGATTCCACCGGCCCGGCCACTATGGATGGCATGTTAATTTTATTCATGATCCTGATTTGGGAGAGGGGATTTCGGATTTTCATTTGCTAGTTTGTAGATTTTTTGACTGGAATTTGATGAGCATTATTTGACATGAAATCGTTGGCCATTTTGTCTTTTATCACATTTCACTTATTTTGTTGGAGCACCTTTATGGGCACAAATTTGTAAGAATCGGAGAAGTGTTCTGGTTTAATTTTTCCTCTCCCCAGGGAATTTGGTTTGCCATTTGCTACACCCACACACACACACACACACACATATAGTATTTGACTGTTTATTATGGATTTGTGATAAAACCTTGTGGACACTACAGAGAGTTGTGAAAGAGAAAAATGCACTGGCTGAGAGGTTGAAGAATGCAGAAGCTGCTCGTAAAAGATATGATGATGAGCTGAAAAGATTTGCTTCTGAGAATATTACTCGTGAAGAAGTACGACAATCACTTGAAGAAGAGGTCCGTCGGTTGACGCGAACAGTAGCGCAAACTGAAGGGGAGAAGCGTGAGAAGGAAGAGCAAGTTGCTAGATTTGAAGCTTACATTGATGCCTCCGGATCCAAATTGCAGGCCTTTGAGGTAATGTTATCCAGAGATCCAGTGTAATCTTGAGTTTTGAAATAAATTAATTATTTTGAATTCGATTGTCCTTTTTTGAAGGGTTCATGGTAATACACATTCTTGGTCACCATTGAATATGTTTCCTATAGGGTTTTGGACTTTGTTTCATCTGGTTGGATTTTGCTTATGGTTTCATTGGGTGAAGCTTTTGGAATTGAATGGTTTGTTGACTTCCATTGTTGTCTTTAGTCATTGGAGTTCCGGTATCATGGTCCTCATCTGTTGGCAAATCGAAGCTCCAATGGTTCCTCAGTCAAAATTCTCATTCCAGCATGCGGTTTTATTCATTCTTTTTTTCCATTTGAATAAATTTAGGAAACCTGGATGGAATCATAGTTTTATGAAATGAGTATGATCTTTTCTGGGCAAAAAAACTTACAAAAACTGTTAGCATTTAGTTACTAACTTGTACGATTTGGTGTAATATTTTGATTGTCTTGTTGATTAACTTTCTTTGTTGTTTGTGCAGCAATGCATTCATAATCTGAAGGCGTCGCTACAGGAAGAAATGTCTCGCCATGCCCCTTTATATGGTGTAGGTTTAGAAGCATTGTCAATGAAAGAGTTGGAAACATTGTCACGGATACATGAAGATGGACTGAGGCAGATTCATTTGATCCAGCAGCGGAAGGGGAGCAGCCCTGCTGGGGGTAGCCCTCTAGTAAACCCTCACACCATTGCACGCAATCATCAAGGATTATATTCCCCCGGTGGTGCTGCTGTTGCTCCACCTCCTCCAATGGCTGTTGGACTTGCGCCTTCTGTAATACAACAGAATGGTGTACACAGCAATGGACATGTAAATGGTGGTGTCAATCACTGGTTCAACCATTTGTGAATGCCTGGACCAAGACATGCTCTAGATTTAGGTGTTGATTTGGGGGGAGAAATACTCTTGTTGTTGGCTGATAACATCCGAAAACAGGAAATGATTGGGTTTCTTGTTTTTGGGAGTCACTGATGTAAGGCAATGATGGAAGGGGTGTTGGAGACAACATTGGTGAAATGAATTAGTCGTTAAAGTTTGAGGTGCAATTTGAGGAGGGGAACTTCAATTAAGCAAAAAAAAAAGCCAGAGTCCCTCTATCTTCCCCTTATTAGAGGCATTCAGAAAAGTTTTACAGAATTTTCCGGGGCACAAACTTCCCGATTTCATCACTTACGCAGTATCACTGTATATTCGTAGTAATTTTGAGGAAGTGAAACTCCAAATATTGTGCTCTTTTTTCTATTGCATATATTTGGCAAATGTCTCTCTGTATGGGAGAGGTGAAGGCAATTAGTCATTTACAGGCAGGCATTCAGAAAATTAGTTGGGTCATAAATTTTCAGACCACAATTGCATTTGCATCATTGCAGTGCCATATGTTTGTTTGGAAATAGTTTTCTTCGCAGTGCCATATGTAGTTTGTTCATCGCTTTTTGTTTCCCTCCCCAAAATTTGTCGTAAATATTTGAACTTGTAAGGAAATGGATATAAAAAATAAAAAAAAAAAAGAGAGTGAAAAGGCCTGGTTTGGTTTGGGCTGCCAATCAATAATAATATATATATATATATATATATATGTATATATATATAGTTATGCATATTGTAAATGTATTATTACCCCCTGGACTCCAACTATCGTTTTTGGTTCACAGAGTATGTCAAGTTGACCCCCCGCAACGGTCAAGGGAGATAATCGGAATATTTACCAAATACCGAAAAGGGGAGGAGAAAATAAGACTAAACTGTATAAATGGTCCTCTACATTTGTCCGAATTTAAATTTTGGTCCCCTACATCAACATGTATATGGATTGAGCCTTTACATTTCATTTTGAAACTTTTTTGGTCTCTTTTCACTGTTCCGTCACTATTTCTGTCTTGATGACCGTTGACCCTACCAAGTTAGGGGTATTTTCGGAATGACACATATAAGATCAAAATAATAAATGATTTATAATAAAAAAATAAATAATTTAAAAATAAAAATAAAAAATTAAAATGATTTCAAATTTCAAAATTTTTTTTTCACTTCCCACCTTTGTGGGTCTCACATGCTAGTCAATTTTTCCCCCTTTTTTTGCTACAGTAAAAAAAAATCGAAATTAAAAAGCAAACTTATGTTGGGTATTTATTATATGTCTTTAGCAGGGTAATGTTAAACTTTCTCGTTTATGCTAATGTCAAGCAATCCAAACTTCTAGCTTTATTGATAATGAGGAATTCAACTACATTTCTGTAGTTATTTCCGGGGGCTATATTGAGACCCCTTGTAATGCACAACTAAACTCTGTTCATATTGATTTCAGAGTTTCAGCAACATTCAATGGAACTACTTGATTCCTTTTTCATGTTTTTTTTTTCCCTTTTTTCCCATTTTATGTACTAGAGCTCTCGCCTCTTTTTAAAAATCGTGTTTCTAGGAAACGGGTTGTTTGAGTATGTTATGCTATAGTTATGGCTTTCAATTTAAACGAACTTCCTAACAGTACCTTGTTCCTGCCCTTCACTCTAGTTTTATTCTGGGAAAATTAAAAAGCAAAAGATTCCAACATGTGAATCATTCTTTTTTTTTTTTTCTATGTTTAATTATGTTGGTATGATGTTGGATCTTTTGCAGAAGATTCTGGTACTTTTCTATGCTTGCTTAATTAAGCTTGGTGCGTTTTAATCAAGTAATTTCTACCTCCCTTTGTGTTTCTGTTTTAAACTCCCCCAACCCCCCCAAACAATTCCCCAAGATACTTTAGTCTTGTCAATTTTTTATTCTACCACAAAAGAATGTATGTAGTTTAGAGTTGTTATCAATACGCCAGTACCGGCCGGGGCAAATTAAGTTGGAATGGTTGTCGATTGAAAGCTCTCAGTTCTACGAAATCTTTCTTTCTAGTTAATACAAAACAAAACAAGAAAAGGATCGATCCCAGTGTGATATGTACAAGAAGAGCCAAGGGAAACAGTCCAGTGAAGTACGAATTCTGCCCAGTCGGATTACTACTATACACTGAGGTTATGGTAAGATATATCCAAGTTCATGTATTAGCACAAGAAAATGGTTTCCTGAAGAGCAAAAGCCCAAACTACATCATGAGCAATGCACTGTGCAGAATGTGTAAGAATTTCCTAGTTCAGATAAGACAAGTGTATAGAGTGACCATAAATTTAAATCCCAACCAAGTGGTGGTGCAAATCACTTCACTATAAAGGAGGAGTGTTAAAATTTCCTCATGATTGTGCATTTCGTTGTTACCAAAAGAGATGCGAATTATTCTCATTTCATCCTCGTTAGTCCTACCTACGGAGTCAAAAGAAGCAGCACATTACATTAGCTTTAAATTAATGTGTCCAAACACATTAAACTGCAATCTAAGTGAAAAGAATGCATAAGCGCTGTTGTCATGGTTTGTTTGATTCAATCACATGCACCCTGAAATCAGCCTATGATGTAGTGTGTGTTTTCCATCTCCACTATCCTTGCTTGACGAGTAGGTACCTCAATATACAGACATTCCCACATTGATACCAAAACTTGAGTTCCTTTAGACTATCCCATCAATGCCGCCGCTATGGTCTTCAAACTCGTTTTCACAAAAAAGAAGAAGAGAGAGACAGGAAAAAGATGGTACCTCCGAGGATGGATTTGTGCAATTTAGCTAACTCAAAGTAAATACAGTAATTAACTGTAGACACAGAAAACGTGTAGAAACGGGTCAAAGAAACTCCTCATGGTAAATACTGTTCTCCTTTTCAGAGGATATCAAAGTATTGGAAGAGAAGTTACAGAATGCATATAATGAGAATTCAAAGCTAAAAGTAAAGCATCAGGAAGATGAGAATCTTTGGAAAGGACTGGAATCTAAGTTCTCTTCTACAAAGACTTTGTGCGATCAACTCACTGATACTTTACAACACTTAGCGAGTCTGGTTCAGGCTGGTATGTATTTTGCAATAGTCATCTGCGATTATCTCTTTGTTTTCTGGAACTTTTCTGATTACATTTAGTTTACGCCTTTCCTACAGCTGAGAAACACAATTTAGCATTTGAGGAGAGACTATCTGCGTCGTCAGCTTCTATTGATGATTTGCATGAGCAGATGAATTCCGTTTCGTTAAGGTTGAAAGCTTCGGATGAAACTGTTAAAACTCGTGAGTGTCGTTTATCCTTTTACATTGTTCAAATATGGTGTCCCTTCAGTAGTCTTGTTCTATCTGACACGGAAAAGAAAAATATAGCTGTGCTGACATTACTTTGTTCTAATAAGTTATGGTTTAAAATGTTCTTTCAGGGGAAAAGGAACTGAGGGAACTTCAAGCTGAAAAGTTGAACATCGAGAAATCCTTAGATACTGAGCTGAAAGGATCCCTTGCTCTCATTGAGGAAAAAGGTAACCTTTGTTTTAGAGTTTATTGTATCTGGTTTTTCATCACATTGCTTTTCTTACTGTGCTAGTGTGAATTAAATGTTGTTGCAGTGTTTAGTCCGCCACTCAAAGATGTGTTTGCGCACCAAAGTTTAACATGAAATTTTAGTTGTCGCAATAACAATGTCAGAAGCTCTTGGATTCATTTTTGTCGAATGCCTAGAGACCAGAGCGATTAGCAGACAATTTTATTTATTGTCATAAGAATCTGCCCTATGTTGTCCTTTTACCTATAATTTTTTCATGAACTCAGAGAAGAAAGTGAACTCTTTTGAATGATCCTGTGTTTGTCAAGACTACTTCATCCCAATGAAGAAACCTTACCATAAAAGGACCAAAAACTACCAGTTTGTGGTTTCCTGCTCTTTCCCTTCTTTTTTCACGAGAAAAGTTAATGCTTTCTGAATTTTAGCATCTACACTATGCCTACCTAATCCAATTTATTTAAAGTTTCCCTCTTGAACACACAACTTTCTTTTTCAATCTAATTCTGGGGGTTGTAAGGAATTGAATTCGTGGACTTCATGAAGTTACTTAAAATGTAATAGAGTTTCTGTTTTCAAAATGAATAATACTTAATCTTTCAGATAAAGGGTATTAATAACTTCTACTTTTGTTTTGATGGTCTGGCCTGGCCTTCTTAAGTAAGTTTGAGCTAACATAGTTATGATGTACTTCTGCTCGACTTGATTGGCCACTGTAACTCATAAGTCATTTTATAAAATGCAAGCTGATTTGTTGTATTTTGTTTGTAGTAAAAGGAGCTTCTATTCATGTTTCTTTGCAAACTGGATCATGTTTATACACGATTCTGTAGGATTTTTAAATGAGTTGTCAACCTCAATATGGCGAATCAGAAGCAGGAATGTATAGTATTTGGACAACACACACTGTTTACATTTCGAAGTCGACATAAATTCTTGTATATGGATTAGTAACGATGGTATCCTTTAGTTTTTCTATAAGCTGTAGTTTGAAAACGTGAAATTTTATTAATCTATTTCATTTTAGCTTGTTCTCAGGGTTTTGCATCCCAGAGGCTTGTTTTGAACCCTTTTATCAGCCAAAGCACCTCTAAAGATGCTGTGATAAAAACCTTCGAAGCAACAGTTGCATCTAATGGATTGGCCATGGAGAGTTTGAATTCAAAGTTGGAACGTTTGGATATAAACTTGAAACAAAAGGAAGAAGACATAAAAAGTCTGAGGAGCTCCAAGGAAGGATTAGAAAAAGAAAAGGATTATTTCTTGGGTGTCAACAAGGAGCTCTTTTTGAGGCTAGACACTGCTCTTCAACGGATAAAGAACCTTGAAGAATTTGTTGATTTGCTTACTGCAAAGCTTGTTGATCTGAATTCACAGAGTTTGACATTCTCAGAAAAGGTTTCCCAGATGATTTCATTATTTGAGTCTTGCTTTAAGCTGCTTGATGATGAAAAACGGATTGCTTCCCTCCGTACTCAAAAGAAGTTTGATAACCTCCAAGACCACTTAACACTTGTTGCCTCAGAAAAAGATGGTTTGCAGATGTTTAATCAGGAATTGAAAAACAAAGTCATTGAACTTCAGAACGGGCAGGAATTTACTACGGTACAGCATGCAGAAAAATGTCGTTTAGCAGAAGAGAAAATTCGTAGATTGGAATATGAAGTAGAGACTCTTCAATCTCAGAAGAGTGAAATGGATGTGCTGATTACCCAATTACAAGAGAATGTTCAGACTTTAACAGAAAACTTGAGCATATCTGAAAGCAAAATGGTGAGTTCTGTTAATAACTGTTTTGGCTCTATGCAGCATTCTCTTATTACTGAACTTAAACACACTTCTACTTGACAGAAAGATATACAGTTGAAACTTTCTGAGCTTGAAATTGAGACAAAAGATAGCATTGAGAGGCTGCAAGAAGTTGTAACTGAGAAAGAAGGTGGAATTGACGCTCTGAAGAAGGAGATTGAAAACCGAGATGAGCAAATAGATTCACTCCAAAAGCAAGTTTGTCAGATTAATGTAACTCTGGAGGAGAAGGATAGGCTTGTCGAGGAACTGAAGATCAGGGAAAAGCAGCTGGAAGATCACAAAACAAAGGTTCTTCAATTAAAGATCCAAGTTGTCCCATCCTTTTTCTTTCTCGCTGTTCCTTTGGTTTTTCATTTAATAGTTTTTTGTGGGCTTCATGCAGATTGAGGTGTCACTAGGTGAAACAGAGACCAAAATTTCTGAGGCAAAGAAGCAATATGATCAGATGTTAGAAAGTAAACAATTAGAATTGTCAAGGCCTTGAAAGAAATATCACAGAAAAATGATCAGGTGCCATTTTCATTTCTGTTTTCTTTCGAGGAAAATATCAGACAAGTTCTTGTTTAATTTTCTTTATTTTATACACACACACACACACACACATATATATATACAAAAATCTCACTATGACCTAATTGAAGTTATACTATGATAAAGGCCATTAATGAGATCAGGAGGAAGTATGAGGTGGAGAAATTGGAAAGTGCTAACCGTGAGAAAGAAAAGGTTAGCTAATTGTGGTTCCTTTGGAAAGAAAAGGTTAGCATTCATTTGAAAGAAAAGTTCTCATCTGTCTGAACTTTTAGGCTGACAAAATTGTTGGAGAAATGGAAAGAAAATGTGAGCAGAAGCTTGAAGAGTGCAAAGAGGAAGCTAGATAGAACCTGTCAAGGGTTCTGCAAGAACATACTGCTCTGGTATGCTTAACTTCCATTTTGGGTGGGGGGATTGGTACCACGCCCAGTTCTTGTCTCCTGGTGATACCATGTTAAAATGTGTAATGATTTCCTTCAAAATATGATAAATTTATTCTTGTTGAAATGGTGATTCTTCTCTAGTTTTCAGTTAAGTCAGTTTTATGTTGTAGGGGGTAATTTACACTTTAGAGCCAGGGCTCGGCTTAGTTGTTGAAAATAATACTCCCTTCGTCCAGGAATGATGGTCAAGTTCAGATTTTCACATTTTGTACAAATTGTAATAAAAATTAAAATCAATCTGGACAATCATTTTTGGACGGAAGGAGTATTTCATTAAAAAATTTCCTTATAATGATTGGAAATAGGCACAGCACCAGTTGCTAAACTGTTAGCACTTTGTTTGCCTCTCAATAATGTTTTATTTTTGAACTGGCTTGGAGTTTGCATTAAAATAGAGCGCATGGACTTTTGCATTTTGAGGACAAAACTTTGTTAACAATGTTTCGTGGATGTTGTAGATTAGTAGCATCCAACAAGAGCGAGAGAAAAAGGAATTGCATAAAAAAGTGGACGGGAAATTCAGAAGTGATTCCTTTTTCTCTCGCTCTTGTTGGATGCTACTAATATACAACATCCACGAAATATTGTTAACAAAGTTTTGTCCTCGTAAGAGGTGCATATGAGTAATTACACTAGGGAGCTTTATGGCTGGTACTTGGTGAAAAGTTGTGTTTATGAATGATGAGATGATGCCTTGTTAGAAGTTCAAGATATTTGGTGATGACATTCTTACCTTAAACGGAAGCAGAAATCTTAGCTTGTAGGGATCGTTTTTAATCTTTCCCTTGGTTCAAGAACTTTGCTCGTCTTGCCCTGGATTATCGCAGGAAGGTTGTTGCTGCTGCTTGGGGAACAATGCCTAGCTGTTCAGGCCAAATTTAGCGCCGCGGGCCTCCACAAGGAGGTAATGAAGAGGTTTGACGAACTCCACAATGCTAACGAGAATGTAAGTATGCTTGCTATTGGTGATTAACTAATCTTTCAATTGTACTCTTGTTGTGTTAGTGTTGTGGGAAATATGTTTATTTTGCCTTGAAAATGGGTTCAGCAAAGGCATTCTCAAAATGATTCTTACTGATAATGAACATTACCAATTTGTTCATAATCAGATAGAAAGATAATCTGCCAGAATATAGGAAAGGGAGCAAAGGAGATAGTCTGAATTGATCACAAGCATTTCTCTCTTCTTTTTATTTCAGGCAACTGAGGCCATGGAAAATATGGCCTCAAAGATGGCAGTCGTGAAGAAGCGACTCGAGGAGTCGCAGAACTCTGTTGCAGAGCTTCTGAAGTCGAAGAAGGAATGAAGAGATGTTGTAGATACTTTCGTGGATGTTGTAGATTAATAGCATCCAACAAGAGCGAGAGAAAAAGGAAGAGCGAGAGAAAGTAAACCAAGATCATAAAGGAACAAAAAAATGAGGAAGGAAATAAACCAAGATCAGCAGATTGATGGATTGGAAAAACAAACTGAAACGCAGGTGCGGAATTAACTCCGTCCAGGCCGGATCTTACAATCAGGGATTGAGCGCAGCTAGGGCACCGGGCGGCCGGGATCGATTCACAGAAAGGAGGGATGATTCCGAAAATCATACATATCTCCATGCCTGCGCTGAAGGAGGTAATGTGCTTCTTCCTTTGGGTCGAAAGAGATGAGAAGTCGAGCTTAATTGGATCAAGAGTGATGGATGAATCAATCATGATTTTGGTGATTACAGAAAGAGGGATTGACCCGATCGAATGAATGAATCTTCAGAGAGTAATTAGGGAAAAAAAAAGGAGGCTAGGGTGAGCGCCGTTAAAACTAAAAAAAACATGTATACACACACACCTACCGCAAGAAGAAGAACTACTACGTCTTTTGTTTTTCAAATTTTACGTTATGAAATACTACTAGTAAGTTCGCCCTTTGTATTAACGGCACGACCCACAAAAGCCAAAAGCCAAAGTCACATTCAATGTGTAAAGTTTCAAAGCAAAGGACCCCACTCCACACCACTATTCTATGGGTACTTTTGGTTCACAAAACAAAATATATACTTTTCCTTTTCCAAAATTATTGACCATTTTGAGATTTCATTTATAGTGTAATTTGTAATAAAAACTTAAACTGAAAAATAATATATCTTCGTCCCAAAATTATTATCCAATTTGAGATTTCACTCACGATGTAAATTATACTAAAATTGAAGATATAAACTGGATAATAATTCGAGCGGATCTAATAATATACATTATTATTACATCTATAATATATTATACTAAGAGAGAAACCAGAGAGAGGAAATCAAACTTCTCCTCCCGTTGACACATAGGACAAAATCTTATGTGTCATTTTCCTATAGGTTGACACTAAAAATATTTATAACAATTATACAAACAGTCCTTTGAATTTTCAGTTAATAAATTATTATCAATTCTTAATTAAAGTATATCAATTAATTATGTGGTAAACTTTCTATTTTGCATTCCCTAAAATGAAAAAGAAAACGAGAAATTTTTAAATCTCAACATTAAATAAGATTGATTTGAAAAAGATGTGCCCATGGCTTGGATAATGGTATTAAGTCTTGATTTGATCATTAAACAATATTAATGATCATTTGAAATTTGAAAATAATAAATACAAAATCATCAGTGATTTTTTAATTCAACATTAAAGTTGATTGATTGGAAAAATTTTTATGATGGGCTTGAGTTATGCTATTAATATTGGTTTGATCATTAAACAATATTAATGTTTTTTTGAAATTAGAAAATAATAAATACAAAATCATCATTGATTCTTTAATTCAACAATAACACTGATTGTTTTGAAAAGATTTTTTGATTGGCTTGAATAATGTCATTGCATATTGGTTTGATCATGAAAAAATATTAATGTTTTTTTAAAATTCGAAAACAATTAATGAAATTGTAGATAATAATATATTTTTAGAGATATATCATCTATAGTCTATAGTATTATACTAAGAGAGAAATCAGATAAAGGAAATCAAACTTCTCCTCCCGTTGACACATAGGACAAAATTCTATGTGTCATTTTCTTATAGGTTGCCACAAAAAATATTTACAGCAATTACACAAACAGTTCTTTGAACTTCCAGTTAATAAATTGTTACCAACTTAATAAAAATATATCAATTAATTGTGTGGTAAAATTTCTATTTTGCATTCCCTAAAATGAAAAAGAAAACGATAAATTTTTAAAATCTCAACAGTAAATAAGATTGATTTGAAAAAGATTATCCGATTGGCTTGGATAATGGTATTACGTATTGATTTGATCATTAAACAATATTAATGATTATTTGAAATTTGAAAATAATAAATACAAGATCATCAGTGATTCTTTAATTCAATATTAAAGTTGATTGATTTGAAAAGATTTTTTGATGGGCTTGAATAATATTATAGATATATAAAGTGCACTTATGAAACTCAATTGGGTCGCAATCCCAGTTTATACTGGAATCTTTTCTTCTTCTTCTTCTTCTTCTTCCTCTTCCTCTTCCTCTTCCTCTCCCTCCCTCCCTTCCTCCCTCACTCCCCCGCTCTCTCTCTCGAATTTATATTTTTCTTTTTAATAATCATTATTTTTTTTGTGTCAAAAGATTTTCACTTCTAACTTTTGCAAGTTGTGGGCAAATATTTTTCTGCAACAAGGATTTTCGAATACACATCATGGTGAGTTTCTTTGCCAATCTTAAGTAACGATTTCAATGTTTGATGTTTTCTTAGGGACAACATGTGAAATATATGATGATGATTCGCGAAAATGAAATATATTTAACATATATATCAATATATGGATCTCTTTATTTTTTTTTCTGTAAATAAGTAAGTGTATAAAAATTACTTTTATTGTAACATTATTTAATTTAGTGATTTTAAATTGTATATCAATTTACTAAAATATAAAATATTTCTTTAATTATTATTATGTTCGATTTTATACATAATTTATTTATCTCGCACATCGTGCGGGTACCATCTAGTATACTATAAATCAAATCAAAAACTCTGGCTGGTGATAAAAGCCACACACAAAACTCCAGACGTGATTGGGAGATCGTGTGTCCATCATTTTCCTGTCTTATTCTGTCTAGGGAGCAAAACGTTGTCGTTTTTGCTTAAAAAGGCACGGGCAAATTTTTCTTTTACTTTTCTCTGCACTACGATTTTTGCTTACTTCTTCCACGGCATTCTTTTCCTTTCTTCAAACCCCCTTTTGGCTTCAACCCTTCACCGCTAACACCAATCTTTCTACCCATTTCTACAATGCTTCTTCAATTCTTGAAAATTTTTGAAGTTCAAACTATTTAATTTCAGGTTTAGAAGTAATGAGTTGTGCGTCCCCATCAATTTCGTGTTTGGGGATGGTTTCACCCTAATGTTTCCATCATATTCATCAGCAGGATTTTACTTATAATTAACCTTAGAAAGAACAAAGAGTGGGTGGATGTGAGTTCTTGAGGAGGCTGTAATTTTCAAGTCCGCTTTTGATGCGGCAATTTTTTTTTATTTATTTGTTTTTGCAATTGTAGTTGGAGAACGACAGTGTTTGTTTTGTCAATTTCTTTCTGGTATTCATGTGAACTGGGGTTCTGGCCAGTGGTCATGTGAGAACTGTTCTTTTGGGGAAAAAATTGAGTTGTTGTACTTTTGTTTCATTGTAAAGTTTGTGTTAGGTGATTGGCTTCTCTTTGTTTTCCTTCTTCCTTTTGTTCCCCCCTATTCGCAATTACGATTATGTCTTCAAAATTTGGATAATGTGGTGTTGTTAGAGCAAGAACTTTGTTGTGTAGCTGGTTGTAATGGGAGAGGATTAAAGAGATTGAAGGCCGGAGTGGAAGAAGAGGGATTGCAAAGGCAGTTTCAAAGTAAATTTGAAAGTAATTGGCAGTGTAATTACTATTGCAATACTGTGCATACCATACTGTCTTGTATGTCTTTGGAGTAGTACAGTTGTAGTCTGGGAACTGAATTCTGTATCAGAGTATGATTGCGATAAAAAATAGATACTTGAAGTACTCCTATTTCTTCAGCATCAAAATACAGGACATATCTTGTTAACAATTTATGAGCAATAACGAAATCTTTCCATGCAAATCCATAACATATATTTCCAGATCTATGTGCGTTGAAACTGCACTTGACACGGTAATTCCCTTTAGCAATTTTCAGAGTAATTTCTTCTCCATCTTTATGATCCTGAGATATAGATCCAACAACAGGAAGTGCCTACAATCATAACTTATTGGATTAATATAATAAAGTATAACGATTTGTAAAAACATAATATCAAAACTAAATAATTACCTGGTTGATAACGAATCTATCTTTCAGAAGGACAAAACAATTGGCCATTGTAGATTGTCTATAAAATTTTAGAACTGCTTAATTGTATTGTAACCCTACAATTCCTAATAGACTAAGAAGATAATGGGTAAGGCCCTGTTTGATAAACCAATTAAGCACTTAAACTTATTAATTAAGTACTTAATTGATTAGTACTGTTGATAACACACTATCATAACAATTTAATTGCTTAAGAACTTAATTTATTAAGGACTTAAATTTTAAGTGTGTTTGATAACTCAAAGTAGGATATCTTATTAAATTAAGTGGGTCTGAAATGCTAGTACAAATGTGAGCCTAAAAATAAGTGATAGGCCTATCACTTATGTCTGAACTGAATTCTTGAAACGATTTTTTTCTATTTATTTATTTTTATGTTTATACTTTTGATATTTTATCTTGAAATATTTTTATTAATCATGACGTCTAGTTCTAAATTAAAATTTATGTAAATTATTTTTTATTTAATAAATATTTATTTTTATATAAAAATTAAAATCCATGAAATTCCATGATCAATATATCTTTACCATAAAATATGACCTTTTTTGACAATGATAAAATATGACATTATTATTAACTGAAAAAATAATAACATAATAAAATTTAAATATTTTTATTACATTATTTAATAATAATATTATTATTTTTGTTATCATAGTTTCATATACATCAATTATTTTTTTAGATAAAATTATAAGTCGAGATACTTTAAATTTCAATATTCAGACTTCAGATTTCAGACATTTTATTCAGTGTTTAGATTTTGGTTTTATCAAACACGACAAACTTAATCAATTCAGTACTTATGATTCAGTCTTCAGATTTCAGACTTCATACCCAAATTAAGTTTGATCAAACGGGCCCTAAGTAACGTATTTACAAGTGGACTTTACTTAATCTTTAAGTCCCTGTTTTGTAGGAAAAAAAACAACATTTCTAATTGAAAAGTTTCATAATAACACTAACACACGTTTTTCAAAAATTTGAAGGATTAAATAATATTATAATATGGAATAATCATTAATCATTTTCCTTAATTTTAATATAAGCATTTAAATTGGTCTTATGAATTCCAGGATCTCAAACAGTTACATCTCTTTGAATCTATTATTAAGATCGTGATACTTTGTTAGTACAAATTATTATTCTGATTACTTATTATTACCAATTGGAATTGATGAAAAATTATAATAAAAATATACATTATTCTTCTGGCTCAAACTATGAATGAATATATCCATCATATAATATAAAGTATTAAAAAAATTGTATATACAATTATGAGACGCTTGTTCGAGTGGGGACTGACACTTATTTGCTGAATTGTGCAGATGAGTGATTTTTCAGTGGAGTAATGGGATCTGAATCATCTCGATGAAGTCCCATATCATAACGGCCAGAGCACGAAAGAGCAATCTGTAAATATAAAAACAGTAAGTCATAAAATTTGTTTACTTGCAGTAATACATATGATTCATACGTACACTATATAAATACAGACAGAGTATCCTTACCAGTGCATTTATATACATAGTTTAACCGTGCTGCATACTGATCCATCAGGTAAATAAACCTGCAATTGTTCTTAGGAATAAAAAGATAAACTGCATGTAATTATTTGTTGTTGTAAGCAACATAAAAATGAACAATAATTGATCCTAGATACAAACATTTTCAAGATGAAATAATGAAAATTATTAAATCGCCATATCAGATGGCATAATAGTCTGAAACATGAATAAATAACTTTAAAACCACAATTCTTAAATGTAACTGGTGTAATGCTATCAGAGCAAAAAGACGGATTAAAGGATAAAGTTCTCAACGAAAACTAAATTATGTAAATGAAAATAAATTGTTCAAAAGATGCATCCTTTATTAAGATATAAGCTCCTTGGTGATCCTTCATTATGATTAAAGCTTCCTGACACGCTTGTTGGGGTTGGACTTGACACTTTCTTCGCGACATTGTGCAGATGCAGTTTTCTTCGGTGGAGGACTATCAGCTGTATCATCTCCAGGAGCTCCCATATCGGTATCATCAGTGCACGAAACTGCAGTCTGCAAATATACACAATAGTAAGTCAACATACTTGTTTACTTCCAGTAATATGTATGTTTATTTGTGAAGTACATAAACACTTATTAAATACCTTAACAGTGCTCTTAGATAATGGGGTTAAATTGTTGTAGAAATCGACACTTAGTTCAAGATCACTTTCTTGCATAATTAGAAAATAATTAAGTTGATATAAAGTAGTGACAGTGTTAATCATTTACACATAAATTGGTTATTGTTTAAAACCTGATCATCAGGAACATCATCAAGGTATTTTCTTATAACGTCTGCATCTGTTGTAACCCTTGCAACTGATATCTCACTGTTGGTGTTTCTAATGTTATAGTCAGAGACATCTAGCCTGAACAAACATTTTTTCCCCACAATCTCATCTAGAATGTCAGGGTAACCTTTAGGGTACTGTTAAAGAATTGCAAATGAATATCAATTAATAATCCCTTTATTGAAAAATAATGCAACTGAGTGAAAATGAGTATTAAAGAATATATATGATGTAATTGTATTTAATTTGCACCTGTTCGCGTAGCACAGAAGCACTTTTGTTTATGAAGTTGTAGACCATTTTGTCCCATAGACTAAAAATTCTGCTACCAGAACCATCAACCAAATACACCTGCAACTTGAATCTGAAATTTGTACATCAGTTAGCAATTTTACAAAGTAACAAAGAGATTTAATATAATTTATCTGTATAAAAACCATTTTAAATTATGTAATGTCACTATATTTTATTTACTTCGCAGCTACAGCGAAGACAGGGCCATGGTTTTTGCACATCTGATGGGGTGTCAAGCCACACAAATAAAATAACCTACTTCAAACTAATACAAACTAATACAAATGGATTTTTTCCTCATGGAACGATGGATTGTTTCCTTCAAACTAATACAAATGGATTTTTTTGATTGTTGTTCTAGTCTATAATACTAAAAAACTCAAATAACATAAAATAAATAAAGAAAAGAAATCAAAATAGCAAACTTATGACTCAAGGGACGGATAACTCAATTATTTCATTAATCACAGGCTACTAAAACTACTCTTGCAATTTAAGCATTCAACCAAAGATCTATAGCCGTAATAAATCAATTAATCTCCCTAAATTAACTAACCAAGCCTAGCACTCAATTAGTCCTTATCATAATTCGGTTGGGCATGATAGTGTTCCATGCCAAACAATGATAGCATAAAAACCAAGGAAATATAGTTGAACCAAAACCTAAACAATTGAGATAGCTGCAGCTATTCAGACTTTGTCTCATTGATTCCACATTTAAACTAACATTCATATTCAATGTCTCACCAATACACATGCTATGTTTAATTGCTATATAGTACTGCCGGTTCGTGTCTATTACGTAACATTCAACTAGCAGATAGCACTAGAAAATAAATAACAAATCAAGTTGTCAATTTGAATGATATTTACTTTCATAACTCAATACAAGAATCAATAAATACTTAAATTATAGGCAAGAACAATAAATTAAGAACAAAACCTCATAATGGAATAACTGAATAAATCCCTTGAATCAGAAAGAAAATCCTTAGCCACTCATGAATGGAAACATGGCGGTTTTATTCTCTATGAAAATCCAAGAAAAATTGGAAAAAATAAAAGGTTTGAGGTGCTAGCCTTTGGCCTATGCACGGCTACCCTTTTTACAAAACTAAGAATCCTCTTATAATAGAAATTTAGGTAGAAATTTAGGTCAGCCGCAGGAAAACAGCAAAAGACAAATTGCAGCTTTGGTCCCTCAACTTTGTAGCCTCTTCATTTTTGTCCCAAAACTTCTTCAATTTTGCAAAAAGGTCCCTAGACGTCCAGATTTGTAAAAAATAGTTCCAATCTCTTATTTCCAACTCCAAACATGAAATAATAACAAAAATAATGAATTAAATCCATCCTAATCCATAAACTAATAAAATATCAACAATTAAAACACAATTTATGGACTCTATCAAATTCCCCCACACTCGAAGCATGCTTGTCCTCAAGCATTAAAGAACACAGGAATTCTAAAATTTCTCTTATTTAAGATGCACCTTAGAAACTCTAGCACTCAAAAGAAATCATGGTAACACCGAAACAAAAATTCACAACCAAGTCAAATACATTATGTACTTTTACCCTTTAGCCCTTTGTGTGTGAATGTAAACCATTCTCTAGGGATATCACTGTTACACATAGCATAAAATACAAAAATTCAAATGCAAATATGCCACTGAAGAGTGAACTTAAGATCTCCAATTCAGATCATACTTCAATGCAACCTTACTCCTACACATATTATGAAACCGAAGGCTTACAATTACACCTCACATAATACAATTCAACGCACTTCCCTCGTACCCATTCTTCGGTGTCCATATGGCTTTCCTTCAGGATCTTTCCCACTCAGGCCCCTACTCAGGATCCTAACATGATCCTGCCGGGTTTTTTAATTTTGGAGCCTCAGGTTTTTTTTCGTATATGGCCAATTATGAAGTATGTTTTTTCTTTATTTAATTGCTTTTGATTTTGTATCATACTCCCAGTTGACCAATTATTATTATTATTATTATTATTATTATTATTATTATTTTATTTTCAAATGAAGCACGTTTTTTTTTGTGTTCGGGGTTTCAAGAGTATATTTTTTTGGATTTGGTTTTTAGACTTTTTTTAGTTCCTCATCATATAAATAGTTCAGGTCGCTTCTTTTAACTAATTTATGGGGAATCCTTTTATGAATTTAAGGTGGAGAGGGAAGGAATGATGTTTCTATGTTTATTTGTATTTTTATACATCATTTTTACCTACAGAAAAAAATAAAAATTCTCAAATTTTAATGGGCTATCTTTTACTTTTTTTTTATTCGCCATCGTGAGGTGAGTTCTTTTTTGCTATATCTTGAAACCTATGCAAATTTATATTATTTTCATTATCATATTTGTGATCAACCAGTTTCAACAATTAACCAGTTTCAAAATCATATTTTTGATATTTTACTACCTATAAACTTATGGAAGAAATAGTTCCAACAATTAAGCATATACTCTTTGGAAGAAGCTAACTACAAAGCTATTATAAATCTCAAAAATTAAGTATTGATTTGGCACAACCAATAGAGAAAATCAATAAATTATCTTACTAATATTTAAACTTATTAGGATGCTTTTATATTTTGTCTAGCATTTACTTCAAGACATATATTTGATCAAGTTTGTTTATATTTAAGAAGTAACATTTATAAAATATTTCTAAAATCTTCAAACATTTCTAAAAACTACCGGGCCAAATACAATTTATTTTTTTGCCAAATACATACATCACACTTATAAAACATTTCTAAAATTCTTCAAATATTTCTAAAATATATCGGGCCAAATACAAAATATTTTTTTTCCAGATACAAACATTTCTAAGATTTACAGATATATTGGGCCAGAACCGCGCATTGCGCGACCAGACATCACTAGTAATAATAATAAACAAATATTATATCTTTCGGCTTCTTCATGACTTGCCACAACCACCCATTTTGGCCCCAATTATTTTTTGATCTGTTCTACAAAATTAAAGCTGCGCCTATTCTGAATAGTAACCTTCTCTTCTCCTCCTCAATCAAATAAATAAAGTTAACTAATTGATGGTACGCACGCACAATCAAAATCCATTAGTATTATCAACATTTTCTCCGTAAACATTTTTTTTTTTCCTGATTTTCATTTTTGTTTTCCGCCATATCCTTCCTTCCAAGAGAGGGGGAATCATCAATCATTGTAGGATGCATCAACATGGAACTTGAATTATATTAATTTCTTCTTTGGGTGGGAAACTCGTGATCATGATTACGCCCCTTCTTGTGGGATTCATCATTGTTCGTCTTCTTCTTCCTTGTTGATCTTCAGCTTCCTTCTTCCACATTTTGCAATTTGATATCCATCTATATATCATCTATTACATATATTATTTACCTCATATTTGATCTTTCCTTCCATATATGTTACCGCATATAAAGATGCAAGTCCGTTGATTTTGTAATGATGAATGATTTGAACCCCCTGGAATTTATAATAATAATCCTTGATGATCGATGAATCAAGTATTTAGATTATTTTGTGTCTCCATTTCCTTTAAAGCTGTAGCTGTATAGAGAAAGAGGTGGAGATGATGATGAATACAGCAGCAGCAACAGCTGGATGGGCTTACTTTGATCCTGATTTTGATGGCCTCTCGGAAAGACTCTATGGTCCTGCGTGCGTGAGATTTTATTTTATTTTTATTAGATTCCCAGTACTTTGTATTAGTACATAAATTTTGTCATTAATCACATATATGGAATAATTGGGGCATATATGCAGATGCAGAGTTACTATTGACAATGAAAGCTTGGGTGATTGCACCATGATTAAGGTAGGTTAGTTAATTATATATGTGGATGAGATGAGAAAACTTGTCACCTATACAAAGCTTTTTTCCATTTGTTAACTCACGCGTTTGCTAATTCATGCGTATGCTCTCCTCTGTCCCATACAAAAAGTTGCCGACATTTTAGTACCAATCTCAAAACTCGTTGTTGACTATGTTTTATGAGATAGAGGGAGTAAATTTTTTTATTTTTTATTTTTTGATAAGTTTTGATTGATTGAATGTGGAAAGGGTTTATGTGTGGGGTGCAGATAGATTGTGTGAAGAAGCAAGGGTTGTTGCTGGAGGTGGTGCAAGTTCTAACTGATATGAACCTCACCATTTTGAAAGGCTACATTTCTTCCGATGCTGGTTGGTTCATGGACGGTATTCCTTCTTCTTCTTCCTCACACAACTCTTTATTTATTTATTGTATTAATTTATTGCCATCTCTATTCCTCTTTTTTTTTTGGGTGACATTTTATTAATATATACAATACATTATTTTTTCCCCCTTCAGTTTTCCATGTGAAAGACGAAAATGGGAAAAAAGTTACCAATCAGAATGTCATCAACTATATCCAAAAGGTAATCTCTTCCCACCATTACGAGAGATTTGAGATTGAAACCTCTTGATTATTACAATCACATAAAGAAGAAGTGATCTTGAAATGAGTTGATGAACTCAAGTGGATTTTGTGTTCAAATGACTGATATTCGTTGGTGTTATATATGTTTTCAATAATTTCGGGACATAGAGATTTGAATTTAAAAATGAAACTTTAAACAATACAATAATTTTGGGATCGGTGGGAAGTAATTTGTTTTAAGAGTACGCGACTAAATGAATCCCCAGTGGAATAGCACAAAACCACACATTTGACATTTCCAAGTATGAGGGAGAGAGAATATTATGAACATTTTTATGGGTGTGGTTTGTTGTATATATACAGGCACTTGGTGCAAGTAAGGAAACAGCAAAAGCAAAGTTGTTGGTTGATGATGATAGGGTTTCCTCATCAAATATCCAAAATGGAACTCCCAAATCCCCCAACAATGATCAACAACAACCACAACAACAGCCGCCCAGAGCCATCGAGATGACCGGAAGAGACAGGCCGGGGCTGTTGTCGGAGATTTCAGCTGCACTGGCGGACCTTCACATCAACGTGGTGGAAGCCCATGCTTGGTCCCACAACGCTCGGTTGGCATGCATCGCCTACATATCCGACCAACACCAAGGCTCCCCAATCGATAACCACCGCCTCGCCGCCATCGAGCACCACCTCACCACCGTCCTCCGCGCCACCACCATCCGGAACACCGCCGTGGAGGACACCTGCACCATCCATCACCAGCAACCCGATCCCCCAGCCACCGCCGCAACCGACCCGGTGGTGGTGACCGACGTCGAAAGGCGTTTGCATCAGCTCATGCTATCGGTACGGGACTTCGACCGTCCTAATAATAATTCTGCTTCTTCCAGCTCCAGGACATCATCATCGTCGTCGTCGTGGATGGCGGCGGCGATTCCGATGTCGTCGTCGTCGTCAAGAAATGATGATCAGTACGCTGATGATGAAGAGGAGGGAGAGGAGGGGGAGGAGGTGTTCGTGGAGAGCTGCAAGGAGAAGGGGTATTCCATAGTGACGGTGAGCTGTAAAGATCGGCGGCGGCTCATGTTCGACACCGTCTGCACCCTCACCGACATGCACTACGTCATCTTCCACGCTTCCGTGGACTCCCGGGACGGATTCGCATTCCAGGAGTATTTCATCCGCCACGCCGACGGCTGCCCACTCAACACTCACGCCGAGAAGCACCGGGTGAAGAAATGCCTGAAGGCCGCCATACAACGCCGGGTCTGCGAGGGGGTTCGGTTGGAGCTGTGGGCGACCAACCGGGTGGGGCTGCTGTCGGACATAACCCGGGTACTCAGGGAAAACGGGCTGGCGGTGGTCAGGGCGGACGTGGAAACCCAAGGGGAGAAGGCGGTCAACGCATTCTACGTCAGGGATATGTCGGGCAGCAACGACGTGGATGTGGAATTCATGCTCAGCTCAATGCGCTCCCAAATGGGGGGTCCCCACAACAACTCCATCTTACATCTTGCCGTCAAACATGAATCCACCTCAACCTGCTCCGCCAGCAGTAGCAGTTCCGGCTCACCTGATCATCATCAACACCAAAGGCCTCGCTTCTCCATCAGTGATGTCTTGAAATCCCACATCGGACGCTTCTCCCACAACTTTGTCGCCATCACCTAGCTAGATCCCATCTGTCCATCCATCCCCGTGAGTGTATATACTAGTATATCTCCCCCGCGGTCGTTAAAACTCAATTTCACAGTATAGAGAAATTAATGCAAAATATTAATCTCGTAAATAAATGGTGCCCCGGTGTCTATACAGAACACCAAACATCTCCATCCATGCCTCTTACTGTATATATTCACTAGCTACTAGTATATCTCAAATACATATCCGATTGGGTTAATTTCAAAGACCTGATCAATGATCATTGCTTTGTCCCAAAAACTATAATTGTTGTCACCTAGACGAGAAACTATCATCACTAGATACACATTAAATTTAGTTAACTGTACAATCTTGTTGAAATTAAAGAATAGTGCTGTTATAGATTTACAGCCATGAATAAATAAATTGATCATCAACGTACATAGAAATGCAGGCCTGCCTATACTGTATTCAATTACTAACAGAATCCCCCAATGCCCTGGCTTAATTTTCTATAACATCGTCTTTGCAGCAAGCTTCAAGTTTAACCTCCTCAGCCAAATAGAATGCAGTATCATATGAAACATGTCAAACCTCTTTGCTGGCTGGTTCAGCACAAAGTGCTTCCTCACCGCTTTCAGGCCTTGTCTCAACTTCATGTACTCGTCCCTCGAAACTCCCATCAATATCTCCTTCAATTTTGGGATTTGAGAAACCTCCACGTTTATAGAAAAGGCTTCGTACCTCAACACATCACTGAATGGCAAAACATAGTGATCTGACAGTATCACCGGCACGCATTCCGCGTAAATCGCCTCCACAATCCTGGGACTCGCTACTTCATACCCACTCGGGCACAAGCAGAATCGTGACTGCAGCATCAACTCGAAATAGTCCAGATTCTTGGGGAGGTATTCAAAGACTTGAAGATCAGGGTCCTTGGCTTTCCAATAGTGCAAAAGGATGGGCCTGATGGGACCATGAACTCCACCAGCAAAGAAAGCTAAGTAGGGCCGGGTTTTGTTGGCGGGCGGTGGGTTTCGGATCTTGGGGGATACATTGCCATCGTAGAGATTAACTTCAGGCAGGCTCACATCTTTGTTTGGGTTGAATCCTTCAGAGGAATTGGCATTGCACAGCACCCGCATTGAGGTGTTGTATAGGAACGGATCACCTTTGGAGGTTTGCGGCCCCTGAAAATCAGTACGTACCGTATATACCAGAAATTAATTATAAAGAACAGAGAACACCAAATGACGATACACACCATCATCTGGATATCCTTCCAGTTGAGCTTTGTAATAATAATAATAAACTAATAATGATGAATGCTACTCACACATGATGACATGATACAATCTTGTTTTAAAGGGTGATTCATACGAAAATCATGGAAATTCCAGTACGTATTATTAGGTCCAAATGGAAAGCAAACTAAACCAATAAGTACAGAGGAGGGAGTAATGCACTAGTGTTGTACTTACCCAATCATGGCAGGAGAGCATGAAGTGATCAGCTCCTTGAGTACGATTCCAGAAGGGGTATTTGGTGGAGATGACTCTAACATAGTCAGATGCAAACTCTCGAAGTGGATCCAGGTTGAAGGAGTTTGGGGTGTAAATGTATTTCACCATCCAAGTCACGCTGAAAGGCAGGAAGAATGCATGAGCAGAGTGGGGATCTCTGGTCCTGAACCTGTTCCCGCCTCCGCCTTGCTCCATCTCGATGATGAATCTTCCTTCACTTGCATAAATATTTTTGCACGGGCCGTAATGCACCATTGGTGGGTCCCCTTCTTGGTATACATACACCTTGAATCTCTTCTCCATCTCCCTGTAGCTCCTGTCCCCATATTTAATTTTTACATTACACTGGTTAGAGATATATGATGGATCAATGTATGGCAGCAACAGTAATTAATTAACTAATGAGTTGTTAAATGCAAGAATCACATTTGTAATTGTTATTGTAGTCCCCATTTCATTTGAAGTTGGATACAAGACTGATTTCCATGGAAGTAGTGCAAATTCTGGAAATTAAAAACATGGTACCATGAGAAGGCTGGTAATTCGTTAAGGATCATACTTTGAATGGTAGTAGATTCTCAAAATGACAGTTGCGGCAGATTACTCTAGCATAATTAAACACAATGCATATTTGACTGTGAAACTAGAAACAATAATAGTTATATAATCATCATATTCATATCTCGGTCTATAAGACCAAAATATATCCAAAATCACAAGCTTGACGTAAGTGGTACCACTACACCATTACAAATAATCAACAAATAAAATCTCTTTTTGGGAGTTAAATTAACAACCAAGGCACCAAATTGAGATTTTTGAGAACCATGAGTGTATATGTAACGTAAGGACTCAAATTAAGCTAAAGTGAATCTAAGAGGGTATATTGCCGCGGAATGAACACAACTAGGTGAGGGAGCAATGAATAGGGGAGCACTTTAAACATGCACGTACTCATCAAAATCATATCATCATCAACCATTATTAATCTTTTCTGAACAGTCGTCACCTACAAGTCTTCCCCAGACAACAAATTTTCATATTTAATAGTATGATATTAATAATCATGTATTTTGCTGAAAGAAAGGGAGGGGGGGTGGGGGTAGAACAAGGGAGAAAAGGCAAAGGCAAAGCAGTAGCACTCATTCAAAATGCATTGCTAGAAATCCCCAATCCTTCTTTGGTGGGTGACTTAGAAGGAACGTCTCTCTTCTTTCTTTATATTTTCCAAAACCTTTTTAATCTCCAAAAAGGATTTCCTTTCCCGATTAACTACTTATTACTAATAATAATAATTTGATGAACTACTAACATTGGGTTGGTGCCATATCAAATTTATCCGCATCAATACCCCAAACTGTAGTAATTAGTATTCAATCACTTGATTGATTTTCTATAATCTGTTATGTTTTAGCAGGAAGCCGAAAAGGAAAATGATTGATGAATGAATGAATATTAGCAGTAAGTAATTAAGAGAGAGAAAGAGGAGCAGACTCACTGGAAAAACTCAGCGGGATTGTGATAGATGCAACCGGCAGAGGAGAGATTCGGACCTCCTCCGGCTGAAACCAACGACTTTCGAATCAACGATCGGGCTCTGGCGAGTCCTTTCTCCAGTATTTGAAGTTCATCTCTCTGTATATATTCATTCAACCGAATCACACCACCATACACAGCGATTAATTTTTAACTTACGATCCAAATTAAATTAAAAGAAAAAGAAGAGATAGATTCAGTAAATTCAATTAAATACAGAGATCATACGTTACGGTAAAACTTTTAATTTACACAATTTTTAAACTCTGATGACGATCGAAAAAAAAAGGAGGAGAACGTTACAGGTTTAGTAAGTGATGGCACCGGCGAAACCGAAGAATTCCGAGCACGATCACCACCGTCGTCGTCAAAGTGTTTGGCAGCAGCAGAAACAGAGACGATGATGCTTTTCTTCTGCACGGCGGAGGCAGTTCCGTTCTCCTCCTCGGCGGAATGAGAGTTGAGAAACGACGGAAAGTGTTTCAGAGGCGCCGATGGAAAAGCAGAGGAGGAGGAGTAAGATGAGGCGGTTGCCAGAATCATCACGAGGGCCAACGACAATACCACAACTCCGCAGGTGAACCACACGCATGAACTACTACTACTACTTGTGCTTTCTCCTCCTCCTCCGCCGATGTCATCGCCGGCGTTATCAATGTGGTTGAACGCCATATGTCGATCGGAGTGTGGGTGTGTGGGGGTGTGTGTGTGTGTGTGAAAGAGAGAGAGAGAGAATCAGGGGGAAAAAAAAAAGGAAAGAAAGGGCGGGAGAATCAGGGAAGGAAAGGGAAGTTGGTGAGTGTGTGTGTGTGGGGGGGGTTTAAATTGTTTGGTTTCCAACTAAAAATTGTTACTGAAACGGTTTGTTTTGGCATCTTTGATTTCGGTGTGATCTTCTTCTCTTTATTATTTAAGTATATAATAATAATAATAATAATAATATATACGTTTTCCTGGTAAATACGTACTACTGTAGTTTGGAATTTTGGTAAGTACTTAAATCATGCCTTTTCTTCTTTTCTGGGAAATTAATTGAATTTTAATCATTCGTCTCGTCTGCCAGTTTTATGATCAATTTTTAACCAAAGGAATTTTGAGATGTCACGATTCACGCCTTCTGAGAGAGGTGAACTGTTTGTGGCCTACATTATATCTTCCTTCATTCATTAGCTGCATTCTACATTGCGTTTTTTATTTTACTACTACTACTTCTACTACTACTACTACTACTATTATATATATGATGGTAAGTTACTTAATTCACATAATTAACACATATATTCTCCTTATGTGAATTCAATCCATCTAATTAAATGCTTTTCATTTACTCTATAATATCTCATTGTTTGGTAACACTTCCCCTCTAACACTGACACTACTCTACCTCCCCAATTTGAATTTCGCTCCTTATTTATTTTTTTAAAAAAACCATATATTAAAATCAATTTATAATTTTATAGAGTTTAATTTACCCTAATTTATATACTTTTCCATGATGTACGATCATTTTCCAAATCTTAATGTGCCTTGCACGCAGGGAAGATGGCAGATTACATCGGTTGTACCAGTAAAATCAAGTGTCCTAAACCTCAAGTATAATGAATATTTTATTATCCATAATTATTACTCTCTCTATCTTGTTTAGATTTAGACTTTTAGTTCAATTTGTACTAAAGATAAAAATTTAAAATGAACAATAATTTCAGAACAGAAAGAGTATTGTTTTATTGATCAAGTGTTTGGGATCAAGTCTCTGCTACTGGTATATATGTTCGAAATCGAAATTTCATCTAAAACTATGTAAACTCATAATTTTTGGTAGAATTGTCTAAACATTTCTAAGAACTAGCTAGCCAATGAATTCATGTACTGAGTAGAAGTAGGCATTTACTGTAATGTATTTATTTGGATAGAATGTAAAATTTGTAGGAAGTGGATGACGAGGAAGTCGTGTAGCTAATTTGCTCCTTCCCAATTCACCTTGTTAAGTGGGCAACTAGTACAACTACCGCAGAGAGTGTTTACCATTATTTTGTGCTTAATTGAAAATCACCAAACTTTCCACCACTTAACCCCATTATTAATTACTCCCTCCATTCCAAAATAAGTGTCGTTTTGGCAAAATAGAGAAATTCCAAAATAAGTGTCGTTTTCGGATTCCAATGCATTTTTTGTCAAAAATTTCCAAACATACCCTCAAAAGAAATAATATTATTGGTGAATATTTATTTTAATGGAGTTGGTTGAGTATATTTTAGTAATTTTAGTTACCTTATTTAATGTTTTCTTAAACAATGTGCAAACTCTAGAATGACATTTATTTTGGAACAGAAGGAGTATTTATTGCATGATTTTTGTGGTCACGTTTACATTTACTGATTTACATACCTCACTATTTTATTCCCTCTCCTTTTTCTTTTCTTTTTTCCCAAAATGATTTTATAACGTGTAATGTGAGAATATATGTGCATTAATCCTAGGAGAACTGTCATCGGTACTAGAAAAAAAAAAGAAAAAAGAAAAAAACTTGGGTCAACTAACTCACTCAACTATACACGACCATTTTCTCTGTCACTTCTCTTTTATATTTTTTGTCATTTGGCAGATCACAGGAGACTCTTCTTACTAAAGTTTCAAGTTGTTCATATAAGATTTTTTTTTTTTTGTAAAATTTCAACAAGTCATCGGTAACAAATCTAAACAAACAGGTGCCACATAATGCGTATGAGTTTTTTACGGAAGACAAAAAATAACAAAGAGAAAAGATTTTCCTTGATGTAGCACGAAGGATTGTGATAACTGTTGGTGATGTTTTCTTCAATTCTTAGGCAAAACCACATAAAAAAAAATATATAAAAAAAAAACCACCAAAATATCCCAATACACCAAACGTAAGCCAAATAGTTTTAGTTCATCATCCCACAAAATCTACACATCTGAAGAGAAGACAAACGGAATTGAAACGACTATTTTGAACAGATAAAAGAAACGATATCAAAAAAAAAAAAAAAAAACCAACCCCTTTAAGCAACACCTAATTTTGTGAGGGACTGCCTCACATCATCTGCATTGTGGCCTTGAGTTTCAGCAGTGATTGGGCTATCAACTGGCAACACATGTTCAAGTGGATAATTGCCGCTGCTGTGTATCTTGGAAGCTTCACAGCACACCCCTTTCACTACTACCGTTTTGTGAATCCCACCCCGCAATCCTTCATAGTCCGTATCCCCGCATTCTCCTACAAACATCACCACATTTGACAACTTGATTCCCCATCTCAGTTGCAAGTACCTTCAACCCATGTAAAACACCAACACACATTATTATATATTCATAACCCCCTCTTCAAATCAAGATCATTACCTTTTCGAGTCTCAGACAGCACTACTAGCTAGTTAAATAAGTATATCGATTCCTTGAACAGGTTGGGTATTCAAATTACCTTAGAGCTTGGGATCTGGAGGCAAGAACAGGTATGACATTCAGCCTCACTCCATTTTGACAATGTATCACATGGCATCTAAGTGCTTGATTCCTCATCAGCTTCCTGATTTCCCTAACAGCAGGCAGCTGCTTCACACCAAAAAAAAAAAAAAAAAACCCAACTTACGTCATTTTCAACATTACACAACCATCATTTTTTTCCCCCCAAAACAAGAGGACAAAAATGGCATACTTAGTCAATGAAAAGTTCAGTATGTATCACAAAATTGAACTAAAGAGATATCTTTACCAATTCTGGCTTGCTAACTTTGAAGGCAAAGTAATGTGTAGATCCCGAGGCATATTCACTAATGACTCCAGGTTCATCCTTGCCATTCTTCTTCTCACGATTAAAAGAATCAGCCCAACGCACCAAAGTTTTACCCAAATCATCTCCTCCCCACCGGTAATCAATATGCGAATGGTAATCCGAATCAGCTATAAATGGACGATCAGAAGCGTTTCCTTCTTGGGATGAACATGGATAATAAATCTCGCCCCCACTGTTACATATAAAAGCATCAAAATCTTTGGGACTAAACTTCCCTAACTTCAGAAGTGAATCCATCTCGGATATCGTATAGGAAGTTGATAATATGAAGCCAACAGATCCACGAGAGCCGCTTCCTTTTTTACCGGCCTCAATGATCATCTGAGTGAACCTTACAAGTTCATCTAATGAGTCGCAGTCAATTGAGATAACAAAAATGGAACTCCTGCTCTTCAGTGTAGGAAATGCACTTTGTTCTGCTTTCTCCATTGAACCTTTACCTGACAATGCTAAAGCAGAATTCTCCACCTGACTCTTCTTTTGAGTTGCCTCCCTTCCTGATTCAAGGCCTTTATCTAAACTTGAACCAACTACGTCTTTATAACCATCCATTGAAATTTTTAGGCTCAAGTCATGTATGTCTCTCAATGACTCGCCTGGTGAATCTGAATCTGAATTGTCGTAGTCAGCATCATTTCCTTGCCACTGAGGATGCCTCTGTTTGCAGCTTAGAATGCGAGCTAAGTATGTTTTACAGTGCTCCGGCCATGAGAAAAGATGTATATTCTTTAATCCATTTTCCCTGCATCTCACCCACAGGTGCTTATCTGCAACAAGCTTCAATAGTGCATCAGCAATAGATTGCTGATCATGTGGATCAACCAGTACACCATTGTCAAGAACCTGCCAAAAAACGAAAAGGTAAATGTATTTTATTTTTAATTCTAAAATTCCAGTCTAAAAATGCCAGAATAAAATTCCATCATGAAAACACGATTTATGCAATCAGAAGGATCCGCTAGATGCATTACCCGATGAATGTCCACGGGACCTCCATTTTTGGTAGCAACCATTGGCAAACCATAAGCTGCTGCCTGTTTAGAAAAGGGACTTGGATTGGATAAAATAATTTGCATACTTATCCGTTGAAAAGTTACTTAGAACTGCAGATTAGGAGACGTACATACCTCTATTAATGTAAGACCAAATGGTTCAATGAAAGCCGGATTTATGAAGACACCCTGCAAAGGGAAGTACACAATAAGTACAAATGAAAGGAAGGGTAGTTCTGGTATTGGCTTCTCAAAATTGCATGTGCAAAGGTACCAATACTGAGCTTTAGATGCCATCTCATTACTTAACAAATGTGAAGCTTTGATACTAGATACCTTTGTTTTTGCTGCCAGACGATATATATCTGGAACTTCAGACTGCTTATGGTGCTTAGGATATGCAACATGGCCATAAAGGTCATATTTATCAATCAACTTCAGTATGGAAAGAAGAACGGATGAATTTGTGCCCGACATCTCATCAATTCCATCACGGTTCCCCATTATCAATGTCTGCAAATAAAAGAAGAAAAAAAAAAAAGAAGAGACACAGTTACAAAATATCAAATACATACATAGCACCAGGGTTCCTATGCATTCCTGAGAAAAGGAGAAGCAAAGTATAATTGTGAATACAAGGTTTGCCAGCTCCCTCAACTGCCGGCATTCTCCAAAAGCTTTGACTAAATTAATCAAGTTCTTTTTGGGATCAGGCCTGGCTAGTGCTAGTATCATAGGCTTGCGTGGATTTGAAAAGAAGCGCATTATCTGGAAAAGAATAAGACACAGGAAAGATCGAAACATTCAGTTGAAGACTGCATAAACTGTGAAATGAACACAAAGATAAAATTTGTGAGAGAAATATGCAATAGGTTCTTAACCTCCGACCAAATAGGAGGATCTGGAATTCCAGCACCCACATCATTTTCTCCACCATCACCATCCAGATCACCACCATCTTGGGAAGTGGTATTATGGAACTCCATTCCAGGGGGGATAACCTGCAACGAATCAAGAATTGGAACAAGCTTGAGCTGAATTGCACAAAAAATAAACACAGAAGAACCAGAAACATATCAAAGAACCAATGAGTTAAGACAGGTGATTGGAATACTTACTACCATCCTTGGCATAAACCTACCGAAACAGCTCACATTTCTTTTGATCCTTGCCCTGAGTTTACGTTCTAATACAAGATCAAATCCATCATATAACTGCCATTGTTCTTCTATCTCCTGTCTAGTGCTTGTAATAACCACTTCGGATGCATCAAGAGATATCTCTTCAGCTTCTATACGTCTCATTATTCTGTACGTGGCATTAATCTCTTCTCTTGATTGCCGTCCTTGCTTTAGTATTTGTTCGAGTTTGTCTCTTCCTAGTGAGTGACCAGTTAAAAGCATCGGTACATTTAAAGCTCCAGACAACAGAGCAGCAGCATTACCAGCATCAGCATAGTGTCCATGGATGGCAACAGGCCAAAGTGGCTTTCCATTGCCGGTTTGCTCACCAAGAATCTTAGACATCTGTATGATGTGGCTAAGTGCACCATCAACAAATTCAGAGACATAAGGCCAAAGATGTTCTTTAGGAATGTATTTATCTTTCGGGCCAAATGGTACACGTATTATATACGCCCCCGCACTCTCCCCGCCTTCATGCATGAAATCCTCAGAGCTTGGAGGATTCAGCATCTCTGATGGTTCACCATACGTCCAGTCTACACCGGGTGCTAGAACTTGTCTTGTCAGCAAATCAACACGATAAACACCCGGCATTGCACCTAATGCTCTTGCCAGTTCAACTACATACTTAACCTAAAAAAGCCAGAACATATTGGGAAAATCAATTCCATGTTAGTGTGTTTTCACATTAAAGAACTGTTCACCGAAGAAAAGCTTAAGTTCAGGTTACATGGACTTTTTGACATGTTTATGCACAAACCATATAATGATTAAGTTCCTCTCTTTAGGTCAAATATGTAAACTTGACAACTATTGACTCATTTTTGTTCCACACGAGCATGCATGCCACTACTAGGTCTTATGGTAACATCTAGCCTTATCAAAACTGGTACTTAGGATTCTAATGCTCAATAAGTCCTTGCAGTTTCATAAAGTAATCTCAATTTGTCTTTATATAAATTATTGAATCGAATATTCAAAGAGTAGACGCTTACTTGGCCTCCAGTATCAGAATCCCGGCCAAGCTCCATATTTTCTCCCCTTATCAAGCCGTGGAGGCTGCCAAGAGATTGGATATATGTTAGCAATTGGTAAATTGATATTCATTCTGAAGTCTGTCCTCTGCGACATAAATAGATGGATAAGAATATGTACCTGATGAGCACAATATAAAGCTTCTTTTCCTTCTGTTGATTAGCCCAATTGGCCATCATGTCCACAGAACTGATCCTTGACATTTTACCTCTAGCAGATCCTCCACCATGAGCTGAAAGATCACTCATGGTGTCCGCCTTTTCACCTTCAGATAAATCTTCAGACATGTCGGCTGTTGCTTCCAGACGTGCCTGTTTCCGGAGAAGACGCTTCTTGGCTGCTCGCTGAGCTTCTTCAGTTTCAATCTGCATAATCGATAATAAAATCTTACACATTTGAAAAACCAAGGCTATTGTCGCTGCACCAAATATACATAACAAACATCATTTTGCTCCAGATTCCGTAGCTTAGTTAATCATTCACTTAATACAGCTGCCTCTTTTGGAACTTGTACGGTCAGTATATGTCCCTTCTTCTCCTTTTCTTTTTTTCAGTATCATTTTGATCCTTTTGCTCTATTTCCAAATAAAACTCTTTACAGTCTTGATGCAACTCTTTCCTACACACTTTTCCGAAAGAAATATTTGTCCAATTAGCTATTCCGTGCACCCACTTTGCATATTGATGGTGCTCCAATACAACAACTAACATACCTAATGCAACTTTAAGAGCAGTGAACATGTAACAAGAAACGCAAAATGGAAAATCTGTTGAACACAATTGTACCATCATTCAAGTTTGTTAAACTGTAAGATAACCTTGTTGGATGGAGCACTGTCAAATGACTCTCCCATTTTGAATTTGAACACAATCCATTAATGCAAAAGTGCAAATCAGAAACATGATGAAAAATGAAAACACTGTGGAACAAGCATCAGCACAAATTCTTTTTCAAGTTTATTTTTAATCTTACTAGATCATTGTTGGATCAAGATTCATAAAAATAATTCGTGAAAAAAAAAAAAAACAAAAGAAAAAGGGGGATTTAGTATGACCTGCTTCTTCTTGCGAGCCAAATTCCAAATCCTCCAAGACATATTCTCCAATCTAGTGTTCCTTTCTTCTGAATTTCGAATTGAGGAAGCCTGCAATCCAAGAGGATCAATTATTAATCAGGAAATCGTTGACTTAGATTATGATCTGTAAAGTAGAAAGGAAGAATAGGAGGAGGAGGAGGAGGAGGAGGGTAAATTACTGACTCGAGCCCAAGAGCGGTGGAGATCGGTCTCATCGAAACCGGTGATGACTTCCTCAACGAAGTAGCGAGCGGGACTGAATCGACCTCGCTCCCGGAGAAGCAAGGACGGCGGATGCTTGGAGTCGTTGATGCCGCCGGGATCGACATCCAGGATGGCGTTCAGGTAACTGTTAATCCAATCGTTTCCCGCCATTTTTCCGGCCCTGTTTCGGTTTTCCAGGTAACCTAATCAAGCAGCAATCGATGACTCAGTGTCTGATTCTACTAACTGTATTGTTGTTATATGCATGCATGGGAGGAGGAGGAGGAGGAGGAGGATGACGACGATGATGTCAGACAGTGTGTGAGTGCGTGTTTATTTTATTTTTATTTTTCAATTTTTTTTTTTTTTTTGGCTGCAGGCCGTGAAAAATGAGTTACAAGCTCGAAGAGAGTGAATGGTGGAAAGTGTAGTGTAGGGAGTGATTTGCTGCTCCGCAATTACAGTGTGTCACATTTCATTCTTCGTGTCACATTTATTTTGTAACATAAAATGAACAACATATATGATTATAATAATTCATAATTGTTATTTAAATCGATACCATTTATTAGTATATATTTCATATTATAATAATAATCGAATAAAAATTTGATATTTTTTATATATAAAGGGTGATCATTCTGCTAAAACAATTTCTTGACATTGAAAACAAATTTTAAATGAAATGACAATGAATTAGTCACGTTTCTTACTTATCATCGTCTTTTAACCCTCTCTCGCGAGGCTTCACAATGCCAACATCGACTATGACTCGAAAAACAAAAAAAAAAGCTTTTATTTTTTTCATGAAAATTATTTCACGAAATTTAGAATATTTTGGTGTTGAAGAAATCCGAAACAATTTGTTATTCAAGCTTTGGTTCAACGAATTGACGATGAAGAACACCTTGGTAAAGGAAAGAATGGGTTGATCCCAAACTAAGGGCTACAAATAATAGGCAGTTTGAAATTCAGTTGGATGGCCTTGACAGACGAGGGTCGTGGGTTTAGACTTTAGAGAGGGAGGGGTTGCCAGAAGTGAAGATGAAAATTTGTTTTGGATGCTAAAAAACTGTTTTGGCTGCCCATTATATGTCTAATAACGAGGGTTGGATTGTTTTGTTGGAGGAGTAATGAGAGTCCTAATCTCATCCAAAAGGTTAGTATTTGAAACTTATGTGGATAGTTGGTAATTTTCAAAAATTTTAGGGGGCATTGGTGGAATCGTGGAGATTGAGGGAGACCGGGGGAGAGAATGTTAAAAGCCAAAGGGGGAGAGATGTCGGCACCAGATAGATAGAGTGCGACTGTGTGACTGTGTGTGTGAGCAGACCAAGTAGTACTGTAGTAGTAGTATGTTGCTGGATATTGGATCGCGGGCCCCCACCAAGCTTCTCATTAAAGGAATTTATCAAATGAAAATTTATATATATTGAAACTAATACACATATTTAAGTCGAAGAAAAAAATATTGAGAAACAAAGGTTGCAGATCACCAAAGCAAAGAATACTCATCATCATCATCATCATCATAGATCAATCAATGATAGTATTAAAATGCTTCACTCCTTCCCTTTTGTGCATTTTGAATCATCAAACACGATTTCTTCTTCTTCATATTAAAAAAAAATAAAAAATCAATTATTATTATTATTAATTACTACTACTCGTTACTAGTACGTTCCACCTGGTTATATTTATTATGTAACACCATGGCAAGCAACTGGCAAGACCAAGAAAGAAGGTAAGATGTTGGATTTGGATGGGACCGACATCACTACCCACCAGAAGAACCAACATACTACTAGTACTGGTATTTATTTATTTATTTTTATACTGCTGCTATGCTGCTACTCCTAATAATAGTCTAATACCATGATGATTCAAGAAGGTGAAGGTTGCAGATGCACCCACACACACACACACACTGACACACATAAGAAAAGAATCTCAGATTCGATTTACAGAGACTGAGACTTCCCTCTTTCTTCCCTGTTTATTTCTTTCCTTCTGTCTCTGCAACATTTCATCAAACACCCCTTTGATTCTTGGACCACACTGAAACTCCCACAATTCCACTCCACCCTCTTCCTCTTCCATAACCCACATACACAACATATTAGTTTCCCTTCTCCTCCTTCCCATGCAAACATCATGCTCCCTTTTTATTATGTGTGGTCATCATCATAATCGTATCTGCCTCATCCTCACCTGACCAAACACTGCTGTTCCCACCTTCTTCTTTATTAGTCTCTATTTCAAACCGGTTGCTCCGCTCCCAATCTTTTTCTTTTTGTGTGTGTGTGTGTGTGTGTGTGAGAGGGGTAAAGAAAAAAAGATGGGATTTTTTCTCGGTTTCTTCGTTGGTGCAGCAGTTGGCCTTGGTTTGATTGTGGGTTTTGCTCGATGTCAAACTATCAGATCCAAGAATCGTCGTGATTTGGTATCTTTCTTTTTCTTCCTCTCCTTTTTAATCTTATGTTTACCAATATTGCTGTTGTGGCATGATGACTGGTTTTGGATTCATTTTAATCCTTATGTTTTACTGCTTTGAGCTGCCCAATGAAGTTCATTATCTCCCTGCTTTTGTGTTGGTATTCCACAATCAGCTTATTATTATTGCCTTGATTTCCCGGCACCCCCGCAATTTATGTCTGCTGAACGTTTGTTGCACATTAATTTAATCATGTTTTAGTGCTTTGAATGTACCTGGTACAAGTTTCATGTGTTTTTATGTGTGTGTTTTTGCAAACTGACTCAACCATTGCACTAATCAGCTTCTTTTTTTTTTTTTATTTTATTTTGGTCAATTTTCTTTTAACTTTTTTCCACTAATACTTGTCACGCCTGTAATCAACGTATCAGGCAGAAACTATTGCAGCTTTTGCACGGATGACAGTCCAGGATTCCAGAAAGCTTCTCGCACCCGAGGTTTATCCTTCTTGGGTTGCCTTTACTCATCGACAAAAGTTGAGTTAATTTGCTCCCAGCCTCTTGGTTTCGTTTCAATAACTTTGATGCATGTCGCGCCTCTCTGCATATGTAGGTAGTCATAGCTACCAGAAATCAATAATCACAGTGGCCCTTTTAATATTTTAAGAAATCTACAATGCAACAGGCATTTTATTGGTCTTTCTCATTATACTTCGTTTCTTGTTATCTGCTGCAGTTGACTTGGCTTAATCATCATCTTGACAAAATTTGGCCTTATGTTGATGAGGTAATATTTGGTTCCTTGGTTGCTTTTCCAAAGCACATTCGGGATTTTCTCGGTCTAAAATTATGTAGGGAGTTACAAATCTGATAATGTATCCCTGTTGATATCATGGCATAGGCAGCTTCTGAATTGATAAGAGAAAATGTAGAGCCAATTCTTGAGCAATATAGACCAGCTGTTTTGGCGTCTCTCAAGTTCTCGAAGCTGACACTTGGCACTGTAGCTCCTCAATTTACTGGCAAGTTTGATTCTATTTCCTTTGTCTTGGTCTGTTCCAGTGAGTGTTTTCTGGACTATTAATCTGTAACATTCTTTGTTTTGGTCTGTTCCGTTGAGTATGTGATAATTCTTGGATTAATATCTGTAGTATTGATCCTTGAAAAATCATACAAATGAGTAAAAGAGCTCCTTTTTTTTACACTAATGGGATGAAAATGATCCAAGATTTTTTAATTACTGTTTCTTTGGCATGAATTAGGTGTTTGAATTACAGTTTTTCCCTCCTTAGAGGATACTTAATCTCGTATTTCATATTTGTCCATAAAGTAATTCAATCCTGCTTGTGAATGCCGTTCAGGAGTTTCCATGGTCGATGGCGATGTTGGAGAAATTATCATGGAATTGGAGTTGCAATGGGATGGAAATCCTAGTATCATAATCGACATCGAAACAAGAGTAGGAGTTAAACTACCAATTCAGGTGCTTATGAATAAAGCTCCTTTATCAAAAAAATTTATATATTAGCTAAAGGAAACAATAGTCGTGATACCCAGTTTGCTCCGGTTTCCTGTTTTTCTTTGGTCGTCTATGAATTAAATCACCATATATTCATTTCTCTGTACCTGTCTCCAAAAAAGCAGATATGTATGATTATATAGTTACAAATGAGAAGTTTTGTTCACTTATAGATGTCACTGTAATCATTTGGTGTAGGTCAAGAACATTGGATTTACTGGAGTTTTCAGAATAATTTTCAAACCCCTGGTCGATGAATTACCTTGTTTTGGTGCTGTGTTATATTCCTTGAGGCAAAAGGTGAATATTTGATCCTTCATTACTACATTTACTCGAATGCACATATGTAACTAGAGACGCGTATTTTCTTGTCTGCGCACATGTTGAATTTGAGTAGAGTTTAAGGCACATGATTCATTGAGTGCATGTTAAAGCTGCTGCAGTTGGCACTTACAACTCTGCCTTCGGTTTTGCAGAAAAACTTGGACTTTACCCTCAAAGTTATAGGGGGCGAAATAACATCAATCCCAGGAATATCTGATGCCATCGAGGTTTGTTTCTTTCCTCCAAATGGGACAGTTTCCTTGTGTTGCGCAGGGATGTCATTGTGAAGAAATGTTTGTAATTTTTTGATTAGGGAATGATCCGAGATGCTATTGAAGATTCCATCACTTGGCCAGTCCGAAAAATTGTACCAATATTACCCGGAGACTACAGGTATAATCTCACTGTGGAATTCCCTTTTCGTTGGTCTGTTTGGTACAAGCAAGGGAACAGATGATTGATCATCTTCGGTCTGTAATTATTGAATCCAGTTTCATATTCTACTGAAAAGTCCCTTTACCATGTGACGAGTCCTGTGCATGCTAGTTATTTGTTTTATTTACCTACAATTTTTATATGACGGAGACCTGAAAGTAAGTATTATGCTGAAATTTTAGTCATCTGACTATCTCTTTGCAACAGTGACCTGGAGCTGAAACCTGTTGGGACGTTGGAGGTGAAGCTCATAGAAGCAAAAGAATTAACAAATAAGGACTTCATTGGCAAATCGGATCCATTTGCCGAGTTATATATACGCCCACTGCGTGACAGGACAAAAACTAGCAAGACGATAGTGAGTGCATTGATCTGTCCGCCTCTTATCTATTACCTGTTTCGTGTTGCCTTCTACTTATGCATCTTAACATCGTTTGTAGAACAACCAAGTAAATCCAATTTGGAATGAACATTTCGATTTTGTGGTCGAAGATGTATCCACTCAACACCTGACAGTCAAAGTTTATGATGACGAAGGAATTCAAGCTTCTGAATTCATTGGTTGTGCTCAAATTGCTTTGAAGGACCTTGAGCCCGGAAAAGTCAAGGATGTATGGCTGAAACTGGTGAAAGATCTTGAGATTCAAAGGGACACTAAGAACAGGGGTCAGGTATGCATTTGTGTTTTGCTTTTTGCCATTCTTCAGATGTGATTTTCATCTTATGTTATATTCTGTTTCCCCCATTTTCCACTAATTTATTTTCCTTCTAGGTCCACTTGGAGCTTTTATATTGTCCATTCGGGATGGAGAGTGCGTTTCTGAATCCTTTTAACCCGGATTTTCGATTGACTACTTTGGAGAAAGCCCTTAAACAAGGAAGTGTTGTGGACCACGAAAATGTAGCAAAATCAGTTGGACAGAGGAAAAAAGATGTCATCGTGAGAGGAGTTCTTTCAGTGACAGTTATATCAGCGGAAGATTTACCAGCTGTGGATCTTATGGGAAAATCTGATCCATACGTGGTTCTTACCATGAAGAAATCTGAACAGAAAAACAAAACCAGGGTAAGAATAATATTTTGAACGGTAATTTTACTTGATAGAGAAGAATGACAACATTTGATTCGTTTAAACCGACCCCGTATAGGGAGTAGATGCTTGGCTGTTGCTGTTGTATAAAAAGAAAACTTGTCTTAAAAAGCTATCATCAGGATCTTTGCTTCGTCTTCTTTCTTAATGTGTTATTTTAACAGTTGGAAAAGTGAGTGACTGAAACCCATATTTCCCCCATGGTAATAATAGGTATTAAATGACACGCTGAATCCGGTGTGGAATCAAACGTTTGACTTCGTGGTGGAGGATGCATTACATGATCTGTTGATGTTGGAAGTTTATGACCACGACACATTTGGGAAGGTAATGCTCCCTGGACTCCTCTGGTTTCTCATTTGCTTGGTTATCAGATCTCTAGTTTAAATTTTTTATGATAGCAAGACAAATGAGTACTTGCCTTGAAAGAAATTTCAATTTATTTGGAATTGAATGTCATTATGCTTTCAACACAAATAGAAGGATTGGGAGGATGGTTTCCATTCATGGATATCTGCAGTACCTAGCGTTGTAGGAGAGATGTCACTGTTCTTAAGCTGTACTACTGAGCCGTACTTTTGTTTCCAGGATAAAATGGGAAGGTGCATTATGACACTTACAAGAGCTATACTGGAAGGTGAATTTACGGACACATTTCCCCTAGACGATTCGCCAACAGGGAAGCTGACTCTGCATATCAAATGGACACCGCAGCCAATTACGAGGGATTGAGCACTGATTTTACACTTGGATTACAGATGCACCTGTCAATACTGTTTTGATTGTATAGCAATTTTTTTCTTGTTGAGTTGGGGAACTGGTTTTGATTTGGAACATATCACACAAAAGAAGAATCTCTTGCTTTTCCACGATCAAAATTGCACTTAAAAACCAGGGAATGAAATTGCTGGCCACGTTTGTAGACTTTTTGATTGTCTGTAAAATGCATAAATAGCTGCTGGACATGCATAAATAGCAGATTGTGCTTGAACATGAAGGTATCCAAATAATGATCATTGTGGGCTAAATAAATGTAAGAAAACCGTAAAGTCAGTGAAACACCATCTGACAGACAGAACGGAAAGGAAACATCCAGCAAAGCGCCAATCGACCAACCAGACAAAAATTCGCAAGCCAGCAATTTACTGGTATTTCTTTAGAACTATTTATTGCTGTACAAAACAAGAGACGTATGTCCCTCCTTCCATGAAGTACAAAACAAGCTTCTTCTTGAAGGAGGGAAACGTAGAATATAATGGCGAGAGAAGGTTCCTAGATTGAAAGCAACATTCTTTTGAGGCTATAACTTTGTATTCTAATTTGTGTTCCGATCATTACATACAGGAAAAAATTGCAAGACTAACAAACAAAGGTATACTCCACTTAATACACCAAAATTGCACATAGTATGATGATCTAGACCAGAGGAGAATTCCTTTGAACTAAATGTTATAGTCCAAGATTCCTAGTAAACCAATCTGAGAGATTAGCTATGATAAAACCTGCGAATACCTGCAAACCGATGCCGAAGAAACATTATGAGTATGACATCTTTCATTTTGTAAACCCATATAACAGTAGCAAGTGCATTCTTCATTCTTTTCCATCCAAAAGATACAAAGAACTAGGTGGGGATGTGAGAATTTAAATAGTTGTTTGACAAAAAAAAAAAAAAAGGTGGGGATGGCCTTTCAAAACAGAAAAAAGGAGTCTATTAAGCTTTCTCAAATGCAGCAATTCCATCTTATACAAACCATGGAGTTAGTGTTTTATTTTTCTAGAGGTCACCTTGTGTTATCGGGACTGATATGGGATATACGCAAATTGGTTAGCATGAAGTAAATATATCTAAAAGCTTCATAAATTTAGGATCCATCTTTTCAGAAAAGTAGGGATTCTCACCTGAATTGATCCCAGAATGTAAATGGCTGAATAATGGCGTCCGTGTATAACCATATCAGCAATCATTGCAAGTGGGATGGTGAGGGACATGCCCAAGGTGGCTACAAGGGGAGTTGTCCAGACAACACATAGTGCCCTGTGCAAAAACATAACCATCCTTCATCTTAAAGGAAAATCTAGGAAAACTTAAAAACGGGAGTTACCGTGATTCTCCTACACATACCAGAAATAGTCAGAGAGCACACTTCCAACAAGTCCATTTGCAATCACAACTTCATCCATCTTAGCAGAGTGGGGGATTGTAAATTTTGGTTCTATCCCTAAAGCAGTCAATGGCCACACTGAAAGCAACAACAATCATTCATATCAGCTTCATCCTATAAAAGAACTTCACAAGACGAAAAATGCATCCAGCCAACCGATAACGAGTTTTTCAATCAGTTTGAAAGGCTGCCAAAGGTCAACAGAAACTCAAAAGCTATTAAACTTCAATTCAGATGATGAACAGAAATTTAAGGCCCACGAGAGACTACAACTTTGGTAGCATAAATACTAAAAAGTGGTCTCAGCAGCACAAACCTTCAACCTTAACAGACTCTTTCGGCAAAACACAAATTTCCGCGCGGAATTGGCAATTTAACAAAATACAAACTTTGGCACCATAGTATCAAAAAGTGTGAGATTTCAATACCAATTGTTGATGAAAAGGACAGAAAGAAGCAACTCTTACCAAGCCACCATAAGGCAACAAGTGTAAACAGGCCGACATATCCAAACAACTTCTGGACATCTACCCGCTCGCCTTCGTCACCAGCAAACTTCTTGAGAAGAACTGAAGCATAGTCAGAGGTTAATTATTACTACTTCTTTGTTCCATGGATATTCGAGAACTTTTTGGCCGGTCTTAAATGAAAAGAAAATTGGAATGTTGACTCACCAGTAAATAGACCATATGAAATAGCAGACAGAAGGCCAAAAAGATCCCCCGCAAGAGTGCGTTCTCCATCTCTATTACACACAAAAAAATATGTCAAGGCCCAATTAAAGCCATGCAGAATAATACACAGAACGATTAGTGACACATTTGAGCCATCATGAAGAATGAAAGAAAATGGTACCATGCCACATTTGATATTACATAAAATTATTTTTGTGCAGTAATGTTATTATGATTAAGCCGAAATTATTCAGAGATTTTAGTTAGGAGAATTCAGTTCCCTTAACAATACGGAAACAGTGACAATGCTGATAACTACACAGGATGAAAAATAACAAACTCAAGACCTATAGCATCATAGACATTGGGAAAGTTCAAGTCGGTAGAGTCAGGAAAAATACGTACGATGAAGGATTAAGTTGTGCATCATCTGCAGCCCATGTTTTTCCTAGAGTTGTCATCGCAACACCAGCTATGCTGACAAAAACAGCAAGCACTTTTGATATACTTAAGGAATCTTGCCCCAAGAATGCACCAATGAAGAGAGTAAACAGTCCTGAGGTAGATGATAATACGGTTGTACTTGCGACGCTGGTGCGTGCAAGGGCAGCATTTGATAAGTACTGGAAGAGAGAAATAAACAGATGTACATAACATCAAAACAACACCCAAATTCAACCCTCTATGAAGATATTTTTAAGAATTCACATACAAAATAAGCTTCTGTCTTTCCTATTTCAAGATCTAAGTTAACAACAAAAATATAACTAAAGAGATCTTAATAATAACTATTCACTTCAAAACTAGTACCCAAAAATGCTATCGCTAAATCACATAACACAAAGTTTGGGATCTACCTCGGTAACAAACCAAATAGGGGCCAGATAGAGTCCGTACATGGCAATTTCCCTGGTAGAAACCTCCTTGCTTTGTTTACTATCCTTATTGACATCCACGAATCTAGCAACTAATGGCAACCCCTCTTCCTGATCAGAAAGGTCTGCTTCACTGTCCTTTCTAGTCAAAGCCCCCTTTATATCCATTTCAAACACTTCTTTCAAAGGAGAAGCGCTTCCCGCACAAGAATCGTCAGTTATCCCTATCACACTCTTGCAACTTTTACCAGAGCGTTTTCTTATCAGACTACTAATCCAATCCTTTAGAAATGCTACCGGGAGATAAATTACCATTAAAGAAGCCCCAAGATATGTCACTGCAAAGGGCTGTTTGTAGTTTTCAAAGATACCCTGTTGAAGAAACAACCAAACGTAGAGCCTATAAAAGTTGATATCTGAACTAAAGTTCACCACCAAAACATGAAACTACAACAGTAACCACATCAAATATATCCAACATTTGGTAAAGAAATTCAAGAAATGCATATGCAGTAAGGAAGTGGAAGTGCATTGCCAGCTAATTTGGCTTTGGAATCATGAAATGTCTGGGAAAAAAAGCAAGAATGGTGCAAAGAGAATAACTACATTACAAATGATTGCTAATATTGACATCTAAAGAACAACTAACTCATGTAGTTCCATCCTGGATGCTACAACTGCAACTTAACAACTTTGGAGGGACAGAGCTTATCTTTGCTCAGCCAAACAAGGCTGTTCAAGCTACAACAGAGATCCGAGGAAGTGTAGTCTTAAAAATGCATGTAAAGTCAAAATCCTTTCTTCTTTTTCAAGTGGGATTCCTAAAATCACAATTTTGTGTTCCTGTTCATTCATTGTACTTGTACTCCAAAAAAGTTTAAGCTCTACAGACAACCATAGCATGATGAAAGCACAGGCTCCAGCCAACATAAAACAAACCGAACTATATCAATGGCTCCTCAGAAATGAAAAAGCATTGGAAGAGAGGAAAAAGAAATCTAAATACCAAAAAACTTACCTGGGTGACTTCTGCAGAGGAAACCCAGATGACAACAACAGCAGCAATAAGAAACAGACCCGCCTTATATCTCCAACCCATTTAACACAAAATTCAACCAAAAAACAGATGCCAAGATCAATTTATGATCACCTTGGTCCTACACCAGCTCCTGAATCACCCAACAATTCTTCAATTGGAACCGAACAACAAAATAGTAACTAACCCAGATGGCTGGGAGAAGGCAGGATTCCTGAAGGCGGATACAAAATTTGAATCCGTTTATTGTCTTGCCTTGCAGCTGGATCAGCCCTGTTCTCCAAATTAGGCTTGCGATAATTTTATTATTGTTCCTTCACCACTGGCAACACAGACCCAGATAAATTTGACAATAAAAGCTCAAAACTTTGAGAAGGGAGAACCAACGAATAACAAACCGCAAATGGGTTGGTGAAAAATCAATTCTTGATGGTGTCAAATGGAACTGAAAAGATGCCTTTAATTTACTGTTTTCTCCTCCAATATTTAAAAACAACAACAACAAACCCTGAATGCCAGCAAAAGAGGGGAGAGAGGAAGACTAAAAGTTGAAATAATGAGGAAATAATATCAAAATGGGCTGCAAAATAAGGTTGGACTTGGAGTAAGGAGGGGGGAAAGAGAGGGAAAAATGGGTGTTAAATCTGAACAATAAATGGAGGTCAATTTATTAGTATTTTAAACCGCAATTCTCTCTTTCTGTATCTCTCTAGCTGTCGGTTTAGTAATTTTAGACCATCCACACGGAATTCCTTCGCAAGATAAGCAGTTAACAGCCCCTTTCCTTTTTTCTTTTCTTGGGTCTGATCGAGTTCCAAGATTTCCATTTTTGGTAACTTATCAAAGATTTTAACGAAGTGGAGTAATTACTTTCCCTCCATTCGGACTCAATTTTCAACGTGCGGGATATTGTGATTTCCCTTAATATTTTGCCGATTTTTTAGGAGCAATAACTTTTACCAGTAAGTAATCATTATTACCACCTTGTAAATAAGTGTAAAAATACAAAAGGAGATTCCATAATTGCCACTAAAACTTGTGTATGCAAAGAAAGATGGAAGAATTACTTTACTCTATTTGCAGACTGTAGTTATATTTATCAGATTTTGAAAAAAAAAAAAGTAATAATGTAATGACTATATTAACAGGAACACAAAAGTTGGAGCAAAAGAATCCGTAATTGCCTATATATAGTTCAGTTCTGTAAAAAAACGACATCTTGGAAGCGTCCAAATGGAGAAGATGATAAAATGATGTTCATCGACCAGAAAACACCCACTAAACCCAAAACCATAAAAAAGAATACAAAATGGCAGCCAGCAAATGCAGGCAGTTTGGTGGCCCATTTATGGTTAAACATTCCCCATACGTCAAATGGAACAACGGGGGTTTGGCCATTTGGGTGTCTCCTTCCCGCTTCCAAATGCATCCATCATCAATGGGGGGGTTTTTTTACAACAGCAACAACTACGTAATTTGGTTAGCCGGCCAGTCTTTTTCTTCATCACTTTTAATTGTTGGAGTTATAATTTCCCAAATGCGTGTGAGTATATATAGTGTAGGAAACTACCCAAGGATAAAACATCGCCCTCTGCATAACTCAAGTTTCCTAATCTATTTGGTTTGTCACACCGCAAATACGAAACACCATTTAAAAAAAAAAAAAGGGAAAGAAAACTTCTACAAGCTTGTTTTAATCTTCCTGTCTAACTATCATCTTGTTGGCAAACGATGGTGATATGTAACAAAAGAAAGATAAATGATTAAAATAGTTAAAATTTTTAATCGATGGTAAATTTACTCTGTGAGTAAAAAAATATTCGAACAGTTTGTTTCATTTTTTTATGGTTTTTTTAGAATAATATAATAATAACGGTCTCATTTCAACATATTTTTTTATATTTTTAATATATTTTTTTACATTGCTAATAAAAAAACATCTAAAGCACGCACTAAAAAACGAAAGAAACAAACATATGCATCACAATGTATTTACTAATGTATATCATGATTTAGAGGGGGTAAAGCGCACCCTACTTTTGGGCTAAATTTCCCAAAAGGCCCAAGTCCAATATGGTAAACATTCCCGAGACTGCACAGGACAGACTAATACTACTAATTTACAGCCAAATTGGAATCGGATCCGCAAGCTCGATCCGGCTCCGATCCGACTCCGGGCAATTCCCAACTTCTCATCGATTTCTTCAGCTTCACAATCCATTCCCTCTTTGTTTCTGCAAAGAAATTATCAAGGATGGAAGCGGGGAGTTGCAGCTCCGGAACAACACTTTTAACGAAACTGCTGCTTTTATTCATTTCCTTCTCATGTTTATGGACCTCCCTCGCATCCGGGTTGGTTGTTGTTTAGATTTTGTGATTCCTGCACATGTTGATGATGTATACTTTTTTTTTTTGGAAACATGTCCTTCGGATTGAGCTGCCCTTAGAGAATCTAGCTTCTAAATTGCATTATTTCTGGTGTTTTTGCTCTCTGAGTTGTGTACATATATGGGCTGATTTTACGTTTTCCTGGCAAGGGTTGTTAGGTTTGAGACCTCATGTTACTATCACCCCGAGCTTTTTTACTATTTATTTTGGCTCTACAATTTGTAGTTTTTACTGTTTTCTTGGAATCAACCTGACTGGATCCTGCAAATTTTTGCGAGAATTTTAGATAGGCTCCTTTTGTATTGAAAGTCTGTGGTGCCAAAAGACACGATTTGTTTTAGAATCTGTAATCTGAACATACAATTCTTTTTTCTTTTTTTCTTAAGCTTGTTTAACTTTCTAGTTTTTCTCGTTTCCTGATGATGGAGCAGGAATGGAGACGGTTATACCATTACTGGTAGAGTAAAAATCCCAGGTAAAAGTTTTCCTTTGTGGTTATATCTTTCTGTTTGATTATGTAATTCGTCACGTATGAAAGCTTAGTAAGAGTGATAGTTTCTAATTGAGACATGATTTTTGTTTACTCTCTTTTGGGATTAGTTTTAGAATGACTGCTTGTAGTTTATATTGTTGATTTCTTTGCCTATTCAGGATGTTGGCTTTTGTCTTCTCTACCTTCGCATCTGGCTGAGGGTTGTGTAATATGTTAGTGTTGTAGGGATGAAGGGTATTAGGAAGAGGTTCATCAAAGTCTGGGGTTAGTTATTATTTTGTCTAGAAGACTCAAATACTGTTTAGTTCTTTAGCATGATGATATTTATTTGCTGGAAATGGAATATGGAAACGATGATGGTTTAGTGCAGTCTGTGGTGCTAGAGACTATTGGATTCAAGCCTAATAATATTTAGGGTGGTTATGGCTTCTCGACTTAGAATGGAAGTCGTTAAAATCAACTTATGGAGTGGGACACTAAATTGCTCAGCAAAATGTATGTAGCTACTGTCTTGATTTTTATGTGATATGGTGCAGTACTCTTTCTCCCTGCATCTAATTTGTGACGAAATGTAAAATTCATTACTCTTTAAAATCAATTTAAGGAACCCGTTTGAATCAGTTTTAAGGGTAGTGATTTGGTTGTGGAGCCTAATAAAATATTGGCTTAGGGCGGTATTTTCCGGGATTCATTTATCTACTGATATAATCTCTTTGAAGTTTTATCCCTCGTATACACTTCCAAACTTAATGTCGCGTTTTATGGTTGCTGTTATGTTAAAATCTGAATGTTGTCTGCGATTTGTAGGCACCAGTTCTCTAGGAGTTGGTCTTCCTGCGAAAGTTTCAAATGTGAAAGTCATACTAAATGGTGGCAAAAGCGTCACTTTCCTCCGTCCCGATGGATATTTTTCTTTGTATCCTTCCACATGTTTCTTTTAATTGCTTTTGCATGTTCATTGAGATATGTATGACTTATTTTTTGATTGTCACATTTACGGCTAACTTGTATATATTCATTTGATCAATTAGGTTTCAGTATTCTGTAAAACCGATTATTTTCCATAGCTGCGCGTGATTCATTGTATTTTTCTCTTCCTTCTTTATGCATTCAATCTAATTCTGAACTGATATTACATTCTTCATATACAGCAAGCTTGTAAATGTTAAATTTAAATAAATGAGTTTAGTATTTGTTGTTGTTGCGGTTCCTTAATTCTTGTTCTGAAGCCATAATGTTCCGGCTGGGACTCATCTTATTGAGGTGGCTGCAATCGGCTACTTCTTTTCTCCAGTGAGTTTCTTCTTTTTGTGCTTTTTGTAGTTATTTTGTTTCAGCTGATAATAATATTTCCATAATGCTGTAACTTATAGGTTCGAGTCGATGTCAGCGCCCGAAATCCAGGGAAAGTTCAGGCTGCATTGACTGAGACTAGGAAAGGCTTGAGCGAGCTCGTATTGGAGCCTCTAAGTGAGGAACAGTACTACGAGGTAAGTGTAGAATACGTTTTGAGCATTGTCGCTGCATAAGATATAGTCTCTTGTTGACAAATTTGATGATTTTGTCTTTGTTCATTATATGATTTCTGCAGATAAGAGAACCTTTCTCCATAATGTCAGTCGTGAAGAGCCCCATGGGACTGATGATGGGATTTATGGCGTTCGTGATGTTAGTGATGCCAAAACTAGTGGAAAATATGGGTAAGATTCTGTCACTAGTTCCATCTTCCTCTTTGTGTTGTTTTTAGTTGAATAAGTTTATTATTTTGGCAATCTAAGTATGTCAATGGTTCGTTATGATAGCTTCTACTGCTAGATTGTGGATTTTGTTCATTGCAAAGTAAAATTTGTCTCTGGAGATGAATCTATAAATGAGTTCTGTGTCTGAATCGTATTCTTATTTTTTTGTCCTTTTAAAAATATTTGGGTCTGCCTAACTCAGTTACAGATAATGCCATTTGCGAAATTGCTTGTTTGTTTCAAATCTTCATCATTATCATGGAAACATTACAGCTTAATGCCGGAACCAAATGGCATTTCACGTCTAGTGAGATTGCTGCATGATATGTAATCTTGTCCCCACTATAGATGTGCCCAGTTTCCGGGACATCTTTTAAGCATTGATCTGAAACCTTTTCTGATGGAACAGATACCGAAGAAATGAAACGAGCCCAAGAGGAAATGAGGAACCAAGGGGTTCCATCATTTGCAAATCTGTTATCTGGAGGGCAAAGAAGCGACTAAAGACTCACAACTGGGAACGGAGAAGGCTTGGTTCGATAAAGTTCCAACTTTCAAGGATTATTTTCGTGTAAAAACAGATAACATAGATTTAAGATTGGGAACTGGTTTGTTTGACTCCCATATAGTATTTACTAGTAGGGTTGAGAAAGTTTCAAAGGGATTGTATTGAAACTCATTTGTTGTTGGAGTTGTTTTGGCACTGCACAATTCAGGATTCTACAATATTTCGGTCAAGTTATGCTTCTTCTCAAAGTACCATTATTATATTATTTGCTTTAATCAGCTAAGGCAAGGAGGATTAAAAATATAGTATGGCAGGCTTCTTGTTGCTGGTCTGCTAAGCAAACTTCAGAGTTTAGACAGCCAAAGTTAAGAGGGAACAGATCTTTATGACAAAAAGAAAATGAGCCAGTGATACGTATTTTTTTTACAACAAAACTTCAATGTCCCGTGATTGAAACTGATTGAAGGAAATTGCAAGAATGCCTTTCACTGTCACTCCAGGTCAAATATGAAACGGGTTTGTACATATGATAAATACAGCCAACTTCTCCTAGTAGTAGTATAGTACCACAGTTTTTCAATTCAATCGGTAAATTTTTTTTCTATTTTTGGCGAAACTAAAACGTTATCAAATGACCATCTAACGAATGTGAAATAACATTTGGCAACTTAACTAAAATGTAGGAAGTATGGATTTGTTACTAGAACACCAACTAAACATATCAAAAAACTCTTATTCCCAAAGCCGCAGTTAGGCAAAATGTTAGAATGTACTTTTTCCGTCTCATAATTATTGTCCAGTTTGAATTCTCATTTTTAGTTCAAATTGTACTAAAAGTGAAATCATCTCAAACTGGACAATAATTTTGGAACATAAGGAGTACTAAGTTGTACAAATACAATTTATACTTGCTTCATCACTCTATAAAATTGTGAGTTAGTGTTTTGATTGTAGTATTAAGCTGAGAAAAATAATGAAATTAAAAAGATCAAAGACTGCAATGAAATGGAAAGAAAGAAAGAAAAGATTCAGAATTACGCAGTCAGTGACAGAGATAGGTCATCATTAATTTTGGGGGATTAATAATAATAATAATGATGATGATTACTAGTAGTGTAGTATTAGAAACACAAGCTTAGACTTAACTAAGACCATTTCGCAAACACATTAATAGTTTCCTCGGAACATCAACGGCGGTCGAAATATTTTTAACTGAAGAACATCTTTCTTCTTCTTCTTCTTCTTCTTCTGTAACCGACGATCGAACCTCAATTCAATAGTTTTACACATCAGTTAAATTTGCTTCACAAGCAAAACCCCTCCACCCCACCAACCAGAGAGAAGGCAAAGAAGAAGAAAGAAGCTACCCAATTCAAAATCTCATCTTTTTAGCTAGTCCCCCCCAATCCAATTCGTCGATTTGCTTTCTTCCCCACCCTCCGTCTTAAAAATGGAGCAGCAGACGTTGCCAATTACCATGAAATCGGAGCAGCGCCGATCCAAATCGTCCAAGTCTTTTCAGACCTCAAAACCTTCGCTGGTTATGGCTTTCTTCTCTTGCCTTGCTTGGCTTTACGTGGCTGGCCGGTAATGTGTTCTCTTCTCCATCCAAGTATTTTTCTCATTATTTCGAATTTAGATCGATATAATGTGATCTGGATGTTGAGGTTTTTGTCTTTCTTTTAATGTGAACAACAATGAGTAACCAAGTTCCGCTGTTGTGTTCATTTTCGGTGTGCCAGATTGTGGCAAGATGCAGAGAATAGAACTTTATTGGCGTCGTTATTGAAGAAAAATTTAGCTCAGGTATTTCAATTTTCCTCTATTAATGCACTGGCACTTTCAAGGGTCTCTGTTCATTTGGTGAAACTGTAGTGTATCATGAAGATCGTTTTCCCGGAATTGTTGCCTTGACTCTTGATTATGTCCTTGTAAAGGTTTCTTTTTATATAGGAGTACATGCAGAGCCATTCATTGGTTGTTTCTGATTAAGCTTATGTTCGTTTAAACCTAAATGACAACATGCCTTGTGACCAAACACAATGGTCATGTGACCGGATATGATTCATGTGGTTGATCCACATGGTGGGATCATGATTTAGTTGCTCTATTAAGTCTTTTCTGTTTATTTTGGCAGAGACCCAAAATGCTGACAGTTGAGGACAAGCTAACAGTCTTAGGATGCAAGTACGGTATCTCATCACTCCTTTCAATTCTCTTTTGCACGAGTGTTGTCCATAGTATGCTTTTTGGCATGAAATAAAAGAAAATGTTACACATTGTGGATTAGGACTGTTAATGAATGTTTAATGGATGGATCAAGTGATTATATAGTAGTATTAGTCTATAAATGGCTTAATTTGTCAGGGATTTACAGAGGAGAATTGTTGAAGCTGAGATGGATTTGACATTAGCAAAGAGTCAAGGTTACCTAAAGAATCAATTGAAACAAAGTGGTTCTGATCCGGGGAAAAAGCTTCTCGCAGTCATTGGAGTTTATACTGGGTTTGGAAGTCGCTTGAAAAGGAACGTTTTCCGAGGGTCTTGGATGCCTAAAGGTGAGGCAACAACTTTCATTTTCCTTAAAGAATGCAAAGTGTTTTGGCATTGTCATTAAATGGGCTTTTGAAAACCCTTTCAAAATGTTGCACTGAGGGTCAGTGTTTGTTGATCTCTTGATATCTGATATTATGCTGAAATAGGTGACGCTTTGTCTAAACTTGAGGAAAGGGGAATTGTCATACGATTTGTGATTGGTCGGAGGTTATTTCTGCTCTCTTGTAACTTTTGATTCTGATGGATATGCTCTTTTCCACTCCTCAACGGCCATAACACTTACGGATATTTCATCTCTGTAAAATTTCAGTGCCAATCGAGGGGACAGCTTGGACCGGAACATAGATGAAGAAAGCAAAGTGACAAATGACTTCTTGATTCTTGTATGCGGTCACATTTTGCTCTTAAAATTGCCTAATATGCCTGTTTTCATGTACAGTCATGCATTTTTAATTTACTTTCCGAGGGTCTTTGGAGGTTTTAATTAACTGCCGTTTGTTCCTGAATCAGGATGGCCATGAGGAGGCGCAAGAGGAGTTGCCCAAGAAAGCAAAATTCTTCTTTAGCGCTGCCGTTCAAATGTGGGATGCAGATTTCTATGTTAAAGTTGATGACAATATTGACCTTGACCTTGGTAAACGTTTGAATTTTTTTTTTTTTTTTTTTTTGCCTTTTGTTTTCTTAGAACCGAAGTTTGAATGTAAGTTTTTGATCTTGGAATTCTATTAGTTTTTATTTATCTTCCTCATTTTCCCGCTGCAATTCTCTCTCCCCCTCCCGCCCCCTATTTTTCCTGGAAGATAAGCAGAACTGTTCTGTGATTGCAGAAGGACTGATTGAGCTTCTTCAGAGCAGACGTAATCAAGAAAGTGCTTATATAGGATGCATGAAGTCAGGAGAAGTAGTTTCTGAGGAGTAATATTGCTGACTCTTTTCCGTTTTTGCATTATGTATTTACCCCCCCTTTTTTTTCCCTGTTATGACATTTTGTTCCAGCATATTTTTTTTGAAGTAATGTTGGGAATAAGATCTTTATTGAACTTAAATCAATGCTCAGAAATTCTTGAATCTTGAATGCGTTTCTGGAGAAGACTCTAGAGTGCTTGTATCTTTCTCTAGTCTGATATATGTTTTAAAATCTGCACGCTTCTTAAAAGTTGAATACAATGCTCTGTTCAAATTATATTGTGAGTTGGAAGTATTCTAATGCAATGCTCGGTTATTCTGCATTTTGAGTACAGGGGAAAGCCATGGTATGAACCAGATTGGTGGAAATTTGGGGATGAGAAATCGTAAGTGTTTTTGTTTGATGTTTGGGGATACACCAACAGAACACTCATTTATATTTGATACTGTTTTGATTTTCGGGAATTTGGAATTGTTTCTTATACCTGGTAAGGCTGTCTCTTGACTTGAAATTTTTACCTTTTGGTATCGGTTTCAGGTACTTTCGGCATGCAGCCGGTTCACTTTTAGTGCTTTCCAAGAACTTGGCGCAGTATATATATGTAAACAGGTAAGTTCTTAAGGCAATGATTTGAAATTTTGGAAAATTTTGAGTTTTTGCTATGTTCATGGGCATTCCTTTATCAAAGTCTACTTAATCAAAATTTTGTTTAATTAGTTACTTTTCTAAAGCCTTTATCAGACTTGGGCTTCTGTACATAAACTTAATTACCTGATAAGTACTTCTTCGGTTCACTTATCGCTTAGCTCTATTTGAGGGAGATAAATTCAATAATTCTGTTTATTTGCAAAGTATAAACAAAATGTGCAAGATACCGGTCTGATCTAGTGACAACATTATGTAGTGCTTCTTTGAAAACCTATGCTCATGATGATACATCAGTGGGTTCATGGATGATGGGTCTGCAAGCAACATACATAGATGACAGTCGTTTATGCTGCAGTAACACCCGGCAAGGTATGTAGGCTTCCATGCCAATCATATAACTTCTCTATAGATGCAACACTAATTTTTGATTGAGTACAGCTAAACAGCACGCCTCCTGTGCACTTTGTTTTTTCGAATATGAGTGGAAAACATTAAAATTATTGATTCTAGGCTCTCCAAACGAGAGCAGTGGAGTAATTGATGCAGCAATTGCATCTCCTGGTCAATCAAGAAGGCAGTTGTTTAACTTTCCTCTTTACTCTAAACTCATTGTTGGTTGACATTCAAAATATTTCAGTGAAAGCAAATTAAATGGGGAGGGGGGAGGCTTGGAAAAGATTGGGAAGTTTCGAGAAAGGATTGATGTGTTTTACTTTAAACGAGAACATGTGTATTGAAAGTATACTCGACAACTGATCTCTGTATAGTCAACTGCACATAGTGGAGTGAAGGTTTAATTATTGTTGGTATTATTGAGATTTCAAAATATCTATAAAGTTTAAACCGATTGTGGCTTGCAACAGATAAGGTATGTTCGCTGGCTTGAGGGAAGAGGAAGCTGAGATTGCAGTGATAAACAATTTTCTGTTTTCACCTCCTGGTGCCCACCACGAACATGTAGGTTCAAACCAACCTCGAGAAAACATGAAGAAATTTCGAGCTATAGAGGGGCCAGTGGGTGATACTGATTTGGCTATGTAGGTGGTGAACGAGTTGGTGTTTTACATGACTTTGAAGATGACCATTCTTTTGGATGAGAGTTTGATTGATGGCGGCTATAGCATATACAGCATCTCCTATGAGGAGTTTGATTGTTATTTTCATAGGAAGAGTTTAGATAGAAATGGGGAGATTCATGGAGGATGTAACTGCGGGAACTGGATTGTTGATAAACCAGAGTTGTGATCGAGATATCCATTCTTGAGTTGAATAATATTCTATTTTAGTCCATTTTTTCAATCCAGATTTGAGTTCCATTAGACTTGGCAATATTTTACCGCTTTGTACAAATTTTAAAATTCAAGGTGGAATTTATGGGATAAAAGGTTTCAGAATTTTCATTTTGTCTTGCTGCAAATTCACTTTTGCACTTTATTACTTAACAATTTACGTGTTTTCAAACTTGTCATTCCAATTATTTTTAATAGGATCAACTGATCATTTATAGGTTACGATCAAAATGTAATAGAAATCACTCCCTCCGTCTCATAATTATTGTCTAGTTTGAGTTATCACTTTTAGTATAATTTATACTAGAAATGAAAACTTAAACTGGACAATAATTTTGGGACGGAGGGAGTATAAGTTAAGAACAAAAAAGAGAAAATGTGTTTGCAAAAATCAACTAGTTATTAATAAGTATATAAGTTGCAAAAATTACAATTTACTGAGAGGCACAAAGTAATCAATATTTTGTGACATATTCTCTCAATCTAAATTCATAATGAAAGACTATCTACATGTAGTTGAATAGAACATTGTTATAATAGCCAGTAATTAAAAATAATTTAAAAGGCAATTATTATTATGTACATCCTTAAACTAGTTCTTAGTATGAAAATGAAAACTTTTTTGAACTTATTATGATTATTAGTATAGGAGTAATAAAAAATAGTGGTAACTGGTAACTAACACAGTACTGTATATATATATCCTTGGACGAAAAGGCCTGGGTAGTGAAAAAGTTTTGAGGATAATGCTGCAGGAACCCAAAAACCTCCAAAACTGCAGCTTTCTCTTAAATGTCTAAGACGGAGGAGGGATTGCTCGGTGGATCCTAATAAGAAAGAATCAAAAAATGGCCACAACCCTGTTCAAGCTCCACCGCCCCTTACTCGTTCCCGCCTACATCTCTCGGGGAAGGGCATTCTGTGCTGCAGCACCACCCATCTCCTTTGCTTACAGGGCTTTTTTTTTCAACTCCAAGATTACAACTTTGGGGCGGAGGTTCCGTTGTTTCAGTTCAATGAACAGCGTTGGCAGTAATAACAATCATTCAAACCCACTCCCAATGATTAATAATAAGCAGGCAAAGGAGTTGTGGCTATTCAATACGATGAGCAGGCAGAAGGAGTTGTTCCAGCCTAAATTGCCTGGCAAAGTTGGGATGTATGTTTGTGGTGTCACTGCCTATGATCTCAGCCACATTGGTCATGCTCGCGTTTACGTTTGCTTTGATGTCCTTTACAGGTTATATATTTACTATTCAACTTTTTGTTTGCTTTTGTTTTTGTGATAGCCAACAAACTCTTAGTGCATCACGATCTCTCCTATTGTATTGTTTTCCTTTCTTTATGAGAGAGTTCGTGTGTTTTAAGTTGTTAGTTTGTTCTTTTCTTTCCGGCTCTCTGCATCTGTCAGTTTGAGAGATGATGCTACATAAAAGTGCAGTTGCAGTAAGCACTCATTGGATGGAGTGGCGACAGCCATCTGAAACCAGTTATCTTCTCTGTTTGGTTGCCATGGCTCTCCTCTGTGATTTGTTACCAGGAATATCTTTCCTCGGGTGTGTCTATTGTTAATTTGGTTGCTTGGGTGGTCTTTATGTATAAATCTTTGAATATAGAGATTATGGTGTGATTGCATTTAGTTTCCTTTTATTTTTTTATTGGGTTTGATTTTGAATTTTTAGGGATGCTTCCTTTGCTCTTTTGAGTAAGTCAGGAATGAATCTCATGTGGGATCAATAGGAGAGTTTCAAAGATATTGTTTTGGTTGGTATTTTTTACCTATTAGTCCTGACTTCTAAAGTAGTTAAATGAATGCTATAATTTATACTGATGATCTGGCTGTTTCTCAAGTTTTAGTCATTGATGATTGAAATTATAGTTGCTATTCTGTCTCTTTTGCCTTGCCGTGTTACTGGTTTGGATCATACTGTTTGTGGCTAGGCAAATTGCTATATTTGATGAAACTAATTGCAATTTTTTTGGCCCCTTTTTTTAAAATTAGGCAGATATCTCAAGTTTATGGGATATGAAGTGAACTACGTGCGGAACTTTACTGATGTTGATGATAAGGTTAGTTCTGTCCTTGCCATTGCTGCAGACGGCAGGATTGTGACACGTTTTTTAAATATTGGTTGGAAAAATTGTCATTACAACAACTTTTATAGTTTGCAGAATCATTAGCAGTAATTCGAGTTACACTTCTGCCCCAATTCGACACTGTTGCTTAGTTTTATGTCTTTATTGTCTTTTATTTGTGATGGAATTAAAAAATAATACACTTTGTGGAAGTAATCTCATCTCGAGAGTTGTAAAGAACAAGTCCTCAACAAGGCACCTTTCATTCTTTGGAGTACATGATAAACTGTTGATGTGATTTTTCTTTGAGAGAATATTGGAATAGCCTGCTGTTTTGATCCCATCTGAAAGTTAAGTATAAATAAAAGGTTTCCATGTGAGCCCTTAGAATGGTTGGCATAATCTTGGATTCTAAGATTGGGCGAGAGTAGTACTAGGATAGGTGACCCCCTAACCCCACCGCGCACACGAAGTGCTCATGTTTTTCCTCTCCCACAAAAGGATTCTAAGAGTACAAATGCATTACAAACATCATTTCTTTGTATATATGCATTAGATGCCACCTGAGTGATAATTTCATTTTCTTCAGATTATTGCCCGAGCAAAGCTGTTGGGGGAGGATCCTATTGGTTTGAGCAGGCGATACTGTGAAGAGTTTCATCGCGACATGGATGAGCTCCATTGCCTTCCTCCTTCTGCAGAGCCTCGTGTTTCTGACCATTTACCTCAAATTATAAGTATGATTGAGCAGGTACCTGTCTCTGTTCCTTCTGTCTTCTGTTGTAGCTTTCAAAATTCTTATCCTCTTGGATCTATATTAATAATTTATTATGTCCAGTTTATCCAGTGAATGCCATTGTTCAGATAATAGTTTAAAGTTCAAAATGTTTTCTCTTTATCTTCATATGGTCTTATAAATTAGTGAACAGTAACATGTCACCCTACTACTGGTTGAAATGCCGTCTATCTTTATGATCAGCTGAAACTGAAAAAGAAGAAAATATTGGGTACTGGCTGATGTTTGTCTGTGTTCTTTTTTATCACAACTCAGATTACGAAACTTATATCTAGTTTAATTATCTCGTTACTTATGTTTGCTGGTGACCACTTAGAATAGATAGGTTTAAACTTTATTGATTTGATATTGTTGCAGATTCTTGATAATGGGTATGCTTATAGGATCAATGGCGACGTTTACTTTTCTGTAGAGAAATTCCCTGAATATGGACGATTATCAGGTAGAAAGCTCGAAGATAATAGAGCAGGCGAAAGAGTAGCGGTGGATACTCGGAAGAATAACCCAGCTGATTTCGCCCTGTGGAAAGTAAGCAGTTTCACGCAACCTTTTCTTTCTAAAGAACTAAAGATTGTAATTTAATGATCTGTATGGAAATTCCTATATTTCTGATTTTTTCTTATGTTGAAGGCTGTCTGCAAGGGGTTGACAGCATTACATTTCTGTTTTATTCTTCTTTTTTTTCTTTTTTTTTTTTTCCCTTTCTTTATTTTTGATTTAAATACGGCACGAATGCTATTTCCCTGATCATGAATAATTGCTACTAAATGAAGCTTTGCCAAGTTGTTACTTCAAGGATGAGTTTGGAATGTTATTACCAAAGCTGACGTACCTTTGAAATGATTACTGTGCCATTCTTACTCTGATACATGCCTTTAAATATTGCTTGCAGAGTGCCAAGGAAGGAGAACCTTTTTGGGAGAGTCCTTGGGGTCGTGGAAGACCTGGATGGCATATTGAATGCAGCGCCATGAGTGCAGCGTATCTTGGTCATTCCTTTGACATACACGGTGGAGGGATGGACCTAGTTTTCCCACACCATGAGAATGAAATAGCACAAAGTTGTGCTGCTTGCGATAAAAGCAACATCAGCTACTGGATACACAATGGATTCGTAAATGTCGACTCCGAGAAAATGTCAAAATCGCTTGGGAATTTCTTTACCATTCGCCAGGTATAGGGTACTGATTCGTTGATCGATTTGTTATCTTAACGTCATTCTAAATTACTTGATAATCTTCTCTTAGGTTTTAGAAGTTTACCATCCATTGGCTTTACGCCTTTTCTTGATGATGACACACTACCGGTCTCCCATCAATTACTCGGATATACTACTTGAAAGTGCATCTGACCGCATCTACTACATATATCAGGTACTAAAGCATTAAATCTCTTTTTCACGTGGTGAACTCTATGTTTATGGGGTTCATAAATTTGTTATGGCTACTTTGTTGCATATTTCAACTTCTATTGTTTGAGAAACATCCTGATCTGCTCGCTTTTTTTGTTTTTTTTTTTAAATAAGTTTGTTATGGCTGCCTTGTTGCATATTTCAACTTCTATTATTTGAGAAACATCCTGATCTGCTCGCTTTTTTTGTTTTTTGTTTTTAAAAAAGAAAACTCAGGTATTGTGTTATTATATGGTCAATCCTGCTAGGTTGTTTATGCCTTTGTTCTCAGCCTCAATTTGGAGGAAGCCACAAGTAATAGTTTTATTTTTCCGTATGGAGACTAAGGCCCTGGGATTGATGTCTTTTTTTTCCTTTTAATGCAGACATTATATGACTGTCAAAATGTTATAATGCAAAACAGAACAAATGTGGGGGATTCCATTCCTTCAGGGACTTCAGCTTGCATCACTAAATTTCATGATGAATTTTTGATGTCAATGTCTGACGATCTTCACACTAATGTTGTTCTGGCTGCAATTTCCGACCCTCTCAAAGCTATCAACGATCTCATTCATACCCGCAAGGTATATTTAAGTTCAATACCGGTAATTGTCATGAGTTGAATGATAACACTGTTGGTACTCGCTGCCTCTAGTTTCTATTTTCAAATTTCTAGTTCTACACAATTTTGACAAAAGTATGATGGGGAGATTTGATCCATATACCTGAGCTCACACTGTGTGACAACGGGTAAGATATTGTTGCTGTCTTTGCTAAAGTAACAAGGGTTGGAGAAAAACTTTGGGCAACACTTCTCTATCCTATTGTGGCATCTTGTCAATGCTTGGGATTAATGAGAGTCTTCCAGATAGAATTCTCGAGTGACTCTTTGGCCCTTTGTTTATGATGTGTGCTAATTATAATAGCCCATTTGAAATTTTATTTTTTCAAACAACACTTTGATATCTTACTTTTCCTATGTGTTTGTCCTGCGATAGTTTTCCAAATGCCTCTTCTCGGTTTGTAAATTGGAATCGAAGCAAACTTCTCTTCACTCTTATAATTGAATTTTGTTGGCCTCAGGGAAAGAGACAAGAGTTACGAGTAGAGTCTCTCGTGGCTCTAGAGAAGGAAGTAAGAAATGTTCTTACTGTTTTGGGACTGATGCCAACTACTTATTTGGAGGTATTAAAATTATTTTCTTAAGGTCTTGTAATTCTAGCATTCATGCTGTTTTATAGATTTGTGATTTCTTCAGCTCTGAATTTTTCTGTGTAAATTTTCACCCTATAATAAATGATATCGTCTTGTTCCCATTTTTAGTGTCGTATGTGCTCTCTCTTTTTGGACCATGGAAAACCTTTTTCCTCTTTTTTTGTTCTTTGTGTAAATTTGCTCTGCATTATTGACCAGGCCCTGGAGCAATTGAAGGAGAAGGCACTGCAACGTGCCAATTTGACCGAGAATCAAGTTATGCAGAAAATTGGTGAAAGAAATATAGCTAGAATGAACAAAGAATATGAAAAATCCGATACCATACGGAAGGATCTGGCTGCTGTTGGTATTTCTCTGATGGACAACCCGGAGGGCACTACATGGAGACCGGCTATTCCATTGGCCTTGCAAGAAAAGCTGGTTGCAGCAACATCTTGAAACCGTTGATTTTCAAACAAGGGAAACTTGCCATGGTGACCCTTCGAAGTGTTTTCTTGTGCATGCATGCACTTTGGGCTGTAGATATTTTGTGAAGACAAGATTAAGGTTTCAAAAGAGCAGTATTAGGAACCAGCGTGTGTCAACAAAATATAACAACCTAGGATACTTGTGATTTGTAGCAAATGGAGTATATTACCGCAATGCTTTTATTTCCATGGGAGTGAGGGAAAAGAAGAGAACTAGGATGATCTTCAAAGAAGTTTTGGTTTGAGTTATTCTGTGATGTGTACATGGTGTTTTAAGTTCTTGATTTTTCCTTGTCTCACAGAAGGATGGTTTATTTACAGAGTAAAATGGTCTCCATAAACTTATCATTTGATTTATAGAAGCTAAATTTATTTGGAGAATACAATAGCCATGATGTATTTTCGTTCCTGCTACGTCTATTCTTCTGTGTTATTTGATTGTTGGCCCTTCTGTTATTTCCTTGCATTTGGCTGTGTTTTGAAGCACAATGGCGACATTAGTTGGATAAAGGCTATGTTGTTGTAAATCGTAATCAGGAGAGGTATGTATCATTTCGAAAAACCCAGTCTTGAGATTGTTGGAGAATTTACGTAACTTTGAATCTATACTATACTTTACAAGCAGGAACAAGAATGTTGGGGATGTGAGCAAACACAATGGAGAAAGGAGCAACTGTCACTAGGGACAATGGGTTTACTTTAACTGGTTTCAGAGGAGGGATGTTCCCAGAACGATCTATGGTAAGTACTTTTCCGTTGAGGAGCACAGTTTGGCTATGTATATCACCATCTTTTGGGGTAAGATGGTACTCTTCTCTCATGTTAGATTCCACTTTGAGCCTTGTGAAATTCCCATTGCGCCTTAAGATGGGTTTGTTTGTGATGGTTGCATTTTCAACTCTAAGTCCAATTTGGATAGTTGTACTGCCATCTAGATTGATGAAGAGCACAGTAATTCCAGGCTGCCATTTGAACATAATTACATTAGTTCTCCTAGATGTTGTGCTGATAAAAGCATAGGAACATGTTAACAGATGAAATGCTGGTTTTTTTTTTTTTTTTTCTTCCACTGAAGGAACTAATTGATCAACTCACAGAGAGTTTTGAGCAGTGTGCATAAGCTCGTAGATTCTTTATTGCAGTCAATTTGGTTGAGAGAACATTTATTCCCATCAAACGATGCCAGAGAAGAGCACTGATGTTGAAACAAAAAACCAATCATCAATAAAAATGCTGTTAATGTGTAATTCAGCATGACAGGCCTGTGCTAGTACCTGTAGTAGTCAGGATTTGGGACAAATGTAGTGGTATTGAGTAGACCATAGTTGCCTCCAATCAGTGTCTGCCGGCAATAAACTTTAGTATCATAAGATGAAGCCAGGCCAAGCTGGTCCAAGTACCTGGATACACAGTGTCAGAAAAGCCTCATTTCTTTTCTTTCTTTTTTTCCTTGAGGGCTGGGTGGTGGGGGTGGGGATGGGAAGGGAGTAACTACGAAGGACTGAATATGGAAGGAGAGAGTTAGTTACTCACCAGAAGCTGAAGACGAAAGTGTTCGTAACAAGATTACGCCCGCTGTTATAAGCTCCTCCAGCTTCACCAACCCATGCTTTTGTTTTAACTCCTGAACTTTGAAGAATCCCTTGAAGATCTATGAATGGCTGTGATCCACCATCCAGATATGATGGATCAAGTATCTTGTCCACTAGGCGATCGTCCACACCTGGGAAGCAGAATCTCCAAAATTGAAGGGCCCGCTGATACACTTTGAACCGAAACAAGAAGAATGGATGTGTACGCACGCTTATATACCTGGACCAAGATTGTAAATGTGATGTGTAACAACTTGGAGAGAGTTGGAGGTTTCACTGATGAACTTGGAAAACCATCCGGCATCGAAAAACCCTCCAGGACCAAGTACTAATGGCTTGAACTCCGAGCTGCTGTAGACATCTTGCACTATATTTTGAAGAGTACTCACATCTGATGCATATTGATCAACTGCTACACTTGCCCCGATTCCATTCCCACTCAATTCATTCCCTGAGGCAATTCCAGGGATATGCAGAGTTGTAAGTTTGTATTTTGTTCGAATAGTAATTAGATATGGTTACTGCTTCTTAAAAGCTGTGCTACAACTGCACTAATTTACCAAGTTCCCAGCCATAAACAGGATAATTCTTCTGTGCTGTGTATCTTATGAGAGATTCAGCATTGCTGGAGTTCCAAGGTCCCAAAGCATTGTTTCCTGAATCGATTGTTCTTCCATATAATGCATTTAGTCCGAAAATGACCTCAGCCCTGTTAGACCGTATAGTGGCATTATTAGACCAAAAATGTAAGAAATGCAAGATGAATGATAAAGCGGAGATTGGGTACCCTGCTGATTTGAAGAAGCTGTTGAGTTGGTCCCATCGGGACAAGGCTAAGCATCCTTCAGTGAAACCAAACATGTCCGTGCTCTTGCTAAACTGGTTGCACGGTCGCTGCTGAAGTAGATTAGCATCTTCTGCCGTGGTTTGATATATCACCTTATCTTGCAGTGTTCCGCCAAGTCTAATTTTCAAGGGAGAAAAAGCTGCAAAGTAGGAAAAAGGTGCACAATTGAGACCTGGCAGCCAAATCATGGCATCGATGGGATTTGATGAGCCCAAAGAGCATTGTGGGGCTGGGACAGGACAGGACCTGCAAGGCAATGAATAGTGAGATCATACCCCCCTCGGGGGGTTGACAATGATCTCACCATTTATGGCCTTGCGGGTTCTTTCCCAGCACCTAACGCGTGCCTTGTGGACTCACCAGAATTCTCGGATTAGCAACACAAATTAATGACTAAGTAGCATAGGTTGTGTGTGGCACCTTTGACGGCATTAAGAAGAATCTTATTGCTGAGATCCTGTCATGGGAATATGTAGATTACGCGTGAGAAAAGATGATGCAGATCATAAGAGCGCAGAATGAGAAGACGAATAATCAAGGAGAAAACAAAAAAACCAGATTGAGAAGAGAAGCATTTCCCCAACTGCAGGTGCCATAGTCACATTTCTGAGGAGGCCACCAATCCAATGTAGCACAGATGAAGTTGTCATCAGGGGTTGCAATTGAAACTGAACCATCAATGACCAAAGTGGTGAAAGTGGAGTTTGGGGAGACTACTGCTTTTCTGGAAGAGTGACATGCCGCCAAGAAAAGCCACAAAGACAGCCCCAAAATGTTGAGCAAAGAAGCCATCTCATACAGCAGGGAACAAGATTCAGTGTTTTTGGAAGAAGCCATCATATTGAATGGATTTTATATACAGGAGTCAGAGAGAAGTAAGTATGAATGTATGATTTAATGAATGGAAGAGTTGGTTAATATTGTTACATGTCATGATATCACTGAATGAAAAGAAAAGGACAAAGAAAACAAAACGTAATCAGAGTTGATCAGAGTTGGATCAGACTTGAGAAGAGAGTAGGAGGTGGGATTTTCTGGGGAACAGCAAAGGTGTAGTATACTTATGGAGAAATAGGTTGGGCCTCCCTCCCCAGATGGAGGAATTGGGGAGGAATTTTATGCAAGTTGGGATAGTTGATATCTGGTGCTCAACTGATCGATGATGATGATGATGATGATCAGCTTTTTAGGGAAAACATCAGTGGTGAGGGTGTTTTCTGTACTCCTTTTCGCATGCTCTTTCCAAATTGGATTACAAAATTCCATCCTATATATGTATGTATATACTATACTCTCTACTAGGAGAATGAGCCAACCAGCAATAAATAATTGCTCATTCCATTCAAATATAAAAAAAGTCAGCCTGGTTCTTACAGTTCCACACTCTAAATTGAGTTTAAACTAATCATGATCCACATTTTTTTAATTTTAATTTCTTTTTTTTTTTTTGGGTGGGGGGTGCCTGTTCTCCAGTCAACTCTAATCCTGCTATTTGTTATTGACAATTGAAAAGATTCCTGAAAGATAATGTAAAGAAACAATACTGCATCAACAGGAATAAGCCCGGGATGAGTTTTTTAAGTATATAACATAGAGAAGGGGTCGTCCAGTGTCAATATTTCATCAGGAAAATCTTCTGTTTTAAGTGTTGGGAGGGGAGGGGACCATATTTTGCAAGTAGTAGTACAAGTTTGGTAATCCCGTATTGTATTTGTGTACGTAGTACTGGTAAATAATACAGTTGTAATTCCGGTACTACCCGACCAACATTATTTTTGTTCATTCAGCCCCTTTCTTTCTCTTATACTTACTCAATTATTATAGGAAGACCAAGAGGAATGCTGGAATGAGAAATGAAGGTGGTGGAAATCATGACCGTGAAAACCCATCTAAACTGGACCAAAGACGTAGTAGATCAGAGAGTATTAGTACTACTTATATTAAAAAGAGATGGAGTGATATAATTACAAAATTCATTCATGTCCCAAACTCCCAAGCACAAACTCAAACAACCAACATTCAACTCTCAGCCTCTACTACTCTGCCCCCCTGTACTGCTTGCTCTGCTCTACTGTGTGACTGCGTGTTTTATTTTCTTCTTCTTTTTTTTTTTTATATGCTTTACTACTAGTAGTAACCCTTTTTCGGGTTCCCCCGTTATTCTTCTTCTTCTGTTGGCGGGGGCATATTAACTGTTTGCTACATTGCTCGCCTGGATCCATGGGGTCATCTCTCATCATTCCTATTTTCTCTCTTCAACTTTCCTTTTCCTTTTCCTTCTTCTTTTTGTTAAAAAAAAGAGTAAAAACTGCTACTTTATACCACATCATCCTCCTGCTTTTTGATTTTCTGGAATTTCAATCAATGATCATTCACCCACAAACATTCCTCACTTGCTTTCCCATTTGTTTCCGCCCTCAGACTTCTGTCTAGTTTCACAACAGTGGGTCTTTTCAGTTTTATGCAGAGATTTATTCCTCGCTTATAAAATTTTTTTTAAAAAGACTCCGACTTTCCCACATTTTTCCGTCTCATCAGTTTACCTGAACAGTGTGAGATTCTTTTAAGGTTTCGTTGTCTTGATGGAAGATATGTCCCTGTAATCTCTTAAAGTTGCTTCCAGATTCCGCCTAGTCCAAACAAATAAAGGTACCCTTTCACGCACAGGTAATGTGTGTATGCATTCTATATTAAGTATATATATATATGAATCTCATTCAAGTATCTGGTTTTATGAAGCTTTGGCATTTCGAGATTTCCAATCGAATTATACTCCTGTAATGCATTTCTCCTCTCTTCTGATCTAACTCTGTACTCGCTCGCAGGACGTCTTCTGCTAAGAGTCCAAAATGTCACTCGGTAAAGATCTTCTGTATTTGATCAGACAGTTTTGTTATGAGGAGAAGCTTCATAAAACTGCCCACATGTGAGGTTTTTTTTTTTTTTAATTTTTTTCCCCTGCTTCTTGCAATTTTGTTTTTCTAAAATTTCACGTTCTTTCTTTTTCCTTGTTTTATTCTACTTTATTTTGTTCAAAACAGAGAGCATTGAATAATTTGATTGTTTCGTGATGTAGGCTCGAGCAGGAGACTGGATTCTTTTTCGACATGGATCATTTTGATGAGATGGTGATGAGTGGTGAGTGGGATGAGGCTGAGAATTATCTGTCAGGATTCACTTCCATAGAAAATAATCAGCATTCGATGAAGACATTCTTTGAATTAAGAAAGCAGAAGTTCTACGAGGCTCTTGACAAGTAATTCCTCAAGTTGTTTCATATTTCAAGTTAAAATACTCAGTCCGAATAAGGAAAAAAAAATGCAAGAAAGTTATCTGCACGCGTGCTCATTGTTCTGCATGATGAACTTGTTGACAGGCATGACACTATGAACGCTTTAGATATCCTTTTAAAAGATCTTAAAGTGTTTGCCTCGACTAATGAACAACTGTACCGAGAACTGACTTCACTGCTCACCCTGGATGACTTCAGGTTTGTACCGAGTTTTAAGAAAATTCTGTTTTCAATTTGAACATCAGTTATGACAGGTGAGCTGTTCTAATGATTGTCAGAGAACATCCTTTGCTTTCCTCAACGTACGGGGATGTCATTTCGGCTCGAAGGCAAATGATGGATGAAATTAGGCCTATTATTAAAGAAAATCCACTCTTCCTTGGGAAAGTAGAGTTTCCACAGGTTGAGAAGTCAAGATTGCGCCGTCTCATCAATCAAAGGTGGTTTCTCCTCCTTTTCTTATTTCATTTTGTATCAAAGGTGGTTTCTCCTTCTTTTCTTATTTCATTTTGTTAGTTGTTATTCAAAACTCCTGTACCTAGTTTGTTATCGGAAATCCTTATCTCATAGCGACAAATAAGATTCAGAGCCACCTTTTGTCCTTTTAACATGAACAGCATTTCTATTTAAACAAGTAAGGTGAGTCAAAACTTTAAGGCTACTTATGTTAAGGATATATAAAAAATTGCTACATATCCTGTTTCTTGCCTGGCAAAGGACTCCCTGTCTTTTCTGAACTACTTTGGTCATCTAGTAGACTAAAGATGGATTTGTGTTGAGTATTGTATTGATCTGAGTTTCAAGATTCGCCGTTTCATTGAGGGTCTGTGTTTTTAAAAACCTACAGCTTAAATTGGCAGCACATTCAGTGTCCAAATCCTCAAGTAGTACCCCAAATCAAAACACTATTCTCTGATCACAAGTGTTTGGGAGACTCAAATGGACAGAATGCCTCGGTAACATCATCTCTGAGACTTTTTCTTATGTTTTCTGAAACCAACGTTTCATTTCTTCCTGTACATTTTCACTTTCAGTCATTCAAGGGAATGTCGAGTTCGTTGTCTCCATCTTTTTGCAAGCCGAAGGCTTATCTTCCTGAATTGAGAACTTCAGTTGGTGCTCTCAATCTTGGAAATCAGAAAAAGTTAGGTATGCCACCCTTTTAAATGGTGTTCTTGATATGCCTACTCATTTATTCGCTAGTTGAAGTTTTGGCATTTTCTAGCCACAATATTGGAGGATGCGGAGCAATCAGATACTGCTTCCCAAATAATCTCTAACATGCCTCTTGATAAGGTGACTAATCTATTAACTGTTGGCGTATCTCTTTCATATTCCCGTCAATCTGTCAAAGAAATCGTGATGCGCTTTCTTTTTGTCTTTGTTTTGTAACTCATTCTCACTCTTCTCATTCTGCATTTGCACTAGTGTAGATGGTGTCTCGAAACCATCTTTCAGTCGAGAACCACAACCTAAAATTCATTATTCTTGATGACTTCCCAAAGACAGTTGAACGCTGTCTGGAAATGAGCTCCTCCCAAACTAGCATGGAGTTTCACCCCACAGAAGATTCTCTGATCTTAGGTTCACTTTAGTATCACGAGTTTCAACTGTTGATGTGATAACTTTAGCCCTTAAAATTAGGTTCATCTTAAACTTATGAATTTCTCCCCTTGTGATTTTCCAGTTGGAAATATCATGGGCGAAGTAGAATTGTGGGACATCATTGCCGAAGTGAAGTTGTTCAGCAATGCATTTATGATTTGGAATAGAGAAGCCATCTCAGAGTCATTTTTGGTACTTAAAGACATTACCTTGACATTGCATTAATATTTCAGTTTGGAGTGCATTTTGTATGCATAATTTACAATCTTCTACTATTAGAATTCTCTACATACAGATCAACAGATATCAGTTAACTGCGTCTTATGGAGCCCAGATGGTTCAACCTTTGGTAAGTATCTATTCATTCAATGTATCCATATTTCAAGTATACATTCCTGGCAAACTCTTAACATTTGCTACCAAATCGAACCAGGTGTTGCCTTCTCAAAAAACATCGTGCAGTTGTATGCCTGTCGTGTTGATATAAACTACATCAAGAAACAACTTGAGGTACGCTTCCATTCGTTTTATTCTTTTGAACTTTGTTTCTCAGATCAATCCAACTGGCTATAAATGATAAACTTCAAAACTTCCAGATAGAAGCTCACTCCGGTAGTGTGAATGATCTTGCGTTCTCTTTGTGGAATGATCAACTTCTGATCATAACCTGTGGTGAGGACAAGTTGATCCAGGTTAATAATAGGCATCAACTACCTAAAAAACTGGCATTTTCCGGAATAGGAAATGGGACAAACTCTCTGTTAACTGTTTATGTAAGGTATGGGATTCGAAGAGTGGCTCCAAACAGTTCACTTTTGAAGGTCATGGCGCCTCAGTCTACTCATTGTGCCCTCATATCAACGAAGATAGCCATGTAATTGCTTCAAGACTCTATGTTTGCTTCTCCTTCTATTAGTCAATTTTTTGGCGGTTTGGTAATTTTCGTGTTTCCTGGTTCATGCTGCAGCTTCTTCTTTCCACTTCAACCAATGGTGAAATAAAAGCATGGTTATTCACGAACACTGAACCGATTGCTGAATATGATGCATCTGGTTGCTCTCATATGAAAATGGCTTATAGTGATGATGGCAAAAGGTGACTAAACTGTTAGCAATTTAGTTTGGCGGTGTTTCAGAGGGCTTTCCAATGGGGCGCTCTTGATTTTCTTTTCTATGAGGAGTTGCTCTTTTCACCATCATTTCCCTGCATTTCACTCATTTACTCTCCCTACCAAAAGTTTGAAATCCCGTAAAAGCGTGCACATTAGTCCTTAAAAGCAGTCTAAATGAGTCTCGCTCATGTATTTAAGAAATGAAATCACACAAGGAAACAATGATAATGTAATACCTGTCACAGTAGTTCAGAGTATCATTTTTATGGCGCGTCACGGCAGTGCGGTGCACATTTTTATGTCACTAACTGCTCTTTAATCTTGTCCAGGCTCTTTTCATGCGGGACAAATGAAGATGGAAACCCCTACATATTAGAATGGAATCAAACTGGAGGTTATATAACCAGGACTTACCATGGCCTCTGCAGCAAACATGCAGGTGGCAAAGTGCAATTTAGTACGATCAGGAACCGTTTTTTGGTTACTGGTGATGACCACCTAATCAAAGTTTGGGACATGGACAATGTTCAACCAGTAACTGCTCTTGATGGAGATGGAGGCCTACCAGTATGAGCTTAAAATTTTATTCGACTAGTGAAACTCTTTTAACTGTGTTTGTCGATGATTTAGTTATCAAAAACTTGTTTCATTTACTAACGAAATACTCTTCTTCTTTTTTGACTTTTGTTATTAAGGAAACCCCTTATGTTTGCTTCAACAAGGAAGGCACTCTTATGGCTACTTTTGCAAAAGATAAAAAGATCAAAATCTTGGCAAATGATGATGGACATAAATCGCTGCAACCTTCTAACTTATGCACTCCTGATGATTCACTTGGCTACCTTTCTGATTCATTGCAAAAGGTTGGAAAGTAAAGCTTCTGTTCTATCGAGAAGAAAATGATTTCCGCTTATTTTTCTTCTGCAAAATGTTTTGCAGGTCAGCATTAGAACTTCTATGGAGTCAGCAAGATTCGCGGTTGATCCTGAACCTGAAAGCTTCCTTGTGGTGTGTTGTTATTATTTGTTCGTTTTAGATCTTCATTTCTCACTGGATTTGGGAAGTAAATGAGCTTAAGTTTATTGGTTAGACTATTGTGCACTGCCAATGTTGATAGGAGAAGTTGAATGATCCAAAACAGGACGAGAGTATGAAACCTCAAGTTCACTTGACGCTAAACAATGTACCAAACAGCCAAAAATGTTCCAAAATTATACAAGTATCTGATTCCCATTCTTTGAGGCTCCAGTCTGAAGTGAAGACAAATAAGGTATGCTTTGATGACAGACAATATCCAAATTCGGATTACATACGGAAATCAACTAGTCAATCTTTGTTGAAGCACCCTATAAAATTGATGATTGCAATAATTGTTGCAGATATGCAGGTTAACATATACTAATGCCGGTAATGGGATTTTGGCATTAGCTGCAGATGGCATTCATCTGCTCTGGAAATGGTCAGGTTATGAATCTAACATCTCTGATAAGGTAAAAAGAAACAAAGAGATTGCAGAAATTGATTGTATAATTCTCAGAAACCAAATCTTTCTTTGACAGTGCTGCTGAATTATAGCTGTTCCATCGTTTAAAACTAATTATAATGACAAAAAAATATTTAAAAAAATTAAAAAGTTGTCAAACTTCAGTTATGTTATTATAAGAAACAAAAGATCAAAAGTTTTTTTTTTCATATTGTGCTTACTCAAGAAAATGAATCATTTGCTACAGGCAAACACAAGTCACGCACCGCGACTGTGGCAACCACGGAGTGGATTACTGATGATCAACCATCTCAGTGATGATCTTAACTCTGACAAAGTGTTCTCACCCTGCTTTGCATTGTCCAAGAATGACGCCTACCTCATAACGACTTCAGGAAAAAAGGTCTCTTTGTTCAACACTATGACATTCAAGGTAAAATATAACCTCTCTTTCAACTCTGTATAGTTTGAGGGTGTTCAAAAGTAGAACCTAAAAAGTAGATTCCCCTTCTGAGAACCATCGGATTAGAAATGCAGGAGTTGAGAAGCTGTTTGCCATCTCCACCTGTTGCCACCTGTATGGCCTTCTATCCTCCAGATAACAACATAGTTGCAATTGGCATGGATGATTCAACCATACTCATCTACAACATGCGTCTGGGTCAGGTATATGGTGTTGAATTTACTGGTGTAAATTAGGATGTCTTTCATGTTACTGAGTCGTCGATGGGCAGGCATTCTCATTCTGGATGCCATTTATATTTCTACGAGACGAACCTAACACGTTTAAGGATTGCAATTTTCATGGAATCACCCTCGAAATAAAGAGGTCCTCATGATTGTTTTTCATTCTGTGAACGAGTTGAGTTCGGTTCATGTTTGTATATTGGGTCATTGATTGGCACCACTAATTGAATATCGTTAAACATCATCTGAATGGGAACTACTGTGTTACGTTGGCCCCTTGTGGTTTTCAGGAAAGAAGCAGACTCATTGGACACTTGAAACAGATAACTGGATTAGCCTTCTCAAGTCCACTCAAAGTGCTGGTCTCTTCTGCAGTAGATAATCAGGTCAGTTAGATATTATCAGATTTGATTCTGGTTGTCCCTTGCATTGAGATTTATGTACAGGTATCAAAAATCCAACATCTGTTTGGAGAAATGAATATATAAAGTGCATCGTAGCTCAAAAAAGTACAACCTTAAATTTTTGAGGTTTAATTTGAGCTTCTTTTACACTTACTGGACTCAATGTAATGAGGGGGCTCTCGGTATTTATTTCCCTTGCCAATTCCCTAACTTGCCCATCAATGATGTTCTGTTTTTCTGAAGCTCATTGTTTGGGATACCACTGCTTGGAGGAAGACAAAAAGTGTTTCGCTTCAGCTTCCCCCTGGATGGTTGCCATTGGAAACAATATCAGAGACCAACATCCAGTTTCATCAAGATCAGAAACAGTTTCTTGCAGTCCACGAGACACAGCTTGCCATCTATGAAACAATAGACCTAAAACGAGTGAATCAGGTCAGCTTTTGTCCTCTTACGCATCACATTTTTCTATAGGTTTGTTTTTAATCCATCAATACATGATTATTCCTGTTCAGTGGATGATTGGAGAGTTCTGTGCGAGGCTTACTAATGCTATATTTTCAAGCGACAACGAGCTTGTTTATGCCATCATGCGAGGTGGTATTGTGGTAATACTGACCGCTAAGGATTTGTGCCCAAGACTTGAGATTGATCCTTCTGTATACCTTCCTTCAACTGTCAGGTAAGCTTAATCTGAATTTGAACTGTTATCAAGACATAAAACCTTGGATGAATCAACCGAGACCTAAGCTACATTGCATGTGCTGATATCAGAATTAGATTAGCTATGTGTCTCTGTTGGTTAGGCTAACTATAGCATATTGCGGTGAACATCTGATACTCAATGTTTGAAATCAGTGAGAATTCACTCGTTTTTCAGATATTTCCTGTCTCAAGTTTCAATCTTGCTCTTTGGTGAAATTGCAGCTATGGTGTGTATCCAAATGTGGTGGCAGCTCATCCTAAGAAGCCAAACCAGTTTGCATTAGGGCTAAGTGATGGTGGAGTAGTCATCTTAGACCCTAGTGGGCCTCAAGGAAACTGGATCATATCCCCACCTTCACTGAAAGATGATTATGATGAAGAATTTGAATTTTGCCAGCACAATGTAATCACAAACTAAAACTTTCCAATATCTGTGTTTTGTTCAGAAAATTTTTGTCATCTCCTTTTTCAGAACAGTGCATGTGAAACATTGTGAAATGTTCAGCATGGTGTAATTATAAAAGCAGAATGAGAAGTTAGCGAAATCTTATTCGAGCTGTGAAGTACAAGACGTGTAATTTTGGTAGCAAAATACATGTAATTGAATCCAACCCAGTACAATGAGATTTTCGATTTTTTGCAAAGTAAATGTGCACTAATTTGTTGAAATAATAGATAGAGTCATTTTTCAGCGCTATATAACTCACGGAGTATGATTAACCTTCATTACGAGAAACTTCAATATGCCTGTCAATTCAATGAAGTTGTGGGAAACTTTTTCACTGAAAAAAGAAAACCAAAAGCTATCCCAATGAGGACCATTTACATCATAATAACTGAAAGAAATGGTTAGTCGATAATAGAAAACATTACAAGATGCTGTTCACATCTTTACAAGGACAGATGCTAGAATGTTAAAGGGGAAAATATCAGCAAAATGAGTCGCAAATGTCAGGGTTCTAAATTGCGAAAGAAAATAGTCATTGAAATAATGGTACATTAACACAATAAAAAGTTAAAGATTATTAGGTTGAGTTGAAGTTCCATGGCGCATAATGAGAAAAGCTTAACCGTCATTGATGGTTGGCAGGTTACCAAAGAATCAAGCATCCACCCTTGCGGCTGCAGATGCATAACTTACACTGCTCTCCCTCATCGATTTGCACTGGCTCGATTGCTCATATCGGAGGAATTTGATCCTGATTTTTGTTGAACAGTTTTTCGTCATCTGTCACAAACAAACATTTCCAAGTTGGTTTAAGAGGAAGAACAGGCAAAACTGGGGGGTGAACAATTGCGTGTCAGTAACGAACACAAAGCTGACAAGTTTATTACCCGACACAGAAAATGAAACCCATTCATAATTAGATATCAAGAATTATGAGTAAAGGAAGTCGTCCTTACATGAAGGAAGACACTAATTGGATGTCGCCCACATATTGTATTGTCAGTCTCCAAAAGATAATTTTTAAATGCATCTGGATCCCCTGTTTCAATGATATCCATGCCCATTTTATCCAATGCTTCAATGGATTTGTAGATGGCACCATGTTTCTTGTCATAACGAGTATAGTTGAAACTGGGAGGACAAAGATGCTTCAAGATGCCTGATAAAGAAACCTACGGAACAAGCAAAGAAACCAAAGGAAGCAAGCAAATAAAAAATACCGTGAACCCCAATGGCAAAAATCTGAGGATACGGAAAAGAAATTACTGGGATCATCCAAATACTTCCCAAGCAACTGTCCGTATGCCGCTTCGTTTTCAGCATTAAGAGCACCAACCAGGATGGGTACGATTTTCACAGGATACCTGCATTAAGATCAATCCCTCAACAAATCATAAGACCTCAATGGTAGAAGTGACAAAAAAAATCAAAACTTCCTCCCAAAAACACCTACCCTTCAAATACTTTAGCAAGATACGGGAGGTGCATTTCCATGCTATGTTCAGCCTCATCAACCCGGAGATCCATCATTTCAAATTTTCCAGTTGCTTTGAGCTCTTCAATGACTGAAACCAAAAAAAAAACAATATATCATTGTTTTCTTCGAAGAAATAGGACATCAGGATTATTACAGAAAAAAAAGGTGTGCAATCAAACACAGAAAGGGAATCGGAAATAGAAGACAAAGACAGTCTTATTTTTGACAAGATTATCAAGTAACAGCCAGAATTTCATTCTACATTTCCCTAAAAAGATAGCTGAAAATTTGATGACACATAATGTAAAGCTGCAAAAAAAAAAAAAAACAAGACAATAAAATATGTTATATGCATACTTGCTGTTCCTCTATTTATTTACAAATGAGTTACCTCATACGACTCACCTAGCAGGAAAAGAAAAAGAAAAGATAATTCAAACATTAACAAAGTTTCAGAGACGACCACGAGCTGTGATCAAGATTACCTTCAAGGTCAATAGGTAAGTCGCCAACTGGGGTCTTGTATATGGTGGCTCTTGAAAGAGCACATTTTGGAGTATAATAGTGGTGAGATGGACCAAGAAGAAAAACCCGAGAACTGCAAGCAGGGGGAACGGTCCATGTAAAATGCTAGTCTATAGATAGAGAGCGTGAACTTTTATCCATAAAAGGGCAAGTTCACTTGAAAGAGCATCAACACATTGAGCATCACTACAAAAGAACAGAAACTCACAATTTTTCGGGGTCAATATTACCGAATGCAAAGGCTGCTGCACGGCCAGAATATGAATAACCCGCGTGACTGGTGAATTTCACATCAACAATGTCATAAAGTGAGGAATTCATAAAAAGAACGAGGAAACATTAAAGTAAGTTCAGCTACGGAAGTCACTTACGGAGCAATTACAGCTCTTACATCGGACGAATTGGTCAATCCAGACTCTTTGAGCCATTTGTCAAGATCCTGAGCTAACTTTGCAGCTGGCAAAAAAGCATAACAGATTGTTAACAACTAGCAGGTAAACCAAAAAAGGAAAGCCCCATCTTATAAAGAAATCACAAACAAGTTGCCCCGAGTTACGGAGAAAACCAAAGTGCAACCCCTGGTTTACTGATCGATGCATATAAATACACAAGAAGGATAAGCAATCATGGACATTAAAAGGATGAGGATTCAAGAAGGATTTTTTGGGGACTTCTACTTTTCCCCGAGCCTGGAACTTCGTCATCACTCATCATCCAACTGGAGGAAGAGAGATTAGCACACTCTGCCCATCAGATTAAAAAAAGAAAAATTTTGCGCAAAGACATTAACATCTAAACAAACAATCAGTGTAAAGAGGAAAAGCCTATGGATCACCCAAATAGACTGCAACCAAAGAGTAATACTCAAATATTTATTCATAATCTGATGGTACAATACACATACAAGCAACAAAATCAAGTCTTTTACTTCAAATTTAATTGCATGACAAAGGAAAAGTTAAAGTTATGAAATTTAGCTGCAGTTGTTGCAGATAATCAATTTCAATTCTCCCGACCAAACACAGTTGCTCTCACACCGATTTTTTTTTTTTTTTAAGGAAAGCAATCAAAAGGTCAGGAAATTCAGCACATAAATATATGACTTACGATCATCAGTGTACCAAGAACCAGCGTGAGATGCCCTCCTAATTATCTCCATCAATTCCCACCAGAAAAAAATTCAACCCCGGAATGAAGGGATTGCTTAAAAATCAAGTATTTATAAATTTTACAGAAAAACTCCTAAGCAGGAAAAGAATAGGTTGTAGATTCTGGGTTTTACAATGGAACAAGAAGGAGAAGTAAGAAGAAAAACGCAAGTCCCACTGTAAGTAGTACTAGTAGTGGCTTCTAATTCTAATACATCATTATTAATATTCTGGAAGAGGAGAAAGGTTCCGGTTTGGGTTTGGGTTTGGGTTTGCGTTTGCTGATGGAGGAGGGTACATTGTACTTTCGGTGCACTTGGGAATCTCTTTATCATACCCCATCACCTGGGACCCACTTCATGATTTGCCCCATCACCTGGGACCCCCTTCATGATTTGAAAATTTTTAACAATTATTTGGCAAATTAGCAAATCATTAGAAAGATTCTAACTCTAAGTGTGTAAAAGAAAATAATAATAATAATAATTCACTTCTCCATTGTTCTGGAGGGGGAGGATTCTTTGTTTCCTGGATGTTTGTTCAGAGTTTCCTTCCCAGCAAAAATGGCAGCAGTAATAGTTTTATTTTGTTTTCTTCTTAAATCTGATTGATATGATTATCAGATACTTAAGTGGACTCTTTGGTTAATGAATCAGAATTAACATAAAATGGATTGGTTGCAAATTGACTATCTTTTTTCTCAGAAGGGATTGGACCAATGCCATCCAGTCTGGCTCTGCCCAACAAATTATGAACAGAACAGAGGAGCTTACTAACAAACTCAAAGTAAACCGCTCATCAGGGTCATCAGTCATCAACCAAAGCAACAAAATACCATTGATACTTTGTATCTACACACACACACACTACAACAAGGTATACAAACTCAGCTTCCAACAACAACAAACCCCCAATTTTCATTCTTCTCTTTTCTCAACCAAAATTTTTTGCCAAAAGATTGAACAACAATTGAATGACATCCAAATCAATTTTGTATAGAAAAAATGAAAACAATGTATCTATTCTTCAAAATCTTCAACCAATAATCAACTTCTTCTTTCTTTTGAGCATCCAGAAAACCAATCCCAATTCACACAACAACAAGAATCCAGCAACCTGCAATTTCAACATAGAGAAAAAAGAGTAATCTGTCAAAAGTGCCAGCAAACACAAACAAACACGCGTGAACGCACGCACACACATTTTCTACACTCAAAAGAGATAGGAAGTAGTTACGTAAAAGCTTATTGACCAATCATCAATGTAAGGAGATGGGAGTTTACGTGATCCTATGAAAACTTTTTCTTCATCACTTCATCAATTCATGTTAAATGATGCGTGCATGCGCGCTTATAAACTAGTTCTTCATCAAACTGTTTCCACGCCCCACACATAGTACACTTCAAGCAAAATGTTAATGCACATCAACAAATTCAAGTACTCCCTCCGTCCCAAAATAAGGTCTTTGTTGTTGATTATTGGGATGGAGTAGACATATAGTGTACTTATTCTAGGTCTCAAGACAGTTGATAATATGTTAACCCCGTTGGTTTTAAAAAATGCAACTGTGTGACCTTTGCACGCTCAACCCAAGTCCCAAATGTTTTTCTCTTATTATTTTTGGAAGCTGAAACCTTTGCAGAAACTTCAATCTGCTGACATAGGTTTGGATATCATGCCTGTGCTTTTCACGTAAGAGAGAGCTATATTGTGGAAACTGGAAAGTGGTTTCTAACCTGAAATCTCACATCAATGAACCGATATTCCTGTGAACTAATCCCCCATCAATTTTTTACTTGTCCGAAGAAACATTTTCAATTCGATGAACTGCTATGACCTTAGTCTCGGACATGAAAAGATTCCAATAGCAACAGAGCTTTAGCTAATTAGGCTTATTAGGCTCCAAATTTGCAAGCTAAAACAGAGGTAGCCCTACTACACCAATGCACGTTTAACAACGAGTTTTCACTCTTCAAGTCATAACATACACACATACATGAAAAGATTCTTAGGGACTTTCCTTCTTATTGCGGCCTTTAGAATTTCTATTTGGACCATGGAAGAAAATTTCACACATGTAAAAGTAAGAATTAAATTTATTTGATCATCTTCCTTTTCCTGTTTTTCACCCAATCTCCTGTAACATCTTAGTTCACAATTAGTTTTGCAAGGCAGCACAGAAAGTATAGGAAGCAACAAACCAAGCAAGAGTTAAAACATAAGGATGCAAGCAAACAGGTCAGAGAAGCGAATCAAAAAGCAAGACATGCATTGCGACTCGAAAAAACAAAACTGAATTGAAGATACCAAATATTGGAAGGGGAAAAAAGTTGACGGTCATGCCCAAAAAGAAAGGTGAGCAACAAACAACCAAAACAATTAGATCTGAAGGTGGAAAATGTCAGAATCAAATTCAAAATGCAACTTTTAGGGTATAAACTACCTATAATTATATCATGCAATCCATCAAACAATGTGGTCAAATCAGCAACTTTGATCACGGTAATAACTCTGCAGCATAGAGTGAAGTTTTGGAGCTCGACGACGGAACAAGGGTTCCAAGCGAAAAGTTGATACGCCAGATAGCCACCTATCAGCATCGTACATCTCATTCCATGCCTGAACTATCTCATCAACTTCAAAGTCTAAAAAAAGTCATACAACAGAATGTGTCAGAACTTTTAGATTCTAAGCATTTCATTGGCAAGCCGATCACAAGAAATATGAATCGAGTAAAATAAATAAGCAAAACAATAGCGTGTACCTTCCAGAGCAGTTTCATTTGAACAATGGTTTTTTACCATAACAGCTACATCAGTTGGAGATGCTCCAGCAAGTTCGAATTTTTCGACAGCAACCTCCAAGCATTCTTCCCAAGTAGGTAAACTTAACTTAAATTCCACAACTGAACGCTCATACAGCAAGGTTCCCCACAATAGGTGTATATGAGATTTCATCTTAGTGACCTGCTCAGCGGCTTCTTCAGGTGTTAATTCTTTCATCAAACCATCCAGCCCTAGTTTTTGCAACTCGGATTTCTCCTTTTCGGCTTTGGAGAGCCCATTTAGTCGCTGCTCCTCCATCTCTTCCCACATCTGCACGCCTCTTTCCATGCTATCCTCCGCCTTGTTGAATAGCTCCAACACCTGCGCAGACAGCCCGTTCTCTAGATCAACCTTGCTCCCAGTTGCGTAATACCAGGACAGCTTCGCTTGTTCAAATTGCTGCTGCCCAAGAGCGAGAAGAGCTTCGTAGAAATCTGGCTTGATTTTAAGGGCTTCTTCGTACCTCATTCCTGCCTTTATGTATTCCTTTTTTGCCCATTCATAAGCAGATTGTATTGCGAATTCCTTAGAGCCACCATCTTCTTTGAGAAACACTTGCTTCCTAGCTTTTGACATGTGTACATTGCCCCAGTTAAACATGGCTAAGGCAGACATCTCTTGGAACTTTGCAGCTGCAATTTCAAAAAGGTCTTGAGCAGCTTGACTCGTAATAGTGTCTTCCATCGCCTCGGAATACAACTTCATCCCTATCTCGTGGAGATCCAAGTATGAATCACAGTCGAAGCCAACATGATTTCTGAATACCCGCGCAAACTGTACAATCCAGTCCTCAAGACACGTTTGGCCTTCCAGTTGATCAACACTTTTCTCCACAAATCCATTCTCCAAAGTCGTAAACGTTCTGCTGGTATTACTCTGAACTTCCACTTCATTACTTCCCTCATAAAATGGTTCCTTTTCGGGACTAATTTCCGATATGTATAGTCTCAAAAAGCCCTGAGGGTCACCCGATGCCTCAGCTAACCTCAGCTCATCAGACGTCGTGATAGTTACCAAATCACCTTCTTGATCTTTGTACTTAATAAGCACGCCATGCAGGCTCGGGAACCGATCCAGAACGACATTCCTAACGGTTCTGATATTGCAATTTACTGGTAACTGAGCCCATCTTATATCTTCGCCAAGGATCAACTTCACACTCTTGGTCACGACTTTTTCTTCCCTGACACTTAGTTTCTCCTCCACGACAACCTTGTCCTCAGCCTTATCAGGCTTCCTCTCTGTGTCAGGTTCCGGTATTTTTTCTGCCACGACTTCCTCGACCTTCTTCCTAGAATCATACTTGCCACTTTTCTTCTTTTTCACCCTATCTTTGTTAGTCCTACTTGAAATTGGTGTCCGAGGAGTGGGAGGAGGGGGTACGGGCTCGTCATACTCAGGAGGTAGAACAATTTCTTTATCCTCAAGGCCACCCTTTTCCCCAATTGCCTTTTTCACCTTATCCGCAATTTCTAAAGCAGTCAAATTGTTTGGCTCCATACTCAACACATTGTTAACATCCCTCAAGGCCAAATCCAGCCTGTTCAAAGCATCATAACACCTTGCCCTCTTCAACAGGGCTTTGCTGTACTTGGGGGCAACTTCAAGAGCCAGATTGCATTCGTTTATCGCTCTCGGGTACTCCCCAAGCCCCATCTGCATATAGCAAGCAGCCATATTGCTCCTCAAATAAGCCACATCAATGTGGTTCCGAGGCAATAACTTGAGAGCTTTTTCATATTTCAACATTGCTCCTTCATGATCACGTTTCTGAAACAATTTGTTCCCTTCTTCTTTCAATTCTTGGGACATATTGATAAACACAGCAGTGTCTTCATCAAATGCTTTGGAAGTACGTTCAGAAGAAGCTCTGCTATGCTTAGGATTTCCATCATTATTAGATGTTGGAGTCCCGGGACCTTTCTTCTTCCCTGTTGGCTTCCCCATGATCCCTAAATCCAGAAAAAAGCTTCAAACTTTCTAGCAACTTCCTTTAACCATACTAAAGATGTAATATCGAGGCCCCGCCACCACCTGCAAGAATTTTCCAAGCTCATTAGCAAAAGAATAAAGAACCTCAAAAATTATCATATGTCAGTATAAGAACCACCAGACATGGAGTTTTTCCATTTTCCCTAATCCCATGAATACCAAAGTCTTAAGCTTTAAGAAAGCTTTAATCTTTTACTGAATTACTTTTCATTCAAATTCCACAAACACCGGCGGCAAAAATTCTTAGAGCTTGAAATCACCGAACAATGAACGAATGGACACCTCAAGAACCACAAACAGGAAGGGATTCAATCTTACTGCAGAAAGAATCCACTAAGAGCGAACACAAACAAAGAGCAAACATGTGCAAATGAAGAAGGAACCAAAAAAAGGAGGAGAATTCGTGATAAGGAAACTTCTAAAGTTACATACTTTCCTCTTCAAAAGAGAATCCAGCTCAGAAAAGTAATTTGGGCTTCTCAGAAAAAACAAAATACTAATAAAGAAATTCAGAAGCAAAACTGAAAACACAAACATTCCAAGTAAAACTCAAAAACAATTACAGAAGAAATTCCAAAGAAGCCAACAACTTTTTCGATGAACTAATCATTCAAGCTAAGAGCAAATTCAAAACAAAAAAAAAATGAAATAAAAGTTTCATACCGGGGAGAAATCCTATCGAGGAAAAGGGGAGGGGAATGCCCCTTTAGCACCACCAACAACAATCAAGGCGTTGATGAATTATGATGACTAATGAGCGAATTCTTTTTTTTTCAAGGCAATAAATAAACCTTATTTTAAGTTCTTAAACGTGTGTGATTATACAGGTGGGGAAACGAATGATTGATGAGAAAGAAGAAGGCAGAAGAAAAAGAATCCAAATAATGACATGATTAATAAAAAAGTTTTGAAATAGAAGGCAGAAAAAGAAATACGAAAATTAAAGTATATTATTAATATTTTCTCAAGCTGAATAATTAATTATTAGGACAAAACTACTAGTAATATGGAAACTATTGGAAAGGGAGAAATGGTCAGTCAAAGGAATGTTTTCTGGGAGTTTGCCCCCCAACCCTAACTTATTTTAATGCAAAAATTCAATACTACCAAGTTGGACCATAATTTAAGCTAGTGGAGAATTGTTTATTTGATGATAGTACTTAAACAAGATTAATTAAAGTGAGTTTGGTAGGGTTTGGAGCTTGATATAGAACAGTAGCGTGGAATAAATCAAAATGTGGTTCTTCACTTCTTGTTCTTCACTTCTTCTTGCCATCTCATCTTGGAATGGCTATGGTGAATTTTGAATTCCCAATTTTTCAGGGCAGCACTGTCCGGTGGCCGGTGGGTTTTATTGGTGGGGCCGGCGGCAACTTATGGTATTTGCATTGCTCGAGTTTAAAAAAAAAAAGGAAAGAAAAAAAGATGTGTCTTTTCCTTCTAGTCGATTAATAGTAGCATACATACAAAAAGAGTAGCAGTTGGTAAAACAAAACTACAAATGGTCACTTTATGGTGATGAAGAGTGTCCATTCTCTATCTCTACTCACTCTCAGCCTCAGGTCAAAGCGATGATTTCTTCCTCTGCAGCTGCCTTTACGCAGAGAAACCAGGCACGCAGGAACCAAAAGGTCTTCTATGCTTACATGTCAGCTGAGACGCCTGAGACTAATCTTACACATACATTTACCTAGACAAGAGGCTCAGTGAGAACCCTTTTCAGTTTCTGACAGATGCATTATACTCGAAGAAAAGGCATATTCCTGCATGATCATGTCTGTCTGCAGCTCCAGGGCCCAAAAAAAACCCATTAAACCCTACCCTACAACTGGGCAGTAGGGTTTCGTGTTTACACTTTACAACCCAATCAACCAAAATGGTGTTCATATACGAGAGTAACGATACTACTTCAATGAGTTTGTACATAGGTGATTGTGGTACTGTGCGATACAAGTAAAGGCATAATGCATGATTATCATTTTTTTATGATTAAATTTCTGCGGTGCCGCCCTTTCCCACCATTATTAAGGAACAAAAACCCTAGTCCGCACTGGCCTGGACTCATTGTTTGATACTACCGCGTTGTATACTTTTCCTCGCTTCTCTACTTCTCTGACCAATCATTTTCATAAATAATGCGCCCATTCAAACGATCCAAATCCACCCCACACCCCCACAACAAAGGAAAAATTGAAAAAATCCTAACCAAAAAAAAAAGGAAACGAATAATAAACGAACCAAACATCTGAAGGAGAACAACAAAAGTTGGCCAAAAGTTTGCCACGTTGTATAATAATTAACAGTTTGTCACATCTTTTAGCTTACATGAAATTAAGTTCAGCAGATGCTACTCGGTCCTATCTATGTTGTTGCAGCTTTTCTGGACCAGTATATACAGCAACTACGAAAAAGCAGCCAGTCCCAAACCCAAAACAATAAGGTAATGTTAGATTTATAGTAACCACAAAAATTTGTGACACTTTGTAAAACAAATAGAACCCTATCGAGAGATATGATTAACAACGGCTTAGTTGGCTGTGTCATTGTTGATTTTGTTGATCAGGAAAGTAAACGAGACATGCCACGTTTCTCTGCACATTTCCAACAGCAGGACAGAAAGCTGAAGATACCTGCTTCTGTTGGTTGACCAATGTCCTTCTCCCTTTTCTCCATAACCCTAATAAATTCATCAGCACTCAAGTTCTCATCGCGATTCGCATCAAAAATGTGGAATATTATCTCGACAACATTGTCAGAGAGGGAAACACCGCAAACCTGGAACAAGAAAGCCATTCAGTTTATAGGATACATCAAATAGCAACAAAAAGAGAAACAAATTACTAACTCTAAACCGTACTTGATATGCAGCCCGTTTAAAGTCTCTCTTTGTTAAGAGGCCGTTCACTTTGCCGAAACTGAAAAGTGCTAGCGAAAAAGGCTGCAACTTCTTCCGAAGCTCGGCAAAGCTTTTAAAATCATCAAACGTAAAATGAATATTGCTTAGACGTGGAACTTTATCCAAATCATCAGCCCTGTCAAGCAACTTGCTTAGGTGCTTCAAATCAGCAGAGGCAACCATTGACAAAGCAAAGTCCTTGGCTGATATAGTCCCTCTGCATTTGTAGTCATAGTGGGCAAATTCCAATCTTAGCATCTGGCAGAATGAATCAGTTAGCATTTATGTATGCGGCGTCCTCTATAGCATCTAAACAAAAAACACGCATACCTATGTACATCATGTGAATTCTCAGAATAAAGTTGAGCAAAAGGGTTAGACATATTAAACTGCCAATCCTGCAACATAGAGACAGACGCATACACCTAACCTAACATCTGACGGTGATTTGTAAATTGACAACAGTACAGTAAATCATGTCCTATGAGTTTGTCCAAACTTTCAGTATTGCTAAAAACATTCCACAAGACTACTCCTCTATCCTGGGCCAAGGTTTCGAGCTGTAATTTCAGAGTCAATTAAGATCCCGCATGTTAACTTGCAAAACTTATAACAACATTTGAGAGATGGCAACTAAAATGGCGATGATCATGTGGAAATAAACCATCCAAAAGTAACAAGACTTCATGCATAGTAAGAAGTAGAGTCCATACTTCATCGTGAAGGTCCCTGAGAAATTGGATAAATTTGTCATGATGAAGACACTTTTTGCCATCTTTACCAAAGAAGTACTCCACTAGGCCACCGTTTTCTACTGAACCTCCAACAAGACTATGCCCTGCTCGAACCCCATCACAATGGACAGCACCCTGTCGATTATGCGCTCGCATCAGAGCCATTACTTTCTTGAATTCCTCCCTATCAATTTCCCTACAATAAAAGATACATGTCATGAGTATGCAGGAGGATGAAATTTATTAATAAGTTCTTGCTGTGGGGCCTCCATTAGACTATAAAATTACACAACAAAGATGATAAATAATACAAGAGAAAGATTAAATAAATGAGTAGAACAAAATACTGAGGAAAATCTATGGCCCTTTAGACTATACTACGGACTTGAAACAAATAAATCTCTTTGTAACCTTTCACTGCCGCAGTTCCAATCAATGAAGCACAGAATTCGACAACCTTAACTTAGTCCTTTCTAAATGCGATAGATTAATGTTGGTGCACTACACATAAAAATATAGATTCTCGTGCTTTCTGGTCAATTTTAGAGTTCTATAGGCAAACAATAACTTTGATGTACTACTCTTCCTCGGCACCAGGACTAGAAAATGAATAGAACAATGGCATACAACTACAACTAAAGGAAAAAATAAATAAAATGTTCTAAGTCAAGGAAACATTCCAACTTGAATAAGTTCCCCAATATTAGAAAAATAAATATAAAAACATTTGAACCTAGTACTCACTTGTTACAATCAAGATCAAACATCTTAAAGGCCACTGAAAAGCTTGATTCCGGGATACTTAGCAATGTCACAAAAAATATGTACCTGCGAGACATAAAAGATGACAAGTTATCAGTGTTCACTAGCAGCACAGGCAACCAGGAAATGCAACAGGTAAAAGACAGGACAAAACTGACGTGCAGAGTACATACAACATTCCCCATATATTATTCCCAACGAAGGAGTCAACGAAGATACAATGAACAAAAGTAACAAGGTGAAACTCACTCTTTAAAGGATATGAGACCATCATTGTCCATGTCAAAGAGCATAAAGAACTTTGACGGGGCACAACGCAGATGACCTGGACTCCGTTCCCCTCTTAGGTATCCATCTCGTACAAGATGCGACTCAGATGGGGGGAAAACAGGTACAACTGCTCGCATCAAGTCTGCTGGAGTCATGAATTCTTCTCCATCATCAGCACGAAAAGAAGCAAAATACTCAAATACCTTTAGGACAAAGAGAGCAAGTTATTATCAGTTCAATAGATTCTCAGCTTCACGAAACTAAAGGATAGCTAGAAAAGCATGGGATCAGAGAAGATTAACCAGAAAATTTTAAGATACACATAAGTTAACAAGGTGCCTCCTTTTCCAGCATAAAACAATTTATAGCCTAGTCTTGTTTCATCTGCCAACATTTTACAGGAACTCCTTAACCACATGCATTTTCTTAAAGTTTTCTATTTTTTACTTCTTTTTTGTTAGTCTTTAAAATTAATGTCAAGTTGCAACCCACACATCAACACGGATCACACAAACATCCAGTAGACGCAAAATTTATGTCCTAAAAATATAGACATCCACGGCAAACCTAATTCTCAGAAGAGCATTTTAGTCTTCCTTTTCTAGTTGATTTTACATTGATATGCAAAGCACAAACTTATGATGATCTTCTCTCCCTCACTCAGCTACTCTTTATGTTATTGCCAGGCGCCATCTGAAGCACATCATTGCCACTGAACAAAAACACTATGGGCAACTGAAACTTGTCTATCTCTTACAACAAATGCTAATTAAAACTTAATACAGCTTCAACCAGAGAAAATCACTAAATCAAACTTCCAAATTTATTCAATACTAAACACATAGTAAACCAGGCGAAAATCAACCATCCTCTCCCCAAGTATGCAGATATGATAAAAAAACAACAGAAGGATGTTTTAACTTTTCCATTTTGAAATATGAGATTGGTAAATTACCTTCTCCGGAGGACTTCGCATTCGTATCCGTTTCTCATAATTGAAGAAGACTTTTCTCCTATAAGCCTCTGCAAACAAACACATTTCAAACCTCGGATCCAGTATACCCAATATAAACACACAAACAACCATTTCTATCTTATGCAAGAAAAATCAACCGTTACTAGCGGAAAAAATGGTAATTAAAAAAAAAAATTCTTTTCATCAAACACCAAACCAATTACCTCGAAAACAAATCTTAGTGGAAAAAATGCCGAGTGGAAAGAAACCCTTTTAATGTAATAAAGAATTAAATCATATATCACCTCCAAAAATAAATCTTGACTGACTATCCGAGACATCAGAGTTAAGAGCAGGTGCAGCTCCCGCTGATGATGAATTGATGATAGAGGCATCAGCGAAGGATAAAGAATAACCACCATAAAGAGCGACCCCAATTACTGCGGAGCTTGTAATGATTCCGGCGATCCATCTGCCGGACGAAGCTTTATCGCCATTGAAGTGGGGAAATTTTCGGGGCGGAGGCAATGGCGGTGATGGTAGGGAAGAGTGGTAACGGATGTGGATGGAGAAAGTGCGGAAGAGTTGAGATCGCCGGAGAGTTGACCAAGCGGACATAGTCGGAAGAGGAAACAGGTGAAGATGGCGGGGAACTGTGGGGTTACTGTGAATTTGTCAAATTTCACCGAACGGATCAGGGATAGAGGACCAACTTTTTATTTTTTTCAATTTCTACTGGGATAATTTTTTCATTAATTTTAATAATAATAATAATAAGATAGAAGTTATAAAAAAGTATGTCTAACAAAAGACCACTCTCTAAAGACAAATCAAGTTCTTCTTTTTTTTTTTAATTAATCTGCTATTCAATTACATTCATTCACGGTAAATAAGAAACAATATTAACGTTCCAGCCTCTACCGCATGTTCAGCCTCTAGTAGCATTAATTTGTATTTTACCTAAACCACGTGTTGTAACTAATTTATTAATTAACACTGTCAAAATTTTGATATTTATTACTCATTTTTTGAAATATAAAAGAAAAATTCCAATTTAAGTACCATGAGAATAAGGGATCTCCACATTATTTACTGTAATGATTGGTTCCCAAATCATGTTACTTATATTTATGCGCGGGGGAGAGTCGTAATCTGGTTCGGGCTTCCTGTCAGTAGGAATCCCTCTCTCCAATCCGCTCTAAGAGACTTATCTATATCTTGTTAAAAAATAGCGTAGCGACACGAGGAGCAAGGCGAATTGAGGAGCGAAGCAAAGAGATTAAGAGCAAAGTGCATGTCGCAGATCGAAGCGAAGTTTGTTCTTCATAAATACTGGGAAATTAACAATATTTTATTCCAAATTTCGAATTTTGTCCTCGAAATTGTAAAAAAAAAAAAAGAAGAAGCAAATTGCACTTTAAATTTAATTAATTTTACAAAAATTTGTCTTTAGTCAAATTTGAGAAATTGCATATTGACTTTCAATATACATATTGCATTAATTTTTATTTTTTTAAAAAATATTAAACCAATAAAGAGAAAGAGGGGGTGCCTGGTATGAGAATCATTCCAAACCCCGTCGGGTAACACGCGGGAAAGTTTTTTGGGTGGTGCCTTGCGGGGAGGAGATTAAAAGGGTTAACCAATCCGAATAATAAAGTATAGTTTGAAGGTATATTTTAATTTAATAATAATCAGTTTTAGAAGCAAAGCACTCTGATATAGTTCTCCCTTCGATCCAAGTTGATTAAAATTGTTTTATTCGTATTTTTATTTTTAAAAAAGAAAAGAAAAAAAAAAAGAAGGAGGTGTTGATTGAAAAAGGTAGCCAACCTAAAAGCATCATCATATCCAGTGAAGTGCTGTTATTAACATCCCCACTTATATATTTACTTCAAGTCCAAGAATGGATGTAGTAGTACCCATTTATTCCGCCATCATCATCTCCGGACTCTGGAGAGGGTGTTTCAGTTTCAGTGGTTAGACCCCCATCCACTTCCAAGTTGCAATATAACAATGGAGAACCTGGCCCAACCCATTTTCAACTCCGTCCCACCATTCCAAGTCTTTGTCCCCTCAGTTCTCCATTTTCTAATACTGGCCCATTCACTCCACTTTCTTCATACACGTTTACAGCCTGGTTCCAAAATGCATTCTACACTTTGTCAACATTTTGCTTTATTATTATTGATTTTTATAAACTGTCTGTACCTCTTTCTCTTAGTGATTTTCTTCAATTAATAATGGGTTCTTCTTCTTTTTTTTTTTGTTTGGGAAATAAAAAGCCCGTTATTCAATTAGTGGTGCTGGTGGTAGTAGTAGTGGTAATATTTTTTGTTTCAAAGTTTTCTCTGTAATTTATTCTTCTCCTTTTTTTTTTCTTTTTCTTTTAAAGTTTTCTTTGATGGTTCCAAATTCCAGCGAAAAGCCAATTGGTCCAAGCGTCCAACTGTCAGTCACTCGAATCTCCGGTTTCGGTGGTTTGTCCCACCCCCCCCCACAGGCCCACAGAGAGACTGCACAACTTTTTCTTCCAAAAATTTTCCCACGAAATTTCCAGATCACAAACATCTCCTTCTTTGAATTCTTTCGTCATCTTCCACGCCAAGCCTCAATGCCTTTGTTCCTGCCTGCAATTCCACATTCCACTCTCCCCACCCCCCAAAAAGTCAGTTCTCACAACAACATTATAATAATCAAATCATTTCCTACTTTCATTCATACCCAAATCATTTCTGTTTCCAAATACTAATAAATCTAAATTGCAACGATACCACACGCAATAATACCAAACAAATTAAAAATTACCAACAAAAAAAAAATACGTAATACGTAACGTACCTTTAACACGAAGCTGAACGCACGGACCCCGACCAGATACAACCAATGGACGGACGGCGAACGGGTCAAACAGAATACGTCAACACGTGATGGTGATGTAATCAGTGGATCAATACAGGAAATGAAGAACTAGATCAAATTTGTGAAAATCCCCAATTTCACGAATGAAAATGAATTTAAAACTCTCGTTTAATGTTTCTTCTGTTTAGTGTTTTGCCTACTACTAGTAGTATAATAATTACTTTGATTCTTTTCTTCTTTTTTTTTTTTTGTTTAGAGTGTGTGTGTTCAGATGAGGGGGAGGGTAAAATCGTCATATAGTTCCTTCATTTCCCATTCAACTATGTACACAAAAATCTTCTGCCCCTGTGTTTCTGTGTGCTTGTTCCAACATCTTTTGCTACTGTTTTGGGGGTGAGGGTTTCACATCGCCGGAGTACAATACAAAAAGGGAACCGCCGGTCTCTGAGATCTGTCTGCCCGCCGCCGAGCTGTAAAGTAACAATTTCTCATATTCAAAATCGTCAAACCAAAACCGTGTACCTACAAAAAAATTCAATACTTCCTCTGCCCGTTCCTTTCACGGATCTTCGGCGGCGGCTTTGGACATCACTGACAGCCGGCTAGGTCTCCTCTGGAAATCGCCTCGGCGCCGAATCTGATGCGATGACGGTCTAATCAACGCCGCCAGCGCTCGCTTCACCAGATCGCCTTCCACCGTGCCGATCCGCACCAGCGAATTCTTCATGGCCGATCTCTGAATAGTCAGGTTCTTCAAGGAGTAGGACGGCGACTGATTCCCCGACGGCGCCGGCGAACTGGCACAGTTCTTGTGCAAGCTACACCGGAAGGATCCGGGATGGGTGGTGGGAGAACAGAGGCAGGTGCGCTTGATGCAGCTGCTCGGCTTACGGACCACCGGATGGGAGGAGGAGATGGCGACGGAGCGCCGCGGGGAGCTAGATCTCTCGATGGACATGCGGACGGAGGGGGTGGGGGAGATAGGAGCGAATCCATGGAGATTGACGCGCGTGGGGGACGCGGAACGGTGGAAGAAACTGGAGGAGGTGGAGGAACAGAAGCTGGAGGTGGAGGATGAATTGAAGGAAGACAGGTCGGAGGAAAAACGGCCGGAGGGGGAGCGGGAGCGGCGGAAGGGGGAAGAGATGGGGAGAACGGGCCCACTGCTGGAACGTTTAGAAGATGAGGTTCGGCAGGCCATGGCTGATGGGAATTAATTTGATTAAATTAAACGAGGAGAGAAGGGAGAAGGAGGAGGAAATGGGGGAAGAGGAGAGGGGTAATTTTTAAAAAGGGCCCTAAGGCTCTTCAGTTTGGCAAACCTAGCTGATCTCAAAGCCTGGCTTTATAGGAAAGGCGGAGCAAGGAAGGAGAGAGGGGCAGTAAGTGGTAAATAAGGGGAGTTAGAGAGGGGTAGATTTGGTAATGTAGAAAAGGCGTTGTTAGGTCAATGGGTTGGGTGGGGTTAACAGTTAAATAAACTATGTACATCTCCGACTTTGGATTGGGTCCTCCCCCCTCTCAAAGGGCTGAGTTGTCTTGTATTACTCTCTTATACTTATAGATTTTTCAAAATATAAGTTATTTTAGTATTTTAAAATAAATTAATAATTATTTTTTCAATTTTACTATTAATAAATAATGTCAATTCAATTTTATTTAGTTTTATTTATTGTTCTAATGTAATTAATGAGAGGTAAAATAAATATTTAACACATAAATTAATAATTGAATGATTATTTCTTTAATTTATATTTTGAAATAGAGGGAGTAGTATTTTACCATTTCTACACCCAAGACTAATGGTTCTCTACTAGTACTATATTATATAATTTTCAGAGAGAATGGAAGGATGAAGTTATAATAATGGTCATGTGTTTTGTCTCGGTAAAACGTCAAAAGTGTCTTTTGATTTATCTTCTCAATACTTTTAGATTTGAGGTAAAAATATTGTAATAAATATACAACACAGATGTTACGCCATTAATCATGCAAGAATCTCTCTGTCTCTTTATCGGCACATATTTGTTACTCTTTTCATTTTTATTTATATGTCTTTTTAGAGAAATTATCAAAACCAAGAATATATTAATTAATATAATTAAAATATAAAATGTACTTATTTATTGTCTATATAATTAATCACAAACCAATAGAAATTCATTATAAATACAATTTTATTTTCAATGTAAGAGTAATATTAGTAAAAAGTGGTCAAATATGCCTCGATTAGTGAAAACGACATATATTTAAAAAAAATTCATCAAATTCTAAAACGACATATATTTCAAAACGGAGTAAATACCAATTTTTCTGTTAGATTGGTATATACGGCGGTAATTTTAAATTGCAAAGATGCAAGAGATGGGTAAAACGTTATTGAATTGATGAAATGAGCAAGAAGGGAATAAACAAGCTATTATTACGACAAGATTTTTGTTGATTATTTTCCAGTTAAAAAAAACACAGCTCCAATATTTGTAAATTACATTGTACTCTTTTCGGTCCTTAATATAAAACATTTTGATTTTTTCTATGTTTCACTTATTATGCATTTTTAATTGATAAAAAAACTTAAAAATATATTTTTACATTCGTTATTATGTTCTCTTGATTGTTCTGAAATATTTTTTAAAAAATTTTGTTAATTAAAAATGTGTTATAGATGAAACATGAGACAAACCAAAATGCCTTGTATTAAGAATTGGAGAGAATATGTAATGCAACCGATTCGTGAAATATTTACTCATACTAATACCTTTTTAAGATCATATTTATGGGTATTCTAGATTTACCTAAACTGTAACGGAGATAGAGCCTACTTAAAAATAAAATAGTACTACAAAGAGAGAACTCTAATCACAGTATACTTTTTACTCGGTGTGTCCAATTCTTTGTGGTCGATGATGACAAGTCTTCTGTGTCTATTAGGTTGTTTGCTGGATAGTTACTTTCTTTCTCCTCCAATTGTATATATCCTGTGTTTGCAGTAGGAATCGAACATGGGAAAAAAGAGAAAAAAAAGAAAAAAAAAAAAGAAAAAAAAAAAAGAAAGAAAAATGGATGACGGGTGGGGCTAATTAATTTGGTCACAGGAACAGGGAAGAAAACTCAAAAAAAGAGAGAGGGGGGCGGGCCGAACAGGTCCCGACATCATCACATTCACCCAGTTGTACTTGTATGTTAGTATATCTATATCATGTATGTATGTGTGTCGTAGTTACAACTAACGACTTCTTTTTTAATTTTTTTTCTTCTCCGAAACATATATAGGAGGAATATGGGACTATATGACAAAGCATATGTATAATGATTCAAACCTAGTTGTTACAACTTACTACAGTTAGGAATCTTCTAATCTTTTAATTTATTTTTAAAAATAAAAACTATATTGTATCTATCTCGAAAAAAATTACATTTTATAATTTATGCATTAATATGTATAACTTTTTTATTACATTATAATATAAATTATTTTTCTCAGATTGGGACTGAATATGTTTTGTCTCCACACCTCCTCACCAAATCTCATCACCATTTTCGTATTCTTCCAGCTGTCCTCTCCCTTTCTTTTATATTATTTTTTATTTTTATTATTATTCGTATTTCCTTCATTGCATATAGCATTCTCTTTGAAAATATCGTTCCAAACCCACGCAAAAAAAAAAAAAAAAAAAAATCTAACCCCCCTTTCTGGCCAATTTGCTAGCTATCTGGCGTTAGTAATAAGACATAGTAACGTTATTTTAAAAAAACTATAGCGGTAGTATAATAATTGTGGAACTATTATAATTATTATTTATTTTGTCTATAAATTATTATTTATAAAAAAATCAAACTGGATAATAAATTACAAATAAATAAAATATCATACATAAGAATATAAAAGTGGTTTTAACTTTTAATACTGAACTAATATCTCATTCTGTAAAATAAAAATTTAAATTAGATAATTATTTAGATCAAATAAAGTATATGTACATAGTTTTAAATCTTAACTTGCTTGTGCTGTATTTTATGGATTACTGTATATATGGATTCGTGTTGGTAACAATAACATAATCAAAACTCCTTTGTGTTTGGTGGGAAAAAAAAGGGGAAAAAAACTCCTTTGTGGCCTGTTTATAAACCACTTAATGCTTAAAATTATTGCATTAAGTATTTTTTTTTTATTTCATCATATTTGATAACAAAAAATGAACTTCTTAATGAATTAAGTGGTGTTGAAACTGTAATACAAAATATAAGTAATAAAAGTTAGCTTATTGTTTATTCCATAATTATTTAATGAATTTAATATTTCTAATTCAACATTAAACATTCAAAATTAATCACTAATTTTTATCAAACAAGCCATGTTTAGAATTCATCCTCCTCCAATTCTCAGTCCAGATTATTTGGAACTACAACCTTATTTTTCTCAATGTTTTTTTTTCTTTGTATTTAAGAGGATTAATAGTGGTTCTCCATCGAACTCGTGAGCTATTGGTCAAAGATGTGACGTCTTACCCATTAGGCTGCACCTCGTTGTCTCTTATTTTTCTCAGTATGTGTTATAGTATTTTATATACTTTCTCTTATTATTGTATTGTGTTTTGAAATTATTGTCTAATTTGAATTTTCAATTTTAATACAAATTAAATTAATAGTAAATATCCAAACTGGACAATAATTATGGGACAAAGTAATATTACTAACCAGAAAAGATCCAACTACATTTATTTTACCAAAACTCGGAGTAGTACGTACATTTTACATCACTTCTCTCAACAAAGACCAAAACATAAAAGAAGAAAAACAAAATAAACACGATATACAACAATTTGGGTCAATTAAATTGTTTAATGAATTGTGCTGTTCTAGATGACGGCTTCAATACATGTCCACACTCGGTCTATATCTCCTTCCGGGTCATCATACATTTCCATACTTCCCCACCTTACCGATCTGTATAAGTAATTGTTTTCGGCCTTGAATCACATTTTGAGTTTGAGGCGCTGCTATTGGAATCGTTTTCATACATTATTAGTATTGTTATTATTAACAACAATATAGCAAGCTAAAATATAATTGAATCAAAATATTGTGTATGTGAAAACAAGGGAGAAGTAAAGAATGATATGAACAATCAAGCCATTCATCGTTGAGTTGTGCTAGTATGTTAGAACAAGATGAAAAGGGCAAGTGTTAATATGAAATGTTTATATGATTGCGAGATGCTACCGCCACTTCCAACTGTCAACAAATTGACGCATTCGTTGGTTTTAATTCACATTTCCGAATTCCTAATCCGACGGCTAAGGGTAACCCAACCTTACTTGTACTAGTACATTACGTGCCCATCGCAGACTTATTAATTAGTCAAGGTGAAGTTACTTGCGCGTTAATATATCAGAGATAGTTGTAGCACCATTAGTTTGGTCATCTATACAAGAAAATAATAATAATAATAATGCAAAATTGGTCAAGTTGTGTACTTACGAGAAAAGAGAAGACTTATCAACAATGTTGGCCTTTGGCATCCCTGTGGAGGTGTCTTCTTCAACCACGCCGCCCCCGCTCCTAATAAGGCAAGGCAGCTGATTCATTTGGACTGCAGATCGTCGTCTTTCCTTCATTTCTTTTCAAGTCCCCTGCAGTTTCTTTTCAAGCCTTGTGAATGTATATATAATGATCCCCTGGACCCTCCCTACTGGAGTTTAGAATAATGCACACTACAATGATGATTTTTTTAAATAAAATTTATTAGTTTTTTTATTACGTTTGACAGTATATATACACATTGACACACACTTTCAAATCACCATGCCCAAAACACACATTTCAACTTTAAAATTAGTACCGCATTACAACTGAAACCTGCCACCATTTTTGGCTGAACATTAAGGAAACTGGAAAATGCCATACTCAAAAGTGCTTAGCATCCTCAACCCACCCCACAAATTTGGTTACAATGCACATGCACATGTTCAGCCCGGTTCAACAGCTAAAAGCTTCCCCTAAGCTACCATAACTGCCGTACACCCCCTATACCTGAAACTTATCAGTAACACATCACAAATTTCTGAGCATTTACATTATTATGGTGATCACGTACAGCTTGTATCACCACCAAATGATGTATACCACCACATCACCGTCTCCTGCAGCTCCCGTTTTAGTAAGCAGGTTTATCTCCTTCGTAAACTTCTCCTTCGGTTGGTTTTGGGGTATGCTCTTTCGTGTAAACACGGTGCCGTCTTTCTCTTCCATATATAACCCAGAATAGTAACGACAGCATTACTGCGACCGCAACCATCACAAGCCCGATGTACACCCATTTGCTGTACCGCAGCAAACCAGGGCAGTAAGTTGTGTATATGTCATTAAATGTTTGTCTAACGAAAGAGCAATCTTGCAGGCTAACCAAGTACGGCCCATAATGGTATAAACCAAAGCTCACATTTATACCGGCCGCCATCTGGCCATACAGTGACGGAGTCAGCCTACCCGGCGTCACGCATACCCCATTTGGTGAAACTTGACAGACGTAGTTACTCCAAACCTGTATCATTCAGATGATCACGATGAGCTTAACTTAGCCATACCACTGAAAGCCATATCTCTCTGTCCATTTTTGTTGTTTGGACACAACTCAAGAAACAAAACTACAGCATAAAAAGTCTTGTGTAATATAGTGTTGAAATGGTAGACAGTAGCTCCGGAAGCTAATATTTGATCTGGGAATAACATCATCCTTAACTTTTTACTGCTAATCCAAAGTTAACGATGTCAAGCACCAAATTATTCACCATATTCCTCCTTTAATTACGGGTGTGGCAGTTATAAATAAGACCAGAAAGTGCTAGGATCAGATTTGAGTAAAAAGTACCTGGGTTGCATTGTCCAGGTCCACCTCCCCAGATGAACATGTCCGATTACTCAAGTCACCATTGAATGGATTGCAAAGCAATGGCAGTGGAGGACCAGATTGATTGTAATAAAAGGGCACGAAAGCAGGTGCGAAATTTATATTAGATACATTAGTGATGACCTCATTAATTACTTCAACTAATTGGGAGGTTACTTCTTTGCTTCTACTCAAGGTCTCTTGTGCTGTGGCATTGTCAACACAAGGCAGAATGTCATCCAACGACGTATAAGCAGTAGGGTTTTGGACCCATTGATTCATTGATACACATGTGTCTCCTGTTACACTGCATTAAGAGATAATTGAAGCTCCGGGGATCAGCCTTTTTGAACAGATTGATACTCCCTCTGTCCCAAAATTATTGTCCACTTTGAAATTTCACTTTTAGTACAATTTGAACTAGAAATGAAAACTCAAACTGGACAATAATTATGGGACGGAGGGAGTATTACATTATGACAAGGCATGGCAAGTGCACTAGCACTAGACGGAAAAACATAGAAGCATTACAACCAAACCAATCAAACAGCCCTTTTCCACAATGTGGGCATGCCCATTGATACTTACTTGTGGAGAAGAAGAAAAATTCCACATAATATGAAGGTTCCAGTCACCAGAATCCATCCAGCTATCACCAAACTGCAACAATCAATAATCAAAAGCATCATTTTGAATTTGTAAGATACCATCATTAGTCCATTAAAAAGGATGATAGGAGAATATTCAAGCACCAAACAGTAAAATATGTGCATATGGAAGTAGCTATCTCACTCACGTGTAAACAAGAAGCTGCATGCCGAATAATGAAAACACTGGAAAGAACGTGCACCAGGTCAGCACAGTAGAAGCGATTTAATCATTGTGATTGGTTGTCTAAATACTAAAACAAGCAAAATAATCTTACCGAATCCCAGGAATGTCAAGAAAAGCATAATAGCCGAAAGAAGGATGAGAGCCAACCTCCTGCATGATTGGTATGCAAAGTTTTTAGCTCCCGAGATTCATGGATTTATTTATATGCTAAAAATATAATAATACGAATCTGATCACCCACACAGAAGCTATGACATCTCTGATATCTTTTGAATTTTTTTCCGTTCGTGTAGAAAGAGTGGTGGCAGAAGAGTTGAGCTTGTTCTGAATCTCATCTATGTCGGATTGCACATTTGCAGGAAGGAAAACTTGAGCAACCCCAACCTGCTTTGCTGCGGAAAGATAACCAGACACATTCTTAATATTGCTAACTGTGCCATCGGCCTGATCCACAACATACTGGAGTGTACGTGTTGTACTGGTGTGGAATTTATCCTGGCCAACATACAATGTAATACATCCTACACTGAAAATGCAGGTTCCAAATTAGCCCAGAAATGAGATTATAATTACAGAGTTAAGCAATTGGGAGAGGGATGAGTACATTGCTACAACAGTGAAGAATATGAGCAAGATTAGCGAGAGGGCGTAAGCAGTTCGAGAATATCCATAAGGTTCCTTTCGACAGCAAGAGAAGTAAAGGCACATGAGGAGTAAGCACAGCCCGAACACCAGAAACCAAATCCCAGCAACAAGGAAAAAAGGAACAGCTGTATAACCCACGGACTGCAAACAATTTAAGCACAGAAGAAATTAAATTATCAAAGGACTGCAAAAATAAAGCTAACTCTTCAAATGTACATAAAATAGTTGAGCAAGCAAACCATATCAAACACAACAAGATTTAGGAGCGCAATAGATCCTAGTTTCTTACTCCAAACCCACAAGTACTATAAGGTTAAACAATGCAACTAATGAAGACGAAAGGCAGTAAACAGAAGCAATTTTTTTCCCTGTTTTTGGCTGAGTTCTTCAGAACTGCAATGCTAACAGCCTGGACTACAATGCTCTTGGTAACAATTGAAGTCTTTTACGAAAATTTCAGATACAGTAGTGAGACTTTTACAAACCAATAAACATAAAGCTGGCACAACGGTAGCATACTAAAAGCCGAAAACTTGGAGAAGATCCCCATTTTTTTTATAAAGCTCTCTTATAATTACTATAAAAGAAAAACCTAAGTCCCTTGTAAGAGAACTGCAACTGCAGGAACAGGCTAAAAGTAGCGAGTGAAAAACTGAGGTGGTGTTAAAATTGCATGGAACTTTTCTGATACTAGATACCAACAAGTGCTCGCTAAAGGCATTAGATATTTCGTTAAGCACTCCATTAATCGAGGTAAAGGAAACCCTTACACAACAGGCCAGGGCCTGAGTTTTCCATCAGCTTAATGCACAAGGTCAGGTTTGAGGCCATGGTGAACCCCATTTTAGTTGTAGGTTTCAAAAAGTTAATAGGCCAGTAACACAGATCAAAAGAACAGGCACTGGCAAGTCATCATTTCTAGGGCAGATACTCCCAAATTCTTACACTTTCCATAGCTTGAAGTAAGAATTTTTTGCAGGCTTTCAGCATTGTTAGTCAAGACAAAAGCTAAACGGTATCCCAGGTGTAATGCATTAGAAAAAAATATCTAAATAGTTCAGGGAACTCATGCCTCATCCCAGACGATTGATCCACTTAAGTTTAGAAAAAGACAGTGAGCAAGAAAGCATCTGTTACTGTGATGGCCGGGGACAATGATTCAAGCTATTCAGGTTAGAATGGGAAGGAAAGAAAAACCAAATCCTGTTTCAAGTAAGGACATTCAATAGTCAAAAGAAACAGAAAAGGTAACATAATCAGTCTGCACCTCTCGAGAATATGAACACTTTTTTGACTTCCAACCAGCATTGCAATCGAGGAATATCAAACTTTATGAGTGGGTGCTGTCCAGCTCCTAAATGTTGCTCTTTAATTATAAAATACTAATTACAAAAAAAGGTCACACATCTCCGTTGATTCCTGCAAGCAACTATCCCCAAATAGCCAAGCTGGGAATCATTTTCACATAGTACTATATAGTTTCTAAACATTGTAATCTTTTTCAAACTTTTTTACTTTCATTGATCTGAAAAACTTCATATACTAATTACGGAGGGAGTTTACATATCAAGTGAGGCTATAAAAGGACAATTAAGGCAAAAACACTGGCTTATATAGTAAATTAAAGAGTTTCTGTTATAGGGAAATGGTCTCTCCGACAATCCCTTTTCTCCAGGAATCTCACAACAAATAATAATGTAACCGAAACCAAAAACTGATTGCATTCACATTACCAATGTTGACTCAGTGACTGTCTATAGCAAGGGAAATGGAAAAAATCAGCAAGAAGTTATTTTCTACTATTTTTCTAGCCTTGTTTATTAAATAAAATAAAAAAAAAAGACTTACAGCCCAGTAATGTTCATTGCTGATGTTCCATCCGCCAGTATATTTGTTGAATCCATCCAGGGGATCTTTTCTATAAGTCCTCTTTGCAGCCAATGTGAGATATGTGGAGTTCAAAGGAGGCTCCTCGTCACCTTCAGGAGTGGTATTAGCAGTATAAGGAGTAATGTTGTTGTCATCAGCAAGAACCCTCCTTTGTGTTGTCCTCAAAGAAGAAACCAACACCCCATAATTCTGCTTGCCAAAACCCCCTGAAAAATTTCCGGGCCCCAAAATAACAATCAAAGTCCAGAAAAAATCCCCAGCCAATAGGACCACATCAATTTAAAAAGCAATAATAATAATAATAATAATAATATGCCGGGTTTTCCAGTTACATAATTACAGTAACAGTCAAACAAAGAAAAGACCTTTCGTGCCAAAAAAAAAAAAAACAAAAGAGAGCAGAGGAAGATGTGCTCTGTTTTTTAACCTAAAACCCAGTTACAAAAAACGACAATGATCAAACTAACAAAGACGCTTTTACAAGAAGATGCCAGAAAAGTTTAAAAAAAAAAAGAAAAAAAAAAGAAGAAAATTTCTTTATAGAAAAATTCCGTCAAAAAAAAATAAAAAGAGTAGATTTTTATTTCACCTGAAACGGCAGTCGGAAAATGAGAGGAGTCGGCTCCATCAGCTCCAAAAACGAAGGAAAAGGAAGTGGCAAAGAGAAATGTTAGAATGGATAGTGGTAGCAGTGGCCCCTTGATGATGACTTTATTTTTGTTGTTGAAGGCTAACATTGTAAAATAGAGAGCAACTAATGGAGCTGGCTATCAGCTAGAGCTGCCTAATTAAACTAAACCAGGAGGTGGAAGAAGAAACAGGGATGGTACATATGCTATGGTAATCAAAGCCCACTGCCACTCCAAAGTCCAAGCTCTATAAAGCTTCACTTGGGCTAAAAGTTCACAGAGGAAAAAGGAGAGCTTTTTTACAGTTCAAATTCTGAAAGGAAAAAAGAAGGGAAAAAAAAAAAAAAAAGTTGAAGAGAAAAAGCAAAGAATGTGTTATGCAATACAGAGAGATGTCAATGCGGTGACGTGAAAGAAGAAACTGCAGAAGATGATGTCGTGCGGAGGAGATGGAGAGGGACAGTGTAAGTCTGTTTGGTTTTTGCTTTGTGTATTTTTCTGGGAATTTTGTTGTCTGTTTGAAGTTAAAACTCAAAAGAGTGTGGGAGTTGGAAATAAAGTTTTGGTTTGGTAAACTTCTTTTTATAGCAGCAATTTTTTTTTTGAAGACACAACAACACAATATTCAACACTGGGGGAGGGCGGGGGTGTGTTAAAGGACAAGTGTCTTTTCGCAGTTTGCATATAATATACATACATATCTCTAGTTCTCTACTTCGTTTACCCATACACATGTATTTATGTCCTGCCACACAACACAAATCTAACCACAATTTCTTTTACCTGATTTTTTTCTTTTCTTTTTTTTTTTAAAAAAAAAACCCCATTTTTAGAGGTGTCCTGAACTGTTAATTGATCATCATCAAAAAAAGAAAAGAAAAGGAGTAATGTCATGAAGTTATATCATGATGATATTAAGAATACATGATGAAAGATGAAGGCATCAACGTACTATTTTGGTTGATCAAAAATATCTCGGAATACAGGTCTTAATCAACATCGGTATTGAATTGAGATCTGCAAAGATAACTTTGTTTTATTAAAAGATTCAATGCGTTAATTATTATATTTGCAAAGATATTATTACGTACGTATCAAATGAGGAGGATTTGAGTGCTCTCCAAATGTGCCACCCGGTAATGCCCTTAATCCTCCTCTTTCTTTTTGGATTCAGAATGCCTTCTTCTTCACTCTCCCACCTATTACAACAGACTGTACTTCTTCTGTACAGGAAAAATAAAAGACTCCATCCATCCGTCCAAAGATTATTATTCATTTTGGATTTTTAATTTTAGTATAATAATTTTAGGACTAAGGAAGTATATTCATTTTACTTGTAGTACGTTCAAGTAGTGAGTGGAGTAATTAGTATTACTAATACAAATTTCTGTAATATCCTACATATATAAATAGATAGATCGTAGAAACAAAAATTTAAAGGAAAAACGAAGTTAAACTCCTTCCACGCTGTTGTGTAGCTTTATTCTGAATTATGAATGATGCGCCTAGTTATCTATTTTACATTTATCATTTAACTAAAGCGTAACCAATCTGTAATAATTTTGATCAAGTATTAGTAATCTGACTCCAAGTTTTCTCTTCTCTTAAAAAAAACAAGTGAGAGAGAGTGAAGAAAAAAGGGGATGGTGTCATGGTGATGGAAAAATTAATCAAAGGCAACCTGTCGCTTCGTCGTTGTTTTTGAATTGTTATATATATATATATATATATATAAGTGCTTTCTTTGAGGGGGAAAAATAATTTTTTGAATGTCGGTCGGGCATCTGCTAATAAGTCCAGACTCCAGATCATATTATTATCTGTATTATTATTAGGTAGATAGAGAAAACAGATATCCTGGACTAACCTGGATCGCATCGCACAATTATGATGTCTTTTTTGGGATATTATCTCTATATACTAGAGTACTAATTAAAAAGTAATTAAATACTGTAATTTATTTTCGTAGTTTCACTACTTGGGTTAACTACTACTATATCGATACTTTGATTAATAATAATAATTGGCACCTCGGACATAGTGTTCAGGCCTCGCCTAATAATAACTTTAAAGTGAGTGGTTTTCATTAATAAATACTTGGGGGATGGGTATGAAAAAAGGTGAAAAAAGGTAAATTAATTCATGAAATTTAGTAATTATATTAGTATCAACATATATAAGTTAGAAAGTATAAAAAGAGAATTTTTTAAAAAATATATATATATAAAATGATAAAATTACCCATAAAACTAACTAACATGTTTTATATGAGAAAAATAGATTTCCGTTATGATTTAACGGCTAAAAGTAACATAACGAACTCATATGAATTTTTTGCTTAGTAAAGGATCTTGTTTTATAAATGATATTGATTGATGACCTATGGTGAAATTATGCAATAGTTCGACTGACTTGTTTTGTGGTTCACTCTTTAAATAATAGTATAAGTTGGGAGTTGATTAAAACTTTTCATTTCTGTTATGACTTAGCGGCTAAAAGTAACATAATGAACTCATATGAATTTTTTGCTCAGTAAAGGATCTTGTTTTATAAATGAATTTGATTGATGACCTGTGATGATATTATACAATAGTTCGACGACCTATTTTGTGGTTCACTATTTAAATAATAGTATCAGTTAGGAGATGATTAAAACTTTTCATTTATGTGCATTATAGTACTCCCTCTGTCCCCAACATTATTGTCTAATTTGAGATTCTATTTTTAATACATTTTGAATTAAAAATAAAATCTCAAATTGGAGAATAATTATGGGATGAAGGGAGTATTATACTGTATCGATTTCCTTAGTTTAGTGAATTTAGTCCGGTCCAGCAGCCTCAAACCATATGACATATTTTGGAAATCTACCGTTTATCGAATAATGCTCATTGGATTGGGTTCTCAATTACTTTTGTTTCCTATCGCAATTATTCCTCAGGGACAATGGTCCAATAAGCCCGTTTGACCATAGCATTTATTCGAGTAGTATAATGATCTAGATTTAATACAAAGCTTGATACTACAAGAGTTTATACTCTAATAATTCTTTGCACCTTATATTATAGGTCCATGGCTCCACTCTGTTTTTTTAGACCTGTCTATGCTTGATTGGCATTTATTATATATGCTATTTTTTTAATTTTAAATTGAAAAAGGACTTAATTTTAATTAATTACATGTGATTACTATTCTAATTAATGCCAATCAAGGAGTGTTCATGGCCAATCTCATCAAATTTTTAATCTTAAAATGGAATGACTTTAGTGATGAGATTAATACTTGTAATGATTTATTAAATTTATGAAAAACTGAAAAGAAAGGAAGCGTTTTGTTGCAAATTTATTGATAGATTTTTCTTTAAATAAGCGCAGGAAGTGCAATGCCGAAGAGGTAGCTCATGCATTGGCCACTACTCTATTTTCTTTCTCCCACTTTCACCCCAAGTGATCCTTCCTCTTCCTACTGTGAAAGGTATAATAGTTGATTAATTTATATTTCACAAATTTTTTATGTTTTTATAGGGTTATCTTTAGAATGATGAAATTAACTTTATTGTATTTTAAATTACTAATGTCCAAGTGTACAATGTCTTTTTGGTTGGCATTTTGCATGACTTTCGTAATTATGAATAATATGATTTAGTGGGTAATTTTGTGTTTATATTAACTTTTATAAATATGAGTTGTACATGGTTTCTAATGAAACTAATATGATTTCATTTTCTGCTTCATGTAAATTTGTTTTTGTTAATGTGTAATTCTACACTTGCCTATGAATTGGTTATTGAGTTTCATTGTCCGTGGTTATTGAGTTTCATGATCATGATTTATAACATTTGAAAACTTTTTCTATGATTTATTTTTATCTTTTTTATATTATAAACTCCTTCAATTACGTCATGGAGCTCGCAAGAAGCGCGTAATATCTAAACTAGTCATTAATAAATAATAACATAAATGACTACTAGATTCTCAGCCCGGCCGAATGTCCGGCCGGCTACTAAATTAAATTTCTATAAATACCTTGAATTGCACCACATTCACAACTTTATCAACTACTATTATCGAACAATTTAAATGGTTGGAGCAATAAAATAAAACTTACCTTGAAATGGGTCGTGAAATATCGCTTGCTACGTGTGAAACAAAACAGTAATAGCATCCACAATTTCATGTGAAGATATTCAAAACAACAATCAAAATGACAACTAAGATATAGAACTATAAAGAATTTACACTTTCTAACCGACAACAACACCTCCTAATTCGAGCAATTTCGGAGAGGCTCTACATAAATTTCTTTTAAGTTTTGAGTCGTCACATTTTTTCTTTGAATCAATAAAAAGAAGAAAAAAATTGATAAAACGAACCATCAAAATTGGTACTGCCGCCGCAACTTATGAATTTTCGGACACTTGCTGGTAGTCAAAAATTTTTTGCTTTTGACTGGGATTTGAAACAAACACTAATATCCATTCCTTCGGGGGTCTCATCCCACATCTTAAAAGTAAACTCATCCTTGTCCACACACGAGACATCTTATTTTCCCATCTTACTATATATATGGCGTCGGGGCAATGGATTAAAATCCCTTTCCTCATTTCCAATAATTCATCACCACTTTCCTCAAAATCACTTTCTGTAGAGAACTCAGTCTTCTTTACTTTCGCTTGGAGCTATGTAGTTGGGATCCGACTCTTCCATGTAGTCATCTTGTGCAAATAAAGGTGTCTCCTCTTCATCACGGTTTCTAGAAGTACTAACACGTTCCCCCCTTAGAAAACCACCAAATAACATGTTGTTTTCCAAACTCGCTTCTCTTTCTTCGCGAGTGATATCTTCCAAATCTATGTATAAATCCAAACATGACATTGGAGCTACGCGGTTCACGAACTCTACATGCAAATCATTCTTGATTTTCACTACACGCTTACCCCGGGACTATCGAAAATTACAGAAAGGTGGAGTTTCACGTGTGCTGGATTCCAACCATGTGTCATACAAATCTCACTAATCAATTCCACATATGACAACCTTTCCTCAACAAACAAATCATCATCCGGCATATTCGAAAAAGTGTTGATGATACCATTCTCTATCACATACTTGCTTGTATGAAACAAATTAAGTATGCATGATACATTACATGCCATTGATAACTGGTTTTTAAAAAAATCAATATCTAATTATTTCTTAATAACGAAATCAACAAATATACCATACATACTCAATTCATAATTCAAAAAATCTATAAAATCCTAAAATACTTTGAAATCAACTTCCATATCTCATTAACAACTGTGATTTATCATCAATAACCTCAAAATCAACACCTAAAACATCCAAATAATCAACAAACAAAAACCCTAATCTATCATACATCATTCTAACAATCAAAATAACACAACAATAAACTAAATAACATGGTTTTGCAATCTAACCTCTTTTAAATAACAATCCCTACGCATTTAGCAGCAAGGTTGCATCAAAAACTCCAATTCGCTAAACAAGAGCCATAGAAATAGAAACTCCAATTCAGTTCTCAAATGAGAATTGTCTGTTTTTTTTTTTTATATCACGCTAAACTCGAATTTCAAAAATTTCGAATAAGTAAGAAATCTGGATTTGCAAAATCCGAATCATACTAAGCTCGGATTTCAAAAATCCGACTTTAGTCAATTACGAATTTTTAATTCCATTTTTTGGTCCTTCAATTTATGACAAATGCCTATTTTCACCAACTAAAATTTAATATATTCGGAGTTCTGAAATTCGAATACATTAATCCGGATCACAAAATTTCGAAGTTGAAATTCAAAAATTTCACATCACAAATTTCCTTCAGTATTTTTTTATTTTATTGAATTCAGATTTTACAATTCTGAAGTTCACTGTTCATTTTCTGATATTTTTTAATTGTATTTTTCACAAAATGTAAATACTTATTATTTTAATATTATTTGATTATTCTGATTTGTGAAATCCGAAGGTTTTATTTTAATTGACCTTCGGATTTGAGAAATTGGGAGGATATATATATATATGTCCACGTATATTTTAAAAAAATTAAATTTGTCCACCTTTATTTTAAAGAATTTTTTTAAGGGAAAAACTCGTCGGTACATAACATCACAGACTCGTCGAGGGAGGAACACGTGACGTCAGCAGAAGCCATCAAAAGATCATTCAGTCTCTCTCTCGCTCTATCATCTTCCCTGCTGACTGCTCTTCTCCATTTCGCCACCCCGAAGATCCCAGTTTCAGTTCGGTTTGCCCTCTCTCTCTCTCTCCATTATTTCTTTTTTCCTTCTCTTTTGTTCGATCAAGGAAATTCCTTGCTTTTCTCTCTCGGGTTAGTACAATTTAGGGTTGCTTCGTCTTAACTCTGCAGCATGCCCTATTGAATTGTGAATTCCTGTATTTTAGTATTGGTTTCCTACAATCGGGTTCTACCAAAATTTTAGCTTTTCCCCCTCCTTCTTTTCCATTTTTTTTTTTTTGGGTTGCTGATACGATTTCAGTGTATGATGTGCGTATTTTAAAAAGATTTTGGGCGAAAAGATGAGTAATTTATCTTTCTTTCGTGCTGTAGTTCGTTTTTCGTCAGTATGAACTGTTGGTTTTTCCTTAATCTCTGTTATGGAATGAAGAATGTGCCTTTTTCTTTTTTGTACTAGTAAATGCATGGTTCAGCTGAAACTCGTCAGTATTGTTGGAGTTTGAATTTCGATTTCTTTTTTTTTCTTTTTCTTTTTTTTCTTTTCTGAATGTGTATTGAGTTTGGGAATTTTACTTTTGGGCATTGTTTTAGCTTGGATGTTAATTGGGTCATGTCTTGTTTGTGAGGGTTGAAGGTTATAAACTTTTTTGCTGATATAATTACTGATTAATTGGGATGAACCAACAAATTTTAATGGGTCCATTCGCCGTACTGCAAAATAAACTCGTCATGTTTGTGACAATTACTATAAACACGTTGTTTATAGGCTTCATGGCGTGTCACAAATTGCAACCGTTAGCCGTAGTGGGTGCGTGTGTGTTGGGGGTATCCATGGTTTTTTGACTCTCTCACCGATGGTCATTACACTTGCAACGTGCATTCCTGTAGTAGTGTGCTCTTGATTTTCCTTGGAATCTAAACGCTCGTGTGTTGATTTCAGGAGGCCAATAGAATTGGGGGAACGGAAATGGCTAATAATGGAGCTAGCAATGACAGGTTGTGTTCCGGAAAAGATGAAATGGACTGTGCCGAGACGACCATGGTCGAGATAAAGATAAAGACGTTGGATTCTCAAACGTATACAATGCGAGTCGATAAATGTGTAAGCAAAGTTTCCCTTTTCAACCTTTGATGGTCTTTGCTGCTTGTTTTAATACTGTAATTCACTTCATGCTTTGATTATCATTGTGAATCTGCTCAAATTTCAGAATCTATATCCCCTTGTTACTAATCTGTATGTGTTATCGCATCAGCATTTAGACAACGCATTGCAAACTACCCCTTTTCCTGTTTGCTAAAACTTTGTTTAATGATTGGCGGTCGATAAAGGTTGTATAAATCTATTGCAGGTCCCTGTGCCTGCATTGAAAGAACAAATTGCTTCGGTTACTGGTGTCTTGTCAGAGCAGCAGCGCCTTATATGTCGCGGAAAAGTTTTGAAGGATGACCAGCTTCTTTCGGCTTATCGTATCCTCTTTTTGTTACTAGTCTATTTTTGGATTCCCCTCCAATTCTTTATAACGTCTTTTTTTCTTTTGGGTGGAAATGGGGACCCCCACACTGTCCGCATTCACTATGGTATATTTCATTTCTTTTCGTGCTGATGAAATAAATTTGAGTATATAATTGTCATGTCACCTTCGTGTTTTACTTGCTGTACTTATTTCAGCTTATTGCTGTGGTTGAAGGAACAAAATTTATTTCAAACAATTGCGGCAACCCATCAGTTGTTGTAATCCTGTTCTGGTTCAAACTATAGTTCACTTTTGGGAAAAACTGGAAAAAGATATTGTCTTTGAGGGATTCTCATGTTTTCTTTTATCTATGCTGGGTTCAATTTGGCATTTGGCCTGAGACGTAACCTGATGTTTCACAGCTTATAGCTTTTATAATGTGCTAAACCATGGATAAGTTTGATATTTTCAATTCATTATATGGATTTGGGGTTCCTTCATAAACTGTTCCACAGATGTTGAAGATGGACATACTCTACACTTGGTTGTAAGACAACCCATTGCTCCCTCATCAGAGGGAACTCCTAATCCAGGTCTGGTTCATTTACATGCATTTTTCTGCGAACTTGACTTCATTAGATGACTGATATAGAGGGTCGAACTTTATGTTTAGGATTTTAATCAAGATGGCTACAACTCATTTTATTTGGCTTATAATATGTTATTTTTGTTCGTTAATTCATACCAACTTTATTTGCAGTAAATAATGGCTTGCAAATTCTTGCATGAAACTCATAATGGGGAAGGAAGTGTAGCTGTCTAAACGAAAACCGCAAATTGTTGAGGGAATATAGTATATGCTGGGTAAATTATTGTGATTAAAGATAAGAAATTTAAGAAAAAGGAAGGGAATGTTGGAATTATTGTCTTTAGTTTTCTTTTTCTTTTTATTTTTTGGGCCATTGTGAACATGTCATTCTAGGCTATCTATGCTTGATTCGATATTGCTTTATGAATCTACAAATCATTATCAATTGACTTAGCCGTTTAAAGCCACATTGATATTTTAGCGGCTCCATCTGATTTGGGTTTTCTTAACCTAATCTTTGATATTTACTTTATGCGGTTAGACATTCACACGCAACACAACTTTACCGTATCAGATGGAAAAGTTGAAGGCTGATGCGATTCTTTGAAGGCTATTTCTCTTTTTGGTGTTTGAATCATTGATCGTCAATGTTTTTACATCTTTCTCTGATTGTCAAACACCACCATTTGCAGATAGGGATCCTACAACGACTAGTGGCCGTGTTCAAGGCAGTGGAGGTCCTACTGTTTTAGTTAGCAGCTTTAATATCTCCGAGCAAGATGGAGAGCTTTCAACTAGTCGTGTAAGTGTTCTGGAAGTATGAATGATATTCAAGGAAGATTTTCCCCTTTCTCTTTCTCTTCTCTTTTGATTCCTTCCCATCTTTGTAGTTTCTCTCCGCTTTGCTTGGCTCTCTTGGAATGGCAAATTTTGGAAGTGGCCCCGAAGGGGTCGATCTTAACGTAAGTTTTCTTCACATCTTGTTAGGGATCTTTGAAGGAGTTATCATATTTCACTTAATTGTTTTTTACAGTTAACCTGGCCTCATGATGGCAAAAAGTAAGAAAAGCTATCGGCTATTGAATAAAATGAAAATGTATTTCATGGCTTTTGAACCATACGAAGTTCTATTTTGCTTAGTAGTGGTAATTTCTACTCGGATGGAACAAGGAGATATGGCCTTTTGTATGAGCAGCTTTCCTGTTCAACATTTTTTTGCAGGAAACTCCATCTGAAAGGATTTCAAACGCAACTGGCCAAAGAAATATTAGCAGACAACCTCCGGAAGTAAGTGTTTCAGGACAACCATTTATCAGTTCTGGGGCTTTCTCCTTTCCCGCTGTTGATCCAATGGAATCCCTACAGGCACCTGTAAGTTAAATTTTTTTCTAAAGCTTGTTCTGTCATTTTTGTGTTCCAAAGCAAATAAAAAATCATATCAGGCCATTTTTATATATTTGTTGCGCTGAAGTAGCTGAGATTTCATACAACATAGAGTTATTCAATTTGGTATTATTGACTTGTTATTCTGCTGCTTAAACTTCCGTGTTTCAAACCCAAATTTGCAAATAACAAGAAAAGGTAAATCAGTGGAGGGTGAAAGAGTTAAGAAAACCCATCTAAGGTTCTCGTTTATCTTGGGGTATTTGTTTTGATGTCTTAACTTTCCTGCTAGGATTACTTTAGCATTGCTTATTGACATAGACATTTCTTGCAGGTTATCCCTGATTCCTTAACAACTTTGACCCAGAATTTAAGTCGTTTGAGGCAGGAATTCGTAGCTAATGGTGAGGCAAACTTCTCTTCTCGAGAAATTTCAGTTGTGCATTCGCCATTGTAGCCGACAAATTTCTCTTGGTCTTTTGCAGTTGAAGCACAAAGTAGCTCCATTCATCAGGGTGCTGGTTTCCAAGGAACAGCTGGACAAAATATAGATGCATCATCATTTTCTGCTCCACAAAGAGGTGGCCTTCCGACTCCAGCTTCCTTAGCAGATGTTCTGCTGACTACTAGACAACTCCTTAATGAACACGTTGCAGAGAGCTTATCGGTATGTACTCATAACTAATACTTTTGGTTCTTATGAGGGTTTCTGAGCGTCTTGGCCGAGCTTGTTTTAGAGCTTAACAGTCATGCACAGATGAATTATATGAAGCCTAACGAATGATACAAGTGATTTCATGGCGAGGACTTCTGTCCTTCCTAAATGGCTAATATGCCATCTTGTTTTTGTTTTCCAGTTACTTGCTAGACAACTCCAAGGTCATGCGAACATAACTGATGCATCTGAACGAGCCAGGATTCAAAATAATACGTTAAGATCAGGAGCACTTATCCACAACTTAGGGGCTTTGCTACTTGAGCTTGCCAGAACAACAATCACTATGCGAATGGGGCAAACACCGGTTTGTTTCTGTACTTGTGGAACAATTTCGCAGTTTGAATGAGATATTCTGCGTGGTCTTGGTGAATGATTTTAGTAGAAAGGATGTTACCTTGATAAATGTTCTATATCATGGCTTTTTGTTCTTGTTTATTTGCAGGCTGATGGTATCGTAAATGCTGGTCCCGCTGTATTTATATCACCAACTGGTCCCAATCCGATAATGGTTCAGGTGATACTGTTGTATAGATGCTATCTTTACTGTGATCCACAGGGTGGTCTGGTGCTGATTTTCTTTTTTCTTAAACATGGAATGTGCAGCCTCTTTCATTCCAACCCGGTATTGGATTTGGTTCCACTGGTGGAACGGTACAACATAATTTGGGAATTTCTCCTGGATCCAGTAGAACGATTGATATCAGAATACGAAGAGGTGACTGCAAAAATAGTCATTTCTGTCTGTTTGATGTGTTTATCGTCCGTTTTTTAACTTATGTTTGCTGAAGCATTGCTCTCGGAGTCCTCCTTATAGTCGGATTAGAAAGTAGGCCTGCGAAATTTTTTTGGTTATTTACCCATAAATATCCTTATTGTGTACACTTTAGACTCACTAGGTTAGATGCGAAATAGATAGAATGTTGCTCTACACTGTAATTCTTGCTCTGGTGTTATAGATTGCCCTTCCCGTTTCGTTCTCTTTGTTGATGTGTTTTTAGTTTTAAAGATGCTTGCAGACACTTTGTGTCTGTTTTCTTTGGATTCCCGTCTTCTTTGTATTTTCTCATGCTGATGCATTTCTGCTTCATTGTTTTTATTGGTGTCTGCTCAGTTTTGCCAACAGATGCAAATCGAAGAGATTCCAACCGCTCAAGGAATACTGGGCAGACTGATCCTGCAGGCCCAAATAACGCTGCTAGTTCTGCCCAAGCAGGTGCCCGTGATCCTCGAGTGCCGTCTTCTGCTGGTGAGAATTAAATGTGACTTTCCTTTTTGTACGTATTTACTGCTATTACTAACGCTAACGGTTGAGTAGCAGCAGCTCCTGAACCCTCATCGCGGGGCTCAGTGGGTATACTATTCCCTGTTTTAGCTCGGGTGCAGCGCTTTAATACCAGGACAGTTGCTGCTCAAGCGTCTGATCAACCTCCTCATGCTTCCCCTCCTTCTGTTGACGGCGGAAGGGGCCAATCTGTGCCAGCTTCGCCAGCTGTTGAATTTCAAAACCTTGGCACTTTTCGGGTGGATGGCAGCGGTGGATTGGTTAATGAACAGGTGGAAGACGGTTTAGGTTCAGGATTGCCTTCTCAGCTTCTGAGTCGAATCGAACAGTGGCTTAGGGTTGTATTACCGAGTGAGCATCACAATGCCGAGGTTGGTACTACTCCCCCACCGCAGACTCGCGGTACACAGGCACAGCCTGTCTCAGGGCGCGATGGAAGTGCACAGCACGAGAATTCTGGTACGGTGAGTGAAGAGGGAGTCTTCTTGTCTAGTATTCTACAACACCTGATGCCCTTGATATCAGAAAGTGGAGGATCTGGATCCGGATCCGATAATTCATTGGCAGATGCACGAGATTCAACAACGCGGGATCAAGGTAATGGAGGGGACAGGGGCTCCTCATCACATCGTCCAGAGGACGGTGATGCTTCTTTGATGGAGGAGCCTGAAGCAAAACGGCAAAAGAGGGAGTGAGCAATGGTGGTTGATCTTTTGGGTTGGTGGTTGCAGGAAGAGAAACTGTTCTTTGTTTCTTGTTCTTTTGAAGAACAGGGTATGGCAGGAACTTATCCCCCTACCATACCTCAAATACATACTCCAACAGTACTCTCGCGCTATATATAAAAATATATTTTGTTGGATGTTTCATATGTTTGTTCTTTGGAAGATGTTGATGGCTACAGCTTCTGTGTTCTTATATGATTGACGTACTAGTTAGTTATTTTAATGAACTGTGAACTGTTGGTTTCCTGCAGTTTACAAAGAGTATTGTTTGTGTAGGGTAGAAATTCGGGTGTCAGATTGAACCGGGTGGGTTTGGTAAGGAGCAACCATGGTGTATATATATTTGTGGTGATGAAATAGTAAGGAAGAAAAGCTGAGCAAGTGAAATAGAGTGAAATTTTTTCTTGGGCGAGGAAGAAACATGATGATACATTACGGGAGGGAGATGGATCGTGACTTGGGATCAAGAATAAATCAATCATGCAAGTATCTAATTCTAATGGGATTGATTGATTGATTGATGATGATGAAAATGGTACATTAATGAATCTCCTACACAATAATACAGTAAATACAAAAAGCTCATCTGATAAATACATAATCCAAATCATACAAAAAGCTTATCGCTGAATCGTTGTAGGCTTCAAAAACGAAAGAAAGAGGTGCATGCATTATATTATATAATAAAGGGGCCTGTGTCTTCCAATCCCACAGAACAGAAGCAGTAGGAAACTACAATACCGAGAATCCCAAAGTGTAACCATTCCAAACACAAATAATGAAATGTAGAATCAATAATGTAAAGACCCTACTAAATATCTTTTAGAAAATCCGAACTGGACAATAATTATGGGACGGAAGGAGTAATAAATAATATACCATCCCCCAAAAAAAAGGAAAGAAAAAGAAAAGAAATTAGAGTATGTGGATTTTTTTTAGGAAAAAAACGAACAAATGGAGCAAGACTGGAAAACGGGCCGAAGGTTGGAAACAGTAATGGGCTCCCATTTAGTAATATATCTCAAAAGCCTTTTTCACTTTGACCACGTATATAAACCAAGAGAAGCCCTAATCTGTAAAACCCTTGAGACACCCATCATATTAATAACCCTAGCAGCAGCAGAGCTCCAGTCTTTCCTTTGTGCCTCCTTTGGGTTTTTTTTTTTATCAGCAGCAGCCGGCAAAAGAAGCATCCACAGCCTCTCAGATCGCCATGGCTGAACAGGTGATTCCCCCATCATCAAATACTACTCCCAAGATTTGAGCTTTTGATTTCCTAACCTTTCCGATTTGTTTTGTGATTGTTTTTTTTCTTTCTTTTGCCAGACGGAGAAAGCTTTCTTGAAGCAGCCTAAGGTCTTCCTTTGGTATGATTTTTACACTCACGAAACTTTTAAGACCATTGCATTTTCGTAGATAATATTTGACATTTTATTTTATTTTATTTTAATTGGGACCTTTGAACTTCATTACAGCTCGAAGAAGGCTGGGAAGACCAACAAGCCTGGGAAGGGAGGCAAGCGTTTCTGGAAGAGCGTTGGCTTGGGTTTTAAGACCCCTCGTGAAGCCATTGAAGGTATTTATATATTCATTCAAAAACCCTCTTCTTTTCCTACTGTGTTCTAGGGTTTACGGACATTGATGTTTCTAGTTTTGTTAAGTTTACAATGAAATGATGCTCGGATTATGATTAAGTTCTTTGAAACAATATGATATAAGTCAGGATTGGGAAATAAGAATGTATAGTATTATATATTTCAGTAGAGACGATATCCTGTGAATGGTAAGGTGTTGATATCCTATGAATGGTAAGGTGTTGATATCCTGTAAATGATATGGTGTTGATATTGTCCATTTGTTAAAATAGGTGAATGAAATTGTTTCTGTGAAACCTATGTTATGCTTGGTTTTAACTGTGACACCATCCTGTTAGAATTTGAGAACTGTGTTAGGCTTTTTACTTTGAAGTGTGTTGTGGCGGACTTTGTTTGTTGTTGTTTATGCTCTCTGTAATTTGTAAAATTTAATTGCTTTGAAGTATATACACTATTGTTTTCTGTGCCAAACTATTTTAGTTTCCAAAAAAAAAAGCCCAACCATTTGATTGGGGTATAAAACTTGAAATCATGGTCTTAAGCTTGGTTTGTTACTTTGTTCCAGAAGTGATTTGAAATTTTTTCTTTTTGGGGTTGGTCTGTGCACGTAGTTTATCTCTCTGTGGACTTCTTTTGCAGTTTTATTTGAACTTAACCTTTGGTTGTAGATGATAGATTGTTCTGCTTGCCTAATAATGCCCTTGGTGGTTGTTTATCTCTTCCCTAGAGAGTATCAATAATTGGTGGTTGTTTTGTTTGAAGCCTTCAATCTATGAATATTGTCTTGCTGTGTATTTTGTCCGTGATTGTTCCCCACCTTGTGCGGTACCCTACACACTAGTATGATATGTATACCTCCTTCATCCTCACTTTCCTTTGTTCTCCTTGTCATTATGCTCTTCCCTCTCCTTTCTTTCACCTAATTTTCCAGCCCTACTGTGCTTTGTTTTCAGGTACTTATATTGACAAAAAATGCCCATTTACCGGCACAGTGTCAATCAGAGGCCGTATAATTGCTGGTACCTGCCACAGTGCTAAGATGGATAAAACCATCATTGTTAGGCGTAACTACCTGCACTTTGTGAAGAAATACCAGAGGTTTGCTACGATGCCCTTTAGGTGTTGTTTTCATTGTCCCTAATGAGTTGTAAACGAGGCTCATAATTGTGTAATCATGTTCTTACTTTTCAGATATGAAAAAAGGCACTCTAATATCCCAGCTCACATCTCTCCTTGCTTCCGTGTGAAAGAAGGAGACCATGTCATTATTGGGCAGTGCAGGTGAGGCGTCAGTTTATCTTGTTTGCTTCATCTAATGGTCTGATATTCTTTTCGGTTTTGACTAACGATAGGCTGGTTTTTCTTGTTTTGGTGTTTGATTCAGGCCATTGTCGAAAACAGTACGATTCAATGTGTTGAAGGTGATTCCAGCAGGATCCTCTGGTACTGGAAAGAAGGCTTTCACTGGAGCTTAAGCTTACTGTATTATGCGTCTACCAGTTATGGGATAGTTTGTTGAGATTTTGGCACCATTAGCTGTGAACTCCTTTTAATATTAAAATGTTTCGTCTCTTTCGTTTTGTTCACAAAAGATTATCATTCTCAGCTAAACTATTGGGTTCGAATAGAATTTTTGAAGCTTTAGTGCGATAATATTATTTTTCTATATCTTGTGCTTCTGCCCTTGGTTTGTTAATATAATGATGGCCTCTACCTTTTGGCAACGCGAACATTGCGCATTCGAAGGTGTTTTTTTTTTTTTTTTTTTTTTGTCTTCTATTGTGAAAGTAGATGTGGATTAAGCATAATATGTTGCCATTTGGTTGGGTATGACTTTAATCAAAGATTGGATCACCGAAAGAAACTCGATAGAGCTAAAAAGCTAGAGCGTGAGTTATGCGGTTCCTTGAATGGGAGCTTGATGTATGGATTTGGTTGGTATATCCAATGCTAACATGTACTCCTAAAAAAACCAACCCCAAAGGGAATATATAGTTTTCAGTAGTCAAGCTATAGGCTAATCATAGTTGTGACTTGATAAATACTCTCCCCGTCCCATAAAAATAGTCAACATTTGAGTTTTTGAGTTTCGTACTGTTTTTAGTACAAATTTAAAAACTCAATCTGAAATATTTTTTTGGGGACGGAGGTAGTATGTTTTTGTTACGGAGGAAGAATTCGTGTAATAACTGACATAATTACAAGAAGCAATCAACAATAACAAGATATATATATATATATACTAGTGATGTCTGATCGTGTAGTGCGCGACCGTGGCCCAGTATATCTGTAGATCTTATAAATGTTTTTATTTGAAAAAAAAAAAAATTTTGCATTTGGCCCAATATATTTTAGAAATATTTGAAGAATTTAAAAATGTTTTATAAGTGTGATCATAGAAATGTTTGTATTTGGCAAAAAAAAAATGTATTTGGCCCAGTATGTTTTAGAAATGTTTGAATATTTTAGAAATGTTTTATAAGTGTTACTTATTAAATATAAATAAACTTGATCAAGTATATCTCTTGAAATAAATGTTAGACAAAATATAAAAGCATCCTTATAAGTTTAAATATTAGTAAGATTATTTATTGATGTTCTCCATTTGTCGTGCCAAATCAATACTTGGTTTTGGATATTTATAATAGCTTTGTAGTAAGCTTCCTTCGAAGGGTATACGTTTAATTGTTGGAACTGTTTCTTCCAAATGCTTATAGCTAGTAAAATATCAAAAATATGATTTTGAAACTGATTAATTGTTGAAACTGGTTGATCACAAATATGAGAATGAAAATTAATGTAAATTTGCATAGGTTTCAAGTTATAGTAAAAAAGAACTTACCTCACCATGGCAAATAAAAAAAATAAGTAAAAGAGTCCATTAAAAATTGAGAAATTTTTTTTTTTCTTGTAGGTAAAAATGATGTATAAAAACACAAATAAACGTAGAAACATCATTCCTTCCCTCTCCACCTCAAATTCATAAAAGGCTTCCTCATAAATTAGCTAGAAGAAGCGACCTGAACTATTTATATGATGAGTAATTTAATAAAGTCAAAAAACCAAATCCAAAAAAGTATATTCTTGAAAGTTCGAACACAAAAAAAAAAAACGCGCTTCATTTATAATAATAATAATAATAATAATAATAATAATAATAATTGGTCAACTGAGAGTATGAAACAAAATTAAAAGTAATTAAACAAAGAAAAAACACAATTCATAACTGACCATATACAAAAAAAAACTAAGACACCATAATTAAAAAACGGAAAACCACTCTAAATGAATAAAATATAAAAATAAATTAAAAAAATCACACTTTGTCACAAAAACCCAATTGATCAATTCAATTCAAACAGAACTAAAATCATACAAAAATTCTAAGCTGACTAACCATATAAGAAGTCACATCATATTACTTGGCAACGGCTACGATAGCTGTAATAGGTGGACGCGTAAAAATAATATAAATAACACTATTCTTGAACGGGAAAAACAAAAAATAATAAAAACCGTACAAATGATGTGTGGATATAAAATCATTTAAATTTTAATATCTGTAACGGCACCAACACAACGGCCGAAAGCAACACCAATGATAATTTTTTTTTCTTTTGTGTTTATAAAGAGGTAAAGAGAATATTTTTTGAAGTCGAAATTTTATCTGATTAGGATGTAGTTGATCATCACTAATGAAAAGATGGAACATGCTAATAGAAAAGAAGTATATTTCACCACGTATTCTCAAGTAAGGGTATGTTGCAATAATTGTTTTAATTGAGTTGTAATAATTATTTTTTCCGTGATACTTAAATTATGGGAAAAAAATATTTTAAAAAATTAGGCCAATTTTTTTTAAAAAAACTAATTAGCACGACAGAAAAGTAGTGTAACAAAATGATATAGGTGATCTTTATTCTTTAGGCCTCTTCGAGTGCATGCAAGGTATCAAAGTAATCACGGGAGTAATCTGCAACAACTTGATAATTGATTTTAGTCAACATATGATGTAGTCGGAATTTGTTTTTGTTTTGTTTTTTTTTTTTTGAGAATAAATTGATTAGGGAGTCGATTGTCGTGGAGATGGAGATGAGGATTTATGTTTTTTATGAAGTCGTGTTTTTTTTTTGTTTTGGTGAAAATAGGAAGTAGTGATGGATTTGGACTGAATTTACCTTTTAAATCTAGGAAACTGATGTGTAAATAAAAATTTATTTTAAAAATATGATGTGAAAATGTCACATGGCAAATGATGGTGTTTTATCTTAAGTGTGGTTTTTGTTTCTAATATAGTAAGATATATATGTTTATTTGGAAGCAGTGTTGTTGAAGCGAGCCCTGTTTGTTCATGGACAGCGCTCAACAGTGGTGGCAACATCCGGTAAACTGGTGCAACTTCCTTCCTTCATTGAACCAGACAAGAAGAAATGGAGAGCCGTAAGAGCAGAGAAATGAAAGTGGTTTGATTTTAATTTGGGTTGAGGTTCAAAGGAAAAAACTCACTTTTAATTGAAAAATGTAAATAAGGACAATTAGTTTGGGTTGGGCCTTAAAAATGTTTTTATGTGATCTGCTTGGATTGAGGCTCAAATAAAACTGCATTTTCCCATAATAATAATAATAATAATAATTATGCAGCAAAAATGAAAAACTGTAAAATGGGGGGACCAAATGGCATCCCACTACTTTCCCGCCAATTCGACCCTACAGAATAGTTGCGTTGCACACCACATCCCCCAAATAATCAACTGACAATTTTTAATCTGACGGTCGCACTTATTCTAATCCAACGGCATTCCTGTAATCTGGGTCAAACATTTTTGAACACCCGTCAAACTTATCACCCTTCCCAGCGTTGAGTCGCCAACTTCTCTTCCTTTCTCTCTCATCAGAACTTTACAGTTCCACACACACACACACTCACACACTTCCATTTTTTTCCTTTCCGATATTTTTTTCGTGTTTTTCTACTAATCGAGTAAGAAGTTAATGATTTCTCTGTATGGAAAATGAAAAATTGACAAAAAAAGGTACTTGAATTTTGGATTTTTTTTTTTTGAATTGAGGGTTTCTTTTCGCTTTGTCATTATGGAGTTGGATATGGACGAACAAGGCTAAGGCGGCTTTTGTGGTTTGATTTTGTTGTTTTTGTTGTAATGGAGAACTCTTGGCACATAAAATGTGGTGCTTCGGTTCCCCAATCGTCGCAGGAACACCAGCATCAGGTCTGTTTCTTTTGGTTTCATTTTTTCACTCTGGAATTTTATGGTTTTATCATAGTAGTTTCCTTTAGCCTTTGAATTTTTTGTTCTCCTCTTAAGGTTTTTTTTTGGGGGTTCTGGAAGTGCGAAATGTTCAATTTCTTTTTTTTTTTTGAAGTTTGTTTAACCGTTTGTAACCTTTTCCTAAGGGTGTGATTTATGGGGTCCAATTCAGGTGTGCATGTGTGTTTTATTTTTGTTTATTTCTGTGTTTTTCCCCCCCTTTTTCTTGGTATTGAAGATTTTTTTTTGGGTCAATGTTCAAATTCTTTTTTAAACTATTACTCCTGAAGTTTGAATTTTGCTAACCAATGTTATTAATTACCATTAGAAATTGTTAGAATTTCAGGAACCCATTAATGTTGTTGTTGTTGAAGTAGTTGCTGACATTAGGCACTATGGCAATGTACGAAGACATCGTTTCATTTAAACAAGTTGCCAAGCCATCAGTTTACGTGAATTAGCTCTCGCATTTTTCATTATTTGAGCAACTTGGGACTATTCTTGCTTTTATGTACCCTTCTAGTGGGTACCCATTTCTCCTTCATGTGGTACTGATGAATACATCTCTATTCGTGTGTTTTCTCCATGTGCACGTAGATTCTGAGCCGGAATTTGTATCTTCAGTCCTCTGCCGGAGCCAATTCAACTTCACTTGTTCATAGACTAGCCCCAGAGACTGTGAACCACTGGAGTAGTAACTTAAGTCCTAATAATATGACTGTCACTGAAAAGAATTTGTCCTTCTTATCACTTCTATCTGGTACTCCACGCACCTGTCCTGATGAAGTGCTTTTAGGCGGAAGTCATGTTAGTGGCTCTGCAGCCGGAAGTGAAGTTTCACTTTTGTCTTCTCAACCTTTTGGTCCTAGATTTAGCGGCCAACGCACAGAGGCTTTTTCAGACCTGGCTTGGTTTGTATCGTCAACGACTGGAGTGGTTACAAACCAAGGTAGCAATTTTGGTCCGAAGTTGCTGGTTCAGGGTTGTCCTAGAGACCTTCAGCAATTGGATGTTCCTCAGGCTGACACTCACTCAAATTCTATAAATCAGACTCGTACAAATTTGTCATACCTGAGAATGGGATGCTTGGATTCTGCTACCTCTCTGGATCTTGGAAAGATCCATGTTGGGAAAACTGTTGCAGTGTCACAAAGGGTCCCTGATTCTTCAGTTTCCTGCTCGTCATCTTCTCTGTTAACTGGTGTTCCTCGAGTGTTCTGTTTGGGTCTTAGTAAGTTCTCTAATATTTATCTCTTTTAAAAGTTCTTTTTACTCATTTGTACCACTATTCTAACCAGCTTTTTGACTATCAAGCAAAGGTGGAATCTTGCTTATCAGCAATCCTGGACATCTTGGAGTAGTTTGCTCTTGCCATGGTTGGCACATGTCACTCTCCAAATTTGCCCAGGTAATTACTTTTGATAGGTGATCACTTCTGCTACTAACTTTTAATTCATTGCTAGATTTAAGGTTTTTTCTCTACTGTGGGTTGTTGAAGACTATTTAATCCTTGTCTATTGTTCAGCATTCAGGCTCTTGCAATGTTAATCCTGGCATTGCTATTCATGTGGATGGCGGTGAGACCATTGCTAATTGGCGAAAGGCTTACTTCCATAAATCTGGGGTAAGGACCCCATCATTTTAAGTTTCTTGGGTACACCTGTATTTGTTGGTTATTAGCTTGTCAAAGACGTGTCCTCTTTGATTCACTCAAACCCTTTATCCCTGCTGTGGCAGCCTCAGAAAACACATAGGTGAACAATGAAAACATGATTATGAATGTTGTAAGGTGGAGAAGGGTACCACCTTAACTGTTGTTTCTGTTTGAATGTATGGAAATTAATATAAGAAAGCAAGAACCCTATTGTTCTGTTATATAATTGCATGACTTTGGGATTCTCAATAGCAGGGGAGGCAAGGGTAGGAACCTCTTGTCCCCAAGATGAACCATATTGAATTATTAAGACATGTTTACTGCTTTCCTCATTAGGATATGTGTGGAGGAGGCATCAATAGTTCTGAAACTCGGTAAAACAACTCAGTTATTTGGGTGAGTTACCTGGAGATAATTTAGGCTAAGGGAAGGGGTTCTTTACAGATTATCTTAGGTTGCTTCCTATTGGGCTTGTTATTATCTTTTTATATGGTTGCTGAAAATTGATGTTAGAGACTTATAATTGCCTTGTATTTGAAGCATTCCGACTGGATGGTGATATTTTTATCATGCTTTAGATTAGGGTTCCGGAAGATTATACAGGATGGGACTGGCCTCAAGAGAGTTCTGCTGCCACTGGTTTGTTGCAGCCAGATCTAACCCGTCCCAACTTCCCTGCTGATTCTCCCTTGTATAACCAAGCTAATGATTCCTTAGGAGCTTGTCTGCATTCTCTTAGTCAATTGAACCACATCTTGCCGACTCTGAAGAATACTCGAACTGATAAGAAGGTGGATGAATTTGTTCATCGGGATGAACAGAAGAGCTGTTGGGAGGACAGCAACAGTATTAAATTTCACGGTTCAGGTAGCTCAACAAAGAATGGCTTGCATTTTGTGGCAGATGATCAGATTGTGGGGTATACAAGGTCTGTTAGTTCTATGATGCCGCCAAATGTTCTTGGTGTAAGGAACCCTTATAATGTACTTCCTGTCATATCATCGTGTAAAGACTCAGTTTTTGGGAGTGGGAATTCTCTCCATTCAGACATGCCAAAGCTACTTTCTCTTGGTAAAGATGTTTCTGTTGGGCGGATCGTTGAATCTTCCTACGAGGATACAACTTCTTCAAATATTGAGTTGAAGCTTGGGCAACCTTCTCAACAGAATCGAGCAACAGCTTCAGGAAGCTCAGTTACGGCAGTTCCTGCATCTAATTTAGTTTTCCACAGCCAGCCCAGGGGATCAGTCTTCATGGATCAGCATTTGCATCAAAGTACGTTGACTTTTTAATCCCACAAAAAAATGTTTTTAATCAGCGGATGTTCATTTTTAATTGGTTAAATGGCATGAATAGTCCACAGCTTGGAGTTGCGTCCCAATTCAGTCCCTAAATTGTTTCACTTAATCTTTGATGATGGACCAATTAGAACTGAATGACGGGGTTGAAGTGCAAAAATTAGACAATTTGAATATTAGAGACTGAACGGACATGCTTCTCTGAGTTGAGGGACGATGGGTGTCGTCTAACTTTTTAAACTTTTCTAATGATTTATATTGGGATCTCCTTATGCAGCTAGCACTTCAAGGTCAATTGATAGAAGTGGGGAATATCACTTGGCTGGTACTATGACAAGTTCCATTGTCAGAACAGAAAAGAACAAGATGAAAGATCTGAATCATGTATATGGAGCTTTTGGGGTGTCAAATTCTTCGCAACTTAAAGTCTTTAACAAAAATGCTGCATCCAATAATGCGGTAACATCAGAATCGTCCCCAAGCTTGAGAAGTTCTGAAGAAAAACATCGATTCAAATTAAGTATGGACAGCCAATCCGGACCTTCACTTTCCAATGCTGACCGGTTTGGGTTTCCTTTTCTCAACGAGACGATTAGAGACCAATTCAGCATTAATCTGTTGGATAGTCAGAAACGCCAGAAAGATGATCTATGGTGCACAGCTGAGCCGAATAGGGGAACACATACTAAACCAGTGGCTGAAATGTTGAGTTTTGGTGGAGTTGATTGTCACTGGGATCTTTGTCACAATCCAGTTTTGCGGGATAAAGTCTCCAGCATGTGCCAGAATACTTCGACAATGGCTAACGCACATGATATGAGGAATAACTTAAAACATTCAGGGCAAGTTTCCTACCCTGTACAGATTGGTCAACACAATCCAATTTCTTCTAGAACAAGTGCTTCTGGCCCGGCTCATTCCCTCTGGAATTCTGCAAAAAAACCGACCTCTGCGAAAAGCTTTGCTGACTTAACTGGTAATGGCGTAGGCGATGGAAGATCAAGAATTTTCCCTTTCCAGTCTATTTCTGCATTGTCTAGTGATATAGTTGGTACTGCTGGTAGTTTCAAAACCATCCCAGACCAAAGAGAGTCCCAAGATTATTGTGAGAAAATACAATTTACCATTCCACAATTGCCATTGAGCACACGAAAGAATGATTTAAATTTAACCGATATACTAAGTGCTGCTGCAATTGCAACACCTTCATGCGTCACTACTAATGTGGCTATTGAAGAGAGTGAAAAGCTGCCTTCAGTCACAGGTTATGGTTCTTTCTTCTCTTGTTACTTTAATTAATAATCGCAAGTATACAGAAATATGTTGCTCCCTATTCTTAGTTGTACTTAATTAAACTGAGTAATTCTTACAGAAAACTAAGTTGTTCCTGTACAGATGATCACTGTGACTTTCAAGCATCAGCTGCATCACAAAGATGTTATTCCATAGGCAAAGATGCTGAACCCCAATTTCGATTCCATACTGACCCGGAGCAAACGACGCAATGGTTTATGAGGTGACTTTTCAGTTCTGTAATAGTGAACTTAACTTGTTTTTGGGGAGATGAAAGTATTCCCGTTTTTACTGTTAATTTCTTTTACATGATTGGGTTTATGATGGTTGAGTTAAATCTTCAAAACAAATTAAGGAAGAAACTTCTGATTTTTTTTTACAGTAGGGTTTGGATGCATCGTCTAATGTATCCAGTTATTCATAGTTGTATGGAATTAGTTTGCTTGATAACTTTTTCAAGATGATATCGTGCTGAATGTCACTTCCAATCGAAGTTTTTGATTGCTCAAGGTTCTTTTTGTTCAGCTGGGGTTATAAATTTGTGATTACAGGTTGGAGACCTTTTACACCTTATTTGCTGTACTCAGTAATGAAAACGTTGGATATTTCCATTTAAGTTGCATCTATGCAGTGACCCTTGACCACTTCTGTTTTGTTATTATTTTCATTTTGTGCTACTTTGTATTTTCTTGGGTTGGGCTGATAGCTTTAGAAAATTTGGATTTCTTGCACATGTTGTGCATACATTATATGAGGATAGCCAACAACACAAAATTGGTTGCTACTGGTCCAGAATCCCTGAATTCCACTATATGATACAGTTCTTTGCTTGATTTTCTTATTTCCAATGATTTTCAGAGTTGGTTGCGATACAAATCTTGCTTCATCGAGTAAGGGGGAGAAGTGTTATACTGAGTTGATGAGTCGATATTTTCCTCAAAAATTTGATTGCCTGCCAGGAAGGCCTGATTTGTTGCGAAATCCTTCCCTTGGTGAGTTTGAAGATAAAGAAGCAAATGCAGTTGGTTTGGTGGCACCTTTGCTTGGCCCAAAACTCAGTGGAACATTACCATTTTCAGATATGAGTAATTCTTTTGCAGCCACCAAGAAGGCTAAGTTCAGCACTTTTGAATGGAGAGATGTTCCGAGGAAGGTGGTCAAATACACCGATGAGGCTGATACCAAATGCTCTGAAAAATCTGCTCATCATGTACTGAAGGAGCTAGAAATATCCAATCTTTCCTCTGGATGTTCTGCTCCTGCTGTTAGTCAGGCGTCCATCAAGGCCAACAACAAAGATTCATTTACAGTTAATGGTGCAGTTACAGCTAACAATCTTGTTGTGGATGAGGGCTCAAGGATAGAAAGATGTGACTCCACTGATGATGATGACAGTGGAAGAAGTGCTGCATTTAGCGACTTTCCTTCCAAGAGCAACTTGATGGACAAACGATCATCTAAAGCTATCTTCAGTAAATTTTATCATGATCTTAAGGGTGATACTCTGTCCGGAGGCTCCCTAAAGTTGAGAAAGATGCAAAGTCAAACTGCTAGCAGCTCTCCCGTTCAGACTAGGGATGTATTTCAGAATGTTGAGGACGAATCCAGGAGCGGAGAGAGAAGTCAAATGAAAGCGAAACAAGCAGATCCATTGGTTCCGGCTTTTGCTCTGCATGCTACGCAAAGTGAAGTGTTAAATTGTGAAACTAAAGTTAAGCAGCCAAAGAACCTGGCCATTCTTTCTCAAGGTGATCAACAAAGTTTTACAGGTTGTCCTTATTCAGTGGCCCAAAACTCAACTAGGGTATCTAAGCTGTCTAGTTCTGGTGCAGTTTCCTGGAAAAGAGATTTGAATGATCAAATTTGTGCTGAAGCTTCTGAAGAAACACCAAAAAAACGATTGAGACTGGTCGGTGGTACTGATTATCTGGAGCAAGAAAAACATTCTACTTGTACTGTATCAGAATTAGCTTCTAAGGGTGCAGTGGTAGATTGCAATGTCACTTCTGGTGACCTTGCTAATGTTTCTTGTAAGAGGAGACCTATTGCTTGTGGAAAATACGGCGTTTTATGCAATGCTAACTCCCAAAAGCCTGCGAAAATTGTTTCTCTGAGCACCGTCTTGAAAGCAGCAAGAAGATGTAGCTTTGCTGAGAGTGGAAAACTGGGATTGGGCGATGCAAAGGAATCTAATAAAAAGGCAAATTTGAAAGCCAATAAGGCTGTGCAAAATGGGCTTACTTCCATGAATGAAAAATCACTTTTCCCTTGCCGTAAAAATTCTGGTGATCCATCACACACTATGAAAAACAGAAGGAATGATGGAAAAAGGAGTCAAGCTATTTTTAACAATAATATGAACACTCATCGTAGGCGAAAGTTTAAGCATGTTCGTAAACGCAGCATCAACGAACTCTCGGTTAAAGGTATTCATAAATTCTAGGTTCATCTGTGATAAAGGTCAATTTTCCTTTATAATAACGATCTGTTTGTCTAGAAGCTTTCTCTGTGCAACAAGTCCTGTCACCCATGAAAAATCATTGCTCGAATTCACCCAATTGTTTTTTTGGTTCTTTTGGAATTGCCACTGTTCTGCCCTTTGGGATATTTTATTTCTATTTTGATGAATAAGTTAAGCTTGTATAAAATCATTCCTTAAAAAAGAGCCTCAAGTATTCTTTCTTTTGAATACCTGAGTTCATATTCAGAAGCTCTTGCAGTTTTCTATACAAATGAAGTGCACAAATTGTTATATCAGGTGCCATTAAGTGCTTTGAAAAGTACCAAAAATGTTAATGATTAGGCCATGCATGCTTGTCTTTCTTGGTAGCATCTTCTTCTCTGTTACTTTTGGGCGTGATAATATGAAGTTTTAGTTGCACTTACAGTTTTATTTGGTCACCTTATATTATAAACATTTGGAACTGCTTATTTTATGCTTTTTTTTTGCATTTTCTGTGAGCAGGTAGTGATTCCAACTGCGAGCCTGCTGTATTGAAGTGTGGAAAATCTGTGCAGTCTATAAACGGCAGCTTCAGTCAAATGTCTGCAGATGAGTAAGTGGTTACTTGTTTGTTTCAAGACTTCTTCTGCATGTGGTTGTACTAGAAGTTTGAGATGCAATAATAAATTCAAATGGACTTTGTGTAGACCGGCTAAGAAGAGTAACATCGAAAGAAGTCGGGATTTGGGAGAATCTTGCTGTGTTTGTGGGAGCTCGAACGAGGACGATTGCAATTGCTTATTAGAATGCGATCATTGCTTGATTAAAGTATCTTTACTCATCTCTTGTCCTTTATAGATGTGTCAAACGTCATACCTGATTCACTTTCTAATTTCCTGTGATGCGTGTAATTAAATTATGTAGGTTCATCAGGCCTGCTATGGTGTTTCCGTTGCTCCAAAAGCCCGGTGGTATTGCAGGCCTTGCAAAACAAATTCAAGAAATACTGTGAGATGCTCTTGTTGATTCCAACTTTTATGTTAATTTAGCTCTTGTGACAGTTTAATCCGGGGAACACATAAGGCAAAAATCAACAGAAAATGAGAGAATTCAAAGAAGAAAGGTTTCACTTATAATTGGTCAGACTTCGTTCAGAGTATGGGGATTGATGTTTAGCAGGACAGAAGATCATACTTACTATCCTAATTTGTATATCTTTACTTTAGTAGAAAAAAAGCATTTTGCTTTAGTTTTTCTAATCACTGCTACTTTCTTGTTAATCAGGTTTGTGTTCTCTGTGGTTATGGAGGAGGAGCCATGACTCGAGCGCTTCGTACTCATAATACTGTAAAGAGCCTGTTGAAAGCTTGGGGCATCATGACAGAAACCGATTATATCAACCTTGGGATTTCTGAACCTGTGGGAAACTCGTATAAAATCTTACCTTCAACAAAAATGGTGGGCGGGAGTGACCCATTTCTTATAATGAGACCGGCAATGATGGAGTCAAATCTTTTGGCTTCAGGGAGCAATGACCTCTCTAAGCATGGGGATGCTGTTGACATCCCATCGTCTGCATCAAATGCCACAGTTTTGTGTAATAGCATTGTGGCTGGAGTTTTTGATGCATCCGTGAAGCAGTGGGTTCATATGGTTTGTGGGCTCTGGACTCCCGGTACACGTTGTCCAAATGTTGGAACAATGAGTTCTTTTGATGTTTCTGGAACTCGTCATCCTAAGCCAAATGGGGTAATAAATTGCAAATGTATCAATGGTTCTAGTTGGACTCCATTGTGGTCCTTTTATTTTGCCATTTTTTGAACGTCTGTTGTTTCACAAGGGTGTTTCCTCGAGAAAGAAAAGTCTTTCTTCTGATATGGTAATATCTCAATTTTATTTTTTATGCTAGGTTTGTTCAATATGTCAACGATCAGGTGGTACATGCATACAGTGCAGAGTTGCAGACTGCCATATTCAATTCCATCCTTGGTGTGCCCATCAGAAGGTTATATTACTTGTAACATGCCTTTTGTACTGTTTTGCATGTCTGTTTTCTTATTTGTCCGTTTACTTGTAACATGGTTGTGAGGCTTGAAATAGACATGAAAATTTTGAAGATTTGTAGCTAGTCAAGCACTAAGCCATTTGTAGAACTGTAAGTATGGAACAGTATGAGTAGGATCTTGTAGTGGCCATTTGCTAAAAATAATCAACATTATTATTCAATACCACGAAGGTAATGAGTTAAAGTAAAGTGGTAGGAAGTTTGTGCCAGCTGTTTCTTTGTTTTTTCTCTTTTTCCCTGAAAATGTCTGAGGATGTATTTGCTTTGTTTTATAGTAACCATTGGTAAGCAATACCTAACATTATATGCTTGTTGATTGTTGGTCCTCCAGTGCATATCCATCAAACCAAACCCAAGATGTACTAAGTCATTGTGGTTTTAAACTATTGCAATTGACTTGAATCCTGAAAAATTGGCATTTGATGAATGTTGAAGGAATCTATTTTCTCTAGGTTGTGTTTAGCTAGATATTTTATGTTGATGGGTACAGAAGCATAGCCGTATACAGAAGGGCATCAAATGTAGCCAGTCGTCATAGCAATAGTTCTGATAGACCATACGTGGTTGTGCAATTAAAAAACTGTTGAAAAGACGCATAAGATTATTACAAAAGCTGTGATCATGTGATGTTAATTCTAATTGCACTGTGCTAACGATTTTGGTTCACTGTGTGGTAGGGTCTACTTCAAAGTGAGGTTGAAGGTGCTGACAATGAAAGTGTTGGTTTCTATGGAAGATGTATGGTCCATGAAATACATCATCATCAGGGTGATGATTCTGACAATTATCACAATAGTAATGCTAATCATGGAGAACGGGAGCCAACCTGTGCTCGAACAGAGGTTTGCAACTTGAACCAAACTTTAAAAGCATTATCACCTTTTTGTACAAATTGCTGTTTCCTCATATGGCACTCTTCACCTTGAGTAGGGTTACAAGGGTCGCAAGCAGGATATTTCATATGATAATCACTACCACAAGTCTGATACGGGTAGTGGATGTCTTGTTTCACAAGAGCAGCTAAATGCTTGGATTCACATACATGGTCAGAAATCAAGCACGAGGGGAGGGCCTCTAAAGGCACCTACTTCAGCCATTGAGCCTGACTGTCGGGTATGTTTTTTATAGCTTTCTTTCTCTATGGTTGTGAAATGAACTCCCTTATTATCTAAAATACTCAAGATTGTTAGAGCACCATTTTTTCATGCGGTGAACACGATGAATGTTTTGATGACAAAAGTAGTGATCTAAAGTGACGAAAGACTGGCTTGTGATTACATTTTTCACTATTTGAGATATGATTTCGACAAGTCTTTATAAATCTATAATACAGTGATGAGTTCATAGCTCACGTGGAAATTGTTATTCATTCCCTGATAGTATATATGCTTTAGAGTTTGGAAGTTTCTTTTTCTACTAATTTAGCTTTATTTCAGAAAGAATATGCCCGCTATAAGCAACTCAGAGGTTGGAAGCATTTGGTGGTTTACAAATCCGGGATCCATGGACATGGTCTTTACACTTCTCAGTTCATTTCTCGTGGTGCAATGGTTTGATTCAGCTTCCTTCCATAATAAAAGTTCAGTGTTCTGTCATATGAAAATTTTGACTCCATTACTATGTTTTTCTTTGTAGGTTGTTGAGTATGTGGGCGAGATAGTGGGGGTTCACGTGGCTGATAAACGAGAAACTGAATATCAGGCCGGAAAGAAATTGCAATACAAGAGTGCTTGCTATTTTTTCAAGATAGACAAGGAACACATAATTGATGCCACCCGTAAGGGTGGGATAGCTCGCTTCGTGAACCATTCATGCAGTGTAAGCATTTTTCTTATTGGAAAATTATTCTTCAAAAAAGTCAATGCTCAAATCTGAAATTTTAGCTCTGTTATGGGTTCTTAATATAACAAATAATTTTGCAGTTCCTGTTGGGTTTCTTAATGTATTGGCAATTTTATTTGGCTGGTTTTTACTAATATAATTGAACATAAAGAAGAAATTTTAGGAAAAAGTTTTACTTTTATTTTTACTAAATCTATGTTGTGATTAGCTATTGTCTGGCATCATTTTCAACTTTGCTCACTTTCTTGTTATTATCTTTTTCTTGCCAGCCAAATTGCGTTGCCAAAGTAATTTCTGTGAGGAATGAAAAGAAGGTATGTGCCTACATTTGTTTTCTGTGCAAGCTTTCGGTTCCTCAGACATTTGAGGAACCACGTGAGAATGGTTTTAAGTGCATATTTTTCTTTTGTCTGATCATCCTTGAAACAACTTTTCCAATGAAATATGATTATGTATTTTTGTTGGCGCTAATATCTTTCCATTGGAAAGTAAATGGAAAAGCTAGTTAAGAAAATGAGAAAATATTGGGGTAGTGATCTATTTGGGTTTCTGCACTTTTTATTCCAAACTAGACATAACAGCGTTGGTGAGGTATGATTTGCATTTAAAATTTACGTATCAATGGAAAGGGCAGGCGGGGAAATGCAGGAAGTGAGTAGCGACTTGCGTTGGGACTTGCTTTGCGTGGCCCGAGATGATTCGTATCACAGATAAAAGTTTTCCGGATAGTTAGTTGTTTTGAGTTGAATAAATATATCTTTCGTCCTAAGGATTTATGAATGAGTTCAGGGTTTTTGTCCATATTCCCATGTCCAAAGAAGTCAGTATTTATAACACAATAATAAATTTTTTTTAAAACTAATTTGCAGAATTTGCTAAATCCCCATTTAAGAGTGTTGAACATGGCCTTAAGAGAAGTCTTTCTTTTCATCATACTTGCAGGTTGTATTTTTTGCTGAAAGAGATATATATCCTGGTGAAGAGGTAACGTATGACTACCATTTTAACCATGAAGATGACGGTAAAAAGCTTCCTTGTTTTTGTAAGTCTAAGAATTGTAGACTATATTTAAACTAAGTCTCGAATGTAAAACAAGAAAAACATTCATATTTTTATTTGTCTATAGAAGTTCTATGTACATATGAACAACGACTAACATTTCCTTGGGGTTTTTAACGGTGTGAATTCCTTTTTACCTACATATATAGACTATATAGAAGGGGTTTGATAGGTTAGGGTCGTTGTCTTATAATAACATGGTAAAGAAAATGAAATTCCTAAATAGTTGTGAAGAGAAGAGTTGGACGTAAAGAGAAGCATGAGCTTCAGCCTTCAGTTTTGTGTATCACTATAAGGAATAAAAAGAATCTTGCCCATTATGTGATGGAAAGTTTTTTTTTTTTTTGGCAAGTGACTGATATAAATCAGGTATTGTATGGTGACTATACATTGTAGCATGAGAAACAGAGCACTTTCATCCTCCTTGAAAGTTGAATGGGGTCGTGTATCACAAAGCTAATAGAACTTTGTGTATTGTCCACATTCTTTAAAAAACTTTCTCCTTGTACAATGAACTAGGGTCAAATTCACCCCTGCCTTCCTTCCATAGCTACTGCAGAATTGGCATGTCGAAGCATCGCTAACTTGCTCATAGAACCATTGTCCTGATGAGCAGATGCATTAATTTTCTTTTCAAGCTTCCACAACAAGTACATGGTGCTCCATGCCTCTATTTTCTTCGCCAATGCAAAAGAAAAAAACACAATTCCTACGGCATTGAAAAAACTCAATCACTGATCTACAGTTCTACATTCAACTATTTTAGTTTCGGAAATGGTCTCTTTACACCACAAAAAATATACAGACACACACACACACACATTAAAGCACTAATAACCGTGAGTTTCCTCATTAAATCAAAAAGAGGATGAAAAAAAAATTGTACAAGAGGAGAAATGGAATTCCAAACTCATGTTCCAACTATATTTCTGGAAAAGCCCAATGGTTGGTCAAGCATACAAATACACTATGATTAATACAAAAAGGAAGAGCAAATCAAACCCCATAATTACATGTATGGAAAGCCTACTCATATCTATGTCCCTGGCATTCATCTAATACATTGTTATTTTTCCATTCTGGTCAGTAAGGGAACCCCAGCATTATTTATGTTGATATAGTCAGGAACCCCAATTTGGTATATTAGCTGTTGCTTCATTCACCATTTTCACCAAAGTAACCTGTCATTATCGATCGAAGTTCCGTCACATTATTTTTAATCACTAAATTGAAAAGGAAAGAAAAAAAATGTCCATACTCAAAGAGCAGTTTTGAAGATCCTAATAAAAGTTTCATGTGACCTGATATGCTATTATTACTCAACAACTGTGGAACTCACTAACAATTTTCAATTTACCTAGTAAGCAAACAAACGGTCAAACTTAACATAAACTTTCTTTCTGTTGACATATCTTTATAAACTTTTTCATGTTTTTGAACAAGGACCACAATCAATTGAAATGCAACTAAAAGCATATCAGGATCCCTAGATGAACCACGCTTGTGGACTGTAGAATTTCAGACAATATTATGCACAAGACTTACCACACTATCTGGCACACCAGGAGGAGGCAATGAGAGGTTTCTTGGAGGCCAGATACTGTCATATGATCGCTTGTCAAATCTCCATTCTCCAATCTTCCCATAGGTCAATTTACCCTAATAGATGAATAAGAACATATGATACAGTGTGAGGTGCAATACAAAACAACAACCTTCTAAAGACATCTTTTTATGGGTGGAAGAGAAAGCGTTGCCCAGAAGAAACTTCAACAATGTAATTGCAAACTAAGGAAATTAAACTGGTAACATCAAATACCTCTAGATCATAGTCGCATCCATATGTGTAGTGGATAATGAAGGCTTTGCCTATTTCCGTATCCCATGGAGGCTGCAAAGGTTGGGCGAGAAATGGAAAACCGAGAGAGAAGAAAACAAAGTTTTAGACCATAGAGTCGCACATTTTAATACTTGCTGGAAGTAGCATGTCAGAGAGTGAAAAGCATATATCATGCAACTATTTGTTGATCAAATTACATAAACACTGAGCAAAAAAAAAAACATTAATGCTTGATTTCTGAGCTTTAAATACCAGATTTCGAATAGCTTATTTTATATCGCCTAGAAATCAGGACTGCATGCAACGCATTCAATAAGATAGTACTTTAGTATTTTGCATGAGAAGATCTAATCTGTGAAGCTTTTAGGGTAAAGTTCGAATGAAGGACATTTTCTCAAGTTAACCAGAAGCAGGACAGCAAATATATCCAATGAAAATTCTGACCTAGATTATAATCATTTCTAAGAAAGGAAATCTCAGAGAAAATAGTAAATGGAAAAGTTGTCACCGACCTGAATCATGAACTCTTTGTGTAGTATATTACCCACACCATGAAAGGCCGATGCAACAGCATAAGCATACCTGTACGTACACAAAAATTAGAGGGCAAAATAAAAGATCGGCATGAAATCAGTACGGGTCTGTGTTGCTCACATCTCAAGAACCCAGCCAAAAGCTTTATCTGTTTCAGGATCCTTCTTCATTGCCAAAGAAACATTCATCCAAGTAGGAGCTATCTTCTTCAGTGCCTCCTACAATGTTTTCATATACACACTATCAACTGGACAAAAAGACTTGAGTTTTATCATCATGGAGCAAGGACTAAGCGAATGAATTACCTTTCCCACAATGACAGGGGAGTTCCCAATAGGATCAATATTAGTTATGGGTCCTTTCTGTTCGGGAAAGAAGCGCCGAAGAAGAGACTCGTACTTTTTAGGTTCGATATAGAAGAATGGAAAAGCAGCTCCAAGACCATCTCTAGATAAATTAGGAATTGGTTTGACAATAATGTGATCTGGCTCAGACATTAATATGTAGCTGCAGACCAGGTAAAAATCGTGCATTCAAAATGTCAAATATTTGATAATGCATAATAAAGGTCAAGAAACCCAAACCAAAGATTAAATAACTCAAGTCTGATGCCATACTCTTCCTTGATGTCAGCCTGCTGAAGCCACTGAACAAATGCCCAGGGTCTATTAAGTACTATATACCCCTGCAACGACAATTTATGTAGGGGAAAGCTCCATTAAAATGGACATAGCTTCAGCTAAAAGACCAACAATTGAATCACACAAATTTTGCATTAAAATTTGGCAAGAGATAAGTGGGACATGATGAGAACAAAACCAAAAGCAACCGAGCTTCAAATAAATGCAGAGTTCATACATCAAAATCGAGATTTTTGGAGATGGGATCAGAATAAAGAACACACATTTGTTGTTAAAAGAAGGTAATGATATATTAGAAAGAAGCAAATGCAGAAGAAGGTCAACGGGAGATGAAAATGGTTGGGGAGTACGAGTGGAGCAGGGTGGAGAAAGATAATTAATAGAAATGATATAAATAAACAAAAAGGTTGAAGGAGCTAGGATGGGAAAGAGAACAGTACCTGATCCATGCCGGAAGGGAGAGGTTGAGCAACAAAAGTAGGAATCTCATCCATGAAGTTGTCAGGCTTGCCAGAGTGCAAGATGCGGGTGAAACCCCCCATCTCAGAATTGGGGGAATTCTGGAACTTCTTGAACCAGTAGTACATGACCCTGCACTGCCAAGTGTTGTAGATGGAATCAGAGGCGGTAACAGCGGTATGGAACAGCCTCTTCTTCTGGTACTTGTTCACCCCCGGTGGTGATGATGAGTCAGACTCAGAGGGCATCTTGATGATGGGGTCAACAGAGCCAATAGTCAAAGGGGTGGATGGCTGAGGGAAGCCCTGCTTGAGAGATGCATTGGCTGAAATGATGATGTTGTAAGTGATGAGTGCTGCTGAAAATGCGATCACCACCGTGAAGAACAAATTCCCCCACCCCATTCTCCCCGATTGCCCTCTCTTCTCTTCTTCTTCTTCTGCTTTGTATTCTATGATAGATTCCCCTAAACCCTCTCTAAACACCCTCCTCTAAATAAAGGAGGAAAAAAAAAAAGACTACTCCAGTCCCCTCCCAAGTCCCAACTTCTTCTTACATTACATTCATATAAGGAGGCGAAATGGGGAAGGAGAAGAAGGATTAGGAGGAAATGGGGCAGAGTAGGTGGTGGGTTGACTGCACCTAGTGGCCGCCAGCCATCGTTATTTTATTTTTTTTTTGCTTTAAAATTTATTTCTTAACTATTACTACTAATACTAATACTAGTAGTAGTACTAGTTTACTAGTTTGTTGCATCAGCATCGTTCCTAACCCCTTTCGCTTTTTCAATACACAAATAGTTTGCTCAACAAAGTCAAAACTGTTTGGTTTCGTTGACTTTTTAGCCTCCAGCTGAGTACACATCTCAACCCCGCTTCCAAATTTAACACTCCCTCCTATCCTTAATATAAAGCATTTTGATTTGTCTTAAATTTAATTTAGTACGTATTTTTAATTGAGAAAAAAATTTTAAAATATTTCATAACAATCAAGAGAATACAACAAATGCAAAAATATATTTTTAAAGTTTTTTCGTTAATTAAAAATACATACTATGTAAAATTTAAGATGAAATCAAAATGCTTTATATTAAAGGTCGAAGGGAGTACTAGTGTTACTTTTAACTTCAACGGGATTTTTTTTTTTTAACACAAAACCCGTAATCATTTTGTTAAATTTTAAACTTGGAAAGCTAAACCTAATGCTCACAAATTATAAAGCATTTTAATTTGTCTTAAATTACATCTAATATATTTTTTAATTGAAAATAAAACCTTAAATATATATTTTACATTTATTATATTCTTTCATTAATTATAATAAATATTTTTAAAATATCTTAGAATAAGAACCCGATGATGTTGTATCCTAAAACTGCATAGTCAGAGCTACTTCTATTGATGTGTTAAAAATTACTCCTTCTGTCCCAAAATCATTGTCCAATTTGAGATTTAACTTTTAGTATAATGTGAATTAAAAATGAAAACCCAAATTGAACAATAATTATGTGACAGAGGAAGTAGATAATGGCTTCAGATAAGAAGACAGGATGGAGGGCGTGTTTTATTTTCAAAGTGTAAAAAGGAGGAGGAGGAGAGGGAGTATTTAAAAATTTTACACAATCCATCAGTATCTTTTCTTTAACCCACTCGTATAACGGTACCAGTTACACCACCTCCTTGTGATTATTCATCAACAGTCTTTATGTTTCCCTTTCAATCGCCCCTTTTATGCTCGGGAACCTGTTCCCCCAACGACAGTAACCTGCAGCCACTATTTCATACAGATCAACTTCTTCTCCCTTTCTGCCATCCCCCACCAAACCCTTCCCATATCCAACCAAGCTTTTCCTCATGAGCTGTGACACCTGGTTCACGTCATCCTTACTCACGTCCTTACAACCCAGCAAAGCCTCCTCGGATGTTGAATCCAGAATTACCGCACAAATGCTTGACGCCATCATAATTATTCCGTAGTCGTTTGCTTTCACTGCCCATCCCGCCAGTGCTCCTAACAGTTCGAAAAGAGATGCATCCACCCCATCTGACCGCAACTGTGCCCCATTCAACAAGAAGTTCAACACTGTGTCGCACGCCAGGAACAAGGCACCATCATCCTCAGCCGTTCCACCACCTGGGCTGATCAAAATTCTGAGATATTCAATAACCGCTTCAAATGCCCCAGATGATACGAATAGTTCACATCCATCACTCCTCATGGTTATTTGACAAAGCATTGGAAGCAGAAAGCACGTTGAGTAAAAAGGTCGAACCTCATCTCCCCCTTGAACAGAAAGCATAAAACCAAGAAGCTCTTTGACCTTTTCTCTGCATGCGTCGGGTGTTTCTGCGAGATATCTACCAATTATCCGCACCGAGGCAAGCAGATCATCCCCTCTGTTCTGCCCATGTTCCTTGGCATCTTGTAAATACTCTAACACAACACTGATTGTCTCATTCAGTCCAGATATGATTTTCATCAAGATGCTATCACTTATTGTTACATCTACATCTGACGACTCTTCATCATCACCATACTTCGAAATGAGTTTTATCACAGCCTCAATCAAAGAGTACATGACACCAAGATTTCTACACTTCGATGCCGTGGTTTCAGTGCTTAATGATGCACAACTTTTGGAGGCTTCATCTCTCAAGTATGCTAAATCGTTGAGTAAAACAGATATTTCCACCCGAGAAGTCTCAAAGACAAGCTGGATACACCTGAGACAGGAGAAAAGGAAAAATGTAACACCATTTTCACCAACAAAAATAGAAGCAAGCAATTGCAATTTGTAGATACAGATCATGAAGAAAAAACCTGCTAGCAGGAATAGGATCCATTATGTGCTGTAGTTCTACAGGACCAGTTAACCATTCTTCACCAACAATTGAAATGGCGCATTCAGATAAGAATAGAGCCTGGAGTTTGTCAGCTGGTGCTGCAGATTTAAAAACTCTAGGTTAGCTTCATTCACTAACCTCCTCAGCAACTTATGTAGAATTTCAGATGATGCTTCACATGCATAAACAAATAACAAATAAAATGTTCATACCAACTCGGCTATTCAAGATAGCAACAACACCAGCTCGCATGTTAGTTGACCAGACAGTAGAATCCATAGACCGAAGAGCTTCGCGAACTGGTACCTATGACGAGCAAAAGAAGTGTTAAAAACAAATTCTACAGATCATTTATTCAGAAGACTATAGCTGTCAAAACTAGTGCAGTTAAAAAGCAGTCACAGTGGCTTAATAACATTGATAGAATAGAATGCCAGTGACATATATAATCAACTGTTGAAAGAATCAAAGACCTAGATTCCACACTCTGTTTGAGTATGAAATTATGTCATGTCAAACAAGGGTATGACAAAAGAACTAAAAGGCGAAAGTAAAAGAATATGGGGAATACTGAATATTGTGAGGATAGGATGACTGATAGAAGATGAAGGGCTTTAAATTTGAGATCAGAATGCAGCAAACCAAATCTCCGTGCAGCTTCCACAACCTGCAATCATAGAGAGAAGACAACACATCAACGAAACAGAATGAGCTAATAAACACCAATTTGCAGACACCAAAAATACAGAGAAACTAAAACTTTATACCGACCAACATTGCCAGCTCTGACGGATATTGGACATAAATTTCCCCAGCTGGCAACTTGCTTATCATGAGCTGAACAAGTTCCATCGCGTATTTTACGACATTTGTACCTGATAAGAAAAATCATTTCAATTCATTCTTCCATATATGATGTACTGCAGCACACAGAATCAGAACATGGCCATAAATTCTGTGACGAATGGATGAAGAAGTAGATCATTTAATCATTACAGCCTCACAAACTACTTAGTATGTGTTACGCTAGTAAACAAACCAGTTGGAGGAAAAGGCAGAGATTACTTGCCATCTGGCAGAGAGGGCATCTGAGAAGCAAACAGTTGGATCCCTCCAGATTCATATAGTCCCCTGATGCCATCTTCTTGAGCATTTGCCACCAAATATAAGAACTCATAACAATCTTCAATAATAGATGAGGCTGATCTGTATGTATAAAACAAAACTCAAAGTTGTAGAAAGCAAAAAATAAAAAATAAATAAAATAAAAACAAAATAACAGGAATGATGTTACATTAGCAAAAATAAAAACTCGATGCAAATCATTAGATAACCACTCTAAAGATTCATCACTCTGTATTCAGCATCTAAAAGCTAAATCGACGGGAAGAAAGATGCATTTATAACCATTGAAATAACCATTCACTAACAACCACAGACTCTGTTATCCATGATCAGATACTAGATGGAATGAATTTCAAAGAAACTGCTGCTGAAAAACACAGATGATATAAATTCCCGTTAGTAAATAATACACATGGTGACAATATCATGCCAACTTCAAATATGGACTACGGTGGCATTCATTCAAAAAAGATCACAATAACACCTTAACCCTACCACAGAAGATGAAAACATACCCTTTAGAGAGAATCTGAAGCAAAAGAGGGATGAAGGGAAGCATTTGTGCAGAAGACGCAATTTGAGGAACTCTGCAGAATGCAGCAAGTATAGTAACTGATAGCTCCAAGTAAGCATCAACGTCCCTACCTCCATCTTCTTCTTCTCCTCCTCCTCCTCCACCTCCTTTACCCAAACCTAGCAGAATGAAACTCAGACCTCAGATATAATGGCAAGTTAGGGATGGGAGAGTGCGGCCCCATCCACTCAACTATAGATAGACCAAAAAAAAACAAAAAAAAAAATCAGCTTCACATATGATTTTTATCCCATTAAAAGACACGCAGACGAAGCCTAAGCTCGGGGCCGCCAATTTGATTACAAGAATCATATTAAGATAAAGGTTCAAATTAGGGTTTAATATCGCAAATTCCAGTTGTGATTTCGCCGTAATTAAACAATTGAGACAATTAAGAATGAAATGAGAGAGATAAGGGGGAGAGGAAAAAGCACCAGTGCGCAGTAGACGTAGAAGGAACTGAGGGCCGACGGCCTGGTACACTCGGAGGATGCCAGAATGGTCATCTTTGTTGCAGACTTTAGTAACTAAAAGTAAACCAGCAAGTCTCTGGGAGTCGCTTTCTCCTCGGAGTAGTTTTAAGCAATCCTCCAAAAACGCAGGAGACGGAGCTTGTTTGGCCGATGATGATGACGGTACGCCGGAGGAACTCTCTGTTTCCTAGTAGTAGTACATTATTTAGGGGAAAAAACAAAAATTAATCAATAATTGAATTTTACGATACAGGAAGGCAATCGATAAATGGAAATCAAAAAAAAAAAAAAAATCAAGAAGAAAGAAAACAAAACATGCCATTGCGGGTGTGAACTGTGAAGTCGCCGGGGACTTCCAGAGAGTTGGGGAAGGAAGGCGGAGGGAGGGATTCAAAATACTGTAAATGGGCGGTTCTCGGATCAAATTGTTTACTTCTTCAATCTTTCATTCGAAAGTAGGCCGTGTGGCCCGTTAGTCACTTTACTTTACACGAATATTTTCAGTTCGGCTCTAAAGGGCCCAATATCCATACATACTCAACGTTTAAGAAAATAAGTAGTATTAAAAAAAAATCCTTTAAAAGGCAATTCAATTATTAGAAATGTCCTCTACTAACTAAAAATTGATGCATACAAACAAATTCAGCCAAAAAATGTTTGTACTTGAATTTTTTCAAACTGTAATAAAATCAAATATCTATTTCAAAATCTAAAATGTAACTTTCAGGAGCTCGTAAAAAAGTGAATTTTGGGTTTTGAATTAGAGATGTATTCGTTTAGAGTTTAAAAAAAAATCACAGAGAGTTTCTTGAGATGTTTTAGATAATCAGTTGAAGCTTGAGGTTTTTTCTTAGAGTTTAAAAAAAAGAATTTAAAAAAATCACATAGAGTTTCTTAAGATGTTTTAGATAATCAGTTGAAGCTTGAGGTTGTTTCTTATATTAGCCCTAAATAATATGAACCATTGTTGGAAAACAAAACTAGCATCCTATAAAGCCCTAAAGATATTACTCCCTCTATTCTAAAATTATTCTCCAGTTTTGATTTTCAATTTGTACTAAAAAAATGAAAATCTAAACGGAACAATAATTTCGAGATGGTTTGAAAATAATACATACAATTTATAATATGAACCATTTGTTGAGGCGGAAGGAATAGAATCAGCAACATATATAGTGTAACTATTACATAACACCTCAGCGTTGATATTTTTGATTTATGATTTATAATTCTATAAAACATGTACGTTTAGTTTTAGATGAATAGATATATTGTTAAACTGTATTACCCATTGTTCTAAAAAAAATAATCTATTCAGGTAGGTTGATCGTTAAACAAAAGGAGCCATATTTTTTGGTACGAGGTCGACTTCAAAAAATAGATTTTTATAAATAACAATTTCTTTTCCTTTTTGGGGACAAAAAAAAGGAGAAGAAGAAGAAGGAATAAAGAAAGAAGGCAGGGGCGTGAATGTAGGGGTGAACTGTGAAGGGAAGTCCAGCTCGGGGATGAAATGAAGTTTCCATTAATTTGTTGGGGTTTAGGCGGAAATGAACCGAACAAATGGAAAATGGAAAGGAAAGCTTCCCGAAATTCGCTTTCATTCATTGCATTGGTTAACATTTACGTACTCTGTAAAGTTGAAACTAAATTCAAGGAAAACGCCCCACCTCCTCCTCCTTCTTCTTCTTCTTCTTTCTTTCTTGCTTTCTATATATGTATATATATGGGAGAACAGCTAGCTAGCTAGCTCGATCAACCATTTTGTTTTCCGTTGTAGTTTGTTTTTTTAACAATTATTATACACCTGCAGGCCACCTTGCTTCCTTGCTTGCTTGTGTTTTGGGGTAATCAGGCTGATAATTATTATCAATCAACCCAATTAAGGGGCCGGTCGGGCTTTCAGATCATCTACGTATAATCCGGAAATAAGAATGATGATGGAGGAATACGAGTCATTATCTTTGAGGGCAAGGCGGAAGAAGCCCTCCGTATGCCTGTCTTGTTGCTTCAATCCCGGTTACCACCAACGGGCTGACTCCTTTGATGCCGCCTCATCCTCCGTCATGCCCAGCCCCTCCAACCACCGCCTCTCACCTTCTTCCCTCAAAGGGAGGTACGTAACCACATATGTATTCCCTTCCCAAGTTGAATACTCACTCCTGTTTTTGTGTTTCTGTACCTTACCCTTTGGAAATTCGCATGTGTCTTAGTTAACATTAATGAGATCGATGAATGAACCCTCTGTAAATTTTAATTTGGTTTTCGCAGGTGCAAGAATTTGATGTCTCGAATGGGTCGGCACAGGCGGCATTCATCAGCCGATTTCAGCTATGATCCCCTCAGCTACTCCCTTAATTTCCAAGACAATGACGACCCTAGTTCTGACCACTATGATCATGACTTCCCTGTCAGGAGCTTTGCGTCACGCCTACCTTTGTCCCCTCCCGGTTCCAGGAGGAACCCCATCACCTTGATACCACCCTGCTCTACCACCATCCGGAACTCACCTATTATGGTTAGGCCAGCTAGTCAGCTCGGAGTAACCTCCTCCTCCCAGGCTGCCGCCGTTGCTGAGGTGAGAAAGAGCTTGGAGGAGGAAGACCACCATGTTGACCAGGAGCATCCCCCTACACTGCAACCATGGGATAATAAGTTGGAGGAAATGAGGAGCCTTGACCTACCAAAAACCCCTCGCAAGCTCCATACTAGCATAGCCATTGACGCTGCAGACATGTCATCATCCACTGCTGCTGGAAGGAGGAATATCAACTTGTTAACACCCACAAGGATGGCACCACCGGATATTGTGAGAAGAAGCTATGAATATGACCAGTATGAGGATGTATCCCCCGCCCTGGTGGTTTCCCCCACTCGACGCCAAGTCTTGGTTGAATTGTGCTGATTTTGATGTGGCTGTGTTTTGTTTGTACGAAAGGCGTTGGTTTATGCGGGTTTTTTTGGACAACAGCTGATCATTCTGCATTTTTCAGACACTTTTTACAATCTCATTACTGAGTAAGTTGTGTTAGTACGTCTTACCTCTGTAATAAAAGAAGTGCCAAGTGAAACGTTCTCCATACCGACTTTATGTATTTCCAGGTAGGCCGCAGCATCTGTTTCTGCAATGTTTTCTGGTTCCAAGTTTAATTCGAGAAAAAGAGTTCTGTATTTGGTACAAAATAAGACTTCTTAATAAATGTCTCTCTATACATGTAATACTCAAATATCTAAACTGGCAATGCCACCATCCATGCACATACATTCATTATTGCACATTGACATTCTGCAATATGGTTTGGTTCTATATTACATGATAAATTCCTTAAGACAGACAATATACAACAGTGATGTGAAAATTTTCAGTCTGGGGTACAAATAAATCAGGTTTTCAAATAAATAATAATATAATAAGAATACAGATCTGGAGTGCTACCTTGAAGACTGAATCTCCAAATTATGGCCCTGTCTCTGCCAGCGAGAGAGGATTTGCTCTAGTTATTCAAGTGTATAAACCCTGTGCCGTATGCAACACATTATCACAAATTGGAAAAGCTTCAAATGATGTATAGTGCCAACTGCCAAGGATGTTCAGTTCTGTTCACACATGACGATCAGTCCATGAGTCATTACATGTCTTGCTTTTTGGTCATCTACATAGCAAGTATATATAAATATATATAAGCCTCGATTGCTGGTAATTTGTCATCTCCTCACATTATTGGTGTTCGCTGTTCCAATACTTTCAGTTTCAGCACAGTTACCTGTACAGTATTCTTATTACCAATAATTTCGCCAGACTGCAAGCAACTTCAAGCCTCTCTTGATTACGTCGTCCATTTTACTTAAATGTGATGATCGCAGCTAGCTCTTTTCATCTGTATTTCACATAGATTCATCCCAATATGTTTGAGGAATCAAACACTCAAAAGTTAAAACTACTTTAATTTGCATACTACTTTGTACCTTTTACGTTTGCTCTTCAAGGTAGTGGAAGATGAAGGATTACTGTGCCAGTTCCTCTTTCTCTGGTTGATGAACCAATTATTTATCTGCTTTAGTTGCAACCCTGTTTCCTGAACCAATCTTGCCTTGTCTTCTTCCTGCGAAAACAACATCCGTGTTCTAAGTTGGAGAGTTCAGCTAAAAAGGTGCAAATTATAAGTTCATTAGGAAATTAGGATAATACAGTTCCACTAAACCGCCATACCAAACCACCCCCAATTCTTTTAAATATCTGAAAAGTGAGATAGTGAATCACATGAATTGAAGTTTTAAACATTACCGTAGGGTATGGCCACTTTGAATGGGATTGCCACCAAGCTTTTAAGACGGAAGTGGTATCGCCAGGGAGTTTTCCAGCCCTCCTTTTTCTCAAAATCTCCTCCCTAATATCCACAATTTTTTCCTTATAACCCTGTCAACAAGAAGAGAGATCAATTCGAAACAAAATGCCAAAGTATGAAGAGCTCACAAACGTCAAAGTGTGAATAGCTAGCAGCAGGGCCCACCTACTTTAAGAATGATATAATCAAGTTTTTATCCATAAACTAGTCAAGATCAGCATGCCTAAGTAGCGTAGGAAATAAAAATTAGTCTTCAAACGAGTACCTGCTTTAGTTCGTGTTTCAGTTCTTGTCTCACCCTCTCCATCAATGACCTCTCGCTCTCTGTTGGCACCAAAGGTCCGAAACCCATGCTATCGGGGCCATCCATACTTCCATCAAACAAGTTCCCATCACTGTCCGCCTGATCGTCATCATCATCGGACATTGTTGCCCCCGTCCCTTCTCCCGGGGAAACGCCTGTATTTATCAGTTTCAATGTAAAAGTGCCGTTAGCACCACCATTTTGACCTAAAAGGTTGAAGATTATTTGTAGCCCGGAATATGTTAATGAAATGCCGGGTCAAAAAGGGAAGTTGATGCATTGTATCCTTTCTATACTTTGAAACTCAATAAGAGCTGACCCTAAGCACAGTTTAGAGACTAAAATGGTTAATATCTGAAAATGTTAGGAACCCCTTGTTATACAGCCGTTAAAAATATGAAGTGACAATGACTTCCATTTATCATTGTTAAAAGCAGAACTCTCTTCAAAAACTCATGGGGTTTGAAACTGAATGTTTTAATCAAGAGTTGGGAAACAAAGAAAAATGAGATGCAGGAAATTGTTGTTCTTCCCAAAATGCAAGAAAACACTAGACTGAACAACATGATCATCTTATGAATCAAAAGTACATCGGTCATACTTCAAAAGGACCATTAACTAGAATCTTTTGTCACAAGTTCCATCTGTGGAAATAGTCTGTTATACATATGACCTAGTTGAGGTGGCATCTTACATTACCTATAATGGTATAGCTACCTTTTCTATCTTATGGACAGGGAAGCCAATTTTCTCAAGCAACAGACTCGTCAAGAGAAAGGCTTTCATAAACAAAAGAGAGTAGTCCTCTTTAAAAAAAAATAAATAATAAGCCAGAAATTGATCACCCAATAATTTTTCTTTTTTTCTTCCCGGAAAAAAAAAAGAGAAAAAGAAAAAGATAACCGTCATCAATCCTCATGACCTGTTAAAGATTGCAAGGATTGTTCAATTTCCCAGCAAGCCATGACTGCTTCCATTGCATGAACTCTCACATGTTGTTGCAGTTGATCCTTGAATGAACACAGCAACAGCACATAATGTGTCTACAACCAAAAAAATAAAATGAAATAAAATAGTTAGTTGTTAGAGACTGAAATGGTAAAACATTCTCGACAAAATCAGTTTGTTCTAATTAGCTGGTACTCTGTGAATTATATATAATTCATATTTCTTCCTGGGAAACATTCAAAAAATGAACTCAGTTGTAAATGTCAAAAGAATAAACAATTTTACTCGAAAATTCCTTGAGCTGGGTTGAGTGCTTGAATTTTGGTGAGAGGTTGAATGCAAAAAAAGATTTACCATGAATTGGTCAAGCTCTTTGTGGTCACCTAAATGAATGGGCTGGGGTTGTCCTCCGGCGAGAGCAGAGTATTTGGCGACAAGGTGGTGGGATTGAGCCAGCTGAGCATCGATTCTGGGAAGCTGATCCACCGGGGTAGCAATTCTGAGGCAGGCCACGTGTGCAGATAACAACTGTTCGTACAGAGGGTGTCCCAGAACCTCGGCTTTCCACCGTGCACTCTGCCAATTGAAAGCAGCTCCTCCTCCGCCAGCAGCCGGCGGCACTTGGCCGACCTCGGAAGACAATTCTTCGGTATTTGTGACGGTGGCACTGTGGTTGAAATCGTCGGCGGCGGCGGCGGCGGCAGCTAGGACGGAGTCATCGTTAGAGGAGAGCTGGTGGGCATCCTCTGGGGGAGCTGGGTTCCTGGTGAAAATGGACCGGGAAAGCCACTGATGAGTGGCGGAGGAGGAGTTGTCGGCGGGGGAGGGGTTGGAGTGCAAATTGAGGAAGTTAGCGTCGGCGGCGGCGGTGGTGGGGGTGGTGGTGGAGGGGTGACGGAGAATGGCGCTGTTAAGCCAGGTAGGTGGGGAGGAGTGTTGTTGAGGAGGGGGAGAATTCACATGATGATGATCAGAAGAGGAGGAAGAGGGAGGAATGAGGACGGAAGAGGAGTCGTCGGGCTCCGGCAATGACTGGTGGTGGTCGGAGAAATGCGGTTGCAAAGCCATATCTTGGGATAAACCGTTGGGGAAGGCCATCGCTATATACTTGTTGTATATATAATTGTGTGTGGTACCAAAAAAAAAAAAAAAGGAGGGGAGGGACAGTTGTGGTGGTGTATCAAAATTGGGAATTAATTCTATCCAAAAAATAAAAAATAAAAAAATATGCTAGTAGTAACTAGAAAGACTTTGTAGGGGGCTGCAGATATTGGGAAAGAGATTGGAATTAAAAGAGGGAGAGACGGAGATGATGATACTGGATATTGATTGGGATAAGTAATTAACTGAGCTACCTGGGATTGGGAAATTCAGGGATTGATTCGTTAGACTTAGGAAGACTTATAGGAAGAAAGGGACACAGGGAGTGGAGGAGGAGGAGGAGGTGCCGCCATGAAACAGAGGAAGAAGAAGAAGAAGAAGGGGAGTTATTATCATCATATTCATCATCGACTCACCCCCAACCCCCCCCTTTCAAAAAAAATCATTCCCCAGTTTTTCCCAAAAATCACACTTCTTTGTGTTGTCTGATGGTACTATTACTACCTCCTACTACTATGTTATTACTGGGTTTTGGATACTAATTGCTTATACGTGTGTTTGCGCGCGCGTGACTGATAAACATTTTTCACCACCCACATAAATATTGTCACCCGTCTTAAAACAAATGAAATCCCTTCCCAAGTTACGTTTCCAGCTTTTCTTTTTAAGATTCAATTTCAACTAATGGTGTGTTTTCCTTTTTTTCCCCCTCCCCCGAGTGAATCCGGTAGTTTGAGTTTATTGATTGTCATTCTATTTCTTCTTTTTTTTTTTCAAACTAAGTGCTATATTACATAATTCATTTGCAAGCAGTTTTTTTTTTTTACTTAAATACAATAAATCAATAATTAGGATAACCTCAACTAATCCTATTAAAATAAATACTTCCTCGGTTCATAAATTATTGTTCAGTTTAAATTTTCATTTTTAATACATAATGGATTAAACGTAAAAATACAAACTAGACAATAATTTTGGAATTGATAGAATACTTGTCCATAATATTATTTCTTTTGAGCGTAAGTTTGAAAACTTTAGATAAAAAGTAAATTGGAATGGAAAATATCACACTTATTTTAAAATTTCTCTATTTTATTAAAATGATACTTATTTTAGAATGAAATGAGTATTATATCACTTGGGTGAGTGATTTTAAATGTGTAATTTTTTTTACTAAGAACTATGATTTTTTAAAATCAACAAACTGTATTTTTTCATGCATTGTTTGGAATGTTTATTAAATCAATGGTTTTTTTTTTTACTGAGAATACCAACCAAAAAAAGTGTGTTGGAAATGATAACAATATATTTGGATGATGTTTTTAAATGAGAGATATTTTACCAAGAAGACCAAAAGAAAAAGTGTATTGGAAATGACAATAAATATACTTGGGTGATGAATTTAATTATAAATTCCGGAAAAATGTACACAGCTTTTTAGAGGTGATATTATTTTTCATTTTATTTTTTTTAAATAGATCAAGAGTAGCTCCCCACTTACCCCAGCATGGTTTCAGCCCACGACCTATTGGAAACAAGGAAAACGTCTTATCACTAGATGTGATATTAGTAGTTTGGAATGAACCTATGGACACCATGTCCAACACATTTCAACATGGAGAGATTGTTCAAAGTGCTTCGCCACCTAATATGTGTTGATTAGGAGTGTTCAACCAACCGGTTAGCCGATTTACCCGTTAATCGGTTTCATTTAATTTTATTTTTGTGATTTTTGGATAAAACTGATTAACCAGTCGATTAAGTAATCGCTTTTATGATTTCCGTTTATCAAATTTTGGTTTAATTATCGGTTTCTACCGATTGAATCGATAATATTTGTCATATTTTTTTTCGAACAAAATGTAATTGATGTTTAGCCAACCTTCTAAATTTTTTGTATTCTAATTATATAGTTCATATCATATTTTAGACCCATCAAATAATGAAACTCTTTTTTAAAGTTTAAATCTACAATAAAAATAATTAAAACCTTTCTTTTTTTATAATAGTCTATTCAACCAAAAAAGATGTTATTACAATAAAATTTTTAGTGAAATAATTTGAAAAAAATGAAAAATATTAATGATATAGAAATATAAGACACATAAAATATTTATAGATTTATAAATTTTAATTACTATAATCGATTATTCGGTTTAACCGAAAAAAGGCATAAACAAAACCGAAAATCGAACCAATTAACCGATAAAAAACCGTTTAACCGGGATCTGTTAACCGATTTTTCAGTTAATCGGCTCGGTTTTATGTCAGTTTTTGGTTCGGTTAATCGGTATCGGTTTTTTTGAACACCCTAGTGTCGAGACATTCAACAATATTCATAAGAATTAAGGAGAAAAAGGAGAAAAATAGTATCCAAATTTAATTAAACCACTATGACCTAATCTTAGAATAAAAAGTGGGAATCTTTCTAGTTATATTGGCATAGAATTCTCTGTGACACTATCGCGTAACACAATCCAATTACTTCTTATAACTTATATAATTCGTGTTAATACAACTAATCTTTTAAATGTTTAAAATTAAGTCCATTGGTGAGGTAATAAGAGGAATGATTTGATATAAGACCGCGTTATTTATTTGTTTTACAATATTTTTGTGTATACCTCTGAAGTTCGTTTTGTTTTTAGTTCAACAAAAAAATATTAAAACAACTTCAACTGAGACACAAAATTTGGTGTAGACTGTAGAGTTTGCCCTCCCATGAAAAATAATAAATTAGTATGTCATTTCAGTGAAATGAATAATGTGAAATCAAATTTGGTGTAAAGTGTAAACTGTATATAGTATTATCTCTGTGTACTTTCTTTTTACTTTGAAATAGATACATGGTTTTTTTTTACAAAATAGATTATGTTATGAAAGTTACGTCATATTGAACATATTGTCAAAATTTTCGAAATAAGACCTAGAGGGACGCTAATATTTATTTACTTTTACTTAAGAAAAAAATAGAAAAAAAACTAGAGGAGCAAATGAAATTGTTGGGTGCAAATTATCCCCTTTTTTTTTTACCAAAAATCTAAGTGTCAAACTTTTCTACAAAATCTCCCCCCCTAAACCCAAAAAACAATAACCCGGTATAACTTATCCCAAAAAAAGGACTAAAATTTTTCTGTAAAACTGTTTTTAATTTAACCAAAAAAAAAAAAAAAGAGCTCGTAACTAACCCCAACAAAATATATTTAACCCTTATATTCATGATTTCAACAGTTAAATTTTCAACTAAACTATGATTATGTTCTCAGATAAACTTCTAAAATCTATAATCTATAATTTATCTATAATTAATTTATCGATAAGCCATCTATAACCCTCATTATAGCAAAAACCATTTCATTTTTTGTCCAAAAATCCAGGTGTCAAAATGTCCTAAAAAATCTACCCACCCAAATCTAAAGAATTTAGTATGGTTTAATTTATCCTAAAAAAAAAGGCTGGTAGTTATACTTATCCAAAAAAAGACAATACAAAAAAAACTTTGTATTTAACATTCAAATCCATTACTTCAAGAGTTAAATAAATTATAATTCTCTATTCTCAAATAAAACCCAAATATTAGAAGTAACACAATAAGAGTATTTATTGTATGGAATTTAAAAAATTTACAATTTCAATATTTTTTAAACTGTGCAGCCACTACAAGTGATGCAATGGAGGGAAAACGACTAAAATGAAAGAGAAAGACATAACACTCTTTGTAAATGTCACACAAAGATCTTTTATTATTACACTTTAAAAGTTGTTGTCAATCTTAGTGGTACAAAATTATAATTCAACATTTCAAATTTATTATGTGTTATATTGACGAATTAAAATTATAATTTAAAATGTGTTAAAAGAAACAAAAAATATTAGTCATTTTATATACCCGTATCGAACAGGTCTATAACCTAGTAGATTTTTATTGGTAAGATATAAATACGTAGCCCGTTTTCCACCACTCGGGGGAGTAGACTCAGGCGGGGACACGTGGCCGCATAAGAAGAGAGGACCACTGGGGGACCACGCCAAGCACGCGAGGTAGAAGCAAACAGCCAATCAGAAGCGACCAATTCAACACCCTAATGAGATTTCAAAAAAGGCTTTAATACTAATTACATTTTGAGTTTTGACTTTTGTGATCCAGGTCCAGTTTTTTTTTTTTTGGCTTGGCTGCCCCGATCATCAAACCCAGGGTCCCATTATTTGTAGGGTGTCCACTGTGAGTAACAATGACTAAACTCCTTTGCTGAATTGTAGGTATCTCGATAGGTGGATAGCTGGCCAAAAAATTACTACAGTACATTAAAATTTTCAATTTATATAATAATAATCTACATTGAGTATCAAAAGCTACTATCTCTATGCTCTCCCGAATATAATAGTAATATGATGAGATGGGAAGGGAAACCAAAAAAATCACAAGTTTTGTTTTGAAAAGTCAAATTGTGAAAATGGTCCCCTACAGTCCTACACTAGTAAGTAGCAAAGCCAAAACTATTTGTTTTTTAATGAGGTTGCGTTGCGTGTGGGATGGATGATGATAATGTACATGGTCCCCAACCCCCCTCTGTTACGGTAACAGTAGTACTAGTATTATTAGCACCCCCAACATCTTTTTTTTTTTTATACTACCATCTAATATATACCCGTCCCTCAGTATATTAGTGTTTTCTAATTCGTCAATGGATTCTCCTAAAATATCACTATTTTTTTATATGTTAATTTTAGAGCATCTGTAACGTTTTGTGCCATTATTAAAAAAATATCAGATCAACATTTTACGCTATTACATTTTTTTTTAACCCTACATCAGTTTATGCTGTTAAATTGTACTAAAAACGAAATGTACATCAATTTACACTGATTTACTTAACTTATCACAAAACTAACATCGGAATTGTGTAAGAATTCTTACATTAGTTAATATTATTATACTTTTCGTCTATATAATAATTACGAAGAATGTAACTAAATGGTAATTATAACTCGCTATTTATCACCAAACATTAAAATACTATTGAAATAAGAAAATAAATAAGATGATTATTAAATAAAACAATACTCCTTCTGATCCTAATTATATGACATAAATTTGAATTAAATTTGTGCTTTAAAATTAAGACCAGAGGGGGTAATATATATATATGTATGTATATATTTTTAAAGAAGGGTATTCTTATTTACTAATGGTTGAGGGGAGATGAGTGAAAAATGGGATGTTTAGAAATTCTGTTGGATGGAAAGTTGGTTGAAGCCTTGAAGGGATAAGATCGGCCGGCCGGCCGGCTGGCTGGGGGGGGGAGAGGAAGAAACTTCCAATTTTGGTAATTTTGCAGTATGTCAACTGCTCCCTCTCTCTATGATTCTATATACAGGAATCACCACTTTGGTTTTTCAATTATTTTATTTTTTTTTGCTTTAATTGTATTTTTGTGGGCTTTACCCCAAAATTAGGCTTTGTTGGATGGACCACAATTGCACCCATTTCCTACGAATTCATTCCGAACCTTTCTTTCAAGTTTTTTTTTGGACTGGAGTGTGGACCACTTTCTTTCATTTTGTCATCCCCCCAATATACTGTACAGCAACACATCTCTCTCTCTCTCTCTCTCTCTCTCTCTCTCTCTCTCTCTCTTCCAAATCCATACTGCCGCTGTTTGTGGGTAGCAAACTTCCCATCCTTTTTTTCTTCCATCAAAGGATGATTTAGTGTGCTTCCATATTTGTTGTTATTATCATTATCCTTTCTATAATGACTTCTTAGATGCTCTCTCCTATGCCATAATTTCCTTCGGAAGAAAACCAATTTTTTTTATACTTTTTTTTTCAGAAAAAAATAAAAAATAAAAAGAGTTCAATTTCTTAAAAAGTTAAAAATCCTTGAATACACAATTAATGTAATATTGGATGAAACAGATGCAATGTAACACCTAGTATCCCCGTGTTATGTGATCGCTGAGTGAAACACTCAAAATACAATTCTTTTTTTTTTCTTGGTACAACAAAGAAAACAAAACACACTCTATTGATTAAACATATTCATTACATCGTATTTTAACTTTCATTACAGCTTGATTGTTACCTAGATGTCCAGATCCCATGCTCCTTTGAATCTCATAATTCAACTTAAATTTACAAAGAATCGTTTACGGCTAATTTGGATGTACCAAACAAAATAATAAAAAATAGGAGTAAAATTTTGAATGTTATTAGTATTGGTAGTTGGTTAAAAAAAAAAAATCAGTCGAAGAGAAGAATTATTTACAATATAATATACACATTTGTGGAATTGTGTCACAAAATGTGTACTGCTATGAAAGAAACATTAGCCTGAGGAGCTGTCAGTTTGATAAATTGAGAAAGAAGAGATTTGGGCTATAGAAACTCAGCCCAAGGCACAAAGCGGGCTTTTAGTCTTCAGTGACCCGCATCACCGACCCATATTTATATATCTCTTAGTTTTAAACCCTAACCTGAAAAACCCTTCCCACCCACCATCGGACAATCGGTTCCTCTCTCTCTGTCTGTGTCTCTCTCTGAGCTGCCTCTCAGGTATTCTTTTGATTTTATAATTAATGTTCTTGGTTAACTTTGGTAACTGATACTAATTCATTCAATCTGAAAAAAGTCTTGAATCCTTTACTCGTTTTGGTGGTGGTTGGGGGCAGGTACCAGATCGGCGAGAATTCTAAAGCAGGAAGGATGTACCTTCAAGTTTATATCAACGAAAATGGAGATAAAGTTTACACCACCAAGGTCATCATCCTTCCATTCCGTTATTGTTATAAATATTTTTATTTTTTCAATGGACTAATTTTTAGAATATGTATGTTGGTTCGTTCTGGACTCCTTGGTTTTGTTTGAAATCAAGCTTTATGGCTTTAATACCTAAACTTTATCTTTTTATATATTTCTTACCTGCATCAAACTGTCCCTATTTGTTTATACTGTATCACTGGGATGATTTCCTACCCTTTGACTGCGGATGTGTAGATGAAATTGGATTCGGTTTTTTTTTTTCCCCTTTCAAACTCTGAAGATTTTTTTTTCTTTCTTATTATTATCTAAACCCTCCTAAATGTACCCCTATGGATTTTTGTTTGTAGGTATTTTGTTGATGTTTCTGGATGCTACATTTTTTTTTTAGGGCTGTACAAATGATTCCCATGGCTTCTTGTTTTTGGCTAGAAATAATATTATCCCTGAGTCCATTAACTGCAACTATTAAGTATGACTCCTCCTCATTCTCTACTTGTGGTCTAATATTTGTGCTCGGCGACTTGGTCAATGTTCTATCAAGTCTTCCTTGTGTTCCACTATACTTTGATTCTTTCTTTATCCTTTTACTTTTTTGGGGTCAATTATTGAAGAAGGTTGCCCTTCAGCTGAAACATATGTTGTTCTGTGTCTGCCTCTTAGCAAAATCTTAATGAATACTGCTGTTGTCCTCTCTTGCAGAAAGAATCTCCACTCGGTTTGCCTACCCAATCCGCGCATCCAGGTAATCAACTTTGTCACTACTCTCAATTGTATTAAAAAGCTAATCATGATATATATGGTAGCGAAGTTAAGGTTTCTTGTATTTGCCCTCTGGTGGCAGCAATTTAAAGCTTAGAAGGACTAGAAGATTTAAAGTAGTCATTAAGCTTTAAAATGGTTTGTAGTGAATAGTTGTTAAGTTGATTTAAATTGGTCTCAATGGTTTTTGATTCTGTCACCTTTGAAATGATGCCTTACGAAAGGGCACACATTACAGTCACCATCTTGTTATTTTTCACTTCGTTTCATGATGTTGGTCACTTCGATCTATGCAGCTCGTTTCTCGCCAGATGATAAGTATTCAAGGCAAAGGGTGCTTCTGAAAAAGAGATTTGGTTTGCTCCCTACTCAAAAGGCGCCACCAAAATATTGATCACAATGCCTATATTGTATTATTATGCAAGGGAATTATACCGTTGTTAGTTAAACCTTCTCCTTTATGTGACTTGACATTTTTGGAATCCTAGTTAAACCGCATTAAGCCTTTTACGTTGTTTTTTTTTTTAAAAAAAAAAAAAATTCCTGAAACCTGTAGACATGGCGAGGTCCATAATTATTGTTGTTACTATTTTTTTTGGGTAAAATAATTAAAAGAATAAAAACCATGGGCAATTGATCAATCAGCCGGAAAAGAAAAAAAGTGATGAAAATGGACAAAAAGAAAGGACAGGAGAAGGGCAATTAATTAACCCCCAGAATGTATGATTCGAACTGGCTTGCAACCGAGTGAAACTTAAAGCAGGAAACAATTATTCTCAAAATGAATTTATTATCATCACCCAGAAAACATCCTTCACTGGCTAAAGAACAACTGAAAAATACACCTGCTGAAATTATACAACAAATGCGTGACTGGGTGCTTTTGAGTTTTGAAATGGTTGATTTTCCATCATTCAAACTTTGGTATCCACCCATAACATTTGGGAACCATATCACAGGGTTCCACTCACTTCCACATGAAAGGGAGGGCCACGACAGAAAATTGGCTCATCCGGTCCGTTACACTTTGCACGAGCACGCAGAATTTCATTAGCATCATCAATCACAGCAGCAGCTAACAATGTATATTCACCCGGTACTAGAAAATAGAGGGAGAAAGAATGCTTCACTTCCTCAAGTGGGGGTAATTCCATCTTGATGCCGCTCAACACACCTACAGATGAAAGCCGTCCGAAAAACAAGAAAGAAGAAAGGATTTAAATCTTCGTTCATTCAAGTAAAATATATCTCATCTATGACACACGGCATGTTAGATGAAAACTTGTCCGGTACAGCATAATCATCAGGGTAGGAAACAGATAAAGCTTAATTGACACGACACGACATACTTGATATTCAGTTTAGCAATGTTTGGCATGAGAAACTAACATGGAAAACAACATTTTCATAGTAATAGACACAAACATTAACAACATAAAAGTCGTAAAAATCAGTTACATAAACCTAACCTCAGCATTAGAATAATGATACACCGACATAAAAATTTCTAAACTCACAGAATCATAAAAATTAATATACCAAATTAACGATGGTGAAAATCCTTAAGATGCTACTAGCTCAATGTGTCACATTAGGGGTCAATGCCACCAGGAGAAAACAAATACTCCATATAACCGACATACACATCAACAAGAGCCAATTTTAGCCATACCATCTAATGACACACATATACAAATAGCATGCGCTTATGGGGGGGAAAAAAAATTCAGGAAAAGTACCTGTCCATAACACAGTAGCTTTCTCACCCTCGAAACAGTTGTCACCAGCTACATCTCTGCACGTGATGCTAAGACTAATTCGTACACTTTCTTTTGTATTGTTCCGGACTAAAACTTCCATTGAAGTCATATCATGAGCAACAATAGTACCATTGTATACAACAGATTGCTGCTGGACTTCAGTATTAGAATCCTCAACAAAATCGGGGTTGGGCTTCGGTTCAGAACTACTCTTCGAAAGCCTAAAACCAAAGGTAAGTGGATCAGGCAACAGGACATCCATTACTGATGACTGAAGGGCGGTCTGTATTGCATCCTTAATATTCAATTCTCCCGAGCTGTTCCTCCCGGATTGCCACCTCACCTTGATTTTAGAGATTAATGTTTTAATAGAAGCATTAAGTTCAGCCTTGGTATTACGATCGCAAAAGCTTGAACTCCTAATTGCGGTAGTCCCATTGGAATGAGAAGAATCCTTCACAAGGAATGCACTATCGAGAACCGGCAATTTGAAATGTTCCAGGGGTATCAGTACCCTAGCAGTATACTCCCGGTCAATCCTCGTTTTTGGATACTCAAATTCACCACTATTCGAGTTTTCTAGCTGGACAGATACACCAATCTCAAAAACAACATCAGTAGGATTAGATAATTCCATTTCAAGAAAGCGGAGGCCCCAGCTTCCCCTGTAAGGGTCAATTTTCACGAAACTATCAGCCTGTTCTCTTCTGGATCTTTTAGCTTCTTCTATAGAGCAACTTTCGAGTTGAATAAGTTTTGGACGGTTGTTGTTGCCAATATAAGCAGGAATTTCCATCGACAGTAGACGTGCCTTGATCAAAGACATGCCCTGCAAAACAGAGATGCTCAATGGAATAACCAACCTTCTTCCAGGTGGCAGAGTAGTCGCATCTCCAGGTGGCTCTCCAGGATTTGCCGAGGACCCTGACAAGAAAAACAAATAATTACAAATAATGCAAAGTTCATACTGAAATAATATCACAAAACCCATGCGGATTACCTCTACTTGGTTTGTTTAATTTCCACATTTCTACAAAAATTATCTTTGACTAGAGAAGAATACCTGCATAATGAATCAGCAACATTGGGCTGCTCCTATCCTTCATTTCTCTTCCATTGGCAGAGTTGACATTCTTACCACCTGTAGGATCCAGATCCACAGGCCCCAGCTGCCAGGCTCTCAAGGTTATCGGGATGGTGACTTCAGCACCAGGTTTCAAAGGAAGGGAAGACCGTAAAGCTTCATAACCCATTGACATTACAGAGTCTTGGTTTTTCCCAGATAGCGACATATGCGCCTGCTCAACCGGGACTGTGCCTGCATTCGCCAAAGTGATGCACACCTCGCGAATCTCGCCTTCATATAAAGTGAAAGCACCATCGCCTCCAACTACACGGGAAACAAGTAATGGAAGCGGAGATACCACAGTAACATTAGGGAAGGACACATTTTTCAACCTGGGTGAGCCACAACAACGGAATGGATCAGAAAGGACGAGGCCTTGGGCTGCTCCAAGGAGCAGACTGTCCACATCCTTGAAGAGATGTTCAGTGATAACACCAAAACAGTGAATGATGCATCCAGGAATGGTCACTGGTCCAACTTTAGTGGGTATTCCCGATAAAGTGATCACCTTTGAGGAATTGGCTGGGAGGTTGATGCTGATTGGGAACGCATCGAAATTTTCAGAATGGACAGAGAGATATATGCTGTCAACATTTACGTCAAATCCACAAGGATTTGCCAATTCAACAAGCACCTGAACAGGTTCACCAACGACCCAAATTAGTTCCTGCTTGCTGCCACTTTGATGTGGGTCCCCTTTGCTAAATGGAGTGTAGATAAAAGGCCCTGAAGGAGCTGACCCAGCCCACCAATCTTCTCTTGCTGGATTCCGTTTTACAATGTCCATTTGTGAAGGATGCAGGGGGAAAGAATGCAATCTGTAAGGAAGTCATAGCCAAAAAAGAACATCAGAAATGTAAACAAAATTATTAGGCAGGAGAAACAGAAAAACAGACAAACCAAACAATGTTGAGGGTAAAGTGCATCCTCGATCCTTTTTGATACCATAAACATTTGTCAAAATAACAATTCTACCATTTACAAAAAAAAGAATGACCTTAAAAAATAAACATTTTGATTTTGATCTCTTTTGTGCTTTCATATGTTAAGAATACCAATGACAAATGGTAAAATAGTCCACAAAAGAATTGCCCCATCCCAAACCTTTATCCCCACCAATTACGTAAACATTTATGTTATTCGACAATTTTACCCCCTGTTGTGAAGGATTTTTCTTGACGGAATGATAAAAAAATCTCAAGTACAAAATGTTTATGGTATTTTTTGGTAAATGGTAACCTAATTATTTTTCATAAATGTAAAGGACAAACAAAGCACTCATAAAGGTTTTATTGGAAGAGCCGGATGGTAAACATTATGAGCGTCCCCCTATAAAGAGCTATTATACCATAAACAGCAAACACTGATGAGATATCTCCTACCAATGTATGCACATTCAACTCTCAAGACCAAAACATAACTACTTTCAAAGTCAATTATCAAAAAGATAGGTCGTAACTGGGAGATTAATGCTTTTTCCAGTGGGAATACCTTACGAAGGGTAAAGCAGGATCCGCACACCGAGTACCAGATGGAAGCCTTTCGGCTGAATTGGCAAGTGCACTAGCCAGGCCAGTTTGGCCAGCAGGAGTTATGAGAGGATAGTAAGATCTAAGAAGTCGTGCAGACGCACTCCATGCCGCAAGAGGGTCACCAGCACGTACAGCTGATAATAGTATTTCTCTTAAGACAACCATTTGAAGCGTGCTCCATTGAGATTCAAACAGCGACAGTACCAAGTTCTGATGTATTTTCAAAACATCATGCGCACCTGCACTGGCTTCCTTCTGCAAAAACAATAATCAAAATGGAACCTTAAAGTCACAAACAATATTAACTTCTGACACCAGATAGCTTCCCAAGCCTAGCAGCTTATTTCATTTAGTTGATTTACATGAAGTTAAAACCTACACTGGATTCGCAAGAATCGAAGTGTGGCAGCCAACAAGCACTAGAAACAAAAGGCTCAACAGCATGCTAAACATTTACTTCAATAAAATACTTGCATGCAGATGAAACCTTGAAGAGGGGGGTTCATTTTCTAGTTGCATTTACCGCTATCAGAAAATTATTCTACGAAGGTGGAAGTAGGAGCTTCATTTCAAAATCTCCGTATTTTCTTAATTTAACATTTTAAAGCCACCACCCAAAAGATTACATGGGTTTTCCACTTCCTCCAAAATAAAGAAAAAGAGTATGTGATTTACAATTGTTTACAGGGAAGTATCACTTATATCTTTTAACGTCATCCTCAATGCATAAAATATAACCAAATTCATCAAATGTAAGTGGTGCTTTCATCAGCAAAACATAAAGAGTATAAAGTATGGCCAGCTAATAGTATATGATCTGACCTTTGAACTCGAGTATTCGATGGATGCTTTACTTTGGACACGATATGCTTTCGTTGTCATAGCTAACACTTGCATGGCACTGATAGCAGCCAATCTATTTTCTTGTTGCAAATACAACTGAGCTATCAGCCTGGAGAAAAATGCAGATTTCCTATGATAACCAAGTGTACCAAACAGTCGAGCTATTTCAATGTACAATATTAGTCTATCACTTGCATCTATCAATGACTTTCCTCCATCTGCAGCTGTTGTCAACAACTCCACCACCTCTTTGGCAAGTCCGGGCCTGTCAAGAGACAAAGAAGGAGATATGGCATACGATACTTAAACCAAAAGGGAACAAATGCATGAATGACAATCACAGATAATAGTCTTGCACAAATTAAATAATGGAAACATGGATGGGAATCTTTTGCTCAATTAAACAATAAATGATCTATGATCTCGTATGCAAAACCACGCAGACAAATCCAGAAACAGGATGCAAAGTCTTCGAAATAATATTCAAGAACTAAGTCTTCTAAATAATATTCAAGAAGCAAGGCGACAGGGGAAGTGAGGGCACAAGACACACTGGTACCTAACTTTTGCATTTAACTTGACTAATTTAATCAACAATATCCCAATTGTCAAAAACCATGATTGACTTGTCTAATTATCTGGAAAAATAATTTGCTTTTCTTTTGCTTCTTGAACACAAGGTTTATAACAATATGCACAGGCTGTAAAACTCACCTGCAGAGAAACCTGGCCAGCTTCAATGTTGCTTCAAGCTCAAAACTTAAGGGAGAAACCCTGCACATGAAAAACAAGTACAAGTGGCCTGATGAACACAAAAAAGTGGAGCTGGAAGAAGCAAATTTAATGTATTGGCATTATGCTAATCTGTAAACATGCTCTTATCAAGAAATAAAAACTGACAACATAGCTGGATCAACTTGTAGCTGAGGCGTTAGCCTGTTCGTTTAATATTATCTACCCCAAAAAAAAAAAAAAACTGACGAATAAATCAGCTCTAAATCTTTCCCTATTCACCTGCAAATGATTGCAAGAAGCACTAACATCCAGTTTTGCTGTTTAAGAAACTTTTCAGAGATGGAAAAACGAAATTGAAAAAAGTAATAAATAGAAGTCAACACTAAAGAGGTCTAACTAGGTTATGTCAAACTCAAAGAAGATGTACCTCTGAGCATTCTCCTGGATAAACGATTTTCTGTAGTGCAAAATGACACTATTGTAACGGTATCGAACTTCCTCCTCCAGCGCTGGATCCATATGACCCATCCGATCTATCTGAATATAGAAACAGGACGCATTAGGCTTTTCGGATGCCTAAACAGTCAACAATACTAAAGAAGTTAACATTCTATACTCGTTTGGTTGGTGGAAAGGGGTTCCATGGTTCTAGTAACACGAGGAAAGCAAAGAGAATTAGAGCAATTAAAGAGAACCTGCCTATTGCAATTAGAGCAATTAAAGAGAGTGTAGTTACATGTTTGATACATAGTCTGAAAAAAAAGAAATACGGGCCAGAAAATCATCAAGAGAGAGAGAGAGAGAGAGAGAGAGAGAGAGAGAGTTTTCCAAAAACTTTTCTATCTTATTAGATATGAAGGGCAACATATTTCACATATAAGTTGAGATACAGAAGTTCACACTCACCAGCAAAGCACACACACTACCCTCCATTGCCCCAGCATACCAGAAAAAATCCCCAGTCAACCTAGCAAGTTCTAGAGCAGTGGAATAATGGGCATTAGCATCCACAGGCGATCCAGCCAATAAACAGTAGTCTCCGATTGTTTTCTGTGCACGGCCAAGTCTCCGTTTCTTTGACTTGATCACCTGCATTCAAGTTCTCATACTCAGTACTCGAGATCTGTTTATCATATTAATTTCACAAGAAATAGACTTTGGGACATAGCAAGTAAGAAACATGTATAAAGATGAACAAAATACATCAGGACACCTAAAACATAAACCTCCTCAGAGCTAAGACTGGCTTGAGAATCTAAAGGAGTCTTGAGAATAGTTCCAGAAGATTCTGCTTGTAGAACCCATTTCTCAAATTCCATCAACAAGGATGCAGCTAGATCTTGCATCATCGTTTGGAGGTGAAACTCCTGCGTCTGTCTATCGGCGGGTGGGAACAAAATCAGGTTAGTTCCCTTATCGCTATCATCATCTAGCTGCAAAAAGGATATCCACATCAATCAAGATTTTCTGTAACGAAGCATCAGTAGGCATAGAATCACTAAGATGTTCATATTGGGAACAATAACACGGACAACAAGAAACAAACTTGGTCTGGCAACATTTCGAAACACACCTATAAAGTAGCATACTGGTAGTCAGGGGCAATTCAAAGATTCTCAGGTTCAGACTAAAATGGAAAAAAAAGATGGCTGCCCATTTTTCATTTTTTCAACGGATTTCTCATACTAGCAGATAACTTGTTCGCATTCTCAACGCATCATCCAATATTTCAAGTCTAATTTTAACAAAAATCAAGAACAAAAAACTGTCACATGATCTCCTAGCTTTCTAGTGAAGTTGAAGTTGAGATTGAACCAGCAAAGGGAACATGAATTGCCATGGACACTCGTCAGTTTTACATTTCCTTTCTGATTACAGGAACACCACATAACAATTCCAGTAGTACTTTTTCCTGCACCCAGTTAATCAAAATGCAACCTAATCCTAATGCAAAATACAAACCAAAACTGGGAGGTCATCCATACAGGCCCCTGAATATAAGTCACTGAAACAAAATCAACAAAAACTGGAATGCAGAGAATGAAAACCTGAGAGTCACCGGGGCAGAAGGCGAAGCAACGCTGAATAAGAGAAGAAGAGTAACTTTTGGACGCGGATGCAAACTGATCCACAATGGAGTGGAGATCAGGGGAAGAAGGGCAGTGTGAGATACCAACTAAGGCAAGGATTTTGCGGTTGGATTGGAAATCTTCCCAAGGGCTGGGAGGGGAACCGCCAATGATAAACTTGAACCGGAGGCTGCCGGAATCCCAAGGCTGGTGAGCAAATGGAGACTTCTGATGCTCGGTGTAGAAAGAGCTGATGGAGGACAGGGAAATAGTGTGGTGGCGGACCAGCATGGAGGCGTAATCTCGGAATAATTGAGTTGGAATTGGGCCGATTGGAACCACCGCCACCCGAATCATGCAGCTCGTCTCGATGCTCACGTCCGGCTCCATTTCCTTCTCCTTCCTTTTTATTTTTTTCCCCCCTTCCAAGAAATGGGAGCAATAGAAACCCCCAAATCAAAATCCTAAATTGGTTCGAGTTCACTTGAACATAGGAACGATCCACAAATCCCTACTTTTTTCATGAACTGAAAAATAATCGCAAATCCACAAATCAAAAATGTTAATTTTCTTCGCACTCAGACGGGTAGAGCGGGAAAAATCGCGATATCCAAAATCAAAATCCGTAACTTCGAACCCCACTAGGAGAAAACTGGAATAAGCACAAAACCCAGAAAGCAATACCTCCCTCTTTTGAAGTTTACCATAGAAAGAAACAACTGGCAATACAATCAGACAGTGTATAGCATGCCCAGTAGCAAGATAAGTGATTTAGGGTTGCTGATGATGGATCTATTTATAAGATGAGAAATTTGATTGATTAGCGATGGGTTCATCCATTTTGAGTATAAACTTTTGAATAACAATGGCGATCCCTGTAATGAATACTACGGGGACAATGGGTGATACGGTGATCAAGGAGAGAGGGTGAATCTGCAATTTATCTTCATTTTGAGGCACAAATTTTGAATATTTGAAACTTTGACTCCCTCATACTCCCTCCGTCCCATAATTATTGTCACTTTGTCCAAAAAATTCTGTCCCAAAATTATTGTCCAATTTGACTTTTTATGGATCAAGTTACATATTTGTCCTTAGTAAAAAACATTATCCGTAAAATCTTAGTGGTTAAACAATTACTTATGTAGGGGTATATCCGGTTGTTTAAGGTAAAATATAGTTAAATTTGACCAAAAATAAAATCTTTCATTTTAGTAAAACTGGACAATAATTATGGGACGGAGGGAGTATTTGAATTTTTTTTTTTTTTTTCAAAATAGTTATTATCGAGTTTGCTGTAAAAATAAAGTTCCATATCTACATAAACTAGTATTGTCTCGTCGCTTGAAACTAGGACGGTCAAAGGAACATATAACTCGCAAATAATACAGTTAAAAATATTTCCCAACAAAAAGTGATTGCTGAGGTTGATAACTCAAGAATTATTTCCACGTTACAAAGCATGAAGAATATTGCTGGCCTTAATGCTGGTATCGTTTATGGCATTCGAGATTTGTTGAAAAGAGAATAGGTTGTGAAACTTAAATGTGTTTTGGGAGGCTAATTTCGTAACTGATTATCTGGCTTCATTAGCAGTTCAAGGATCAGGTGGTTTACAGAGATTTGATGATCCGCCTTGGTTAAAACATGATATACTAGATGTTATCCCAACAATCAAGATAACACAACAAATGTAAAAATATATTTTAAAGATCTTTTCTCGATAAAAGATACGTATTAGGTGAAATGCACGACAAATCAAAATGCCACTGGAGGTGGTAGAAGCCAAGCAAGGTTCGTTGATTCAATCCAATTAGATGCCTCTTTTAAGTTTTAACCATCCGCAAAGAAAGGTTCAGGAGCTCAGAGGTCCCATCATAGTTACAAAGTAAGGCGGTTTAAAATTACAGTTCTTCTCTTACAAGTGGAGTATGACCATAAATCCGAATTCAAGATATTTCAGATTTTGATGAATTTTATGATGTCATACGATTTGCTTGTCATTCGCCAAATTTTTTCACTTTTTCTATTTATCTTTGTTTAAATGGAAAAAGTAAACATTAGTCTATTTCATACCAAAAATCTAGTAGTTTATACAATGACTAGCCATCGATCCTCCAATGGTACACAAACTGGATTAATACTTCTCCTTCGTAACAGGACATCAATCTCTTCCGTTTTATATTTTAGAGAATATGGTTGGAAAGGAATGACAAATTATGGCGAATCCAAAGTGTAGATCCAGTGAACTCATGGCGACAGATTCAATAAGAGGTTCATCAAAACCAAGGCTATTTTGCTCGTTTAATGCCTAGCCTTACTACGCACCAACACAATCGGATACCTCAAGATTGTGCCAAACTCATCTTTGATGGACCTTTTAATCCACACACAAGGAAAGCGATGGGGCATGGAAATTAACATCCTTGATTGATTAGTTAATGCAGATTAAGTCGTTTCTCTTAGACGCACTGTCTCCTTTCCAAACGGAGGCAATGATATGTCTCAGGGCCTTAGAAGAGGCGAAAATTTTGAGAATTACACGTGTTTAGGTCTATACAGACTGTGAATAATTAGTCACCAATCACAACCTTTCATCCCCTACCAGCCGAGACACAAGAACTAATTAGATTACTACGTGTTTTAATTTCTCGTTTTCAATTTTACTGTCTAATTGAAGTCAGCCGGAACAATGTTAGTGATTTACATAATTTAAGGTTATGCAAGAATGCGATGTAATAGTACAGACATTCCTAATTAATAACAGTTACTTTTTTTTAAAAAAAAAACTAGCCATTTCGGTCATGTTCAACTGTTTGAACAATTTCGGGTAAGCTTGTGTATTTTTTTGTTGAATTTGGGTCAGACCCAAATTCTTGGAGCCCCAAACCCAAGAGTGAGCAGGAGGATTTAGTAGCTGTAATTTTAATGAAAGAGTTTTTGGCCCAAAAAGAAATGGTGAGGCCGTGAGTATGAAGTGTACGGACAATACTCCGCCGTCTGTTTCTCTTTCTTTTTTTGTAAAATAAAGTACACATTACAGATTAACAGGAGGAGTTAGTTTGGTTTAGATGGTCTACCGAAATCGTTACGTATGCTTACCATACAAAATTCCAACCTAAACCACTCTTACCACTACATTAATTCAAGTTTAGCAAAGCTAAAAACAAGAAATCAAAGAAGAATAATGATTTTTTTTAATAAAAAAATACTCTTCTTTATTCACCCGGATTTTTTTTTTTATATTTTCCGGAAAAGTTGAAGCAAACAGCATGCTGCTATCAACTTCTTTCTAAAAGTCTTATTTATATAATCTACTTTCAACCTAACTTTTATTGTTAAGTTTGAGTTTTAATTTTCAGTTCGTACTAAAAATTAAAATTCAAAAACTAAATAATAATTCTAGAAGGGAGGGAGGGAGTAAGACCTGTACATTAGGTAGATTATGCTGGTGAATTGAACTTTATCTACTACTACCTTCATAAATCTACAAATAAATAATATACTCCGTGTTACATTCTCTCACTTTCACAATAAATAAATTCCTAGTTTATTTGTAATTTATTAATATTATTTGGATAGGGTTTTTTTTTTTTTTGGTTGGGATATATTTGTTTTAAACAAAGAGGTTAAAAGGCCTGATTTAACCTGTGAGCGCTTCTTATCATGTCTTAAGAATAGAACCCCTTGAAAAACAGTAGTGATAACATGTGATTGTGAACTTGGAAAGTTGAAAGTGTTTTATTTCACGACAAAATTGCTTCAACTACTACTGAGTACTGACAATGAGAAGTGATCCATAACGACTATTTTATTTGTAAAGTCAGGCTTTCAACGAGAACTGGAGTTCGGATGGCTGTGAATCATAAACGTGTATTGGCTCATTTGGTTTTCTTTTTTATTTCTTTCTTTTTATATCCTTGAATATTGCGTGTTCCAGAGAGTTATTAGAAGAATACTAGCAATGATTTAGTAACGATTAATTCTTTATGTTTTAAAAATATGATTGTTAATGAGATTATTATTTTGGACCGATATGAAACTTTTTTTTTTTCAATTATTATTGATAAAGGAAAAAAAAAAGAATATTGAAACTTGCATTGGTTGCTGCAATAACTATAAAAATAAGGATGGGTGTCTGGGATCAGTTAGTGGTCATAATCACATGTAGACACACAAAAGCTTTCTATTTCTTTCTAGGAGGCAGTGGCATGCAACAATGCAACCTAATGATATTCCAAATCCAGACTTCCCCTAACAAATCCCAATCAATTATAATCATAAGTTACATATAGTAGTTTCCAAATGCCAAAGGTCCCATTTTTCCGAGCTGGAATATATATGTTGGTAATTAATAACCGTATTATATATATATATATATGTAAACACACTAATACCAGTAGCTATTTACTAACACTTGATAGATAGATAGATATAGAGGTATGAGAATCAGACAAAGCATGTGCCCATTTTCCCCTCTTAATGAATTTTGTTGTTTTCGTATTAGGGAAAACATGTGGCTTCATTGAGGGACTAGTCATGTGATCCCAAGCCCATTATGGAGTACTCATTCCGTCCCACAAAAATAATCTAATATATAACTTTTTTTAATTTAGTCAAACCCTCCAATGTACAACATTTTCTCATTTGAACTTTTATTTTTGTCCATGATAAAAAATTAATTTAATATGGTGTCAGCCTGTTAGGATCTCAGAAAATGAGATTTGATCCATCATCACCACTCCCATCTTGATCCCCGGCGACCACCAAGGTCAACTCATCCGCCATCTTCGCCAAACGTTTCCAATCCGTTTGATACAAAGTATGAATCATCATTCCTCAACAAGCAGCCTATGATGCAACCAATACAAGCTCCTATCCTCCAAAACAAAATCCTAATTTTAAGCAATTTCACTGCTCTCCCCAAATTTTTCTTTTTCTTTTTTTTTTTTTTTGAAGAAATTCACATTACTCTTCTCCAACCTGGCCTAAACCTTATGTAAATTTTCTTCCAATTTCACACAGTAAAGGAGAACTGACGAAAGACGTATGAAGAACTGATGAAGTACAGCCGCGAAAAAGACACGTGAATGGTTGAACGAAGACGGCCGACGATGAGGAAGACACCAACTGCAACAGAGATGGCCGGCACGAGGAAGAAAATTGAGACGATGATGATGAACAAAAAACAATTCGATGAGCTAGTGAGAAGGTGAGAAAGATTTGGGAAAATATTCCAATACTATCACCGGAAAAATTTGGAATTAAGAGTTTACCGTCGTGGACCAGTACCAAGTCACTGATTGAATCTTTTATAAAAAGGGTAATTAAGTCTTTTAATCTATTTTAATTTTGATTTTTGTGGAATTGGACTTTTTTTTGGGATATTTTTTTAATCAAACTGAACTATTTTTTTGGGACGGATGAGTAGTTTTTTACCATTTCGTTTAATTATCCAAAAAATCCCATAACTTGGGGTGCTATATTCATTTGGTCCTAGTTGATCAAAATTGTATTTGTCAAGTCTTATAACTTCCTTTTTACTTTTCCGTCAATTGACCATTAACAAACAAACGGTCAAACTCAAGTCATAAGGTTATTTTTGTCCTGAAATTTTGTTTTGGTTCTTAGAACATTTATTTATTTTTCTCCCTTTATTGTAATTCAATTCCTTTTAAAAATTTAATTTCATTTTACTCACTTTATTTAGTTCAATTCCTTTTTAAAAATTACTTCAAAATTTTCATCTTTATACACTTCTATTTTCATTTATTTATTCCTGAATAAATTGTTTCTAAGATTTAATTTGAATTATTATCACTGTTTAATACTATCATTATCTTAACTATAAAAATTGTAAATATTCCAAAAATTAAAAAATTACAAACATGTTTCTCCAGCTCCAACCATCTCCTTCCAATTCTAAAACTCACACAATCCTTCGATTTTAGCCTAAGAAAGACAAACGCAGGAATCATCTTTTTCATCGGAGCAACAAAATCGATTCAAAAATTACGGGCTTACACTTCTCCCACAACCTCCATTTGAAACATGACACTGGCTCTAAAAGTACATATATCTGGAACTGAGTAACCCAAATTTGCGAAGTTTAGATCAATGAATTATTTAAGATTTAACTATGAAATTAAAAAAAATGTGGCTTTGGGAATCTATGGTGATTTACGGTATGGGGCTACGGTGTCAACTGTCAAGGGATTGAATTGGGGGGGGGGGGGGATGATGTGGCTCGGTTTGAAATGCAATTATGATGGGTTTCAGGAAGAAGATGATTGTGGTGGTGAGTTGAAGATGATAGCCCTTATAGTCCATGGGTGGTGGAGGCGGCGGCGGTGATGGTGATGGTGGTGGTGGTGGTGGTGTGGACCAGTACTATGAACTAAATGTGGGTGTTGGAGCCATATTGATTTAAGGATTCCTGTGGTCATAAAGAGGAAGATGAGTAGGTGGCTTGTATTTCGATGGGGAAGAAATGAAAATGTGGTGAAATGTGGAGGTGGTGGTGGTGGAGGGGTAGAAAGATGAGGAAACGAGGAAGATGGTACAGGGGAGTTGGCCCAAATGTTAAAAATTGAAAGAACAAAGAAATAATAATAAATTTAATAGATGGACAAAATACCCTTATGAAAAGCAATGTTTGAATTGTTGACCGTGAACTTCTAAACGGTTAACGGATGGAAACTTAAAAAAGAGCAATTTTACAAGTTATGGGACCTAACAAATACGATATTGGTCAATTAGGACCAAACGAATATAACACCCCAAGTTATAGGATTTTTTGGATAATTAAGCCTTTACATTTCTATAATTTTGTTGTTATACTTCGTTTTCCGACTCTGGGGTGAGAACCAACTACAGAGTACACTTTAGTAGTAGTAGTAAACCAGTTGGGTTCTTATTCTTATAGTCTCCTCTGAATCCTTAGATGCTTTTTCAAATTAGTAAGTATTACTTCCGTCTCAAAGTTTAGATTTTTATTCTTAAAACAAATTGCACTGATAAGTAAAAATTTAAATTGGATTAGGACACACACAGTTTATTCATTCGGCATTTTTCCGACAGTACGCTGGATTGCCTGTAATCCAAAACCAATGACGATAATCCACTGCCGAATTTGGACCATCTGCCTTGGCTTAGCTTCTTTTTAACATATCATATTATCATTTGCCAATTGTTGTTGCTCAAAAAGGTTTCTTGTCTATGTCTGGGTTTCGGTTTCCCTTTTCCCCCCTGCCATCATCTTTTTGCTAGCTACTTGCAGCCACTTCCAACTGCTCCCTCCCATAATAACCAAGAAGAAAACAAACAGGTTTCAGTTTCTTATTTCTCTGCCTCGCTCGCTGCCTGGGAAAATAACCACATTCCGGGAATGAACGATTGATGGAGTCGGTGGTTTTCCAGCCTTGTTATGGCATCTGGGTGATGATGATAATACTTGCTGCTGCTGCTGCTGCCCCCGTCGTCCATTCCAGACCAGACCCTCCACCCCAAATTGCCCCGACTTCTCCCGTCCTTAATCATGGAGATGATGCTTCCAATTCAAAGGCTCTTCTTTCTCCAGGTTTCTTATAATTATCTTCCCGCTGACTCCTACTTTCAGAGTCAGTTTTTGTGTTGGTTCCATCATTTTCACATTTTGTTGGATGGAGGAGGTTGACTGTTTTTCAAGATCCAATTTTTTTTTTTTTTTTTTTTTTAAACAAAAAAAATTATAAGGTGTTGGGGGAACCATCACATTCATGGCATTTAATGCAGTAATACTCAGGGAACAAAAGAATATATTATCTTTCAAAATTTTCCCACTGAAACCACCCCCCAATTAGTCAATCATGTGTTGTCCTATTGCGGTATTGCCTTTCTCTCCTCTTCCAGTATTTTAATTTTATATATATATATATATATATACATATATTATGGGGTCTGTTCTGTTTAATGAATGGTTATTTTTCCATTTTTCATTTCCTAGCTTCTCAGCAGCGTTACTGTCTTTGTCCTGGTAAAGCTGATGCCCAGGCCTTATGATTTAGTTTCATTTCAAAATTTTCCTATTTGTAATCAGGGGTCCAAGTGGGAAGTGAAAATCACCACCCTATGGATTCCAACCGGAAGTTGGTAGTGGCCCTCATTGTGGCTTCCACTGCCCTGGGAACCATCATATTCTTCATGTTGTTCTTCTGGATTTACCTCAGGAAAAAGATTAGGAATGCACATAAATCCCAAACCGATAGTTTACAAGGCTCAGGTATAACTTTATTTATTCTCTTCAGCAATCATTGCTTCTTTGCCATCGGATTTGGAGGAATTCGTCTCAGTTTTTTCTGTCTGTTTGCTTTTTCTCTCGCTTCCTGTCTGGGAAACATGGTTTTTTTTTTTTTTTTACCAGAAGGGCTTGCATTTGGTTCATTTGGGGCTAAATATAATTCCCTGAAAGGCAGCTATTGCAGAAGGAGATCTGTAAGTATAATGGACTACAAGTCACTTGAAACAGCAACAGGTAACTTCAAGGACAGCCATATTCTGGGAGAAGGAGGGTTTGGATGTGTATACAAGGCCCAATTTGAGGATAATCAGTTTTCAGCAGTTAAAAGATTAGATGGAGGAACTCAGGATGCCATCAGAGAATTTGAGGTTGGATCAATTTCTCTTTTTCCTTACTTTATTTTAATGTTGAGGATTAATAGCAATTTCCCTTATTCGTTTTTTTCTTTTTTCCTTTGTTTAAAAAAAAAAAAAAATGCAGACTGAGGTGGAGTTATTGAGTCAAATTCAGCATCCCAATATAATATCTCTGTTAGGTTATTGCATTCATGGAGATACAAGGCTTCTTGTATATGAATTGATGCAGAGTGGATCTTTGGAATCTCAGTTGCATGGTAATCTCCTTATTTTGACATTTTCGGAATTCCATATTTGTTAATGAAGCAATCATCATCCTAAAGTTTTGACTTCTTTGATCTCCATGTCTAATATTCGTAGGACCTTGTGGTGGATCAGCACTAACATGGCATCGCAGGATGAAAATTGCCCTTGATATAGCCAGGTGAGTGCTTTTGTTTGATTTAATAAGCAGCAGAGAGCCTCATTCCATTTTTCTGTACTTACTTATTTCGGAAACTGATTGACCAGAGGATTAGAGTTTTTGCATGAGCACTGCAACCCTCCAGTGATCCATAGAGATCTGAAATCATCTAATATTCTTCTAGATTCAAATTTCAATGCCAAGGTGAACTGAAATAAATAGTTTACAACTTCCAATAAATCTCTCAACTCTCTTGCAAGTTGCATTCTTTTTATAATCTTTTCCTTTGTTTTTTGAATCTCAGTTGTCTGATTTCGGTCTCGCCATTGTGGATGGAGCTCAAAACAAAAACAATATCAAGCTGTCTGGGACTCTGGGATATGTTGCACCAGAGTACCTTTTAGATGGTATGCAAGTGACAATTTTAAAAGTCCCTATTTGTGATAGTCATTTCCGATTCTCTTGTGCATGCAGCTTGCTCTGAAATTGTCATAAGAATTGCATCTTCATCCGAAACGTTCAGATTATATCCAAAATAAGTCCCAATTAAGAATTCTTGAAGATTGGCATTAGCATTATCTGTTTTTCTTCAGGGAAGTAGACAGCCCAACATGGTTGCGTAACTGGAAGTAAACCTCATATTAGATGGATATTTTCTGAAAACATGTAAAGGACTTGTATAAATTGAATGGCCATTTTTAAATAAATAAAATTCCTGTGTATGTACTTGATGTTTGGCATTCAGGGTGGAAGTAGTAAAACTTCAGCAGTTTGGTCAATAAAATCATCTTGTTAACCTTTAATGCTTCTGTTTCTGCTTAAGTATATTCTATTATATGAACAAGAAGCTAAAATGTTGCATCTCCACCCGGATTCCAGATTGTTTCTGTTTCATGATATACTGAATGCTTAGTTTCAAACCAGATGGCATGTTCTTCAGTTATCGCATTGTCTATTGTCAAAAATGATACTTATGTTCTGCTTTTATCAGAAGATAACCGTCTAGTGCATTTGCCAGGCAAATTGACTGACAAGAGTGATGTTTATGCATTTGGTGTGGTTCTTTTGGAACTACTACTCAGAAGAAAGCCAGTAGAGAAACTCGCACCAGCTCAATGCCAATCTATAGTGACATGGGTATGTATGCCTGCCTTTGTTCCAATTCCCGACTTGATATATTGTCTCTGCATATTCTCTTTGGTGCATTCAAGGTCATTATTAGTGAGTTAATGCTGATCATGTCATATAGGCTATGCCTCAGCTCACAGATCGATCAAAGCTTCCTACTATTGTTGATCCTGTGATCAGAGATACAATGGATCTAAAGCACTTATATCAGGTAATCTTGCAGAAAAGGATCCTTCTCCGTTTTTTTTTTGCCTTTCCCATGGCAATATGTGTACTTCTCTTAGCTCTCCGTAATGAACCATAAGCCCACCATATGTTATGCATATTCTAACAAACAACAAAAAAATATATTCTATACATGATTGACCAGCATATCTGGAAAAGCTCCCATATTTTTGTGCCAAGCGCATGACAAATGTTCTCCAGCTGTAGTGCTAAAACTTAAAATGATATTGGCAATTTGGCATTATATTTGTAGGTAGCCGCTGTCGCAGTGCTTTGTGTGCAGCCTGAACCAAGCTATAGGCCATTGATAACCGACGTGTTGCATTCCCTTGTACCTCTTGTTCCCATCGACTTGGGTGGGACTCTGAGAGTTGCTGCCACTCAACATGCTCCTCCACCGTCCGGACTCTGAAGTGATTTCCTCTCAGCTGCAGATGCTAATGCTGACATGGTTGAAATTTCTTTTCAACTCTATCTAGACTAATCTGTCTGGTGATTAGCCGATTAGGAGGGTTTTTCAAATGGCATATTGGCAGAAGGGCTTTTGATCTTTTGATGATAACGTCAACCCAATATACAAAAATATGAATCGCCTTGATGCACATTGAAGGAAGCCATAAAATGAGTCTTTTTTTTTGGGTGTCTTTAGCACCGTTACTGAAATTCATCACTGTATATATGCGAAATGGTGACTCGAAAAACCTTCATACTAAAACTTTCTCAGTATGTGAGAGGAAAGGATTTTTACCAAAGCCTGTTTCATATTGCATTGCTAATTACCATTTGCAATTTGCCTAGCAGTTTTTGGCATATCACCATCCAATTATAGAAGCATGCCATTACTAGTATGTTTCCAACCAGTGAAAACGGCCTAATGCTTGCATAAGGAGTTGTATCATTACTATGTTTTCCAACCAGCCAAAATGGCCTGATGCTTGCATAAGTAGTTGTGCATTCATATATGCAACATAAATGATGTTATACACTTGAATGTAACAGAAGCCAAATAATCTTTTCCTTCTTGCTATTATTTATTGCATAATATCAGAACTCTCACTCCAATGAATAAGTAAACCAGAAGTTCAAATACATTGGTCTTGAACAAGATTGGCAAAGAGTACATTTATTGGACGAAGTTCGCAAGTTTGGCTTTCTCGACCAAAAATTTCCAGTTGATTAGAAGATGGTCGTAAGCCTCAAATTCTCTCTTCTTCTAGCTGACATTATGGTAAGAATCAATGATTGCATCTGCAAGATACTCGCATTTCGCTGAAGATAATCCAGCCAAAGATATTCTCCCGTCCTTTGTCATGTACACATGCCACTTGTTCGTCATGTTGTCACTCTGTTAGCAACGACATGACATGAAAGGGGTTCAGCATAACTCCTTAGTAGACATTTAAAGTTTAAACCATACAGCATATCTAACCAGCAATCATCCCAACTTCTTGGGCACTAGGGTAAAGTAAAAAGACCCCCCGAAAATGAAAAAAAAGAAGAAGAAAATTTCAAAAGCCGTTTTCAAGTGTTTGTGATGTCTACCTGTGCTTTATTAAGGCCTGTAAATGAGAACATCCCAATTTGTTTGAGAATAAATGACCAATCTTTTCCAGTCTTCTCCTTTGTGCAGAGGCTGCTGTAGAGTTTCTGCCGCACACTCTTAATTCTTCCAGCCATCATCTCCATCTCGTCTTTCCATTCACTAAATAGTTCTGGATTCCCAACCACATTAGCAACAATCCTAGCTCCATGAACAGGAGGGTTCGAGTACATTGGCCGTGCCAACCTCTTTAATTGACTCTTTACCCTGCAGTTCTCATCAATGATGTTAGTGATTCTGTCCATTTCAGATGCTTGAACCTCTTTGAATTCCACCATCTAAAAGTCAAAGAAGGGGTCTAAAAAAGAGACAACTAATAGCAAAATCAAACTTAGAAGAATACAAGGATACATTTAGATCTTTTGCATATTTACTAGGCTAATATTTTGAAGTGAAAAAAGTTAAATCATTTCCAGAACATAGCTTTGTGATGGGCAAACATAGTTTATGTACCTTGTTGCTGCATCTGCGGTGGAGCACACAACATTGATTGCTCCAATCCTTTCAGCATAAAGACCCAAATTTTTGCTATACGACTGAGCAACCAGAAGTTCCATACCGCGGGCAGCAAAAAGTCTCACAGATGATGCATCTGTGTCCAGGCTGCCACTTGCAAATCCCTGCAGTGCAACAAGAAGAACTTCACTTCTCCTATAGCATGCAAAGTAGCCATGTATAGTGCAACATGCTTTGCAAACTTTCCACACATTTTTAAGCATTGCCCTACAGATTCACAGATAACATAACGCGCAGAATCATTCCAATGCACAGGAAATCTGGGTTCGTCAGGAGGAAGGGTATACCTGATAGGCAACATCAAAGAATGGAATATGATTCTTCTCCTGAATGACATCAGCGATGATTTCCCACTGCTCAGGGGTTGGATCTATGCCGGTTGGGTTGTGAGCACAACCATGAAGCAATATAAAAGATCCATCAGGAGCGGCCTGGGAAAGAAAATAAAAACTCCAAAATGTTGGACTTTATCCGGCTAATTCAATACAATAAAATCGATCATCCATCACTAGTAGAATAGAAAACAGATAGCTCATTAAGGCAGACATGGGATGAGACAAAAGTTACCTTTATGTCAGCTATCATCCCGTTAAAATCTAAGCCAACAGTATTGGGGTCGTAATATCGATATTCTGACCACTGAACTCTAGCATCATTGAAGATGTTTTTGTGGTTTCCTGCAGAGATTTTAAGTTAATGTACATCACACAAACAAGAACAATTGTCAAAAACAAAAGAACCGAGTACAAACCCCACGTAGGTGATGATATCAGAACTTTTGCACCGGGAAAATATCGTTCAATAAGAGCAGCTGCAAGCCTTAGAGATCCTGTACCCGAAAGACCTTGAATAGTAGCAACCTTAAGAGAACAGAAAACACACACATCAATGACTGATTTGCGCTTCTGATCTTATATAGTGCAAAAATTCCATTGCGGCGAATTTCAGAGAGAAAAGAAACTTGGCCTACTTTCTTTTGCAAAATAATTTGGTTATCTGTTCCAAAGAGAAGCTCGGCAGTAACTTTGTTGAATGCTGCCAACCCTTCGATTGGAAGATACTACAAGTTTGCGATTCAAATGTCAGTGACCCATCTCTATTCAGTAACATGAATTCATAGAACAATTTCGGTGCCACGGCATTTACCTCTTTGTTATCTCCCCTTTCCAGCATCAGATTTTCAGCCTACAGGAAACTTGCCACAAGTTAAGCTGAATCAGACTAAATATTAAACAGGAAATGTAGAGAAAGAAGTACAACTGAAGGTAAGTATGAGCAGAAAATGAAGAAAATAACTTGCCTTCTTGACAACATTAAGCACATACGGTTGAAGGTCTTCTGTACGATAAGCTCCTACCCCAAGGTTCAATTTCATTTCATGTGTATCAGCTTTGAAAGCTTCAGAGACTCCCAGGATAGGGTCGGGAGGAGCCATGGTTATGTTTTCAAAACGAGAGGCATTAACAGCAACAGTCATTGTGGTCCGACTAAAAGACTGCCAGAGAGATAACATCACAAAATTAAGATCTGCTTGTGGACGAACAAAAAAATAAGCCCTTAAATTTGACTGAATTCCGGATGCGACTTAGTCGAGTGACAGCAAAATCCAATAAAAGCAAAACATTGAACTGAGGACAACAGCATGTGATCTACAAGAACGAAAACAAGCATTTATCTCAGTGTTTAAGGTCATATGACATCAGCGTGCTCGGTCGATGCACATTAGGTATTCTCTTTTTCTGGTGAAGCGTAAATATTATATTGAGTCATAAACCAAGTTAAGGACGTGTAGATCACTCTTTTCTTATATAAGCTAGCTAATTACTACAACTCTACGTTTTAGATTTTCTTATATAAGCTAGCTAATTACTCCCAGCTTCTTTCAATTTACTACAATAACATTTACCTCGCCATTGTACTACCTGTTTGATTACCTGGGTGAGATGATCAACTGGAGCCTTCTTTTTTTCAAACACACTCGTGTTTTTCTCTAGCCAAAAATGGTGAATACATGCAGCTGCAGCAGCAAACAATAAATTCCTTCTCACTTTACTTTGCTTCCAGGTAAACACCAATATTTTCCATCCATGCATTCTAGTGGGTATTCGTCTTACCCCACACCATCGTTTGATCTGTTTCAGCAATTGAGTAGAGTACTTACACTGGTGAAACAGATGCTGGCAGGTTCATCCTCCTCATCACAAACCTTACAGGTTATGTTTTCCAATTTCAAGTACAGTTACAACTTTCTCTCCTTTTATGGTTCATATACTTCCACGCTACCCAGCAAATAAAACCATGTTTCGACACACTGAACCTGTTCCAGATGACGCTTGTTTCCTATTCTGAGACAAAATGCACTGAGCCATTTATAGGCAGACTTACTTACCACTTGCATTTACAACTGATGCACATATTTGCTTTTAAATTTAAATGCACCATAACACTTTTTATGGTTACTTTCCCATCTTGTTTAGGTCTTCTCATCCCCTTTTATTTTGAGTTGGTGATCAATAGTTTTTAACGTTATAACTGGGGCATCCACAGGCCTCCAATGTACGCGCCCAGACAATCTGAAGTGTGATTCTCTCATTTTCTAATCCATTGTTGCAACCCCCACTTTCTTTCTAATGCATTTTTCGGGAATCCATGTCAACATTCTCATCTCTGCTCCCGCAATGTTTTAGTATGTTTTCATGATTAGTGGTAGTGGCACTACACTGATCTGTAAAGCACTGTTAGTTGTGTCGCAGTTATTTAGAACTACCATTTCAACCTGTACAGTACCATATGATCTAACCACATTTTCTACTAAGAACCTTGTCTGGTGATTTTCAATTTCAATGAATCAAAAATTGAGCTAAACCGTACAACAGAAAACAAGATCACAGTTCCAAACATATCTAAACAAGTTTTAAAATCGCCAGGTAAGGCCAAATCAACAGCTGCAGGGAAGATAATCAGGTTATAATACAGCAACCAATAACATCACTTTATGAACAGAAACCAGGTTCCATAACAAAAACATCGACATAAGCACAAGAGGGACATGGGGAACCGAACAAACTTCAAAAGATTATGAACGGAAAACCGGGTTCCAGTAGAACATCAACACAAGTACAAGAAGGAAATGGAGAGTCAACCAAATTCAAAACTTTATGAAAAGAAAATCAGGTTCCAATACATCAAAGTCCAAGTGAGTGTGGAAGGAACAAGGAATATCAAACGAAGGAAAAAACTTTGTGAACAGAGAATCAGGTTGCTACATAATAACATTAATATAAACTCAAAACGAACATGTAAAATGAATCAAAATTCAAATCTTTGTGAACAGGGAAAAGTAAAAGGCATAGATGAATGAAAGAATGGAGATTGTGAGAGAGAGCGCGCACCTTGGTGTTCACCAAATGGGTACGAAGGAAAGAAGAAGATTGATTAGATGTTCCAAGATGCAACCTCCTCTGCTTAAATCGACAAACAAAGAAAAATAAATAAGTATCAGAATGATCTAACAAATAATGGATTGACAATGGAACAGTCCGCTCATCAAAAGGAAAAAGAATGATGAAGTTCGGTGGCATACCTGATTAGGAGAGGGAAATGAGAGCAATACGTTAAGGGTTGCAGGAGTAGCCGACATGGCCATTGGAATAGGAGGTGGGTGAGAAATCTGTGATTTAAGCTGGCAGGATGATGCAGCGGGGGAAGTGATTGAAACAAACGGTTAAAGAGATTGGATTGAAGAGATCAGACCCCAAAAGAAAAAGAAAAATATTCAGAAGTGAGTTACTGAAGAAATCCCCTCGCTGTTGAAGGCTTGAAGCTCAAATCAAATGGTGTGTGTGTGTGTGTGTGTGTGTGTGACCGCTGAAACTCAAATCAAATGGAAAATACAGGGATACTAGATGGGATTAACACAAAACCGGGGATGAAATTGGGACAATGAACGATGAAAACTAGGGGATCAAGAATGTAAAAATTACTATTATTATTACTACTAGTTGTTAATTACTCAATTTGATTATGAGAGGACATTTAAAATGTGATTTCTTTAAACATCATTTTTCTTTCGTCTTTGACTAGATGTTAAACCCACACGATGTGCGGAGTTTATACATATACATCTATTAAAATATATTTTTAATTTTTAAATGTGATTAATACAAATAAAGTAAATCATTTGTAATAATAAATATATGATTAAAATTAAATTAGATCGTTATAAATAAAATTGTTACATATACTTTGAAATGACAACATTTTATAAATTGTATGCAAAAAATGTAAATAATGGAATATGTATAAGGATTATATACAAATAAAAGTAAAAAAGACCACCAAAATAATAAATCAGATGTTACATGTCATATAAATCAAAGCAATTTATGTCTACACGGTTAAAAACGCAGCAATCTTATTATCGTAGGAATACAAAATATTAAATATGCGGGCAAAAATATACAATATTATGATGTATAGCCTCATTAATTTTTTTTTCCATGGAATTCTATGGCAATTTTTTCATTATTATATGTATTAATTTGAGGAAAAAATCATCAAATATTTATAATTTTTATTGAAATATTATGGTTATTTAACACTTTTTAATCAAATATTTACAAAATTAAAATAATTTGAGCAACATAAATTTCGAGTCAATCTATATTCTATAGACGGCTTACATTATTATAAATAATAATGTGGGGTGTAAATATATTTTTTCGAATGAAGGCTTTCAATCTTTCTCAATTCACTATGATTCATACATTTGATTTTTCTTGTGAGTGAGTATTTTCAATAAATAAAGGTAAAAACCATTAAGATCACTTTATATACATCCCAAGCCAAATATCTGCTTATCAAAGTTGTACTAAATTGAAACATTCAACTTTGTCACATTACAATTATTTAATCTAAATGGTTTACCACTTTTTCCCATTCAAACTAACCGGGAATAAAAACAAAAGAAAATCAGAATCCATTACTTAAACTCCGGATCCGCACTACCAAGCTATCATATATCCAAAATTGAACTTTAATTTTTTAAGAGTTGAACGATTCAATTGTCATCTTCTAAATTTAACTTCCTATTCGAATGAAGAACTAAACCTATTTATTTTATCGGTTAATCCATTGATCATCATCGAAGTATATTTATCATCTTCCCAAATGAATCATCATCGGACCTCCTGCTCTTCTACTTAGGCAATGTAAATAAAAAGCCTAAGTGTCGTTTGAAGTTTTTGGAGGCAACATATTTCGTCGTGTTAAGTGCGGCGGAGTATATATTTTTCTTTTCCTACTTCAGATGGTCTTCTTCATCTTTAAGATAATAAAATCGAGATCCAGAGTTATTAACTTGAATAACCATGTAATGATTTATACGCAATTGTGAATGAAGGATATATGAATCAAGACAGTGAAATCTATGAAAAATAATAGATATCGTTGAAGAGTAAATTTTATATCAGTTTTTTAAGTTTAATTGTAGTTTAGGTATTTGACAAATATTTGTACCCGTGAAATGTTTTTGATTAGATGACTGTCCACACTTGACGGTGGAGTAGTTTTTCCTAGGAATCCTGATCAACCATGATATTTGCTTTGGCGATGCCGTCATGCTCCCGATTGTTTTTTTTTTTTTCCACGATCAGTAAAGTTTCTCTTTCTTGTTGATAAGATTGAAAGATGTAAAGACTAAAACTATGATTTTTTTTCCTGCACTGTTATTGCCTTTTTAAGTTTATCATTTATTATCCTCTAGATGGTATGCATCTCCATAACCACATAATGTATAATAACCACTTGAATTGAAGATTTTCCTTTCGATTTTCAAGGGTATTCATAATTTTTTCTTATTTAAAAAAGATAATCTCATAATGAACTTTGGATTGGACTTTACAACCTTTAAGTAATCGTATTTTCCTTATACTTAATATAAGGCACAGTAGGCAAGAAATTAAATGCCTAAGAAATATTCAGGGCCACCTTCAAATTGATCTCGTACGTCAGATGGCCTTGATATGACGCCAGCGACTTATTGGGGGTAAAAAGGAGAATGCATAAATTCAATTTCAAATTAATGAATGAGAAAAAATCTAAATTTTTGGTAAAAAAAATCCTCAGATATTAAAATAACGTCGTTTTACACCCTTATTTTATTCCCAGCAGTGAAAACGACGACATTTTTGTATCAATGTTTTCTTTTTAAAAGGAAATTTTGTTAAATCCCCAAAACAAAATGACCACAAATTATATTTGCGCTTCATCTTTCCTTTTTTCCTTCTTGTTTTTTAGCCTCCTCCATTTTTCTTTAAGACCTCTATTTACGCTGATACCCACACCGTTTTTTGGGATCGAAGGATTATATATAAAAAATTATTACAGACACGAATTGGAACCGCAGTTCCTCCGCCGCGACTAAAACTATAGCTGCGGCTAAAAATCAAACTGCCGCTAAAGACCACCTTCAAAATTGAATTGCCACCGCTAATGACCATAACCTCCGTGCAGAGTTGTTGAAGTTTATCGTCGGAACATTTGTCGATTGAGTCCATAGATTCGATTTTGCAACCTTCACCGGTGAGACTGTTGGGGACGAAGATAAAGAGCAATAACGAGAAGAAGAAGGGGCTCTAATCTTGATCGATCATAGATCGTGGTGCTAGACAAGATTTGAACATTGTTCTATATACATTACTTTTTCTACTTTTTCTTTTTCTTTCTATTTGGGCTCTAATTCTATTGCTGCAAAGAGTCGCTCACCGGATTTTCCAGAGGGTTTTTTCCTCTTCTTTCCGCACTACCGTGGATTGTGCCACCAACTCACTCACCGGAAAAAAAAAAGTTCGGTTTTTCTGTACTATTGTTGCTGCTTCTTTTTCCTTGGAGTCTACTCCTAATCTTTTCTTCTTCTTCTTTTTTTTTGTTGATTTTTGTTGGTGTTTACATTGCAGAACTTTCTAATAGGGTAGAAACCAGAATTGCATAATTTCCACTATTTGTTTCTGTTGAGAGCTCTCCGCACAAAAAGAGGACACCAAACCAGATCAAATGCCAAGGACAATCAGAAGGACTTTTTTGCTGGGGCTCTCCGCAGTTCCTGAATTGTTTTATTCTCCAAAAGGTTTGTTTTGGTGTAGTTCTCTTTTTATTATGATTTGTTTTGATTCTGCTTTTGCCATTCAATAGGGAAATAGTTACTGCATCATGAAATCTGGAATGATATCTAATCTTGTCTATGCTCACTGAATTTCACTTAATCCTAATCTTTTCTTATTTTTCGGGTTACCTAATCTGTTGTTTTTTTTTATGGATGTTCCAATTAAACTTCGTGGAGATGGTATCGTCTTCATCGTCCTCCTCGTAAGAATTTGATTATTTGTTCAAGTTATTGTTGATTGGGGATTCTGGAGTAGAAAACAGTAGTCCTTTGCTCAGCTTTACTCCAGACATCTTCGAAGATCTCTCTCCTACCATAGGTAATACTGATTTTATTTTTCCCTTTCATATCTTTTGTATTAAAATGAATTTGAAGTTTTGATCTCAATATTCACATATGGTTATGATTTTGGATGGAAAGGTAGGATTTTACGAGAATGTTTGAGTTGCTAAATTCTATTTAATCTAGCAGAATTTCATGTAATTGTGTTTGTTTTAGGTTGTTGTCGGTTAGTCATTGAATTGAACTCTTTCAGAATATGAAGAATTATAAGGAGAGTGAGAAATAGAGAGACATTGTCAGCAGAAATAGCAAAATTGTGGAACCTGAGCCATGTTATAAAGTCCTTTGCAAGATAGTTCCTTTTTAAAATTTCTTTTTTTGAATCCTATTGAATTGGCCGAATGTTTGTTCTTCTTTTGTGTTTCAAACCAATTTTAAATGTACATGGAATATGAAATATTTGCTGATCAATTGGTTTCATGTCAATTTATCTTATGTTAGTTGGACAAAGGTGCAGACTTTCAGCCCTGGTAAAAGTTCTCATGACTTACTATTTTTGGGGATATGATCATGTTTGCATTGGTGTGTTGTATACTGTCTCTACCAAACCTGGTCTGTTTTGAACCTATTTAATTGCAAAGTGAAAATTGAAGTGGAAGGGAGGCCTTTTTATGCCTTAGGTTTGAACATCAAATTTTGGTTTATTGAACTGGTAGACATTCTTTGTTGTTGTTCCCTAAATTTGATCTATATGAAAATACATTATCAATCACTTTAAAATTAATTGGGTTACAGAGGTTCCTTTACTGTCAACAAAGTGAATCACGTGGAAGACTAATCAAATGTAGTTTAGTATGCGATCGCAAGAACATTGCATCAAATTGGGACCAAAATTTGTCATAAATCCTCACTCCACTAGATATCTGCACCAAAATTTGTACTTCTTTTACTGACTTTATATACTTGTGATATTTTAATGTACTCTTTTTCTGACTTTATGTTTCTAATATTTGAATGTTTTATAATAAAGAACTAAAATACCATCTCTTTATATGTCTATGGTTCAAAAAAGTTGATTAGCCTTGAGAAATTACCTCCATGTCTAGATTGGAGTATTTTTCTCTAATTAATACGCCTAGGCTCTCTTTGATATGTATGCTAGATTATTTGAAAATTTGGAATATAATGATGAGCTACTTTAGTAGCATGATAAGGCTCTTGGTGTAAGGGAAAAAAAATGATAGCATATGGATTTGCTACATGCATTAGTGAGCCACTAACTTGATGTCCTAATTATGATAGTTTATTTGTGGTAAATTTTGCTTTACCAGGTAAATAAAATGCTGGACACTTTGCTACTCGTCTTAATATTAGTACCTGATGATTGGGAATGCTTTGGGGAGAAGCTACCCGTTTCTGCTTTGGATTGACTAAGCATAGAGCATACTGCATTACTTCATATGTAAAGTTCATTGCCTTTTTGTTGTTCTTCAGGTTCAGGAACTTCACTGATTGTACCAGATACAGATAAAATTAACGAAGAATTTACAATTGAAATGAGTAAGTACATTAGGAAAAGATAATCACTGTCTCTGTACCATTTAAAAAAACTTTGTTTTGTAAGACTTTCTGGTGGCTTTTGCTTCTCTGCCTTACTATGCTTCTTGCAATCTATGCCAACAGTCATTTGGTTGTTAATAGTGAGAAAAAAAGATAATTATTTTGAGCTTCTTTACCCACTAAATGTCAAAAACATGAATCTATTATGTTATTATAGAAGACCTTTTAGAGAAGGAAACACTCTTCTATAACTTTGCGCATAAACGTTTCTATTGTTTATCCTTAATTTTCTTTTTATTATTTACTACATAATTTCTTCATCTATCTGGAACAATTTTCATTGGTGCATATTCTGCAGCTGCTCGCCAAACAACTATGAACTATGTGTCACACGCACTTAGTTGATTCTTAAGATTTGCTCAACAAATAGTATGGCGAAAAATAATTTCATTGAGTTTGATCTTATGCAACTACTTGACTCTTGCTCAGTAAAGTCATGATCAACTAATAGGTTTGGAATTTTTTTGGCGTACATCCCTATAATTTTATTTTTACTGCTAATTAGGCATTAGTTTCTGTCTCTATTTCTATTTTTTGCACCAATGTTTCCATATGTCAAACCTTTTTCCACAAACCTGGTCTGATGGTAGTGTTGACAAGTGATTCTTTGATAATCCTGTGCGGGCTTAAAATCTAGTCTTTATACAAATAGTTCTATTATTGTTATTCTTTGCACTACTGCATTTAAAGTAATGCCGCCATTGCTGTTAAGAAAGGCCCAAAACAATGGGAAAGTGGTTCATTCTAAGCTCACTTTACCCGAGAAAACAAGGCTTCTTCGCCTCCTAAGGCTACTACTTTGATTCTTTTGTAGCAACTGATCCTAATTTATGAGCTCCTAATACAGAAATTCATAAAGCTCGAGTACTACCTTTTACTTCTTCCCGATTTGGTGAGTACAAATAGTCTTATCGACTAAAGAAACGAATAGAATACAAAGTAAAGTCAAAGATAAAAAACAAGCTACATTTCATAATAAAAAGATTAAGTAATTGTAATTCAAATTATTGACATAGAATTCAATAAAAAAACTTATTTTATACTTTCTCTGTAGCATTACTTTTTGGTTATGAACACAGTATAATAATTATATAATATAAACTGGTCGCGCAACGCGCGACAAAGACAAGCCTAGTATTTCTATAACTCAGATGTGTAAAATGAATATTAATTTTCCCTTGAAACAAAAAAAAATAATTATTTTTTTCTGAAGGTGCCCAACACGGGGGGAATATAGTTTAATTTTCAATTCAAATTGTACTTAAAAAATAACAAAGAAACAAAAAAAAACATATACAAAAACCTCTAATATGTTTTTGATGTGCTGTAATTAGAAAAGAAATATTTAACAAATTTGCCTAGCGTAGCATTAATTGGGGATTAGAATATAGTAATATTTGTTTTGTAATTGAGTAACTTATCAGCCAGTAGCGATGTCACTACAAAAGCTTAAACATGACTTAGTACCAACGAACATACAAAATAAATATATAAGGCAGGTGGTCTAATTTTTCAGTAGATCATCAAATCAATGTCCTTTTTGTTCTTCGTTTCTCCTGAAACAAACTAAAAACAAAAATCATCTATTCTTAAATGATATCTCAAATTTAATTTTATGAAAATCTCATCATAGCTAACAAATCCCTTTATTAACTAAAATTATATACATCAGCACCAAAACATCTAACAAACTTTAAATTTTATCATAAATTTCGAATAATTTATCGTCTTAGTGTATAAATTATTTATTAAATTTATAAACATGTGAAAAATAATACTCGAGGAAAAAAAGTAAGCTACGAAATAATAATATCTGATAGTTTGTGGGTTTGCTTGTTTGGTTTCGGAGAATACTTTATCGAAACAAACTCCATCTATTCACCAATATTCATTTTGCTCTTCTTTTTTTGTCCTTTTTTGCCACTTAATAATTCAACTCATCCTCTCCTGCATAAATTCCCCAACACATAACATTATTTTCTGCAAGATGATCGAAATCTAATATAAAAAAAAAATTGAATTCACATGTTAATCAAGATTGTAAACAATTGGAGAAAGAGACACCTTACATGTTCAATAAAACATGATTGGAGCGAGGTCGTCGCCGCAAAGATGTTTTGTAAAGTATCTAAGATGCTTCGCTTCAGTGTTTCACCAGCTGTTATTGTACATGTTAGAGTTAGTCCGAAGTGAATATTTATAGTGAATGTCTGAATGAGATATCATAACTAGTAACTAAAGTAAAATTCATAACTATGGTATAAAGATGATAACGTCACGTTGATTAAGGGATAAGATTGGTGGGGAAATGACTTCTATTGCATTAATGTTAATTAGTCTTTTTCAATTAAATTTGATTAGTTTTTAATCACTAAAGAATTCCCATTTTCCCGCACGTTGAACTTAGGTTTTAAATCAATCAAGTAATGATTTTAGGGATTATTTTGTAGAGGGATTTTTTTTTATTCGAATTGGCTGGGGTAAAAAATTCCGGTGAATTAATGTTGCAAATAACAAATGCCTTATCCTTTGAACTTACAATTTAAATCAATCAATTAATGCTAATTGGGGATTATTTTTGGGAGGAATTGGGAGAGATTATTTTGAACTTACAATTTAAATCAATCAATTAATGCTAATTGGGGATTATTGATTAGTCCCATTTTCCATTTTGAACTAAATAACTTTTAAATGCAATTTGTTAAACTTATAATTATAGGAAATTTGAAGGATTTGAGTATAATTGCGCAAAGATATATTTGAGAAATGCATTAGAAAATTGTCATATAGGATTTTATCCTATGTGACACCTTTAGAATTCTTTTTTGTTTTCTCTCTCTGGTTTCTCTCTTAGTATAATACTATAGATTTGAATTTAGGAGGACTTTTAAAATGTGATTTGAGTGAAAAGTTAAAAAGTTGTTTGAACAATATTTTAAATGAAATAATATTATTTATCTCACCACCAGACCTCCACCACTGTTGCCATGTCGTAACCCACAACTACTGGATGCCAACCGACAGTTAGAATTTGGCCGAAATCCGGCCGGCGGCGATTGTTGAGGTTGTCTAGGGGTTGTGGATAAAAATTGTTTGAAAATAATATTTAAGTTAAATTTTGAAACGATTTTGAGTACTGTAATTTAATTGAAAAGGCTATAAAAGGAATTACCTCAAATAAATTTCTCTATTTTATTTACTGAAAACAAAACAATGATTTTACTATTAAAAAGATTATACGCAATTTCATCAATATCGTGGGCTCAAGATCTCGTCTGTAACCTCATATTGACTGTCAATCTCAAAAGCTTGTTGTGATTTTACAGACACGAAGATTTTATTGTTGTATTGTCGATATATTGCATGTTAATTTTTTGAATCACCAAAAGAATCTGTCTGAAGTCATCCCCTTAGGTACAACTCTGAATCAACAATTAGAATTGTACCTTTTTTAATCTCCGAAAGAATCAGCTACCTTGCTGCCAAAAGGCATATTAGCACTTCTTGGAACATGAGATCGAAAAATATCTTCCAGGGAATTGTTAAATCTTCAAAATAGTGTTTGTGAACCATCGATCTTTTGTCCCAGATAACCAGCTTTGCAGGTCTTCACAGGGCAGAAAAGTCACTATATGGTTTTATCGGACATATGTTTGGACAATTTTTTATTTTTATTTTTGTTTTGAGATTGGGAGGAGATTGGGGTTTGAGTGGAAAATTAAAAACTTATTTGGATAGTGTTTTAAATAAAATAATATTATTTATAACCAAAATATGTGTTTTTATAGTAATTGCATCAGTACCAGTAAAACATTAAGTAATTTTCATTTTAAATACATGTCAATTTCCAATACAAGATTAAGATTGAAAAAAAAAAAGGACAAAATTGTTACGATTTTGTAAAACGACATATATTTTAAAAAATTTTGCAAACCCTAAAACGAAATATATTTTAGAAGGAGTATTATGTTAATTCACTTAATACTAAACTCAAATGTTCTGTTGAGAACTATATGTTATCTTTTCCCTTATCGTAATGTCTTCGGATAAAAGCATCTACGTTGAGGGGTGGAGGTTAGATGGATTAGTTAGGGGTTAGGAGGGGATGACTGCTATCAAGGTCTTGAGGGTTTGATTCTTATTGGAATTATTTATTATTATAAAAAAAACACATCTATGCTGATTTTCAAATGATATCAAGTATTACCAAAATAGTAGCATTGCAAAAAAAGATTTCAAGTAATAGCGCATTCTCCAATGACTTGTCGATCTATTCGGATTTTTTTTTCTCTAACAAATGGCATTGAACTTCTTTTCTTGTGTTTTATATCTTAGGTAATTTTCAATGATTATTCCTTTTTAAATGAAATTTTCGTTCTAAATAATTTATTAATTTATGTCTTTTAATTTATTTGGCTATAAAGGTACTTATTTTCAAAGATTTATCTATTAGATAACTTTAATTTATTAATATAACTCACCCACATACTTAATTAATATCTCTTGAAAATTATATTGAACCCATCTATAAAATTATCAAATAAATAAACAAATAAAAATTGTGTTTGCTTTTTTTTTTTTTAAAAAAAAGAAATTGCCAGGTTTAGATTTGATAGTACAAAGTCAACAGTTCATACCAACATCAGATTACATCATGATGATAATTACTCAACTTCAACAACCTCGATTACAAAGTTGATTTATTATATTACCTTTTTACTCCCAAAATTTTCTATCTAAGCCTCTTTTATAGCATAGCACACCATCAATTGCTAACGCATGTCCTATAAAATACGACAAATCACATGCAACCTTATTTGCATAAAGGAATAAAGAAGGGAGCCATTTTTGACTCCATGATTCCGCCGCTCCTCATTCTCGAAATTAGGCCTCAATTAAATTGCCTTCAAGATCTCGTTGACCTCCAATTGATCTTCTTTATTGATGGATCAAGCACAATACTGATGAAAAAAAAAAAAACTCCCAACCAATTTGAACTCTAATTACACAAAATCGGCAAGAAAAAGAATGGGATAATACAATTATAAAAGTAATAATTAAAGGGTTTGAATCCCAATCCTCAATTTAGATGAACAAAAACAAATGGAAAATAGACAGTGGTGTAAGATCAAGTAATTATCTGCATAAAAGTTATCTATTGATGATTAATTAATTGAGTATAAAAATGATGAAAAAAATATATTCATTTTTAGATGTTGTAAATGTGTTCCAACGTAGAGACAGGTTGCACGACCTTCTTTGCTAAATTGTGCCTCAACTGCTATCTGCAACATAAAAATTATGCTTATAGTCATGGGACACTAAAAAGTTGTTAATCAAAAAAAGAAATTGAAAAATCACATTAAAGAGATAAAAAGAAAATGCCAAATTGTCCACCTATGTAAATTTGTACATGCCTGAAGTAGGAGAAACCTTTGACATTGCAGAAAAGGTTGCAAAATCATCGTACTTCTAGAATTACCAATCTACCTTTGATCTTAAAATTCCGTTTACCTCAATGGTAGGTGAAGCTACTGCACCAATCCCATCTCATTTTGAGCCCTTAACACCAGACCACACTAAAAAAAGTGACCGAGCAAAGTTGTTCACCAATTTAAATTTGTTTGAGGTAATAACAATTCAGAGCTCCAAAATTTTCAATTGGCAGTTGATCTCTCTACTCCACCTTGCCCAATGCTAGATGAATCAAAGCGCATAATTCATCTTCATTTTCAGCTTGTTAAACCAGATGAAACGATGAAAACTGACAAGTTAAGTTACGGATTGTAGTGCAAAAAGAAATTGCTGAATCGTCAGAATAATTATTCGGAGCTGGTTGAAAAGCTTCCTCTACCATCATGTAATTGGAGGAAATGGAAATTTCAATGAAGAAGAATAGTCAATAAAATCTACCAGGTGTTAGGAAAAATGTTCACCTCCTCAAACAATCAAAAAAAAAAAAAAACTAAATTTTACCTTTGCATGTGAAATTCTGCATCAGCCGGAACAAATTTAATGCAATAGTTACAATTTTTCTAAATTAAATCATGATCAGCGAGTACCATCAGTCTCCTTTCCCTACCAAAAATAATAATAATAAAAAAAAAATTAAAAGCCAAGAAATGAAAAGAGAAGCAAATGAAATTGGAGGTCAATGATACATATCTGAATGCAACAACACAAAGAAAAACTTTGGATACAAATATACAACACCTTATAAAAAATAAATTTCGGTTCCTTTCTCAAATATTATATGCAATTATCATAAATAAGGCCTCCTGTTTATGCAAGAAAAATTACGGCACATATTGAAAAATTTATAAGCGGATAAAACGAACATAGTAAATGAGTTTCGATTGTGGCACATTTTGAAGCCTATCGACCAAGGCAAACGTCAAACGAAAGAAAGCCATTGAACTTGTTTCCAGGCTCTACCTGCATTTGAACTTAATAATATTTTTAGACACAAAAAAAAAAAAAAAACCTAAACGATAAATGACTCCACCTAACTAATTTTGCTTACCTTCCATAGATGCTTCCATTAACCATATGAGAGGAGAAGGATGGCGGAAGAATAAAAAGATCATTCTTTTTCTTCCAACAAATTTAATTAAAGTTCTAAACAAAAAAAATAAAACCTAAATAATAATTAAAAAGTATTGCTCCACATAAATAGCTGTATTACTAACCTGGTGTAGATGTTTCCATTAACCAAATGAGAGAAGGTAAACGAAAGGAGCAAGGGGGCTCATTGAGAGATTTAGGGATTCTTGAGATTTTAAAGATTCAAAACTGTATTCAACTTCAAATTTGTGATCTGTGATGGGTTTATCTAATCTTATGGTTTTGATTTGGTGAATTAAATCGTTGAAAGAAAATAAAATATAGTCATAGAAAGAAAGATAGTATCTATGTTATAGATTTGGTTAAGATAACATAAGATCGGGTAAAATTTGTTACAGAATATTTGAAAACAGAATCTTCTACCGGATGATTACTTAAGCAAGATATCTTTTTTCCTTAGAGTTTTTTAAACGAAGATAAAACTTTTTTTTTTCTTTTTAATAAATCAAAAAATAGAGAACATTGTCAGTCCTATGTGGCAATTGGAAAACTATCCCAGTTTTCTCTATCTGGATTTTCTTTTATTAAGTCACTAGTGATGTCTGGTCGCGCAATGCGCGACTCTGGTCCAGTCTATACTTAGTTTTAGAGATTTTTAATAGATTTGTAATAAGTTTCATCCGAAGGGTATACGCTTAAAACAAAATTGATACTTTGTAACAAAAACTTAATTGATCAATTCAATTTAGGCTCCATAATTAAGAAAAGAAAACCACTCTAATTGAATGAAACATAAAAGAAAAATTTTTTAAAAAAAAACGTGTCACGTAAAGTGCAAAAGGGGATTTAGTAATTTAATTATGGTTAGACAAAAGGGCAATTTAGTACTTTTTTCATGTCACGTGGCAATTATAGGAGGTGTTTGAGAAGGGGGTTTTTATTTCTAATCTAGTAAGATATAGATATAGATAGATAGATATATAGATAGATGTATAGATATGCAACTAACTTTCAACAAAAAAAAAGGATATAATCTTTCAAAAAACAAAACAAAAAAAATCCAAAGAAAATTCTGAAAAGCGCAACTGAAAATTATCTTTCTAGAAAAATTTAAACGTATTGAAAATTATCCAATTGGCTCAAGGTATGATTGGTTAGTGGGCAACGGAGAGAAATTGTGGACTGCTCTGTTCATTTGGTCAAGATTAAATGTACTTGAAACACGCATTGTAACTTGACTAATGTGGCAGAATCAGTTGTAGGCGAAAGTCAGGCCGCTGAAATTTAATATTCTTGTATTTGATATTAGTTGTCCTCTATATTATCAATATGATGAATCAATCGCTCGTCTTTTTTTTGAATGTACTTATGATGCTGGTTTACTTGAGTACATGAGACTTGGAGTATAGAAGTTCCATTAATCTAAAATTTGATGGCAGAAGGAAGCAATGATAGTTTGAAGGCAGACAAAGCTAAAGAAACTGATATTTCGAGCCACAGTTGCTGCACGTATTTATCATTTGTGGAAAGAGAGGAATCAAAGAATCTTTTCATCCTTAAAGATTCATCCAATTTTTCTTGCTTCTCCTTTTTTCTTTGATGTCGGTTCAGTGAAGATCTTGAAAACAGTATTAGTGGTTGAATCCAAATCACTTTTTCTTAGATCGGGCAGCAACCTGGGCTCTGATTCCAAATTTCATTTTTAATGCAATGTTGGAGTGGACTTAATTGTTCTTGTTTTGGCAAATGGTGCATGATAAGCATTGAGATGAATTGCCAAAGTTTAAATTCCCGTACCAATGATGTTATCATGTCTCTACATTTTGTTTATTCGCTTTCGCTTATTTGGATTGGGTCCTACTGAATGAAATAACTGTTCCATCTTTTTTAGCCATTACGACTGTTTTAGTCGCGAATGTTTTAAGAATAAAAAAAAGAAATAGTTGAAAATAAAAAGAAGTCATGGGTAGTTCTAATATCGTTTGAAGGAAAACTTTTTAAAATAATATTCAAAAGTATTATTAGAAAAGAAATAGTTGAAAATAAAAAGAAGCCATGGGTAGTTCTAATATCGTTTGAAGGAAAATTTTTTAAAATAATATTCAAAAGTATTATTAGAAAAAATGAAAAGGAAAAAGAGTATTATTACATGAATGAAATTTTGTTTGTGAAAAAAAAATTGTATTTTGTAAGTTGGAGGGGAAGCCTTGCTGGGCCTTTCCCTCCCGTTATGGTACTTTGAGAAGTTCACGTAATATTTTTTATGGCATCTAACGGTACATAATTTATTCAGCTCAGCAATGATAGGGACAATGACAATTTATAGTGAAATGAGATAGTGACTTGTGAAAAGATAAAAACACCACCTCCATTACACATGTGTACTTATTAATTAAGGGTAAAAAGATAATTTTAATGAAAAATAAAATTTTAATGAGAAAGTAGTAAAAAAAAAAAAATAGGGGATCATAATATTTCGCATGAGTTGTTTTTTTCTTTCACGACTTTTTTGTCACTATACTTATCAGAATGGGTACTTTATAAGTTGACCGCTAGTCAAGGGGGCATATAGTGAAATTTTAAAAATTTGAGGGGTAAATAGTAGAAATGTCAAAAGTCAGGGGGGAAATTGTATTTCGCACCCCCAAAAAAAGACTACAGATACGGGGGTACATCGGTGAGGTTTTAAGAAGGCCGGTGTTGAGCCGGCAAAACTAGTGGAGATGGATCACTATGGCGGAGGCAGCTGGACTATGATTTCAAACGTACAGAATCACGGCGTCGGCGGAGGAGCCAGCAGTAACCCTTCCACACCCTCCTCCTCCAACCCTCACCACCACCACCATCACCAGCAGCACGATCTCTACACTATTCAACAGCAAGCCCCGCCGCAGCAGCAATTTTATCAACAGCGGGTCCAGCAGCAGCAGCAGCCGCCACACCAATCCTTATCCTCCCACTTCCATCTCTCGCAAGTTGGTTCCTTTGTCTCTATTAACCTATTGAATGATTTATTTTGAACACCTTTCTTTTGCCTTTTTAATTCAGTTTTTGTCTCTCTTCGTATATGTGAAATCGAAAGTTTTACTCTAGATCGACGTTGACAGTTGGTGGAGAATTTGGCGGAAGTCACTGAAAATGGGAGTAGGGATCAGCATTCAGATGCATTAGTCAGTACCCGTCTTTTCCCCCAATTGGCCCCTCGTTGTTGTCTCAGTACAGTTTCCACTTTCCATATCCATTCTGCTAATATATCTCGGTTTCCATTATTATTCCTAAAAAGGTTGCAGAATTGACCAGTCAGTTTGACAAATGCCAGCAGCTGCTTAATTCCATGTCAGGCTCTATTAACTCAAGATCCATGGTAAATTTAACTGGGACTTTTGCACAACTTTCGGACTCTTTTGATGTTTTTTTCTGTTTTGAGTTAAGATCCCTTACATCTAGATTGGCTTATTCAAGAGCTGAACCTATTGTAAAATGTGCTTTTATGTTGGAAATCGTATCTCAGATCTTTTTGGTGCACTTTTGATCCAGCAACTCTATCTAAATTTATTGGTGTTCATATTGTTAAATACAAACTGAAATCCTGATTAGTAAAATCTGAGAGGTAACTTATTGTGCACTCTCTCATAGCAACTGTATGGTCCTCAAATGGATGCAGAACATCTTTTCTCCAGATTTGAATCGATTACCTTGTTTGCAACAGCCTTAGCATTTGATTGTACTTACCTGTTGTGCAATGTTCTTTAGACTTTGGAGGGACAGAAGTGCCAAATGGAGGAATGTGACCACTTATCGAAACAGAGAAGGTGCATTGCTCTATAGTTCTTTTTTCATCACTTGGTCCTCAAATATTTATTCACATCTTTTTTTTCTTTCTTTTTTTTTTTTACCTCATGCGGGTTTTCTTTTACTCTTTTTCGATTGCAGAGATCTTATTTCAAAATATCGTAGCTCAGTTGAAAAGCTTATCAATCCGGAGCTCTAACTATGGGCAATCTTCGTGTCCCACGGCGTGGACAGGATGTGGTTACTATTTTTTCCATTAGACTTTAGGGTTGAAAAGATCCCCAACAGTAACCAATGCTACCAGTTTCCTGTTTGTCAACCAAGTCTCGGTCATGGCGCCTCTGTTTTTTTTTTGTCTTTAGGGTATAAGAACCTTATACCAAGTGGAAATTTCAACAAAGAGCTTCATATGTTTTCATTCATGGGTTTGTGTTTTTCTTGGACCTCTATCTGGGCACGCTTCCACAGAAAAGAGATTTTATCTTGTCAAAGTTACCTTGGATTCTCGTCTCAAAACCACTTGGCAATGAGTGGGATGGCCTTTGGCACTAGTTACCTTGGGCTTCTATCTTAAAACCACTTGACAATGAGTGGGATGGCCTTTGGCACTTATAAACAGGTGACGGATCTTTCACGATACCGATGTGGGATTCTTTTTGTCCCAACACCCTCTCTCAACCCAATGGGGTATTTGGCCCATTAGGGTTGCACAACATAACATAATTTATCAGATATACTGCTGGGTCAGTCAACAAGCCCGTACACACGGGTACATACTCTGAATATACTGTCGGATCAGTAACAAGCTCACCCAGGTGCACGGAAGCGATTGACGCAAGTCCAAGGCATACGGATCCAAGCCCGCACACGCGGATCCATAATTATCACAGGTCCACAGATCGTGGGCTCTGATACCATGTTAAAGTCACCTTGGACTCCCATCTCAAAACCAATTGACAATGAGTGAGGTAGCTTTTGACACTTATAAATAAGTGACAGATCTTTCACGACACCGATGTGAAATTCTTTTTGTCCCAACACATCCATCAGACTTGATTGCCCTTCATGCCATCACGCTTTTTTCCAGCTTCTCTCATTATAAGCACAATGCGTTGTGAGTAGTATAGTTGATGAGTTAACAATGCAAGTGGCTGGTAATCTTATAAAAGGAAACTGGTTGGAAATGGATCCATGAATAAGGAGCACATTGCCTTATCTCACTCCATCTCTCATTTAGGGAGTATACGTTGCTAGCTGTACAACTGGTAATCCTGGTATTATATTCTCAAAGTGATTGCAACCCTGCCTTGGGAACAGATTGAGGAAAGTAATTTCAAAAAATAGGGGCACAATCTTGTTCTTCCTGTTGTGTTGGGGGGATGGATGAAATGTAGGTTTGAATTCACGATCAAAAATCCATTTATTACGATTTAATATTCCTTCCATTTTGAAGATAGAAGACATGCACACAGTTTAAGAAATGCTCTCCAAGATACAAATGCTTGGATAAAGGATCTGATCTCTCCAAAGCCCTAAATAATACTCTTCACCTCGCTTAAAGTACACCTTTGGTGTGGGAGGGCACATCTTTTCATTCAGTCCTAATTTGAAAAGATTATGTTGCTACAAAAGCTCTCTGGTTACAAAGAACTTAAGCTGGTAGTACATATTTTTATTAGAAAGGGAATGAGGTTACTTGTTAGAAAGCTTTCCTCATGTTTTTACCAAGAAATTAGGTTTAGGCTTTGATTCCTGTTGATGCAAAGATGTGTGCTAATACAAGTTCCTGCCTCTTTTCTTCCCTCCACCGTTGGAAGCCTGTACTTTTGAATGGGTAAAAATTCTACTAACATTATATTGAAATTAGAATTTCTTATAATTCTACTAAAACGAACTTATTTCAAAAAAGAAAAAAAAAATGAATGGAGTATTAAAAATTTGAACTAATACCATAGGACGAGGTGAATATGATGTCGTGCCAATGCTGTAAGGGCCTAAGGGGAATGTCCATTCAATTTGTCGTTTTCATATGGATAAATATTATGTTGGGGGTAACAAAACATCTGACTATTGTTATGAGGTTAAGAATTTATAGTGATGCCAAATGAAAGCAACAAGAGTCCATGCAACTCAAATCTGAAACATTGGATATGCAAAATAGCAATCACAATCACGGAATTTGATAGCTAATTTCTACAGTTAAATTTCTTTTTTCCTTGCTAAATGAAATTACTCTACACAAAACAAAAAATAAGAGGGGGGATAAAAAAAACAAAAACAAAACGGAACAAAAAGAGAAGCCCTAGTCCTAACCATCAGTTGTACTACTCTACAATGTCACGTGCAATTCAAAATGAACTATAAATGAAAGTTGTTCAAGATTTGTACAAAGATTACACATCAAAGTCTCGGAACTACCAATGCACCAACACATATTGGCTCTATATATAACTATTGATATGTTCTAGTGTGCACCTCAACATAATATTTGGTCATAATCCCCGTGAAGATGTACAAAATCAAATAAAACAAAGACAAAATTCAAGCCATGAAAACCACCACCACCACTTTATGTCCTTATGAGGTCAGTGGCTTTACGAACCAAAGGTTGTTGAAAAAGTTCAGAAAGTATATTATAAAAAAAAAAAAAAAAAAAAGGAACCATCCCCCAAAAAAATTGAAAATCACAACCACTTCCTATTTGGTCAACCAATAAATTAAAATTAAAAACGTGCAGACGGCTGCAACCAATGAAAGGATTATTGTATCCATTGACTTTTTCTTCTTTATAGCAGCCAGAATATGGTTAACCTGTGAAATGTTTAGGCATAAGCAGAAATTCAGAAAGTACATTATAAAATTTAGAAAGAAAAAGAAAAGAAAACAAACTCTCTTCCTAGAGGATGTTGAACCCAACTCCCAGAAAGTAAATCAGCAGAATCCTAAAAATCAAACAACAATTTACGGAGTAATAGCTTCCTTACAGTGGGAAGGCGGCTGCCCACATTACTAAGCTTCGTACTAATACCCCCGAATGTTGACCGTTGAAACATAAGCGTCTTGAGAGTTTCCTGTGCTTGAGAAATGACATTGTCCATCTGACAAAGGAAACTAATTTAGATTCAAACAATCTATGATCCATGGAATATATCAAATCAAAGAGCCAGGAATACACCAATAACTTCACATTGAAGTATGCATTGAAAATAAATCAGCTAATTGGTTATCACACCACAGAGTAACCTAAGAAATTCACATTTACTTTCTTAGCATATGTAGAATGCCGCACCAGTTTCTTTGTTGGGTAATTAGATCAAATATCAACTATCAATATCAAGTCAAACCACTACAAACTTGACAAGTCAGATGCTAACTCAGACAACATTACAACAAGGGAGCTTGAAGTGTAATCCTCTGCAAAGAAAAGAAATGATCATTAACTTGGCCGTCAGCTTAAAAAGGATCCCTAGCTGAAGAACTGAAAGCATCCAATCATTACAGATTGAAGGTTCTACGAAGCAGAAAATTGCATTGGTGATCTTACCCCATTTAATAGGGGTGGTTCACCTCGCAAGCTTGCTTCAGCTTGGACATAAAGGGCTTGCCTAACTATTAACTGCATGATGTAACATGTTCTTGCATCTACTCCACCTAGTATTATCGTAGTATTACAAATTTCAAAAAGACACTTCAAACAAAAACCCATGTCTAGTTGAGCAAAATATGGAACCAGGCTCAATTGCCGGAAAACGAATCTGAGCAATTGCATTGCCAAGGCAGGAAAAGGAATCTCAACTAGCAAATGTCTAATTGGGCAAAATATGGAACCAAGCTCCCCAAAATATCTGTATTCTAGAGCCCTGGATGGAAAATCAGCACGCAAATCCTTACACACACACAAACAGCCCATGAAGGGTACTTTATCAAAAGGGAAACTTTCTTAAAAGGACCCTCTTGCAGGAAGTTTAATCAAAAGGGTATGAATTTGTTCTTTACACTGTAAACGGAAATTATCCTGAATTAGAACATGTATACATTATCTTTTACATTAAATCACAGAAAAATCCTCTACCCCAAAGATTTGTGCTTCATTCGTCATTTCTGATATTTTAATAGCTAAACTTTATCCAGGAAACAAACATTTGGGTTACAAACTTACGATCCAAGATGATGTGTGTTAAAAATCTAAGTGGTATATGAATTCTCTGTGGTGTAATCCTTATACAACTTCAAAATTGGAAGCAACCACATTAATAGTTGCATGTACTTCTATATCTATATATAATAAAACTATATGAACGAAATGAACCTTGACAGTAACCAGAAACACCAAGCAATTATACTAGAGTATCATACAAGATTGGCCTCACCTGCCCAGTACTCCTACTAACAGAGGCATGCTCCTTTAGCAGCTCTTGCTCATAAGAACCACCACCATCTTCCAAATCTAATCTTGTCCTATCAAACTCCCTAAAATCCTCAAGCAATGAAGCATGCTGTTTCTTTGCTCTATGGCTGGAACGGAGCCGATTGAACTCCTACACAAAAGGAGAAGGAAAATAGACAACTAAATTATTAGTTGTTGGCTGATATGCTTTGCGTGTTAGAGGATAAGTTTCTCAAATGTAATTTAGAGATAAATCAGGGACCTGAGAAACATCCTGAAAGATTTCCAAATGTCGAGTTAATGTATGGGAAAATATTTCTGATCCTCCTGATGAAACCCAAGCTTGCATTTGAAAAGTCACTTGTTGGAGATGTTTGAGAAGTTGATCGATTCCGGATTCAAGATCACTGTCATTAGAGTTTTCAATCTTTGTAGAAACTAATTTACGATACAAGTGCATCTGCTCATCCAATTGTGCTTCAAGCTTCCTCGCCTAAGATAAGATATAAGAAAAAGATAAAACAAACTGAAGATCTGGCCAAAACAAATAAACAAAATATATAACTGATCCCATGGATATAAGAATCCCTGCTTGGATACTTTGCCCAACCCAAACCAAACAACATCATCGGGAAAATTTTGCAATCAGCGAGTATAAATAACAAGAGTGGACCCCGAGGATGCATTTTGATAGGTTCATCCTCCATAGTTAGTTTTTAGGTAGAGGAGATGGCATAGCCTGTGAAAGTTATGCACGCAGAAGCTCAAAAAGCAGCAAGATACCAAACTTAAAATGGAAAAAGGCTTCAGCACAACAGAAGAATCCAACAAAGAGAGATAGGAAAGCTCTAGTGCACAAGATCTGCCACTGTTTTCGGCAAACTAGTCATTCTAGATATTTGGAAGGCTGGGCTGCAAGAACAACATGTACTGAAACTTCTTCAACCATGTCACATCATAGACCTGATGATATATATAATGGGTTTCAAAAGGGGAGAGCCGCGCACAAAATAGCTTAGCCCTTGCGCAAGACCTGGAGAAGGTTCGAGCCTTAGAGCCTAGAGTACACATCTTATTCAGTATTTATCATAGGTTTAATTGGGACATGTTGCAGGGAATACAATGATGTGCAGTCCCTCTCCTCTATATTGTCATTAACATATAGGACTATACCTTAAGAGTATGCAAATCCAACAACCATACTTCGCTACATCAACTTTCAGTTGATGGCAGTTAAATTGACAAGGGGGCGTTCCTATTTTGTAGCTTACAGCATGTTAACTAACAACTAGTCACTCACACAAAAGCTCCAAACGTTTAGCGGGCAACATCAAACAACCAAGACCAAAAGAACCAAAAGAAGTTAGTTCAGGGGCTTCTCAAATACGAAACCCCATTCCTAATGGCCATCAAAAGACAAAAAAGAAAGATCAAATCTTGTTTTGAATTTGAATTACTAAAAGGGTCAAGGTATCACCATCATGAACAATCATCATCATTTAATTGTTTGAATAAGAGATGGATGGATCACAAAAGCATAATTATGGAAATCAAAACAAAAATCAAATGGGGTAAAACCGAAAAGAGTACCTGCTTGCTGAGGGAGTCCCAAGAGGTTGGAGGATCAACATCTCTTGTGACGGAGAATGAATGAGCATGCATCCCTCCTCCGCGATTAAACAAAATAGATGATTAATTTGTTTCCAGGCAAAACCAAACCCCTCAGAAGATAATACAATTTGAACGAATCAAGAGAATCGAAGATTGGCAGGAATAATGAATTCGTCCAGCTCTCCTCCTGCCAATCTGACCATTCAATTTTTTTTATTTATTGGGGTTCATGAATGTGATATTGAGTTGCAGACTTTTTTGTGTATGCAGTCTGCCGTGTAAATTAAGGAAAATTATTATGCACAATAATCATAATTTTACTCTTATTTTTCTTTTTTGGTTTGAATAAATAACCGTAATTTTATTAATTATTATTAGTATTACACTACAGTATAGAGCTTGGGCTGACGTTTGTGACGTATGAAGTATGCCGGTCTAGTTTTCATTCAAACAACCACTCAGAACTCGCGCAAACCGGTCAAATAGGCTGTTTCCCGTTTCAACTTGATAGTTTTTTTTTCCCTTTATAGTAGCAGTCTGTGTACATAAAGTAAATAAATGTATTTTGGTGAGTTTACAATCTCGAATGTGATTGGTTAGAAATTTAATTGAGCAATTTAATTGACCCATTAGTATAGATGATGTCATCAATTTTAAACTTATAGGCATTTGATTGGTTAATATATTGACATTGACATCATCAATTTAAAACAGGGTTATACTTGTCAATTACTAAATTGATTTTCATTTTTTTTGCCAACCAGGCGGCAGAAACGACGTCGTTTGACGCATATAAATACTGGTGGCATGACCATAATGCGACGATGGTTTAAGCAGAGCTTTTCAAATCAGTTTCTTGCTCCGCTGGCCCCCGTTTTGCTTTTCTCACCGGCTTTTGATTGTGGAGTAGACCAAATCAGATTAAGGTGAGGTCGGTTTGTGTTGGCTTTACGATGGTGGAGATTTTGATGCCTCAATCTTCAGCCGATGGTTTGTAAAGCAATAGACAATTGATGATGGTAGTAGTGGACTCTACGGTAGCAATCCGACGACTAGGGTGGGGTTGTTAGTATCCAAATCTTGTGGTGGTGATAATGACGAATTCTTCTGTTTGATTTTGAGTCAGTTTGATGTGATATTGAATCAATATACTTGATTATTAATCAAATACTCCCTCCGTCCCATAATTATTGTCCAATTTGGATTTTCATTTCTAGTTCAAATTATACTAAAAGTGAAATCTCAAATTGGACAATAATTTTGGGACAGAGGGAGTATATTTTAGTAGTTTTCTTAATTTAATTTGCCAATATGTTTATTTTGTATTCCACTATCGTACGTCACAATTGCTTGCTTTTGATATTGTGATCCCCTATGTATGGTTACTTGTTTTCGTTAATGTTGTGCTGGTTGAAATATGGTATGGTTCCAATGTACCTTCAAAAACAGTTCTTTTATGAATATATGTTTATGAATTGAATGAGAAAATTAATGGTGCTGATCCTCGTAAAGTTTGTTGCTTTTACATCACATTTGTCATCTATTAGTTCCCAGATATTCTTCTGAGTGGAAGATTTAACGTTTTAAACATTATGAATATTTGTTTATGAATTGAATGAGAAAATTAATGGTGTTGATCCTTGTAAAGTTGGTGTTTTTGCATCACATTTGTCATCTATTAGTTCCTCATATATTCTTCTCAGTGGAAGATTTAACGTTTTAAACATTAAAATTTTAATCTACGAAAGATTCGTTTGTATTTCATAATGTTTTAATAACCATGGTTATCGATAACATTCTGTTCACTGACTATTACTAACCAGTTTTTGGTTGTGATATTTTCAGGGGAGAAACTGGTCGTGCTTATTAATGGGGTACTTTGCACCATGGATAGTTTGGTGTGAATTACAGTCTCAATTGCAGCAAATAATGCTTTTGAGAGAACACATGTTAGCAAAAAGTGGTTATGGTTTTTTTTTTTTTCTTTTAGGAATTCTTCTATTTCCATTCAAATGCGTTCTTTTTTTCAGGAAGTTACTTATTACAGTTCTTCATTTCGCTGAGTAAATTGAGAAGTGATATTTTTCTCAATTAAAAGTTTAATTATATTGTTGTAGATTAAACTATATGATTATGGTTGTGTTTAAAAAGGTAGAAATTTACATTAAATCATCACAAATCAAGGTTTCAAGTGCATGCATCAGACATATGAAGCTTATTAAGGAAGAAATTAAATATTTGCCGCCACTGGTTGGACGTAGCCCGACAAAAACAAATCTAGTATATATAACCGTGAGAAAAAAAATCACCGAGAACTTTTTTTTGAAATACAAATATCTTTTTGATATTTTTTTGACACATCAGTTACATACATTAATTTTAATTGCTGAAAGACCCTTTTAATAATTCACTTACTAATTGAGGGATATTTTTTTATATTTCTTTAAAGAGCAAAAGTACTTTACCAAATCAAGTTAAACTCGGGAGTAAAATGACAATGATATTAACCCTTAAACTTATAACTTCTAGACTAAAATGGCAAACGACTCCATCCCAGCCATCCTCCAGAATGGCAATAATACCATACATCATAATACAGTGCCAAAAAGTAAATTTCAAATGGCAATAATAGCTGCTTCTTTTTTTTCCCAAAAATAAACATAAGAAAAAAAAAATGACATGCAAATTTCCTGAGCCCGATGATAATTCCAGCTATACCACTCAATCACTGCAATCTACAAAATCTGCAGAGTTTCTTCTACACAAGATTTTACAGAATTCCATTCTCCAAATCATTTCTCCCAGGTTCCTTCGGGTGGGGGCTTTCACGAACTTCATTACGGGGAATAGTTAACAGAATCCTGAGCTTTTTCGAACTTCCTGCTTCTCCTTCACGGTAATATCTTCTTGCTCCGACTTCATTTCTGTATAATTATTAAGTTTTGTACACTGTTTCTCTTCCATTTCTATATCAGCTGAAATGCATGCTGCCGAAGCTAGAGTACCCCGTCTCAGGCACTTTGATTCTTCTGCAACAGCATTATTAGCAGCTGTCACATGATCTTCTCCTCCAGCTGCTGGGGTCTGCCTCAGAATTCGAATTAGCTCCCGATCACAGGCTTCAAGAGGGAGGAGTTCATCTCTCAGGGTTCCACTAGCACCCTTGTTGTTGGTTACAAAAGCATATGCCGAATCCCGTGCCCTTTCAGAAAGTAGTTTTGCTACCTAAATGGGATATTACAAAAACACGAAGAATGGTTTTCTTAAGACTCTATTCAACACAATATCAAACCTCATAAACATCTAACACAAGTTGAGTACGACCTCATTATATAGGTGGGCCATATGTAGCCGGTCAGGACTCCTATCAAAAGCAGCTGCAGTTATATCTTCGGAAGCTGAGAAAAAAAAGGAAAAAGAAAAAGGAGAAAGTTACACGATTCATGATATTCATAACATTCACATGATGCCACTAACTGCCATTGGGTTTCCCCACTTCCATTTCAATCTGATTTAACTTGTTTTAACTTGTAGGTTAAGAGAACTCTACAATACAACTTTGTTTAAAGGACAATAAACGAGTAAAACTTCCGTATATATCTCATCTAGAAAGAAGAAAACAGAAAGACACTTTTTCTGGCCTGCCAGTTAGACACCACAGATCTCTCGTTCCTATGTGGAAGTCCAAGACTTCAAGCAAGTACAATGAGTTATGAGAATAGCTAGTTGCTCTCCTATACTTGAGAGCAACCAACAATAGCTAGTAAATTTATACTCACATATGATTTCCATATCTGGCAGGCATCCGAGAAGCTGGTTTAGAGACTCATTTAGTTCAGGAGCAGTCATGTCTTTTCCCCTGAAATCGGTCTCCATCGAATCACTAGGCATCTCATTAGATTTTTCATCACCCTGTGACAATTGTAGCACAAACAGAAATTGTAGTAAAACAGATGGAAAGTTACACGATGGTATCTGAAAACCCATCACCACTCAATTTCAAAATTGAATGACATAATAATCAACAAGGTTATATCAAGTTAAAAGACACTGAAATTGTACATACAGATAACATCTGAAGAACTTACAAATACTTCTTTTTGATATTCAGCATTAAGGGCTTTCTCTAAAAGGAGGACCCTCTTCTTGATAAACTCAACCTGCCGTCTCTGCATCTCTCTAAAATGGTACAACATGGAAGAATCCTGGAAATACTGTGACTGGGTCGTGGAATCCGATGTTCCTTGAGCAACACCTGTTCCATTAAAATTTTGATTACCAACATTATTAGGCAACGCTTCTGCGTTATTCGGATTTGCTCCAATTTGTTCTTGACCTCCGGGTTCTGAAACATTAACTTGAGAAACCTCAGGCGTAACAGATGTTTGTGGAGCACTGGAAGCAGCAGAGTGAGCTTGAGGAGCTCCGACGACTGGCAGTTTAATTAAAGGAAGATTCAGCTCTTTACAAATGAGCTCCTGGATCCTCAAGTCCTTGTCATCAACTATTGCTTGCCATCTACCATAACCGTGCCTTCACATCCATACCAATCAAACATCAAAAAGGTCCATAAACATGAGAGCAATAGAGAAACTAAAAAACTTCACAGCTTTCATCTTTTAGAAAATCAATTAGCATCTGTTTCAAGAAGAAGTAAACACACAAAACAACTAAAAGAAAATGGCAACAGAATCAACACAACCATAATCACGTAATCAACAAAAACAAGCCTTTTTCCCACCATGTGGGGTTGGTTAATCACTTCATCAGAGATTAAATAATATTTGAAGCAGAAGTACAAAGAAATTGCATAGTCAAGATCTAGGTCCAACCTACTTTCTATAATTATTTCAATACATCCCATTTTATTCTTCAACCTCTTGCTTCTTTTCCCTAACATTACTTCTCAATGTATCATTTCACCTACAAACCAACCCATTCATCTAAAATAAAAAGATGAGACATACTTCAGTACAGCTTGCAAAAGTAGCAGATCATGCTCAACCTTCCAAAGTCTTCCACCCTTCAGACCAGGAAACCGAGACACAATGTCATCCGTAAAAAGGCCAACAGAAGGTTCTTTGCATGCAGCCTTCACCTGCCCAGCACAGAAACTGGTCTATCAGAATCTTCTAAAACTAAGAGCAGTAAAACAACCCATGAAATTCAATTTTCCTTTTTATCAAATTAATTCAATTTCGGGCTAATAACCCAAAAAAAATAAATGAGAAAACACAAAGGTAGATTTCACATGATAAATTTGAACCAAGACAGATGTTTACAAAACATAATTATTCAGCAGCCATCTCAGCGGAATGATGATTATCATTTCTACCATTGTTTCACTCTTTTGTCCAACATTCCCTTCTCATTTTCATATTATCTAAAAATAGAGGCGGAGAAAACGTAAATTATCCCTCTCTAGGATGCTTTGAAGTAGATGATCAACCTGTTGATGTTCCCGAATTGAGAATTCAGAAACTTAAGAGCTTAAGGATATTATTGCAGATATGCAAGTGTGACACCTTACAAAGTGAGAAGCAATTTGATACCCCCAGACAATTCCTAAACTAACTGAAACTTCCAGTTTCAATGTACATGAATCACCTATTTCATCATCCACAGACGAATGGAAAACTTACTTTCTCTCGTATCAGAAGTAAAACAGCAATTCTGACAAGCACGTCAGTTATCCTGAGTCCTTCTTTAGGTACACCATCTGCAGCAAGGAAAATTAAGGTTCATTCAATATGTAGCAAAACTTAAAAGTGAAAAGAAACATGAGTAACTAGGATAAAAAAACATTTAATCCGAAATAAACAAGAAAAGTCAATAATCACCGGAAAATGTTGGTGAATCTGTGATATCTTCGGATATGTGAGATAAGAAAAGCATCCCGTAACTGCAATACAGGACGGAATTGTCATCTTTCTGAATAGCTATACTACATCATACATATGCATTTCATTTTCTACAATAGAAAACAGATCATCTATCAGGTAAGATATTCTTTTAAATAAAAAAGAAGAAAATGGAAAAAGCAGCAGATCAACACTTCATCATTATCTTCCCAGACTTACCAGCCTAAAAATGAAAGAATACCTTAACAGATAGCTGACAAATCATTTGCCGTTTCTACCGTATGTCACAAATTCCTCTACTTTTTACAATCTCTTTCACATAACAAAACAAACAATATAAAACAAAGAATAGACATTGTTTAGACCTTTTAACACCTGAATCCCAACTTTTTTGTTGTATATTCTACATGGATTTCTAAATTTCTACACACAACTTTTGCCATTGGCCACAACCACAATATGTAATGAAAGAAAGTTAATCAAAATTCGTAAAACTCATCTATATTAGACAATCCTCAACCCAACACTTCAACCATAAACTAAAATTATCCATCTCAGTATAAAACAACCAAAAGTCAAGTGAAGTAAACACTTCAGTGAATTCATTACTTAATAAGAATGCAGATAGACTAGAGAATTTACATCTAAGATTACAATACCAAATAAAGAGCTGGCAGTTCAGAATTTAATAACAATAAAGCTGAGACTAAAGTGATCTGAGTTCCGATAGATCTGAAAATGAAACCTGAACAGGTAAGAATATATCAGAAGAAGTCACATACTCTCTGATCTCTTCATAACTTTTCTGCTTTAAACGAGGTGTGAACTCTGCCCAATCAAACTCTCCAACCCCAAATCTGAGAATCGCACAATGAAGATGAAAACACGGTTCACAGACAGGCAAAGGTGCTGCAGCAATTAAGCTGCCAAATTTCTTCAGGGCCCAAAGCAAACAAACCAACCCCCAAAAAAAAAAAAAACAGAAAAACACAAGCAAACCTCATCAGGATTTGGACAAACACAGCTCTGTGGTTTTGATTGAACCCCAGCACTCTGAACGACTTCCCCTCACCTTCCATCAAAGGAAGTGGCTCAGATGGATCCACTGAAAAGATAAGAAGAAAAGACTCACAATTAGCGGATGTTACATCTTTGACAAGTTCATTAAATAAAACCAGCCAAAGCAGAAGTATACAGCGCGCTCTCTTCCTGTACGGTCTCCTCACTAATGGAGCTCCAGCAGGAGCAATCTCACCATCCGTCAAGTCAACTTCATAATTGTCATCCTCCCCATCAGAACTTACATCTTCCAAGCCTGCAAGATCATCTTCCTCCACAGAAACCATCTACAAGGACAAAAAAAAGCATCTAAGTTGAACTTTGTTTCGGGCACAAGCGTAAACGAAAGTTTGATTTTTCCAACCAGACAAAAAGTAGGACCGAGAAATGGAAAAAGAAAACGGGGGTGCATGTGCGTATCCTGCCAAACCTGTTTTCGGCTTCTCTTGCCCTTTCCCATGGAATTCAGCTCTTCTACTTTGTGAACTTCGTATCTGTCCTTCAGTAAATCCTCCCAGTAATTTGCTCTTTCAGAATTGTTGACGGAGGCTTTGTTCTCAGATGAAGGCCCCGGTGCTTCCTCTTCTGCTCCAGCTTCAACTTCCTCAATGTACTCAAAATTGGCAACCTAAGCAATTTAAGTAAAACTTTAATGCACCTTGAAGCTCATCTCACAATAGTTACCACCCGAAGAAAATGCAAATGTGCTTCACACTTCAAGCAAGCATCACCACAAAGAAAATAATCATCAGACCTTAAAAGCTTTGAGAAAACCGTCTTCTTCCTCATCATCAACTGCAGTTTCCTCATTACCAACTTGTTCGCGGTCCAGTAACCTATATACTACCAATAAGATTAAAACTCCCAAAGTAAATTTTAAAGAAATAACTCTAAGAAGAAGACCTGTCTATAGCAGCATCGTCATAATGGATCTGTCGAGATTTTCCAGCTTCATCACTGTCATCGGCAAATAGCTCTTTTGAACCATATCTTATGATGTCATCCAGTTCTTCCTGCATGTAACAGAAACCAGTGGAAGCAACACATATGAGCACCAGAGCTCATGATACGTCTAGCCAAGGAAAAACGTGATTGAAATATGCTGCAAATCATAACCATATATTCCATATGGTTAGGAAGGCTTCACTCTATAACACAATACACCAGAAAATATCCTCATATGATTCTTCCCAAAAACATACCCAAAAAGATCTCATCAGTCACAAAAGAGATTACAAAGGTACCCATCCTATAAAGAACTGGAGACCCGCAAACTACAGGTTGGCGAAAAAAACCTGGTTAATGTTTTGTGCCTTTAGCCTCCCAACAACTAAATGTTCCAGCACCATTTTCTTCTTAGTCATTTGCATCATTCTTTCTTCAATGGTACCTCGTGTAATGAGTCTGAAGATCATCACCTAACAAACCAATATATACATTGAAACATCCCAAGATGCCAAGAAAGAAACAGCAATTGACCATTAACCATCAAGAGATTAGACCTTGTTTGTCTGCCCAAGACGATGAGCTCTGGCCATTGCTTGCAAATCAGCATGTGGATTCCAGTCACTGCAGCAGATATCAGTTACTCAGTAAAACAAAGCAAAGGAATCAAAATTAAGAGTAGAGGCATAAGAAACATCAATCAGGCACCACATATATCAAAGCGACAAAGAACAAAGCAACAACTATCTATAGATTGCCGCACCTCCAGTGCATTAAACAAAGGCAGTCAAAATCCCTCACCAAGAATTGGAAAATCCAGGGCCTACAGACTCTGAACAGAAGTGATCAATGAGACCATCACATTCAGAAGCAGATTTCTTACTAGTACAACTCCAACAATCACTCAAACCCAAGCAACATCTAAAAAGTCAGAAGAGGCAAGCGACAAAGGAAATTAAATCTAAAGAAGGATTCAGAAGTTGATGAAAGCAACTGCTGGAATTATCTGCGCGAAACCAAGCCTAAAGGACCGTGGACAGACTCCATCAAGCTTGAGGAAACGGGGGATAATGACTTCTCTGCTTTTTAGGCTGACTACTTTTCCTATAAATGATTGGTACAAGCTAAATGGAACAGATCAAGCATACTTAAGTTTGCTCTGATAAAATTTTAAAGAATGAACTTCATGTTACAATTTGTGACAGAAAAATACCATGAGGAAACTAACAGAAATATGACTAACCGACAGTATAGTACATATGCAAGCAATGTAAAATGGAATCACAATTCTGGGAAATTATGAGGCCAGAATATCTACAAGACTACAACACACTAACTCAGGGTACCTCCTCACAGAAAGTACAGTTCACAGATGAAAGGAGATAACCAGAAAAAGTTGTAGAATTGTTTCATCACCTATCGTATATGATTACAGTGTCTGCAGTAGCAAGGTTGATTCCTAAACCTCCGGCCCTTGTAGATAGCAGAAAACAAAACCTGTTGGAGTTCTTTGCATTGAATCTATCAATTCGGATTTGCCTTTCTGCCCCACCGACTTTCCCATCAATTCTTTCATACTGCCACTTCTGAAACAAACCAAAGGAAAAATAGAAAGTTTTTTTTAAAAAAAATGAAAATGAGATGAGTGGCATAACATTGGTTTTAATCTTCCAAACTAGGTAAAGCTAAATACATTTTTAGCATCAGTACCCGATAGTTGCAATAATCTTCCAACAAATCTAACATATGCTGGAACTGTGAATACAACAGCACTCTGTGTCCTTGTTCTTTCAGTTTAACCATCATCTTGTCCAGAAGTTGCAATTTCCCAGAAGATTCCAGAAGCTGTCTGTTACAATTATAAACCCGAAATTACATCGAGCTACAAAAGCAACATTATGTGAAGCAGGGCTTAGAGTTATTAGGAATGTGAATCTAAATAGTGAATCGCAACATACTTATTAAACTCAGTAGTATCCTCTGGTTCAACTCCTTCTAACATGAATGGGTGGCAGCAAAGTTTGCGAAGTTCCATGACCACATTAATCAGGGAAATCTGACATCAGAATTAGCCCCTAATGTTACATGTAAACAACCAAACAAAATGAAAATGACAAAAAAATATATCAACGCACTTGGGCACCACCCTTGCGTGTTAGTATCTGATAGTTGCGGGTCAATATAGCTTTGTAATATTCCTTCTGCATACTACTTAATTCAACGCGCAGAATCAGCTCCTTTTTAGGTGGTAGCTCCTTCATCACATCCTTCTTCACTCCTGAAACATTTAGTAGAAACATTAAAGCGATTCTTTTGACGACACAGCCGTATAAAGAGGTCTTCCTCTTCCATGTAAAATAATATAGTAAGCGAACAGAACCAACAGTTATTGTGAGATAAACCTCGTCAACATCCAAATAGTATCAACAACAATCATATCCATTATAGAATTTGAACCAAACAGCAACAATCCAATTAATATATTCATTGTCATCAATCACTAAACTATATTCATTATCATTGTCATTGAGGAATCTGAACCATGCACGCCCCCTTCAACCGGAGGAATGCAATTCAATTGATCAAATTTAATCAAAATTTCAGCATGCGATTTGATTGATACATGCGTTTATTTCCCGTAAAAATTGAAAATCAAGACATAGATTGTTATATAAAGCCAAAGGGTCAAGACCATACTTCTGAGTAGATGAGGCCCAAGCATCCTATGGAGCCTTGATATCTGTTCTTCCTGATTAATATCCTTGAACTCCTCCTGAAACTCCTCCAGACCACCAAACTGCAAGTGTTCAAGATTACAAGAAATGCCATAAAACAAAGTCACGATCACCATGTGGATAACTCGGGTTAATAGAACACGCAATTGTTGCAATTTATGTTGATACAGCTTAAGGAGAAGACAAAGGGGTTCTGACCTTTCCAGCATCAAGAAAGTGCATGAGCATAAACAGCTCGTCTAGATTGTTCTGCAATGAAGGACAAGATGTCAAAGGGTGAAGAACCGAAAAAAAAATAGTGGAGCAAAACCAAGAGCGATTTAACAGGCTCAATCATGTTCGGTCATACGGTTCTATCATGTTTTCAATTCACGTAAAATGAATAAGCAATCCTGACTTTTTTACATTTGATGACCTTAATCACTCAATGTAAACATCACCCCTCCCCCCTCAACCCCAACCCAAAAAAAAAGAAGTAAAAACCAAAAAAGACCTACTTCTCGATCTTCTCCCTGATCGGGAAGAAACATCCGAACAACAACCAAAGAATCCTGAAGGTTCAAACCCCAAAAAATAACAGAAAAGAAAAGAAGACAATAATTACACCATCTAAAAGGTGAAGAGCTCAGTCTAAAGACCTGAAGAGGAGTTCCAGTCAGAAGGACACGATGCCTGCTTGAGAACTGCTTCAACGAAGAAAACAACTTTGAATCCTTGTTCTTAAGGCGGTGTCCTTCATCAACAATCTACACAGCAATATAAAATAATAATAGGATGTAGCTTGAAAAGAGAAGAAAAAATAAATCAAGAGGCAGAGAAACCTCACCATACACTCCCACTTTATTGGTTTCAGAGTTACAGTGTCCAAGTTAATCATCTCATACGAAGTAAGAAGGACATCAAATTTAATCCGGTCTTGTTTGCTTTCAGTTACAATTTGACCAGATTTCTTCTTCTTGTTCTTAAGTTTTTTGGGAAAATAAAACTCATATTCTCTTATAACCGCACGAGCTTGGGATGAGCCAACATACATTACCTGTACAATCAACTCGTTAAAAGGATATCATAACTATTTAAAGATTAATAATTTCAAGAATCATTTACTTACGACATTCAATTGAGGAGCCCAGGTGGCAAATTCTCGTTCCCAATTTCTTAATGTTGAAAGAGGAGCTACAACCAGATGTGGACAAACGTTTTCCTCAAATAGCGATGCCAAGAAGGCAATACTTTGAATTGTTTTTCCTGAAGGAATTTATACTGTGAGAAAATGCCTCTCTGAAACTCTTTATATAAATGAACCACAGAAGCCAACTCCTGAAAGATGAAAGGGGGATATATAAAGTAAATGACATGCAGAGATCTTACCAAGCCCCATTTCATCTGCAAGAATAACATGCGTTTGTTTTGACCAAGCAAATCGCAGAAAGTTCAACCCTTCCAGCTGATAAGGATGTAAAGATCCTTCATTTAACCAAATAAAAAATTTTTAGACCAAAAATGCCAAATGACAAGGCGCAGAACAAGAAAATTCTGGAAGGACTCGTACCTCCAGAAAGGAACGTGGGACTGCTTTCAAATTGCTGAAACTCTTTCTGTTTCCTTTTTGATTCTATAACATCATCAGGACTGCTCTTTTTCTTCGCTAAAGATCTTTTACGTCGCGATTTTACACTGTTAAACTTTTCAATTTCTTGTTGAAATGAAGCAATATCTGACTCAGACTCCCAATAGCATTCATCATAAGGAAGCTCTTTCCACTTTACAAGATATTCTTTTTCGGTGGCTCCATCCCTGTACGAATCCAGAAATAGTTCCCGCAAAAATTTCAGCATATTTCAAACAAGATACAGGGAAATTAGGAAATTGAAATAATTTTTGAAATAAAATAAAATGCTTTGACAACGTTTCTAAGTATAAAGGGGCAAATGCAAAATAACTTTCTACTCCAAATATCTTCAATAAAAATTGAAATTTTTAGAAAGGATATGAGAAGTAAAGTGTCACACTGTCACCCACTGCCGGTCCTTATACTAAGAAAAGTTGTCACTTTGACAATAAGAAGGGAGATAGGGAGTGAAAGTAAGTTCATTAACCTTATGCAGCACTTACTCGGTTTCCTAGCATCCATATACTAATCATAAGCTCCCTCTCAAGGTAGTTCACCGATTTTTTTTATTTTTTAAATTCTTCGTTCTTCTTAATAAGTAATAACCATTACCAAAGCAGTTTTTACTACCTTCTTTCACAACCAGAGGTTTTATTACAAAAAAGAGACCAATATTCTTTTTTGTAACCTTAAACACCAGGGTCTTAATTTGGCCCCAGAGCACTGCACAGTGCGAAAAAGAGGGAAATTGTTTTAAGCGTATAATATCTTAATCAGTCATTTCGAAAGTGAGACCAATCAATGATACCTGCAGGCAATAATACGATCAACAGTTGTCCACTCCGGTCGAATGGCAACATATTCATCCTCAGAATTATTCATTGTTGAGATTTGACGATGGAAGTTATTAACTTTTGTTCTCAATCTTGGCAGAGTCTTGTAAGCTTTGATAAACTCCTTTTCAGGCACCCTGCAATACATACGTGAAATATGCATTTTATCATCATTTCAAGATGGTGAAGTGTGACCAAAAGAAGCCTAGTTCTCGGTAGAAAGGCTCATCAAGTGCAAAACAGGATATGAACCTAAAGAACTACCAAAGGAGCTAACCAGAGACAAGCAAAACATAAATTACAATAACTAGGAAATATGTGAAGCTTCACCATGTACAATGGAGATAAGACAATCCTTTCCACTTGACAAGGTACTGTTTCACAAATATTTGTTTAGAACCCAGCTTTGAGGCATCTGTTTCATCTGCCACTGTGGGCCTCATCTCAGAGTCCAGTATCTTGTCAATATCATTTAAAGGACTCACCTGTAGGAAAAGGATAAAAGGAAATTGTAATGTTCACTACAAATTATAAAATCACCACGGATATTACAGGAGTAAAAGCTTACACATTCAGGGCACCTCCAGCTGGTAGGAAAAGGAGCCTTCAGAGGTGGGAGTAAGCATTTTGGATGGTATGCATAATTACAGGTTTCACATGACAATAGATCATCTTTATCACCACAAGCTTGACAGCAATCATCTTTCTACATAGGAAAAAAAACGGGTGAATTTCCAAAATAGACAATAAGCAATTATTAGCAGATACGCTAAAATTAAAAGCATCAGCCCTCTCCACCGTTTAACAGCGAAAATAGGTGAACAAACCAGCAATAATAGGCACAACTACTCAATAGACAAAATAAATTTTACAGGACTAGTTGCAAAAGTTCTATGTTTGGATGGTTTTCTTAGCGTGTTTTCTTTTTTCTGTTGGAAATATGAAAAGATGTGTTGGACATCTTAAAAAGGTTTTTTTGGGAAAGTATGCATATTAATTAAATAATCAATAAGAACCAAAAACCCCAAATTGAAAAACAAACCAACCATTTCAAAAAAAAAAAAAAAAAAAAAACAAACCAAACATAATCTAGAGCCTATAGGACAAGGCTATATCAAACTAATTATTGCGGAGAGACAACTGTAAAACAACAGATATGCTGAAAAGGGATGAATCGGGCAGAAGAAGTTATATACACGTAAGTAACAGGATTCCAGTTTACATATTAAAGCAACTATAAGATCATTCATCACATGTCTAACGTTATGGAGGCGTATTCTAGTTTTAACCTGAAACTAAATGATAGAATCTTAAGCCAAAAAGCAGTATGGCTTTAGCCTGAGCCTCAAACCCAACTCTGAAAATGGAAGTACTCACACTAATAGCAGACCTTGAAACCAGAATTGAATAGACCAGCACTAACGAAAATTTGGGTGGGATATGTATTACTGATGACTACTGGCGCAATTCAATTTGTGATTTGATTAAAAGTAACTTAATAACATTGGAGCAAAAGGCAAAATTCGAAAGAACTCAATCTAAAAACGTAAAGGTAAAATATGACCATGTTATAATTGGTTACACAAAACAAAGAGGGTATCCGGTCTTGTGTGAATCGCCAATTTTGCTGTGAAAAGATCACATCTAAAAGGAGGAAAAGGTGCAAGCAATAAATACATTACTATAACTTTGGGAATGATCATAGATGCAATCATAATCAATGCCAATTAGCCAGCCAATTTGCTTCTGACCAAATCCAATCCAAGAAAAAACAAGTTAAACCCACTGTCACAATCTGATACTAGAACTCGACAAAAAAAGGAGAAAAATCTACATCAGCACAAGCAAAATTAAAACAATACTTTGATGAAACACAACCAAGAAACAACAACATTTCCATTTTTACACACCAAACCAATTCAAATATACTACTTTACATTGATAGGATGTCGCGAACCAGTTAAGAAAATCTGGCACAAACAACATATTTCTACTACGGTCAAGGTCACAGACGTTCAAGTAAAGTGGGCAGGAGCTCCAAGTAATAAACATACCGGATGAAAAAAAAAAGTTGAAATAATATGAGATTGATTTACCGCATCAGGGCGAACAGTTCTCTCGAAAATCTCCTCTCTAGGCTTGGATTTCAAGAGGGTAGCGTCATCATCCGACTCGTCCAAATTATAAACCGGCCGACGATCTGATCGAACCCGAAGCCTTTCCACCAAACTCGCCATTACTCAGCAATCTGCATTGAACAAAAAAAGAAAGTCACGGAAAACATTGATAGCATTTACGCGGCACGTAGGTCAGGAGACCAGGAAATTAGGGTTTCTACCGCACAAAACCAGAAAAGAGAAAAAAAAAAAACTAGTGAATTGGGAATATTGTATGTTCATGGAGATGGGTCAGAGAAAAGTGAGCACCCAAGATGAAATCGATAGGAACGGATACCTCCTCTCACTCAGTGAGCGGATTCTGTTAAAAATGGAACATATAAAAAATGCTTACTATTCTAAAATGGAGCCAATTTTGAGGAGCTCCGGGAGTGTGTTCGTCGGTGGGCAGAAGGTTACTCGTTAGATGAACTGAGCGGGGGGATTCGCCACCTGCGGTGAACTAAAAGAAAGATTAGGGTTAATATCAAATACCTCCTCAATGTTTGAGCGAATATCTAAAATATCTTGATATTTTTAGAAAATATCAAGGTCATTCTTTGACCGGCCAAACTGAAAAGTCACAAGGGTCAGAGCAGTGAAATGACTAGGATGTCCAACCCCGAACCCTTTACAATGAAATGACGAATGTTTCCCGGATCCAGTTTCTAAAAATACTAGTGATGTCTGGTCGTGCAATGCGCGACTCTAGCCCAATATATCTGTAGATCTTATAAATGTTTGTATCTGGAAAAAAATATTTTGTATTTGGCCCGATATATTTTAGAAATATTTGAAGAATTTTAGAAATGTTTTATAAGTGTGATGTTTGTATTTGGCAAAAAAATAAATTGTATTTGGCCCGGTACGTTTTAGAAATGTTTGAAGATTTTAGAAATATTTTATAAGTGTTACTTCTTAAATATAAATAAACTTGATCAAATATATGTCTTGAAGTAAATGATAGACAAAATATAAAAGCATCCTAATAAGTTTAAATATTAGTAAGATAGTTTATTGATGTTCTCCATTGGTTGTGCCAAATCAATACTTAGTTTTGGAGATTTATAATAGCTTTGTAGTTAGCTTCCTCCAAATGGTATACGCTTAATTGTTGAAACTATTTCTTCCAAAAGTTTATAGGTAGTAAAATATTAAAAATATGATTTTGAAACTGGTTAATTGTTGAAACTGGTTGATCACAAATATGAGAATGAAAATAATTGTAAATTTACATAGGTTTCAAGATGTAGCAAAAAAGAACTCACCTCACCATGGCAAATAAAAAAAAAAAGAAGTAAAAGATAGCCCATTAAAATTTGAGAGTTTTTATTTTTTTTTCTGTAGATAAAAATGATGTATAAAAATACAAATAAACGTAGAACATCGTCCCTTCCCTCTCCACCTCAAATTCATAAAAAGATTCACCATAAATTAGTTAAAAGAAGCGACCTGAACTATTTATATGATGAGGAACTAAAAAAAGTCCAATAACCAAATCCAAAAAAGTATATTCCTGAAACCCCGAATACAAAAAAAAAAACATGCTTCATTTGCAAATAAAATAATAATAATAATAATAATAATAATAATAATAATTGGTCAACTGGGAGTATGAGACAAAATCAAAAGTAATTAAACAAAGAAAAAACGCACTTCATAATTGGCCATATACGAAAAAAAAAAACCTGAGACTACATAATTAAAAAAAAAACCACTATAATTGAATGAAACATAAAAAACAAATTTAAAAAATTACACTTTGTAACAAAAATCCAATCAATCAATTCAATCCAAACATAACTTAAATCATACAAAAATTCTAGTCTAACTAACTAAATAAGAAATCACATCATACTACCTGACAACGGCTACGGTAGCTGTAACGGATGGACGCATAAAAATAATAGTAATAACACTATTCTTAAACGGGAAAAACAAAAAATAATAAAAGCCAAACCAATGATATGTGAAAATCATTTAAATTTTAATACCTGTAATGGCACCACCACAATGGCCGAAGCAAGATCAATGATATTTTTTTTCCCTTTGTGTTTATATAGAGAGGTAAAGAGAATATTTTTCGAAGTTGAAAATTTATCCGATTAAGATGTAGTTGATCATCACTAATGAAAAGATTGAACATGCTAATAGGAAAGGAGTATATTTCATCACATATTCTTAATTGATGATTGATGAGGAATTTATTTATTTATTTTAATTGTGGAGAAGAGATTGATTAAGAAGTCGATTGTCGTGCAGATGGGGATGATGATTTGGGGTTTTTATGAACCAGTTGTTTTTTTTTTTTTGACGGAAATAGGAGGTGGAAGTGAATTTAGACTATATTTGCCTTTTAAATTTAAGAGATGTGGAAATAAAAATTTATTTTAAAAATATGATGTGGAAATGCCACATGGCAAATGGTGGTTCTTTCTCTTAAATGTGGTTTTTGTTTCTAATATAGTAAGATATCTGCGAACTTTTGTTTATGAACTGGTGGAACGCACTTCCCGATATAAACATCTACTAGGTTTTTAGCCCAAACATATTTATTTATCAGTGAATGAGGAAAATAGAGTAAAAAAGAAAGGATGAAAATGTAGTAAAGAAGATGTTTAACAAAATAGATTTTACTTTGATTTTTTCCTTTTTCTAACATAAAATTCTTGAATTGAATTTTGCAAATTATTTTTTTGAAAAAACTTACAAAAGAGATCTGCAAATTAGATTTTTCAACATATGTTTAGATAAATGTTGAAAAAGTGAACATAATTTGCAATTTGAATTTTGAGGGCCATGTTTTATGAAAAGTTACAAAAGAGATCATAAGTTGGAAATTAGATTTTGCAAGCCATGTTTTGGAAAAACTTACAAAAATAGCATAGCTTGCAAATTAGATTTTCCAAACTATGTTTTGGGTAAAGAAAATGGTTGCAAAATACAGTTTATTTTAAAGAAAAAAAATAGTTATAGAAAAAGTACTTATATGTTTTGGAAGATTTGTAAAAACTAATCATATATAACTTTTTTTTTTATGAAAATGTGAATAATTTTCATTATAAAAAAAGAGAGAGTTGTATTACACATTTCCTTCCAAAATTGCTCTATTTATAAAAACTTTACAGTCTACTGTTTTTCTTCTACTGGAAACCACCGTTGAAGAATTCCTTGTTCCTGCGCTGTCATCTTGTGCCCTTTGCAATGTAGAACTCTGATACGAATGATCCTCTGTATTTTATGGTAAATTTCATCCACACTTCTTCTTTGACCCTTGAAGATTCTGCCATTTATTTCTTCTCATAGATAGTATATGCTAGCTGCTACAACTGCATACAGAATTTGCTTCTTTCAATCTGGTTCTTTTCCATACATGCAGAGCAGTTCTTGCTTCCATTGTCTCTGTTGAACAGGCCACATTTTTAAACCCAACCATTCCTTAACCTTCCTGATCAGTGCACTTGTAAAAGAGCATGTAAAGAATAAATGTTCAATGGATTCATCATACTCCTCGCATAAACAACAAATGGTATCATGGACCAAGATATTTCATTGACTCAACCTATCTTTGGTCCAGATTCTCCCCTTCCGAACCAACCAAGCAATAAAGGACTGCTTGGGGAGGTTTATTCTAGCCCAGATTAGTCTAGCAGCAAACCATTTTCTCTGTTTCCCCCTGCAGCCAACCATAACCTGAGGATATTGAGTAAACTCCCTTTTTGTTTCCTTTCCATTTCTCGCCTTCAAAACCCTTCTCTGGCTCTATCCCTGAGTTTCAAGATCTGTTTCCAGGATCAACTGCAATCCTGTTTACACTGTACCTCCCATATTGTTTGCTGCTTGAGATATATCTCATTAATCCACTTAACCCATAGACTACCTTTTTTGCTAGCCAGCCACCATACTTGTTTAAGGATTGCATCTTGAATTCCAAGTCCACCTTCTGATTTCTTCCTACAAACAGTTTCCCAGCCAACTAAGGAAGAATATCTATCATTTTCCTTTACCCCCCATAGAAATTCCCAGCATTTTTTATTAACAGCATCTGTGATCTTATGGGGTAATATAAAGGCAGAGGCGCAATAAACATGCATATTCATCAGCACAGAGTTCACTAACTAAAGCCTACCAGCATACGAGAGGTTGTGGGTACTCCAACATTTCAGCCTACTCACAATCTTCTCAATTAGTACCTGGCATTCAACTTGATTCCATTTCTTTGGAGACAGAGGCACCCCTAAATATCGCATAAGGAATGTCCCTTCTCCAAAGCCAATGAGTCTACAAATTTGATCTTTCAGCTCTTTTTTAAACCCACCTTAATAGACCTCAGATTTCTTTAAGTTCACTTTCAGTCCAGAGGTTTGGGAGAATTCCTCAAATGTTTCTTTAATGTAGGCTATTGTTGTTAAATCTGCCTTGCAGAAGATCATTAGATCATCTACAAAACAAATATTCGACATCTGCAAGGTTTTACAAAGAGGGTGGAACTTGAACCATGGTTTCTCAGCTACTTCTTTTAGCATACGGGTCAAATATTCCATTAAGGTTACAAAGATAAGTGGGGAAATTGGATCCCCCTATCTCAGACCCTTTCTACCCTGGAAGTACCCAACATTTGCTCCATTTAAGCAGAGCATAAATGAGGTTGACTCGACACATGCCATCACTCATTTTACAAATTGACCTGGAAACCCTAATCCATATAGACATTCTTCCACAAACTGCCATTCAACTGAATCATAGGCTTTTTGTAGGTCAATTTTCATTAAACATCTCCCACTAACTCCCTTCCTTCTATACAGCCTTTTAAGTTCCTGAGTTATCATTATATTATGAAGGATAAGCCTACCTTCCACAAACGCTCCCTGGTTTCTATCTATAATCTAAGGTAATACTTTTATCATCCTATTACAAAGCACTTTAGATATAATTTTGTAAAATACATTACAGCAAGCAATAGGACGAAATTGACTTGCATTTGAAGCATTTTCCACTTTAGAAATTAAGGCAAGAATAGTAGAGTTTAACTGTTTTAGTAGTGTACCAGTTTCAAAAAATTCCAAGACAACAACAGTGACTTCATCTCCGATGATTTTCCAGGTGGCTTTGAAGAAACCACTCCTAAACCCGTCAGGGCTGGGACTTTTGTTGCTATTTATACTCCAAAGTGCTTGCTTGATCTCCTCCTTGGTGATGGGTGCTATAAGTTGCATCTACATGAGAAGATTTAGTTTAGGAACCTTAGTGAATACCTTCTATTTTACTGGTCTCATTTCCTCAGTCTGACCCAATTGTCGTTGGAAAAACTCTAAGTGGTCCTCAAGGGCTTTCCAGTCCCTAATAAACTCCACCCTATCATTCATGATTACCCAGATCCTGTTCCTCATCAACTGTTGTTTGAGTTTAGAGTGAAAGAAACTGCTGTTTACATCCCCTTCTCTAATCCAATCCTCCTTCACCTTTTGTTTTATAAAACTTTCATATGCCTTACTAGTGCTGATATATTGCTTGTAAGCCTCTCTTTCGGCCAGGTGTAGTTCATTATCATTTGGTGTTCCCCTGAGTTGCTTCGGTAATAAGTCAAGTTTCATCTGAGCTTCTTTGAGTTTTAGTTGAATATCAGAAAATTTACTCTTGTTTAGTTGTCTGACTCCCTATTTTAGCCAGTTATCTTCTTAGCCACTTGAAACATTTTTGTCCCATCAACCCTTTAATTCCAGTATATTCCAACAACTTCTAGGAAAGTAGGCTCCATTTTTCACATATTAAAGTATTTGAAGGGTTTTGGCTGACTTTGTACATCATCTTCCATCTGCAATATCATGGGGGAGTGATCTGAAACTCCTTCATTGCTCACTGTAACAAAGGAGTGATTGTGCTGATCAACCCATAAGCCATTTACCAGGATCCTATCAAGTTTAGCATAGATCCTAGCAGTTCCAAGTTGTTTGTTGCACCAGGTAAACACAGGTCCATGCTGCCTTAAGTCTTATAAAGCACATTCCTCAAGACAGTGTTGAAATGGTGCTATTTTTGGCAGTGTCACTGGATTGCCTCCCATCTTTTCTTCTGGTTTCAGCACATTGTTGAAGTCACCACAGACTACCCATGGTTTGCTCACAAAGTTGCTAATGAGTTGTAATTCCTCCCATAGAGCCAGTTTGTCATTTTCTCCATTTCCCACGTAAATTCCAGCCAAATTGAACTCACATCCCTCTTTTTTTTATTATCTAACACAGCACAATGAACAAACTGTGTGGAGTATTTAACAATCTGCAGGTCTATAGAGTCATCCCACATAAGCAGAATTCTTCCTATATTGGATTGGTCTTCATTAATATAATACTTCCATCTCTGAAACATCTTCCTCATGACATCATTCCCCTTTTCCTGATTCACCTTGGATCTCTTCTATACAGGCTATATTTATACTATTGACAGCCAAGACCCTATTGAGTTCTTGCTGTTTTACAGGGGCATTAAAGCCCCTAATATTCCATGTTAGAAGCTTACACATTGATCACAGGACCTGGGTCTGGATCAATGTATTCATCCTCCTTAGCTACACCACTGCATTCTCCTTCATGTGTCCCCACTATCTCCTGATCATCTTCAGTAGAGAGGCTTCGTAACACTGAGAATCTAGTTAAGCTTTTTCCTTGTTCAGGCTGCTCTAGACTTTTTTGACATCTTTTCTATCCTTATTGCAACACTTCCTTCCCTTTTTTTTTGGTGTCTCTACTCTCCTCCATCCCTTTTCTTCTATGATCTTCTTTGTTTCAGGAGGCTTTATAGTTACAGTTGGTTGTTTTTTCCTCTTGCATTCATTTGTTTCATGTCCATACCCTGCACAACAGTCACAACAAACCGACTTCCACTCATAGTGAACAACTTGACTCTGGACAACACCATTCTCATCTTCAAAGTACACTTTATCAGGAACCTGTGCTTTGATTTTCATCCTACCAGTAATCTAGCATAGTTAACCCTGTCTCTAGTTTCTGTAAGTTCATCAGTCATAATTGGGGTTCCTAGGGTACTTGCTATACTACTTAGTGAATCTGAATTCCAATATTTGAGTTCTAATTTGGGGAGCTGAATCCAAACCGGCACTCTACTGACATCTTTGTAACTAATTCCTTTATCAACTGTCCACGGTTTCACTATCACAGGGTTGCTATTTCCAAAATGATAACTAATCAACTTTAAAGCCTCTTCCCTAGCATCCATGGATTTAAATCGAATTAGAAACAAGCCAGTAGGTAGGAGGATTACCTTATCAACTCCAAGGTGACCCCATATTCTCCTGTAGAAGGTGTTCGTAACTTTGTATGGTAGATTTGCTCCCAATACGAAGCTGACGACCAAAGATTCCCAGTAATCAGTTTCTTCCTGCACCGTTTGGGGTTTAATTTTAGCGATTGAGACACCATTGACCAGTTGCGGCTGCAGAAACTCAAGCTTTGCTCCTGCCTTTCTCATCGTTTTGACATCAAAAGCATCCCATATGTTAGGTTTGGCCTCCACATCCAGATCTGTAGCCCGTGATTGATTTTCCTTTACCTTTGATTCTCTTTTTTCCAGCGATTGATTCTGGTATGTCCTCTGTTTCCTCACGCTCACCATCTTAGTTTCCCTAATTTTCTTAGGGTTTTGAATCGAAATAGAACCCTCATCAATTCGCACGATTTCATCTATTTGCACGTTTGATTTCTCATGATTCTTGTCTCCTCCTTGTTCACAGTCGATTTTCCATCATTTTGGAGAGCTTTCTGCATTGGTTTCCTCCCTCGAGCCATGGCATGGCGCAAGTTAGCAGTGGGCTAATATGCACCGAGAGAGAGACGAGGAGAAGAGAGAGAAAGCTTATCATATATAACTTGTAAATTAGATTTTGCAAAACATGTTTTTGGATAATTCGAAAAAGTGAACACAACTTACAAATATTTTTTTGCCAACTAAGTTTTAGGAATTTCAAACACTTACATAACTTCCAAATTACTACCTCTGTCCCAAATAAATAGTCCACTTTGAATTTTGAAATTTGTACTAAAAACAGTACAAAACTCAAAACTCAATGTGGATTATTTTTCTGGGACGGGGGTAGTAGTTTTTAGAAGCCATGTATATAGGGGAAATGATATTTATCTCACCAAATTAATCTCAACCTTGCATCTCATTTTATAAGTCAATCATTTCTTGGACCATACATTTCCTACAATTGGTGCACCACTTTCTACACCACATCTAAATAAATCTATTTCTATATTATATTTCTTATCAATATTGTTCCAATTAATAAACCATCTGCATTATTATAATTTTTTTTCCTCAAGGGTTTACTGTTTTCGGGGTTAGGGTCTATATATATTTAAATATTTTAGATATAAAATATCCAAAAAGTCTATACATTTAACAAAAAATAGTTAATTTTGATTTTAAATTCACTCGATAATTAAATTCCATGTAAGGTGAGATGAATTAAGTGAGTTATGTATCATTATTCATTAAATATAGTAAAAAGTGTATTTCATAAAAATAGGAAGAATTAATAATAATTGTAAAAGTGAGATATCATGTGAACATAATTTACTATTGTCTAGCAAACCATGTACATATTGGGATAGGATTAGGGTTTAGTTTAAACAAAAAAGTGAACGTAACCTACAAATTAGATTTTGCAAGCCACGTTTTTGGAGAATGTAAATAATATAAACATAACTTACAAATTACATTTTGCAAACTGTGTTTTAAAATAATTTACATTAGTAAACATAACCTGCAAATTAGATTTTGCAGGCCACGTTTTTGGGAGAATTTAAAGAATATAAACATAACTTACAAATTATATTTTACAAGTCATGTTTTGAGATAATTTACACTAGTGAACATAACTTGCCAATTCAATTTTGCAAACCATGTTTTGAGAAAATTTACACAATATAAACAAAAAAATTAGTGGTCATGTCAATGACATTCGGTGGCTATTTTTATCGCCTTCAACCAAGACAATTTTTTTTTTTAAAGCATGAAACAGAGAGGGCGCAAAAAAGCGAAGTAAATTTCAAAGCGCATAATTCTAACCTATATTAAGCAGAGAATGAGAAAAACGATATTGTGGACGGATGTATATAGGGAGAGGGGCTGGAGTTTAAATAGCAGTCCTAACACGTTACTTTAAATCAATCAATAAATACATAATTAATAAATTTTAACCCTTTCCTATTTTTTCAAAATCGATAATGAAAGGAAAAAGCGTTCACATTCCATCATAATATCATTCACTAATTATTTTGAAATTGATTATAAAAAAATCTTTCAAATATCGTTCAAATCAAAGTATAAATAAGCGATAATTTGTGATATTTTCTGAATTTATTTAAGCCAAATAACTGTGGATAAAACATCCACATTCAAGCATAATTATCATTTCCTAATTATTTTCAAATCATTTCAAATAAAACTTCCATGTCTTGGTCAAATCATTAAATAAAAGATTACTAATTTGCGATTCTTTCCTTAAGTAATCATATTCATTCATAAATTGTGAATATTTCCGTAAATTACGTTTAACAATTAATGCATTGAACATTAGTATACTAAAAACTTTTGGCGGGAAACGGGTTAACAGGAGCTTGACAGGTGTACTTTTTCCACAAATTTATTTTGCTTTAATATAATATATATATAGTTGTGTGGACACGTTAGAGAAAAGAATATTAGATATGATTAATGAGCAATATTTAAATATGTAGTTCAAGCTAGGGATCTTCCCGAAACTTTAAATTATTTTTTTATAACAAAAAAAGGATAAACGTTTATTATCTCATCCTCTTATTTTCTTAGTTTCTCCCATCCAAATCCCTTCTCGCCTCTTATTTTCTTCATCACCATTTCTGTTGTTTTGAAAAAAAAAAAAAAAACACACACACACACACACAAATACACAAGCCGCCATAACCACCACCACCGACGTCGAATCTTTAACCACCAAACTAATCCATTTCCAGAAAGTCGAAGCGTCACATTCTTCTAACTTAGAGCTCGATCTCAAGACGACATCCGTTTAGACTAACGACATTCAATTTGAAATTCGTTAGAAATAAAAGTTGCCACGATATAAAATAAGCGCTATAATGATTGGATTTGTTAAAAAGTGGAGTTTAGGCATACCAATTCTTGTTTAGTTTAGAGTGTAGGATTAGGATATGTAAGTATGTAGGGTTAAAATGGTCTTTTCAGCCACACTTGAAAAAGTATAATTTTGGTCGAAGATCCCAACTCTTAGAACGACATTCAATTTTATACCCTAATATTCAATTTTGTTTAGAACGTTTTTATAATAAATTCAACACTACATCTTTAAATCGAAATATTCTAATTATGCTTTTTATAATTATTAGGTTAATAATATATACGTACACTTATTTTTAAAGTTTTGAATTTTGAAGTTCAGTATATATTATGTGGACCCAAATGTAAGCTAGAAATCCCTTAGTCCCCACATTGGCCAAAGTAAGGGCAAAGGATTGGTTTATAAGTTTCAAACTGCTAGTTTACTAATAATGTGGGTCTATAATTTTGGATATAGCGAGAACGAATATCCAAACAGTTATTGAAAAGATCTAGCAGTTGGGCCGTTACATATTAAATATTATAAATTGGATATTTTATTCGTGGATTGGTTATATTTAAGAGATTATTATCTCAGTTGATTAATATTCGTAACCAATATATTCTATTCAGGTGATAAGAATATCGTTTAAAATAACGTTGGATCTAAAACAATTCATGCAAGCCACATGGATAAAACTAGCTCACAATGAAAATGAAATATTAACTAATAAAACAAAAATATTATATCAAAGTTTTAATAACTATCACTTAATAGTTATTTATGTATTTATACATTTGTTTCGTCATCACATGATATTCACAACGTGTATATATATATATATATATGTGTGTGTGTGTGTGTGTGTGTGTGTGTGTAAAATTATACAGGCGTTTTGACTGAACCGTTGAATCAAATTATAATCAATCAAAATTTGACCCGTTAAATATGATTACAGGGTGGATAGTGTTCTAATAAATCTATAGCTTTTTAACTAAGTAATTTACGAAGATTATTTCAAACCTTTTTATATAGATAAAACTAAATTAGTTTCTCGTACTGTGATGTGAATTATTTATGTGTCAGAGAAAACAAATTCTATTTGATTGTCGACTGTTTGATGTCAAATAACATCCCTTAAAACTCTAAACGAAATGAACCAAAAAAAAGATGATAATTTAAAAATTTATTGATGAATTTGTTTCACTACATCAATAAGTTTTCTATTACCCTAAACCCTGCTAATTATTTATATAAGGATATACCACGTATATCTATATAAGGCTAATTATAGATATAAGGTTAATGGTATCAGAGCGTTTATCTTGCGCATCATTGCTGCGCACCACCCGTTGGGGGAGTACCCTAACATGCATGTCGCTCGGGCGAGGGCGAATGCTTGGCGTGCGGAGCGTCAGGAGTGTTGTGGTATATGATGGCGGGTGATCCTAGGGCGGTCCATCTCTTCCCACCCCAGGGGAGAATGTTACGCGGTGGCCTCACACCCCCCGTAACCGTGTTGAGTCTCAGTAAAAAGACGCCTTGCTGCATTGGTGCCTGCTTAGGTAGGGGCTCGGCCTAGTGTTAAAGGGGATGTTGTATGTCTTAGCGACTTTGGCCCTGGGGAACAGCTAGGTTTTGAACCCGTAGAGTTATGGAGCTCATGCGGGGGAATGTCATTGAGTTATGGGACTCGGTTAAGATGTGGGGCTGGAGTGCGGCTGATGGTTTAACTGGTTGGGAGCTAGCGCCATTTCTCTGATGAGCTCGAGGCAGAGCAATACAAGTAAGGTGCATGATGAGAAGGCTGAGTCTTGAGACAAAGGGAGAAAGAACCTCATAACTGTCGCACGGGCAAAAGAGAGAAACTCTAAACTTATATATATATATATATATATATATATATATAGAAAATTCTATGGTGCAGTTATTATTTTTTGACTGAACCATCCAGTTAAATCCCTCGAATAAAAATCTGACCTGTAATACATCATTATAGGCCGAGAAGTACTATAATAAATCCATATTTCTACTTTACCTGTTAATCTAAGTTAAAATCAAAATAAAGTAGCTTGAAATTTGTAGTAAAAAATAATCGTCTTTATCTGAAGAGGCCAAAATCCACAAAACCATGACCATTAATGAACTCCGTAAATGAGCAAACAAATCTTACTATATTAGAAACAAAAACCACACTTAAGAGAAAGCACCACCATTTGCTATGTGGCATTTCCACATCATATTTTTAAAATAAATTTTTATTTCCATATCTCCTAAACTTAAAAGGCAAATGCAGTCCAAATTTATTTCCACCTCCTATTTTCGTTAAAACAAACAAACAAAAAAAAACCACGGGTTCATAAAAAACCCAAGTTTTCATCCTCATTGCCACGACAATCGACTCCTTGATCAATCCATTCTCCAAAATTAAAAAAATAAATAAATTACTTATCAATCATCAATTGAGAATATGTGGTGAAATATACTCTTTTCCTATTAGCATGTTCAATCTTTTCATTAGTGATGATCAACTACATCCTAATCGGATAAAATTTTAACTTCAAAAAATATTCTCTTTTACCTCTTTATATAAACACAAAAGAAAAAAAAAATTGTCATTGATCTTGCTTCAGCCGTTGTGGTGGTGCCATTACAGGTATTAAAATTTAAATGATTTTATTTCCACAGATAATTGGTTTGGTTTTTATTACTTTTAATTTTTCCCATTTAAGAATAGTGTTATTACTATTATTTTTATGCGTCCATCCGTTACAGCTACTGGAGCCGTTGTCAGGTAGTATGATGTGATTTTTTATTTGGTTAGTTAGTCTAGAATTTTTGTATGATTTTAGTTATGTTTGGATTGAATTGATTGATTGGATTTTTGCTACAAAGTGTTTATGTTTCATTCAATTAGAGTGGTTTTCTTTTTTAATTATGGAGTCTCAGGTTTTTTTTTTTCTTATATGGCCAGTTATGAAGTGTGTTTTTCTTTGTTTAATTGCTTTTGATTTTGTTTCATACTCCCAATTGTCCAATTATTATTATTATTATTATTATTATTATTATTATTATTATTTTATTTTTATTTGCAAATGAAGCAAGTTTTTTTTTGTATTCGGGGTTTCAAGAATATACTTTTTTGGATTTGGTTTTTGGACTTTTTTTAGTTCCTCATCATATAAATAGTTCAGGTCGCTTCTTTTAACTAATTCATGGGGAAGTCTTTTATGAATTTGAGGTGGAGAGGGAACGAATGATGTTTCTACATTTATTTGTGTTTTTATACATCATTTTTTAAAAAATAAAAATTCTTAAATTTTAATGGGCTATCTTTTACTTCTTTTTTTTTTTATTTGCCATGGTGAGGTGAGTTCTTTTTTGCTATATCTTGAAACCTATGAAAATTTGCATTACTTTCATTCTCATATTTGTGATCAACCAGTTTCAACAATTAACCAGTATCAAAATCATATTTTTGATATTTTACTACCTATAAACTTTTGGAAGAAATAATTCCAACAATTAAGCGTATACCCTTTGGAGGAAGCTAACTACAAAGCTATTATAAATCTCCAAAACTTATTGATTTGGCATAACCAATAGAGAACATCAATAAATTATCTTACTAATATTTAAACTTATTAGGATGCTTTTATATTTTTTCTAGCATTTACTTCAAGACATATATTTGATCAAGTTTATTTATATTTAAGAAGTAATACTTATAAAACATTTCTAAAATCTTCAAACATTTCTAAAACGTACCGGGCCAAATACAATTTATTTTTATGCCAAATACAAACATCACACTTATAAAACATTTCTAAAATTCTTCAAATATTTCTAAAATATATCGGGCCAAATACAAAATATTTTTTTTCCAAATACAAACATTTCTAAGATCTACAGATATATTGGGCCAGGGTCGCGCATTGCGCGATCAGACATCACTAGTCCTAATATACAAGCTAAAGCTGAAATTACATAATCCTGATCTCATTCTTGAGGATATAATTAAGAGTTTTTGTTGCGAGTAATTATTTTTGAAAGAATAAACCATCCAACAAAAGAAGAAAAGAAGAGGAATAATTTTGGAGTTTTACATCATTATTCTAAATAAAATGGTTACCGGTTTAGCATTTACGGTACATTATAGGATAATTATTTAATTTTAAAAAATTTGTACTGCATGAAAAAAAATTTACGGCTTTAGAATGGGTAGTAAGAGTGAAAAGAATAAATGAGGGTAAAGTAAATTTTCTTAATTTTTTAAAAACTTTTGTAATTATTATTATTTAAATAATTTAAATATTTTCATTTTTCATTGAAATGGGAAAAATTATTGTACCAAAAATAACGCTCATCATCGAGGCTTAAATCTTGTCAGAATAGTAATTTTAGACCAAAATAGTTGCAATATCAAATGTAATGGATCATCTCATATAAGTGTTAATTTTATGGACCAAAATTTAATTTTAGCTCAATGTGAAGGACCATTTATACAATGTACTTTTTATTTTTTCTCCAGTCTTCTACAGCTTTCCCCAGTTTAAGAAAATTATAGAAACGACGAAAAGGTTAATCAATCAACGTACCGCTCTTTTTGGGGTTTAGATTTCAGATTTCAGGACTGTCAGTCTCGAGAAATGTCGACTTCCAAGCTTAGTAGGGTGGCGCTCTCCGCTGTCAGGCGGAGAACTTTATATCACCGCCTTCCTCTCTTTTCTCCAGCGTGTAAGCGACTACTCACTCCTCCGCCTTCGTGTTCGAGTCCGACCGATTTTGCTGCCAATGGATTTCCGGTTAGATTATTATGCTTCAACGACGCCATATCATCCAGAGCTTTCCTTCGGTCTTATTCTACTGCCGCCAACTCCAGCCAGGCACTTCACTGTTTTCCACTTGCTTAACCTGTTTGTTTATATTATATGCTTGTAATTTCGCAAATTATAATTTTCCAGGAAGTTTAGAGAGCTAAACCAATGAATTACTTATGTACTGTGTGTGTGTGTGTGTTTTACTTTTTATTTTTTAAAAAACATTACATGTTGTCATGTACTGTGAAGCTATTTCAATGGCCAAGATGGAGGGAAAATATATAATTTCAAACAAGAAAAGAAAGCTAAACCTCACTTAAATGTTTAACCATGTTAGCATCCTTGGTATCCCATCCAAAATTAACCAGCCATTGCTGAATCGTTACTGTTGATTTTCCATGTTCCCTCAGCTGTTAAATCATGTTTTGATGACAGATCAGTAATTCAGAGTTCACCGAAATGGCGTGGGAGGGATTAGTTGGTGCTGCTGAGGCTGCACGAGCCAACAAACAGCAGGTTGTGGAGACCGAGCACTTACTCAAAGCACTACTAGAGCAGAAGGACGGTTTAGCCCGACGAATACTTACAAAAGCAGGGCTTGACAACACATCCATTCTCCAAGCTACAGAAGACTTTATATCGCAACAGCCCAAGGTAAGTGTTATGTCCAATATCAAAGAAGTAAAAGAAAAATCCCAAAAGGAAAAACATGGGTCATAGTTAGTTTTATATTATTTCAGGTGACTGGTGATACTAGCGGTCCTATGTTAGGGTCAAACCTCAATTATCTTCTGGATGCTGCGAGAAGGCATCAGAAACAAATGGGGGACTCATTTGTGTCTGTAGAGCATCTGCTGTTAGCTCTTGCTTCTGATAAGAGGTTTGGCGAGCAGTTGTTTAAGAAATTGCAGCTTAACGAAAAGGAATTGCGGGATGCTGTTGCTGCTGTTCGTGGAAGTCAAAGAGTTACAGACCAGAGTATGTGGAAAAAAATAATGATTATTAAATCTACATTCTGTTTGAAAAGCAACATGTTGTGCTATATATCTGAATATCCCTTTACAAAAGCATGTAGCAAAAGCTTTTGAAGACCACCTGTGGTTAAATGTGGGGTTAATTACCTGTACTCGTGTCCATCCAGGCTGATGTATTCATGCAAATTTTCTGCAGATCCGGAAGGTAAATATGAGGCGCTGGAAAAATATGGCAATGATTTAACCGAACTTGCTAGACGTGGCAAACTTGATCCAGTAATAGGTCGTGATGACGAAATTCGGAGATGCATACAGATATTGTGCCGTCGAACGAAAAATAACCCTGTGATTATTGGCGAGCCTGGAGTTGGAAAAACCGCAATTGCTGAAGGGTATGTCTACCCTGTAAATTTAATGTTCTCTATTTGGGGAGTGTAAGGAAATTTTGATGTTCTGCAATCTCGTAGAAATGAATCCTCTGAAAATTATCATTCTTCGTTCCTGCAGATTAGCTCAACGTATAGTTCGGGGTGATGTTCCTGAACCATTGTTGAATCGTAAGGTTAGAGTTTGCTCTGTTTCCATTGGCATTGTCCAGATATCAACTTTATTATGTAGGCTAATATTATATTCTGAGAAGTATGTGTGTTATTGTCTCGTATTGAATAAAGTTAGATTAACTAATTAAAACGAAATTACTGGGATGAGAATGTCAGTGTTGGTTTTATCCTAGAAGATTATTGTTAATACTTATTTATTTTTTCTGTTTGAGTATTGACAAAATTTGCCTGCAAAATCCTGATGCATTTGACTTTCTCGTGTCGGATTTTTATTTTGCTGTTTTCCCCCACTCCAGTTGATCTCTTTGGATATGGGTTCATTGCTTGCTGGTGCTAAGTTCCGTGGAGATTTTGAGGAAAGGCTTAAAGCTGTTCTGAAGGAAGTCACTGCCTCTAACGGGCAGATCATACTATTTGTCGATGAGATTCATACTGTGGTTGGTGCTGGTGAGTTTGTGTCGTAGATATGATGATGAGAATTCTCCTGCCTGTTTTAAAAAACTCCACCCTGTTGATCTTCTAAAATGATATTGTATGAAGTACGGTCTGTGGCATTATTAATAAGCTCTTTAGTTGCAGTCTCAATACTTTTATGATTAACAAAATGTTCTGGATCTTTTTTGGTTTACTTTCTTCTTGCTAAGTTTGATTATAAGTTGGGACTTTTATATTCCTTGTACCTTGAGTCCAGGAGCTGCTGGTGGAGCACTGGATGCTGGAAACTTGTTGAAACCAATGCTTGGGCGTGGTGAACTCAGATGCATTGGAGCAACAACATTGAATGAATACAGAAAATACATTGAGAAGGATGCTGCCCTGGAACGGAGATTTCAGCAAGTATTTTGTGGTCAGCCTTCTGTTGAAGACACCATATCTATCCTTCGTGGTTTGCGCGAGCGTTATGAATTGCATCACGGAGTCAAAATTTCAGATAGTGCCCTTGTTGCAGCAGCGGTGCTTTCACATCGTTACATAACAGAGCGCTTCCTGCCAGACAAAGGTATGCTGCTGTTACTTTGATTTTTACAGTTGGCGCTGAACTATTAGGGCTGTAATGGCACTGTTATCTGATTGTTAGTTTGTGTACAAGGGATTTTACCTTCTGATTTATGAACTATCCTGTCTATTTGTTTTTAGCCATTGACCTAGTAGATGAAGCTGCTGCGAAATTGAAAATGGAGATAACTTCGAAGCCTACAGAGCTAGATGAGGTAGATAGGGCAGTTATGAAGTTAGAGATGGAGAAACTGTCTCTCAAAAATGACAATGACAAAGCAACTAAAGAACGGCTCTACAAGCTCGAGAATGATTTGACGTCTCTTAAACAGAAACAAAGAGAGTTAAGTGAACAGTGGGAGCGTGAAAAAGTTCTCATGAATCGAATACGCTCAATCAAAGAGGAGGTAATTTCCTTAAATCGATACATTATCTAAGAATAGCACTTTATTCACTCAATGATTTTTGTGGGAGCGCTTTACCTGTAGATTGACAGAGTTAACCTAGAGATGGAAGCTGCTGAGCGCGATTATGATCTGAACCGTGCTGCCGAACTCAAATACGGCACGCTCATGTCCCTTCAGCGGCAACTCGAAGAAGCTGAGAAAAACCTTTCAGAGTATCGCACATCTGAACAGAGTTTACTCCGGGAAGAAGTAACAGATCTAGATATTGCTGAGATCGTTAGCAAATGGACTGGTATACCAGTATCAAACCTTCAGCAATCTGAAAGGGATAAGCTTGTCTCTTTAGAAGAAGAACTACATAAGCGGGTCGTTGGTCAGGATATGGCAGTTAAAGCAGTTGCTGATGCTATCAGGCGTTCAAGGGCGGGCCTCTCAGACCCAAATCGGCCTATTGCAAGTTTCATGTTTATGGGACCAACAGGTGTTGGTAAAACCGAGCTTGCTAAGGCCCTTGCTGGATACTTATTTAACACGGAAAATGCTCTTGTCCGCATTGATATGAGTGAGTACATGGAAAAGCATGCAGTCTCGCGTTTGGTTGGGGCTCCGCCCGGTTATGTTGGATATGAAGAAGGTGGACAGCTCACGGAAGTTGTTCGGCGCCGGCCATATTCAGTGGTGCTGTTTGATGAGATTGAGAAGGCGCACCACGATGTTTTTAACATCCTGTTACAGTTGTTGGATGATGGCAGAATCACTGATTCCCAAGGACGGACAGTTAGTTTTAGAAACACGGTCGTGATAATGACATCAAATATTGGCTCTCACCTCATACTGGAAACTCTTATAAATACGGTGGATACCAAGGAGGCTGTATATGAGATTATGAAAAAACAGGTGGTGGAGTTGGCTCGACAGAATTTCCGGCCAGAATTCATGAACCGGATTGATGAGTATATCGTGTTCCAACCTTTGGATTTCAAACAAATCTCCAGTATCGTCAAGCTACAGGTAATGATTTGTTTTTAATTTCTCATGAAGAATTATGGTTATTTTGCTTATTTCGTTCGTGTGGTTCTATCCCATCTGTTTTGGGGATTTTGGCTGCTGAATTCCTAAAAGCAACTGTATACTCTCTTCACACCTGTTGTGGAAGAGTTTTTCTTTTTTTTGGAGTGGTAACTTGGAGGTTTGAGTGTGATGGATTTGTATTGAGTTGTTGCAGATGAGGCGTGTTAAAGAGAGACTGGAACAGAAGAAAATTGAACTTCACTGCACAGAAGATGCAGTTGATGTTCTGGCAACATTGGGTTTTGATCCTAATTTTGGAGCTCGACCCGTGAAACGCACCATCCAACAGTTGGTGGAAAATGAGATAGCTTTGGAGGTGTTAAGGGGGAAGCTGAAAGAGGATGACACCATCATTGTGGATGCTGATGTATCTCCAAGTGCTAAAGAACGTCCACCCCACAGGAGATTGGTGATCAGAAGAATGGAAAAAGCTCAAGATGAGGATGCCATGGCTGTGAATGATTGATGGTTGTCATTGAAAATCATGGATGGGCACGGGGTAGGTAGTTGGGGGGAGTTGGGGTGGTGTAAATTTTGGGTTTTCAAATTTGAATGCATGCATGCTTGGTGTTGAATCTCAATCGGTACATCTCTCTGTTTCTTGCATCGTGTTAATTCTTTCCTTCTCTCTGCTTCTCTAGTGTTGATAGGTGCTGGCCCAGCCGGAGCAAAGCGGCCGATCCGGTTTGGGCTGGGAATAGAAAGCCCACGTTCCAAGTGTATGATACTCATGAGATTAAACTTGGAGCGCAGGCAGTGTAGGCATTAATTGCCAAAAACAAAAAGGAGTATTTATTCCGTCTAAAAAAAATAATTTACATTAAAATTTCTGGTTTATACTCTATTATCTTTATTAACATTACAAATTATAAATAAATCTATTTCAAAAAAATAATTTATATTAAATTTTGATATTTGTGATAAAGTCTCAATTGTGAATTATGTAGAACAAGGAGTGTTGTCCCCGGTAGTTGGTGCCTGGTGGTGGTACTTAGTAATGGTCATGGTCGGTGGCATGGTTTTTTTTTTTCCCGTCAAATCACAAAAATTGAGGAGAGAGAAGTAGCATTTGCAGTTTTAATGCAGCGAACTATCTCAAAGGGACCAAGGGACCCTGGTAGGAGTAGCAGCAGCAAGCAACACTTGTTGGTTATAAGATCTACACACACACACACTCTCTCTCTCTCTCTCTCTCGGACTCAAAAAAAAAAAAAAAAAAACTCTCTCTCTCAGAGAAGAGAGTCAGATCCAACCAAATCTCGAGCTGGGTCGATCGGATGTCCCCAGAAGGGCGAGGGGAGAAAGAACCTGTGTCTCCTGTTTTCTGATCGTAACCAGCTCCGGTAACAGTATTTTCTTTTATTCAAATTTGTTTCGAGTGAAATGGTAAAATTCACCACTTCCGTTTATTGGTAGTACTACAGCTTCCTCTCCATCTTTCTTTCTTCCCTAAAATTAACTTCCTCCACCACCCCCCAATTCAAACCCTTACAGTGTGAATGAACGAATGGGCAAGTTCCACCTCCAAAAGGGATCGGTGGGATCCGTGGTCCTCGACCAACCTCTCACCGGAGTGGGACAACACTTTAATAAAAAGACCTCCTCCTGGTCGGCTTCTTCATTCCGCCGCATTATTCTAGACACCGTCCGTTGTGGTGTCCGACACCACCGCCACCACAAGCACCATACCCCTACTCCCCACTCTCCTCCCCTACTTCTCGATTCAGATTTACCCAGCAACTCTCAATTTACGCCGCCCAACCATCTCCCCACTACCCTGAGATCGGAACTGAAGAAAAGCACCAGCATCAGTAATGGTGGCTGCCTAAGATCCGATAACAACAAGCTGTGTGACCTGCTGAGGGTCGCGTCGGAATTGTCATCCTCCCAAGACGAGATGATTGATTTGCAGAAGAAGAGGAAAATGGAGGCGTTGGAAGAGTTGAAGAGAGTAGTCCTTCAACTTCAGGACGAGGAAAATCAAAGTGGGGTTTTGGATGGGGCTAGAGAAATTAGAAGGCTGACTAAGGATGATGCTGAAGCCAGAGCAAATCTGGGGTTGCTGGGTGCCATCCCTCCATTGGTGGCTCTTCTTGACGCCCCACCGCCTTACAGGGATCTACCCTTTCAAGTTGCTGCTCTCTATGCCTTGCTTAACCTCGGCATTGGAAACGACGCGTGAGTCTCACTTTACCTAATTGCTAAATGCTACTGTGAGATTTTCTTTTTTCCCCCTATTTTTTGCTCAACTCGCTCAAACATGCTCCCCTCCAATCTGAATTCAGTGATTGTTTAATCTTGAACAAAACAGCTGTTCCACTAATCCTGCAAATGTATATGACAAATGAAAGCCCCCTCCATCCCCATTTTTGAATCTGGTGCATTTTCGCAGTTAATTTGTGATAATAATAGTTAAGGGTGACAACTTCCGTGTTGGTCAATAGTGTTCTTACGCTTCTTTAAGGGATTGAATGTTCGTGTCGTATTTATGCCAGCCATTGAAATAAATGTAATTCTCCATGTTAGGTTTAGGTCGTGTCTTGTGTGGTGCCTTACTGCCTTAGGTGGTATATAGAGGACCCTTGTTGTAATTCTTGGTCTGAATTCAAGCTTTAAAATTTGTTCAGGAACAAGTCAGCCATTGTGAAAGCTGGGGCCGTCCACAAAATGCTTAAACTCATTTCATCAGCGGATGGACACCCTGATACTGACCCTGATGTCGCAGAAGCAATAGTTGCAAATTTGCTAGCCCTGACTGCACTTGATGAAAACAAACCAGTTGTTGGTTCTTCTGGTGCCATCCCATTCTTGATATCAACCCTCAAAGATCCTCATCATAGATATAGTTACCAAGCGAAGCACGATGCTCTGCGAGCCCTTTATAATTTGTCAATTTCTCCTCTCAACCTCTCCCCATTACTTGAAGCTGGATTAGTCCCATTCCTGTTCTGCAAGCTGGGAGATATGAATGTCAGTGAGAGGGTACTGTCCATTCTAGGCAATATTGTGTCGATGCCAGAAGGTCGACGGGCCATAAGCTATACCGTCGATGCATTTCCAGCGTTGGTTGACGTACTGAATTGGACCGATTCACCAGGTTGCCAAGAGAAAGGGTCGTACATTTTGATGGTGATGGCTCACAAGGCATATGGGGATAGACAAGCTATGGTTGAGGCTGGAATAACTTCATCCCTTCTAGAATTAACACTTCTAGGCACTACGCTTGCACAAAAGAGAGCATCCCGTATATTGGAGTGCTTGACCTTGGACAAAGGAAAGCAGGTATCTGGGAACAGCTATGGCGGCGGAGGTTTGAGCCCAACATTGTCAGCCCCTCTCTGTGACCAGAGCCTTCAGTTGGATAATGAGGAATTAGAGGACGGTGATGACATGGTGAGTGAAGAAAGAAAAGCAGTCAAGTTGCTAGTCCAGCAAAGTTTACAGAACAATATGAATAGAATAGTAAGAAGGGCTAATTTGCCTCATGATTTTGTTCCCTCGGATAATCTAAAGTCGTCCATGGCATTAGGTTCTACATCCAAGAGCTTACCATTTTAGGAAGGTCTATTTGATAAAATTTAATTTGGGTAAGAAGTCTGAAATCTGAGGACTGAATCATAAGTATTGAACTGATTTAGTTTGTCTTGTTTAATAAAAATCAAATCTGAAGAATCAAATGAAATGTCTGAAATCTGAAGTCTAAATATTAAATTTAAAGTATCTCAACCTATAATTTTATCTAAAAAAATAATTGATGTATATAAACGTATGATAATAAAAAATAATATTATCATAAAATTATGTGATAAAAATATTTAAATGTTATTATGTAATTATTTTTTCAAGTAATAATAATGTCATATCCTTATCATTATGAAAACATATCATAGTTTATGGTTGATGGTAAATATATATTGATCACGTAATTTATTCGGATTTTATTTTCATATTCAAATAAATATTTATTAAATAAAAAATAATTTATGTAAATTTTAATTATAACTAAACATCAAGATTAATAAAAATATTTCAAGATAAAATAACAAAAAGTATAAACATAAAATTAAAAAAATAGGGAAAAATTTGTCTCAAGAATTCAGTATAGACATAAGTGATAGGCCTATCACTTATTTTTAGACTCACATTTATATTAGCATTTCAGACTCACTTAATTTATTAAGACATCTTACTTTGAATTATTAAACACACTTAAAATTTAAATCCTTAATAAATTAAGTTCTTAAGAAATTAATTTTTTTACAATATTGTGTTATCAAACAATACTAATCAATTAAATACTTAATAAATAAATTTAAGTATTGAATTAGTTTATCAAACAGGTCTTAAGTCCCTAATGAGCCAAAAATGTAAGAATTATTTTTACATATCTGAAAAGAACTCACTGCCCAGATGTGAGAGACTTTGTCTATTTTCAACTTGCCTGCTGTGTTTCGCCCATCACTTTTCAGTGCTACTGCCATTGTATTAGAGGCAGGCAGACATATCTTACTATATTAGAAACAAAAACCACACTTAAGAAAAAGTACCATCATTTGTCATGTGTCATTTCTACATCATATTTTTAAAATAAATTTTTATTTACACATTTCCTAGACTTAAAAGAAAAATGCAGTCCAAATCTACCTCCACCTCCTATTTTTGCAAAAAAAAAAAAAACAACGGGTTCATAAAAAACTCAAATCCTCATCCTCATCTCCATAACAATCGACTTTCTAATCAATCCCTTCTCCACAATTAAAAAAAAAGAGAAATATTCTCTTTACCTCTCTACATAAACACAAAGGAGAAAAAAAAATTTCATTGATCTTGCTTCGGCGTTGTGGTGGTGCCATTACAGGTAATAAAATTTAAATGATTTTATTTTCACAAATCATTTATTTGACTTTTATTATTTTTTATTTTTCCCATTCAATAATAGTGTTATTACTATTTTTTTTATGCGTCCATCTGTTACAGCTACCGTAACCATTGTCAGGTAATATGATGTGATTTATTATATGGTTAGTTAGCCTATAATTTTTATGATTTTAGTTCTGTTTGGATTGAATTGATTAATTGGGCTTTTGTTACATAGTGTGGTTTTTTAAATTTCTTTTTTTTTTTTTATGTTTCATTCAATTAGAGTCGTTTTTTTTTAATTATGGAGTCTCTATTTTTTTTTCCGTATATGGTCAGTTATGAAGTGTGTTTTTTCTTTATTTAATTGCTTTTGATTTTGTTTCATACTCCCAGTTGACTAATTATTATTATTATTATTTTATTTTATTTGCAAATGAAGCGCGTTTTTTTTGTGTTCGGGCTTTGAAGAATATACTTTTTTGGATTTGGTTTTTGGACTTTTTTTAGTTCCTCATCATATAAATAGTTCAGGTCGCTTCTTCTAACTAATTTATGGGGAAGCCTTTTATGAATTTGAGGTGGAGAGGAAATGAATGATGTTTTTACGTTTATTTGTATTTTTATACATCATTTTTACCTACAGAAAAAAATAAATTTCTCAATTCTTAATGGGCTATCTTTTACTTTCTTTTTTTTTTTTATTTGCCATGGTGAGGTGAGTTCTTTTTTGCTATAACTTGAAACCTATGCAAATTTACGTTATTTTCATTATCATATTTGTGATCAACCAGTTACAACAATTAACCAGTTTCAAAATTATATTTTTGATATTTTACTATCTATAAACTTTTGGAAGAAATAGTTCCAACAATTAAGCGTATAACTTTTGGAGGAACCTTACTACAAATCTATTATAAATCTCCAAAACTAAGTATTGATTTGGTACAACCAATGGAGAACATTAATAAATCATCTTACTAATATTTAAACTTATTAGGATGCTTTTATATTTTTTCTAGCATTTACTTCAAGACATATATTTGATCAATTTTGTTTATATTTAAAAAGTAACACTTATAAAATATTTTTAAAATCTTCAAACATTTCTAAAACGTACCGGGCCAAATACAATTTCTTTTTATGCCAAATACAAACATTTCTATGATCACACTTATAAAACATTTCTAAATTCTTCAAACATTTCTAAAATATATTGAGCCAAATACAAAATATTTTTTTTTTCAGATACAAGTATTTCTAAGATCTACAGATATATTGGGCCAGGGTTGCGCGACCAGACATCACTAGTATGTATATACCCGAGCCTGAGCGAATAAAAGAACCACATGTTGACTCAAGCTTTTTAACACACAAGTGTGCCAAATCTAGCCTGATAAAAAGAAGAAAATAAATCTCGACAGGCTATATAAATATGAGCCAACTCGTTTTTTTTTTTTTTTTTTTTTATGAAAGTTGAGTTTCATTCTATTGAATAATGATTATAGGTACAATCGCAGTGTTTTCTAAAATTCACTATACCTAGGATACTTGTTTGCTACAAATATTAATCAGTACAAAATAAGACCACCTCATAGAAAACCAAAATCTAATATGTTCAATTGAATTTGGGGCAAATATTTATCAGTGCACGCCATTGCCTGTTTTTGCAAGTATTCTTCATTTTAGTAATCTTGGACAGATTCATTTTTAAGGAGAAGGAGATACTGTGGATTACCTCGGTTCAGACACTTTCTTATGATGAAAAATAACATTATTTCTCACCTCCCAGATGTTGTAAATTGCAGCTGGCGGCACCCCTCTAATTATTCCATCACGTACAGAACTTGAGCCATATTTTTCCAACAGTTCATTTTTAAATGAGAACCAGTATAGTGACAAGACCTCTGCACCAACCAATATCATGGCTTTGGTGTCACGATCTATGTGGAGAAAAGGCATTCAAAGAAAATATGCTCCACACTTTCCTCCTCCATCATACATAAAGGACATCTACTATCAATTGATGGATCATGCTTGGAGATTTTAGCCCTTGTTTTCAACTTTTTCAGACAAGCTAACCAAGTGATAAAGTCATATTTTAGGACGATAAACTTACCCCAAAACACGATGTACTCTCGACTCCGTTGGTGCTAGTTGCTAAGGGTTTGATAGGCACCACTCACTGAGAAAGGTTGCCCCAGACCAATCCATTCATTGCTCTCTGAATTGACACTAATACATTGTCTTGCATATTGTCTCATTTTGAGCAATTTTTTCACTAGCCAAGAGGTTGATTGTTTCACTTCCAGATTCCAAAAAGAGTCTTCCTTGAAATAATATTCATGCAATCATTTCACCCATAAACTCTCTGCATTAAGGTATATGTCCCATATGAGTTTTAAGACCAATGCGATGTTTATCACATTTGAGTCTTTTATGCCCAGCCCTCCTGAATTTAAGGGCTTGCAAACATAAGATCATACAAGTGATGCTTTTTTGCTATCTGAGCTCCCTAACCACAAGAATGATCTACAGATCCCATCAATGGTTTTAGTCACCTTTTTAGGGAGGATAAAAATACGGCACCAAAAGTTGTGGAGGCTCTGAAGGACTGCTTTCACCAATATGAGGCGCCCTGCATATGATAAGAAGTGCGTGGTCCAGCTTCTAATCCTCTCCGTTACATTCTCAACCAGAGCTTAGCAATCTGTGATGGAGAGAGATTTAGAGTTTAGTGGCATACCAAGGTATTTCACTAGCAACTTACTCTCCTCAACCCCCAAAATGCTGCTAATTTCCTATCTCAAAGGAGCATCAGCTCCCCCAAAATAGAGGCAACTCTGTGACACGTTCTAAAAAAGACCAGACACAGCCGCAAAATGCTTGAGAACAGCATCGATCAGTTTGACTGAGTTCAAGTCCGCTTTGGCAAATATAAACAAGTTATTAGCATAGGCTAGATGGGTAAGCCTGATTCTATGACATTTGGGGTGGAATCGGAAGTCCTTGCTTGCATACATCTTTCGTAGTGCTCTCGATAGGTATTCCATAACAAGGGTGAATAGATGCGGCGACATGGGATCGCCCTGTAGAATATCTCTTTTTTCTGGAAAATAGTCAGTGAGTTCACCATTGACTAACACAAAAAAGTGGGCAGTAGTAACATGACATGACCCATTTAATAAATTTGAATGGGAAGCCAAAATGAATCAAAACCTCTTCCAAAAACTTCCAGGAAACCGAGTCATAAACCTTCTGTAGATCCACTTTCAAGGCCATTCTAGGACTAGCATTACTTCGCTCATAAAGGCGTACAAGTTCTTGGGCAAGTAGAATATTATGAATGATACTTCTACCTGGAATAAAGGCACCTTGTTCTTCTCCAACAATTTCACCTATAACCTTCTTCAGTCGAGCTGTAATGATGTTAGTTATGCATTTGTAAACCACATTACAGCACGAGATAGGTCTGAAGTCTTTTGCTGTATTCGGACAAGTGGTTTTTGGCACTAGAGTAATTACAGTTGCATTAATGCCTTGAGGGAGCTTACATGATGTGAAGAAATTCTTGACTGCATGCTTGAAGTCACCACTAATAATATTCCAGCAATGTTTGAAAGCTTTAGAAATCATCCCATCAGACCCTGGAGCTGATTCATTAGAGATATGAAAGAGAGCTTGTTTAACTTCTTCATCTTTCAAAGGCAAGCACAGGTCGGTACATTGTTGGGAGGAAACTAATTTACCCCCAGCAACTATACTAGGATCCAGAGGAGATGTAGCTTGGTCTGAACCCAAGAGATCTTGATAGAAACTTAGGATCTTGACTTGAATTTCTGAAGGATCAACTAGCTTGTTGCCATTTCTGTCCACCAAAGTGTTGATAGTGCCTAAAGCTCTTTTCTGTCGCAGGCAAGCAAGGAAATATACAGAATTTTGATCACCTTCCAGGCTCCAGTTAACCTTAGCTCTTTGTTTCAGGAAGAGTAACTCGTTCTTTATAAGCTTTTGCAGGTCAGCAGCTGCCTCTACTTCTTGTGACTTTAGGAGGGGATCAGAGGGATGCTGAAATAGATCATTTTGGATATCATGAAATCGGTTTCTGGTTTCATTGATTCTGTGAGACAGAGATCTTGTAATGCACCCGTACTTTTCTCTAAATTTTAGTTTAAGAGCCTTGATATTTCTCTGAAGCCCATATAGATCATTGGGAGCGGGGGTTTAACCGCCAAGTAGTAGCCATTGTATGGCTGAAATCATCTTCTTTAGTCCAAAAGTTACAAAATCTAAAAGGAGGGTGTACAACCTTTTGTGGCAGCAATTCAATAATATTCGGAGAGCGATCAAATACCCCTGGAGACAGAAAGGAAGCATGAGCCTGCATAGATGTCATTCAGCAACTATTTGCTAATATTCTGTAAAGTTTATAGAAAATTCTCGGTTTATTTTGGTGCTTATTAGACCAGGTGAAGAAATTCCCCGAGTGAGGCAAATCAGTAAAGTGGTGAAGAGTCATAAAGGATTGTAGTTCAATTGTATCACTAGCTGTAACAGTTCTGCCATTCAATCTTTCAGCAACAGAAGCTATGCAATTAAAGTCACCCATGATAATCCATTCAAAGACTATGGAAGATGATAAACTACTTAAATCTGCCCACAATAAAGACCTTTCATTCTTAGAATTTAAAGCATACACAAAAGTAATAAAGAATTGGTACCTCCCAGAGACAACATTGCAATAAACAAACTGATCACTCCTTTGAAGGATTTGGAGTTTCAATCTGTTACTATTCCACAAAATGAGAATTCTACCGTGTGATGATAAGTCAAAGTTATGTACAGAGTTCCATATAGGAATGTTGCAGCAACGGACGATAATAGAATTTATCTTATCTACATGCACTTTAGTTTCAAGTATAGCTAGTAGATCTAAAGAATTAGACCTGATAAATTCCTTGATTTCAAACTGTTTTGAGGGTCATTGAGACCCCTAATATTCCAGCTTGCAATTTTCATAAAATAATACTAAAGAGAGGATTAGGAAGGTGTGTTACCTCCCTTCGGCTTTATTTTCCTCTGGCTTCTGGGTGCCTTTGTAGTCGGGGCTGGATTCTTTGCTTCTTGAATTAGTGGATTGAATGGATTCTGCTCTAATTGGCTAATTTCTTCCTCTTCATCAGGACCTGACTATTTCCGGAATTGGGAGGAGCAACAATCTTCATAACTTGAGTTTCTAGGACTTGATGATTACTCTGTGAGCTACCCTAGGGCTCAACAGTCAATTTGCCTATTAGAATCTTTGCTGGAATGGCTTTATCGTTCTTCAACATAGCTCGATTCTCTGTCTCTTTAGCCATCATACTTGCTGCAACTTTAGGCAACTTTGAGGAAGAATCATCAACCTGAGTACCCTCTACTAAGTTTATCTCATTTCCATCAAGGGACTTGTCATTTTCTGGTGGGGAGACATCTTCCGACTGTTTAGTCATCCATTTTGGTTTCGGCTTTTTGCATTTCTCCGTCGAATGACCAAAGCATTCACAGTAAGTACACCTGGAAGGAACCTGTTCATACTCAATTTTTTGTGAAATTGAAATACCTCTCGGGCCTTTCAAAGTTATTTCATCTGGTAATTTAGAAAGGGGATTAATTTCAACACAGAAACGGGCATAACTAAAACGACCCTTAGCAGCTATGATTCCATCGGTGCAAATAGGCTTGCCAATAACACTAGCGATTTTGCTCAAAACCGGTTGGGACCAAAGATGAAGTTTCAATAGAGGCAGCTGGACCCAAATTGGAAAACTTGAAATTTTTTTTGGGTCGATATCCATTTCTGGTGTCCAAGGCTGGAGAATCAATGGAAAGGTGAAGTAGCTCCAAGGGCCAGATTCTATCTCATCCAATTTTTCTTTAGTACTGAATTTGAAAAGGAAAATACCCTTCTCTATCAAGTAAGCAGAAACTATATCTTCATTACCCCAATTAAGCTTTACATACTTTTGAATTTTCTCGAGTGATGGCTTGTCACCGTACAAAAAACCAACTAAACAGTGCTCCCACTCTTGTATACCTGAATTCCATTCTTCATCATCTATCTCCACTTCCTTAGACGAGTATTGCTGTGGAAGAAATTTCATATCCAATCCCGCCGTGTTAGGATTTGAGGAGTATCAAGATTGGTCTTATTCTGGTTCGTGGGATTAGGATTTGAGGGTTGTGGATCAGGAGGGGCCATGGGGGCCAAGGTGGAAGGTGGCGGAGAGAAGAATTGATCGAAGCTGGAGAAGGGGAGGCGCAATATATCCCTTTGCTATCGTGCGCCTAGTGCATCTCTCACTTATTTCTCTCTCTAGGACCAAAAAAGTCTTTTTAACTCGTTGACTTAGCTTTGTTTGTTAAGTTTTTTTATGATAATAATAACTGTCACATCTCAACATAACTTTTTATATTTCCAATACAATTTTTTACATTTTTAATACAAAAAACACCTAAAAAACACACATTAAAAAAATAAAACAAACATGAATAGAACTTTTTAACAATTTTTCAAACCTCCTTAACAAGTACGCCAACTCACCTATGATACCTACAGGTCCTGATAAAAAAAAATAATAATAAAAAATAAAAAAATTCCAAACTTCCAAAATCAACCATTGAAAACCATCATCTAACCGACTAAACAAAACACGCCTCACTGGTCTAATAAGAACTGATTTGAAAGCTTACTTACCTAAACTTCCCTAATGGATGAAACTAAAGGATAATAAATTTCGTCACCAGTATCGACTACATTGTGTGTCTACAAAGGACACATCTGGCAATAAGTTAAAACTAGTCCAGAAAAGAAATTCATCAGGGCCTAATCCCGCAGGAAGGATGACACTAGATAGCTATCACCACACATCAACCTGCCCTACGACGTTTCTTGGAGCCGCCACCTTCAAATTCTTGCAACTTTTCCGACGATCTTACTTTTGCCCCATCTGGAGTTTTTTGCACATCAGCAGATGACTTCTCTTTGAATTTTTCCTTCGATTCTCCTGCTGCTTCTTTAGTCTTGGAGGAGCTATGTTTTACCTTTCCCAACCCATTTGCATTACCATCATCTGCAGCTTGTGGAGTCTTACTTTTCGACTTCACACCAGTCTTTGAGGTGGCTTCTTGTTTGCTGGACTTGCTACCAATTTTCGATATTTCTTGCTTGGACTTGCTACCAGTCCTGGGACTATCTTGTTGCTTAGATTTGCCTTTGGACATGACCCTGCTATCAGCATCTTTAGATCTTTTTGAGGAATTATCCACATGTTTATCACTAGCTCGTTGGGAAAGAGATTTGGAACCACCAATATTGTCATCAGTTTTGCCGTCGGATTTTCGGGGTCTGTCTTTTGACTTCGTTCCTTGCAATTTACTAAAACAAACAGACAGGTTAGGATTTACTTCGTATAAAAAGCTGACACAAGAAAATGCTTTTGCTACATTTGAAGACAGATTTTACGACAAACATTTTTGGGGCAAAAGAGCAAAAAATTGATGGACACAATTGCCTCTAGATAATGTGAATCAAGAAATTGGAGGGAACTTGAACGTCGTTACAAACTAATTTTCATTTTGGTTGGTTGTTATAAAATTCTTCAAAAAATTTCTCTCCCAAAATAGAGCCCTTTTTCTCATGGTTGTTAAAAATTATATTCCCTCCGTCCCAAAATGATTGTCCAGTTTGAATTTCCATTCTTAGTACACAAATTGTGCCGAAAGTGAAAACCGAACATGATTCAATCATTTTGGGACAAAGGGAGTTGAACATAACATGAACTAACCTTTTAGGAGAAGCTTCCGCCTTCCCACGTTTAACCGATACTTCTGGATCTGTTTTAGCTCTCTCTCGTTTTGGCCTGTGAAAAAATAAGCAGATCATCAACCAATATGTAAGCACATACCGTTTTGAAATACAGAATCACAAACTTGAAATACACAATCACAAACTAAGGGAACTAAAAAATAAAATAAGAAATTAAAGAATAGGGAGCTTCTATTACGCAACCTCCCCAACCCCACCAAAAACAAGACGACAAATTTTGCCCATAAAAGGTTCCACAAACAGAAAATAAAACCCGAAATAAGGAGCTACAAACAAATAAAAGTAACACAAGCCCAATAGCTATTAACTGAAAAGCAAATCAATCCATCTATAAGCACATAAGAATTCTGTTTACAGTTTGGCAATAAAATATGTTGGTAAAATGCTTGGAGTTGAATAATTATGGTAAAGATCACCATATGTACAGAAAGATCCCAAAGATACTAAAGTAATCACCCAACTAATGCTTCAAAAACTGACATAGATGCCTATGGCAACACCCGTATCATAATCTATAGCCATAAACTCCAGTGCTCAATCAAGAAATAACCATTTTACACACATGTAAAGAAATCCAAAAAACTTCTTATCATTGGCACAGCATCAAAGCTTCTATTATCCTACATGTTTTTTTTAAAAAAGGACGTTGTCTGAGAGTTTCAAGAAGATGGAAAGATGCATACAAGGGAGATGCAGCTTCAACACTGGCTGTTTCCTCAGAGGCATGCCCCTGTAACAAGAAGATGTCATCCTTTAAAATCGGGTATCAAACTTTGGCCATAAAGCATACTCAAGATTAGCCATAAAGCACATTCAAGATGATGATGGGCCAAAACTCACTCACCTCAGATGAAACTGAATCATCATTAATTATTTCCCACCGTTCTCTTTTGAGATTCAAGGTTTCCACATCACCATCATTATACACCACCTGATCAAAAGATAGAACCAATTCAAGTTGATGTCAGCAAAGAAACTAGACAGGAGAGTTTCCAAACCCAAAACCAGGCAGCTTCTTCACCAACCTTATGCTTTTTCTTGGCACTGTCAAAAGATTCAATCACACCATCGTAGTACCTAAAAAGAAACATGACATCAGTATCAGTGGAGTCCAGATTCAATCTAGAACTAGTGTTAAGAGATGTTGACGCAAACATGCAAGTGATGACTAAGCTTTCATAATGACCAAAGAGAAAACAAAACAAGGGATTCAACAACATGGCACAACTTGAAAGGGAAGGTAGGGGGCACCAGCCCACGACAATGAGGTCACCCTCCTCAAGGCCCAAGACAACGTAGGTCTCCTTACCCTAAAAACCAACTGATTGATTTTAAATAATTTTAAAGAGGAAAGCAACTTACGCACGATCTTGTGGCCACCAGACTTTGACCTTCGAACCAACTAAACTGTCATCGTATGTGACATTCCCAGTTACCTAACATGTAAGAATAGCAGGAATTATAGGTTAATAAATACATCTCTTGAAATATTTACTCCTACGCATAAAGTAAAGGAAGAATATAGATTAACATAATGGGAACAGAAAAAAAAAGGCAGGAAAGAAACAATTTTTTTTTTAATGGAAAAAAAGGAAGCAAGCCTAAAACTTCTGCACAATATAGTGTAGTGCTAAATTCCATGCAAAGAATCAACATCCACATCGGGCAGCCTACAGAGGCAGCCACTATGAAGTAAAGGCTGAAACAAGTAAAGATAGACACAATATAACAAAGGACAAGGAGAAGCATCCAGTTCCAGGTCACACAGAAAATCAGGATAAAGTATACACCTTCTGTTGGCTGGCAGCTGGCTTTCTCTTGGAAGGCGTCCTGGCATTTTCTTCAGTTTTAGGAACTTTAGAAGATGTCTTTGTTGACTGTGTTTTCTGCAAACAAGAAAACCATGTGAAACTGGATGTAAGATACAGGCAACCAAATTTAGTACATATCCCAAGAGATAAATTACTTTCGAATTAGCTTCACTCTCCAAGATAGCTTTCTGACGGATTTTGCTTTCAATTTTCCTCTTCAATGAGTGATCCATGGGATCACTACTTTCATCCACTTTTTTGCCCAGCTGCTTTGACTGTTTTTTCTCTGAACCACTTTCCCCTCCGCTTTCATTTTGAGACGTATCCTCATCAGCTTTCTTAGAAGTTTGCAAAGGTTGTTTTTTCTTTGAGCGCCTGTGTTGCTTAGCTTCTGAGTCGCGTGTTCCTTCAGACACCACACCCAATGAAGGTGTGTCTTCCTGATGTGAGTTAACTTTGTTCACATGTTGCTCAGCATTTTTGGGATGATTCTCATCGTGTAGACTCCCACTTTGAGAAGGGGAAGAAGTGTTCGCAACGTCAGTCTCAGATCCTTTTGGTGAAGAAATGTTCTTTACAGTGTCTGTATAAGAGGATTTGGAAGGGTGAAGAGCATCATCCTCCCTTGAAGAATCATGTAGATCTTTCTCAGGATTTTCTTGAGGATCAGACTGATTCTTGACTTCTTTCGCGCCATCAACATGAGATGTATCAGAGGATTCCGATGCATTCATTGAGGAGATAGGCTTGTCCACGACTTCAGATTCAAATTTAAGTGGCTTCCGAGGTTCTGATTCGCCATCTTCAGATTTCGAAGCTGACTTGTCAGCAGATGGTTCATTATCAAGATCCTGCTCTTCAACGTTTACTGAAGAGACTACTTTCAAGCTTTTCCCTCGGTTTTCATTCTCATTGTCATTACCACCATTCGTTGAGTTAGGAGGTCTGGGGTCCTTATGATCAGCATTCATAGCACCAGTAATGGTTTTTACCACCTGTCAGAAAAGGATCATATCAGAGTCTTGAGAAGCAGCCAATGAAATTTCACAACATCCAAACTAGTGCAAATAAACCGTTTGGGGGAGAGTACATGACTTGTCCCCTGTGGACTTGAAATCCGAAATTGAAGAGAAAGCTAATAAGCAAGGCACATGCAACATTGTGTATGCCTATACAGTTCCAAATAGATTTCCATGCAGTAGAAACAGATCAATATATAATCAAACATAGTAAATCTTATAGCAGCAGTCGAAATGATGCCAGTAACATACAGATTGATCAGTAGATGTGTTTTCATTCATTTGCTCAACAGTTGAAGAAGGCCCTTCACAAACAGCAGTAACAACTTCACTATAATCATCCAAAGAAGTGCCCAAAGATTTTATGGCCCCGCTAAGGTAAGGCTTAAGCTTGGATGAACATTTTTCAAAAACTTTCTCCGCCAATTTCACAGCAACTGGGTGGACTTCCTGAGCAAAGAAAGAAGAAAACTAATCAGCAAATGACAACGGAATAAGCAAGGTCAGCAAATGTCATTTAAAAAGCAAGTAAAAAAGAGAAAGCCATTAAGAATCTGAACAGAACCTGATTGTCTTTTTTCATGCAAGCTAACAGCGGGTTGAGGACCTCGGAGGAAATATCTTCACTTTCATCTAATACAAGAGTCATTATTGTCTCCATTGAAGTAAAGATATTTTCCTTGTGAAAATCCCTGGAAATTTTAAACCCATAATTAAATGCAAGCAGAAGGACACTACATATAGGAAAAAGTGCAAAACAAGACTCTGAACAATAACTACACAACATTCCCAAGGCAAACGAGTTTATCTGGTATACCATGCACATACCATAATAGCCAGATCCATCCGGTGTATCATAATTGGTATAAACACCTTCTAGTGATATCCAAACTTAATAAATTTCCTTAAGAGGTCAGGTGAGTTTTCAGACAGCATCAGCAATCATCAATATGAAAGGTTCTCTGAAAATATTAATGACCAAATTGCTTATTTAATCCCTAAATCACATTTCCTCTCAAAATTTCAATTAGTCTCGATAACAGCTTTAATCCCAGGAAACATCCCTCTTTTCGTACCAGGAAAGCTAAATCACATCCAATGTCTCACATGTCATTAACCTACATGGGTCCATCTGGGAAGCATAGTATTAATTACCTAGGAAGTACATCTATCCAACTAGTGGGGAAAATGTTAATATGCATTTTAAGAATAGTTAAAAATGTCTGTGGAAAAGATACCCTTGATTAATTGACACCTTCACAGCTTTAAGTTATGCATATGAAAACATGCAGCCAATGAGAAAAGGCACAGCTTTCACTTCTATAGTTATAGAAAGTTTCTCATATTCGTAAACCACAAACCAGTAACACCAAATTTGGTAAATACATCATGGCAGCCTTCAAATGAAACCATAAAGCAATAGTTATGTGCATTCATAGAGGAATTGAAATGTTAAAATGAAAACGAAAAAGATAACTACAGTTGGAAGAAGAATTCTACCGTATGTTTCCGAGGAAAAGAGTGAACATTTCGGCGATCAGCGCCTCACATTCTAAATCCAACATGACAACACAAGATCTAACTTTGGCCACGGTTTCAAGTATCATCACCCTCTTTCCATGAGATCGGCTAGACTCATCAGACAAATCCTCAAATGAAGATACAATGAGTTGAAAAACGTCCTACATTCCAGTAAAGGAAATAAATCATAAACTGGTAAACGGAAAAAAGGAAAGCAACAAAAAAGAAATTCAGAATTCAGATACCTTCATTTGGTCATCTTCATAAGGAGCTTCGGGTGCAGTTATTCTCGTAATCTCACTAATGCATGAAGCAACTGCAACTTTCACATCGACATTTGCATTCCTAAGAAGTTCATCTGAAACCAATGTGCTAGTTAGTGGAGCTAGTGCCACTTGCATGGATTTGGCAGGTGATTGCTCCACTCTTGACAGGTGCTTCTCAACTTCCTAATAGTGCCAACAAAATACATCAAGAGTTTTTATTTTATTCTTCAATAACTGAATACATCAATTAAGTAAAGAAACGAAATATCTTCAAATATGGAACGCAATAGAACTCCCTACTGGCAATATAAATGTAAAGCCAATAGTTTAATGCATCAAAAAGACAGCCAAACAACAACAGTGTGGGAAATTCAGTGCCACGAAAGCACTTAATATACTCACCTTCACAATTAATGTGGCTTTCTAAATATGGTTCCAGATCTAAGCAAAAACTAAAGGAAATCTATCAATCAGTTTAATGAGACTAGTGAAATTTTATAGCATTCATCAATATCAACTAAGTAATCACCAAAGTCCTCTCAGTAAAACAATAAAGAAAATTCAGGAGAAAGTTATCATTAGACTACTCGGCATTACCACATGATGACCATGAATAAACATAGATCTAAATTGTCAAACATGCACTGATACACAGAATAATGCATGCAACTACTCAACAAAAGCGCAGCTAAAAAAAATCTAATCGCAGATGACATGGTCAGCAAAAGAAAAGCATGATTTTGCAAGACAAGACTGAAAACCTAAGTGGGCATTACAAATAAATTGTTTTACTTTCCCTCAAAAGGCCTCTATTCGGCAAAACAATTATAGTAGTACTGCAGCATTAGCATTAAAGTGGAAGCAAAAAACACCGATAAAAAACAAAACAGATAATGCAGCACAAACTCGTAAACGATCTTTAAGTATTGATGGATTATGTACACGGACTCTTCTACAGAATAAATTTTCATATCCAAATATAGACAATCAGATTAAAGTGCCATAAAACACACACTCTGAGGAAACCAAAAACATATGTGATGTTCTAAGTCCATTAAGCTGCCATCCAAAAATTTCCTTCACAATATATCAAGAGTAATAATTCACAAAGCACCGTATCAATCTAAACTAAATATTAGTCAACAATGTACACATGGGTACTTATATATGATTCCGCATTTTGCCACCTTGAATCTTCATTCGTACTTCACGCAACATTTAGTTTTTCAGCTAGCAGAAGCAACTGTGCCAACTCCACAAAACTATATTATCATGGAGACGAACAGATTATCCAAACTTACCTACTGAGCCAATAAGCTCTGTTATAGAGATGTGGAAGGGCATGATTCAATCAGTATACTCAGATAACAAGTGAGCATAACCAGTAACAAAACTAAAAGAAGACATATATCTCACTGTACATCCCGGTCCATTATAGAATTAAAATGGCAGGTAAACCCCATTTTTTGTCCCCTACAGATTAGGTCATCAAATTAACTTTGGTGGCAGGCAATAACAACTATTCATTGCGAAACCCACAGAGAACTCCAGGCGTCTCCAACCCGAACCATTCATAGCAAAGTTCAAGGGTGAGGCAAGACCCATTATCTAACAATGTATTTCTTCACAGGTTAAGAGGATAAGGAGGGGATAAAGGAAACCTAAAATGCACTGATTATACACGCAGCTATCTGTAGCACGCTCAACAAACTGTGACCCATATAAAAATAACATTGTCCTTAAAAATTCATAAACTTATTTTTGTTTCCTTCCAAAGCCCAACGATAACTTGTTAGCAGAGAAACCTAACGAGATAAGTGTGTCATTAAATGATATATACAAACAAACACCCACAACATATGCATAACAACAAATTTGACCACAGGCATATAAGGCGAATAAAAATTCCTGCTGTTCTACATGGCAAATTATTTAGTTCATACAGATCATCATTATGAGGAAACTAATTTAAACAAAGAGACGAAACAAAACCAATGAATAGAGAAAAGAAACGTTGAAGGGGATGGAAAATTTGAACAAACCAACAGCAAGAGTAATAAATAAATGATTGAAAGAGGAAAAGATAAGATATGGAGAAAGAAAGTGGAGAAGGGGCTCACGTCTAGCAAAGGGAGAAGGTCGTCGACGGAAGAAGAAGAAGATTTGAGAAGCTTCGTGCCAGCATCCTTGAGCTGTTCCTCGAGTTCTCTTTCTTCGGGTGACACCGACATCTTGTCAGTCATATCTCAGTTCAGTTCTTCCACCAGCAGATCTTTTTCAAAATTTACAAATTCTGAGATTCTTAATTCAACCCAAAACCATTGGAGGTGTACAAAACCCTAGGTGGGGGAAGACGACGAAGAAACAAAAACGAAATAAAGGAGCAGGAAAATTAGGGTTACTGGGAACAAGCAAAACCCTAAAATCAAAACGAAAAGAGAAGGAAAAGAAAAAAAGACAGAACCAGAGAAAGCGGATCTCTCTTCAATTCGCTTTCACAGGGCAAAGAAGAACACAACCCCAGCTTATCTTCGTCTTCTATCTCTCTCTAATTCCTGAAATTTGAAATCCCCAGTTTTTGTTTTGTTTTTCTTTTTTCTTTTCCGAACGACTAAAAAAAATTATATATTTGGCTTCTGCTTTTCTATATATAGGGAGGGATAAACAGAAGCCAACCTTTTTTTGTTTTCTCAACGAGTCACACTTACGTACGTCGCGGTCCCTTTTATTATTATTATTACTAATACTACTAGATGGTACCCGCATGATGTGCGGGATAGATAAATTATGTATAAATCAAACATAATAAAAATCAAAGAAATATTTTATATTTTAGTAAATTGATATATAATATAAAAACACTAAGTTAAATAATGTTACATTAAAAGTAATTTTTATGCGCTACTTATTTATAGAAGAAAATAAATAGATCCATATATTAATCTATGTGTTAAATATATTTTATTTTCGAGAATCATCAACATATATTTCGCCATGTTGTCCCAAAGAAAACATCAAATATTGAAATTATTAATTAAGATTGGCAAAGAAACTCACCGTGATGTGCATTCGAAAAATCCTTGCTGCAGAAAATATTTGCCCATAATTTCCAAAAGTTAGAAGCGAAAAACTTTTGACACAAAAAAATAATGATTATTAAAAAGAAAAACATAAATCCTAAAAAAATGAGAGAAGAAAAAGAAGAAAAGATTCCGGTATAAACTGGGATTGCAACCTAGTTGAGTTTTATAAGCACACTTTATGTATACATAATAATTTTATTCACATGATTAATGCGATTGGAGTGATTATAGGCATACGTTTATATTTGATTTTGTTAAAATAAAGTAAATGGATATTCGTGTATGCAATTACGACTGATGATATATCTCTAAAAAATATTATCTACAATTTTTTTAATTATTTCAAATTTCAAAATAATATTAATATTGTTTAATGATCAAACCAATATGTAATGGTATTATTCAATCCAGTCGGAAAATTATTTCAAATCAATCAGTTTTAATGTTGAATTAAAGAATCACTGATTATTTTGTAGTTATTATTTTTGAATTTCAAAAAAGCATTAATACTGTTTAATGAACAAACCAATATTAATGGCATTTTCAAGCCAATCAGAAATTTTTTTCAAATCAATCAGCTTTAATGTTGAATTAAAGAATCATTGATGATTTTGTATTTATTATTTTTGAATTTTAAATAATCATTAATATTGTTTAATGATTATCAAGACGTAATATTATTATTCAAGCCAATCGGATAATCTTTTTCAAATCAATCTTATTTAATGTTGAGATTTTAAAAATTTTTCGTTTTCTTTTTCATTTTAGGGAATGTAAAATAGAAAGTTTACCACACAATTAATTGATATACTTTAATTAAGAATTGATAATAATTTATTAACTGGAAATTTAAAGGACCGTTAGCGTAATTATTGTAAATATTTTTTGTGACAACCTATAAGGAAATGACACATAGGATTTTGTCCTATGTGTCAAAGGGGAGAGAAGTTTGATTTCCTCTCTCTGGTTTCTCTCTTAGTATAATACTATAGATTCCTGTGCGTTGCACGAGTTTTTAAAATATCTTTATCATTTTCAAATTATTAATTAACAATGATTTATAATCGCGTGATTTGTTATTCACAATTTATTTTTGTTATAAAAGGGATAAGATCGTAATTATAAGACTCGGAAAACTTGTTACGGTAAACGTGTTCTCCCGATTTCAAGCATATGTTTGTCATGCGGGCGTGAGGATTTGCTTGTGATGGTTTACTGTTTTTTACTGTGATCTTTTTTTAATTAAAAATTTAATGACTTGTAATATTAATTAGTGCCATGAGAAAATTTTTTTATCCTTAATAATGAAAAAGAGGGAAATGAAAAAAAAAAAGGAAAAGAAGAGATAATCATAACAAGTAGAGTAAACTACAATATGATTTTTTTATATTTGTCAAAAAACTTAATTTGGTCACTGAATTGGTCAATTACATTTGTCTTTTACACTAATTTAAACTTTTTTATTTTTTTTTACACTTTACATTTAGTGATTCTTGGGTTGATCCATTATTGATCAAGTCATCCAGGACATTTTCAGTAATATCTAATTTAGAAAAAATAATATTAAAAATTGATTAAAATAATATAAAATATATTATATTAATTTATAATTAATTTAAAAAAATTAAAATCTAAAAATTCACATTTTTTTTCAAAATCGAGTTTTTTTTAATCCCATAGTGACAAGCCGTCGTCACACTAGTCAAATAATTAATTACCTACTTAATACAATTACTAGCAGTAAAGCAGAAAGCAGGGTCGATCCCACAGAGAAGGTTACCAAGTACCAGTTAAATTATTTCTTATTATTATTTAGATTAATAATTCATCAATTTAAATTAATCTAAACCTAAAACTATCAATTACAATTAATTTAAGATTTTACACAAATAAAAGAAAACCTAGGGTAAAGGGTTCACCTACCGACTATTCAGTTTAACTCAACCTATAGATATGTGACTTTGGACTTTTATTAATCTCACAACGATTCACCTATTTAATAACTATTCACTATCGTGATATAATTCTCTTACTCAAACTAATCCTATGACTACTGTCGTGACTATAGGATTTAATTAGAGTACACTAAGAACCCTAGAATCTATAGTTGCAAAGACGGTGTTCCTACTTTCGTGGCTCACTATCTAAGTTTAATATTCCCACGAACTAGTGCTAACCTTCAACCGTCGTTCCTTCAGTTAAACACCTTTAAAGCATGCAAGTGGTGATCAAATACTCACATGGAATAAAAACAAGAATATTAAATAGCAACTAATGAAAAAGTCACAATCATGAATTTAATCAAATTAAATAGTACGGCGGCTACATCCAAAACCCTAGATTAAATTATTTAGCTACACATCATCTCAAAAATAAATAAAACAATGAAACTCGGGAGAAAGTCAGCCGAAAGTTGAGTATGAGGTTGATGCGTTGCCGCTTCTCTTGGCGATGATGGTGCATAGGTGATGATGCTGCGGTCTTGCGTGGGTTAATTATGGTGGCGTGGTGGTAGGGAGGTGTGATGGATGATGGAGACCATGTGGTGATGAGGTGCGTGGAGGTGTGGGAATGTGATTTTGTTTTTTGTGAGAGTTAGGCGTGGGTTTTATGAGTGAGAGCTGGTGGTGAAGGTGGAGAGGAGTTTGTGCAGGGGAGGTTTGATGCGTGGGAATGGAGGAGAGGAATAAGGTGATTGTTGTGTGAGGTTTGGGGCTGCGTGAAGAGAGGGTTTTTGGTGAGTTTTTCGGTCAAGTTCTCTTTCAAAAATAAAATCTTAATCCTCCTTTTATAGGCTTTTGTCAAACCCTATTTCTTCAGGAATAAGAAACTTATTTTTTTTCAAGCCAATTTAAATTAAAACTCCTCCAACTCTTCAAGTGCTTTAATTTCTTCCTTGTCAATTTATCAAATCTTCAATTCTCCCTTTGAGTTGCTTTTTCTTTTCAATTTAGTCCAAAATCTCAACAATTCTTCCATTTGAGTACAAAACCTACAAATAAAAATAAAATCATATAAATAGCATATTTGTACTCAAAATATGTTGCAAAAAAATCACAAATTAGGGATATAATAAATAGGTAAAATATAAGCATATCACATGGTTCCCACATCCAGTATCTTATTATTGACCTTATTCTTTAACTTTTTCCTCCATTCCCCTTGTTGGACACTTTCTCTTTCCCAAATCCCGTCCTAGATGCGGATTAAAAAAGTTAAAAAATAAGGTTTATAATAAGAACCTGGATGTGGTGGGGTGTTAATCTTCGACACGAGACAAAAACACGAAGTCTAACACGTAATAAGTGAGTTTAAGATTGAGTTTTGACGGGTTTGGGTGGAAATCAGATCGAACCTGCGAACACGTTTAATGAAACATGCAGAATTCATGTTAACCTGCCAGGACCCGTATTCATCCGTTTAACCCGAAATTCAAAATAAGTAATTTAAGAACTTATTAGGTAAGTATTAAAAACATACTATCTAAAGTCTAAACCCTATATATACTCATATTATCTAGAATATTTATTTTTTAGTTAGTTCTAAGTATACTATCATGCTTATGATGTGTTATTTAGTTAGTTATTTCCTATTAAATTCACAAGAATTAAAAAAAAAAAATCGCATACTTAATGTTTGTAGACATCTACTTATTGTTTAAGTTATAAGTACTTAAAATTTAACTTTTTAAAACAATGTCTTAGTTTTTTTAAAAAAATGTATTTTGTTAATTGCACATATATTAAATTATTTTCGGGCATTTCATGTTGTGTCGAGCCATCCGTATTATTATCAAATCGTGTTCAAGTTCAAAAAATTGACTCGTATAGTTAAACAGGTTGCGTACAAGTTAGTAAATATATATTCGGGTTTGCGTCGGATCCGACCCGCAAACCTGAAACCCAACTCGATTGACACCCTACTGTAGAGCCCACCACATAAAAAAAATCAGATTTTGGATTTTTTTTTTTTGAATTTTGAAATTTTGAAATTTTTGTTTTTCTGATTGATTATAAATCAATATACTATAATTAATATTATTTAAATCAATTTTTGTTTTCTTATATTTTGGAAATTAAACATTACCAAAAATATCCCTTTTGACTTGATCAATAAATGGTCAACCCAAAAACCACCAAATGTAAAATATCAAAAAAGTAAAAAGTACTAAATTAGTCTAAAAGACAATGTAACAGACTATTTTAGTGAAATTTTTAATGTAAAGAACTAAATTAAATTTTCTAGTAAATAGAAAGGACCATTTGATCAGTTTAATCTGGTATTGTAAATATGATATTCTAAAAATATTAACTCTCAATCTAACAGAAGTGCTATCAATATATCAGTTCCTAGAATACTTGGATTTATTTACAATTATATTCACAAAACAGTTATTAATTATCTAATTAGTTAATGATTGGTTATTTTGTAAATATATTCCTTATTTAATTTCATGATAAGAGTATGATTGATTCATCTTGTCACATTTTGGTACTGCATTAGTTTTGAAATTTATTGATTGTGCAGATAAATTCATTATATATATATATTAGTAATTATGATGATTTAGTTTGGACATATTTATGATCCTCGTGCAATAAAAGTATGCAATGAAGAATATGGTAATTATTTTTAACACTAAAATAAAGTAAAAAGAATTGTTTAACCAAATTACAATATTTTTTACAGTTTAATGAAGGAGAGTTGTAGAGATGATACGTGTCACAATTGTCCTAAACTAACTCACTGAACGATACGTGTCAATTACAAACTCTCCATTAATTAGTATTTATCCCGCATGTTGTGTGGGCTAGTGGCGGAAAGATGAAGACCAGTTGGGGACAGTCGCTCCCCTTCACTTAAAAAAAATTTAATAAGAGTTCTTTGAAAATTTTAGTACAAATTTTGAAAAATAATAATTTTGCCCTTGCAAAATTTTTTTTACACCTTCTGGTACAGGAGAAAAAATTACATCATTTAAGATATATATATATATATATAAGTCTAATGATTTAATTATTATATGACATTTTCGATGGAGTGATATATGATAAAAAATAATGTTAATGATATAAATTATTGTTTAAGTTTTAATGTCAATTTGTTTTGTTATTTTAAGTATATTGAGAATAATTTTCAAAAATTTAAGCTTTGTTTCTTAGGTTTTTTTGATGGTATTTTCAAAATATTTAAATAATAACTGTTTTATCCCAGCATATCTTTTTACATTTTCAATACACATTTTTATATTCCCAATACAAAAAACATCTAAAAACACACACTAAGAAAACGAAACAAACATATGATTCAGTGTAACTTGTTGTCCATCTTTTTCGTTTTGTTGATTTATGGCTTTATATTTTTAAAAAAGTATTATCTTAAATTTTTTTATAAGAATCTCTCTAAATATTTCTATTAATGTCATATTTTTTAAACTCTCCCTCTAGTATTTCTCATTATTTATTTCCACAAACTTATTTTTATTTTATTTTTATCTCTATATACCTTTTGCAACCTTTCCTCAGAAATTTGTTCATAATTTTTTCCTATAACATAGTGTTTATTTCAAACTCTCTCTCTAACATTTATAATTATTTCTTTCCATAAACTTATCTTTATTTTCTTTTTAAATCTCTATATACCTTTTGCAACTTTTCTTTAGAAGTTTGTTCGTAATTTTTTTTCTATAATATAGTATTTACTTCATTTTTTTTCTTTTGTTTTTGTTGCTTCATCTTCACCTTTTTTTTCCTATTTGATGACCCCTTTTCAAAGCTTCATTTCTTGAAAAAATTGTAATAATTTTTCACTATTATCTTGGTTTCTTTTTTCGGATTTTTTAATTCTCTACATAATTTTTTCCACCATATAATTATTTTTAATTTCACAATATGTTTTTTTCTACTGTTTGTCTCTTACAAAATCCTTCATTCTTTTTCTTATGTTAGAAATTTCTCTCTATTAATCTTTACATTTTGTTTTATCATCATAACGTTAACTTTTCTACCATTATATCATATGGAAAAAAATAAAAGAATATATAAATTATTATATAAATTACTAGTAATCATTTATTATATTTTTTATAATTTGTTATAATATATATGATATAATATATTATTACATTATTAAAAGTTTGGTTGATTAATATATAATTATATTCTTAGTACTATTATTATTTTACCTTTTTTATTTTATAATTTTTACAACATTATGATTATTAATCATTTATTAGTATTGTACATTAAAAATATCTTATCATTAAAAAATTTACAATCAAAGCACCACCATCTAAAATTAAAATCAATAGACTAACCAATGAAAAAGAAAAAACTACACTAACCAATGAGAAAGAAAAACCTGATAATGATTACACTTTAACATATTAACTTCTAAGACTACGTACCCATGAAACAATTTACTTTTTAATTAAAGTGTTCTTTTTTCCTCTAATAAAACTGTTTTTGGTATTGAGGAAGTTGTTTTTCATGGTTCACAATTTTACATTTTTTAGTGAATTGATTTTTTTAAAAAACAAAAGATACGAAGTATTCAGAATCCATGAATCAAATGAATTAAATGAATCTTCCATTTGCCCAATAGTCCAACAAGGCACGCCAAGATTTTATTTTATTTTTTTTTTGTGAAATATATGTCAAAAAAATGTAGAAATTTTTGAGCTATAAGGAATATCAGGTGGAACATTGAAGAAGCTACAGTAATAAAGGTTTTTCGTTTTTCTTTGATAATTAAGGAATGCAAAAGAAAAATTGAAAAAAAAAATCAATTCTTAATGTTTTTCCCATAAAAAATTTTCCGCATATGTAAAATGAATTGATGTTTTTGAGAAGTCTTTTGTTGACCTCAAAAAAAAAATACATTACCAGTTAGTAATGAATTATTATTATAGAGAGGGTTTTTCGTTTGTCTTTGATAATTAAGGAATGTAAAAGAAAAACTGAAAAATATCAATTCTTAATGTGTTTCCCATAAAAAAATTTTCGCATATGTAAAATGAATTGATGTTTTTGAGAAGTCTTTTGTTGACCTCAATTAAAAATATATTACCAGTTAGTTATGAATTATTATTATAGAGAGATATCCCAATTAATTTATTTTTACCTATAAATTTATAATTTACATTAAAAATTACTATTAAATGATGGAGTGATGTGGTTGTGACATGTGGACTTATATATCTAATTTTTTGCCACGTGGATTAGCCTATCTAGTTTTGCGCCATGTGTCCGATTGAAAATTCTCCCTTAATATATATAGAGATAGAGATATAGGTTATTATTAGTATTATTATTATTTATTATATATCTGATTCCCATTTATGTATTACTCATTTTTACAATATTTTTATTTTTTGTACATATAGTAACAAGTGATATTAGTATTTTACCAATCATTATTATTTAACAACTAGATTTTTGCCCCTGTGTTGCACGGGTTATTTTAATTGTTCAGTTATAATTGGAAATTTATGATAGAAAAAAGTGAAATGTATAATGAAAAAATAGTGACTTATACGTTTCCCTTATTTTGTTGCTACTTTGACGTGAAATTTTTTTTCTAAAATTACAATTTTACCCCTAATTATTATATACGCATCAACGACTATGCATTTTCACCATATATCTTTCATTGTCTCTATTACTGTTGTTTATGATATAATGTCAACATTGAATGATGAAAATATTTAAAATACTTGCAAACAGTTTTAGGATATCATGAATTGATTGTTTGGCATTACTACAATATCAATTGGTTTATTGTTTTAAAGAGAAACCAAATAATAGATCACATTATTCCTGCAAAATTCTCTTCTCTATAACATTTATAATATGATTATGATACGATTTTCGTTTTTTTCTATTAGAAACTTTTCTGTGCATATTTGATTTTTTATTTTGCATAATACATTGCAAAGTTAGCACTCAAAAAAATGTTTTATGTGAATGAAGATTAATCTTTCCAACTCCTATTTAATTATAATAAGAAAAACAAAGAGCAAATCAGATTTGTTTTCAATTCAGTATAAATGTGAACATTTTGTCAATTAGAGTATATGTAATTTAAAAGATGAATTACCAACATAGTTTGCTGAAAATTTTATAGTTTGTATAGGAGAATCATCCATTTTGAAAACTTGTAACCTTGTGCGGTTCACAAATCACAATATAGATAGTACGTTGCTTGAGTTGTGATAGTTTTTTAGCGATAAATGTCAAGTAAAATTAAAATAATTAGTTTCTTAAAAGCAAAATACAAATATAAGAAAGTATGTTTTAAATAATAGAACTTAAAATAAAGGAAGAAATAAGATTAAAAATTCAAAAAACTGATAATGGGACACAAAAATTTGAATAAGATTTCAAAAAATACATTATGGGCATGTGCTGGAAAATGTCTTAAAATTATATTTTGTGCGTCAGAAAATTTGAAAATCTACATATATATATAAGGGCGAGTTGACCGGATATCCGCCTATTTAGGTACGGCAGTCGGTTGAAATCCTTCCACGTGTCATTCAGTTATTGGAGACAGGATTGTCTCTGGGCCCTTCAACCACTCCTCCCGGTTTGTCTTCTCCTTCTTTCGCTATTCCTGCAGTCTTCTATTCTGCTCCTACTCCTCTCGGTATTTTTCCCTCAACGGCTGCCAAATCTGATTGTCTGTGTTCATGTGCGCAAATGGATTCACGAATTGATCAATCAAAAGACAGAAGAATCACCATTAAAATGGACCATCTTGTTCCTCTCCCAGTTCCCATCGCCGCACCGGTTCTTTCATCTTTCCTTCCATCTTTCTTTCAAATTATCGAGAAATAGTTTTAATCGGTGGAAGGAAAGATATTAGCCAATTCGAAAGTCAGGTTAGATTTTATTTCTCTGATTCTTTTCTAATAACAAGAATTTTTTTTTTTTTTTGACAATTTGATGCGATTGAAGGCCATGGGTAGACTGGGTAATTTAGGTTCAGTGTGTGAGCTATAATAGAAAGAATTTTGTTACATTGTCCAGCTGTTTGTGATGTTTTATGGTTTTCTTTCATATTTTTGGTCTGCCAACTGCTCTTGGAGTTGCTTTCATGAAATTTTGTATGTTGTTAAATTAGTGGGTCGATGACCAAACTATTGAATTGATCAGAGCTTATAAACTTTAAGAAGAGGAGTAGTATGGATTTCTTAGTGGTTGGCCATTTTCGGAATTTGAATTGAATTTGAAATTTGGTTCGTGGTGAGGACAATTACTGTTCAAATCCTTTTCTTAAAGAATTTAGCTCGCTCATTCAATGAACCTATCTAGGAACAACAATTTGTCTCAATTTCAATTTATGGATTCTGTTTTGGAAGTTAAAGAAAAGAAGCATAAAATAATTGGTAGGTTTTCATCTACTAGAGATCCTAATATGTGCGATGTCTAGAATCTTATAGACGCTAATTAAATGGAATTAAAGATGTATGTAAAAAATATGCATGGGCTTTTGTAGTAGCTTTAGAGAGAGATGATTCTGGATATTTGATTCTTTCTCAGGTTACGTTCTTTTGAAAACTTACAGCATAACTTGGCACCAGTTTCTAACCACTAATTTTAAGATTAGTCGTACTCCTGTGAATAGCTGTCATCTTTACATTATTACCCCGCAAGTCCTTTTTTAATGCCTTGCATTCCCATTTACTCGGTTATGGTTTAAACTATCTCAGTTGTGTCTTGCAGGAAAAAGTCATTGAGAAAATAGATGTGATTCAATTTTCTCTGAGAAGGATAACATTTGAGAGGAGCTTCTTGAGTTTGAGACAGATGGACCTCTTTCTTCATTGAGCAAAACAAGCCATATACGGACTGAACAAAGCTGCCACGGTGGTGACGACTTAGAATGAGAGTGTGATAGCATTATTAAGTAGAATGGATGATTTAGGATGACAAAATTGCCTCACCTCATAGTTTTGCTAAAGTAATTCTAAGTGGTTAGGGAGTTTACATGATTAAGAGATATGCACAAATGATTACTTTTTCATTTGTTGCTGCTACTTAAACTTACATCCTATGTGTACATAGTTTCACATTCCCATTTAGTATAGGATTTGGGTCAAGATAGTAAGGTATTAGTTTCACAAACTAATCAAAATAGGATTAAGAAAGTTAATAAAGGATTAGTATAAAATATGCATATGCTAAAGCAACACCAGAAACAAAAATAAATTTACCAAGTAATATTATTAAAACTTTGAAATATATTTCAGAAATTATTGTTCCCAAAGCAAAACAATTAAACTGATAATGATATGTGCGATTAAAATCTGGGCTATCATTCCCCCATTTGCCGCACCCCAACCTAGTATATATCAAAGACGTGGTAATAAAATAAGAATATACATCAATAATAAAACGAAAAAAAAATAAAAAAAGAATCTTGTGTTTTTTCTAAATCATATAAAAAACATGTGATAAAATATACTTGAATAATATTCATTACAAAATATTTGAATTGCGAATATGATACCTTACATCTCATTTTTTTAATCTCTTATTGTCATTACATATCTAATTTAATCTATTTATATGATTTTTAAGTAGATAAAACGTAGAGTTAGATTCTAAAAAGTCAATCAAGGCCTGTATTGATTAAAAACATAATTTATATCAAAATTTTGGTTAAAAAATCCTAAAAACGCAAGTAACTTGAACATTAAAATGACTAAGAACAAGCATAAGTATGTCATGAAATATTATTCGAAAAACATCAATTATTTTGATCCTCAAACTTTTCAAATATATGATTAAATAATCGTATATCATTGTTTAATACTTGCATCACATTTATTCTAATATTCACTCCTTAATAGGCATATTCACGATGTTCCAATAGTCAATAAAGGTTTCATAATATGGGTGTTAACATATGTTATTAATTTTGATGTGAGTGTAAAATGATAAATATTTATATCAATTGTCATAGGGATTAAGGTTTCAAAACAAATGAGATCAATAAAAATATCGGTAGTGTTTCACAATACTGAATTAATATACATTAAAAAATGTACATACATTTAAAGCGATCGGTTTACATAATTATACACAATTATACTAATATTCTAACCCACAATTAGATGAACTATAGTGAGGTCATTGCCACAATTTTTTTATTTAATAATTATAATCTTTTTTGTTAAATTTTTTTTTGTTACTAAAACCATAATCAACCATCTGATTACCCTATCAAGCCCCTTTTAATCTAGTGCCCTTGCAATTGCAAATGAAAACTGCAGTTGCATTTATAATGAAAACAGTTGGCTGCCAACGGTAACAGTAGTACTATTACTAATATTGTTGTAGCTACCACTGGTAATCCTAAGAAAGTGAAGACTAATGAAACCAACAAGCTGTCAATTGTAGGAGATGATGGGCAACAGTTCGACTTGCAAGATCTTCTAAGAGCATCTGCCGAGGTGTTAGGGAGCGGCAACTTTGGTTCCTCATATAAGGTTGTGCGTATGGATGGTCTTACCGTTGTTGGTTAAAAGATTTAAACAAATGAACAACCTTGGCAAAGAAGATTTTCATGAACACATGAGAAGGCTTGGCAGACTCGTCCATCCTAACTTGTTGCGTCTTGTGGCTTATTACTACTGGGAAGAGGAAAAGCTCTTAGTATTTGATTACATTCAAAATGGAAGCTTGGTCAGTCATCTTCATGGTACGCATATAATAGTTTGTACGTGCGTTTAATTTAATTACTTGGAACATACATATATATTTGTTTGCTAGTGTAGCTCTAACTAGTTTATTTTATGTATATACTAGATTATTATTAATTCGAATGAATTCAATGACCAATCATGATCTTAGTTGTTAATCAGGTAAGCATTTATTGGACCAACCATCCCTTGATTGGCCATTTCGGTTGAAAATTGTCAAAGGAGTCGCAAAGGGTTTGGCTTATCTACATGCCGAGCTTCCAAGTGTAAGTTTACCTCATGGCCATTTAAAATCTTCTAATGTGGTTTTAGACAAAAATTGCCAACCCCGGCCCCTTAATGGACTATGCCGGTCCCTGTTGTCAACCCTCACCAAGTCCAACAGTTACTTGTAGCCTATAAATAGGAAAAAATGTCGATCCTACCCAAATCTTTGACCTCGTTGTCAATCATACCCAATAGTTTTTCGGTTAGCCAATTTTATCCTAATGTTTAAAATTTTCGCCAATTTCGTCCAATCAGCCCATTTTCCGTCCAAATTAATGGATCTCCGTTAGTTTTTTAATAAAATAATAAATTTAAATACAAAATACCCCAATAGTTTATAAAAATTTTAAAAATAACCCCTAAAATATATAAAAATAACAAAATAGTCCCTTTTTCCTTTTTTATTTCATTTTTCTCTATTTTGTTCCATTTCTCTCAACTACTTTTAATGACCATAAAAGTATATTATACGAGTTTTAAAAACACATTTATTTATTTTCAAACTCTATCGTAAAAGTTAATCTTTGTATAGTTGTAACACATGGTTGTATTTATATAAGCATGTTAATCTTTTTAATAATATAGTTTAGCAATAAAGACAATATTTTTCTGATTTATTTTATTCTTCCTAACATAAAGATTAAAAATATTTAAATGAAACTAATATTCCACATAAAAATAAAATATTAGCTCAAATAAAAAATAATATATTAGTATAGTTTAGTGTATTACAATTTAACTAGAGAGACTATATGGCATAATATAATTTATAGAAAATATGTTTATACTTATTAATGCGAGGATTTAATAAATCTCCAGAATATGCACATGGGCGCACCACTAGGAACTAGGAAGACTGATGTTTGGAATCCTGGCATCTTGATTTTGGAAATCCTTATCAGTAAGTTCCCAGCAAATTACATTGCTCAGGATACGGGTCCTGTCACTTCATTTTCTTCTTATGTTTCTGAACTACCTGCCTAGATTGGTCATCATGCCACCCCGTCAACACTGATGCTTCTAAGAGCAACAACCCAAAGGAGGACACTGATTTTGATACAGAAATGAGGAATACCAAGAGCTCCCAAGCACAGGACTGGCTTGTTGTGTCGAAGATTTGGAAATGCTTAAAAATCATAAAAAACTAAAAAAAAATATAAATAAAAATGATTACTTTTTTTTTTTGAGCTCGTCGGCTTTTTCGTCGAGATCGGTAGATCGACGGAAAAGTCAACGGAAAAACTTTTCTTTAAAAAACTTAGAATTTTTTTAGTTTTATTAAAATGTTGACACTTTGATTGGTTAATGTCGATACTACCATATATAATTATTTAAAATAATAACACATAATTAAGTTTAGTTTTCGTTGATTTTCTCGTGATTCGTCCCCATTAAATTGGTTAAAAAGACGAATAAGTGGACCAAAAAAACTTATGTAAATAGTAAAAATTTTATACATTCTAAATTTAATACATAATTTTAATGCTTAAAAACCATAAAATAATAAAAAAATAAATAAAAATGATTATAAAAAAACATATTTTTTTGAGCTCGTCGAATTTTTCGTCGATGTCGGTAGGTCGACGGAAAAATTTTCTTGAAAAACTTAGAAATTTTTTGAGTTTTGTTAAAATTTTGAAACTTTGATTGGTTAATATCTATACTACGATGTATAGTTCTTGAAAATGATAATACATAATGGAGTTTGGTATTTGTTGAGTTTTCTAGTGATTCGTCCTTATTAAATTTGTTGAAAAGACAAAATTTGAAAAAAACTTATGCAAATAGTAATTTTATATATATTCTAAATTGAATACATAATTTCCATGCTTAAAAACCATAAAATAATAATAAAAAATATATTAAAAAATAATTTTAAAAAAACATATTTTTTTTAGCTCGTCGACTTTTTCGCCGAGGTCTGTAGGTCGACGGAAAAACTTTTCTTTAAAAAACTAAGAATTGAGTTTCATTAAAATGTTGACAGTTTGATTGGTTAATGTCTATACTACCATGTATAGTTCTTGAAAATGTTAATACATAATAGAATTTGGTATTCGTTGAGTTTTCCCGTGATTCGTCCCTATTAAATTTGTTGTAAATACGAACATGTGAACAAAAAAACTTATGCAAATAGTAATTATTTTATATATTCTAAATTAAATACATAATTTTAATGCTTAAAAACCATAGAATAATAAAAAAATTAAAAAAAATTTTGAGCACGTCGACTTTTTCGTCGAGGTCTGTAGGTCGACGGAAAAGTCGACGGAAAAACTTTTCCTTAAAAAACTAAGAATTTTTTGAGTTTTATTAAAATTTTGACACTTTGATTGTTTAATGTCTATACTACCATGTATAGTTCTTGAAAATGATAATACATAATGGAGTTTGGTATTCGTTAAGTTTTTTTGTGATTCGTCACTATTAAATTTGTTGAAAAGATGAATAAGTGAACAAAAACACATACGCAAATAGTAATTATTTTATATATTCTAAATTGAATACATAATTTTAATGCTTAAAAACGATAGAATAATAAAAAATATATATATATATAAATAATATAAAAACATATTTTTTTGAGCTCGTCTACTTTTTCGTCGAGGTCTGTCGATCGACGGAAAAACTTTCCTTAAGAAACTAAGAATTTTTTGAGTTTTATTAAAATGTTGACGCTTTGATTGGTTAATATCTATAATACCATGTATAATTCTTGAAAATGATAATACATAATGGAGTTTGGTATTCGATGAGTTTTCTCTTTTGATTCATCCTTGTTAAATTTGTTGAAAAGACGAATAAGTGAACAAAAAAACATATGCAAATAGTAATTATTTTATATATTCTAAATTGAATACATAATTTTAATGCTTAAAAATCATAGAATAATAAAAAAAAATATAAAAATAACAAAAATAAACTTATTTTTTTGAGCTCGTTCCGTCGACGGAAAATTTTTTCCTTAAAAAACTAAGAATTTTTTTAGTTTTATTAAAATGTTTACACTTTGATTGGTTAATGTCTATACTACCATGTACAGTTTTTGAAAATGATAATACATAATTCGTTGAGTTTTCTCGTGATTCGTCGTTATTAAAATTTTTGAAAAGACGAATAAGTGAACTAAAAAACATATGCAAATAATAATTATTTTATATATTCTAAATTGAATACATAATTTTAATGTTTAAGAACCATAGAATAACAAAAAAAAAATATAAAAATAATTAAAAAAATATATATTTTTGAGCTCGTCGACTTTTTCGTCGAGGTCTGTAGGTCGACGGAAAAAATTTTCCTTAAAAAACTAAGAATTTTTTGAGTTTTATTAAAATGTTGACACTTTTATTGGTTTATGTCTATACTACCATGTATGGATCTTGAAAATGATGATACATGATGGAGTTCGGTATTCGTTGAGTTTTCTCATGATTCATCGCTATTAAATTTGTTGAAAAGACGAATAAGTGAACAAAAAAACATATGCAAATAGTAATTATTTTATATATTCTAAATTGAATAAATAATTTTAATGCTTAAAACCATAGAATAATAAAAAATATATATAAAAAAAAAACTTTTTTGAGCTCGTCGACTTTTTCGTCGAGGTCTGTAGGTCGACGGAAAAACTTTTCTTTAAAAAACTAAGAATTTTTTTAGTTTTATTAAAATTTTGACACTTTAATTGGTTAATGCAAAGGCGGAGACAGGGGGTGGCCAGCCGGTGCGGCAGCACCCCCTCTGATTTTATTTTTTTAATAATTATTATATAATTACTAGGTAGAAAATGTAATTGGATCATTTTCGCACCCCCTTTGAAGAAATTATAATAAATTATAGGAAAAAAAGCCACTTTATGTAACCTAAAAATAGAGGGTCTCCAGATTATGTACCCTAAGAATTGGTCTCACCAAATCATATACCCTATATTTGAATTTTGTTGTTTTAAGTACTTTTTAAGGGTAAAATAGGAAACTAACAAAATTTTGTCCTAAACTACTATGTTTTTACCCCCAAACTTCTAGAAAATAGTAAATTGCACAATTTTATTGATTTTTTACCCGAATTTATCTTTCAGCCAGATTTCAATAAATTGCGCCTAGATTTTGGGTTAAAATTTTCCCGCGACTTCCAGTGTCTATTAGTTTGATGTATTATTTTTGCGAATTTTTCTTTATTATAAGTTTAATTTATATTTTTATTTGCCATTTTGCATAAATATTTTAAAAAATATTTTTTATTCTTTCTTCCTTTTTTTTGTACTTTTTGTTTAAATTCTTTGTACTTTGATGCAATTCTAGTGATACATAATTTTTTATTTTACGCGAATTTTTAGAGTTTTTCCTTTTGTCTAGGAGGTGATCAGTTTTTCTCATTCTTGCACTAAAATGTTTTTCTATTAAAAATACACAACAAAAAATAAAAACTATCATTACCTAAAAGTAGAGCAAGTAAACTTCAAAGAATAACGATACGCAGCACAATGGAACAATTCCGAAAGTCTAACACCAAGGAGCTGGCCATCAAGTTGGATAACAAGGGTTCCCTCTCAAAATCTCCTTGGAGCCTGAGATGCACTGTTTTTGTGGAATCTCGCACATGTTGTACACGAATATCGCCGTCTCAATCTAGTCTCCCTCGATCAAGCATGTCTACCAAAGTCATCCTCCGTGGGAACCTTGGCGGTAATCTTAAAACCATTGCATCTTCGATCTTAATCGGCAAATGAGTAGCCACAATGACAATGCCACCTTTCTTTCTATGTTCTGCAATAATATACTCCAACAGTTTCACCCCATCGTCGTCCAATGCGACAGACGGTTCATCAAGCAACCAAATTGGGCGATCGATTGCTAGTAAACGTGCTAGCTGTAGCCTTTTCCGTTGACCCATCGAAAGCATTCTTGCTTTGTCTTTTGCTAATCTTCCGAGCCCCATAAGCTCTATAGCAAGCCAAGACCTGTTACCGTCCTTGCCTTCAAGAACTTCAAACCATTGAACATTGTCAAGGACTGTAAACTTTTCCTTGATGGCATCTTTGAGTGAGAGCCAGTTGAGTTGAAGCTTATATTGATGGAAAACACCAGAATCTGTAATGTCATGTCCATTCCATAGTATCTCACCCGCAGATGGTTTAGAAAATCCTGCCAACATGCGCAAGAAAGTGGTCTTGCCTGAGCCATTTGTGCCGGTCAGAACAAGTGCACTGCCATCATGAATAGAGGCATTTACATGGCGCAGGATTTGCTGAGCATTTCTCATGCAAGATACATTATTTAGAAGAAGGCGAGGAAGTGGAGATTTACGTAGAGACATCACTAATCTGCAGTATAATCTACTTATGAATGGTGTTAAATGTCCAACTTAGATGGTGGATAGAATTCCTACTGCCCAAAACCAGGTACAAGCTGCAAAACCTAGAAAAGACAAAGCTCCTGCAAATTTTGAAAATGATTTAGAACTTAGTAATAAACCAATTAATGATAATATCCTAGCCCCAAAAAATTAACTATTATTTGTTGAACAAGAAAATGGCGTTCAAAATATAAATTGGAACGATTCATAGGTTGCTTTAAATTATCATATTCATCTACATTCATTCTCACTACTGTTAAAACCACTTAAACAATATAGGTTGAGGAAGCATGGACTGTTATAATAGACCTGCAACACTCTTTTCTGAAAAGTTTCTAATCATTGATGTGACTAGTAATGACATGCAACTAAATGAGATAAAAATCTCTTCAATATATTCATCATTATAGTATTTAGAAAAATAAAAACAGAGGAAGAAGTTGGGGTGGTAGGCGAGAAGGAGAAGAGGATAGGGATGGCAATATTTATGCTTAAGCATTCACCAAATTGGAATTTAACATCTAAACTGCAACCAACCATTTCTCGTCAAAAACTCCAAACCAACAAAAACTTCAACCCAAAAGTAAGGCCAACACACATTCCAATCACATCAACGATAAACCGAATGCAGACCAAACATACTAAAGTTCCGTGGCATGGGATAATTACTAGAAAATATCCAATGATGAACAAGTCAAGCCGTTTCCAACTACAAAGGAAAATGTTCATGAGCTCTCGCTTGCTGTACCCTGCATGACGAAAACCACTTTTCCCTTTGTAACTGAGAGATACGAAACATTGTACAAACTACATACCATCCAATTCACCAACCTATATACTACCAAAGTGCACAATGTTGCTCACAACATTACTAGTTCATGCTATCTTGCAAAACATGTGTCAAAAGGTTTCATAACTGTTCCTCATAATGGAATAACATTTAAGTATCCTACACGTGGAGAAAATAACATAAAAGCAACAACAGATCAAATTTAAACACTTTCATCAGTCAAATATCAACAAAGAACCACAAGCAGAAGCGTTCAAATGAAGGAAAGAGCACAGAGATAGACATTAAGGACGAGTGCCAATCTTGAAAAAATTGTAAGCAAGCCCAAAAACCATAGAAGATGAAAAACTCAACCATAAAAATGAACTAAACATCATCCAACTCTGTATTTACAGCATATACAATATAAGAAACTAACAGACCCAGAATGATGGAACAAGTTATATAGACTTCGTCATTGAATTTTAAGAATAGAAGAAGAAAGAACTCAAGCCTTTTCCGGACAGGGAAAAAGATATATAGACATCATCATGGATTACGTTCAAATTTCCAGATCAAAGTTTCCAGATTCACACTTTATGCCACGTTCAAATCGAATTTCCAGACAAACCAGAAATTCATTTAATAATCTGAAATAGCTGCATTGAATCGGATTAAACAAAGAAGAGATTTATAAAAAGAAATCTTGAAAAAGGATTCAAACAATGGGAGAAACGAGCCTCTAAACAAAGGAACTTGAATCTGATTTTACAGTCAAACATGTCCTGTTTTGAACATATATTTTGAGAGATCCACCGAGCGATTTGGCAAACTGTGAAAACCAAAATAACCTTGATACCAATGAAGAGTTGGTAAGAAAAATATGTGCAAAAAGAGCCATAAAACATGATTATAGGGCCCCTAAAAGTAGCTAATCAACTCTGGATTTTCCAAGTCTTCCGTGTTTCACTTCAAGACTGAGGTTCATAATTCCAGGACATAAATTGTAAATTCCAAATACAGTCCTTATTCCTTAACAAAAATAACAAAAAAAAAAGTACCCCAAACTAATTATTAGTAAGTATCATTAGGTGATCTTCTACGTAACTGCTTGTTTTGTTTTGATAAACTAAAGAACCGTAGTTAATGACCATGTTCAGATTCGAGCATTGA